>CM039674.1:256295661-261295661 GCA_022496015.1 Hordeum marinum | reverse complement strand
CGCAGGGATCGAGGGCTGCTATCGGACTTCATGCAGGAAAGTTAGCATTGTGGGCCCCGTGACGCTTTGACAATCGGGGACTTGTCAGCGACCACATTGTTGTTCTGTGAAACGGAAGGACTGGAGGAACTCGTCTCGCAAGCCGGGCACTTTGGGTATGTGGAGTTGCCGAAGACTATATACCCTGGCATTGGAGGCCAGTTTGGGGGCTACTGAGGGAGTCCGGGATAAGGGGATCCTCGAGCCATCGGGTCATCCCTCACGAGCTGACTTGTCGGACTGCTTTGCGGAGGCCGAACTATGAGGTGACGCCATAATCAAAAAGGAAAGCTCTGGATATTGGCGTGGCCTTCATGCTTAGAAGATGAGATCTGTGTATCTATCCCTGGTTGTAGGCCAATAACGTGTAACTCTAGGTACCCCTGATGTCTATATAAACCATAGGGTCCCATTCGTAGAGGACACGTGAACTCATCTTGGGTTTTGCTTAAACGATCTCGAGGTATATCAACTCTGTAATCTCATCCACATCAATATAATCAAGCAGGACATAGGTTCTTACCTCCCCAGGGCCGGAACCTGGGTAAACACTATCTCCTTTGTTTCCCGATAACCATCGAGCTAAGATCTACAGCTTGGGACCCCCTACCCGAGATCTCCCAGTTTTGACATGGACACCTTCTTCCTCAACCTTGCTGAACCCATAATGATGTGTGAGTAGTCCACCATAGACCTACGGGTCCCTAGCTAGCACCTAGATGTCTTTCCCTCTCTCTCTCTCTCTCTCTCTCTCTCTCTCTTTCTATGATCCTCAATACCATGTTCATTGCGATCCTCACGGTGATCTATCCGATGTAATCTTATTTTGCGGTGTGTTGTTGGAATCAGATGAATTGTAGGTTTATGATAAGATTATTCAATGAAAGTAACTGAGTCTTTTCTGAATTCTATTATGCATGATTGTTATAACTTTGTATTTCTCCCTATTCTATCAGTTTGGTTTGGCCAACTAGAATGATTAATCTTCAGCGGGAGTGGTGCATTGTAATGGGTTCAATCTTGAAGTGCTCTATATCGTAGTGACAGAAAGGGAAAAGACCCATATTTGTATTGTTGCCATTAAGGATAAAATGACGGGGTCAAAACTTATTGCTTGTCTTACTTTGTCTACATCATGTCATCTTGCTTAATTCCTTACTCCGTTTGTCATGAACTTAGTACCATAGATGCAGAATCGTTTCAGTCGATTGGTGGAGTAATAGTAGTAGACACAGGATCGTTTCGGTCTACTTGCTTATGGGCGTGACACCTATATACATGATCATTGTTGTGAATAACATGTCATAACTACGTGCAATTCTGTCAATTGCCCAACAGTAATTTGTCTACCCACCATATGCTATGTTCAATAGAGAAGCCTCTAGTGAAACTATGGCCTCAGGTCTACTTAAACATAAATACTAAAACCCTAAAAATACTTTCATGTAACTTATTTATTGTTATTGCATTTTTATTTTATATCATCTATCTCTATCAAAGTTTAATCCTTTGAAGTAACGAGTTCAAGGTGCTTGACAATCATGTTGCCCGCGTTGGGTGCAAGTGTTTGGTTTTGTGTGTGTAGGTGATGCCGAAGGGAGTTTGCTTGGTTATCCTATTGGCTCAATAACCTTGGTTCTCACTAAGGGAAATAATTATATCTGTTATGTTGCATCTCCTCTCCTCTTCGGGGAAAATCCCAACGCGGCTCAAAAGTAGTAGGAAGAATTTCCGACGCCGTTGCCGGGGAGACATCATCACACTCTTGGCACGTCCCTTCACACAAATTATCATTCACTTGTTCTAATTTATATTTTCCTTCATATTTTCTTTCTCTAAAAAACAAAAATACAAAAATATTTCTATTTGCTTGCTTGTGGTTATGGCTAGTTCTTCTCTTTTTTGAGGAACTTTGGACAGTGGGGCACCCCCACTGACTTTATATTAGAGGATAAACAAAATTACAAGCAGTTACATAGGGGGGAGTGCTGGTATGAACCACCAAGAGTACAACGAGAAGTGTATTTAGGGGAGTCTAGCTAACAGCTGATCCACAAAGGGCCATAGGCCTCTTTTAATCATGTGCTTCATGAGTCCAAGGTCAGATTTAAACCTGGCCATCCAGGAGGCATGGGTTGGGGCGATCCCCCTAAAAAGCTTGTTGTTTCTCTCCTTCCAAATGCCCCAGGATGCAACAGTGAACACTTCGAAGAACATGGGTGAGTTCCAGGCCAGTTTTGCAGCATGAACCGTATGGAGCCTATTATCATGCGTCTGGCAGACAACGCCAATGGAGGCCCAACAATCTAAGCTGAATGTGCAGCCAAAGAACAGGTGCTCCAGTGTCTCCTCCGGGCAGTGAGCACATAGCAGGCACGAGTAATCATTCCTTGGCAACTTCATCCCTCTCCTATGCAACATGACTCGAGTGTTCAATCTATCGGCCAACAATAGCCACACAAAGAACTTCCGTTTGATGGTGCACTTGGACTTCCAGACCCAAGAAAAGGCAGCATCGGTGATCACGTCCCGGAAACAGAAGCGATAGTACTTGCTTGATTTCAACCCTGCATCCCCCCACACACATCCAGTTGTCTACATGGTCCTAATGGACAGCCACGACGCTTAGGTCTGACTGCATGTCCCGGATTTCTTGCCTGGCCTGAACCGACAAAGGAAGATGAAAGTTCTCTCCAATGGTATCTACGGAGAGGAGATTTCTTATAGAGACATCCTCATACCTGGCAAAAGAGAAGGCTCTCGGGTATCATTCTGATAATAAGTCCGTAGTCCACAAATCCTTCCAAAAAAGAGTTGTGGCTCCATCACCAACATCAACTTTTGTAACCCCTTTGTAGAGACGAGTGAGTTGTAGCAGATCACGCCACCATAAAGATCCGTATGGGTCAGCAGCATGTGAGACCATATTTTGTGCATGGTAGTAGGTCTACCAGATGAGGCTGACCCACGGCACATCCAGTCGATTATAGAACATATGAAGTTGCTTGACAAGAAGCCCTTCATTCTGAATCCTGAGGTCAACGATGCCCAGCCCTCCATTTTGTTTTGGTCTGCAAACAACATCCCAAGATAACAAAGAGTAATTCTTGATTCCATGTTCAGATTTTTTGGCCCATAGACAGTGCCTTCGCAGCTTGTCCAAGTGCTCAAGGATGTTGAACGGGATGCAGATAGAGAACATAGCATAAATCGCCAGCGAAGTAACCATAGAGTTAACCAGGGTTAGCTTGGACCCGTAGTCCAGCAGTGACGCTGCCGTAGAGAGTTTCCTTTCCACCCACGCCACAAGCGGCATCATGTCCGTGATAGTTGGACGCGTGGTGCCCAACGGCAGACCCGGATATGTGAATGGTAGCGATCGCACCGAGCATTGCAAGATGCCAGTGAATGCTTGCACTCTCTTCTCGAGGACATTCGGTGGGATCATGGTGGACTTCAGAAAATTAATTCGAAGGCCAACTGAAAGAGCATAATCTTGAAGGATTTCTTTCATTTTTGCTACTTGATGCTCCTCCGCAGGCATGAATACAATGATGTCGTCAGCATACTGTATGACTGGGTAATCCTCCTCGCTAGAAGGAATGGGTTTGGAGATGATACCATTTCTGAAAGCATCATTGATAGCATCCTGAAGAAGATCAGCAGCCAGAACAAAGATAAGAGGCGACAGGGGATCCCTTTGTCAGACCCCCCGGAGACAGGGAAATTGTCTGCCCGGGACTCCATTGAGCAAGACAAACGATATCCCTAAAGAGAACAAGTTGTTTATCTAGTCCAGCCACTTATCATCAAAGCCCATGTGTTTCATAATATCCAACATGGGACCATGCTCAATCGTGTCAAAGGCTTTTGCAAAATCGAGTTTGAATAGAAGAATCTCCCTACCCGAAGACTTGCATTGGTGAATGAATTCGATCGCCCATGCAAGGCAGTCCTGGATCGACCTTCCCTTAAGAAAGCCATACCGATTGAGGTGTGTGATTTCCAGGATCACTTTCTGCAACCTGTTAGCCAATTTTTTTTATTAGCTTCAGATAACAGTTGAGGAGAGTGATTGGGCGATAATCATTCGCAATCTCCGGTGACTGGATCTTGGGGATGAGCGTGATAAACCCTGAATTGATACTCTCCAAATCAAGCGTTCCATCAAATAATTTAGCACACAATTCGTAAAAGTCCTGTTTGATGATATGCCAACAGCTTTTGAGAAAACACCCATTGAAGCCATCTGGTCCGGGAGCTCTATCAGAGGGCATTTCTTTCACCACTTGATCAATCTCTGCCTCTGTGAACAGAACTGTAAGAACATCAAGGTCCTCAATCTTTTTAATAATCGCTGAAAGATCAAATTTCATGTTCATTGGATTAGGCTTGCCAAGGCGATCTTTGTAAGAGTTGTACAACACCGATTCCTTCCCCACATGATCACAGACTATTGTCCTGTTAGACATGTGTAAGGAAGCAATGGAATTCCTCCTGTACCACTCCGTAGCAATGGAGTGAAAAAACTTGGTGTTTCCATCCCATACTTAAAATATCTGATAGTGCATCTTTTCTTCCAATAGATTCTCTTATAATCCAGCAAGGTAAGCAGGTGGTTTTTCAAAACCATTCTAAAGTTGACTTCAGGCACGGACATGCCTCTCCTGTCCTCGATACCATCAATTTCAAGCAGACTTTTGTTTGTGTTTTCAATGAGAATGGAAAGTTTGGAGATGCCTTTACTCCATCCCTACAGATCATATCGGAGGGTTTTCAGTTTCTTATAGAGCAAGGCCGCAGAATTGGGTGCGTAGCAACGTTTGCACCACGAGGATTGGACAACGTCAAAGAAACCCGGATGAATAATACAATAATTCTCAAAGTGAAAGATTTTTGCCTTCGGGATAGAGGTTTCAATGGTGATCCAACATGGAGTGTGATCAGATACAGGTTTGCCCAAAGGCAGCACCACTGTGTTTGGGAAGGAGGCGGTCCAATGCAGAGAAGAGAAGAGCCAGTCAAGTAGTTCAAGCAATGGATCATCCTGCATGTTACTCCAAGTAAAAAACCTACCCTTAATGGGTAATTCCACTAGTGATTGGTCTCTAATAAAATCATTAAAAATGAGCATATCATCAGAATTACCTCCCAACTTGTTCCTATTATCAGGAGCTCGAATGAAATTATAGTCTCCAATCAGGAGCCAATCCTCGGTCGTGGGGATTTGAAGATCGAACATCCACTTGACAAAATCATCCCTCGCTTGACCCTCACAGGGGCCATAAATATTCACACAAGACCAAACGTTAGTTGTGTGAAGGGAAGAGAATCTAACATTGAGAGCAAAGGGTTTGATAAAATCAATCACACCCAAGAACACAGAACTATTCCAAATAGTAATAATGCCACCAGAGTCTCCATTAGAAGGGATATAAGCAAATTGATCAAACTTCTTAGGGAAGAAGAGTCTGACATAAGAGATATCAAAAGTTGCATGTTTAGTTTCTTGCAAACAAACAACCGAACAACCACTAAGGTCTATAGCATTACGGATGGCTAATTTTTTTCTCTCAGAATTAAAACCCCACACATTCCAATAGAGAACAACCCACTGTTTCTGGTTATTCATTGGCTTCAGGATGATTGTCTTCTTCATGTAACTCCCCTAGTAATATCACAGGAATCAATTAGGTAGGAGGAACCCTGCAGAGGTTGGTGCCAATACTATGCATCATCCTAATCGGAGTGAAAGGAGGAACACCATGTGAACTACCTACACCACTAGAAGGAGGGAGTTGAGCCAGTGGAGCTGTGGTAGTTGCAACAATTTTGAATGTGGGCTTGACTCTATCTTTGACCTTGGAAGCCCCTCGACGGATGTTAGATGGTCGAGGAACACGGAATCTATCATACCTTGTGGAGCGTGTACTCCTACGCAACATCATAGTGTTAACATGGGCCTCCTCATGGGCGATCATCTGATCAATGCTATCAGCCGCAGACCTGGTAGAAAGCAGGTGCAGGTTCATGAACTACCACTGATTGAAATCCCTCTAATCGTATGAAGCTGGATTCAAAGGTGGCTCAATCATATCCCATAGTTCTTTTGGGCAAAAGAGTGCAGGCCTTGAGACATCACCAACCTGAGATTACTGCCAACCCCATCAATCTCCGGTACAACAGATTTAACGATTTGCTAGCAAACACCATCATCGACCTGCTGAATAACTTGAAATGGATTCAGAGGGAAACGCTCTGTAGAATCTTGTGGGGGCAGCAAAGTAGGCATGTAGATTCTCTTGATCATTCTGCCTATCCAGCATAAGAAATACCTGTCCACTTCCAAGACTACTGGTGCAAAACCTCCCTATGCACGACTAAAAGCATTCCTCGTTGTAGGTACACCTGAAATGAAATCATCAGCAAGCACCTCCACATAAGATGCTTCAGACCAAACATCACACAGATTATCAATCACATTGTGCTCAGGGGGCACACCATCCATCAAAGAGGGCCCATCATGTTGAAATAAATTCCTAAAACTAAATCTAGTATATGGGGCAGGGACTGCAGGCCACACTCGCCAACCATTTTCCTGAACCTGTTCCTCCTCCTCTGGCACATTGTTCCAAGCAGCCTCATTTGTAGCCTATTGCTGTGCAAGCTCATCAATCCTGGCATGCTGAAGAGCTATATAGAATGAAAGTTGGTGTGGATGAGGGGAAACAATAAGCATTGGAGGATGACCTTCATTGCCCATAAGGCCGTGGACAGTGTTCCTGCCATTGAGGACATAAACAGGAACAGACCAAGAACGCCCCAATCTTGGTAGCATACCCACTCTAGTAATCAGCAGGCTATGAGGCACCTCAGCCACATCCTTGATGTGACACTTAACTAGGATTCTAGCTTTATTCCCCCCTCTATTAGTCCAGGACAACAACTTCCCAAAATTGGAAACTGCCTTATTGACATAGTGCTTAGTTTGGTAATCAAGGGGAAAAGTCAGCATAATAATCCATACCTCGTATTCAAAAGCAGGCATGTGCATATTAATACCCTCATCATGCTGAACTAGCAAGAAGATGGAATCCTCATCAAGAGCATCCGGGCTTTCCCTAATTGCTCCATCTCTGCTCTCAACATCCACTAAAGCAACCATCCCTATTCCAAGCGGATAAACAAAACCCTCGAATAATTGATATTGCAGGTCCTTTGTGAGGATGCGACATACCTCATTGAGCTAGAATCTCTTTTGATGATCGGGAACCGGGGGATTAATAGAGACAATGGCATACCGAGCATGATTCAATGGTGGAGCATCCACCACCATGAGACGGCACTGCATACGGTGAGGAGGACCATGCTCAAAGTGGGAGCCTAGGGGAGCGAAAGCGAATGGTCTCACTGGGCAGTTAGCCATGAATCTGTCACTGTAGGTCACCGCGCTCCAGGAAGATGAGGGTTTTCTAAGAGGTGAAAGCAGAGTAGGCGGCGGGGGTTTGGAGGCAAAACAGGGCCCCGGTTGGAGTAGGTCCCATAAAAGCCTTGTCAAGTAAGCCGGGAGAGAGTCGTATCGTTGTGCAATAGGAAGCCGCCACCTCCTAAGTATCCGAGATTTTCTGTGTTTGTTGCCAAATCAGGGACGGTGTGGCAGTTCCACCCAATGCAGGTGCCCGAAAATCTTCCATAACAGAGGGATGATCAGAGTTGGTGGGACTCAAGATGAAAGATGTGGAGGGAAGCCCAAAGCACTTCTTATCGCCCACCCGATGACAGTGTTGGCAACGAAGAAGCCCAGGACATCCCTTCGAGCCATGATTAGTCCGATTGCAGATATAACAATTGGCAAGAATACCTGGGCCCAACATGCATTAAAGCACATTTGCTCCCTTGGTGGTTTTGGTAATTAATAACAACATATAAGTATTTGAACTAATGTTTCTACCAAGTATATTTCAGGAAAAGTTCAATGATAGGGATGGCAAAAGAATTGAGGAGATTGTGCAATTACCCCCAAGATGCAATGAAATAGGTTGTCCAAGCTTCAAGCAAGAGGACTCTACATTTTACATTTGTGAGAAATCACTTTGAGTCCATAGGAAAGCCAATACTATTAAAAGGGGGTAAGGTTTTGATGGTGAACAATATGCTCATATGTGCACAAGTAATAGACACCAAAAACATCCACAAACTCTCCCACCAAAGTCTGTCTCTAGCCAAACATGCAAAATCGGTGCAACCAACTTTCCTATCCCAGTGCCACCGATTCTAAACCCTAGACAGACTCAGCCAAACCCTAGCCACTTTGGTGCAGCCAACACTGCTTTCGATGCCACCGAGTTGGGTTGACAACTTTCTATTACGCAAGTTTACACTTTCGGTACGACCGAGAATGTTGAATCGGCATCACCAAGTTTGGCAATTCTGACCGTTGGTCACCTTGTCAGTGCAACCGAGATTCCTATATCGGTCTCACCGAGATTCAAAAGTTGCCACCTTTTGGTCACTTCGGTACAACTGAGATTAACACATTGATTTCACCGAGTTGGTTATTTTGTGTGTAACTGTTGGATTTTTGGGATGCCTATATATACCCCTTCACCACCACCCACTCGAAATAGAAGCACTCATAACTATTCCTTACCTATCCTACTCAGTTTTCTGAGAGAGAGCCACCTACCCTTGTGTTGAGGTCAAGATCTTCCACTCCAACCATATGGATCTTGATTTCTAGCCTCCCCAAGTTGCTTTCCACCAATCCCATCTCTTCTACCAAGCCAAATCTATGAGAGAGTGATTGTGTGTTGAGGAGTCTATCATCTTGAAGCACAAGAGCAAGGAGTTCATCATCATTATCAAGCCTATTACCTTTTGGAGGGCGGTGCCTCCTAGATTGGTGAGGTGTCGCTTGGGATCCTCCTACTTCGTGTTGTGGAGTGAACCAAGAAGTTTGTAAGGGCAAGGAGATTGCCCACTTCATGAAGATCTACCCCGAGTAAGGCTAGTCCTCTGTGGACGTAGGCCGTCATGGTATAGTCAAGGTTGCTTCTTCGTGGAGCCCTCTGTGGGTAGAGCCCTCCGTGGACTCACGATGTTACCCTCCATGGGTTGAAGACTCCATGAACGTGGATGTACGATAGCATCACCTATCGGAACCACGGGAAAAATCATCGTGTCTACAATTGCGTTTGATCTTCCTACCTTATCCTTTTACTCATGCTTGTTGTTACTTTCCGCTGCTATACTCTTAGACTTGCATGTGTAGGGTGTACTTGATATGTTATGAATGCTAAAACTTGCCAAGAATTAAAATTGGAAAAAGCATAGTTTTATTTGGTCAAGTAGTCTAATCACCCCCCCTCTAGACCTACTTTCGATCCTACAAGTGGTATCAGAGCTTTGGTCTCCATTGCATTGGTTTCACAACCTAGGAGAAGTATGGCATCTAGTGAGGGAAATTATCACCGTAGAGGTCTGTACTTTGATGGCACTACTTTTGCTAGTTGGAAGCATAAAATGAAAATGCATTTGCTTGGTCATAATCCTGCTGTTTGGGTTGTTGTTCGTGTTGGCTTGCAAGGTGGATTCTTTGGTGATGGAAGAGAACCGAATCGTGAAGCGAACGCAGAAGAATTGAAGATGTTGCAACTCAACGCTCAAGCATGTGACATTATCTTCAACTTCCTATGCCCCGAAGAATTCAACAAAATCAGCCGTCTTGAACTGGCAAGAGATTTGGGATACTTTGGTTGATATGCACGAAGGAACCGAGTCCGTGGGAGAATCCAAGTTAGATGTTCTTCAAGGTCAACTTGATAAGTTCAAGATGAAGGATGGTGAAGGAGTCGCTGAGATGTACTCTAGGCTAGCTCTCATCACCAATGAGATTGCCGGCTTAGGAAGCGAAGAAATGACAGACAAATTCATCATCAAGAAGATACTTCGAGCTTTGGATGAGAGATATGACACCGTGTGTACCTTGATCCAAATGATGCCCAACTACAAAGATCTCAAACCAATGGAATTGATTGGTAGAATTGTTGCTCATGAGATGACGCTCAAAGACAAGGAAGAGCTTCACCACAAGTCTAGCGGTGCTTACAAAGCCACAAGTGATGCTCCCGCTACCTCATGTGACAGCCTTGTCACAAATGAAGAGATAAGCTTCATGGTCAAGAAATTCAACAAGTTCTACAAGAATAGAAGCAAAGATCGTAGCTCCAACTCAAGACATGAAGAGAAGCATTCGTCAAGTCATGACCAAAACTGCTACAATTGTGGGAAACCCGGACACTACTCCAATGAGTTCTTGGCTCCCTACAAACAAAGAGAAGAGTCACGTAGAAGACGAAGCTCAAGAGATGAATCACCTCGAAGAGAGAGAAGGAGTAGAGATGATCGTTATGAACGAAGACCCTCAAGGAGAAGTAGGGACTCGGAGAAGAAGGAAAAGTACACCAAGATCTACTCAAGAAGGAAACATCAAGCTCATGTTGGTGAATGAGTTTCCGGCTCCGACTCCGAAAACCACTCCGAGAGAAGTTATCACACCAACTCCGACTATAGTCAAGATGATGGTGTTGCCGGAATCGCTCTAGTGACAACCAACTCCTATGATCTATTTGATTCACCAAATGAAGGGAGTTGAAGTTGCTTCATGGCTAAAGGCCCCAAGGTATCACACCCCGAATATCTTGATTTTGATAGTGATGAAGATGATTTGCTTTACGATGATGACTTGCTATGTGATAAAACTAGTGAAGTTGATCATAGTGAACTAGATATTTCTCATGCTAGTCAAGTTAGGTCAATTGAAAATGATAAGATGAAAATTGAAGAACTAACTAAAGAACTTAACACTCTTAGGTTAGCCCATGAATCTAATCTTGAAGATCATAGAGAGCTGTAAGAACTCATGAGAAGCTATAGTTGGAGAAGCTCAATTCGGAGCAAGAACATGAATTTCTTAAAGCTATCAATGATGATCTCCGAAAGAAGACTTCATCTTATCTTGCTAGACGACTACTCTTATCTACATTCATGCCACAAGTCAAATCTAAGCAAACTAGTAACAAAGGCAAGAAAGGTTCTTCATCTAGTAGCAACAATAAAAATGCTAAATCCAATGATGTTGCTCCTAGTAGTTCTATTGATTCCACTAATGATAATTCTCTTAGCCAAGTTACACTTGAGCAAGAAAATGCTTTATTGAAAGGAATTATATAGAAAGGTATCTACAAGAGTCTTGAAGGGTACAAACAATTTGATGAGATTGTATGCAAGCATGGAGGATACCTGAACAATCATGGTGTTGGCTACTTTAACACTAATAGAGTTGAATGGGAAGAAAGTCAATATCCCAATCCCAAGTTTGTTCCTCAAAAGGAAAAGTATGAAAATACTCTTCCCAAAGTTTCAAGATGACCTTCCACCACAAGACACCAAGCTCAAGGTCAAGAACAAGCTCCAAGAGGACTTTGACTCTTGTGAAGATGAACCCCAAGCTTTGGTGAAGTGAGTTCCAAAGGCTACTACAAGCTCAACTTCTACAAGTGCTACTTCAACACCAAGGATCCCCATCAAATTGATGTGGGTCCCCAAGAATAAGAACTAGGAAGTTCTTCAGGGGTGACTCCGCCAATGAAATTCACTCACATTCATTTTTGGCAAGATCTATTTGCAATCAACATCAACCCTATGCAATAGTTCAAGGAGACATACTTCCCTCAAAGGTAAGCAAGGGACAAGGTATTCAACAAATCAATGGACATCATCACATATGCTTTGCACTCCATGTCCATAGATATATTTGTATTTGTCTCTTGTGTGTTGGGACTAACCCATGTAGGTGAGAAGAGTAAGGAAACAACAAGGATGCTCCCAACTCTGGGTGATCTTCATCAACTTTGAGCATCCACCACCACCTCACCAACATGAAGTCTTCATCGACAAATCCCAAGGTTAGTTTATCCCTCTTATGGGGGGATGTCACATCAAGGGGGAGCTTTACTCTAAGACATGAGTCAAAGCATCTCTTAGTATGTGACAACATTAAATGCTTTATGTAAAAGTGGTAACCTCACTTATGCTTAAACGATGAGTATGACCTATGATCAAGTACACTTACTTGGCTCCTAAGTCAAATACTCATATATAGATGACTTCATCATATCCTAAGTGCCTGTTAGATGCTAGAGTGTTTGTGCATGTTTGCCATGATTTCATTTGACATCTTATTGTGTGAGTATGTTGGTCTGCATTTATTTACTCATTCGAGGATATCCAATTGTTGCTATTTGGCTTTTGATTTATCTTTTGCCAATTGGATATACAAGAATGCCTAGGACCACTTCTTCAGCTATCTATGCTTTCTCACCTCATACTCTATTCATGCTGCATCACAAAATTTGAACAAGTGCTTTTCGATCCCTCTGTGTGTGGAGCGCTCAGAGTTCCGTATCGACAAGGACTAACCATTAAAACCTCCCAAGTGCATCTCGGTGGAACTAACCACAAAATCTCGGTCTCACCGAATGCCTAGGGTCGATCTGGTTTTCAATCTCGGTACCACCAATTCCATTTTCTCGGTCACACCGAGTTTCCCTATCAGCTGACAATTGAGGAACTCAGTGACACCGAAAAGTTAGAATCAGTGACACCAACAGTGGTGGGTATATATACTCTGACCCCGATGCTTTGAATTTCACCCTAAAACCATCGCGCCTCAGAACCCTAAGCTGTCTTCTTCGAGACCCCTGGTCATCGCCCTTGTCTCCCTGTGCTCCTCCGCCGCTGGGAATCGCTGTCGTCGACGAAATCCTCACCCTCGTCGCCGCCGTAGCGGATCCGCGCCAAGTTAGGGTACGGATTCGACCTCTTTTGTGCTCCTCGTCCGATTCTTGTGCAATGGATTCAAGTTTATCTATAAGCCACTCATTGCATGAACTCCTATCCACCCAAAATTCTGATAGTTTAGTGAATATTAGATTTTCTAGGGTTTTGCCGTCCGCCCGATGAAACTCGGTGGAACCGAAGCGGACAAATCGGTCTCACCGATTAGACTTTCTATGTTGCTGAGAACTGTCTCGATGGAACCGAGTACTTATTTTCGGTCTCACAGAAAAGAGTGTCAATGTTCTGTTAAGAGGGACAGTCAGTCTCGGTGGCACCGGAAATTTTGCTTCGGTTGTACCAATTTTCATTTGACATAATGCAAAAACTTTGAAAATCTATTGTTCAAACTTTCAAAAACCAGCCTCATTTTGTGATGACTCATCTACTTCTACTCTTCTATAATCTATTCATAGGGTCAGTATGTCAGATGCTGAGGACAGACAGAATTTGCCAGAGCAGGGTGCTGACATGAGTTTAGGCACAAGCCCAGAGTCTAGTTCTTTTTCAGATCCAGACACCCCCAGCTCCCATGGGTTGCCCAAGGCTGCCACAAGGACCAGAAAGAAGCTAAATTCTGGTGAAGAAGATTAAGATTTTATTCTTGAGGAGATTCTTGCCAAGAAGCAAGAAAGGCTACTAAGAAGTCAGCAACTGAAGCTACTTCTTCCAGAAGAGTTGTCAGCAAGGTCTATGCCAGCTCTGAGACTATCAAAGCACATGAGAGTGCTAGGGACACAATTTCTATTGTTCCCCCAAGGAAGTCTATGCCTAAGAAGGCAGGGGAGAAGAGAGCCATAAAAAGTATTATCCATGTGATTGGCAGGCCTACCTCCATGTATGAAGATCCAGAGGAGGCTGCTGCTACTGAGGAAGAGGAGGAAGAACATCTTGAGAAGGATCCTCCCAAGAAGAAGGCCAAGATTTTTTTGGCTGATGCTATGCCAAAGACTAGCACATCCAGGAGCACAAAGCCTACATCCAAGAAATCTGTTGCACAGAAGTCCAAGAGGATTACCAGAGATATTCCAGCTTTTGAGAAGAACAAGGGAACTGCTTCCAGATTTGAAGATGATGATGACTTGACAATATTGATGAAGCTCAGACCACATCTTCCAGTACATGATGTCAAGCACTTAGTGGCTGAAGATATGAAGAAGAGGAAAGACTCCGGATTGAGAGCTTGGAGAGCTATAGATCCTTATGCCTAGAGGAAGAAAACTGTTGTTGACTACATGTTCTACACCAGAGAGCAACAAGACTTTTATGAGACAGTGCTGCTAGACAAGAGCCCAGCTGTTAGCAATATGAGATATGTTGATTGGAAATTCATTAAGGAGAATGAGGACTACTTTCCAAGTGTCCAAGATAATTTCCACTGCATTGGTCTGGATGAGTTCATTGGTAGAGAGCTTACTGCATGGAACGATGAGATGATCATGCAATTCTACTCCACTCCACATTTCTACGGAGATGGTAGAATTGTATGGATGACTGAAGGAGCAAGGTATGAAACCACTGTTGAGGAATGGGCTGCATTTCTAGGAGTTCCAGAGGCTCGGGATGGTGATCTGCATGTATACTCCAAATCCAAGGAGAGTAACAATGCCATGAAGGATATGTATACTCCTATCCCCGCAGACAAAGTGCAATCTCACAAGCTAGGATCCATCTACTTTCTGGAAGCAGGTCTCCGAACCATGAACACTATTCTGAGGCATACCTTGATGCCCAAGTCAGGAGATGACAAGATGATCTGAGGCTACTCCATTAACATGTTGATCCACCTTGACAGACATACCAAGATTAGAGTTATGGATTTGATTATTGAGACAATGAAGAGGGTTGCTGCTGATCAAAAGCGCTCTTGCTGCTATGCACCCTACATCCAGATGCTTATCAACTCTCAGTTGGAGAAGCACATATTTGCTCTTGATCGTCCACATCTGCCCCTATAGCCAGATCACGAGGATAATGTTGTGGTGATGCACCCAGATCATCCCACATCTGCTACAACACAGGCAGATGCAGAGGCAGTTCGAGCTGCTAGTGCTCAAGCCCCCAGATCCAAAAATGAGGAAATGGATCTTTTGATCTCAGCAGTTTAGGGCATGCAGAAGGATATCAAGGGGATTCTGGACAACGAGAACAGTCTTGTGAGGATCTTTGAGACAAGGATCAAGACTCTTGGTGATAAGGTGGACAAGCTGACAAAGACAATTATAGAGCTTCAGAAAGAAGTTGACTCAGTGCACATCCCTAGGGTCTCATCTACATCTGATGATGATGATGAGGAGGAGGAGGAGGAGGAGGAGGAGGAGGAGGAGGAGGATGGATCACCTCTCGGGCCAAGCACACAGTTCACTACTCAGGCTAGATCAGCCACAGTGCCTGCACCAGACTTGAGGCCCTGTTCATCAGCTCCTGCTACTGTCAGCACAGCTCATATTCCATCAGCTCCAGTTCCTCTAGTGTCCACTCCAGCTCCATCCACGACATCTGCAGAGATCTTCGCTGACGTTGTTCTCTCGACTCCTTCATCAACAACCGAAGGAGATCATCCCAAGAACGCTTAGATATATGCATTTAAACTTTTTGGTAACTTGTTGCCAAAGGGGGAGAAGTGTATATAGATCTTTAGGCTTTGAGTGAGAGAGCGTTTGGTGTTTGTTGCTTGTTTTCAAAAACAATTGCTTTTGGTTGCCGTGATACACTTTTGGTTGCTTGTGATACATGCTTGATGATGTTTGATCATATGCTTTAATGTGTGATGTTACTATTTCCTATCATCTTAATGCTTATGTGATGATCATTCATCTTTGGTTGATTGTGTTGTGCTATGATGTTCATTCTAAATTATTCTTGCACACCACCAAGTGGTATGTGACATGTAAAAAGTGACCCATGTACCTAATCGATTGTGCATTTGCATTCAAGCGAAAATTTAAAATAATGCACAATTTTTGGGGGAGCTTTGCTTATCACATACTTCTCAAAGCGACAATTATATTGATTGATTATATCTTTGTCGAAGCTTTGATCTATATGTTGTCCTCAATTACCAAAAAGGGGGAGATTGAAAGCACATTTGATCCCTTGGTGGTTTTGGTAATTAATAACAACATATAAGTCATTGAACTAATGTTTCTACCAAGTATATTTCAGGAAAATTTCAATGATAAGGATGGCGAAAGGATTGAGGAGATTGTGGAATTACCCCAAGATGCAATTAAATAGGTTGTCCAAGCTTCAAGCAAGAGGACTCTACATTTTACATTTGTGAGAAATCACTTTGAGTCCATAGGAAAGCCAATACTATTAAAAGGGGGTAAGGTTTTGATGGTGGACAATATGATCATACGTGCAGAAGTAATAGACACCAAAAACATCCACAAACTCTCCCACCAAAGTCTGTCTCTAGCCAAACATGCAAAATCGGTGCAACCAACTTTCCTATCCCGATGCCACCGATTCTAAATCCTAGATAGACTCAGCCAAATCCTAGCCACTTTAGTGCAGCCGACATTGCTTTCGGTGCCACCGAGTTGGGTTGCCACCTTTCATTTATGCAAGTTCACACTTTCGGTCCGACCGAGAATGTTGAATTGGCATCATCGAGTTTGGAAATTCTGACCGTTGGTCACCTTGTCAGTGCAACCGAGATTCCTATATCGGTCTCACCGAGATTCAAAAGTTGCCACCTTTTGGTCACTTTGGTACAACCGAGATTAACACATTGGTTTCACCGAGTTGGTCATTTTGTGTGTAACGGTTGGATTTTTGGGGATGCCTATATATACCCCTTCACCACCACCCTCTCAAAATAGAAGCACTCAGAACTATTCCATACCTATCCTACTCAGTTTTCTGAGAGAGAGCCACCTACCCTTGTGTTGAGGTCAAGATCTTCCACTCCAACCATATGGATCTTGATTTCTAGCCTCCCCAAGTTACTTTCCACCAATCCCATCTCTTCTACCAAGCCAAATCTATGAGAGAGTGATTGTGTGTTGAGGAGTCCATGATCTTGAAGCACAAGAGCAAGGAGTTCATCGTCATTACCGAGCCTATTACCTTTTGGAGGGTGGTGCCTCCTAGATTGGTCAGGTGTCACTTGGGAGGCTCCTACTTCATGTTGTGGAGTGAACCAAGAAGTTTGTAAGTGCAAGGAGATCGCCTACTTCGTGAAGATCTACCCCAAGTAAGGCTAGTCCTTTGTGGACGTAGGTCGTCATGGTATAGTCAAGGTTGCTTCTTCGTGGAACCCTCCGTGGGTAGAGCCCTTTGTGGACTCTCGCGACCATTACCCTCCACGGGTTGAAGACTCAATGAACATGGATGTACAATAACACCACCTATTGGAACAACGGGAAAAATCATCGTGTCTACAATTGCGTTTGATGTTCCTACCCTATCCTTTTACTCATGCTTGTTGTTACTTTCCACTGCTATACTCTTAGACTTGCATGTGTAGGTTGCACTTGATATGTTATGAATGCTAAAACTTGACAAGAATTAAAATTGGGAAAAAGCATAGTTTTATTTGGTCAAGTAGTCTAATCGCCCCGTCCCCCTCTAGACCAACTTTCGATCCTACAATGCATGGTCGTTTATTGTCGTTGGCACATTGAGAGCACAAACATCTATCCACTAGGGATAGGCAACTTTGGCAAATTACACCAGAACAATTCAAATGAAGGTGCCCATGGCAAGAACATATAGAACACTTCAAAATCCTCTAATCAATATACTCCTGGGTCGGGACATCAAAAATTTGAACCGTGCTTATAATATCTGGCTCAGAGTAACCAGCCAGCCAGCCATCCAGAATATGGTAAAGAGTTTCATCCGATAAAGAATCCCAATAATTCTGACTGAAGTTTAAACCCTTGAAAGATATTTTGGTAGTTGAGATGATTGCGGGTTGTTGAAAGGCAAGAGATCCAATCCAAACAAAACCATCCGATCCTGAAGAAACCAGAAAATTGAAACCACCAATCGGAATAGAGTGCTCCGGCCAAGGCACTCCAGCAGACCTCACCGTTGGTGAGGATAATCCTGCCTGAGATAAAGCATTGAGGTATGTTGATTGAATCAAATTATTGCTCTAGGCTTTAAGCCATTTGGACTGAACTACCAAACGTTGACCATGACTAGGGTCAACTAATTCAGTGTTAGAATGCCAGGAGAAATACGGAAAACCAATATGATCACCACGAAATAGATGAAAATGAAAGATGAAATCCGGCCAAATATGGTCCCGAAGGCCATAGATGAAATGTCCCACTTTGCTAGAAGCTGCAGAGAATCGAAAGCGCCGATCACTCAAACGTGAAACCCTAAAGCCATGGCTAAGTCCTCCAATGCAGGATTGAAGAGCAAGACCCACATATTCCTTCATGAGAGGAAACGAAGTAGAGGAGAAATTGACCACCAAAAAGAACTCCTTCGAAGGGCCTGGGGAAGAGAAATGAATCGTCGAATGAAAGCGGGAGCGCACCTGTGCCTCCACCGCGAGGCCGGGATTGATGTCCCAGTGGAGGAGCCCCTCCATAGGGTCACCTAAGAGGGTGGTCTAGGTCAAAACTATTCTTCTTTTATTTTGTGTACTCCCGAGAATGAAGTGCTTAATTTTAAACAAAGGGGAGGAGAAAATTTAAAAGAGGCTTGTTTGGATTTGCAGTGCTCAAAATAGATCAACTCGTAAACAATCCACCACTATTTTGCTTCGTAATTGTTATGCGGGTGTTACTAGTTCGTATAGACTTGTGATTGACACGATTACTGGTGGTAATTTATTAATAAGTCACACTTTGTATGCTTTCAATTCCATATAAAATCTAGTAGGATCACCCCCTATTATTGTTAATGGAACCATATTTACATTGGAAGATGTTATGTGTAGGCTAGATGCTATAGAAAATAAAATGCCTATAGTTGCGCACATTGAAATTCTAGACAAGAAGGTCCACAATCAAGTTACTCAATTTGGTTCAAAAGTAGGAAATATTATGAAGATTTTAAAAGATGCTGAGCCAAAGATTAATGAACGGTTAGGACAAAGTCCATCCATAATTGATAAGTTGGAAGAAATATTTAATAAAATGGGCTCCGCTTTTACTTCCACTAAAACTATTGATAAGGCTCCCCTCATTAAGAGTCCCAAGGTTATGTATGTTCCTAAGCATACAAGTGTCACACCTAGTAAAAGGAATGAGGACCTTAAAATGATTAGTGTGCACCCCAATTTCATAGATGCAATGAAAGAACATATCGTTAAGCCTCCTCTCTTTGTCCCTAGGAAAATGCTTATTAATAACTTATGTGCTAAACCTCCTAGGAAACATAGTTGCATAACTGAGGAGTTGGATGACAAGGATGACAATACTTGATACTATGCATTATGCCTAGCTAGACGCATAAAACAATAACGCTTGTTGGCAGGCAACCCAGTAGTTATCTTTGAATTTTTTTTTACTTTATCTTTTGGTGTGTTGACATAATTATTGCTACTGTAATGATTGTGTTCTTATGCTTAAATTAGTGCTTGTGTCAAGTAAATCCCTTGAGATAATTTGGAAGATAGTAGAATTAATGATGTGCAAAAATAGAAACTTTTATGCCCAATGCAGAATTTCTCTAGTTTTACTCGAACATTTTTTATCTGAAGTTTTTACACAACATGGGTATACGATTTTTCAGGTTTTGTTAATTTTCAGAATATTCGGAGTTACACGAGTATGGTTTTTGTACGGATCATTACAAACTGTTCTATTTTAGGCATATTCTGTTTTTACTTGCATAGTTTGCTTGTTTTGAGTATGTTATGGATTGTATCGGGGGGGTCTAAGACATGGAGAAGTTAGAATACAATACCTTATGCAATAATTAAATAAGTATCAATTTATAACATTATCTAAAGTATTTGATGTCTATTATACTAACGGATCTCATGAGGTTTTGCTGAGTTTTGTGTGCTGAAGTTTTCAAGTTTTGGGTGAGACAATGATGGATGAAGGAATAAGGAGCGGCAAGACCCTAATCTTGGTGATGACAAAGGCACCCCAAGATAATATTCAAGGAATACCCTAAGGTCTAAGCTTGAGGATGCCCCGGAAGGCATTCCCTCTTTCGTCTCCAATCTACCGGCATGCCACTTGGAGCTATATTTTATTCATCACATGATATGTGTTTTGCCCTAAGCATTGTGTATTGTAGTTTTCTTTTATTTTGGTTTGCCACAATAATTGTTATCTAGACACACATATTTTAGAGACACATGGTCATCACCATTTTTTATAATACTCTATATGATCCACTTATATCTTTTGAGCTAGGCAGTTGCTCTAGTGCTTCTATTATATATTTTAGAGCATGACTGTGTTCAAATTTTATACAAATAATTGAACTCTCATGCTTCACTTAAATATTTTTGGGAGTATAAGAAATAGGAATGGTAATGAGCACATGCTATAATACTAGTCCAACAAGGATAGGTATTCAATGGGGATATGATAAAAACTTTCGTGTAACTATTAAAGAAGAAACACAGGTTAATTATATTGATGTAGTAATATGAAAGGGAATAAGTACATGAACATTGGTTAGTATAAATATCAGTATTAAAGCTTCTTATTTTGTTATTCATATAAGTATTGACTAGGGCATGTTGATGATGTGTGAGCATTTTATCTCTAACGTGAAATCCTATCATGTTGTTCGAATCGGGGGTGCACGATGGTTAACTCCTTTAAACCTCCTCCCTAGGGACGCACTGGTAGTACTTTGCTTCGAGAGAGCTAATAAAACTTTCACAATAAGTATATGAGTTATTTATCACTAATGTGAGTCCATGGATATACACACTCCCACCTTTCTGTAATTTGGTGGCCTCTTCAGTACCGTGCATTACCCATTCTCACCTCGAGAGTCGGTACAACCTGTGCTGGTGCATCCAAGCCCTGTATTATGATTCACTCTATCACACATAAGACTCCTTATATCTTCCTCAAAACAGCCACCATACCTACCTATTATGGCATTTGCATGACCATTCCGAGATATATTTCCATGCAACTTCCATCGTTCCGTGACATGACTTGTGTGTTCATCATCAATTGCCTTCCATGATCATATAGCCGACATAGTATTTGTGGTAAAGCCACCATTCATCATTGTATACAGGTTATGATAGATAATTGCACATCCTAGTACATTGCGAGAGGCATTCATGTAGAGTCATATTGTTCTTCATTGAGTTGTAAGTAAATAAAAGTGTGATGATCATTATTATTACAACATTGTCCTAGTGAGGAAAGGATGATGGAGACTATGATTACCCTGAAAAGTTGGGAGGAGACTCCGGATGAAAAAAAGAGAAACCAGGGAGGCAGAATAAAAGGAGAAAAGCTCGTCATGATTTTTTGAGAGAAAAGAGAGAAGGGGCGGTGTTACTATCAATTTACCACACTTGTGCCTCAAAGTGGCATTATGTTCTTCATATAGAGAGTCTCGTGAGTTGTAATTTTCATACTCTAGTGGGAATTTTACATTATAGAACTTGGCTTGTATATTCTGATGATGGGCTTCCTCAAATATCTGAGGTCTTTATGAGCAAGAAAGTTGGATGCACACCCACTTTACTTCCTTTGAGCTTCCATGCACTTATAGCTCAAGTGCATCCATTGCATGGCAATCCCTAATACTCGCATTGATATTGATTGGTGGGCATCTCCATAGCCCATTGATCCACCTAGTTGATGCGAGACTTTCTTTCCACTTTGACTCTGATCTCTACCACCATACTCTATTCCACCCATGTGCTATATCCATGGTTCACTCTCATGTATTGAGTGAAGTTGAAAATGCTAAAGCGCGTTAGAAGTACGATCCAATTGCCTGGTTCGACACCGGGGTGCTCATGATTTATACTTATGTGGTGAAGACGGAGTCATTCCATGCTTGATATGATAAAATGAGTAGGGAATAATATTATTTAGGATCATATATTTTAACAAGTAATGGTTATGTTGTTTATGTTCATGTATATTATTATTCTCATATCAATTAGTTCGTCGTTTCTCAATGATCATACCTAAAAGAGATTACATACTGGGTAGCATGTCACATAAAAAGTTCTATTTTTATCATTTACCTACTTGAGTACGAGTAGGAATTAAGATTGGGGATGGTCATACGTCTCCAACGTATCTATATTTTTTGGATTGTTCCATGCTATTATATTATCAAGCTTGGATGCTTTATATGCAATTATATGATATTTTATATCATTTTTGGGAACTAACCTATTGACCCAATGCCTAGTACCACTTGTTGTTTTCTGCTTGTTTTTGATTTTCCAGGAAATCAGTACCAAACAAACTCCAAATGCCACAAAACTTTTTCACGGCTTTTTGGACAAAAGAGACCCTGGAATCTTCAGGTGGAGACCATAAGAGAAGCGGGGAGAGGACAAGGCAACAAGACGCGCCCAGGGGGTAGGTGCACCATTTTACCTTGCGGGCCCCTCGTGGCTCCATTTAACCTAATTCCACCTCCATAAATTCTCTAAGATCTGGAAACCAATAGAGAGCCACCAAAAAAACTTTTTCCGACACCGCAAGTCTATTGTAACGGGAGCCCATCTGTACACCTTCTATGATCACTACTATAGAATGGTCCAAACCAGACACATTAATCAGAGACCCTTCGCCCAAGCTGTGTGCGATCGATCCATCACACACAATATAGTTATAGCTCCGTCGCCAATAAAGAAAACTATGTGCAATGACTAGTCCGTCAGCCACGTTTGAGATTGGACTAGCATGTGTGATGCAAAGCATATAGTTTGTCCTTATGAACTATTTGCGATTAGACAAGATAACACGAACGATTCTTAAAATACATATGTGTGCGAAGTATGACATACAGTTCATCCGGACAATCTGTTTGCGTTGATCGAGCTAGAACACAAACGAGTTACCATAACAAGGTGTGTGTGATACCAGGCAAACATTTCATTCATTAGAATTGTGTGAGAAGACCAATATAATCCAAACAATTCATACTGACAAGTTGTGTGTGTTGTGGGCAGATGGTTGCTGCCAAACAATTGTCAGCGATGGATGAAATCATTACCGACGCTATGTTGGGAAGTGTTGTTTGCCCGTATTAATATCACAGGCGTTTTATTATTTTGACCCATGTGCCTGTGCATCAGTCCGTCCTCCTCTCTCATGTCTTGTCACCATGTTGCCACCCGAGGATTCCGGTACATGCTTTGGCATCGCTTTTTCCCATGCGCCCGCTCGATGAGCCCGTTCCCGCGCACAACCGCGCAGGTTCCCACGCACAAAACCATGCTATGGCTCTAGCTTCTCGCCCGACTAGGTTTAATCCCCAATGCTTTACAGCCTGCTATATAAAGCCTCACAGCCAGCGACTCCACATTGACATCATCCCCCTCCATGCAGCTTGTCTATTTTGCTTCTCCCCCAGTCACCAATGGCATTGGTCGTTCATCATTGCCCAGCCACCCTACTAGAGGACAGCTCTAGCTAGGAGGCTTCACCATGTCGGTGCGGCAGTCCTCTGAAGCGTGAAGTGTACCTAGCGTCCCTTGTGGGTGTGCACATGCCACCAACTACATGCTCCACCACCGCTGCCCGAAGGCAGGAGCTGCTGGTGTCCGCCGTGGTCGCCACCACGCCAGCGGCCACTTCGGCCGCCTGGGCCGCCACCCCACCGTCGTTCGTCTTTGCTGCGACCCTACTGTCAGGTAGCAGGGTCATCACCAGCGCCGCCACCACGACCCTAGTGCGAGGGGTGGTGGTCGCCAAAGGCCCGCAGTCGGGCTTCTGTGTCGCAACCCTTGTGTGCTACATCTACTTCCTAGAGAAGGAGGTGGAGCGCTAGGTAGCACACGCGAAGAAGATCCCCAACACCATGGCCACAGGATAAGCCACATCCGCGACATGG
This sequence comes from Hordeum marinum, assembly GCA_022496015.1. Classification (NCBI taxonomy): domain Eukaryota; kingdom Viridiplantae; phylum Streptophyta; class Magnoliopsida; order Poales; family Poaceae; genus Hordeum; species Hordeum marinum. The sequence goes on along the minus strand of CM039674.1, from coordinate 261,271,748 downwards.
AATGTGGAGATCTACACTGGGTCCCATCACTTTGACGAGGGCGTCTTGAGCACCGGAGGGTAGCACTAGTAGGCAACGGACACGAGTCCACCAACTCGTCACCAGGCTCCTCCTCCACTTGCTCTTACTGAGGGCGCTCGATTCTGCTGGAAGTAGTACAAAGCCCCTCCATAGTACTAGTATTTAGGGGCTATTTTGTTCACTTCATCTAACTATAGATATGGTTGAACTATACCATGTACTTTAAATTAGCTAGTATATATAGTTGAACTAGCTATTTCAATACTTGGTTGGCAACAATTGGGGAAAAGTTTGTTCGATTCAGCTGTCGAGTTGAACTGTATTGTACAAAGACCAGTGCTTAATGTATGAATGAAATCCATGTTTAGTGAATTTAAGTTGCAAAATTGCACCCTAATTGTTATTTTGTTCCTGCAAAATTTGACAAGTGCCAGTGCTACAATGCTGACAAATGCTAGTGTTACTAGATCGATAGATGCCAATGTTTCCAATTTGACACATGGCAATTTACCCAATATGATAGATGCAAATCTTCCTGGATTGTTTGTACTGGGAACATGGGTCATGTTTGAGAAACGCCTGTGATGATGCATTGCACCAATCCTTCGTGCCAATATTTTGACTTGGCTTATGGGCGACGGAAAGATAGTTGTCAATCTGCAAACGGGTATTCAACCTGAACCGTTTGTGATGAGTGTTTATTTAGATAAAACTATGATGGTTTTTTGTTTGCTACATGAATTCAAAGATAAATACTTAGCTCATCAAACCATAGATTACATTCAGTCAACATTGACTTTACATTCATACAATCGAGATAGAATATAAAGAAAACTAGTTGCGGCGGCAGCGTCCTGCGGTGGCGTTCTCATGCTTCGGGGCGCAGTTGTACAATTATTCAAATGAGACCAGAATATTATGGACTTTACAATCAAAGAGCTAGTCATCGCGCGACCAATGGGCACGGGCCGAGGGGCGGCGACTAGCGGTGCTGCAAGGAAGCTGTCGACGGTGGTGACCCAATCCGCAGAGGGGGCCATTGTTGGAAATATGCCCTAGAGGCAATAATAAATTAGTTATTATCATATTTCCTCATTCATGATAATCGTTTATTATCCATGCTACAATTGTATTGATTGGAAACTCGGATACATGTGTGGATACATAGACAACACCATACCCCTAGTATGCCTCTAATAGACTAGCTCATTGATCAAAGATGGTCAAGGTTTCCTAGCCATAGACATGAGAAGTCATTTGATAACAGGATCACATCATTAGGAGAATGATGTGATGGACAAGACCCAAACTATAAACATAGCATATGATCGTGTCAGTTTATTGCTGTAGTTTTCTCCATGTCAAGTATTTGTTCATATGACCATGAGATCGTGTCAGTTTGAACTAGGTATAGATATACCGATGATCGAATCTCAGGAAGTAACATACCGAAGAACAAAGGCAACAACATACATGATTAACTGAATCCTTGACATAGAGGTTCAACCGATAAAGATCTTCATAGAATATGTAGGAACCAATAAGGGCATCCAGGTCCCGCTATTGGTTATTGACTGTATAGGTGTCTCGGTCATGTCTACATAGTTCTAGAACCCACAGGGTCTACACACTTAGCGTTTGATGACGTTTCGGTAGTATTGAGTTATCTATGTTGGTGACCGGAGATTTTTCGGAGTCCCGGATGAGATCCCGGACATCACGAGGAGCTTTGGAATGGTCTGGAGATAAATATTGATATATAGGAAAGTGGTGCTTGTGTTCTGGAAAAGTTTCATGCACTACCAGGAGTGACGAATGGTATCCGGGGGTCCATCGGGAGAGGCCCACCCACCCTAGGGGCACATGGGCCCAAGAGGTGGTGCACCATCCCCTAGTGGGCTGGGCATCTAGCCCCATAAGTCCCATGCGCCCAAAAGAGGGGGAAAAGGTGGAGGTGGGAGCAGTCCCTGTTGGACTAGGACTCCTCCCGACGCCCCACCTCTTGTAGGAGGTGGACTCCACCACCCTGGCAGGCAGCCAAGTCCTAGGGGAAACCCTAGGGCGCCTCCTCCCACCCCTTCCTCCTATATATACTATAGGTTTGAGGGCATCCCATCACCTGAAAAGCCATGTGATGCCCTCTCTCCCTCTAGATCATATTCTCCTCTAGATTTGTTCTATATAGCTAAGCGAAGCTCTACTGGATCAGCTCCACCACCACCACCACCAAACTGTTGTGCTACAAGAGAACTCATCTACCTCTCCACCCTCACTTGCTGGATCAAGGAGGTGGATATTGTCATCGAGATGTACGTGTGCTGAATGCGGAGGTGTCGTTCGTTCGGCGCTAGATCGGAAGGACCGTGATTGGATCGCAGGACGATTCGTGATTGGATCGCAGTACGGATCATGATCGGATCGTAGGATGACTAGCGATATGGATCACGAAGACATTCGACTACATCAACTACGTTTCTTAACGCTTCCCACTTAGCGATCTACAAGGGTATGTAGATCCACTCGCCCTCTCGTAGATGCTCACCACCATGTATAGATCTTGCGTGTGCGTACAAATTGTTTTGTTTCCCATGCAATGTTCCCCAACAGTGGCATCATGATCTAGGTCTATGTGTATATGAGATCACGAGTAGAACACAAAGGAGTTTGTGGGCATTGATGCTCAGATTGCTTCCTTCCTTGGTCGGTTTTTGATTCAGCGGTATTGTGGGATGAAGCGGCCCGGACGAAGCTTACTCGTATGCTTATGAGAGACTGGTTCCATCGACTGACATGTAACTTTGTTGCATAAAGATGGCTGGCAGGTGTCTGTCTCTCCTACTCTAGTTGGACCGGATTCAACAAAGGAGGTCCTTGAGAAGGTTTAATAGCAATTTGTGTAGAACCGTTGTGGTTTTGTGTAGGTGAGAATTGTTCTTGCTAGATAGCCATAGTAGCCACGTAAAACAAGCAACAACAATTAGAGGACGTCTAACCTGTTTTTGCAGGGTATGTTGTGATATGATATGGACAATTACATGATGATATGTACGTGATGTATGAGATGATGATGTTTTGTATAGAATATCACGACTTGCCTGTCCATGTGTATGGCAACCGGAAGGAGCCACAGGGTTGTCTTCAATTTTTGTATGACCTGCGTGTCAATCATTAAGCACTATGTAATGCTTTACTTTATCCCTAAGCGGTAGCAATAGTAGTAGAAGCATGGTGGGCGCGACAACTCTGATGGCGACACGTTGATGGAGATCAAGATGATGGAGATCATGGTGTCATGCCGGTGACTATGGAGATCCTGTCGGTGCTTTGAAGATGGAGATCAAAAGCACAAGTTCATGGCCATATCATGTCACTTATGATTTGCATGTGATGTTAATCCTTTTATGCACCTTGTTTTGCTTAGGATGACAATAGCATTATAAGGTGACCCCTCACTAAAATTTCAAGATAAAATTGTGTTCTCCCCGAGTGTGCACCATTGAGAAAGTTCGTAGTTTTGAGACACCACGTGATGATCGGGTGTGATAGACTCTACGTTCACATACAATGGGTGCAATCTAGTGTTGCACGTGCAGAACACTCGGGTTAAACTTGATGAGCCTAGCATGTATAGACATGGCCTCAGAACACAAGAGACCAAAAGGTCGAACATGAGTCATATATAAAATATGATCAACATGATGATGTTCTTGAAACCACCTCAACTCACGTGATGATCGGACTTGAGTTGGTGAATTTGCATCATGTATCACTCGGATGACCAGAGGGATGTCAATTTGAGTGGGAGTTTTTAAAGTAATATGATTAACTAAACTCCTTGTCATGAACATAGTCTAAGGTGTCTTTGCAATATTATGTTGTAGATCAATAGCTTGCGTTGTATCTCCCCTGTGTTTTTATACGTTCCTTGAGAAAATAGAGTTGAAAGATGATGGTAGCAATTATGCGGACTATTTCTATAAACTGAGGATTGTCCTCATTGCTGCACAGAAGGCTTATGTCCTTAATGCACCGCTCGGTGCACCCCCCCCCTCAAACGGCGATTGTGGATTTTGTGAACATCTGACAATCACGTTCTAATGACTACTTGATAGTTCAGTGTGTCTTGCATTATGGCTTAGAACTGAGGCTCCAAAGACTTTTTGAACGTCGTGGAGCATATGTGATGTTCCAAGAGCTGAAATTTTATTTCAGGCTTGTGCCCATGTTGAGAGGTATGAGACCTCCAACAAGATTATTTGCCTACAAGATGAAGGAGAATAGCGTAATCAGTGAGCATGTGCTCAGATTGTCTGGGTGCTACAATCACTTGAATCGAGTGGGAGTTAATCTTCCAGATAAGATAGTGATTGATATAGTTCTCCAAGTCACTGTCACCAAGCTACTAGAGCTTCGTGATGAACTATAAACCTGCCAGGGATGGAAATAATGATCCCTGAGCTGCTCGCGATGATTGACACCGCGAAGGTAGAAATCAAGAAGGAGCATCAAGTGTTGATGGTTAGTAAAACCACTAGTTTCGAGAAGGGCAGGGGCAAGGAGGGAAACTTCATGGATGACAAGCGAGTTGTTGCTCTAGTGAAGAAACCCAAGGTTGAACCCAAACCCGAGACTAAGTGCTTCTATTATTAGGAGAGTGGTCGCTAAAGCGGAACAACCCTAGATACTTGGTAGATAAGCAGGTTGGCAACGTCAGCGGAAGTATATTTGATATACATATTATTGATGTGTACCTTACTAGTACTCCTAGTAGCACCTGGTTATTAGATACCGGTTCAGTTGCTAAATGTTGGTAACTCAAAACAAAAGCTACGGAATAAACGAAGACTAGCTAAGGGCAAGGTGGTGATGTGTGTTGGAAGTGTTTCCAAGGTTGATGTGATCACCATCGCACGCTCTCTCTACCTTCGGGGTTAGTGATTTACCTAAATAAATGTTATTTGGTGTTTGCGTTGAGCATGAACGTGATTAGATCATGTTTATTGCAATACGGTTATTCATTTAAGTTACAGAATAATGGTTATTCTGTTTACATGAATAATAGCTTCAATGGTCATGCACACAATGAGAATGGTTTATTGAATCTTGATCGTAGTGATACACATGTTCATAATAATGATGCCAAAAGATGCAAAATTAATAATGATAGTACCACATACTTCTGGCACTGCCGCTAAATGTCACATTGGTGTAAAGCGCACGAAGAAACTCCATGCTAATGGATCTTTGGACTCATTCGATTTCGAATCGGTTGCAACATGCAGACCATGCTTTTTGGGCAAAGATGACTAAGACCTCATTTTTTGGTATGATGGAGCGGGCAAGTGACTTATTGGAAATGATACATGTTGATGTATGCGGTCCAATGAGTGTTGTAGCATGCGGTGGATATCGTTATTTTCTTACCTTCACTGATGATTTGTGTAGATATGAGCATATTTACTTAATGAAACACAAGTCTGAATCATTTCAAAGGTTCAAGCAAATTCAGAGTGAAGTTTTAGATCATCGTGACAAGAAGATAAAATGTCTACGATATGATCATGGAGGTGAATATCTGAGTTACGAGTTTTGGTATACAAATTAAGACAATGTGTAAGTTGTTTCACAACTCACGCCACCTGGAACACCATAGTGTGATGGTGTATCCGAACGTGGTACTCGTGCTCTATTGGATATGGTGCGTATTGTGACGTCTCTTATCGTTTTGCCACTATCATTTTGAGGTTATGCATTAGAGACAACTACATTCACTTGAAATAGGGCACCATGTAAATCCATTGAGATGACACCGTATGAATTATGGTTTGGCAAAAACCTAAGCTGTAATTTCCCAGAGTTTGGGAATGCGACGCTTATGTCTGATGAGAACGAACCCAAAGAGGAAAGGTGCATCTTCATAGGATACCCTAAGGTAACAGTTGGGTATACCTTCTATCTCAGATCCGAGGGCAAAGTGTTTGCTGCTAAAAACGGGTCCTTTCTCGAGAAAGAGTTTCTCTCGAAAGAATTGAGTGGGTTGAAAGTAGAACTTGATGAGGTTGTTGAACCGTTACTTTAGTTGGATAGTAGCATGGCGCAGAAATATGTTTCTGCGATGCCTACACCAAGTGAAGAGGAAGCAAATGATGATGATCATGAAGGTTCGGATCAAGTTATTGCCGAACCTCGTAGGTCGACAAAGGACTCGTATTGCCCCTGAGTGGTGCGTCATTCCTTTCTTGGAAATCATGTTGTTAGACAACAATGAGCCTACGAACTATGAAGAAGCGATGGTGGGCTCAAATTCCAACAAATGGCTAGGAGCCATGAAACCCGAGATTGGATCCATGTATGAAAACCAAGTATGGACTTTGGTAGACTTGCCCGTTCAATGGCAGGTCGTTAACTATGAATGGATCATTAAGAGGAAGACAGACGATGATGCTGGATGTGACCATTGATAAAGCTTGACTTGTCGCAAATAGGTTTCTGACAAGTTCAAGGAGTTTACTATGATGAGAGTTTCTCACCCGTGGCGATGCTAAAAGTCTGTTGGAATTATGTTAGCAGTTGCTGCATTTTTCAATTATGAAATATGGCAGATGGATGTCAAAACATCGTGTTCTTAATGATTTCCTTGAGGAAAGGTTGTATGTGATACAACCAGGAGGTTTTGTCTATCCTAAGGATGCTAATAACTGAGCAAGCTCCAATGATCCTTCTATAGGTTGGAGCAAGCATCTCGGAGTTGGAACATACGCTTTGATGAGGTGATCAAAGTTTTTGGTTTTATACAAATTTTATGAGAAACTTGTATTTACAAGAAAGTGAGTGGGAGCACTATAGAATTTCTGATAAGTATATGTGGTTGACATATTGTTGATAAGAAATAATGTAGAATTTCTGGAAATCATAAAGGTTGTTTGAAAAGAGTTCTTCAAAGGAAGACCTGGATAAAGCTACTTAATTGTTGGGCATGAAGATCTATAGAGATAGGTCAAGACGTCTGATAAGACTTTCAATGAGTACATACCTTGACAAGATTTTGAAAGAGTTCAAAATGGATCAGTCAAAGAAAGAGTTCTTGCCTGATTTGTAAGGTGTGGAGTTGAGTGAGACTCAAAGCTCGACCATGATGAAAGAAGAGAATGGACAAAAGGTCGTTCCCTATTCCTTAGCTATAGGCTCTACATAGTATGCCATACTGTGTACCGCACCCGTGTGTGCCTTTCCATGAGTTTGTTAAGGGGTACAAGAGTGATCCAGGAGTGGATCACTGGATAGTTGTCAAAATTATCCTTAGTAACTAGAGGACTAAGGAAATATTTCTCGCTATGGAGGTGATAAAGAGTTTGTTGTAAAGGGTTACGTTGATGCAAACTTTAACACCAATCCGGATAACTCTTAGTAGCAATCCAGATACGTATAGTGGAGAAGCCATTTGGAATAGCTTCAAGTAGAGCGTGGTAGCAGTATCTACAGTGTGACATAGATATTTGCAAAGTACACATGGATCTGAAAGTCGCAGACCCATTGACTAAAACCTCTCTCACATGCAAAACATGATCGAACCCCAGAACTAATTGGGTGTGAGATTCTTAACCATGTAAATCACATAGCGACATGAGCTAGATTATTGACTCTAGTGCAAGTGGGAGACTGTTAGAAATATGCCCTAGAGGCAATAATAAATTAGTTATTATTATATTTCCTTGTTCATGATAATCGTTTATTATCCACATTGGAATTGTATTGATCGGAAACTAAGATACATGTGTGGATACATAGACAACACCATGTCCCTAGTATGCCTCTAATAGACTAGCTCGTTGATCAAAGATGGTCAAGGTTTCCTATCCATAGACATGATATGTCATTTGATAACAGGATCACATCATTAGGAGAATGATGTGATGGACAAGACCCAAACTATAAACATAGCATATGATCGTGTGACTTTATTGCTATAGTTTCTACATGTCAAGTATATGTTCCTATGACCATGAGATCATGCAAATCATTGACACCGGAGGAGTACCTTGTGTGTATCAAACCTCACAACGTAACTGGGTGACTATAAAGGTGCTCTACAGGTATCTCCAAGGGTGTCTATTGAGTGGCCATGGATCAAGACTGGGATTTGTTATGCCGTGTTATGGAGAGGTATCACAGGTCCCACTCGCTAATACAACATCACAACAAGCCCTGCAAGCAAAGTGACTAAAGTTTTAGCCATGGGATCTTGTATTACAGAACGAGTAAAGAGACTTGCTGGTAATGAGATTGAACTAGGTATAGATATACCAACGATCGAATCTCGGGCAATAACATACCGAAAAACAAAGGGAACAACATACGGGATTAACTGAATCCTTTACATAGAGGTTCAACCAATAAAGATCTTCGTAGAATATGTAGGAACCAATATGGGCATCCAGGTCCTGCTATTGGTTATTAACCGTAGAGGTGTCTCAATCATGTCTACATAATTCTCGAACCAACATGGTCTACACACTTAACGTTTGGGTATGTTTTGGTAGTACTGAGTTATGTCTGTTGGTGACCGAAGGTTGTTCGGAGTCCTAGATGAGATCTCTTACTTCACAAGGAGCTCCGGAATGGTTCGGAGGTAAATATTGATACATAGGAAAGTAGTGTTTGGGTTCCGAAAAAGTTTCGGGCACTATCGGTAGTGTACCGGGAGTGACGAATGGGTTCCACGGGTCCACTGGGAGGGGCCCACCCACCCCAGGGGGCACATGGGCCCAAGAGGTGGCGCACTAGCCCCTGGTGTGCTAGGCAGCAAGCCCCATAAGGCCCGTGCACCCAAAAGAGTCGGAAAAGGTGGAGGTGGGAGGAGTCCCTGTTGGACTAGGACTCCTCCAGGTGCCCCACCTCTTGTAGGAGGTGGACTCCACCACCCTGGCCGGTGGAAAATTCCTAGGGGAAACCCTAGGGACCCTACTCCCACCCCTTCCTCCAATATATACTATAGGTTTGAGGGCATCCCATCACCTGAAAAGCCACGTGCTGCCCTCTCTCCCTCTAGATCATATTCTCCTCTAGATCTGTTCAGTATAGCTTAGCGAAGCTCTGCCGGATCAGCTCCACCCCCACCGCCACCATGTTGTTATGCTGCCAGAGAACTCATCTACCTCTCCACCCTTGCTTGCTGGATCAAGGAGGTGGAGATCGTCATCGAGTTGTACGTGTGCTGAACACGGAGGTGTCGTCCGTTGGGCGCTAGATCGAAAGGACCGTGATTGGATCACAGGACGATTCGTGATTGGATCGCAGGACGGATCGTGAACGGATTGTGAGATGGCTAGCGATTTGGATCGCAAAGACGTTCGACTACATCAACCGCGTTTCTTATCGCTTCCTGCTTAGCGATCTACAAGGGTATGTAGATACACTCTCCCTCGCATAGATGCTCATCACCATGGATAGATCTTGCGTGTGCGTAGGGAAATTCTTGTTTCCCATGCAACGTTCCCCAATAGCCGTGACGGGTGCAAGCTCGTGCATGGGCACGGGCGTGGTGGGTGCAGGCGTGCGCACGGGATCGGGCGCCGTGGGTGTGGTCGCCCGCACTGGGACCATCAAGGCGTGTGCAGGGGCGCGCACGAGCACGGGGCCAGGAAGAGGAGCTGGCGCTTGTACGTACACGAGATCACATGGGGCCGCAGGGACCTTTCTGATGCTCGTGGTTTCCAACGCTACGATGATGCTAGGCGACCAGCCCGTCAATGCCACGGGGATGGTTGATAGCGCGGGTGCGGTGATGGTTGTTGGCAAGTGCATCGGGTCAGCATCTATTGTGGCATGTAGCTTTTCTAGGGCCATTTCCATGGCGTCCCATTCATATTTATGTTGTATCTCTTTCGGCTCAGTGTCAACTTCACCAAACCGGAAGACTAGTGACATATTATCCATCTGCACCATGGCGTAGGTCGTCTTGGAGGTCTGAATGATGGAGGGGAATGTGAGGCAAATATATATATAGTGGATTGTGGGTGAGTGGGCAGTAAAGCTGCCTATTAAAAAGTGGCTCAGACACCATTGATGGATAGGTTGGAAGCGGGGAGGGTGGATACGAATGTCAAAGGGCTCGCTTCCTTGTGAGCCTATGGCGTACTGCCCGCACGCCTCCTGATGAGTCTGCGCAGCGGAGGCCAGCTTGCACGCCTCCTGTCAACTCAAGCAGTTGCTTGCACGAACCTCCTAAGCCCTAGCCAACAAAAGAGTGTGATGCTTGGCGGCATGTAAGGGCAATACATCGCCCACGATTTGAAAATAATGCAACCGTTTGCATGGAAACGTGACAATTCTTTGTTCCAAAAAGCTTCTGTTCGCTATTAATGACATGATAAATACCACAACATATTTGTGCTATATCATGCCTTCATGCCCAATTTCTTGAATTTGGTGTGAGTTCTAGATTTACTACAATTTAACATAATATGATCAAAGTTGGCTCTAAAAGAAAAAATATATTAAAAACGAGTCTCAAATAGGAAAATAAAATGCTATGACGCCTTTATGTGCCATGTTCATGACACCATGCCAAGTTTCATGAATCTTCTGACGAGTTTTTGATTTACATGATTTAACACCCGAGTTTCTCAATGTTTCTGTCGCCGAGCCAAGACCCCAAGATGTTTGAAATTCATTCCCATATCTTGCATGGGACCTAAAGATGCATCCACACTAATATGCTTTTCAACACATTTTGATGCACTGCACCTTGTGAATGTAGTTCAAATTTGAATTATGCATATTAAATAATGCATATGAAAGTCCATTAATGTATAAAAGGCAAAATGAACCATGTACAATTTCATATTTTGGCACGACACTCTCATTTTGGTATATGTTGCCTATGGAAATAGTTCAAGACGGGAAGAGGCAGCGGATGTTGATTTGCCCACATAAGGTGACACATTCCATATGAAGACAATAAACTTCCCGTTAGAAGTTGTGGTTTGTGAGGGTGCTTGTGCCAAAACTTGTCCCAAATTGGACATTATTTTACCATGGCACAGATGAGCCATGCATGTCAAGACACCATGCCAAGTTTCATGAATTTTCTGATGAGTTTTTGATTTACATATGATTTAAAACCCGGGTTTCTCAATGTTTGTGTGGCCGAGCCAAGACCGTGATATGTTTCAAATTCATTCCCATATATTGCATGTGATCCTAAATATGCATGCACACTTATATGATTTTCAACCCATTTTGATGCACCGGACCTTGTGATTGTGGTTCAAACTTGAATTATGCACATTAAATAATGCATATAAAAACCAATTAATGTATAAAAAGGCCAAACGAACCATGTGTAATTTCATATTTTGGAACAACACTCTCATTTTTCTATATGTTGCCTATAGAAATTGTTTAAGATGAGAAGAGGCAACAGATGTCGATTCGCCCACATAAGGTGACACATTCCATATAGAAACAACAAAGCTTCCTCTGATAAGCTCTGGTTTGTGAGGGGCTTGTGCCAAAACTTGTCCCAAATTGGACATTATTTTACCATGGTGCATATGAGCCATGCATGTCGTGGCACCATGCCAAGTTTCATGAATTTTCTGATGAGTTTTTGATTTACACATGATTTAAAACCCGAGTTTCTCAATGTTTGTGTGGCCGAGCCAAGACCGCGAGATGTTTGAAATTTATTCCCATATCTTGCAAGGGATCCTAAAGATGCATGTACACTTATATGCTTTTCAACCCATTTTGATGCATCGTACCTTGTGAATGTAGTTCAAATTTGAATTATGCACGTTAAATAATGCATATAAAAGTTAATTAATGTATAAAAAGGCCGAACAAACCATGTATAATTTCATATTTTGGAATGACACTCATTTTGGTATATGTTGCCTCTAGAAATATATAGTTCAAGACGAGCAGAGGCAACGAATGTCGATTCGCCCATATAAGGTGACGCATTCCGTATCGAAACGACAAAAGCTAGATTCTCGTGAGAAGCTGAGGTTTGTAAGGGGTTTGTGCAAAAACTTGTCCCAACTGGACAATTTTCCATTAGGGCACATATGAGCCATGCCATGACACTATGCCAAGTTTCATGAATTTCTCACAAGTTTTTGATTTATATATGAATGTAAAACCAAGTTTCTCAATGCATGGGGTCGAACCAAGACCCCGAGTGTTTGAAATCCATTCCCATATCTTGCATGGGGCCCAAAATAGCCCTGGACACTTATATGATTTTTTGACCCATTTTGATGCACCGGGCCTTGTGATTTTAGTTCAAATTTTAATTATCCACATTAAATGCCTAGAGAACTTAATTAACATATGAAAATGAAAAAAGAACTCTGAATAATTCCATATTTTAGCAAGACACGCTTAGTGGTGTGAGTTGCTTCTAAAAAAAGTTCAAGGCGAGAAGATGAGTGGATGTCCTTTTGCCCACGTAAGGTGCAATGTTCCTTATCAGGACCACAAAGCTTGCAGTGAGAAGCTTCGGTTTCTAAGGGACTTGTGCCTAAAGTAGTCCCAAGTTGGACAGTTTTTTTCCATGGCACATATGTGCCATGTCAAGACAACAGGCCAAGTTTTTAGAATTTCTAATGCATTTTGGATTTACAGTAATTTAAAACTAAGTTTTTGAACGTCTGTGGTCGAGCCAAGACCGCGATATGTTTGAAATTCATTCACGTGTCTTGCATGTGATCCTAAAGATGAAGCCATGGAGACTAATATTATTTTCATCCCATTTTGATGCACGGGACATTGGGACTATAGTTCCAATTTTAATTATACACATTAAATGTCTAGAAAACTCAATTAATTTATTAAAATGCCAAACAGACCCTGAATAATTTCATATTTTAGCACGACATAGCTATTGGTCAGTGTTCATTGCAGATAAATCTTATTGCAATCCAAACACCGTCCTTTGTCGAAGTAACCTCATTTTTTTGTTTCAAAAGCATTTTGAAAATCAAGTCTTCCACAAATAGTTGATGTTTATGAATCGTGTGTGATGCATTACAAAATATCTTGGGCCAATCCTCATAATGCATGGCTTAGGCTGGAAGCTTCGTCAGCTACATTACACCACCGGCCAGTTTACCGCACTGACTCGTGAGACCATTTTACTTTTCAATCATCACCGGTGAAAGATGAGGACGTGGATCCCCGTCATGAGGGCAACTTCGGCAACCCACTCCGGCCCGAGCGCGCACACATCAGCCATGAGTGACGAGGATATGTACCTAGGGTAGGGTCCTAGGCCTGACCTGCATACCCTACCTAAGGACACTATATTGGAGGACTTGAAGATTACAAGAGAGATTCTGACTGGATTCACCATGGTGCTCAAGTCACTCGACATTTAATCCACTCAGAGGCTTCTCCCTCCACTCGACAGTCACCGGTCACTCGAAAGACCTCACTACCAGCCGACGCCAAAAGACCAGAAGCCACCCTAGGGAGGCCAACAGGCAGGCGTTAGGCCAGTCGTCATTAGTAGCAATTATGGTGTACGTTACCAGTAATGCACGTCTTTATTCCCACAATCGAACCGTTGGATGCCTGGCACTAATGAAGGGCAACGTACTCTATATAAGCTGCCCCTCCCCTCTGGCACAAGGGTTCGCACCTCCTGTAACTCATACTATCCACACGACAAGAGCTCCCAAGCAATGAGACGTAGGGATGTTACCTCCACGAGAGGGGCCTGAACTCATACATACGTGTGTACAGCCTTGTCGTAGCTAGGACTGTGCCCTCTCCTTTTGTACCCCTATCTTCTACTGTAAGACTTGTTCCCACGACAATGAGCGCGCTCTCAACATGCTTGAACGCGACCGCTACCTCCGACAGGGCGGCTGCAGCAACCGAAAGGGAAGCTGCTGCGGCTGAGAGGGCGACAGCAACAACCAAGATGGGGATAGCAAATGGCGAGAACTGCACATCTGTTGTCACTTCCTCAATGGTCGTCGTAGCCCTGATGGCGGACTCCCAATACCATCTCGAGGCCACCCACGCCCATCTCATGTCGGTCCCTACACAAATCATAGCTGCCTTCTTCGACACCGATCGACAACCCATGTCTATTGAGTTGGTAATCACTGAGTGTGCTCGAGCACGCGTCCGTTTGTCGGTGGCCTCCCTAGCCAATATTGTGGTTGTCCATGCCCGAAGCAAGGCCACCCACGTCCGTCTCACGGTGGCCTTATCAAACAGATGGTGGACGAAGACTACGAGATGCTGGAGTATGTGGCGATGAATCTCATGGATCTCCTTACCTCGGAGGTCGTCGAGCAGGAGATGGTCATCGAGGAGGTGCTGGAGATCGAGGAATGCCAGGAGGAATATTAGTCTCTATCTAGAGCGATAGTCTTTTGTTAGAGTAATATTTAGGTCAACTAACTAATGTTCATTAGTTGCTAGATTAAGTAAGTGTGGTGTCACGCCCAAGAGGCGATCCTATCCTTATTTTGGCATGAGGGCCTTGACAGGGATAGAAGCGCATCTCGTCGTGTTGCAAGAATGGATACCATTTTATCATTTGATTTCGTTCGTAGTTGGACCCTGGTCTTATGTATGTTGTTTGAATATGTTATTGTATTGATGCAATATTGATGTAGCTTGTGGCGAGTGTAAGCCAATTCCATATTCTCATCTCTTCTGTGCATGTGCTTGTAATGATATCCATTCTTGCAACACGACGATCTGCGCTCCTATCCCTATCAAGGCCCTCAATACAAAATAAGGATAGGGTCGCATCTTGGGCGTGACAAGTTGGTATCAGAGCCTTGATTGATCGAACTTGGCCGAGTCGAGTCTAGTTAAAAATATATTTTGAGTCTAGTTATATCGGTGAGTAGGATTCTTTTTACTCCTCTTCTATGCTCTGGTGAGGAATTACGACTTAGGAATTTTGTTACTACTCCACTTCTTGCTCAAATTTTTTTAGGATCATGCGGGTATTTTGGAAACTATATGATGCCGATGTGATGGAGTTCTGTCTTGGTGCCTCCTGTCTGACTTGATTTCTTCTGGGGAGTTGAGCTCCAGGGGATTCTTGACACATCGTTATCGTTTAGTTTCCTTAGCATCTCAGGACGGAAGATGTTCGAAATTACTTGAATACTTCTCGTGGTGAGATAAGGTCGGAGTCACCTAGTACTCGATAGTCGTCCGGGGTACTTCCAGGTTTGGTATCGTTGTGTTTTCGAGTGTCTGAGATAGATGGAGTTCCGAAGCCTCTGGTTATGTGCTGACGGATGGATACAGTTGGAGTGTAGGGCCTGTTAGTTGTGTGAGATATTTTGCCTCCCTGTATCCCCAATACCCGATTGCATAACTGAAAGATTTCGAGAGTTCTTAGGTGGGAATTCAAGTAGCTACCTAAGCTATCTTTCAACAAATGTGTGATGTGAGGTTGGGGTTCGACATCTAGTGGATTCGTTTGTTCACGGTCTTTCTTACAGAGGACAGTCTCGATATATGTCATCAGATATGCTTCGTCAAGCCTTGTAGTTCGCTATGCCTAGGGAGCATATTCGAGCATCATTTCAAAATGACAATCCAATTTACGATCCAGCCCGTGCGAACCTTACCACGAAAATATCGAGCGGAATCTCTGTCATGAATTTGTTCTGGCTTGTTTCGTAAGCCCCATCCTTTGTTTGTTTTTGGATATGGTAACTCGAGTTGCTTCAATGTCAAGTGGTGATTTCATATCTTTCCTAAGTAGTGTTCTCATATTTTATGGGAATGCTAATTCTTTTGGTCAATCAAGTTGTCATATCAATTCTTTTTATCAGGTGTGCTTCTCTTCAAGATAATTCTATCCTCTTCAATATTTGCAAGATCAATCCTCATGTTTCTTTCCGGAGTTCTTTTCATCCGTCCTAAGTTGTCTTTGTTTTTTCCCACCCTCCCACCCTTTTTTGTCAATAATTAAATTCTCTTCCAAGTGCCTTTCTATTCATCAATGCTTCCGCTATCATTTTTTTCATATTGTATCCGGTGATTTCTTGTGGAGATTCTCAAGAGTTTCAAGTTCAAGATCTATCCTCATATTCCTTGTTCTCGTTGTTATTCTTCTCCGGCAGATTCAATGCAAGATCTCGGAGTTGTACATATCCTTTTCAATCACTAAAGGCTTCCCCATGTTGGAAATTCTATCCAAGTATCTCTTGTTTTTCGTCTCTCTATATTCTATCCGGAGTGCTGAAGATATCTCAGACGAGTTTCATTTCCATTCATATCCTCTTAAATTATTTCGAGGTTCTCACCTCATCAAGTTCTTAATTTTTTCTGGTGCAATCTCTCTTTCTAAGCAATTGTTTCAATTGTGGTTTCCTTCCAGTGGGCTCATAACCCACAGGTGTTTTCCCAGGATCTTACCTGGCTCTTCTAATCTTTCCGGAGATGTCCTCAAGTTCTTTTCCAATATGACGTAAGAATGATTTTTATCAGTCATATTCCATGTCCAAGATCGCTTCTAAATTATTTTCATCATTGGCTCAACCGTTCTTTATTCATTATTCTGAAGTATCTTAGTAATTCATGATGTTGTTTCTCGTCATCATTCTCTGCATTGAAGACCAAAGGAGTGGTGCTCTTAAATATTTGCTCATTCTCTTGAAGTTTCATGGTCTCAGCTTCGTGTTATCCTCTCAAATTGTTTCCATTCATGAGAAATTTCTCCCATATCTATCTTGTGCATTCGGTGTTGTTTTCATTTCTCGATCCTCCCAAAGGCCATCATTTTAGAAGATTTCTTCATTCTCAGCTTTCATCTTTCGTTCTCAAATTCTTCTCAATTGTTGTCCCTTCGTTTGTATCTCAATTATTCCGTGCTTCGTTCAAGTTTTCTATTAGATGGATCATGCTCTCTTCGTTCTCATGTTATTCCATTCATTTGTAGTATCCTCTTTAGTTTCTAATTCTTACTGGTGGTTTGTTCAAGACTTCTTCAAGGTTGTGATCTCTCTGTTTCTTCCCTTCAATTCTTTGCAACAAGAATAAGTGGTGTGTGAAATCCTTTACTTGATGAAGGATAAGCATAATGTAATTCTTATTCTAGTTTCATCAAGGTGGTTTCAATCCTTCTTCCTGAGTGTGGATTGCATCAAATTTCTTGTTATAGTTGTTCATCTTTACTTTATGGAGTTCCATGTGTTTTCCCAAGCATCTCTTCGTGAACCTTCATCTAAATCCTTGCAACATCATAATCTATTCTTTTCAACCGCATTCTTTTGATCGTCCTTTCATCCTGGTGTTCACCAAGAGGTCCTTCATGGTGGTTTGTTAAGGATGTAATTCTTCTCGAAGTGTTCTTCAAGATTCTTGTTGGAGGTCCTCAAGTATTATTTATCTTGGATTTCTAAGTTCAATTCCTTCTCCGTTGTCTTTTGAGATGGTGTTATTAAATTCTTGATTATGAGGAGTCTCGAAGGAAATTGTCAAGAACTAGATAAGCAAACCCATCATGTCTTCTCGGAGTTATCTTGGGTTGGATTTCACCTAAAGCATTTCCTAAAGATTGTTGCTATCATGGTGTTATAAATGATTCAAGTGTCTCCTCCACCTCTTGGTGAAAGAAGTTTTTCATATCTTGTTGCTCTCAAGCAATCAATTGTTTCTGTTGTGGCAGGTTGTCACCTCATAATTTCGAGATGTTTTCCATAAGCCTATAACAAGCTATTCTTTTCGTTGTTGATTATCCATCAGCTCCGTTCTATCCTTCCTTCCAAGGGTGCTTTCAATTCAATTGTGGTAGAAATATGTCAGTTTGTTCTCCATTCCTTCCTTTCCAATGATATAGTTTCTATTTGTCTGATCCGGAGGTGCTCTCTTCGATTCATCAACTCGATTTATCAAGATCATATTGTTTTGCTCATCCATTTAACCGGAGTGCTGTGAAATCTTTTCATGATCCTTCCATCTTATGAAGTTTTGATTCTAATCCAACCGAAGTTTGGTGTCTCTCTTTAAATTTCTTTCCATCATATCAAATTTTGCCTCTCTTTCCTACTGAAGTGCTGCCCAAATTTCCTTTAAATTCTTGCTTGCTCCTCGTGTCATTCTTCATCTCTTGCAATCCTTCAAATTAATGTGGTTTCACTCGTTTGTCAAACAAGAAACTAAGTTTTAGATCTTCCTTTTTCTCTTTCTATTCCCCTTTTCATTCTAAGATCTCGGGACGAGATCTCTTGTAAGTGGAGGAGAGTTGTAACAGCCCGGGACCGACGCTCCAAAAGATTCCCCTTTTATTTCCATTCTCGTTTCTATTTCGTTTGGTTGTCGCATTGTTCATTGTATCATCTACATCATTTGCATGGCATCATCACTCGCTTTTGAAAACCTGCATCCGTTCGTAGCTGCTAGTTCTCTCTGTTCATGTCGTTGACCGTTTTGAGACCAACCACACATGCACGCGCCCACGACATTGATTAAATATTGTTTTTAAAGTGCGCATAAAACTTTCTTAGATTGGGTTGGAAGTTGGCGTGCAGTCTTGTTATATTATAGGTAGACTGCCTGCCAAATTTTGCCGCAATCGGAGGTCGTTTGATACACGAACGGTCAACCATAGCAGTGCGGTCATCGGTTATTCGTCGGACGTTTTCGGTTTATAAAAGTCGTGTCACGGGATCACATCTCCCCCTCATCTCAAACCAAGTCCCACAACACAACCCACAAGCCCACCTAGCTAGCCCCCCTCCGCTTTCGGACGTACGATCGAGATCAAACAATCTGAAAATGGATGAAACCGCCTAACCTAACCCTCCCTCCCTATATAATCCCCCTACCCTGCCTAATATGGTAGCCTAACCCTAATCCCCTCGTTTTCCACGCCGAGCCAACATCCAGCCGCCACCCTCACACCCATGTCTCCCACCTCCAGCCGTAGGGCCCGCCAAGCCCAGATCGGGGCCCAAGGAAGCCCATCTGGGCCCGACCCCGAACTCCAAGCGGGAGCTCCTCCCATGGCACTCGAGGGGCCCCAAGCCCCTGCCCTGCCTCCGCGAACCCTGCGCCAGCCCCGCCGCCAGGACCACCACCGGCCCCTCGCCGAAGAGCCACCGCCGCCATCGCAGATGAGCCCCACATCCTTCCCTTTCCTCCTTCTCCCTTCTCTCTAACCTCTCCTCTCTCTCTCTCCCGTGGTGCAGACCTCCATGGCCTCGCCAGAGCTTCCAAGCCGCCGCCGTCGCTTGGATCCGGTACGGAGTGGCCAGATCCACCCATCCCCATCGCCGGCTGGTGCCTTGCTCTCTAACCACCAGCACCGTTGCCGTTGACCTGCGCTGCCGCTCGCTCATCCCGCTCGGGAGCGAGGAGGAGGCCGACGGCCCTTCGCTAGCGCCCGCTCACGTTGACTGGGCCGCTCCATCCGCGAGGCCCAGCGCTCCGCCCTGACCCAGCCGCGTCTCCCGCTGGCCCAGCTGCCCCATCAACTAGACAAGAAGGCCCTAGATCAGCCGTCGGGTGCTTTGCAATTATCTCGCGCTGCAGTTTCGCCACATTCAGCCCGCATATGTTTTTTCCCTAGCGCTGTGAATTTAACAATTTTGGGACAAAAGCTCTTTTACAGATTGCACCCAAAACTTCATGCATTCAATAACTTTTCAACCGTGCATCGTATGTAAAAAACTTTATATATGTAAAATCCTTAGAATTTCGTGTAGATTCACAATAACCAACTTTCACACATGTTTAAAATGTGTAACCTGTGGTTTTCATGCAATTTGCATAAATGCCATGTCAAAATGAATTGTTTAATAACTTTTAAACCGTAGATCCGATGTAAATGTTTTACATGTGTAACTTGCCTAGAAAAATGTGTAGAATCTCATGGTGACATTTATTTTGCTGTTTAACAACTCTAAAATATGGTTAGTACAGATCTGGACCAAACTTAAAATATGCATGTGAGGTCATTCCGGAATTGTTATTCGTTGCTTCCGACCTCATTTAAAGTGCTTAGATGGTGTAGTTGTTTGTGCCTCACCTCTTTCCATGTCTAACAACATTTAATATTGATGGGTACCTAAACGGGAGTGAACTAAATGATTTGAATGTGGAGTTTCATCAATATGCAACTCGTTGTTCCATATTGTACTTCACTTAACGTGTAGTAGTTGGTTGTTGTTCTTGCCATACCATGTGTTGCATATCAAACCGGACATGCATCATACTGATTTGTGCATCATGTCATGCATATGTTGTGGTGTTCTCGTGTGTTTATTGTTGTTTCTAGATTGCTTCTTCTTGATAGAGTTCCGAAAGCGTTCGGAGTGTGAGGATTCGTTCGACTATGTCGGCCCGTCTTCTTCACAGACTCGTTCTTCTTCCAAGCGGCATCTCAGGCAAGATGACACATTTCTCTGGATACCACTACTATAATTGCTATGCTAGTTGTCCCGCTTTTATCGTTATGTATCACTACCTACCACTTGTTTGTCAAGCATCCCAACATTGCCATGAAAAGCCTCTAAGCCTCCACCTTCCTAGCAAACCTTTGTTTGGCTATGTTACCACTTGCTCAACCCTTCTTATAGCATTTCTAGCTGCAGGTGCAATTGCTTCCATGTGACAACATGGACATTCTCTTGTTATCACAATATTATTGCTATTTAATTTAATGCACTTATACACTTGGTAAAGGGTGGAAGGCTTGGCCTTTTGCTCGGTGTTTTGTTCCGCTCTTGCTGCCCTAGTTACTTGTGAACCGGTGCTATGTGCCATAATTGAGCGCTCCTAACATGCTCGGGGTTGTTATGGGGACCCCCTTGATTTTCGTTTTAGAATAAAGCTTGTCTGGCAAGGCCCAACATTGGTACTACATTTTCCTAATAACTAATAAAATTGCATAGGGACTTTCCGGACCCCATGGATTAATCAACCCCCCCGGGCCAGTGCTCCTCATGAGTGTTGGTCCAAACTACAGCACTGTGCGGGGCCACCCCAGGGCAACTTGGGTGATTTCTATCAGGCCACAGTACACTAGCTTATCCATCGTGTCCTGAGAAAGTGATACGTGTCTCCTATCGGGATCGTTGACATGTCGGGAGGCCTTGCTGACTTGTTTTACCTTTCTCGAATGTCTTGCGTGAGGAACTTTGATCTTCTTCGGGCAATCTCAAGGTGTCGGATTTCCTTTGGAATTGCCTAGGATGATCACTAGATCCATGGTCGAGGTTATTCCCGCGGAGTGTGGTTAATTTATGATGGATTAGTTGGAGCACCCCTACAGGGTTAAATCTTTCGGAAATCCATGCCCGCGATTATGTGGCAAACTTGGAAACTTTATTTAACACCCGGTCATAGAAAACTTGAAGTAAACTCAAATAAAATACACCAATTGTGTGTGTAACTATGACTGTCTCTTCTCGTGGGTCCTTATCCGAGAGAGAACATGATGGGGTTATGTTTGACGTAAGTAGGTGTTCAGGATCACTTAGTGATCATTACTAGTTCACGTTCGTTATGTGTAGACCACCATACTTTATTTTCTGTATTCATAAGTTAGCCACTCAAATAAATGCTTAGTCCCTTGTTGCAGCCTCACCACTTAACCATACCTCACCCATTAAGCTTTAATAGTCTTGATACCCTTGGAAATGAGATTGTTGAGTCCCTGTGGCTCACAGATTAGTACAACAACAGTTGCAAGTACAGGAAATGCGACACTTTCACGTGAGAGCGATGCTTGTTTGATTTGGAGTTCTTCTTCTTCATCATCGATCTAGGATGGGTTCCAGGCGGCAGCCTGGGATAGCAAGGATGGATGTCATTTTATCGTTTGATTTCGTCCGTAGTCGGACCCTGCTCTTATGTATGTTGTTTGAATATGTTGTTGTATGTATGTGATCTTGATGTAGCTTGTCGCGAGTGTAAGCCGGTTCCATATTCTCATCTCTTGTGTACATGTACTCGTAATGATATCCTTTCTTGCAACATGACGAGATGCGCTCCTATCCCGGTCGAGGCCCTCGAGCCAAAATAAGGATAGGGTCGCATCTTGGGCGTGACATGCGGGCAGTGTTGTAGGATCTTTTGTGTGGTACTCAAATTTGCAAGTGTTTTTAAATTAAGCAATGACATTGATGACTAATGTAACAAGGGAAATTCAGACCAAAATTTGTCGGTGTATCCCCACTTTTCTCTTCCAAATGGAGATGAAATGCAAGTACTGTTTGCAATGTAGTATCTGATATCTTACTCGGGAAGCTTGGAGGCTAGAATTTCCATGTTCAGTCTCATCACATGTGGGATAAAATATAGGATACATTTGCGTTGTTGAATATCGCACATAGTTATAATAAAGGGACTGTGTCCGATGTGACTGTGCGCGCTACTTTTTCGCTACACCGAACGAAGTTTTGGGCTGTCGTGCAAATATCTACCTCCCCCGCCCGTCGTACCAACCAAAAGCCACATTTCCACTTGAACCCCTTCCTTTCCTAAGTTCAAACCTTCACTGCTTGCTTGTAGCGCCCCCTCCTCGCTGGCAACGCTCCTTCATGCTGCTCGGCCTCCTCCATCTAGTCATAGTCAGGTAATCCACACCTTCCTCATACCCCTTCCCCTCCACCCCCTCCTCCTCCATTCCACATACCCCAACCACCGACACGACATATTCCACCAAAATCACCAGCCCACCCCCACATAATCGCCAGGATCTCAAGGAGCACCTGGCATCGGAGAAGCAACCCGTGACTACACCCACGGATGAGGCTACGATATCTGCCATGCGTGTCGACCCCGGATCTTGGAGCAGCGCCTATCTGTCGAGGCCACTGTCGGAGCCTCGCGTGCGGACGCTGCCACATGGTTGGCTGCTTTCAACAACATCCCGTTGTTTTTTCTCGAGGGCTCCATTGTTGCCTTCGACGACGACTATGAGTTTTTTTCTCAGCATGCCCGTGCTTTCCTCAACTCCAAAGCCAGCAGGTTGGTGCCTGGACAGGCTGAGCCACTCACCACTACGAGGAGGGAACACACAATGTGGGGGCCTCGCCCTTGTCCAAGCCCATCGTTATCGATATCTCCAATGATGAGGAATATCGTGTTTTAAAGCTTAATTACTAATGACCTATGTTCAGCTAGCTACGCCTATTAAGCATGTTTGTTTTACCTGTTGTATGTGTTGTTCCTACCTTTCCTTAAGAAACTCTAGTAAAATATGCAATGTAATGCTACTATGCAATCTGACCTTCTACTCTATTCTATTGTGCAATGTGATGCTCAGGTAACTGTTTGGTTCAGTTGTTTTGGTGATCATCTGCAATGTGATGTTCAATTATTGTTGGTACAATTTTGTGTTGCTATGCATGTAAAACATACAATTGTTATATTTCATAGTTCTTAGCATGCTTGGCTTTTCCATGTAGCTTGAATTCATATGTTGGATCTTCAATGCGTTTATTTTTCATTAACATATTTTACTGATAGCACACCAAATCTCACTTAAAACCTGATCAATATATATTCTTAAACACGTTAGACGGGGACAATGGGAGACACTGAAGTTTATCATTGAGGCTTGCACTTTCATGATCCTTTGGCTAATAGCACATTATTGTGCAATTGTAGGACCATTCTAATGTTTAGGTTTCTAATAATAATTTGGTCTTGCATATGTAGGTCCTGCTGTAAGAGGTTTAGACCCACTGTTTGACCCATTTTGCATGTGGGGAAATGATGTGTTCATGAATATCAATAAAACCAAGAAACTCAGAAAGATTCTTAAGATAAAGAAACTTGCAACAAAAAACAACAAGTTGTTTGTCTACACAATGAAGAAGAGATCAGTGAACTATAGAATGGTACTATCTCTTTTACCTTGTATTTTTCCCTTTGTGACATTTCAATTTTTTGAAACGAAATTTTTGCATATCTTTGTTTCCAGTCCTTTCCAAAGCTGTTCATTGATGAGTATGTCTCAAACCACCTGTATGGTCAAGAGGCAAGGAAGGTATTCATACAGCACCGACAACATAATTTTGAAGACTTCCTCAAGAGGATGAAGGATGGGTGGGCAACCATCCACACACATTGTCATAAAGTTGCAAGAACCTTCGACATCAACAAAGGCTCAATATTTGGCTTCTTCTTCAATAGTTTTCGAGACGAGATTCATCTGTCTATTTACCTGATGCTATTTTCCAAAGGTTTTAGATGTTGTATGTGAAACTCGGTCATGTCATGTAATTGGGTAGCTAGGTAGTATATGCCTATACGATGTTGTACTTTGATGTATTTAAATTATGAAATCTTGATTGTCGTAATACAAAATGAAATATATTGTGTGCTTGATATGAAGTGTCAATTTGTTTATTAACTGGATTATAAATAATAGAGCAATTAGCCTGATTATTGGGGTTTCCTATTGCAGACGGTTTGTCATAGAACAACGTAAGCGATGACATCAACAAGCCCACATGGTTTCTAGAAAATTGGTGTGTTGGATCTATGAACAATCACACACGACTTCCGGCCGCAAAATGTGTGCTTTAGAAAACCCAATCGCAAACGTTTTCACATAAAACGTGTGTGTGATGGACACCCGTATGCCAAATAGTTTCTTGTAGGCACCATGCATGATGGCCACCCCTAACACAGGCGATGTTATGCAGAAAATTGTGTGTGATGTACAATACAAATGGAAACGTACGTTTGGGATTCACTGTGTGGGATGCTAAGCACATCTCACACGACTTCCCCACAATACATGTTCGTGATGCCCCTTCCAATCGCACACGACATAATTTTGCCTATCATGTGTGACTGGGAGCAGGCATCGCCAACGGGTTTTCCGTGTCATGTGGGATAGCCCCCCCCCCTATCGCCCACACATGCAAGACGATGGTTTGGCACTACATCACGGAAAGGGGTTAAAAACTGTTTTTATAGCAGGCGCCTGCCCTAGTGATGAGACTTCCCATAACTTTAACCTTGTGCTTGAGGCTCCCCAGCTTCTGACCAAATGGTTGGAAGTGACAATTTTTGTCCAATATTAAGACGGCTGGGAAGTCGTGACACTATCAGAGGAGTGGATGATCTCCGCGTCCCGACGAGTCTAGTGATGTGCAGATTCATCCGTATGTTGTACGCAATGCTACAAATCGGCAATCATTATCGGGCGCTTGTAGGTCCCTTGAAAATTCTTGATAAAATGTTCCTTCAACTCTGCCCAAGTATTGATAAAATTTGGGGGTAGATTTTTCAACCACGTGCGAGCCGGTCCTTCCAGCATCATGGTCAAATACTTAGCGAACACCGCGTTGCTAACGTCCAGCATATCCATGGCTATCTCATAGCTTTCGAACCATGTCGCCAGCTCAAGATCCTCCGTGTAATTAGGAACCTTGCGAGGACCTTTAAAATCTTTAGGCATGCGCTCTAAGAATCCCGATTGTTCTGCTATTGGATCCTGTACCCAAGGTTGCTAGCTGGGGTGTGGCAGGAGGTGCCTCGCCCGTTGTTGCTGCTGCTACTTCCACCTCTGCCTATCGCATGGCTTGGTGTGCATAGACGACTGCCTGCACATCTAACAACACTGGCTGGGTTGGAGAATTCTGGGCTTGCTGCCGACGCCTGCTGCTAGAAACAGACGGGGACTTCGCGTGTCGGCTCTTGCCACGACTCGCATAGGGCGTAGAGTGCATCTGATCCTAGCTGTAAGAGTATTGTGCCTGCCGAGTCATCGTAGTTTTCAATATCTCAATGGCGTTCCTGGCCTCATACACAACTGGGGTGTTTCCTTGGATGGGGAGTGCTTCAAGGTTATGAGTCGCCTCTAACATGTTGTCCATGGGGTTGGAGAAGTGACCCGTAGGTGTCTAGAGGTGACGGGGCGGCGATCGAGCCCAGGTCTAATGGGGCGGCTCATGTCGCTAATCTAGGCGCGGTTGTCTAGCCGCCGGCGTAGGTTGAGGTGTATCAAACAATCATATAGGCTCCAAACTAGGGGAAACTGGCTTACATGCCTTCTCCGGTGGACTGCATCCGAGGCGTCCTGACGAAGGCTTAACTGCCAGGATTTAGCTTTCAAGCGCTTCACCTCATTATGGATATGGGCTTATAACTGTACCATATGAGGACTCTCGGTGTCAATTTCCTCCTGAACCTTGTCCATCTTCCTGCAAAGCTTGTTCAGCTCTATGTTGCATTTTTCCTGATTCTCCATGATCATTGGTGTTTCCATGAGCTTCATTATCTCAGTCATCAAGTCAGCCATGGCTTGAGTCGGCGTTTGCTTGAGCCGCCAATGCATGGAGTTGCACCAGTTCCGATCGTCGCGCCAACCATTGCAAAAGCATGGGTTGCCATTGTTCCTGCCTTGAAGAAGGCAGCTTGACGAGGTGTCTCAAGGAACTCTTGAGCGGTCTCATCCCCTGAATAGCCCTGAAGTCTGTGATGAAAAAGTGGGCAGATCGACTCGGTATCCCCCATCGAAGACCCGCCACCAGAATTAATGAGAGTATCTCTGCTATCTGTCGCGTCGTTTGCAAGATCGACTCCTTGGGTGAAGCTGACGAATATGTGATGCTGACCATGTTGTCCCCCGCTGTGTTGAGCGGGCCGAGCCAGCTCAATGATGTCGGTGCAGGTGTCCGGCTCGGGACCTGATGCATTGATCTTGTTGATGAAGACGTGGATATTCCCAAAGGAGACCCGGTACCCATACTCGATGGAGTCAGCCTTGGGGCCCCAGCCCGAGTTGTCGATGTAGAGTTTTCCATGGCGGATCTTGGTCACTAGACCAATAGTGTATCTCTCGAACCCTGGGAGAGATCCCTCCAAGAACTCAACTCCACTGTGCGCTGGCCCCATGGAGGGCGCCAACTATCGTGGTTTTGCCATAGCAGATATCCTTGGGTGAGAATTTAGGTGTGAGGCCAACACAACTAGATGGTGACTTGGACGGGGTTGATCGGGAACAAGAGACAAGAGTCTGCCAGGTTTAGCCCCTCTGATGGTGGTAAAAGCCCACGTCCTGCTTTGTGTGTATTGATGATGATCTCGATTACAAGGATGTGAAATCGCTAACCTAGTCGTCAAGGGTTTCTTACTTGATATTTCTATCTCAGGGGCTCTCCTTTATATATAGGTTGAGGCCCTGAGATTACAACAAAGTCCGGGTCATAGTATGCTTCGTGCCCTAATCAACTTCCTATCACTAGTTTACTTGGGAGAGGGAGAATCCTTATGACCTCCTTCTTCGAGCCAGCTCGTCAGGCCACGGTCCTGAGCCGACCTTTAACACGAACTGCCTCCTAGGCCTTGCGCTTCAGGTAAAAATCCTTATGCGCCACCAAGTAATAGTCGGGTCATTTCTTGGGCAGGTTATACCCGTGGGGTATATCCCGAACACTAATACTCTCGAGATTTTGAGGATTTCACTATCGGATGTTGTTTCTTCCGAATACATTGTAATCGTTTATTATCACAATGGCATATCATGTTAGTTTGTATTTCATCAGTGAGGGAAGTATGATGCCTAGGACTCAAATATTTTTATACAAATTTCCTATTAAAAAACTTCACCGATTTCTCAAAATCATGTCTAATTGAGTAACCTCTGTAGGTAAATTTACTTTTAATAATGGAGAAATTTGCAGGTTATATGTGAATGGAGTTCTTCTAGATATTAATTAATTTTTAAAATATCTGCTCCTAAACATCTATTTTCTATGAACTTATTCTATCGGCTTTGATGTGCCCTGACAGCTTAGTCTGAAACATTACCTATATAATTTTCTATCTGCTAAATAATACAATAAAGTTAAAGAATACATAATGTTTAGTTTCTTTATTCTTTGCTTTGCCTTACACGATTTTACTTGGCTAGATAGATACCCCATACTAAAAGTATATATGCTTGTTTCTATATATAAGCAAGGCATGCACCATCCTAGAGGAGTCCTCTCCTCCATCTAGGATATGAATTGTTAGGAAAATCTATACAGATTTTGGCACACAACTATACATAGAAGTACCTCTAGTGATGAGTGATCCATGATAGGATATTATTGTTGTTATGAAAGAGGCATGTTATAAGGAAAATGTTAGAAATTCATTTATTTCAATGGTTGATAGTTAATGATGACCCACAAGTATAGGGGATCAATCGTAGTCCTTTCGATAAGTAAGAGTGTCGAACCCAACGAGGAGCAAAAGGAAATGATAAGCGGTTTTCAGCAAGGTATTCTCTACAAGTGTTGTGAGTAAGATTAATAGATTGTTTCGTAGCAAGGTAATTCGTAACAAGTGACAATGGTAACAAGGGAGCATCAAGGTAGCCAATCCTTTTTATAGCAAAGGATGTGCCTTAAAGTACTACTATATTAAGCAAGTGCTCTCGAGGACACATGGGAATTTCTGTCTAGTCATGTTCATCATGTTGAGTTGATTCACGTTCGCTACTTTGATAATTTGATATGTGGGTGGACCAGTGCTACGGTGTTGTCATTACTTGAACAAACAACCTACTTATTATTACCACCTCCCGCAAGCATCCGGAACTACGAAAGAAGAATTAAGATAAATTTAACCATATCATGAAACGTGTGGATCCAAATCAGACCCTTATGAAGCAACGCATAAACTCAGGTTTAAGCTTCTGTCACTCTAGAAACCCATCATCTAACTGTTACTCCACAATGACTTCCCTTAGGCCCATAACATGGTGAAGTTTCATGTAGTCGATGTTCACATGACACCACTAAAGGAAGTAGCAACATACATATCATCAAAATATCGAACGAATACCAACTTCACAAGTTTACTTATAACAACACTTCTCCCATGTTCTCAGTAATAATAGTAACTACTCACACCTCATCAACATGTTAAAGATCATAGGTATACTAACAATGATTAAGTATGTTAACATAATGACTTCCACCAAGTAATCCAACAAGAATCAACTGCAAGATGTAATCAACACAACTAGTAACCCATAGGTACCAATCTGAGGTTTTGAGACAAAGATTGAATATAAGAGATGAACTATGGTTGGAGATGAGATGGTGCTTGTGAAAATGTTGATGAAGATTGGTCCTCCCACGAAGGAGGAAACATTGGTGATGACAATGGCTTGGATCTCCACCTCCGGGAGAGGAATTTCCCCGGCAGAATGTGACTGCCGGAGGCAAAAGGGCCTATGCCCAGGTTTCCGCCTCAAGACGGTGGTGCTTAGTCCCGAGAAATTTCTTATGATTTTTCTAGGTTAAAACACATCATATAGGAGAATAGGGGGTCGAGAGACCTGCAGGGGGCCACAAGCCATCAGGACACGCCTAGGGTGGTGGGTGCGCCCTATTGGCTTGTGGATAGCAGGTGGCCCCCCTCTGGTATATTTTTGGCCCAATAATTCTTAAATATTCCTTAAAAATTCTTCGTAAAGTTTTAGGTCATTTGGAGCCTGACAATTTTTCTGCCTTTTTCTTGGTTTCCCGGTCCAGAATTCCAATTTCTAGATATTTCCCTCTTTGTGATGTACCTTGCATATTCAGAGAGAAGAGGCATAACAATTGTATGATAATAGGGAATAATGGACAAGAATATTACAAATATCAATAAGAAATCATGATGCAAAATGGATGTATCAACTCCCCCAATCTTAGACCTCGCTTGTCCTCAAGTGAAAGCACAGATCGAGAATAATGACCACATGATTTGAGAGAGAGAAGTCGATAAAAAAATACCGACATGAGATCATCATGAATATTAATATAGCAACAGGTTTTCCATCATATAGCTTCTCATAAACAAGTAGCAACCTATTCACAAATGAGGTAGTATGAAGCATAAACTTTATTGGAAACCAACAAATAGTGCCATTAGTCATTGAGATAATCATATTCCATCATATTCAAGAGAAGAGTCTATGTAAGAGATTTTATTTCTAGCAAGTTCACATACTCAACTATCATGTGGCCTTCTATGATTGTTGACACATGTTGCATATTTTTGGAGCTAATGTTTTCACCAAACACATAGGAAGATGGGGGCTTTATTATATTGGCCACCCAACTTATTTACCTCAAGGATAATGTCAACAATAATGAATCATGATCACGCATATTCAACTGGATATATTTTTCTGGATCTTTCCTCAACACATAATGCTTGCCGACTAAAGAGTTAATAGGTAGGAACAAGGGTAAATATTATTGACTCTTGCACGAAAATAAATTCTTGTAAAAATATAAAAGATAGGCCCTTCACAGAGGGAAGCAGAGGTTTTCATGCGCTTTTATTTGTTACGAACATGCAAACTCTTAATGCAAAGGAACATCACTTTGTATTGCCCGTTGTGATAGTGAACTTTATTATGCACTATGTCGCTTTTATTTCTTCACTATCACAAGATCGTACAAAGCTTATTTTCCCTTACAATAAAAGATGATACATATTTAGAGGCAATTTTTATTGCTTTCTGCACCGATGACAACTTACTTGGAGGATCATATTCAATCCATAGGTAGGTATGGTGGACTCTCATGGAAAGAAACTGGGTTTAAGGGGTTATAGATGCACAAGTAGTATCTCTACTTAGTGCCGAAAATTTTGGCTAGCAAAAGATCTAAAGCAAGCATCACGTGTTAAGGGACCCATGACAATATAAATTCTATACAAATGTAAACAATCATGGTCATTATGTTGTCTTCCATGTCTAACATCAACATTTGATCATTATATAATATTTGATGGGGGCTCACCATCATAAAAGGTGTCCAAGATAGTTTATTTATCTGTGGAACTACTCTGCTCTATCATAATCTTGCATAGTTATATCAATTACTAATGCTATGTTTGTTAGTTCTCAACATCTTTTATCACTTATAACTTTTTCTCTGTGAAGTCATTACTCCCCATTAGATAAGCATATGATATCTTTTATTGCCATGCTATGATGATGGGTGCATGAAAGTAAAGCGCACAAACTCAACTAATCTTTATTATATAACTCTCACACCCAATTACAAGGATATATAGATATCAAAGCAAAATTCTAAGCAAAGCAAATCTGAAATTTTATTTCTCTAAAATCATGAAAAACTATGGATTCAACTAAGATAGATAGTAGTGATAAAAGTAATGGTGATACGATACCGGGGTACCTCCCCAAGCTTGGAACAAGCTAAGGGTGGTGCCCATACCCATGTACTCAAGCTCCCCTCTTGGGTGATGGTGTTGGAAATATGCCTTGGAGGCAATAATAAATTGGTTGTTATCATATTTCCTTGTTCATGATAATCGTTTATTATCCATGCTAGAATTTTATTGATTGGAAACTCAAATACATGTGTGGATATATAGACAAACACTATGTCCCTAGTGAGCCTCTACTAGACTAGCTCATTGATCAGAGATGCTCAAGGTTTCCTGACCATAGACATTAGTTGTCATCTGATAACGGGATCACATCATTAGGAGAATGATGTGATGGACAAGACCCAACCGTAAGCATAGCATTTGATAGTGTTAGTTTATTGCTACTGCTTTATCCATGCTAAGTATATGTTTCTACGATCATGAGATCATGCAACTCCGTGACACCAAAGGAATGCCTTATGTGTATCAAACGTCACAACGTAACTAGGTGACTATAAAGGTGCTCTAAATGTATCTCCAAGGGAGCCTGTTGGGTTGGTAGGGATCAAGACTGGGAATTGTCACTTCGTATGACGGAGAGGTATCTTTGGGCCCACTCGTTAATATAGCATCACAAGAAGCTTGCAAGCAATGTGACTAAGGCATCAGTCATGGGATCTTGTATTACGTAACGAGTAAAGAGACTTGTCGGTAATGAGATTGAACTAGGTATGGAGATACTGACGATCGAATCTCGGGCAAGTAAAATACCGATAGATAAAGGGAACTACATATGGGATTAATTGAATCCTTGACATCATGGTTCGACCGATGAAGATCTTCGTGGAATGTTTAGGAACCAATCTGGGCATCCAGGTCCCGCTATTAGTTATTAACCGGAGAGTATCTCGGTTATGTCTACGTCATTCTCGAACCCGCAGGGTCTGCACAGTTAACGTTCGGTGACGATATAGTATTGATGAGTTATGTATGTTGGTGACCGAAGGTTATTCAGAGTCCCAGAAGAGATCCCAGATGTCACGACGAACTCCGGAATGGTCTGGAGGTAAAAATTTATATATAGTA
This sequence comes from Hordeum marinum, assembly GCA_022496015.1. Lineage (NCBI taxonomy): Eukaryota > Viridiplantae > Streptophyta > Magnoliopsida > Poales > Poaceae > Hordeum > Hordeum marinum. Next base: position 261,239,525 of record CM039674.1, on the reverse strand, counting down.
AAGTGGTATTCGGGTTCCAGAAAAGTTTTAGGTGTTTCCGGTATTGTATTAGGAGTGCCAAAAGGGTTTCGGGGGTCCACCGGGAGGGGCCCACCCATCACAGGGGCCCACATGGGATGAAGAGTGAGGCACACCAGCCCTTATGGGCTGGGCACCACACCCAAAGAGGCCCATGCGCCCAAGTGGTAGGTGGGGAGCTGCCTTGAGGAGGAGGGACTCCTTCCCTAGGTGCCCACCTCCCTTCTGGGAGGTGGACTCCTCCCCATCTGGCCAGCCGGCCTTCCCTTGGAGAAGGGACCAAGGATGCGTCCTGCCTACCCCCTCCTCCTATGAATAAAGAGGGAGAGGGAGGGAAGCCGCACCCCAAGCCATAGGTGTGGCCCTCCCTCTCTCCCTAGATCTGTTTCTCCTCCAAAATGCATCTACGACAGCGCTTGGCGAAGCCCTGCTGAGATTGCTCCACCGGCATTGCTACCATGTTGTTGTGTTGCCGGAGAAATCATCTACCACTCCGCCCTCACTCGCTGGATCGAGGAGGAGGAGACATCATCGAGGTGTATGTGTGTTGAACGCGGAGGTGCCTTCCGTTCGGCGCTAGATTGGGACGGATCGTGATTGGATCACTGGATGAATCATAATTGGATTACGAAGACGTTTGACTACATCAACCGCATTTCTTAACGCTTCCTGCTAAGAGATCTACAAGGGTATGTAGATCTACTCCCCTCTCATAGCTATACATGTCCATACACACACATATATATATATGTATATATATATATATATATATCGAGTGTGCATAGTATTTTTTGTTTCCCATGCAACGGTCCCCAACAGTGGTATCAGAGCTACGTTTATGCGTAGATGATATGCACGAGTAGAACACAAAATATATTGTGGGCGTTGATGTTCAAATTACTTACCTCCTTAGTCTTATCTTGATTCAGCGATATTGTGGGATGAAGCTGCTTGGACCAAGCTTACTCATCCATGTACGAGAGACCAGTTCCATCGATTGACATGCAACTTGTTGCATAAAGATGGATCGCGGGTGTTTGTCTCTCCCACTTTAGTTGAATCGGATTCGACAGAAGCGGTCCTTGTAGAAGGTTAAAAAGTCAACTTGATTATCACCATTGTGGCTTTGCATAGGTAAGAACAGTTCTTACTAGTTGCTCATAGCAGCCACGCAAAACTTGCAACAAGTAAGTGGAGGACGTCTCACTTGTTTTTGCAGGGCATGTTGTGATGTGATATGGCCAAAACGTGATTGAATATATGTTGATGTATGATATGATCATGTTTTGTAATAGCTATCACAACTTGCATGTCGATGAGTACGGAAACCAGAAGGAGCCATAGGGTTGTCTTTAATTTATTGTATGACTTGTGTCAATCACTAAACGCCATGTAATTGCTTTTACTTTATTGCTATGCGTTAGCAATAGTTGTAGAACCAATAGTTGGTGCGACAACCACGTGACGACATGATGATGGAGATCATGGTGTCATGCCGGTGACGATGGAGATCATGTCGGTGCTTTGGAGCTGGAGATCAAAGGCACAAGATCATGATGGCCATATCATGTCACTTATATCATTTGCATGTGATGTTAATCCTTTTATGCATCTTATTTTTCTTAGAATGACGGTAACATTATAAGATGATCCCTCACTAAAATTTCAAGATAAAATCGAAGCACGACGTGATGATCAGGTGTGGTAGACTCTACGTTCGCATGCAACAGGTGTAAGCCATTTTTGCACATGCAGAACACTTGGGATAAACTTGACGAGCCTAGCATGTACAAACATTGCCTCAAAACACAGGAGACCGAAAGGTCAAACATGAGTCATATAGTAGATATGATCAACATGGAGATGTTCACCATTGAAACCACCTCATCTCACGTGATTATCGGACTTGGGTTGGTGGATTTGGATCATGCCACGTTTATACAACCTAAGGGATGTTGATTTGAGTGGGAATTCTTAAGTAATATGATTAATTGAACTCGTTATCATGAACATAGTCTAAGTTGTCTTTGCAAATTATATTGTAGATCAATAGCTCGCACTATAGCTCCCCTATATTTTGATACGTTCCTAGAGAAAAACTAAGTTGAAAGATGGTAGTAGCAATTATGCAGTTTGGGTCCGTAAACTGAGGATTGTCCTCATTGTTCGCGAAAGGCTTATATGCTTGATGAGCCGCTCGGTGCGCCAACCCCTTAAGTGTCGTCTGTGGGTGTTGAGCACATCAGATAGGCACATTTTTAATGACTACTTGATAGTTCAGTCCATCATGCTTTATGGCATACAACTAAGGCTCCAAAGACGTTTTGAATGTCATAGAGCATATGAGATGTTCCAAGAGCTGAAATTGGGATTTCAGGCTCCTGCCTATGTTGAGAGGTATGATAGATCCAACAAGATTCTTTGCCTGTAAGATGAAGGAGAATAGCTCAATCGGTGAGCATGTGCTCAGAATGTCTGGGTGCTACAATCGCTTGAATCAAGTGGGAGTTGATCTTCCTCATAAGATAGTGATTGACATAGTTCTCCAAGTCACTGCCACCAAGCTGCTAGAGGTTCATGATGAACTATAACACGCCATGAATGGACAAGATGATCCCTGAGTTACTCGTGATGTTTTGCACCGCGAAAGGTAGAAATCAAGAAGGAGCATCAAGTGTTGATTGTTTGTAAAACAACCAGTTTCGAGAAGGGTAAGGGCAAGAGGGAAACTTCAAGAATGGCAAAACAGTTGCCGCTCAGAAACCCAAGGTTGAACCCAAACGCAAGACTAAGTGCTTCTATCGTAAGGGGAGTGATCACTGATAGCGGAACTACCCCAAATGCTTGGTAGATAAGAAGGATGGCAAAGTCAACAAAAGTATATTTGATATACATGTTATTATGTGTACCTTACCAGTACTCCTAGTAGCACCTGCGTATTAGATACCGGTTCGGTTGCTAATATTGGTAACTCTAAATAAAAGCTACAGAATAAACGGAGACTAGCTATAAGGGCGAGGTGATGATGTGTGTTGGAAGTGTTTCCAAGGTTGATGTGATCACCATCGCACACTCCCTCTACCTTCGGGATTAGTGTTAAACCTAAATAAATTTTATTTGGTGTTTGCATAGAGCATGAACATTCTTAGATCGTGTTTATCGCAATACGATTATTCATTTAAGTCAAAGAATAATGGTTATTCTGTTTTCATGAATAATACCTTCAATGGTCATGCACCCAATGTGAATGGTTTATTGAATTTCGGTCGTAGTGATACACATCTTCATAATATTGATGCCAAAATATGCAAAGTTAATAATGATAGTACCACATAGTTGTGGCACTACCTCTAAGGTCATATTGGTGTGAAGCGTGTGAAGAGACTCCATGTTGATGGACCTTTGGACTCACTCGATTTCGAATCGGTTGAGACATGCGGACCATGCCTCATGGGCAAGATGACTGACACCCAGTGTTCCGGTATGATGGAGCGGGCAAGTAACTTATTGGAAATGATACATGTTCATGTATGCGGTCCAATGAGTGTTCAAGCATGTGGTGGATATCATTATTTTCTTACCTTCACTGATGATTTGAGTAGATATGGATATATTTACTTAATGAAACACAATTCTAAAACGTTTGAAAAGTTCAAGCAAATTCAGAGTGAAGTTTAAGATCGTCATGACAAGAAGATAAAAATGTCTATGATATGATCGTGCAATGAATATCCGAGTTACGAGTTTGGTATGCAACTTAAGACAATGTGGAAATTGTTTCACAACTCACGCCACCTGGAACACCATAGTGTAATGGTGTGTCTGAACATCATAGTCATGCTCTATTGGATATGGTGTGTACTACGATGTCTCTTACCAATTTCCCACTATCAGTTTTGGGTTATGCATTAGAGACAACTACATTCCCTTTAAATAGGGCACCATATAAATCTGTTGAGAGGACACCGTATGAATTATGGTTTGGCAGAAACATAAGCTATCATTTCTTAGAGTTTGGGAATGCGACACTTATGTCTGATGAGCTCGAACCCAAAGCGGAAAATTGCATCTTCATAGGATACCCTAAGGAAATAGTCGGGTATACCTTCTATCTTAGATCCGAGGGCAAAGTGTTTGTTGCTAAAAACGGGTCCTTTCTCGAGAAACAGTTTCTCTCGAAAGAATTGACTGGGAGGAAAGTAGAACTTGATCAGGCTATTGAACTGTCACTTCAGTTGGAGAGTAGCATGATGTAGAAAGATGTTTCTATGGCACCGACACCAAGTGAAGAGGAATCAAATTATGATGATCATGAAGCTTCAGATCAACTTACTACCAAGCCTCATGGGTCGACAAGGACTCGTGTTGCGCCTAAGTGGCACAACAATCCTTTCTTGGAGGACATGTTGTTGGACAACAGTGAACCTACGAGCTATGAAGAAGCAATGGTGGGCCCGGATTCCAGTAAATGGCTAGAAGACATGAAATCTGAGATAGGACCCATGTATGAAAACCAAGTATGGACTTTGTTAGACTTGCCCGATGAAAGTCAAGACGTTCAGTACAAATGGACCTTTAAGAAGAAGACAAATGCTGATGGTAAATGTCACCATTTATAAAGCTCGACTTATCGCAAAAAAGTTTCCGACAAGTTCAAGGAGTTGACTATGAGGAGACTTCCTCACCCGTGGCGATGCTGAAGTCTGTTGGAATTATGTTAGCAGTTGTTGCATTTTTCGATTAAGAAATCTAGCAGATGGATGTCAAAACAACGGTTCCTTAATGATTTCCTTGAGGAAAGGTTGTATGTGATATAACCATAAGGTTTGGTCGATCCCAAGGATGCTAAAAGGTAAGCAAGCTCCAGCAATCCTTCTATGGACTGGAGCAAGCATCTCAGAGTTGGAATATACGCTTTGCTGAGGTGATCAAAGCTTTTGGATTTATGCAAAGTTTATAAGAAACTTGTATTTACAAGAAAGTGAGTGGGAGCACTATAGAATTTCTCGTAAATATATTTGGTTGATATATTCTTGATCAGAAATAATGTAGAATTTCCAGAAAGCATAAAGGGTTGTATGAAGGTGATAAAGTGTTCATCGTAAAGGGTTACGTCGATGCAAGCTTTGACACCAATCTGGATGACTCTGAATAGCAATCCGGATACGTATAGTGGAGCAGTCATTTGGAATAGTTCCAAGTGGAGCATGGTAGTAGAATCTACAGTGTGACATAGAGATTTGAAAAGTACACATAGATCTGAATGTTGCAGGCCTGTTGATAAAAACCTCTCTCACAAGCCAAACATGATAAAAACAGAACTCATTGGGTGTTAATGACATGGTGATGTGAACTAGATTATTGACTCTAGTGCAAGTGGGAGAGTGTTGGAAATATGCCCTAGAGGCAATAATAAATTGGTTATTATCATATTTCCTTGTTCATGATAATCATTTATTATCCATGCTAGAATTGTATTGGTCGGAAGTTCAAATACATGTGTGGATATATAGACAAACAATGTGTCCCTAGTGAGCCTCTACTAGACTAGCTCGTTGATCAGAGATGGTCAAGGTTTCCTGAAAACAGACATGATTTCTCATCTAATAACGGGATCACATCATTATAAGAATGATGTAATGGACAAGACCCAACCATAAGCATAGCATTTGATCGTGTTAGTTTATTGCTACTACTTTATCGATGTCAAGTAGTTGTTCCTACGACCATGAGACCATGAAACTCCCCAACACCGGAGGAATAACTTGTGTTTATCAAATGTCACAACATAACTAGGTGAATATAAAGGTGCTCTACAAGTATCTGCAAGGGTGTCTGTTGGGTTGGCGGGGATCGAGATTGGGATTTCTCACTCCGTATGACGGAGAGGTATATCTAGGCCCCCTCGGTAATACCGCACCACAAGAAGCTTGCAAGCAATGTGACTAAGGATTTAGCCACATGATCTTGTATTACGGAATGAGTAAAGATACTTGCCAATAACGATATTGAACTAGGTATAGAGATACCGATGGTCGAATCTCGGGCAAGTAACATACCGATGGACACAGGGAACTACACACGGGAGTGATTGAATCCTTGACACTGTGGTTCAACCGATAAAGATCTTCATGGAATGTGTAGGGACCAATATGGGCATCCAGGTCCAGCTATTGGTTATTGACTAGAGAGTGTCTCGGTCATGTCTACATCATTCTTGAACCCGCAGGGTTTGCACACTTAACGTTCGGTGACGATATAGTATTGATGAGTTATGTATGTTGGTGACTGAAGGTTGTTCGAAGTCCCAGATGAGATCTCAGACATGACAAGGAGTTCCAGAATAGTCCGGGGGTAAATATTTATATATAGGACAGTGGTATTTGGGTTCCAGAAAAGTTTCGGGTGTTTCCGGTATTGTACCGGGAGTGCCGAAAGGGTTCCGAGGGTCCACCGAGAGGGGCCACCCATCCCGGGGGCCCACATGGCTTGAAGAGTGAGGCACACCAGCCCTGATGGTCTCAGTGCCACACCCAAAGAGGCCCATGCGCCCAAGTGGTAGGTGGGGAAGTTCCTTGTGGAGGAGGGACTCCTCCCCTAGGGCGCCCACCTCCCTTGTGGAAGGTGGACTCCTCCCCATCTAGCCGGCCGGCCCTCCCTTGGAAGAAGGGCCAAGTGTCGGTATCAAAACCGGCGGATCTCGGGTAGAGGGTCCCGAGCTGTGAGACTAGGATCGATGGTAATAGGGGACGAAGGAGACGATGTTTACCCAAGTTCGGGCCCTCCTATGGAGGTAAAACCCTACGTCTTGCATGATTATATTGATGATGTGAAGGTTACAGAGTTGATCTACCTTGAGATCAAATAGCTAAACCCTAGATGAGTTGTTCTCCCCTTCACAACCTAAAACCCTCCAGCTTATATAGACGCCAAGGGTACCTAGGGTTTATACATAGTCGGTCATACATCGAAGGGAATAATATGCCTATTCACTATTCCAAACGTGGAGGACACGCTACGACTCCTGAAGCTTCCTTCCTGTAGATAGGACCTTCAATCAATCCAATGCTTAGTAAGAGGCCCATATAGTCTGGCCCATAAGAAAACACGTCAGCCACCCGAGGACCTCTTAAGCCAGGACTCCCTCAATAGCCCCCGAACTAGCCTCCAACGCCAAGGTTCTTAGCTCCAGCTACTTCGTACGATCAGAGTCTTTGGCTTGCGAGGCGAGTTCTTCTCTCCAGTTAGTGATCGGCCGAGTTTAGTTCGGCCTTCAGTGACACGTGGTTTTCCCGATCAGAGGATAGTCTGAACACCATGAATAGCTCAGCCCTGAAGGCCAAGCGTCAAGGAGCAAACAGTGTTCCCTGAGAACCTTTCTAACAAAAGGTCATGGCCCACCACGACCACTGAACCAGTTGCAACAACTCGATTCGCGGTTTGAGGCCGTTTTCTCATCAGCACGATCCATCAATGCATAGATCATGCTCTGTTTTACACGGGATATGATTAATCATGCGTGTATAATGGTACACACGTCTTGGGAAGCGGAGGGAATCACGGTGTAGTAAAGGGAGGGTAACCGGTGACAAGCCCCATAAAAGGGAAAAGAAAACCCCAAGGCTTAGCCGCACTTCCCATTCGCATCCTCTGCTTCCCCAATCTCCTAAGCCTCCAGAGCCCAGATCCAGCTCTTCCACAACTCCCCCTCCGAGCTCGGCCATGGCTGGTTCTGGTTCCAACGGCAAGTGAGAGGCTTCCACGGTCACCGACCAAGATATCCGGGACCTGAAGGACACCGACTACCTCCTTGCCAACATCTACCACCGCACTCTGGCGAAGAACCAGGTGGTTCCCACCGCCAAGCCAGGCGAGAGGGTGGTATTCATCCCTCACTTCATCCGAGGACTGAGCTTCCCTTTCGATCCCTTTGTCAGGGGCCTCATGTTCCTCAATGGACTCGACTTCCATGACCTCCCTCCAAACTCCTTCATGCACATATCAGCCTTCATCATCATCTCCGAGGCCTTCTTGTGGGTCGAACCGCACTTCAGACTATGGCTCAAGGTATTCAACATCAAGCCAAAGTGTGTCGCCGCCAAACATGCAGACTGCTGCGGGGCGATCATCAGCAAGCTCCCCTATGTCAGATGGCCATCCAGCACCTTCATCGACACCATCAAGATTTGGCAAAAAGAGGGGTTTAATATCACCGAGCCAAGGGAAGAAGGTCGGGCTGCTCCGATCGAGTTCAGATCCGGTCCCCCCACAAGATTGACCTCCTGGCTCTGAAAGGGCCTCGACTAGGGGTCAGATACAGAGGTGGACAACCTGCAGAAGCACATCGCCTCAATGATCAAAGGAAAGATCGAGCTGGCCAACGTGGTGTAGATCATGCTTTGGCGACACATTCTCCCATGTGGCCCCTGACTCACAAGGTATTCTGGTGCCTTGGCCACCGTGACTCTCCCGTGTGGGTTTATCGGCTTGACGGTGAGCCTACTGTTCATCGGCTCTTCCACACCACTCTAGAGAAACTGTGGAAGGCGCTATTCAAGGCTCAGGAGAGCTGGACAGCCGAGGAGGAGGATCGGGGCCTACATGTCGATAACCCTCCTTCCCAGGTATAACATAGTTTTAATTGATCGGCTCCGTCTTCCGAAAGAAAGTCTACGCACCTTTCCGATCATCTCTGTAGAAATGGTTGAGCAAAGCCATGGGCATCAACTGCCTGGCACCATAGCTCGAAGACCCCAGGTCCAAGCTGTTGTCGGTAATGCTCATCGTGGCGCCTTACAAGGCATCAGAATAGAAGGAGAAGAAGAAGAAGAAAAGTCGAGGAGGTCTCCGTATCAAGAACCACCCGGACACTGCGCTTAAAGAAACCCATGCATCCTCTAATCAAGAGGAGGAGCATGACGATGAGGGACAAGGCGATTCCCCCTTGCAAGAAAGAGGGCGGCGTCACCGGACGCCGCAGGGGACGTCCCTCCTCCCGCCCCGAAGAAGGCGCGTCGGCCGTAGTTGATTCTGCCCGACGATAGTTCGGACTTGGTATCACATGAGCACGGAAAAGGAATGTGGGGGGCCCGATGACTACCCCCGAGTGGTTTGTAATGTTCAGATGAACCGCGGCTAAAGCCGATATCACATGGTTTGTACGAATACCAAACCCAACGTATAACACGGAATAACCTCTAACGAGGGTTTTAGTATAACACTTAAGCTCGGATTCGCAGACCGGTTCTCACATACTATGTTAGTCAGTTTTCGGCTTTCTCCCCTAAGGTGCTTGACCAGGCTAGCTGGAAACACAATCGCAGTCATTCTCCCTTTGCCCTTGTAGCCGAATTAGCGAAACGTAAAGGGGCAAGCACAGGAGCCGAGCAGCCCAACTATTGACCCAAAACATAGTTCAGAACAAATGCATATAAAGCGAATTCCGAGATGCCAAACTCATAATTGATTGTGCTTAGGGAGATTTTTAAATTCGAGCCCCCAATCTATTGGTCAGTTGCATCGTAATGTGTACCAAACAATTTTGCAAGAAGAGGGATAAAATAGAGCATGTGCCAAAAAAACAGTGAAGCGACCATGTATAATAGTTTTATATTTTGCTCTATAACTCTTCTTATTCAAATTGCCAAAGCAACTATTTATAGGTATTTGAAAATGAAATATAAATTTTACAGGAGGGGTTGTACTAGGGGTCTTCGATGGGTGACCTAACGTCCTCGATGTGCCATGTCGCTTGTCTGCTCCTGTGCCTCCTACGGAGTTGTATACCTCTATGGGTGCTGCTATTTGGTGAGCGGACCTTGGAAACAAAATCTTGAGAAGTCGCCGAAGTGTGGGTGAGCTTTATGCTTTTAGCAGGCCCATGATGGTATCTGCAGTGTGTCCGAAGACATTTAATGGTAGTAGTTCGGTGCAGCTGAATACTTACACTTCGATAGTTTTCCCCACCGCCACCCATGGAATCTTGAGCGCGAAGTTGTGCCTCCTCGGCACGTGCTTTGCTAACCCTAGGGCTGTGCAATGGGGGTGAGTCCCTATTTATGGGGAGAAGAAGGTTCTGGGAGTTCGGGTTGAAACCGAGTTCGCTTCCCAACGCTACGTGCCTTTACGGCAGATGTCGGCGTTTGCCGATCATCATTGTAATGGAATTTGGCCACCAGGGCCAATGCATGTTCCTTAGTTCAGAGGGAGAGCTCCATATTGCTATTGATAGTAATGACCCCCTTGGGTCCGGGCATCTTGAGCTTGAGGTATGCGTAGTGTGGGACAACGTTAAAGCGAGCGAGCGATGTACGACCTAGCAGGGCGTGATAGCCGCTGCGAAAAGGTACAATGTCGAAGATCAAGTCTTCGCTTCGAAAGTTATCGAGCGAACTGAACACGACTTCCAGGCTTACAAAACCCATGCACCGGGCTTTGATGCCTGGAATCACTCCTTTAAAGGTAGTGTTGCTGGGTTTGATCCTTGACGGATCTATACCCATCTTCTTCACCAAGTCTCAGTAAATCAGATTAAGGCTACTTCCTCCGTCCATTGGGACTTTAGTGAGGTGATACCCGTCTATGATGGCATCCAAGACGAGGGCGGCCGAACCCCCATGACGGATATTGGTCAGGTGGTCGCATCTATCGAAGGTGATCGGGTACGCTGACCATGGGTTATACTTTGGGGCTATAGGCTCTATGGCATAGACCTCTCAAAGGGCACGCTTCCTCTCCGTTTTGGGTATATGAGTGGCATATATCATATTTACGGTTTTACCCTCTGGAGGGAAGTGCTTTTGTCCACCACCGATCGGATCACGGGGCTCATCCTCATCCTCGCTGCATGGGCCCTTGCCTTTATCCTTGGCTATGAGTTTGTCGGCCTATTTGAATACCCAACATTTGCGTTTGGTGTGGTTGGCAGGCTTCTCTTGAGTGCCATGGATCTGGCAAGGCCTCTCCATGATCTTGTCCAGCAGGGTGGGTCCATCGCAATTGCCTTTAGGAGGCTTCTTCTGCTGCCCGGGTCGGGAATTACGGAAGCCAGCGTTAACAGCCATGTCATCGGCATCACTATTGTTGTGTCGGCGCTTATTCTTGTTGCACTTTGGTTTCCCGTTTCCGTCCCGAACTTTGGTGGTTCCGGGGTCTTCAGGGTTGTGGCTCCGTCTTGCTAGCCAGTTATCCTCGCCCGCGCAAAAGAGTCATGAGTGATGTAAGGGCGGGCATTGTCCTAGGTTTACCCTGGCCGAGCTGGCGAGCCAGCCATTCATACCGAATATTTTGCCTGAAGTAGGCTATTGCATCGGCGTCCGGGGCAGTCAATGATCTAGTTTTTCTAGGTCAAGAACCGATTATAGAATTTCCGTGCGGACTCTCCTGGCTTATGGACGACGTTGCTCAGGTTAGAGGAGTTCGATGGCCAAACATAGGTGCCCTGGAAGTTAGATCGGATTGCATCCTCTAGATCCTCCTAGCACGCGATGGAATTTTCAGGGAGGCTGTTTAAGCAATTCCGAGCTAGCCCCTTAAGCTTTAGGGGTAGATACTTGATGGCGTGGAGATCATCTCCTCGCGCCATGTGGATGTGGAGGAGGAAATCCTCAATCCATACGGTTGGGTCAGTTGTACCATCGTATTGCTCTATGTTCACGGGTTTAAACCACTCTGGAACTGATGTTGCATCACCTCGTATGTGAGGCACAGTGGGTGGGCAACACATCGCGCCCGAGCTATGCCACGTCAGTAATCGGTGTATGTTCTAGCCCGGTTTTGTTCCCGACCTCTATTGTTGCGGTCGAGCCAAGGCTAGTACCCTTCCCGTCTATTGGGTGAATACCCTCTGGATCCGTAGATGGATCTCGTACGACATGCTCTGTAGTCCAGGTCATGTCACAAGTCGAACCTATCATCCGGCTCTATTAGCTCTTTTCCCCGTCTTCAGGGTATCGTTAGCCTATAACCGGTGTCGTTAGCCGACCTGTTTGGTCCTCGAGGAGGGCGAACTAGCTTTTCGTATGGGGTATGTTTGGGAGATGGTGTATCAATAAGCTCGCCATCGAATTGTGGAAGCATCCTTCTGCATGGATAGCTTTTAGGTTGGTCCAATAGATCGGTACCGTATCCTTCCTCATCTGAGAAGACTCTCGTCCATCGATTGTTGAGGTTGTCCTGTTCGGCTTTAAGCTGTCGTTCTTTTGCCTTCAGGCTTCGGGCCGTGGCTATAAGTTGTTGCCTAAACAGTTCCTGATCTTCAAGGTTATCGGGGATGGCAAAGTCATCGGCTTCTAGGATGTATTCCTCCTCGACAGGGGGAGGTAATTGTCATCCTCGGAATCATTTAGATCATCGGGGTTGCGCTGATCTTCCGGCCTCTCCTATCCCTCTAGTGGGTGTTCGAGGATATCGGGATCACCGAGGTCTTCTAGGGCATCTCCGTCCCTGGTGCCGACGATAGCTTTTCTTCCCTTTTTTTCCTTTTGACCATTTATGCGGCTTCCAGCACCTTAACGATGCTTCACCCAATTTTTTGCCATTGTTTTTAGGTGTGTGCTTGCCGTTAGTGGCTAGAGTGTCCACCATGTAGACGTTGTACGTAGAGGTGACAGCCCACCGCTCGGTGTTAATGGGGGTGGGAGCGTAATATTCCTCATCCATGTATTCTGCCTCCTCGGAGGCATAGTCCAACATGTCGATTAAATCCTAGATAGTGCCTATCAAGTGGGTGGTGGGTGGGATGAAAAAATCGTCCTGACCCGCCTTGAGACCGATCTGAGCATGGATCGGGGTTGGGTCATTGGTAATTTTCATCGTTGAGTGTCGAGAGCTCGATTGGGTCAACCTCCTCCGAGATTTTAGAGTAAACCTCCGATGCGTCCGTGCAAGGGGAGTGTTCGGCAAGAACAGGTATCCGGACATCTGGCACTATGGCCAGATCCAGACTAAGAGTCAGGTCATTGCTGGGGTAGATCCCATGGGCGGGACCAAAAGAGGAATCCGAGGTTAAAGCCTCAGAGTCTTCGGGCGTGGCAAGCGAGATTGCGAGCCCGGTTAGGGAAAGATCGCCCCGAGAGTCTACGGAGAACTCTAGGTTCCCAAATCTGACCTCTTGATCAGGGGCGAAGCTTCCGATCTGTCCTAGATGGTTGGTCGGGTCAGCATGCAGCACAATGCTGCCGAAAGCGAATATCTATGTGGGGACAAAAGTGTCCATGTTGCGGAGTTCTTCCTTGATGACAACACGAGCCATCGATTCCTTTGGCGGTCATAGCGGACTCTCAATGAAAGCACCAATGTCGGTGTCAAAACCGGCGGATCTCGGGTAGGGGTCCTGAGCTATGAGACTAGGACCGATGGTAATAGGGGACGAAGGAGATGATGTTTACCCAGGTTCGGGCCCTCCTATGGAGGTAAAACCCTACGTCCTGCTTGATTATATTGATGATATGAAGGTTATAGAGTTGATCTACCTCGAGATTGAATAGCTAAACCCTAAATGAGTTGTTCTCTCCTTTACAACCTAAAACCCTCCGGCTTATATAGACGCCGAGGGTACCTAGGGTTTACACATGGTCGGTCATACATCAAAGGGAAAACATGCCTATTCACTATTCCAAACGTGGAGGACACGCTACGACTCCCGAAGCTTCCTTCCTGGAGACAAGGCATTCGATCAATCCAATGCTCGGTAAGCGTCCCATATAGTCCGGCCCATAAGAAAACAGGTCCGCCACCCGAGGACCCCTTAAACTAGGACTCCCTCACCAAGGTTGCGCCCTACCTACCCCCTCCTCCTATAAATAGAGAGGGAGAGGGTGGGCAACCGCACCCAAAGCCATAGGTGCATCTCTCCCTCTCTCCCTAGTTTTGTTTCTCCTCCGAAACGCATCTGCAGCAGCGCTTGGCGAAGCCCTGCTGAGATTGCTCCACCACCACTACCACCATGCTGTTGTGATGCCGGAGAACTCATCTAGTACTCCACCCTCAATCGCTGGATCAAGGAGGCGGATATGTCATCGAGTAGTACGTGTGTTGAACACAAAGGTGTCGTCCGTTCAGCACTAGATTGGGACAGATCATGATTGGATCGCAGAACGGATCATGATAGGATCACAAAGACGTTCGACTACATAAACCGCGTTTCTTAGTGCTTCCCGCTTAGCGATCTACAAGCATATGTAGATCTACTCCCCTCTCATAGTTATACATCTCCACAGATAGATCTTGGGTGTGTGTTGATTTTTTTGTTTCCCATGCAACGTTCCCCAACAAATGGTGGTGATGATGTAGTAGGCTTGTCTTCCATCTTCCAAGGCATAGGCTTTCCATCATAGAAAGAAGATCTTGTCTCTGGAATCCTGAAATCGGCAGCGATGTTCATCCTTTTAAACCTGGATTCATACTCACAGTTTTGGTTTTGCAGGTCATAGATTTGAGCTTGGAGATGTGACATGTCTCCAACGTATCTATAATTTTTGCTTGTTCCATGTTGTTATATTTCGAATCTTGGATGTTTTACAATCATTTTATAGCAACTTTATATCATTTTTTGGGACTAACCTATTGACATAGTGCCCAAGTGCTAGTTATTGTTTTTGCTTGTTTTTTACTTTGCACAAAATTGGTACCAAGTGGAGCCCAAATGTTGTGGGGATTTTTGTGGAATTTTTATGGACCAGAAGGAAGAAGATGGGCCAAAAACACCAGAAGAGGGGGCCCAGGGTGGCCACCGTCCACCGGGGCACGCCAGAGGCCCCTAGCGCAGCCTGGTAGAGGGTGGGCACCTCGGACACCCACTCAACCGACTATCGAGCCTATAAGTTCCCAAATATTCAGAAAACCCTAGGAGAGTCGACGAAACACAATTCTAGCCGCCGCAAGTTCCAGAACCTCGAGATCCAATCTAACACCATTACGGAGGGGATCATCTTCTTCATAGGTGCCTCTCCGATGATGCGTGAGTAGTCCACCATAGACCTATGGTTCCGTAGGCAGTAGCTACATGGCTTCCTCTTTCTATATCTATGTTTCTCAATACAATGGTCTCCTGTAGATCTATTTGATGTAATGACTTTTGCAGTGTGTTTGTTGGGATCCGATGAATTTTGAGTTCATGATTAGTTTCTATCCATGAATATGATTTGGATCTTATTTGATCTCTAATTTGCATGATTACTTATAGCCTCGTATTTATTCTTCAAATCTTTGGTTTAGTTAGGCCAACTAAATCGATTTTTCTTGCGATGGGAAGAGGTGCTTTGTGATGGGTTTGATCTTGCGGTGTTCTTTCCCAGTGACAGAAGCGGCAGACAGAAACACATGTATCATTGGATTAAGGATAACAAGATGGGGTCTATTCCCACATGAATAGATCTTGTCTACATCATGTCACCGTTCTTATTGCATTACTCTGTTTTCCCATGAACTTAATACACTAGATGCATGTTGGCTAGTGGTCGAAGTGTGGAGTAACAGAAGTAGATGCAAAATCGTTTCGGAGTACTTGTCTTGGACATGGTGCCTATATAATAATCATTGCCTAGATAGTGTCATGATTATTTGACCTTCTATCAATTTCCCAACAGTAATTTGTTCACCCACCGTGTGCTATACTCATGAGAGAAGCCTCTAGTGAAATCTACGGCCCTGGGTCTACTTTTCCAACATATTGCTTTCCAATCTACTATTTGCATCTTTTCTTTTTGGATCTATTAATCCAAAAACAGAAAAATACCTTGTTGTACTTTTTGTTTACTTATTTTATTTTGTGTTCTTGCGAGATCTATTTGCCAAAACTATCATTACCTAATCTATCTTATTACCGTAGAGAGCGTGACAACCTCTCTTTCGCGTCGGGTTGCAAGCATTTGTTGTTTGTGTGCAGGTGTTGTTTATGTGGGTGCATGATCTTCCTACACAAATTGATACCTAGGTTTCATAACTGAGGTAAATATATTAAAATCGTTGTGCTGCATCATCCCTTCCTCTTTGGGGAACTACCGACGCAGTCTCAAGCCACGTCAAGATGCTCGATCCACTTTTGAAGCTTGAATAGAGCCTCTCCCATGTTCCTTGTGTACATCTTGTTTTCCCAGATGAAGTCCATGATCATAGAGTGATTAGCACTCAGACCATGTTCAACCATCCCTTGGCACTTGAAGATCTCCTCCTCCATTGTTGCAAGCTTGGCCTTCTCGCTTCCCTCCTTCTTAGGACCTTCAACATCCCGGATGTGGAGCACCCCCTCACACATCTCAATGGCTTGAGGGTGCTTCATCACCTTCGACAGGTAGGGGTTGATGACCTTCTCAAAGAACTTGTCCTTGGAGGGGCTTGGAGATGTCATGGAGATATAGATATATCAGAAAAACAGCCTGAAACAAGAACAAAGGAGAAACTTTCGATGCGGTGGTCAAAACATATGGGAGTATATATAATGAATTTTTTAGGTCAGAATACGTGTACGGGAAGAAAACGGAGTCCGAGAGCCACACGAGGGCCCCACAAGCCATCGGGGCGTTGTGCCTCCCTCGTGGGTCGCCCTGACTCCTTTTTATTTTTGTAATTTTTCTAAAATACCAAAACCAACAGATCATATTTTTCTAGAATTTTTGCAGTCGGTTTACTTACCGTATCACGTACCTACTCCTTTTTCAAGTTTCTGGAGTGTTCAGGAAGGTTTGTCTTATGTGCTCTTCCCACTTGAATAATATTAGTTTCAACATTGATGGGCGTACCTGAAATGTAATGCTTAATTCTTTGCCCATTTACCATTGTCAGATTTTTGCCTTCGAAGTTATTAATTTTTATAGCACCGGAGCGATAGACCTCCTCGACGACATTCGGGCCTTCCCATTTGGAGAGGATATTACCTGCAAAGAATCTGCAACAAGAATTGTACAAAAGCACTAGGTCTCCTACATTGAATTCTCGTTTTTGTATTCTCTTGGCATGCCATCTTTTAACCTTTTCTTTAAATAACTTTGCATTTTCATAAGCTTGTGTCCTCCATTCATCTAATGAACTAATATCAAATAACCTCTTTTCACCAGCAAGTTTAAAGTCATAATTAAGTTATTTAATTTCCCAATAAGCTTTATGTTCTAACTCAAGAGGTAAATGACAAGTTTTTCCATAGAAGATTTCATATGGAGACATCCTCATGGGATTTTTATAAGTTGTCCTATAAGCCCATAAAGCCTCATCTAGTTTCTTAGACCAATTCTTTCTAGATCTATTGACAGTCTTTTGCAAAATTAATTTTATTTCTTGGTTTCTCAATTCAACTTGGCCACTAGACTGAGGATGATAAGGTGATGCAATCCTATGGTTAACATCATATTTAGCTAGAAGTTTACGGAAAGAACCATGAATAAAATGTGAACCACCATCAGTCATTAAGTATTTAGGGACTCCAAACCTTGGGAAAATGATGTCTTTAAGCATTTTAATATAGGTGTTATGATCAACACTACTAGTTGGGATAGCTTCTACCCACTTAGTAACATAATCAACATCAACTAGAATATGAGTATACACATTGGAGGAAGGAAAAGGTCCCATAAATCAAAGCCCCAAACATCAAATGGTTCAATAGCAAATGAATAATTCATAGACATTTCCTAATGTCAATCGATGTTACAAACTCTTTGACATTCATCACATGAAAGGGCATACTTACGAGCATCTTTAAAATGAGTAGGCCAATAGAAACCGGATTGTAATACCTTGTATGTAGTTCTGTCACCAACATGGTGTCCTCTGTAGGCCTCAGAGTGACACTTCCTTAGGATTTGTCCTTATTCATGATCAGGTACACAACGTCTAATAACACCATCTACTCATTGTTTATAAAGATGTGGGCCATCCCAAAAGTAATGTCATAAATGATAAAAGATTTTTTGTTTGTTTTGTTGATAGGTGAAGCTAGGTGGAATATACTTAGCAACAATGAAATTAGCATAATCCGCATACCAAGGAGTGCTATGTGAATTATTTATAACAACAAGTTGCTCATTAGGAAAATTATCATCAATAGGCAATGGGTCATCAAGAACATTTTCCATCCTAGACATGTTATCTGCTACGGGGTTTTCAGTTCCCTTCCTATCAACGATATGCACATCAAATTCTTGAAGTAAAAGCACCCACCTAATAAGTCTAGGTTTAGCATGTTTATTTTCCATAAGGTATTTAATAGCAGCATGATCAATGTGAATAGTTACTTTGGAATCAACGATGTAAGGTCTAAACTTATCACATGCAAAAACAATTGCTAAAAATTCCTTCTTAGTAATAGCATAATTTCTTTGAGAAGTGTCTAGGGTATTACTAGCATAATGAATAAGATTCAATTTCTTGTCTACTCTTTGCCCTAGAATAGCACCTACAGCATAATCAGTAGCATCATACATAATTTTGAATGGTAAGTTCCAATCAGGTGGTTGGACAATAGGTGCAGAAATCAAAGCTTTCTTAAGTATTTCAAAGGCCTCTACACAATCATCATCAAAAACAAAAGGAATATATTTTTGAAGAAGATCAGTTAATGGCCTATAAGTCTTTAATGAAAGACCTATAGAAACAAGCATGACCAAGGAAACTTCTTATACCTTTGATATCTTTTGGGCATGGCATTTTCTCTATTGCATCAACTTTGGCCTTGTCCACATTAATGCCTCATTTAGAAATTTTATGCCCAAGTACTATACCTACATTCACCATAAAGTGGAACTTCTCCCAATTCAAAACAAGATTAGTTTCTTCACATCTCTGCAAAACTCGATCAAGGTTGCTCAAGCAATCATCAAAAGAAGTCCCGTAAACAAAAAAAATCATCCATGAAAACCTCAACAATCTTTTCACAAAAGTCAAAAATATATAATTCATACATATTTGAAAGGTAGCAGGTGCATTACATAAACCAAATGGCATACGCCTATAAGCATAAGTTCCAAAAGGGCAAGTAAAGGTAGTTTTCTCTTGGTCCTCTTTCCACACAGGTATTTGAGAAAAACCAGAGTATCCATCAAGAAAACAGATGTGTGTGTGTGTGTGCTTAGATAGTATCTCTAACATTTGATCAATAAAAGGCAAGGGGTAATGATCTTTCCTAGTAGCTTTATTTAATTTCCTGAAATCAATCACCATCCTATAGCTAGTTACGATTCTTTGCGGAATAAGCCCATTTTTATCATTAGGAACAACAGTTATACCTCCTTTCTTAGGAACCAAATGCAAAAGACCTACCCATCTACTATTAGCAATAGGATAAATTATACCTGCATCTAGAAGTTTTAATATATCAGTTCTTACCACCTCTTTCATCTTACGATTGAGATGGCGTTGATGATCAACGACAGGTTTAGCATCCGGTTCCGTATTAATCTTGTGCTGTCATAGAGTGGGGCTTACGCCCTTAAGATCATCAAGAGTATATCCAATAGCAGCCATGTACTTATTTAGAGTTCTAGGTAATCCTTTTTCTTCATGGTCTGAAAGTTTAGCACTGATGATAACAGGATATGTCTTCTTTTTGTCAAGATAAGCATATTTCAAATTATCACGCAATGTCTTTAGCTCAAACACGGGTTCTCCCTTGGGTGGAGGGGGATCCCCTAAAATATCAACTGGTAAGTTGTGTTTAAGAATATGTGTTTGTCTAAGAAATATATCATCTATTTCATTTGTTTCATTCATATGCATATTATTTTCATGGTCTAGCAAATATTGTTCTAGCGGATCAGTAGGAGGTACGGCAATAGAAGACCAATTATTTCATCCTTATTAGGCAATTATTTTTCATGTGGTTGTCTACTAAACTTAGAGAAATTAAATTCATGAGACATATCACCAAAGCTTACCTTGACCTTCTTAGTAGCACAATTAATTTCAGCATTAACAATATTCAAGAAAGGTCTACCAAATATAATGGGACAAAAGTTATCTTGTTTCGAACCAAGTACTAGGAAATCAATGGTGTACTTGACTTTTCCACACAAGACTTCAGTATCTCTAACAATCCCAAGTGGTGAAATAGTATCACGGTTTGCAAGTTTAATAGTGACATCAATATCTTCAATCCGAGCGGGTGCTATGTCATGCATAATTTGTTGATGTAATTTAGAAGGTATAGCACTGACACTAGCACCAATGTCACACAAGCCATGGTAACAATGATCTCAATTTCAAATGAGACAACAGGCATGCCTACAACTGGTTTGTTTTTATCGAGCTCATCCCCCTCGTTTCTAGTAGGTTTTGCAATTCTAGCAGCTTCATCACAAAAGTAAATATGGCCATTAATATTATCAACTAGGAGATATTTAAGCATAACAACTTTAGGATCAACATTTATTTGTTCAGAAGGTTTAGGTTTCCTAACATGACTTTTATTAACCACAATTGTAGCCCTAGCATGTTCCCTAATTCTAAGAGGATAAGGAGGTTTCTCAATGTTAGTAGGAACAATTGGATCAACATGGCTAACAATTACTTCTTCCTTCCTAATTTTAATAGGTTCATCTAATGATTTTACAATGGGAGGATGATATTTACACCACTGCTCCTTGGGAAGATCAACATGAGTAGCGAATGATTCAGAGAAATTAGCTATTATCTCGTAGTCAAGACCATATTAATTTGTTGCTAAACTCATGGAAAGCATTAGTTACCATGAAAGATCTAACGCAGTAAAAATATACCTAACACTTTACCTTTGTCGAGTTCCCAATATTTAGAGTTGTGTTTAATTATTTCTAGAAGATCCCATTTGAATTCAATAGTCCTCTTCATATAGGAACCAGTAGCACAAGAATCGAGTAATATTTGATCGTCATGAGAAAGTCAAGCATAAAACTTTTGTATAATCATTTCTCTCAAGAGCTCGTGATTGGGGAGGGTATGCATCATAGATTTAAGCCATCCCCAAGCTTGAGCGATACTTTCTACTTCATGGGACCAGAATTATAAATGAAGTTCCGAACACGATGGACTAGATGCATAGGATAAAACTTCTGATAAAATTCCAGCTTCAAGCGATTCCAGCCCCATGATCCGATATCATCCAATAGCTTGTACCACATTAATTCTTTTCCCTCCAAAGATAAAGTGGAAACTTTCATTTTAACTTTGTCTCCGGGTAGACCTAAAAGCTTAAACAATCCACAAATCCCATCGACATATATCGAATTGTAATCAAGATGAGTTGAACCGTCATAAGGATTAGCCAACAGTTTCTCTACCACGCCCAAAGGAATCTCATAATAAATATTTTCAGTAGGTTCAGTAGGTTGAAGAACAACTTCTTCAACTTCCGCTCGAGGCAAAAATGCCCCGAACAAGCCACTCAAAGGGTGACTGTTCATAGTGACAACCAACAGTAAATTTCAGCACACATAGAAAATGTTTCCTTACCAATTTCCACTTACCAAAGGCACTTCACTCCCCGGCAATGGCGCCAGAAAAGAGTTCTTATAACCCACAAGTATAGGGGATCAATCTAGTCCTTTCGATAAGTAAGAATGTCGAACCCAACAAGGAGTAGAAGGAAATGGCAAGCGGTTTTTAGCAAGGTATTCTCTCCAAGTGTAGTCAGTAACAATAATAGATAGTCTTGTAGCAAGGTAATTCATAATGAGTAACAAGTGACAATAGTAACAAAGGTGAATCAAGGTATACCAATCCTTTTTATAGAAAAGGACATGCCTGAAAGTACTCTTATATTAAGCAAGTGCTCCTGGGGACACATGGGAATTTCTGTCTAGTCATGTTCATCATGTTGAGTTAATTCACGTTCGCTACTTTGATAATTTGATATGTGGGTGGACCAGTGCTAAGGTGTTGTTCTTACTTGAACAAACAACCTACTTATGATTACCCCCTCTCGCA
Organism: Hordeum marinum; assembly: GCA_022496015.1. Lineage (NCBI taxonomy): Eukaryota > Viridiplantae > Streptophyta > Magnoliopsida > Poales > Poaceae > Hordeum > Hordeum marinum. The sequence continues at coordinate 261,217,616 of CM039674.1, read as the reverse complement.
AGCATCCGCAACTACGAAAGAAGAATTAAGATAAATCTAACCATAGCATGAAACGTGTGGATCCAAATCAGCCCCTTATGAAGCAACACATAAACTCGGGTTTAAGCTTCTGTCACTCTAGCAACCCATCATCAACTTGTTACTCCACAATGACTTACCTTAGGCCCATAACACGATGAAGTGTCATGTAGTCGACGTTCACATGACAACACCAAGAGAAGTAGCAACATACATATCATCAAAATATTGAATGAATACCAACTTCACAATATTACTTATAACAAGACTTCTCCCATGTCCTCAAGAACAATAGTAACTACTCACACCTCATTAGCATGTTCAAGATCAGAGGTATAATAATGAAGATTAAGGATATGAACATAATGAATTACACCAAGTAATCCAACAAGCATCAACTACAAGATGTAATCAACACAACTAGTAACCCACAGGTACCAATCTCAGGTTTTGAGAAAAAGATTAAATACAAGAGCTGAACTAGGGTTCGAGATGAGATGGTGTTTGTGAAGATGTCGATGAAGATTGGTCCTCCCACGAAAGAGGAAGCGTTGGTGATGACGATGGCTTCAATCTCACCCTCCCGAAGAGGAATTTCCCTGGCAGAATGTGACTGCTAGAGTGCAAAAGGGCCTCTGCCCAGGTTTCCGCCTCGAGACGGTGGCGCCTCGTCCTGTGAGATTGCTTATGATTTTGTAGGGTAAAACACACCATATAGTAGAAGAGGTGGGTCGGCAGACCTGTACACCCCCCACAGGCCTTCAAGGCGCACCCAGGGGGGTTGGGCACACCCTGTTGGCTTGTGGCTAGCAGGTGCCCCCTGCAGTACCTTTTGGACCATAATTCTTAAATATTCCATAAAAATTCTCTGTGAAGTTTCAGGTCATTTGGAGTCTATTGATTTTTCTGCCTTTTTCTTGGTTTCCTGGTCTAGAATTCCAATTTCCAGATATTTCCCTCTTTGTGATGTACCTCGCATATTCAGAGAGAAAGGGCATAAGAATTATTGAATGTATGAGCAAATTACTATGAGATTTAATCCAAATAAATAGTAAATAAATCATGACAGTAGTAGCATAGACTAAAATAATCATGCAGAAGAGCATAGTAAACGAGTAGATCGAATCTACGACACAAACTAGACACATAAATTCTAGCATGATCTCAAACAGAGAGGGCAAGATTGCATATGGTGCAGCAGGAGTAGAACTGCTAGTGTTGACATTGTCACCCATGTCATTGAGGAAGATGTTGCCAAGATCGGGGAACAAAGTCGTCGTTGATGAAGTCATTGCTGCGAGCAATCGCAGAAGTGCGCTCCCTAAAAACCTGATCGCCCCTCTCCCGTACTAGATCACAAGAGGCGGGGTTCCGGAGGTCTGTTGTCCCTTCTCGTGATGCATGCCTAAAGGAGGGATGGAGAAGACTTGGATGGCGGTGCAATGATCTGGAATAGTGAGAAACCGTATGTCATGACGACAGCTAGGGTTGGCAGGGACCTCGCGTATATATGCTCGATAGGATGGAGAGACGTGGACTGGACCCATGTCCGAGTCAGTTATAGCCCATGATCCGACATCATAGATCGTGGCACGTCAGTTGCAGACTCTCAGTTCCTAACCGGCAAAATAAGCGCGTAGGAATGCGCTCGGCTCGGCCTAATCCCGCAACCAGCGGCACGTCATGATGAGGCGTGGCGTGGCAAGGCGAGTGAGGAGGAGTGTGCGAGGGGCTCTTCTCTTCTCATGCTCGTATAAGTGCTAGAATAACTCACCTTATAAGGTGGTGTAACTGTCTCCCAACTAGCAGTATGGGACTAAACTTTAGTCCCAGTCACACCACACACACAGCCATGTCAAATGGGCCATGAGAATTTCAGATTTTGGTTGGGCTTTGGGCCAAAGGCCTACTAGCAAAAATCCAACAATCCACGACAAAGTCTCATTGGCACATCTCTTCTCTTAGTTCCAAAACATTGTTTATATACCAATTCTTGATGGAGACTGTTAAGTTGAACTTCCATGTAGAATTTTCTGCTACACTAGATCACAACTTGAATAGTGGACTATGCGTTGAACTACAAGCTTTTTGCAAGACTAGTTTCACACAAATCCTTGACCGATATTGGGATACCGCAAGGCTTCCCCGCGGGTGGAGCATATACGTCATACTCCAGGGCCTTTCATGAATTTATTAGAGAACACCCAATTCTCATAGACTGTGACGTTTACCAGTCAAATTCATATAGGAGTGTTCCTCATGAGATGATCTCCAGGAGAACATCTTTGCTGACCCAAATAAGCCACTTGGAACACATTAAGATAAGTATGAACCCGCCATGCAGATTATGGGAGTATTACATCTTCACGAAGTGGGATAACAAATATAGGGATACTCTCCTTCTAGCTGCCCAACAGCTTGTCTCCCACTTCTACTTCACGGGATCTCCGATAACATAGAGTGGGTTACCACTATGGACAACTCGTATGGTGGGTCTCAAATCCATCTCCATCGATGCATTTTCTATCACATTGCATGATAAACCATTTGTGAAGGGATAAACCAAGTTTTTAGACGTTTGGATATAATCCAACACAATAACTTCAGAGCTCTTCATTTTTTTCACAGATTTCAATCTCCTCTTCACATGCCTTGAGGACTTCATATTATCCTTAGAACTATTTATCTTTATGATCACAGTTTGATTATCATAGTTCATCAGGATAGCGGTTATTGGTTTTTCATCCATAGGTAAGTCCATCAAGAGCTGACGAAGCCACTCTGCTTCAACAGTTGCCATGTCTAATGTTGTGAGTTATGCTTCCATAGTTGACCTTGCTAAGATGGTCTGCATGCAAGACTTATAGGAAACAACGCCACCACCAAGTGTAAAAACATAACCACTTGTGTCCTTAATCTCATCAGCACCAGATATCCAGTTGGGAGTCACTATAACTCTACAATACCCTTGGGTACCCGGTGTAGTAAACCCCATAGCTCACAGTGCCTTTCAAATAGCGCATAACTCTCTCAAGCGCATGCCAATGATCATCTCCCGGTTTTATTACCAACCTCTTAGTTTGCCCACAACAAACAGATGTTAGGCCTCGTGGAACTCGCCAAGTACATAAGCGAGCCAATAATCTAAGAATACCTCAGTTGATCTCTAGCAATCCATTGATTCTTTTAAAGAAACACACTAGCATCATATGGAGTTGGAGAAGGCTTGCAATCGCTATACCCAAAACGACTCAAGAGCTTTTCCACATAGTGAGATTGAAGCAGTGTAATTCCACCACTCTCATCTCTCAGCAGCTTGATGTTTACAATAACATCATCTACTTCTAGATCCTTCATCTCAAAATAGCGAGATAAGAAATCCTTAACCTCCTTGGTTAAATCAAGGTTGGTTCCAAAGATTAGTATGTCATCGACATATAGGCAGAGAATAACTCCTTCGACCCCACCATGGCGATAGTATACACACTTGTCAGCTTCATTTACAACAAAGCCTGCAGTAGTTAATGTTCTTTCGAACTTCTCATGCCACTGCTTAGGAGCTTGTTCAAGGCCATATAAAGACTTCAATAACTTGCACACCTTTCCTTCCTAACCAGGTAATACAAATCCATCGGGTTGATCCATGTAAATTTCTCGTCCAACTCTCCATTGAGGAAAGTTGTCTTAACGTCCATTTGATGAACGAGAAGACCGTGTGAGGCAGCCAGTGATAGTAGCACTCGAATAATGGTCAGTCTAGCCACAAGTGAGTAAGTATCAAATAATATTTCTGGGTATAAGCCTTGGCCACATGCCATTCCTTGTACTTATAAATTGTACCATTAGGTCTAAGATTTTTCTTGAACACCCACTTACATCCCACGGATTTCCACCCATAAGGACGATCAGTGACTTCCCAGGTTCCATTAGCTAAGATGGAATCCATATCGCTACGGACATCTTCCTTTCAGTAGTCAGCATCAGAAGATGCATAGGCTTCTGAAAGAGTCCTAGGTGTGTCATCCACGAGGTACACAATAAAATCATCACTAAATGACTTTGTAGTCCTTTGCCTCTTACTCCTTATAGGAGTTTCATTGTCATCCTCCTCAGGATTCTCAATGTGTTCCATCATAATGATGGATTCAAGAATTACAAAAAATTCCTGAGTAGATAGAGTAGGTATCTTCTGATTCGATGAGTTAGGCATATCCTTCATACGAAATACGTCCTCAAAGAAAGTTGCATCATTCGACTCCATAATCGCACCAACATGCATGTTAGGTACCTCAGATTTTATTATCAAAAATCTATATCCAATGCTGTGAAAAGCATAGCCCAGGAAAACACAATCCACGGTTACTGGTCCAAGCTTGCGCTTCTTGGGAATTGGTATATTGACTTTCCCCAAACAACCCCAAGTACGTAGATAAGAGAGTTTCAGCCTTTTCCTTTCCCATTTCTCAAAAGGAGTAATTGTTTTATGCTTTGTGGGAGCTCAGTTTAGGACATGACATGCAGTCATTAGTGCCTCCCCCACCATGTCATGGAGAGACGCGAGGTGTCTAACATGGCGTTAACCAAATCAGTTAGAGTTCGGTTCTTTATTTTAGACACCTCATTTGACTGAGGTGAGTAGGGAGGCGCCCTCTCATGAATTATACCATGTTTCGCACAAAATGAATCAAATTCACTAGAAAAATAGTATCCACCATGATAAGACCTAAGCCGTTTAATTTGGTTCTCTGCTTCAGCTTTATAGTTTTTGAAGAAGCTTAAAGCCTCATCTTTTGATTTCAAAAGATACACATAACAATATCTAGTGGAGTCATCAATCAACATCATGAAAAATTTCTTTCCACCTTTTGTGAACACGCTATTCATCTCGCAAAGATCAGAATTTATAAGCTCTAGTGGCGCCAAGTCTATCGCCTCTACAATCTTATGAGACTTGCGAGGTTGCTTAGTTTGCACACATACTTGGCAGTTGGTTCCCTTGACAATAGGGAATTTCGGAATTAAACTCATATTGGCTAGCCACGTCGTGCAACCAAAGTTAATATGAAAAAGTCGCGAGTGCCAAATATTAGACTCATTATCGTGGCAAACATTATTAATAGCTTTAGTGCAAATATCTGACAAAGACAGACGGAACAAGCCTCCACACTCATAGCCTTTTCCAAAAAATTGTCCATACTTAGAAATTACAACTTTATTGGACTCAAATACCAACTTAAAACCGTCTCGACACAAACGGGAACCCCTGACGAAATTTTTATTGATGAAGGGCACATGATGAACGTTCTTTAGGCGCACAATCTTCCATGAAGTAAACTTTAGATCAATTGTACCGACACCTCAAAAGATGGCATGTGACCCATTATCCATCTACACGGGAGAAGTCCCTATGATCTGATAGGAAGAAAAGATGGAGGCATCAACACAAACATGTACATTGGCACCAGTGTCAATTAACCAATCAGGAGAATGACAAACTGAAAGGATGGTAGGAAAAATACCATACCCAGAGTCCTTCATATCAGTATCATCAATGACAACATTAGAAGTCTTGCGGCTCTTCTCAAGTTCCCCTCCTCATAGAGATTAGGACATCTCGGAGCCTAGTGATTAGGATCACTGCAAAAATGGCATAGTCCCTTCCCCTTCTTATGAGAGCTCTTATTGAAGTTGGTAGATTGTGACAGCTTCTTGTTTGCAACAAACTTGCCTTTGCCCTGAGGTTTGTTCTTATTATTTGGGGGCTTGTTGAGATGGAAATTTTTCTTCTGTACCACATGGGCACTAGAAGCTCCCTCAACAGCTCGAGCACGTGTGTGTTTTCCTCTCGCCTTCTTCTCAACATCAAGAGAACCAATGAGATCCAAAACGGAAGACTCCTGCCTCTTGTGTTTCAGGGAAGTAGCAAAATCATTCCACGAAGGTGGAAGCTTGGCAATGATGCCTCCGGCAACAAACTTCTCCGACAATGCACACTTGAAGTACTCAAGCTCCTTCACGAGAGACTACATCTCATGAGCTTTTTAACAATAGAGCACTGATGAGTCATCTTGTAGTCATAAAATTTCTCCATGACGTAAAACTTGCTACCAGCGTTCGAGGCTCCAAACTTGGCCTCGAGCGCAGCCCACATGTCCTTGCCATTCTCAAATGACATGTGCGAATCCACAATGGAATCGTCAATAACACTCAAAAGGGCGCCCTTGAAAAGGGTATCGATCTTCTCAAAAGCTTCCTACCGTATAGGATTAAGATCACCCTCAGGCTTGCCCTTGGTGGTGTCATAGCACTTCATGGTTTGAAACTAGTAGACTGCTCTTGTGCGCCACCTCTTATATTGCACCCCCCTTGAAGGTGGACGGCTTCAGATGCGCAGCAAAACCACTTGGAGTAAATTGCCTATAATCAGGTTTTTAGATTGTTGAATATATGAGCAAATTACTATGAGATTTAATCCAAATAAATAGTAAGTAAATTATGACAACAATAGCATAGACTAAACTAATCATGCATACTAGCATAGTAAATGAGTAGATTGAATCTACGACACAAACTATACACATAAATTCTAGCATGATCTCAAACAAAGAGGACAAGATTGCATACGGTGTGACGGAATTATAACCGCTAGCGTTGACATTGTCGCACATGTCGTTGAGGAAGAGGTTGCCAAGATCGGGGAAGAAGTCGTCATTGAGGAAGTCGTCGCTGCCAGGAGTCATGCGAGTGTGCTCCCAAAAACCTGACTGCCCCTCTCCCGTACAGGATCACGAGAGGCGGGGTTCTGGAGGCCTATTGTCCCTTCTCGTGGTGCATGCTGTAAGGAGGGATTGAGAAGAATTGGATGATGGCGCAATGATCTGGAATGATGCAAAACCATATGTTGTCACGGTGGCTAGGGTTGGTAGGGACCTCACGTATATATGTGTGGCAGGGTGGAGAGACATGGAGTGGACCCACGTCCGAGTTGGTTACAACCCACGATCCGACGTCTCGTATCGTGGCATGTTTGTTGTGGACTCTTCATTCCTGACCGGCACAAAAAACTGCATCGATATGAGCTTAGCTTGGCTCAATCCCACAACCCCCGGCGCGTCGTGATGAGGCGTGGTGTGGCGAGGCAAGCAAGGAGGAGGTGCGAGGGCCTCTTCTCTTCACATGCTCGTACAAGTGCAAGAAGAGCTCACCTTATAAGGTGGTGTAGCTCTCTCCCAACTAGCAATATGGAACTAAACTTTAGTCCCACTCACACCGCGCACACAACCATGTCAAATGGGCATGAGAATTTCAGATTTTAGTTGTGCTTTGGGCCAAAGGCCTGCTAGCAAAATTCCAACAAGAATTGCATGATAATAGGGACTAATGGACAAGAATAACACAAATATCAATAAGAAATCATGATGCAAAATGGACGTATCAATTAACATGATTATCTTTCTCTTCTCCCTAATCATGTCATATTTCTTATACCTTTTCTTCTCTAACATTCTTGCATGGTATCTACCTAATCTCAATGATAATAGTATCTAAATTCCTAGCTAATCACAATGCTTAATAGTTTCCAAATTTCTAAATGTTTTTTTCTTTTATTCCAAATCCGTTAGAGGTCAAATGGCATCTTGTATATTTTTATCCTGTAGATGTGTCAAGTTGTAGGAAAACTTTATTAGTTCCTAGGCTTCAGACATGCCCTAAAGTGCCTTTCTAATGGGTTGAACATCTTATTGCTTCAGATAGTAAATAGAGGGTCACATTCGATAAACTTAGGTTATTACAGAAAAACAGAAAATTACAAACCGTCACCACTGTCACTAGTACTAATCCAAAGGCATCTTCTCTATTCTCATTTGGTAGCTATGATAGCTTGATTAGTGCACACAATACCGCCTCAAAAGGTGTGCCTGGGGTGCACCCCAGCCACTAGTACTAATCCAAAGGCATCTTCTCTATTCTCATTTGGTTGTTCGATGGAAAGATGTGCCACTTCATTAGCTTGATGTCCCACAAGACCAACTCGAAAGATCGTTGCTCTCACTTATTTCTAGAATTTCTTGCATATCGGTGCTAGCTCTAACCTTTGAAACGTTCTGACATTTAGCCCACAGATGACCTCTTGTGCATCACTCTCTGACACTATTATTCGGAGCCTCAAATCTATGGCAAGGCGAATTACATCATGAATTGCATACAATTCCATTACCCTTGGATTATCAGTGTGTTTATACCAGCGAACATGTGCCCGTATTAGGTCCATATTTCGAACAACCACACCCTCACCCCCATTGATTTGGAGCATCCTACAGACATCACCATGACAAGAGTTCGTTTTGTAAGTGACACATTATCGTGGGGGACGAACACGTATGGGATCGGGAGGACCCCTTTCGATTTGGCGGGGAGACTGGTGTGCGCGAAGAGCAGGATGAACAAACAGCGCCAGGGGATTTTTACCCAGGTTCGGGCCGTTGAGAAGCATAAAACCCTACTCCTGCTTTGTGTATTATAGATGTTCTTGGGTTCTAGCCACAGGAGCACTGTGTGGATGATCGAGCACAACCGCTACGCGTGCGATCTAGAAGATTGGTCAAAAGATCCTCTACTGTAACACCCTGGTCCTCCTTTTATATGACCAAGGGGATCCCAACAACGGCGTACAGTGCGTACACAGGGTGTACAGAGCTACAGTGCTATCATACCTAACACTGACGGTGTAGGACAGGTGCATTTAATGCTCCGTCTGATGCCTCTGACCATCTACAGGACGGGACAGTACCCCTTCCCATCGGCACTGCTTAGCCCCTCCGTCGTCGGTGCCTCGACATGTGCCCAGGTGAGGCGACACCTGGCCTCTGCATTGGCAGGGTCTTGCCGAGGCTTCGCCTTACCGAGTGCCTAAAGGCCATCCTAGCACGGTCTTGCCGGGGGTCTATCCTTTGGCCTTGATTGTTCGTTTAAATGTTCTCTTGATTTCCCTATATCCGCATCTAGCAGTTCCCAGTCGGGCCTTGCCGCCGGAGTGGCTACTACTGTCCGTGCATGAGTAAGGGGCGCTAGAGAGCCCAAAACTCTAGTGCACCGATAGGAGCCCCCGGGCCTGGGCCACACACGGTGCAAGGCATTGTTGGGCTAGGCCCAAATAGTGCATGGGCATGCGTGGCAGGAGGCCATGGTTGTAATCATTCCGCTTACTACGCCTCCCCACGATGCGCCAGGTGTGCATCATGGGATACGTGCATGGAGCGGTAGTAATTATTTTAATTGCTGTGTTAGGCCCTTTCCTCCACACGTGCCACATGCATAGCGGGGAGTCGGCAATGGGCGCCCGTGACTTAAAGTCCTGGCTGGGGCAGAAACTTCAGCACCATGGATTGGATCAACGGGGCGGTTGTTGTTCGCCCCGTGATCGCGGGGGACGCTATTGGAGGAGGTGGGCGGCGACTCTTGGAGCGGGGGAGAGCCAGCCCCCGCGCTTCCCTTTATAAATTGAGGGGTAGCAAGGGCGATGCTCATCCATCCTTCCTTCCTCATCGAGCGCGAACCTCCGGAGCTTGCTCTTCCATCTCTTCCAAACCTTGAGTGGTGCCCACCCTTAGCCATGAATAGGGGAGAGGGGGGCCACCTTCCTCTGCACCAAGGAGGAGTACCCGTCGAAATCATGCCACCGCTTCTGCTGCAAAGGCGGAGGGTGACCATGGTGCGCATGGTGGGAGAGGTGCAAGGGGTCGTGGTCGCCGTGGAGGTAGAGACCGGGGGAGGCGGAGCGCTTCTCCACCTCTCCCTCTGACGCCAAACTCTCCCTCAAAGAGACACATGCCGAGGGGACGGTGCTGCAGTTTGTCCTCAAACTGTGTGGTCCCCTTCGGAGCCATTTGCGCCTTCCTCACCCTTTCTCCAAGGCGATGGAGGCCGACGAGCCGCCCGTTTTGTGGCTGTGGGCGCATGGCTGCTGTAATGGCGCCACGTGGGTGGACGTCGAGTATCCGGAGAGCTGCGTCATGTTCTTCAGGCGCGACTGGAAAACCTTCACCCTCGCCCACAACCTCCAGGATGGGCACGTCCATCATTTCAAAATGACGGAGGCCGATCTGCTCTCCATCAAGATTTATGGGCGCTCAGGCGTCCGGCTCCGCTGCTGCGAAGAGAGCTCGAGCGGCGCTGAAAGCTCCTCCTCAAGCGACAGTGACGAGGAGGACAGTGTTGGTGAAAGCAACGATGAGCCCGAGCTCCAGGCCATCAAGTCGGAATACGACAACCTGAGCTCTGACTGATCGATGGTCGAACCATCAATATCGGCCTCACGCATGTCCCCCTCCAGACAGGGTGATCCTGTCGGGGGTCCTTGTCCCGGGCGCTGCCTCATCTTCCAGTTGGATCTTCCGGCAGGCCCGTGGACTTTGGCTTCTGCCCCCCCTCTCGTCCATACGGTGCTGGTCTTCTCCTCTGCGCAATGCTGGCCCAGGGGCCCAGGATCTCGTTGGAGGCCCCTTTTCATCTTTTTCTCCTTGTAATCTATCTCCTTCTCCTATGTTTTTCTTCTTGTAATCTCCCCTAGGGGAGAAAGTCAAATAAAGATGTACTTAGGAAGAGGCGACATCTCATGTAAATTTCACCCTATTTGAATGACCATATGTTATTCCCCTTGTTAGATTCCTCTTTGCATGGTGTTTTCCCTACGCTTTTTCGAAAAAACCTTGCCGGCATGTGTAGCCCTACCGCGAGCGCTTCGAGGAGCGGGTCCTTAGCAGCCTGCTGGCGGTGCTACTGCCGGCAAGACACCTTGACATTCTTGGTGTGGCCACTTAAGCTATTGAGTGGGCTCCAAACAGGGTAAGGGCACGAGCGCAACCACTTGAGCCATTGAGCGGACTCGAAACGGAACAAGGGCGCGAGCGCAACCACTTAAGTCGTTGACCGGACTCAAAACACAGCAAGGGCGCGAGCGTAGCCACTTAAGCCATTGAGCGGACTCGAAATGGAGCAAGGGCACCATCAATCACGGCAAGGTTCCTTAGCATGCAGGTTTTCCATACAAAATTCGAAATCGTCCAAGGAAAATACCTTCACGGAAAAAATTACTTAGGGCTTAGCATCTTATCTTCTCGTTGCGGTACTTTTTCTGCTCCTTCCCGCAAGATACCAATCTTGGACATCGTCAGTGTCCATACCATCTCATCCCCCCAGCAAACTTGCACGCGAGAGAACCTTCTATCTTTTAAGAAAAGGAAGAAGAGAAAATAGAGACGTGGAACCTTGACGGTCCATTAGTACTTGCCGGGGATAGGCGTAATGCCAAATCTTGGATAAGCATGCGAAACAAGTAAACATGGAAATCAACAAGAGTTACAGAATGCCCGGTCTTATTCAGCTATGCACAGGGTCTGCGCCTGGCTTTGTACAAAGGATCACATGCCTTGTTGGCAATACTCGTACAAAAGGTGGTTGCCAGGAGGCCCGGTAGTCGCGCCTTATGGGTAGATCTTATGAAGATGCTCGATATTCTAGGAATTTCTCACCGGAACGCCATCTTCGGTCTCCAGGCGAACTGCGCCAGGCCTAGTGACTCGTACTACCCGAGAAGGGCCTTCCCACTTTGGCGTCAACTTGTTTGAATTCTTGGCCGACTGAACGCGCCGAAGAAAAAGGTCGCCTTCCTCAAGGCTTCGGGCATGAACCTTGCGGCTATGATAGCGGCGCAAAGCTTGCTGGTAGCGTGCAACTCTCACAACAGCCCGAAGATGGTCTTCCTCAAGGAGCGTCACGTCATCTTGTCGCAACTGGTCTTCCTCAAGCTCATCATAAGCGAGCACTCGAGGTGACCCATATATGAGTTCCGTGGGGAGAACTGCTTCCGCCTCGTATACCAAGGAGAAGGGTGTCTGGCCGGTGGCTTGATTTGGTGTCATTCTGATTGACCAAAGAGCCGCCGACAACTCATCAAACCAGCGCCTTCTGCACTTGTGCAGCTTGTCCAAAGTTCTCGTTTTAAGCCCTCGCAGCACGTCAGCATTCGCCCTTTCCGCTTGGCCATTGCTCCTTGGGTGAGCGACAGAAGCAAAACAGATTTTGCTGGCAAGGTCCTGGACATACTGCATGAAGGTGCGGCTCGTGAACTGCGTGCCGTTGTCAGTGATGATCCTGTTGGGAACACCAAAGCGGCAGACTAGTCCTTTGAAGAACTTGACGTCTGACTGTGATGTCACCTTTCTCACTGCCTCCACTTCTGGCCACTTTGTGAACTTGTCGATTGCAACATACTCAAAGCCCCCGGTAGCATGGGAAAAGGGGCCCAAGTTGTCGAGCCCCCAGACCAAAAATGGCCAGGAGAGAGGGATTGTTTGAAGGGCTTGGGCTGGTTGATGTAGCTTCTTTGAAAGGAACTGGCATGCTTCACACTTGGTTACTAGCGATGTTGCATCCTGGAGGGTGGTGGGCCAGAAGAAACCTTGCCGGAATGCTTTGCCAACCAGTGCTCTTGACCCTATGTGGGAGCCACATATGCCTCCATGTATCTCTGCCAACAGCTCATGTCCATCCTCATGAGGAACGCACTTCAATTTCACACCATTTGGTCTCTTTCTGTACAGGACATCGTCCACAAACTGGTACATGCTGGACTGACAGGATACTTTCTTCGCTTCCTCTTGTTCCTTAGGGAGTTCTCCTATTTGGAGGAACTGAACAATGTGATGCACCCATGCTGGAGCCTGGGGCTTGACGGCAAGGACTAATGGCATGTCTTCAGCCGTAGGAGCATTCGTCTCTATGGCAAAGACATGAGGTCTTGCTGGAGCCTGTTCTCCCCCGGCAAGCTTGGCGTCGTTCACGGAAACTCCCTCACCAGCGGCTTCCGGGAGCTCTGCGGGGAAGTATTGTCTGGAATTCAACTTCCTTCTTTTATCTTGCTTTTTTGACAGTGCTACGGATGGTTGAGTTAGCTTGAGCACAAAAGTTCTTGGTTCCATAGGTAACTTGAGGGCAGTATGCTTCGATAGCTCATCGGCAATGATGTTCTCCGAACGAGGAATGTGCTCTGTTTGCAGGCTATCGAAGCGCTCCTCCAGCTTTCTCACTTCGTCCATGTAAGCCTTCCTCAATGGGCTCTGATAATCCTTGTTGACTTGCTTGACAACAAGTTGTGAATCACCTCTGACGATGAGCTTTTTGATTCCAAGGTTTGCCGCGGTCTTGAGACCGACAAGCAGTCCTTCATACTCTGTCGTATTGTTTGTTGATCTTTCCCGGGGGAAGTGCATTTGAATCACGTACTTGAGGTGCTCTGTGGTGGGTGTGACAAGTAGCACACTGGCACCGGCCCCTTACAGGGAGAAAGCCCCACCAAAATACATGACCCATTTTCATGGGAATGAGCCTGACAGTAGATGGTAGGGGTACGAAAGGAGAGGGCAGAGTCCTAGCTAGGCGAGGATGTACACACGGATGTATGAGTTCAAGCCCCTCTTGTGGAGGTAACAACCCTACATCTCAGTGCTCGGGAGCTTATGTCGTGTGGAATATAGAGATTACAATGGTTGCGAACCCTTGTGCAGGAGGGGAGGGGCGGCTTATATAGAGTTCGCTGCCCCTCATAATTACCCAGCATCTAAGGGTCCGATCATGGGGTTAAAGTCTGCCTTTACTGGTAACATACGCAATAAAAGCTACTAATGGCAATTGAATAAATGTTTGCCCGTTGGGCTCTTGATGATGGCTCCTGGTCTTCTGGCATCGAGTGAAAGTGGGGTCTTCCGAGTGACAGGGGACTGCCGAGTGAAAGAAGGAGTCTCCGAGTGGATATATGTCGAGTGGCTTTGAACTTCTCCAAGAATCCACTCGGAACTTCATGCTTGATCTTCAAGTCCTCCCATGTAGTGTCCTTAGGTAGGGTATGTAGGCCTTGCCTAGGACCCTACCCTAGGTACGTGTCCTCATCATTAGCCCCCGAATGGATCGGGGTTCGAGTGGTGAAATGAGGTATCAATGTCAACCTTGAGTTAGGGCATCAAATCCTCTGAACGATATTTGGGGTTTCAATGGAACTTGCGTTGACTGAACTCTGGGTATTAACGTCCATTCAGGATCGGCATGCAAAATCTTCCGAATGATATTCGGGACTTCAACGAAACTTGCGTCGATTGAATTCTTCTCTGTTCGCCCAGATCCATTCAGCCTTAAAAGTGCCTGAGTGGATGTTCAATGTCTACTTTGCTCCGAGTGAACTGAAAGTATCTTGGGAGGCAACGGGTCGGTGTGACAGACCTAGATTTTGCAGGATACGAAAATTTAGGAAGCGCACGCACGTGCGATGATGATGCCACGATCAGGGCAAGTGAAGGCACGACGCCTCGATTCTCGCGCCGGTCATATCGCCACATACTGGGCACCGTCAGTGGTTGGCGCGCGCGGTGATCTCGCTGGTCCACTAATCAGTGGGACACTCGACAGAGTATAAAGACACACGTGTCGCGGATGGCACAGTACTTCCGCCCATTCTTCCTCTCTTTTCCTCCGCCTCCTCTGCCCCCAATGCCACACTCTGTTCCTCCTCAACGAGAGCCGCCGCGCTGATGATGAAGAATGCGACGCGGAAGCTAGAGTGGGCTAAGAAGCGGGCGACGAAGCTCAAGGGCAAGAAGCCCTCGACCGCTCGGTTCACCACGCCGGCGGGATGGATGCATGGGGATTTTCTCCCCTCTGTAGTCACTCGCGCGGACATGGAGGGCCTTGTCATCAACGGGCTAGTGGCCGATGGCGCCTGGAGGCTGTCGGGGGAAGAGCGCGAGCCGGAGCCACGCGATGGAGAGCGGATCCTCCTTCTCTCCCACATTGAAAGAGCTTTCTCCATGCCACCCCACCCGTTCTTTAGGGGATTCCTGAATTTCTCGGTGCCCAACTGCATCACCTCTCGCCGAATACCGTTGCATATTTGTCTGCTTTCGTCACTTTGTGTGAGTGTTTTCTGGGCTGCTCTCCCCATTGGGTGCTATTCAAGCACCTCTTTACGGTCAGATCCCAGACCGTGAAGAAAGCTCTCCCCGCTGATGTGAAGACTCATGTGCTTCAGCTGTGAGGAGGGTTAGGAGTTCAGAAAAGAGCTTGTAGTTCCTTCCCTGCCATGACCTTTCCTGAGTCTTTCAAAGGCTGGCAGTCGACCTGGTTCTACTGCAAAGATGTAGCATTACCCAATATGTCGACTGGCCTTCCTCCCTATACACCTGACCGTCCAGCTGTCCCCAAGTCTCTGCGGGTGACCGAAGAGGAGCATGTCCAAGTGGGTATCTTAGTTGAAGCGGTGGTGCAGCTGATCCGGGGTGGAGTGAATGGTATGGATCTGTTGGAGACGTTTCTCGGTCGACGTATTCAGCCGCTACAAGCCAGAGGCCACACCAAGTGGCACTACGCGGGCCCTGAGGACTGGACTAGGATGCATCCAAAAGAGGTTCCACAGAAAACTGTCGAGCAGTGGCTTCGTAGCATCACTGGAGCTTGCGACAATCCTTTGGGAGCCAAGAGGATCCGTCCTTACTCGGCCGAAAACCCATCGAAGAATCTAGTGAGTTGTGTGGTGTCGACTGATGTGTTTGTACTTTCGAGTGATACATTGACTTATAAACTGACTTCCTCACTTGAATCATGCAGGAGTGGACGAACATGCACTCGCCTGTTCCCAACGGGAACCACGCTGAGGATGGCGTGGTGAGCGAGGGTGGCAGCATGGACGGCGACGGTCCCTCTGACTCCGAAGATGAATACGCGGACTCCAACAAAGAGGAAGAAGTCGAGTCACCTCCCCGGTGCGAAGGCCGCACCAAGTCCCATCAGGATCCGGTAGCTGTTGAGGACAGGGCTCCAGGCCCTAGCGAGAAAACCCAAAGCGGAGTCGCCCTTCAACTGTTGAGTCGAGTGAGAGGCTGGCCAAGCAGCCCAAGCAAGTCATGACCAAACCTCGCAAGGCTTTTCCTTGCATGAGGATGGCCATACCTATCGTGTCCACGTAAGTATTTATTTTTGAATTCTTTCTATCGACTATGGCCTTGAGTTGTAGCTGACCGAGTGTTGTTCAATCTGTCAGATCTACTACGTCCGTAACCTCGCCTCATCGAGACGGAGGGGAGGCGATGGACATTGACACTGCTGACGTTGCCACTTCTCATAGAAGTTAGCAAGTTGTTGATTCGTCCGAATGGGACTCGACACATGCAAATGTTAACACTGTCGGTTGTTGTTGCAGAGGTCATTCAGGTGGAGGACCACGAGGAGCACCTGGACACTTTGCGCGCTCGTATCCGAAGAGCTTCGTCAGTGCAGGCGCCTCAGCACTCGACTGCAGAGTCCTCCCAGGGGATAGGCGACTCGACGCAACTCAGAGATGAACCCGCAACACCTCTGCCGCATGCTCCTCCAGCTGTCTCGACCGTTATGACGTCAACTCTAACCAGACCCACTCAGACTGCCTCAGCTGCCCCAGCAACCACACTGATCCCGCATGTGATGGCCTTCTCTCTACATCGCGTTCCAGAAGATCAGACTGGAGCTGCGAAGGAGGCCATGATCCAGGTGGAGCAGATCATGCTGAGAACCAAGGAGGCGTACGAGGCCAGCAAGCTGGCTTATGACGTCAGCGCAGCCCTCCGCACCAATGTCCGAGTAAGTTCGATTGTAAGTACATTTCCGATTGCACCCACTAGGTGATTATTGTAGAATGTTTGAAACTTCTCCACTCGAACAGATCGGATCGTAGTCATGTAGGATTGGGATCGATAGTACGCGTCGTACTAGAGTCACTCGACATGTCGGGTGTGTTTTTTCTGACGAGTTACTCGGCGGATTGAGAGTTAACCGTCTCAGTGGGGGCACTCTTAGTGCACCCACTGGGTGTAGTCCCCGAGACCGCTGTCGAGTGCTTGCATCGGCAGGGGTCTTAGAGCTTGTCGTACCCACCACTCTGTAGTTACTCTATAGGTTTCATGGATATTATCGACAAACCATGATATGACGCTGCATAAGGATAGACTGCACTTCTCAGAGTGATGGATATTCCAATGATGGATGTTTCTGCCGCTCGGCTGATCGAGAATCGGCAGATCCAGTGGGGGCACGCTAAGTGCACCCACTAGGTGTAGTCCCCGAGACCGCTGTCGAGTGCTTGCACCGGCGGGGTTCTTAGAGTTTATTGTATATAAGATACATTTCGCCTTGGATCACGCCACTCCGTAGCTACCTTGCAGGTTTCATGGATATTATTGACAAACCATGATATGACGCTGCATAAGGATAGATTGAACTTCATAAAGCAAGGAGGCACATCACCCGACGGGTCGAGTGTTCTAACAGGGTTGGCCTTGTCGAACGTTTTAATAACTAGTGGGGGCACTCTAAGTGCACCCACTGGGTGTAGTCCCCGAGGCTACTATTAATCGCAGACGATAAGCAGTAGGCTTGAAAACTTGTCGTACGCGTGGTACTAGAGTCACTCGACATGTCGAGTGTTCTTTCTAACGAGTTACTCGACGAATCGAGAGTTAACTGTCTTAGTGGGGGCACTCTTAGTGCACCCACTGGGTGTAGTCCCCAAGACCGCTGTCGAGTGCTTGCACTGGCAGGGGTCTTGATAGAGATAGCTTTGAATTTGTTTACGGTGCGCGAAGCGCTAGGGCCACTCGACATGTCGAGTGGACTTTTTGCTTGAATTCTTCTTAGGTTGTTCCAAGGTTGTAAGATAGTCATTTGCCGGTGTTCATAACTCAGTCGACTGTCCCAGGCACCACTTGTCGATTGATTTCCTATCTTTTGTTGGTTCCAGAGGGCGTGCGAACTTAGGACGCGGTACAAGGACGTGGAGGATGAAAGGAACCGGCTGTGAGTGCATCTGGAGGTCTCCAACAACGCTCTGGAGCGAGCGTGTGCCGATATGAAGTCTTAGGGAGGTAATTACTGCTGACTCTCCGCATTCCCCTCTTCATTCTTCATGTTTTGAACCGAGTGCTCTCACTCGAACAGACGTACGCAATGAAAACCGTCGACTCCAAGCGCGACTAAACAATGTTGTTTCTTTAGATTCCATGAAGAAGGCACTGGAGGAGAAGGACAAGGCACTTGCTGACGCCCAATGAGTGGCCAGGGACAAGACTGAAGCTGCAGATCAGAAGCTGGCGGCCACCAAGAAGCTAGAGGAGGAGAACACCAAGCTGAAGCAGGAGCGTGCGGACCTCGTCAAAAGGAGCAATGGCCTGGAGAAGCATTTGGGTGAATTCTCGAGGAAGATGTATATTCTGCTCGACGGTGAGTGTTTCTTGTCGATTGAAGTTTGTAAAAAAATTGAGGGTCGTAGTTCATCGATTCTCCTCCCATTCTCCATTCTTCAAAAGAATTCTACCAAGACTTTGAGAAGGAGATAGAAGAGGTTGAGGCCCAATCTGGATCCCACCAAGTCACTAGTTGCCGATGTAGTGTCCATGAACATGCTGAGACTCAACTTCCGGCTCCAAGGCATCCAGGCATATATTGCCCGACTAAAATCTGCAATGGAGAGAATCAACAAGGAGCTATGGCCTGAGGACACTCTTTAGCTTGACCTAAACTCTATAATGGTTCACCTGAATGAACTTCCCAGTCGAGTGCAAGCCTGGAAGAAATTTGCTGCTCGCTGTGGGGTCGACGTGGCGTTATCACTTGTGAGGGTCCATTGCAGGAACGTGAGGGAGGAGAAGCTGAAGGAGCTCTAGGTGGTAAACACAAAGAAATCCAGTTTGAGGACTTCATGGAAACCTTCATTAAGGTAGCCACCAGAATCGCCGACGGCATCGACTTGGACACTTTTTTCGAGCCTGCCGGCCCATCACCCGTTTAAAAAACTTGGTCTTTGGAAGAAACATTTATATTTGCCTCGGTATGCCGAGTGGAAGTGTATCCCTTAAAACTTCATTCAGGCCTTAGGCCTAAGCACATTTGCTTCTGTACGAAATGTTTATCCGCGGTTTACCCTTTGGATTTTATTCGTATTTGGCTTTCAATCGTCTGTTCGACTGAGTTTGTTTTTAACTTAGGCGAAGTGTGTTTGCAGCTAAGCCCCCGAGTGTGAGGGTTATTCATCACTCGGAATAGTTTTCAACTTAGGCGAATGTCGATTCACAGCTAAGTCCCCGAGTGTGAGGGGTGCTCACCACTCGGAGTTATGTTTTTTTTAACCTAAGCAAAGACGGATTCGCAAATAGGCCGTCGAGTGAATGGACTACTATCCACCCGACAGGGTTTTTAACTTAGGCGGAAGCATGTTCGTAGCTAAGCCCCCGAGGGTGAGGATTGCTCATCACTCGGAGTATTTTCGAACTTAGGTGAATGTCGATTCGCAGCTGAGTTGTCGAGTGAATGGATTACTATCCACCCGACGAGGTTTTCAACTTAGGAGAAACGTGTTTCGCAGCTAAGCCCCCAGGTGTGAGATTGCTCATCACTCGGAGTATTTTCGAACTTAGGCGAATGTCGATTTGTAGCTAAGTTGTCGAGTGAATGGATTACCATCCACCCGACGAGGTTTTTAACTTAGGCAAAACGTGTTTCGCAGCTAAGCCACCGAGTATGAGGATTTCTCATCACTCGGAGTATTTTTGAACCTAAGCGAAGACAGATTCGCAAATAGGCTGTCGAGTGAATGGACTGCTATCCACCCGACAGGGTTTCTAACTTAGGCGAAAGCATGTTCGCAGCTAAGCCCCTAAGGGTGAGGATTGCTCATCACTCGGAGTATTTTCGAACTTAGGCGAATGTCGATTCGCAGCTAAGTTGTCGAGTGAATGGATTACTATCCACCCGACGAGGTTTTTAACTTAGGCGAAACGTGTTTCACAGCTAAGCCCCCGAGTGTGAGGATTGCTCATCACTCAGAGTATTTTTTTAACCTAAGCGAAGATGGATTCACAAATAGGCTGTCGAGTGAATGGACTGCTATCCACCCGACAGGGTTTCTAACTTAGGCGAAAGCATGTTCGCAGCTAAGCCCCTGAGGGTGAGGATTGCTCATCACTCGGAGTATTTTCGAACTTAGGCGAATGTCCATTCGCAGCTAAGTTGTCGAGTGAATGGATTACTATCCACCCGACGAGGTTTTTAACTTAGGTGAAATTTGTTTCGCAGCTAAGCCCCCGAGCGTGAGGATTGCTCATCACTTGGAGTATTTTTGAACCTAAGCGAAGAAGGATTCGCAAATAGGCCATCGAGGGAATGGACAGCTATCCACCCGACAGGGTTTTTAACTTAGGCAAAACATCTTCACAGCTAAGCCCCCGAGTGTGAGGATTGCTCATCACTCGGAGTATCCCCAAGAATGTGACTGTACGATTGGAACCGACGATATATATTGCAGAAATGTGAATTGCATTGATGAAGTATTCTTATTACATCAAAAGATCCCTATCTCAAGTATAAAAACGCCGGAGCAGATCTGCATTCTAGGCTTGTGGCTCGTCTATGCGCTTCATGAGATTGTAAAGGTGATAGGATCCATTGTTTAGCACCTTAGTGACGACGAAAGGACCTTCCCAAGCAGGAGCAAGCTTGTGAGTTCGGTGTTGATTCACTCGAAGCACCAGATCTCCCTTATGAAACGACCGACTCTTCACATTCTTCTCATGGAAGCACCGGAGGTCCTGTTGATAGGCAGTAGTCCGGATCAGAGCCATCTCTCGTTCCTCCTCGAAAAGATCTACACCGTCCTGTCTGGCTTGTCCAGCTTCAGCCTCAGAATACAGCCCCACTCGAGGAGAATTGTCGGCCAAGTCACTCGGCAATATGGCTTCAGCACCATAGACAAGGAAGAAAGGAGTTCATCCAGTCGACCGATTAGGCATTTTCCTCAGACCCCATAAAACAGACGGCAACTCAGTTACCTAGGCTCCGGCGGCATGATCAAAAACATGCAAGAGATGAGGCTTCAGACCTTGTAGGATGAGACCATTACCCCGCTCGACTTGCCCATTGGTTTGTGGATGCACAACAGATGCAGAATCCACTCGGGTGCCTTGGGAGTTACAGAAGTTCCTGAATTCTTCCGAGTCAAAATTAGTGTCGTTGTCCGTGATGATGTTGTGCGGAATGCTGTATCGATAAATTATCTCTCTCATGAATGTGACCGCCGTATGGCAGTTCAGCTTCTTGATTGGCTTGGCTTCTATCCACTTGGTGAATCTGTCGACTGCTACCAACAAGTGAGTGAATCCTCCTTTTCCGGGTCGGAAGGGGCCAACCATGTAAAGTTCCCAAATAGCAAACGGCCAGGCAAGAGGAATTGTCTTTAGAGCAGACGCCGGCTGGTGTGACAGGTTCGCATAGAACTGGCAACCATCGCAATGATCAACAATGTCTTTAGCCATCTCATTAGCTCATGGCCAGTAAAAACCAGCTCGGTATGCTTTAGCGACAATCGTCCTTGAAGATGCATGGTGGTCACAAGTTCCCGAGTGAATCTCGTCTAGAATCATTTGACCTTCCTTGGGGGAAATGCAGCGCTGGGTGACGCTAGTTGTTGGGAAACGTCGCATGGGAAACAAAAAAATTCCTACGTTCATGCAAGACCTATCCATGGTGATGAGCATCTACGAGAGGGAGAGTGGATCTACATACCCTTGTAGATCGCTAAGCGGGAAGCGTTAAGAAACACGGTTGGTGTAGTCGAACGTCTTCGCGATCCAAATTGCCAAGCGTCCCGCGATCCAATCACTATCCGTCTCGATCAAGAACCGAACGGACGGCACCTCCGCGTTCAACACACGTACAGCTTGATGATGATCTCCGCCTTCTTGATCTAGCAAGAGGGAGCGGAGAGGTAGAAGAGTTCTCCGGCAGCGGGACGGCGTTGCGGAAATGGTGGTGGAGGAATTCCAGCAGGGCTTCGGAAGACATGTCTTCTCGTTGGTCACCAAGCGATGCATCAAGGACATATGATTTCTAGGAAGCCGTGAGGATAATCCTCAGATTACGGGCCCAGTCACTTCCATCATCTTTCAACTTAGCTTTCTCTAGGAACGCATTAAAAATAAGGGGTGCTACTACGCGAGCCATTGATCTACAACATAAATATGCAAAGGTTACTTAGACTATTGTTCAAGATAATGAGTTTAGTTAATTAAATTACTAAAGCTCCCACTCAAATTGACATCCCTCAGGTCATCTGAGTGTCACATGATCCCAATTCACCAACTCAAGTCCGATCATCACGTGAGTTGAGGTGGTTTCAATGGTGAACATCATCATGTTGATCATATCTACTATATGACTCATGTTCGACCTTTCGGTCTCTTGTGTTTTGAGGCCATGTCTCTACATGCTAGGCTCGTCAAGTTTAACCCGAGTGTTCTGCATGTGCAACACTGGCTTGCACCCGTTGTATGTGAACGTAGAGTCTATCACACCCGATGATCACGTGGTGTCTCTACACGATGAACTTTCGCAACAGTGCACACTCGGGGAGAACACAATTCATCTTGAAATTTAAGTGAGGGATCACCCTTATAATGCAACCATCGTCCTACGCAAAACGACGTGCATAAAAGGATTAACATCACATGCAAATCATAAGTGACATGATATGGCCATGAACTTGTGCTTTTGATCTCCATCTTGAAAGCACCGGCATGATCTCCATCATCACCGGCATGACACCATGATCTCCATCAACGTGTCACCATCTGGGTTGTCACGCCCATCATGCTTGTACTACTATTGCTACCATTTAGCGATAAAGTAAAGCAGTACATAGCGCTTAATGATTGACACGCAGGGAGGTGGATCTCCTCCTTTTAAACCTTTTTCGGCCCTATCTCTTATCTCCAGCCGCATGAGCCTTTCTAGAAGGTCTTGGCCAGCCCAAAAAGGGCTGGCACACCTCCTCTAAGGGACCACGAAGTCCTTTGGTCGTCACACCCCTCCCGGGGGTCCTCCGGCACCCTCCCGGCACTCCCGGTACGCTACCGATGAGCCCGAAAACTTTCCGGTGACCAAAACTGGACTTCCTATATATCAATCTTTACCTCTGGACCATTCAGGAGCTCCTCGTGACGTCTGGGATCTCATCCGGCACTCCGAACAACTTTTTGTAATCACGTATACCATTTCCCTATAACCCTAGCGTCATCGAACCTTAAGTGTGTAGACCCTACGAGTTCGGGAGACATGTAGACATGACCGAGACACCTCTCCGGTCAATAACCAACATCGGGATCTGGATACTCATGTTGGCTCCCACATGCTCCACGATGATCTCATCGGATGAACCACGATGTCAGGGATTCAATCAATCCCGTATACAATTCCCTTTGTCTATCGGTATGATACTTGCCCGAGATTCGATCGTCGGTATCTCTATACCTTGTTCAATCTCGTTACCGGCAAGTCTCTTTACTCGTTCCGTAATAAATCATCCCGTGACTAACTCCTTAGTCACATTGAGCTCATTATGATGATGTCTTACCGAGTGGGCCTAGAGATACCTCTCCGTCACATGGAGTGACAAATCCCAGTCTCGATTCGTGCCAACCCAACAGACAAATTCGGAGATACCCGTAGTGCACCTTTATAGCCACCCAGTTACGTTGTGATGTTTGGCACACCCAAAGCATTCCTACGGTATCCGTGAGTTGCACAATCTCATGGTCTAAACTATACTTGACATTGAAAAGCTTTAGCAAACGAACTACACGATCTTGTGCTAGGCTTAGGATTGGGTCTTGTCCATCACATCATTCTCCTAATGATGTGATCCCGTTATCAACGACATCCAATGTCCATGGTCATGAAACCCTGACCATCTATTGATCAATGAGCTAGTCAACTAGAGGCTCACTAGGGACATGTTGTGGTCTATGTATTCACACATGCATTACGGTCTGCGGTTAACACAATTATAGCATGAACAATAGACAATTATCATGAACTAGGAAATAAAATAATAACCATTTTATTATTTCCTCTAGGGAATGTTTCCAACAGTCTCCCACTTGCACTAGAGTCAATAATCTAGTTACATTGTGATGAATCGAACACCCATAGCAATCTGGTGTTGATCATGTTTTTCTCGTGAGAGAGGTTTAGTCAACGGATCTGGGACGTTCAGATCCGTATGCACAGATGGAGTTGAAGCGGCGCTTGGTGTGTCTTGTCTTCTTGTGAAACATGGGCTCCTTCCCGAGGGCAATAGCTCCAGTGTTGTCACAGAATAGAGTCATCGGGCCCGACGCACTTGGAATTACTCCTAGGTCGATGATGAACTCCTTCATCCAGACTCCTTCCTTTACTGCTTCCGAAGTAGCTATGTACTCGGCTTCACATGTAGATGCCGCCACAATGCTTTGCTTGATGCTGCACCAGCTGACTGCCCTCCGTTCAAAACATACACGTATCCGGTTTGCGACTTGGAGTCGTCCGGATCTGTGTCGAAGCTAGCATCAACGTAACCCTTTACGACAAGCCCTTCGGAACCTCCATATACGAGAAACATGTCCTTTGTCCTTTTTAGGTACTTCAGGATATTCTCGACCGTTGTCTAGTGTTCTGCTTCAGGATCACTTTGGTACCTCCCTACCAAACTTATGGCAAGGTTCACATTAGGTCTGGTACACAGCATGACATACATAATAGAGCCTCTGGCTGAAGCATAGGGGATGACACTCATCTCTTCTCTATACTTTGCCGTGGTCAGGCATTGAGTCGTACTCAATCTCACACCTTGTAACACAGGAAAGAACCCCTTCTTGGACTGATCCATATTGAACTTCTTCAATATCTTTTCAAGGTATGTGCTTTGTGAAAGACCTATGAGGCGTCTCGATCTATCTCTATAGATCTTAATACCTAAAATGTAAGCAGCTTCTCCAAGGTCCTTCATTGAAAAACACTTATTCAAGTAGGCCTTTACACTTTCCAATGGTTCTATATCATTTCCCATTATCAATATGTCATCCACATATAATACAAGAAATGCTACAGAGCTCCCACTCACTTTCTTGTAAATACAGGGTTCTCCATAAACCTGTACAAACCCAAACGTTTTAATCACTTCATTAAAGCGAATGTTCCAACTCTGAGATGCTTGCACCAGCCCATAGATGGAGCGCCGAAGCTTGCATACCTTGTTAGCATCTTTAGGATCGACAAAACCTTCCAGCTGCATCATATACAGTTCTTCCTTGAGGAAGCCATTAAGGAATGCCATTTTTTGACGTCCATTTGCCAGATCTCATAATCATAAAATGCGGCAATTGCTAACATGATTCGGACAGACTTCAGCATCTCTACGGGTGAGAAAGTCTCATCGTAGTCAACTCCTTGAACTTGTCGATAACCCTTAGCGACAAGACGAGCCTTATAGACGGTCACATTACCATCCGCGTCAGCCTTCTTCTTCAAGATCCATTTATTTTCAATGGCTTGCTTATCATCAGGAAAGTCCACCAAAGTCCACACTTTGTTCTCATACATGGATCCTATCTCGGATTTCATGGCTTCAAGCCATTTGTTGGAATCCGGGCCTGCCATCGCTTCTTCATAGTTCGAAGGTTCACCGTTGTCCAACAACATGATCTCCAGGACAGGGTTGCCATACCACTCTGGTGCGGAACGTGTCCTAGTGGACCTTCGATGTTCAATAGTAACTTGATCTGAAGTTTCATGATCATCATCATTAACTTCCTCTCCAGTCGGTGTAGGCTCCACAGAAACAACTTCCTGTGTTGTGCTACTTTCCGGTTCGAGTGGAGGTACAATTACCTCATCAAGTTCTATTTTCCTCCCACTCACTTCTTTCGAGAGAAACTCTTTCTCGAGAAAGGATCCATTATTGGCAACAAATACCTTGCCTTCGGATCTGAGGTAGAAGGTATACCCAATAGTCTCTTTGGGATATCCTATGAAGACGCACTTTTCCGCTTTGGGTTCGAGCTTCTCAGGTTGAAGTTTCTTCACATAAGCATCGCATCCCCAAACTTTTAGAAATGACAGCTTAGGTTTCTTTCCAAACCATAATTCATAAGGTGTCGTCTCAACGGATTTTGACGGTGCCCTATATAAAGTGAATGCGGCAGTCTCTACTGCATATCCCCAAAATGATAGCGGTAAGTCAGTAAGAGACATCATAGATCGTACCATATCTAATAGAGTGCGATTACGATGGTCAGACACACCATTTCGCTAAGGTGTGCCAGGCGGCGTGAGTTGTGAAACGATTCCACATTTCCTTAGGTGCGTGCCAAACTCGTGACTTAAATATTCTCCGCCACGATCAGATCATAGGCACTTTATTTTCCTGTCACGTTGATTCTCTACCTCACTCTGAAATTCCATGAACCTTTCAAAAGTTTCAGACTTATGTTTCATTAAGTAGACATACCCATATCTACTCAAGTCATCAGTGAGGGTGAGAACATAACGGTAGCCACCATGAGCCTCGACCCTCATTGGACCGCATACATTGGTATGTATTATTTCCAACAAGTCAGTTGCTCACTCCATTGTTCCGGAGAACGGAGTCTTGGTTATCTTGCCCATGAGGCATGGTTCGCACGTGTCAAATGATTCGAAATCAAGAGACTCCAAAAGTCCATCAGTATGGAGCTTCTTCATGCGTTTGACACCAATATGACCAAGGCGGAAGTGCCACATGTAAGTGGGACTATCGTTATCAACCTTACACTTTTTGGTACTCACACTATGGACATGTGTAACATCACGTTCGAGATTCATCAAAAATAAACCATTGACCAGCGGGGCATGACCATAAAACATCTCTCTCATATAAATAGAACAACCATTATTCTCAGATTTAAATGAGTAGCCATCTCGCATCAAGCGAGATCCAGATACAATGTTCATGCCCAAAGCTGGTACTAAATAACAATTATTAAGGTTTAACACTAATCCCGAAGGTACATGTAGAGGTAGCGTGCCGACGACGATCACATCGACCTTGGAACCATTCCTGACGTGCATTGTCACCTCGTCCTTTGCCAGCCTCCGCTTATTCCGCAGCTCCTGCTTGGAGTTACAAATGTGAGCAACTGCACCGGTATCAAATACCTAGGAGCTACTACGAGTGTTGGTTAGGTACACATCAATAACAAGTATATCACATATACCTTTAATGTTGCCGTCCTTCTTATCCGCTAAGTACTTGGGGCAGTTCCGCTTCCAGTGACCGGTACCCTTGCAATAAAAACACTCAGTCTCAGGCTTGGGTCCATTCTTGTTCTTATTCTTCCCGGCAACTTTCTTACCAGGCGCGGAAATAGCTTTGCCGTCATTCTTGAAGTTCTTCTTACCCCTGCCTTTCTTGAAACTAGTGGTCTTATTCACCATCAACACTTGATGCTCCTTTTTGATCTCGACCTCTGCTGATTTCAGCATCGAGTACAACTCAGGAATGGACTTCTCCATCCCTTGCATGTTGTAGTTCATCACAAAGCTCTTGTAGCTAGGTGGAAGCGACTGGAGGATTCTGTCAATGACTGAGTCATCCGGGAGATTAACTCCCAGCTGAGTCAAGCGGTTGTGTAGCCCACACATCTTGAGGATGTGCTCACTGACAGAACTATTCTCCTCCATCTTACAGCTGCAGAACTTGTCGGATATGTCATATCTCTCGACCCGGGCATGAGCTTGGAAAACCAATTTCAGCTCTTGGAACATCTCATATGCTCTGTGTTGCTCAAAACGCTTTTGGAGCCTCGGTTCTAAACTGTAAAGCATGCCGCACTAAACAAGGGAGTAATCATCGCAGCGAGAATGCCAAGCGTTCGCAACGTCTTGCTCTGCTGGGAGAAGGGGTGGGTCACCTAGTGGTGCATCAAGGACATACAATTTCTTAGAAGCTATGAGGATGATCCTCAAGCCATGGACCCAGTCCGCATAGTTGCTTCCATCATCTTTCAGCTTGGTTTTCTCTAGGAACGTGTTGAAATTGAGGGTGACATTCGCGTTGGCCATTGGATCTACAATATAGATTGTAAAGACAATTTTAGACCAAGTTCATGATAATTAAGTTCACATAATCAAATTATTTAATGAACTCCCACTTAGATAGACATCTCTCTAGTCATCCAAGTGACACATGATCCATGTCAACTAGCCCGTGTCCGATCATCACGTGAGACGGACTAGTCATCCATGGTGAACATCTCCATGTTGATCGTATCTTCTATACAACTCATGTTCGACCTTTTGATATTCCGTGTTCCGAGGCCATGTCTATACATGCTAGGCTCGTCAAGTCAACCTAAGTGTATCGCGTGTGTAAATCTGGCTTACATCCGTTGTATGCGAACGTTAGAGCCTATCACTCCCGATCATCACGTGGTGCTTCGGAACAACGGTCCTTAGCAGCGGTGCACAGTTAGGGTGAACACTTTTCTTGAAATTTTATTGAGAGATCATCCTTTTTACTATCGTCGTTCTAACCAAATAAGATGTAAACATGATAAACATCACATGCAATCAATATAGTGACATGATATGGCCAATATCATCTTGCTCCTTTGATCTCCATCTTCGGGGCACCATGATCATCACTGTCACCGGCACGACACCATGATCTCCATCATCATGATCTCCATAATTGTGTCTTCATGAAGTTGTGTCGCCAACTATTACTTCTACTACTATGGCTAACATTTAGCAATAAAGTAAAGTAATTACATGGTGTTTATGATTGACACGCAGGTCATACAATAAAATAAGACAACTCCTATGGCTCCTGCCGGTTGTCATACTCATCGACATGCAAGTCGTAAATCCTATTACAAGAACATGATCAATCTCATACATCACAATGCATCACATCACATTCTTTGGCCATATCACATCACAAGGCATATGCTGCAAAAACAAGTTAGACGTCCTCTAATTTGTAGTTGCAAGTTTTTACGTGGCTGCTATAGGTTTCTAGCAAGAACATTTCTTACCTACGCCAAAAGAACAACGTGATATGCCAATTGTTATTTACCCTTCATAAGGACCCTTTTCATCGAATCCAATCTGACTAAGGTGGGAGAGACAGACACCCGCTAGCCACCTTATGCAACAAGTGCATGTCAGGCGGTAGAACCAGTCTCACGTAAGCGTACGTGTAAAGTCGGTCCGGGCCGCTTCATCCCACAATACCGCCGAATCAAGATAAGACTAGTAGTGGTAAGCAAATTAACAAGATCGACGCCCACAACTGCTTTGTGTTCTACTCGTGCATAGATTCTACGCATAGACCTAGCTCATGATGCCACTGTTGGGAGACGTAGTAGTAAATCAAAAAAATTCCTATGATCACCAAGATCTATCCATGGAGAAACCAGAAATGAGTGGGGAGAGATTTCATCTTCATACCTTTGAAGATTGCTAAGCGGAAGCGTTACAAGAACGCGGTTGGTGGAGTCGTACTCGCAGCGATTCAGATCGCGGTGGATTCTGATCTCAGCACCGAACAACGGCGCCTCCACGTTCAACACACGTGCAGCCCAATGACATCTCCTACGCCTTGATCCAGCAAGGAGGAAGGAGAGGTTGAGGGAGAGCTCCAGCAGCACGATGGCGTGGTGACGGTGGAGCAACATGGACTCCGGCAGGGCTTCGCCAAGCACTACGGAGAACGAGGAAGAGGAAGGGTAGGGCTGCACCGAGAGAGAAAGAAGTCGTGTCTCAAATCAGCCCAAACCCTTGCATATATAGGAGGAGGAGGGAGAGGGAGGGCTGCCTTGGCCCCTCCTCCAAGGATGAGAGCTTCGGCCGAACTAGGGGGAGAGTCCACCTCCCACAAGGGAGGTGGATCTCCTCCTTTTAAACCTTTTTCAGCCCTATCTCTTATCTCCAGCCGCATGGGCCTTTCTAGAAGGTCTTGGCCAGCCCAAAAAGGGCTGGCACACCTCCTCTAAGGGCCCACGAAGTCCTTTGGTCGTCATACCCCTCCCGGGGGTCCTCCGGCACCCTCTCGGCACTCCCGGTACACTATCGATGAGCCCGAAAACTTTCCGGTGACCAAAACTGGACTTCCTTATATCAATCTTTACCTCCGGACCATTCCGGAGCTCCTCGTGACGTCCGGGATCTCATCCGGGACTCCGAACAACTTTTGTTAATCAATTATACCATTTCCCTATAACCCTAGCATCATCGAACCTTAAGTGTGTAGACCCTACGAGTTCGGGAGACACGTAGACATGACCGAGACACCTCTCCGGTCAATAACCAACAGCGGGATCTAGATACCCATGTTGGCTCCCACATGCTCCACGATGATCTCATCGGATGAACCATGATGTCAGGGATTCAATCAATCCCGTATACAATTCCCTTTGTCTATCGGTATGATACTTGCCCGAGATTCGATCGTCGGTATCTCTATACCTTGTTCAATCTCGTTACCAGCAAGTCTCTTTACTCGTTCTGTAATACATCATCCCGTGACTAACTCCTTAGTCACATTGAGCTCATTATGATGATGTCTTACCGAGTGGGCCTAGAGATACCTCTCCGTCACACGGAGTGACAAATCCCAGTCTCGATTCGTGCCAACCCAACAGACACTTTCAGAGATACCCGTAGTGCACCTTTATAGCCACCCAGTTACGTTGTGACGTTTGGCACACCCAAAGCATTCCTATGGTATCCGGGAGTTGCACAATCTCATGGTCTAAGGAAACGATACTTGACATTGAAAAGCTTTAGCAAACGAACTACACGATCTTGTGCTAGGCTTAGGATTGGGTCTTGTCCATCACATCATTCTCCTAATGATGTGATCCCGTTATTAACGACATCCAATGTCCATGGTCATGAAACCGTGACCATCTATTGATCAACGAGCTAGTCAACTAGAGGCTCACTAGGGACATGTTGTGGTCTATGTATTCACACATGCATTACGGTTTCCGGTTAACACAATTATAGCATGAATAATAGACAATTATCATGAACTAGGAAATACAATAATAACCATTTTATTATTTCCTCTAGGTCATATTTCCAACAAAAACCACAACGGTGATACATAAGTTACTTTTCAACCTTCTCAAGGACCGCCTTTGTCGAATCCGATCCAACTAAAGTAGGAGAAACAGACACCCGCCAGCCATCTTTGCGCAACGAAGTTACACGTCAGTCGATGGAACCGGTCTCTGTAAGCATACGAGTAAGGTTGGTCCGGGCCGCTTCATCACACAATACCGCTGAACCAAAATACGACCAAGGGAGGAAGAAATCTAAGCATCAATGCCCACAAACTCTTTGTGTTGTACTCGAGATCTCATCTACACATAGACCTAGCTCATGATGCCACTGTTGGGGAACGTCGCATGCGAAACAAAAAATTTCCTACGTTCACGCAAGACCTATCCATGGTGATGAGAATCTATGAGAGGGAGAGTGGATCTACATACCCTTGTAGATCGCTAAGCGGGAAGCGTTAAGAAACATGCTTGGTGTAGTCAAACGTCTTCGCGATCCAAATCACCGAGCGTCCCATGATCCAATCACGATCCATCCCGATCAAGCACCGAATGGATGGCACCTCCGCGTTTAACGCATGTACAGCTTGATGACGATCTCCGCCTTCTTGATCCAGCAAGAGGTAGCAGAGAGGTAGAAGAGTTCTCCTACAACGTGACGGTGCTCCGGCGATGGTGGTGGAGCTATTTCGGCAGGGCTTCGCCTAAGCACTGCAGAAATCTGATCTAGAGGAGAAACTATGCACTCGAGGAACGGGTAGCACGTGGATGAAAATCTTGGGCCAAAACCCCTAAAACCCTCTAGTATATATAGGAGGAGAGGAGGAGGAGGCTTGTCTCCCAAGTAGCCAGCTCTTGGGTTGGCCGAACTAGGAGGGAGGAGTCCTCCTCCTCCACTCCTAGTGGGATTAGGACTCCTTTCTAATTTAGCCCTTTTTGCCTTTTTCCACCTTTTTCCTTTTGGGATTTTTCTTCCCAGTCGCATGGGCCGTTTGTGGGACTTCCTCCAGCCACTAAGGGATTGTATTCATCCTCCCACAGCCCATGTAGCCTCTTGGGTCGAAATACCCCTCCCGATGGTCTCCCGGTACACTACCGGCATTCCCGATACAACCGATGAGCCCGAAACTTTTTCGGCGACCAAAATAGGACTTCCTATATATCAATCTTTACCTATGGAACATTCCGGAGCTCCTCGTGACATTCGGGATCTCATCCGAGACTCCGAACAACATTCGGTCACCACCATACATAACTCTATACTACCGAAACGTCACCAAACCTCAAGTGTGCAGACCCTACGGGTTCGAGAACTATGTAGACATGACCGAGACACCTCTATGGTCAATAACCAATAGCGGGACCTAGATGTCCATATTGGTTCCTACATATTCTACGAAGATCTTTATTGGTCGAACCTCTATGTCAAGGATTCAGTTAATCTCGTATGATGTTCCCTTTGTTCTTCGGTATGTTACTTGCCCGAGATTCGATCGTCGATATCTCCATACCTAGTTCAACCTTCTTACCGGCAAGTCTCTTTACTCGTTCTGTAATACAAGATCCTGTGACTAACACTTAGTCACATTGCTTGCAAGGCTTATTGTGATGTTGTATTACCAAGTGGGCCCTGAGATACCTCTCCGTCACACGGAGTAACAAATCCCAGTCTTGATCCATGCCAACCCAACAGACACCCTCGGAGATACCTGTAGAGCACCTTTATAGTCACCTAGTTACATTGCGACATTTGATACACATAAGGCACTCTTCCGGTGTCCGTGAGTTGCATGATCTCATGGTCATAGAAACATATACTTGACATGTAGAAAACAGTAGCAATAAACTGACACGATCATATGCTATGTTTGTAGTTTGGGTCTTGTCCATCACATCATTCTCCTAATGATGTTATCCCGTTATCAAATGACATCACATGTCAATGGCTAGGAAACCTTGACCATCTTTGACCAACGAGCTAGTTCACTAGAGGCATACTAGGGACAAAGTGTTGTCTGTTTACCCACACATGTAATGTGTTTCCAGTCAATACAATTATAGCATGGATAATAAACGATTATCATGAACAAGGAAATATAATAATAAACACTTGATTTATTGCCTCTAGGGCATATTTCCAACACCAGTCCCACTCTCTCTGGACAACTGATCTCCCATCACAGTGAAAGCCTTGGACCTGCGCACAATCTGCAACGTAAGGCACAATCTGAGGATATAGGCAATGTAAGGCACAATCCAATCGGGAATGATAACCAGAATTTCCATGACCAGGTCAATCACTGCAGGGACATCGACTTCTGTCGAGTCAGTGGAACTCAAAGCCTGAGGGGGCTCTTCGGTGAAAGGACCTTCTTGAACCGAAGGAGTGTGTAAGTGCTCCAAGAACACATCGCTGGGGACAGGCCGTCGAGTGGAACCAATCTTGGATAGTTCATCGGTCGCCTGTTTTTTTAGTCGGGGAACATGATGAAGTTCCAGGCCTTCAAACTTCTTCTCCAACTTTTGGACTGCATTGCAGTATCCAGTCATAGAGGGGTTTCGAACAACCGACTCTTTCATCACTTGATTCACCACCAGATCCGAGTCGCCACAAACCATCAGGCGCTTGATGCCGAGTGAGATAGCGATGCGCAACCCATACAATAGTGCTTCATACTCTGCCTCATTGTTGTAGGAATCGAAGTGAATTTGCATGACATAGCTGAGCTTGTCGCCCCTAGGAGATATCAGGACAACCCCAGCACCAGACCCATTCAACATTTTGGAGCCATCAAACAACATTGTCCAATGCACCGAGTGAACTTGGATAGGCTGTTGCTGTTCAATCGACTCGTCCATGAAATCCGCCAATGCTTGGGACTTGATAGCTTTTTTGGCTTCGAATCTGATGCCAAAGTGTCCAAGCTCGATTGCCCATTTAGCCACTCGACCTGATGCGTCTCAATTATTGAAAATTTCGGACAAGGGAGCATCACTGACGACTGAAATCGAGTGGTCATGGAAATAATGCGCCACCTTCTTCGCTGATAGGTAAATACCATAAAGCAGCTTCTGATAGTGTGGATATCTTTGCTTTGAGGGGGACAAAACTTCCGAGACATAATAAACTGGCCACTGGACTTTATAAGCTTTACCCTCCTCTTCTCGCTCTCAGTACTGTACTAACGACCTGATTTGTGGTCGTGATGTACAGGAGCAAGGGCTCTTTGCTGGCAGGAGTGGCAAGCACCGGCTGGGTGGAGAGCAGGGCTTTTTGCTCAACAAACGCTGCTTCGGCTTTGGGAGTCCAATTGAACATGTTGGACTTCTTCATCAATTGATATAAAGGCAGAGCCTTCTCACCAAGACGAGAAATGAATCGACTCAATGCTGCCAAGCAACCTGTAAGCTTTTGAACATCGTGCACTCGCACGGGAGTCCTCATACGGGTAATGGCACTGATTTTCTCGGGGTTGACATCAATTCCTCGCTCGGAAATGAGAAAACCGAGTAACTTGCCGCCAGGGACGCCGAAAGTACACTTGGCCGGATTCAGCTTTATGTCGAATTGCCTCAAATTGGCGAATGTCTCGGCCAAGTCAGCCAGTAGGTCAGAACCTTTTCGGGACTTGACCACTATATCGTCCATGTATGCCTCGACATTCCGAGGGATCTAGTCGAGTAAACATTTTTGAATCATGCGCATAAAAGTAGCGCCGGCATTCTTGAGACCAAAAGGCATGGTGATGTAACAAAAACACCCGAATGGGGTGATGAAGGTTGTCTTTATTTCGTCCAGGCCATATAGACGGATCTGATGGTACCCAGAATAAGCATCCAAAAATGATAAACGCTCACACCCCGCTGTCGAGTCAACAATTTGATCTATGCGGGGGAGCGGAAAATGATCTTTTGGGCACACCTTGTTGAGATGTTTGAAGTCAATGCACATGCGCAACGACTTATCTTTCTTTGGCACCATCACAACATTCGAGAGCCACTCGGAGTGGAAAATATCCCGAATGAACTTGGCTTGCAAGAGACGGGCCACTTCTTCTCCGATTGCCTTGCGCTTCTCCACCGTTGAACGATGCAAATGCTCCCTGACGGATTTGGCTTTCGGATCCACTTGCAAACGGTGCTCAGCCAGCTCCCTGGGAATCCCCGGCATGCCAGCAGGCTTCCATGCAAAGATATCCCAGTTATCACAGAGGAACTGGATGAGCTCGACTTCCTATTTGCTATCGAGTGTTGATGAGATATTCATCGGGGCAGCAGTAGAATCCGTCGGATGGATGTGTACCTTCTTCACCTCCCCTGCCGACTGAAATGCCGACTTGGAAGCCGGCTTCTTTGCACGGAGCAAGTCAACAGGGTTAGCAGTTTTCTTGTACTCCTCCAAATCAACCATGGCCATCTAGTGATCAGTGATCTTGGAGCCTTGATGGAGGCACTCTTCAGCCCGCTGTCGATTGCTAGTGACCGTGATCATGCCCTTAGGGCCTGGCATTTTCAACTTGAGATACACATAACATGGTCGGGCCATGAAACGTGCATACGCGGGTCGACCCAGAATGGCGTGGTAAGCACTCTTGAAATCCACGACTTCAAATGTCAACTTTTCTTTTCACAAAAATTTGTCATTCCTGAATGCCACATCCAATGCTATCCGGCCGAGTGACTTGGCCTTCTTTCCTGGGATGACCTCGTGAAACTGCATGCTGCTCTCTCTCACTCAGACGGGACATCAGAATGCCCATCCCTTTCAGGGTATTCGCATAGAGAATGTTCAGGCCGTTGCCGCCGTCCATGAGGACCTTTCTAAGTCGAGTCCCCCCACCACCGAATCAACTACCAGAGCCTATCAACCAGGAGTGGCCACATGAGCAAGATGGTCTGTCTGGTCGAATGTGATAGCATATTGGGACCATTTGAGGTAGGTGGGGGTGTCTGGTACAGCCATGTTGATTTCTCTGTTGATGACTTTTAGACGGTTCTTGCTCTCGACACAGCAAAGATCACCAGTGTAGCAGTGACATCCGGGAATGTTTCCTTTTCCTCATCTTCATCTCCCTTCTTAGGAGATTTATCACTCGGCTAGTCTCCCTTGAATTGTTGAATAAGGGTCCGACACTGTCGAGTGGTGTGCTTGGGCAAAATCAGATTGCCTTCCGCATCTTTCCTCGTGTGTATTACACACGGCTGATCCATGATATCAGTTCCTGACTGATTTTTCCCTTTCTTGGGGGCATACTGTGCCTTAGCTTTGCCCTTGTTCTTCGACTGAGTCGCCAGTGCTACCGCTTCTGCCTGAACCGGATCTTTAGCCTTTCGCTTCTGTTTCCGATTGTTGCTGCCACCAGCCTCATTGACGACTGCCTTTCCTTTGCTGCTACAGAGGCGGTCATCTTCCTCGCCATTGGCATACCGAGTGGCGATTTCCATCATCTTGCCGAGTGAAATATCACCCATTCGCCCAAACTTCAGATAAAGTTCTCTGTATCTCACACCGGCCATGAATGCACAAACAGCCTGATGTTTCGACACATTCTCCACTGTATGATGCAAAGTGGACCATCGCTGAATATAATACCTTAAAGTTTCATTAGGCTTCTGGACACAGTGTTGTAAGTCGACCAGACCTGCTGGACGCTTGCAAGTGCCCTCAAAGATTTGGACAAACACTCGGGCAAGATCCTCCCAGGAATGTATACTGGAAGGAGCCAGGCGATTCAGCCAAGCGCGAGCTGAACCATCCAACATCAGGGACAGGTGCTTCATTGCCACATTGTCATTTCCGCCACCAATTTGCATAGCCACTTGCTAATCATCTAACCAAGTCTCCGGCTTTGATTCGCCAGAAAACTTCCCAATTCCTGCCGCCAACCTGAAGTTGGGGGGGAATCTCCATAGAACGTATGGCTCTACTGAAACATTCAGGACCAGAAACCATGGCCGAGCTACCACTCGGAAAATCCCTGTCGTGTCCTTCCCTACGGGCTCTGCCCCTGTCAATCTGCTTTTGAACAAGGAGGAAGCACGCGTCAAAGCCTGCATTCCGCTCATCACCGAAGGAGCGCCTATCGTCCTGGCGCCAGGGCGCGTACGGACCACTTCGCGGAGGAGTGGGCACTCGATGGTGGTCTTCGCGGTGAAACTGATCTCTGTCTTACCCTTCACAAAAATTGCCGCCCCGACGGCGCAAGGGTGATCCAGGGCTGTGTGACGACTGAACGGTCTCTGCCCTGGGTGAATTGTTGTGTATCCTGTTGCGAGACTGAGAAACTACTGAATTCTGATGCTGCGCTACATCTAACAGTGCTCTGATCTGCATCAACCCTCTTCCAGCCTCTGACCGGGACGGCTAAATGGAATCTGCTATCCTACCAGCAGGAACAACATTTAACACAGGAGTTCAATATACCTTAACGTCGTCGTGAGATCCAGTCAGAAACAACTATCGCTGACGTCGACTGGGGCATGGCGAGCGCTGGCGAGCATGCTCGGCAAGCTCTGCCTGGAGTTCTTCCAGACGAATGCGCGCGGCCTCCAAAGCTTGGGCCTCGGCAATCGCGCCGACGATGGGAGTATGAATAACCTCCTCCTCGCGACGCGGATGCTCTTTCGACGGACCTCTAGCCTCGCGCCTGCCATGGCCAAAGCCAGGCGGTGAACTCTGATGGGAGCCGGCCATCAAGACCTCCACTGTGGGATCGCAGCTTTTGCACTCGGAAGGCACGTCGGACGGATCGGAATCCGACTCGAACATGCCATGAAGGGACTCGGCGGGCTCGAGTGCTGCAATCTACGGAGAAGTTTGACGCACCACTGCGTGTTTGACCCAGTGCTGAAGTCATGAGCGGTCGGACCGCTTGCGACCACGAACAGCGAGGGGAGTCGATGAATAAGGAGTCGAAGGCTGACATAGCAACACGCCGCAGGAACTCGCACGAAAGTGCGCGGCCCCATAGACCGGGAGCCCCTCGACATCGAGAGGCGCTTCCTGGAGCCATGCCGAATTGTCAGCGATGAAGGTGAGCGCTCCGAAAAGGATCTCGTGGCCCAGGACAAAAACGCCGCCGGAAGACATGTCGAAGGATGAAAAATGCAACCTCGCCGGAAGTCGCTTAGACACCTGCCCCACGGTGGGCGCAAACTATCGTGGGAACGAGCCTGAAAGTAGATGGTAGGGGTATAAAAGGAGAGGACAGAGTCCTAGCTACGGCGAGGATGTACACACGGACGTATGAGTTCAGGCCCCTCTCGTGGAGGTAACAGCCCTACATCTCAGTGCTTGGGAGCTTATGTCATGTGGAATATAGAGATTACAATGGTTGCGAACCCTTCTGCAGGAGGGGAGGGGCGGCTTATAGAGAGTTCGATACCCCTCATAATTACCCAGCATCTAAGGGTCTAATCGTGGGGTTAAAGTCTGTCGTTACTAGTAACGTACGCAATAAAAGCTACTAATGGCAATTGAACCAACATCTTCCCGTTGGGCTCTTGATGATGGCTCCTGGACTTTTGGCGTCGAGTAAAAGTGGGGTCTTCTGAGTGGCACGTGACTGCCGAGTGAAAGAAGGAGTCTCCGAGTGGACATTTGTCGAGTGGCTTTGAACGTCTCCAGGAATCCACTCGGAACTTCATGCTTGATCTTCAAGTCCTCCCATGTAGTCTCCATAGGTAGGGTATGTAGGCCTTGCCTAGGACCCTACCCTAGGTATGTATCCTCATCACCCATTCTTGCTCAGTTTCCTTGCCGGGAAGAGCTATTTCTTGGACCTCTTCGTCTGGCGTTGGAGTCCATTCTGCAATGAATTCTGCCAAGGCTCTGCTCTAGGTAGTTGAAGTACTTTCAAACTTGAGACCAAAGCTCGATAGCTCCAAAGCCCACTCCACAATCCTGCCGGTGGCATTTGGATTCCGCAGAATCCATTGCAGCGGAAAGTGAGTGACGATGGTAATCTCATGTGCTTGGAAGTAGTGGCGCAGCTTCCTCGAGGCCATAAGGAGACCGAAAATAAGTGTTTGCACACCAGAGTATCTTGACCTAGCTCCCGTGCCTTGCCGGCATCAGGGCCTACCGGGGGAGTTCCCAGCTCATCGCTTGGCGGTCTCGCCCCTACCGTCGCCTCTTCGTCAGCTTCACTCTGCGCCACCAGCGCAGCGCTAGCCACTTGAGTCATCGTCGCTAGATATAGCAGCAACGGTTCTTGTGGCTTAGGTGCGACTAGTGTTGGCAAAGAGGAGAGGTACTTCTTCAGATCCTGCAGCGCTACCTCCACTTTTGGAGTCCATTTCATTGGACCGGCCTTCTTCAAGATTTTGAAGAACAACAGGGCGCTTAGCGGATTTTGAGATGAACCTGCTTAGAGCTGCGACGCAACCGGCAAGACGGCCTACATCCTTGACGCGCTTTGGTGCTTCAATCAGCTCAATCGCCTTGATCTTTTCAGGGTTTGCTTGAATCCCACGCTAAGACACAAAGAACCCGAGAAGCT
Source organism: Hordeum marinum (assembly GCA_022496015.1). NCBI lineage: Eukaryota > Viridiplantae > Streptophyta > Magnoliopsida > Poales > Poaceae > Hordeum > Hordeum marinum. Next base: position 261,178,108 of record CM039674.1, on the reverse strand, counting down.
TGCCAGACGGAATGCCAAACACACACTTCTCGGAATTGATCTTTAAGTTGATCTTGTGCAGATTTGCAAACATCTCTTCTAGGTCTTGTATGAGTGTTGCCTTGTCCTTGGTTTTGAACACTATGTCATCCATATAAGCTTCCATATTCCTATGTAGCTAGGGTTCAAAACCAATCTGGACCGCTCTTGCAAATGTTGAACCAGCACTTTTCAACCCGAAAGGCATTCGCACGAAGCAGTACGTACCACATGGGGTGATAAATGCGGTCTTCTCTTTGTATTCCTTTGACATGAAGATCTGATGCTACCCTGAGTACGCATCAAGGAATGACAGCAAGTCACAGCCGGCAGTGGAGTCCACAATCTGGTCGATGCGCGGCAAGGGAAAGGGATCTTTTGGATGGGCTTTATTGAGATCTGTATAGTTAGTACACAACCTCCATTTCCCATTCACCTTGCGCACTACGACGGGATTGGCCAACCATGTTGGGTGGAGCACCCCTCTGACCAGACCTGCTGCTTCTAGTTTTCTAATTTTCTCGGCAATGAACTCTCGTCTCTCCAAAGCTTGCTTCCTCACCTTCTGCTTGAAGGGCCGCGCATGAGGACAGACGACAAGATGGTTCTCAATCACCTCCATGGGAACACCGGGGACGTTAGACGGTTGCCACGCAAACACATCGACATTCGCCCGCAGGAAGGCAATGAGCGTGCTTTCCTATTTGTTAGCGACGGTGGAACTTATTGTTGGAAATATGCCCTAGAGGCAATAATAAAATGGTTATTATTGTATTTCCTTGTTCATGATAATTTTCTATTGTTCATGCTATAATTGTGTTAACCGGAAACCATAATACATGTGTGAATACATAGACCACAACATGTCCCTAGTGAGCCTCTAGTTGGCTAGCCCGTTGATCAATAGATGGTCACGGTTTCATGACCATGGACATTGGATGTCGTTGATAACAGAATGACATCATTAGGAGAATGATGTGATGGACAAGACCCAATCCTAAGCATAGCACAAGATCGTGTAGTTCGTCTGCTAAAGCTTTTCTAATGTCAAGTATTGTTTCCTTAGACCACGAGATTGTGCAACTCCCGGATACCATAGGAATACTTTGGGTGTGCCAAACTTCACAACGTAACTGGGTGGCTATAAAGGTACACTACGGGTATCTCCGAAAGTGTCTGTTGGGTTGGCATGAATCGAGACTGCGATTTGTCACTCCGTGTGACGGAGAGATATCTCTAGGCCCACTTGGTAAGACATCATCTGTAACATCCAAATTTTGGAATGTTCTAATTAATATTAGAATGATTTTTTGTTTGCTTGAGTGATTGAAATTGAGTGAAAATTTGAAACTTTTGAAAACTTTTGAATGAGAGGGAATAAAATGACTTTCCCATGAGATTTGAATTCCATTTTGAAAATATTTCAAATTCAGAAACTTTATGCAACTCAATGATTTTCATGGGAGAGGATAAAAGGACTTCTTCAAATTGTATGAAATATGAGTTGGAAGTTTAAAAGAAGGATATGAAAACTATTTGAGAAATTCTCATATGGAGTTTCACTTCCATATTTGAATTCCCTATTTGAATTTGTAAGCATTAAAACCCCTTGACAAAGTTTTTGAGAGGATTAATATGACACTCCATACCAGGGTTATTTTTGTGAAGTATTTGAACCATAAAACCCATGGGGTTATTTGAAAAATATTTGCAAAAAGAAATAAATTTATTTGAGCATTTTCTGGAAAAAATCATTTTTTAGAAAATATTTTTCTGGTTATTTTGATATATAATATGTCTATATAAAACTTTTATTTATTCATAATTCTTTTTTTTCTTTCTCATTATTTGAAAAAAAAAACTGCACAGCCCATGGGAGGCTGGGCCTGCCTCACGAGGTCGTCTTCCACCTCTGTTCAACTGCTCCCAGATCGGGCTGCAACACCACCTCCGTGATCCTCGCGCCCCGGTGCCCCCTTTCCTTCCTCCCCTCCCCGAGGAAGCTTCCTGCCACCCCCTACCTTCCTTTCCCCGCCTCCATTTGTATTGATGGTCATTGATGGCCGAGATCGCCGCTGCAAAAAAATCCAGCCATGGCCGAAATTGCTCGCCTTGTCACCATGCACTCGGCCATCCTCGACCCTATATAAAGCCCCCTAGACATCCTTCTCATTTCACTCGACCAATTTTTACCCTTGAGAGCCCAAACCATCCTCCCCATTCAGAGCAATTGCTCATCAGAGTTCGTCAACTCCGGCGGCTTCTCCACCGCCGTGTGAGGCACGGTTGGCCCTACCACGGCCTCTCCCGAGATTGCCACGACGACCCCTTCACCGTCCCAAGCTCGTATTCCACTGGGAGTAACTACATAATCGGATCTGAGCTCATCTATCCCTTCTTCCCCAACTCCGGTCACTACTCCGGTGAGATCTACGAAATCCCGTATTGCAGTTTTTTCAGAAAAGTAGCAATCTTAAACAATTTATATCAATTAGTATACAACTCCAAATTGAGTGATTCTTTTTGCTGTAGTTTCAAAATTTTATGTAGTTTCTGATGGTGCACTTGGATTTCAAATTTGAGTAATGTAATTTTGAATTTGCTTAATTTTGTTCAAATCACTAATTTGGCAATATCTTGAGATTTATAATATATTTTTGATTGATTATTTTTGCCACTATTTTGTTATTGATTGGCCTGTCCAGTAGCATTGAGTTATTGATTTTTAGATTTATTTAAATTAGGGTTTTAACTAAAAACAGATTCTGTTTAGTACCTAATAGGATTTAATAAGTTTGATTTTTATTTAGTTTATTTTAAATCTGAGTTAGTTTAACTTTGGTTTTTAGTTTTCATTAGGTTATGTTGTTTCAACACTAGGTGATTTACTTGCTGTTAATAGAAAAAAATTGCTTAGTTTTATACTTCATTATTATAGGAATCTTTATTCCTTTTCATTAGGTATAGTTTATTAAAACAAATTTGTTTTAGTAATACTTCATTTCACAAAAATTTAAATAATTAGATTCTGTTTTCAAATAAAGTTTTAGTAATTCTTTTTTGTTAAGAAATGTTTTGTTAATAAAAATAGTTTAGTTTTACTCTATTGTTGTAGGAAACTATATTCTTCATCATTAGGTAATGTTTTGTAAAACAATTTAGTTTTAGTAGTATTTCTTTTCACAAAAGTTTTAAAAGATTTTCTGTTAAGTATTGTTTTGTTACTAAAAATAGTTTGTCTTGTTTTATATTAGTAGTAGTTTAGCCACCAAAAATTTAGATGCCCATTCTTTAGTTTTCTTTGTTGTATTGCTCTAGTATTGCTAGTTGGTTTCTTATTTGAAAAATATTTAAAATATTGTTTTATAAATTTAAGTTTCTGTTAACTTAGTTGTTGTATACTTTGTTTTCTCTTAATTTAATATTTTATTGTTTTGTTTGTTGTTAAGTTTATTAGGCAAACACTTATGTGTTTAGGATGTTGTTTACATAGTTTTACTTGTTCTTTAAAAGTAATTCTTTTTGCTAGTAAAATGTTTACTAAAATACTTTTGTTATATTTTACTTTATTTTGTTTTGTTACTGTTGAAAATAGTTGGTTGTAGGGGAGAACTACCTTAGTTATGTTTATGAAAACTTTGTTGATTTTAACTTTGTCTTAAGTATTTCCTTCTTCAACCTTGTTACTTTTGGTTCTTGTGTTACATTGTGATTGTTAGTTTTGATTGCTAGAAGTGTTTGCTTATGAATGCAATGTTTGATTATATAGATTTCATCGGAGAGTGACGTATAGTTCTATCAAGTATTTTCTGAGAGCGATACTTATCTTCATCAACAGTACAGGCAAGTTCACTTTGACCATTTTGTTCATACCTATGTTTTATTGCATGTAGTGACATCATTCAACAAATCCCTCCCGTAGTGTTATTGAAATTCTTGTAGTTGAGTAGAATGCATGAGGTAGGAACCCACCACTTGTTACTAAAGCCCCGGGAACGCTAGTTAGTGCAATGCTATGCTAAAGTAGACGGGGTCTGGTATGAGTGTTCGTGAGTGGTGTGAGAAGGAGGACTCCACGTCAAAACGACGACTTCATGAAGGCTTCTTCAAGACCTGCATATTCAAGACCTCAAGACTTCGAGACTCGAGAAACAAGTTTTTCAATACACACTACTGGGTGAGGGATGGTTGGAACGGCACCCTGGAGAAGCCAGTGGATTTGCCAAGGTGTTGCTGGAGATGGCCAATATTCACGCGGAAAGCCTCACCCAGACTCAAGGGGAAGGATGAATACTTCATGCCCGGAAGCTTACCTGTGTAGCCACAAGTCATTATGGGCTCTGGCTTGGTCGATCTTTGTTGTGACTCTGGCTGGGCAGTGCTACGAGATGTAGTCAACATTAGGAATGGATGGGCACTGACAGTAGTCAGGGAAACACTCTGAAAGACCATGTTTCTTTCGTCCTGTTCTCAAACACTAGGCAGTGCGAGGACTACCAGGAGGGAAAGAATCTTGTGGGTAAAGTACACAACACTCTGCAGAGTTAAACCTAATCGATTAGCCGTGTCCCCAGTTACAGACAATTTGAGCCTCTGGACTTGGATCTATCTCTGAACTCTCAACACTGGACTGATGACTAATTGTGGGCAACTTATGATACTTATGGGCATTGAGACATTGGTTGGCGGAACCATGTCATGATAGGTAACTCCATAGTGAAATTCCTGATATTCCTTTGTTGTAGGAAAATAAAATCAGCTTTTATCCAAAAACTTAGCCATAGAGCCATAAAGCCTTATTGCATATAGTATAGTTTCTATCTTCTGTTCTGCTATGGTGATCTTGCCGGCATATTCAAAATGCTGACCTACACGGCTGCAACGTCTTATGTTGCAGATACTCTTCTACGACGGGTAAGAGTACGATTCAGGGTTACGGTTCGCAATCAACTTGCCGTTGGTGTTATTGGGACTCCACTCCCGTTGACTGTATCCGCTGCTATTTTAAGGTATATATCAGTTTTACGTTAATTACATGTGATTGCACTTTGATATATACATTGATGTACTATGTGTGCCAGCATGCTGATCCAGGGATGGCACAGAAAACACAGAGGCTTGACTCGTTTTGAGTCGGGTCGCTACAGAAATGGTATTAGAGCACATGTTGACTGTACGACATGACCCTAGAAACTAGAAACCCCTTAGGAAATGATTTCTCGAAAAACTTTGTTTTCAAAAGACCCTTTACTTCTCATCTTATTTGCGCCTTATCAAATGATCTCTCTTACCTCAAAAAGTTAGAAAATACCCTTTCCCCTTGACCACACTAAGGATCAACTAAGACCACTTCGAGAAGGACAAGATATCGAAACAACTGATGGCCACTTCAAAGTAAAGAAGATTTCACCATGCATTAGAAGAGTTGAAGCTACACGAGTTGAAGACTGTGAAAATTTTGATTTACTACTACGTCTCCCAACAGTGGCATCATGAGCTAGGTCTATGCGTAGAATCTATGCACGAGTAGAACACAAGTTGTCGTGGGCGTCGATTTTGTTAATTTGCTTACCGTTACTAGTCTTATCTTGATTCGGCGGTATTGTGGGATGAAGCGGCTCGGACCAACTTTACATGTACGCTTACGTGAGACCGGTTCCACCGCCTAACATGCACTTGTTGCATAAGGTGGCTAGCGGGTATCTGTCTCTCCCACCTTAGTCAGATTGGGATATCACGTTGTGGTTTTGGCGTAGGTGAGAAACGTTCTTGCTAGAAACCTATAGCAGCCACGTAAAAACTTGCAACAACAAATTAGAGGACGACTAACTTGTTTTTGCAGCATATGCCTTGTGATGTGATATGGCCAAAGGATGTGATGTGATGCATTGTGATGTATGAGATTGATCATGTTCTTGTAATAGGATTCACGACTTGCATGTCGATGAGTATGACAACCGGCAGGAGCCATAGGAGTTGTCTTATTTTATTGTATGACCTGCATGTCAATCATAAACGCCATGTAATTACTTTACTTTATTGCTAATCGTTAGCCATAGTAGTAGAAGTAATAGTTGGCGAGACAACTTCATGAAGACACGATGATGGAGATCATGGTGTCATGCCGGTGACAGTGATGATCATGGTGCCCCGAAGATGGAGATCAAAGGAGCAAGATGATATTGGCCATATCATGTCACTATATTGATTGCATGTGATGTTTATCATGTTTACATCTTATTTACTTAGAACGACGGTAGCTAAATAAGATGATCTCTCACTAAAATTTCAAGAAAATTGTTCACCCTAACTGTGCACCGTTGCTAAGGATCGTTGTTCCGAAGCACCACGTGATGATCGGGTGTCATAGGTTCTAACGTTCGCATACAACGGGTATAAGCCAGATTTACACACAGGATACACTTAGGTTGACTTGACGAGCCTAGCATGTACATACATGGCCTCGGAACACGGGAGACCGATAGGTTGAACATGAGTCATATAGAAGATACGATCAACATGGATATATTCACCAAGGATGACTAGTCCGTCTCACGTGATGATCGGACACGGGCTAGTTGACGTGGATCATGTGTCACTTGGATGACTAGAGATATGTCTATCTAAGTGGGAGTTCATTAAATAATTTGATTATGTGAACTTAACTATCATGAACTTAGTCTAAAATTGTCTTTACAATTATATTGTAGATCCAATGGCCAACGCTAATGTCACCCTCAACTTCAACGCGTTCCTAGAGAAAACCAAGCGCAAAGACGATGGAAGCAACTATGTGGAGTGGATCCATGGCTTGAGGATCATCCTCATAGCTTCCAAGAGATTGTATGTCCTTGATGCACTGCTAGGTGACGCACCCATTTTCCCAGTGGACCAAGACGTTATGAATGCTTGGCAGTCATGATGTGATGGTTACTCCCTGGTTCAGTGCGGCATGCTTTACAGTTTAGAACCGGGGCTCCAAAAGCGTTTTGAGCAACACAGAGCATATGAGATGTTCCAAGAGCTGAAATTGGTTTTCCAAGCTCATGCCCGGGTCGAGAGATATGATGTCTCCGACAAGTTCTTGAGTTGTAAGATGGAGGAAAATAGTTCTATCAGTGAGCACATACTCAAAATGTCTGGGTTGCACAACCGTTTGACTCAGCTGGGAGTTAATCTTCTGGATTACTCGGTCATTGACTGAATCCTCTAGTCGCTTCCACCTAGCTACAAGTGTTGGGGAACGTTGCATGGGAAACAAAAAAATTCCTACGCACATGCAAGATCTATCCATGGTGATGAGCATCTACGAGAGGGAGAGTGGATCTACATACCCTTGTAGATCGCTAAGCGGGAAGCGTTAAGAAACGCGGTCGGTGTAGTCGAACGTCTTCGCGATCCAAATTGTCGAGCATCCCGCGATCTCATCACGATCCATCCCGTGAACTCATCACGATCCGTCCCGCGAACTCATCACGATTTGTTTCATGATCTTGATCACGATCCGTCCCGCGAACTCGTCACGAACCGTCTCGTGATCTTGATCACGGTCCTTCCGATCTAGCGCCGAAGGGACGGCACCTCCACGTTCAGCACACGTGCAGCTTGATGACGATCTCCACCGTCTTGATCCAGCAAGAGGAAGTGGAGAGGAAGAAGAGTTCACCGGCAGCGTGACGGCACTACGGCGATGGTGGTGGAATAATTCTAGCAGGGCTTCGCCTAAGCACTGCAGAAAACCGATCTAGAGGAGAAACTATGCACTAGAGGAACGGGTAGCACGTGGCTGAAAATTCTATGCCAAAACCCTAAAATCCACTAGTATATATAGGAGGAGAGGAGGAGAAATCTTGGCTGCCAAAAACCCATCCCTTGGGTCGACCAAAGTGGGGAGGAGAGGAGGACTCCTCCTCCAATCCTAGTACGACTAGGATTCCTCCTTTTTTGGCCTTTTTCCACCTTTTTCCCTTTGGGCTTTTTCTCCCAGCTGCATGGGCCTTGTGTGGGACTTACAACAGCCCAAAAAAGGCTGGTATTCACTCTCCCACAGCCCATGAAGCCTCTTGGGTCGAAATACCCCTCCCGGTGGTCTCCCGGTACACTCCCGGCACTCCCGGTACACTACCGATGAGCCCGAAACTTTTTCGGTGACCAAACTGGGACTTCCTATATATGAATCTTTACCTCCGGACCATTCCAGAGCTCCTCGTGATGTCCGTGATCTCATCCGGGACTCCAAATAACCTTAGGTCACCACCATACATAACTCTATACTACCGAAACGTCACCAAACCTTAAGTGTGCAGACCCTGCGGGTTCGAGAACTATGTAGACATGACCGAGACACCTCTACGGTCAATAACCAATGGCGGGACCTAGATGTCCACATTGGTTCCTACATATTCTACTAAGATCTTTATCGGTCGAAGCTCTATGTCAAGGATTCAGTTAATCCCGTATGATGTTCCCTTTGTTCTTCGGTATGTTACTTGCCCGAGATTCGATCGTCGGTATCTCCATACCTAGTTCAACCTCGTTACCGGCAAGTCTCTTTACTCGTTCTGTAATACAAGATCCCACAACTAACAATTAGTCACATTGCTTGCAAGGCTCATTGTGATGTTGTATTACCGAGTGTGCCCCGAGATACCTCTCCGTCACACGGAGTAACAAATCCTAGTCTTGATCCATGCCAACTCAATAGACACCCTCGGAGATACTTGTAGAGCACCTTTATAGTCACCCAGTTATGTTGTGACGTTTGATACACACAAGGCACTCCTCCGATGTCCGTGATTTGCATGATCTCATGGTCATAGGAACATATACTTGACATGCAGAAAACAGTAGCAATAAACTGACACGATCATATGCTACGTTTGTAGTTTGGGTCTTGTTGATCACACCATTCTCCTAATGATGTGATCCCGTTATCAAATGACATCTCATGTCCATGGCTAGGAAACCTTAACCATCTTTGATCAACGAGCTAGTCCATTAGAGGCATACTAGGGACATGGTTTTGTCTATGTATCCACACATGCATCTAAGTCTCCGATCAATACAATGATAGTATGGATAATAAACGATTATCATGGACAAGGAAATATGATAATAACTAATTTATTATTGCCTCTAGGGCATATTTCCAACAACAAGAGCTTTGTGATGAACTACAACATGCAGGGTGTGGAGAAGTCCATTCCTGAGTTGTACTCGATGCTGAAATTAGCAGAGGTCGAGATCAAAAAGGAGCATCAAGTGTTGATGGTGAATAAGAGCACTAGTTTCAAGAAAGGCAAGGGTAAAAAGAACTTCAAGAAGGACGGCAAAGCAGTTGTCGCGCCAGGTAAGCAAGTTGCCGGGAAGAAGAACAAGAATGGACCCAAGCCTGAGACTGAGTGCTTTTATTGCAAGGGTACCGGTCACTAGAAGCGGAACTTCCCCAAGTACTTAGCAGATAAGAAGGACGGCAACATTAAAGGTATATGTGATATACTTGTTATTGATGTGTACCTAACCAGCGCTCGTAGTAGCTCCTGGGTATTTGATACCGGTGCAGTTACTCACATTTGTAATTCCAAGCAAGTGTTGCGGAATAAGCGGAGGCTAGCAAAGGACGAGGTGACGATGCGTGTCGGGAATGGTTCCAAGGTCGATGTGATCGCCATCGGCATGCTACCTCTACATCTACCTTCGGGATTAGTTTTCAACCTCAACAATTGTTATTTAGTACCAGCTTTGAGCATGAACATTGTATCTGGATCTCGTTTGATGCGAGATGGCTACTCATTTAAATCAGAGAATAATGATTGTTCTATTTATATGAGAGAAATGTTTTATGGTCATGCCCCGCTGGTCAGTGGTTTATTTTTATTGAATCTTGAACGTGATGTTACACATGTCCATAGTGTGAGTACCAAAAGATGTAAGATTGATAACGATAGTCCCACTTACATGTGGCACTGCCGCCTTGGTCATATTGGTGTCAAACGCATGAAGAAACTCCATGCTGATGGACTTTTGGAGTCTCTTTATTTTAAATCATTTGACACGTGCGAACCATGTCTCATGGGGAAGATGACCAAGGCTCCGTTCTCCGGAACAATGGAGCGAGCAACTGACTTGTTGGAGATAATACATACCGATGTATGCGGTCCAATGAGCATCGAGGCTCGCGGTGGCTACTGTTATGTTCTCACCCTCACTGATGACTTGAGCAAATATGAGTATGTCTACTTAATGAAACACAAGTCTAAAACCTTTGAAAAGTACAAGGAATTTCAGAGTGAGGTAGAGAATTAATGTGACAGGAAAATAAAGTGCCTACGATCTGATCGTGGCGGAGAATATTTGAGTCACGAGTTTGGCACACACCTAAGGAAATGTGGAATTGTTTCACAACTCATGCCGTCTGGCACACCTCAACGAAATGTGTGTCTAAACGTCGTAATCGCACTCTATTGGATATGGTGCGATCTATAATGTCTCTTACCGACTTACCGCTATCATTTTGGGGATATGCATTAGAGACTGCCGCATTCACTTTAAATAGGGCACCGTCGAAATCCGTTGAGACGACACCGTATGAATTATGGTTTGGAAAGAAACCTAAGTTGTCGTTTCTGAAAGTGTGGGGATGCGATACTTATGTGAAGAAACTTCAACCTGAGAAGCTCGAACCCAAAGCGAAAAAGTGCGTCTTCATAGGATACCCCAATGAAACTATTGGGTATACCTTCTACCTCAGATCCGAAGGCAAAGTCTTTGTTGCCAAGAATAGATCCTTTCTAGAGAAAGAGTTTCTCTCAAAAGAAGTAAGTGGGAGGAAAATAGAACTTGATGAGGTAATTGTACCTCCACTCGAACCGGAGAGTAGCGCAGCACAGGAAGTTGATTTTGTGCAGCCTGCACTGGCTAGTGAGGAAGTTAATGATGATGATCATGAAACTTTAGATCAAGTTGCTATTCGAAGGTCCACTAGGACACGTTCCGCACAAGAGTGGTACGGCAACCCTGTCCTGGAGATCATATTGTTGGACAACGGTGAACCTTCGAACTATGAAGAAGCTATGGCGGGCCCAGATTCCAACAAATGGCTTGAAGCCATGAAATCTGAGATAGGATCCATCTATGAGAACAAAGTATGGACTTTGGTGGACTTGCCTCATGATAAGCGAGTCATAGAAAATAAATGGATCTTTAAGAAGAAGACTGACGTGGATGGTAATGCGACCATCTATAAGGCTCGGCAAATGGACGATGAGACAAGTTCAAGGAGTTGACTACGATGAGACTTTCTCACCCGTCACGATGTTGAAGTCCGTTCGAATCATGTTAGCAATTCCGCATTTTATGATTATGAGATCTGGCAAATGGACATCAAAACGGCATTCCTTAATGGCTTCCTTAAGGAAGAACTGTATATGATGCGGACGGAAGGTTTTGTCGATCCTAAAGATGCTAACAAGGTATGCAAGCTCCAGCGGTCCATCTATGGGCTGGTGCAAGCATCTCGGAGTTGGAACATTCACTTTAATGAGGTGATTAAAGCGTTTGGGTTTATACAGGTTTATGGAGAACACTATATTTACAAGAAAGTGAGTGGGAGCTCTGTAGCATTTCTCATATTATATGTGGATGACATATTGTTGATGGGAAATAATATAGAACTTTTGGAAAGCATAAAGGCCTACTTGAATAAGTGTTTTTCAATGAAGGACCTTGGAGAAGCTGCTTACATATTAGGCATCAAGATCTATAGAGATAGATTGAGAGGCCTCATAGGTCTTTCACAAAGCACATAGATTGAGAGGCCTCATAGGCCCGATAGACAAAGGGAATTGTATACGGGATTGATTGAATCCCTGACATCGTGGTTCATCCGATGAGATCATCGTGGAGTACGTGGGAGCCAACATGGGTATCCAGATCCCGCTGTTGGTTATTGGCCGGAGAGGTGTCTCGGTCATGTCTACGTGTCTCCCGAACCCGTAGGGTCTACACACTTAAGGTTCGATGACGCTAGGGTTATAGGGAAAAGGTATACGTGATTACCGAAGGTTGTTCGGAGTCCCGGATGAGATCCCGGACGTCATGGGGAGCTCCGGAATGGTCCGGAGGTAAAGATTGATATATAGGAAGTCCAGTTTTGGTCACCGGAAAGTTTTCGGGCTCATCGGTATTGTACCGGGAGTGCCGGGAGGGTGCCGGAGGACCCCCGGGAGGGGGTGACGACCAAAGGACCTCATGGGCCCTTAGAGGAGGTGTGCCAGCCCATATTGGGCCAGCCAATACCTTCTAGAAAGGGCCCATGCGCCAGGGATCTGGAGATAGAGGCAAAAGGGATTTAAAAGGGGGAGATCCACCTCCCGTGTGGGAGGAGGACTCTCCCCCCACTTCGGCTGAATCCCTCCTCCTTGGAGGAGGGGCCAAGCCAGCCCTCCCTCTCCTTCCTCCTATATATATGCAAGGGTTTGGGCAGGTTTGAGATGACGAACTCTTTCTCTCTCGCTGCAGCCCTGTTCTGCTTCTTCCTCCTCCGCAGTGCTCAGGCGAAGCCCTGCCGGGATACCTTGCTACTCCACCACCACCACGCCGTCGTGCTGCTTCTGGAGCTCTTCCCCAACCTCTCCTTCCTCCTTGCTGGATCAAGGCGTAGGAGACGTCACCGGGCTGCACATGTGTTGAACGCGGAGGTGCCGTCCGTTCGGCACTTGATCGGATCTACCGCGATCTGAATCGCTGCGAGTACGACTCCATCAACCGCGTTCTTGTAACGCTTCCGCTTAGCGATCTTCAAAGGTATGAAGATCCAATCTCTCCCCACTCGTTTCCTGGTTTCTCCATAGATAGATCTTGGTGACACGTAGGAAAATTTTGATTTACTACTACGTCTCCCAACAGTGGCATCATGAGCTAGGTCTATGCGTAGAATCTATGCACGAGTAGAACACAAAGCAGTTGTGGGCGTCGATTTTGTTAATATGCTTGCCGTTACTAGTCTTATCTTGATTCGACGGTATTGTGGGATGAAGCGGCCCGGACCAACCTTACACGTACGCTTACGTGAGACCGGTTCCACCGCCTGACATGCACCAGTTGCATAAGGTGGCTAGCGGGTGTCTGTCTCTCCCACCTTAGTCGGATTGGATTCGATGAAAAGGGTCCTTATGAAGGGTAAATAGCAATTGGCATATCACGTTGTGGTTTTGGCGTAGGTAAGAAACGTTCTTGCCAGAAACCTATAGCAACCACGTAAAAACTTGCAACTACAAATTAGAGGACGTCTAACTTGTTTTTGCAGCATATGCCTTGTGATGTGATATGGCCAGAAGGATGTGATGTGATGCATTGTGATGTATGAGATTGATCATGTTCTTGTAATAGGGTTCACGACTTGCATGTCGATGACTATGACAACCGGCAGGAGCCATAGGAGTTGTCTTATTTATTGTATGACCTGCGAGTCAATCACAAACGCCATGTAATTACTTTACTTTATTGCTAAGCGTTAGCCATAGCAGTAGAAGTAATAGTTGGCGAGACAACCTCATGAAGACACAATGATGGAGATCATGATGATGGAGATCATGGTGTCGTGCCGGTGACAATGATGATCATGGTGCCCCGAAGATGGAGATCATAGGAGCAAGATGATATTGGCCATATCATGTCACTATATTGATTGCATGTGATGTTTATCATGTTTACATCTTATTTGCTTAAAACGACGGTAGTAAATAAGATGATCTCTCAATAAAATTTCAAGAGAAGTGTTCACCCTAACTGTGCACCGTTGCTAAGGATCGTTGTTCCGAAGCACCACGTGATGATCGGGTGTGATAGGTTCTAACGTTCGCATACAACGGGTGTAAGCCAGATTTACACACGCGAAACACTTAGGTTGACTTGACGAGCCTAGCATGTACAGACATGGCCTCGGAACACGGAAGACCGAAAGGTCGAACATGAGTCGTATAGAAGATACGATCAACATGGAGATGTTCACCATGGATGACTAGTCCGTCTCACGTGATGATCAGACACAGGCTAGTTGACATGGATCATGTGTCACTTAGATGACTAGAGAGATGTCTATCTGAGTGGGAGTTCATTGAATAATTTGATTATGTGAACTCGATTATCATGAACTTAGTCTAAAATTTCCTTTAATATCTATATTGTAGATCCAATGGCCAACGCAAATGTCAACCTCAATTTCAACGCGTTCCTAGAGAAAACCAAGCTGAAAGGTGATGGAAGCAACTATACGGACTGGGTCCGTGGCTTGAGGATCATCCTCATAGCTTCCAAGAGATTGTATGTCCTTGATGCATCGCTAGGTGACCCACCCATTCTCCCAGCGGACCAAGACGTTACGAACGCTTGGCAGTCGCGCTGCGATGATTACTCCCTTGTTCAGTGCGGCATGCTTTACAGTTTAGAATCGGGGCTCCAAAAGCGTTTTGAGCAACACGGAGCATATGAGATGTTCCAAGAGCTGAAACTGGTTTTCCAAGCTCATGCCCGAGTCGAGAGATATGACATCTCTGACAAGTTCTTCAGCTGTAAGATGGAGGAGAACAGTTCTGTTAGTGAGCACATCCTCAAGATGTCTGGGCTTCACAACCTCTTGACTCAGCTGGGAGTTAATCTCCCGGATGACTCAGTCATTGACAGAATCCTCCAGTCGCTTCCACCTAGCTACAAAAGCTTTGTGATGAACTACAACATGCAGGGGATGGAGAAGTCCATTCCTGAGTTGTACTCAATGCTGAAATCAGCAGAGGTCGAGATCAGAAAGGAGCATCAAGTGTTGATGGTAAACAAGACCACTAGTTTCAAGAAAGGCAAGGGTAAGAAGAACTTTAAGAAGGACGGCAAAGCTGTTGCCGCGCCCGGTAAGCAAGTTGCCGGGAAGAAGAAGAACAAGAATGGACCCAAGCCTGAGACTGAGTGTTTCTATTGTAAGGGTACCGGTCACTGGAAGCGGACTGCCCCAAGTACTTAGCGGATAAGAAGGTCGACAACGTTAAAGGTATATGTGATATACTTGTTATTGATGTGTACCTAACCAGCGCTCGTAGTAGCTCCTGGGTATTTGATACCGGTGCAGTTGCTCACATTTGTAACTCCAAGCAGGAGCTGTGGAATAAGCGAAGGTTGGCAAAGGACGAGGTGACGATGCGCGTCGGGAATGGTTCCAAGGTCGATGTGATCACCGTCGGCACGCTACCTCTACATCTACCTTCGGGATTAGTTTTAAACCTTAATAATTGTTATTTAGTACCAGCTTTGAGCATGAACATTGTATCTGGATCTCGCTTGATACGAGATGGCTACTCTTTTAAATCTGAGAATAATGGTTGTTCTATTTATATGAGAGAAATGTTCTATGCTCATGCCCCGCTGGTCAATGGTTTATTTTTGATGAATCTCGAACATGATGTTACACATGTCCATAGTGTGAGTACCAAAAAGTGTAAAGCTGATAACGATAGTCCCACTTACATGTGGCACTGCCGTCTTGGCCATATTGGTGTCAAACGCATGAAGAAGCTCCATGCTGATGGACTTTTGGAGTCACTTGATTTCGAATCATTTGACACATGCGAACCATGCCTCATGGGCAAGATGACCAAAACTCCGTTCTCCGGAACAATGGAGCGAGCAACTGACTTGTTGGAGATAATACATACCGATGTATGCGGTCCAATGAGTGTCGAGGCTCGCGGTGGCTACCGTTATGTTCTCACCCTCACTAATGACTTGAGCAGATATGGGTATGTCTACTTAATGAAACACAAGTCTGAAACCTTTGAAAGGTTCAAGGAATTTCAGAGTGAGGTCGAGAATCAACGTGACAGGAAAATAAAATGCCTACGATCTGATCGTGGCGGAGAATATTTAAGTCACGAGTTTGACATGCACCTTAGGAAATGTGGAATTGTTTCACAGCTCACGCCGCCAGGCACACCTCAGCGAAATGGTGTGTCTGAACGTCGTAATCGCACTCTATTGGATACGGTGCGATCTATGAAGTCTCTTACCGACTTACCGCTATCATTTTGGGGATATGCATTAGAGACTGTCGCGTTCACTTTAAATAGGGCACCGTCTAAATCCGTTGAGACGACACCGTATGAATTATGGTTTGGAAAGAAACCTAAGCTGTCGTTTCTAAAAGTTTGGGGTTGCGATGCTTATGTGAAGAAACTTCAACCTGAGAAGCTCGAACCCAAAGCGGAAAGGTGCGTCTTCATAGGATATCCCAAAGAGACTATTGGGTATACCTTCTACCTACGATCCGAAGGCAAAGTCTTTGTTGCCAAGAATGGATCCTTTCTCGAGAAAGAGTTTCTCTCGAAAGAAGTAAGTGGGAGGAAAATGGAACTTGATGAGGTAATTGTACCTTCACTCGAACCGGAGAGTAGCGCAGCACAGGAAGTTGTTTTTGTGGAGCCTACACCGGCTAGAGAGGAAGTTAATGATGATGATCATGAAACATCAGATCAAGTTGCTACTCGAAGGTCCGCTAGGACACGTTCCGCACCAGAGTGGTACGGTAATCCTGTCCTAGAGATCATGTTGTTGGACAACGGTGAACCTTCGAACTATGAAGAAGCGATGGCGGGCCCGAATTCCGACAAATGGCTTGAGGCCATGAAATCCGAGATAGGATCCATGTATGAGAACAAAGTATGGACTTTGGTGGACTTGCCTGATGATAAGCGAGCCATTGAAAATAAATGGATCTTTAAGAAGAAGACTGACGCAGACGGTAATGTGACCGCCTATAAAGCTCGGCTTGTCGCTAAGGGTTATCGACAAGTTCAAGGAGTTGACTACGATGAGACATTCTCACCCGTAGGGATGCTAAAGTCTGTCTGAATCATGTTAGCAGTTGCCGCATTTTATGATTATGAGATCTGGCAAATGGACGTCAAAACGGCATTCCTTAATGGCTTCCTCAAGGAAGAACTGTATATGATGCAGCCGGAAGGTTTTGTCGATCCTAAAGATGCTAACAAGGTATGCAAGCTCCAGCGCTCCATCTATGGGCTGGTGCAAGCATCTCGGAGTTGGAACATTCGCTTTAATGAGGTGATTAAAGCGTTTGGGTTTGTACAGGTTTATGGAGAACCCTGTATTTACAAGAAAGTGAGTGGGAGCTCTATAGCGTTCCTTATACTGTATGTGGATGACATGCTGATAATGGGAACTAATATAGAACTCTTGGAAAGTATAAAGGCCTACTTGAATAAGTGTTTTTCAATGAAGGACCTTGGAGAAGCTGCTTACATATTAGGTATTAAGATCTATAGAGATAGATCGAAACGCCTCATTGGTCTTTCACAAAGCACATACCTTGAAAAGATATTGAAGAAGTTCAATATGGATCAGTCCAAGAAGGGGTTCTTGCCTGTGTTGCAAGGTGTGAGATTGAGTACGACTCAATGCCCGACCACGGCAAAGGATAGAGAAGAGATGAGTGTCATCTCCTATGCTTCAGCCATAGGCTCTATCATGTATGCCATGCTGTGTACCAGGCCTGATGTGAACCTTGCCATAAGTTTGGTAGGGAGGTACCAAAGTGATCCCGGAGCGGAACACTGGACAGCGGTCAAGAATATCCTGAAGTACCTGAAAAGGACAAAGGACATGTTTCTCGTTTATGGAGGTGCCGAAGAGCTCGTCGTAAAGGGTTACGTCGATGCTAGCTTCGACACAGATCCGGACGACTCCAAGTCGCAAACCGGATACGTGTATATTTTGAATGGAGGGGCAGTGAGCTGGAGCAGCAGCAAGCAAAGCGTCGTGGCAGCATCTACATGTGAAGCGGAGTACATAGCTGCTTCGGAAGCAGCAAAGGAGGGAGTCTGGATGAAGGAGTTCATCACCGACCTAGGAGTGATTCCGAATGCGTCGGGCCTGATGACTCTACTCTGTGACAACACTGGAGCTATTGCCCTTGCGAAGGAGCCCAGGTTTCACAAGAAGACAAGACACATCAAGCGCCGCTTCAACTCCATCCGAGATTACATTCAGGAGGGAGACATAGATATTTGTAAAGTGCATACGGATCTGAATGTCGCAGATCCGTTGACTAAACCTCTCTCACGAGCAAAACATGATCAACACCAGAATGCTATGGGTGTTCGATTCATCACAATGTAACTAGATTATTGACTCTAGTGCAAGTGGGAGACTGTTGGAAATATGCCCTAGAGGCAATAATAAAATGGTTATTATTGTATTTCCTAGTTCATGATAATTGTCTATTATTCATGCTATAATTGTGTTAACCGGAAACCGTAATAAATGTGTGAATACATAGACCACAACGTGTCCCTAGTGAGCCTCTAGTTGGCTAGCTCGTTGATCAATAGATGGTCTCGGTTTCATGACCATGGACATTGGATGTCGTTGATAACGGGATCACATCATTAGGAGAATGATGTGATGGACAAGACTCAATCCTAAGCATAGCACAAGATCGTGTAGTTCGTTTGCTAAAGCTTTTCAATGTCAAGTATCATTTCCTTAGACCATGAGATTGTGTAACTCCTGGATACCGTAGGAATGCTTTGGGTGTGCCAAACGTCACAACGTAACTGGGTGGCTATAAAGGTACGCTACGGGTATCTCCGAAAGTGTCTGTTGGGTTGACACGAATCGAGACTGGGATTTGTCACTCCGTGTGACGGAGAGGTATCTCTGGGCCCACTCGGTAAGACATCATCATTATGAGCTCAATGTGACTAAGGAGTTAGTCACGGGATGATGTATTACGGAACGAGTAAAGAGACTTGCCAGTAACGAGATTGAACAAGGTATGCGGATACCGACGATCGAATCTCGGGCAAGTACCATACCGATAGACAAAGGGAATTGTATACGGGATTGATTGAATCCCTGACATCGTGGTTCATCTGATGAGATCATCGTGGAGTACGTGGGAGCCAACATGGGTATCCAGATCCCGCTGTTGGTTATTGGCCGGAGAGGTGTCTCGGTCATGTCTACGTGTCTCCCGAACCCGTAGGGTCTACACACTTAAGGTTCGATGACGCTAGGGTTATAGGGAAAAGGTATACGTGATTACCGAAGGTTGTTTGGAGTCCCGGATGAGATCCCGGACGTCACAAGGAGCTCCGGAATGGTCCGGAGGTAAAGATTGATATATAGGAAGTCCAGTTTTGGTCACCGGAAAGTTTTCGGGCTCATCGGTATTGTACCGGGAGTGCCGGGAGGATGCCGGAGGACCCCCGGGAGGGGGTGACGACCAAAGGACCTCATGGGCCCTTAGAGGAGGTGTGCCAGCCCATATTGGGCCAGCCAATACCTTCTAGAAAGGGCCCATGCGCCAGGGATCTGGAGATAGAGGCAAAAGGGATTTAAAAGGGGGAGATCCACCTCCCGTGTGGGAGGAGGACTCTCCCCCCACTTCGGCCGAATCCCTCCTCCTTGGAGGAGGGGCCAAGCCAGCCCTCCCTCTCCTTCCTCCTATATATATGCAAGGGTTTGGGAAGGTTTGAGATGACGAACTCTTTCTCTCTCGCTGCAGCCATGTTCTGCTTCTTCCTCCTCCGTAGTGCTTAGGCGAAGCCCTGCCGGGATACCTTGCTACTCCACCACCACCACGCCGTCGTGCTGCTGCTGGAGCTCTTCCCCAACCTCTCCTTCCTCCTTGCTGGATCAAGGCGTAGGAGACGTCACCGGGCTGCACGTGTGTTGAACGCGGAGGTGCCGTCCGTTCGGCACTTGATCGGATCTACCGCGATCTGAATCGCTGCGAGTACGACTCCATCAACCGCGTTCTTGTAACGCTTCCGCTTAGCGATATTCAAAGGTATGAAGATCCAATCTCTCCCCACTCGTCTTCTGGTTTCTCCATAGATAGATCTTGGTGACACGTAGGAAAATTTCTATTTACTACTACGTCTCCCAACAGAGGTATCTCTGGGCCCACTTAGTAAGACATCATCATAATGAGCTCAATGTGACTAAGGAGTTAGCCACGGGATGATGTGTTATGAAACGGTTAAAGAGACTTGCCGGTAACAAGATTGAACAAGGTATAGGGATACTGACGATTGAATCTCGGGCAAGTATCATACCGATAGACAAAGGGAATTATATACGGGATTGATTGAATCCCCGACATCGTGGTTCATCCGATGAGATCATCGTGGATCATGTGGGAGCCAACATGGGTATCTAGACCCCGTTGTTGGTTATTGACCGTAGAGGTGTCCCGGTCATGTCTACATGCCTCCCGAACCCATAGGGTCTACACACTTAAGGTTCGATGACGCTAGGGTTATAGGGAAATAGTGTACATGGTTACTGAAGGTTGTTCGGAGTCCCGGATGAGATCCCGGACGTCACGAGGAGTTCCGGAATGGTCCAGAGGTAAAGATTCATATATAGGAAGTGAGGTTTGGTCACCGGAAGTGTTCCGGGCATCACCGGTAACGTACCGGGACCATCGGAAGGGTTCCGGGGTCCCACCAAGTGGGGCCACAGGCACCGGAGGGCTGATGGGCCGCAAGTGGGAGGGAACCAGCCCCTAGGTGAGCTGGTGCACCCCCCACAAGGTCCCAAGGCGCAGCACAGGTGGGAGGGGGGCAAACCCTAGGGGCAGATGGGCCCTAGGCCCACCTAGGGCGCCGCAACACCCACTCCCTCTCCTGGCCGCCGCACCAGATGCCATCTGGGCTGCCGCCGGCTCCTAGGGTGGGAACCCTAGGGCTGTTCTCTCCCTCCTCCTCCTCCTATAAATAGTGGGGGGGTTTGGGGCTGCCAAGAACACAAGTTTCTTCCTCCCTCGGCGCAGCCCTACTCCTCCTACTCCTCGTTCTCTGTAGTGCTTAGCGAAGCTCTGCCGGAGTACCACGCAGCTCCACCGTCACCATGTCGTCATGCTGCCAGAGCTCTCCCTCAACCTCTCCTTCCTCCTTGATAGATCAAGGTTTAGGAGACATCATCGGGCTGCACGTGTTGAACGCGGAGGCACCGTTGTTCGGCGTTGAGATCGGAATCCACCGCGATCTGAATCACTGCGAGTACGACTCCACCAACTGCGTTCTTGTAACGCTTCCGCTTAGCGATCTTCAAAGGTATGAAGATGCACTCTTTCCTCATTCGTTGTTGGTTTCTCTATAGATGGATCTTGGTGAACATGTAGGAAATTTTTTATTTACTACTACGTCTCCCAACACTTATGGTGAAAGTTCCCCCCGTGCCATCCTCCTTGACAGGCACCTTTTTGGTCGCGATGGAGCTGCCTTGGACTTCTTGTTCTTGCCGGTGGAGCTCTCTGGCACATCGTCAACGAGAGTGCAGCACTCCAAGGAGGTGCGCTTGCTGGCATGTGCGCTAGAGGCCTTGCCGGTCTTCTTCCCCCTGGGAGCTTCAGCGGCAGGAGAAGTGCCTTGGCGACAGGTGCTGCAACTGCCTCCTGGTAGAGTTGGTCGGTGTAGACGAGTGCACCTTTCTTGTCAGAGCTGATCATGATCACGCTCATTGGCCCAGGCATCTTCAGCACATTGTAAGAGAAGTGGGTGGCCGCCATGAACTTGGCAAGCGTTGGGCAGCCAAGGATACCATTGTATGGCAATGAGATCTTGGCGATGTCAAAGACGATCTTCTCTGTTCTGAAATTTATGTCACTTCCAAATGTTACCGGCAGTGTGATCTTGCCCTTTAGCTGAGTCATCCCTGAATTGACCCCTTTGTCGTGGTTTTATCACGGCAGATGTCCGGGTGAACGGACTTAGGTTCGAGGCCATCGCCAATGGGGTGGACTCAAAGGGGTTAGTCGGGACGAAAGACACGGATTTACCCAGGTTCGGCCCCTCGAATCGAGGTAATAGCCTACGTCCTGCTTGTGTTTGTATTGCTTCCGTATCGATTACAAGGAGCTAAAACCTTGACCTAGTTCTCGATTGCCTCCCCCTAAATCACCCCGGGTCTGCCTTTATATAAGAGGTCAGGACCACCGGTTCGTTACAATTGCTAATCGAGTCCCTCTCTATCTTCTTGTCTAAGCTGTCTGTGAGTCGGCTTGCACGCCCGGGTCTTCTCCATCCGGGCCGTCGTACGGCCCACACCGTGAGCCGCCTGTCTTCTTGGGCCACTAGTCTTACGGCTCATCTTTGGGCCGGCTCACGAGCCAACAACATGACCCGGAGCCTCTTCGGCGGGTCATATCCCAACCATTAGGCCCCAGGTTGAATTGAGCTTGCTCACTTCATCCTTCTCTTCCACTTTTGGCGAGTCACCCAGAAATGACCTGGCGTGATGTCATGAGATCTACTGACGTATCACCAAATCTTTCATTAACTGTCATCCCGAAAATCGAGGCGTTCGCCTCGGCCAAACAGTGTCATCGCCTGGATTTTCGCGCCTTCCTTAACCCCCTTTTAAATATGACCCGTGCGGGTCGGAGTTTCCCATTCTCCCGCTCGTGCCTCTTCTCCTTCGTCTTCTTCCTGTCGCCGCCCCAGCGCCTTCGAGCTTTTGCTCCGGCGGCGTCCGTACGTCGTCCCCAACCTTGGCCGCTGCATCACCCTAAACGTACCAAAGATCCGTCCGCCTCTGCCATGCCATCTCCAATGAGTTTTTCTGCTCCTTAGATTGCCGTTGCCGTAGTAGGGTATTCACCGGAGCTCCACCGCCGCCGTTCGGGCTCCGGCACCGCCATCGCAAGTGTATCTCGATGCTGCTTACGCCTTTAGAATGCGCTCTTGCGCCGCCGCCACATGCGGGCCGGTCGCGCGTAATGCACGGGCCACGACGACCCCAATCAGTTTCTTTTTCCTCCGCTGTTCATCGCTAGGTCAGAATAAAATTTATTTTCTCTGCTTTTGTAGATCCATAGATATAGTAATATCTTGCGGAATCTGTTTTTAGGACTTAGCCGATTTTTCGATCTTCCCTTTCTCTGTTGAGTCGCCAAGCCTCTCCGGCTCTTATCAGCCGGGTCTTCCGCTTTATCCGTAGAGACCTTAAACTTTTAAGCCGTCAAATGTATTTGCTTGCGCTTCGACTCATCGCGCCTTTTATCTTGCACAGCACTTAAGCCGCCAACATGTCTCGTGCATCCAATTCATGCAACTGGGTTGGGTCGTGCATCACGGAGGACTTTTTGTCGGATTTTGTTCACGCGGGTACTCTTCCTCCCAAGGAAGTCATTAGCTGGCGGGTCCCAGGTGATGAGACGCGGCCCAAACCTCAAGAAGGTGAAGTGGTGGTTTTTTCTGACCATATTGAACAAGGGTTCATGCCTCCCGACTCAAAATTCTTTCGGGACGTCCTTCACTGTTATAAGCTTCACCCGCAAGACTTGGCCCCCAATTCCGTCTCAAACATATGCAATTTCCAAGTGCTCTGTGAAGCTTACCTTCAAATCAAGCCGTCTGTGGGGTTCTTTCGGGAGTTCTTTTATGCTAACCGGCAAACTGAAGTGAAAGCCGGCCCGAGCCTAGAGCTTGGAGGCATATCCATCCAATGGCGTAGAGATATCATCTTTCCAGCTACGCAGCTGCCGAGTCACCCCAAGGACTGGAACAAGACCTGGTTCTATTGCAAGGACACCTCTCCTGAGAACGAGCGTCCTTTGCCGGGTTATTGTCCTTCCCGGCTCACAACAACATCAGAGCTTCCTGGCCGGCTATCAGCTTCAGAACGCAAAAGATATGAGCCGGCCCATGCCAAAATCAAGGCTCTCATGGCCAACGGCTTAATCAGGTTGGACCTGATCCGCTGCTGGATTTCGTAGCGGATTATGCCTTTGAGCCATAGAAGCCGACTCATGTGCGAATATAGAGGCAAGTATGATAGCTCATTATGCTTCAGCCGATCCACATTGACAGAGAATGACATCACCCTCGCCATCCGGAGCCTTGTCCATGAAGCTTCCGGATCATGCAGTGAAATTGGCCTGGCACCTTTTAGTGCCAACAATCCGGCTCCCGATGCAAGTTTAATCTCTTCCCATCCGACTCTTAGATGTTGTTTGCACTTTGTTGATTTGGTATTCACTCTCAGGGTCATTCTTATAGGCCGACTCAGACTTCTGGAAGAGGGAATATGTTGCTCCTCCGAAGAAATCTAGGAAGAAGGTCCCAACTAAGAAGGATAAAAAATATGTCCCGCAAGATAATTTGCTTGACCCGCCACCATCATCCAGCTCAGATGTAAAGTTTCAACTGTCTTGCTTGATCTTTTACCTTCCTGTTTTATTAACACTTACTTTACTCGCAGGATGAAGTGGAAACCAGCCGTGCCAATGCTCCTGAGGTAAATTACTTTTCTCCGGCTTAGAATGTTTCGTCCCCCGAAAGCCGCTGAGGGTTATCAGAAAAGTTCCTCTTTCTCACCCTCTTGCTTATCTGGCTCCCGATTTTCTCTTAAAAAAGCAACAGCAAATTGAGCGTCGATAGACTCGAAGCACTGGCTCTACTAAGCTCATGTCTGGACTACCAAACTCTCCGGCTCCAAAGAAACGCCTCGCCGAGGTTTAAATCTCTTCTTTTCCTTTGTCTTTCCTTTGTAAACTTGATACTCTCTTCACCTTTCTTTTTTATTTTTTGTAGAAATCTCCTTCCTCCGGCGACTCTTCGGAGTCAATTATACCACCGCCCAAGATTAATCCGCTGTAAGCGATCCTTACTATGATATCTGGATATCCGGCTGTTACTCTGATAGCAATATCTTCAACTGTTGATCCTTCTTTTGTGCAGTGCTCAAGCTAAACGTCGCAAGACCAACAAGCCCTCCTCCGGCCCAGTTATCGAAGAGCCGGAGCCCGAACAACCGGAGGAGACTCAACCACAAGAAAACCCGCCGGCTGCCTCCACGGAGCCGGCCGCTGAAGATGTCATCATGGAGAGCCCTCCAAGGGCTCCTTCCAAGCAGGCGACTCCTGCCAAGACCCCTGACACTTCGGATGTTGTTATCATCGGCTCTGGTCATCAAACGCCTCCGGCTCATGTGTTAACCAAACATACAGAGCCGGCTGAAGCCTCGAAGAAACTGAACTTCGATTCTTCATGCGAGAAGATGACAGTCGAAGAGCTACACGTCGGGTATATAAACCGGGCTACCACTAGCCGGGATCTGGAACTTCGGTTGATCTCTTCCATGAAGACAAAATATGAGGTACTTTTCCTTCTTACTATATCTTTACTTAGCCCCCAAGAGCCGGCTTAACGTACTGAATCGTTGAGCCGGGTCTTTCTGTGACCTCTGCAGATATTGTTATGTCAAATTCCCTTAAAATTGCTTTAGCTTTGTACTGTAAATAAAGTGAACCGCCAATCGTAGCCCCCAAGGGCCATCTCAGATTATATTTGAGTCGGGCCTTTAATGTAGACAACTTAAAGATCTAATCGTAGCCCCCAAGGGCCGGCTCAAACTTGATCAAGTTGAGTCGGTGCTTCCATTATTAGTACATTGAAGAGCCATAGTGTAGCCCCCAAGTTCCGGATTAGCTTCGAAGGAGATGAACCGGAATTGCATACTTGAAAGATCAAATATACATTAGCCCCCAAGTGTCAAATATATTGCTTGCAATCTGTTTGAGACTTGTATTTGCTTTTAACACTCGTCTTCCATTTTGGTGGCTTATCCTGTATTTTGATGTATTATAGGAAGCTTTGAATGAAGCCGGGTCTCAGTTGATGGATCTGAGGGCCAACCTGGCGGCTCAGCAAGAAGCCCGAAGCATTGCTGACGAAAAATGCCGGCTTCTCTCTGAGGAGCTGGCCAATGTCACTGCTGAGCTTACCTCTTTAAAAGAGACAGCTGAATCTGAAAAGGCCGCTCTAACCAAACGGGCGGACGACGCTGAGCAGCGGCTTACAGCTATGGCGGAGGAACTACAAGGTCTGAAATAGCACATCGCGAAGATGTCAGCCGCCCTATTTGGTAAGTTTTCTTGTTTACTTTGTATTGTTTAAAATTGCTAGTGAAAAAACTGGCAACTCGTTAACTTTATCCGACTTATCCAGGTCCCAGGAGCCGGCAGTTGGCTTCTGATAGCCTTCTGCCACTGAAGGCCATTTATACTTTTGCGGAACAGTTATACTGCGGCGCCATCTTCACGATCAAGAGCGTGCAATACAAGGAGAAGATCCCCACTGCCCTAAAAGGGGTATTGGAACTCTTCTCTACAATGCCCAAGCAGATAGAAGAGCTCAAGAAGTCTGCCTTTCGCCAAGGAGCCATTGCCGGATTGAGCCGGGCTCTGGCCTTCGCCCCCGAGCTAACGCCGGCTGAAATGACATATGGTTACCCGTCTAAAAGAGATGACGGCTCAGAATTCACCGAAGAAGATTACACCCAGTGTGTCAAAGAGTCGCGCTATCTGGCCTCTGTTCTGGCAGATGAAGCTGACTTGAACACCTATCAGGCGGCTTATGACGCAGAGGAGAAGAGAATCTGCGGGCCTCTCTACGAGTGGAAAGATCTGACACCCGCCCGCATTAAGGATCTCTTTCCTTGTGAGCTTGACGCGTCTCCGTTCCTTGAAGGGTCTTTTGCTGCTCTGGCTGACTGTAATTTGGACTTGGGCAATCTCCAGATAAAGCCAGCAGAAGACCCGGAGCAGGATGAGCCGGCCAATAACTGAATTTTATTCTTCTAACCTTTCTGAGCACAGACTTATGTAATGACCCGCCGTGGGCGGTTGACAATGCTTTTGCTCCTTCTGAGAGTAGTTTTTTGTAATAGGTTAAACATGACTCTGCCACTTGGTGATTGTATATATTTGCACCTCTCTGAGTGTACTTTCCTTCTCTCTGTGTTTTAATGTGTTCCGGCTTCTTTAGGGATACACCTTGAGATTTTCTGATGAGGAGTGTCTGTCTTCAAAGACACCATTCCTTGCTTCAGAATATTAGAGCCGGATATTCTCTTTGAAACTTTAAATTTTGT
This sequence comes from Hordeum marinum, assembly GCA_022496015.1. Classification (NCBI taxonomy): domain Eukaryota; kingdom Viridiplantae; phylum Streptophyta; class Magnoliopsida; order Poales; family Poaceae; genus Hordeum; species Hordeum marinum. The sequence goes on along the minus strand of CM039674.1, from coordinate 261,151,144 downwards.
CGACCGGAGCAACATGGCTCCAGCTCTTGTCATACGAAGTCATTAAGGAGCCGGTTGTCTGTTAGGATAATGTAAGCTATACCTGATGGTAAGAAGCCTCTATCGACAACTGCGGCTATTGACGAGCCAGAACTTTTGAGGAGAATTGCGGCTGTGTAGCCCTCAAGTGCCGGGTAGTTCTGCCTGCAGCAACCTGGGACTTATAATTGCCTTGCTCTGACCCGGCTTGATAAGCCGGCATGATACAATACGTGATGATGATATTTCCTTCCTCAAAAAAACTCATATGATGGCTCTTCTGCGTGGATTTCGAACGGTTAAACTCATACCAGCTTAGGGTCTCTATCGAGATTGGCCGTCAATTATTTGAACCGGCTCAGGGTCTCTAGGCGAGATTGGCCGTCAATTTCTTGAACCGGCTCAGGGTCTCTAAGCGAGATTGGCTAGTAAGAGTACAGTGAACGCCGGCTGTCGATGGGAGATGTAAGCTATACCCTAAGGCAAGAAGCCTCCATTGACAACCGCGGCTAATAATTAGCTTGAGACGGCATAAAGCCAGTTGTTTGAAAGGAGAAGTAAGCTATACCCGAAGGCAAGAAGCCTCTTTCAACAGCTACAGTTGATAAGCAACTGACTTTTGGCATAAACGCCGGTTTTTAGGGTGAGATAAGCGAACCCGTCGGTAAGAAGCCCCCTTCGACAACCGCGGTTAATAAGTAACCGGAAGTGGCATAAAGCCGGCCATTAGGGTGAGATAAGCGATACCCGTCGGTAAGAAGCCCCCTTCGATGGCCGCAGTTGATAAGCAACTGGAATTTGGTGTACACGCTGTTGTCTTAGGGTCCTGTAAGCTATACCAAAGGTAAGAAGCCTCCATCAACAACAGTGCTTAATGTAACCAAACTAGGCATAAAGCCAACTATGCAAGGGAGAAGTGAGCTATACCCGGAGGCAAGAAGCCTCCTTGCAATAGTTTAATGACAGCTGGTTGTGCAAAGGAGAAGTAAGCTATACCCGAAGGCAAGAAGCCTCTTTGCAACAATGCTTAATTGAGCATATCGCCGGTTGTGCAAGGGAGAAGTAATCTATACCCGAAAGCAAGAAGCCTCCTTGCCACAACGCTTGATAGGGCATAAAGCCAGAGGGTAGACTAGCCGTTTTGACGGCGAACAAACCACTTCAACTCAAATTCTTGAGCCGGAAAATTTTATCTTGATTGTACAAAGGTATACATAAGAGCAGAGGCCCCAGTCTTGTGCGGGGATGCTAGCTTTTACTCATGTGAACATGATATATACAATGATAGTGGCTTTCAACCCCTGCTAAGTAAAGTATGGTCGCAGATGTGCGATATTCCATGGCCGCAACGTCTCTTGACCCACGGTTTCTGACTCATCTCTGACATCAATGAGGTAATATGACCCATTGTTAAGGTTCCTGCTGATCACAAAAGGCCCCTCCCATGGTGGAGATAACTTATGCATTCCAGATTGGTCTTGAATCAACCGGAGCACTAGGTCACCTTCCTGGAACGTCCGGGTCTTTACCCTGTGGCTATGATAGCGTCGCAGGTCTTGTTGATAAATTGCCGACCTGGCTGTTGCTAACTCTCGTGCTTCATCCAAGGCGTCCAACGCATCTTGGCGTGCTATCTCATTGTCCGTCTCAACATAAGCTGCCACCCTTGGTGAGACATGCCAGATGTCACTGGGTAGAACTGCCTCAGCACCGTACACCATGAAGAAAGGTGTGAAACCTGTAGATCTCTTAGGTGTAGTTCAGATGCTCCATAAGACGGAAGGCAACTCCTCAACCCAACATCCAGGTGTCCGTTTCAAAGGAACCATGAGCCGTGGTTTGACACCTCTTAAAATTTCCTGATTGGCTCGCTCTGCCTGACCACTAGACTGTGGATGTGCCACGGCTGAAACATCAAGACGGATATGCTCCTTCTCACAGAATGTTTTCATAGCTCCTTTGGATAAATTTGTTCCATTGTCTGTAATAATACTGTGTGGGTAACCAAAGCGATAAATCAGCTTCTTAACAAATTGAACCGCCGTAGCTGCGTCACATTTACTGACCGGCGCTGCCTCTACCCACTTAGTAAATTTATCACCACCAGAAGGTGCGTTTTCTTATCCTTGGATCGCTTGAAAGGTCCTACCATATCGAGCGCCCGAACCGCAAACGGCCAAGTGATTGGTACCATCCTCAATTCTTGAGCCGGAACGTGAGCACGCCGGCCGAACTTCTGACAGCTGTCACACTTACGGACTAAGTCTTCTGCATCCTTGTGAGTCATCAACCAGAAAAACCCATGTCGAAAAGCTTTAGCCACCAAAGATTTTGACCCGGCGTGATGTCCACAGTCGCCAGCATGAATTTCACACAATATTTGTTGGCACTCCTCTGGTGAGACGCAGCGCTGAAAGACACCCGTCACACTACACTTATGTAACTCAACATTGATAATCGTCATAGACTTAGAATGCCAAGTGATCTTCCTGGCCAGATCCTCCTCTTGAGGTAACTCGCCACGTGTCAGATACGCCAAATAAGGAATAGTCCAGTCTGGGGTAGCATGCAGAGCCGCCACCAGTTCTGCCTTCGGGTCAGGAATAGCCAGATCCTCCTCAGAAGGTATCTTGACAGTCGGATGATGCAATACATCCAGAAAAACATTAGGTGGTACCGGCTTTCGTTGAGAGCCTAACCGTCACAAGGCATCAGCCGCCTCATTCTTGCGACGATCAATGTGATCCACCTAGTACTCCTTGAAATGACCGGCCATGATATCAACCGCCTGTCGATAAGCCACAATCCACGGATCCTTGGAGTCCCAAGTACCTGAAACTTGCTAAGCCACCAAATCTGAGTCGCCTAAACACCTGACCCGGCTTAATTTCATTTCTTTAGCGACTCTGAGACCATGGAGCAGTGCTTCATACTCAGCTGCATTATTAGTACAAGGGAACATTAACCGGAGCACATAACAAAACTTGTCACCCTTGGGGGAGGTGAGAACAACTCCTGCCCCGGACCCTTCTAGTTGCTTGGATCCATCAAAGTGTATAGTCCAATACGTGTTATCCAGCTTCTCTTCGAGGGCTTGACATTCAGTCCAATCATTTATGAAATCCACCAAAGCATGAGACTTAATTGTTGTACGAGGAACATACTTGATGCTAAGAGGACTCAGCTCTAAGGCCCACTTGGCAATCCTCCCTGTAGTCTCTCTATTTTGAATAATATCCCCCAACGGGGCAGAACTGACCATTGTTATTTGGTACCCCAAAAAGCAATGTTTTAACTTACGATTGGCCATGAAAACTCTGTATACTAACTTCTGCCAATGTGGATACCTCCGCTTAGACTCTGCCAAAACTTCACTAATGTAATAAACCGGCCTTTGCACAGGATACTCCTTCCCTGCCTCCTTGCACTCTACCACAATTGCTACACTACTGCTCTGTTGTTAGCCGCCACATAAAGGAGCAATGGCTCTTTCTCAACCGGAGCGGCTAACACTGGCGGCTCAGTCAACTGCTTTTTAAGAGCTTCAAGTGCTTCGGCCGCTGCTGCGCTCCACTTAAACTTGTCTGTCTTCTTCATCATCTGGTATAAGGGAATGGCTTTCTCCCCAAGCCGGCTTATGAAGTGGCTCAATGCAGCAATCCGTCATGCAAGGCGCTGAACGTCATTAATGCATGTCGGCTCCCCCAAAGAAGTGATAGCCTTAATCTTATCTGGGTTAGCCTCGATGCCCCGCTCAGAGACCAAGAAACCCAAAAGATTTCCTGCTAGAACACCAAAGACACACTTCGTCGGGTTAAGCATCATCTTGTAGACCCGGAGATTGTCAAAGGTTTCTTTCAAATCCTCTAAAAGAGTTTCCTTCTTTGTGGATTTAACCACGATGTCGTCTACGTAAGCATGAACATTTCGGCCAATCTGACTATGGAGGCAATTCTGCACACGGCGTTGGTAAGTCGCCTGGGCACTCTTGAGCCCGAAAGGCATGGAGACATAGCAGAATGCCCCAAAAGGTGTAATAAACGCCATCTTCTCCTGATCTTTCATTGCCATCTTGATCTGATGATATCCTGAATATGCATCCAGGAAGCATAAACTTTCACATTCGGCTGTTGCATCAATAATTTGATCGATACGAGGGAGTGCAAAAGGGTCAGCCGGGTAAGCCTTGTTAAGGTCCGTGTAATCTATGCACATACGCCACGTGTCGTTCTTTTTCAGCACTAGCACCGGGTTAGCCAACCACTCCGGGTGAAAAACTTCCACTATAAAGCCTGCGGCCAAGAGTCGAGCAACTTCCTCCCCAATAGCTTTACGTCTCTCTTCGTTGAACCATCGTAGAAACTGTTTGATCGGCTTAAACCTTGGATCCACATTAAGATTGTGCTCAGCGAACTCTCTCGGTACACCCGGCATGTCAGAAGACTTCCATGCAAATATGTCCCGATTCTCACGGATGAATTCGATGAGCGCGCTTTCCTATTTGGGATCCATGTGAGCCCCAATGATGAACTGCTTGGATGAGTCACCCGGATTGAAATCTACTGCCTTGGTATCATCCGCTGAAAACTTGAGTGGCGGCTCAACTTCTGTCGTAGGCTTCTTTAGCAGGGTCATATCCTCCGCAAAGGGCCGGCTCTAGACGGGTTGCCTCCGCCTCTCGTCTGTCTCTCGCCTGGTCCACGAGGGCTTGTGCATCTAGAGCCGCCCGCTCGTCCTCCGGTGGTTCGCGACATGGGTGACTGCTGGAACACGCCGGCGACTCATAGTGTCGGCTAAAACTTCGACTAGGGAGGGGGTGGAGTGAACCCGGCTCCGGCTGTGTGCATACCTCTCTTGCTGGGCCATGGCCGTCTGTAAATATCCAATGGCGTTTCGCACATCCTCCGCAAAGGGTGCCTCATCTGGGATGGGAATCGTCTCAAGCTGGGCGGCCGCTGCCACCATGTTCTCGGCTGGGTTAGAGTAATGACCCGCCGGTGTTGGAAAATCCCTAGGTGAGACTTGGTTATGCTGGGGTGGATGAGTCGCCGGGCGCTCCATCGGGCGGCTCTCCGGCGCACCCGTAACCCGCCCCGCACCAGGGGTGTTAAAAAGGTTCCTCACTTCGTAACATTCTGGTAGACGGGATTGATGCCTCCTTCGGTGCACCACGGCCACTGACCTTTGCTCCAGCTCCAGTCGGAAAGCGTTTGCCTTGATACGCTCCGCTTCTTCCTCCATCTGGGATTTCAGCTCGTCCATCCTTTGCCGTTCCTCTGCCATCCGGCCCTTGATCCGTGCCACCTCTAGATTCCTGGCTGCTTGATTATTCGGTGTTACCTCTGTGGCCATGAGAGTTGTGAGTTCGTCCATCAATTCCACTAGAACCTGAGCCGGCGGCGGTGGGCTATCACCCGTTGTGGCGGCTCCCACAGCCGTGTCACCGGCGGCTGAAGCCGATCCTGCCATGAACACCGCCGCGTGAACCGGGGGGCTCAGAGCATCCGTCTCAACGCCCTCTACCTCAGAATAGTTGTTGTAGTAGCCCCCAAGGCCACCATTGCTGAGCCGATATACTAATTTTGTCTCCCCACTGGAGGACTCATCTTCCGAGAAAACGACAGTTCCCTGTGACCCGGACGCTTCCAGGTCCATGCCTTGAGTGAAGCCCACGAGAACGTGCTTTTGACCCAGACGGGCACGGGCAGGCTGCATAACACGCATAGATTGGAGAAGCCGAGCCGGCTCGACGATGTCGGTGCAGACGTCCGGCTCGGGTGTAGATCCATCAACCTTTCCGATGAAAACCTAGATCCCGCCGAACGGAACCCGGAATCCATACTCCACAGAACCAGCATCAAGCCCCCAGCCGGCGTCATCGATGTAGATCCGGCCGCGGTGACTCTTGCTCATCCTTCCAACCACGTATCCTTCGAGCCCTGGGGGAGAGCCCTTTGAGAACTCAACACCACCAAGTGCTAGCCCCACGGTGGGCGCCAACTGTCGTGGTTTTATCACGGCAGATGTCTGGGTGAACGGACTTAGGTTCGAGGCCATCGCCAATGGGGTGGACTCAAAGCGGTTAGTCGGGACGAAAGACACGGATTTACCCAGGTTCGGCCCCTCGAATCGAGGTAATAGCCTACGTCCTGCTTGTGTTTGTATTGCTTGCATATCGATTACATGGAGCTAAAAGCTTGACCTAGTTCTCGATTGCCTCCCCCTAAATCGCCCCCGGTCTGCCTTTATATAAGAGGTCAGGACCACCGGTTCATTACAATTGCTAACCGAGTCCCTCTCTATCTTCTTGTCTAAGCTGTCTGTGAGTCGGCTTGCACGCTCGGGTCTTCTACGTTCGGGCCATCGTAGGGCCCACACCATGAGCCGCCTGTCTTCTTGGGCCACTAGTCTTACCACTCATCTTTGGGCCGGCTCACGAGCCAACAACATGACCCGGAGCCTCTTCGGTGGGTCATATCCCCAACACCCTTGGAATGTGCCTGTCGGCTCGAGATCTTCATCAGGGATTTGTAGCCTCTAGATGACGTCTGGCGAGATCAGGTTCAGGCTGGCCCCACTGTCGACTAGCATTTTCGTCACCTTGAGGTTGCGAATTGTCGATGAAACCAACAACGGCAGACACCCGACCGTGGTTGTGCGATCAGGGTGATCGTCGGCGTCGAAAATGATAGGAGTGTTGGACCACTTCGGAGGTTTCTGGGCACCGATAGACGGCTCCGCCGCATTGACCTCATGTGCCCACTATTTGAGTTGGCGGTGAGAGGAATGCGATGAGGCACCTCCCTCGATGCACATCATCTCTGTAGCCTTCTGGACCTCATGCTCGTTGGACTCGTTGTCCTCTTCATTGCAATCGTCATCCCCTCCTTCTTCATCGCGGCCTCGAGCGGGCTTCTCCTTCTGTTGCTTGGCCTTGCCGCGACAACCTCCTTGGTTGTTACGTTTCTTGCTGGACCCTTCTGCATCGTTTTGGTCCTTCTCCTTATCTTGTCTCACGTACTCAGCCTTCTGCTTCTCGATGAGTTGCTCGACCTGTCGGTAGTTTTGGAGGTCGTGGCCCTTGGTGCGATGGATCTTGCATTACTGCTTGTCGAAGCCTTCCATCTTGTCGGCGGCTGCCAAGACCCGACACGAGGTGCACCTAGCAACCTCCTTCCTGGTATTGTCAACCTTAGTTTTCTTGGTGGCATCGACGTTGCCGGATCCCTCGATAGCAAGCACAGTCTTACTCGTGCGCTTCTTGTTCTGCCGCCGGTTTTTCTTTGCTGGGGCGGTGTCGTCTTCGTCATCAGAGTTGACTCCAATGCCAGCTTCTTCACTAGGGAGTCTCCTCCCTTCTTCGGCTCAGGAACATCTATCAGCCAGAGCAGAAAGCTCGGCACATCCCTGACCTTGTTCATCGCCAGCTCTTCGTGCATCCTGCGGTTGCGCATGTTCTGGTGGAACGTGCTAATAACAGCGGCAGGATGAACGTCCGGGATGTTGTGATGCACACGGCTGAACCTTTGAATGTACTTGCGCAGGGTTTCGCCTTCTTTCTAGGGAATGATGTGCAAGTCACTTTCTTGACCAGGAGCTTGGTGGCCTCCGGTAAAGGCGCCGACAAACCCATGGCAGAAGTCTTCTCGGGAGGCAATGGAATTCTCCGGCAGGTGCATCAACAACGACTTGCAATTGCGCTTGAGTACCAATGGGAAGTAGTTAGCAAGTATCTTGTCGTCGCGAGCTCCCGCAGCCTGCACCACGATGGTGTAGATGCTCAACAACTCCAACGGGTGAGTCTTGTCGTCATATTTCTCCTGGACCTCTGGCTTGAACGTTTAGGAGTTGGGCCACTAGACTCGCCGCAGCTCACGGGTAAACGCTGGACAACCCACCTCATAAGGTAGGCTGACAGGATACCCTGGCACGGATTTGTCCACAGTGGGCCCCACGCACTTATCAGATTGATGGCGCGCTTCCCGCCGTCGCTCGACCGTAGTGTGAGCATCTTCTTTGCTTTGCTCCCGAAGAACTTGGCGCTGATCACGGCAAGTCCGTGGATCAGACGACATCGTCAAGTAACCATCACAAGCGTCGGTCCGACGAGTCGGTGACCGGCGTTGTTGCTGCGGAGGAGAATGCACCATGGTCGCACCACCTCCGGCCTTCTTGGCACTGGCACGAGCCGTCTCGGTGGACCAAAACTTATCGGCAATACTGAGGACGCTCTGAATGGTGGCTCTCCACTCGTCGAGCTTCTCCACAGCAGGAGGGAAGTTCAGGAGCAGTTGTGCCCGCACCATTGCTTCTTCCGACATGGTCGGCAGCGAACGGCGTGAAGAACGCAAGGTGCTTTAACTCCTAACCATGTTAGAAGGAGCTCTGTCGCGGTCCCGCAATGGCATGCCACTCCCACTAGCATGCTGGCATGCATGCTGGTCCCGCGCATCTTGGGAGCGATGTGCAGGAGCTTTTCCATGGGGACGTTGGGAACCACCGACACCGCGGCACTCCTCTACGCGTGTGTCCTGAGAATGTCGCGGCATACGCACTGGTGTGGGTGTCTTGGAGGGTGCCCTTCCGTCCCTGGAGTTCACCATATCACCCATAGGCGGTATAGCTCCGTCCTGAGACCCAGCGGCGTGGGGGTTTCCGCCGCCGCTGTGAGCGTCTCCGCGGCAGGCGTCACCGCTTCCTTGGCCTTGATCACCAGAGCGCCGTGTGGGCGCGGGGTCTCCACTTCCTTCGCCCACGTCCACTCCATCGCCAGCTTGGGCGACCATGGGTGCGGCAGATGTGGAGGGCTCCACTGTCGTGAAACCCTTCTTCTTGGGAGCCATGGCGATGGATATGATGAAGGAACTGATGCGTTGATCGTCGGACCGTATTTACGCAACCAATCCCCTACCTGGTGCGCCAGAGATGTCGTGGGGGACGAACACCTATGGGATCGGGAGGACCCCTTTCGGTTCGGCAGGGATACTGGTGTGCGCGAAGAGCAGGACGAACAAGCAATGCCAGGGGATTTTTACCCAGGTTTGGGCCATTGAGAAGTGTAAAACCCTACTCCTGCTTTGTGTATTATGGATGTTCTTGGGTTCTATCCACAGGAGCGTTGTGTGGATGATCGAGCACAGCCTCTACGCGTGCGAGCTAGAAGATTGGTCAAAAGATCCTCTACTGTAACGCCATGGGCCTCCTTTTATATGACCAAGGGGATCCCAACAGCGGCATACAATGCGTACATGGGGTGTACAAAGCTACAGTGTTATCGTACCTAACACTGACGGTGTAGGATAGGTGCATTTAATCCTCTGTCTGGTGCCTTTGACTATCTACGGGACGGGACAAGACGCCGTCCCATCGGCACCGCTTAGCCCCTCCATCGTCGGCGCCTCGACACGTGCCTAGGTGAGGCAACACCTGGCCTCTGTGCTGGTGGGGTCTTGACGGGGCTTCGCCTTGCCGGGGCCCTGAAGGCCATCCCGGCACGGTCTTGCTGGGGGTCTATCCTTCAGCCCTGATTGTTCTTTTAAATGTTCTCTTGATTTCCATGTATCCGCATCTAGCAATTCCCAGTCGGGCCTTGCCGCCGGAGTGGCTATTACTGTCCGTGCACAAGTAAGGGGCACTGGAGAGCCCAAAACTCTAGTGCACCGACACACATGCCACAACTACTTCACATACATAAAGGTGAATCATCTCCTTTACACGTGTTCACTTGACCCCTTCGAGGATGGTATACTACTTGACACTCCTCTCATGTACATGCATAGGTATGGTAGGAGCTTCACGGACGACGAGGAGGAGTGCCGGCACCTACGTACACCTACACCATCTGCCAAAATCGCGTCCCGGATCTCAGATATCAAGCTGACCCAGACCCCTCGGATGTCCGACCATTTCCGGACGTTCGGACCCCTCCGAAGCCTCGGACATCCGATAGCCTCCGGACGTCCGGAACACCTAGACAGACCCGAAATCTTGGATTTTCGGACCTCCCGGACGTCCGACTCGGCTGGAATTTTGTTTTGTCCATAACTAATTCACTCGAACTCCGATTTCGATGTTTTTAGCTTGTTGTGTAGCTATTGACGCCCCCATCCCACAAAATTAGTTCCACCATCATTTGACACAATCAAATATTTTCAATTTTGGCAAGTTTGCCTAGGCCTCCACCATAACTTCCGCATAAGCATCCCACCATAAACTTCCACCACCCATCCCAATTTTGTTTGAGATTTTGAGTTGCGGTTTCCATTTCCTAAGGTGTTTTGCCCAATTAGGGACGGTTCTACATAAACAACACCACCGCTCATCATCGCCTTGGCCTCGACATCGACAATGGCCACTTCGCCTTTTGGCACCTCAACTGTAAGCAAGGACGATAACCTCAACGACATCATTGTCATTTTCCTTGCCATTGCATTGATCGCCTCGAGCCTATTGCCTACCTTACCTATTGAGACTGCGTAGTTGAGAATTGCCAGGCCACATTACTTGTGCACTGTAGTGTTACTCATATGCCACATAGCTACATTTGGCGTGCAAACATCTTGTGCCATAAGTCTCTCCCGTGCATATACATCATACTATCTCATATCTTGGTTCGAGCATCAAGCATAAAAAAGCAAAAGAAAGAGAAAAGGCTTTTAATAAAAAGAGGAGATACAAACAAGCTTATAAGCAATAGCAATAGCATTGAGTCATTTGGCATAGTTCATACACTTGGATCATACATACATAGCATAATTGGGATTGAAGACGACACGTTTACTCTCATAGGTTGGTGCACAAGCGCGTATTAGCCCATTTGAGCAATCGAGCTATTGTCTCTTCTACTATCCGTGCAACACGAGCTTTTTCCGGGTATATCACATTTGTGCTCATTCCTTGGTTGCGCAGATCCCATTTATCTATCTGTGTGTGTGTTCCTAGTGCCACCATAGCTATTGATCTATTTGCTTTGCATTGCGATTTTGTGAATCTTCCTCAACATTTTCAATATCTTGACTACCATTTTGCTTGAATTTTTGCCACTTGTCCTAACCGAGCCACTCGATAAGATTTATGTTGTAGGTGTGAGTGAACAAGTCCGGTACCAATTCCACTATTCTCTCAATTCACATTGGGTGAAACGGGATACATCCTCAAATTTCGAAACGGTATCTTGGTATTGTTTATCTCATTTACCACTCACCTTTGCTCGAGTCTTGTGATGGCTAGGCAAAGCATGACATCTTCGGTGTTCGACGACTACATCGACATGAGCAACCACATCAACTAACAACTGAAGCGACTTGCCATCGATATACGACACTCCGAAGCTCGAAAGCGAGACATGGTGGAAGCACACATGAAGCAACTTAGACACATGGCGTCCAACTACAAGTCTTCTTCCCCTTCCTCATTGTCACGACGTAGACACTCAAGTTGCACGTCTTGGAACAAACAAGAGCACGAAGATCGAGATCACCACCAAGGACAAGCTTCGACGCCAAGATCAAGGCGACCGACTACATGCATGGATGACCCTTCCATCTTCGGAAGCATCCCAAGGAAGATGGACGAGCATGGGATTCTCCCTTTGTTCATGCAGGAGGGTGATGAAGTGCCATCTTCGGACTTCATCCATGATGACAGTGATGAGGAGGTTCAGCATGGGACATTCCCTTCAACCGAGGCGGCGCAAGGAGTTGATCATGGAGATGTTTCCACCTACATCTCTCCGACACCGGCATATGACGAGATGCCTCAATTTCCATGTGAGGAGAGCCACCACCACATGAGTGACATGAGTGACTCCACTATATGTGACATTGAATGCATTTCCTATGAGAGGATGAGCGTGACCACCACTAGCCCCATATATGATGAGTTGCCACACTTTCCATGTGAGGAGAGCCACAACCCCCACCACTTGAGTGAGATGAGTGACTCCACCATATGTGAGTATGAGTACAACTACCTAGAGGGAGTGAGTGAGCCACAACACTTAGTGAGTGAGGTAGTTGAGATGGCATGTGAGGCCACTATGATTTCTAACAACTTAACCTCTACTCCTATTGTGTCTTCTTCTTTGGTGCAAGGTCTCCTACATGACGACGTGCCTACCCTCAACGAACCCATTCCTCCAATGGGAATGACGATGGCCATGGTGGATGATGATGCACTCCCCACATGGTTCCATCATGATGAATATGACCACGAGTTGGTTTCTCCCACCTCACCTACACCACGTGAGTGTAATGAGAAAGGTAACATAGGTGAAGGTTCCTTACTTGTCCCACTAGTGGACTATCTTGAGATTGATTGCTTGCATGATGATCACCTTATGGATACTTCACATGCTATGTCTTCTTCATGCTTAGATGTACCACCTATTTTTGATGATTATGATGATGAGCATGTAGAATTACCTAGTTGTGATGATATACTCCATAGGATATCTTGTGAAATTCTATTGGTCACATCATTTGACAATCCGCTACACTTGTCATATGCTATGCGTGAAATTTCCCATATTGTATCTTTGCAATCTCACCATAGTGACTATGCATATCCCATACAAATTAATCCCATTTGTTCATATGGCATATATTAAAAAGCCATGGTTATTGGCATTTGCTTTTCTTGTGATGATATTCCCATGCTTCCTTTGCATCATTCGCGCAATAATTCTCATATGACATGCCATGACCACCTAGCTTCGGATATGCATTGTTTTGGATGTTGTCCATATTCTCCATATTATGCTTCTGCTATTGCACATGAGGAGACCCCCTTAGTTTCCTCATACATGTTAGGAGATTGTGTTCCATCCCATACATTGCATGATCCCACTACTTGTGTGAAGCATTCACATATCATGAATGGCAACGCTCACGTTAATTCACATGATGCACTACATTCTTCTAGTCTCCATTATGCCACATATAACAACAAACATTTCATGATGGATGACATGTTCCTATATCATGCATCTCACTTATTTGAGCATTGGACATCTTGTGCTAACGAACACAAGCACATGCACATCCTAACGGATGATGTGTACATATACCACGCACACACAATCTTCCCTTTGTCTTTGTTGTGTGTAGGTACTCATAAATACTCGTCAACCTCACAATTCCATGAGTTGACGAAAAGATCTCTTGAGATCATCGATGCTTTGGGATTCATCGGAATGTATCTCCAACCATTCCCATCGCGCAAGAACTACATGAATCACTTCTACATGGCCCTCACGTGGTTATGGCTTATTGTGGATTATATACCCTTTGCCCATATTGCCATGTTCACTTTGCATGATATGCTCATTTCTATGCCTATGACATGCATTTGTGACCCATGCTTTGCATTACACATGACCCATGGTTATCGTATTTTTATGTGTATTTGCGAGCTTGGTGGAGATACTACTTATTGTCATGTTTGCTTTGTGACCCATGCATATGATAATATATTGATCATGTTTTGTTCTCATGCTTGAGATATGTCATGTGCATTGTCTATGCCTACTATTTTCTCATATGACATGATTCCCATGATTTCCTCTAGTATGTTGCATCTTCGCACTACTAGTTTGCACGACATGATCAATATGCTTGCCTATGTTGCATCACCAATGATTATTACTTGCTCCTTTCATGCGGTTGAAGAAAACCATTGCCATGCTTCGCACATGATTGATATTGCATATTGTCATATGTCTCCATATGTTGCCTTTCTCATGCTAGATTTGCCATGTATTGAGTGCAACAATGCCTTTAATATTGCTAATGAGATTGCCCCCATAGATTTCTCTCACATGTCATTGGAGCTTTTGACATATTTCATGTGAAGCATGCTTGTCTTCCTTCGTTGCATGATATGCCTAGTGCCATGAATATTGCCATTGTTGCATCATATTATTCATGCACTTGTGATCCTAATGACTATGTGCAATTGAAGAGAACCATCACGATGGATGATGTGTTTATATACCATGCATATACATTCTTTGATTTTGTTTGTGCATGTGTAGGATACTTCGACTACATGTCAACTTCCACTTCACATGAGTTGATGATTCGAGCTCTTGAGAGCGAGACATGCTACATCGAGGGGTTTCTACATCGCACTTGCTTGCGCATTGGCATTGTGATGGACGCACAAGGTCACACTTTAGAGGTGACATCCTTCTTGAGCATGGATATTTTGGCCCATCCTACTTGTGTTGCTTGCACCATGACATGTATTGGTCATCTTGGACCACTTACTTGCACACATGTTAGAGATATTGCTTTCACTCATAATTGCAATCATTCCATACCTCATGACATATATGCCTTGTGTGTTACATCCAACTTGTGGATTGTTTGATCTTATCATATGCTTGGTTGCAACAATGTCCATTCTTCACATTTGCCATGCCACATTGCTTGCTACATGCTTGACTTGATTGCCTCGCACATGTTGAACACTTGCTCTTTCTATTGTGTTGAGTGCCTATCTATCTTCACTACACCATGTGAACATTATGCTTGGATTGTCTTGCACTTGCCCCATGTGTCTAGACATGTCCTTTTCTTTGGTGTTCTGAATGATTCCTTTGCCTACCATAGACCTTTCGTTGATAGCTATGTGCATGAGTGCTATGACCTTAAGGTAGATGCTTGTTCTATTGACACACATATTGGCATCCCTACCTCACCTAGGCATCCTTGTTTCCATGATAGCATCACGTGTGCTCAATTTATATGCTTACATGCCATGACACAATCCCTTGTCACACCATATGTTAAGCATGATGATGACACTTGTGCGGTGATTCACCACTTGAATGCTTGGCTTTGCACTAACTCTAACCACATTTGTTTTTCCAAGTGTTTGTCTTATTTGCACCTTTTGAAGGAAATCCAATATGGTGAGACATTGGAGAGTGCCCCTTTAGATCTTGATGATGAGCACTTGGTGATCGTCCACTTCTAGACGGCGACGCCATCTCCTTCCCATGGTGATTTGGATTTTGATCCGAGGATGGATCTTTCCCAAGGGGGAGGGGATGATGTGGAGCATCCTACGGACATCACCATGACAAGATTCTATCTGGCAAGTGACACATGCCACAACTACTTCACATACATAAAGGTGAATCATCTCCTTTACACGTGTTCACTTGACCCCTTCGAGGATGGTATACTACTTGACACTCCTCTCATGAAAATGCATAGGTATGATCGGAGCTTCACAGACAACGAGGAGGAGTGCTGGCACCTATGTACACCTACACCATCCGCGAGGGAAGCTTGGAAGCAGAGACAGAAGAAGATGGAGCTGTGGAGTCTACAGCGGCCGGACGACCGACGTCTTCCGGACGTCCGACGCCTAGAGTCCATCCCTGCGAGAGGTCGAGCCAAACTCTACAACGGTCGGATGACCGATGCCGCCTGGACGTCCGGCACCTCCCAGCATCCGAACGACCGAGCCACCCCAAAAATCTGGTGCCAAGTGACTAGAGCCGAATCTACGGAAGTCTGAAGACCTCCAGACATCTGGACCCTCACGAGCCTTCGGACAATCGATGCCCTCCGGACTTCCGGACCCTGCATGTGTGCAGTTGCGGGCCTTGATCCTTGTATCTCTTCCCCACCTACCCCTTCATGGCTAGGACTATATATATTCTGTTGGAAATATGCCCTGGAGGCAATAATAAATCATTTATTATCATATTTCCTTGTTCATGATAATCGTTTATTATCCATGCTAGAATTGTATTGATCGGAAACTCAAATACATGTGTGGATACATAGACGACACCACGTCCCTAGTATGCCTCTAATAGACTAGCTCATTGATCAACGATGGTTAAGGTTTCCTAGCCATGGACATGAGATGTCATTTGATAACGGGATCACATCATTAGGAGAATGATGTGATGAACAAGACCCAAACTATAAGCATAGCATATGACCGTATCAGTTTATTGCTACAGTTTTCTGTATGTCAAGTATCTGTTCCTATGACCATGAGATCATGCAACTCACTGACACCGTAGGAGTACCTTGTGTGTATCAAATGTCGCAACGTAACTGGGTGATTATAAAGGTGCTCTACAGGTATCTCCGAGGGTGTCTATTAGGTTGGCATGGATCAAGACTGGGATTTGTTACTCCGTGTGACGGAGAGGTATCTCAGGGCCCACTCGGTAATACAACATCACAACAAGCCTTGCAAGAAATGTGACTAAGTGTTAGCCGCGGGATCTTGTATTATGTAACGATTAAAGAGACTTGCCAGTAACAAGATTGAACTAGGTATGGAGATGCCGACAATCGAATCTTGGGCAACTAACATGACGAAGAACAAAGGGAACAACATACAAGATTAACTGAATCCTTGACATAGAGGTTCAACCGATAAAGATCTTCATAGAATATGTAGGAACCAATATGCGCATCCAAGTCCCGCTATGGGTTATTGACCATAGAGGTGTCTCGGTCATGTCTACATAGTTCTCGAACCCACAGGGTCTGCACACTTAAGGTTCGATGACGTTTTGGTAGTATATAGTTATGTATGGTGGTGACCGAAGGTTGTTTGGAGTCCCGGATGTGATCCTAGACATCATGAGGAGCTCCGTCATGGTTCGGACGTAAAGATTGATATATAGGAAGTCCTGTTTTGGTCGCCAGAAAAGTTTCGGGCTCATCGGTAGTGTACCGGGAGTGCCGGGAGGGTACCGGGGGACCATCGGGAGGGGTTTCTTGACCCAAGATGTTACATGGGCTGTGGGAGGAGTTAAACCAGCCCCTGGTGGGCTGGCCGAAGCCTCCTCTAAGGGCCCATGCGGCTGGAGTGGATTGAGAAGGAAAAAACACAAGGAGGAAAGAGTTTCCAAGTGGGAAGGAGGAGTCCTAATCCTACTAGGATTGGAGGAGGACTCCTCCTCTCCTCCTTGCGCCAAGGACAAGGGTTGGCCCCTTGGGCGCCAAGCCTCCTCTCTCCCTCCTCCTATATATATTGGAGGTTTTGAGGGTTTTGGGACACGGAAAAATAGCCACGTGCTACCTCTCCTCTAGATCGTAGTTTCTCCTCTAGATCGGTTTCAACGGTTCTTAGGCGAAGCCCTACTGGAATAGCTCCACCACCATTGCCGCAATGCCATCGCACTGCCCGAGAACTCTTCTACCTCTCTACTCCCTCTTGCTGGATCAAGAAGGCGGAGATCGTCATCGAGCTGTACGTGTGCGGAACGCGGAGGTGCCGTCCATTCGGCGCTAGATCGGAAGGACCATGATCAAGATCGCGAGACGATTCGTGATTTGATCGCGGTACGGATCGTGATGGGATCATGGGACAGATCGCGATTGGATCGCGAGATGGATCGTGATGGGGTCGTGGGACGCTCAGCGATTTGGATCGCAAAGACGTTCGACTACATCAACCGCGTTTCTTAACGCTTACAGCTTAGCGATCTACAAGGGTATGTAGATCCACTCTCCCTCTCGTAGATACTCATCACCATGGATAGATATTGCATGTGCATAGGAAATTTTTTGTTTCCCATGCAACGTTCCCCAACAGTGGTATCAGAGCTAGGTCTATGTGTAGATGAGATCTCGAGTAGAACACAAAGGAGTTTGTGGGCGTTGATGCTTAGATTGCTTCCTCCCTTGGTCGTGTTTTGGTTCAGCGGTATTGTGGGATGAAGCGGCCCAGACCAACCTTACTCATACGCTTACGAGAGACGGTTCCATCGACTGACGTGTAACTTTATTACACAAAGATGGCTGGCGGGTGTCTGTTTCTCCTACTTTAGTTGGATCGGATTCGACAAAGGCGGTCCTTGAGAAGGTTGAAATGCAACTTATGTATCACCGTTGTGGTTTTTGCGTAGGTGAGAATTGTTCTTGCTAGATACCTATAGCAGCCACGTAAAACTTGCAACAACAATTAGAGGACGTCTAACTTGTTTTTGCAGGGTATGTTGTGATGTGATATGGCCAATTACATGATGACATATATGTGATGTATGAGATGACCATGTATTGTATAGAATATCACGACTTGCATGTCGATGTGTATGGCAACTGGCAGGAGCCATAGGGTTATCTTTAATTATTGTATGACCTGTGTGTCAATCACTAAGCGCTATGTAATGCTTTACTTTATCGCTAAGCGGTAGCAATAGTAGTAGAAGAGGATGGAGATCAAAAGCACAAGTTCATGGCCATATCATGTCACTTATGATTTGCATGTGATGTTAATACTTTTATGCACCTTGTTTTGCTTAGGACGATGGTAGCATTATAAGGTGATCCCTCACATAAATTTCAAGATAAATTGTGTTCTCCCCGAGTGTGCACCGTTGCGAAAGTTCGTTGTGTCGAGACACCATGTGATGATCGGGTGTGATAGACTCTATGTTCACATACAACGGGTGCAAGCCAGTGTTGCACATGCAAAACACTCAGGTTAAACTTGACATGCCTAGCATGTGCAGGACCGAAAGGTCGAACATGAGTCATATAGTAGATATGATCAACATGATGATGTTCACCATTGAAACCACCTCAACTCATGTGATGATCGGACTTGAGTTGGTGAATTTGGATCGTGTATCACTCGAATGACCGGAGGGATGTCAATTTGAGTGGGAGTTCTTAAGTAATATGATTAATTGAACTCATTATCATGAACATAGTCAGTAGTGTCTTTGCAAATTATGTTGTATATTACTAGCTCACGTTGTAGCTCCCTTGAATTTTTATATGTTCCTAGAGAAATACAGTTGAAAGATGATGGTAGCCATATTGCGGACTTGGTCCGTGATCTGAGGATTGTCCTCATTGCTGCACAGAAGGCTTATGCCCTTAATGAACCACTCGGTGCGCCACCCCCTCTAGCGTCGTATTTAGATGTTGTGAACATCTGACAGGCACGTTCCGATGACTACTTTATAGTTCAGCGCGTCATGCATTATGGCTTAGAATTGAGGCTCCAAAACGTTTTGAACGTCACGGAACATATGAGATGTTCTAAGAGCTGAAATTGGAATCTCAGGCTCATGCCCATGTTGTGAGATATGAGATCTCCAACAAGATTCTTTGCATGCAAGATGAAGGAGAATAGCTCGATAGTTGAGCATGTGCTCAGATTGTCTGGGTGCTATGATCTCTTGAATTGAGTGGGAGTTGATCTTCCAGATAAGAAAGTGATTGAGATAGTTTTCCAAGTCACTGTCACTAAGCTACTAGAGCTTCATGATGAACTATAAAATGCCAAGGATGGAAATAATGATCCCTGAGCTGTTCGCGATGTTTGACACCGCGAAGGTAGAAATCAAGAAGGAGCATCAAGTGTTCATGATTAGTAAAACCACTAGTTTCGAGAGGGGCAAGGGCAAGGAGGGAAACTTCATGGATGGCAAGACAGTTGTTACTCCAGTGAAGCAACCCAAAGTTGAACCCAAACCTGAGACTAAGTGCTTCTATTACGAGGAGAGCGGTCGCTGAAGCGGAACAACCCTGGATACTTGGTAGATAACAAGGCTGGCAACATCGACAGAAGTATATTTTATATACGTGTTATTGATGTGTACCTTTCTAGTACTCCTAGTAGCACCTGGGTATTGGAACCGATTCGTTTGCTAAATGTTAGTAAACTCGAAATAAAAGCTACGGAATAAACGGAGACTAGCTAAGTGTGAGGTGACGATGTGTGTTGGAAATGTTTCCAAGGTTGATATGATCAACAACGCACGCTCTCTCTACCTTCAGGATTAGTGACAAACCTAAATAAATGCTATTTGGTGTTTGCGTTAAGCATGAACATGATTAGATCAGGTTGATTGCAATACGGTTATTCATTTAAGTGAGAGAATAATGGTTATTCTGTTTACGTGTATAATACCTTCAATGGTCATGCACCCAATGAGAATGGTTTGTTGAATCTTGACCGTAGTAATACACATGTTCACAACATTGATGCCAAAAGATGCAAAGTTAATAATGATAGTACCACATACCTGTGGCATTGCCGCTAAATGTCATATTGGTATAAATCGCATGAAGAAACTCCATGCTGATGGATCTTTGGACTCATTCGGTTTCAAATCAGTTAGACATGCGGACCATGCCTCTTGGACAAGATGACTAAAGACCACATTTTCACTATGATGGAGCGGGCTAGTAACTTATTGGAAATAATACATGTTGATGTATGCAGTCCAATGAGTGTTGTAGCGTGCAGTGGATATCATTCTTACCTGCACTGATGATTTGAGTATATATGATTATATTTACTTAATGAAACACAAGTCTGAAACGTTTGAAAAGTTCAAACAAACTCAGAGTGAAGTTTAAAGATCATCGTGACAACAACAACAACAACAACAAAGCCTTTAGTCCCAAACAAGTTGGGGTAGGCTAGAGGTGAAACCCATAAGATCCCGCGACCAACTCATGGTTCCGGCACATGGATAGCAAGCTTCCACGCACCCCTGTCCATGGCTAGTTCTTTGGTGATGCTCCAGTCCTTCAGATCTCTCTTTACAGAATCTTCCCATGTCAAGTTTGGTCTACCCCGGCCTCTTTTGACATTATCAGCATGCTTAAGCCGTCCGCTGTGCACTGGGGCTTCTGGAGGCCTGCGCTGAATATGCCCAAACCATCTTAGACGATGTTGGACAAGCTTCTCTTCAATTGGCGCTACCCCAACTTTATCCCGTATATCATCATTCCGGATGCGGTCCTTCCTTGTGTGACCACACATCCATCTCAACATGCGCATCTCCGCCACACCTAACTGTTGCACATGTCGCCTTTTAGTCGGCCAACACTCAGCGCCATACAACATTGCGGGTCGAACTGCCGTCCTATAGAACTTGCCTTTTAGCTTTTGTGGCACCCTCTTGTCACAAAGAATGCCAGAAGCTTGGCGCCACTTCATCCATCCGGCTTTAATTCGATGGTTCACATCTTCATCGATATCCCCATCCTTCTGCAACATTGACCCCAAATATCGAAAGGTGTCCTTCTGAGGCACCACTTGCCCATCAAGGCTAACATCCTCCCCCTCCTCGTTCCTAGTAGTACTGAAAGCGCACCTCATGTACTCGGTTTTAGTCCTACTAAGTCTAAAACCTTTCGATTCCAAGGTTTGCCTCCACAACTCCAACTTCCTGTTAACCCCCGTCCGGCTCTCATCGACTAGCACCACATCGTCCGCAAAGAGCATACACCATGGGATATCTCCTTGTATATCCCTTGTGACCTCATCCATCACCAAGGCAAAAAGGTAAGGGCTCAAAGCTGACCCTTGATGCAGTCCTATCTTAATTGGGAAGTCGTTAGTGTCGCCCTCACTTGTTCGAACACTTGTCACAACATTATCATACATGTCCTTGATGAGGGTAATGTACTTTGTTGGGACTTTGTGTTTCTCCAAGGCCCACCACATAACATTCCGCGGAATCTTATCATAGGCCTTCTCCAAGTCAATGAACACCATATGCAGGTCCTTCTTTTGCTCCCTATATCTCTCCATAAGTTGTCGTACCAAGAAAATGGCTTCCATGGTCGATCTCCCAGGCATGAAACCAAACTGATTTTTGGTCACGCTTGTCAATCTTCTTACACGGTGCTCAATGACTCTCTCCCATAGCTTCATTGTATGGCTCATCAGCTTAATTCCACGGTAATTAGTACAACTCTGAACATTCCCCTTGTTCTTGAAGATTGGTACTAATATACTCCGTCTCCATTCTTCTGGCATCTTGTTTGCCCGAAAAATGAGGTTGAAAAGTTTGGTTAGCCATACTATCGCTATGTCCCCGAGGCCTCTCCACACCTCAATGGGGATACAATCGGGGCCCATCGCCTTACCTCCTTTCATCCTCTTTAAAGCCTCCTTGACCTCCGACTCCTGGATTCGCCTCACAAAACGCCTGCTAGTATCATCAAAGGAGTCATCCAGATCAATGGTAGAGCTCTCACTCTCCCCATTGAACAACTTGTCAAAGTACTCCCGCCATCTATGCTTAATCTCCTCGTTCTTCACCAGGAGTTGATCTGCTTCGTCCTTGATGCACTTGATTTGGTCAACATCCCTCGTCTTCCTCTCTCGGCTCTTGGCCATCTTATAGATGTCCCTTTCGCCTTCCTTCGTGTCTAACCTTTGGTAGAGGTCCTCATACGCCCGACCCCTTGCTTCACTCACAGCTCGCTTTGCGGCCTTCTTTGCCATCTGGTACTTCTCTATGTTGTCTGCATTCCTATCCAGATATAGGCGTCTGAAACAATCTTTCTTCTCCTTGATTGCCTTCTGGACAACATCATTCCACCACCAGGTATCTTTAGCTTCTCTTCTACTTCCCCTGGACACTCCAAACTCCTCTGAGGCCACCTTACGAATGCAAGTCGCCATCTTCATCCACATGTTGTCTGCATCACCTCCTTCCTCCCAAGGGCCCTCCTTAATGACCCTCTCCTTGAACACCTGAGCTACCTCCCCCTTGAGCTTCCACCACTTCGTTCTAGCGACTTTGGCACGCTTGTCCCGCTGGACACGAATCCGAAAACGGAGGTCAGCAACCACAAGCTTATGCTGGGGGACAACACTCTCTCCAGGTATCACCTTACAGTCTAGGCATGCACGCCTGTCTTCTCTTCTCAAGAGGATGAAATCAATCTGGCTAGAGTGCTGCCCACTACTGTAAGTCACTAGATGTGATTCTCTCTTCTTAAAGAAGGTGTTAGCTACGATCATGTCATAGGCTAACGCAAAGCTTAAGACATCTTCTCCTTCTTGATTCCTGATGCCATAGCCAAATCCCCCATGCACCCCTTCAAAACATGTGTTAGCTGTGCCCACGTGGCCATTGAGGTCTCCTCCTATGAAGAGCCTCTCGCTGATCGGTACACTCCTAACCAAGTCCTCCAGGCCTTCCCAGAACTCCCTCTTGGTGTTCTCATTGTGGCCTACTTGTGGGGCATAAGCCCTGATAACGTTGAGGACTAAGTCCCCAACTACCAGCTTGACCAGGATAATCCGGTCCCCACGTCTCTTGACGTCTACCACTCCATCCTTGAGGCTCTTGCTGATCAATATGCCTACTCCATTTCTGTTTGCAACCGTCCCCGTGTACCACAGCTTGAAGCCGGTACCCTCCACCTCCTTCGCCTTCTGTCCCCTCCATTTGGTCTCTTGGACGCAAAGGATACCAATGCCTCTCCTCACCGCTGAATCAACTACCTCCCGAAGCTTACCTGTCAGAGACCCTACGTTCCAGCTACCTAATCGAATCCTCCTAGGCTCGGCTAGCTTCCTTACCCTTCGCACTCGTCGAGTCAAATGCGAAGACCCTCGCTCATTTTCCACTACACCCGGGCGCCGATGTAGCGCGCCACTAAGGATGCGACGACCCGATCCTCGCTCACTTGCGACCGTATCCAGATCACGATACGGCGCGCCACCTGGGGGGTGACGGCCCGGCCCTTGCCCATTTTCCACCACACCCGGGTTCCGATGTGGCGCGTCGCTGAGAGGGTTACGCCCCAACGAAAATCTTTTGGGTTTCATCTCCATAAGAGTGGCTGGGTTTTCACGTTGGCTCGCCAAGCCTATCACAACCCTCCTCCTTTACCCGGGCTTGGGACCGGCTATGTTGAGACAACATAGGCGGAGTTAAAGATCATCGTGACAAGAAGATAAAAATGTCTACGATATGATCATGGAGGTGAATATCTAAGTTATGAGTTTGGCATACAACTTT
The DNA here is from genome assembly GCA_022496015.1 of Hordeum marinum. Lineage (NCBI taxonomy): Eukaryota > Viridiplantae > Streptophyta > Magnoliopsida > Poales > Poaceae > Hordeum > Hordeum marinum. The sequence continues at coordinate 261,127,362 of CM039674.1, read as the reverse complement.
AGACAATGTGAAAGTTGTTTCACAACTCACGCCACCTGGAACACCATAGTGTGATGGTGTGTTCGAACATCATAGTCGTGCTCTATTGGATATGGTGCGTACTATGATGTCTCTTATCGTTTTGCCACTATATTTTTGGGGTTATGCATTAGAGACAACTACATTCACTTTAAAGAGGGCATCATCTAAACCCGTTGAGATGACACCATATGAATTATGGTTTGATAGAAACATTAGCTGTCATTTCTTAATGTTTGGGGCTGCGACGCTTATGTGAAAAAAGGTTTTCAGCTAATGAGCTTGAACCCAAAGCAGACAAATGCATCTTCATGGAATATCCTAAGAATAGTTGGGTATACCTTCTATCTCAGATCCGAGCACAAAGTGTTTGCTGCTAAAACGGGTCCTTTCTCGAGAAAGAGTTTCTCTCGAAAGAATTGAGTGGGAGGAATATAGAACTTGATGAGGTTGTTGAACCTTTGTTTCAACCAGAAAGTAGCACAACGTAGAAAGATGTTTCTATGGAGCCTATGTTAGTTGAAGAGGAAGTTAATGATGATGATCATGAAACTTCGGGTCAAGTTACTATCAAACCTCGTAGGTCGACAAGGACGTGTACTGCTCCTGAGTGGTACGACAACCCTGTCTTAGAGGTCATGTTGTTGGACAACGATGAACCTACGAGCTATGGAGAAGCAATGGTGGGCCCGGATTCTGACAAATGGTTAGAGGCCATGAAATCTGAGAAAGTATTCATGTATGAAAACCAAGTATAGACTTTGGTAGACTTGCCCATTGGATGGCAGGTCGTTGAGTACAAATGGACCTTCAAGATGAAGACAAACGCTGATGGTAAATGTCACCATTTATAAAGCTCGACTTGTCGCAAAAAAGTTTCCGCCAAGTTCAAGGAGTTGACTACGATGAGACTTCCTCACTCGTAGCAATGCTAAAGTCTGTTGGAATTATGTTAGCAGTTGCTGCATTTTTCAATTATGAAATCTGGCAGATGGATATCAAAACATCGTTTCCTTCCTTGCGGAAAGGTTGTATGAGATACAACCATAAGGTTTTGTCAGTCCTAAGGATGCTAAAAGGTGTGCAAGCTCCAGTGATCTTTCTATGGACTGGAGCAAGCATCTCGGAGTCGGAATATACACTTTGATGAGATGATCAAAGTTTTTGAGTCTATACAAAGTTTATGAGAAACTTGTATTTACAATAAAGTGAGTGGGAGCACTATAGACTTTCTGATAAGCATATGTGCATGACATATTGTAGATCGGAAATGATGTAGAATTTCTGGAAAGCATAAAGGGTTGTTTGAAAAGAGTTTTTCAAAGGAAGACCTAGATAAAGCTGCTTAATTGTTGGGCATCGAGATCTATAGAGATAGATCAAGACGTTTGATAAGACTTTCAATGAGTACATACCTTGACAAGATTTTGAAAGAGTTCAAAATGAATCAGTCATAGAAAGAGTTCTTGCCTGATTTGTAAGGTGTCAAGTTGAGTGAGACTCAAAGCTCGACCACAGCAAAAAGAAAGAGAAAGGACGAAGGTCATCCCCTATGCCTTATCAATAGGCTCTGTATAGTATACCATGCTATGTACTGCACCTGTGTGTGCCTTGCTATGAGTCCCTCAAGGGGTACAAAAGTGATCCAGGAGTGGATCATTGGACAACGGTCAAAATTATCCTTAGTAACTAGAGGACTAAGTATATATTTCTTGATTATGGAGGTGATACAGAGTTCATTGTAAAGAGTTACATCGATGCAAGCTTTAACACCAATCTGAATGACTCTTAGTAGCAATCCGGATACGTATAGTGGAGCAGCCATTTGGAATAGGTCCAAGTGCAGTGTGGTAGCAGTGTTTACAGTATGACATCGAGATTTGCAAAGCACACACGGATCTGAATGTCGCAGACCCATTGACTAAAAGGCCTCTCTCACATGCAAAGCATGATCAAGCCCCAGAACTCATTGGGTGTTAGATCCATAACAATGTGAATCACAGGGTGATGTGAGCTAGATTATTGACTCTAGTGCAAGTGGGAGATTGTTGGAAATATGCCCTAGAGGCAATAATAAATTAGTTATTATCATATTTCCTTGTTCATGATAATCGTTTATTATCCATGCTAGAATTGTATTGATCGGAAACTCAGATACATGTGTGGATACATAGACAACACCATGTCCCTAGTATACCTCTAATAGACTAGCTCGTTGATCAAAGATGGTTAAGGTTTCCTAGCCATGGACATGAGATGTCATTTGATAAAGGGATCACATCATTAGGAGAATGATGTGATGGACAAGACCCAAACTATAAGCGTAGCATATGATCGTGTTAGTTTATTGCTACAGTTTTCTGCATGTCAAGTATTTGTTCCTATGACCATGAGATCATGCAACTCACTGACATCGGAGGAGTACCTTGTGTGTATCAAATGTCGCAACGTAATTGGGTGACTATAAAGGTGCTCTACAGGTATCTCTGAGTGTGTCTGTTGGGTTGGCATGGATCAATACTGGGATTTGTTACTCCATGTGACGGAGAGGTAAAGATTGATATATAGGAAGTCATGTTTTGGTCGCTAGAAAAGTTTCGGACTTATCGGTAGTGTAGCGAGTGCCGGGAGGGTACCGAGGGATCATCGAGAGGGGTGTCTCGACCCAAGATGCTACATGGGCTGTGGGAGAAGGTAAACCAGCCCCTGATGGGCTGGCCGAAGCCTCCTCTAAGGGCCCATGTGGCTGGAGTGGATTGAGAAGGAAAAAACACAAGGTGGAAAGAGTTTCCAAGTGGGAAGGAGGAGTCCTAATTGTTTCGAAACTTAATAGTAAATCAAAAAAATTCCTACGTATCACCAAGATCTATCTATGGATAAACTAGCAACAAGAGGGGAGAGATTGCATCTTCATACCTTTGAAGATCGCTAAGCGGAAGCGTTACAAGAACGCGGTTGGTGGAGTCGTACTCGCAGCGATTCAGATCGCGGTGGATTCCGATCTCATCGCCGAACAACGGCGCCTCCGCGTTCAACACACGTGCAGCCCGATGACGTCTCCTACGCCTTGATCCAAAAAGGAGGAAGGAGAGGTTGAGGGAGAGCTCCGGCAGCACGACGGCGTGGTGACGGTGGAGCTACGTGAACTCCGGCAGGGCTTCTCCAAGCGCTACGGAGAACGAGGAAGAGCAAGGGTAGGGCTGCGCCGAGAGAGAGAGAAGTCGTGTCTCAAATCAGCCCAAACCCTTGCAAATATATAGGAGGAGGGAGAGGGAGGGCTGCCTTGGCCCCTCCTCCAAGAGGAGAGGTTCGGCCGACCCTAGGGGAAGAGTCCACCTCCCACAAGGGAGGTGGATCTCCTCTTTTTCAAACTCCTTTGCCCTATATCCTTATCTCCAGCCGCATGGGCCTTTCTAGAAGGTCTTGGACAGCCCAAAAAGGGCTGGCACACCTCCTCTAAGGGCCCACGAAGTGCCTTTGGTCGTCACACCCCTCCCGGGGTCCTCCGGCACCCTCCCGGCACTCCCGATACACTACCGATGAGCCCGAAAACTTTCCAGTGACCAAAACTGGACTTCCTATATATCAGTCTTTATCTCCGGACCATTCCAGAGCTCCTCGTGACGTCCGGGATCTCATCCGGGACTCCTAACAACCTTCGGTAACCACATACAACATTTCCCTATAACCCTAGCGTCATCGAACCTTAAGTGTGTAGACCCTACGGGTTTGGGAGACATGTAGACATGACCGAGACACCTCTCCGGTCAATAACCAATAGCGGGATCTGGATACCCATGTTGGCTCCCACATGCTCCACGATGATTTCATCGGATGAACCACGATGTCGGGGATTCAATCAATCCCGTATACAATTCCCTTTGTCTATCGGTATGATACTTGCCCGAGATTCGGTCGTCGGTATCTCTATACCTTGTTCAATCTCGTTACCGGCAAGTCTCTTTATTCGTTCCGTAATACATCATCCATGGCTAACTCCTTAGTCACATTGAGCTCATTATGATGATGTCTTACCGAGTGGGCCCAGAGATACCTCTCCGTCACACGGAGTGACAAATCCCAGTCTCGATTCGTGCCAACCCAACAGACACTTTCGGAGATACCCGTAGTGCACCTTTATAGCTACCCAGTTACGTTGTGATGTTTGGCACACCCACAGCATTCCTACGGTATCCGGGAGTTGCACAATCTCATGGTCTAAGGAAACGATACTTGACATTGAAAAGCTTTAGCAAACAAACTACACGATCTTGTGCTATGCTTAGGATTGGGTCTTGTCCATCACATCATTCTCCTAATGATATGATCACGTTATCAATGACATCCAATGTCCATGGTCATGAAACCGTGACCATCTATTGATCAACGAGCTAGTCAACTAGAGGCTCACTAGGGACATGTTGTGGTCTATGTATTCACACATGTATTACGGTTTCCGGTTAACACAATTATAGCATGAACAATAGACAATTATCATGAACTAGGAAATACAATAATAACCATTTTATTATTGCCTCTAGGGCATATTTCCAACACTAATCCTACTAGGATTGGAGGAGGAGGACTCCTCTACTCCTTGCGCCAAGGACAAGGGCTGGCCCCTTGGGCTCCAAGCCTCCTCTCTCCCTCCTCCTATATATACTAGAGGTTTTGAGGGTTTTGAGACACAGAAAAACAGACACATGCTACCTCTCCTCTAGATCGTAGTTTCCCCTCTAGATCGGTTTCAGTGGTGCTTAGGCGAAGCCCTGCTGGAATAGCTCCACCATCATTACCACAACGCTGTCGCGCTGCCGGAGAACTCGTCTATCTCTCCGCTCCCTCTTGCTGGATCAAGAAGGCGGAGATCGTCATCGAGCTGTATGTGTGCTGAACGCGGAGGTGTCGTCCGTTTGGCGCTAGATCGGAAGGACCGTGATCAAGATCGTGAGACGATTCGTGATTTGATCGCGATACGGATCGTGATGGGATCGCGGGACGGATCGTGATTTTATCACGAGATGGATCGTGATGGGATCGTGGGACGCTCGGCGATTTGGATCGCAAAGACGTTCGACTACATCAACCGCGTTTCTTAACGCTTCCCGCTTAGCAATCTACAAGGGTATGTAGATCCACTCTCCCTCTCGTAGATGCTCATCACCATGGATAGATCTTGCGTGTGCGTAGGAATTTTTTTGTTTCCCATGCAACGTTCCCCAACATATTCCACCCTCACCTCCATTCTAGGGTTAGCTATGGTTTTTCTCTTAGTAAGTTGAGCCTAGCTCCTTCCACTACCTCTCCCATGGAGTAGATGCCTCTATGAGAGAAGATCCCCTAGTGGATGTCAAGGCCCCTCACAACCTCACAAGGGAAGATCCTCCGGGATATCAAGGCCCCATCTCCCCATGGGATTTGGAATGAACTCTACCATGTATCCTTCTTTCCCTTTGTTGTTCATGTAGCTTTGTGCATCTTGTGTGTGGTGAGTCTAGTGGATGTGTGATTGGACTTGTTCTTGAGTGTTTCCTCTTGTGATTTCTCCTCGTTCTTCCCCGTGTTCTTCGCGCTCTTCATGGAATCCCCCTCCAATTCGTGAAAGAATGACACCTACGGGTTTGCCCCATATCACCCATGATCGCATGTGTTCCTCAAGCGCATCAACATTCACTTTCACCATGCCCTCATGAGGAGGTTTCCATTTTTTTGATTGGATCAATTTAATACTCATGCTTCCAACTATCAACTTCACTAGATCAATAACGATGTCAATCATCCATTTAACTGTTATTACCACCGACCACTCTATCTATCGACGCCTTCTGGCTTTTCTTCCAGTCCACACTGCCCAACGCCCACATAAAATTATACACGCCTTCTTCTCCTTTACTTGCTTCCACCCTCAATTAAATCAATTGGTCGAGTCACATGATGTAAACCTGAGATATTTGTGGTCTTTAACTCATGCCAGAACACTTTCTCCCTAGTACATTTAAATCGTGCATGTGGTATCATGTCTTTACGGCCACATATTTCATAGAAGGGAATTTCTCTCAATATGGGGGGAGGGGTCATGGAGAATCTGTCGACATGGAATTACATCATGCATAACTCTCCAACAAAATTTGCGTATTTTTATGGCACTCTCAAACACAATAAGTGCTTTCACTAGCCATTCTTCTGTTGTATACGTGATGGCTTGATCCCCTTGCTGTTTAGCTGCAAGCAACAATATGTACGCAAAACAAAAAGAAACCACCCTCCTTTTTCTGGCTCCCATGGCCAAATCATTGTAAACACATCTATTGGAATCTTACGTATGTCATCCACATCCGATCTCATGAAGTTTACAAGAATCTTCTCTCGATCAGAACAGTTCAACGCTTTACCTACAAATTCTTCCATCATATCATCATATTAGCATCCGTGATTTGAGAATGGGCTTCTTGCTATGGATCCATGGGTCTTCCCAGCGTGAATTGTTGAGCCATCTTCCACCCCATTGATTAGGCCCGCTTGGAGGGCTTCCCTGCCATTGAAGTATAAACCTTTAGGTATGAGAGGTGTTCCTCCTACTTCTAGCTGATATGAAATAGTTGCCCCGCAACACCCTTGCACACAATGAATTGGGTTTGTCATCAACCTCCACTCTATTTGGCTAATATGGCTTGATTTAATAATTGGAAATCTTTGAAGCCCATACCTCCTGCCCATGGGTTTAGCATTTTTTGTTTATTTTCATCGCGTACCCACCAAAACCTTGCCATTTGCAGCTGTTATTTTCTTACACATTCCTTCGGGCAACCTGAAACAACTCATCGAATACGTTGGAATTGCTTGAAGGACCGACTTAACCATCACCTTTCGACCCGCACTACTTACAATTTTTTTGGTCTTTACCACAATGAGTTCAAATTGATCACCAACAGGTCTCCTCAAAGAGGTTGGCAGACCCAAGTATTTTTCCTTCCTACTGGATGTGCAATTAACACTATAGAATACGCTGACTTTTCCTTGTTTACTAACATATCAAAATCCCTATAAATCTCTAGTATCTTCTGTAGTCTCTTTGTCTGCCTCCCATGTTAATGTGAATAGAAGCAAGCGTCGGCGAAGAGTAGGTGAGACATCCAAGTCGCATGTATCCCCACTCAGACCCTCTGACCAAATGACTATGTCCATATGATTTCAGCAAGTTTTTGACGAAGACTGGTTTCATTGCGATTAGAAGAGAGTTACATGGAATTATACGTAAACAGATGACTAGCCCAACGAAAGGTCGGATGTCTACACCATATAACATACAACAAGAAAGGTAAACATTTGGTCAATGTGAGTATCTAGAAATATACATGGATATTGAGATTTAGAAATTAGAAACAAGTAGTAAAAGTGCGCGTGCGTTGCAACGGGCGAACAAGAAAAACTCACGAAAAATATAATGTCCAACATAAAACAATTCAAGTTCATCAAATTACATCAACACTTCTTCGGTACAACCCCTAGACACATCAACGGTTCAGATCGTCCTATACCCCTTCGCCTAAAAACTTAAAAATGGGCAGGATGGTCATTCCCCCTCCACCTAGGCCCGGCCCCACCCCTGCGCCGTATCGGCGCGGCCCGGCGACGTACGTCCTCTCGCGGCGTAGACGGCCGGGTTTTTTTTTACGCTGAGGACGTACGTGTACGCGCGTTGGTGGTCGCGTGGTGGTCAAACGGTTCATGGATCGCGACGCGTCGCCCGGTGGAAACGCGTCGTGGCGCGTGGACTGCGCCCCGTCACCTCCCGTGGGCATTAATGCCGTCCACCCACCTCCGAAAAGCCAGCCGGCGACATGGCTTTCCATCGCGGCAACAGCTCCGGCACTGGCGGCGACGACGGCCCGAGCGCGTGGCCGTCTAGCCTGGGCACGCCGGAGACGGAGGAGCTGTTCCGATACGGGCTCCTCGTGCCACCGGGTTGCCGTCTTCCGCACGACTGGAAGATCGACAAAGACGGCTACCCGACGCGCGGGCCCGGCACGACCCCAAAGGAGAAGCAGACGCACGCCGGCGGCCGCTGCAACATCCTCGTCCGGCACCCGTTTTGGGACGGCAAGCAGTACGAGGCCGTCATCCGCGTGAAACGGCTGGCGGAGTCCGGCGTCACGCCCGACCTCACCGGCGACCGCCGCCGCCTTCTTGCCCCTCCCGCGCCTCCCCGCACCCGTCGAGATGTACGCTGCCGTCGGGCCCCTGCACCACCTGCGCCAGCGCCCGCCGATTCCCCCGCCCCGCAGGAGGTGGAACTGCCGCCGGAGCAGGTTGTTCTCCGGGAGGACGGCGATCCCGAAGATACGTCGGGCTACGTCGTCGCACAACGGGCGTCTGCGGTGGTAGAGGCTGCTGCGAGGGAGGCCGCCGAGCAGGCAGCAGCAATCCAGGCGGCGGCGGCGATTCCGCCAGTGGTGCCGTTGGCGGTGCAGGCCCCGGACAAGGACGACATCGACTGGGACCGCTTAGCCCGGGAGAGCGACGATGACGGCGACGACGGCGGTGACGGCCCGGACGTCATCGATCTCCTGGGTAGAGAAGAGGAGGAGGAGGGGTAGTTTTTTTTATCTTTTTAAGTATGAACTATGTATGAACTCGTTTATGTTTGGATGAACTCGTTTAAGTTTAAATGAAGTCGTTTAAGTTTGGATGAAGTATGTAAAATATATGTATGTTCAAGGAAAGTACAATGAAAAAAGTTAGTTTGTTTGAATGTTTGTTATTTGTTATGAGCAAGATATTTTTTTTGAGTACCGAAGACGTGTCCATTAGAGATTAAAACTAGTACAGGAGACGACCACGTGTACACACACGAAACATCTCGCGACGCCGGAGAACACGGACTTTTACAGAGAGAACCCTGAACAAAAGAAAACTAGTGCAAGATATTGTTGGTTTAGTATGATAATACCGAGAATGAGAACATATTCAAAATTACGAAAAAATATTTTTGAATAGTGAAATGACTTTTTGAATAGTGAAATGACGGAGGGACGACCCCGGGGTAGCCTCAAGCGCCCCTTTTCCCCGCCTCCTAACACGATTAAAGGGCGGGCTGCCTCCCCCTGTGATCCGGCTACGCCCCGTCGGAGGTGGTCCGCCGGCTGCGCCCAGCCGGCAAGGCATTGGATACCGTCTGCGGGGCGTGCGTGGCAACAGTGGCCCCCATCCCGTCGAGGGTCAGCGCCGGTATGGCTACAGCGGAGGCGTCAGGGCCTCTGACCCTGGCGGACGGCGACTGTGCTTCCAACAGTGCCGGCACACCTTCAACCACTCTGTTATCTGTCCCAGCATGGCTACAGGGTGGCCGGCCGTACCGCTGACCCCGGCCGGCCGCCGCAAGACGACGCCGTAAGGGGCGTCCCGTGCCACGATATGGCCGGCATCGGGACCCGCCTCGCGGGTCTCGTCGGTGCCTGACGGGACCTTTCAGCCAGCGGGACCTACCGGCGACATGACCCCACGGCTGGGCCCTCGCAGCCGGCTAGAGAGGCTGCCGGCTGGGGGGCCCTTTGACCTTCTATTTGTATTGTATGTTGGGGGGTAGCCTATAAAAAAACCCGGGCCACTCCCATGCAGGGGACGATGGACAATCGACGATCGATCGGCTACTCCACATCCACTCCACACATACGCACGTAGAGAGGCGGAAGAGCAGGCTAGCTCCTTCTTCCACCTCGTCTCATACAGCTCAAGGAGCACCATTGTAACCCAACCGTCACCTCAACTAGACCGAGCAGGACTAGGGGTATTACCTCCCAAGGAGGGCCCCGAACCTGGGTACATCGTGTGTCAGTCACCGCTTGTGCCTAATCCCGCTCCCGGAGCCCGCCGGCGTCCTTCGGCCCCTCTCGATAAGCCTACCCATGGCATCTGCCATGACGAAACCACGACAGTTGGCGCCCACCGTGGGGCCGTCCGCGGCGCCGGCCGGAGTCACGCTCCGGGCGGGACCCTTCACCGCCTCCCCCGACCACCTCGCGTCCGGGCAGAACCGCATGCTCGTGGGGCTTGCTCCGGCGAGCCTTGCGGCCAGCGCGGCCGGCATCCCTGACAAGTGCCTCGGCTGCGACCTAGCGCTCGACGTCGCCGCGCTCGCCGGGCGGCTCAGCAAGCTGAGCCTTGCCGAAGAACCCGAGGCCGACGTGTACCCTAGCCAGGTGTTCGACTGCACCAACCTGCCCTCGTCCGTGGGCATGCTCGTCACGGGCGAGGCCATCGGCCCCCACACCCACGTGGGAGTGATGGTCACCGTCTCCTCCATCACTTCGGGCCGTGTGCGAGAGGCCGAGGCCGACACAGCCGCCGCTCGTGCCGGCACCTCCGACCCACTCGCCGCCACCCTCCAGGGTCTGGGCACTCCTATCGCTACGACGGCGGACCCGGTCGCCGCCAGAGCCGAGCTGGAGGCGGCCCGTCGCCTGTTGTTTGAAGATGCCAGTGCCCTCGTTGTCGAGCGGCGCCGGATGGAGGCCGCGCAACGGGAATACAACTCCGCGTACGGTCTCACCCCGGCTCGAACCGAGCCCAGCCGGCATGGTGCTGTGCGGGAACGCGGCCGTGTGGTTGCAGAAATCCTCGGCGGCTGTTTCCCCGTCTACGACACCCCGGCGGCCAACCTGCGCGCCGCCAAGGTTGCCTACAAGGATTTGGCGACCTTGGAGGGTGAGGAGCGGGCCGCGCGGGAGCGGCACATCAAGGACCTCATCGACACCGCCAACGCACAACAGGTCGTCCTCATGCCCAACGGGGCCATCTTCAAGTTTCCCCGTCCCGAGGGCGAGAACGCTGGGGCCGCTGACCGCCGGCCGGCTCAGCACTCCAGCACCCCTCGTCCCTCCGGCTGGAACGCCCGGGGGAGCAACCCTCAACGCGCCCCATCACGCGGAAGCGAGCAGCCGACGGTGAATAGTCGACGCAGCAGCAATCCGGCTGGCAGCCACCGCCGCGACGAGGCGCCGGCCGGCGGCAGCCGGCACACCCGCGGGCACACTCCGTCCCCGCGGCAGGAACCTACGCGGTCTATCCTGCCGGCTATCCACCCCGAGCTCGCCGCCCGGCTCGAGCCCCGCGTCCCCCACAGCGACAACGACGCGCGGCTCCGACTTGACCGGCTGGCACAGTCGGCTCTCCTCGAGGAGGAGGGCTCGATTGGTCCGGCCTGCTTCGGTCCACGAATCCACAACGAGCCTTTTCCACCCGGCTTTACGCTCCCCCGCGACACCCCGAAGTATACCGGGGCCGCCAAGCCGGACGACTGGCTGATCGACTACACCACCGCCGTCGGCATCGCCAGGGGGAACAAACGCGTAGCCGTCCGCTACGTCCCCCTCATGCAGATCGGCTCGGCCCGCACCTAGCTGAACAACCTGGCCGCCGGTAGCGTCAACACCTGGACGGACTTCGAGGAGGCTTTCGTCCGCAACTTCACCGGCACCTACAAACAGCCCGGCCAGCACCGCGAGCTGGCTATGTGCGTCCAGGGGCCGGACGAGCCCCTCCGCGATTACCTCACGCGCTAGACCGAGCTCCGCAACTCCTGCGAAGGAGTACACGACATACAGGCCATCCAGTACTTCATCGAGGGCTGCCACGATGGCACCCCCCTCAAGCACAAGCTCCTGTGCTCTGAGCCAACCTCCCTGGCGGACCTGATGTCCAAAGCGGACAAATACGCCACGACCGACTCCTCGATGAGGATGAAGGCTAAGGCACCGGCCAAGCCGGCTATGCCCCCCGCCGCGACGCGGGCGGCGGTCGACAACCGGCAGCCACAGAACGGCAAGCGCAAGAACGACCAGCCCGATCCCCGCTACGGGAGCCGGCAAGTCGCCTCCGTCGAGGGGGAGCAACCGGCTAGCCAGGCCTCCGGTCAGCACCAGCGCACCGGCAAGGCCGCCTGGCAGCCCAAGCTGACTTTCGAGCAAATGCTCGACCTCCCCTGCAAAAACCACTCCGGCGCCAAGCCGGCCACGCACACGCTCTGGCAGTGCAGCTTCTCGCAACGATTGGCCCGGGGGATGGCCTCCCGGCTCCCGCCGCGCAACCAGCCCCCGCACCGGCGCCGGCCCCGGCTTGAGCCCCGGCCCCTAGTCCGGCTCAGGCGGACCCGGCTCCGACTCGGGGCGACGGCCGGCTACACGACCGATTCCTCGAACACGACGACTGCTACGTCGTCTTCACCAGCGAAGAGACGAACAAGCACGCCCAGCGCCGGCTGCACCGCGAGGTGAATGCCACTATGCCCGCGACTCCTCAGTTCATGCATTGGTCTGAGAAGCCGATCACCTGGAGCCGGGCGGACCACTCGGCCGTGATGCCAAACCCCGACAGCTACGCCCTCGTCCTCGATCCCACCATCGCCTCTGAGAAGCGCTCGTGACGCTTCTCGTGGGTTTTCATCGATGGAGGCAGTAGCATCAACATCCTCTACCTCGACACCCTGCTCAAGCTAGGGCTTAAGGTGGAGGACCTGAAAAAAGTCGGACCGTTTTTCACGGCATCGTGCCGGGAAAGTCCTGTACCCCCGTCGGCAAGATCAAGCTCGACGTCCTCTTCGGTGACGCCGGTCATTTCCACCGCGAGCCGGTTTTGTTCGAGGTAGTGGACCTCGATAGTCCCTACCACGCATTGCTCGGCAGGCCCGCTCTCGTCAAGTTCATGGCGATCCCCCACTACGCCTACCTCAAGCGCAAGATGCCGGGACCCAAGGTCATCATCACCATCGCCGGCAAGTACCAGATGTCAATGGCGTGCACGCGGGATGGCAGCCGGCTGGCCGAGGCCCTGGAGATAGCCAAAGAGAAGTGGCAGCTCGACCGGCTGGTGGCTCTCGCCTCCGCCCAGCCGGCCGTGCTGGCACCTCCGTCCCGGACGGTCGGCGAAGGCTCGTTCCAGCCGTCCAAGGACACCAGGCAGGTGCCACTCGATCCGGCCAACCCCACCCAGTGCGTGACCATCGGCTCCCGCCTCGACAGCAAATAGGAAAGCGAGCTCGTCGACTTCCTTTGTGAGAATCGGGACATCTTCGCATGGTCCCCCAAAGACATGCCGGGTGTTCCGAGGAAGTTCGCCGCAGCACCACCGGCGTCTTCCAACGCTGCGTCGAGCCAGAGAAAGGGCAAGAAATCCTCCTCGACATCCACCAGGGCGAGTGCGGGCATCATGCTGCCTCTAGGTCCCTGGTGGCCAAAGCATTCCGCCACGGTTTTTACTGGCCGACTGCTCTGGAGGCGGCCAAGGAGCTGGTTGACAAGTGCGAGGGCTGCCAGCGCTTCAGCACGTAGAGCCATCTTCCGGCTAGCGCCCTCTAGACCATCCCCCTTTCATGGCCCTTCGCCGTCTGGGGGCTGGATATGGTGGGACCCTTCAAAACCACACGAGGCGGCATGACCCACTTGCTGGTAGCCGTTGACAAATTCACCAAATGGATCGAGGCCCGACCAATCAAGAAACTAGATGGCCCCACGGCCATCTCGTTCATCAAAGACATCACGGTATGCTACAGCGTCCCCCACAGCATCATCACCGACAACGACACGAACTTCGCCAAGGGCGCGCTAGCACGTTTCTGCTCGAGGCGGGGCATCTGGCTCGACCTGTTATCCGTCGCCCACCCGCAGTCAAACGGCCAGGTTGAGAAGGCGAACGGCCTGCTCCTGTCCGGCATCAAGCCCCGGCTCGTGACACCATTGGTCCGGTCGGCCGGCTGTTGGGTCGAAGAGCTGCCGGCTGTCCTTTGGAGCCTCCAGACCACACCCAACCGGTCGACCGGCTACACTCCGTTCTTTCTCGTCTATGGGTTCGAGGCGATCATCCCAACCGACATCGAATTCGATTCGCCTCGGGTCACCCTGTACACCGAAAAGGACGCAAAGGAGGAAAGGGAAGACGGCGTCGACCTCCTCGAGGAGGCCCGTGAGCTGGCCTTGAGCCGGACGGCCATCTACTAGCAGAAGCTTCGGCATTATCACAACAAGCGGATCCGGCCGCTCTCCTTCCGCGAAGGAGACTTGGTGCTCAGGCAGATCCAGCGAACCGTCGGCCAGCACAAGCTGTCCTCCCCATGGGAGGGCCCGTTCATCGTCAGCCGGGCGCTGCACAACAACGCGTACTATCTAATAGACGCTCAGAAGCCGCAGAAATGCAAGAGAGACGCCTCCGGTGAGGAGACGGAGCGCCCGTGGAACGCGGCGCTCCTCCGTCTGTTCTATTGCTGAAAACCATTATATGTATCCCCCCTATTTTGGGCTTATAAATGCAATGGCGGCCCCCAAACCGATGTCGGGGGCACACCCTTTTCGATTCCTATAAAGTTCTGTTGTCTAAAGGCACGCCAACCGGGTCTGGCTCCCGGGCCCGGGGGCTCGCCCGACTGCCCACCGAGGCGGACGAATAATGTGAGCAAGCAACCCTTTGCCTCCCCTCCCCTAACCAGCTACACTCCGGCCCCCGGCTGTCCGGCTGAAGGGACCACGGGGTACGAAGGAACTTCTCACACGAAGGTCAGCCGACGCGCGTGGCAGCCGGACCAGCCCAGCCAAGCTATGTTAATCCTAGCACCACCGGCATCTGCCGGCTCAACCTAGCCCTAGCCGGTTGACTCTAGGAGCGCGCTATTTTTCCCAAAGGTGAAGCCCCGTCCCTGCCCCAGACCGGCTCCCGGCTGGCCGGCAGGCGAGGTGGAAGCCGGAAGGAATCCTGTGCGCTAACACAAGTCAAAAGGCAAAGGGTAAAAGAAGAGCCGGCACGCATGTTCTTTCCAAAATAAATTGCACAAGTTCATTACATATAAAAGGCCCACGGCCATGATTTCATTACATATACACCCCCAGTGGGTGGAATTCCAGTCTAAAAACAGGAATGCAAGAAAGAAAAATCCTAAGCTATGGCAGCACCGGGCCGGCCTTCCTCCAAGTCCTAACGCCGCTAGAGCCGGCGGTGCTCACGCCTTAGGAGCCGGCGGCGCTGGCGCCTTCGAGGCTGGCACCTCCAGGGCGGCCGAGGTAGAAGCCCCCGCAGCTAGAGTTGGCCCAGACTCGGCGTATTCATCGGTGTCGGAGCCTTCATCGGCCGTCTCGACGGCGCTCCCATCCGGGTCATCTAGGGCGAGCCCGTACTGGTCCTCCGGAACCACCACGCCGTCCGCCCCGCGCTCCGGGACATACTCGTCCCACGCGGCGAAGGACGCAAGATCGCTTGCCCTCACCAGCATCTCGTTGGCCACCGCCTCCAGCTCCGGGTCGGCGCCAGCGCGCTGGGCCGTAAGCAAGCCCAGGTCCAGCTCGGGGTACCACGACTTGGCGATGCGGAGCGCCATGCCCGCATTGGCTCGTGCCGCGGAGGCCCTCCAGGCGTTCACCCGCGCCGTCCCGAACTCCAACCACCTCGACAGTCGGTTCATGGAGATTGGCTCCACCGCGTCGGGCCAGAGCGTGCAGACCAACGTCATGCCAGCCGCTTGGAGCCACTTCAGGGCATGGACCACCTCCGACAGACGCGCCTCGGCGGCGATCCCCACCTCGTCCAGGGTCCACGGGGCCAGTGGCCCGACGGCCTCTCCTTGCGCCCGCCGGGCCTCACGGTCGGCTTCAACGGCCGCCTCCGCGACCTCCCGCGTGCCAGGGAAGAGCCCTAAGAGGAGGCTGGGGGATGAGCGGGGGAACCAGAAAACCAAGAAGGAAGAACAGGGCGACAGAAACTTACTGTGCACCATTTCGTCCACCTCATGCCCCTGCTCCTGCAACCGCTCATCCCTGGCGGACCACTCCTAGCGCCGGCGCTCGTGCTCGACCCGGGTCGCCTGCGCGTCCTTGGCCGCCTTGGCTAAGGCGGCGTCGTTGGCTCCCAGCTCCTCGCGGAGCGCCTTCTACCGCCCCTTCGCCTCCCGGCGGAGGGCCGCCTCCTAGTTCGCCAGCGCTCGATGATGGGCCGCCTCGCGGCCCTCCCGCTCCGCCTTCGCCCAGTCCGCCTCCCCGCGGAGCCGGTCACCCTCCGTCGTCAGGAGTTCCTGCTCCTCGTAAAGACTCACCACCTGGCACCGGAGGCAGACCGTCTCGGCATGGGTGGTTGCATAAGACACGGGAGCCAGAAAGGATTCAGCCCGCCTCCGGGGCAGCCGGCCTGACTCCCGGGGGCTACACCCAGTGGGTGCGCTTGTGCGCCCCCACTAGAAGATCAAGACACTCGCAAGGGCAAAGTACCTCGTAGGTCCGCAGACACGATGGCGAACCGGTTCTCAGCTCCCCGGTACAACCCCAGCAGGGTGTTGTACGCTGCCACCCGGCGGTCGTGCGCCGCCTGCAAAACAAGAGCGTTAGGCCCAACCCGCCTGCGCCTCAGCCGGCTCGAGCTTCAGGGGCTACACCCGGTGGGTGCACTGGCACGTCCCCACTGGAAAAGACGGAAGAATGCAAATAAAGGGAAGAAGGAAAGAAGACTCACCGCGACCGCCCGCTCCAAACTCACCAGCCGGTCGCTAGCAGCCCGAGCGTCTTGCGTCGCCTGGGCGCGGGCCACCGCAAACGCTTCCACGGCGGCGGCCACCGCCGCTCCGAGGGAGCTCGTCGTCCCGCCGGACAACGGGCTCCCGGCCGCTGCCCAGGTCTGCTGTGGCTGGCCCCCGTCTACGGGTTCTTCCTTATCGGAGACATCGACGCGACCGGCCCCTCCTGTCGCCACCGCACGGGCAGCCGCCCTAGACGCACTCACGGCGGCCGTTTTCACGGCCATCACGGCTCCCCCTCCGGCACCCCACCGCCGGCTGCTCCGGGCTGACTCTCCTTCGACACCGGCGCCTCCAAAGCTGGCGCCTCTGAAGCCGGCACGTCCGGTGGTGGCGCCTCCGGAGCCGGTAGCTCCGGCCTCGGCCGCACGTCGCCCCCGATCGTCCGGGCGGCGTCGCGGCCCATTGCCGCCTCATCCCCCGCGGCCGTCGTGCTCGCCTCTGCCCTTCGCTCGGAGCCATGGTGGCTCTTCAACCTCTTCTCCCCGCCGCGGGGGAAGGGATCCCAAGCTCCGCCCGTGGTCTCCCCGCCGCTTCCTTGGAGGAGGAGGAACGGCTCCCACGCTCCGCCAGCGGCCTTCCCGCTGGCTCCCCCTTGCCTCTTCGCCGCCTCCTCCCAGGGGCGGAGCTCCTGGGCACGCCGCTCCCGCTTGGCCGCCTTGAAGTCAAGCCACGCCTGGCGCTCCCTCTCCTCGGCCGCCGTCGGCGGCGCCACCCTCTCCATCCCGCCACCCGGTGTCCTCCCCAGGGCGCGCGGGTCCCTGGTCACGATGAAGTAAGAGACTGGGGAAGGGGGCATGTCGAACCAAGGTGGAGGAGAAGACGGACTTACCCGGCGACAACGGGGATCGCCCTCCTCACAGGTCCCGCCTGGGCGACCTTCTGCTTCTTGCCGCCGCCTCCGCGACAGCCGCCCGGCTGCGCGGTCGCCACACGCTTGGGCACTGGCTTGGTGGCAGCCGGCCCCTACCCCTTGTCGCCCGCGTCCGGGCCTCCCCGGCTGGAGCCGTTGCCAGCTCGAGGTTGGCGCCTCCGCGGCGCCATGACCTCGTCCTTCGAGGCCTCGGACTTCTCCGGGGCCCCGGCGACGCGCGTCTGGGAGGGGACTCTCCTGTCGATTCGGCCTCGTCGGCCCCCTCCGTCTCCATCTCCGCATCGCCGGCACCAGATGCTCCGGCTCGCTCGGAGTCGGCCGGCTCCACGTCGTCGGCGTCCTCGACCTCTTAGGGGTCCGACTCCGCTATGTCGGGGGCCGGCTCCCCGTAGTTCTGCAGCAGAGGGAAGAGCTGTGGGCGGGCCGGGCGGCACACTATCAGACCGAGGGGATGGGTATCACCTCTAAAAAAGATGGAGGGGGAACTGGCTTGTCACTTACCCGTGGTGCCAGGCGGCTCCGGCTGTACGGGGTTTTCCCCCATTGCCATTCTCCCTCCACCATCTTCGCCGTCGAAATGGCGTTCACCATCCTCGCCACATAGCCGGCTTGATCTCCTTGGTGGAGAGCCGGCAGGGGTCGTGGTGTCCTCCCATATGGCAGATGAGGTGCGGCCGGTGCTGCAGCGGCTGCACCCGGCACGCCATCATCATGGCCAGCAAGTTCATGGCCTTCAGCCCCTTCGACCCGGTCATTGCGAGCAGGCGCTCGCAGAGCCGCTCCGCCGTCTCGGGCACCGGAAATGC
Organism: Hordeum marinum; assembly: GCA_022496015.1. Taxonomy (NCBI): domain Eukaryota; kingdom Viridiplantae; phylum Streptophyta; class Magnoliopsida; order Poales; family Poaceae; genus Hordeum; species Hordeum marinum. Next base: position 261,109,121 of record CM039674.1, on the reverse strand, counting down.
AGCCGCTCGCCAGTTTAGCATTGCGGTCGGCGGGTGGTTGGCGAAGTTGGGGAGGTTGATGTAGTCCTCCTCCGGCTTCGTGTTCTTCACGTAGAAGAATCCCCGCTGCGATCGCTTCACCGACTCGTGCAGCGGGAGCTTCGGGAAGCCAGCTCCCTTGCGAATGTGGATCAGAGCGCCTCCACAGGCGGTCATCACCATCTGTTTCGTCGACGGGTCCTTCGCCGTCTGCCTCTTAAGGAAGAAGAGCCGGCACCGGAGGTCAAGCCTCGGTGCGACCCCCAAGTATCCCTCACAGAGGGTGACGAACGCCGCCAGCTACAGGACGGCGTTGGGGTGAGGTGGTGCGGCTGCAGGCCGAACCGCGTTAGAAAGCCGCGGAAGAAAGCGCTCGCCGGCAGCCCGAGCCCGCGGAGGAAGTGGTCGGCAAAGACGACCACTTCGCCCTCCCGCGGGGCCGGGGAGTTCTCTGGCCCGGCCAGGTGCGCCACCAGGTGTTCCTCCGCCAGGAGTTTGCGACGGTGGCGGAGATGCTCAATGAATGTTTCGTCCACATCACTGTCGTCCCAGGTGCCCTTGCTCGCCATGGCTGCCGAGGGGGCGCGCGGTCGCGTTGACGGGCGTAGAAGTTTGGCGGCGGTCCGGGCTCTCTTTGGCGGCGCGCGACAGCGTGACTTGTCCCCATGCTACGGTCTTTCTCTCTCTCTCTCGCGCGCGCGCGTCGGAGGGCAGAGGGCGGCGAAGGCGATGCGACGGCAGGAGGGGGAGTGAACGGGCCGTTCTGCCTCCCCCCTCTCGACATTTATACCCCGCGCGGGCGATCGTGGGGGCCGGATTCACTGCGCATGACCCCCACGATTCCCATAATGCGCGGGGTGGACATCGTCGCATTCGGGAATGCCAACCGTCCGCCCCGTGCCGTAAAGGATGCCTGCGCGCGGGCCGAGGCTGCGGCCGCGGGGGTTCCCGCCCTGCTGCCCGGTCTCTTCCGCCGCGTGGCACGTCTCCCCAGCCAGGCGGGAAGCCCGAGGCGGCGCGCGAAGCATCGGCCGGCTGCGGAGCCGGCCATCGCTCTCCGATTCAGTTCGACTCTCAAGGCCGCCTGCGGCACAAGAATGATCTTCAAGCTGGCGAGGACCACCGCAGCCCGTCGGCGGGTCCTTCCCGGCTTCGGGGACTACTGACGAGGGGACGACCCCGGGGTAGCCTCAAGCGCCCCTTTTCCCCCGCCTCCTAACACAATTAAAGGGCGGGCCGCCTCCCCCTGCGATCGAGCTATGCCCCGTCAGAGGTGGTCCGCCGGCTGCGCCCAGCCGGCCAGGCATTGGATACCGTCTGCGGGGCGTGCGGGGCAACAGTGGCCCCCGTCCTGTCGAGGGTTAGCGACGGTATGGCTACAGCGGAGGCGTCAGGGCCTCTGACCCTGGCGGATGGCGACTGGGCTTCCAACAGTGCCGGCACGCCTTCAACCACTCTGTTACCTGCCCCGGCATGGCTATAGGATGGCCGGCCGTACCGCTGACCCCGGACGGCCGCCGCAAGGGGCGGCCCGTGCCACGATGTGACCGGCATCGGACCCGCCTCGCGGGTCCCGTCGGTGCCTGACGGGACCTTTCAGCCGGCGGGACCTACCGGCGACACGACCCCACGACCGGGCCCCCGCAGCCGGCTAGAGAGGCTGCCGGCTGGGGGCCCCTTTGACCTTCTATTTGTATTGTATCTCGGGGGTTGGCCTATAAAACCCCCCGGGCCACCCCCATGCAGGGGACGATGGAGAATTGACGATCGATCAGCTACTCCACATCCACTCCACACATACGCACATAGAGAGGCGGAAGAGCAGGCTAGCTCCTTCTTCCACCTCCTCTCATACAGCTCAAGGAGCACCATTTTAACCCGACCGTCACCTCAACTAGACTGAGCAGGACTAGGGGTATTACCTCCCACGGAGGACCCCGAATCTGGGTACATCGCGTGTCAGTCACCGCTTGTGCCTAATCTCGCTCCCGGAGCCCGCCGGCGTCCTTCGGCCCCTCTCGATAAGCCTACCCATGGCATCTGCCATGACGAAACCACGACATGAAACCACCACCTTCCACATGAAGTATCCGAACGCTTTCATGGAATCTACCCAACTTTTTCCAGCGCATGTGGGGCCCCACCCCGGTACACCACGCCAAAAATAAACGAAATCCGACAACGAACGCACGTTGTGTCACGTTCGGGTAGTATTTTAGGGGTTTTCGGCCCAGAAATTCGTAGAAAATCCATACAGCCTCGAAACGCGACAACATTTGTCGTGGGTGGTGCGCATGGTCATTGTACCACGTGGAAAAAAATGAGCCCGTTTGGCGGTTCCGAAGGAGAGACGCACGACCGAGTGTCCATTCCCTCCATACCGAAACCACTGCCTTCCACATGAAGTACCCAAGCGCTTTCACGGAATCTACCCAACTTTTGGCAGGGCGTGTGGGGCCCCACCGCGGTATCCCACGCCAAAAATGAACGAAATCGGACAACGAACGCACGTTGCATCACGTCCGGGTAGTATTTTAGGGGTTTTCGGCCTGGAAATTCGTAGAAAATCCATACAGCCTCGAAACGCGACAAAATTTGTCGTGGGTGGTGTGCATGGTCATTTCACCACGTGGAAATAAAATGAGCCCGTTTGGCTGATGTGAACAAGAGACGCACGACCGAGTGTCCATTCCCTCCATACCGAAACCATCGCCTTCCACCTGAAGTACCCGAGCGCTTTCATGGAATCTACCCAACTTTTTCCAGGGCGTGTGGGGCCCCACCCCAGTACACCATGCCAAAAATGAACGAAATCCGACAACAAACGCACGTTGCGTCACGTCCGGGTAGTATTTTAGTGGTTTTTGGCCCGGAAATTCATAGAAAATCCATACAGCCTCGAAACGCGACAAAATTTGTCGTGGGTGGTACGCATGGTCATTGTACCACGTGGAAAAAAATGAGCCCGTTTGGCGGATGCGAAGGAGAGACACACGACCGAGTGTCCATTCCCTCCATACCGAAACCACCGCCTTCCACATGAAGTACCCGAGCGCTTTCACGGAATCTACCCAACTTTTGGTAGGGCGTGTGGGGCCCCACCGCAGTACCCCACGCCAAAAATGAACGAAATCGGACAACGAACGCACGTTGCGTCACGTCTGGGTAGTATTTTAGGGGTTTTCGACCCGGAAATTCGTAGAAAATCCATACAGCCTCGAAACGCGACAAAATTTGTCGTGGGTGGTGCGCATGGCCATTGCACCACGTGGAAAAAAATGAGCCCGTTTGGCTGATGCGAAGGAGAGACGCACGACCGAGTGTCCATTCCCTCCATACCGAAACCACCGCCTTCCACCTGAAGTACCCGAGCGCTTTCACGACATCTACCCAACTTTTTCCAACGCGTGTGGGGCCCCACCCCAGTACACCACGCCAAAAATGAACGAAATCCGACAATGAACGCACGTTGCGTCATGTCCGGGTAGTATTTTAGGGGTTTTCGGCCTGGAAATTCATAGAAAACCCATACAGCCTCGAAACGCGACAAAATTTGTCGTGGGTGGTGCACATGGTCATTGTACCACGTGGAAAAAAATGAGCCCGTTTGGCGGATGCGAAGGAGAGACGCACGACTGAGTGTCCATTCCCTCCATACCAAAACCATCGCCTTCCACACGAAGTACCCAAGCGCTTTCACGGAATCTACCCAACTTTTGGTAAGGCGTGTGGGGCCCCACCGCGGTACCCCATGCCAAAAATGAACGAAATCGGACAATGAACGCACGTTGTGTCATGTCCGGGTAGTATTTTAGGGGTTTTCGGCCCGGAAATTCGTAGAAAATCCATACAGCCTCAAAACGCGATAAAATTTGTCGTGGGTTGTGCGCATGGTCATTGCACCACGTGGAAATAAAATGAGCCCGTTTGGCTGATGCGAAGGAGAGACGCACGACCGAGTGTCCATTCCCTCCATACCGAAACCACCGCCTTCCACCTGAAGTACCCGAGCGCTTTCACGGAATCTACCCAACTTTTTCCAGGGCATGTGGGGCCCCACCCCAGTACACCACGCCAAAAATGAACGAAATCCGACAACAAACGCACGTTGCGTCACGTCCGGGTAGCCTTTTAGGGGTTTTCGGCCCGGAAATTCGTAGAAAATCCATACAGCCTCGAAACGCGACAAAATTTGTCATGGGTGGTGTGCATGGTCATTGTACCACGTGGAAAAAAATGAGCCCGTTTGGCGGATGCGAAGGAGAAACGCACGACCGAGTGTCCATTTCCTCCATACAAGTGATCATCATCGTCACCATGCCCTGCAACAAATAATAGTAGAAAAAACAAAGCCGTCGACGTCTAGCGGTGTGAGAGTAAAAAATCTTCACAGGCCCGACGCCAAAAAAATCTCCACGAGCCCGACGCCAAAAAAATCCACGAGCCGTCGCTATCTGAGGGAATATTCCCGACAACGTCGGACGTCGGGGCCCAATCATGCCGTGCATGCGCTTTTTGCCACAGGTGTCGATGATGCACCCGATCTGATCCCTACCCTGGACGTCCGCCCTGAATCCGCGTCGGCCGTCGCCACCGCCCACACCGCTTGTTCCCCGCTTGCCAGCAACGCCCGCAGTCAACGCCCGCCTTCACTGCCCTGTTGTTTCCCAGCTGCCGCCGGCATCGCCGTCGAATAGGTATTTTGTTCAACACTTGTTCAATATATGTTTACTCTTCATAATATAACATCATAGTTGCATGCAACGTGACATAGATAATATTACATGCAGTATGGACATCGATGGTGCGATTGCATGTTCCGTAGAAAAGTGGGTTAGTCTTGTTAATAAGTTAACACAAAGTCAGCGCTTTTAATTTTATGAAACGGAGATGAAGGGTATGTTACGAATACCTTCGGTTAAGATGCGTGACATTTTGCTTCGGTTTATGATTCAAGGTTACAATTCTAGTAGTAAAAAATTCATGGTCCAAGAGACAGCTGGAAAGAAAGGGTTGATTTCACTGAGGCCTGATGATGTGTATGCTATATTTGGTTGGAAGAATGAAGGAGTTGATGTTTCTAGTTTTTTGAGTATGGACGAAGGGAAAGCAATGAAAAAATTACAGTTAATTTTGTTAACAGAAAGAATAGGAAAATCATGATTGATGATCTCATTGACAAGATTGTGAGGAATAAAAACGCGGATGATGAATTTTTTCGGATGGCGTTTCTCGTCCTGTTAGGGACTATAATTGCACCAGTGTCTGATGAGTACATTCCGAAAAATTATTATGCGCTAGTGCAAGATGTCAGGGCGATAAAAAAGTTCAACTGGAACGCGTTCACTTTGAGGTTTTGTTTGTCGGAGATTGGTATGGTCTTGCAGCCCGGTCGTGTTAGGGAATGGCCACGTGGCAACCTAGCACTTCTGCAGGTATGATATATTTAGTAAATTGAACATTTGTATTATGTAATAATAGTGTAACACATGCTAAGTGGTTGTTTTTTTGTTTTGCAGTATCTATATTGGGAGAAGGTGCAGCCAAGCACCGGTCCGCAGTATGATCCGTTAGCGCTGTTGAGCCCTTTGATGAGGAACTGGAAAGAAGATGCAGCGGAGAAAAGAGACAAGTATGACTTTCAATGTGGCCATGATGTTGGGATGGTAATACGTACAATCTATTATTTCCATTTAATTCCTGCAATGAATTATTAATTACAGTTTGAATGTATGATTCTTAATGTTGTAGATCGATGACACCCTAACTGAAGATTACCGATTAAACAAAATTAGAGTAGAACAAGCTGAAAAAAACAAGAAAAGCAGTACGAAAAAGTCTAACATTACAGGAAGGAGGAAAGGTGTTAGTACGAAAAAGTCTAACAAAAATGGTTTATGACATGCTTTATGAGATGCTTCGGCAGATAAGATAGTCAACTCGATATACCTAGCTCTCTCCCCTGTACCTGCCCATCCCCACGCAAACAGATCGCTAGTGCGCTTGACGGGAAGTCCACCCCTTGCAATTTTGCTGAACCTCCGCAGTACTAAACACCTAGGTATCTCACGTAAGCGTAGCTGAATCAAAACGTGAAGAATATGTTTGCAAGGAAGCCCTTTGCAGTCCATACTTCTGCAACTGCACTTCACGGTTTGTTCGGAGTTACCTAGGGTGTAGTCCACAGTGAATCTGATATCCCTATTTTCCTTCCATGTCAGTATGAATCTGTGAGTGTCTGCTCCTCTTAGTCTCTCAAGGACCTCAAGCTCCCGTGCCTTCTTCATATCTTCCTGTAAGATATAAAAGTTTGCCACAGTGAACTCACGGGCAGCTGATTTCTCAATGTCTTTACACTCGTCCAGGACTGGTACTGGGTCTGTCTGTGTGATTGTGTAATCGTCATGCGCCTCGTTCTCACGAAGACGAACTATGCAGTTCTCATAGTGCACAATCATGTCAACAATAGTCATACCGGAGTCTAGATGCATGTGAAGGCATGAATTCAGACTTTCACTTCGCTAGTTACTTCGCATACCTAGGAAAAACCCACCAGACAGATATGATGCAGCCCAAAGCCTTTTCTTCTTATACATCCTACGTAACCACGTCTTTGTTTTCTCCGACTGCCATTTGGCGGTAAACGCTGCCCATCTCTCCTCAAATACTTTTTTGGAAGTGACATAATAAAGTAGAGACCTGAAGTCCTTTAGAGACTTATGGTGAAGGTGTTTCTGCATGTTCTTCTCAATATGCCACAAGCAAAGACGATGCCAAACGTTCGAAAGTACCTTTCTGATGGCCTTAATCATAGTTGCATCACCATCAGTAATTACTGACCTGGGCCTCTTCTGACAGTGAGCCCTCAAAAACGTCTGAAGCAGCCAGACATATGTATCTTCAGTCTCATCAGACACAATAGCACAACCGAATACCGTGGTGCAACGGTGGTTGTTCAGACCAACGAAAGGTATAAATGGCATGACATACCTATTCATCCTGTATGTGCTCTCGAAGACGATCACATCACCGTAGTCAACATAGTCTCGCCATGATTGAGAATCACACCAGAATAGGTTTTTCAACCTCCTTCATCATCGACGGTGTGCTCAAAGAAGAAATCTAGATCCCTGTCTTTTCTGGTCATCATGATCCCAATGGCAGTGTCTGCATCACCTTGTGCAAGCAACTTCATTTTCTCTCTATAACCCATGTTATAAAGCTTCTTCCTCCCAAAACCAACCTTTGCATATGACCCGTACCTACTGACAAAATTATCATAAATCATATGTTTCCTGATTCCAGCACCTGCCATTCAGCTTTCTGAAATTCTTTTATCTGATTATGACATCGGAGAAACGGGACTTCATCTGGTCTAGCTAGAACGTGACTGTGATCATCACTGAAACTGCTGACCTACCAAACGTCACGCTCTTTATTAAGCTTCAAAGTTATATGCGCGTCGCAGAAGCATCGAGTCTCCGCTCTGAGCCTGCGTGTCCTTCCTTCCATTGTAGAAAATTTTGCTTGTCGCTTCCCAGCTCTCGAACACACATACTTCCTCAAGCGCATACCTCCCTGAGGACCTTTTGAAAAATTCAGCGAGTCCTTTCTAACGCTAAAAGCACGTTCCTCAGCATACTGGTTATAGAAAATGTAAGCCTCTCCTAGTGACCTGAACGTCTTCCTCATGACCTTCCAATGCCTGTCCAATGAATCTTGCTGATATTCATCAAATCCAATGTCAAAATTAAACAGATCATCAACAACATGCTCATCCATCCCGCTAGGATCATCTACATCTCCCTGTAAATTAAGGCATAAAACCATGTATGTTAGTTAGTTATTATTTTAATATATAATGAAAGTAAGTTTCAAAACTTACTTTGCTGGAGCTGTCATCATGAGATGCATCAACGTGCGATTTGTCACTTTCATCATCCACAATATTCCTCACAAAGTCCCCGTCCGCGTCCATCTGCGTACATTTTTAAAACATACATGTAAGCGCTCATGCGGTTATTATGTCATTTCTTCTCCTAATTTTTTTTAAAACATACCCGGAGTGCGTTTTCAGCAAATGAATCATCTATATCCATATCATCATCATTATCGTCATGTCGCTGCATGATGCAAAAAAACATGTAAGTGTCCGTGCGGTTGATCGTATTTATGTTTTTATTAACATTGATCACACTTACATTGCCACTATAAGATTCATCCAAACTCATCTAGTTCTTCTCAACAGGTTCGTCCATATTCAGTGACGAGGATTCGTTGTCGTTGCCGTAATCATCACCATCATAATCACCCTCCTCCTCTATCTATACATGTATAAGAAAATTCTAAGATCAATCGAACACCATGTAACATCATCCCTAAAATAATTACTTCATCAAGCACAATGACGTTGCACATTGGTTACAGTCAAACCAACCTCTTGCACGGCGGCGAGGATGTCAGATGGATCCATTTTGTCCGACGACGAACGCGTTGACGGCGTGACGTTGCTGGCCGGCCGAGGCAGGCGTCGACGGCGTCAGGATGATGGCCGGTCGAGGCAGACGGACTCCGGAAAGGAAGGCGGCGACGAAGATCACGGGTGGGCGGTCATCCGGGCGACGGCAAAGGAACGCGGCGGCAGCAGCAACGGCGGCGAGGCACGCGCGGCGGGCTGTTTGGGCGGCGACCCGGGCGACGTGGAGACGGCGACTACGTGGATGTGTTTAGGGTTTAGGGTTACGACGGTGGGCGTCTCCGGCTCCCGTGACGGGTTTTTTTCCACAACTATCGACGCCAACGTGGAGACGTGCGGGCGTACGGTGGCGACGTACGGCGACGGGTGCGGCATACGCGGGCGGGCATACGGCGACGGGTGCGGAATACAAGGGCAGACGAACGACGACGCGCGCGGACGTACGTCGTCGGGTGGGTATTCCTATACCTACTGTGAAATGACCATCCTGCCCAATATACGTTTTAGGGGGTTGTACCGAAGCACTCCTCTTACATCAATCTGATGTAAATCCTACAAATCAAATCAATAATTAAGAGTAACTCATGCAAGAAAGAGGAGCCTCAGCTTAAAGAAAGGAACTTGCACACCATCATGAAAAGAAACCAAGTAAAATATCTATGTTCCTTTTTGTTCTGATGAAAAGTATCAAGTCATTCCTTTACACACTATCATGTGGGTAGAACAGAGGAACTGGTTAGTGGAGCACACCCTGCAAATGCAGTTTGGATCCTCCAGTTAGTTCTGCAGAAATAAACCGAGAGCCAGCAGGCCTTCTGAAACATGGTAGTGCGCCTAGCTATACAAAGTTCACATATTACATACCAACTCCTTCACCACATCCTATGAATCAGATACGCGGTGTACCTTTTTAATATTTGCATGCAACAATTTGGATAAGGTAAAATTTCATTTGATAATATTTGTGATGCTGGCTCAAGTGTGCATCAACCTCATCATGTATTCCACCACAGGCTTTGGGAACAGACAAAATTTGTCCTCTAACAACTTGGCTAGCATTGGTTGCTCCAGACTCGAGTCAGACCTGCAAAAATTTTTTGGCAGTGTTTGTCAGTCCTCATAATAAATGGGTATGATACGAAGGGGTAATCATATGATAGCTCACCATTGTCAAGAATCTAGACTGTATCGTCATGATGGACCGAGGTGATTCATTACGCGATCGTGACGACAATGGACCCTGAGAAATGATGTTGTAGTGTGTTCGGATCAGGTTATCTGTTCCACTGTCCATGCAAGCAGTGGCTTCATCCAGGACCAGTATCTTGGTTCGCCTTTCCGGGAGAGAAGCTGACAATGGCCTGTGCTCCAGTTCTCTCCATTCTCTACAGATTGGAGGGTAATAATTTTGGAAGAAGCAATACTACCAAAATATGATCTGAATGGTACAATATAGAGAAGACCTGGTGAGTCAAGTTTTAGCTCCTTTCTTCGAACTTCATCTCCTAGATGACAATAATCCAAGGCCTGAGATGTCAAATAATATTTCTCAGATGAGTTAAGAAGATCGTAGGGCCTATGTATTCAAGAAATGCACACAACCATTGTTGCCACTACAAGGTTTGCAAAGTATCAATGGGAAGAAGTAGGTCCATACCAGAATAATTGTGGAGACATATAAAAAACTAAAAAACAATTGTGAACAATAGATTCATACTCACAGCCATGGCAATATTTTTGTCACCCTTAATTGCAAACAACGTCTTTCCTTCTGTGTGTAGATACCATATTACAAAGAACTGGTAGATTGCCTGCCTCATAATGTTCCTCCACATAATGTTGCCGATGAAGTGTCCTTTCCTTCCAACAGAAGTTCTATTCATCAATTCATCGTTTGGAGGTTCTGTGGCCAATGCCAATGCTGCTAGTGTGTCCATGATCATATTGACCCGCAGCAACTGAACAACAGTGAGGGGAGCACTCCCTGAATTGACAAGTAGAAGTATAAAAATAGTGAAATATATGTCACAAAATAAACAGTGACATATATATAGTAACTTGCAGGTGTGGTTTATCTTAGTATTGTTACATCTCAACTTATATGAGTTAAAAACTTGAAAGAAAAAACGTGTAGCAATCAGGAGTTGTTTTTTAATTAATAATATACTTGGAGCTGGAAACAACACTAAAAGGTGGCATACGAAATGACTGGTTTAGACTTCAACTATATAATATTATTTGAATTTTTACGGAATCAAGCTGATGGGGTAAAATCCCTCCCTTAAATCGAATTAACTGATTTAGAGTTCAGTTATAGAAGGTTATTTACTTTTTACAGAATCAGCCTATCCCTTATCTTTGCAGGTTAGTGCCAACTTAAATGAACGCATCAAAGTTTCAGGTATACCTGCCAAGCAAGCTGACGAGAAGTTCACAACGAGGGCAACCACGTTGACTGTTAGTTGAAACTGCACAAACTTCTGAATGTTGATGTACACAGATCGACCCCATTTAGCAACTATGACTATGGTGGAAAATTTGTCATCAAGAATGATGACATCGACACTCTCTTTCTCAACCTTCAAACAGATACCAAAATGAGGCGTACTGGAACTAAGGAATGGATTGAGCGACAAATAATTGTCTGTGCAAATCATGAGGTACAAAACTTTATAGATGTTGCAATGACGTTTAAGAATGATAGATCAAAAACATGCTGACAGACTATATGTAGCAATTACATTGAGAGACACTTAATGAGTTATAGCTAGTTATGTAAAAAAATAGTGTCTTATATACTACATTGACATGACTATTTTTTTCCCATACATGAAAAAATATTAATAACTTTTGCTCTGCGAAATTACCTCAGTTCCGGCAATGCCCATCGCAAGTCCAATATCAGACTCATGAAGTGCGGGTGCATCATTTGTCCCGTCACCTGTCATCGCAACAACTTCTTCATGTGTAGTCCGGAGATTCTTCACTAAGGTGTGCTTGTCAAGTGGTGAAGACCTAGCTATTACCTTTGGTATCAATTCATACATTCCTTATGCACTCTTAGTTCTAAAATCTGGGCCTTCATTCCCAAGACCACCTTCAGTCAAAATGCCATATTCCCAGGCGATTGCCTTTGTTGTGTTGATGTTGTCGCCTATGAACATCCCGAGAGTAATATCGTCTGACCTGCAGATGACGACCGATTCCTTCACACCCGGGCGCACTGGGTCCTTAATCCCAATAATGCGAATGCGTGTGTACCCCTCTTCAAAAATCGCATCATTAGCTGAGAACCCATCTGCAACTTCAATGTAAGTAAGGCACTCTACAGAGTGCGAAGTGCCACGTTTCCAAAGCTCTCAATCATGACATTCAAGTGAGCAATAGTTGCACAATCAAGGGGGATGGCATTGCCTATAATTTTCAGATCACATGCTATCAACAGTGCAGTATCTGTCATCGTTTTCTCACGACAGATGCCATGGATAGGCTTATCGAAGGTGGTTGGGGCCGGAGGACGCCGACGGGCTCCGGATGCAGGATTAGACACAAACGGTGATGACACACGATGTACCCAGGTTCAGGGCCCTCCGTGGGAGGTAACACCCCTAGTCCTGCTTGGTCTAATTGATGAATGGGTAAGTTTACAAGGTTGCTCCTCGAGCTGTCTCTAGAGGAGGAAGAGGGAGCAGTTGGTTCACCTTCCTATGCTACGAAGTATGAGTGTGAGGGAAGTGTCACGTGTGTGTGTGTGAGGCTCGTCATCCCCGTTGCATGGGGGGGTCGGGGGGTTTTATAGGCCAACACCCCGACTTACAATACTCCTAAGGTATAGAATGAGGGGCCCGGCTGGCAGCCACTCCGGTTGACCAGGGGGTCCCGTCACTTGAGCCGTCTCGTCGCCCGTAGGGTCCATCGGCTACGCGGTCCCGTCGCCCGCTGGGGCCCGTCAGCCGGCTCCGTGATTGGCCCCCGCCCACCTACTACGGCACGGGTCGCCCAGGTGGCGTCGTCTAGCACCAGCCGGCCGAAGTCTCTGGTATGGCCGGCTGCACTGTAGCCATGCCGGAGCAGGTAATCGAGTGGGCGTGGGCGTGCCGGTACTGTTGCCCCGCCCGGTCGCAGTCGCCAAGGTCAGCGGCCCGAACGGCCGAACTGTAGCCACGCGCACTCGTGCGTCAGCGGTCACTGTGGCTACATCGGCGCCCGTCGTGGGCGTCCCGTGGTGTCGTTGTACCCGCGCGCAGAGGGATGAGATGGGTGTTTGTCCGCCCAGGGGTCAACGAAGGAGGCGGCTTGAAGGCAGCCGGCTGCGTCCAACCGGCCGGGGACCAGGCCGGCACCTTAACCAACCGTCCCCGAGTCAGCCGGCAACGCACTTGCCGGCCGCGCGCCAGCCGGCCGAGAAGCAGCCGACCACACTTTTTCTTGAAGCGGGGGAGAGAAGCCCGTTGCTTTAGCCTACCTAGGGGTAATAACCCCGTCAGTAGTCCCCGAAGCCGGCGGGGGCCCGCGTCCAGCAGACGGAGGGGAGCCGGCGGCTTTCCCCTAGCGGTACCCGCCTCCGGTGCGAAGCCGAAAGGCCAGCCGGGTCGGCAGCCGAACACGACGCCTCGGGTCCCGACGCGACGCCCCGGGACCCGGACCGGCCCGCCGTGCGCCACGCAGCGAGTAATGATGTTGTGGATCCCGCACACGCGTGTTGACGGGACGTCACCCTGGGCCTAGCCCGCTAGGCCTCGGGTGTAGCCTAGTAGGCCTCGAGGCATAGGCAGGGATCTTCTGCGCCCCGAAGCGGTGGTTATGGCCCAGGATGGCCATGCGCGCGCGGAGATTCCGGGGGAGTGGGCGCAGTTAATCCCCACGTCCCCCGGTCGTGGCCTCCCCATTTAGAAGGGGAGGGAGGGCAGAGGGCGAAAGCACCCGCGCTCCATCTGCCCCCTCGTTTTCCATTCTCTCGTCTTCTCCGCTTCCTCGCACGCCGCAGCTCCCCTCGCACGCGACCATGCTCGCACGCAGCCCCGCCGTCGCGATGGCCGAAGGGCGCTCGGGAAGCTGGGCCGGATTTGTGGTCACGAGGCCACCATCGCGAAGCTCCGCCGCGCGCGCATGCTGCTGCCGGTGGAGCGCGTGACTGCCCGCGCACCGGGCGACGAGTTGGTGCCCGAGCCACAGGAAGGAGAATTTGTTGTCTTCACCTGCCATTTCTCCCACAGCTTCGGGCTCCCGATGCCATTTCTTCCACCTGATGATGGATATTCGACCTCCAACCGCATCACCTCGGCCCCAATGCCATCCTCTACATCACGGGTTTCGTGACACTGTGCGAGGTGTACTTGGGGATGCTCCCTTCATCGACTTCTTCAAGGCGTTGTTCTACCTCAAGGCGCTGAAGAGCTCCGCCTGCGAGGGCGCGGCGGTGTGCTGTCGCGGCACGCGCTTCCTGCACTTCAGCCTTATTGACTCCGTCAAGGGCTGGCATCGAACCTTCTTCTACGTGAAGAATGCCAACCCACAGCGGGATTACATCCGGCTGCCGGCGTACGTCAACGCACAGTCCTCCGGGGTGAACTGGTCGGGAACCGCCCCGCGGGGGACCGCCCTCATAGAGCTCGAATGGCTCGTGGAGCTGAGGAGCGAGGAGGGGTTGGTTGCCTCCGATCTAGTGGCGGCCTTCATCGCGCGGCGGGTGCTGCCTCTCCAGATGAGGCCGCACCGGATTTGTGACATGTCCGGCCGTCGGGGCCCTTGTCGGCTGACGACCGTCAACCTGACGCTGGCTCAGGTGGCGAGGCGGGTGAATGCCATCACGATGTTCAAGCTGGCGCCGGCGACATGGACCTTCGGCAAGGAGCCGTACGACCGCCTCAACCGAGCTCCCCTGGTACATTCTGTCGAGGCGGCCCTTTTTGTTAGAATCCCCCCAGCTGGCACCCGACCTTATTTCCCCGTGCTGACCGCAGTTGTTCGTGCGACAGAACACGCTGGATGGCCCGCCCCCCAGATCTTCGAGGCGGAGCGCGACCACTCCGACTCTGAGGACTACGAGCAGTGAGGCCCACCTGAAGAGGGGGTCGATTCCTCAGGGGAGGTCGAGGAGGTGGCCGACCCGGGAGCCGGCGGGCCCAGCGGAGCCGAAGGGTCCGGCGTAGCCGGAGAGCCCAGCGGAGCCAAGGAGTATCCTACCGGTACCATGATCAGGAACTGGAATGATGACAATGATGATGATGGTGATGATGATGTAATGATCTTGAACGCGCCTCCCCCCAGTTCAGCAGGGCCGGCGCGGGCGGAGCGAATAGCGGTCGGCTCATGCCCCGACGGCCGAAGCCGCCATCCGGGGGAAGATGTCGGCTCAGGAGGAGCCGGCAACCTCGCCACTTGCCCGTAATCGGGTGAAAGTGGCCGTGCAGAAGCCATCGGCGCGTGCCAAGCAGGTTCTGCCTGTCGTCATTGGGTAAGTGTCCTTCTGCTTGCGTGGGTTCCCTTCTTAGTTGTGGGTTGGCGGGTGCTTGACCCTTATGTGCTTCAGGGACCCCATTGAACTTCACGACGTGGAGTCGACGGTCGACCCAACGGAGGCCGCCAGCCGGCTGGCCCGCGAGCACGCGGCCACACAGCGCGAGGAGAAGAGGAGGCTCGCAGAGCTGTGAGCCTCGAAGTCCGGAGCTCAAGGCGGGGCCTCGCGCTCCGGGACCTTGAGCGGCGGGAGGCGGAGGAGGTCCGCGGAACCCCCGCAGGCGTCCGACGGCGGCGGAATCGACTCGCCTGTCGAGGCCCCTGTCGAGCAAGCCACGAGGGGCGGCCACGGAGCCGGCCGCGCCCCGCCTGCTGAGGAGGCGGCCCGATCGGGGGCGACAGCTACGAAGCCGGCCCTCGAGGAGACCCGACCGATGGTGCCAGACGTGACGCCGCCTGTGGCCGAGCCGGCCCGGGTCGACGTGCCGGAGGTTCCGGCGGCCCCGGAGGCAGAGCCGGAGGCACCGGCCATGGAGACAGAGGCACGGTCCGTCGCGGTCATCGTGTCGGGCCGGCAGGAGGAGGAGGCAGCGCTAGTGCCGAGTGAGGGCAACTGGGGACTGATTCCCGTGCCCTCGCCGTCATCAACCCTCCCCCGGCGGCCGGCACCATGGCGAACGTTGGGACGGGCGGCGACGATAGCCGGACCCAGAGGCCCATGGTCGACGTGATACGGGACTGGGAGACGCTGGCGCGTGTCCCTACCCTTCTGGCTCCCCCGGTAGGCGGTCTGGTCCCCGCGTTTGGGGAGTTGGGGAGCGTCCTGGAGCGATGTCACCAGGAGCTAGCCCGGTTCGCGTAGGCGGCCGACACCACCCTGCGGTGCGCGGAGGTAAGCGTCATTATCCTTGTTGAAATTTTCAGTGGGGGCGCACAAGCGCACCCACTAGGTGTAGCCCCCAAGATGTGGGCCGGCTGACCGGCTGCGGGGCAGCTGGGCTAGATCGCCTTGGGCGTCTTCTGATTTTGACTTCCTGTGGCAGGCGGGGAACGTCCGGCGGCAGGAGCTGTTTGATGAGGCAGTTTCCATCCACAACCGCGACAAGCATGGCTTCTACCGGCTAGAGGAGGAGCTCGTGTGGGTGTGAGGTACGTTTGGTCTTATGGGGGGGCGCGGAGCCCTCGGGAGCTGGGCCGACTGCTTGACAACCGGGACGGGCCTGGAATGCCCGACTGACGTCAGTTTTGCTTCGCAGGGGAGCTGACCACCCTTCGGGAGGAGAAGACCGGGGCGGTCTCCGAGCGGGACCGACTGGCGCAGAGCGTCCAGGCAGTCACCCAGGAGAGGGACCGGCTGGGCGCCCTGCTGGTGGATGGGCAGGCGGCCCAGGACCGCTTGAAGGCCGACGTGGCGCGGGAGGTGACGGCCAAGGAGAAAGCCGTCAAGGAGGCGGCTGACACCGCCCAACCGACCACCACCCTCCAAAGCGAGATGACCCGCCTCGAGAGGACACTTGAGGAGCGCAGGGTTTCCCTCGCCGAGCCAGAGGCGGCGCTAGCGTCGGAGCGGAACTCGTCGCTCCACTTCGCCATCAAGCTTGATGACTCCATTGAGCGTAAGTACCGATTTTGCTTTCTCTTTTGGCCGTCCGCTTTCTTCTTGCTAGTTCTTGTCCTTGATTTGCTCTCTTCTCAATCTTCCCTTTCTTCTTTAGGGCGCTTCTCGGAAACCCAGCGCCGCGCTGAGCATGCCGTCGAGGAGCACCGGGAGTATCTCTGGGCACGCGGACGCACCATCGAGGGGGACACCGCTTGGGATATGGCGGAGCTCGGCTGGCCATAGAGAACCGGCTGATCCACCTCGAGCGGAGCGTGGAGTGGCTAAAGACGGCCGGCAAGGAGGTCATTGCTGCCTTGTGGCCGGGCTATGGAGCTCCGGAGAGCCGCGTGGCTTTATGGCTAGAGAATGTTGTGGCCCGGCTCGAGGTCTGGAAGGCATCGGCGGCATGAGCCGGGGTACAGATGGCGCTCCGGTTTGTCACCTAATGGTACTGCAGCATTGACTTGGACCGGCTGGCCACTATGCGGGACGAGCCGGCCGAGGAGCGGGTGGCTCGTGAGCCCATCCTTGTCCGCCGGGCCAACGAGCTCGCGTCGTACGTCGACTCGGACAAGCTCCTGTCAGCCCTTTGCGAGGACGGCGAGCCGTTAGCCGAGGACTCCTTCGACAACCCCCAAGGTCCGAAGGACGAGGAGGTCACCGATGAGAGCACCGACTCCAGCACCGAGACGGCTGGGACCGCGAAGGCTGCGACTGGCGATGCGCCGGCTGGTGATACGCCGGTGGCGTGAGCCCCCCGGCGTCTTTGCTTTTCTTTTGTTTTTTCTGCATGTTAGACTCAAGTCCACCCACTAAGGGTGTATTGTAATGAATCGTAATGGCTGCGGGCCCTTTTTAAGTTTGTGCTCTAAATGCTTAATGTGTTTGCTTATCATGTGTGCCGGCTCGTCCTTACCCTTTTTTGCTCCTTTGGTTCCGTCTGCTCGGCCCCTTTTCCCCTTTGGTTTCGGCTCCGCCAACCCGACAGCCGAGATCCGGTTCGTAGCTGGGTTGGGGCGTCCGCCTCGAGGGAGCTGGTTCTGAGCTTAGGAACCGTGAGAGTTTTTTTTGGGTAAGTTGAGTGGTAGAGGCAAGGCGGCAGTTCGGCTAGACCTAGCCGGTAACCCCCTTGCGATCGATTTTTTGTGTGCGCCAAGTTTCGCCGCCCCAAGGTCCCGCCAGCCGGACAACCGGGAGCCGGTCTGTAGCTGGGGGTGGGAGGGCTTGCTTGGCTCACGCTACTTGGTCGGTTTCAGGAGAGGCGGTCTAGGACCAGCCGGAGAGCCCCGGGCCCGGGAGCCAGGTCCGGGAGCCGGTGAGTGAGGAAACCTTGGAGGGAAACGAAAAGGGCGTGCCCCAAGAGATGGCCTGGGGCACCCATTGCATTCATAAGACCAATCGGGGAGAGATACATACATACACTGGTTTTTCAGCAATAAAACGGATGGAGGAGCGCCGCGTTCCATGGGCGCTCGGTCTCCTCGCCGGAGACGTCTCTCTTGCGCTTCTGTGGCTTCTGAGCGGTCTATTAGGTAGTACGCGCTGTTGTGCAGTGCCTTGTTGACAATGAACAGGCCCTCCGATGGGGAGCGCGGCTTGTGCTGGCCGGCTGTCCGCTGGATACGCCTGAGCACCAGGTCCCCTTCGCGGAAGGAGAGCAACCGGATCCGTTTGCTGTGGTAGTACTGGAGCTTCTACTGATAGATGGCCGTCTGGCTCAAGGCTAGTTCGCGGGCTTCTTTGAGCAGGTCGACGCCATCCTCTCTTGCCTTCTTTGCGTCCTTCTTCATGTATAGGGCGACTCGAGGCGAGTCAAACTCGATATCGGTGGGAATGATCGCCTCGACCTGTACACAAGGAAGAAGGGTGTGTAGCCGGTTGATCGGTTGGGAGTGGTCCTGAGGCTCCAAAGGACAGTCGGCAGCTCGTCGACCCAGCAGCCAACTGACCTCACCAGCGGCGTTACGAGCCGAGGCTTGATGCCTGACAGGATTAGGTCGTTTTCCCTCTTGACCTGGCCGTTTCACTGTGGATGAGCGATGGAGGCCAGGTCGAGCCGGATGCCCTGCTCGGAGTAGAAACGCGCGAGCGCACCCTTGGCGAAGTTCGTGTCATTGTCGGTGATGATGTTGTGAGGACACCGTAGCGGACCGTGATGTCGTCGATGAACTGGACGGCCATGGGGCTGTCCAGTTTCTTGATTGGCCGGGCCTTGATCCACTTATTGAATTTGTCGACAGCCAGCAGCAGATGTGTCATGCCGCCTCGTGCAGTTTTGAAGGGTCCCATCATGTCCAGCCCCTAGATGGTGAAAGGCCACGAGAGGGGGATGGTTTGGAGGGTCGAACCGGCAGGTGGCTTTGCGTGCCGAAGCGCTGGCAGCCCTCGCACTCGTCGACCAACTTCTTGGCTGCCTCCAAAGCGGACGGCCAGTAGAAACCGTGGCAAAAAGCCTTGACCACCAAGGTCCTGGAGGCGGCGTGGTGCCGACACTCGCCCTGGTGGATGTCGAGGAGGATCTCCTGACCCTTTTCCGGCTCGACGCACCGTTGGAAGACGCCGGTGGTGCTACGGTGGACGAGCTCGCGATTGATGATGCTGTAGGACGAGGCCCGGTGCTGAATTTGTCTTGTTGTGGCCTCGTCCGGGGGAAGCTCGCCGTGCAAAAGGAACGCCAGGATGGGCTGGGCCCATGAGGGAGCTGAGACAAGGACCGGCTCAGGAGCCCCCGGGCCTGGGTGGTTAGCCCTGGGGACCGGCTTGCTAGCCCCCGGGGCCGGCTCGCCAGCCCTCGGGTCAGGGACAGACGGTGGGGCATCAACCATCATCATGACAGTCACGACGTTGGAGCCGGCTGCCTCATCTGGTGTCGGCTGGGCAGGCGAGGTTGATGGAGCCAGCGGCGAGGTGGCCGAGGGAGCGGCCGGAGCTGCCGGCGGGCCGACAGCGTCAGCCGGCATGAAGATGGACTCTGATTCCGGGGAGGACTTGATCGATGGTTTGAACAACCGCTCGAGTGAGACGCCGGCTGGGATGGCCTGCCGGGTGGAGCCGATCTTCGCCAGCGCGTCGGCCGCCTCGTTGTCTGCCCGTGGGACGTGGTGGAACTCACAATCCTTGAAGAAGCCGGTGAGTTGCTGTACGAGGAAGCGGTAGCGGCCATGTTGGCGTCCCTGGTGTCCCATTCGCCAGAAACCTGCTGCACCACAAGGTCGGAGTCGCCGAAGCATAGGATGCGCCTGATGCCGATCTCCTTGGCGAGCCGGAGGCCATGGACGATGGCCTCGTATTCGTCCATGTTGTTGGAGGCGGCGAAATGGATCTGGAGGGCGTACTTGAGCTGGCCACCTTTTGGGGAGGAGAGGACTATGCCGGCACCCAGGCCGGTCCTTATTTTTGAGCCGTCGAAATGCATGCGCCAATGCATGAAGTCTAGACGAGGCGGCACGAACTCGGTCTCCGCCTAGTCGACGAGGAAGTCAGCCAACACCTGCGACTTGGTGGTGGTACGTGGCTCGTATCGGATCTTGTGGTCGACGAGGGCAATGATCCACTTGGCGATCCGACCGATGGAGTCCCGGCCGCCCATGACCTCTCCTAGCGGGGCCGTGCTCACCACGGTGATGGTGTGTTCCTGGAAGTACTGCTTGACCTTCTTGCCAGCGAAGTATATGCCATAACACATCTTCTGGTAGTGGGGGTATTTTTTCTTGGAGGCAGAGAAGACCTCGCCGACGTAGTAGACGGGGCGCTGGACCGGCAGGGATTTGCCCTCCTTCAGCCGCTCGACCACCAAGACGACGATGATGACGCGACTGGTCGCCGCGATGTAGGCAAGCACGGGCTCCTTCTCAGCCGGCGCGTCCAGGATGGGCGCGCGGGTGAGAGCCTGTCACGCCCAAGATGTGATCCTATCCTTATTTCGGCACGAGGGCCTCGAGAAGGATAAAACCGCATCTCGTCGTGTTGCAAGAATTGATATCATTACAAGTACATGTACAGAAGAGATGAGTACATGGAATTAGCTTACACTCGCCACAAGCTACATCAATATCACATCAACACAACAACATACTCAAACATCATACAAAAGAGCAGGGTCCGACTACGGACGAAATCAAACGATAAAATGACATCCATCCTTACTATCCCAGGCTGCCGTCTGGAACCCATCCTAGATCAATGAAGAAGAAGAACTCCAAACGAAACAAACATTGTGCTCACGTCAAATCACCGCATTACCTGTACCTGCAACTGCTGTTGTAGTAATCTGTGAGCCACGGGGACTCAGCAATCTCATTTCCAAGGGTATCAAGTCTATTAAAGCTTAATGGGTGAGGTATGGTTAAGTGGTGAGGCTGCAGCAAGCGACTAAGCATTTATTTGAGTGGCTAACCTACGACACAAAAAGTAAAGTATGTGGTCTACACATAACGGACGTGAACTAGTAATGATCACTAACTGATCCTGAACACCTACTTACGTCAAACACAACCCCATCGTGTTCTCTCTCGGATAAGGACTCATGAGAAAAGACAGTCACGATTACGCACACAGTTGGTGTATTTTATTAGAGTTTACTTCAAGTTTGCTATGACCGGGTGTTAAACAAAGTATCCAAGTTTGCCACATAACCGCGACATGGCTTTCCAAAAGATTTAACCCTACAAGGGTGCTCCAACTCGTCCATCACAAATTAACCACACGCCGTGGGAATAACCTCGACCACGGATCTCGTGATCATCCTAGGTAATTCCAAAGGAAATCCGACACCTCGAGATAGCCCGAAGAAGACCAGAGTTCCTCACGCAAGACATCCGAGAAAGGTAAAACAGGTCCAGCAAGACCGCCCGACATGTCAACGAACCCGATAAGAGCCGCGTATCTCGTTCTCAGGACACGACCGGATGAACACTACGTACGTCAACCTGATAGAAATCCCTCGAGTTGCCTCGAGGTGGCCCCGGAAGTGGCTCTGTTTTGGACCAACACTCATGAGGAGCACTGGCCCGGGTTGATTAAATTATCCGCGGGTGCCGACAGGTCCCTATGCAATTTTATTAGTTATTAGGCAAATATAGTACCAATGTTGGGCCTTGCCACACAAGCTTTATCCTAAAACGAAAATCAAGGGGGTCCCCATAACAACCCCGAGCATGTTAGGAGCGCTCAATTATGGAACATAACACTGGTTCACAAGTAACTAGGGCGGCAAGAGTGGAACAAAACACTGAGCAAAAGGACAAGCCTTCCACCCTTTACCAAGTGTATAAGTGCATTAAATTAAATAGCAATAATATTGTGATAACAACAGAATGTCCATGTTGTCACATGGAAGCAATTGCACCTGCAGCTATAAACGCTATAAGAAGGGCTGAGCAAGCGGTAACATACCAAACAAAGGTTTGCTGGGAAGGTGGAGGGGTTAGAGGCTTTCATGGCAATGTTGGGAGGCTTGACAAACAAGTGGTAGGTGGTGCGACATAGCGAATGAAAACGAGACATCTAGCATGGCAATGATAGTAGTGGTATCCAGGGAAATGTGTCATCTTGCCTGAGATCCCGCTCGGAAGAAGAACGAGTCCTTGAAGAAGACAATCCAACGTAGTCGAACGAATCCTCACTCTCCGAACGCTTTCGAACTCGACCGAGAAGAAGCAAACCGGAAACAACAATCAACACACGATACACCACAACATATGCATGATATGATGCGCAGACAGATATGATGCATGTCCGGTTTAATATGCAGCGCATGGCATGGCATGGCAAGAACAACAAACAACTACTACATATTAAGTTAAGTTTAATATGCAACGATTTGCATATTGATGAAACTCACGTTCGAATTATTTAGTTCACTCTCGTTAGGTACTCATCAATATTAAATATATTTTTGAACATGGGTGGTCATGGCATAAGGCGAAGATGGAATTAAGCAATTTAAATGGAGAGAGACAACATACATATAACAAAATAATAACTCTCCATATTATGAGAAAGTGGTTAATGTTGTTTATCATGGCAAGAGGTGTAGCATGAACAACTATAACATCTAGGCAATTTAAATGGGGCCGGAAGCAACATATAGCATTCCCGAAACATCCCCATAAACATAATATGAATTTGGTCCAGATCTGAACTAACCACATTTTAGATTTGTTAAACAGTAAAATAAATATCACCATGAAATTCTACGCATTTTTCTAGTCAAGTTACATATATAAAACATTTGCATCGGAGCTACGGTTTATTAGTTATGAAATAAATCATTTTGACATGGCATTAATGCAAAAAAACAATGGAAACAGCAAGTTAATCATTTTTATCACATGTGAAAGTTGGATATTGTGAAACTACATAAAATTCTAGTCAAGTTTCATACATAAAGTTTTCTCATGTGATGCACGGTTACGAAGTTATTATATGCATGATGTTTAGGGGGTTTTCTGCAAAACAGTAATTCGCTGGTTAATTCACAAATTCGCAGAGACCGAAAAAAATGACCATGGGCCGAATCTAATAGGCGCAGCATATCTATACAGTGCATCGGGCGGGGCTTAGCGGGGTGGCGCTCACCTTGGGCCATCATGGGCCAGGCGGGCTGGCTGGGCCGAAGCCCACACGAGGGCGCTCGAGCGGGCGAGCAACCTCGTCCTTGACCACCTGCTTGACGCAGGGAGGCAGGGCGGCGGCGGCTCGGTCAACGGCGAGGGACGGTGGTGGCCAAGGGCGGATCGGGGCGGAGCCGGGCCGGGGTCGTCGGATCTGGTGGCGGCCGGCCCGTTCCCAGCGACGACGAGGCCAGGCGGCGGCGGGGCAAGGGCGGCGAGCTAGGCATCCATGGCGGCGGGGACCTGCAGGAGAGAGAGAGAGAAGGGTGAGGCGCAGGGGGAAGAGAGGAAGGAAGAGAGAAGGAGAGGGGTGGCGAGGGTCACCGGCGGCAGCGGTGGCTCGCCGGAGGGCGCGGAACGAGCAACGACGTGGATCGAGGGGAGGCTCGGGAGGAGTGGGGCACAAGCGCTTGCTTGGGCACCTGCGGGGAGCGGCGGCGGCGCTTCGGGCCCGGGCGGGCCTCCATATGGTCTCGGCGGGCCCGCACGAGGTGGGAGGGGCTGGCGGCTACGGGGATCCCTAGGCGGCTAGGGTTTCCTAATTTGGACAACTAGGGGTCTATAAATAGTAGTTTGGGAGCTAGGGAAGGGGGATTTTTGCATCGATTCGAGCCGTGCGATCGCAAATCGGACGGCTCCGGTCACGGGGTTGGGTTAGGTGGGCTAGGTGGGTTGTGTAGATGGGCTATGAGGAGATGAGAGGGAGGTTTGCGGCCCGTGGCACGAGGTTTTAAAACACCGAAAAACATCCGACGAATAACCGATGACCGCACTGCTACGATTGACCGATGGGGTACCAAACGACCTCTGATTGCGACGAAATTTGGTAGGCGGTCCACCTACGCTATAATAAGACCGTACACCAGGTTTTAACCCATCCGAGAATATTTTTCACGCGCCTTAAAAATGTTTTTTTATAACGATGCCGCGGGCGCGTGCGTGTGTGGTTAGTCTCGAAACGGTCAACGACAAACCGGGGAGAACCGACAACTACAAACGGATGCACGTTTTTGAAAACAAGTGACGATGCTATGCAGATGATGCGGATGATGATATGATGAATGCGACACCCAGATGAATCACATGGCAAGAATGGAATAAACGAGTAATCTTCTAGAGCGTCGGTCCCGGGCTGTTACAGAGCCCTCTTGAGGCCACGAAAGGCCTTGTTTGCCTCGTCGGGCCAATCGAACATGCCTGGCTTCTTGGTGTGACCCGGCTCGACCAGAGCCGTCTTGCGAAGGAGCCCGTAGAGGGGCAAGGCCTTCTTGCCCAGCCGGCTGATGAACCGGCTGAGCAAGGCGAGGCAGCCGGTGAACTTCTAGATGTCGTGGAGCCAGGTCGGCTTGGGCATGCGCTCGATCACGCTGATCTTCTCCGGTTAGCTTTGATGCCGCGGGCGGACACGAAGAAACCAAGGAGCTGGCCGGCTGGGATGCCGAAGACGCACTTCTCCAGGTTGAGCTTGATCTTGTACTCGCACAGGTTCACGAAGGTCTCTCAGAGTTCATTGAGGAGGCTGAAGTGCTTCTTGGTTTTGACGACGATGTCGTTGACGTAGACGTGGACGTTCCTGCCTATCTGAGTCAGGAGGCACTTCTTCATGCACCGCTGGAAGGTGGCGCCTGCATTCTTTAGGCCGAAGAACATGGTGATATAGTAGTAGGCCCCAAAGGGCGTGATGAAGGAGGTCTTGAGCCGATCCTTCGGATCCAGCTTGATCTGGTGGTAGCCGGAGTAGGCGTCCAGGAAGGATAGCAAATCGCAGCCGGGCGTGGAGTCAATGACTTGATCGATCCACGGCAGGGCCAATGGGTCCTTGGGGCATGCCATGTTCATGTTGGTGTAGTCGATGCACATGCGCCAAGTCTTGTTCTTCTTTAGCACCAGGACTGGGTTGGCCAGCTAGTCCCGGTGGAAAACTTCCATGATGAAGCCGGCTACGAGAAACTGGGCGATCTCTTCCCCCATAGTGTGTTGCTTCTCCTCAGAGAAACGGCGTAGGGGCTGCTTGACCGGTTTAACGTCCGACCGGACGTGTAATTTGTGCTCAACGAACTTCCTCGGAACACCTAACATGTCCTTAGGGGACCATGCAAAGATGTCCCGATTCTCATGGAGGAAGTCGACGAGCTCGCCTTCCTACTTGATGTCGAGGCGGGAGCCGATGGTGACGCACTGAGCGGGGTTGGCCGGGTCAATCGGGATCTGCTTGGTGTCCTTGGACGGCTGGAAGGAGGCTTCGCGGACGGACTGCGAGGGAGGAGCCGGCACGGTCGGCTGGCTGGCAGCGAGGGCTACGAGCCAGTCAAGCTACCGCTTTTCGTCGACTATCTCCAGGGCCTTGGCCAGCCATCTGCCATCTCGAGCGCACTCGAGCGGCATCTTGTAGTCTCCCGCGATGGTGATGATCCCCTTCGGGCCCGGAATCTTGAGTTTGAGGTAGGCGTAATGAGGGACCGCCATGAACTTGACGAGAGTCGGTCGTCCCAACAGCGCATGGTAGGGGCTCTCGAGGTCCACTACCTTGAACAACACCGGTTCGCGGCGGAAGTGACCGGGGCCGCCGAAGAGGACGTCAAGCTTGATCTTGCCTACAGGGGAGCAGGACTTTCCCGGCATGATGCCATGGAAAACCGTCTGGCTCGCCTGAAGGTCTTCTATTTTCAACCCCAGCTTGCACATCGTGTCGAGGTAGAGGATGTTGATGCTGCTGCCACCATCAATCATCACACGCGAGAAGCGGCAGGTGCGCTTCTCGATGGCGATAGTGGGGTCAAGGACCAGGGCATAGCTGTCGGGAGTCGGCATCACGGCCGGGTGATCTGCCCGGCTCCAGGTGACCGGCTTCTCCAACCAGTGCATGAACTGGGAGTTGTCGGCATGGTGGCGTTCACCTCATGATGGAGCCGGCGTTGAGCATGTTTGCTCGTCTCTTCACTGGTGAAGACGACGTAGCGACCGTCCTGGTTGGGGAATTGGTCGTGCAGGTGACCGTCATTCTGGGCCAGAGCCAGAGCTGGCGCCGGGGCGGCAGCTGGTGCCGGGGCCGGCGCATGGGCTAGCGGTGCGGGAGGAGCCGGGAGGCCGTCCCCCGGGCCAAGCGCTGTGAGAAGCTGCACTGCCGGAGCGTGTGAGTGGAGGGCTTGGCCCCAGAGTGGTTATTGCAGGGGAGGTCGAGCATCTGCTCGAAGGTGAGCTTGGGCTGCCAGGCAGCCTTGCCAGTGCGCTGGCGTTGGTTGGAAGACTGGGCAGCCGGCTCCTGCTCCTCGATGGTGGTAACCTGACAGCTCCCGTAGCGGGAGTTGGGCTGGTCATTCTTGCGCTTGTTGTTCTGCGGCTGCCAGTTGTCGGGAGCCGGTCGGGATGCCGCCGGCGTCAGCGTTGCCTTGGCGGGGTCGTCTTGACCCGAATGGCGGAGTCGGCCGTGGCGTACTTGTCCGCCTTGGTCATGAGCTCGGCGAGTGTAGCCGGCTCAGAGCACAAGAGCTTGTACTTGAGGGGGGTGCCGTCATGACAACCTTAGATGAAGTACTATATGGCTTGCACCTCATGCACCCCCTCACAGGAGTTGCGGAGCTTGATCCATCGGGTGCGGTAGTCGCGGAGGGACTCGTCCGTCCCCTGAACGCACATGGCTAGTTCACAGGGACGACCAGGCCGCTTGTAGGTGCAGGTGAAGTTGCGGACGAAGGCCTCTTCGAAGTCCGTCCAGGTGTTGATGTTGCCGGCCGCCAGGCTGTTGAGCCAGGTGCGGGCCGAGCCAATCAGCATGAGGGGAGCGTAGCGGACGGCTACGTGCTTGTTTCCCCTGGCGATGCCGACTGTGGTGGTGTAGTCGATCAGCCAGTCTTTGGGTTTGGCGGCCCCGTTGTACTTCGTGGTGTCTCGGGGGAGCGTGAAGCCGGTTGGGAACGGCTTGTTGCGGCTCCGAGGGCCAAAACATGCCGGGCCAATCAAGCCCTCCTCCTCGAGGAGGGCCGACTGTGCGAGCTGGTCGATGCGAAGGTGGGCGTCATTCTCGCTACGAGGGATGCGTGGTCCGAACCAGGCCAAGAGCTCGGGGCGGATGACTGGCGGAACTGACCGTTCCGGCTCGCGCCGCGGGGGTGGCGTGTGCCCGCGGCTACGCCGGCTGCCGGCAGCCGGCGCCTCATGGTGGCGGCCGCTACGAGGCGGATCGTTGGTGCGCCTACTGTTTACAACCGGCTGCTCATTCCCCGGCAGCTGAGAGCGCCGGGGGTTGCTTGCCTTGACCCGGCGGCCGGAGGCGCGAGGGGAGCAGGAATGCTGAGCCGGCTGACAGCCAGCAGTTCCCGTACCCTCGTGCTCGGGCCGGGGGCCTTCGGAGGCGGCATCGCCTGCCGCAAGCAGATGTTGCTGCGCGTCAGCGGCGTCAATGAGGTCCTTGATGTGACGCTCACGGGCGGCACGTTCTTCACCCTACAAGGTAGCCAAATCCTCGTAGGCTACCTTGGCGGCCCGCAGGTTGGCTGTGGGGGTGTCGTAGACGGGCATGTTGCCGCCCAAGATTTCGGCGACCACGCGACCGCAGTTGCGCACAGCCCCACGACGGCTGGGTTCGATGCCAGCCGGGGTGAGACCGTAGGCGGAGGCGTACTCCCGCTGAGCAGCCTCCATGCGGCGCCGCGTGGCCACGAGGGCGCTGGCGTCCTCGATTAGGAGGTGGCGAGCCGCCTCCAGCTCGGCCGTGGCGACGTCAGGGTTTGCCGTTGGGGCAATGGAAGTGCTCAGGCCCCGGAGGGCCGCACCGAGCGGGTCGGAGGTGCCGACGCGGACCGCGGCGGTGTCGGCCTCGGCCCGCACGCGACCGGAGGAGGTGGAGGAGATGATGGCCCATTGCTCCCACGCGAACGTGAGAACTACTGGACTGGGTGGCAGCAAGTGCGCCCCCAGCCGTGGGCGGATCGGTGCAAACAAGCACCTGGCTAGGGTACTCGTTGGCGATCGGTGCTTCGGCAAGGCTTAGCCTGCCGAAGCGCTCAGTGAGCGTGTCGATGTCGAGCATGAGGTCGACGGAGCTGCCCGCAGGGCCTGTCGGAGCAAGCCCCACGAGCCTGCGGTTTCGCCTGGACGTGCGGGGAATGACGAGGGGTTCCACCCGAAGCATGAATCCGGCCGGCGCCGCGTACGACCCCACGGTGGGCGCCAACTATCGTCTTTTCTCACGACAGATGCCATGGGTAGGCTTATCGAAGGTGGTTGGGGCCGGAGGACGCCAACGGGCTCCGGGTGCGGGATTAGGCACAAGCGGCGATGACACACGATGTACCCAGGTTCAGGGTCCTCCGTGGGAGGTAACACCCCTAGTCCTACTTGGTCTAGTTGATGGATGGGTAAGTTTATAAGGTTGCTCCTAGAGCTGTGTCTAGAGGAGGAAGAGGGAGCAGCCGACTCACCTTCCTATGCTACGAAGTATGAGTGTGAGAGAAGTGTCCCGTGGGTGTGGGTGCGTGAGGCTCGTCGTCCCCGTTGCATGGGGGGTTCGGGGGGTTTTATAGGCCAACCCCCGGTTTACAATACTCCTAAGGTACATAATGGGGGGCCCGGCTGGCAGCCACTCCGGCTGACCAGGGAGTCCCACCACTTGAGTCGTCTCGTCGCCCGTAGGGTCCACCGGCTGCGTGGTCCTGTCGCTTGCTGGGGCCCGCCAGCCGGCTCCGTGATTGGCCCCCACCCACCTGCTATGGCACGAGTCGCCTGGGTGGTGTCGTCTAGCGCCAGCCGGCCGAAGTCTCCGATACGGCCGGCTGCACTGTAGCCATGCCGGAGCAGGTAATCGAGTGGGCGGGGACGTGCCAACACTGTTGCCCCGCCCGGTCATAGTCGCCAAGGTCAGCGGTCCGAACGACCGAACTGTAGCCACGCGCGCCCGTGCGTCAGCGGCCAGTGTGGCTACATTGGCGCCCGTCGTGGGCATCCCGCCGTGTCGCTGTACCCGGGCGCAGAGGGACGAGACGGGTGTTTGTCCGCCCAGGGGTCAACGAAGGAGGCGGCTTAAAGGCAGCCGACTGTGTCCAGCCGGCCGGGGACCGGGCCGACATCTTGACCAGTCGTCCCCGAGTCAGCCGACAACACACTTGCCAGCCACGCGCCTGCCGGCTGGGAAGCAACCAGCCACATTTTGTCTTGAAGCGGGGGAGAGAACCCCGTTGCTTTGGCCTACCTAGGGGTAATAACCCCGTCAGTATCTCAGCTCTTGACACCAGCAATTCAGGTACAATGAAGCAGCTTGCATTTGACATCGGCACCTAAACACCTAGCAATTTATATAGAAAGAAACAAATAAGAAAATTCATACCCAAAGAAGCAGTTCAGTAAACTGAATAATTCCTAGACCGTTGAATAATTCAGCAAATTCAGACCCAAAGAGCAATTTAGCAGTTTAGTAAATAAATAATTATTAGACCGTTCAGGAAAACTAAGATCTTTAAATGCTATACCATTTAACCTAGCAATCCATTTGAAATATACAAGCATGTGCAATAATCACTCCTATTCACTTCCTCATGTAAGAAATCTAATCGAAGCATGACACCATTAGGAAAAAAGGCACACATATTAGGCATCGACGGGAAAGTTTAGCAAGAAAATGTAATCTTCACTACTCTTATTCTCTTGACTTGGTCAGCAGATCAGAAGGAGTTAGAGGAGGCATAGTGTCCGATCTTACCATGAACCACTTGAACAACAAATGCGCGGAAAAACACCTTGATGGCTTGTCCTTTGTGAGTGCTCATTAATTCTGTTGCCCGAACGTAAACATTTGAAACTCATGCACATCTAGCTAGCTATCTGGTTGGAGGAGTGATCCGCTTAACCAATTCCTAGCCAAAGCAAACACATAATGGCATACAGCTAACACAAGAAAAAGAAACCAAAAGAACGATCTGCAATTAACACCCACATGCGATCGTCCATGCCTCATGGAGATTGTGAGCGAGTGAAAGACAGAGACAGGTTGAGGTGGGCGCGGTCTGAGCATCGAGACCTGAAAAACCTACAACCATGGGAGGGTAACCCAAGAGAGAAAAAAGCAAGATGGAGGAAGGAAGGAAGGAGTAGAGAGAAGAGAGGAGCTGCCTGGCGGTTCGCTGACGAACCACTGCTCCATGGGGTGGCGCATGAGAGACGACCGGGGCGGCAGATCTAGGATATGACCGGAGTGACAGAGCTTTTGGAAACTGGAGGGGCGCAACCCGACGCTGCCCACCCGACTGGAGTGGGCCGACCCATCGCCACGCGGATGGTTTAGTTTTCTAGAGGATGAAAATGTAAATGCTACAAGTCCCTTGAAGAAATTGTCTAAACTACAGGCCCTTGAAGCAATGAAATGCAAACATTTAACTGCCTAGCCGTCCGGAAACAGCGCATTTCAGGACCAAGAGCAGAATTCCTCGGTTGTTTCAAACGGAAGAAGACTAGAACAGCGCCTAATTACCATTTCTGCCCTCCCTCTCCCTCCCCAACTCGCGGTCGCAACGGCGACGCACGAAGCCGCCGCGCCGTCACCGCCGAGGGCGAAGCCACACGCGGTCCTAGCAACCACGAAGCAAGCTGCGTGAATCGCATACAAGAGAAGGATAGGGGTGGAGGAAGCCGACAAGTTACGTCAGCCAGCTAGCAAAGGGGTAGGTGACGAAGCGGGGAGGCGGCCGAGCGGAGCCACTCCAATTGGCAGACCTGACGGCCGCCGACCACTCGGGCGGCGGGATCCCTCTACCGGAGCTGAGGAATTCGTGCCCCCCTTCCGATCCTAGCCTGATCTGCCCATGGTACTTTTCCGGATCGTATACTTGTTTGGACTAGTTCTGCTTTCCTAATTAGTACTTGCTTAGGTGCCGTGCGTTTTGCTTCAAGTGCCTGCGGATCGAATCATATTTTGATTGGGTTCCAAGTTTTGGATTGGTCCCAAAGCGTTGGATGAGTTCTGGAGGATTCGGGCATCCAAATTGATTGGTTTACTAGCCTAGTGTTTTTCCCCTTTAACATGATGTGCCATTGCCCACAGCAGACTGACAAGTATTGAGCTTACCTTGGCCCTATTTTTAGTCTTTGCTAACTTGCTTAGTGAGCCACTTCCAAGGAGCTTGTTTTCACGAAAATCTGTGATAGCTGGTATTCTTGGGTGGTGAATTGTCTGTACTGCAGTCAGTCAGGGCGTTGCTATTCTTAGTTAGCTTCATAGACAAAAGGCCATCTTCCACAAACGACACAGATGACATCAGTTATTACCCTAGCTCTCATTTGCAGCAAAGTTTCTTCAGCAGTGATGTGATGGATACAGAATAAAATACCCCCACCCCTCTGTTGATACGTTAGTACGAAACAAGTTCTAATGTTTCACCTTATATGGCACTTCTCTATGCGTGCAATTGATGTTGGTGCTAGAAATGGAGCCATAATTTTCATATGTCAATGCACATTTTTGGGGTTATGTGTTTTTAGGCTCTATTGTCTCCGTAAAATGGACGATCGAGCTTTGAACTGATATGCGTTAGCAAAGCTCAAACTAAAGTTCTTTAGGAATTCCTACATTTGAATTGTCTCAACCAACTGATGCGTGTTTGTATTTGTTTTACATGTAGTACCCTTGATATCAAAATATAATTAATCAACATAGTTAGAACCTGTCCTCAACGAAACAACCTGTTGAAGCATGAATATTGCTACCTTTCCATAGCAGCTATGCTTTTAGGTAAAATGTTCGGTGCATGAAACTCAATATTGAGGTCCTGAGTTCGAGGTCCCGCTGGCACAGTTTTATGAGAAAATAGCAGCGTCCCAGTTTGAGTCGATGTTAGGATGAGTACATAAATTTGGAGGAGCCTAGCCAATAGGGAGAGTGGTTAAGTATGTATATATTGCTCACTCCATACTCTCACTAAAGATGTATGTCAATTCAACAACATATGGCACAATTCACTGGCACGATTGCGGAAGGCAGAGTAGACCCATTAATTCTAAGGTTACTCATAGTTCTGCTATGCCTTGGCATCTCTCTGATTACTGCAACATTTCTTTTTGCAGGGAACTCCGGCTAATATCATTGTTGGTTCTCATGTTTGGGTGGAGGATCCAAATCTAGCATGGATAGATGGCGAGGTTGTCAGCATAAAAAACAATGAAGTTCATGTGCAGACATCAAATGGGAAAAAGGTAATCTTAATCTAGAAAAGGGGTATTAGGCTGCAAAAGGAAGTTGACGGCGCTGTTCACTATTTTACACATGCTATGGCTAGGACTTTAGGTTTGATCTTTTTGACAGAAAATATATTTTGAAATACGTTACAATGCTTTTGCACAGGTTACTACAGACAGATCAAAAGTTTTCCCCAAGGATATGGAAGCTCCACCAGGAGGAGTGGATGATATGACAAGATTATCATACTTACACGAGCCTGGTGTTCTACAGAATCTTGCTACGCGTTATGAACTGAATGAAATATATGTGAGTTCATTATCTTTTGGGTAAATGTCGTGCGTTTAATCAATTGCATAACTTGCAATGCAAATGATAACCATTCTTTTGCATTCACAGACTTACACTGGTAGCATTTTGATTGCGGTAAATCCATTTCAAAGATTGCCACATCTTTATGATACCCACATGATGGAGCAATACAAGGGTGCAGATTTTGGGGAGTTGAGTCCTCATGTCTTTGCAATTGCTGACGTTGCTTATAGGTGAGTTCCTGCTGTATAATATTCATATAGATGACCATGCATGGTCCAGTATCAATACCCCTACATTACCCTTATGTGATTTATTAATGTGAGAAACCAGGGAAATGATAAATGAAGGGAAAAACAACTCTATATTAGTCAGTGGTGAAAGTGGTGCTGGCAAGACTGAAACAACAAAGATGCTTATGAGATATCTAGCACACTTAGGTGGGCGATCTGGAGTAGAAGGGAGAACTGTTGAGCAACAAGTTCTAGAGGCAAGGGCGTTCACCTCTTCTCCTTATTTGCTTACAAACTGTAGCTTTCAAATGGAAAACATATGCATTGGCATTGGTTGATTGTCTTATATCCAATAATATTTCAGTCAAATCCAGTTCTTGAAGCTTTTGGTAATGCAAAAACTGTGAGGAACAATAACTCGAGGTAATGGTTTGCTTGATTCTTTTCTTTTCTTTTCCTTCAGTAGATTTGTTTCTTCCCTTTATTTGAATATCACCAGCTGATTGTTTGTCATTCTCATTTGTCTGTAATTCATGGTGAAGTCGCTTTGGCAAGTTTGTGGAGATTCAATTCGACAAGACTGGACGAATCTCGGGAGCTGCTATAAGAACTTACTTGCTGGAAAGATCCCGCGTATGCCAAATAAATACTCCGGAAAGAAATTACCATTGCTTCTATTTTCTTTGTGCAGCACCACCTGAAGTAGGTTTTCACATTGACTCACTGCTACTGTCTGATTATTTGCCTTTTGGATATGGAATTTAATGTAGTCCAAAAGGTCCACTTCTTATTATAAATTTCTGTAATTTGCAGGATACTCAAAGGTACAAGTTGGCTGATGCTAGATCTTTTCACTACCTCAATCAGTCAAGCTGTATTGAGGTCGAAGGAATTAATGACGCAGAAGAGTATTTAGCAACACGGAGGGCCATGGACATAGTTGGAATCAATGAGGAAGAACAGGTCTCTTTCATGTTATACTGAAGCTATTAAGACACCAGTTTCAGGAATAAAGACCAACAGCATTGTTAATTTATTTTACAGGAAGCTATATTCCGGGTTGTAGCAGCTGTACTTCATATTGGAAATATAAATTTTGCCAAGGGAGAAGAAGTTGATTCATCTGTGATTCAGGATGATAACTCGAGGTTTCACCTCAATACTGCGGCAGAGCTATTGGAGTGAGTAAATTATCTCCCTTTAAAGAATGTTTTGCACCTTCTATTTTCTATATGTTCATTGTGACCATAAATCAAAATGCTAACTGCTAAGTTTCTTGCAGGTGCAATTGCAATAATTTGGAGAAGGCACTAATAACACGAGAAATTGTCACTCCTGAAGAAATTATTACTAGAACACTTGATCCTGAGTCGGCACTTGCTAGCAGAGATGCATTAGCCAAAACAATATACTCCCGATTGTTTGATTGGTAATAATCCTCTGGCAGAAAACTCTACTTAGATTTTTTTAACTTCTGAATCTTGACATTTTGTATTTTCACTGTGATCCTGTATGCACAGGATCGTGGAAAAAATTAATGTCTCCATTGGACAGGACCCAAACTCTAAACAACTGATTGGTGTTCTTGATATCTATGGATTTGAGAGTTTCAAAATTAACAGGTTAGTGTTTTCCAACTTTTGAACTTTATGAACGATCCAATTCACAGAATGTGCTAAAACAAATGGTCCTCTGAACAGTTTTGAACAGTTATGCATCAATTATACAAATGAAAAGCTGCAGCAACATTTTAATCAGGTACTTCATGAATTTGGTTTCAACCATAGTTTTTACTCTATAGATATTTCTTTTGTCCATGATTTAACATGTGATGTTGTCTTGCAGCATGTGTTCAAAATGGAGCAAGAGGAATATACTAGGGAGGAGATAAACTGGAGTTACATAGAGTTTGTTGATAATCAAGATGTGCTAGACTTGATTGAGAAGGTGCATATTTCTTCATATTTTCCGTATTATGACAGGTCACACAAAATGCAAGGTAGTTATGATGTGACTTCGAAAGCCAAATAGAGACCGAAAGTTGAACTGTCTAGGTTATTTATGTTTTCCCCTGTTAAGTTGGTGGATCGAGTGTCAATTAAAGAAAGGATGGAATTCTTCAGAAGCCCTTCTCATTCTGTAATTGATGGTTGGGAAGGTGATGTTTTTTTCTTAGGAGAATTGTTTCTGATCCTGTTATCATCGGTTCATCACTGTAAATAATGAGAAGTCCTTAGGAGAATGACCTAATTTATTGTGCGTACGGTAAACGACCAGCAGATAGCACTTAGACATTTTGCTTCTGCTTTGTGTCCTTTCACAAATATCACTTGAAATAGCTTAATTTAGGCTGAAAGAGGAACTTTTGTTCTGTCATTTGGAAACCCTTTGGGCTCCTCCATCTGGGAGTTGGCTAGCTTATTTTATACAGCTCTTCTCAAATTCTAAGTTTCACTCCTTGATTCTAAAACTAGACAAAGTACACCTGTTAAATATGTGTTAAATGTTTTGTGCGAGCTATGTTACAGCTGGACTTTTGAGTCATATGGTGTGTGTGGATAGGGGTACGAAGTCATGTTCAAGTTGGACACCTGTATCCTAGGCTCCTTTATAATGTGAGGGTAGGCACACAATGTAACCTATGCCAACATAATAGCACAAGTACGCGAGGGAGTCGGCAACATGTGCTGGCGCTTGGTCAACCGGTGTGCGGTATCAATGGGGAGGAGCGCCTTTAGTCATGCCCTGGGGATATAACCGATGTTAGGCGTACCACGTTAAGTCGTTAACAAATCTTGGCGTCTTCATGCTTGTGTGAATGTTTGATTCTCAGTAGATTGATATGCGCCTTGGATTTCGAACAACACTCTTACTCCTTAATACCGTTTACCTTGCCAGTGCAATAGCATTTGATGTAGGGGCACAGGAGGGGGAAACTGTGGGCATAGGTACTTGGGCATGTAGTAGGAGGGAAAAAGGAGGAGTTGGAGGAAGGTGAGGCAGTAGGGGCGAGGGTAGGAGGGGACAACAGTGGTCACCTATGTTGGAAGGGGAGGTAGAGAGAGTGAGATTAGAGCGGGAGGCCGGGGGGATGACTATTATGCATCAAGGAAGCAATTTGCCTTATGATGTTGTAATATATTCTGATGATGCCGCATCTGCTAAAATGGACAAAATGGGTAAAACACTACGAAGAGTTTAGAGTGTTTTGTCTGGTTTTTTAGAGTCAAGGAGTGAAACTTACTGTGAAAAGAGCCAAGGGTTATATAATGGATTGGTGAGAGTTTGTGCTTAAAATTTTGAAGGGGCTTAGTGCTAAATCAATCTGTTTTGTGATGCTCATAACGTTCTAACGTAGTGGAGTGAAGGGGTTTACATTGATATATAAAAAGCAATAAAGTAGTCATATTGGCCTTTACAAATGAACAAGTTGTGACGCTTGTAGTTCTATGAGCTAAGGGATGGCTAAACAACTATTAGCATTGATCATGAAAACTAGAATGGACATATTGGTATTGCAAGTATTCTTTTTATATTTCCTTATATACAATAGCAGTAACATGTTTTCTGGTATTTTCAGAAAGGTGGATTGATTGCGCTTCTGGACGAAGCATGGTATGTTTGGAACTTCCAGTTACCATTCCAGCCCACTTGCAAGCAACATAGATTGCTTCAATTGCCATGATGTCTAGTATGATTGTGTGGTGTTGTAACTGATGTGTGACATCTTGTGTCTTAACAATGTTTTCCGATATTTTGTGCAGTATGTTTCCCAGATCAACACATGAGACATTTGCGCAG
Organism: Hordeum marinum; assembly: GCA_022496015.1. Classification (NCBI taxonomy): domain Eukaryota; kingdom Viridiplantae; phylum Streptophyta; class Magnoliopsida; order Poales; family Poaceae; genus Hordeum; species Hordeum marinum. Next base: position 261,072,445 of record CM039674.1, on the reverse strand, counting down.
AAGCTGTATACAACGTTTAAGAATAACAAGCGATTTGTCAAACCAAAGCTTTCACGTACAGACTTTACAGTCGTCCATTATGCCGGCGATGTGAGCTTTCTTCATAAAATGATAACCATGCTCAATTGCTCGTATAGAATATAATACCATACTAATTAGGCACTTTTTTTTATCATCCGCAGGTGACATACCAGGCTGATCATTTCTTAGACAAGAACAAAGATTATGTAGTGGCAGAACATCAGGATTTGCTGAATGCTTCATCATGTCCTTTCGTAGCTAGTTTATTCCCTTCACTCCCTGAAGAATCATCAAAGTCTTCCAAATTTTCATCTATTGGCTCACGTTTTAAGGTGAAGTTCTACTTGGTTTAATTTTTATTGGTGTACACCACTTTGTTCCGTTGAATGAAATCCTCGTTTCTTTAGAAGCTATTTAGGGTATAATTTATTAACCACCGGTTGCCGATAGATTCTCTTAAGACTCGGAAGAACCTATGGATGCCGCTGTCACTTTGTCACTGTTAAAGATGATATCCATGTTGTGCTCTCATCTGTATTAACCTTGGACATGTCCTTGCCAAATTTCTACAGCTGTCATGCTTGGCAGTATGCAGTTGTTTTGGGCAGATTTGGCAGCCTTTTCATGCAAGATGGACTTTTTTGTGATTTGATGTTACTTTGAGCTAGAGCTGATCAAATTTGTGATCTATCTGGGTTTAGGCCTGATTTGATTTGGGGCACTTGAGCTGCCAGGCTATCCTGTTAAGCTAATTGGATAGGTAACCCGCAGGCTTGTACCCACAAATGAATAAAATTGTACTCCTATGGGCTAATAGAGATGTTGTCCCCAACATTTTTTTGCCCATGCTCGGTCTAAACCTGGGCCTGGGCTGGGCCAAGCCTGAAGGGTTAGTTCACTTTTTCTCAGGTCTACTGCGAGCAGCTGAGTGCATATGACTATAAAACTGTTAACTGTATATGCTATATTCCTACGGTACATGACATGAATTTGGTCTATATTGAAAATATTAAGTGCATGAAAATTTGTAAGCTTGTGAACATTGAATCTGGCATGCGCATCGAATATTGTAATTTAATAAATCAAGTACTATACATGCCCCACACGTAGAACTTAATGCATGTGGGTGTGTTTAAAATGTGTATATCTGTACCACTACATTGGTGCTGTTTATCGGAAGGTTTGGTGTATTGTCTTCGATCTTGTATGTCCATTGTCACTTTGATGCCCTTCGTACATTTGTTGTGTTAGGAATAAGCAACTTGTATTCCAATGAGGCCATAGGCCGATATATATACATGTACAGGTACGGAACATATGCAGGAAACCCCTTATACAACGGGAGAAATACAAAGGGGTACATGACTTATATCATAACTCTTAACACCCCCCCTCAAACTCATGGTGGATGAACAACACTGAGTTTGGAGAGATAAAAGCCATGTTGTGCTCTAGTCTGGGCCTTCGTCAGGAAATCCGCCAACTGTAACTCGGAAGGCACATACTGAAGAGCAATAACCTGATCCTGCACACCCGCGCACACATAGAAAGCATCAACACCAATATGCTTGGTGAGCTCATGCTTCACAGGATCGCGCGCAATGCTAATAGCACCTGTACTGTCAGATAAGAGCAGGGTCGGTGTAGTAACGGAAACACCGAAATCCTGAAGTAACCATCGTAACCAAGTCACCTCTGCCGTCAAAGAGCCATCGCTCGTAACTCAGCCTCTGCACTCGAACGGGAAACTGCAACTTCCAGGCAATGAGAGAACCACCAAGAAAAACACAGTAAGCAGAAAGTGAACGGCGATCTGAAGGATCACTAGCCCACATAGCATCCGAATAGGCCTGAAGCTGTAAAGAACTGGAGCGAGGAAAGAATAGACGGTGAGAGATCGTGCCCCGAAGATATCGGAGAACACGAAGGAGATGACTATAGTGAACCGATGTGGGAGCAGAGACAAACTGACTCAAAATATGAACCGGATAAGAGATATCCGGACGAGTGACAGCTAGATAGACAAGACTGCCAACAAGATGTCGATAACGCGTCGGGTCAGGCAGGGGATCACCATCAGTAGCATGGAGGTGAACATTGAGCTCCATAGGAGTCTCAACAATGCGTTCGTCAGTAATAGCAGCACGAGCAAGAAGATCCTGGATATACTTCTCCTGGGATATAAAAAAGCCATCAGAGGTAGAAGAGACTTCAATCCCAAGAAAGTAATGAAGAGGTCCAAGATCAGACATAAGAAACTGGTCACTAAGACGGGCCTTAACAAAAGCAATATACTCGGGGTCATCTCCGGTGATGATCATGTCATCAACATAGAGAAGAAGAAGAGTCCGACCACGAGGAGAAAGGTGAATAAACAATGCTGGATCATGAGCACTTGCGGAAAAACCAGCGGCAGTCACCACAGAGGAAAGCGCTCAAACCAGGCTCGGGGGGCTTGCTTAAGACCATAGAGAGAGCGACGAAGACGACATACCATGCCATCTGGAACAGAATAGCCAGGTGGTGGCTGCATGTACACCTCCTCACGCAGCTCACCATTAAGAAAGGCGTTCTTAACATCCAGTTGAGATATAGACCAATGGCGTGCAGAGGCCACAGCAAGAAGTGTACGAACAGTGGTCATATGGGCGACAGGCGCAAAAGTCTCATCATAATCACGACCATGCTCCTGTTGAAAACCACGAGCCACAAGACGAGCTTTGTGACGCTCAAGAGAACCATCGGAGCGAGTCTTAACCTCGTATACCCACTTACAAGTGATGGGACGGACTCCGGGAGGAAGAGAAACAAGATCCCATGTACCAGTGCGTTCAAGAGCAGCAATCTCCTCTGCCATCGCAAACTGCCATTCAGGATGAACAATAGCCTGTCGATAAGAAGTCGGCTCAAGAACAGCAGCACCAGCGGTGGGAAAGCCAAAGCGATCAATAGGCGGACGAGGACGAGCCCGTAAGCCATAAGTAGGCTGAGACGAGGAGGACGATACATCCCCAGAGGCATCTGCAGGACGTGAACGACGAGTGTAACACTAGGGAAAAGGGGGAACAATGGTAGGAGGAATCGCCAAGGTAGAGACCGGGGAAGATGGTGGCGACAAATCGACTAGAGGTGGAGAAGGAGAGGGAGCGGAACGACCAGGCAAAGGCTCGATGGGGGTGATAGGTGAGTCAGGAAAAGAGAGAAAAGAGATCCTCCACTGAAAAGGTCGAGGAAGATGAGCGTGGGTAGAAGGGACGAGACTCATCAAAAGTCACATCGCGAGAGATACGCATCCGACGACCAATAGGATCCTAACAGCGATAACCCTTATGCTCATCACTGTAACCTAACAAGACACACTCAACAGACTGAGCGGTCAGTTTGGTGCGTTCGCGAGGGGCAAGAACATAGCAAACACAACCAAACAAGCGAAGCATCGAATAATCGGGGGAACGATCAAAGAGACGCTCGAAAGGAACACCACCCTGTAGAGCAGTGGAAGGCTGGAGATTGATGAGAGAGGTGGAGGTGGAGACGGCCTTTGCCCAAAAATGAGGCGGGAGAGAGGCAACAATCATCAATGCACGAGCCGTCTTAAGAAGATGACGATGCTTTCGCTCAGCTACACCATTCTGAGCATGAGCACCAGGACAAGAGAATTGAGAAAGAGTCCCTTGCTCAGCAAGAACAGCATGCAGCATCTTAGAGATATACTCGCCAGCGGAGTCAGCACGAAATACACGAATGGGAGAAGAGAACTGAGTATGGACCATGGCAGCAAACCGCTTATAAATAAACACCTCACTACGAGAAGTCATGAAATAAAGCCATGTGTAACGAGAGAAATCATCTATGAAAATAATATAGTATTTATGACCACCTTTTGAATCAAAGGGAGCCGGACCCCATACATCAGAATGGACTAAATCAAAAGGACGTGTAGACACTGACTCACTATGTGAATATGGTAACTGAATCTGCTTCCCAAGACCCTGACACTCTAAAGCAACATCTCCTGAGACAGACCCCAGAAGACCTCTACGAACTAAAGACGACAAACGAGAACCACACAGATGACCAAGGCGATGATGCCACTGCTGAAAGGAAACAATAGCGGAGGCAACTGAAGCGGAGGAACTAGCAATAGTAGTGGCAGCGGAAGGAACATGAAGCCAGTCCAACTCCCAAAGACCCTGAGAATCACGGCGGCGAGGGCCAGCTCCAACCAGAGTGTGCGTGCGATGGTCCTGGACAGAACAAGAATCAACGTCAAGGATGACGCGACAACCAGAATCAGTAAGTTGACCAGCAGAAAAGAGATTCATGGTAAGTCGAGGAACATGAGCAACATCTGGAACAGAATAAGAGGGAGTGATAAGATTGCCTCTACTAACGACAGAAAGAGGAGTACCATCAGCAGTGAGGACCTGAGCAGGAGAATCAAGCGAGCGAAGAGAGGACAGAGTGGAAGAATGAGAAGACATATGAAAAGAAGCTCCAGAGTCCAGAACCCATGGGGACGTACCTGACTGTGTAGAGGGTGATTGCGCAGTGCGGGAAGCATCAGTCACAGAACTAGCAGTGCCCGTCGAGGAAGAACCTGAAGCCGCGAGCAGACGCTTAAGTCTCAGAATATCCTGCTCAGTCAAAGCGATGGCTGAAGCTGTCGAGGTAGATGACGAAGTCTCTGAAGATGATGACCGGGCCTTGCGCAGATGTTTCCTCTTGGTGTAGCAGTGAGACTCAATATGACCATCATTGTTATAGTAGCCACAATGTGGACGGGGGCGACCTGAGCCTCCAGAGGGAGTGGGCAAAAGCGGCGGAGCACTCGAGCGGGAAGGGGTCGGGACAGTAAGTGGCGCAGAGGGAGTCCGAGTAGCAAGCACAGAAGGAACCTCTAGTAAACCAGCACCACGTAAGCGAGTCTCCTCAGCACGAATCTCAGAAAGCGCCTCCATGAGAGAAATACGACCACGAGCAAACAACTGAGCACACCGGGGCTCAAACTCCTTACGGAGCCGAGACAGGAACTCGTAGACACGATGAAACTCCAAATTAGCCTGAACAGCCTGGCAACAGGAGCAAGTACGACAACCAGCACTGCGGAGAGAATCAAGCTAGCGCCAGATAGCAGAACTCTGTGCGTAGAAGTCATCAACTATAGAGTCACCCTGCTGAAGAGCATGTTCCTGTCGGAACACAGAGAGGTATAGGGCATCACCAAGGGCTCATAGCGCTGACGAAGACGGGTCCACATCTCAAAGACAGCAGGAAGACCCAGAAACTCAGAAGCAAACTGAGGCAGAACACTGGCAGTAAGAACAGCTGCAGCACGAGCATCATCATCAAGCCATTGAGTGTAAATAGACAGAGCACCATGATAGACCTGAAGAGCCTCCTCATAAGTCACAACCTGCTCCTCATAAGCACAGAGAGCGGCCTCATCAGCAACCTTAGCTGCATCCTTCGCAGCCTGATTAGCATCTGCAGGAAGAGCCGGAGGGATCGGGGGAGTGGGAGCCACAGGAGGAACTGGACGTGGCGGACAACAGACCTCTCCAGAAAGAACACCCCAGAGACGGATGCCACGCATGTGAATCCGCATGAAGCCAGTGAACTCGGTGTAGTTAGAGCCATCGAAGATCACCGAACAGCGAGGGACAGCAACATAACCAGATGCAGCAGACATTTCTTTTTTTTAGGAATCCTCGATGAGGAGGATCAGCTGGTGCGGAGGCGGCTGAGATCCAGCGACACAGACGGAACCAGCAGCAGGAGAGCTATCGGGGAGGCAGGGAGCGGAAGACCCCAAGCGGGCGATCGATCTGGTCACAGGAGACCGGGTCGGATTGATCTGGGCGGGCGAGCAGCGCAGTCCAGCGGGCGGGCGGGCGATCTGAGTGACGCGGGATGACTCCTGCGGGCCGGGCTTCGATCGGAGGAACCCCGAGCGGTAGATCGAGGACTTGACGCGGGGATGACTCCTGCGGGCCGGTGCGGCAGTCGAGCGGGCGTCGATTCCTGCGAGTCCTGTGGGCGATCGATCTGGGCGGGCGGGCCACGGCTAGCGAGCAGCAGCTGGGACGATCGAGAGCGAGAGGAGAAGCTTCGACCTGCGGGGAGAGGAGGAGATCGATCGGGGTGGGGCAGAAGAGATCGATCGGGTGGGCTAATCGCACGAGTTGCAGCGTGCAAAAATTAACCTAGTTCTAATACCATGTTAGGAATAAGCAACTTGTATTCCAATGAGGCCATAGTCCGATATATATACATGTACAGGTACGGAACATATGCAGGAAACCCCTTATACAACGGGAGAAATACAAAGGGGTACATGACTTATATCATAACTCTAACATGTTGTACTTGATCCTTTGGTTGCCTTGATTGCAGCGTATGATGACGCCCCTGCATACTTCCTCCCTTCCCGAGTTAGTGGCATAAATGTTGGTTTGCACGTATTTAGTAGCGCCAATTAGAAAGTTCAAAGTGTCTGTGCGACTATAATGAGTGCCTAAATCTTTATTAACTGTTAGCTCCTTTTCGATAATAATAATAATTTATCATGATCCAGTCCTTCAAATAGAGAATGTAAGTATCTTGATTCTCCTTAGTCCTTATAGTGTTCTTGACTTCCTTTCTGTTGACATTCTTTCTGTTTGAATCTCAGCTGCAACTTCAGTCTCTCATGGAGACCTTGAGCTCTACTGAACCCCATTATATTAGATGTGTGAAGCCAAATAATCTCCTGAAGCCAGCCATTTTTGAGAACACAAATGTTATACAACAACTACGATGTGGAGTAAGAGTCGTATACTCTTTTATTATTCTTGTCGTTACCATCTGTTGAACTAATACCGGACTTTGCAGGGTGTTCTTGAAGCTATCAGGATAAGCTGTGCTGGATACCCCACAAGAAAAACATTCTATGAATTTGTTAATCGCTTTGGTGTTCTTGGCCCTGAACTTTTAGAAGGAAGGTAAGCAATCCACACATAAATCAAAATAGAGTCTTCTGCTCATTTATTTGCCATTTAATTCTATTTTCAAGTTATTGATTCGTGTTTGTTTTTGCTTGTACATTTTATGTCCAGTAACGATGATAAGATTGCATGCCAAAAGATACTGGAAAAAATGAAGTTGGAGAACTACCAGGTAGGACATGGAATTCAAATTACTACTAGGATCCATAACTTATTTCATCTGGCACTGATATTTAATACTACCATTTATCTTAGGGTTGCAATCTAGGGACATTTTAGCATGACACAATGATGTTGGTGAACTGAAATATAATTTCCCTTTATATTACTCAATGTTCTTTCATTTACATATAATTCCGAAATTGAACTCCAAGAACAATATCTGAGATGTTTCTTCTGTGTGATCCTTATTTATTGTCCTATCTGTGGCAACATCTTGACATCAATGAAAAAGGATCCATCCTTCAAATGTGGATTGCAGCACATGTGTGTTGGCATGTTGAATGAACTCACTTTTCTCAACATTACTAGTCTTTTCTTCGTTTTCTCAACACACTATTACTGTAGATTTGATTGTATGATCTACTTTAGTTTCACAATTTTTGTCATGTAAAATAAGTTTTACGTAGAATCGGTGGTGTTCTTAATTCTTACATAATCCATTTGGTTGACTTTCAGATAGGAAAAACAAAGGTATTTCTGAGAGCTGGACAAATGGCTGATTTGGATGCACGGAGGGCAGAAGTGTTAGGGAAAGCAGCAAGAATTATACAGAGACTAATGCGTACATATATTGCACGGAAACAGTTTGTTTTGGTTAGAAGATCAGCAACACATCTACAATCTTTTGTTAGAGGTACCGCCCTTCTTTCTCTCTCTATATATGTGTGTGCGCGCGTGCCAATGGATATGTAGAGCAGAGTGATGCTGTGCCATATACTGTAAGGGGGTTGTTGTAGCATTCTACAGATTTCATGTCCTCTTCTTTCTCCCTGTTGTAACTCAGGGACCTTGGTTCGTAATTTGTATGAGTGCATGAGACGAGAAGCAGCAGCAGTGAAAATACAGAAAAATGTGCGTCGTCACAAAGCACGCGAATCTTATTTACTACTGCAAGCAGCTACAGTCACGCTGCAGACTGGCTCAAGGGCAATGTATGCTCGCAAAGAATTCAGATTCAGAAAGGAAACCAAAGCAGCTGTCCATATCCAAGTACGTTCTGTTTTGATCAAATTGCTATTAGTTATATTCTTCATTTTTTACGAATCATTCCATGGCTTGAGGTTCATCAAACTTCTCAAATTTCACAATTTTCTACCCTGCCTCGTTATATAAAAGCAACTTGTAACATTGCATTTTGAACACAGGCTCGATGGCGCTGCCACAGAGACTATTCATATTACAAGAATATGCAGCGAGCAGTTCTTACTTACCAATGTGCGTGGAGACAAAGGCTTGCAAGAAGAGAGCTCAGAAATCTCAAGATGGTAATATCCCTTACCAATGTGCGTTCTTTCAATGCTTTTACCATGGCCCATATGTCATTTTTGTGTTATTCATGAATCATCTGCAGGCTGCAAGAGAAACCGGAGCCCTCAAAGAGGCCAAAGATAAGCTTGAGAAGCGCGTTGAAGAGTTAACATGGCGCTTAGGACTGGAGAAGCGATTAAGGGTACCTGTGATTTGTTCATTTCGGTCGCAGTACCGGTGACCCTATTTGAATGTTGATAATATGGGATTTGTGTTTAATGTTCCTTTGTGCAGACTGACCTTGAGGAAGCAAAAGCTCAAGAAATTGCTAAGCTGCAAGAAACATTGCATGATCTTCAACTTCAAGTTGAAGAAGCAAAGACCATGGCCACTAAGGAAAGAGAAGCAGCAAGAAAGGCAATTGAAGAAGCACCTCCAGTAATCAAAGAGACTCCTGTATTGGTCGAAGACACTGAAAAGATTAACTCGCTAACAGCTGAAGTTGATCAACTGAAGGTATGGTGTCAGTTGAATTATTTCTACACTTCTCATGCAGTTGTTTTATTTTGTCGGGTACTTGGTCTGTTGGTCTTGAACAGTTATGGAGAATCAGTGCATATAAAATTACCACACATATTTACCCTAATGTTTTGGAAACATGGTGATCATATGTTAGGACATTTTCCATTGATAACATCAACCAGTGAGTTCATTTTTAAGTTAATGGAAGCTTTTATTACCCCGTGACCTCTGCGTCCTTCCTAAGATGCATATGCCAGACTTGTATGTTCATTTGAACCCGAAACTCTGCTTCGCTCTGAAATGTTGGAAAGATTTCCTGCCTTTTGCTTGTCATATACTCATATGAACAAAATGCTGTCAAGTGTCAAGCCTGGAGAAAAAAGAGAGTTCTGTCACTGTATGTAAAGTCTAGGTTGCCCAGATACGGATACTGCGGTACTATAGAAGTTAATGTTTTTTAATATGAAAAAGGAAAAAAAAGGGACAGTTTAGGAATGCCGATAAGGTTATACAAACATGGAAAACTAGATGATACCCTGCTTTGCTGCGGGAATTGGTTGCAGTATACCACTTTGATGATACTCAAAGTGGCCGGACCTTTCGCCGGACCCTGCGCAAGCGGGAGGTACGTGCACCGGGCTGCCCTTTTTTTTTATATTGTTTTGATGAGATTTCGTTGTCTGAAATTTGAACATGAGAATGAAGACTATAAATAGATATGATTTATTGTATTTGATTATTATGTAGTTTTAAAATATTTGTAGAATATAACTGATATTTCTCATGCATGTTGAGAGTAATAAAAGTGCATGTTGAGAGAAATAAAAGTAGTAGCGTTGATGAGGTGACATGTGTACATGTTGAGATAAAATAGAAGTAGTGGGGATCAACTAAAGTATATAAGATGCATCATAAATATGATCCTAACCTTTTTCAGCCGCAACAACTTCAGTTGTAGCTGATATGTATGATCTGTCATATTTGGACACGACTTGATCCCCTTGGGTATTTTAAGCAACTGTGTTTTTCAATACACTGTAGCAGTGGTCATCAGCCTTCTCTTTTGTTGGGAAGGCGGTGCTCAGGTCAGGCATCAGGTCTGGATTCTGGAAAGTAGAAAATCCTCCGATACATGCAGGATATGTATCCCGACGTATCTGGGGTGTATCCGAGTATCTGGGCAGTATTCACACCTGATCCTGCGGTTTTGGTCGTATCTGAGTTTCCTAGTGTGGAGTTCTATGTTTTTTTATAGTGATTGAACTAAAGGGCGATGCAGGCTTCGAATCGGAAATCATGTTATTGTATGACAAAGTCAAAGTTGAGCTGTATTTTGATTTTACAGGCTTTGCTGCAAACTGAAAGGCAAGCCACAGAAGCTGCAAAGAAAGAACATGCTGAAGCTGAACAGAGAAATGAAGAACTAGTGAAGAAATTCGAAGGTGCAGAGAAAAAGATCGAGCAACTTCAGGACACTGCCCAGAGGTACAATCGAAATAGAACTACTAGTTATTGTTGATTCATTTGGCTGCATTTTAATGTTTTGCTTGTTAAGGATGATACCTCTATTTAGCGGTTCAGTAGTGTTTGTTTTATTCTGCATAATTATTTAGTATTATTATTTTGAAAATTTAATCAGGCTGGAAGAGAAAGCAACTAACATGGAGTCGGAGAACAAGGTGCTTCGTCAACAGGCTGTTGCAATTTCTCCTACTGCGAAATCATTAGCTGCCTATCCCAAGTCTCCTTTCCAAGTATGTCATACCCCTGGCACTTGCATTCTGTACAAATATACTCTTATTTTCATCAAAATGACCTAATATTCCAAATTAACCGACTTTGTTAGCTGAGAACTCCGGAGATTGTGAATGCTCCGAATGGGGAGGTAAAGTCATCACCAGTAAGTGGAAAGAACATAACCATATGGATGACTTATAATTTGAAAAGTAACTGCTATAATAAATAACTTTTCTATGTTAATATCTTTGTGCAGGATGTAACCCCCATCTCACTGAATCTCAAAGAACTTGAGACTGAGGAGAAGCCGCAAAAATCACTTAACGAGAAGCAACAGGTGTGCTACATGTTGACCACCCCTTTGTTTTATCTTTCCGAGTTATGTACCTCTTTTCCTTCTTTGATCCTGAAATTGTATCATTTATGTTTCTAATAAGATTTCTTTTTTTTCATGATTTTTTTTGTTAATTTATGCTCCAGGAAAACCAAGACCTGCTTATCAAGTGTGTATCACAAGATTTGGGATTCTCCAGCGGTAGGGCTATTGCAGCTTGCGTTATATACAGGTGCCTTCTGCACTGGAGATCATTTGAAGTTGAAAGAACTGGTGTTTTCGACCGTATTATTCAAACAATAGGCTCTGCTATAGAGGTAGGTCATACCTGTCGCTTCTTTTTTTGAGAACCCTTCTTTCTGAGAGAAACACTCATATTTTGTTTAGTTTGATTTAATGAACTGATATCTTAGGCCTATTGAATTCATGCTCCAGCCAACTCATCCAAAAGTCCGAACTGATGGAGGGAGGCGGGCAATATATTTCAACACTCCCCCTCATGTCTAGGCTATTTTAGTCCTTAGACGTGGGATCGATGTAGGCCGCAGAATCGTCTATTTTTAATACTGCGTTGGCAGGGTCTTGAACTCAAGACCTCTTGGCTCGGATACCATATTGAATTCATGCTCCAGCCAACTCATCCAAAAGTCCGAACTGATGGAGGGAGGCGGGCAATATATTTCAACAAGGCCTTCATGATAGAACTTGAATAACACATATAAATAAAAGGGGTAATAATAAATATTAAAATTTTAAATGCTGCAACAACATAGGTTTACATTTCCTTCTTTCGTTTATTCTCTATGGGTACTGCTATATAGTCATGTTTGAATTGTTCCTTTGCAAAGGTCCAGGACAATAACGACAAGTTAGCGTATTGGCTCTCCAATTCATCCACATTACTCCTACTTCTACAACGGACACTGAAAACAAGTGGAGCAGCTGGACTCACTCCTCAGAGGCGAAGGTCAACTGCTGCATCGTTTGGGAGGGTTTTTTCGGTAAAACATCTTTATCCCTCCCTCCCTAGTTTTATTGTCTGAAAAAATCTTAATTTTGTTGTTTCTGAATACACAAGGGAATTCGAGCTTCACCACAAAGTGCTGCACGACCTTTTCTTGGTAGCCGCTTGATTGGAGGACTAGGTGATCTTCGTCAAGTGGAAGCTAAGTATCCTGCTCTGCTTTTCAAGCAACAACTTACAGCTTTCCTCGAGAAGATATATGGAATGATTAGAGACAATCTGAAGAAAGAGATATCTCCATTGCTTGGTCTTTGCATCCAGGTATGATTTATTGGCACTAGAAGTCTTTTTATTTTGCAGAAGAACAGTGAACTTCAGGGTTTATTTTTTTACTTCTACTTGTTTTGCAGGCACCAAGAACTTCTCGTGCAAGTTTGATAAAAGGATCTCGTTCTCAAGCAAATGCCTTGGCCCAACAAACTCTGATCGCACATTGGCAGAGTATTGTGAAAATATTAACAAACTACCTGAATGTTTTGAAAGCCAATTATGTATGTAACCTAAAACTCTAAATGAACACACTATTTTTGAGTATGTATACATTAACATGTATTTTATTGATACGTCAGGTCCCTTCATTCTTAATCAGCAAGGTGTTCACTCAGATATTTTCGTTTATTAATGTCCAGCTGTTCAATAGGTAAGAGAAGGCTCTTGCTTTACTGTCGGTACATTTTAATTCTTCCCGTTATAGGATTTTAAGATATCCTGTATCTTGCAGTCTGCTTCTCCGGCGTGAGTGTTGTTCATTTAGCAATGGAGAATATGTTAAAGCTGGATTGGCTGAGTTAGAGCAGTGGTGCATTTATGCCACTGAAGAGGTAGGTACCGGTGATTTTCTTACCTTGTTGATATTTAATTTGTGTGCTAATTTTATGTGGTGTACAGTATGCAGGTTCTTCCTGGGAAGAGTTGAAGCATATTAGGCAGGCCGTTGGATTCCTTGTAGGTGTTCTATACTGATTAGTTGTCTATTTGCAACTTTGTGAGTGAAAATTGTATGTAACCTAATGAGATGTGTACTTGTATTATTAGGTAATTCATCAAAAGCCAAAGAAAACATTGAAAGAAATCACCAACGATTTGTGCCCTGTAAGTGACTTTGAATTCACTTAAGTTTCAGCAATCATTAAAGCATATGTTAGTTGTGATGTGTCACATACTTCAAAAACTTTCAGGTCCTTAGCATACAACAGCTATATCGAATCAGTACAATGTATTGGGATGACAAATATGGCACCCACACTGTTTCGTCAGAGGTAAGCTTGTTATACTTAATATAATTACCGGTTTTTTTTCAAGTTTCATATGTTACTGTGTCAGCAAGTGGTGCTATCTATGTTCCTTTACTACTACCTGTTTCTGACAGTGAACCAAATTGGTTGTAGGTCATCTCAAGTATGAGAATAATGATGACAGAAGACTCGAACAATGCAGTGAGCAGTTCTTTCTTGTTGGATGACGATTCAAGGTTATTTCGTGTTCCAAGTTCAATAATTAGTTTACCGCAATAATTTTGTGTCCCTGATCAAACATTGCCCATGATACTTCAAACCACAGCATTCCATTTTCGGTGGACGATATCTCAAAGTCAATGACAGAAATCGAGGTAACAGACGTTGATATGCCACCTTTGATCCGGGAGAATTCTGGATTTACCTTCCTACACCAAAGAAAGGACTAAGCGTGCAGTCCTTCCGCTTGCGACTTCTACAATCCTTTCCCCACTCGACATGTGCACAAATCATGTATATACTCATGGCTTTTATTTCTACCATATCAAATCTAGTCTGGTCAGGTTATTTGGTAGATCTGTTTGATATTTTTTGTTAGGTTCTCGGTTTGATTGATTGGTTGTCTTCAGTTTGGCTCCCCTTTTTGTTGGGAGGTCAAATTTTATATTTGCAACGCCAGGGGTCGGATGCCCTTGGTTAGGATGCCGAGCTGCTATTGGAAAAGTTCGTCGTCCTTCTAGCTTCTGGAAAGGTTTTCCACGGCTACTAGTCACACATTTATGTCGTTCATTTCAATCTTAGTCATGTCGTAAATTTCAACGAAGATCATAGTTAAAGGAAATTGCACATTGGTGACTAGAGTAATATTTTTGGTGTATCCTGAATCGAGATGTTTATCGTCTGTTTTTACATCTGTGGCACCTTGATGAAGGAGTGTTGAGATGCAGAAGTAGGTCTAACTGCCACAACATTCATGGTTTAAGGGCAGACATATGGCCCATCCATGCCTTGTTCAAATGTAATGGTCGAATGACTTGCGAAAAGCAAGAATATATCACACGTTGACTGTTGTCGATACTGTCACTGGTGTCACCATACATAGCCATGACACTTGGGCCAATCCTAACGCACGGCGTCCATTTGATGAACGGAGCGATTCATTTGATGGTAAACGGATAGAAATCCTGGCCCAATATATGGGAACAAACGGACAATGTTCGTTTTATGTCTGTTTTCATCTTGTTCGCGTGAGTTTGTGCTGGAGCAGACAACGCGTGGGTGGGTGGGAAGCGGCCCTTATCTTCTCCTGGCCCGTCCGTCGGGGACACAAACGCCCTTATTTTCCCTCCTCTCCCAAAAACCCTTACGCGCATCCTCTTCCCTTCCTTCGCCATGGCCCCGAAGATAGCTGACAGCTGTCGCGTGGCTCACGGTGAAGAAGAAGGGCATGAAGAAGCTGAGGTAGGAGCTCATGCCTGAGGAGCTGGAGCACCTCGCCTGTGAATCGGGCAAGCGGAGGGGATGACGGACCGCGGCGGCAGAGAAGGCCACGGCCAACTACGCTGCCGATGTCGTGAGCATGGAGAAGACCATTCACAACAAGACCGACGTTGACAAGAATGAAGAGATTGTCACCAAGGCCACGCAGGCAGCAACGACGAACACCATCATCATGCTAGGGTTGTGCCGGTCGCGTCAGCTATTCTCTCCGCTGCCTTTATGGTTGCGGCAAGCACATGCTTGTCGGTCGTTCGCTCTCTACATGGCTAGTCGTCGGCCTCCTTCGTAACACCAGAGATGTCGGGTTCTCCACATCGCGGCTGCATGTCCAGACCAGCTTCTCGATGTTGCCGGACGACAGCTGGATTGCGCCGGCCACACCCTCAATCCCACCCGTCATTGACCTCAACGTCACGCCGGTTGAGGGCCAGTCGTCAGATGGGATGCCCCAGAAGCAGACCGGTCCGTTCCTACGGCCACATTTTCTGATGCCCGCAAGCTTTTTGACGGAATGCCAGCCCCGACCGTATCGGTCGACGACCCCGAGTACTCCCAGTTCATGCAAGTGGTCATCTTCGAGGGCAATGTGCAGGCTTTCCACGCTGACGGCTAGCTAGTGTGCCGGCCACTGGTTGTGTCGCGGACATGAATTACTTGGGAGTAGACCATTTTTTATAAGCTGGTATTTGTTTGCTGGCCGCTGTCTCTATTGCCGACATGAACTAGGGCCGCTGGCATGGATCATACGTCCATGTTCAAAGTTGAGAATTTTCCTTGCAGACCGGACAAGATACACGCGAGATGCGCTCGTGCGTTGGGTAGCGCGCATCCAAAAAAAAGGTCGGACGCTACCGCATTGCCCTACCCAAACGGATGATATCCGAACAATACGGACGTCTGTTTGGGGTCGTGCGTTGAAGTTGGCCTTACAATCAACAATTAGACAAACCACAAACGTTATATGTCCTACGCACTCCATTCTCTTATACAAGGCCACTTTATTTTTTTATCTAACTTTGACCATTAATTTTACCAACAAAAGGTAAGTTATATGCCATAAAAAGTATTTCATTGGACACATTTGAAAAAACTTTCCGATGATATATTTTTTATGAGATATATTTCATATTTTGTTGATCAAGATTGTAAGTCAAAGTTTTACAAAAAATCAAAATGGCCTTGTATAAGAAAATGAAGAGAGTATTACTAATCAGAGCACCACAACACCTTTTCTGTGATTTCTTTTACGAATCACCGCGACAACACCTTAAAAAGGAGCAACGTTTGTAGGAAAAGCAACATTTGGTGAATGCTGAAGCGTAGGTTCTCACATACCCCACAGTCCATAAAACTCCCAACACAATGCCTTCATGAAAGAAATGGCTGCATGAGTGTCGTCATTGCCGACCAAGCAACAAAGAACAAATGGAAGCTTTCACCTCAGTGTATGATGACCCACAAGTATACGTGATCAATTGTAATCCTTTCGATAAGTAAGAGTGTCGAACCCAATGAGGATGTCGGTGCACGAAACCTATGGGATCGTGTGGATCCCGTTGTGGTTCGGCGAGGGAACGGTTGCGCAAAGAGCAGATCGAACGGACGATGCGAGGGGAGATTTTACCCAGGTTCGGACTGCTGAGAAGCGTAAAACCCTACTCCCGCTTTAATGTATTATATGAGTGTTTTTAGGGTTTTGGCTACAGAAGCACTATGAACAGCTGCTACGCGCATGAGCTAGAAGGTGGAAGAAGCCAGAAGTCCTCTCTCGTAACGTCTTGGGCCTCCTTTTATATGACTAAGGGGATCCCAACAATAGTGTACAGTGCATGCACGAGATGCACAATGCTACAGTGTCATCATACCTAAAACTGATGGTGTAAGACAAATGCATTTAATGCTCCGTCAGGTGTCCCTAACCTTCATGGGACGGGACATCCCATCGGCACCGCTTAGCCTCTCCATCGCCGGCGCATCGACACGTATCCTGGTGGGTTGACACCTGGCCTTTGCGCTGGCAGGGTGGCGTGGCCTTGCCGGGTGCACCCCTTGTCGGGGCTTCGCAGGCCATCCCCGACAAGGTCTTGCTGGGGGTCCAGCCTTTTGCCTTCGGTATTGTGCTTGTTGACTTGATTGTTTCTTGACGTCTTTGTATTTGCTTCTAGCAGTCCCTTGGTAGGCCTCGCTGCTGGCGTGGCTACAACTGCACGTGCACAAGTATGGGGTACTAAAAGCCCAAACTTTAGTACACCGACAGGAGCCCTTGGTCCTGGGCCACACACGGGTGCGAGGCGTTGTTGGGCTAGGCCCAAACAATGCACGGGCATGCGTGGCAGGGGTCTGCGGTTGCAATTATTCCGCTTACAGCGCCTCCCCATGATGCGTGTTAAGTGCATGCCGTGGGATACGTGCGCGGAGCGACCATTTCCGCCACGTGCGCCGCATGCATAGCGGGGGGAGGGGGCTGGCAACGGGCGTCTGTGACTTAAAGTCTTGATCGTGGCAGAAACTGTAGCGCCATGGATTGGAGCAATGGGGCGGTTACCTGTTCGTCCCGTGATCGTGCGCGACGTGATTGGTGGAGATGGGCGGCGACTCTTGGGGCGGAGGAGAGCCAGCCCCCACGCCCCCCTATAAATTAGGGGAGTAGCGAGGGGCAATGCTCATCCATCCTTCTTCCTCCTTGAGTGCAAACCTCCAAAGCCTACCCTTCTATACCTTCCCGATCTTGGGTTGTTTTTGCCCTTAGGCATGGCCGGGGGGCGAGGGCGGCCACCATCCTCCGCCCGACCGGCGAGGAGTTCCCGTCAGGATCATGCCACTGCTTTAGCCACAGAAGTGGAGGGTGGCCCGAGCGCGCGTGGTGGAAGAGGTACGAGGGGCCGGGACAGTCGTTGAGGCCGTGGTCGGGGGAGGCGGAGCTCCGCTCTACCCCTCCCTCCGACGTCGGACCCACCTCCTCGAAGACACCCACGCCAAGGGGACGGTTCTGGAGTTCGTCATCAAGCTGCGCGGTCCCCTCCGGAGCCATCTGCGCCTCCCCCACCCTTTTGCCAAGGCGATGGAGGTTGACAAGCTGCCAACCTTGTGGTTGTGGGCGCATGGTTGCTGCAGCGACGCTGCGCAGGTGGACGTCGAATACCCGGAGGGCCGCGTCATGCTCTTCAGGCGGTTGGAAAACCTTCGCCCGTGCCCACAACCTCCAGGATGGGCATGTCCTCCGCTTCAAGATGACGGAGGTCGACATGCTCTCCGTCAAGATTTACGGGCGCTCAGGCGCCCGCCTCAGCTGCTGCGAGGAAAGCTCGAGCGGTGCCAAGAGCTCCTCCTCGAGCGACAGTGACGAGGAGGACGGTGTCGGTGAAGACGACAACGATGGGTCCGAGCTCCAGGCCATCAAGTTGGAATACGGCGACGTGAGCTCTGACTAGTCGCCGGCCGCACCATCACCGTCAGCTCACGCCTCTCCCCCTCCCGGCGGAGTGACCTTGCCGGGGGTCCTTACCCCGGGCGCTGCCTCATCTTCTAACCGGATCTCCTGGCAGCCCTATGGACTTCGGCTTCGTTCTCCCTTCTGGGAGTCGTACCCTTTGCGCAGTGTTGGTCCAGGAGGGGTCATGCTGGGCTTCTGTCGGGGGCCTCTTCCTATCTTTTTCTTCTTGTAATCTGCCCCTAGGGGAGAAAGTCAAATAAAGATGTACTTAGGAAAAGACGTCATTCCGTGTAAATTTCATTCTTTTTAAATGAATGTATGTTACTCCTCTTGTCTGATTTTCCTCGGTATGGTATAATCCCTACGCTTTATCGAAAACTTGCCGGCGTACGCAACACCGCCGCGAGCGCTTTGAGGAGCGGATCCTTAGCAGCCTGCTGGCGGTGCCGCTGCCGGCAAGATATCTTGACATTTTTAGTGCAGCCGCTTAAACTGTTGAGCAGACTCGAAACAGAGTAAGGGCGTGACCAATTATGACAGTTACCTTGACGTTTTTAGTGCAGCCACTGAAACTGTTGAGCGGACTCGAAATAGATCAAGGGCGCAACTGATCGCGACAAGGTTCCTTCGCGTGCAAGTTTTCCATACAAAAGTTGAAATCGTTCAAGGAAGACAACCTCATAGTAAAAGTTTACTTAGAGTTTTGCAACTTTGCTTTTTGTTGCTGTACTCCTCTCTACAAGGTGTCAACTTTGAACGTCGCCTATAGGTGTCCACACTATCTCATCCCCCCGGCAAACTTGTACGCGAGGGAACCTTCTATCCTTTAAGAAAAAGAAAGAAGAGAAAATAGAGGTGTGGAACCTTGGCGGTTCGTTAGCACTTGCTAGAAATAAGCGTAATGCAACATCTCAGATAAACATGCATGTAAAGAAACATGGGAATTGACAAGAGTTGTAGGACGCTCGATCTTATTCAAGTATGCATAGGATCTGTGCCTGGCTTTGTACAAAGGATGACATGCCCTGTCGGCAAGACTTGTACAAAAGGTGGTTTCCGAGGTTCCCGGCAACCGTGCCTTATGGATAGAACTTACGAAGATGTTTGATGTTTCAGGAGTTGCTCACTAGGATGCCATCTTCGGTCTCCAGGCGGACCGCGCTAGGCCTGGTGACTCGTACTACCCGATAAGGGCCTTCCCACTTCGGCGTCAACTTATTTGAATTCTTGGCCGACTGAACGTGCCAAAGAAAAAGGTCGCCTTCCTTAAGACTCCGGGCATGAACTTTGTGGCTATGGTAGAGACACAAAGCTTGCTGGTAGCGTGCAACTTGCACAGTAGCCTGAATACGATCTTCCTCAAGGAGCATTACGTCATCTTGGCGCAACTGTTCTTGCTCAAGCTCATCATAAGCAATCACTTGAGGTGATCCGTATATGAGTTCCGTGGAGGGAACTGCCTCCGCCCCGTACACTAGGGAGAAGGGTGTCTGGTCAGTGGCTCGATTTGGCATCGTTCTGATCGACCAAAGAACCGCCGGCAACTCATCAATCCAACGTCTTCTGCATTTGCGTATCCTGTTGAAAGTTCTGGTCTTAAGACCTCATAGCACTTCAGCATTTGCCCTTTTTGCTTGGCCATTGCTCCTTGGATGAGCAACAGAAGCAAAACAGATCTTGCCGCCAAGGTCTCGGTCATATTGCATGAAGGTGCGGCTTGTGAACTATGTGCCATTGTCAGTGATGACCCTGTTTGGTACACCAAAACGACAAACTAGTCCTTTAAAGAACTTGATGGCCGATTGCGGTGTCACCTTTCTCATTGCTTCCACTTCCGGCCACTTGGTGAACTTGTCGATTGCAACGTACAAGTACTCAAAGCCCCCGGTAGCACGGGGAAAGGGGCCCAAGATGTCAAGCCCCTTGTCGGTGTCAAATCCGGCATATCTTGCAGTAGGGGTCCTAAGCTACGTGTCTTGGAGAGATGGTAACATGGACACAAGATTTTACCCAGGTTCGGGCTCTCTCAAGGAGATAATACCCTACGTCCTGCTTTTCATTGTATTGATTTGGGGATAGTACATAGTACAAGTATCTACCATGAGATTGTAGTAATGAATATGAGATGTAATGTAATGTTCTATTGACTAGCCTGGCCTCGGTTTATATATGCACTGTAGGCCTAGGGTTTAGAGGAGTCCTTGTCTTGTGCGCCAAGTCTTGTGGAATCTCCCTTGTATGTGTCATGGGCTGCCCCAAGTGGCCCATTAGCGAATCATCATGGGGGTCCTCGGCCCGACCCACTAGCCGGGAGACGACATGGTGAGTACCCCCTAGTCCAGGACACCGTCAGTAGCCCCTGAACCGGTCTTTAAGTTGAGGATGCTCCTCGGTTCTTCCAAATAATTCTTCGTCTTCGATCGTCAGTCCTGAAACTGGTTCAACAAATCTTCCCATGTTCGATCTCGAGGATTGCCAAGCTGAATCTGAAGAGTTTACATGTCGGGCATCCAAGGAGCCCCTTTAAGTTATCGGCCTTTATCAATGCCTTGTAATTTTTTACGTCACACCTGAGGTTTGAAGTGTTTCCCGTGCGGAGGCGTCCTCTTGTGTCCGAGCTCCAACGCCGAACTACGTCTGAGGCATGTTTCAACAGCCGAGCTCCAACACTATTCGGAATTCAAGGTATCCTCTTGTGTCTGAGCTCCAACGTCGGACTGCATCCGAGGTGCCTTTTTGTAGCCGAGCTCCAACGCTGATCGACATTCGAGGTATCCTCTTGCAGCCACGCTCCAACATTGATCAGCATCTGAGAGCCAATGACGGGCTGCGTCCGAGCTCCAATGCCGGATTATGTCCGAGATCCAACGATGTTCGGCATCTGAGGTGTCATAAATTACCTTGGTCTCTGAAAATTTGAAGGACTTCATCCATGCTTAAATGCCGGAATAGTCTTTTATGGAGCCAACCATTCGCATCCGAGCTTTATGCTGGACTACTTCCGAGGTGTTTTGCGTAGCTGAGCTCCAACACTGGTCCACATCCCAGGTGTCATATATTACTATAGTCTTTGAAAAGGTTGAACGAGTTCAGCCGAGCTTAATGCCGGCAATGCCTTCTATTGAGACAACCACATGCATTCGAGCATTACACCGGACTGCTTCAGAAATAGTGCACCACCTAAGTAGCGTGCTGATTTTTTGTGGAAATTATTTCTGATCGCTGCAATTTATTCTCTGCCGAGAACTATAGCCAGTAGCCCTCAAGGTGTGTGTCGGTCTATAACCCGAGATGCACCTGAAGGAAAATAATAATAATAAAGAAAATAAAACCACTGATCCCAGTAACCCCTGAGACTTAGGTCGATTTGCAAAATCGTCCTGAGTATCAAGTTCTTGCTCGGCGACATACGTTAGGGATGGAAACACGATACACAATAGTTTCCGAGACTCGGGTTGGGTGCGGCCGACCAACCTGAGGATCAAATCTCCTCAGAAACCGTATTGTGCTTTGACTTTGCTACATTGAATAGGCAATGTAGTAGCCCCCGAGCCTCAATTTGGGCACGTGTGGTCAAATTAAGGACCGGTATGTGTTTGACACAAAATGTTTTACGTTTGACATGATTTATGTGTAATGATTCTATGCATCAAAGTACTTTTCATCATTAATGCTCGAATTCGCATTGTACAAGACTTTGTTGACCGACCATCGTCTTCAACCTCCTCGGCCAGTAGCCGAGGAGTGTTTTTCATACTTTATAAAGCCTTTAGAACGGCAAAGATTTATGACAAACAAGGCAATCCGGTCATACGGTTTTATAAACAAAGGTACGCGGAGAGATATGTTATATTAATATTAACGTAAGAAACATCTTCTGGGAAAAATAGTTCCTCTATAAATTTCTTTTCCCAGGATGTCATGTTGACCATGATCGTGAAACCTCAACTCTGATCAATGTGGGAGGAAAATATTGAGGATTTAGTTCGGGGAATGTTCGTGAACTCTATGGTCTTTAATGAACCAAAATTTTCACTTTCGTCGTTGCCGACCAATTATATCCTTAAGATGGCTAGCTTTTGGTTTCACCCAGTCTGAGGTACTAACCCAGATGACCTGGAAGTAACAATCACAGAGGTGCTCCCTTTACCTCCTAGCCGAACAATCAGGAACGTAGGGGATAACACAGGAGCCAGGCAACCTAGCTTGGCTAAAATCTAAAGTCAAATTGATGCATATTTATGGCTTTGTAATGATGATTACGGAAGGCAACACTCGCATATTGAATATAAATTCTTTAATGCTATATGCTATTTTGACTCCTTTGTGACTGCTTATCATTTGAGAGTGGCCCATCGTCGGCTTCTACCCCTTTGTAAATGCTACGCAAGGTTTTTCCGCAGTAACAAGACAACCCTTAGCCGATGTCTCGGTGCTCGGAGGCCGTTGTGTTAGTGGAAACGAGGCAATCAGATATCTAGACTTTATAACTTTCACTTAGTCACAAAAGCTTAAAGTTTGGGAGGCCAGTTACTAGCCCCCGGTTAGTGTTCGGCGTCAGACAAGGTCAAGCCGTTAACACTCCAGCCAATTTTATGAAAGGCCCTTTGTTTAATACGGTCACCGGATCGCCGACCAGTTTACTCTCATTGTGACAGTTAGTTTTCGGCTTTCTCCACTGAGGTACTTGACCAATTAAATCGGAAGTATAATCGCAGTGGTTCTCCCTTGGCACTCCTAGCCAAACAAAGCGGAACATAGGAGGCAATCACGGGATCAGGGCAACCCAACTATTGACCGATGATACAATTTGAAACTGATGCATATAGAGCAATATCCGAGACGCCGAGGTGGAGGTCGGTCAAGAAGATGCCAAACAACGGGTTAGAAAAGATTTCTTGAGCTGAATTATTACATAGGGCACCTCGGTCAAGACGATGTCCCTCCTCCTAAAAACATACAAATAGCTTAAAACCGCCGTAAGCTTGAAAAGCCAAAAAACTTACATACAAACTTTGACGTTCAAACTAAATCAAGTGTTTTGATACCAATCAAAAAATTGGTCTTAAAATTAACATGTGCTTTGGTCGTGCTTTAACATGATACATCCAATCTCTCAGACTTCAAGCGGGTCAGCCTTTGGCTTCAACCTCCATATCCCGAGGGCGGAGTGTTTCTCTGAGGCCTGTTTAGCGAACTAAACTCAAGCGGCTTTAGAGAGAAACTAGGCTACCCGGCTATTAACCAAACACTCATGTTAAAAAAAAGGAGTAGTAGAAAAAAGACTTTGCAACGACCAAGAAGAAAACAACGTTTATTATAAAGCGTCTCATACAAAGTTAAGAGCCCCCAAGTGACTTGGGTAAAAGAATTTTATATATAATGATTGCATGTACCGAAGTACTTATACCATATATGTGTTCGTCCGAACTTTAAACGCATCTTAACCGACCACCAGCTTGTCCCTCTTCTATCAAGGGCCGAAAAGTGTTATCTACTACACCATCCGAGGATATCGGAGGTGTTTTGAATAACCAGGCAATCATGCCATTAGGCTATAACAGACAAAGCGCGTCCAGGGAACTTATGCTATATTACTATTTAACGTAAGAAGCATCTTCAAACAAAATAGTTCCGCCAACGGTTCCTTTCTTTGGGTTCTCATGATTACCATGAGGGGTGTGCAATATATTTATGTATGCTTGTCTTCCGTCGTGGCTGACCATAGTTGAAAGCAGTAAGAGCGCTAGCTTTCGGCTTCACCCATCTGAGGTACGAGTTCGGATGACCCGATCATAACAATTGCAGAGGTGCTCCCTTTACTCCCTAGCCAAACAATCAGGAACGTAGGGGTAAGCACAAGAGCAAGGCAACCCAGCTTTGCGGAACACTTAAGTCAACATGATGCATATATTGGCATAAACACGAACAAGGAAGGGTGTGATACATTAATAATCATATGCAAGAGGAATGGCTTCATAAAGGAAGCCTCCCAAGTAAACGGGCTATTTGAATTTGTTTGTAACAAACAAAGTTTTGACAAAGAAAGTTTTTCGCAAACAACTTTTGGTCAAAAAAGTATAATGCTTGGTCGAACCGAACAAAATTTAAAACTGAAAGTTTTTGAGCATGAAAGCAACTTAGCTGGTTAATGTGCTCGGTGTCGATGACGCGACCCGGGCTTGTGGCGGGACGAGGACGCCCATCGAACTTTGATAGGTCCGATGTACAGTCTTCGGCATGACTGAGGTCCCAGGCCCCAAGCCCGTCCCAAGGTGAACGAATGAGGAGTTCGGCACTCCGAAGTAGTGTCACGGCTCGGCCGATGTGGCAAGGTGAAGCCCCTGATCCGGTCGAGGTGGTGGAGTAGGTCGACAAGGTGACGCCGGGGTGACCGCGTGACGGCAGTCGAAGTTGATTTCGTGCACCCATAAAATAGTGCAAGCCAAAATTAATAACAAAGAAAGATAATAATATATATATATGTATTTTAAAAAATTATTCTACTTAGTTAATTTAAGTGAAGCAAATAAGTAAAGGAATATGGCCTAAGCGCCAAGGTGCCCGAACGAAGAGTTCGGCTTGACGAGGTGGCGACGATGCACGGTCGATGTGGCGAGATGAAGTCCTCGGTCCAGTTAACATGGCAAAGCTGTGATCGGCGGACACCGAAGTCTCATGTAGCTCGGCTGGTGATGCCGAAGTCTCATGCCAGCCGAGGTGTTGAAGCAGGTCGGCTGGCGACGCCTAAGTCCTCGAAGCAGGTTGATGGAGGGATGCCAAAGCCCCGGTCTTGCCAAGGTGACGGAGCAGCTCAGCCGATGACGCCGAAGTCTCAGGCTAGCCGAGGTGTAGAAGCTGGTCGGCTGGTGACACTAAATTCTCATGCTAGCCAAGGTGTCAAAGCTGGTCGGCTGGTGATGCCGAAGCCTCCGTAGCGGGTTGATGAGGAGATGACGAAGCCCCCGGTCTAGCCGAGGTGACGGAGCAGATCGGTAAGGTGACGCTAGAGCCCCATGCCAGCCGACGTGTCAAAGCAGGTCAGCGTGGTGGACGTTAGCTTGAAAAAGTAATGGCGTGGCGATGCCGATGCAGGTCGGAATTTGTGACGATGTCGATGCTTGCTTGATGAAGCAATGGAGCGCTCGACCCGTACAACCCACGGATGACTAGATTCGCTTGATGATTATTCGGCCCTCGTGATGCCGAACTCTTGGTCGGATCACCGAGATGATGAGAAAATTTCCTTCAAAAAGGACGTCCGACAACCCGTTCATGAAAAAGATGAACTCGGGTCGGATTCGTTTTCGCGTAGAAAATAGATCCAAAATACGTTGTACTAATCGGATATTTCCCGGAGTTTGGATGGTCGGATCGAGCTGAAATTTAGAGGGACGATCAGTATAGGAATTCTGCAGCAGATGAACGGTGGGATTTTCCAACGGACGTCCGAGCTGTACACTGGACTCCTCGCCCTAAACTCGTCCAAATTCCATAGGGCTCCGGTATATTGTAGATCGCCGGAGATTCCTCCAACGGAACGCGATGAAATTTTGCAAGGTTGTTCTAGACTCAATTCCTCACAATTCCATGGAAGCGATCGCCAAAGCAGCACTCGAGGAGGCGGGGACGACGAACACGAATTCGCTATCCAGAAAAACTACAGGGTCGCGCAAGGGCAATGTTGACGTTGAGCCCCCGATCACTATGGAGGATTCTTCCATGGTCTTGGTTGAGATTGGAGTTAATGTTGATGAAGACACCCGTATGATCTAGATAATCCTACGTGGCGCGCAGTCCTCTGCCTAGCCGAGGTGAACAGTCAAGCCGGCGACAAAGATGCCGACGTTGATGATGTAGCTCGGTTCCGACGCGTAGATCGCGATGGAGCCGATCTGAATTCCCATCGCACCACAGCGACTACCCAGCAGACTCTCAATGAAAGCACCAATATTGCTGCCAAATTCATATCTCACAGTAGAGGTCCTAAGCTAGGCGTCTTGGAGCGACGGTAACATGGACGCAAGATTTTACCCAGGTTCGGGCTCTCTCAAGGAGATAATACCCTACGTCCTGCTTTTCATTGTATTGATATGGGAATATTACATAGTACAAGTATCTACCACGAGATTTTAGTAATGAATATGAGATGTAATGTAATGTTCTATTGACTAGCCTGGCCTCGGTTTATATATGCACCGTAGGCCTAGGCTTTAGAGGAGTTCTAGTCTTTGTTGGAAATATGCCCTAGAGGCAATAATAAAATGGTTATTATTGTATTTCCTAGTTCATGATAATTGTCTATTGTTCATGCTATAATTGTGTTAATCGGAAACCGTAATACATGTGTGAATACATAGACCACAACATGTCCCTAGTGAGCCTCTAGTTGACTAGCTTGTTGATCAATGGATGGTCACGGTTTCATGATCATGGACATTGGATGTCATTGATAACAGGATCACATCATTAGGAGAATGATGTGATGGACAAGACCCAATCCTAAGCATTACACAAGATCGTGTAGTTCGTTTGCTAAAGCTTTTCAATGTCAAGTATCGTTTCTTTAGACCATGAGATTGTGAAACTCCCGGATATCGTAGGAATGCTTTGGGTGTGCCAAAAGTCACAACGTAACTGGGTGGCTATAAAGGTGCACTATGGGTATCTCCGAAAGTGTCTGCTAGGTTGGCAGGAATCGAGACTCGGATTTGTCACTCCGTTTGATGGAGAGGTATCTCTGGGCCCACTCGGTAAGACATCATCATAATGAGCTCAATGTGACTAAGGAGTTAGCCATGGGATGATGTATTATGGAATGAGTAAAGAGACTTGCCGGTAACGAGATTGAACAAGGTATAGAGATACCGACGATCGAATCTCGGGCAAGTATCATACCGATAGACAAAGGGAATTGTATACGGGATTGATTGAATCCCCGACATTGTGGTTCATCTGATGAAATCATCATGGAGCATGTGGGAGCCAACACTATCAAGATCCCGCTGTTGGTTATTGACTGGAGAGGTGTCTCGGTCATGTCTATATGTCTCCCGAACCCGTAGGGTCTACACACTTAAGGTTCGATGACGCTAGGGTTATAGGGAAATGGTATACGTGATTACCGAAGGTTGTTCGGAGTCCCGGATGAGATCCCGGACGTCACGATGAGCTCCGGAATGGTCCGTAGGTAAAGATTGATATATAGGAAGTCCAGTTTTGGTCACCGGAAAGTTTTCGGGCTCATCGGTAGTGTACCGGGAGTGCCGGAAGGGTGCCAGAGGACCCCCGGGAGGGGTGTGACGACCAAAGGACTTCGTGGGCCCTTAGAGGAGGTGTTCCAGCCCTTATTGGACTGGACAAGACCTTCTAGAAAGGCCCATGCGGCTGGAGATAAGAGATAGGGCTGAAAAGGTTTAAAAGGAGGAGATCCACCTCCCTTGTGGGAGGTGGACTCTCCCCCTAGTTCGGCCGAGCTCTCCTCCTTGGAGGAGGGGCAAAGGCAGCCCTCCCTCTCCCTCCTCCTATATATATGCAAGTGTTTGGGCTGATTTGAGACACGACTTCCCCCTCTCTCGACGCAACCCTACCCTTCCTCTTCCTCGTTCTCCGTAGCGCTTGGCGAAGCCCTGCCGGAGTTCACGTAGCTCCACCATCACCACGCCGTCGTGCTACCGGAGCTCTCCCTCAACCTCTCCTTCCTCCTTGCTCGATCAAGGCGTAGGAGATGTCATCGGGCTGCACGTGTGTTGAACGCGGAGGTGCCGTTGTTCGGCGCTGAGATCGGAATCCACCGCGATCTGAATCGCTGTGAGTACGACTCCACCAACTGCGTTCTTGTAACGCTTCCGCTTAGCGATATTCAAAGGTATGAAGATGCAATCTCTCCCCACTCGTTGCTGGTTTCTCCATGGATAGATCTTCGTGATCGTAGGATTTTTTTTGATTTACTACTACGTCTCCCAACAGTGGCATCATGAGCTAGGTCTATGCGTAGAATCTATGAACGAGTAGAACACAAAGCAGTTGTGGGCGTCGATCTTGTTAATTTGCTTACCACTACTAGTCTTATCTTGATTCGGAGGTATTGTGGGATGAAGCGGCCCGGACCGACTTTACACATACGCTTACGTGAGACTGGTTCCACCGCCTGACATGCACTTGTTGCATAAGGTGGCTAGCGGGTGTCTGTCTCTCCCACCTTAGTCAGATTGGATTCGATGAAAAGGGTCCTTATGAAGGGTAAATAGTAATTGTCATATCACGTTGTGCTTTTGGCGTAGGTAAGAAACGTTCTTGCTAGAAACCTGTAGCAGCCACGTAAAAACTTGCAACTACAAATTAGAGGACGTCTAATTTGTTTTTGCAGCATATGCCTTGTGATGTGATATGGCCAAAGAATGTGATGTGATGCATTGTGATGTATGAGATTGATCATGTTCTTGTAATAGGATTTACGACTTGCATGTCGATGAGTATGACAACCGGCAAGAGCCATAGGAGTTGTCTTATTTTATTGTATGACCTGCGTGTCAATCATAAACACCATGTAATTACTTTACTTTATTGCTAAACGTAGCCATAGTAGTAGAAGTAATAGTTGGCGAGACAACTTCATGAATACACAATGATGGAGATCATGATGATGGAGATCATGGTGTCGTGCCGGTGACAGTGATGATCATGGTGCCCCGAAGATGGAGATCAAAGGAGCAAGATGATATTAGCCATATCATGTCACTATATTTATTGCATGTGATGTTTATCATGTTTACATCATATTTGCTTAGAACGACGGTAGTAAATAAGATGATCTCTCAATAAAATTTCAAGAAAAGTGTTCACCCTAACTGTGCACCGCTGCTAAGGATCGTTGTTCCGAAGCACCACGTGATGATCGGGAGTGATAGGCTCTAACGTTCGCATACAATGGGTGTAAGCCAGATTTACACACGCGATACACTTAGGTTGACTTGACGAGCCTAGCATGTACAGACATGGCCTCGGAACACGGAATATCGAAAGGTCGAACATGAGTCGTATAGAAGATACGATCAACATGGAGATGTTCACCATGGATGACTAGTCCGTCTCACGTGATGATCAGACACAGGCTAGTTGACATGGATCATGTGTCACTTAGATGACTAGAGAGATGCCTATCTGAGTGGGAGTTCATTGAATAATTTGATTATGTGAACTCGATTATCATGAACTTAGTCTAAAATTTCCTTTAATATCTATATTGTAGATCCAATGGCCAACGCAAATGTCAACCTCAATTTCAACGCGTTCCTAGAGAAAACCAAGCTGAAAGGTGATGGAAGCAACTATACGGACTGGGTCCGTGGCTTGAGGATCATCCTCATAGCTTCCAAGAGATTGTATGTCCTTGATGCATCGCTAGGTGACCCACCCATTCTCCCAGCGGACCAAGACGTTACGAACGCTTGGCAGTCGCGCTGCGATGATTACTCCCTTGTTCAGTGCGGCATGCTTTACAGTTTAGAATCGGGGCTCCAAAAGCGTTTTGAGCAACACGGAGCATATGAGATGTTCCAAGAGCTGAAACTGGTTTTCCAAGCTCATGCCCGAGTCGAGAGATATGACATCTCTGACAAGTTCTTCAGCTGTAAGATGGAGGAGAACAGTTCTGTTAGTGAGCACATCCTCAAGATGTCTGGGCTTCACAACCTCTTGACTCAGCTGGGAGTTAATCTCCCGGATGACTCAGTCATTGACAGAATCCTCCAGTCGCTTCCACCTAGCTACAAAAGCTTTGTGATGAACTACAACATGCAGGGGATGGAGAAGTCCATTCCTGAGTTGTACTCAATGCTGAAATCAGCAGAGGTCGAGATCAGAAAGGAGCATCAAGTGTTGATGGTAAACAAGACCACTAGTTTCAAGAAAGGCAAGGGTAAGAAGAACTTTAAGAAGGACGGCAAAGCTGTTGCCGCGCCCGGTAAGCAAGTTGCCGGGAAGAAGAAGAACAAGAATGGACCCAAGCCTGAGACCGAGTGTTTTTATTGCAAGGGTACCGGTCACTGGAAGCGGAACTGCCCCAAGTACTTAGCGGATAAGAAGGACGGCAACATTAAAGGTATATGTGATATACTTGTTATTGACGTGTACCTAACCAGCGCTCGTAGTAGCTCCTGGGTTTTTGATACCGGTGCAGTTGCTCACATTTGTAACTCCAAGCAGGAGTTGCGGAATAAGCGGAGGCTGGCAAAGGACGAGGTGACGATGCGCGTCGGGAATGGTTCCAAGGTCGATGTGATCGCCGTCGGCACGCTACCTCTACATCTACCTTCGGGATTAGTGTCAAACCTTAATACTTGTTATTTAGTACCAGCTTTGAGCATGAACATTGTATCTGGATCTCGCTTGATGCGAGATGGCTACTCATTTAAATCTGAGAATAATGGTTGTTCTATTTATATGAGAGAGATGTTTTATGGTCATGCCCCGCTGGTCAATGATTTATTTTTGATGAATCTCGAACGTGATGTTACACATGTCCATAGTGTGAGTACCAAAAAGTGTAAGGTTGATAACGATAGTCCCACTTACATGTGGCACTGCCGCCTTGGTCATATTGGTGTCAAACGCATGAAGAAGCTCCATACTGATGGACTTTTGGAGTCTCTTTATTTCGAATCATTTGACACGTGCGAACCATGCCTCATGGGCAAGATGACCAAGACTCCGTTATCCGGAACAATGGAGCGAGCAACTGACTTGTTGGAAATAATACATACCGATGTATGCGGTCCAATGAGTGTTGAGGCTCGTGGTGGCTACCGTTATGTTCTCACCCTCACTGATGACTTGAGTAGATATGGGTATGTCTACTTAATGAAACATAAGTCTAAAACTTTTGAAAGGTTCAAGGAATTTCAGAGTGAGGTAGAGAATCAACGTGACAGGCAAATAAAGTGCCTACGATCTGATCGTGGCGGAGAACATTTAAGTCACGAGTTTGGCATGCACCTAAGGAAATGTGGAATTGTTTCACAACTCACGCTGCCTGGCACACCTCAGCGAAATGGTGTGTCTGAACGTCATAATCGCACTCTATTAGATATGGTATGATCTATGATGTCTCTTACCAACTTACCGCTATCATTTTGGGGATATGCATTAGAGACTGCCGCATTCACTTTAAATAGGGCACCGTCAAAATCCGTTGAGACGACACCGTATGAATTATGGTTTGGAAAGAAACCTAAGCTGTCGTTTCTAAAAGTTTGGGGATGCGATGCTTATGTGAAGAAACATCAACCTGAGAAGCTCGAACCCAAAGCGGAAAAGTGCGTCTCCATAGGATATCCCAAAGAGACTATTGGGTATACCTTCTACCTACGATCTGAGGGCAAAGTCTTTGTTGCCAAGAATGGATCCTTTCTCGAGAAAGAGTTTCTCTCGAAAGAAGTAAGTGGGAGGAAAATAGAACTTGATGAGGTAATTGTACCTCCACTCGAACCGGAGAGTAGCGCAACACAGAAAGTTGTTTCTGTGGAGCCTACACCGGTTGGAGAGGAAGTTAATGATGATGATCATGAAACTTCAGATCAAGTTACTATTGAACGTCGAAGGTCCACTAGGACACGTTCCGCACCAGAGTGGTACGGCAACCCTGTCCTAGAGATCATGTTGTTAGACAACGGTGAACTTTCGAACTATGAAGAAGCGATGGTGGGCCCGGATTCCAACAAATGGCTTGAAGCCATGAAATCCGAGATAGGATCCATGTATGAGAACAAAGTGTGGACTTTGGTGGACTTGCCTAATGATAAGCGAGCCATTGAAAATAAATGGATCTTTAAGAAGAAGACTGACGCAGATGGTAATGTGACCGTCTATAAGGCTCGGCTTGTCGCTAAGGGTTATCGACAAGTTCAAGGAGTTGACTATGATGAGACTTTCTCACCCGTAGCGATGCTGAAGTCTGTCCGAATCATGTTAGCAATTGCCGCATTTTATGATTATGAGATCTGGCAAATGGATGTCAAAACGGCATTCCTTAATGGCTACCTTAAGGAAGAACTGTATATGATGGAGCTGGAAGGTTTTGTCGATCCTAAAGATGCTAACAAGGTATGCAAGCTCCAGCGCTCCATCTATGGGCTAGTGCAAGCATCTCGGAGTTGGAACATTCACTTTAATGAAGTGATTAAAGCGTTTGGATTTGTATAGGTTTATGGAGAACCCTGTATTTACAAGAAAGTGAGTGGGAGCTCTGTAGCATTTCTCGTATTATATGTGGATGCCATACTGATAATGGGAAATGATATGGAACTCTTGGAAAGTGTAAAGGCCTACTTGAATAAGTGTTTTTCAATGAAGGACCTTGGAGAAGCTGCTTACATATTAGGTATTAAGATCTATAGAGATAGATCGAGATGCCTCATAGGTCTTTCACAAAGCACATACCTTGAAAAGATATTGAAGAAGTTCAATATGGATCCGTCCAAGAAGGGGTTCTTGCCTGTGTTACAAGGTGTGAGATTGAGTACGACTCAATGCCCGACCACGACAAAGGATAGAGAAGAGATGAGTGTCATCCCCTATGCTTTATCCATAGGCTCTATTATGTCATCCAGACCTGACGTGAACCTTGCGATAAGTTTGGTGGGGAGGTACCAAAGTGATCCCGGAGTGGAACACTAGACAGCGGTCAAGAATATCCTGAAGTACCTGAAATGGAAAAAGGACATGTTTCTCGTATATGGAGGTGCTGAAGAGCTTGTCGTAAAGGGTTACGTCGATGCTAGCTTCGACACAGATCCGGACGACTCCAAGTCGCAAACCGGATACGTCTATGTTTTGAACAGAGGGGCAGTCAGCTGGTGCAGCAGCAAGCAAAGCGTCATTGCGACATCTACATGTGAAGCGGAGTACATAGCTGCTTCGGAAGCAGCAAAGGAAGGAGTCTGGATGAAGGAGTTCATCACCGACCTAGGAGTAATTCCAAGTGCGTCGGGCCCGATGACTCTATTCTGTGACAACACTGGAGCTGTTGCCCTTGCGAAGGAGCCCAGGTTTCACAAGAAGACAAGACACATCAAGCACCGCTTCAACTCCATCCGTGATTACATTCAGGAGGGAGATATAGATATTTGTAAAGTGCATACAGATCTGAATGTCACAGATCCGTTGACTAAACCTCTCTCACGAGCAAAACATGATCAACACCATATTGCTATGGGTGTTCGATTCATCACAATGTAACTAGATTATTGACTCTAGTGCAAGTGAGAGACTGTTGGAAATATGCCCTAGAGGCAATAATAAAATGGTTATATTGTATTTCCTAGTTCATGATATTTGTCTATTGTTCATGCTATAATTGTGTTAACCGGAAACCGTAAAACATGTGTGAATACATAGACCACAACATGTCCCTAGTGAGCCTCTAGTTCACTAGCTCGTTGATCAATGGATGGTCACGGTTTCATGATCATGGACATTGGATGTCGTTGATAACAGGATCATATCATTAGGAAAATGATGTGATGGACAAGACCCAATCCTAAGCATAACACAAGATCGTGTAGTTCGTTTGCTAAAGCTTTTCAATGTCAAGTATCGTTTCCTTAGACCATGAGATTGTGCAACTCCCGGATACCGTAGGAATGCTTTGGGTGTGCCAAAAGTCACAACGTAACTGGGTGGCTATAAAGGTGCACTACGGGTATCTCCGAAAGTGTCTATTGGGTTGGCACGAATCGAGACTGGGATTTGTCACTCTGTGTGATGGAGAGGTATCTCTGGGCCCACTCGGTAAGACATCATCATAATGAGCTCAATGTGACTAAGGAGTTAGCCACGTGATGATGTATTACGGAACGAGTAAAGAGACTTGCCGGTAACGAGATTGAACAAGGTATAGAGATACCGACGGTCGAATCTCGGGCAAGTATCATACCGATAGACAAAGGGAATTGTATACGGGATTGATTGAATCCCCGACATCGCGGTTCATCCAATGAAATCATCGTGGAGCATGTGGGAGCCAACATGGGTATCCAGATCCCGCTGTTGGTTATTGACCGGAGAGGTGTCTCGGTCATGTCTATATGTCTCCCGAACCCGTAGGGTCTACACACTTAAGGTTCGATGGCGCTAGGGTTATAGGGAAATGGTATACGTGATTACCGAAGGTTTTTCGGAGTCCTGGATGAGATCCTGGATGTCAAGAGGAGCTTCGGAATGGTCCGGAGGTAAAGATTGATATATAGGAAGTCCAATTTTGGTCACCAGAAAGTTTTTGGGCTCATCGGTAGTGTACCGGGAGTGCCGGGAGGGTGCCAGAGGACCCCCGGGAGGGTGTGACGACCAAAGGACTTCGTGGGACCTTAGAGGAGGTGTGCCAGCTCTTATTGGGCTGGCCAAGACCTTATAGAAAGGCCCATGCGGCTGGAGATAAGAGATAGGGCTGAAAAGGTTTAAAAGGAGGAGATCCACCTCCCTTGTGGGAGGTGGACTCTCCCCCTAGTTCGGCCGAAGCTCTCCTCCTTGGAGGAGGGGCCAAGTCAGCCCTCCCTCTCCCTCCTCCTATATATATGCAAGGGTTTGGGCTGATTTGAGACACGACTTCCCTCTCTCTCGGCGCAGCCCTACCCATCCTCTTCCTCGTTCTCCGTAGCGCTTGGCGAAGCCCTGCCGGAGTTCACGTAGCTCCACCATCACCACGCCGTCGTGCTGCCGGAGCTCTCCCTCAACCTCTCCTTCCTCCTTGCTGGATCAAGGCGTAGGAGACATCATCGGGATACACATGTGTTGAACGCGGAGGCGCTGTTGTTTGGCGCTGAGATCGGAATCCACCGCGATCTGAATCGCTACGAGTACGACTCCACCAACCGCGTTCTTGTAACGCTTCCGCTTAGTGATCTTCAAAGGTATGAAGATGCAATCTCTCCTCACTCGTTGCTAGTTTCTCCATAGATAGATCTTGGTGATACGTAGGATTTTTTTGATTTACTACTACGTCTCCTAATAGTCTTGTGCGCCAAGTCTTGTGGAATCTCCCTTGTATGTGTCATGGGCTGCCCGAAGTGGCCCATTAGTGAATCATCATGGGGGTCCTCATCCCGATGCACTAGTTGGGGGATGACGTGGTGAGTACCCCCTAGTCCAGGACACCGTGGCCCCCAGACCAAAAATGGCCAGGAAAGAGGGATTGTCTAAAGAGCTTGAGGTGGTTGATGTAGCTTCTTCGTATGGAACTGGCACGCTTCACACTTGGTTACTAGTGAAGTTGCATCCTGGAGAGCAGTAGGGCAAAAGAAACCTTGTCGGAAAGCCTTCCCGACAAGAGCTCTTGACCCTATGTGGGAGCCACATATGCCTTCATGTATCTCTGCCAACAGCTCCAGTCCATCTCCCGAGGAATGCACTTCAATTTCACACCGTTCGATCTCTTTCTGTACATGACGTCGTCCACAAGCTTGTACATATTAAACTGACGGGCTACTTTCTTTGCTTCCTCCTGTTCCTCAGGGAGTTCTCCTGTTTGAAGGAACTAAACTATGCGCTATGCCCATGCTGGAGCCTGAGGCTCGACGGCAAGGACTAAAGGCATATCTTCTTCCATGGGGGCGTTTGTCTCTACAACAAGGGCTTGGTGTCCTGCCGGAGCCTATTTCCCCCCGGCAAGCTTGGTGTCGACCCCGACAACTCCCTTGTCGGTAGCTTCCAAGAGCTCTATGGGGAAGTATTGGCTGGAATTCAACTTCCTTCTCTTATTATGCTTTGACGACGATGATATGGATGGCTGAGTGAGTTGGAGCACAAAAGTCCCTGGTTCCACAGGTAACTTGAGGGAAGCACGCTTCGATAGTTCACCAGCAACACTATTCTCTACATGAGGAACATGCTCTGTTTGCAGACCTTCAAAGCGCTCCTCCAACTTCCTCACTTCATCTACGTAAGCTTCCATCAACGGGCTCTGATAATCCTTGTTGACTTGCTTGACGACACGCTTTGAATCTCCTCTGACAATAAACTTCTTGATCCCAAGGTCTGCCGCAATCCTGAGAATGCCAAGCAACCCCTCATATTCCGCAGTGTTGTTTGTCGACCTCTCTTGGGGAAAGTGCATCTGAATTACATATTTGAGGTTCTCTCCGGTAGGTTCGATGAGCAGCACGCCAGCGCCGGCTCCCTACAGGGAGAAAGCCCCATCAAAATACATAACCCATTCTTGGCTTGCTTCCTTGCAGGGGAGGGTCATTTCTTGGATCTCTTTGTCTGGCATTGGAGTCCATTCTACAATGAATTCTGCCAAGGCTCTACTCTGGATGGTTGGAGTGCTTTCAAACTTGAGGCCGAAGCTTGACAACTCCAAAGAACACTCCACAATCCTGCCGGTCGCGTCTGGGTTTCGCAAAATCTGTTGCAACAGAAAGCGAGTGATGACGGTAATTTCATGTGCTTGTAAACAATGGTGCAGTTTCCTTGAGGCCATGAGGAGGCCAAAAAGTAACTTTTGCACGCCAGAGTACCTTGATCTGGCCCCTTGCAAAAGGGAGCTGACAAAGTACACCGGGTGCTGCACCATGTTCTTCTTCTATGCCACTTCTTTCATCTGCACAGGTCCTGACTTGTCAGCGCTAGACCTTGCCGGGGAAGATCCCAACTCGTCGCTTGGTGGTCCTGCTTGTGTTGCTGCTTCTTTGTCGACTTCTCTCTGTGCCACTAACGCAACCCTGGCCACTTGATTCGTTGCCGCCAAGCATAGCAACAACGGCTCATGTGGTCTAGGAGCGGCTAGTATTGACGAAGAGGAGAGTTATCTCTTCAAATCCTGCAACGCTGCCTCCGCTTCCGGAGTCCACTTCATTGGACCAGCCTTCTTCAAGATTTTCAGAAAGGGCAGGGCGCACTCAGCAGACTTTGAGATGAACCTACTTAGAGCCGCAACACAGCTGGGAAGACGACGCACATCCTTGACGCATTTTGGTGCTTCAATCTGCTCAATTGATTTGATCTTGTCGGGGTTCGCCTCGATCCCGCGCTGAGATACAAAGAACCCGAGAAGCTTGCCGGACGGAACACCAAAAACACACTTCTCAGGACTGAGCTTCAAGTGGATCTTGCGCAGATTTGCAGATGTCTCTTCTAGATCTTGTATGAGCGTTGCTCTGTCCTTGGTTTTAACCACTATGTCGTCCATATAGGCTTGCATATTTCTATGTAGCTGAGGCTCAAAACCAATCTGGACTGCTCTTGCAAATGTCGACCCAGCACTTTTCAACCCGAAAGGCATACGTACAAAGCAATACGTACCACATGGGATGATAAATGCGGTCTTCTCTTCGTCCTCCTTGGACATGAAGATCTGGTGGCTGTTGGGAACCCGATCCTAAGTCATATGAATCCAGACTGTAACACATCACATCACTTTGCGGCCTCACGCATGGTAAACTCCACGGTTGCAGCCTTACCTTAGTCGGGACCGTTTGTGTCTTTTGGCTCACGTATGTGAACATGTCGCTGGCAATCAAACGATAGAGAACCCGAGCCGACATAACTAGTCATAGAACCCAAGTGGCACATCCGAATGGAAACAGGCATACGTAACACAGCAATGCAGGTGTCAGCCTCAAGCGTGTGTAGACGAGTCATAGCAAGCTACAAGGACTCCATTACGCCATGGGACATAAATGTCATCACTGCACGTAGACGAGTCGTAGTAGGCTATAGGGACTCCATTACACTGCAAGACATTTCCCCAAAGGGATAGACACAGCATCAAAGAAGGATACATGTCGGTCAATCAATGTGTCCGGAGCAGTAGCAAGCTACCAAGGCTCGGTGGAAGCACAAAGAGGCAGTTTCCCGTAAAGAGTACTACTAAAGGCACATGTCTAGGTGTCGGATCCCATACATACCGTTGCACGTCACACGTACGCACGACATGCTAGATATGCATAGATACAACTATGGTATCACAGCATAACCATACATCAACAGAACTTTTATTGAAGAGGCTCAGAAGAGCCTTGGATAATATGTTCTTATAGGTAGGGGTCACATGACCCGGCACTCAAGTCATACAAGCAAGTTCGTACAAACCAAGCGGAAGCATAAAGATGTTTGAGTAGAGACAGTTGAAAGGGTAAAAAGGCACATGGCCTGACTATCTACAGCCTGCCACAGGGCATAAGGTCGTAGCTGGGACACCAGCTATTCAGCGTTGTTGACATCTAGATAGAACCCACCTAATGGGTCCTAAGTCTCATCTGCAACATTTATTAAGCAAACATGAGTACAAACGTACCGAACAAGTCTTTAAAGTATACCTAGACTATTCATGCTCAAGTATCAACAAGGGGAGTGGTGGAGTTTATGCGGCAATGCCAGCTTTGACTCATGGCTAACCTATACTACACCATTTTAACTCTTTGTTTAGATTTTAGATATCACACATGAGTCCACTAACTCCACATCAATACACCACCATGGATTCACTTCCGCCTCCTACGAGAGTGCCATCCATGGTACTCACACTTGTCTTGATATTTTTAAGAGTATCCATTAAGTTATCTATGAACAACATAAGTTTTCCAAGTAGTCCATATCCGAGTACGCGGCAATTCGAATAGTTTTATACCCTGCAGGGGTATACTTCTTCACACACACTCTCGCCACTTATCGCTATGTGCTCATAAAACCATGCACCTCGGCAACCTTCAAGCGGAAGCTCGGCAAGGGAGTCGGCCACGACCGTCAATCACATAAGACCTCTAGTCCAGGCTATCGTCTATTTGAGACTGAACCCGCACGGAAGTCCGGCCGAAGTTTCTGCTACGGTCCCAAACGATGTGCGTAGGGTTCCCAAGCCCACCATTTGGGTGAGCCTTGGTACATCGTGCCACTTCGTACCGTGTCGTAACCTACCCCTAGGGTCAGCGCTACACACGGCCTCCAACATGCTATAAACACCAGAAACTACTTGCAACTCCTGGACCAAGGACTAGGCGATTGATAAGTTGAGTGGGGTCATATTTCAAGGCCCAACATGTGGTAGTAACTAGCCTTGGATCACAAACACGAAACTCAGTTCCTAAGAACGGTCCCAATGAGACAACCTGCTATGTACTCCTACATAGCCTCTCATCGCTACCTTTACCAAATCGGGTTGATCATAAGCTTATCACATCAAAACAGTATGGTTTCACTCGAGTTCATCACCCAAATGAATCAGACCTAACACAACTCTAAGCATA
Organism: Hordeum marinum; assembly: GCA_022496015.1. Taxonomy (NCBI): domain Eukaryota; kingdom Viridiplantae; phylum Streptophyta; class Magnoliopsida; order Poales; family Poaceae; genus Hordeum; species Hordeum marinum. Next base: position 261,032,944 of record CM039674.1, on the reverse strand, counting down.
GCAGGCAAAGTAAGCAAAGCACATCATGGCACAAGCATCTACCAGGTATGCTAGGTTGCAAGGTTTAGCTATTTACTGGGACAATGACAGGTCATGCAAAGAAATGGGTTCATCTACCGTGTATGACAGACAAGTGAATGTTTGTCCTAATGCAATGAACAAGAGGAGGAGCAAGAGAATGGGATGTTATCGGAATGATCAATGGGGTACTTGCCTTGCTGGGAAGCAGGTTTTCTCCTTCGATGGAATACTCGAAGGTATCCTTAGAAGCAGGGCCTACCGCAATGCAGATAAATAGCAATCAAGACATGGCAAGTGCAACAATATGATGCATGATCATGACATGGCAGCATGTATGGATGAGCTAATGCAACTACTGTCCAAGTTAAATGAAGTGATTTTGAATATAGGTCCAAAATCATTCTTCATTTCATATTTCATATGTTAACCTATTAGTAAATGTCAATGTTCATCTACATAGGTTTCTCTAACATGCATGATAACAACACCATTGGATTCTTGGATTTTTTCGATAAATTTTCATATATAATTTATTTCAATCTGAGTTATAGATTAATTTCTATGAATTTTCTAAGTTTTAAATAGTTTTTGGAATTAATTTAATTCAGGAAATTCTTTATTGCATCAGCATGACATCATCATGACGTCAGCTGGTCAACAGACTGTTGACACGTCAAACCTGACCAGTAGGGTCCTCTGGTCAGTGACCCAGCTACTAACAGAGTTAGTTAAAAAAACTAATTACTAATTAGTTAGGGTAGGCCCCACTATCAGTGAGTCATTAACTTAATTAAATTAATTAACTAATTAATTTGACTAATCCTAAAATTAGCAGAGCCCGGCCCCACTTGCCAGTGACCCAGGGGTCAAACCTCCGTGGTTAACTCCGGCCAGACCCACCGGCGTTGAGCCGCCGGTGGCTCTAGAGATGGCGAAGGGGTCGGGTTTCCTCCTCCAGCGACCAAAAGGACGGCGGAGGGCACCAGGTGAGCCTAGGCTCACGCGCGCGTCCACCCCGACACCTCTCGGAGGCTGAGACGGCTGGGATCGACGTCGGCGACGAGCTCGGCGGCTGCCAGAGCTCGGGTGAGCACGTGCTCAACGAACTAGGGCGCCACATGGCCGAGGCTTAGCACCTACGGGCTCTACGCGACCCCACGAGCTCGATGGTGGCCTCGGATGGACCAACTGGTCACTGGAGCAACGCTGGCGACGAGCTCATGCGGCGGGGCATTTCGGGAGCCGACGCATCTGGGGTCTACAGAGGGGGAAACGACCAGGGAAGAGAGGGGAAAGGGACTGGAGCTCACAACGGGCTCGGAGCCGACGAGAGCTTGCTCGGGGAGGGCTCGGGGGCGACGAATCGACGGCGGCGGAACTTGGGTCTGAGGAGGAAGAAGAGCTCGAGGGCGACGCTCCAGGGCTCCTGGCGATGCGTGGCTCGGTGCAGAGGACGAGGCCGATGAGGCGGAGCCTCTGACGGGCTCAGGAAGGCGCAGGAGCGGCTCCAACTACGGCGACAGACGAGCAGGGCCGTCGGCCATGGTGGAGCAGAGGAGAGGGAGGAAGCAGGGGGGAGAATGGGTGAGAGAGAGAGCGATGGGGATGACAGCGCGTCCTCATCCGCTCGCTAGCGCGATAGGGGGATGCAGGCGCGCAGGGAGCTACGTGGCAGCTCCGATGCATGCACGCGGTGGGAACGCGCTCGTCCTCCTGGCCGCCAGGAGGACGACAACGGTGCTGGGCCAGCTGGGCCGGCCCAGGTGGCTTCCTCCTTTTCTTTTTTTAGAATTCTAGTTTCTATTTTATTTTTCTGACATTTGTTTTATTTATTTTTAGGCACAAATGCTAGGCATAAAATATCCAAATATTTTATAGAACTTAGTTTGAATATTTCAAACTTCTATAAAAAGTTTCAGAATATTTTGAAAACTAAAATATTTATAATGCTTTATTTGGCATTTTCAGCAGCTTTAATATTTATTTTTGAAATGCTATAAATATTCAAATATTTAGAATGACCCCTGGTATATTCATGTCCACATTTATCACACATAGGGGACATTTTAGATGGGCACTTTGGATTTGTTGGTTTTTCACAATCATTAAGTTGGTTTGGTTCAAATGAAGTATTTGGGGTTTCTGTTAATCCCCATTGCAAATTGATGCAAAAAAATGAAACATGATGCACACACATGCTGTCCTAAGAAAGCTTGCCTAGGATGTGACAACTCACCCCCACTCAAAAGAATCTCGTCCCGAGATTTTGAAGTCGTTGGGAAGAGCACGGGGTACTCTAGTCGAAGACGATTCTCTCTTTCCCATGTGGCCTCCTTCTCAGAATGGCATGACCATTGAACCTTGAGAAACTTGATGTTTTGACGCTGAGTGGTACGCTCAGCTTGATCAATAATACGAATAGGATATTCTCGATATGTAAGGTTATCTTGGAGATCAAGCGCTTCATGGTGTACTTCACGGACAGGACCCGAGAAGCAATGCCTGAGTTGCGAGACGTGGAAGACATCATGAACCTTGGAAAGATGCGGCGGAAGTTCCAATTGGTAGGCAACCTCTCCTCGTTTAGCAAGAATGCGAAAAGGTCCAATGTAACGAGGAGCCAACTTGCCCTTGATACCGAATCGGTGGGTACCCTTCAGAGGTGTAACCCGAAGGTAAGCCTTCTCATCAACTTCATAGGTCACAGCCTTATGATGACGATCATATTGGCTCTTTTGATGAGATTGGGCTATTTTCAACTTTTCACGAATAATGCGAACTTGCTCCTCTGCATCCTGGATCATATCCGAGCCAAAGAGTTGCCTCTCTCCGGTTTCTGACCAGTTAAGAGGTGTTCGACACCTTCGTCAATAAAGAACTTCAAAAGGGGCTTTGCCCAAGCTTGATTGATAACTATTGTTATAAGAAAATTCGGCAAATGGAAGACATTTCTCCCAATTCATGCCGAAGGATATAACACAAGTTCGGAGCATGTCTTCGAGGATTTGATTGACTCGCTCAACTTGACCACTTGATTGCGGGTGGAAAGTAGTGCTAAAGGATAGATGAGTCCCCATAGCGGTTTGGAAACTTTCCCAAAATTGGGAAGCAAAGATACTTCCGTGGTCTGAGTTAATCTCCAATGGAACACCATGAAGAGAAACTATTCGAGAAACATATAACTCCGCTAGCTGACTAGCAGTTATACTCTCCCGAACAGGAAGAAAATGAGCCACTTTGGATAGGCGGTCTATGACCACAAAAATAGCATTACCGACCTTATCCCATTTCCATTCAGGAATAGCTAAAGGTTGAAGGGTGCTAGCAGGCCTTTGATGTTCTCACTTAACGCAATGACAAACATCGCAGTTAGCAACGAACTGAGCAATTTCTCTCTTCATCCTAGTCCACCAGAACCTCTGGCGTAGGTCCTGATACATCTTGGTACTACCCGGATGAATTGTGAGAGGAGAATCATGAGCCTCCTTAAGGATCAGCTGCCGAAGATGTTGGTTCTTGGGAACCACCAAACGGTTCTGAAATAACACCACACCTTGATCATCGATAGAGAAATCCTTAGCGATACCGCTAACGAGGTTCTCTTTGATCCGGGAAATACCCTTATCATGCTTTTGGCCAACTTAAATTTGATCCTTAAGAGTAGGTTTCGCCACTAGGTTGGAAAGGAATCCTTGAGGAACAATGTGGAGATTCAACTTCCGAAATTCCTCATAGAGAAGTGGTTGACCTTGTTGTAACATCAGGTTGTTATAATAGACTTACGACTTAGTGCATAAGCCATGACATTGGCTTTCCCCGGGGTGTAAGTTACCCCTAAGTCATAATCTGTAATCAACTCAACCCACTGTCTTTGCCTAAGATTTTCAAATCCGGCTGGGTGAAGATATATTTTTGACTTTGGTGATCAGTGTAAATTTCGCAATGATTACCCAGAAGGTAATGTCGCCATGTTTTCAGTGCATGGACCATAGCTGCAAGCTCAAGATCATGTGTTGGATAATTATCCTCATGTGGACGCAATTGTCGGGATGCATATGCAATCACATGACGATCTTGCAGGAGAATGCAACCTAATCCTTGTCGCGAGGCATCACAATAGATAACAAAGTCCTTAGAGAAGTCTGGTGGCACCAGAACAGGAGCAGAGGTCAGGCGTCTTTTCAACTCCTAAAAACTGTGCTCGCATTGGGGAGTCCACTCGAACTTTTTATCTTTCTTGAGGAGTTCAGTCAGAGGTTTCGCAACCTCGGAGAAATTCTCAACAAAGCGGCGACAATAGCTCTCTAAGCCAAGGAAACTCCGAACTTGCTTAACCGATTCAGGTTGAGTCCAATCAAGGACGGCCTGAACTCTCTCGGGATTGACAGCAATACCTTTACCAGAGATCACGTGGCCTAGGTAGGTCACTTCTGGTAACCAAAATTCACACTTGGAGAATTTGTCATACAGACGATGCTCTCGAAGTTTCATCAATACCAGCCTTAGATGCTTGGCATGTTCCTGTTGGTTCTTTGAGTAGATGAGTATATCGCCGAGGTAGACCACGACGAATTTATCCAAATACTCCATGAAGATCAAATTCATCAAACGAGAGAAGGTGGCTGGGGCATTGGTTAAACCGAAGGACATGACAGTGTACTTGTATTGGCCATAACGAGTAACAAAAGCCGTTTTTGGAATGTCCCTGTTTCTAATTCTGATTTGATGGTATCCCAACCTCAAATCCATTTTGGAAAAGACAGAGGATCCAACGAGTTGATCATACAAATCGTTGATCCCGGGGAGCGGATACTTGTTCTTTATGGTGACCTGATTCACTGGCCGATAATCCACAACCATTCGATCCGATCCATCCTTCTTCTTAATGAAGAGGACGGGGAAAGCCCAAGGAGAAGAACTAGGACAGATGAAACCTTTCTTCAAAGCCTCGTTGAGTTGTTTATTAAGTTCGGCTAGTTCTAAGGGTGCCATCTTATAGGGTCTTCTGGCTATTGGGACAGTCCTTGGGATGAGCTCTATCACAAACTCAACATCTCTGACAGGTGGAATTCCTGGCAGTTCTTCTGGAAAGACATCCAGAAAGTCACGGACTACCGGAATATCTTCTAATTCTGGAAGAGGGCTAGCATTGAGAGAATAGAGTTGGCGCTTGGCTGCTCGAGTGGAGACATTAACTATCTCACCCGAGGGATGTGTAAGTTGAACATTCCTAGTATGAGTATCAATCTTAGCATAGTGGGCTTTCATCCAGTCCATGCCTAAGATAATATTGATGTCCGAAGACTTGAGGGCTATCAAAGATGCTAGGAAGACTAGCCTATCCACAAGAATCTCATTGTCATGGCTTACCCTAGAAGTTTGCCATTTTGAACCAGGAGTCTGAACTACTAAAGGAGTAGGCATATCACAAAAAGACATGTTATGCAACTGTGCATAACTTTCTGAGATGAAGGAATGAGATGATCCAGTATCAAACAGAACAGATGTTGGATGATTATTGACAAGGAGCGTACCTAGGATAACATCAAGGTCCTCAAGAGCTTCTTCAGCAGAAACATAGTTCACTCAACCACGAGCAGGAGCTGGCTTCACATAGAAGGCTTTTCCCGGCTTCCCACGTCCAGCCGGCTTAGCATTGTTCTAAGGACACTCACGGGAGTAGTGTCCTGGTTCTCCACATTTGTAGCAGACAATGGTGGCACGGGGAGCAGCATTGGTAGGAGGACCTCCGAATGTCCTGGCTGGAGGGTTGGGCTGAGCTGGGCGAGGCGCCTGGAAGGATGGCCTCACGGTGTACCTTGGCGGCAGAGCTGCGTTGGGCACCCACACTCGGCGTTTGTTGGAGCCTGAGCCAGATGCGGGGCTGAAGTCATGGGTGTGTTTCTTAGTTGCCTCGTAGTCAGTCTGTCCAGTTTCGGCATTGATAGTCTAGTTGACGAGAGCCTAGAAGGTTGTGCACTCATGCAGACACAAATCTCGACGGAGCTCAGGACTAAGTCCCTTGCGGAACCTAGCCTGTCTCTTGGCATCGGTTGACACTTCCTCCGGAGCATAACGAGCAAGATTGCTGAACTCACGGCTATAGGCATCCACTGTCATTCTGCCCTGGGTGAAAGCACAGAACTCATCTCTCTTATGATCCATCAGCCCTTCCGGGATGTGATGGGTACGAAATGCCTCACTGAAATCTGCCCAAGTTGGTGCGGGGCCTGCGAGACGCATAGCTTCATAATTTTCCCACCACAGATTGGCGGGTCCTTCCAGAAAGTAAACAGCAAAGGTCACCTTGTTGGCCTCAAATACATTGGCAGCTCGGATTTTGCGGGACATGCTGGTCAGCCAGTCATCCGCATCGAGCGGGTCGATCGAATGATGAAACTTAGGTGGGCACAACTTGACGAAGTCATTGAGGGACACACCATCATTGCAATCATTGCGGGGAAGACGCGTTGTGTTCTGCTCAATACGTTCCAACAGCCTGTTGGTCTCCCTTTTATTCCTCTCATCTTCGAGCATCACTTCTGCCAGGGAGGGTGCCTGTGGCAGGTTCTCTTGCCTTGGCTGGCGTCCCTCGCCCTGCTCGGGGGCAGGCATGGGGTTATTCCTAGTTGACACCATCTTGGGAAAACAAACCCACAACTTAGACAAGGAAGACACCAACTCTAAGGAATGAGATAAGGAATGTACTGGACAACATGGCATGTATAGGTAAACACCCGATCAACATGGTAATAACAAACTGCCATATGAACACCATGATTCATACACACCATCACATAGTTCAGTACAAGCCCAAGCTGAAATACAAACTACAGAGAGATGACACAACTCATCAGAGGCATTACAAGCTTCCTATACATTATCTATCTACACCTCTAGAACTTAGCTCTCAACCTCAGTCATATCCCACAAGACATACATGACTGTGGCAATACGACTACTACCATACTAGTACTAACATCCACGTACTCAAGCATCGCCATAGAATGCCTCATATAGGTTACCCTTGTGGCTCGGGAGCTAAACCTGAGGATTTGGTAACACCCTAGCCTGTGATCCCTGGAAACCGTAAGGACACGGATGTGGCCTCGGTCCCCTTGTCGGTGGCAACAACAGCCCTCGAAGAGGAGTGATGCCTCCAACATTGGGGCAGTCTACGTGTGCTGGCAAATGAGTCCATGATGGGTTCAGCATCTCCAAATCTCCATAGCCTGTTTGCACGACAGGTGCTAGCTGCGTCAGGGCTGTCCAAAGATGTGCACGGGTAGCATATAGCTCCATGCGAAGGGCACGTGCATCACGATCCCTGTTCTCCAACATCTGAGCGGTCACCTGCATCCTAGGGTTCTCATGAGAATGATCATAGTAGGCTGCGCTAAGATAGCTATCCTCTCCACCCAAATAAGCAGGAACATAACATAACTCTATGTACTGAAGCAGACCATGGTGAAACCTCATGATAGTCAGCATGGTGTAGGCGGCCTCCTGAACTGCCATGTCTATGGTGACACCTAATCCATAAGTCCAATGAAGCGGCTCTCTAGCTCCAGAATATGATGGATATATCTTAACAGTACACAGATACTGGCTCTGGTTGAAATATCGATACTGCTCCTCCACTGTGTACTCTGGGTACCAACGGTAACCAACCTCCATCATAACTCTAACCAACATGGCCGTGTGACCCGATACATCGATGCACCTGGTCAGACGGACCACCTGACGGGAAGGACGAGGGGGCATCTGAAACAGAGAATGATGCAAAGACATTAGAGACTCTAGCAGAAATTGGACAGCATAACGGCTGTAATTGCTCAAAAAGGATTTTGAGACAACTGCAAAAGATTGGAAAGCATAACCACTTGACTATGTAGACTCAAATCTCTTCTCCAACTATTTGTCACACCAACAATACTCGAGTACCAAAGTTCACTTGCGAACAAGCTAGCTAATAGTCCATGGTTAGTAACTCGTCATCCTAAGAAATAGATGAGAATCCTAGCTCTTAACCCTGTAGAAAAGATGAGAATGACTCAGAATAGAATAACTTGGGAAGAGGAGTAAAAAGAGCCTTACGTTCCCTTCCACAATCAATTCCCCTACTTTTATATAGTGTTTCTAGACTCAACTTCGACCAGTTTGGCTTGGTAGTCCTACAGTCAGTCAGGCTCTGATACCAACGCTGTCGGGACCCCGATCCTAAGTCATATGAATCCAGACTGTAACACATCACATCACTTTGCGGCCTCACACACGGTAAACTCCACGGCTGCAGCCTTACCTTAGCCGGGACCGTTTGCATCTTTTGTCTCACATATGTGAACATGTCGCTAGCAATCAAACGACAAAGAACCTGGGCCGACATAACTAGTCATAGAACCCAAGTGGCACATCCGTATGGAAACATGCATACGTAACCCAACAATGCAGGTGTCGTCCTCAAGCGTGTGCAGACGAGTCATAGCAAGCTATAAGGACTCCATTACGCTGTGGGACATAAATTTCATCACTGCACGTAGACGAGTCATAGCAGGCTACAGGGACTCCATTACACTGCAAGACATTTCCCCGAAGGGATAGACACAACAGCAAAGAAGGATACATGCCGGTCAATCAATGTGTCCGGAGCAGTAGCAAGCTACGAAGGCTCAGTGGAAGCACAAAGAGGCAGTTTCCCGTAAAGAGTACTACTAAAGGCACATGTCTAGGTGTTGGATCCCATACATACCGTTGCACGTCACACGTACGCACGACATGCCCGATATGCATAGATACAACTATGGCATGACAATATAACCATACATCAAGACAACTTTTATTTAATAGGCTTAGAAGAGCCTTACAGAATATGTTCTTACAGGTAGGGGTCACATGACCCTCAAGTCATACATGCAAGTTCATACAAACCAAGCGGAAGCATAAAGCTGTCTGAGTACAAACAGTTGAAAGGGTAAAAAGGCACATGGTCTGACTATCTACAGCCTGCCACAGGGCATAAGGTCGTAGCTGGACACCAGCTATTCAGCGTCGTCGACAACTAGATAGAACCCACCTGATGGGTCCCGAGTCTCATCTGCAACATTTATTAAGCAAACATGAGTACATATGTACTCAGCAAGTCTTTAAAGCAGACCTAGACTATTCATGCTCAAGTATCAACAAGGGGAGTGGTGGAGTTTATGCAACAATGCTAGCTTTGACTCATGGCTAACCTATACTACACCATTTTAACTTTTTGTTTAGATTTTAGATATCGCACACGAGTCCACTAACTCCACATCAATACTCGACCATGGATTCACTTCCGCCTCCTACGAGAGTGCCATCCACGGTACTCACACTTGTCTTGATATTTTTAAGAGTATCCATTAAATTATCTATGAACAACATAAGTTTTCCAAGTAGTCCATATCTGAGGAAGCGGCTATTCGAATAGTTTTATACCCTATAGGGGTGTACTTCTTCACACACACTCTCGCCACTTATTTCTATGTGCTCATAAAACCATGCACCTCGGCAACCTTCAAGCGGAAGCCCAGGGAGGAAGTCGGCCACGACCGTCAATCAAATAAGACCTCTAGTCCAGGCTATCGCCTATTTGAGACTGAACCCGCATGGAAGTCCGACCGAAGTTTCTGCTATGGCCCCAAACGATGTGTGTAGGTTTCCCAAGCCCACCAATTGGGTGACCCTTGGTACACCGTGCCACTGCCTACCGCGTCGTAACCCACCCTTAGGGTCAGTGCTACGCACGGCCTCCAACATGCTATAAACACTTGAAACTACTTGCAACTTCTGGACCAAGGACTAAGCGATTGATAAGTCGAGCGGGGTCATATTTCAGGGCCCAGCATGTGGTAGTAACTAGCCTTGGATCACAAACACGGAACTCAGTTCCTAAGAACGGTCCCAATGAGACAACTCGCTATGTACTCCTACATAGCCTCTCATCGCTACCTTTACCAAATCGGGTTCATCATAATCTTATCACATCAGAACAGTATGGTTTCACTCTAGTTCATCACCCAGATGAATCAGACCTGACACAACTCTAAGCATAGCAAGCATAGCAGGCAAAGTAAGCAAAGCACATCATGGCACAAGCATCTACCAGGTATGCTAGGTTTAGCTATTTACTGTGAAAATGACAGGTCATGCAAGGAAATGGGTTCATCTACCGTGTATGACAGACAAGTGAATGTTTGTCCTAATGCAATGAACAAGCACAGTATTGAGAGAATGGGATGTTACCGGAATGATCAATGGGGGTGCTTGCCTTGCTGGGAAGCGGAAAGGTTTTCTCCTTCGTTGGAACACTCGAAGGCATCCTCAGAAGCAGGGCCTACCACAATGCGGATAAATAGCAATCAATACACGGCAAGTGCAACAATATGACGCATGATCATGACATGGCAGCATATATGGATGAGCTAATGCAACTACTGTCCAAGTTAAATGAAGTGATTTTGAATATAGGTTCAAAATCATTCTCCATTTCATATTTCATATGTTAACCTATTAGTAAATTTCAATGTTCATCTACATAGATTGCTCTAACATGCATGATAACACCACCATTGGATTCATTGAATTTTTCTGATAAATTTTCATATATAATTTATTTTAATCTGAGTTATAGACTAATTTCTATGAATTTTCTAAGTTTTAAATAGTTTTTGGAATTAATTTAATTCAGGAAATTCTTTATTGCATCAGCATGACATCATCATGATGTCAGCTGGTCAACAGACCATTGACAGGTCAAACCTGACCAGTGGGATCCACTGGTCAGTGATCCAGCTCGAATCACCCCGCTCGAATCACCCCGCGCCTCTCTTCTTCCTTCCTTCTCCCTCCTTCCTTCTCTCGTCGGAGATCGTTTCGGGTTGGAGCCCACCCCTGATTTCCTTCCTCCCTCTTGCCTCTGACCCTGCCTATAAGTAGCAGAGCAACACCACACTCCATTTTTCCCTTAGTCGTGAGAACCCATCATCAGAGACGTCACACCACCACCACACCGGAGCTCTCCCTCCACCGACACTCCTGGAGCTCGCCACGCTCGCCACAGTCAACCTCGATCCCCGCTGATGCTACCAACCTTCCTATGAAGACCATCGCAGTCGCCTGGACCCTTCCGCCATCACCGAAGACTACCGGAGCACCCTCCCCGACGACACAGAGCTCCCTGTCGTCGTTGCCACCTCGCCGGACTTCTCCTCCTCCATTGTAAGCCACCATATCCCTCCTACACCGTCCGATCAAGATCAACTCACACGATTAGATCACTTAATATGCTCGAACCGTTATCTTCTATTTAGTGAACATCTGATGTGTTTCACCTACCGCGCACACCCGTAGCCAGTAGGATTCAACCACGTAGCCCTGTTCGTACTTTAGATTTTTTCTTTTCTCTGTTTTCTGTTTTAAAAACAGAGATGGTTCTGATTTTAGATTTTAAATATCGCTTAGGATTTTTTGTGTTTCTGAGTAATTCTTTTTGCATCATGTCATAATTTTTATCTAGTTTTTGTAGCTATCAAGTTTGAACATATTTGAATAATTTAAATTCGAATTCAAACAGATTTGATTCAAACACTAAATTGCTTATAACTTGAGTTTAAAAATAGGTTTTAAGTTGATTCTTTTTGATACTGGTCACTTATGACTTTTTGTTAATTCTTTGTTTAATATGTTTGTTTTTTGTTATTTTAGTATTTTTATTGTTTTGTTATTGTTAAAGTTTATTAGAAAGAAACTTAGTGTGTTGTTTTCATAGTTCTTAGTTGTTCTTCAAAAGTAATTCTTTTTGCTAGTAAAATATTTACTAAAAATACTTTGTTCGGTTTTATTGTTGTTTTTGTTGTTGAGTATAGGTTATTTGTAGGGAAAACTAACCTTGGTTGTTTTGATGATGTTTTGTTGTTTTAACTTTTGTCTTGAGTATTTCGTTCATCACAAACCTACTGTGTTTAGTTTTTGTGTTGCCTTTTGATTTATAGTATTGCATGTTAGAAGTGTTTCCTTATGAGTGCAATGTTTTTTATATAGATTTTCATCGAAGAGTGATGAATAGTTCTATCAAGTTATTTTCTGAGAGCGATATTACTTTCATCAACCTTACCAGGCAAGTTCACTTTGACCATTTATTTCATACCTATGTTTTATTGCATTTAGCGACGTCAATCTACAACTCCCTCCAGTAGTGTTATTGAATTCTTGTAGTTGAATAGAATGCATGAGGTAGGAACCCACTCCTTGTTGTTGAAGCTCCGTGAACGTTATTTGTTTTAATGCTACTCTAAATTAGACGGGGTTGGTATGAGTGTTCGAGATTGGTGGAGAAGAAGGACTCTATGTCAATGATGACAACCCCATGATGGCATATTTAAGGCATGCATCCTCAAGACTTGTAGGGATCAAAAGTAGGTCTAGAGGGGGGTGATTAGACTACTTGACCAAATAAAAACCTAACCTTTTCCCAAGTTAATTGGTTGGCAGATTTTAGCAGTTCTATCATATGAAGTACACCCTACACATGCATGTCTATGCGTATTGTAGCGCACACTAAAGACAAGCATATATAAGCGGATAAGGGTTGGAAGATCAGACACAATTGTAGACACGGAGATTTTTCCGTGGTTCCGATAGGTGGCACTATCGTACATCCACGTTTATGGAGACTTCAACCCATGGAGGGTAACAGTCGCGAGAGTCCACGGAAGGCTCCACCCACGAAGAAGCAACCTTGTCTATACCATGATGGCCTATGTCCACGAAGGACTAGCCTAACTCAGGGTAGATCTTCACGAAGTAGGCAATCTCCTTGCCCTCACATACTTCTTCGTTCAAATCCACAAAACGAAGTAGGAGGCTCCCAAGAGACACCTAACCAATCTAGGAGGTAGCACCCTCCAAAAGGTAATAGGCTTGATAGTAACGATGAATTCATTGCTCTTGTGTTTCAATTTATAGTCTCCTCAACACTCAATTACTCTCTCAAAGATTTGGCTTGGGTAGAAGAGATTGATTGGGTGGAAATCAACTTGGGGAGGCTAGAAATCAAGATCCATATGGTTGGAGTGGATGATCTTGACCTCAACACAAGGTTAGGCGGTTCTCTCTCGGAAAATTGGAAATGGGAAGTGTGGGTCTGTTCTGGGTGCTTCTCTTGCGAGTAGGATGTGGTGGATGGGTATATATAGGCATCTATAAAAATCCAATCATTACAACATTATTGCCCAACTCGATCAAACCGAAGTGAAAACTCGATTGCACCGACTAGTTCAAAATGTGGCAACTTTGGTGTTTTGGTGAGACCGATATATAATTCCTAGTGTTACCGATATGAGTGGCCAAGGGCAGTTACACAACTAGTGTGAAATAGGTAACAAGAAAGTTCGTCACTCAAACTCAGTTGCACCAAAGTGAATGTTGGTAGTACGGAGAAGTGGATTTCGGCTAGGGTTTCTGTCTAGGGTTTTGACTCGGTCTAGCAAATATGGAAATGTTGGTGGCACCGATTTGGAGTGGTAGGTTCTAGAACATAATCTTGGGAGAGCTTGTGGGTGTTTTTGGTGACTAACACTTGATCACTTTGAGCATTTCATTCACCATTAACACCTCACCCCCTTTTGATAGTATTGGCTTTCCTATGGACTCAAAGTGATTTCTCACAAAGTAAAATGTAGAGTCTTCATGCTTGTAGCTTTGCCAATCCTATGCTTGCATCTTGGGGTCTACTCACAATCCTTTGCCAATCATAAAATTCAATTTTTTCCTGAAATACTTAGTGGAAACATTAGTCCAATGAAGTATATGTTGTTATTAATTATCAAAACTACCTAGTAAGAAGTCATGCTTTCTCCCCTTTTTTGGCAATTGATGACAACATATAGATCAAAGATTCGATAGAGATATAATCAATGAATAGCATCATCGCTTTGAGATATATGTGATATGCAAGAGCTCCCCCTAAATTTGTGCGTTATTTTAAATTTGCTTTTGAATGCAAATGCACAATCGATTAAGATCATGGGTCACTCTTCCATGTCACATACAACTTGGTGGTGCACAAAGATTAATATGAGTGAATTACGTAAGCACATCACACCAAACATTAAGTGAATGATCATCATATAAACATCTCAAAGAGAAGCAATAGTAGCATCACACAAGAGTATATGATCAAACACCGACAAAAGTTTGTAACACCAAAAGATAAACCAAATGTTTTGAAACGCAGAGAGAATCAAAATGCAACACTCTCTCTCTCTCGAAGCCCTATGATCTATAAACTCTCCCCCTTTGGCAACAAGTTACCAAAAAGTTAAAATTTGTAGAGCTACTAGTTCTTCTTAGCACGTTCTCCTCCTGTTGCAGTCGATGGAGTCAAGAGAGCTACATCTGTGAAGGATTCAATTGACATGCTCTAAGGTGGTGGAGTAGAAACTGGAGCTGATGGAGCTACTGCTGGTGCTGAAGAAGAAGGCCTCATCTTTGGAGCTAGCACTGTAGGCGTTTTGGCTCGAGTCATGAACTGAGTGCTGGTCCTGAGGGGTGGACTCCTATAATCATCATCACATCATCATCATCATCTAAATCTGAAGGGGGGGGGGGGTAGGAACTGCATCCACTTCCTTCTTGAGCTCATCCATGGTTTTTGTCCGCCCATCTACCTTGTTGTTTGGCACAAAAAACCTGTCCTCCACAATCCTCACAAAGCTTCCTTGGTTCTGCAAGATCTCTTTGTCCTTATGCATACCCTGGATGGTGCTAATGAGAAGATCCATCTGCTCACTCTTGGTCCTTGGCACTTGAGCACTAGTGGCTCTGGCTGCCTCAGCCGCTGCCTGTGCAGTAGATGAAGTGGGATGATTTGGATCCATCACCATGACATTATCCTCAAAATCTGGCTGAAGTGGAAAATGAGGGCGATCAACTACATATACATTCTTCTCTAGCTTAGAGTTGATGAGCATCTGAATGTATGGTGCATATCCACATGATCTCTTCTTATCTGCATGTGTCTTCTTCATTGTCTCAACAATAAGTTCCATCACCCTGAACCTGGTGTGGGTGTCAATGAGGTGCAACATGTTGATTGAATAGCCTTGGATCATCTTCTCATCTCCTGACTTGGGCATCAATGTATATCACAAAATAGTGTTGGTTGTTGGCAACCCTTCTTGCAGATAGTATACTAAGCCCAATTTATGTGAATGCACATATTTTGCAAGAATCACCTTATACATATTAGCCATGGAGTTGTTGCTCATCTTGGATTCAATGTATACATCAAAGTCACCTTCGTCAACAAGTGGAGCTCCTAAGATGGTAGCCCAGTCATGAACAGTAGATTGGTACCTTGTACCCCCAGTCATCCATACTATCGTGCCATCTGGATAGAAGTGAGCAGTGAGTAGAACGACATGATCATCTCATCATTCCAAGCAGTAAACTCCCTTCCAACAAAGTTTGCAATATCAATGCACTGGAAGTTGTATTGCACACTAGGGAAATAGTCTTCATTTTCCTTGATATATGCCCAGTCAACATATCTCATGTCACTGACTGCTGGGCTCTTGTCCAAAAGGACAATCTCATAGAAATCCTGTGGTACCTTGGTGTGGAACCTGGTACACAGATATCTACTACGCAACTTTATTCTTGTAGACTTTGTTGGGCCTCCAAGCGCGGAGTTTTGTAGGACAGTAGCAATTTTCCCTCAAGTGGATGACCTAAGGTTTATCATTCCGTGGGAGGTGTAGGATGAAGATGGTCTCTCTCAAACAACCCTGCAATCAAATACAAGAAATCTCTTGTGTCCCCAACACAACCAATACAATGGAAAATTGTATAGGTGCACTAGTTCATCGAAGAGATGGTGATACAAGTGCAATATGGATGGTAGATATAGGTTTTTGTAATCTGAAAATACAAAAACAGCAAGGTAGCAAGTAATAAAAGTGAGCACAAACGGTATTGCAATGCTTGAGAAAAAAGCCTAGGGTCCGTACTTTTGCTAGTGCAATCTCTCAACAATAGGGTCCATACTTTCGCTAGTGCAATCTCTCAACAATTCTAATATAATTGGATCACATAACCATCCCTCAACGTGCAACGAAGAATCACTCCAAAGTTCTTATCTAGCGGAGAACATAAGAAGAAATTGTTTGTAGGGTATGAAACCACCTTAAAGTTATCCTTTCCGATCGATCTATTCAAGAGTTCATACTAAGATAACCAAGTTATCCTTTCCGACCAATCTATCTAAGAGTTCGTACTAGAATAACACCATATGATACGCATCAACCAACTCTAATGTCACCTAGATACTACAATGTCACCACAAGTATCCATGAGTTAATTATATGATACACATCAAACAATTTTAGATTCGTAATACTCAATCCAACACAAAGAACCTCAAAGAGTGCCCCAAGATTTCTACCGTAGAAGCTAGGACAAGAACGTGTATCAACCCCTATGCATAGATTACCCCAATGTCACCTTGGGAATCCGCAAGTTGAGTACCAAGAAATAGATCAAGTGAATCACTTGAATACCCTAATGTCACTACGGGTATCCGCATGCAATACATATATCAAGTGTTCTCAAATCAAATATTCAATCCAACATAACAAAATCTCAAAGGGAAAACTCAATTCATCACAACAAGATAAAGAGGGGGAAACACCATGTGATCCAACTATAATAACAAAGCCCGTGATACATCAAGATCGTGACATCTCAAGAACACGAGAGAGAGAGAGAGAGAGATTGAACACATAGCTACTGGTACATACCCTCGGCCCGAGGGTGGACTACTCCCTCCTCATCATGGCCTCCTCCAGGATGATGAAGATGGCCACCGGAGATGGATTCCGCTCTCCGGCACAGTACTGGAACGTCTCCACATTGGTTTTTCATCAATATAGAGAGTTTTGGCAGCGAAGCAAGGAGTCTAGGGTTATTTCTGATGGTTTATATATATAGGAATTTTTGGCATTGGTTTCATGCGGAGATGGGCCACGAGGAGGACACAAGACACCAGGGCGTGCATGGGCCCTCTGGCGCGCCCTAGTGGGTTGTGCCCACCTCGTGGATCTTCTTTGGTGGTTCTTCGCTCCAATATTGCTTATTTGGTCTAGAAAAAATTACTAAGAAGTTACGGGCGATTTCGAGAACTTTCATTTTTTGCACAAAAACAACACTATGATAATTCTGCTGAAAACAACATCAGACCGGGTTAGTTCTAAATAAATCAGATAAAGTGCATCAAAACCATATAAAAGTATTATAAACACATATGAATATGGCATGAATACTTCATAAATTATCGATACGTTGGAGACGTATCAGCATCCCCAAGCTTAATTCCTACTCGTCCTCGAGTAGGTAAATGATAAGAAATAATTTATGAAGTGTGAATGCTAGCATAGTGCATAAGTTTGGTCAGTGATAATTTCAACCACTTTTCCTAGCATCATAACAACAACTCTTTCTCATAGAACTCATCATGATAAAGTAGCAACCAATTCACATGTTATGGTTCAAACAATGAATTCTCTTAAAACTTAACAACTTATGTTCTCAGTCACCAAACAATTGCAATTCAACTTATTCTTAACAAAGTCTAAGTAAGAGATACACATACTCAATCATCATGTATTCTTCTATGATTGCTAGTACTCAAAGCATATTTTAGAACAAATGCATCCATCGAACACACAAAAAGATAGGGGCTTAATGTTTCGCCACCCAACGTTCTTATCATAAAGATAATTGTCAACAATAATAAGTAATGATTAAATATATTTGACTGGCCATATGTGCCTAGATATTTCCCCACGACATGATGCTTGCCAATTAATAGAAGTAGGTTGGAATAAGGAGTTGACTCAACATGAAAAGTAAATAACATGAAAGTAAATAGATTGTCCCTTCAGAGAGGGAAGCAGGGATTTGCATATGTGCCAGAGCTCAATGTTTAAAATGGAGATAAATATAATTTTGGGAGGTGCACCCTTCCTGTCAATGTTATGACCAACAGTTACCAATATCATCCATGTTAAACACAGTAGCGGTGGTTCCCAAGCGGTAAAATTAAAGGTTTACTCCCCCTCCACCAACAAACACACTCCACGACTAGCCGAATCCATGGGCACCGTCCATACCAACAACATTCCCGGGGGAGATTTGTTTAACTATTTTGCATTTTTTTATTTCGGGACTGGGAATCCCTATTACTGCCCCTATTGTGCAAGGACGAGTGAATAGACACTCATCGTGAGAATAACCCACGTAACATGGAAGCTATTGACTGCCCCTTATCGCTCCACGAGCGGTCTAGGCACACAAAACAGATGCTCATTTGAAATTTTAGAGGTGGCATGCAAATTTACTTGGAAAACTTAGAGGTGGCACATGCAAATTTACTTGGAATGGAGCACTGGATGGTGGTCAAGAATATCCTTAAGTACCTGAAAAGGACTAAGGAAATGTTTCTCGTTTATGGAGGTGATCAAGAGCTCGTCATAAAGGGTGACGCCGATGCAAGCTTTGACACTAATCCGGATAACTCTAAGTCGCAAAACCGGATACGTATTTATTCTCAATAGGGGAGCGGTAAGCTGGTGCAGTTCCAAGCAGAGCGTGGTAGTCGATTCTACATGCGAAGCGGAGTACATCGCAGCCTTTCAGGCAACAAAGGAAGGTGTTTGGATGAAGGATTTCATGACATATCTTGGAGTAGTGCCTAGTGCACTAAATCCAATGGATCTGTTCTGTGATAACACTGGTGCCATTGCCCTGGCCAAGGAACCAAGGTTACAGAAGAGGACCAAACACATAAAGGGACGTTTCAATTCCATCCACGAGTACATCAAGGAGGAGGACATACAAATTTGCAAAGTGCACACGGATCTAAATGTTGCAGACCCGTTGACTAAACCTCTTCCAAGGTCTAAACATGATCACACCAAAACTGTATGGGTGTTCGATTCATTACAATTAAATCACATAGTGATGTGAGCTATATTATTGACTCTAGTGCAAGCGGGAGACTGTTGGAAATATGCCCTAGAGGCAATAATAAAATGGTTATTATTATATTTCCTTGTTCATGATAATTGTTTATTATCCATGCTATAATTGTATTGACTGGAAATACATTGCATGTGTGGATACATAGACAACCCTTTGTCCCTAGTGTGCCTCTAGTAGACTAGCTCGTTGATCAAAGATGGTCAAGGTTTCCTAGACATTGACATGGGATGTCATTTGATAATGGGATCACATCATTAGGAGAATGATGAGACGGACAAGACCCAAACTATAAACGTAGCATTTGATCATGTCAGTTTATTGCTACAGTTTTCTGCATGTCAAGTATCTGTTCCTATGACCATGAGATCATACAACTCACTGACACATAAGGAGTACCTTGTGTGTATCAAACGTTGCAACATAACTGGGTGACTATAAAGGTGCTCTACAGGTATCTCCGAGGGTGTCTGTTGGGTTGGCTTGGATCAATACTGGGATCTGTTACTCCGTGTGAAGGAGAGGTATCTTAGGGCCCACTCGGTAAAACAACATCATATCAAGCCTTCCAAGCAATGTGACTGAGTGTTAGCCACGAGATCTTGTCTTACAGAACAAGTAAAGAGACTTACTGCTGACGAGGTTGAACTAGGTATACAGATACCGACGATCGAATCTCGGGCAAGTAAACATACCAAAGAACAAAGGGAACAACATACGAGATTAACTAAATCCTTGACATAGAGGTTCGACCGATAAAGATTTTCGTAGAATATGTAGGAACCAATATAGGCATCTAGGTCCCACTATTGGTTATTGACTGTAGAGGTGTCTCGGTCATGTCTACATGGTTCTCGAACCCGCAGGGTCTGCACACTTAAGGTTCGGTGATGTTTCGGTAGTATAGAGTTATGTATGGTGGTGACCGAAGGTTGTTAGGAGTCCCGGATGAGATCCCGGAAGCCGCGAGGTGCTCTGAAATGGTCTGGAGGTAAAGATTGATATATAGGAAGTCCTATTTTGGTCGCCAGAAAAGTTTCGGGCTCATCGGTAGTCTACCGGGAGTGCCGGGAGGGTGCCGGGGGACCATCGGGAGGGGTATTTCGACCCAAGAGGCTACATGGGCTGTGGGAGGAGGTATACCAGCCCTTAGTGGGCTGTCCCAAGTCCCACAAGAGGCCCATGCAGCTGGGAGGAGAAGTCCAAAAGGAAAAAGGTGGAAAAGGAGTTTCCCAAGTGGGAGAGAAGGAGTCCTAATCCTACTAGGATTGGAGGAGGACTCCTCCTCCTCCCACTTCAGCCGACGCAAGGGATGGACCCTTGAGGGCCAAGTATTCTCCCTCCCTCCTCCTATATATACTAGAGGTTTGAGGGTTTTTTGACACAGAAAAACAACCACGTGCTACATCTCCTCTAGTTTGTAATTTCTCCTCTAGATCGGTTTCAGCGGTGCTTAGGCAAAGCCCTGCTGGAATAGCTCCACCACCATCGCTGAAACACCGTCGCGCTGCTGGAGAACTCGTCTACCTCACCACTCCCTCTTGCTAGATCAAGAAGGCGGAGATCGTCATCAAGTTGTACGTGTGCAGAACGTGGAGGTGCCATCCGTTCGGTGCTAGATCGGGACGGATCGTGATTGGATCGCGAGACGCTCGGTGATTTGGATCACGAAGACGTTCGACTACATCAACCGCGTTTCTTAACGCTTCCCTCTTAGCGATCTGCAAGGGTATGTAGATCCACTCTCCCTCTCGTAGATGCTCATCACCATGGATAGATCTTGTGTGTGCGTAGGAAATTTTTTGTTTCCCATGCAACGTTTCCCAATAGTGGCATCATGAGCTAGGTCTATGTGTAGATGAGATCTCGAGTAGAACACAAAGGTGTTTGTAGGTGTTGATGCTTAGATTGCTTCCTCCCTTGATCGTGTTTTGGTTCCACGGTATTGTGGGATGAAGCGGCCCAGACCAACCTTACTCGTACGCTTACGAGAGACCGGTTCCATCGACTAACGTGTAACTTCGTTGCACAAAGATGGCTGGCGGGTGTCTGTTTCTCCTACTTTCGTTGGATCGGATTCGACAAAGGCGGTGCTTGAAGGTTGAAAAGCAACTTATGTATCACCGTTGTGGTTTTGCGTAGGTGAGAACTGCTCTTGCTAGATACCCGTACCAGCCACGTAAAACTTGCAACAACAATTAGAGGACGTCTAACTTGTTTTTGCAAGGTATGTTGTGATGTGATATGGACAATTACATGATTATATAATGTATGAGATGATCGTGTGTTGTATAGAATATCACGACTTGCATGTCAATGAGTATGTCAACGGACAGGAGCCACAGGGTTGTCTTTAATTATTGTATGACCCGCGTGTCAATCATTAAGCGCTATGTAATACTTTAGTTTATCGCTAAGCGGTAGCAATAGTAGCATGAGCATGGAGGGTGTGACAACCCCGATGGCGACACAATGATGGAGATCATGATGATGGAGATCATGGTGTTATGCCGGTGATGATGAAGATCATGCCGGTGCTTTCAAGATGGAGATCAAAAGCACAAGTTCATGGCCATATCATGTCACTTATGATTTGCATGTTATGTTAATCCTTTTATGCACCTTGTTTTTCTTAGGACGACGATAGAATTATAAGGTGATCCCTCACTTAAATTTCAAGATAAATTGTCTTCTCCCCGAGTGTGCACCATTGTGAAAGTTCTTCATGTCGAGACACCATGTGATGATTGGGTGTGATAGACTCTACGTTCACATACAACGGGTGCAAGCCATTGTTGCACATGCAGAACACTCGGGTTAAGCTTGATGAGCCTAGCATGTACAGACATGGCCTCGGAACACAAGAGACCGAAAAGTCAAACATGAGTCATATAGTAGATATGATCAACATGATGATGTTCACCATTGAAACCACCTCAACTCATGTGATGATCGGACTTGAGTTGGTGAATTTGGATCATGTATCACTCAGGTGACCCGAGGGATGTCAATTTGAGTGGGAGCTTTAGTAATTTGATTAACTAAACTCATTATCTTGAACAATAGTCTTAGTAACCTTTGCTTATTTATGTTGTAGATCAATGGCTCGCGTAGTAGCACCCCTGAATTTTAATGCTTTCCTAGAGAAAGCTAAGTTGAAAGATGACGGAAGTAACTTTGTGTGGACTGGGCCCGTAATCTGAGGATTATCCTCATGGCTTCCCAGAAGGCTTATGTCCTTGATGCACCACTTGGTGACTCTCCATCTCCCATGTCATCCAAAGACGTTAAGAACGCTTGGGAGGCACGTTCTGAAGATTACTCAATAGTTCAATGTGCAATGTTGTATGGCTTAGAACCGGGACTTCAAAGACGTTTTGAGCGTCATTGAGCATATGCGATGTTCCAAGAGTTGGAGTTTATCTTTAAGAAGAATGCCCGGATCGAGAGGTATGAGACCTCCGATAAGTTCTATGCTTGCAAGATGGAGGAGAATGGGTCTATTAGTGAACATATACTTAGAATGTCTGGGTATTCGACCCATCTGGTGGAGTTAGGGTTGCCCCTTCCATTGGAGGCGACCACTGATAGAGTTCTTAAGTCATTGCCACCTAGCTACAAGAGCTTCGTGATGAACTATAACATGCACGGGATGAACATGTCAGTCACCGAGCTGTTTGTGATGCTGAAAGTCGCTGAGTCTGAAATCCAGAAAGAACATCAAGTGTTGATGGTCAATAAAACCACTAGTTTCAAGAAGAATGGCAAGGGAAAGAAGGGTAACTCCAAGAAGGGTGGCAAAGCAATTGCTCCTCCCGTGAAGAAACCCAAGGCTGGACCCAAGCCAGAAACTGAGTGCTTTCATTGCAAGGGAACTGGTCACTGGAAGCGGAACTGCCGCAAGTATCTGGCTAGCAAGAAGATGGCCAACAACAAACAAGGTATATATGATATACATGTTATTGTTGTGTACCTTACTAGCTCTCGTTGTAGTGCCTGGGTATTTGATACCGGTTCGGTTGCTCACATTTTCAACTCAAAGCAGGACCCATGGAGTAGATGGAGGCTAGCTAAGGATGAAGTGATGATGCACGTGGGAAATGGTTCCAAGGTTGATGTGATTGCCGTCGGCACGCTCTGTCTTCGATTACCATCGGGATTAGTGATGAACCAAAATAATTGTTATTTAGTGCCTGCGTTAAGCATGAACATTATATCTGGATCTTGTTTATTGCAAGAAGGTTACTCATTTAAATCAGAGAATAATGGTTGTTCTATTTATATGAGTAATATCTTTTATGGTCATGCACCCAATGTGAGGGGTTTATTCATATTGAATCTCGATAGTGATGATACACATGTTCATAACATTGATGCCAAAAGATGTAGAGTTGATAATGATAGTACCACTTTCTTGTGGCACTGTCGTTTGGGTCATATTGGTGTAAACCACATGAGGAAGCTCCATGCTGATGGACTTTTGGAGTCACTTGATTTTGAATCATTTGACACATGTGAACCATGCCTGATGGGCAAGATGACTAAAACGCCGTTCTCTGGAACAATGGAAAGGGCGAATGATTTGTTGGAAATCATATGTACTGATGTGTGCGGTCCGATGAACATTGAGGCGCGCAGTGGATATTGTTATGTTCTCACCTTCACTAATGACTTAAGTAGATATGGGTATATTTAGTTAATGAACCACAAGTCTGAAATGTTTGAAAAGTTCAAGCAATTTCAGAGTGAAGTTGAGAATCATCGTAACAAGAATATTAAATTCCTGCGATCTGATCGAGGAGGTGAATATATGATTATGAGTTTGGCAGTCACTTAAGACAGTGTGGAATTGTTTCACAATTGACATTGCCTGGAACACCAGAGCATAATGGTGTGTCCGAATGTCGTAATCAAACCTTATTAGATATGGTGCATTCTATGATGTCTCTTGCCCATTTGCCACTATCGTTTTGGGGTTATGCATTAGAGACAATTGCATGCATTTTAAATAGGGCACCATCGAAATCCGTTGAGACGATGCCATATGAACTATGGTTTGGCAAGAAACCAAAGTTGTCATTTCTTAAAGTTTGGGGATGTGATGCTAATGTCAAAAAGCTTCAGCCTGAAAAGCTAGAACCCAAAGCGGAGAAATGCACCTTCATAGGATACCCAAAAGAGATAGTTGGGTATACCTTCTATCTCAGATCCGAAGGAAAAGTGTTTGTCGCTAAGAATGGAACATTTCTTGAGAAAGAGTTTCTCTCGAAAGAATTGAGTGGGAGGAAAATAGAACTTGATGAGTTTATTGAACCTTTACTTCAACCGAGAGTAGCGCTGCGTAGAAAGATGTTTTCGTGGAGCCAACGATGGTTGAAGAGGAAGTTAATGATGATGATCATGAAACTTCGTATCAGGTTACTATTGAACCTCGTAGGTCGACAAGGGCGCGTACTGCTCCTGAGTGGTATGGCAACCCTATGTTGGAGGTCATGTTGTTAGACAATGATGAACCTACGAGCTATGGAGGAGCGATGATGGGCCCGGATTCCGAGAAAATGGTTAGAGGCCATGAAATCCGAGATGGGATCCATGTATGAAAACAAAGTATGGACTTTGGAAGTATTACCTTAAGGGCGAAAGGCCATTCAGAACAAATGGATCCTTAATAAGAAGACAGACGCAGCCGGTAATGTAACAGTCTATAAAGCTCGACTTGTGGTGAATGGTTTTTCACAAGTTCAAGGAGTTTACTACGTTGAGACCTTCTCACTCGTAGCGATGCTTAAGTCCGTCAGAATCATGTTAGCAATAGCTGCATTTTTCGACAATGAAATTTGGCAGATGGATGTCAAAACAACGTTCCTTAAGGGTTTCCTTGAGGAAGAGTTGTATATGATGCAACCAGAAGGTTTTGTCGATCCAGAGAATGCTGACAAAGTTTGCAAACTCCAGCGATCCATTTATGGACTGGTGCAAGCATCTCGGAGTTGGAATAAGCGCTTTGATGAAGTGATCAAAGCGTTTGTGTTTATACAAGTTTATGGAGAAGCTTGTATTTACAAGAAAGTGAGTGGGAGCTCTATAGCATTTCTAATACTATATGTGGATGACATATTGCTGATTGGAAACAATATAGAAATGCTGGAAAGCTTGAAGGAATATTTGAACAAGAGTGTTTCAATGAAGGACATGGGAGAAGCTGCTTTCATGTTAGGCACTAAGATCTGTAGAGATAGATCGAGACGCTTGATAGCACTTTCACAAAGCACATACCCTAATAAAGTTTTGAAGAAGTTCAAATTGGATCAGTCCAAGAAGGGGTTCTTGCCTATGTTACAAGGTGTGAAGTTGAGTAAGACTCAATGCCCAGTCACTGCAGAAGATAGAGAGAAGATGAGTGTCATCCCCTATGCTTCAGCCATAAGCTCTATCATGTATGCGATGCTATGCACAATACCCAATGTCAGCCTTGCCATACCTATGGCCGGAAGGTTTCAAAGTGATCCTGGAATGGAGCACTGGACGACAGTCAAGAATATCCTTAGGTACCTGAAAAGGACTAAGGAAATGTTTCTCGTTTATGGAGGTGATCAAGAGCTCATCATAAAGGGTTACGTTGATGCAAGCTTTGACCCTGATCCGGATGACTCTAAGTCGCAAAACCAGATACGTATTTATTCTCAATAGGGGAGCGGTAAGCTGGTGCAGTTCCAAGAAGAGCGTGGTAGCCGATTCTACATGCGAAGCGAAGTACATCGCAGCCTCGGAGGTAGCGAAGGAAGGTGTCTGGACGAAGGAGTTCATGATAGATCTTGGACTAGTGCCTAGTGCACTGAATCCAGTGGATCTGTTCTGTGATATCACTGGTGCCATTGCCCTGACCAAGGAACCAAGGTTTCAGAAGAGGACCAAAGACATAAAGCGACGCTTCAATTCCATCCGCGAGTACATCAAGGAGGAGGACATAAATATTTGCAAAGTGCACATGGATCTGAATGTTGCAAACCCATTGACTAAACCTCTTCCAAGGACTAAACATGATCAACTCCAGAACTATATGGTTGTTCTATTCATTACAATGTAAATCACATAGTGACGTGAGCTAGATTATTGACTCTAGTGCAAGTGGAAGACTTTTGTAAATATGCCCTAGAGGCAATAGTAAAATGGTTATTAATATATTTCCTTGTTCGTGATAATTGTTTATTATCCATGCTATAATTGTATTGACTGGAAACACATTGCATGTGTGGATACATAGGCAACCCTTTGTCCCTAGTGTGCCTCTAGTAGACTAGCTCGTTGATCAAATATGGTCAAGGTTTCCTAGCCATTGACATGAGATGTCATTTGATAACGGGATCATATAGTTAGGAGAATGATGAGACGAACAAGACCCAAACTATAAACGTAGCATTTGATCGTGTCAGTTTATGACTACAATTTTCTACATGTCAAGTATCTGTTCCTATGACCATGAGATCATACAACTCACTGACACCGGAGGAGTATCTTGTGTGTATCAAACGTTGCAACGTAACTGGGTGACTATAAAGGTTCTCTACAAGTAACTCCAAGGGTGTCTGTTGGGTTGGCTTGGATCAATACTGGGATTTGTTACTCCATGTGACTGAGAGGTATCTTAGGGCCCACTCGGTAATACAACATCACATCAAGCCTTGCAAGCAATGTGACTGAGTGTTAGCCGCGGGATCTTGTATTACGGAATGAGTAAATAGACTTTCCGGTGACGAGGTTGAACTAGGTATACAGATACCGATGATCGAATCTCGGGCAAGTAAACATACCGAAGAACAAAGGGAACAACATACGGGATTAACTGAATCCGACATAGAGGTTTGACCGATAAAGATCCTTGTTGAATATGTAGGAACCAATATGGGCATCCAGGTCCCACTATTTGTTATTGACTATAGAGGTGTCTCGGTCATGTCTACATGTTTCTCGAACCCGATGGGTCTGCACACTTAAGGCCCGGTGACGTTTCGATAGTATAGAGTTATGTATGGTGGTGACCGAAGGTTGTTCGGAGTCCCAAATGAGATCCCGTACATCATGAGGAGCTCCGGAATGGTCCGAACGTAAAGATTGACATATAGGAATTCCTGTTTTGGTCACCGGAAAAGTTTCGGGCTCATCGATAGTGTACCGGCAGTGCCTGGGGACCATCGGGAGGGGTATTTCGACCCAACAGGCTACATGGGCTGTGGGAGGAGGTATACCAGCCCTTAGTGGGCTGGCCTAAGTCCCACAAGAGGCCATGCGGCGGGGAGGAGAAGACCAAAAGGAAAAAGGTGGAAAAGGAGTTTTCCAAGTGGGAGAGAAGGAGTCCTAATCCTACTAGGATTGGAGGAGGACTCCTCCTCCTCCCACTTGGACTAACGCAAGGAATGGCCCCTTGAGGGCCAAGTCTCCTCCCTCCCTCCTCCTATATATACTAGAGCTTTGAGTGTTTTTTGACACAGAAAAACAGCCACGTGCTACCTCTCCTCTAGTTCGTAGTTTCCCCTCCAGATCGGTTTCAGCAGTGCTTAGGCGAAGCCCTGCTGGAATAGCTCCACCACCATCGCCGCAACACCGTCGCGCTGCCGTAGAACTCGTCTACCTGTCCGCTCCCTCTTGATGGATCAAGAAGGCGAATATCGTCATCAA
The DNA here is from genome assembly GCA_022496015.1 of Hordeum marinum. Classification (NCBI taxonomy): domain Eukaryota; kingdom Viridiplantae; phylum Streptophyta; class Magnoliopsida; order Poales; family Poaceae; genus Hordeum; species Hordeum marinum. The sequence continues at coordinate 261,005,182 of CM039674.1, read as the reverse complement.
GCTCTACGTGTGCTAAACACGGAGGTGCCGTCCGTTTGGTGCTAGATCGGGACGGATCGTGATTGGATCACAGGACGCTCGGTGATTTGGATCGCGAAGACGTTCGGCTACATCAACCGTGTTTATTATTGCTTCCCGCTTAGCAATCTGCAAGGGTATGTAGATCCACTCTCACTCTCGTAGATGCTCATCACCATGGATAGATCTTTTGTGTGCGTAGGAATTTTTTTGTTTCCCATGCAATGTTTCCCAACAAAAGGTTCTAAACAAGCACCACATGTTGGAGGATCCATAACAATATAACTTCTATGCAAATATACGCAACCATAACTCATTACGTTGTCTTCCTTGTCCAACTTCAACTAATTTTCTCAAGTTTGAAACTAAGTAATGGGTATTCACAATCATAGAAGATGTCCAAGATAATATATTTGTATGTGAAAGTTCTCTTCCTTATACTAATCATTCACGAATTGCCTGTATGACCAATATTGTGATTGTCAAACTTCAATAGATTTTACTTTCTAAACTAGATATGAATCTACTACTAAGCATAAAGCACATTGACAATTTCAGATTTATGATAGTCAATTCATTGACAATTTACTCTTAGGATATAAGTGAAGCTCAAGAGTAAACATCAAACTACCCTCAAAAGATATAAGTGAAGATTAATGAGTAGTCAAACAATTAAGTAGCTATGTGAGGGCTCTCTCTCAATAAAGATTTTCATATCTGATTATTTTATTCAAAAATCAAGCAAAACAAAATAGAACTCCAAAAATAGCATGCATCATGTGGACAAATAAAAATTTAGGCTCAACATAGGCTAACCGATAGTTGTTGATGAAGAGAGGTGGGATGCGTAGCATCCCCAGGCTTAGATGCTTGAGACTTGTTGAAATATTTACTTGAGGTGCCTTGGGAATCCTCAAGCTTGAGCTTTTGTATCTCGTTCAATCCTCTCATATCCCGGTTTCACCTATTCTCAAAAACTTCCTCCCCACAAAACTTGAAAAGAACTCACGAGATAGGTTAGAGCACATAATAATAAATCAATTGTTTATGTACTACAAAGACAAGTTGCATAATAATTTCAAACATCATCTACTATTTACTACCAATTCCACAATTTATATCTAATAATATAAGCCATGAAAACTCTAGGTTAAGTAGATAACAAAACTATGACAACAATCTGTCCAAACAGAACAGTCTGTATCAATCTATTAAACTAGTGTACCTATGTAAATCAAAAAATTCTGAAAATTTAGGACGTACTAAAGGATTTATATGACATTACTGTGTTAAAATTTCGAAACTTTCCACGTTCCAGTGAAATACGAAAATTCAAATACTACAACAAAAGTTTCCGTTTTTACACAGCACACATCAAACATGTAATTCAAGCATCCTAAGGCAATTCTTAGAACTTTTTATTGAAAAACAATATTATAAATAGAATTTAACAGATAAAAACAAATTATAATGATGCTCCAAGAAAAACACATGTCATGTGACGAGTAAAAATATGGCTCCAAGTAAGATATACCGATAATGTTAGAAATGAAAGAGGGGATGCCTTCCGGGGCATCCCCAAGCTTAGACGCTTGAGTCTTCCTTGGATATTACCTTTGGGGTGTCTTGGACATTGCCAAGCTTAGGTCCTTGCTTCTCCTTATTCACCTCATATCAGTATCTCACCCAAAACTAGAAAACTTCAATCACACAAAGGTTAACGGAACTTCGTGAGATGGGTTAGTGTAGTAAAGATAGATCATTTACTTAGTTACTGTCAAGACAAGATTCATAATTGTTATAACATAATACCTACTGTATGTTGGGGAACATTGCATGGGAAACAAAAATTTTCCTACGCACACGCAAGATCTATCCATGGTGATGAGCATCTACAAGACGGAGAGTGGATCCACATACCCTTGTAGATCGCGAAGCGGGAAGCGTTAAGAAACACGATTGGTGTAGTCGAACGTCTTCATGATCCAAATCGCCGAGCGTCCCGCAATCTCATCACGATCCATCCCGCGATCCAATCACGATCTGTACCGCGAATGCATCACGATCCGTCCTGTGATCTCATCACGATCTGTCTCGCAATCTTGATCACGGTCCTTCCGATCTAGCGCTGAACGAACGGCACCTCCGCGTTCAGCACACGTACAACTCGATGATGATATCCGCCTTGTTGATCCAGAAAGAGGGAGCGGAGAGGTATATGAGTTCTCCGATGGCGTGACGGTGCCGCGGCGATGGTGGTGGAGCAATTCCGGCAGGGCTTCGCCTAACACTGCAGAAAACCGATCTAGAGGAGAAACTATGCACTAGAGGAACGGGTAGCATGTGGCTGAAAAACTAGTGCCAAAAACCCTAACACCTCTAGTATATATAGGAGGAAGAGAGGAGGAGGCTTGTCCCTCAAGGGACCAGCCCTTGGTTCGGCCGAATCAAGGAGGAGAGGAGGACTCGTCCTCCAATCCTAGTAGGACTAGGATTCCTCCCTATTTTTCCTTTTTTCCACCTTTTTCTCTTTGGGTTTTCTCTCCCAGACGCATGGGCCTTGTGTGGGACTTCCACCAGACCACTAAGGACTGGTATTCACTCTCCCACAGCCCATTTAGCCTCTTGGGTCGAAATACCCCTCCCGATGGTCTCCTGGTACACTACCGACACTCCCGGTACACTACCGATGAGCCCGAAACTTTTTCGGCGACCAAAATTGGACTTCCTATATATCAATCTTTAACTCCGGACCATTCCGGAGCTCCTCGTGACATCCGGGATCTCATCCGGGACTCCAAACAACCTTCGGTAACCACCATACATAACTCTATATTACCGAAACATCACCGAACCTTAAGTGTGCAGACCCTACGGGTTCGAGAACTATGTAGACATGACCGAGACACCTCTACGGTCAATAACCAATAGCGGGACCTAGATTCCCATGTTGGTTCCTACATATTCTACGAAGATCTTCATCGGGCGAAACTCTATGTCAAGGATTCAGTTAATCCCGCATGATGTTCCTTTTGTTCTTCGGTATGTTACTTGCCCGAGTTTCGATCGTCGGTATATCCATACCTAGTTCAACCTCGTTACCGGCAAGTCTCTTTACTCATTCCGTAATACAAGATCCCATGACTAACACTTAGTCACATTGCTTGCAAGGCTTATTGTGATGTTGTATTACCGAGTGGGCCCTGAGATACCTCTCCGTCACACGGAGTAACAAATCCCAGTCTTGATCCATGCCATCCCAACAGACACCCTCGGAGATACCTGTAGAGCACCTTTATAGTCACCCAGTTACGTTGCGACGTTTGATACACACAAGGTACTCCTCCGGTGTTAGTGAGTTGCATGATCTCATGGTCATAGGAACATATACTTGACATATAGAAAACAGTAGCAATAAACTGACACGATCATATGCTATGTTTGTAGTTTGGGTCTTGTCCATCACATCATTCTCCTAATGATGTGTTACCAAATGACATCTCATGTCCATGACTAGGAAACCATAGCCATCTTTGATTAACGAGCTAGTCTATTAGAGGCATACTAGGGACATGGTTTTGTCTATGTATCCACACATGTATCTGAGTTTCTGATCAACACAATTGTAGCATGGATAATAAACGATTATCGTGAACAAGGAAATATGATAATAACTAATTTATTATTGCCTCTAGGGCATATTTCCAATAGTCTCCCACTTGCACTAGAGTTAATAATCTAGTTCACATCACCATGTGATTCACATTGTTATGAATCTAACACCCAATGAGTTCTGGGGCTCGATCATGCTTTGCATGTGAGAGAGGTCTTATAGTCAACGGGTCTGTGACATTCCGATCCGTGTGTACTTTACAAATCTCTATGTCAAACTGTAAACACTGCTACCACACTCCACTTGGTACTATTCCAAATGGCTGATCCACTATACGTATCCGGATTGCTACTAAGAGTCATCCGGATTAGTGTTAAAGCTTGCATCGACGTAACTCTTTACGAAGAACCCTTTATCACCTCCATAATCGAGAAACATTTCCTTAGTCTTTTAGTCACTAAGGATAATATTGACCGCTGTCCAGTGATCCACTCCTGGATCACTCTTGTACCCCTTGACGCACTCATGGCAAGGCACACATAGGTGCGGTACACATCATGGAATAATATAGAGCCTATGGCTAAGGCATAGGGGACGATGTTCGTCATTTCTCTTTCTTCTGCCGTTGTCGAGCTTTGAGTCTCACTCAACTTCACACCTTACAAATCAGGTGAGAACTCTTTCTCTGACTGATCCATTTTGAACTCTTTCAAAATCTTGTCAAGGTATGTACTCATTGAAAGTCTCATCAAGCATTTTGATCTATCTCTATAGATCTTGATGCTCAACAATTAGGTAGCTTTATCCAGGTCTTCCTTTGAAAATCACTTTCAAACAACCATTCACGCTTTCCAAAAATTCTACATCATTTCCGATCAACAATATGTCATACACACATACTTATCAGAAATTCTATAGTGCTCCCACTCACTTTATTGTAAATAAAAGTTTCTCGTAAACTTTGTATAAACTACAAAACTTTGATCACCTCATAAAAGTGTGTATTCCAACTCCGAGATGCTTGCTCCAGCCCTTAGATGGATTGCTAGAGCTCACACACCTTTTAGCATCCTTAGGACTGACAAAACCTTCTGGTTGTATCTTACACAACCTTTCCTTAAGGAAGGAAACGATGTTTTGGTATCCATCTGCCAGATTTCATAACTGAAAAATGCAGCAACTGCTAACATAATTCCAACAGACTTTGGCATCCCTACGAGTGAGAAAGTCTCATCGCAGTCAACTCCTTGAACTTGGCAGAAACTTCTTTGTGACAAGTCGAGCTTTATAAATGGTGACATTCACCATCAGCGTCTGTCTTCATCTTAAAGGTCCATTTGTACTCAACGACCTGCCGTCCAACGAGCAAGTCTACCAAAGTCTATACTTGGTTTTCATACATGGATCCTTTCTCGGATTTCATGGGCTCTAACCATTTGTCAGAATCCGGGCCCATCACTGCTTCTCCACAGCTCTTAGGTTCATCGTTGTCCAACAACATGACCTCCAAGACAGGGTTGTCGTACCACTCAGGAGCAGTACACATCCTTGTCGACCTACGAGGTTCGATAGTAACTTGATATGAAGCTTCATGATCATCATTTACTTCCTCTTCAACTAACGTAGGTTCCACAGAAATATCTTTCTGCGCTCCGCTACTCTCTGGTTGAAACAAAGGTTCAACAACCTCATCAAGTTCTATCTTCCTCCCACTCAATTCTTTCAAGAGAAACTTTTCCTCAAGAAAGGACCCAGTTTTAGCAACAAACACTTTATGCTTGGGTCTGAGATAGAAGGTTCACCCAACTGTTCTTAGGGTAACTTATGAAGATGCATTTGTCCGCTTTGGGTTGGAGCTCATTAGGTGAAAACATTTTTCCACACAAGGGTCACAACCCCAAACATTAAGAAATGATAGCTTAGGTTTCTATGAAACCATAATTCACACGGTGTCATCCTAACGGATTTAGATGGTGCCCTATTTAAAGTGAATGTAGTTGTCTCTAATGCATAACCCCAAAATTATAGTAGCAAAATAGTAAGGACATCATAGCACGCACCATATCCAATAGAGCACGACTATGACGTTCGAACACACCATCATGATATGTTGTTCCAGGTGGCGTGTGTTGTGAAACAACTTTCACATTGTCTAAAGTTGTATGCCAAACTCATAACTCAGATATCCACCTCCACGATCATATCACAGACATTTCTTCTTGTCACGATGATCTTAAACTTCACTCTGGATTTTCTTGAACCTTTCAAATGATTCAGACTTGTGTTTTATTAAGTAATATACACTATATCTACTCAAATCATCAGTGAAGGTAAGAAAATAACGATATCCACCGCACGCTATAACACTCATTGGATTGCATCCATCAACATGTATGATTTCCAATAAATCACTTGCCTGCTCCATCAAACCAGAAAACGGGGTCCTTAGTCATCTTGACCAAGAGGCATGGTTCGCATGTCTCAACCGATTCGAAATTGCATGAGTTCAAAGATCCATCAGCATGGAGTTTCTTCATGCGTTTTATACCAATATGACATTTAGCGGCAGTGCCACAAGTATGTGGTACTATTATTATTAACTTTGTATATTTTGGCATCAATGTTATGAACATGTGTATTAGTACAATCAAGATTCAACAAACCATGCTCACTGGGTGCATGACCATTGAAGGTATTATTCATGTAAAGAGAATAACCATTATTCTCTAACTTAAATGAATAACCGTGTTGCAATAAAGATGATCTAATCACATTCATGCTCAACGCAAAACACCAAATAACATTTATTTAGGTTTGTCACTAATCCCGAAGGTAGAGAGAGCATGCGATGTTGATCACATCAACCTTGGAAGCATTTCCAACACACATCGTCACCTCACCCTTAGCCAGTTCTCCGTTTATTCCGTAGCTTTTATTTCGAGTTACTAATATTTAGCAACCGAACCGGTATCCAATACCCAGGTGCTACAAGGAGTACTAGCAAGGTATACATCAATAACATGTATATCAAATATACTTCTGTCGATGTTGCCAGCCTTCTTATTTACGAAGTATCTAGGGTTGTTCCGCTTCAGCGACCGCTCTCCTCATAATCGAAACACTTAGTCTCGGGTTTGGGTTCAACTTTGGGTTGCTTCACTTGAGCAGCAACTAACTTGCTATCCATGAAGTTTCCCTCCTTACCCTTGCCCTTCTCGAAACTAGTGGTTTTACTAACCATCAAGACTTGATGCTCCTTCTTGATTTCCACCTTCGCGGTGTCAAACATCGCGGACAGCTCAGGGATCATTATTCTATCCCTGGCATTTTATAGTTCATCACCAAGTTCTAGTAGCTTAGTGACAATGACTTGGAGAACTATATCAATCACTATCTTATCTGGAAGATCAACTCCCACTCGATTCAAGCGATTGTAGCACCCAGACAATCTGAGCACATGCTCAACGATTGAGCTATTCTCTTTCATCTTGTAGGCAAATTATCTTGTTGGAGATCTCATATCTCGCAACACGGGCACGAGCCTGAGATCCTAATTTCAGCTCTTAGAACATCTCATACGTTCCGTGACGTTCAAAATGTTTCACAGCCTCAATTCTAAGCCGTAATGCATGACGCACTAAACTATCAAGTAGTCATCAGAACGTGCCTGTCAGATGTTCACAACATCTACAGATGATGCTAGAGGGGTTGGCGCACCGAGCGGTGCATTAAGGACACAAGCCGTCCGTGCAACAATGAGGACAATCCTCAGATCACGGACCTAGTCCGTAATATTGCTACCATCATCTTTCAACTCTATTTCCCTAGGAACATATAAGAATTTAAGGGAGCTACAGCGCGAGCAAGTAATCTACAACATAATTTGCAAAGACATTACTGACTATGTTCATGATAATGAGTTCAATTAATCATATTACTGAAGAACTCCCACTCAATTTGAGATCCATCCGGTCATTCGAGTGATACATGATCCAAATTCACCAACTCAAGTCCGATCATCACGTGAGTTGAGGTGGTTTCAATGGTGAACATCATCATGTTGATCATATCTACTATATGACTCATGTTCGACCTTTCGGTCTCTTGTGTTCCGAGGCCATGTCTGTACATGCTAGGCTCATCAAGTTTAACCCGAGTGTTCTGCATGTGCAACACTGGCTTGCACCCGTTGTATGTGAACGTAGAGTCTATCACCGATCATCACGTGGTGTCTCAACACGATGAACTTTCGCAACGGTGCACACTTGGGGAGAACACAATTTATCTTGAAATTAAGTGAGTGATCACCTTATAATGCTACCGTCGTCCTAAGCAAAACAAGGTTACTAAGACTATTGTTCAAGATAATGAGTTTAGTTAATAAAATTACTAAAGCTCCCACTCAAATTGACATCCCTCAGGTCACCTGAGTGATACATGATCCAAATTCACCAACTCAAGTCCGATCATCACGTGAGTTGAGGTGGTTTCAATGGTGAACATCATCATGTTGATCATATCTACTATATGACTCATGTTTAACTTTTCGGTCTCTTGTGTTCCGAGGACATGTATGTACATGCTAGGCTCATCAATCTTAACCCGAGTGTTCCACATGTGCAACACTGGCTTGCACCCGTTGTATGTGAACGTAGAGTCTATCACACCCAATCATCACATGGTGTCTCGACATGAAGAACTTTCGCAATGGTGCACACTCGGGGAGAAGACAATTTATCTTGAAATTTAAGTGAGGCATCACCTTATAATTCTATCGTCGTCCTAAGAAAAACAAGGTGCATAAAAGGATTAACATCACATGCAAATCATAAGTGACATGATATGGCCATGAACTTGTGCTTTTGATCTCCATCTTGAAAGCACCGGCATGATCTCCATCGTCACCGGCATGACACCATGATCTCCATCATATTGATATCCATCAACATGTCGCCATCGGGGTTGTCGCGCCCACCATGTTTCTACTAGTATTGCTACCGTTTAGCGATAAAGTAAAGCATTACATAGCGCTTAATGATTGACACGCAGGTCATATAATAATTAAAGACAACCCTATGGCTCCTGCCGGTTGCCGTATTCATCGACATGCAAGTCGTGATATTCTATACAAAACATGATCATCTCATACATCACATATATCTCATCATGTAATTGGCCATATCACATCACAACATACCCTGCAAAAACAAGTTAGACGTCCTCTAATTGTTGTTGCATGTTTTACGTGGCTGCTACGGGTATCTAGCAAGAACAATTCACACCTATGCATAAACCACAACGGTGATGCATAAGTTGCTTTTAAACCTTCTCAAGGACTGCCTTTGTTGAATCCGATCCAACTAAAGCACGAGAAACTGCCACCCGCCAGCCATTTTTGGCAACAAGTTGCAGTTGAGGGAACCGGTCTCTCGTAAGCATACGAGTAAGGTTGGTCCAGACCACTTCGTCCCACAATACCGCTGAACCAAAACACGACCAAGGGAGGAAGCAATCTAAGCATCAACGCCCACAAACTCTTTGTGTTCTACTCGGGATCTCATCTACAGATAGACCTAGCTCATGATGCCACTGTTGGGGAACATTGCATGGGAAACAAAAAATTTCCTACGCACACGCAAGATCTATCCATGGTGATGAGCATCTACGAGAGGGAGAGAGGATCTACAAACCCTTGTAGATCGCTAAGGGGGAAGCGTTAAGAAACGCGGTTGGTGTAGTCGAACGTCTTCGCGATCCAAATGGCTGAGCATCCCGCGATCTCATCACGATCCGTCCCGCGATCCAATCACGATCCGACCTGTGAATGCATCACGATCCGTCCCACGATCTCATCACGATCCGTCTCGCAATCTTGATCACGGTCCTTCCGATCTAGCGCCGAACGGACGGCAGCTCTGCATTCAGCACACGTACAACTCGATGACGATCTCTGCCTTCTTGATCCAGCAAGAGGGAGCGGAGAGGTAGATGAGTTCTCCGATAGTGTGACGGCGCCGCGGCGATGGTGGTGGAGCAATTCTGACAGGGCTTCACCTAAGCACTGCAGAAAACTGATCTAGAGGAGAAACTATGCACTAGAGGAACGGGTAGCACTAGTGCCAAAAACCCTAAAACCTCCAGTATATATAGGAGAAAGAGAGGAGGAGGATTGGCCGTCAAGGGACCAGCCCTTGGTTCGGTCGAATCAAGGAGGAGAGGAGGACTCCTCCTCCAATCCTAGTAGGACCAGGATTCCTCCCTATTTTGCCTTTTTTTCACCTTTTTCTCTTTGGGTTTTCTCTCCCAGCCGCATGGGCCTTGTGTGGGACTTCCACCAGCCCACTAAGGGCTAGTATTCACTCTCCCACAGCCCATGTAGCCTCTTGGGTCGAAATACCCATCCCGATGGTCTCCCGGTACACTACCGATGAGCCCGAAACTTTTCCGGCGACCAAAATAGGACGTCCTATATATCAATCTTTACCTCCAGACCATTCCAGAGCTCCTCGTGACATCCGGGATATCATCCGGGACTCCGAACAACCTTCGGTAACCACCATACATAACTCTATCCTACCGAAACGTCACCGAACCTTAAGTGTGCAGACCCTACGGGTTCGAGAACTATGTAGACATGACCGAGACACCTCTACGGTCAATAACCAATAGCAGGAACTGGATGCCCATATTGATTCCTACATATTCTATGAAAATCTTTATTGGTCGAACCTTTATGTCAAGGATTCAGTTAATCACGTATGATGTTCATTTTGTTCTTCGGTATGTTACTTGCCCGAGATTCGATCGTTGTATCTCCATATCTAGTTCAACCTCGTTACCGGCAAGTGTCTTTACTCGTTCCATAATACAAGATCCCGTGACTAAAACTTAGTCACATTGCTTGCAAGGCTTATTGTGATGTTGTATTACCGAGTGGGCCCTGAGATACCTCTCCGTGACATGGAGTAACAAATCCTAGTCTTGATCCATGCCATCCCAAAAGACACCCTCGAAGATACCTGTAGACCACCTTTATAGTCACCCATTTACATTGCGACGTTTGATACACACAAGGTACTCCTTCGGTGTCAGTGAGTTGCATGATCTCATGGTCATAGGAACATATACTTGACATGCAGAAAATAGTAGCAATAAACTAACACGATCATATGCTATGTTTGTAGTTTGCGTCTTTTCCATCACATCATTCTCCTAATGATGTGATCCCATTACCAAATGACATCTCATGTCCATGAATAGGAAACCATATGCATATTTGATCAACGAGCTAGTCTATTAGAGGCATACTAGGGACATGGTTTTGTCTATGTATCCACACATGTATCTGAGTTTCCGATCAACACAATTATAGCATGGATAATAAACGATTATCGTGAACAAGGAAATATGATAATAACTAATTTATTATTGCCTCTAGGGCATATTTCCAACACTGTATTCCATCATTCCAACAATTTATATCACCAAATATAAGCTATGGAAAGACTTGAAACAAGCAAACTATTCATGCAAAACAGAATCTGTCAAAAAACAGAACAGTCTGTGAATATCTGAATGATCACCATACTTCCCCGACTCTAATAATTATGAAAAATTAGTATACAAAATTTTCATAGAAATTTCGTGTCAAAATTTTAGAATATTTTGACGCTCCAGTAAAATCAGATAATTCATATACTGGACACAAAACTTTCTGTATTTGCACATAATCAAACAATCAAGGATCCACACTATGCCAAAGGCTTTACTTGGCATTTTATTGAAATAAAAGACACAAAACATGATTACTACAGTAGGTTAATCATGTGAACACATAAAAACATAAAATAAAAGTGTTGGGTTGTCTCCCAACAAGCGCTTTTCTTTAATGCCTTTTAGCTAGGCATGATGATTTAAATGATGCTCGTATAGGAATAATAGTTGAAACATGCAAGTCAGCATCATGAATCACATGACAAGCACATTTAATTCTAACCCACTTCTTATGCATAGGGATTTTATGAGGAAATAATTTATGGGAGCAAGATTCAATTTGCATAGGAAGGCAAGACAAGCATGACTTCAAGATTTTCAACATATAGGGAGGAAACTTGATATTATTGCAATTCCTACAAGCATATGTTCCTCCCTCATAATAATTTTCAGTAGAATAATGAAGGAATTCAACAATATAACTATGATATACAATATTCTTTTCATGATGCACGAGCATACAATTTATATCACTCTCCACATAAGCAAATTTCTTCTCATTCATAATAGTGGGAGCATCAAATGAGACTCGAATACTATAAATTGTTTCCACATTAAAAGAGTAATGTTCTGTAAAATGATATTCAAAATTATGATAATAATCATCACTACTTTTTATAACATAAGTTTCATCACAATAATCATCATAAGTAGCAACTTTTTTCTCATCATAGTCAAGTGAAACCTCTTCCGAAATAGTGGAATCATTACTAAATAAAGTCATGACCTCTCCAAATCCACTTTTATCATTATAATAAAATTCAACACCCTACAAAATAGTGGGATAATAATTTTATAAATTTGACACTTTTCCAAACCCACTTTCATAAATATTGCAATCATCATAAATAGGAGGCATGCAATCATCATAAAAAAATTGATCATTCAAAGTAGGGGAACTAAAAAGATCATCTTCATTAAGCATAGAATTCCCAACTTGGGACAAATATTAATTGCAGCAAATAAATTCTCAAACATGTCATTCTCATCAAACATAGCATCCCCAAGTTTGTAGTTTGACATATCATAAGCATAATCACTCTCATCACTAATAGTATGAATAGCACCAATAGTATAGCAATTATTGTCATCATAATTTGCCAAGTTGGTACCAAAAAGATTTTCAAGATTATAAGAAGTATCATTATCCTCCCAATAATAGTCATCAAAACAAGCAATAGGCATAACAAAATCATCATCAAGTGTATCATCTTCCACACTTATTTTTGATTCATCCTCGTGAGGTACAACAGTAATAGGAGCAACATCATTTGGGAGAGATACCCTTTTAACTTTACTCTTTCTTCTTCTCTTCTTCTTCACCACATCATGTGTGGGTTTAATTAATCTTTTCGAGCTTCTTATTGATGATATTGGTTGAATAGGGAGCTCCTACTCGTCACATATTACATCATGATAGACAATAGGAGGGAAAGTGGAAATATTTACCCTTTCATTAGTATTCATTTTATACTCTATCGGTTTTCCTATCTTTCTATAGTTGGCAATATAAGATTTCTCATTGCAATTTACCCTGCAACACATATAGATATTCTTTAGTTTAGTTTCAATGTCGTCCGTGAGAATGAATACTTCAAACCAACTATTTTTATGTGTCAATTCTTCACTCCACAAAAATAGAGAAAGCTCATTATAAATTTCAAGGGTGATCAAGTCATTACAATATTTGGCCATGATTTGATCATGAAAAAGTCTGCATTGGAAATTTAGATGACCAACTTTATTGCAAAGTTCACAAGTAATAGGACAAAGAGAACATAATTTTGTAGCAAGTTCATCTATCACTTTGAGCAAAAAATTGGTTCTATCATGCTTATGCTTCTTACAAAATCTATCCTCAATATAAGGCTCGTCTTCACAAACTTGATGCACTCCACAAAAAATTACATGCTTATAAGAAACATTTTTATCATGACTAGTGCAATCATCATTAGTATTTTGGATAGTCATAGAATTAATACTAACAATATTTCTATCATGCTCATCATTCAATGAATTCTCATCAAGTATTTTCATAAATTCTTCCTCTATCAATTGAGCACAATTTTCCGAACAATCATTTTCACGAAAGACATTAAAGAGATGAAACAATTGATGCAACCTAAACTCCATATTTTTATAGTTTTCTTTTATAAAACCAAACTAGTGAAAAACAGGAAACTAAAAGATTTGATTGCAAGATCTAAATATATAACTTCAAGCACTCACCTCCCCGGCAATGGCGCTAGAAAAGATACTATGCAACTTTATTCTTGTAGACTTTGTTGGGCCTCCAAGCGCAGAGTTTTGTATGATAGTTGAAATTTTCCCTCAAGTGTATGACCTAAGGTTTATCAATCTGTGGGAGGTGTAGGATGGTCTCTCTCAAACAACCCTGCAATCAAATACAAGAAATCTCTTGTGTCCCCAACACACCCAATAGAATTGCAAATTGTATAGTTGCACTAGTTCGATGAAGAGATGGTGATACAAGTGCAATATGTATGGTAGATATAGGTTTCTGTAATATGAAAATATATAAACCGCAAGGTAGCAAGTAACAAAAGTGAGCACGAACGGTATTGCAATGCTTGAAAACAAGGCCTAGGGTTCATACTTTCACTAGTGCAATTTCACTCAACAATACTGACATAGTTGAATCATATGTAAGTACCTCTCGTGCGAAAAAGAGTTCACTCCAAAGTAAAAAATAGCGAAGAACTAACGAAGAAATTATTGTAGGGTACGAAACCACCTCAAAGTTATCTTTTCCAATCAACCTTATGATCTATCCCTATAAGTGTCACGAACAGCCCTAGAGTTCGTACTAAAATAACACCTTAAGACACACATCAATCAAAACCCTAATGTCACCTAGATACTCCAATGTCACCACAAGTACCCATGGGCTTTATTATACGATATGCATCACACACTTTCAGATTCATCATGTTCAATCCAACACAAAGAACTTCAAAGAGTGCCCCAAAGTTTCTACCGAAGATTCAAGACGAAAACATGTGCCAACCCCTACGCATAGATTCCCAAGGTCACGGAACCCGCAAGTTGATCACCAAAACATACATGAAGTTGCATACTAAGGCATAGCCTAGTGGTGGGAAGGCGCTGATGCCTTCCCACCCACCCAGGTTCAAGGCACGGTACTTGCAATTTGGATTTGTTGCACCTATTAAATTGTAGGGGGTTTCCTTATAGTCTTTCTATCAAAAAACATACATCAAGTGGATTAATAGAACATCCCGTTGTCACCACGGATATCCCAACACAAGACCTACATCAAGTGTTGCCAAATCCTTAAAGACTCAATCTAATAAGAAAACTTCAAAGGAAAAACTCAATTCATCACAAGAAGATAGCGAGGGGAAAACTCCATATGATTCATCTATATCCATAAAGCTCGCGGTACATCAAGATCGTGCCATCTCAAGAACACGAGAGACAGATCAAACACATAGTACTGGTACATACCCTCAGCCCCGAGGGTGAACTACTCGTTCCTTGTCATGGAGACCGCCGGGATGATGAAGATGGCCTCCGGTAATGGTTTCCCCCTCTAACAGGGTGTTGGAGCGGGCCCCCGGTTTGTTTTTCGTGGCTCTGGAGGCTTGCGGCGGCGGAACTCCTCATCTAGATTTCTTTTTGGAGGTTTCTGTATTCATAGGAATATTTGGCATTGGAATCATGTTAAGGAGGTGCTCGAGGGGCCCACAAGCAATGCTTGAAAAAAAGGCCTAGGGTCTGTACTTTCGCTAGTGCAATCTCTCAACAATGCTAATATAATTGGATCACATAACCATCCCTCAACATGAAATGAAGAATCACTCCAAATTTCTTATCTAGCAAAGAACATAAGAAGAAATTGTTTGTAGGGTACGAAACCACCTTAAAGTTATCCTTTCCGATCGATCTATTCAAGCATTTTTACTAAGATAACCAAGTTATCCTTTCCGATCGATCTATCTAAGAGTTTGTGCTAGAATAACACCATATGATACGCATCAACCAACTCTAATGTCACCTAGATACTCCAATGTCACCACAAGTATCCACGAGTTAATTATACGATACACATCAAACAATTTCAGATTCATAATACTCAATCCAACACAAAGAACCTCAACGAGTGCCCCAAGATTTCTATCGGAGAAGCTAGGACAAGAATGTGTATCAACCCCTATGCATAGATTGCCCCAATGTCACCTCGGGAATCCGCAAGTTGAGTACCAAGACATAGATCAAGTGAATCACTTGAATACCCCAATGTCACTATGGGTATCTGCATGCAAGACATATATCAAGTGTTCTCAAATCCAATATTCAATCAAATATAACGAAATCTCAAAGGGAAAACTCAATTCATTACAACAAGATAGAGAGGGGAAAACACCATGTGACCCAACTATATTATCAAAGCCCGTGATACATCAAGATCATGCCATATCAAGAACACGAGAGAGAGAGAGAGAGAGAGATTGAACACATAGCTACTGGTACATACCCTCAACCCCGAGGGTGGACTACTCCCTCCTCATCATGGCCTCCGTCGGGATGATGAAGATGGCCTACAGAGATGGATTCCCCTCTCTAGAAGGGTACTGGAATGTCTCCATATTGGTTTTTCGTCGATACAGAGAGTTTCAGTGATGGAGCGAGGAGTCTAGGTTTATTTCTTATGGTTTATATATTTATAGGAATTTTTGGTGTTGGTTTCACGCGGGGATGGGCCACGAGGAGGGCACAAGAGACCAGGGCGCGCCTGGGCCCTCTGGCGCGCCCTGGTGGGTTGTTCCCACCTCGTGTCTCTTCTTCGGTGGTTCTTCGCTCCAATATTGCTTATTTGGTTCAGAAAAAATCGCTACAAAGTTTCAGGCGATTCCGAGAACTTTCATTTTTTGCACAAAAACAACACCACGGTAATTCTGCTGAAAACAACGTCAGTCCGGGTTAGTTCTAAATAAATCATATAAAGTGCATCAAAACCATATAAAGTTATTGTAAGCATAGATGAATATTTCATGAATACTTCATAAATTATCGATACATTGGACACGTATCACACCAACAATATACCTTCTCTTGGAGGTATATGAGTCATTTGCTCTCCACACTCTCAGCCCCGAGTCCTTCCTTTTCTTCTTGTCCTGAGCTAAAGTATGACCATCATTATGCTCTAGCAGATGGGGCATGAGCTTCCTCAACACTGGCAAGTCCTCCTTGGCATCTCTGGAGGTAGATGTCTTGTTCTTGGCAGCTAGAGGCATGTCTCTAGTGGTCTTCTTGGACTTAGGAGCAATGGACTTTTTGGTGTAGCTTTCTTGCTCTTTGAAGGAGCTTTACTAGACATAGCATCTGCAAGAAGTTTCTTCTTCTTGGCGGGAGGAGCCTGGGAAGCTGTCTCTTCCTCCTCTTCAACCTCTTCAGGTTCAGGTGAGTCCTCATACATTGATGTAGGTCTGCGAATGACCTTGACAATCCTCTTCCTTGCTCTCTTCTTCTCCCCTGCCTTCTTGGGCATGGAGCTCCTGGCTGGCTCGACTAAAACTGATGTGTTGGCCCTGGCACTCTTAGGTTCCCTCATAGACTCAGCACTGGCATAGACCTTCTTGACAGGTCTCTTGGAAGAAGTGGCATCTGCTGTCGTGCTCTTGGCAGCCTTCTCTTTTTGCCTCTCTACAACATCTTCCTCTGGTACAAAGCCAAAATCCTCCTCATCAGAATTTAGCTTCTTCCTTGCCCTGATGGAAGCCTTGGGCAAATCATGTGAGCTATGGTTATCATCATAATAGGATGAACTACCCTTAGGACTAGTCCCTGAACTCATCTCCACATCCCTCTTTGTGAAGTTATTCTGACTATCATCTGACCCTAACATGCTGACCCTGTGAATGGAGCATATAAGAGCAGAGAGATTGAGCATCACAAAATACAGAAGGTTTTCTCAAAACAGAACTCAAATCCTTAGTTTTAAATTTCAGCTAAATGAGTTTTGGTGTCACCGAGTTAGAAAAATCGGAGCCACCAAAACATACAATCTCCTGTTACAGGAACTTGGCAACCATTTTCGGTGAGATCGAAAAGAAGTACCGGTTCCACCTAGAGCGTTCTCGGTTGCCCTAATTTGCCTATCGGTAAGACCGATATTTTCAACTCGGTGTCACCGAGACACTTATGGCGGAAACTCAACCCTAATTTTTTCCGTTCTTCTACTCTAATGGAGGTTTTTCGAGGATGGATCAATATCATATGTGGATTATAGGTAAAACTACCCTAATGCGCTAGAACCAAAAAGAGGAGCACAAAGGGGATCATATTCTCACCCTAGCTCGGTGAAGAACCCGCTACGGCAAAGATGGTGGCGATGATTCCATCAACGGCGAAGATCCCAACGGCGAGGGCGCACAGGGAGGCAAGTGCGACGACCAGGGGTCCACGGCAGCAGCTAGGGCTTGGAGAAAACCGGGCATTTTAGGATTCAATTTCAAACGTCGGGTCTTCCACTTTATATGTCCATTGTTGTCGACACCGGTTCTAAATTTTCAATGCCACCGAGTTCCTAAACTGTCAGTTGACAGGGAAACTCGGTGAAGCCGAGAATATGGAATCAGTGTTACCGAGTTTGGAAAACCAGATCAACCCTAGGCATAGGTGATACCAAGATTTTTGTATTGGTTCCACCAGGATGCACTTGGGAGGTTTTGGTGGCCAGCTCTTGATGAAGCGGTATTCGGAGTGCTCCTCACATAGAGGGTTCGAGAAGTGCTTGCTCAAATTTTGTGATGTAGCATGAATAGAATTTGAGATGAGAAAACATAGATAGCTAGAGAGGGGTCCTAGGCATTCTTGTATATCCAATTGGCCAATTAAAATTGAAAGCCAAATAAAAACAATTGGATATCCTTGAATGAGAAAATATATGCATACCAACATGCTCACACAATAAGATATCAAATGAAATATGGCAAACATGCAAAACCACTCTAGTATCTACCAAGCGCTTTGGCGATGATGGAGTCATCTATATATGAGTATATTGAGTTAGGAGCCAAGTAAGAATACTTAATCAAAGGTCATACTCATCGTTTAAGCACAAGTGGGGCTACAACTTTTACATAAAGCATTTACTATGTTCACATCTTTAAGAGGTGCTTTAACTCAAGTCTTAGAGTAAAGCTCCCCCTTGATGTGATACCCCCCCTATGAGGGATAAACTAACCTTGGGTTTTGTCGTAAAAGACTTCATGTGGGTGATGTAGTGGTGGATGCTCATAGTTGATGAAGATCATCTTGAGTTGGGAGCAGTCCTCGTTGTTTCTTACTCTTCTCACCTACATGTGTTAGTCCCAAACAAGACACAAATACAAGGATATCTATGGACATGGAGTGCAATGCATACATGATGATGTCCATGGATTGATTAATTACCTTGTCCCTTGCTTACCTTCGAGGGAATGTGTGACTCCTTGAACTATTGCATAAAGTTGGAGTTGATTGCAAATAGTCCTTGCCACAAATGAATGTGAGTGAATTTTGTTGGCGGAGTCACCCCTCAAGAACTTCTCTAGTTCTTCTTCTTTGGGATCCACATCAACTTGATGGAAATCCTTGGAGTTGAAGTAGCACTTATCCTTGGAGTTGAAGTAGCACTTATAGAAGTTGAGCTTGTAGTAGCCTTGGGAACCCACTTGACCATGGCTTGGGATTCATCTTCATACGAGTCAATCTCCTCTTGAAGGTCACCTTGAGATTTTGTTCCTTGGGAAGAGCATGTTCATACTTCTCCCTTTGAGGAACAAACTTGGGATTGGGGTATTGACCTTCTTCCCATTCAACTCCATTGGCATTGAAGTAGCCAATGCCATGGTTCTTCCGGTATCCTCCATGATTGCACATAATTTCCTCAAATTGCTTACATCCGGCAAGACTTTTGTAGATACCTTTTTCTATAATCCCTTTCAATAGATCATTTTATTGGTCAAGTGTAACTTGGATAGGATAATCGTTAATGGAATAAATAGAACTACTAGAAGCAATATCGTTTTTATTGCTACTAGTTGAATAACCTTTCTTGACTTTGTTACTAGTTTGCTTAGCCTTAACTTGTGGAATGAATGTGGACAAGAGTAGTCATTTGGCTAGATAACAGAAAGTCTTCTTTCAAAGATCGTCATTGATAGCTTTAAGGAATTCATGCTCTTGCTCCAAATTGAGCTTCTCGAAGTGGAGCTTCTCATGAGTCCTTACAAGTTCTCTATGATCTTCTAAAGTAGACTCGTGGGCTAACTTAAGAGTGTTTAGTTCTTTAGTTACTCGTTCTATTTTCAACTTATCATCATCACTCGAGTTATCTTGACTAGAGTGATTGCTAACAAGTTCATTTTGACTAGTATCACTAGATTTGTCAAATAGCAAGTCATCGTATCCTAGTAGGTCATCCTCATCACTATTAAAGTCAAGGTATTCTGGGTGTGATAACTTGGGGCCTTTAGCCATGAAGCAACTTCCACTCCCTTCATTTGGTGAATCAAATAGTTCGTAGGAGTGGGAGGAAACGAGTGCAAGTCCGGCAACACCTTCATCTTGACTATAGTCGGAGTCTAAGTGATAGCTTCTCTCTGAGTGGTTGTCGAATTCGGAGCCGGAAACCCATTCACCAACATGAGCTTGATGTCTTTTTCTTGTGTAGCTCTTGGTGTACTTGTCCTTCTTCTTTGAGTCTTTGCTTCTCCGGGAGGGTCTTCGTTCATAACAATCATCTCTACTCCTTCTTTCTCTTCGAGGTGACTCATCTCTTGAGCTCTTTCTTCTAGGTGACTGTTCCCTTCTTTTTTGGTGGGTTGTGTACTCATTGGAGTAGTGTTCAGGCCTTCCACAATTGTAACAATTCCGGTCACGACTAGATGAACTCTTCTGTTCATATCTTGACTTGGAGTTCCTCTCTTTGCCTCTACTCTTGTAGAACTTGTTGAATTTCTTGACCATGAGGTTTATCTCTTCATTGGTAACAAAGTTGTCACTTGATGTAGCGGAAGTGTCACTTGAGACTTTGTAAGCACCACTTGACTTGTTATGAAGTTCTTCCTTGTCCTTGAGTGACATCTCATGAGCAACAATCCTTCCAATCACTTTCGTAGGCTTGAGATCTTTGTAGTTTGGAATCATTTGGATTAATGTGCAAACGGTGTCATACTTTCCATCCAAAGCTCTAAGTATCTTCTTGATGATGAATTTGTCGGTCATTTCTTTGCTTCCTAAGATGATAATCTCATTTGTGATAAGAGCAAGCTAGAGTACATTTCAGCGACTCCTTCACCATCATTCATCTTGAATAATTCAAGTTGACTTTTAAGCACATCCAACTTAGATTCTCTGACGGAATCGATACCTTCGTGCATATCAACCAAATTGTCCCAAATTTCCTTTTCATTCTTAAGACGGCTGACTTTGTTGAATTCTTCAAGGCATAGGCAACCGAATAGAATGTCACATGCTTGAGCATTGTATTACAACAACTTCAATCCTTCCGCGATCGCTTCACGATCCGGTTCCTTCCCATCACCACAGAATTCACCTTGCAAGCCAACACGAACAACATCCCATATGACATGGTTATGAGCAAGAATATGCATTTTCATCTTATGTTTCCAACTAGCAAAATTAGTGCCATCAAAATATGGACTTCTACGGTGATAGTTTCCCTCGCTAGACGCCATGCTCTCCTTGGTTGTGAGACCAATACAATGGAGACCAAATCTCTAATACCACTTGTAGGGCCCGGAAGTATGTCTAGAGGGTGGGATGTGCTTAGACTACTTGACCAAATAAAAACCTAACCTTTTCCCAAGTTAATTTGTTGGCAGATTTTAGCAATTCTAGCATATCAAGTACATCCTACACATGCATGTTGAAAGCACATTTGCACCCTTGGTGGTTTTGGTAATTAATAACAACATATATGTCATTGAACTAATGTTTCCACTAAGCATGTTTCAGGAAAAGTTCAATGATGGATTGCCAAAAGGATTGTGGAATAACTCAAGATGCAAGGAAATAGATTGGGAAAGCTTCAAGCAAGAGGACTCTACATTTTACTTTGTGAGAAATCACTTTGAGTCCAGAGGAAAGAAAATACTATTAAAAGGGGGTAAGGTATTGTTGGTGAACAAAATGCTCATACATGCACACGTGATAGTCACCACATACACCCACAAGGTCTTCCACAAAAGTATGTCCAAAGGCAAACACTCAAAATCGATACAACCAACACTTCCCACTCGGTGCCACCGATTCTCAGCCTCAGACAGACTCAGCCAAACCCTAGCCCTTCGATGCAACCGATTCTGCTTTGGTGCCATCGAGTTTGGGTTGCCAACTTTCTGCTATGCAAATTCACAAAATCGGTCCCACTGAGTTTTTTGAATCGGCGTCACCAAGTCTGGCAATTTGATCGTTGGTCACCTTATCGGAGCAACCAAGTTTTATGTATTGGTCTCACCGAGATTCAAAAGTTGCTACCTTTTAGGCAATTCGGTACCACCGAGATAAACACATCAGTGTCATCGAGTTGGACTTATTAGGTGTAATAGTTAGATTTTTGGAGATACCTATATATACCCCTCCACCACCACTCACTCACAAAAGAAGCACTCAGAACAGATCCCCACTCATACCAACTTATTTTTTGAGAGAGATCCACCTAATCATGTGTTGAGATCATGCCATTCCATTCCAACCATATGAATCTTGATCTCTACCATCCCCAAGTTGCTTTCCACCCAATCAATCTCTTCCACCAAATCCAAATCTGTGAGAGAGTGATTGTGTGTTGAGGAGTCTGTCATCTTGAAGCACAAGAGCAAGGAGTTCATCGACATTATCGAGCCTATCACCTTTTGGAGGGTGGTGTCTCCTAGATTGGTTAGGTGTCTCTTGGGAGCCTCCTACTTTGTGTTGTGGAGTGAACCAAGAAGTTTGTAAGGACAAGGAGATCGCCTACTTTGTGAAGATCTACCCTCGAGTTAGGCTAGTCCTCCATGGATGTAGGCCATCATGGTATAGTCAAGGTTGCTTCTTCATGGAACCCTCCGTGGGTAGAGCCCTCCGTGGACTCTCGCGACCATTACCCTCCGTCGGTTGAAGACTCCATAAATGTGGATGTACGATAGCACCACCTATCGGAACCACGGGAAAAATCATCATCTCCAAATTGTTTTCGATCTTCCTACCCTTCCTATACTTTTCAAACTTGTATTTACTTTCCGCTGCTATACTCGTAGACATGCATGTGTAGGGTGTACTTGACTTGCTATGTATGCTAAGATCTGCCAACACTTAAAATTGGGAAAAAGTAGATTTTTATTAGGTCAAGTAGTCTAATCACCCCCCTTTAGACCTACTTTCGATCCTGCAAGTGGTATCAGAGCTTTGGTCTCCATTGCATTGGTTTCACAACCTAGGAGAGTATGGCGTCTAGTGAGGGAAATTATCACCATAGAGGTCCATACTTTGATGGCACAAATTTTGCTAGTTGGAAGCACAAAATGAAAATGCATCTTATTGGTCATAACCCCGCCGTTTGGGCTGTTGTTCGTGTTGGATTGCAAGGTGAATTCTTTGCAGATGGAAGGGAACCGGATCGCGAAGCGACTTCTAATAAATTGAAGATGTTGCAATTAAATGCTCAAGCATGTGACATTCTCTTCAATAGCCTATGCCCCAAAGAATTCAACAAAACCAGTTATCTTGAGAATGCAAAAGAGATTTGGGATACTTTGGTTGATATGCATGAAGGTATCGAACCTTTAAGAGAGTCCAAATTGGATGTTCTTCAAAGTTAGCTTGACAAGTTCAAGATGAAGGATGGTGAAGGAGTCGCTGAGATGTACTCTAGGCTAGATCTCATCACCAATGAGATTGCCATCTTAGGAAGCAAAGAAATGACCGACAAATATATCATCAAGAAGATACTTCAAGCTTTGGATGATCGATATGACACCGTATGCACATTCATCCAAATGATGCCCAACTACAAAGATCTCAAGCCAACGGAAGTGATTGGAAGGATTGTTGGTCATGAGATGACAGTCAAGGACAAGGAAGGGCTTCACCACAAGTCTAGCGGTGCATACAAGGCCACAAGTGATGCTCCTGCTACCTCAAGCGACAACCTTGTGACAAATGAAGAGATAAGCCTCATGGTCAAGAAATTCAACAAGCTCTACAAGAATAGAGGAAAAGATTGAAGCTCCACCTCAAGATGTGAAGAGAAGCGTTCGTCAAGTCATGATCGAAACTGCTACAATTCTGGGAAGCCTGGACACTACTCCAACGAGTGCACAACTCCTTACAAAAGGAAAGAAGAGTCACCAAGAAGACAAAGCTCAAGAGACGAGTCACCTCGAAGAGAGAGAAGGAGTAGGTATGATTGTTATGAATGAAGACCCTCAAGGAGAAGTAGGGACTCAGAGAAGAAGGATAAGTACACCAAAATCTACTCAACAAGAAGACATCAAGCTCATGTTGGTGAATGGGTTTCTGACCCCGAATCCGGCAACCACTCCGAGAGAAGCTAGCACTCCAACTCTGACTATATTCAAGATGAATGTGTTGCCAGACTTGCACTAGTGACAACCGACTCCTATGACATATTTAATTCACCAAATGAAGGGAGTGGATGTTGCTTCATGACTAAAGGCCCCAAGGTATCACACCCTGAGTATCTTGATTTCAACAGTGATGAGGATGACTTGTTAATTGAAGATGACTTGCTATTTGACAAATCTAGTAATGTTAGTCAAGATGAACTTGCTAGTAATCACTCTAGTCTAGATAAGTCGTGTGATGATGATAAGTTGGAAATAGAACAACTAACTCAAGAACTAAAAACTCTTAAGTTAGCTCATGAGTCTACTCTATAAGATCATAGAGAGCTTGAAAGGACACATGAGAAGCTCCCCTTCAAAAAGATCAATTTAGAGCAACAACATGAGTTCCTTAAAGCTATCAATGACGATCTTCAAAAGAATACTTCCTCTTATCTAGCCAAACGACTTCTATTGTCTACGTTCATGCCACAAGTTAAGACTAAACAAACTAGTAACAAAGGAAAGAAAGGTTCTTCAACTAGTAGCATTACAAATGATAAATCCAATGATATTGCTTCTAGGTGTTCTATCGATTCCACTAACTCTTCTCTTAGCCAAGTTGCACTTGAGCAAGAAAATGGACTTTTGAAAGGGATTATAGAGAAAGATATCTACAAGAGTCTTGCCGGGTGCAAACAATTTGAGGAGATTGTACGCAAGCATAGAGGATACCAGAAGAACCGTGGCATTGGCAACTTCAATGCTAATGGATTTGAATGGGAAGAAGGTCAATACCCCAATCCCAAGTTTGTGCCTCAAAAGGAGAAGTATGAAAATACTCTCCCCAAGGGAAAAAAGCTCAAGATGATGTTCCACCACAAGACCCCAAGCTGAAGGGCAAGAACAAGCTTAAAGAGGACATTGACTCATATAAAGATGAATACCAAGCTTTGGTGAAGTGGGTTCCCAAGGATACTACAAGCTAAACTTCTACAAGTGCTACTTCAACACCAAGGATCCAAATCAACTTGATGTGGGTCCCCAAGAAGAAGAACTAGGGAAGTTCTTGAGGGGTGACTCCGCCAATGAAATTCACTCATATTCATTATTGGCAAGAACTAGTTGCAATCAGCATCCATATCATGCAATAGTTCAAGGAGTTACACATTCCCTCTAAGGTAAGCAAGGGACAAGGTAATAAAAAATCAAAGGACATCATCATGTATGCTTTGCACTCCATGTCCATAGATATCCTTCTGTTTGTCTCTTGTGTGTTGGGACTAACCCATGTAGGTGAGAAGTGTAATGAAACAACGAGGATGCTCCCAACTCATGGTGATCTTCATCAACGTTGAGCATCCACGACTACTACACCTACATGAAGTCTTCATCGACAAAACCCAAGGTTAGTTTATCCCTCCTATGGGGGATGTCAGATCAAGGGGGAGATTTACTATAAGACTTGAGTCAAAGCATCTCATAGTATGTGACAACATTAAATGCTTTATATACAAGCGATAACCCCACTTGTGCTTAAACGATGAGTATGACCTATGATCAAGTATTCTTACTTGCCTCCTAAGTCAATATACTCATATATAGATGACTCTGTCATCGCCAAATGCTTGTTAGATGCTAGTGCGTTTGTGCATGTTTGCCATGTTTTCATTTGACATCTTGTTTTGTGAGCATGTTGATCTGCATTTATTTACTCATTCAAGGACATCCAATTGTTGCTATTTCGATTTTGATTTTTCATTTTCCAATTGGATGTACAAGAATGCACGGGACCGCTCCTCTAGATATCTATGCTTTCTTACCTCATGTTCTATTCATGCTGCATCACAAAATTTGAATTAGTACTTTTTGATCTCTCTGTGTGAGGAGCACTCGGAGTTCCGTATCGACAAAGGACTGATCATTAAAACCTCCCAAGTCCATCTCGATGGAACCAACTCAAAAATCTCGGTCTCACCGAATGCCTAGGGTTGATCTGGATTTCAATCTCGGTACTACCGATTCCATATTCTCGGTTACACCGAGTTTACCTGTCAGCTGACAGTTGAGAAACCCGATGACACCAAAAATTTAGAATCAGTGTCATCGATAGCCACGGGTATATAAGGAGGAGGACCCGACCTTTGAAATTTTTCATCAACCGTTGCCCCCAAAAAACCCTACGCTACCGTTTAGAGGCCCCTGGCCATCACCGTTGTCTTCCCAAGCTCCTCCGCCGTTGGAAGTCCACGCTGTCGATGGAATCTCCAACCCCGTCACCGCCATAGCGAAGTCGTCACCAAAGTAGAGTACGATTTCACCCCCTCTTGTGCTCCAACCTCCGATTCTTGCGCATTAGGATTTCTCCATCATTGAGCCACCATTTGAGATCAATGTATCCACGAAAGCATTCCCGTAGCTAGCGAACATGAGATTTTCTAGGGTTTGCCGTTCGCCCGATGAAACTCGGTGGAACCAAAGCAAACAAATCGGTGTCACCTATTTGCCCTCTGTGCTGCTGAGAATGATCTTGGTGAAACCAAATACTCTTTTCGGTATCATCGAAAAGAGTGCCAAGTTTCTGTTAAAGAGATAGTCTGTCTCGGTGGCACCGAAAAGTTTGCTTCAGCTGTATCGATTTTCATGTGATGGAATGCAAACCTTGAGAATCTTTTATTCAAATTTTCAAAAACCAGCTGCAATTTGTGATGAATTATCCTATTCCACTCTTCTATACTCCATTCATAGGATCAAATATGTCAGATGCTGAGGATAGCCAGAATTTGCAGGAGCAGAATGTTGACACGAGTTCAGGCACTAGCCCTGGGTCCAGCTCATTTTCAGATCCATGCACCCCTAGCTCTCATGGGTTGCCCAAGGCTGCTACAAGGACCAAGAGGAAGCTGAATTCAGATGAGGATGATTCAGACTTTGTGCCAGAGGAAGTTCTTGCTAAGAAGCAAGACAAGGCTGCCAAGTCAGCAAATGAAGCCACCTCTCCAGGAGGGTGGTCAGCAAGACATATGCACCTCCAGAGACTATGAGAGCACCTGAGAGCGCTAGGGATACCATGACCATTGAGCTCCCAAGGAATTCATTGCCTAAGAAGGCAGGAGAGAAGAAATCCAGGAAGAGGATTATTTGTGCTGTTGGCAGGCCTACCTCAATGTTTGAGAACCTTGAAGAGGCTGCTGGTGCTACTGCTGAGGAGGAGGAGGGAGAGCAAGTTGTCAAGGCCCCTCCCAAGAAGAAGCAGAAGAAGCTTTTGGCAGATGCTATGCCAAAGCAAGGTCCCTCCAAGAGCACCAAGTCTGCCCCCATCAAGGCTGCTGTCAAGAAGTCCAAGAGGACTAACAGAGACATCCCAGCTTCTGAGAAGAACAAGGGATCCACCTTCAGAGAAGCTGATGAGGAGGCTATGTCTACTTTGATGAAGCTCAGACCTCATCTTCCAATGCACAATGCTAGCCATCCTTTAGCTGGGGATACGAAGAAGAAGGATGCATGATTGAGAGAGTGGAGAGCCATTGATCCTTACTCTCGGAGGTGGAAGACAGCTGTGGACTACAGGTTCTACACCAAGGAGCAACATGATTTCTATGAGACTGTGCTGCTTGACAAGAGTCCAGCTGTGAGTGACATGAGATATGTAGATTGGAAGTACATCAAGGCGAATGAAGACTAGTTCTCGGGTGTGCAAGACAGCTTTCGCTGCATTGGCCTAGACAAGTTTGTTAGCAAAGAATTCACTGCATGGAACGATGATATGACCATGCAATTCTACTCCACTGATCACTTCTATGGAGATGGTAGGATTGTGTGGATGACAGAAGGAGCAAGATACGAGTCAACTATTGATGAATGGGATGCCATCTTAGGAGTCCTAGAGGCACAGGATGGATATATCTGCATGTACTCAGCATCCAAGGCAAGTCACAATGCCATGAAGGACATGTACAATGCCATTCCTGCTGCACAGCTTCAATCCCACAAGCTAGGATCTATCTATCACCTCCAGGCAGGTCCCCGCACCATCAACACTATTTTGAGGGATACTTTGATGCCCAAGTCAGGTGCGAGAAGATGATCCGAGGCTACTCCATCAACCTGCTACTTCTTATTGACCAGCACCAGAGATTTAGAGTGATGGATCTGATAGTGGGGACTGTGAAGAGGGTTGCTACTGATCAGAAGCGCTCATGCTGCTATGCACCCTATATTTAGATGCTCACCAACACCAAGCTAGAGAAGCACATCTTTTCCCTTGATAGACCCCACTTGCCCCTACAACCAGACTTCGAGGACACCGTTGTGGTGATGGACCCAGACCATCCCACATTAGCTACAGCTCAGGCTCAAGCAGAGGTAGAGGCAGAGGCAGCTAGAGCCACTAGTGCTCCCGTCCCTAGATCTAGGAACGAGCAGATGGATCTCTTGATCTCTACAGTCATGGACATGAAGAAGGATATCAAAGGCATACTGGTTAACCAGAACAGTCTTGTGAGGATCTTTGAGGATAGAGTGAAGACGCTCAATGACAAAGTGCATCGGCTGACCAAGACCGTGGATGAGATCAACAAGGAAGCAGATGAAGCTCCTATCTGTCGCACCTCTTTAGAGTTTGATTCTGATGATGATGAGGATTGTGCACCTGTCAGGACGACTGCCCAGTTCAGGACTCAGGCCAGAACACCTACAATGCCAGCTCCAGAGATGAGACCTTCATTGTCTGTACCAGCTACAATCACTTCAGCTCCATCAGCTCCTCCAGTCCCACTAGTTGCTAATCCAACTCCATCCAGGACATCTGCAGAGTTCTTCGTCGACGCACTTCTCTCAACTCCGACATCGACCACCGGAGGAGATCAACCCTAGAAGGACGATTAGCTATATCTCTTTGAACTTTTTGGTAACTTGTTGCCAAAGGGGGAGAAGTTGTATATAGATCTTTAGGCTTGGAGTGAGAGAGTGTTTGGTTTTCATTACTGTTTTAAAAACATTTGGTCTTTTTTTTGCTTGTGTTATACTTTTGTTCGTGATTGATCATATGCTTTAATGTGTGTTGCTACTATTTCCTATCCTTTTGATGGTTATGGTATGATCATTCACTTTGCTTGATGTGTTGTGCTATGATATTAAATGTTATTCACTCTCGCACACCACCAAGTTGTATGTGACATGGAAGAAGTGCCCCATGTACCTAATCGATTGTGCATTTGCATTCAAACGCAAATTTAAAAATAATGCACAAATTTAGGGGGAGCTCTTTCCTATCACATACTTCTCAAAGCGACGATTATATTCATTGATTATATCATATGTCGAAGCTTTGATCTATATCTTGTCACCAAATACCAAAAAGGGGGAGATTGAAAGCACATTTGCTCCCTTGGTGGTTTTGGTAATTAATAACAACATATATGTCATTGAACTAATGTTCCCACTAAGCATGTTTCAGGAAAAGTTCAATGATGGCTTGGCAAAAATGATTGTGGAATACCCCAAGATGCAAGGAAATAGATTGGCAAAGCTTCAAGCAAGAGGACTCTACATTTTACTTTGTGAGAAATCACTTTGAGTCCATAGGAAAAGCCAATACTATTAAAAGGCGGTAAGGTACTATTGGTGAACAAAATGCTCATACATGCACAAGTGATAGTCACCACATACACCCACAAGCTCTTCCACAAAAGTCTGTCCAAAGCCAAACACTCAAAATCGGTGCAACCAACACTTCCCACTCGGTGCCACTGATTCTTAGCCTCAGACAGACTCAGCCAAACCCTAGCCCTTCAGTGCAACCAATTCTGCTTCGGTGCCACCGAGTTTATGTTGCCAACATTCTGTTACACAAATTCACAAAATCGGTTTAGCCAAGTTTGTTGAATCGGCATCACCGAGTCTGGAAATCTCACCATTGGTCACCTTATTGGTGCAACCGAGTTTTATGTATTGGTCTCACCGAGATTCAAAAGTTGCTACCTTTTAGGCAACTCGGTACTGTCGAGATTAACACATCGGTGTCACCGAGTTGGACTTATTAGGTGTAACGGTTGGATTTGGAGATGCCTATATATACCCCTCCACCACCACTCACTTGCAAAAGAAGCACTCAGAACAGATCCCCACTCATACCAACTGACTTTTTGAGAGAGAGCCACCTACTCATGTGTTGAGATCATGCCATTCCATTCCAACCATATGAATCTTGAGCTCTAGCCTCCCCAAGTTGCTTTCCACCCAATCAATCTCTGCCACCAAAGCCAAATCTGTGAGAGAGTGATTGTGTGTTAAGGAGTCTATCATCTTGAAGCACGAGGGCAAGGAGTTCATCGACATTATCAAGCCTATTACCTTTTGGAGGGTGGTGCCTCCTAGATTTGTTAGGTGTCGCTTGGGAGCCTCCTACTTCATGTTCTGGAGTGAACCAAGAAGTTTGTAACGGCAAGGAGATCGCCTACTTCGTGAAGATCTACCCCGAGTTAGGCTAGTCCTCCGTGGACGTAGGCCGTCATGGTATAGTCAAGGTTGCTTCTTCGTGGAACCCTCCGTGGACTCTCGAGAACGTTACCCTCCATGGGTTGAAGACTCCATAAACATGGACGTACGATAGCACAACCTCTCGGAACCACGGGAAAAATCATCGTGTATACAAATTGCGTTTGATCTTCCAACCCTTCCTTTACTACTCATGTTTGTCTTTACTTTCTACTGCTATACTCGTAGACATGCATGTGTAGGGTGTACTTGACTTGCTATGAATGCTAAAATCTGCCAACACTTAAAATTGGAAAAAGTATATTTTTATTTGGTCAAGTAGTCTAATCACCCCCCTCTAGACCTACTTTTGATCCTAGACATGTTTATGATGAAAGTAAGAGATTATAGTTTCTCATGCCATGCTTAAATATCTAGGAGTGGATAATGATATATCTTATGTGTCAATATGCACTAATGCAGGATGCTGCTAACGCGACACTACAATCAGAGACCCTTTGATGAAACTATATGCGATGCAGGAATGTCAAACGTAATAGTTCAACCTCCATCGCCAATGACGAAAACCGAGCGTGATGAAAGAATGAGCATATACGGTTCAAAAAAAGTTACGTATGTGATGCGTTGCATACAGTTTGTTCTTAGGAACTGTTTGTGATTATGAAGATAACAGAAATGTTTGAGAAACCATATAAGTGAGCATAGTGCAGCATACAGTTCACTCGGACAAACTATTTGCGCTGATCCAGCAGAACACAAACGAGTTAGCCTAAGAAGGCGTATGTGATACCCGACAAACATATCATTCATCAGAATTGTGTTTGAAGACCAATAATAACGCAAACGGTTCTTTCTGACAACCGTTTGTCTTGTGGGTACCCGACAATCAGTTCATTCATCACACATGTGTGGGAAGACGAATAATAACCCAAACGATTCATCTTGACTACCTGTGTGTTGTGGGCACACGATTGCTGCTAATAATTGTATGAGATGTGATTTGCTATGTTTGCACAACATCTATATGCTCTGTCTATAGAACACCAACATTATTGTTGCATAACCAATTTTTTGGATCTCGGGCTCCGCAAAACCCAGGGAAGTTCAAACACAGGGGCGTGTGCGAAGATCCCCAATACCCTCGCCCCTCCTAGCTCACAACCCAATGTCTTAGATGATGAACTCGCACGATGATGAGGAAGAAGAATGCACACGATGATTTACCCAGGTTCGGGCCGCTGCAAAGCGTAAAACCCTACTCCTGCTTTGGTGGATTGCCTCAAGAGGAGGTTTGTAGACGAACTAGTACAGTGGTGAGTTGCCTCACGAGGGCGTTCTGGTGATCTTTCCTGTCTTGTTTCGGCCCCCCTCTCTATGGAGCAGCCTAGCCTCTATTTATAGTGGCTCGGGTCCTCTTCCCTTGTTGCTATGGCGGGAAGGTATCCCATAACGACCAAATTTGAAGTGGGATAGGGGTACATCTTTAGCCTAACGAAAGGTGATCTCCGCCTGCAAAGTAGTTATTGATGATGCAGAGGTGGGCTCAGTGATGATATCTGTCCTGCAGGGCTTGTGGTCTTGGTATTGTTGCACCGGAATGGAAACCTTTGGGTGGTGCTTTGGGAACCTGCGTACGTCCTTGCCCCCTTTGCACCAAAGGGGAAACTATACCGCTTGGCGCACTGATACCCGACTGTCCAGACTAACGTCATCCTTGGGCTCTCGAGGCTGAGCGCTGCATAGAGATCTCCGCTGCTCCGGAGGGGGCCCAAGGAGGCCTATTCCTCACAAGTCTTGGTGCTGTTTCCCTCGCAAGCCCAGGGCTCTCGCGAGGGACTTGTCTTGAGTGGGGTCGCACCGAGCTATGATTGGCCGACAAAGTTTACCTTGCCCTGGGCCGTAGGCACACAGGTCTAGGTTCCCCCGTTCCCAAAATGCCGACAGTAGCCCCTGGGCCCAAGGCACGCTCGAGGTGGCTTTCGGGCGAAACCGTTGAGGACGGCCCGGAGCGCTGTGGGCCCTAACGCCTGCGGGCTAGGCTCTACATGCGTCACACACAAGGGTGCCGATGCCTCCACTCCCCGAGGATGTCAGGAACCGCCCCAGGTCAAACTGATGCGACACCTGTGCGCTGTGCTAGCCATCATTACCCTTCCTTGAATGCTACCACTCCCCTGGGCCTTCACTCTTCGGGCTATGTTGATGTTACCCAATGGGAGCTGATGAAGCGACGTGGAGCGAGCCACCATGCCGCCTAAGCCGGCCCCGCAGTGCTCGAGGGGCGCACGATGCCTTCTCTCCCCACGATGCCTTCTCTCCCCACGATGCCCCGTGGCCACAGTTACGCCTATAAATCCATCCCTCCCCAGGGGGTCTTGCAGTCTCGGCATGCCTTCTCGTTCCCATTACTCCAAAGAAAACCCTCTCTTCTTCCTCGCTGCCCCTACCCCCATGCGGTCTGGAGAAAGTGCTGTAGGCGCAGGGAAGCGCACGGGGCCTTCGTCCTCTTCGCACTCCTCCGGAGGCAGCGGAGGGGGCCCTCGGGGCCAACCCAAGCTCGTTGGCGCTAGAAAATCAATGGTGAGTGAGTACTCTTACATCTACTTGTTTCCTTGCAGACATGCTTGGTGCGCCGGACCTGACTATCTCCTCCTCCCAGGGCGCCTGCGGCAAAGAAGCGTAGGCTCGACAAACTCTAGGATGAGGTGGACATGCTGCGGGCCCAGCTGACGAGCATCGAGGCTTCCCTCCAGGCTGCCCTCGGGGGCGAAGGGGAGGCCAGGGCGGAGCTGACGTCCCTCCAGACCCAGATCAAGGAGGCAGCTGACGCTGTGCAGGCCGCCTAGGACGAGGTGGCGTATGCCAAGATGCTGGAGGCGTAGCGCGCCAAACAGTACTTGGGCATTGCCCATCACGCAGCTCGTGTGGTGGGCCGGTTCGTCGGCGAATCCCCCGCGCTGCCATGCATGCACGATGACAGAGGCTACCTTGATTTCTTCGGTAGGGTGGTGGAGGCGCTGGAGACTGGTGTCTCTCGTGTGGATGAGGACAACAAGGCCTGGAGCTCGATCTTCTATGCGTCGGAGAACGGGTGCCCGAGGAGCTCCAGAGGCCCCTCCAGGATGAGGTGCGCCCGCACGTGGAGTCCTTGGTGGAGCGATTCGTCCAAGTGCCCCCACCGGCGAGGGCGACGACTCTGATACCGAGGCGGCCGGTGGTTCGGATGGTGACATCGGCTCCTCCGCCTAGGCATCCCCTGTTTCCCTTTCCTGGTTCTTGTCATATTCAAGAAAAACCCGGCCCTTGAGGGCGTCAGTATTTTGTGTATTACCGTCGTTCTACTCCTTCCTCCTCCTAAATTGCCGGTTGCCTGCTAGTCATGACGTGACTCCGTTTCTTGCATGGGGCATGGTGTCGTTATTGATGAGGTTCGGTGATGGCGTCCTATAGGGCCCTCTCGAGGCATTCCCTCCCAAGGAGACGCTTGCTTCCTTCAAATCCTAGGTTCCTATCATCGTCGCTCGACGAGGCTGGGCTCCTCCCCTTGTGCCGCCTTTTCGGGCACCTAGGGCCACAAGAACCCTGGTAGTAGCACACGATGAACCGTAGCGCCTGCATTCTGATGTTAGTGCTTGCACCTCCTATCCTGCATTCGGGATTCCATTTGATCAGAAAGTTTCTATTCTCTTCGGTGGTGTACTTAGCTTATTAGGCGGTGGCGATCCCTTGCGTCGTGAGGTGTAGCTGAGATGTCCAAAGAGCTTGGGGATTCCCCCTGGGGAGCTTCTTCCTTGTTTGCGGAATGGTTTAGGGCCCTTTTGGCACTCTTCTTCTGAGGGACCCAATCACGAGAAGGCCTCAACCGCCGTTGGGGCATCCGAATCACCAGGACGAGTCCAATGGGGCGAGGCCTCGGCAACAGATGGGGTATCTGGATCACTAGGATGAGACTAGGGGCACGGAGGCACGAGATTGATGAGGTTCCCGGGGCGTGCTTCCCAGGAAACCCCCCTTGACGCTCAAGCGGCGCTCTACGTCGGCAGGACCCAGTCCCATGCATTCCCCGACCACTGTTGGTGCATCTGGATCACCATGACGAGTACAAGGGGTGGGGGCCTTGACCACAGTTGGGGCGTCCGAATCATCAGGACGGGACCAACGACGCGAGGGGCTATATGACCGGTTAGGCTCCTGAGGTGTGTTGCTTAGGATCCCCCTTGATGCTTGAGCATCCCCCATACAGTTCTGCCGACCGCTGCTTCGGGAGGCACCTGAGCCTCCCGAGGCTCCATGCTGAGGTGCCGCGCCGCGATCGGAGCCCCCGAGCAGGGGTCGACCACCTAAAATATTCAAGTTCCTGAGGTGATAGGTCCTTGATGGCCTGCTCTGAGGCGCCCCGGGGAGGGCCAAAGTGTGTAGGCCCTTGGGAAATGCCAATTCAGTGAAAGAGACTCCAAGGCCAGAAAAAGGAAAGTACGATGAGAGAAAAAGTCCCCACCCATTTTTAAAATAGAGTTCCAAAATCTTCAAATTTTATTTCAAAAAGTGGCAATTCAATAACCAAAAAAGAACCAAGCAACAGTCGCGTCTGTCACCTAGGCTAGTCTTCGTCTTTGTCTTCCCCCAACACGGAGCATAGGGCATCCATGTTGCATGTGCATAGTCATTGGAGGACAGTGTTGTCCGCCAGCGCAAAGTATGGGGCTTCCACTTGGGTGTGGGATGGAACCTCTCCGCATCCTCGGGGGGCACCGGGTGTATACATCCCACTCATTATTACGTGTGAGTATCATGACCGAAGATAGCTGGGCAAGCCCCCGGGTGCATGACCCAGGTGCTCCCAACTCCGTTAAGAGCCATCCCGTGCATTTTTGCTCGGTTGCGCACTTGTACATCCCAAACTTGAATGCATTCTTCCCCGCGTAGCCACGGGATTGTGCTCCCACGGCCCAAACATTACCACAATGCACCCGGTGCAGCCATAGAGGTGTTGTGTCGACGAAGCCACCTCATGAAGTGCCGAGGCGCTGGCCGGACAGCGGCTCGAGGACCTCGCGAGGCCCTGCCTCCGAAGGCTGCACCGACACTCCTGTTGCCGTGGGTGGCCCGCACTGCTTGTGCCCTATCGCTCCCCCTAGACCGCTGCACCTGCTGCCTCGGGGCTCGGCTGCATGTTGCTTGCTCGCGAGGGTGACAACTGCGCCATGCCCACGCAACCCCGGGGATGCCCCCATCCTCCGCTCGCTCAACCTGGCCAAGTACTCCCTCGGTGCGAGCCCCCAGGACCAGTTCGGGGAGGACATCTGCGGTACCTCCCTACTCCGGGAGGGTGTTGGTGCCTGCAGGGGGCGCCTGATCCATAGCACCATCCGCAGGTATGACATAGTTTGGAACATAGGCCTCTACATAAAGGCCCTGTTCCCTTCCTGAGCCATCCCCACGCATGGTAGGGACGGCACCTCCGGGCGGCCCCGCCCTATGCGCACAGTCCGCAGACCCTCCCGTAGTCTGTCCGAAGTTGCTTTCCTCTACCACCGCCATGGGTTGCTTTCTTGGCGGGGGGCTCCCAATGCGCCTTCGCTACCGTTGCCTGCTACCCGGACGCCTGAGCCGCCTGCTCCCTACACCTGTTGGCATGCTCCCGCCGGGTCGACCTAGGTTGTCGATGATCCATTGGGGCATGAGTGTGCGCATTGAGGCGCGTGCGGGGTATTCCATCATTTTTGTCGAAGGCTCCACCGTCGCGGCTGGGCGGCGCCCTAAAACCGGTCACTGAGATCCGAAGGAGAAGGAGCATGGCATGCCCTGCCTGGGCTTACCTAGGGTCTAAGGGCGCACGTCTTTGGCGGACGGGGGGACGTGCACGACGAACAAGCCCCTGGTGCCTAACACCAGTGGCCACGAAGAAGGGTGGGGATTCAAGGCCCTCCTCGCGACGGCGACTAACTCAACGATGTGTTTGGCCCAAGCCTCGAAGCCCCCATGTGTCAGGCAGTGGCAAAGGATCTCGCTCGCCATCAGCAGGGCACCGTGCGCGTTGAGATCCCCTACGTAGGTATAGTGCGACGTCGGTCCCGGGGGTGCCGCCCGTCCACCGCACGCTTGGACGGCACGAGGAGCAACGATGGTGGAGACGAAGCTGGTAGCCTGGTACCGACCTTCCGGCGCCACGCCGCCACTGCATGGGTCTTGGACGATAGCGGTGGGGTCGGTGAAGGCGGTTCCACCGGCGCCGCAGAAAGCTTGTTGGGCATCGGCCATTGGAACGGTGAAGCAGGGAAAGGGTGAGGCTTGAAGAAGGCTTCGTCATGCCCCCTACCTGGCGCGCCAAATGTCGGATGTCGGGCTCCGCAAAACCCAAGGATGTTCGAATATAGGGGTGTGCGCGAAGATCCCAAGTAGCCTCACCCCTCCTAGCTCACAGCCTGATGGCTTAGACGATGAACTCGTACAATGACAAGGAAGAAGATGGCACACGATGATTAACCCAGGTTCAGGCCACTATGAAGCTTAAAACCCTACTCTTGCTTCGGTGGATTGACTCATGAGGAGGTTTGTGAATGTACTAGTACAATGGTGAGTTGCGTCGCGAGGGCGTTCTGGTGATCTTGCCTCTTATCTTTCGTCCCCTTCTCTATGGAGCAGCCTAGCCTCTATTTATAGTGGCCCGGTCCTCCAAATTTGAAGGGGGACAGGGGGTACATCTTTATCCTGGCGAAAGGTGGTCTCCGCCTGCAAAGTAGCCGTCGATGATGCAGAGGTGGATTCAGCGATGACATCCATCCTGCAGGGCTTGTGGTCTTGGTCTTGTTCCACCGGAATGGAAACCTTTGGGTGGTGCTTTGGGAACCTACGTACGTTGTAGGATCGAAAGTAGGTCTAGAGGCGGGGGGGGGGGGGGGGGTGATTAGTCTACTTGACCAAATAAAGATCTACTTTTTCCCAATTTTAATTCTTGGCAGATTTTAGCGTTCATAGTATGTCAAGTACACCCTACACATGCATGTCTAAGAGTATATCAGCGGAAAGTAAAGACATTGCACATGTAAGTAAAGAGAGGGTAGGAAAAGCAAACATAATTGGTGACACGATGATTTTTCCCATGGTTCCGATAGGTGGTGCTATCGTACATCGACATTCATGGATTCTTCAACCCATGGAGGTTAACGGTCGCGAGAGTCCACAGAGAGCTCTACCCACGGAGGGTTCCACGAAGAAGCAACCTTGGCTATACCATCACGCCTTACTCGGGGTAGATCTTCACGAATTAGGAAATCTCCTTTCCCTTACAAACTTCTTGGTTCACTCCACAACACGAAGTAGGAGGCTCCCACGTGACACCTAACCAATCTAGGCGGCACCAACCTCCACAAGGTAATAGGCTTGTTAATGTTGATGAACTCCTTGCTCTTGTGCTTCAAGATGATAGAATCCTCAATACACAATCACTCTCTCATAGATATGGCTTGTTATAAGAGATGGGACTGGTGGAAAGCAACTTGGGGAGGCTAGAAATTAAGATTCATATGGTTGGAGTGGAAGATCTTGACCTCAACACAAGGGTAGGTGGTTCTCTCTTAGAAAATCTGATAGGATAGGTATGGAATGTTGGAAATATGCCCTAGAGGCAATAAATAAAGTGTTTATTATTATATTTCCTCGTTCATGATAATTGTTTATTATCCAAGCTATAACTGTATTGACTGGAAACACATTGCATGTGTGAATATATAGACAACACTTTGTCCCTAGTGTGCCTCTAGTAAACTAGCTTGTTGATCAAAGATAGTCAAGGTTTCCTAGCCATTTACATGAGATGTCATTTGATAACGGGATCACATCATTAGGAGAATGATGTGATGGACAAGACGCAAACTATAAACGTAGCATATGATCGTGTCAGTTTATTGCTACAGTTTTCCGCACATCAAGCATATGTTCCTAGGACCATGAGATCATGCAAATCACAGACACCGGAGGAGTGCCTTGTGTGTATCAAACATCACAACGTAACTGGGTGACTATAAAGGTGCTCTATAGGTATCTTCGAGGGTGTCTGTTGGGTTGGCATGGATCAACACCAGGATTTGTTACATCGTGTGACAAAGAGGTATCTCAGGGCCCACTCGGTAATACAACATCAGAATAAGCCTTGCAAGCAATGTGACTAATTTTGAGCCACGGGATGTTGTATTACGGAAACGAGTAAAGAGACTTGCCGGTAACAAGGTTGAACTAGGTATGGAGATACCGACGATCGAATCTCGGGCAAGTAACATACCGAAGATCAAAGGGAACATCATACGGGATTAACTGAATCCTTGACATAGAGGATCGACCGATAAAGATCTTCGTAGAATATGTAGGAATCAATATGGGCATCCAGGTCCCGCTATTGGTTATTGACCGTAGAGGTGTCTCGGTCATGTCTACATAGTTCTCGAACCCGCAGGGTCTGCACACTTAAGGTTTGGTGACGTTTCGATAGTATAGAGTTATGTATGGTAGTGACCGAAGGTTGTTAGGAGTCTCGGATGAGATCCCGGACATCATGAGGAGCTCAGAAATGGTCTGGAGGTAAAGATTGATATATAGGAAGTCCTGTTTTGGTCACCGGAAAAGTTTCGGGCTCATCGGTAGTGTACCGAGAGTGTCAGGAGGGTACCAGGGGACCATTGGGAGGGGTATTTCGACCCAAGAGGCTACATGGGATGTGGGAGAAGGAATACCAGCCCTTAGTGGGCTGGCCGAAGGCCCACAGGAAGCCCATGCGGCTAGGAAAAAACCCAAGGTGGAAAGAATGCAAAAGTGGAAAATAAGGAAGGAGTCCTAATCCTACTAGGAGTGGAGGAGGAGGACTCCTCCCTCCCACTTCGGTCAAAGCCAGGGGCTGGAGCCTTGGGGGCCAAGCCTCCTACTCCCCTCCTCCTATATATACTAGAGGTTTGAGGGTTTTTTTGGACACAGAGAAACAGCCACGTGCTACCTCTCCTCTAGATCGTAGTTTCTCCTCTAGATTAGTTTTCAGCGGTGCTTAGGCAAAGCCCTGCTAGAATAACCCCACCACCCTCGCCGTAATGCCGTCACGCTGCCGGATAACTCGTCTACCTCTCCGCTCTCTTTTGCTGGATCAAGAAGGCGGACATCATCATCAAGCCGTGCATGTGCTTAATGCGGAGGTGCCATCCTTTCAGTGCTAGATCGGCACGGATCGTGATTGGATCGCGAGACACTCGACGAATTGGATCGCGAATACGTTCGATTACATCAACCGTGTTTCTTAACGCTTCCTGCTTAGCGATCTACAAGGGTATGTAGATCCACTGTTCCATCTCGTAGATGCTCATCTCCTAGATTGATCTTGGTGAAGCGTAGGATTTTTTTCCCATGCAATGTTCCCCAACAATGGTATCCGAGCTAGGTCTATGTGTAGATGAGATCTTGAGTAGAACACAAAGAGTTTGTGGGCGTTGATGCTTACATTGCTTCCTCCCTTGGTCGTGTTTTGGTTCAGAGATATTGTGGGATGAAGCGGCCCGGACCAACCTTACTCGTACGCTTACGAGAGACCGATTCCATCGACTGACGTGTAACTTCGTTGCACAAACATGGCTGGCGGGTGTCTGTTTCTCCTACTTTAGTTGGATCGGATTCGACAAAGGTGGTCCTTGAGAAGGTTGAAAAGCAATTTATGTATCACCGTTGTGGTTTTGTGTAGGCGAGAATTGTTCTTGCTAGATACCCGTAGTAGCCACGTAAAACTTGCAACAACAATTAGAGGACGTGTAACTTGTTTTTGCAGGGTATGTTGTGATGTGATATGGCCAATTACATGATGAGATATATGTGATATCTGAGATGATTATGTGTTGTATAGAATATCACGACTTGCATGTCGATGAGTAAGGCAACTGGCAGGAGCCATAGGGTTGTCTTTAATTATTGTATGACCTCCGTGTCAATCATTAAGCGCTATGTAATGATTTACTTTGTCGCTAAATGGTAGCTATAGTAATATGAGCATGGTGGGCGCGACAACCCCGATGGCGACACAATGATGGAGATCATGGTGTTGTGCCCGCGATGATGGAGATCATGCTGGTGCTTTCAAGATGGAGATCAAAAGCACAAGTTCATGGCCATATCATGTCACTTATGATTTGCATGTGATGTTAATCCTTTTATGCACCTTGTTTTGCTTAGGACGGCAGTAGCATTATAAGGTCATCCCTCACTTAAATTTCAAGGTAAAATTGTGTTCTCCTCGAATGTTCACCATTGCGAAAGTTCGTTGTGTCGAGACACCATGTGATGATCAGGTCTGATAGACTCTATGTTCACATACAACGGGTGCAAGCCAGTGTTGCACGTG
This sequence comes from Hordeum marinum, assembly GCA_022496015.1. Classification (NCBI taxonomy): domain Eukaryota; kingdom Viridiplantae; phylum Streptophyta; class Magnoliopsida; order Poales; family Poaceae; genus Hordeum; species Hordeum marinum. The sequence goes on along the minus strand of CM039674.1, from coordinate 260,964,309 downwards.
CAGAACACTCGGGTTAAACTTGACGAGCCTAGCATGTACAGACATGACCTCGGAACACAAGAGACCGAAAGGTCGAACATGAGTCATATAGTAGATATGATCAACATGATGAAGTTCACCATTGAAACCACGTTAACTCACGGGATGATTAGACTTGAGTTGGTGAATTTGGATCATGTATCACTCAGATGACCTGAGGGATGTCAATTTGAGTGGGAACTTTAGTAATTTGATTAACTAAACTCATTATCTTGAACAATAGTCTTAGTAACCTTTGCTTACTTATGTTGTAGTTCAATGGTTCACACAGTAGCACCCCTGAATTTTAATGCATTCCTAGAGAAAGCTAGGTTGAAAGATGATGGAAGTAACTTTGTGGACTGGGCCCGTAATATGAGGATTATCCTCACGGCTTCCCGAAAGGCATATGTCCTTGATGCACCGCTTGGTAACCAACCTACAGACATGTCATCCGAAGACGTTAAGAACACTTGGGAGGCACGTTCTGGAGATTACTCAATAGTTTAGTGTGCAACATTGTATGGCTTAGAACCGGGACTTCAAAGACGTTCTTAATGTCATGGAGCATATGAGATGTTCCTGGAGTTGCACTTTATCTTTAAGAAGAATGCCTAGATTGAGGGGTATGAGACCTGCGATAAGTTCTACGCTTGCAAGATGGAGGAGAACAGGTCTATCAGTGAACATATACTCAGAATGTCTGGGTATTTGACTCGTTTGGCGGAGTTAGGGATGACCCTTATGCCAGAGGCGATCACTGATAGAGTTCTTCAGTCATTGCCACCAAGCTACAAGAGCTTCATGCTGAACTATAACATGCACGGGATGAACAAGTCAGTCGCCGAGCTGTTTGCGATGCTAAAAGTTGTCGAGTCTGAAATCCAAAAAGAACATCACGTGTTGATGGTCAATAAAACCACTAGTTTCAAGAAGAATGGCAAGGGCAAGAAGGGTAACTCAAAGAACGGTGGCAAAGAATTTGCTCCTCCCGTGAAGAAACCCAAGGCTGGACCCAAGCCAGAAACTGAGTGCTTTCATTGCAAGGGAACTGGTCACTGGAAGCAGAACTGCCCCAAGTATCAGGCTGACAAGAAGGCGGCCAACAACAAACAAGGTATATGTGATATACATGTTATTGATGTGTACCTTACTAGCTCTCATTGTAGTGCCTGGGTATTTGATACCGGTTCGGTTGCTCACATTTGCAACTCAAAACAGGAACTACGGAAGGGATGAAGGCTTGCAAAGGATGAAGGGATGATGCGCATGGGAAATGGTTCCAAGGTTGATGTGATCACCGTCGGCACGCTCTCTATTCGATTACCATCGGGATTAGTGATGAACCTGAATAATTGTTATTTAGTGCCTGTGTTAGTGTGACAGCCCAAGTGCTGTCCCTGCCTTTTATGGCCATGTAATCTTATGTGAACCTTGTTGCCATGTGTTATATGATATGATGTTGTTCATTGCCTTCCATCTCATGCATCATGCATCCTGCATCTCATCTTCATGCATGCATATTATCTTGTGGTGTGCTTCTATGTGTCCTTGTTGTGAGTGGTCTTGGGTATGTGTGTGATGAGTGGGCATCAACCTCCTCCCCTCTCCCTTCTTTTCAAAACAACCTAAACCTTTTATTCCTATTATCATTCTTCAACAGAATTAATTTGCTTTATAAATCTGTTAAAAATGTTCCAAGTTCTAGTAAATATTAATTTGAGCCTAGGTGTTTTGTTCTTTTGATGTTTTGAGCTTTATGATTTTGGGGTTTTAAAATAACAGGGGCTGTTGTTTTATAATAGTATTAAAAATACTTGCTTTAAAAATCCACTTGTTAATTTTATTAAATAGGTCACATTTCCTATTAGGCAAAAGTTTTTTTGTTTGATCAAAAATCCTTTTATTTTTCCTCTGAAGGGTTTTTCTTGTGTTGCTGTTTTATTAAAAGGAAAAACCTCTGCTGTGTTTTTCTCTATGAGTGAGAGGGAGAGAGCTGGGCCTTTCTTCCCGTCGCGGCCCAGCTAGCGTGCCGAATCCGGCCCAGCCCACAGCAAACGGCCACCTGCTCTGCCGTCCTCCGTCAGGTGCGTGTGTGTGAGAGAGAGAGCAAAGAGAGAGCGCTCGTCGACGCCGTGAGAGGAGCTCACAGACATCGAGGCAACCCCCTATTTAAGCACGCGGATGCCTAGGGTTCGGTCTTTCCCTCACCGCCGCCACTCCTCCATTCTTCTCCTCCTCCTCCTCCCTCCTTTCTTTTGTCAGGTAAGTCTCTAGTGAGGTGAGGTTCAAAGAGGTCGCCGGTCCTCGTCGTCGTCCTCCTCGCGTCTCCGGTGACCCTCCTCGTGCCCGACATGTCATGGCGGCCACAGACCGTCCCTGCATCCCGTTCCCAACACTAGGGTGCCATGGGAATGCCCTCGCTGTCTTCTTCTTCCTCGCTGGCGCCGCGCTCCCGAAGCTCGCCGTCGTTCTTCTTCCTCTTAGTCGCCACCGCGTCGTCGTCCTTCTTCCTCCTCTTCGTCGTGCTCCGAGCCGTCGTCGTCCCCTCTCGGTGAGCTGCCGCATTCCCTCCTATGCCATACGCGTAGCTTGCCGTCGTCGTAGTGCTCGTCGCCGCCCGTCAGAAAGGCGTGGCCTTGAGGTCACCTCCGTCCTCCTCGTCGCGAGACGAGCAGGGGAATGGAACCCCATAGATCCCCGCTTCCCTTCTGCCAGTTAGCGTTGCCGGAGAGCCCGTGTAGTCACCAGAATTATCACTGCCGTTTGCTGTCTCTGGAGTGTTCAAGTCCAGTTTCGTCAGGGTATTTGCTCGCTCTGTTAGTACTAGTAGCGCTCCACCTCCTTCCTATTGAGATTTGAAGCGTAGCGCAGTGGTACCGGCTCGGGGAAATGAACAACATGTCGCAGGTTCGATCCCGTCTTCCACCCTTTTTTCTCTTTTTCGATTGGATCTGGTGTGGTGTTGTGCGTTCGGATCCGGTGTGGTGGCCGGATCCCGTGTGTTGTGTGCGTGGGTGTGGACTGGTGCGGCTGTGTGCCAGATCTAGGTGTGGTTGTGGTGTAGTGTGCGTGTGTGCCTGTGTGTGGTGTGTGTGTGTGGATCTGCTGTGGCCAGTAGGATCCAGAGTGTGTGTATGTGGCAGAGTGTGTGTGCTGTGTGGGTGTGTGACAAGTGGCCCCAGGCCCCACTATCATACACTAGGGCAGCCCTGGTGAGTATGCCAGGTGGGCCCCCCTCCTTTTTTTGTGTTTTCTTGTATTTTTTATATTTTTGTGGTGTTTAATGGATTATTTCTAATTCTAGTATAATTGCTAAATCTGGCTATGTGCTTTTATGGACATGATCATTTGTAGTAAGTTTCAACCTATAGGAATGAGCGGTGTTTTGCTATCTTGTGTTTTGCCATGATGCTCCATGTCAATATATGAGTATGATACATGATTTTGGGGTAGAATCACCCAAGTAATCTATTGGTGCAATTGGTTTGGTAATTTGAGCAAGTTTGTCAAAATGTCATTTTGTCTCAAAGTGCCATTTTGTCATTTTTGTTATATTTAATCCATGCATGCTATGATAATTGTGCCAACATGAATATGGTAGCCTTTGATGAGTAGAATGCCATGGTATTTATTTTTTGTCATATTAAACTTGCATATAAGTGGGAACCATGCTCTAAAGTAGCTACTAAAATGTTGTTGTTTTCAAACAATCTAAATATTTCTAAGTTTGAGAATTTGTTAATATTTTTATGCCATGAAGAGTGGATGATACCTAGTGATATGTTGAGAATGAGCTCAAGCTCAGTGCTAGTGTTTTGAAGTAGATGTTGTCCTCTATCATACTGTTAATTATCATGCCATGAGGTGGTCTCTATCACCATTAGTTTCTGTTGTCAACTTGCTATCAGCTTAACTCAGATTCCAGAAAAACTGTTATTTTCACTAAGTCCTTAAAATCTGTTTCATCATGCCAACTTGTGAGCTTCATGCTTATTGATGTGTGCCTCCATTCCAGATTGTGTAGTTGGATAATTTGATAAGCATGCTATGTACTTTATGTCAATGCCTTGCTTGTGGTTGGAGACTTCCTGTAGCTCTGGTTATTGGCTGTGAAAGTTGCCATGTTGCTGTTTTGTGGCAGATTGTTTGTTTTAGTGTTTAGTGACTTGTGGGAGCTATAATCCATGGAATTGCTTGATATTTGACTCCATTGTGGTTGGTTTTTCATTGCCTAACCAGTGGCTACCTTGGAATGCCAAGGAATAGCCCATGGCCTTCTTTGCTTCTGTTTTGCCTTTGTAAGTTGTCGTGAGCGAAGCGTGAGAACCATAACTCCGTTTCTTACGTTCTACGTATGCATTTGTATCGATTTACATGAAGCATCCATATATGCCGTGTTCATGCATGTTTAAATACTTAACATGAGGTTCGTTCTAGAATTGTAAATAACTAAACTATTGCATGTGAAACATGACTAGTTTAGGATTGCCATGTTAAATTCTTCAAATGAATCATGCATCATATTCTTTGTGCATTGCACCTTGATGGTTGTTTATTATTGCTGTTTCTCTTGGATAGACGCGAGTGTTGAAACTAAGTACGAGGATCCAGGAGAGTACCACTACGAGGACCCCGCTCTTTGTCCCTCTGAAGAACCAATATGCAAGATGATCGTACCCGAATCCCGACACTATTTTTGCTTTGCTAGATGTCTCTTTCTTATTGTTACATATGCGTTACCTACCAATTGAATGTCAAGCCTCCTACGTTGCCATGATAGCCTCTAACCCCTCCACATCCTAGCAAACCTTTGTTTGGCTAAGTTACCGCTGCTCAGCCCCTCTTATAGCATTCTTAGTTGCAGGTGCAGGTTGTATCCATGTGATAACATGGATTTGGCGTATCACACTATTATCTGCTATTTAATTTAATGCACATATATATCTTGGTATGGTGGAAGGCTTGGCCTTTTGCTAGGTGTTTTGTTCCGCTTTTACCGCCATAGTTTCTTGTTACCAGTGTTATGTTTCCATATTTTGCGCTCCTAACATGCTCGGGGTTATTATGGGGACCCCCTTGATTATTCGGTCAAGATTAAAAGTTGTCTGGCAAGACCCAACATTGGTACTATTTACTTAAACAACTTAATAAAATTTGCATAGGGCTTTGCAACCCCGTGGATAATTAATCAACCCCCGGGCCAGTGCTCCTCATGAGTGTTGGTGGGGCCAACTCGGGGCAACTCGAGGGATTTCTATCAGGCCACTGTATGTACTGCTCATCTGGTAGTGCCCTGAGATAGAGATACGCGTGGCACCTATTGGGATCTGGCCTGCCGAGCCGTCATGCTGGACTTATTTTACCTTTATCGAGTGGCTTGCGTGTGGGACTCTGACTTTCTTCGGGCTATCTCGAGGTGTTGGAATTCCTTTGGAGTTGCCTATGATGATCACGAGATCCATGGTCGAGGCTATTCCCATGGAGTGTGGTTAATTTATGATGGACTAGTTGGAGCACCCCTGCAGGGTGAAAATTTTCAGAAAGCCGTGCCCACGGTTATGTGGCAACTTGGATATTTGTTTAACACCCGGTTATAGTTAACTTGAAGTAAACTCTTATAAAATGCACCAACTATGTGAGTAACCATGATTGTCTCTGCTCGTGAACATGATCCGAGAGAGAACACGGTGTGGTTAGGATTGACGTAAGTAGGTGTTCAGGATCTCTTAGAGGTCATTTTAGTTCTCGATCGTTTATCATAGACCACATATTTACTTTCATGTTTCGTAAGATTAGCCTCCAAAAATGCTTAGTGCTGCTGCAAACTAAACACATACCTCATTCCAACCTATAAGCTTGAATACTCCCGGTACCCGGGAGCGAGATTGCTGAGTCCCCATGGCTCACAGATTACTACATCAATCCAGGTGCAGGTACAAATGAGATCGTGCCAGATGATGTGACGCGACTCCATTGGGAGTATGACGAGGAGCGTGGGAGGATGTACGTCACTTATCCAGACGAGTAGAGTGGCCGTGGTCGAGATCTTTGGGCTAGCAAGCCAATGTCATTGCAGCATTTTATCGTTTGTTTTCGTCCGTAGCCGGAACCTGCCTTTGTATTGATGATTGAAATAATTGTGTGGATTTGTAATTTAGCTTGTGGCAAGTGTAAGCCAACTCATATACTCTTCTCTTCCTAAATGTATGTAATGATGTTGTACTTGCTAATGGCAAGATGCACCTCTATCCCTGTCGAGGCCCTTGTGTCTTAATATGGATAGGCGCACATCTTGGGCGTGACAAGTTGGTATGCAGAGCCATATGACCATAGGAGCCGTTTGCTTGATCAAACTTGGCCGAGTCGAGTCTAGTAAAACTATTTGGAGTCTAGTTATATCGGAGAGTAGGTTTCTTTTTACTCCTCTTCTATGCTCTGGTGAGGTATTCGACTTAGGAATTTTGATTCTACTCCTCTTCTCGCTCAAATTTTTTTAGGATCACGCGGGTATTTTGGAGTCTATATGATACCGATGTGACGGTGTTCTATCTTGGTGCCTCCTGTCTCACTTGATTTCTTCCGGGGAGTCGAGCTCCAAGGAATTTGGGCACATCGTTATCATTCAGCTTCCTTAGTATCTCAGGACAGAGAGTGTTCGGAATTACTTCAATACTTGTCGTGGTGAGATAAGGTCGGAGTCACCCAATACTGGGAAGGTATCCGGGATACCACCATGATTTAGTATCATTGTGCTTTCGAAGATTCGAGTTAGATGGATTTGCGAAACTAGTAGTTATGTGTTGAAGTATGGATACAGTTGGGGTGTAGGTTTGCTAGTTGTGTAAGATATTTCCTCCTTGTATCCCCCACACCGGATTGCATAACCTGAAAGTTTTCGGAAGTTCTTATGTGGGAACTCATGTAGTTATCTAGGATCATCTTCTTCAGATGTATGAGGGCTTATACATTTGTTCCGAGCAACAGTAGCTCAATACTTTTGTGTTATTGCAAGTGTCTTCTAATATCTAATGATGTTATCGCAAAACCGAAGAAGGCATTCTTACTATTTTTTTAGTAGGAAGGCTGTTTGTGTTGTTCATTCAATTTGTTTCAAGCATTTGATTCATCTTTGAATTCATCTTATCAATGAGGTGCTGATGTTATTGTACATCTTTAGGATGTCTCCACCAACTCGCGGGAATCCGGGTCGTGGTGAGGAGCAGGCTGATGTTCCACCACCCCTGCCACCGCCTCCTCCTCCAGAAGCTTGGCAAGCTGTGATGGCCACAACCAATGCGAACACTCAGATGTTGCTCAGGTTGTTGCAAGAAAGAGATCAGGGTTAGCAAGGCTTTCAAGGGAATTTTCAAAATCAACCTTAGTTTGGGACGCTCAATCAGTTCGTTGCCAACCAACCCAAGTCTTTCACCTGTTGTGAGCAGTCTTTTGATGCTGATGATTGGCTCCGTGACATGAGTAAGCATTTTGACTGCAGCAATGTCAGACCAAAGGACTTTGTCATATCGCGTCGTTCCAGCTCAAGGGTCAGGCAGATGATTGGTGGCAGAAGTACAAGGATTCCAGAGGCGATCGTGTTGTTACTTGGGACGATTTCTGTCATGACTTCAGAGCCCATTACATTCCGACAAGCTTTGTCGAGAAAATGCGTGAGAAGTTCAGGCGCGTGAAGCAGGGGAGCAAGTCTGTCTATCAGTACAACATCGAGTTCCAGAATCTAGCCTGCTATGCCAAGCAAGATGTTCCAGATGACAAGGCCATGATTTATCAGTTCAGAGGTGGTCTCAAGGATGAGCTTCTGCTAGGTCTCGTCCTTCAAGAGCCTCGTGAGTTTGATCAGTTCTACAACATGGCTTTGAAGGTCATGGCAACTCAGCTCAAGTTGGAGAACTCAAGGAAGGGTTCAAGGGATTCATATTCCTCTTCTTCCATCTCTCAGATGGTTCCTAAGCAGCAGAAATATTGGGTTCCTAATCCTCCTCCGTTTCGTCCTCCTCAGCAACAAAAGTAGTTCGGTGGCCGTGGTTCTTCCCACCCACCCAATCCAGGATATCATAGAGACTCCAGGCGCCAAAAGCAGCTTTTGTTCCTCCTCCAGGCAAGTTTTGTCCGCTATCTGAGGTTACTTGTCACAAGTGTGGTCACAAGGGTCACTACTCAAACAAATGCAACCAGCAGCGTCTTCCGCCTCCTCCTCTAGTTAGGCCTCTAGGCAATGCAATGGTGAAGCATAATCCCAAGTCAGCAAGGATGAACATGCTGAATGCAGCTGAAGTAGAGCAGTCTCATGATGTGATTATGGGTAATCTCTTAGTCAACTCTGTTCCTGCAAAAGTCTTGTTTGATATTGGTGCATCACATTCATTCATATCTAGGCCTTTTTCTTCTAAGCATGATTTTGTGACTGAGAAAACCCTTATACCCCTAAAAATTAGTTCTCCAGGAATGCAAATGAATTATGGTGTGATGGTTCGGGGTGATTCTATCAAGATGGGAAATTATTCTTTTCTGGCTTCTCTTGTTGTTCTCGGAAATTCTGACATTGATCTCATTCTGGGCATGGACTTCCTGGCTATGAACAAGGCATATGTTGATTGTCAAGCAAAAGAAGTCAAGCTGACTCATCCTTCAAAAGATGTGATTATTTTCGTAGCTCGCGATGACATAATCCGTCTCTTTGCTCTTAATGAGAAGGGTGAAATCTCGTTTATTTCTCAAATTCCGGTGGTTTGTGAGTATGAAGATGTCTTTCCAGAAGAATTGCCAGGAATTCCTCCGCACCGGCCAGTCGAGTTTGTGATTGACCTCGAGCCTGGAACTGAACCGGTTTGCAAGCGCCCTTATAAACATGGCCCCAAAGAGCTGAAAGAGTTGAAGAAGCAGCTAGATGAACAAGAACGTCTGGGTTTGATCATACCAAGTTCTTCTCCATTGGGTTCTGGTGTTTTGTTTGTCAAGAAGAAGGATGGCATGGACCGTCTTTGTGTCGATTACCGTCCATTGAACAAGAAGAAAATCAGAAACAAGTACCCACTTCGCAACATCAATGAGTTCTTTTAATAACTGAAAGGTGCCAAGGTTTTCTCGAAGCTTGATATTCGCATAGTCTATCATCAGATTCACATTCGCGAAGAAGATATTCCAAAGACCGCTTTCAGGACGAGTTTTGGCTCTTATGAGTACACCGTCATGTCATTTGGTCTTGCCAATGCTCCTCCAACCTTCTCAAGAATGATGAACTTTATTTTCTCTCCTTTCAAGAATGAGTTTGTCTTGGTCTATTTGGATGATATCCTTGTCTTCTCAGAGACCGAAGAAGAGCATGTAGAGCATCTCAGGCTTGTGCTTGACAAGCTAAGAGAACATCAATTCTATGCCAAGTTTTCCAAGTGTGAGTTTTGGCTCAATGAAGTGGTGTACCTTGGGCATGTGATCTCTGCCGAGGGCATTAAATTTCACCCTGAGAAAGTTGAGGCAATCTTGAAGTGGGAGCCTCCTTAGAATGTGAAGCAGCTTCATAGCTTCCTCGGGCTTGCTAGTTATTGCAAAAGATTCATGGAGAACTTATCTCAAATTGCTAAGCCTCTGTCTAATCTTCTCCAGAAGAATGTCAAGTATGTTTGGTCTCCTGAGTGTAATGTGGCGTTCAATACGCTCAAGCAGAGACTGACTTCAGCTCTAGTTCTTGTTCCTCCCGAGCAGTCAAAGCCTTTCCAAGTTTTCTGTGATGCTTCTCTCCAAGGTCTTGGTGGTGTGCTTATGCACGATAAGAAGATAGTTGCTTATACCTCGCGTCAGTTGAAACCTGCCGAGAAGAACTACCACACTCATGATCTCGAGTTGGCGATAGTTGTGCATGCTCTGATGACTTGGAGTCATTTGTTGTTGGGTAGACCAGTTGAGGTGTACACCGATAACAAGAGCTTGAAGTACATTTTCACTCAACCCAATCTTAATCTTCGACAGTCTCGTTGGGTGGAAACGCTTGAGGACTTCAATCCAAGCATTGCGTATACTCCTGGAAAAGCAAATGTCATTGCAAACGCGCTCAGCCGTAAGGCATACTGCAACAGCCTCATTCTAAAGCCTCTTCAACTCGAGCTTTGTGAAGCCTTTCGCAAGCTCAACCTTCAAATGATTTTGCAAGGATTTATTGCCAATCTTCAAGTTTCTCCGACTCTGGAAGATCAGGTTCACCAAGCTCAACTTCTTGACGCAATGGTGAAGAAAGTGAATAAAGGTGTGGCCAAGGGCATTCCGAAGTATAAGTGTTTTCGAGTTGATGAAAAAGATACATTGTTCTTTGAGGACCATCTGGTGGTTCCAAAAGGTGATCTCAGGAAGGTTATCATGGATGAAGCACACAATTCTCTTCTATCCATTCATCCAGGCAGTTCCAAGATGTATCAAGATCTCAATCAAACCTTATGGTGGACTCACATGAAGTGTGAAATTGCTCAGTTCGTGAATGATTGTGATGTCTGTCGCAGAGTGAAGGCACAACATCAACGTCCAGTAGGTCTTCTTCAACCTTTGCCTATCCCAGAGTGGAAATTTGATCGTGTGGAGATGGATTTTGTCACTGGGTTTCCCAAGTCCAAGAGAGGCAATGATGCCATCTTTGTGGTTATCGACAAGCTGATCAAAGTTGCCCATTTCCTTGCAGTCAAAGGATCTATCTCGGCAGCTCAGCTAGCAGAGTTGTATACGTCAAGGATAGTTTCTTTACACGATATTACTTAGATCATCTCATCTGACCGTGGAAGCCTCTTTACTTCCAAATTTTGGGAGTCCTTCCAGACTGCTATGGGTACAAAGAGTCGTTTCAGCACTGCATTCCATCCGCAGACAAGTGGTCAAGTTGAGAGAGTCAATGAGATCGTTGAAGATATGCTCAGATCCTGTGTGATTTCTTTTGGTATGAAATGGGAAGACTGTCTTCCATATGCTGAATTCTCCTACAACAATAGCTTTCACGCTAGCTCAGGAAAGGCCCCTTTCGAGATTCTCTACGGCAGGAAGTGTTGTACCCCGCTTAACTGGTCTGAAACCGGTGAGCATCAAATTTTGGGCAATGACATGATCACCGAAGCAAAAGAGATGTGTCGTGTCATTCGTGAGAACCTCAAAGCATCTCAATCCCGATGGAAGAGTTATTACGATAACAAACATCAACAAGGTTGTTCGAATCGTGATTTTGAATTGGATCGGAGCTCTGATGATAGAATCGCAAATCGTAGAATCTTCACAATCAGGATCGTAAAAACGTAAATTCTATGAACCAAAATCATAGAATCAGATGGGTCAGTTTGGATCGTAAAGTCGTACAATCGTATAATAGAATCACGATTCTGACAACCTTGAACATCGGGATGTTTCCTTTCAAGTTGATGATCTAGTCTATCTCAGAGTCTCTCCCATGAAGGACACTCAGCGGTTTGGAATTAAAGGGAAACTAGCTCCTCGCTTTATTGGTCCTTTCAGAGTTGTTGGCAAGAGAGGTGAACTTGCATATCAACTAGAGCTTCCTCCAAACTTTGCAAATGCCAATGAGGTCTTCCATGTCTCTCAGCTCCAGAGGTGCTTCAAGACTCCCGAGCGTACCATTGACCTCCAAGAGATTTATCTCCAAGAAGACCTCTCTTATCGTGAGCATCCAGTGGCTATTCTCGAAGAAAGTGAGCATAAGACTCGCAACAAATCTATCAAGTTTCTCAAGGTGAAGTGGTCTCATCATTCTGACAAAGAAGCTACTTGGGAACGTGAGGATCTTCTCCGTTCCGAATATCCAGAGTTCTTTCATTCCTAGATCTCGGGTCGAGATCCTCTTGTAGTGTGGGAGAGTTGTGGCATCCCAAGTGTTGTCTCTGCCTTTTATGGTCATGTAATCTTATGTGAACCTTGTTGCCATGTGTTATATGATATGATGTTGTTCATTGCCTTCCATCTCATGCATCATGCATCATGCATCTCATCTTCATGTCATGCATATTATCTTGTGGTGTGCTTATATGTGTCCTTGTTGTGAGTGGTCTTGGTTATGTGTGTGATGAGTGGGCATCAACATCCTCCCCTCTGCCTTCTTTTCAAAACAACCTAAACCTTTTATTCCTATTATCATTCTTCAACAAAATTAATTTGCTTTATAAATCTGTTAAAAATTGTTCAAGTTGTAGTAAATATTAATTTGATCCTAGGTGTGTTGTTCTTTTGGTGTTTTGAGCTTTATGATTTTGGGGTTTTAAAATAACAAGGGATGTTGTTTTATAATAGTATTAAAAATACTTGCTTTTAAAAATCCACTTGTTAATTTTATTAAATAGGTCACATTTCCTATTAGGCAAAAGTATTTTTTTTGATCAAAAATCCTTTTATTTTTCCTCTGAAGGGTTTTTCCTGTGTTGCTGTTTTATTAAAAGGAAAAAACCCTGCTGTGTTTTTCTCTGTGAGTGAGAGGGAGAGAGCTGGGCCTTTCTTCCCCTCGCGGCCCAGCTAGCATGCCGAAGCCGGCCCAGCCCATAGCGAACGGCCACCTGCTCCGCCGTCCTCCTCCGTCAGGTGCATGTGAGAGAGAGGAGAGAGAGAGAGCGCGTCAACGCCATGAGAGGAGCTCACAGACGTCGAGGCAACCCCCTATTTAAGCGTGCAGATCCCTAGGGTTCGGTCTTTCCCTCGCCATCGCTGCTCCTCCATTCTTCTCCTCCTCCTCCCCCTCCTTTCTTCTGTCAGGTAAGTCTCGAGTGAGGTGAGGTTTAGAGAGGTCGCCGGTCCTTGTCGTCGTCATCCTCGCATCTCTAGTGGAGCTCCTCCGTGTTTGGCATGTCGTGGCGGCCGTGGACCGTCCCCGCATCCCGTTCCCGGCGCTAGGGTGCCGTGGGAAGGCCCTTGCCATCTTCTTCTTCCTTGCTGGCGCCGCGCTCCCAAAGCTCGCCATCGTTCTTCTTCCTCTTCGTCTCTGCTGCGTCGTCGTCCTTCTTCCTCCTCTTCGTTGTGCTCCAAGCCGTCGTCATCCCCTCTCGGTGAGACGCCACGTCCCCTCCTATGCCGTACGCGTAGGTCGCCGTCGCTGTAGTGCTCGTCGCCGCCGGTCGGAAATGTGTGGCCTTGAGGTCACCTCCGTCCTCCTCGTTGCGACACGAGCAGGGGAATGGAACCCCGTAGATCCCCGCTTCCCTTCTGCCAGTTAGCGTCGCCGGAGAGCCCGTGTAGTCGCTCGAATTGTCGCCACCGTTTGCTATCGCCGAAGAGTTCAAGTTCAGTTTCGTCAGGGTATTTGCTCGCTCTGTTAGTACTAGTAGCGCTCCACCTCCTTCCTGTCGAGAACCAAAGCATAGCATAGTGGTACCGGCTTGGGGAAACGACCAACAGGTCGTGGGTTCGATCCGGGCTTCCCCCTTTTTTCTATTTTTCGATTGGATCTAGTGTGGTGTTGTGTGTTCGGATCCGGTGTGGTGGCCGGATCTCATGTGTTGTGTGCGTGGGTGTGGATCTGGTGCGGCTGTGTGCCAGATCCAGGTGTGGCTGTGGTCTAGTGTGAGTGTGTGTCTGTGTGGTGTGTGTGTGTGTGGATCTGTTGTGGCCAGTAGGGTCCATAGTGTGTGTGTGTGGCAGAGTGTGTGTGTGTGTGCTGTGTGGGTGTGTGACAAGTGGCCCCAGGCCCCACTGTCATACACTAGGGGGGCCCTGGTGAGTATGCTAGGTGGGCCCCCTCCTTTTTTGTGTCTTCTTGTATTGTTTATGTTTTTGTGGTGTTTAATGGATTATTTCTAATTCTAGTATAATTGCTAAATCTGGCTATGTGCTTTTATGGACATGATCATTTGTAGTAAGTTTCAACTTATAAGAATGAGTGGTGTTTTGCTATCTTATGTTTTGCCATGATGCTCCATGTAAATATATGAGTATGATACATGATTTTGGGGTAGAATCACCCAAGGAATCCATTGGTGCAATTGGTTTGGTCATTTGAGCAAGTTTATCAAAATGTCATTTTGTCTCAAAGTGCCATTTTGTCATTTTTGTTATATTTAATCCATGCATGCTATGATAATTATGTCAACATGAATATGGTAGCCTTTGATGAGTAGAATGTCATGGTATTTAATTTTGTCATGTTAAAATATCATATAAGTGGGAACCATGCTCTAAAGTAGCTACTAAAATGTTGCTGTTTTCAAACATGCTAAATATTTCTAAGTCTGAGAATCTGTTAATATTTTTATGCCATGAATGGTGGATGCTACCTAGTGATATGTTGAGAATTAGCTCAAACTCAGTGCTAGTGTTTTGAAGTAGATGTTGTCCTCTATCATCGTGTTAATTTTCATGCCATAAGGTGGTCTCTATCACCATTAGTTTCTGCTGTCAACTTGCTATCAGCTTAACTTAGATTCCAGAAAAACTGTTATTTTCACTAAGTCCCTAAAATCAGTTTCATCATGCCAACTTGTGAGCTTCATGCTTATTGATTTGTGCCTTCATTACAGATTGTGTAGTTGGGTAATTTGATAAGCATGCTATGTAGTTTATGTCAATGCCTTTCTTGTGGTTGGAGACTTCCTGTAGCTCTAGTTATTGGCTGTGAAAGTTGCTATGTTGCTGTTTTGTGGCAGGTTGTTTGTTTTAGTGTTTAGTGACTTGTGGGAGTTATACTCCATGGAATTGCCTGATCTTTGACTCCATTGTGGTTGGTTTTTCATTGCATAACCAGTGGATACCTTGGAATGCCAAGTAATAGCCTATGGCCTTCTTTGTCTTGTGTTTTGCCTTCGTGACTTGTCGTGAGCATAGCGTGAGAACCGTAACACCGTTTCTTACGTTCTACATATGCATTTGTATCGATTTTTCATGAAGCATCCATATTTGCCATGTTCATGCATGTTTAAATAACTTAACATGAGGTTATGTCCAGAATTGTAAATAACTAAACTATTGCATGTGAAACATGACTAGTTTAGGATTGCCATGTTAAATTCTTCAAATGAATCATGCATCATGTTGTTTGTGCATTGCACCTTGGATGGTTGTTTATTATTGTTGTTTCTCTTGGGTATACACGAGTGTTGAAACTGAGTACGAGGATCCAGGAGAGTACCACTACGAGGACCCCGCTCTTTGTCCCTCTAAAGAACCAACATGCAAGATGATCATACCCGGATCCCGACACTATTTTTGCTTTGCGAGGTCTCTCGTTCTTATTGTTACATATGCATTACCTACCCCTTGAATGTCCTACATTGCCATGATAGGCTCTAACCCCTCCGCATCCTAGCAAACCTTTGTTTGGCTAAGTTACCATTGCTCAGCCCCTCTTATAGCATTCTTAGTTGTAGGTGCAGGTTGTATCCATGTGATAACATGGATTTGGCATATCATAATATTATTAGCTATTTAATTTAATGCACATATATAGGTTGGTATGGTGGAAGGCTTGGCCTTTTGTTATGTGTTTTGTTCCGCTTTTACCGCCATAGTTTCTTGTTACCGGAGTTATGTTTCTATATTTTGCGCTCCTAACAAGCTCGGGGTTGTTATGGGGACACCCTTGATTATTCGGTTGAGATTAAAACTTGTCTGGCAAGACCCAGCATTGGTACTATTTGCTTAAACAACTTAATAAAATTTGCATAGGGCTTTGCAACCCCGTGGATAATTAATCAACCCCTGGGCCAGTGCTCCTCATGAGTGTTGTCCAAACTAGAGCCACTTGCGGGGCCACCTTGGGGAAACTCGATGGATTTCTATCAGGGCACCGTATGTACAGCTCATTTGGTAGTGCCCAGAGACAGAGATGCGTGCGACTCCTATTGGGATCTGGCCTGCCGGGCGGTCTTGCTGGACTTTTTTTACCTTTATCGAGTGGCTTGCGTGTGGGACTCTGACTTTCTTTGGGCTATCTCGAGGTGTTGGAATTCCTTTGGAGTTTCCTAATCACGAGGTCCGTGGTTGAGGCTATTCTTGCAGAGTGTGGTTAACTTGTGATGGACTAGTTGGAGCACCCCTGCAGGGTTAAAAATTTCAGAAAGTCGTGCCCGCGGTTATGTGGCAACTTGGATATTTGTTTAACACCCGGTTATAGTTAACTTGAAGTAAACTCTAATAAAATGCACTAACTGTGTGAGTAACCGTGATTGTCTCTACTCGTGACCATGATCCGAGAGAGATCAACGGTGGGGTTATGATTGACGTAAGTAGGTGTTTAGGATCTCTTAGAGGTCATTTTAGTTCTCGATCGTTTATCGTAGACCACATATTTACTTTCATGTTTCGTAATATTAGCCACCATAAATGCTTAGTGCTACTGCAAGCTAAACACATACCCCATTCCAATCTATAAGCTTGAATAGTCCCGGTACCCGGGAGCGAGATTGCTGAGTCCCCGTGGCTCACAG
Organism: Hordeum marinum; assembly: GCA_022496015.1. Lineage (NCBI taxonomy): Eukaryota > Viridiplantae > Streptophyta > Magnoliopsida > Poales > Poaceae > Hordeum > Hordeum marinum. Next base: position 260,947,879 of record CM039674.1, on the reverse strand, counting down.
ATTACTACTACAATCCAGGTGCAGGTACAGATGAGATCGTGCCAGATGATGTGATGCAACTCCAGTGGGAGTATGACGAGGAGCGTGGCAGAATGTACGTCACTTATCCAGACGAGTAGAGTGGTCGTGGTCAAGATCTTTGGGCTAGCAAGCCAGTGTCATTGCAGCATTTCATCGTTTGTTTTCGTTCGTAGCCGAAACCTACCTTTGTATTGATGATTGAAATAATTGTGTGGATTTGTAATTTAGCTTGTGGTGAGTGTAAGCCAACTCATATACTCTTCTCTTCCTAAATGTATGGAATGATGTTGTACTTGCTAACGGCAAGATGGGCCTCTATCCCTGTCGAGGCCCTCGTGTCTTAATATGGATAGGCACGCATCTTGGGCGTGACAGTTAAGCATGAACATTATATCTGGATCTTGTTTATTGCGAGACGTTTACTCATTTAAATCAAAGAATAATGGTTGTTCTATTTATATGAGTAATATCTTTTATGGTCATGCACCCAATGTGAGGGGTTTATTCATACTGAATCTTGATAGTGATGATAGTCATGTTCAGAACATTGATGCCAAAAGATGTAGAGTTGATAGTGATAATAGCACTTTCTTGTGGCACTGACATTTAAGTCATATTGGTGTAAAATACATGAAGGAGCTCCATGCTGATGGACTTTTGGAGTCACTTGATTTTGAATCACTTGACACATGTGAACCATGCCTCATGGGCAAGATGACTAAAATGTTGTTCTCTGGAACAATGGAACGAGCAAGTGATTTGTTGGAAATCAAACATACTGATGTGTGCGGTCCAATGAATGTTGCAGCGCGCGGTGGATATCGTTATTTTATCACCTTCGCTGATGACTTAAGTAGATATGGGTATATTTACTTAATGAAACACAAGTCTGAAACGTTTGAAAAGTTCAAGAAATTTCAGAGTGAAGTATATAATCATCATAACAAGAAGATTAAATTCCTAAGATCTGATCGAGGAGGAGAATATCTTAGTTATGAGTTTGGAAGTCACTTAAGATAGTGTGGAATTGTTTCACAATTGACACCGCCTGGAACACCACAACGTAATTGTGTGTCCGAACGTCGTAATCGAACCGTATTAGATATGATGCGTTCTATGATGTCTCTTGCCGATTTCCCACTATCGTTTTGGGGTTATGCATTAGAGACAGCTGCATTCACTTTAAATAGGGCACCATCAAAATCCATTGAGACGACGCCATATGAGCCGTGGTTTGGCAAGAAGCCAAAGTTGTCATTTCTTAAAGTTTGGGGATGTGATGCTTATGTCAAAAAGCTTCAGCCTGAAAAGCTAGAACCCAAAGCAGAGAAATGCGTCTTCATAGGATACCCAAAAGAGACAGTTGGGTACGCCTTCTATCTCAGATCCGAAGGCAAAGTGTTTGTCACTAAGAATGGAATATTTCTTGAGAAAGAGTTTTTCTCGAAAGAAATGAATGTGAGGAAAATAGAGCTTGATGAGGTTATTGAACATTTACTTCAACCAGAGAGTAGCGCAACACACAAAGATGTTTCTATGGAGCCTACAACAGTTGAAGAGGAAGTTAATGATGATGACCATGAAGCTTCGGATCAAGTTACCGTTGAACCTCGTAGGTCGACAAGGGCGCATACTGCTCCTGAGTGGTACGACAACCCTGTCTTGGAGGTCATGTTGTTGGGCAACAATGAACCTACGAGCTATGGAGGAGCGATGATGGGCCCAAATTCCGAGAAATGCTTAGAGGCCATGAAATCCGAGATGGGATCCATGTATGAGAACAAAGTATGGACTTTGGAAGTATTACCTGAAGGGCGAAAGGCCCATTCAGAACAAATGGATCTTTGAGAAGAATACAGACGCAAACGGTAATATCACCGTCTATAAAGCTCGACTTGTGGCAAAGGTTTTTTTCACAAGTTCAAGGAGTTGACTACGATGAGGCCTTCTCACCCGTAGCGATGCTTAAGTCCGTCAAAATCATGTTAGCAATAGCTGCATATTTCGACTATGAAATTTGGTAGATGGATGTCAAAACAGCATTCCTCAACGGTTTCCTTGAGGAAGAGTTGTATATGATGCAACCAGAAGGTTTTGTTGATCCAGAGAATGCTGACAAAGTTTGCAAACTCCAGTGATCCATTTATGGACTGGTGCAAGCATCTCAGAGTTGGAATAAGCACTTTGATGAGGTCATCAAAGCATTTGGGTTTATACAAGTTTATGGAGAAGCTTGTATTTACAAGAACGTGAGTGGGAGCTCTATAGCGTTTCTAATATTATATGTTGATGACATATTGCTGATTGGAAACAATGTAGAAATGCTAGAAAGCGTGAAGGATTTGAACAAGAGTTTTTCAATGAAGGACCTAGGAGGAGCTGCTTTCATATTAGGCATTAAGATCTATATAGATAGATCGAGACGCTTGACAGCACTTTCATAAAGCACATACCTTGATAAAGTTTTGAAAAAGTTCAAAATGGATCGGTTCAAGAAGGGGTTCTTGCCTGTGTTACAAGGTGTGAAGTTGAGTAAGACTCAATGCCCAGTGACTGCAGAAGATAGAGAGAAGATGAGTGTCATCCCCTATGCTTCAGCCATAGGCTCTATCATGTATGCAATGCTGTGCACAAGACCCGATGTCAGCATTGCCATAAGTATGTCCGGAAGGTTTCAAAGTGATCCTGGAATGGAGCACTGGACGGCGGTCAAGAATATCCTTAAGTACCTGAAAAGGACTAAGGAAATGTTTCTCGTTTATGGAGGTGATCAAGAGCTCGTCGTAAAGGGTTACGTCAATGCAAGCTTTGACACTGATCTGGATGACTCTAAGTCGCAAACCGGATACATATTTATTCTCAATGGGGGAGCGGTACGCTGGTGCAGTTCCAAGCAAAGCGTGGTAGCTGATTCTACATGCGAAACGGAGTACATCATAGCCTCGGAGGCAGTGAACGAAGGTGTCTAGATGAAGAAGTTTATGGTAGATCTTGGAGTAGTGCCCAGTGCACTGAATCCAATGACTCTGTTCTGTGACAACACTGGTGCCATTGCTCTGGCCAAGGAACCAAGGTTTCACAAGAGAACCAGACACATAAAGCAACGCTTCAATTCCATCCGCAATTACATCAAGGAGAAGGACACAAATATTTGCAAAGTGTACACGGATCTACATGTTGCACACCCGTTAACTAAACCTCTTTCAAGGGCTAAACATGATCAACACCAGAACTGCATGGGTGTTCGATTCATTTCAATGTAAATCACATAGTTATGTGAACTAGATTATTGACTCTAGAGCAAGTGGGAGACTATTGGAAATATGCCCTAGAGGTAATAAATAAACTGTTTATTATTATATTTACTTGTTCACGATAATTTTTTTATTATCCATGCTATAATTGTATTGACTGGAAACACATTGCATGTGTGGATATATAGACAACACTTTGTCCCTAATGTGCCTCTAGTAAACTAGCTCGTTGATCAAAGATGGTCAAGGCTTCCTAGCCATTGACATGATATGTCATTCGATAACGGGATCACATCGTTAGGAGAATGATGTGATGGACAAGACCCAAACTATAAATGTAGCATATGATCGTGTCAGTTTATTGCTATAGTTTTCTGCATGTCAAGTATATGTTCCTATGACCATGAGATCATGCAACTCACAGACACCGGAGGAGTGCCTTGTGTGTATCAAACGTTGCAACATAACTGGGTGACTATAAAGGTGCTCTACAGGTATCTACAAGGGTGACTGTTGGGTTGGCATTGATCAACACTGGGATTTGTTACTCCGTGTGACGGAGAGGTATCATAGGGCCCACTCGGTAATACAACATCACAATAAGCCTTGCAAGCAATGTGACTAAGTGTTAGCCATGGGATATTGTATTACGGAAATGAGTATAGAGACTTGCCGGTAAGGAGGTTGAACTAGGTATGGAGATACCGACGATCGAATCTCGGGCAGGTAACATACCGAAGAACAAAGGGAACATCGTACGGGATTAACTGAATCCTTGACATAGAGGTTCTACCAATAAAGATCTTCGTATAATATGTAGGAATCAATATGGGCATCCAGGTCCCGCTATTGATTATTGACCATAGAGGTGTCTCGGTCATGTCTACATAGTTCTCGAATCCGCAGGGTCTGCACACTTAAGGTTTGGTGATGTTTCAGTAGTATAGAGTTATGTATGGTGGTGACCGAAGGTTGTTTGGAGTCCCGGATAAGATATCGGATGTCACATGGAGCTCTGGAATGGTCAGGAGGTAAATATTGATATATAGGAAGTCCTGTTTTGGTCACCAGAAAAGTTTTGGGCTCATCGGTAGTGTACCGGGAGTGCGGGGAGGGTACCAGGGGACCATCGGGAGGGGTATTTCGACCCAAGAGGCTACATGGGCTGTGGGAGAAGGAATACCAGCCCTTAGTGGGCTGGCCGAAGGCCCACAGGAAGACCATGTGGCTAGGGAAGAAAACCGAAGGTGGAAAGAAGGCAAAAGTGGGAAATAAGGAAGGAGTCCTAATCCTACTAGGAGTGGAGGAGGAGGACTCCTCCCTCGCACTTCGGTCAAAACTAGGGGCTGGACCCTTGGGGGCCAAGCCTCCTCCTCCCTTCCTCCTATATATACTAGAGGTTTGAGGGTTTTTTGGACACAGAAAAACAGCCACGTGCTACCTCTCCTCTAGATCGTAGTTTCTCCCCTAGATTGGTTTTCAGTGGTGCTTAGGCGAAGCCCTGCTAGAATAACTCCACCACCATCGCCGCAACGCCGTCACGCTGCCGGAGAAATCGTCTACCTATTTGCTTCCTCTTACTAGATCAACAAGGCGGAGATCGTCCTCAAGCCGTACGTGTGCTGAACGTGGAGGTGCCGTCCGTTCGGCGCTAGATCGGGACGGATCGTCATTGGATCGCGGGACGCTCGGCGATTTGGATCGTGAAGACGTTTGATTACATCAACCACGTTTCTTAATGCTTCCCGCTTAGCGATCTACAAGGGTATGGAGATCCACTCTCCCCTCTCGTAGATGCTGATCTCCTAGATTGATCTTGGTGAAGCATAGGAATGTTTTTGTTTCCCATGCAACGTTCCCCAACAGTGGTATCAGAGCTAGGTCTATGTGTAGATGAGATATCGAGTAGAACACAAAGAGTTTGTGGCCGTTGATGCTTAGATTGCTTCCTCCCTTGGTCGTGTTTTAATTAAACGGTATTGTGGGATGAAGCATCCCGAACCAACCTTACTCGTACGCTTACGAGAGACCGGTTTCCATCGACTGACGTGTAACTTCGTTGCACAAAGATGGTTGGTGGGCGTATGTTTCTCCTACTTTAGATGGATCGGATTTGACAAAGTCGGTCGTTGAGAAGGCTGAAAAGAAATTTATGTATCACCGTTGTGGTTTTGCGTAGGTGAGAATTGTTCTTGCTAGATACCCGTAGCAGCCACGTAAAACTTGCAACAACAATTAGAGGACATCTAACTTGTTTTTGTAGGGTATGTTGTGATGTGATATGGCCAATTACATGATGAGATATATGTGATGTATGAGATGATCATGTGTTGTATATAATATCACGTATTGTATGTTGATGGCTATGGCAATCGGGAGGAGCCATAGGGTTGTCTTTCATTATTATATGACCTGCGTGTCAATCATTAAGCGCTATGTAATGCTTTACTTTATCGCTAAACGGTAGCTATAGTAGTATGAGCATGGTGGGCGCGACAACCCCTATGATGACACAATGATGGAGATCATGATGATGGAGATCATGGCGTTGTGCCAGTTACGATGGAGATCATGTCAGTGCTTTCAAGATGGAGATCAAAAGCACAAGTTCATGGCCATATCATGTCACTTATGATTTGCATGTGATGTTAATCCTTTTATGCACCTTGTTTTGCTTAGGACGATGGTAGCATTATAAGGTGATCCCTCACTTAAATTTCAAGGTAAAATTGTGTTCTCCCCGAGTGTGCACTGTTGCGAAAGTTCATCGTGTCAAGTCACCACATGATGATCGGGTGTGATAGACTCTACGTTCACATACAATGGATGCAAGCCAGTGTTGCACGTACAGAGCACTCGGGTTAAACTTGACGAGCCTAGCATCTATAGACATGGCATCGGAACACAAGAGACCGAAAGGTCGAACATGAGTCATATAGTAGATATGATCAACATGATGATGTTCACCATTGAAACCACATCAACTCATGTGATGATCGGACTTGAGTTGGTGAATTTGGATCATGTATCACTTAGATGACCTGAGGGATGTCAATTTGAGTGGGAGATTTAGTAATTTGATTAACTAAACTCATTATCTTGAACAATAGTCTTAGTAACCCTTGCTTATTTATGTTGTAGATCAATGGCTCGCATAGTAGCACCCCCGAATTTTAATGCATTCGTAGATAAAGCTAAGTTGAAAGATGATGGAATTAACTTTGTGGACTGGGCCCGTAATATGAGGATTATCCTCACGGCTTCCCAGAAGGCATATCTCCTTGATGCACAGCTTGGTAACCGACCCGCAGACATGTCATCCAAAGACGTTAAGAATGCTTGGGAGGCACGTTCTGGAGATTACTCAATAGTTTAGTGTGCAATATTGTATGGCTTAGAACCGAGACTTCAACGACATTTTGAACGTCATGGAGTATATGAGATGTTCCAGGAGTTGGAGTTTATCTTTAAGAAGAATGCCCAGATCGAGAGGTATGAGACCTCCGATAAGTTCTATGCTTGCAAAATGGAGGAGAACGGGTCTATCAGTGAACATATACTCAGAATGTCTGGGTATTCGACTCGTGTGGCGGAGTTAGGGATGCCCCTTCTGCCAGAGGCGATCACTGACAGAGTTCTTCAATCATTGCCACCAAGCTACAAGAGCTTCATGCTGAACTATAGAATGCACAGGATGAACTAGTCAGTCGCCGAGCTGTTTGTGATGCTAAAAGTCGTTGAGTCTGAAATCCAGAACGAACATCAAGTGTTGATGGTCAATAAAACCAATAGTTTCAAGAAGAATGGCAAGGGCAAGAAGGGTAACTCCAAGAAGGGTGGCAAAGCAGTTGCTCCTCCCATGAAGAAACCCGAGGCTGGACCCAAGCCAGAAACTGAGTGCTTTCATTGCAAGGGAACTGGTCACTGGAAGCGGAACTGCCCCAAGTATCTGGCTGACAAGAAGGCGGCCAACAACAAACAAGGTATATATGATATACATGTTATTGATATGTACATTACTAGCTGTCGTTGTAGTGCATTGGTATTTGATACCAGTTCAGTTGGTCACATTTGCAAGTCAAAACAAGAACTACGGAATAGACGAAGGCTAGCGAAGGCCGAAGTGATGATGCATGTGGGAAATGGTTCCAAGGTTGATGTGATTGCCGTCGGCACGCTCTCTCTTCGATTACCATTGGGATTAGTGATGAACCTGAATATTTGTTATTTAATGCCTACATAAAGCATGAACATTATATATGGATCTTGCTTATTGTGAGACGGTTACTCATTTAAAACAGAGAATAATGGTTGTTCTATTTATATGAGTAATATCTTTTATGGTCATGCACCCAATGTGAGGGGTTTATTCATAATGAATCTTGATAGTGATGATACACATGTTCAAAACATTGATGCCAAAAGATGTAGAGTTGATAGTGATAATACCACTTTCTTGTTGCACTGCCGTTTAGGTCATATTGGTGTAAAATGCATGAAGAAGATCCATGCTGATGGACTTTTGGAGTCACTTGATTTTGAATCACTTGACACATGTGAACCATGCCTCATGGGCAAGATGACTAAAACGTCGTTCTCTGGAACAATGAAATGGGCAAGTGACTTGTTGGAAATCATACATACTAATGTGTGTGGTCCAATGAGGCGCGTGGCGGATATCGTTATTTCCTCACCTTCACTGATGACCTAAGTAGATATGGGTTTATTTACTTAATGAAACACAAGTCTAAAACGTTTGAAAAGTTCAAGCAATTTCAGAGTGAAGTTGAGAATCATCGTAACAAGAAGATTAAATTCCTGAGATCTGATCGAGGAGGAGAATATCTGAGTTATGAGTTTAGCAGTCACTTAAGACACTGTGGAATTGTTTCACAATTGACACCGCCTGGAACACCATAGCGTAATGGTGTGTCCCAACGTCGTAATTGAACCTTATTAGACATGGTGCATTCTAAGATGTCTCTTGCCGATTTTCCACTATCGTTTTGGGGTTATGCATTCGAGACAAAGACATTCACTTTAAATAGGGCACCATTGAAATCCGTTGAGACGACGTCATATGAACTGTGGTTTGGCAAGAAGCCAAAGTTGTCATTTCTTAAAGTTTCGGGATGTGATGCTTATGTCAAAAGCTTTAACCTGAAAAGCTGGAACCCAAAGCAGAGAAATGCGTCTTGATAGGATACCCAAAAAAGACAGTTGGGTATGCCTTCTATCTCAAATCCGAAGGCAAAGTGTTTGTCGCTAAGAACGGAACATTTCTTGAGAAAGAGTTTTTCTCGAAAGAATTGAGTGGGAGGAAAATAGAGCTTGATGAGGTTATTGAACCTTTACTTCAACCAGAGAGTAGCGCAGCGCAGAAAGATGTTTCTATGGAGCCTACAACAGTTGAAGAGGAATTTAATTATGATGATCATGAAGCTTTGGATCAAGTTACTATTGAACCTCGTAGGTCGACAAGGGCGCGTACTGCTCCTGAGTGATACGACAACCCTGTCTTGGAGGTCATGTTGTTGGACAACAATGAACCTACGAGCTATGGAGGAGCGATGATGGGCCTGGATTCTGAGAAATGGTTAGAGGCCATGAAATCCGAGATGGGATCCATGTATGAAAACAAAGTATGGACTTTGGAAGTATTACCTGAAGGGCGAAATGCCATTAAGAACAAATGGATATTTAAGAAGAAGACAAATGCGGATGGTAATATGACCGTCTATAAAGATCGACTTGTGACAAAGGGTTTTTCACAAGTTCAAGGAGTTGACTACGATGAGACCTTCTCACCCGTAGCGATGCTTAAGTCTGTCAGAATCATGTTAGCAATAGTTGCATATTTTGACTATGAAATTTGGCAGATGGATGTCAAAACAACATTCCTCAACGGTTTCCTTGAGGAAGAGTTGTATATGATGCAACCAGAAAGTTTTGTTGATCCAGAGAATGCTGACAAAGTTTGCAAACTCCAGTGATCCATTTGTGGACTGGTGTAAGCATCTCGGAGTTGGAATAAGCGCTTTGATGAGGTGATCAAAGCGTTTGGGTTTATACAAGTTTATGGAAAAGCTTGTATTTACAAGAAAGTGAGTGGGAGCTCTATAGCATTTCTAATATTATATGTGGATGACATATTGCTAATTGGAAACAATATAGAAATGGTGGAAAGCATGAAGGATTTGAACAAGAGTTTTTCAATGAAGGACTTGGGAGAAGCTGCTTTCATATTAGGCATTAAGATCTATATAGATAGATTGAGACACTTGGTAGCACTTTCATAAAGCACATACCTTGATAAATTTTTGAAGAAGTTCAAAATGGATCGGTCCAAGAAGGGGTTCTTGCCTGTGTTACAAGGTGTGAAGTTGAGTAAGACTCAATGCCCAGTGACTGCAGAAGATAGAGAGAAGATGAGTGTCATCCACTATGCTTTAGCCATAGGCTCTATCATGTATGCAATGCTGTGCACAAGACCCGATGTCAGCCTTGCCATAAGTATGGCCGGAAGGTTTCAAAGTGATCCTGGAATGGAGGACTGGACGGCGGTCAAGAATATCCTTAAGTACCTGAAAAGGACTAAGGAATTTTTTTCTCGTTTATGGATATAATCAAGAGCTCATCGTAAAGGGTTACGTTGATGCAAGCTTTAACACTGATCCGGATGACTCTAAGTCGCAAACCAGATACGTATTTATTCTCAACGGGGGAGCGGTAAGCTGGTGCAGTTCCAAGCAAAGCATGGTAGCCGATTCTACATGCAAAGCGGAGTACATCGCAGCCTCAGAGGCAGCGAAGGAAGGTGTCTGGATGAAACAGTTCATGACAGATCTTGGAGTAGTGCCCAATGCACTGAATCCAATGACTCTCTTCTGTGACAACACTGGTGCCATTGCTGTGGCCAAGGAACCAAAGTTTCACAAGAGGACCAGACACATAAGGGGACGCTTCAATTCCATCCACGATTACATCGAGGAGAATGACATAAATATTTGCAAAGTGCACACGGATCTGAATGTTGCAGACCCGTTGACTAAACCACTTCCAAGGGCTAAACATGATCACCACCAGAACTACATGGGTGTTCGAATCATTACAATGTAAATCACATAGTGATGTGAACTAGATTATTGACTCAACTACAAGTGGGAGACTGTTGGAAATATGCGCTATAGGATATAAATAAAGTGTTTATTATTACATTTCCTTTTTCATGATAATTGTTTATTATCCATGCTATAATTGTATTGACTGGAAACATATTGCATGTGTGGATATATATACAACACTTTGTCCCTAGTGTGCCTCTAGTAAACTAGCTCGTTGATAAAAGATGATTAAGGTTTCCTAGCCATTGACATTAGATGTCATTGGATAATAGGATCACATCATTAGGAGAATGATGTGATGGACAAGACCCAAACAATAAATGTAGCATATGATCGTGTCAGTTTATTGCTACAGTTTTCTGCATGTCAACTATATGTTCCTATGACCATGAGATCATGCAACTCACAGACACCGGAGGAGTGCCTTGTGTGTATCATATGTCGCAACATAACTGGGTGACTATAAAGGTGCTCTACAGGTATCTCCGAGGGTGCCTGTTGGGTTGGCATGGATAAGCACTATGATTTGTTACTCTGTGTGACAAAGAGGTATCTCAGGGCCCACTCGGTAATACAACATCACAATAATCCTTGCAAGCAATGTGACTAAGTGTTAGCCACGGGATCTTGTATTACGGAAATGAGTAAAGAGACTTGCCGGTAACGAGGTTGAACTAGGTATGGAGATACCGACGATTGAATCTCGGGCAAGTAACATACCAAAGAAAAAAGGGAACATCATACGAGATTAACTTAATCCTTGACATAGAGGTTCGACCGATAAAGATCTTCGTAGAATATGTAGGAACCAATATGGGCATCCAGGTCCCACTATTGGTTATTGACATAGAGGGTCTGCACACTTAAGGTTTGGTGACGTTTCGGTAGTATAGAGCTATATCTCTTTGAACTTTTTGGCAACTTGTTGCCAAAGGGGGAGAAGTTGTATATATATCTTTAGGCTTCGAGTGAGTGAGTGTTTGGTTTTCATTACTGTTTTAAAAACATTTGGTCTTTTGGTTGCTTGTGTTATACTTTTGTTCGTGATTGATCATATGCTTTAATGTGTGTTGCTACTATTTCCTATCCTTTTGATGGTTATCAGATGATCATTCACTTTGCTTGATGTGTTCTGCCACGATATTAACTCCTATTCACTCTCACACACCAGCATGTTGTATGTGACATGGAAGAAATGCCCCATGTACCTAATCGATTGTGCATTTGCATTCAAACGCAAAGTTAAAAATAATGCACAAATTTAGGGGGAGATCTTGCTTATCACATACTTCTAAAAGCGACGATTATATTCATTGATTATATCATATGTCGAAGCTTTGATCTATATATTGTCATCAATTACCAAAAAGGGGGAGATTGAAAGCACATTTGCTCCCTTGGTGGTTTTGGTAATTAATGGCAACATATATGTGATTGAACTAGTGTTTCCACTAAGCATGTTTCAGGAAAAGTTCAATGATGGGTTGGCAAAATGTAGCGACCCGACCTGAAAGGTCGAATCTCCGGTGTTTCCGTACCATCCCAAGATCATGCTGGTACACACACGGTACATCAATGTATATATCAAAGGGAAATCACACAACATTTTTTAATCGAAATCTCATATCGAGTCCTTTATTACAATAAAGATTACAATAAAGTGGCTGAAGGCCAACTCATGAGAATATCTAAATCTTGCGGAAGCATCGAAGGTAGATGAGTCCATCTGACTCCAAGGGCATCTCACCGAGCGTAGAGTGTATCCTCACTCCTGGTCGGAAAAGTATTCTGCAACATGATACGTTGCAGCCGTGTAGGTCAGCATATGGAATATGCCGGCAAAGTCACAAGAGAGGGGTGAAAAGATAATCATCTAATCTACATGCATATATGGCAGGTGGGGTAGTAAGTTTTTGCGTAAAGCCAATTTTCCTACATCAAGAGAGGGCTAAGCAAAATTATTACTAAGTTGGTTGATTAATGAGATGGTTCCACAAACCAATTCTCATACGCAAGTTATTAATACCCACATCATCATATTAATTGTGTTGAGGGTTCCGGAAGTTTCAGTTCCTTTGGCTCAAGTCGTCCATGACCGTGGACACGGCTAATCGATTAGGTTTGAGTACTCTGCAGAGTTTTTCACACGTTCCCCACAAGATTTGGTCGCCTCTGTTTGATTTCTCGCACTTCAGGGTGTTTGAGAAACGGATGACCAAAACATGGTCTTCCAAAGGGTTTCCCTGCGACTCTGTCGGTGCCCATCCTTTACTACCGTCTTCTACATCTCGTAGCACCTCCTGTCCAGGGTCACCACGATATCAAACCAAGCCAGAGCCCATAATGACTTGTGGCTGTGCAGGTAAGCCTTGGGTCTTGAAGCATCCATCCATCTCTTTGTGCCTGGGTGGACCTTTCCGCATGAATACTGGCACATCACCAGCATCATCTAGGCTAACCACTGGTTTCTCCAGGGCGCCGTTCAACCATCATCCACCCAGAGGTATTTTGAAAACTCGGAGTCTTGAAGTCTTGATCATTATGTAGGTCTTGAAATTATTAACTCTCTCAACTCTCATGATTCACACAACCAACCCCGTCTACTAATAGCATAGCAAAATGTAATACAACGTTTCCCGGGGCCAAATATGTCAAAGGGTTGAGAGGGGGGTACCTACCACATGATACTACAGCAAGTAACCAAGTTTCCAATTTACCTACTTTGCATGCAATTGGGGTGATGGAAGAACTAATGCAATAAAACATAGCTATACATGATCAAAGTGACTTGCCTGATTGACGATCTTCGTACTCGAGGGATTCTAGGTAACAAGCCTCGCACTCCGGATGATCTAACGAATCAATCAAGAGCACTCAATAAGCATACAACAAAATGTTGCTACTCACAAAATGAAAATTAACTAGAATCACTCAAGACAAAACAAAGGCACAATCACAAGAAAAGAAAAACATCACATAGTTTGGTTTTCTAAAAGTTGGTGGTAAACTACTAATAACAATTTAGAATGTAATTGTATTATAATTTACTAAAACAATAGTTGACAGAAAATAACAATAAAAATATTTTATTAATAAACAGAATTAAACTCATAGAAACTCTTGTGAAAGAAAAACTACTAAAGTTAATTTGTTTTTATAAAACTCTACTACATGAAATGGGCTAGAGTTTCCCAACAAAAGAGTGAACTAAACTATATTTTTATTAACAAAACATTTATCTTAGCAAAAAAGAATTCACTAAAACTTTTCTTAGAAAACAGAATTTAATTATTTAAAACTTGTTAAAAGAATCTATTACTAGACTAGTTGGTTTTAATCAAATTATACATAGTTGAATAATTAGTAGAGATTCTATGATATTAAGTATAAAACTAAGCAAATAAATATTTTTATTAACAGAAAGTCAAACACCTAATGTTTAAGCAACAGAACCTACTAAAACAAAATATAACTAAATCTGATTTAAACTAACTAAAAACTAAGTTAACTAAACTATACTAACTACTAGGCAGAATCTGTTTATAGCTAAAACACTAAACAAATACATCTTAAAAATCCTCAAACTAAACATGATGATAGTCCTAACTAATACCAAGCAGTAGCAAAAAGATTCATATAAAAATCTATTTTTTAAACTCTAGTTATTCAGATTTGAGTAGTTTGAGCAAATTTGATTAGATTCAAAATTTAAAGCTCAAATTTGAAATCTAAACATACTGACATAACCTACAACAAAAATGTGAACTAATGCAAAAAGAATCAACTAAAAACACTAAATAGTTTAAAATATATAAGCAAAACAAAATCAGAAAACCTTCTCTTAACTAAAAACAAAACAGAAATAGAAAATAAAACTAACGGACGGTCGAGGCTACGTGGCAACTCCCTATTGGCTGCTAGCGCAGGCGCGCGGGGACTAGCGAACGGTGGCCGATCTGTGGAGGAAAACGGTTCGCCCTTTAAAACGATCTAATCTGGATCGTAGGATCCAGATCAGAGGGTTGAGAGGAGATGGAGGCTCACAGTGAAGGAGGGGGTCGATGGCGAGGAGGTTCTCCGGCGAGTCCGAAGCGGTGAGGTCGTCGGGGAGGTCCTCCGGTGGTAGAGGAGGTCATCGGAGAGGTCCAGGCGATGGCGGTGATCATCCGGAGTCGAGTGGTGGTGTCGGACGAAGCTGAGGGCGAGCGAGTCGACGGCCAGGTGCTCGGGGAGGTTCGGTGGTCGGGGAACTCCGGCGAGCTCGATGCAGCACTCTGGCTAGGGGAAGAGAGGGGTTTGGGGGGGGCAATGGTGTGCGGAGGGGGGGCGCTCTTATATAGGGGCGAGGCAGAGCGAGAGTAGGAAGGGGAGGGAGATCCGCGAGGAGAGAGGTCGCCGGCAAGGGTTCGGGCGCGAGGTGAGTGATGACCGCGCGGGGTCAGCGGGCGGTCGGGGTGGGGTTCGCTGTCAGAGAGAGGGAGGGCGGCGTTTGCATGTCGGTCGGCCGGCTCGTAATGAATTCGCAAGTAAATGCCCATGGGCCGGCCCGTTTAAATACAAATTTGTTACCTTTTTTAAATCCAGGGCAATAAAACCTCTTTAAAAGCATTCAAAACATTTCCAAATATAGGCAATATATATATCAAAATGATAAGGAGAATTAATCCTATTCAATGAACATTTTTCCTCTGTCATTTGAATACATTGAAAAAAATTATGTTTTTCAGAAATTGCCTATTTGGTTTTAAAACTTTTTGCAAATAATTTTCAAAAGACCCCCTGGTTCTTATTGTTCAAATATTTCACCAAGATGACCCTGGTGTGGAGTGTCATGTTACTCCCCTCTTATTTTGAACTTTTTTCCAAGGTTTTCAAATAGGTGAAAGCAACATATAGGAAGTAGAAAGGGGCTTTTAGAAAGTCAGAAGAAGCAATTCAACAATTCCATACATTCAAGCAATGATGATGATGATGCATAGCTATATTTCATAACATTCCAAAATGAAATTTTTGGGATGTTACACAAAATGATTGTGGAATACCCCAAGATGCAAGGAAATAGATTGGCAAAGCTTCAAGCAATAGGACACTACATTTTACTTTGTGAGAAATCACTTTGAGTCCATAGGAAAAGCCAATACTATTAAAAGGGGGTAAGGTACTGTTGGTGAACAAAATGCTCATCCATGCACAAGTGATAGTCACCACATACACCCACAAGCTCTTCCACAAAAGTTTGTCCAAAGCCAAACACTCAAAATCGGTGCAACCAACACTTCCCACTCGGTGCCACTGATTTTGAGCCTCAGACAGACTCAGCCAAACCCTAGCCCTTCGTTGCAACCAATTCTGCTTTGGTGCCACCGAGTTTGGGTTTCCAACATTCTATTACACAAATTCACAAAATCAAGTCAGCCGAGTTTGTTGAATCGGCGTCACGGAGTCTGGCAATCTCACCGTTGGTCACCTTCTCGGTGCAACCAAGTTTTATGTATCGGTCTCACTGAGACACAAAAGTTGCTACCTTTTAGGAAACTCGGTACCGTCGAGATTAACACATCAGTATCACCGAGTTGGACTTATTAGGTGTAATGGTTGGATTTGGAGATGCCTATATATACCCCTCCACCAGCACTCACTCGCAAAAGAAGCACTCAGAACATATCCCCACTCCTCCCAACTGAATTTCTGAGAGAGAGCCACCTACTCATGTGTTGAGATCAGGCCATTCCATTCCAACCATATGAATCTTGGTCTCCAGCCTCCCCAAGTTGCTTTCCACCCAATCAATCTCTACCACCAAAGCCAAATCTGTGAGAGAGTGATTGTGTGTTGAGGAGTCTATCATCTTGAAGCACAAGGGTAAGGAGTTCATCGACATTATCGAGCCTATTACCTTTTGGAGGGTGGTGCCTCCTAGATTGGTTAGGTGTTGCTTGGGAGCCTCCTACTTCGTGTTGTTGAGTGAACCAAGAAGTTTGTAAGGGCAAGGAGATTGCCTACTTCATGAAGATCTACCCCGAGTAAGGCTTTTCCTCCATGGACATAGGCCGTCATGGTATACTCAAGGTTGCTTCTTCGTGGAACCCTCTGTGGGTAGAGCTCTCCGTGGACTCACGCGACCGTTACCCTCCATGGGTTGAAGACTCCATGAATGTGGATGTACGGTAGTGCCACCTATCGGAACCACGGGAAAAATCATCATGTCACCAATTGTGTTTGCTTTTGCTACCCTCTCTTTACTTACATGTGCAATATCTTTACTTTCCGCTGCTATAATGTGTAGGGTGTACTTGACATACGATGACTGCTAAAATCTGTCAAGAATTAAATTTGGGAAAAAGTAGATCTTTATTTGGTCATGTAGTCTAATCACCCCCCCTCTAGACCTAATTTCGATCCTACAACGTACGTAGGTTCCCAAAGCACCACCCAAAGGTTTCCATTCCGGTGCAACAAGACCAAGACCACAAGCCCTGCAGGATGGATGTCATCGCCGAACCCCCTCTGCATCATTGACGACTACTTTGCAGGCAAAGACCACCTTTTGTCAGGATAAAGATGTACCCCTGTCCCCCTTTAAATTTGGAGGACCCGGGACACTATAAATAGAGGCTCGACTGCTCCATAGAGGAGGGGGATGAAAGATAAGAGGCAAGATCACCTGAACGCCCACGCGACGCATCTCACCACTATACTAGTTCGTTCACAAACCTCCTCGTGAGGCAATCCATCAAAGCAGGAGTAGGGTTTTATGCTTCACAATGGCCCGAACCTGGATTAATCATCGTGTGCAATCTTCTTCCTCGTCATTGTACGAGTTCATCGTCTAAGCCATCGGATTGTGAGCTAGTAGGGGCAAGGCTGTTGGGGATCTTCACGCACGCCCCTGTGTTCGAACATCCTTGGGTTTTGTGGAGCCCAAGATCCGACATTTTGCGCGCCAGGTAGGGGGCGTGACGAAGGCCTCGCCCTTTCCCTGCTTCACCGCTCCAATGGACGATGCCCAACAAGCTTTCTCCAGCCCCGACAGAATCGCCTTCACCGACCCCACCACTATCATCCAAGACCCATGCAGTGGCGGTGTGGCACCAGGAGGTCAGTACCAGGCCAGCAGTGTCGTCTCCACCATCGTTGCTCCTCGTGTCGGCCAAGCGTGCGGTGGATGGGCAGCACCCCCGGGACCGACGTCGCACTATACCTACATAGGGGATCTCAACGCGCACGACGCACTGCTCATGGCAAGCAAGATCCTTTGTCACTGCCTGACACATGGGGCTTCGAAGCCTGGGCCCACCACATCGTTGAGTTAGTCACCGTCGCGAGGAGGGCCTTTACTCCCCACCCTTCTTCACGGCCGCCGGTGTTAGGCACCGGGGGCTCGTTCGTCGTGCCTGTCCCCCCGTCCACCAAAGATATGCGCCCTCAGACCCTATGTAAGCTCGAGCAGGGCACGCCTTGCTCCTTCTCCTCCGGATCCCGGTGACTGGTTTCAGGGCGCCGCCCGGCCGCGACGGTGGATCCTTCGACGAAAATGATGGGATGCCCCGCACGCGCCTCAACGCGTAACCTCATGCCCCGATGGATCATCGACAACCTGGGTCGACCCGGCGGGAATGCGCCAACTGGCGCAGGGAGCACGGGGCTCAGGCGATCGGGCAGCAGGAAACCATAGATAAGGCACATTAGGTCGCCAAGAAAGCAACCCACATCAAGAAACGTGAGGCCCACCCCACGGTGGTGGCAGAGGTAAGCAACTTCGGGCAGAGGCCCGCTGCAGGAGGGTCTACAGACTGTTGGCATAGGGAGGAGCCGCCCGGAGGTGCCGTCCCTAGCACACGCGGGGACTGCTCGGGAGGGGAACATGGCCTTTATGTAGAGGCCTATGCTCCAAACTACATCATACCTACGGATGGTGCTACGGATCAGGCGCCCCCCACAGGCACCAACACCCTGCCAAAGTAGGGAGGTACCTCAGACGTCCTCCCCGAACCGGGCCTGGGGGCTCCCACCGAGGGAGTACTTGGCCAGGTTGAGTGAGCGGAAGAGGGGGTGTCCCCGGGGTCATGTGGGCATGGCGTAGCTGTCGGCCTCGTGAGCAAGCAACACGCAACTGAACCCCGAGGCGGCAGGTGCAGCGGTCTGGGGGAGTGATAGGGTACAAGCAGTGCGAGCCACCCGCGGCAACATGAGCGTCGATGCAACCTCGGGAGGCAGGGCCTCGCGAGGTCCTCGAGCCGCTGTCCGGCCGGCACCACGGCACTTCATGAGGTGGCTTCATCGACACAACACCTCTATGGTTGCGTCGGGTGCATTGTGGTGATGTTTGGGCCATGGGAGCACAATCCCGGGGCTACACGGGGAAGAATGCATTCGGGTTTGGGCAGTACGAGTGCGCAACTGAGTAAAAATGCATGGGGTGGCTCTTAACGGAGTTGGGAGCAGCACCCGGGGGCTTGCCCAGCTATCTTCGGTCATGATACTTGCACGTAATAATGAGTGGGATGTATACACCCGGAGCCCCCCAAACAGTTCATTCATCAGACATGTGTGGGCAGACGAATAATAACCCAAACGATTCATCTTGCCTACCTGTGTGTGTTGTGGGCACACGATTGCTGCTAATAATTGTATGAGATGTGATTTGCTATGTTTGCACAACATCTATATGCTCTGTCTATAGAACACCAACATTATTGTTGCATAACCAATTTTTTGGATCTTGGGCTCCGCAAAACCCAGGGAAGTTCAAACACAGGGGCGTGTGCGAATATCCCCAATAGCCTCACCTCTCCTAGCTCACAACCCAATGGCTTAGATGATGAACTTGCACGATGATGAGGAAGAATATTGCACACGATGTTTTACCCAGGTTCAGGCCGCTTCAAAGCATAAAACCCTACTCCTGCTTTGGTGGATTGCCTCAAGAGGAGGTTTGTGGACGAACTAGTATAGTGATGAGTTGCCTCGTGAGGGTGTTCTGGTGATCTTTCATCTCTTCTTTTGCCCCCTCTCTATGGAGCAGCCTAGCCTCTATTTATAGTGGCCCAGGTCCTATTCCCTCGTTGCTATGGCAGGAAGGGATCCCACATTGACAAAATATGAAGTGGGACAGGGGTACATCTTTATCCTGACAAAAGGTGGTGTCCGACTGCAAAGTAGCTGTTGACGATGCAGAGGTGGGCTTAGCGATGATATCTGTCCTGCAGCGCTTGTGGTCTTGGTCTTTTTGTGCCGGAATGGAAATCTTTGGGTGGTGCTTTGGGAACCTGCATATGTCCTTGCCCCTTTTGCACCAAAGGGGAAACTATACCGCCTGGCGCGCTGATACCCGCCTGTCCAGCCTAGCGTCATCCTTGGCCTCCCGAGGCCGAGCGCTGCATAGAGATCTCCGCCACTCCGGAGGGGGCCCGAGGAGGCCTATTCCCCGCAGGTCTTGGTGTTGCTTCCCTCGCGAGCCCAGGGCTCTCACGAGGGCCTTGTCTTGAGTGGGATCGCGCCGAGCTATGATTTGCTAACAAAGTGGGCCATGCCTTGGGCCGCAGGCATGAAGGTCTAGGTACCCCCGTTCCCAGAACACCAATAGTAGCCCCCGGGCCCAAGGCATGCTCGAGGTGGCTTCCAGGAAAAATTGTTAAGGACGGCTCGGAGCGGTGCGGTCCCCTAACGCCTGCGGGCGAGGCTCTACATGCGTCACACATCAGGGTGCCGATGCCTTCACTCCCCGAGGACGTCAGGAACCGCCCCAGGTCAAACTGATGCGATGCATGTGCGCTGCTCCGGCCATCATTACCCTTCCTTGAATGCTGCTACTCCCCTGGGCCTTCACTCCTCGGGCTATGCCTATGTTACCCAACGGGAGCTGATGAAGCGACGTGGAGCGAGCCAGCATGCCGCCTGTGCTGGCCCCGCAGTGCCTGAGGGGCACACGATGCCTGCTCTCCCTATGACACCCGTGGCCGTAGTTACGCCTATAAATACGCCCCGCCCCGGGGGGTCTTGCAGTCTTGGCGTGCCTTCTCATTCCCATTATTCCAAAGAAAACCCTCTCTTCTTCCTCGCTACCCCTACCCCGTTGGCGTTTGGAGAAAGTGCTACAGGTGTGGGGAAGCGCGTGGGGCCTTCGGCCTCTTCGCACTCCTCCAGAGGTGGCGGCGGGGGCCCCTCGGGGCCGATCCAAGCTCGTTGCCGCTGGAAAATCATTGATGAGTGAGTACTTTGCCATCTACTTGTTTCCTTGTAGACATGCTTGGTGCGCCGGACCTGACCATCTCCTCCTCCCAGGGGGCTTGCGGGAAAGAAGCGGAGGCTCGGCGAACTCTAGGATGAGGTGGACACGCTGCGGGCCTAGCTAACGAGCGCCGAGGCTGCCCTCCAGGCTGCCCTCGAGGGCAAAAGGGGAGGCCAGGGCGGAGCTGACGTCCCTCCAGGCCCAGCTCAAGGAGGCAGCTGACATTGTGCAAGTCGCCTAGGATGAGGTGGCGTACGCCAAGATGCTGGAGGCATAGCGCGCCAAGCAGTACTTGGTCATTGCCCGTTGCACGGCTGGTGCGGTGGGCCAGTTCGTCAGGGAAGCCCCTACACTGCTATGCATGCACGATGACGGAGGCTACCACGATTTCCTCAGTAGGGTGGTGGAGGCGCTGGAGACCGATGTCTCTCGTGTGGACGAGGGCAACAAGGCCAGCATGCGTGACCTCCTGGACCTTGCTCTGACGTGCGTCTTCTCCAACCCGTGCCGCCATGCCCTGGAGCTTGATATTCTATGCGTCAAAGAAAGGGTGCCCAAGGAGCTCCAGAGGCCCCTCCAAGATGAGGTGCGCCCACAGGTGGAGTCCCTGGTGGAGCGATTCGTCCAAGTGCCCCCACCGGCGAGGGCGACGGCTTCGACACCGAGGCGGCTGGTGGTTCGGACGGCGACATGGGCTCCTCCGCCTAGGCATCCCCTATTTCCCTTTCCTGGTTCCTGTCATATTCAAGAAAAACCCGGCCCCTGAGGGCGTCAGTATTTTGCGTATTACCTTTGTTCTACTCCTTCCTCCTCCTAAATTGCCGGTTGCCTTCTAGTCGTGACGTGACTCCATTTCTTGCACGGGGCTTGGTGTCGTTGTGGACGAGGTTCGGTGATGGCGGCCTACGGGGCCCTCTCGAGGCATTCCCTCCCGAGGAGATGCTTGCTTCCTTCAAATCCTAGGTTCCTATCATCGTCGCTCGACGAGGCTGGGCTCCTCCCCTTGTGCCGCCTTTTCTGGCAACTAGGGCCACAAGAACCCTGGTAGTAGCACACGGTGAACTATAGCGCCTGCATTCTCACGTTAGTGCTCGCACCTCCTATCCTGCATTCGGAATTCCATTTGATTAGAAAGTTTCTACTCTCTTCGGTGGTGTACTTAGCTTATTAGGCAGTGGCGATTCCTTGCGTCGTGAGGTGTAGCTGAGACGTCCAAAGAGCTCGGGGATTCCCCCTGGGGAGATTCTTCCTTGTTTGCGGAATGGTTTAGGGCCCTTTCGGCACTCTCCGTCTACGGGACCAAATCACGAGCAGGCCTCGACCGTCGTTGGGGCATCTAGATCACCAGGCTGAGTCCAATGGGGCGAGGCCTCGGCAATAGCTGGGGTGTCTGGATCACTAGGACGAGACTAGGGGGCACTGAGGCACGAGATTGATGAGGTTCTCGGGGCATGCTGCCTAGGAAACCCCGCTTGACGCTCAAGTGGCACTCTACATCGGTAGGACCCAGTCCCGCGCATTCCTGGACCACTGTTGGGACATCTGGATCACCAGGACAAGTCCAAGGGGTGGGGGCCTTGACCACCATTGGGGCGTCCGAATCACTAGGACGAGACCAACAACGCGAGGAGCTATATGACCGGTAAGGCTCCTGAGGCGTGTTGCTCAGGATCCCCCCTTGATGCTTGAGCGGCCCCCATACAGTTCTGCCGACCGCTGCTTCAGGAGGCACCTGAGCCTCCCGAGGCTCCATGTTGAGGTGCCACACCACGGTTGCAGCCCCTGAGCAGGGGTGAACCGCCTAAAAATGCATGTTCCTGAGGCAATAGGTCCTTTCCGGCCTGCTCTAGGGCACCCTGGGAGGGCCAAAGTGTGTAGGACCTTGTGAAATGCCAATTCAGTGAAAGAGACTCCAAGGCCAGAAAAAGGAAAGTACGATGAGAGAAAAATTCCCCACCCCTTTTTTAAATAGAGTTCCAAAATCTTCAAATTTCATTTCAAAAGGTGGTAATTCAATAACCAAAAAAGAAGCAAGCAACTGCCGCGTTCGTCACCTAGGCTAGTCTTCGTCTTTGTCTTCCCCCAGCATGGAGCATAGGGCATCCACGTTGCATGTGCATAGTCATTGGAGGACAGTCTTGTCCGCCAGCGCGGAGCATGGAGCTTCCACTTGGGTGTGGGATGGAACCCCTCCGCATCCTCGGGGGGCTCCGGGTGTATACATCCCACTCATTATTATGTGAGAGTATCATGACCGAAGATAGCTAGGCAAGCCCCCGGGCGCATGACCCAGGTGCTCGATACTTCGTTAAGAGCCACCCCATGCATTTTTTTCTCGGTTGCGCACCCGTACAGCCCAAACCCGAATGCATTCTTCCCCTATAGCCGCGGGATTGTGCTCCCATGGCCCAAACATTACCACAATGCTCCTGGCGCAGCCATAAAGGTGTTGTGTCAAAGAAGCCACCTCATGAAGTGCCAAGGCACCAGCTGTACAGCCGATCGAGGACCTCGCGAAGCCCTGCCTCTCAAGGCTGCGCCAACGCTCCTATTTCCGCGGGTGGCCCGCACTGCTTGTACCCTATCGCTCCCCCCATACCAATACACCTGCTGTCTCGGGGCTCGGCTGCGTGTTGCTTGCTTGCGTGGGAGACAACTGCTCCATGCCCACGCGACCCTGGGGATGCCCCCCTCTTCCGCTTGCATCAACCTGCACAAGTACTCCCTCGGTGGGAGCCCCTAGGCCCGGCTCGGAGAAAACGTCTGAGGTACCTCCCTACTCCGGGAGGGTGTTGGTGCCTGCGGGGCCACCAGATCCATAGCACCATCCATAGGTATGACGTAGTTTGGAACATAGTCCTCTACATAAAGGCCCTGTTCCCCTCCCAAGCCGTCCCCGCGTGTGCTAGGGACAACACCTCTGGGCGGCCCAGCCCTGTGCGCGCAGTCCGTAGACCCTCCTGCAGTGGGCCTCTGCTCGAAGTTGCTTACCTCTGCCACCGCCGTGGGGTGGGCCTTGTGTTTCTTGACATGGGTTTCTTCTTTGGCAACCCAATGTGCCTTCGCTACGGTTGCCTACTGCCCAGACGCCTGAGCCGCCTGCTGCCTGCGCCAGTTGGCGTGCTCCCGCCGGGTCGACCTAGGTTGTCGATGATCCATCGGGGCATGAGTGTGCGCGTTGAGGCGCGTGCGGGGCATCCCATCATTTTCGTCGAAGGCTCCACCAGCGCCGCCGGGCGGCGCCCCGAAACCCGTCACCAGTATCCGGAGGAGAAGGAGCACGGCATGGCCTGCCCGGGCTTACCTAGGGTCTGAGGCTGCACGTCTTGTGTAGATGGGGGGACGGGCACGACGAATGATCCCCCGGTGCCCTAACACCAGCGGCCGCAAAGAAGGGTGGGGAGTCAAGGCCCTCCTCGCGACGACGACTAACTCAGCAATGTGGTCGGCCCAAGCCTCGAAGCCCCCGTGTATCAGGCGGTGGCAAAGCATCTCGCTCGCCATTAGCAGCACGCCCTGCGCATTGAGATCCCCTACGTCGGTACAGTGCGACATCGGTCCCGGGGGTGCCACCCGTCCACCGCACGCTTGGCCGGAACGGGGAGCAAAGATGGTGGAGACAACGCTGGTGGCCTGGTACTGACCTGCCAGCGGCACGCTGCCAGTGCATGGGTCTTGGGCGATAGTGGTGGGGACGGTGAAGGTGGTTTTGCCGGGGCCGGAGAAAGCTTGTTGGGCATCGACCATTGGAGCGGTGAAGCAGGGAAAGGGCGAGGCTTGAAGAAGGCTTCGTCATGCCCCCTACGTGGTGTGCCAAATGTCGGATCTCGGGCTCCGCAAAACCCAAGGATGTTCGAACACAGGGGCGTGCGCAAAGATCCCCAACAGTCTCGCCCCTCCTAGCTTACAACCCGATGGCTTAGACGATGAACTCATGCAATGACGAGGAAGAAGATTGCACACGATGATTAACCCAGGTTCGGGTCACTGCGAAGCGTAAAACCCTACTCCTGCTTTGGTGGATTGCCTCACGAGGAGGTTTGTGAACGAACTAGTACAGTGGTGAGTTGCGTCGCGAGGGCGCTCTGGTGATCTCGCCTCTTATATTTCATCCCCCTCTCTATGGAGCATCCTAGCCTCTATTTATAGTGGCCTGGGTCCTCCAAATTTCAAAGGGGACAGGGGTACATATTTATCCTGACGAAAGGTGTTCTCCGCCTGCAAAGTAGCTGTTGGTGATGCAGAGGTGAGCTCGGCGATGACATCCATCCTGCAGGGCTTGTGGTCTTGGTCTTGTTGCACCGGAATGGAAACCTTTGGGTGGTGCTTTGGGAACCTACGTACGTTGTAGGATCGAAAGTAGGTCTAGAGGGGGGGTGATTAGACTACTTGACCAAATAAAGATCTACTTTTTCCCAATTTTAATTCTTGGTAGATTTTAGCATTCATAGTATGTCAAGTACACCCTACACATGCATGTCAAGAGTATAGCAGTGGAAAGTAAAGACATTGCACATGTAAGTAAAGAGTGGGTAGGAAAAGCAAACGCAATTGGTGACACGATGATTTTTCTCGTGGTTCCGATAGGTGGCGCTATCGTACATCCACATTCATGGAGTCTTCAACCCATGGAGGGTAACGGTCGCGAGAGTCCACGGATGACTCTACCCACGGAGGATTCCACGAAGAAGCAACATTGACTATACCATGACGGCCTACGTCCACGGAGGACTAGCCTTACTCGGGGTAGATCTTCACGAAGTAGGCAATCTCCTTGCCCTTACAAACTTCTTGGTTCACTCAACAACATGAAGTAGGAGGCTCCCAAGCGACACATAACCAATCTAGGAGGCACCACCCTCCAAAAGGTAATAGGCTCGGTAATGTCGATGAACTCCTTGCTCTTGTGCTTCAAGATGATAAACTCCTCAATATATTCTCACTCTCTCACATATATGGCTCGGTAGAAGAGATGGGATTGGTGGAAAGCAACTTGGGGATGTAGAAATCAAGATTCATATGGTTGGAGTGGAAGATCTTTACCTCAACACAAGGGTAGGTGGTTCTCTCTCTGAAAATCTGATAGGATAGGTTTGGAATGGTTCTGAGTGCTTCTCTTTCGAGTAGGTGGTAGCGAAGGGGTATATATAGGCATCTCCAAAAATCCAACCGTTAGACACAATAAGTTAGACTCGGTGACACCGATGTGTTATTCTCTGTGGTACCGAAGTGACCAAAGGTGGCAACTTTTGAATCTCGATGAGACCGATATAGGAATCTCGGTTGCACCGATAAGGTGACCAATGGTTAGAATTCCCAATCTCGGTGATGCCGATTCGACAATCTCGGAGGGACTAAAACTGTGAACTTGCGTAACAGAAAGTTGGCAGCCCATGTAGGTGGTACCGAATGCAGTATCGGCTGCACTGAAAAGCTACAGTTTGGCTCAGTCTGTCTAGGGTTTGGAATCAATGGCACCAGGATGGAAATGTTAGTTGCACCGATTTTGAGTGTTTGGCTTAGGACAGACTTTGGTGGGAGAGTTTGTGGGTGTCTTTGGTGACTTCACTTGTGCACGTATGAGCATTTTGTTCACCAACAAGACCTTACCCCTTTTAATAGTATTGGCTTTCCTATGGACTCAAAGTGATTTCTCACAAATATAAAATGTAGTGTCCTCTTGCTGGAAGCTTTGCCAACCTATCTCCTTGCGTCTTGGGTATTTCCACAATCCATTTGCCAACCCATCATTGAACTTTTCCTGAAACAGGCTTAGTGGAAACATTAGTTCATTGACTTATATGTTGTTATGAATTACCAAAACCACCAAGGGAGCAAATGTGCTTTCAATCTCCCCCTTTTTGGTAATTGTTGACAACATATAGATCAAAGCTTCGAAATATGATATAATCAAAGAATAGAATGGTCGCTTTGAGAAGTATGTGATAAGCAAGAGCTCCCCCTAAATTTGTGCATTATTTTGAATTTGCGCTGGAATGCAAATGCATAATCGATTAGGTACATGGGGCACTTCTTCCATGTCACGTACATCTTGGTGATGTGCAAGAATAATTAGAGTTAACAACATAGAACAACACAATCAAGCAATGTGAGTGATCATATCATAATCATCAAATGATAGGAAATAGTAGCATCATACATAACAACGTATGATCTCACACAAACACAAAAGTATCTCACGTCAAACCAAACAATCGAATGTTTTGTAAAACTAGAAAATAAAAACATACGCTCGCTGACTCAAAGCCTAACATCTATATACACTTGTCCCCCCGTGGCAACAAGTTACCAAAAAGTTCAAAGGCATATATCTAATTGTTCTGCGGCTGAGCTCCTCCAGTCGCCGATGTAGGAAGCCGAGAGAACCGCGTCGGCGAAGACTTCCGCTGAAGTCCTGGATGGAGCTGGGGTAGATACTAGAGGCTCTGGAGCTGATGGAGCTGAAGATACTTTGGCTGGAGCAAAAGATGAAGGCCTCATCTCTGGAGCTGGTACTATAGGAGTCCTGGCCTTAGTCATGAACTGGACAGTCATCCTGATAGGTGCACTATCTTCCTCATCATCAGAAGAAGAATCAGATTCTGAGGAGGAGTGGCGACGGATTGGGGCTTCATCAACCTCCTTGAGCTCATTGACTATCTTGGTCAGCCCATCAACCTTGTCATTCAGAGTTTTCACTCTATCAACAATAATGTTCACAAGGCTCTCCTGATTATCCATGATGGTCTTGATGTCCTTCTTCATCTCCATGACAATGGTGATGAAAATATCTATCTTCTCGTTCCTGGACCTGGGAACCTGAGCACTAGTTGCTCGAGCTGCCTCTGCTTCTGCCTCTGCATGTGCCTGAGCTGCAGCTGATGTGGGATGATCTGGGGTCATCACCACAATGTTATCCTCAAAGTTCGGCTGAAGGAGCAAATGGGGACCGTCGAGAGTAAATATGTGCTTCTCAATATGAGAGTTGATGAGCATCTAGATATAGGGTGTGTAGCAGCATGAGCATTGCTGATCAGCAGCAACCCTGTTTACAGTCTCTACAATCAAGTCCATCACTCGAATCCTGGTGTGACGATCAAGATGGATGAGCATGTTGATGGAGTATCCACGAATCATCTTCTCATCTCCAGACTTGGGCATCAAGGTATGCCTTAGGATGGTGTTCATGGCACGGAGGCCTGGCTGGAGAAAGTAGATGGAGCCGAGCTTATGAGAATGCACTTTGTCTGTAGGGATAGGATTATACATGTCCTTCATAGCATTGTGTCTCTCCTTGGATTCTCAGTAGACATACAAATCTCCATCTCAAACCTTTGGAACTCCTAAGATGGTAGCACACTCATCAACAGAAGATTCATATCTAGCTCCTTCAATCATCCAAAAAATTATACCATCTCCATAGAAATGTGGAGTGGAGTAGAACTGCATGATCATCTCATCATTCCAGACAGTAAACTCTCTGCAAACAAACTAATCAAGTCCAATGCAGCGAAATTTGTCTTGGACACATGGAAAGTAGTCCTCATTCTGCTTGATGTATTTCCAGTCTATGTATCTCATGTCACTGATTGCTGGGCTCTTGTCTAGCAAAACTGTCTTATAAAAGTCTTGCTTCTCTTTGGTGTAAAATCTGTAATCAACAACCGTCTTTCTCCTCTAGGAATATGGATCAATAGCTCTCCATTCCTTCAAGCATGAATCTTTCCTCTTCTTCATATCCTCAGCAACTAGGTGGTTGGCATCGTGAATTGGAAGCTGAGGTCTAAGCTTCATAAGAACAGACATAGCATGATCATCATCATCATCTACTTCTCTATAAGTGGACTTCTTGTTCTTCTCAGAAGCAGGTATGTCCCTGGTAGTCCTCTTGGACTTTTGTGCAACAACTTTCTTTGAAGTTTCGTTCGTGCTCTTGGAGGGGCCTGGCTTGGGCATAGCATCAGCCAAAAGTTTCTTGGCTTTCTTCTTAGGAGGGGCCTGAGCAGGTTCCTCCTCTTCCACCTCAGCAGGAGCAGCCTCCTCTGGATCCTCAAACATGGAGGTAGGCCTGCCCTGCACACGAATGATCCTCTTCCTAAAAGTCTTCTTATTTCCTGCCTTCTTAGGCAATTCTTTCCTGGGGACCTCAATAGACACTGTTGCCCTAGCACTCTCATGTGCTTTGAAGGTTTCTGCAGCTGCATAAATTTTGCTGACCACCCTCCTAGATGAGGTGGCCTCGGTGGCAGACTTCCTAGCAGCCTTCTCTTGCTTCTTGGCAAGAATCTATTCCAGGACAAAATCTAAATCCTCTTCATATGAATTGAGTCTTTTCGTGGTCCTTGTTGCAGCCTTAGGCAACCCATGAGAACTGGGAGTGCCTGGATCTAAAAATGAACTGGACTTAGGACTAGTGCCTGAACTCATCTCAACATGCTGCTCTGGCAAGTTCTGACTGTCTCACCCTGTGAACAGTGTATAGAAGAGTGGAATAGGATAAGTCATCACAAAATGCAGATGTTTTGAAAGTTTGAACAGAAAAATTATAGATGTAGTTCACTGCCAAATTGGATTTTGGTGTCACCGAATCAACCATTTCGTTTCTGCCAAGACTCACAAAACCCTTAACCGAAACTTGGCAACAGTTTTGGTCAGACTGAAATCTGTCACTCGGTATCACCGAGTTTTTTTCTCAGTAGCACAAAAAGGAAATCGGTGGAACCGATATTTATGACTCGGTATCACCGAGATACAACTTCATGGGCAACTAAAACTAGAATTTTCAGGTTCGCTAGACTATTAAGTTTTCTTGTGGATGGAACGATCTCAGACGGTGGCTAGATAATGGTGAAACCCTAATGTGCAAGAATTGGAGGTTGGAGCGCAAGAGGGGGCCAAATCCGAACCCTAGCTCGGTGACGGATCCGCGACGGTGGCAACAGGGGAGAAGCTTCCGTCGACGGCGGCGATTCCCAGCGGCGAAGGAGCGCGGGAAGACAAGGGCGACGACCAGGAGGTCCTTCTGTGACAGCTTAGGGCTTGGGTGCGACGTTTGAAGATTATATTTTCGAACCGTCGGGACCACAAATTATATACCCTTCACTGTGTTGGGTTCTACCGTAGGTGCATCACATGCGAATTAAAATTTTCCTACGTGTAGAACATCCAAGAACATGCTATGGAGATGGATCACAAATTGTTACCACTAGATGCGCAGTGCCGTGCAACGGAAGTAGAGTTGGGGCAGCATGTTCGTGTGGTCCTTCTCCTCCTCGTCTGATCTCCCTCAAACACCCAGTCGCTGGATCCCACATACAGGTTCGCCGAAGCGGCACAAGTGCACCGCCTCTAACGGTATCCGCGCGAGCAGGAGGACACCCGTGCGGCGGACTGCTAGGTCCAATTGGTCGAAGCGATCAACCGGATGGGTGTGCCGCACCTCCACTATATATAGGCATCTGGCGTGGGCTCAACTATTGGGCCTTGCACGGATCCTAAAGCCGACATGTTCCTTCCCTTAAGCGCGCGACCCTTTAGGTTCTCGTCCACTTGGTCGCGAGTCAGATCACATCTGACTCGACCGGTCGGTAGCGGCCTCTAGCAAGACGTGCCGACTCCAAGTGTCCGATGAAGCTGGTTAGGTGAACCTGTACTTCACACTTCTGTTCCCTTTGCCACACGATATATGTTGTCGTGCACAAGGCGACATGGTCATCCTTGTTGCAGCACGACCTCTTTCTCGTTCTGGTGAATCCGACCAACATTCGGATTATCTCATAATCCTCATCGCATGGCCATGCTTATCCAGGTCGGATCACCCGAGGGGCCTAGAGTATCTCTCTCCTGGTAGGAGGGGCAAATCCCATCTTTCTCGACCATGTCTTGCAGCATGTGTCTGGACAAGCCCAAAACCTACCTTTGTAACTACCCAGTCACGGAGTACCATTTGGTCTGCCCAAAGCAAGTCTATCACCATCCCAAGTACATGCGCCAGCTCAGGTCTTAGGACATAGAACGTATTTTGTACTAGAGACTCACATATGACCTATCGCTGCGTCTCGTAGTTGGGTCTGTCCAACTCAGACCTTATCTCGACTCGGATCCGACTATGTCGAATCCGACCAGACCTTTCTGAGTCCATATTATCCGGCTAGAATCCAATTCTACATGGTCAGTGACACCAGACCATCCACCGTGTCATATGCTAGTCTAACTGGCTGCGCGTCCACACAACCCTTTCAACTAGGGACCATTTAGGACAATTATCATACAATGCATAGTCTCACAAACAAGTCACATACTTGTTACTATAGATCAATGATAATGTCCAAGGACTATCTTTATTCATAAACACATAGGAAATATCATCATACATGATTGCCTCTAGGGCATATCTCCAACAGTCTCCCACTTGCACTAGAGTCAATCAAATAGACATCAAATGTCCATAGCTCTAACGTGCCCCTCATGCTTGGGTTGTGGAAGCGGCTTAGTCAACGGATCTGCAACATTTGCATCTGTATGAATCTTGCATAAATTGGTATCACCTTTCTCTACGAGCTTTCGTATCAAGTGATATTTTTGGTCTATGTGTCTGGTTTTGTGGTGTTGTCTTGGCTCCTTGGCATGTGCGATGGCACCTGAATTATCACAATAAAGGTCCAACGGTTTTGACCAGCCCGGGAACACACCAACATCTTCCAGGAACTTCCGAATCCAAACACCTTCCTTTGCGGCTTCACAAGCCGCAATGTATTCGGCCTCTGTTATGGAGTCAACCATCATATCTTGCTTGGAACTCGTCCAGCTCACTGCTCCTCCATTCATGACATACAAAAATCCAGCATAACCCTTTACGTAGAGATCCTCCTCACCTCCATAAACTAGGAACATCTCTTTAGTCCTTTCCAGGTACTTCAAGATAGTTTTCGCCGCTGCCTAGTGACTCTCACCTGGGTCAGCCTGGTATTTGCTTGTTAAGCTTATTGCATAGGAAACATCAGGTCATGTACATAGCATGGCATACATGATGGATCCAAATGCCAAGGCATATGGAATCCTACTCATCCGGTTTCGCTCATCAGAAGTCGTAGGACTCCGAGTCTTGCTTAGCCTTATACCATGTGAGACGGGCAAGAACCCTTTCTTGGCCTCACTCATGTTGAACCTCTTCAACACTTTGTCTATGTATGTGCTCTGGCTTAAGCCGAGCAGCCTCCTTGATCTATCTCTATAGATCTTGATGCCTAAAATGTACACTGCCTCTCCAAGGTCTTTCATCGAAAACTTGCCATTCAATGATTCCTTGACTGAGTTCAGCATCGACACATCATTTCCGATCAGCAGTATGTCATCCACATACAAGATCAAAAATACTACCGAGCTCCCACTAGACTTCTTGTATAAACAATAGTCCTCTTCGTTCTTGAGGAAACCAAGGTCAACGATGACTTCATCAAAACGAATGTTCCAACTCCGAGCTGCTTGCCGTAATCCATAAATGGATCTCTTGAGCTTGAATATTTTACCAGCGTTAGTTGGATCGACAAAACCTTCGGGTTGTATCATGTATACATCCTATTTTAAATTTCCATGAAGGAAAGCCATTTTGACATCCATCTGCCATATCTCATAATCGAAATATGCAACTATAGCTAGTATGATCCTCACCGACTTTAGCATCGCTACCGGCGAGTAGGTCTTGTCGTAGTCAATTCCTTGAACTTGTCCATAACCTTTAGCGACAAGCCAAGCTTTGTGCATCTGAAAATTTCCATCCACAACGGTTTTCTTCTTAAAGACCCATTTGCAACCAATGGCAACTATGCCAGGTGGCAGATCAACCAAGTCCCAGACTTGATTCTCATCCATGGACTTTAACTCAGATCTCATGGCCTCTAGCCATGCCTCACAATCTGGGCTCACCATCGCTTCCGCATACGTGGCCGGCTCGTCGCTTTCTAGCAAAAAAACGTTGCGCACTCTGCGCAATCCTTCTGACCTCCGTGGCTCCGATGCCGACTCCACTACGGGTTCTCTGACCGACTCCGGTGTGATCTCATCACCAACCGAGTTGTCCCCGAGTGGCTCTCGAATTTCTTCGAGTCACACCGTTCTCCCATTGGCCTCCCGACTAAGAAACTCTTTCTCTAGGAAAACCCCGTTCCATGCAACAAACACTTTGTTCTCTTCTCGGTTGTAGAAGTTATATCCCAAGGTTTCCCTCGGATATCCCACGAATATGCATTTATCCAACTTGGGTCTAAGCTTGTTCGACAAGAGTCGCTTGACAAATGCTTCACAACCCCAAATATTTAGAAAAGACAAACTAGGAGTCTTCCCAGTCCACATCTCATGTGGTGTCTTGTCAATGGATTTTGATGGTACCCTATTAAGTGTGAAAGCTGCAGTTTCTAGAGCGTATCCCTAGAATGAAAAGGGTAAATCCGATTTGCTCATCATCGACTAGACCATGTCCAACAAGGTTCGTTTCTCCATTATGACACACCGTTTCTCTGCAGCGTACTTGGAGGTGTGAGATGAGGAACTATACCGTGGCCTTTCAGATGATTATCAAACTCCTGGCTCATGTACTCACCTCCACGATCTAATCGTAGAAATTTTATCGCCTTGACGAGCTGATTTTCCATATGAAACTCTTTGAACTTTTCAAAAGTTTCCGACTTGTGCCTCATCAAATAGATATATCCATATCTACTCAAGTCGTCGGTAAAAGTCATGAAGTACTGATAGCCTCCTCTGGCCATTGTGCTCATTGGACCACACACATCACTATGTATAAGCTCCAACAGCTCGGACGCCCTCTCGCAACTATTTGCATAGGGAGACTTAGTCATCTTGCCTAGCAAGCATGATTCACATGTCTCGAACGACCCGAAGTCGGACGAAGTTAGGAGTCCATCATCATGGAGCATCTTCATGCATTTCAGACTAATATGTCCAAGCCGGCAATGCTGGAAGTAGTCGGATTTATCTCATTAGGCTTATGCCTCTTGACATTCACGTTATAGACTGGTTCCGTTTCTAGATTTAAAATAAATAACCCATCTACTATGGGTGCATAGCGATGGAACATTCCCTTCAAATAAAATGAACAACCATTGTCCTTTATATTGAATTCATAACCTTGACTCATCAATCATGAGACAGAAATAATGTTCCGACTAAGTGTGGGAATGTAATAACAATTATTCAATTCCAAAATAAACCCAGAAGGAAACTTGAGCTGCATCGTGCTGACCTCCAATGCAGCCACTCTTGCTTTGTTACCGACCCTGATGTCAATCTCCCCTTGTGCCACATGCCTAGTTCTTACCGGCCCCTGCGTCGAGTTGCAAATATGAACAACCGATCCGGTATCAAATACCCAAGAGCTACTAGGTATGTCTGCAAGGTAAATTTCTATAGCATATGTAACAAGTGTACCTTTGCCTGAAGAAGCATCTCCGGCCTTCTTGTCGTGCTCAGCAAGCCACTTGCTACAGTTCCTCTTCTATTGACCAGCTTCCTTGAAGTGAAAGCAAATGGTCTTTGAGTTCGGTTTGGACTTTGGCTCAGCGGCGGAGACAGCCTTCTCTATGCCCTTTGCCTTACCCTTTTTTTGGGACCAACTCTTCTTGAACTTTGTCGAGTTCTGCACCATCAACACTTGATGCGTGCCTTTCTTAATATCCTGCTCTGCCACCTTGAGCATCCCATGCAATTCAGTGAGCTTCTTATCCATGCCGTGCATATGATAGTTCGAGACGAATGTCCCATAGCTAGGTGGAAGAGAACCCAAAATTGCATCCGTGGACAGCTCATACCCAAGTGGGAAGCCTAACCGACACAAAGCCGGCACGTACCCGATCATCTTGATCACATGCGGGCTTAGTGAATCACCCTCCTTCATCTTACAATCTGTCAAGGACTGCCAGACATTGAACCTCTCGGTCCTAGCCTGCACCTGAAACATGCTCTTCAAATTCTCGATCATATCAGAAGCCTGAATGTTTTACAAATGCTGTTGCAAATGGGGCTCCATACAAGCCATCATGAGGCAGCTGATCTCGTTTGATTCATCAACGAGTTTCTGGTGGGCATTCTTGGTTGTGGCGTTAGCATTCTCGGCAGGCTCCTCTGGAAGTGGATCCTCTAGAACATGTTCCTTTTTATCGTGCTTGAGAACAATTCTTAGATTTCTATACGAGGTGGTAAAGTTTGTTCCATTCAGTTTATCCTTTTCCAAAATTGATTTCAATGCAAAGTTGGGTTGAGCAGGTGGTGCCATTGATCTACAACAGAAAATATGCAATCACTAATCAATGTGTTTACGTAGAGTAATTCAAGCCTTAAATAGAACTACTCCCACCGAAGTCAGCATCCCTCTGCAAACTCTCAATGATTCAGGACCCGTCTAGCGCGAGCGACTAGTGAGCTTTAGCATCACTGCTAGCCAACTTGCCTATTCGGTAAGAAACTCCTTGCTAATCGTATCTCTATACGACTCCTGTCGGTTGGGTAGGTATCTCATACCCCGGCTCCCAACCTTCTCTGCCACAAGGCCCAAAACCGTTTTGATAGCCTCGTCAGATTAACCCGATGCAGTGCATGTCCGTGTCCGACACGAACCCTCCAGTTCAAGGACACCTAGTAGCACCTCAATTTTATGAGCCCACTACTAGACGTACTTGACGTGCGAAGGTGCAACATCCGGAATGGAAATATACTTGATATTAATGAGGGATATTTCTACGATTAGAACATGCATATAAACACGAAGCAATATCAATCACATATAAACATAAATATGTGAAATAGTATGTCTCCTTCATGGGTGTCCTTCCATGGTCGGCTCCTACTCCGATGACCAAGGCGGAACTCCATCTTGTCCATCACGCCAGGATGCCAAAACCTTGAACTTGATCTCTGTCCTCCAACTACTACAACTAGTAATGAATTTACAGAGAATCACAAGTCGACACGCAGGTGGTTATACAATGTAATGACAGCACTTTGGCTCCTGCCGGCTGACAATCATGACACGCAGGTCATGTTAAATTACACACATGCATCACATACATATGAGCCATAATATTCACATCAAACCTGCAAAACAAACTTATGCATAGAATCATATTCTACCGGTTTGTGTGATCGTGTATGAAATACAAGGCGCTACGCACACGGCGGTCCCAATTTTCTGATCTGACCGATCTCATCAATCATCGCGAACCCAATTCGGATTTATATTTCATGGTTAACCCCGATGGCGGATACTGACTGGTAGGGGTAGGTTGTGTCACAACCTCATCGATTCCGATTGACAGAAAACATAGCCTCAACGATCCTGATCACATAGCCTCAACCATGCACATAGCCGATCTCATGGATGACGACTAATCTCATCCGCTGCCTCCACATATCAAATATGCATCTGATCTAAATCCAAATCCTATAACAGAGGCTCTTATACCACTGTTGGGTTCTACCGTAGGTGCATCGCATGCGAATTAAAATTTTCTTACGTGCAGAACATCCAAGAACATGCTATGGAGATGGATCACGGATTGTTACCACTAGATGCGAAGTGCCGTGCAGAGGAAGTAGAGTTGGGTAGAGGGTTCGTGGTCGTTCTCCTCCTAGTCCGATCTCCCTCGAACACCTGGTCGCTAGATCCCACGTACAGGTTCACCAAAGGGGCGCAAGTGCACCGCCTCTAACTGTACCCGCACGTGCAGGAGGAACACCCATGCGGCGGACTGCTAGGTCCGATTACACGATCGGCGATGGTGAGTGGAGGTGGCTATTCGCAACACATGCAAACCCTAAGGACGACACCGAAGCAATCAACCGGATGGGTGTGCCACACTTCCACTATATATAGGCATCCGACGCGGGCTCAACTATTGGGCCTCGCACGGATACTAAAGCCCACGTGTTCCTTCCCTTAAGCGTGCAAGGTTCTCCTCCACTTGGTCATGAGTCAGATCACATCCGACTCGACTGGTCGGTAGCGGCCTCTAGCAAGACGTGCCGACTCCAAGTGTCTCATGAAGCTGGTTAGGCGATCCTGTACTTCACACTTCTGTTCCCTTTGCCACACGATATATGTTGTCGTGCACAAGGCGACATGGTCATCCTTGTTGCAGCTCGACCTCTTTCTTGTTCCGGTGAATCCGACCAACATTCGGATTATCTCATAATCCACATCACATGGCCATGCTTATCCAGGTCGGATCACCCGAGGGGCTCAGAGTATATCTCTCATGGTAGGAGGGGCAAATCCCATCTTGCTCGACCATGTCTCATAGCATGGGTCTGGACAAGCCCGAAACCTACCTTTGAAACTACCCAGTCACGGAGTAGTGTTTGGTCGGCACAAAGCAAGTTTGTCACCATCCTGAGTACATGCGCCAGCTCAGGTCTTAGGACATAAAACGTATGTTGTACTAGAGACTCACAGATGACCTATCGCTGCGTCTTGTAGTTGGGTCTATCGAACTTAGAGCTTATCTCGACTCGGATCCGACTTGTAACATCCCAAAATTTCATTTTGGAATGTTATGATTATATTTATGCATCTAGCAGCATCATTGCTTGAATGTATGTGTTTGTTGAAATGCCTTTTCTGACTTTCTGAAAGTCCTTTCTACTTTTCCCTAAGTTGCTTTCACCTATTTGAAATTTTGGTTAAAAGTTCAAATAAGAGAGGAGGAACATGACACTCCACACCAGGGACTAATTTGTGGTTTATTTGAACAATAATAACCAGGGGTTATTTTGAAAATATTTGCAAAAAAGGGTTTAAAAACAATTAGGCAATTTCTGAAAATATTATTTTTTTCAAAGTGTTCAAATGACAGAATAGAAATGTTCACTAAATAGAATTTATTATTCTGTTAATTTTGATATATAATACCTCTATACTTAGAGACTATTTGAATGCTTTAAAAGCTTTTGAATGTCTCTGGAAAATTATTAAAGAAAAACGGTAACCGTTTCCGGTATTAAACGGGCCGGCCCACCGGCTTTAAAAGCCGAGACCGTTACCGGTCGGCCGACCGAGCGCAGTAACGCCTCCCTCTCTCTCTGACGCTGGACCCCACCCGTCCGACCGTTTCTCTCGCGCGGTCGTCGCCTTCCTCCCGCACGCGACGTCGTCCTCGCCGGCCGTTTCTTTCATCCCCGCAGATCTCGCCTCCCCATCACTCCCTCTCACTCCCCGCACCCTCTATATAAGCCGGCCACTTCCCCGCATCCATTTCCCCCCCCCGAGCCCCTCTCTCTCTCGCCGAGACGCTGCCCCAATTGCTCGCCGGAGCTCCCACCCTCACCAGACCTCGCCGTCGAGCGTAGCCACCGTCTCCGACCACCGTTCGCCCCACCGTCGCCACCAATTGACTCCGGAGGCCCGTCGCTGTCGCTCGGACCACTTCCCCGTCTTCCCCGACCACCGGAACGCCTCGCCGTCGTCCTCGCCGCCTTCGGATCGCCGGAGAAACCCCGACGCCGGCAACCTCTCCCCGTAAGCTCCCTCGACCATCGGATCCCGAATCAACGACCGTGATTAGATCGGATTTATTCCGAACCGGTATCCTCTTCCCAATCGGTCGCCCGCCCGTAATCCTCGAGCGCACACCCCCCTTAGCCAATCGGACAGCGCCACGTAGCCCCCTGACCGTCGCAAATTATTTTCCTTTTTCAGTTTTTGTTTTAATTAACAGAATGTTTTTAGAAATTGTTTTGCTTATATCTTTTAATCTATTTAGTGTTTTGAGTTGATTATTTTTGCAATAGCTCACAATTTTCATGTAGTTTCACCCTATACTTTCAAATTTCAATTTTGACCTATAAAATTTGAATTTAATCAAATTTGCTCAAAATCTTCAAATCTGAATAACTAGAGTTTGAAAATAGATTTTGATATGAATCTTTTTGCTACTGTTTGGTATTAGTTAGGACTACCTTCATGCTTAGTTTGAAGATTTTTAGGATATAGTTGAGTAGTGTTTTAGCTATAAACAGAATCTGTCTAGTATTATAATATAGTTTTATAAACTTGATTTTAATTAGTTTGTTTTAGAATTTGGTTTTATTTGTTTATTAGGTTCTGTAGTAAACACTTAGTGTCTTCACTCACTGTTAATATAAAAATATAAATTTTCTTAGTTTAATTTTATTTAACATAGGAATCACAACTTATTTTCAAATAGGTTTATTTTGACTAAAACAACTAACTAGTAATAGTTTTGCTTTCAAACAAAGTTTTGTATATTTTGTTTCTGTTTTCTAAGACAGATTTAGTAGTAAATTATTTTCTATCAAGAACATGTTTTACTAATAAATAATAAGTTAGTTTTTCATTTCTTTTGTTAGTATAACTATAGTTGATTCATATAGTGTTTATCACAAACTTGTATAAACTTTACTAAACTTTTCCCAACAAACTTAAATTGATTATATTCTGTTTATTAATAAAATATTCTATTGTTTCCTTGCTGACAACAATTGTTTTGTTATTACAAATGGTTTCATTATGTCAGTAGTGTTTTCATTCCTCACCTCCTAGTAAACAAAACTTTGTGTGTTTTCTTACTTGAGATTTGTGCATTGTTTTGTCTTGATTGTTTACTAGTTCTTGGTTGATGTTTGTGAGTACTTATTTTGGTTGTATGCTTATTTGAGTGCTTGTTTGCTTCGTTAGATTATTCGGAGTGCGAAGCTTGTTACTTAGAGTCACTCACGTACGAAGATCATCAATCAGGCAAGTCACTTTGATCATATTTTTACCCATGTTTTATATGCATTAGTTCTACCATCTCCCCAATTGCATGCAAGATAGGTTAGTTGGAAACTTGGTTACATTGTAATAGTATCATGTGGTAGGTACCCCCCCCTCAACCTCTTTGACACATTGGCCCCGGGAAACGTTGTTTTACCTTTTGCTATGCTATTAGTAGATGGGGTTGGTTGTGTGATTCATGAGAGTTGAGAGAGTTAATAATTTCAAGACCTACATAATGATCAAGATTTAAGACTCCGAGTTTTCAACATACCTCTTGGTGGATGATGGTTGAACGGCACCCTGGAGAAACCAGTGGATTTGCCTAGGTGATGTTGGAGATGGCCAGTATTCACGCGGAAAGGTCCACCCAGGCACAAAGAGATGGATGGATGCTTTAAAACCCAAGGCTTACCTGCACAGCCACAAGTCATTATGGGCTCTGGCTTGGTTGGATATCGTGGTGACCCTGGACAGGCGGTGCTACGAGAGGTAGAAGAACAGTAGGAAAGGATGGGTACCGACAGAGTCGCAGGGAAACCCGTTGGAAGACCATGTTTTGGTCATCCGTTTCTCAAACACCCTGAAGTGCGAGAAATCAAACGGAGGCGACCAAATCTTGTGGGGAACGTGTGCAAAACTCTGCAGAGTACTTAAACCTAATTGATTAGCCGTGTCCACGGTCATGGATGACTTGAGCCAAAGGAATTGAAACTTCCGGAACTCTCAACACAATTAATAATGATGATGTGGGTATTAATAATTTTGGGAATGAGAATTGGTTGGTGGAACCATCTCATTAATCAACCAACTTAGTAATATTTTGCTTAGCCCCTTTTCTTAATGTAGGAAAAATTGGCTTTACGCAAAACTTACCACCCCACCTGCCATATATGCATATAGACTAGCTGATTATTTTCACACCTCTACTGTGACTTTGCCGGCATATTCCATATGCTGACCTACACGGCTGCAACGTATCATGTTGCAGAGTACTTTTCCGACCAGGAGTGAGGACACGTTCTATGCTCAGTGAGATGCCCTTGGAGTCAGATGGACTCATCTACCTTCGACGCTTCCACAAGATTTAGATATTCTCATGAGTTGGCTTTTAGCCACTTTATTGTAATTTTTATTGTAATAAAGGACTCGATATGAGATTTCGATTAATATAATGCTGTGTGATTTCCCTTTGATATATACATGGATGTACCGTGTGTGTACCAGCATGATCTTGGGATGGTACGGAAACACCGGAGACTTGACCTTTCAGGTCGGGTCGCTACAGAAATGGTATCAGAGCACACGCTGACCGTAGGACGTAACCTCTAGGATTGCAAAGCCTTACGATTGTTTCTCTTTGTCTTTAAATATCTTATACTCTCATCTATTCATTTCTGACTCCTCTCCGATTATTTCAAAATTTATAGATGGCCACCTTCATCCCAGTGTTGATCACGGAGTTGTGCCAGCCTGACGCAACGATGCCCTTTGGTAAGGAGCTGATGAGGATCGTCAAGTACGTAAGGATTGCTTTGCCGAGCATCACCGGGACTCCTATCATGTTATTTCCCCAAGATGGATGCTACAGGATCGAGGTGCATATCCCAGGGAAGACTTTTGGGAATCGGAAGGAACCCATAGATCTCAAGTTCGTGGCACCCAGTTGGATACTTGGAAGAGACATGGCCATTCATCGTGCCCTTGGACGTATTCAGGAGGAATACAGAGGTGGAACCATTTCACCAGGACTTAGCGTGGTTTGTCGCAGAGATGCCAATGGAAACATCATAACTCCTCCCACTTCAGACACCACTATTTCCTATATCCAGACCCTGGAGACTCACATCAGGACTCTGGAGCTTCGAGTTCGTGCTGATACAAAGACAATCAAGAATCTGATGAACCGCGAGCTGGACCTTGAAGCTGATCTGCGAGAGGCCAACTATGAACACGAGCATGAAGTGAAGGACTTCCTAGAGAGGATTGATGAGCAGAATGCACGCATCGCAACTCTGGAGGAGCAGCTAGACATGGGGGAAAACCTTCACCCCGAAGGAGACATGGCACCCTTCATCAGAGACGATGAAGACTATGAGGAAAGCACCACCGGAGGACCTACGACTATGCACTTCTGAGGAAAACATTAGTTATGCCCTCCATGTATCTTTTATTTTCGTCGTTAAAGCGTAGGTCGATGCTTAGTTGTTTGAGATTTGTATTCCCGATGTTTGACATTGATTGAATAAATGAATGAGTGTTTGGTGTGATATGTTTGTTGCATTGCATATGGGTAGTGATTTCTTCTTATAGACCCTTGTTCTATTCTAATTCTCATCCCTCTGAAAACAGCAAGATGCCTCCACGACGTGAGACCGATTTCACTTTTCCGCCGGAACTCACTCAACTCCTTCAGCAGCAGAATGCACTGATGCAGTTATTGATTCAGAATCAGACCAACAACCAGAACCACCAACATCCACCCCAGGCTGACA
Organism: Hordeum marinum; assembly: GCA_022496015.1. NCBI lineage: Eukaryota > Viridiplantae > Streptophyta > Magnoliopsida > Poales > Poaceae > Hordeum > Hordeum marinum. The sequence goes on along the minus strand of CM039674.1, from coordinate 260,905,970 downwards.
ATCTCACCCGTTTTCTGAGGTTGAATCCTCCAACTTTCTCCAGCAGCACTGAGCCCATTGTGGCAGATGACTGGCTCCGTAGGATGGAGAGAGAACTTGTCACCGCTGGATGTACTGATGCTGAGAAGGTGCGATTTGCCGCACATCAACTGGAAGGACCAGCAGCTTCATGGTGGGAGAATTACACCACCACATATCCTATTGCAGATGTGACTTGGGAGCAGTTTAAGCTTGCTTTTCGCACCGCACATGTTTCAGCTGGAGCCATGAGTCTGAAGAAGCGCGAGTTTCGCAACTTGCGCCAGGGAAATCGCTCTGTGGCCCAGTACGTGGACGACTTCAACACATTGGCCCGTTATGCACCAGGAGACGTGGCCGATGATGCGGCCAAGCAAGAGAAATTTCTGGAAGGACTCAACGATGAGTTGAGCATGCAGCTGGTAGTGGCTAATTTCAACAACTACCAAGAGCTGGTGGATAAGGCACTTATTCTGGAAGGTAAACAGCAGCAGATTGAGAACCGCAAGCGGAAGTACACTCAGGGGAAGTTCAGCTCTGGAGCTCATCAGAAGCTTCGCTACTCCCCGTACTCAGGAAATACCGGATCAGGTACCGATAAGTTTGGAAGGCACACTCATGTTGTGCACAACCATGGAGGCCAACATCATGGAGGAAATGAGAACAACCGTCCCAACCTTGGCAATTTCAAGACTGACAATAGGAATGGGAACAACAACCAGCACCGTCACGCTCCTACTCAGAAGGATCTGAGTCACATCACCTGTTTCAAGTGCCAGAAGACAGGGCACTATGCTATTGAGTGTCCCCAGAGCAAGCAAGGCAATGGAAACGGCAACAACAACGGCAACTCCGCAGCCAAGAAGCCAAACCTTTTTCCTCGTGCCCAGGTGAACCATCTCGACGTGGAAGAAGTCTATGATCAACCCGAGACTGTGGTTGGTATGTTTTTATTGCATTCACGTCCTATTACAGTACTTTTTGATTCCGGTGCAACTCATTCATTCATATCAAGGGTAGTTGTGGATAAGTATGGTTTGCCCACCAAAACCCTTAGCCAGCCTATTAAGGTCAGTTCCCCAGGAGGTATGATGATGGCAGGGATAGGATGCCATGCCTTGAAACTCAATATAGGAAATCATGTTTTTCCCACCGACCTCATCGTCTTAGAGTCACAAGGATTGGATGTAATCCTAGGCATGGATTGGATGACCAAGTATGAAGGAAATCTTGATTGCCTCAGCAAGTCTGTTTCACTCACCACCCCGGAGAACAAGAGGATTAAGTATGTATCCCGACGCACACGTATGAGTGCTAGGTTAAATGCCCTCACAGGAGTTGTTCAGGAGGAAGTACCTGTGGTAAAAGACTTTCTAGATGTATTTCTAGAAGAATTACCAGGCATGCCACCAGATAGGGAGATTGAGTTCCTAATAGAGCTACAGCCAGGGACAACCCCAATTTCCAAGAGACCCTATCGGATGCCCGCAAATGATCTGTTGGAAATCAAGAAGCAAATTAAGGAGTTATTGGACAAAGGTTATATTCGCCCAAGTTCTTCACCTTGGGGAGCCCCAGTTCTTTTGGTGGAGAAGAAGGATAAAACCTTGAGAATGGTAGTCGATTATCGTGCCTTGAACGAGGTGACTATCAAGAACAAGTACCCTCTGCCGATGATTAATGATTTGTTTGATCAGCTCGTAGGAGCCAAAGTATTCTCCAAGATCGATCTTCGATCAGGGTATCACCAGTTGAAAATTCGTGAACAGGATATACCCAAAACAGCTTTCACCACGAGGTATGGCTTGTATGAGTATACGGTCATGTCTTTTGGATTGACTAATGCTCCTGCCTACTTCATGAATTTGATGAACAAAGTATTCATGGAATACCTAGACAAGTTTGTTGTGGTGTTCATCGATGACATTCTGATATTCTCCAAGAACGAGCAAGAGCATAAGGAACATTTGCGTTTAGTTCTGGAGAAGCTGAGAGAGCATCAACTATATGCCAAGTTCAGCAAATGTGAATTTTGGTTGACGGAAGTCGGATTCCTTGGACATGTTATTTCCGGAGATGGAATAGCAGTGGACCCTGCTAAGGTTGAAGCCGTCACCGAGTGGAAGTCCCCTACCTCAGTTAAGGAGATCCGCAGTTTCCTCGGACTTGCCGGATATTACCGGAGATTCATTGAGAATTTCTCAAAGATTGCCAAGCCCATGACAGAGTTGCTGAAGAAAGAATCCAAGTATGTTTGGACCGAGGAATGTGAAACCAGTTTCCAAGAGTTAAAGGAACGTTTGGTCACAGCCCCAGTATTGATCTTGCCCGATATTTAGAAGGATTTCCAGGTTTACTGTGATGCTTCACGTCAAGGACTCGGAGGAGTACTTATGCAAGATGGAAAAGTTGTAGCCTATGCTTCCAGACAGCTACGACCCCATGAGTTGAATTATGCCACTCATGATTTGGAATTAGCAGCCGTAGTGCACGCACTCAAGACTTGGAGACATTTCCTTATCGGAAATAGTTGTGATGTTTACACCGACCATAAGAGCCTGAAGTATATTTTCACGCAGAAAGAGTTGAACCTCAGACAGAGACGATGGTTAGAGTTAATCAAGGACTATGACATGAGATTACACTACCATCCAGGTAAGGCTAATGTTGTAGCCGATGCCTTGAGTCGTAAAACTTATGTGAACACACTCACAGCTGGAGGATTACCTCAAGAGTTAGTCGATGATCTCAGTAAGCTCAAGCTAGAGATAGTTCCAAGAGGATATGTTGCTACACTGGAAATTCTGTCCACCTTGACCGAAAGAATTCGAGAAGCCCAGAAATCAGACAAGGAGATAGCTGAGATTAAACAGAGAATGGAAGATGGTAAAGCTAAAGGTTTTCGTGAGGATGAACACGGAACTTTGTGGTTTGAGAACCGAATCTATGTGCCCAATGACCCAGAGCTCAGGAAGTTGATACTTCAGGAAGCCCACGATTCACCTTACTCGATACACCCAGGCAACACCAAGATGTATCTGGATTTAAAGGAAAGTTATTGGTGGACAGGTATGAAGAAAGATGTTGCGGAACATGTTGCAATATGTGATGTTTGTCAGAGAGTAAAGGCAGAACATCAGAAACCAGCAGGGTTACTCCAACCTTTGCCGATACCCGAGTGGAAATGGGATAAGCTTGGTATGGATTTCATCACAGGATTACCCAGGACCCGTTCAGGTTATGATTCCATCTGGGTAGTGGTAGATCGTTTGACCAAGGTAGCTCATTTCATTCCAGTGTAAACCACTTATACCAGTGCTAAGCTAGCCAAGATATATATGACCAGGATCGTATGTCTGCATGGAGTTCCGAGGAGTATCGTGTCAGATAGAGGAACACAGTTTACCTCAAAGTTTTGGCATCAGTTACATGAAACTTTGGGTACAAGGCTAGAGTTCAGTACAGCTTTTCATCCGCAGACAGATGGACAGACTGAGAGAGTCAACCAGATTCTGGAAGACATGTTGAGAGCTTGTGCACTAGACTATGGTTCTAGTTGGGACGATAACTTGCCTTACGCAGAATTCTCATACAACAACAGTTATCAGACCAGTCTAAAGATGGCCCCTTTCGAAGCTTTATACGGAAGGAGATGCAGAACACCACTGACGTGGGATGGTGTTGGAGACCGACAACTTTTTGGTCCCGACGTTATCCGAGATTCTGAAGAGAAAGTCAAGTTGATTCGTGACAGACTCAAGATAGCTCAATCTCGACAGAAGAGTTATGCTGACATCAAACGTAAAGAAGTGACATATGAAGTGGGAGACAGAGCATATCTTCGTGTATCCCCGCTTCGAGGAATCAAGAGATTTGGTGTTAAAGGAAAATTAGCACCCAGATTCATAGGCCCCTACAAAATTCTTGAACGTAGAGGCGAAGTTGCATACAAACTGGAATTGCCGGAAGGATTATCTGAGGTTCATGATGTGTTCCATGTTTCCCAGCTGAAGAAATGTCATGCTGAGATGGCTGACATCCCTTTGCGAGACACCGTGCCCCTAGAGGCCATACAACTTGAAAGTGATCTGACTTACGAGGAGAAGCCTGTCAAGATCCTCGAGACATCCAACCGAGTTACCCGCAGCAAGATTATCCAGTTCTGTAAAGTTTTGTGGAGTCACCATACCGAGGAAGAGGCCGCCTGGGAACGCGAAGAAGATCTTCGTAGAGACCATCCGCACCTATTTTCTAGCCAACCCGAATCTCGAGGGCGAGATTCATCTTAAGGTGGGTAGGTTTGTAACATCCCAAAATTTCATTTTGGAATGTTATGATTATAGTTATGCATCTAGCAGCATCATTGCTTGAATGTATGTGTTTGTTGAAATGCCTTTTCTGACTTTCTGAAAGTCCTTTCTACTTTTCCCTAAGTTGCTTTCACCTATTTGAAATTTTGGTTAAAAGTTCAAATAAGAGAGGAGGAACATGACACTCCACACCAGGGACTAATTGGTGGTTTATTTGAACAATAATAACCAGGGGTTATTTTGAAAATATTTGCAAAAAAGGGTTTAAAAACAATTAGGCAATTTCTGAAAATATTATTTTTTTCAAAGTTTTCAAATGACAGAATAGAAATGTTCATTAAATAGCATTTATTATTCTGTTAATTTTGATATATAATACCTCTATATTTAGAGACGATTTGAATGCTTTAAAAGCTTTTGAATATCTCTGGAAAATTATTAAAGAAAAACGGTAACCGTTTCCGATATTAAATGGGCCGGCCCACCGGCTTTAAAAGCCGAGACCGTTACCGGTCGGCCGACCGAGCGCAGTAACGCCTCCCTCTCTCTCTGACGCTGGACCCCACCCGTCCGACCGTTTCTCTCGCGCGGTCGTCGCCTTCCTCCCGCACGCGACGTCGTCCTCGCCGGCCGTTTCTTTCATCCCCGCAGATCTCGCCTCCCCATCACTCCCTCTCACTCCCCGCACCCTGTATATAAGCCGGCCACTTCCCCGCATCCATTCCCCCCCCCCCCCGAGCCCCTCTCTCTCTCGCCGAGACGCTGCCCCACCGTCGCCACCAATCGACTCCGGAGGCCCGTCGCCGTCGCCCGGACCACTTCCCCGTCTTCCCCGACCACCGGAACGCCTCGCCGTCGTCCTCGCCGCCTTCGGATCGCCGGAGAAACCCCGACACCGGCAACCTCTCCCCGTAAGCTCCCTCGACCATCGGATCCCGAATCAACGACCGTGATTAGATCGGATTTATTCCGAACCGGTATCCTCTTCCCAATCGGTCGCCCGCCCGTAATCCTTGAGCGCACACCCCCCTTAGCCAATCGGACAGCGCCACGTAGCCCCCTGACCGTCGCAAATTATTTTCCTTTTTCAGTTTTTGTTTTAATTAACATAATGTTTTTAAAAATTGTTTTGCTTATATCTTTTAATCTATTTAGTGTTTTGAGTTGATTCTTTTTGCAATAGCTCACAATTTTCATGTAGTTTCACCCTGTACTTTCAAATTTCAAATTTGAACTATAAAATTTGAATTTAATCAAATTTGCTCAAAATCTTCAAATCTGAATAACTAGAGTTTGAAAATAGATTTTGATATGAATCTTTTTGCTACTGTTTGGTATTAGTTAGGACTACCTTCATGCTTAGTTTGAAGATTTTTAGGATATAGTTGAGTAGTGTTTTAGCTATAAACAGAATCTGTCTAGTATTATAATATAGTTTTATAAACTTGATTTTGATTAGTTTGTTTTAGAATTTGGTTTTATTTGTTTATTAGGTTCTGTAGTAAACACTTAGTGTCTTCACTCACTGTTAATAAAAAAAATATAAATTTGCTTAGTTTAATTTTATTTAACATAGGAATCACAACTTATTTTCAAATAGGTTTATTTTGACTAAAACAACTAACTAGTAATAGTTTTGCTTTCAAACAAAGTTTTGTATATTTTGTTTCTGTTTTCTAAGACAGATTTAGTAGTAAATTATTTTCTATCAAGAACATGTTTTACTAATAAATAATAAGTTAGTTGTTCATTTCTTTTGTTAGTATAACTATAGTTGATTCATATAGTGTTTATCACAAACTTGTATAAACTTTACTAAACTTTTCCCAACAAACTTAAATTGATTATATTCTGTTTATTAATAAAATATTCTATTGTTTCCTTGCTGACAACAATTGTTTTGTTATTACAAATGGTTTCATTATGTCAGTAGTGTTTTCATTCCTCACCTCCTAGTAAACAAAACTTTGTGTGTTTTCTTACTTGAGATTTGTGCATTGTTTTGTCTTGATTATTTACTAGTTCTTGGTTGATGTTTGTGAGTACTTATTTTGGTTGTATGCTTATTTGAGTGCTTGTTTGCTTCGTTAGATTATTCGGAGTGCGAAGCTTGTTACTTAGAGTCACTCACGTACGAAGATCATCAATCAGGCAAGTCACTTTGATCATATTTTTACCCATGTTTTATATGCATTAGTTCTACCATCTCCCCAATTGCATGCAAGATAGGTTAGTTGGAAACTTGGTTACATTGTAATAGTATCATGTGGTAGGTACCCCCCCCTCAACCTCTTTGACACATTGGCCCCGGGAAACGTTGTTTTACCTTTTGCTATGCTATTAGTAGACGGGGTTGGTTGTGTGATTCATGAGAGTTGAGAGAGTTAATAATTTCAAGACCTACATAATGATCAAGATTTAAGACTCCGAGTTTTCAACATACCTCTGGGTGGATGATGGTTGAACGGCACCCTGGAGAAACCAGTGGATTTGCCTAGGTGATGTTGGAGATGGCCAGTATTCACGCGGAAAGGTCCACCCAGGCACAAAGAGATGGATGGATGCTTTAAAACCCAAGGCTTACCTGCACAGCCACAAGTCATTATGGGCTCTGGCTTGGTTGGATATCGTGGTGACCCTGGACAGGCGGTGCTACGAGAGGTAGAAGAACAGTAGGAAAGGATGGGTACCGACAGAGTCGCAGGGAAACCCTTTGGAAGACCATGTTTTGGTCATCCGTTTCTCAAACACCCTGAAGTGCGAGAAATCAAACGGAGGCGACCAAATCTTGTGGGGAACGTGTGCAAAACTCTGCAGAGTACTTAAACCTAATTGATTAGCCGTGTCCACGGTCATGGACGACTTGAGCCAAAGGAATTGAAACTTCCAGAACTCTCAACACAATTAATAATGATGATGTGGGTATTAATAATTTTGGGAATGAGAATTGGTTGGTGGAACCATCTCATTAATCAACCAACTTAGTAATATTTTGCTTAGCCCCTTTTCTTGATGTAGGAAAAATTGGCTTTACGCAAAACTTACCACCCCACCTGCCATATATGCATATAGACTAGCTGATTATTTTCACACCTCTACTGTGACTTTGCCGGCATATTCCATATGCTGACCTACACGGCTGCAACGTATCATGTTGCAGAGTACTTTTCCGACCAGGAGTGAGGACACGTTCTATGCTCAGTGAGATGCCCTTGGAGTCAGATGGACTCATCTACCTTCGACGCTTCCGCAAGATTTAGATATTCTCATGAGTTGGCTTTTAGCCACTTTATTGTAATTTTTATTGTAATAAAGGACTCGATATGAGATTTCGATTAATATAATGCTGTGTGATTTCCCTTTGATATATACATGGATGTACCGTGTGTGTACCAGCATGATCTTGGGATGGTACGGAAACACCGGAGACTTGACCTTTCAGGTCGGGTCGCTACACGACTATGCCGAATCTGACCAGACCTTTCTAAGTCCATATTATCCGGCTAGCATCCAATTGTACATGGTCAGTGAGACCGGACCATCCACCGTGTCATATGCTAGTCTAACTGGCTACACGTCCACACAACGCTTTCAACTAGGGACCATTTAGGAGAGTTATCATGCAATGCATAGTCTCACAAACAAGTCACATACTTGTTAGTACAGATCAATGATAATGTCCAAGGACTATCTTTATTCATAAACACATAGGAAATATCATCATACATGATTGCCTCTAGGGCATATCTCCAACACATTGTCAATGATGCCGATTCTACATTTTTGGTGTCACCGAGTTTCTCAGCTGTCAGCTGACACGGAAACTCGTTGTAACCGAGAATATGGAATCGGTAGTACCGAGATAGAAAACCAGATCAACCCTAGGAATTCGGTGATACCGAGATTTCGGACTTCGTTCCACCGAGATGCACTTGGGAGGTTTTAATGGTTAGTCCTTGTCGATACGGAACTCCGAGTGCTCCAAACACAGAGGGATTGAAAAGAACTTGTTCAAATTTTGTGATGCAGCATGAATAGAGTATGAGGTGAGAAAGCATAGATAGCTAAAGAAGTGGTCCTAGGCATTCTTGTTCATCCAATTGGCAAAATAGAAAATCAAGAGCCAAATAGCAAGAATTGGATGTCCTTGAATGAGAAAATAAATGCAGGCCAACATGCTCACACTATAAGATGTCAAATGAAATCATGGCAAACATGCACAAACACAATAGCATCTAACAAGCACTTTGGCAATGATGTAGTCTTCTATATATGAGCATATTGACTTAGGATCCAAGTAAGAATACTTGATCATAGGTCATACTCATCGTTTAAGCACAAGTGGGGTTACCACTTTCTCATAAAGCATTTAATATTGTCACATTCTTATGAGATCCTTTAACTCAAGTCTTAGAGTAAAGCTGCCCCTTGATGTGACATCCCCCCATAGGAGGGACAAACTAACCTTGGGTTTTGTCGATGAAGACTTCATGTTGTGGAGGTAGTGTTGGATTCTCAAGGTTGATGAAGATCACCAAGAGTTGGGAGCATCCTTGTTGTTTTCATTACTCTTCTCACCTACATGGGTTAGTCCCAACACACAAGAGACAAATACAATGATATCTATGGACATGGAGTGCAAAGCATATGAGATGATGTCCAATGATTTGTTGATTACCTTGTCCCTTGCTTACCTTTGAGGGAATGTGTTACTCCTTAAACTATTGCGTAATGTTGATGTTGTTTGCAATTAGTTCTTGCCAATAATGAATATGAGTGAATTTCATTGGCGGATTCACCCCTCAAGAACTCTCTACTTCTTCTTCTTGGGAACCCACATCAAGTTGATGGGGATCCTTGGTGTCGAAGTAGCACTTGTAGAAGTTGAGCTTGTAGTAGCCTTGGGAACCCACTTCACCAAAGCTTGGGATTCATCTTCATATGAGTCAATGTCCTCTTGAAGCTTGTTCTTGTCCTTGAGCTTGGTGTCTTGTGGTGGAAGGTCATCTTGAGCTTTTGTTCCCTTGGGAAGACTATTTTCATACTTCTTATTTTGAGGAACAAACTTGCAATTGGGGTATTGACCTTCTTCCCATTCAACTCCATTAGCGTTGAAGTAGCCAACACCACGATTCTTCCGGTATCCTCCATGCTTGCATATAATCTCCTCAAATTGTTTGGACCCTTCAAGACTCTTGTAGATGCCTTTCTCTACAATCCCTTTCAAGAGTTCATTTTCTTGCTCAAGTGTAACTTGGCTAAGAGAAGAGTTAGTGGGATCAAGAAAACTACTAGAAGCAATATCATTGGATTTATCATTTTTATTGCTACTAGTTGAAGGGCCTTTCTTTCCTTTGTTACTAGCTTGCTTAGACTTAACTTGAGGCATGAATGTAGATAAGAGAAGTCATTTGTCTAGATAAGAGGAAGTCTTCTTTCGAAGATCGTCATTGATAGCTTTAAGGAACTCATGCTCTTGCTCTAAATTGAGCTTCTCGAAGCGTAGCTTCTCATGTGTCCTTATAAGATATTTATGATCTTCTAGAGTTGACTCGTGAGCTAACTTAAAGTTTTTAGTTCTTGAGTTAGTCATTTTATTTCCAACTTATCATCATCACACGACTTATCTACACTAGAGTGAGTACTAGCAAGTTCATTTTGAGTATCATTGCTAGTTTTGTCAAATAGCAAGTCATCTTCAATTAACAAGTCATCTTCATCACTATTGAAGTCAAGATACTCAGGGTGTGATACCTTGGGGCCTTTAGCCATGAAGCAAATTCCACTCCCTTCATTTGGTGAATCAAATAGATCATAGGAGTTGGTAGTCACTAATGCAATTCCGGCAACACCTTCATCTTGACTATAGTCGGAGTTTGAGTGACACCTTCTCTCGGAGTGGGCGTCGAAGTCGGAGCCGGAAACCTATTCACCAGCATGAGCTTGATGTTTCCTCCTTGAGTAGCTCTTGGTGTGCTTGTCCTTCTTCTCTGAGTCCCTACTTCTCCTTGAGGGTCTTCGTTCATAACGATCATCTCTACTCCTTTTGTCTCTTCGAGGCGACTCGTCTCTTGAGCTTCGTCTTCTTGGTGACTCTTCTCTTCGTTTGTAGGGGGGCGTGCACTCATTGGAGTAGTGTCCGGGCTTCCCACAATTGTAGCAGTTTCGGTCACGACTTGACGGACGCTTCTGTTCATATCTTGAGTTAGAGCTTCGGTCTTTGCTTCTATTCTTGTAGAACTTGTTGAATTTCATGACCAGGATGCTTATCTCTTCATTTGTGACAAGGTTGTCGCTTGAGGTAGCGGGAGCATCACTTGGGATTTGTAAGCACCGCTAAACTTGTGGTGAAGCTCTTCCTTGTCTTTGAGTATCATCTCATGAGAAACAATTCTACCAATCATTTCCGTTGGCTTGAGATCTTTGTAGTTGGGCATCATTTGGATCAATGTGCAAACGGTGTTATATTGATCACCCAAAGATCGAAGTATCTTCTTGATGATGAATTTGTGAGTCATTTCTTTGCTTCCTAAGCCAGAAATCTCATTTGTGATGAGATCTAGCCTAGAGTACATCTCAGCGACTCCTTCACCAACCTTCATCTTGTACGTGTCAAGTTGACTTTGAAGAACATCCAAATTGGATTCTCTCACAAATTATGTACCTTCATGTATATCAATCAAAGTATCCCAAATCTCTTTTGCATTCTCAAGACGGCTGGTCTTGTTGAATTCTTCGAGGCATAGGTAGTTGAATAGAATGTCACATGCTTGAGAATTGAGTTGCAACATCTTCAACTCATCCGCGGTTGCTTCACGATCGGGTTCCTTTCCTTCCGCAAAGAATTCACATTCATGCCAATACAAACAACAGCCCAAACAGAAGGGTTATGACCAAGCAAATGCATTTTCATTTTGTGCTTCCAACTAGCAAAATTTGTGCCATCAAAGTACGGACCTCTACGGTGATAATTTCCCTCACTAGACGCTATAATTCTCCTAGGTTGTGAGACCAATGCAATGGAGACCAAAGCTCTGGTACCACTTGTAGGATCAAAAGTAGGTCTAGAGGGGGGGTGATCAGACTACTTGACCAAATAAAGATCTACTTTTTCCCAATTAATTCTTGGCAGATTTTAGCATTCATAGTATGTCAAGTACACCCTACACATGCATGTCTAAGAGTATAGCAACGGAAAGTAAAGACATTGCACATGCAAGTAAAGAGAGGGTAGGAAAAGCAAACGCAATTGGTGACATGATGATTTTTCCCGTGGTTCCGATAAGTGGCGCTATCGTACATCCACGTTCATGGAGTCTTCAACCCGCGGAGGGTAACAGTCGCGAGAGTCCACGGAGGGTTCCACGAAGAAGCAACCTTGACTATACCATGACGGCCTATGTCCACGGAGGACTAGCCTTACTCGGGGTAGATTTTTGTGAAGTAGGCAATCTCCTTGCCCTTACAAACTTCTTGGTTAACTCCACAACATGAAGTAGGAGGCTCCCAAGAGATACCTAATCAATCTCGGAGCCACCACCCTCCGAAAGGTAATAATCTCGATAATGTCAATGAACTCCTTGCTCTTGTGCTTCAAGATGATAGACTCCTCAACTCACAACCACTCTCTCACAGATATGGCTTGGTAGAAGAGATGGGATTGGTGGAAAGCAACTTGTGGAGGCTAGAAATCAAGATTCATATGGTTGGAGTGGAAGATCTTGACCTCAACACAAGGGTAGGTGGTTTTCTCTCAGAAAATATGATAGGATAGGTATGGAATGGTTCCGAGTGCTTCTCTTTCAAGTAGGTGGTGGTGGAGGGATATATATAGGCATCTCCAAAAATCCAACTATTACACACAATAAGCCACACTCGATGACACCAATGTGTTATTCTTGGTGGTACTGAAGTGACCAAAGGTGGCAACTTTTGAATCTTGGTGAGACCGATATAGGAATCTCGGTTGCACCGATAAGGTGACCAACGGCCAGAATGCCCAATCTCGGTGGCGCCAATCCGACTATTTCGGAGGGACCGAAACTATGAACTTGCATAACAGATAGTTGGCAGCCAACTCGGTGGCACCGAATGTAGTATCGGCTGCACCAAAAAGCTAGGGTTTGGCTGAGTCTATCTAGGGTTTGGAATCAGTGGCACCGAAATGGAAATGTTGGTTGCATCGATTTTGAGTGTTTGGCTTAGTACAGACTTTGGTGGGAGAGTTTGTGGGTGTCTTTGGTGACTATCACTTGTGCATGTATGAGCATTTTGTTCACCAACAAAACCTTACCCCCTTTCCTATGGACTCAAAGTGATTTCTCACAAATATAAAATGTAGAGTCCTCTTGCTTGAAGTTTTGCCAACCTATCTCCTTGCATCTTGGGGTATTTCCACAATCCTTTTGCCAATCCATCATTGAACTTTTGTTGAAACATGCTTAGTGGAAACATTAGTTCAATGACTTATATGTTGTTATGAATTACCAAACCACCAAGGGAGAAAATGTGCTTTCATAGGTCCTTGCCTCCTTTGCACAAAAGGGGAAAGTATACCAGATGGCGTGCAGATACCCGTCTGTCCAGCCTTACATCTTCATTGGTCTCCCGAGGCCGAGCGATGTATAGAGATATCCGCCGCTCGGCCTGAGGAGGCCTATTCCCCGCTGGTCTTGGTGCTGCTTCCCTTGCGAGCCCAGGGCTCTCGTGAGGGCCTTGTCTTGAGTGGCCATGTCGGGCTGTGCTTGGATGACTAAGTGGGCCATGCCCTGGGCCGCATGCAGGCAGGTCTGGGTACCCCCTTTCCCAGAACACCGACACAACTTGAACATACGGTTCCATAAGTGACTATAGAACACATGTACATTCCTGAATATAAATTTACAAGAAGTAGACGATCACCAAATCATATTGTTCTTGTGATGACGTTGCCGACACTGTTGCCCTGCTTGTGGCTATCCATCGCCTTGTGCAGGAAGGAGGCACTTCCTCATTTCAATGATCCTCCTATACATCTCATCGCTGGTGTACGCGTCCTTGGCCACAGACTTGATGTGTTCTTCATCCAGTTCGTCCACCCAGGCCGCGTGCCAGGCAGTCTTGTCCTTGCGACACCCAGCCTTCATATCTCTGTAGTAGGGCTCGATGATGGCCATGGTAAGGTCAACCAGGGAGTTCTTCTGCTTCTTCTTCTCGCCCCAGACCCTGTACTGACCTTGGATGTTGACAAGCTTCTGGAAGGACAAGCCCGAAGTCTTGAGCACCTTTAGATCGTTTGTGGTGTCCACCATTGTGAACCCATAGTCGGGGCTGTTGACAAACCTGGCGAAATGCTCGCAAGGCCTTGTGGCCAGGCAGTAGTGGTAGACGTTCATGTGATGGGACACGTACAACTGGGCGACGACAACTTTCTAATCATGCCCGGATCGACCGTCGGTATACTTGAGGTCGAAGCCGACCACTTTGTAATTGTCATCCTCAGCAAGCAGCTTCTGCAACGTGTTGATGGCGTTCACCACCATGACCGGGTCGTTGGTGCACACCACTGAGAGGTCCATCTTCCTGTTGTGTGTGTCCACTTTGACAATAGTGGCGAACTGCCTCTCGGCGCTGGCAGCTAGCACTGGATCCGCATGGGAAGGTTGAAGCTATGAACAGATGTGCATCCTCTCAATACTATTTGTCGTCGTGGGTGTGCTTCTTGGGTTATGTGGCATGATCGGAATGTGGAAGAGACGAAGGTAAACAGCCACATCAACCGCATGGCAGTTTTTGCAGCACTTCACTTCATTGTGGCGATGGGAGTGGCGCAACCGCTAGCATATGGGTCCCCGAACGTGCCAGGTCGTTCACGCGTGGACGCCAGCAGAGCGGCCAGGTGCGCATGGACGCGAGCACAACACGCTGAGGCCGCATCAAATGCCTTATGCATATATTCATTCGCGGCGGTGCATACAAAACAGTAGTTTGCTTTGTAATAAAACGCAAATGGTTGTTTATTATTAACCATCTGCGTATTTGTCATTTCTCCCACATCCGTCCGGTCTTGTCACCGCGTTGCTACATGAGGATTCCGGAGCATGCTTCGGGAGTGCGCAAGTTTCTCGCCCGGTGCCCCGGAATGCCCGTTCCCTCGATGCTTCAGGAGCGCACAATGTTTCTTTTCGGCTTCCCATTCCCGCAAAACCGCATAGGAATGTGCGCAAACTTCCCATTCTGGCGCATGAACGCGTGCAAGGTTCCCGTTCCCGTGCATGAACGCGCGTAAGCTTCCCGCCTGGCTCGCCTTGGTTGCCTGCTTTACAAACCCTCACGACCTACCTCTCCACATCGCATTCATACCCTCCCTGCTAGTATCTTCCCAAGTTTGCTTCTACCCCAATCGCCAATGGCACCTGTCCGTCATTGTTGCTCCGCTACTCCGCCAGAGGGCAGCTCCAGCTGGGAGGCTGCATCACGTCGGCGACGCAGTTACCAGAAGCGTGTAGTGAGTGTGGTGTCCTTGTTGGTTGTGCGCATGGCACCCACCACACCCTCCTCCACATTTTCCTGAAGGAAGCTGCTGCCGGCAACCGCCATTGCCCCCACCCCATCGTCGGCCGCCGTTTTCACCACCCCACCACTGCCTCCTTGGCCGTCACCACACCAGCGTCTGCCTTGGCAGCCACCCCACGGTCAGCCACTAGGGCCATCACCCGCTCCGTCACCGCGACCCGAAGGCGGGAGGAGGAGGCCGCTGCCTAAGCACATCCGCTCGGCTTTTGCATCAGCGGCCTAGCGCGCTACATCAACTTCCTACATGAGGAGGAGGAGCACCAGGTCGAGCACAAACAGAGGCTCACCGCCACCGTGACCGCAGCACACACCGTAGCTATGGCACGGAATGAGGAGATCTACGCCGAGTACCGCTACTTCGAGGAGGCGCATCAAGAGCGGCGGAGGGCAGCAGCAGTAGCTGACAAATTCGACTCCTCCAGCTCATCAGTAGGCTTCTCCTCCTCTACCTCTTACTGAACGCGCTCGGGAGGGGAGAAGCCTACTGGCAGTAGCACGAAGCCCCTCCAGAGTAGTATTTAGGGTCTATTTTTTCAGTTCATCTAACTATATATATGGTTGAACTGTACCACGTACTTTAAATTAGCTAGTATATATAGTTGAATTAGCTATTTCTGTACGTGGTTGGCAACAAATGGGAAAAGTTTGTTGAATTCAGCTATCTATGAATGAAATCTATGTTTACTGAATTTCAGTTGCAAAATTGCAACATAAAAGTGATTTTGTTCCTGCAAAATTGGACAAATCTCAGTGTTTCCAATTTGACAAATGAAAATTTACCCAATATGTCAGATTCGAATCTTACCTGACTCCTGCTGCCAACGCATCGATCAGTGCTTACATGGGATGCTTAGTGTATTAAATGACTTAGCAACTCAAGTCCACAATGCATTGTAGCTAAGGTCCCTTCATTTAATGATTTAGCAACAAAACTCTTGCATGTATTGGTGAGTTTCTTTCATTTAAGTGTTTGCCAACGTTCACACGCCTGGCATTGTTTCTTCATGTGGTCACCAAACTCATATCTCTCCTTAATTACCTCCTGACATCAGATATTTTTTGCATACATGGCAACCTCAGCAGTTAGCAACAATAAAAGTTGTAGAACTAGGAAGAGCACACGGGTCATCATTCACAACCGTTTGTGATGACGCAATGAAAAAAATTCCATTGTGCCAGATTTTTGCCTGGCTTAGTAGGGAAGGAACAATTTCCCTCGGTTTGCATATGGGTATTTAGTCTGAAACAACTTTGACGATTGGCAAAGGACGCGCCACCCCGAGGAGCGTGCATAGAACACTGCTCGCACACCACCCGTGTACTCAAACACCTGTCTACATGCTACCTCCTTGTCAATGTAGATAACAACACGTGGACCGCAAGTAAGGTCTGTAGAATGTTGACGAATTATAAATAATACGCCGTTTTGCGATGGTATTGTTACAAATTTTTGTTCCAAAATTCCTTTGTTGGCTATTAATAATGGTTGCTCTTTCTCTAAAGTGGACACTAAACATAGCACAACATATTTATGCTTTATATGATGAGGCCCTGCCCAACATAGACCTTGTGATTGTAGTTTATATTTGAATTAAGTACATTAAATGCACATAAACCTCAATTAATGTATAAAAAAGCCATACAAATCATTAATAATTTAATATGCTTGGAGTACACACCTAGTGCTTTATGTTGTTTCTAGGAAAAAAATCAAGGAGAGAAGAGACATCAAATGTCATTTTTCACCCATAGATGTGGCATGCATATATATGTGTTTCCTATCAGAACACTCGATGGCGGGGTTATTACCCCTAGATAGGCCAAAGCATTAGGGTTCTCTCCCCCTCTTCAAGAAATTAGCGCGCGGCTGGCTGCTCACGGCCGGCTGGCGCGCAACCGGCAGACGCTTTGCCTGTTGGGTCGAGGCCGGCTGGTCGAGGAGCCGGCTCGACCCCTGGCCGGCTGAGCACGCCCGGTTGCCTTCGAGCCGGCTCCCCCGTTGACCCCTGGGCATACAAGCACCCGTCCCATCGCTCAGCACGCGGGTACAGTGACACAACATGACCGCCACGACGGACGCCAATGTAGGCATAGTGGTCACTGACGCACGGGCGCACGTGGCTACAGTTCGGCCATCTGACAGCACATTTGCTCCCTTGGTGGTTTTGGTAATTAATAACAACATATATGTCATTAAACTAATGCTTTCACCAAGTATATTTCAGAAAAGTTCATTGATGGGAATGGCAAAAGGATTGTGGAATTACCCCAAGATTCAAGGAAATAGGTTCGCCAAGCTTGAAGCAAGAGGACTCTACATTTTACATTTGTGAGAAATCACTTTGAGTCTATAGGAAACCCAATACTATTAAAAGGGGGTAAAGTTTTGATGGTGAACAATATGCTCAAACGTCCACAAGAGACAGTCACCAAAACATCCACATACTCTCCCACAAAAGTTTGTCCTAAACCAAATATGCCAAATCGGTGCAACCAACATTCCTATCATAGTGCCACCAAGTTCCAAACCCTAGACAGACTCAGCCAAACCCTAACACTTCAGTGTAGCCGACACTGCACTCGGTGCCATCGAGTTGGGCTGCCAACTTCCTGTTATGCAAGTTCTCATTTTTGGTCCGACCGAGAATGGTGAATCGGCATCACCGAGATTGGTAAATCTGACCGTTGGTCACCTTGTCGGTGCAATCGAGAATTGTATATCGGTCCATCCGAGATTCAAAAGTTGGCACTTTTTGTCACTTTGGTACCACCGAGATTTACACATCGGTGTCACCGAGTCTAACTTATTGTGTGTAACGGTTGGATTCTTGGGGATGCCTATATATACCCCTTCAGCATCACCCACTCGAAAGAGAAGCACTCAGAACTATTCCATATCTATCCTACTCAGTTTTTTGAGAGAGAACCACCTACCCTTGTGTTGAGGTCAAGATCTTCCACTCGAACCATATGGATCTTGATTTCTAGCCTCCCCAAGTTGCTTTCCACCAATCCCATCTCTTCTACCAAGGTAAACCTATGAGAGAGATTGTGTGTTGAGGAGTCTATCATCTTGAAGCACAAGAGCAAGGAGTTCATCATCATTACCGAGCATATTACCTTTTGGAGGGTGGTGCCTCCTAGATTGGTTAGGTATCGCTTGGGAGCCTCCTACTTCATGTTGTGGAGTGAACCAAGAAGTTTGTAAGGGCAAGGAGATCGCCTACTTCGTGAAGATCTACCCATAGTGAGGCCAGTCCTTCATGGACAGGAGCCGCATGGAATAGTCAAGGTTGCTTCTTTGTGGAAACCTCCATGGGTAGAGCCCTTCATGGACTCTCGCGACCGTTACCCTCCGTGGGTTGAATACTCCATGAACTTGGACGTACGATAGCACCACCTATCGGAACCACGGGAAAAATCATCATGTCATCACTTGTGTTAGCATTCCAAACCCTCTCTTTACTTACATGTGCAATGTCATTACTTTCCGCTGCTATACTCTTAGACATGCATGTGTAGGGTGTTACTTGATATGCTATGAATGCTAAAACTTGCCAAGAATTAAAATTGGGAAAAAGGAAAAAAATTAATTTCGTCAAGTAGTCTAATCACCCCCCTCTAGACCTAATTTTGATCCTACAAGTGTTATCAAAGCCTTCATCTCCATGGCATTGGTTTCACAACCTAGGAGAAGTATGGCATCTAGTGAGGGAAATTATCACCGTAGAGGTCCATATTTTGATGGCACTAATTTTGCTAGTTGGAAGCATAAAATGGACATGCATTTGCTTGGTCATAATCCTGTCATTTAGGCTATTGGTCGTGTTGGCTTGCAAGGTGAATTCTTTGCGGATGGAAAGGAACTGGATTGTGAAGCATCTGCGGATGAATTGAAGATGTTGCAACTCTATGCTTAAGCATGTGACATTATCTTCAACAGTCTATGTCCTGAAGAATTCAACAAAATCAGTCGTCTTGAACACGCAAAAGAGATTTGGGATACTTTGGTTGATATACACGAACGAACTGAGTCCGTGAGAGAATCCAATTTAGATGTTCTTCAAGGTCAACTTGACAAGTTCAAGGTGAAGGATGGTGAAGGAGTCACTGAAATGTACTCTAGGCTAGCTCTCATCACCAATGAGATTGCCAGCTTAGGAAGCGAAGAAATGACTCACAGGTTCATCATCAAGAGGGTACTTCGAGCTTTGGATGAGAGATATGACACCATGTGCACATTGATGCAAATGATGCCCAACTACAAAAATCTCAAACCAACGGAAGTGATTGGTAGAATTGTTGCTCATGAGATGACACTCAAAGACAAGGAGGACCTTCATCACAAGTCTAGCGGTGCTTACAAAGCCACAAGTGATGCTCCCGCTACCTCAAGCGACAACCTTGTCACAAATGAAGAGATAAGCCTCATGGTCAAGAAATTCAACAAGTTCTACAAGAATAGAAGCAAAGATCGTAGCTCTAACTCAAGATATGAACAAAAGCGTTCATCAAGTCGTGATCGAAACTTCTACAATTGTGGGAAGCCTAGACACTACTCAAATGAGTGCTCAACTCCCTACAAACGAAGAGAAGAGTCACAAGGAAGACGAAGCTCAAGAGATGAATCACCTCGAAGAGAGAGAAGGAGTAGAGATGGTTGTTATGAACGAAGACCCTCAAGGAGAAGTAGGGACTCAGACAAGAAGGACAATCACACCAAGAGATACTCAAGAAGGAAACATCAAGCTCATGTTGGTGAATGGGTTTCCAGCTCCGACTCCGATAACCACTCCGAGAGAAGCTATCACTCCAAATCCGACAATAGTCAAGATGATGGTGTTGCCGGAATTGCACTAGTGACAACCAACTCCTATGACCTACTTGATTCCCCAAATGAAGGAGGTGGAAGTTGCTTCATGGCTAAAGGTCCCAAGGTATCACACCCCACATATCTTGATTTCAGTGTCGATGAAGATGACTTGCTTTACGATGATGACTTGCTATGTGATAAAACTAGTGATGTTAATCATAATGAACTTGATATTTCTCATACTAGTGAAGATAAGTCAATTGATGATGATAAGATGAAAATAGAAGAACTAACTAAAGAACTCAACACTCCTAAGTTAGCTCATGAATCTACTCTTGAAGATCATAGAGAGCTTGTAAGAACTCATGAGAAGCCACGCTTTGAGAAGCTCAATTTGGAGCAAGAACATGAATTTCTTAAAGCTATCAATGACGATCTCCAAAAGAAGACATCGTCTCATATTGCCAAACGATAGCTCTTGTCTATATTCATGCCACAAGTCAAAACTAAGCAAACTAGTAACAAAGCAAAGAAAGGTTCTTCATCTAGTAGCAACAATAAAAATGCTAAACCCCATGATGTTGCTCCTAGTAGTTCTATTGAATCCACTAACAATGATTCTCTTAGACAAGTTACACTTGAGCAAGAAAATGCTTTATTGAAAGGAATTATAGAGAAAGGTATCTACAAGAGTCTTGAAGGGTACAAACAATATGTTGAGATTGTACGCAAGCGCGGAGGATACCGGAAGAATCGCATTGTTGGCTAGTTCAACGCTAATGGAATTGAATGGGAAGAAGGTCAATATCCCAATCCGAAGTTTGTTCCTCAAAAGGAGAAGTATGAAAATACTCTTCCCAAGGGGACAAACACTCAAGATGACCTTCCACCACAAGACACCAAGCTCAAGGGAAAGAACAAGCTCCAAGAGGACTTTGACTCTTATGAAGATGAATCCCAAGCTTTGGTGAAGTGGGTTCCCAAGGGTACTACAAGCTCAACTTCTACAAGTGCTACCACCAACGATCCCCATCAACTTGATGTGGATTCCCAAGAATAAGAACTAGAGAGTTCTTGAGGGGTGACTCCGCCAATGAAATTCACTCACATTCATTATTGGCAAGATCTATTTGCAATAAACATCAACCCTATGCAATAGATTAAGGAGTCACACATTCCCTCAAAGGTAAGCAAGGGACAAGGTAATCAACAAATCAATGGACATCATTACACAAGCTTTGCACCAAATGTCCATAGATATCCTTGTATCTGTCTCTTGTGTGTTGGGACTAACCCATGTAGGTGAGAAGAGTAAGGAAACAACAAGGATGCTCCCAACTCTTGGTGATCTTCATCAACCTTGAGCATCCATCATTACCTCACCAACATGAAGTCTTCATCGATAAAACCCAAGGTTATTTTATCCCTCTTCTGAGGGGATGTCACATCAAGGGGGAGCTTTACTCTAAGACTTAAGTTAAAGCATCTCTTAGCATGTGACAACATTAAATGCTTTATGTGAAAGTGGTAACCCCACTTGTGCTTAAACGATGAGTATGACCTATGATCAAGTACTCTTCATTGGCTCCTAAGTCAAATACTCATATATAGATGACTTTGTCATTGCCCAAGTGGTTGTTAGATGCTAGTGTGTTTGTGCATGTTTGTCATGATTTCTTTTGACATCTTATTATGTGAGCATGTTGGCCTGCATTTATTTTCTCATTCGAGGACATCCAATTTTTGATATCTGGTTATTGATTTTCTCTTTTGCCAATTGGATGGACAAGAATGCCTAGGACCACTCTTTACCTATCTATGCTTTCTCACCTCATATTCCATTCATGCTGCATCACAAAATTTGAACAAGTGCTTTTCGATCCCTCTGTGTGTGGAGCACTCAGAGTTCCGTATCGACAAGGACTGGCCATTAAAACCTCCCAAGTGCATCTCGGTGGAACCAACCTCATAATCTCGGTCTCACCGAATGCCTAGGGTTTATCTGTTTTTCAATCTCGGTACTACCAATTTCATATTCTCGGTTACACCAAGTTTCCCTGTCAGTTGAAAGTTGTGGAACTCGATGACACCGAAAACATAAAATTGGTATCACCGACAGTGGAGGGTATATATATTGTGGACCCCGACGTTTTGAAATTCATCCTTAGAACTGTTGCCCCTCAGAACCCTAAGCTGCCGCTTCAAGACCCCTGGTCATCGCCCTTGTCTTCCGCGCTCCTCCGCCACTGGGAATCGCCGCCATCAATGAAATCTGCTCCATCGTCGCCGCCGTAGCGGATTTGCACCAAGTTAGGGTATGAATTCGACCTCCTTTGTGCTGCCTTCTGATTCTTGCACATTGGATCTGTTTTTCTTCCTATGCCACCTATTGCACTACTTCCTATCCACCAAGAAATCCCATAGGCTAGCGAACCATCGATTTTCTAGGGCTTTCCTTCCGCCCGACGCAACTCGGTAGAACCGAATCAAGAAAATCGGTACCACCAATTTTCGTTTCTTTGTTGCTGAGAATTGTCTCGATGAAACCGAGCACTCCTTTTCGGTCTCACCTAAAAGGGTGCCAAGTTTCTGTTAAAAGGGACAGTGAGTCTCGGTGTCAACAAATTTTTTGCTTCGGCCTTACAGATTTGTTTCTGACAGAATGGAAAACTTTGAAAATCTTTTGGTCAAAATTTCAAAAACCAGCTGATAATTTTGTGATGATTCATCTACTTCTTCTCATCTATATTACATTCACAAGGTTAGTATGATAGATGCAGAGGATAGTCAGAATGACCTGAGAGAGCAAAGTGTTGAGATGGATTCACGCACTAGTCCTGAGTCTAGTTCATCTTCTAATCCAGGCACTCCCAGTTCCCATGGTTTGCTGTAACATCCCAAAATTCCATTTTGGAATGTTATGAAATATAGCTATGCATCATCATCATCATTGCTTGAATGTATGAATGTGAAATGCTTCTTCTTACTTTCTGAAAGTCCCTTTCTATTTTCAATATGTTGCTTTCACCTATTTGAAAACCTTGGAAAAAGTTCAAAATAAGAGGGGAGTAACATGACACTCCACACCAAGGTCATCTTGGTAATTTATTTGAACAATAAAAACCAGGGGTTATTTTGAAAAATATATTTGCAAAAGGTTTTAAAACCAAATAGGCAATTTCAGAAAATAATATTTTTTCAAATGACAGAATACAAATGTTCAATAAATGGCATTTATTATTCCGTTAATTTTGATATATAATTTTACTATATTTGGAATTATATCAAAGGCATTAATTGAGTTTTACTGCACTGAATATTTGAAAATAGGAAAGCTTTTAAAGCTTTAAAAGCCCGGCCGGCCTGTCTGCTATTAAAGCCCGCTCCGACTTGCCTAATTAACGGCCACCGACACGCACATGCTGCCCTCCCTCTCTCTGACAGCGGGCCCTACCTGACCGATCGCGAGATCCGTGCGGTCATCGCCTTCCTCGCGCGCGCGCCGCCGTTGCCTGAGATCTCTCCACCGGATCTCCTCCTTCCTTCTCTCGCCCCCTCACCGTCCCTATATAAGAGCGGCCACCTCCGCGCTCCATTCCACCCCTCGAACCCCTCTCTCACCCTAGCCAGAGCGCTGCATCGAGCTCGCCGGACTTCCCCGACCACCGAACCTCCCCGAGCACCTGGCCGTCGACTCCCTCGCCCTCAGCTCCGTCGGTGCCACCAGAGCACTCCGGACGATCAACGCCGTCGCCTGGACCTCTCCGACGACCACCTCGACCACCAGAGTGACCACCCCGACCACCACCTCCTTCCGGTCACCGCCATCCTCGCCGGAGACCTCCTTCCCCCCCTGTAAGTCGCCGGACTCCCCTGGACCGTCGGATCAGTAGGCAACGCTTCGGATTAGAAGATTTAATACGCGAACCATTTTCCCTTAGTGTTCGGCCACCACTCGCTAGTCTCCTGCGCTCACGCCAGCTCAGCCAATCACCGCTTGCCACGTAGTCGGCCCGTCCGTTAGCTTTAAGTTTTCTTTTCTGTTAACAGAATGTTTTATGATTTTGTTTTGTTTATATCTTTTAAACTATTTATTGTTTTTAATTAATTATTTTTGCATTAGTTCAAATATTTCATGTAGTTTCACCCTGTAGTGTTAGATTTTAAATTTGAACTCTAAAATTTGAATTTAATCAAATTTGCTCAAACTACTCAAATCTGAATAACTAGAGTTTAAAAATAGATTTTTTGCATGAATCTTTTTGCTACTGCTTGGTATTAGTTAGGACTATCATCATGCTTAGTTTGAAGATTTTTAGGATAGAGTTGTTTAGTGTTTTAGCTATAAACAGAATCTGATTAGTTGTTAGTATAGTTTAGTTAGTTTAAATCTTAGTTAGTTCAAATTAGATTTAGTTATATTTTGTTTCAGTAGATTCTATTGTCTCAACACTAGGTTTTTTACCTGCTGTTAATAAGTATGTATATTTGCTTAGTTTATTTCTATATTGTTATAGGAATTTCTACTCTTTTTCAATTAGGTTTAGTTTGATAAAAACAAACTAGTGTAGTAATAGATTCTTTTAACAAAGTTTTAAATAATTAAATTCTGTTTTCTAAGAAAGATTTTAGTAAATTATTTTCTGTTAAGATAGTGTTTTGTTAGTTAAATAATAAGTTTAGTTTTACCCTTTTGCTAGAAAACCCTAGCCCACTTCATGTAGTAGTGTTTATCAAAACTTTTAAAACCCTACTAAGATTTTTTCTTAACAAAACTTTAAATGGATTTAATTATGTTTATTAATAAAATATTTCTATTGTTCTTTTCTGTCAACTATTGTTTTGTTAATACCAGTAATTCTATGTTGTTAGTAGTAGTTTACCCACCAACTTTTAGGAAACAAAACTATGTGTTGATTTCTTTTCTTGTGATTGTGCCTTGTTTTGTCTTGAGTGATTACTAGTTCATTCCTGATTTTGAGAGTTACAATATTTTGTTGTATGCTTATTGAGTGCTCTTGTTTGATTCATTAGATCATCCGGAGTGCGAAGCTTGTTACCTAGAGTCCCTCGAGTACGAAGATCGTCAACCAGGCAAGTCACTTTGATCATGTATACCTATGTTTTATTGCATTAGTTCTTCCATCACCCCAATTGCATGCAAAGTAGGTAAATTGGAAACTTAGTTACTTGCTGTAGTATCATGTGGTAGGTACCCCCCCTCAACCCTTTGACACAATGGCCCCGGGAAACGTTGTTTGACATTTTGCTATGCTATTAGTAGACGGGGTTGGTTGTGTGATGCATGAGAGTTGAGAGTTAATAATTTCAAGACCTACATGATGATCAAGTCTTCAAGACTTCAAGTTTTCAACTTACCTCTAGGTGGATGATGGTTGAATGGCGCCCTGGAGAAATCACTGGTTAGCCTAGATGATGCTGGAGATGTGCCAGTATTCATGCGGAAAGGTCCACCCAGGTACAAAGAGATGGATGGATGCTTCAAGACCCAAGGCTTACCTGCACAGCCAAAAGTCATTATGGGCTCTGGCTTGGTTGGATATCGTGGTGACCCTGGACAGGCGGTGCTACGAGAGGTAGAAGAACGGTAGGAAAGGATGGGCACTGACAGAGTCACTGGGAAACCCTTTGGAAGACCATGTTTTGGTCATCCGTTTCTCAAACACCCTGAAGTGCGAGAAAATCAAACGGAGGCGACCAAATCTTGTGGGGAACGTGTGCAAAACTCTGTAGAGTACTCAAACCTAATCGATTAGCCGTGTCCACGGTCATGGACAACTTGAGCCAAAGGAACTGAAACTATCTGGAACTCTCAACACAATTAATATGATGATGTGGGTAGTAATAATTGGGTATGAGAATTGGTTGGTGGAACCATCTCATTAATCAACCAACTTAGTAATAATTTTGCTTAGCCCTCTCTTGATGTAGGAAAATTGGCTTTACGCAAAAACTTACTACCCCACCCGCCATATATGCATGTAGATTAGATGATTATCTTTTCACTCCTCTCTTGTGACTTTGCCGGCATATTCCATATGCTGACCTACACGGCTGCAACGTATCATGTTGCAGAATACTTTTCCGACCAGGAGTGAGGATACGCCCTATGCTCGATGAGATGCCCTTGGAGTCAGATGGACTCATCCACCTTCGATGCTTCCACAAGATTTAGATATTCTCATGAGTTGGCCTTCAGCCACTTTATTGTAATCTTTATTGTAATAAAGGACTCTATATGAGATTTACGATTAATAAATGTTGTGTGATTTCCCGTTGATATATACATTGATGTACCGTGTGTGTACCAGCATGATCTTGGGATGGTACGGAAACACCGGAGATTCGACCTTTCAGGTCGGGTCGCTATAGAAATGGTATCAGAGCACACGCTGACCGTAGGAATTAACCTCTAGGATTGGAAAAACCTTAGGAGCATTCTTTTTCCTTGTTTTACAAATTCTTACATTCTCATCTACTCATTTCTGACTTCCCGCCAATTATTTCAAAATTTATAGATGGCCACCTTCATCCCAGTGTTGATCACGGAGTTTTGCCAGCCTGACGCAACGATGCCCTTTGGCAAGGAGCTGATGAGGATCATCAGGGACGTGAGGATTGGTTTGCCGAGCATCACCGGGACTCCTATCATGTCTTTTCCCCAAGACGGACGCTACAGGATTGAGGTGCACATCCCAGGGAGGACCTTTGGGAATCGTAAGGAACCCATCGTCTTCAAGTTTGTTGCACCCAGCTAGATACTTGGAAGAGACATGGCCATTCATCGTGCCCTTGGACGTATTCAGGAGGAATACAGAGGTGGAACCATTTCACCAGGACTCAGCATGGTTTGTCGCAGGGATGCCAATGGAAACATCATAACCACTCCCACTGAAGACACCACCATTTCCTATATCTAGACCTTGGAGACGCACGTCAGGACCTTGGAGCTTCGGGTACGTGCAGATACGAAGACAATCAAGAATCTGATGAACCGCGAGATTGACCTTGAAGCTGACTTACGGGAAGCCGAGTACGAGCATGAGTATGAAGTGAAGGATTTCTTAGAGAGGATCGACAAGCTAAACACTCGCATTGCAACTCTGGAGGAACAGATGGACATGGGGGAAAATCTTCACCCCGAGGGAGACATGGCTCCTTTCATCAGCGACGATGATGACTATGAGGAGAGCACCACTGGAGGAGACTCAGTCACCATGTACTTTTGAGGAAAACTTTAGTTATGCCCCCATGTATCTTCATTTTCGACGTTAAAGCGTAGGTCGATGTTTTGTTTGAATGAAGATTTGTATCTCGATGTTTGATCTTGATTGAATAAATGAATGAGTGTTTGGTGTGATATGTTTGTTGCATTGCATATGGGTAGTGAATTTCCCCCTTTAGGTCCTTGTTCTATTCTAATTCTCACCCCTCTGAAAACAACAAGATGCCTCCACGACGTGAGTCTGACTTCACCTTCCCGCCGGAACTCACGCAACTCCTTCAGCAGCAGAATGCACTGATGCAACTAATGATCCAGAATCAGAACAACAACAAGAACAACAACAACCACCCTCCACCACATGGTGACAACCTCACCCGTTTTCTAAGGTTGAACCCTCCAACCTTCTCCAGCAGCACTGAGCCCATTGTGGCAGATGACTGGCTCCGTAAGATGGAGAGGGAACTCGTCACCGCTGGATGTACTGACGCTGAGAAGGTGCGCTTTGCCGCACATCAACTTGAAGGACCAGCAACTTCATGGTGGGAGAACTACACCACCACATATCCTATTGCTGGTGTGACTTGGGAACAATTCAAGCAAGCTTTCCGCACAACACATGTCTCAGCTGGAGCCATGAGTCTAAAGAAGCATGAGTTTTGCAACTTACGCCAGGGGAACCGTTCCGTGGCCCAATACGTGGACGACTTCAGCACATTGGCTTGTTATGCACCAGGAGACGTGGCCGATGATGCGGCCAAGCAGGAGAAGTTTCTGGAAGGACTCAACAATGAGTTGAGCATGCAGCTGGTAGTGGCTACCTTCAACAACTACCAAGAGCTGGTGGACAAGGTCCTCATCTTGGAGGGAAAGCAGCAGCAAATTGAGAACCGCAAGAGGAAGTATACTCAAGGGAAGTTTAACTCTGGAGCCCATCAGAAGCCCTGCTACTCCCCGTACTCAGGGAATACCGGATCAGGGACCGGTATGTTTGGAAGGCACACTCATGCCGTACACAACCATGGAGGCCACAACCATGGAGGAAATGGGAATGCCCGTCCCAACCATGGCAACTTCAAGACTGACAATGGGAATGGGAACAACAACCAGCACCGTCACGCTCCTACTCAGAAGGATCTGAGCCACATCACCTGTTTCAAGTGCCAGAAGACAGGGCACTATGCTACTGAGTGTCCCCAGAGCAAGCAGGGAAATGGAAACGGCAACAACAACGGCAACTCCTTAGCCAAGAAGCCAAATCCGTTTCCTCGTGCCCAGGTGAACCACCTCGATGTGGAAGAAGTCTATGATCAACCCGAGACTGTGGTTGGTAAGTTTTTCTTGAATTCATGTCCAGTTACAGTACTTTTTGATTCCGGTGCAACTCATTCTTTCATATCAAGGGTAGTTGTGGAAAAGTATGGTTTTCCCACCAAAACCCTTAGTCAGCCCATTAAGGTCAGGTCCCAGGAGGTATGATGATGGCAGGGATAGGATGCCATTCTTTGAAACTCAATATAGGAAACCATGTTTTTCCCACCGACCTCATCGTCTTAGAATCCCAGGGATTGGATGTAATCCTAGGCATGGATTGGATGACCAAGTATGAAGGAACTCTTGATTGCCCTAGCAAGTCTGTTTCACTCACCACCCCGGAGAACAAGAAGATTAAGTATGTATCCCGACGCACACGTATGGGTGCTCGGTTAAATTTTCTCACATGAGTCGTTCAGGAGGAAGTACCGGTTGTACGAGACTTTCCAGATGTATTCCCGGAGGAATTACCAGGCATGCCACCAAATAGGGAGATCGAGTTCCTAATAGAGCTACAACCAGAGACAGCCCCAATTTCCAAGAGACCCTAACGGATGCCCGCAAATGATTTAGTGGAAATCAAGAAGCAGATTTAGGAGCTATTGGACAAGGGATATATTCTCCCAAGTTCTTCACCTTGGGGAGCCCCAGTTCTTTTGGTGGAGAAGAAGGATAAAACCTTGAGAATGGTAGTCGATTATCGTGCCTTGAACGAGGTGACTATCCAGAACAAGTACCCTCTGCCGATGATTAATGACTTGTTTGATCATCTAGTAGGCGCCAAAGTATTCTCCAAGATCGATCTTCGATCAGGGTATCACCAACTGAAGATTCGTGAACAGGATATACCCAAAACAGCTTTCACCACCAGGTATGGCTTATACGAGTATACAGTCATGTCCTTTGGTTTGACTAATGCTCCTGCTTACTTCATGAATTTGATGAACAAAGTGTTTATGGAATATTTGGACAAGTTTGTCGTGGTGTTCATCGATGACATTTTGATATTCTCCACGAGCGAGGAAGAACACACGGAACACTTGCGTTTAGTTCTGGAGAAGCTTAGAGAACATCAGTTATATGCCAAGGTCAACAAATGTGAATTTTGGCTGACGGAAGTCGGATTCCTTGGACATATTATTTCCGGAGAAGGAATAGCCGTAGACCCCGCTAATGTTGAAGCCGTCACCGACTGGAAGTCACCCACCTCAGTTAAGGAGATCCATAGTTTCCTCGGACTTGCCGGATATTACCGGAGGTTCATTGAGAATTTCTCAAAGATTGCCAAGCCCATGACGGAGTTGTTGAAGAAAGAGTCTAAGTATATTTGGACTGAGGAATGTGAAGCCAGTTTCCAGGAGTTGAAGAAACGTTTGGTCACAGCCCCAGTGTTGATTTTGCCCAATATTCGGAAGGACTTCCAGGTTTATTGTGATGCTTCACGTCAAGGACTTGGAGGAGTACTCATGCAAGATGGAAAGGTTGTAGCTTATGCATCCAGACAACTATGACCTCATGAGTTGAATTATGCCACCCATGATTTGGAACTAGCAGCTGTAGTGCACGCACTCAAGACCTGGAGATATTTCCTTGTCGGAAATAGTTGTGATGTTTACACCAATCATAAGAGCCTGAAGTATATCTTCACGCAGAAAGAGTTGAACCTCAGACAGAGGAGATGGTTAGAGTTAATCAAGGACTATGACATGAGATTACATTACCATCTAGGAAAAGCCAATGTTGTGGCAGATGCTTTGATTCGGAAGAGTTATGTGAACACACTCATAGCGGGAGGATTATCCCAGGAGTTAACCAAAGATCTCAGAGAGCTCCGGCTAGAGATAGTTCCAAGAGGATATGTTGACACACTGGAAATCCAGTCCACCTTGACCGAAAGAATTCGAGAAGCCCAGAAATTGGACAAGGAGATAGCTGAGATAAAGCAGAGAATGGAGGAAGGCAAGGCTAAAGGTTTTCGTGAGGATGAACACGGAACTTTGTGGTTCGAGAACCGAATCTATGTACCTGATGACCCAGAGCTCAGGAAGTTGATACTTCAAGAAGCCCACGATTCCCCTTACTCAATACACTCAGGCAACACCAAGATGTACCTGGATTTGAAGGAAAGTTACTGGTGGACGGGTATGAAGAAGGATATTGCGGAACATGTTGCAATATGTGATGTTTGTCAGCGAGTAAAGGCGGAACATCAGAAGCCAGTAGGGTTACTCCAACCTTTGCCGATACCCGAGTGGAAATGGGAAAAGCTTGGTATGGACTTCATCACAGGATTACCCAGGACCCGTTCAGGTTATGATTCCATCTGGGTAGTGGTAGATCGTTTGACCAAGGTGGCTCATTTCATTCTAGTGAAGACCACCTATACCAGTGCTAAACTAGCCAACATATATATGACCAGGATTGTATGTCTGCATGGAGTTCTGAGGAGTATCGTGTCAGATAGAGGAACACAATTTACCTCAAAGTTTTGGCATCAGCTACATGAAACTTTGGGTACAAGACTGGAGTTTAGTACAGCTTTTCATCCGCAGACCGATGGACAGACTGAGAGAGTCAACCAGATTCTGGAGGACATGTTGAGAGCCTGCGCGCTAGACTATGGGTCCAGTTGGGATGACAACTTACCTTACGCAGAATTCTCGTACAACAACAGTTATCAAACCAGTCTGAAGATGGCCCCTTTCGAAGCTTTATACGGAAGGAGGTGCAGAACACCATTGATGTGGGATGGTGTTGGAGACTGACAACTTTTTGGTCCCGACCTTATCCGAGATTCTGAAGAGAAAGTCAAGCTGATTCGTGACAGACTCAAGATAGTTCAATCTCGATTGAAGAGTTATGCTGATAGCAAACGCAAGGAAGTCACGTATGAAGTGGGAGACCGAGCATATCTTCATGTGTCCCCACTTCGAGGAATCAATAGGTTTGTTGTTAAAGGAAAGTTAGCACCCAGATTCATAGGCCCCTACAAAATTCTTGAACATAGAGGCGAAGTTGCATACAAGCTGGAATTGCCGGAAGGATTGTCCGGAGTTCATGATGTTTTCCATGTGTCCCAGCTGAAGAAATGTCATGCTGAGATGGCTAATATTCCTTTGAGAGACACCGTGCCCCTAGAGGCCATAAAACTTGACAGTGATCTGACCTACGAGGAGAAGCCTGTCAGAATCCTCGAGACTGCCAACAGAGTTACCCGCAGCAGGATCATCAAGTTCTTTAAGGTTTTGTGGAGTCACCACACCGAGGAAGAAGCCACCTGGGAACGCGAAGAAGATCTTCGTAGAGACCACTCGCACCTATTTTCTAGCCAACCCGAATCTCGAGGGCGTGATTCATCTTAAGGTGGGTAGGTTTGTAACATCCCACAATTCCATTTTGGAATGTTATGAAATATAGCTATGCATCATCCTCATCATTGCTTGAATGTATGCATTGGTTGAAATGCTTCTTCTGACTTTCTAAAAGTCCCTTTCTATTTTCAATATGTTGCTTTCACCTATTTGTAAACCTTGGAAAAAGTTCAAAATAAGAGGGGAGTAACATGACACTCCACACCAGGGTCATCTTGGTGATTTATTTGACCAATAAAAACCAGGGGTTATTTTGAAAAATATATTTGCAAAAGGTTTTAAAACCAAATAGGCAATTTCTGAAAATAATATTTTTTCAAATATTCAAATGACAGAATAAAAATGTTCAATAAATGCAATTTATTATTCTGTTAATTTTGATATATAGTTTTACTATATTTGGAATTATATCAAAGGCATTAACTGAGTTTTACTGTGCTGAATATTTGAAAATAGGAAAGCTTTTAAAGCTTTAAAAGCCCGGCCGGCCCGTCTGCTATTAAAGCCCGCTCCAACTTGCCTAATTAACGGCCACCGACAGGCAGATGCCGCCCTCCCTCTCTCTGACAGCGGGCCCCGCTCGACCGATCGCGAGATCCACGCGGTCATTGCCATCCTCGCGCGCTCGCCGCCGTCGCCGGAGATCTCTCCACCAGATCTCCTCCTTCCTTCTCTCGCCCCCTCACCGGCCCTATATAAGAGCGGCCACCTCCGCACTCCATCCCCCCCTGAACCCCTCTCTCACCCTAGCCAGAGCGCTACATCGAGCTCGCCGGAGTTCCCCGACCACCGAACCTCCCCGAGCACCTGGCCGTCGACTCCCTCGCCCTCAGCTCCGTCCGGCGCCACCAGAGCACTCCAGACAATCACCGCCGTCGCCTGGACCTCTACGACGACCACCTCGACCACCGGAGTGACCACCCTGACCACCAGCTGCTTCCGGTCGCCGCCATCCTCGTCGGAGACCTCCTTCCCCCCCCCCCTGTAAGTCGCCAGACTCCCCTGGACCGTCGGATCAGTAGGCAACGCTTCGGATTAGAAGATTTAATACGTGAACCATTTTCCCTTACTGTTCGGCCACTGCTCGCTAGTCTCCCGCGCTCACGCCAGCTCAGCCAATCACCGCTTGCCACGTAGTCGGCCCGTCCGTTAGCTTTAAGTTTTCTTTTCTGTTAACAGAATGTTTTATGATTTTGTTTTGTTTATATCTTTTAAACTATTTATTGTTTTTAATTAATTGTTTTTGCATTAGTTCAAATATTTCATGTAGTTTCCCTCTGTAGTCTTAGATTTTCAATTTGAACTCTAAAATTTGAATTTAATCAAATTTGCTCAAACTACTCAAATCTGAATAACTAGAGTTTAAAAATAGGTTTTTGCATGAATCTTTTTGCTACTGCTTGGTATTAGTTAGGACTGTCATCATGCTTAGTTTGAAGATTTTTAGGATAGATTTGTTTATTGTTTTAGCTATAAACAGAATCTGATTATTTGTTAGTATAGTTTAGTTAGTTTAAATCTTAGTTAGTATAAATCAGATTTAGTTATATTTTGTTTCAGTAGATTCTATTGTCTCAACACTAGGTGTTTTACCTGATGTTAATAAGTATGTATATTTGCTTAGTTTATTTCTATATTGTTATAGGAATTTCTACTCTTTTTCAATTAGGTTTAGTTTGATAAAAGCAAACTAGTGTAGTAATAGATTCTTCTAACAAAGTTTTAAATAATTAAATTCTGTTTTCTAAGAAAGATTTTAGTAAATTCATTTCTGTTAAGATAGTGTATTGTTAATTAAATAATAAGTTTAGTTTTACCCTTTTGCTAGAAAACCCTAGCCCACTTCATGTAGTAGTGTTTATCAAAACTTTTAAAACTGTACTAAGATTTTTCTTAACAAAACTTTAAATGGATTTAATTCTGTTTATTAATAAAATATTTCTATTGTTCTCTTCTGTCAACTATTGTTTTGTTAATACCAATAATTCTATGTTGTTAGTAGTAGTTTACCCACCAACTTTTAGGAAACAAAACTATGTGTTGATTTCTTTTCTTGTTATTGTGCCTTGTTTTGTCTTGAGTGATTACTAGTTCATTCCTGATTTTGTGAGTTACAATATTTTGTTGTATGCTTATTGAGTGCTCTTGTTTGATTCGTTAGATCATCCAGAGTGCGAAGCTTGTTACCTAGAGTCCCTCGAGTACGAAGATCGTCAATCAGGCAAGTCACTTTGATCATGTATACCTATGTTTTATTGCATTAGTTCTTCCATCACCCCAATTGCATGCAAAGTAGGTAAATTGGAAACTTGGTTACTTGCTGTAGTATCATGTGGTAGGTACCCCCCCAACCCTTTGACACATTGGCCCCGGGAAACATTGTTTTACATTTTGCTATGCTATTAGTAGACGGGGTTGGTTTTGTGATGCATGAGAGTTGAGAGTTAATAATTTCAAGACCTACATGATGATCAAGTCTTCAAGACTTCAAGTTTTCAACTTACCTCTAGGTGGATGATGGTTGAACGGCGCCCTGGAGAAACCAGTGGTTAGCCTAGATGATGCTGGAGATGTGCCAGTATTCATGCGGAAAGTTCCACCCAGGCACAAAGAGATGGATGGATGCTTCAAGACCCAAGGCTTAACTGCACAGCCACAAGTCATTATGGGCTCTGGCTTGGTTGGACATCGTGGTGACCCTGGACAGGCGGTGCTACGAGAGGTAGAAGAACGGTAGGAAAGGATGGGCACCGACAGAGTCGCAGGGAAACCCTTTGGAAGACCATGAGGTGCGAGAAAATCAAACGGAGGCGACCAAATCTTGTGGGGAACGAGTGCAAAACTCTGTAGAGTACTCAAACCTAATCGATTAGCCGTGTCCACGGTCATGGACAACTTGAGCCAAAGGAACTGAAACTATCTGGAACTCTCAACACAATTAATATGATGATGTGGGTATTAATAATTGGGTATGAGAATTGGTTGGTGGAACCATCTCATTAATCGACCAACTTAGTAATAATTTTGCTTAGCCCTCTCTTGATGTAGGAAAATTAGCTTTACGCAAAAACTTACTACCCCACCCGCCATATATGCATGTAGATTAGATGATTATCTTTTCACCCCTCTCGTGTGACTTTGCCGGCATATTCCATATGCTGACCTACACGGCTGCAATGTATCAGGTTGCAAAATACTTTTCCGACTAGGAGTGAGGATACGCTCTACGCTCGGTGAGATGCCCTTGGAGTCAGATGGACTCATCCACCTTCGATGCTTCCGCAAGATTTAGATATTCTCATGAGTTGGCCTTCAGCCACTTTATTGTAATCTTTATTGTAATAAAGGACTCGATATGAGATTTACGATTAATAAATGTTGTGTGATTTCCCTTTGATACATACATTGATGTACCGTGTGTGTACTAGCATGATCTTGGGATGGTACGGAAGCACCGGAGATTCAACCTTTCAGGTCGGGTCGCTACATTTGCCCAAGGCTACTACTAGGGCTAGTAAGAAGCTGAATTCTGATGAAGAAGATTTAGACTTTGTTCTAGAAGAGATTCTTGCTAAGAAGCAAGAGAAGGCTGCCAAGAAGTCAGCAACTGAGGCTACTTCATCTCGTAAAGTTGTCAGCAAGGTCTATGCTCTTGCTTCAACATTCAAAGCACATGAGACTACCAGAGCAACTATTTCAGTTGAGGTCCCCAAGAAGTCTATGCCTAAGAAGGCAGGGGAGAAGAAAGCCAGAAAGAGGATTATTCATGTGACTGGTAGGCCTACCTCCATGTTTGAGGATCCAGAAGAAGCTGCTGGTGCTGATGCTGAAGAGGAGGAAGAGCATGTTGAGAAGGCCCCTCCTAGGAAAAAGCAAAAGAAACTGATGTGTGATGCTATGCCAAAGAGCAGTACTTCCAAGAGTACCAAGCTTGCTATTGAAAAGCCTAAGAGATTGTCTAGGCAAATTCCTGCTTCTGAGAAAAACAAAGGGACTACCTCCAGAGTTGAGGATGAGGATGCTATGTCCACTTTGATGAAGCTTAGACCTCACCTTCTAGTACACAATGCCAGCTACCCACTATTTGAGGATATGAAGAAGAGGAAGGATTCAGGATGGAGGGAATGGAGAGCTGCTGATCCATATGCCTTGAGAAAGAAGACAACTGTGGACTATAGATTTTATACCAGAGAGCAACATGATTTCTATGAGACTGTGCTTTTTGACAAGAGTCCAGCTATGAGTGATATGCGGTATGTTGACTGGAAATTCATTCAGGAAAACAAGGACTACTTTCCAAGTGTCCAAGACAATTTCCACTGCATAGGCTTGGATGAGTTTGTTGGCAGAGAATACATTTCTTGGAACAATGAGATGATCATGCAATTCTACTCCACTACACATTTCTATGGAGATGGTAGAATTGTATGGATGACTGAAGGTGCAAGGTATGAATCGACTGTTGAAGAATGGGATGCTATCTTAGGAGTTCCAGAAGCACATGATGCTGACTTGGATGTATACTCAGAATCCAAGGAGAGCCACAATGCTATGGCAAATATGTACAAGGAGATCCCTGCTGCCAATGTGAAGTCTCACAAGCTAGGATCTATCTACTTTCTTCAGGCTGGCCTCTGCACAATGAACACCATTCTGAGGCATACTTTGATGCCCAAGTCAGGAGATGACAAGATTATCCGAGGCTACTCCATCAATATGTTGATCCACCTTGACAGACACACCAAGATCAGAGTCATGGATTTGATTGTTGAGACAATCAAGAGGGTTGCTGCTGACGAGAAGCGCTCTTGCTATTATGCACCCTACATCCATATGCTTATCAATTCGAAGTTGGAGAAGCACATTTTTGCTCTAGATCGTCCACATTTACCCCTACAGCCAGATCTCGAGGACAATGTTATGGTGCTGAACCCATATCATCCCACTTCAGCTGCAGCTCAGGCAGAAGCAGAGGCAGCTCGAGCTGCTAGTGCTTGGGTCCCTAGATCCAGGAATGAGCAAATGGATCTTCTGATTTCATCTATCCAAGGAATGAAGGACGACATTAAGGGGATTCTGAAAAATCAGAACAGTCTGGTCAGGATCTTTGAGAACAGGATCAAAACCCTTAATGATAAGGTGGATGGGCCGACTAAGATAGTCAATGAGCTCAAGAAGGAAGTTGACTCAGTGCCTCTTCCTCAGACTACTTCTTCAGATGATGACGATGATGATGAGGATGGATCACCTCTTAGGACAAGCACACAGTTTCATACCCAGGCCAGATCAGCCACTGTGTCAGCTCCAGACTTGAGGCCCTCTTCATCAGCTCCTGCTGCTGTCACCTCAGCTCTTGCTCCATCTGCTCCAGTTCCTCCAGCTGCCACTCGAACTCAGTCCACAACATCCGCAGAGATCTTCGCCGATGCTGTTCTCTCGACTCCTGCATGAACAACCGGAGGAGATCAGCCCAAGAACGATTATATGTATGCCTTTTAACTTTTTGGTAACTTGTAGCCAAAGGGGGAGAAGTGTATATAGATCTTTAGGCTTCGAGCGAGAGAGCGTTTTGGTGTTTGTTGCTTTTCAAAACATTTGTTCTTTTCGTTGCTTGTGTTGAGTGTATGCTCATGTGTGTTATGCGACTATTTTATGCTTTATGTGTGATTTTACTATTTCCTATCATCTTAATGCTTATGAGATGATCATTCACCTTTGCTTGATTATGTTGTGCTTTGTTATTCATTCTAATTATTCTCGAACACCACCAAGTTGTATGTGACATGGAAGAAGTGCCCCATATACCTAATCGATTGTGCATTTGCATTCAAACGCAAATTCAAATAATGCAAAATTTTAGGGGGAGCTCTTGCTTATCACATACCTCTCAAAGCAACGATTATATTCATTGATTTTATCATATGTCAAAGCTTTGATCTATATGTTGTCATCAATTACCAAAAAGGGGGAGACTGAAAGCACAATTGCTCCCTTGGTGATTTTGGTAATTAATAACAACATATAAGTCATTGACCCAATGTTTCCACCAAGTATATTTCAGGAAATGTTAAATGATAGGATTGGCAAAAGGAGAATTTGGAGATACCCCAAGACACAAGGAAATAAGTTGGCCAAGCTTCAAGCAAGAGGACTCTACATTTTATATTTGTGAGAAATCACTTTGAGTCCATAGGAAAGCCAATACTATTAAAAGGGGGTAAGGTTTTGTTGGTGAACAATATGCTCAAACGTGCACAAATGATAGTCGCCGAAAACATCCACAAACTCTCCAACCAAAGTCTGCTCTATATCTAATACTCAAAATCGGTGCCACCAACTTTCCCATAACGGTGCCACCGATTCCAGAACCTAGACAGACTTAGCCAAACCCTAGCCACTTCGGTGCAACTGATTCCATACCAGTGCCACCGAGTTTAGGTTGCCAACTTTTTGTTACGCAAATTCACATTATCGGTACCACCGAGAATGTTGGATCAGCGTCACCGAGATTGGAAATCTGACCATTGGTCACCTTGTCAGTGCAACCGAGTTTCCTATATCGGTCTCACCGAGATTCAAAAGTTGCCACCTTTTGGTCACTTCGGTACCACCGAGATTAACACATCGGTGTCACCGAGTTGGTCATTCTGTGTGTAACGATTGGATTTTTGGAGATGCCTATATATACTCCTTCACCACCACCTACTCGAAAGAGAAGCACTCAGAACCATTCCACACTTGCTCCATCCAGTTTTCTAAGAGAGAACCACCTACCCTTGTGTTGAGGTCAAGATCTTCCACTCCAATCATATGGATCTTGATCTCTAGCCTCCCCAAGTAGCTTTCCACCAATCCCATCTCTTCCACCATGCCAAATCTGTGAGAGAGTGATTGGGTGCTGAGGAGTCTATCATCTCGAAGCACAAGAGCAAGGAGTTCATCGTCATTACCGAGCCTATTACCTTTTGGAGGGTGGTGCCTCCTAGATTGGTTAGGTGTCGCTTGGGAGCCTCCTACTTCGTGTTGCGAAGTGAACCAAGAAGTTTGTAAGGGCAAGGAGATCGCCTACTTCGTGAAGATCTACCCATAGTGAGGCTAGTCCTTCGTGGACGGAAGCCGTTATGGAATAGTCAAGGTTGCTACTTCGTGGACCCTTTTGGGTGGAGCCCTCCGTGGACTCTCGCGACCGTTACCCTCCGTGGGTTGAATACTCCATAAACGTGGATGTACGATAGCGCCACCTATCAGAACCACGGGAAAAATCATCATGTCTACAACTGCGTTTGATCTTCCTACCCTATCCCTTCTATACATGCTTGTTGTTACTTTCCGCTACTATATACTCTTATACTTGCATGTGTAGGGTGTACTTGACTTGCCATGAAATGCTAAAAACTGTCAACTCTAAAACTTGGTACAGGCAAAACTTTTATTTGGTCAAGTAGTCTAATCACCCCCCTCTAGAAATATTTTCAGTCCTATAAGAAGCCAGTTCTTTCTCAGATCCGGGCACCCCCAGCTCTCATGGGTTGCCCAAGGCTGCCACCAGAACTAGGAAGAAGCTCAACTCTGATGAAGAAGATTCAGATTTTATTCCAAAGGAGATACTTGCTAAGAAGCAAGAAAAGGCTGCCAAGAAGTCAGCAACTGAAGCTACTTCCTCTCGAAGAGTTGTCAGCAAAGTCTATGCTCCTGCTAAAACTTTCAAGGCACATGAGAGTGCAAGAGCCATTGTGTCAGTTGAGGTCCCCAAGAAAGCTATGCCTAAGAAGGAAGGGGAGAAGAAGTCTAGGAAGAGGATTGTCCATGTAATTGGCAGGCCTACCTCTATGTTTGAAGATCCAGAGGAGGCTGCTGGTGCTGCTGTTGAGGAGGAGGAGGAAGAGCATGCTAAGATAGTCCCTCCGAAGAAGAAAGCCAAGAAGCTCATGGTTAATGCTATGCCAAAGACTGGCACCTCCAAGAGCACCAAGCCTACATCTAAGAAGGTTGCTGCACAAAAGTCCAAGAGGACTACCAGGGACGTTCTTGCTTCAGAGAAGAACAAAGGGACTGCCTCCAGAATGGAAGATGATGACGACTTGACTACCTTGATGAAGCTCAGACCACATCTTCGAGTGCATGATGCCAACCACTTAGTTGCTGAGGACATGAAGAAGCGGAAAGACTCGGGATTGATAGCCTGGAGAGCCATAGATCCTTATGCTCGGAGGAGGAAGACTGTCGTTGATTACATGTTTTACACCAGAGAGCAACAGGGTTTCTATGAGACCGTTCTGCTTGACAAGAGCCCAGCTGTTAGTGACATGAGGTATGTCGATTAGAAGTTCATCAACGATAATGTGAACTACTTCCCAAGTGTCCAAGACAACTTCCATTGCATTGGTCTGGACAAATTCATTGGCAGAGAGCTTACTGCATGGAACGACGAGATGATCATGGAATTCTACTCCACTGTTCATTTCTACGGAGATGGTAGAATTATATGGATGACAGAAGGTGCTAGATATGAATCCACTGTTGAGGAATGGGCTGCTCTACTGGAAGTTCCAGAAGCTCGGGAAGGAGATTTGGATGTATACTCTGAACCCAAGGAAAGTCACAATGCCATGAAAGACATGTATACTCCTATCCCCACAGACAAGGTGCAATCACACAAGCTAGGATCCATCTATTATCTGCAAGCAGGCCTCCGGACTATAAACACTATTCTCAGGCATACCATGATGCCCAAGTCTGGAGATGACATGATGATCAGAGGCTACTCCATCAACATGTTGATCCACCTTGACAGGAACACCATGATTAGAGTAATGGATCTCATTGTTGAGACAATCAAGAGGGTTGCTGCTGACCAGAAGCACTCATGCTGCTATGCACTGTACATCCAGTTTGTTATCAACTCTCAATTGGAGAAGCACATTTTTGCTCTTGATCGCCCACACCTTCCCCTACAGCCAGAGTTCAAAGATAACATTGTGGTGATAAACCCAGATCATCCCACATCTGCTACCACACAAGCAAAGGCAGAGGTTGTTCGAGCCGCTAGTGCTCAAGGCCCCAGATCCAGGAACGAGCAAATGGATCTTCTGATCACAGCCGTATAGGGCATGCAAATGGATATCAAGGGGATTCTGGAGAACCAAAACAGCCTTGTGAAGATCTCTGAGTCGAGGAGTAAAGTGCTTGGTGACAACGTGGACAAGGTTACAAAGACAGTGATTGAGCTCGAGAAGGAAGTTGACTCCATGCAAATCCCCCGGGTCTCTTCTACCTCTGATGATGATGATGATGATGATGGTGATGTTGATGAGGAAGGATCACCTCTTAGGCCAGGCACCTAGTTCTTCACTTAGACAAGATCAACAACAGTGCTTGCTCCAGAACCGAGGTCCTCTTCATCAGCTACAGCTACTGTCAGCACAGCTCCTGCTCCATCAGCTCCAGTTCCACCAGTGTTTAATCTAGCTCCATCCATGACATCTACAGAGATGTTCACCGATGTCGTGCTCTCGACTCCTTCATCGACAACCGGAGGAGACCAGCTCAAGAACGCTTAGGTATAAACCTTTGAAATTTTTGGTAACTTGTTGCCAAAGGGGGAGAAGTGTATATAGATCATTAGGCTTCGAGAGAGCATTTGGTATTTCGCTGCTTTTTCAAAAACAATTGCTTTTGTTTGCCATGATACTCTTTTGTCTTGCTTGATACACGCTTGATGATGTTTGATCATACGCTTTCATGTGTGATGCTACTATTTCCTATCATCTTAAATGCTTATGTGAGGATCATTCATCTTTGCTTGATTGTGTTGTGCTAAGATATTCATTCCAATTACTCTCACACACCACCAAGTGGTATGTGACATGTAAGTAGTGACCCATGTACCTAATCGATTGTTCATTTGCATTCAAATGCATATTCAAAAATAATGCACAAATTTAGGGGGAGCTCTTGCTTGTCACATACTTCTCAACGCGATGACTATATTCATTGATTATATCTTTGTCGAAGCTTTGATCTATATGTTGTCATCAATTACCAAAAAGGGGGAGCTTGAAAGCACATTTGCTCCCTTGGTGGTTTTGTAATTAATAACAACATATATGTCATTAAACTAATGTGTTCAGCAAGTATATTTCAGAAAAGTTCATTGATGGGAATGGAAAAAGGATTGTGGAATTACCCCAAGATTCAAGGAAATAGGTTGGCCAAGCTTGAAGCAAGAGGACTCTACATTTTACATTTGTGAGAAATCACTTTGAGTCTATAGGAACTCCAATACTATTAAAAGGAGGTAAAGTTTTGATGGTGAACAATATGCTCAAACGTGCACAACTGACAGTCACCAAAACATCCACATACTCTCCCAACAAAGTCTGTCCTAAACAAAATATGCGAAATCGGTGCAA
This sequence comes from Hordeum marinum, assembly GCA_022496015.1. Taxonomy (NCBI): domain Eukaryota; kingdom Viridiplantae; phylum Streptophyta; class Magnoliopsida; order Poales; family Poaceae; genus Hordeum; species Hordeum marinum. Next base: position 260,863,935 of record CM039674.1, on the reverse strand, counting down.
CCAACATTCCTATCCTGGTGCCACCGAGTTCCAAACCCTAGACAGACTCAGCCAAACCCTAACACTTCGGTGCAGCCGACACTGCACTCGGTGCCACCGAGTTGGGTTGCCAACTTCCTGTTATGCAAGTTCTCATTTTCGGTCCGACCGAGAATAGTGAATCGATGTCACTGAGATTGGTAAATCTGACCGTTGGTCACCTTGTCGGTGCAACCGAGAATTGTATATTGGTCCATCCAAGATCCAAAAGTTGCCACATTTTGTCACTTCTATACCACCGAGATTTACACATTGGTGTCACCGAGTCTGACTTATTGTGTGTAACGGTTGGATTTTTCGGGATGCCTATATATACCCCTTCACCACCACCCACTCGAAAGAGAAGCACTCAAAACTATTCCATACCTATCCTACTCAGTTTTTTGAGAAAGAACCACCTACCCTTGTGTTGAGGTCAAGATCTTCCACTCCAACCATATGGATCTTTATTTCTAGCCTCCCCAAGTTGCTTTCCACCAACCCCATCTCTTCTACCAAGCTAAACCTGTGTGAGAGAGATTGTGTGTTGAGGAGTCTATCATATTGAAGCACAAGAGCAAGGAGTTCATCGTCATTCTGAGCCTATTACCTTTTGGAGGGTGGTGCCTCCTAGATTGGTTACATATCACTTGGGAGCCTCCTACTTCGTGTTGTGGAGTGAACCAAGAAGTTTGTAAGGGCAAGGAGATCGCCTACTGCATGAAGATCTACCCATACTGAGGCTAGTCCTTCGTGGACGGAAGCCGCATGGAATAGTAAAGGTTGCCTCTTCGTGGAACCCTCCATGGGTAGAGCTCTCTATCGACTCTCGCGAACGTTACCCTCCGTGGGTTGAAGACTCCATGAACGTGGATGTACGATAGCACCACCTATCGGAACCATGGGAAAAATCATCGTGTCATCACTTGTGTTTGCATTCCTAACCCTCTCTTTACTTACATGTGCAATGTATTTACTTTCTGCTGCTATACTCTTAGACATGCATGTGTAGGGTTTTACTTGATATGCTATGAATGCTAAAACTTGACAAGAATTAAAATTGGGAAAAAAGCAAAACTTTTATTTGAACAAGTAGTCTACCCCCCTCTAGACCTACTTTTGATCCTACACCGTCTGGGCCGCTGACCTTGGTGACCGCGACCAGGCGGGGGAATAGTGCCGGCATGCCCCCGCCCACTCGATTACCTGCTCCGGCGTGGCTACAGTGCAGTCGGCCATACCATAGACTTTGGGCGGCTGGCACTAGACGACGGCACCCTGGCGACCCGTGCCGTAGCAGGTGGGCTGGGGCCAACCGCGGTGCCGGTTGGCGGGCCCTAGTGGCCGATGGGACCGCTCAACCAGTGGACCCTACAAGGGATGAGCCGGCTCGAGGGGCGGGACACCCTGGTCAGCCGGAGAGGCTGCCAACCGGGCCCCTCATTTATGTACCTTAGGAATATTGGAAGCCGGGGGGGGGTTGGCTATAAAACCCCCCGAGCCCCCCATGCAACGGGGCCTACGAGTCTCACATACACACACCTATGGGACACTCCCCCACACTCACACTTCGTAGCGTAGGAAGGCGAGCTGGTTGCTCCCTCTTCCTCCTATAGACACAGCTCTAGGAGCAACCTTGTAATCACACCTATCCATCAACTAGACCAAGAAGGATTAGGGGTGTTACCTCCCATGGAGGGCCCCGAACCTAGGTACATCATGTGTTGCGACCGCTTGTGACTAATCCCGCACCCGGAGCCCGTCAGCGTCCTCTGGCCGCAAGCACCTTCGATAAGCCTACCCATGGCATCTATCGTGAGAAAACGACAAAAGTTGGCGCCTACCATGGGGCCGTATGCGGCGCCGGCCGGATTCATGCTCCGGGCGGGACCCCTCACCATTCCTCGCCGCCTACTCACCTCCAAGCGAAACCGCGGGCTTGTGGGGCTTGCTCCGGCAGGCCCTATGGGCAGTGTCGTCGACCTTACGCTCGACATCGATGTGCTCACCGAGCGCTTTGGTAGGCTAAGCCTCTCCCAAGCACCGGTCACCAATGAGTACCCTAGACAGGTGCTCATCTATGCCAATTCGCCCATGGCTGTGGGTGCACTTGCTGCGTCCCAGTCCAACGGCTCCCGCGATTGCGTGGGAATGATGGCCATCATCTCATCCACCTCTTCCGAGCGTGCGCAGGCCGAGGTCGACACTGCCGCGGCCCGCGTCAGCACCTCCGACCCGCTCAGTGCGGCCCTCTAGGGCCTGAGCACTCCCATTGCCCCGACAGCAAACCATTGCCACTCGGCGCCACATGGAGGCCGCTCAATAGGACTACGCCTCTGCCTATGGTCTCACCCCGACTGGCACCGAGCCCAGCCGGCATGGGGCAATGTGCGACCGCGGTCGCGTGGTCGCTGAAATCTTGGGCGGCAACATGCTCGTCTGCGACACCCCCGCGGCCAACCTGCGGGCCGCCAAGGTAGCCTACGATGATTTGGCTACCTTGGAGGGTGAAGAATGTGCCACTAGCGAGCGTCACATCAAGGACCTCATCGACGCTGCCGATGCGCAGCAACATCTGCTCGCGGCGGGCGGCGCCGCCTCCGAAGGCCCCCGGCTCGAGCGCGAGGGCATGGGGACTGCTAACCGTTAGCCAGCTCAACACTCTTGCTCCCCTCGCATCTCCGGCCGCCGGGTTGGGGCAAGCAACCCCCAGCCCTCTAAGCTATCGGGGAACGAGCAATCGGCAGTAAACAACCGGCGCACCAACAACCCGCCTCGCAGCGGACGCCACCATGAGGCGCCTGCAGTCGGTGTAGCCGCGGGCATACACCACCACCGCGGCGCGAGCCGGAACGGTTCATTTCGCTCGTCATCCGCCTTGAGCTCTCGGCCTTACTCGGACTACGTGTCCCCAATAGCGAGAATGATACCCGTCTCCGCATCGACCGGCTCGCGCAGTTGGCCCTCCTCGAGGAGGAGGGCTCGATTGGCCCGACGTGTTTTGGCCCTCGGATCCGCAACGAGCCGTTCCTGACCGGCTTCACGCTCCCTCGAGATACCCCAAAGTACAACAGGGCCGCCAAACCCGAAGACCGGCTGATCGACTACACCACCGCAGTCGGCATCGCCAGGGGGAACAAGCGCGTAGCCGTCCGCTATGCTCCCCTCATGCTGATCGGCTCGGCCCGCACCTGGCTCAACAGCCTGGCGTCCGGCAGCATCAACACCTAGACAGACTTCGAAGAGGCCTTCGTTCGCAACCTCACCGGCACCTACAAGCAGCCAGGCCGCCCCCATGAACTAGCCATGTGCGTTCAGAGGCCGGATGAGTCCCTCCATGACTACCGTGAGGGGGTGCATGAGGTGCAAGCCATACAGTACTTCATCAAAGGCTGTCGTGACGGCACCCCCCCCAAGCACAAGCTTCTGTGCTCTGAGCTGGCTACGCTCGCCGAGCTCATGACCAAGGCGGACAAGTACGCCACGGCCGACTTTGCCATTGAGGTCCAAATGAACCCGCCTGCCATGGCGACGCCGACGCCGACGGTGTCCCGACTGGCTGCCGACAACCGGTAGCCACAAAACAAGCGCAAGAATGACCAACCGGACTCCTACTATGGGAGCCGGCAAGTCGCCACCATTGAGGAGCAGGAGCCGGCTGCCCAGTCTTCCAGCCAGCGCCAGCGCACTAGCAAGGTTGCCTAGCAGCCCAAGCTCACGTTCGAGCAGATGCTCGACCTCCCCTGCAAGAATCACTCTAGAGCCAAGCCCTCCACGCACATGCTCCGACAATGCAGCTTCTCACAGCGATTGGCCTGGGGGGATGGCCTTCCGGCTCCTCCCGTGCCGCCTGCCCGCGCGCCGGCCCCGGCTCCGGCCCAAAACGACGGTTCCCCAACCAGGACGGTTGCTATGTCGTCTTTACTAGTGAAGAGACGAGCAAGCATGCCGGCAACTCCCCAGTTCATGCACTGGTCGGAGAAGCCGGTCACCTGGAGCCGGGGAGACCACCCGGCCGTGATGCCGAGTCCCGGAAGCTACACCCTGTTCCTCGACCCCACCATCGCCACTGAGAAGCGCACCTGCCATTTCTCATTGGTGCTGATTGATGGTGGCAGCAACATCAACATCCTTTACCTCGACACGATGCGCAAGCTAGGGTAAAAAATATAAGACCTTCAGGCAAGCCGGACGGTTTTCCATGGCATCGCGCCAGGAAAATCCTGCTCCCCTGTAGGCAAGATTGAGCTTGACGTCCTCTTTGGCGGCCCCATCCACTTCTGCCGTGAGCCAGTGTTGTTCGAGGTAGTCGACCTTGCCAGTCCCTACCACACGCTGTTGGGCTGGCCAGCTCTCGTCAAGTTCATGGCGGCCCCCATTATGCCTACCTCAAGCTCAAGATGCCGGGTACCAAGGGAATCATCACCATCACGAGTGACTACAAGATGTCGCTCGAGTGCGCTCAAGACGGCAGCCGGCTGGCCGAGGCCCTGGAGATAGCCAAGGAAAAGCGGCAGCTCGACCGGCTCGTGGCCCTCGCTGCCAGCCAGCCAGCCGTGGCGGCTCCTCCCTCTCAGTCTGTCAGCGAGGCCGCCTTCTAGCCATCTAAGGACACCAAGGAGATCCCGCTCGACCTGGCCAACCCCGCTCAGTGCATCACCATCGGCTCCTGCCTTGACAGCAAATAGGAAGGTGAGCTCGTCAACTTCCTCCGTGAGAATTGGGACATCTTTGCATGGTCCCCCAAGGACATGCTGGGTTTTCCGAGGAAGTTCACCAAGCACAAACTACACGTCTGGCCGGACGTTAAGCCGGTCAAGCAACCCCTACGCCATTTCTTTGAGGAGAAGCGGCGTACTATAGGAGAAGAGATCACCTGGCTGCTTGCAGCCGGCTTCATCATGGAAGTTTTGACTGGCTGGCCAACCCAGTCCTGGTGCTGAAGAAAAAGAAAACCCGGCGCATGTGCATCGACTACACCAGCCTGAACAAGGCGTGCCCCAAGGACCCATTCGCCCTGCCGCGGATCGATCAAGTCATCGACTCCACGGCCGGCTGCGATTTGCTATCCTTCCTGGACGCCTACTGCGGCTACCACCAGATCAAGCTGGATCCGAAGGACCGGCTCAAGACCTCCTTCATCACGCCCTTCGGGGCCTACTTATATATCACCATGTCCTTCGGCCTAAAGATGCAAGGCGCCACCTTCCAACGGTGCATCCAGAAGTGCCTCCTGCCTCAGATAGGTAGGAACTTCCATGTCTACGTCGACGACACCGTCGTCAAAAACCAAGAAGCACTTCAGCCTCCTCGACAATCTCCGAGAGACTTTTGCGAACCTATGCGAGTACAAGATCAAGCTCAACCCAGAGAAGTGCGTCTTCGGCGTCCCATCCAGCCAGCTCCTGGGTTTCTTCATGTCCGCCCGCGGCATCGACGCCAACCCAGACAAGATCAGCACGATCGGGCACATGCCCAAGCCGACCCGGCTTCGCGACGTCCAGAAGTTCATCGGTTGCCTTGCTTAGCGCACCCAGTTCATCAGCTCGCTGGGGGTGAAGGCCTTGCCTCTCTACGGGCTCCTTCGCAAGACGGCTCGAGCCGGGTCACACCATGAAGCCGGGCATGTTTGATTGGCCTGATGAGGCGGACGAGGCCTTCCGCGACCTCATGAGGGCTCTCACCCGCGCACCCATCTTGGCCGCGCCGGCTGAGAAGGAGCCCTTTCTCGCCTACATCATGGCGACCACTCACGTCATCAGCGTCGTCTTGGTGGTCGAGCGGCCGGAGGAGGGAAAATCCCTGTCGCTCCAGTGTCCCATCTACTACCACAGCAAAACTACCCCCACTACCAGAAGATGTGCTATGGCATATACTTTGACGCCAAAAAGGTCAAGTAGTACTTCCAGGAGCACACCATCACCATGGTGAGCACGGCCCTGCTTGGCAAGATCATGAGCGGCCGGGACTCCACCGGCCAGATCACCAAATGGGCCATCGCCCTCGCCGACCACAAGATCCGGTACGAGCCGCGTACTGCCATCAAGCCACTGGGTGGAAGCCAAGTTCGTGTCGCCTCCCCCAGACTCCACACATTGGCGCATGCATTTCGACGGCTCACAGATGAGGACCGGCCTAGGTGTCAGCGTAGTCCTCTCCTCCCCGTAAGGTGACCAGCTCAAATATGCCCTCAAGATCAACTTCGCCGCCTCCAACAACATGGACGAATACAAGGCCATCGTCCACGGCCTCCGGCTCGCCAAGGAGATCAGCATCAGCCGCATCCTATGCTTCGGCGACTCCGACCTCGTGGTGCAGCAGGTCTCTGGCGAATGGGACGCCAAGGACACCAACATGGCCAGCTACCGCTTCCTCATACAGCAACTCACCAGCTCCTTCGAGGGTTGTGAGTTCCACCACATCCCACAGGCAAACAACGAGGCGACTGACACGCTGGCGAAGATCGGCTCCACCCGGCATGCCATCCCAGCTAGCGTCTCCCTCGAGCAGCTGCTCAAACCATTGATCAAGCCCTCCCCGGATTCAGAGTCCATCTTCATGCCGGATGACGCCGCCGGCCCATCGGCGGCTTCGGCTGCTCCCTCGGCGGCCTTGCCGGCACCGATTGGGCTGGCTACATCCGAGGCATCTGGCTTTGACGCAGTGGCTGTCATGATGGCAGTCGACGCCCCTCCGGCCGTCCTCGACCCGGGGGCTGACGAGCCGGCCCCAGGGGCTGGTGAGCCAGACCCGGGAATTGAACACCCAAGCCCGGGGCTCCCGAGTCGGCCCCCATCTCGGCTCCCTCATGGGCCCAGCCCATCCTGGTGTTCCTCCTGCACAGCGAGTTCGCCCTAGATGAGGCTATGACAAGACAAATTAAGCGCCGGGCTTCGGCCTACAACATCATCAAACGCGAGCTCGTCCACCGCAGCACCACCAGCGTTTTTCAACGGTGCATCAAGCCGGAAAAGGGTCAGGAGATCCTCCTCGACATCCACCAGGGCGAGTGCGGGCACCACGTCGCCTCCAGGACCCTGGTGGCCAAGGCTTTTCGCTATGGTTTCTACTAGCCCACCGCTTTGGAGGTGGCCAAGAAGCTGGTCGACGAGTGTGAGCGCTGCTAGCGCTTCAGCACGTAGAGCCACCTACCGACGTCGGCCCTCCAGACCATCCCCCTCCCGTGGCCCTTCGCCATCTTGGGACTGGACATGGTGGGTCCCTTCGAGACCGCACGAGGCAGCATGACACATCTACTGGTGGCCGTCGACAAATTCACCAAGTCGATCGAGGCCCAACCAATCAAGAAGCTGGACGGCCCCACGACCGTCCGGTTCATTGACGACATCACGATTCGCTACAGCGTCCCCCACAGCATCATCACCAACAACGGCACGAACTTCGCCAAGGACATGCTCGCGCGTTTCTGCTCCAAGCAGGGAATCCGGCTCGACCTGGCCTCCGTTGCTCACCCACAGTTAAACGGCCAGGTCGAGAGGGCAACGGCTTAATCTTGTCCAGCATCAAGCCCCACTCATAACGCCGCTGGTGAGGTCAGCTGGCTGCTGGGTCGACGAGTTGCCGGCTGTACTTTGGAACCTACGAACCACCCCTAACCGATCAACCGGCTACATGCCCTTCTTCCTTGTGTACGGGTCCGAGGCGATCATCCCCACCGATATCGAGTTTGACTCACCTTGGGTCACCCTATACACGAAGAAGGACGCAAAGGAGGCAAGGGTGACGGTGTCGACCTACTCGAAGAAGCCCGTGAACTGGCCTTGAGCCGAATGGCAATCTATCAACAGAAGCTCTGACACAAGCACAACAAGCAGATCCGGCCGCTCTCCTTCCGTGAAGGAAACCTGGTACTCAGGCGGATCCAGCGGACAGCCGGACAACACAAGCTGTCCTCCACATTGGAGGGCCTGTTCATCGTCAGCAAGGCACTGCACAACAATGCATACTACCTAATAGACGCCCAGAAGCCGCAGAAGCGCAAGAGAGACGCTTCCGGCAAGGAGACCGAGCGCCCGTGGAACGTGGCGCTCCTCCGTCCGTTTTACTGCTGAAAAAACCTGTGTATGTATGTATCCTTCCCCTTTTGGGATTATGAATGCAATGGGTGCCCCAAACCGGCTCTTGGGACACGCCCCTTTCCACTTCAAAACTTGTGAATTCAATCCATCGGCCCCTGGATCCGGCTCCTGGCCCCAGGGGCTCGCCGGCTAGTTTTAACGTCCTTCCTTGAGGTAAATCAAGTAGTGTGAGCTAAGCAAGTCCTCCCACCCCTCCTAGCTACAAACCAGCTCCCGGCTGTCCGGCTCGCGGGGACCGGGGGCAAAGCTTAGTTCACGCGAAAAACCGATCACTTGGGGGTTGTTGGCTAAGTCAAGTCTGTTCATGTTCCTGCCTCTGTCACTTGCCTTACCGAAAAAGTCCTCATGGTTCCTCAACTCAGAACCGGCTCCCTTGAGGCAGACGCCCCATCCCAGCTACAGACCGGCTCCCGGCTATCGAGCTGGCGGGGTTGAAACCAAGGGGGAAAAGGGACTTGAGATAACAAAACCTAAGGGGCAAACAAAGGGAAGGGCAAGCCGGCACGCATAAAAACTAACTTAGTAGCAAACATAAACTCCATGATTTAAGAAGTAGCATAGGCCCACGGCCACTATGATTCATTACAATACACCCCAAGTGGGTGGACTTGAGTCTAACATACAGGAGGAATAACAAAAAGACAAGATAAGATGCCTGGGGGCTCAGGCCACCGGCACGTCACTAGCCGGCACATCGCCAGACGGCTCGACTCTCGGCTTGGAGGTAGTCGCGACCTTCGGGTCGGCTTCCTTGGCCTTCAAGGCCACCTCTACGGTCCCAGCCGTCTCGGCGCTGGAGTCGATGCTCTCATCAGCGACCTCCTCGTCCTCCGGACCTTGGGGGTTGCCGAAGGAGTCCTCTGCTGTCACAGCCCTAGAAATTGCTTATATTAGTTGCATCATTGATCATTCATTGCATCATGTTTAACTTCAAATGAATTTGAAATAGGGATGACAAACCCTAGCATCTCATGGATTAACCCAAACTCCAATAGCTGAATTTTCTATGTTTCCAAATGGCCTTCAAAAATGTTTACCATGTTTGATAAATGTTGGCAACAACATATCAAGGGTGAATTTTATATTAACAACTATTTTGAAAAATTAAACAAATTAGGGAAGTTCAAAAAATCACTAATAAAGCATTATAAATATTTTAGTTGCTTCAATTTTTCTGGAACTTTTTGTGTATTTTGGAAATATTCCAAATATACCTCACAAATATTTTCAGGAATTTTGGCTTTATAGTTTTTCCCAAACAAAATTAAATATAAAGCAAAGAATAGAAAAAAATGAAAAAAGGGCCAAAGCTTACCTGCGTGTAGCCCAGCAGACCCAACTAGCCCAATGGCCAATCGTCCCTGACATCTCGCCAGGAGGACGCGAGGCGCGTGGTCGCCGTGTGCCTGGCCACCTCCAGCCTGCCTGCTTAACTGGAGGTAGCCTAAGAGCGCCACATGACACCCTAGAGCCGTCCGGATCCGTCCTCCCTCTCCATTTCTCTCCCCTCGCTCTCCTATGCCTTCCCCCCCATGGCCGAGCTGCCATGGCCGACTGCCGCTCGCAGCTGTAGCCACAGCCCTCCCCTAGCCCTGGACGTGTCAGAGAACTTCGCAGAGTCATCCTCGTCCCCGTCGATGATCAGAGCTTCGGCAGGAGCACGGTGCCGTCGTATTCAACCTCGGGAGTAGGAGATCCCCGGCATCGATTCGGCCACCCCAATGCCTCCCCAAGGCTGCCGACTCTCTATGCGAGTTCCCTGTGAGTCGCTCTTCATCTCTGCCCTATCCACGTAGCCTTGTCCGCCCCCTACCTCTAACCCTACCATGGCCGAGAACTCCTCACCGCCATCCATGTTGTCGTCGTGGTTTTAGATGCTGCAGCTTGTGCCCGAGCATCCCTCCGTGCTCATTTTGTTCCCAGGGTTCGATTGCACCCAACACCTGGTCCTCCCAAGCCCTGTAGCCTCGTTGTCGTCGTTACCCGAACTCCGGCCGCCGCTCAGCTCGACGTCGGCCTCAACCCCGGTGGCCTCGAGCCCCCCTGTTGCCCACACTGGACGCGTGCATGCGCGGGCTACCTTTCGGTGCCGTGAGCGCACCAAATGGCCGCTGGAAGCGCAAGTCCGATGAGCCACCGCCGCGTTCTATGGTCGTCGCCGACTGACCTCCGGCGAGTTACGTGGCGACGTCATTAGGGCTTAATTATCGGCTAAATAACCCACCCAGCCACTGACAGCGGGCCCCGCAGCAGGTCAAACCCCGGGTCAACGCGGGGATTAACCCTGTGTCACTAACGTGTGGGCCCTGCATGACAGATTTGACCTGGACCGGGTCGCCGACCTGATGACGTCAGGCTGATGCAGTAATCAAATTTTATAATAAAAATAATTCAGGAACTTCAAGAAAATGTTTAAAACTTCTAAAAATGATAGAAAATAATATGTAAATCATATGAAAATAATTTATATATGAAAAATGATTAGAAAAATCCAGTGAATCTGTTTATGCCATGATCATGCATGTTTGAGAAAGTTAACATCACCAAGTAGGACATTTCATGATTAGGATAATTTAATAAATAGTGTTGGAGTTGGAATTTAGTATAAGTTTGAATTCCACTTCACTTAATATGACTACCTATAGCACTAGTTTAATTCAGTACTTTAACATGACATTTCATGCATCATGTTTGTTGCATCACATTGAATTTGTTCATTTCTCTGTTTGCCGGTGTTGTTCCCTCTCGGTAGACGATGGTTCTAACGATGTGAACGGTGACACTAATGAAGAGAAGTATATCTTCAGGACTGTCAGGCAAGCAAACCCCCTTGACCATACTGATATGAACCCACTCTCTCGCTCTTGCTCTCTTCTACTGCATTAGGACAACAACGATTCAACTGTTACATGTTCTCGGTAGTTGAACCCATTCCTTTGCATGACCTGTCTTTACCCCAGTAAATAGTTGAAAACACTTAGCATGAGTAGAAACTGCTTGAGCCTTGTTGTGCTTACTCATGCATGCTTGCTTACTTTCTGTGCCTGCTATGCTTAGAGTCGTGTCATGTCGGGTCTGATACATCTGGGTGATGGATTGGAATGGCAGTATTCATGTCCTACTATGTGAGAGTTAAGTGTGTGAACACGATTTGGTAAAGGTAGCAATGAGAGGTCATGTAGGAGTACATGGAGGGTTGTCTCATTGGGACTGTCCTCAAGAACCGAGTTCTGTGTTTGTGATCCAAGACGGTTACTACCACACATTGGGCCCTGAAATATGACCCTGCTCGACTTATTAGTCACCTAGATCTCTGTCCAGGAGTTGCAACTTGTTTCTAGTGTTTGTAGGAAAAGTGTTGGTGGCCATGCATAGCGCTGCCCGACGGGTGGACTGTGATGTAGTATAGGCACAGTGGCACGGTGTACCAAGTAGCACCTGAACGGTGGGCTTGGGAACCCTGCGCACATTGTTTGAGGTTGTGGCCGTGCGGGTTTAGTCTGGTTCAGTCTCAAATAGGCGATAAACCTGGACTAGGGTCTTGTGTGATTGACGGTTGTGGCCGACACCCACGCTAGTGCTTCCGCTTGAAGGTTGCCGAGATGCATGACGTGCATATGGTGAGAAGTGACGAGAGCATGTGTGAAGAAGTATACCCCTATAGTGTTAAATAAACTATTCGAATAGCCGCGTCCTCGGATATGGACTATCTGGAGAACTTATGTGGTTCATAGATAACTTGAAGTGGATACTCTAAAATACGCAACATGAGCGTGAGTGCTATGGGTGGCCTTCTCGTAGGGAGACGAGAGTGGATCCATAGTGGTGTATTGATTTGGTGAATATGTGGACTCGTGTGCGCTATCCCACCTCAAAGAAAGCACTTGTAGTCATAGTATAGGTTAGCCAAGAGTCAAAGCTGGCTTGCTGCAATAAACTCCACAACCCCCTTCATTGATATTGATGCATGTGTAGTTAGTTCTGATGTAAGTCTTGCTGAGTACCCTCGTACTCACGTTTTCTTAATTTATGTTTTTGTAGAGAAGACATGAGTCTCATTAGTTGTATTTTTGACGTGAAGTTCGATGTTGACCGGATTAGCTTGGTGTGAGAGCCTGGCTTAATAGGAATGATAGACTACTCATATCAACAAGGAATTCCTTCTTTTCCGGAAGCCCACTCAAAAAGAACTCCAAAGTTAAGCATGCTTGGCTTGGAGCGATTTTAGGATGGGTGACCGACCGGGAAGTTGGTCCCGGGTGCGCACGAGTGAGGACAAAGTGCATAGGAAAGACTAGTGTTGGTCTGTGAGGCTAGTCTAGATCTCGCCAGGCGTAATGGGGTGTTACAATTGGTATCAGGTCCGATCCTTGCGGTTACATGGTCATGCATGGGCCTTGTGCATGGGCATGTGGCGCATGGCGTGTGTGGCCCGTCGTGGCACATAGCATGGCACATGTGCTGGACTGGATGCGCATACGTGTGCCAAAAGGGAACGTTCCTGATGGGCCGACGAGGACGTCGGTTCCTTTAAGTGGGGGTGTATCTGAGAGCCTGGCTTAATAGGAATGATAGACTACTAATATCAACAAGGAATTCCTTCTTTTCCGGAAGCCCACTCAAAAAGAACTCCAAAGTTAAGCGTGCTTGGCTTAGAGCGATTCTAGGACGGGTGACCGACTGGGAAGTTGGTCCCGGGTGCGCACGAGTGAGGACAAAGTGCGCAGGAAAGACTAGTGTTGGTCTGTGGGGCTAGTCTAGATCCCGCCAGGCGTAACGGGGTGTTACACTTGGGAATCCCAGACAGAGGTCTGGTTCCTTTAGTAGGGTCATTGTAGCTTTTCAGGCTCCTCTAGCCACTTTTGTAGATGTTTGTACTTAGACATATTTAAACTTCCGCTTGTTGTTTGATTGCTCTGAATGTTGGGTCATGTGACCCCTATTTGTAACATCTTATTGTGTTGGCTCTTCCGATCCTTCTAAATAAATGTTGTAATTTTGTATGGTTATGTTGTGATGCCATAGTTGTATCTATGCATATCGGGCATGTCGTGCGTAGTGTGACGTGCAACGGTATGTATGGGATCCGACACCTAGTTGTGTGCCTTTAGTAGTACTCTTTACGGGGAAATTCCTCTTTGTGCTTACACCGAGCTTTGGTAGCTTGCTACTCCTCCGAACACATTGATTGACCGGCATGTATCCTTCTTTGCTGTTGTGTCTATACCTTCGGGGAAATGTTTCGTAGTGTAATGGAGTCCCTATAGCCTACTACGAGTCGTTTACATGCAGTGATGACATTTATGTCCCACGACATAACAGAGTCCTTGTAGCTTGCTATGACTCATCTACACACGCTAGAGATCGACACCTACATTGCTGGGTCACGTATGCCTCTCCCTATACGGATGTGCCACTTGGGTTCTACGAGTAGTCATGTCGGCTCGGGTTCTTTGACATTTGAATGCTAGCGAGACATCCACATACGTGAGTCAAAATACGCAAACGGTCCCGGCCCAGGTAAGCTGGCAGCCGTGGAGATAACCGTGCGTGAGACCACAAAGTGATGTGATGTGTTACAGGCTGGATTCTTATGGCTTAGGATCGGGGTCCTGACCACTTTGGTATCAGAGCTTGACTGCCTGTAGGATTACCAAGCCAAACTAGTCGATGTTGAGCCTAGAACTGCTTTAGGTATATAAGGGAATTGATTGTGGAAGGGACCGTAAGGCTCTTTTTACTCCTTTCCTTGTGTCATTCTAATTCCGAGTCGCCCTGTTCTTTTCTACGGGGATTAAGAACTAGGTCTTCTCGTCTATATATTAGGAGGACGAGTTACTATGCTAGAGACCTATAGGAAAGTTGTTTTCTTCCTGGATCAGTGTCTCCATATGAATTCATGTCATGTTGTTGGTTTTCTCGTGCAGGTTGCCCCATATTTCATGCCCATACAGCCGTTATGTTGTCCGAGTTATCCAAGGTTTCTAAATTATCTGATGCAATTGCAAAACTCTTTTGTCTTGAGTCAATGTCTTTCAGGCCAGACAAAGCACACCAACTGTTGAGTTGAGGTACTCTATTACCTCGACATGTTTGATGAAGGTGTTTAGGAAACCATGTTGTTTTAGTGAACCGCGCAATAGTCTAGTCGTGTCTTTTGTTTCCAGTGTTATAATTCTGGCCATCTTTATCAAAAGCATGTTGTGATGCTACTTAGTCAATAGGTATTCTGTATCTAGGGTCTTAAACCCAAGGATCATTCTGCTCATTCCCATTGATAGTATTTCCTTGTTCCTTTAGGATATTAGTAACCTTGTTATAGCCTTCAACGTCCGTGATATATCATTCTTCCAATACCATGATCCATTATGGCAGAACTTCCTTGTGATCTTAATATCACAAAAAAGAGTGCTCGTGATGAGTCCTCTATTTCATAGTTGTGAGTCTGCCAATTCTTTCATTTCTGCATGGATTATCTGGAAGAAACATGTTGAACTCCGTTTGATATATTCAATCCCTGCATCTACAACTCAGGAAAAATCAGGTGCTCTAGAGTTGCCCTTCTTCAATTCTATTCCGACCTTTAACTATCAATGGATAGTCAAGAGTATGTCATGCATTGTGTTATCGATGTTGACTATTCTTGTGGTCTGTCAAGGCATTCTATTCTAGAATGACTAGGAGAAGCAAACTCCCGTACCTCATCCATTTCTCAGATTGGGTCAAAAAAGTTGTATTCCGCAGATCAAAATGCCAATCTAGCTTTTGCTCTGTTCTACCTTGAGGTATTACCCTCTTCATGTCAGGAATATCATGAAAACTACACTCCCTCTTATGAAATCTTTATATAGTGATACTTCCCGCCATCATCATTCATTCCTCGGTCTCTATGTTGTCTATAACCAGAATACCGACAAGTGAATCATGATGTGCGTAATCAATACTCCTGGCAACCTTGTTGCTTGGTAGTTAATGGAAAATAATCTCACTTATGGTATGATGGTCATTGAATCGTCATACTAAGATTGATCGTGCTACCTAGTCCGTCTTTCATGGTGCACTTTCTGATGAATGAGTTAGGATTGTGTCAATCCTTCCCTCTGTTGATCATATCATCTTGCCTTGAAAAACAAGATTGTTCTCGAGCTTGATAACATATCGGTGGATCGTGATTTTCCGAATATCTTCTCAGAAGTATTACCAAGGTGTTCCTTGACCGTTATGTTGAGTTTGTGATCATGATGGTTTTTCTATAAACCACCCCTTGTCCAAGACTCTATTTTGGGTACCCCTGAACTGGTTGGTCAAGCTAAACAACAACTTGGAGAGTTGGAAGATAAAAGCTTTGCCTGACTTAGTTATTTTCAAAGGGATATCTTGTGTGGGTGCCGAAGAAAGATGATATCTTCATCAATTAATACATGTTATAAATACATGTGATAAATTGTTGCATCTATCGTCTTATCCAATCTTTGATTTGAGTATGGGCTATCGTCAAATCAAAATCAGAACCAAAGATCCTCCTAATGTTGTTTTTACTCGTGGATGTATCCCCGAGCATACACCATTATATCCTTTGTCCTGACCAATGCTATCACCTTGTTTCCATAGTTTTGGAATTCCATCTATATGGATATCTCGATGAATTGTTGTTAAGCCCATCGACAACACTTTCATCTGTTCCATAACTCCTGATGAACATGAAGCTAGTGTTGGAAATTTTGTAGGCAATAGCTTCATGTTCCGTACATGAAGTATATGTATGGTGTAAGAAGTGACTTACTCAAAGTTCATGTGCATATTGTGCAAGTTGTCGTTGTGAACTCGATAAAGTTTGTTTTGTTTCTTTGGAATCATCTTAAGTCATTCATGCATGTGCGAATGTATACTATGGTCTGGCAGATTAATTACCTCCATTCCATATGTATCTCTAGCACACCAAGCCCCTGATTGACTTTTTCAACAAAAAAGAAGTTAAGTGCTACTCCCGAAGGTACCAGATGGACTTGCACACAATTTTGTTATCCGCAATGATGGTTCCTAACCCGAACTCGGTAGTGTTTTGTCGTAAGATCCCCATATGCTCACAATTGTCTTAGACACTGTGTTCGTGTGGGCCTTCCAATCCATCTCATGTTTTGGAGTTGGCTTCCGTAGTTCATCTCCAGAGAATTCCGCAATATCGTCTCATCGATTTGTGTTGCAAACTTTCCACTTCAGACATGCTGATTCTGGAATATCCCGGCACCAACCATATCTGAATCTCAGGCCGATATGATGGTTGGAACATTCCCCAAGAATTATAATATTAGTGTCTCTGTAACCCTACAAAGGGATGTTGTGGCTAACATACCTATCCGGAAGACCTACTGTTATAATATCTTGTATCAGCAACTTGGCCACCTCCCCAAGAGGACCTTTTATGACTTGCTCTAGAAGTTATTTCCTCATGGACCCTTGGAGTCCCCGAAGTCCGACCTTTACTTGATGTTCTAGTCATAACACCTAACCTATACTTGGGGTTATGATAGTACATCAGGGGGAACATTAGAAGCGGGGTGCTAATTGTCTCTCGGTCGATAATCCAGATTTCGTTCCCTTGGCATAGCAAAGGTGAAATATGAGAAAGTGTTGTCTTCCTTTGCATCTGCATCCTCCATCATTATTTATCATGGTAGTATGAGGTGTTGCCAGAATCCTTGGCATGGATGTTGGTAAAAATCCTCATGAATATGGAAATGCTCAAGTTCTTGAGAGCACGCTCAGACACTGGGTTATACTCTCGGTTTTAACTGGAAAGTGCCTTCCATTGCCAAATTGTTTTATAACTCTAGTTTCCCTCCGATCTGAGTATGCCATTCTTTGAATTCCTTCCAATGATCGTTTGTGAATTGCCTTAGGCTGGTATGAAGAGTCTCAATGATCTCTGTTTAAAAAGTAATTCTTTTTGCCACTTAAGGAATAATCTTACGAGTCACCTTCCCTAAGGTACCCGTTATGGTATGAAGGGCAACTAACTCCTCGCTACTTCGAAACCTCGTCACCATCTGCTTAAGCGCGGAACTGTTGCCTACCAAATTGATTCTTGTCATCTATCTCATTCCATCCCTCATGAGATGTTTGGTGTCTCAACTCAAGAGACGTTCCTACGTCTCATTCCATGAGTTGTTCATGAGTCGTTCGATCTTCTTAAGGATTGATTCCTATAGAGCTTTTTATTCTTGTTGTCTTTCTATTGGATGAAGGTCCCGAAGGCAAAGATGTCAAGATCAACATGATGCAATGAATCAACATCTTCGAGAAGAGTAATTGGATCGTGAAGATTGTCTTACCTGTGTCCCCTTTGCCCTCTTACCCTACGGTTGAATCTCGGGGCGAGATTCTTATTTAGTGGGGTTGAGTTGTCATAGCCCTAGAAATTGCTTCTATTAGTTGCATCATTGAGCATTCATTGCATCATGTTTAACTTCAAATGAATTTGAAATGGGGATGACAAACCCTAGCATCTCATGGATTAAACCAAACTCCAACAGCTAAATTTTCAATGTTTCCAAATGGCCTTCAAAAATGTTCACCATCTTTGATAAATGTTGGCAACAACATATCAAGGGTGAATTTTATATTAACAACTATTTTGGAAAATTAAAAAAATTAGGGAAGTTTCTGAAAATCACTAATAAAGCATCATAAATATTTTAGTTGCTTCAATTTTTCTGAAACTTTTTGTGTAGTTTGGAAATATTCCAAATATACCTCACAAATATTTTTAGGAATTTTGGCTTTATAGTTTTGCCCAAAGAAAATTAAATGGAAAGTAGAGAATAAAAAAATGAAAAAAGGGCCGAAGCTTACCTGCGTGTAGCCCAGCCGGCCCAATTGGCCTAGTGGCCAGTCGTCCCTGACCTCTCGCCAAGAGGACGTGAGGCGCGTGGTCGCAGTGTGCCCGACCACCTCCAGCCTGCCTGCTTGCCCGGAGGCAGCATAAGAGCGCCATGTGACCCCCGAGAGCCATTCGGATCCATCCTCCCTCTCCATTTCTCTCCCCTCGCTCTCCTATGCCTCCCCCCATGGCCGAGCCACCATGGCCGACCGTCGCTCGCAGCTGTAGCCACTGCCCTCCCCTATCCCTGGACGTGTCGGTCGTGGAGTCGTCCTCGTCCCCGTCGACGATCAAAGCTTTGCTAGGAGCACGGAACCGTCGTCTTCAACCTTGGGAGTAGGAGATCCCCGGCGTCGATTCAGCCATCCCAATGCCTCCCCGAGGCTGCCGACTCTCTATGCGAGTTCCCTATGAGTTGCTCTTCATATCTGCCCTATCCATGTAGCCGTGCCCGCCCCCTAGCTCTAACCCTACTACGTTCGAGAACTCGTCATCGTCGGCCATGTCGCCGCTGTGGTTTTAGATGCCGCAGCTTGTGCCCGAGCATCTCTCCGTGCTCATTTTGTTCCCAGGGTTCGATTGCACCCAGCACCTGGTCCTCTCGAGCCCTGTAGCCTCATTGCCATCGTTACCCAAACTCCGGCCACCGCTCAGCTCGACGCCGGCCTCAACCCCGGTGGCCCCGAGCCCCCCTGTTGCCCCCACTAGACGCGCGCGTGCGCGGGCTACCTTCTGGTGCCCTTAGCGCACCAGATGTCCGCCGGAAGCGCAAGTCCGGCGAGCCACCGCCGCGTTTTGTGGTCGCCCCCGGCTGACCTCCGGCGAGTGACGTGGCGACGTCATTAGGGCTTCATTAGCCACTAACTACCCCCCCAGCCACTGATAGCAGGCCCCGCCGCAGGTCAAACCCCGGGTCAACACGGGGATTAACCCTATGTCATTGACGTGCGGGCCCCGCACGTTAGGTTTGACCTGGACCGGGTCAGCCGACCTGCTGACATCATGATGACGTCAGGCGGATGCAGTAATCAATTTTTTTAATAAAAATAATTCATTAAATTCCGTAATTTTTTTAAAAATTATAAAACTCATAGAAAATAATATGTAAATCAGATGAAAATAATTTATATATGAAAAATGATCAGAAAAATCTAGTGAATCTGTTTATGCCAAGAACATGCATGTTTGAGCAAGTTAACATCACCAAGTAGGACATTTCATGATTAGGATAATTTAATAAATAGTGTTGGAGTTGGAATTTAGTATAAGTTTGAATTCCACTTCACTTAATATGACTACCTATAGCACTAGGTCAATTCAGTACTTTAACATGCCATTTCATGCATCATGTTTGTTGCATCACATTGAATCTGTTCATTTCTCTGTTTGCCGGTGTTGTTCCCTCTCGCTAGACGATGGTTCGGACGATGTGAACGTTGACACTAATGAAGAGAAGTATATCTTCAGGACTGTCAGGCAAGCAAACCCCCTTGAGCATACTGATATGAACCCACTCTCTCGCTCCTGCTCTCTTCTACTGCATTAGGACAACACCGATACAACTGTTACATGTTCTCGGTAGTTGAACCAATTCCTTTGCATGACCTGTCTTTGCCATAGTAAATAGTTGAAACGACTTGCATCAGTAACAACTGCTTGAGCCTTGTTGTGCTTACTCATCCATGCTTGCTTACTTACTGTGCCACTTATGTTTAGAGTCGTGTCATGTTGGGTCTGATACATCTGGGTGATGGATTGGAATGGCACTATTCATGTCCTACTATGTGAGAGTTAAGTGTGTGAACACGATTTGGCAAAGGTAGTAATGAGAGGTCATGTAGGAGTACATGGCGGGTTGTCTCATTGGGACCGTCCTTAAGAACTGAGTTCTGTGTTTGTGATCCAAGACAATTACTACCACACGTTGGGTCCTGAAATATGACCCCGCTCGACTTATTAATCGCCTAGATCACTGTCCAGGAGTTGCAACTAGTTTCTGGTGTTTGTAGAAAAAGTGTTGGTGGCCATGCATAGTGTTGCCCGACAGGGTGGACTGTGATGCAGTATAGGCATAGTGGCACGATATACCAAGTGGCACCCGAACGGTGGGCTTGGGAACCCTGTGCACATCGTTTAAGGATGTAGCGGAAACTTCGGCCGGACTTCCGTGCGGGTTCAGTCTCAAATAGGCGATAAACCTAGACTAGGGTCTTGTGTGATTGATGGGCGTGGCCGACGCCCACGCCAATGCTTCCGCTTGAAGGTTGCCGAGATGCATGACGTGCATATGGTGATAAGTGACGAGAGCATGTGTGAAGAAGTATACCCCTGCAGGGTTAAATAAACTATTCGAATAGCCGCGTCCTTGGATATGGACTACTTGGAGAACTTGTGTGGTTCATAGACAACTTGAAGTGGATACTCTAAAATACGCAAGATAAGCATGAGTGCTATGGATGGCCTTCTCATAGGGAGATGAGAGTGGATCCATGGTGGTGTAATGATTTGGTGAATATGTGGACTCGTGTGAGCTATCCCACCTCAAAGAAAGCACTTGTAGTCGTAGTATAGGTTAGCCAAGAGTCAAAGCTGGCTTGCTGCAATAAACTCCACAACCCCCTTCATTGATATTGATGCATGTGTAGTTAGTTCTGATGTAAGTCTTGCTGAGTACCTTTGTACTCACGTTTGCTTAATTTATGTTTTTGCAGAGGAGACGTCAGTCTCATTAGTGGTATTTTTGATGTGAAGTTCGATGTTGACAGGATTAGCTTGGGAATCCCAGACAGAGGTCAGGTTCCTTTGTAAGGGTCGTTGTAGCTTTTCAGGGTCCTCTAGCCACTTTTGTAGATGTCTGTACTCAGACATATTTAAAATTCCGCTTGTTGTTTGATTGCTCTGAATGTTGGGTCATGTGACCCCTATTTGTAACATCTTATTGTGTTGGCTCTTCCGAGCCTTCTAAATAAATGTTGTAATGTTGTATGGTTATGTTGTGATGCCATAGTGCATATCGGGCATGTCGTGCGTACGTGTGACGTGCAGCGGTATGTATGGGATCCGACACCTAGTTGTGTGCCTTTAGTAGTACTCTTTACAGGGAAATGCCTCTTTGTGCTTCCACCGAGCCTTGGTAGCTTCCTACTGCTCCGGACACATTGATTGACCGGCATGTATCCTTCTTTGTTGTTGTGTCTGTCCCTTCGGGGAAATGTCTCGCAGTGTTATGGAGTCCCTGTAGCCTGCGACGACTCGTCTACGTGTAGTGGTGACATTTATGTCCCACGGCGTAATGGAGTCCTTGTAGTTGGCTATCACTCGTCTACAAACGCTAGAGATCGACACCTGCATTGCTAGGTTACGTATGGCTGTCCCTGTATGGATGTGCCACTTGCGTTCTATGACTAGTCATGTCGGCCCAGGTTCTTTGACATTTGAATGCTAGCGATACATCCACATACATGAGTCAAAATACGCAAATGGTCCTGGCCCAAGTAAGGTGGCAGCCGTGGAGATAACCGTGCGTGAGACCGCAAAGTGATGTGATGTGTTACAGGCTGGATTCTTATGGCTTAGGATCGGGGTCCCAACATCGGCTATCGGCTCGCCGTCCTTGCCAAGGGCAGATAGGAGCTCGTCCGGGTCGACGTACGACGCGAGCTAGTTGACCCAGCGGACGAGGACGGGCTCGCGGGCCGCCCGCTCCTCGGCCAGCTCGTCCCGCATAGTGGCCACCCAGTCCAAGTCAACGATGTAGTACCACAAGGTGACAAACCGGAGCGCCATCTGCGCCCCGGATCGTGCCGCTGACGTGTTCCAAACCTCAAGCCGGGCCACGGTGTTCTCCATCCTCAAAGCCACGCGGTTCCCCAGAGGTCCATGGCCCGTCCACAAGGCGGCGATGACCTCCTTGCCGGCCGTATTTAGCCGCTCCATGCTGCATTTGAGGTGGATCAGTCGGTTCTCTATGGCCAGTCCAAGCTCCGCCATATCCCAGGCGGAGTCCTCCTCGATGGAGCGCCCGTGCGCCCGAAGACACTCCCGATGCTCCTCGACAACACGTCTGCGCAGCGCTGGGTTTCTAGGAAGCACCCTGAAGAAGAAAGGGAAGGAGGAGAAGAAGGAAAATCAAGGACAAGAACTGGCAAGAAGAAAGCAGCCGGTCGAAAATAGAAAAACGGTTACTTAGGCTCGATGGAGTCATCCAGCTCGATGTCGAAGTGGAGCGACGAGTCCCGCTTCGACACCAGTGTCGCATCCGCCTCGGCAAGAGCCACCCTACGCTCCTCGAGTGTCCTCTCGAGGCGGGTCACCTTGTTTTGGAGGGCGGAGGTGCGTTGGGAGGCTTTGGCCGCTTCCTTGACGGACTTATCCTTAGCCGTCGCCTCCCGCGCCACGTCAGCCTTCAGGCGGTCTTGGGCCGCCTGCCCATGCACCAGCTGGGCGCTGAGCATGTCCCTCTCCTGGGTGACCGCCTGGACGCTCTGCGCCAGCCGGTCCCGCTCGGAGACCGCCCCGGTCTTCTCCACCCGGAGGGTGGTCAGCTCCTCTACAAAGCAAAATGGGCATCAGCCGGACATCCCAGGCCTGTTCCGGTTGCCAGGCAGTCGACCCGGCTCCCGGGGGCTATGCCCCCCCCCCACAATACCTGACATAGCTCGCACCCGTGCCAGCTCCTCCTCCAGCCGGTAGAAGTCGTGCTTGCCGTGGTTGTGGATGGAGACCGCCTCATCAAACAGCTTCTGCCACTGGGAGTTCCCATCCTTCCACAGGAAGTCAAAATCAGAAGATGCACAAGGAGATCCGGCCTGGCTGCCCCACAGCCGGTCAGCTGGCCCACATCTCGGGGGGTTACACGCAGTGGGTGCGCTTGAGCACCCCCACTGAAAATTTCAACAAGGATAACAATGCTTACCTCTGCGTGCCATAGGGTGGTGTTGGCCGCCTCCGCGAATCGGGCCAGCTCCTAGCGACACCGATCCAGGACGCTCCCCAACTCCCCGAACGAGGGGACCGGGTCGCCTTCCGGGGGGGGAAGGGATGGGACGCGCGCCAGTGCCTCCCAGTCCCGGATCACCTCCTACATGGACCTTTGGGTCCGGCCATCGTCCCCACCCATCCCGACATTCTCCATGGTGCCGGTCGCTAGGGGAGGGTTGATGATGGTGAGGGCACGGGAATCGGTCCCCAGTTGCCCCTTGCTCGGCGCTCGCGCTGCCTCCTCCTCCTGCCGGCCCTATGCGGTGACCGTGATGGACGGTGCCTCCGTCACAACGACCGCCGCTTCTGGCACCGCCTTCGGGGCCGCCGGAGCCCCCGGCACGTTGACCCAGGCCGGCTTGGCCACTGGTGGCGTCACGTCCGGCACCACGGCTGGGTCGCCTCGAGGGCTGGCTCCATAGCTGCCGCCCCCGATCGGGCTGCCTCCTCCACAGGCAGGGGCACAGCCGGCTCCGTAGCCACCCCACATGGCTCGCTCGACGGGGGCCTCGACAGACGGGTTGATTCCGCTGCCGATTCGGACGCCCGCACAGGGTCTACGGACCTCCTTCGCCTCTTGCCGCTAGAGGTCCCGTAGCGCAAGGACCCGCCTTCAGCTCCGGACTTCGAGGCTCGCAGCTCCGCGAGCCTCCTCTTCTCCTCTTGCTGCGTGGCAGCATGCTCGTGGGCCAACTGGCTGGCGGCATCCATCGGGTCAACTGTCGACTCCATGTCATGGAGTTCAATGGGGTCCATGCGGTGCATAAGGGTCAAACACACACCAGCCCACAACTCGGAGAAGGAGACATGCAAAAAAAGAAAAGGCCACGTACCCGGTAACGACGGGCAGAACCCGCTTCATGCGCGTCGGTGGCTTCTGCATGGCCACCGTCACCCGCTTACGGGCAAGAGGCAGGGCTCTCGGCTCCTCCTGAGTTGGCCTCTTCCCTCGGCCGGCGGCTCCAGTCCTCGGGGCATGAGCTGGCCGCTCCTTGCTTCGCCCGCGCCGGCCCTGCTAAACTGAGGGGGAGGTGCATTCAGGATCATCACATCATCATCGTCATCGTCATCGGTCCAGTCCCTGGTCGTGGGACTAGTAGGATACTCACCGGCTCCACTAGGCTCTCCGGCTGTGCCAAACCCTCCGGCTCCGCTGGGCCTGCCGGCTCCTGGGTCGGCCTCCTCCTCGACCTCCCCAGAGGAGTCGACCCCCTCTTCGGGCGGGCCTCCCTGCTCGTAGTCCTCGGAGTCGGAGTGGTCGCATTCCTCCTCGAAGATCTAACGGTGCGGGCCGTCTGGCGTGTTCTGTCGCACGAATAACTACGGTTAGCACAAAGAAGTAAGGTCGGATGCCGGCTGGGGGATTCAAACGAAAAAGGGCCGCCTCGATGGAACATACCAGGGGAGGTCGGTTGAGGCAGTTGTATGACTCCTTGCCAAAGTTCCATGTCGTCGGTGCCAGCTTGAACATCGTGATGGCGTTCACCCACCTTGCCACCTGAGCCGGCGTCAGGTCGATAGTCATCAGCCGAGAGGGGTCCCGGCGGCCGGACATGTCGTAGATCCGGTGCGGCCTCATCTAGAGAAGCAACACCCGACGCGCGATGAAGGCCACCACTAGATAGGAGGCGACCAGCCCCTCCCCGCTCCTCAGCTGCACGAGCCGGCCGAGCTCCGCAAGAGCCACTCCGCACGGGGCGGCTCCCTACTAGCTCACCCCGGAGGACTGCGCATCGACATACGCCGGCAGCCGAATGTAATCCCATTGCGGGTCAGCATTCTTCATGTAGAAGAACGTACGATGCCAGCCCTTGACGGAGTCGGTGAGGCTGAAGTGCGGGAAGCGCATGTCGCGGCAACACACCACCGCGCCCCCGTAGGCATTGCTCCTCAGCGCCTTGAGGTAGAACAATGTGTTGAAGAAGTCGATGAAGGGGAGAATCCCCAAGTACCGCTCGCATAGCATCACGAAGCCCGCGATGTATAGGATGGCATTGGGGCCGAGGTGGTGCGGTTGGAGGTCGAAAGTATCCATCATCAGACTAAAGAAATGGCTCACCGAGAGCTCGAAGCTGCGGGAGAAGTGTCAGGCAAAGACGACGAACTCTCCTGCCTGCAGCTCAGGAACCAACTCGTCGCTTGGTGCGCGGGCGATCACGTGCTCCACTAGCGACAGCATGCGCGCGTGGCGGATATCCGCGATAGTGGCCTCCGTGACCACGGATCCGGCCCAGCTTCCTGCGTGCCCTTCGGACATTGCGACAGTGGGACGACATGCGAGCGTGGTTGCGTGCGAGAAGTGCAATTCAAATTTGAACTATGCATGTGACATGTCAAAAAAACTATTTAAATGTTTAAAGGGCCTAAACATCCCTGAATTATGCCATATTTAACATAGAGTCCGATAGTTGCAAGTTCACTACAGATAAATGTTATTGCCATCCAAACACCTTCAATTGCCAATGTAACTTCATTTTTAGTATCAAAGTAGTTTGAAAATCAAATACATCGCAAACAGTTCTTTATCATGAAAATTGTGTGATGTGGTATGAAAATATCTTGGGCCAATCCTCATATATGGCTTAGGCCGGAAGCTTTAGTCACAACCGGCGTGTCAACCACACAATCATAGTTGTTCTACAAGACCATTGTACTGTTCAAGCGTCGCCGGTGAAAGACGGGGACATGGATCTGCATCGTGAGGGCAACTTCGACGACACACTCCGGCCCGAGCGCAGCTACAACATCCATGAACGCGCTCACAACATCCTTCAGCGCGGCTTCACTCTCGGACAGGGCGGCTGCAGATGCCGAAAGGGTAGCTGCTGCATGTGAGATGGCGGCAGCAACATCCGTGACCGAGATAGCAGATGGCGAGAATGGCACAACAGCTATCCATTCCTCAGTGGCAGTCGTAGCCCTAATGGCGACTGCCCACGCCTATGCCGATGCCGCCCACGCCCAGCTCGTGGCGGTGACCACACAAATAGCAGAGGCCTTCTCCGACAACGGTCGGCAACCTACGTCCGAAGAATTGGAAATAGCTGAGAGCGCTCAGGTAGCCGTTGGTTCGTTGGCAGCCTCCCTTGCCAAGATGGAGGCCATCAATGCCCGAACCGTGGCTGGCCACACCAAACTCGTGGCGGCCTTTTCCAAAGAGATGGCGGACGAGGACGGCGAGATGCTTGCAGAGTATGTGGTGATGGATGCCATGGAGCCCCTTCCCTTGGAGGTCATCGAGCGCGAGCTGGTCATGGAGGATGCGGCGGAGATTGGCGAGCGTTAGCCAGAACATTAGTCGTTGTTTAGAGTGCCAGTCTTATGTTTGAGTAATGTTTACGTCAACCAGCTCTGCTTAATTTCTCGATTAAGTAAGTGCGGGTTATGGTGTAGGATCTTTTGCGGAGTACCCAAATTAGCAATTGATGTTAAATTACGCGACGATGTGGATGACCACTGTAACCAAGGAAATTCGGACCCAAAATTTGCCACCATATCCCCATTCCATCTTCCAGTTGAAAATGAAATCGAAGTTCATCACACACATTTTTTGGAGTGAACCGTGTGCAATGTAGTACCCAATCTTACGTCCGAAGCTTGGAGACTAATATTTGCACGTCCAAGTTCATCACACATAGGGTATATCACATGCTTCGTTTGTGATGAGTTGATCTTGATAACTATTCTGAAAAATTTGCATGTTCAAGTTTATCACACATGGTGTATAAACCAGGCTTCGTTTGTGTTGTTTTGATATCGCACATGGTTCCGAATAAGGGACTGTGTCTGATGGTGCTTTCCGCGCTAGTTTTTCACTGAACCGAATGAAAAATTTGGGCTGCCGCGGAAATATCTACCGCCCTCGCCCCATGGTACCAGTCAAAAGCCACATTTCCCCTTTTTCTCTACCTTTCCTAGTTCAAACCTTCATTGCTTGCTTGCAGCGCTGCCTCCTCGTCGGCGACGCTCCTTCCTGCTGCCCGGCCTCGTCCATCTAGTCATGTAATCCACACCTCCGCAATAACCCCTCACCCATCTCCTCCATCCCACATGGCCTGACCGCCGGTGTGACACCTTCCACCCAAATCACCGCCCCATCCTCCAAATAATCGTCGCCAAAAGCCATGGTGCACGTAGTATAGCCAGGATCTCAAAGAGCATTTGGCTGCGGAGAAGCAAATCACGGCTGCATGCGCAGATGAGGCAGCTATGACTGCCATGCATGCCGACCCCTAGATCTTGGAGTAGCACCTCTCCATCGAGGCCATCGTCAATGCCTCGTGTGCTGACACCACCACGTGGTTGGCTGCTATAAATGACAACTCATGTTCTTTTCTTGAGGGCATCGCCGGTGCATTTGATGAAGACTACATTGTGTTTTATCAACGTATTCGTGCTTACCTCAACTCCAAAGGTGGCATGTTGGTGCCGGGGCAGGATCAGGCCACTCCCAACTATGAGGGCTGCACCCATGGTGTGGAGGCCTCGTCCTCTTCCAAGTTGACAGAGCCCATGATGATCCATATCTCCGACGATGAGGAATAGCTTGTTTTACTTAGCTTTATCACTTAGGACCTATATATGTTCACCTAGCTATGTCGGTTAAGCACATTTCATTTAGCTGTTGTCTATGCCACTACTTCCTTTCATTTAGAAATTCTAGTGAAATGTCCAATGTAATGCTACTGCAACCTAACCTTCTAGTATGTTCTATTGTGCAATGTGGTGCTTAGTTAACTGTTTCGTTCATTTATTGTGGTGATCATTTAACTATTTAATTTAATTCTAAAATGTGATGTATGATTGTTATTGGTACAATTTTGTATTGTTATGCATATAACAAATAATTCGAATTTAGATGTACTAAATACATGTGCAACATATAGAATTGCTACCTTTTCTAATTCTTAGCATGCTTGGTTTATATAACTGGATTTTGAATGTAGCTCGAACTAATCTGTTGAATCCAAAATGTGTTTATTTTCCATTAACATATTCTAGTGATAGTATGCCAAAATATCACTTGTAACCTGATCAATATTTGTCTTAAATATGTTGTACGGGGAAACAGTAAGGGACACTGAAATTTACCATCGAGGTTTGCACATCCATGGTCGTTCGGCTAATAGCACATTATTGTGCAATTGCGGAAACCATTGTAATATGAATGTTTTGATTAATAATTTGTTCTTGCACATGTAGGTCCTGTTGTAAGAGCTTGAGACCCACTTTTTGACCCTTTTTGCATGTAGAGAAATGAGGTGTCCTTGAATATCAGTCAAATCAAGGAACTAAGAAAGATCGTTAAGATAAAGAAACTAGCTACGAAAAAAACAAGATCTTTTTCTGCATGATGAAAAAGACATCAGTCAACTATAGGATGGTACCATCTCTTTCACCTTGTCCTTTTCCCTTTGCGGCATTTCGAAGTTTAGAAAAGTTATTTATGCGCATGTTTGTTTTCAGTGCTTCTTAAGGTAGTTCATCCATGATTACGTCTCAAACCACCTGTATGATCAAGAGGCGATGAAGGTATTCATACATCACCCACGGTATAATATTGAAGTCTTCCTTAAGATGACGAAGGATGGGCGGTTAATCATCCAACGGCACTGGCCTAAAGTTGCCAGGACCTTCAACATCATTGAAGGCTCAGTATTCGCCTTCTACTTTAACATTTTTCTAGATGAGATTCATCTGTCTATTTACCGTCTATGGTGAAACTTAATTTCCAAAGGTTTTAGATGTTGCATTTGAAACTTTGTCTTGTTGTGCAATTGGGTAGCTAGGCAGTATATGCCTATATGAGGTTGTACCCTAATGTAATTCAATTATGAAATTGTGGTTGCTATACTACGAATAAGAAATATATTCTATAGTTGATATGAAATGTTAATTTTTATTACGAAATGGATTATAAATAATTGATCAATCATGCTGATTATTGGGGTTCCCATTGCAGACGGCTTCTAAGAAAAAAACTTGGGCGATGACATGAACAAACCCACACGGTTTCTAGAAAGTTGGCGTGTTGGATCGTTGAGCAATCACACACAAATTATGGTCGACAACTGTGTGCGTTAGGACGCCCAATCACAAATGTTTACACAAAGCTAGTGTGTGTGATGGTTAGCCCAATGCCAATAAGTTTCTTCTAGACGCTGTGAGTGATGTTTTGAGTAACGCAAATGACAGAATTATAACTATCGTGTGTGATGACCGCACCTATCACAAACAATGTTATGCAGAAAATTGTGTGTGATATGCAATACAAATGGAAACATAACCTTGGGATTCCTTGTGTGGGATGCTAAGTCATCTCACACGTCTTACTCAATATATCTGTTTGTGATGGTCCTTCCAATCGCAAACGATATATTTTTGCCCATCGTGTGCGACCAGGTGCAGGCATCGCCGACGGGTTTTTCCCATAGTGTGGGATAGCCCCCCCTATCGCCCACACATGCAAGGTGACGTTTAAGACTACATCACGGAAAGGGGCTAAAAACTGTTTGTATGGCACGCCACTGCACTAGTGATGCATTAAAATGGTTATGATGTGGTATGGTATTATGGTATTTCCCTCTGAGTAATTCCAGCGGCTTCACCTGGCCCATGTCCAAACATGTAGTTGATTCAAAGCCAATGCAACCTTCATGATGTTTAAATTCAGAGTGTTCATATCCTACTCATGTTATGTCCAATGCCAATTATTCACAATGCATGCTAATGATCATTTTCGCTCTCTAGCTAGTCGCTTCTCAAACTATTGCTAGCCTTCACCTGTACTAAGCAAGAATACTGCTTATGCATCCAAAATACTTAAACCAAGTTATTCCACATGAGTCCACCATACCTACCTATATACGGCATTACACTACCGTTCCAAGTAAATTTGCATGTGCCACCTCTAATATTCAAATAACTATTTGTTGTGTGCACTCATCCCACTCATGGAGCGATGAGGCGGTCGGTATCTTCCATGCTAAGTGAGTTATTCTCAAGACGGTCGTTTATTCACCATCATTGCATGAGAGAGGCTCGTAGAAAGGATGCCCAGTCCTGCAAACATCAAAATTAATTAAACAAAACTCCTTGGGGTAGTTGAAATGTTGGCAGACAACCGTTGATTTGATTAGCCATGGTTTGTGTATGGATGGTGGATAGGAGTACACTTTACAATTTGTTTTCGGAAACGCCTAATGAGTTTAGCGGGGAAGATATTGAAAACCTTTGGCGTAACGTTGACAGGAAAAGTGCACCACCCAAAAACTATATTTTCAATCATGTTTTAAACCTTGAGCTTTGGCACCTCTACAAATCAATGCTTCCATCTTCGTAGGGCCTATCTATCTACTTTTACGTTCAGTCATCACCCTCTTACTAAAATCACTAGATCGGAGAGCACTATTGTCATTTTTATGCATTGAGTCTAGTTAATGTTGAATGTGAGCATGACTGGATCTTTTCTACCCTGAATTATAATGTTTGGTCGCTGCTTGAATCTCATAGGTGCTCTGCATTTATGTGTTTGCGGTCTCTGAAAGGGCTAGCCAAATACCATGTCACCATATTATATCATGATTGTTTTGACAAATTGTTGGCATGTGAGATATCTTATTATTACTTGCTAGTTGGTTATGTATTGCCATGAGTGAATGTGATGTTTAACTGTTATCATGGATTTGGTTATTTATGATTTATGTTTAAAACTTGAACACTAGCTAAGCATGCATATAATGACGAGAAGAAAACAGTTTGTAAAAGTTTTCTTCGTCACTTTATGTTTATCAAGTGAATTCCTTTAAGGACAAGCAATGAATTAAGCTTGGGGGAGTTGATAGGTCTCCAACGTATCTACTTTTCCAAACACTTTTGGTCTGGTTTTGGACTCTAATTTGCATGATTTCAATGGAACTAACCCGGACTAAGTTGTTTTCAGCAGAATTACCTTGGTGTTACTTTTGTGCAGAAAGAAAAGTTCCTAGAATTGGACGAAACATTTTCTGAATTATTTCTTGAATATATAATGAATTATGTAGCGAATATCCGCCGGAGGGGGTTTCCTATGGGAAACAAGCCAACAAGGCGTGCCCACCCACCCTAGGTGTGCCCTGATGGCTTGTGGGGCCTACGTGGCTCGCTCGGGACTAATTCCACTCCGATAAATTCACATCTTCGGAGAACAAAATTGTAGCGACCCGACCTGAAAGGTTGAATCTCCGGTGTTTCTGTACCATCCCAACATCATGCTGGTACGCACACGGTACATCAATGTATATATCAAAGGGAAATCACACAGCATAAATTAATCAAAATCTCATATCGAGTCCTTTATTACAATAATGATTACAATAAAGAGGCAGAAGGCCAACTCATGAGATTAACTAAACTTGCGGAAGCTTCAAAGGTAGATGAGTCCATCTGACTCCAAGGGCATCTCACCGAGCGTAGAGCGTATCCTCACTCCTGGTCGGAAAAATACTCTGCAACATGATACGTTGCAGCCGTGTAGGTTAGCATATTGAATATGCCGGCAAGGTCACAAGAGAGGGGGAAAATAATCATCTAGTCTATATGCAAATATGGCAGGTGGGATAGTAAGTTTTTGCATAAAGCCAAATTTTTCCTACAACAAGAGAGGGCAAAGGCATAATTACTACAATGTTGGTTGATTAATGAGATGGTTCCACCAACCAATTCTCATACCCAAGTTGACATTAATAAACCACATCAATATAATTAATTGTGTTGAGAGTTCCAGATAGTTTCAGTTCCTTTGGCTCAAATTGTCCATGACCATGGACACGACTAATCGATTAGGTTTGGGTACTCTGCAGAGTTTTGCACACGTTCCCCACAAGATTTGGTCGCCTCCGTTTGATTTCTCGCACTTCAGGGTGTTTGATACACGGATGACCAAAACATGGTGTTCTAAAGGGTTTCCCTGAGACTCTGTCGGTGCCCATCCTTTCCTATAGTTCTTCTACATCTCGTTGCACCGCCTGTCCAGGGTTGACCACGATATCCAACCAAGCCAGAGCCCATAATGACTTGTGACTATGCAGGTAAGTCTTGGGTCTTGAAGCATCCATCCATCTGTTTGTGCCTGGGTGGACCATTCCGCATGAACACTGGCACATCTCCAGCATCATCTAGGCTAACCACTGGTTTCTCCAGGGCGCCGTTCAACCATCATCCACCCAGAGGTAAGTTGAAAACTTGAAGTTTCGAAGACTTTATCATCATGTAGGTCTTGAAATTATTAACTCTCAACTCTCATGAATCACACAACCAACCCCGTCTAATAATAGCATAGCAAAATGTAAAACAACGTTTCCCGGGGCCAATGTGTCAAGGGGTTGAGGGGTACCTACCACATGATACTACAACAAGTAACCAAGTTTCCAATTTACCTACTTTGCATGCAATTGGGGTGATGGAAGAACTAATGCAATAAAACATAGGTATACATGGTCAAAGTGACTTGCCATGCTGACGATCCTCGTAATCAAGTGACTCTAGGTAACAAGCTTCGCACTCCGGATGATCTAACAAATCAAACAGGAGCACACCATAAGCAAAAACGCAAAACAATTCACACAATTCAGCAAGGTTAAACAAACAATACTAAAACCATTCAATAGTATCAATCAAGAGAAAGAAATCAAAATAAAAATATTTTGACTCAAAAATATTTTTTAGTGTCAAAAACTTCTACTACTACTACTTTAATACAAACAACCAAGCAATAGCTAGTAGAAAAAGAAATAGTAAGAAAATCAATTTTAGCAAACAGAATAAATTTCACTAAAACTTTTGTGTAAAGAAACACTACTAAAATGAGAATAACTAGAATGTTCCTACAACTTTGGAATAGGAAACCAAAACAATGATATTATTAACACTAATATTATTATCATCATATTACTTAACAGAATTGAATTACTAAAATTATTTATTAGAAATCTATCTTAATCATCTAACTAGTTTGTGAGAGTAAAACTAATTTGTTTTATAAAACCATACCTAATGGAAAAGATATAAAGATTCCTACAACAACATGGTATAAAACTAAACATCATTCTAAATATTAGCAAGTAATGTTAACTAAATGTTTGAAACAATAGAAACTAATGAAAACTATTAACAAAGTTAAACTAATTCAGGTTCAAACTAAATTAAAAATTAAGATAACTAAACTACATTAAGAACTAAATAGATTCTGTTTTTGTTAAAAACAGTAACTAAATTTATGCAAAAATTACTCAAATCATGTAGAATGATAGGTTTAACTAATACAAAACAGTGGCAAAAAGATTCACTCAAAAATATATTTTTAAACTATAGTTATACAGATTTTAGTAATTTGAAGAAATTTGATTAGATCAAAATTTAAAGCTCAAATTTGAAATCTAAGCATACAAACATAAACTACAGCAAATATGTGAACTAATGCAAAAAGAATCAACTAAAAAATCTAATTACTTTAAAAGATATAACAAAAACAAAACAGAAAACATTCTGTTTTCTAAAACAGAAAAGAAAAGAAAAAAACGGATCGAACGGACAGGGTGACGTGGCGTTCTCTGGTTAGCTACGGGGTGCACGAGATCTGACATTTCGAGTGAACGACCGAGCTGTAGAGGATACCGGTTCGGGTTTTAAAATGATCTAATCGTAGACGTTGGATTTAGATCGGACGATTAAGAGAGGGAGAGGGGGCTCACAGAGAAGGGGTCGCCGGCGAGGGGGTTCTCCGGCGAGGCCGAGGCATCGAGGTCGTCGGGGGCGGTGCTCTGGTGGTTGGGGACGATGTTTGAGGGCTTCAAACGACGGCGGCGGGTCTCCGGCGTACTCTGGTGGTGACGGAGGGGAGTGGGGACTACAGAGGCGACGGGCACGAGCTCTGGAAGGGTTCGGCTAGGGATCCGAACTCCGGCGAGGGTGTGGGCAGCGCTCTGGCGAGGTAGAGTGGGGGCTCGGGGGTGGAATGAGGAGCGGAGGGTCAGGGCTACTTATAGGTCCGGAGCGGTGGTCGGGGAAGGAAAGAGGAGGGAGATCCGAAGAGGAGGAATCGCCGGCGATGTCCTGTGGACGCGAGGAGGAAGGCGACCGCGGCGTCTTCGCGATCGGACGGTGGGGCTAGGGCGTTAGAGAGAGAGGGCGGCATCAGCGCGTCGGTCGGTCGGCTCGGGGTGGTTTCGGGACTTAACTGCTATGGGCCAGCCCGTTTCGAATTAATTTGTTTCCTTTTTAATATCCAGAGCAGTAAAACTCATTTAAAAGCATTCAAAACATTTCCAAATATAGGAAATGTATATATCAAAATGATCAGGAGAATTAATGCTATTCAATGAACATTTTTCCTCTGTCATATTGAATACTTTGAATTTTTTTAGAAAATGCTTATTTGATTTTAAATCCTTTTGCACTAATTTTTTTAAATATCCCCCTGGTTTTATTGTTCAAATATTTCACCAAGATGCCCCTGGTGTGGAGTATCAACTTCCTGAGCTCTGGGTCATGGGGCACATAGATTCGGTTCTCAAACCATAGAGTACCCTGTT
This sequence comes from Hordeum marinum, assembly GCA_022496015.1. Lineage (NCBI taxonomy): Eukaryota > Viridiplantae > Streptophyta > Magnoliopsida > Poales > Poaceae > Hordeum > Hordeum marinum. The sequence goes on along the minus strand of CM039674.1, from coordinate 260,829,388 downwards.
CATCTTCACGAAAGCCTTTAGCCTTGCCTTCCTTCATTCTCTGCTTTATCTCAGCTATCTTATTGTCTGATTTCTGGGCTTGTCGAATTCTTTCGGTCCAGGTGGACTAAATCTCTAGTGTGGCAACATATCCTTGCGGAACTATCTCTAACCGAAGCTCTCTCGGATCTTTGGTTAACTCTTGGGGTAATCCTCCAGCTATGAGTGTGTTCACATAACTCTTCCGACTCAAAGCATCTGCCACAACATTTGCCTTTCCTGGATGGTATGTAATCTCATGTCATAGTCCTTGATTAACTCTAACCATCTCCTCTGTCTGAGGTTCAACTCCTTCTGCGTGAAGATATACTTCAGGCTCTTATGATCAGTGTACACATCACAACTATTTCCGATACGGAAATGTCTCCAAGTCTTGAGTGCGTGCACTACGGCTGCTAGCTCCAAATCATGGGTGGCATAATTCAACTCATGGGGTCCGAGCTGTCTGGATGCATATGCTACAACTTTTCCCTCCTATATGAGTACTCCTCCAAGTCCTTGACGGTATGCGTCACAATAAACCTAGAAGTCCTTTCGATTGTTTGGCAGTATCAACACTGGGGCTGTGACCAAACGTTTCTTCAATTCCTGGAAACTGGCCTCACATTCCTCAGTCTAGATATACTTAGACTCTTTCTTCAACAGCTTTGTCATGGGCTTGGCAATCTTTGAGAAATTCTCAATGAATCTTCGATAATAGCTGGCAAGTCCGAGAAAATTGTGGATCTCCTTAACTGAGGTGGGTGACTTCCACTCAGTGACTACTTCAACCTGAGCGGGGTCTACTGCTATTCCTTCTTCGGAAATAACATGTCCAAGGAATTCGACTTTCGTCACCCAAAATTCACATTTACTAAACTTGGCATACAATTGATCCTCTCTAAGCTTCAACAGAACTAAACGCAAGTGTTCCTTGTGTTCTTCCTCGCTCTTGGAGAATATCAAAATGTCATTGATGAACACCACGACAAACTTGTCCAAGTATTCCATAAACAATTTGTTCATCAAATTCATGAAGTAGGCAGGAGCATTAGTCAAACCAAAGGACATGACTGTATACTCGTATAAGCCATACCTGGTGGTGAAAGCTGTTTTAGGTATATCCTGTTCACGAATCTTCAGTTGGTGATACCCTGATCGAAGATCGATCTTGGAGAATACTTTGGCGCCTACTAGCTGATCTAATAGGTCATTAATCATCGGCAGATGGTACTTATTCTTGATAGTCACCTCATTCAATGCTCGATAATCGACCACCATCCTTAAGGTTTTATCTTTCTTCTGCACCAAAAGAACTAGGGCTCCCCAAGGTGATGAACTTGGGCGTATATATCCCTTGTCCAATAGCTCCTTAAGCTGGTTCTTGATTTCCACTAAATCATTTGCGGGCATCCGATAGGGTCTCTTGGAAATCGGGGTTGTCCCTGGTAGTAGCTCTATTAGGAACTCAATCTCCCTATCTGGTGGCATGCCTGGTAATTCCTCCGGGAATACATCTGGAAAGTCTCGTACAACCGGTACTTCCTCTTGCACAACTCCTGTGAGGGAATTTAACCGAGCACTCATCTGTGTGCGTCGGGATACATACTTAATCCTCTTGTTCTCCGGAGTGGTGAGTGAAATAGACTTACTAGGGCAATCAAGGTTTCCTTCATACTTGGTCATCCAATCCATGCCTAGGATTACATCTAATCCCTGGGATTCTAAGACGATGAGGTCGGTAGGAAAAACATGGTTTCCTATGTGAAGTTTTAGGGCGTGGCATCCTATTCCTGCCGTCATCATTCCTCCTAGGGAATTTACTTTAATGGGCTGACTAATGGTTCTGGTGGGTAAACCATACTTTTCCACAACTACCGTTGATATGAATGAATGAGTTGCACCAGAATCAAAAAGTACCATAACTGGACGTGAATGCAATAAAAACTTACCAACCACAGTCTCGGGCTGATCATAGACTTCTTCCACATTGAGGTGGTTCACCTGAGCACGAGGAAACGGATTTGGCTTCTTAGCTATGGAGTTGCCGTTTCCATTCCCTTGCTTGTTCTGAGGGCATTCAGTGGCATAGTGCCCTGTCTTCTGACACTTGAAACAGATGATGTGGTTTAGATCCTTCGGAGCTAGAGTGGGATGGTGTTGGTTGCCATTCCCACTTCCATTGTTGAAGCTGCCATTGTTGGGACGATTATTCCCATTTCCTCCATGGTGGTGGCCTCCATGGTTGTTCACGGGATGAGTGTGTCCTCCATACTTACCGGTCCCTGATCCGGTATTTCCTGAGTACGGGGTGTAGCGGGGCTTCTAATGAGCTCCAGAGCTAGACTTCCCATGTGCATACTTCCTCTTGCAGTTCTCAATTTGCTGCTGCTTCCCCTCCAAGATGAGGGCCTTGTCTACCAGCTCCTGGTAGTTGCTGAAGGTAGCCACCATCAGTTGCACGCTCAACTCAACATTGAGTCCTTCCAAGAACTTTTCCTGCTGGCTGCATCATCGGCCACATCCCCTGGTGCATAACGGGCCAACGTGCTGAAGTCGTCCACGTACTGGGCCACGGAACGGTTCCCCTGGCGTAAGTTGCGAAACTCACGCTTCTTCAGGATCATAGCTCCAGCTGAGACATGTGCGGTGCGGAAAGCTTGCTTGAACTTCTCCCAAGTCACATCAGTAATGGGGTATGTGGTGGTGTAGTTTTCCCACCATGAAGCGGCTGGGACCTCCAGTTGATGGGCTGCAAAACGCACTTTTTCAGCCTCACTGCATCCTGCGGTGGTGAGTTCCTTCTCCATCTTGCGGAGCCAATCATCTGCCACAATAGGCTCTGTGCTGCTAGAGAAGGTTGGGGGATTCAGTCTCAGAAAACGGGTGAGGTTGTCGCCTTGTGGTGGAGGGTGGTTGTTGTGGTTCTTGGTCTGATTCTGAATCAATAGCTGCATCAGGGCGTTCTGCTGCTAAAGAAGCTGGGTGAGCTCTGGCGGGAAAGGGAAGTCAGGCTCACGTCGCGGAGGCATCTTGCTGTTTTCAGAGGGGGTGAGAATTAGAATAGAACAATGACCTAAAAGGGAAATTTCACTACCCATATGCAATGCAACAAACATATCACACCAAACACTCATTCATTTATTCAACTCAAAGGCAAACATCGAGATACAAATCTCCATTCAAACTAAACATCGACCTATGCCTTAACGACGAAAATAAAGATACATGGGGCATAACTAAAGTTTTCCTCAAAAGTACATGGTGACTGAGCCTCCTCCAGTGGTGCTCTCCTCATAGTCATCATCGTTGCTGATCAAAGGAGCCATGTCTCCCTTGGGATGAAGATTTTCACCCATGTCCATCTGTTCCTCCAGAGTTGCGATGCGAGTGTTTAGCTTGTCGATCCTTTCTAAGAAATCCTTCACCTCATACTCATGCTCGTACTCGGCTTCCCATAAGTTAGCTTCGAGGTCAATCTCACGGTTCATCAGCCTCTTGATCATCTTCGTGTCGGCACGTACCCGAAGTTCCAAGGTCCTGACGTGCATCTCCAAGGTCTGGATATAGGAAATGGTGGTGTCTTCAGTGGGAGTGGTTAGGATATTTCCATTGGCATGCCTGCGACAAACCATGCTGAGTCCCGGTGAAATGGTTCCACCTCTGTATTCCTCCTGAATACGTCCAAGGGCATGATGAATGGCCATGTCCCGCCCAAGTATCCAGCTGGGTGCCACAAACTTGAAGTCGATGGGTTCCTTCCGATTCCCAAAGGTCTTCCCGAGGATGTGCACCTCGATCCTCTAGCGGCGGTCTTGTGGAAAGGACATGAGAGGAGTTCCAGTGATGCTCGGCAAAGCAATCCTCACGTCCCTGACGATCCTCATCAGCTCCTTGCCAAAAGGCATCGTTGCGTCAGGCTGGCAAAACTCCGTGATCAAAACTGGGATGAAGGTGGCCATCTATAAATTTTGAAATAATCGGAGGGAAGTCAGAAACGAGTAGATGAGAGTATAAGAATTTTAAAGACAAAAGGGAAAATAATTCCTAAGGATTTTCCAATCCTAGAGGTTACGTCCTACGGTCAGCGTGTGCTCCGATACCATTTCTGTAGCGACCCGACCTGAAAGGTCGAATCTCCGGTGTTTCTGTACCATCCCAAGATCATGCTGGTACGCACACGGTACATCAATGTATATATCAAAGGGAAATAACACAACATAAATTAATCAAAATCTCATATCGAGTCCTCTATTACAATAATGATTACAATAAAGTGGCGGAAGGCCAACTCATGAGATTAACTAAACTTGCGGAAGCTTCAAAGGTAGATGAGTCCATCTGACTCCAAGGGCATCTCACCGAGCGTAGAGCGTATCCTCACTCCTGGTCAGAAAAATACTCTGCAACATGATACGTTGCAGCCGTGTAGGTCAGCATATTGAATATGCCGGCAAGGTCACAAGAGAGGGGGGAAATAATCATCTAGTCTATATGCAAATATGGAAGGTGGGATAGTAAGTTTTTGCATAAAGCCAAATTTTTCCTACAACAAGAGAGGGCAAGGGCATAATTACTACAATGTTGGTTGATTAATGACATGGTTCCACCAACCAATTCTCATACCCAAGTTGACATTAATAACCCACATCGATATAATTAATTGTGTTGAGAGTTCCAGATAGTTTGAGTTCCTTTGGCTCAAATTGTCCATGACCGTGGACACGGCTAATCGATTAGGTTTGGGTACTCTGCAGAGTTTTGCACATGTTCCCCACAAGATTTGGTCACCTCCATTTGATTTCTCGTACTTCAGGGCGTTTGAGAAACGGATGACCAAAACATGATCTTCTAAAGGGTTTCCTTGAGACTCTATCGGTGCCCATCCTTTCCTACCGTTTTTCTACATCTCGTAGCATCGCCTGTCTAGGGTCACCACGATATACAACCAAGCCAGAGCCCATAATGACTTCTGGCTATGCAGGTAAGCCTTGGGTCTTGAAGCATCCATCCATCTCTTTATGCATGGGTGGACCTTTCCGCATGAATACTGGCACATCTCCAGCATCATCTAGGCTAACCACTCGTTTCTCTAGGGCGCCGTTCAACCATAATCCATCCAGAGGTAAGTTGAAAACTTGAAGTCTTGAAGACTTGATCATCATGTAGGTCTTGAAATTATTAACTCTCAACTCTCATGAATCACACAACCAACCCCATCTACTAATAGCATAGCAAAATGTAAAACAACGTTTCCCGGGGCCAATGTGTCAAAGGGTTGAGGGGTACCTACCACATGATACTACAACAAGTAACCAAGTTTCCAATTTACCTACTTTGCATGCAATTGGGGTGATGGAAGAACTAATGCAATAAAACATAGGTATACATGGTCAAAGTGACTTGCCTTGCTGACGATCCTCGTAATCAAGTGACTCTAGGTAACAAGCTTTGCACTCTAGATGATCTAACAAATCAAACAGGAGCACACCATAAGCAAAAACGCAAAACAATTCACACAATTCAGCAAGGTTAAACAAACAATACTAAAACCATTCAATAGTATCAATCAAGAGAAAGAAATAAAAATAAAAATATTTTGACTCAAAAAATATTTTTTAGTGTCAAAACTTCTACTACTACTACTTTAAGACAAATAACCAAGCAATAGCTAGTAGAAAAATAAATAGTAAGAAAATCAATTTTAGTAAACAGAATAAATTTCACTAAAACTTTTGTGTAAAGAAACACTACTAAAATGAGAATAACTACAATGTTCCCACAACTTTGGAATAGGAAACCAAAACAATGATATTATTAACACTAATATTATTATCATCATATTACTTAACAGAATTGAATTACTAAAATTATTTATTAGAAATCTATCTTAATCATCTAACTAGTTTGTGAAAGTAAAACTAAATTGTTTTATAAAACTATACCTAATGGAAAAGATATAAAGATTCCTATACCAACATGGTATAAAACTAAACATCATTCTAAATATTAGCAAGTAATGTTACCTAAATGTTTGAAACAACAGAAACTAATGAAAACTATTAACAAAGTTAAACTAATTCAGGTTCAAACTAAATTAAAAATTAAGATAACTAAACTACATTAAGAACTAAACAGATTCTGTTTTTGTTAAAAACAGTAACTAAATTTATTCAAAAATTACTCAAATCATGTAGAATGATAGGTTTAACTAATACCAAACAATGGCAAAAATATTCACTCAAAAATATATTTTTAAACTATAGTTATACAGATTTTAGTAATTTGAACAAATTTGATTAGATTCAAAATTGAAAGATCAAATTTGAAATCTAAGCATACAGACATAAACTACATCAAATATGTGAACTAATGCAAAAAGAATCAACTAAAAACCCTAAATAGTTTAAAAGATATAACAAAAACAAAAACAGAAAACATTCTGTTTTCTAAAACAGAAAAAAGAAAAGAAAAAAAACGGATCGAACGGACAGGGTGACGTGGCGTTCTCTGGTTGGCTACGGGGTGCGCGAGATCTGATGTTTCGAGCGAACGACCGACCTATAGAGGATACCGGTCAGGTTTTAAAACGATTTAATCGTAGACGTTGGATTTAGATCGGACGATTAAGAGAGGGAGAGGGGGCTCACAAAGAAGGGGTCGCCGGCGAGGGGGTTCTCCGGCGAGGCCGAGGCGTCGAGGTCGTCGGGGGTGGTGCTTCGGTGGTTGGGGACGACGTTCGAGGGCTTCAAACAACGGCGGCGGGTCTCCGGCGTACTCTGGTGGCGACGGAGGGGAGTGGGGACTACAGAGGCGACGGGCACGAGCTCTGGAAGGGTTCGGCTGGGGATCCGAACTCCGGCGAGGGTGTGGGCAGCACTCTGGTGAGGTAGAGTGGGGGCTCGGTGGTGGAATGAGGAGCGGAGGGTCGGGGCTACTTATAGGGCCGGAGCGGTGGTCGGGGAAGGAAAGAGGAGGGAGATCCGGAGAGGAGGAATCGTCGGCGATGTCCTGTCGACGCGAGGAGGAAGGCGACCGCGGTGTCTTCGGGATCGGACGGTGGGGCCAGGGCGTCAGAGAGAGAGGGCGGCGTCAGCGCGTCGGTCGGTTGGCTCGGAGTGGTTTCGGGACTTAACTGTTGTGGGCCGGCCCGTTTCGAATTAATTTGTTTCCTTTTTAATATCCAGAGCAGTAAAACTCATTTAAAAGCATTCAAAACATTTCCAAATATAGGAAATGTATATATCAAAATGATCAGGAGAATTAATGCTATTCAATGAACATTTTTCCTCTGTCATATTGAATACTTTGAATTTTTTTAGAAAATGCTTATTTGATTTTAAATCCTTTTGCACTAATTTTTTTAAATAGCCCCCTGGTTTTATTGTTCAAATATTTCACCAAGATGCCCCTGGTGTGGAGTGTCATGTTACTCCCCTCTTTTCTTTGAACTTTTCCAGAGCTTTTTTTTAAATAGGTGAAATAAGAAAAAAAGAAAGATGAAAGTGCATTTCAGAAATTCAAAAGAAACACTTCAACCATTATTTTCATTCAAACAATATGATGATGATGCATGGCTATATATCATAACATTCCAAAATGAATTTGGGATGTTACAAAAATTTAAGAGAAGATTTCATCGCGTTTCATGACATGGAGCTGTGCCACCTCCTATTCTTCCTCGGGAGGGTTGATATGGAGTCCGTTTGGGGCTCCGGAGAGGGGGATTCATCGCTATCATCATCACCAAACCTTCTTCATCAACACGTCCATGATGGTTGATACGTATCCGTCGTATATATAATTTTTGATTGTTTCATGCTAATATTATACAACTTTCATATACTTTTGGCAACTTTTTATACTATTTTTTGGGACTAACATATTGATCCAGTGCCTAGTGCCAGTTCCTGTTTGTTGCATGTTTTCTGTTTCTCAGAAAATCCATATCAAACGAAGTCCAAACGCAATAAAAACTTACGAAGATTTTTTTGGAATATATGTGATTTTTGTGAAAAAGAATCAACACGAGACGATGCCCGAGGAGGTCACAAGCCTGCTACGCGCCGGCCACCACCCTGGCCGCTCCCTGAGAGCTTGTGGCTACCCTTTAGGTCGGTTGGAGCCGTCCTTCTGCCTCAAGAAAGACATTTTATAAGGAAAATCCCCTCAAAATTTCAGCCCGCTCAGAGTTACTGATCTCCAGATATTTAAGAAACAGTGACATGCCAGAATATGGGAGCGCAAAAACAGAAGGAAACAGAGAGAGAGATCCAATCTTGGAGGAGCTCTCGCCCCTCGGCCGCCATGGAGGCCATGTACCAGAGGGTAAACCCTTCTCGCATCTAGGGGGAAGTTCAAGTAAGAATAAGAAGGAGGGGGGTTCTCTCCCGGTGGCACCAGAACACCACTGGGGCCATCATCCTTACGGCGATCTACTCCAACAACTCCATCACCTTCCCCCATCTAACTACATCGGTCCACTCACCCGCAACCCGCTGTACCCTCTACTTGAACATGGTTCTTTATGCTTCATATTATTATCCAATGATGTGTTGCCATCCTATGATGTCTGAGTAGATTTATTTTGTCCTATTGGTTGATTGATGATCATGATTAGTTTGAGTTGCATGTTTTATTATTGGTGCTGTCCTATGGTGCTCTCCATGTCGCGCAAGCATGAGGTATCCCCGCTGTAGGGTTTGCAATATGCTTATGATTTGCTTATGGTGGGTGGCGTGAGTGATAGAAACACAAACCCGAGGAAGTAGGTTGTTGGCGTATGGGAATAAAGAGGACTTGATACCTTATAATGCCATGGTTGGGTTTTACCTTAATGATCTTTAGTAGATGCATATGCTTGCTAGAGTTCCAATCATAAGTGCATATGATCCAAGTAGAGAAAGTATGTTAGCTTATGCCTCTCCCTCATATAAAATTGCAATAATGATTACCGGTCTAGTTATCAATTGCCTAGGGACAATTCCGCAACTCCTACCACCACTTTAACACTTTCGTTAAACTAACTTAGTTGTTTCTCTATCTTAGCATCCCCTAGTTTTTATTTACGTGCTCTTTATTATCTTGCAAACCTATCCTATCACACCTACAAAGTACTTCTAGTTTCATACTTGTTCTAGGTAAAAGGAACGTTAAGCATGCGTAGAGTTGTATCCGTGGTCGATAGAACTTGAGGGAATATTTGTTATACCTTTAGCTCCTCGTTGGGTTCAACACTCTTACTTATCGAGAAAGGCTACAATTGATCCCCTATAATTGTGAATTATCAAGACCTTTTTCTGGCGCCGTTGCCGGGGAGCATGGGGTGAATATTTTCGTGTGTGCTTGTTTGCTTTATCACTAAGTAATTTTTATTTTCTGTTTTATCTTGTTTTATATCTTTAGATATGGGTAGGAAACGCAAAATACCAAAAAATTAGTTGTACTTGCTGCTCCAAAAGTTGAGGAACCACTAGTGTTCTGTACCACCGAAGAATATTACTTGGGTCATCTTTGATCCACTTGTGCTCGTGCTGAAAACCCAACTAGCCTAGTTGAGGGAAAATCATTAAATGAGCATGCTCATTATGTGCGACATCACATATCTCAAAAAGGGAAACTCTTGTGACATCAAATTAATACTTTATGTTGTTATGCTTGGAATCTATGTGAAATGCATGATTTTACTTGTTGTTCTAAAGAAGCTAAAAACACCTTCCCTACCAATGTGTGTTTAATGATAATGAAATATTATCCTCTTATGCCAAGGAGGCCTATTGCTATAATGATGTTGAACAAGTTGAAGAATTTGTTGCTTTTAAGGGTGCCTATGAAATTGCTTCTTTCATTGAAAAGTATGATGCTACTCTTTATGAATCTGAAATTTTTTCCATACTTAAATATTTCTATGAAAACTATGGTTCTGATGCTTATGTCAAAGAGTTTATTGAAAGAATGACCGCTGCTTTGGAAGAGATTAATATTTTGCAAGAATCTATGGAAGAAGAAATTGCTGAAACTGTGAGCTCATTAGATGAAAAAGATGAGGAGGAGAGCAAAGAACAAAAGGAGGAAGAGCGGATTAGCTACCCGTGCCCACCTTCTAATGAGAGTAACTCTTCAACTCATACATTGTTTAAATTCCCTTCGTTCTTATCGAAGGATGAATGTTAAGATAATTGCTATGATCCTTTGGATTCATTTGAAATATCCCTTTTTGATGAACTTGATGCTTGCTATGCTTGTGGCCATGATGCCAATATAAAAGATGCTTATGGAGATGAACTTGCTATAGTTCCTTATGTTAAGAATGCAATTGTTTCTATTGCACCCACGCATGATAGTCCTATTATCTTTTTGAATTCTACCAACTACACTATATCGGAGAAGTTTGCACTTATTAAGGATTACATAGATGGTTGTCTTTTACTATTACACATGATGATTTTTATAGATATACTATGCATGTGCTTGCTGCTCCTACTTGCAATTATTATTAGAGAAGAACTAAATCTCCGCCTCTCTATGTTTCCAATCTAATGAAATTGCAAGAAATTGCTTATGCTATTGGCCTTTACTTTGTGTGCATGAATTCTTCTTTTATGACATGCCGATGCATAGGAAGAGAGTTAGACTTCGTTGTTGCATGATATATGTTACTTTGTGATCAATACTAAATCAGAAATCATTTTTAAATAAAATTTTCTTTGATATACCTTGGGATCCGGGTGGATCCATTACTTGAGCACTTTATGCCTACCTTAATGTCTTTAAAGAAAGCGCTGCCAGGGAGACAACCCGGAACTTTTGGAGAGTCATTTAATTATTTTTTGTGCCTTTATATTAATTAAAAACAAAAAAAGAGGGGAACCTAAAATTCTTTCAAAAAGAAAACTGAAAGTGAGAGAGACAAGCATTGTGAAAGTGGGAGCTCGCCTTGAACTTTGTTCATGCCCATGGAAACTTTGCAAACCTTGATTACAGAAACTTTTCAACAAAAATAATTATCCCCTTGTATAAATCCATTGTATTATAAAAATAATGTGCCAAGATTTGCCTTTAGGATGATTAGATTGCTTGTTTGGTGTCTGCAGTGCAAAAACATAAACTTTGGCTGCAGTGCGTGAATTCACTTTTTTTTACTGGAATGTTAGAAGTTTCTAAAAAAATTACGCAGTACTGCTATGCAAATTGTTTATTTTTTACTAATTTTTCCGGATTTTTAGAGTTACAAAAGTATGGTGAATGTTCAGATTGCTACAGACTGTTCTGTTTAAGACATTCTGTTTTTGATGCATTGTTTTGCTCGTTTTGATGAAACTATCGATTGTATCGGTGGTATTAGCCATGGAAAAATTATAATATAGTAGATACAATGAAAAAACAAAATATGAATTAGTTTGCAACAATACTTAAAGTTGTGATTTTCTTTATTATACAAACGGATCTCACGAGGGTTTTGTTAAGTTTTGTGTGATTGAAGTTCTTATGTTTTGGGTGAGATCACGATGGATGAAGGAATAAGGAGTGGAAAGAGACTAAGCTTGGGGATGCCCGAGGAACCGCAAGGTAATATTCAAGGACTCCCAAGAAAATAAGCTTGGGGATGCCCCGGAAGGCATCCCCTCTTTCTTCTAACAACCATCGGTAGTTTTACTTGGAGCTATATTTTTATTCGTCACATGATATGCGTAAATCTTGGAGCATCGTGTGCTTTTTTACTTTTCTTTTAATATTGCACCATGCTGTTATGAGATAGTCCTTGGTCGATTTATACAATGCTTCATGCTTTTCACTTATATATTTTGAGTATGGCTTTATAGAATGCTTCATGTGCTTCACTTATATCATTTGAAGTTTTGATTGCCTGTTTATCACACATAGAAAACCGCCATTTGTAGAATGCTCTTTTGCTTCACTTATATTTTTTAGAGCATGGGAATATATTTTGTAGAAAGAATAAACTCTCATGATTCACTTATAAATATTTAGGGAGTTAACATGAGTTGGTCATTCACATGGTTAGTCATAAAATCCTTCATAAAACTTGTAGATCATTGAGTATGATATGTTTGATTCCTTGCAATAGTTTTGTGATACGAAGATGGTAATATGAGAGTCATGCTAGTGAGTAGTCGTGAACTGGAGAAATACATGTGTTGAAGTTTGTGATTCCCGTATCATGCACGTATGGTGAACCATTATGTAACGAAGTCGGAGCATGATTTGTTTAATGATTGTCAACCTTTGTGTGAGGGTCGGGAGCGCGCGATGGTTAACTCCTACCAACCTCTCCCCTAGGAGCATGCGTCTAATGCTTTGTTTGATAACTGATAGACTTTTGCTATAAGTATGTGAGTTCTTTATGACTAATGTTGAGTCCATGGATTATACGCACTCTCACCCTTCCACATTTTCTAGCCTCTATAGTACAGCGCAACTTTCGCCGGTGCATCAAACCCACCTTCCTCAAAATAGCCACTATACACCTTCCTCAATACAGCCACCATAACTACCTATTATGCCATTTCCGTAGCCATTCCGAGATATATTGCCATGAAACTTGCACCGTTCCGTTTAGTATGACATGCACCATCATTTTCATATTGCTTTGCATGATCGTAAGATAGCTTGCATGATGTTTTTATGGCTTGTCTGTTTTTTGATGTCATTTGCTAGGCTAGATTGTTGCACATCCCGGTATCCTACCGGAAGCATTCATATAGAGTCATATTTTTGTTCCAGGTATCGAGTTGTAAGTAAATAAAAGTGTGATGATTTTCATTATTAGAGCATTATCTCGTGTGAGAAAAGGATGATGGAAGCTATGATTCCCTCACAAGTTGGGAGGAGTCTCCAGACTTTACAACAAAATAAAAGAGGCCAGCGAAGCCCAAATAAAAGAAAGGAGGCCAAAGATGCCCACCAAAAAAATAAAAAAATAAAGAAAAAAGAAAAAATGAAGAAAAAAATGAGAGAAGGAGAGAAGGGACAGTGCTACTATCTTTTTCCACACTTGTGCTTCAAAGTAGCACCATGATCTTGATGATAGAGAGTCTCCTATTTTGTCACTTTCAAATTGCTAGTGGAATTTTCATCATTTGCACGACCACTTAGTTTTCTTTTTGAGCTTTCATACACTTATAGCTCTAAGTGCATTCGTTGCACGGCAATCCCTACTCACTCACATTGATATCTATTGATAGGCATCTACATAGGCCGTTGATACGCCTGGTTGATGTGAGACAATCTTCTCCATTTTCCTCATCACCTCCACCATATTCTATTCCACCTATAATGCTATATTCATGGCTCACGCTCATGTATTGCATGAGAGTTGAAAAGGTTTGAGAACATAAAAAGTGTGAAACAATTGCTTGACTTGTTATCGGGGTTGTGCATGATTTCGATACTTTGTGTGGGGAAGATGAAGCATAGCCAGAACATATGATTTTGTAGGGATAACTGTCTAAGGCCATGTTATTTTGAAAGGACACGATTGCATTGTTGGTGTGCTCGAAGTATTGATGTTTTTATGTCAATATAGACTATTTCTTTGAATCACTCGTATCTTAATATTCATGCCATGACTAGATTATATGATCAAGATTATGCTAGTTAGCATTCCACATCAAAAATTATCTTTTTTTATCATTTACCAACTCGAGGACGAGCAGGAATTAAGCTTGGGGATGCTGATACGTCTCCATCATATCTATAATTTTTGATTATTTCATGCCAATATTCTACAAGTTTCATATACTTTTGGCAACTTTTTACACTACTTTTTGGGACTAACATATTGATCCAACGCCCAGTGCCACTTCCTATTTGTTGCATGTTTTTTGTTTTGCAGAAAACCCATATCAAACGAATTCCAAACGCGATAAAAACGTACGGGGATTTTTTTTTGGAATATATGTGATTTTTGGGAGAAAGAATCAACGCGAGACAATGCCCGAGGAGGTCACAAGCCTGCTAGGCATGGCCCACCCCCCTGGCCGTGCCCTGAGGGCTTGTGGCTACCCTTAGGTCCTTTAGAGCTATCCTTCCGCCTCAAGAAAGATATTTTTATAAGGAAAATCCCCTCAAAATTTCAGCCCAATCGGAGTTACCGATCTCCGGATATTTAAAAAACGGTGAAAGGCCAGAATCTGGGAGCGCAGAAACAGAAGGAAACAAAGAGAGAGATCCAATCTCCGAGGGGCTCTCACCCCTCTGCCGCCATGGAGACCACGAACCAGAGGGTAAACCCTTCTCCCATCTAGGGGGAAGGTCAAGGAATAAGAAGAAAGAGGGAGCCTCTCTCCCCCTCTCTCCCAGTGGCACCGGAACGTCGCCGGGGCCATTATCATGATGGCGATCTACTCCAACAACTCCGTCATCTTCACCAACACCTCCATCACCTTCCCCATCTATTTACAGCGATCCACTCTCCCGCAACCCGCTGTACCCTCTACTTGAACATGGTGCTTTATACTTCATATTATTATCCAATGATGTGTTGCCATCCTATGATATCTGAGTAGATCTATTTTCTCCTATTGGTTGATTGATGATCATGATTGGTTTGGGTTGCATGTTTTATTATTGGTGTTGTCCTATGGTGCTCTTCGTGTCGCACAAGATTGAGGGATCCCTACTTTAGGGTTTGCAATATGCTTATGATCCGCTTATGGTGGGTGGCATGAGAGATAGAAACATAGACCCGAGTAAGTAGGTTGTTTGCGTATGGAAATAAAGAGGACTTGATATCTTATAATGCTATGGTAGGGTTTTACCTAAATGATCTTTAGTAGTCGAGGATGCTTGCTAGAGTTCCAATCATAAGTGCATATGATCCAAGTAGAGAAAGTATGTTAGCTTATGCCTCTCCCTCATATAAAATTGCAATAATGATTACCGGTCTAGTGATCAATTTCCTAGGGACAATTCCGCAACTCCTAGCACCACTTTTCCACACTCGTTAAACTAACTTAGTTGTTTCTCTATCTTAGCAGCCCCTAGTTTTTATTTACATGCTCTTTATTATCTTGCAAACCTATCCTATCACACCTACAAAGTACTTCTAGTTTCATACTTGTTCTAGGTAAAGCAAACGTTAAGCGTGCGTAGAGTTGTATTGGTGGTCGATAGAACTTGAGGGAATATTTGTTCTACCTTTAGCTCATAATTGGGTTCGACACTCTTACTTATCGAGAAAGGCTACAACTGATCCCTAATACTTGTGGGTTATCAATGGTCACCAGTGTGAGTGAGTAATTTCTTTGTAGGCTTGCTGGATGGTGATGGGACTGGATGAGATTGATCATGTAATCGAGTTAAGTTTGATATGGTCTTGATCCCTTGTGTCAACTACGTTGTGAGATTTATTTTTCTATGACTTTGCTATGCTTAATGCTTGTCACTAGGGCCCAAGTGCCATGATTTCAGATCTGAACCTATTATGTTCTCAGGAATATAAGAGTGATTTGGATCCTATCTTGCAACTTGTATGCACCTATTATGTGTCTTGATCCGCATACCCCAAGGTGAAAATAATTCGAATTATTTCCGGTCATTGCCGTAGTTTGAGGAGTTCATGTATTCACCATGTGGTAATGCTTCATTCCGATTATCTATAAAAAGGATGCCTTAATATCCTTTAGTTTCCAATAGGACCCTGCTGCCACGGCAGGGGAGGACAAAAGATGGCATACAAGTTCTTATCGTAAGCACATATGACTATATTTGGAATACATGCCTATATTAAGTTGATGAATTGGAGCTAATTCTGTGTTGCCCTAGTGCGTAAGTATTACATGATTGATGTCATCTAAATAATTATCCATCACCAATCCATATGCCTACACTTTACATATATTGAAGCTTGCTAAGTTATTAATGCTACTATTATTGTTACACCTGCTACTGAAATGCTATTGTTACCAAAATTTCTACTATCACAACTATTTCTACTCCTATTATTTACCGTGCTACTAAACCTTTGCTGCAGAGAGATATCCCAGTTGTGGTTGAATTGACAACTCAACTGTCCAGGCCAATAAATATTCTTTGGCCCCCCTTGTGTCGAATCAATAAATTAGGGTGAAATACTACTCATGAAGACTGTTGCGATCCCCTATACTTGTGGGTTATCATCCACTCTTCCGTAAGGGTTTATTTGGATCCATACATTTCATGTTATGGTTAGATTTTATATTAATTCTTATTTCTTAGTTTCGGATGCTTGCGAGAGGAGGAAGTTATAAGTGGGTTGTTTGTTCAAGTAAGAATAGCACCCTAGCACTAGTCCACCCACATAACAAATAATCAAAGTAGTGAACGTGAATCAACTAAACATAATGAACGTAACTAGACGAGAATTGCAATTTGTCCTTGAAAACATTTGCTCACTATAAGAAGTACTCTAGGCTTGTCCTTTGCTATAAAAAGGATTGGGCCACCTTGCTCCACCTTTATAATATTGTTACTTGTTACAAATTATCTTACTACCAAACTACAGGTTACTGCTACTTTCATTACTTGCAAAGAACTCCTTGCTGAAAAGCGCTTATCATTTCCTTCTGGTCCTTGGTGGGTTCGACACTCTTACTTATTGAAAGGACTACAATGGATCCCCTATACTTGTGGGTCATGAACACTATTTCTGGCGCCGTTGCCGAAGAGTGAAGCTCCTTTGGTAAGGAAACAATTATATTAAATGCTGAAATTTATCTTCACTTGTCACTATAACAAGTAATCCGTTGATGGGCTTGTCCGGTGTATCTTCACCTCGAACAGAAGTGGCAAGAGCCTCTCCCCAAACTACTGAACCTACTAAAAATATTTATTATGAGTTCCCTCAGGTATTTTAAAGAAGTTGCTAGCTAATCGTAATGCATGAGATGGGACAGTTCATCCCAATATTGTGGGGACCCCGACTCATAAGTCGTGATCACTGAATGCACGTGTATAGTGACCCCAAAGATCAATGCTCACTGAACACACATAAGCTGAATAACAAGAGTCTTACATCCTTACATACCGTATTACACAAATAAAGACCATGGAGGTCAAGTCTTACATAGATAGGGCCGCAAGGGCCAAACACTTAAACATAACAAACAGCGGAAATCTTGGTCGAAGCGTGAACCCATGCCATCTGCCTTAAACCTACAGGCATTTTGATTGGGAAGCGTCCTAGTTCGCATGTTCGTCACTAACAAACTCTTCACCATACTCCTGTTCTTCCATGCTTGGCCAATTAAATAACTAGTGGCAAGCCACTGAGTACTTTGAATTTACTCGCAAGCAACCCATGTTTAGAACAAGGCAATAACAATGTGTGATATAGTACTAATAGGTAATTTTGCATAAAGCTAATTTTGAGTGCACTGACATGATCGAGTAACTTATGTAAGCATGCACCAACAGTTGGCAGATATCCATATGAACAAGTTATAGATATCATCATAACAGGGGGTTGAACATCTCATGTTTAGTCATGTCATCAAGTCCTCTTACTTATCTTGAGTGTATTCCACACACACACACACACACACCAAGTTATTAGGAAACATCTGGTCGTAGTTTAAGCAGCACCACCCAATTGTACTTGACTGTGGACATGGTTATTCGAATAGTTTTACACTCTACATAGGTTGCACACTTTACCCACAAGACTCGGGGAACTTCCGTGTCATCCACGAGACGCGGTATATTACATACCCGAGGTAAGCACCCGAACAATGACTTTCCCCAGGCGATACTAAACAAATAGTCCACTCGATTGGTACACATCCCACATGATGTACATCGCAAGTATTATCCATGCATGGACCAACGATGTGCCCGGTGCCTGTGAAGATAGCGCATGATCGTCCTTACCGGCACGACCCCGTACCGAGAGTGACCACGCCACTCCCGCCACTAGTAATGCGTGCTCAATGCTAGTACCCACCAAGGTAATCAACAAAGCCCTGTCCCATAGGGGGTACCGTGGTTGTGCATGTAAGGTTGGGACGGTCGACAAATCTTAAATCTAATCCGTTTTCGAAAACACACACTCTCACTTGCTCCGGTACACCACTTCTTTCTCAAGTGGTTACCCAACTCACCATCGTCTCCCTCGGGCATTAGTGGCACCCGACGTTTTTTTTGAAAAGTCTTTGAAATCATCTCTTTATTCCCATCACCGTGCATATCCCATCCCACTGGCATAGCAACTACTGGCAACCTAACTACTCCCACCCACACAACCCTCATATGGAGTTAGGGTCATGCACGATGCAAGTATCAACGGCAAAAGTATCGGAGGCATCCCACCGAAGGGGAAACACCACATCAACATGATCAAATCATCAAAACAACAAGTGCTATATGACATGCATGAAAAAGTTTCTTAGCATGGTCAAAGGGTTGCTTGCCTGGCTTAACAAAGTCTTCAGGGTCTTCAAAGTCTTCGGGTACAACTCCCTCGTCAATAGCGGAATCTATTGTTGCGATAAAATAACGATAATAAGAAGTATCACACAAAAACAGAGCACGAAAATCTACTAAAATGCTACCCTACTTTGATAAATACCTCAAATTATTCAACAAATATTTGTCTAAGGTTTTGGGGTGAAAAAGGTTTTCAAAATTATTTATGATAGAGACTACAAATTCCTAAAAGAGGTTTTAAAAGAAAACAGTACATCAAAGGTTTTCACAAATTTACACAAATGGCACTATTATATTCTACACATTATTCCAAGTTTTATGGTGGAAAAATATTGGGGAGAGGATTTTTATTTAACACACTGGTATTTTTTGGAAAACTGGAGTAAAAGAAAAAAAGAAAAAGGCCTCGGAGCCAACTGGGCCAGAATAGACCCAGTTGGGCCGGCCTGTGGCCGAGCCAAGCCTGGGCGAGCCGAGGCGCGCACGCCATCTGGGTTCAAACCGGACAGGCTGGCCCCAGGCGCCAGCCTCACAAAGAGGGAGAGGGAGGAGATGATGTCAGGTGGGGGGCCACCTGCCATCTCCTTCCTCTTGACATGAACGAGGCGGCGCTCACCGGCGGCGAAGGAGGGTACGGCGAGGGGAGCTGACGGCACGACGAGGCGAGGTGCAAGGGTGGTCAGAGGTGGACTGGTTCACCGGCGACAAGCACTCGTGGCGGAGGAGCTTCAAGTGGAGGATGTCCCGGTTGCCATGCACATCAAACGGAGGGGAGAAGGGGGAAATGAGTCAGGGCACTAAGGGGAGACCAAAGGGACGGAAATGAGGGCCGGGGAGGCTCTATACCTGGAGATCGACGGTGGCGTTACCGCGGTGTGGTTCGGCTCGATCCCGAGCGCAGGGGCTTCGGGAGCTCGACGGGGTGATTTGGGAGTGTGAATGGGAGTGGAAGTGAGCCAGGGGAGGGAAGAGGGGCTCGGGGGATGCCCTTTTATAGGCGGCCCGCGGTACACCGAGCTCGGGTGCGCCGGCGAGCTCGTGGCCGAGGCCAGGGGCCACGGGGGAGGAGTTGGTGTGCCTATGGTCCTCCTAGGACTCGTCCAAGACCAGGGGGATAGAGAGAAGAGAGGAGAGAGAGCGCGCATGTGAGGATCGGGGTTGGCCGAACCGGGTGGCGCTCAACACGCGTGAGAGGAGGGAGAAGGATGAGGAGAGAGGAGGGGGCTGACAGGGGGGCGTGTCCCAGATGTCGATGGGGCCAAGTGGCAAGAGGGGGAGGCCCGAGGCGGTCGGGTCCAGGTAGTGGGCGGCGGCTACAATGCTTGTCAGCACTGTAGCACGCTCCAGAGCGCGCGTATGGCATGCTATGGCATGCCAACGACGTCCTGGGCGTGGTCAAAGGTGTCTAGGGGGTTCTAGGGGTATCTAGGCTAGGGGATAATGTCATTAGATGCCCTGGGAGGTTCATAGAACAAGAGGGGAGGGGAGAGGAAGAGAGATTCTTGTTGTCCAGTGAGGTAAATGTGGGTTTTACTCCACTTATCCATTGAGTCTTGGGCAGAGAAAGTTACTGGAGGTGCAATGCAATACTACAAGGTTGTGGTAAAAATTTGAACCCAAGGAGATCAGTATAAGGGGGTCAAACAGAGATTTTACCATTTTGGCAGAAGGTGTTTGATCAAGGTTTGGGCCAGTAAATGGGGTTTGCTGGCCATGGGATTTAACAGGATGAAATAGAAGGTAAAAAAAAGTGAGGACCACCAAGTTTGATAGGATTTCAGGAAAGTTGACAATGAAACCTTGTAAATCCCTAGAATTAACCGAATCTGCTTTCTGTAGATCTAGTGATGCTAAACTAATCTCCTTTATGCACCACTTAGTGTAGCATCATCATTTGGGGATTAGAACATGTCCACAAAGTTTGGGGTCAAGGGAAGAAACTTCACAATAGAAAGTTGTTCAAATTTGAATCTGGACATAGAGGGTTTTGGAGTATTTCGGTGAGGCAAACAATTAGGATTGAACTAAAATTTTGCAAGTTCATCACCTATGACAATTGTGACGTGCTGGCATTTTTCTGGAATTTATTGAGAATATTTCTTATAGAAATATTTCAAAATCTTGATTTGAGCAGAAAGGGTTTTTAGGGGGTTTTCCCAAGATTTTGAACATGACCATGTGTTGAAACTCATATATATGGAAAATATATGTCTACTGAGTTTCCCTAAGTTTTCTCAAATATTTTCAAAGCATTAAAATAATTTTTCCCTATGAAAAGCCATTTCTCGCTTTAAGGAAAAGCCTTTAAATAAAATAGTAAAATAATCTTTAAAATTTATATTTGGTGGTTTTGGGAAGTCATATATATACTAGGTTTCAAATAAAGCTTTTGGGGAAAAAGGATCTACCCAATTTGAGGACTTATAGTGCAAACCTCAACTCAGGAGTTTTTGAAAACCTAATTTCAATAAATTCTTTTTGGTCAAAATAAATTTAGATAAAAATAGTTTTGGGTACTATTCACATGGCATGATCATTGGTCAAGAAGTTTGCATCGAGGAAGATGAATATGGAGAGGAGTAGAATCTAAGAGTGCCAAATATACTCAACCCAACAATCAACCAAGCAACAATTCAAACAAGCATACACTCAAAAAAAAATTAATTGGCTCCAAATTTTGTAAATCCAAGCATAACAAAGTGATACAAACACAGGGTGTGACAGATATGCACCTAAGTTATATAGTTGAAGTTTGTAGAATCTTTAAGCTTGCAGGTTTATTCGAGAATGGAGTTAAGAATACATTATTCCCTTTATCTTTGGGGGGAAAGGCATTGACATGGTATTGGATATTGGATGAATCTATAACATGGGACTGTAACTGACTGAAGCTGGAATTTCAGTAGAAGTTTTATCATATGCACTCGGTTCATCGAAATCGGAATTATATATATAATTTTTGGCCTCGGGAAGGAGAAAGCATCGCTCAATCTTGGGGGGTTAAATATATATTACATACATGCCACTACCATGAGGTCTCTAGAGGAATGATTATTGAAAGCTTTTATGCTCGCCTTTCTAATGATAATAAAGCAATGCTTGATAGTTCTTCTGTGGGTTCATTCATGAAGAAAAGAGTTGAATTCCAATGGGATCTTATTGAGAGAATTTAATGCAACTCTACAGACTAGGAGATCAATGAAGGTAATAAGTTAGGTATGAATTAAATTTGGCTATGTTAAGTAATTTATAAAAACATAAGTTTTTCATAAGCTTAGTGCAAAATGTGGTCGTGACTCTAAGATATTAGCTACGTTTTGTGAATTTTTTGCTACTCATATTGATCTTCCTAGAGAGAAGTGGTTTAGATTCCATCCGCCTATTGAAATTACTTGTGAAGAACCACCTACTATTTAAACTGAAACAATTACTTATGATGCTATCCCAGTTGTTCCTACTACTTATATCGAGAAACCTCCTTTCCCTGTTAGGATAAAGTAACATGCCAAGGCTACAATTGTGGTTCATAATAGTAATATTAGAACAGCTAAACCCTCAGACCAAATTAAGGTAGAAACTCCTATTGTAATAGTTCAAGATATCTTGACTGATGATATTGATGGAAATGTTATTTAGTTCTCTCATGATGCTGCAAGAATTTCTAAATCGGTTAGAAATGAGGAGGATCTTATATAAGAGTAAGAAAGTCATTGGCATGCTCGTTGTTCCTGTTATGATAGGAGATCATTGTTATCATGTTTTATGTGATATGCGTGCTATAATTAGTGTCAGTCCTTTGTCTTTATATCAAGAAGTCATAAATTATATTACACCCGCCGAGTTGGAAGAAATTGATGTTTCAATTAAGCTTTGATGAATACTACACAACTTTATTCTTATAGACATTGTTGGGCCTCCAAGCGTAGAGTTTTGTTGACCAATAGAAAATTTCCCTCATGTGGATGACCTAAGGTTTGTCAATACGAGAGAGATGTACGATGAAGATGGTCTCTTTCAAACAGCCGTGCAATCAAATACAAGAAATCTCTTGTGTCCCCAACACACCCAATAAAATGGCAAAGTGTATAAGTGCACTACTTCAGCGAAGAGATGATGATACAAGTGTAGTATGGATAGTAGAAATAGGTTTATAATCTGAATAAATAAAACAGAAAGGTAGCAAGAAAAAACAACGAGAAAAAAGGTATATCTATGCTCAAAAATAAAGCCTAGGGTTCATACTTTCACTAGTGCAAACTCTCAACAATGCTAACATAATCGAATCATATATAAATCCTTTAATATGTGCCATAGAGTCACTCCATAGTTCTTATAAATAGCAGAGAACATAATATGATATTGTTGTAGGTAGTAAACTACCTTTGTCGGCGTTCTAGGAATGGGGGTACCCTGACCTGCCTGCCTGCGGCCTAGGGCATGGACCACTTCATTGACCAAACGCGGTCGGGCGTGGCCTCACTCAAGACAAGGCCCTCACGAGGGCTCTAGGCTCGCGAGGAGGAACAACATCGGGACCGACAAGGTATGGGCCTCCTCAGCACCTCTTTGGAGTAGCAGAGATCTCTATGCCAGGCCTAGCCTCGGGAGTCAAGGGTGACGCAATGAAGGACATGTGGGCGCCAACGCGCCAGACGCGCAAAGGGAGCAGAGACATACGCGGGTTCCCAAAGCACCCCCAAAGGTTTCCATTCCGGTGCAACAAGACCACAACCACCCGCCCCACAGGGCGGATGTCATTGCTGAGCCCATCCCTGCACCATCGATAGCTACTTTGCACGCGAAGACCGCCTTTGGGCAGGGCGAGCATGTACTCCTGCCCCACTTCAAATTCGACCGTTCTGGGATCCCTTCCTGCCATTGAGATAAGGGAAGAGGACCCAAGCCACCGCTATATATAGAGGGTAGGCTGCACCGTAGAGAGGGATCGAATCGATTCGACCACTCATCCATCACCGAGTCATAGAGGGCCTCGAACACCTCAATGGGAGCCCTCATGAGGCTCTGAAACACTGTAATAGTTCATGCACTTCACCTCCTTGAGAGGAAATCCACCAAAGGAGGAGTAGGGTATTACGCTTTGAAGCGTCCCAAACCTGGGTCAACTGCTGTGTTCATCCTCTTCCTCGTCATCATGCGAGTCCTTTGCTGTGTCCGTCGAGTAGCGAGCTAGGTCTGGTGAGGCTGCAGGGGATCTTCACACACCCCCCTGTGTTCGAATCTTAAGGGTGTTGTGGAGCCCGAAATTCAACATTTGGCATGCAAGGTAGGGGGCATGTCGAAGCTTCCAAACTCGCGGCGATGGTCAGGCCCCAGCTTGACGACTCCTTGGCGGGAGAGACCCTCGGCGACGGCCGGCCCCCGACACGTGACGGCGCTTCGACGCGCGGGGCCACCCCCGCGGTCGCCTGCATCCTTGGCGGGTCGTAGGATCCTCCCTCCGGCCAGCATTTCAAATGTTTCCTATGCCACGTAGGAGCGGTTCGGCCGCGGCCCAAGCCCGTGCAGCACCGCGCATGGACGGAAATTGACATCACCTTCGGCCTCGACGACCACCCCAAGACGACGGCAACCACTGGAACGCTTCCTATGATGTGCACGCCGACCATACAAGGCATCGCCGTCTCCAGGACCCTCATAGACGGTGGCACTGGTCTCAATATCATCTCTATGGATGCCTTTGATGCGCTGCAGCTACCCCGTGACCAGCATGTGCCTTCAAGGCCCTTCCTGGGGTGGTCGGCGGGTTCATCGTCCCCATGGGGAGGGTGCGCCTCCCCGTCACCTTCGGCACCCATTCCAACTTCCACACCGAGCAGGTCGACTTCGATGTCGCCCACATCCACCTCCTGTACAACGCAATACTTGGCTACCCCACGCTCGCTCAGTTCATGATAGAAACGCACTTGGGCTACAACGTCGTCAAGATGCCTGGAAGCGGCGGCGTACTCACCGTCGTGGGGGATGTCAAGGAAGCGTCCCACATACTCAAGCTCTCCTACAAAGCCGTGGCCACGGCACGCACCTGTGTTTGGGGCGCAGTGCAAGCCGCAGAGGACCCTGGGGGCATGCTCCCACATGTCGTGCCAGTGAAGAAGAGGCAGCTATTCTCCCAGAGTCGGGCGGAGACGAAGCTGGTGCTGGTGGACAACGGAAACCCCAGCCCCACCTTCACCATCAGCGCCGACTTTCCTCAAGATCAAGAGGAGGCGTTAGTGGCCTTCCTCCGGGCGAACAAAGACACATTCACATGGAGCGCCTTCGACCTGGTGGGAGTCCTGAGGGACGTGATCGAGCACCACCTCATGGTGTGCCCGAACGCACATCCAGTGAAGCAAAAGGCAAGAAGGCAAGCTCCGGAGAAGTAGGAATTCATTGGCCAGGAGGTCGGCAAGCTCAAGAAGGCAGGGGTCATCCGGGAGGTGCGCTGCCCAGAGTGGGTGGCCAACCCGGTGGTCATCCCGATGAATTTTGAGTTCATGATCAGTTTCTATCCATGAATATGATTTGAGTCTTCTTTGATCTCTTATTTGCATGATTACTTATAGCCTCGTATTTCTTCTTCGAATTTTTGGTTTAGTAAGGCCAACTAGATTGATATTTCTTGCCATGGGAAGAGGTGCTTTGTGATGGGTTCGATCTTGCGGTGTTCTTTCCCAGTGACAGAAGGGGCAGCAAGACACGCATGTATCATTTCCATTAAGGATAATAAGATGGGGTCTATTCCTACATGATAGATCTTGTCTACAACATGTCATTGTTCTTATTGCATTACTCTATTTCTCCATGCACTTAATGCACTAGATGCATGCTGGATAGCAGTCGATGTGTGGAGTAATAGAAGTAGATACAGAATTGTTTAGGTCTAGTTACCTTGGACATGATGCCTATATAATGATCATTGCTTGGATATCGTCATGATTATTTGATCTTCTATCAATTACCCAACGGTAATTTGTTTACTCACCGTGTGCTATACTCATGAGAGAAGCCACTAGTGAAATCTATGGCCCCCGGGTCTACTTTTCCAACATACTGCTTTCCAATATACTATTTTGACTTTTTGTTTTCAGATCTATTAATCCAAAAACCCAAAAATACATTGTTGCATTTTTTTCTTATTTCGTTGTGTTCTTGCGAGATCTATTTGCCGACACTATCATTACCTAATCTATCTTATTACCGTAGAGAGCTTCACAACCTCTCTTTCGCAACGGGTTGCAAGTATTTTTTTATATTTGTGCAGGTGATGTTTACGTGGGTACGTGATATTCCTCTATGGACTGATACCTTGGTTTCATAACTGATGGAAATACTTACAGTCGTTGTGTTGCATCATCCCTTCCTCTTTGGGGAAATAGCAACGCAATCTCAAGCCACGTCAGTGGGCTACCATCTTAGGAGTCCCAAAGGTGTAGGATGGAGATATGGATGTTTATGCTGAGGCCAATATGAACCACAACTCCATGGCCAACATGTCTATCCCAGTTCCTAAGTAATATTTGAAGTATCACAAGTTAGGCTTTGTCTACTTCTTGCAAGCACGACTACCCACCACCAACACCATTATGAGGTACACCTTGATTCCTAAATCAGGCGATGACAAGATGATCAGGGGTATTCCATAAAAATGATGCATCATGTAGACACCCACACCCGGATAATGGTGATGGATTTTATTGTGGAGACAGCCAAGAGGACTACTGCTGTCCAGAAGAGGACATGTGGATATGCTCCATAGATAAGATGCTAATCAACTCCAAGGTTGGAAAGAGAACATATCTACTTGATAGACAACACCTGCCTCTTCAACCAAAGTTCAAGGACAATATTGTCGGTGAGTCCTAGTCATGCAACTTCATCTACAACACAAGCAGAGATTGAGGCAGAGGCAGCCCGAGCCACTAGTGCTCTAGTGCTGAAGACTAAGGGTGACCAAATGGAATTTCTCATAACCACCATCCAAGGGATGGAGAAGAACATCAATGAGATACTCCAAAACCATAAAATCCTTGAGAGGATTGCGGAGACAAAATTTCATGACTTGGAAGTCAAGGTAACTGAGATGACCACCACGATCAACCCGTTAAACAGGAAGTGGATGTTGTGCCTAGCCCCAGTCCACTGATGATGATGATGCTTCTCTCCAGACTCACACATAGTTAACGAAATAGGATAGATCTTCTGTCGTGCTAGTTACAGGGATGATACATTAGCTTCAACTCCATCAGCCCTACACCTCCAATGTCCACACCACCACCTAAGAGGACATTAGCTGAAGCCGTCGCGGACGTTGTTCTTTTGACTCCTTCTTTAGCAACCGGAGGAGG
This sequence comes from Hordeum marinum, assembly GCA_022496015.1. Classification (NCBI taxonomy): domain Eukaryota; kingdom Viridiplantae; phylum Streptophyta; class Magnoliopsida; order Poales; family Poaceae; genus Hordeum; species Hordeum marinum. The sequence goes on along the minus strand of CM039674.1, from coordinate 260,802,599 downwards.
CCACGCCCAGATCGACGCATAGATCTATAACTTTCAAGTTTTTGGTAACTGGTTGCCAAAGGGGAGAAGTGTATAGATCATAGGGATTCGAGGGAGAGAGTGTTCTTCCTTTTGTTTGCTCTTCTCATTTGAAAACATTCGCTTTACCGTGTGATTGTCTTAAACCTTGTTGTGTTTGACCATACACTTTAATATTTGGTGCTACGGGTGGGGCCCCCTGTCGGGTCCTTCTCCCACCTCAAGAAAGAGAGGAGAGGGCCTCACAGGCGGCGGTGTAGGGCACGGTGACGATGGGCGAGTGCGGGAATGGGCTCGCGGTCGAGTCGCCGATCCCCTGGAGGTCGAAGGAGCGGCCGGGGTGGCTGGAGTCGCCAGCGATGAGAAGGCCACAGGGGAGGGCTTTGGGAGGAGGAAGAAGCCATCGTCTCCTGCTGCGATAAGCACGGGGAGAAGGGGGGAAAGGGTCAGGAGGGAGCAGGGGTTCCGGATTGAGGCCAAACAAGGGCGGAGGAGGCCGTTTACCTTGCAAATGCTGGTGGCCCGAAGCGACGGTGATCGGCTTGATCCCATGCACAAAGGGGGAGTGTCCGGTGCCGGAGCACTATTAGGTGGTCGAGGGGCGAGGGAGGAGCCAAAGGAGGCCTAGGGAGTCCTCTTATAGGGGTCGACCTGCCGTGGACAGGGAGTACGGCGAGGTAGAAGGCGACGCCACAAGCCATGGGGATGCCCTGGGCTATGACTGCGGCGGTCGTGGACTCGGTCCGTGCCCGCGGATAGGAAGAGGGGCAGCTATGTGGGGGCAGAGGCTCATGCGTGTGTGCTCCTTCATTGGAGCTCTCGGGCGGTGCCGTGTGCGTGAGAAGGGGGGCATCAGAGGAGAAGGGGGAGGGGCCCGACCTCCTGGCCCTTTGCGGATGTCGAGGGGCGGCCGAGGGATATGCTCCCTCATCCCTAGGTGGTCAGGGGTGCTCGTTATGGCTGTCATGGCCTTACCCCCGCGCGCTCTAGGTGCCTGGTCTTATCTTCTAGCTCTTGGGGGTACTGGAGATGTCCCTAGGATGCTTGGAGCTAGGGTGAGTGGAGAGAGAAACAAAATGGGGGAGAAACTCCTGCCATGGTGAATCATAGGGAAAAATGGGGGGGGGGGGGGTTACCCCACCCATTATTGAGGTGAGGCCACACAAGTTTTACTGGAAGTAGCAGATAACACTAAGAGGTTGTGGTAAAAATTTGGGCTTAAGGAAAATGGAGGAAGGGGGTCAAACAGGGTTTTTGCCATTCTGGCAGATGTTTTTTGAAGGAGATTAGGGCAAGCAAATGGTATTTTCTTGCCATAAGAATTGATAGGGTCAAATGGTGATTATAAGTAGGCCTAATCACCAAGTTTGAGCTTGATTGAAGAAAGTTCCCAATGTAACTTTCTGAAACTCTAGAAATTAACAGAATCTGGTTTCTGTAGATCTAGTCATGCTAAGCTAATCCCCTTGATGCACCATTTATTGTAGCACCATTATTTGGTGATTATAACATGTCCACAAAGTTTGGGGTCAAGGTAACAAACTTCACAATGTAAAGTTGCTCAAATTTGAATCTGGACACGGAGGGTTTTGGAATAATTTGATGAATCAAAACAGTTTGGATTGAGATGAAACCTTCCAAGATCATCACCTATGACAATTTTGACTTGTTGTAATTTCCTTGGAATTTATTGAGAATATTTCTACTAGAAATATTTCAAAATCTTGATTTGGACAGAAAGGGTTTTGAGGGGTTTTGCCCGTGATTTTGAACATGACCGTGTGTTGAAACTCATATATATGGAAACTATATGTCTAGTGAGTTTCCCTAGATTTCCTCAAATATTTTGAAAGAATTTAAATAATTTTTCCCTATGAAAAACCATTTCTTGTCTTATGGAAAAGCCTTTAAATAAAATATTAAAATGATCTTTGAAAATAATATTTGGTGATTTTGGGAAGTCATAAATATAGTAGGTTTCAAATAAAGCCTTTGGGGGAAAAGGATCCACCCAATTTGAGGACTTGCAATGCAAACCTCAACTCAGTGGGTTTTGAAAACCTAGTTTGGGTAAATCCTTTTTGGTCAAAATAATATTTGGTAAAAATAGTTTTGGGTACTATTCACATGGCATGATCATTGGAGAAGAAGTTTGGTTCAAGGAAGATGAATATGGAGAGGAGTAGAACCTAAGAGTGGTAGAGAAACTCAACATAACAATCAAACAAGAAATAATTCAAACAAGCATGCAGTCAAAAAGTTTTAATTGGTTCCAAATTTTATAAACGCAAGCATAACAAAGGGATACAAACACAGGGTGTGACTCATGTAAAATTTACCCATGATCCTAATCGATTGTGCATTTGCATTCAAACGCAGATTTAAAAAATAGTGCACAAATTTAGGGGGGAGCTCTTGCTTATCACATACATATCAAAGCGACTATGCTATTCATTGATTATACTTGATGTCAAAGCTTTGATCTATATGCTGTCGTCACTTACCAAAAAGAGGGAGATTGAAAGCATAACTTCTCCCTAGGTGGTTTCGGTAATTAATAACAAGATATATTACATTGGACTAATGATTCTACCAAGTATATTTACGGAAAAGTTCAATGAATGGATTGGCTAAGGATTGTGAGGAGATCCCCTAGATGCAAGGAACATCTATTTGCAACAAGCTTCAAGACTCTACATTTTGCATTTTGTGAGAAATCACATTTGAGTCCATAGGAATGCCAATACTATTAAAAGGGGATGAGGTATATATGATGATTTGGTTGATGGACTAATTAGATATTAGCCACCAAAATTACTCATGAAATTCTCCCAGAACTATTTTGTCCAAATCCTAAAGTCCAAATTCGGTGCCACCAATATTTTCCAATCGGCCCTACCGAGTTTTACCTTTGACAAACCCAAAGCCAAACCCTAGCATCTCGGTGCTACCAAGTCCTATTTTGGTGCAACCAATATTAGTGGCAAACTTTCTATTGTCTCATTTCTAAAAATTGGAATGTTCGAGTTTTAGGAATCGGTGCCGCTGAAATTTGAAACTAACTAGGCCATCCAAAATTGGACTCACCGAGATTTATATATCGGTCTCATTGAAACGTCAAAAGTTGCCACATATTGCACTAGTTAGTGCAACCGAGTTTTTGCTCCAGTTGCACCGAGTTGGACAATAATGTTATAACGGTTCGATTCTTTGGAGATGCCTATATATACCCCTCCACCTACCTCTCACTCATAGAGGAAGCACTCAGAACAGACCAACACTTGCCCCATTCATTTTTTGAGAGACAACCACCTACTCATGTGTTGAGATCAAGATATTCCACTCCAACCATATGAATCTCAATTTCTAGCCTCCTCGGGTTGCCTTCCACCCAATCAACCTCTTCTGCCAAGCCAAATCAGTTAGAGAATGATTTAGTGTTGAGGAGACTATCTTTTGAAGCACAAGAGCAAGGAGTTCATCATACTTACCACATCCATTACCTTTTGGAGAGTGGTGCCCCCTAGATTTGTTAGGTGTCGCTTGGGCACCTCCGAATTTCTGTGGAGTTGAACCAAGAAGTTTCTAAGGGCAAGGAGATTGCCTACTTCATGAAGATCTACCCTGAGTGAGTCTAGTCCTTTGTGGACGTAATCCATGGAGAAATATACAAGGTTTCTACTTTGTGGATCCTTATGGGTAAAGCCTTCCATAGACTCTCACGACTATTACCTCCGTGGGTTGAAGTCTCCATCAACGTGCATGTATGATAGCACCAACTATCGGAACCACAGGAAAAATCTTCATGTCTCCAATTGCGTTTGATCTTCCTATCCCTTCACTCTACTTATACGTGCAAGTCTTTACTTTCCGCTGCTATAATATTAGACTTGCATGTGTAGGGTGTGCTTGACTTGATATAATTGTTAAAACTTGCCAACATCTAAAATTGGGAAAAGGAAAGATTTTTATTTTGGTCAAGTAGTATAATCACCCCCATCTAGACATGCTTTGGATCCTACATTAATCAAATCTAATATCACCTAGATACTCCAATGTCATTACATGTATCCATGAGTTAATTATTTGGTATGCACCAAACAATTTCAGATCTGTAATATTCAATCCAACACAAATACTTCAAATAGTTGCCCAAAGTTTCTATTGAAGAAATTAGGATGAAAATGTGTATAAACCTATGTGCCTAGATTACCCCAATGTCACTAGATCAATCCACAAGTTGATTACGAAAACATATATCAAGTGACTCAATAGAATATCCCATTGTCACAACGGGTATCCACATGTAAGACATACACCAAGTGATCTCAAAACCTCATATATTCAATCCAATAATAATGAAACCTCAATGGGTGAGACTCATTTATTAACCACAATTGGAAGAACACCATATGATTCCACTACTTTAACAAAGCTCATGGTACATCAAGATCGTGCCCTATCAAGATCACGAGAAAGAGATATCCAACACATAGCTATTGATACATATCCACAAACCTTGGGGTGAACTACTCCATCCTTGTCATGGAGGTAGCATGGATGATGAAGATGGCCTCCGATGATGACTTCCCCCCTCCAGCAGGGCGCCGAAATAGGGCCCCAGATGTGGTCGCTTCGGAACAGAGGCTTGCGGCGGCGGACAAACTCATCTAGGTTAACTTTCGAGGGTTTCTCTCTCTCTCCCTCTGTCTATCTCTTTCTCATAAAACTCATCATGATAAGTTAGCAATCAATTCACATTTTATGGTTAAAACAATGCATTCTCTTGAACCTTAACAACCTATGTTCTTAGTGTCGGGGTACGACACCTATGGGATCGCATCGATCCCTTTGTGGTTTGGCTGGGAGATGGTATGCACAAAGAGCATATCTGAGGAGCAGCGTGGGGGAGATTTTTACCCAGGTTCGGGCCGCTGAGAAGCGTAAAACCCTACTCCTTCTTTAGTGTATTATTGGTGTTTTCGGTTCTGGCTATAGGAGCGCTATGAACAGTACATAGCTACTGCGCGCGTGAGCCAGAAGGTCGAAGGAGAAGATCATCCTCTCGTAATGCCATGGGCCTCCTTTTATATGAGTAAAGGGATCCCAATAGTGGCGTACAGTACATAGACGAGGTGTGCAGTGCTACAGTGTTATCATACCTAACACTGACGGTGTAGGACAAATGAATTTAATGCTCCGTTAGGTGTCCCTGACCTTCTACAGGACGGGACAGGAGCCCATCACATCGGCACTGCTTAGCCTCCTCCATTACCAACGCCTCGACACGTACCCAGATAGGATGACACATGGCCTTTGCGCTGGCAGGATGGCGAGGTCTTTCTAGGTGCACTTCTTGTCGGGGCTCTACAAGCCACCCCGGCAAGATCTTGCCAAGGTTACAACCTTTGGACTTTGGTCTTGTGATTTTTGACTTCAACGTTCTCTTGATGTCTTTGTACTTGCTTCTAGCAGTCCCCTGGCATGCCTTGCCGCTGGTGAGGCTATAACTGCACGTGCACAAGTATGGGGTACTAAAATCCCAAACTTTAGTACACCGACAAGAGCCCCCAGGCCTAGGCCACACACGGGTGCAAGGCGTTGTTGGGCTAGGCCCAAACAGTGCATGGGCAAGCATGGCAGGAGCCTGCGGTTCTAATCATTCCGCCTACTACGCCTCCCCATGAAGCTCGTTAAGTGCACAACGCGGGATACGTGCGCGGAGCGTCCGTAACTGTAGTGCGCTCGCAAAGGCGTTTCTCATTGATTAGTAAAGAGGTAGCCTCGCGTATTCCCCATAAAAAGGATCCGCAGAAGCGCTTGCTCATTTACTTCCTGTCTTTTCCAATCTGGAAACTGCCATCATCTCCTTCCTCAAGCCCGATATAGAGCTTCTCCCACTCAACCTCCGCCTCCACGCCCTCTCCGTTCTTAGCCTCCACTCCCATAGCCTCCATGCCTCCCAAGACGAGCAAGGGCAAGGGAATGAAACCCACCGTCACGAAGGTCGATCTGGCGAAGATACGGAAGGATCGCGTCGTCTTCCCTCCAGTACTCAATGCAGTAGCCTTTAAGGAGCGATACCATAACATGTGGGCGAAGGAGACGAAGGCCCACCCCGCTACTCGCATGATTCCAGGTTCCTCCAAGGGTGGACAAGATAAATTCCACTTTTTGCTGATTACTTTTACAACCGGCTCTGTCCCCCGTTTTCTAATTTCTTCAAGACATCATGTACACATACGGCTTCCATCTATTGGATTTCACGCCGAATGCTATGACATGTATGTCAATATTCGCCCATCTCCGTGAAAACTTCATCGGAGTAGGCCCCAACACAGCCCTCTTCCGCCACTTCTTTGTTCCCCGCATCCAAAAGGAAGAATCCCTTTCCGTTGCTATCGCCTAGATTCCCAGGACGTGGAACAAGGAAACATATCCAGACGGGGATTTCCATGAGAAATGGGAAGAATGGCAGGGCAAGTGGTGTTGGATTCAGGAGACACACCCTTAGCCCTTCTATCTGCCTCGACAAACAAAGATGGCGCGCGGCACCGGCTGGAGCGACCTCGACCCTAAAGATGAGAAGCTCACAGTCACAGTTACCAGGATTCAGCGCCTCAAAGTTATCGGGCTCACAATAGAGATGATCGGGCCTGATTTTCTTTGCCGGCGCATCGCCCCTCTGCAGAACAATGGGAGACCAGCCTAGGAATTCTGGAATGCAGCAGACATCATGAGGTTGCGCCCTGGCCTGAACGATAACTTGACTATCATGCAACACATGGGTCTCTGCCAAAAACTGTTCAGGTCTGACACGAAACACAAGCTGTCGGTCGGCATAATCCCCCTGTGCAAAAATTCTTCCCTGTCCTCAATCCTTGCCATGATGCCGATGTGCAATGACCATGGCCTTTCCGGATCTTGGGAAGAGCCATCCTTAGAACTAGCACAAGAGTTCTTCGACAACTTGTCAGAGAAGGCCATTCGGGAAGAGATGAATCTCATCCGCCACACCACTGAAGAAGAAATGGTGTATATCGCCAGCAGGATGGAGGAGGCGGATCTTGCCGTAGAGGCCGGCAAGGTTGGCTTCATGGAAGGGGAATTTAGTGAAGGAGAAGTGGTGTCAAAGGGACAACTTGCAGGGCAGGGCGAGGTTATCAGAGAACAAAGTGGCACTGCTACCGGGGATCCTTCTGCCGAACACACAGCCGAAGAGCATTCGCACGAGAAGCCCCCAGCTCTCGAGAGGAAGAAGAAGCGTGTTCTTCGGAAAGCTTCCTACGGTGCCCCATTTCTCCAGCCTTCCTCAAGCGGTGCAGCCCCTGGCGAGGGTGCGGCCGGCAAGGCTGCATAGGGGCAAGAAGCTCAACATCAACTCTGTGCTTCAGCCATAGCCAAGCGACCCAGGACTTCTCCTTCTCCTCCTCTGGACACCGTGGCACAGGTGGACTTCCACCTCTATGCCTTCATCTCGGAAGAAGAAGTGTAAGGACCCCGCCATACATTTTTCTTTATCCTCTGAATTTCTAGCTTCGCTTAACTTGTTTTACTCGCTTTGGCCTATCTTCGTAGAGATACAGAGATGCTGGCACAAAGGATGTCGAAGAAGGCAAATACTTCAATGGGCGATGAGCCGCCGGCGGGCACCACAAGTGTGCCAGAGCCGATCGACATCAGCCGGGAGTCCAGCCCACGACACAGTCCACAACACAGCCCCTAGCGTTACTCCGTTATTCATTTCCCACTGGCAAGCGTTGGGACGTGTATCTTCGTCGCTGACATTGTTGGAAATATTCCCTAGAGGCAATAATAAATTAGTTATTGTCATATTTCCTTGTTCTTGATAATCATTTATTATCCATGCTATAATTGCATTGACCAGAGACTTAGATGCATGTGTGGATACATAGGCAAAACCATGTCCCTAGTATGCCTCTAATAGACTAGCTCGTTGATCAAAGATGGTTAAGGTTTCCTAGCCATTGACATGAGATGTCATTTGATAACGGGCACACGTCATTAGGAGAATGATGTGATGGACAAGACCCAAACTACAAATGTAGCATATGATCGTGTCAGTTTATTGCTACAGTTTTCTGCATGTCAAGTATATGTTCCTATGACCATGAGATCATGTGACTCACGTACACCGAAAGAGTACCTTGTGTGCATCAAACGTTGCAACGTAACTGGGTGACTATAAAGGTGCTCTATAGGTATCTCCGAAGGTGTCTATTGAGTTGGCATGGATCAAGACTGGGATTTGTTACTCCGTGTGACTAAGTGTTAGTCACGGGATCTTGTATTACAGAACGAGTAAAGAGACTTGCTGATAACGAGGTTGAACTAGGTATGGAGATACCGACGATCGAATCTCGGGCAAGTAACATACCGAAGAACAAAGGGAACATCATACGGGATTAACTGAATCCTTGACATAAAGGTTCGATCGATAAAGATCTTTGTAGAATATGTAGGAACCAATATGGACATCCAGGTCCTGCTATTGGTTATTGACCATAGAGGTGTCTCGGTCATGTCTACATAGTTCTCAAACCCGTAGGGTCTGCACACTTAAGGTTTGGTGACGTTTCGGTAGTATAGAGTTATGTATGGTGGTGAATGAAGGTTGTTCGGAGTCCCAGATGAGATCCCGGATGTCACGAGGAGCTCCCAGATGGTCTGGAGGTGAATATTGATATATAGGAAGTCCTATTTTGGTCACCGGAAAAGTTTCGGGCTCATCGGTAGTGTACCGGGAGTGCCGGTAGTGTACCGGGAGACCATCGGGAGGGGTATTTCGACCCAAGGGGCTGTGGGAGGATGAATACCAGCCCTTAGTGGTATGGAGGAAGTCCCACAAAGGGGCCATGCGGCTGGGAAGAAAAAGCCCAAAAGGAAAAAGGTGGGAAAATGCAAAAGGGCTAAATTAGGAAGGAGTCCTAATCCTACTAGAAGTGGAGGAGGAGGACTCCTCCCTCCTGGTTCAGCAGACCCAAGGGCTGGCTCCTTGGGAGCCAAGCCTCCTACTCCTCTCCCCTATATATACTATAGGGTTTTAGGGTTTTGGCACAAGATTTTCAGCCACGTGCTACCCGTTCCTCCAGTGCATAGTTTCTCCTCTAGATCGGATTTTTGCAGTGCTTAGGCGAACCCCTGCCAGAATAGCTCCACCACCATCTTTGGAGTGCCGTCACGCTGCCATAGAACTCTTCTACCTCTCTGCTCCCTCTTGCTGGCTCAATAAGGCGAAGATCGTCATCGAGCTGTACGTGTGCTGAACGCGGAGGTGTCGTCCGTTTGGCGCTAGATCGGAAGGACCGTGATCAAGATTGCGAGACGAATCGTGATGAGATCATGGGACGGATCACGATGAGTTCGCAGGGCGGATCATGATTGGATCACGGGACGGATCGTGATGAGATCACGGGACGCACGGCAATTTGGATCACAAAGACGTTCGACAACATCAACCGTGTTTCTTATCGCTTCCTGCTTAGCGATCTACAAGGGTATGTAGATCCACTCTTCCTCTCGTGGATACTCATCACCATGGATAGATCTTGTGTGTGCGTAGGAAATTTTTTGTTTCCCATGCAACATTCCCCAACAGTGGCATCATGAGCTAGGTCTATGTGTAGATGAGATCTGGAGTAGAACACAAAGAGTTTGTGGGCGTTGATGCTTAGATTGCTTCCTCCCTTGGTCGTGTTTTGGTTCAGCGGTATTGGGCGATGAAGCGGCCCGCACCAACCTTACTCGTACGCTTAAGAGAGACCGGTTCCATCGACTCACGTGTAACTTTGTTGCACAAAGATGGCTGGCGGGTGTCTGTTTCTCCTACTTTAGTTGGATCGGATTCGACAAAGGCGGTCCTTGAGAAGGTTGAAAAGCAACTTATGTATCACCATTGTGGTTTATGCGTAGGTGAGAATCGTTCTTGCTAGATACCCGTAGCAGCCACGTAAAACATGCAACAACAATTAGAGGACGTCTAACTTGTTTTTGCAGGGTATGTTGTGATGTGGTATGGCCAATTACATGATGTGATATATGTGATGTATGAGATGATCATGTGTTGTATAGAATATCACGACTTGCATGTCGATGAGTACGGCAACCGGCAGGAGCCATAGGGTTGTTTTTAATTATTGTATGACCTGCGTGTCAATCATTAAGCGCTATGTAATGCTTTACTTTATCGCTAAACGGTAGCAATAGTAGTACAAGCATGATGGGCGTGACAACCTCGATCGCGACACATTGATGGAGATCAAGATGATGGAGATCAAGGTGTCATGCCGGTGATGATGGAGATCATGCCGGTGCTTTCAAGATGGAGATCAAAAGCACAAGTTCATGGCCATATCATGTCACTTATGATTTGCATGTGATGTTAATCCTTTTATGCACCTTGTTTTGCTTAGGACGACGGTAGCATTATAAGGTGATCCCTCACTTAAATTTCAAGATGAATTGTGTTCTCCCCAAGTGTGCACCATTGCGAAAGTTTGTCATGTCGAGACACCACGTGATGATCAGGTGTGATAGACTCTATGTTCACATACAACAGGTGCAAGCTAGTGTTGCACATGCAGAACACTTGGTTAAACTTGACAAGGCTAGCATGTACAGACATGGCCTCGGAACACAAGAGACCGAAAGGTCGAGCATGAGTCATATAGTAGATATGATCAACATGATGATGTTCACCATTGAAACCACCTCAACTCACGTGATGATCGGACTTGAGTTGGTGAATTTGGATCATGTATCACTCAAATGACCGGAGGGATGTCAATTTGAGTGGGAGTTCTTCAGTAATATGATTAATTGAACTCATTATCATGAACATAGTCAGTTGTGTCTTTGCAAATTATGTTGTAGATTACTTGCTCACGCTGTAGCTCCCTTGAATTTTTATATGTTCCTAGAGAAATAGAGTTGAAAGATGATGGTAGCAATATTACGGACTGGGTCTGTGATCTGAGGATTGTCCTCATTGCTCCACAGAAGGCTTATGTCCTTAATGCACCGCTCGGTGCGCCAACCCCTCTAGTGTCGTCTGTAGATGTTGTGAACATCTGACAGGCACATTCTGATGACTACTTGATAGTTTAGTGCGTCATGCATTATGGTTTAGAACTGGGGCTCCGAAATGTTTTGAATGTCATGAAACATATGAGATGTTCTAAGATCTGAAATTAGGATCTCAGGCTCATGCCCGTGTTGTGAGATATGAGATCTCCAACAAGATTCTTTGCCTGCAAGATGAAAGAGAATAGCTCAATCGTAGAGCATGTGCTCAGATTGTCTGGGTGCTACAATCACTTGAATCGAGTGGGATTTGATCTTCCAGATAAGATAGTGATTGATATAGTTCTCCAAGTCACCGTCACTTAGCTACTAGAACTTGGTCATGAACTATAAAATGCCAGGGATAGAATAATGATCCCTGACCTGTTCGCGATGTTTGACACCGTGAAGGTAGTAATCAAGAAGGAACATCAAGTGTTGATGGTTAGTAAAACCACTAGTTTCGAGAAGGGCAAGGGCAAGGAGGGAAACTTTATGGATAGCAAGTCAGTTGCTGCTACAGTGAAGCAACCCAAAGTTGAACCCAAACCCGAGACTAAGTGCTTCGATTCTGAGGAGAGTAGTCGCTGAAGCGGAACAACCCTAGATACTTGGTAAATAAGAAGGCTAGCAACGTCGACAGAAGTATATTTGATATACATGTTATTGATGTATACCTTGCTAGTACTCCTAGTATCACTTGGGTACCTGATACCGGTTCGGTTGCTAAATGTTAGTAACTCGAAATAAAAGCTACGGAATAAACGGAGAACTGGCTAAGGCTGAGGTGACGATGTGTGTTGGAAATGTTTCCAAGGTTGATGTGATCAACATCGCACGCTCTCTCTACCTTCGGGATTAGTGACGAACCTAAATAAATGTTATTTGGTGTTTTGCGTTGAGCATGAACGTGATTAGATCATGTTTACTGCAACATGGTTCTTCATTTAAGTTAGAGAATAATGGTTATTCTGTGTACACGAATAATACCTTCAATGGTCATGCATCCAGTGAGAATGGTTTGTTGAATCTTGATCGTAGTAATACACGTGTTCATAACATTGATGCCAAAAGATACAAAGTTAATAATGATAGTACCACATACTTGTAGCATTGCCGCTAAAAGTCATATTGGTATAAAACGCATGAAGAAACTCCATGCTGATGGATCTTTGGACTCATTCGATTTCGAATCGGTTGAGACATCCGAACAATGCCTCTTGGTCAAGATGACTAAGGACCCCGTTTTCTGGTTTGATGGAGCGAGCAAGTGATTTATTGGAAATCATACATGTTGATGTGTCCAATCCAATGAGTCTTATAGCGTGCGGTGGATATCGTTATTTTTCTTACCTTCACTAATGATTTGAGTAGATATAGTGTATATTTACTTAATAAAACACAAGTCTGAATCGTTTGAAAGGTTCAAGCAAATTCAGAGTGAAGTTTAAGATCATCGTGAAAAGAAGAAATGTCTGTGATATGATCATGGAGGTGAATATCTAAGTTACGAGTTTGGCATACAACTTTAGACAATGTGAAACTTTTTTCACAACACACGCCACCTGGAACACCATAGTGTGATAGTGTGTCAGAACGTCATAGTCGTGCTCTATTGGATATGGTGCGTGCTATGATGTCTCTTATTGTTTTGCTACTATAATTTTGGGGTTATGCATTAGAGACAACTACTTTCACTTTAAATAGGGCACCATCTAAATCCGTTGAGATGACACCGTGTGAATTATGGTTTGATAGAAACCTAAGCTGTCATTTCTTTATGTTTGGGGCTGCAACGCTTGTGTGGAAAAATGTTTTCACCTAATGAGCTTGAACCCAAAGCGGACAAATGCATCTTCAGAGATTACCCTAAGAACAGTTGGGTGAACCTTCTATCTCAGATCCAAGCATAAAGTGTTTGTTGCTAAAACTGGGTTCTTTCTCGAGGAAAAGTTTCTCTCAAAAGAATTGAGTGGGAGGAAGATAGAACTTGATGAGGTTGTTGAACCTTTGTTTCAACCAAAGAGTAGCGCAACGCAGAAAGATGTTTTTGTGGAACCTATGTCAGTTGAAGAGGAAGTATATGATGATGATCATGAAGCTTCGAATCAAGTTACTCTCAAACCTCATAGGTCGATAAGGATGTGTACTGCTCCTGAGCGGTAAAACAACCCTATCTTGGAGGTCATGTTGTTGGACAACGATGAACCTACGAGCTATGGAGAAGCGATGATGGGCACGGATTCTGACAAATGGTTAGAGGCCATGAAATCCGAGAAAGGATCCATGTATGAAAACCAAGTATAAACTTTGGTAAACTTGCTCATTGGACGACAGGTCATTGAGTACAAATGGACCTTTAAGATGAAGACAGACGCTGATGGTGAATGTCACCCATTTATAAAGCTCGACTTGTCGCAAAGAAGTTTCCGCCAAGTTCAAGGAGTTGACTGCGATGAGACTTTCTCACTCGTAGTGATGCTAAAGTCTGTTGGAATTATGTTAGCAGTTGCTGCATTTTTCAATTATGAAATCTGGCAGATGGATACCAAAACATCGTTTCCTTCCTTAAGGAAAGGTTGTATGAGATACAACCAGAAGGTTTTGTCAGTCCTAAGGATGCTAAAAGGTGTGCAAGCTTTAGTGATCCTTCTATGAACTGAAGCAAGCATCTCGGAGTTGGAATATACACTTTGATGAGGTGATCAAAGTTTTTGAGTCTATACAAAGTTTATGAGAAACTTGTATTTACAATGAAGTGAGTGGGACCACTATAGAGTTTCTTGTAAGCATATGTGGTTGACATATTGTTGATCGGAAATGATGTAGAATTTTTGGAACGCATAAACGGTTGTTTGAAAAGAGTTTTTCAAAGGAAGACCCGGATAAAGCTACCTAATTGTTGAGCATCAGGATCTATAGAGATAGATCAAGATGCTTGATGAGACTTTCAATGAGTACATACTTTGACAAGATTTTGAAAGAGTTCAAAATGGATCAGTCAGAGAAAAAAGAGTTCTCGCCTGATTTGTAAGGTGTGAAGCTGAGTGAGACTCAAAGCTTGACAACGGCATAAAAAAGAGAAAGGACGAACGTCGTCCCCTATGCCCTAGCCATAGGCTCTATATTATGCTATGCTATGTACCGCACCTGGTGTGTGTCTTGCCATGAGTCTGTCAAGGGGTACAAAAGTGATCCAAGAGTGGATCACTGGACAGCGGTCAAGATTATCCTTAGTAAATTAAAGACTAAGGAGATGTTTCTCGATTATGGAGGTGATAAAGAGTTTGTCGTAAAGAGTTACGTCGATGCAAGCTTTAAAACAAATCCGGATGACTCATAGTAGCAATTTGGATACTTATAGTGGGCTTTCCATTTGGAATAGTACCAAGTGGAGTGTGGTAGCAGTGTTTATAGTTTGACATAGAGATTTGCAAAGTACACACGGATCTGAATGTCGTAGACCCGTTGACTATAAGACCTCTCTCACATGCAAAGCATGATCGAGCCCTAGAACTCATTGGGTGTGAGATTCATAACAATGCGATCACATGGTGATGTGAACTAGATTATTGACTCTAGTGCAAGTGGGAGACTGTTGGAAATATGCCCTAGAGGCAATAATAAATTAGTTATTATCATATTTCCTTGTTCATGATAATCGTTTATTATCCATGCTATAATTGCATTGATCGGAGACTTAGATGCATGTGTGGATGCATAGGCAAAATCATGTCCCTAGTATGCCTCCAATAGACTAGCTTGTTGATCATAGATGGTTAAGGTTTCCTAGCCATTGACATGAGATGTCATTTGATAATGGCATCACATCATTAGGAGAATCATGTGATGGACAAGACCCAAACTACAAACGTAGCATATGATCGTGTCAGTTTATTTCTACAGTTTTCTGCATGTCAGGTATATGTTCCTATGACCATGAGATCATGTGACTCACGGACACCGGAAGAGTGTCTTGTGTGCATCAAACGTCACAACGTAACTGGATGACTATAAAGGTGCTCTACAGGTATCTTCGAAGGTGTCTATTGAGTTAGCATGGATCAAGACTGGGATTTGTTACTCCGTGTGACGGAGAGTTATCTCAGGGCCCACTCGGTAGTACAACATCACAACAAGCCTTGCAAGCAATGTGACTAAGTGTTAGTCATGGGATCTTGTATTACGGAACAAGTAAAGAGACTTGCCGATAACGAGGTTGAACTAGGTATGGAGATACCAACAATCGAATCTCGGGCAAGTAACATACCGAAGAACAAAGGGAACATCATATAGGATTAACTGAATCCTTGACATAGAGGTTCGATCGATAAAGATCTTCATAGAATATGTAGGAACTAATATGGACATCCAGGTCCCGCTATTGGTTATTGACCGTAGAGGTGTCTCGGTTATGTCTACATAGTTCTCGAACCCGCAGGGTGTGCACACTTAAGGTTTGGTGACGTTTCGGTAGTATAGAGTTATGTATGGTGGTGACCAAATGTTGTTCGGAGTCCCGGATGAGATCTGGACATCATGAGGAGCTCCGAAATGGTCCGGCGGTAAAGATTGATATATAGGAAGTCCTATTTTGGTCGCCGGAAAAGTTTCGGGCTCATCGGTAGTGTACCGAGAGTGCCGGTAGTGTACCGGGAGACCATCGGGACCCAAGAGGCTACATGGGATGTGGGAGGATGAATACTAGCCCTTAGTGGGCTGGAGGAATTCCCACAAAGGTCCCATGCGGCTAGGAAGAAAAAGCCCAAAAGGAAAAAAGTGGAAAAAGGCAAAAGGGCTAAATTAGGAAGGAGTCCTAATCCTACTAGGAGTGGAGGAGGAGGACTCCTCACTCCTGATTCGGCCGACCCAAGGGCTGGCTCCTTGGGAGCCAAGCCTCCTCCTCCTCTCCTCCTATATATACTAGAGGGTTTTAGGGTTTTGGCACAAGATTTTCAGCCACGTGCTACCCGTTCCTCCAGTGGATAGTTTCTCCTCTAGATCGGATTTCTGCAGTGCTTAGGCGAAGCCCTGCCGGAATAGCTCCACCACCATCGCCGGAGCACCGTCACGCTGCTAGAGAACTCTTCTACCTCTCCGCTCCCTCTTGCTGGATCAAGAAGGTGGAGATCGGCATCAAGCTATACGTGTGCTGAACACGGAGGTGTCGTCCGTTCGGCGTTAGATCGGAAGGACCGTGATCAAAATTGCGTGACAGATCGTGATGAGTTTGCGGGACGGACCGTGATGAGATCACGGGACGCTCGGAAATTTGGATCGCGAAGACGTTCAACTACACCAACCGTTTTTCTTAACGCTTCCCGCTTAGCAATCTACAAGGGTATGTAGATCCACTCTCCCTCTCGTAGATGCTCATCACCATGGATAGATCTTGCGTGTGCGTAGGAAATTTTTTCCTCCCCATGCAATGTTCTCCAACAGACATCACTAGGCTTGTAGAAGAAAGGTGGCAACAAAGAGAGCCATCGGAGGTCGCCCCTGATGTGCCGCTTCCGTTGACTACGCCGCCTAGAGATGGATCTCCGGCAAGGGCTTCTACCAACGAGCCTATTCTTGTTGAGGGGAGGTCGGCAGACACACACACCGACAGTCCTACACCGGCAACCAAAGTTGTCGGGGAGGGACCAGCTACTTCCCAACAGCCTGGCGCAGGTAAACCGCCTTCCGTAGAGTACTTGTCATTTTGTCTTCATATATTTTTATTGTCTTCTTGAACTTCAACCTAGGTCCCATCTTGCTTCTCCATCATTGGCTTTCAGATCTCCCTTCGACGGAACAAATGGACGTCAATGTTGTCATTGAGGAGACCGCCAGAGATGCTACCACCGAGGCCACCAGAGTTGCTGCTAATGAGGCCGCCAAGGATGCACAACAATACGCCGCCGAGGGATCTGCTGAGAAGGTCGGCAAGGAGTCCAGTGACCATACTAACGGCATTCCTGACGCAGGAGCGCCAGGAGCTACGTTGGCCATGGAGCCCCCCAGTTGCCGGTGAGGCGACTGCTGAGGATCAGCCATCAACATCTGAAGTCCCCTCTTCAAGCGGATATCTCAAGGCTGACGAGAACATGTTCATAGACGTACCAGGAACGACAAACACTAGGGTGCCAACTGAAGGAGAGATCTTTGACGGGGAAGTCACCACTGCTGCCGGACCCGAAGTATCGGCAAACCAGACGCCAACAGCCAAGCCAAGGAAGAACAGCTCCTCCAAGCCATAAGTGATAACTTCCAAAAGTTCCAGGTGCTCTACAGCACTCGAAATGAGAAGTTGGACATCAGGGCGGCAGCTATGCAAGCGGCAGAGGCGGATTTCCAGGGACGCGTTGAGGAAATTCAAGCCTGGCTCACCAAAGCCTTCAAAGAGTTGAAAACTAATCGGGAGCAGTTGGGCGATAGCTGGAATGAACTCCTCTTGAAGCAGTCTGACGTCGAGAGGGCACAAGAGGAGGCCTTACAACAGGATGCTATAGAGGATTCCCGCTTAACGGAGCGTCATATCAGGCTTAATGCCCATGAAGAAGACCTCGCAACTCATGAGGGGGCGCTGACAGACAATCTTTGTCGCAAGTATGAAGAAAATGGAAAGCTTTTCATGCATCGAACCTAGGAGCTGGAGCAAAACATAAGGAAATCCTTGAGGCTCTGGTTGCAGATCGCGCCGGCAAGCTAAAGAAGCCATCAACGTTGCCAAAGCCGTAAAGTCTACCAAGAACGAGCTTGCCGATAAGGCGAAGAGGCTAGAAGCGGACCTTGAGGACCTTGGCAAGGAGATCTCGACGCTCAAGTCTTATAGAGAGAAGGCTCTCTATAGCCTGGCAAAGATACATGTCACCTTGTCCAAGAAGATCCAGCTACTCTTTTCAGCCAATGACTCCATTGTTGATCTGGAGATGAAGTTGGCTACGCTGAAGGGGTCTCTCGAGAGGACCATGACTCATGATAAGTCCCTGAACAAAGATCTCCAAGATGGGGAGGGCCTGCTCAAGAGTGTCGCCGCCACTCATAATGATTATGTGAAAGGCGTGCAAATCTGGACTGAGCGCCTCATGGATGTGGCTGAAAAGCTTGATACATAGTTTTCCACCATGGGTCTATAGAACTTCAACCTTTCTTCTAACGACAAGGTGTCTCTGAGTGCCAGGTTGACCATGTGCTTTGACGGCGTCGTTGACGCTCTGAAGCAGCTCTACTCGGATCGAGCAACCCATTTGGCCAACAAATCCCGCAAGATTTGTCGGGCCATCCTCCACAAGGTGCTCGTCAAAGTGGCGCACAAGAACCCCGGCATAAACTTCACCAACGTCCTTGACCGCTTGCCGAAGGATGTGGATGTCAAGGCGCTTGAAGAACTTGTGACGCCCATCGTCGACAAGGTGAACCAAGTCAAGAGGGTCGAAGGTCAGCGCAAGGACTAGCTGCTCCACTTTTTCTTGTCGCCACCATTCTATGTCAAGGATAATTTTATCTTAATTTAGAATTGCGGCAAACTTTAATTTAATATAACTGGATGTGCTTCGAATGGATGCACGTTATTCTTCTAGTTAGATTCCTTTCTGTATGGTACGCTCCCTATGCTTTCTCGAAAACTTGTCGGTGCATGCAGCCCTGTCGTGAGCGCTTTGAGGAGCGGATCCTTAGCAGCCTGCTGGCGGTGCTGCTGCCGACAAGATACCTTGACATTTTAAGCTTAGACACTTAAGCTATTGAGCGGTCTCGAAATAGAGTAAGGGCGCAACCGATCATGACAAAGTTACCTCGACGTTTTCAGTGCAGCAACTTAAGCTTTTGAGCGGACTGGAAATAGAGCAAGGGCGCAACCAATCACGACAACATTCCTTCACGTGCAGGTTTCCCATACAAATATCGAAATCATCCAAGGAAAATAAACTCATAGTAAAAAAACTACTTAGAGTTTTTGTAACTTAGATTTTTGTTTTTGCTCCATTCTGCAAGATGTCAACTTCAAACATTGCCTGTAGTTGTCCATACCATCTCATCCATCTGATCCCGCCAGCAAACTTGTACGCGAGGGAACCTTCTATCCTTTAAGAAAAAGAAAGAAGAGAAAATGGAGAGATGGAAACTTGGCGGTTCTTTACCACTTGGCGTAATGCAACATCTCAGATAAACATACACATAAGCAAACATAGAAATCAACAAGAGTTGTAGGATGCTCGATCTTATTCAACTATGCACAGGGTCTGTGCCTGGCTTTGTACAAAGGATTACATGCCTCGCCGGCAAGACTTGCACAAAAGGTGGTTGCCAGGGTTCCCGGCAACCGCGCCTTATGGATAGAACTTACGAAGATGTTTGATGTTCCAGGAGTTGCTCACCGGAATGCCATCTTTGGTCTCTATGCAGACTGCGCTGGGCATGGTGACTCGACTACCCGACAAGGGCCTTCCCACTTCGGCATCAACTTGTTTGAATTCTTGGCCGAATGAATGCGCTGAAGAAGAAGGTCGCCTTACTCAAGACATCGTCCATGAACCATGCGGCTATGGTAGCAGTGCAAAGCTTGCTGGTAGCGTGCAGCTTGCACAGCAGCCTGAAGACAATCTTCATTAAGGAGCGTTATGTCATCTTGTCGCAGCTGCTCTTGCTCAAGCTCATCATAAGAGAGCACTCGAGATGACCTGTATATGAGTTCCGTGGGGAGAACTTCTTCTGCCCCGTATACTAGGGAGAAGAGTGTCTGGCTGGTGGCTCAATTTGGTGTCATTCTGATTGACCAAAGAACTACCGATAGCTCATCAATGCAGCGTTTTCTACACTTGCATAGCCCATCAAAAGTTCTTTTCTTAAGCCATCGCAGCACTTCAGCATTTGCCCTTTCCGCTTGGCCGTTGCTCCTCGGATGAGCAATAGAAGCAAAACAGATCTTGCCGCCAAGGTCTTGGACGTATTGCATGAAGGTGTGGCTTGTGAACTGTGTGCCGTTGTCAGTGATGACCCTATTTGGTACACCAAAACAGCAAACTAGTCCTTTGAAGAACTTGATGGTTGATTGCGCTATCACCTTTCTCACTTGTTCCACTTCCGGCCAGTTTGTGAACTTGTCGATCGCGACGTACAAGTACTCAAAGCCCCAGTAGCATGGGGAAAGGGGCCCAAGATGTCGAGCCCCCAGACCGAGAATGGCCTGGAAAGAGGGATTGTCTCAAGATCTTGAGCTGGTTGATGTAGTTTCTTTGAATGGAACTGGCACGCTTCACACTTGGTTACTAGTGTAGTCGCATCCTGGAGAGCAATGGGCCAAAAGAAACCTTGTCGGAAGGCCTTCCTAGCAAGAGCTCTTGATCCTATGTGGGAGCCACATATGCCTCCATGTATCTATGCCAATAGCTCCAGTCCATCCTCCCGAGGAATGCACTTCAATTTCACACCGTTCGGTCTCTTTCTGTATAGGACATCATCCACAAGCTTTTACATATTAGACTAGCGGGCTACTTTCTCCGCTTCTTCCTGTTCCTCGAGGAGTTCTCCTGTTTGAAGGAACTAAATAATGTGTTGTGCCCATGCAGGAGCCTGGGGCTCGACAACAAGGACTAAAGGCACGTCTTCTACCGCGGGAGCATTTGTCGCTACCACAAGGGCTTGAGGTTCTGCCAGAGCCTGTTGCTCCCCGGCAAGCTTGGTGTTGATCCTGGCAACTTCCTTGTTGGCAGCCTCTGAGAGCTCTGCGGGAAAGTACTGGACGGAATTCAACTTCCTTCTCTTGTTTTGCCTTGCTGATGGTGCTACGGATGGCTGAGTCAATTGGAGAACAAAAGTACCTGGTTCCATAGGTAACTTGAGGGTAGCATGCTTTGACAGCTCGTCGGCGATGTTGTTCTCAGCACGAGAAACATGCTCTGTTTGCATACCGTCAAAGCGCTCCTCCAACTTCCTCACTTCATCTATGTAGGTTTCCATCAACCGTCTCTAATAATCCTTGTTGACTTGCTTGATGACAAGCTGTGAATCCCCTCTGATGATGAGCTTCTTGATCCCAAGGTCTGTCGGGATCTTGAGGCCGGCAAGCACCCCTTCATATTCTATGGTATTGTTTGTCGACCTTTCCCGAGGAAAGTGCATCTGAATTACATATTTGAGGTGCTCTCCGATGGGTGCGACAAGCAGCACGCCAGGACCGGCTCCCTGCAGGGAGAAAGCCCCGTCAAAATACATAACCCATTCTTGGCTTGTTTCCTTGCCGGGGAGAGTCGTTTCTTGGATCTCTTCGTCCGGCGTTGGAGTCCATTCTCCAATGATTTCTGCCAAGGCTCTACTCTAGATAGTTGAAGTACTTTCAAATCTGAGACCGAAGATCGATGGTTCCAAAGCCCACTCCTCAATCCTGCCGGTCGCATCTGGATTTCAAGAAATCCATTGTGGCGGAAAGAGAGTGATGATGGTGATCTTATGTGCTTGGAAATAATGGCACATCTTCCTCGAGGCCATAAGGAGGCCGAAAAGCAATTTTTGCACGCCAGAGTATCTCAACCTAGCCCCATGCAAAAGGGAGCTGACCAAATACACTGGGCGCTGCACCATCTTCTTCTTCTTTTGTGTCGCTTCATTCATCTGCGTAGATCCTGACTTGTCGGCACCAGACTCTACCGGGGAAGATCCTGGCTCGTCGTTTGGCGCTCCTGCCTCTGTCGCTGCTTCTTCGTTGACTTCTCCTTATGACACTAATGCGGCTATAGGATCGAAAGTAGGTCTTGAGGGGGTGATTAGATGACTTGACCAAATAAAGTTTTTCCTTTTCCCAATTTTAATTCTTGGCAAGTTTTAGCATACATAGCATATCAAGTACACCCTACACATGCATGTCTAAGAGTATAGCAGCGGAAAGTAACAACAAGCATGAGTAAAAGGGATAGGGTAGGAAGATCAAACACAATTGTAGACACGATGATTTTTCCCGTGGTTCCGATAGGTGGTGCTATCGTACATCCACATTTTTGAAGTCTTCAACCCACAGAGGGTAATGGTCACGAGAGTCCACGGAGGGCTCCACCCATAAGGGTCCACGAAGTAGCAACCTTGACTATTGCATACGGCTTCCGTCCATGAAGGACTATCCTCACTATGGGTAGTTGTTCACGAAGTAGGCGATCTCCTTGCCCCTACAAACTTCTTGGTTCACTCCACAACACGAAGTATGAGGCTCCTAAGCAACACCTAACCAATCTAGGAGGCACCACCCTCCAAAAGGTAATAGGATCGGTAATGAGGATGAACTCCTTGCTCTTGTACTTCAAGATAAAAGACTCCTCAACACACAATCACTCTCTCACAGATTTGACTTCGTAGAAGAGATGGGATTGGTGGAAAGCAACCTGGGGAAGCTAGAAATCAAGATCAATATGGTTGGAGTGGAAGATCTTGATCTCAACACAAGGGTAGGTGGTTCTCTCTCAGAAAACTGAGTAGGATAGGTATGGAATAGTTCTGAGTGCTTCTCTGTCGAGTAGGTGGTGGTGAAAGGGTATATATAGGCATCTCCAAAAATCCAAGCGTTACACACAAAATGACCAACTCGGTGACACCGATGTGTTAATCTCGGTGGTACCGAAGTGACCAAAAGGTGGCAACTTTTGAATCTCGGTGAGACCGGTATGGGAATCGCGGTTGCACCGACAAGGTGACCAACGGTCAGAATTGCCAAACTCGGTGACGCCGATTCAACTTTCTCGGACAGACCAAAAGTGTGAAGTTGCATAATGGAAAGTTGGTATCCCAACTCGGTGGCACCGAATGCAGTGTCGGCTGCACCAAAGTGTTAGGGTTGGCTGAGTCTGTCAAGGGTTTGGAATCGGTGGCACCGAGATAGGAATATTGGTAGCACCGATTTTGAATGTTTGGCTATAGATAGACTTTGGTGGGAGAGCTTGTGGATGTTTTTGGTGACTATCACTTGTGCACGTATGAGCATTTTGTTCACCAACAAAGCCTTACCCCCTTTTAATATTATTGGCTTTCCTATGGACTCAAACTGATTTCTCACAAATGTATAATGTAGAGTCCTCTTGCTTGAAGCTTGGCCAACCTATTTCCTTGCATCTTGGGGTAATTCCACAATCTCCACAATCCTTTTGCCATCCCTATCATTGAACTTTTCCTGAAATATACTTGGTGGGAACATTAGTTGAATGACTTATATGTTGTTATTAATTACCAAAAACCACCAAGGGAGCAAATGTGCTTTCAATCTCCCCCTTTTTGGTAATTGATGACAACATATAGATCAAAGCTTTGACAAACATATAATCAATGAATGTAATCGTTGCTTTGAGAAGTATGTGATAAGCAAGAGCTCCCCCTAAATTTCTGCATTATTTTAAATTTGCGTTTGAATGCAAATGCACGATCGATTAGGTACATGGGTAACTTCTTACATGTCACATACCACTTGGTGGTGTGCAAAAATAATTAAAATGAACATCATAGCACAACACAATCAAGCAAAGATGAATGATCATCACAAAAGCATTAAGATGATAGGAAATAGTAGCATCACACATTAAAGTGTATGATCAAACATCATCAAACGTGTATCACAAGCAACCAAAATAGTAGCACAACAGCCAAAAGCAATTATTTTTGAAAAAGAAACAAACAACAAACGCTCTCTCACTCGAAGCCTAAAGATCTATATACACTTCTCCACCTTTGGCAACAAGTTACCAAAAAGTTCAAAGGCATATATCTAAGCGTTCTTGGGCTGATATCCTCCGGTTGTTGATGAAGGAGTCAAGAGAACAGCATTGGCGAATAACTCTACAGATGTCGTGGATGGAGCTGGAGTGGATTCTGGAGGAACTGGAGCTGATGGAACAGGAGTTGTGCTGATAGTAGCAGGAGTGATGAAGAGGGCCTTAAGTCTGGAGCAGGCACTGTGGATGATCTAGCATGAGTAGTGAACTATGTGCTCGGCCTGAGAGGTGATCCATCCTCATTAGAAGAAGAAGAAGAAGAAGAGGAAGTAGTAGAAACCTGAGGGGTGTGCACTGAGTCAACTTCCTTTTGAAGCTTTCTGACTGTCTTAGTCACCTTGTCCACCTTATCATTTAGAATCTTGATCCTTGTCTCAAAGATCCTCACAAGACTATTCTGGTTGTCCAAAATCCCCTTAATATCCTTTTGCATGCCCTGAACTACTGAGATCAAAAGATCCATTTGCTCATTTCTGGATCTAGGGACTTGAGCACTAGCGGCTCGAACTGCGTCTGCCTGTGCTGTAGCAGATGTGGGATGATATGGGTCCATCACCATGATGTTGTCCTCAAGATCTAGCTGTAGGGGCAAATGTGGAAGATCTAGAGCAAATATATGCTTTTCCAACTAAGAGTTGATAAGCATCTGAATATAGGGTCCATAGCAGCAAGAGCGCTTTTGATCAGCAGCAACCCTCTTAATTGTCTCAAAAATTAAGTCCATAACTCTAATCATTGTGTTACTGTCAAGGTGGATCAACATGTTGATGGAGTAGCCCCGGATCATCTTGTCATCTCCTGACTTGGGCATCAAGGTATGCCTCAGAATAGTGTTAATGGTACAGAGGCCAGCTTGCAGATAGTATATGGATCCTAGCTTGTGAGATTGCACTTTGTCTGCGGGAATAGAAGTATACATATCCTTCATGGCATTGTGGCTTGCTTGAATTCTGAGTATACATCCAAATCACCATCCTGAACCTATGGAACTCCTAGAAGTGCAGCCCACTCATCAACAGTAGATTCATATCTTGCTCCTTTAGTCATCCATACAATCCTACCATCTCTGTAGAAATGTTCAGTGGAGTAGAATTGCACGATCATCTCATCATTCCATGTAGTAAGCTCTCTTGCAAAAAACTCATCCAAACCAATGCAGTGGAAATTATCTTGGACACTTGGAAAGTAGTCCTTATTCTCCTTAATGAATTTCCAATCAACATATCTCATATCACTGACTGCTGGGCTTGTGCCTTAACTCATGTCAGTACCCTGCTCTAGCAAATTCTGACTCTTCTCGGCATCTGACATACTGACCCTGTGAATAGAGTATGGAAGAGCAGAAATAGAAGAGTCATCACAAAATGATTCTGGTTTTTTGAAGTTTGAACAATAGATTTCCAAAGTTTTGCATTTTGTAAAATGAATATCAGTATAGCCGAAGCAATTTTTTCAATGTTATGGAGACTGACTGTCCCTCTTAACAGAAACTTGGCACTCTTTTCGGTGAGACCGAAAAGAAGTACTTGGTTCCACCGAGATAGTTCTCAGCAACACAGAAAGACACATCAGTAAGACCGATTTGTTTGCTTAGGTTCCACCGAGTTCCATCGGGCGGATGGGAAAACCCTAGAAAATCTAACATTCGCTAGACTATTGGAATTTTGTGTGGATAGGAAGACGTGCAATAGGTGTCTTATAGATAAAATAAAATCCTATGCACAAGAATCGGACGAGGAGACCGAAGGAGGTCGAATCTGTAGCCTAACTTGACGCAGATTCGCTACGGTGGCGATGATGGAGAGGGTTTCATCGACAGCGGCGATTCCTAGCAGCAGAGAAGCGCATGGAGACAAGGGCGATGACCAGGGGTCTCGAAGGCGGGAGCTTATGGTTCTGAGGCACGACGGTGTGAGGATGAAATTCAAAGAAGCGGGGTCCATAGTATTTATACCCATCACTGCCGGTGTCACCGGTTGACAGGGAAATTCGGTGTAACCGAGAAGATGGAATCGGTGGTATCGATATTGCAAACCAAATCAACCCTAGGCATTCGGTGAGATCGATATTTTGTGGTTGGTTCCACCAAGATGCACTTGGGAGGTTTTAATGGTCAGTCCTTGTCGATAGGAACTCCGAGTGCTCCACACAAAGAGGGATCGAAAAGCACTTGTTCAAATTTTGTGATGCAACATTAATAGAGTATGAGGTGAGAAAGCATAGATAGCTAAGGACTGGTCCTAGGCATTCTTGTCTATCCAATTGGCAAAAGATAAATCAAAAGCCAAATAGCAACAAATTGGATATCCTCGAATGTGTAAATAAATGCAGACCAACATGCTCACACAATAAGATGTCAAATGAAATCATGGAAAACATGCACAAACACTCTAGCATCTAACAAGCACTTAGGCGATGATGAAGTCATCTATATATGAGTATTTGACTTAGGAGCCAAGTAAGAATACTTGATCATAGGTCATACTCATCATTTAAGCACAAGTGGGGTTACCACTTGTACATAAAGCATTTAATGTTGTCACATACTAACAGATGCTTTGACTCAAGTCTTAGAGAAAATCTCCCCCTTGGTGTGACATCCCCCCCATAAGAGGGATAAACTAACCTTGGGTTTTGTCGATGAAGACTTCATCTTGGTGAGGTAGTGGTGGATACTCAAAGTTGATGAAGGTGACCAAGAGTTGGGAGCATCCTTGTTGTTTCCTTACTCTTCTCACATGCATGGGTTAGTCCCAACACACAAGAGACAAATACAAGGATATCTATGGACATGGAGTGCAAAGCATGTGTGATGATGTCCATTGATTTGTTGATTACCTTGTCTCTTGCTTACCTTTGAGGGAATGTGTGACTCCTTGAACTATTTCATAGGGTTGATGTTGATTGCAAATAGATCTTGCCAATAATGAATGCGAGTAAATTTCATTGGCAGAGTCACTCCTCAAGAACTTTCTAGTTCTTCTTCTTGGGGACCCACATCAAGTTGATGGGGATCCTTGGTGTTGAAGTAGCACTTGTAGAAGTTGAGATTGTGGTAGCCTTGGGAACCCACTTCACCAAAGCTTGGGATTCATCTTGATATGACTCAAAGTCCTCTTGGAGCTTGTTCTTGCCCTTGAGCTTGGTGTCTTGTGGTGGAAGGTCATATTGAGTGTTTGTACCCTTGGGAAGAGTAGTTTCATACTTCTCCTTTTGAGGAATAAACTTGGGATCGGGGTATTGACCTTATTCCCACTCAACTCCATTAGCGTTGAAGTAGCCAACACCACGATTCTTTCGGTATCCTCCGTGCTTGCGTACAATCTCATCAAATTGTTTGCACTCGGCAAGACTCTTGTAGATACCTTTCTCTATAATTCCTTTCAATAAAGCATTTTCTTGCTCAAGTGTAACTTGGCTAAGAGAATCATCATTAGTGGAATCAATAGAACTACTAGGAGCAACATCATTGGGTTTAGCATTTTTATTTTTGCTACTAGATGAAAATCCTTTCTTTCCTATGTTACTAGTTTGCTTAGATTTGACTTGTGGCATGAATGTAGACAAGAGTAGTCGTTTGTCAAGATAAGATAAAGTCTTCTTTCGGAGATCCTCATTGATAGCCTTAAGAAATTCATGTTCTTGCTCCAAATTGAGCTTCTCGAAGCGTAGCTTCTCATGAGTTCTTACAAGCTCTCTATGATCTTAAAAATTAGATTCACGGGCTAACTTAAGAGTGTTAAGTTCTTTAGTTAGTTCTTCTATTTTCATATTATCATCTTCAATTGACCTATCTTGACTAGCATGAGAATTATCAAGTTCATTTTGATCAACATCACTAGTTTTATCACATAGCAAGTCATCATCATAAAGCAAATCATCTTCATCACTGTCGAAATCAAGATATTCGGGGTGTGATACCTTGGGGCCTTTAGCCATGAAGCAACTTCCACTACCTTCATTTGGTGAATCAAATAGATCATAGAAGAACATCTAACTTGGATTCTCTCATGGACTCAGTTCCTTCATGCATATCAACCAAAGTATCCCAAATCTCTTTTGTCTGTTCAAAATGGCTGATTTTTTTTTGAATTCTTCGGGGCATAGGCAGTTGAGGATAATGTCACATGCTTGAGCATTGAGTTGCAACATCTTCAATTCATACACATTCGCTTCATGATCTGGTTCCTTTCCTTCTGCAAAGAATTCACCTTGCAAGACAACACGAACAACAGCCCAAATGGCAAGATTTTGACCAAGAAAACGCATTTTCATTTTATTCTTCCAACTAGCAAAATTAGTGCCATCAAAGTATGGACCTCTACGGTGATAATTTCCCTCACTAGATGCCATACTTATCCTAGGTTGTGAAACCAATGCAATGGAGACCAAAGCTCTGATGCCACTTGTAGGATCAAAATTAGGTCTAGAGGGGGGTGATTATACGACTTGACCAAATAAAAGTTTTGCCTTTTCCCAACTTTAATTCTTGGCAAGTTTTAGCATACATAGCATATCAAGTACACCCTACACATGTATGTCTAAGAGTATAGCAGCGGAAAGTAATAACAAGCAAGAGTAAAAGGGATAGGGTAGGAAGGTCAAACGCAATTGTAGACATGATGATTTTTCCCGTGGTTCCGATAGGTGGTGCTATCATACATCCACGTTTATGGAGTCTTCAATCCACGGAGGGGAAAGGTCATGAGAGTCCTTGGAGGGCTCCACCCATAAGGGTTCATGAAGTAGCAACCTTGACTATTCCATGCGGCTTTCGTCCACGAAGGACTAGCCTTACTATGGGTAGATCTTCACGAAGTAGGCGATCTCCTTGCCCTTACAAACTTCTTGGTTCACTCCATAACACGAAGTAGGAGGCTCCTAAGCGACACCTAACCAATCTAGGAGGCACCACCCTCCAAAAGGTAATAGGCTCGGTAATGATGATGAACTCCTTGCTCTTGTGCTTCAAGATGATAGACTCCTCAACACACAATCACTCTCTCATAGATTTGGCTTGGTAGAAGAGATGGGATTGGTCGAAAGCAACCTAGGGAGTCTAGAAATCAAGATCCATATGGTTGGAGTGGAAGATCTTGATCTCAACACAAGGGTAGGTGGTTCTCTCTCAGAAAACTGAGTAGGATAGGTATGGAATAGTTCTGAGTGCTTCTCTGTCGAGTAGGTGGTGGTGAAGGGGTATATATAGGCATTCCCAAAAATCCAACCGTTACACACAAAATGACCAACTCGGTGACACCGATGTGTTAATCTCGGTGGTACCGAAGTGACCAAAAGGTGGAAACTTTTGAATCTCGGTGAGACCGGTATAGGAATCTCGGTTGCACCGACAAAGTGACCAACGGTCAGAATTGCCAAACTCTGTGACGTCGATTCAACATTCTCGGACGGACCGAAAGTGTGAACTTGTGTAACAGAAAGTTGGCAGCCCAACTCGGTGGCACCGAATGCAGTGTCGGTTGCACCGAAGTGTTAGGGTTTTGCTGAGTCTGTCTAGGGTTTGGAATCGGTGGCACTAGGATAGGAATGTTGGTAGCACCCATTTTGAATGTTTGGCTATAGATAGACTTTGGTTGGAGAGCTTGTGGATGTTTTTGGTGACTATCACTTCTACATGTATGAGCATTTTGTTCACCAACAAATCCTTACCCCCTTTTAATAGTATTGGCTTTCGTATGGACTCAAAGTGATTTCTCACAAATGTAAAATGTAGATTCCTCTTGCTTGAAGCTTGGCCAACCTATTTCCTTGCATCTTGGGGTAATTCCACAATCTCCACAATCCTTTTGCCATCCCTATAATTGAACTTTTTCTAAAATATACTTGGTGGAAACATTAGTTCAATGACTTATATGTTGTTATTAATTACCAAAACCACCATGGGAGCAAATGTGCTTTCAGCGACACTATACACTTGATTCGTTGCCGCCAAGTATAGCAACAATGGCTCTCGCTGTTTAGGTGCGACTAGTATTGGCGAAGAGGAGAGGTACCTCTTAGAATCCTGTAGTGCTGCCTCCGCTCCCGGAGTACACTTCATTGGACTCGCCTTCTTCAAGATTTTGAAAAAGGGCAGGGAGCACTCAGCAGATTTTGAGATGAACCTACTCAGAGCCACAACGCAGCCAGCAAGACGACAGACATCTTTGATGCGTCTTGGTGCTTCAATCTGCTCAATTGCCTTGATCTTGTCGGGGTTGGCTTCGGTCCCATGCTGAGACACAAAGAACCCGAGAAGCTTGCCGGACGGAACACCAAACACACACTTCTCAGGATTGAGCTTGTATGAGTGTTGCTTTGTCCTTAGTTTTAACCACTATGTCATCCATATAAGCTTCCATATTTCTATGCAGCTGAGGTTCAAAACCAATCTGGACTACTCTTGCAAATGTTGAACCAACACTTTTCAACCCGAAAGGCATATGCAAAGCAATATGTATCACATGGGGTGATGAATGCGGTCTTCTCTTCGTCTTCCTTAGACATGAACATCTGATGATATCCTAAATAAGCATCAAGATATGAAAACAAATCGTAGCCTACGTGGAGTCCACAATCTGGTCGATGCACGGCAAGGGGAAAGGATCTTTTGGACAGCCTTTATTGAGATCTATATAGTCAATGCACAGCCTCCATTTTCCATTTGCCTTGTGCACTACAACTGGATTGGCCAACCATGTTGATGGAGCACTCCTCTGACCAAACATGCCGTTTACAACTTTCTTATTTCCTCGGCAATAAATTATTGCCGCTCCAAAGCTTGCTTCCTAACTTTCTTCTTGACGGTCTGTGCATGAGGACAGACATCAAGATGGTGCTCAATTACCTCCCTAGGAACACCGAGGACATTAGATGGTTGCCATGCAAACACATCGACATTCGCCCGCAGGAAGGCAATGAGCACGCTTTCCTATTTTTCATCGAGGGTGGAACTTATGGTGAAAGTTCCTCCTGTACCATCCTCCCTGACGGATACCTTTTTGGTTTCTGGTGGTGCTACCTTGGATTTCTTGTTCTTGCCGGTGAAGCTCTCTGGCACATCATCAACAGGAGTGCAGCACTCCGAAGAGGTGCGCTTGCCGGAGTGTGTACCAGAGGTCTTGCTGGCCTTCTCTCCCCCGGGGGCTTCAACGGCAGGAGAAGGTGCCTTGGCGGCAGGTGCTGCAACTTCCTCCCGGTAATGTTGGTCGGCGTAGATAAGTGCATCCTTCTTGTTAGAGTTGATTGTGATGACACTAATTGGGGCGGGCATCTTCAATACATTATAAGCATAGTGTGATGCCGCCATGAACTTGGCTAGCGCTGGACGGTCAAGGATCCCATTAAATGGCAATGGTATCTTGGCGACGTCGAAGCAATCTTCTCTATCCTGAAGTTCATGTCACTACCAAATGTTACCGGCAGCATGATCTTGCCCTTCGGCTGACTCCTCCCTGGATTGATCCCCTGAAACGTGCCCGTCTCCTCGAGATCTTCATAAGGAATTTGCAACCTTCTCATCACATCAGGCGGGATCAAATTCAAACCGGCCCCACCGTCAACTAACATTTTCGTCACCTTGAGGTTGCAGATTGTAGGCAAAACCAACAATGGCAGACACCTGACCGCAGTTATGCGATCAGGGTGATCCTCGGCGTCAAAAATGATAGACGTGTGGGACCATCTCAATGGTTTCCGGGCTTTGACAGATGGCTCTGTCGCATTAATCTCATGCGCCCACTGTATAAGTTGGCAGTGAGAAGAATGCAACGAGGCACCTCCGTCGACGCACATGACATCTGTAGCCCTTTGAAATTCATGCTCCCTGGACTCTTCGTCCTATTAGTTGCCATCGTCGTCCCCTTCTTCCTTGTCGCAGCCTTGAGCGGGCCACTTCTGCTGCTTGGCCTTGCCACGGCGGCCTCCTCGGCCACCGTGTTTCTTGCCGGACCCCTTTGCACCATCTTGGGCCTTATCCCACCTCATGTACTCAGCTTTCTGCCTCTCGACAAGCTGCTCAACCTATCGACAGTTTTGGAGATCGTGGCCCTTGGTGCGATGGATCTTGCAGTACTGCTTGTCGGAGCCCTCCGGCTTATCGCTAGCCGCCAAGGCCTAACAAGAGACGCACCAGGCAACCTCCTTGCCGGGGCCGTCAACCTTAGTGTTCTTGGCGGTGTTGAGGTCGAAGGATTCCTCGACGGCAAGCACGGCCTTGTCCTTGCTTTTCTTGTTCCGTCGTCGGCCTTTCCTTGCCGGGGCGGCGACGTCTTCGTCTTTACAGTCGACTTCAGTGCCAGCATCCTCGTTGGGGCGCCTCCTCCCTTCCTCAGCTCGAGCACATCTATCAGCCAGAGCATAGAGCTTGGCGACATCATTAACCTTGTTCATCACCAGCTCTTCGTGGATCCTGCGGTTGCGCACGTTCTGATGAAACACGCTAATAACAGCAGCAAGATGAACGTTTGGGATGTTGTGATGTATACGACTGAATCTTTGAATGTACTTGCGCAAGGTTTAACCTTCTTTCTAGGGGATGAGATGCAAATCATTTTCTTGGCCAGGAGCTTGGTGGCCTTGGGTGAAGGCGCCAACAAACTCGTGAAACAGACCTGCCTAGGAAGAAATGGAATTCTCCGGCAGATGCATCAACCACGACCTGACATTGGGCTTGAGCACCAATAGGAAGTAGTTGGCGAGTATCTTGTCGTTGCGAGCCCTGGCAGCATGCACCGCAATGGTGTAGATGCCCAAGAACTCCGACGGGTGATTTTTGCCATCGTATTTCATTGGGACTTCCGATTTGAATGTTCGGGAATTGGTCCACTGGACTCATCGCAGCCCACGGGTAAACGCTAGACAACCCACCTCATAAGGTAGGTTGACAGGATACCCTGGCGTAGGCTTGTCTACAGTGGGTCCTACGCACCTATCAGATTGATGGTGTGCTTCCTTCCGTCGCTCGATAGTGGTCCGAGTGTCTTCTTTGATTTGGTCCTGAAGAACTAGACATTGATCATGGCGAGTTCGCGGATCGGACGATGTCGTTGAGTAATCTCCCCAGGCGCCGACCTGTCGAGTCGGCGACCGCTGTTGTCGCCGTGGAGGAGAGTGCACCATGGTTGTGCCACCTCTGACCTTGTCGCCATTAGTGCATGCTGACTCGATGGACCGCTACTGTGAAGGTTCCACCCACTGCAGCCCGTCTCTACCAGCGAAGCTCATGAGGCTCTGGATAGTAGCTCTCCACTCATCAAGCTTCACCGCCACAGGAAGAAAATTTAGGAGTATCTTTGCTTGTGCCAACGCTTCTGCTGATGTAGTTGGCAGCACAAGGTGTGAAGAACGTGAGGTGCTCCGACTCCTAACTGTGTTAGAAGGAGCTCCATCATGGTCCCGCGACCGCGCGCCTCTTCCACCAGCATCATGGCGTGCATGCTGGTCCAGTGCATCTCGGGAATGATGCTCAGGAAAATTTCCATGAGGGCGCTTAGAACCACCAACATCACGGCGCTGCTCATCGTGTGCGACCTGAGAAGGCCACGACGTATGCGCCGGCGTGGGTGTCTTGGAAGGCGCCCTTCCATCCCTGGAGTTCATTGCGCCGCCTGTAGGCAGCACAACTCCGTCTTGAGATCCAACGACGTGTGGGTTACCACCGTCGCTGTGAACGCAGCCGCTGGCTTGGCCTTGATAACAAGAACGTCGTGGAGGTTCAAGACCTCCGCCTCCATCCACACCGTCACCTGCCCAAGTGGCTACAAGCACACCGGACATGGACGGATCAACCGTCGTGAAACCCTTCTTCTTGGGGGGCCATGGCGATGAAGATGATGAAGAAACTGGCGCACTTATCCTTAGATCAGGTTCATGCAACCCTTCCCCCTACCTGGCGCGCCAAAGATGTTGGGGTACGACATCTATGGGATCGCGTGGATCCATTTGTGGTTTGACAGGGTGATGGTATGCACAAAGAGCAGATCTGATGAGCAGCGCAGGGGAGATTTTTACCCAGGTTCGGGCCGCTGAGAAGCGTAAAACCCTACTCATGCTTTAGTGTATTATCGGTGTTTTGGGTTCTGGCTACAGGAGCACTATGAACAATACATAGTTGTTGCCCGCGTGAGCCAGAAGCTCAAAGGATAAGATACTCCTCTCGTAACGCCTTGGACCTCCTTTTATATGACTAAGGGGATCCCAACAGTGGCGTACACTACATACACGAGGTGTACAGTGCTATAGTGTCATCATACCTAACACTGAAGGTGTAGGACAAATGCATTTAATGCTCCATCAGGCATCCTTGACCTTCTACAGGATGGGACAAGAGCACGTCCCATCCTCGCCGCTTAGCCTCCTCCATCACCAGCGCCTCGACACGTACCCAGGTGGGATGACACCTGGATTTTGTGCTGGCAGGATGGCAAGGTCTTGCCAGGTGCACTTCTTGCCAGGGCTCTGCAAGCCACCCAGGCTAGATTTTGCCGGGCTTCCAGCCTTGGGACTTCGGTCTTGTGATTGTTGACTTGAACGTTCTCTTAATGCCTTTGTACTTGCTTCCAGCAGTCCCCTGGTAGGCCTTGCCGCTGGTGCGGCTAGAATTGCCCGTGCACAAGTATGGGGTACTAAAATCTCAAACTTTAGTACACCCACACTTAGTCACCAACCAATTGCAATTCATAATATTCATAATATTTTTAGAGAAGTCTAAGTAAGATCTCCACATACTCAACATTCATATAATCTTCTATGATTTCTAGTACTGAAAGCATATTTTTAGAACAAATAGCATCCATCAAACACAAAGAAAGATAGGGACTTAGGTTTCACCTCCCAACTTACTTATTATATAGATAATTGTAAACAATAATAACTCATAATTAAATATATTCGACTGGATATATATGCATGCATCTTTCCCCACCACATAATACTTGCGAAGTAGAGAGTTTATTGAGGTTAGGATAACAAATTGACTCAACAAAAATAATCTTGACAAAAAAGTAAAACATATGCCCTTTGCAAAGGAAAACAGGGATTTGAAGAGGTACCAGAACTCAAAGTCTAAAATAGAGATGAATATATTTTAGGTGGTGTGCCTTTCCTATCAAGGTTACGAATAGGGATTTCGATATCTTTCATTCTAAACAAGTAAATGGCGGTTCCCAACCAAATTTGAAAGCTTCACTCCCTCCACCATACAAACACTTTCCATGGGTGCCATCCAAACAATCAAATATCTAGGGGGTCTTATTTATTTGTTTAATATTATGCGGGACTGGGCATCCCTTTTACCAACATCTCTCGGGCAAGACAAGTGAATAAACTCTTGTTGGTGATATAAAAACACTTAGCATGGAAAATACTGATAGCCATGTCACTCCATGAGCGGTACCGGAACACAAAACAGATGTTCCTTTGAAGGTTTTAGAGGTGGCACATGAAAATTTACTTGGAACAGCAGGGTAATACCTTCTACTTGTGAGATGAGTTGGTCTTTTCCCCGAAGAGGAAATGTGAAGCAATATATTAGCGATAAGTATTTCCCTCAGTGAGAACCAAGGTTATCCGGCCAGTATGAGAATCAAAGAAATTACACACAAAAAAAACAAACAGTACCTACACACACAAAACCAAACAAATGCACCCAACAAGGGCAAGAAGGTTGTCAAGACCCTTGAGCTCGTTACTTGCAAGTATTAATTCTGATAGATATAGATATATACAAAGTGAAAAGAAAATGAAGGTAAAATAATTGCAGCAAGGGTTTAGATTTTTTGCAGTATGAGTTAAATAGACCCAGGGGCATAGTTTTCACTAGAGGTTTCTCCCTCGAACGCATAGCATAAGATGGGTAGACAAATTACTAATGGGAAATTGATCGAACAACCCATATTTATGATGTTATTCACGACTATGATCATGTATATAGGCATGACGTCCGGGGCAAGTAGACTGAAATGATTTTGCATCTACTACTATGACTCCACCAATCGACCGAAATGATTATGCATCTATGGTATTAAGTTCAAGACAAACAGAGTAACGCATTAAGCAAGATGACATGATGTAGACAAAATAATACAAGCAATATGCTCAGACCCTGTCGTTTTATCCTTAATGGCAACAATACAATACGTGTCTTGTCCCCTTCTATCACTGGGATATATGGCACCACAAGATTGAGCCCACTGCAATGCACTTCTCATACTAAAGCTAAATCAGTCTAGTTGGCCAAACCAAACAGATATATCGGAGAGAATTCAAAGCAATGACAATAATGCACATTAAAGTTACTTTCAATGAATAATCTCACGATAATCCCACTAGTCATTGGATCCCAACAAACACACCGCAAAATAAGATTACACTTGATATATCTCCGCGAGAATCATGAAGAACATGGTATTGAAGATCAAAGAGAGAGAACAAGCCATGTAGCTACTAGCGATAGACCCATAGGTCTATGGTGAACTACTCATATATCATCATCAAGGCAACAAGGTTGATGTAGACGACCTCCATGATCTATTCCCCCTCTGACGCAGTGCCGAAAAAGACCTCCAGATGGGATCACGGAAGAACAGAGACTTGCAGCGGTGGAAAAAGTATTTCGGGTGTCTCTCTGTTGGTTTTGTGGTAATTGAGAATATATAGAACTGGACTTAGGTCAGGAGGTGCCGTGAGGGTCCCACGAGCTCAGGGGGCACGCCCTCCAGGCGTGTGGAAATCTCATGGGTCTTCTGGCCTCCCCCAAAGCTTCTAGGGTCTCTTCATGTCCAAAAATAACTCCCCTAAATTTTAATCTAATGTGGGCTCCGCTTGATATTGACGTTCTGAAAAGTCCAAAAACACGCAAAAAAAACAGGAACTAGCACTGGGACCGGGTTAATAGGTTAGCCCCAAACAATGGTATAAAATAGCATACAAAGTATCCAAGATTGATAATATACTAGCAGGAAACAATCAAAAATTATAGATACATTGGAGTCGTATCAACATCCCCAAGCTTAATTCCTTCTTGTCCATGAGTAGATAAATGATAAAAACAATATTTTTTATGCGGCATGCTACCCAACATGTAATATATTTTAGTTATAGATATTGAAAAATGATGAATTAATTGATATCAACATAATAATATACATTAACATATGAAGCGTAACCATTACTATTTCGAAATATATGATCACTGAAGAATGTTGCCCCTACTCATTTTATCATAATAAGCATGGCATAGATCTTCACCACATAATTATAAATCATGAGCACCCCAGTGTCAAAATAGGCAATTGGATCGTACTTATAACGCACTTCAACATTTTCAACTTCACGCAATACATGAGGTTGTGCCATGGATATAACATATAGGTGGAATAGAGTATGGTGGTAGAAATCAAGGTTTCAAAAAATAAGAAAGTCTTTCGTCAACTAGGCGGATCAATAGGCTATGGAGATGCCTATAATTTGATATCAATGCGAGAAGTAGGCATTGCGATGCAACGGATGCAATAGAGCTATAAATTAATCAAAGCACAAATGAAACTAAGTGGGTGTGCATCCAACTTTTTTTGTCATGAAGACCTAGAGCATTTGTGGAAGCCCGTCATCGGAATATACAAGTCGCGTTCTATAATGAAAATTCCCACTAGTATATGAAAGGGACAAATGATGAGACTATATATGAAGAAGATGGTGCCACTTTGAGGCACAAGTGTGGTAAAGGATAGTAAGATTTCCCCTTCTCTCCTTTTCTCTCATTTGTTTCCCATTTTGTATGGTGGACTCATTTGGCCTCCCCCATTTTTTCTCTTTTTTTATTTTTTTATTTTTCGTCCCGAGTCTGATCCTGACTTGTGGGACAATCATAGTCTCCATCATCCTTTCCTCATTTGGACAATGCTCTAATAATGATGATCATCAAGATTTTATTTACTTACAAATCAATAAAGAACAATATGACTCTATACGAATGCCCCTGGCAGTGTACCAGGATGTGCAATGATCTAGCATAACATCTAAAGAATGATGAACGGTGGCTTTGCCACAAATACTATGTCATCTCTATATGATCATGCAAAGCAATATGATGATGAACGCACAAGTCATGTGACAGAATGGTGGGAGTTGCACGGTATATATCTTGGAATTGCTATGGAAATGCCATAATAGGTAGGTATGGTGGCTGTGTTGAATAAGATATAAGGAGGCTTATGTGTGATAGAGCATATCATATCACGGGGTTTGGATGCATCGACGAAGTTTGCACCAACTCTCGAGGTGAGAAATGGCAATGCAAGGTACCGAAGAGGCTAGAAAATTGCGGAAAGGTGAGAGTGTGTATATTCATGGACTCACTATAGTCATAAATAACTCATATACTTATTCTAAAACCTTATCATCTCTCTTGAACCAATGTACTAGCGCTTTCCCCTAGGGAGGAGGTTGGTATGAGTTAACAATCGCTCGTCCTCGATTCGAACAACACGATAGGATTTTGTTTCACACATAAAAATGCTCACACCTCATCACCATGGCACGACCAATATTTAGATGATAAGTGAATAACAAGATTTAATACCTATATTCATACTAACCAATGATCATGAAGCCATTCCCTTTCATTTTGCCACATCAATATAATTAACACACACATCTCTTATTTGGTGAGCTGCATGAAAGTTTTTATTATATCCCCCTTCAATACCTATCCTTTTTGGACTAGTCTTATAACACATGCTAATTACCATTATTTTTATTTATACTCTAAAAAAGATTTAAGTCAAGCATGAGAGTGCAACTATTTCTATAAAATATGACCACCGCCGCGCTCTAAAAAGATATAAGTGAAGCAGTAGAGAAACTGCCTTGCTCAAAAAATATAAGTGAAGCACATAGAGTATTCTAACAACTGGTGATGAAAATATGTCAAACTAAAAGGAAAATAAACTATAAGAAACAACGCTCCAAGCGATACTCATATCATGCAACGAATAAAAATATAGCTCCAAGTGACATACTGATAGGTTTTAGACGAAAGAGGGGATGCCTTCCGGGGCATCCCCAAGCTTATAAACAAGGATCTTCCTTGAATATTACCTCGGGGTACCTTGGGAATCCTCAAGCTTATGGTCCTACCACTCATTATTCCTTCATCCATCATTGTCTCTCCCAAAACATGAAAACTTCAGCACAACAAACTCAACAAAACCTCATGAGATCGGTTAGTATAATAGACATATCAAATCCTTTAATTGCTGGTATAAATTTATTCATATTTCATTATTAAAAAATATGTATTGTATTCTAACTTTTCCATGACTTATACCCACTCATATAATCCATAGCATCATTAAAACAAGCAAAATTTGCAAGCAAAAATAGAATTTGTCTGAAACAGAACAGTTTGTAATGATCTGTACTAAACTCATACTTCTCTAACTCCTACAATTCTAAAAAATTAGGACAGCCTGAACAATTTGTATAGAAATAATGTGTTAACATTTGAACTATTTATCATGATCTAGCAAATAGAATAAATTCAAACACAGAATCAATTCTACTATCATCCAAATCATCCCAAAGGATTTACTTGGCACAAAAACTAATTAAAACATAAAAAAACAATCATTATATTATCAAAAATCATGTGAAATGAACAATTAGAAAATAAAAATAAGGATAACCATTGGGTTACCTCCCAAACGGCCCTTTCTTTATAGCCATTAAAATGGGCTTGAGATTTTATTGATGCTTAGATGAAAGATAATAATTGAAACATAAAGAGAGCATCATGTACAATGTGAAAAACAAATTTAAGTCTAACATACTTCCTATGAATTAGCATTTTATAAGCAAAAAATATATAAAGACAAGAAGTGTCTAGCATATGCAACTAGGAAGAATGAAGCAAGCATTAGAACATCAAGGGAGGTAAGTGTGTAACATAAAAATTTCTATAACCATATTTGCCTCTCTCATAATAATTGCATGTAGTGTAGTATTCAAATCCAACAATATAGGTATCATATAAAATATTTTATCCATTATCAACATGCACATAAGTTTTGCAATCTTCCAAGATAGTGGGATCACGATTAACTAAAGTCATGACCTCTCCAAACCCACTTTTATGAGTGAAACCATAAGATCGAACACTCCCCAAATATGTAGGAATAATTTTTCCTAAAGTTGACACTCTTCCAAACCCAGTTCAATACTGTGGAAATTTTCAGTATCCATAGTAAATTAATCATGAGGATGAAAAAATCAATATCAAACCAAACATCATCACCCCAATCATGATCATTACAATAAGTAGTGGACCTAAAAATCATCATCCCCAATCTTGTAGTTGATCATATCATTAACACAATCATGCTTTTCATTCGGGGAACTACCATGAATAACTTTATATATCTCTTTTAACACTTCATCGCAATATTCAGATTCACGATTTTGAAGCCAAACTTCATAAAGATAATCAAGTGCACTCAACTCACTAGCAAGTGGTTCAACATAACCGGGTCTTTTGAAAATATTGGCAAGTGGATGAGGATCCATATGCCTTTATTTTCTATTTTAGTGAGATGACGTGATTATTGCAAGCAAGCAAGCAAAATAAAATATTTTTGTGCTTTTGATTTTTAGAAGCAAATAAAAAAGGAAAAAATGCAAATAAAAAAGTACAATAAGTTAATGATAGTTTGTCTGAAGGAACATCGTGAGAAGTTGATGATCTCTCCCAGGCAACAGCGCCAGAAATTGGCAAGTTGACGGGAGACTACTTTTGTACCTCGTCCCTGGCAATGGCACAAGAAATTCTTTCTCCTAATTGTGACATGCGTTGGGTTTTACCCCGAAGAGAGGAAGGGTGAAGCAATATAGTAGCGGTAAGTATTTCCCTCAATGAGAACCAAGGTTATTGAACCAGTAGGAGAATCAAGGCAACCTCACGTCCACTGTACCAACACACACAAAACCAAACACTTGCACCCAAGATGGGCAAGAGGGTTGTCACGCCCCTTGAACTCATTACTTGCATGGATTAATTCTGATAGAGATAGATATATAAAAAGTAAAAAAATGTTAAATAATTGCAGCAATGTTTTTAGAGTTTTAGCAATATGATTTGAATAGACCCGGGGGAATAGTTTTCACTAGAGGCTTCTCTCAAACGCATCATACTGTGGGTAGACAAATTATTGTTGGGAAATTGATATAAAAACGCATAGTTATGATGTTATCCATAGAAGTGATCATGTATATAGGAATCACATCCATGACAAGTAGACCGAAATGATTCTGCATCTACTACTATTACGCCACCAATTGACCGAAATGATTCTGAATCTGTGGTATTAAGTTCATGACAAACATATTAACACATTAAGCAGGATGACATGATGTAGAAAAAGTAAGACAAGAAATATGATCAGACCTCGTCGTTTTATCCTTAATGGCAATAATACAATATGTGTCTTGCCCCCTTCTGTCACTAGGATATAGAGCACCACAAGATTGAACCCACTACAATGCACTCCTTCTGCTAAAGATAAATCAATCTAGTTGGCCAAACAAAACGGATATATCAAACAGAATCACAAAGCTATAACAATCATGCATGATGAAATTTAGAGAACACTCAATTCCTTTCAATGAATAATCCGATCAGAAACCCACAATTCATCGGATCCCAACAAACACCACACGAAAGAAGATTACATCAGATACATCTTAGCGAGAATCGCGAAGAACAATGTTTAGAAGATCAAAGCGAGAGAAGAAGCCATCTAGCTACTACCTATTGACTCGTATTTCTTTTGTGAACTACTCACACATCATCATGGAGGTACCAAGGTTGATGTAGACAGCTTCCATGATTCATTCCCCATCCGGCAAAGTACCAAAGAAGGCCTCCAAATGGGGTCGCAGAAGAACAAAGACTTATGGCAACGTAAAAAGTATTTCGGGTGTCTCTCTGTTTGTTTTAGGGTAATTCAAAATATATACAAGTGGAATTAGGTCATGAGGTGTCACGAGTGGGCCACTAGCTCGGGGGGCGCCCTACACCCCTGTAGGGAATGATGCCCTTGATTACCTATGGCGCCGTAGGCCCCTTTGTGGTTCGGCAGGGGCGAGGTAACATGCACAAAGAGCGAAGATGTTGAGAGTACGTGATGGTTGGGATGATGGTGTTTTACCCAGGTAAGGGCCGTTGTGAAGCGTAAAACCCTACTCCTGCTTTGGTGGATTGATAAAAGGAGCATGAAGAACACGCAATGCTCAAGCCCGGCAAGGGTTGCCTTCGGGGGAGCTCCTACGTGAGTAAAAGTGTCCAAAGGTTGGTACGCACCAATACGAGACATGCAGGACTAGATGGCTTTCCTCACATCCCTCTCCTCTCCCTTCCCTCACGCTGATCATGGCCACCGATCGGCACCGCCGGCGATCAGCTCTACCGCCATGACGGTGGGGTCTGTGGTCTTGGGCCATGTGCACGTGCCACTTTGGTTGGCCCATGTACCGCAGAGGACATCCAACCTAGGGGTGCACGGGCCCTACCCCGAGGGACGTGACATGGCGGGACCAGGTCGAGCTACGATCCCAGTCCATGAGGGCCCGGCCACTATAGGGCACGCGGCTAGGGTTTCGGAGGGGGTACTTGACCCCCACAATTCTTGTCCCCCATTCTAGATCTTGAGTCACTCCTCCACCACTTCTGTGAGTCGCGTAGGGTTTCTCATCCTAGGGTTCCTCCTTCGTTCGACTGGTGGGAGGGGAAAG
Source organism: Hordeum marinum (assembly GCA_022496015.1). NCBI lineage: Eukaryota > Viridiplantae > Streptophyta > Magnoliopsida > Poales > Poaceae > Hordeum > Hordeum marinum. Next base: position 260,759,982 of record CM039674.1, on the reverse strand, counting down.
TTGGGGGTGACACCAAGTCGTTCGCCCAAGTTGATGCCGCTCCTCTAGCGCGCCTCCATCTTCTCCGTCGATGGATCAAGAGGAGGATCAGGTCCATCGCACGAATGGCTATGGCGTTGGGCGCGGGCACGACACTGGGAGTTTCGGCCGCGGTGCGGGCTAAGATCATGGCGACCGGAGGGGAGGCGGCGGCGCTGGTGGTGGCCACCGCAACATGGTGTGGACCCACAACACCAATGACACCGAGCAAAACTCCACCAACATGGATCCGCTACGTGAGCAATCGGATCGGGCGAGGTGGGATGTTGCAGCCATGGAAGCGCAAAGCGATGGCTGTCAAGGGGAGCACTGGGCGGGACAACAACATGGACAATCGAGGCGCGGGGGGATCCAGTCCTCGGCAGCATCAGGACCTGTGCTCGCAGCAAGCTCATTGTCACCAAACTCCTAGCAAGAGGAATACCTCCCCACTAGTGGGAGGTGCTAAGGTTCGCATCACTTGCAAGGAACCTGGTCACCTTACCGTGTGTTGTCCTAGGGCTACGTGCGGTTGATGTGGGTTACAGGGACGTTTGGTCCCTATTTGCAATATTGTTCTTCGCTAGGAGTGCGTGGCACCTATGTGTAGATTCTAGGCAAAGGGAAAGGGTTTCTATTACATACGTGATCATAGTACCCCCAAACCAAAATGCTCATAGGAACAGATTTGTGGTTATATCTGTGATTGAGAGTCGTGCTACAGGTAAACAGTTAGAAGAATTCTTTGATGCCTACATTAATACAAGTTGGAGATGCTCTTTGAGATCTATTGGTCCTAATGCGTTTATGATGAGATTTCCTTCATCTAGGGATGTGAATCAAGCTTGTTTTGCTGAAACATTTATGATTAAAAGATGTGGAGCCTCAGTGACACTCGGGAAGTGGTCTAAATCTATGGGGCCAAGGGTGTACTCAACATTGCTTGGGTTAATGTTAGCAACATTCCTTTAGCAAAAGACATGAAAAAAATATTGCTTATGTTGGATCTCTAGTGGTACTTACCCTGGAAATTGATAAGACAAAAGTAAAAAACAAAAATAAAGATAACTATAGGGTTGCATCCCAACAAGCGCTATTGTTTTATGCCCCTAGCGAGTTATAATGCATAGTTTCAAGTATTGTCATCTTTGTTTACAAGGGATCCAATCCCCTTCACAATCCTATTTTCCCTTGCACAAATAACATCAAGATTTTGTTCTATGGTATCAAGCCTCCTATTGTGTAACATGACGTTTCCATGAATCTTAGAGATAGAGTTGAACACCCCCCTAAAATTAGATTCCATACTAGTTCTAGCCTCATTGATTAGCTTACTCTGGCGATGGCATATTAGTATAGCAGGTTCGATGTTTATATTTAGGTTGCCCAAATATATTTTTTATTTTATCGTAGGTGTCAAAAGTGTTGATCCCAAGGAAATCTTTTTCAAACATAGAATCCAAGAGAAGTCTTTAAGACAGAGATAGACCAACACAAAAACTTCTAAGGAGCAATTTAATATGACTCCTAGGATTATCTCTTGATTGTCTTACTAGTAATCTGTCCCAAGCTTCTTTAAGTGACTCATAACCTACTTGCTTAAAATCCAGGACCGGGGAACCCTCTCCATAGTATGGAGGGTGAGGCATATCTAGAGAAGAGCTAGCCATGACTTCAGATAAGCAAAATAGTAACTAGTAAAGATAAGTATCTTTGTATTTTTTATTTTTATGAGATAAAATAAATATAAAAGAAAACAATAACAAGTTAATTTTTTGTGAAGTTACTTGATAGTTGGTGATGATATTGCCCGGCAACGGCGCCAGAAATCCTTCCTGATACTTGTGACCTATGTTGGGTTTTCCGTGAAGAGAAACGGGTAATTGCAACATAATATGGATAAATATTTCCATTAGTTAGGAAACCAAGGTTTATCGAAACAATAGGAATATCAATCCACAATTGTCTTAAGTGGCTACACACAAAAGAGCAAACAACTTGCACCCAACGCGGACAAGAGGGTTGTCAATCCCCTTGATCTCATTATTTGCCAGCAAGTGAAGTGTGTAGATAATAGTAGATAATTATAAATTGGAAAACTAAATAAAAGGTAAATAAGAATAGAAAGGTATTGATTAGTTTTTAAATATATAAGTGAATAGATCCGGGGGCCATAGTTTTCCCTAGCAGCATCTCTCATGAAAATAAGCATATGTTGGTAAACAAATTATTGTTGGGAAATTGATAGAAAAGCGCATAGTTATGTGATATTCACGGTAATGATCATGTGTATATAGGCATCACATCCAAAAAAATAGGCCGATTCCTGCCTGCACCTATTACTATGACTCCACTTCAAGAGCGCTTCTATGCTTGCCTCTCTACGTATTAAGTTCATGACAAATAGAGTAATGCATGGAGAATGATGACATGATGTGGAAAAAGTGAACTCAATTAGTATGAATACAACCCATAATTTTATCCTTAGTGGCAACAACACAAATCCCTTGTTAACTTCCGTCACTTGGATATAGAAACTCGTCATATTGAATCCACTACAACACACCTCTCTCAGTGAAGAAAGATCAATCTACTTGGCCAAAGAAAATCAATAGATCGGAGAGAATTACGAAGATGTAATGATCATACAATTAAGAATCATAATAATTTTAGAGAACACTCAAATACTTTTCATGAATAATCTGAGCATAAACCCACAATTCATCGGATCCCAACAAACACACCGCACAAAAGTATCACATCGGATGGATCAAAATGAAGATGTGATGATCATTGTATTGAAGATAAAAAGAGAGATATATAGCCATATAGGTACTAACTAGGGACCCGTAGGTCTATGGTGAACTACTCACACATCATCATGAGGGCAGCAAGGTTGATGAAGAGGCCCTCCGTGATCGATCCCCCCTTTGTCAGGGTGCCAGAACGGAGCTCCAAATGGGACCACGGTAGATGAGAGACTTGCCATGGCGGAAAAAGTATTTCATGATGTACCTCAGGGTTTTTGGAATATATGAGAATTTATGGGCCAGAGAACGGGGTCAGGAGGGGTACCAGGGAGGCACAAGCCATCATGGTGCGGCCACTCCCCGTCGGCGCGTCCTGCTAGCTTGTGGCTATCTCATGTGGACACCATTCTTCTCCCAAAGCTTCCAGGTCTTATTTTGGTCTAGAAAAAACATAAAAAAAATTGGGTAATTGGACTTAGTTTGGTATTGTAAACCTAAAAAGTAAAAAACACGTAGAAAACAGCAACTGTCACTAGGCATTGGGTTAATAGGTTAGTACTCAAAAATAATATAAATTGGTAAATAGTTACTCAAAAAGTATCCTAGAATGATAATATAATAGCATGTAACAATAAAAAATTATAGATACATTGGAGATGTATCAGCAGGGCTCATGAGCACGATGATGGCCCGGGAGTTCATGTGCCACCGCATCGCTCCCCTCCAAAGGCGCTCCCACCTCGAGTGGGCGTACCAGGGGCGCACGGACATGACCTGGTTGTGCGCTGACTCCTTGTTAGCACCCATGGTGGGTAGGATCATGGAGATCTTGTCCATTGAGGAGGTGTCGGATGGGATGTCGCTGGGCGGGCTCCCTTTTTACATGTGCGGCGACGGGGCACACCTCCAGGACCTAATGCATGTGTTTGACGAGTGGGACTTGGTCCCTCCAGACCATAGGGGCCTTGCGACAACCCCATCCTCGTAGTGCGTGCCTCGAGGGACTTCGAGGATGTCAAGCCCTCCTGGAGCATCGGTGCAAGCAGTAGCAGGGGGTGCATGCCGAGCTATCGTCGGCTGCTTGTGGGGGGCATCGATGATGATGATGATGATGATGACAAGAACCTCGAGTTCGTGTTGGAGCCCTCTAGACCCGTGAACATGGACGACGATGATGAGGTGGAGGTGGTAAAGGACCCCCACAAGGGGAAGACTGAGGGGACCCCCCCCTCCCAAGGAGACAGGACATCAGAGCCAGACAGGGGCGAGCTCTGGTAGTCCCCGTGGAGCACCTTCCGGGGGAAGCTCTGGCGGGCCCCCAGGGAGGCTGTGGCAGCCGCTCTAATTCCCTTCAGAAGAGGTGGTGTTGGGTTGCCACTAACGAGTAAGACATGTTTCCTTTTTCTTCTCTTTTCATTCTTCTCATGTTGATGGAGGCGCGAGGTTGAACCATTGATTCTGTAGGGCGCCCGCGCGGAAGAAACAGGGGGGCCCAACATCTACATCGCCCTCATTCATAGTGCTTACTGGGAGAGCCCATGTGCCCCCGCTAGGCCCTGCGGGGCATGAAGAAGTCGCCCGCCGGCCCGACGCCAAGGTGGCACGCAATGTGGTGGAGGAGGGGCACGAGGCGCCTCCTTCCCCCATGCAAAGACATGCCTCCCCCTCTTGAGGAAGGCCAGCCTAAAGGCAAGCCCTCGAGCGAGGAGAACGTGCCTCCAGAGGCACCTGATGCTGGGGGTGCCACCTAAATGGAGGTGGAGAATGAGGCGGACCCCCAAGCGAGCTCCATGCTGGCATGGGGGATGACGCCCACCAAGAGACCGTAGCGATCCCTCTATAGATGCCGCTGCACCAGGACACGGAAGAGTTTGTGCCAAGCCCTCAATGCATGACTAATGTGGAGTCCCTCATCAAGGGCAAGGGGGATGCTAAGGAGGAGGCCCCCGTAGGAACAACGCGTACGGTGGCCACGGGTGGTAGCGCTGAAAATCGCCCATGCTGAACCCTGCAGCTGGTCAACACAACACCCTGGTATGGTGAGGAGCCTTCCAGAGCGCTAGGGATGCACTAGACATGCTCGAGGACGACCTCCAAGTGGAGGAGGCGCACCTTGCAGCCGGGCTCCTGGGCCTGGCTGTTAGGCGGCACAAGCTTCTGGTGGCCGTCAAGATGGGCCACCATCAAGAGGATGCCGCCAGGGTAAAGAGGCACAAGTCCTCCCATGACGCCAAGGATCTCTAGGACAACATTGTCCGGGAGGTGGATGTAGCCAACCTGCAGCATGAAGAGGCAAAGGCATGTGCCAATGTGTTGGAGGAGCAGATCTCCCAATGCGAGAAGGAGCTCCAGGTGAAGGAGGACGCAGCCGCGGCACACGAGCGACACTTTTTCACACCCAAGGAGGAGCTCGCCAAAAAGCAGGAGGCCCTTGCAGCTCGTGAGGGGGACCTGGCAATCCTGGAGGGCGGGCTCTCCAGGACCATGACGTGGCTTGAGACTATGTCGGTATTTCCTCAAAGAGGAATGGATGATGCAGCACAACTACGGTAAGTATTTCCCTCAGTTATGAAACCAAGGTTATCGAACCAGTAGGAGAACCAAGCAACATAATGTAAACGGTACCTGCACACAAAGAACAAATACTTGCAACCCAACGTGTAAGCAAGGTTGTCAATCTCTCCATGGTAAAAGATACATTGGTTTGTATGAGATTGGATAAATAGATCGCACAAGAACAAAAAAAATAAAAGATGCAAATAAAAAGTGCAGCAAGATATTTTGGGTTTTTTGGAATAATAGATCTGAAAGCAAATGCTAAAAAGATAGATCGAAAAGCAATATATTAAAAGGATAAACCCGGGGTCGTAGATTTCACTAGTGGCTTCTATCAAGAAAATAGCACACGGTGGGTAAACAAATCACTATTGGGCAATTGATAGAAGATCAAATTATCATGACGATATCCAAGGCAATGATCAATATATAGGCATCACGTCCAAGATTAGTAGACCGAAACGATTCTGCATCTACTACTATTACTCCACACATCGACCGCTATCCAGCATGTATCTAGTGTATTAAGTTCATGGACAAATGGAGTAATGCAATAAGAATGATGACATCATGTAGACAAGATATATTCATGTAGGAGTAGACCCCATCTTATTATCCTTAATAGCAACAATACATGCATGCCTTGCTGCCCATTCTGTCACTGGGAGAGGACACCGCAAGATCGAACCCATCACAAAGCACCTCTTCCCATGGCAAGAAAAAATGAACTAGTTGGGCTAACTAAACCAAAGATTCGAACAAGAAATACGAGGCTATAAATATTCATGCATATAAGAGATCAAAGAAGACTCAAAAATGTCGGTGTACTAGAGTTTGGGCTTTTAGTACCCCATACTTGTGCACGGGTAATTGTAGCCACACCAGCGGCAAGGCCTGCCAAGCGACTGCTGGAAGCAAGTACAAAGACGTCAAGAAAACATTCAAGTAAACAAGCACAAGACCAAAGGCCAAAGGCTGGAACCTAGGCAAGATCTTGTCGGGGGTGGCTTACAGAGCCCCGGCAAGAAGTGCACTCGGCAAGACCTCGCCACCCTGCCAGCGCAGAGACCAGGTGTCATCCCACCAGGATATGTGTCAAGGCGCTGGCGATGGAGAGGCTAAGTGATGCCGATGGAACGGGCTCCTGTCACGTCCCGTAGAAGGTTAGGGACACCTGATGGAGCATTAAATGTATTTGTCCTACATCGTTAGTGTTAGGTATGATAACACTGTAGCACTGTACACCTTGTGCATGTACTGTACACCACTGTTGGAGACCCCTTAGTCATATAAAAGGAGGCCCAAGGCATTACGAGGAAAAGGCTTCTTCTTCTTTCACCTTTTGGCTCACGCGCGTAGCAGATGTGTACTGTTCACAACGCTCCTACAGCCAGAACCCTAAAACATCCATAATACACTAAAGTAGGAGTAGCATTTTATGCTTCTCAGCAGCACGAACCTGGGTAAAAACCTCCCCCTCGCGCTGCTCGTCAGATCTGCTATTTGCGCACATTGTCTCCCTGCCGAACCACAAAGGGATCCACGCGATCCCATATGTGTCGTACCCCGACATATTTGGCGCACCAGGTAGGGGGGGAGGTTGTGTGAACCTGATCTAACGATCAATGTGCCAGTTTCTTCATCGCCATGGGCCCCGAGAAGAAGGGTTTCATGGCAGTTGATCTGTCCACATCTTGTGCGCGTGTAGCCACTCGGACAGGTGACGGTGTAGATGTAGGCAGAGGTCTTGAACCTCCACGACCTTTTGGTGATCAAGGCCAAGCCAGTGGCGCTGTTCGTAGTGACAACGACAACCCATGCGCCGCTAGATCTCAAAACGAAGTTGTGCTACCTACAGGCAGCGCAGTGAACTCCAGGAATGGAAGGGCACCTTCCAAGACACCTATGCTAGTGCATACACCGCGACCTTCTCAGGTCGCACACGATGAGCAGCGTTGTGACGTCGATGGTTCTAAGCGCCCCCATGGAAAGGCTCCTGAGCATCACTCCCGAGATGCACGGGACCAACATGCACGCCATAATGCTGGTGGAGGTGGCGATCAGTCGCGGGACCATGATGGAGCTCCTTCTAACGTGGTTAAGATCCAGAGCCCCTCATGTCTATTGCACCTTCCGCTGCCGACCTCATCAGCAGAAGCATTGGCGCGAGCAAAGCTACTCCTGAATTTCCCTCCTACGGCGGAGAAGCTTGATGAGTGGAGAGCTACTATCCAGAGCATTGTCAGCTTCGTTGATAGGAACGGGCTACAGCAGGCGGAGCCTTCACAGCAGCGGTCCATCGAGTCAGCACGTACCAATGGCGACAAGGCCGGAGGTGGCACGACCATGGTGCACTCTCCTCCTCGGCGACAACGGCGGTCGCCGACTCGACCAGTCAGCACCGATGATGATGACTCAATGGTGTTGTCTGATCCGTGAACCCACTGCGATCAACGTCAAATTCTTCGGTAGCGAACCAAAGAAGACGCTCGGACTACCATTGAGCGATGACGGGAAGCGCGCCATCAATCTGATAGGCACACAGGACCCATTGTAGACAAGCCTGTGCTAGGGTATCCTATTGACCTACCTTATGAGGTGGGTTGCCCAACGTTCACTGTGAGCTGCGGCGAGTCCAGTGGCCCAATTCCCGAACGTTCAACTCGGAGGTCCCGGAGAAATACGATGGCAAAACGCACCCGTTGGTGTTCTTGAGCATCTACACCATTGCGGTGTAGGCTTCCGGGGCTTGCGATGATAAGATACTCGCCAACTACTTCCCCTTGGTTATCAAGCCCAACGTCAGGTCGTGGTGGATGCATTTGCCGGACAATTCCATTTCTTGCTGGGCAAACTTGTGTCATGAGTTTGTGGCGCCTTTACCGGAGGCCACCAAGCTCCTACCAAGCAAGTGATTTGCATCTCATCCCTCAAAAGGAAGGCAAAACCTTGCGCAAGTACATTCAGATATTCAGCTGTATACATCACAACACCTCAGATGTTCATCTTGCTGCTATTATCAGCATGTTTCATCAGAACGTGTGTAACCGAAGGATGCGTGAAGAGCTGGTGATGAACAAAGTTAAGGATGTCACCAAGCTCTATGCTATGGCTGATAGATGTGCTCGGGCTGAAGATGGGAGGAGACTCCCCGGCAAGGATGCTGGCACTGGAGTCAACTCTAACAAAGACAGCACCACCCCGACAAGGATAGGCCAATGGCAGAACAAGAAACGCAAGGACAAGGCTATGCTTGCCATCGAGGAATCTAGAAACCCCAACACCGCCAAGAAGACTACAGTTGACAGCCCCTGCAAGAAGATTGTTGGGTGCATCTCTTGTCAGGCCTTGGCGGCTGCCGACAAGCCGGAGGGATCCGACAAGCAGTACTACAAGATCCATCGCGCCAAGGGTCATGATTTCCATAACTGCCGGCAAGTTGAGCAGCTTTCCGAGAGGCAGAAAGCTGAGTATGTGAGGCGAGATAAGGAGAAGGCCCAAGACGGTGCATAAGGGTCTAGCAAGAAACGCGTTGGCCGGGGAGGTCGCCATGTCAAGGCCAAGCAACGGGAGAGGCCCGCTCGAGGCTGTGACAAGGAAGAGAGGATGACGATGGCAACATAGAGGACGATGAGTCTAGCAAGCACAAATTTCAAAGAGCTACAGATGTCATGTGCATCGACGAAGGCGCCTCATTACATTCTTCCCACCGCCAACTCAAACAATGGGCGCGCGAGATTAATGCGACAGAGCCATCTGTTGAAGCCCGAAAACCATTGAGATGGTCCCACACGCCTATCATTTTCCAAGCCGAGGATCACCCTAATCGCACAACTCCGGTCGGGTGTCTACCATTGTTGGTTTCGCCAACAATTCGTGACCTCAAGGTGATGAAAATGCTAGTTGATGGTGGGGACGGTTTGAACTTGATCTCGCTTGATGTGATTAGAAGGTTGCAAATTCCTGATGAAGATCTCGAGGAGACGGGCATGTTTTAGGGGATCAATCCAGGGAGGAGTCAGCCGAAGGGCAAGATCACACTGCCGGTAACATTAGGTAGTGACAGGAACTTCAGGACAGAGAAGATTGTTTTCGACGTTGCCAAAATTCCATTGCCATATAATGGGACCCTTGGCCGCCCAGCGCTGGCTAAGTTCATGGCGGCATCACACTATGCTTATAATGTGTTGATGATGACCGGGCCGATTAGCGTCATCACAATCAACTCTGACAAGAAGGATGCACTTATCTATGCGGACCAACTTTACCAGGAGGCAGTTGCAGCACCTGCTGCCAAGGCACTGATATGTATCCAATGTATCTCTAATTTTTAAGATGGCATGCTATTATATTATCTGTTTTGGATGTTTTATATGCATTAATATGCTATTTTATATTATTTTGGGACTAATCTATTAATCTAAAGCCAAGTGACAGTTTCTGTTTTTTCCTTGTTTTTGAGTTTTGCATATACGGAATATTAAAACGAGTCCAAACGGAATAAAACCTTCGCAAGGATTTTTTTTGGAAGGAAACAAGTCATCCAAGCTTGGAGTACACGTTAGGGGAGGTGCCAACGCGCCACAAGCCTGCTAGGCGCCCCTCCGGCCACGCCTAGCGGGCTGGTCGCCTCCTGGTAGGTCTCCTAACCCTAATTCTTGGCCTATAAATACCCAAATATTCCCCCAACATCAGAACTAGCCTCCGTTCCCGAGAGATCCAATCTTGGAGCCTTTTTCGGTAATCTACCGGAGGGGGTTTCGATCACGGAGGGCATCTAAATCAACTCCATTGCCCCTCCAATGATGCGTGAGTAGTCCACCACAGACCTACGGGTCCATAGCTAGTAGCTAGATGGCTTCTTCTCTCTCTTTGATCTTCAATACCATGTTCTTCATGATCTTCATGGAGATCTATCCGATGTAATCCTCTTTTGTGGTGTTTTTGTTAAGATCCGATGAATAGTGAGTTTACGTTCAGATTATCCATGAAACTTATTTGAATCTCCTCTTATTTCTTATATGCATGATTTCATATCCTTGCAAGTCTCTTCGAGTTATTTCTTTGGTTTGGCCAACTAGATTGGTAATTCTTGCAATGGGAGAAGTGCTTGGTTTTGGGTTCAATCTTGCGGTGTCCTCACCCAGTGACATAGTAGGGGTAGCGAGGCACGTACTGTATTGTTGCCATCAAGGGTAACAAGATGGAGTTTTCATCATATTGCTTGTGTTTATCCATCTACATCATGTCATCTTTCTTACTATGTTACTCTGTTCTTCATGAACTTAATACTCTAGATGCAGGCAGGAGTCGGTCGATGTGTGGAGTAATAGTAGTAGATGCAGAATCGTTTCGGTCTACTTGTCACGGATGTGATGCCTATATGCATGATCATTGCCTTGGCTAACTACATGATTATTTTCTTTTCTATCAACTGCTTGACAGTAATTTGTTTACCCACCATGATATTTGCCTTCAAGAGAGAAGTCTCTAGTGAAACCTTGGCCAAGGGTCTATCTTCCATCATATATTTTCAGATGTATACCTTGCTGCAATTTACTTATATTTTACTTTCAGCACTCATTTACATCTATCTCTTTCAGATCTAATCCTTGCAAATAACCATGAAGGGATTGACAACCCCTTTATAGCGTTGGGTGCATGAGTTTGATTGTTTGTGTAGGTGCATCCATTGGTGACTTGCTTGTTCCTCCTACTGGATTGATAACTTGGTTCTCAACAACTAAGGAAAATACTTACCTACTTCGCTGCATCACCCTTTCCTCTTCAAGGGAAAACCAACGCATGCTCAAGAGGTAGCAAGAAGAATTTCTGGCGCCGTTGCCGGGGAGGAAACCTAAAGTCAAGACAAGATCTCTCCCGTCAACTTGCCAATTTCTAGCGCCATTGCCGAGGAGGATACACATCAAGCCTACCAAGTACCCATCACAAACTCATCTCTTGCATCTACATTTTTTGCCATTTGCCTTTCATTTTCCTCTCCCCCACTTCTAAAATGATTTTCAGAAAATATCAATAATATTTGCCTTTTTCTCGCCGGATATCGTGTTTGCTACGTTTTCTTGTGTTGCTATGTGCCTTCTATTTCCTTGCATCTTCGCTTGCTCAAAATCTATTGATATGGATCCTCATCCACTTGTCAATCTTTTCAAAATACCAAGTTATGATGAACGAACTGCTTGTGAGTTGAGTGCACTTGATTATCTCTATGAATCTTTGTTTGAAAATCATGAATCTGAATTTTTTGATGAAGTATTGAAAGAAGAAATTTATGAGGAGATTTATGATAGTCCCTTGAATAAAAATCATGCTTGCCATGTTGTTAGTATGAATTCTCTGAATATCCATGATGCTAATGATATGCAAAACCACAAGATTGGGGATGCCATTCTTGATGAAGATGATATTTTTTGTTCCCCAAGTTTTGGTGATGACATGTATGCTATAATTGATCATGAAAAGAATGATTTGTGTGATAGTTATATTGTGATATTCCTTCATGATTATACTGAAAATTATTATGAGGGAGGAAAATATGCTTGCAGGAGTTGCAATAATATCAAGTTTCCTCTATATTTGTTCAAAGTTTTGAAGTTATGCTTGTTTTGCCTTCCTATGCTAGTTGATTCTTGCTCCCATAAATTGTTTGCTCAAAAATTCCCTATGCATAGGAAGTGGGTTATAATTAAATGTGATTTTCATGAGATTCATGATTCTCTCTTGCATCTTTCAAATACTAATTTTATGTGAGCATCATTGAAATCATTATGCCTAGCTAGGGGCGTTAAACAATAGCGCTTGTTGGGAGGTAACCCAATTTTATTTCTGTGTTCTGTTTTTTCCTTCTGTTTTTGAGTGTTTCCCACATTATTACTTCTCTATTAATTGTGTTTTGTTATTTTAATTAGTGTTTGAGCCAAGTAAAACCTTTGGGGTGATCTATGGTAGTTGTTGATTTGATCTTGCCGAAAGTTTTGCGCTCAGTCCAGGAATTTTCTAATTTTTTTAGAGTGTATAATTGATCTGAAAGTTTTACACAAGATTGATATATAAATTTCCCAGGCTTTCATAATTTTTAACAATTGTTTGAGTTACATAAGTATACGAAGTTTCCATATTGCTACAGACTGTTCTATTTTTGACAGATTCTATTTTCTTTGAGTTGTTTGCCTATTTTGATGAATCTATGGGTTGTATCATGGGGTATGAGCCATGGAGAAGTTATATTACAGTAGGTATAACACCAATATAAATAAATAATTAGTTCACAATAGTACCTAAAGTGCTGATTTATTTTCTTATACTAATGGATCTCACGAGTTTTCTGTTAAGTTTTCTGTTGGGAAGTTTTCATGTTTTGGGTAAAGATTTGATGGACTATGGAATAAGGAGTGGAAAGAGCCTAAGATTGGGGTTGGACAAGGCACCCCAAGTCATATTCAAGTATGCCAAAGAGCCTAAGCTTGGGTATGCCCCGGAAGGCATCCCCTCTTTCGTCTTCAATCCATCGGTAAATTTACTTGAGGCTATATGTTTATTCACCACATGATATGTGTTTTGCTTGGAGCGTCTTGTATGATATGAGTCTTTGCTTGTTAGTTTTCCAAAATCATCCTTTCTGCACACATCGTTTCGGAGAGACACACTGAATCGTCAATTTATTAGAATACTCTATGTGCTTCACTTATATCTTTTGAGTTGGGCAATTTTGCTCTATGTGCTTCACTTATATCTTTTAGAGCATGGTGGTGTTTGTGTTTCTTATAGAAATATTTGAACTCTTGTACCTCACTTATATTATTTTTAGAGTTTCCAAAACAACATGGTAATTGGTCTAGGTTATGAATTTAGTCCTAATATGATAGGCATCCAAAAGGGATATAATAAAAACGTCCATATTAAGTGCATTGAGTATTTATGAGAAGTTTGATTCCTTGCATAAAGTTTTGAGATATAAACATGGTAATGTTAAGATACATGTTAGGAAGTAAATTGTGATTTGGTAAATATACTTGTGTAAAGGTTTGTGATTCCCATAGCATGCACGTATGGTGAACCGCTATGTAAGGAAGTCGGAGCATGACTTGTTTATAGATTGGCAGCCTTTGTGTGAGGGTCGGGGGCGCGCGATGGTTAACTCCTACCAACCTCCCCCCTAAGAGCATGTGTTTAATTCTTTGCTTCAATGAATAATAGACTTTTGCAATAAGTATGTGAGTTTTTTATGACTAATGTTGAGTCCATGGATTATACGCACTCTCACCCTTCCACTTTTGCTCGCCTTTCTAGTACCGTGCAACTTTCACCGGTGCAACAAACACTTTCCTCAAAATAGCCACCATATAGCTTCCTCAAAACAGCCACCATATATCTTTCCTCAAAAACGCCACCATATATCTGTCCTCAAAACAGCCACCATACCTACCTATTATGGCATTTCCATAGTCATTCCAAGATATATTTCCATGCAACTTCCACTGTTTCCTTTTATGACATGCACCATCACTTCCATATTGCATATAGAGTCATATTTGGTCATAGGTATCGAGTCGTAATTTTCTTTAGAGTTGTAAGTAAATAAAAGTTTGATGATTATCATTATTAGAGCATGTCACATGTGAGGAAAGGATGATGGAAGTTATGATTCCCTCACATGTGGGGATGAGATTCCGGACTTTATGAAAAATAAAACAGGCCAGCGAAGCCCAATAAAAAATGAATAAAAGAGGCCTTATATGCCCACATAAAAATGAGAGAAAAGAGAGAAAGGACATTGCTACTACCTTTTTACGCACTTGTGCTTCAAAGTAGCACCATGATCTTCATGATAGAGAGTTTCCTATTTTGTCACTTTCATATAGCTAGTGGAATTTTTCTTCATGATGCACGTCGACTTAGTTCCCTTTTGAGATTTCATACACTTTTAGCTCTAGTGCATCCGTTGCATGGCAGTCCCTACTCACTCACATTGATATCTATTGATGGGCATCTCCATGGCCCGTTGATACGCCTAGTTGATGTGAGACTATCTTTTTCCCTTTCCTTGAAAACATCCACCATATTCTATTCCACATATAGTGCTATATCCATGGCTCGCGCTCATGTATTGCATGAGAGTTGAAAAAGTTGAGAAAATAAAGGTGTGAAAACAATTGCTTGACTTTTCATTGAGGTTGTGTATGATATAAATACTTTGTGTTGGGAAGACGGAGCATAGCGAGACCATATGATATTGTAGGGATAACTTTCTTTTGCCATTATATTTTGAATAGATACAATTGCTTTGCTAGTATGCTTGAAATGTTATTGTTTCTATATCAATATTAAGCTTTTGTTTTGAGTCTTACAGATCTGAATATTCATGCCACAATAAAGAATATTACTTGGATAAATATGTTAGGTAGCACTCCACATCACAAATTGTGTTTTTATCATTTATGCAGGAATTAAGCTTGGGGATGTTGATACGTCTCCAACGTATCTATATTTTTTTATGATGGCATGCTATCATATTATCTGTTTTCGATGTTTTATATGCATTAATATACTAATTTATATTATTTTTGGGACTAACCTATCAATCTAGAGCCAAGTGCCAGTTTGTGTTTTTTCCTTGTTTTTGAGTTTTGCAGATATGGAATATTAAACGGATTCCAAACGGAATAAAACCTTCGGAGGGAATTTTTTTGGAAGGAAACAAGTCATCCAAGCTTGGAGTGCACGTCAGGGGAGGTGCCAGGGTGCCACAAGCCTACTATGCGCGGGGCCCCCTAGCCATGCCTAGCAAGCTTGTCGCCTCCAAGCAGGTCTCCTAACCCTAATTCTTGGTCTATAAATACTCAAATATTCCCCCAACATCAGAACGATCCACACAAATACTTTTCCGTTGTTGGAAGCCTCCGTTCCCGAGAGATCCAATCTTGGAGCCTTTTCCGGTAATCTGCTGGAGTGGGTTTCGATCATGGAGGGCATCTACATCAACGCCATTGCCCCCCCCCCCCCCTCGATGATGCGTGAGTAGTCCATCATAGACCTATGGGTCTATAGCTAGTAGCTAGATGGCTTCTTCTCTCTCTTTGATCTTCAATACCATGTTCTTCATGCTCTTCATGCAGATCTATCCAATGTAGTCCTTCATACTCCCATCGTTGGTACGACCATCAAGGCCCAGGCCTTGGAGGCCACACGAATACAGCTTGAAGAGCTCCAGAGAGAACTTGACGAGCATGCTCGCCAGCGCCCACCAGTTTCCAGTTGACGTCAGTGATAGCTGTTTCCAACTGGATCTCACAACAATGTTGAGGTATACCATACTCCTGTGTTAAACGTTGCAGCTGTAGCTAGGATAGCAGATTCCATTTAGCCGTCATGGTCAGAGCCTGGTAGAGGGTTGATGGAGACTAGAGCATTGCTGGATGCAGTGCAGCGTCAGAATTCTGTTGTTTTGCAGTTGCGCAATAGGATTCACAATAATTCACCAAAGGAAGAGACTATTCAGTCGTCGCATAGTCCTAGATCGCCCTTGTGTCGAAGGGGCGGAGGTTTTAGTGAAGATCAGTTCAGGGATCAGTTTCACCGTGATGATCACCGTCGAGTGCCCACTCCTCCGCAAGGTGGTCCGCATGTGCCCCGGCACCAGGACGAACCGCGCTCGTTCGGTGATGAGCGGAATGTGGGGTTTGATGCTCGTGATCTCCTCACTTAGAGGCGGATCGACTGAGGCAGAGCCCATAGAGATGGGCATGACAAAGATTTTCTGAGTGGCAGCACAGCTGGTATTTCTGGCCCCCGGTGCTTTAGCAGGGCCATATGTTTTGTGGAGATTCCCCCCAACTTCAGGTTGGCGGCTGGGATCGGGAAGTTTTCTAGCGAGTCAAAGCCAAAGACTTGGTTGGACGACTACCGAGTGGTTGTTCAGATTGGTGGTGGCAATGATAACGTCGCGATGAAACATTTGTCCTTGATGTTGGATGGTTTGGCTCGTGCATGACTGAATCGCTTGGCTCCATCTAGCATACACTGTTGGGCGGATCTCACCCGAGTGTTTGTGAGAACGTTCGAGGGCACTTGCAAGTGTCCTGCCGGGCTGATTGACTTGCAGCATTGTGTTCAGAAGCCCAATGAGACCTTGAGGGATTACATTCAGCGCTGGTCCACTCTGCATCATACAGTGAAAATGTTTCTGAACATCAAGTTGTTTGTGCTTTCAAGGCTGGAGTGAAACACAAAGAGCTCTATTTAAAGTTTAGCCGAACATGCGACATCTCACTAAGTAAAATGATGGAAATCGCCATTCAGTACGCCAATGGCGAAGAAGAAGACCGCGTTCGCAGCAGCAAAGGAAAAGCAATCAACAACGATGCCAGCGGCAATTCTAGTTGTAAGCAGAAGCGGAAGGCTATTGGCCCTGTCCAGGCAGAGGTGGCCGCTCTGGTGGCCCAAGGAAAGAACAAGGGGAATTCCAAACGACAGTTTAACCCCAAGAAAGGAAAGAGACAGTCAGGGACTAATGTGATGGATCTACCGTGTGCAATCCACACGAGGAAAGACGAAGAAGGCAACTTGATATTGCCCAAGCATACCACTCGGCTATGTCGACTGCTCATTCAGCAGTTCAAAGAGACTCCGTCGAGTGAGAAAACTCCTGAGAAGGATGATGAAGACAAAGAAACATTCCCTGATGTCACCGCTACACTGATGATTTTTGCTGATGTTGAAAGCAAGAGTCGATTGAAGGTCATCAACAGGGAGGTCAACATGGCCGTACCTACCACCCCACCTACCTCAAGTGGTCTCAGACTACCATCACGTTTGATCAGTCGGATCATCCCGCTCACGTGGCCACTCCCGATCGACAGGCTATGGTGGTTGATCCAGTTGGGGGGGGGCACTCGACTTCGCAAGGTCCTCATGGACGGTGGTAGCGGCCTGAACATCCTTTACGTGGATACCCTTAAAGGGATGGGCATTCCAATGTTCTGACTCAGTGAGAGCAACATGCAATTCTATAGAGTCATCCCAGGGAAGAAGGCCAAGTCACTCGGCCAGATTGCATTGGATGTGACATTCGGAACAGATAGAAATTTTTGAAAGGACAAGTTGATGTTTGAAGTCATGGATTTCCAGAGCGCTTATCATGCCATTCTGGGTCGGCCCGCGTATGCTCATTTCATGGCCCATCCATGTTACATGTATCTCATGTTGAAGATGCCAGGGCCCAAAGGTGTGATCACGGTCACTGGCAATCGACAACAGGCTGAAGAGTGCCTCCAGCAAGGCTCCAAAATCGCCGATCACCAGATGGCTATGGTTGAGATGGAAGAATACAAGAAGAGTGTTGACCCTGTTGATTTGTTGCGCGCTAACAAGCCTACTTCCTAGTCAGCATTTCAGTCAGCAGGGGAAGTGAAGAAAGTACGCATCCACCCGACAGATTCAACTGTCACGCCGACCAATATATCATCAACACTCAACAACAAATAGGAAGCTGAGCTCATCCAGTTCCTCTGTGAGAACTGGGATATCTTCGCATGGAAGCCTGCTGACATGCCGAGGGTCCCAGGGAGCTTGCTGAGCACCGACTGAGAGTTGACCCGAAGGCCAAGCCCGTAAAGGAGCATTTGAGTCGATCGGCGGCAGAGAAGCGTAAAGCAATCGGCAAAGAGGTGGCTCGTCTCTTGCAAGCAAAGTTTATTCGGAAGATTTACCACTCTGAGTGGCTCTCAAATGTTGTCATGGTTCCTAAGAAGGACAAGTCACTACGCATGTGTATTGACTTCAAGCATATCAATCGGGCGTGCCCGAAGGATCATTTTCCGCTCCCCCGCATAGATCAGATTGTTGACTCGACCGCGGGATGCGAGCATTTATCGTTTCTAGATGCTTACTCCGGGTACCATCAGATCCGTCTGTTTGGCCTGGATGAAATAAAAACAGCCTTCATCACCCCATTCGGGTGTTTTTGCTACATCACCATGCCATTCAGTTTGAAAAATGCCGGCGCTACTTTCATGCGCATGATTCAGAAGTGTTTACTCGACCAGATCCCTCAGAATGCCGAGGCATAGATGGATGATATCGTCATCAAGTCCCGCAAAGGTTCCGACCTGCTAGCCGACTTGGCCAAAACTTTCGCCAATCTAAGGAGGTACGATATAAAGTTGAATCCGGCTAAGTGTATTTTCGGTGTCCCTGGCGGCAAGTTACTCGGTTTTCTCATTTCCGAACTAGGGATCAATGTCAACCCTGAGAAAATCAGCGCCACGACCCAAATGAAGACTCCCGTGTGAGTGCACGATGTTTAGAAGCTCACAGGTTGCTTGGCAGCATTGAGTCGATTCATTTCTCGTCTCAGTGAGAAGGCATTGCCTTTGTACCGACTAATGAAGAAGTTAGACACATTCGATTGGACTCTAGAGGCCGAAGCAGCGTTTGTCAAGCTCAAAGCCCTGCTCTCCACCCAGCCGGTGCTTGCTTCTCCTCGCAAGAAAGAGCCCTTGCTCCTGTACATCGCAGCCACTAATCAGGTCGTCAGTACAGTGTTAACTATCGAGCGGGAAGAGGAGGGCAAGGATTACAAATTCCAATGTCCAGTCTATTATGTTTCTGAAGTATTGACTCCTTCGAAACAAAGATATCCTCACTACTAGAAGTTGGTTTGTGGTATTTATCTGTCAGCAAAGAAGGTGACACATTATTTTCAAGACCACTCGATTTCAGTCATCAGTGATGCTCCGTTATCCGAGATTCTCAACAATCGGGATGCAACTGGTCGAGTGGCTAAGTGGGCAATTCAGCTCCTATACTTTGACATCCAGTTTGAAGCCAAGAAAGCGATCAAGTCCCAGGCACTTGCAGATTTTATGGCCGAGTGGATTGAACAGCAACAGCCAAACCAGGTTCACTCGACACATTGGACCATGTTCTTTGATGGCTCTAAAATGTTGAATTGGTCCGGTGCTAGCGTTGTCTTAGTATCTCTAAAAGGCGACAAACTCAGTTATGTCTTGCAAATCCACTTCGATTCCTCCAACAATGAAGCAGAGTATGAAGCTCTTTTATATGGGATGCGCATGGCTATTTCACTCGGCGTCAAGCGCCTGATGGTTTATGGCGACTCAGATTTGGTGGTCAATCAAGTGATGACAGAGTGGGACATTCGAAACCCTGCTATGACTGGATACTGTAGTGCTGTTAGAAAGCTCGAGAAGAAATTTGAAGGTCTGGAACTTCATCATGTTCCCCGAGTGAAGAACCATGCAGCTGATGAGCTGGCAAAGATTGGATCCACTCGACGACCTGTCCCCAGCAATGTGTTTTCTGAACACCTCCATACTCCTTCGGTACAGGAAGATCCTTTCATTGAAGAGCCCCCGCAAGCTATGAGCTCCACCGATCTGACTGAAATCGATGTCCCTACAGTTATTGATTTAGTCATGGAAATTCTGGTCATCATTCCCGATTGGACGGTGCCCTATATTGCATATATCCTTAGACAAGAACTCCCTGAAGACGAGATAGAAGCACGGCAGATTGTGCACAGGTCGAAAGCTTTTACTATGATCGGGGATCAGCTGTTCAGAGAAAGCGTGACCGGCATGCCGCAACGTTGCATTTCCCCTAAAGAAGGTCGAGTGAGCCTGGATGAAATCCACTTGGGAACTTGCGGCCATCATGCATCCTCACGGACAATCGTCGCTAAAGTGTACCGGGCTAGTTTCTTCTGGCCATAGGCCAATGAGATGGCCAAAGACATTGTTGATCATTGTGAGGGGTGCCAATTCTATGCAAACTTATCTCATAAGCCGGCGTCTGCTCTCGCCTAGCCGTTTGCTATCTAGGGCCTAGACATGGTTTGTCCCTTTTGGACTGGAAAAGGCGGATTCACTCATTTTCTCGCTGCGGTCGACAAATTTACAAAGTGGATTGAGGCCAAGCCGATAAAGAAATTGAACTCTCATACGGCGGTCACATTAATGAGGGAAATAATTTTCCGATACGGTGTTCCCCACAGCATCATCACGGATAATGGAACCAACTTTGACTTGGAAGAATTCAGACACTTCTTCACCTCCCAAGGCACTCGGGTGTATTATGCTTCCGTTGCGCACCCCCAAATCAATGGTCAAGTTGAGCAAGATAACGGCCTCATCCTACAAGGTTTGAAGCCTCGTCTGATGCGCGACTTGGATCATGCTGCCGGAGCCTAGGTGTTAGAATTGCCATCTGTTTTATGGGGCCTGAGAACAACGCCTAATCAGTCGACTGGACGAACTCCTTTTTTCCTGGTCTATGGAGCTGAAGTTGTCCTGCCGAGTGATTTGTTTCACAACTCTCCCCGAGTGGAACTTTATTCTGAAGCCGAAGCTAAACAAGCAAGACAGGATGGCGTAGACCTCCTAGAGGAAGAGCAAGAGATGGCTCTGATCCAGACCACAACTTATAAGCAAGATCTGCGACGCTTCCATGCGAAAAATGTTAAGAGTCGGTCATTTCATGAGGGAGATTTGGTGCTCCAAGTGGATCAACAGCAACCCCATAGGCTCGCTCCGGCATGGGAGGGTCCCTTCATTGTCACCAAGGTGTTGAACAACAAAGCTTATCACCTGTACAACCTCAAGAAGAAAATTGACAAGCCGTGAGCCTGGAACGCAGATTTGCTCCGGCGTTTCTATACTTAGGAACAGAGTGGTTTTGATGTAATAAAAATATTTCAATGCATGTCATATATGCAAGTTTGACTTCTGCAGTCTTTTCGTCGACTCCAATCAAGTAATTCCTCGCTTGGGACCACTCCGAGTGTTGAGCAATCCTCACGCTCGGGGGCTTAGCTGCGAACATGCTTTCACCTAAGTTAAAAACCCTACCGAGTGGATAGCAGTCCATTCACTCGATGACTTAGCTGCGAATCAGTCTTCACCTAAGTTCAAAACTACTCTGAGTGTTGAGAAATCCTCACACTCGGGGGCTTAGCTGCGAACATGCTTTCGCCTAAGTTAAAAACCATGCCGCGTGGATAGCAGTCCATTCACTCGACAACTTAGCTGCGAATCATTCTTCGCCTAAGTTCAAAAATGCTCTGAGTGTTGAGCAATCCTCGCACTCGGGGGCTTAGCTGCGAACTTGCCTTTGCCTAAGTTAAAAACCAATCAGTCTTCGCTTAAATCCAAAACTACTCCGAGTGTTGAGTAATCCTCACACTCGGGGGCTTAGCTGCGAACATGCCTTCGCCTAAGATTTAAAACCTTGCTGAGTGGATAGCGTTCCATTCACTCGATGGCTTAGCTGTGAACCAGTCTTCGCCTAAGTTCAAAACTATTTCGAGTGTTGAGCAATCCTCACATTCGGGGGCTTAGCTGCAAACCTGTTTTCGCCTAAGTCAAAAACAAATTCAGTCGAACAAACGATTGAAAGCCAAATATGGATAAATTTAGAGGTTTCATCACGGATAAGTGTTTCGTGTGCAAGCAAATCTGCTCAGGCTGAAGGCATGAATGAAGTTTTTAGGTCGGTACATTTCCACTCGGCATACCGAGGCAAATAAAGTTTTCCCATAAATTAAGTTTTGTAAGCACCCGACGGGCTTGCTGGATCGATGAATGTCTCCAAGTCAATCCCATCTACGATCCTCGTGGCTGCATCAATGAAGGTCTCCATGAAATCTCCAAACTGCAGATTCTTCGTATTCATTATTCGGAGCTCCTTCAACTTGTCCTCCCTTGCCTCCTTGCAATGGACTCTTCCGAGGGAGAGCACCACATCGGCTCCGCAGCGGGCGGCAGATTTCTTCCAAGCCTGCACTCGACTCGGAAGGTCATTAAGGCGTGCCATCATGGATGTAAGATCAAGCTGAAGGGTGTCTTCGGGCCATAGTTCTTTGTCGATCTTCTCCATCACAGATTTTAGTCGGAGGACATATGCTTGAACACCCTGGAGTCTGACGTTGAGTCGGAACATGTTCATGGCCACTCCGTCACCAATAGGTGACTTGGTGGGATCCAAATTGGGCTCGATTTCTTTGGTTTCCTTTTCAAAGTCCTGGCAGAATTCTGTTGGGAAGAAGGAATGGGAGGAGGTTTAATGAAATTCAGTCATCAAGGATTTTATGAAGTTCAGTCGACACTGATGGTTACCGTTGAGCATGATGTACATCTTTCTCGCGAACTCCCCCAAGTGCTTCTCCAAGCCATTGCTCCTCTTGGTCAGCTCCTCAGTCTTCTTGATGAGTTCCACACATTCCTGCTTCAGCTTGGAGATTTCCACCTCCATCTTCTTGGCGGAGCCAGTTTCTACTCAGCAACTTCAGTCTTCTCCCTCGCCACCTATTGGCCATCAGCAAGCGCTTTGTCCTTGTCCTCTAGCGCCTTTTCATGGTATCTAAAGAAATAGCATTGTTGAGTCGCGCTTGGAGTCGACGATTTTCATCGCGTATGTCTGTTTGAGTGAAAACACTCGGTTCAAAGCATGGAAAGTGAGGATAAGAATGCATTGGGTCGACATAAGTTACCTCCTAGAGTATTCAATTCAGTTCGCACTCACTCCAAACTACTGTTGGAGACCTCCAAGTCCACTCGCAGCTGGTTCCTTTCCTCCTCGAGGTCCTTGTACTATGTGCCAAGTTCGCAAGCTCTCTGAAATCAACAAAGAAAAAATTCAGTCGACAACAAACACTTTCACTCCCGAGTGCAGAAGGTCAAAAACAGCTCGTATGCTTCTTTGGTGCGCAGCATCATCTGTTCCGCCTGGATCATGGCCTCCTTTGCGGCTCTGGTCTGATCTTCTAGAACGTGGTGCAGAGGAAAAGCAGTCACCTGCGGGATCGATGTTGCGGCTGGGATAGTCGAGGTAGTCTGAGGTGCTCCGGTTGGAGTTGACGTCACGATGGTTGAAACAGCTGGTGGAGTACTCGACACCGGTACCGCAGGATCGGTTCTGACCCGTGTCGAGTCACTTATTCCTTGGGAAGATCCAGCAGTCGATCGCTGAAGCGTCTGTGCCGACTGAGTTCTTCGGGTGCGTACGCGTGGGGTGCCTAAGGTTTCACCTTCACCCCCTGTACCCCGAGGTTGTTCTTCATCATCCTCTAGTTGAATGATTTTTGCAAATACCAATCGGCGATATTGAATCTTGCAATCGAGAAATTTCGAGAATCAGAGCTGAGTAAGGATTTATTTACCTCTCTAAGAAGTGGCCGCATCAGCAGTATCAACATCCATTTGCTCCTCTCCATCCCGTGGAGGCGACGTCATTGAGGTAGCAGCACTGGTAGATCAAATCCCACTCGGTTAACAAGAATTAGAACTTGCAATCGACAGCGGAAGATGAAAGCAAACACTTACGTTGAGACGATAGGAACAGCCATCTTCATGCGGGCCAGAGCTTTGCGAGGTTTTCCTGTATTGGGCTTGGGCTGCTTCGCCGATCGTTCACCCGACTCGACGGTAGAGGGTCGGTCCTGCTTCGAGTTCCTTTCACTTGGAATCCGGGCCTTATCCGTAGAAGTGGCAGGGTCCTGACGTGACTTGGATCGACGTTTGGCACGTGGTGGAGACTCGACTTCCTCCTCATTCTCACCCAAGTCCTCATATTCGTCTTCACTGTCATAAACACAGTCGATGTCCACACTGCCACCCTCACTTTCCCCACCATCTTCAGGCTGGCTCCCGTTGGGTACAAGCGAGTGCATGTGTGTCCACTCCTGCATGATTCAACAATGAAGTCAGTCAACAGTTCAATCAATCACTCAACAGAATAGAATGACAGTCGACAAGACAAGAGTTACCAGATTCTTTGGCGGATTTGCAGCAGAGTAGGGTTGGATCCTCTTCACACCCAGGGGGTTGTCACAAGCTCCGGTGACACTGCAAATCCACTGCTCGATTGTTTTTTGTGAAATCTCCTCCGGGTGTGTCCTGGTCGAGTCCTCGGGACTAGCATAATGCCACATAGTGTGATCCCTTGCTTGGAGAGGCTGGATCCGTTGACTAAGGAATGTCTCCAAGGGATCCATACTAGTGACTCCACCATGGATAAGGGGCCCTACGGCATCCACCAAGATCCGGACCTAGAATTTTTTTCCTCCAACACCTTCAAATATTTGGGAACGACTGGACGATCTAATGTGAAGGGAGAAAGGTCAGTTGACATATTGGGAGAAGCTACGTCCTTGCAATAAAACCCGGTCGACTACCAACCTCTAACCGATTCAGGAAAATCATGGAAGGAAAAGAACTACGAGCTCTCTTTTGTATTCCTAAACCCCCACACAGCTGGACTACATGACTCTTTTCATCCTCAGGGTGGGCCTTTTTACCGTCTGAGATCTAACGATGAAAATGTGCTTGAACTGTCCCCAGTGGAGAGAGTAGCCCAAGAAACACTCGCATAGAGTGATGAAGACAGACAAGTAGGAAATTGCATTTGGATGAAAGTGATGGAGCTGAGCTCCTAAGATGTTCAAAAATCCTCTAAAGAACGGATGGGGAGGCATGGAGAAACCTCTTTTCACGTCGGAGAGGAGAGCCTGCTCTCCCTCGCGCAGCTCCGGCTCGCGCTCCCCCTCCGACAGCCTCCAAGCACCATCCACCACGAGCCCGTTGACGACAAGGTTCTCGACGTCTGCGGTGGTGACTCTCGATGGGACAAAGTCCCCCTGGATCCACCCCATCGACGCGGTGAACCGGGCGGTTGAGGGCTTCTTGGCTTTGCCCTTCACGGATCCCTTCTTGACGCGCTCCAGCTTCTCCATGGCTCCCTTTGTCATCGCGGCGGCGGAGTTCATCAGAGCAGAGAAGAGTGGGGAGTTGGAGACAACGGAGGCGGAGGAAGAAACGAGATTTAGGAGAAAACAGTATGCGAGCTGCGGCACTTCGGGATTTAAACCCCGCCGAGTGCCTCACTGACATGTGGGCCCGCGAGATCCCCGCATATCCTAACCGCAGACGGTGCCCTATACGTGGCAAAATGAGCGGCGTGCAAATCGAGGCGTCATCATCGCGGACGCGCACGTTTCCCAAATTTGCGTATCCCGCAAGATCCGGGCCTGACAAAGTGACCCGTCACATCCAAATATCCCTTCAGGTCACTCGGAATTAAATTGGCATTGAGCATTCACTCGGACACTTTCAAGACAGAATCAATCCGGGCGAATGACAAAGAATTCAGTTGACTCAAGTTTCGTTGAAGCCCCGAAAGTCATTCGAAAGATTTGGTGCCCTGTTTTGAACTGGCATCGATATCCCCCATCACCACTCGAACCCTGATCCATCGGGGGCTAATGACGAGGATATGTACCTAGGGTAGGGCCCTAGGCCTGACCTATATACCCTACCTAAGGACATTACATTCGAAGGCTAAAGGACCACAAGAGAGATTCTTACTGGGTTCACCATGGCGTTCAAATCACTTGACAATCAATCCATTCGGTAGCTCCTTGCTCCACTCGACAGACACCTATCGCTCGGACGACCCCGCTTCTAGTCGACACCAGAAGACCAGAAGTCGCCCCTGAGAGACCAACACGTAGGCGTTAGGCCAGTCGTCATTAATAGCAATTATGTTGTACGTTACCAGTAATGCTAGTCTTTATACCCATGATCGGACCCTTGGATGCCTGGCAATTATGAGGGGCAGTGAACTCTGTATAAGCCGCCCAACCCCTCTAGCACAGGGGTTCAGAACCTTTGTAATACCTATTCTCCACACGACAAAGCTCCAGAGTGCTGAGACATAGGGCTGTTACCTCCACGAGAGGGGTCTGAACTCATACATCCGTGTGTACATCCTCGCCGTAGCTAGGACTCTGCCCTCTCCTTTCGTACCCCTACCTTCTATTGTTAGGCTCATTCCCACGACAGGTAGCAAGGCACATATTGTATTGTTGCCATAAAGGGTGACGAGATGGGGTTTTCATCATCTTGCTTGAGTTTATCCCTCTTCATCATGTCATCTTTCTTAATGCGTTACTCTGTTCTTCATGAACTTAATACTCTAGATGCAGGCAGGAGTTGGTCGATGTGTGGAGTAATAGTAGTAGATGCAGAATCGTTTCGGTCTACTTGTCACGGACATGATGCCTATATGCATGATCATTGCCTTGGATAACTACATGATTATTTGCTTTTCTATCTATTGCTTGACAGTAATTTGTTTACCCACGATGATATTTGCCTTCAAGAGAGAAGCCTCTAGTGAAACCTATGGTCCCCCGGGTCTATCTTCCATCATGTATTTTCAGATCTACACCTTGTTGCAATTTACTTATCTTTTACTTTTAGCACTCGTTTACATCTATCTCTTTCAGATCTAATCTTGCAAATAACCGTGAAGGGATTGACAACCCCTTTATAGCGTTGGGTGCAAGAGTTTGATTGTTTGTGTAGGTGCATCCATTGGTGACTTGCTTGTTCCTCCTACTGGATTGATAACTTGGTTCTCAACAACTGAGGCAAATACTTACCTACTTCACTACATCACTCTTTCCTCTTCAAGGGAAAACCAACACATGCTCAAGAGGTAGCAGGCACCGGCTCCTATAACTAAAGCTCCCGGGCGGAAGAAGACCGACAAGACCTCTGGTGCACACTCTGGCAAGTGCACCTCTTCGGAGTGTTTCTCTCCCGTTGACGATGTGCCAGAGAGCTCCACCGGCAAGAACAAGAAATCCAAGGCAGCTCCACCAGAAACTAAGAAAGTGCCCGTCAAGGAGGATGGTACGGGAGGAACTTTCACCATAAGTTCCACCTTTGATGACAAATAGGAAAGCACGCTCATTGCCTTCCTGCGGGCGAATGTCTATGCATTTGCATGCCAACCGTCTAATGTCCCCTGTGTTCCCAGGGAGGTAATTGAGCACCATCTTGTTGTCTGTCCTCATGCACGGCCCGTCAAGCAGAAAGTTAGGAAGCAAGTCTTGGAGCGGCAAGAAATTATTTCCGAGGAAATCAGGAAGTTGGAAGCAGCAGGTTTGGTCAGAGGTGGTTGGCCAATCCAGATGTAGTGCGCAAGGCGAATGGAAAATGGAGGTTGTGCATTGATTATACAGATCTCAATAAAGCCTGTCCAAAAGATCCTTTCCCCTTGCCATGCATCGACCAGATTGTGGACTCCACTACAGGCTGTGATCTGCTGTCATTTCTCGACACTTATTCAGGATACCACTAGATCTTCATTTCCAAGGAAGACGAAGAGAAGACCGCATTTATCACCCCATGTGTTACGTATTGCTTTGTGCGTATGCATTTCGGGTTGAAAAGTGTTGGTTCAACATTTGCAAGAGCAGTCCAGATTGGTTTTGAGCCTTAGCTACATAGAAATATGGAAGCTTATATGGATGACATTGTAGTTAAAACCAGGACAAAGCAACACTCATACAAGAACTAGAAGAGACGTTTGCAAATCTGTGCAAGATCAACTTGAAGCTCAATCCTTAGAAGTGTGTGTTTGGTGTTCCGTCAGGCAAGCTTCTCGGATTATTTGTGTCTTGGCGTGGGATTTAGGCGAACCCCAACAAGATCAAAGCAAATGAGCAGATTGAAGCACCAAGACGCGTCAAGGATGTGCGACGTCTTGCCGGTTGTGTTGGGGCTCTGAGTAGGTTCGTCTCAAAATTTGCTGAGCGCGCCCTGCCCTTTTTCAAAATCCTAAAAAAGAAGGTCCAATGAAGTGGACTCCAAAAGTGGAAGCAGTGCTGCAAGATTTGAAGAGGTACCTATCCTCTCCGCCAACACTAGTCGCACCTAGATCACAAGAGCCGTTGTTGCTATACCTGGCGGCAATGTATCAAGTGGCTAGTGCTGCGTTAGTGGCACGGAGAGAAGGCGATGAAGAAGCAGAGACAGAGGCAGGACCACCAAGCGACAAACCAGGATCTTCCCCAGCAGGGTCTGGTGCCGACAAGTCAGGATCTGTGCAGACGAATGAAGCGACACAGAAGAAGAAGATGGTGCAGCGCCCAGTCTATTTTGTCAGCTCCCTTTTGTAAGGGGCCAGGTCAAGATACTCTGGCGTGCAAAAGTTGCTTTTTGGCCTCCTCATGGCCTCAAGGAAACTGCGCCACTATTTCCAAGCACATGAGATCACCATCGTCACTCGATTTCTGCTGCAATGGATTTTGCGAAATCCAGATGCGGCCGGCAGGATTGTGGAGTGTGCTTTGGAATTATCAAGCTTTGGTCTCAGATTTGAAAGTACTTCAACTATCTAGAGCAGAGCCTTGGCAGAATTCATTACAGAATGGACTCCAATGCCAAATGAAGAGATCCAAGAAACGACCCTCCCCGGCAACGAAACAATACAAGAATGGGTTATGTATTTTGATGGGGCTTTATCCCTGCTGGGAGCCGGTGCTGGCATGCTGCTTGTCACACCCACCGGAGATTACCTCAAATATATAATTCAGAAGCACTTCCCTCGGGATAGATCGACTAGCAACACCGCAAAATATGAGGGGCTGCTTGCCGATCTCAGGATCGCAGCAGACTTTGGGATCAGGAAGCTCATTGTCAGAGGTGATTCATAGCTTGTCGTCAAGCAAGTCAACAAGGATTATTAGATCCCGTTGATGGAAGCCTACGTAGATGAAGTGCGTAAGTTGGAGGAGCGCTTTGACGGTATGCAAACAGAGCATGTTCCTCATGCAAAGAATAGCATTGCTAACAAACTGTCAAAGCATGTTGCCCTAAAGTTACCTATGGAACCAGGGACTTTTTTGCTCCAATTGACTCACTCATCTGTAATGTTGTCGGCAAAGCAGAACAACAGAAGGAAGTTTAATTCTGTCTAATACTTCCTCGCAGAGCTCCCAGAAGCTGCCGGCAAGGAAGTTACCAGGGTCAACGCCAAGCTTGCCGGGGGCCAACAGGCTTCGGTGGGGCCTCAAGCCCTTGCCGTAGAGACAAGCACACTGACAAGCGCCCCCGCGGCAGAAGACACGCCTTTAGTCCTTGTCGTCGAGCCCGAGGCTCCAGCATGGGCATAGCACATTGTTCAGTTCCTTCAAACAGGAGAACTCCCTGAGGAACAGGAAGAAGCAGAGAAATTAGCCCATCGATATAATATGTACAAGTTTGTGGACGATGTCCTGTACAGAAAGAGACAAAACGGTGTGAAATTTAAGTACATTCCTTAGGAGGATGGACTGAAGCTGTTGGCAGAGATACATGGAGGCATATGTGGCTCCCAGATAGGATCAAGAGCTCTTGCCGGGAAGGCCTTCCGGCAAGGTTTCTTTTGTTCCACTCCTCTCCAGGATGCAACTGCACTAGTAACCAAGTGTGAAGCATGCCAGTTCCATTCAAAGAAACTACATCAACCATCTCAAGCTCTTCAGACGATCCCTCTTTCCTGGCCATTTTTGGTCTGGGGGCTCTACATCTTGGGCCCCTTTCCCCATGCTACCGGGGGCTTTGGGTACTTGTAAGTTGCAATCGACAAGTTCACAAAGTGGCCAGAAGTGGAAGAAGTGAGAAAGGTGACAGCGCAATCAGCCATCAAGTTCTTCAAAGGACTAGTTTGCCATTTTGGTGTACCAAATAGGGTCATCACTGTAAACGACACACAATTCACAAGCCGCACCTTCAGGAAATATGTCCAAGACCTTGGTGGCAAGATCTATTTTGCTTCTGTTGCTCATCCTAGGAGCAATGACCAAGCGGAAAGGGCAAATGCTGAAGTGTTGAGAGGGCTTCAGACAAGAACTTTCGACAGGCCACACAAGTGCGGAAGACGTTGGATTGATGAGCTAACAGCAGTTCTTTGGTCAATTAGAACGATGACAAATTGAGCCACCGGCCAGACACCCTTCTCCCTGGTGTACGGGGCAGAAGAAGTTCTCCCTAAGGAACTCATATATGGGTCACCTCAAGTCCTTGCTTATGATGAGCTTGAGCAAGAGCAGTTGCGCCAAGATGACGTAACGCTCCTTGAGGAAGGTCGTCTTCAGGCTGCTATGCGAGATGCACACTACCATCAAGCTTTGTGCCACTACCATAGCCGCAAAGTTCATGCCCGAAGTCTTGAGGAAGGCAACCTTGTTCTTCGATGCATTCAGTCGGACAAGAATTCAAACAACTTGACACCAAAGTGGGAAGGCTCTTATCGGGTAGTACGAGTCACCAGGCCTGGCGCAGTCCGCCTGGAGACCGAAGATGGCGTCCTAGTGAGTAACTCCTGGAATATCAAACACCTTCGTAAGTTCTATCCAGTGAGTAACTCCTAGAATATCAAACCACCTTTTGTACAAGTTCTGCCGGCGAAGCATGTCATTCTTTGTACAAAGCCAGGCGCAGACCCTGTGCATAGTTGAATAAGATCAAGCGTCCTACAACTCTTGTTGATTTCCATGTTTCCTTACATGCATGTTTATGTGACATGTTACATTATTCTTATTCCTAGCAATTGCTAATGAATTGCCAAGGTTCCATACCTCTATTTTCACTTCTTTCTTTTTCTTGAAGGATAGAAGGTTCCCTTGCATACAAGTTTGCCGGGGGGATAAGGTAGTATGGACACTTACAGGCGACGTTCAAAGTTGACACCTTCCGGAAAGGAGTACAGCAACAAAAAGTGAAGTTACAAAACTCTAAGTAAACTTTTACTATGAGGTTATTTTCCTTGAACGATTTCGACTTTTGTATGGGAAACCTGCACGCGAAGGAACCTTGTCATGATCGGTTGCGCCCTTACTCTGTTTCGAGTCCGCTCAATAGTTTAAGTGGCTGCACTAAAAATGTCAAGGTATCTTGCCAGCAGCGGCACCACCAGCAGGCTGCTAAGGATCCGCTCCTCAAAGCGCTTGCGGTGGGCCTGCGTGCACCGACGAGTTTCCAATAAACCGTAGGGAGTGTGCCATATCGAAAGGAATCTAACAAAGGGTGTAGCATGCATTCGTTTAAGGGAATGAAATTTACACGAAATGATGTATCTTCCTAAGTACATCTTTATTTGAGTTTCTCCCCTAGGGGCAGATTACAAGAAGAAGAAGATAGGAAGAGGCCCCCGACAGAAGCCTAGCCTGACCCCTCCTGGACCAACACTGCATGGAGGGCACGGCTTCCAGAAAGGAAGGCAAAGCCAAAGTCCACGAGGCTGCCAGGAGATCCAGCTGGAAGATGAGGCGGTGCCCGGGACAAGGACCCCTGTCAAGGTCGCTTCGCCAGGAGGGGAGAGGCGTGAGCTAATGGTGATGGTGCGGATGGCGATCAGTCGGAGCTCAGGTCATCGTATTCTGACTTGACGGCCTAGATCTCAGACCCATCGTCATTGTCTTCACCGACACCGTCCTCCTCGTCACTGTCGCTCGAGGAGGAACTTTCAGCACTGCTCGAGCTTTCCTCGCAGTAGCTGAGGTGGGCGCCTGAGCGCCCATAAATCTTGACGGAGAGCAGGTCGGCCTCCACCATATTGAAGCGAAGGACATGCCCATCTAGGAGGTTATGGGCGCGGGAGAAGGTTTTCCAACCATGCCTGGGGAGCATGACGCGGCTCTCCAGATACTCGACGTCCACCCGTGCGGCGCCATTGCAACAGCCATGCGCCCCGTAGCCACAGAGCGGGCGGCTTGTCAACCTCCATCACCCTAGCAAATGGGTGAGGGAGGTGCAGATGGTTCCGAAGGGGACCGCACAGCTTTATGACGAACTCCAGCGTAGTCCCCTCAGTATGGGTCTCTTCAAGGAGGGGATCCGGCGTCGGAGGAAGGGGTGGAACGGCACTCCTCCTCCCTCGGCCACCGCCTCCACGTCGACCATGACCCCTTGTACCTCTCCCACCATGCGTGCTCAGGCTGCCCTCCGCTTTCGTGGTTGAAGGTGTGGCATGATCCCGACGGGAACTCCTCGCCGGTCGGGCGGAGGACGGTGGCCACCCATGCCCCCAGCCATGGCTAAGGGAGAGGATAACTCAAGGTCGGGACAGTATAGAAGGGCAGGCTTTGGAGGTTCACACTCAAGGAGGAATGAAGGATGGATGAGCATCACCCCTCGCCCCCCCCCCAATTTATAGGGAGAGGCACGAGGGCTGGCTCTCCTCCTCCAAAAGAGTCGCCGCCCATCTCCACCAATCTCATCGCCCACGATCACGGGTGAACAGGTAACCACCCCATTGCTCCAATCCATGGCGCTGCGATTTCTGCCATAATCAAGACTTTAAGTCACGGGCGCCCGTTGCCAGCTACCCGCTATGCATGCGGCGCAGGTGGCGGAAACGGCCGCCCCGCGCACGTATCCCGCGGCGCACACTTAACAACCGTCATGGGGAGGCGCAGTAAGCGGAATGATTACAACCGTAGGTTCCTGCCACGCGTGCCCGTGCACTGTTTGGGCCTAGCCCAACAACGCCTCGCACCCGTGTGTACCCCATACTTGTGCACAGGCAGTTGTAGCCACACCAGTGGCAAGGCCTGCCAAGGGGCTGCTAGAAGCAAGTACAAAGACGTCAAGAAAACATTCAAGTCAACAAGCACAATACCGAAGGCCAAAGGTTGGAACCCTGGCAATATCTTGTCGGGGGTGGCTTGCAGAGTCGTGGCAAGAAGTGCACCCGACAAGACCTCGCCACCCTGCTAGCGCTGAGACCAGGTGTCATCCCCCCAGGATATGTGTCAAGGCACTGGCGATGGAGAGGTTAAGCGGTGCCGATGGGATGGGCTCCTGTCCCATCCCATAGAAGGTCAGGGACACCTGACGGAGCATTAAATGCATTTTTCCTACACCGTTAGTGTTAGGTATGATAACACTGTAGCACTGTACACCTCGTGCATGTACTGAGTATTGTATGCCACTGTTGGAGACCCCTTAGTCATATAAAAGGAGGCCCAAGACGTTATGAGGAAAAGGCTTCTTCTTATTTCACCTTCTCGCTCACGCGCGTAGCAGCTGTGTACTATTCATAGCGCTCTTGTAGCTAGAACCCTAAAACACCCATACTACACTAAAGCAAGAGTAGGGTTTTACGCTTCTCAGCGGCCCGAACCTGGGTAAAAACCTCCCCCTCGCGCTACTCGTTAGATCTACTCTTTGCGCATATCGTCTCCCCACCAAACCACAAAGGGATCCACGCGATCCCATAGGTGCCATACCCGGACAAATAATATTCATGGATAGAAACTAACCTTGAACTCAAACTTCATCGGATCCCAACAACCACACCGCAAAAAGTCACATCAAATAGATATCCAGGAGACCATTTTATTGAGAATCAAAAGAGAGAGAGGAAGCCATCTATCTACTGCCTATGGACCCGTAGGTCTATGATGGACTACTCACGCATCATCGGAGGGGCACCCATGAGGATGATGGACCCCTCAATGATGGTGTTAGATAGGATCTCGTGGTTCTGGAACTTGCGGCGGTTGGAATTGTGTTCCGTCGTCTCCCCTAGGGTTTCTAGAATTTCCGAGGATTTTTAGAGCTGAGAGGCGGTGGAGGAAACTCCCATGGGCCTCACAAACCCATTAGGGCACGCATGGGGCCTCTGGCGCGCCCTGGTGTCTTGTGGGCCCCATGGGCCTGCCCCCAGGTGCTTCCTTGGCTCCCAAGTTGTCTTCTGGTCCCAAAAAAATCTCCAAAATGTTTCTAGGCAACTGGACTTCATTTGGTACTAATATACTTCGAAGTAAAAAACAAACAAAAAATAGCAACTGGCACTTGGCACTATGTCGATAGGCTAGTCCAAAAAAATGATATAAAGTTGCTATAAAATGATTTTAAAACATCCAAGAATGATAATATAACAACGTGGAATAATAAAAAATTATATATACATTAGAGACAAAAAATTATTGTTCCACGTTGTTATATTATCATTCCCAAGGAAACTAGCACTAGGCTCTAGATTAATAGGTTAGTTCCAAAAATAATATAAAATAGCATATTAATGCATATAAAACATCCAAAACTGATAATATAATATCATGCCATCATCAAAAATTATAGATACATTGGAGACGTATTAGCATCCCCAAGCTTAATTCATGCTTGTCCTCGAGTAGGTAAATGATAAAAAAAATGATGTGGAAAGCTGCCTAACATGTTCATCACATGTTCTTTCTTTTGTAGCATGGGCCTTTGGACTTCTAGATGGTTCAAAGAAATAGTCTAGTTTTGACATGAAGACGTCAATACTCAAGCATACCAACAAGCTACCATGTCTTTCAAAATATCAACACTAAAGAAAATTATCACTAGCCCATCGTGCTCACTCATTGTTCCATTCATAAAACACACTCAAATATTAGCTACACCCAATGCACAAGTATGATCATAGTACCCCCTAGTTGATGCTTTATAAGAGAAGATGGAGACTCAAATAAAAGTAAAAAAATTGAATAAACTAAATAGATAGGCCCTTCGTAGAGGGAAATAGGGATTTGTAGAGGTGCCAGAGCTCAAAGTTTTAAATTGAGAGAAATATTTTGGGTGGCATGCCTTTCCTATCAACAAAAACAACCGATAATTTTCAATACTTTCCATGCTAGATATATCATAGGCGGTTCCCAAACAGAAAATAAAGTTTATTCATTTTCCACCATTCTTTCACAATCCATGGCTAGCCGTATCCACGAGTACCATCCATACTACCACTTTCCAAGAATTTATTAATTCACAGCATAAAGTAAATTTCTTTTTCATTTCGGAACTGGGCATCCCTATTACCTCCGTACTCTCATGTAATGACAAGTGAATAAACACTCATATTGAGAATAACACATCTAGCATGGAAAATATTGGTCACACCCTGGCGTTTCATAAGCGGTACGAGCACACAAAAAGGAAATTCATTTTGAAAATTAGAGATGGCACATACAAATTTTCTTAGAATGGCATGGAAATATCGCATATAGGTAGGTATGGTGGACTCATATGGCAAAACTGGGTTTTACGGGTTTTGGATGCACAAGTAGTATTTCTACTTAGTACAAGTGGAGCCTAGCAAATAGATTGAGAAGCAACCAACCAAGACACAAAAATTCTCATAAATGGGCATTAAGCATAACTAACATCGAATAATGCACCATAAGTAGGATGTAATTTCATTGCATAACTATTGACTTTCATGCTTGCATAGGGAATCACAAATCTTAACACCGATATTCTTACTAAAGCATAATTACTCATCAACATGACTCACATATTACTATCATCATGTCTCAAAACTATTACAAGGAATTAAGTTTAATTTGTCCAATGATCTTCATGAAAGTTTTTATTATATCCCTCTTGAATATCTATCACTTTGGGACTAGTTTCATATATTGTCATTGCTTTTGACAAGCTCAAATAAATTTAAGTGAAGAACATGAGCATAAATATTTTATCTCTCAAAATAATATACATGAAGCATGAGAGAATTTCTTCAAAATTTACCAACTCTCAAATTAACCTAAGTGAAAAATGAGATTATTTCTTCAAAAATTTAAAGCACGCTATTCTCAAAAAGATATAAGTAAAGCACTAGAGCAATTCCATAGATCAAAAAATTTAAGTGAAGCATATAGAGCAATTCCAAAAATCATAGCATAATTTTGGCTCTCTCAAATAGGTGTGTCCAGCAAGGATACTTGTGACAAACTAAAAATAAAATCAAGCAAATACTCATATAATACAAGACTCTCCAAGCAAAACTCATGATCTGTGATGAATAAAAATATAACTCCAAGTAAAATACCGATGGTCGTTAGAAGAAAGAGGGGATGCCACTCGGGGCAGCCCCGATCTTAGTTGCTTGTTTCTCCTTGGAAATTATCTTGGGGTGCCATAGCATCCCCAATCTTATGTTCTTTTCACTCCTTATTCCTTCGTCCATCGTGATCTCACCCAAAATTGAAAACTTCAATCGCACAAAACTTAACAAAACCTTCATGAGATCCATTAGTATAATAAAGCAAATTACCACTCTAAGTACTGTTGCAAACCCATTCATATTATATTATTTCATTATATCTACTGTATTCTAACTTTACCATGGCTTATACCCTCCAATACAAACTATAGATTCATCAAAATAAGCACACAATGCAACAAAAACAGAATCTATCAAAAACAGAACAGTCTGTAGTAATCTGCACTCTAACAATACTTCCTTAACTCAAAAAATTGTGAAAATTAGGACAATGTCAGAAATTTGTATATCAATCTCGTGTATAAAATTCAGAATTTTTTGTCTCTTCTGTGATTTTCAAAAATTCTGCTACCCGAAGCAAAAGTTTCCGTTTTTCAACAAGATCAAATCAAGTATCACCCAACATGATCCCAAAGGCTTTACTTCGCACAAACACTAATTAAAACACAAAACACACAATCATAACAGTAGCATAATTTTTTAAACACTCAAGAATGGAAATAAAAAGGTAAAAATAACTTTTGTTCATTGGGTTACCTCCCAACAAGCATTGTCGTTTTATGCCCCTAGCTAGGCATAATGCATTGATTATCTTGAGATCTAAAATATCCAAACGCTTATTGCAAAGACTAATCAAAGTATTCATGCAATTGAAGTTTCCACTAATATGTTTAAGAGGTTCATTATATTTTTGCAACTCGGCCAAATGTTTATGTAAATCACTCAATTTGTCTTAAATTTGAACACCTTCTTGTGTAAGAGAAAACCCCTTTTTTGGTGGACGAACTCCCAATATTCCCTCCAAAATTTCATAAGAGGTATTGGCATAAAGCTCAGTAAAGTTCCCTTTAGCGGCAAAATACAAGAGTTGTCTATGATGCAAAGCTAATCCTATGTAAAATTTCGAAGAAAAATCTTTGCATCCCCCTTTAGATTGCAAATGCGACAGGACTCCATTAACCTATACGAAGAATCTTTCAGATTTTCCCCTTGTTTTTGTTTGAAATATAGAACTTCAAAATCTGGTGACAAGGGGGGGGTAGTGATTCTAGTCATAGCAAAAAGGTAGATAAACAAGAGATCTGATGAGAAAAAGGCAAACGAAAAAGAGGGTGAATAAAACGACAAATTTTGTGAAGTGGGGGAGATGAAAACAAGAGGCAAAATGGCAACTAATGTAAATTGCAAGGATATGATATTTGTGATTAGGAACATGATAGATGTTGATGATGTATCCCCAACAACTACACTAGAAATTCCTTTGACGTGGCTTGAGACTGTGTCGGTATTTCCCCAAAGGGGAAGGGATGATGCAGCACATCTACGGTAAGTATTTCCCTCATTTATGAAACCAAGGTTATCGAACTAGTAGGAGAACCAAGCAACACTATGTACATGGTACATGCACACAAAGA
Source organism: Hordeum marinum (assembly GCA_022496015.1). Classification (NCBI taxonomy): domain Eukaryota; kingdom Viridiplantae; phylum Streptophyta; class Magnoliopsida; order Poales; family Poaceae; genus Hordeum; species Hordeum marinum. Next base: position 260,722,385 of record CM039674.1, on the reverse strand, counting down.
ACACATACTTGCAACCAAACGTGTAAGAGAGGTTGTCAATCTCTCCATGGTAAAAGATAGATTGGTTTGTATGAGATTGGATAAATAGATCGCACGAGAACACAAAATAAAAGATGCAAATAAAAAGTGTAACAAGGTATTTTTGGGTTTTTGGAATAATATATCTGAAAGCAAATGCGGAAAAGATAGATCAGAAAGCATTATATTAAAAGGATAGAATCGGGGTCGTAGATTTCACTAGTGGCTTCTCTCAATAAAATAGCACACGGTGGGTAAACAAATTATTGTTTGGCAATTGATAGAAGATCAAATAATCATGATGATATCCAAGGCAATGATCAATATATAGGCATCTAGTCGAAGATTAGTACACCAAAATGATTTCGTATCTACTACTATTACTCCACACATCGACCACTCTCCAGCATGCATCTAGTGTATTAAGTTCATCGAGAAACAGATTAATGCAATAAGAATGATGACATGATGTAGACAAGATATATTAATGTAGGAATAGAACCCATCTTGTTATCCTTAATATCAATGATACATGTGTGCCTCGTTGCCCCTTCTGTCACTGGGAGAGGACACCGCAAAAACGAACCCGTCACAAAGCACCTCTTCCCATGGCAAGAAAAAATGATATAGTTGGACTAACTAAACCAAAGATTCAAAGAATAAATACAAGGCTATAAATAATCATGCATATAAGAGATCAAAGAAGACTCAAATAATATTCATGTATAGAAATTGATCATGAACTCAAACTTCATCGGATCCCAACAAACACACCATAAAAAGTCATTACATCAAATAGATCTCCAATAGGCCATTGTATTGAGAATCAAAAGAGAGAGAGAGAGAGGAAGCCATCTAGATACAGCATATGGACCCGTAGGTCTACGGTGGCTACTCATGCATCATTGGAGAGGCACCTATGAGGATGATGAACCCCTCCGTGACGGTGTTAGATTGGATCTCGTGGTTCTTGAACTTGTGGTGGCTGGAATTGTGTTTCATCAACTCTACTAGGGTTTCTGGAATTTTCGAGGATTTATAGAGATGAGAGGCGGTGGAGGAGACTCTCGTGGGCCTCACAACTCATCAGGGCGCGCCTGGGGCCTCTAGCGCGCCCTGGTGTCTTGTGGGCCCCACGGCCACCAGGTGCTTCCTTGGCTCCCAAGTTGCCTTATGGTCCAAAAAATATCCAAAAAGTTTCATGATAATTGGACTTCATTTGGTACTGATATTCTGCGAAGTAAAAAACAAGCAAATGGCACTAGGAACTATGTCAACTGGTTAGTCCCCAAAAATGATATAAACTTGCTATAAAATGATTGTAAAACATTCAAGATAGATAATATAACAGCATGCAACAATCAAAAAATATAGATACATGGGAGACGTATCAGACCACCTCTGACTAGGAGGCAGAGTGTGAGTGCTTGTCGATGCTGCAGCGTCAGGTGTTGGCCACCCAGGCCGCCTTCGAGGAGGAATGCACCAAGGCCAATACACCGCTCACCAATAAGGAGGAGAAGATCCTGACAGTATCTGATGCTAGGGTCGTGAAGGAGCGAGAGGAGCTCCAGAAGAGCCAGCACGACAAGCTGCAGTAGCAGGAGTCAGGCTTCAAGGCCAAGCGCGCTGAGCTCCAGAAGGAGATCGACAAGCTTAAGAAGCCGCTCCGATAGGCTAAAGCTGACCTCCACCTCACCCTCAAGGGCAAAGAAGATGCCAAGAGGGAAGTGCAGTCGCTCCAGGAACAGGTCGACGACATCTCTGAGGTCGTCAAGCAGGCCAAGGACGAGGCCACGCGAGCGCGGACAATGCAATCGCAGTGTGTCAAGTTCTTCCAGGGGCTCGCGAGGCGCCATATGACGAGGCTCTCAACCGCTTCATCGAGGATGTCCTGGGCTTTCCCATCGCCAAGTATGATGGAGGCTACCTCGACTTCTTCACCAAGGTGAAGTCACTAGAGACGGGGGTCTCGAGGTAGGATGTTGTGATTGTGGACAAGGCCCGCGACCTCATGGTCCACGTGGCAACGTGATAGGTATCAAACGTATATACAATTTTTGATTGTTCCATGCTAATATATTATCATTCTAGGATACTTTTGTGCATTTGTTTACCAACTTATAATTTTTTTGAGCACTAACCTATTGACCCAGTGCCCAGTACCAGTTATTGTTTTCTACATGTTTTTCACTTTTCATGTTTATAGTACCAAACGAAGTCCAATTGCCATGAAACTTTTTGATGATTCTTTGTGGACCAAAAGAGGACCTGGAAGCTTTGGGAGGAGGCCGGGAGGCATAGAAGGGCCCCACCACACATTAGGGCACGCCCTAGGGGTGCGCCTTGATATGTGGTGGCCCCCTCATGTGTCTCTTGATGTCCCTCTCTGGCTTATAAATTCTCTAATAATCCAAAAACCCTAGGGGAGGTGTCGAAACATGTTTTACGCCGCCGCAAGTCTCCTTTTTTTACACGAGACCATCTAGAGCTGCGTTCCAGCGCCCTGTCGGAGGGGGGATCGATCACGGAGGGCCTCTTCATCAACCTTGCTGCACTCGTGATGATGTGTGAGTAGTTCAGCACAGACTTACGGGTATGTAGGTAGTACCTAGATGGAAATCTCTCTCTCTTGATCTTCAATACGATGTTCATCGCATATTTGCCTTGATCTGTCTGATGTAATCCCTTTGTATGGTGCATTTGTTGGGATCCGATGAATTGTGAGTTTATTTTAAGATTATTCATGAAAAGTATTTGAGGCAAATCTGAATACTATGATTCTTATTTGCATGATCATTATAGCTTCGTAATGCTCTTCGATCTATTCAGATATTTTGGCCAACTAGATTGATATTTCTTCGGTGGGAGTGGTGCATTGAGGTAGGTTCAACCTGGCGAGCTTCTATATCCCGGTGACAAAGTAGGGTACAAGATACGTCTTTGTGTTGCTGCTACTAAGGATAAAACAATGGGGTCAATTCATATTGATTGAGTTTACTTTGTGTACATCATGTCATCGTTCTCCAAGCATTACTCTACTTTACTCAATACTCTAGGAGCATGCTGGATAGAGGTCGATGAGTGAAGTGATAGTTATAGGTCCAGGCAGGAGTCGGCTTATTTTCTTATGGACGTCATGCCCATATACACATGATCATTGTCGTGAAAATCGCATAACTATTCGCTTTTGTATCAATTGCCCAACAGTAATTTGTTTATCCAACATATGTTATTTCTATGATAGATGCCACTAGAGAACACTATGCCCCCCGGGTCTATTCACTTATATATTTACAAACGGTACTGTTACATTGCTCCCATTTATTTGCTTTTATTTTATTTTGCAATTTACCATTATCTACACAACTCACTTTGTTGGCGATATAACCCCGCAATATGACCCGCCCTAGAGGCTCCGGGTCATGTTGCTGGCTCGTGAGCCGGCCCAAGGGTGAGCCGTAAGACTAGTGGCCCAGGAAGATAGGCGGCTCAAGGTGTGGGTTGTACGACGGCCCAGACAGAGAAGACCCGGGCGTATAAGCCGTCTCAAAGACAGCTTGGACAAGAAGATAGAGAGAGACTCGGACATACAATAAGACTCGGTTAACAATTGTAACGACTCGGAGGTCCTGACCTCCTATATAAAGGCAGACCCGGGGCAACGTAGAGGATAGGTTATCGAGAACTAGGTCAAGCTTCTATATCCTTGTAATCGATACACAAGCAATACAAACACAAGCAGGACGTAGGCTATTACCTTGACTTGAGGGGCCGAACCTGGGTAAATCCGTGTCTTTCGTCCCGATCAACCCCTTTGAGTCCACCCCGTTAGCGATGACCTCGAATCCAAGTCCGTTCACCCGGACATCTGCCGTGATTAATCCATGACAGTTGGCGCCCATCGTGGGGCTAGCGCTTGGTGGTGTTGAGTTCTCAAAGGGCTCTCTCCCAGGGCTCGAGGGATACGTGGCTGGAAGGATGAGCAAGAGTCGCCGCGACCGGCTCTACATCGACGATGTCGGCTGGGGCCTTGATGCTGATTCTGTGGAGTATGGATTCCGGGTTCTGTTTGGCGGGATCCAGGTTTTCATTGGAAAGGTTGATGGATCTACACCCGGGCCAGACATCTGCACCAACATCGTCGAGCCGGCTCGGCGTCTCCAATCTGCGAGTGGTGTGCGGCCTGCCCATGCCCATCCAGGTCAAATGCATGTTCTCGTGGGCTTCACTCAAGGTATGGACCTGGAAGCGTCCGGGTCATAGGGAACTCTTGTTTGCTCGGAAGATGAGTCCTCCAGTGGGGAGACAGAGTCAGTGTATCGGCTCAGTAACGGTGGCCTTGGGGGCTACTACGACACCTATTCTGAGGTAGAGGGCTTTGAGTCGGATGCTTCGAGACCCCCGGTTCATGCGGCGGTGTTCATGGCGGGATCGGCTCTAGCCGCTGATCACACAGCTACGGGAGCCGCCACAGCGGGTGATAGCCCACCACCGCCGGCTTAGGTTCTAGTGGAATTGATGGACGAGCTTACAGCTCTCATGGCTACGGAAGTAACACCGGATAATCAAGCAACCCGGAATCTAGAGATGGCACGGATCAAGGGCCGGATGGCAGAGGAACGACAAAGGATGGCTGAGCTGAAGATCCGGATGGAGGAAGAAGCGGAGCGTATCAAGGCAGATGCTTTCCATCTGGAGCTGGAACAAAGGTCAGCAGCCGCGATGCACCGGAGGAGGCATCAATCCCATCTGCCAGAATGTTACAAAGCAAGAAACCTGTTTAATACCCCTGGTGTGGGGCGGGTTGCGGGCGCGACAGAAAGCCGCCCGATGGAACGCCCGACAACTCATCCACCCCAGCATAACCAAGCTTCACCTAGAGCTTTTCCGACACCGGCGGGTCATTACTCTAACCCGGCCGAGAACATGGTGGCGGCGGCTACCCAGCTTGGGACGATTCCCATCCCAGGTGAAGCACCCTTTGCGGAGGACGTGCAAAACGCCATTGGATATTTACAGACGGCCATGGCCAAGCAAGAGAGATATGCTCACAGCCGGAGCCGGGTTCACTCTACCCCCCTTCCCGGTCGAAGTTTCAGCCGGCGCTACGAGTCGCCCGCATGTTCCAGCAGTCATCCACGTCGGGGACCACCGGAGGACGAGCAGGCGGCTCTAGATGCACAAGCCCTCGCGGACTGGGCGAGGAACAGGCGAGAGGCGGAGATAGCGGCAACCCGTCCAGAGCCGGCGCTTTCCGTCTCAATGGGAGTAGTTAGTACCAGTGTCGTAGGGGTGCCATGTTTAACTCCGTCTCTGAGAAGTGAACGACTACCGAAAGATTTTAAGGGGCCTCGAAAAGTTCCAAATTACACAGCTGATCTACCCCCTAAGGCTTGGGTTGAGAGTTATGAGCTGGCCATGGAGATGCTGGACGTCAGTGAGGCGGTATGTGCAAAATATTTCATCATGATGCTTGAGGGTCCGGCTCACACATGGTTGAAAGGTCTGCCGCCTAACACGATAAGTTCATGGGCGGAGCTGAGAGCGAAGTTTATTAAGAATTTTCAGGGGACCTGTAAGCAGCCTATGACCATTGTAGACTTGGACCATTGTGTTTAACAGGAAAATGAGTCGGCCCATCATTTGGTCCGGCAGGTGTCGACCATTATTCACTCTTCAGAGCAGATCACGGCGGCTCAAGCGGTGCTTATTCTGGAAAAGAACTGTCATTTTGTTCCATTGAAACAGAAGCTTGGCCGGCTCAAGTGCACGTGTCAGGATATGGGAGAGCTCATGACGGCCCTGACAAAGTATGTCGACTCAGATAACACCAAGGATCCAGGCTCGGATGATGAGAAAGCTAATCAAGGGAAGAAGAACAATCAAGGCAAAGGCTTTGTGAACAATGGGAATCAGAATAAACGGAAGAACACTGATGGCGGGTCAGAGCTAGTGGCAAACACCAACACAGAACAGAACCATCCCAAGGGGAACGGAAAATTCAGGCCGTTTCACCAAAGGAACAGAGGTCCTTTCAATTTAGAAGAAGTGCTTAAGAAGCCTTGTCCGGAGCATAGCATGCCTGATAAGCCGGCGTTACATGCGTGGGGTGATTGCTTTATCATGCAGAGATTCAAAAGCCAGCATTCCCAACCACGCAATAACCAGGGCGGTGGCCCGCCTGGCGGCTCAGGGCACGGCGGATCAGGGGCTGGATTCGGCGCCGGCGGTTCAGGAGCCGTGCATCCGGGTCAGAATAACCAAGGGGGGCACCAACAGCGTCCTGGCAACAACAGCAATAACAACAATCAGCAGCAGCATCGCAATCAATCCGGGTTTCAAAGTAACCCGAGGCAGCTCAGTTCTAGACAGTATCACGTGTTCACGACCGGTCACAGTAAACAAGACGAGAAGTTGCGGAGGCGAGCGGTTAATGCGGTTGCTCCGGCTCTCCTGCGGTACTTACCATGGTCTGAGTATGACATAATGTGGAGCCGGGAGGATCACCCGCCGCGGGTAGATGACCCGGGCCGGCTGGCTTTAGTTGTGGCCCCTCAGGTGAATGGCTATATGGTGAACAAGGTGCTCATGGACGGAGGCAGCAGTATCAACATCCTTTATTATGACACTTTCCGGCGGATGAAGTTGCTGGACAAAGACCTTAAACCTTCCTCCACCGTCTTTCATGGTGTGGTCCTGGGTAAGTCGGCATACCCGGTGGGCCGGATTTCTTTGGAAGTGGCTTTTGGCGATGAGTATAATTATAGGGTGGAGTCCTTGTGGTTTGAGGTGGTTAAAATCAGAAGTCCCTATAATGCACTGTTTGGGAGGCCGGCTTATGCCAAATTTATGGCTAGGCCTTGCTATGTTTATTTACAACTCAAAATGCTCGGCTTAAATGGTACAATTACCGTTCACGCTAATCGGAAAACGGCTCTCGAGTGTGAGGAAGGAGATGCGGCGTATGTAGAGTCTAGTTGTGCCCAGGAGGAGCTGAAGTTCTACAAGGAAAACGTTGACCCGAAGGATATGACCCCGCTGAAGAAGCCTACTACGGAAGTTGAGCCGCCACTCAAGTTTTCGGCGGATGATACCAAGGCAGTAGATTTCAATCCGGGCGACTCATCCAAGCAGTTCATCATTGGGGCTCACATGGATCCCAAATAGGAAAGCGCGCTCATCGAATTCATCCGTGAGAATTAAGACATCTTTGCATGGAAGCCTTCTGACATGCTGGGTGTACCGAGAGAGTTCACTGAGCACAACCTTAATGTGGATCCGAAGTTTAAGCCGATTAAACAGTTTCTACGACGGTTCAACGAAGAGATACGTAAAGCTATTGGGGAGGAAGTTGCCCGGCTCTTGGCTGCAGGCTTTATAGTGGAAGTTTTTCACCCGGAGTGGTTGGCTAACCCGGTGCTAGTGCTCAAAAAGAACGGCACCTGGCGTATGTGTATAGATTACACGGACCTTAACAAGGCTTGCCCAACTGACCCTTTTGCACTCCCTCGTATCGATCAGATTATTGATGCTATAGTCGGGTGTGAAAGTTTATGTTTCCTGGATGCATGTTCAGGTTATCATCAGATCAAGATGGCAATGAAAGATTAGGAGAAGACGGCATTTATTACACCCTTTGGGGCGTTCTGCTACGTCTCCATGCCTTTCGGGCTCAAGAGTGCCCAGGCGACTTACCAACGATGTGTGCAGAACTTCCTTCACAGTCAGATTGGCTGAAATGTTCATGCTTATGTAGACGACATCGTGGTTAAATCCAGAAAGAAGGAAACTCTCCTAGAGGATCTGAAGGAAACTTTTGACAATCTCCGGGTCTACAAGATGATGCTTAACCCGACAAAGTGTGTTTTTGGTGTTCCAGCAGGAAAGCTTTTGGGTTTCTTGGTCTCTGAGCGGGGCATCGAGACTAACCCAGACAAAATTAAGGCTATCACTTCTTTAGGAGAGCCGATGTGCATTAATGACGTTCAGCGCCTTGCAGGACGGATTGCTGCGTTGAGCCGGTTCATAAGCCGGCTTGGGGAGAAGGCCATTCCCTTATACCAGATGATGAAGAAGATAGACAAGTTTAAGTGGAGCAAGGCAGCGGCTGAAGCACTTGAAGCTCTTAAAAAACAGTTGACTGAGCCGCCAGTGTTAGCCGCTCCGGTTGAGAAAGAGTCGTTGCTCCTTTATGTGGCGGCTAACAACAGAGCGGTCAGTGTAGCAATTGTGGTTGAGCGCAAGGAGGCGGGGAAGGAGTATCCTGTGCAAAGGCCGGTTTATTACATCAGTGAAGTTTTGGCAGAGTCTAAGAAGAGGTATCCGCATTGGCAGAAGCTGGTATACGGAGTTTTCATGGCTAACCACAAGTTAAAACACCACTTTTTCGGGCACCAGATAACCGTGGCCAGTTCTGCCCCGTTGGGAGATATCATTCAAAATAGAGAAGCCACAGGGAGGATTGCCAAGTGGGCCTTAGAGCTGGGTCCTCTTAACATCAAATATGTTCCTCGTACAGCAATAAAGTCTCAAGCTTTGGTGGATTTCATAAATGATTGGACAGAATGTCAAGCTCCCGAAGAGAAGCTGGATAACACATATTGGACTATATACTTTGATGGGTCCAAGCAGCTAGAGGGGTCCGGTGCAGGGGTTGTTCTCACCTCCCCGAAGGGTGACAAGTTTTTTTATGTGCTCCGATTAATGTTTCCTTGTACTAATAATGCAGCTGAGTATGAGGCACTGCTCCATGGTCTCAGAGTCGCTAAAGACATGAACTTAAGCCGGGTCAGATGTTTAGGCGACTCAGATCTTGTGGCTCAGCAAGTTTCAAGTACTTGGGACTCCAAGGATCCACGGATGGCGGCTTGTCGACAGGCGGTTGATATCATTGCCGGTCACTTCAAGGGGTACCAGGTGGATCATATTGATCGTCGCAGGAATGAGGCGGCTGATGCCTTATCATGGTTAGGTTCTCAACGAAAGCCGGTACCACCTAATGTTTTTCTAGACATATTGCATCATCCGACTGTCAAGATACCCTCTAAGGAGGATCTGGCTATTCCTGACCCGGAGGCGGAATTGGTGGCGGCTCTGCATGCTATCCCAGACTGGACTATTCCTTATTTGGCGTATCTAACACGCGGTGAGTTGCCTCAGGAGGAGGATCTGGCCAGGAAGATCACCCGACATTCTAAGTCTATGACGATTATCAATGGTGAGTTACATAAGTGTAGTGTGACGGATGTCTTTCAGCGCTGCGTCTCACCGGAGGAGGGCCGGCAGATCTTGAGTGAAATTCATGCTGGCGACTGTGGACATCATGCCGGGTTAAAATATTTAGTGGCCAAGGCTTTTCGACATGGGTTTTTCTGGTGGACGGCTCACAAGGATGTAGAAGACTTAGTCCGTAAGTGTGATGGCTGTCAGAAGTTTGGCCGGCGTGCTCACGTTCCGGCTCAAGAGTTGAGGATGATACCAATCACTTGGCCGTTTGCGGTCTGGGGGCTTGATATGGTAGGACCTTTCAAGAGATCCAAGGATAAGAAAACACACCTTCTGGTGGCGATTGATAAATTTACTAAGTGGGTAGAGGCAGAGCCGGTCAGTAAATGTGACGCGGCTACAGCGGTTCAATTTATTAAGAAGCTGATCTATCGCTTTGGTTACCCGCACAGTATCATTACGGACAATGGAACAAATCTATCCAAAGGAGCTATGAAAGCGTTCTGTGAGAAGGAGCATATCCGGCTTGAAGTTTCATCCATGGCACATCCATAGTCTAATGGTCAGGCGGAGCGAGCCAATCAGGAAATTTTAAGAGGAGTCAAACCACGGCTCATGGTTCCTTTGAAGCGGACACCCGTATGTTGGGTTGAGGAGTTGCCTTCCGTCTTATGGAGCATCAGAACTACCCCTAACAGATCTACAGGTTTCACGCCTTTCTTCATGGTGTATGGTGCTGAGGCGGTTCTACCCAGTGATATCCGGCACGACTCACCAAGGGTGGCGGCTTATGTTGAGACGGACAATGAGGTAGCACGCCAAGATGCGTTGGACGCCTTGGATGAAGCACGAGAGTTAGCAGTAGCCAGGTCGGCAATTTATCAACAAGACCTGTGACGCTATCATAGCCGCAGGGTGAAGACCCGAATGTTCCAGGAAGGTGACCTGGTGCTCCGGCTGATTCAACACCAATCTGGAATGCATAAGTTATCTCCACCATGGGAGGGGCCTTTTGTGATCAGCAGAAACCTTAACAATAGGTCATATTACCTCATTGATATCCGAGATGAGTCGGAAACCGCGGGTCAAGAGACGTTGCGGCCATGGATATCGCACATCTGCGACCATACTTTACTTAGCAGGCGTTGAAAGCCGCTATCATTGTATATATCATGTTTACATGAGTAAAAGCTAGCATCACCGCAAAGACTAGGGCCTCTGCTCTTATGTATATCTTTGTGCAATCAAGATGAAATTTTTCCGGCTCAAAAATTTGAGTTGAAGTGGTTTGTTCGCCATCAAAACGGCTGATCCATCAGCCGGTGTTATGCCCAATTAAGCACTGTTGCAAAGAGGCCTCTTGCCTTCGGGTATAGCTTACATCTTCTTTGCACAGCCAGCTGTTATTAAACTGTTGCAAGGAGGCTTCTTGCCTTCGGGTATAGCTTACATCTCCCTTGCACAGTTGGTTTTATGCTCTATCAAGCGCTATTGCAGGGAGGCTTCTTGCCTTCGGGTAGAGCTTACATCTCCCCTGCACAGTCTGTTTTACACTGTTGCAAGGAGGCTTCTTGCCTTCGGGTATATCTTACATCTCCCTTGCACAGCCGGCGTTATGCCCAATTAAGCACTGTTGCAAAGAGGCTTCTTGCCTTCGGGTATAGCTTAGATCTCCTTTTCACAACCAACTGTTATTAAACTGTTGCAAGGAGGCTTCTTGCCTTCGGGTATAGCTTACATCTCCCTTGCACAGTTGGCTTTATGCCTAGTTTGGTTACATGAAGCGCTGTTGTTGATGGAGGCTTCTTACCTTTGGTATAGCTTACATGACCCTAAGACAACAGCGTGTACACAAAATTCTAGTTGCTTATCAACTGCGGCCATCGAAGGGGGCTTCTTACCGACGGGTATCGCTTATCTCACCCTAATGCCCGGCTTTATGCCACTTCCGGTTACTTATTAACCGCGGTTGTCGAAGGGGGCTTCTTACCGACGGGTTCGCTTATCTCACCCTAACAACCGGCGTTTACGCCAAAACTCAGTTGCTTATCAACTGTAGCTGTTGAAAGAGGCTTCTTGCCTTCATGTATAGCTTACATCTCCTTTCAAACTGCCGGCTTTATGCCGTCTCAGGCTAATTATTAGCCGCGGCTATCGATGGAGACTTCTTGCCTTGGGGTATAGCTTACATCTCCCATCAATAGCCGGCGTTCGCGCATACAACATTTGTTGTTAAAAGGAGGCTTCTTACCGTCAGGTATAGCTTACATTACCCTTCATACAGCCGGCTTTAGGCCGCTTCCGGTTCATCAATAGCCGTAGTTGTCGATAGAGGCTTCTTACCATCAGGTATAGCTTACATTATCCTAAGACAACCGGCTCCTTAATGGATTCATCCGACAAGAGCTGGACCCATGTTGCTCCAGTTGACAAAATTCAAGTTTTCAAAGATATTATCCGGCTCTAATCTTCTGGAGAAGGAATGACGTCTTTAAAGACAAACACCCCTCATTAGAAAAGCTCAAGGTATATTTATGCAAAGGAGTGATCAATCAATGGAGAGCCGACAACACATCAAATTGAAAAACGGAGAGACGGAAAGTATACACAAAGAGATGGAAATATATACAACCGGCACTATCTTTAGAATGGCAGAGTCATCCTTAAGCTATTACAAAAATTGCTCTCAGAAGGAGCAAAGGCATTACCAAGTTTCTACCACCCACGGCGGGTCATGGCATGAGCCATCGCTCAGAAGGTTACAAAATGCAAAGTTAGACGGCCGGATCATCCTGCTCTGGCTCTTCTACTGGCTTCATCTGGAGAGTTTCCAAATCCTAGTTGCAGTCAGCCAACGCGGCGAAGGACCCTTCTTCAAAAAATGGAGACATTTCGAGATCATTAGGAAAGAGTTCCTTACTGTGGGCGGGTGTTAGGGATTTCCACTCGTAGAGAGGCCCGCGGATCCTCTTATCCTCGCCATCATAAGTCGCCTGGTAGACATTTAAGTTGGCTTCATCTGCAAGTACAGACGCCAAGAAGCAGGAGTCCTTGACACACTGGATGTAGTCCGCCTCTGTGAATTCTGAGTTGTCGTCTTTCTTTGATGGATATCCATCCATCATTTCAGCCGGCGTCAGCTCAGGGGCGAAGGCCAGAGCCCGGCTCAATCTGGCAACTGCTCCTTGACAAAAAGCTGATTTCTTCAGTTCTTCAATCTGTTTTGGCATGGTGGAGAAGAGTTCCAAGACCCCTTTCAGAGCGGTGGGGATCTTCTCCTTATATTGAACACTCTTGATCGTGAAGATGGTGCCGCAGTATAGTTGTTCCGCAAAGGTGTAGATGGCCTTCAGTGGTAGAAGGCTATCAGAAGCCAACTGTCGGCTCCTGGGACCTAGATAAGCCGGATAAAGCTAATGAGTCGCCAGTTTTTCAATAGCAATGTTAAAATACAAAGTAAAACAGAAGCTTACCAAATAGGGCGGCTGACATCTTCGCTATGTGCCGCTTCAGGCCTTGGAGTTCCTCCGCCACAGCTATAAGCCGCTGGTCGGCGTCATCCGCCCGTTTGGTCAGAGCAGCCTTTTTAGATTCTGCCGTCTCTTTCAAAGAGGTACGCTCAGCAGTGGCATTGGCCAGCTCCTCAGAGAGAAGCCGACACTTTTCGTCAGCAATGCTTCGGGCTTCTTGCTGAGCTGCCAAGTTGGCCTTCAGATCCGCCAACTAAGACCCGGCTTCACTTAAAGTTTCCTGCAAAACATCAAAATACAGGATAAGCAGTCGAAGGAAAGGTCATATCAAATGATGAGTGTTGACAACAAAGATTATGCAAGTCTCAAACAGATTGCAAGCAATATATTTGACACTTAGGGGCTAATGTATGTTTGATCTTTGAGTATGCAATGTAGTTCCGATCATCTTCTTCAAAGTTAATCCGGAATTTGGGGGCTACACTATGGCTCTTCAATTTACTTCTAATGGAAGCCCCGACTCAAACTTTGTTAAGTTTTGAGTCGGCCCTTGGGGGCTGCAGGCGATTCTTCAAGATATCTACACTAAAGATCCGACTAAACTTCATCAAACTTGAGCCGGCCCTTGGGGGCTACAACTGGCGGTTTATGTTATCTAAAGGAAGATCCGACTCAATTTTGGCAAATTAAGCTGACTCTAGGGGACAATGGCTATGAATTTTTTTCTAACAGAAAGTTAAACAAAGACCCGGTTCAACGATTGAGTACATTGAACCGGCCCTTGGGGGCTAAGTAAGGGTATGGCAACAAGAAGAGTACCTCGTATTTTGTCTTCATTAAAGAGACCGGCCGAAGTTCCAGATCTCGGCTGGTGGTAACCCGATTTATATACCCGGCGTGGAGCTCCTCGGCTGTCATCTTCTCGTACAAAGAGTCAAAGTTCAACTTCTTCGAGGCCTCGGCCGGCTCTGTATGCTTGGTCAGCACATGAGCCGGAGGAGTTTGATGACCAGACCCGGTGATAACAACATCTGGAGTTGCAGGGGTCTTGGCAGGAGTCGCTGGTTTGAAGGAGCCCTTGGAGGGCTCTTCATGATGACATCGACAGCAGCCGGTTCTATGGAGGCAGCTTGTGGATTTTCTTCTGCTTCGGCCTCCTCCGGTTGTTCGAGCTCCGGCTCTTGGATAACAGGGCCGGGGGAGGGCTTGTTGGTCTTGCGACGCTTGGCTCTGAGCACTGCAAAATAGAAGGATCAGCAGTCGAAGATGTTGCTATCATATTAAGAGCCGGATGTCCGCATATCATAGTAAGGAATGCTTACAACGGATTGATCTTGGGCGGTGGTAGAACTGACGCCGAAGAGTCACCGGAGGAAGGGGATTTCTAAAAAGAATAAAACAGAAAGATGAGAAAGTGTCAAGTTTACAAAGGAAAGTCAAAGGAAAAGTAGAGACATAAACCTCTGCGGGGCGTTTCTTTGGAGCCGGAGAATTTGATAACCCGGACACGAGCTCAGTAGAGCCGGTGCTTCGAGTCTGTCGACGCTCGGCCTGCTGTTGCTTTTTCAAGAGAAAATCGGGAGCCAGGTAAGCAAGAGGGTGAGAAAGAGGAACTTTTCTGATAACCCGCCGTGGCTTTCGGGGGACGAAACATTCTGAGCCGTAAGAAACATAATTTACCTCAGGAACATTGGCGCGGCTGGTTTCCACTTCATCCTGCGAGTAAAACAAGCATTAATAAAGCAGGAAGGTAAAAGATTAAGCAAAGCAGTTAAAGTATTACCTCTGAGCTGGATGGTGGTGGCGGGTCAAACAAATTCTCTTGCGGGGCATCTTTTTTAGCCCTCTTGGTCGCGCCCTTCTTCCTAGATTTCTTTGGAGGGGCAACATATTCCTTCTTCCAGAAGTCTGAGTCGGCCTACAGGAATGACCCGGAGAATGAATAGCAAATCAACAAAGTACAAGCAACATCTAAGAGACGGATGGGAAGAGATTAACTTACATCGGGAGCCGGATTATTAACGCAGAAAGGCGCCACGCCGATGGCACTGCATGAGCCAGAGGCTTTGTGGACAAGGCTCCGGATGGTAGTGGTAATATCATCCTCTGTCAGTGTTGACTTGCTGAAGCACAACGAGCTATGATATTTGCCTTCGTATTCGCACATAAGCTGACCTCTACGGCTTAAAGGCATGATCCGCTAGGAAATCCAGCAGCGGATCAAATCCAATCCTATTAAACCGTTGGCCAGGAGCGCTTTGATCTTGGCGTGGAATGGCTCGTATCTGGCACGCTCTGAGGCTGAGAGCCGACCGGGAAGTTCTGTGTCTGTCCTAAGCCGGGAGGGGCGGTAACCCGCCAACGAGTGCTCTTTCTCAGGAGAGGTCTCTTGGCAGTAGAACCACGTCTTATTCCAATCCTTTGGGTGACTCGGCATTGGAGTGGCAGGAAAGATGATGTCTCGGCAGCGTTGAATAGAAATGCCGCCCGGCTCCAGACTCGGACCACCCTTCATTTCAGTTTGGCGGTTGGCATAGAAGAACTCTCGAAAGAACCCCACGGACGGCTTAGTTTGCAGATAAGCTTCGCAGAGAACTTGGAAGTTGCAGATGTTTGAGACGGAATTGGGTGCCAAGTCTTGAGGATGTAGCTTGTAAAAATGAAGAACATCCCGGAAAAACTTAGAGCTGGGCAGCACGAACCCTCGCTCGATGTGATCATTAAAGACTACTATCTCTCCTTTTTGGGGAGAAGGTCGGGTCTCTTTACCCGGAACCCGCCAATTAAGGACCTCTTTGGGAGGGAGAGTACCCGCTTCAACATAATCTGCTAAGTACTCCTCCGTAACGCAAGAACCAACCCAGTTGCATGAGTTAGACGCACAAGACATATTGGCGGCTTAAATACTGTGCAAGGTAAAGGGCGTGATGAGTCAAGCGCAAGAAAATATTTATGACGGCTTACAGGTTTAAGGGTTCTACGGATAATGTGGAAAGATCCACTTGATGAGAGCCGGAGAAGCTTAGCGACTCAACATAGGAAAGGAAGATTGAAAACCAACTAAGTCCTAAAAAACAGATTCCGCAAACTACTACTATGGCTACGGATCTACAAAAGCGGAGAAAAGGATTTTAATCCTGACCTAGCGATGAACAGTGGAAGAAAAGAAAATGGACCGGAGCCATCGCGGTCCACGCATTACGCGCGGCCGGCCCGCGCGCGGCGACGACGCGAGAGCGCACTCTAAAGGCGCCAACAGCGTCGAGATATACTCGCGGTGGCGGTGCCGGAGCCCGAGCGGCGGCGGCGGAGCCCCGGTGAAACCCTACTACGATGGTAGGCGATCTAAGAAGAAGAACTCACCGGAGATGTCGCGGCGGAGGCGAAAGGTCTCTGGTACAAATCAGGGTGATGCAGCGGCTCGGTCGGTGTAGCTGCGAAGACGGTGCCGGACGACAAGGACGCTGGAGCGGCGGCGACAGGAAGAAGAAGAAGAGGCGTGAGCGGGAAGAGTGAAAGGCTTCGACCCGCACGGGTCGTATTTAAAGAGGGAATGAGGAAGGCGCGAAAATCCAGGCGACGAAACCGTTTGACCAAGGCGGACGCCTCGATTCTCGGGATGACCGTTTAATGAAAGATTCGGTGATACGTCAGCGGATCTCATGACATCACTCTGGGTCATTTCCGGGCGACTCGCCAAAATCAGAAGAGAAGGATGAAGTGAGCAAGCTCAATTCAACCTGGGGCCTAATGTTGGGGATATAACCCCGCAATATGACCCGCCCTGGAGGCTCCGGGTCATGTTGCTGGCTCGTGAGCTGGCCCAAGGGTGAGCCATAAGACTGGTGGCCCAGGAAGATAGGCGGCTCAAGGTGTGGGTCGTACGACGGCCCGGACGGAGAAGACCCGGGCATATAAGCCGTCTCAAAGACAGCTTGGACAAGAAGATAGAGAGAGACTCGGACATACAATAAGACTCGGTTAACAATTGTAACGACCCGGAGGTCCTGACCTCCTATATAAAGGCAGACCCGGGGCGACGTAGAGGATAGGTTATCGAGAACTAGGTCAAGCTTCTAGCTCCTTGTAATCGATACACAAGCAATACAAACACAAGTAGGACGTAGGCTATTACCTCGACTTGAGGGGCCGAACCTGGGTAAATCCGTGTCTTTCGTCCCGATCAACCCCTTTGAGTCCACCCCGTTAGCGATGGCCTCGAATCCAAGTCCGTTCACCCGGACATCTGCCGTGATAAATCTACGACACACTTGCTTGCAATTAACGAGATCAAGGGGATTGACAACCCTCTTCCGGTGTTGGGTGCAAGTTGTTTCTTCTTTTGTGTGGAGTCACTGAAGATGGTTGACGATTGATATTCCTATTGGTTCGATAAACCTCGGTTTCATAACTGAAGGAAATACTTACCCACATTGTGCTATGATAACCCATTCCTCTTCAAGGAAAACCCAACACAGATCACAAGTATCACAATGCACGTCTTCACCAACCTTCTCTATATCAACCCCGCCTTCGATCTTGCCATCATGGTGGCGCATGTGCATGCTGAGCTCCAAAACCAGATTAGGAGGGAGGTGCGTGACCACATCCATGTCCTAGTCGAGTTGTTCGCGCATGCCCTTGGGCCCTCTTAGGAAAGCTGCGAGCATATGGCTGGCGGGCCCGACTTGAGGCCATATCTTTTCTTCTATTTCCTGCTACATCAACATTTGCAAGGCCCCGTGGGGGCGTAAAGACAATTTATTCCTATAATCGTACTTTAAGTTCTTAATATTTTGCTAACATTCGGTTGTTTTCTCGTGAGATTTGCTTCCCTTTTTACGTTGTCTTTTTTATCTACATCGCTTCGACCCAGCCGCCGAGCGTGCTACGACTGTCGCTGGTATGTCGGGACATGCGTCCAACTAAGCTAGAGGGTGTAGGGCTCCACGGGGCAGTAAGAGCTCCTGAGGTGCAATGCTCAGAATGCCCCCTTTGACGTGCAAGAGGCTCGTGCCAAGGAGGAAACAAAGAAATTATGAGGGAGAAAAATGATGAAGAACCAAGAAATTCTAAAAGTGTTTGGACTTAGCTTTTCGTGGGGCCTGGGCCTCGAGGCGTTGCAGCTTGTGGGATAAGCCTCGTGAGGCGTCAGCTCTTGAGGCCTCCAGTTGAGGCTTGATGGAGGTGGAACAGTAGGCTGCCTCGTGAGGCGGGGCTCGTGAAGCCTTCGATGCCTTGTACCTACATCGACAATTGTGCTAGCAAGTTTCTGCAAGTGACGCAATAGGACGCACTCATGGGCTCGCTTATGGGTGTCAAGCGAGGATATAGAGCACCAAGGACGTTGGTGAGGTGACGTGCACAAGAGCAGGCCTGCGAGGCAGAGCTCAGCCACTTGGGTTTTGTGGCGCTGCAAGCACAGACACTATGCCCAGCCCCGCTCGCGTGATAGGCATGAGGAAGACCTGTAATAACCCATGACTGACGCTCCAGACGCCTTCCATTTATTTCGAGTTTCGTCGTGTGATTTATTTGGTTGTCCCATTCATTATCGCCTCATTGGCATCATCCGCACTCCATCACCATTTTTTTTTCAAAACTTGCATCCGTTTGTATTTGTCGATTTTCTCCGTTCTTGTCGTTGATCATTTTGTGACCAACCACACTCGCACGCACCCGCGGCATTACAAAAATATTGCTTTTAAAAATGCGTATAAAAATTTCTCAGAATGGATTGAAAGTTGGTGTATGGTCTAAATATAGTAGTTAGACCGCCTGCCAAATTTCTTCGCATTAGGAGGTTTTTTGATACCCTAACAGACAACTGTAGCGACACCATCGTGTCTTAAATAAGCGGACGTTTCGATGTTTTATAACTATGTCACGAGCCTAACACTTCCATCTCTTCTTGTCGCAACCCCTTATACACGACCCACCAAATCCCACATAACCTATCCCACGGCTGGAGTCATCCGATTGCGATCGAACGACTCAAACCAATGCAAAAATTCCTAAGCCTAAACCACCCTCCTTTATAAAAAAGCCTACCCTCCTTTATAAAAAAGCCTAGACCCGCCTAAGTATCCACGCCGCCAGTGGCCAGCTCCACCCCTCGACTGCGCGGGCCCGCGAACCAATATCCGGCCCGGCCCGGAACCGCCGTCGCTGCTTGCCTGCGAGCCCCGCACGTGCTGTCGCTCGCGCCTCCCAGGCCCAGGGAGCCAGCTCCGCCGCCGCGCCCGCGCCTCACCTCTAAGCCATAGCTTGCCGGTGCCAGGCCCATCCTTGCGTCATCATCATCCCGTGTCACTGGCTTGTTCGCCGGCAAAGAGCATCGCGCCCCCTGCCATGGCCATGGAGCTTCATCGCGCCGTGCGCCCGATCTGCACCATCTTCGCGTGGATCCGGTGCGAGCCGACGGGATCCGGTCCCCGTTTGCCTCCTCTGACCCTCTCCAACCAGCGTCGCTGCACCGGTTGCATGACATCGGACCCTGCACTCTGTGTCGTTGTCGGCCTCCTAACCGAGCAGGACGAGCGAGGACGTCCCGCTCGAGCGCTCGATCGCCTCTGCCCCGTCGACTGTCGCCAGCGCCAGGGCCCATCTCGCGAGATCCAGACGCCTCCACGCCCCGGCCCAGCTCGTGCAGTCACGCCTTGGCCCAGCTCGTGCAGTCACGCCTTGGCCCAGCCGCAACACACTCCGCAACAGGCCCACCCCAAGCCGGTCTCCTCTGCACATTGGGCCGAAGCCTGTGAGGTGAGCCCGGCCACTTGTCCCTGTGCCTGTCTATTTAACGCTCTGGCGCAATTTAGTATCCAGCGCTTATGCCAGTTTCGGGCCCTGTCTCAGTTTCGGCCTGATTGTGTTTTTTGGGTCCAGCGAATTTGTCTAATTATCTAGAGAATTATAGTTTTGCAGAAAAACCCTTTACTTCATGCATTTAATATCTCATGTACGTGTGCGCGCGTGTAAAATGTTAAGAATTTTGTGTAGATTAACAATTTCCAACTTTCATCCATGTTTAAAATATTAGAAATTGTTGTTTACATTAATATGCATAAATGCCATGTTAAAATGATTTATTTTATAACTAAATAATCATAGCTTTGATTAAATAATTCACATATGTAACTTAACTAGAAAATGTGTAGAATAACATGGTGCACTTTATTTGTTGTTTAATAATATTAAAATATGTTTACTACAGATTTGGACCAAATTCAAAAATTGCATATGTTGTTTCCGGCCTCATTTAAAATACTTAGATAGTGTAGTTTCATTATGCTTCATCTCTGACCATGATTAACAAAATTTAAAATGATTGTTTAGTTAAAAAAATATTAGTCGCGTTTCTCTTAATATGGAGAGTTGTGAATTTGGTATATGTATGTTCTCCTTCTCCATTTAAATTGCCTAATTTCGATTTCACCTTATGCGATGACCACCCATGTTAATCAACATTTAATATTGATGAGTACCTAAACAAGAATGATCGAAATGATTCGAACGTGGAGTTTCGTCAATATGCAACCATTTGCATATTGAGCTTCATTTAATGTGTACTCCCTCCGTTTCAAAATAAGTGACTCAAAAGTGACTCAATTTTGTACTAAAGTTAATACAAAATTAAATCATTTTTAAGTCAATTATTTTGGGACAGAGAGACTAGTATTGAATTGTTGTGCTTTGCCATGTCATTCATAATTAAATGGACATGCATCTTATTTGTTTGTGCATTATATCATGAATATGTTGTGGTGTTTACCGTGTAATTTGTTTATTTCTAGATTTGCTTCTCCTCGCTAGAGTTCCGAAAGCATTCGGAGTGCGAGGATCCGTTCGACTACACCCGTTCGTCTACTTCATGGATTCGTTCTTCTTTCAAGCGGGATCTTAGGCAAGATGATCATTTTCCTGTATACCACTACTATCATTGTCATGCTAGTTGTCTCGTTTCTATCGCTATGTCTCTCTCCCTACCACTTGTTTGTCAAGCCTCCCAAAATGCCATAATAAGCCTCTAACCCTCCAACTTTCCAGCAAACCATTGTTTGGATATGTTACCGCTTGCTCGTCCCTTCTTATAGCTTTGCTAGTTGCAGGTGCAATTTGTTCCATGTTGGGACATGGATATTTCGGGACATCACAATATCTTGTTTATTTAATTAATGCATTTATACACTTGGTAAAGGGTGGAAGGCTTGACCTTTTGCTTGGTGTTTTTTTCCATTCTTGTCGCCTTAGTTACCGAGTAACGGTGTTATGTTCCATATTGAGTGCTCCTAACATTCTTGAGGTTGTTGCGGGACCCCCTTGATTTTTGTTTTGGGATAAAAATCCTTCGGCAAGGCCCATCATTGGTACTATATTTGCCCAACATAATAATATTGATCACCTTATTAACGCATAGGGAGTTAATGCTACCAGCGTCATAATTCAACGTAATACAGGCGGGTAGTGCTAATGGTGTTGGTCCAAAATAGAGCCACTCGTGGGGCCATCCAGAGGCAACTCGAGTGATTTCTATCCGTCCATTGTAAGTATTGTTCATCTGCTGTTCCCTGAGAAAGAGATACATGCGGCTCCTATTGGGATCTGGCATGTTGGGTGGTCTTCCTGGATTTGTTTTACCTTAAACAAACATCTTGTGCACCGACATTCCGAGGATACTTTAGGCTATCTCAAGGTTGAGGTTTTTCACTACAACTTGTGGTTAGTTTGTGATGGATGAGTTGGAGCACCCTTGTAGGGTTAAATGTTTATGAGAGCCATTCTCGCGATTATGTGGCATCTTGAAAATTTTATAATACCCGGTAATAGAAAACTTTAAGTAAAGTCAATTAAAATAATACAATTGTGTGCGTAACCATGACCGTCTCTTTTCATGGGAGTTCGGAAAGAGAACATGGTGGGGTTATGATTGACTCGTAAGTAGGTGAAAGGACGTGGATGTCGCCTAGAGGGGGGGTGAATAGGCTCTTTAAAATAATTACGTTTTAGGCTTGAACAAATGCGAAATAAAACTATCATTTAATTAGTCAAGCACAAAACCTAAAACAACTAGGCTCACCTATGTGCACCAACAAATTATGCTAAGCAAGATAAACAACTAAGTGATAGCAGGATATATAACAAGAAACAATATGGCTATCACAAAGTAAAGTGCATAAGTAAAGGGGATCGGGTAAGAGATAACCGAGGCACGCGGAGACGACGATGTATCCCGAAGTTCTCACCCTTGCGGATGCTAATCTCCGTTCGGAGCGGTGTGGAGGCACAATGCTCCCCAAGAAGCCACTAGGGCCACCGTAATCTCCTTACGCCCTCGTACAATGCAAGATGTCGTGATTCCACTAAGGGACCCTTGAGGGTGGTCACCGAACCCGTACAAACAAGGTTGGGGCAATCTCCACAACTTGATTGGAGGCTCCCAACGACACCACGAAGCTTCACCACAATGGATTGTGGCTCCGAGGTGACCTCAAATGCTCGGGGCAATCTCCACAACCTAATTGGAGACCCCGAAGCTTGCCCGGAGCTTTGCACCACAATGATTGAGCTCCGAGGCACCACCAATCGTCTAGGGCACCAAAGCACCCAAGAGGAACAAGCTCTAGGGTGCTCAAACACCCAAGAGTAATAGCTTCTCAACTTCTCACTTCCACGTATCACCGTGGAGAACTCAAACCTATGCACCAAATGCAATGGCAAGGGCACACGGAGTGCCCAAGTCGTTCTCTCCCAAATCCCACCAAAGCAACTAATGCTAGGGAGGGAAATGAGAGGAAGAACAAAGAAGAACACGAAGAACTTCAAGATCTAGATCCAAGGGGTTCCCCTCACTTAGAGGAGAAAGTGATTCGTTGAAATGTGGATCTAGATCTCCTCTCTCTTTTCCCTCAAGAACTAGCAAGAATCATTGGAGGGATTGAGAGTTAGCAAGGTCGAAGAAGGTCAACAATGGGGGAAGAACACGAGCTCAAAAGATGAGATCCATTATGGAAGAAGACCCCTTTTATAGGGGAGAAAATATCCAACCGTTATCCCCACCCTCAGCCCCGTGCGTAGCGGTACTACCGCAATAAGATCATGGTACTACCGCAAGTGCTTGCGGTACTACCGTTGCGACATGCGGTACTACCGCTCCCACAAAAGTATCAGACTCAGGCCGATTGCACTAGGCAGCTAGCGGTAGAACCGCCGGAGCGGTACTACCGCGAGACCATGCGGTACTACCGCATGGTCGGTAGAGACTGGCACTACGAGATGCACGGAAGTAAAAAATTACTTCCGTGCCTACCTCCGTTGAGGGCGAAGTCATTTGAGGTACCAGAAGTCATTTGAGGTACTATCGCCCGAGGGGCAGAAGTAAAAAATTACTTTCGTGCAACTTGCGTACTACAGCCCTCGGGGCGGAAGTAAAAAATTACTTCCGTGCCACTTACGGTACTACCGCTCCGAGGAGCTGTACTACCGCTATCCACTGAACTGCAACACCTACAACTACTCGGCTAGGAAAACGGAAGAATACAGTCAAAACTAGAACTGCCACAATTTCTGCAAATGAGCTCCGAATTGACAAGAGCTATCCAACAACGACTGGTTTTCTTAAGAAGAGGCAGTATAAAAAATGCCAAAGGTATAGAGATGAGAAACCTCTTTCAATGAAGAATCGACAATAACCCCAACATCGAAAACATCATTGAAGATGCATATGGACTCCGATTTTGATGAACTTGAGCTTGTCATGAAGTTGACCATAAGCTTAAGAAACCTCAACGAGAAAAACCAACCAAGAACCAAGAAAGATGATGATGCGAAGAATGCAATGGTTTGAGCTCTCAACGAACGATATGATCAAGCTACTCACTTGAGAGCCCCCTTGATAGCACGGTTACCTACCCTATAACCCAGTCTCCCAACTACCACTATGAGACCGATAAAATAGAAAACCCTATCAAGGTCAAACCTTAGCCTTGTGCATAGTCCACTTGAGCTAGATGATGACGATCTTGAGTTCCTCAAGATGGACCACCTTTCTTGATTGCGTTGGCTTTATGAAGACTAGATGATTGCTCCCCCATACTCCACTATGGGTGAGATAGTCTTCGACACATCTTCACAAGTCCATTGACATCACAATGGACGGCAAGCTTCAAGCCTGATCTCTCCGTGATGCTTCACTTGAACTTGCACACCGCAACCTTGATAACGATCACCACTTGATGTCATCTTCGATGGGTTGTATGGGATCTTCCTCTTGATGCAATTCCATGGAAATATGCCTAACCCCACAAAGAACTCTCACAAGGAACATGGGTTAATACACAAAGCATAATGGACAATGCTTACCATACCATGGGATCACTTGATCCCTCTCGGTACATCTTGCATGCTTTGTGTGTTGATCACTTACTTCACTCTTTGACTTAGTCTTGATCAACCTTGTATCTTATCTTCTTTCTTCATAAAGGTGATGTCTTGAAGGTAATCATGAATTCTCACACAATCTCCTTGTTCAAGACATGCTTGCAATAAGCTCAACTCTCACATGACCAATCTTTGGATAAACCTTGAATACCACCTTGGTCATCATATAAACTCCCTGAAACCCAACAGATGGACTTCAAGAAGTGCTTATGGACAAATCCTTCAAATATAACTCAAGGCAACTATTAGTCCATAGGGGTGTCATCAATTACCAAAACCACACATGGAGAAATGTGTTCTTACAGTAGGTGTTCAGGATCCGATTATGCGTTGATAACTCTTCTTATTCTTGTACTCGTAAGTTAGCCAAATGTCAAATGCTTAGTGCTTGCTGCAACCTCACCACTTAATCATACCTCACCCATTAAGCTTTGCTAGTCTTGATACCTTTGGAAATGAGATTGCTGAGTACTCATGGCTCACAGATTCCTATAACAACAGGTGCATGTACATGTAAAGTGATACGTTGACGTGGGCACGATGACTGTTCTACTTGGAGTTTCTTATTCTTCATCATCGATCATAGGATGGGTTCCAGGCCAGTAGCCTGGGATTAGCAAGGATGGATTTCATTTTAATTGTTTGATTTCGTTTGTAGTCGGACCCTGCTTTTATGTATGATTGAAATTGAGATGATCATGATTAGCTTGTGGTGAGTGTAAGCCAATTCCATATACTCATCTCCTCTTTGCATGTACTTGTAACCAAATACATTCTTGTGAAATGACGAGATGCGCTTCTATCCCTATCAAGGCCCTCGAGCCCGGATGAGGATAGTACCACATCTTGGGTGTTAGAAGTTGGTATGAGAGCAGTACCAACCTAGGAGCCCCCTTTATTGATCAAACTTGCCCGAGTCGAGTCTAGTAAAAAATATTTTGAGTCTAGTTATATATCGGAGAGTAGGATTCTTTTTGCTTCTCTTCCCTGCTCTGGTGAGGAATCCTGGCGTAGGAATATTAATTATACCCTTTTTCTCACTCAATTATTTTAGGATCGCGCGTGTATTTTGGAACCCCTACCATGTCGTTGTGACCGGGATTTTGTTACGTGTGCCTCCTGTCAATTTGGGGTAGAAATGTCCCGAGGAGTTGAGCTCCAGTGGATTCTTGTCACACTCTCTATCGTTCAATTTCCTTAGTATCTTAGGACAAAGATGTTCGAAATTCTTCAATACTATTTGTGGTGAGAGGAGTTTCACGTCACCCAGTACTGGGGAGAGCATCTAGACGCACTACCATATTTAGTATCGTTGTGATTACAAGGGACTAAGGTAGATGAGTTTTCGAGGTTTCTCTGGTTATGTGTTGACGGATGTGATACACTCGAGGTGTAGTATTATTACTAGGAGTTGAGTGATTTATTTAGTAGTTTATCCATGTATCCGTTGGATCATATTGCATAACTGGAAAGATTTCGTGAGTTCTTAGGTGGGAATTAAAGTAGTTAACTAGGATTATCCTTCCTATAAATGTATTCTTTTTGGCTTGTTTCGTAAGGCTCATCCTTGTTTTGTTGGAGTATGGTAATTCGAGTTACTTCGATGTCAAGTGTTGATTACATATCTTTTCTAAGTTGTGTTCTCATATTTCTATTGGAGTGCTAATCCTTTTGCTCAATCAATTAGCATGTGAATTGTATTTAATCATGTGTGCTTCTCTTCAAGATAATTCAATCCTTTCTAATATTGGCAAGATCAATCCTCATATTTATTTTCGAAGTTTGTTTCATCCATCCCAAGTTGTCTTTGTTTTCCCCACCCTCCCACCCTTTTTCTTCAACGATTAAATTATCATCCAAGTGACTTTATTTTCATTGATGCTTCTGCTATTTTTTCTTTCATATTGGATCCGGTTGTGTTATCTCTCTTCAATCATTTTCAATTAAAAAAGTAGTATGTGAAATATATGGCTTGTCATCAATTTAACTTGATGAAGGATACACATAACATAATTATTATTCTTGTTTCTGCAAGGTGATTTCAATCCTTCTTCTGGAGTTGTTATTGATATCAAAATTTTGGTATCAAATTGTTCATCTATTTTTTTACAGTGTTCCAAGTTCTCAAGATCTCGTCGTGAAGCTTCATCTAAATCTTTTCAAGGCTTCAACTCTTGTTATTTTCAGCCTTCTTTTCGATCATGCTTTTATTTACTGTGTTCTCTAGGAGGTTCTTCAAGGTGGTCGTCAAGGATTTAATTCATTCTCAAAGTGTTCTTCAACATTCTTGTTGGACAATCTCAAGGATTGTTTGTCTTGCATTTCAAAGTGCAATTCATTCTCCATTATCTTTTGATATGGTTTTATAGCATTCTTGATTCACGAGTAGAAGAGAATTTTTCAAGTATGATATATTTAAACCCATTTTTCTTCCTTTGAGCTACATTGGATTGCATTTCACCTATAGTGACGAGAGTATGTACCTAGGATAGGGTCCTAGGCAAGGCCCACACACCAAACCTAAGGACACCACATGGGAGGACTTGACGATTAAGCATGAACTTCCAAGTGGATCCCTGGAGACGTTCAAAGTCACTCGACAATAATCCACTCGGAGACTCCCGCTCTCACTCCGCAGTCGCGTGTCACTCGGAAGACCTCGCTTTCACTCGACGCCAGAAGACCAGGAGCCATCATCAAGAGCCCAACAGGCAGACGCTGGTTCAATGGTCATTAGTAGCTTTTATTACGCACGTTACCTATAACGGCAGACTTTAAACCCCACGACCAAGCCCTTAGATGCGGGATAATTATGAGGGGCAGCAAACTCTATATAAGCCGCCCCTCCCCTCCTGCATAAGGGTTCGCCACCATTGTAATCTCAACATTCCACACGACATAAGGCTCCCGAGCACTGAGACGTAGGGCTGTTACCTCCACGAGAGGGGCCTGAACTCATACATCCATGTGTACACACTCACCGTAGATAGGACTCTACCCTCTCCCTTTGTACCCCTACCATCTACTGTCAGGCTCGTTCCCACGACAGTTGGCGCCCATCGTGGGGCAGGCGTCTAAGCGACTTCCGGCGAGGTTGCGATTTTCATCCTTCGACATGTCTTCCGGCGGTGTTTTTGCTCTGGGCCACGAGATCCGTTTTGGAGCGCTCACCTTCATCGCCGACAATTCGACATGGCTCCAGGAGGTGCCTCTCAATGTCGAGGCGCTCCCTGTCCACGGGGCCACGCACTACCGCGTGAGTCCCTACGGCGTGTTGCTACGTCAGCCGTTGACTCCTTACGCGTGAGCCCCTCTCGCTGTTCGCAGTCGCAAGTGGTCCGGCCGCCCACGACTTCAGCGTTGGGTTGAACACACAGCAGCGTGCCAAACTTCTCCGTAGATTGCAGTGCTCAAGCCCACCGAGTCCCTTCATGATGTGTTCGAGTCGGATTCCGATCCGTCTGATGTGCCTTTCGAGTGCGAAAGCTTCGATCCTGCAGCGGAGGTCTTGATGGCGGGCTCTCATCAGAGTTCACCGCCTGGCTTTGGCCGTGGCAAGCACGAGGCTGGAGGTCCGTCGAAAGAGCAGCCGTGTCGCGACGAGGAGGTTCTTCATACTCCCATCATCGGCGCGACTGTCAAGGCCCAAGCTTTGGAGGCCGCGCGCGTTCGTCAGGAAGAGCTCCAGGCAGAGATTGACGAGCGCGCCCGCCAGCGCCTGCCACGCCCCAGTCGACGTCATCGACAACTGTTTCCGACTGGATCTCACGACGACGTTGAGGTATACCGAACTCTTGTGCTAAATGTTGTTGCTGCTGCTAGGATAGAGGATTCCATTCAGCCGTCCCGGTCAGAGGTTGGTAGAGGGCGGTTGCAGATCAGAGCGCTGTTGGAGGCAGCGCAGCGTTAGAATTCAGCAGTTTCTCAGTCCCGTAACAGGATATACAGCAATTCACCCAAGGCGGAGACCGTTCAGTTGGCACACAGCCCTGGATTGCCCTTGCGTCGTCGAGGCGGCGGTTTTCGTGAAGGGCAAGACAAATATCAGCATCACCGCGAAGACCACCGTCGAGTGCCCACTCCTTCGCGGAGTGGTCCGTACGTGCCCCGGCGCCAGGATGACAGGTGCTCCTTCGGTGATGAGCGGGACGCAAACTTTGACGCCTGCGCCTACCTTGTTCAGCGGATCGACAAGATTAGAGCCTATAGAGAAGGACACGACAGAGATGTTTCGAGTGGAAGCTCAGCTGTGGTGTCTAGTCCCGAGTGCTTTCGCAGAGCTATACGTTCTGCAGAGATTCCCCCCAACTTCAGAATGGCGGCGGGGATCGGAAATTTTTCTGGTGAAACAAAGCCAGAGACTTGGTTAGATGATTACCGAGTGGCTGTGCAGATTGGCGACGGAAATGACAATGTTGCAATGAAGCACCTGCCCCTCATGTTGGATGGTTCATCTCGAGCTTGGTTGAATCGTTTGGCTCCTTCCAGCATACATTGTTGGGAAGATCTTGCCCGAGTGTTTGTCTAGACCTTTGAGGGCACTTGCAAGCGCCCGGCAGGTCTGGTCGACTTACAACACTGCGTCCAGAAGCCTAATGAAACCTTAAGGGATTATATTCAGCGATGGCCACCCTACATCATACGGTGGAGAATGTATCAGAACACCAGGCTATTTGTGCTTTCAAGGCCGGTCTGAGATACAGGGAGCTTTACCTGAAGTTCGGGCGCACTGGTGATATTTCGCTCGACAAGATGATGGAAATTGCCACTCGGTATGCCAATGGCGAGGAAGAAGACCGCCTCCGTAGCGGCAAAGGAAAAACAGTCGCCAACGAGTCTGGCGGCGGCAACAATCAGAAACAGAAGCGAAAGGCTGAAGACCCGGCTCCAGCAGAGGCAGCGACACTGGCGACTCAGTCGAAGAACAAGG
Organism: Hordeum marinum; assembly: GCA_022496015.1. Taxonomy (NCBI): domain Eukaryota; kingdom Viridiplantae; phylum Streptophyta; class Magnoliopsida; order Poales; family Poaceae; genus Hordeum; species Hordeum marinum. Next base: position 260,693,303 of record CM039674.1, on the reverse strand, counting down.
GCAAAGACAAGGCTCAGTATGCCCCCAAGAAGGGGAAAGGTCAGTCAGGAACTGATATCATGGATCAGCCATGTGTGATTCACACGAGGAAAGATGCAGAAGGCAACCTGATTTTGCCCAAGCACACCACTTGACAGTGTCGAACCCTTATCCAACAATTCAAGGGAGACCAGTCGAGTGAGAAATCTCCTGAAAAGGGAGATGAAGATGAGGAAAAATAAGCATTCCCGGATGTCACTGCAACACTGGTGATCTTTGCTGATGTCGAGAGCAAGAGTCGTTTGAAAGTCATCAATAGAGAAATCAACATGGCTGTGCCAGACACCCCACCTACCTCAAATGGTCCCAATATGCTATCACATTCGACCAGACAGACCATCCTGCTCGTGTGGCCACTCCCGGTCGGCAGGCCCTGGTAGTTGATCCGGTGGTGCAAGGGATTCAACTCAGAAAGGTCCTCATGGACGATGGCAGCGGCCTGAACATTCTTTATGCGGATGCCCTGGAAGGGATGGGCATTCCGATGTCCCGTCTGAGCAAGAGCAGCATGTAGATTCACGGGGTCATCCTAGGAAAGAAGGCCAAGTCACTCGACCAGATAGCAATGGATGTGACATTTGGAGATGACAAAAATTTCCGAAAATAAAAGTTGACATTTGAAGTCGTGGATTTCAAGAGTGCTTACCAAGCCATCTTGGGTCGACCCGCTTATGCACGTTTCATGGCCCGACCATGTTACGTGTATCTCAAGTTGAAAATGCCAGGCCCTAAGGGCGTGATCACGATCACTGGCAATCAACAGCGGGCCGAAGAGTGCCTCCAGCAAGGCTCCAAGATCGCTGATCAACAAATGGCCATGGTCAAGCTTGAGGAGTACAAGAAAACCACTGACCCTGCTGAATTGCTCCATGCAAAGAAGCCAGCTTCCGAGTCGGCATTTCAGTCGACAGGGGAAGTGAAGAAGGTGCACATCCATCCGATGGATCCAACTGCTGTCCCAACGAATATCTCAACAACACTCGACTGTAAATAGGAAGCCGAGCTCATCCGGTTCCTCCGTGAGAACTAGGACATCTTTGCATGGAAGCCTGCTGACATGTTGGGGATTCCCAGGGAGCTAGCTGAGCACCGTCTGCAAGTGGATCCGAAAGCCAAGCCCGTTAGGGAGCATTTGCGTTGATCAGCGGCGGAGAAGCGCAAGGCAACCGGAGAAGAAGTGGCCCGTCTCTTGCAATCCAAGTTCATTCAGGAGATTTACCACTCCAAGTGGCTCTCGAATGTTGTGATGGTGCCAAAGAAAGATAAGTCGTTGCGCATGTGCATTGACTTCAAAAATCTCAATAAGGTGTGCCTAAAAGACCATTTTCTGCTCCCCCACATCGATCAAAATTTTGACTCGACAGCGGGGTGTGAACGTTTATCGTTTTTGGATGCCTATTCTGGGTACCATCAGATCCGTCTATATGGCCTAGACGAAATAAAGACAACCTTCATCACCCCATTCGGGTTCTTTTGCTACATCACCATGCATTTTGGTCTTAAGAATGCCGACGCTACTTTTATGCGCATGATTCAAAAATGTTTACTCAATCAGATCCCTCGGAATGTCGAGGCGTACATGGACGATATAGTGGTCAAATCCCGCAAAGGTTCCGACCTGCTAGCTAACTTGGCCGAGACATTCGCCAATCTGAGGCGATTCGACGTAAAGCTGAATCCGGCCAAATGTACCTTCGGTGTCCCTGGCGGCAAGTTGCTCGGTTTTCTCGTTTCCGAGCAAGGAATTGATGTCAATCCCGAGAAGATCAGCGCCATTACCCGTATGAAGACTCCCGTGCAAGTGCACGACGTTCAGAAGCTTACAAGTTGCTTGGCATCATTGAGTCGATTCATTTCTCGTCTTGGTGAGAAGGCTCTACCCTTATATCAGTTGATGAAGAAGTCCGACACGTTCGACTGGACTCTCGAAGCCGAAGCAGCGTTTGTTGAGCTCAAAGCCCTGCTCTCCACCCAGCCGGTGCTCGCCGCTCCTGCCAGCAAAGAGCCCTTGCTCCTGTACATCGCGGCCACAAATTAGGTCGTCGGTACAGTGCTGACTGTCGTGCGAGAAGAGGAGGGTAAAGCCTATAAAGTCCAGCGGCCAGTTTATTATGTCTCGAAAGTATTGTCCCCCTCAAAGCGAAGATATCCACACTATCAGAAGCTGGTTTATGGTATTTACCTGTGAGCGAAGAAGGTGGCACATTATTTCCAAGACCATTTGATCTCAGTCGTCAATGATGCTCCTTTGTCCGAGATTTTCAATAATCGCGATGCATCAGGTCGAGTGGCTAAATGGGCAATTGAGCTTGGACACTTTGACATCAGATTCGAGCCCATGAAAGCAATCAAGTCCTAAGCATTGGCAGATTTCATGGACGAGTGGACTGAACAGCAAAAGCCCATCCAAGTTCACTCGGCGCATTGGACAATGTTCTTCAACGGCTCCAAGATGTTGAATGGGTCCGGTGCTGGTGTTGTCTTGATATCTCCAAGAGGCAACCAGCTCAGCTATGTCTTGTAGATTCACTTTGATTCCTCGAACAATGAGGTAGAGTATGAAGCACTTTTGTATGGGTTGCACATGGCTATCTCACTTGGCATCAAGCGCCTGATGGTTTATGGCGACTCAGATTTGGTGGTGAATCAAGTGATGAAAGAGTGGGATGTTAGTAAACCTGCTATGACCGGATACTGCAATGCGGTCCGGAAGTTGGAGAAGAAATTTGAAGGCTTGGAACTTCATCATGTTCCCCGACTGAAAAATCAAGCGGCCGATGAGCTGTCCAAGATTGGTTCCAGTCGACGGCCTGTCCCCAGCGGTGTGTTTCTAGAGCACTTACACACTCCTTCGGTTCAAGAGGATCCCTTCACCGAAGAGCCCCCACAAGCTTTGAGCTCCTCTGACTCGACTGAAGTCGATGTTCCTGCTGTGATTGACCTGGTCATGGAGATTCTGGTTATCATTCCCGACTGGACTATGTCATACATTGCCTATATCCTTAGACAAGAGCTCCCTGAAGATGAAGCAGAGGCTCGACAAACTGTGCGCAGGTCCAAGACTTTCACTGTGATGGGAGATCAGCTATTCTGAGAGAGTGTGACTAGTGTCACTCAGCGCTGCATTTCCCCCAAGGAAGGTCGGATGATTCTAGACGAAATTCACTCGGGAACTTGCGGCCACCATGCGTCTTCGAGGGCGATCGTCGCTAAAGCATACCGAGCTGGTTTTTACTGGCCACGAGCTAATGAGATGGCTAAGGACATCGTTGATCACTGCGAGGGCTGCTAGTTCTATGTGAATCTGTCACACAAGCCGGCGTCTGCTCTAAAGACAATTCCTCTCACCTGGCCATTTGCGGTTTGGGGACTCGACATGGTTGGTCCCTTCCGCTCCGAAAAAGGAGGATTCACCCACCTATTGGTAGCAGTCGACAAATTCACCAAGTGGATTGAAGCCAAGCCCATCAAGAAGCTGAATTCCCGTATGGCAGTCACGTTCATGAGGGAGATCATTATTCGATACGGCATTCTGCACAACAACATCACGGACAACGTCACTAATTTTGACTCGGAAGAATTCAGGAGATTCTGTAACTCCCAAGGCACCCGAGTGGATTATGCTTCTGTTGCACATCCTCAAACCAATGGGCAAGTCGAGCGGGCTAATGGTCTCATTCTGTAAGGTCTGAAGCCTCGTCTCATGTGCGATTTGGATCATGCCGCTGGTGCTTGGGTAACTGAGTTGCCGTCTGTTTTGTGGGGATTGAGGATAACGCCTAATCGGTCGACTGGACGAACTCCTTTCTTCCTTGTCTATGGCATTGAAGCCATGTTGTCGAGCGACTTGGCCCACAATTCTCCTCGAGTGGAGCTATACTCTGAGGCTGAAGCTGAATAGGCCAGACAGGATGGGGTAGATCTTCTGGAGGAGGAGCGAGAGATGGCTCTGGTCCAGACCACTTCCTATCAGCAAGACCTGCGGCGCTTCCATGCAAGGAACGTCAAGAGTCAAGCGTTCCATGAGGGATATTTAGTGCTCCGGGTGAATCAACACCGACCTCACAAGCTTGCTCCTGCATGGGAAGGCCCTTTTGTCGTCACTAAGGTGCTAAACAATGGAGCCTATCACCTGTATAATCTCATGAAACAGATAGATGAGCCACGAGCCTGGAATGCAGATCTGCTCTGACGTTTTTACACTTGAGACAAGAGTTTTCTGATGTAATAAGAATACTTCATCAATGCAATTCACGTTTCTGTGATATATACTTCGTCGATTCCAATCGTGCAGTTACATTCTTGGGGATACTCCGAGTGATGAGCAATCCTCACACTTGCAGGCTTAGCTGCGAACCGACATTCGCCTAAGTTCAAAATACTCCAAGTGATGAGAAATCCTCACGCTCGGGGACTTAGCTGCAAAACACGTTTCGTCTAAGTTAAAAACCTCATCAGGTGGATAGTAATCCATTCACTCGACAGCTTAGCTGCGAATCGGCATTCGCCTAAGATCGAAAATACTCCGAGTGATGAGCAATCCTCACACTCGGGGACTTAGCTACGAAACACGTTTCGTCTAGGTTAAAAACCTCGTCGGGTGGATAGTAATCCATTCACTCGACAGCTTAGCTGCGAATCGACATTCGCCTAAGATCGAAAATACTCCGAGTGATGAGCAATCCTGACACTCGGGGGCTTAGTTGCGAAACATGTTTCGCCTAAGTTAAAAACCTCGTCGAGTGGATAGTAATCCATTCTCTTGACAACTTAGCTGCGAATCGACATTCACCTAAGTTCAAAAATAATCCGAGTGATGAGCAATCCTCATGATCGCGGACTTAGCCGCGAAACACGTTTCATCTAAGTTAAAAACCTCGTTGGGTGGATAGTAATCCATTCACTCGACAACTTAGCTACGAATCGACATTCGTCTAAGATCGACAATACTCCGAGTGATGAGCAATCCTCACACTCGAGGGCTTAGCTGCGATACACGTTTCGCCTAAGTTAAAAACCTCGTCGAGTGGATAGTAATCCATTCGCTCGACGACTTAGCTGCGAATTGACATTCACCTAAGTTCAAAAATACTCCGAGTGATGAGAAATCCTCACGCTCGGGGACTTAGCTGCGAAACACGTTTTGTCTAAGTTAAAAACCTTCTGAGGTGGATAGTAATCCATTCACTAGACAACTTAGCTGCGAATCGACATTCACCAAAGATCAAAAATACTCCGAGTGATGAGTAATCCTCACACTCGGAGGCTTAGCTGCGAAAGCACTTCGCCTAAGTTAAAAACAAAATCAGTCGAACAAATGATTGAAAGCCAAAGCACGAGTAAAATCCGAAAGGTAAAACCATGGATAAATGTCTTGTGCAGAAGCAAATGTGCTTAGGCCTAAGGCCTGGATGAAGTTTTAAGGGATACAGTTCCACTCGGCATACCGAGGCAAATTTAACAGTTTTTTCCACAGACCTAAGTTTTTTAAGCAGGGGATGGACTGGCGGGCTCAACGAAAGTGTCCAGGTCGATGCCGTCGGCGATTCTAGTAGCTGCCTCGATGAAGGTTTCCATGAAGTCCTTGAACTGGAGTTTCTTCGTGTTTACCACCTGGAGCTCCTTTAGCTTCTCCTCCCTCACGTCCCTACAATGGACCCTAAGGAGTGACAACGCCACGTCGGCCCCACAGCGAGTAGTGGATTTTTTCCAAGCTTGCACTCGACTGGGAAGTTCGTTCAGGCGTGCCATCATGGAGTTGAGGTCGAGCTGAAGAGTGTCCTCAGGCCATAGCTCCTTATCGATTCTTTCCATGGCAGATTTCAGTCGAGTGATGTAGGCCTGGGCACCCTGGAGCCGAAAGTTGAGCCGCAGCATGTTCATCGCCACCGCATCAGCAACCGGCGACTTGGTAGGGTCAAGCATGGGCTCAATCTCTTATGTTTCCTTTTCAAAGTCTTGGCAGAATTCTGTTGAAGAAGGGGAAATAGGAAGAAAATCGATGAACTGCGACCCTCAATTTTTTTGCAAATATCAGTCGACAAGAAATACTCACGGTCGAGCAAAAGATACATCTTCCTCGAGAATTCGCCCAGATGCCTCTCCAGGCCATTACCCCTCTTGGTTAGTTGCTCGGCCTTCTTGACAAGGTCTGCACACTCCTGCTTCAGCTTGGTGTTCTCGTCCTCCAGCTCCTTGGTAGCCGCCAGCTTTCGTTCCGCGGCTTTAGTCTTCTCCTTGGCCGCTCGTTGAGCGTCAACAAACGCCTTGTCCTTCTCCTCCAGTGCCTTCTTCATGGAATCTAAAGAAATAACATTGTTGAGTTGCGCTCGGAGTCGACGGTTTTCATTGTGTACGTCTGTTCGAGTGAGAGCACTCGGTTCAAAACATGAAGAGTGAAGAGGATAATGCAGAAGATCAGCGGTAATTACCTCCCAATGTCTTCACCTCAGCATGCACTCGCTCCAGAGCATTGTTGGAGACCGCCAGATCGACTTGCAGCCGGTTCCTTTCGTCCTCCACGTCAGTATACTCTGCCCCAAGTTCACAAGCTATAACATCCCAAATTTTGGAATGTTATAATAAATATTAGAATGATTATTTGCTTGATTGAGTGATTGAAATTGAGTGAAATTTGAAACTTTTTGAAAACTTTTGAATGAGAGGGAATAAAATGACCTTCCCCTTTGTGTTTGATTTCAAATTCAATTCCATTCCAAATCAGTGAGAGAAGATAACATGACTTCTTCAATATAAAAAGATTTGAAGAGTGAATTTGGAAACATTTGAAATTTTCTGATATGGAGTTCCTTTCATATTTGATTTCCAATTTCAAGTTTGAAAGAATTCAAACCCTTGACAAATCTTGAGTAGAGGAACATGACCCTCCAAACCAGGGGTATTTTTTGTGAAATATTTGAACCCTAAAACCCAGGGGGTTATTTGGAAATTATTTGCAAAAGGAATTAAAAGCCATTTAGGCATTTTGTGAAAATAATTTTTTTTAAAGTATTTATTTTGGCCATGGAAAAATGTTCATTAAATTGCATTTATTCCCCTGGTCAATTTAATATATAAATCTTCATTTGTTTGAAATGTTTTTATTGCCATAAAGTAGTTTCCTTTCTTTGTAAATTAATAAAAGGAAAATATTTTGAAATTAGGAAACCGACCAGAGACCCAAATGGAAAGAATCGGCCCACGTCTTTATTATCCGGATCTGAAATCCCTCCGGATCGGCCGCCCGCTCCTCTTTCCTTTCCCTCCCTCTCGTTGACACCCGGGCCCACCACCCGACCGAAACCGCCGCCGGTCACCACCTTCCTTTCCCTCTCCCCTTTCCTTCTCTCTCGCCAGCGAGACCACCGACCGGATCTCCCTCTCCCTTTCCTTTCTACGACCATCGAGGCCGCCTATAAATACAGGAGCCCTCCCGCACCCCATTCCGCCCCTAAACCCCAATGCCCGTGCCCCCGTGCCCGCGCAATCGCTCGCCAGAATAGAGCCCCGCCGCCGCACCATTGCCGACCTACCGGACCACCGCGACCACCTCGACACAATCCGAAGCCACCTGCAAGCTCACCGCCCTCGTCCGCACCTCCCCATCCACTCGCCCGAGCCCCGCACCCACCGGAGCTCCTCTCCCCGTCGACACCCGAGCGCCGCCGCCACCTCTGAGCTCACCGTCGTCGCCATCGTCGCCCCCGAGCCCAGCTGACGCTACCAACGGAGTCGCCGAGCTCGTCTGCATCACCTGGTGCTGACGCCGTCACCGGAGGACCACCGGAGCACCATCCCCATCGACCTTGCTGCCTTGGACATCGCTGGAGTTTCACCGGAGCACCCCGACCCCTCCTGTGAGCTCTCCTTCCTCCTCAATCGTCCGATCTCTATTGAATGGTTAGGATTAGATCCCGCGTACCCTTTCGGTTTATTTAACTAAACCGACCGGTTTTCTTTTATTCTATTTTAGCCGTAGCCATTTATTTAACGTGCGGCCGTTCGCTAGTTAGTTACCGTAGCGCACAACCTTCAGTCAATCAGAGACTACCACGTCACCCCTGTCCGTTAGAGTAATTTTTTCTTTTTTCTATTTTAGTTTCTTTTACAGATTTAGTTCTGTTTTTGTTTTATTCATATCTTTTAAGTTTTTTATTTTTTTAAATTGATTATTTTTGCATCTTGTCACAAATTTTATCTAGTTTCTATAGATATCAAGCTTGACTATATTTGAATAATTTAAATTTGAATTCAAATAGATTTGATTCAAATCTTATTTTCTAAATATTTAGAGTTTAAAAATAGATTTTAAGTTGATTCTTTTTGCTACTTGTCACTAGTGACTTTATTTAACAGTAGGTAGAATTTGGGAATTTTAAGAATAATTTAAATTAGTATTTTTAACAAAACGGATTCTGTTTTAGTTCTTTTTAGGTTTATTTCTATTTCTTTTGTTTTAAATTGTTTTAATTTATTTTTCTTTTATTAGTTGGCACATTTTACTTTGTTTTCTCTTATTAGCAGTAGTATTTCAACCAAATTTATTTTATGTCATTTATTATTTTATAGCATGAAATCAATTCTAGTTTCATAATAACTTGCAAATTGATTTCCTTGCTAGTTTGATTTCTTATTTGAAAATATTTGAAAATATGTTTTATAAGTTTCACTTTCTGTTAACTTAGTTTTTATATATTTTGTTTTCTGTTATTTTAATATTTTATTGTTTTAATTGTTGTTAAGTTTATTAGCTAGAAAAACTTATGGTGTTTAGTGTGTTGTTTTCATAGTTTTTACTTGTTCTTCAAAAGTAATTCTTTTTGCTAAGTAAAATATTTACTAAAATACTTTTGTTATATTTGCTTTGTTTTTGTTTTGTTACCTCTGAAAATAAGATCATTTGTAGAGAAAACGAACCTTAGTTGTGTTGATGAAACTTTGTTGTTTTGAGTTTTGGCTTAAGTATGTCCTTCATCACAACCTTGTTGCTTTTGGTTTTGTGTTAATTTTTGATTGTTAGAATTGATTGCTAGTATGATTGCTTATATGAATGCAATGTTTGATTATTATATATTTTTATCGGAGAGGGACGAATAGTCTATCAAGTTATTTCTGAGAGCGATATTATTCTTCATCAACCTTACGAGGCAAGTTCACATTGACCATGTTATTACCTATGTTTTTCAAGTTGCATTAGTTCAACCTTCCACCCATTGCATGCAAAGTAGGTACTTGGAAATTTGGTTACTTGATGTAGTATCATGTGGTAGGCACCTCTCAACCCCTTTGACACTTTGGTCCCGGGAAACGTTGATTAAATTTTGCTATGCTATTAGTAGACGGGGTTAGTTGTGTGATTCATGAGAGTTGTGAGATAATAATTACAAGACCTACATGATGATCAAGACTTCAAGACTCCAAGTTTTCAACATACCTCTGGGTGGATGATGGTTGAACGGCGCCCTGGAGAAGCCAATGGTTAGCCTAGGTGTTGCTGGAGAAGTGCCGGTATTCACGCGGAAAGGTCCACCCAGGAACAAAGAGATGGATGGATGCTTCAAGACCCAAGGCTTACCTGCACAGCCACAAGCCATTATGGACTCTGGCTTGGTTGGATATTGTGGTGACTCTGGACAGGCGGTGCTGCGAGATGTAGAAGGACGGTAGGAAAGGATGGGCACCGATAGAGTCTCAGAGGAACCCCTTAGAAGACCATGTTTTGATCATCCGTTCTTCAAACACCCTGAAGTGCGAGGAATCCAACGGAGACGATCAAATCTTGTGGGGAACGTGTGCAAAACTCTGTAGAGTACTCAAACCTAATCGATTAGCTATGTCCACGGTCATGGACAACTTGAGCCAAAGGAACTGAAACTATCTGGAACTCTCAACACGAAGTATTATAATGATGTGGGTATTAATGACAACTTGGGTATGAGAATTGGTTGGTGGAACCATCTCATTAATCAACCAACTTTGTAGTAATAATTTCTACATTACCCCTCTCTTGTTGTAGGAAAAAATTTGCTTTACGCAAAAACTTGAACTTATAGCCCCACCTGCCATATATGCATATAGTATAGATGATTATTGTTCACCCCCTCTTTTGTTACTTGCCGGCATATTCAAAATGCTGACCTACACGACTGCAACGTCTCATGTTGCAGATACTCTTCTTCAACGAGTAAGAGTACGATTCAGGGTTACGATCTACACTCAACCTGCCGTTGGTGTTTATTGGGACTCCACTCCTGTTGACTGTTCTGAGATTTTAAGGTATATATCAGTTTTACGTTAATTACATGTGATTGCACTTTGATATATACATTGATGTACTGTGTGTGCCAGCATACTGATCTAGGGATGGCACAGAACACACAGAGGCTTGACCTTTTCAGGTCGGGTCGCTACACAAGCCCTCTGGAATCAACATAAGACAGAAATTCAATCGTCGAGTGACGCTTGGGATAGTCGACTGGGTATCGAACCACGGCGATGACTATCTTAGAAGAATTCAAGCAGAAATTCCACTGAACATTTCAAGTGGCTCCGGCGCTCCGCGCGCCATAAACAAATTCAAAAGCTATCTCTATTAAGACCCTTGCTGATGCAAGCACTCGACAGTGGTCTCGGGGACTACACCCAGTGGGTGTGCTATGAGCGCCCCCATTGAGACGGTTAACTCTCGATCCGTCGAGCAACTCATTAGAAAATACACTCGACATGTCGAGTGACCCTAGTACCACGCGTACGACAAGTTTTCAAGCCTACTGTTTATCATCTGCGATGAACAGTAGCCTCAGGGACTACACCTAGTGGGTGCACTTAGCGTGCCCCCACTGGTTATTATAACATTCGACAAGGCCAGCCCTACCATGACACTCGACCCGTTGAGTGACGCGCCTCCCTACTCTATGAAGTACAGTCTATCCTTATGCAGCGTCATATCATGGTTTGCCAATAATATCCATGAAACCTGCAAGGTAGCTACAGAGTGGTGTGATTCAAGGCGAAGTGTATCCTATATGCAATAGACTCTAAGACCCCTGCCGACGCAAGCACTCGACAGCGGTCTCGGGGACTACACCCAGTGGGTGCGCTAAGAGCGCCCCCACTGAGACGGTTAACTCTCGATCCGTCGAGCAACTCATAAGAAAACACACTTGACATGTCGAGTGACCCTAGTACCACACGTACTATCAATCCCAGTCCTACTCGACTACGATTCGGTCTAGTCGAGTGGAGAAAGTTCAAGCGCCCCCACAGAGACGGTTAACTCTCGATTCGTCGAGCAACTCGTAAGAAAACACACTCGACATTTCAAGTGACCCTAGTACCACACGTACTATCAATCCCAGTCCTACTCGACTACGATCCGGTCTAGTCGAGTGGAGAAAGTTCAAACATTCTACAACAATCACCCACTTGGTGTACAACAGCCAAGAGAAGACAGGAATTCAATCGACAATGGATTTACAATCGAATTTACTCGAACATTGGTACAGAGGGCTACGCTGATGTCAAAAGCCAGTTTGCTGGCCTCGAACGTGCTCCTTGGTTCTCAGCATGAGCTGCTCTGCCTGAATCATGGCTTCCTTCACAACTCCGGTCTGATCTTCCGGGGTGCGATGCAGAGAGAAGGCCGTCACAGGTGGGGTCGGCATGGTCGCTGGGGAAACTGAAGCAGTCTGAGGGGGTCCAGTTGGAGTCGATGTCACAACGGTCGAGACGGCCGGAGGAGCATGCGACAGAGGTGCTGCGGGTTCAGCTCTGGGTTGTGTCGAGTCGCCTCTCCCCTGGGAAGACTCTGCAGTCGAGCGCTGAGGTGCCTCCGCTGATGATGCCCTCCGGGTACGAGCGCGTGAAGTGTCCAGTTGCTCCTTGTCGTCCTCCACCTGAATGACCTCTGCAATGACAATCGACAGTGTTAACATCTACATGTGTCGAGTCCCATCCGGACGAACCGACAACTTTCTTACCTCTATGAGAAGTGGCAGCGTCAGCAGTGTCAACATCCATCGCTTCTCCTCCATCTCGATGAGGCAAGGTCACAGATGTAGCAGCTCTAACGGATTGAGTGGCATTCGGTCAGATACAACTCCAGACTTCAGTCGATAGAACAAGTACGGAAATAAACACTTACGTGGATACGACAGGTACGGCCACCCTCATGCGAGGCAGAGCTTTGCGAGGTTTGGAGACGGCTGGCTTGGGTTGCTTGGCTAGCCTTTCACTCGACTCAACAGTCGAAGGGCGACTCCGTTTCGGGTTCTTGTCGCCAGGGCCCGGAGCTTTGTCCTCAGCAACTGCCGGATCCTGGCGGGCCTTAGTGCGACTTTCGCATCGGGGAGGTGACTTGACCTCTTCTTCTTTGCTAGAGTCCTCGTATTCGTCCTCGGTGTCGGAAGAACCATCGCCATCCATGCTGCCACCCTCGCTCACCACGCCATCTTCCACATGGTTCCCGTTGGGAACGGGCGAGTGCATGTTTGTCCACTCCTGCATGATTCAAGGGAGTAAGTTAGTTTATAAGTCAAAGTATCACTTGACAGTACAATATCAGTCGACACCACACAACTCACCAGATCCTTTGGCGGGTTTTCGGCCGAGTAAGGTCGGACCCTCTTGGCTCCCAGAGGATTGTTGCAAGCTCCAGTGATGCTACGAAGCCACTGCTTGATAGTTTTCTATGGAACCTCCTCTGGATGCATCCTGGTCGTGTCCTTTGGGCCCGCGTAGTGCCAAATGGTGTGGTCTTTGGCCTAGAGTGGCTGGATACGTCGACCTAGAAACGTCTCAAGCAAATCCATTCCTGTCACTCTGCCCCGGATCAGTTGCACCACCGCTTCGACCAGGATACCCACTTGGACATGCTCCTCTTTGGTCACCCTCAAAGATTGGGGAACATCGGGACGGTCAGGTGTATAGGGGGGAAGGCCGGTCGACATATTGGGTGACGCAACATCTTTGCAATAGAACCAAGTCACTGCTAGCCTTTGACAGACCTGGGAAAAGTCATGGCAGGGAAGGAACTACGGGCTCTTTTCTGAACCCCTAAGCTTCCACACAACTAGAGCACATGAGTCTTCCCATCAGCAGGGAGAGCTTTCTTCACGGTCTGGGATCTGACCGTGAAGAGGTGCTTGAACAACCCCCAATGGGGAGGGCAGCCCAGGAAACATTCGGACAAAGTGACGAATGCAGACAGATAGGCGATGGTATTTGGCGAGAGGTGGTGCAGTTGAGCACCGAAAAAGTTTAGAAATCCCCTAAAGAACGGGTCGGGAGGCATGGAAAAACCTCTTTCGACATGGGAGAGAAGAAGAATCCGCTCCCCGTCGCGTGGCTCCGGCTCGCGCTCCTCCCCCGGCAACCTCCAAGCGCCATCCTCCACAAGCCCGTCGGAGACGAGGCCTTCCATGTCCTCGCGAGTGACTACAGAGGGGAGAAAATCCCCCTGCATCCAACCCACCAGCATGGTGAACCGGACGGTTGAGGGCTTCTTGCCCTTGAGCTTCGTCACCCCCTTCTTCGCCCGCTCCAGCTTCTCCGTCATGTTCTTCATCGTTAACGCGGCGGCTCTCGTCGAGGAGGATCGGAGTGGGGTGCTGGGAGCAGAGGAGGCGGAGGAAAAGAGAGAAAGAACTGGTGAAGGTACTGTGCGAACCGCAGCGCGGAAAGCTTTATACGCTGCCGAGTGTCTCACTGACTAGTGGACCCGCGAGGTTACCGAGCAGGCCAACCGCTGACGGCGCCCAGTACGTGGCGATATGACCGGTGCGAAAATCAAGGCGTCGTGCCTCCACTTGCCTTGATTGTGGCGTCATCATCGCGCGCATGCGCTTCCCAAATTTTCGTATCCCGGAAAATCCGGGTCTGTCAGACCGACCCGTCGCCTCCCAAGATACTGTCAGCTCACTCGGAGCAAAACAAATGCTGAGCATCCACTCAAGCACTTTTTAAGGCTGAATGGATCCGGGCGAGCAGAGAAGAATTCAATTGACACAAGTTTTGTTGAAGCCCCGAATATCATTCGAAAGATTGTGCATGTCGATCCTGAATGAACGCTAATGCTCAGAGTTCAATCGACGCAAGTTCCATGAGAATCCCAAATATCATTCGGAGGATTTGATGCACTAACTCAAGGTCTATGTTGATACCTCCTTCCACCACTCAAACCCCGATCCATTTGGTGGCTAATGACGAGAGTATGTACCTAGGGTAGGGTCCTAGGCAAGGCCCACATACCCAACCGAAGGACACCACATGGGAGGACTTGAAGATCAAGCATGAACTTCCGAGTGGATCCCTGGAGACGTTCAAAGTCACTTGACAGTAATCCACTCGGAGACTCCCACCCTCACTCGGCAGTCGCATGTCACTCGGAAGACCTTGCTTTCACTCGACACTAGAAGACCAGGAGCCATCATCCAGAGCCCAACGGGCAGACGCTGGTTCAATGGTCATTAGTAGATTTTATTATGTACGTTACCTGAAACGGCAGACTTTAAACCCCACGACTAGGCCCTTAGATGCAGAATAATTATGAGGGGCAATGAACTCTATATAAGCCGCCCCTCCCCTCCTGCACAAGGTTTCGCAACCATTGTAATCTCAACATTCCACACGACATAAGGCTCCCGAGCACTGAGACGTAGGGTTGTTACCTCCATGAGAGGGGCCTGAACTCATACATCCGTGTGTACACCCTCGCCGTAGCTAGGACTCTGCCCTCTCCCTTCGTACCCCTACCATCTACTGTCAGGCTCGTTCCCATGACATATAGCGTTTCCTAAGGATTGTTGCTATCATGGTGCTTATCAATCATCCAACTTCTCAATGTATCCTCTTGGCGAAAGAAGTTTCACATATCTTATTGCTCTCGGGCAATCTTTGTTTCCATTAGTGTCCGGTTGTCACCTCATAATTTTGAGATGTTTTCCATAAACCTCCATCAAGATTTTCTTTTCGTTGTTGATTTTGCAACAACTCCGTCCAATCCTCCTTTGTAAGGATGCTTTTCAAATTCAAATGTGGTAGAAGTTGTCATTCTCTTCTCTGTTCTTTTCTTTCCAATGATGTTGCTTCTATTCTGTTGTTCTGAAGGCTTTGTGATGGTGCTCTCTTCGAACCATCGTCTCATGTTGTCAAGATCATGTTCTTTTCTTTGCTTATATATTTATCTAGACCATTGTGTTCTCTTTGCAAGTTTTTTCCATCTTATCAAGTTTTGTTTCTCTTTTCAAGCAGAGTGTTGCCCAAATTCTTGCTCTCTCGTTTGTTGTCTATCTCATGTCAATCGGAGTGATTTCAATTCTTTCTTGCCCCTTATGTTCTTTTCTTCTCTTTGTAACCTCCAAGTTTTGTTGGTTTCACTCGTTTATCAAAGAAGCAACTAAGTTCTACCTCTTCCTCTTCTCATTCTAAGATGCTGGATCCAGATCTCTTATTAGCGGGGGAGAGTTCTAACAGCCTGTGACTGACTCTCCAGACGCCTTCCATCTATTTCCATTTTCATCATGTTATTTATTTGGTTGTCATGTTCATTATTGCATCATTTGCATCATCTGCATAGCATCACCACTCCGCCTCCGTCATTTTCTTCAAAACTTGCATCCATCTGTAGTTGTCGGTTCTCTCTGTTCTCGTCATGAACCGTTTCGTGACCCACCACACTCGCACGTGCCTGCGATATCTCTAAAATATTGTTTTTAAAAGTGCATATAAAACTTTGTCGGAATGGGTTGAAATTTGGCATGTAGTCTTAATAGTGTAGTTAGACCGCTTACAAAATTTTATCACATTCAGGGGTCCTTTGGTACCCCAACGGACAACTATAGAAGCACCATCATCGGATAAATTAGCAGATGTTTTGATGTTCTAAAATTGTATCACGGGCGTCACACTTCCCTCTCTTCTTGGCCAATATCTACACGGCCCAACACAAACCACCTAACATATCCCGCAACCAGAGCCGTCCGATTGCGATAGAATGGATCGAATGGGTGCAAAAATCCCCAACCCTAGACCTCCCTGCTATATAAGGAAGCCTACCTCTTCCCTATTGGGCAAACCCTAGCCCCGCCTTAGGATCTATGCCGCTAGCTCCTCCCCCTTCACCGCACGGGCTCGCGAGCCTAGGTCCGGCCCTTTGGACCGGGAACCGTAGCTGTCGCTCGCCCGCGATCCCTGCATGTGCTGCAACTCACCCTCGCCTCCTGCGGTGAGGGAGCCAACCCCACCATCTCACCTGCACCTCGCTGATGCCAGGCCCGTCCTTGCCTCACCGACGTCCCTTGTTACTACCTTGTTTGCTGACCAAGAGCACCGCGCCCCCTGCCATTGTTGTGGAGCTTCATCACCCCATGCGCCCGATGAGGGTGTCCAGGACTAAGGGGTCCTCGGCCAGCCGACCTATATCCTATGGGTTGGATAGGCGGGCCACTCTGTGGCCATCGCATGGAAGCTGAGCTATAATACAAATTCGTATTCGGGAAGGAGACCTTCGATGCCTTGGTGTGTCCTCCAAGTCAAGATGACAAGATTGGCACGCTCAGCCCTTGATTGTAACTAACTATTTGTAACCCTAGGTACCCCTGGTGTCTATATAAACTAGAGGATTTGGTACGTAGAGGGGAGAACCATTATTCCTACTCATCTAGGGTTTAGTTCATCTGATCTCGTAGTAGATCGACTTTGTAATCGTCATACACACATCAATACAATCATGCAGGACACAGGGTTTTACCTCTTTATGAGGGCCCGAACCTGGGTAAATACCGTCCTCGTGTTCCCTGTTCCCCATTGATCCAAGATCCACAACTCAGGACCCCCTACCGAGATCTGTCGGTTTTGACACTGACATTGGTGTTTTTCTTTGAGAGTTTTGTTGTAGGATCGCCAAAAGCATTGATGGCGCTCTAATCATCAACAACGACGTCGATAACATGGACGTCTTTGTCCCTCGATAGATCTTCACGTTTGGCAGCATCTTACTGCACGTCGGTCCGACTGGCCATCTTGGCCAAGCCGGAAGCTTGACCCCCGATTAGGATATCCGTTTTGGGAACCTGGAGTTCGTTGCCGCCTATTAGGGAGATCTCTTTCTGACAAAGCCTTCGGCTCCCCTTGAGGAGCTCGCGAGTCCCAACACTTTGACGTCGGAAGCGGTGAACCCCACCATTGGGGCGGCTTCCACCCCGGGTCTGGCCTTGAAGTTCGAACCAGTTGAGGCACCCAGATCGGTTTTGGCTGAATACTTCTGTAACAGCTAGGGACCGACGCTCTAGAAGATTCCCCTTTTATTTCCATTCTTGTCTTGTGTCTCGTTTGGTTGTTTCATTCATCATCACATTATCTACATAGCATCATCACTCGTTTTTGAAAACTTGCATCCATTGGTAGTTGCCAGTTCTCTCTGTTTGTGTCGTCGACCGTTTCGAGGCCAACCACACATGGACGCGCCCGCGGCATCGTTAAAATATTGTTTTTAAAAGTACGTATAAAACTTTCTCGGGTTGGGTCAGAACTTGGCATGCGGTCTTGTTTTAGTGTAGGTAGACCGCCTGTCAAATTTCATCGCAATCAGGAGTCCATTTGATTCCCGAAGCGTTAAATATATAGCGGCACTATCTGGTTAAATTGTCGGACGTTTTCGGTATTTTAAACCTCGCGTCGTGGGCCACCACTTCCCTATCATCTCAGCCCAACATCCCTCTACACAGCCCACATGGCCCTGCTAGCCCCTCTTCGCTTCCGGACCGTCTAATCAGAATCTGATGGTCCGAAAACGGAGAAAACTCCAACCCTAAGACACCCCCTGACTATTTAAACAACCCTCCTTCAATTTGTGGTCAAACCCTAGCCATTTCCTTGAAAGTCGTGCCCCAATCCCCACCAGCCAGCCAAAACCCACCTACCGGACACGTCAGGTTGGCTGGCCGGACATGTCCGGCAACCTCAGAGCCCCCTTAGCGGGCCCTCATCGTCGAGCCCATGTCCGTGGTGCCCGAGGGGTTCGAGCCCCTTGTGCCTCCCCGCCGCTGGCCGGTGCCCCGCACTGCCTGAGCCACACCTCATCGTGCCGCCCTAGCGCCAGCTGCCGCCAACCGTCGCCTACTGCCGCAACCACCCTGTGTCGCCCTAGCACCGCCGGCCTCCTTGCTCATCGGAGCTCACCTTCGCACCTGCAACTGCCAGATCCGGGCCGTCGCCCCCGGATCCGCCCGTCCCCGACCCTCCGGCAGCCCCGCTCGCCTCTGACCGCCCCTACCCCGCCATGTCCGCCTCTGTTCCATGGTCGTGCGGGAGGACGAGGCTCCAGCCTCCCGCTCGTAGTGCCCGCATGGGCCAGCAGAGGCACGCAGGCCCAGCTGCCTCCCCATCGAATGGGCCGAAAGCCCACTAGGTGAGCCCCCCCAGTGCTATTTTTGCGCCCATGTGCATTTTTGCTATGTTGCGCCTCTGTGAACTGTTTGGCCAGATCCTAGTTTCGGCCTGATTCATTTTTTTTGGTCTGGAGAATTTACTAATTATTCCAGGATTTACAGTTTTACAGAAAACCCCCTAGTTTCATGCATCTAATAACTTTTCAACCGTGCATCATAAGTAAAACTTTATATATGAAAAGTGACTAGAATTTCTTGTAGATTCACAATATTCAACTCTCAGATGTGTTTAAAATGTTTAACCTGCTGTTTTCATGTGATTTGCATAAATGCCATGTAAAATGATTTATTTCATAACTACCAAACCGTAGTTCCGATTACAATGTTCCACATATGTAACTTGACTAGGAAAATGTGTAGAATCACATGGTGACATTTATTTTGCTGTTTAATAACTCTAAAATGTTGTTAGTTCAGATCTGGACCAAACTTAAAATATGCATATGAGGTCGTTCCGGAATTGTTATTTGTTGCTTCCGGCCTCATTAAAATGCCTAGATGATGTAGCTTGTTATTGCTTCACCTCTTGACATGTTTAACAACATTTGATCTTGCCGAGTAAATAAATGAGACTCAACTAAATATTTGATCGTGGAGCTTCGTCAATATGCAACCCCTTGCATATTGAGCTTCACTTAATTTGCATTATTTGATCGATATGATTTGCCATGTCATGCCTTGCATAACTAAACCGGACATGCATCATATTTGTTTGTGCATCATGTCATGCATATGTTGTGGTGCATCATGTGTTGATTGTTGTTTCGGATTGTTCCTTATTGATAGAGGTTCGAAAGCGTTTAGAGTGTGAGGATTCGTTCGACTATCTTGGCTCGTCTTCTTCATGGAATTGTGCTTCTTCCAAGCGAGATCTCAGGCAAGATGACACATTTCCCTGGATACCACTAGTATCATTTCCATGCTAGTTGTCCTGCTTTTATCGTTATGTTTCGTTACCTACCACTTGTATGAAAATCCTCCCAACATTGCCATGACAAGCCTCTAACCCCTCCACAACCCAGCAAACCATTGTTTGGCTATGTTACCGCTCGCTCAGCCCTTCTTATAGCGTTTCTAGCTGCAGGTGCAATTGCTTCGATGTGTCAACATGGACATTCTTTTGTTATCACAATATTATTGCCATTTAATTTAATGCACATATATACTTGGTAAAGGGTGGAAGGCTTGGCCTTTTGCTTGGTGTTTTGTTCCATGCTTGCCGCCCTAGTTACTTGTGAACCGATGTTATGTTCCATAACTGAGCGCTCCTAACATGGTCGGGGTTGTTATGGGGACCCCCTTGATTTTCGTTTTAGGATAAAGCTTGTCTGGCATGGCCCAACATTGGTACTATATTTTCCTAATAAATAATAAATTGCATAGGGACCCGCCGACACCCGTGGATCTTTAATCAACCCCCGGGGCCAGTGCTCTTCATGAGTGTTGGTCCAACCCGTCAACCGTCGATGGCTACCAGGGGCAACTCTGCGACTGGCCTACCGGAATTTTGGACTATCCGTCGTGTCCTGAGAATGAGCTACGTGGCTCCTATCGGGATCGTCGACATGTCGGGCGGCCTTGCTAGATTTGTTTTATCTTTCTCAAACGTCTTGAGTGAGGAATAAAAATACTTCGGGCTATCTTGAGGTGGAGGATTTCCTGTGGAATTGCCTAGGAAGATCACGAGATCCGTGGTCAAGTTATTCCCGCTACGTGTGGTTAATTTGTGATGGAAAAGTTGGAGCACCCCTATAGGGTTAAATCTTTCGGAAAGTCATGCCCGTGGTTGTGTGGCAAACTTGGAAACTTTGTTTAACACCCGGTTATAGCAAACTTGAAGTAAACTCAAAAAAATAAACCAACCGTGTGCGTTACCATGATTGTCTCTTCTCGTGAGTCCTTATCCAAGAGAGAACACAATGGTGTTATGTTTGACGTAAGTAGATGTTCAGGATCAGTTAGTGATCATTACTATTTCACGTTCGTTATGCATAGAGCACCATACTTTACTTTATGTATTCGTAAGTTAGCCACTCAAACAAATGCTTAGTTGCTTGCTGCAGCCTCACCACTTAACCATACCTCACCCATGAAGATTTACTAGTCTTGATACCCTTGGAAATGAGATTGCTGAGTCCATGTGGCTCATAGATTACTACAACAACAGTTGAAGGTTCAGGTAATGCGATGCTTTGACAAGAGCGAGATGCTTGTTTTGATTTGGAGTTCTTCTTCTTATTCTTCATCAATCTAGGATGGGTTCTAGGCAACAGCCTGGGATAGCAAGGATGGATGTCATTTTGTCATTTGTTTTCATCTGTAGTAGGACCCTGCTCTTCTGTATGATGTTTGAATATGTTGTTATATTGATGTAGCTTGTGGCAAGTGTAAGCCAATTCCATATACTCATCTCTTCTGTAAATGTACTTGTAATGA
Source organism: Hordeum marinum (assembly GCA_022496015.1). Taxonomy (NCBI): domain Eukaryota; kingdom Viridiplantae; phylum Streptophyta; class Magnoliopsida; order Poales; family Poaceae; genus Hordeum; species Hordeum marinum. The sequence goes on along the minus strand of CM039674.1, from coordinate 260,672,382 downwards.
TATCCATTTCTTGCAACACGACGAGATGCGCTTCTATCCCTGTCGAGGCCCTCATGCTTAAATGAGGATATGATTGCATCTTGGGCGTGACAAGTTGGTATCAGAGCCTATACCGACCTAGGAACCCCCTTGATTGATCGAACATGGCTGAGTCAAGTCTAGTAAAAAAACTATTTTGAGTCTAGTTATATCGGAGAGAAGGGTTCTTTTTACTCCTCTTCTATGCTTTGGTGAGGAATTACGACTTAGGAATTTTAATTCTACTCCTCTTCTCGCTCAAATTTTTTTTAGGATCACGCGGATATTTTGGAATCTATATGATGCCGGTGTCACAGAGTTCTGTACTTGGTGCCTCCTGTTATCGAGGAGTAGAGCTCCAAGGGATTCTTGGCACATCGTTATCGTTCAGTTTCCTAAGTATCTCAGGACGGAGGATGTTCGAAATTACTTCAATACTTTTCATGGCGAGATAAGGTCGGAGTCACCCAGTACTGAGGAGGCGTCCGGGGTACTGCATGTTTGGTATCGTTGTGTTTTTGACGGTCCAAGATAGATGGAGTTCCGAAGCCTCTGGTTATGTGTTGAAGGATGTATACAGTTGGGGTGTAGGGCTTATTAGTTGTGTGAGATATTTTCCTCCTTGTATCCCCAACACACGATTGCTTAACCAAGAAAGATTTGGGAGTTCTTAGGTGGGAATTCAAGTAGTTACCTAGGATGTCTTCCAACAGATCATGATGTGAGGTTGGGGTTCGACATCTAATGGATTGATTTGTTCACGGTCTTTCTTACAGCGGTTATCGTTGTATCTTAAAGAGTCCCTGTAGCTTGCTATGACTCAGGGATGCTTTGTATGTCGTGTGCACTACCTTGTACAAGATGGCTACTATAAGATCGAGCCCGTGCGAACCTTACCACGAAAATATCGAGCGGAATCTCAGTCATGTATTTGTTCTGGCTTGTTTCGTAAGCCCCATCCTTTGTTTTGTTTTGTATATGGTAATTCGAGTTGCTTCGATGTCAAGTGGTGATTTCATATCTTTCCTAAATGGTGTTCGCATATTTCCATGAGACTAATCCTTTGGGTCAACCAGAGTTTTCATATCAATTCTTTTCATTCGATGTTCTCTCTTCAAGTGAATTCTATCCTTTTCAATATTTGCAAGATCAATCCTCATATTTATTTCTAGAGTTCATCTCATCTATTCCAAGTTGTCTTTGTTTCCCCCCACCCTCCCGCCCTTTTCCTTCAATGATTGAATTCTCATCCAAGTGCCTTTTCTATTCATGTGATGCTTTTGCTATCTTTCTTCTGTATCATATCCGGTGATTTGTTGTGAAGATGCTCAGTGCTCAAGTTTATCATTTATTAGCATTCTTCTTTCTTTTCTTTTCTGGTGACTTCAATTCAAGTTCTTGGTTTTCATCATATCATTTTCATTCTCTAATTGCTCTCCAATTTTGGAATTCTTATCCAAGCCTCTCTTGCTTATTCATATCTCTATTCTTTCCGGAGGCTGAATATATCTCAGAAGATTCATGTTTTCTTTCAATCCTTCCAAATTATTTCGAGGGTCTCACCTCATCAAGTTCTTAATTTGTATCAGTGCAATCTCTCTTTCTAAGCAATTGTTTCAACGGTGTTTCTTTGAGTGGGCCCATAACCCACATGTGTTTTCCCCAGGATCTTACCTGGATCTTTTAATCTTTCCAGAGATCTCAAGTTATTTTCAAATATGAAGTAAGAATGATTTCATCAGTCATATTCGTTCTCCAAGTTTTCTTAGAATTATTTTCATCATTTGGCTCAACCTTTCCTTATTCAATGTTCTGGAGCATCTCGGTAATTCATGGTGTCATTTCAGGTCATCACTCTCGGCGTTGAAGACCGAAGGAGTGGTTCTCTTAATTCTTTGCTCATTCTCTTGAAGATTGTCATCTCATCTTGATGCTTTCCTCTCAATTGTTTCTATTCATGAGAAATTTCTATCATATCTATCCGGTGCATTCAGAGTTGTTTTCATTCCTCGATCCTCCGAAGGCCATCATTTCTGAAGATTTCTTCATTCTCAGCTTTCAGCTTTCGTTCTCAAATTCTTCTCAATTGTTGTCCCTTTGTTCGTATCTCAATTAGTCCGGTGCCTTGTGAAGTTTTCCATTAGGTGGATCATGATCTCTTCGTTCCCATGTATCTTCGTTCAATCGTTGTGTCCTCATTTGTTTGTCAATTCTTACCGGTGTTCTCGTGCAAGACTTCTCCAATTTTGTGATCCATCTCTTGCTTTTCTTCAATTCTTTGCAAGAAGAATAAGTGGTGTGCGAAATTCGTTGCTTGTCATCAATTTAACTTGATGAAGGATAAGCATAACATAATTCTTATTCTTGTTTCATCAAGTGATTTCAATCCTTCTTCCGGAGTTTTTCATGATATCAAATTCTTTATTATAGTTGCCTATCTTTTCTTTTCCGGAGTTCCATGTTTTTTCTCAAGCATCTCTTCGCGAAGCTTCATCTAAATCCTTGCAACATCATAATCTATTCTCTTCAACCGCATTCTTTTGATCGTCCTTTCATCCCGATGCTTTTTCATGGTGGTTTGTTAGGATGTAATTCTTCTCGAATTGTTCTTCAAGATTCTTGTTGGAGGTGCTCAAGTGTTCTTTAACTTGGATTTCTAAGTTCAGCTCCTTCTCCATTGTCTTTTGAGATGGTTTTATTAAATTCTTGATTATGAGGAGTCTCGAAGGAAAATGTTCAAGAATAAGATAAGTAAACTCATCTTTTATTCTCGGAGTTATCTTAGGTTGGATTTCACCTAAAGCATTTCCTAAGGATTGTTGCTATCATGGTGTCATAAATGATTCAAGTGTCTCCCCCACCTCTTGGTGAAAGAAGTTTTGCATATCTTGTTGCTCTCAAGCAATCAACTATTTCTATTGTGGCAGGTTGTCACCTCATAATTTTGAGATGTTTTCCATATGACCATAACAAGCTATTCTTTTCGTTGTTGATTCTCCATCAGCTCGTTCTATCCTTCCTTCCAAGGGTGCTTTTCAATTCAATGGTGGTAGAAGTTGTCATTTTCTTCTCCGTTCTCTTCTCTCCAAAGATCTAGCGTCTATTATTTTGTTTTGGAGGCATTGTGGTATTGCTCTTTTCAACTCACATCTAGTTTGATTAAGATCATGTTCTTCCCTTGCTTGCCCGTTAATCGGAGTGTTGTGAAATCTTTTCATGATCCTTCTGTCTTATGAAGTTTTGATTCTAATCCAACTGAAGTTCGGTGTCTCTCTTTCAATTTCTTTCTATCATATCAAACTTTGCCTCTCTATCCTATCAAAGTGCTGTCGAAATTTCTTTTGAATTCTTCCTTGTTCCTCATGTTGTTCTTCATCTCTTTCCAACCTTCATGTTTCATTGTTTTCACCCATTTGTCGAAGAAGCAACTAAGTTTACCTCTTGCTCTTTCTCTTCCCCTTCTCATTCCTAGATGTCGGGACGAGATCCTCGTGTAGTGGAGGAGAGTTGTAACAGCCCGGGACCGACACACCAGAAGATTCCCCTTTTATTTCCATTCTCGTCTTGTGTTTCGTTTAGTTGTTGCATTCATCATCGCATCATTCGCATCATTTGCATATCATCATCACTCGTTTTCGAAAACTTGGATCCGTTGGTAGTTGCCAGTTCTCTCCGTTTGTGTCGTCGACCGTTTCGAGACCAACCACACATGCACGCGCCCGCGGCATCGTTAAAATATTGTTTTTTAAAAGTGCGTATAAAACTTTCTTGGGTTGGGTCGGAACTTGGCGTGCAGTCTTGTTTTAGCGTAGGTAGACCGCGTGCCAAATTTCATCGCAATCAGGATTCCGTTTGATTCCCAAAGCGTTAAATATATAGCGGCACTAGCCGGTCAAATTGTTGGACGTTTTCGGTATTTTAAACCTTGTGTTGCGGGCCACCACTTCCCTCTCATCTCAGACCAACACCCCTCTACACAACCCACTGTTGGGGAACGTTGCATGGGAAACAAAAAATTTCCTACGCACACGCAAGATCTCTCCATGGTGATGAGCATCTACGAGAGGGAGAGTGGATCTATGTACCCTTGTAGATTGCTAAGCGGGAAGCATTAAGAAACGTGGTTGATGTAGTCGAACGTCTTCGTGATCCAAATCGCCGAGCATCCTGCGATCCAATCATGATCCGTCCTGATCTAGCGCCGAACGGACGACACCTCCGCGTTCAACACACGTACAACTTGATGACGATGTTTGCCTTGTTGATCCAGCAAGAGGGAGCAGAGAGGTAGACGATTTCTCCGGCAGCGCACCGGCGTTGCGACGATGGTGGTGGAGCAATTGCAGCAGGGCTTTGCCGCTGAAACCGATTTAGAGGAGAAACTACAAACTAGAGGAGCAGCAACACGTGGCTTAGGGTTTCTTGATGTGTCCCAAGTGCTAGCCTTGCCCCTCTATTTATATGTTGAGCCCTGGGGTTGAAACTTGGAGAAAAATCATCCTCAAGGTCAGTTTGTCTGCAAGGCAAGAGTCCTTCTCAGACTCCAGGACCAGACGCCAAGGTCCTCGGCGTCTGGCCCCAGACACCAGGGTCCATGGCTCTGGCCCTTGGCCTCCGCAAAACATCTTTTCCACCTTCCTAAAGCCTCATGGGCTTTACCCCTTGGCCCAAATAAAGTGTTCCTGTACCCTGAACATTTCGGGAAACATCCGAAACTATTTCCGGTGAATTCTGGAACCATCCGAAACTTCGTCAGCATTCTCTGGATCGACAAAACCTTCTGTTTGCATCATATATAACTCTTCCTCAAGGAAACCGTTGAGGAATGCTGTTTTGACATCCATCTGCCAAATTTCATAGTCGAAATAAGCAGCTATTGCCAACATGATTCTGACACACTTAAGCATCGCTATGGGTGAGAAGGTCTCATCATAGTCAACTCCTTGAACTTGTGAAAAACCCTTTGCCATAAGTCGAGCTTCATAGACAGTGACATTACCGTCCGCGTCCGTCTTCTTCTTAAAGATCCATTTGTTCTGAATGGCCTTTCGCCCTTCAGGTAATACTTCCAAAGTCCATACTTTGTTTTCATACATGGATCCCATCTCAGATTTCATGGCTGTTGGAAATATGCCCTAGATGCAATAAATAAAGTGTTTATTATTGTATTTCCTTGTTCATGATAATCGTTTATTATCCATGCTATAATTGTATTAATTGGAAACATGGATACATGTGTGGATACATAGACAAACACAATGTCCCTAGTGTGCCTCTAGTGAACTAGCTCGTTGGTCGAAAGATGGTTAAGGTTTCCTAGCCATGCACATGAGATGTCATTTGATAACGGGATCACATCATTAGGAGAATGATGTGATGGACAAGACCCAAACAACAAACGTAGCTTATGATCGTGTCAGTTTATTGCTACTGTTTTCTGCATGTCAAGTATATGTTCCTATGACCATGAGATCATGCAACTCACAGATATCGGAGGAGTACCTTGTGTGTATCAAATGTCGCAACGTAACTGGGTGACTATAAAGGTGCTCTCTAGGTGTCTCTGAGGGTGTCTGTTGAGTTGGCATGGATCAAGACTGGGATTTGTTACTTCGTGTGACGGAGAGGTATCTCAAGGCGCACTCGGTAATACAACATCACAATAAGCCTTGCAAGCAATGTGACTAAGTGTTAGTTGTGAGATCTTGTATTACGGAACGAGTAAAGAGACTTGCTAGTAACGAGGTTGAACTAGGTATGGAGATACCGACGATCGAATCTTGTGCAAGTAACATACCGAAGAACAAAGGGAACATCATACGGGATTCACTGAATCCTTGACAAAGAGGTTCGACCGATAAGGATCTTCATAGAATATGTAGGAACCAATGTGGACATCCAGGTCCCGCCATTGGTTATTGACCGTAGAGGTGTCTCGGTCATGTCTACATAGTTCTCGAACCCGCAGGGTCTGCACACTTAAGGTTTGGTGACGTTTCGGTAGTATAGAGTTATGTATGGTGGTGACCAAAGTTTGTTAGGAGTCCCGGATGAGATCCCGGACGTCACAAGGAGCTTCGAAATGGTCCGGAGGTAAAGATTCATATATAGGAAGTCCTGTTTTGATCACCGGAAAAGTTTTGGGCTCATCGGTAGTGTACCGGGAGTGCCGGTAGTGTACCGGGAGGCCTCCGGGAGGGGTATTTCGACCCAAGAGGCTTCATGGGCTGTGGGAGAGTGAATATCAGCCCTTAGTGGGATGGTGGAAACTCCCACACAAGGCCCATGTGGTTGGAGGAAAAAACCCAATAGGAAAAGGTGGAAAAAAGGCAAAAAGGAGCAATCCTAGTCCTACTAGGATTGGAGGAGGAATCCTCCTCTCCTAGTAGGTTCGGCCGAACCAGCTAGCCTTGGAGGCCAAGGATGCCTCCTCTCCTACTCTCCTCCTATATATACTAGAGGGTTTTGGGTTTTGCACTAGTTTTTCTAGCCACATGCTACTCGTTCCTCCAGTGCATAGTTTCTCCTCTAGATCGGTTTTCTGCAGTGCTTAGGCGAAGGCCTGCCGGAATTGCTCCACCACCATCGCCGGAGCACCGTCAGGCCGCCGAAGAACTCTTCTTCCTCTCCACTCCCTCTTGCTGGATCAAGACGGTGGAGACCGTCATCAAGCCGCACGTGTGCTGAACGCGGAGGTGCCGTCCGTTCGGTGATAGATCGGAAGGATCATGATCAAGTTCGTGGGACGAATCATGATCAAGTTCGTGGGACGGATCGTGATCGGATCGCGGGACGGATCGTGATTGGATCGCGGGACGCATGGCGATTTGGATCGCGACGACGTTCGACTACACCAACCGCGTTTCTTAACGCTTCCCGCTTAGCGATCTACAAGGGTATGTAGATCCACTCTCCCTCTCGTAGATGCTCATCACCATGGATAGATCTACGTGTGCGTAGGAAATTTTTTGTTTCCCATGCAACGTTCCCCAACAGTGGCATCATGAGCTAGGTCTATGTGTAGATGAGATCTCGAGTAGAACACAAAAGGTTTGTGGGCGTTGATGCTTAGATTGCTTCCTTCCTTGGTCGGATTTTGGTTCAGCGGTATTGTGAGATGAAGCGGCCTGGACCAACATTACTCGTACGCTTACGAGAGACCGGTTCCCTCGACGCAACTTGTTGCCTAGATGGCTTGCGGGTCGCAGTTTCTCTCACTTTAGTTGGATCGGATTCGACAAAGGCGGTCCTTGAGAAGGTTGAAAAGGAAATTATGTATCACCGTTTTTTATGGGTAGGTGAGAATCGTTCTTGCTAGAAACCCGTAGCAGCCACGTAAAACATGCAACAAAAATTAGAGGACGTCTAACTTGTTTTTGCAGGGTATGTTGTGATGTGATATGGCCAATTACATGATGTGATATATGTGATGTATGAGATGATCATGTGATGTATAGAATTTCACGACTTGCATGTCGATGAGTACGGCAACCGGCAGGAGCCATAGGGTTGTCTTTAATTATTGTATGACCTGCGTGTCAATCATTAAGCACTATGTAATGCTTTACTTTATCGCTACGGTAGCAATAGTCAAGGGCAAGGGCAAGAAGGGTAAAACCAAGAAGGTTGGCAAAGCAGTTGCTACTCCTGTAAAGAAGCCCAAGCATGGACCCAAGCCAGAAACTGAGTGCTTTCATTGCAAGGGAACTGGTCACTGGAAGCGGAACTGCCCCAAGTACCTGGCTGACAAGAAGGCGGCCAACGACAAACAAGGTATATATGATATACATGTTATTTATGTGTACCTTACTAGCTCTCGTAGTAGTGCCTGGGTATTTGATACCGGTTCGGTTGCTCACATTTGCAACTCAAAGCAGGAACTACGAAATAAACGAAGGCTGGCAAAGGACGAAGTGACGATGCGCGTGGGAAATGGTTCCAAGGTTGATGTGATCGCCGTCAGCATGCTCTCTCTTTGATTACCATCGGGATTAGTGATGAACCTTAATAATTGTTATTTAGTGCCGCGTTAAGCATGAACATTATATATGGATCTTGTTTATTGCGAGACGTTTACTCATTTAAATCAGAGAATAAAGGTTGTTCTATTTATATGAGTAATATTTTTTTTGGTCATGCACCCAATGTGAGGGGTTTATTCATATTGAATCTTGATAGTGATGATACACATGTTCATAACATTGATGCCAAAAGATGTAGAGTTGATAATGATAGTACCACTTTCTTGTGGCACTGCCGTTTAGGTCATATTGGTGTAAAACGAATGAGGAAGCTCCATGCTGATGGACTTTTGGAGTCACTTGACTTTGAACCCCTTGACACATGTGAACCATGCCTCATGGGCAAGATGACTAAAACGCCGTTCTCCGGAACAATGGAACGGGCAAGTGACTTATTGGAAATCATACATACTGATGTGTGCGGTCCAATGAATGTTACAGCGCATGGTGGATATCGTTATTTTCTCACCTTCACCGATGACTTAAATAGATATGGGTATATTTACTTGATGAAACACAAGTCTGAAACGTTTGAAAAGTTCAAGCAATTTCAGAGTGAAGTTGAGAATCATCGTAACAAGAAGATTAAGTTCCTGCGATCAGATCGAGGAGGTGAAAATCTGAGTTATGAGTTTGGTAGTCACTTAAGACAGTGTGGAATTGTTTCACAGTTGACACTGCCCGGAACACCACAACGTAATGGTGTGTCTGAACGTCGTAATCGAACCTTATTAAATATGGTGCGTACTATGATGTCTCTTGCTGATTTGCCACTATCGTTTTGGGGTTATGCATTAGAGACAGCTGCATACACTTTAAATAGGGCACCATCAAAATCCGTTGAGACGACGCCATATGAACTATGGTTTGGCAAGAAGCCAAAGTTGTCGTTTCTTAAAGTTTGGGGACGTGATGCGTATGTCAAAAAGCTTCAGCCTGAAAAGCTGGAACCCAAAGCGGAGAAATGCGTCTTCAAAGGATACCCGAAAGAGACAGTCGGGTATACCTTCTATCTCAAATCTGAAGGCAAAGTGTTTGTCGCTAAGAACAGAACATTTCTTGAGAAAGAGTTTCTCTCGAAAGAATTAAGTGGGAGGAAAATAGAGCTTGATGAGGTTATTGAACCTTTACTTCAACCAGAAAGGAGCACAGCACAGAAAGATGTTTCTGTGGAACCCTACGACGGTAGAAGAGGAAGTTAATGATGGTGATCATGAAGCTTCAGATCAAGCTGCTATTGAACCTCGTAGGTCGACAAGGCCGCGTACTACCCCTGAGTGGTATGACAACCCTGTCTTGGAGGTTATGTTATTGGACAACAATGAACCTACGAGCTATGGAGGAGTAGTGATGGGCCGGGACTCCAAGAAATGGTTAGAGGCCATGAAATCCGAGATGGGATCCATGTATGAAAACAAAGTATGGACTTTGGAAGTATAACCTGAAGGGCGAAAGGCCATTCAGAACAAATGGATCTTTAAGAAGAAGACAGACGCGGACGGTAATGTCACCGTCTATAAAGCTCGAACTAGCTCGTTGGTCAAAGATGGTCAAGGTTTCCTAGCCATTGACATGTGATGTCATTTGATAATGAGATCACATCATTAGGAGAATGATGTGATGGACAAGACCCAAACTACAAACGTAGCATATGATCGTGTCAGTTTATTGCTACTGTTTTCTGCATGTCAAGTATATGTTTCTATAACCATGAGATCATGCAACTCACAGACACTGGAAGAGTGCCTTGTGTGTATCGAACGTCGCAACGTAACTGGGTGACTATAAAGGTACTCTACAGGTATCTGCGAGGGTGTCTGTTGGGTTGGCATGGATCAAGACTGGGATTTGTTACTCCGTGTGACGGAGAGGTATCTCAGGGCCCACTCGGTAATACAACATCATAATAAGCCTTGCAAGCAATGTGACTAAGTGTTAGTCATGGGATCTTGTATTACAGAACAAGTAAACAGACTTGTCGGTAATGACGTTGAACTAGGTATGGAGATACCGACGATCAATCTCGGGCAAGTAACATACCGACGAACAAAGGGAACATCATACGGGATTAACTGAATCCTTGACATAGAGGTTTGACTGATAAAGATCTTCGTAAAATATGTAGGAACCAATATGGACATCTAGGTTCCGCTATTGGTTATTGACCGTAGAGGTGTCTTGGTCATGTCTACATAGTTCTCGAACCCGCAAGGTCTGCACACTTAAGGTTTGGTTACGTTTCGGTAGTATAGAGTTATGTATGGTGGTGACCGAATGTTGTTCGGAGTTCTGGATGAGATCTAGGACATCACTAGGAGGTCCGGAATGGTCCGGAGGTAAAGATTGATATATAGGAAGTCCTATTTTTGTCGCCGGAAAAGTTTCGGGCTTATCGGTAGTGTACCAAGAGTGCCCGTAGTGTACCGGGAGACCATCGGGAGGGGTATTTCGACCCAAGAGGCTACATGGGCTGTGGGAGGATGAATACCAGCCCTTAGTGGGCTGGAGAAACTCCCACAAAGGGCCCACGCGGCTGGGAAGAAAAAGCCCAAAAGAAAAAAGGTGGAAAAAGGCAAAAAGGGCTAAATTAGGAAGGAGTCCTAATCCTACTAGGAGTGGAGGAGGAGGACTCCTCCCTCCCGGTTTGGCCGACCCAAGAGATGGCTCCTTGGGAGCCAAGCCTCCTCCTCCTCTCCTCCTATATATACTATAGGGTTTTGGGGGTTTTGGCACAAGATTTTCAGCCACGTGCTACTTGTTCCTCCAGTGCATAGTTTCTCCTCTAGATCGGATTTCTACAGTGCTTAGGCGAAGCCCTGCCGGAATAGCTCCACCACCATTGTCAGAGCGCCGTCACGCTGCCGGAGAAATCTTATAACTCTCCGCTCCCTCTTGCTGGATCAAGAAGGCGGAGATCATCATCAAGTTGTACGTGTGCTGAACGCGGAGGTGCCGTCCGTTCGGTGCTTGATCGGGACGGATCGTGATTGGATCGCGGGACGCTCGGTGATTTGGATCGCGAAGACGTTCGACTACACCAATTGTGTTTCTTAATGCTTCCCGCTTAGCGATCTACAAGGGTATGTAGATCCACTCTCCCTCTCGTAGATGCTCATCTCCATGGATAGGTCTTGCGTGAACGTTGGAACTTTTTTGTTTCCCATGCGACGTTCCCCAACATCTCCCTCTAAGGGGCGCTCTACCCCTCCTTATATAAGTGGAGAGGGTAGGTTTACAAATAGAGTCCTACTCCCAGTAGGACTAGGACTAGTCTTTCATGAATCCTACTCCGGGTCTTGCTTCCTTTAAGAGAATCCTTCTCTCTTTGAGCCTTATCTTATGAGCCATCTGGCGCCAGCTTACATGCCAGGTCTTGGGCCTGGTTGTCCTGCAACCCGCTTGCTAGGTCACAAATAAAACATCATGCCTTGACCGGATCTTTGTGAATCGCCAGACTGGGTCATACCGCGGGGCATATCCCCGACATTAGCCCCCAGGTTAGCTTGAATTTGTTCTTGGTAACCTCCTGAAATAAGAATAGTAAATATGTTAAGTGGTCGACTTTCTCCTTTTGCTGGCTTATGAAGTGGCTCCTTAGAAATCTGGGTCTTTTCTGCATATGAATGAGTCGTCTTCATAATCATCTTGCTTGTCAATGTCCTTTGAAAAATATTGAGAATAGAACACCCATATGCCATTGAGTCGGCTTCCAATACTCTTGGCGGGTCATCTCCGCCGGGTCATAATCATTGACGATGCCGGGTCATTATCATTGGTGACGCCGGGTCAAATAACTAGAATCCAGCTGACTTGATAGAAATATTGGGATACAAATCCATCTGATGTAAAACCGGACTTCCATTGTTGTGAAGCAGGGCGGCTTATATAAAATCTGGCGGGTTATGATCTTTTGATAACACCGGGTCATGAATGTTGGTGACGCCGGGTCTAATAACTGAACTCCATAATTAACATCTTCAAAATGTTCCTCAAAGTTTTTGATATGTCCATATTACCTATAGCCCGCAAGCTCCAAGATTATCCATGATAACTTGGTGCTTTGCAATAATATTTTGGACTATGTAGCCCCCAAGTGCCGGGTTGTCTTGCCTGCAGCAACCTGGGACTTATAATTTCCTTATACCTTATAAAGCTTCGGCGGGTGTAGCCCCCATGGGCCGGCTCATCAAAATGTGATGCGCCGGGTCTTCAATTTAAACCTCTTAATCTTTCAAACAACTGAGTACTGTAGCCCCCAAGTGCCGGGTCGCATGCCTGCAGCGACTTGGGACTTTAGAAAATTTGAACTGAGCGGTGTAGTCCCCAAGTGCCGGGTCAGTAAGAATTACTGGACTGGGACTTAGAAAAATATAGAAAGGCTGGCTCATCTCCTTGAGATAATAGGGTCTTGCTGACAATAGTGATTTGAAAACCGGCTTGCATTAGCCCCCAAGTGTCGTGGTGCATGCTTGCAGCGACATGGGACTTGCATATTTGATATAAACTGGACTTGAATAGTGTAGCCCCCAAGTGTCGGGTCGTCTGCTTGCGGCGACTCGGGACTACGCAAGAATAATATGACTCACCACAATTTGTTGAATGAATCCTTGACCGTGGTTGTAATATAACCCGGAATGAATATCCTTGAATAATTCCTTTGTCTTTGACATGAAATCCCTGTTCGTGGTTGCGGTGCAACTCGGCAAATATATGTTGGATAAATCCATGAGTGTTGCAGATTACTACATAGCACATTTGAAGAAATCTGAGAACCGGTCAATTAGATGACACGGCATTATATCTGACGGGGCGGCTCTTGAAAAATAATAAATTCTCCGAGCTGGCTTAAAAACCCAATCATTTAGTACTGGTTATTAAAAACCATGAAGATCTAGCCAAGCTGGCTATTAAAGATCCATTTGCTCTTTGCAGAACTTTTTCATCATACTTAACGATGGCTCATCTTAAGAGCTAAAACCTGCAAAAATGAACAAGACAAAATATATTCTGTATTGTTGTAAGGGCGGCTTGAAGAAGCATAACCCGGAGATAGATGTTATATCTTTCATAACATTGCTCCTTCTTTCATAATCTTGCTCTAACCCGACTTGATAAGCCGTCATGACATGTGAATATGATGGAATGTATGATGCAATGCAATGTATGATGCAATGTTGATTGTCAAAATTTTTGGCGCGACCACCGGTTGTTAGGGATAGATAAGCTACACCGGGAGGTTGGAAGCCCCCTTCTACAACCGTAGCTGACATGTCAACTGGATTGGCATAAAGCCGTCTGTTAGGGTTAGATAAGCTATATCCGAAGGTAGGAAGCCCCCTTCGACAGCCAATGTTGACTTGTCAACATTTTTGGCACAAACGCCAGTTGTTAGGGATAGATAAGCTACACCCGGAGGTGGGAAGCCCCTTCAACAACCGCAGTTGACATGTCAACTGGATTGGCATAAAGCCGACTGTTAGGGTTAGATAAGCTATACCCGAAGGTAGGAAGCCCCCTTCGATAGCCAATGTTGACTTGTTAACATTTTTGGCGCGAACGCCGGTTGTTAGGGATAGATAAGCTAACCCGGAGGTGGGAATCCCCCTTTGACAACCGCAGTTGACATGTCAACTGGATTGGCATAAAGCCAGCTATTAGGGTTAGATAAGCTATACCCAAAGGTAGGAAGCCCCCTTCGATAGCCAATGTTGTGCACCATCTTGTAAGTCGCCATCTTGTAAACCGCCATCTTGTATGAAGAAACAACAGAAGCTCCAAGCGACTTTATGATGATCCAATAAATCCGGGCACCCATGTTTGAATGGTGCGTCACAGCGGTTCTTCCTCTTGGGCAACTTTTAATCTTCCGCCAATAATGTAATGGCCCCCAGGTTTGGGTTTTCTCTTGCAAAGACACGGGGTTCTTGTTGAAAATGACCAAATGAGTCTCGTCATGTCTGTAGCCCCCGAGTCTTAAGTTGAATCAAAGAGGCGGCTTGAGAGTCTCCACTGATTGTCGAGGTTGACCGTGGCGGGTTATAGATGATCCCGTATGAATTGTTTCAATGATCCGGTCGATGGTTTTTTCCGGCTGGTTGTTGAAGTTAACCAAACTGTAGTGGCGGTGACTTGTTCAGTTGTCCATTTGAGCGGCTCATGTAGACGAACACTGCATCGATATGCTGATGTAGAATCAGGTTGTGGGTGGCGTCTTGTGCTTATCCATAGGGTGGCTCGTACAGGCAAGCCCAGCACCAGTATGCCAATGTAGATTGGACCGCAGGGCGGCGATTCAGGATCGTTTGTTGGGCGACGTCATACATGCAATTCATACACGGCATCACCAACATGTTGATGAAAACCGGACCGTGGCGGCGGTGGCTTGAGCGCGTCCATTGGGCGGCTCATATCGACGAGCACTGCACTGATATGATGAGGTAGAATCAGACTGTGGGTGGCGTCTTGCACTCGTCTGTTAGGCTGCTCGTACTGGTGCATGTGGCTACCGGCGTGTTGTTGTAGACGTAGAAAATAGCCATAACATTGTAAGCCGGTGCTATTGTAAAAGACGCCACGGCGTTGTTATGCCGGCATGGATGGCGAGAGGCGGCCATGGCATTGTAAGCCGGTGTGGTTGCGGCGTCATAAACCGGTGCGGTTGCAAGAGACGGCCAAGGCGTCATGAGCCGGGCGGACGGTGAGTCGCCCGCGGCGTTGTAAACCGGTGCGGTCACACAAGACGTCCATAGTGTTGGATGCTGGTGCATCGCGACACAGATGAACACCGGTGTAGAATGATGTTTTCACGCCTCCATCTCCACGGTATAATGTCACTTTTGTAATGAAGAATTGTCCAACACTCAAATATTGTAGGCCAAAGTAATTGTTTTCGAAATAATGTAATACACACTGATAAATAAATAGGACAAATAGCACCTGATTTGTTAGGCCGATTGATGATCCGTGTGTACGTTTGCCAGATGTTCGATTGATGATACCCATCTATAATATTTCGCCGCGGTATTTCTTGCCGCAGATCGGTCAATATGAATTTGGTGTTGTATTTGCTAACCAACTCGGACCATCATCTGCATACAGATTTCATTTTCCTTTTCTCTTTTATCTCAATGTGACAATGATCCTGTAGCAGCTTTCGTTGAAAAAATTGTACTAGTACTTGAGCGTACTTAGTACTACTCCATGCGATACATCACGTGGGGTATAACTTTGATTTTTATGGTGTTGAACGCCAGTGGCCGGTCAAAATCAGCTGGGTTTTTTCCTTTCCTTTCTTTCTTGCACACCAGCGACTCATGATGGTCAATACAGTAGAATGACATTGTTGAGAGGCTACAAGGCTCTGTACGTGTGTCCTTCGGATCTCAGCGGTCGGGCGCGCCGGGTTTATACAACAAAGGCCGGCAAGGCCAGGAGCTGGCCATGTTGGGTCAACGCGAGAGAACCTGCGGGCGGGTGTGCGGGCGGTGCTGCAAGGCAGATGCTGGGTGGCGAGCCAGTGGAACTACAAACAGAAGTGAGGCCAGCAGCTTGAGCGGCGCGACCATGGGAAGCTGAAGCAGGGGCGGACGCGCTGTGGGAGACCCGGGCGGCGTGAAGAGGCAGAGCACGGCCACGACGGAACGGGAATCGGTGGGACGGCGCACTGAGGTGAGCCGGCGAAGAAGCTTGTGCAGTGGAGCAGCGAGCCGGCGACGGGTTGCGAGCGAGGCAACAAAACCGGCGGCGGCGCGCGGCTGCTGCTAGCAGTTGCGCTGGCGACGTAGACGAGCGGCAGCAGGTGAAAGCGGGCGAGGCGGCCGGGGAGGGCGGAGCAGCTCGCCGGCTCGGCGAGCAGGCAAGGCAATGATGAGGCCGTTGTGGCAGCTTGCGGCTGCGGCGGGGCGAGGCCATGGAGGCCGAAGCGAAACCATGGCGGGGCGAGGCGCCGGCGGGTTGGGCTGGCTGGCGGCACGAACGACCTGCCGATGTAGGGCATCGCAGGAGGCTAGTGGACAAGGCGGCGGAGACGCGGCCGGCTCGAGGGCGAGCAGCTGCGAAGCGATGCTGCCAAGGCGGGTCCAGCAGGCGGTAGGGCAGCTACAACATAGCGACGAGGTAGGTGGAGACCAAGCCGTGGTCGTCTCTGCTTCTGGGTAGTGTCCTGCCTCTCCTTTTTCCTTTTTTCATTGCATTGAGCCAACGTATGGGACTGCCGCGTCCGTGAAGCCAGAAAACACATCAACCATCAACCAAAGCTTTGTTGTTTGTTGCTATAAATTTCATCTGGTCCATGCACAGCCGCTGACCATTAATTCGATTTGTTTTTAGAGTAAAAAATAAAACTTCTTGTCCACTTGTGATCTAATCTTGATATTTTGATGTTGTTCCTTGCTTCTACGTGGATAAAGCCGCCCATGCGCAAGAGACGCTGGTCTGATATGGCGATAGTCGCCGTTTAATTTGACGATGAACAGACGAACTGAAATCTGAAATCACACGCATGATGCTCCGCGGTTGTCCCATGACGGGTTACAGTACGCGATTGATCTATGCTTGCTTTTTTCCTTCATCTGACTAATCGTGAGCTTCTCGATCCTTAAATAGCTTCCTCCAAGAACACAATACCACCGTGAGCTAGCCCCACGGTGGGCGCCAACTGTCGAGGATTCATCACGGCAAATGTCCGGGTGAACGGACTTAGGTTCGGGGCGGAAACGCAACTATGTGGCGGCTTGAAGGGGTTGATCGGAATCGAGAGACGCGGTGTTTTACCCAAGTTCGGCCCCTCCGATGGAGGTAAAAGCCTACGACCTGCTTTGTGTCTATATTGATGATGAGGAAGATCTCTCGATTACAAGGGTGCTAATCGCTACCTCTAATCACGAGAGCCTCTAATCTCTCTATCTCTAATCTCTTGTCTTGTCTAAACTTGTGGACCTGTGAATCTCTCCCTCTAAGGGGCGCTCTACTCCTCCTTATATAAGTGGAGAGAGTAGGTTTACAAATTAGAGTCCTACTCCGGGTCTTGTTTCCTTTAAGGGAATCCTTCTCTCTTTGAGCCTTCTCTTGTGAGCCTTCTGGCGCCGGCTTACACGCCGGGTCTTGGGCCTGGTTGTCCTGCAACCCACCTACCGGGTCACAAATAAAACGCCATGCCTTGACCGGGTCTCTGTGAGTCGCCAAGCCGGGTCATACCGCGGGGTATATCCTCGACAGAAGGTATACCCAACCGTCTCTTTTGGGTATCCTATGAAGACGCATTTCTACGCTTTGGGTTCCAGCTTTTCAGGCTGAAGCTTTTTGACATAAGCATCACATCCCCAAACTTTAAGAAATGGCAACTTTGGCCTCTTGCCAAACCACAGTTCATATGGCATCGTCTCAACGGATTTAGATGGTGCCTTATTTAAAGTGAATGCAACTATCTCTAGTGCATAACCCCAAAACGATAGTGGCAAATCAGCAAGAGACATCATAGAACGCACCATATCTAATAAGGTTCGATTACGACGTTCGAACACACCATTACGCTATGGTGTTCTAGGCGGTGTCAACTGTGAAACAATTCCACACTGTCTTAAGTGACTGCCAAACTCATAACTTAGATATTCACCTCCTCGATCAGATCATAGGAATTTAATCTTCTTGTTACGATGATTCTCAACTTCACTCTGAAATTTCTTTCAAACGTTTCAGACTTGTGTTTCATTAAATAAATATATCCATATCTAGTTTAGTCATCAGGGAAGGTGAGAAATAATGATATCCACCGCGCGCTGTAACATTCATTGGACCGCATACACCAGTATTTATGATTTCCAATAAGTCACTTGCCCGTTCCATTGTTCCAGAGAACGGCGTTTTAGTCATCTTGCCCACGAGCCATGGTTCACATGTGTCAAGTGATTCAAAATCAAGTGACTCCAAAAGTCCATCAGCATGGAGCTTCCTCATGCGTTTTACACCAATATGATCCAAACGGCAATGCCACAAGAAAGTGGTACTATCATTATCAACTCTACATCTTTTGGCATCAATGTTATGAACATGTGTATCATCACTATTAAGATTCAATATGAATAAACCCCTCACATTGGGTGCATGACCATACAAGATATTACTCATATAAATAGAACAACCATTATTCTCTGATTTAAATGAGTAACCGTCTCGCAATAAACAAGATCCAGATATAATGTTCATGCTCAACACAGGCACTAAATAACAATTATTCAGGTTCATCACTAATCCCGATGGTAATCGAAGAGATAGCGTCCCGAGGGCGATCACATCAACCTTGGAAACATTTCCCACGCGCATCCTCACATTGTCCTTTGCCAGCCTTCGTCTATTCCGTAGTTCCTGTTTTGAGTTGCAAATGTGAGGAACCGAACTGATATCAAATACCCAAACACTACAATGAGAGCTAGTAAGGTACACATCAATAGCATGTATATCATATATACCTTGCTTGTTGTTGGCCGCCTACTTGTTAGCCAGGTACTTGGGGCAGTTCCGCTTCTAGTGACCAGTTCCCTTGCAATGAAAGCACTCAGTTTCTGGTTTGGGTCCAGCCTTGGGCTTCTTTACCGGAGTAGCAACTGCTTTGCCATCCTTCTTGGTTTTACCCTTCTTGCCCTTGCCCTTGCCATTCTTCTTGAAACTAGTGGTTTTATTGACCATCAACACTTGATATTCTTTCTGGATTTCAGACTTAGCGACTTTTAGCATCGCAAACAGCTCGGCGACTGACTTGTTCATCCCGTGCATGTTATAGTTCATCACAAATCTCTTGTAATTAGGTGCCAGTGATTGAAGAACTCTGTCAGTGATCACCTATGGCGTAAGGGCAATTCCAAACTCCGCCAGACGAGTCAAATACCCAGACATTCTGAGTATATGTTCACTGATAGACCCATTCTCCTCCATTTTGCAAGCATAGAACTTTTCGGAAGTCTCATACCTCTTGATCCGGGCATTCTTTTGAAAGATAAACTTCAACTCCTGGAACATCTCTTATGCTCCATGACATTCAAAACGTCTTTGAAGTCCCTGTTCTAAGCCATACAGCATTGCACACTAAACTATTGAGTAATCTCTAGAACGTGCCTCCCAAGCGTTCTTAACGTCTTCGGATGACATGTCTTCTGGTTGATCACGAAGCAGTGCATCAAGGACATGTGATTTCTGGGAAGCCATGAGGATAATCCTCGGATTACAGGCCCAGTCAACAAAGTTACTTCCATCATCTTTCAAGTTAGCTTTCTCTAGGAACGCATTAAACTTGAGGGGTGCTACTGCGCGAGCCATTGATCTACAACATAAATATGCAAAGGTTACTTAGACTATTGTTCAACATAATGAGTTTAGTTAATCAAATTACAAAAGCTCCCACTCAAATTGACATCCCTCGGGTCATTTGAGTGTCACATGATCCAAATTCACCAACTCAAGTTCGATCATCACGTGAGTTGAGGTGGTTTCAATGGTGAACACCATCATGTTGATCATATCTACTATATGACTCATGTTCAACCTTTCGGTCTCTTGTGTTCTGAGGCCATGTTTGTACATGCTAGGCTCATCAAGTTTAACCCGAGTGTTCTGCATGTGCAACACTGGCGTGCACCCGTTGTATGTGAACGTAGAGTCTATCACACCCAATCATCACGTGGTGTCTCAACACGACGAACTTTCGCAACGGTGCACACTCAGGGAGAACACAATTCATCTTGAAATTTAAGTGCGGGATCACCTTATAATGCTACCGTCGTCCTAAGAAAAACAAGGTGCATAAAAAGATTAACATCACATGCAAATCATAAGTGACATGATATGGCCATGAACTTGTGCTTTTGATCTCCATCTTGAAAGAACCGACATGATCTCCATCGTCACCGGCACGACACCATGATCTCCATCATCTTGATCTCCATCAACGTGTTGCCATCGGGGTTGTCGCGCCCATCATGCTTCTACTACTATTGCTACCGTTTAGCGATAAAGTAAAGCATTACATAGTGCTTAACGATTAACACGCAGGTCATACAATAATTAAAGACAACCCTATGGCTCCTGCCGGTTGCCGTACTCATCGACATGCAAGTCATGATATTCTATACAACACATGATCATCTCATACATCACATATATCTCATCATGTAATTAGCCATATCACATCACAACATACCCTGCAAAAACAAGTTAGACATCGTCTAATTGTTGTTGCATGTTTTACATGGCTGCTACGGGTATCTAGCAAGAACAATTCTCACCTACACATAAACCACAACGGTGATACATAAGTTTCTTTTCAACCTTCTCAAGGACCGCCTTAGTTGAATCCGATCCAAATAAAGTAGGAGAAACAGACACCCGCCAGCCATCTTTGTGCAACGAGGTTACACGTCAGTCGATGGAACCGGTCTCTCGTAAGCGTACGAGTAAGGTTGGTCCAGGCCGCTTCATCCCACAATACAGCTGAAACAAAACATGACCAAGGGAGGAAGCAATCTAAGCAGCAACGCCCACAAACTTTTTGTGTTCTACTCGAGATCTCATCTACACATAGACCTAGCTCATGATGCCACTATTGGGGAACGTTGTATGGGAAACAAAAAATTTCCTATGCACATGCAAGATCTATCCATGGTGATGAGCATTGGTGAGAGGGAGAGTGGATCTACGTGCCCTTGTAGATCGCTAAGCGGAAAGCATTGCGAAACGCGGTTGATGTAGTCGAACGTCTTCGCGATCCAAATCGCCGAGCGTCCCGCGATCCAATCACGATCCGTCCCGATCTAGCGCCGAACGGACGACACCTCCGAGTTCAGCACACGTACAACTTGATGACAATCTCCACCTTGTTGATCCAGCAATAGGGAGCGGAGAGGTAGATGAGTTCTCCAGCGGCGTGGTGGCGTTGCGGCGATGGTGGTGGAGCAATTCCAGCAGGGCTTTGCCGCTGAAACCGATCTAGAGGAGAAACTACGAACTAGAGGAGAGGCAACACGTGGCTTAGGGTTTATTGATGTGTACCAAGTGATAGCTTCACCCCTCTATTTATATGCTGAGCCCTGGGGTCGAAACTTGGAGAAAAATCATCCTCAAAGTCGGTTTGTCCGCAAGGCAAGAGTCCTTCTCGGACTCCAGGACCAAACGCCAAGGTCCTCGGCATCTAGCCCCAGACGCCAGGGTTCCTGGCGTCTGGCCACTAGCCTCTGCAAAACAACTTTTGCACCTTCCTAAAGCCTCATGGGCTTTTCCCCATGGCCCAAATAAAGTGTTCCTGTACCCTGAACATTTTGGGAAACATCCGAAACTATTTCCGGTGAATTCTGGAACCCTTCTGGAGACCAAACACTATTATCCCATATATCAATCTTTACCTCCGGACAATTCCGGAGCTCCTCGTGACGTTCGGGATCTCATCCGGAACTTCAAACAACCTTCAGTCACCACCATACATAACTCTATACTACCGAAACGTCACCGAACCTTAATTGTGTAGATCCTACGGGTTCATGAACTATGTAGACATGACCGAGACATCTCTATGGTCAATAACGAATAGCGGGACCTGGATGCCCATATTGGTTCCTACATATTCTACGAAGATCTTTATCGGTCGAACCTCTATGTCAAGGATTCAGTCAATCTCGTATAACATTCCCTTTGTTCTTCGGTATGTTACTTGCCCGAGATTCGATTGTGGGTATCTCCATACCTAGTTCAACCTCGTTACCGGCAAGTCTCTTTACTCGTTCCGTAATACAAGATCCCGTGACTAACACTTAGTCACATTGCTTGCAAGGCTCATTGTGATATTGTATTACCGAGTGTGCCCTGAGATACCTCTCCGTCACACGGAGTAACAAATCCCAGTGTTGATCCATGCCAACTCAACAGACACCCTCGGAGATACCTGTAGAGTACCTTTATAGTCACCCAGTTACGTTGCAACGTTTGGTACACACAAGGCATTCCTCCGGTGTTCGTGAGTTGCATGATCTCATGGTCATAGGAACATATACTTGACATGCAAAAAACTGTAGCAATAAACTGAAACGATCAAATGCAACGTTTATAGTTTGGGTTTTGTCCATCCCATCATTCTCCTAATGATGTGATCCCATTATCATATGACATCACATGTCAATGGCTAGGAAACCTTGACCATCTTTGATCAATGAGCTAGTTCACTAGAGGTGTACTAGGGACAAAGTGTTGTCTATTTATCCACACATGTAATGTGTTTCCAATCAATACAATTATAGAATGGATAATAAACAATTATCATTGAATAAGGAAATATAATAATAAACACTTTATTTATTGCCTCTAGGGCATATTTCCAACACCCACATGGCCCTGCTAGCCCCTCTTCGCTTCCGGACCATCGGATCGGGATCCGATAGTCCGAAAACAGAGCAAGCTACAACCCTAAGACACCCCTACCTATTTAAACAACCCTCCTTCCATTTGTGGTTAAACCCTAGCCATTTCCTCGAAATCCGCGCCCCAATCCCCACCAGCTAGCCAAACTCCACCTACCGGACACGTCCGGTTGGCTGCCTAGACACGTGCGGCGACCTCAGAGCCTCCGCAGCACACCCTCGTCCTCGAGCTCCTGCCATGGCGCCCGAGGGGTCCAAGCCTCCTGTGCCTCCCTACCGCCGGCCGGTGCCCCGTGCCGCCCGAGCCATGCCTTACCGCGTCGCCCTAGCACCAGCCGCTGCCTGCCGTCGCCTGCTGCCGCAGCCACCCTGCGTTGCCCTAGCGCCGCTGGCCTCCCTGCTCGTCGGAGCTCACCTCCGCGCCTACAACTGCCAGATTCGGGCTTCCGCCCCCGGGTCCGCCCGTCCTCGACCCTCCGGCAGCCCCGCTCGCCTCCGGCCGCCCCTGCCCCGCCATGTCCGCCTCCATTCCATGGTCGTGCGGGAGGACGAGGCTCCCGCCTCCCGCTCACAGCGCCCGCATGGACCAGCAGAGGCACGCATGCCCAGTTGCCTTGCGTCGGCGTGCCTCCCCACCGAATGGGCCGAAAGCCCACTAGGTGAGCCGCCTCCCTAGTGCTATTTTTGCGCCCATGTGCATTTTTGCTATGTTGCGCCTCTGTGAACCATTGGGCCAGATCCTAGTTTCGGCCTATTTGTTTTTTTGGTCTGGAGAATTTACTAATTATTCCAGGATTTACAGTTTTACAGAAACCCCCCTAGTTTCATGCATCTAATAACTTTTCAAATGTGCATCATATGTAAAAACTTTATATATGAAAAGTGACTAGAATTTCATGTAGATTTATAATATTCAACTCTCACATGTGTTTAAAATGTTTAAGCTCCTGTTTTCATGTGATTTGCGTAAATGCCATGTAAAATGATTTATTTCATAACTACCAAACCATAGTTCCGATTAAAATGTTCCACATATGTAACTTGACTAGAAAAATGTGTAGAATCACATGGTGACATTTATTTTGCTGTTTAATAACTCTAAAATGTTGTTAGTTCAGATCTGGACCAAACTTAAAATATGCATATGAGGTCATTTCGGAATTGTTATTCGTTGCTTCCAGCCTCATTTAAAATGCCTAGATGATGTAGTTTGTTATTGCTTCACTTGTTGTCATGTTTAACAACATTTAATGTTGCCGAGTAAATAAACGAGACTCAACTAAATATTTGATCGTGGAGTTTCATCAATATGCAACTCATTGCATATTGATCTTCACTTATTGTGTAGTATTTGATCGATATGATTTGCCATGTCATGCCTTGCATAACTAAACCGAACATGCATCATATTTGTTTGCGCATCATGTCATGCATATGTTGTGGTGTATCATGTGGTGATTGTTGTTTCGGATTGTTCCTTCTTGTTGGAGTTTCGAAAGCATCGACTACGTTGGCTCATCTTCTTCATGGACCCATGCTTCTTCCAAGCGGGATCTCAGGCAAGATGACACATTTCCCTCGAGACCACTACTATCATTGCCATGCTAGTTGTCCCGCTTTTATTGTTATGTCTCGTTACATACCACTTGTATGAGAAGCCTCCCAACATTGCCATGATAAGCCTCTAACCCCTCCACATCCCAGCAAACCATTGTTTGGCTATGTTACCGCTCGCTCGGCCCTTCTTATAGCGTTTCTAGCTACAGGTGCAATTGCTTCCATGTGTCAACATGGACATTATTTTGTTATCACAATATTAGTGCTATTTAATTTAATGCACATATATACTTGGTAAAGGGTGGAAGGCTTGGCCTTTTGCTTGGTGTTTCATTCCACTCTTGTTTCCCTAGTTACTTGTGAACCGTTGTTATGTTCCATTATTGAGCGCTCCTAACATGCTCGGGGTTGTTACAGGGACCCCCTTGATTTTAATTTTAGGATAAAGCTTGTCTGGCATGGCCCAACATTGGTACTACATTTTCCTAATAACTAATAAATTGCATAGGGACCCGTCGACACCCCTGGATCTTTAATCAACCCCCGGGCCAGTGCTCCACATGAGTGTTGGTCCAACCCATCAACCGCTGGTGGCTACCAGGGGCAACTCAGTGACTGGCCTACCGGAAGTTTGGAAAATCCGTTGTGTCCTGAGAACGAGATACGCGGCTCCTATCGGGAAAGTCGACACGTCGGGCGGCCTTGTTGGATTTGTTTTACCTTTCTCGAACGTCTTGAGTGAGGAATTCCGAAAATACTTCGGGCTATCTCGAGGTGGCGGATTTCCTGTGGAATTGCCTAGGAAGATCACGAGATCCATGGTCGAGGTTATTCCCGCTTTTTGTGGTTAATTTGTGATGGACGAGTTGGAGAACCCCTGAAGGATTAAATCTTTCAGAAAGCTATGCCCGCGGTTATGTGGCAAACTTGGAAACTTTGTTTAACACCCGGTTATAGCAAACTTGAAGTAAAATCAAATAAAATACACCAACCGTGTGTGTAACCATGATTGTCTCTTCTCGTGAGTCCTTATCCAAGAGAGAACACGGTGGGGTTATGTTTGACGTAAGTAGGTGTTCAGGATCAGTTAGTGATCATTACTAGTTCACGTTCGTTATGCGTAGACCACCATACTTTACTTTCTGTATTCATAACTTAGCCACTCAAACAAATGCTTAGTTGCTTGTTGCAGCCTCACCACTTAACCAGACCTCACCCATGAAGCTTTAATAGTCTTGATACCCTGGGAAATGAGATTGCCAAGTCCCTGTGGCTCACAAATTACTATAAGAATAGTTCCAGGTTCAGGTAATGCGATGCTTTGACGAGAGTGCGATGCTTGTTTTGATTTGGAGTTCTTCTTCTTCGTCATCAATCTAGGATGGGTTCCAGGTGGCAGCCTGGTATAGCAAGGATGGATGTCATTTTGTCGTTTGTTTTCGTCCGTAGTCGGATCCTGCTCTTCTGTATGATATTTGAATATGTTGTTGTATTGATGTGATATTGATGTAGATTGTGGCGAGTGTAAGCCAATTCCATATACTCATCTCTTCTGTAAATGTACTTGTAATGATATCCATTCTTGCAACACGACGAGATGCGCTTCTATCCCTATCGAGGCCCTCGTGCCAAAAATAGGATAGGATCGCATCTTGGGCGTGACAACTTCCCGGGCATGATTCTAAATATCCCCGAAGCAGCAGTACTATGGATCGACCCTATGTACGCCAGGAGCATGGATCACACAAACATATCATCATTAAAGGAGCTACTCGGCCGGATCCAAGCCATGGGGATAACCAACAGCCAACCCTCAATGTATGTCAGGGAAATTTATTTCCCACTAATCACATACTTGGTCACAACCATCGAGGACTCGACCGATGGCTCCCCCTCGCAACCGCTGGAGCTGAGGACGGTCTATGTACGGGTTCCCCATCACCAGGATCGATCCTGTAGTTCAAAATCTGGACCTTTCCTCGGAAAGAGTTAGGGATCGAGACCCAATTCGACACATGATAAGGAGTCTGTGCGGTAATGTCCGGTTGATAACCCAGACGCCAAACCCTACGCGCCAGATTCTATGATGGAATGAGACACGACCGCTAGTGCTTCGAGCTCACACCCTACTAGGATACAATGGCTTGTCCCCCCCACCCCCCACGTCGAGTACTCTCCAAGTAATTCGGGAAGACCTAAACTATGGGACCTATTGTACGTTAAACAACATCCAGGAGAATTGGTCCACCACTTATGAGCTAGATTCCTCCTTGTCAAAAACGGGATGGAAGAATGTGGAGATCAGGACATTATAGCAACCTTCTGATATAATTTCCGCAACAAAGGAATCCTGAACGCTCTCACCTGTCGCCACGTTCAAAACTTCGCCGAGTTATCAGACCTGGTAGACAAATACTACACCATGGAGAGTACCTGGTAGGCTCAACAGATGCGCACGAAGTCAATCCACGCCAAGGAACCCAAAAGAGCTCGGAGGAAGCATGTACCCCCATGATGTCCGGCCAAACATGAGCCCGTCTAGAAAAAGAATAAACGCCTTGCAGAATCTAGAACTGTCCTGGACGACTTATTGGATAACTCTTGTCCCATACACTCTGTCCTGCTAAATACGAACCAGACGCACAACCTTCGAGCTTGTTGAATCATCAGGAAAGTCGCAAAGAGCGGAGGGACCATCCTTGGTATATCATCCTCAAGAGGACGATCACCAACACCACTGGATAACAACGCCGAGATCCTAGCGATCTATGAGATGTTACCCTTAAATAATCAGAGGAAAAGAGATCTTCGAGAACTCGACTAGATACACCAGGTGGCAGCAACAAATACATGGACGAACACACCCAACACCTTTGATGAGGAAGACCACCAAATAATCCACCTCGACCAAACACGTGCTGCCCTGGTCCACAATCCCATTGTTGACATCTTCAGATTCCACAAGGTACTAATGGACGGTGGCAGCGGTTTGAATCTCATTTACGAGGATACCTTGGACAAAGTGCAATTCTATAGATCTCATGTCTAACAAAGCAATACTACCTTTCTAGGAATCATCCCCGGAAAAGAAGCATGTTACACCGGACGAGTCACTTTCGATGTGGTATTAGGCACTCCGGAGAACTATAGGTCCAAAGAACTCATCTTCCACATTGAGCCCTTTCATAGAGGTTATCATGCCCTATTGGGCGCGACGCTTTCACAAAATTTCAGGCCATACCACATTATGGGTATATGAAGCTCAAAATGCCAGGGGCCAACGGTGTGATCACAATTATAAGTGACCCGGATAGAGCTCTTCAGGCCAAAACCAAAACAACTTCGCTCGCATTTGAGGCATTGTCTGAGACTCTTGTGCTAGAAGAATTAACCACACTCTGCTCCATGATGGATAGAGATGATGTAATTGTCACAACCCTAGCAAGTTGTCCTAGGTTAGCATTGTGTTTGCATCATCATTCATCATCATTGCATTAACTTGAAATGGGGAGAAGGAAAAAGAAACCTCAAGCACTTAATGAATTAAAGAAATTCAAGTTTAATGAAATTTCAAGAAATCCAAAATGCCCATCAAAAATGTTCCCTATGTGTGATAATTAAGGACATGGATATACCAGGGACCATTCTAATTATTTGAAAATTTTAAATAATTTAAATTAATGGTTTAAGCCTCTAAAAATGATAAAAAAAGCAAATATCATTAATTATGTTATCAAATTATTTTGGAACATTTTCAGAAAAGTTTGAGATAATCAAACTATAGTCTATTAAATACTTGGAGTATTTTTCAACTAGACTTTTATACCTGAAAGAAATAAACAAATGTTAGAAAAGAAAACAGAAAATAGAATAAAAAGAAAAGGAAGAAGAGCACCTGGCCCAAGTGGGAGGCCCAACCCAGCCCGTCAGGGGTGGGGAGGTCATCTCCCACCTCCCGCCAGTAGGCAGCGAGGTGTCGACCACGCGCTCGCCGTCCTCCACCTCCTGCTTGCCACGGAGCTGGCTGCTCCCCTGCTTTCTCCTGCGCCTGGAAGACGCAAGGAGCCTCCCCCAAGCCCATTCCCTCTCCTCCCTTCTTCCCCGTCTCTCTCTCGTTTCCCCTACCGAGAGCCGCCACCGCCGACCGTCGATTCGCCACCGTCGCTGCCTCCCCGAGCCCGCTGACCAGCTCCCCGGAGTCCCCTTGAGCTCCTCTTCCTCGTCCCCATGCTTCCCCTCTCTCTAGTGCTCCCTAGCTAGCTCCGGCCGCCGCCACGAGCTCGTTTCCGGCAAGCTCCGGTGACCCCGCAGCCTCCTGTGGCCCCTGTTGGATGCGGGCGAGCACGAGCTGCTCGCCAATGGCCTCAGCTCGTCGAATGGGCGCGTGAGGGCAAAACCCGATGGTCGCCGCCGTCTTTGTTAGTCACCGGCGACGAGCCGTTGGCTAACTCCGGCGGGTTTGTCCCAAGTGGGCCCTGGCTTGACCCTATGGGTCAATGACAGGTGGGCCCCGGTCCTGTTTAGTTTTAGGTTAATCAGTAATTAGTTTAATCATTTTTTTTAGTTAATTGTGTCACCGACAGTGGGCCCTACTAGATTAATTAGTCAGGATAATTAATTAAAACAAAATTGTTTAGTAATGAGTCAATGACAGACGGGCCCCACCGGTCAGATTTGACCTGGAGCGGATCTGTTGACCAGCTGACGTCAGGATGAAGTCAGGATGACGTCAGGCTGATGTCATAATCCCATTTTCCTATTTAAAAAATAATTCCAGAAAATGTTTAAAACTTTGAAAAATCATATAAAATAATCTGTAAGTCAGATGAAAATAATTTATATATGAAAATTTATCAGAAAAATCCAATGAATCCAATGGTGCTATTCCCTTGCATGTTAGAGCAACCTAAATAGGTGAACATGGAAATTTATCATTAGGTTAATATATGGAATTTGAAAGGAGAACAACTCTGAACCTATATTCAAATCTATTTTAAATTGACATGATCACTAGTTAAATTAGCTCACCCATGCATATTACTATGCCATGATCATGCATCATATTGTTGCACTTGCTTGTATTGAATGCTCTTATCGGCGTTGCAGTAGGCACTAATCTGGAAGATACTACCCCGTATCCCGACGAAGGAGAGAACTCCTCCGCAACTCAGCAAGGCAAGCAACCCCATTGATCATTCCGATAACATCCCACTCTCTCACTCCTGCTCTTGTTTATTGCATTAGGACAAACGGTCGCATGTCAGTCATACACGATAGATGATCCTATTCCTATGCATGACCTGATCTTGTCACAGTAAATAGCTAAACCTTGCAACCTAGCATACCTGGTAGATGCTTATGCCATGATGTGCTTAGCTTACTTTGCCTGCTATGCTTGCTATGCTTAGAGTTGAGTCAGGTCTGATTCATCTGGGTGATGAACTGAGTGAAACAGTGTTGTCCGATGTGATGAGCTCATACTGAATACGATTGGGTAAAGGTAGCGATGAGAGGCTATGTAGGAGTACATAGTGGGTTGTCTCCTTGGGACCGTTCTTAGGAACTAGGTTCCGTGTTTGTGATCCAAGACTAGATACTACCACATGCTGGGCCCTGAAATATGACCCCGCTCGACTCATAAGTCGCTTAGTCCTTGGTCCAAGTATTGCAAGTAGTTTCTGGTGTTTATAGCATGCTGGAGGCCGTGCGTAGCGCTAACCCTCGGGGTGGGTTACGACGCGGTAGGCAGTGGCACGATGTACCATGGGTCACCCGAATGGTGGGCTTGGGAACCCTGTGCACATCGTTTGGGACCGTAGCGGAAACTTTGGCCGGACCTCCGTGCGGGTTCAGTCTCAAATAGGCGATAGCCTGGACTAGAGGTCTTATGTGATTGACGGTCGTGGCCGACTCCCTCACTGGGCATCCGCTTGAAGGTTGCCGAGGTGCTTGGTTTATGGCACACAGCGAAAAGTGGCGAGAGCGTGTGTGAAGAAGTACACCCCTGCAGGGTATGAAACTATTCGAATAGTCGCGTCCTGGGATATGGACTACTGGGAGAACTTATGCTGTTTATAGATAATCAAATGGATACTTCTAAAAATATCAAGACAAGTGTGAGTACCGTGGATGGCACTCTTCCGGAAGGGTAAGGTGAATCCATGGTAGTGTATTGTGATGGAGATAGTGGACTCGTGTGCCATAACTAAAATTGTAACAAAGAGTTTAAAACTGAGTAGTGTAGGTTAGCCATGAATCAAAGCTGGCACTGCTGCTTAAACTCCACCACTCCCCCTTGTTGATACATGAGCATAAATAGACTAGGACTATTTTAAAGACTTGCTGAGTACGTTTGTACTCATCCTTGCTTAATTAATGTTGTAGAAGAGAGCCAGGACCCATCAGGTGGGTTCTATATAGACGTTGACGATGCCGAATAGCTGGTGTCCCAGCTACGATCTTGCCCATGTGGTGGGCTGTAGATAGTCAGGCCGTGTGCCTCTTTTCTATTTTTGCCGTCTGTACTCAGACAGCTTAAGTTTCCGCTGGCTTGTATGACTTTGTTTGTATGACTTGAGTGTCGGGTCAGTGACCCCTATCTGTAAGATCATATTATGCAAGGCTCGTCTGAGCCTCTTAAATAAAAGTCATGTTGTTGTATGGTTATGTTGTGATGCCATAGTTGTATCTATACATATTGGGCATGTCGTGCGTACGTGTGACGTGCAACGGTATGTATGGGATCCGACACCTAGTCGTGTGCCTTTAGTAGTACTCTTTATGGGAAACTGCCTCTTTGTGCTTCCACCGAGCCATGGTAGCTTGCTACTGCTCCGGACACATTGATTGACCGGTATGTATCCTTCTTTGCTGCTGTGTCTGTCCCTTCAGGAAAATGTCTCGCAGTGTAATGGAGTCCCTGTAGCCTGCTACGACTCGTCTACGTGCAGTGATGACATTCGTGTCTCGCAACGTAATGCAGTCCTGGTAGCTTGCTATGACTCGTCTACACACGCTTGAGGCCGACACCTGCATTGCTGGGTTATGTATGCCTGTTTCCGTACGGATGTGCCACTTGGGTTCTATGACTAGTTATGTCGGCCTGGGTTCTTTGCCTTTGTGATTACCGGCAACATGTTCACATACGTGAGCCAAAAGACGCAAACGGTCCTGGCCAAGGTAAGGCTGCAGCCGTGGTGTACCGTGCGTGAGGCCGCAAAGTGATGTGACTTGTTACAGTATGGAATCATATGACTTAGGATCGGGGTCCCGACAGTAATCCTCAGCACGAGGCCCAAGTCCACATCCTTAGAACCAGTAAATGAAATCATCAAATTTCAAGTCCATCCAACTGACCCCAATAAAATAGCGTCCATTGGAGCTTAGTTGGGCCCTCCAATTGACGAGGAATTACACACATTCCTACACAAAAATTGGGACAAATTTTCCTAGCAGCATTCATACATTCTAGGAATCCCACAAAGACTGGCGGAGCATAGGTTGAACATAATCGCAAGCTTCAAGCGAGTCAAGCAGGCGCTATGCCGATTTTCCGAACCCAACCATCAGGCTATGGGTGAAGAACTAGCAAAATTACTCGAAGACGGACTCATCCGAGAAATTAAACATCCCGAGTGGTTAGCAAATCTGGTTATGGTTCCAAAGAAAGACCAATCCTGGCGGTTGTGTGTTGATTTCAAAGACCTGAATAAAGCCTGCCCTAAGGATCCCTTTCCCTTTACCACATTGACCAGGTCATCGATGCCACTACAGGGCACGACTCACTTTGCTTCCTCGATGCCTACTCCGGATACCATTAGATCAAGATGAAGGAGTCTAACTAAGCCGCACCCGCGTTCATCACCCCCTACGGTCCATTCTGCTTCAACACAATGCCCTTTAGGTTAGAAAATGCAGGCGCAACATACCAGCGCATGAATTACACATTCCTGGAAAATGAAAATCCACAAAACGGACAAGGCATACGTAGACAACGTGATCATCAAGACCAAGCACGTCAGCAAGCTGGTGGACGACCTCGAGCAAACCTTTGCTAATCTTCGGGCTTATGATATACGGCTCGATCTGGGTAAATGCATATTCAGAGTTCCCACAGGTATACTGCTCGGATCTATCGTCTCCCAAAGAGGAATAGAGGCCAATCCGGCCAAAAACTGAGCTCTATCCCAACTAGCAATCCTACGGAGTTGAAGCACGTTCAAAAGCTGGCGGGCTGCATGTTGGCTTTGAGCCACTTTATCTCCCGCCTTGGTGAAAATGCACTACCACTCTACAGACTGCTCAAACTGACCAAAAACTTTGAGTGGACCAATGAAGCAATGACCGCTTTGGAAGAAGTCAAAACGTTATTGGGCAGCAACCCTATACTAGCGGCACCCGTCAGAGGCGAACCAGTGTTGTTGTACATCTCAACCAAGCGGTTAGCGTGGTTCTCATTGTTAAACGAGAGGCTGAGGGTCACAAGTTTCGGGTACAGAAGCCACTATACTATGTATCAGAAGTGATCACCCGATGCAAATCCAGGTATCCACATTACTAGAAGATAGCCTACAAAGTTTTCATGGCATCTCGAAAACTTCGACAGTACTTTCCAGAGTGTTCAGTCACGGTGGCAGTCGAAGTATCACTAAACGATATAGTCAACAATAGGGCTGCCACTAGACGCATAGCCAAATGGGCAATCGAGCTCCTTCCCTTCGAAGTTTCATACAAACCACGCCGAGCAATTAAATCCCATGTGTTGGCATATTTTCTCGCCGAATGGACAGAGACTGAGCTCCCGAGGGAATACAATACATACTACCACTGGAATATGTACTTTGATGTGTTCGAAATATGCCCTAGAGGCAATAATAAATTAGTTATTATCATATTTCCTTGTGCATGATAATCATTCATTATCCGTGCTAGAATTGTATTGATCGGAAACACGGATACATGTGTGGATACATAGACAACACCATGTTCCTAGTATGCCTCTAATAGACTAGCTTGTTGATCAAATATGGTCAAGGTTTCCTAGACATGGACATGAGATGTCATTTGATAATGGTATCACATCATTAGGATAATGATGTGATGGACAAGATCGAAACTATAAACATAGCATATGATCGTGTTAGTTTATTGCTATAGTTTTTTGCATGTCAAGTATCTATTCCTATGACCATGAGATCATGCAACTCACTGACACCGAAGGAGTAAATTCCACTCCCTTTGTTTGGTGAATCAAATAGATCATAGGATTTGGTAGTCACTAGAGCAATTCCGGCAACACCATCATCTTGACTATAGTCAGAGTCGGAGTGATAGCTTCTCTCAGAGTTGTTGTCGGAGCCGGAGCCGGAAACCCATTCACCAACATGAGCTTGATGTTTTGTTCTTGTGTAGCTCTTGGTGTACTTGTCCTTCTTCTCCGAATCTCTACTTCTCCTTGAGAGTCTTCGTTCATAACGATCATCTCTACTCCTTCTCTCTCTTTGTGGTGATTCATTCCTTGAGCTTCGTCTTTGAGGTGACTCTTCTTTTCTTTTGTAGGGAGCCGTGCACTCATTTGAGTAGTGTCCGGGCTTCCCACAATTGTAGCAATTACGGTCATGACTTGACGAACGTTTCTCTTCATATATTGAGTTGGAGTTTCTTTCTTTGCCTCTATTCTTGTAGAACTTGTTTAATTTCTTGACCATGAGGCTTATCTCTTCATTGGTGACAAGGTTGTTGCTCGAAGTTGCGGGAACATCACTTGTGGCTTTGTAAGCACCACTAGACTTGTGATGAAGTTCTATCTTTGGTGTCATCTCATGAGCAACAATCCTTCCAATGACTTCCATAGGCTTGAGATCTTTGTAGTTTGGCATCACCGAGATCAATGTGCACATGGTGTCGTATCTCTCATCCAAAGCTCTAAGTATCTTCTTGATGATGAATTTATCGATCATTTCTTCGCTTCCTAAGCCAACAATCTCATTTGTGATGAGAGCTAGCCTAGAGCACATCTCTACGACTCCTTCACCATCCTTCATCTTGAACTTGTCAAGATGACCTTGAAGAACATCTAACTTGGATTCTCTCACGGACTCGGTTCCTTCGTGCATATCAACCAAAGTATCCCAAATCTCTTTTGCATTCTCAAGACAGCTAATTTTGTTGAATTCTTCGGGGCATAAGCAGTTGAAGAGAATGTCACATGCTTGAGCATTGAGTTGCAACATCTTTAACTCATCCACGGTCACTTCACGATCCGGTTCCCGTCCATCTGCAAAGAACTCACCTTGCAAGCCAACACGAACAACAACCCAAACGGCGGGGTTATGACCAAGAATATGCATTTTCATTTTGTGCTTCCAACTAGCAAAATAAGTGCAATCAATGTATGGACCTCTACGGTGATAACTTCCCTCACTAGACGCCATACTCTCCTAGGTTGTGAGACCTAAGCAGTGGAGAGCAAAGCTCTGATACCACTTGTAGGACCAAAAGTATGTCTAGAGGGGGGGGGGTTGATTAGACTACTTGACCAAATAAAAGTTTTTCCTATACCAATTTTTAGGGTTGATGGAAAGTCAAGTAAACCCTACACATGCAAGTCTAAGAGAATATAGCAGCAGAAAGTAACAACAGGCATGTATAGAAGGGATAGGGTAGGAAGATCAAACGCAATTGTAGACACGATGATTTTTTCCATGGTTCCGATAAGTGGTGCTATCATACATCCACGTTTATGGAATCTTCAACCCACGAAGGGTAACGGTCGCAAGAGTCCATGGAGGGCTCCACCAAAAGGGTCCACGAAGTAGCAACCTTAACTATTCCATAACGCCTTCCGTCCACGAAGGACTAGCCTCACTCTGGGTAGATCTTCACTAAGTAGGCGATCTCCTTGCCCTTACAAACTTCTTCATTCACTCCACAACACGAAGTAGGAGGCTCCCAAGCGACACCTAACCAATATTGGAGGCACCACCCTCCAAAAGGTAATATGCTCGGTAATGACGATGAACTCCTTGCTCTTGTCCTTCAAGATGATAGACTCCTCAGAAACCAATTCATTCTCTCATAGATTTGGCATGGTGGAAGAGATTGGATTGGTGGAAAGCTACTTGGGGAGGCTAGAGATCAAGATCCATATGATTGGAGTGGAAGATCTTGACCTCAACACAAGGGTAGGTGGTTCTCTCTCAAAAAATCTGATAGGATAGGTATCGAATAGTTCTGAGTGCTTCTCTCTCGAGTAGGTGGTGGCGAAGGGGTATATATAGGCATCCCCAAAATCCAACCATCACACACAAAATGACCAACTCGGTGACACCGATGTATTAATCTCGGTGGTACCGAAGTGACCAAAAGGTGACAACTTTTGAATCTCAGTGAGACCGATATGGGAAACTCGGTTGCACCGATAAGGTGACCAATGGTCAGATTTCCAATCTCGGTGACATCGATCCAACATTCTCGGTGGGACCGAAAATGTGAATTTGCGTAATAGAAAGTTGGCAACCTAAGCTCGGTGGCACCGGTATGGAATCGGTTGCACCAAAGTGGCTAGGGTTTGGCTGAGTCTGTCTAGGTTCTGGAATCGGTGGCACCGGTGTGGGAAAGTTGGTTGCACCGATTTTGAGTGTTAAGTATAGAACAGACTTTGGTGGGAGAGTTTGTGGATGTTTTTGGTGACTATCATTTGTGGACGTTTGAGCATATTGTTCACCAACAAAACCTTACCCCCTTTTAATAGTATTGGCTTTCCTATGGACTCAAAGTGATTTCTCATAAATATAAAATGTAGAGTCCTCTTGCTAGAAGCTTGGCCAATCTATTTCCTTGCATCTTGGGGTATGTCCACAATCTCCTTTTGCCAATCCTATCATTGAACATTTCTTGAAATATACTTGGTGGTTAGGGAGCTCCGCTGAAATATACTTGGTGGTCAGGGAACATTTATAGGTCTAGGCAGAGGTGTCCGAGCGCGAGACAGCCCACCGCCAGGAGTTGACAGACCGCGAGGCGGCTCTTCACCAGCAAGCGGAGGAGCGGGAGAGCGCCCATCGCCAGGAGCTGGAGGCGAAGGACATTGTGCTGGTGAAGGCGACTGACGAGGCGCAGACGGCCCAGAGCGAGCACGAGCACCAGCTCCAAGAGTGGTCCGCTAGGGAGTCGCAGCTACGGGAGCAGGGGCACGGGATAGACCGCATGCTGCACGGTAGTCCCTGTCATCTCGTCCTTTCCACGTGCTTGTTTCTGGTTTTGGTTAGCCTCTTCGTTCATCCTACTTTTTCTTCCTCTCTTCTCAAGGCTCTTCCCTGGTACGTAGGAGGCCGCTGAGGCGGCCATGGCAGCCCACCGTAAGGGACAGCGGGAGCAGGGGTCGCCGTTGGGCCGCATGCCCCCTAGACCCTGAACGAGGTGGGGATCACCGCCAGGGAGAGACTGGAGGTGGTGGTTCGTGCCTTGAAGCGGCTTCAGGTGGCCGGTGAGGTGCTGGTCCGCGTCCTCTAGCGGGGCGCAATGGATCCGGCTTCGATGAGCCGGCTATCGCGGTGGCTAGAGTTCGGGACCACGCGGGGTGAACACCTGGAGGGCCTCCGCGGCGTGCGTCGGTGCGGGCATGGACCTTCGCATTGCGACGTCGTGGTACCCTGAGCTGGACCTGAGGCTGCTTACGGCCCAGTATGCCGGCACCGATGCGGATCTAGAGGCGGTGGCCAACGCGTTGTCCGTGCGAGCCAGTGACCTCGCGTCCTTTGCCATATGTGACGAATATGTCCCTGAGCGCCAGGCAGACAGCACGGTGATCCCAGAGTACTAGTATGTGCTCGCACTAGGCGACCCGGAGGGAAGCGATGCCAAGAAGGACGGTGAGGATGCTGGCTCCAGCACCGACGACTACACCGACTCTGAGCTGGCTCGGGACCCAAAGCCGGGAGCAGCCACGGGTGGTGATGGAGGAGAAGACGGAGCGGCCATCACCTAGAGCTCCCTTTTTTTATCCCTGCACTTTTGTTAGAAATTCAAGTCCACCCATTGGCGGTGTAAATGTAATGAACTCGTGGCCATGGGCCTTTTAAGTTTTATGAAGTTTCTGGTTGCTGCAATGCTTGTTTTTATGCGTGCTGGCTTGTCCTTTCCCTTGTTTCCACCTTTGGTTCCGTCTTCTCAAATTCTTTTCCCCCTTGTTTTTGGCCCCGCTAGCCCGATAGTCGAGAGCCGGTCTGTAGCTGGGGTGGGGCGTCTGCCTCAAAGGATCAGGCTTTGAGTTTGGGAACCACGAGGGCTTTTGCAGTAAGGCAAGTGATAGAGGCGGCAAAGTGATTTGGCTAGACCTAGCCGGCGACCCCCTTGCGATCGGTTTTTCGTGTGTGCTAAGCTTCACCGCCCCTAGACCCCGTTTAGCCAGACAACCGGGATCCGGTCTATAGCTGGGAGGGGTGGGAGGACTTACTCAGCTCACACTACTTGATCTACCTCGAGGGAGGACGTTAGGGACTAGCCGGCGAGCCCCTAGGACCGGGAGCCGGATCCAGGAGCCGGTGAATTGAGTTAAAAAACTTTGGAAGGAAGCGGAAAGCGGCATGTCCCAAGAGCCGGCTTGGGGCACCTGTTGCATTCATAAGCCCAAAAGGGAAGGATACATAAATACACTGGTTCTTAGCAGTAAAATGAGTAGAGGAGCGCCACGTTCCATGGGCGCTTCGTCTCCTCGCCGGAGGTATCTCTCTTGCGCTTCTACGGCTTCTGGGTGTCTATCAGGTAGTACGCGTTGTTGTGGAGCGCCTTGATGACGATGAACGGTCCCTCCCATGGGGAGGACAACTTGTGCTGGCCGGCTATACGTTGGATCCCCCTAAGCACCAAGTCTCCCTCGCTGAAGGAGAGTGGTCAGATCTGCTTGCTGTGGTAGTGCTGGAGCTTCTGCTGGTAGATGGCCGTCCGGCTCAAGGCTAGCTCACGAGCTTCTTCGAGTATGTCGACGTCGTCTTCTTTTGCCTCCCTTGTGTCCTTCTTAGTGTACAAAGCGACCTGAGGCGAGTCGAACTCGATCTCGGTGGGGATGATCGCCTTGGAACCGTACACGAGAAACAAAGGAGTGTAGCCGGTCGACCGGTTAGACGTGGTCCTGAGGCTCCAAAGGACAACCAACAGCTCCTCGATCGAGCAGCCAGCCGACCTGACCAGTGGCGCCACAAGCCAGGGCTTGATGCCAGACAGGATTAGGCCATTTGCTCTCTCGACATGGCTGTTCGACTGTGGGTGTGCGACGAACGCCAAGTCGAGTCGGATGCCTTGCTTGGCACATAAACGTGCAAGCGCGCCCTTGGTGAAGTTTGTGCCGTTGTCCGTGATGATGCTGTGGGGCATGCCATAGCAGACTGTGATGTCTTCGATGAACCGAAGGGCTATGGGGCGGTCCAGTTTTTTGATTGGCCTGGCCTCGATCCACTTGGTGAACTTGTCGACGGCTACCAGCAAATGTGTCATGC
Organism: Hordeum marinum; assembly: GCA_022496015.1. Classification (NCBI taxonomy): domain Eukaryota; kingdom Viridiplantae; phylum Streptophyta; class Magnoliopsida; order Poales; family Poaceae; genus Hordeum; species Hordeum marinum. The sequence goes on along the minus strand of CM039674.1, from coordinate 260,633,895 downwards.
CGCCTCGTGCGGTCTTGAAGGGACCCACCATGTCCAGCCCCTAGACGGCAAAGGGCCACGAGAGGGGGATGGTCTGGAGGGCTGTAGCCGGCAGGTGGCTCTATGTGCTGAAGTGCTGGCAGCCCTCGCACTTGTCGACAAACCGCTTGGCCTCCTCCAAAGCGGTTGGCCAATAGAGTCCATGGCGGAAAGCCTTAGCCACCAAGGTCCTGGAGGCGGCGTGGTGCCCGCACTCACCCTGGTGGATGTCGAGGAGGATCTCCTGACCCTTTCCCGGCTCGTCGCACCGTTGGAAGACATCAGTGGTGCTGCGATGAATGAGCTCATGGCTCGTGGTTGATGATGCTATAGGCCGGATCCCAATGCCGGATTGCCTCATCGTGGCCTTGTCAGGAGGGATCTCGCCGCGTAGAAGGAACACCAGGATGGGCTGGACCCATGAGGGCGCCGAGACGGGGGCCGGCTCGAGAGCCCTCGGGCCTGGGTGATCAGCCCCCGGGACCGGCTCGGCAGCCCTCGGGGCGGAGACGGCGGGAGGGGCGTCGATCATTGTCATGACCATCGTGGCGTCAGAGCCGGCCGCTTCAAATGCGGCCGGTTGGACAGTTGGAGCTGGTGACGCCAGCTAGGCAGCCGGCACTGATGTGGCCAACAAGACAACCGGACTTGACGGAGCCGATGGCAAAGATACCGGCAGAGCAATCGGATTTGCTGAAGGGCCGGCAGCGTCACCAGCATGAAGATGGACTCCGATTCGGGGGAGGGCTTGATCGACGGCTTGTGCAGCCATTCGAGGGAGATGCCAGCTGGGATGGCCTGTCGGGTGGAGTCGATCTTCGCCAGTGTATCGGCCACCTCATTGTCCGCCTATGGGAAGTGGTGGAACTCACAGCCCTCGAAGGAGCCGGTGAGCTGCTGGACGAGGAAGCGGTAGCTGGCCATGTTGGTCAGAGACCTGCTGCACCACGAGGTTAGAGTCGCCGAAGCATAGGATGCGCCTGATGCGGATCGTACTCGGCCACGTTGTTGGAGGCGGCAAAGTGGATCTGGAGTGCGTACTTGAGTTGGTCACCCTTCGGAAAGGAGAGGACAATGCTGGCACCCAGGCCGGTCCTCATCTTTGAGCCATCGAAATGCATGCACCAATGCATAGAGTCTGGGGGAGGTGGCATGAACTCGGTCTCCACCTAGTCAATGAGAAAGTCGGCCATTGCCTGCGACTTGATGGCGTTATGCGACTCGTAACGGATTTCGTGGTCGGCGAGGGCGATGACCCATTTGGCGATCCAGCCGGTGGAGTCTCGAACACTCATGATCTCGCCGAGCGGGGCCGTGCTCACCTAAGTGATGGTGTGTGCCTGGAAGTATTGCTTGACCTTCTTGGTGGCGAAGTAAATGCCGTAGCACATCTTCTGGTAGTGGGGGTAGTTTTTCTTGGAGGCGGAGAGGACCTCGCTAGATGGGTCGCTAGACTGGCAGCGTCTTGCCCTCCTCCGGTAGCTCGACCACCAGAACGACACTGATGACGCGCATGGTCGCCGTGATGTAGGCGAGCCAGGGTTCCTTCTCAACCGGCGCGGCTAGCATGGGCGCGCTGGTGAGGGCCCGCTTGAGGCCGTGAAAGGCCTTGTCTGCCTCGTTGGGCCAGTCGAACATGCCCGACTTCTACATGAAGGTGTGGCCCGGCTCGACCAGAGCCATCTTGTGAAGGAGCCCATAGAGGGGCAGAGCCTTCTCTCCCAGCCGTCTGACGAACTGGCTGAGCGAGGCAAGGCAGCCGGTGAACTTCTGGATGTCATGGAGCCGGGTCGGCTTGGGCATGCGATCGATCGCCTGGATCTTCTCGGGGTTAGCTTCGATGCCATGAGCAGACACGAAGAAACCCAAGAGCTGGCCGGCTGGGACACGGAAGACACACTTCTCCTGATTCAACTTGATCTTGTATTCACGCAGGTTCGCGAATGTCTCCCGGTGATCGTCGAGGAGGGTGAAGTGCTTCTTGCCCTTGACGACGATGTCGTCAATGTAGATGTGGATGTTCCTGCCAATCTGAGGTAGGAGACACTTCTGCATGCAACACTGGAAGGTGGCATCTATATTCTTCAGGCTGAAGGACATGGTGATGTAGTAGTAGGCCCCAAAGGGGGTGATGAAAGAGGTCTTGAGATGGTCCTCCGGGTCGAGCTTGATCTGGTGGTAGCCAGAGTAGGCTTCCAGGAAAGACAACAGGTCGCAACCGGCCATGGAGTCGATGACTTGATCGATCCGTGGGAGGGCGAACGGGTCCTTGGGACATGCCTTGTTCAGGCTGGTGTAGTCAATGCACATGCGCTAGGTCTTGTTTTTCTTTAGCACTAGGACTGGGTTGGCTAGCCAGTCCGTGTGGACAATCTCCATGATGAAGCCGGCTGCGAGCACTCGGGCAATCTCCTCTCCTATAGTACACTGCCTCTCCTCGGAGAAACGACATAAGGGTTGCTTGACTGGTTTAACATCTGGTCGGACATGAAGCTTGAGCTCGGCAAACTTCCTCGGAACACCCGACATGTCTTTGGGGGACCATGCAAAGATGTCCCGATTCTCACGGAGGAAGTCGATGAGCTCACGTTCCTATTTGCTGTCAAGGCGGGAGCAGATGGAGATGCACTACTCAGGGTTGGCTGGATCGAGCGGGACCTTCCTGGTGTCCTTAGATGGCTAGAACAAGGCCTTGCCGACCGATTGCGGGGGAGGGGACGACACGACCGGCTAGCTAGCGGGAAGGGCCACGAATCGGTCGAGCTGCCGCTTCTCCTCGGCTATTTCCAGGGCCTCGGCCAGCCGGATGCCATCCCACGCGCACTCGATGGATATCTTGTAATCGCTGGGGATGGAGATGATCCCATTGGGACCCGGCATCTTGACCTTGAGGTAGGCATAATGGGGAACCGCCATGAACTTGACAAGGGCCGGCCGACCCAATAGCACGTGGTAGGGACTTGCGAGGTCCAACACCTCAAACCATACCATCTTGTGGCGTCAGTGGCCGGGTCCACAGAAGAGGACGTCGAGCTTGATCTTGCCAATGGAGGAGCAGGACCTTCCCGGGACGATGCCGTGGAAAACCGTCCGGCTCACTTGCAGATCTTCTGCTTTCAGCCCCAACTTGCATCGTGTCGAGGTAGAGGATGTTGATGCTGTTGCCACCATCGATCAACACCCGTGTGAAGCGGCAGGTGCCCCTCTCAGAGGCGATGGTGGGGTCAAGGACTAGGGCATAGCTGCCGAGACAGGGCATCACGGCCAGGTGGTCGGCCCGGCTCCAAGTGACCAGCTTCTCCGACCAGTGCATGTACTAGGGAGTTGCGGGCATGGTGACATTCACCTCGTGGTGGAGCCGTCACTGAGCATGCTTGTCCGTCTCATCACTAGTGGAGACAATGTAGCAACCATCTTGGTTGAGGAACTGGTCGAGCAGGCGGCCGTCGTTCTGGGTCGGAGCCGGAGCCGGCGCTCGGGCGACAACTGGGACCGGGGTCGGCGCACGAGCAGGCGACGCGGGAGGAGCCGGGAGGCTGTCCCCCTGGGCCAGTCGCTGTGAAAAGTTGCATTGTCAGAGCGTGTGCATGGAGGTCTTGGCTCCGGAGTGGTTCTTGTAGGGGAGGTCGAGCATTTGCTCGAACATGAGCTTGGGCTGCCAGGCAGCCTTGCTGGTGCGCTAATGCTGACCGGAAGGCTGGGCAGCCGGCTCCTGCTCCTCGATGATGGTGACCAGCCGGTTCCTGTAGCGGGAGTCGGGCTGGTCGTTCTTGCACTTGTTTTTCTACGGTTGCCGGTTATCGGCAGCCGGCCGTGACACAACCGGCATCATTGTTGCCTTGGCAGGCAGTGTCGTCTTCACCCGGATCACGGAGTCGTCCATGGCGTAATTGTCCGCCTTGGTCATGAGCTTGGCCAGCTTGACCTGCTCAGAGCACAGAAGCTTGTGCTTGAGGCGAGTGCCGTCGTGACAACCTTCGATGCAGTATTGTATGTCCTGCACATTGTGCACCCCCTCGCAGGAGTTGCGGAGCTCGGTCCATCGGGTGAGGTAGCCGCGGAGGGCCTCGTGCGGCCCCTAAACGCACATGGCTAGTTCGCGGGGACGATCGGGCCGATTGTAGGTTCCGGTGAAGTTGTGGACGAATGCCTCCTCGAAGTCAGTCCAAGTGTTGATGCTGCTGGCTGCTAGGCTGTTCAGCCCGATGCGGGCTGAACCGATCAACATGAGGGGGCGTAGCAGACGAATACGCGCTTGTTCCCCCTGGCGATGTCGACCGCGGTGGTGTAGTCGATCAGCTAGTCCTCGGTCTTATTGCCCCCTATGTACTTCGGGGTGTCCCGCGGGAGCATGAAGCCAGGTAAGAATGGCTCTTTGCGGATCCGAGGGCCAAAACACGCCGGGCCGATCGAGCGGCGCGCTCTTCGCCCTCCAAGATAGCGAGATCTTCGTAGGCTACGTTGGTGGCCCACAGGTTGGCCGCGGGGGTGTCGTAGACGGGCATGTTGCCGCTAAGGATTTCCGTGACCACGTGGGTACGGTCGCGCACGGCACCACGCCGGCTGGGCTCAGTGTCAGGTTCAGCAAGCGGAGTCATACTCCCGCTGAGCGGCCTTCATGCGGTGGCGTGCGGCCACGAGGGCGCTGGCGTCCTCAAACAACAGGTGGCGAGTTGCCTCCAGCACGGTCGTGGCGACGTAGGGGTTCACCGTCGAAGCGATGGGGGGTTCACAGGCCTCGGAGGGCCATGCCGTGCAGGTCATAGGTGCAGACGCGAGCCATGGCGGCGTTAGCCTCGGCCCGTGCCCGGCCAGAGGAGGAGGCAGAGATGATGGCCATCACCCCGACGTGGGAGCCGTTGGACTTGGTCGCCAGGAGTGCACCCACAGCCATGGGTGGGTCGGTGCAGTCGAGCACCTGGCTAGGGTAATCATCCACCGCTGGAGCATCGACGATTCTCAGCTTGCTGAAGCGCTCGACGAGCACGTCGATGTTGAGCTTGGGGTCAACAACGCTGCCCGCAGGACCTGCCGGAGCAAGCTCCATGAGCCTGCGGTTCCGCCTGGATGTGCGGCGGACGGAGGAGGTGGTGAAGGGTCCCGCCCGGAGTGTGACTCCGGCTGGCGCCGCGTGTAGCCCCATGGTGCACCCCAACTATCTTCGTTTTCTCATGACATATGCCATGGGTAGGCTTATCGAAGGTGGTTGGGGCCGGAGGACGTCGACATGCTCTGGGAACGGGGTTAGGCACAAGCGGTGACTAACACATGATGTACCAAGGTTCGGGGCCCTCGGAGGGAGGTAATACCCCTAGTCTTGCCTGATCTAATTGATTGATGAGGAAAGGTTACAATGGTGCTCCTTGAGCTGAGTCTAGAGGTGGAGGAAGGAGCAGCAGCTCCCCTTCACTTGCTATGGGGGTGGCTATGGAGCGAGGTGTTCCTCTGTGCGTGTGTGTTCTGGTCTATCTCTTGCTCTTCTTGCTTGCCCTCTGGATGGGGGGCTCCGGAGGGTTTTATGGTCCAATCCCTAGATTACAATATGGATGGAAAGTCACGAGAGGGCCCTAGCTGGCAGCCTCTGGAGCCGGCCATGGCCCCCTCGCTGTAGGGTCTCATCGCTGGTAGGGCCCGTCGGTTGGGAGGTCCCGTCGTGAGCCGGAGGGCCCCATACGATAGGTCCTAGCAACGGTCACTTCATGGCACGGGTTGTCCTTCGGGGCATCGCCTTGTGGTAGCCGGCCGCGGTCAGCAGTACAGTCGGCTGCACTGTAGCCACACTGGGGCAGTTAATGGAGTGGTTGGAGGCGTGCCAGCACTGTTGGAGACCCGGTCGCGGTCAGCCCAAGTCAGCGACAATATTGTCTCCACTGTAGCCATACGGGCGATGACACCCATCGAGATGGGGCCACTATTGCCACGCATGCCTTGGTAGTGGGATCCAAGGCACGACCGGCTAGGGGGACAGGGGGCCTTGCCCCCAGCCGGCAAGCTCATCGGAACCGACCAGGCGCAGCCAGCAGGACCCAGCCGGCTTGGTGTGATCTGGACTGTAAGGGGAGGCGGCTCGCCCTTCAGTCGTTTCAGAAAACTGTAGTTGTGGGTCGTTTTATGCTACCCTAAGGTTATCCCCTCAACAGTTGTGATATGATATGGCCAATTACATGATGAGGTATATGTGATGTATGAGATGATCATGTTTTGTATAGAATATCATGACTTGCATGTCGATGAGTACGGCAATCGGCAAGAGCCATAGGGTTGTCTTTAATTATTATATGACCTGCATGTCAATCATTAAGCGCTATGTAATGCTTTACTTTATCGCTAAGCAGTAGCAATAGTAGTAGAAGCATAGTGGCCACGACAACCCGATGGAGACACAATGATGGAGATCATGATGATAGAGATCATGGTGTTATGCCAGTGATGATAGAGATCATGGTGTTATGCTGGTGGAGATGGAGATCAAAAGCACAAGTTCATGGCCATATCATGTCACTTATGATTTGTATGTGATGTTAATCAATTTTATGCACCTTTTTTTGCTTAAGACGACGGTAGCATTATAAGGTGACCCCTCACTAAAATTTCAAGATAAAATTGTGTTCTCCCTGAGTGTGCACTATTGCAAAAGTTCATCGTTTTGAGACACCACGTGATGATCAGGTGTGATAGACTCTATGTTCACATACAACAGGTGCAAGCCAGTGTTGCACGTGTGGAACACTTGGGTTAAACTTGATGAGCCTAGCATGTACAGACATGGCCTCTGAACACAAGAGACCGAAATGTCGAACATGAGTCATATAGTAGATATGATCAACATGATGATGTTAACGATTGAAACCACCTCAACTCACATGATGATCGGACATGGGTTGGTGAATTTGGATCATGTATCACTCGAATGACCGGAGGGATGTCAATTTGAGTGGGAGTTCTTAAGTAATATGATTAATTGAACTCATTTGTAGATCGATAGCTCGCGCTGTAGCTGCCCTGTGTTTTTAATACGTTCCTAGATAAATAGACTTGAAAGATAATGGTAGCAATTATGTGGACTAGGTCCGTGATCGGAGGATTGTCCTCAGTTGCTGCATAGAAGGCTTATGTTCTTGATGCACCACTCGGTGCGCCACCCCATCTAGCGTTGTCTGTGGATGTTCTGAACATCTGGCACACACGTTTTGATGACTACTTGATAGTTCAGTGCGCCTTGCATTACGGCTTAGAATTCAGGCTTCAAATAAATGTCACAGAGCATATGTAATATTCCAAGAGCTAAAATTGGATTTTAGGCTCGTGCCCGTGTTAGAGGTATGATACCTCCAACAAGATTTCGTGCCTGCAAGATGAAGGAGAATAGCTCAATCGGTGAGCATGTACTCAGATTGTCTCTGTGATACAATCGCTTGAATCGAGTGGGAGTTGATCTTCCAGATAAGACAGTGATTGATATCTTTCTCCAAGTCACTGTCACCAAGCTACTAGAGCTTCGTGATGAACTATGAACATACGAGGGATGGAAATGATGATCCCTAAGCTATTTGTGATGTTCGACACCATGAAAGTAGAAATCAAGAAGGAGCATTAACTGTTGATGGTTAGTAAAACCACTAGTTTCGAGAAGGGCAAGGGCAAGGAGGAAAACTTCATGGATGGCAAGCCAATTGCTGCTCGAGTGAAGAAACCCAAAGTTGAACCCAAACCCGAGACTAAGTGCTTTTATTATGAGGAGAGCGGTCGCTGAAGCGGAACAACCCTGGATACTTGGTAGATAAGAAGGCTCGCAACGTCGACAAAAGTTTATTTGATATACATATTATTGATGGGTACCTTGCTAGTACTCCTAGTAGCACATGGGTATTAGATACCGGTTCGATTGCTAATGTTAGTAACTCGAAGTAAAAGCTACAGAATGAACGGTGACTAGCTAAGGATGAGGTGATGATGTGTGTTGGAAGTGTTTTCCAAGGTTGAGGTGATCACCATCGCACGCTCTCTATACCCTCGGGATTAGTGATTAACATAAATAAATGTTATTTGGTATTTGCGTTGAGCATGAACGTGATTCGATCGTGTTTATTGTAACACGCTTATTCATTTAAGTTAGAGAATAACGGTTATTTTGTTTACATGAATAATACCTTCAATGGTCGTGCACCCAATGAGAATGGTTTATGGAATCTTGATCATAGTAATACACATGTTCATAACATTGATGCCAAAAGATAGAAAGTTAATAATGATAGTACCACGTATGTGTGGCACTGCCGCTAGATGTCATATTGGTGTAAAGCGCATGAAGAAACTCCATGCTGATGGATCTTTGGACTCATTCGGTTTCGAATCGGTTGAGACATGTGGACCATGCCTCATGGGAAAGATGACTAAGATCCGATTTTCAATATGATGGAGCGGGCAAGTAACTTATTGGAAATGATACATGTTAATGCACTCGATCCAATGAGTGTTGTATTGTGTGGTGGATATCGTTATTTTCTTACCTTCACCAATGAATTGAGTAGATATGGGTATATTTACTTAAGGAAACACAAGTCTAAAACGTTCGAAAAGTTCAAGAAAATTTGGGGTGAAGTTTGAGATCATCGTGACAAGAAGATAAAATGTGTACGATATGATCGTGGAGGTGAATATCCAAGTTACGAGTTTAGTATACAACCTAAGACAATGTGGAAGTTGTTTCACAACTCATGCCACCTGGAATGCCATAGTGTGATGGTGTGCCCAAACATCGTAGTCATGCTCTATTGGATATTATGCATGCGATGATGTCTCTTATCATTTTGCCACTATTGTTTTGGGGTTATGCATTAGAGACGACTATATTCGCTTTAAATAGGGCACCATCTAAATCCGTTGAGATGACACCGTATGAATTATGGTTTGGCAGGAACCTAAGATGTCATTTCTTAGAGTTTGGGAATGCGACACTTATGTGTGATAAGCTCGAACCCCAAGCAGAATATTGCATCTTCATAGGATACCCTAGGAAAAATAGTTGGGTATGTCTTCTATCTCAGATTTGAGGGCAAAGTGTTTGTTGCTAAAACAGGTCCGTTCTCAAGAAAGAGTTTCTCTCGAAAGAATTGAGTGGGAGGAAGATAGAACTTGATGAGGTTGTTGAACCTTTGTTTTAACTAGAGAGTAGCGCATCACATAAATATGTTTCTGTAGAGCCTACATCAGTTGAAGTGGAAGTTAATGATGATGACCACGAAGCTTCAGATCAAGTTTCTGTTAAACCTCGTAGGTCGACAAGGGAGCGTACTGCTCTTAAGTGGTATGACAACCCTGTCTTAGAGGTCATGTTGTTGGACAACGATGAACCTACAGGCTATGAAGAAGCTATGGTGGGCCTGTATTTCGACAAATGGATAGGAGCCATGAAATCCGAGAAAGGATCCATGTATGAAAACCAAGTATGGACTTTGGTAGACTTGTCCGTTGAACGACAGGCCGTTGAGTAAAAATGGACCTTTAAGAATAAGAGTGACACTGATGGTAAATGTCACCATTTATAAAGCTCGACTTATCGCAAAGAAGTTTTTGACAAGTTTAAAGAGTCGACTATGATGAGACTTTCTCACCCATAGCGATGCTAAAGTCTGTTGAAATTATGTTAGTAGTTGCTGCATTTTTCGATTATGAAATTTGGCACATGGATGTCAAAACATAGTTTACTTCACGGTTTCCGTGAGGAAAGGTTGTATGTGACACAACTGGAAGGTTTTGTCACTCCTAAGGATGCTAAAAGGTGTGGAAGCTCTAGCGATCCTTCCATGAGTTGGAGCAAGCATCTCGGAGTTGGATTATACGCTTTGATGAGGTGATCAAAGTTTTTGGGTTTATGCAAAGTTTATGAGAAACTTGTATTTTCAAGAAAGTGAGTGGGAGCACTATAGAACTTCTAATAAGTATATGTGGATGACATATTGTTGATTGGAAATGATCTAGAATATCTTGAAAGCATAAAGGGTTGTTTGAAAAGAGTTTTTCAAAGGAAGACTTGGATAAAGCTACTTAATTGTTGGGCATCGATATCTATAGAGATAGATCAAGACGCCTGATAAGATTTTTCAATGAGTACATACCTTGACAAGATTTTGAAAGAGTTCAGAATGGATCAGTCAAAGAAGGAGTTCTTGCCTGATTTGTAAGGTGTCAAGTTGAGTAAGACTCAAAGCTCGACCACGGAAGAAGAAAGAGAAAGGACGAAGGTCGTCCCCTACGCCTTAGACATAGGCCCTATATAGTATGCCATGTTGTGTACCGCACCTATGTGTGCCTTGCCATGAGTCTATGAAGGGGTACAAGAGTGATCCAGGAGTGGATCACTGGATAGCGATCAAAATCATCCTTAGTAAATACAGGACTAAGGAAATATTTCTCGATTATAGAGGTGATAAAGAGTTCCTCATAAAGGGTTATGTCGATGGAAGCTTTAACACCAATCTGGATAACTGTTAGTTGCAATCCAGACACATATAGTGGAGCAACCATTTGGAATAGCTCCAAGTGGAGCGTGGTAGCAGTACCTGCAGTATGACATAAAGATTTTCAAAGTACACATGGATCTGAACGTTGCAGACCGTTGACTAAAACCTCCCTCACATGCTAAACATGATCGAACCTCGGAACTCATTGGGTGTGAGATTCTTAACAATGTGAATCACATAGCTAAGTGAGAAAGATTATTGACTCTAGTGCAAGTGGGAGAATGTTGGAAATATGCCCTAGAGGCAATAATAAATTAGTAATTATCATATTTCCTTGTTCATGATAATCGTTTATTATCTATGCTATAATTGTATTGATCGGAAACTCAGATACATGTGTAGATACATAGACAACACCATATCGCTAGTATGCCTCTAATAGACTAGCTCTTTGACCAAAGATGGTCAAAGTTTCCTAGCCATGGACATGAGATGTCATTTGATAGCGGGATCACATCATTAGGAGAATGATGTGATGGACAAGACGCAAACTATAAACATAGCATATGATCGTGTTAGTTTATTGCTATAGTTTTCTACATGTCAAGTATCTGTTCCTATGACCATGAGATCATGCAACTCACTAACACCAGAGGAGTACCTTGTGTGTATCAAACATCACAACGTAACTGGGTGATTATAAAGGTGCTCTATAGGTATCTCCGAGGGTGTCTGTTGGGTTGACATGAATCAAGACTGGGATTTGTTGCTCCACGTGATAGAGAGGTATCTCAAGGTCGACTCGATAATACAATGTCACAATAAGCCTTGCAAGCAATGTGACTAAAGTGTTAGGCACGGGATCTTTTATTATAGAATGAGTAAAGAGACTTGCCGGTAATGAGATTGAACTAGGTATAGAGATACCAACGATCGAATATCGGGCAAGTAACATACCGAAGAACAAAGGGCACAACATACGGGATTAACTGATTCCTTGACATAGAGGTTCAGCCAATAAAGATCTTCGTAGAACATGTAGGAACCAATATGGGAATCTAGGTCCCGCTATTGGTTATTTACCATAGAGGTGTCTCGGTCATGTCTACATAGTTCTCGAACCCACAAGGTCTGCACACTTAATGTTCGGTGATGTTTCAATAGTATTGAATTATGTATGGTGGTGGCCGAAGGTTGTTCGGAGTCTTAGATGAGATCCCGTATGTCATGAGGATATCCATAATGGTCCAGAGGTAAAGCTTGGTATATAGGAAGTCCCGTTTTGGTCACCGGAAAAGTTTTGGGTACTTCGGTAGTGTACCGAGAGTGTCGTGAGGGTACCAAGAGACCATAGGGTGGGGTGTCTTGCCTCAAAGGGCCTCATGGGCTATGGGAGCTTGCAAACCATCCCCTGGTGGGCTGTCCAGACCCCCCACTAAGGCTCATGTGGCTAGGGGTGGGAAAACCCAAGAGGTGGAAAGGGTTTCCAAGTGGGGGAGGAATCCTACTCCTAGTAGGATTGGAGTAGGACTGCTCCACCTCCTCACTTCGGCCGAAGCCTAGGGGCAACCCTAGGGGCTCCAGCCTCCCTCGCCTTCCTCATATATATACTAGAGGATTTTGAGGGCAGCCCCAACCCTAATTGCCACATGCTACCCTATTCTTCCCCTAGATTGTTTCTCCTATAGATTAGTTTTGTGGTGCTTAGGCGAAGCCCTGCCGGATTAGTTCACCACCACCGCCACCAAGCCATTGTGCTGCAGGAGAACTCATCTACCTCTCTGCTCTATCTTGCTAGATCAAGAAGGTGGAGATTGTCATTGAGCCGTACGTGTGCTGAACGCGGAGGTGCCATCCATTCGGCGCTAGATCGGAAGGACCGCGACTAGATCGTGGGACGGATCGTGATTGGATCACGGGATGGATCGTGATTGGATCGTGGGATGGCTAGCGATTTGGATCACGAAGACGTTTGACTACATCAACCGCGTTTCTTAACGCTTCCCGCTTAGTGATCTACAAGGGTAGGTAGATCCACTCTGCCTCTCGTAGATGCTCATCACCATGGATAGATCTTGCCTGTGCGTAGGATTTTTTTGTTTCCCATGCAACATTTCCCAGCATGATGGATCAAATACGCTTGCTGGACTGGGGGATGGAGTAATACTTACATCCCCAACAATCAACAAGATCCGGTACGTCCTACAGATCATGTACACCAATAACAGCAATGCGACCGAATACAAGGCTCTATTGCATGGGCTTCGGATGGCAGTATCAATGGGTGTACAATGGCTCAAAGTACGAGGAGAGTCTAACCTGGCCATATCTCAAATCAACGGCAAATTTGACGCCAAAAACCTAAATATGGCAGCATATAGAAATGTTGTCCTCAAGGTATCTGCACGGTTCGAAGGGATTAGAATTCCACCATGTCTCCAGAGATAACAATCAAGCTGTTGATGGTCGTTCGCATGGGTGCCAAGCGCGACCCTGTCCCCAATAACACCTTTCTAGAACAGATTTTGAGCCATCTATGGTACGTCAGGACGAATACAAGGACGCTAGAGTCAATGGCACATAACAGATCATCCCTCATGTCATCGAACCACACGAACAAATCATCGGCGGTTCGACACTCGAAGAAACACCTTCGGCTCAAGAAGTCATGGCAATAATCGTGCCATGGACCGAACTTTTCCTTGCTTATCTTCCGCCAAGAACTCCTCGGTGACCAGACTGAGGCAAGACAAATAATGCGGTGCTCCAAGGCCTACAAGGTCCATGAGGGTAAGTGATATGTCTCAAATGTATCGATAATTTATGAAGTATTCATGCCATATTTGCCAATGTTTAAGATACATTTATAAGATTTTGATGCACTTTATATGATTTATTTAGAACTAACCAAGACTGACGTTGTTTTCAGCAGAATTATCGTGGTGGTGTTTATTGTGGAGAAAATGAAAGTTCTCGGAATCGCTCGAAACTTTTTTGTGATTTTTTCTAGAGGAAATAAGCAACATTAGAGTGAAGAACCACCGGAGGGGGCCACCCGTGGGCCACAAGCCATTAGGGCGCGACCCCCCGGGTCGTGGAAGATATGTGGTGGGGCCCTCCTGGCTCCGTTTGGCATGATTCCAATGCTGTAAAAATCTATAAATCCCTAAAACCCCAGAAATAAAGAGAGACTCCTCATTCCGCCACTGCAACTCTCTGTATCGATGAAAAACAATCTTGACGGGATCTAGTACCCTGCCAGGGGTAGATCATCTCCGGTGGCCATCTTCATCATCTCGGTGGAGGCCATGACTGGCGGTGTCCAGGACTAGGGGGTACTCACCATGTCGTTTCCCGACAGGTGGGTCGGGCCGAGTGAGTGAGTCCTGGATTTAGGGGTCCTCGAGAGGCAGACATGTTTCTTATGGGCCGGACTATGTGGGACGCTTGCCTAACATTGATCGATCGAAGGCCCTATCTCCAGGAAAGGAAGCTTCAGGAATCGTGGCTTGTCCTCCACGTTTGGTGTAGCAAATAGGCATGTTTATATCTTCGGCATGTAACCGACCATGTGTACCCTCGGCGTCTATATAAGATGGAGTGTTTTAGGTTGTAGATACAAAACAACTCATCTAGGGTTAGTTATTCAATCTCGAGGTAGATCGACTCTGTAACCCCCATATCATCAATACAATCAAGAAGGGCATAGGTTATTACCTCCATAGGATGGCCTGCACCTGGGTAAATCCTTGTCCCCTTCGTCTCCTGTTACCACCGATTCTAGTCTCACAGCTCGGATCCCCTTACCCAAGATCCGCCGGTTTTGACACCGACTTTGGTGCTTTCATTGAGAGTTCCACTCCGAGCATCCAAGGAATCAATGTCTCGCCTTGTCATCAACGAAGAGGTCCGCAACAGGGACACTTTCGTCCCCGGACAATTCTTCGCCTTCGGTAGTGTTGTGCTGCACGCCGACCAGACCAGCCGTCTAGGCCGTGTTGGAAGCTTCACCCCTGGTGGAGAGATCGTATTCGGGAACCTAGAGTTCTCCATAGATCCTAGGGGTGACTTGTCACTAGCCGGGCTCGCAGTCTTGCCTACCATGCCTGAAGACTGTGAGGCCTTAACCTCGAGCTCCATTCTCGGTCATGCCCACGAGGTTAACTCCGGCGATGACCCGACTTTTAGTCTGGGTCCGGTCATAGTACCAGAGGAACGGATACCTGTTCTTGCCAAACACTCCACTCATCCGGACACGTCGGGTATCAACTCCGACAGCTCCGTGTGGTTTGACCTGATCGAGCTCTCGAAATTGAATGAGGCCTTAGATCGAATCTCGTCAATGAAAATTACCGACGATCCATACCTGATATGTTCTCAGATTGGCCACGAAAAGGGTCAGTACGAATTTTTCGACCCACCCACCACCCACTTCATAGACACAGTCAAATACTTAACCGACATATTGGACTATGCCTCTAACGAGGCAGAATACATGGATGAAGAGGACTGCGCTCCAACCCCTGTTAATACCGGGCGATGGGCCGCCGCTTCCACATATGATGTCTACATGGTGGACACCCCTACCGCTAATGGCAACAAAAAGCCTAATAATGATGGTGACGAGTCAGGCAATGCACTGTCAAGGCGCCGGAAACCGCATAAGCGGTCCAAATGCAAAAAGGGAAGGAAAGCTATTATCGGCATCAAGGACAGAGATATCCCTGAGGACCGTGGTGATCTAGATATCCCTGAACACCCAGTAGAGGGTCAGGAAAGGCCTGACGACCAGAGCAACCCTGACGACTTCAATGATTCCGAGGATGACAACTACCTCCCTCCTGTCGAGGAGGAGGACATCACGAAAGCCGATGACCTAGACATTCCTGATAACTTTGAAGATCAGGAACTATTCAGACAATAACTCATTGCAACGGCCCGCAGCCTGAAAGCGAAGGAATGGAAACTTAAATCCGAACAAGATGACCTCAATGGTCGATGCACTAAGTTGAGGAGGTATACGATACCGGTCTATCAGACCAACCTAAGAGTTATCCACGCAAAAGGCTGCTGCCGCAATTTGAGAACGAGCTCACTAATACCCCATCTTCCTAACATACCCCATACGACAAGCTGGACCGCCCTCCTCACGGGTGTGACATGACAACTGACGATACCGGTTACAAACCAGCTATGCCCTGAAGACGGGGAAAGGAGCCGCTAGAGCCCAATGACAGGTTCAACCTGTGAGACGACCTAGACTAGAGAGCAGGTCGCACAAGATCCATCTATGGATCCATAGGCTACTCACCCGATAGACGGGATGGGTAAAGACCATGGCTCGACCGAAGCAATAACAGAGACCGGGAACGCAACCGAGCTAGAACAGACGCCGAATACAGGCGCGATATAGCTCAGGTTCGAGGCGCCACTGACCCTCCATGCTCCACAGATGAGGTAATGCGGCATCCGTTCCTAGAGGGGTTTAAACCCGTGAACATCGAACAATATGATGGGACAACTGGTCCAACCGTATGGATTGAGGACTTTCTCCTCCACATCCACATGGAACGAGGAGATGATCTCCATGCCATCAAATATCTCCCCCTAAAACTCAAGGGGCCAGCTCAGCATTGGTTAAATAGCCTTTCTGAAAACTCCATCGGATGCCGAGAAGATTTAGAGGATGCATTTCGATCTAACTTCCAGGGAACCTATGTTCGGCCGCCAGACTCCTCCGACATAAAAAATGTCGTACACAAGCCCAGAGAGTCTGCGCGACAATTCTGGAATCGGTTCTTGACCAAGAAGAACCAGATTATCGATTGCATGGATGTTGAGGCAATAGCCTCTTTTCGGCATAATATTCGGGACGAATGGCTGGCTCACCATCTCGGCAAGGATAAACCTCGGACCATGTCCGCCCTTACTTCCCTCATGACCCGCCTTTGCACGGGCAAAGATAATTGTCTAGCACGATGCAACCACAACTCCGAAGACCCAGGAACCTCCAAGTTAGGGACGACAATGGAAAACCCAAGCGCTATAAGAACAAGCATCGGCACAATAATAGTGATGTTGATGATATGCCTGTTAACACCAGCTTCCGCAACTCCTGGCCTGGGCAGCGGAAGAAGCCTCCTAAAGGAAACTGCGACGGACCCACTCCGCTGGAAAAGATCATGGAAAGGCCTTGACAAATCTAAGGGACTCAAGAGAAGCCCGCTAATCACACACACCACAATTGTTGGGTGTTTAAACAGCCTGGCAAGCTCCCGCGAGAGGATCAAGGCAAGAGCCCTTGCAGCGAGGACGAGGATGAGCCTCGGGGTCCGATTAGTGGAGGACAAAAGAAATTCCCTCCAGAGGTCAAAATAGTAAACATGATATATGCCACCCATATACCCAAGAAGGAGAGGAAGTATGCCCTTCGTGACGTCTAAGCCGCAGAGCCTGTAGCTCCGAAGGATAACCCCTGGTCGACATATCCAATAACCTTTGATCGATGTGACCACCCGACGAATATCTGTCATGGGGGTTCAGCTGCACTCGTCCTAAATCCCATCATAGATGGGTACCACCTCACAAAGGTCCTAATGGATGGAGGAAGTAGCCTTAACCTGATTTACTCAAACACGGTGAAAAAGATGGGCATAGATCCATCAAGGATCAAATCCAGTAACACTACCTTTAAAGGAGGTACCGTAGGTGTCGAGGCCCTATGCATGGGCTCCGTAACCCTGGAAGTTGTGTTAGGTTCCCCCGATAACTTTCACAGCGAAGACTTGATCTTCGACATTGTACCCTTCCGTAGTGATTATCATACCCTACTCGGCCAGACAACGTTCGCTCGCTTCCACGCCATCCCGCATTATGCATACCTCAAGCTCAAGATGCCCGGACCCAAGGGGGTCATCATTGTTAACGGCAACATGGAGCGCTGTCTATGAACCGAGGAACATGCACTAGCCCTGGCGGCCGAATCTAACTACAAAGATGACTAGCAAGCTCCGGCATCTGCCGTAAAGGCACGCAAGACTGGGAAGCGAGCTCGGCTTTAGTCCAAACTCTCGGAGCCTTCCTGTCCCCTTCAATTGGGATTTGCCACCCATCGCACAACCCTAGGAACAACGAAGTACGTGCCAAGGAGGCACAACTTTGAACTTAAAATTCCATGGGTAGTGGTGGGGAAACAAAGGTGGGTGTTCGGCTAAACCGAACCACTACCATTAACGTGTCTTCGGACACAACACATGTACAATTGAAAGGCCTGGCAATGGCATAAAGCTCATCCAAAATTCGGCGACTTCTCAAGACCTTGTTTGCAGGATCCGTTCGCCAAACAAAAACACCTATTAAGGTGCACCAAGAAGTAGGAGTACATAAGCGGTGGGGCACATTGAAGACTTAAGGTCACAAATTGAAGACCCCTCGTATAGCCACTGCTATAAAACTTCTTTTTTCTTCACGTACCTGTAAGTAGTTGCTTTGGCACTCCGAGTAATAAGAGTTGTTGAGAAAAAAGATAGCATCATTATACAAGTTTGTCTTGTTGTCCTTTTTGGCACATATTTTTTATTTTCTCCCTCTTCTCGTGAAACAGTTTGGTATGTTACGATGCAACCGGGTAATACATCGGGGGCTCGAGCTTACAAATAAATTGCCTCACGTACAGCTTATTATGTGTTTGGCGTCTTGGAATTAACTTTATATGCATTGGTTCCGAACTATGTCTTGGGTCAATAGTTGGGTTGTCCGGTTCCTGTGCTTGCCCCATTACGTTCCACTCGTTCGGCTAAAAGGGCAAAGGGAGAACCCCTGTGATTGTGTTTCCAGATAGTGTGGTGAAGCACCTCAGGGGAGAAAGCTGAAAACTGACTGCCATAGTATGCAACAGCCGGTCTGTGCATCCAAGCTTAAAGTGTTATACTTAAATCCTTGTTAGAGGATTTTCCTTGTTATGCGAAGGGTTTGCTCTCCATGCAAACCATGTGATGCTGGCCTTAGCCGCGGTTCATCCGAACATCACAACACTCAGGGGGCTAGTCATCAGCCCCCTGCAGTCCTTTTCACGCCCCTACGGCTAAGTGAAAGAAATAAAGCACTATAGTCTGATTTCCTAGTCCGCCGCACTCTACCGCCTTCGGGTTCTGATCACTAGGTTAAGGGACATAGTGCATTGGCAGATACACCCCATGTAGTATCTACATGGGGGCTAGAGTCGACGACTCGCATCTTTCAGTTTCAAACGACCGCACATGAGTTATAAAGGAATGCAAAACATCAAAGCATGATAGATTATAACATTAAAGCATTAAAATGTCTTCGGACACATTACAAATTTATACCTGCATGTTATCTTTCGAACACTATGATGCTATTGCCCAAGCACCTTCCATTCCTCCGGCGCAGTATAGCTCGGAGTGTCTATGTTCCTTCCCGGGAGGCGGCGGGGCATGGCTATCTTCATTGGATCCAGCCCTGGCCAGTGCACCTTGGCCTTGGCAAGCGCCATCCGGACTCCCTCGATGCAGGAGGAGTGCTTCACAGTGTCGAGGCGGGGCGAAGCAACGATTAGCTTCTACAGGCCAAAATAGCTACCTGGCAGTGGCTCGTCCGGCCATAAGCGGATGCTGAGGTCCTTCAAGGCTGGCTCCGCCATCTGGTGCAGCTCCATCAGCTGCTTCATCTGTTCAACAAGAAGAGGAGAGTTCTCGGGGTCCCTAAACTGCGCCCAGAACAGACGAGCTTCGTCTCCTTCTTCCCTCGACGTGTACAGCTGATTGGCGTCCGCTATGCTCTTCTGGGGGTCGGAGGAAGCGCGTGAGGAATGCCACACCTGGGTAAGCAATTTGAACTTGCTATCCCCGAAGACACACTACAGTAAGTATGGCTTACCACCTGTTATGTCCTTCACTTGGCGGACCTGCTCCTCGAAGAACCGTCTATCCACCTGATAGTTTGGTCGTGTGCTCCTTGCCTTCTTCTCAAGGACCTCGCACTTGTGGCTGGCGTCCTTGAGTTCCTGTTGGATCTCCTGCACCCATGCCTTGTGTTTGTCGCTAGTTGCCCTCAAAGCCGAAAGCACGGTGGTTGCCTGTCCGGCCGCTGCCGTCTCGACCGCCGCCTCATCCTTGGCCCGCTGCAGCTCGGCCTTGAGCTTTTCCACCTCCTTCACCGAGGCTGTTTGATCATTGACACTATAAAAAATTGCTTTGACAGTATTTCGAGAAAGGTGTCCATATGTTGATACAGACTTACCTTGCGCCTCATCGAACCTTTTGTTGAGGGCATCGAGCTCATCTTCGAAGCTTTTGAGCTTCTGATTCATCTCGTCTAGCTCGGCGACATTCACAAACGGCGCCGATGACGAAGCCTGTAAACCAAAAATACTTGTCGGGATACATGGGATCAATACTTCCGGACAATCATCAGTCCGATCACATGTCTAGTCCTCTTAGGGGTTACTCGAACATTCAGAACACACATTTTTGTATATAGTTCGGAAACGGATCCATGATTGACCCCTAGGTAAGTTATCTCAAACTTATCTAGGGATCGGGGGCTCCCATGTATATAATCATAAAAATAAATAAACAGTTTTGCAGATAAGAGTGTCACTTGACTTACTTGAAAGCCCGTCAGAAGACCCTTGAAGGCCTCCTTCAGTCCCTGGTTGACAGATTGAATGCTCTGCAATACCGTACCCATAAGCGTGCGGTGCTCTTTGGCGATGGAGGTGCTTGATAAAGCTTCCTCCATGACCGGCCACCCATTGGTCGGTGGCACCGGTGGTGATCGGATAACCCGATCACCAATTGGGGTTTGAATCGTTGCCTCCAGAGGCGTGGTGCGCTCCGAGGATGCCCTTAGAGGGGACTGAGTGATACGTCTCCATGATTTTGGTATGATTTTATTAGAACTAACCCAGACTGACCCTGTTTTTAGCAGATCTACCATGGTGTCGTTATTTGTGTAGAAATAAAATTCTCAGAATGGGCTGAAAATTCAGTATGATTTTTTCTGGATGAAAAGAGACCCCCGAAGCATTGTAGTTGGGCCAGAAGAGCCATGAGGAGGCCACAAGCCTTCTAGGCGTGACCACCCCCTGGCCACGCCTAGCAGGCTTGTCATAGCCTCGTGGTACCCCTTGACATGAGATCGATGCCAAAATTTCCTATAAATATAGAAACCTCCAAAAAGAAACATAGAGTTCCACCACCGCAAACCTCCAGAGCCATGAAAAACCAATCGAGAGCCCGTTCGGGCACCCTGTCGGAGGGGGAAACCATCACTGGAGGCCATCTTCATCATCCCGATGCTCTCCATGTTGAGGAGGGAGTAGTTGACCCTTGGGGCTGAGGGTATGTACCAGTACCTATATGTTTGATCTCTCTCTCTCCTGTTCTTGAGATGACACTATCTTGATGTACCGCGAGCTTTATAGATATAGATTGAATCATATGGAGTTTCCCCTCTCTATCTTGTTGAGATGAATTGAGTTTTCGCTTTGAAGTTTTCTTCTCGGATTGAGTCTTTAAGGATTTGAAAACACTTGATGTATGTCTTGCGATGGGATATCCGTGGTGACAATGGGATGTTGTATTGATCCAGTTGGTTTATGTTTTGGTGATCAACTTGCGGGTTCCGTGACCTTGGGAATCTATGCATAGGGGTTGGCACACGTTTTTGTCTTGACTTTCCGGTAGAAACTTTGGGGCACTCTTTGAAGTTCTTTGTGTTGGATTGAACATGATGAATCTAAAATTATGTGATGCATATCGTATAATCAAGCCCATGGGTACCTTTGGTGACATTGGAGTATCTAGGTGACATTAGGGTTTTGGTTGATGTGTATCTTAAGGTGTTATTTTAGTACGAACTCTAGGGCCGTTTGTGACACTTATAGGGATAGCTCATAAGATTGATCGGAAAAGATAACTTTGAAGTGGTTTCGTACCCTACAATAATTTCTTCGTTAGTTCTCTGCTATTTGTGACTTTGGAGTGAACTCTTTGTCGCACATGAGGGATTTACATATGATTCAACTATGTTAGTATTGTTGAGAGAACTTGCTCTAGTGAAAGTATGAACCCTAGGCCTTGTTTCTAAGCATTGCACCATTTTTCCTCACTTTTGTTACTTGCTACCTTGCTGTTTTTATATTTTCAGATTACAAAAACCTATATCTACCATCCATATTGCACTTGTATCACCATCTCTTCGCCGAACTAGTGCACCTATACAATTTACCATTGTATTGGGTGTGTTGGGGGCACAAGAGACTCTTTGTTATTTGGTTGCAGGTTTTTTTCAGAGAGCCATCTTCATCCTACACCTCCCATAGATTGATAAACCTTAGGTCATCCACTTGAGGGAAAATTGTTGCTGTCCTACAAAACTCTGCACTTGGAGGCCCAACACGAGTCTAAAAGAATAAGGTTGTGTAGTAGACATCAAGCTCTTTTCCGGTGTTGTTGCCAAAGAGGTGACTGCTTGAAGGTATATCTTTAGATCTTGCAATAAAATCTTTAAGTTTCTTGATTTACACTAGTTTGGTTTTATAAAAGAAAACTACAAAAAATGGAATTCAGGTTGCCTCATATGGTTCATCTTTTTAATGTCTTTCGTGAAAATGATGGAAAGGAAAATTGTGCTCAAGTGTTAGAAGAAGAAGTTATTAAAATGTTTGGCACTAAATCCTTGAATGATGAGCATGATTTCAATTTTGTTAGTATGAATTCTCTAAATAGTCATGATGCTAATGATATGAAAATCCACAACCTTGGGGATGCTATGTTTGATGAAGATGATATTTTTTGTCCCCCAAGTTTTGATGAGCAAAACTATCATGATGATAGCGTGCATCCTATATATGATGATTATTGTGATGACACGTATGCTATGAAGAGTTATAGTAACCATGGAACTTGTCAACATGATTTCAATATTGAATGTGGTTATGTCAATCAAGTATCTCATGATAGTTATTTTGTTGAGTTTGCTCCTACTATTATGAATAAGAAGAACTTTGCTTATGTGGAGAGTGATAAATTTTCTATGCTTGTAGATCATGAAGAGAATGTTGTGTGTGATAGTTATATTGTGTAATTCCTTCATGATGCTACTGAAAATATTATGAGGGAGGAACATATGCTTGTAGGAATTGCAATAATATCAAGTTTCCTCTCTATGTGTTCAAAGTTTTGAAGTTGTGCTTGTTTTGCCTTCCTATGCTAGTTGATTCTTGATCCCATAAATTGTTTGCTCAAAAAATCCCTATGCAGAGGCAGTGGGTTAGACTTAAATGTGCTTGTAATGAGATTCATGATGCTCTTTTGCATGTTTCAATTATTATTCCTATACGAGCATCATTGAAATCATCATGCCTAGCTAAAAGGCATTAAAGAAAAACGCTTGTTGGGAGACAACCCAACGCTTTTACTTTATGTTTTTATGTCTTCAAATGATTAAGATATTATAGTAATCATGTTTCGTGTCTTTTATTTCAATAAAGTGCCAAGTAAAGCCTTTGGGATAGTGCGGATACTTGCTTGTTTGATTCTGTGCAAAACAAAAAAGTTTTGCGTCCAGTATATGAATTATATGATTTTATTGGAGTGTCAAAAAATTCTAAAACAATTTCACGGAATTTCCACCTGAATAATGTGATATGTACTAATTTTGCAGAATTTTTAGAGTCGGGTAAGTATGGTGATCATTCAGATCTTTCCAGAATGTTCTATTTTTGACAGAATCTGTTTTGCATGCATAGTTTGCTTGTTTAAAGTGTTCCTATAGCTTATATTGAGTAATATAATTTGTGGGAATGTTTTAATACACTAGGTATCATGTGGGAATAATTATTAATCTTGTCTTGACAATACCTTAGTGAATGATCTATCTTTATTACACTAACCCTTCTCACAAAGTTCCGTTAAGTTTTGTGTGATTGAAGTTTTCAACTTTTGGGTGAGACACCAATATAAGGAGAATAAGGAGTGAAAATAACCTAAGATTGGGGATGAAAAAGGCACCCCAAGGTAATATTGAAGGAAGACTAAAGCATCTAAGCTTGGGGATGCCCCGGAAGGCATCCCCTCTTTCGTCTTCAACACTATCGGTATATCTCACTTGGAGCTACATTATTATTCGTCACATAATATGAGTTTTGCTTGGAGCATAATTTTATTTTGTTTATATCTGTTAGGTGTTATTTATAATCTTGTTTTTCAATAAAAAGTTCCAAGAATTGCCTTTAGGATGCTTGAATTGCATGTTTGATGTGTGTTGTGTAAAAACAGAAACTCCTTATGTAGTGTTTGAATTTTCATATTTTACTGGAACGTGGAAAGTTTCTGAAATATTTACAAAGTGTTTTCATATAAATTTTATAGAACTTCTTAAACTTTAATTATTTTGTGAGTTACAGAAGTACACTATTTTCATAAATTGTTACAGACGGTTTTGTTTGGACAGATTGCTGTCATAGTTTTGTTTTCTACTTGTCCTATAGTTTCCATAGACTATGTTGGTAAATATAAATTGTGTAAATGATAGTATATAGTAACTAATGTTTGAAAATTATTGTGCAAGTTGTCTTGGAAGTACATAAAGAGTTGATTTATTATTATGTGTACTAACCTATCTCACGAGTTCTTTTCGAGTTTTGTGTGGATGAAGTTTTTGAGAATAGGTGAAACCATGATATGAGAGGATTGAACGAGATACAAAAGCTCAAGCTTGGGGATGCCCAAGGCACCCCAAGTAAATATTTCAAGAAGTCTCAAGCATCTAAGCTTGGGGATGCTACGCATCCCATCTCTCTTCATCAACAATTATCGGTTAGCCTATGTTGAGCCTAAATTTTAATTCGTTCACATGATGCATGCTATTCTTGGAGTGCTATTTTTTTGCTTGCTGTTTAAATAAAATACTAAGATCAGAAAATCCTTATTGAGAGAGAGAGATAAAGTCCTCACATAGCTACTTAATTGTTTGACTCCTCATTGATCTTCACTTATATGTTTGGAGTAGTTTTGTCATTTACTCTCGTGCTTCACTTATATCCTATGAGTAAATGGTTGAATGAATTGAATATCATAAATCTGAAACTATACATGTTTTATATTCTTATCCCATGGGGAGTAGTGACTTCACATATAAGAAGTATAGGTGGTAAAATTTATTGAAAGTTAGCAAACACCGCATTGGTCACTTGAACCATTCATGAGAGAATACTGAAGGAAGAGAGATTTCACATATAAATATACTATCTTGGACATCTTCTATGATTGTGAATACCCATTAATTATTTTCAAACTTGATCAAATTAGTTGAATTTGGACAAGGACAACAGCGCTAATAAGTTATGCTTGGGTATATTTGTATAGAAGTTATATTGTTATGGATCCTCCAACATGTGGTGCTTGCTTCCACCTCATACTAGCCAAAACTTTTGCACCAAGTAGAAATACTACTTGTGCATCCAAACACCCTTAAACCCAAAGTTGTTCCATATGACTCCACCATACCTACATATATGTGGTATTTACCTGCCGTTCCAAGTAAATTTGAATGTGCCAAACTCTAAACCTTCAAATAATATTCTGTTTTGTATGCCCGAATCGCTCCTATAGTAACTAGGGGCTGTTAGTATCTTCCATGCTAGGTGGGTTATTCTCACGATATGTGTTGATTCACTATCATTCAACAGAAAGTGGCTGGTAATAGGGATTCCCAGTCCCGAAATCAAAGGAAAAAAATGTAAATAAGTAAAAAAAAATCCCCCAGGAATGTTGTCGGTATCGACACGACCCGTGGATTCGCCTCGCCGTGGAGTGTGATTGATTGGTGTAGAGGGAGTAAAAACTTTACCATTCTGTCTGGGAACCACCAATAATGTACCTAGCATAGAAGATACCGAGATATCTCGGTTGTTATGGTGACAATGAAAGCATACCACCCAAAATTATTATTCATCTCTATTTTAAAAGCTCGAGCTCTAGCACCTCTACAAATCAACGCTTCCCTCTATGAAGGGGCTATCTTTTACTTTCCAGTACTTACCTTTATGCAAGAGTAATGGTGATCTTCACCACTTCCTATATTTCCCCCTTTTCTCTTGGCAAGCATCATCTCTTGGGGAAAGATCCAAGCATATATGGCCATTCAAATATATTTGATCATGAATTATTATTTTTGACAATTATCTATATGATAAATAAGTTGGGAGGAAAAACTTTAAGCCCCTATCTTTCTTTGTGTTCGACGGATGCCATTTGCTCAAAAAATATGCTTTGAGTGTTAGAAATCATGGAAGACTATATGATAGTTGAGTATGTTGAATTTGCTAAATCAAAGCTCCTACATAAACCCTTCCTAGAAATAAGATGAATTGCAATTTTTTGGTTACTTAAGCCATAGTTTGCTAGTTTTCAAGAAACTTTTTAGTCTATACTTTAACTTGTGAATATCTTGTTACTTTATCATCAGAAGTTTTATGAGATGAGCTACTGTTTATGATATATAATGACGCTATGAAAAGTGTTTGGAATTATCACTGATCAAACTTGTGCGCTTGCTAGCATTCACACTTCGTAAATTATTTGTTTTGTCATTTACCTACTTGAGGACGAGCAAGAATTAAGCTTGGGGATGCTGATATGTCTCCAACGTATCTATAATTTATGAAGTATTCATGCCATGTTTACAATAATTCTACATGATTTTGGCATGATTTTATTAGAACTAACCCGGACTAATGCTATTTTCAGTAGGACTACCATGGTGTCGTTTTTTGTGCAGAAATAAAAGTTCTCGGAATGGGATGAAAATTTAGTATGATTTTTTCTGGACCAAAAGTGACCCCCGAAGCATTGGAGTTGGGCTAGAGGAGCCACACGGAGGTCACAAGCCTGCCAGGTATGACCACCCCCTGGCCACGCCTAGCAGGCTTGTTATCGCCTCGTGGCACCCCTTGACGTGAGATCGATGCCAAAAATTCCTATAAATGTAGAACCCTCGAAAAAGAAACCTAGATCGGGAGTTCCGCCGGCGCAAACCTCTAGAGGCATGAAAAACCAATTGGGAGCCCATTACGGCACCCTGCCGGAGGGGGAAACCATCACCAGAGGCCATCTTCATCATCCCGACGCTCTCCATGATGAGGAGGGAGTAGTTCACCCTCGGGGCTGAGGGTATGTACCAGTAGCTATGTGTTTGATCTCTCTCTCTCTCTCGTGTTCTTGAGATGACACGATCTTGATGTACCGCGAACTTTATTAATATAGATTGAATCATATGGAGTTTTCCCCTCCCTATCTTGTTGAGATGAATTGAGTTTTCCCTTTGAAGTTTTCTTATCGGATTGAGTCTTTAAGAATTTGAAAACACTTGATGTATATCTTGCGATGGGATATCCGTGGTAAAAATGGGATGTTGTATTGATCCACTTGGTGTATGTTTTGGTGATCAACTTGTGGGTTCTGTGACCTTGGGAATCTATGCATAGGGGTTGGCACACATTTTTGCCTTGACTTTCCGGTAGAAACTTTGGGGCACCCTTTGAAGTTCTTTGTGTTGGATTGAACATGATGAATTTGAAATTAGGTGATGCATATCGTTTGTGACACTTATAGGGATAGCTCATAAGATTTGTGACACTTAGGGTTTTGGTTGATGTGTATCTTAAGGTGTTATTTTAGTACGAACTCTAGGGCTGTTTGTGACACTTATAGGGATAGCTCATAAGATTGATCGGAAAAGATAACTTTGAGGTGGTTTCGTACCCTACAATAATTTCTTTGTTAGTTCTACGCTATTTTCTGACTTTGGAGTGAACTCTTTATCGCACGAGAGGTATTTACATATGATTCAACTATGCCAATATTGTTGAGAGAAATTGCACTAGTGAAAGTATGGACCCTAGGCCTTGTTTCCAAGCATTTATACAATGTTTAGCTCGGTGTTTACTATTTGTTACCTTGCTGTTTTGTTATTTTTAGATTACTAAAACCTATAGCTACCATCCATATTACACTTGTATCACCATCTCTTTGCCGAACTACTGCACCTATACAATTTACCATTGTATTGGGTGTGTTGGAGGCACAAGAGACTTTTTATTGTTTGGTTGCAGGGTTGTTTTAGAGAGACCATCTTCCTCCTACACCTCCCACGTATTGATAAACCTTAGGTCATCCACTTGAGGGAAAATTGCCGCTGTCCTACAAAACTCTGTGCTTGGAGGCCCAACACGAGTCTACAAGAAGAAGGTTGTGTAGTAGACATCACTGAGCGACTGCTCGTACTGCCTCCTCAGTATCCGGGTGGGGTACCTCCCCCCGGTCTTTAATGACCGAGGTGTTTGCCTCAGCCATGATTGCGTCTCCCCCACCTCTAGTGCCCGGCCCAAGAGCATCCTGGGATGACATCTCCGCGGTGTATTTCGGGGCGCCCGGAGTGGCGAGATGCGATGCATTCCTGCTCTCCGCGAGTTCGGCGGGCAGGGTCTCCATGTCCAATACTTGGTCGGTGGGTAGCATGCATGGGGTGCTGCAAAGTCGATAAATGCCCGCATGTTATTAAACTATAAACTTCTTAATGATAACTAAAGGAGTCTTCGGATTCTCTCCTTCGAGCAGGGGATTAACCCTTAAGCTCCTCCGTGGAGCCCTCTCGAAGTCATCGGACTCGATATCTGAGTCCAAACAATCGTCGGACACAATTACCTGTGACCGACACGCCCTCTTCGAGGGAGGAGAGGGTGCCACCTCCACGGCGTCTGGTGACGTCGCTCTCTTTCTGAGGGGGAATCACCCACCCCCTCATCTTCATCCTCATCCTCATGCTCCTCTTGATTCGAGGAGGCATGGGTTTCTTCGGACGCAACCTTCGACTGGTCCCTGATACGCAGGCCTTCTCGGCCTGGTTTCTTCTTCTTCTTCTCTTTCTTCGCGGTCGCCTCGTAAGCTTCCTCCATGAGCATCTTCGCTAGCAGCCCGGACCTAGGGTCTTCGGGCTGAGGCGTCGGGCAGTCGATGCCCGTGGCTTTGCTCATCAATTTCTGCAAAGTGATTGGAAATGATGTTATAGATCTTCTCTATGGAGGACAAAGCCGATCAATCAAAATTTAACCGCACCTTGGAAGCGGGCTTGGCAGCATGCAGACCGCAGTCTTCCTCTTCGTATGGCCAGCCCTCTTACGACTTTAAAAGCGCCTTCCACAGCTTCTCTCGCATCATGTGGAAGAGGTGCAGAACTATGGGCGCGTCGTCGAGCTAGCGAGCCCACAAGGGAGTACCCCGGTGCTGGCAGGGGAGGATGCGCTGCCGGAGCATAACCTGGACCACGTTGGTCAATGCAATATCATTTTCGATCATAGATCTGTTGCGCTTCTGCAGGTCGCTCACTTCCTTGTTCGGTCCCTAGTTGAGGCCCTTTCGGAGCCATGAAGTTAATCTGGTGGGAGGATCAGACCTAAATTTGACGGGGGCAATCTGGCCTTCCTCTTGTGGCTCAGTGATGTAAAACCACTCCTTCTGCCATACCTTGATGGTGTCGATGAAGGTGTCGTAGGGCCATACAACGCAGTTGAGCTTGCCGATATCAGCTCCGCTGCAGTCTCCGTGTTTTCCGCCGACGCACTTCGGCTTGACGTTGAACACTTTGAGCTAGAGCCCAAAGTGTGGCTCGACCCATAGGAACGCCTCGTAGACGAGGATGAAAGGCGATATATGCATGAAGGAGTTTGGCGCGAGGTCGTGGAAGTCGAGGCCGTAGAAGAACATAAGTCCCCTAATGAAGGGGTGGAGCAGGAAGCTCAGCACCTGGATGAAGTGGGGGATGAATACCATCCTTTCCCTTGTCTTGGGAGTGGTGATCACTTGGCCCACCTCCGGCGTGCGGTGAGGGATGTTTGCGGGAAGGTAGCCAGACTTCTTGAGGTCTAGGATATCCCGGTCGGTGACCATGGAAGACTCCCACTTGCCATTGGAGCCCGCCATGGATGATCTCGAAAGGGGAGGAGTGGAAAACCTAGATCTATGCTTCGGAGACTCGAAGGAATGGGGAAGCAGAGGAGGCGAATGAGAGGTCTGGTTAGGCCCTGGGGTTTTCTTTCCCTTTTATGAGGCTTATAACTATTTTACCTCCCTCTGTTGCACCGTGGATCCCTCCGCTTCCCGAGACGTGCACGCCGTTGTGCAT
This sequence comes from Hordeum marinum, assembly GCA_022496015.1. Lineage (NCBI taxonomy): Eukaryota > Viridiplantae > Streptophyta > Magnoliopsida > Poales > Poaceae > Hordeum > Hordeum marinum. Next base: position 260,604,205 of record CM039674.1, on the reverse strand, counting down.
GCATGATTAAACATATCCCGTGTAAAACATGGCACGATCTGCGCATTGATAGATCGTGTTGATTGAAACGGCCTCGAACCGCGAATCGAGTTTTTGCAACTGGCCTGGCGGTCATGGTGGGCCATGACCTTTCGTCAGAAAGGTCGTCACGGGACGTTGTTTTGCCCCTTGACGTTTGGCCTTCAAGGCCGACCTATTCATGGTGTCCGGACATGCTACTATTTGTAAGACTATAAGTCGTCGAAGGCCAAACTAAGTTCGGCGGGAAGAACTCACCTTGCAAGCCGAAGACTCTAATTACATGAAGCGATTGAAGCTGCGACCCTTGGCATTGGAGGCAAGTTCGGGGGATACTGAGGGAGCCTTTGATTAAGGGGTCCTCAGGAGGCCAACCTATTTCTTATGGGCCGCTTGCCGAACATTGATCGATCGAAGGCCCTGTCTCTAGGAAAGGAAGCTTTGGGAATCGTGGCTTGTCCTCCATGTTTGGTGTAGCAAATAGGCATGTTTATCTCTTCGGCATGTAACCGACCATGTGTAAACCCTAGGTACCCCTGACGTCTATATAAGCCAAAGGGTCTTAGGTTGTAGATACAGAACAACTCATCTAGGGTTAGTTATTCGATCTCGAGGTAGATCAACTATGTAACCCCATATCATCAATACAATCAAGTAGGACGCAGGGTATTACCTCCATAGGAGGGCCTAAACCTGGGTAAATCCTTGTCCCCTTCGTCTCCTGTTACCACCGATTCTAGTCTCACAGCTCGGGACCCCCTACCCAAGATCCGCGTGTTTTGACACCGATAACGAGGACCCCCGAGGGCGGTTCATTAATTGGCCAGTTCGGAGAGCCCATGATGCATACGAGGTAGATTCCACAAGACTTGGTGATCAAGAAAAGGATTCCTCTCCACCGGCGTAGCCGACTAGGACTCTTGTTATCCTACGCCTATGGTGTGTTATATAAGCCGAGGCCAGGCTAGTCATTAGGGACAATCTGATCATCATGATCATATCATCATACGAGCATAGGTCTTAGAGTTTAGACCACTACATATGATCTCAAGGTAGATCAACTCTATACTCAATACACCATCATTAATACAAAAAAAGCAGGACATAGGGTTTTACCTCCATCAAGAGGGTCCAAACCTGGGTAAATACTATCTCCCTTGTTTCCTGTTACCCATCGATCCAAGACCAACAGATCAAGACCCCCTACCTGAGATCCGCCGATTTTGACACCGACATTGGTTTGAGAGTTCCGCTGTGGGATCGCTAGAAGGATCGACGGCTCGTCTGCATATTGCAGTTTTTTGGACAGAGAATTTGTGTTCGTCGTCCCTGTTTCCTCAAGAGTCGCTTTCACAATTGCTTCGGTGGAATTGTGCGGAATTGTATCTAGAACAACCCTACAAAATTTCGTCGCGCTCCGATGGAGGAATCTATGGCAATCTCCGATCTACCGGACCCATCTTGAATCTAGATGGGAATCTGGATGAGTTTAGGGCGAAGTTTCCTGTAACTAGCTCGGCCTCTGTTGGAAAATCCCACCGTTCACCAGCTGCAGAATTCCTATACCGATCACCCCTCAAAAATCCAGCATGATCCGACCATCCAAACTCCGAGAAACGTCCTATGAGTACAACGAATTTTGGATCTATTTTCTGTGTGAAAACGAATCCGACCCGAGTTCATATTTTTCATGAACGGGTTCTCAGACGCCCTTTTTGAAGGAAATTTTCTCATCATCTCGGTTAGCCAACCAAGAGTTCGGCATCGCAACTGCCGAATAATCATCAAGAGAACCTCATCATCCGTAGGTTGTACGGGTTGGGTGCTTTGTTGCTTCACCAATCCAGCATTAACCACATCACGAATTCCGGCCTGCATTGGCATTGCCGAGCCGTCGCTTTTTCAAGCCGACACCCACCACGCCAACCTGCTTTGGCACGTCGGCTGGCACGGGGCTCTAGCGTCATCTTACCAACATGCTTCCTCACCTCGGCTAGACTTGGGGCTTCATCGTCTCCTCATCAACTTGCTCTGGGGACTTCGGCGTCACCAGCCGACCAGCTTCGATACCTTGGCTGGCATGAGACTTCGACGTCACCAGTCGACCTGCTTTGACACCTCGGCTAGCCGGAGACTTCGGCATCACCAACCGACCTGCTTCAACACCTCGGCTCGCACGAGACTTTGACGTCACCAGCCGACCTGCTCCGTCACCTCGGCTAGACTGGAGGCTTTGCCGTATCTTCATATACCTATGCCAGGGACTTCGGCATCCCCAGTCGACTAGATTCGCCATGTTAGCTGGACCGGGGACTTCGCCTTGCCACATCAACCGTGCATCGTCGCCACTTTGTCAAGCCGAACTCTTCGCTCTGCCACCTCAGAGCCATGGCCATATTCTTTTAATTATTTGCCTCACTTAAATTAACTAAGTAGAAGATTTTCAAAAAAATATCATTACCTTTTTTGTTATTACTCTTGGCTTGCACTATATTGTGCGCATAGGTAATCGACTTCGGCTGTGTCATGCGCTTGCTACTTCTTGAGCTTGCGTTGGTTTTCCCTTGAAGAGGAAAAGGTGATGCAGCAAAGTAGATAAGTATCTCCCTAAGTTTTTGAGAACCAAGGTATCAATCTAGTAGAATATAGAAGCAAGTACCCAATCTTCGCACCTACACAAACAATCAAACACTTGCACCCAACGCTATAAAGGGGTTGTCAAAACCTTCACGATTATTTGCGAGAATGAGATCTGATAGAGATAGATATAGAAGATTACTAAAATGAAAAGTAAAACAAAAGTAAAAATATTGCAGCAAAGTATTTTTGGTATTTTTGGTTTAGACATCTGAAAATATAATATGGAAAATAGACCCGGGGGCCATAGGTTTCACTAGAGGCTTCTCTCTTGAAGGAAAATAACACGATGGGTGAACAAATTACTATCGAGCAACTGATAGAAAAGTGAATAATGATGAATATATCCAAGGCAATGATTATGCATATAAGCATCACATTCGTGTCAAGTAGACCGAAATGATTCTGCATTTACTACTATTACTCCACACATCGATCGACTCTTGCCTGCATCGAGAGTATTAAATTTATGAAGAACAGAGTAACGCATTAGGTAAGATGACATGATGTGGAGGGATAAACTCAAGCAATATGATGTAAACCCCATCTTTTTACCCTTGATGGCAACAATACAAATACGTGCCTCGCTATCCCTACTATGTCACTGGGTGAGGACACCCCAAGATTGAACCCAAAACTAAGCACTTCTCCCATTGCAAGAATTACCAATCTAGTTGGCCAAACCAAACCAATAAATCAAAGAGACTTGCAAAGATATGGAATCATGCATATAAGAATTCATAAAAGACTCAAATAATATTCAAGGATAATCTGAACATAAACCCACAATTCATCGAATCTAGACAAACACACCGCATAAGAGTATTACATCGGATAGATCTCCATTAATATCATGAAGAACATGATATTGAAGCACAAAGAGAGTGAAGAAGCCATCTAGCTACTAGCTATGGACCCGTAGGTTTGTGGTAAACTACTCACGCATCATCGAAGGGGCAATGGAGTTGATGTAGATGGCCTCCGTGATCCAATCCCCCTCCGGCAGATTAACAGAAAAGGCTCCAAGATTGGATCTCTCGGGAAAAGAGGCTTCCGGTGGGGGAAAAGTATTTTCGCGGCTCTTTTTGGTATTGGGGGAATATTTGGGAATTTAGAGGCCGAAGATTAGGGTTAGGAGACCCGGTAGGGGGCCACAAGCCTACTAGGCACGACCATCGTAGGTGGCCGCGCCCCCTGGCTTGTGACCTCCTGTCAAGTCTCTTGCCTTCCCCTCCAAGTCTGGTAGATGTCTTGTGGTCCAAGAAAAATCACCGTGAAGATTTTATTCTGTTTGGACTCCGCTTAAAATTTCTTCTCTGCAATACTCGCAAACAAGGAAAAACAGAAACTGGCACTAGGCTCTAGATTAATAGGTTAGTCCCAAAATAATATAAAATAGCATATTAATGCATATAAAACATCCAAAACAGATAATGTAATTGCATGGAACAATCAAAAATTATAGATACGTTGAAGACGTATCAGCGGTCACCTTGGCTTTCCTACATTATCGTCCCACCTCCATCAACCAAATTGTGTCGTCGACATGGTCGACGGACGTGGGGGCTTTGCCGTGATGTTGCTGAACTACTCCGTCTGCTCGACTGGATTAGGGGTTTCTCCTTGGCCCTACGGAAGTGTTGTGTTGTCACTTCATCAAGCCGAGCTCTTCTTCGGCTACCTCGTGACCGGCTTGGGGCTGGGACCTTCACCCACTACAAGCTTGACACACGTCACAAGCACATTAACTGTTGGAAATATGCCCTAGAGGCAATAATAAATTAGTTATTATCATATTTCCTTGTTCATGATAATCGTTTATTATCCATGCTATAATTGTATTGATCGGAGACTTAAATGCATGTGTGGATACATAGACAAAAACCATGTTCCTAGTATGCCTCTAATGGACTAGCTCGTTGATCAAAGGATGGTTAAGGTTTCCTAGCCATGGACATGAGATGTCATTTGATAATGGGATCACATCATTAGGAGAATGATGTGATGGATAAGACCCAAACTACAAACATAGCATATGATCGTGTCAGTTTATTGCTACAGTTTTCTGGATGTCAAGTATATGTTCCTATGACCATGAGATCATGCAACTCACGGATATCGGAGGAGTGCCTTGTGTGTATCAAACGTCGCAACGTAACTGGGTGACTATAAAGGTGCTCTACAGGTATCTCCGATGGTGTCTGTTGAGTTGGCATGGATCGAGACTGGGATTTGTTACTCCGTGTGACGGAGAGGTATCTCAGGGCCCACTCGGTAATACAACATCACAATGAGCCTTGCAAGCAATGTGACTAATTGTTAGTTGCGGGATCTTGTATTATGGAACGAGTAAAGAGACTTGCCGGTAACGAGGTTGAACTAGGTATGGAGATACCGACGATCGAATCTCGGGCAAGTAACATACCGAAGAACAAAGGGAACGTTATACGGGATTAACTGAATCCTTGACATAGAGGTTCGACCGATAAAGATCTGCATAGAATATGTGGGAACCAATGTGGAGGTCCAGGTCCCACCATTGGTTATTGACTGTAGAGGTGTCTCGGTCATGTCTACATAGTTCTCGAACCCGCAGGGTCTGCACACTTAAGGTTCGGTGACATTTTGGTAGTGTAGAGTTATGTATGGTGGTGACCAAAGTTTGTTCGGAGTCCCGGATGAGATCCCGGACGTCACGAGGAGATCCGTAATGGTCCGGAGGTAAATATTCATATATAGGAAGTCCCAGTTTGGTTTCCGGAAAAGTTTCGGGCTCATCGGTAGTGTACCGGGAGTGCCGGTAGTGTACCGGGAGACCTCCGGGAGGGGTACTTCGACCCCAAGAGGTCCATGGGCTGTGGGATAATAATAACCAGCCCTTAGTGGGCTGGGAAACAGCCACAAAGGCCCATGGCGCAGGAGAGAAAGTCCTAAAGCAAAACGTGGAAAATCAGCCAATAGGAGGCAATCCTACTCCAACTAGGATTGGAGGTGAAGTAGGATTCCTCCCACCTCCTATTTCGGCCGACCCAAAGGCCTTGGATGCCTCTCCTCTCCTCTCCTCCTATATATACTAGTGGATTGGGTGGTTTTTGGACAGAATTTCCGGCCACGTGCTACCCGTTTCACCGGTGCACAGTTTCTCCTCTAGATCGGTTTTCCGCAGCGCTTAGGCGAAGCCCTGCCGGAATCACTCCACCACCATCACCGGAGCGCCGTCACGCTGCCGGTGAACTCTCTCTCCTCTCCACCTCCTCTTGCTGGATCAAGACGGTGGAGATTGTCATCAAGCTGCACGTGTGCTGAATGCGGAGGTGCCGTCCGTTCGGCGCTAGATCGGAAGGACCGTGATCGAGATCGCGAGACGGTTCGTGATTGGATCGCGGAACGGATCGTGTTGAGTTCGCGGGATAGATCATGATCAAGATCGTGAGACGGATCGTGATGAGATCGCGGGACGAATCGTGATGAGTTCACGGGACGGATCGTGATTGGATCGCGGGACGGATCGTGATGAGATCGCGGGACGCTCGGCGATTTGGATCGCGAAGATGTTCGACTACACCAACCGTGTTTCTTAACGCTTCCCGCTTAGCGATCTACAAGGGTACGTAGATCCACTCTCCCTCTCTTAGATGCTCATCACCATGGATAGGTTTGCGTGTGCGTAGGAAAATTTTTGTTTCCCATGCGACGTTCCCCAACATTAACAGCTCAGTCCCTTTCATGCTCAACTTTTTTTCAATTTTTAACTTTTGTTCGGTTCAACCAAGCATTATATTTGTGTTAAATAAAAAAGTTTGTTTATTAAAAACACTTTACTTTCCCATGATAATTGGGGGCTTCATCGTCATGCTGCCGAACTACTCTCCTCGGCTGGACCGGGGGCCCCATCACAGCAACCGTCTTGTGTTGCCACTTCTCGATCCGAGCTCTTCGCTCGATTATCTCGGGCTTGGGGGATGGGACATCGGCCAAACCAAGGACTAAGTCTTCGTACCACCACAACCCCAAACCGCACCGAGCACATTAACCAGCTAAGTCATTTTCGTGCTCTGCTCTCTTTGAAATTTTACTTTTTGATCGGTGCAACCAAACATTATATTTTTTGTTGAACAAAAAAAACTTTGTTTGTTAAAAATTTTATTTACCCGATTTAATCCGGGGCTCTTAAATTTGTATGAGCCATTTTATCATGATTGTGTTTTCTTCTTAGTCTTTGTAAAGTCTTTTTCTACTACTCCTTTTTCCGACACTAGCGTGTGGTCAACAGCCGGATAGCCTGGTTTTTTCTAAAGCCCTTGACTTTAGTTCGCTAAATAGGCCTCAGAGAAACACTCCGCCTTCGGGATATGGAGGTTGAAGCCTAAGGTTGACCAACTTGGAGTCTGGAGATTAGATGTATCATGTTAAAGCACGACCGAGGCACAAATTAAATTTTAGACCAATTTTCAATCGACACAATTTTCTTTTGTCTAAACATAAAGTGTTTTTTTGCATAATTTTTTTATTTCCAAGCACAACTCTTGTAGTACAATGCCAAATGCATTTCATGCATTGACAGTACTAAAGGGGGTCTGTGGTTAACACCGAACCCACCAAACACTCAGGTACTCCATGAAATCCTCGGCAAAATGTCATTGATATTTCTCATTTATGCATTGATTTCGAGTTGTGTCTTTGGTCTATAGATGGATTGCCCGGCTCCTCTTCTTACATCTTACGTTTCTGCTTTGTTCAGCTAAGGGGTAAAGGGAGAACCACCGCAATTCTCACTTCCAGTTTAACTGGTTAAGTGCCTCAGTTGGAGAAAGCCGAAGGCTGACGGTCACAACAAGCGTAAATTGATCAGCGAATCGCAGGTGGTGTTCAACCAAATATAGCCGATTGAGGTTATACAAGTAAAACGAAGGGCCTTTCTTTCTTGAAAAGGCCAAGTTGTGGGTGGTTCGATCTCGAATAATCCGAGGAGTCGACGTATACCGGGGATATTAAGTTGCCCCCAAACATATACTCCTATGACTAAGTGAAAGTTATAAAGCACGGACATCTGATTGCCTTGTTTCCGCTAACACAACCGCCTCCAGGCATCGAGATGTCGGCTAAGGGTTGTCTTGTTATTGCGGAAACACCCTGTGTAGCATCTACAAAGGGATAGAAGCTGACTATGTGCCACTCTCAAATGATAAACGGGTACAAAGGAGTCAAAATAGCATATATCATAAAAGCATTTGTATTCAATATGCGAGTGCTGCCTTCCGTATTCATTGTTCTAAAGCCATAAATATGCAACAATTTGATTTAAGATTTTGGCAAAGCTAGGTTGCGTGGCTCCTGTGCTTATCCCCTACATTCTCGATTGTTCGGCTAGGGGGTAAAGGGAGCACCTCTGTGATTGTTACTTCCGGGTCATCCGGGTTAGTACCTCAAACTAGGTGAAGCCGAAAGCTAGTCATCTTAAGAATATAATTGGTCGGCAACGATGGAAGCGAAATTTTTGGTTCATTAAAGACCACAAAGTTTGGGAACATTCACTGAACTAAATCCTCAATATTTTTCCTCCCGCATTGAGCGGAGTTGGGTTTCATGATCATGGTCAACATGATATCCTGGGAAAAGGAACTTATAAATGAACTATTTCCCACAGAAGATGTTTGTTACACGGTAATATAACATATCTCTCTGCATACCTTTGTTTATAAATCTATATGGCCATATTGCCTTGTTTGCCGTAAATCTTGGCCTTTATAAAGGCTTTATAAAGTAGGACAAACACTCCTCAGCTAATAGCCGAGGAGGTTGAAGCCGATGGTCGGTCAACAAAGTCTTGTACAATGTGGATCTGAGCATTAATAATGTAAAGTACGTGGATACATAGAATCATTACACAAAAATTGTGTCAAACATAACAAAGTTTGTGTGAAACAAATATCGATCCTTCATTCGACCACCTATGCCCAAATTAAGGCTCGGGGGATACTCCATTGCCAATTCAATGTAGCAAATTCATAGTGCAATATGGTTTCTGAGGAGATTCGATCCTTAGGTTGGTCGGCCACACCCAACCCGAGTCTCGGAAACTACTGCATACCGTGTTTACATCCCTAACGAATGCCACCGAGAAAGAACTTGATCCTGAGGCTGATTTTGCAAACCGACCTAAGTCTAAGGGGCTACTGGGATTAGTGGTTTTATTTTGATTATTATTTTTTCCTTCAGGGGCATCTCAGGTTTTAGACCGGCACGCACCTTGAGGGCTACTGGCTATATATCTCGGCAGAGAATAAATTGCACCACTTGAAAATATCCACAAAAATCCAGCCCGTGGTCAGGGTGGTGCACCACCATGGAAGCAATCTGGCATAAAGCTCGGGTGCAAGTGGCTGGCTCCATAGCGGGAATTTCCAGCATTAAGCTCAGCTGAATTCGTTCAATCTTTTAAAGACCGGGGCAGTTCATGACACCTCGGACACTGATCATTGTTGGAGCTCGGATGCGGTCCGACGTTTGATCTCGGAAGCATTCCGACATAAATGTAGCAACCCGACCTGAAAGGTCGAATCTCCGGTGTTTCCGTACCATCCCAAGATCATGCTGGTACACACACGGTACATCAATGTATATATCAAAGGGAAATCACACAGCTCTATAAATCAAAATCTCATATCGATTCCTTTATTACAATAAGAATTACAATAAAGTGGCTGAAGGCCAACTCATGAGAATAACTAATCTTGCGGAAGCTTCAAAGGTAGTTGAGTCCATCTGACTCCAAGGGCATCTCACCGAGCGTAGAGCGTATCCTCACTCCTGGTCGGAAAAGTACTCTGCAACATGATACATTGAATTCCTGCAGGTCAGCATATTGAATATGCCGGCAATGTCACAAAAGAGGGGTGTAAAGTAATCATCTATTCTATATGCATATTTGGTAGGTGGGGTAGTAAGTTTTGCATAAAGCCAATTTTTTCCTACAACAAGAGAGGGCAAAAGTATTATTACTACAATGTTGGTTGATTAATGAGATGGTTCCACATCAATACCCACATCAATATAATTATTTGTGTTGAGAATTCCGGATAGTTTCAGTTCCTTTGGCTCAAACTGTCCATGACCGTGGACACGGCTAATCGATTAGGTTTGGGTACTCTGCAGAGTTTTGCACACGTTCCCACAAGATTTGATCGCCTCCGTTGGATTTCTCGCACTTCAGGGTGTTTGAGAAACGGATGACCAAAACATGGTCTTCTAAAGGGTTTCCCTGAGACTCTGTCGGTGCCCATCCTTTCCTACCGTTCTTCTACATCTCGTAGCACCGCATGGCCAGGGTTACCATGATATCCAACCAAGCCAGAGCCCATAATGGCTTGTGGCTGTGCAGGTAATCCTTGGGTCTTGAAGCATCCATCCATCTCTTTGTGCCTGGGTGGACCTTTCCGCATGAATACTGGCACTTCTCCAGCAACATCTAGGCTAACCACTGGTTTCTCTAGGGCGCCGTTCAACCATCATTCACCTAGAGGTATGTTGAAAACTTAGAGTCTTGAAGTCTTGATCATCTTGCAGGTCTTGAAATTATTATCTCACAACTCTCATGAATCACACAACCAACCCCGTCTACTAATAGCATAGCAAAATTAAATCAACGTTTCCCGGGGCCAATGTGTCAAATGGTTGAGGGGTGCCTACCACATGATACTACATCAAGTAACCAAGTTTCCAAATTACCTACTTTGCATGCAATTGGGGAGATGATAGAACTAGTGAAATAAAAACATGGGTAAACATGATCAAAGTGACTTGCCTTGCTTACGATCCTCATACTCAAGTGACTCTAGATAACAAGCTTCACACTCCGGATGATCTAACGAATCAAACAAAGCACACAATAAGCATACAACTAAAATACAAGTCACACAATCAGCAAGATTAAACTAAAACAATTCAATAGTAACAATCAAGAGAAAAAATTTAAAAACCAAATATTTGACTCACAAAATTTTAGTGTCAAAGCTACTACTAATATAAAATAAGATCAACCACTATTTTTAAAAACAAAACAATAGTTAACAGAAAAGAAATAATAAAAAATTATATTAGTAAACATAATTTAATCCACTAAAACTTTTGTGAAAAGAAAAGCCACTAAAAATATAATTTTTATAAAAACACCACTTAATGAAGATAATTAGAGTTTCCTATAACATTAGAGTATGAAACAAAATTATTATTATTATTATTATTATAAACAGAAAATTACTTAATAGAAAAGAATTACTAAGATTCTTTATTAGAAAATAGAATTAAATCTCCTAAAATGTTTGTGAAAGTAAAACTAAATTGCTTTATAAAACTATACCTAATGAAAAAGAATAAAGATTTCCTATAACAATAAGGTATAAAACTAAACAATTATTTTTATTAATAGCAGGTTATTTCACCTAATGTTAAAACAACAGAACCTAATGAAAACTAAAACAAAAGTTAAACTAACTCAGATTCAAACTAAACTAAAATCAAACTAACAAAACTCTATTAAGAACTAAACACATTCTGTTTTTGTTAAAAAACACTACCCAAATTCATCCTAAAAATTCTCAAACTATGTAGGATGATAGGTCTAACTAATACAAACCAGTGGCAAAAAGATTCATACAAAAATATATATTTAAACTCTAGTTATACAGATTTTAGTAATTTAAGCAAATTTGGTTAGATTCAAATTTTAAAGTTCAAATTTGAAATCTAAGACTACATGATGAAACTACATGAAATGTGTGACCTAATGCAAAAATAATCAATTAAAAACACTAATTATTTTAAAAGATATAACAAGAATAAAATAAGAACACATTCTGTTTTAAAATAGAAACAGAAAAAGAAAAAAAATTAGCTAACGGACAGAGGCTACGTGGCGGCTTCCTATTGGTCGAAAGAGCGCGCGTGCGGGTGTTTTCGGCGAACAACCGAACGTTAGGGGATACCGGTTCGGGGTTTAAGTGATCTAATCTAACGCGTTGGATCTGGATCGAACGGTCCAGGGGGTGCGGTGGCTTACAGAGGGGGTGTCGAGGTTTCCGGCGAGGTCGACGGCGGCCGGACGTCGAAGGTGGTCGCAGATGGTCGTGTGATGGTCGAGGGCGGCGTCCGAAGAGCTCAGATGACAGCGACAAAGATCCGGCATCAAATGGTGGCGTCAGACGGGGCTGGGGACGACGGAGGCGACAGCCTCGTGCTCGGGGAGCTTCGGTCGTTGACCGAACTCCGGCGAGGTGGAGCATGGTGTTTGTGGGCGTGGGCACGGGCGCTCGGGGGTGGAATGGAGAATGGAGAAGGCAGTGGCTTTTATAGGCCAGGTGCGGGGTCGGGAGCGGGAGAGAGGAGAGAGATCCGCGGAGGAGGGATCTCCGGCGATGTGGTCTAGCGCGAGGAGGAAGGCGAGCGCGCTGATGACGGTGGGTCCCATGTGTCAGTGGGAGAGAGTGCGAAGTTTGCGCGTCGGTGGCCGATCCGGAGTGAATTCGGGACTTAAAGGCTGTGGGCCGGCCGATTTCTAATTAAACGCTTTAAATCCGTTTCCTTTTCTATTTTCCAGAACGTTTAAAATCCTTTAATGCATTCAAATCATTTCCAAACATAGGGAATATACATATCAAAATGATCAGGGGAATAAATTTTAATGAACATTTTTCCTCTGTCAAAATGAATACTTTAGAAAATATTTTTTAGAAAATGCCTAATTGATTTTAAATTCTTTTGAGATAAACTTTCAAATAAACCCTTGGTTTTATTGTTCAAATAATTCACCAAGATGCCCCTGGTGTGGAGTGTCATGTTACTCCTCTTTTTTTTTAATAATTCCAGAGATTTTCAAATAAGTGAAACAAGTAAATGGAGAAAAAGAAAGTGGTCTTTTAGAAATCCAAAAGAAGAACTTCAACAATTCACTTCATTCAAACAATGTGATGATGATGCATAGCTATATTTCATAACATTCCAAAATGAAATTTTGGGATGTTACAATAAAGCTCAAGATCAAAGGCACTTCAGAATCAGTCCGGCATAAAGCTCGAATGCGAACGACTAGCTCCATAAAAGACTATCACGATATTTAAGCTCGGATGAACTACTTCAAATATTCAGAGACCTAGGTATCCTATGACTCCTCGGATGCCGAACAGCGTTGGAGCTCGGGCTCAAAAAGACACCTCGGATATAGTTCGGTGTTGGAGCTCGGACACAACAGGATACTGCCACACGGGAAACACTTTGGGCCCGAGTTGTGGCGTAAAAAAATGAGGCACTAATATAGGCCGATAACTTAAAATGGCTCCCCGGATGCCTGACTTGTGAACTCTTCGGATTCACCTCGACGATCCTCGAGATTAGTGATGGGAAGATTTATTGAACCAGTTTCCAAGACCGGTGGCCGAAGACGAAAAACTCTTCAGAACCGAGGAGCGTCCATAGTTGAAGACTGGTTCCGGGGGCAACTGACGGTGTCCTGGACTAGGGGGTCCTCAGCACGTCGTCTCCCAACAGGTGGGTCGTGTCGAGGACCCCTAGGGTGGTTCATTAATGGGACAGTTCGGATAGCCCATGACGCATACGAGGAAGATTCCACTAGACTTGGTGATCAAGACAAGGATTCCTCTCCACCGGCGTAGCCGACTAGGACTCTTGTTATTCTAGGTCTCTGGTGTGTTATATAAGCCAAGGCCAGGCTAGTCATTAGGGACAATCAGATCATCATAGATCATATCATCTTATGAGCATAGCTCTTAGGGTTTAGACCACTACATACGATCTCGAGGTAGATCAACTCTACACTCAATACACCATCAACAATACAAACAAAGCAGGACGTAGGGTTTTACCTCCATCAAGAGGGCCCGAACCTGGGTAAATACCATCTCCCTTGTCTCGTGTTACCCATCGATCCAAGACCCACAAATCAGGCCCTCCTACCCAGGATCCACCGGTTTTGCCACCGACAATGAGGAGGAGGGAGTAGTCCACCCTTGGGGCTGACGGTTTGTACCAATAGCTACATGTTCACTCTCTCTCTCATGTTCTTGAGATGGAATGATCTTGATGTATCACGGGCTTTGTTGATATAGTTGGATCATATGAGGTGTTTCCCTTGCTATCTAGTTATGATGAATTGAATCTTTCCCTTTGAGATCTCGTTATGTTGGATAGAATATTGGATTTGAAAACACATGATGTATGTCTTGCATGGGAAACCAGTAGTGACATTGGGGTATTCTATTGATTTACTTGATATATGTTAGAGTGTCAACTTACGAATTCCGGTGAGCTTGAGAATCTATGCATAGGGCTTGATTGCAGGTTTTCATACCACGTTCTCCGATAGGATTCTTAGGGTGCTCCTTGAATTTCTTTGTGTTCGATTGAATATGATAGATCTGAAATAGTTTGACGCATGTCGCATAATTTAACCACAGATATTTGAGGTGACATTGGAGTATCTAGGTGACATTAGGGTTGATTGATATGTATCATTGGTGTTATTTTACTACGAACTCTAGGGCTGTTTGTGACAGTTAGAGGAATATCCCAATAAATTGATCGTAAAGGATAACTTTGATATGGTTCTACAAAATACACCAATTTCATCTATTTGTTCTCCGCTAGATACGAACTTTGGAGTGATTCTTTGTTGCACGTTGAGGGATGATCATATGATTCAACTATGTTAGCATTGTTGGGAGATTGCACTAGCGAAAGTATGAACCCTAGGCCTTATTTCCAAGCATTTATACACCGTTTTGCTCGTTGTTTTACACTTGCTACCTTGCTGTTTTTATATTTTCATATTACAAAAAACCTATATCTATCATCCATATTGCACTTGTATCACCATATGTTTGCCGAACTAGTGCACCAATAGAGTTTGCCATTGTATTTGGTGTGTTGGTGACATGGGAGATTTCTTGTATTTAATTACAGGGTTGGTTGAGAGAGACCATATTCATCCTACACCTCCCACGGATTGATAAACCTTAGGTCATCTACTTGAGGGAAAATTTCTACTGTCCTACAAAACTCTGCGCTTGGAGGCCCAACGAGAGTCTACAAGAATAAAGTTGTGTGGTAGACATCAAGCTCTTTTCTGGCACCATTGCCAGGGAGCTGAGTGCTTGAAGGTATATATTTACGTCTTGTAATCAAATCTTTTAGTTTCTTGTTTTTCACTAGTTTGGTTTTATAAAAGAAAACTACAAAAAAATTGAGTTTGGGTTGCATCATTTGTTTCGTCTTTATAATGTCTTTCGTGAAAACAAGGATTCAGAAAATTGTGCCTAATTGGTAGAGGAGTAAATTATGAAAATACTTGATGAGAATTCCTTGAATGATGAGCATGATAGAAATATTGTTAGTATGGGTTCTCTGAATATTCATGATACTAATGATATGCAAAGCCACAAACTTGGGGATGCTATGTTTGATGAATATTCATGATGCTAATGATATGCAAAGCCACAAGTTATGATGAGACTTTTCATCATGATTTTAATATTCGAAGTGGTTATGTAAATCAAGTACCTCATGATAGTTATTTCGTTGAGTTTGCTCCTACTATTATGAATGAGAAGAAGTTTGCTTATGTGGAGAGTGATAAATTTTGTATGCTTGTAGATTATGAAAATAATGCTTTATGTGATAGTTATATTATGATATTCCTTCATGATCGTACTGAAAATTATTATGTGGGAGGAACATATGCTTGGAGGAATTGCAATAATACCAATTTCCTCTCTATGTGTTCAAAGTTTTGAAGATTTGCTTGTTTTGGCTTCCTACATAGTTGATTCTTGCTACAATAAATTGTTTGCTTGAAAAATCCATATGCATAGGAAATGGGTTAGACTTAAATGTGCTTGTCATGTGATCCATGATGTTCTTTGGAATATTTAAGATATTATTCCTATGTGAGCATTATTGAAATCACCATGCCTAGCTAAAAGGCATTAAAGAAAAGTGCTTGTTGTGAGATAACCCAACACTTTTACTTTGTCTTTTGATGTGTTAACATGATTAACCTACTGTATTAATCAGGTTTTTTGTCTTTTATTTCAATAAAGTTCCAAGTAAAGCCTTTGTGATAGTGTGGAAACTTGTTAGTTTGATTCTGTGCAAAAACAGAAACTTTTATGTCTAGCATATGAATTATATGATTTTAGTGGAGCATCAAACAATTCTAAAAAATTTACACAATGTTTATATGCAAATTATTCATGTTGTTCTAATTGTTTAGAATTTTTTGCATCAGGGAAGTATGGTGCTAATTCAGATCTTCACAGACTATTCTTTTTTGATAGATTCTGTTTTGCATGCATAGTTTGCTTGTTTTAATTGTTTATACAGATTATATTGAGTGATATAAATTATGGGGACCTTATAATACGGTAGTTATTATTTGTGAACAATTATGAAACTTGTCTTCACAGTACCTAAGTGAATGGTCTATCCTTATTACACTAACCCATCTCATGAAGTTCCATTAAGTTTTGTGTGATTGAAGTTTTCAAGTTTTAAGTGAGATACCGATATGAGGTGAATAAGGACAAGCAATAACCTAAGCTTGGGGATGCCCAAGGCACCCCAAAGTAATATTCTAGGAAGACTCAAGCGTCTAAGCTTGGGGATGCCCCGAAATGCATCCCCTCTTTCGTCTTCAACACTATCGGTATATCTTACTTAGAGCTATATTTTTATTTGTCACATAATATGTGTTTTGCTTGGAGCATAACTTTATTTTGATGTTCTGTGTTATATTTTTATATAATCTTGTTTTTCAATAAAAAGTTCCAACAATTGCCTCCTATAATGTTAGAGTTACATTTTTGATATGGTTGTGTAAAAACAAAAACTTTTGCTGTAGTGTTTGAATTTTCATATTTTACCGAAATGTGTAAAGTTTCTAGAATTTTTACAACATATTTTCATATAAACTCTATATGATTTCCTAAATTTTGAGAAATTGTTTAGTTACATAAGTACACTGGTTTAATAGATTCCCACACACTGTTCTGTTTGGACAGATTGTTGTCATAGTTTTGTTATCTACTTATCCTATAGTTTCCATGGCCTATATTGGTAGATATAAATTGTGGAAATGATAGTAAATAGTAGATGATGTTTGAAAATTATTGTGCAACTTGTCTTGGCAGTACATGTTGTGTTGATTTGTTCTTATGTGTACTAACCTATCTCACGAGTTCTTTTTGAGTTTTTTGTGGATGAAGTTTTTGAGAGTAGGTGAAACCGTGATATGAGAGGAATGAACAAGATCAAAAATCTCAAGCTACGGGATGCCTATGGCACCCCAATTAAATATTTCAAAGAGTCTCAAGCATCTAAGCTTGGGGATGCTACGCATCCCACCTCTCTTCATCAACAACTATCAGTTAGCCTATGTCGAGCCTATTTTATTTGTCCACATGATTTGTTCTATTCTTGGAGTGTGTTTTGTTTTCTTTGCTGTTTGAATAAAATAATCAGATCTGAAAATATTTATTGAGAGAGAGAGAGTCCTCACATAGCTACTTTATTGTTTGACTACTCATTGATCTTCACTTATATCTTTTGAGAGTAGTTTGAAGTTTAGTCATGTGCTTCACTTATATACTGAGAGTAAACATTGAATCGATTGAATATAATAAATCTAAAATTATACATGTGCTCTATTCTTAGTAGTAGCTTCACATCTGGTTTATAAAGTAAAATATATTGAAGTTTGACAATCATTAAATTGGTCTTACAAGCAATACATGAAAGATTAGTATAAGAAAGAGAACTTTCACATACAAATATATTATCTTGCACATCTTTTATGATTGTGAATACCCACTAATTAGCTTCAAACTTGATCAAATAGTTGAAGTTGGAAAGTAAGAAAACGTAATGGTTATGTTAGGGTATATTTTCATAGAAGTTATATTGTTATGGATCCTCTAACATGTGGTCCTTGTTTAGAACCTTTTGCTAGCTAAAACTTCGTACTAAGTAGAGGTACTACTTGTGCATCCAAATCCTTTAGCCACGTTTCTTCCATGAGAGTCCACCATACCTACCTATATATGGTATTTCAGTGCCATTCCAAGTAAATTTGCATGTGCACCTCTAAACATTCAAATAAACATTTGTTTTGTGTGCTCGTACCACTCATGGAGCGACAAGGCAGTCATTATCTTCCATGCTAAGTGATTTATTCTCAACATGAGTTCTTATTCACTAATCATTGCATGAGAGTGGCTGGTAAAAATAATGCCTAGTACTACATAATACAAAATTAAATAATCAAAAACTTCCCCTAGAATGTTGAATGTTTAGAGGGCAACTGTGGATTCCGCCAGCCATGGAATGTGTTTGAATGGTGGAGGGGGGGGGGTAAAAAATTCAATTCTATTTGGGAACCGCAAATAATGTGATTAGAATGGAAGATATTGAAAAATCTGTTGTGACGTTGACAGGAAAAGCACACCACTCAAAAATAAATATTCATCTCTGTTTTAAATAATGAGCTATGACATGTGTGTAAATCCCTGCTTCCCACTATGAAGGGACGATCCATTTACTTTCGTGTTATTTACTTTTCATGTTGAGTCAACTTCTTATTCCAACCTACTTCTATTAGTTGGAAAGCATCATGTGGTGGGGAAAGATCCAAACATATATATCCACTCAAATATATTTGATCATGATTCATTATTGTTGACAATTATCTTTATGATAAGTATGTTGGGAGGCAAAACATTAAGCCCTATCTTTCTCTGCGTTCGATGGATGTTGTTTGTTCTAAAAATATGCCTTGAGTTTAAGCATTCATAAAATACTATATGACAATTGTGTGTATGGAGCTCTTACTTAGACTTGACGATGCATTGAAATTGTTCAATGACTAAGAACATATGTTGTTCAGTTTCAAGAGACTGCATTGTTTGAACCATGACATGTGAACTGATTGCTACTCTATCATGATGATTTTTATGAGACAAAGTTGATGGTTATGATGCTAGAAAAGCGAATGAAATTATCAATGATCAAAACTATTCACTATGATAGCATTCACGCTTCATAAATTATTTCTTTTATCATTTACTTACTCGAGGACGAGCAGGAATTAAGCTTGAGGATGCCGATACATCTCCAACGTGTCCATAATTTATCAGTATTCATGCCATATTTGCCTATGTTCACAATACTTTCATATGGTTTCGATGCACTTTATATGATTTATTTAGAACTTACCCGGACTGACGTTGTTTTTAGCAGAATTACTTTGTTGTTGTTTTTTGTGCAGAAAATGAAAGTTTTCAAAATCGCCCGAAACTTTTTTGTGATTTTTTCAAGAGGAATTAAGCAACATTGGAGCGAACAAACATCGAAGGGGGCCACCCTTGGGCCACAAGCCATCAGGGCGGGACACCCTAGGATCATGGCCTGAATGTGGTGGGGCCCTCGTGGCTCCGTTTGGCGTGATTCCAACGCTGAAAAATCCTATAAATCCCAGAAACCCTAGAAATAAAGAGAGACTCCTCATTTTGTTGCCACAAATCTATGTATCGGTGAAAAACCAATCTTGAGGCATTCTCGTACCCTGTCGGAGATGGTACATAATCTCTAGTGGCCATCTTGATCATCCTGGCGAAGGCCATGACGAGGAGGGAATAGTCCACCCTCAGGGCTAACCGTTTGTACGAGTAGCTATGTTTTCAATTTATCTCTCTCGCGTGCGCATTCTTGAGATGGCACGATATTGATGTGTCATGGGATTTGTTAATATAGTTGGATCATATGAGGTGTTTCCCTTGGAATCTTCTTGTGATGAATTGTATCTTTCCCTTTGTGATCTTGTTATGTTGGATTGAATATCGGATTTGAGAACACTTGATGTACGTCTTGCATGGGATACCAGTAGTGACATTGGGGTATTCTATTGATTCACTTGATATATGTTAAGGTGTAAACTTGTGGATTCCGATGACCTTGGGAATCTATGCATATGGGTTGATTGCACGTTTTCATACCATGTTCTCCGATAGAAATCTTGGAGTGCTCCTTGAAGTTCTTTGTGTTGGATTGAATATGATAGACCTGAACTTGTTTGAGGCATGTCACATAATTTACCCATGGATACTTGAAGTGACATTGGAGTATCCAGGTGACATTAGGGTTGATACATATGTATCATTGGTATTATTTTACTACAAACTCTAGGGATGTTTGTGACACTTATAGGATATCCCAAAAGATTGACCGAAAACAATAACTTTGAGGTGGTTCTACTACCTACACAAATTTCATCTATTTGTTCTCCGCTAGATAGGAACTTTGGAGTGATTCTTTGTTGCGAGTTGAGGGATGATCACATGATTCAACTATGTTAGCATTGTTGGAGATTGCACTAGCGAAAGTATGAACCCTACCTCTTATTGCCAAGCATTTATAAACCATTTTGCTCGCTGTTTTACAATTGCTGGCTTCCTTTTTTCACATTTTCAGATTACAAAAACCTATATCTATCATCCATATTGCACTTGTACCACCATTTCTTCGCCGAACTAGTGCACCTATACAATTTGCCATTGTATTGGGTGTGTTGGGGACACAGGAGATTTCTTGTATTTGATTGCAGGGTTGGTTGAGAGAGACCATCTCCATCCTACACCTCCCATGGCTTAATAAACCTTAACTCATCCACTTGAGGGAAAATTGTTACTGTCCTTCAAAATTGTGCGCTTGGAGGCCCAACACGAGTATACAAGAATAAAGTTGCATAGTAGATATCAGTGAGTTACACAAGAAAAACACCATTGGAGTCCTCGAAATATCCGAAGAAGAAGGAAGCAACTCTTGGACAAGATACACGTAGGCATGGGTGGTTACCATGCAGTAGCTTGGGCCCGGGTAAGCAAGGCTTTTCGAGATACATTCTTCTCACCCACTGCTCGCAAAGATCCTCAAACACTCGTTCAACACTGTGTTGGCTGTCAGCTTTTGACTAATCGAAGCCACAAGCCCCCAACGGCTTTTTGGTCAATACCGATTCCTTGGCCTTTCGCGGTCTGAGACCTGGACATGGTCGAACAACTTAAAGGGGCGACCAGGAGAAAATAAATATCTACTGGTTATGGTTGACAGATTCACCATGTGGATTGAAGCAAAACCTTTAGCCTCAACTAAGTCTGGATTGGTCATCGAGTTTATATCCAACGTGGTTCAACATTACGGTGTCCCACGCAATGTAATACTACACAATGGATCCAATTTCACAGCGCAGGAGGTAAAGGATGGGTGCGCTAACATGGACATCAAGCTTTATTACGCCTCAATAAATCATCCACACACCAACAGACATGCTCAATGGACCAATGGTATTATTATGAGCGGTATCAAACCCCGCCTAGTTCGTTCTATACAAGAATCCGAGTACCATTCACTGGTGCAGCCATGTGCTATACAAACGGTTTTATCCCCTTTATGTGACATAGTCTTAAACCGTCGTCTTGCATGTGTGGGCGATAGGAGGGCTATCCCACACGACAAGGAAAACCCGTCAGCGATGCCTGCACCCGGTCACACACGATGGGCAAAAACATATCATTTGAGATTGGAAGGGCCATCACAAACGGATATATTGGGGAAGATGTGTGAGATGAGCTTAGCATCCCACATAGGGAATCCCAAGGGTATGTCTCCATTTGTATTGCGGACCACACACAATTTTCTGCATAACATCATTTGTGATAGGGGTGGTCATCACACACGATGCAGTCACACACAATTATAATTTTGTCATTTGCGTTATTCAAAACATCACTCATGGTGTCTAGAAGAAACTGTTTGGCATTCGGCTTCCCATCACACACACTAGCTATGTGAAAACATTTGTGATTGGGTGTCCTAATGCACACAGTCGTCGACCAGAATTCGTGTGTGATTGCTCACCGATCCAACATGGCAGCTTTCTAGAAACTGTGTGGGTTTGTTCAGGTCATCGCCCATGGTGTTGTCTTAGAAACTGTCTGCAATGGGAAGCCCAATAATCAGCCCGATTGTTCTATTATTTATAATACATTTTTTAATAAAATTAAATTTTTCTATCAACCACAAAATATATTTCTTATTCGTAGTATGGCAACCAGGATTTCATAATTGAATTACATCAGGGTATGACGTGGCTTGAGACTGCATCGGTATTACCCCAAAGAAGAAGGGATGATGCAACACATCGACAATAAGTATTTCCCTCAGTTACAAAACCAAGGTATCAATTCATAGAGGAAGAACATGCACCCACATAGACAGCACCTGCACACAAATAACAAATACTTGCAACCTGAAACATAAGAAAGGTTGTCAAGCTCTCAATGGTAAAAAGATAGATTAGGTAATGATAGTTTTGGAAAATAGATCTTGCAAGAACAGAACATAAAATAAGTAAACAAAGAGTGCAGCAAGGTATTTTTGGTTTTTTTGGATTAATACACTGAAAAAAGAAAGAAAAATAGTATATCGGAAAGCAATATGTTGGAAAAGTAGACCCGGGGGCTGTAGGTTTTCAGAGTGGCTTCTCTCATGAGCATAGCGCACGGTGGGTGAACAAATTACTTGGGCAATTGATAGAAGATCAAATAATCATGACGATATCCAGGCAATGATCATGATATAGGCATCACGTCCAAGATAAGTAGACCGAAACGATTTTGCATCTACTTCAAATACTCCACACAATGACCGCTATCCAGCATGCATCTAGTGTATTAAGTTCATGGAGAAATGGAGTAATGCAATAAGAACGATGACATGATGTAGACAAGATATATTCATGTAGGAATAGAACCCATCTTGTTATCCATAATGACAAATATAAATGTGTGCCTTGATGCCCCTTCTGTCACTGGGAAAGAACACCGCAAGATCGAACCCATCACAAAGCACCTCTTCCCATGGAAAGAAAAGTCAGTCTAGTTGGCCTAACTAAACCAAAGATTCAAAGAAGAAATACCAGGCTATATGTAATCATAAAAATAAGAGATCAAAGAAGACTCAAATCATATTCATGGATAGAAACTGATCATGAACTCAAAATTCATTAGATCCCAACAAACGGACGACAAAAGTCATTACATCAAGTAGATCCCAAAGAGACCATTTTATTGAGAATCATATAGAGAGAGGAAGCCATCTAGATACTGCCTACGGATCTGTAGGTCTATGGTGGACTACTCACACATCATCGGAGAGGTACCTATGATGAAGATGAACCCCTCTATGATGGTGTTAGATTGGATCTTGAGGTTCTGGATCTTGCGGCGGCTGGAATTGTGATTCGTCTACTCCCCTAGGGATTTCTGAATATTTGTGAATTTGTAGGCTCGATAGTCGGTGTGGGGGTCTCTAGGTGGGCACCACCCACCAGGTCACGCCAAGGGCCTCTGGCGCGCCCTAGTGGGTGTTCCACACCTCGGGCCTCCTCTCTGGCAGGTGTTTGGCCCATCTAGTGTCGTATGGTCCAAAAAAATCTCCAAAAAATTTCAGGACATTTGGGCTTCGTTTGGTAGTGATTGTCTGTGAAGTAAAAAACAAGCAAAAATAGCAACTAGCACTTTGGCACTATGTCAATAGGTTAGTCCCAAAAAATGATATAAAGCTTCTATAAAATGATTGTAAAACATCCAAGATTCATAATATAACAGCATGGAACAAGCAAAAACTATAGATATGTTGGAGACTTATCAGGGTACAACATTATATAGGCATATACTACCTAGCTACCCAATTGCATAACAGGACAAAGTTTCAAATGTAACATCTAAACGCTTTGGAAATTAAGTATCATCATAGATGGTAAATAAACATATGAGTCTCATCTAGAAAACTGTTAAAGCGGAAGGCGAATATTGAGCCTTCCATGATGTCGAAGGTCCTCGCAACTTTGGCAAGTGCATGTGGATGTTGCCCGCCCATCCATCATCCTCTTAAGGAAGACTTCAAGATTATACCGTGGTTGGGTTATGAATACCTTCATCGCCTCTTGATCATACAGGTGGTTTGAGAAGCAATCATCGATGAACTGCCTTGAGAAGGACTAAAAACAAACATACACATAAATATCTTTTCTAAAATTTGAAATGGCACAAAGGGAAAAGGACAAGGTGAAAGAGATGGTACCATCCTATAGTTGACTGATGTATTCTTCATTGTGCAGACAAACATCCTGTTGTTTTTCGTAGCTAGTTTCTTTATCTTAACAATCTTTCTGAGTTTCTTGATTTGACTGATATTCAAGGACACCTCATTTCCCCACATGAAAAAAGGGTCGAATAGTGGGTCTAATCCTCTTATAGCAGGACCTACATGTGCAAGAACAAATTATTAAAAGCGTTAATGTTACAATGATTCCTGCAATTGAATAATGTGCTACAAGCCAAACGATCATGGATGTGCAAACCTCGATGGTAAAATTCAGTGTCCCCCATTGTTTCCTCCTGCAACATATTTAAGACATATATTGATTAGGTTACAAGTAATATTTGGCATACTATTAGTGAAATGTGTAAATGGAAAATAAACACATTGCAGATCCTATAGATTAATTCGAGCCACATGGAAAAGCCAGTTATCTAAACCAAGCATTCTAAGAACTAGGAAATATAGCAATTCTATATGTTTCACATTTATTTAGTACATCTAAATTCGATTTATTCATCACACGCATAACAATACAAAATTGTACCAACAACAATCGAACATCACATTGCATAATTGAATTAAACAGTTATATGATCATCACAACAAATGAACAAAATAGTTAACTAAGCACCACATTGCACAATAGAACATACTAGAAGGTTAGGTTGTAGTAGCATTACATTAGACATTTCACTAGAATGTAGCAGGACACGCAACCGGTAAACGAAACAAGCTTTACCGGCATAGCTAGGTGAACATAGGTCCTTAGTGATAAAGCTAAGAAAAACAAGCTATTCATCGTCATTGGAGATATCAATGATGATGGGCTCCTTCAACTTGGAAGAGGGCGAGGCCTCCACACCGTGGTTGCACCCCTCATAGTGGTGAGCGGTCTAATCGTGCCCCAGCACCAACATGTCGGCTCCGGAGTTGAGGTAAGCACGAGCACATTGAGAAAACACATCAAAGTCTTCGCACCGGCAGTGTCCTCGAGAAAAGACCACGAGCTGTCGACTATAGCAACCAACCACGTGGCAGTGGCAGCACGCGAGGCATCGACAGTGGCCATGGCGGTCGGCAAACATGGATGTCATAACTACCTCATCAGCACATGCAACCGCGATTTGCTTCTCCACAGCCAAATGCTCATTGAGATCCTGGCCTTACTGCATGCACCATGGCTTTCAGCAGCGATTATTTGGAGGATGGAGCGGTGATTTGGCTGGAAGGTGTCCCGCGGGCGGTTGGGCCATGTGGGATGGAAGAGGAGGGGTGAGGGGTTATTGGGGAGGTGTTGATTACCTAACTAGATGGAGGAGGCCAAGTAGTAGGAAGGAGCGTCATCGGTGAGGAGGCGACACTTCAAGCTAGCAGTGAAGGTTTGAACTAGGAAAGGTAGAGGAGAAGGGGGAATGTGGCTTTTAATTGGTACCAGGGGGCGAGGGAGTTAGATATTTCCACGGCAGCCCAAAATTTTCATTTGGTGGAGAATAGTTCTCAATATCAACACATCACAAATGAATCATGTGACATGTGTGATGAACTTGAACATGAAAATGTTTGTCTCCAAGCTTCCGACGTAAGATTGGGTACTACATTGCACATGGTTCGTCCAAAAAATTATGTGTGATGAACTTAAATTTCATTTTCAATTGGAAGATGGAATGGGGATATGGCGGCAATTTTTTGTTCAGAATTTCCCTGGTTAAAGTGGTCATCCACGTTGCCGCATAATTTAACATCAATTAGTAATTTGGGTATTCCATAAAAGAGCCTAAACCACAACCTGCGCTTACTTAATTGAGCAATTAAACAGAGTTGATTGACTTATACATCACTCTAACAAAAGACCAGCACTCTAAACAAAGACTAATGTTCCGCCTAACACTCGCCGAACTCCTTCGCATCCTCCGTGACCATCTCGCGCTCGACGACCTCTAGGGGAAGGGGCTCCATGCATCCATCTCCACATACTCTGCAAGCATCTCGCAGTCCGCATCTACCATCTCTTTTGAAAAGACCTCCACAAGTATGGCATGGGTGGCCGCGGTCCTGGCATCGACGGCTTACATCTTGGCAAGGGAGGCTTCCGATGAATGGGCGCCTTCCCAAGCTGTCACGCCCAAGATGCGCGCCTATCAATTTTAAGGCATAAGGGCCTCGCTAGGGATAGAGGTGCATCTTGTCATTCACAAGTATAGTATCATTGCATCATACATTACAAAAGAGATGAGAATACAAGTTGGCTTACACTCGCCACATACTAAATTACAATTCCACACAGAGTTCAAAGAATCAAGATGAAAGCAGGGTCCGACTACGGATGAAATCAAACGATAAAACAGATGCAAATGACACTATCTCGCTATCCCAACGATCACGACCATGGTCCCCTACTCATACGGGTAAGTCACGTACATCCTGCCTCTTTCCTCGTCATATTCCCATTGGAGCTGGGTCAGATCATCCTACACGTACTCATCTGTACCTGTACCTAGAGTGTTGTAGTAAACTGTGAGCCACAAGGACTCAGCAATCAAGCACCCGGGTACCGAGACTATTCAAGCTTAAAGGTTGGGATGTGATATGTGTTTAGTTTGCAGCAGCACTAAGCATATATGGTGGCTAAACTTACATAACAAGAACATAGATATGAGTGGCCTACGATGAACGGTTGAATCTAAAACGACCTCTATGAGACCCTGAACACTTACTTACATCAATCATAACCCCATAGTGTTCTCTCTCGGATCACGTTCACGAGCAGAGATGATCACGGTTACTCACACAGTGGGTGTATTTTAATTAGAGTTTACTTCAAGTTAACTATAACCGGGTGTTAAACAAATATCCAAGTTGCCACATAACCACGGGCACGGCTTCTCGAAAAGATTTAACCCTGCAGGGGTGCTCCAACTAGTCCATCACAAATAACCATACTCCGCGGGAATAGCCTCGACCACGGATCTCGTGATCATCATAGGTAACTCCAAGGGAATTCCAACACCTCAAGATAACCCGAAGAAAGTCGGAGTCCACACGCAAGACACTCGGTAAAGGTAAAACAAATCCATCAAGACCACCCGACGTGCCAACGAACCCGATAAGAGCCGCGTATCTCGTTCTCAGGACACAACGGATAAGCATAGTGTACAGTGGCCTGATAGAAATCTCCCGAGTTGCCCCAGGTTGGCCCCGCACACGGCTCTAGTTTGGACCAACACTCATGAGGAGCACTGGCCCGGGTGTTGATTAATTATCCACTGGGTTGCAAAGCGCTATACAAATTGTATTAAGTTATTAAGCAAATATAGTACCAATGTTGGGTCTTCCCAGACAAGTTTTAATCTCCACTGAATAAACAAGGGGGTCCCCATAACAACCCCGAGCATGTTAGGAGCGCAAAATATGGAAAACATAACACCGGTAACAAGAAACTATGGCGGTAATAGCGGAACAAAACACCTAGCAAAAGGCCAAGACTTCCACCAATACCAAGATATATATGTGCATTAAATTAAATAGCAGATAATATTGTGATATCCAAACCATGTTATCGCATGGAACAACCTGCACCTGCAACTAAGAACGCTATAAGAGGGGCTGAGCAGTGGTAACTTAGCCAATCAAAGGTTTGCTAGGATGTGGAGGGTTAGAGGCTGTCATGGCAGTTAGGAGGCTGATATGAAGTGGTAGGTAGCGCAATTGTAACGATCAGAGTGAGATACTAGCAAGCAAAAATAGTATCGGGATCCGGGTACGGCCATCTTGCATGATGGTTCTTCAGCGGGACAAGTAGTGGGATCCTTGTAGTGGTACTCCCCTGGGTCCTCATACTCAGTATCAACACTCGTGTCTACCCAAGAGAAATAGCAACAATAAACATCCAACCAAAGTGCAATGCACAACCAAGATGATGCATGATTCATTTATGAAGAATTTAACATGGCAATCGAAATCTAGTCATGTTTCACATGCAAGGATTCGTTATTAATGAATCTGGACAGAACCTCATGCTAATTTATTTAAACATGCATGAATATGACAAATATGGATTTATCATGCAAAATCGATATAAATGCATATAAAGAACGCAAGAAACAGAGTTACGGTTCTCACGATACGCTCACGACAAGGTACGATGGCGAAACACAAGACAACAAGGCCATGGGCTAATTCTTGGCATTCCAAGGTAGCCACTGGTTAGGCAATGAAAAACCAACCACAATAGATCCAAAGATCAATCAATTACATGGAGTATAGCTCCCACAAGGCACAAATCAATAAAACAACAATGTGCCACAAAACAGCAACATAGCAACTTACACAGCCCACAACTTGAGCTATAGGAATCCTACAGCCACAACCAAGGTATTGGCAGAAACTACATAACATGCTTATCAAATCACCCAACTACACAATCTGCAAAGGAGGCACACATCAATAAGCATGAGGCTATCAAGTTGGCATGATGAAACAGTTCTCTGGGACTTAATAAAAATAACAGTTTTCTGGAATCTGAGTTAAGGTGATAGCATGTTGACAGCATAAGTTAAATGGGTTAGAGACCACCTCTTGGCATGAAATTTAATAGGGTGGTAGTAGACAACATCTACTTCAAAATACTAACACTGAACATGAGCTAATTCTCAACATATAACTATATGTCACCCACTCTTCATGGCATAAAAATAACAGCAGATTCTCAGACATATTTAGCATGTTGAAAACAGAAACATCAAGTTAGCTACTTTGCAGCATGTTTCCCACTTATATGGATGATTCTCATGTTAAACAAAAATACCATGGCATAGTAGGCCTAAAACACTAGCACTTCCATGTTGGCACATGCCCCAAAGCAAGCATGGACTAAATCATGAAAAAAAGACAAAGTAGCATCACATCTGAAAATGACAATTTTATAAACTTGCTCAAAAGTGAAATCTAAGAGCACCAATGGATTCATTGGCTCTTTCTACCCCAAAAGCATGTGTCATACTCATATGTTCACGTGAAGCATCGAGGCACATTCTATACTAGCAAAATATCATCTACTCCTATAAGTGAAATATTACTCTAAATGGACATGAGCCAATATGAACATAACCAGATTTGGAAACTTAGTTAGAAATGGAAATGAGCTAACCATTCACAACATGCATATCTACATCAAAGGGGTATGTCAAATGGGGGAAATCCATTAGTCACCCATACACACATACACTCTACACACACACTACAAAGCAAGCACACACATGCTCTATATATGCCCAAGGGTATATGAGCACAACTACAACCATGATCATACCACCCATGAGGGGGGGTGTTCATCCACACACACACTCAAGCACAACATATGCACAATGCATAAGGCACTCACACCACTCACATGCACAAGTGCACATGGCACATACACTTGCACACACACATGCTCATGTGGGTGGGTGTGCACCCACACACATATGCACACATATATGCACAAGGCATATATGCATATGCACATGCACATGACTACACACTCACACACACTCTCACTCACAAGAACATACACATACATACATACATCACACCACTCACACCACACATGAGTATGTATGCATGAAGCACACACACTCACAAGCACATGCATATACACATACACACATGTGTGCAACACACATGCACAAGCACCCGCCTACACATATGTGTGTATGCATCAAGCACACACACACTCACATACTCATGCACATATACATATACATCCCCTACACACATCTATATAAGAGAAAAGAAAAAACATGCTGGTTGCATCTACACACACATATATATAGCAAAAGGGAAAAACAATAAAAACAAAAGAAAAGGAAAACGAAAAAAGGGGGAGGGGTTCGGCTTCGAACCCTCGACCTCCTGGTCAATCCCACCGAGCCACACCACTGCACTAACGATGCGGTTGATAGCATAGGAGGCAACGTTGCTCTCTAATAAACGCACACACTTGCTCCTCTGTGACGAAACTGAAAACAGAGCGTCCACAGCGATAGGCAACAGCGGCGATGCTACACGGCGGCACAGGGAAACTCCAGCGATGCAATCGGGCGCGCACGCTAGGGGGATCTACGGGGAGTTGTTCCCTTGCTTGCCTCGCGACAAGGGGAACAGAGACAAGGTCCTTAAGGCCTTGCCTTGCAAAACGATGGCGACGAGCGGCTACGCGAATGCGCGCTAAGCAACGGCAACACGAGGGCATCACGGCGGCTCACCGAGGGGAGACGAGGACGAATGGGCGTGACGAAGGGGAAGGAGAGGCGGAGACGCGGCGACGACGAAGAGGAAGGAGGTCGGCGATGACCCGCTCCTTGCGGACGACGAGGACGGCAATCGACACCGCGGGGAGGTGCTCCTCACCTCCTAGAGGCGGGAATGGAACGCCGGGAAGATCCTCGAGCTCCACGCCATCACCACCGGGGACAAGGCCCACCGAAGACGCGGCGACGGCGGCGAAGATGACCGGCAGGGACTCTGCTTCTCTCTAAACCTCACTGTGCTCTGAATTCCTTACCTGATAGGGGGAAGAAGAGAGGAGGGAGAGGAATAGAGAGGGAGATGGGAGCTATGGCGGCGGAGGGAGAGAGAGTAACCCTAGCGGAGGGGCACGCACGCCGAGGGCAGGACTAAATACCCACGGGCTGACGGCAACGGGCGACGGAAAAGGGGACGGCGGAGCTCACTCTCTCTGAAGCCTGACAGAGGGGAACAGGAGCAGGTAGTCGTTCCCTCGCGTGGGATGGGCCGCAGGGAAGGCAAGGCCCACTCCGGCGCTCTCCCTCTCTCAAAATAATTAAAACAGAGAAGTTTTATTTATTTTTCAAACACCACAACACAAGGGGAAAAACTAGAGTGAAATAAAGGGCTTTTGTGCAGAACAAAACTATTTTGCAATGAAAATAAAATGCCCTATTACCTAAAAATATCAAAATAATTTTTAGGACAAATAATTTAAATACTTTTTAAACTAGCATCCCCTGTTATTAAATACCCCAAATACCTAAAAGCTCAAAACACCAAAAGACCAACACTCACATGGTCAAAACATTTTAGGCTAGCACTTGAACATTTTTAACCTTTTTTTACAAAGCAGGTTAATTCTGTTGATACAATAACATGGGTAATAAAGGGGCATTGGTTTGTTTTTGTTGAAAAGGAAAAGGGAAGGGAAGAGAAGGAGGGTTGCACCAAACATCCACCACATCACACAAACAAGACAAGATCACAACAACCACACCATACAAGGTCACATAGGAATCAAGCATGGCATGATGAATGCTATGATGCATGATGCATGAATGCAAGAGCAAGACATGGTATGACAAGTTGCAAAATCCTTTCATAACTCATGACACAAGGTTCATACAAGATATTACATGCCAATAAAGGTAGGGACATCACTTGGGCTGTCACAACTCTCCCACACCACAAGAGGATCTCGACCCAAGATCTAGGAACGAAAGAAGTCTGGAAATTGGGAACGGAGAAGTTCCTCGTGTTCCCAAGTAGCTTCTTTGTCAGAATGATGAGACCACTTCACCTTGAGGAACTTGATAGACTTGTTGCGAGTCTTACGCTCAGTTTCTTCGAGAATTGCAACTGGATGCTCATGATAAGAGAGGTCTTCTTGGAGATCGATGTCTTGGAGGTCAATGGTTCGCTCAGGAGTCTTGAAGCATCTCCAGAGCTGAGAAACATGGAAGACATCGTGCACATTCACGAAATTTGGAGGAAGCTCTAGTTGATATGCAAGACCACCTCTCTTGCCAACAACTTTGAAAGGACCAACAAAACAAGGAGCTAGCTTCCCTTTAATTCCAAACCGTTGAGTTCCCTTCATTTGAGAGACTCTCAGATAGACTAGATCATCCACTTGAAAGGAAACATCCCGATGTTTGTTATCGTAATAACTCTTCTGTCGAGACTAAGCTGCTTTGAGGTTCTCACGAATGACACGACACATATCTTCTACTTCAGTGATCATGTCATTGCCCAATATCTAACGTTCACCGGTTTCAGACCAGTAAGCGGGGTACAACAGTTTCTGTCGTAGAGGATTTTGAAAGGGGCCTTGCCTCAGCTAGCTTGAAAGCTATTGTTGTATGAGAATTCAGCATATGGAAGCCATTCTTCCCACTTCATGCCGAACGAAATCACACAGGCTCTGAGCATATCTTCAAGGATCTGATTGACTCTCTCAACTTGACCACTTGTCTATGGATGGAACGCAGTGCTGAAACGGATCTTGGTACCCATAGCAGTCTAGAAGGACTCCCAAAACTTCGAAGTAAAGAGGCTTCCACAGTTAGAAAAGATGAGCTAAGGAATACCATGAAAAGATAATATCCTTGACATATACAACTCTGCAAGCTGAGGTGCTGAGATAGA
Organism: Hordeum marinum; assembly: GCA_022496015.1. NCBI lineage: Eukaryota > Viridiplantae > Streptophyta > Magnoliopsida > Poales > Poaceae > Hordeum > Hordeum marinum. The sequence continues at coordinate 260,571,910 of CM039674.1, read as the reverse complement.
TTCTTTGACTGGTAGGAAATGAGCAACTTTTGATAGCTTGTCGATAACCACAAAGATGGCATCGTTGCCTCTCTTGGACATGGGAAACCTAGTGACAAAATCCATCTCCACATGATCGAATTTCCACTCTGGGATAGGCAAAGGCTGAAGAAGACCTGCTGGACGTTGATGCTCCGCCTTCACTCTGCGACAAACATCACACTCATTCACGAACTGAGCAATTTCACGTTTCATGCGAGTCCACCAGAAGGTTTGCTTGAGATCCTGATACATCTTGGAACTGCCTGGATGAATGGATAGAAGAGAATTATGTGCTTCGTCCATTATAACCTTTCTGATATCACCATTTGGACCACAAGATTGTCCTCAAAGAACAAGGGATCTTTGTCATCAACGCGAAAGCCCTTATACTTCGGAATGCTCTTGGCCACACCTTTCTTCACTTTCTTCACCATAGCGTCAAGAAGCTGCGCCTGGCGAACCTGATCTTCCAGAGTCGAAGAAACTTGAAGATTGGCAAGAAATCCTTGCGAAATCATCTGAAGGTTGAGCTTGCGGAAGGCTTCACAAAGCTCGGGTTGAAGAGGCTTCAAGATGAGACTATTGCAGTACGCCTTACGGCTGAGCGCATCTGCAATGACATTTGCTTTCCCAGGAGTATACTCAATGCTCGGATTGAAGTCCTCAAGCATTTCCACCCAATGAGACTGCCGAAGATTGCGATTAGGTTGAGTGAAAATGTACTTCAAGCTATTGTGATCGGTGTACACCTCAACTTGTCTACCCAACAACAAATGCCTCCAAGTCATTAGAGCATGCACAACTGCCGCCAACTCTAGATCATGAGTGGGGTAGTTCTTCTTGATAGGCTTCAACTGACGCGAGGTATAAGCAACAATCTTCTTGTCTTGCATGAGAACACCACCAAGGCCTTGAAGAGAAGCATCACAGAAAACTTGGAAAGGCTTAGACTGCTCAGGAGGAACAAGAACTGGAGCTGAAGTCAGTCTCTGCTTGAGCGTATTGAATGCCACATCACACTCAGGAGACCAAACATACTTGACAATATTTTGGAGGAGATTGGACAAAGGCTTAGCAATTTGAGAGAAGTTCTCCACGAATCTTATGCAATAACTAGCAAGCCCAAGGAAACTCCGAAGCTGCTTCACATTCTGAGGAGGTTCCCACTTCAAGATTGCCTCAACTTTCTCAGGGTGCACTTTAATTCCCTCGGCAGAGATCACATGCCCAAGGTACACCGCTTCATTGAGCCAAAACTCACACTTGGAAAACTTGGCATAGAACCTATGCTCCCTTAACTTGTCAAGCACAAGGCAGACATGCTCAGCATGCTCTTCTTCTGTCTTCAAGAACACAAGGATATCATCCAGATAGATCAAGACAAACTCATTCTTGAAAGGAGAGAAAATGAAGTTCATCATTCTTGAGAAGGTTGGAGGAGCATTAGCAAGACCAAACGACATGACGGTGTACTCATAAGAGACAAAACTCGTCCTGAAAGCGGTCTTGGGAATGTCTTCTTCACGAATGCGAATCTGATGATAACCCATGCGAAGATCAAGCTTCGAGAAAACCTTGGCACCTTTCAGTTGTTCAAACAATTCATTGATGTTGGGAAGTGGGTATTTTCTTCTGATTGTCTTCTTGTTCAATGGATGGTAGTCAACACAAAGACGATCCGTGCCATCTTTCTTCTTGACAAACAAAACACCACAACCCCATGGAGAAGAACTTGGTTTGATCAGACCCAGGCGTTCTTGCTCATCTAGATGCTTCTTCAACTGCTTTAGCTCCTCAGGGCCAAGTTTATACGGGTGCTTACAGACCAGTTCAGTTCTGTGCTTGAGATCAATCACGAACTCGACTGGCCGGTGCGGAGGCATTCCTGGCAATTCTTTTGGGGAGACATATTCATACTCACAAACCACCAGAATTTGAGAGATCGCCGAGATTTCACCCTTCTCATTAAGAGCAAAGAGACGGATTGTGTCATCGCAAGCCGCGAAAATAATCACGTCTTCTGAAGGATGAGTCAGCTTGACTTCTTTTGCTTGACAATCAATATACGCCTTATTCATATCCAGGAAGTCCATGCCCAAAATGAGATCAATATCGGAATTACGGAGAACAATTGGAGAAGCCAGAAAAGAATAATTGCCCATCTTGGTAGAAACATCCGGCACCAAGCAATTGGAATTCATTAACTTCCCAGGAGACACCACTGACACAGGTCTAAGGAGATCTTGACATGCAAACTCATGCATTGCAAAGAATGAACATGACATGAAACAATGTGATGCACCAGTATCAAACAAAAGTTTTGCTGGAATAGAATTAACTGAGAGATTACCCATGATCACATCATTGGACTGCTCTGCTTCAGCTGCATTCACCATATTCACTCTTGCGGACTTGGGATTATGCTTCACCATAGCATTGCCTGGGGGCTTGATAGGAGGAGGAGGCGGAAGATGCCGCTGGTTGCACTTATTTGCATAGTGACCCTTCTGGCCACACTTGTGACCAGTCACCTCAGAAAGCGGATGAACATTGCCTGGAGGAGGAACAAGAACTGCCTTGGACGCTTGGAGTCTCTACTGAAATCCTGGGTTGGGTGGGTGGGAAGAACCACGACTACCGAACTGCTTCTGCTGCTGAGGAGGACCAAAGAGAGGAGGATTTCACCCAATACTTCTGCTGCTTAGGAACCATCTGAGAGTTGGAAGAAGACGAATATGAATCCCTTGAATGCTTCCTTGAGTTCTCCAACTTGGGCTGCGTTGCCTCGACCTTCAAAGCCATGTTGTAGAACTGATCAAACTCACGAGGCTCTTGAAGAACTAGGCCTGGCAGAAGCTCATCCTTGAGACCACATATGAACTGATAGATCATAGCCTTGTCATCTGGAACATCTTGCTTAGCATAGAGGGCTGTATTCTGGAACTCGATGTTGTACTGATAGACAGACTTGCTTCCCTGCTTCAGGTGCCTAAATTTCTCACGCATCTCCTTGACAAAGATTGTCGGAATGTAATGAGCCCTGAAGTTACGACGGAGATCGTCCCAAGCAACAACACGATCGCCCCTGGAATCCTTGTACTGCTGCCACCAATCAGCTGCTTGACCCTTGAGCTGGAACGATGCAAATCTGAAAAAGTCCTCTGGCCTGACATTGCTACACTCAAAATGCTTACTCATATCACGGAGCCAATCATTAGCATCAAAAGCCTGCTCACAACAGGTGAAAGACTTGGGCTGGTTGGCAAGGAACTGATTGAGCGTCGCAAACTAAGGTTGATTCTGAAAATTCCCTTGAAAACCTTGCTGACCCTGCTCTCTTTCTTCCAACAGCCTGAGCAACATCAGAGTGTTCACATTGGTTGCGGCCATCACAGCTTGCCAAGCTTCTGGAGGAGGAGGTGGCGGTGGCGGGGGTGGTGGTTGTGGAACATCAGTGTGCTCCTCACCATGACCCGGATTGTTGCGAGTTGGTGGAGCCATCCTGAAGATGGACAAAACGCATCAGCACCTCATTGATAAGATGAATCAAAAGCTGAATCAAATGCTTGACAGGAATTGAACAAATAACAACACAGCCGTCCTACTGAAAAATTAGTAAGAATGCTTCTTCGGTTTAATGGAAACATCATCAGATATTAGAAGCCACTTGCAATAACACAAAATTATTGAGCTAGGCGCTCGGAATAATGTATATGCCCAATTACATCTCAAAAAGATGATCCTAGATAACTACAAGATTCCCACCTATGAACTTCCGAGAACTTTCTGGTTATGCAATCCGGTGTGGGGGATACAAGGAGGAAATATCTCACACAACTAGCAATCCTACACCCCAACTGTATCCATCCTTCAGCACATAACCAGAGGCTTTCGCAAATTCATCTAACTCGAATCCTCGAACACACAACGATACTAAACCATGGTGGTACCCCGGACGCCTCCCCAGTATTGGGTGACTCCGACCTTATCTCACCACGACAAGTATTGAAGTAATTCTGAACATTCTCCGTCCTGAGATATCAAGGAAGCTGAATGATAACAATGTGCCAACATTCCCTGGAGCTCGACTCCTCGGAAGAAATCAAGTCAGATAGGAGGCACCAAGACAGAACCCTATCACATCGTTATCATATAGACTCCAAAATACCCACGTGATCCTAAAATTTTTTTGAGCGAGAAGAGGAGTAGAATCAAAATTCCTAAGTCGAATACCTCACCGGAGCATAGAAGAGGAGTAAAAAGAATCCTACTCTCCGATATAACTAGACTCAAAATAGTTTTTACTAGACTTGACTCGGTCAAGTTCGATCAAGAAAAGGCTCCGATGGTCGTATGGCTCTGAATACCAACTTGTCACACCCAAGATGCGCGCCTATCCATTTTAAGGCATAAGGGCCTCGCTAAGGATAGAGGCGCATCTTGTCATTCGCAAGTATAGTATCATTGCATCATACATTACAGAAGAGATGAGAATACAAGTTGGCTTACACTCGGCACATACTAAATTACAATTCCACACAGAGTTCAAATCATCAAGATGAAATCAGGGTCCGACTACGGACGAAATCAAACGATAAAACAGATGCAAATGACACTATCTCGCTATCCCAAAGATCACGACCATGGTCCCCTACTCATCCGGGTAAGTCACGTACATCTTGCCTGTTTCCTCGTCATATTCACACTTGAGCTAGGTTAGATCATCCTGCATGTACTCATCTGTACCTGTACCTAGAGTGTTGTAGTAAACTGTGAGCCACAAGGACTCAGCAATCAAGCGCCTGGGTACCGAGACTATTCAAGCTTAAAGGCTGGGATGTGGTATGTGTTTAGTTTACAGCAGCACTAAGCATATATGGTGGCTAAACTTACGTAACAAGAACATAGATATGAGTGGCCTACGATGAACGATCGAATCTCAAATGACCTCTATGAGACCCTGAACACTTACTTACGTCAATCATAACCCCACCGTGTTCTCTCTCGGATCATGTTCACGAGCAGAGACGATCACGGTTACTCACACAGTGGGTGTATTTTAATTAGAGTTTATTTCAAGTTAACTATAACCGGGTGTTAAACAAATTTCCAAGTTTCCACATAACCGCGGGAACGGCTTCTTGAAAAGATTTAACCCTGCAGGGGTGCTCCAACTAATCCATCACAAATAACCATACTCCATGGGAATAGCATCGACCATGGATCTCGTGATCATCATAGGTAACTCCAAAGGAATTCCAACACCTTGAGATAACCGGAAGAAAGTCGAAGTACAGACGCAAGACACTCGGTAAAGGTAAAAAAATCCAGCAAGACCACCCGATGTGTCGACGAACCCGATAAGAGCCGTGTATCTCGTTCTCAGGACACGATAGATAAGCATAGCGTATAGTGGCCTGATAGAAATCTTCCGAGTTGCCCCGGGTTGGCCCCGCACACGGCTCTAGTTTGGACCTACACTCATGAGGAGCACTGGCCCAGGGGTTGATTAATTATCCACGGGGTTGCAAAGCCCTATGCAAATTTTATTAAGTTATTAAGAAAATGTAGTACCCATGTTGGGTCTTGCCAAACAAGTTTTGATATCCACCGAATAAACAAGCGGGTCCCCATAACAACCCCGAGCATGTTAGGAGCGCAAAATATGGAAAACATAACATCGGTAACAAGAAACTATGGCGGTAACAGAGGAACAAAACATCTAGCAAAAGGCCAAGCCTTCCACCAATACCAAGATATATATGTGCATTAAATTAAATAACAGATAATATTGTGATATCCAAACCATGTTATCGCATGGAACAACCTGCACCTGCAACTAAGAACGCTATAAGAGGGGCTGAGTAGTGGTAACTTAGCCAATCAAAGGTTTGCTAGGATGTGGAGGGTTAGAGGCTGTCATGGCATTTAGGAGGCTGATATCAATTGGTAGGTAGTGCAATTGTAACGATAAGAGCGATATATTAGCAAGCGAAAATAGTATCGGGATCCGGGTACGATCATCTTGCTTGATGGTGCTTCAGCGGAACAAGTAGCGGGATCCTCGTAGTGGTACTCTCCTGGGTCCTCGTACTCAGTATCAACACTCGCGTCAACCCAAGATAAACAGCAACAATAAACAGCCAACCAAGGTGGAATGCACAACCAAGATGATGCATGATTCATTTATGAAGAATTTAACATGGCAATCCAAATCTAGTCATGTTCCACATGCAATGATTGGTTATTAATGAATCTGGACAGAACCTCATGCTAAGTTATTTAAACATGCATGAACATGAAAAATATGGATGCATCATGCAAAATCGATAGAAATGCATATAAAGAACGCAAGAAATGGAGTTATGGTTCTCACGATACGCTCCCAATAAGGTACAAAGGCAAAACACAAGACAACAAGGCCATGGGCTAATTCTTGGCATTCCAAGGTAGTCACTGGTTAGGAAATGAAAAACCAACCACAATAGATCCAAATATCAATCAATTACATGGGGTATAACTCCCACAAGCCACAAAAAAATAAAACAACAATCTGCCACAAAACACCAACATAGCAACTTACACAGCCCACAACTTGAGCTACAGGAATCCTACAGCCACAACCGAGGTATTGATAGAAACTACATAAGATGCTTATCAAATCAATAAGCATGAGGCTGTCAACTTGGCATGATGAAACCGTTTTCTAGGACAGTGAAAATAAGAGTTTTTTGGAATCTGAGTTAAGGTGATAGCATGTTGACAGCATAAGTTAAATGGGTTAGTGACCACCTCTCGGCATGAAATTTAACAGGGTGGTAGTAGACAACATCTACTTCAAAATACTAACATTGAACATGAGCTAATTCTCAACATATAACTAGATGTCACCCACTCTTCATGGCATAAAAATAACAGGAGATTCTCAAACAGAAATATTTAGCATGTTGAAAACAGAAACATCAAGTTAGCTACTTTGCAGCATGTTTCCCACTTATATGGCTGATTCTCATGTTAAACAAAAATACCATGGTATAGTAGGCCTAAACACTAGATCTTCCATGTTGGCACATGCCACAAAGCAAGCATGGACTAAATCATGCAAAAATGACAAAGTAGCATCACATCTGAAAATGACAGTTTTATAAACTTGCTCAAAAGTGAAATCTGAAAGCACCAATGGATTCATTGGCTCTTTCTGTTGGGGAACGTTGCATGGGAAACAAAAAAATTCCTACGCACATGCAAGATCTATCCATGGTGATGAGCATCTACGAGAGGGAGAGTGGATCTACATACCCTTGTAGATCGCTAAGCGGGAAGCGTTAAGAAACGCGGTTGGTGTGATCCCGTTATCAAATGACATCACATGTCAATGGTTAGGAAACCTTGACCATCTTTGATCAACGAGCTTGTCTATTAGAGGCATACTAGGGACATGGTGTTGTCTATGTATCGACACATGTATCTGAGTTTCCGATCAACACAATTATAGCATGGATGATAAACGATTATCATGAACAAGGAAATATGATAATAACCAATTTATTATTGCCTCTAGGGATTCCAACAGTCTCCCACTTGCACTAGAGTCAATAATCTAGTTCACATCACCATGTGATTCGCATTGTTATGAACCTAAAACCCAATGAGTTCTGGGGTTCGATCATGCTTCGCATGTGAGAGAGATCTTATAGTCAATGGGTCTGCAACATACAGATCCGTGTGTACTTTGCAAATCTCTATGTCAAACTGTAAACACTTCTACCACACTCCACTTGGAGCTATTCCAAATGGCTACTCTACTATACGTATCCAGATTGCTACTAAGAGTCATCCCGATTGGTGTCAAACCTTGCATCGACGTAACTCTTTACGATGAACTCTTTCTTACCTCCATAATCAAGAAACATTTGCTTAGTCTTTTAGTTACTAAGGATGATCTTGACCGATGTCCAGTGATCCACTCTTGGATCACTCTTGTACCCCTGGACGGACTCATGGCAAGGCACACACAGGTGCGGTACACAGCATGGCATACTATATAGAGCCTATGGCTAAGGCATAGAGGACGACATTCGTCCTTTCTCTTTCTTCTGCCGTGGTCGAGCTTTGAGTCTCACTCAACTTCACACCTTACAAATCACGCAAGAACTCTTTCTCTGACTGATCCATTTTGAGATCTTTCAAAACCTTGTCAAAATGTGTACTCATTGAAAGACTCATCAAGCATCTTGATCTATCTCTATAGATCTTGATGCTCAACAATTATGTAGCTTTATCCAGGTCTTCCTTTGAAAAACTCTTTTCAAACAACCGTTTATGCTTTCCAGAAATTCTACATCATTTCCGATCAACAATATGTCAACAACATATGATTACCAGAAACTCTATAGTGCTCCAACTCACTTTATTGTAAATACAAGTTTCTCATAAACTTTGTATAGACTCCAAAACTTTGATCACCTCATCAAAGTGTATATTCCAACTCTGAGATGCTTGCTTCAGTTCATAGAAGGATGACTGAAGCTTGCACACCTTTTAGCATCCTTAGGACTGACAAAACCTTATGGTTGTATCTCATACAACCTTTCCTTAAGGAAGGAAACAATGTTTTGACATCCATCTGTCAGATTTCATAATTGAAAAATGCAGCAACTGCTAACATAATTCCAACAGACTTTAGCATCGCTACAAGTGAGAAAGTCTCCTCGCAATCAACTGCTTGAACTTGTCGGAAACTTCTTTGCGACAAGTCGATCTCTATAAATGGTGACATTTATCATCAGCGTCTGTCATCATCTCAAAGGTCCATTTGTACTCGATGACTTACCATCCAACGAGCAAGTCTACCAAAGTCTATACTTAGTTTTCATACATGGATCCTTTCTTGGATTTCATGGCCTCTAACCATTTGTTAGAATCCGGGTCCATCATTGCTTCTCCACAGATCGTAGGTTCATCGTTGTCCAACAACATGACCTCCAAGACAGGGTTGTTGTACCCCTCAGGAGCAGTACACATCCGTGTCGACCTACGAGGTTCGATAGTAACTTGATCCGAAGCTTCATGATCATCATCATTAACTTCCTCTTCAACTAACATAGGCTTCACAGAAACATCTTCCTACGCTGCGCTACTCTTTGGTTGAACAAAGGTTCAACGACCTCATCAAGTTCTATCTTCCTCCCACTCAATTCTTTTGAGAGAAACTCTTTCTCGAGAAAGAACCCAGTTTTAGCAACAAACATTTTATGCTTGGATCTGAGATAGAAGGTTCACCCAACTGCTCTTAGGGTATTCTATGAAGATGCATTTGTCTGCTTTGGGTTTGAGCTCATTCGGTGAAAACATTTTCCACACAAGCGTCGCAGGCCCAAACATTAAGAACTGATAGCTTGGCTTTCTATCAAACCCTAATTCACACGGTGTCATCTCAACGGATTTAGATGGTTCCCTATTTAAAGTGAATGTAGTTGTCTCTAATGCATAACCCCAAAATTATAGTAGCAAAACGATAAGAGACATCATAGCACGCACCATATCCAATAGAGTATGTCTATGACATTCAGACACCATCACACTATGGTGTTCCAGGTGGCGTGAGTTGCGAAACAACTTTCACATTGTCTAAAGTTGTATGCCAAACTCGTAACTCAGATATTCACCTCCACAATCATATCGTAGACATTTTTATCTTCTTGTCACGATGATCTTAAACTTCACTCTGAATTTGCTTGAACCTTTCAAACAATTCAGACTTGTGTTTCATTAAGTAAATATACACTATATCTAGTCAAATCATCAGTGAAGGTAAGAAAATAACGATATCTACCGCATGTTACAAGACTCATTGGATTGCATACATCAACATGTATCATTTCCAATAAATCTCTTGCCCACTCCATCCATCTGGAAAACGGGGTCCTTAGTCATCTTGCCCAAGAGGCATGGTTCGCATGTCTCAACTGATTCGAAATCGAATGAGTCCAAAGATCCATAAGTATGGAGTTTATTCATGCACTTTATAGCAATATGACATTTAGCGGCAGTGCTACAAGTATGTGGTACTATCATTATTAACTTTGTATCTTTTGGCATCAATGTTATGAACATGTGTATTACTACGATCAAGATTCAACAAACCATTCTCACTGGGTGCATGACCATTGAAAGTATTATTCATGTAAACAAAATAACCATTATTCTCTAACTTAAATGAATAATTGTGTTGCAATAAACACGATCTAATCACGTTCATGCTCAACACAAAACACCAAATAACATTTATTTAGGTTCGTCACTAATCCCAAAGATAGAGAGAGCGTGCAATGTTGATCACATCAACCTTGGAAACATTTCCAACACACATTGTCACCTCACCCTTAGCTAGTTCTCCGTTTATTCCGTAGCTTTTATTTAGATTTACTAACATTTAGCAACCGAACCGGTATCCAATACCCAGGTGCTACTAGGAGTACTAGCAAGGTACACAACAATAACATGTATATCAAATATACTTCTATCGACGTTGCGAGCCTTCTTATCTACCAAGTATCTAGGGTTGTTCCGCTTCAGCGACCGCTCTCCTCATAATCGAAGCACTTAGTTTCGGGTTTGGGTTCAACTTTGGGTTGCTTCACTGGAGCAGCAACTGACTTACCATCCATGAAGTTTCCCTCCTTGCCCTTGCCCTTCTCGAAACTAGAGGTTTTACTAACAATCAACACTTGACGCTCCTTCTTGATTTCTACCTTTGCGGTGTGAAACATCGCGAACAGCTCAGGGATCATTATTTCTATCCCTGGCATTTTATAGTTCATCACCAAGTTCTAGTAGCTTAGTGACAGTGACTTGGATAACTATATCAATCACTTTCTTATCTCGAAGATCAACTCCCACTCGATTTAAGCGATTGTAGCACCCAGACAATCTGAGTACATGCTCAATGATTGAGCTATTCTCCTTTATCTTGCATGCAAAGAATCTTGTTGGAGATCTCATATCTCGCAACACGGGCACGAGCCTAAGATCCTAATTTCAGCTCTTAGAACATCTCATATGTTCTGTGACGTTCAAAACGTTTCGAAGCCTCAATTCTAAGCCATAATGCATGACGCACTAAACTATCAAGTAGTGATCAAAACGTGCCTGTCAGATGTTCATAACATCTACAGACAACTCTAGAGGGTTGGCGCACCGAGCGGTGCATTAAGGACATAAGCATTGGTCTTTGTACATAATAGTTGATCTCGACACCTGAATCCAACAAACTTTTCCCCATTTGTTGCCAACTACGTACTGAAATAGCTAGTTCAATTATATATACTAGCTACTTTAACGTATGTGGGATAGTTCAACCATATCTATAGTTAGATGAACTAAACAAAATAGCCCCTAAATACTACTCCGGAGGGGCTTTCTACTACTGCCAGCAGCCTTCTACTCTGCCGAGCGTGTTAAGTAAGAGGCAGAGAAGGAGTAGCCTACCGACCAGCTGGAGGAGTCAAATTTGTTGGCTGTCGCTGCCGCCCTCCGGCGCTCCTGACGCGTCTCCTCGAAGCGGCAGGACTTGGTGTAGATCTTGTCATTCCGCACCATAGTTGCAGCGTCTTCTGCAGCCACGGCGGTGGTGAGCCTCTTTGCGTGCTCGACCTGGCACTCCTCCTCCTCATGTAGGAAGTTGATGTAGCGTGCTAGGCCACTGACGCAAAAGTCGAGCGGGTCGGCTTTGACAGCGGCCTCCTCCTCCGGCCTTCAGGCCGCGGTGGTGTAGCAGGTGATGGCCCCGACGGATGACTGTTGGGTGGTTACCAAGGAGAACGTTGGTGTTGTGGCAGCCAAGGAGGCCGATGGTGGGATGGCGAAACCAGCAATTGGCGATGGGGTGGGGGCCACGGCGGTTGCCATCAGTAGCTGCCTTCGGGCAAAGGTGGAGGAGCGTGTGGTGGGTGTCATGCACACAACCAACAAGGATGCCACACACACTACATGCTTTCAGTTACTACGACGTCGATGTGGGAAGCTATGTGCAGGGAGGGGATGAATATGATCTAGACATGCCGGCCATGAGGGTTTATAAAGCAAGTGGCCAAGGCGATCCAAGCGAGAAGCTTGTGCGCGTTCATACGTGGTTGCACGGGAATGGGAACCTTGCGCATGTTCCTATAGAGTTGTGCAAGAACAGGAAACCCAAAAGAAACGTTGCACACTCCCGAAGCATTGGGTGCTTGGGGCATTTCGGCGAGCCGGGCGGGAAGCTTGCGCGGGAACCTGCGTGCTACCGAAGCGTGCAATGGAATCCTCATACAACAACGCAGTGACAATAAGGGACGAAGGTGGGAGAAATGACAAGTACGCAAATGGTTAATAATAAAAAACATTTTGCGTTTTATTACAAAGCAAACGGTCGTTCTGTATGCACCGCTACGAATTAATCTATGCATGAGGCGGTTGATGCGGTGACGACGGGATGTGCTTCCGTCCGTGCGTGCCCACTCTGGTGACGTCCACGCGTGAACGATCACGTACGTTCGGGGAGCCATATGCAAGTAGTTGCGCAGCTCCCGGCGCCACCATGCAGTTAAGCGCTGCAAAAACTGTCATGCAGACATGCCAAAATTCTAGGCTGTCCAGGGCAATTTATTCCCGCGACCATTTACCTTCGTCTCTTCCACCTTTCGATCGCGCCACACAACACAAGAAGAACACCCAGGACAACAAATAATAGAGAGAGGATTCACATATCGTCATCGCTTCAATCCTCCCGTGTGGATCCAGTGGCGGCTATCGGCGTCGAGCAGCAGTTCGCGACTATTGTCAAAGTGGACACCCACATCAGGAAGATGGACCTCTGAGTGGTGTAAACCAATGACCCGATCGCGGTGGTGAACTCCATACAAATGTTGGAGCAGCTCATTGCTAAGGATGACAAGTACAAAGTGGTCGGTTTCGACCTTGAGTACACCGGCGGTCGTGTCGGGCATGATTAGAAGGTTGTTGTCTCCTGGTTGTGCATGTGCCATCACGTGCTCGTCTACCACTACTGTGTGGTGATGTCTACTACACAACCTTCTTCTTGTAGACTCGTGTTGGGCCTCCAAGCACAGAGTTTTGTAGGACAATAGAAAATTTCCCTCAAGTGAATGACCTAAGGTTTATCAATCTGTGGGAGGCATAGGATGAAGATGGTCTCTCTCAAACAACCCTACAACCAAATAACAAAGAGTCTCTTGTGTCCCAACACACCCAATACAATTGTAAATTGTATATGTGCACTAGTTCGCGGAATATATGGTGATACAAGTGCAATACGGATGGTAGATATAGGTTTTTGTAATCTGAAAATATAAAAACAGCAAGGTAGCAAGTAACAAAAGTGAGCAAAAACGGTATTGCAATGCTTAGAAACAAGGCCTAGGGTTCATAATTTCACTAGTGCAAGTTCTCTCAACAATACTAACATGGTTGAATCATATGTAAATCCCTCACGTGCGACAAAGAGTTCACTCCAAAGTCACAAATAGCAAAGAACTAAAGAAGAAATTATTGTAGGGTACGAAACCACCTCAACGTTATCTTTCTGATCAATCTTATGAGCTATCCCTATAAGTGTCACGAACAGCCCTAGAGTTCGTACTAAAATAACACCTTAAGATCCACATCAACCAAAACCCTAATGTCACCTAGATACTCCAATGTCACCACAAGTACCCATGGGCTTGATTATATGATATGCATCACAGAATTTCAGATTCATCATGTTCAATCCAACACAAAAATCTTCAAAGAATGCCCCAAAGTTTCTACCGAAAAGTCAAGGCAAAAATGTGTGCCAACCCTTATGCATAGATTCCCAAGGTCACGAAACCCGCAAGTTGATCACCAAAACATACATCAAGTGTATCAATAGAATATCCCATTGTCACCATGGATATCCCATCGCCAGACATACATCAAGTGTTCTCAAATCCTTAAAAGACCCAATCCAATAAGAAAACTTCAAAGGGAAAACTCAATTCATCACAAGAAGATAGAGAGGGGAAAACTCCATACGATTCAATCTATATCAATAAAGCTCGCGGTACATCAAGATCGTGCCATCTCAAGAACACGAGAAAGAGAGATCAAACACATAGCTACTGGTACATACCCTTAGCCCCGAGGGTGAACTACTCCCTCCTCATCATGGAGAGCATCAGGATGATGAAGATGGCCTCCGGTGATGGTTTCCCCTCCGGCAGGGTGCCGGAACAGGCTCCCAATTGGTTTTTCGTGGCTCTGGAGGCTTGCAGCGGTGGAACTCCCGATCTAGGTTTCTTTTCGGGGGTTTCTGTATTTATAAGAGTTTGTGGCGGCGGAAACAAGTCCAGGGGGTCCACGAGGAAGTCACAAGCCAGGGGGCGCGCCCCTGTGGCTTGTGGCTTCCTCAACCTTTCACTCTGATGACTCTTCGCTCAAGTATTTTTTATATTTTATAAAAATATTCTCCATAAATTTTCAGCTCATTCTGAGAAATTTTATTTCTACACAAAAACAACACCACGGTAGTTATACTGAAAACAGTGTAAGTCCGGGTTAGTTCTAATAAAATCATACCAAAATCATATGGAATTATTGTTAACATGGCATGAATACTTCATAAATTATAGATACATTGGAGACGTATCACATGGACACATGGCCTTGGGAGCATTTCGCCAGGTTTTTCAACAGTCCCAACTACGTGTTCGAAACGGTGGACACCACCAACGATCTAAAGGTGGTCAAGACTTAGGGCTTGTCCTGACAGAAGCTTGTTAAGTTCCAAGGTCAATACAAAGTCTAGGCAGAGAGAATAAGAATCAGAAGGACTCCCTGGTTGACCTCGCCGCGGCCATCATCGACCCCTACTACAGAGACATGAAGGATGAGTGCCACAGGAGAAGTATGCCTGACACAATGCCTGGGTGAACAAACTGGAAGAAGAACGCATTAAGTATGCGGCCAAGGACGCATACACAAGGTACAGGATGTACAGAAGGATCATTGACATGAGGAAGTGCCTCCTTCCTATAGACGGCGAGGGATAGACACAAGCAGAGCAGTGTGGGAAACCATCGTCGGTAGAGCAGTATGATTTTGTGATCGTCTACTTCTTGTAAATTTATATTGAGGAATGTACATGTGTTGTGTAGTCAATTATGTAACTAGATGTTCAAGTTGGTTATGCAACAATAATGCTAGTGTTCTATAGATAGAGTGTATAGATGTTGTGCAAAAAGAGCAAATCACATCTCATACAATTATTAGCAGCAACCGTGTGCCCACAACACACACTGGTTGTCAGGCTGAATCGTTTGGGTTATTATTGACCTTCGCACACAATTCTGATGAATGAACTGTTTGCCGGGCACCCACAACACACAAGGTTGTCAAGATAAATCATTTGGGTTATTATTGGTCTACCCACAGAATTCTGATGAATGAACTGTATTTTGGGTATCACACACGCCTTCTTAGGCTAACTCATTTGTGTTTTGCTAGATCAACGCAAATAGTTTGTCCGAGTGAACTATATGCCGCACTACGCACATGTATATTGTTTGTTAACCGATTATGTTATCTTCCATAATCACAAACAGTTCGTAAGAACAAACTATATGTGACACATCACATAGGAAACTATTTTTTGAACCATATTTGTTCGTTCCTCCATCGCTCATGGTTTTCTTCATTAGTGGAGGATCTTTAACTATACCGTTTGCGATTGATGGATCACACACAATTTGTTTGAAGGGTCTCTGATTCATGTGTCGTCTTTGGACCATCCTACACTAGTGATTGGGTGGAGGAGCTCGACTCCGTATTATGGGGCCTGTGCACCACCCTGAACCGGTCAACAGGATACACACTGTTCTTTATGGTGTATGGGGTAGAAGCAGTCCTCCCCTGCGACCTTATCCACGATGCATCTAGGGTGCACATGCACAAAGAAAAGGAGGCCAAGCTAGATCGACAGGACGACCTAGATGCCCTAAAAGAGAGAGCGACATAGCTCGGGCCTGCTCTACTTTTTATCAACAGCAAACCGGATGCTGTGAGAGCAGGGAAGTTCAAGCAAATGCCTATAATGTGGGTGAAGTTTATATCTGCCTCCAGGAGAAGCAGAAGCATAAACTCTCGCCTAAATGGGTGGGTCCTTACAAAATTGATGAAGTGCTTGTAGGAGGATCATATCGCCTTCTCAACCCACCATACGATCATCTCGAACCAAACCAATGGAACGCACCTCGTCTTCGACGCTTCTACGGCTAGACCGGTATCATCACCCTCACTAGTCCTTTTTCATCTTTATTTTTTCCATCCTTTTTTGCTTTTTTCGGAATGGTTAGCATTTTCCTAGGATGTGTTTGGCTAAACCGAGCTATATTAAGTTTTTCTTGGTATTCATCTTCAAATGTATTACCCGGTCTCACCTAGGGGCTTCTTAACAAAGCTGATCAATATACTCGTGCATTTATTCGTCTTTGTCGTATGTGCACCCTTCCTGTCTCATTTTTAAGCCACTATAGGCATCAGTTCGACTTAAGATTTGGCCAAGATGGGTTGCCTTGCTCCTATGCTTACCCTCTATGTTACCGATCGTTCGGCTAGGGGGTAAATGGAGCAACTTTGTGGTTGTTACTACTAGGTCACCTGGGTACGTACCTCAGACGGGTAAAACCAAAAACTAGCATTCTTAAGAATACAATTGGTCGTCCATGAGGGAAGTAAAAATAATTGGTGGTCATCCCTAAAACTCGGGGTTATTTTTTCCAAAACTAACCAACACCCGCATACTGTGGGTATTCGGTTATAAATGTCCACGGTGGGTAGAAACCCGAGGAAAGGAACCCATGGAGGAACTATTTTCCTCAGAAGATGTTTCTTACGTTAAATAGTAATATAACATAAGTCCCCGTACGCGTTCTGTGCGTTCGCACTATATAGCTGGATTGTCTGGTTCCTCGGAGTGATTCCCTATTACTTCAGGTCACATAGTATGGAACACTCCCCAACCACTGGCGGGGGAGGTAGAAGCCGATGGCCGGTTTAGACAATGTTTACAACACGGATGGAGTCTTTTGATATAAAGTACATATTTACATAGAATCAAACACAAGGCCGCTTGTCAAGATTATCTATTGTGGTATCCAGGGTGCAGTCCTCTTGTGATATGCAACCGGCTCGCATCACTTGGTCATACACAAAACGAAGTGACACCTCTTGACCATTTGGCCCTACCGGCCGAACCCGAGCCAAACGCTCTGGGTCAAGTTTGGTAAAGCGGATCTTCACCATTGCCAATGCCTACCGTGCTCCTTCTTGACAAGTTGATGTATTCCATAGCTTGAATCGATGCCGAGCTCCTTTGAATTGATTAGCCAACCGGAGGCATCTCGGTCAGCCGTAATGCCTTGACCATGTTCTTCATAGCCTTCGGAGCTTGCTCATGCATGATGGACAGTTCCTTCAGCAGGTTCCCTTTGAACGAGTTGATTTCTTCCTCAGGGCGCATAGTCACGAGGACTAAAAGAGAGACGTGGAATGTTTCTTATGTTAGCATATTACATACACTATATGGAATTTCAAATTGGAATTTCACTCACCAAACATGCCACCTTTCAATCTCTAGATCTCCTCATGGGCTTGTGTCAGTTGAGTTTTTAAGCTCTCGATTTCTTTGGCTTGACGTTGATTTTCTTCTTTGAGCGTGTTCTTTTCGTCATGACTTTGTGTCAGTACCCGGCGGTCCACTTCATGATGTGACTTGGCATACCTTTGAGATTCTCGGGTCGCATCAAGATCTTTCTGTAGCTGACCTATGGACTAGGCTGCTATGAGGCAATCCTTCATTACAAATGGTGCCACAAGCAGTTTTGCATACTAAACATTTTTACTTATGATGCGCCTCCCTGGTGAACATCTTGACATCCTCCAGCTCGGCCTTCATGGCTACCAGCTGTGTTCAGTTCAACTCAAGGTCCTCGTACAATTTTTCGTTTTGTCCCCTCGAGGCATGCACCATGATATAACAATGTTTAGACCCTTAACTTGGCCATCGTAACCATCTTAAGGTTCGGGGGCTACTGGGTTATGATTTATGTCTTGTTGTCAAAACCAATTACTCACCTACAGGTTGTTCGACATAAGGTTGGCGGCTCCCTCATGACTTACTCGGGCCACTCCAAGATATGCTTCCACCGAATTGGGAGCGTTAAACTCTTTTTCGGAAAACACGGGGTGACGCAGTGATTCCTTCTGCCGCCGATGATTCATAACACTTTTGACTTCGGAATTGCTGAACGAGACCCCCCCCCCAAGTCGTCTATAAGCTGGTGTGTGTCGGGTACCTCTGCACTGACCCTGGTATTTGTCGAAGACCTAGGTTCAGGACAGCCACCGAGCACTCCTTGGACGTATTCGGATGAAGATGGTTGTACCCCCCCCCTCCTGTAGAGGTCGACAATGATTGTAAGTGCTCTCGGTGGCAAAAACAAAACTGACCTTTAGTTCAAAATGTCACCTCTTAGTCGGGGGCGCAGTTGAGGTAGTTCCTGTGCCCCCCATGCGCTTGGAAGCTCCACCTCCATTTGGTGAGGGAATGGCCAGCGCCACCCTCGCCGACATTCGACGCGTGGTGCGATGACCCTGGGAAGTTGAAGTGAACATACTCAGAATGGCGGGAGACGAGCGCCCTTTTCGGAAATAAGTCTTCTTATTACTTAAAGTGGAGGAAGGGAGTGTCCCAGGGTGATCGGCCACAGTGGCCAACTTAGAGCCATCCCGACTATTCTGGTAAAAGACACCGTCCTCAAAATCAAGCGACGTCTCCGAATCATCGTGAACTCCTGGCTTGGCGGCACGAGAATAATTCTCTGGTTGAGGGGGTGGGTAGTTGATTGTCTCGATCTAGTGCCTACAATCCTATTTGGGAGGTTAAAAGGTTCGATCAGAGAAAACAAATATAAAATCCGAACTATGGAAATATAGTTGGACTAACCCATTCGACGGGATTATAGCTTGAGTAGCCGTCCTTCATACTCGGGCGGGTAAACTCTTCTTCTTCTCCTTTAAAGACATCGTCTAGTATGGCTGCTAAAGCCACTAGGTTAGCGGGCCCTTTCTGCTTGTAGCAAGTCATGTCATTTGTCCCATTGTACTACCATTGGGGGTGTATCCTCTACTGAAGAGGTTATACACATTGAGTAATGGCAGTGGCTAACATATCAATGATGGTTAGCTTATTATGAGCTAATAACCTCACCCGAGCGGCCAGACGCTTTACTTCTGCACTCTCCTCTTGGGAGGGTTCTTCGGTCCCAGTTAAACCTTTTCTTTAAAGGAGTGTCTCAGTATTCGGGAAGAACCCTCCGAGCAGCATCGAATAGGGGAACATCCTCAATATAAAACAATTCCAAGCTCCACTCTTCGGGATCCTTCTTTGGAGTCACTACAGGATAGCTTGTCTCGACTATGCACCACACTTCAGCTCCACCTACTTCAAACAATGTCTCTCCCTGGGTGCGGGGGACAAGGCAGAAATATTTTCTCCACAATTCAAAATGGGCCTCTCAACTCAAAAACATCTCACAAAGGGCAACAAAGCCCGAGATGTGCAAAATGGATCCAGGGGTAAGATGATGAAGTTGAATCCCGTAAAGCTTTAGCAGATCCCTCAAGAAGGGATGAATTGGGAAGCCCAAGCCTCATAAGAGCAAGGGAACGAAGCATACTCTCTATTCCTTGCATAGAGAAGGGAAGTTTTTGGCAAAGGCCTCGCCATTCGCGTAAGTTAATCCCGAGCAAGTGGATGCCAGATCTGAAGCATGAAGATACCCTTGTGCTTCAAAGTCGCAAAATCGGAGACGAGAAACTGCACAAATTACCCAGTTGCCTGGAAGGTTGCCGTGAGGGCGTGAGGAGGAGCCTGGGGTGCTTGTGAAAGCACAACATGCTCCCTTGGTGATTTTGATAATTCATGACAACATACATTGTCCCTTGGACTAATACTTTTATCTAGTGTATTTCAGATAATAGTCCATGGAGAGTTGGGTTGGCAAAAAGAGATTGTGGAATACCCCAAGATGCAGGAAATGGATTGCCTAAGCTTCAAGCAAGAGGACTCTACATTTTATATTTGTGAGAAATCACCTTGAGTCCATAGGAAGCCAATACTATTAAAAGGGGGTAAAGTTTTGTTGGTGAACAAAAAGCTCAAACATGCACAGGTGATACTCACCAAAGACGCCCACAAACTCTCCCACCAAAGTATATTCCAAGAAAAACACTCAAATCGGTGCAACCAACATTCCCATCCCGATGCCAGCGATTCTAAACCCTAGATAGACCCAGCCAAACCCTAGCCACTTCGGCGTAGCCGACACTGTTTTTGGTGCCACCAAGTTGGGCTGCCAAGTTTCTGTTGCACAAGTTCACATTTTCGGTCTGTCCGAGAATGTTGAATCGGCGTCACCGAGTTTGGCAATTCTGACCGTTGGTCACCTTGTCGGTGCAACCGAGATTCCTATATCGTTCCCTCCGAGATTCAAAAGTTGCCACCTTTTGGTCACTTCGGTACCACCGAGATTCACACATCAGTGTCATTGAGTTGGTCATTTTGTGTGTAACCGTTGGATTTTTGGGGATGCCTATATACATACCCCTCCACCACCACCTACTCGATAGAGAAGCACTCATGACTATTCCATACCTACCCTATCAATTTTCTGAGAGAGAACCACCTACCCTTGTGTTGAGGTCAAGATCTTTCACTACAACGATATGGATCTTGATTTCTAGCCTCCCCAAGTTTCTTTCCACCAATCCCATCTCTTCTACCAAGCCATATTTGTGAGAGAGTGATTGTGTGTTGAGGACTCTAACATCTTGAAGAACGAGGGCAAGGAGTTCATCGACATTACCAAAACTAATACCTTTTGGAGGGTGGTGCCTCCTAGATTGGTTAGGTGTCGCTTGGGAGCCTCCTTCTTCGTGTTGTGATGTTGAACCAAGATGTTTGTAAGGGCAAGGAGATCGCCTACTTCGTGAAGATCTACCCATAGTGAGGCTAGTCCTTCGTGGATAGAAGCCGTTATGGAATAGTCAAGGTTGCTACTTCGTGGAACCTTATGGGTGGAGCCCTCCATGGACTCTCATGACTGCTACCCTCCGTGGCTTGAAGACTCCATAAACGTGGACGTACGATAGTACCACCTATCAGAACAATGGGAAAAATGCTTGTGTCTCCAATTGCATTTGATCTCCTCATCTCATCTCTTTACTTGATGTGCAATGTCTTTACTTTCTGCTGCTATACTTGTTGACATGCATGTGTAGGGCATATAGACTTGCTAGCCTTGCTAAAATTCTTAAAATCTGCCAACCAATTAACTTGGGAAAAGGTTATGTTTTAATTTTCTGCTAGTAGTCTATTCACCCCCCCCCTCTAGACACTCTTCTAGTGATCCCTCAATTGGTATTGGTATCAGAGCATTTATCTCCATTGCATCGGCTTAATCACCAAGGAGGAAGATGGATGTGTCTAGTACAGGGAGTTTGAGTTGTAGAGTGCCTATTCTTGATGGAGAATATTATAGTCAATGGAAATCTTGGATGCTTGAGGTCTTTAATGAATTTCAATTGAGCAAATATGTTATGCGCCCCTATGAGCCTCCTATTGAGGAATCGCATCCCACAGATGAAGAGGAAATTAACATGCTTAGTAACCTAAGAACTGTCAATCTTATTGTTAGAGGTTTACCAAGATTTGTGCTTTCTCAATTGAAGAACTTTGCATGTGCTTATACCTTATGGACTGATTTGGAGAAACGATATCCAAATCTTTATTTAGGAAATCTTGATGAAAATCTTCATAAAACTGTTACTTTTCTCAAAATGAAGCCTAGTGATCCAAACTTTGATATATGCCTATTTGAGCTCCATGATCTTATGTGTGCCAAAGGATATGTCACCACTATAAACAACATTATCTTTGCAACCGTTCACATTCATATACTTGAACATTGTCATGATCACAAACCTAATGAATCTCTTGTTGTTTATGACAAGGATTTCCCACTTGATGATGACAATGTGGAACATGACTATCTTGGAGAAGATGAGTTGTTCGACATCGAGTATGACAAGATCATGAAGAATCTAAGTCTCATGGCAAACTTCAAGTATTATATGTCCGGAGGAAAAGAGTGGATTCTCGATAGTGGCTGTATCGATCATATTACTCGTGACAAAGACATGTTCCAAGAAATCACGCCTAATCAAGGTCCTCGAAGGTACATGACCTTTGGAGACAACTCTAAGGGTATGGTACTTGGCCTTGGTAAGGCGGACATATCCCATGATAGCTCTATTCAAAATGTTATGCTTGTCGAATCCCTTGGCTACAATCTTCTGTCTATGTCTAGACTTGCCGGTATTGGTTTCGATGTGTTATTCACAAATGTAGATTGCCAAGTGTTTCATCAAGATAATCATAAAATGTTCTTTACCAGTTTCCATAGAGGTGATCTATACATTGTTGATTTCGCTAAAATATCTAAGCCTCGTACTTGCTTAATTGCTAAATCCTCTAAAGGTTGGCTTTGGCATAGAAGACTTGGACATGTAGGCATGCGCAATCTAAATAAGCTAATCAAGGGCGATCACATTATTCGTGTTAAATATGTTATATTTGACAAAGATAGACTTTGTAGCGCTTGTCAAGCGGGAAAACAAGTACGTGGAAGTCATCCCGTTAAGAACATCATGATTACTAGGAGACCACTTGAGTTACTTCACATGGATCTTTTCGGTCCCAATGCTTACAAGAGTCTCGGTGGAAATTCCTATGGTCTAGTTATAGTTGATGATTTTTGTAGATTTACATGGGTATTTTTCCTTGATGATAAGTCGCAGGTTCAAAAGATCTTCAAGAACTTCGTTCGTAAAGCGCAAAATCAATTTGAAGTGAAGATCAAGAAGGTTCGAAGTGATAACGGATCCGAGTTCAAGAACACACATGTGGATACCTTTCTTGAAGAAGAAGGTGTCTCACATGAGTTCTTGGCTATGTACACGCCACAACAAAATGGAGTTGTTGAAGGAAGAACCAGATGCTTATTGAGATGGATAGAATGATGCTTGACGAAAATAAGACACCAAGACACTTTTGGGCAGAAGCCATGGAAACAACAAGTCATGCCACAAACCGACTCTATTTGCACAAGCTTCTCGGTAAAACGTCATATGAGCTACTGACCGGTAACAAACCCCAAGTTGCATACTTGCGGGTATTCGGCTCCAAGTGCTACATTCTTGACAAGACTCGTCTTACTAAATTCGCTCCTAAATCTCATGAAGGATTCCTACTTGGTTATGGTTCGAACATTCACACTTACCGTGTCTAACACAACTTCACTCGAAAAGTTGAAGAGACGGTAGATGTGAAATTTGATGAATCTAATTGTTCGTAGGTCGAACAATTGCCAAATGATGTATGTCATCAGGACCGTTCGGAAGCTATCCTAGATTTACCCATCGGCAAGATTCGTCCCATGGAGGTGAAGGAAAGTACTTCATCAACTCAAGTGGAAACCCCTACCTCACAACAAGGTGAACCACAACATGACATGGAGGCATCGACAAGCGGTACATGACAAGATGAAGAGGAGGAGGAAGTACATCATGAAGATCCTGTTGGAAATACGCCCCAGAAGCAATAATAAATTGGTTATTATCATATTTCCCTCTTCATGATGATCGTTTATTATCCATGCTATAATTGTATTGATCGGAATCACAGATACATGTGTGGATTCATAGACAACACCATGTCCCTACTATGCCTCTAATAGACTAGCTCGTTGATCAAAGATGGCTATGGTTTAATAGTCATGGACATGAGATGTCATTTGATAACAGGATCACATCATTAGCAAAATGATGTGATCGACAAGACCGAAACTACAAACATAGCATTTGATCGTGTCAGTTTATTCCTACTGTTTTCTGCATGTCAAGTATATGTTCCTATGACCATGAGATCATGCAACTCACTGACACCGGCGGAGTACCATGTGTGTATCAAACGTTGCAATGTAGTTGGGTGAATATAAAGGTGCTCTATAGGTATCTCCGAGGGTGTCTGTTGGGTTGGCATGGATTAACACTGGGATTTGTTACTCCGTGTGACAGAGAGGTATCTCAGGGCCCACTCGGTAATACAACATCACAATAAGCCTTGCAAGCAATGTGACTAAGTGTTAGTCACGGGATCTTGTATTACGGAACAAGTAAAGAGACTTGCCAGTAAATTGGTTGAACTAGGTATGGAGATGCTGACGATCGAATCTCGGGCAACTAACATACCGAAGAACATAGGGAACAGGATACGAGATTAACTGAATCCTTGACATAAAGGTTCGACCGATAAAGATCTTCATAGAATATGTAGGTACCAATATGGGCATCTAGATCCCGCTATTGGTTATTGACTGTAGAGGTGTCTAGGTCATGTCTACATAGTTCTCGAACCCGCAAGGTCTGCACACTTAAGGTTTGGTGACGTTTCGGTAGTATAGACTTATGTATGGTGGTGACCGAAGGTTGTTTGGAGTCCCGGATGAGATCTCGGAAGTCATGAGGAGCTCCGGAATGGTCCGGAGGTAAAGATTTATATATAGGAAGTCCTGTTTTGGTCACCGGGAAAGTTTCGGGCTCATCGGTAGTGTACCGGGAGTGCCGGGAGGGTGCCGGGGGACCATCGGGAGGGGTGTCTCGACCTAAAGGAACTCATAGGCTGTGGGAGGAGTCAAATCATCCCTTGGTGGTCTGGTCTAAATCCCCACTAAGGCTCATGCGTCTAGGGGTGGGGAAAACCCAAAAGGTGGAGAGGTGGAAAGCGTTTCCATGTGGAAAGGAGGAATCCTACTCCTAATAGGATTCGAGTAGGAAACCTCCACCTCCGATTTCGACCAAACCTTGAGGGTTTGTGGCTACCTCCTCCCCTCCCCCTCCTATATATACTAGAGGATTTAGAGGGGAAAGCTAACCCAAATTGCCACGTGCTGCCCTCTTCTTCCTCTAGATCTATTTCTCCTCTAGATTAGTTCTGCGGTGCTTAGGAGAAGCCCTGCAGGATTAGTTCCACCACCATCACCGCCACGCCATCGCGCTGCCGGAGAACTCATCTACCTCTCCGCTCCCTCTTTCTGGATCAAGAAGGCAGAGATCGTCATCAAGTTGTACATGTGCTGAACGCGGAGGTGTCGTCCTTTCGGCGCTAGATTGGAAGGACCGTGATGAAAATCGCGAGATGATTCGTAATTGGATCGCAGACGGATCATGATGAGATTGCAGGATGGATCATGATTGGATCGTGGGACAGATAGTGATGGGATTGCGGGGCGCTCAGCGATTTGGATCGCGAAGACGTTCGACTACATCAACTGTGTTTCTTAACGCTTCCCGCTTAGCGATCTACAAGGGTATGTAGATCCACTCTCCCTCTCGTAGATGCTGATCACCATGGATAGATCTTGCATGTGCGTAGGAAATTTTTTGTTTCCCATGCAACATTCCCCAACAGTGGCATCATGGGCTAGGTCTATGTGTAGATGAGATCTCACGTAGAACACAAAGAGTTTGTGGGCGTTGACGCTTAGATTGCTTCCTCCCTTGGTTGTGTTTTGGTTGAGAGGTATTGCGGGATTAAGCGGCCCGGACCAACCTTACTCATACGCTTACGAGAGACCGGTTCCATTGAATGGCGTGTAACTTTGTTGCACAAGATGGCTGGCGGGTGTCTGTTTCTCCTACTTTAGTTGGATCATATTCGACAAAGGCGGTACTTGAGAAGGTTGAAAAGCAATTTATGTATCACCATTGTGGTTTTGCATAGGTGAGAATTGTTCTTGCTACATACCCATAGCAGCCACGTAAAACTTGCAACAACAATTAGAAGACGTCTAATTTGTTTTTGGAGGGTATGTTGTGATGTGATATGGCCAATTACATGATGAGATATATGTGATGTATGAGATGATCATGTATTGTATAGAATATCACGACTTGCATGTCGATGAGTACGGCAACCAGCAAGAGCCATAGGGTTGTCTTTAATTATTGTATGACCTGCGTGACAATCATTAAGCGCAATGTAATGTTTTACTTTATCGCTAAGCGGTAGCAATAATAGTAGAAGCATGGTGGGCGCGACAACCCCGATGGTGACACGTTGATGGAGATCAAGATGATGGAGATCAGGGTGTCATGCCGGTGATGATGGAGATCATGTCGGTGCTTTCAAGATGGAGATCAAAAGCACAAGTTCATGACCATATCATGTCACTTATGATTTGCATGTGATGTTAATCCTTTTATGCACCTTGTTTTACTTAGGACGAAGGTACCATTATAAGGTGATCCCTCACTTAAATTTCAAGATAAATTGTGTTCTCCCAGAGTGTGCACCGTTGTGAAAGTTCATCGTGTCGAGACACCACGTGATGATCAGGTGTGATAGACTCTACGTTCACATACAATGGGTGCAAGCCAGTGTTGCACATGCAAAACACTCGGGTTAAACTTGACGAGCCTAGCATGTACAGACATGGCCTCGGAACACAAGAGACTGAAAGGTCGAACATGAGTCATATAGTAGATATGATCAACATGATGATGTTCACCATTGAAACCACCTCAACTCACGTGATGATCGGCCTTGAGTTGGTGAATTTGGATCACGTATCACTCGAATGACCAGAGGGATGTCAATTTGAGTGGGAGTTCTTAAGTAATATGATTAATGGAACTCATTATCATGAACATAGTCACTAGTGTCTTTGCAAATTATGTTGTAGATTACTAGCTCACGCTATAGCTCCCTTGAATTTTTATATGTTCCTAGAGAAATAGAGTTGAAAGATGATGGTGGCAATATTGCGGACTGGGTCGGTGATGTGAGGATTTTCCTCATTGCTACACAGAAGGCTTATGTCCTTAATGCACCGCTCGATGCGCCACCCCCTTTACCGTCGTCTGTAGATGTTGTGAACATCTGACAGGCTCGTTCCGATGACTACTTGATAGTTTAGTGCTTCATGCTTTACAGCTTAGAATTGAGGCTCCAAAAACGTTTTGAACGTCATGGAACACACGAGATGTTCTAAGAGATGAAATTGGGATCTCAGGCTCATGCCCGTGTTGTGAGATATGAGATCTCCAACAATATTCTTTGCCTGCAAGATGAAGGAGAATAGCTCAATCGTTGAGCATGTGCTCAGATTGTCTGGGTGCTACAATCACTCGAATCGAGTGGGAGTTGATCTTCTAGATAAGAAAGTGATTGATATAGTTTTCCAAGTCACTGTCACTAAGCTACTAGAGCTTCGTGATAAACTATGAAATGCCAGGGATGGAAATAATGATCCCTGAGCTGTTCGCGATATTTGACGTTGCGAAGGTAGAAATCAAGAAGGATCATCAAGTGTTGATGATTAGTAAAACCACTAGTTCTGAGAAGGGCAAGGGCAAGGTGTTGGGGAACGTCGCATGGGATACAAAAAATTTCCTACGCACACGCAAACCTATCCATGGTGATGAGCATCTACGAGAGGGAGAGTGGATCTACATACCCTTGTAGATCGCTAAGCGGGAAGCGTTAAGAAACGCGGTTGGTGTAGTCAAACATCTTCGCGATCCAAATCGCCGAGCGTCCTGCGATCTCATCACGATCCGTCCCGCGATCTTGGTCACGATCTGTCCCGCGAACTCATCACGATCTGTTCCGTGATCTCATCACGAACTGTCTCGCGATCTCGATCATAGTCCTTCCGATCTAGCGCCGAACGGACGGCACCTCCGCGTTCAGCACATGTGCAGCTTGATGACGATCTCCACCATCTTGATCCAGCAAGAGGAGGTGGAGAGGAGAGAGAGTTCACCGGCCACATGACGGCGCTCCGGTGATGGTGGTGGTGGAGCAATTCCGGTAGGGCTTCGCCTAAGCGCTGCAGAAATCCGATCTAGAGGAGCACTGGTGAAACGGGTAGCACGTGGCCGTAAAATCTGTGCAAAAACCCTCTATTCCACTAGTATATACAGGAGGAGAGGAGAGGAAGAGGGTCTGGCGCACAAGGCAGCCAACCAGCCTTGTGCGCCAAGGAGGAGAGGAATCCTACTTCTCCTCCAATCCTAGTTGGACTAGGATTGCTCCCTATTGGCTGATTTTCCACTTTTTCCTTTAGCCTTTTCTTCTCCTGCACCATGGGCCTTTTGTGGCTGTTCCACCATCCTACTAAGGGCTGGTTATTATTCTCCCACAGCCCATGGACCCTCTCGGGTCGAAATACCCCTCCCGGAGGTCTCCCGGTACACTACCGGCACTCCCGGTACACTACCGATGAGCCCGAAACTTTTCCGGCGACCAAACTGGGAATTCCTATATATGAATCTTTACCTTCGGACCATTCCAGAGCTCCTCGTGACGTCCGGGATCTCATCCGGGACTCTGAACAACCTTCGGTCACCACCATACATAACTCTACACTACCGAAACGTCACCAAACCTTAAGTGTGCAGACCCTGCGGGTTCGAGAACTATGTAGACATGACCGAGACACCTCTACGGTCAATAACCAATGGTGGGACCTAGATGTCCACATTGGTTCCTACATATTCTACGAAGATCTTTATCGGTCGAACCTCTATGTCAAGAATTCAGTTAATCCCGTATAACGTTCCCTTTGTTCTTCGGTATGTTACTTGCCCGAGATTCGATCGTCGGTATCTCCATACCTAGTTCAACCTCGTTATTGTCATGTCTCTTTACTCGTTCCGTAATACAAGATCCCGCAACTAACAATTAGTCACATTGCTTGCAAGGCTCATTGTGATGTTGTATTACCGAGTGGGCCCCGAGATACCTCTCCGTCACACGGAGTAACAAATCCCAGTCTTGATCCATGCCAACTCAACAGGCACCCTCGGAGATACCTGTAGAGCACCTTTATAGTCACCCAGTTACGTTGCGACGTTTGATACACACAAGGCACTCCTACGATGTCCGTGAGTTGCATGATCTCATGGTCATAGGAACATATACTTGACATGCAGAAAACAGTAGCAATAAACTGACACGATCATATGCTACGTTTGTAGTTTGGGTCTTGTCCATCACATCATTCTCCTAATAATGTGATCCCGTTATCAAATGACATCTCATGTCCATGGCTAGGAAACCTTAACCATCTTTGATCAACGAGCTAGTCCATTAGAGGCATACTAGGGACATGGTTTTGTCTATGTATCCACACATGCATCTAAGTCTCCGATCAATACAATTATAGCATGGATAATAAACGATTATCATGAAAAAGGAAATATGATAATAACTAATTTATTATTGCCTCTAGGGCATATTTCCAACAGTCTCCCACTTGCACTAGAGTCAATAATCTAGTTCACATCACCATGTGATTCGCATTGTTATGAATCTAACACCCAATGAGTTCTGGGGTTCGGTCATGCTTTGCATGTGAGAGAGGTCTTATAGTCAATGGGTCTGTAACATTCAGACCCGTGTGTACTTTGCAAATCCCTATGTCAAACTGTAAACACTGCTACCACACTCCACTTGGTACTATTCCAAATGGCTGCTCCACTATACGTATCCAGATTGCAACTACGAGTCATCCGGATTGGTGTTAAAGCTTGCATCGACGTAACTCTTTACGACGAACTCTTTATCACCTCCATAATCGAGAAACATCTCCTTAGTCTTTTAGTCACTAAGGATAATCTTGACCGCTATCCAGTGCTCCATTCCAGGATCACTTTGAAACCTTCTGGCAATACTTATGGCAAGGCTGACATCGGGTCTTGTGCATAGCATTGCATACATGATAGAGCCTATGGCTGAAGCATAGGGGATGACACTCATCTTTTCTCTATCTTCTGCAGTCACTGGGCATTGAGTCTTACTGAACTTTATACCTTACAAATCAGGCGAGAACTCTTTCTCTAACAGATCCATTTTTAACTCTTTCAAAATCTTGTCAAGGTATGTGCTCATTGGAAGTCTCATCAAGTATCTTGATCTATCTCTATAGATCTTGATGCTCAACAATTAGGTAGCTTTATCCAGGTCTTCCTTGGAAAAACTCTTTTCAAACACCTGTTTATGCTCTCCAGAATTTCTACATCATTTCCGAATAGCAATATGTCATCTACATATACTTATCAGAAACTATATAGTGCTCCCACTCACTTTATTGCAAATACAAGTTTCTCGTAAACTTTGTATAGACTAAAAAACTTTGATCACCTCATCAAAGTGTATATTCCAACTCCGAGATGCTTGCTTCAGTTCATAGAAGAATCACTGAAGCTCGCACATCTTTTAGCATCCTTAGGACTGACAAAACCTTCTGGTTGTATCTCATACAACCTTTCCTTAAGGAAGGAAACGATGTTTTGGCATCCATCTGCCAGATTTCATAATTGAAAAATGCAGCAACTCCTATCATAATTCCAACAGACTTCAGCATCGCTACGAGAGAGAAAGTCTCATCGCAGTCAACTCTTTGAACTTGTCGTAAACTACTTTGCAACAAGTCAAGCTTTAAAAATGGTAACATTTACCATCAGCGTCTGTCTTCATTTTAAAGATCCATTTGTACTTAACGACCTGCCGTCCAACGATCAAGTCCACCAAAGTCTATACTTGGTTTTCATACATGGATCCTTTCTCGGATTTCATGGCCTCTAACCATTTGTTGGTTTCCGGGCCCATCATCGCTTCTCCATAGTTCGTAGGTTCATCGTTGTCCAACAACATCACCTTCAAGACAGGGTTGTCGTACCGCTCAGTAAAAGTACACATCCTTGTCGACCTATGAAGTTTGATAGTAACTTGATCCGAAGCTTCATGATCATCATCATTAACTTCCTCTTCAACTGACGTAGGCTTCACAGAAACATCTTTCTGCGCTATGCCACTTTCTGGTTGAAGCGAAGGTTCAATAACCTCATCAAGTTCTATTTTCCTCGTAGGTCGATAGTTACTTCATCCGAAGCTTCATGATCATCATCATTAACTTCCTCTTCAATTGACGTAGGCTTCACAGAAACATCTTTCTGTGCTGCTCTACTTTCTGGTTGAAGCAAAGGTTCAATAACCTCATCAAGTTCTATCCTCCTCCCACTCAATTCTTTCAATAGAAACCTTTTCTCGAGAAAGGATCCATTTTAGTAACAAACACTTTGCACTTGGATCTGAGATAGAAGGTTCACCCAACTGATCTTAGGGTATTCTATGAAGATGCATTTGTCCGCCTTGGGTTCGACCTCATTAGG
Organism: Hordeum marinum; assembly: GCA_022496015.1. NCBI lineage: Eukaryota > Viridiplantae > Streptophyta > Magnoliopsida > Poales > Poaceae > Hordeum > Hordeum marinum. The sequence continues at coordinate 260,540,512 of CM039674.1, read as the reverse complement.
TGAAAACATTTTCCACACAAGTGTCGCAGCCCCCAAATATTAAGAAATGACAGCTTAGGTTTCTATCAAACCATAATTCACACAGTGTCATCTCAACGGATTTAGATGGTGCCCTATTTAAAGTGAATGTAGTTGTCTCTAATGCATAACCCCAAAATTATAGTAGTAAAACGATAAGAGACATCATAGCACGCACCATGTCCAATAGAGCATAACTATGATGTTCGGACACACCATCACACTATGGTGTTCTAGGTAGCGTTTAGTTGTGAAACAACTTTCACATCGTCTTAAGTTCTATGCCAAACTCGTGACTCAGATATTTACCTCCACGATCATATCGCAGTCATTTTTATCTTCTTGTCACGATGATATTTAAACTTCACTCTGAATTTGCTTGAACCTTTCAAACGATTCAGACTTGTGTTTCATTAAGTAAATATACACTATATCTACTCAAATCATCAGTGAAGGTAAGAAAATAATGATATCCACTGCACGCTACAAGACTCACTGGATTGCATACATCAACATGTATCATTTCCAATGAATCACTTGCCCGCTCCATCCAACGGGGGTTTTAGTCATCTTGCCCAAGAGGCATGGTTCACATGTCTCAACCGATTCAAAATCGAATGCGTCCAAAGATCCATCGGCATGGAGTTTCTTCATGCGCTTTATACCAATATGACATTTAGCGGCAGTGCCAAAAGTATGTGGTACTATCATTATTAACTTTGTATCTTTTGACATCAGTGTTATGAACATGTGTATTACTACGATCAAGATTTCAACAAACCATTCTCACTGGGTGCATGACCATTGAAGGTATTATTCATGTAAACAGAATAACCATTATTCTCTAACTTAAATGAATAACCGTATTGCAATAAACATGATCTAATCATGTTCATGCTCAACGCAAAACACCAAATAACATTTATTTAGGTTCGTCACTAATCCTGAATGTAGAGAGAGCTTGCGATGTGGATCACATCAACCTTGGAAATATTTCCAACACATATTGTCACCTTACCCTTAGCTAGTTCTCCGTCTATTTCGTAGCTTTTATTTCGAGTTACTAACATTTAGAAACCGAACCGGCATACAATACCCAGGTGCTACTAGGAGTACTAGCAAGGTACACATCAATAACTCGTATATCAAATATACTTCAGTCGATGTTGCCAGCCTTCTTATCTACCAAGTATCTAGGGTTGTTCCGCTTCAGCGACTGCTCGCCTCATAACAGAAGCACTTAGTCTCGGGTTCGAGCTCAACTTTGGGTTGCTTCACTGGAGCAGCAACTGACTTGCTATCCATGAAGTTTCCCTCCTTGCTCTTGCCCTTCTCGAAACTAGTGGTTTGATTAACCATCAAAACTTGATGCTCCTTCTTGATTTCTACCTTCGCGGTGTCAAACATCGCAAACAGCTCAGGGATCAACATTTCTTTCCCTGGCATTTTATAGTTCATCACCAAGTTCTAGTAGCTCAGTGACAGTGACTTGGAGAACTACATCAATCACTATCTTATCTGGAAGATCAACTCCCACTCGATTCAAGCGATTGTAGTACCCAGACAGTCTGAGCACATGCTCAACGATTGAGCTATTCTCTTTCATCTTCCAGGCAAAGAATCTTGTTGGAGATCTCATATCTCGCAACACAGGAACGAGCCTAAGATCACAATCTCTGCTCCTAGAACATCTCATATGTTCCATGACGTTCAAAACGTTTTGGAGCCTCAATTCTAAGCCGTAATGCATGACGCACTAAACTATCAAGTAGTCATCGAAACGTGCCTGTCAGATGTTCACAACATCTACAGAAGACGCTAGAGGGGGTGGCGCACCGAGCGGTGCATTAAGGACATAAGCCTTCTATGCAGCAATGAGGACAATCCTCAGATCACGGACCTAGTACGAAATATTGCTACCAACATCTTTCAACTCTATTTCTCTAGGAACATATAAAAATTTAAGGGAGCTACGGCGCGAGCTAGTAATCTACAACATAATTTCCAAAGACACTATTGACTATGTTCATGATAAATGAGTTCAATTAATCATATTACTTAAGAACTCCCACTCAAATTGACATCCCTCCGATCATTCGAGTGATACATGATCCAAATTCACCAACTCAAGTCCGATCATCACGTGAGTTGAGGTGGCTGCAATGGTGAACATCATTATGTTGATCATATCTACTATATGACTCATGTTCGACCTTTCGGTCTCTTGTGTTCCGAGGCCATGTCTGTACATGCTAGGCTCGTCAAGTTTAACCCGAGTGTTCTGCACGTGCAAATCTGGCTTGCACCCATTGTATGTGAACGTAGAGTCTATCACACCCGATCATCACGTGGTGTCTCAACACGACGAACTTTCGCAACGGTGCACACTCGGGGAGAACACAATTTATCTTGAAATTAAGCGAGGGATCACCTTATAATGCTACCGTCATCCTAAGCAAAACAAGGTGCATAAAAAGGATTAACATCACATGCAAATCATAAGTGACATGATATGGCCATGAACTTGTGCTTTTGATCTCCATCTAGAAAGCACCGGCATGATCTCCATCGTCACCGGCATGACACCATGATCTCCATCATCTTGATCTCCATCAACGTGTCGCCATCGGGGTTGTCACGCCCTGCATGCTTCTACTACTATTGCTACCGTAGCGATAAAGTAAAGCATTACATAGTGCTTAATGATTGACACGCAGGTCATACAATAATTAAAGACAACCCTATGGCTCCTGCCGGTTGCCGTACTCATCGACATGCAAGTCGTGATAATCTATATATCACATGATCATCTCATACATCACATATATCTCATCATGTAATTGGCCATATCACATCACAACATACCCTGCAAAAACAAGTTAGACGTCCTCTAATTGTTGTTGCATGTTTTACGTGGCTGCTACGGGTATCTAGCAAGAACGATTCTCACCTATGCGTAAACCACAACGGTAATACACTAGTTGCTTTTCAACCTTCTCAAGGACCGCCTTTGTCGGATCCGATCCAACTAAAGTGAGAGAAACTGTCATCCACAAGCCATCTAGGCAACAAGTTGCGTCGAGGGAACTGGTCTCTCGTAAGCGTACGAGTAATGTTGGTCTAGGCCGCTTCATCTCACAATCCCGCTGAACCAAAATACGACCAAGGGAGGAAGCAATCTAAGCATCAACGCCCACAAAACTTTTGTGTTCTACTCGAGATCTCATTGAACCATCAACCTAGCTCATGATGCCACTGTTGGGGAACGTCGCATGGGAAACAAGAAAATTCCTACGCACACGCAAACCTATCCATGGTGATGAGCATCTACGAGAGGGAGAGTGGATCTACATACCCTTGTAGATCGCTAAGCGGGAAGCGTTAAGAAACGTGGTTGGTGTAGTCGAACATCTTCGCGATCCAAATCGCCGAGCGTCCTGCAATCTCGTCACGATCCGTCCCGCGATCTTGTTCACGATCTGTCCTGCGAACTCATCACGATCTGTTCCGTGATCTCATCACGAACTGTCTCGCGATCTCGATCACGGTCCTTCCGATCTAGCGCCGAACGGACGGCACCTCCGCGTTCAGCACACGTGCAGCTTGATGACGATCTCCACCATCTTGATCCAGCAAGAGGAGGTCGAGAGGAGAGAGAGTTCACCGGCAGCGTGACGGCGCTCCGGTGATGGTGGCGGTGGAGCAATTCCGGCAGGGCTTCGCCTAAGCGCTGCAGAAATCCGATCTAGAGGAGCACCGGTGAAACGGGTAGCACGTGGCCGTAAAATCTGTTCAAAAACCCTCTATTCCACTAGTATATATAGGAGGATAGGAGAGGAAGAGGGGCTGGCGCACAAGGCAGCCAACCAGCCTTGTGCGCCAAGGAGGAGAGGAATCCTACTTCTCCTCCAATCCTAGTTGGACTAGGATTGCTCCCTATTGGCTGATTTTCCACTTTTTCCATTAGCCATTTCTTCTCCTGCGCCATGGGCCTTTTGTGGCTGTTCCACCAGCCCTCTAAGGGCTGGTTATTATTCTCCCACAGCCCATGGACCCTTTGGGGTCGAAATACCCCTCCCGGAGGTCTCCCGGTACACTACCGGCACTCCCTGTACATTACCGATGAGCCCGAAACTTTTCCGGCGACCAAACTGGGACTTCCTATATATGAATATTTACCTCCGGACCATTACGGAGCTCCTCGTGACGTCCGGGATCTCATCCGGGACTCTGAACAACCTTTGGTCACCACCATACATAACTCTACACTACCGAAACGTCACCAAACCTTAAGTGTGCAGACCCTGCGGGTTCGAGAACTATGTAGACGTGACCGAGACACCTCTACGGTCAATAACCAATGGCGGGACCTGGACACCCACATTGGTTCCTACATATTCTACGAAGATCTTTATCGGTCGAACCTCTATGTCAAGGATTCAGTTAATCCCGTATAATGTTCCCTTTGTTCTTCGGTATGTTACTTGCCCGAGATTCGATCGTCGGTATCGCCATACCTAGTTCAACCTCGTTACTGGCAAGTCTCTTAACTCATTCCGTAATACAAGATCCCAAAACTAACAATTAGTCACATTGCTTGCAAGGCTCATTGTGATGTTGTATTATCGAGTGGGCCCCGAGATACCTCTCCGTCACACGGAGTAACAAATCCCAGTCTTGATCCATGCCAACTCAACAGACACCCTTGGAGATACCTGTAGAGCACCTTTATAGTCACCCAGTTACATTGCGACGTTTGATACACAAAAGGCACTCCTCCTATGTCCGTGAGTTGCATGATCTCATGGTCATAGGAACATATACTTGACATGCAGAAAACAGTAGCAATAAACTGACACGATCATATGCTACGTTTGTAGTTTGGGTCTTGTCCATCACATCATTCTCCTAATGATGTGATCCCTTTATAAATGACATCTCATGTCCATGGCTAGGAAACCTTAACCATCTTTGATCAATGAGCTAGTCCATTAGAGGCATACTAGGGACATGGTTTTGTCTATGTATCCACACATGCATCTAAGTCTCCGATCAATACAATTATAGCATGGATAATAAACGATTATCATGAACAAGGAAATATGATAATAACTAATTTATTATTGCCTCTAGGGCATATTTCCAACACAAGGAGAGAAACTTCATGGATGGCAAGTCAGTTTTTGCTCCAATGAAACAACCCAAAGTTGAACCCAAACCCGAGACTAAGTGCTTCTATTATGAGGAGAGCGATCGCTGAAGCGGAACAACCCTAGATACTTGGTATGTAAGAAGGCTAGCAACGTTGACAGAAGTATATTTTGAGATACGTGTTATTGATGTGTACCTTGCTAGTACTCCTAGTAGCACCTGGGTATAGGATACCGGTTAGGTTGCTAAATGTTAGTAACTCGAAATAAAAGCTACGGAATAAACGGAGACTATCTAAGTGTGAGGTGAAGATGTATGTTGGAAATGTTTCCAAGGTTGATGTGATCAACATCGCATGCTCTCTCTACCTTCGGGATTAGTGACAAACCAAAATAAATGTTATTTGGTGTTTGCGTTAAGCATGAACATGATTGGGTCGTGTTTTTTGGAACACGGTTATTCATTTAAGTTAGATAATAATGGTTATTCTGTTTACATGAATAAAACCTTCAATGGTCATGCACCCAGTGAGAATGGTTTGTTGAATTGATCGTAGTAATACACATGTTCATAACATTGATGCCAAAAGATACAAAGTTAATAATGATAGTAGCACATACTTGTGGCACTGCCGCTAAATGTCATATTGGTATAAATTGCATGAAGAGACTCCGTGTTGATGGACCTTTGGACTCATTCGTTTCGAATAGGTTGAGACATGCAGACCATGCCTCTTGGGCAAGATGGCTACAGACCCCGTTTTTTGTATGATGGAGCGGGCTAGTAACTTATTGTAAATGATACATATTGATGTATACGATCCAATGAGTATTGTAGCGTGTGGTGGATATCGTTATTTTCTCACTTCACTGAAGATTTGAGTAGATATAGTGTATATTTACTTAATGAAACAGAAGTCTGAAGCGTTTGAAAAGTTCAAGCAGAATCAGAGTGAAGTTTGAGATCATCGTGACGAGAAGATAAAATGTCTACGATATGATCGTGGAGGTGAATATCTGAGTTACGAGTTTGGTATACAACTTAAGACAATGTGAAAGTTGTTTCACAGCTCACGCCACCTGGAACACCATGGTGTGATGGTGTGTCCGTACGTCGCAGTCGTGCTTTATTGGATATGGTGCGAATTATGATGTCTCTTATCATTTTTCCACTATCATTTTGGGGTTATGCATTAGAGACTACCACATTCACTTTAAATAGGGCACCATCTAAATCCATTGAGATGACACCATATGGTTTGGCAGAAACCTAAGCTATCATTTCTTAGAGTTTGGGAATGCGACACTTATGTCTGATAAGCTCGAACCCAAAGCAGAAAAATGCATCTTCATAAGATACCCTGAGAACAGTTGGGCATACCTTCTATCTCAGATCCGAGTACAAAGTGTTTGTTGCTAAAACTAGGTCCTTTCTCGAGAAAAATTTCTCTCGAAAGAATTGAGTGGGAGGAAGATAGAACTTGATGAGGTTGTTGAATCTTTGTTTCAACTAGAGAGTAGCGCTGCGTAGAAAGATGTTTACGTGGAACCTACATCAGTTGAAGAGGAAGTAAATGATGATGATCATGAAGCTTTGTATCAAGTTACTATCAAACATCATAGGTCGACAAGGACGCGTACTGCTCCTGAGTGGTACGACAACCTTGTCTTGGAGGTCATGTTGTTGGACAACAATGAACCTACGAGCTATGGAGAAGCGATGATGGGCCCGGATTCCGACAAATGGTTAGAGGCCATGCAATCCGAGAAAGGATCCATGTATGAAAACCAAGTATAGACTTTGGTAGACTTGCTTGTTGGACGGCAGGTCATCGGGTACAAATGGACCTTTAAGATGAAGACAGACACTGATGGTAAATGTCACCATTAATAAAGCTCGACTTGTCGCAGAGAAGTTTCCGACAAGTTCAAGGAGTTGACTGCGATGAGACTTTCTCACTTGTAGCGATGCTAAAGTCTGTTGGAATTATGTTAGCTATTGCTGCATTTTTCAAATATGAAATTTGGCAGATGGATGTCAAAACATCGTTTCCTTAACGGTTTACTTGAGGAAAGGTTGTACGTGATACAACGAGAAGGTTTTTTTAGTCCTAAGGACGCTAAAGGGTGTGCGAGCTCCATCAATCCTTCTATGGGCTGGAGCAAGCATCTCGGAGTTTGAATATATGCTTTGATGAGGTGATCAAAGTTTTTGAGTCTATACAAAGTTTATGAGAAACTTGTATTTACAATAAAGTGAGTGGGAGCACTATTGAATTTTTGATAAGCATATGTGGTTGACATATTATTGATCAAAATTATGTAGAATTTCTGGAAAGCATAAACGGTTGTTTGAAAAGAGTTTTTCAAAGGAAGACCTGGATAAAGCTACCTAATTGTTGAGCATCAAGATCTATAGAGATAGATCAAGATGCTTGATGAGACTTTCAATGAATACATACCTTCAAAAGATTTTGAAAGAGTTCAAAATGGATCAGTCAGAGAAAGAATTCTTGCTTGATTTGTAAGGTGTGAAGTTGAGTAAGACTCGAAGTTTGACCACGGCAAAAGAAAGAGGAAGGATGAAGGTCGTCACCTATGCTTTAGCCATAGGCTCTATATAGTATGCCATAATGTGTACCGCACCTGTGTGTGCCTTGCCATGAGTCCATCAAGGGGTACAAGAATGATCGAGGAGTGGATCACTGGACAGCGGTCAAGATTATCCTTAGTAACTAAAAGACTAAGGAGATGTTTCGCGATTATGGAGGTGATAAAGAGTTCGTTGTAAAGACTTACGTCGATGCAAGCTTTAACACCAATCTGGATGACCCTTAGTAGCAATCCGGATACATATAGTGGATCAGCCATTTGGAATAGCTCCAAGTGGAGTGTGGTAGCAGTGTCTACAGTATGACATGGAGATTTGCAAAGTACACACGGATCTGAATGTCGCAGACCCGTTGACTAAAAGACCTCTCTCACATGCAAAGCATGATCGAGCCCCAGAACTCATTGGGTGTTAGATTCATAACAATGCGAATCACATGGTGATGTGAACTAGATTAATGACTCTAGTGCAAATGGGAGGCTATTGGAAATATTCCCTAGAGGCAATAATAAATTGGTTATTATCATATTTCCTTGTTCATGATGATCGTTTATTATCCATGCTATAATTGTATTGATCGGAAACTCAGATACATGTGTGGATACATAGACAACACCATGTCCCTAGTATGCCTCTAATAGACTATCTCGTTGATCAAACATGGCTATGGTTTCCTAGTCATGGACATAGATAACGGGATCACATCATTAGGAGAATGATGTGATGGACAAGACCCAAACTATAAACGTCACATTTGATCATGTCAGTTTATTGCTACTGTTTTATGCATGTCAAGTATCTATTCCTATGACCATGTGATCATGCAACTCACTGACACCGGAGGAGTACCTTGTGTGTATCAAACATCGCAACGTAAGTAGGTGACTATAAAGGTGCTCTACACGTATCTCCGAGGGTGTCTGTTGAGTTGACATGGATCAATACCGGGATTTGTTACTCCGTGTGACGGAGAGGTATCTCAGGGCCGAATTGGTAATACAACATCACAATAAGTCTTGCAAGCAATGTGACTAATTATTACTCATGGGATCTTGTATTACGTAATGAGTAAAGAGACTTGCCAGTAACGAAGTAGAACTAGGTATGGAGATGCCGATGATCGAATCTCGGACAAGTAACATACCGAAGAACAAAGGGAACATGATACGGGATTAACTGAATCCTTGACATAGAGGATTGACCGAAAAAGATCTTTGTTGAATATGTAGGAAGCAATATGGGCATCCAGGTCCCGCTATTGGTTATTGACCGTAGAGGTGTCTCGGTCATGTCTACATAGTTTTCGAACCCGCAGGTTTTGCACACTTAAGGTTCGGTGACGTTTTGGTACTATAGATTTATGTATGGTGGTGAACGAAGGTTGTTATAAGTTCCGAATGAGATCCCGGACGTCACGAGGAGCTCCCGAATGGTCCAGAGGTAAATATTTATATATATGAAGTCCTATTTTGGTCACCGGAAAAGTTTCGGGCTCATCGATAGTGCACCGGGAGTGCCGGGAGGGTGCCAGGGGACCATCTGGAGGGGTGTATCGACCCAAAGGACCTCATGGGCGGTTGGAGGAGTCAAACCATCCCCTGGTGGGATGGTCTAAGCCCCCACTAAGGCCCATGCGGCTAGGGGTGGGAAAACACAAAAGGTGGATAGGTGGAAAGAGTTTCCAAGTGGAAAGCAGGAATCCTACTCCTAATAGGATTGGAGTAGGACTCCTCCACCTCCAATTTCGACCAAACCTTGAGGGTTTGAGGCTGCCTCCTCCCCTCCCTCACTCCTATATATACTAGAGGATTTAGAGGGGAAAGCTAACCCTAATTTCCATGTGATGCCCTCTTCTTCCTCTAGATATGTTTCTCCTCTAGATTAGTTTTGCGGTGCTTAGGCGAAGCCCTACAGGATTAGTTCCACCACCATCGCCGCCACACCGTCGCACTGTCGGAGAACTCATCTACCTCACTGCTCCCTCTTGCTGGATCAAGAAGGCGGAGATCGTCATCAAGCTGTACGTGTGCTGAACGCGGAGGTGTCGTCCGTTCGGCGCTAGATCGGAAGGACCGTGATCAAGATCACGAGACGATTCATGATTGGATCGTGAGACGGATCGTGATGAGATCGCGAGATGTATCGTGATGGGATCACGGGATGCTCGGTGATTTGGATTGCGAAGACGCTCGACTACATCAACCGCGTTTCTTAACGCTTCCCGCTTAGCGATCTACAAGGGTATGTAGATCCACTCTCCCTCTCGTAGATGCTCATCACCATGGATAGATCTTGTGTGTGCGTAGGAAATTTTTTGTTTCCAATGCAACATTCCCCAACAGATCCACCACAACCTCCTTTACCAACACCTCAAGGGAACGACACCTTCAACAACAACGAAGATGAAGGAAATTATGATGAAGAAGAAGCTCCACCATCCAACAATTGGAAGATGACACGAGTTCGAGCACAAGTGACCAAGAACCATCCCCTAAACCTAATCTTTGGAGATATCCAAACCGGGAGAATCACTCTCTCTAAAACCCATCTAGCTAACTTTTGTGAGCATTGTTCATTCATATCTAGCATTGAGCCTTTGAAGGTAGAACAAGCTCTTGAAGACGCGGACTGGGTGAACTCTATGCATGAAGAGCTTCACAACTTCAAAATGAACGAAGTGTGGACACTCGGGGAGAAGCCCGAAGACGAGCACAACATCATCGGAACCAAATGGGTGTTTCAGAACAAGCAAGACGAAGACGGTCAAGTCATACGCAACAAGGCACGTCTTGTGGCCCAAGGATATACTCAAGTCGAAGGTATGGACTACGTTGAGACTTATGCGCCCATTGCTAGACTAGAAGCTATTCAAATTCTTCTTGCCTATGCTAATCACCATGATATCACGCTTTATCAAATGGACATTTAAAGTGCGTTTTTAAATGGTGAAATTGAAGAAGAGGTTTATGCTAAGAAACCACCTGGTTTTGTGAGTCCTAAGAAACCTAATCATGCTTACATGCTTCCTAAAGCCCTTTATGGTCTTAAGCAAGCCCCTCGTGCTTGGTACAAATGCTTAACGAAGTTTCTCATTGAAAAAGGTTTTGAAATTGGTAAAATTGATGCAACCTAGTTCACTAAGAGAGTTAATGGTGAATTATTTGTGTGCAAAATCTATGAGGACGATATTATCTTTGGTTCCACTAACCCTCAATTTAGTGAAAGATTTGGAAGGTTGATGTCCGAGAAGTATGAGATGTCCATGATGTGTGAGCTAAAAGTCTTTCTTGGATTGCAAATCAAGCAATCAAGATAAGGAACTTTCATCTCTCAAACTAAGTATACCAAGGACTTGATCAAGAAATTCAACATGCAAGATTGCAAAGGTATGAAAACTCCCATGCCAACTAGTGGACATGTTGATCTAACCAAGGAAGATAAACCGGTTGATCAAAAAGTTTATCGATCCATGATTGGTTCATTGCTATATCTATGTGCATCTCATCCCGATATTATGCTTAGTGTTTGCATGTGTGCTAGATATCAAGCTGCACCTAAGGAATGTCATCTTATGGCTGTGAAACGTATTGTGAGATACTTGATACAAACACCAAACTTTGCCATTTGGTATCCCAAGGGATCTTCTTTTAACGTTGTTGTCTACTCCAACTCGGACTATGCTGGTGACAAGGTTGATAGAAAATTCACCTGGGTACTTTTCAATTTTTGGGTAGATCTCTTGTGTCTTGGTCCTCCAAGAAACAAAACTCGGTATCTCTATCTACTGCCGAACTTGAATATATTGCTGCTAGATCTTGTTATGTGCAGTTACTATGGATGACACAAACGCTTAAAGATTATGGAATCCATGTTAAAAAAGTTCCATTACTCTCTACAATGAAAGTGCTATTAAAATTGGACATAACCGTGTGCAACATTCTCGAACCAAGCATATTCAAGTTCAACATCATTTCATCCGTGATCATGTTGACAAAGGAGATATTAATCTTAAGCATGTTCGCACTAACAAGCAACTAGCACATATCTTTACTAAGCCAATTTATGAGAAAACTTTTTGTCACCTGAGGAGTGAGTTGAACATCATTGATGCTTCAAAGGGTATCTAGACTCACTCGGATGCTTGCAAGGGCATGAGCTTTCTTGATACTTCCATGATATTGCTAACACGATATCTAATGCCATGGAATCCTATGCTCCCTTGTATTGCATCTAACCATTAGTAGGTACTTGGAAGAACTTCATTCCACAAGATTGCAACCAACTCCAATTATGAGCAATCTTGTCTTTACCAAGTATCCACAACCCCTCTTGATGATGGAAGGAATAAGACAACAAAAACATATACTTGATATTTTATTTGATCTTTATTGCAAAACCACAATTGGTATCATGTCAAATGGATATACCCATTATTGTTCCTTGCATGACTAACCCTTGTAGGAAACAAGTGTACTAGAACGAGAAGGATTGCTCCAAACTCTAGATGTTCTTCATCAACCTCGAGCATCCTCAACAAGTTCACCTACGAGCAATGTCATCAACATCACTCAAAGGTCTGCTCTCATATCCTTGAAAAGGTCTTACTCCAAGTTATGAGCTAAAGAAACTCAAGTGATATGCAGACATTAAAATGCTTAAACGAAAAATGGTAACCTCATTCCGAGCTTAACGTAGAGTATGACCTATGATCAAGTATTCTTGCTTGGCTCCTAAGTCAATATACTCTAATATAGGTGGCCTAGTCACCGCCCATCACTAGTTAAGATTCTTGTGTGGTTTGCTCTTTATTTGCATGATCTCTAGTAACCACTCAAATATTTTCTATGTGATGCCCTTTTCTCCTTTTCTTCGAAAATATTTTCTTTTGACTCTTTGAAAACAGGAACTTGTCTCTTATCCTTTTCCTTCTATTTTATGTCTCGGAGTCGCCGACTTAGATATCTCGGTTCTACCGAAATTGTAGACAAGTTGCACTACCATACCTCGGTATCACCGATCTATCTGTCTAGGAGTCATCGATTTTGTTTTTCTCTTTGACTTTCTTCTGAAACTTCAATGATCCCTTTATTTTAAAAAAACATAACGAGGGGAATAATAAGCTACAATTAGGGGGAGGCATTCTTTATTCAAGGATCCCTAGCTCCAAAGGGAGAGAAATTACTTTCAATGATTCCCTCAGCTCTTTTCTATGAACCCCACCTTCAATGACCCTTGTCCTCAAGGACCTTCCTTGTCAATGATCCATGTAACTACTCCTAGCTTTGACCTTTTTGGTAATTAATGCCAAAGGGGGAGAAGAACAAAGCTTCGTTCTAAAGGGAGTGTTACATGCTTACGCCAAAGGGGGAGATATGATTTAGGGGAGAGGAGAATATCGAAAGTTTATACTTATCAAGGGGAGAATACCAGCGTAGGGGGAGAAAAAGATGTTTTGAAAAATGTTTTATGCTTGAAATAAACACACGTTTCTTCATGAATACTCAAAATGTTTATTTTATTTGACTGACCTCTTTAGACTTTTCTCATCCCATCCAATACCAATATCTACATGCTGAGATTCAGGGGGAGAGGATGAACTACCACTTTCATATCTAAGGGGAGAAAGTTGTAAAGAATTTATGCCAAAAGAGGAGACATATTAATCTTAAGGATTATCATATTTTATATGTTCTCCATATCTTGGTATCCTTTGAGTTCTATTGCTTTTGATTAGTAGAATACTCTTGTGTTTCCTAACATTGTTTTCTCAAGTGCGTCTCTACTACTAGAATGCTCAAGAACTCAAGGTAAGTATATGCATCATATCTTAGATCAAGATGATCCCTTGCTTCTTGCACATATTGTTTGCAAGATTCAAGTCTTGAACAAGGATACACCTCATTCATATACATTTGATGCATATAGCCAAGATACACATGACCTCTTATATCGCTTCTTCCATATGTGTGTCCATGCATTCCAAATTAACTATCCTTTAAAGGATTGCACACATTTAGGGTGAGCAAATCTAAGTCATGTGTCTCTCAAGGTCTTCATTATATTCACGCATATCTTTATATGAAGCTTTGATTGTATGTTGTCATCAATTACCAAAAGGGGGAGATTGAAAGCACAACATGCTCTCTTGGTGGTTTTGATAATTCATGACAACAGACATTGTCTCTTGGACTAATACTTTTATATAATGTATTTCAGATAATAGTCATGGAGAGTTGGGTTGGCAAAAAGAGATTGTGCAATACCCCAAGATGCAGGAAATGGACTGGCTAAGATTCAAGCAAGATGACTCTACATTTTATATTTGTGAGAAATCACCTTGAGTCCATAGGAAAGCCAATACTATTAAAAGGGGTAAAGTTTTGTTGGTGAAAAAAAACTCATACGTGCACAAGTGATACTCACCAAAGACACCCACAAACTCTCCCACCAAAGTACATTCTAAGCCAAGCACTCAAATCGGTGGAACCAACATTCCCATCCTGGTGCCACCGATTCTAAACCCTAGATAGACCCATCCAAACCCTAGCCACTTCGGTCCAGCCGACACTGTTTTCGGTGCCATCGAGTTGGGATGCCAAGTTTATGTTACACAAGTTCATATTTTTGGTCCATCCAACAATGTTGAATTGGCGTCACCGAGTTTGGCAATTCTGAGCGTTGGTCACCTTGTCTGTGCAACCGAGATTCCTATATCGGTCCCTCCGAGATTCAAAAGTTGCCACCTTTTGGTCACTTCGGTACCACCGAGATTTGCACATCGGTGTCACCAAGTTGGTCATTTTGTGTGTAACAGTTGGATATTTGGGGATGCCTATATATATACACCTCCACCACCACCTACTCGATAGAGAAGCACTCAGGATTATTCCATACCTACCCTATCAGTTTTCTGAGAGAGAACCACCTACCCTTGTGTTGAGGTCAAGATCTTCCACTCCAACCATATGGATCTTGATTTCTAGCCTCCCCAAGTTGCTTTCCACCAATCCCATCTCTTCTACCAAGCCATATATATGATAGTGATTGTGTGTTGAGGAGTTTATCATCTTGAAGCACAAGAGCAAGGAGTTCATCGACATTACTGAACCTATTACCTTTTGGAGGGTGGTGCCTCCTAGATTGGTTAGGTGTCGCTTGGGAGCCTCCTTCTTCATGTTGTGGAGTTGAACGAAGAAGTTTGTAAGGTCAAGGGAATCGCCTACTTCATGAAGATCTACCCATAGTGAAGCTAGTCCTTCGTGGACGGAAGCTACTATGGAATAGTCAAGGTTGCTACTTCGTGGACCCTTATGGGTGGAGCCCTCCGTGGACTCTCGTGGCCGTTACCCTCCGTGGGTTAAATACTCCATAAATGTGGGCGTACGATAGCACCACCTATCGAAACCACGGGAAAAATCCTTGCGTCTCCAATTGCGTTTGATCTCCTCATCTCATCTCTTTACTTCATGTGAAATGTCTTTACTTTCTACTGCTATACTTGTTAACATGCATGTGTAGGGTATATAGACTTGCTAGCCTTGCTAAAATTGTTAAAATCTGCCAACCAATTAACTTGGGAAAAGGTTAGGTTTTACTTTTCTTCTAGTAGTGTATTCAGCCCCCGATAGACACTCTTCTAGTGATCCCTCAGCTTGCCATCTCTCTGAGCTCCCGGATTTATTGGTCAATCGATGGCTGGGGAACGAGATGTGTTGTTCATGACAGGCTTAGCCTGTTTAAATAAACGTATTTCCTCCAACCCGCGAAGGGCACTTCTGTAGAAGACTACTGGATCACTAACCTCCTGTAGAAGCACGGGAATTGAAGGGTGTCATTAACCTTAAGCAGGAAGGTCAATGGAAGCCGAGCTATAAGACAAATTTGTAATCGGGAAGGAGACCTTTGATGCCTTGGTGTGTCCTCCAACTCAAGATGACAAGATCAGTGCGTTTATCCCTTGATGGTAACTGACTATGTGTAAGCCTAGGTAGCCCTGGTGTCTATATAAACCAGGGGATTTAGTACATGGAGGGGAGAACTATTATTCCTAATCATCTAGGGTTTAGTTCATGTGATCTCGTGGTAGTTTGACTCCGTAATCATCATACACACATCAAGACAATCAAGTAGGGCGTAGGGTTTTACCACTTCGAGATGGCCCGAACCTGGGTAAATATTGTCCTTGTGTTCCCTGTTCCCCATTGATCCAAGATCCGCAGCTAGGGACCCTCTACACGAGATCTATAGGTTTTGACACTAACACCCAATGTGCTTCATCATCGCATGGATCTGGTGCGAGCCAACGAGATCCGGTCCCCATTTGCCTCCTCCGACCTTCTCCTACTAGCGCTGCCACACCGGCACCCTGTCACCAGACCTTGTACTTCCGTCACCATCGGCCTCCTACACAAACGGGACGAGTGAGGACGTGTTGCTCGAGCGCTCGATCCCCTCTACCCCGTAGACCATCGCCAGTGTCAGGTCCCATCTTGCGAGGCACGGCCACCTCCGTGCCCCGTCACATCTCACGCAACCATGCCTTGGCCTAGCCACACTACGCCACACACCAAGCCCAATCCAAGCCAGCCTCCTCTGCACCATGGGCCGAAGCCCATGAGGTGAGCCCAGCCGCTTTTCCCTGTGCCTATGTGAGGCTATGGGTGCAATTTAGTATTCAGCGCTCATTCCAATTTCGGGCCGTGACTCAGTTTCGGCCCGATTGTGTTTTTCTTCTCTCCAACGAATTTGTCTAGTTATCCACAGAATTATAGTTTTGGCGAACCCTCATACTTCATTTATTTAATATCTCATAAACCGTGCATCGGATTAAAATAATTGATATATGTAAAATGTTCAAATTTTTGTGTAGATTAATAATTTCCAACTTTCATCCATGTTTAAAATATTTAAAATTACTTTTTAAATTAATTTGCTTTATTTCCATATTAAATGATTTATTTCATAACTAAATAACCGTACCTCTGATTAAAATGGTCCACATATGTAACTTGACTAGAAAAATATGTAAAATAACATCGTGCACTTTATTTTATTATTTAACAATATTAAAATATGTATAGTACAGATGTGGACCAAATTCGAAAATTGCATATGTGGTCATTTCGGAAATTCTATATGTTATTTTTGGCCTCATTTCAAATGCCTAGGTAGTGTAGTTTCATTATGCTTCACCTCTGCCCATGATTAACAACAATTAAAATGATTGTTTAGTTGAAACAACATTAACTGCATTTCTCTTAATATAGAGAGTCATGAATTGTGTATATGTATGTTCTCGCTCTCCATTTAAATTGCCTAATTCCATCTTCACCTTATGCCATGACCACCCATGTTAAAAAACATTTAATATTGATGAGTACCTAAACAAGAGTGAACTAAAACATTCGAATGTGGAGTTTCGTCAATATGAAACCCATTGCATATTGAGCTAGTGTGTACTTGTGTAGTATTAAATTGTTGTGCTTTTCCATGTCATGCATAATTGAATGAACATCCATTATATTTGTTTACGCATCATATCAAGAATATGTTGCGGTGTTTACCATGTCACTTGTTTGTTTTCGGATTTTCTTCTCCACACTAGAGTTCCAAAAGTGTTTTGAGTGTGAAGATCCGTTCGATTACGCCTATTCGTCTACTTCATGGATTTTTTCTTCTTCCAAGAGGGATCTCAAGAAAGATGATCATTTCCTTGGATACCACTACTTTCATTGCCATGCTAGTTGTCTCATTTTTATCACTATGTCTTGCTCCCTACCACTTGTTTTTCAAGCCTCTCAAAATGTCATGATAAGCCTCTAACCCTCCACCTTCCTAGCAAACCATTGTTTGGCTATGTTAGCGCTTGATTAGCCCTTATTATAGTGTGGCTAGTTGTAGGTGCAGTTTGTTCCATGTTGGGACATGTATATCTCAGGATATCACACTATATTGTTTATTTAATTAATGCATCTATACACTCGGTAGATGATGGAAGGCTCGGCCTTTTGCTTGGTGTTTTTTTACACTCCTGCCGCCTTAGTTCCCGAGTACCGGTATTATGTTCCATATTGAGCGCTCCTAACATGCTTGGGGTTGTTACGGGGACCCCCTTGATTTTTGTTTTGGAATAAAACTCTTCCGGCAAGGCCCAACATTGGTAATATATTTGCCCAACATAATAATACTGATCACCTTATTAACACATAGGGATTTAACGCTACCCGTAGATTAATTCAACATAATACTGGGGCAGTGCAGATGGTCCTGGTCCAAAATAGAGCCACTTACGAGGCCACTCCGGGGCAACCCGGGTGATTTCTATCAGGCCACCGTATGTATTGCTCATCTGGTAATGCCCCGAGAAAGAGATTCGTGTGGATCCTATTGGGATCTCGCCTGGCGTCTCCCTGTCGTACGTCTTGCTAGATTTGTTTTACCTTTAACGAACGTCTTGTGGACCGGTCTTGTGACGATACTTTAGGATATCTCGAGGTTGAGGTTTTCCATTGAAGCTTGTGGTTAGTTTGTGATGGATGAGTTGGAGCACCTCTCTAGGGTTATATATTTTTTAGAGTCATGCCCGCGGTTATGTGGCAACTTGGAAATTTTATAATACCCGGTAATAGAAAACATGAAGCAAACTCAATTGAAATAAACCAAACGTGTGCGTAACCGTGACCGTCTCTTTTCGAGGCAGTTCGGAAAGAGAACATGGTGGGGTTGTGATTGACTCGTAAGTAGGTGTTCAGGATTCGATTATGCATAGATCACTCTTCTTATTTTTGTACTCGTAAGTTGGCCAGATATCAAATGCTTAGTGCTTGCTGCAACCTCAACACTTAACCATACCTCACCCATTAAGCTTTGCTAGTCTTGATACCCTTGAAAATGACACTATTGAGTCCTCGTGGCTCACAGATTAATACAATAACTGGTGCAGGTACTGGTAAAGTGATACTTTGATGTGAGCGCGATGATTGTTCTATTTGGAGTTTCTTCTTTTTCATCATCGATCATATGAAGGTTTCCAGGACGGTAGCCTGGGATTAGCAAGGATGGATGTCGTTTTTATTGTTCGATTTCGTCCATAGTCAGACCCTGCTTTATGTATGATGATTCATATGTGTGATTGTAATTGAGATGATCGTGATTAGATTGTGGTGAGTGTAAGAAAATTCCATATACTCATCTCTTCTTTACATGTACTTGTAATGATATCCATTCTTGTAACATGCGCTTCTGTCCCCATCAAGGCCCTCGAGCCCGAATGAGTATGGTACCGCATCTTTGGCATTCCAGGACTGCAACTGCGAACTTTCTTGTAGTAAAAAGTTTATCCAACACACAATATGCCTTATAGAATAACTTTATTATTGCATGAGAGAGTACATTACACGACAAATAAGAGACAGTGCTGCCATGATGGACATGGGTCAGCTTGAGGATGTGGCCGATGGGAGTCCCTCAAAGGATAGACAAAAACGATGTCGTGATGGACCCGGGTCAGCCTGAGGATGTGATGCGACCAAAAGGTGCCCTCATGTCAAAAGTCAGCCATAACTGAGCATGGGGCCCCGTTGGAGCGTGGGTGGGAAACACTTGCGGCCTCGTGGTGACGCGTAAAGAGAGACTCGCAATGCATGTACAACCCCAGGTCATTCTATACTCCTTGAGCTCATGAATAGAACTTGCGGAGATGTTGGATGTTGCATGTGTTTTATATCGGAACACCCTCCTCCATCTCCAGCCAAGTGGCGCCAGGCCGACAAACGTGGACGACCCTGTACGAGCCGTCCCACATGGGCAAGAGCTTGTGGAGTCCTTCTTTGGATAGGATATGTTCCAAGACTAGGTCTCCACCTTAAAGGATGTGAGGGCATATGTTGCGGCTGTGATAGTGATGAAATGTCTGCTGCTATCGGGCTGATTGGCGGGTAACCTAGAGACATGCTTCCTCGAGGAGGAGCATATCAGCTTCCCGCAAATTGTTTTGGTTATTCTCATTGATGTCCAGGACCCGCGGGGACACATGCTTGAGCTTAGTGCGAAGGACCGCTTTCGCCCCGTAGACAAGGAAGTATGGAGTTTCACCGGTAGGCTTGGTCGCTGTTGTGCATATCGACCATAGCACGGACGAGAATTCGTCGATCCAGCCTGTGCCGCAGGCTGCGAGCTTGTTGTTGAATCTTCTTGTCTTAAGGCATGTGAGGACCTTAGTCTTAGCATGCTCGGCCTCGCCGTTGCTTTGCGGGTGCACCACGGAGGCATAGAAAATCTACGTGTCGAGGTTGTCGCAGTAGGACCGAGAGAGTCTACTGGTAAACCGTGTACTATTGTTGGTGATGATGTAGTTTGGGACCCCAAAGTGGCACACTAAGCTCTTGATGAACTTGACCGCAGATTGTGCTAGGATGAAGCGGACAGGCTCCACTTCCACCCACTCGGTGAACTTGTTGATGGCGGCGTAGAGGTGGTGGTAGCCTCCAGTTGCGTGAGGAAAGTGACCCAAAATATCCAGCCCCCAAACCACAAAGGACCACGTGAGGGGATAGTCTAGAGCCCTTGCGTTGGATGATGAGTCTGCTTGACATGGAATTGATAGGCTTCATAGGATCAAATATGCTCGGTGATGTCTTCGAGTGTTGTGGGCTAGTAGAAGACACTGCATAATACCGTGCCAACAAGGGTGCATGATGAAGAATGATGACCGCAGTCTCCGCCGTGGATGTCAGCAAACAGCTCACGACCTTGCTCCTCAAAAATGCACTACACTGCCATGTCGCTGGGGCATCTTCTATAGAGATCTCTGTCTTGGAGGCAGTAGGATGCAGCCTGGCAGGCCACACGCTCTATTTCAGCGTCGTCTATTGGGAGAGTTTCGTTCTCCAAGTAGGTCTTGAATTCCATGGCCCAACTATCCTCCTGCGGCTTCAGCGCCAGCAATAGGCGAGCGCGTGGGGGTGGGGCCTAGTTAGGGCTCCTATGGAAGGCCGCTCCTCTTGACGTACCATGGTGCTGACAGCTGCTCGCATGGCAACTGGCTTCAGGAGGCACTCTTTGGAGACATCAAGGTCTTGAGGCTCGCAACACGATGCTTTCATGGGAATGTCACCAGCTTCCTGGTTGCTGCTATGAGGGATGTGTTGGACTTCCATGCCCAGCAAACGCTTCTCGAGTTTGCGCACCTCCTCAAGGTAGGCAGCCATGTGCTCATCCTTGGGTTTTTAGATCTTGTTGGAGAAGTCAACGAGAAACTGCAAGCCGCCCTTGATGAGTACGCGCTTGATGCCAACCACAATGGAACCCTTGAGTCCAGCAATGAGACCCTCGTATTCAGCAATATTGTTAGAGACCTTGGCGTCGTGCTTGTAGCAGAGATGTACTGCGTAGCAGAGCTTGTCTCCTGTCGGCAAACTGAACATCATGCCAGCCCCCGCGTCCTGCTGGGAAAATGCACCATCGAAGTGGATGGTCCAACCATCATGTGCATCTTTCCCAGGAAGGAGGGACTTGGCCTCACGAGGATCATGTTGGTGTAGGTGTATCCACTCCGCGATGAAGTCAGCCAAAGCCACAGCCTTGATTGTCCTTGTAGTGAGGAATTCTATCTCGAAAGGCTGCATCTCAACATTCCACTCTACAACGCGTCCCGTGGCATTGGGGCTACGAAGTACTTGCTCTAGGGAGTATAATGTGACCACCTTGATAGGATCTCCCTATAAGTAATGATGTAGCATCCTGGAGGTGATCAGGAGTGTGACGAGTATCTTCTGTTGCATGGGGTATTGCTCGCGCGCATCTCACAACACTGTATTCATGAAGTAGACGGATACTCAATGAGGCGTGTGGTTGTGGTGTCCATAGCTTGGGCTTCAAGGAGATCATCGGGTGTCTATTTAGGGATCTCTGGAAGGGGTGCCTCGCTAGGCGCCGCTGCAACCTCGTGAGGCTCTAAAGGGCCCTCGGGAGGCGCTAGAAAAGTGACCTCATGAGGCATCGGCTAGGGAGGTATCTACTTGGCCTCAGGGGGTTTGAACATAGCGGGCTTCTTCGTGACATGGACTTGCTCCTCTTGTTCCACCACCACGGTCGTGCTTGCAGTCTAGGGGTGGCTACCAAGTACAAGCAAAGAGCTTGTGAGGTTGCAGGGAAAACATGACGGGAGGACTTGTAAGGTAGTTCTTGAGGTCCTCGAGAGTTGCGTCAGCTTCATGAGTCCACTTAAAGGGGTTCATTCTCTTCAAGAACTTGAAGAAAGGCAAAGCCCTCTTGCCAAACTTGGAGATGAAACGCCTAATGAGGCTACACAGCCGATCAGCTTTTGCATCTCTTTGAGGTTGCGGGGAGGATGCATCTTCTCGATGATTTGGATCTTCTCAGGGTAGCCTCAATGCCGCGGTGGGAGACCAGGAAGCCAAGGAGCTTGCCTAGGGAGACTCCGAAGACGCAATTGGCAGGGTTGAGCTTGAGGTTGATCTTATGTAGGTTTCAGAAGGTCTCCTCGAGGTCCATGATGAGGGAACTTTCTTCGCGCGTCTTGATGATGATGTCTTCAATGTAGGGCTCGACATTCCTTCCCATTTGAGCCCTGGACCTTTGTGCATAAGTCACTGGAGAGTGGCTCCTGCACTCTTCAAGCCGAAGGGTAGACAAATGTAGCAGTACACTAAGGGCCATCTCTAGAAATTTGGGGGCCCGAGACGGAAATCAGAACCGCACTCTAAATTCTCAAAATATAATGATGTAACTGAAGAGCCAATCTAAGTAACGGATATTATCACCTAATTATTAATTTCAAATATGTGTATTTGATACAATATATAGAAAATATATCATATACTAATATAAAAATAGGAAAGATGGCACTAAACAAATAATCTTATAAACTCACCTCAGTTTCTACCAAAAAGCAACACTCATCTAGTATTTCTTGAAATGAAATTTTTCATCATATCTTTGTAGTAAATGTTCTCCAAGCCATCATTTTCTTGTGCTATTGTCATCAATCCATTGAGTCATTTGGGACCCGATAGCGCCCTTTTCATATCAAGCTTCTGATTCAAGTTATCATTTCTTTGAGGATACATGGTTTATGATTCTTTCTGTTTTATAACACAAACACATGTAATATGAAATCAAGTCAAGTTCCATGAATTATACCCTTTGTACTAATAGAATATAATAAGACCGACATATGATTTTGAGAAATTGTTTAACAAAAAAGTAGCCTACACTAGGAACATAAAATTGGGCCTAATAAAAGGGCATACATCAGCAAAGATGGCAAGGGGTGATGCATTGTGCCGCCGTATAACTATGTCATGAGGCGTGGCCGGCCGATGACCGCATACGCACGACTGACCTAACGTCTGTCGCCCTCAACCTGCTAGAGAGTCGAGACCTCTTTCTCCTTGATCTAAGTTCTAATGATGGCTAACCCGAGGGGAACTATTGTGCACGATCGGATCAAGAGTGATAAGCGGGTGTCATGGAACTAACAAGCAGGCTGTCGGGTTGTGTACGCGCATGCATCGGCCGATTGCAAAATGAAAATGCTAGGGTGGGCTGTCGGCGAGTGTACATGCATGTATTTTTTGGTTCATTGTTGTTTATTTTCTATACATATATATGTAAAATTTGCTAGACTAGGGACCTCAAAAATTTGGGGGCCCTGTGCGGTCTGCCAACTTGGCATCCCTCGTCAATGGGGTTGATTACACTCCGCGGGGCATAAGGAAGGCAGCCTTCTCTTCATCTTGTTTGTCCATCTTGATCTAGTGGTATCCTGAAAAGGTGTCCAGGAAGCACAGTTGTTTGCACCGGCTGTGGAGTCCACGATCTGATTGACGCATGGTAGCGGGAAATTGTCCTTGGGGCAGGCCTTGTTGAGACCAATGAAGTCGATGCACATCCACCCCTCTCCGCTAGTCTTTTGCACCACGATAGGATTGTCAACCCACTCAGGGTGGAGTACCGCACGGATGAAGCATGCCTCTTGAAGCTTCTTAGTCTCTTGAACAATGAACTTATATTTCTCTATTGCCTGGCATTGTGCCTTTTGCTTCACGGGACGTGCATTTGGACACATGGCTAGGTGGTGCTCGATCACCTCCCTTGGCACTCCGGGCATATGTCTAATGGTGTCTGGGTGGATATAACAGCATTTGGCCAAAGGAAGGTGACGAGCTTGCTTCCTATTTAGCCAAAAGGTCATTATCGATGGTGACGGTGGGCTTGGAGCCACTTCCCCCAGGAACATTTTCTTCGTCTCAGCGCGTGCCTGAGAAAAACAATGGTTCTTCTTGGAGTGCGTAGGCTCGACGTCATCTTTGTCAGTAGGATGGGCAGTG
Source organism: Hordeum marinum (assembly GCA_022496015.1). Taxonomy (NCBI): domain Eukaryota; kingdom Viridiplantae; phylum Streptophyta; class Magnoliopsida; order Poales; family Poaceae; genus Hordeum; species Hordeum marinum. Next base: position 260,516,381 of record CM039674.1, on the reverse strand, counting down.
GCGGCAGCCTTGTAGGCGCTCTCGAGGGTGTGCATTGCGTCCTTCAAATCACAGCGGATGATGATGGTGCCGCTGTATCCCGAGAGCATGACAGTGTTGTAGGCATGATAGGTCACTACAATGAACTTGCCGAGCACAAAATATCCCAAGATGGCATTTTAGGTCAGGCCGATGTGTGCCACGTCGAAGTCGATGAGCTCAGTGCGGTAGTTCTTGCGGCTGTCGAAGGTGACAGGAAGATGCACTTGCCCTAGGGGTAGGGTGGAGCTGTCTATTACACGTGAGTAAGGCCTCGTCAACACGAGGTGCTCGTAAGTCACTTGAAGCACTTCAAATGTCCCCACGTAGAGCATGTTGAGGTCTGCGTTTCCATTGATGAGTGTCTTGGTAATTGCAACATCGTTGATGGTGGGTGTGCACGTTAAAGGGGTCGTCCCAACAGCCCTTGGGGACTTGGGGTGGTCGATGGAGTCAAAGGAGATTGGGAACTGTGACCATTTGAGGGGCCTGGAGACGTCAACTCCGAGGAGGGCAGCGTTAAACTCACAAGAGAATTGCTTGAAGTGGCGGTTAGAGGAAGGAGCTTTAGCTCCGCCAAGGATGCATGTCACTTCATGAGGCTCCTCGTAGCCCCCAACATCCTCATCAGGCAAGTTGTTACCATTAGCGCAAGACAGGGTGGTGTTGGCTTGAGGAGCATTTCCCTGCTGAGGCTAATTCCACCAGTCCTACCGGTAGTTTTACTTGTTGACGTTGTGGACGTTGTGATTGCTTCGAGCGTTCCTGTCTACCAGGGCCTCCAACATGATTACTGCGGTCGTTGCACCTGCCTTGGTAGTCATGCTGGGGCATCTTGAGCTCGTGGTAGTCCTGGGTGCGATGAGTGTTCATGTTGTGAAGGTGCACGCGGGGTGACCATCTTTCCTAGGCATGGACTCATTGAAGTCGCGCCCATGCTTCTGCTCAATCTCTACCACAAGTACAATGGGGACCTTGTGCTTGGCATCCTTTTTCATGGCCTTGGCAGCGTCGCGAGCTGCATCCAAAATGTTTTGGGTGATGAGACGGCCCTCCTCAGCCTTGGCGCATCGATCGGCAAGGTCGAAGAGTGTGGCAACAAAGTCAAGATCATAATTGATGACGAGCTTCTCGTGCATCTTGATGTCCATGACACCTGTGGAGAATGCGGAGATGATTGTAGCATCATAAGCGCATCGGATCTTGTGGGGCACCTCTGTAAAGCAATGGATGTATTTGCGGAGGGTCACGCGAGGCTGCTGGTGCGCGGTGTGCAAGTCGTTGACGGCGAGGGGACGCTCATACGTGTCCTTTAAGTTGGAGACGAATTGCACGCACAGTTCAAACCAAAAGGAGTTAGAGCCCGCCATGACCTCATAATCACCTCCCACAGCTTTGATGCCAATGGCATAGAGCTGCAGGAACTCCATGGGGTTGGGGGAGCTGTCGTAGCGAGGGAGCAGCTTTGGCCTGAAAGGTGTGTGCCACATCACGCGGTGCAACTCGAAGGTGAAAGTGTGGCAGCCCCCATTGTTGGACAAAATACCGCTGGCAAGAGCGGCACGGTTCTGACGCTCGATCGCAGTAACATCCTAGAGAGTGCGATTCTGGCGCTCGCACTGCCGTTCGTGGACCACGTGTGCGTCGGGGGCTGGGCAGTGGATGATCTGGCAGCTTGGATCTGTGTGGGGCAGAAAATATGATTCGCAGGACGGCACTAGTGCGTGCATACAACGATGAGGCGCATCACCCTCGCTGGGTGGAGGAGGTGGAGGAGGGGTGCCCTGCCCTGCCATTGTGCCTTGCGATGGATGAGGATGAGGCAGGGAGTGGGTGAGAGTCAGGGTGTTGCCGACTGTGTTGACTAGCTCGGTGATGTGCATGAGCTAGGCATCGTAGCCGGCTAGAGTCAGGTGGTAGTGTAGCAGCTCTTGCACCAAGGGGAGCACAACATGTGGAGCTGGCATGCCGTGGCGACCTTGTGAAGACTCCATGGAAGTGCGTGCATGCAGAGGGTTTGCCTGCATGGAGGGATGGACGGAGGAGGCTTGTGCCTTGCCGGTTGTGGGCTCGATGGTGGCATGATGGTTTCGGTAATGATTGGAATTGACGACGGGCTATGTGCGGACCATCTCGGCTGTGCATGTGTACCTCTCGCGGCGCACCTCAGCCATGTTGATGTCGAGCAGATTCGAGGAAGAAGATGCACAATAAGCTCCTATACCTCGTGTGCCAAATGTAGGATATCGGTATTGGGGCTATGGGAAACCTCTCAAGAACCCGGTTCAATCATTGGGGAGCTGGTCACAATCTACCCCTCGACCAAGGTGAAGCTACGCATGCAGAGCATGCAACAGACACACGGATTTACCCAGGTTTGGGCCACCTTGTGCTGTAAAACCCTACTCCTGCTGGATGGATTACTCTCTCGTTTCAACAAGGGATACAAAGCTTGGGCTGGAAGAAGAGCTCTTCGGGGAGGATGAATGCTCAATCATCCAACTCTTGGCCATTTTATCAGCTTGTTCCTCTTATCCTTGCATTCTACCTCTTTCCCAAAACATTGGTGGGAAAAGGGCGACTACAGAGCGGAAATTCGAAGGGAGACAAGTGCCTAGTATTCACTGACAAAGTTGGTATTCACCCTACAAAGGTGCCATCCATGACACGCTTGTGGGCTCGCCGATGACGTCTATCCTGATGACTAGCATCACATTGGTGTCCTTGCACCAAAGGGGTAAGCTTTGGGACTCATCTTGGACGACGATAGTTGCTCGTTGCCCTTATATCACAAATGGGAAAGATTCTTTCCTGGCACCGGTTGGTGTCATCCTTACAGCCTTTGTCGTCCTGCCACGTCACCCACATGGCAGGCAGGTGACTGTGTGATCAGCACCGCATGGCCCCTCCAAGCGGAGGGCTTCACGAGAAGTTTACTCGCGGGGAATGCCTCGTGAGGCCTCTCACCATTAGTGTATAGGATGTCCTAGGGGGCCCTCTCAGAGAGAGAAAGAGCCTAGTGGAGCTGGAGCCTCGCAGGGTGATTCTAGAGTCATGAAGTAGGCCGCTTCTCAAGCTAGGCCTTCTTCGCATACCTTCTGGGCTGACAATAGATGGGATAGGGTACCCTGGTTCCACTGGATCGACAACAGTGAAGTTCGTTGACTTGTCGCTTCGGTGGCTGTTGAAGGAATCGAGATAACTGCTACGGCAAGTACTTCGGCTGAAGTCTGCTGAGATGGGATGTCTCTGGTGGTCCTCTTAGGCTTACTAGGAGCCTTGGAGGTGGTGGCAACTTTCTTTAGCATAGCAGAAACCATGACCTTTTGCTGCTTGGCACCTGGGGGTTGAAGTGCTTGTTCATCCTCCTCAGCATCAGCTAGGTCCTCGTACATGGAAGTATGTCTTCCTGTCGCACGTACTATCCTCTTCCTTGCCCTTTTGATACCTGATTTCTTGGGCTGAGACTTGGGTGGCCTTGATGTATCTAGAGTCTCAAGAGTGACATCCATGACTCTCTTAGGAGTTGTGGATGCAGAAAGTTTTCGGGCAACCATTCTTTCATTTTGTGCACATGCATACTCTTTTCTCAGATGAGCCTTCTTTGGAGTAACCTCATCAGGTCCCAATTCCTCAGCCTCATCATCTGAATTCCCCTTCATCTTGGCCCTTGTGACAGCCTTAGGAAGACTAGGACAACTCCTCTCTCCCACATGAAAGCTTGAAAGCACAACATGCTCCCTTGGTGGTTTTGATAATTCATGACAACATACATTGTCTCTTGGACTGATATTTTTACCTAGTGTATTTCAGATACAGTCTATAGAGAGGTTTGGCAAAAGGAGATTGTGGACATACCTCAAGATGCAAGGAAATAGGTTGTCCAAGCTTCAAGCATAAGGACTATACATTTTATATTTGTGAGAAATCACTTTGAGTCCATAGGAAAGTCAATACTATTAAAAGGGGGTAAGGTTTTGTTGGTGAACAATATGCTCAAACGTGTACAAGTGATAGTCGCCAAAAACATCCACAAACTCTCCCACCAAAGTCTGTTCTATACCTAACACTCAAAATCGGTGCAACCATCTTTCCCATACCGGTGCCACCGATTCCAGAACCTAGACAAACTTAGCCAAACCCTAGCCACTTCGATGCAACCTATTCCATACTGGTGCCACTGAGTTTAGGTTGCCAACTTTCTGTTATGCAAATTCACATTATCGGTACCACCGAGAATGTTGGATCGGCGTCACCGAGATTGGAAATCTGACCATTGGTCACCTTATAGGTGCAACCGAGTTTCCTATATCGGTATCACCGAGATTCAAAAGTTGCCACCTTTTGGTCACTTCGGTACCACCGAGATTAATACATCGGTGTCACTGAGTTGGTCATTTTGTGTGTAACGGTTGGATTTTTGGGGATGCCTATATATACCCCTTCACCACCACCCACTCGAAAGAGAAGCACTCAGAACTATTCCATACCTATCCTATCAGTTTTCTGAGAGAGAACCACCTACCCTTGTGTTGAGATCAAGATCTTCCACTCCAACCATATGGATCTTGATTTCTAGCCTCCCCAAGTAGCTTTCCACCAATCCCATCTCTTCCACCATGCCAAATCTGTGCGAGATTGATTGGGTGCTAAGGAGTCTATCATCTTGAAGCACAAGAGCAAGGAGTTCATCGTCATTACCGAGCCTATTACCTTTTGGACGGTGGTGCCTCCTAGATTGGTTAGGTGTCGCTTGGGAGCCTGCTACTTCGTGTTGTGGAGTGAACCAAGAAGTTTTTAAGGGCAAGGAGATCGCCTACTTCGTGAAGACCTACCCATAGTGAGGCTAGTCCTTCGTGGACAGAAGCCGTTATGGAATAGTCAAGGTTGCTCCTTCGTGGACCCTTTTGTGTGGAGCCCTCCGTGGACTCTCGCGACCGCTACCCTCCGTGGGTTGAAGACTCCATAAACGTGGATGTACGATAGCGCCGCCTATCGGAACCACGGGAAAAATCCATGCACCTCCAACTGCGTTTGATCTACCTATCTCAACACTTTACTTCATATGCAACGTCATTACTTTCCGCTACCATATTTGTTGACATGCATGTGTAGGGCTGTTAGACTTGCTAGCTTTGCTAAAACTGTTAAAATCTACCAACCAATTAACTTGGGAAAGGTTAGGTTTTAAATTCCTGCTAGTAGTCTATTCACCCCCCCCCCCCTCTAGACACTCTTCTAGTGATCCCTCAAAGCTCTCATTTGGGATTGTACCACTACACATGTCATCATTTGGGTTATGTAACCTATTCTGACTTTCCTCGGAAGAATACATGTTGAACACATACCCTATTAATTAGATAGAGAAGAGTGGAGTAGATGAGCATCACAAAATTCGGATGTTTTCACGAAATTTGTAGTCGAAATTTATTCTCAGGGTTTCATGGTGTGCAAGTTGGAACCACTGAGTTCTGTATTTTGGAAGCTCCAAGGCAACAACAGAAACTTGGCAACGTCATTTTGGTTTCACCGAGATGTGCTTCGGTATCTCTAAAGTGCTCATGTCACTCCTAAATCTTGCTTCAATGACACCGATAGGATCCTCTCAGTTTCACTAAGAATCCCTCTGTGCCCAAACCACATCGGTGACGTCAAAACTTTTTAGATGGAAGGTCCGAGATTTCTCGTTGCGGTAACCTAACCCTAATATTTTTTCGATCAAATCAATCTAATGGAATTTTCTCGAGGATAGGAATGTGCACACTATGGCAAGAAGTAAGGCAGTTCCTTTTGCACATGAATCAAAAAGAGAAAAAAAGGGGATTGAAGCTTTACCCTAACTCGATGGTGCTTCTCTACGACGGCAACAACGTCAAATATTGCCATTGACGAAGATAGAATCCGGTGACGAGGGTGTGCTGGAGATGAGGGAGAAGTCCGTAGAAATAGGAGACGCCATCAATGGGGTGCGGGAGTGGAAGGTTTGTGGAAAGTTTCAAAGTCCCACCCACGTGGATATATATACCCTTGTGTTGTCGGTGACACCGAGAAGAAAGAATCGGTGGCACCAAAGTACATAACTGCCTAGAGCAGAGGAACTCGGTGACGCCGAGATTTTCTGATTGGTGGTACCGAGGTTGTAAAACCATATCAATTTAAGTGCTTTCGGTGGAACCGAGTATACATGTGTTGTTCACACCAAGAAGTACTTAGAAGTATTTGGGGGTCACCATAGTCGAATCGGTGGCTCTGAGTGCTCCTCACTCGGAGGGTCAAAAAATTAGCTTGTTCAAATTTTGTGATGAAGCATAAATAGAATTTGAGACAAGATAGAATAGATAGCTAGAGGGGGTACTTAGACATTCTTGTACATCTAATTATCCAGAAAAATAAGACCCAAATAAACTACAATTGCATATCCTTGAATGAAAAAAATGCATGCCAACAAGCTCACACAATAAAGTGGAAATGAAGTATGTCAAACATGCAAACCACTCTAGTATCTATCAAGCAATTATCGGTGATGAAGTCATCTATATATGAGTATATTCACTTTGGAGCAAGTGAGAACACTTGATCATAGGTCGTACTCACCGTTTAAGCACAAGTGGGGTTACCACTTTTACATAATGCATTAGTGTGTTCACACAATTAGAGATCCTTTAGCTCAATTTTTAGAGCAAAGCTCCCCCTATATGTGATATCCCCCTAATAGGTATAAACTAACCTTGGGTTTTGTCGTTGAACACTTCATGTAGATGTCATAGTTGTGGACGCTCATTGCTGATGAAGATCATATAGAGTTGGGAGAAATCCTTATTGATTCGATACTCTCCATGCCAACAAGAGGGTTTGTGACTGATGAACCACAAGTATAGGGCATAAATCATAGTCCTTTTAGTAAGTAAGAGTGATGAATTCAATGAGGAGAAGAAGAAAATGATAAGAAGTTTTTAGCAAGGTATTCTATGCAAGTGTTGTGAGTAACAGTAGCAGAAAGTTTTGTAGCAAGATAATTCGTACCAAGTGACAAGTGAAAATAGTAAAAAGGTGTGGCAAGGTAGCCCAATACTTTTTATAGCAAAGAATAGGCCTGAAAGTACTTTTATATTAAGCAAGCACTCCTGAGGACACATGGGAATTTCTGTCTAGTCATGTTCGTCGTATTGAGTTGATTCGCGTACGCTACTATGATTATTTGATATGTGGGTGGACTGGTGCTAAGGTGTTGTTCTTACTTGAAAACAACCTACTTATTATTACCCCCTCTCACAAGCATCCGTGACTACGAAAGAAGAATTAATATAACTCTAACCATAGCATGAAACGTGTGGATCCAAATCAGCCCCTTATGAAGCAATGCATAAACTAGGGTTTAAGCTTCAGTCACTCTAGCAACCCATCCTCTACTTGTTACTCCGCAATGACATCCCTTAGGCCCATAACATGGTGAAGTATCATGTAGTCAATGTTCACATGACACCACTAAGAGAAGTAACAACATACATATCATCAAAATATCAAACCAATGCCAAATTCTCAAGATTACTTATAACAAGACTGATCCCATGTCCTTAGGAACAATAGTAACTACTCACACCTCATCAACATGTTCAAGATTGGAGGTACAATTATAAGGATTAACGATCCAAACTTAATATCTTCGACCTTGTAGTCCAACAAGCATCAACTACAAGATGTAATAAACACAACTAGTAACCCATAGGTACCAATCTGAGGTTTTGAGAAAAAGATTGAATACAAGAGGTGAACTAGGGTTGGAGATGATATGGTGGTGGTGAAGATGTTGATGAAGATTGGTCCTCCCACAAAGGAGGAAGTGTTGGTGATGATGATGGCTTCAATCTCCCCCTCCCAGAGTGGAATCCCCCAGACAGAATCTGTCTGTCAGGTGCAAAATGGCCACTGCCAAGTTTCCGCCTCGAGACAGAGGCGATTCGTCCCAAGAGATTCCTTGTGATTTTTTCTAGGGTAAAACACACCATATAGGAGAAGAGGGGATCGGGAAACCTGCAGGGGCCCCACAAGATATCAGGGTGTGCCCTGTTGGCTTGTGGCCAGAAGGTGGCTCCCCTCTGGTATATGTTTGGCCCAATAATTCTTAAACACTACAAGAATCAGGCACTTTGCTGTCTGCCATGGCATACGGAAAATGCACCAAGGCGGACGACAAATTTGGGCCCAGCTAGCTCCACCAAAGGGGTTCTTTGTTGTCTGCTTCGGCCCAGCGGATGGCAAAGGATCGTTGCCATTAGCTTGCAGACGACAAAGGGCATGGACGGCAACCGCTGACAGCGTCGCCGTTAGAGGTGTCTAACGGACCTCACCACTTTTTCGTCTGTCCCCCCCCCCCGCTCGCCCCATTTCTCATCTGCCCCCTCCCGCCCCTTTGCCATCTACCACCTACCCCACATTTACCGTTTGCCGCCTACCCCACGTTTGCCATCTGCCCCCCCCCCTCCCGCCCCCTTTGCCGTCTGTCGCAGACGACAAAGAGACAAAATGTCCCCTTCCTGGGCTTCCCAGGTTTCATAGGTGGCCGCCACGTGGCACCTTTGCCATCGGTGGCAGACGGCAAAGTGCCTATATTTGTCGTTTTTATTCTATTTTTTGTTATATCCAATCATTTTCACAAGCACATATATGATATATATATATATAATTCACAGAAACTATATCCCTGCCATATCACAAGCACATATATATGATCATCCAACAAACATAACAAATCAAAAGTGCAAGTTTCATCCATACATGCATAGTTTCATCCATATTCCAATAGTTTCATCCATAGGTAGCAAGTTTCAATATGTTTATCGATACAAAATCAAAACAGAAAGTAAACACAAGAACTCCATCAATGCAAGCTTCCGTGAAGTGAATCAAATCTGCAAAATGGGAAATAAGAAAGTTAGAAGAATACTAGAATAATAATAATAAGATCTAGTAGAAGAAGAGGAGGAGGAATAAGAAGAAGCGTTTTTCTTCTCTTTCTCTTTATCCTCTTGTTTTTCTTCTTATTGCTTATTTGTGCCATTTCAGAGCTAACCTGGGTAATTATGCCATTTTTTACCTCACTAAGTTTATTGTGTCATTTTGCAAGAAAATAAGGTAAGTCTATGGCATCTATGAGGTTACCAAGAAGAAGAAGAAGACGATCTAGAAGAAGAAGAAGAAGAAGAATCATTTTTCTTCCCTTTCTCTTTCTCCTCTTGTTTTTGTTCTTCTTATTGCTTATTTGTGTCATTTTAGAGCTAACCTAGGTAATTATCACATTTTGTACCTAACTAATCTTATTGTGTCATTTTGCAAGAAAATAAGCTAAGTCTATGGCATCTATGAGGTTACCAAGAAGAAGAAGAAGAAGAAGAAGCATTTTCTTCTCTTTCTCTTTATCCTCTGGTTTTTCTTATTATTATTACTTATTTGTGTCATTTTAGAGCTAACCTAGGTAATTATCACATTTTTACCTAACTAAGCTTACCGTGTCAATTTTGCAAGAAAATAAGCTAAGTCTATGGCATCTATGAGGTTACCAAGTCAATTATGTCATTGTTGAGTTAACTAAGCTTATTATGCTAGTGTGGAGGAAACAATGCTAAGTATATGTCATTTTAGAGCTAACATAGGTACAATATGTCATTTTAGAGCTAACTTAGGTACAATATGCCATTTTGGAGGTAAGTAAGCTTACTATGTCATTTTAAAGGAAACAAAGCTAACTTAGGTAAAATATGACATTTGTCTAAGTGCTAAGTTTGTCATTGTGCTAAGTTTGTCTAAGTGCTATGTTTGTCTTTGTTTGAGAAAATGAGCCAAGTAAGTGGCATATTAGGGCTTACCCTCCTCGTCATCATGGAGGTGAAGCACCGGGGTTACTCGGGTCGTGCGATGCGGCTCGGGAGTTATGTTGTACCAAAGATCATTTGGGTTAGCATGATGATGATGAAATGTTAAAACTAGTAACTAATGAACATTGAAATGAAACTCACCGTTCCAGCGATGATAATGACTGGCATTGGCAGAGGGGTCTGGCTGGTCTTCTCGCACAAAGTCTGCACATTTGGTTTTGCCAAGTCAAACATATTGGTTATTAACGAATAAAACATGTAGTGCATGATTTGTCTAATATGAATAAGAAACTTACCATGGTGAGCTTGTACATGGCCTGGTTAGACGCATCATTTCATGCCCTCTCCTCGTCCAACAACCTAGTCATCCTCTCCTCTAGATCCCTCTTCTCCTCCGCCGCCTGCCGGGCCTATTCCGCCAGAAGCACTTGGGTTGTCTCTCTCTCTTTCTGTAGAGCAGCCTACAACACAACTCCTTGTTAGCATTGTAATCATATTTATTCGCACACACAATGTAATGGAGGAAAGCTATCTTAGTCCATATGACTAACCTCGATGGCGAGCTAGACTGGCCATGGACGAGGCGGCATCTGAGGATAGGAGCTCGTTTGGCGCACCTTGATCTGCCGAAGAGTGCTCAAGGACCGTATATGTCCATCTCCAATGGCTATCGAGCCATGGGGCCTCCCGTGGCCAGCTATCATCACCAGGTCTGGATCCATAGGATGCTGGCTCGGGTTGAAGTCCTCCCCGTTCACCGCCTTCCCCACATCTTTGTACCTCATGAGCTTGTGGTGGGAGGAGATATTGGTGAAGTTCTCGGGATTATCGAGGTCAAACTAAGAGAATTCCGTGATATTCTTGTATGAGGCAGTATGGGCCATGGTATAGAGGTCGTACACCTCTAACACCTCCGTCTTATTGTGATGAGTGTCGGTGTCAAAACCGGCGGATCTCGGGTAGGGGGTCCCGAACTATGAGATTGGGATCGATGGTAACATGAGACGAAGGGGACACGAGTTTACCCAGGTTTGAGCCCTCCAACGGAGGTAATACACTACGTCCTGCTTGATTGTATTGATGGTGTAAGGGATTACAGAGTTGATCGACCTCGAGATCGTATTCTAACCCTAGATGAGTTGTTTTGTCCCTATACTCTGAAATCCTCCGGCTTATATAGATACCGAGGAGGCCTAGGGTTTACACATAGTTGGTTACATGCCAAAGAGATAAACATGCCTATTTACTACACCAAACGCGGAGCGCAAGCCATTCTCTTCAAAGCTTCCAACCTGGGAACTTGGCCTTCAAATCCTCCAGTTTTCGTCAAGTAGCCCATATAGTCCGGCCCATACACAACAGGTCGGCTATCCAAGGACCCCCTAATATACGACTCCCTTAGTATCCCCCGAACTTGCCTCCAGTGCCAAGGGTCTTCCCCTCCAATTGCTTCGCGGACAGAGTCTTCGGCTTGCAAGGCGAGTTCCTTCTGCTGAACCATAGTCTAGCCTCCGATGACAAATAGTTTTCCGCATTGCGGCACGTCCGAATTCTATGAGATAAGCTGGCCTTTGAAGGCCAAACGTCAGGGAAAAAAGGTAATGTTACCGGACGACCTTTCTGATGAAAGGTCACAGCCCACCACGACCGATAGGCCAGTTACAGGCACTCGATGCGCGGTTTGAGGCCGTTTCACCCACACGATCTACCCACATGTCAATCGTGTCCCATTTTATACGAGATATACTTAATCAAGCGCCCGCAACGGCTCGTGTGTATAGGGAAGTGGAGGGATTCAGGGCATAGCAAGGGGAGCCCGAATCCACTAACCTCATAAAAGGGGAAAGAAAACCCCAAAGGCCCTCCACGCTCTCCATTCGAATTCTCTGCCTCCTATTCCCTTGCGCCTCCAGAGCACAGATCTAGGTTTCTCCACCCCTGCTTCTAAGCTCAACAATGGCGGGTTCCAATGGCTAGTGGGAGGTTTCCACGGTCAGCAACCAAGACATACTTGACCTCAAGAAGGCCGATTACCTCCCCACTGACATCCCTCATCGTGCAGCGGAGAAGGGGAAAGTAATCCCCACCCCTAAGCCAGTCGAACGGGTGGTGTTCATACCCCACTTCATTAGGGGTTGAGATTTCCGCTCTGCCCCTTCGTCAGGGGTTTAATGTTCTTCTACGGCCTCGACTTCCACGACCTCCCGCCAAACTCTATCATGCACCTCTCTACCTTCATCCTCCTCTGCAAGGCATTCTTGCACATCGAGCCACACTTTGGGATCTGACTGCAGACTTTCAACATCAAGCCGAAGTGTGTCGGCGGCAAACACGCCGATTGCGGTGGTGCCATCATCGGCAAACTCACGCGTTTCGACTGACCGGCGGGTATCCTCATTGACACCATCAAGGGGTGGCATAAGGAGTGGTTCTACATCACTGAACCACAAGAACAAGGTCTGCACCCTGCCGCCGCATTCAGATCAGGTCCCTCGACCAGGCTAGCTTCATGGCTCAAAAAGGGCCTTGTCCGGGGTCGGGCAAGGAGGTGGCTGATTTGTAAAAGCGGATTCGATCCTTGGTCGAGAACGGCACCAAGCTGGCCGATGTGGTTCAGGTAAAGCTTCGAAGACGCATCCTCCCCTGCCAACGCCGAGACACTCCCCTATAGGCTCGGAAACTTGATGTTGAGACCACAGTCCGGAAAATCTTCCGCACTATGCGGGAGAAACCGTGGAAGGCATTCTTCAAATCAATGAAGAGCTGGCCAGCCAAGGAGGAGGACAAGGGCCTACATGCCACCAAGCCGGACTCCGAGGTACGCCACATCCTAGCCAGATTGGTCTTATTACATAGAAGGCCCATAACCCTGTGTCCGATATGTTTATGCAGAGATGGCTGAAGAAAGCCAACAACATCAGTAGTTCGGCTCCTCAGCCCGAAGATGAGAGGACCGGGCTATTAGCCAAGATGCTCGTGGAGAAGCCTTATGAGGCTCCCACAAAGAAGGAGAAGAGGAAGAAACCAGGTCAGGCTTGCCTTCGCATCAAGGATTAGCCTGATGCTGCTTCTGAAGACACGCCCGCCTCCTCAAATCAGGAGGAGGCCTAAGAGGAGGAAGAAGAGGAGGAGGAGGTCAAGAGCGAGGGGGAGGCGATCTCCCCCGTGCCAAGAAGAGAGCAGTGTCTTTGGACGCCCCGGGCCAAGCAGCTTCTCCTGCCCTGAAAAGGGCGTGGCAGGTGCGGATGATCCTGTCCGACAACAGCTCGGACACGAGCTCCGCATCCGAAGATGCCGAGGAATTTCCACGAAGGAGCCTGAGGTTCAAGCCCCCTCCATCTAGGTTAGGACCCGAAGACCCTCCTTCATATAACTAGTAAGTTCAGAGTTTGCTTACACGCGGGTTATTGGTCCTACAGCCCCCTGCGCGTCATCCCCATCGATGTGGTATCGGATGGGGAGACCCCGCCCACCGAACTGGCAGAGAGCGGGGAGGCCTCAGACCCCACCACTCCAGGCACTACAAAGGACGTCATGGAGGTGTCGTTCCAGCATACTCCAATGGAGGCAGACACATGGGGCACGGCATATATCACCGTGGCCGAGGCTAACGCTTCAGCTACCGAAGATCAGGGGACGATCCCCTGCTCGGACACCGAGGAGGCCGGGCAGACAAGCAATTAGTCCCCTCTAAGGACGTCTCTGGAGCGCATGGTGCCTCCGAAGTCATTGGCCCAATCCCCGGTGGTTGATCAGGAAATCCGATCATCCCCGGCACCGCCGACCAACGGGTGGTCGGCCATGGGGGAGACTCTATCAAGCACCTCCATCCCCGAGGAGCACCGCACCCTCATGTGTGTGATACTACAAAGCATCTAGTCCGTTGACAACGGACTGAAGGACGCCTTCAAAGGTCTCCTTGCAGGCTTTCAAGTAAGTCGCCCGTCGTTTTTGCTAACATTTTATTTAGTCGTATTGTGTACATGGCAGCCCCCGAGCCCTAAGTGAGTTGAAAAAACTTGCCTAGGGGTCATTTCTGTAGTTCGGGAAGTAAGTGGCATATGTATTGCATGTGGTGTAGGCCTCGTCGTCGGTGGCAACCAGAAATGGCGCCGAGTTGGGCGAGTTACGTCGGAAGCTCCAATGCAGCGAGGATGAGGTGGAAGCCCTCAACAAGAGGTTTGACAAGGCTCAGGGTAAGTTCCAGTTGAATTTTCATATTCCCCTGAATTCTGTCAGTGCAGATTCCTTGTATATAAGGTTTGATCGTGTTCAAAAGAGATCGAAAATCTCAAGGTCGAGCTTCAACGTGCCAATTATGAAGCGTCCGTGGAGAAGGCGGCGGCCCAAGAAGCGGCCACCGCTCTCTCCGCCCTACGAGCCACCAGTGATAAACACTAGGCTCGTGTGGCAGAGATACAGGATGAGATCAAGGACGCTAGCAATAAGTGCGAGTCCTTGGAGCAAAAGAACAAGGCGGTCTAAGCCGAACTGTCTTCCATGAGGTCCGATCTCCAGAAGGAGTGGATGGACAGACGATTCTTCGAGGAACAAGTTCGGCAGGCCAAGGAGATAGCCGATGGTAAGCCGTACTCCCTAAAGTGCGTATTCGGGAATACCAAATTTGAATTGCTGACCCGGCCTTGGCGATCTTTAGGCACGGCGGCCGATCTCAGGAAGAGCATGGCGGATGCCAATCAGCTGCTCGCCACGTGGGGAGAGGAATACGAAGCTCGGATGTTCTGGGCGCAGTTCGGAGCCCCCAAGCGTCCTCCTCTTCTGGTGGAACAGCTGAAACAGCTACTGGAGCTGCACCGGATGGCGGAGCCGGCCATCAAGGACCTCTGCATCCGCTTATGGCCCGGCGAGCAACTCCCAGTTAGCTACTTCGGCCTGGTAAAACGACCGATTGAAGCTACGCCCCGTCTCGACACCCTCAAGCGCTTCTCCTGCATCGAAGGAATCCGGATGGCCCTTTCGGAGGCCAAATTGCACTGGCCGGGGCTCAATCCGATGAAGGTCGCCACTGACCCGCCACCACCCGGAAAGTCGCACCAACGCCCCAAGCTTTACTTCGACGGAGTGATGGAGAGTGCGCGGGTGATCGCGTCACAGTGTTCGGGCGAGAAAATATTTTAATGATCTATGTAATGTGTCCGAAGACTAGTTATATCTTTTCAATGATATTAGTATCTGCTCTTATATGGTTTTGCAGTCCTTTATAACTCATGTATGGTTGTTGAATACTGAAAGATGCGAGTCGTCGGCTTCAGCCCCCACGTAGATACTACATGAGGTGTCTATGCCAATGGACTATGACCCTTAGCCAAATTATAGGAACCCGAAGGCGGTTTAGTGCGGCAGACTAGGCAATCGGACTATTATGCTTTATTTCTTTCACTTAACCGAAGGGGCACGAAGAAGCATACGATTAGCCACCAGGATTTTGCGAAGTTCAGACGAGTGGAGGCCAAAGCCAACATCATTGTATTTGCATGAAGGGTAAGTTCCCCGTGCAACACGGAATAACCACTTATGAGGGTTGAAGTGTAATACTTCTAGCTTGGGGTTCACAGATCGGTTCGTGCATACTATGATAGTCCATTTTCGGCTTTCTCCCCTGAGGTGCTTGACCAGACTATCCGAAGCACAATCATAGGGGTGCTCCCTTTGCCTGTTTAGCCGAACGAGCGGAACATAAAGGGGCAAGCACAGGAGCCGGCCAACCCAACTTAATGACCGAAGACACATTTGTGACAGCCCAAGTGCTACCCCTACCTTTTATGGCTTGTAACCTATGTGGGACCTTGTGTCATGAGTGGTATGAAATGAGTTTGCTCTTTGCCATGTCTTTGTCTCATGCATTCTTGCATCATGCATCATATCATTTCATCATCATGTCATGCATTGAATGTGGTGTGCTTCTTCACCTTGTTGTGATGTGAATGGTCTTGTGGATGTGTGTGTGCTTGAGTGGGATCAACTCCTTCCCCCCTCTCTTATTACTTCAAACAAACCAACCTATAACCTTTTATTCCTATTATTATCGTCAACAAAATTACTTGTTGATAATTTGTTAAAAATGTTCATGAGTTAGCAAATATTATGTTGAGCCTATGTGTTTTGTGTTTTTGGTGTTTTGAGCTTTATGATTTTTGGGGTTGTAAATAACAGGGTGTTGTTTTCGTCATAGTTAAAAAAATACTTGCTTCATAAACCCATTTATTAATTTTATTGAATAGCTCACATTTTATTTCTTGCAAAAGTATTTTTGTTCTGGCAAAAACCCTTTTATTTTCCTCTGGGGTTTTTTATTTGTGTGGTTGTTTTATTTAAGGGAAAACCCTTTTGGTTTTCTGTGTCTGCGAGAGAGTGTGTTGCTGGGCTTTCTTCTCCCCTGTGGCCCATCTCGCTAGCGAAGCCAGCCCAGCCTTGCGCCTGAAGGGGACCTGTTCGTCGTCTTCTTCCTCCGTCAGGTTTCAGAGTGAGTGTGCGAGCGCCCACGATCACGGATGTCGAGAAGCGCCATCTGGCACTCCCTTTTTAAGGCCTCGGCGTGCGTGCCTCCCCCTCTAGGGTTCCTCTTTGCCGCCGCCAGCTCCCATCTCCTCCTCCCTCTTCCGTTTCCCCTCCTCTTCCTTTCTCTGCCAGGTAAGCTTCAGAGAGAATTTCAGAGAGGGTCAGTGAGGTCGTCGGTCGTCGTCTCCGTCGTCCTTGCGTCTCCGGTGGGTCTCCTCTGCACCCGACATGTCGTGGCGGCCGCGGATCGTCCCCACGTTCCATTCCCGCCGTTAGAGCGTCGTCGGAAGCTCCAAGGCATCGGCTTCTTCCTTGCTGTCGCCGCGCTCCCGAAGCTCTCCGTCGGTCTTCTTCCTCTTCGTCGTTGTCGCGTCTTTGTCTCTTCCTCCTCTTCATCGCGTTCTAAATCGTCGTTGTCTTCCCCTCGGTGAGCCACCGCGATTCCCCCTCCTGTTGTCGTGCCTAGCTCACCATCGCCGTGGAGTTCCGTCGTTGCCGTTCTGCCAAGACAGGGCCTTGAGGGCCGCTGCCTCCGCCCCCTCATCGTGCGACGAGCACGGGATGGACCCCATAGGTGCTGCAACACCGCAGCGCTTTTCCCTCGCCGGAGTTGCCCCGTAGCCGCCGGTTCTCGTCGCCGTGTTTCCTGTCGCCGGTGGCCCGTTGTTCAGTTTCGTCAGTTAAGAAACCCGCAGGTGTTGGTATTTATTTAGCGAGGCCGCGGCTTGTTCAGTCATCGCGTCGTGGCGCAGTGGTAGCGCATCCAGGGTTCAACCGCAAGGTCTAGGGTTCAATCCCCCCTTGCCCCCTTTTTCTCCTTTTTCCGATTGGCTTAGCGTGGTGTTTGGTGTTCGGATTTGGTGTGGTGTCGGATCCCGTTCGAGTGCTATGTTGTGTGTGTGGATCTGGTGTGGCCAGCCCAGATCCTGTCTGGCTCTATAGTGTGTGTGTGTATGAGATTGTGTATGTGTGTGGATCTGGTGTGGTGCTAGATCCATGTGTGTGAGTGTGTGTGTGACAGTGTTGTATGTGTGTGTGTTGAGTGTGTGTGTGACAAGTGGGCCCAGGCCCCACTTGTCATACACTATCTTTAATTGTTTGTTTTATTGTTTTAATTGTTATATTAGGTCTTTTCCATTTCTAGCTTTATTTCCAAATCTGGCCATGTGCATATTTGTTCATGTGTATTTATAGTAAGTTTTCACTTATAGGATTGTTGGGTATTTGTCTAACTAGAGTTTTGCCATGATGCTCCATGTGAACATATGAGTATGACATATGATTTTGGGGTAGAATAAACCAATTAATTCATTGGTGTGACTTGTTTGGGCATTTGAGCAAGTTTGTAAAAATGTCATTTTGTCTCAAAGTGCTATTTTGTCATTTTTCTTATATTTAATCCATGCATGCTATGATATTTGTGCCAACATGAAAATGCTAGCCTTTGATGATTAGAATGCCAGGGTATTTATTTTTGTCATGATAAAATTGCATACAAGTGGGAACCATGCTCTAAAGTAGCTACTAAAATATTGTTGTTTTCAAACATGCTAAATATTTCTAAGTCTGGGAATCTGGTAATATTTTTATGCCATGAAGAGTGGATGCTATCTTGTGATATGTTGTGAACTAGCTCAAGCTCAGTGCTAGTGACTTGAAGTAGATGTTGTCTTATATCATCCTGTTAATTTTCATGCCATGAGGTGTTCTCTATCACCATTAGTTTCTGCTGTCAACTTGCTATCAGCTTAACTCAGATTCCAGAAAACTGTTATTTTCACTGAGTCCCTGGAATCTGTTTCATCATGTCAACTTGTGCGCTTCATGGTTATTGATGTGTGCCTCCATTCTAGATTATGTAGTTGGATAAGTTTATGAGCATGCTATGTAGTTGATGTCAACGCCTCGTTTATGGTTAGAAGCTTCCTGTAGCTCTAGTTGTGGGCTGTGGAAGTTGCTATGTTGTTGTTTTGTGGCATATTGTTTGTTTTAGTGTTTTGTGACTTGTGGGAGTTATACTCCACGGAATTGCTTGATGTTTGGCTCTATTGTGGTTGGTTTTTCATTGCCTACCCGGTGGCTACCTTGGAATGCTAAGGAATAGCCCATGATCTTCTTGTCTCGTGCTTTGCCTTCGTATCTTGTCGTGAGCGTTGCGTGATAACCGTAACTCCGTTTCCTACGTTCTACATATGCATGTGTATAGTTTTTGCATGATGCATCCATATTTGCCATGATCATGCATGTTTAAATAACTTAACATGAGGTTATGTCCAGAATTGTAAATAACCAAACTATTGCATGTGGAACATGACTAGTTTAGGATTACTATGTTAAATTCACATAAACCATGCATCATTCTTGTTTGAGCATTGCACCTTGGTTGCTTGATTATTCTTGCTGTTTATTTTGGGTAGACGCAAATGTTGAACCTGAGTACGAAGATCCAGGAGAGTACCACTACGAGGATCCCGCTACTTGTCCCTCTGAAGAACCAACAGGCAAGATGATCGTACCCGGATCTCGATACTACTTTCGCTTGCTAGTGTCTCGCTCTTATCATTACTTTTGCGCTACCTACCACTTGAATGTCAAGCCTACTACATTGCCATGATAGCCTCTAACCCCTCCACATCCTAGCAACCTTTGATTGGCTAAGTTACCGCTGCTCAGCCCCTCTTATAGCGTTCTAGTTGCAGATGCAGGTTGTTTCCATGTGGTAACATGGATGTCTGGCATATCACAATGTTATCTGTTATTTAATTTAATGCACATATATATCTTGGTATTGCTGGAAGGCTTGGCCTATTGCTAGGTGTTTTGTTCCGCTTTTAACGCCATAGTTTCTTGTTACCGGTGTTATGTTTCCATACTTTGAGCTCCTAACATGCTCGGGGTTGTTATGGGGACCCCCTTGGTTATTCGGTTAAGCTTAAAACTTGTCTGGCAAGACCCAAAATTGGTACTACATTTGCTAAACAACTTAATAAAATTTGCATAGGGCTTTGCAACCCCGTGGATAATTAATCAACCCCCGGGCCAGTGCTCCTCATGAGTGTTGGTCCAAACTAGAGCACCATGTGGGGCCAACCCGAGGCAACACAGGAGATTTCTATAAGGCCACCGTACGCTTCGCTTATCTGTCGTGTCCTGAGAACGAGATACGCGGCTCTTATCGGGTTCGTCGACACGTTGGGCGGTCTTGCTGGACTTGTTTTACCTTTATCGAGTGTCTTGCGTGAGGGGCTCTGACTTTCTTCGGGCTATCTCGAGGTGTTGGAATTCCTTTGGAGTTGCCTAGGATGATCACGAGATCCATGGTCGAGGCTATTCCCTCGGAGTGTGGTTAATTTATGATGGACTAGTTGGAGCACCCCTCCAGGGTTAAAACTTTTGGAAAGTCATGCCCACAGTTATGTGGCAACTTGGATATTTGTTTAACACCCAGTTATAGTTAACTTGAAGTAAACTCTAATAAAATACACCAATTGTGTGAGTAACCGTGATCGTCTCTGCTCGCGAACATGAACCGAGAGAGAACACGGTGGGGTTATGATTGACGTAAGTAGGTGTTCAGGATCTCATGGAGGTCATTCTAGATTCGATCGCTTATCGTAGACCACATAATTACTTTCATGTTTTTGTAAGATTTGCCACCATAAATGCTTAGTGCTGCTGCGAACTAAACACATATCCCTTCCCAACCTATGAGCTTGAATAGTCTCGATACCCGAGCACGAGATTGCTGAGTCCCCGTGGCTCACAGATTACTACAACAATCCAGGTACAGGTACAGATGAGATCATTCAGGATGATGTGACGCAGCTCGAGTGGGAGTATGACGAGGAGCGTGGCAGGATGTACGTGACTTATCCATACGAGTAGAGGACCGTGGTCGTGATCTTTGGGCTGGCAAGCCAGTGTCATTGCAGCATTTTATCGTTTGTTTTCATCCGTAGCTGGACCCTGCGTTTGTATAAATGTTTGAAATAATTGTGTGGATTTGTAATTTAGTATGTGGCGAGGGTAATCCAACTCATATACTCTTCTCTTCCTAAATGTATGTAATGATGTTGTACTTGCTAACGGCAAGATGCGCCTCTATCCCTGTCAAGGCCCTCGTGTCTTAATATGGATAGGCGCATCTTGAGCGTGACAATAGTAAAAAACCGATGCATATAAAGCGAGCGTCAAGACGCCGAACACACAATGGTTAAGGCGATTTGTGTTTGAAAGCGAACCCCCGGTCTATTAGCCGGTGATTCCTAGTCATACCGAACAGGTTCACGAGAAGAGGGAGGGAGAAAAGGAAGGTATGTGCCAAAAACAGGACAAATGAGGCGTATGTGCGCCATGCGATTTCTCCTTTCCTCAACAACTCTTATAACTCAGATTGCCGAAGCAACTGTTTACAGGTATGTGATGAAAAATAAAGTCCTATAGGAGCTATTGTACCAGGGATCTTCAATTGGTGATCGGACGTCTTCGATATGCCCTGTTGCAGGTTGACTCCTACTTTTAGATGCACCTTGATGGGTGTTTAGTGTGGGCGGATCTTGCGAGCAAAAATCATGAGAGGCCATAGTGTTAAAGGTGAGCTTTACGTCGTGGGCAGGCTCTTCTAGGAGCGCATGCATCTTGTTCGAAGACATGTTGATGGTAATAGTTAGGGACAACCGAACACCCATCATGAGTTCCCCACCGCTACCCATGGAATCTTAAGTGCGAAGTTGTGCTTTCTTAGCACATATTTTGCTGGGACTGAGGTTATGTGGTGGGGGCGAGTCCCTATTGAGGGGAGGGAGGAGGGTTGGAGTTTTCGGTCTAAATCCAAACTAGCTTCCTAGACTTTCGTGCCTTTACGACGAATGTCGGAGCTTGCTGGTCATCTTTGTAGCTGAATTTGGCTACCAGTGCCAGTGCATGTTCTTCCTCTATTCTAAGGGACTGCTCTTTATTACCATTGACAATAATGACCCCCCTGGGACCCGACATCTTGATCTTGAGGTATGCGTAATGCGGGACTGCGTTGAACCGAGCAAATGTCGTCCGGCCGACCAGTGCGTGATAGCCGCTGCGTAAGGGCACAATGTCGAAGAAGATCAAGTCCTCGTTGCGGAAGTTATCGGGAGAGCCGAACACAACTTCTAGGGTTATGGAGCCCGTACATCGGGCCTCAACACCTGGGATCACTCCCTTGAAGGTAGTGTTGTTGGGTTTGATCCTTGACGGATCTATACCCATCTTTTTCATCGTGTCTGAGTAAATCAGATTGAGGCTACTTCCTCCGTCTATTAGGACTTTGGTGAGGTGGTACCATCTATGATGGTATCTAGGACGAGGGTAGCCGAGCCCCCATGATGGATACTGGTCGGATGGTCACGCCGGTCAAAGGTGATCGGATATGCTAACCATGGGTTATACTTCAGAGCTACGGGCTCCATAGCATACACCTCCCGAAGGGCCCGCTTCCTCTCCTTCTTAGGTATGTGGGTGGAGAATATCATGTTCATCGTTTTGACCTCGGGAGGGAATTTCTTCTGACCGCCACCCATTGGACCTCGAGGCTCATCTTCGTCCTCGTTGCGTGAACTTTTGCCCTGGTCTTCGGGTTGTATCTTGCCCGCCTGTTTAAACACCTAGCAGTTGCGGTGTGTGTGATTGTCTGGCTCTTCCAAAGTTCCGTGAATTTGGCAATTTCTATCCATGATCTTCTCGAGCGAAGTGGGTCTGTCGCGATTGCCTTTAGGGGGATCTTCCACTGCCCGGGTCGAGAGTTCCGGAATCCGGCATTGACCGTCGTGTCATCGGTGTCGTTACTATTGTGCCGGCGTTTGTTCTTATTTGCGCTTCGGCTTTGAGTTGCTATCCTGGGCTTCAGGTGCCAATGGATCTTCAGAATTGTGGTTGCATCTTGCCAGCCAATTATCTTCGACCGCACAAAAACGGGTCATGAGGGAGGTAAGGGCGGACATAATCCGAGGTTTGTCCTGGCCTAGTTGGCGGGCCAGCCACTCATCCCGAATATTGTGCCAGAAGGAGACTATGGCCTCCGCATCTAGACAGTCGACGATTTGGTTCTTTTTAGTCAAGAAATAGTTCTAGAATTGTTGGGCAGACTCGCCGAGCTTCTGGACGACGTTGTTGAGGTCGGAAGAGTCCGGTGGGCGGACATAGGTCCCCTGGAAGTTTGAGCAAAACGCATCTTCCAAGTCTTCCCAGCATGCTATGAAGTTTTCGGGGAGGCGGTTTAGCCAGTGCCGAGCTGAGCCCTTAAGCTTAAGACGTAGGTATTTGATGGCATGGAGATCATCTCCTCATGCTATATGGATATGGAGTAGGAAGTCCTCGATCCATACAGTTGGGTCAGTGGACCCGTCATATTGTTCTATATTTACATGTTTAAACCCTTCGGGAAACTGATGCTACATGACTTCATCTGTGAAGCATAGTGGGTGAGCGGCGCCTTTGACCCGAGCTATGTCCTGCCTGCACGCGACATCTGTATGCTGACGATTGTGTTCCCAGCCTTTGTGGTTTTGGTCAAACCATGGTCTATACTCTCCATGTTTATCCGGTGAGTAATCTCTGGATCCATAGATGGATCTTGTACAGCCTGCTCTGTGATCTAAGTCGTCACGCGGGTCGAACCTGACATTGGGTTCGAATGGCTCCTTACCCTGTCTTCGGAGCATCGCCGGTACATAACCAGTGTTATTGGCCACTCTATCACGCCCACGAGAGGGGCGATTCGGCTTGTCATATGGGGTATGATGCGGAGATGGGGTGTCAGTGAGCCCATCATCAAATTGTGGCAGTAGCCTTCTCCGAGGGTAGCTTTTGGGCTGGTTTGACAGACCAGTGTCATATATTTCCTTGGCTAAGAGGACCTTCGTCCATCGATCAGTAAGGTCGGCCTGTTCGGCTTTTAGTTGCCTCTCTTTGGCCTTTAGGCTACTAGCCATTGCTATGAGCCGCTGCCTGATTTCTTCTTGATCCTTGAGGTTATTAGGAATGTACAAGTCATGGCATCTGGTATGTCTTCCTCCTCGGCGGGGGGAAGGTAATCGTCGCCTTTGGGGTCATTGACGGTATTGGGGTCATTTTGGTCCTCGGGTTCATCCAGACCCTCAACGGGTGTTCGGAGAGTTTGGGATTCGCATGATCAGCGGGGGCATTATCTTCCCAATTGTTAGTAACAACTCTTCTTCCCTTCTTGCTTTTGGACCACTTATGTGATTTCCGGCGCCTTGATGGCGCCTCACCCGATCTATCATCGTCGTTGTGAGGCGTATTGTCGCTGTTGGTGGCAGGAGTGTCCACCATGTAAACATCATATGTAGAAGTGGCGGTCCAATTCCCCGTGTTGACGGGAGTGAGAGTGCGGTCCTCTTCATCCATATATTCTGCCTCCTCGGAGCCTTAGTCCAGTACGTTAGGTAAGCCTTCAACGATGGCTATTAAGTGGGTGGTGGGTGGGTCGAAAAATTCGTCCCTGCCTGAACTATAACCGGGTCGGGTATAGATCGGGGCTAGATCGTCACTCATCTTCATTGACAAGAACTGCTCCAGTGCCTGGTCAACCATTGAGGGCAGATATGTCTCCAACACATCTACAATTTTTGATTGTTCCATGCTATTATATTATCTGTTTTGGATGTTTTATATGCATCAATATGGTATTTATATTATTTTTGGACTAACCTATTAATCTAGAGCCTAGTGCTAGTTTCTGTTTTTCCTTGTTTTTGAGATTTGTAGATAAGGAATATTAAACGGAGTCCAAACGGAATAAAACCATCAGAATGATTTTTTTCTGGAACGAAAGGTAACTACGAGACTTGAGAACCAAGGCAAAGGAGCCACCATGGGGCCACAAGCCCTAGGGGCGTGGCCAGGGGCTAGGTCGTGCTGGGCAGGCTTGTGGGCCCATGGCAGCGCCCCTAACCCTAATCTTAGGCCTATAAATTCCCAAATATTCCATCATTATCAGAACGAGCCACGAAAACACTTTTACGCCGCCAAAAGCCTCTGTTTCCAAGAGATCCAATCTTGGAGCCTTTTCCGGTAATTTGCCAGAGGGGGATTCGATCACTGAGGGCATCTACATCAACTCCATTGCCCCTCTGATGATGCGTGAGTAGTTCATTATAGACCTACGGGTCCATAGCTAGTAGCTAGATGGCTTATTCTCTCTCTTTGCTTCTCAATACCATGTTCTTCATGATCGTCATGGAGATCTATCTCATGTAATACTGTTTTCCTGTGTGTTTATCGAGATCTGATGAATTGTGCGTTTATGTTCAGATTATCCATGAATATTATTTGAGTCTTTTCTGAATCCTTATATGCATGATTTCATATCTTTGCAAGTCTGTTCGAGTTATTGGTTTGGTTTGGCCAACTAGATTGGTAATCCTTGCAATGGGAGAAGTGCTTAGTTTTGAGTTCAATCTTGCGGTGTCCTCACTAGTGACAAAGTAGGGGTAGCGAGGCATGTATGGTATTGTTGCCATCAAGGGTAAAAAGATGGTGTTTTCATCATATTGCTTGAGTTTATCCCTCTACATCATGTCATCTTACCTAATGCGTTACTCTGTTTCTTCATGAACTTAATACTCTAGATGCAAGTAGGAGTCGGTCGATGTGTGGAGTAATAGTAATAGATGCAAAATTGTTTCGTTCTACTTGTCACGGATGTGATGCCTATATGCATAATCATTGCCTTGTATATCTTCATAATTATTAGCTTTTCTATCAATTGCTCGTCAGTAATTTTTTCACCCACTGTAATACTTGCCATCATGAGAGAAGCCATCTAGTGAAACCTATGGCCCCCGAGTCTATTTTCCATATTATACTTTCAGATCTAAAACCAAAAATACCAAAATTGCTTCTTGCATTATTTTTTACTTTTAGTTTTACTTTCCCTTCAAGCATCCTATTATATCTATCTCTATTAGATCTCATCCTTGCAAGTAACCATGAAGGGATTGACAACCCCTTTATAGCGTTGGGTGCAAGAGTTTGATTCTTTGTGCAGGTACATCTATTGGTGACTCTCTTGTATCTCCTACTGGATTGATACCTTGGTTCTCAAAAACTAAGGGAAATACTTATCTACTTTGCGGCATCAAATTGTTCCTCTTCACGGGAAACTAACGCATGCTCAAGAAGTATCAAGAAGGATTTCGGGCGCCGTTGCCGGGGAGATACATAGCTAGTCAAGATAAGAACTCTCTCTTCAACTTACCAATTTCTGGTTTGGTTGCGGGGAGATCTACATCAAGCCTACCAAGTACCCATCCCAAACTCATCTCTTGCATTTACATTATTTGCCATTTGCCTCTCGTTTTCCTCTCCCCCACTTCTAAAACGATTTTCAAAAAATACCAAAAATATTTGCCTTTCGCCCTTTGTCGTTCATCTTTTCGTTAGCTTTTTGTGTGTTAGATCGCTCAAACTCATGGCTAGCCTTGCTACTATCGCTCCCGAGTATGAAGTTCTTAACTTTAAGCAAAGGGAGGGAGAAAACTTAAAAGATGGTTGGTATAGAATTTGCAGCGCTGAAAATAGATCCATCTGTAAGCAATCTACTATCGTTCTCCTTTGCAATTTTTACGTGGGATTCACTCCTTGGAATAGATATGTCCTAGATACCATCATGGGAGGGAATGATTTGGAAAGTCATACTTGACTCCTATAGTGCTATGATAAATTTGTTGGATCCCCCCCCCCAGTCATACTTTGGAACATGTTATGTGGAGGTTAGATATCATTGAAAATAAAGTTGCTACTATAGAGCTCATAGAAAACTTGGATAAAAATATCCATCATCATATCACTCAATACGGATCTAAGGTAGGAGTTACTCTAAAAAACCTAAGGGAAAAGGAACCCATAGTTAATGAAAAATTGGATCAAGATTCCTTTAGAATAGGGAAGCTAGAGGACATTATTACCAACTTGGGTTCCGCTTTTGCAACTAGTCAAACCACTCCTAAATTTACTCTTTCTAAGTCTGCCAAGTTTGTTTACGTTCCCAAGAATAAGGGTGAATCCTCTAGTAAAGGGGACGAAGATCTTAAGATGATAAGTGTTCACCCTAATTTCATCAACATTGTTCGGGAACCAATTGCTACAAGAGAATTTCTTGATTTTTTGCCTAGGAGTATGATCATTGATAAAACCAAAGAACCTATTGGATTTGAGAAGGCCCTCACAAAAAATGCCAATACCAAATATAACAATTCCTAGATCTATTATGTTTTGCCTAGCTAGGGGCGTTAAACAATAGCACTTGTTGGGAGGCAACCCAATTTTATTTTGCTTTCTAATTTTTTTTGCTTCTGTTTTGGTGTGTTTTGCCCATTATTACTTCTTTAGTAATTGTGTTTTTGTGTTTTGATTAGTTTTTGAGCCAAGTAAAACCTTTGGGGTGATCTATGGTAGTTGTTGATTTGATCTTGCTGAAAAACAAAAACTTTTGCTCTCAGTCCAGGAATTTTCTAAACAATTCAGAGCGCCGAATTGATCTGAAATTTTTACACCTGATTGGTATACAAATTTCACTGATTTTCCTTATTTTTCAGAATTTTTATAGTTCCAGAAGTATTCCAAGTTTACATATTGCTACAGACTGTTTTGCTTTTGACAGATTTTGTTTTCTTTGTGTTGTTTGCTTAGTTTGATGCATCTATGGGTCGTATCGGTGGGTATGAGTCGTGCAGAAGTTAGAATACAGTAGGTATTACAGCAATAGAAATAAATAATGAGTTCACAACACTACCTAAAGTGGTGATTTATCTTTTTATACTAACGGATCTCATGAGTTTTCTGTTGAGTTTTGTGTTGTGAAGTTTTCAAGTTTTGGGTGAAGATTTGATGGACTATGGAATAAAGAGTGGCAAGAGCCTAAGCTTGGGGATTACCAAGGCACCCCAATTCATATTAAAGGATACCAAAAATCCTAAGCTAGGGGATGCCCCAGAAGGCATCCCCTCTTTCGTCTTCAATCCATCGGTAAATTTACTTGAGGCTATATTTTTATTCACCACATGATATGTGTTTTGCTTGGAGCGTCTTGTAGGATATGAGTCTTTGCTTTTTAGTTTGCCACAATCATCCTTGATACACACATCTTTTGAGATAGACACGCTGAATCGTGAATTTGTTAGAATACTCTATGTGCTTCACTTATATCTTTTGAGCTAGGCAATGTCGCTATAGTGCTTCACTTATATCTTTATAGAGCATGGTGGTGTTATGTTTTATAGAAATTATTGAACTCTAGTTCCTCACTTATATTATTTTGAGAGTTTCTTAAAATAGCATGGTAATTTTTTTAGGTTATGAATTTAGTCCTAATATAATGGGCATCCAAGAGGGATATAATAAAAACTTTCATATTAAGTGCATTAAAAACTATGAGAAGTTTGATTCCTTGCATATAGTTTTGAGATAATAGAGATGGTAATATGAGAGTCATGCTAGTGATTAGTTGTGAATTGGAAGAGATATGTGTGTTAAAGCTTGTGATTCCCATAGCATGCACGTATGATGAACCGTTATGTAACGAAGTCAGAGCATGATTTGTTTAATGATTGTCGACCTTTGTGTGAGGGTCGGGAGCGCGCGATGGTTAACTCCTACCAACCTCTCCCCTAGGAGCATGTGTATAATGCTTTGTTTGATAACTAATAGACTTTTTCAATAAGTCTATGAGTTCTTTATGACTAATGTTGAGTCCATGGATTATACGCACTCTCACCCTTCCATCATTGCTAGCCTCTCTAGTACCGCGCAACTTTCGCCGGTACACCAAACCCTCCTTCCTCAAAACAGCCACCATATATTCCTCAAAACAGCCACCATACCTACCTATTATGGCATTTCCATAGCCATTCCGAGATATATTGCCATGCAACTTCCACCATGTAGTTTTTTCTATGACTTGCATCATCACTTCATATTGCATATAGAGTCGTATTTTATCATAGGAATCGAGTTGTAATTTATTTTTCTTTGAGTTATAAGTAAATAAAAGTGTGATGATTTTTCATTAATAGAGCATTGTCCCATGAGAGAAAAGGATGATGGAGGCTATGACTCCCTCACAAGTTGGGATGAGTATCCGGACTGTACAAAAAATAAAAGAGGCAGGCGAAGCCCAAACAAAAAATAATAAAAGAGGCCAAAGAAGCCCACCAAAAAATATATATATAAAATGAGAGAAATAGATAAGGGACAATTGCTACTACCTTTTCCACACTTGTGCTTCAAAGTAGCACCATGATCTTCATGATAAAGAGTCTCCTATTTTCTCACTTTCATATAACTAGTGGATATTCATTATGCACGACCACTTAGTTTCTTTTTGAGCTTTCATACACTTATAGCTCTAAGTGCATTTGTTGCATGGCAATTCCTACTCACGCACATTGATATCTATTGACGGACATCTCCATAGCCCATTGATACGCCTAGTTGATGTGAGCTATATTCTCCTTTTTCCCTTGCACCTCCTCCATATTCTATTCCACCTATAATGCTATATCCATGGCTCACGCTCATGTATTGCGTGAGAGTTGAAAAGGTTTGAGAACACCAAAAGGGTGAAACAATTGCTTGACTTGTTCATCTGGTTTGTGCATGATTTAGATACTTTCTGTGGGGTAGATGGAGCATAGCCAGACCATATGATTTTGTAGGGATGAGTTTCTAAGGCCATGTTATTTTGAAAGGAAATGACTACCTTGTTGGTGTGCTCGAAGTATTATTGTTTTTATGTCAATATTAGACTATTGTTTTGAATCTTACGGATCTGAATATTCATGCCACAATAAAGAATATTACATGTATAAATATGTTAGGTAGAATTCCACATCAACAATTTTATTTTTATCATTTACCTACTCGAGGATGAGCAGGAATTAAGCTTCGGGACGCTGATACGTCTCCAACGTATATATAATTTTTGATTGTTACATGTTATTATATTATCTATTTTGGATGTTTTATATGCATTAATATGCTATTTTATATTATTTTTGGGACTAACCTATTAATCTAGAGCCTAGTGCCAGTTTCTGTTTTTTCCTTGTTTTTGAGATTTGCAGATAAGGAATATTAAACGAAGTCCAAACGGAATAAAACCTTCGAAATGATTTTTCTGTAACGGAAAGAAACTATGAGACTTCAGAACCAAGGTAGAGGAGCCACCGTCGGGCCACAAGCCCTAGGGGCGCGGCCAGGGGGTAGGCCGCGCTGGGCAGGCTTGTGGGCCCACGGCAGCTCCCCTAACCCTAATCTTCAGCCTATAAATTCCCCAAAATTTCATCATTATCAGAGCGAGCCACGAAAACACTTTTCCGCTGCCAGAAGGCTCCATTCCTGAGAGATCCAATCTTTGAGCCTTTTTCGATAATCTGCCGGAGGGGGATTCGGTCACGGAGGGCATCTACATCAACTCCATTGCCCCTCCAATGATGCGTGAGTAGTTCTACAAAGACCTACGGGTCCATAGCTAGTATCTAGATGACTTCTTCTCTCTCTTTGCTTCTTAATACCATGTTCTTCATGATCTTCATGGAGATCTATCCGATGTAATACTCTTTTGCGATGTCTTTGTCGAGATCCGATGAATTGTGGGTTTATGTTCAGATTATCCATGAATATTATTTGAGTATTTTCTGAATTCTTATATGCATGATGTCATATCTTTGCAAGTCTCTTCGAGTTATTGGTTTGGTTTGGCCAACTAGATTGGTAATTCTTGCAATGGGAGAAGTGCTTAGTTTTCGGTTCAATCTTGCGGTGTCCTCAACCAGTGACAAAGTAGGGGTAGCGAGGCACGTATTGTATTGTTGCCATCAAGGGTAAAAAGATGGCATTTTCATCATATTGCTTGAGTTTATCCCTCTACATCATGTCATCTTACCTAATGCGTTACTCTATTCTTCATGAACTTAATACTCTAGATGCAGGCACGAGTCAGTCGATGTGTGGAGTAATAGTAGTAGATGCAGAATCGTTCAGTCTACTTGTCATGGATGTGATGCCTATATGCATAATCATTGCCTTGGATATCTTCATAATTATTCACTTTTATATCAATTCCTCGACAATAATTTGTTCACCCATCGTAATACTTGCCATCATGAGAGAAGCCATCTAGTGAAACCTATGGCCCCCGGGCCTATTTCCATATTATACTTTCAGATCTAAAACCAAAAAAATGAAAATACTTCCTGCATTATTTTTTACTTGTAGTTTTACATTCCGTTCAAGCATCCTATTATATCTATCTCTTTAGATCTCATCCTTGCAAGTAACCGTGAAGGGATTGACAACCCGTTTATAGTGTTTGGTCCAAGAGTTAGATTCTTTGTGCAGGTACATCTACTGGTGACTCGCTTGTATGTCCTACTGGATTGATACCTTGGTTCTCAAAAACCGAGGGAAATACTTATCTACTTTGCTGCATCAAACCGTTCCTCTTCACGGGCAACCAACGTATGCTCGAGAAGTAGCAAGGGCCCGATCGGGTCCAGCTGTTCGTTACTCGTGGAGTCAGCCCCCGTGAGGCCCACCCGTGGGGAGTGTTCGACAGGAACACATGTTTGGTCATATGGCTCGATGGCCAGACCGAGGTGATAGGTCAGACTTCCGTGATGGGAGATCCCATTGGCATGTCCAAAGAACGGGCTCGAGGTTAAGGCCTTAGGGTCCCTAGGGGCCACAGGCGAAGCCGTGAGCCCGATTAGTGACAGATCGCCCTGAGAGTCGACGGAGAACACTAGGTTCCCGAATCTGACCTCTTGATCAGGAGTGAAGCTCACAATGCGTCCTAGATGGCCGGTCGAATCTGCGTGCAGCACAACACTGCCGAAAGCAAAGATCTGCCCGGGGATGAAGACATTTGCGTTACGAACCTCTTCGTTGATGAAGAGACGAGACATAGATTCGATCTTTCTCACAGAAGGAACTCTCAATAAAAGCACCAATGTCAGTGTCAAAACTGGCGGATCTCGGGTAGGGGGTCCCGAACTGTGAGATTATGATTGATGGTAATAGGAGACGAAGGGGACACGAGTTTACCCAGGTTCGGGCCCTCCAATGGAGGTAATTCCCTACGTCCTGCTTGATTGTATTGATGGTGTAATGGGTTACAGAGTTGATCTACCTCGAGATCGTATGTCTAACCCTAGATGAGTTGTTCTGTCCCTATACCCTAAAATCCTCCAGTTTATATAGATACCAAGGAGGCCTAGGGTTTACACATAGTCGGTTAATTGCCAAAGAGATAAACATGCCTATTTACTACATCAAACGTGGAGCGCAAGCCGTGCTCTTCGAAGCTTCCATCCTGGGAACTAGGCCTTCAAATCCTCCAGTGTTCGGCAAGTAGCCCATATAGTCCGGCTCATACGTAACAGGTCGGCTATCTGAGGACCCCCTAATATAGGACTCCCTCAATGAGCCTACAATAGAGGAACAAAGTATTAATAATGGGTAAACCTAGCACTACAAGAATGAATTGCATGAATCATGACGCAAACCACATAACCACTTCTGCCTGAACTGATATATGTTCGCGCTACCTTGATGGTGTGGCACACCTTCCATTTGGGCACGTTGTGCCTTGGCATTATCGTGGATGACTCGCCATTGGTCAGAGCACCATTCATTCACCAATGCCTCCCAACAATCCATCTTATCCGCACACCATCTCGGGGGCTCCTAAGTTAGTAAAGAGAAATTTGACAGATACGCATACGAATCAAAGCAAAGGAAACTAAATATAAGGCCTTAAGAATAGGTAATTACCTTCTTGTACTGCTCCTTGTCCAGAAGCTTTCGGCGGGACGACTACTTGTCCTTCTTAATATGTTGCGAGGCGTAGTAGTCTCGAACAGCCTGTACCCGAGCCTCGTGCCGTAAGTTCTGTAGTAGGCGCCTGCACTCATAATCGATAAGCTTTGTCGCGGCCTCCTCGTATCCCTCCTCATAGCTGTAGAAGGTCTGCAATCAAAAGAGACAACACTGATTAGTAAAATAACTATCTATTATTGATTTTTAATTGTGTAAAGGAGAAATTACCCAGAACTTCCTGATGACCATGTCGGCCCTCGTGTGGCACAACACACCATCGATCATCTCCTCCGCGGGGCCGGGGCAGCCAAGTAGTGCTCCCATTTCAATCCTACCTCTTCTTGCTAACCCTCGCTGGGCAATGTGACAAACCCCGGGAAGTTATGCCGTAAAATCACCAAGGATGGAGTTGGGCCTGCGGACATCCTTAGCGTGAATCCAACCCCTGCAGTATGACAAAGCCAACACCATAGATATGTGAAGAAACATGAAGGCAAAAGGTTTAAAAAGAGTAAATGCACTTACTTCAGCAACTCAGGCTTAATCAGCCACCTCTGCTCGCGGGTCACCGACACGGGCGGGAGCCGTGTACACCCATGCTGGTAAACGGTGCCCTCAACCACCTTGTCCCCGCTATCAGAAAGCCGATCCCCACCACCATCAGCATGGCCACTCGGCTCCGGCTGATGCAGATCTGGCCAGGTATCCCATCCGGTGGAAGCCGGTGGAGTCTCGTAAGATGAAGCGTCTGGCACGGGAGTCTCGCGGGACGAGGTGTCTGGCACAGGAGTCTCGCGGGTCGAAGCGTCTGGGACAGAAGGATCGTCGACCCGAGGCTCGTGGACAGGAGTCCTTGTAGCCTCCACCTCAGACGAGTCCACCGTAGCAATCATGTGCTTTGGTGAATCAGCTGGGGGTGGCGGCGAGGAAGTCGTAGCAGCCCTCGTACCTCTCCTGTAGCCACCACGTGTAGCTTTAGGAGCTCTCTTCTTCCCCCGACCTCCTCTCCCGATGGGCAACTTCACCGACGAAGAAGTGCCCTCGGGTGACCCAATAATGTCGTACAACGCTCTCCGGAGAGTTTGGGGTGTAATGGAAGTACCCCTCCCACCACGCGCCGACAAAGGATCCTTAGATCGCTCTCGACCCGCGCCCACCATATTTCAACACCTGCCATGACAAAGAGTAAACGAAATTAGTACAACAAAAAAATTGAATACCGACATTTGAGTGTATACCAACATAAAAATTAGTACAATATATAATTTGAGTGTATCATCATCATGTATACCTGACATGAACTAATAATAATCTTCATCGTCTATATATGCTCCGGGATCAATAAATGCATCATCATCATCATCACTATCATTAATAAATGCATCATCATCACTATCGCGAGCAACATGGGGAAGGACTCCTTTATGTAATCGGTCAAGCATTGAGAGGTCTTTCGCAATAGTAACCTCTTCTTCTCCCGTCTCTTTCTATTCCGGCTCAGGGGTGAAGTCGGATTCACTATCGTTGTCTACCTCAATGTTCTGAGGTGAAGTAGAGTGGTTCTTGAAACGTTTTTTGGAAAGACGTGTTTCTTGGAAGAATTTTCCTTCATATGTGTCTGGGTTAATGTGGGGTTCATAATCATCTTCATTGAGGGGAGGTGGTCTAAAATGTGGCGTCACATCATAAACGACATCCCAACCATTCAGATTTGGATCAATTTGGCAGACCCACGGTAGACAGAAAACTTGGGTCGCCTGTTGAGCCATAATATAGACGTCGGGAACATCTAAATGGGTACTTTGTTTGATTTCGATTAGCCCTATATGTTCATGAGTCCTTCTAGTCTCCTTCGGCTGGAACCAATAACATTTGAAGACTATGACGTTTGGTCTGTTATCACCAAAGAATATAAGTTCATAAATTGCTTCAACTCTTCCATAATACTCGACACCTCCTTAGTCGACAGCGGAGACACAACAATTTTAGACTTTCGGTCAGCCATAGATAGCTCTTTGCCAAAATTACGAAAGTGATACCCGTCGATGCTGTATTTGTCAAATGAACGGACCTTATAGTCAAAACCATTAGTGACTTGTCTCAATTTGGCGTCCATTGACTCTGAATTAGCCTACAAGTTTGATATGAAAGCATTGTTGCATTAGCCGCAAACTAGATGAAGAAATGAAATGTTCTAATGGAAATTACCGTTTGTTTGAACCAAGAGATGAAACCGGGATAGCCGCCTCCATGCTTTGCCACAAGCTCATACTCTTTGATGGAATCGTTTCGGATCACCGCTCCATCCGAGAATTTGGCGACGTATCGACTGTATCACATATCCGGGAATAAGAGCAGTTCAAAAAAATAGAAGTTGCGAAACAATGTACCGAGAACTTACTCGATGTACGGCCGCACTTCTGTTAGGTTGTTGAATATATACAACGAAATGGTCCGCCATTCTTCGACATCCAACGTTATTGCTTTCGAAGCACCGGCTGGTGTGAGCTTCCTTTGGAATAGGCTGAGGTTAGATCAAATTTTTTCACGGTCGCCATCATTGTACCGAGGCTTCGGATTATATAAAAGACGATTCTTGGCTTCGTAGTGTGCTATCACGAAGTTTGCCGCCTCCTCAGTAATGAATGTCTCGGCCATCGGTGCTTCAATTCTACATATATTTTTACATTTTGCTCGAAGTGTCTTGTGCATCCTTTTAGTTCGAAAGCACCAACGATTTTGCCCGGTCCCCCCAATCTTACCTCGGTCGGGAGATGCAAAATCAAATGTTGCATTGGATTAAAGAAGCCCGATGGAAAGATCTTTTCTAACTTGCAGATCAACTCCGGCACCAACTCTTCCAGTTCATCTAGCACGTCAGGCGATAGTTCTTTCGCACAAAGAGCGCGGAAGAAATAGCTCAGCTCTATCAGTACTAGCCATTCATCCTCAGGGATAAAGTCACGCAACATCGCCGGCATTACCCGCTCAAGCCATATGTGCCAATCATGACTCTTGAGACCAAATATTTTCAATTTGTCAAGACTCGCTCCCCTCTTTAGATTCGCTGCATACCCATCGGGGAACATCAATTGCATTTTCACCCACAAGAGCATTTCCCTCATAGCTGGCCTTCCAAGATTGAACCATGCCTTTGGCTTCCTCCACTTCTTCTTTCCTAACGGTTGTCGCATGTTTTGTAACAGTCTATCACATAGAGCCTCCTGATCGACTCTAGCCTTAGGATTATCCTTTGTCTTTCCCTCTATGCCGAACAATGTACCAAAATGGGCCTCAGCGATATTCTTTTTAGTGTGCATCATGTCGATGTTGTGTGGGCAAACAAGGTCTTTAAAATAAGGAAGATCCCACAAGCATATATTGTGAGTCCAGGCGTGTTTCGTATTATACCCTTTGAAATAGCCTAGACGTATTGGATACGGCTCGAAAGCGTTTATCTGATCCAGGGTATGTTGGCCTGTCAATCCAGGTGGTGCAGAGTTTTTGACAACTCTACCTTTCATGAAATTCTTCTTGCTTTTTTTGAACTTATGGCGAGGATCCAGGAACTGTCTATGCAAGTCGAAGCAAGAATACATGTGACCCGCCTACAGCCAACAGAACTGTCACGCCCAAGATGCGGTCCTATCCTTATTTTGGCATGGGGGGCTCGATAGGGATAGAAGCGCATCTCGTCATGTTGCAAGAATGGATATCATTACAAGTACATGTACAGAAGTGATGATTATGTGGAATTGGCTTACACTCGCCATAAGCTACATCAAGATCACATCAATACAACAACATACTCAAACATCATACAGAAGAGCAGGGTCCGACTACGGACGAAATCAAACGATTAAATGACATCCATCCTTGATATCCCAGGCTGCCGTCTGAAACCCATCCTAGATTGACGAAGAAGAAGAAGAAATCCAAATCAAACAATCATCACGCTCACGTCAAATCATCACATTACCTACACCCGCAACTGTTGTTGTAGTAATCTGTGAGTCATAGGGACTCAACAATCTCATTTCCAAGGGTATCAATACTATTAAAGCTTAATAGGTAAGGTATGGTAAGTGGTAAGGTTGCAGCAAGCGACTAAGCATTTATTTGAGTGGCTAACTTACGAATACAGAAAGTAAAGTATGGTGGTCTATGCATAACAAACGTGAACTAGTAATGATCACTAACTGATCCTGATCACCTACTTACGTCAAACATAACCCCACTGTGTTTTCTTTCGGATAAGGACTCGCGAGAAGAGACAGTCACGGTTACGCACACAGTTGGTGTATTTTATTAGAGTTTACTTTAAGTTTGCTATGACCGAGTGTTAAACAAAGTTTTCAAGTTTGACACATAACCACGGGCACGGCTTACCGAAAGATTTAACCCTGCAGGGGTGCTCAAACTCATCCATCACAAATTAACCACACGTCGCGGAAATAACCTCAACCACGGATCTCGTGATCATCCTGGGCAATTCCAAAGGAAATCCAACACCTCGAGATAGCCCAAAGAAGATCGGAATTCCTCACGCAAGACCTTGAGAAAGGTAAAACAACTCCAGCAAGACCGCCCGGCGTGTCAACGAACCCGATAGGAGCCGCATATCTCGTGCTCAGGACACGACCAGATGAGCACAGCATATAGTGGCCTGATTGAAATCTCCCGAGTTGCCTCGGGTTGGCCCCGCACACGACTCTAGTTTGGACCAACACTCATGAAGAGCACTGGCCCGGGGGGTGGATTAATTATCCACGGGGTCCGAAAAGTCCCTATGCAAGTTTATTAGTTATTAGGAAAATGTAGTACCAATGTTGGGCCTTGCCACATAAGATTTATCCTAAAACGAAAATCAAGGGGGTCCCCATAACAACCCCAGGCATGTTAGGATCGCTCAATTATGGAACATAACACCGGTTCACAAGTAACTAGGACAGCAAGAGTGGAACAAAACACCGAGCAAAAGACCAAGTCTTGCACCATTTACCAAATATATACGTGCATTAAATTAAATAGCAATAATATAGTGACAACAAAAGAATATACATGTTGTCATATGGAAGCAATTGCACCTGTAGCTAGAAACGCTATAAGAAGGGCTGAGCAAGCGGTAACATAGCCAAACAAAAATTTGCTAGGAAGGTGGAGGCTTACAGGCTTTTCATGGCAATGTTGGGAGGCTTGACAAACAAGTGGTAGGTAACGAGACATAACGATAAAAACAGGACAACTAGCATACCAATGATAGTAGTGGTATCCATGAAAAAGACGAGTCAACGTGGTCGAACGAATCCTCACATTTCGAACGCTTTCGAAACTCTATCGAGAAGAAGCAAACCGAAAACAAACATTCAACACACGAAAAACACCACAACATACGCATGACATGATGCGCAAGCACATATGATGCATGTCCGATTTAAATATGCAAGACATGGCAAATCACATCAACAACTACTACACATTAAAGTGACAAAACTCTACGATCGATTATTTAGTTCACTCTCGTTTATGTACTCATCAATATTAAATGTTGTTAAACATGGCAAGAGGTGAAGCATGAACAACTACATATTTGTGCAAGCTTAAACGAGACCGAAACAACGAATAACAATTCCGAGAAGTCCCCATATGTCAATTATGAATTTGATACTGTTCTACCCTATTTGCAATTTTAGAGTTGTTAAACAGCAAAAGAAATGCCACCATGTTATTATACACATTTTTCTAATCAAGTTGCATATGTGAAACATTAAAATCGAAGCTACGGTTAAATAGTTATGATATAAACCACTTTAGCACGTCATTAGGAAAATAAACAACAAGTTTAAATATTTTTAGCAATATTTTTAGCATGGTTGAAAGTTGGAAATTGTAAATCTACACAAATTTCTAGTCATTTTACATACAAGACATGTTTTTATTTGAAGTTGCCAAGATAAAGGTAATAGACAAACAAATTATGCATGAATGTTGCCCAGAGAACAAAACAAAAACTAAGTGAAGGTGGATTGGGTCAAGCTGCAACATCATCTGGCCCAACGCGGCGGTGGAAATAAACAAAGAAAAAAAACACAAAAACAAAATATGAGGGCACTGGGACTTGATACCAGGACCTCCCGGTTTGCAACACAACAAGCTGACCGAGCGAATCTAAACCATTGACATAACAAGTAGGCAAAAGAAAACAGGGGGCTACATGGATTCGAACCCAGAACCTACAGCATAAAAACGAGTGGCGCTAGCCACTGCACCAAAGATGCGTTTCTGTCCAAAACGGGGCGCTGCACAATTTGAACGACATGAACGGCGAGACTTGATTTTCTCGGCTTGCAGGCGACGGGGCAATCCCGACGGGCATGGCATTGGACATGCGATGCTCCGGCGTCGAGCTCGCCAGCGCGGCGGCGAGGCGCAGATCGAGGGAAGCGGGGCTCTGCTCAGGCCATGAAAGAACCCATTCCCGGCGGGGTTGAGGGGATGGACGGATCCGAGGCTGGAGAGGCGTCGATGATGAGCTTCACGGACGGCGGCGGCCATGGCGCCATGGGTCTTGCGAACCAGAGGAGAAGGAGCAGAGGTCGGCCTGGTGGATCTCTGGGCGAGGCCGCGCTGCTGCTGCTGGCTCCTGCGACGACAGGCGCGAGGCCGGGGCACCTGCTGGCGCTCATGGTGGCGTCGGCCTCCTGCGAACCAAGACAGAGAGCAAAGGAGAGTGGGACGACCTGGCTATGGGGGCGCAAATCCGACGCGATGGAGCTTCTCCGGCGGAGGCGCGCGGGGGATTCGGGCGAGCTCCATGGCTGCTGCGCAAGGAGGAGGCAAGACGAGGTGGACACGAAGTTGCGGCACTGCGGTGCTGTTGGTCGGCTGTGGAGATCGAGGAAGATGGATGGCGGCTGATCAGAGGAGGGGAACGGAAGTGGCGGCGGCGATTGGATAAGGTGAGGATTTGTAGGTATTATGTATAGGTGGTCTATATATATATAGCGAACATGACTACGGTTAGGGGTTATTTGGACTTCTGATTAAATCGGACGATTAAGGATAAATAGGTTAGGGCAACCAAATGAAAAACCGATGATAGTTTCGTGTATTACGCGGTTGATCCGGACCCAATAGTCACGTCCTTATGTTTTGGGTTCGGAAAAGCTATCGGGCGCGCACGAAGGGTTTGTGCACTGTGCAGAGGGGCTTGACATAGCAGAGAGGGAAACAGACACTCGGTAACAGAGATTTATAAAACGAAAATATCCGACGAATAAACCAACGATAGCCGTTATATAAGTTTATCCGTCGGGTGTCAAACAGACTCTGAGCGCGCCGAAATTTGACATACAGTCTACCTATAATAAAATAAGACCGCTCTCCACATCTATCTTCTCATAGGGCATCTTAAGCGCAGGTAGGATTTTGTCTGACTGGTACAGGTCTGCTGGCAATACATGGCCTTTGGATAGAAAGCGTCCAAATATCGTCAACATCGCGTCGTAGCATTCCCTCCCTAGGTTGAACTGAGCTTTCAAAGCCATTACTTGCGCGATGGCATCCAGCTGACAAAGCTCAGTATGCTTGTGGAGAGGACGTTTTGAAGACTTCAACATTTCATAGAAGGCCTTTGGGGCAGCGGTGGGGCGAGGCGGCGCAGCGGGGGGGTGACAGGGAGAGAGAGAACGAAAGTGAGAGGGGTGGGGGTGACCGCGGACGCCGTTAGGTGTATGGCCTCTTTGTCGTCTGCTGGCGGACGACAAAGAGCCCCAGGCAGACGGCAAAGAGCAAGCATACGGCCCGCTACCCCCATGGGGCCAGTGGGTCCCAGGTGGGTTCTTTGTCGCCCGCCTTACGGCTCTTTGCCGTCCGCTGGCAGACGGTAAAGACCTAACAGATGGCAAATAGAATCTTTGCCATCAGTCAGCTCTTTGCCGTCCGCTTTATGGCAGCTGATGGTAAAGACACTCTATGCCATCTACCAGCAAATAGCAAAGAAATGGCAGACGGCAAATAACTGAATTCCAGTAGTGAAATATTCCATAAATTCTCCGTGAAGTTTCAGGTCATTTGGAGTTTGCTGATTTTTGTGCCTTTTTCTTAGTTTCCCAGTCCTCAATTCCAGTTTCCAGATATTTCCCTCTTCGTGATGTACCTTGCATATTCAAAGAAACGGGGCATAAGAATTGTATGATAATAGGGAATAATGGACAAGAATAACACAAATATCAACAAGAAATCATGATGCAAAATGGACATATCAACTCCCCCAAGCCTAGACCCAGCTTGTCCTCAAGCGAAAGCCGAGCTCGAGAATAATGACCACATTATTTGCGAGGGAGAAGTCGATAAAAAACAAAATACAGACATGAAAGCATCATGAATATTAGCATAATAGGAAGTTTTCCATCATATAGCTTCTCATAAACAAGTAATAATCTATTCACAACTGAGGTAGTATGAAGCACAAACTTTATTGACAACCAACAAACAGTGCCATTAGTCATTTGGATAATTATAATCCATCATATTCAAGAGAAGAGTCTATGTAAGACCTTTTATTTCTAGCAAGTTCACATACTCAACTATCATGTAGCCTTCTATGGTTCTTGACACCCATTGCATATTTTCGGATCTAATGTTTCTGTCGGACACAAAGGAAGATGGGGGCTTTATTATCTTTGCCACCCAACTTATTTACCTCAAGGATAATTTCAACAATAATGGATCATCATGACCCACAATCAACTGAATATATTTGTCTGGATCTTTCCTCAACACATAATGCTTGCAGACTAATGAGTTAATAGGTAGGAACAAGGGTAAACTTTATTAACTCTTGCACGAAAATAAATTCTTTTAAGAAGATAAAAGATAGGACCTTCGTAGAGGGAAGCAGAGGTTGTCATGTGCTTTGTTTGTTTTAAATGTGCAAACTCTTAATGCAAAGGAATGTCACTTTGTATTGCCCCTTGTGATAGCGGACTTTATTATGCACTATGTCGCTTTTATTTCTTCGCTATCACAAGATCGTACAAAGATTATTTTCCCTTAAAATAAAAGATCATACATATTTAGAGGAATATTTTTGTTGCTTTGTGCACCGATGAAAACATACTTGAAGGGTCTTATTCAATCCATAGGTAGGTATGGTGGACTCTCATGGAAAGAAACTAGGTTCTAGGGGTTATGGATGCACAAGTAGTATCTCTACTTAATTAGTGTGGACAATTTTGGGTAGCAAAAGGTCTAAAGGAAGCATCATATGTTAAGGGATCTGATACTCGTGATCTACGTTGGGTTTTCCGTGAAGAGGAACGGGTTATCACAGCACAAAGTGGGTATGTATTTCCCTCAGTTATGAAACCAAGGTTTATCAAACCAATAGGAATACCAATCCTCAACCGTCTTTAGCAGTTGCACACCAAAGAACAAACAACTTGCACCCACTACCGGCAAGAGGGTTGTCAATCCCCTTGATCTCGTTATTTGCAAGCAAGTGAGCTGTGTAGATAATTGTAAATTGCAAAATAAAATAAAAGAAAATAAATAACAGCAAGGTAAATAAAGCACTTGTGAATATACAAGTGAACATACCCGGGTTCCGTAGAGTTCTCTAGTGGCATCGCTCATAGAAAGAGCATACGGTGGGTGAACAAATTACTATTGGGCAATTGATAGAAAGGCGAATAGTTATGTGATTTTCACGGCAATGATCATGTGTATATAGGCTTCACGTCCATAAGCAAATAGGCTGACTCATTCCTGCACCTATTACTATTACTCCACCCATTGACCCCTGTCCAGCATGCATCTAGAGTATTAAGTAAAACAGAGTAATGCTTTGAGAACATTGACATGATGTAACAAAGTAAACTCAATCAATATGAATAAACCCCATCGTTTTGTCCATAGTAGCAGCAACACAAAGATGCAATGTGTACCGTTCTGTCACTAGGATATAGAAACTCACCAGGTTGAACCTACTACAATGCACCATTTCCATCGAAAAATATTAATCTGGTTGGCCAAACTATCTCAATAGATCGAAGAGCATTACGAAGCTATGATGATCATGCAAATAAGAATATTAGTATTCAGATTTGACTCAATTACTTTTCATGAATAATATGAACATAAATTCACAATTCATTGGATCCCAACAAACACACCGAAGAAAGGGACTACATCAGATAGATTAAGCCAAAGATGCGATGAACATTGTATTCAAGATCGAGAGAGAGAGATTGCCATCTAGGTACTACCTACGGACCCGTAGGTCTGTGGTGAACTACTCACACATCATGGTGAGGGCAGCAAGGTTGATGAAGAGGCCCTCCGTGATCGATCTCCCCTCTGGCAGGGTGCTGAAATGGAGGTGTAGATGGCCTCCTGTCGGAACAGATACTTGCAGCGGCGGAAAAAGTGTTTAGAGGGTGCTCTTGGAGGTATTAGGGTAAAAGAGAATTTATAGGCCAGAGAGGGGCATCGGGGGGCGCTTGAGGGAGGCACAAGCCATCAGGGCGAGCCCCCTAGTGGCGCGCCCTATTGGCTTGTGGGTCCCTTGTGGCTCCTCCAGCCTCCCTCCGAAGCTTCCAGGTCTTCTTTTGGTCTAGAAAAAATCATCAAAAAGTTCCGTGGCAATTAGACTTCGTTTAGTACTGTAAACCTAAAAATCCAAAAAATGCAGAAAATAGCAACTGGTACTGGGTAGTGGGTCAATAGGTTAGTGCTCAAAAATATTATAAATTGGTAAATAAATACCCAAAAAGTATCCAAGAATGATAATATATTAGCATGTAACAATAAAAATATATAGATAGTTGGAGACGTATCAGCATCCCCAAGCTTAATTCCTGCTCGTCCTCGAGTAGGTAAATGATAAAAAATTGATTTGACATGCTACCCATTATGTAATCTTTGGTATGTATGCTCATTGAGAAATGATGAATTAACAAACAGCAACATAGTAATATTTATAAGTATAAGAAACAAAATCATTGATTTTTCAAAGTATACGATCCTAAAAGAATGTTTACCCCTACTCGCCTTATTATATTAGCAAGACATGACTCTGTGTTCACTACATAGATACAAATGTGAAGCACCACAGTGTCCAAGTCAAGCAATTGGATCGTACTTTTTCAATATGCATCAACTTTTTATTATTCATGCAATACATGAGCGTGAACCATTGGACATACCATATAGGTGGTATAGAATATGATGGTAGATATCAAAGGGGTAAAAAGTGGAGAAGATAGCCTCACATCAAGTAGGCATACCAAAGAGGTATGGGGATGCTCATTTATAGATGTCAATGCAAGGAGTAGTGATTTCCATGCAAATGATGCACTAGAGCTATAAGTGTATGAAAGCTCAATTGAAGCTAAGTGGGGTGTGCATCCAACTTCCTTACTCATGAAGACCTCGGGCATTTGAGGAAGCCCTTCATAGGAATATACGAGCCAAGTTTATTATATGAAAAGGTAATTCCCACTAGCATATGGAAGTTTCAACATAGGAGACTATCTATATGAAGAACATGGTGCCACTTTGAGGCACAAGTGTGGTAAAGGATACAAGCAAAGTCCCTTC
The DNA here is from genome assembly GCA_022496015.1 of Hordeum marinum. Taxonomy (NCBI): domain Eukaryota; kingdom Viridiplantae; phylum Streptophyta; class Magnoliopsida; order Poales; family Poaceae; genus Hordeum; species Hordeum marinum. The sequence continues at coordinate 260,472,498 of CM039674.1, read as the reverse complement.
TCTCTTTTTCTCTTATTTTTTGTAATTATTTATATGGTGGGCTTTTCTCCCTTTTGTTGTCTCACCCATTTATTTTTCTATATGGTGGGATCATTTGGCCTCCCCTTTTTTATTTCATTTTTCATCCGGAGTGTCATCCCGACTTGTGGGGGATTCATAGTCTCCATCATCCTTTCCTCACTAAGACAATGCTCTAATAATGATGATCATCACAGTTTTATTTACTTACAACTCAATATGAAGAACTGGTAGGAAGATATGACTCTATATGAATGCTTCTGGTAGTGTACCAGTATGTGCAATGATCTAGCATGACATGTATCAAAAACATGATGAACAGTGGCTTTTCCACAAATACCATGTCAGCTCCATATGATCATGCAAGGCATTATGATGATGAACGAACTAGTCATGTGAAGTGACGATGGAATTTGCATGGCAATATATCTCGGAATGGCTATGGAAATGCCATACTAGGTAGGTATGGTGGATGTCTCGAGGAAAATATAATGAGGCTTGTGTGGAACAGAGCATATCATGTCACGGGGTTTGGATGCACTGACGAAAGTTGCACCGATCGTCGAGGTGAGAATGGGCTATGCACGGTACCGAAGAGGCTAGTAAATATGAGAAGGTGAGAATGTGTATGTCGATGTGTCACATCGGTCATAAAGAACTCACATACTTATTGCAAAGTTTTATTAGTTATAATAAATCAAAGTACTCCTCGCATGCCCTGAGGGATGAGGTTGGTATGAGTTAACCATCACGCGCCCCCGACTCCAAACAACACTAGGATTTCAACGAGGAATAGAAATGCTTACACACCATCACCACGCCAATTTAATTTTTAGACGAAAAACAAGTCAACACCTCTTAATCTCGACACTTCTAAGAATCAACAATTATGGACTCACACCTTTTTCATATTACCACATCAATGTCATTAACCCACAACTTCTCTATATGTGCTACATGATGGTTTTGATTATCATTCATTGAATACAAAATATTTTTGGACTAGTCTTATGACCCATGCAAATTACCGTCACTGTTTATTCATCTCTAAAACAAATATAAGTGAACAACAAGAGCATAGTATTTTTATAAAATCTACACAACATCATGCTCAAAAAGATATAAGTGAAGTACTAGAGCAACTGCCAAGCTCAAAAGATATAAGTGAAGCACATCGAGTATTCTAGCAAATTATCATGAAGGTGTGTCTCTCTCAAATAGGTGTGTACATAAAATGATGATTGTGACAAATTGAAAGTAAAATCAAACAAAATCAAAATATGCTCCAAGCAAAACACATCATGTGATGAAGAAAAATCTAGCTCCAAGTGACATACCGATGGATCGAGACGAAAGAGGGGATGCCTTCCGGGGCATCCCCAAGCTTAGAAGCTTGAGTCTCCATGTAATTGTACTTGGGGTGCCTTGGGCATCCCCAAGCTTAGGCTCTCTCTACTCCTAATTCTATAGTCCATCATGATCACACCAAAAACTTGAAAACTTCAATCCAAAACCCAACAAAACTTCTGAGATCTGTTAGTATAAGAAACATATTGCATACTTTAGGTATTATGATAAATTGATTATTAATTCACTTTACATAATAGGTACTGTATTCTAACTTCTCCATGGCTTACACCCCCCGATATAACCCGTAGCATAATCAAAACAAGCAAACTATGAAAGCAAAACAAAATCTTTTTTAAAACAGAACAGTCTATAGAAATCTATAAAGATCCCATACTTCTGTAACTCTAGAAATTCTGAAAAAATAGGAAAACATAAGAATTTGTATATAAATATGTTACAAAAATTCCATATTATTATCGTGCTCCAGTAAAAAATGAAAATTCCTGTACTGGAGTCAAAGTTTCTGTTATGTTTCAGCATTGTTTCTACTCATCTTGTGAGTTATCCCAAAGGCTTTACTTGGAAAAACACCAATTAAATATTTAAAGATAACCATTACAGAGGCACCAATCATATTATCATAAAATAAGAGAAAGGAAAAATAAAAATAAAGATACATATTGGGTTTCCTCCCAACAAGCGCTATGGTTTTATGCCCCTAGCTAGGCATAATGCATAGTTTCAAGTGTTGTCATCTTTGGCATCCCCTTCGGAAGAAGTTTTTTCAAAGACAATAGGGAAAAAATCATCTATTAATATTTTGACATTTTCAATGGTGCTCTCCTTAAACCCTTCCACATTCTCTCTTACTATCCAAGAATACTGTTTGTTAATGTTATTGAAAACATGTTGGATAATATGGACAGGAGGGACTTCCTTAATGGTGTTTTCATCATAAGTATGATTATACTTGTAACATATCTCATCATATAGTCTTTCTTATATAAATTTCATCTATCACGAGATGCTCACAATTCATATTATAGTGCTCAAAGATTTCTTGAACTTCCCGTTTTATATAGTCAAATTCTTGCATGAGTATGAGAGTGGCTATGTTTTTATCCCTAGGATCTTTTACGACTGGTAACTCGTAGAAAAGACTTTGCAACTTAGGATGAGTATGCATAGATCTTCTTTCCAGTTTTAGAACAAGAGCAGCAATAACATCGGTGTAACTTTCAGTTCTTTTAAGGATTGGTGTATCCTTGCAAGTTAATGGACCCATACAATTAAGGAATTCTTGGATAACGCTTATCGCTATGATATCCCCCTCCCCGCAACGAATACCTTTATGTCTCGCTATGGAGTAGTTTCCTCATTGGGGGGTTCACCCTTATCATATTTTTTTAATGATAAAATTAGACATAATGAAAGTGCAATCATGCACGTAATCATGTTTTGATGTTGTTGACAACATACATATAGGGAACTAATCATTTTGTCAAAGTGCATCTTAGGTTTAGTTCCCAATAGATCAATGTGTGGATCATAACTGACATATCCAAGATGCTCGAAGTATTGATAAACAAGATAACAAGCTTCAGCTTTTTTCAGTTTACTTTTGAGTATAGAGATCCCGCACTATTAAGAGGGGATCACTGGCTCTCGCGAAGGACTTGCTCAAATACCGAGGCAAAACTATTTGTTGTTCTTTTCTATCCCTGTGCCATGCCTCTTCTCGGACGTCCGACTGGGTCCGAACATTCGGAGCCTCACAAACCGTCGATTGTCAGGCGCCGTCCGGACATCCGGTATACTCCTACCATAACCAAATCTATGGATGTATGCTCCCTCCGGTCGACCGGTCTCCGGACGTCTGTGGGCGTCTGGATGTACGGTGCCCTCTTAACAGAACCAAACCTACGGATTTCTGGAGAGAGGCGTCCAGATGTCCAGTGCCCTCTTAACAGAACCAAACCTACGGATTTTTGGTCTCTCCAGATGACCGCGTCTCTAGACGACCGTGCGCACTTGGACCGTCCGGCTGCTCCTGTCTACCCGGACGTCCAGGCCAAGTCGGACGTCCGGAGCCTACGCGGAATAGGTGGCTCCAACGACCACTTTCTTCCCACTACTATATATACTTTTCCCCTACCTTGAGTGAACGTTGTCCAACACATTAGAAAGATTCCAAGATTACCTTCTCTCGTCACTCTCTCTTGCCCTCACCAAATCTTAGATCCCAAGAGTGTTTGTGAGGATTCTTGAGTGTTGTTCCAATCAAAAGATAGATCGTCCCTCTCCCCTTCTATCAACCAAAGAAATTCGTGTTTTGAGCAAGTTTTGAGCGTTTCCCTTGATCTTGTTACTCTTGGAGGTTGGAGACTCCTAGGCGGTAGGAGTTCTTCGGAGAGCAATCAAACCATTGTGATTTCCCCTAGAAAGTTTGTAAGGGTTTGGAGGCCACCTAAAGGTCAAACACTAGTGGTTGAGAAACGCCTTCGTGGTGTATTCTCAAGGAGAGAATAGGGTGAGCCTTCGTGGTGTTGGTGTGCCTTTGTGGTAACATCCACCTCTCTAAACAGTGACGTAGCTTCCCTCCAAGGAAGTGAACATCGACATACATCCTCGTCTCTCAGAGTTGCGATTATCCCTAACCCTAACTCCCTACTTGTGGTTACTTGTTCCTTAGAGTACTTACTTGTATTACTCGTACTTTCTTGTCTTCTCATTTATTGTTTTGTTTTTCTTACCTTCCGCATATAGCACCATAGCAATATTTAGGCTCACCTTCATATTCTGCTTATTGCCTAAAATTTCTAAGTAACAACTAAAAATTTGTAATTGTATCTATTCACCCCCCTATAAGTCCATCTTGATCATTTCAATTGGTATCAGAGCCTCGTGCTCTAATCTTGTGGCTTAACCGCCCTAGAGCAAGATGGATAATGATGGTAACCCTATGGTTGCACCTCCTCTTGAGAAAGAGTCAGCTTCTTCGGAAGTGCGGCAATCTTTCACCTCTAAGGATCTTGAAAGGGCCCTCGCTAAGAAAAAGGAGGAGCAAGATGCTTCTGTTGAGGCTTTGGTCAAGATGCAGATAGATGCACTGGTTGCAAGAACTCCACCACTGGAAAACCCAGTGGGTGTGATAAGCAACCAACTGCAACTCTTCCCAATCTTGCCAACCACCTCAAGTTGGTGGCGACACCGGTGTTCCATGGCTATATGCAAAACCTAAGGTTGAGAAACCTAGGTATAATGCAGTAGGAAATCCTCCTGTTCTTGATAACACTGCCAATTTTTCTTTGTGGAGAGTTGGTATGCAGGATCACCTTAGGTTTGTCAATGATGAAATGCTGGAAGTCATGAAGAAAGCTTACAACCCTGTGAATCCCAAGGATCTCACACCAGGTGAAGAATATGACAAACACCTCAATGACACTACAATCATGCTCATAAGAAAGGGCATGTCTGACAAGCAAAAAAGGGCCTTACATTCACCTAACAAATGCAAAAGAGCTATGGGATAGCCTTGTGATGACCAAAACTGGAACTTCCTCTCTCCGTATTGCATAACATGAGATTGGAAAAGGAGCAGTACAATACTTATGCATGGAGAAAGGTGAAGACCCCAAGAAACTTCATGAGCATTTGATGACACTTGCTGCTGACATCGAATCATATGATTATGATAAGTGCCAAGATGGATTCAACTTGACCAAGCATTTTCTTGTGGACAAATTCCTAAATGCCCTTGCTCCATATCACCATCAAATGGTTTGGGACATAAGAAGAGAACATGGATTCAAGGACATGTCTCCCGATGATGTCATTTCAACTTTCCAACTATTTGAAGAATCAAAGGCAAATATCATAAGACACCTAGCCATGCACGGTTCCTCATCACCCAAGACAAACCTAGCCTTGAAGGCCAAGCATGTAAAGGATGATGATGTGAGTGAAGAAGAAGAAGATGTTGAAGAAGAAGGCTATGAAGTTAACTCGGATGAGGGGCCCTCATATGAAGACAAGGCAGTCTTTGTCAAAAAGTTCAGTGCGGGAAAATTCAAGGGAAGATTCCCAAAGAAGAAAGGAAGGACTTGCTACAATTGTGAATAAAGATAGTTGGGATGGCTCCGATCCGCTCCCACACCCCTCCGCCCAGCCCTCTAGCCTAGCTCCTCTGCCGCCCGCCACCGTCGATTCCCGCCGATGAGCCCACCCCGCACCCCCTGTCCTCCGTCCGTCTTCGTCCATGGGCTCCATCGCTGCTGACCGTGTCGACCGCCGAATGACCCTCTCCGGCGAGCGCGTGTGCTCCGGGGAATGCTAGGCCAACTCAGAGAGCGAGTCTTCGGTGCGCTCGTACAGAGACGTCGCACGCACCCGGCCGCCCATCGCCGAGCCGCCGGCCGCCGCCGTTCTTGGGCGCGCCGCCCGCCCGCTAGCCTCCCAGAAACCACCTAGGACCCCGATCGGAGGTGCACCGCGTCTCTGGCAGACCTGTGCTCGATGCCGCTGCCTTTTGGTAGCCCCGTCCCAGGCACCGTTGCCGCCGCCCGCATCAGGAGGACCTCCCCACCCCCCTGCCCCAGCGCCGTCGTAGTCCATCCCCGGAGGACATCGCTGGCCTATGCTTCTGTTGCCTCGATCACCAGCACCGGGTGCGGGACTGCACCAACAGCGGTCGATGCCGGCGCTGCATCATCTTCGACCAGGAATCCCGTGACTGCGACGCCCGACGCCCTACAGACACGCAACCATGGCCCCCCGCGGTGATGTCGACATGCAACCACGGCTACCCCGTGGTGCTCCTGCCAGGGCTGCCCCTCCCTCCGCATGCCATCGGGTGGCTCCTCCGCCACCCCCTCCGACTGATAGAGGCGAAGTTGTCCCTGTCTTTCGATGAGATCGTGGCTATCGTTTTTGGTGGAGTAGACTTTGACGATCCGACTACGAACGTGCGAGACATCACGTCTTAGCAATCGCTAAACCAACTCCGAGAGGTTATTGACCACATCGGAACACGATCAACCTGACCACGAAGGTCTGTTTCCTGCACGCAAACGAAGAACAAGCAAGAAACCAAGATTGCAATCTAGTTGTGAATATAAGAGGAAAGCTTTATTGATGAAGTGGGGTTCTATGACGCCTTTGTCTGGTCGTGGAACACAAACGAAGAACGCGAAGTTGTAGCTATGGAAAACTTGTACTCTAAACAAAACCCAAACCTAAAACGACGCCCTAAGGGTTGTATATATGGGGGAATAGAGGGGAATTTCGTGGCCCCTTGGAGGAGGGGTCCGATACCGACCCTAACTCGGTTTCCCCATACATACGGACTCTAAAAACAGCCTATAATATGGTATTTCGAATTTACATGGGCCTGGCCCAAAAATAAGGTGGTGCAACACCTATATTAGCATATGGACGAATTTTATAAAGTGGCATCATGCATATTTCGTCCAAGGCTTCTCGCTCCCATTACAGTGGCTTCAAAGTGTGAAAATCATCACTGGAAGCTCCTTTGTTCTTTCCCGCATACGCACCTTCTTCTTCATGCTTGATCCCGCTCCAATGGTCATCCTTCTTGTCCATGCTAGGTCCTTCATTCATTAGTAAAACAAAAGTATCTAATTTAGGCAGCATCATATGTTCATGAACATTAGAAGGATTTCCAAGAAATGAAAGTACTTGGTAATTCAATTGATGTGCGCGAGCTCTAGTAATTGGTCCCGTATGTACAGCAGTCGGGGCTATTTGTATAACATTAGTAGAGATGTCCTCATCATCCTCCACTTCTTGAACTGAAGTCGTCCTCGATGGAAGCTCATCTTCCTCACCCAAATAAGGCTTCAAATCTGCAATGTTAAAACTGGGACTAACCCCAAACTCTGCAGGCAGCTCAAGTTTATATGCATTATCATTTATTTTCTCTAACACCTTAAAAGGACCATCAGCACGTGGCATTAGATTTAACTTGCACAAATCAGGACTATCCTTATGTAAATGTAACCAAACAAGATCACCAGGTGCAAAGACAACATGTTTTCTACCCTTATCTCCAACAAGTTTGTATTTAGCATTCATACGCTCAATGTTTTCCTTAGTTAACTCATGCATTTTAATATCAATTCAACATGTTATTTAACATCAAAATTAACCTTCTCCGAAGATGGAAGAGGCAGCAAATCAATAGGTGCACAAGGTAAGAAGCCATGCACAACTTCAAAAGGGCACATCTTAGTAGTAGAATGTAAAGAACGATTATAAGCAAATTCAATATGAGGCAAGCATTCTTCCCACATTTTTAGGTTATTCTTCAAGACAGCCCTAAGCATAGTAGACAATGATCTATTGACTACTTTAGTTTGTCCATCAGTTTGGGGATGACATGTAGTACTAAAAAGCAGTTTAGTCCCCAACTTAGCCCACAAACACCTCCAAAAGTGGCTAAGAAATTTAGCATCACTATTTGAAACAATTGTATTTGGCACACCATGCAACCGAATAATTTCACGAAAGAACAAATCAGCAACATGAGCAGCAGCATCACTTTTATGACATGGTATAAAGTGTGCCATTTTGGAAAATCTATCCACGACAACAAATATGCTATCCCTCCCCTTCTTTGTTCGAGGTAAACCTAAAAAAAAGTCCATAGATATATCCTCCCAAGGAACACTAGGTACAGGCAAAGGCATATATAAACCATAAGGATTGAGTCATGACTTAGCTTTTTGACATGTAGTGCAGCGAGCAACAAAACGCTCAACATCTCGTCTCATCTTTGGCAAAAAGAAATGTGTAGAAATTACGTCCTCCGTCTTCTTCACGCCAAAGTGTCCCATTAATCCTTCTCCATGTGCCTCCTGTAACAACAAAAGACGAACCGATCTAGCTGGAATGCATAGCTTGTTAGCACAGAACACAAATCCATCATTAATGACGAACTTGTTCCATGTTCTCCCTTCTTTACAATTCTACAACACATCTCTAAATTCAGCATCATGCACATATTGATCTTTGATGGTCTCCAAACCAAATATTTTAAAGTCAAGTTGTGAGAGCATAGTATAATGATGAGACAATGCATCAACAATAACATTTTCTTTACCCTTCTTGTGTTTAATGACATAAGGGAACGTCTCAATGAATTCAACCCATTTAACATGCCTACGATTCAGTTTTGCTTGGCTTTTAATATGTTTCAAAGATTCATGATCAGAATGTACAACAAATTCTTTGGGCCATAAATAATGTTGCCATGTTTCCAAAGTCCGAACAAGAGCATATAACTCCTTATCATAAGTAGAATAATTTAGACTAGGCCCACTCAATTTTTCAGAAAAGTACACCACAAGTTTACCATATTGTAATAACACACCTCCTAATCCAGTTCCACTAGCATCACATTCAAGCTCGAAAGTCTTATTAAAATCAGGAAGTTGGAGTAAAGGAGCATGTATTAACTTATCTTTTAAGACCGTGAAGGCTTCTTCCTGTGCGGTACCCCAAGCAAAAGGCACGTCCTTCTTTGTAAGCTCATTGAGAGGTGCAGCAATGGTGCTGAAATCTCTCACAAAACGCCTATAGAAACCAGCAAGGCCAAGAAAACTCCTCACTTATGTAACCATTTTGGGCTGCAGCCAACTCTCAATAGCTTCAATCTTGGCTTTATCAACTTCAATTCCCTGTGGAGTAACAGCATAGCGAAGAAAAGATACTCGGTCGGTACAAAAGGTGCGCTTCCCAAGGTTACCAAACAAACGTGCATCATGTAAGCAATAAAAACAACACATAAATGTTCCAAATGTTCCTCCAAAGATCTACTATAAATCAATATATCATCAAAATAGACTACCACAAATCGTCCAATGAAAGCACGTAAAACTTTGTTCATTAATCTCATGAAGTGCTAGGTGCATTAGTTAACCCAAAAGGCATGACTAACCACTCACATAATCCAAACTTAGTTTTAAATGTTGTTTTCCATTCATCTCCCAGTTTCATACAAATTTGATGGTATCCACTACGCAAATCAACTTTGGAGAAAATTGTAGAGCCACTTAATTCATCAAGCATATCATCTAGCCTAGGCATAGGCTGATGATAACGAATAGTAATATTATTAATGCCTCTACAATCCACACACATGCGCGATGTACCATCCTTTTTAGGCACTAGAATAATAGGAACAACACAAGGACTAAGGGATTCACGTATATAACCTTTGTCGAGCAGCTCCTGTACTTGACGCATAATCTCCTTTGTGTCCTAAGGATTGGTATGGTATGGCGCACGGTTGGGTAGAGATGCACCGGGAATTAAGTCAATCTGATGCTCAATCCCTCGAAAAGGTGGTAATCCTGGTGGCACGTCTTGTGGAAAGACATCAGCGAACTCCTGCAAAATGTTAATGATAGCAGGAGGCAAAGAGGGAGGCATGTCCTCGAAAGAAAATAATACCTCTTTGCATACAAAAGCATAGCAAACAGATGTAGTAACATCCAAATCATTAATATCAGATTTAGTAGCAAGTAAACATCCAGTCTTCAATTTTATTTCTGATGCAACACTAGACGATGGTTTATTAGGCTCATGGTGTTGCTCAAATTCCTGTGCTACAATCTGATTTTCACTCTTATTTTGCTCCTGTTTTGCTTTACTAGCTCTAGCAATGTCATCTTTCATAATATGTTCAGGAGACATAGGAAGGAACATGATATTTTGATCCTTATGAACAAGAGTATATTGATTTGTCCTACCATGGTGTACAATTTTTTTATCAAATTGCCATGGCCTACCAAGTAAAACAGAACATGCTTGCATAGGTACCACATCACAATCAACATAATCAGAATATGTAGCAATGCTAAAATGCACACGAACAGTACGTGTTACCTTAACCTTGCCACTGTTGTTGAACCATTGGATGTAATAGGGATGATGATGTGGTCTAGTGGTTAGAGACAACTTCTCCACCATCTCCATGCTTTCCAAGTTGTTGCAACTCCCTCCATCAATGATGACGCGAACAGAACGCGCCTTCACAACTCCCTTTGTGCGGAACAAGTTGTGCCTTTGATTTTGCTCAGCTTGTGTAACCTGCACACTAAGAACACGTTGAGCAACTAAACTTTCATACCTGTTAGCGTAATCAACGGCCAGGTAGTGTGTCTCTTGTTCTGTATCCTTGTCACCCTGTTCTCACTCACAATGAGAGCCAAAGTCTCCTCATCATAATCACTAGCGGATGCATATCCACCATCCTCAGTAACAATCATCAATGCTTGGAAGGGCATTCTCTCGCATAGTGACCTCCACCCTTGCAACGATGACATATAACCTCATGTGTTTGCCTTGTGGATGCAATGGATGAAGAAGAGCTCCATGCAGGCCCAGAAGGTGTACTCTTTGCGGAGGGTGGGGCAGGGGCCTGTTTCCTGATATCTCGATTGGAGTTGGAGGTTGAAGTAAGTGGTGCTGCAGCAGGACGTGCAGAAGTACAGGAGGTACATGGCATCCATGATGATGTGCGACCTGCAGAAAAATTAGTTCTCGCCATGGCCTATCGATCCTGCACTTCACGTTCAGCTTTGCAAGCAAGATGGAATAAACGAGTGATAGTGTTATACTCCTTATACTCTAGAATAGTCTAAATATCTCTATTTAATCCACCCATAAAACGTGCAAGCATAGCTTCATTCTCCTCAACAATACCACATCTAATCATGCCAGTTTGTAATTCCTGGTAATATTTCTCTACGAAAAAATTCCTTGTCTTAAACACTGCAAATTTTGAAGCAATTCATGCTGATAATATGATGGAACCCAACGATTACGCATAGCAGCTTTCAAAGCAGCCCAAGTAGTTGGAATATTAGCATGATGTATTCTACAATGTTCTGACCACCAAGCACAAGCAAAAATAGTGAATGAACAAACAACAGTAGCAACACGTCTATCCTCAGGATATTGTAAGCATGTAAAACGTTGCTTTGTTTCTAACTCCCACGTAAGATATATATCAGGAACATATCTACCCTCAAATGTCAGAATATTCAATTTAAGTTTAGGCAGATGGTCATGATCCCGTACCTGAGGGGGGGGGGGGGTGCAGCCCTACCGTTACGGTTGTAGCCATGTGGACGACCTGGAGCGTGTAGTGGTGGTTGCCCCTGGGGCTGATCTGGAGCAACCTCTCCCTCATCATCGTAGTCACCATCATAATCCTCAACCTACTTAACGACAGTAGAAGCAACAACCACAGAAGTAGCAGCAATATCAATAGTACCCGTATGTTGGACTTGGCCGATAGCACACGTCGCGCTCGTCGTTCGGGAGGGATACGAGCTGCAGTTGGTGGTGGTAGACGGGCAAGCACCTCATTGAACTTGGCATCCATCTTGGTGTCGAATGTCTTCTCCAAACCATCTAGCTTCTCCATAGCCTCTGCAAGGTTGTTCATGAAGTCTTGTACCTGGTCAGCCATCATTTGCTAAAATTTATCATGGAGCGCTTTGTTGGTCATGCTCTCCTAGTCGATCTTGTCGTCTTGTGATCCTGGCATGGTTAGCAGAAATAGGAAACACACAAGAATATGAAACCTACAAACTACTGGGAAGTGGTGGTGGTGGTGGTGGTGTGTCACAAATCCTTCAAGCGAATCTCAAATTCTTACCAGTTCTTACCCATCAGCACGCGGTGATCAGCAACTGTTGTAGTCAAAACTCTCAAAGCTTGGATAGAGCGATTGACAGGTGGTGTCAAACACACGACATAGATATATGTGGAGCTGGGATGGCTTATAATATGGTAGCAAAAAGGGTCAGCAATAATCAATCCAGAGATGCAAAGTTGAATAAATGCTCAACGACGGTACTGTGCTGGTCCTAGGCTAGACCGTACTAGAGACGCGAGCCTAAAACACCAACAAAATCACGACGCTACACGTAATCAAAAGAAGAGCACACTTCGATTTTTTTTGTTTTTTTGGCACCTCTTTTTTTTGCGCTCTTTTTTTGCGGGTTTTTTTTGCTTAGAAAATCACTATAATGGCGAGTGTCTCAAAACTTTTCCCAAGTCGTATAAGCAGGATAGACACGAAATTTTTTTGACTAATTTTTTTGGGAGCGATTCAGGGGCTGCGTCGACCAAAAATTTCGACAAAAATCACTATGATGGCAAGTGCCTCAAAACGCTCCGGAGAACCTAAAATGGAGATAGGGAAAAAATATTTTTGGCCAAAATATTTTTGGGCCAAAATGTGCTCTGCAAAGCGTGCTAGACTTTTTTTCCGAGACCTACTCAGGTAGGAAAACGCGAATCCGAAATCAAAAAGATCTCGAAACAAACCTAATAACTACTAAATTCGGATTAGAGGCAGATATTGGGTGGTGATATATGGTAGTGGAGATAATGATGGTGGGTGGTGATATATGGTAGTGGAGATGATGATGGTGGATGGTGATATATGGCAGCGGTGATGATGGCGGTGGTATATTGCAACGGTGAAGATGATGTTGTGGCGGCGTGACAACCTATGAACAGAACTCGAAACTCTAAAGGACTAGACACTAAGACCAGCAACCTGACACGACGATGCAACCACAAATTCAACAAAGCAAACACCAAACAGAAAATTGCAAAGGCTCAGATTGGTTTGGATACGAAGATCTAACCCTATTTTTTTGGCTTTTTCGTGGACTTTAGGTATGAAGAACAGATGCGATCTAACTAAGAAAAGCTGGTAAAATCTCACCGAGCAACCTGGAAATCTGATACCACTTTATAGAGGTGAAGTTGTCCATGTCTTTTGATGAGATGGTGGCCATCGTTTTTAGTGGAGTAGACTTTAACAATCCGACTATGAACATGCGAGACGTCGCGCCTTAGCAATTGCTAAACCAACTCCGAGAGGTTATTGACCACACCAGAGCACGATCAACCTAACCAAGAAGGTCTGTTTCCTGCACGCAAACAAAGAACAAGCAAGAAACTAAGATTGCAATCTAGATATTGCGAATATAAGAGGAAAGCTTTATTGATGAAGTGGGGTTCTGTGACGCCTTTGTCTAGTCGTGGAACACAAACGAAGAACGTGAAGTTGCAGGTATGGCAAACTTGTAATCTAAACAAAACCCAAACCTAAAACGGCGTCCTAAGGGATGTATATATGGGGGAATAGAGGGGAATTTCATGGCCCCTTGGAGGAGGGGTCCGAAACCGACCCTAACTCAGTTTCCCCATACATACGGACTCTAAAAATAGCCTATAATATGGAATTTCGAAAGTACATGGGCTTGGCCCAAAAATAAGGTGCACAACACCTATATTAGCCTATGGACGAATTTTATAAAGTGGCATCATGCATATTTCGTCCAAGGATTCTCGCTCCCATTACGGTGGCTTCAAAGTGCGAAAATCATTACTGGAAGCTCCTTTGTTCTTTCCCGCGTATGCACCTTCTTCTCCATGCTTGATCCCGCTCCAATGGTCATCCTTCTTGTCCATGCTAGGTCCTTCATTCATCAGTAAAACAAAAGTATCTAATTTAGGCAGCATCATATGTTCATGAACATTAGAAGGATTTCCAAGAAACAAAAGTACATGGTAATTCAATTGACGTGCGCGAGCTCTAGTAATTGGTCCTGTGTGTATAGCAATCAGGGCTGTTGGTATAACATTAGTAGAGATGTCTTCATCACCAACCCACACCCCTGCCCTCACGCTGGCCCCCGCCCGCTCGTAGCAACCTGAAGGCCCAGTGCGCATAATCATGGTGCAGTCTCTAGAGATGGAGGAGGCCGAGCTGGTCCTCGTCTGGGCGATGGTGGCCTCCATCATGGGCAACTGGTCGCAGGTGTCCACGGACAAAGTGGCCGAGCTGCTCTTTAGGTCCCTCGAGCTTTCCGAGGGAAACCTCACCGTCCACGAGCACCATCCCGAGGACTTCCTCATCCTCTTCTCCTCCTGGGAAACCATGCTCTTCAGGACTTCCTCATCCTCTTCTCGCCGTGCTTCGTGCTCTCGTTGCACCCCTGGTGCAAGCTGGCCCATGCCGGTATCGGAGAGTTCGAGTACCACGTGGAGCTGGAGCTCCATGACACTCCCGCCCAGGCATGGAACCTCTCCACCACCGAACAAGTGTTGGGTGGGAGCTGCTGGATCAAGAGGCTGCATCCCCGCACGCGCTCCCATGCCGACTTGGCTTGCTTCCGCCTGTCTGGTCGTGCGCATGACCCTGTAGATATCCGCCACGTCACAATTTTGGAAATCATTGAGGAACTACCCTCGCGTGTGCCCTCGGAGGCGTCAACCATCAGGACGCTCATCCCCATCTCCATCACGCTCACCAAGGCGGAATTGATCCAGGCTCCCCCGCTGGCCCTCAGGCCACTGGAGGCCCCGACGGAGATGACACCGGCATCAGCGGAGGTAATTGTCAGGGCCAAGGTCAAGGCCCCAGTCCAGGGCAAGCGTGCCATCGCGTTCGCAAGCGCCAGCGAACAGAGGTGGTTCCGGAAGGCCGTGCCGATGGCATGGCCATCGACGTGCCAGCCTTGCTCGCTGATTACCGTTCTCGCCGCTCCAACGAGACTGGTACGACTGCCTCTTAGCCCTGTCCGGCGGTGCCGCCGCTGGCCGTGCACCCCACGAGGCTGGGCACGCTAGCATGGCCAGGTCAACTAGGACCCACATGACCTCGTCATCAAGCCAAAAGAGGAAAGAGGGGCAAAAAGAAAAGCCTGCAAAAGGAGGCCTTGACTGTGGCCCAGGCGCAATAGGCTGTCCAATCCACGGACGGCGCCAGGGCGGCTGACCTGGGGACAACTGGCATGCCACCACTCGCTGCTGGTGAGAAAGAAGCCTTTGGAGGTTCAAACTCCGGCTCCCCCCATGCACCTAAGGAGGTTCCCGCTGGGCCCGCTTCTGTGACGGCTGATCCCATGCCTTGTCGGGATCACGCTCTTCTGAGCCAGGTCCCCGACTCACAGCTAGAGGAGCCAACTTCGCATGTCGCCCTGTAGGGGCAAAGTGGTGCGTCACACACTCCTGTCGCACGAGGGACCCCATGCAGACCCGCTGACTAGTCGCTGCGGTCGCATGCGTGCGCCGCTGAGGAGGGGGTGGGAAACGAAGCAATCATTGACGCCTCATCCGCCACTGGAGATGGGCTGCCGCCCACGATCACACCCGCTGTTGGGCCTACTGCGCCTGGGCCGCCCTCGGATATGGCTCTCCACCATCGCCTCCTGTTGGCGCTGCTAGGCCTCCTGAACACCTTATCCCCACAACCATCATGCGGGGGCCTGAGTCCACACCTGATTGATGCGTTAATCATGGCACACCCACAACCAACCCCCGCTTGCCTGCCTCGGGGAGATTTGCATCGCCGCCTATAATCATGTGAAGACCGTGCAGCCGTGCCACCGCGTGCCAATCCTGGACACTGGGCGAGTTTCTAGCCGTGGCCACGAAGCACATCAACGCGGTTTGGTCGTCACCTGGATCGGCCACGTCATCCCCTCAACTTTGCTCCTAGGAGAGGCCGATTGGCTGCCACCGCGACATTCGCGGCAGCTCCACCCACAGCCGAGAGGAGAGCCCATGTGCAAATCCTATGCACTCTCGAGATTCTGGGCATCAACCAGAAGATCTTCCATGCCGAGATGAAAGCCTACGATGACATATTTGCGACGCCGATCCCGATGCCTGTGCTCCAGGCCATTGTTGCTCTGGTTGATCGGGAGATCCCTACATGCCTGGCCAATACAACGCGTGATGTTGTGGTCTGCACTAGCTAGACCTGCCGGATTGCCTACCATCGACCTCTTTCTCATGGATCACGGTCTTAGAATCATTGTTTATAATGTTAGGGGCCTTAACTCGCGTGTTAGGCGATGTGCCATTCGCTCACTACTATGACTACTCGCGCATCCATTGTGTGCCTTCAGGAAACGAAGATGGCTTTGATCAACTCATCCATTATGCTAGACATCCTAGGGTTCTAATTTGATGATTACACCTATCTCCCGGCCGATGGAACTCGAGATGGCATCTTCTCACATGGAAGAGCAGGTTTGTCACCATCTCCGACTCTATGTTCACCCAGAACGCGCTCACGATAAGGTGGCCAGTGGTTCCCCGTGGTGGTTAACTACGGTCTATGGACCTCAAGATGACGCGGACAAAGTACTTTTGTTGAAGGAGCTACATGACATCCGCACTGCCTGCCCTGGCCCTTGGATGCTATGTGGGGATTTCAATCTCATCTACCGTGCTGAGGACAAAAGTTCGGGTGGCCTGAACCGCCGCATGATGGGAAGGTTCAGTTGTGCCATCAACGACCTCGCCTTGAAGGAGATATATCTCAACGGGCGCCGGTTCATGTGGTCAAATGAGCAATCGCCACTGACGCTAGTGCACCACGACCGGGTCCTTTGTACCTTCGATTGGAAGGACATGCATGGCGAGTGTCATCTTCGCTGCGTGGTGTCCATGGTGTTTGACCATCACCCGCTGTTGTTGGATTGCTCTCCAATGCCCTCCGCCCACAAGCGTTTCCACTTCGAGGACTACTGGCTATGCCTTGACGGCTTCCACGACACGGTGGTTGCGGCCTGGGGCTCGGTGCACGATCACGACCCCTTCGGGCAACTGGTGAAGCGCCTGCAAGTCACGGCGCGTGGCCTAACACGCTGGAGCACCAAGTCCACAGGCAACATCCGGGACAAGCTTGCCATCTCTCGCGAGCTGATATCTCACTTCAATAAGGCCCTTGAGGATCGTGTGCTTACCCACGGAAGATTGGCTGCACAAACAACTCAAGATTGCCTACCTCGGCATGGCCTCAATGGAGCGCACGATCGCTCGGCAGCGCACTAGCATAACTACCCTCAAGGACAGTGACACGAACACGAGCTTCTTTCACCGGCAATGCACGTACCGCCGACAGAAGAACCGTGTGCAGAGCCTGTCCGTGGACGAGCATGTGCTCACCGATCATGAGGAGATGGACCAGGCGGCGTTCGAGCACTTTGATGGGTTGTTGGGCACCGCCTCTGACCGACCTCACACCCTGGATCTGGAACAGCTAATCATGCCCGATG
This sequence comes from Hordeum marinum, assembly GCA_022496015.1. Lineage (NCBI taxonomy): Eukaryota > Viridiplantae > Streptophyta > Magnoliopsida > Poales > Poaceae > Hordeum > Hordeum marinum. The sequence goes on along the minus strand of CM039674.1, from coordinate 260,455,012 downwards.
ATCTCGCTAGCTTGGAGGAACCCTTCAGCCCAGAGGAGACATGGGAAGCGGTCAAGCGCATGCCTGCACACAAGGCGCCCGGGCCGGATGGTTTCACCGCAGAATTCCTGCACGCTTGTTGGAGTATCATCAGGCAGGACATCATTGACATCTTCGAGCTACTCTACGCGCTGCACGGACGAGGATTCAGCAAGCTCAACCAAGCTTTGCTAGCCCTCCTGCCCAAGCGCGCGGACGCCCACAAGCTTGGCGACTACCTGCCGATATGCCTCATTCATATCATGGCTAATATCTTCGCGAAGGTTCTGTCATTGTGCCTCGCCCCAAAGCTTGACAACCTTGTGAGCCGCAACCAGAACACATTCATTGCCGGACGCATGCTCCACGACAACTTCATCCTTGTCCGGTAATCCCTCAAGTTGCTGCATCAACTAGGCGCACCGAGAATCACGCTCAAACTTGACCTCACGCGGGCCTTTGACTCGATCTCTTGGCCTTTTCTCTTTGAGGTCCTGTGCCAATATGGGTTTGGGGACCGATTTTGGAATGGCTAGCCATCCTGTTATCCTCGGCCAGTACCCGCGTCATGCTCAATGGTGTCCCCGGCCCCCCTATCTGGCACCAACGTGGACTGCGCCAAGGTGACTCCACATCCCCGCAGCTATTTGTCCTAGGTGTGGACACGCTTTGCCGCCTCATGCGTCGGGCCCTTCAGACTGGCATCCTTCGGTAGCTTCACCCCTGTCGTGATATTTCGGTGATATCTCTCTACACCGACGACATGATGTTGTATTGCCACGCCATGCTTGACGAGGTCCTCGCCGTGAAAGGCATCCTTGGTGTCTTCAGCATGGCATTCGGACTCCAAGTCAACTATGGCAAGAGCTCGGCCATGACGTTGCATGGCGACGAGTTGAGTGCTGATCTGCTGGAGGTCCTTGAATGCCCTGTGGTGGACTTGCCAATCACCTATCTAGGCATCCCGCTCATGACCTGCCGCCCCTCCGTGGCCCAGATGCAGCTGCTTGTTGATGTGGTGGCTGGACGCCTCCCATCATGGAAAGCTTGGCTGATGAGCAGGGTCGGTCGGCTGGCGCTTGTTAAGTCAGTGCTTAGTGCGATTACCATACATAGCTGCCCGCTCTTGCGCCCCCAAAGAAAACCTTGAAGCAACTTGAGAAGATTCAGCGAGGTTTTTCTTTGGGATGGCCGCAAGGACGCACATGGTGGACACTGTGACGTGAATTGGCACAGGGTTTGTCGGCCGATCAAATATGGCGGACTAGGTGTTCGAGATCTTGAGCGCACGGGGCTCGCCCTCCGACTCAGATGGCTATGGCTCTCGAGGACGGACACTGACCGCACCTAGCAAGGTCTTGACCTGCAGTTCACCCCCAAGGAGTGTGCCCTCTCCCACGCCTCCACATCCATGGTTATCGGGGACGGATCGACGACCCTATTCTGGGAAGATCGCTGGCTCCACAGCCAATCCATTCGTGAGCATGCGCCCTTGCTTTACCTATGCATCCCCCAAAACTGGAGGAAATTGCGAACGACGGCGGAGGGCATCGAGGGCAACGCTTGGGCGCGTGACATTCACGGAGTTCTCGGCCTACACGATATTGGACAGTACTTGAGGATCTGGTACCTAGTGCAGCACACCACTCTGTCCATAGAGCCGGACAAGCTCGTTTGGAACTGGACGACCAATGGCGTATACACGGTGCAGTCCTGCTATCGGGCCACTTTCCATGGATCGACAGCATGCCACTCGTGGAAGCTCATATGGAAGGGTTAGGCGGCGCCAAAAGTGAAGTTCTTCCACTAGCTGGTAAACCAGGACCACTGCTGAACTGCAGAGCGGCTCGCCTGCCATGGCCTTCATCACCATCCTTGATGTCTCCTATGCAACCAAGAGCCGGAGACAATCCGGCACCTGCTGCTCATGTATCCATTCGCTAGGCAAGCCTGGCATGAGACCCTCTCTTGGTTGCGCCTGCTAGCTCCGGCGCTTGAGCATGACGCCTCACTCTAGGACTGGTGTCTTCAGGTGAGGGAAGCGACGCCACACACGCTCCGCAAGGCGCTGCACTCTACCACGCTCCTGGTGGCTTGGATGATCTGGAATCATAGGAACGTGTGTGTTTTTGATCATGTTATTCCATTGCTCAATGAGCTTGTTGAAAGGATCAAGGATGAGACCAGATGCTGGGCAAGGGCCGGGGCCCAAAGGCTCAGGGCCGTCTTGCCACCATCCTGGGATGTCCACTAATCTTCTTGTAACAATGCTGAACTGGCCTCTTAGGATAATGTAACCCCCCTTTCTTTCCAATGCAATGAAATGTAAAGGCTTTCTGTGTTTTCTCGAAAAAAACAATTATGAAGAAACCAACCATTTTTCAAGCGGGTGTGCCTATGAAAAGAGAGAAGATAAAACAAGATTTCCGAAGACATTTGTGAATAAGAAGTTTCCCAACCCATTGAACTCCAAGTTCAAGAAGAATGATGGGAGGGCTATGGTTGCCCAAGATGAGTCCGACCCCGATGATGTTAGAGGTGTTATGGGTGTGGCACAAGACACTCAAACCACATTGAGACTTGTAAACAAGACCGCTGACGTTGTCGCATACAACTATATGAAAGACTATGAAGGCAACACACACAAATGTCTCATGGCAAGGACCACATTAGATGATGATGAGGGTCAAGCCCCTCCGGACAAGGTAAAGGTAACTCCACGTCCAAATCCTCCTCTATTTATTCCTAGCCCCACCTAGTGATGAATATCTTGATGCTGAGGATCATGAAAATGAATATGAAATAAGTGATGCTATGTTTGCTAAAGTGGAGAAAGTCATGTGCTCTCTCAAAGGAAAGAAGCTCGTTATGTTTCGTATGCTTCTGGAGATGGTGAGTAAGCACACCATCTCCATCAAGGAACTCGAAACCCTCGTTACTGAGGAAAAAGAAAAATGTGAAACCCTTGAGCATAAAGTCATATATGAGGAAGCACAAAATGATGAATTATGTTTAAAAATAGGTGCAAATATTGATAGACACGCTAAATATTTAGAGCTCCTACAGTTGTCTCTTAACACAAAGGAAGAAGAGATAAATCTTCTTGCTAAGAAGTTTGATTAACTCAAGCTCACTTACCTTGACACACTTGGGAAGGCCTATTCCTCTTCTATTATAAATGTTGATGCTTGTGCTACTAACCCTAGTGGTGACCTAGCTAGCTTACGTGAGGAAAATCAGGTGTTAAAGGCTCAAATTGAAAAAGGGCTCATGCCATGTGTCCAAGGACAAAAGAACCTCAATGAAGTGTTGAGTAAACACAAGGAGGTAGTGGCCAAGTAAGGGCCTGAATTTGATCCAACTACAAGCAAGAGTAAGGTAGCAACACATAAGTCTACCACTCCTATCAAGGAGACATTTGTGCGAGAAGGGCACAAGGAGAAATGAAAGGGTAAGGTTAACAAGGCTGTGAGTAGGAAGGCCACTAGGGGCAAGCCTACTCTCAACAAGCCAAAATAATTTATGCCTCCATCATATGTGCTCCGAAAGGGAAAAGATGGAGATGTGTATGCTCAGTTTGTTGGTCCTAGAAATGCTTTTCGTTTTTATGCAATTTGGGTTCCTAAGAACCTTGTTACTAACTTGAGAGGTCCCATTGTAAAATGGGTGCCTCTAACCAAGACTTGAATCGTGTGTAGGTTTCTGTCTCTGGTAGAGTCAAATGGGTGAGAGATAGCGGTTTCTCAAATCATATGACTGGAGATAGATCATTGCTCGTGGACTTTATGGAAGCTATTCCACCATTTATGAGCATTGTCTTTGGTGGAGGGTCTAAAGAACAGGTACTTGGGTTGGCCAAGGTGGCTATCACAAATGACATGTCACTTACAAATGTCATGCTTGTCCAATCCTTTAAATATCATTTGCTTTCTGTTCGTCAATTGGCTTCTATTGGTTATGATACACTATTTGGACTAACGGATGTGAAAGTCTTTAAGAGAGATACGCTTGAAGTTTCCTTTGTGGGGGAGTTGGATGGCAACCTTTACACGGTTGATTTCTCGAAAGAGAGCACATTCCATGCAACTTGCCTCATGGACAAGGCCGACAAGGGATGGCTATGGCATCACCAGCTAGCCCATGTTGTCATGAGAAATATTCAAGATCTCTTAAAGGGTGAACAAATCCTTGGACTAACCAATGTATCCTTTAAGAAAGATCGTGTGTGTAGTGCATGCATAGCCGAGAAGCAACATCAATCAAAGCACCTCCCCAGGAATATAGTATCAACTTCAAGAAGTTTGGAGCTCCTTCACATGGATCTTTTCGGACCTCCCTCATGGGACAGTCTTGGTTGGAAGAAGTATGGTTTTGTCATTGTAGATGATTACACAAGGTACGCATGGGTGTTCTTTCTCAACTCCAAGGACGAGACAAAAACCACTTTAATTGATTTTGCCAAGCAAGCTCAAAGCAAGTTTGACAAAGAAATCTTGGCAATAAGAAGTGACAATGGGTCAGAGTTTGAGAACTATACCTTGGAAGAGTTTCTTAGCGATGAAGTAATTGAGCATCAATACTCTGCACCATATACCCCACAACAAAATGGAGTAGCCGAGAGGAAGAATTGGACTCTTGTGGAAATGGCTAGTGTTGGAAATATTCCCTAGAGGCAATAATAAAATGGTTATTATTATATTTCCTTGTTCATGATAATTGCTTATTATCCGTGCTATAATTGTATTGACTGGAAACACATTGCATGTGTGGATACATAGACAACACTTTGTCCCTAGTATGCCTCTAGTAGACTAACTCATTAACAAAGATGGTCAAGGTTTCCTAGCCATTGACACAATATGTCATTTGATAACGGGATCACATCATTGGGAGAATGATGTGATGGACAAGACCCAAACTATAAACATAGCATATGATCGTGTCAGTTTATTGCTATAGTTTTTCTGCATGTCAAGTATCTGTTCCTATGACCATGAGATCATGCCACTCACTGACATTGGAGAAGTGCCTTGTGTGTATCAAACGTCAGAATGTAACTGGGTGACTATAAAGGTTCTCTACAGGTATCTTCGAGAGTGTCTGTTGAGTGGGTATAGATCAAGACTGGGATTTGTTACTCCATGTGATGGAGAGGTATCTGAGGGCCCACTCGGTAATACAACATCACAACAAGCCTTGCAAGCAATGTGACTAAAGTGTTAGCTAGCGGATCTTGTATTACGGAATGAGTAAAGAGACTTGCCGGTAACGAGATTGAACTAGGTATAGAGATATCGATGGTCGAATCTCGAGCAAGTAACATATCGAAGAACAAAGGGAACAACATACGGGATTAACTGAATCCTTGACATAGAGGTTCAACCGATAAAGATATTCGTAGAATATGTAGGAACTAATATGGGCATCCAGGTCCCGCTATTGGTTATTGACTGTAGAGGTGTCTCGGTCATGTCTACATAGTTCTCGAACTCACAGGGTTTGCACACTTAAGGTTCGATGACGTTTCAGAAGTATAGAGTTATGTATGTTGGTGACCAAAGGTTATTAGGAGTCCCGGATGAGATACGGATGTCACCAGGAGCTCCGGAATGGTCCATAGGTAAAGATTGATATATAATAAATCTTGTTTTGCTCATCGGAAAAGTTTCTGGCTCATCGGCAGTGTACCGGGAGTGTCGGCAGGGTACCGAGGGACCATCGGGAGGGGTGTTTCAACCCAAGAGGCTACATGGGCTGTGGGAAGAGGTATACCAGCCCTTAGTGGGCTGTCCGAAGCCCCATGGGAGGCCCATGCAGCTGGGAGGAGAAACCCAAGGTGGAAAGAGAGTTTCAAGTGGGAGAGAAGGAGTCCTAATCCTACTAGGATTGGAGGAGGACTCCTCCTCCTCCTCCCACTTCGGCTTAACTAAGGGGTTGGCCCCTTGGGGGCCAAGTCTCCTCCCTCCCTCCTCCTATATATATTAGAGGTATTGAGGGTTTTTCATAACAGAAATCAGCCACGTGCTACCCTGTCCTCTAGATTGTAGTTTCTCCTCTGGATCATTTCAACGATGCTTAGATGAAGCCCTACTAGAATAGTTCCACCACCATCGCCGCCACGCCGTCTCGCTGCTTGAGAACTCATCTACCTCTCCGCTCCCTCTTGCTGGATCAAGAAGGCGGAGATCATCATCAAGCTGTACGTGTGCTGAACGCGGAGGTGTCGTCTGTTCGGCGCTAGATCGGGACGGATCGTGATTGGATCGAGGGACACTCGGAGATTTGGATCGTGAAGACGTTCGACTACATCAACCGCGTTTCTTAACGCTTTCTACTTAGAGATCTAAAAGGGTATGTAGATCCACTCTCCCCTCGTAGATGCTCATCACCATGGATAGATCTTGCATGTGCGTAGGAATTTTTTGTTTCCCATGCAACGTTCCCCAACAGTGGTACCATGAGCTAGGTCTATGTGTAGATGAGATCACGAGTAGAACACAAAGGAGTTTGTGGGCATTGATGCTTAGATTGATTCCTCCCTTGTTCGTGTTTTGGTTCAGTGGTATTGTGGGATGAAGCGTCCCGGACCAACCTTACTAGTACGCTTATGAGAGACTGGTTCCATCGACTGACATGTAACTTCATTGCACAAAGATGGCTGGCGGGTGTCTGTTTCTCCTACTTTAGTTTGATCGGATTCGACAAAGGCGGTCCTTGAGAAGGTTGAAAAGCAATTTATGTATCACCGTTGTGGTTTCTGCGTAGGTGAGAATTGTTCTCGCTAGATACCCATAGCAGCCACGTAAAACTTGCAACAACAATTAGAGGACATCTAACTTGTTTTTGCAGGGTATGTTGTGATGTGATATGGCCAATTACATCATGAGATATATGTGATGTATAATATGATTATGTATTTTTTAGAATATCACGACTTGCATGTCGATAAGTACAGCAACTGACGGGAGCCATAGGGTTGTCTTTAATTATTTTTGTCGTTTTGCTTTACTTTATCGCTATGAGTTAGCAATAGTCGTGGAAGCAACAGTCAGCACAACAACCCCAATGGTGACATGTTGATGGAGATCAAGATGATGGAGATCATAATGTCATGCCAGTGACGATGGAGATCATGCCGGTGCTTTGAAGATGTAGACCAAAAGCACAAGTTCATGGCCATATCATGTCACTTATGATTTGCATGTGATGTTCATCCTTTTATGCACCTTGTTTTGCTTAGGACGATGGTAGCATTATAAGGTGATCCCTCACTTGAATTTCAAGATAAATTGTGTTCTCCCCAAGTGTGCACCATTGCAAAAGTTCGTCGTGTTGAGACACCACATGATGATCGGGTGTGATAGACTCTATGTTCACATACAACGGATGCAAGCCAGTGTTGCACGTGCGGTACACTCGGGTTAAACTTGACGAGCCTATCATGTACATACATGGCCTCGGAACACAAGAGACCAAAAGGTCAAACATGAGTCATATAGTAGATATGATCAACATGATGATGTTCACCATTGAAACCACCTCAACTCACATGATGATCAGACTTGAGTTGGTGAATTTGGATCATGTATCACTCAGATGACCCGATGGATGTCAATTTGAGTGGGAGCTTTAGTAATTTGATTAACTAAACTCATTATCTTCAACAATAGTCTTAGTAACCTTTGCTTATTTGGGTTGTAGATCAATGGCTCGCGCAGTAGCACCCCTGAATTTTAATGCGTTACTAGAGAAAGCTAAGTTGAAAGATGATGGAAGTAACTTTGTGGACTGGGCCCATAATCTTAGGATTATCCTCACGGCTTCCCAGAAGGCTTATGTCCTTGATGCACCGCTTGGTGATCCACCCACTCCAGTGGAGTCTGCAGACATTGCAAATGCCTGGCAGGCTCGTTCTGATGATTACTCAATGGTTCAATGTGCAATGTTGTATGGCTTAGAACCGGAACCATATACCCCACCGAAAGAGGAGCACCACATCATGACCAATTATCGAAATAACAAGTTCTATATGAGATGCACGAAAAAGTTTCTTAACACGGTCAAAGGGCTGCTTGCCTGGCTCAACAAAATCTCCGGGGTCTTAGAAGTCTTCGGGTCCAACTTCCACGTCAACCGTGCAATGTAATGTCGCGAATAAATAGCGATAAAATAAGCATCACACAAAAATAGAGCACTCAAGCCACTAACAAAAATGCTACCCTACTCTAATAAATATTAAAGACTATATTAAAAATGTTTGTTTAATAATTTGTTATGGAAAACATCTTTGAAAACTATTAAATAGAGGCAGATAATGCCAAATAGGTTTTTTAAAGATAAAACAGTACATAAAATGTTTTCAAACATTTTTTACAAATGGCACCAATAAATTCTATGGAATATTCTAAGATTTTAGGTGAAGGAATTTTGGGCATTGGATAAATATTTTGCCCTGTGGAATTTTGGAAGAAAAACAGAAAAAGAAAAGGAAACAGGGCACTGTGCCCTCTCGGACAAGAAGCACCGAGGCTGAGCCGGCCCAAGGAGGAACCGGCCCAGGCTGAGACGCCACGCGCAGCAGGTTTATTTTTAAACCTGCCCGCGGGCACTACTGGACAGAGAAAGAGAGAGGGGAAGGGGGAGGGGGTGATAGGTGGGCCCCACCTGTCATCCCTCTCCTCGTGACAAGAATGGAGGGAGGGGCTCACCGACGGTTCCAAGGCGTGGCGGCTCCAATGGAGGGTACCGGCACGCTCAGAGGGCTCCCGCATGTCGGTGGGTGGCCCAGGGAAGTGCCAGGGTGGAGGGAATCGCCGGTGAGGGAGGAAGCCCGACGGCGGTGAGGGTTTGGTTCGGGCGTCGGCTCCCGACCACGGGGCGAGCGGTCTAAGCATGAGGGAGCAGCGGAGGGGAGGAGAGAGCGAGGGGAGAGGAGCGGGAGCTCAGGGGGGGGGATTTTTATAGGCGGCCGCCAGCTCACCGTGGACGCGGTGCGTCGGTGAGGACCAAGGCATTGCCACGGGCCATGGGGGCGCGCTGGGCCGTGTCTGGAGGGTTTGTGGACGCGGTCCTTGTCCAGGGGAAGGAAGAGAGAGAGCGGGGGAGGGCGCGCGTGTGAGCTCCCCGGTTGACCGAGTTGTGCGGCGCTAGGCACACGTGTGTGAGGGGAGGAGGAGAGAGGAGGGAGAGGGGGCCAACCGCCTGCCATGCTGCGGACGTCGAGGCCGACCAGGGGGACAAGCTGGGGAGGCCCGAGGCTGTTGGGGGGCACCGAGCAGGGGCGGCTATAGTGTGGGAGTGGACTGTAACACGCTCCAAGGCGCTCATATGGCGTGCCCTGGCATAAAATATGCCCTCCGGCGTGTTCTCTTGTGTCTTGGGGCTACTCGAGATGCCCAAGGGCTAAGAGAGGCTAGGGGAGGGCTCTGGAGGTGCCTTAGGGTAGAAGGAAAGGTGAGAGGGGAGGAATGGGTGCTGTCCATGGGTAAAAATGGAGGTTTTACCCCCCAAATCATTGAGCTATGTCCCTTAGGAATTTACTGGAGGTACAAGGCATCTACAAGAGGGTGTGGTAAAAAGTTGGGGGCAAGGGTAAAAGAGGAAGGGGTGGAAATGGTGTCTTTACTATTTTACCAGAAGGTGTTTGATAGGGTTTTGGGCAAGAAGAATTTACCAACTTACTGAGATATTCAACAGGGTCAAGGGCTAGGTAAAAATGAGAAGATTAACCAAGTTTGAGCTCAAGTGAGCAAAGTTGACCATGGAAACTTTGTTAACCGTAGAAACTAACACAATCAGATTTCTGTAGATCTAGTTGTGCTAAGCTTTAACCCTTGATGCACCACATAGTGTAGCATCATTATTTGGTGATTAGAGCGTGCCTACAAAGTTTGAGGCCAAGGTGAGACACTTCACAATGTAAAGTTGCTCAAATTTGAGTATGGGCAGGAAGGGTTTTGGGATGGTTTGATGAACCAAAACAACTTGGATTGAGGAGAAACTTTGCAAGATCATCACCTATGATAGTGTTGACTTTCTGGAATTTTCCTGGAATTTATTGAGAATATTTATTATAGAAATATTTCAAAAGCTTGATTTAAACAAAAAGGGTTTTGAGGGGTTCTGCCCATGATTTGAACATGCCCATGTGTTGAAACTCATATATATGGAAAATATATGTCCACTGAGTTGCCCTAAATTTTCTCAGATATTTTAAAAGCATTTAAATAACTTTTCCCTTTGAAAAGCCATTTCTGGTTTTAAGAAAAAGCCTTTAAATAAAATATAAATATAATCCTTAAAATTAATATTTGGTGGTTTTGGAAAGTCTTATATATAGTAGGTTTGAATTAAAGCTTTTGGTGAAGAAGAATCCACCCAATTTGAGGACTTGCAGTGCAAACCTCATTTCAGGGTTTTTTGAAAACCTAATTTGAAGAAATCATTTTTGGTAAAAACAAAATTTGGTAAAAATAATTTTGGGCACTATTCACATGGCATGATCATTGGGCAAGAAGTTTGGGTCAAGCAAGATGAATATGGAGAGGGTTAGAATCTAAGAGTTTAACAACCACAACAATCATCAAGCAAGCAAACATCATTTCAAACAAGCACAAGCACTTTAAAAAGTTTTAGTTGGTTCCAAATTTTATAAATCCAAACATAAAAATGTGATACAAACACAGGGTGTGACAGACCTACCCCCTTACAAGAATCTTGTCCCCGAGATTCCTAGGCTAAGCGCTAAAAAGATAAGGGAACTCTGATCTAAGATAGTCTTCACATTCCCAGGTTGCTTCAGCTTCAGTGTGGTTGCTCCACTGGACCTTGAAGTACTTGATGGTGCGGATTCGGGTGCAGTGCTCGGCTTCATCCAAAATGTGAACTGGCCTCTCACATAAGTGAGGTCTGGTTGAAGATCGATGGCTTGATGGTCGATGTCCTTGTAGAGGTTGGGGCGGTTGGGAACTTGGAGACACTTCCGGAGTTGTGACACATGAAAGACGTTGTGCACATCCAATAGCTGGGAAGGTAACTCTAGCTGGTAGGCAACTTCTCCTCATCTTGCGGTGACCTTGAAGGGGCCGATGTATCTGGGTGCGAGCTTCCCTTTGATGTGGAAACGCTTGGTTCCTTTAAGAGGTGTCACTCGAAGATATACATGATCTCCGTTGTTGAAGCTCAGTTCTCAGCGGTGAGAGTCGACGCAACTCTTCTATCTTGATTTGGCAGCCTCCAGATGCTCACGGATGAGTTGAACTTGCTCTTCTGCTTCACAAAGGATATCTGGGCCAAAGACTAGTCCTTCTCCGATCTCTGACCAGTTGAGGGGAGTACGATACTTGCGTCCATACAACACCTCAAATGGTGCCATCTGAAGACTCGACTAATAGCTGTTGTTGTAGGAGAACTCGGCGAATGGTAGGCAATCTTCCCACTTGGCTCCATATGCCAGAACACAAGCGTGGAGCATATCTTCGAGTATCTGATTTACTCGTTTGGTTTGCCCACCGGTTTGGGGATGAAAAGCAGTGCTGAAGGAGAGCTTGGTAACCATAGCTTCTTGAAACTCCTTCCATAATCTTGAGGTGAATTGGGTTCCTCGATCCGACACAATCTCCGTTGGAACTCCATGAAGACTCACGATGCGGTAGATGTAGAGGTTCACGAGCTGGCTTCCATCATAGGTGGTTCTAACAGGAATGAAGTGGGCTACCTTGGTCAGGGGATCGACGATGACCCAAATGGAATCATGTCCCTTACTCGACCTTGGTAAACCGGTGATGAAATCCATCCCGACCTTGTCCCACTTCCATTCAGGCACTTTGAGAGGCTGGAATAGTCCAGCGGGTCACTGATGCGCAGCCTTGACTCTCTGGCATACGTCACACTTAGCAATGAACATGCCTATCTCCCGTTTCATGCCATGCCACCAGAATCTTGCCTTGAGGTCTTGATACATCTTGGTTCCTCTAGGATGGATGGAGTATGTAGTGTCATGAGCTTCTTGCAAGATCAAGTTCTTGAGCTCTACTTTGGTGGGCTCACAGATGCACTTCCCAAATCATGCAACTCCTTGTTCATCCACTGAGAATCCTGGGGCCTTGCCTGCCTTGATCTTCCTCTTGATGCCTTCAATGCTCTCATGTCCCTTCTAGGCTTCTTTGATATCATCCATCAAGGTAGGCTTTGCTTCGAGGTTGGCGAGGAATCCTGGTGCAACCTGTTCCAAGCCGAAGCTCTCAAGTTCTTCATATAGGGTGGGTAGCCTTTCCTTAATCATAGCATTCAAGGAACAAGCCTTTCTGCTTAAGGTGTCTGCTACCACATTGGCCTTTCCGGGGTTGTACTGAACATTGAGGTCATAATCCTTGATCAACTCCAACCACCTTCGCTGCCTCATGTTCAATTACCTTTGAGTGAAGATATACTTCAAACTCTTGTGGTCTGTGAATATCTCACATCGCTTCCCCAGAAGGTAATGTCACCATGTCTTCAAGGCATGAACCACGTGTGCCAACTCAACATCATGAGTTGCGTAGTTCTCTTCGCGAGGTCGTAGCTATCTGGATAGATATGCTACAACTCTGCCTTCTTGCATCAAAACAGCTTCAAGCCCGGTTCTTGATGCATCATAATAAATCACAAATTCCTTGTGAATATCGGGGGTGGCCAAAACTGGGGTTGTGGTCAATCTCTTCTTGAGCTCCTGGAAGCTTTCCTCGCACTTAGCTGTCATTCAAACTTCTTGTCCTTCTTCAAAAGCTGGGTCATGGGTCGGGCAATGCTTGAGAACCCTTCCACGAACTTGCGGTAATACCCCGCGAGTCCGAGGAAGCTACTGACTTCCTTCACGGTGGTTGGGTTTTGCCATTCAGTCACGGCTACAACCTTGGTAGGATCCACTGACAATCCTTCTGTAGTCAACACATGACCCAAGAATCCAACTTCATGCAGGCAGAATTCACACTTGCTGAACTTGGCATAAAGCTGGTGCTCTCGAAGCTTCTCTAGGACCAATCTCAAGTGTTCCTCGTGCTCTTCTTCAGACTTGGAGAAGACAAGTATGTCATCAATGAAGACGACAACAAACTTGTCCAAGTAATCCATGAAGACTTTATTCATGAGGTACATGAAGTAGGCAGGGGCATTGGTTAACCCAAATGACATGACTATGTACTCATACAGGCCATACCGGGTTACAAATGCCGTCTTCGGGATGTCTTGGGGTCTGATCTTCAACTGATAGTATCCTGACCTGTGGTCGATCTTGAAAAACACCTTGGCTCCGTTCAACTGGTCAAATAGGTCTTCAATCTTGGGGAGTGGGTACTTGTTCTTTATTGTGACCTCATTGAGAGAACGGTAATCGACACAGAGTCTGATAGTTCTGTCCCTCTTTGACATAAATAAAACAGGTGATCCCCAAGGAGAGGCAATAGGGCGAATGAATCCTTTTCGGAGCTGCTCTGCTAGTTGCTTCTTCAATTCAGCCAACTCTTCGGATCCCATCCTGTAGGCCTTCTTATAGATGGACCTTGATCCGGGCATAAGCTCAATGATGAACTCAATGTCGCCATCAGGAGGCATTCCGGGCAGCTCATCAGGAAACACATCCGGGTATTCACATACCACTGGCACTTGATCCAACTCAACTCCCGATAGACAGTTAGCCTGAGGGGCCTGAGTGGAGGCTGGGTTGGGAACATACTTGACATCCACTCCTTGGCTATTAGTCATGGTGACAATCCTCTTGGCACAGTCTAACATGCCTTGGTGCTTGGTTAACCAATTCATGCCAAGGATGACATCCAAGCTTGGTGAATCCAGAACTATAAGGTCTGCTAGGAAGTCTACCCCGTTGATGTCAATCTTTACTCCCTTACACCCTATCCCAGACTTCATAACTGAACTGGGGGTTTGTATCAACATTTGACTACCCCAGGGTGTAGGTTTCATGCCACTCTCTAAGGCAAACCTTTGGGTGACAAAAGTATGTGAAGATCCACAATCAAACAATACTATTGCTCGGGTTGAGTTGACGAGGAACGTACCCAGTATGACGTCCGGGTCTTCCTAGGCTTCCTTTATGGTGACGTGATTTACACGACCCTTGCCATTGTTGGGCTGGTTGCGGGGAGCAGGGTTCCTTGGGGGTGCTCCATGGGCTTGACCTTGGTTTGGAGCATTGGGGCATGGTGCATCTGGCTAGTTGTTGGGGTAGAGCTTAGAGATGTGTCCAGACAGACCACATCCAAAGCAGGTGACTTGACCGGGGTTGTTGTTGTAGTTCCTGCCACCGTTGTTGTTATTGGGGTTGTTGTAGGATGGCCTGGGATTGCCATACCGTCGAGGCTGGTAGCACGGACGAGGCGTAGGAGGTCTAGCCTGCTGTGGCTGATAGGTTGGCTTGGCTGGGGCTGGCTGCCAGGGGCGAGGCTTCTGATTGCTTGAGATAGCCTTGCTGATCATCTTGCGCTTGCGAGTGTTGTCTATGGCACGGCGCTTGTCTTCCAGCATGAGGGCCTTGTTCACCAGGCCGAAGAAGGTACAACAGTCGCAAACGATGAGCTGATACTGCAGGGTCTATTGAAGTCCTTCCATGAAGCGTTCCTTCTTGGCAGCCTCCGTGTTAACATCTTCAGGTGCATACCTTGATAGCAGGTTGAACTTCTGCAGGTACTCCTTGACAGAGCCACTTCTTTGCTTCAACACTCGGAATTCTATCTTCTTGATAATCATGATCCCAGAAGGAATGTGGGCGGTGCGGAATCCTTCCTTGAAGTCATCCAAGTGATTATACTCTCACCTTGCATGACCTTGAATCCATCCCACCAAGCTCGGGCGGTACCTCCAAGGCAGTGAGAGGCATCAATCTGCTTCTCACGATCCTCATTGCAATTGGCCAATGCAAGGAGGTCCTCGATGGTGTGGATCCAGTCATCATCATCCAATGGTTCAACAGTCTCGGTGAAGGTTGGGGGCGAATTCCTCATGAACTCAGATAGGGTGGAGCAGCCATTACCATTCCTGCCTTGCTGTTGGTTGTTCACAAGGGCCTGAGCCATCTGCTGGATAGCAGCATTGTTGGCTTGGCGCTCCTCCTAGATAACTTGGAGAAACTGAGCTATGGTCATGTTCTCTGGTGGAGGTGGTGGCAGGGGAATGTCGCCTTGTGGCTGCTCCTAGTGTCCTCCAGCGTGAGCAGCCCCACCAGCTCCATGTTGCTGGCTTGAGTTGCCGGCTTTAGGGTTGGCGAAGGAGCTGTTGCGGGTAGCAGTCACCATCCTATTTGGAGCAGCCAAGTCAAACAAATGGGATAGACAAGAGGAAAAGCAACAATGGAAAAGCACGCCTAAGGGGGTTGGTCGAGTGCAAGTGTGTTAAAACAAAGGTCGAAAGACCAACATATATTTAGATAGACGATGGAGTCGCTTACATGTTGCCTAAGGCAAAAGTGCGACTTGCATCGGAACACAAACAAAAAAACAAACAACAAGCACACATGGTTTCATATGAACCATTACATGGACTCGACTTTGCATGAGGGGTACATGACTGATCCTACCCTAGGGGTTCTCGGACTCAGCTGGTGGAGTGCTCGGTCTTGTACTCACGCTCCTCTGGGTCTTCCTCCTATTCGTCATCCGAACGGGCATCATTCCCGGTCGAAGGGATCGGGGAACGAGGAGGTCCATCCCGACGACGCTTTGCTGGCGGGTCGGTGAAGAGCTCACGGTACTCCTTCGCACTCATGCGATGACGACGTGTAGGTGCATCACTAGCTGGGGTACTCCTATGTAAGCGACAGCTGGTCGTCCCTCGCGGGCTCCATCCTTCTTGATATTGTCTGGCTTCGTCTTGGCTTGCCTGAGTAGCTCTCGATGCGATGAAGTTCCTCGTGGAGCTTTGCAGACTCCTTAACCAAGAGGTGAACCATACTATCGGCGGAGAGGCTGAAATAGGTCTGGAACCTGAGGGGTGCGCCATCTCCCCGAGTCGGAACCACTGTCCAACTCTTGCCAAGGTCATCCTATCTGAAAGGGAGGTAGCGAGTAGCTGGCTCGTCAGCCATCTCTAGAATGATATATCGAAGTTGTAGAAGTATCTTGCGTGCAGCTGTCTCGACTGCAAGTATCATGGTCTCCATCCGTGGTCCTTCAAAGAACTAACTAGTCGGGGAGTCGTTTGCCTTCACGACCACATCCACGTGGTACTCCTTCGTGACGGCATCGACCCAGTGCTCGTGGTAGGGGAAAATGGGTGGTTGGGGAAACTAGCACTTCTCCAGGCTATCCCCAAGGAGTAAGGGAAAGCCGGATTTCAGGAAGGCTTCGAGTACGACAGCCATCTACAAAGGTTTGAAAGGAGGAGAGTCAGTAGAGTGTTGTGTGAAGAATATAAGAGGTAATTAGTGCAGAACTCCTAAGTATAGATGCTAGGTGTAGTTTTGAAAACGGTTTTATCCTAACTGACATCCATGCTAACTAAAGGCTTCCTACAGTCAGGATGGGTCTGATACCAGCTCTGTGGGGACCCCAACTCATAAGTCGAGATCACCAAATGCACGTGTACAGTGATCCTAGAGATCAATGCTCACTGAACACACAGAAGCTGAATAAGAAGAGTCTTAGAGCCACATTTAGTATCTTACACAAATAAAAACCATGAAGGTCAAGTCTTACATAGATAGGGCCACAAGGGCCAAACACTTAAATAGAACAAGCAGCGGAAATCTTGATCGATAGCGTGAACCCATGCCATCAGCCTTAAACCTACAAGCATTCTGACTGGGAAGTGTCCTAGTTCGCATGTTCGACACCAACGAACTCTTCAACACACTCCTGTTCTTCCATGCCTGGCCAATTAAATAACTAGTGGCAAGCCAATGAGTACTTCGAATGTACTCGCAAGCAACCCAAGTTGTGGAACAAGGTAATAATGATGCATGATATAGCACTAAGTACGTAATTTGCGGAAAGCCAATTTTTTTAATGTAATGACATGATCAAGTAATTAAGTAAGCATGCATGAAAAGTTTGGCAGATATCCAAATGCTCAGGTTATAGATATCATCATGAACAGGGGTAGAACATTTCATGTTCATTTATCATGCTAAGTCATCGGACTTAGTTCAATTGCCATGCTAAGTCATCGGGCTTAGCTCAAGTACAAACGTTGTGTTAACCACAAACACACACCAAGTTTTGTGAAAACATCTGGACATAGTTTAAGCAGCACCAACCAACTTTCCTTGACTGTGGACGCGGCTATTCGAATAGTTTTACACTATGCAGAGGTCGGACGCTTTACCCACAAGACTCGGGGAACTTCCATGTCATCCCTGACTCGCGGTACATTACGTACCTGAGGTAAGCACCCAAACAATGCCTTTCCCATGGTGATACTAAACAAAGAGTCCACTCATTGGTGCCATCCCTCTAGATATACATCACACATATCATCCATGAGGGCACGCAACGGTGTGCCCGGTGCCTGTAAAGACAGCGCATGGCCTTCCACTTCCGGGACGAACCCGTATCGAGAGTGACCACTTCACTCTCGCCACTAGTAATGCGGGCTCCTTTCTAGCACCAACCATAGTAATCAAAAAAGCCCCGTCCCATAAGGGGTATCCTGGTCGCACATGTACGGTTGGGACGGTCAAAAAATCTTAAATCTAATCCATTTTCGAAAACACACTCTCAACTTGTTCCGGCACACCACTTCTTTCTCAAGTGGTCACCCATCTCATCATCATCTCCCTCACGCATTAGTGGCACCCGACGGGGTTTTCGAAAAGTCTTTAAAAGTATCTCTTCCTTCCCATCACCATGCATAATCCCGAACCCACTTGCGTAGCATCTACTAGCATCCTAACTACACCCACCTGCATAACCCTCATAAGGTGGTAGGGTCATGCACAATGCAAGTTTCAAAGGTGAAGGTATCGGAGGCACCCCACCGAAAGAGGAGCACCACATCATGATAAATTATCGAAACAACAAGTGCTATATGACATGCATGAAAAAGTTTCTTAACATGGTCAAAGGGCTGCTTGCCCGGCTCAACAAAATCTCTGGGGTCTTCGAAGTCTTCGGGTCCAACTTCCTCATCAACCGCGCAATCTATCGTCGCGAATAAATAGCAATAAAATAAGCATCACACAAAAATAGAGCACTCAAGCCACTAATAAAAATGCTACCCTACTCTGATAAATACTAAAGACTATACTAAAAATGTTTGTTTAATAATTTGTTACGGAAAACATTTTTGAAAACTATTAAACAGAGGCAGATAATGCCAAATAGGGTTTTTAAAATAAAACAGTACATAAAATGTTTTCAAACATTTTTACAAATGGCACTAGTAAATTCTATGGAATATTCTAAGATTTTAGGTGAAGGAATTTGGGCATTGCATAAATATTTTGCCCTATGGAATTTTGGAAGAAAAATAGAAAAATAAAAGGAAACAGGGCACTATGCCCTCTTAGACCAGAAGCACCGAGGCCGAGCCGGCCCAGGGAGGAACCGGCCCAGGTTGAGACACCACGCGTAGCAGGTTTATTTTTAAACTTGCCCACGGGCCCTAGTGGACAAAGAGAGAGGGGGAGTAGGAGGGGATGACAGGTGGGCCCCACCTTTCATCCCTCTCCTCGCGACAGGAATGGAGGGAGGGGCTCACCAACGGTTCCAGGCCACGACGACTCCAATGGAGGGTACCGGCGTGCTCAGGGGGCTCCCGCGCGTTGGTGGGTGGCCAAGGGAAGCACCGGGGTGGAGGGAATTGTCGGCGAGGGAGGAAGCCCTACGGCAGCGAGGGTTTGGTTCGGGCATGGACTCCCGACCACGGGGGCGAGCGGTCTGAGCATGAGGGAGCAGCGGAGGGGAGGAGGGAGCGAGGGGAGAGGAGCAGGATCTTGGGGGGTGGCTTATTATAGGCGGCCACCGGCTCACCATGGACGCGGTGCGCCGGTGAGGACCAGGGCATCGCCACGGGCCACGGGGGCACGTCGGGCCGTGTCTGGGGGGTTTGTGGACGCGGTCCTTGTCCAGGCAAAGGAAGAGAGAGAGCGGGGGAGGGCGCGCATGTGAGCTCCCCGGTTGGCCGAGTTGTGCGGCGCTCGGCACGCATGCGAGAGGGAGGAGGAGAGAGGAGGGAGAGGGGGCCGACCGCCTGCCGTGCTACGGACGTCGAGGCCGACCAAAGGGACAAGCTGGGGAGGCCCGAGGCTATAGGGGGGCACCGGGCAGGGGCAGCTGCAGTGCGTGAGTGCACTGTAGCACACTCTAGAGCGCCCATATGGCATTCCCTGGCATAAAATATGCCCTCCAGCGTGTCCTCTGGTGTCTTGGGGTTACTGGAGATGCCCAAGGGCTAAGAGAGGCTAGGGGAGGGCTCTGGAGGTGCCTTAGGGTAGAAGGAAAGGTGAGAGGGGGAGGAATGGGTGCTGTCCAGGGGTAAAAATGGAGGTTTTACCCCCCAAATCATTGAGCTGTGCCCTTGAGGTACAAGGCATCTACAAGAGGCTGTGGTAAAACGTTGGGGGCAAGGGTAAAAGAGGAAGGGGTGGAAATGGTGTCTTTACTATTTTACCAGAAGGTGTTTGATAGGGTTTTGGGCAAGAAGAATTTACCAACTTACTGAGATATTCAATAGGGTCAAGGGCTAGGTAAAAATGAGATGATTCACCAAGTTTGAGCTCAAGTGAGAAAAGTTGACCATGGAAACTTTGTTAACCCTAGAAACTAACACTCTCAAATTTCTGTAGATCTAGTTGTGCTAAGCTTTAACCCTTGATGCACCACTTAGTGTAGCATCATTATTTGGTGATTAGAGCATGCCCACAAAGTTTGAGGCCAAGGGGAGACACTTCACAATGTAAAATTGCTCAAATTTGAATCTGGACATGAAGGGTTTTGGGATGGTTTGATGAACCAAAACAACTTGGATTGAGGAGAAACTTCGCAAGATCATCACCTATGATAGTGTTGACTTGCTGGAATTTTCCTGGAATTTATTGATAATATTTCTTATAGAAATATTCCTAAAGCTTGATTTAAACAGAAAGGGTTTTGAGGGGTTCTTCCCATGATTTGAACATGCCGATGTGTTGAACTCTTATATATGGAAAATATATGTCCATTGAGTTTCCCTAAATTTTCTCAGATATTTTAAAAGCATTTAAATAATTTTCCCTATGAAAATCCATTTCTGGTTTAAGAAAAATCCTTTAAATAAAATATAAATATAATCCTTAAAATTAATATTTGGTGGTTTTGCAAAGTCTTATATATAGTAGGTGTAAAGTAAAGCTATTGGTGAAGAAGAATCCACCAAATTTGAGGACTTGTAGTGCAAACCTCATTTCAGGGGGTTTTGAAAACCTAATTTGAAGAGATCATTTTTGGTAAAAAAAATTTGGTAAAAATAGTTTTGGGCACTATTCCCGTGGCATGATCATTGGGCAGGAAGTTTGGGTCAAGGAAGATGAATATGGAGAGGGATAGAATCGAAGAGTGCCACAACCACAACAATCATCAAGCAAGCAAACATCATTTAAAACAAGCACAAGCACTTGAAAAAGTTTTAGTTGGCTCCAAATTTTATCAATCCAAACATAACAATGTGATACAAACACAGGGTGTGACACTGGCTGAATTGGGGACGCCCCTTCCGGCTAAGGCGATCACTAACAGAGTTCTTCAATCATTGCCACCTAGCTACAAGAGCTTCGTGTTGAACTAAACATGCACGGGATGAACAAGTCTGTTGCCGAGCTGTTTGTGATGTTAAAAGTCGCTGAGTGTGAGATTCAGAAGGAGCATGAAGTGTTGATGGTCAATAAAACCACTAGTTTCAAGAAGAATTGCAAGGACAAGAAGGGTAACTCTAAGAAAGTGGCAAAGCAGTTGCCCCTCCCGTGAAGTAACCCAAGGCTGGACCCAAGCTAGAAACTGAGTGCTTTCATTGCAAGGGAACTGGTCATTGGAAGCGAAACTGCCCCAAGTATCTCACTAACAAGAAGTTAGCCGACAACAAACAAGGTATATAGGATATACATGTTATTGATGTGTACCTTACCAACTCGTTGTAGTGCCTGGCCATTTGATACCAGTTCGGTTGCTCACATTTGCAACTCAAAACAGGAACTACGGAATAGACGAAGGCTGACAAAGGACGAAGTAACGATGCGCGAGGGAAATGGTTCCAAGGTTGATGTGATCGCCATCGGCACGCTCGCTCTTCGATTACCATCGGGATTAGTGATGAACCTGAATAATTGTTATTTAGTGCCTGCGTTAAGCATGAACATTATATCTGGATCTTGTTTACTGTGAGACGGTTACTCATTTAAATCAGAGAATAATGGTTATTCTATTTATATGAGTACTATATTTTATGGTCATGCACCCAATGTGAGGGGTTTATTCATGTTGAATCTCGATAGTGATGATACACATGTTCATAACATTGATGCCAAAAGATGTAGATTTGATAATGATAGTACAGCTTTCTTGTGGCACTACCGTTTAGGTCATATTAGTGTAAAATGCATGAAGAAGCTCCATGCTGATGGACTTTTGAAGTCATTTGATTTTGAATCACTATACACATGTGAACCATGCCTCATGGGCAAGATGACTAAAACGCCGTTCTCTGGAACAATGGAACGGGCAAGTGACTTGTTGGAAATCATACATACTAATGTGTGCGGTCTGATAAGCATTGAGGCGCGCGGTGGATATCATTATTTTCTCAAATTCATTGATGACTTAAGTAGATATGGGTGTATGTACTTAATGAAACACAAGTCTGAAACGTTTGAAAAGTTTAAGCAATTTCAGAGTGAAGTTGAGAATCATCATAACAAGAAAATTACATTCCAGCAATCTGATCGAGGATGTGAATATCTGAGTTATGAGTTTGGCAGTCACTTAAGACTGTGTGGAATTGTTTCACAATTGACACCGCCTGGAACACCAAAGTGTAATGGTGTGTCCGAATATCGTAATCGAACCTTTTAGATATGGTGCGTTCTATGATTTCTATTGTCGATTTGCCACTATCGTTTTGGGGTTATGCATTAGAGACAACCGCATTCACTTTAAATAGGGTACCATCGAAATCCGTTGAGACGACGCCATATGAACTGTGGTTTGGCAAGAAGCCAAAGTTGTCGTTTCTTAAAGTTTGGGGATGTGATGCTTATGTCAAAAAGCTTCAGCGTGAAAAGCTGGAGCCCAAAGCGGAGAAATGTGTCTTCATATGATACCCAAAAGAGACAGTTGGGTATACCTTCTATGTCAAATCTGAAGGCAAAGTGTTTGTCACTAAAAATGGAACATTTCTTGAGAAAGAGTTTCTCTCGAAAGAATTGAGTGGGAGGAAGATAGAACTTGATGAGGTTGTTGAACCTCTGATTCAACGAGAGACTAGTGCAACGCAAAAAGATGTTTCTGTGGAGCCTGTGGCAGTTGAAGATGAAGTTAATTATGATGAACATGAGGCTTCAGATCAAGTTACTATTGAACCTCATAGGTCGTCAAGGGCGCGTGCTGCTCCTGAGTGGTACGGAAACCCTATCTTAGAGGTCATGTTGTTAGACAACAATGAACCTACGAGCTATGGAGAAGTGATGATGGGCCTGGATTCCGAGAAATGGTTAGAGGCCATGCAATCCGAGATGGGATCCATGTATGAAAACAAAGTATGGACCTTGGAAGTATTACCTGAAGGGCGAAAGGCCATTCAGAACAAATGGATCTTTAAGAGGAAGACAAACACAGATGGTAATGTCACCATCTATAAAGCTCGACTTGTGGAAAAGGGTTTTTCACAGCTTCAAGGAGTTGACTATGATGAGACCTTCTCACCCGTAGCGATGCTTAAGTCCGTCAGAATCATGTTAGCAATAGCTGCATATTTTGACTATGAAATTTGGCAGATGGATGTCAAAACAGCATTCCTTAACGGTTTCCTTAAGGAAGAGTTGTATATGATACAACCGGAAGGTTTTGTCGATCCATAGAATGCTGACAAAGTTTGCAAACTCCAGCGATCAATTTATGGACTGGTGCAAGCATCTCGGAGTTGGAATCTGCATTTTGATGAAGTGATCAAAGCGTTCGGGTTTATACAAGTTTACGGAGAATCTTGTATTTACAAGAAAGTGAGTGGGAGATCTATAGCATTTCTAATATTGTATGTGGATGACATATTGCTGATTGGAAACAATATAGAAATGCTGGAAAGCGTGAAGGATTATTTGAACAAGAGTTTTTCAATGAAGGACCTAGGAGAAGCTGCTTTCATATTAGGCACTAAGATCTATAGAGATAGATCGAGATGCTTAATAGGACTTTCACAGAGCACATACCTTGATAAAGTTTCGAAGAAGTTCACAATGGATCAGTCCAAGAAGGGCATCTTGCCTGTGTTACAAGGTGTGAAGTTGAGTAAGACTCAATTCCCAGTGACTGCAAAAGATAGAGAGAAGATGAGTGTCTTCCCCTATGCTTCAGCCATAGGCTCTATCATGTATGCAATGTTTTGCATAAGACCCGATGTCAGCCTTGCCATAAGTATGGCTGGAAGGTTTCAAAGTGATCTAGGAATGGAGCACTGGACGGCAGTCAAGAATGTCCTTAAGTACCTGAAAAGGACCAAGGAAATGTTACTCGTTTATGGAGGTGATCAAGAGCTCGTCGTAAAGGGTTACGTCGATGCAAGCTTTGACATTGATTCGGATGACTCTATGTCGCAAACCGGATACGTATTTATTCTCAATGGGGGAGCGGTAAGCTGGTGCAGTTCCAAGCAGAGCATGGTAGCTGATTCCACATGCGAAGCGGAGTACATCGCAGCCTCGGGGGCAGCGAAGGAAGGTGTCTGGATGAAGGAGTTCATGACAGATTTTGGAGTAGTGCCTAGTGCACTGAATCTAGTGGATCTGTTCTGTGAGAACATTGGTGCCATTGTCCTAGCCAAGGAACCAAGGTTTCACAAGAGGACCAGACACATAAACCGACGCTTCAATTACATCCGCGTGTACATCAAGGAGGAGGACATAAATATTTGCAAAGTGTGCATGGATCTGAATGTTGCACACTCGTTGACTAAACCTCTTCCAAGGGCTAAACATGATCAACACCAGAACTGTATGGGTGTTCGATTCATTACAATGTAAATCACATGGTGATGTGAGCTAGATTATTGACTCTAGTGGAAGTGGGAGACTGTTGGAAATATGCCCTAGAGGCAATAATAAAATGGTTATTATTATATTTCCTAGTTCATGATAATTGTTTATTATCCATGCTATCGTTGTATTGACTGGAAACACATTGCATGTGTGGATACATAGACAACATTTTGTCCCTAGTATTCCTCTAGTAGACTAGCTCGTTGATCAAAGATGGTCTAGGTTTCCTAGCCATTGACATGAGATGTCATTTGATAACGGGATCAGATCATTGGGAGAATGATCTGATGGACAAGACCCAAACTATAAACATAGCATATGATCATGTAAGTTTATTGCTATAGTTTTTCTGCATGTCAAGTATCTGTTCCTATGACCATGAGATCATGCCACTCATTGACACTAGAGGAGTGCCTTGTGTGTATCAAATGTCGCAACATAAGTGGGTGACTATAAAGGTGCTCTAAAGGTATCTCCGAGAGTGTCTGTTGAGTGGATATGGATCAAGACTGGGCTTTGTTACTCTGTGTGATGGAGAGGTATCTGAGGGCCCACTCGGTAACACAATGTCATGCCCAAGATGCGGTCCTATCCTTATTTTGGCACGAGGGCCTCGAAAGGGATAGAAGCGCATCTCATCATGTTGAAAGAATGGATATCATTACAAGTACATGTACAAAAGAGATGAGTATATGGAATTGGCTTACACTCGCCACAAGCTACATCAGAGCCACATCAATACAACAACATACTCAAACATCATACAGAAGAGCAGGGTCCAACTATGGACGAAATCAAACGATAAAATGACATCCATCCTTGCTATCCCAGGCTACCGCCTGGAACCCACCCTAGATTGATGAAGAAGAAGAACTCCAAATCAAATCAAGCAAGGCACTCACATCAAATCATTGCATTACCTATACCTACAACTGTTGTTGTAGTAATCTGTGAGCCACAAGGACTCAGCAATCTCATTTCCAAGGGTATCAAGACTATTAAAGCTTAATAGGTGAGGTATGGTTAAGTGGTGAGGCTGCAGCAAGCGACTAAGCATTTATTTGACTGGCTAACTTACGAATACAGAAAATAAAGTACGGTGGTCTACGCATAATAGACGTGAACTAGCAATGATCACTAACTGATCCTGAGCACCTACTTACGTCAAACATAACCCCACCGTATTCTCTTTCAGATAAGAAATCATGAAAAGAGACAGTCACGGTTTCACACACAGTTGGTGTATTTTATTTGAGTTTACTTCAAGTTTGCTATGACCGGGTGTTAAACAAAGTATCCAAGTTTGCCACATAACCGCGGGCACGGCTTCTCGAAAAGATTTAACCCTGCAGGGGTGCTCCAACTCATCCATCACAAATTAACCACACGCAATGGGAATAACCACAACCATGGATCTCGTGATCTTCCTAGGCAATTCCAAAGGAAATCCGACACCTCGAGATAGCCCGAAGAAGATCAGAGTTCCTCACTCAAGACGTTCGAGAAAGGTAAAACAAATCCAGTAAGACCGCCCGACGTGCCGACAATCCTGATAGGAGCCGCGTATATCGTTCTCAGGGCATAACCGGATGAGCGATGGTTACCAAGCCAAACACCGAGTTGCCCCGGGTAGCGTTAATAAGCTGCTCTGGGTTGGACCAACACTCATGAGGAGCACTGGCTCGGGGGTTGACCAATTATCCGCGGGTGCCACGGGTCCCTATGCAATTTTATTAGTTATTAGGCAAATGGAGTACCAATGTTGGGCCTTGCCGGACAAGCTTTATCCTCAAACAAAAATCAAGGGGGTCCCCATAACAACCCCGAGCATGTTAGGAGCGCTCAATTATGGAACATAACACCGGTTGACAAGTAACTAGGGGCGGCAAGAGTGGAACGAAACACCGAGCAAAAGGTCAAGCCTTCCACCTTTACCAAGTATATATGTGTATTACATTAAATAGCAACAATATTGTGATAACAAAAGAATGTCAAGGTTGACACATGGAAGCAATTGCACCTACAGCTAGAATCGCTATAAGACGGGCTGAGCAACCGATAGCATAGCCAAACAAAGGTTTGCTGGGATGTGGAGGGGTCAGAGGCTTTTCATGGCAATGTTGGGAGGCTAGACAAACAAGTGGAAGGTAGCGTGACATAGCGACAAAAGCGAGACAACTAGCATAGCAATGATAGTAGTGGTATCTAGGGAAATGTGTCATCTTGCCTGAGATCCCGCTTGGAAGAAGAATGAATCCATGAAGAAGGCGAGCCAACGTAGTCGAACGAATCCTCACACTCCGAAAGCTTTCGGAACTCTATCGAGAAGAAGCAAACCGAAAACAACAATCAACACATGATACACCATAACATATGCATGACATGATGCGCAAACAAATATGATGCATGTCCGATTTTAAATATGCAAGGCATGACAAGCAAGAGCAACAAACAACTACTACACATTAAGTGAAGTTCAATAGGCAACGGGTTTCATATTAACGAAACTCCACGTTTGAATTATTTAGCTCGTTCCCGCTTAGGTACACATCAACGTTAAATGTTGTTAGGCCTGGCAAGAGGTGAAGCATAAGTAATCTTAAATGAGGTCGGAAACAACTTATAGCGCTTCCGAAATGACCCCATATGTTAATTTCGAAATTGGTCCAGATCTGAACTTATCATAGTTTATATTGTTAAACAACAAAATAAAGCATACCATGTAATTCTACACGTCATTCTAGTCGATTTACATATATAGAACATCTCAAACGGAGCTACGGTCTAAAAGATATGAGCAACACAAGATGCACATGTCATGAATGCAAATGCATGGGAAATATCATCACAAACATTTCAAATCATGAATGCAGCAAGTTATTATGAAACTACATGAGATTCTAAGAAAGTTTCATATATGGCATGACCAAAACGGAGCTACGGTTCATCTACAAACACCAAAACAAGTTTTACTCAA
The DNA here is from genome assembly GCA_022496015.1 of Hordeum marinum. Taxonomy (NCBI): domain Eukaryota; kingdom Viridiplantae; phylum Streptophyta; class Magnoliopsida; order Poales; family Poaceae; genus Hordeum; species Hordeum marinum. Next base: position 260,427,809 of record CM039674.1, on the reverse strand, counting down.
AATCTGCCCAAAACAACAACTTAGCAATTTGCACACACGAAAACAAAAAGTTACAAGATCCTAAATTGCACAAACTAAGCATGGGGCAGTAGCATATAACACACACTTCATTTCATCTTCACATATCATATTCAAAACATGCATGGATCACATGGTAGGAAGCTCACAAGGTGGCTACTTGAAAAGAGTTTCAGACTTGTGAAAATAGCAGGTTTTTGACAATGCAGTTTTTTATCATGAAGGCATATTGACAGCAGTAAAACTATATGCTACAGGTCATATTATGGCATGAAACTTAACAACATACTAAAGGACATTATCTACTACAACTAACTCCATTACACCAACCCCAAAGGAGTTCTAGATCACTAGCAAAACACATGGCAAGACAACAACAAAATACTATAGATTCCAGACTTAGAAATATATGGACCCCCAAAACAGCAGTATTTTATAGCAAGTTGACAACAAGAACACAACACATATACATGCATTTCTATGGCAAGCAAAATGTCCAGGGGCTAGGACACATATCAAAGGGCACAACTCATGTTCAAAATTATTTCAAATCTTGCATGGATTAAATCACACGAAAATAACAAAAGGGCATCACAGCAAAAATGACATGCAACAAAAATGCTCACACGACAAAACTAAATGCACAGATAAATTCTATGGATTTTTTCTACCCCGAAAACACATATAAAAGGCATAGGTTAAAGTAGGAAAATAATTCAGAATTAATTACGCAAGTTAATGGGATAACCCCGTTAACAATTATAAATGCAAGCTAAATGCAATTATTACAACGAACAGGTTTGTCATGCATGAAAATGCCAAGCTGATAACATGAACATTTTTAATCTATGGTTTGATCAAATCGCGATGCGTGTCAATTAAATATGTCAATGCAACATAATGTTATTTATGCAAATGATGCAAAACCGCAAGCTACTATATATATCATGGATGAAAATGGCATACAATTAATCTACACATTTTTCTAAGCATTTTTCATATATAAAACATTTAATTCCGATGCACGGTTTATTGCTATTAATGATTTGAAATGCACTAGGGCCTAAAATTCAAAAAAAATACAGGGGGCTGGCTCCCCATGGGCCAAGACCATTCGGCAGGGACAAGGGGCAGCTGGGCCGGCTGGGCGGCGGCCCACACACTGGTGACGCGCGGTCAATGCGGGCACGTCGTCCTCCTTGCTCCCGCAGCGAGCAGGAGGCAGGGCGAGGCCATGGCAAGTGCGGCGAGGAGCGGCGGCCGGCGGAGGGCGGCGAGGGCGGATCCGGCGAGGGGGACGCGGGATCCGGCCAGAGGGGAGGTCCGGCGGCGGCTCCGGGTGGCAGCGAGGCCAAGGCGGCGGGTGGCGGCTGGGGACCCTGCGAGGACAAAGAAGAGGGAGAGGTGAGAGGAAGGATAAGGGGAAGGGAAGGAGAGGAAGGGAGAGAAGGGCGGCGGTCTGGCCGGGGTTCTGGTCTCCGGTGATGGCTACTCCGGCGAGGGGCCGACCGGCGATGGGCACGGGCTGGCGTGGGAAGCTTGGGCACTATGGGCGCTGCGGGAGGAGCGGGGCTACACTGCGGTCATTGACATGTCCGGGTTGGCCACCGGACATGTCTGGTAGGTGGGATTCTGGCGATTTTCAGCCCCTAGATCGCGATCCGAGGGTCGAAAACATGCAGATGGTTGGGGCTGTGGGATCTGGAGGAGGAGGGCTAGCAGGTGGGGTTTTTATAGGGGTGTGGCTGCAATTTTACATGGGGGAAACCCTAGAGAGAGTGGGAGCTCTCTTCCTGGGGTTATATATAGGGAGGGCACTAGGGGTGGCTGGACAACGTCCGTCCGATCACGATCCGACGACCACGAACGGAGGGAGTGGCTAGGTTGGGCTAGCGGGCTGTGTAGTTGGGCCAGGTGGGGATGAGAGAAATAATTGTGGCCCGTGACACGAGGGTTTTCAAAACACTGAAATGTCCGATAATAAACCGATGACCACACTGCTACGGATGACCGAAGGGTATCAAACGAACTCGAAATGCGACGAAATCCGATAGGCGGTCTACCTACACTCTAATAAGACCGCACGCCAGGTTTCGACCTGTTGGGGAACGTCGCATGGGAAACAAAAATGTTCCTACGCGCACGCAAATCTATCCATGGTGATGAGCATCTACGAGAGGGAGAGTGGATCCACGTACCCTTGTAGATCGCTAAGTGGGAAGCGTTAAGAAACGCGGTTGGTGTAGTCGTACTTCTTCGTGATCCAAATCGCCGAGCGTCCCGCGATCTAATCACGAACCGTCCTGCGAACCAATCACGAACCGTCCTGCGATCTCGTCACGATCCGTCCCGCGATCCGATCACGAACGTCCCGTGGCCTTGATCACGATCCTTCCGATCTAGTACCGAACGGACGACACCTCCGCGTTCAGCACACGTGCAGCTTGATGACGATCTCCACCGTCTTGATCCAGCAAGAGGAGGCGGAGAGGAGGGAGAGTTCACCGGCAGCGTGACGGCGCTCCAGTGATGGTGGTGGAGTTATTCCTGCAGGGCTTCGCCTAAGCACCACAGAAAACCAATCTAGAGGAGAAACTATGCACTGGAGGTTAGGGTTGCACGTGGAAGAAAGAACTTGTGCCAAAACCCTCAAACCCCTCTAGTATATATAGGAGGAGAGGAGGAGGAGGAGGGGCTGGCGCAAGGGCCAAAGCCCACCTGGTTCGGCCGGCTAGGGAGGAGTCCTCCTCTTCCCACTCCTAGTGGGATTAGGACTCCTTCCATATATAGCCCTTTTTGCCTTTTTCCACCTTTTTCCTTTTGGTATTTTCTTCCCAGCCTCATGGGCCTTGTGTAGGACTTCCATCAGCCCACCAAGGGCTGGTATTCATCTTCCCACAGCCCATAAAACCTCTTGGGTCGAAATACCCCTCCCGATGGTCTCCCGGTACACTACCGGCACTCCTGGTACACTACCGATGAGCCCGAAACTTTTCCGGCGATCAAACTGGGACTTCCTATATATGAATCTTTACCTCCAGACCATTCCGGAGCTCCTCGTGACGTCTGGGATCTTATCCGGGACTCCGAACAATCTTCGTCCACCACCATACATAACTCTACACTACCGAAACGTCACCGAACCTTAAGTGTGCAGACCCTGCGGGTTCGAGAACTATGTAGACATGACCGAGACACCTCTCCGGCCAATAACCAATGGCGGGACCTGGATGTCCACATTGGTTCCTACATATTCTACGAATATCTTTATCGGTCGAACCTCTATGTCAAGGATTCAGTTAATCCCGTATAACGTTCCCTTTGTTCTTCGGTATGTTACTTGCCCGAGATTCGATCGTCGGTATCTCCATACCTAGTTCAACCTCGTTACCGGCAAGTCTCTTTACTCGTTCCATAATACAAGATCCCGCAACTAACAATTAGTCACATTGCTTGGAAGGCTTATTGTGATGTTGCATTACCGAGTGGGCCCCGAGATACCTCTCCATCACACGAAGTAACAAATCTCAGTCTCGATCCATGCCAACTCAACAGACACCATCGGAGATACCTGTAGAGCACCTTTATAGTCACCCAGTTACGTTGCGACATTTGATACACACAAGGCACTCCTTCGATATCCGTGAGTTGCATGATCTCATGGTCATAGGAACATATACATTGACATGCAGAAAACAGTAGCAATAAACTAACACGATCATATGCTACGTTTGTAGTTTGGGTCTTGTCCATTACATCATTCTCCTAATGATGTGATCCCGTTATCAAATGACATCACATGTCAATGGCAAGGAAACCCTGACCATCTTTGATCAACAAGCTAGTTCACTAGAGGCATACTTGGGACACAGTGTTGTCTATTTACCCACACATGCAATGTGTTTCCAATCAGTACAATTATAGCATGGATAATAAATGATTATCATGAACAAGGAAATATGATAATAAACACTTTATTTATTGCCTCTAGGGCATATTTCCAACAGTCTCCCACTTGCACTAGAGTCAATAATCTAGTTCACATCACTATGTGATTTACATGGTAATGAATCGAACACCCATACAGTTCTGGTGTTGATCATGTTTAGCCCTTGGAAGAGGTTTATTCAACAGGTCTGCAACATTCAGATTCGTGTGCACTTTGCTAATATTTATGTCCTTCTCCTTGATGTAGAACCGGATGGAGTTGAAGCGTCGCTTTATGTGTTTGGTCCTCTTGTGAAACCTTGGTTCCTTGGCTAGAGAAATGGCACCAGTGTTGTCACAGAACAGGTTTATTGGATTCAGTGCACTAGGCACTACTCCAAGATCTGTCATGAACTGCTTCATCCAGACACCTTCCTTCACTGCCTCCGAGGCTGCGATGTACTCCGCTTCGCACGTAGAATCAGCTACCACGCTCTGCTTGGAACTGCACCAGCTTACCGCTCCCCCGTTAAGAATAAATACGTATCCGGTTTGCGACTTAGAGTCGTCCGGATCAGTGTCAAAGCTTGCATCGACGTAACCCTTTACGACGAGCTCTTCATCACCTCCATAAACGAGAAACATATCATTTGTCCTTTTTAGGTACTTGAGGATATTCTTGACCGCTTGCCAGTTCTCCACTCCAGGATCACTTTGAAACCTTCCATCCATACTTATGGCAAGGCTGACATCGGGTCTTGTGCATAGCATTGCATACATGATAGAGCCTATGGCTGAAGCATAGGGGATGACACTCATCTTTTCTTTATCTTCTGCAGTCACTGGGCATTGATTCTTACTCAACTTCACACCTTGTAACACAGGCAAGAACCCTTTCTTGGACTGCTCCATTTTGAACTTCTTCAAAACTTTATCAAGGTATGTGCTGTGTGAAAGTGCTATTAAGCGTTTCGATCTATCTCTATAGATCTTAATGCCTAATATGAAAGCAGCTTCTCCTAGGTCCTTCATTGAAAAATTCTTATTCAAATATTCCTTCACGCTTTCCAGCATTTCTATATTGTTTCCAATTAGCAATATGTCATCCACATATAACACTAGAAACGCTATAGAGCTCCCACTCACTTTCTTGTAAATACAAGCTTCTCCATAAACTTGTATAAACCCAAACGCTTTGATCACTTCATCAAAGCGCTTATTCCAGCTCCGAGATGCTTGCACCAGTCCATAAATGGATCGCTGGAGTTTGCAAACTTTGTCAGCATTCTCTGGATTGACGAAACCTTCGAGTTGCATCATATACAACTCTTCCTCAAGGAAACCGTTGAGGAATGCCGTTTTGACATCCATCTGCCAAATTTCATAGTCGAAATAAGCAGCTATTGCCAACATGATTCTGACAGACTTAAGCATCACTACGGGTGAGAAAGTCTCATCGTAGTCAACTGCTTGAACTTGTGAAAAACCCTTTGCCACAAGTCGAGCTTTATAGACGGTGACATTACCGTCTGCGTCCGTGTTCTTCTTAAAGATCCATTTGTTCTGAATGGCCTTTCGCCCTTCAGGTAGTACTTCCAAAGTCCATACTTTGTTTTCATACATGGATCCCATCTTGGATTTCATGGCGTCTAACCATTTCTCAGAATCTGGGCCCATCACTGCTCCTCCATAGCTCGTAGGTTCATTGTTGTCTAACAACATGACCTCAAAGACAGGGTTGCCATACCGCTCGGGCGTAGTACGCGTCCTTGTCGACCTACGAGGTTCAATAGTAGCTTGATCCGAAGCTTCATGATCATCATCATTAACTTCCTCTTCTACCATCGTAGGTTCCACAGAAACATCTTTCTACGCTGCGCTACTTTTTGGTTGAAGTAAAGGTTCAATAACCTCATCAAGCTCTATTTTCCTCCCACTCAATTCTTTCGAGAGAAACTCTTTCTCAAGAAATGTTCCGTTCTTTGCGACAAACACTTTGCCTTCGGATCTGAGATCGAAGGTATACCCGACTATCTCTTTCGGGTATCCTATGAAGACACATTTCTCCACTTTGGGTTCCAGCTTTTCAGGCTGAAGCTTTTTGACATAAGCATCACATCCCCAAACTTTAAGAAACGACAACTTTGGCCTTTTGCCAAACCACAGTTCGTATGGCGTCGTCTCAACGGATTTTGATGGTGCCCTATTTAAAGTGAATGCAGCTGTCTCTAATGCATAACCCCAAAACGATAGTGGCAAATCGGCAAGAGACATCATAGAATGCACCATATCTAATAAGGTTCGATTACGACGTTCAGACACACCATTACGCTGTGGTGTTCCGGGCGGTGTCAACTGTGAAACAATTCCACATTGTCTTAAGTGACTGCCAAACTCATAACTCAGATATTCACCTCCTCGATCAGATCACAGAAATTTAATCTTGTTGTTACGATGATTCTCAACTTCACTCTGAAATTGCTTGAACTTTTCAAACGTTTCAGACTTGTGTTTCATCAAGTAAATATACCCATATCTACTCAAGTCATCAGTGAAGGTGAGAAAGTAACGATATCCACGGCGCGCTGCAACATTCATTGGACCGCACACATCAGTATGTATGATTTCCAATAAGTCACTTGCCCGTTCCATTGTTCCAGAGAACGGCGTTTTAGTCATCTTTCCCATGAGGCATGGTTCACATGTGTCAAGTGATTCAAAATCAAGTGACTCCAAAAGTCCATCAGCATGGAGCTTCCTCATGCGTTTTACACCAATATGACCTAAACGGCAGTGCCACAAGAAAGTGGTACTATCATTATCAACTCTACATCTTTTGGCATCAATGTTATGAACATGTGTGTAATCACTATCAAGATTCAATATGAATAAACCCCTAACATTGGGTGCATGACCATAAAAGATATCACTCATATAAATAGAACAACCTTTATTCTCTGATTTAAATGAGTAACCGTCTCGCAATAAACAAGATCCAGATATAATGTTCATGCTTAACGCAGGCACTAAATAACAATTATTCAGGTTCATCACTAATCTTGATGGTAATCGAAGAGAGAGCGTGCCGACGGCGATCACATCAACCTTGGAACCATTTCCCACGCGCATCGTCACTTCGTCCTTTGCCAGTCTTCATTTATTCCGTAGTTCCTGCTTTGAGTTGCAAATGTGAGCAACCGAACCGGTATCAAATACCCAGGCACTACTACGAGAACTAGTAAGGTACACATCCATAACATGTATATCATATATACCTTGTTTGTCTTTGGCCGCCTTCTTGTCAGCCAGGTACTTGGGGCAGTTCCGCTTCCAATGACCAGTTCCTTTGCAATGAAAGCACTCAGTTTCTGGTTTAGGTCCATGCTTAGGCTTCTTTGTAGGAGTAGCAACTGCTTTGCCATCCTTCTTGGTTTTACCCTTCTTGCCTTTGCCCTTGCCATTTTTCTTGAAACTAGTGGTTTTATTGACCATCAACACTTGATGTTCTTTCTGGATTTCAGACTCAGCGACTTTTAGCATCGCAAACAGCTCGGATGAAGACTTGTTCATCCCGTGCATGTTATAGTTCATCAAAAAGGTCTTGTAACTAGGTGGCAGTGATTGAAGAACTCTGTCAATGATCACCTCTTGCGGTAGGGTAATTCCCAACTCAGCTAGACGGTTTGAATACCCAGACATTCTGAGTATATGCTCACTGATGGACCCGTTCTCCTCCATCTTGCAAGCATAGAACTTATCGGAGGTCTCATACCTCTCGAACCGGGCATTCTTCTGAAAAATAAACTTCAACTCCTGGAACATCTCATATGCTCCATGACGTTCAAAACATCTTTGAAGTCCCGGTTCTAAGCCATACAATATTGCACACTAAACTATTGAGTAGTCTCCAGCACGAGCCTCCCAAGCGTTCTTAACGTCTTCGGAGGTCATGTCTCTGGTTGGTCACCAAGCAGTGCATCAAGGACATATTGTTTCTAGGAAGCCGTGAGGATAATCCTCAGATTACGGGCCTAATCAACAAAGTTACTTCCATCATCTTTCAACTTAGCTTTCTCTAGGAACGCATTAAAATTTAGGGGTGCTACTGCGCGAGCCATTGATCTACAACATAAATATGCAAAGCTTACTTAGACTATTGTTCAAGATAATGAGTTTAGTTAATCAAATTACTAAAGCTCCCACTCAAATTGACATCCCTCAGGTCATCTGAGTGTCACATGATCCAGATTCACCAACTCAAGTCCGATCATCACGTGAGTTAAGGTGGCTTCAATGGTGAACATCATTATGTTGATCATATCCACTATATGACTCATGTTCGACCTTTCGGTCTCTTGTGTTCCGAGGCCATGTCTGTACATGCTAGGCTCGTCAAGTTTAACCCGAGTGTTCTGCACGTGCAAATCTGGCTTGCACCCGTTGTATGTGAACGTAGAGTCTATCACACCCGATCATCACATGGTGTCTCGACACGACGAACTTTCGCAACGGTGCACACTCGGGGAGAACACTATTTATCTTGAAATTTAAGTGAGGGATCACCTTATAATGCTACCGTCGTACTAAGCAAAACAAGGTGCATAAAAGGATTAACATCTCATGCAATTCATAAGTGACATGATATGCCCATGAACTTGTGTTTAAGATCTCCATCTTCAAAACATCGACATGATCTCCATCGTCACTGGCACGACACCATGATCTCCATCATCTTGATCTCCATCAACGTGTCGCCATCGGGGTTGTCACGCCCTGCATGCTTCTACTACTATTGCTACTGTAGCAATAAGGTAAAGCATTACATAGCGCTTAATGATTGACACGCAGGTCATATAATAATTAAAGACAACCCTATGCTCCTGCCGGTTGCCGTACTCATCGACATGCAAGTCGTGAAATTCTATACATCACATGATCATCTCATACATCACATATATCTCATCATGTAATTGGCCATATCACATCACAACATACCCTGCAAAAACAAGTTAGACGTCCTCTAATTGTTGTTGCAAGTTTTACGTAGCTGCTAAGGGTATCTAGCAAGAACGATTCTCACCTACGCATAAACCACAACGGTGATACATAAGTTGCTTTTCAACCTTCTCAAGGACCGCCTTTGTCGAATCCGATCCAACTAAAGTAGGAGAAACTGACATCCGCTAGCCATCTGTTGCAACAAGTGCAGTTAAGGGAACCGGTCTCTCGTAAGCGTACGAGTAAGGTTGGTCCGGGCCGCTTCATCCCACAATACCGCTGAACCAAAACACGACCAAGGGAGGAAGAAATCTAAGCATCAACGCCCACAAACCTTTTGTGTTCTACTCGAGATCTCATCGAACCATCAACCTAGCTCTGATACCACTGTTGGGGAACGTCGCATGGGAAACAAAAAATTTCCTACGCGCACGCAAATCTATCCATGGTGATGAGCATCTACTAGAGGGAGAGTGGATCTACGTACCCTTGTAGATCGCTAAGCGGGAAGCGTTAAGAAACGCGGTTGGTGTAGTCGTACTTCTTCGCGATCCAAATCACCAAGCGTCCCGCGATCTAATCACGAACCGTCCCGCGGACCAATCACGAACCGTCCCGCGATCTCATGACAATCCGTCCCGCGATCCGATCACGAACGTCCCGTGGCCTTGATCACGATCCTTCCGATCTAGTACCGAACGGACGACACCTCCACGTTCAGCACACGTGCAGCTTGATGACGATCTCCACCGTATTGATCCAGCAAGAGGAGGCGGAGAGGAGGGAGAGTTCACCGGTAGCGTGACGGCGCTCCGGTGATGGTGGTGGAGTTATTCCTGTAGGGCTTTCCCTAAGCACCGCAGAAAACCAATCTAGAGGAGAAACTATGCACTGGAGGTTAGGGTTGCACGTGGAAGGAAGAACTTGTGCCAAAACCCTCAAACCCCTCTAGTATATATAGGAGGAGAGGAGGAGGAGGAGGGGCTGGAGCAAGGGCCAAAGCCCACCTGGTTCGGCCGGCTAGGGAGTCCTCCTCCTCTTCCCACTCCTAGTGGGATTAGGACTCCTTCCATATATAGCCCTTTTTGCCTTTTTCCACCGTTTTCCTTTTGGTATTTTCTTCCCAGCCTCATGGGACTTGTGTAGGACTTCCACCAGCCCACCAAGGGCTGGTATTCATCTTCCCACAGCCCATAAAACCTCTTGGGTCGAAATACCCCTCCCGGTGGTCTCCCGGTACACTACTGGCACTCCCGGTACACTACCGATGAGCCCGAAACTTTTCCGGTGACCAAACTAGGACTTCCTATATATGAATATTTACCTCCGGACCATTCCGGAGCTCCTCGTGACGTCCGGGATCTCATCCGGGACTCCTAACAATCTTTGGTCACCACCATACATAACTCTACACTACCGAAACGTCACCGAACCTTAAGTGTGCAGACCCTACGGGTTTGAGAACTATGTAGACATGTCCGAGACACCTCTCCGGCCAATAACCAATGGCGGGACCTGGATGTCCACATTGGTTCCTACATATTCTATGAAGATCTTTATCGGTCGAACCTCTATGTCAAGGATTCAGTTAATCCCGTATAACGTTCCCTTTGTTCTTCGGTATGTTACTTGCTCGAGATTCGATCATCGGTATCTCCATACCTAGTTCAACCTCGTTAACGGCAAGTCTCTTTACTCGTTCCGTAATACAAGATCCCGCAACTAACAATTAGTCACATTGCTTGCAAGGCTTATTGTGATGTTGCATTACCGAGTGGGCCCCGAGATACCTCTTCGTCACACGGAGTAACAAATCCCACTCTCGATCCATGCCAACTCAACAGACACCATCGGAGATACCTGTAGAGTACCTTTATAGTCACCCAATTACGTTGCAACGTTTGATACACACAGGGCACTCCTCTGATATCCGTGAGTTGCATGATCTCATGGTCATAGGAACATATACATTGACATGCAGAAAACAGTAGCAATAAACTGACACGATCATACGCTATGTTTGTAGTTTGGGTCTTGTCCATCACATCATTCTCCTAATGATGTGATCCCGTAATCAACTGACATCACATGTAAATGGCTAGGAAACCCTGACCATCTTTGATCAATGAGCTAGTTCACTAGAGGCATACTAGGGACACAGTGTTGTCTATTTACCCACACATGCAATGTGTTTCCAATCAATACAATTATAGCATGGATAATAAACGATTATCATGAACAAGGAAATATGATAATAAACACTTTATTTATTGCCTCTAGGGCATATTTCCAACACGACCCAATCCAAGAATATTTTTGCGTGCACTTTAAAAACTAAATATTATCGATGTCGCGGGCGCGTGCGTGTGTGGTTGGTCTTGAAATGGTCAGCGACAACAACGAAGAGAACCGGCAACTATGAACAGATGCAAGTTTTAAAAACGAGTGACGATGCTATGCAGATGATGCGAATGATGTAATGATGAATGCAACAGCCAAACAAATCACAGACGAAAACAGAAAGAAAGGGAAATCTTCTAGAATCTTCTGGAGCGTCGGTCCCGGGCTGTTACAACTCTCCTCCACTACATGAGGATCTCGGCCCGAGATCTAGAATGAAAAGGGGAATAGACAGAGCAAGAGGTAAACTTAGTTGCTTCTCTGACAAACGAGTGAAACCAATGAAAGGTGAAGGTTGGAAAGAGATGAAGAACGACACAAATAACAAGCAAGAATTCACAAGAAATTCCGGCAGCACTTCGGTAGGATAGAGAGGAAAAATTAGATATAATGGAAAGAAATTGCAAGAGACACACCAAACTTTGGTTGGATTAGAATCAAAACTTCATAAGATGGAAGGATCATGAAAGATTTCACAACACTCCGGTTAAATGAATAAGCGAGAAATAACATGATCTTAATCAGACTAGATGAGAGTTGACAAGAGCAACACCACTATGCCTCTAGAACAAAAGAATAGAAGATAGATCTTTGGAGAGAAGAGAACAGAGAAGAAAATAACAACTTCTACCACCATTGAACTTGAGAAGCATCTTGCAAGAAGTGATTGAACGGGGTTGTTGAAAAAATCAACAACGAAAGAATAGCTTGTTATGGGCTTGTGGGAAACATCTCAAAATTATGAGGTGACAACCTGCCACAATAGAAACAATTGATTGATTGAGAGCAACAAGATATGCAGAATTTCTTTCACGAAGAACAGGTGGGTAAAACTTGAATCATTTATGACACCATGATAGCAACAATCCTTAGGAAATGCTTTAGGTGAAATCCAACCCAAGATAACTCCGAGAAAACAAGATGGGTTTACTTATCTTATTCTTGACAATTTTCCTTCGAGACTCCTCATGATCAAGAATTTAATAACACCATCTTCAAAGACAATGGAGAAGGAATTGAACTCAAAATCCAAGAGTAATAACACTTGAGCACCTCCAACAAGAATCTTGAAGAACACTTGAAAATTTAAGAAATCTTCATGAACCACCATGAAGAACCTCCAGAAGAACTCCGAAACAAAAGGATGATAGAAAGAATTGAAGGATGCAAAAGAATAAGATTGAGGCCTTGCTATGAATTAGATGAAGCTTAGCAACAAGATACTTGAGAAAAAGTAGGAACTCCGGAAAAGAAAGACGACCACTTGGGATAAGGAATTTGATATCATGAACAACTCCGGAAGAAGGATTGAAATCACTTGGATGAAACAAGAATAATAATTATGATATGACTATCCTTCATCAAGTTAAATTGATGACAAGCAACAGATTTTGCACCCCACTTATTCTTCTTGCAAAGAATTGAGGAGAGAGAGAGATCACAATTTGAAGAAGTCTTGCATGAGAACACCGGTAATAATAGAAACTAAAGAGGATAATACAAATGAATGAGAATGAAGAGAGCATGATCCACCTAATGGAAAACTTCACAAGGCACCGAATAATTGAGATACGAATGAAGGAACAACAATTGAGAAGAATTTGAGAACAAAACCTGAAAGCTGAGAACGAAGAAATCTTCTAAAACGATGCCTTCGAGAGGATCGAGAAATGAAAACAATTATGAAATGCACCAGATAGATAAGGATGGAATTACTCATGATGAAAACAATTTGAGATGATTGCAACAAGCTAAAACCATGAATCTCTAGGATAAAGGATTAAGATTTAAGAGAACTCTCCTTCGGTCTTCAATGCAGATAATGACGACGAGAAACAACACCACGAATTACTGAGACACTCCGGAACAATGAATAAAGAAAAGGTTGATCCAGCAATGAAAATGATTTAGAAGCGATTATGGAAGAGGAATATGACTGATGAAAATCATTCTTACATCATATTGAAAAGAACTTGAGGACATCTTCGAAAGATTAGAAGAGTCACATAAGATCCTGGGAAAAACACCTATGGGTTATGGGCCCATTCAAAAGAAACCACCATTGAAACGATTGCTTAGAAAGAGAGATTGCACCGGAAAAATTAAGAACTTGATGATAAGAGACTCTTGAAATAATTAAAGAGGACAAGAATGAAAATGAATGTCTTCTGAGATATCTTTAGCACTCCGGATAGAATGGAGATAAGAATAAGCTAGAGAGGCTTGATAAAGCATTCCAACATGGGAGAGAAAATAGATAATGAAAATGATATGATGAACACAAAGAACTTGAATTGAATCCACTGGAAAAGAAAACAAATATGAATACTAATAAATGATAACTTGAGCATTGAGCATCTTCATAGCGAATCACCGGAGAAGAATAACAACGATAAAAGGGGATATGATGATAGATCTTGAAATGAAACTCTTGAGAATCTCCACAAGAATTCACCGGAAACAAGATAGAAGAAAAGATAGCGGAGGCATTACCTGAATAGAAAAGCCACTTGGATGAGAATTTAATCATTGAAGAAAAGGGTGGGAGGGTAGGAAAAACAAAGAAAACTTGGAACAGATGACACAACTCCAGAACGAAATAACAGGAATGATCTTGAAAATATTGGAGATGATTGCATAACTTGAAGGGGAGCGCACCAGTTGAAAAGAATTGATATGATAACTTGATTGGGCAAAAGAATTAGCATTCCCACAGAAATCTGAAATCACCACTTGACATCGAAGCAACTCGAATTATCATATTCAAAATAAAACGAAGGATGAGGCTTACGAAACAAGCCAGAACAAATACATACCCACCATGCACTTGTTGGAAAGATAATCCTAGGTACCTACTTGAATTCACACCTAAGAACTTCCAAAAACTTTCTGGTTATGCAATCCAGTGTGGGGGATACAAGGAGGAAATATCTCACACAACTAGCAAACCTACACCCCAATTGTATCCATCCTTCAACACATAACCAGAGGCCTACACAAATTCATCTAACTCGAATCCTCGAACTCACAACGATACTAAACCATGGTGGTACCCCGGACGCCTCCCCAGTACTGGGTGACTCCGATCTTATCTCACCATGATAAGTATTGCAGCAATTTTGAACATCCTCCATCCTAAGATACTAAGAAAACTGAATGATAACGATGTGTCAAGAATCTCTCGGAGCTCAACTCCCCAGAAGAAACCAAGTCAGATAGGAGGCACCAAAACAGAACTCCGTCACATCGGCATCATATAGTTTCCAAAATACCCGCGTGATCCTAAAACATTTTGAGAGAGAAGAGAAGTAGAATCAAAATTCCTAAGTCGAATACCTCACCAGAGCATAGAAGAGGACTAAAAAGAATCCAACTCTCCGGTATAACTAGACTCAAAACAGTTTTTCACTAGACTCGACTCGTCCAAGTTCGATCAATCAAGGGGGCTCCTAGGTCGGTACAGGCTCTGATACCAACTTGCCATGCCCAAGATGCGGTCCTATCCTTATTTTGGCACGAGGGCCTCGACAGGGATAGAAGCACATCTCGTCGTGTTGCAAGAATGGATATCATTACAAGTACATGTACAGAAGAGATGAGTATATGGAATTGGCTTACACTCGCCACAAGCTACATAAGAGCCACATCAATACAACAACATACTCAAACATCATACAGAAGACCAGGTCTGACTACGGACGAAATCAAACGATAAAATGACATCCATCCTTGCTATCCCAGGCTGCCGCCTGGAACCCACCCCAGATTGATGAAGAAGAACTCCAAATCAAATCAAGCAACGTGCTCACGTCAAATCATCGCATTACCTGTACCTACAACTATTGTTGTAGTAATCTGTGAGCCACAGGGACTCAGCAATCTCATTTCCAAGGGTATCAAGACTATTAAAGCTTAATAGGTGAGGTATGGTTAAGTGGTGAGGCTGTAGCAAGTGACTAAGAATTTATTTGAGTGGCTAACTTACAAATACAGAAAATAAAGTACGGTGCTCTACGCATAACGGACGTGAACTAGCAATGATCACTAACTGATCCTGAACACCTACTTATGTCAAACGTAACCCCACCGTGTTCTCTTTCGGATAAGAACTCATGAAAAGAGATAGTCACGGTTTTGCACACAGTTGGTGTATTTTATTTGAGTTTACTTCAAGTTTGTCATGACCGGGTGTTAAACAAAGTATCCAAGTTTGCCACATAACCGCGGGCACGGCTTCTCGAAAAGATTTAACCCTGCAGGGGTGCTCCAACTCATCCATCACAAATTAACCACACGCAGCGGGAATAACCTCAACCACGGATCTCGTGATCTTCCTAGGAAATTCCAAAGGAAATCCGACACCTCGAGATAGCCCAAAGAAGATCAGAGTTCCTCACTCAAGACGTCCAAGAAAGGTAAAACAAATTCAGCAAGGCCACCCGATAGGAGCCGCGTATCTCGTTCTCATGGCACAACCGGATGAGGGATGGCTACCACGCCAAACACCAAGTTGCCCCGGGTAGCGTTAATAAGCTGCTCTGGGTTGGACCAACACTCATGAGGAGCACTAGCCTGGGGGTTGATTAATTATCCGTGGGTGCCGCGGGTCCCTATGCAATTTTATTAGTTATTAGGCAAATGGAGTACCAATGTTGGGCCTTGCCGGACAAGCTTTATCCTCAAACAAAAATCAAGGGGGTCCCCATAACAACCCCGAGCATGTTAGGAGCGCTCAATTATGGAACATAACACCGGTTCACAAGTAACTAGGGGCGGCAAGAGTGGAACAAAACACTGAGCAAAAGGCCAAGCCTTCCACCATTACCAAGTATATATGTGTATTAAATTAAATAGGAACAATATTGTGATAACAAAAGAATGTCCATGTTGACACACGGAAGCAATTGCACCAGCAGCTAGAAACGCTATAAGACGGGCTGAGCAAGCGGTAACATAGCCAAACAAAGGTTTGCTGGGATGTGGAGGGGTCAGAGGCTTTTCATGGCAATGTTGGGAGGCTAGACAAACAAGTGCTAGGTAGCATGACATAGCGACAAAAGCGAGACAACTAGCATAGCAATGATAGTGGTGGTATCCAGGGAAATGTGTCATCTTGCCTGAGATCCTGCTCGGAAGAAGAACGAATCCATGAAGAAAACGAGCCAACGTAGTCGAACAAATCCTCACACTCCAAATGCTTTCAAAAATCTATCGAGAAGAAGCAAACCAAAAACAACAATAAACACATGATACACCACAACATATGCATGACATGATGCGCAAACAAATATGATGCATGTCCGATTTTAAATATGCAAGGCATGACAAGCAAGAGCAACAAACAACTACTACACATTAAGTGAAGTTCAATAGGCAACGGGTTGCATATTAACGAAACTCCACGTTCGAATTATTTAGCTCGTTCCCACTTAGGTACACATCAACGTTAAATGTTGTTAGGCCTGGCAAGAGGTGAAGCATAAGTAAATTATCTATCTAGCCATCTTAAATGAGGTCGGAAACAACTTATAGCGCTTCCGAAATGACCCCATATGTTAATTTCGAAATTGGTCCAGATCTGAACTTATCATATTTTATATTAGTTAAACAACAGAATAAATCATACCATGTAATTCTACACGTCATTCTAGTCGATTTACATATATAGAACATCTCAAATGAAGCTACGGTCTAAACGATATGAGCAACACAAGATGCACATGTTATGAATGCAAAATGCATGGGAAATATCATCACAAACATTTCAAATCATGAATGCAGCAAGTTATTATGAAACTAAATGAGATTCTAAGCAAGTTTCATATATGGCATGACCAAAACGGAGCTACGGTTCAACCACAAACACCAAAACAAGTTTTACTTGAAATCTGCCCGAAACAGCAACTTAGCAATTTGCACACATGAAAATAACAAGTTACAAGATCCTGAAATGCACAAACTAAGCATGGGGCAGTAGCATATAACACATACTTCATTTCATCTTTACATATCATATTCAAAACATGCATGGATCACATGGTAGGAAGCTCACAAGGTGGCTACTTGAAAACGGTTTCAGACTTAGTGAAAATAGCAGGTTTTTGACAACGCAGTTTTTTATCACGAAGGCATATTGACAGCAGTAAAACCATATGCTACAGGTCATATTATGGCATGAAACTTAACAACATACTAAAGGACATTATCTACTACAACTAACTCCATTACACCAACCCCAAAGGAGTTCTAGATCACTAGCAAAACACATGGCAAGATAGCAACAAAATACTATAGATTCCAAACTTAGAAATATATTGGACCCTCAAAACAGCAGTATTTTATAGCAAGTTGACAACAAGAAAACAACACCTATACATGCATTTCTATGGCAAGCGAAATGTCCAGGGGCTAGGACACATATCAAAGGGCACAACTCATGTTCAAAATTATTTCAAATCTTGCATGGATTAAATCACACGAAAATAATAAAAGGGCATCACAGCAAAAATGGCATGCAATAAAAATGCTCACACGACAAAACTAAATGCACCGATAAATTCTATGGAATTTTCTAACCCGAAAACATATATAAAAGGCATAGGTTCAAGTAGGAAAATAATTCATAATTAATTATGCAAGTTAATGGGATAACCCCGTTAGCAATTAGAAATGCAAGCTAAATGCAATTATTACAATGAACAGGTTTGTCATGCATGAAAATGCCAAGCCGATAACATGAACATTTTTAATTTATGGTTTGATCAAATCCCGATGCACGTCAATTAAATATGTCAATGCAACATAATGTTATTTATGCAAATGATGCAAAACCGCAAGCTACTATATATATCATGGATGAAAATGGCATACAATTAATCTACACATTTTTCTAAGCATTTTTCATATATAAAACATTTAATTCTGACGCACGGTTTATTTCTACTAATGATTTAAAATGCACTAGGGCCTGAAATTAAAAAAACGCACACGAGGGGCTGGCTCACCATGGGCCAAGCCCATTCGGCGGGGACAGGGGGCAGCTAGGCCGGCTGGGCGGCGGCCCATGCGCTGGCGACGCGCGGTCAACGCGGGCACGTCGTCCTCCTCGCTCCCGCAGCGAGCAGGAGGCAGGGCGAGGCCATGGCAAGGGCGGCGAGGAGCGGCGGCCGGCGGAGGGCGGCGAGGGCGGATCCGGTGAGGGGGACGCGGGATCCGGCCGGAGGGGAGGTCCGGCAGAGGCTCCGGGCGGCGGCGAGG
This sequence comes from Hordeum marinum, assembly GCA_022496015.1. Taxonomy (NCBI): domain Eukaryota; kingdom Viridiplantae; phylum Streptophyta; class Magnoliopsida; order Poales; family Poaceae; genus Hordeum; species Hordeum marinum. The sequence goes on along the minus strand of CM039674.1, from coordinate 260,409,209 downwards.
CCAAGGCGGCCGGCGGCGGCTTGGGACCCTACGGGGACAGAGAAGAGGGAGAGGTGAGAGGAAGGAGAAGGGGAAGGGAAGGAGAGGAAGGGAGAGAAGGGCGGCGGTCTGGCCGGGGTTCCTGTCTCCAGCGACGGCTACTCTGGCGAGGGGCCGGCCGGTGACGGGCACGGGCTGGTGCGGGAAGCTCGGGCACCATGGGAGCTGCGGGAGGAGCGGGGCTGCAGTTCGGTCGCTGGACATGTCCGGGTTAGCCGCCGGACATGTACAGTAGGTGGGATTCTGCCGATTTTCAGCCCCTAGATCGCGATCCGAGGGCCAAAAACGGGTAGATGGTTGGGGCTGCGGGATCTAGAGGAGGAGGGCTAGCAGGTGGGGTTTTTCTAGGGGTGTGGCTGCAATTTTACATGGGGGAAACCCTAGAGAGAGTGGGAGCTCTCTTCATGGGGTTATATATAGGGACGACACTAGGGGTGGCTGGACAACGTCCGTCCGATCGCGATCCGACGACCACGAACGGAGGGAGTGGCTAGGTTGGGCTAGCGGGCTATGTAGTTGGGCCAGGTGGGGATGAGAGAAAGAATTGTGGCCCGTGACACGAGCGTTTTCAAAACACCGAAACGTCCGATAACAAACCGATGACCACACTGCTACGGATGACCGAAGGGTATCAAACGAACTCGAAATGCGACGAAATCCGACAGGCGGTCTACCTACACTCTAATAAGACCGCACGCGAGGTTTCGACCCAATCCAAGACTATTTTTGCGCGCACTTTAAAAACAAAAAATTATCGATGTCGCGGGCGCATGCGTGTGTGGTTGGTCTCGAAATGGTCAGCGGCAAGAACGAAGAGAACCGACAACTGCGAACGGATGCAAGTTTTGAAAATGAGTGACGATGCTATGCAGATGATGCTAATGATGCGATGATGAATGCAACAACCAAACTAATCACAGACGAAAACGAAAAGAAAGGGAAATCTTCTGGAATCTTCTGGAGCGTCGGTCCCGGGCTGTTACGTACAACATCACAACTGTTGGGGAACGTCGCATGGGAAACAAAAATTTTCCTACGCACACGCAAACCTATCCATGGTGATGAGCATCTATGAGAGGGAGAGTGGATCTACATACCCTTGTAGATCGCTAAGCGGGAAGCGTTAAGAAACGCGGTTGGTGTAGTCGAACATCTTCGCGATCCATATCACCGAGCGTCCCGCGATCTCATCACGATCCGTCCCGCGATCCAATCACGATCCGTCCCGTGAACTCATCACGATCCGTCTCACGATCTTGATCACGATCTGTCCCGCGAACTCATCACGATCTGTTCCGCGATCTCATCACGAACTGTCTCGCGATCTCGATCACGGTCCTTCCGATCTAGCGCCGAATGAACGGCACCTCCGCGTTCAGCACACGTGCAGCTTGATGACGATCTCCACCGTCTTGATCCAGCAAGAGGAGGTGGAGAGGAGAGAGAGTTCATCGGCAGCGTGACGGCGCTCCGGTGATGGTGGTGGAGCAATTCCGGCAGGGCTTCGCCTAAGCACTGCGAAACTACGATCTAGAGGAGAAACTATGCACCGGTGGAACGGGTAGCACGTGGCCGGAAATTCTGTCCAAAAACCACCCAATCCACTAGTATATATACGAGGAGAGGAGAGGAGAGGCAGACAAGGCCTTTGGGTCGGCCGAAATAGGAGGTGGGAGCAATCCTACTTCACCTCCAATCCTAGTTGGAGTAGGATTGCCTCCTATTGGCTGATTTTCCACTTTTTGCTTTAGGACTTTCTCTCCTGCGCCATGGGCCTTTGTGGCTGTTTTCCCAGCCCACTAAGGGCTGGTTATTATTCTCCCACAGCCCATGGACCTCTTGGGATCGAAATACCCCTCCCGGAGGTCCTCCGGTACACTACCGGCACTCCCGGTACAATACCGATACTCCCGGTACAATACCGATGAGCCCGAAACTTTTCCGGAAACCAAACTGGGACTTCCTATATATGAATCTTTACCTCCGGACCATTCCGGAGCTCCTCGTGACGTCCGGGATCTCATCCGGGACTCCGAATAACCTTCGGTCACCACCATACATAACTCTACACTACCGAAGCGTCACCGAACCTTAAGTGTGCAGACCCTACGGGTTCGAGAACTATGTAGACATGACCGAGACACCTCTACAGTCAATAACCAATGGCGGGACCTGGACATCCACATTGGTTCCTACATATTCTACGAAGATCTTTATCGGTCGAACCTCTATGTCAAGGATTCAGTTAATCCCGTATATCGTTCCCTTTGTTCTTCGGTATGTTACTTGCCCGAGATTCGATCGTCGGTATCTCCATACCTAATTCAACCTCGTTACTGGCAAGTCTCTTTACTCGTTCCATAATACAAGATCCCGCAACTAACAATTAGTCACATTGCTTGCAAGGCTTATTGTGATGTTGCATTACCGAGTGGGCCCCGAGATACCTCTCCGTTACACGGAGTAACAAATCCCAGTCTCGATCCATGCCAACTCAACAAACACCATCGGAGATACCTGTAGAGCACCTTTATAGTCACCCAGTTACGTTGCGACGTTTGATACACACAAGGCACTCCTCCGATATCCGTGAGTTGCATGATCTCATGGTCATAGGAACATATACTTGACATGCAGAAAACAGTAGCAATAAACTGACACGATCATATGCTATGTTTGTAGTTTGGGTCTTATCCATCACATCATTCTCCTAATGATGTGATCCCGTTATCAATGACATCTCATGTCCATGGCTAGGAAACCTTAACCATCCTTTGATCAACGAGCTAGTCCATTAGAGGCATACTAGGGACATGGTTTTGTCTATGTACCCACACATGCATTTAAGTCTCCGATCAATACAATTATAGCATGGATAATAAACAATTATCATGAACAAGGAAATATGATAATAACTAATTTATTATTGCCTCTAGGGCATATTTCCAACAGTCTCCCACTTGCACTAGAGTCAATAATCTAGTTCACATCACCATGTGATTCGCATTGTTATGAATCTAACACCCAATGAGTTCTGGGGCTCGATCATGCTTTGCATGTGAGAGAGGTCTTATAGTCAACGGGTCTGCGATATTCAGATCCGTGTGTACTTTGCAAATCTCTATGTCAAACCGTAAACACTGCTACCACACTCCACTTGGTACTATTTCCAAATGGCTGCTCCACTATACGTATCCAGATTGCTACTACTAGTCATCCGGATAGGTGTTAAAGCTTGCATCGACGTAACTCTTTACGACGAACTCTTTATCACCTCCATATTGAAGAAACATTTCCTTAGTCCTCTGGTTACTAAGGATAATTCCGACCGCTGTCCAGTGATCCACTCCTGGACCACACTTGTACCCCTTGACAGACTCATGGCAAGGCACACACACGTGCGGTACACAGCATGGCATACTATACAGAGCCTATGGCTAAGGCATAGGGGACGACGTTCGTCCTTTCTCTTCCTTCCGCCGTGGTCGAGCTTTGAGTCTCACTCAACTTCACACCTTACAAATCAGGCGAGAACTCTTTCTCTGACTGATCCATTTTGAACTCTTTCAAAATCCTTGTCAAGGTATGTACTCATTGAAAGTCTCATCAAGTCATCTTGATCTATCTCTATAGATCTTGATGCTCAACAATTTGGTAGCTTTATCCAGGTCTTCCTTTGAAAATCACTTTCCAAACAACCATTTATGCTTTCCAGAAATCCTACATTATTTCCAATCATCAATAGGAAGTGGGTCATCAAGAACATTTTCCATCCTAGACAAGTTATCTACTACAAGGGTTTTCAGCTCCCTTCCAATAACCGATATGCAAATCAAACTCTTGAAGCAAAAGAACCCACCTAATACATCTAGGTTTACCCTCTTTCTTTTCCAAAAGGTATTTAATAGCATCATGATCAGTGTGAATAGTTACTTTCGAATCAATGATGTAACTTATAAGCTTATCACATGCAAAAATAACTGCTAAAAATTCCTTCTCGTTGGTAGCATAATTTATTTGAGCAGTGTCTCGGGTCTTACTAGCATAATAAATAACATTCAATTCCTTGTCTACTCTTTGCCCTAGAACGGTACCAACAACATAATCACTAGCATCACACATGGTTTCAAATGGTAAGTTCCAGTGAGGTGGTTGGACAATAGGTGCAGAAATCAAGGCTTTCTTAAATATTTCAAAGGATTCTACACAATCATCATCATAAACAAAAGGAATATATTTTTGAAGAAAATTAGTTAATGAACTAGAAATCTTTAATGAAACGCCTATAGAAACCAGCATGACGGAGGAAAATTTTCTTATACCATCGATGTCTTTTGGGCATGCAATTTTATCTATTGCATCAACTTTGGCTTTGTCCACCTGAATGCCTCGTTCAAAATTTTTATGCCCAAGTACTATACCTTCATTTACCATAAAGTAGCACTTCTCCCAATTCAAGACAAGACTAGGTTCTTCACATCTCTGTAAAACTCAATCAAGGTTGCTCAAGGAATCATCAAAAGGAGACCCATAAACAAAAAGTCATCCATGAAAACCTCAACGATCTTTTCACAAAAGACAAAGAATATAGCAGTCATAAATCTTTGAAAGGTATCAGGTGCATTGCATAAACCAAAAGCCATAGGCCTATAAGGATAAGTTCCAAAAGGGTAAGTAAAGGTAGTTTTATCTTGGTCATCTTTTGACACGGGTATTTGAGAAAAATAGAGTATCCATCGAGAAAACAAAAGTGTGTGTGCTTAGACAGTCTTCCTAGCATTTGATCAATAAAATGCAAGGGGTGATGATCTTTCCTAATAGCTTTATTTAATTTCCTAAAATCAATCACCATCCTATAACCAATTATGATTCTTTGTGGAATAAGATCATTTTTATCATTAGGAACAACAGTTATACCTCATTTCTTAGGAACACAATGAACAAGACTTACCCATCTACTATTAGCAATAGGATAAATTATACCTGCTTCCAAAAGTTTTAGTATCTCAATTCTTACCACTTCCTTCATCTTAGGATTGAGGCGACATTGATGATCAATGATAGGTTTAGCATCCGGTTCCATATTAATCTTGTGCTAACATAGAGTGGGGCTTATGCCCTTAAGATCATCAAGAGTATATCCAATAGCAGCCCTGTATTTCTTTAGAGTTTTAAGTAATCTCTTTTCTTCATGCTCTAAAAGATTAGCACTGATAATAACAGGATATCTTATTTTCATCAAGATAGGCATATTTCAGAGTATCAAGCAATGTCTTTAGCTCAAACACGAGATCTCCCTTGGGTGGAGGAGGATCCCCTAAAATATCAACTGGTAGGTTGTGTTTAAGAATAGGTGTTTGTCTAAGGAATATATCATCTATGTCATTTATTTCTTTCATATGCATATCATTTTCGTGGTCTAGAAAATATTTTTCTAACAGATCAGTCGGAGGTACGGCAATAGATGCAAGAGCAATTATTTCATCCTTATTAGGCAATTCTTGTTCATGTGGTTGTCTACTAAACATAGAGAAATTAAATTCATGAGACACATCACCAAATATTACTTTGGCCTTCTCAATAGCAGAACTAATTTCAACATTAACAATATTCAATAAAGGTCTACCAAATATAATGGGACAAAAGTTATCTTGTTCCGAATCAAGTACTAGGAAATCAGTGGGGGTACTTGACTTTGCCACGCCAGACTCCAACATGTCTAATTATCCCAAGTGGTGTAATAGTATATGTGTTTCCAATCTTAATAGTGACATCAACATCTTCAATCTTAGAGGGTGCCATGTCATGCACAATTTCTTGATAAAATGCAAAAGCTATAGCACTAAAACTAGCACCAATGTCACACAAACCATCGTAAAAATGATCTCCAATTTTAACTGGGACAACATGCATGCCTACAACTGATTTGCTTTTATCGAGCTCATTCCGCTCATTTCTAATAGGTTTTGCAATTCTAGCAGCTTCATCACAAAAGTAAACAACCTGGCCATCAATATTATCAACTAGGAGATCTTTAACCATAGCAATTCTAGGCTCAACATTTATTTGTACAGAGGGTTTAGGTTTCCTAAAATGAGATTTTTAACCATAGTTGTAGCCTCAGCATGTTCCCTAAACCTAACAGGAAAAGAAGGTTTTCGAATGTAAGCAGTAGGAACAATTCGATCAACAAGGCTAACAATTATTTCTTGCTTCTTAATTTTAACATGTACCTCTAATGGTTTTTCAATGAGCAGATGATATTTAAACCACTTATCCTTGGGATGATCAACATGAGTAGAAAATGATTCACGGAAACTAGCTACTACCTTAGAGTCAAGATCATATTTATTGCTAAACTCATGGAAGCATTAATTTCCATACAAGATTTAACAAAATCAAAATTAAGCTTTATACCTGACTCTTTACCTTCATCGAGTTCCCAATCTTCAAAGTTTTGTTTAATTCTTTCCAGAAGATCCCATTTAAATTCAATAGTCCTCTTCATAGAGGAACCAATAGCACAAGAATCGAGAAATACTTGATCACCATGAGAAAGCCGAGCATAATTTTTTTGTATAATCATTTCTCACGAGAGCTCATAGTTGGGGAAAGTGTGCATCATAGATTTAAGCCTCCCCCCAAGCTTGAGAGATACTTTCTCCTTCACGAGGCCAACAATTATAAATAAAGTTCCAATCATGATGAACTTGATGCATAGGATAAAACTTCTGATGAAATTCCAACATCAAGGGATTACAGTCCCATGATCGAATATCATCTGATAGCCTATACCACATTAGTGATTTCCCTCCAATGATAAAGGGAAAACTTTCTTCTTAACTTTGTATTCGGCTAGACCTGAAAGCTTAAACAATACACAAATCTCATCGACATATATCAAATGGTAATCAGGATGAGTTGAACCAGCATAGGGATTAGCCAACAGTTTGTCTACAATACACGAAGGAATCTCATAATAAATATTTTCAATAGGTTTAGTAGGTTGAAGAAAAAATTCTTCAACTTCAGTTCCAGGAGAAGATGCCCCGAACAAACCATTCAAAGGGTGACCGTTCATAGTGACAAGCAGTAGTAAATTTCAGCACGTATCAAAAATGTTTCACCAATTTCCACTTACCAAAGGTGCTTCACTCACCGACAATGGCGCAAGAAAAGGGTCTTGATGACCCACAAGTATAGGGGATCAATCGTAGTCCTTTCAATAAGTAGGAGTGTCGAACCCAATGAGGAGCAGAAGGAAATAATAAGAAGTTTTCAGCAAGGTATTCTCTGCAAAGGCTGTGAGTAACAATAGTAGATAATTTTGTAGCAAGATAATTCGTAATAAGTGACAAGTGACAATAGTAAAGGTAGCACACAAGGGGTGCCAAAGAATATTCTCGAGTATTAGCAGCTGAGTCGTCAATTCAACCACACCTGAAAGACTTAATATCTGCAGCAAAGTATTTAGTAGCAAAGTAGTATGGAAGTAAAGGTAACGATAGCAAAAGTAACGGTAGCAGTTTTGTAGTGATTGTAATAGTAGCAACGGAGAAGTAACTTAGCAAGGATCAATATGTGGAAAGCTCGTAGGCAATGGATCAGTGATGGATAATTATCTTGGATGGCATTCATCATGCAACAGTTATAACATAGGGTGACACAAAACTAGCTCCAATTCATCAATGTAATGTAGGCATGTATTCCATATATAGTCATACGTGCTGATGGAAAAGTACTTGCATGACATCTTTTGTCCTACCCTCCCATGGCAACGGGGTCCTAATGGAAACTAAGGGATATTAAGGCCTCCTTTTAATAGAGAACCGGACCAAAACATTACACTTAGTGAATACATGAACTCCTCAAACTACGGTAATCATCGGAAAGAATCCCATTTATTGTCACCCTGGGGATGCTGATCATAACTCGTAATAGGTGTCTACAACTTGCAAGATAGGATGAAGAACACATATATATACATGAAAATATAATAGGTTCAGATCTGAAATCATGGCACTCAGGCCCTAGTGACAAGCATTAAGCCTAGCAAAGTCATAGCAACATCAATATCAGAACATAGTGGATACTAGGGATCAAACCCTAACGAAACTAACTCGATTACATGATAAATCTCATACAACCCATCACTGTCCAGAAAGCCTACGATGGGATTACTCATGAACAGCGAAGAGCATCATGGAATTGGTGATGAAGGATGGTTGGTGATGACGATGGTGTCGATTTCCCCTCGCCGAAGCCCAAAACGAACTCCAGATCTGGTCTCCCGAGGAAGAACAGGAGGCGGTGGTGGCTCCGTATCGTCAAATTCCATGAACTCTTCTCTCCGATTTTTTTCTCCGCGGATAGGGTTATATGGTTGGAGATGAGGTCGTAGGAGCCATAGGGGCTCCACAAGCCTGCTAGGCGCGGCCAGGGGGTGGCCGCGCCTAGCAGGCTTGTGGCCTATAGGTGGGCCCACTCTGGTTGATTCTTGCGCTAGTATTTTTTATTAAATCCACAAATATTCTTCGTAAATTTTCAGGACAATCCGAGAACTTTTATTTCCGCATAAAAATAACACCAAGGAAAATCTGCTGAAAACAATGTCAGTCCGGGTTAGTTCCATTCAAATCATGCAAATGAAAGTCCAAAACAAGGGCAAAAGAGTTTGGAAAACTGCATACGATGGAGACGTATCAAATCCCCCAAGCTTAACCCATTGCTTGTCCTCAAGCATATAGTTGATAAACTTAAAGTGATAAAGAAAAACTTTTACAAACTATGTTTGATCTTGTTGTTGTAAATACGTCTAACTGATGTTCAGATTTTCAGCAAAAATCATGGACTAACCACGTTCACAATAACATTTAGGTCTCACATTTAGTCATATCAATGACATAATCATCTAGTGAGCAATAATAATAACTCTTTGATGACAACACTTTTTCAAAACAATCATGATACAATATGATGAAATCATATCTTGCTGGCCATTTCTGAGACCGCAAAACATAAATGCAGAGCGCGTCTAAAGAACAAGGGCTAACTAGACATTGTAAATCATAGTGAAAGATATCCATTCATGCTCATACTCAGTATCAATTAACAACAAAGCATACAAATGACGGTGGTGCTCTCTAATTGGTCCTTTTATAAGAGGATGATGAATCGACAATAAAGTAAATGGAAACGCCGTTCGTAGAGGGAAGCATTGATTTGCAGAGGTGCTAGAGCTCGAATTTTTAAACAGTGATGAGTAACAATTTTTGAGAGGTATGCTTTCATTGCTTACATAACGACCAAGAGGTTTCAACATATTCCATGCTATATACATTATAGGCGGTTCCCAAACAGAATGATAAAGTTTTCACTCCCCCACCACGAATGAGTCACACTCCATGACGAGCCGAATCCACAGGTACTGTCCATACAAACACAGTTCTGGGGGAGTTTTGTTTAATTAGATTTTTCTTTTATTTAGAGCATGGAACTGGGCATCCCGATTACCAGCCACTTTCTTGTGAATGATAGTGAATCAACACATATCGTGAGAATAACCCACCTAGCATGGAAGATACTGACAGCCCCAGTCGCCACATGAGAGATTTGGGCATACAAAACAGGGTGTCTATTTGAAGGTTTAGAGTTTGGCTCAAGCGAATTTACTTGGAACGGCGGGTAAATACCGCATATAGGCAGGTATGGTGGACTCATATGAAACAACTTTGGGTTTGAGGGATTGGATGCACAAGCAGTATCCTGCTTAGTACAAGTGAAGGCTAGCAAAATACTAGGGAGCGACCAATTAGAGAGCGACACCGTCATCAACGTGCTTTGAGATTAACCAACATTCAATGCAAGCATTGGTAGGATATAAATCACTATCTACATAAATAGCATAGAGGCTATGTTGATTTCGTTTCAACTACATGCATGAACATGTGCCAAGTCGAGCCACTTGAATCGTTCAGAGGAGGATACCATCCCATCATACTACATCACAACCATTCTAAATATGCATGTTGGCACCCAAAACAAACCATTATCCACTCTTAGATGATTAAGCATGGCATGAATAACTATAATATCTAATTGTCATTACAAATATGTTTCACCCATAATGAACTGAATTTCGAACGATGAGCTAATCATATTTACAAACGCAAGATAGGTCGAGTTCATACCAGCTCTTCTCCATCTCAATCTTTTCATCAAATATCGTCATTATTTCCTTTCACTTGCACGACCGAACGGTGTGGATAATAATAAGAGTGCACGTGCCCTGGACTAAGCTGGAATCTACAAACAATAACTCAAAGGAGAAGACAAGGTATCATGGGCTCTCTAATAGGTAAACAGTAATGCATATGAGAGCCACTCGACATTTTCATTATGGTCTTCTCCTTATGACCCAAAGAAGGAAAAATCAAAACAAGAACAAGAGGAAACAAACTATTTACACGGGAAAGATCCCAACAAGCAAAAGAAGAATGGAAAAATCTTTTTGGGTTTTCTTTTAATGCTACAGCTAAACAACTAGAAGATAAAGCTAGAACTATTTTTTTGTATTTTTCTCAAAGTTAAATAAACACACAAGAAGAAAGCAAAACAAGAAAATAAACTACCATGGATAGTACATAAGATGAGTGTGTGAACATGACTGTAAAGTCGATGAGAAATACGTACTCCCCCAAGCATAGGCTTTTGGCCTAAGTTGGTCTATGGCCAATGCTGGCTCGGGTAATATCCGAAGTCATAGCCGGGGTTATGCTGGGCTCCGGCGGCTACCGCCTGAACGACTACATCATGAAGGCGAGCTGATTCCGCGTTCCTCTCGTACTCGTTTGCCTCCTCTCTGGTTATAAAGTATCTATGTTTTCCTGAAAGTTAAAGAAGGCAGGAGCAAGAAGGGTAACATGGACAACACACTATCTATAAAAAATTAGTCGGTACTGGAGAGATTGTTCGTTCCTTTCAAGAAACTGAAAGCATACCAAAGCCTCATAATCAGGAAAGCAGGTGGTAACTCAATATCATTTCTGCCTATGGGTACCCCAAGATAATTAGCTAAACGAGTGGCATAAATCCCGCCAAAGAAATCTACATCCTTAGCATTATTATGCAACCTTCTAGCAATAATGGCTCCCAAGTTATATCGCCTTTCGCCCATTACTGCACTCTTAAGAATACTAAGATCGGTTGCACAAAGGTAACTATGCTCAGTTTTACCATTAATACATCTACCTATGAATAGAGCAAAATAGTGTATGACAGGGAAGTGAATGCTCCCCATGGTAGCCTGTGTAATATTTCTAGTTTCTCTGACGGTAATACTAGCAAGGAAATCATTATATTCAGTCTTATGCCGATCACTATAGATGCCCCATTGTGGAATTTTGCATGCATGATTAAAATCCTCTATGTCCAAAGTGTATGATTTGTCATAAAGGTGAAATAGTACGGAAGGTTTATTATGATTGAGCGAAAATTCAAACCTCCGCATGATAGAATCCGTGAGTTGATAGTATTGCTTGCATTTGTCCGACACGAATTCCTCAAGGCCAGCATTTCTTGTGTATGCATAGAATTCTTCCTTGAAACTGGCATCCCTCATGAATTGATCCGATGGCCATTCATAATGTCATACTTGTGCTTCCCTTAGTGGTTCGAGGTCAGGCTCACGTATCACGAGTCTCGAGGCCTTCTTGCTCGATGAACCCCCTTGAAACATCTTCCTCAACATTTTTTTTCTTTTTCTGAAAAATTCTGAAATTTTTAGTGATTGGAAATAAAGGTGAACAAAACTCAACAAAACTCATAGAAACTACTCCCTCAGGTGCCTAGAGGCTATATCATGCATCAAAACTACTTGGGACCATATAAATTTGACATGCAAGCTCAAGAACAAGGTCACCTCGGCAAAAAAAATGCAATATATAAAGCACTAGAACAAAAACTAATTGGACCATTGTAGGAGTCACATACCGAGGAACAATCTCCCAAGACAGTTTTGCGAATGAAGCTTTGCACAAGGAGATCGAAAATAGCAACAAAATGAGCTAGAACACGGGTTTGAGAAATTGTGAGATTTTTCTGCAGGAAGATGAAGTGAATGGGTGCTGGATTAAGTGAAGGGGGCCACGTGGGACCCACAAGCCTACTAGGCACGGTCAGGGGGTGGCCGCACCTTGTGGGCTTGTGGCCCACTGGTGCAGCCCCTATAGTGTGTTCAGTGCAAGATATTTTTAAATATTCCAGAAAAAACATACTCCATTTGCAGGACATTTGAAAAACTTTTATTTTCAGGCCACATTTTTTATTACATAGGAAACTCACAAAACCAGGAAAATAATAGCATTTTTACTTAATTTCATCTAACTAACAGAAAATAAAAGTTGGGTACAGGAAGATGTGCTTTCTAAATTCATCCATCTCATGCTCATCAAAAGTAATCCATCAATAAGGTTGATCAAGTCTTATTAATAAACTTCTTTCGAATAACATGAAACCAAAGAATTTTGGAATAACACTAAGTTGCCTCAATGGGGATATGTATATTCCCAACAATAAGTATATCATATTTCTTCTTGACAGTAGGAAGAGGGAATTCAAAGTCTCCAATAATAATCGTTGGAATTTTTTCAATGGAGTTGATACTATGAACTTGAGGTTGTTTCTTTGAAAAGTTTACCATATACTCATTACCGTTAATGTGAAAAGTGACATTGCCCTTGTTTTAATCAATAACAGACCCTGCAGTATTCAAAAAGGGTCTACCAAGGATGATCGACATATTGTCGTCCATGGGAATGTAGAGAATAACAAAGTTCGTTAAGATAGTAGCATTTGTAACTACGACAGGTACATCCTCACAAATACCTATAGGTAGAGAAGTTGATTTATCAGCCATTTGCAAAGAGATTTCGGTAGGTATCGACTTATTCAAATCAAGTCTACGATATAAATAGAAAGGCATAATAGTAACACCAGCTCCCAAATCACATAAAGCAGTTTTAACGCAATTCCCTTTAATAGAGCATGGTATAGTTGGTATTCCTGGATCTCCTAATTTCTTTGGTACTCCACCCTTAAAAGTATAATTAGCAAGCATGGTGGAAATTTCAGCTTCCGATATCTTCCTTTTATTAGTCACAATATCTTTCATATACTTAGCATAAGGAGACATTTTCAGAATATCAGTCAAACGCATATGCAAAAAGACAGGTCTAAACATTTCAACAAAGCGCTCCAAATCCTCATCATCCTTTTTCTTGGATGGTTTAGCAGGAAAGGGCATGGGTTTCTGAACCCATGGTTCTCTTTCTTTACCATGCTTCCTAGCAATAAAATCTCTATTGCCATATATTTTATTCTTAGGTTGTGGGTTATCAAGATCAACAACAGGTTCAATTTCCACATCATTATCATTACTAGGTTGAGCATCAACATGAAAATCGTCATTAAAATTATCACTAGGCTAATGTTCATCACCATATTGTGTCTTAGCATCGGAAGCAAAAAAATATCATTTGGGTTTTTAGGTGTATCTATAATAGGTTCACTAGCAGGATGCAAAGTGCTATCATCATCCTTGTTCCTCTTATTACCGGAGCGACTAGGTGTGTCAATATTACTCCTTTGAGAATCTTGGTCAATTCTCTTAGGGTGGCCCTTAGGATCCAAAGGTTCCTGAGTCATTCTATCACCTCTAGTCACAACTTTAACACAATGATCATTTTTCTTAGTATTCATCAAACTAAGCAAATCATTCTGTGCCTTAAGCACTTGTTCTACTTGAGTAGTTACCATGGAAGCATGTTTACTAATTAGTTTAAGATCATTGATAGTTCTACTCATATAATCTCCTAAGAGATCAAGCATGAAAGTATTATGTTTCAATCATCTACTAACATAAGCATTAAATTTTTCTTGCTTAACAACAAAATTATCAAACTCTTCGAAGCATTGGATAGCAGACTTATTATAAGGAATATTGCTTTCATCAAATCTATGAAGAGAAATTACCTCTACTACTTGTGTCGAGTTATCAAGACCATGTATTTCTTCAATAGGTCGTAGATTCTTGACATCTTTAGGTTTAATACCTTTTTCTTTCATAGATTTATTTGCCTCTTGCATATCTTCAGGACTGAAAAATAGAATACCTCTTTTTTTGGAGTTGGCTTCGATGGTGGTTTGGGAATAGTCCAAACATTATCATTGTTCAATATATTATTCAATAGTATTTTATCTTGTTCAATAGTTCGTTCCTGAAAACACAACCAGCACAACTATCTAGGTGGTCGCTAGATGCACCGATTAGTCCATTATCAAAGATATCAAGTATTTAATTTTTCTTGAGTGGATGATGAGGCAAAGCATTAAGCAATTGTAGAAGCCTCCCCCGAGCTTGTGAGAGACTCTCTTCTTCCATTTGCACAAAGTTAAATATTTCCTGCAAGGCAGCTTGTTTCTTATGGGTAGGAAAATATTTTTCAAGGAAGTGATAAATCGTATCCTGGGGGCTACGCACACAACCAGGAACAAGAGAATTAAACCAATCTTAGCATCACCCTTTAATGACAAAGGAAACAACTTAAGGATATAATAGTAACGAATTTTTTCCTCATGAGTAAATAGGGTGGCTATATCATTCAGTTTAGTAAGATGTGCCACAACAGTTTCAGATTCATAACCATGGAAAGGATCAAATTCAACCAAAGTAATTAACTCAGGATCAACAAAGAATTCATAATCCTTATCAGTAACAAAGATAGGTGAAGTAGAAAACTTAGGATCATATTTCATTCTAGCATTCAAAGAATTTTCTTTCCACTTGCATAGTAATTTTTTAAGATCATCTCTATCATTACAAGCAAGAAAGTCCCTAGATACCTATCCTTCCATAACATAACCCTCAGGAATATCAGGCAATTCATATCTAGGAGAGCTAGGTCTAGCAGGTGTATCAAAGTGTTTAGTTTCAATAATTTCATCGGTTTCAGAATTATCATAATTTTCAGCATTGACTCTAGCAATTTGTTCATCAAGAAATTTACCCAGTGGCACAGTATTATCAACCAAAGCATCATCATAAGCATAATCAATTATTGCGACATATTATAATTACTAGTAGGTGGTGGTGTCGCAAACTTACTCATAACAGAAAGTGAATCAAAGTGCAGAGCTAGATGGCAGTTCCTTACCTCCCCTTGTAGTATATGGATAGATCTTGGTTTTTGCATCTTTCATATTATTCATAGTGATCAACAGATATAAATCCCAAGTGACTCAGAGAATAGAGCTATGCTCCACGGCAACAGCGCCAAAAAAGGTCTTGACAACCCACAAGTATAGGGGGTCGCAACAGTTTCGAGGGTAGAGTATTCAATCCAAATTTATTGATTCGACACAAGGGGAGCCAAAGAATATTCTCGAGTATTAGCAGCTGAGTTGTCAATTCAACCATGCCTAAAAGATTTAATATCTATAGCAAAGTAGTATGGAAGTAACGGTAACGATAGCAAAAGTAACAGGCGAAGTTTTGTAGTGATTGTAACAGTAGCAACGGAGAAGTAACTTAGAAAGGATCAATATGTGGAAAGCTCGTAGGCAATGGATAAGTGATGGATAATTATGTTGTATGGCATTCATCATGCAACAGTTATAACATAGGGTGACACAGAACTAGCTCCAATTCATCAATGTAATGTATTCCATATATAGTCATACGTGCTTATGGAAAAGAACTTGCTTGACATCTTTTGTCCTACCCCTCCCGTGGTAGCGGGGTCCTACCCCTAGTGACAAGCATTAAGCATAGAAAAGTTATAGCAACATCAATCTCAGAACATAGTGGATACTAGGGATCAAATACTAACAAAACTAACTTGATTACATGATAAATCCCAAGTGACAAGCATTAAGCATAGCAAAGTCATAGCAACATCAATCTCAGAACATAGTGGATACTAGGGATCAAACACTAACAAAACTAACTTGATTGCATGATAAATCTCATCCAACCCATCACCGTCCAGCAAGCCTACGATGGGAGTACTCATGAACGGCGGAGAGCATCATGGAATTGTTGATGAAGGATGGTTGGTGATGATGATGGCGTCGATTTCCCCTCTCTGGAGCCCAAAACGGACTCTAGATCTGATCTCCCAAGGAAGAACACGAGCTGGTGGCGGCCCTGTATCGTGAAACGCGATGAACTCTTCTCTCTGATTTTTTTCTCCCCGAATAGGGTTATATGGAGTTGGAGATGAGGTCGGAGGAGCCACAGGGGCCCCACAAGCCTACTAGGCACGGCCAGGGGGTGGACACGCCTAGCAGGCTTGTGGCCTGCAAGTGGCCCCCCTCTAGTTGATTCTTGCGCCAGAATTTTTTCTTAAATCCAAAAATATTCTCGGTAAATTTTTAGGACAATCCGAGAACTTTTATTTCTGCACAAAAATAACACCAAGGCAATTCTGCTAAAAACAACGTTAGTCCGGTTAGCTCCATTCAAATCATGCAAATTAGAGTCCAAAATAAGGGCAAAAGAGTTTGGAAAAGTGGATACGATGGAGACGTATTAGTAGCCCAATCCTTTTTATAGCAAAGGACCAACCTGAAAGTACTCTTATATTAAGCAAGCGCTCCCGAGGACACATGTGAATTTCTGTCTAGTCATGTCCATCGTGTTGAGTTGATTCGCGTTCGCTACTTTGATAATTTATATGTGGGTGCGCCGGTGCTAAGGTTTTTTCTTACTTGAACAAACAACCTACTTATGATTACCCCCTCTCGCAAGCATCTGCAACTACAAAAGAAGAATTAAAATAACTCTAACCGTAGCATGAGACATGTGGATCCAAATCAGTCGCTTATGAAGCAACACATAAACTGGGGTTTAAGCTTTTGTCACTCTAGCAGCCCGTCATCTACTTGTTACTCCACAATGACTTCCCTTAGGCCCATACCATGGTGAAGTGTCATGTAGTCGATGTTCACTTGACACCACTAAGAGAAGTACCAATATACATATCATCAAAATAGCGAACGAATACCAACTTCACAAGATTACTGATAACAAGACTTCTCCCATGTCGTCAAGAACAATAGTAACTACTCACACCTCATCAACATGTTCAAGATCAGAGGTATAATGATAAGAATTAGGGATCTAAACATAATATATTCCATCAAGTAATCCAACAAGCATCAACTACAAGATGTAATCAACACAACTAGGGCATGTTTGGTTCCCAGCCTAAGGTTGCCACTCCTAACCTTAGTCATGCCACAACATCTTAGGGATGTGTTTGGTTCATTCTCACAGTTGTGGCTTGCCACACTTTTCTAGTTATATGGTCCACATGTCATAGACTCAATTCTTTGCCAAATCTTGCCACAATTGTGGTGGTCATTTTGTTAGTACCACTTTTTGTGGCAGCCACATTTTTCCTAAGGTTAGTTGTGGCAAAGTTAGTCATGAACCAAATAGGCCCTTCTAACCCACGTGTACCAATCTGAGGTTTTGAGACAAAGATTGAATACAAGAGATGAACTAGGGTTGGAGATGAGATGACGTTGGTGAACATGTTGATGAACATTGGTCCTCCCATGATGGAGGAAGGGTGATGACGATGCCTTTGATCTCCCCCTCCCGGATAGGGATTCCCCCGGCAGAATCTAATGGCCTGAGTTAAAAAGGGCATCTGCCCAGGTTTCCTCCTCGGGACGGTGGCGCTTTGTCCTGAGAGATCTCTTACGATTTTTCTAGGGTAAAACACATCATATAGGATAATAAGGGGGTCGGGAGGCCTGGTGGAGCCCCACAAACCATTAGGGCGCGCCGAGGGGATGGACGCGCCCGATTGGCTTGTGGCCAGCAAGTGCCCCCCCCCCTCTGGTACATTTCTGGCCCAATAATTATTAAATATTCCATAAACATTCTCCATGAAGTTTCGGGTCATTGGGAGTCTAGTGATTTTTCTGCCTTTTTGTTGGTTTCTCGGTCTAGAATTCCAGTTTCCAGATATTCCCCTCTTTGTGATGTACCTTGCATATTCAGAGAGAGAGGGCATAAAAATTGGATGATAATAGGTAACAATGGACAAGAATAACACAAATATCAATAAGAAATCATGATGCAAAATGGACGTATGAGTGACTCCATGGACTAGTGCATAAGGTTGGAATTGATTGCACAAGTTCTTTGCTAATTACTATTGGTCTAGGAGTCCTTATTAGTCTATGTTTACTTTCCTTGCACCTCAAGTCTTGTGTAATATATATATGCCCGTTGGGCCTTCAATAAAGACAAGTTGCTTTCCTAACATGGTATCAGAGCTTAGGTTATTTTTTTGCGCGCTGCCACTCACCCTCCCGATCCAATATGGTATCCGAGCCAAGATGTCTTGATTTCAAGACCCTGCCAATGCGGTATTAAAAATAAATGATTTTGTGGCCTACATCGATCTCACGTCTAAGGACTAAAATAGCCTAGACGTGAGGGGAGTATTGAAATATATTGCCTGCCTCCCTCCATCAGTTCGGACTTTTGGATGAGTTGGCCGGTGCATGAATTCAATAGTATTCACATCCCTATGGACTCAAATGTGATCACTCAAATAAACCAAAATGTAGAGTGTTGAAGCTTTTGCCAGTAGGAGTTATTTGCATCTTAAGTATCCTTCTCACAATTCCTAGCCAATCCATCCATTGAACTTTTCCTGAAATATACTTGATAATATTGTTAGTTAATGAACAATATGTTGTAGTTAATTACCAAAATCACATAGGGAGAAGTTGTGATTTCACCAGGGTGTGCCATGTTGTCTTGTGGGGCCCCTTGATACATCTCCAATGTATCTATCATTTTGTATTGTCCCATGCTATAATATCACCATTCGAGGATACTTTTTGGGTGTCGATTTACCAATTAATATTATTTTTGAGAAACAACCTAGTAACCTAGTGCCTAGTGTTAGTTGTTGTTTTCTGCATGTTTTTGGTTTTTCATGTTTATACTGCCAAACGAAGTCCAATTGCCAAAAAACTTTAAAATGATTTTTTTGGACCAAAAGAAGACCTGGAAGCTCTGGGAGGACACCATTGGCCTCACGAGGGAGGCACGTAAAAACACATTTGCTCCCTTGGTGGTTTTGGTAATTAACAACAACATATATGTCAATGAACTAATGTTTCCACCAAGTATATTTCAGGAAATGTCCAATGATGGGTTGGCAAAAAGATTGTTGAATACCCCAAGATCCAAGGAAATAGGTTGGCAAAGCTTCAAGCAAGAGGACTCTACATTTTATATTTGTGAGAAATCACTTTGAGTCCATAGGAAAGCCAATACTATTAAAAGCGGGTAAGGTTTTTTTGGTGAACAAAATGCTCATACGTGCACAAGTGATAGTCACCAAAAACATCTACAAACTCTCCCACCAAAGTCTGTCCAAAGCCAAACACTCAAAATCGGTGCAACCATCATTATACACTCGGTGCCAATGATTCCAAACCCTACATAGACTCAGCCAAACCCTAGCTTTTTGGTACAACCGATAATGCATTCGGTGCCACTGAGTTGTGCTGTCAACTTTCTATTATGCAAGTTCACAGTTTCGGTCCCTTCGAGATTGTTGAGTTGGCGTCACCGAGATTGGATTCTGACCGTTGCTCACCTTATCGGTGCAACCGACATTCCTATATCGGTATCACCAAGATTCAAAAGTTGCCACCTTTTGGTCACTTCGGTACCACCAAAATTAGCACATCGGTGTCACCGAGTTGGTCATCTTGTGTGTAACGGTTGGATTTTGGGAGATGCCTATATATACCCCTCCACCACTACTTACTCGATAGAGAAGCACTCAAAACTATTCCATACCTATCCTATCAGTTTTCTGAGAGAGAACCACCTACCCTTGTGTTGAGGTCAAGATCTTCCACTCCAACCATATGCATCTTGATTTCTAGCATCCCCAAGTGGCTTTCCACCAATCCCATCTCTTATACCAAGCCAAATTTGAGAGAGAGTGATTGTGTGTTGAGGAGTCTATCATCTTGAAGCACAAGAGCAAGGAGTTCATCACATTACCAAGCCTTTTACCTTTTGGAGGGTGGTGCCTCCTAGATTGGTTGGGTGTCGCTTGGGCGCCTCCTGCTTCGTGTTGTGGTGTGAACAAAGAAGTTTGTAAGGGTAAGGAGATCACTTAATTTGTGAAGATCTACCCCGAGTAAGGCTAGTCCTCCATGGACGTAGGCCATCATGGTATAGTCAAGGTTGCTTCTTCGTGGAACCCTCCGTGGGTAGAGCCCTCCATGGACTCTCGCGACCGTTATGTCCGTGGGTTGAAGACTCCATGAACGTGGATGTACAAAAGCACCACCTATCGGAACCACGGGAAAAATCGTCATGTCACCAATTGCGTTTGATCTTACTACCCACTCTTTACTTACATGTGCAATGTCTTTACTTTTTGCTCCTATACTCTTAGACATGCATGTGTAGGGTGTACTTGACATACTGTGAATGCTAAAATCTGCCAAGTAGTCTAATCAGCCCCCCCCTCTAGCACTACTTCCGATCCTACAAGTGGTATCAGAGCTTTGGTCTCCATTGCATTCGTCTCACAACCTATGAGAAGTATGGTGTCTAGTGAGGGAAATTATCACCGTAGAGGTCCGTACTTTGATGGCACAAATTTTGCTAGTTAGAAGCACAAAATTAAAATGGATTTGCTTGGTCATAACCCTGACGTTTGGGTTGTTATTCGTGTTGGTATGCAAGGTGAATTGTTTGTGCAAGGAAAGGAACCTGATCGTGAAGCGACCGCGGATGAGTTGAAGATGTTGCAACTCAATGCTCAAGAATGTGACATTCTGTTCAACTGCCTATGCCCCGAAGAATTCAACAAAATTAGCCGTCTTCAGAATGCAAAAGAGATTTGGGATACTTTGATTGATATGCATGAAGGTACAAAATTTGCGAGGTAATCCAAGTTGGATGTTCTCCAAAGTCAACTTGACAAGTTCAAGATGAAGGATGGTGAAGGAGTCGCTGAGATGTACTTTAGGCTAGCTCTCATCACCAATAAGATTGCCGTCTTAGGAAGGGAAGAAATGACTGACAAATTCATCATCAAGAAGATACTTCGAGCTTTGGATGATCGATATGACACTGTTTGCACATTAATCCAAATGATGCCAAACTACAAGATCTCAAGCCAACGAAAGTGATTGGAAGAATTGTTGCTCATGAGATGACACTCGAAGACAAGGAAGAGCTTCACCACAAGTCTAGCGGTGCTCACAAAGCCACAAGTGATGCTCCTACTACCTCAAGCGATAACCTTGTCATAAATGAACCTTGTCAAGAAATTCAACAAGTTCTACAAGAATAGAAGCAAAGATAGAAGCTCCAACTCAAGATATGAAGAGAAGCGTTCGTCAAGTCATGACCAAAATTGCTACAATTGTGGGAAGCCTGGACACTACTCCAATGAGTGCATGGCTCCTTACAAAAGGAAAGAAGAGTCACCAAGAAGACGAAGCTCAAGAGACGAATCACCTCGAAGAGAGAGAAGGAGTAGAGATGATCGTTATGAACGAAGACCCTCAAGGAGAAGTAGGGACTCAAAGAAGAAGGACAAGTACACCAAGAGCTACTCAAGAAGGAAAAAATCAAGCTCATGTTCGTGAATGGGTTTCCGGCTCCGACTCCGACAACCACTACAAGAGAAGCTATCACTCCAACTCCAACTATAGCCAAGATCAAGGTGTTGCCGGAATTGCTCTAGTGACTACCAACTCCTACGATCTATTTGATTCACCAAACGAAGGGAGTGGAAGTTGCTTCATGGCTAAAGGCCCCAAGGTATCACACCCCGAGTATCATAGTGCTGAAGATGACTTGTTAATTGAAGATGACTTGCTACTTGACAAATCTAGTAATGATAGTCAAAATGAACTTGCTAGAACTCACTCTAGTGTAGATAAGTCGTGTGATGATCATAATTTGGAAATAGAATGACTAACTCAAGAACTAAATCTCTTAATTTAGCTCACGGGTCAACTATAGAAGATCATAGAGAGCTTGTAAGGACACATAGCTATGCTTCGAGAAGATCAATTTAGAGCAAGAGCATGATTTCCTTAAAGCTATCAATGACGATCTTCGAAAGAAGACTTCCTATTATCTAGCCAAGCGGCTTCTCTTATCTACATTCATGCCTCAAGTTAAGTCTAAGCAAGCTAGTAACAAAGGAAAGAAAGGTTCTTCAACTAGTAGCAATAAAAATGATAAATCCAATGATACTGCTTCAAGTAGTTCTCTTGATCCCACTAACTCTTCTCTTAGCCAAGTTACACTTGAGAAAGAAAATGAACTCTTGAAAGGGATTATAGAGAAAGTTATCTACAAGACTCTTGAAGTGTGCAAACAATTTGAGGAGATTGTACGCAAGCATGGAGGATACCGGAAGAATCGTGGTGTTGGCTACTTCAACGCTAATGTTGTTGAATGGGAAGAAGGTAAATACCCCAATCCCAAGTTTGTTCCTCAAAAGGAGAGGTATGAAAATACTCTTCCCAAGGGAACCAAATCTCAAGATGACCTTCCACCACAAGACCACAAGACCACAAGCTCAAGGTCAAGAACAATCTTCAAGAGGACATTGACTCTTATGAAGATGAATCCCAAGCTTTGGTGAAGTGGGTTACCAAGGCTACTACAAGCTCAACTTCTACAAGTGCCACTTCAACACCAAGGATCCCCATCAACTTGATGTGGGTCCCCAATAAGAAGAACTAGAGAAGTTCTTGAGGGGTGACTCCGCCAATGAAATTCACTCATATTCATTATTGGCAACAACTAGTTGCAATCAACATCAACATTATGCAATAGTTCAAGGAGTCACACATTCCCTCAAAGGTAAGCAAGGGACAAGGTAATCAACAAATCAATGGACATCATCATGTATGCTTTGCACTCCATGTCCATAGATATCCTTGTATTTGTCTCTTGTGTGTTGGTACTAATCCATGTAGGTTATAAGAGTAATGAAACAACAAGGATGCTCCCAACTCTTGGTGATCTTCATCAACTTTGAGCATCCACCACTACCTCACCAACATGAAGTCTTCATAGACAAAACCCAAGGTTAGTTTGTCCCTCCTATGGGGGGAGTTCACATCAAGGGGGAGCTTTACTCTAAGACTTCAGTCAAAGAATCTCATAAGAATGTGACAACATTAAATGCTTTATGTAAAAGTGGTAACCCCACTTGTAATTAAACGATGAGTATGACCTATGATCAAGTATTCTTACTTGGCTCCTAAGTTAATATACTCATATATATAGATGACTCCGTCATCGCCAAAGTGCTTGTTAGATACTATTGTGTTTTTGCATGTTTGCCATGATTTCATTTGACATCTTATTGTGTGAGCATGTTGGTCTGCATTTATTTACTCATTCGAGGATATCCAATTGTTGCTATTTGGCTTTTGATGTATCTTTTGCCAATTGGATATACAAGAATGCCTTGGACCACTCCTTTAACTATCTATGCTTTCTCACCTCATACTCTATTCATGTTGCATCACAAAATTTGAACAAGTACTTTTCGATCACTCTGTGTGAGGAGCACTCGGAGTTCCGTATCCTCAAGGATGGACCACTAAAACCTCCCAAGTGCATCTCGGTGGAACCAACCTACAATTCTCAGTCTCACCAAATGCCTAGGGTTGATCTGGTTTTCTTGCCTCGGTAAGAACGATTTCATATTCTTAGTTACACCGAGTTTCCGTGTCAGCTGACAGTTGTGAAACTCGGTGACACCAAAAATATCAAATTGGTGTCACCGACAACGATGGGTATATTTGGTGGACCCCGACGCTTTGAATTTCACCCGTCAAACGTCGCGCCTCCACAACCCTAGCTGCCGCCCGAAAACCCCTGGTCATGGCCTTGTCTTCCCCGAGCACCTCCTCCGTGGGGAACCGCTGCCGTCGACGTTTTCTTCACCAACGAAGTCACCGTAGTGGATCCATTCCCGCATTGGGCTATGGATTCGGCCGCCTCTCACGCTCCTCTATCTAAATCTTGCGCATTAGGGCGTATTTCATATCTATCCATAGTTTGAGAACCTTCCATCCAAAATAAACTCCCGTAGAGTAGAGAACCATGGATTTTTAGGGTTTTGCCGTCCGCCCGATGAAACTCGGTGGAACCGAAGCAAGCAAATCGGTGTCACCGATTTGTATGTTTGTGTTGCTTAGAACTTTCTCGGTGAAACCGAGTGCGCCTTTTGGTCTCACCGAAAGGGGTGCCAAGTTTCGGCTAAGGAAAAAGTCTGTCTTGGTAGCTCCGATATTTTTGCTTCGGCTGTACCGATTTTCATGTGATAGAATGCAAAACTTTGAAAATCTTTTGTTCAAACTTTCAAAAATCATCCTCATTTTGTGATGACTTATCCTATTCTACTCACCTCACTCTATTCACAGGGTTAGCATGTCAGGATAAGACAGTCAGAACTTGCCAGAGCAGAATGATGACATAAGTTCACGCACTAGTTCCTAAGGCCAGTTCCTTTTCAGATCCAGACACTCCAAGTTCTCATGGGTTTCCCAAGGCTGCAACAAGGACAAGAAAGAGACTCAACTCAGAGGAAGAAGATTCTGATTTTGTCCCGGAAGAGATTCTTGCTAAGAAGCAAGAGAATGCTGCTAGGAAGTCTGCCAATGAGGCCACCTCATCTAGGAAGGTGGTCAGCAAAATTTATGCTCCTGTAGAGACTTTCAAAGCACATGACAGTTCTAGGGGAACTATGTCCATTGAGATCCCCAGGAAAGTTGTGCCCAAGAAGACAGCCAGGAAGAGGATCATCTGTGTGCAGGGCAGGCCTACGTCAATGTATGAGGATCCATAGGAGGTTGCTGCTTGTGCTGCTACTACATAGGAGGAAGAGGAGGAACCTGCTGCTTAGGCCCCTCCTAAGAAGAAAGCCAAGAAGCTTCTGGCTGATGCTATGCCCAAGCCAGGCCCCTCCAAGAGCACCAAGGCTACTTCAAAGAAAGATGTTGCACAGAAGTCCAAGAGGACTACTAGGGATATACCTCCTTCTGAGAAGAACAAGAAGTCCAATTTTAGAGAAGCAGATGATGATGATGATGCTATGATTGTTCTAATGAAGCTCAAACCTCACCTTCCAATTCATGATGCCAGCCACCTAGTTGCTGAGGATATGAAGAACAGGAAGGATTCAGGCTTGATGACATGGAGATTAATTGATCCATATGCACAGAGAAGAAAGACTGCTGTTGATTACAAATTTTATACCAAAGAGCAACAAGACTTCTATGAGACATTTTTGCTAGACAAGAGCCCTATAGTCAGTGACATGAGATATGTTGACTGCAAGTACATCAAGGATAATGAAGATTACTTTCCATGTGTCCAAGACAACTTCCACTGCATTGGACTTGATGAGTTTGTTGGCAGAGAGTTCACTACTTGGAACGATGAGATGATCATGCAATTCTATTCCACTACACATTTCTATGAAGATGGTAGGATTGTATGGATGATTGAAGGAGCAAGATATGAATCTACTATTGATGAGTGGTCTACCATCTTAGGAGTACTAGAGGTTCAGGATGGAGATTTGGATGTCTACACAGAATCCAAGGAGAGCCACAATGTTATGAAGGACATGTATAATCCTATCCCTGCAGACAAAGTGCATTCTCATAAGCTTGGCTCCCTCTACTTTCTCCAGCCAGGCCTCTGTACCATGAACACCATCCTAAGGCATACCTTGATGCCCAAGTCTGGAGATGAGAAGATCATTCATGAATACTCCATCAACATGCTCATCCATCTTGATCGTCACACCAGGATTCGAGTGATGGACTTGATTGTAGAGACTGTAAAGAGGGTTGCTGCTGTCAGAAGTGCTCATGCTGCTATGCACCCTATATCCAGATGCTCATGAACCCTCAGCTTGAGAAGCACATATTTGCTCTAGACAGCCCCCATTTTCCACTTCAGCTGGACTTTGAGGATAACGTTGTGGTGATGAACCCAGATCATCCCACACCAGCTGCAGCTCAGGCACATGCAGAGGCAAAAGCAGAGGCAGCTCGAGCCACTAGTGCTTAGGTTCCCAGGTCCAGGAACGAGCAGATGAATCTTTTGATCACCACTGTCATGGAGATGAAGAAGGACATCAAGACCATCATGGATAAGCAGGATAGCCTTGTGAACATTATTGTTGATAGAGTGAAAACTCTTAATGACAAGGTTGATGGGATGACTAAGATAGTCAGTGAGCTCAAGAAGGAGGTTGATGAAGCCCCAATCCATCGCCACTCCTCTTCAAAATTTGATTCTTCTGATGATGAGGAGGAAGATAGTGCACCTGTCAGGACGACTGCTCGGTTTATGACTAAGGCCAGGACTCCTACAGTACCAGCTCCAAAGACAAAGCCTTCATCTTCTGCTCCCGCCACTATGTCTTTAGCTCCATCAGCTCCAGTGCCTCCAGTATATACTCCAGCTCCATCCAGGACTTCAGCGGAAGTCTTCGTCAACGCAGTTCTCTTGACCCCGACATCGACGGCTGGAGGAGATCAGTCGCAGAATGATTAGCTATATCTCTTTGAAATTTTTGGTAACTTGTTGCCAAAGGGGGAGAAGTTGTATGTAGATCTTAGGCTTGGAGTGAGAGAGTGTCATGTTTTATTTGCTGGTTTTACAAAACATTTGCCTATTTTGGTTTGAAGTGAGATACTTTTGTGTTTGTGTTCGATCATACGATGTTATACGCGTTGCTACTATTTCCTATTTTTTTATGGTTATGTGATGATCATTCACTTTGCTTGATTGTGTTGTGGTATGTTGTTAACTCTTATTTCTCTCGCACACCACAAAGTTGTATGTGACATGGAAGAAGTGCCCCATGTACCTAATCAATTGTGCATTTGCATTCAAACGCAAATTTAAAATAATGCACAAATTTAGGGGGAGCTCTTGCTTATCACATACTTCTCAAAGCGATGATTATATTCATTGATTATATCATATGTTGAAGCTTTGATCTATATGTTGTCATCAATTACCAAAACGGGGGAGATTGAAAGCACATTTGCTCCCTCGGTGGTTTTGGTAATTAATAACAACATATATGTCATTGAACTAATGTTTGCACCAAGTATATTTCAGGAAATGTTCAATGATGGGTTGGCAAAAATATTGTGGATACCCCAAGATGCAAGGAAATAGGTTGGCAAAGCTTCAAGCAAGAGGACTCTACATTTTATATTTGTGAGAAATCACTTTGAGTCCATAGGAAAGCCAATACTATTAAAAGGGGGTAAGGTTTTTTTGGTGAACAAAATGCTCATACGTGCACAAGTGATAGTCACCGAAAACATCCAAAAACTCTCCCACCAAAGTCTGTCCAAAGCCAAACACTCAAAATCGGTGCAACCAACATTCTACACTCGGTGCCACCGAGTCCAAACCGTAGACAGACTCAGCCAAACCCTAGCTTTTCGGTATAGCCAATACTGCATTCGGTGCCACCGAGTTGGGCTGACAACTTTCTATTATGCAAGTTCACAGTTTTAGTCCCTCCAAGATTGTCGAACCGGCATCACCGAGATTGGACATTCTGACCGTTGGTCACCTTATCGGTGCAACCGAGATTCCTATATCAGTCTCACCGAGATTCAAAAGTTGCCACCTTTTGGTCACTTCGGTACCACCGAGGTTAACACATCGGTGTCACCGAGTTTGTCATTTTGTGTGTAACGGTTGGATTGTTGGAGATGCCTATATATACCCCTCCACCACCACTTACTCGATAGAGAAGCACTCAGAACTATTCCATACATATCCTATCAGTTTTCTGAGAGAGAACCACCTACCCTTGTGTTGAGGTCAAGATCTTCCACTCCAACCATATGGATCTTAATTTCTAGCATCCCCAAGTTGCTTTCCACCAGTCCCATCTCTTCTACCAAGCCAAATTTGAGAGAGAGTGATCGTGTTTTGAGGATTCTATCATCTTGAAGCACAAGAGAAAGGAGTTCATCGCATTACCGAGCCTTTTACCTTTTGGAGGGTGGTGCCTCCTAGATTGGTTAGGTGTCGCTTGGGAGCCTTCTACTTCATGTTCTGGAGTGAACCAAGAAGTCTGCAAGTGCAAGGAAATTGCCTACTTCGTGAAGATCTACACCGAGTAAGGCTACTCCTCCGTAGACGTAAGCCGTCATAGTATAGTTAAGGTTGCTTCTTCGTGGAACCCTCCATGGGTAGAGCCCTCCGTGGACTCTCGTGATCGTTAGCCTTCGAGGGTTGAAGACTCCATGAACGTGGATGTACGATAGCACCACCTATCGAAACCACGGGAAAAATCATCGTGTCACCAATTGCGTTTTTTCTTCCTACCCTCTCTTTACTTACATGTGCAATGGCTTTACTTTCCGCTGCTATACTCTTAGACATGCATGTGTAGGGTGTACTTGACATACTATGAATTCTAAAAATCTGCCAAGCATTAAAATTCGGAAAAGGTAGATTTTATTGGGTCAAGTAGTCTAATCACCCCCCCCCCTCTAGCACTACTTTCGATCCTACAGCACGAGCCAACATGGCGCACCCAGGCGGGTAGGCCGCGCCCTCTTGCCTCGTGCCCCCTCTCGAGCACCTCCCGGTGCCCCTCTCTAGACTATAAATTCTTATTAATCCCAAAAACCATAGGGAGATTACCAAAACACTTTTTCCTCCACCGGAAGTCTTTGTTCCACTGTGTGCCCATCTGGAGCCCTGTTACAGTGCCCTGCCAGAGGGGGGATCGATCATGGAGGGCCTCTACATCAACCTTGTTGCTCCCGTGGTGATGTGTGAGTAGTTCCCCATAGACCCACGGGTCCGTAGTTAGTACCTAGATGGCTAGATCTCTATCTCTCTCTATCTATCTCTCTGTTTATATTCAATACAATGATCCTCGCATCTTTGCTTTGATCTATACGATATAATCCTTTTGTGCGGTGCGTTTGTTAGGATCCAACAAATTGTGGGTTTATGAACAGATTATTCATGAAAAATATTTGAGTCTTATCTGAAATCTATTATGATTCTTATGTGCATCATCATCATATATTCGTAAATCTCGCTGATTTATTGATTTGCTTTGGACAACTAGATTGATCTATTTTCAGTGAGAGGGGTGTGTTGTAGTGGGTTCAATCTGACGAGTTTCTATATCTTGGTGACAGAAGGGGACAAGATAAGTCCTTGTATTGTTGCCACTTAGAATAAAACAATGGGGTTAGTTCATATTAGTTTAATTCTCTTTGTCTACATCATGTCATTGTTCTCCAAGCATTACTCTGTTTTACTTAATACTCTAGATGCATGCTGGATAGCGATCGATGGGTGGAGTAATAGTAATAGGTTTAGGCAGGAGTCGACCTATTTTCTTAAGGATATGATGCCTATATACACATGATCATTGTCGTGAATATCACATAAGTCTGCGCTTTTCTATCAATTTCCCAACGGTATTTTGTTTAAACCATATGCTTACTTTCATGAGAGATGCCACTAGGGAAAACTATGGCCCCCGAGTCTATTCACTTATTATTTTACAAACTCTACAATACTTTGCTGACATTTATTTATTTTCTATTTATTTTGCAATTTACAATTCTCTACTACCAACCACACTACTTACAAGCTTGCAAATAACGAGTCCAAGGGGATTGACAACCCTCTTACACGCGTTGGGTGCAAGTGTTTTCTCTTTTGTGTGTAGTCGCTAAAGATAGGGGCTGGTTGTTACTCCCATTGGTTCGATAAACCTTGGTTCTCTACTGACGGAAATACTTACTTATATTGTGTTGCATCACCCGTTCCTCATCACGGAAAACCCAACGCAGATCTCAAGTATCACCCCTGTGGGGCTTCTGGCACTCCCTCGAAGCTTCTCACGTCTCTTTCCTTCCAAAAAAAATCATAAAAGAGTTTTTCACGTTTGGAATTCGTTTCATATGGATTTTCTGGAAAACAAAAAACAAGCAAAAAACAACATTTGGCACTTGACACTACATTAATATGTTAGTGCGTCAAAATCATATAAAAGTATAACAAAACCATATAAAGTCATTGCAAACATGGCATGAATACTTCATAAATTATAGATACGTTGGAGACGTATCAATCTTGCAAACAAAGATAATATTTCACCATTTGGGATTGCTAGAGATGTTGAAGTCTTGTGTAGTAAGATCAAATACCCTACTAGTTTCTTAGGACTTGGATCACGTCAAGATAATTTTTTGTCAAATTATATTTGGTACACCTTTATTAAATATTGTTAATGTGTAAATTGATTGTGTTAAAGATAAGTTTAAGGTTAAATTTGGTGATGTATCTCATGAGTTTAATTTCTCTAAGTTTATTAAACAATGACATGATATTGAACCATTTAGTAAAGATGATATTATTGGTCTTGCTTCTTTGCTATATCTCTGATGGATCCTCTAGAACAATATTTACTAGACCATGAAAATGATATGTATATGCATGAACGAAATGAAATTGATGATATATTATTTAGACAAGCACCTATCCTTAATCATAACTTGCATTTTGAAACTTTGGGAGACCCTCTCCCGCCTAAGAGTGATCTGGTGTTTGAACTAAAGAAATTACTTGATACTTTGAAATATGCTTATGTTGATGAAAAGAATATATATAATGTTATTATTAATGATAGCCTTTGAGTGCACAAAGAAAATAGGTTATAGAGAACTTTAAAGAAACAGTGTGCTCCAATTGATATACTCTTGATGGGCATCATCTCTACTCTCTGTCAACACAAAATTAATATGGAGCTTGATGCTAAACCATTTGTTGACCATCAACGCCGCTTGAATCCAAAAATAAAGGATGTGGTAAAAACATAAAAAGTACACATTCTGGTGGCAGGTATAATCTATCCCATAGCTAATAGTAGATGGGTAAGTCTGGTTCATTGTGTCCCTAAGAAAGGAGGCATTAGTGTAGTACTGAATGGTAAAAATGAACTTATACCATAAAGAATTGTAGTAGGCTATAGGATGGTGATTGACTTCAGGAAATTAAATAAAGCAACTAGGAAAGACCATTATCCTTTTGTTTTTATTGATCAAGTGTTAGAAAT
Organism: Hordeum marinum; assembly: GCA_022496015.1. NCBI lineage: Eukaryota > Viridiplantae > Streptophyta > Magnoliopsida > Poales > Poaceae > Hordeum > Hordeum marinum. The sequence continues at coordinate 260,377,950 of CM039674.1, read as the reverse complement.
ATTTCCTAAGCATACACACTTTTGTTTCCTTGATGGTTATTTTGGTTTCTCTCAAATACCTGTGTCACAAGAAGGTCTAGCTAAAAATACTTTTACATGTCCTTTTGGAACCTATGCTTATAGATGTATTCCTTATTGTTTATGTAATGTGCCCGGTACTTTTCAAAGAAGTATGACTGCTATATTCTATTTCTGTGAGAAGATTGTTGAGGTTTTCATGGATGATGTTTTCGTTTACGGAACTTCTTTTGATGGTTTCTTGAGCAATCTTGACAAAGTTTTGTAGAGATGTGAGGAGAACATTCTCGTGTTGAATTGAGAGAAGTCCCACTTTATGGTGAATGAAGGTATAATCCTTGGTTATAAAATTTCTACAATAGGCATAGAGGTAGATAAAGCGAAAGTACATGCAATTGAGAAAATGCCATGTCCTAAAGACATAAAAGGTATAAGAAGTTTTCTCGGGCATGCTGGTTTCTATAGAAGGTTCATTATAGATTTATCTAGAATTTATAAGACTCATACTGATATTCTACAAAAAGATGTATCATTTGTTTTTTATGATGATTGTGTAGAAGCCTTTGAAATACTTAAGAAAGCTTTAATAACTACACATATTGTCCAACTACTTGTATGGAACTTGCCCTTTGAAATAATGTTTGACGCTACTGATTGTGCTATTGGCGATGTTCTAGGTCGAAGGAGGGATAACAAATTGAATGTTATTCATTATGCAAGTAAGACCTTGGACACTTCTCAAAGAAATTATGCTACTACCGAGAAAGAATTTTTAGCAGTTGTGTTTGCGAGTGATAAGTTCACGCCTTATATCATTTATTCTAAAGTTACTATTCACACTAATCATACTACTATTAAATATCTTATGGAACATAAGGATGCTAAACCTAGGTTGATTAGGTGGGTTCTTTTACTACAAGAGTTTGATTTACATATTGTCGACATGAAGGGAGTTGAAAACCCTATCGCATGTAATTTATCTAGGATGGGAAACATTCTTGATGACCCAATACTGGTATGATAGTTTTCTTGATGAGAAATTAGATGTTATAAATGCTTCTACTTCCCGTGATAATCCTTAGTATGGAGATTATGCTAATTTAATTGTTGCTAAATATATAGCGCCTAATTATACTTATCAACAAAAGAACAAGTTCTTCTTTTATTTAAGACATTACTATTGGGATGACCCTCATCTATATAAAGAAGGGGTGGATGGTATTATCAGACGTTGTGTACATGGGCATGAGCAAGAACTGATAAAAAGAAGTGTCATTCCGATCCCTACGGAGGGCACCATGCTAGAGATAGAACTACACACAAGGTATTGCAATTTGGGTTATATTGGCCTACTCTCTTGAAAGATGCACGTAAGTTTGTCCTTTTGTGATGAATGTCAAAGAATTGGTGATATTGGTAGATGTCAACTACTTCTCGAGCATGCGTTGGTTTCTCGTGAGGAGGAACGGTTTGATGCGGCAAAGTAGATAAGTATTTCCCTCGGTTTTTGAGAACCAAGGTATCAATCTAGTAGGAGATACAAGTGAGTCACCAATATATGTACGTGCACAAAGAATCAAACTCTCGCACCCAACTCTATAAAGGGGTTGTCAATCCCTTCACGGTTACCTGCAAGGATGAGATCTAATAGAGATAGATATAGTAGGATGCTTGACAGGAAATTAAAAGTAAAAGTAAAAATAATGCATCAAGTATTTTTGGTATTTTTGGTTTTAGATCTAAAAGTATAATATGTAAAATAGACCCGGGGGCCATAGGTTTCACTAGATGGCTTCTCTCATGATGGCAAGTATTACAGTTGGTGAACAAATTACTGTCGAGCAATTGATAGAAAAGCGAATAATTACAAAGATATCCAAGGCAATGATTATGCATATAGGCATCACATCTGTGTCAAGTAGACTGAAATGATTCTGCATCTACTACTATTACTCCACACATCGACAGACTCTTGCCTGCATCTAGAGTATTAAGTTCATGAAGAACAGAGTAACGCATTAAGTAAGATGACATGATGTAGAGGGATAAACTCAAGCAATATGATGAAAACCCCATCTTTTTACCCTTGATGGCAACAATACAATACGTGCCTCGCTACCCCTACTTTGTCACTGGGTGAGGACACCGCAAGATAGAACCCAAAACTAAGCACTTCTCCCATTGCAAGAATTACCAATCTAGTTGCCCAAACAAAACCAATAACTCGAAGAGACTTGCAAAGATATGAAATCATGCATATAAGAATTCAGAAAAGACTCAAATAATATTCATGGATAATCTAAACATAAACCCACAATTCATCGGATCTCAACAAACACACCGCAAAAGAGTATTACATCGGATAGATCTCCATGAAGATCATGAAGAACATGGTATTGAGAAGCAAAGAGAGAGAAGAAGCCATCTAGATACTAGTTATGAACCCATAAGACTGTGGTGAACTACTCATGCATCATTAGAGGGGCAATGGATTTGATGTAGATGCCCTCCGTGATCGAATCCCCCTCCGACAGATTACCAGAAAAGGCTCCAAGATTGGATCTCTCGAGAACGGAGGCTTCTGGTGGCGGAAAATTGTTTTCGTGGCTCGTTCTGATAATGATGGAATATTTGGGAATTTATAGGCCGAAGATTAGGGTTAGGGAGCTGCAGTGGGCCCACAAGCCTACCCGACGCAGCCTACCCCCCTGGTCGCACCCCTAGGGCTTGTGGCCCCACGGTGGCTCCTCTGCCTTGGTTCTCAAGTCTCGTAGTTTCCTTTCATTCCAGAAAACTCATTCCAAAGGTTTTATTATGTTTGGACTCCGTTTAATATTCCTTATCTACGAAACTCAAAAACAAGGAAAAAATAGAACTAGCACTAGGCTCTAGATTAATAGGTTAGTCCCAAAAATAATATAGTATAGAATATTAATGCATATAAAACATCCAAAATAGATAATATAATAGGATGGAACAATCCAAAATTATAGATATGTTGGAGACGTATCAATGTCAAGAAATGCCTATGAATTATTCACTTGTTATTGAATTGTTTGATATTGTGGATTTTGATTATATCGGACCTTTTTCTTCCTCTAATGGATACACTCATATTTTAGTTGTTGTTGTTGATTATGTTACAAAATGGGTGGAAGATATTCCAACTACTAGTGTTGATCATAACACCTCTATTAATATTCTTAAGGATTTTATCATTCTGAGGTTTAGAGTCCCCAGATATTTAATGACTGATGGCGATTCACATTTTATTCATGGTGCATTTCGTAAGATCCTAGCTAAATATGAGATAAATTATATAATTGCTTCACCTAATCATCCTCAGTCTAGTGGTCAATTGGAATTGATTAATAGAGAAATAAAGCTAATTTTCCAAAATACTGTTAACCGATCTAGGAACAATTGGTCTCGAAAACTTGATGATGCACTCTGAGCATACAAAACTGGTTACAAGAACCCTATGGGTTCGTCCCCCTATAAAATTGTCTATGGTAAAGCATGTCATTTACCTATTGAGTTGGAACATAAATCTTATTTCGCAATTAAAGTTGGGAAACCAATATTATTCAAATAATTACTGAGTGGGATATGTAAACGAAACCTTTCGGAGCACTCTAGAATCGTGAAAAAAGGAATAGGTATGTATGCGTAAATAAACCGACTCCAAAAATTCCACAAAAATATTTTATGTTTGTTTCAAAATATATATATATATATACATATATATATATAATAAATAGCTAGGAAAGTACATGAGAGGGCACATGCTCAGGTCCTCCCCCCTCGGGTTTTGGCACCCAGGCTTGTGGGGCCCTCATGGAACTTCCCAACTCTGTATTCCTCCAGAAGTCTTGTCCTGCACAAGAAAATCCATTATATATATGTTTTGCTATTTGGCCTCCATATGCAAGCTTCTCCTCTGTTCTTGTTTCGGGCTATTTTTATATGAGGATTTTGAGGTTTGGGTCATCATGTTGTCACAAGACTCCGATGGGGAGAGCTTTATCTCTCACTTCATCACAAATTCTATGGTCTGTGGCGATGTTGAAACATATGAACGGACAACGAACGAACAGGATGATGAAGCCAATGTGATGCGGGCAGAGGACTCTAGTGAAGAGGATGAAGAACTTCCTCTTCCCCAACTTGAATATATGCTTGTGGAATTCAAGAAATCAAGCCTACCAAACACGGTGAAAGATTCTAAGATTCAATTTACCCATCTTCGTTGTGTGTAGGATGGCACTAGTAAGTTGCGCCATAGATCTGGGAACTTAAATAGGAAATTAGTAAGCTAAAAGAGGAGATATGTACCCTCAAATGGGAGGACAAGGCTACCGCCGCTTCATGTCCATCATTAAAGAAGTAAACTTGAGTACATGTGTATGGGCACCACCCTTGGCTTGTTCCAAGCTTGGGGGAAGTGCCTTGATATCGTATCATTACCACATTGAATCATCATTACCAATCTTAATTCGACCCTTAGTTATTTCATGATTTATATGAATAAAGTTTTAGTTTTCAAGTGCTTGTTTCGTGATCTATCTATCTATGTAATCTTTGTGAGAGTCATATAATAAATATTAGTTGGGTTTGAGTGCTTTACTTTTTGTTGTAATCATGGAAAAAAAGATCGTATGCTAATACCATATGGGGTACTAACTTCATGTATAAAAAGTATAATTGGTAAAGTTTATTGCAAGTTAACAAACATAGCATTGGTTATTATGCAAATCATGAAAGAATAATAAAGGGATAGAGATCTAACAAACAAATATATTATCTTGGACATCTTCTATGATTTTGAGCCCCCATTAGTTATTTTGAAACTTGATCAAGTAGTTGAGGTTGGACAAGGAAGACGATGTGATGGGTTATGTTTGTTTACATTCACATATAAGTTATATTGTCATGGATCCTCTAGCATGTTGTGCTTGCCCCTCGTCCTTTGCTAGCTAAAATTCCTCACTAAGTAGAGATGCCACTTGTGCATTCAAAACCCTTAAACTCAGTTTATTTTCATGAGATTCCACCATATCTACCTATGGATAGATTAGATTCTTCAAGTAAGTTGTCATCGGTGCAAGCAATAAAAGCTCCTAAATATGTATGATCTTTTATTATAAGGTAAAAATATTGTGTGAACTTATGATCGTAAAAAATAAAAGGCATGGGAAGCATAATAAAGGTCCCTATCATAAGGGGCAATATAAAGTGGTGTTTCATTGTATTTAGGGATTGATATCCAAAATCAAAAAGTGCATGACTACCTCTTCTTCCCTCTGTGAAGGGCCTATCTTGTAATGTCTAGTTTTTATTTCTATGCAGTATTTACTTTTATGCAAGAGTCAATAATGTTTATCTGTATTTCGCTCTTAATTACTTTATACTTAGCAAGCATGATGTGGTGGGTAAAGATCCAGGCACATATATGTAGTTAAATGTAAGTGATAAGGAGTCATTATGTTGAAATTATCCCTGAGATAAATAAGTCGGAAGGTTAAACATTAAACCCCTATCTTTCTGTGTGTTCGACTAATATTGCTTGTTCTAAAAATATGCTTTGAGTGTCAATAATCATTTAAGACTATATGATGGTTGAGTATGTGGAATTTGCTAAACCAAAAGCTCTTACATAGACTCTCCTCGTAAAGATGATGAATTGTAATTGCCTTGATGAATAAACATAGTTTGTTAGTTTTCAAGAAAGTTTATTCCTTATGCTTTTGAGATGTGGATGAATTGTTACTATGTTATGAGAAATTTATGATCATTACTTGTTGTCGTATTAATTGACATGATGCTGCCATGTCCATACTTTGTTTTATCACCAATTTTGTCTCTCTCTCCCTCTCTCCATCTCTCTCTCTCTAAGCATGTGGTCATAACTATCAAGTTTTGTATTCGCTTGAGGACAAGCGAGATCTAAGCTTGGGGGAGTTGATACGTCCATTTTGCATCATGTTTTCCTACTGTTATTTATAATGTTTTGGTCAATTCTTTGTAACGCTTTTTCTCTCTTATTGTTCAAGATTTATAAGAAGAGGGAAATTGCCGGCAAGTTGGAATTCCGGACTTGGAAAGAGCTACAACAAGATAGCTATTCTCCTAAGCTCCAAATTACCTAAAAATTTATGTAGATTTATTTTGGGCTTAATTAAAATTACTTGAGGAAGAATCACCAGAGGGGCCCCACCAGTGAGCCACAAGCTCATGTGGTGCCCCCTTGGGGAGCGCCATGTGAGCTAGTGGGACCACCAGCAGGCCTTCGTGGCCCTCCTTCTCCTATATCATGTCATTTTACCTAGAAAAAAACATAAGAATACTTTCGGGACGAAGCACCACCGTATCAAGGAGAAACCTATATACGAGCACTTTTGCTCTCTGGTGGAGCGATTCCGCCAGGGATACTTCCCTTCGGGAGGGGGAAATCGAAGCCTTCGTCATCACCAATGCTCCTCCAATCTAGGAGGCCTCATCTACATCAACATCTACACCAACACCATCTCATCCCAGACCATAGTTCCTATCTTGTATCCAATCTTTGTCCCAAAACCTCATATTGGTACCTTTGGGTTGCTAGTAGTGTTCATTACATCTCGTCAAAGTTGACAAAATCGAGATTCTAAATCGGATCGGAACTCCTTTGGTAGGATCATGAATCGTAGAATCATAACTACCAGTATCGTAGGAACTTAGATTCTATGCGGAGGATCATAGGATCGGAGGGGCTAGTTTGGATCATAAGGTTGTAAGATTCTAAGACCTAATTCATGATTCTGACAACCTTGCATCACGTAGTTGATGCTAGTTGGTTTACTTGGTGGCAAATTATATGTTCAAATCCTTTATTATAAATTATACTTCTCTAATCTTGAACATCAATATGAGTTGTGAGTAGCCCTGTTCGTTCTTAAGGACATGGGAGAAATCTTGTTATAAGTAGTTATGTGAAGTTGGTATTCCTTCACTATTTTTATGATACGTATGTTGTTCTTCCTCTAGTGGTGTCATGTAAACATCGACTACATGACACTTCACCATATTTGGGCCTATGGGAAGGCATTGGGAGTAGTAAGTAGATGATGGATTGCGAGAGTGACAAGCGCTTAAGCCCTACTTTATGCACTATTCCATAAGGGGCTGATTTGGATCCATGTGTTTCATGCAATTGTTAGATTTATCTTTATTCTTATTTCATAGTTATGGATGCTTTTGAGAGGAGGTAATCATAAGTAGTCAAAGTAGTGAACTTGAATCAACTAAACATAATGAACGTAATGTGTCCCAGAGAACATTTTCTCAGTATAAGAAGTACTCTAGGTTTGTCCGTTGCTATAAAACGGACTGGGCCACCTTGCTGTACCTTGCTATTATTGTTACTTGTTGCGTGTTACAAATTATATTGCTATGAAACTTCACCTTACTACTACTTTCGATACTTACAGAGAACACCTTGCTGAAAACCGCTTATCATTTCCTTCTGCTCCTCATTGGGTCTGACCCTCTTACTTAACGAAAGGACTACAATTGATCCCATATAATTGTGGGTCATCATCTACAACTAATTAACCTATGGCCACAGGTCCATTCTTCCATCAATAAAAACTTCTAAAAAATTGAGTCTTTACTATTTCCTTTATTATTTGGCAGACCAATATCTATCTATCTATTTGCTTTTAGCCTTTCAACTAGCAAAATAAAGGAGTTTGCCAACCCCCTTGGCACATTGGGTGCAAGTATTTTATCCTCTTTGTGTGTAGGTGTTGCTTATCCTGGCAGTTTGTCGATTCCTGTTGGTTCAATTAAATCATGGTTCTTGACTAAGGGAAAGCATTACTACTATCTACATCACCCTTCCTCTTTGGGGAAACCCAACGAATCCTATGGGAGTACCAAAGAAATTTCCGGCGCCGTTACCGGGGAATCATCTTCTACCAAATCATGTGTCTTCACAAAAACTCTTTACTTTACTTGTTTTATTTCTTCTCTAGATACTTTGTCCTTTTGCTATGCTTGCATCTTTTCTTGCCAAAAATTCTAAAATACTAAAAATACCTTATTTCTATTTTGTATATTTCTATCATGGCTGGTTCTTCACTTGTTGTTTCAAAGCTCGGGGTAGATGTGCTTAATTTAAACAAGGGGGTGGAGAGAGTTTTAAACTTGCTTGTTATAGAATTTATGATGCACAAAATATATCTGCTCTTAAAAAATCTACCACAATTTTTCTTAGAAATTTTTGTGTTGCTGTTACAACTTGGTACAGGTTTGTTCTCAATACTATCACCGGAGGAATTTTTTGAGTAGTCACACTTTAGATGCTTTTAATGCCATGGGAAATTTTGTTGTATATGCATGAGTTAAGGTTACTCAAAATGAAATAATTTTGTTACATCTTATGCAAAGAATAGATATCAAAAATACAGTGCCAACTATTCAACAAATTGGAAGAATTGGATAAAAAGATGCATAATCAAATGACTAAGTTAGGTTCGACGGTAGGAAATGCTTTAAAATTATTAAAGGAGAAACAAACCAATTACTTATAGAGTAGTACAAAGTCCGACCCGCTCGAATTGCAAAATTGTAGGTTCTACTGTAGGCAAATATTTAAATTTATCATACAAAAAAAGAACCTATTACCGAGAGAGTAGAACAAAGTCCCGCTAAAATTGGTAAATTGGAAGAAGTTATAAATGTCTTGGTTCAGATTTTTCTTCCATAAAAAGTAGAGAGGAGGTCCCTACTAATAAGAATCTGAAATTTACTTATATGTCTAAGGTTTCTAGGACAAACAAGGGTGCTACTTCTAGTAAGAAGAAGGGAGATTTAAAAATGAAAAATGTTCACCCTACCTTTAAGAAGATAAAAAGGAGCCATCTATGGTACTAAAATTTTGAGCTTTGTGCCTAGGAGTGTTAAGGTTAAAAGAATGTTTGCTAATCCTCCTAAGAAGTCAAGTTTCCATATTCAAGAATTGCATGATGATTAAATATGATAGGTTTGCATTACACCCATCTAGAGGGCATTAAACAATAGTGCTTGTTGGGAGGCAGTCCAATATGTATCTTTATATTTTTTTGTTCAGTATATTACAGTTACATAATTATTCCTGATGTATTAAATATGTTTTTATATTTTTCTTTTATTTTTGTGCCAAGTTGAGCCCTTGGGATGTTGCAAATGCATTTTTGTTAGGTTCTATGCGAAAACACGAACTTTTGCGCCGAGTATTTGAATTGTTTCTTGCTAGTGGAACCTGATAAATTCTTTAAATTTGTACACAGTGTTGCACTCAAATTTTATGTCACCTCATAATTTGCCGGAGTTTTAATAGTTACAGAATTACATAATTAATTCGATCTTTACGTGTTATTCTACTGCTGTACATATTTTTGGTATGTTTACTTTAACTGCTTGTTTTAGAGTTTCCATGGCCTACATTGCGAGATATAAATTGTGGAAATGATAATACAATATCCTTTACCTGATAATATGTATGTATCTTGTCTTGATATTACATGATTGGGAGATTTATTTTGAATGACTCACGAGTTCAGTTCAATTTTATGTGGATGAAGTTTTTTAGGTATAGATATGAGATGAACAAGGAGAGGCAAGATCCTAAGCTTGGGGATGCACAAGACACCCAAAGGTAATATTAATGGAAGACCCAAGTGTCTAAGGTTGGGGGCGCACCACAAGGCATCCCTTCTTTAGTCATCAACAATCATTGGTATGTCTCAGTTGGACCTAAGTTTTTATGTGTCCACATGATATGTGCTTTGCGTGTAGTATCTTTTTCTTTTATTTCGGATTTTTCACAATAATCATGCTTTTATAACACTTATTTGAGAGACACACATTGGTCTATCATTTATAGAATGCTCATTGATCTTCACTTATATCTGTTTGAGATGAGGCAATTGCTCTTGTACTACACATATACTTGTTTGAGTGCGGTGATATTTTATACTTTATAGAACTTATTATGAATCTCTTGCCTCATATATGTTTAGAGAGTTGAATGGTAATTGTTAATTTGCATTGAATTATATGCTAGTCCTGAAAATAATAGGTATACATGAGTGGTATACTAAAAACATGCATAACTTGTGGATCAACACAACATGATAATTGGGTTCCTTGCAATAATTTTGAGATAGTGTGTGGGTAATTTATTTATGTGTAGCCGTAAGGAGTGGTGATAAGTAGTGGAAAGGTGTCATAAGGTCATACACATAACACGAGTGGTTTTTTAAGTGAAACTGATTGTGAGTGTCTAAGTTCAAGAGTATTGTAAGTAACTGCCTTTGTGGAATGGGTTAGGAATCCTAGCAGACTTCGGTTCGTCAAACTCACCCCTTGGAGTAGTCAGTCTTGTGGTTAAACTCATGTGGACTATGAAGTATTAGTGAGATGTTTTGGTTTATGAGTTGCAGTCTTTATGCACTTCTACATTTCCATATTTTCTAGCCTCTTTGGTATCATGCATTGCCATCTCTCACATCGAGAGATGGTGCATTTTTCACCGGTACATCCAAATCCCATGATAGGACTTCTTCTTATCCTTCTGCACATAAAACAACTTCTCCTTAAATCAGACACCATACCTACCTATTATGGCATTTCCATAGCCATTCCGAGATATATTGACATGCAACTTCCATTCCTACTATTCATGACTTATGGACTTATGTTTTCATTTTCATTATGCTTTGCATGATCATATAGAGTTGACATGATATTTTGGCAAATCCATCGTTCATCATTATTTTCAATGTTACACTAGATCATTGCACATCCTCGTACACTGCTAGGGGCATTCATATGTGGTCATTATTTTTATTTAGGAGTTGTAAGTAAAAAAGAAGTGGGTATCTATTAGAGTGCCCCTACTTGTGAGATAAAGAAGGCCAAAATGTGCCCACCAAAAATTGATAGAAAAAGACAGAGTGGGAACTACTATCCTTTACACACACTTTGCTTCAAAGTAGCACCATGTACCACATGAAGATAGTTTTCATGATTTTCAATTCATATGCAAGTGGGTTTTTAAATTATAGAACTTGGCTTGTATATTTCAATGAAGAACTTCCTTAAATGCTCAAGGTCTTCATGAGCAAGCAAGTTGGATGCACACCCACTTACTCCATTAGGAGAGCTTTCATACACTTATAGCTCTAGTGCATTTGTTCTTTGGCAATCCCTTATTCTCACATTAATATGGATTGCAAGGCCTCTCATTGCCGGTTTTTTGTTTCTTATTGTTTCTAGTTTTGCAGGAAATCAATATCTATGAAGGTCAAAATACATTGCCATGTTTTCTTGGGCAACAAGAAACACTGGAAGCTTTGGGAGAGAACGAGACCAGAATCAAGGGCCCCACGAGGATAGGTGTGCGGCCAGGGGGTGGTCACACCCCTTTCCCATGTGGGTCCCACAATCACCTCCTTGACCTATTTCTACTGTCATAGTTCCCTACAAATATCGAAACCATTCATTGTCCCTCTAGAAGAATTTTATCGTCGAGTCTCCGTCCCTATTCCGGAGCCCTGTCGAAGAGGGAAACCATTGCCAAAGCCATCTTCATCAACCTTGTTGCCTCGATGACCATGTGTGAGTAGTTCCCTTAGGACCTATGTATCCATAGTAGTATCCATATGGTTGTCTCTCTTTTTTGATATTCAATATCATGTCCACATGAGCCTTTTCATATGACCAGGATCAATTCTATGTAATCGGTAGTGTTTTTCTTGGGACATGCTGAATTGTCACTTTATGATCAGATTGATTATTGGAATAAATTGAATCTATTTGGGATTTTTTCTACATAACTAAATAGCTTTGTATGATCTTTGATCTACCTTTGTTCTTTGGCCAAGTACAATGGGTTTTTCTTTAGAGGGAGTTGTGCTTTGTAGTGGGTTTGATATTTTGGTGCTCTAATCCAGCGACAAAAAGGGAAAATACACATATTGTATTTTTGCCACTAAGGATAACACGATGGAGTGTGGTCCTATTGATTGACTTCTTCCTGTCTACATTATGTCATATTTCTTATTGTGATACCCTGTCTCTTTAATACCATGGGATGCATGTTGGATAGTGGTTTTGGTGTGGAGTCTTCATTGTACATGTAGTTGGATTAATGGTCTATTTATGAAGTATGTAATGCCTATATGAGATAATACCATGAATGATCATAGTCATAAATTTCACAATCTTTTCAATTGTCCAACTGTAATTTGTTTACAGCATCATTCGCCTATTTTCAAGAGATATGCCACTAGTGAACCTATGGCCCCCGGGTCTATTCTCCATTAATGAATTATTATACAAAATTGTCTCTTTATTTGCCGTATTATTTTACCACTACCTATCTCTATTTTGTTTTAGTATTGTAACTAGCAAGACATGGGACTTTACAACTCTCTTGCCATGTTGGGTGCAAGTTTTTATTTTGTTTCTGCACAAGTGTTGTTTATCTTGTTGGCTTATTTGACTCCTACTCGATTGATTATCTTGGTTCTCTAACTGAGGGAAATATGTTGTTGTTGCTCCACTTCACCCTTCCTATTTGGGGAACCCCAACAACTCCTACGCGAGTAGCACAAGCTTACTTTAACTGTTTATCTTTCTAGCTTCTTGTTGTTCTTGTCCTTGGCATATAGGTATTCCATCTACTTAATTATATAGAAAACCCATATTGTGATGGTATCCCTTAAAAGTGGAAAAGAAGTGTAAAATATAATGTCGCCTATCCCCCCCCCCCCCCAGTAGAACATACTTATCCTTTCATTTAGTTTCCCACCTAACCAAATATGGTCGACAGTGGTAGGAATAAGAGTGATATCCTTGTCGTCATGGATCATACTTTGGCTACCAGAGATGACTTGAAGATAGCATGGAAACACAACAAACATCTATGGTGGACGAAGTACATGTTATCTTGGACAAATTCCTAAAAGTCTTGTCTGAACCAACCACCACCGTCGAGAAAGTAGCGAATGCTATTACCTCGGATGCAGATGCCAATCAATCTCACTCATTTTACTAAGAGGGTTAAAGGGGGTTTGTTCATATGCTTATATGTTGATGATGTTATCTTTGGTGCGGCTAACAACACTTTCAATGATGAATTTGCTAAGGTAATAACCGATGAGTTTGAGATGTACACAATGGGAGAGATGAAGTACTTCCTCGGGTTTGAAGTGAAGCAATTAAGAGGAGGAATTTTCATCAACCAAGTGTAGCGACCCGACCTCAAATGGTCAAGCCTCTGTGTGTTTTGTGCCATCCCTGGATCAGTATGCTAGCACACACAGTACATCAATGTATATATCAAAGTGCAATCACATGTAAATAACGTAAAACTGATATATACCTCAAAATCTCAGTGGAAACAGTCTACGGGAGTGGAGTCCCAATAACACCAATGACAGGTTGAGTGCAGATCATCACCTTAATCGTACTCTTACTCGACGTAGAAGAATATCTGCAACATGAGACGTTGCAGCCGTGTAGGTCAGCATATTGAATATGCTGGGAAGTCACAAAAGAGGGGTGAAAGAAATAATCAGCTGTGTTATATGCATATATGGCAGGTGGGGCTTTAAATTTAAGTTTTGCATAAAGCAAATTTTTCCTACAACAAGAGAGGGGGCAAAGCAAAATTATTACTACAAAGTTGGTTGTTTAATGAGATGGTTCCACCAACCAATTCTCATACCCAAGTTAACATTAATACCCTCATCAACATAATTATTTGTGTTGAGACTTCCTGATAGTTTCATTTCCTTTGGCTCAAGTTGTCCATCACCGTGGACACGGCTAATCGATTAGGTTTGAGTACTCCGTAGAGTTTTGCACACATTCCCCACAAGATTTCATTGCCACCGTTGAATTCCTCGCACTTTAGGGTGTTTGAGAAATGGATGACCAAAACATGGTCTTTCAAAGGGTTCCTCTAGGACTCTGTCTGTGCCCATCCATTCCTACCGTTCTTCTACATCTCGTAGCACTGGCTGTCTAGAGTCATCACAATGTCCAACCAAGCCAGAACCCATAATGGCTTGTGGTTGTGCAGGTAAGCATTGGGTCTTGAAGTATCCATCCATCTCTTTGTGCCTGGGTGGACCTTTCTGCGTGAATACTGGCATTTCTCCAGCAACACCTAGGCTAACCATTGGTTTCTCCAGGGCGACGTTCATACCGTTATCCACCCAGACGTATGTTGAAAACTTGAAGTCTTGAAGTCTTGATCATCATGTAGATCTTGTAATAATTTATCTCACAACTCTCATGAATCACACAACCAACCCCTTCTACTAAAAGCATAACAACCTAAAATAATGGCCTGGCCCAAGTAACAAGGTTTAGGGGTGCCTACCACATGATACTATTCAAGTAACCAAGTTTCCAAGTACCTACTTTGCATGCAATGGGTGGAAAGGTTGAACTAATGCAAATTGAAAACATAGTAATAACATGGTCAATGTGAACTTTCCTGGTAAGGTTGATGAAGATATTATCACTCTCAGAATATAACTTGATAGTACTATTCGTAACTCTCTGATTAAATCCATATAGCCAAGCATTGCATTCACATAAGCATTCACTCTGGAAAACAATACTATCAAACAATAAGAAACACAAAACTAAAAGCAACAAGGTTGTGATGAAGGAAATAGTTAAGACAAAAGTTAAAACAACAAAACTTCACCAAAACAACCAAAGTAGTTTTCATTACCAATCTATTTTCATTAGAAACAAGACAAATCGAAGTAAATTCTAACAAAAATATTTTAGCAAATATTTTACTAGCAAAAGAATTGCTTTTGAAGAACATCTAAGCTTTATGAAAACAATACACTAAACAACATAAGTTTTTACCTAATAAACTTCACAACAAGAAAAACATTAAACAAAACTAAAATAAGAGAAAACAAAATATAAAATAACTGGGTTAACACAAAGTAAAACTTAGAAAACAATTTATAAAAATATTTTCAAATAAGAAATCAAACTAGCAATGAAATCAACTTGCAAGTTATTATAGAACTAGAATTGATTTCATAGTATAAAAATAATAATTGACATAAAAATAAATTGGTTGATATACTACTGCTAGCTAACAGAAAACAAAATAAAAAAATTCAACTAATATAAAATAAAATAAATTTAAAACAATTAAAACAAAAGAAATAGAAATAAACCTAAAAAGAACTAAAACAGAATCTGTTTTGCTTGAAACACTAATTTATAATATTCTAAAAATTCCCAAATTTAGTATACTAATAAATAGAACTAATACAACCCAGTAGCAAAAAGAATCACTCAAAAATATATTTTTAAACTCAAGTTATTCAAATGCTAGTGATTTGAGCAAATTTCAATGAATTCAAATTTGAATGTTTGAAATATGGTCAAAATTGACATCGACAGAAACTACATAAACTTTGTGACAGCATGCAAAAAGAATCACTCAAAAATAATTAAAAACTAAAACTTAGAGCAAAAACAAAATTAGGATCTAGTGTGTCTAAAAACTAAAAACAGAAAACAAAATTCTAACCTAGCGAATAGGGGGTGACGTGGCAGTTTTTGATAGGTTGAGGGGTGTGCATGGTTTAGCCTAACTAGCGTACGGACATAATTTAAATAAAACGCTTCGGTTAATAATAACTAAATAGAAAACCGGCTGGTTCTTTTAAAAGAACCGAAGGGGTATGCGAGATCTAATCGAAGCCGTTGGAATAAGATCGAACCGAGGGGGGAGGGGAGCTCACAGCTTTGGAGGTGGCCGGCAATGGTGGACTCCGGCGACGGCGATGGCTCGGGCGTGATGCGGGTGAGCATCCCAGTGGTCCTCCAGCGTCGGGGAGGACTCCGTTCGATGAGGGCGAGGATGACGATGACGATTATCATGTCGGTGTTGCTCGGGGGCGATGGGATCGACGACGACGAGCTTCGAGGCGGCGGTGGTGTAAGCGTGTCAACGGGGAGGTCGCTTCGGTGGCTCTGGAGCTGGGGCGAGTGCACGGGGAGGCGCGGATGGTGAAGACGGTGGCTATGGTGTTCACGGCGACGGTTGGGGACGCCGAAGGTGTGCCCTGAAGCTACAATGGCGTGGCGGCGGCTTCGGACTCCGGCGAGCGATTGTGAAGGGAGGGGCGGAGAGAGAGAGGGGTTTTAGGGGGAACGAGTGCGGGAGGAGCTCGGGTATTTATAGGGGGTTGGCATGGAGGAGGGGCGACAGGGGATCGAGCTCGGGATCGCCCTCCTGTCCAAGTCCAGCAAAGTATGGAAGGAGGAGGATGAAAAGGAAGGAGGGGATAGGGTCAGTCGAGGGGGCCCGCGTGTCGGTGAGTCAGAGAGAGGGGGAGAGCGACCGATGGCCGATTGGAAGAGGATTCGGACCCGTTCGAAAAGATCTGGGCCAGATCTGCTCGTGGGCCGGCTCGGGCTTTCCTAAATAAAGCGATTTTCCGTTTTATAAATAAAATAGAAAAGGTAGTTGAATAAAAGTAAAACTAAAATACTTTTATAGAGACATATTATATATCAAAGTGACTAGAAAAATATACACTAAAAGATGAACATATTTGCACTATCAAAGAAAAATCCCATATAATTGGAAAATTCAAACAGTGCTACTATTGCATATAAAATGCAATAAAGTATTTTTTAAAATACAAAAATTATTTTAAATTCATTTCTCTTCATTTTTATATTAAAGGGAATCATTTTTACCCTATTTTCCATATATTTTTTTATGTGAGAAAAATAAATTTGAAAATCACTTCAAGAATAGTTTGGAATTTGAAATTCAAATATTTTTCCAAATAATCTTTTGAGTATTATAAATTCAACTATAATTCCAATTGCCCTTGTTTTGGAGTGTCATATTGCTCCTCTCAAGATTTTGAATTTGGTAAGGGGATTTGAATTCTTTCAAACTTAAAAATAAAATTGAATCCATTATGGAATGAATTCCAAACAGGAAGGTTCACTTGGTTTCAAATCTAAAAAATTAAAATCCTTTATTTTGAAGAAGTCATGTCATCTTCTATACTGATTTGAATTGAAAAGAATTTGAAATCAAACACAAAGGGAAAGTCATTTTATTCCCTCTCATTCCAAAGTTTCAAAAAGTTTCAAATTTCACTCAATTTCAATCACTCAATCAATCAAACAATCATTCATTTGTTTATTATAACATTCCAAAGTTTGGGATGTTACAAACCTACCACACTTAAAATGAATCTCGTCCTCGAGATTCGAAGTGGCTAGAAAGGAAAGGTTACGGTTTGGGGGTCTTCTTGAAAATCCATTGTCCTAGAAAGTGTGGGGGCTACCACACTTAAAATGAGAGTTACCGGTGCCTCAAAATTCAAGAAATCCTCTCGGGTCCTTGAAAATAATAGTCTCTTTAGATTCTTCACAGTAACTCCTTTGTTGATGCTCTTCCGTTATAGTCACAAATTTTCCTTCAAAATCTAGTGTTTCTTGGTCAATACAAAGCTCTTTCTTCACTGTGCCTTCTTGACCAACAAGTCTCATGATCATTCTAAATAACTGATCGATGATCTCATGGTGGTCTACCATAGTGGTTATCCTCGAGTGAAATGGGTCTTTGCTTCATTCCTCACCGTAAAAATTCCTACGTTTGAAAACAACTGCCATGTAAAAGGGGCTTTTATCATACCATTCTAAGCTTAAACAAAAGCTTCAAAGAACGTCCTCTCTTTACTATGGGTAATTCACTCAGATTTACCATTCCAAATAGCAAGAGAAATGATAAGAGTAAGTATGTCGCATTGAAATCATTACCTTGTACAAGGTTTAGTGAATCTTGTATTCTAACACTTGGGCTTCCTCACAAGCGTTGCATAAATTTCTCTTGTCAACGAACGAAGTTTGGATAAATCCTTTGATTCTGCAAGCTAAACAAACAATCTATCGCTTCTTCACAACTCTCGGGTTTTAGTATCCTCCTAAGAAAACGTTTGCAAAACAGTCGTAGCTTCTTCCGAGTTTCTTCCTTCATAAAGGTAGTACTTGATCGTTAACAATCCTGGGGTCTGTGAGTTGTGGGCTGACTTCAATACTTGAACATCTTTAACTCACCCTTGGGGTTACTAGCGTTTCACATTCTAGCATTACCTTCAGTTAACTCCATCATACCCGTGAGGTAATAAATCTCAGACTTATTCTTTTCCAGATTCCTTTCTGTGGAATTCATTTTTCCTTTCCATTGGTCTGTTGAACCTTGGGTATTCTTTCCTCACAATCATTCCTTTTCTCAAGATTCCAACTTGAAAAGTACTTTGTTACAAATGTTGTCATCCACATAGTTTGATATGGTACAACATTACCTTTAACTGTTTTCATTTGATCCAGACTCGTTGGCAATATGGCACTTTCTTATTCCATGGATCCTATGGTTTTACCGGTTACTACCACACTTAAAATGAAATGTACATATGCCTGCATAGACCATATTTTCTCATATCCTCGAAAATGGTCAGAGATCTTTGTTCATAGAGTAACAACTCATATATACCAACATGGAAAAATCGTGACACAATAAATTTCATTGATTTATGAAGTTATTACAATCTCTGAGACTTCCGTTACAAAATAATCTCATGAAAACAAGTGTTTCATGTTACACATATTGCCATCCTCAAAACGTATCTACTCCATTCTAGCTTTCTTCTCCTTTGGACATTCACTAGCATAATGTCCTGCTTCCTTGCAACGAAAGCAGATGACTTCTGACAAGTCTCGTGGCTTCTTGATGTTGGTGTTTGCTCCTTGGGTTTTTGGTTCCTTTCCTCGGAACATATTGGCGTAGTGACCCATATCCTTACACTTGAAACATCTGATATGACTCAGGCCCTTCTATTCAGGGGCTTGTCTCTTCCTAATACGCTTTCTCTTCTTATTAGACCCTTGCGTACAGATCATAGCTTCTATTTCCTGAGGATCATACCCAAACATTTCTGTCGGGAATTCTTCCAAATATTCCTTCGAACAATCTTGTGAGATATGTCCTTCTTCTCCACATGAATAACATGACTTGATGCAGTTCTCTATTGAGGTATCTCCAAATGGTACATCTTTTGTCGTCATTGGCACGGGCATACTCATCAGAGGTTCCTCGGAGTTTTCCCTGAGGGCCTCTTTCTGTTGCTTGACAACTTGTCGTACCTTAGGATAAATTTGGCACTCAGTTGGGTAGTGGGTGGTTCCTTCACACAAGAAACAAGTCACCTGACTAGTTGGGCACTCCTTAGCTGGGTGATTTTCTTCACAATGATGGCATCCACCCTTGTGTTCTTCTTGGGTGTGGCCTATCTCTCCACAGATCTTGCATGCACAAGTCTTCTTCATCGGGTTAACACAGTGCTTCTGAATGAGACGGGATCTTAACAGAGTCTTCTTGAATTCTTCCCAAGTTTCTGCTCCATTATATCCTTGTATGGCATGATGCATTCTCCACCAGATAGCAGCACTTTGGGTAAGGTACTAAAGAGCATGTGCAACCTCATACTTCTTTGAAATCCAGTAGCTCCTGAAGTGGTCCTCCAGGTTCTGAATCCATATCTCAACCTCTAGCTGGGTCATTGGTCCAGAGAATACAAGTCCAGCTTCATATGCCATCTATTGGGTCCAAGGTTTTGGGGATGGGATGGGTAAGAGAGGGAGGAAAAAGATACAAATACCACAAAGACACTAAAACATCAAAATCTCTAGTCCACACAATCATAAAGTTCAATCAATGCTATAGTAGCGCCACCCACATAAGGTTGGTATGGTCTATCACACAAATCGCAAAACGTTTATCTTTATTTCTCTCAGGGTGGGGCTTCTACTAGGCTAGTTTATATCATGTCTTCATCTTCAGTGGGCTTCTTCTGGTCCTGCTTGATCTTCTCAAGTTCTTCTGCCAGATTGTCCCTGTTAACTCGGAGATTCCGATGTCGTCCCTGTAGTTCCAGGAGTTGGTTCTTGAACTTCTGAATTTCAACATCTCCAGCATGGGCCATGGCCTGACTATTCTTCAAGTCTTGACAAAGCTTCTGAATCTCGGTATCATGTTTCTTCAGATTGGCTACCTTTAGCTTCTCGTTCTTGAGGTTCTCACGAAGTGTTTCCTTCTCAAATAACTCTGAGAGAAGGTCCATTTGAAGGTTCTTGATGTAGTGCTTCAGTTCTTGATTGTACACAAGTACAGGTGAAAAATTTATCTTCTATTCGTCTGTCAGGATGATGTGTGCTCCATTAGGCTTCTGCCATCTGAGCCTTCCAAAGTAGTGGGCACTTAACTCAACACGATGACGATAGCTCAAACGTGCAATAGCATCATGGACGGAGGTGTTCATGCCCATCTCACATTCATGATTCAGTGTGCCATAGTTGATGTCTTCAGTCTTGGGGTCTTCTTTACATCCAAATATTTTAGTTCGGACACCCCAAAATCCAGACTTCCTCTTAGTCACCTTGATCTCAGGTATCGGCAGCTTCACCATCTATACCAGCTCCATGAGGAAAGGGCCTCCAAGAACATCCTCGTAGTCCTCTCTTTTGTTCAGAGTGTAGCTCTCCATCTATAGTTTGAAACAAGGAGGGTTTTAGTAAAAGAATTTAGAAGTTACGAGAGTAATGAAAACAAAAGTTGTTCCTATAAGTTCTTCCTATTTCATCCATTTCCTAGGGTCACGTCCTACAGTCAACATGTGCTCTGATACCATATCTATAGCGACCCGACCTCAAACGGTCAAGCCTCTGTGTGTTCTGTGTCATCCCTGGATCAGTATGCTGGCACACACAGTACATAAATGTATATATCAAAGTGCAATCACATGTAAATAACGTAAAACTGATATATACCTCAAAATCTTAGCGGAAACAGTCAACGGGAGTGTAGTCCCAATGACACCAATGGCAGGTTGAGTGCAGATCGTAACCCTGAATCGTACTCTTACTCGTCGTAGAAGAATATCTGCAACATGAGACGTTGCAGTCATGTAGGTCAGCATATTGAGTATGCCGGCAATTCACAAAAGAAGGGTGAAAGAAATAATCATCTATGCTATATGCATATATGGCAGGTGGGGCTTTAAATTTAAGTTCTGCGTAAAGAAAACTTTTCCTACAACAAGAGAGGGGGCAAAGAAAAAATTATTACTACAAAGTTGGTTGTTTAATGAGATGGTTCCACCAACCAATTCTCATACCCAAGTTAGCAATAATACCCTCATCAACATAATTATTTGTGTTGAGACTTCCAGATAGTTTCAGTTCCTTTGGCTCAAGTTATCCATCACCATGGACACGGCTAATCGATTAGGTTTGAGTACTCTGTAGAGTTTTCCACACGTTCCCCACAAGATTTGATCGCCTTCATTGAATTCCACGCACTTCAGGGTGTTTGGGAAACGGATAACCAAAACATGGTCTTTCAAAGGGTTCCTCTGAGACTCTGTATGTGCCCATCCATTCCTACCGTTCTTCTACATCTTGTAGCACCGGCTGTCTAGAGTCACCACAATGTCCAACCAAGCCATAGCCCATAATGGCTTGTGGCTGTGCAGGTAAGCCTTGGGTCTTCAAGTATCCATCCATCTCTTTGTGTCTAGGTGGACCTTTCCGCATGAATACTGGCACTTCTCCAACAACACCTAGGCTAACCATTGGTTTCTCCAGGGCGCCGTTTATACCGTCATCCACCCAGACGTATGTTGAAAACTTGAAGTCTTGAAGTCTTGATCATCATGTAGGTATTGTAACAATTTATCTCACAACTCTCATGAATTACACAACCAACCCCTTCTACTAAAAGCATAGCAAACTAAAATAACATCCCGGCCCAAGTAACAAGGTTTAGGGGTGCCTACCACATGATACTATTCAAGTAACCAAGTTTCCAAGTACCTACTTTGCATGCAATGGGTGGAAAGGTTGAACTAATGCAAATTGAAAACATAGTAATAACATGGTCAATGTGAACTTGCCTGGTAAGGTTGATGAAGATAGTATCACTCTCAGAATATAACTTGATAAAACTATTCGTCACTCTCTAATAAAATCCATATATCCAAGCATTGCGTTCACATAAGCATTCACTCTAGCAAACAATACTATCAAACAATAAGAAACACAAAACTAAAAGCAACAAGGTTGTGAGGAAATACTTAAGACAAAAGTTAAAACAACAAAACTTCATCAAAACAACCAAAGTAGTTTTCATTAGCAATAATCCTATTTTCAATAGAAAGAAGACAAACCTAAGTAAATTCTAACAAAAATATTTTAGCAAATATTTTACTAGCAAAAGAATTACTTCTGAAGAACATCTAAGATTTATGAAAACAATACACTAAACAACATAAGTTTTTGCCTAATAAACTTAACAATAATAAAAACATTAAACAAAACTAAAATAAGAGAAAACAAAATATAAAACAACTAAGTTAACAGAAAGTAAAACTTATAAAATAATTTATAAAAATATTTTCAATAAGAAATCAAACTAGCAATGAAATCAACTTGCAAGTTTTTATAGAACTAGAATTGATTTCATGCTATCAAAATAATAATTGACATAAAAATAAATTGGTTGATATACTACTACTAGCTAAAATAAAAAAATTCAACTAATATAAAAGAAAATAAATTAAAAACAATTAAAACGGAAGAAATAGAAATAAACCTAAAAACAACTAAAACAGAATCTGTTTTGCTTGAAACCCTAATTTATAATATTCTAAAAATTCCCAAATTGAACATAGTGATAAATAGAACTAATACAAACCAGTAGCAAAAAACAATCACTCAAAAAATATTTTTGAACTCAAGTTATTCAAATTCTAGTGATTTGAGCAAATTTCAATGAATTCAAATTTGAAAGTTTCAAATATGGTCAAACTTGTCATCTACACAAACTACATAAACTTTGTGACAGCATGCAAAAAGAATCACTCCGAAATAATTAAAAACCTAAAAGTTAGAGCAAAAAGAAAATTAGTATCTAGTCTGTCTAAAAACTAAAAACAGAAAAGAAAATTCTAACCTAGCGAACAGAGGGGTGATGTGGCAGTTTCTGATAGGTTGAGGGATGTGCACGGTTTAGCCTAACTAGAGGACGGCTAGAATTTAAAGAAAACGCTTCGGTTAATAATAACTAAACAGAAAACAGGTTGGTTCTTTTAAGAGAACTGAAGGGGTACGCGGAATCTAATCGGGGCCGTTGGAATAAGATCGAATGGAGGGGGAGGAAGGGGAGCTCATAGCTATGGAGGTGGCCCGCGATGGTGGACTCTGGCGATGGCGACGGCTCGGGCGTGATGCGGGCGAGCGTCCGAGTGGTCCTCCGGCATCGGGGAGGACTCCATTCAATGAGGGCGAGGATGGCGATGACAATTATCATGTCGCTGTTGCTCGGGGGCGACGGGATCGATGGGGAAGAGCTTCGAGGCGGCGGTGGTGTACAGGTGTCGACGGGGAGGTCGCTCTGGTGGCCCTGGAGCTCGAGAGAGTGCACGGGGAGGCGCGGACGGTGAAGTCGGTGGCTATGGCGTTCACGGCAACGGTTGGGGACGCGGGAGGTGTGCGCTGAAGCTACAATGGCACGGCGGCGGCTTCGGACTTCGGCGAGCGATTGCGGGGGGGGGGCGGAGAGAGAAAGGGGTTTTAGGGGGAACGGGTGTGGGAGGAGCTCGGGTATTTATAGGGAATCGAGCTCGGGATCACCCTCCGGTCCAAGTCTGGCGAGGTATGGAAGGAGGAGGAAGAAAATGAAGGAGGGGATGGGGTCGGTCGAGGGGGCCCGCGTGGTGGTGAGTCAGAGAGAGGAGGAGAGCGATCGGTGGCCGGTTGGAAGACGATTCAGACACGTTCGAAAAGATCTGTGCTAGATCTGCTGGTGGGCCGGCTCGGGCTTTCCTAAATAAAGCGATTTTCCTTTTTATATACAAAACAAAAAATGAAGTTGAATAAAAGGAAAAATAAAATACCTTTATATAGACATATTATATATCAAAGTGACAAGAAAAATAAACACTAAAAGATGAAGATATTTGCATTGTCAAAGAAAAATCCCATAAAATTAGAAAATTCAAACAGTGCTACTATTGCATATAAAATGCCATAAAGTATTTTCAAAAATACAAAAATTATTTTAAATTCATTTCTCTCCATTTTTATATTGAAGGGAATCATTTTACCCTATTTTCCATATATTTTTCTTGGAGAAAAATAAATTTGAAAATCACTTCAAGAATGGCTTCGAATTTTAAATTCAAATATTTTCCCAAATAATCTCCTGAGTTTTATAAATTCAAATATAATTCCAATTGCCCTTGTGTGGAGTGTCATATTGCTCCTCTCAAGATTTTGAATTTGGTAAGGGGATTTGAATTCTTTCAAACTTCAAAATAAAATTGAATCCATTATGGAATGAATTCCAAACAGGAAGGTTCAGTTGGTTTCAAATCCAAAAAAAATCAAATCCTTTATTTTGAAGAAGTCATGTAATCTTCTCTTACTGATTTGAATTGGAAAGTATTTGAAATGAAACACAAAGGGAAAGTCAGTTTATTCCCTCTCATTCAAAAGTTTCAAAAAGTTTCAAATTTCACTCAATTTCAATCACTCAATCAATCAAACAATCATTCATCTATTTATTATAACATTCCAAAATTTGGGATGTTACACCAAGCCACATATACTCATGATGTGCTCAAGAGGTTCAAGCTAGATGATGTTAAAGGGGCAAACACACCTATGCCAACGGCATGCCAACTTGACATTGATTCCAGTCTTCAGGCGTCTAGGGGGGGCGGGCCTCTCTTGGTGTGGGCCAAGGCCCCCTTGGTAAAAAAATGTCTTATTTTTCAACAAAAAATGGATGTTAAATTACATATTTTGACTGAAATTCGAAACACCCAGAAAACAAGGAATGAAACTAACCACTTAATTAATAGGTTTGTCCAATAAAAATGATAAAAGGACGTGCCTAAAGTATGTATAGATGATAAATAACGACATGAATCACATACTTCCTTCATCTCAGTTTACAAGTCCTGCACGTGTATCTAGTTCATCAATTTGATTAACTTAACTAGAGTCGTATATTACGAAAAAGATCATTAGAAACTTTAAATGTTCTATTTTCTAATGATATAATTTTTATGTTAAACAATATATTTTATATAAGTCAAATTGATGACCTAGATACACATGCAAGCCTTCTATATTGTGACGGAAGAAGTAAAAAATATGGATGCATCGAAGACGTATTAACATGTTTGTGATGTGGTCAACAAACTATTTGCTTTGTTCTTTTGAACATGTGCTTGATGTTATATGAAATTGAGGGTTCATATGAAGCGGGTCGGAAGCCTCTATCGACTGTAGCATTAAGATGTAAGATTTGGCGCCTCATTTACAAGGTTAGGACATGAAAGAGTAGCACTCAAATATAATCAGTTGTTGTACAATTGAATTTTGGATAGAATGAGTGCGTCATCTAGGTACCACCTAGATAAACATAAGATATATAAAACTACGTCCACCAGCACATAAAATATATAAAACTACGACCATCAACACATTGCAGAATGCATATGAAGCACAAATGCACTCATCTTTTTCTAACTTGAAGACACTCTTAAGGATGAACGAGAATGTGTTTACAAAGTGAAATTTAGGGGAGAATATTCCCTTGTAAATGGACAAAGGGCACCTGTTGCCAACTAAGGGTCAGTTTCTTTGGGCGAACTAAAAATTAAGCAGCCCCTCCCCTAAATTAATTATGTCATAACTAGTTTGGAAGTCTCAGTGAACAAGAAAAACGGCTTATGAAAAAAGTTAAAGAAGAAGGTTGTTTGTTTTTTAAGCTATCGAAAGAACCGGATGTTCCTCTTCACATTCTGTGGTCTCTTCCTTTTTGCCGCGTTTTAGAAAGAAGACATGACAAGCGACATCACATGGTAGCTGTAGTACTTGCATATCAATATATGTCGCTTTTGGGGCTGCCCTCACTCGGTTTTATACTGGAAGAAACTGCGCTCAGAAAAGGGAATTGTTGTGGCAACCCCGCCATATCAGTTGGATTCCTAGAGCGCCGTTGCAAGATGGCTCCTGGATTGGTTCGCGCAGGCACGGGGTGAGGAGCGAGTGATGATGATCCAGTCTGTCTATGCTCTATGGCTCGCCACAAATGAAGGAAGGGATGCCAAGCGCATTAAAGACCCACATGAAATAATGAATAGGGTGGTCAGACTAGTGGAGGAGTGGAAGCAGGTGCATGAACGAGCCCCCACTACAAATCAGCCAAGCATCAGGGCGAGATGGGAAGTGTCGGATGAGGGATGGATCAAGGCCAATGTGGATGGTGCATTCTCTCCTGTACGAGCTTGGGGTGCGGGTGGTGTTGTGTTACGAGACCACACCGACGCATTTCGAGCTGTTGCTTGTCACTTCTTTGGGCATGCGTCAAGTGTGGAGCTGGTGGAGGCGATGGCATGCCGGCGGGCCATCCACCTCGCTGGTGAAACCGGTGTGCAGAACCTGCACATTGAGCTTGACAATGCGGGTGTTGTCGCTACGATCAACAGACAGGTGATGGACCTCTCGACGATGGGCCCGTGTATTCAAGATATCAAGCGGCTGTTACGTCAGTTCATGCAGGTGAAGGTTACGTGGACGAAGAGAGATGCGAACGTTGTCGCAGATAAGTTAGCGAAAGTAGGACTAGGGGATAAGCTTTGTATTGGCTATCTGTTCCCCCAGGCTGTATTCTCGAGACCCTCTCGGACGAGATTCCTAGCTACGCTTAATTAATAAAGTAGCGGCTTTAATATATATATATATATATATACTGTTTTCCTGACTGTAAAAGGAAGGAATTGTGTCCAAAACATTTCCATGTGTTTTTTATTTTGATTTGAAGTTATTATGCATGCAGCATTTGGTTGTCTGGATGGATGGTGCCGAACCACACGAGACCCAAAATAGCACAACTGGCCACATTCAAAGCAAAGCATACACCAAACCGCACCATCATCCAAACACCAAAATCATTAAGCTAGACAGCTCATGCAACACTACAAAAATGTATGTACGACTGTACGAGTACGTACGTGGTATATCTGCATAGGGAAATCATCCAAGATTACACGTACAGCATGATGATTGAAAAAAGAATGTAAAGCTCTTTTACTTTCTACAACTATAGTATAGGCTGTAGATACATGAATTTTGCATCACTCACCGAGCTTTCTGGCCATTTTAAAACATGCGCATAAAGCTCCCTATATCACCCTCTTCAATTAGAGTAGTAATAACCTCAACACTGAATTGATTCTCTCCACAAGCAATCAATAACTGAATAACCCAATCTCACTGTCAATTCTCCTAAACTCTCCCAAAAAATGATAAGAAAAGTGAAACAAATCTCATGGAAAATACCGCAAACAACCCAAAAACCAAACTAAGTTCATTTTCTTTTTGTTTGTTCTGATTTTTTTTTTTGATTTTTTCTCTCTCTCTTTTTCCCAAGCGTCAATGCAACACCTCGGAAAGTCGGAAGTCATCAGAAGTACTGGAATTTAGAAGCCGACGGCAACAGCGGCCGCGGTGGCGGTTTCCGGCGTCTCCGGCAACGAGATATCGTCATCATCATCTTCGAAGAGGGACCCAATGACCATGAACTCCCCGTCCTCCTCAGCCACGGTCACGGTCGCGCCTTCTTGGATCTGCAGCTTCTCCCTGTACGAGTTGATCTTCTCCAGCTTCAGCCCGGCGCGGAAGCGTTCGATGAAGTTGTCCGCCTTGGTGTTTACGTCGGGGCTCGCGCAGTACGACGGTGCCGGCGATGCTGTGACCGACGGAACCTCTTCCTCCTCCCCCTCCAGCATCGGCGGTGGAGGAGGCGGTGGAGGCATTGGGGGCAACGGCGGAGGAAGCGGATAGGCGTAGTAGACGACACCGCGCCTGGGATACAGCGGCGGCTGCTGCGGGTACCCCTGCGCGCGTGGTTGCTGTTGCAGGTGCGCGCTCGCCCGCGGCGGCGGTGGCTGCGAAGGAGCGGGGCGAGACGGATGCTGTGGTGGTTTCCTTGATCGGCGCGTTGGTGGCGGCGGAGGTGGCGGCTGCGGCGGCGCGAGGGAGTTAATGCGGCGGCTCTTGCTGCCTCCTTTCTTGAAGAGGTTGGAGAAGATGGATGACGGCGGCGGCGGTGGAGGGGGTGGCGGCGGTGGCGCGGGTGGAGGGTTGGTACGGCCGGTAGCTTCGGGGCTCGCCGATGCTTCGGACGAAGGCGACGAGTAGTGGTCATCGGAGAGATGGTGGTGGTGGTGCCTCTCCCTCTTCATGATAATGCTCTTGCGCTTCTTCTGGTAGAACAGAGCAATGGCGGAGGCCAATTCCTTTGCGCCGCCCACGCTGCCGCTCCTCTTCTTCTTGCTCCTTGACATTGTCGCCGGTGGCGGAGGTGGTGGCGGCGGCGGAGTCCCTGGGGGAAACATGACCGTCGATGACGGCTGCGGGTTATTGATCTCTTCCACTATAATCTCCTTCTCCACTTCTTCCATTGTCGGCAGGTTCTCGAGGCTGCGGCGGCGACGGCGAGGCTGCGGCGGCGGGGGTGGTGGTTCCGACACCATCTCCGATAGCGTAGCGCCCAGCTCCTCCGGGCTCCACGTCCTGCTCCTCGCCGGCGTAGCGAGAGTCTCCGTGGGATGCGTCCTCTCTTCCTCCACCTCAGCCATCTCGGGGAGCCTCTCGGGGAGCCTCTCGAGGCTGCGGCGGCGACGGCGAGGCTGCGGCGGCGGGGCAGGTGTTGGTTCCGCGGACGCCATCCCCGACAGCGTAGCGCCCAGCTCCTCCGGGCTCCACGTCCTGCTCCTCGCCGGCGTAGCGAGAATCTCCATGGGATGCATCCCCTCCTCCTCCACCTCAACCATTTTGGGGAGGCTCTCGACGCTCCGCCTCCGCCTCCTCGCGTCCTGAGACAGCGGTCTGGTGCGCACCTCGTAGGTGTCCACAGGGATCGTCTTCACATCCGACGACGTCCTCCTGAGCGACCGATCGGCGTCGCGGGTCCTATCGGGCCGCTCCTCTGGCCGGGTCCGGTACAGCTCGGCGTCGTCGTACGAGCGCCAAGCCAGCTCCGGTGATGCTAGGCCCCAGACGCCATCGCTGTCCAGCCTCAGCTCCGGGTAGGAGCTGCTGCTCTTCATCCGCCGGATCCCGGTCTGGGCGTTGTGGTTGGTGTAGGAGTTGTTGAAGCTCGCCCACACATCCTCCGTGGACGGCTCCGGCGTGGCCGCCGCCACCGGGGATACCCGCAGATGGCTCTTGGGCGCGGGCGCCGCGGGGCCGGGGGCCTCCCCATCGCCGTCGCCCCCGCCGCGGCCGAGGAGGCCGCAGAGGATGGCGAAGAGCACGAGGCAGAGGTTGACGACGTCCCAGCCGCTCTTGAGCGTAATCCCTCCACGCTGGAAACCGCCCCCGCCTCGGCGCACCGCGGAGGGGAGCAAGAGCAGCACGAGCAGGGAGAAGAGGAGGACGAGGACCCAGACCTTGGCGCCGCCGGCGGCGCCATTGTCGTCGGCGTCGGCGGTGGAGTAGGAGGAGGTGCTAGGACCCGTGGCGGCAGTGCTGGAACCGGTCCTTTCGTCCATCGCGCCGCAGCTTTCCGGCCGTGTAGCACGGTTGAGATGCGAAAGCCAAAAGCGCAAAAATGGTTCGTGTCGAGCTTTTTGGATCTCTCTCTCGCTCTCGCTAATCTGCTGGCCTCCTCTGTCTGCGTCTGCTTTCTTTTGGCTGGTTTATATACGTGAGGTGTGTTGAGGGGAGGAGTGGTACATGCTTTAGTTGTTTGTCCGGTTATATTATGCGGCACGGAATCAAAATGATTTTGGTTGAAGAAAACGGGGAATGGATGATTGATTGTTGGGCACTCGAGTCTAGTGTAATGCGTTGGCCTAGGTGAACGTCAATCTTTTCTTAATCCAGCACAGCGAGTACGAATTACGCGCTTAAAATTCTGTGTGCCCAGGAACCTTCGGTGCCAAGTACACTAGTGTAGTCGTTGCATTGCATCCCAGCGTTTGATTGATTAGTTTGTACCAAACTGACTGGTGGGCCCGTGGAATGTAGAACTTGGAAATGGATGAATCTCACCAATTGTACACTAGTAGAGGGTCTCTACTGTGGGAGTACATTGGCTGCTCCCTCTTTTTTGACGAAATCCATTGGCTGCTCATTCTTTTTTAACGAAATGGAGGAGATTACATGTCTAATGACTTATTTTTATTTTACGAAACATAAAAGATCAAAGAAAATGATTTGTCTCTCAGATGTGGCGTGCTGATTGTTGTGAGCTGAAGCCTGAAGCAAGCAATGTATGTGTGCGCTAGCTGTTGCAACAAGCTTTCAAGTTGTAACGTCCCGGCGCGGCGCGTGTTTTCTTCCGGAAATGCTCCGAGCAACTGATGCCAGCCAGGGTTTGTTATCTTCTCGCCCTGAAAGACCAACAAAACCCAATGAAACTTAACCTTCCAATCCAGAACCGGAAGCAAGGGGGTTTTCTAAGATATGCAACACATTCTCCATGCGGCGGGCGAGCTAGCCGGCGGGACTGAAAGTGGTTCTTGTTGGCTCCCCCCCCCCCCCCCCCCCCCCCACCTGCTTGTTTTGGGAGGTGGTCATGAGCGATCGGCAAGCTAGCTAGCTCTGGCTTACAGCGGAGCAAATAGAAATAGTGGCCCGGCCCCTCTTCCTCTTGGCTCATCATTCACGCAACGACAACGACCGGACCATACAAATCCATCTTGGTTGGATCATCTCATGCTCATGGAGTCATGGGAGTAGCAGTAGCACTTGCTTCAATTTCTTCCTTCCCTTCCAGATATCCGGCCGAGTACGTCCACCATTTTCTCCTCAAAAGAAGCTTTACACTTCATTCATAGTGCATGTCGAGTGATCCATCCAAATCGTCAAAGGTGTTCCCACCGAGCCAAACTTATGTTCATCCTGCGATATCCATCCATTCGCTCATTTATTGTTGTCGTACATATTGATAGTGCGAATACAAGCAGGTAATAAACTACTCCTAATAGTAGTAATACTGGCATCATCTCATGGTCATAAGGGTGTCTTCTTCTCTACGTTCGGACTGTGATACCAAATCGTGTCATTCAATGGTATTCACATATTTCAACAATAAATTAAACTAACTAGACAATATTTGTGCAAACACGGTAGATTTTTAAATAACTCGAAAAGGATTCATGCAAACATGACAGATTTTATATAAATACAATAAAATTAATTACATTTCAGACATACTTTTACTAAAAGCAAAACTCGTTTGACTTTGGAGGTATAATCCCCAATATAAAAAGTCATCGGCGCCCATTCCTTGCCAGACTACCACGATCCTCGAGAACCGAAGCTCCGGTACTTGCCTTCGCCTCCAGCTAATTCCCAGCAACCCCTGTCGTCGTAGCTTGAGCGGCTAATTGGTCGACGATTATCAGCCCGCCAAGCTTGGCGTCAGGCAGAGGGGAAGAGCGGTGGCTTCCTTGCGACCCGAGCGGCTAATTGGTCGACGATTATCAGCCCGCCAAGCACCTCGTCGTCGCTCTTGCCCCACACGTTGTCCGCTGCCTCGTCGAACTCCTCGTATGCAGCCTCCAGTTCTCCCGACGTTGGTGTAGGACCGAAAGTAAGTCTGGAGGAGGGGTGATTAGACTACTTGACCAATTAAAAGTTTTGTCTTTTCTCAAATTTTAGTGTTTGCAGTTTTAGCATTCATGCAAGTCAATTTCACCCTACACATGCAAGTCTAAGAGTATAGCAGCGGAAAGTAACAACAAGCATGAGTAAAAGGGATAGGATAGGAAGATCAAACGCAATTGTAGACACGATGATTTTTCCCATTGTTCCGATAGATGGCGCTATCGTATATCCACGTTTATGGAGTCTTCAACCCACGAAGGGTAACGGCCACGAGAGTCCACGGAGGGCTCCACCCATAAGGGTCCACGAAGTAGCAACCTTGACTATTTCATATGGCTTCCGTCCACGAAGGACTAGCCTCACTATGGGTAGATCTTCACGAAGTAGGCGATCTCCTTGCCCTTACAAACTTCTTGGTTCACTCCATAACACGAAGTAGGAGACTCCCAAGCGACACCTAACTGTAGGACCGAAAGTATGTCTAGAGGGGGGGTGATTAGACTACTTGACCAAATAAAAGTTTTGCATATACCAAGTTTTAGGGTTAACAGTTTTTAGCATTTCATGACAAGTCAAGTACACCCTACACATGCAAGTCTAAGAGTATATAGCAGCAGAAAGTAACAACAAGCATGTATAGAAGGGATATGGTAGGAAGATCAAATGCAATTGTAGACACGATGATTTTTCCCGTGGTTCCGATAGGTGGCGCTATCGTACATCCACGTTTATGGAGTCTTCAACCCACGGAAGGTAACGGTCGCGAGAGTCCACGAAGGGCTCCACCCAGAAGGGTCCACGAAGTAGCAACCTTGACTATTCCATAACGGCTTCCGTCCACGAAGGACTAGCCTCACTATGGATAGATCTTCACGAAGTAGGCGATCTCCTTGCCCTTACAAACTTCTTGGTTCACTCCACAACACGAAGTAGGAGGCTCCCAAGCGACACCTAACCAATCTAGGAGGCACCGCCCTCCAAAAGGTAATAGGCTCGGTAATGACGATGGACTCCTTGCTCTTGTGCTTCAAGATGATAGACTCATCAGCATCCAATCACTCTCTCACAAATTTGGCATGGTGGAAGAGATGGGATTGGTGGAAAGCTACTTGGGGAGGCTAGAAATCAAGATCCATATGATTGGAGTGGAAGATTTTGACCTCAACACAAGGATAGGTGGTTCTCTCTCAGAAAATCGGATAGGATAGGTATGGAATAGTTCTGAGTGCTTCTCTCTCGAGTAGGTGGTGGTGAAGGGGTATATATAGGCATCCCCAAAAATCCAACCGTTACACACAAAATAACCAACTCGGTGACACCGATGTGTTAATCTCGGTGGTACCGAAGTGACCAAAAGGTGGCAACTTTTGAATCTTGGTGAGACCGATATAGGAAACTCGGTTCCACCGATAAGGTAACCAGCGGTCAGATTTCCAATCTCGGTGACGCTGATCCAACATTCTCGGTGGGACCAAAAATGTGAATTTGCGTAACAGAAAGTTGGCAACCTTAACTCGGTGGCACCGATATGGAATCGGTTGCACCGAAGTGGCTAGGGTTTGGCAGAGTCTGTCTAGGTTCTAGAATCGGTGGCATCGGTATGGGAAAGTTGGTTGCACCGATTTTGAGTGTTAGGTATAGAACATACTTTGGTGGGAGAGTTTGTGGATGTTTTTGGTGACTATCACTTGTGCACGTTTGAGCATATTTTTCACCAACAAAACCTTACCCCCTTTTAATAGTATTGGCTTTCCTATGGACTCCAAGTGATTTCTCACAAATATAAAATGTAGAGTCATTTTGCTTGAAGCTTGGCCAACCTATTTCCTTGCATCTTGGGGTATGTCCACACTCTCCTTTTGCCAATCCTATCATTGAACATTTCCTGAAATATATTTGGTGGAAACATTAGTTCAATGACTTATATGTTTTTATTAATTACCAAAACCACCAAGGGAGCAAATGTGCTTTCAATCTCCCCTTTTTGGTAATTGATGACAACATATAGATCAAAGCTTCGACATATGATAAAATCGATGAATATAATCGTCACTTTGAGAGGTATGTGATAAGCAAGAGCTCCCCCTAAATTTGTGCATTATTTTGAATTTGCGTTTGAATGCAAATGCACAATCTATTAGGTATGTGGGGCACTTCTTCCATGTCACATACAACTTGGTGGTGTGCGAGAATAATTAGAATGAATAACAACGCACAACACAATCAAGCAAAGGTGAATGATCATCACATGAGCATTTAAGATGATAGGAAATAGTAGCATCACCCATAACAACGTATGATCACACATAAACACAAAAGTATCTCACGCCAAACCAAAAGTTTTTGAAAAGCAACAAACACCAAAACGCTCTTTCGCTCGAAGCCTAAAGATCTGTATACACTTCTCCCCCTTTGGCAACAAGTTACCAAAAAGTTCAAAGGCATACATCTAAACGTTCTTGGGCTGATCTCCTCCGGTTGTTGATGAAGGAGTCGAGATGACAACGTCGGCGAAGATCTCTGCAGATGTCATGGATGGAGTTGGAGTGACAGGTGAAGAAACTGAAGTAGATGGAGCAGGAGCTGTGCTGACAGTAGCTGGAGCTGATGAAGCAGGCCTCAAGTCTTGTGCAGGCACTGTGGCTGATCTGGCCTGAGTGGGTGAACTGAGTGCCCGGCCTTAGAGGTGATTCATCCTCCTCATCATCATCATCATCATCGTCATCTGAAGTAGAAGAGACCTGAGGGATGTGTATGGAGCCAACTTCATGCTGAAGCTCTGTGACTGTCTTAGTCAACCTGTCTACCTTATCAGTAAGGGTCTTGATTCTGGTTTCAAAGATCCTGACAAGACTATTCTGGTTGTCCAGAATCCCCTTGATGTCCTTTTGCATGCCCTGAACTGATGCTATCAACAGATCCATTTGCTCATTCCTGAATTGAGGGGCTTGAGCACTAGTGGCTCTAACTGTCTCTGCCTCTGCCTGAGCTGCAGCTGAAGTGGGATGATCAGTATCCATCACCACAACATTGTCCTCGATATCTGGCTGTAGGGGCAAATGTGGATGATCTAGGGCAAAGATGTGCTTCTCCAATCTTGAGTTGATAAGCATCTGGATGTAGGGTGCATAACAGCAGGAGCGCTTCTGGTCAGCAGCAACCCTCTTGATTGTCTCAACAATCAAATCCATGACTCTGATCCTAGTGTGTCTGTCAAGGTGGATCAACATATATGGAGTGGCCTTGGATCATCTTATCATCTCTGGACTTGGGCATCAAGGTATGCCTCAGAATGGTGTTGATAGTGTGGAGGCTAGCCTGAAGAAAGTAGATTGATTCTAGCTTGTGAGACTTCACATTTGCAGCAGGGATCCCCTTGTACATATTAGCCATAGCATTGTGGGTAGCCTTGGATTCTGAGTATACATCCAAGTCACCATCCTATGCTTCAGGAACTCCTAAGATATCAGCCCATTCTTCAACAGTTGATTCATACCTTGCACCTTCAGTCATCCATACAATTCTACCATCTCCGTAGAAGTGTGTAGTGGAGTAGAATTGCATGATCATCTCATCATTCCAAGCTATGAATTCTCTGCCAACAAACTCATCCAAGCCTATGCAATGGAAATTGTCTTGAACACTTGGGAAGAAGTGCTCATTCTCCTTGATGAATTTCCAATCAACATACCGCATATCACTCATAGCTGGACTCTTGTCAAAGAGCACAGTCTCATAGAAATCTTGTTACTCCTTGGTATAGAATCTGTAGTCCACAGCTGTCTTCTTCCTCTGGGCATAAGGATCTACAGCTCTCCAAGCTCTCAATCCTGAATCCTTCCTCTTCTTCATATCCTCAGCTAGTGGGTAGCTGGCATTGTGTACCGGAAGGTGTGGTCTGAGCTTCATCAAGGTTGTCAAATCATCATCAACTTCAGCTCTGGAGGCAGTCCCTTTGTTCTTCTCAGAAGCTGGAATCTGCCTAGTTGTCCTCTTAGGCTTCTCAGCAGCAGCCTTCTTGGATGTGCCAGTCTTTGGCATAGCATCAGACATCAGTTTCTTTGCCTTCTTCTTGGGAGGAGCCTTTGTAGCTGGCTCATCCTCCTCTTCCTCAGCAACAGCACCAGTTGCTTCCTCTGGATCTTCATACATGGAAGTAGGCCTGCCAGTCACATGAATAATCCTCTTCCTGGACTTTTTCTCCCCTGCCTTCTTAGGCATAGCTTTCTTGGGGACTTCAACTGAGATAGTTGCTCTCGCAGTCTCATGAGCCTCGAAGGTTGAGGCAGGTGCATAGATCTTGCTGACAACCCTCTTGGAGGAAGTGGCTTCAGTAGCAGACTTCCTAACAGCTTTCTCTTGCTTCTTAGCAAGAATATCCTCGGGAATGAAATCTGAGTCTTCTTCATCTGAGTTCAGCTTCTTCCTGGTTCTGGTGGCAGCCTTGGGCAACCCATGAGAGCTGGGGTGCTGGATCTGAGAAAGAACTGGCTTCTGGGCTTGTTCCAGAACTCATATCAACTCCCTGTCGTGGCAAATTCTGACGGTCTTCTGAGCCTGACATACTGTCCGTGTGAATAGAGTATAGGATAGCAGAAGAAGATGAGTCATCACAAAATGAGGCTATTTTTCGAAATTTGAGCAATGAATTTTCAATGGTTTTGCAATCTGTCAAATAGATATCGGTGCAGCCGAAAAGAAATTTTCGGTGGGGCCGAGACAAACTAACTCCTTAACAGGAACTTGGCAGCCTTTTAGGTAGGACCGAAAAGAGCTACTCGGTTCCACCGAGTTAGTTCTCAACCTCACTGAAAAGCATATCGGTGAGACCCATATTTTTGTTTCGATTCCATCAAGATTTATCGGGCGGATGGCAAAACCCTAGAAAATCAATCTAACTCAAAATTTTGGAGCTTTGAGTGGATGCATATATGAGCAAAGGTTTCAAAGATGATTATCAAGTACCCAATCCGCAAGAATCGGATGGGGAGCGCACTAGAGATCGAATCCGTACCCTAGCTTGGTGCGGATCCTCTACGGCGGCGACGAGGGAGTAGATTTTGTTGACGGCGGCGATTCCTAGCGGCGGAGGAGCGCAGGAAGACAAGGGCGACAACCAGGGGTCTCGAGGCGGCAGCTTAGGGTTCTGAGGCGCGACGTTTGAAGATAGAAATTTCAAAGCGTCGGGGTCCACAGCATATATACTGTCAGTGATACCGATTTTATGTTTTTGGTGTCACCGAGTTCCACAACTATCGGTTGATAGGGAAACTCGGTGTAACCGAGAATATGCAATCGGTGTTACCGAGATTGAAAACCAGATCAACCCTAGGCATTCGGTGAGACCGAGATTGTTGGGTTGGTTCCATCGAGATGCACTTGGGAGGTTTTAATGGTCAGTCCTTGTCGATACGGAACTCCGAGTGCTCCACACACAGAGGGATCGAAAAGCACTTGTTCAAATTTTGTGATGCAACATGAATGGAATATGAGGTGAGAAAGCATAGATAGCTAGAGAGTGGTCCTAGGCATTCTTGTCCATCCAATTGGCAAAAGAGAAAATCAATAACCAAATAGCAACAATTGGATGTCCTCGAATGAGAAAATAAATCCAGACCAACATGCTCACACAATAAGATGTCAAAAGAAATCATGACAAACATGCACAAACACACTAGCATCTGACAAGCACTTGGGCGATGACGAAGTCATCTATATATGAGTATTTGACTTAGGAGCCAAGTAAGAGTACTTGATCATAGGTCATACTCATTGTTTAAGCACAAGTGGTGTTACCACTTTTACATAAAGCATTTAATGTTGTCACATACTAAAAGATGCTTTGACTCAAGTCTTAGAGTAAAGCTCCCCCTTGATGTGACATCCCCCCATAAGAGGGATAAACTAACCTTGGGTTTTGTCAATGAAAACTTCATGTTGGTGAGGTAGTTGTGGATGCTCAATGTTGATGAAGATCACCAAGAGTTGGCAGCATCCTTGTTGTTTCCTTACTCCTCTCACCTACATGGGTTAGTCCCAACACACAAGAGACAAATACAAGGATATCTATGGACATGGAGTGCAAAGCATATGTTATGATGTCCATTAATTAGTTGATTACCTTGTACCTTGCTTACCTTTGAGGGAATGTGTGACTCCTTGAACTATTGCATTGAGTTGATGTTGAGTGCAAAAAGTCCTTGCCAATAATGAATGTGAGTGAATTTCATTGGCGGAGTCACCCCTCAAGAACTTACTAGTTCTTCTTATTGGGGACCCACATCAAGTTGATGGGGATCCTTGGTGTTGAAGTATCCTTTGTAGTATTTGAGCTTGGCGTAGCCTTGGGAACCCATTCCACCAAAGCTAGGGGGTCGTCTTCATATGAGTCAATGTCCTCTTGAAGCTTGTTCGTGCCCTTGAGCTTGTGGTCATGTGGTGGAAGGTCATCTTGAGTGTTTGTCCCCTTGGGAAGAGTATTGGAATAATTCTCCTTTTGAGGAACAAACTTGGGCTTGGGATATTGACCTTCTTCCCATTCAACTCCATTAGCATTGAAGTAGCCAACACAACGATTCTTCCGGTATCCTCCGTGCTTGCGTACAATTTCCTCAAATTGCTTACATCCGGCAAGACTCTTGTAGATACCTTTTTCTATAATTCCTTTCAATAAAGTATTTTCTTGCTCAAGTGTAACTTGGCTAAGAGAATCATCATTAGTATAATCAATAGAACTACTAGAAGCAGCATCATTGGGTTTAGCATTTTTATTGTTGCTACTAGATGAAGAACCTTTCTTGCCCTTGTTACTAGATTGCTTAGTTTTAACTTGAGGCATGAAAGCAGACAAGAGTAGTCATTTGGCTAGATAATATGAGGTCTTTTTTGGAGATCGTCATTGATAGCTTTGAGAAACTCGTGCTCTTGCTCCAAGTTGAGCTTCTCGAAGCGTAGCTTCTCATGAGTTCTCACAAGCTCTCTATGATCTTCGAGAGTAGATTCATGAGCTAACTTAAGAGTGTTTAGTTCTTTAGTTAGTTGTTCTATTCTCATCTTATCATCATAAAATGACTCATCTTGACTAGAATGAGAATTATCAAGTTCATTTTGATCAATATTAAAAGTTTTATCACAAATCAAGTCATCATCACAAAGTAAGTCATCTTCATCACTATCAAAATCAAGATAATAGGGGTGTGATACCTTGGGGCCTTTAGCCATGAAGCAACTTCCACTCCCTTCATTTGGTGAATCAAATAGATCGTAGGAGTTGGTAGTCACTAGAGCAATTCCGGCAACATCATCATCTTGACTATAGTCGGAGTCGGAGTGATATCTTCTCTTAGAGTTGTTGTCGGAGTCGGAGCCGGAAACCCATTCACCAACATGAGCTTGATGTTTTCTTCTTGTGTAGCTCTTGGTGTACTTGCCCTTCTTCTCTGAATCTCTACTTCTCCTTGAGTGTCTTCGTTCATAACGATCATCTCTACTCCTTCTCTCTCTTTGTGGTGATTCATTCCTTGAGCTTCGTCTTTGAGGTGACTCTTCTCTTCTTTTGTAGGGAGCCATGCACTCATTTGAGTAGTGTGCGGGCTTCCCACAATTGTAGAAATTGCGGTCACGACTTGACGAAAGCTTCTCTTCATATCTTGAGTTGGAGTTTCTTTATTTGCCTCTATTCTTGTAGAACTTGTTGAATTTCTTGACCATGAGGCTTATCTCTTCATTGGTGACAAGGTTGTTGCTTGAAGTTGCGGGAGCATCACTTGTGGCTTTGTAAGCACCGCTAGACTTGTGATGAAGTTCTTCCTTATCTTTTAGTGTCATCTCATGAGCAACAATCCTTCCAATGACTTCCGTAGGCTTGAGATCTTTGTGGTTTGGCATCATTTGGATCAATGTGCACACGGTGTCGTATCTCTCATCCAAAGCTCTAAGTATCTTCTTGATGATGAATTTGTCGGTCATTTCTTCGCTTCCTAAGCCAACAATCTCATCTGTGATGAGAGCTAGCCTAGAGTACATCCCTGCGACTCCTTCACCATCCTTCATCTTGAACTTGTCAAGCTGACCTTGAAGAACATCTAACTTGGATTCTCTCACGGACTCGTTTACTTTGTGCATATCAACCAAAGTATCCCAAATCTCTTTTGCATTCTCAAGACGGATGATTTTGTTGAATTCTTTGGGGCATAAGCAGTTGAAGAGAATGTCGCATGCTTGAGCATTGAGTTGCAACATCTTCAACTCATCCGCGGTCGCTTCACGATCCGGTTCCCGTCCATCCGCAAAGAACTGACCTTGCAAGCCAACAAGAACAACAGCCCAAACGGCAGGGTTATGACCAAGAATATGCATTTTCATTTTGTGCTTCCAACTAGCAAAATTAGTGCCATCAAAGTACGGACCTCTACGGTGATAACTTCCCTCACTAGATGCCATACTCTCCTAGGTTGTGAGACCTAAGCAATGGAGACCAAATCTCTGATACCACTTGTAGGACCGAAAGTATGTCTAGATGGGGGTGATTAGACTACTTGACCAAATAAAAGTTTTGCCTATACCAAGTTTTAGGGTTGACAGTTTTTAGCATTTCATGGCAAGTCAAGTACACCCTACACATGCAAGTCTAAGAGTATATAGCAGCGGAAAGTAACAACAAGCATGTATAGAAGGGATAGGGTAGGAAGATCAAACACAATTGTAGACACGTTGATTTTTCCCGTGGTTCCGATAGGTGGCGCTATCGTACATCCACGTTTATGGAGTCTTCAAACCACGGAGGGTAACGGTCGCGAGAGTCCACGAAGGGCTCCACCCAAAAGGGTCCACGAAGTAGCAACCTTGACTATTCCATAACGGGTTCCGTCCACGAAGGACTAGCCTCACTATGGGTAGATCTTCATGAAGTAGGCGATCTCCTTGCCCTTACAAACTTCTTGGTTCACTCCACAACACGAAGTAGGAGGCTCCCAAGCGACACCTAACCAATCCAGGAGGCACCACCCTCCAAAAGGTAATAGGCTCGGTAATGACGATGAACTCCTTGCTCTTCTGCTTCAAGATGATAGACTCCTCAACACCCAATCACTCTCTCACAGATTTGGCATGGTGGAAGAGATGGGATTGGTGGAAAGCTACTTGGGGAGGCTAGAAATCAAGATCCATATGATTGGAGTGGAAGATCTTGACTTCAACACAAGGGTAGGTGGTTCTCTCTCAGAAAATCTAA
This sequence comes from Hordeum marinum, assembly GCA_022496015.1. NCBI lineage: Eukaryota > Viridiplantae > Streptophyta > Magnoliopsida > Poales > Poaceae > Hordeum > Hordeum marinum. Next base: position 260,336,915 of record CM039674.1, on the reverse strand, counting down.
TAGGATAGGTATGGAATAGTTCTGAGTGCTTCTCTCTCGAGTAGGTGGTGGTGAAGGGGTATATATAGGCATCCCCAAAAATCCAACCGTTACACATAAAATGACCAACTCAGTGACACCGATGTGTTAATCTCGGTGGTACCAAAGTGACCAAAAGGTGGCAACTTTTGAATCTCGATGAGACCGATATAGGAAACTCAGTTGCACCGATAAGGTAACCAACGGTCAGATTTCCAATCTCGGTGATGCCGATCCAACATTCTCGATGGGGCCGAAAATGTGAATTTGCGTAACAGAAAGTTGGCAACCTAAACTCGGTGGCACCGGTACAGAATCGGTTGCACCGAAGTGGCTAGGGTTTGGTAGAGTCTGTCTAGGTTCTGGAATCGGTGGCACCGGTATGGGAAAGTTGGTTGCACCGATTTTGAGTGTTAGGTATAGAACAGACTTTGGTGGGAGAGTTTGTGGATGTTTTTGGCGAATATCACTTGTGCACGTTTGAGCATATTGTTCACCAACAAAACCTTACCCCCTTTTAATAGTATTGGCTTTCCTATGGACTCAAAGTGATTTCTCACAAATATAAAATGTAGAGTCCTTTTGCATGAAACTTGGCCAACCTATTTCCTTGCATATTGGGGTATGTCCACACTCTCCTTTTGCCAATCCTATCATTGAACATTTCCTGAAATATACTTGGTGGAAACATTAGTTCAATGACTTATATGTTGTTATTAATTACCAAAACTACCAAGGGAGCAAATGTGCTTTCACTAACCAATCTAGGAGGCACCACCCTCCAAAATTTAATAGGTTCGGTAATGATGATGAACTCCTTGCTCTTGTGCTTCAAGATGATAGACTCCTCAACACATACTCACTCTCTCACAGATTTGGCTTGGTAGAAGAGATGGGATTGGTGTAAATCAACTTGGGGAGGCTAGAAATCAAGATCCATATGGTTGGAGTGGAAGATCTTGATCTCAACACAAGGGTAGGTGGTTCTCTCTCAGTAAATATGATAGGATATGTATGGAGTAGTTCTGAGTGCTTCACTTTCGAGTAGGTGGTGGTGAAGGGGTATATATAGGCATCCCAAAAAATCCAACCATTACACACAAAATGACCAACTCGGTGACACCAATGTGTTAATCTCAGTGGTACCGAAGTGACCAAAAGGTGGCAACTTTTGAATCTCGGGGGGACCGATATACGAATCTTGGTTGCATCGAAAAGGTGACCAACGGTCAAATTTCCAATCTCGATGAAGTCGACGCAACATTCTCGGTGGGACCGAAATTGTGAATTTGCGTAACAGAAAGTTGGCAACCTAAACTCGGTGGCACCGGTATGGAATCGGTTGCACCGAAGTGGCTAGGATTTGGCTGAGTGTGTCTAGGTTCTGGAATCGGTGGCACTAGGATAGGAATGTTGGTTGCACCGATTTTGAATGTTTGGCTATAGACAGACTTTGGTGGGAGAGCATGTGGATGTTTTTGGTGACTATCACTTGTGCACATATGAGCATTTTGTTCAGCAACAAAAACTTACCCCCTTTAATAGTATTGGCTTTCCTATGGACTCAAAGTGATTTATCACAAATGTAAAATGTAGAGTAGTCTTGCTTGAAGCTTGGCCAACATATTTCCTTGCATCTTGGGGTAATTCCACAATCCTTTTGCCATCCCTATCATTGAACTTTTTTTGAAATATACTTGGTGGAGACATTAGTTCAATGACTTATATGTTGTTATTAATGACCAAAACCACCAAGGGAGCAAATGTGTTGTCAATCTCCCCCTTTTTGGTAATTGATGGCAACATATAGATCAAAACTTCGACAAAGATATAATCAATGAATATAATCGCCGCTTTGAGAAGTATGTGATAAGCAAGAGCTCCCCCTAAATTTGTGCATTATTTTAAATTTGCGTTTGAATACAAATGCACAATCGATTAGGTACATGGGTCACTTCTCACATGTCACATACAACTCGGTGGTGTGCAAGAATAATTAGAATGAACATCATAGCACAACACAATCAAGCAAAGATGAATGATCATAACTTAAGCATTAGGATGATAGGAAATAGTAGCATCACACATTAAAGCATATGATGAAACATCATCAAACATGTATCCCAAGCAACCAAAAAAGTATCACAGCAACCAAGAGACAATTGTTTTGAAAAAGCAATAAACACCAAAACGATCTCTCACTCGAAGCCTAAAGATCTATATACACTTCTCCCCCTTTGGCAACAAGTTACCAAAAAGTTCAAAGGCATATATCTAAGAGTTCTTGGGTTGATCTCCTCTGGTTGTTGATGAAGGAGTTGAGAGAATAGTGTCGGAAAAGATCTTTGTAGATGTCGTGGATGGAGTTGGAGTGGCAACTGGAGGAACTGGAGCTGATGGAGAAGGAGTTGAAGTGACAGTAGCAGGAGGTGATGAAGAGGGCCTCAAGTCTGGAGCAGGCACTATGGTTGATCTAGCCTGAGTAGTGAACTGTGTGCTCGGCCTGAGAGGTGATCCATTCTCCTCCTCATCATCATCATCATCTGAAGAAGTGGAAGAAACCCGAGGGATGTGCACTGAGTCAACTTCCTTCTAAAGCTCTATGACTATCTTAGTCACCTTGTCCACCTTATCATTAAGAGTCTTGATCCTTGTTTCAAAGATCCTCACAAGACAGTTTTGGTTGTCCAGAATCCCCTTAATGTCCTTCTACATGCACTGAACTGATGAGATCAAAAGATCCATTTGCTCATTTCAGGATCTAGGGACTTGAGCACTAGTGGCTTGAGCTGCCTCTGCCTCTACCTGAGCTGCAGCAGATGTGGGATGATCTAGGTCCATCACCATGATGTTAACCTCAAGCTCTGGTTGTTGGGAAAATGGGGACTGTCGAGAGTAAATATGTGCTTCTCAATCTGAGAGTTGATAAGCATCTAGATATAGGGTGCATAGCAACAAGAGCGCTTCTGATCAACAGCAACCCTCTTGACTGTCTCAACAATCAAGTCCATTACTCTGATCCTGGTGTCTCTGTCAAGGTGGATCAACATGTTGATGGAGTAGCCTTGGATCATCTTGTCATCTCCTGACTTGGGCATCAAAGTATGCCTCAGAATGGTGTTCATGGTACGGAGGCCAGCTTGAAGATAGTAGATGGGTCCTAGCTTGTGAGATTGCACTTGTCTGCAGGGATAGGAGTATACATATCCTTCATGGCATTGTGGCTCACCTTGGATTCCGTGTAGACATCCAAATCTCCACCCCGAACCTTAGGGACTCCTAGAAGTGCAGACCATTCATCAACAATGGACTCATATCTTGCTCCTTCAGTCATCCATACAATCCTACCATCTCGATAGAAATGTGCAGTGGAGTAGAATTGCATGATCATCTCATCATTCCATGCAGTAAGCTCTCTGCCAACAAACTCAACCAATCCAATGAGTGGAAATTGTCTTGGACACTTGGAAAGTAGTCCTCATTCTCCTTAATGAATTTCCAGTCTACATATCTCATGTCACTCATAGCCGGACTCTTGTCAAATAGCACAGTCTCATAGAAATCTTGTTGCTCTTTGGTATAGAATCTGTAGTCCATAGTTGTCTTCTTACTTTGGGCATATGGATCTATAGCTCTGCATGCCCTCAAACCCGAGTCTTTCCTCTTCTTCATATCTTCAGCAAGTGGATAGCTGGCATTATGTACTAGAAGGTGTGGTCTGAGTTTCATCAAGGTTGTCAAGTCATCATCATGCTCAGCTCTGGAAGTAGTTCCTTTGTTCTTTTCAGAAGCTGGAATCTGCCTGGATGTCCTCTTAGGATTTTCAGCAGTAGCCTTCTTGGATTTGGTGCTCTTGGATGTGCCTAACTTAGGCATAGCATCAACCATAAGTTTCTTGGCCTTCTTCTTGGGAGGAGCCTTTGCAGCTGGCTCATCCTCCTCTTCAGCAGTAACTGCCTCCTCTAGATCTTCATACATAGATGTAGGCCTGCCAGTCACATGGATTATCCTCTTACAGGCTTTCTTCTCCCCTGCCTTCTTAGGCATAGAATTCCTTGGGGAATCAATGGTCATTGTGGCCCTAGCACTCTCAGGTGCTTTCATAGCTTCGAACAAGTGGTTTCAGTAGCAGACTTCTTAGCATCCTTCTCTTGCTTCTTGGCAAGAATCTCCTTAGGGACAAAGTCTGAATCCTCCTCATCTGAATTTAGCTTCCTCCTGGTCCTAGTAGCAGCCTTGGGCAACCCATGGGAGCTGGGGGTGCCTGGATCTGAAGATGTACTAGGCTCAGGGCTAGTGCCTGAACTCATGTCAACACCCTGCTCTGGCAAATTCTGACTGTCCTCGGCATCTGACATACTGACCCTATGAATAGAGTATAGAAGAGTAGAAGAAGATGAGTCATCACAAAATGAGGCTGGTTTTTGAAAGATTGAACAAAAGATTTCCAAGGTTTTGCATTCTATCACATGAAAATCGGTCCAGCCGAAGCAAAGTTTTGTAACATCCCAAAATTTAGAATTTTGGAATGTTAATTATTTAAATAGGACTAATTAAAAACTTTCTTGTGTTGATTGATCTTAGCTAAATTTTGACTAGGATCGAAACTTTTGGAGTTTATTGAATATTCAAATGAGAGGGAATAAAAGGACTTTCCCAATTATCCGTTTGGATCTTATTTTGGGTTTGAGTGTATTCAAAATATTTCCAATTCAAAAATGAGAGAGGATGGCATGACTAGCTCAAATAATAATATTGGTGATATAATTGAATATTCTCTCATTTGGATTTTGAATTTTTAAAACTATTCCATCTCAAAAATAAGTCATAAGAGAGAAGGTAATATGACACCTTCATTATAAAAGAGTTGAGAGTTGTTTGAGTTTAACTTTTGATATTTGTCAGAGTTCAAAATTATTTTATGGAACACTTTATAAGTGTCAAAGTAAAGTTTATGAAAATATTATTTTTTATTTTTATTTAAGTATTGTGGACTGGAAATGTTCATTAAGCTAGATATAACTATATATCTTCTTTAGTATGTTTTGGTGTTTTTATAAAAAATGACTTTATTATTTAGGGAGACAAAGTCATTTCTGTAATTTCATAAATAAACCTGTCCCTAACCAATTCTAACCCAACAGCTGGCCGGCCCATTACCTATCTAACGCCCACGTGCACAGCAACACACTAGCCTAAGGCTCCTGAGCAGCGGGGGTCAACAGCAGTAGTCCCGCGCACGTCATCGCTAATGTCACCGTCACCCCACATGTCTGCCTCTCTACTCCCTTCTCTTCCTATGATAGCGGGACCCGGTCTATCATCTTCTATCTCCCTTCGAGTCTCCCTTCACCACGACACGTTGCCGCACATATCCCGCATGGATCACGCTCGATCTCCCTGACCGCTTCGCGACCAGGTCAATCTCTCATCGCAACGAGACCCTCTCGATCCTCTCGTCCGATTTTTCGCAAAATCGCCACTTCCCGTGCCCCAGAGCCTGCGATTGGATCTTGTCGGGGTTGCGCCCCTGCCTAAGCTTCCGCCGGCCGATTTCTTCACCACAGAAGGTTCCCCAAGCATGTCCTCTTCTTTGTATCCTCTGCCTAAATGTGTTTCATCACCTGACCTCTTACTTCTTGCTTCCTCTCTCGAAACCGAGCTCCCCAACGCTCGCAAATGTCACCGGCATCAACTCGGGATCCAACTACTCGTGGCGGTCACCAAAGGACACCATCGACGACGAGGAAGCCACCCCCTTGCTTTCCTTCACATTCTGATCCCATTCGACCCTCACCTTACTCCGGAGATCAGCAAGGCGAGCGCCTGGACCATAACCGAAGCTTGTCGTCATCGCTTACAGTCCAACAGCTCCCTGCCGTCGCGTGAGGACGTCCCCATTCTTTCCGGTGTCCTCGTAGTCACTGGAGTCATACTATGGATGCTCCTTTCACTCCCGGTGAACTTTCCCAAGCAGATGACCACCGGAGCATCCCCACGGCGAATGCCCGAGAGCCCTGTTGTCGTTGACTTCTCTGATGCAGTGAGCAAATTCCCTTAGGTGAATCCTAGCACCATCGCTTGATCTGCACCGTCCCCTGTCACTTAATCCAACGGCCACATTAAGTCTCACAGCGAACCGATATCAGCCACTACCGTGCTACCACGTGGCCAAGTGCTATAGTAACCGCAACAGTTCAGTTTTGATCTGTTTATTTTTGGACAGATTCTCACCAAAATTTCAAATTGCTATATCTTTTAATCTATATGCTCAATTTAATTAATTCTTTCTCCTATGCACTCATAATGACCAGTAAAACATGAAAACACTAAAATTTTGCATGTTTGCAATGTTCAAATTTGAATTTGTTCAAATTTAATTTAAACCTTATGGAGGCCATATTTTGCAAATCGTTTATTTAAAACTTATTGATTCTTTTTGTGTTATGTTTCTATTGAATTGTAGATGTTTTATACCTACTGTTATGCTACTGTTTTTGCGATTTTCAAAATGATTTCTTGATGTTGGTTTTATTTGGTGTTATTTGAGTGTGATGATTGATGTGTTGTGTTGTTTGAATGTGTAGATTGTCCGGAGTGTGACGCATAGAAATATCAGGCTTTTGAGTGCGACGATCTTCATCAAACATACCAGGCAAGTTACACCTTGATCATCCTTTACCTATTTTTCTATGCATGTAGTTCTTTACCACAATACTATATTATGCATGTGTAGGAATACTATGGTACCATGTTATTGCTATTGAGTCTCAGCTTAGTAGAGCCTTATGTAGAACATGGTAGTGTATTATTGCTATGCTATGTAGACGGGGATTGGTTCGTGTATTCATCGAGATTTTGTGAGGACTATTATATAACTTGTGATGCAACTTAATATATATAATTCACCTCTGGGTGGAATTGGTATTGCTGGGTGGTTTCAAGAACATCATGGTTTTGACCCTCTAAATGTAAGTGGAATGCCGCTCAGGTTCAAAAAGATCAAACAGACTTAGTGACTAGTAGCTTCCATGTGCAACCACTGGCTATATGGGCTCTGGCTTAGTTGATCAGTTGTGGAAACCTTACTCAGGTGTGCCAGCAGATGTAGTTATGATAGTTGGGATGGGCCTCCTACGGGACTAGGTGACTACTTGTGAAAGACTTCGTCTCAATCTTCGGGTTGGGTCCAGTTGGTAAAGCGTACAAAACTCTGCAGAGTAATAAAACTAATCATGATTAGTCGTGTCTCCGGTTATGGACAACTTTGAGCAGCTAGGCCATTACAGTTGTTGGATGATCTTGACAGATGATACACTTAAATGAAATTTGAGTGGGAAACTTAATGATGGGATAGGTTGGAATTGGATTGCCCAATTCAACCATATGTATTTAATTGTAGCAAGACAAATTAAAATTTGACTATTATGTAGTTATCAGGGAAAATTTAGATTTATGCAAAACAACAACTGCAATCTCCTCTTGATATACCTTGCATATAGATGTAGGTCTGTTATATCATTCCATGTGTGACTTGCCAGTACATTCAACGTACTGACCCTTGTGTCTGTAACTTATCATGTTGTAGATTTTATACGACGAGTGAGTGATACGATGTAGGGTTACGATGTCTATACTCAACAGTTGCCTATGGTGTTGATGGACTCCATGGATTTTATATTAGCTTCTCCACTATATTCTGGTTGTATGGTAGCCTTGAGCGACGAGGTATGTGTTATATTAAATTCTGGATCTGCGATGTAATATTATTACATGTGGTTTAGTCTTGATATTACATCATGTACTGTGTGTGCTAGATATTGATCCAGGGACTAGCACCGTGTCACATCCCAAAATTTCATTTTGGAATGTTATGAAATATAGCTATGCATCATCATCATAATGTTTGAATGAATATAATGGTTGAAGTGTTTCTTTTGAATTTCTAAAATGTCACTTTCATCTTTCCTTTTTCTTGTTTCATCTATTTGAAAACCTCTGGAAAGTTCAAAGAAAAGAGGGGAGTAACATGACACTCCACACTAGGGGCATCTTGGTGAAATATTTGAACAATAAAACCAGGGGGCTATCTGAAAAAAAATATTGCAAAAAGATTTAAAATCAAATAAGCATTTTCTGAAAAATAATTTTTTTTCAAAGTATTCAATATGACAAAGGAAAAATGTTCATTCAATAGCATTAATTCTCCTGATCATTTTGATATATATATTTCCTCTATTTGGAAATGTTTTGAATGCTTTTAAATAAGTTTTACTACTGTGGATATTAAAAAGGAAACGATTTAATTTGAAAACGGGCCGGCCCACAGCAGTTATTTCCCGAAACCGCTCCGAGCCGACCGACCGACGCGCTGACGCCGCCCTCCCTCTCTCTGACGCCCTGGCCCCACCGCCCGATCCCGAAGACGCCGCGGTCGCCTTCCTCCTCGCGTCAACTGGACATCGCAGGAGATTCCTCCGTGACGGATTCGCCTCCTCTTTCCTTCCCTCGACCACCCGCGGCCCTATAAGTACCCCGTCAACTCACCGCACCCCATTCCACCTGTTTCCCCCTCGTCTGACCCCCTGCACTCACCGGAAACCCACGCCGGAGTTCCACCCCCCAGCCGAAGCTCCCAGAGCTCGTGCCCATCGCCTCTGTCAACCCCCACTCCCCTCCGTCGCCACCAGAGTACGCCGGAGACCCGCCGCCGTCGTTTGAACCCCTCAGACGCCGTCCCCAACCACCGGAGCGCCTTCCCCGACGACCTCGTCGCCTCGGCCTCGCCGGAGAACCCCCTCGCCACCGACCCCTTCTTTGTGAGCCCCCTCTCTCTGTCTTAGCCATTCGATCCAGATCCGACGCGTAGGATTAGATTGTTTTAAAAGCCGAACCGGTATCTTCTTCAGTTCGGTCGTCCGCTCGATTCATTAGATCTCGCGCACTCCATAGCCAACCAGAGAACGCTACGTCACCCTGTCCGTTCGATTAGTTTTTTTCCTTTCTTTTCTTTTTTAGAAAACAGAATGTTTTCTGTTTTTGTTTTTGTTGTATCTTTTAAAATATTTAGTGTTTTTAGTTGATTCTTTTTGCATTAGTTAACATATTTGATGTAGTTTATGTCTGTATGCTTAGATTTCAAATTTGTGCTTTCAATTTTGAATCTAATCAAATTTGTTCAAATTACTAAAATCTGTATAACTATAGTTTAAAAATATATTTTTGAGTGAATCTTTTTGCCACTGTTTGGTATTAGTTAAACCTATCATTCTACATGATTTGAGTATTTTTTGAATAAATTTAGTTACTGTTTCTAACAAAAACAGAATCTGTTTAGTTCTTATTGTAGTTTAGTTATCTTAATTTTTAATTTAGTTTGAACCTGAATTAGAACTTTGTTAATAGTTTTGATTAGTTTCTGTTGTTTCAAACACTTAGGTAACATTACTTGCTAATATTTAAAATGATTGTTTAGTTTTATACCATGTTGTTATAGGAATCTTTATATCTTTTTCATTAGGTATAGTTTTATAAAACAATTTAGTTTTACTTTCACACACTAGATAGATGATTAAGTTAGATTTCTAATAAATAATTTTAGTAATTCAATTCTGTTAAGTAATATGATGATAATAATATTAGTGTTAATAGTATTATTGTTTTGGTTTCCTATTCTGAAGTTATAGGAACATTCTAGTTATTTTTCTTTTAGTAGTGTTTATTTACACAAAAGTTTTAGTGAAATTGATTCTGTTTACTAAAATTGATTTTCTTACTATTTCTTTTTCTACTAGCTATTGCTTGGTTGTTTGCCTTAAAGTGGTAGTAGTAGAAGTTTTTGACACTAAAATTTTTGTGAGTCAAAATTATTTTATTTCTTTCTCTTGATTGATACTATTGAATGGTTTTAGTATTGTTTGTTTAACCTTGCTAAATTGTGTGAATTGTTTTGTAATTATGCTTATGGAGTGCTCTTGTTTGATTCGTTAGATCATCCGGAGTGCGAAGCTTGTTATCTAGAGTCACTCGAGTACGAGGATCGTCAGCAAGGCAAGTCACTTTGATCATGTCTACCTATGTTTTATTGCATTAGTTCTTCCATCACCCCAACTGCATGCAAAGTAGGTAATTGGAAAATTGGTTAATTGTTGTAGTATCATGTGGTAGGTCCCCCCCCCCTTAATCCCTTGACACATTGGCCCCGGGAAACGTTGTTTTACATTTTTCTATGCTATTAGTAGACGGGGTTGGTTGTGTGATTCATGAGAGTTGTGAGTTAATAATTTCAAGACCTACATTATGATCAAGTCTTCAAGACTCCAAGTCTTCAAGACTCCAAGTCTTCAACTTACCTCTGGGTGGATGATGGTTGAATGGCGCCCTGGAGAAACCACTGGTTAGCCTAGATGATGCTGGAGATGTGCCAGTATTCATGCGGAAAGGTCCACCCAGGCACAAAGAGATGGATGGATGCTTCAAAGACCCAAGGCTTACCTGCACAGCCACAAGTCACTTTCGGCTCTGGCTTGGTTGGATATCGTGGTGACCCTAGACAGGCGGTGCTACGAGATGTAGAAGAACGGTAGGAAAGGATGGGCACCGACAGAGTCACAGGGAAACCCTTTAGAAGAGCATGTTTTGGTCATCCGTTTCTCAAACACCCTGAAGTGCGAGAAATCAAACGGAGGCGACCAAATCTTGTGGGGAACGTGTGCAAAACTCTGCAGAGTACCCAAACCTAATCGATTAGCCGTGTCCACGATCATGGACAGCTTGAGCCAAAGGAACTGAAACTATCTGGAACTCTCAACACAACTAATTATATTGATGTGGGTTATTAATGTCAACTTGGGTATGAGAATTGGTTGGTGGAACCATCTCATTAATCAACCAACATTGTAGTAATTATGCCTTTGCCCTCTCTTATTGTAGGAAAAAACTTGGCTTTATGCAAAACTTACTACCCCACCTGCCATATTTGCATATAGACTAGATGATTACCTTACCCGCTCTCTTGTGACTTTGTCGGCATATTCAATATGCTGACCTATACGGCTGCAACGTATTATGTTGCAGAATATTTTTCGGACCAGGAGTGAGGATACGCTCTACGCTCGGTGAGATGCCCTTGGAGTCAGATGGACTCATCTACCTTCGAAGCTTCCGCAAGTTTATGGTTTAGTTTATCTCATGAGTTGGCCTTCAGCCACTTTATTGTAATCATTATTGTAATAAAGGACTCGATATGTGATTTCGATTAATTTATGCTGTGTGATTTCCCTTTGATATATACATTGATGTACTGTGTGTGTACCAGCATGATCTTGGGATGGTACAGAAACACCGGAGATTCGACCTTTCAGGTCGGGTCACTACAGAAATGGTATCAGAGCACACGCTGACCGTAGGACGTAACCTCTAGGATTGGAAAAGCCTTAGGAATTATTTTTTTCCTTTTGTCTTTAAAATTCTTACACTCTCATCTACTCGTTTCTGACTTCCCTCCGATTATTTCAAAATTTATCATGCCATTGCTATTCATCGTGCCCTTGGACGTATTCAGGAGGAATACAGAGGTGGAACCATTTCACCAGGACTCAGCATGGTTTGTCGCAGGGATGCCAATGGAAATATCATAACCACTCCCACTGAAGACGCCACCATTTCCTATATCCAGACCTTGGAGACGCACGTCAGGACCTTGGAGCTTCAGGTACGTGCCGACACGAAGACGATCAAGAGGCTGATGAACCGCGAGATTGACCTCGAAGCTGACTTACGGGAAGCCGAGTACGAGCATGAGTATGAGGTGAAGGATTTCTTAGAGAGGATCGACAAGATGAACACTCGCATCACAACTCTGGAGGAACAGATGGACATGGGTGAAAATCTTCATCCCGAGGGAGACATGGCTCCTTTGATCAGCAAAGATGATGGCTATGAGGAGAGCACCACTGGAGGAGGCTCCGTCACCATGTACTTTTGAGGACAACTCTAGTTATGCCCCCATGTATCTTCATTTTCGCCGTTAAGCGTAGGTCGATGTTTAGTTTGAATGGAGATTTGTATCTCGATGTGTGACCTTGAGTTGAATAAATGAATGAGTGTTTGGTGTGATATGTTTGTTGCATTGCATATGTAGTGAATTTCCATTTTAGGTCCTTGTTCTATTCTAATTCTCACCCCTCTGAAAACAGCAAGATGCCTCCACGACGTGAGCCCGACTTCACTTTCCCGCTAGAGCTCACCCAACTTCTTTAGCGGCAGAACGCCCTGATGCAGCTGTTGATTCAGAATCAGACCAACAACCACAACAACCACCCTCCACCACAAGGCTACAACCTCACCCATTTTCTGAGACTGAATCCCCCAACCTTCTCCAGCAGCACAGAGCCCATTGTGGCAGATGATTGGCTCTGCAAGATGGAGAGGGAACTCACCACCGCAGGATGCATTGAGGCTGAAAAAGTGCGTTTTGCCGCCCATCAATTGGAGGGCCCCGCAGCTTCATGGTGGGAGAACTAGACCACCACATACCCCATTGCTGATGTGACTTGGGAGCAGTTGAAGCAAGCCTTCCGCACCGCACATGTCTCAGCTGGATCCATGAGTCTGAAGAAGCGTGAGTTTCGCAACTTACGCCAGGGAAACCGTTCCGTGGTGCAGTACGTGGACAACTTCAGCACGTTGGCCCGTTATGCACCAGGGGATGTGGCCGATGATGCAGCCAAGCAGGAAAAGTTCTTGGAAGGACTCAATGATGAGTTGAGCGTGCAACTGATGGTGGCTACCTTCAGCAACTACCAAGAGCTGGTAGACAAGGCCCTCGTCTTGGAGGGGAAGCAGCAGCAAATTGAGAACCGCAAGATGAAGTATGCACATGGGAAGTCTACCTCTGGAGCTCATTAGAAGCCCCGCTACACCCCGTACTCAGGAAATACCGGATCAGGGACCGGTAAGTATGGAGGACACACTCATCCAGTGCACAACCATGGAGGCCACCACCATGGAGGAAATGGGAATAATCGTCCCAACAATGGCAGCTTCAAGAATGGTAATGGAAGTGGGAATGGCAACCAACACCGTCCCGCTCCAGCTCAGAAGGATCTGAACCACATCACATGCTTCAAGTGTCAGAAGATAGGGCACTATGCCACTGAATGCCCTTAGAACAAGCAAGGGAATGGAAACGGCAACTCCGCAGCTAAGAAGCCAAATCCGTTTCCTCGTGCTCAGGTGAACCACCTCGATGTGGAAGAATTCTATGATCAGCCCGAGACTGTGGTTGGTAAGTTTTTATTGCATTCACGTCCAGTTATGGTACTTTTTGATTCTGGTTCAACTCATTCGTTCATATCAAGGGTAGTTGTGGCAAAGTATGGTTTACCCACCAGAACCCTTAGTCATCCCATCAAAGTAAATTCCCCAGGAGGAATGATGACGGCAGGAATTGGATGCCACACCCTGAAACTTCACATAGGAAACCATGTTTTTCCTACCGACCTCATCGTCTTAGAATCCCAGGGATTGGATGTAATCCTAGGCATGGATTGGATGACCAAGTATGAAGGAAACCTTGATTGCCCTAGTAAGTCTATTTCACTCACCACTCCGGAGAACAAGAGGATTAAGTATGTATCCCGATGCACACAGATGAGTGCTTGGTTAAATTCCCTCACAGGAGTTGTTCAGGAGGAAGTATCAGTTGTACGAGACTTTCCAGATGTATTCCCGGAGGAATTACCAGGCATGCCACCAGATAGGGAGATTGAGTTTCTGATAGAGCTACTACCAGGGACAACCCCGATTTCCAAGAGACCCTATCGGATGCCCACAAATGATTTAGTGGAAATCAAGAAGCAGATTAAGGAGCTATTGGACAAGGGATATATATGCCCAAGTTCATCACCTTGGGGAGCCCCAGTTCTTTTGGTGGAGAAGAAAGATAAAACCTTGAGGATGGTGGTCGATTATCGAGCATTAAACGAGGTGACTATCAAGAATAAGTACCCTCTGTCGATGATTAATGACACGTTTGATCAGCTAGTAGGCGCCAAAGTATTCTCCAAGATCGATCTTTGATCAGGGTATCACCAACTGAAGATTCGTGAACAGGATATACCCAAAACAGCCTTCACCACCAGGTATGGCTTATACGAGTATACAGTCATGTCCTTTGGTTTGACTAATGCTCTGGCCTATTTCATGAATTTGATGAACAAAGTGTTTATGGAATACTTGGACAAGTTTGTCATGGTGTTCATCGATGACATTTTGATATTCTCCAAGAGCGAGGAAGAACACAAGGAACACTTGTGTTTAGTTCTGGAGAAGCTTAGAGAGCATCAGTTGTATGCCAAGTTCAGTAAATGTGAATTTTGGCTGACGGAAGTCGGATTCCTTGGACATGTTATTTCCGGAGAAGGAATAGCAGTAGACCCCGCTAAGGTTGTAGCAGTCACTGAGTGGAAGTCACCCACCTCAGTTAAGGAGATCCACAGTTTTCTCGGACTTGCCGGATATTACCGGAGATTCATTGAGAATTTATCAAAGATTGCCAAGCCCATGACAGAGCTGTTAAAGAAAGAGTCTAAGTATATCTGGACTGAGGAATGTGAGGCTAGTTTCCAGGAATTGAAGAAACGTTTGGTCACAGCCCCAGTGTTGATACTGCCAAACAATCGGAACGGCTTCCAGGTTTATTGTGACGCATCCCGTCAAGGACTTGGAGGAGTACTCATGCAGGAGGGAAAAGTTGTGGCATATGCATCCAGACAGCTACGACCCCATGAATTGAATTATGCCACCCATGATTTGGAACTAGCAGCCTAGTGCACACACTCAAGACCTGGAGACATTTCCTTATAGGAAATAGTTGCGATGTGTATACTGATCATAAGAGCCTGAAGTATATCTTCACGCAGAAGGAGTTGAACCTCAGACAGAGGAGATGGTTAGAGTTAATCAAGGACTATGACATGAGTTTACATTACCATCTAGGAAAGGCAAATGTTGTGGCAGATGCTTTGAGTCGGAAGAGTTATGTGAACACACTCATAGCCGGAGGATTACCTCAAGAGTTAACCAAAGAACTCAGAGAGCTTCGGTTAGAGATAGTTCCGCAAGGATATGTTGCCACACTAGAGATTCAGTCCACCTTGACCAAAAGAATTCGAGAAGCCCAGAAATCAGACAAGGAGATAGCTGAGATAAAGCAGAGAATGAAGGAAGGCAAGGCTAAAGGCTTTCGTGAAGATGAACAGGGTACTCTATGGTTTGAGAACCGAATCTACGTGCCCCATGACCCAGAGCTCAGGAAGTTGATACTTCAAGAAGCCCACGATTCACCATACTCGATACACCCAGGCAACACCAAGATGTACCTGGATTTGAAGGAAAGTTACTGGTGGACAGGTATGAAGAAAGATATTGCCGAACATGTTGCGGTATGTGATGTTTGTCAACGAGTAAAGGCGGAACATCAGAAACCATCAGGGTTACTCCAACCTTTACCGATACCCGAGTGGAAATGGGAAAATCTCGGTATGGACTTCATCACAAGACTACCAAGGACCCGTTCAGGATATGATTCCATTTGGGTAGTGGTCGATCGGTTGACCAAGGTGGCACATTTCATTCCAGTGAAAACCACTTATACCAGTGCTAAGCTAGCCAAGATATATATGACCAGGATCGTATGTCTGCATGGAGTTCCGAGGAGTATCGTGTCAGATAGAGGAACACAATTTACCTCAAAGTTTTGGCATCAGCTACATGAAACTTTGGGTACAAGACTGGAGTTCAGTACAGCTTTTCATCCGCAAACCGATGGACAGACTGAGAGAGTCAACCAGCTTCTGGAGGACATGTTGAGAGCCTGTGCGCTAGACTATGGGTCCAGTTGGGATGACAACTTACCCTACGCAGAGTTCTCATATAACAACAGTTATCAGACCAGTCTGAAGATGGCCCCTTTCGAAGCTTTATACGGAAGGAGGTGCAGAACACCATTGACGTGGGATGGTGTTGGAGACCGACAGCTTTTTGGTCCCGATCTTATCAGAGATTCTTAAGATAAGGTTAAACTAATTCGAGACTGACTCAAGATAGCTCAATCCCGGCAGAAGAGTTATGTTGATAGCAAACGCAAGGAGGTGACATATGAAGTAGGGGATCGAGCATATCTCCGTGTGTCCCCACTTCGAGGAATCAAGAGGTTTGGTGTTAAAGGAAAGTTAGCACCCAGATTCATAGGCCCCTACAAAATTCTGGAACGTAGAGGCGAAGTGGCATACAAGCTGGAATTGCCGGAAGGACTGTCCGGAGTTCATGATGTTTTTCATGTTTCCCAGTTGAAGAAATGCCATGATGAGTTGGCTGATATTCCTTTGAGAGACACAGTGCCCCTAGAGGCCATACAACTTGATAGTGACCTAATCTACGAGGAGAAGCCTGTCAGAATCCTCGAGACTACCAACAGAGTTACTCGTAGCAAGATCATCAAGTTCTGTAAGGTTCTGTGGAGTCACCACACCAAGGAAGAAGTCACCTGGGAACGCGAAGGAGATCTTCGTAGAGACCACCCGCACCTATTTTCTAGCCAACCCGAATCTCGAGGGCGAGATTCATCTTAAGGTGGGTAGGTTTGTAACATCCCAAAATTTCATTTTGGAATGTTATGAAATATAGCTATGCATCATCATCATAATGTTTGAATGAATATAATGGTTGAAGTGTTTCTTTTGAATTTCTGAAATGTCACTTTCATCTTTCCTTTTTCTTGTTTCATCTATTTGAAAACCTCTGGAATAGTTCAAAGAAAAGAGGGGAGTCACATGACAATCCACACCAGGGGCATCTTGGTGAAATATTTGAACAATAAAACCAGGGGGCTATCTGGAAAAAAAATTGCAAAAGGATTTAAAATCAAATAAGCATTTTCTAAAAAATATTTTTTTTCAAAGTATTCAATATGATAGAGGAAAAATGTTCATTGAATAGAATTAATTCTCCTGATCATTTTGATATATATATTTCCTATATTTGGAAATGTTTTGAATGCTTTTAAATGAGTTTTACTGCTCTGGATATTAAAAAGGAAACGATTTAATTTGAAAACGGGCCGGCCCACAACAGTTATTTCCCGAAACCGCTCTGAGCCGACCGACCGACGCGCTGACGCCGCCCTCCCTCTCTGTGACGCCCTGGCCCCACCACCCGATCCCGAAGACGTCGCGGTCGCCTTCCTCCTCGCGTCGACAGGACATCGCCGGAGATTCCTCCGTGACAGATCCACCTCCTCTTTCCTTCCCTCGACCACCCGCGGACCTATAAGTACCTCGTCGACTCACCACACCCCATTCCACCCGTTTCCCCCTCGTCCGACCCCCTGCACTCATTGGAAACCCACGCCGGAGTTCCACCCCCCAGCCGAAGCTCCCGGAGCTCGTGCCCGTCGCCTCTGTCACCCTCACTCCCCTCCGTCGCTACCAGAGTACGCCGGAGACCCGCCGCCGTCGTTTGAACCCCTCCGACGCCGTCCCCAACCATCGGAGCGCCTTCCCTGACGACCTCGCCGCCTCGTCCTCGCCGGAGAACCCCCTCCCCGGCGACCCCTTCTCTGTGAGCCCCCCTCTCTCTCTTAGTCGTTCAATCCAGATCCGACGCGTAGGATTAGATCGTTTTAAAAGCCGAACCGGTATCTTCTTCAGTTCGGTCGTCTGCTCGATTCATTAGATCTCACGCACTCCATAGCCAACCAGAGAACGCCACGTCACCCTGTCCGTTCGATCAGTTTTTTCCTTTCTTTTCTATTTTAGAAAACAGAATGTTTTCTGTTTTTTTTGTTGTATCTTTTAAACTATTTAGTGTTTTTAGTTGATTCTTTTTGCATTAGTTCACATATTTGATGTAGTTTATGTATGTATGCTTAGATTTCAAATTTGAGCTTTAAATTTTGAATCTAATCAAATTTGTTCAAATTACTAAAATCTGTATAACTATAGTTTAAAAATATATTTTTGAGTGAATCTTTTTGCCACTGTTTGGTATTAGTTAAACCTATCATTCTACATGATTTGAGTATTTTTTGAATAAATTTAGTTATTGTTTCTAAAAAAACAGAATCTGTTTAGTTCTTATTGTAGTTTAGTTATCTTAATTTTTAATTTAGTTTGAACCTGAATTAGTTTAACTTTGTTAATAGTTTTCATTAGTTTCTGTTGTTTCAAACATTTAGGTAACATTACTTGCTAATATTTAAAATGATTGTTTAGTTTTATACCATGTTGTTATAGGAATCTTTGTATCTTTTTCATTAGGTATAGTTTTATAAAACAATTTAGTTTTACTTTCACACACTAGATAGATGATATAGATTTCTAATAAATAATTTTAGTAATTCAATTCTGTTAAGTAATATGATGATAATAATATTAGTGTTAATAGTATTATTGTTTTGGTTTCCTATTCTGAAGTTATAGGAACATTCTAGTTATTTTTCTTTTAGTAGTGTTTCTTTACACAAAAGTTTTTGTGAAATTGATTCTGTTTACTAAAATTGATTTTCTTACTATTTCTTTTTCTACTAGCTATTGCTTGGTTGTTTGTCTTAAAGTGGTAGTAGTAGAAGTTTTTGACACTAAAATTTTTGTGAGTCAAAATTATTTTATTTCTTTCTCTTGATTGATACTATTGAATGGTTTTAGTATTGTTTGTTTAACCTTGCTAAATTGTGTGAATTGTTTTGTAATTATGCTTATGGAGTGCTCTTGTTTGATTCGTTAGATCATCCGGAGTGCAAAGCATGTTATCTAGAGTCACTCGAGTACGAGGATCGTCAGCAAGGCAAGTCACTTTGATCATGTCTACCTATGTTTTATTGCATTAATCTTCCATCACCCCAATTGCATGCAAAGTAGGTAATTGGAAACTTGGTTACTTGTTGTAGTATCATGTGGTAGGTACCCCCCGTTAATCCCTTGACACATTGGCCCCGGGAAACGTTGTTTTACATTTTGCTATGCTATTAGTAGACGGGGTTGGTTGTGTGATTCATGAGAGTTGTGAGTTAATAATTTCAAGACCTACATTATGATCAAGTCTTCAAGACTCCAATTCTTCAACTTACCTCTGGGTGGATGATGGTTGAACGGCGCCCTGGAGAAACCAGTGGTTGGCCTAGATGATGCTAGAGATGTGCCAGTATTCATGCGGAAAGGTCCACCCAGGCACAAAGAGATGGATGGATGCTTCAAGACCCAAGGCTTACCTGCACAACCACAAGTCATTATGGGCTCTGGCTTGGTTTATCGTGGTGACCCTGGACAGGCGGTGCTACGAGATGTAGAAGAACGGTAGGAAAGGACTGGCACCGGCAGAGTCGTAGGGAAACCCTTTAGAAGACCATGTTTTGGTCATCCGTTTCTCAAACACCCTGAAGTGCGAGAAATCAAACGGAGGCGACCAAATCTTGTGGGGAACGTGTGCAAAACTCTGCAGAGTACCCAAACCTAATCGATTAGCCGTGTCCACGGTCATGGACAGCTTGAGCCAAAGGAACTGAAACTATCTGGAACTCTCAACACAACTAATTATATTGATGTGGGTTATTAGTGTCAACTTGGGTATGAGAATTGTTTGGTGGAACCATCTCATTAATCAACCAACATTGTAGTAATTATGCCTTTGCCCTCTCTTATTGTAGGAAAAACCTTGGCTTTATGCAAAACTTACTACCCCACCTGCCATATTTGCATATAGACTAGATGATTACCTTACCCCCTCTCTTGTGACTTTGCCGGCTTATTCAATATGCTGACCTATACGGCTGCAACGTATCATGTTGCGAAGTATTTTTCCGACCAGGAGTGAGGATACGCTCTATGCTCGGTGAGATGCCCTTGGAGTCAGATGGACTCATCTACCTTCGAAGCTTCCGCAAGTTTATGGTTTAGTTTATCTCATGAGTTGGCCTTCAGCCACTTTATTGTAATCATTATTGTAATAAAGGACTCGATATGAGATTTCGATTAATTTATGCTGTGTGATTTCCCTTTGATATATACAATGATGTACCGTGTGTGTACCAGCATGATCTTGGGATGGTACAGAAACACCGGAGATTCGACCTTTCAGGTCGGGTCGCTACACACAGTAAGCACAGAGACATCGAATCTTATCAGGTTTGGGTCGTTACAAGTTTTCGGTGCTACTGAGACTGACTATCCCATTAATAGAAACTTGGCACTCTTTTCAATGAGACCGAAAAGAAGTACTCAGTTTCCCCAAGACAGTTCTCAGCAACATAGAAAGACAAATCGGTGACACCGATTTGTTTGCTTCGGTTCCACCGAGTTCCATTGGGCAGAAAGCAAACCCTAGTAAATCGATGATTCGCTGGACTATGGGAATTTCTTGTGGATAGGAAGATGTGCAATAGGTGGCTCATAGAGAAAAACAAATCCAATGCACAAGAATCAGACGGGTAGGGCAAAGGAGGTCGAATCCGTACCCTAACTCGGTGATGGATCCGCTACGGCGGCGACGATGGAGATGATTTCATTGACGGCGGTGATTCCCAGTGGCAGAGGAGTGCAGGGGAACAAGGGTGATGACTAGGGGTCTTGAAAACGGCAGCTTAGGGTTCTGAGGCGAGACGGTTTGAGGATGAATTTCAAAGCGTCGGGGTCCACAGTATATATACCCACCACTGTTGGTGACGCCAATTCTATATTGTCGGTGTCACCGAGTTCCTCAACTGTGAGTTGACAGGAAACTCGGTGTAACCGAGAATATGGAATCGGTTTTACCGAGATTGAAAAACCAGATCAACCCTAGGCATTCGGTGAGACTGATATTTTGGGGTTGGTTCCATCGAGATGCACTTGGGAGGTTTTAATGGTCAGTCCTTGTCGATACGGAACTCCGAGTGCTCCACACACAAAGGGATCGAAAAGCACTTGTTCAAATTTTGTGATGCATCATGAATAGAGTATGAGGTGAGAAAGCATAGATAGCTAAAGAGTGGTCCTAGGCATTCTTGTCCATCCAATTGGCAAAAAATAAATCAAAGACCAAATAGCAACAATTGGATGTCCTCGAATGAGAAAATAAATGCAGACCAACATGCTCACACAATAAGATGTCAAATGAAATCATGACAAACATGCAAAAACTCTCTAGCATCTAACAAGCACTTGGGCGATGATGAAGTCATCTATATATGAGTATTTGACTTAGGAGCCAAGTAAGAATACTTGATCATAGGTCATACTCATTGTTTAAGCACAAGTGGGGTTACCACTTTTACATGAAGCATTTGATGTTGTCACATACTAAAAGATGCTTTGACTCAAATCTTAGAGTAAAGCTCCCCCTTGATGTGACACCCCCCCATAAGAAGGATAAACTAACCTTGGGTTTTGTCGATGAAGACTTCATGTTGGTGAGGTAGTGGTGGATGCGCAAAGTTGATGAATATCACCAAGAGTTGGGAGCATCCTTGTTGTTTCCTTACTCTTCTCACCTTCATGGGTTAGTCCCAACACACAAGAGACAAATACAAGGATATCTATGGACATGGAGTGCGAAGCATGTGTGATGATGTCCATTGATTTTTTGATTACCTTGACCCTTGCTTACCTTTGAGGGAATATGTGACTCCTTGAACTATTGCATAGGGTTGATATAGATTGCAAATAGATCTTGCCAATAATGAATGTGAGTGAATTTCATTGGCGGAGTCACCCCTCAAGAACTTTCTAGTTCTTATTCTTGGGGACCCACAACAAGTTGATAGGGATCCTTGGTGTTGTAGTAGCCTTTGTAGACGTTAAGCTTGAAGTAGCCTTGGGAACCCACTCCACATAGCTAGGGATTCATCTTCATATGAGTCAATGTCCTCTTGAAGCTTGTTCTTGCCCTTGAGCTTGCGGTCTTGTGGTGGAAGGTCATCTTGAGTGTTTGTCCCCTTGGGAAGAGTATTTCCATACTTCTCCTTTTGAGGAACAAACTTGGGCTCAGGATATTGACCTTGTTTCCATTCAACTCCATTAGCGTTGAAGTAGCCAACACCACGATTTTTCCGGTCCTCCATGCTTGCGTATAATTTCCTCAAATTGCTTACACCCGACAAGACTCTTGTAGATACCTTTATCTATAATTCCTTTCAATAAGGAATTTTCTTGCTCAAGTGTAACTTGGCTAAGAGAATCATCATTAGTGGAATCAATAGAACTACTAGGAGCAACATCATTGGGTTTAGCATTTTTATTGTTGCTACTAGATGAAGAACCTTTCTTGCCTTTGTTACTAGTTTGCTTAGATTTAACTTATGGCATGAATGTAGACAAGTGTAGACATTTGTCAAGATAATATGAAGTCTTCTTTCAGAGATCATCATTGATAGCTTTAAGAAATTCATGTTCTTGATCCAAACTGAGCTTCTCGAAGCGTAGCTTCTCATGAGTTCTTACAAGCTCTCTATGATCTTTGAGAGTAGATTCATGGGCTAACTTAAGAGTGTTAAGTTCTTTAGTTAGTTCTTATATTTTCATCTTATCATCGTCAATTAACTTATATTGACTAGCATGAGAATTATCAAGTTCATTTTGATCAACATCACTAGTTTTATCACATAGCAAGTCATCATCACAAAGCAAATCATCTTCATCACTATCAAAATCAAGATATTCGGGGTGTGATACCTTGGGGCCGTTAGCCATGAAGCAACTTCCACGTCACAACCCTAGCCGTGTCATAGGCTAGCAAGGTGTTTGCATCATCATCATCATCATTGCATCAATATGAAATGGGGAGAAATAAAAGAAACCCCAAGCATTCATGAATTAAAGAAATTCCAGATAAATGAAGTTTCAACAAATCCAAAATGCCCATAAAAAATGTCCCCTATGTTTGATAATTAGGGACATGGATATACCAGGGGCCATTTGAATTAATTGAACATTTAAAATAATTTGAATTAATGGTTTAAGTCCCTATAAAATGATAAATAAAGCAATTATCATTATCACTGTTTTCAAAATAATCTGAAACTGTTGTTATAAGTTTGGAATATTCAAACTTCAATTTAGAAAATATGTGGGTCATTTTGAAAAGTTATTTGGATCTACAAAGAAATAAAACAAATGTTAGAAAGCAGAAAACAGAATTAAAAAAAAGAAGAGGCTTACCTGGCCCAGAGAAGGAGGCGGCCCAGCCCACCAGGGCCAAGCGGTCATCTTCAACCTTTGCTAGTAGGCAGAGGCGAAGTGCCGCGCGGCGCCGGCGAGGCCTCCACCTCCTCCCTGCTCGCCTGGCTGCCGTGGCCCCCCTGAGTGCGTCATGAGCCGCCTCGTGCCTTCTCCTCTCCTCCGTCGCCGCTCTCTCTCGCACGCGTGCATTCTCCCCCTCTGTCTCCGCCATGGCCGAGAGCTTCCCGAGCTCGTCGCCGACGTTCTAGCCAACCCTCACGCCGCCTGAGCCAGCCAAAAGGACCGCGTGGACCTCCTCTTCCTTCCAGACGAGCCACGCATCGCCGGAGGGCTTCTATCGCCGTCGCTCCCCTGTCTTCCTCCTCGGGTCGCCGGAGTAGAATTCGAAGGTCGCCGCCGTTCCAGGTCCTCCCCGAGCCAGCCGTTGACGCCGCTGCACTCGCCGTGAGCCCCCGATTCTTCCCCCCCTTTTCCCCCTTGATTTGAGCCGCGTAGCGCCGATTTCCCTTGAGCCGGAAAGCTCCCCGCCGCCGGTGAGGTCGTGGTCGCCGTCGTGGCGACCCAAGCTAGTTTCTGAGTGCGCCATCGTGCTCAGGAGGCTTCCAGGAAGCCTCTGGAGGTCTCGGATGCCCCGTTCGAGCTCTGGCTCGACGAGCCCGTGCTCGTCCGAGCTCTGGCCGCCGCCAAGCTCATCGCCGGCGCCGATTCCGACCACCTCTGCTCCAGGGAAGGGTCGGAATGGACGCGCACGTGTGCGTAGATCAGTTTGGTGCCCTCCGCCGTCCATTTGGTCGCCGGAGGAGGAAACCCGAGCCCCACCGCCGCTTCTGGAGTCGCCGGCGGCTCGTCGCCGGTGGCTCTGGTCGTTTTGACCACGGGGGTTGACCCTGACAGGTGGGGCCACCCCCTGGTTAACCCTGGTTAGTTTAAAAAAACAATTAATTAAAATAATTAAGCTAGTTAGTCTATGACATGTGGGCCCAGGGTCTGTTAATGATTAGGATTAGTTTAACTTAGTTAATTAAGCTAATCAGACACTGACATGTGGACCCCACATGTCAGGTTTGACCCTGGCCGGGTCTGATGACCAGCTGACGTCATGATGACATCAGGCTGATGTCATAAGTCAATTTCCTATTTAAAAATAATTCCAGAAATTATTTAAAACTTTGAAAAATCATATAAAATAATCTGTAAGTCAGATGAAAATAATTTATATATGAAAATTGATCAGAAAAATCCAATGAATCCAATGGTGCTATTATCATGCATGTTAGAGCAACCTAAATAGGTGAACATGGACATTTTAACATTAGGTCAATATATGGAATTTGAAATGAGAACAACTTTGAACCTATATTCAAACACATTTCAAATTGACATGACCAGTAGTTACATTAGCTCGTCCATGCACATCATTATGCCATGATCATGCATCATATTGTTGCATCTGCTTGTATTGAATGTTTGTCTGCGTTGCGGTAGGCCCTAATCCGGAGGATACCACTCCGTACCCTGACGAAGGAGAGAACTCTTCCGCAACCCAGCAAGGCAAGCAACCTCATTGATCATTCCGATAACATCCCACTCTCTCGCTCCTGCTCTCATTTATTGCATTAGGACAAACGATCACATGTTAGTTATACACGGTAGATGATCCTATTCTTATGCATGACCTGATCTTGTCACAGTAAATAGCTAAACCTTGCAACCTAGCATACCTGGTAGATGCTTGTGCCATGATGTGCTTAGCTTACTTTGCCTGCTATGCTTGCTATGCTTAGAGTTGTGTCAAGTCGGATTCATCTGGGTGATGAAGTGAGTGAAACAGTGTTGTCTGATGTGATGAGCTTATAATGAATACAATTTGGTAAAGGTAGCGATGAGAGGCTATGTAGGAGTACATAGTGGGTTGTCTCATTGGGACCATTCTTAGGAACTGGGTTCCAAGTTTGTGATCCAAGACTAGATACTACCACACATTGGGATACTTAAGTGACCCTCTCGACTCATCAGTCGCTTAGTCTTTGGTCCGGGTATTGCAAGTAGTTTCTGGTGTTTATAGCATGCTGGAGGCCGTGCGTAGCGCTGACCCTCGGGGTGGGTTACAACGCGGTAGGCAGTGGCACAGTGTACCAAGGGTCACCCGAATGGTGGGCTTGGGAACCCTGCGCACATCGTTTGGGACCGTAGCGGAAACTTCGGCCGGATTTTCGTGCGGGTTCAGTCTCAAATAGGCGGTAGCCTGGACTAGAGGTCTTATGTGATTGACGGTCGTGGCCGACTCCCTCGCTGGGCATCCGCTTGAAGGTTGCCGAGGTGCATGGTTTATGGCACACGGCAATAAGTGGCGAGAGCGTGTGTGAAGAAGTACACCCCTGCAGGGTTATGAAACTATTCGAATAGCCGCGTCCGCGGATATGGACTACTTGGAGAACTTATGCGGTTCATAGATAATCAAATGGAGACTTCTAAAAATCTCAAGACAAGTGTGAGTACCGTGGATGGCACGCTTCCGGAAGGGGAAGGTGAATCCATGGTAGTGTATTGTGATGGAGGTAGTGGACTCGTGTGCGATAACTAAAATTGTAACAAGGAGTTTAAAACTGAGTAGTGTAGGTTAGCCATGAGTCAAAGCTGGCTTTCTGCATAAACACCACCACCCCTTTGTTGATACATGAGCATAAATAGACTAGGTCTGTTTTAAAGACTTGTTGAGTACGATTATACTCATCCTTGCTTAATCAATGTTGCAGAAGAAAACCAGGAACCATCGGGTGGGTTTTATCTAGATGTTGACGATGCCGAATAACTGGTGTCCCAGCTACGATCTTGCCCGTGTGGTGGGCTGTAGATAGTCAGGCCTTGTGCCTCTTTTATATTTTGTCGTCTGTACTCAGACAGCTTAAGTTTCCGCTGGCTTGTATGACTATGTTTGTATGACTTGAGTGCCGGGTCATGTGACCCCTGTTTGTATGAACATATTATGCAAGGCTCGTCTGAGCCTCTTAAATAAAAGTCGTGTTATTGTATGGTTATGTTGTGATGCCATGGTTGTATCTATGCATATCGGGCATGTCGTGCGTACGTGTGACGTGCAACGATATGTATGGGATCCGACACCTAGTCGTGTGCCTTTAGTAGTACTCTTTACGGGAAACTGCCTCTTTGTGCTTCCACCGAGCCATGGTAGCTAGCTACTACTTCGGACACATTGATTGACCGGCATGTATCCTTCTTTGCTGCCGTGTCTGTCCCTTCGGGGAAATGTCTCGCAGTGTAATGGAGTCCCTGTAGCCTGTTACGACTCGTCTACGTGCAGTGATGACATTCGTGTCTCGCGACGTAATGGAGTCCTTGTAACTTGCTACGACTCGTCTACACACGCTTGAGACCGACACCTGCATTGTTGGGTTATGTATGCCTGTTTCCGTACGGATGTGCCACTTGGGTTCTATGACTAGTTATGTCGGCCCGGGTTCTTTGTTGTGTGATTGCCAGCGACATGTTCACATACGTGAGCCAAAAGACGCAAACGGTCCCGGCCAAGGTAAGGTGGCAGCCGTGGAGTACCGTGCGTGAGGCCGCAAAGTGATGTGGCTTGTTACAGTATGGAATCATATGACTTAGGATCGGGGTCCCGACAGCATTGGTATCAGAGCCTGACTGATTGTAGGACTACCAAGCCAAACCGGCTGAAGTTGAGTCTAGAAACACTATAGATTAGTAGGGGAATTGATTGTGAAAGGGAACGTAAGGATCTTTTTACTCCTCTTCCAAAGTTATTCTATGCTGGGTCATTCTCATCTTTTCTACGGGGATAGGAACTAGGATCCTCATCTATTGCTTAGGATGACGAGTTACTAGCCATGGACCAATAGCTAGCTTGTTCGTAAGTGAGTGCAGTTATTCAAGTATTGTTGGTGTGACAAACAGATGGAGAAGAGATTTGAGTCTAGATAGTCGAGTGGTTATGCCTTTCCAATCTCTTTTCAATTGTCTCAAAAAATTTCTTGAGCAATTACAGCCGTTATGCTGTCCAATTTCTGCTAGGATCTAATGTCTTTGCATCATTCTCTGTTTCAGATGCCCTCTCATCCTTTCCGTCAGTTGGTCCGTCTGACCAGGTGCATCGATGTGCCAGGTCACACGGCCATGTTGGTTAGAGTGATGATGGAGGCTGGATATCGCTGGTACCCAGAGTACACAGTGGAGGAGCAGTATCAAGATTTCAACCAGAGTCAGTATCTGTGTACCATTAGGATATATCCTTCCTATCCTAGAGCTACCGATCCGCTTCACTGGACTCATGGATTGGGAGTTACCATAGATATGGCAGTTCAGGAAGCCGCCTACACCATGCTGACTATCATGAGGTTTCACCATGGTCTGCTACAGAACACGGAGTTCTGCTATGTTCCTGCTTCCATGGGAGGAGAGGATGGATATCTCAGTGCAGCCTATTCTGAACATTCTCATGAAGACCCTAGACTGCAGGTGACCGCTCAGATGTTGGAGAATAGGGATCGTGATGCACGTGCCCTACGCATGGAGCTCTATGCTACCCGTGCCCGTCTTTGGACAACTTTGACGCAGTTGGCACCTGTCGTGCAGACAGGTTATGGAGATTTGGAGATGCTGACTCCATCGCGGACTCATTTGCCAGCACACGTAGACTGGCCTGATGTTGGAGGCATCACCCCTCTTCGAGGACCGTTGTTGCCGCCGACAATGGGACCAAGGCCACATCCGTGTCCTTATGGTTTCCAGGGATCCCAGGCTAGAGTGTTTCCAGATCCTCAGGTTCAGCTCCCGGGTCACGGGGGTAACCTGTACGAGGCATTCTACGGTGATGTTTGAGTGCGTGGATGTTAGCCCTAGTATGGTAGTAGTCGTATCGCCACAGTCCTGCGTGTCTGGTGGGGTATGATCAAGGTCGAGATTTGAGTTCCGGAGGTGTAGATAGATAATGTATAGGATGCTTGTAATGCCTCCGATGAGTGGTGTCATCTCTCTGTAGTTGTTTTCAGCTTGGGCTTGTACTGAAATAAGTCATGGGTGTATGAAACCTAATGTTCATATGGTAGTTGCTTTACCATGTTTATTGGTGTTATCCTACATGCCATGTTGATCAGTGCATTCCTTAATTCATGTCTTAGAGTTGTTGTTCTCTATGTCTAAGCTATGGATTGTTTTCCCCAGGATGGTGTCAACTAGGAACAACCCCGTGCATGCTCATGAGCAAGGCGAGAGTAGCCAGCCAAGGCAAGAAGAGTTGCCACATGCACCATCTCTGGCGGAGGTGATGCTAGAAGCTGAACGAAATAAGAGGGAGACCAACAGACTGTTAGAGAGAATTGAACAGAACACAGCTCGTGCTCCCCGCAATGATCACCATGATGGAGTGTCACTTGGTGACTTCATTAAACCGTGTCTGCCTAAGTACCATCACTCGATCGATCCCCTCGATGCAGATGATTGGTTGACCAGTATGTCACACAAGATTCGAGCTGCAAATGTTTCAGAGGCCAATAAGGTGACCTTTGCGACATACTTTCTGGAGGGACCTGCCAACCTGTGGTGGGAAAGCTATGAAGCTATGCGTCCCCAGGGACCTGCACCAACCTGGTGTACTTGCCCTTCTTCTCCGAATATGTACTTCTCCTTAATGGTCTTCGTTCATAACGATCATCTCTACTCCTTCTCTCTCTTCGAGGTGATTCATCTCTTGAGCTTCGTCTTCTTGGTGACTCTTCTCTTCATTTGTAGGGAGCCGTGCACTCATTGGAGTAGTGTCCGGGCTTCCCACAATTGTAGCAGTTTTGGTCACAACTTGACAAACGCTTATTTCATATCTTGAGTTGGAGCTTCGATCTTTGCTTCTATTCTTGTAGAACTTGTTGAATTTCTTGACCATGAGGCTTATCTCTTCATTTGTGACAAGGTTGTTGCTTGAGGTAGCGGGAGCATCGCTTGTGGCTTTGTAAGCACCGCTAGACTTGTGGTGAAGCTCTTACTTGTCTTTGAGTGTCATCTCATGAGCAACAATTCTACCAATCACTTCTGTTGGCTTGACATATTTGTAGTTGGGCATCATTTGGATCAATGTGCAAACGGTGTCATGTTGATCATCCAAATCTCAAAGTATCTTCTTAATGATGAATTTGTCAGTCATTTCTTTGCTTCCTAAGCGTGCAATCTCATTGGTGATGAGAGCTAGCCTAGAGTACATATCAGCGACTCCTTCACCATCCTTCATCTTGAACTTGTCAAGTTGACTTTGAAGAACATCCAACTTGGATTCTCTCACCGATTCTATACCTTCATGCATATTAATCAAAGTATCCCAAATCTCTTTTGCATTCTCAAGATGGCTGATCTTGTTGAATTCTTCGGGGCATAGGCAGTTGAAGAGAATGTCACATGCTTGAGCATTGAGTTGCAACATCTTCAACTCATCAGCGGTCGCTTCACGATCGGGCTCCTTTCCTTCCACAAAGAATTCACCTTGCATGCCAACATGAACAACAGCCCAAACGAAGGGGTTATGACCAAGCAAATGCATTTTTATTTTGTGCTTCCAACTAGCAAAGTTTGTGCCACCAAAGTATGGACCTCTACGGTGATAATTTCCCTCACTAGAAGCCATAATTCTCCTAGGTTGTGAGGCCAATGCAATGGAGACTAAAGCTCTTATACCACTTGTAGGACCAAAAGTAAGTCTAAAGGGGGGTGATTAGACTACTTGACCAATTAATTTTTTTGCCTTTTCCCAAATTTTAGTGTTTGCAGTTTTAGCATTCATGGCAAGTCAATTTCACCCTACACATGCAAGTCTAAGAGTATAGCAGCGGAAAGTAACAACAAGCATGATTAAAAAGGGATAGGGTAGGAAGATCAAACACAATTGTAGACACGATGATTTTTCCCATGGTTCCAATAGTTGGCGCTATCGTACATCCATGTTTATGGAGTGTTCAACCCATGGAGGGTAACGATCGCGAGAGTCCATGGAGGGCTCCACCCATAAGGGTCCACGAAGTAGCAACCTTGACTATTCCATATGGCTTCCATCCACGAAGGACTAGCCTCACAATGGGTATATCTTCATGAAGTAGGCGATCTCCTTGCCCTTACAAACTTCTTGGTTCACTCCACAACACAAAGTAGGAGGCTACCAAGCGACACCTAACCAATCTAGGAGGCACCACCATCCAAAAGGTAATAGGCTCGGTAATGACGATGAACTCCTTGCTCTTGTGCTTCAAGATGATAGACTCCTCAACACACAATCACTCTCTCACAGATTTCGCTTGGTAGAAGAGATGGAATTGGTGGAAAGCAACTTGAGGAGGCTAGAAATCAATATCCATATGGTTGGAGTGGAAGATCTTGATCTCAACACAAGGGTAGGTGGTTCTCTCTCAAAAAATCTGATAGGATAGGTATGAAATAGTTCTGAGTGCTTCACTTTCGAGTAGGTGGTGATGAAGGGGTATATATAGGCATCCCCAAAAATCCAACCGTTACACACAAAATGACCAACTCGGTGACACCGATGTGTTAATCTCGGTTGTACCGAAGTGACCAAAACATGGCAACTTTTGAATCTCGGGGGAACCGATATACGAATCTCGGTTGCACCGATAAGTTGACCAACGGTCAGATTTCCAATCTCGGTGATGCCGACCCAACATTCTCGGTGGGACCGAAAATGTGAATTTGCATAACAGAAAGTTGGCAACCTAAACTTGGTGGCGCCGGTATGGAATCGGTTGCACCGAAGTGGCTAGGGTTTGGCTGAGTCTGTCTAGGTTCTATAATCGGTGGCACCGGGATAGGAATGTTGGTTGCACCGATTTTGAATGTTTGGCTATAGATAGTCTTTGGTGGGAGAGCTTGTGGATGTTTTTGGTGACTATCACTTCTGCACATATGAGCATTTTGTTCACCAACAAAACCTTACCCCCTTTTAGTATTATTGGCTTTTCTATGGACTTAAAGTGATTTCTCACAAATGTAAAATGTAGAGTCCTCTTGCTTGAAGCTTGGCCAATCTATTTCCTTGCATCTTGAGGTAATTCCATAATCCTTTTGCCATCCCTATCATTGAACTTTTCCTGAAATATACTTGGTGGAGACATTAGTTCAATGGATTATATGTTGTTATTAATTACCAAAACCACCAAGGGAGCAAATGTGCTTTTAGCTGGCGGTACCCGTCGAGGCGGATCTAACGGGCAGGGCGGTAGGGATCGAGCAGCGCTACTTGGTCTGCCACACCCTCGTTTGACACGATCACCTATCATCGTCGAGCTGCACTTCTGCCTTCCGGTGCTCCTCGAGGAGTTGGAGGTTGTAAGCCGTGTTGGCCTGTGCCTCATGGAATTACTCATTCCTGCACCATGTCCATGTAATGAGCACAGGAATCGCCGATGGTCATGGTGCAATGCACCAATGAGGGTGGCGCCGACTCATTGTCAGTCATGTCCTCCATTGGGAAGTCGTCGGCCTCCGGCTACCTACCGACCTGTCAGCCGGCAACAATGGCGGCCATCTCTTTTTATGCTTCGACATGACCTGCTTGAGAGAGCTTTGAAGCACGAGGAGGCCATGGGAATGATGCAGAGAAGATAAAGGGACCAGAGAAGGATGAGTGTGTGCTATGGCCGGGGCTGGAGTATATATAACGTGGCGAATGGCAATGGTGGGCAGCATGCGGATGAACGAATGGCGCCAGAGTGGCAACTGCTTTTCATTAGTGCGGGCGGCAGAGGGACGGACGAGTGGTCGTGGTGTCATTTGAACACGGGACAAACACGTGCACCGGGAAGCAACGCGGTCGGTGCTCTTTCGGTCGGCACACTGCTTCAATGTCGGCCCCAATGAAAGGTCCCATCCGCTCTGTCCGGGCATGAATGTGTCCATGCTCTTGAACAACGCAGATTATTTCCTCCATCATGGGTTGCCAAATTGGTCAAATGCCTCTCTCATACTTAGGTTTGCCATTGAGTCGTTCTAAGCCTAGAGTTTAAGACTATTCCCCCATGCTCAAAAGAATATCTAGTAGACTCACTAGTTGTGTTACACTCCTTTCCTCTGGAGACAAACTAACTCTCATCAAGTGTGTGTTCTCCAGCATGCCCATTTTCTTCATGATCTCCCTCACCATCCCCAAGACAATGCGGCATCAAATCAACTTGTACCTCAAATACTAGTTCTGAAGAAAATATGGTTCTGAAGACAAATGTGTGTCTTTAATTGCTTGGGACAAGGTCTATAACCCTAAATCATAAGGAGGCCTAGGAATTATTGATGCTCAAGCTCATAACGAAGCTCTCCTCATGAAGCATCTCCATAAATTCCTTAATAAGGTGGACACCCCATGGGTTAACATTATTTGGGAGACCTACTATTCCAATTGTCTCACCAACTCTAACCTAGTGGGTTCTTTTTGGTGGGAAGATGTGCTCAAACTCATGTATATATTCAAAGAGTACTCCATCTGCACACCAAGACTTCGTGATATGGTTCATTTTTGGTCTGACCATAAGTTACTTCGGGATTTCCCTGAACTACACTCCTTCTGCAAAAACCGTGAGATTTCCCTTAAGCATGCTATGGATTCAGAGAACTTGGAGGATAGGTTTCACTTACCTTTTGTCCATTCAAGCACAACAATAATTTACTACTCTAAACTTTTCCTTGCAATCAAGAAGCACACGATCTTAACCTCGCAAATGGTCCTACAAATGGAAAACTACCTCCTACTCCTCCATCAAGATGTATAAAGCCTTGATTGGACCTAGTAAAGCATGTCTATTATTCAATGCTCTCTTGAAATGTTCAACTCTATTGTGATGGTGAACGTTGTGTGGGAAACGGAAATTTTCCTGCGCACACGCAAGATCTATCCATGGAGATGCATAGCTACGAGAGGAGGAGTGTGTCTACATACCCTTGTAGATCGCTAAGCGGAAGCATTAATAAACACGGTTGATGTAGTCGAACGTCTTCACGATCCAATCACGATACGTTCCGTGATCCAATCACGATCCATCCTGATCTAGTGCCGAACGGACGACACCTCCGTGTTCAGCACACATAAAACTCGATGGCGTTTCCACGTCCTCGATCCAGCAAGCGAGGGCGGATTATTAGATGAGTTCTCCAGCAACACAATGATGTGGTGGCGGTGGTGGTGGTGCTATCTCGGTAGGGCTACGCCTAGCGCTACCAAAACCTTGAACGAAGGAGAAAACGATCTAGGGAGAGAGAGGGGCGCTAAGGGCTTCGTGTGTCCTCTTGGGGCACCCCTCCCCTCTATATGTAGGTGGAGGGGCATGGGGAACATCCCCACCAAGCCCTAGGGTGCAGCCAAAGGGGGAGGAGGTGGAATCATAGTCCCCCTCCTTCCCTTCCATACAAAGGTGGACTTTCAACCTTTCCCAACTGCATGGGCCTTGAGGGACTTGTGCGCTTGTCCCAGCATGGACACGATGTCTCCTCTCAGCCCATGCAAATCCTTGGGACGTGGTGGAATCCTTAGTGGACTTCTGGACTCCCGCGGAAGTTTCCGGAACCTTTTGGAAGCTTCCCGGTACAATACCGGAAAAACCCAAAACTTTTCCGGTAGCCAAAATATGACTTACCATATATAAATATTTACCTCTCGACCATTCCGGAGCTCCTCGTTATGTCCGGGATCTCATCCAAGACTCCGGACAACCTTCGGTCACCAACGTACATAACTCAACAATACCAAATCATCATCGAATGTTAAGTGTGCAGACCCTGCAGGTTCGAGAACAATGTAGACATGACCGAGACAAATCTACGGTTAATAAACAATGACGGGACCTAGATGACCATATTGGTTCGTACATATTCTATGAAGATCTTTATCGGTCGAACCATGATGTCAAGGATTCACACAATCCCGTACGCAGTTCCCTTTGTCCATCGGTATGTTATTTGCCCGAGATTCGATCGACGATATCTCCATACCTAGTTCAATCTCGTTATCGGCAAGTCTCTTTACTCATTCCATAATACAAGTTCCCGTGACTAACTCTTTAGTCACATTGCTTGCAATCTTCTTGTGATGTTGTATTACCGAGTGGGCCCAGAGATACCTCTCTGTCTTGATCCACGCCAACCCAACAAACACCCTAGGAGATACCTATAGAGCACCTTTATAGTCACCCGGTTACGTTGTGACGTTTGATACACACAAGGCATTCCTTCTGTGTCAAGGAGTTTCATGATCTCATGGTTAGAGGAACAGATACTTGACATCGATGAATTAGTAGCAATACACTAACATGATCAACTACTATACTTATGGTTGGGTCTTGTCCATGACATCATTCTCCTAATGATGTGATCCGTTATCAAACTTCAACTCATGTCTATGGTCAGGAAACCCTGACCATCTTTGATCAACGAGCTAGTCTAGTAGAGGCTCACTAGGGACATGGGGTTGTGTATGTATCCACACATGTATTTGAGTTTCCGATCAATACAAATCTAGCATGGATAATAGACGTTTATCATGAACAAGGAAATAAGATAATAACCAATTTACTGCTGAATGCTAAAGTATCATCGTGCCGAACAAACAAAGGGGCATCTCATGCTTTGACAAAATATGTTTGTCCATGTCACCTCTCCCACCTAAGATTGCTCTAGACATCATTCTCATGGGTTGTTGGGGCATCTGGTCAGTCTGAACTCAGAAAGAATAAAATCTTCAGATATGCTGCTCCCCGCCTTCTCAATTAGAGACACTACTTGAAAAAATAAGGCCTCATGGTGGTTGTCCTAA
Organism: Hordeum marinum; assembly: GCA_022496015.1. Lineage (NCBI taxonomy): Eukaryota > Viridiplantae > Streptophyta > Magnoliopsida > Poales > Poaceae > Hordeum > Hordeum marinum. The sequence goes on along the minus strand of CM039674.1, from coordinate 260,301,857 downwards.
GAGCCAAAGCATCAAAGGCATATTCTTTTTAAAAAAACAAGACGAAAGACTTGCCATTTTATTGGTTAAGGAAGAAGGTTTTAGACATAAGCCGCAAAGCGACAAATAAAAGGACTACTCACGCGACATTACAACACCCAAATGTTTTGCTCGAGTCAAAGCCCAAAGTGACACCTCCTATTTGATTTTGTTGATGATGACCATGAATGGGCCCGCCGAGTTGCGGAAAACTCTTGCATTGCATTCCGACCAAACCTCCCAAGAGATGAGCATTGTGAGGGAGGAAAGCGTTTGGGTGAGCCGAGCCGGATCTGAAGGTTATTATTCACAAAAAATTCAGTCCTAAATAGACTCAGGCTGTGTTTGGTTGAGTTGTAGATTCTGTAAAAGCTGCTATGAGTTGTGAGCTATGAAAAGCTGTTGTGGACATTTAGCTATGGAAAAGCTGGAAACTGGTTGGCTGAAACAGCTGTGAAACTATAGATTTTACTATGAATTGTCTGTAATGCCCCTGGGTAATGAGTGAATATGTTTATATGTAACTTGACCGTAAAATAGTGAGGACATTGGTAGGCAATAGAACGACTGTTTTGCAAAGGGAAATTATGACAATATAGAAGATTCATAGCTAACACATACAAATTCAACAATTATATTTTCATGTTGCATATTACATATAAATGGATATTAATCCCATGATAATATTACAAAAGACATGCACCATAGAGTATACATATGGTTCACATGACGATGACCTCCATAGCTATCAGCTATCCTACAAATAGTATCCATGGTATTTTTGTTCTTCGTTCTCCTCTTCAATGAGATCCGCTTGTGTTGGTGCTACTTCCCGTTGTAGCACTCGATTTTCGATTGAGGAGTATAGCACAAAGCCATGCATCATTCCAGACCGCCTTTTTAGTCATACTTCAATCAAGCAATATAAATTTAGTTTAGGAGCATACCACAATAACAAAAGCGAACAACATTTGTAAACACTTGACCAATGGACAATGATTTATTGAAACATCTGTCACATGCGTATGAAACTTTGGCAGAAAGAGTATCTGCAATTACCCAACTTTGTTCCCCTGACCATGTTAAAATTACACATGCAAGCTATGTTTTAGCATGAATGCAAAACAGAAGTTTTATTTTGCCTTCCCTAATTCAAGCACTGTATGAATGTTTTCTAACCGTGAACAAAACAACACACGATACATTAATTTCATCATCACATTCTCAAGAAATACATAATACATCAACTAGGGTACTCAAGTCATCATCCACATCTTATTCTCAACCAATACACAGTATATTAACTTCATGAATGTTTTCTGGACCTGAACAGAACAAACAGAACATGAAAAGGAGAGGGGGTAAGTGAGGGAGGCAAGAGGGAGGAGGAAGGAGGAAGGAGGGAGCTACATGTCGGCAAAGCTCTGGGCGTCCTCGCCGCTGGGCAGAAGCGGCGACTCCTAGGAGGTACGACAGAATGGCAGCGGCGATGGAGGGCTGGCAGAACCGGCGGCGATGGCAAAGGGCCAGCAGCACTACGACGGCAGCGGAGCGCCAAAAACAATCGCGGTTGTGGAGGAGGGTCGACAGAATTGGCGATTGCTAGAAACCCTAGCCCGTTGCTCGGGATGAAGGAATTTTTCCCTCGAGTAACTTCGATGTGTTCTCTCTCTGGGACGAATCGTTTTCACTAGGGAGTGGCAAACGTGGGTAAATAACCCTCAACTCTTAGGGAAGTTAGCAAAACGGTCTGTTGAGAAGCTGGATAAGTTGGGGTATGTGGGATGCGGGATTTGCACTAGAAGAAGTTGCAAATTCTTAGAGCATCTCCAGTAGATGGTTCAAATGTAAAAATATCGACCATCTGAGGTAAAAAACGCTGCTTCAATAGACGGTCCATATGTAACAAAATTTGGACCGCGGCCTCCCGGTGATGTAAAAATGAAAACTTGGTGATGCAAATTTACATCACGAGATGCAAGTGATGTAAAAACCGCGGCCGCGCGCCAACGCCCAACCGCCACTTCTTTCGCCTTCCGTCTCCCGACCGCCCGCCCGTGACCCACCCGTCCGCCGCCCCGCCGCAGCTCCCTGCCCGTCCGCCGCCCCGCTGTAGATCCAGACCCCCGCCGCCGATTCCACCCCGCCTGGGCCGCCGCATCGCGTCCTCCTCCGCTCCGGCCGCCTCCGCCATGACCCCGTCCACCTCCGCTCCGGCCGCCTCCGCTCCGCCCCGACCCCGTCCGCCTCCGCTCCGGCCGCCTCCGCCCCTACCCCGCCCGCCTCCGCTCTGGCCGCCTCCGCCACCGTTCCATCCACCACCCCGCTACCTGTTCGGCCGTCGCCCACTCCCCGATGACGCCGAAGAAGACGTCGAAGGGCAAGTCGGGTTTCTTCGGCGTGAGGGCAAAGCGCTCCGAGAACTTCGGAGTGGAGTTCTCTGACGCAGGGGCGGCGTTGGTGTCTGGGCACGTATCCCACCACCGATGAGGTCGCGCGTGCCTAGGACGTGGTGGTGTGGCGTGCCGAACGGTCGAAGACGGACCTCAACTTTCCTAAGATCGAGACCCGGGAGGAGGTGAAGAAGGAGGACGAGGCCGGCCCCTCGATGGTGATTCCCATCGAGTCATCGTCGGAGGAGGACAACAAGGAGTTCTAGGGGCTCTTGGATGACTCCGAAGAGTCGTACTGGATGCCCTCGGACGACGAGTAGTTCTGCTAGTTTAAATTTATGTTATCTATGTTCGAACTATGTTGAATTTCATGTTTAAACTATGTTGAGATGAAGTAGTAGTTGGTCGTTTTTAAAATACATCTTCGTTTTGGACCATCTGTTGGAGTTGTTCTTTTTTTTACATCTTCGATTTGGACCATCTGTTGGAGTTGAGCATTTTTCAAAGCTCCAAAACGCACCATTTGACGGTTCATATTTAACATCTCCGATTTTAGACCGTCAAAATTTAAACCATCTATTGAAGATGCTCTTACAAATCTGGTTTGCTGGGAACACCCTTGGTACAGATTATAGCTTTTGGACCTAGAAGTTGGAAGTTGAAGTACACAGCCTGGTAACTTACAAATCTTTATTTGATGTTTCCCAAAACTGACGTTAGTTGATGTATTTTTCGTTTTTTCACTGTTTGTACATATGTACGTTGATATTTATGAGATACCGTAGAACCATTGTTTTACTGTGCAAGTTAAAGTGAAAAAAAAGGATATAGTAACCCTCACCACATAAATGCTCTGTCTCCTGCTGCTGCTGGTAACAAGGTTCCAAACCCAGGAGGCAGCTAGTGTCCACACAAAGCAACAACATTCACAAAGAAAACGGTGATTTGGACAGTAGCTAGCTAGCCACGCACTTGTGTACGGTGTACTCCGTTACCCAGAACAAATTGGAGAAACAAGAGCGTACGAAGGTGATTCCCAGCTCCCTCAAATGATGCCTAATCCGCGAGGCGAGACACCCAATCATCAACAAACAGCTGGGAAAAGGGCAGGGAGCAGCAGGTGTTGCTTCTTCGGTGATGCAGCCATGTACGCTGCTTCGTTTTCATGCGTCTCACCGTCATCCCAATTGTTCCTGCCTTGATATTTTCTTGGATATAAGTGCCTATCGATGGGCCCATCTGCCCGTCTGCTTATCATATTTTTTCTTGGGTGTCGTGGACCGGTGATTGGATAGGGGTACTTGGACGGTGGAAGGTAGGGACGCTGGTCTTAATCCCGGTAGTTGTCGCTCATCAGGGCAGATGGCCCATGGTGAGAAAGCGCTGCCGCACCAACATCAGCTTGACTGACATGCATGGTCGCCGGTGCCTCTAGGCTCGGGGATGTCGGATTAGGTCATATGTCTTCCTGCTTGCTCACTCGGGTTGCCCGCATCCTATTGTTAATTTGTTTTTCTTCTACTTCATGCTGCTTGCTGCGATTTCATGCCATGGTCTGCACGCCACGCCAGTTGATCCAAAACCGTCTGTCCATTGTATTTGTATATGGAAGTGGATTTGTAGTACGTACTGTAGTAGCATTACAGTCTGGCATCATTTTCTTGATTTCACATCGTGTGTGCTTACACTCTTGTTTTTATCGCGTTTGACACATTGATGGGTGAAGCAAAAGAGTGTGGGATGTGGTATGGTGGGTTTCCCCTTTCTCGGCCCTTTTCGTTCCAAAAAAACAGGGGACCTGTGGTTGTGGACTTGAGCTGGTTGGTACGCGCTTTCCAGGACCAGGAGCCTTGCCTTTCAGTGCATATCAATGAGCCACGGCCTCTCCTACATACATAATGTTATACAGAGATTACGTAGCGGTTGGCAGGTAAGCTACAGACGTGAGGACGATGTTTGCGTTTGCGTACATACGTATATACAAAATACAAGCACATGCCTCCGGTCGGTGTTGCCGCGTACGGAAACGCGCCAGCCATTGACTTGCGCCGCGCACGGCATCTCTTGTTTCAATTTTTCGGTACAATCGCTTTAAAAAAAAATCGGTACAATCCTCTAAACATGTTAACGGTCCACATTTGTTTATATCCCTCCAATAAAAAAAGATAGAATGGGTAATCCGTTGAGGGCAAAGGCCAGCGTGTGGTACGCGACCGTATGACGCTAGGGTAGGGATGGTACGCCTGTACCTGTCATGTGTATGCACCAGTAAACATGTTCGTGTGTTACAACGGATGAAAATAACCTCACGTTGTTTTTATCCAGTGAACATGGCTAAAAACATCATTATAAAGCTCGTAACATAATGAACATAACGAATACCTCTTTCACATGTACACATCCTCCATTTTAATATGACATCAGACCCATGTTTTTGCTTGTCCTCCTTGTCATCGGTGGTCGCAGTACCAGTTGTCACTGATCAAGGTTGGCCAGATTCAATAGCTGAATCATTGAGCCTCCTTTGAGTCGGACGAGATCAAAAGCGTTGAAAAAAGATTTTTTGTATCATCCGGCTAACAGGGAAAAGCATAATATATCTATGTGTTATCATAAAAATTGAATAGTTTGTGTCATATAAAACATGAAACTTTAGTTGGACTCCTCATGCACTGTGATAGGTGTCATTGGGCTGAGCGAGAGTTGGTCGTACGTGAAAACGCGATGGAGAAAAAAGATTCCTTTCATATCCCGAGTTAATAACTTAAACTTAAACAATACATCCATGGTTATATTTGGAAAATTTACCCATCTTTATTATTAGTAGGCATAGATTAAAAAATGTTAGTACAGTACCTTCCAGATTTAAAAAATAATAATGTTTTGATTTTTTTGTATTTTCTAATTCAAAGTTCATTTTTTTATTTTAAAAAATGTTTGTAAATTCGATAAAAACATTCAGTATAGTACCTTCAAGTTTCAAAAATTGTCCATGCTTAAATAAATATTCAGGTTTCAAATGAAATATATTTTTCTTTAAAAAATGTTTAGGTTTAAGTATTTTGTTCGCAACTTTACAAAATATTCTAAGTTGTTTATGTTTTAAAAAAATGTTTGACTCTTTAGAAGTTGTTAATGTTTTGAAAAAATGTATTTCCTAAGTTGAAGTTAAAAAATATTTTTGTTTTTTTAAATGTTCACAAATTCGAGATAAACAGCCACTATAGAACCTCCTAGTTTCAAAAAATTATCCATGTTTAAATAAACATTCAGGTTTCAAAAGAAATAAAAAACGATTTTGTTTCTTAGAGAAAAAATCGAGTTTAATTTTTTTTGTCACAGTTTTTCGAAATAATCATGTTCTCAAAAATGAATTCCTTTTTCTCTTAGTATCTGGCGCGGCTTTATACTAATTTAAACTATCGCGCTGCAACTTAAACAAAATGTCTCTATTAGTATAGTGGTAGCAGTCCTTGCCTTGCAGCGAGAGTGTGCAGGTTCAATTCCGGGTGGATCATAATTTTATTTTTTTCTTGGACAGTTTCTTCTTCTCGGTTTGTACGTTAATTTTTTGGCAGGATGAAACCGAGAGGTGTTGATAGACGAAAAAACATGTGGGGCCTACCGTAAACCAAAAAAGTTGGAGAAACAATCTTTTTTTAATATTAGGTATAGATATTCATGTTTGTAGACGCAAAAACATGCGGGGCCCACCGTAAACCAAAAAAGTTGGAAAAACAATCCTTTTTTTAATATTAGGTATAGATATTCATGTTTGTACATGTATGTGTGATGTGTACGGCACACTCGGTCGGTGTATGCCTAAACCTAATCCGTGCCATCGCCTCGTCCCGCCCGGTGATCATTACTCCGCCCCAGACTGCCTCACCAACCCATCAAACGCCTTGACTGGGCGTGGATTCGCGCACGGTGTCGATCCGCACGCGGCGTGGATTCACACGACGGCACGTGACCACTCGCCTGCGCACGCCACTGGGCTGCCATTAATTGCCCATTCACCTGATCCCTCTACTCGTCACTATAAATCTCGTGCATGGCCGGCCTTCGCAGCACTCGCCCTCCCTCGCCCTTCCTTCCCAAAGAACTGCGCTCTCTCGTCTCAGCGAGCTCTCTTTCACGGCGATGGTGCGACTGAACCTGACGCTGGAGGAGGCGGAGGAGCTTGCACACTTCGACATCCTCATCGTGTCGGACGTATGGTTGCCTTCGAAATGGAGCGACACGGGGGTGCTGGTTGCGCCGATGCTTGAGGTTGGCTCCCACCTCTTCGTGTGGGCCGTCGACCTTCCTCGGGCGCGGTTGCGGGTGGAGATGTTGTAGGACGACCGAGACGCCCCGAACACCTCGCATTGATCGGAGATGCGCACCTAGGACAACAAGCAGCGCATGCACGCGTACGACGGCCCGTGGCCACCGGCGAAGCATAACCGACGCCGGTGCCACGAGATTTGGGACGACCGAACTTTCGAAGAGGTGGTTGTCCAGTAACGCACGCAAGTTACCGCCAACGTCCTGGAAGCTCTATCTAGAGCCGTCTACCAATTGTTCCACCACGGCGACGTGCGCTCTACCCATGTCGGCTTTAGTTGTGCAAGCGGCAGACGATGCCCTAGCGATGGTGACTACGGCGATGCCCGGGGCGACTGTGGCTATGTTCGTCTTGGCGGTGGTGACCGCCGCTCTGTGCCTTCACGTGGCGCGCGGGACGACACTGGATCCAACAGCGCCACGCCGTCCGAGCCAGAGCCAGGGCCAGAGCCGAAGCCTCCTTTGGTGGTCAAGTACAGGCGGCTGGCGGCAAAGGCCGGTGACCCGGAGGGCATGCCAGGCTACCTGACGGCCATCCGTGAGTAAGAGCTGGTGCTGGTGCCACCCCCACTCGTCTAGGAATACATGCAGGTCACCCTGCCGCCGGCCACCGGAGGACCTGACGGACTTTCCCAGGTACCACGCCGCGGTGGCGGACTCCATGGCGACGCCCATCGTCAACGATGGCAGCAACAACAGCGCCGACGATGAGCTCGGCTTCGACAATGACTAGAGTGGGAGTTTAAATTTCGTTTTAGTAATTTATTTTGAATTTTATCCAACTAGCATTTAAAATTTCCTAAGAGTTCAATGAAATATCGTTTGTTTGAAAGAATTTCGTTAAGGTTTTGTTTAAAGTTATTGACAAGTTAAGACAATTGGTTTATTTTAAATAAAATTAAGTAGTTTAAAGAAAAGTAAAAATTGAAAATGAAATGAAGTGAAGAACGAAAAGAAAAGAAAGAAATGAAATATAAATTAGAAAATTGTGAAAGTAAGGAAAGAAAACGAGAAGAAAATCAAAATGAAATAATAAAGAACAAAAGATAAGAGACAAAAGTAAAAGAAAGAAGCTCAAAAAAATAAAAGGAATTACTATAAGGAAAAGTATAATATTATTGTAAATTGTAAATGAATTGAAATAATTAAGATAAGACGAGTAAGATACCAAGTTTTTAAATAAATAAATAAGATGAACTATCCAAAGTTGGGTAATACAAAAGAAATATGAAATCAATAAAATGAAAATGATTCAAAAAATGAAAGGAAGAAGCCAAATTCAAGCAAAATGGAAAAATGAAGAAAAAAATAATGCTCGGCTGCTGAGCAAAGTGAGGCATGGTCGTCCTATCCCGATCAAGCCCACCGGCGAAAGGAACATGAATTTCAGCCGCACACTACCGAGAGACCCAACAGGGCGGCGCCGGAAGCATATGTCACGTACATGCATATAATAAGAAGAGTTTGGCGATTACGACAGACGTGGCTATTTGAGTTGGTGTCGTCGTAGTAGCCTGCAAGTGCACATGGTTTAGTTGTAGCATTTTCGAAGTAAGAGTATTGGTTTCACGGGGAGCGCATGAATAAGACGTTTGCCTCTGGTAGAGAATTATGTAACTTTGTGCATGTAGATAATTGTATACTTAAAGCAGAGTTAGGGCAGATTTTGAATAATGATTGAGTAATGTAGGAACTCATAACTAAATAACACAAAAGTAAATAAAATAACAGAGGGTGTAATGACTGTGAAAGAATAGAATAAAAAGTGTTCTCAGGGTGTTTGAAATCCCCATTGATATGCTTCTAGTGCACCCATGCATGGGCATAGTATGGAACAAATACTTGAGCCATTGTTGACGATTATGCTAGGTGGAGCCGGGTACAGTACACGTTCTACTCCTGGTAGACTTCGTACCATGATAGTCTCCCCGTGAGGGTTACAACTCATGATAATTGAGGGTTACCCAGTGGACGCAACCTCTCTAAGGGTTCTTCGTAATTCCCGGTCAAGTGTAAAGGCTAGGGGTAGTAGGCTTTTACTATCACCTCGAATTACCTTCACAACCTAGACCTATACAACGACAATGATATACTTCGTGGCCAAAAGGCACAAATTCTGAGTGGAGACCCTTCACAACATTCACAGAGTTTAAATTAAGCATCAAAAGAGGATTTCATATCCATAATAACATTTGAGATCCTACACATACCAAGGTTCATCCATATCCCCAAGAACTGGGGTCTACTCACATATGGGAACAACAAACATCATGGCAACGGTAATGACATAAATGGATGAATGATTCAAATGATACACCAAAGGATCCACTAGGGTTCTTGATGTTGCATATGATAAGTATGTGGATGATGATGATGATGATGAAGATGGTGGTGATGATGACGGTGTTGATGATGTTGTCCTACTCCGCGGTGAGAAGAATCCCCTTATTCTCATGGTTGATTGCTCCTCCGGATGGGATTTGGATGAGTTTCTGGTGTCTGTGTGCGTCTGATTCATGATCTGCTTCAACGGGGTGAAAATAGTTGATCTGACGGAGGCGAAGGCTCCTCGTATGACTGCTCTCATACGACCACTCGCGGTCCTATGGAACGTTGTCGTTCTCTCTGGAAGCGCAACGACGTTTGTTCCTTTGGCCTTCTTGCTTGATTATTGTATGAAAAGTGATTATCACTTTAAATGCGTGACTCCACTACCATTTCTGAAGATTTTCTCCATTATATGATAATTCATCCAAAAGACGTCACCTGAGGGATTATCAACAAAAAGGTGCATGAAAGCGGTAAAATCCTACAAAGCCTACTTTGTAGGCACAAAATACATAGTAAAACTATCACATAAATTGTACTCATGAACTCTTCCAAGTTTAAGTCTTGCTCATCCCTGAGCAAGTGTCGTGTCTTGTAAAGAACAAGATCAACCTTGTGTTTATGAGATACAGATTTGAAAAGGTATGAGTCCATTCCTATTAAGAGGAACGGTTTGTGATAACGATATGTGACAAATAATAGCTCATACTTATTATGGTAATGATCATGCAAGCATGCATACCCATTTTACTTAATTTTACCGAGGACAACTAACGACTTCATATCCTAGTTCATTGTTATTTCAACCGGGCAAGAAGTTTTTTTCTTCCTCCTTTTCTTACTAAAATGTATTCTTCAGAGGATTTAGTCTCTCATCATTGAGTCATGGTGAGGGCTCATTTGAATATTTTGGTATGATATGCAAGCCAACCATGAATCTCAGAAAGACTTAATTTACAAGAGCACTTTTTAATTTTGTAGAGGATCGATTTCTTTGCTTTCCCTTTTGTATGTTGAACCCCTCAATGAGCTAGCATATGTAGTTGTTTTGTCTCCTTTAAAAAAATTAGCAACTGTGATGTGGAGTACATATAATCACCATCCAAGTAATTATGTGCTACTATTTAGATCACACAATCATGAAGTACGTTCTCAAAATGATAAGCAATGATCTCACACATCAGATATGAATATACTCATTGCAAAGGATCATCCCATATTGAAGAAAAAAAATGATAGTTCAATCTTATTGAAAATAAAATGTATACCCTTACCTTGCGTAAAAGTAATGTAGAAAAGGTAAAGATGCAAAGTGCACGTGATTCTCCCCCAATCTTACAATGAATATAGGGAGATCCAAGCACTACGCGTTTCATGCTCACTCCTCGAAACCTTGGAAGGCAGTGCTGATGCTCTTGAGTCTATTCTTCATCTCCTCAATCGTGGCTTGCTGATCATCTACAACCCGGGTCAAAAAGTCAAGTTGTGCAGTGTTGTTGCTAAGACTATCAATCATAAGCCCGAGCTTATGAAAAGGCCGTCCACTCTTGCCCCCAAATCTTTACTATCAACCAGTAAGAATCAATCCAATCTCCGACCACATTCACACAAGCCTTTGAAACATTCTCCCATTCCCGAATCTTTTCTTTCACCTCCTCTGGGGTAGGTGGCTCCTTTCCCCACTCAACTTGAAGGGGTCCCAGAGCAAATAACAAAATACATCCGCATATATTGAATTGGTAGGGATTAGGAGGGTACCCATCTGGAGTGGTGTCATCATCTCCCTCTTTTGCTTGTTCTTCCTCCTTGATTTCCACCACCTCGACCTTCTCATCCATCTCTTTCTTCTTTGAATGCAGTTTGTCCTTCAGGCTTAGCTTCCTCAAGTATTCCCATCCCGAGGGCACAAACTCATACATGTTCGGGAAGGGGATCATGCGAGCATAGGTGGATGAGGTCTTGTTGCTCATGGCGGCGATCGTGCTATTTACCTGCAACTAAAGCTTTTTGGAGGAGATGGGTGAAAGAACAACTTCTTCCTAGGTGGTTTTGGTAATTAACAACAACATATAGTTCGTTAACCTAATGAGCATATCAACTATATTTCATGAAAGTTTAGTGAATGGTTTGGCTAGGACTGTGAGATGGATCCCCTAGATGCAATGAACACCTATTGGAAAGATTTTCAAGACTATATTTTCGTTTATGTGAGAAATCACAATTGAGTCCATAGGAAAAGCCAATACTATTAAAAGGGGATGAGGTATTGATAATGGTCTGGTTGTTCAAGTGCTTAGAGATTTGCCACCAAAAACCTCAAGCAGATTCTGACAAAAGTATTCTGCCCAAAACCCAAGCTGCCAAAATCAGTGCCACCAATTTTTCCGTATCGACCCCATCGGGTTGACCAAGAAAAACTCAAATACAAAACCCTTACACCTCAGTACTAGCAAAATTGATTCTGGTCTCACAGAAAAGCAGCTGGCAACTCTATGGAATCAAAATGTTTTACTTCTGAATCTCCGAGTTTTTCAGTTTGGTGCCACTGAGATTTGGACCTGCCCTAGGTTAACTGAATCGGTCTCACCGAGTTGTTTCCTATCGGGCTCACCAAAAAGATGAAAGTTGCAACCTTTGTCACTAGTAGGTCCCACCGAGTTTTTACTTTGGTTCCACCAAGATGGGCAATAATGTTGTAACAGTTGGAGTTTTGGAGATGGCTGTTTATACCCCTCCACCCCCCTCTCATTCGTAGTGAGAGCACTCAGAACAAGCCAACACTTCCACCATTCATTTTCTAAGAGAGAACCACCTACTCATGTGTTGAGATCAAGATATTCCATCCCCACCATATGAATCCTTATTTGGAGCCCCCTCAAGTTGCTTTCCACCCAATCATCCTGTTCCACCAAGCCAAATCCCGTGAGAGAGTGATTGAGTGTTGAGGAGACTATCTTTTGAAGCACAAGAGTAAGGATTTCATCATCCATAAACCATCAATTATCTTTTAGAGATTGGTGTGTCCTAGATTGGTTAGGTGTTGCTTGGGAGCCTCTGGATCGTGTGGAGTTGAACCAAGAAGTTTGTAAGGGAAAGGAGATCGCCTACTTCATGAAGATCTATCCCGAGTGAGGCTAGTCCTTCATGGACGTAGGCCATGGTGTAATAGGGAGGATTTCTTCTTCATGACCCTTCGTGGACTTGGGCAACCATTACCCTTCATGGATTTAAGTCTCCATCAGCGTGTACATACGATAGCACCACCTATCGGAACCACGCCAAAAATCTCCGTCTCTTCATTGCGTTTGATCTTCCTATCCCTACCTTTACTTACACTTGCATGTCTTTATTTTCCGCTTCTATACTCGTAGACTTGCATGTTCAGGCTGTGCTCGACTTGGTAAAATCGCTAAAACTTGCCAACCTAGAAAATTAGGAAAATGTTAGTTTTTTAAATTGGTCAAGTAGTCTACTCACCCCTCTAAACGTACTTTGGATCCTACAATGGGAAGCAAAGGAGATGTGAGATTAGATGGTTTAGGCCTTAAGGACAATCCCTTCCCTTCTTATAAAGGCTAAGTCTGCTAGAAATCACGAGATAAAAGTTAGAAAGAAATCAAGATGAAATCGGGAAAGAATCACGTAAATAGGTCAAAAGACGACCTTCCATACGTGCGCTTGCGCTCGTATAGCCGGTCATTTGGTTGATCATCGAGATCCTTTCCCCATTTTTTCATATATATACCTTTTCCAGATAAGGATCCATACATCCGTCCTTACGGTCGCTACCGGTAGTTTAGAGTGTCCTCTTTGACTCTATGTCCATAGTCCTCGTTGAAGAGAAGTCAAATGACCGCTCAAACGGGTGCTCGCGTCCGTATGTATCCCATCTTTCTCTATGAACTTTGCATCTCCTCTATCTTGTTCCCACATGACCACCCAGACCGGCGCGCATGGTCGTTTGGAACGTCGTCTTTGACTCCATCGGCTGTTATGCCAGCTCCTTCTTTTGAAATTTTTCCTGTCTAAAAGATTAGTGACAAAGCTCCCAACTATAGACTAACATTCCAACAAGCTAGATTCAAGATTAACATGTCTAACCCAAACAAAATATATAAATTCTACCTATGTATTTACATCCTCCTTACCGAAGTGTTGATTCATACTTTCCGTTCCTTCCGGAGGGTTTGAGCTTGCTCGATCGTGAGAAAACTTTCCTCTTATATTTCTTGTTCTTCCTTTTGTTCATCTGCAAGGTATAGATTCACGCGTTCATGATCCATGATCCATTTCCCCCTCCTTTTAGCCGAACAATTCCGGAGTTATACACCTCTTCTATCTCATACGGTCCTTCCCAGCGAGACCCGAGTTTCCATGTAAAACAACTGGAGACGAGAATTAAATAGGAGGCCCTTGTCCCCCATAGTGAAGGTTCGTTTCAGTATCTTATAACCATGCCCCATCTTAACCTTCACTTTAAATAGCATGGCACCCTCGTAAGCACTATTGCAAAGTTATCCTAGAGCATGTATATATAGAGACCTTTTCACTCGAGCTGCTTTAAGAGTAAGATTCATATTCTTGACTACCAAAAAAACCTTATGCTCTAGTTCTAAAGGTAAATGACAAGCCGTACTATATACCATTTTGTATGATGACAGTCCCATGGGATGCTTGTAGGCAGTGCGGTAGGCCCATAGTGTTTCATTTAGCTTTCCTACCCAATCCTTCGTGGACTTCTGCATCGTCTTCCGCAATATTGTCTTTATCTCCCGGTTTGAGAGTTCCACTTGACCACTAGTTTGTGGATGATATGGCGAGCTATTTATTGGTCACCCCATACTTATGAAGCACTCTACTGAAAATCCCTTGTATAAAACGAGATCCACCGTTAGTGATAAGAATTTTAGGAACTCTGTACCTAGATAATATGACATCTTTTATCATCCTCAATGAAGTAGTTGCATCTGCATGTTTGGTTGGTAAATCTTCCACCCACTTGGTAACATCATCTACAACCACAACAATATGAGTGGACCCATCTGAAATGCGAAAAGGTCCCAAATAGTCCAATCTCCAAACATCGAAGGGTTCACAAACTAGACTATAGTTCATGGGCATTTCTTGTTTCCATTTCATGTTACATGCGTTGACACACATCACAATTTTTAAAAAACTTGTGAGCATCTCTCAAGAGAGTGGGATAATAGAATCTCGGAAGCACCTTAGCGGCGGTTATGTCTCAAGCATGATGTCCTGCATAAGGGATGTTCTGGCAACCTTCGAGTATAACATTCATCCCATGTTCTGGAATGCAACGCCTTATTATGTTATCTGGTCCATGCCTATAAAGAAAGGGGCCATCCAAGAAATAATACTACAGGTCACTGAAAACCTTTTTGCCTTTGATGATAATTTCATATTAGGCAGCATGTATTTTCCTACAAGAAAGTTAGCATAATCTACAAAAGAAGGTTCTATCTTTTTTAGCATAGCCAAACTCTCACCTAAAAATGACTTATTTATAGGTACTAAATCATAAGGTATTCTTTCCATATGCGACAAGTGGTCTGCTACTGGATTGTCTTCCCCTTGCAGCCTACTATTTGCAAATCAGATTCTTGAAGCAATAATATCCATCGAATCAACTAGGGCTTAGCATCCTTGTTTGCAAGAAGGTGGCGCAAGGCACGATGATCCGTATGAACTATCACTTTTAAATTAATGATATAAGGAAGGATTTTGTCACAAGCAAAAGCAGTAGCAAGCAATTTTTTTTAGTGGTTGCCAAATGCATTTGATCCTCATATAAGCTCCTACCAGCATAAAATACCACATTGCGTTTTTTATCATCTCAATGTCCTAAGACGGCCCCAACAACATAATTGCTAGCGTCACACATAATCTGAAAGGGTTCATCCCACTTTGGAGGTTGGATGATACGAGTTACGATTAAAGCACCCCTCAACTTCTCATAAGCATGTACACAAATTTTGTCAGACGAATAGGGCACATCCTTGTGCAAAAGGTAAGTCAAAGGCTTTGGTATTTTGGAGAAATCTTTGATAAATCTTATATAGAAACTAGTGTGTCTCATAAAAGTTTGCATACATTTTACATCTTGAGGGTAAGGTAAATTCTCTATTATCTTAATTCTATCTTGATCTATCTCTATGTTCTTTCCTGAGACTATGTGCCCCAAAAATACCCCTTTTGTGACCATAAAGTGACTATTTCCCGATTCAACACGAAACCTGTTTATTCACATCTCCGAAAAACTTTCATAAGATTATAGAGGCAATTATCGTAGGATGTATCTCGGACATATTTTTTTTCCATAAACACATCAACAATCTTTTCAACAAAATGAAGAAAACTTTTAGATATGCTTCTTTGAAACGAGGGTGGCGCATTACATAGAACAAATGAGTCTTTTCCTTTGAGGTTTTGTTATGTTAAATTGGATTTGAGAACACTTGATATATGTCTTGCATGTGGATACCCAAGGTGATAGTGTGGTGTTATATTGAGTCACTTGATGTATGTTATGTCAATCAACTTGCGGATTCTCCTAGTGACATTGGGGTGATCTAGGCACATAGGTTGATGCATGTTTTCATCCTACTTTCTCTGATAGAAATCTTGGAGTACTCTTTGAAGTTTTTTTTGTGTTGGATTGAATATGATGAATCTGAAATTGTTTTATACGTGTCAAATAATTAACTCATGGATACTCGTGTTGACATTGGAGTATCTAGGTGATATTAGAGTTGGTTGATGCGTATCATAGGTGTTATTATAGTAAGAACTCTAGGGATGCTTGTGACACATATAGGGATGGCTCAATAGATTGATTAGAAAGGATAACTTTGAGGTGGTTTTGCTACCTACACAATTTCATCTTATGTTCTCCCCTAGATAGGAACTTCGGAGTGATTCTTTATTGCGCGTTGAGGGATGGTTATACGATTGTAACATCCCAAAATTCTAAATTTTGGAATCTTATATTAAATAAGTGACTATGATTGTTTGTGTGAGTGATTGTGTGAAATTGAGTGGAATTTGTTTTTCTTCAAAATTTAATGAGAGGGAATAAAAGGACTTTGAATCCCTATTCAATTTTGAGTTTGAATATTTCCAAAAACTCTCTCATAAATAAATAAATATAAAGGAATGCTATATTTGAACAACATAAAACAAAAGGATGTGAAAACCAAATTGCCAGTCTTTTGGGGATTTTGAAAATCATATTTTTTAAAGCATTTTATTTGGACTTTAAAAACAGTTCGTATTTTTCTATATCTTATCTCAAGAATTTTGACATAAAATTTATATTCTATAAAGTTCATTTGCATTTTATTTTTCTATCTTTTGAATCATTGTTTTTTTCACACACACAAAAAAATTGCACAACCCACGGGAGGCTGGGCCTTCCTCACGAGGTCGTCCCTGCCTCTGGGTGGGCGCTCCTAGCGAGGCGAACGCCATGGCTGCCACGTATCTCACACCCTCTTCGTTCCCCTTCCTTTACTACACCCCAGCAACTATCCTACAGATCCCGTGCTTCCCCATCCCCCTCGTTGCCATTATGGACGCCTTAATGCCCTTATCGTCATCGCTGGAAATCCGCACTTGTCAGATTTCGGTCATCGTTGCCGCATGTATCCGGACGCCCCGAGCCCTATAAGTACTGCCCCCTCGAAGCCCTCTCTCATGTCGACCTAATTCCCCCCCCCCCCCCCGAGAGCCCCCTTCCCCACCCCACAGCTGGCAATTGCTCGCTGAAGTTCGCAAATTCCAGCGGTTTCGCCACCGCCGCCCGATGATCGGTTGGCCCTGCCCGGCCTCCCACGAGGTTCCTACGACACATTCTTTTGTGTCTCGTGCTCGCTTTCCTCCAGGAGCCACTGCAGCATCAGATCCGAGCTCATCTTCCGCAACTCCGGTGACTAACTCCCATGAGCTCCACGAAATTCCCGTATTTTTTCTTCTTCAGAAAAATAGCAATCTTGGGAAAATCATATCTCCTAGTATACCGATCCAAATTGAGTGATTCCAATTGCATTAGATCACAATTTTTGTAAAGTTTCCGAATAAGTAAAGTTTTTATGTTTAACTATTAAATTTGAATTTGAACATTTTTTCTTACATCCTTAGATTTGACCTAACTTGAGCTTTATAAATTATTTTTGTTTGAAATTTGTCACTAGAGCTTTTGCCTATCCACTAAGGTTTCACAATCTAGTTTTTGAATAATTAAAAGAGCTAAACCAAAAACAGTATTGTTTTGACTATAGATTTGTTTTATTCTTAAACTATTTGTTTTTAATTAATTTTTAGGAATTATTTTTGTCACTTTTGACAGATTATAATATGTTTCTATTAGACATTAGTATACAATTTGTGTAATTTATTAAAATTAGTTTTCTACTATTTTTTATAAAAACTTGTATATATCATAAGTAGAGTTTTTTTAGTAGGAATTAAATTGATTCTTTTTTCTAGCAAAACTTTATGAAAACTACTTTCTATTAAGTTGAGTTATAATTTTTTTGTTTTTTGTTTAAAGTTTATTTAAGATAGAAAGCTATGCATGTGTATGTTTGTTTTCAATTTGAGTTTTTCTTCAAGCCTTTATAAAGTTCTTATTAGTTTTCTTTTGATTTTCCTTTGTATTGCTTTATTGATTTCAATTCAATTATATTTGTTGGTTGACTTGATTGTAGAGTGAATTGCTTATATGTATGCAATTGTTTTATTTTTGGAGTGTGAAGAATGCATCAATTAATTTCTGAGAGCGATAGAAACCTTCATCAACTTCACCACACAAGTTCACTTTGACCATATTTTTCATACCTATGTTTTATTGAATGTAGTGTCACCTCTTCAACATTTCTACAATAGTTATATTGAGTCTTGTAGTTGGGTAGAAGCATGAGGTTGGAACCCAGACCATTGTTACCAAGCCTCGAGAGTGTTGTTTGTTTCTTTGCTACACAATAGTAGGCATGTATTGGTGTGAGTGTTCAGGAGAGGTCTGATAAGGGGGACTCTATGTCAATGATGGCACCTTAAGGACCGGAAACTTCAAGGCCTTCATCCTCAAGACTTCAAGAGTCGAGACAAGAATTCAATACACACTACTGGGTGGAAATTGATTGTGAGGCACCCTGGAGTACCTAGTGGATGCCTAGTGAGCTGGAGTAGTCCAGTACACATGAGGAAAGCTCCACCTAGACTCAAAGAGACGAAAGAATACTTCATGCCCGGAAGCTTACCTATGCAGCCACAAGTCATTGTGGGCTCTGGCTTGGTTGAACATCGTAGTGCCTGCCCTATCCTACCGTAGATCTACATCTCGTAGCACTAGACCGGGTTTTTTCACCTGCAGAAAAAACTGGTCTAGTGCTACGAGATGTAGATCTACAGTAGGATAGGGCAGGCACTGACAATGGTTAGGAAAACTCCTTGAAAGACCATGTTTCGGTCATCCCGTTCTCAAACTATAACATCCCAATTTTATTAAATTTGGATGTTAATAGAATCATCACATTGCATCTCATGTTTTATGCATTTTTGAGTTTCTTCAATATTCAAATATTTTTCCCACTCAAGAAAAATAAAAAGAGTGGATAATATGACTTCCTCAAAATATAGATGAGTGGAAAAGTATTGGAATATTATTTGGTGTTTTTAAGGTTGCATTGAAAATTATTTTATTACTCAAAGTTAAATTTATGGCATTAGAAAAATATTTTCAGAAAGATCTAGGATGGACACAATGTTCACTATTTTCTGTATTGTTAATAATGATTTATAAAACTATTATGGCAAATATTTTTTTATTTGGTTGAGTTTTAGAGCTCAAAATGTTTTCTCGTAAAAAACACAAGACACACACATGCACGCATAGGGCCCAGCCAGGCTGTCCGGCCCAACCAGGCCGACAGCCCAGGCAGGCCGAACCTCGCTCACCCCGGCCTCTACACGCTTGCTTGCTTCCTCATATCTCTCTTACTTCCACCATTGCAAGGTGGGGCCCAACCCCTGGTCATCTTCAACCTCCCATGTGGAGCATGGGATAAGCCAGTGCAAGCGCGTCCGCACCCGCAGGGCGGAGGTCTCGGGATAGAGCTTATCCCTCAGCCCACAACCCCCCTAGCCGCGCCTATATAAAGCCCAGACGCCCCTCATCTCATTTTTCCACCCCGCTTCGCCCCTCGCCGCTCATAGCCGCCGCCCTCGTTGTTTGCATCTCGTCGGCTAGAGCTCTCTTGCCGGACTACCACGTCACTGGTGAGCCGCCCCGCCCCATTTTTCTTCATGTGATCGGATCCCCTTTTCCTTGCGCATGTATTTGACATGTTTTCATCCCCTAGGACTCGCCGGTGATGACGCTCGGACAATGTCCGAACCACCGGATGAGTGCTATTGGCATAGTTGACTTGGCTCTCAACTTACGCGCCTATGATTTTATTTCCCAAGAAATCCATACAGCGGAAGATCCATAATTTGAGTTGGATCTCCATCACCTCGCCTTGCTCCACCCTCACACCCTCGAGGACCCGTGCTACCACCACCCGAATGCCCTTGTTGAGCCGCACCTTACCCACCTCTTCACCGCCGCCGGAGACCGTCGCAGCCGCCGCCCCACCGCCGCTAAGATTCTGTCAGCGCCGCGCTGTTGCACTCTATGAACCGTCCCATCCCCTCGTTCGCCCGATTAGATTAGGTTGTTGTTTTTTCTTCTTCGTTGAACCGGTGGATTAGATGTAGTTGGTTTTTTCTTATTATTTTCAACCGGTATGCGATTAACCGCGGTTTATTTTAAAACAACCGGTGGAGTGTTTTAGTTAGGGGCCGCCGCCGTTTTGTTAAATTTTGGCCGCCTGCTGGTTTAGCTATGAAGCGAACGCTGCTTAGCCAGTCATGGGCCGCCACGCAGCCAAGGAATTTTCCACTGCACTTGTTTTTCCAGATTTAATCCTAATATTCAAGTAACCATACCTTTGTGCTTGTAAATCCAAATTAGATGAAACCAATGGAAATTTTTGTATGGAATAGCTCTATGTAGTCAACCCATGTTTATAAAAAAAGTTGTGAGTTCAAATTTGAATTTATTTCAGATTTGAATTCAAAAACTATTAGTCCATATCTCTTAAACCATAAATCCGTTTGAATTAATTATTTTTGCATTTCGTCACCCAAGCCAAATCCTATGCCATGAATCATTGCCATGATATTTTCACTGAATTAGTTTATGTTGAAGATGTATTTCACTAGTATGTCTTATAGGAACACTAGTGCACGTCACAATTTTTAAACCATATTTTCACACTTGGTTTTATACTAAGAAAAATTGCATGCTAATTGTGTGTGTTGGATTTTATTTGGTTTTTGCGAGTATTTGTGTTACATCTTACTTTGGATTGTATGAATGTTTGTTTATGTGTTTTTATTTTACTTGTGCGATAGATTGTCCGGAGTGCGAAGCCGAGTACTACCAGTCTCTATAACTTCACTCCTAGTACCAAGGCAACTTTACATCTTGATCATACATGTATTTTACCTATGTTATATATGCACTTAGTCCTTTGTGGCAGGATTGCATGGTAGAGATTTATGCCGGATGGCTTTGTTTGCACCCAGTAGTTCATTTGAGGTAGGTATGAACCATACAAACTTTGTCACCGCCGTGTTATATTACAATGCTTCGCCAAAGTAGATGTGAATTGGGGAGTGTTATCATCTTGAGATGTGAGTTATAAAGTAGTAACCAGGACCAAGACTTTAATGAACTACCTTAGTGGAAATTAGTTTGAATGGTGGTGAAGTAGAGTGGGAGATTCATGGGGTATCCATGCGAGCGCACACCAGTGCTCCGTCCACCCAGGCTCAAAGGTATCAACCTTGTTTTCATGTCTAGATGCTTCCATGTGTAGTCACAAGCCAATATGGGTTCTGGCTTCGTTGAGTAGATAGTATGACCTTTTCCGAGATAGGCTAGCAGATGTAGAGGGTGTAGGTGTACCAGCCTATCCATGGGTTAGGGGGAATGCTTTCGAAAGACTAGGTCTCAATCTTCCAATCAAGGAGGCGGTCGAGTCTTGTGGGGAAAAGCGCGCAACCTCTGTAGAGTGTCAATCTAGTCAATTAGCCGTGTCCCCGGTTATGGACAATTTAAGCTTTTAGTAGGGGAAATGCCGGGAGATCTCATCACTCTTGATTAAACAACTGGGTATTTGACATAACTTTGGGAATGGACTGAGATGGGGGTACCATCAGTCCTATGATATTTGTAGAGGTAGAGTAGTAAAATTTTGATAGGAAAAATTAGCTTTATGCAAGAAATTAAACACAGAGCTTTCCACCAGCCAAATTGCATGTAGAAGAAGGCTCATTACACTTTTATGATGTGACTTGCCAATACATTCCATGCACTGATCTACACGGCTGCAACCTATCATGTTGCAGATTTATCCGACGAGGATTAAGGTGCGATAGGTCGTTCTTGTATGCTCAGCTTTTGCTCATGGAGTTGATGGACTCGTTACACTTCTTTGCTTTCGTAGTATTTGTTTTATTTGGCCTTAGGCCAAATTATTGTAATAAATATTTATTCTTGGACAATCGATGTAATAAAGATGTGTGTTATTTCTGTTATGTCATTGAGTACTGCGTATGCTTACAAGTCGATCCAGGGACTATGATGCTTGTGATTTGCGTTGGGTTTTCCATGAAGAGAAATGGGTTATCGCAGCACAATGTAGGTAAGTATTTCCCTCAGTTATGACACCAAGGTTTATCGATCCAATAGGAATACCAGTACTCAACCGTCTTAAGAGGTTGTAAACAAAAGAGCAAACGACTTGAACCCAACAGTGGCAAGAGGGTTGTCAATCCCCTTGGTCTCGTTATTTGCAAGCAAGTGAGTTGTGTAGATAATTGTAAATTGCAAAATAAAATAAAAGCCAGTAAATGGAAGCAAGGTAATTGTAGCGTTTGTAAATATATAAGTGAATAGACCTCGGGGCCGTAGTGTTATCTAGTGGCATCTCTCATAAAAATAGCATACGGTGGGTAAACAAGTGGATAGTTAAGCGATTTTCACGGCAATGACCATGTGTATATAGGCATCACGTCTATAAGAAAACAGGCTGACTCCTGCCTGCTCCTATTACTATTACTCCACTCATCAACCGATATACAACATGCATCTAGAGTTTTAAGCAAAACAGAGTAATGCTTGGAGAACGATGACATGATGTAGACAAAGTAAACTCAAGCAATATGAATTAACCCCATCGTTTTATCCTTACTAGCAGAAACACAAAGATGTATCTTGTCCCCTACTTTATCACTGTGATATAGAAATTCACCAGGTTGTACCTACCACAACGCACCTCCCTCACTGAAGAAATATCAATCTAGTTGGCCAAACTATTTCAATAGACCAAATAGAATTATGCATCTATAATGATCATGCACATAAGAATCATATTAGATTTCATAGAAGATGCAAATATTTATCATGAATAATCTGAACATAAACCCATAATTCATCGGATCCCAACAAACGCACCATACAAAGGGATTACATCGGATAGATCAAGGCAAATATGCGATGAACATTGTATTGAAGATCAAGAGAGAGAGAGAGATTTCCTTCTAGGTACTACCTATGGACCCATAGGTATATAGTGAACTACTCACACATCATCACGAGGGCAGCAAGGTTGATGAAGAGGCCCTCCGTGATCGATCCCCCCTTTGACAGGGTGCCGAAACGAAGCTCTAGATGGGCTCCCATCAGAACAAAGATTTGCGGTGGCGTAAAAAGTGTTTCGGGACCTCCTCTAGGGGTTTGGGGATATTAGAGAATTTATAGGCGAGAGAGGGGTGTCGGTAGAGCCACGAGGGGGCCAACACACATTAGGGCATGACCCCCCGGGGCGCGCCCTGTTGTGTGTTGGTGCCCTCGTGAGGATTCTGGCCTCCTTCCGATGTTTCCAGGTCTTCTTTTGGTCCACAAAAAAAATCATAAAAGGTTTTGTGGAAATTGGACTTCATTTGGTACTGTAAACCTAAAAATTAAAAAGACTTGCATAAAATAGGGACTGGCTAGGCACTAAGTCAATAGGTTAGTGCTAAAAATATTATAAATTGGTAACTAAATTCCTAAAAATTATCCTAGAATGATAAAGCATGGAACAATCAAAAATTACGGATACGTTGGAGACTTATCAAGCATCCCCAAGCTTAATTCTTGCTCGTCCTCGAGTAGGTAAATGATAAAAATAGAATTTTTGATTTAACATGCTACCCATTATGTCGGGGCTGGATGCACACGACCACCTATGGGGCCATCATCCCCTTTGTAGTTTGGCGGGAGGCGTGGACGCAAGCACGAAGAGCCGAGATAGTGACATGACGTGGCGATTTACCCAGGTTCGGGTCGTTGTGAAGCATAAAACTCTACTCCTGCTTTGTGGTGGATTAATCAAGAGAACACTAATAGTGCGCAATGCTCCTGCCTGGCAAGGGTTGCCTTCGGGGGAGCTACTACGCGCGTGCAAATGCTCAAAAGTCCAAATCCTCAACTACATTAACTTGGGCCTCCTTTTATAGTGCAAGGGGCGACCCAGTGGCAAAACAGACAATGTCTGGTGATTAGATAGCTAGCAGAGCTTATCATGCGTAACTCTAGAATTAGAGACAAAATAACATCATTGCTAGACTAGTTGGCGTGCGGGGATGCATTCCCGGCAAGCTTATACCACCGCTCTAGTTGTCCGTTGCTTCACACCTTGACACATTTAAGGATGGAGGTGGAAGAGGGGTAATCTTCTTTCCATCGTGTAGACACGTGCTTAGCGAGAGCCTTTTTTTCCACCTGGGGGCTCGACACCGCATCGACAAGTGACTGGACTTGCGATGAGGTGGAGCGGTGACAGGTTGGCTCGCGCTTGCCGGGGGATGACTTGCCGAGGCTTCAAGAGGATGGGTGTATCCTGGTCCCCGGCAAGCACCGGTAGAGTACTTGGTAGGCAGCGGTCTAGGGCTAGGTTGCTGTGTAAAGCTCCTTGTAGTCCGTCTTGATTATTGCCGGGTTGTCTTGGTGTGTGATGGGTTTTTACCATTGTCGCGTGTGTCTAAGTCAGGGGCAATGGGTACCCCAGTCCGAGTGCAGCGACAAGAGCCCCCGGGTCTGGACCACACGTGCTTGCCAAGTGTCGTTGTGCTAGGCCAAAATTTAATGCACATGCGTGCAATGGGAGGGAGTAACTGCCAATTTAATGATCAACAATGGCCCATTTTCTCAAGCCGTTTCCGCCACGCGCGCCACATGCATAGCGTGGGGGTCTACCGGCGGGTGCGCGTGACTTAAAGCTCGGGTCATGGCAAGAACAACAATGCCATGATTTGGAGCAATGGGGCGGTTACCTATTTCGCCCATGATCATGGGTAGTGGGATTGGTGGATACGGGCGGCGACTCTTGGAGTGGGGGAGAGCGAGCCCCGCGCCCTCCCTATAAATTGGGAGGTATCGCGAGGCGATGCTCATCCACCTTCTCCTCCTCCTTGATTCAAAACCCATAGAGTTCGCTTCTGCTTCTTTGGAGATATGCTTGTTGCCAGTATACCCAGAGGACAAGGGCGTTCTCTAGTTTCCCCTACGACGGCAAGGGCTTCCCGTCGGGATCATGCCGTCGCTTCACCCGTAGAGGCGGAGGGCGGGTCTCGTGTGTGTGGTGGAGGTACTGGAAGGGGCCAATGGCGACGCGGGGGCCACGATAGGGAAAGACGGAGTGCCGGTTACCTTCCTCCTCCAACATCAGACCCACCCCTTGTGGAGTGTCACATAGATGGGACGGTGCTGGAATTTGTCATCAAACTGCGTGGTCCTCCGAAAAGTCGCCTCCGTCTTCCTCGCGCTTTCTCCAGGGTGATGAAGGTCGACAAACCACATGCATTGAGGTTGTGGGCGCATGGTTGTTGTTATGGCGCCGTGCGGGCGGACATTGAGTTTCCCCAGTGTCGCGTCATGCTTCTCAGGCGCGGGTGGAAAACCTTCGCACGTGCCCACAATGTCACGGGTGGGCATGTCTCCGCTTCAAGTTGGTGGAGGCCGACCTTCTCTCCGTCAAGATTTACGGGGACTCAGGCACCCATCTTGGTTGCTTTGAGGAGAGCTCGAGAGCTCGAGTGATAGCGACGAGGAGGACAATATCGGTGAAGACGACGATGATGAGCCCCCAGCCACCAAGTTGGAATACGCCGACTCAGACTCATGATCATCGATCGCACCATCACCGTCAGCTAACCCTTCCCGGTAGAGCGATTTGCCGGGTATTGTTGACTCCAGCGTCGCCTTCTCCCCCAGCCGGCTCCGACGGACTCATGGACTTTGGCTTTGTCCTCCCTTTCGGTGGGTATGCCGTCCGTGCAATGCTGGTCCTGACGGGGTCAGGCTGGGCTTCTGTTGGGGCCCTTCTCCCTTCCCCTTTTTCTTTAGTGTCTTGTTTCGAGGGGAGAAAGCCAAATAAAGGATTATTACAAAAGAGCGTCCTCTAATGTAATCTTTATCCAGCTTGTATAAAAAATGAATGATAAAAGTGCTATTTTGTTTCTGCAAGTACTATCCCTTTCTTTCCCTGTTTCTGCTGTCTTGGGATGTTTTGTCCTTGCTACACGGAGTCACCTGCCGGATCATAATTCAGCCACGAGCGCCAAGAGAAAAATGAGCCCCCGGCAACAGGTTGGCGTTGTTCCTCGGCAGAGCTCCTTGCCGGTGTTGGCGCATCCCCCATAGTTGTTAGGCAAAAAATAGGGAGGCGGCTCGTCCCGTCAAGGGTTCTCACCACGTGAAGGACTCCACTACCTAAACCGAGGGAGATAATACATATTCCTCGGGGTATCATAAATACATTGAACTTGGGATGTGTTAATTGTACTTAACTTTTCCAAGTTGTATCCCTCTCGAGGGCTTGATGAGGCATTGTCCTTGTTCCTTTGCTCCTCTTCTCTGTCTTCCCGATGGTCCGTTGCATAGGGAGAGAAAAGTAACAAAGATTATAGGTTCATCAAGCGCTCTAGCAAATCTTATATCTTAAAAGTAATAACATTGCAATCATGGAAATGCATAATGAGGATGTAAAATGATGATATGATGCAATGCCTAGATTTATTATTGTTGCACAGGGTCTACGCCTGGCTTTGTACAAAGGGTTACATGCAACATTGACAATGCTTGTACAAAAGGTGGCTGCCGAGGACTGCGCTCGGCAACTGCGCCTTACTGGTAGAAGTTAGGAAGATGCTCAATATTCTATGGGTTAAGCACCTTGGTGCGATCTTCGGTCTCCAGGTGGACAGCACCGGGTCTAGTGACTTGTGCTACCCGATAAGGGCCTTCCCACTTTGGCGTCAACTTGTTGGTACCCTTGGCGGACTGAACACGCCGAACGACAAGGTCGCCTTCCTCAAGGCTCCGGGCATGAACCCTGCAGCCATGGTAGCGGCACAGGGCTTGCTGGTAGCATGCAACACGCACATCAGCTCGGAGACAGTCTTCCTCAAGGAGCATGGCATCGTCATGCCGTAGCTGCTGTTCTTCTACTTCATCATAGGCAAGCACTCGAGGTGACCCGTATATGAGTTCCGTGGCGAGCACTTTGTCCGCCCCATACACTAGGGAGAAGGGAATATGGCCAGTAGCTCGATTTGGTGTCGTTCCGAGTGACCAAAGAACCACTAACAACTCGTCTATCCATTGCTTGCCGCTCTCCCACAGCTTATCAAAAGTCCTTGTCTTGAGTCCTCACAACACTTAAGCATTCATCATCTCAACTTGCCCGTTGCTTCTAGGATGAGCAATAGAGGCGAAGGAGACCTTGCTTCCAAGGGTCTGGATATATTGCATGAAGGCGCGACTCGTGAACTGGGTGCCGTTGTCAGTGATCACCCTGTTAGGTATTCCAAAGCGGCACACCAGTCCTTTCATGAACTTGATAGCTGATTGTGCAGTCACCTTTCTCACTAGTTCCACCTCAGGCCACTTTGTGAACTTCTCAGTTGCCACAAACAAGAACTCAAAGCCCCCGACAACACGGGGGAAAGGGCCCAAGATATTGAGCCCCCATACCGAGAATGGCCATGATAAGGGAATTGTTTGCAGAGCTTGTGCTAGTCGATGGATGTTCTTTGAGTGAAACTGGCAAGCTTCACACTTAGTGACCAGTTCGGTGGCATCCTGGAGGGCAGTGGCCCAATAGAAACCCTGTCGGAACGCTTTACGACAAGGGCTCTCACTCTTATGCGGAGCCACATACTCCTCCGTGGATCTCCGACAATATCCTTAGTCCGTCCTCCCGGAAGATGCACCTCAATTTCACACCATTTAGTCATCTTATGTACAAGGTATCATCGACAAATAAGTACATACTTGACTGGCGGGCTACTTTATCGGCTTCCTCTTGTTCTCCAAGGAGTTCTCCTGTCTAAAGGAAGTGAACTATATGTTGCGCCTAGGCTGGAGCTTGTGGCTCGACAACAAGGACCAGTGGTGTCTCCTCATCAGAGGCAGAAGCTCTGCCGGGAAATGCTTGCCGGAGTCCACATTCCTTCTCTTTCTGGTCATCACCGATGGGGATACTGATGGTTGGGTGAGGCGGAGAACAAAAGTCCCAGGTTGCACATGAAGCTTTTGTGTAGCACACTGCGATAGATGGTCAACAATGTTGTTTTCCGCTCGGGGCATGTGCTCTATCTGTAGTCCATAGAAGTGCTCCTACAATTTCCTCACCTCCTCCACATATGCTTCCATCAGCGGGATCTGGTAATCCTTGTTGACTTTCTTCACCACAAGTTGAGAGTCTCCTCGGACAACCAATCTTTTGAACCCCAACTCTACCGCGATTCTGAGTCCGGCAAGGAGTCTCTCGTACTCACCAGTATTGTTGGTGGCTTCCTCCTAGGGAAAGAGCATTTGGACCACATACTTGAGGTGCTCTATGGTGGGGGCAACAAAGAGCACGCCTGCTCCGGCAGCCTGAAGTGAAAAGGCACCATCAAAGTACATGATCTAGTCTTTGGACGCTTCTTTGCCAAGCATGATTGTCTCTGGAACTTCTTCATCAGGCGTAGGCAACCATTCTACAATAAACTCTGCCAGGGCTCTGGTTTGAATAGTGGAAGTGTTCTCGTACTTCAATCCTAAACTTGACAACTCTAGTGCCCACTCAACTATCCCGCCGGTGGCCTCGAGGTTCCTTAGTATGTGTTGCAATGGGAAACGGGTAACAACTATGATCTCGTGGGCTTGGAAGCAGTGGTGCAGTTTCCTCAAGGCCATGATGAGGCCGAAGATCAGCTTTTGTACTCCATAGTACCTCGATATAGCTCCCTGCAATAAGGGACTGACGAAATACACGGGTCGCTGCACCATCTTCTTCTTCGCGACCTCCTTAGATTCATTGTCGTCCGTTTGCTGAGGTTCCCCTTGACCACTATTGGGTCCTGCCACGGATTCTTACATATTGCTCCTGGTAACACTAGCAATGGCCGTTGAACCTTCACCCGCCTCCCTCTACGCCAGCAGTGCTGCACTAACCACTTGATTCATTGTTGCTAAATACAACAACAACGGCTCTTGCGGTTTAGGAGCGACCAAGGTGGGAGCAGAGGAGAGGTAATTCTTCAGGTCCTGCAGTGCCGCATCTGCCTCCGGGGTCCACTTCATAGGACTAGCCTTCTTCAAGATCTTGAAGAACGACAAGTCATGCTAAGCGGACTTGGAAATGAACCTGCTCAACGCGGCAAACACATCCGGTCAAACGCCCGATATCCTTGATGGTCTTGGGTGCTTGTATATGTTTGGTCGCCCTGAGCTTGTCGGGATTAGCCTCTATTCCTCGCTGGGACACGAAGAACCCAAGCAGCTTCCCGGATGGGATGCCAAATACACACTTCTTAGGATTGAGCTTCAAGTTGATCTTGCGTAGGTTTGCAAAAGTTTCATCCAAATCTTGTATGAGAGTTGCTTCGTCTTTGGCCTTGACTACCATGTCATCGATGTAACTTCCATGTTTCTATGCAATCGAGGCTCAAAACCAATCTGAACTGCTCTGCAAAGGTCGAACCAACACTCTTTAACCCGAAGGGCATACATACGAAACAGTATGTGCCACAAGGAGTTATGAATGCAGTTTTCTCTTCGTCTTCCTTGGCCATGAATATCTGGTGTTATCCATAGTAGGCATCCAAAAAGGAGAGCAAGTCACATCTGGAGGTGGAATCGACAATTTGATCTATTCGTAGCAAGGGAAAAGGGTCCTTCGGGCAAGCCTTGTTCAAGTCAGTGAAGTCTATGCAAAGCCTCCATTTCCCATTTACCTTGCACACCATCATCGGGTTTGCTAGCCAACTTGGGTGCAATACTCCTCTGGACAAACAAGCTGCTTCAAGTTTCTTGATTTCCTCGGCAATGAATTGTTTCCGCTCCAAGGCTTGCTTCCTAACCTTTTGCTTGACGGGTCGAGCATGCGGGCAGACCGCAAGGTGGTGCTCAATTACCTCCGTGGGAACACTGGGGATGTCATATGGTTGCCAGGAAAACACATCGACATTCTCCCACAGGAAGGCAATGAGAGCACTTTCCTATTTGTCAGTAAGGGTAGCACTAATGGTGAAGGTGCCACCAGGGCCGTCCTCCCTTGCCGGGACCTTCTTCATCTCAGGATTGGTGACCTTAGTCTTCTTGCTAGTGGAACTCCCCGACAGTTCATCATCGGGTGTAGCACACTCCAGAGAGGCGCACTTCCCAGAGTCCTTGCCAGTGCTCCTGCTAGCCTTCTTTGACTTCTTCGGTTCCTTGGCGGGAGCTGGGATGTCTGTGGCCTCAGCTGCTACCGTGTCGTGGTCCATCTTGTCTACGAAGATAACTGCATTCTTCTTGTCAGAGGGGATGGAAATGATCCCAATGGGCCCTGGGATCTTCAAGGTATTGTAAGCATAGTGAGATGCTGCCATGAACTTTGACAAGGCTGGGTGACCAAGGATTACATTGTAAGGCAAAGGGATCTCATCCACGTCCAACACTATTTTCTCCGTCTGAAAATTCAGCTCCCTGCCAAACGTCACTGACAGAGGGATCTTTCCCTTGGGCTGGCTCCTGTTGGGGTTGATTCCCTGAAAGGTGCCCAAAGCTTCGAGCTCCTCATTGTGGATCTGGAGTTTCTCAAACTCCTTAGGTGAGATCAAGTTCAATCCGGCCCCGCTGTCAACTAACATCTTAGACACCTTGAGGTTGCGGATTGTCGGGGAAACCAACAACGGCAAACATCCGACTGTAGTAGTGCAGTCATGATGATCCTCTTTGTCAAACATGATAGGCATGCGAGATCATTTGAGTGGCTTCTTGGATTCTATAGTCGGCTCTACGGGATTGCCTCGCATGCCCACTGTTTGAGTTGGTGGTGAGAGGAGTGCAAGGAAGCTCCTCCGCCAATGCACATGACTTTGGTTGCTTTTTGGAACTCCGTGTCATTGGAATCCTCATCACCGTCCTCACACTCATTCATGCCATCCGTTTCCTTCTTCTCACGACCTCTGATGCAATTTTCCTTTTGCTGCAGGGTTTTGCCATGATGGCCTCCTCTGCTACCACGGCCCTTCCCGGAAGTGTTGTCTGGACCTTTCCCTTTGTCGCGTTTTCATATTTGGCCCTTTGTTTCTCAAAAAGTTGCTCGACTTGTCGACATTCTTGGAGATCATGGCCCTTGGCATGGTGAATTTTGCAGTATGGTCCGTCAGACTTCCCGGTCTTCTCAGCGGCAGCAGCCTCCCGACAGTCAGCGCACACGGAAGCTACCTTGCCGGGGGTTTCGGCTTTTGCCTTATTGCCGTCACCTAGGTCTCCGGATCTCTCAACGGCCAGTACCGCCTTTCCCTTGCTCTTCTAGTTGCGCTTCCTATTTCTCCGCTTCAGGTCAGGGGCATCGTCTTCATCATCAGAGTCGATTTCGATGCTTGCCTCCTCTCCTGGGAGCCGCCTTCCTTCTTCAGCTCGAGCACACTTGTCTGCCAAGGTGTAAAGCTCATTGACAGTTTTGGGGAGCTTGACATTCATCTTGGCTCGCACCCTCCTAGTGCGCATGTTTGAATGGAACGCGACAATGACAGCTGCGGGATGAATTTCTAGGATGTTGCGATGCACTCGGCTGAATCTCTGGATGTACTTCCTCAAAGTTTCTCCCTCCTTCTATGGGAGGACTTGAAGATTGATGGGCTAACATGGCTCTTGGTCACCACCCGTGAAGGCACCAACAAACTCGTTGCACAAATCAGCCTAGGATGAAATGGAATTTTCTGGCAGGTGCATCAGCCACGGTCTCACGTTTGGCTTAAGTGCCAAAGGGAAATAGTTGACGAGCACATTCTCATCTCTCCCCCCGTGGCCTGGACAACTATCGGATATATGCCCAGTAACTCTGGCGGGTTCAGCTTCCCGTCGTATTTCTCTGGTAGTTCAGGCTTGAAAGCTCGGGTCGACGGCCAGCGGACCCGTCGCATCTTGCTAGTGAAGGCAGGGCAACCAACCTCGTAAGGAAGTTACCCACCAACACTGGGCACGGGGTTGCCGACGTCTGGACCGTATGGCGCCTGTCGGATTGATGGTGAGCTTCTCGGCGTTGCTTGATGGTGATACACACGTCTTCTTTCCATCGGCCTTTGAGGACGCACCGTTGATCTTGGTGGTCGCACGGGCCGAACGAGACTATGGATGCCTCGTCGCGCTTGTCGGCATGTGAAACTTGATGTGGCTGCCTCTAGGCCTGTTGTCGCGGAGGAGATTGCATCGTTGGTGTAACCCCCTCGACATGCTCGTCGTCCTGGGATGCCACTACCGTTCGTGTATGCCGTGATGGCTCTGCATGTCGTGTCTTGTTAGCTTCGGCGAAGCAAATCAAGCTTGTAATGATGGTTCTCCATTCGTCCATCTTATCGGCCGTCGGCAAGAAGTTGAGCAGCATCTGGACTCGCACCATGGCTTCCTCGGTTGTGTCTAGCATGGCGAAAGAGGCGGACCGCGACGTCGCTCGGCTCTTGGTGGGTCCAAGAGAAGCGTTGTCGTGTTCTCGCCGTCTAATGTATAGGAGGTTGAGCTTGCGGATTTACAGTCTAGCTCGATGCTCCATCTTGTTTCACACGGGGTGCGTAACCAGCAACCCTACAACGGTGGGTCATGGCTTGCACCAGACCGGGCGCTCCTGCGATGGACGCGGCCAACTAGGTGGCAGGGGGTGAAGGACGGCCGTTCCCCTCACCCGCAGTGTCAGGGCTCGGCTCACCAAGTCGTTGCTGTAGTTGTTCCTCTTTGGTGCCTTCTGCTCTACCTCCTGCGCCATCCGTGTTACCCACGAGGTCCGCCTCATTATCGACCTCTGCGGTGTCTATGGCACCCGCGACCACGTGAGAGGGAGCTTTTGAAGTAGAGGGATGTCTAGTTGCACCAGATTTCTTCTTGGAGCTATTGTTGAATAAGATCGACGCACCAATCACAATATCAGGTCTGCACCAGCGCAACGCCCCCTACTTGGTGAGCCAAAGAGTTCGGGGCTGGATGTACATGATCACCTATGGGGCCATCGGCCCCTTTGTGGTTCGACAGGGGCTGTGGATGCCAACACGAAGAGCGGAGATAGTGAGACGACGCGATGATTTACCCAGGTTCGGCCGCGGTGAAGCATAATACCCTACTCCTGCTTTGCGGTGGATTGATCAAGAGAACACTAAGAGCACGCAATGCTCCTGCCCGGTAAGGGTTGCCTTAGGGGGAGCTACTACGCGTGTACAAATGCTCAAAAGTCTGAATCCTCAAGTAGGTTGCCTTGGGCCTCCTTTTATAGTGCAAGGGGCGACCACAGTGGCAAAACAGACATTGTCTGGTGATTCGATAGCTAGTAGAGCCTATCATACCTAACTCTGGCATTAGAGACAAAATACCATCATAACTAGTCTAGGTGGCCTGCGGGGGTGCATTCCCGGCAAGCTTATACCACTGCTCGAGCTGTCCGTTGCTTCACACCTTGACACATTTAAGGACGGGTGTCGAAGAGGGGTAATCTTCCTTCCATCTTGTAGACACGTGCTTAGTGAGAGCCTTTTAGCCACCTGGGGGCTCGACACCGCATAGACAAGTGACTGGCCTTGCGATGAGGTGGATCAGTGACAGGTTGCCTCGCGCGTACCGGGGGATGACTTGCTGGGGCTTCGAGAGGGTGCATGCGTCCTGGTCCCCGGCAAGCACCGATGAGTACATTGCGCCCAATGGTCCAAGGTTGGGCTGCCACGTAAAGCTCATTGTAGTTTGTCTTCATTATTGCCGGGTTACCTTGGTGTATGAAGGGTTTTTACCATTGTCGCCTATGTCTAAGTCAGGCGCATTGGGTACCCCTGTCCTAGTGCACCGACACATTATGTAATCTTTATGTATGCTCACTGAGAAACAATGAATTAACAAACATTAACATAGCAATACTTATAAGTATAAGAAACACAACCATTAATCTTTCAAAGTATATGACCCTAAAAGAATGTTTACCCCCATTCGTCTTATTATATTACCAAGGCATGGCTTCGTCTTCACCACATCAATACAAATTTTAAGCACGACGGTGTCCAAGTCAGGCAATTGGATCATACTTTTTTAGTATGCATTAACTTTTTATTCTTCACGCAATACATGAGTGTGAGACATTGGTCATAGCATGTAGGTGGAATAGAATATGATGGTAGATATCAAAGGGGTAAAAAGTGGAGAAGAAGGTCTCACATCAACTATGCGTACCAACGGGCTATGGAGATGTCCATCGATAGGTGTCAATGCAAGGAGTAGGTATTGCCATACAAATGATGCACTCGATCTATAAGTGTATGAATGTTCAACTGAAGCTAAGTGGGGTCTGCATCCAACTTGCTTTCTCATGAAGACCTCGGGCATTTGAGGAAGCCCATCATTGGAATATACAAGCCAAGTTTATAATGAAAAGGGTAATTCCCACTAGCATATGGAAGTGACAAAATAGGAGACTCTCTATATGAACAACATGGTGCCACTTTGAGGCACAAGTGTGGTAAAGGATAGTAGAAAAGTCCCTTCTCTCTTTTTCTCTCATTTATTCTATTTTTTCATGGTGGGGTTTTCCCTTCTTTCTTTTTTCCCGCCTCCCCATTGATTTTATTTTTTGTGGTCGGATCATTTGGCCTCCCCCATTTTTCATTTTTTGTCTGGAGTCCCATTCCAACTTGTGGGGTAATCATAGTCTCCATTATCCTTTCCTCACTGGGACAATGCTCTAATAAGGATGATCATCACACTTTTATTTACTTACAACTCAATATGAAAACTGATAGGAAGATATGACTCTATATGAATGCCTCTTGTAGTGTACCATGATGTGCAATGATGTAACATGACATGTATGAAAAATGGCTTTGCCACAAATACTATGTCAGCTATATATGATCATGCAAAGCAATATGATGTTGGACGAACTAGTCATGTGAAGTAACGATGGAATTTGCATGGCAATATATCTCGGATAGCTATGGAAATGCCATGATAGGTAGGTATGGTGGCTGTTTTGAGGAAGATATAATGAGGCTTATGTGCAACAAAGCGTATCATGCCACGGGGTTTGGATGCACCGGCGAAAGGTGCACCGATCCTCAAGGCGAGAATGGACTATGCACGGTACCAAAGAGGCTAGAAAATATGAGAAGGTGACAATGCGTATGTCCATGGTTTCACATTAGTCATAAAGAACTCATATACTTATTGCAAAGTTCCATTAGTTTTATCATAAATCAAAGTACTATTCGCATGCCCCGAGTGAGGAGGTTGGTAGGAGTTAACCATCACGTGCCCCCGACTCGAAACAACACTTGGATTTCAACGAGGAATAGAAATGCTCACACGTCATCACTATGCCCTCTTTAATTTTTAGATGAACAATAAGTTAACACCTCTTAATATCGACACTTCTATGAATCAATAATTATGAACTCACACCATTTTCGCATTACCATATCAATGTCATTAACCCGCAATTTCTCTATATGTGCTACATGATGGTTTTGATTATCACTCATTGAATACCTATTGTTTTTAGACTAGTATTACGAACCATGCACATTACTGTCACTATCCATTAACTCTCAAACAAATATAAGTGAATCACACCCTTTTCGTATTACTACATCAATGTCATTAACCCGCAATTTCTCTATATGTGATACATGATGGTTTTGATTATCACTCACTGAATACCTATTGTGTTTGGACTAGTCTTATGACCCATGCAAATTACTGTCACTCTTCATTATCTCTCAAAAATAATAAGTGAAGAGAGAGAGTGAAATTATTTCTATAAAATCTAGATGCCACCATGCTCAAAAAGATAGAAGTTTAGTACTAGAGCAACTGCTAAGCTCAACAAATATAAGTGAAGCAAATAGAGTATTGTAACAAATTGTGATGAAGGTGTGTCTCTCTCAAATAGGTCTGCCCAGCAAATGATGATTGTGGAAAACTGAAAGTAAAATCAAGCAAAAACAAACGACACTCCAAGAAAAATTCATATCATGTGATGAAAAAAAATGTTGCTCCAAGTGACATACCAATGAATTGAGACGAAAGAGGGGATGCCTTATGGGGCATCCCCAAGCTTAGACTCTTGAGTCTTCCTTATATTATTAACTTGGTGTGCCTTGGTCATCCCCAACCTTAGGCTGTTCCTACTCCTTATTCCATGGCCCATCGTGATAACACCCAAAACTTGAAAAGTTCAATCACACAAAACTCAAAAAAACTTCGTGAGATCCGTTAGTATAAGAAACATATTGAATACTTTAGGTACTGTTATAGGTTGATTCTTATTTAATTATGAATAATAGGTATTGTATTCTTACTTTTCCATGGCTTATACCCCCCGATACAATCCATAGCATAACCAAAACAAGCAAACTATCCAAGCAAAACATAGCTGTCTAAAACAAAACAGTCCGTAGCAATCTGTAAAGAGCATATAATTATGTAACTCTAAAAATTCTGAAAACTTAGGAAACCGTGTATAATTTGTATATAAATATTGTGTAAAAATTTCATATCATTATGACGCTCTAATAAAAAATGAAAATTCATGTACTGGATTCAAAAGTTTCTGTTTTGTTTCAGCATCGTTTCTACTCATCTGGTGAGTCATCCCAAAGCCTTTACTTGGAAAAAACACTAATTAAATCATAAAAATATAATAAGTACATAGTAATTAATAATGTTATCATAAACAAACAGAAATTTAAAAAGCAAAAATAAAGATAACTATCGGGTTGCCTCCCAACAAGCGTTATTGTTTTATGCCCTTAGCTAGGCATAATGCATAGTTTCAAGTGTTATCATCTTTGACACTCGACCCATAAGTGGATCTCATAATTAATTCATAAGGTGGTATAATTATATTCCTAGGGAAGTGTACCATTCCTTTCTATAATGGGAATTGGAACCTTATGTTTCCCTCTTTCATGTCAATAATTGCACCTATAGTTCCTAAGAAGGGCCTTCCAAGTATTATGGGACACGAAGGATACCAATCAATATCAAGCACAATTAAGTCTACATGGAAAATATTTTTATATTCAATAATAAGAACATCATTAATTCTACCGAAATGTTTCTTAATGGTAGAATACATGAGATGTAAGTTGAGGGAACAATCTTCCATATTAGTGAGACCAAGCACATCACATAAAGATTTAGGTATAGTTGAGACACTAGCACCAAGGTCACACAAAGCATTACATTCATATTTTTTATCTTTATTTTGATAGTAGGTTCCCACTCATCATTCAATTTTCTAGGAATAGAAACTTGAAGCTCAAGTTTCTCATCATAAGCTTTTATCATAGCTTCTACTATATGTTCGATAAAAGCTTTGTTTAGTTCATAAGCATTGGCTGAGCTAATAATGGTTAGAAACAAGGAAATAAATTCTACTAAAGAGTTAATTAAAGTCCTTGTAATCCAAAATAGTGGGCACATCACTAGCTAAAGTTTTGACCTCTCCAAACCCACTTTTTCAGTTTTAGCATCAAAATCATCACCCTCCAAGCAAACTGGATTCTTCTCAACTAGAGTTGAATCATATCGAGTCCCTTTATCATTTATATTATAAGAATTAAACAAAGATTAAATAGGATAAACACCAATCATTTTATGATCTTCCTCATGATTCCAGTAAAAATCGGGTGGAAGAGCTTTTCTGAGAATTCTCGCTTAGCTCTCAACTTAGCGGTCCTCTCCTTACTTTCATTAATAGATATTTGTATAGATCTAATAGTATCATTAAAATAATGCTTGGGTGTCAAAGCTTTAAGTTTAAGAGTTTCTACATCAAGAGTAATTCTATCCATGTTTTTAGCCAACACATCAATCACATGCAACTTTTCTTCTACCGTAGCATTGAAAACCTTTTGAGAATTAATAAATTCCGTAATTGTGTTATCAAGATCATAGGGTATACTATTAGAATTTCTACAAGAATTTCCATAGTGATTACTATACAATTTCCATAGTTGTTAGAGCAATTACCGGGATATGGTCTAGATTTGAAGTTTCCTCTATAGGCATTATTATTGAAATTATTTTTTGAGACAAAGTTCACATCAATAGCATCATTATTTTTATCAATAAAAATAGACAAAGGTGTATCATTGGGATCAAATTGAGTATTTTACTACCAACCAGATTCATAAGAGCATCCACTTTTTCAGTCAAAGTAGTGATTTCTTTAACATAATTTACCTTCTTACCAGTTGGAGCTCTTTTGGTGTGCGTGTGAGAATAATTTTTCATAATGTTATCCAAAAGTTTTGTGGCCTCTCTTAAGGTCACATCCATAAAGGTACCACCTGCGGTAGAATCTAGAAGATTTCTAGACACAAAGCTTAGTCCGGCATAAAAGTTTTGGATAATTATACACAAGTTTAAACCATGAGTAGGATAATTTCTTATCATCAATTTCATTCTCTCCCAAGATTTTGAAACATGTGCTTGATCTTGGTTTTTAAAATTCATTATTTGATTTCTAAGGGAGATGATCTTAGCAGGACGAGAATAGTTGGCAATGAAAGCATCTTTACACTTATCCCTTGTTCCAATACTATGACGAGGTAAAGATGAAAACCAAGCTTTATCTTTATATCTTAGTGAAAAAGAAACCATTTTAATTTCACAATATCATCATCCATATCATTTTTCTTTTACATATCACATAATTCAACAAAGGTATTAATATGTGACACGGGATCCTCATTAGGACTTCCTGAAAATTGATCTTTCATGACAAGATTTAACAATGCATCATTAATATAAAAAGCCTCCACACTAGTGGTGGATGGTATAGGAGTACTAATAAAATCATTATTATTAGTATTTGAAAAGTCACACAACTTAGTAGTATCTTGAGACATTGTGACCGAACAAGCAAATCAATGAGCGAGACAAGTAAACTAGCAAGTAAAGCAAGCAAAGGAGTAAACTAGTAACTAGCAAACATAAATATTTATGCTTTTTATGAGAAAAACTAAATATAACATAAAATAAAAAGGATAACAAGTGAATGATAATTTGGGTGGAGTTACTTGCTATTTGATGATGGTATTCCCCGCCTACGGCGCCAGAAATCCTTCGTGATACTTGTGATCTGCGTTGGGTTTTCCGTGAAGAGGAACGGGTTATCACAACACAATGTTGGTAAGTATTTCCCGCAGTTATGAAACCAAGGTTTATCGAACCAATAGTGATACCAATCCTCAACCGTCTTCAGCGGCTGCACACAAAAGAGCAAACTATTTGCACCCAACGCTCGCAAGAGGGTTGTCAATCCCCTTGGTCTCATTATTTGCAAGCAAGTGAGTTTTGTGGATAATTTTAAATTGCAATATAAAATAAAAGCAATTAAATGGAAGAAAGGTAATAGTAGAATTTGCAAATATATAAGTGAAAAGACCCGGGGGCCATAATGTTCTCTAGTAGCATCACTCGTTAAAATGCCATACGGTGGGTAAACAAATTACTGTTGGGCAATTGATAGAAAAGCTCATAGTTATGCGATTTTCACGAGAATGATCATGTGTATATAGGCATGACGTCCATAAGTAAATAGGCCAACTCCTACATGCACCTATTACTATTACTCCACTCATCGACCGCTATCCAACATGCATCTAGAGTATTAAGTAAAATATAGTAATGCATGGAGAACGATGACATGATGTAGACAAAGTAAACTCAAGCAATATGAATTAAACCCATCATTTTATACTTAGTGGAAGTAACAAAAAGATGGATCTTGTCCCCTACTTCATCACTAGGATATAGAAACTCGCAGGTTGAACCTACCACAATGCACCTCTCTCACCAAAGAAATATCAATCTAGTTGGCCGTACTTTTTCAATAGATCGGAGAGAATTAAAAAGCTATAATGATCATGCACATAATAGCCATATTTGAATTCAGAGAAGACTCAAATATTTATCATGAATAATCTGAACTAAACCCACAATTCATCGGATCCCAACAAACGCACGATACAAAAGAATTACGTCAGATAGATCAAGGCAAAGATGCGATGAACATTATATTGAATATATATATAGAGAGAGAGAGCTCACACATCATCATGAGGGCAGCAAGGTTGATGAAGAGGCCCTCTGTGATTGACCCTCCCCTTCAACAGGCTGCCGGAACAGAGCTCTAGATGGGCTCCCGTCAGAACAGAGACTTGCGGCGACATAAAAAGTGTTTCGGGGACCTCCTCTAGGGTTTTTGGGATATTAGAGAATTTATAGGCCAGAGAGGGGCATCGGGAGAGCCATGAGGGGTCCAACACACATTAGGGCACGCCCTGTTGTGTGCTGGTACCCTCGTGTGGCTCCCGGCCTCCTTCCGAAGCTTCCAGGTCTTCTTTTGGTCCAGAAAAAAATCATTAGAAAATTAGTGGCAATTGGACTTTGTTTCATACTGTAAACCTAAAAAGTAAATAACAAGAAGAAAACAACAACTGGCACTAGGAACTGGGTCAATAGGTTAGTGCTCAAAAATATTATAAATTGCTAAATAAATGCCCAAAAAGTATCCTAGATTGATAATATATCAACATGGAACAATCATAAATTATAGATACGTTTGTAACATACCAAATTTTAGATTTGGTACGTTAATATGATCATTAATTTTTCATCAAGATTTCATTGCATATTTGAATTTTTTTTATATTCAAAGTGTTTTCCAATTCAAGGCAAAATATTTGGAGTGGAGATAATATGACTTCTTCCCTGTTAGTTAAAGTTGGAAAATACTGAGAATATTATTTTGAGTTCATGCTATTTATTTTGGGATTTTACAAATTTCTGATTTATTTTTAGAATCGGTTTTAGTG
The DNA here is from genome assembly GCA_022496015.1 of Hordeum marinum. Taxonomy (NCBI): domain Eukaryota; kingdom Viridiplantae; phylum Streptophyta; class Magnoliopsida; order Poales; family Poaceae; genus Hordeum; species Hordeum marinum. Next base: position 260,261,289 of record CM039674.1, on the reverse strand, counting down.
CTTTTTATTAGCACCTATTGCATAAAATAATTTGCAAAAGTTTTATTCGACTTGATAAAAATGTTCACTACTTTATAAAATTGCTATTATATTTTTCTGTGTGATTATAGTATTTTTAGAAATTAGTGTGCTATTTTATTTCTTAGCCAGAATGGTTTTTTCCCTGTTCAGTATTATCTATTCGCAGTTTTCACTGTTCATATAGGCCTTCACAGTCGTGACCTTCTCTATTCCTCGCTCTCGCGCGCTACGGCAGTAGCAGGCCGGCCCAGCAGCACCGCAGACCACAACCCACACCAGTTCTAGTTTTTTTACTTCTCCTGTCTCTCGCTGACGAGGCTGGCCCACCTGTCATCTCTCTCGTTTGTCCTCTGCTCGTGTTCTTCCTGGACACGAAGACCAATCCCATTCGGGTCGATTCGGCCTTGATCTTGCACCCCCCGCACAGGAGACTACCTATAAATATTGCCCGCCTCCCCTTGTCCGATTTTTCGCGAAAACGAGATCATCCCGTGCCTTGGAGCCCGATTGGATCTCGCCGGAGCTCCTGTCGTTGCCGCCGGCCATAGAGGACAGCCCCGTCACCGTTCTCGCCACCGGAGTGACCCCCGCAGTCCGCCGCATCCAATCCCCACCTCCACTTCGCCGGAGAGCCATCGAAGGAGCACCACCCGAAGTTGAGACGAAGCACCTGAGCACACCGGAGTTCTTACCGTCACCGGAGCCGGCAAAGGACGTCACCGTCGCTTCTGACTCCACCTAGATCACCGCCGCAGAACTCCGCATCCTCCCATAGCCTCTTCGTCTCTGGGGAGTTATCGGAGGACCACCACGACCCACGTCCGAGCCGCCGCCGCCATCATCCTCCTCAAGTCCGGCGGTCTTCCTCTGTTTTCTCTAGTGAGCCATCCGCTACCGTCCGATCGTCGTCCTACGGCTGAGATTAGATCGACCGTGCTTATTTTTATTACCGAACCGGTATGCTCTAAGACCCGGTCGTCCGTCGGTTAGCCAAGGCAGCGAGCAAACTCCAGCCAATCGAAGTGCGCCACGTGGCACGCCACAGTGAATACAGCAACAGCTCCAGAAATTTTGGCAGATTCAAATCAAATTTCCTTTTAGCTATATCTTGAGATCCACAACTCGAAATTCATTGATTCTTTTTCCTACATGCTCATATTTATCAGTCGAATCCAGTAGAACCAAAATTTCACACTTTTGCACGGTTTAAATTTGAATTCATTCAAATTTAGTTTAAACCTTCCAAAGGCCACATCTTTCAAACCGTTGATCCAATTCAAGTGATTCTTTTTGCATTATGATCCTATTAGGTTGTAGCTGATTTTCACCTACTGTTATGCTACTGTTGTTAGAATGAAAAAAATGATTTCTTGCTGTTGGTTTTATTTGATGTTATTTGAGTGTGATGATTGATTTGTTGTGTTGTTTGAAACGTGTAGATTGTCCGAAGTGCGAGGCTAACTATTGTCAAGAGTGTGAGTTTGAGAATCAGGAATAAGGCAAGTTACACCTTTGATCATCCTTCATCCTATTATTTTCTATGCATGTAGTTCTATGTCACAAAATTATATTGCATGTGTAGGAATTGTTATGTTGGTATGATATGCTAAACCCAGTTAGGATAGCCATATGCTTAGTCTGACCTTAATATCCTTGTCGCCATATTGGGTACCATTATATTTCAATTATTGCTTAGCCTTGCTATGGTAGACGTGGATTGGGTTTTGTGTGTCACATGGAAGTTGTGAGTGAAGTTAAGTAATGACTAATATAACAACATGTATTTTATTGTATCCTTCGGGAGGCTCTGCAATTTAATATTTAATTAATGAATCATGTGGGCGGATTGGTATGTTGGGACCAGTCGACAAGTATGTATCCTCCGGGAGGCTCTACATGACTCAGGAACGTTGGAGAATGCCGCCCAGGTTTAAAAAGGTTGAACATGTTTCATATCAAGTAACTTCCATGTGCGAACACTGGCTATTATGGGCTCTGGCTTAGTTGATCAGTTGTGGAAACCTTACCCGGATGTGCCAGCAGATGTAGTGGGATAGTTGGTACGGGCCTCCGTTGGGTGGAGGTGACTGCTTCTAAAAGACTTCGTCTCAATCTTCGGGTTGAGTCCAGTGGGTAAAGTGTACTAACATCTACAGAGTGTAAAAACTAATCATGATTAGCCGTGTCCCCGGTTATGGACAATTTTGAGCAGCTAGACTTGAAACCTCTGGAAGATCTTATCACCTCAATACAATTAAATGTGAAGTGGGCTTAGTTATACCTATGATCCTCGGAGGCTCTCATAGGCGGGTTAAATTGGAGGCGGTCCAGTTTAACAATTAATGAACTAAAGTGTAGTAAATATTAAATACTTGATTAGTAGATAGAAGTAAGATAAAATCAGCTTTCTGCAAAAACAAACCATAAGCCTTTCCTTTGTCATATCCTTGCATATAGATATGGTAGGTCTGTTATAACAATTTTGGTGTGATTTGCCAATACATTCAAAGTATTGACCCTTTGTGGCTGCAACGTTTTATGTCGTAGGATTTTTATACGACGTGTGAGTGATCCGCATAGGGTTACGATGACTACACTCAGCTTTTCCAGTGGTGTTGTTGGGACTCCACAGTTGTGTTTTATGCTTTCCGTTGTGTTTTATTTTGAGCTAGCCTTCGAGCTAAGCACTATGTAATAAATTGTACTCTTGATCTATGATGTAATACTTATGACATGTGGATTATTCTTGGTATTTCATTTTGTACTGTGTGTGCTAGCTATTGATCTAGGGACTAGCACAGTAAGCACAGAGACATCAAATCTTATCAGGTTTGGGTCATTACAGATGGTATCAGAGCCCATGTTGACTGTAGTTCGTGACCCTAGAAAATGGAGTAGTAAGAGCCAGAGGAATGAAAACATATTTTGCAAACCTACTCTACTTGTTAGTTTTACTCTCGTACTCGTACCTTTGCTTTTCAAATGTAGAAGTCCCTTGTAGTTGTGTTAGTATCATTTGACTAGTTTTAGTTAGCAGACCACCACTATTATGTTGAGCTTTATAAACGTTTCACGTGTAGTATGATGAGATCATATCTCTTGTGGATATGACCTTACCTGTAGGTTTTGCTTGTGTGGTGTGACTAGTGTGATTTGTTTGATTTGGAGTTTGTTGCTAGCATGTGGGTAGTGTTTTCCCCTTAGGCCTCATTCTGTCTATACCTCATCTATGCTTACCCACCAGATGTCGTCGAGACGTACTAGAGCCAGTGGATCAGGAGACAACAACGACAACAATGATGTTCCACCATACATGCAACAATTTCTTCAAGGACAGGCCCAGTTGATCCAGCTGCTCACTCAGAACATGGGGAACAACAACAACAATCCACCTCCACCCCCACCAGTGGATGTACTTACTCATTTCTTGAGGCTGAATCCTCAGAGGTTTTCTAGCAGCCCTGAACCTATGGTGGATGATGATTGGCTTCGCTCAGTTAATAGGAACTTTGAGACTATTGGTTGCACTGATGTAGAGAGAGTGAGGTTTGCCTCACATTTGTTGGAGGGTCCTGCCGCAACTTGGTGGGACAACTACTTGGTCACATACCCTATTGCTACTATCACCTGGGCGCAGTTTCACTCAGGTTTTCGTGCTACCCATGTGTCTTCTGGTGCCATGAGTCTGAAAAGAAGGAGTTTTGCAGCTTGCGTCAGGGAGGTCGCACTGTGAATGAATATGTGGAGGAATTTAATAAGCTTGCACGTTATGCCCCTAATGATGTTAACACTGATGCAGCTAGACAGGAGAAATTCTTGGAGGACCTAAATGATGACTTGGGTGTTCAGTTAATAGTGGCCACCTTTAATAATTGTCAGGAACTTATTGACAAAGCAATTGTCCTTGAAGGGAAGCATCAAGAGGTGGAGAACCGCAAGAGGAAGCACAACAACAGGTACAATTCAGGTGCTCACCAGAAGCCTCGTACTTCCTCAACATCTGGGTACTATAACTCTGTAGTGGATGTTCATAATGGTCACAATCATCATAATGGCAACGGACATAACCATGGTGGTCATAATCATGGCAACAACAATGGAGGAAATAGGAGTCACACATCAAACCCTTCGACACCTAGGAAGGACATGAGCGAGATAACATGTTTTAATTGCAAGAAGCAAGGGCATTTTGCATGAGATTGCACTGAGCCAAGGAGCGAGGATAGGAGCTCTAGAGAGAAGAAACCAAACCCTTTCAACAAGAGCCATGTTAACCACATGATGGTGGGAAGACCTACTAATGCACCAGTTTTCGGTAAGATCTTAACCAAGTTCCAATATCATGACCGTTCTATCATATTGGTGCATCATATTATGCATGTCAAGGGAGTTTTGGATTTATGCATTGAGTGACCCTGGAAACCTTGGAATGCGGATTTTGTCAAGTTCTCATCTTAAACCTTTGCTAGCCAACTCGAATCTCGAGGACGAGATTCATTTTAAGGGGGTAGATTTGTAACATCCCAAATTTTAGATTTGGTATGTTAATAGAATCATTAATTTTTCATCATGATTTCATTGCATATTTGATTTTTTTATATTCAAAGTGTTTTCCAATTCAAGGCAAAATATTTGGAGTGGAGATAATATGACTTCTTCCCTGTTAGTTATAGTTGGAAAATACTGAGAATATTATTTTGAGTTCATGCTATTTATTTTGGGATTTTACAAACTCTCATTTATTTTTAGAATCGGTTTTAGTGCTTTTTATTATCACCTATTGCATAAAATATTTTGCAAAAGTTTTATTCGACTTGATAAAAATGTTCACTACTTTATAAAATTGCTATTATATTTTTCTGTGTGATTATAGTATTTTTAGGAATTAGTGTGCTATTTTATTTCTTAGCCAGAATGGTTTTTTTCCCTGTTTAGTATTATCGATTTGCAGTTTTCACTGTTCATATAGGCCTTCACAGCCGTGACCTTCTCTATTCCTTGCTCTCGCGCGCTACGGCACTAGTAGGCCGGCCCAGCAGCACCGCAGACCACAACCCACACACCTTTGAGTGTGATGATTGATTTGTTGTGTTGTTTGAAACGTGTAGATTGTCCGGAGTGCGAGGCAAACTATTGTCAAGAGTGCGAGTTTGAGAATCAGGAATAAGGCAATTTACACGTTTGATCATCCTTCATCCTATTATTTTCTATGCATGTAGTTCTATGTCACACTATCATATTGCATGTGTAGGAATTGTTATGTTGGTATGATATGCTAAACCCAGTTAGGATAGCCATATGCTTAGTCTGACCTTAATATCCTTGTCGCCATATTGGGTTCCGTTATATTTCAATTATTGCTTAGCCTTGCTATGGTAGACGTGGATTGGGTTTTGTGTGTCACATGGAAGTTGTGAGTGAAGTTAAGTAATGACTAATATAACAACATGTATTTTATTGTATCCTCCGGGAGGCTCTGCAATATTAATATTTAATTAATGAATCATCTGGGCGGATTGATATGTTGGGACCAGTCAACAAGTATGTATCCTCCGGGAGGCTCTACATGACTCAAGAACGGTGGGGAATGCCTCCCAAGTTTAAAAAGGTTGAACTTGTTTCATATCAAGTAACTTCCATGTGCGACCACTGGCTATTATGGGCTCTGGCTTAGTTGATCAGTTGTGGAAACCTTACCCGGATGTGCCAGCAGATGTAGCGGGATAGTTGGTACGGGCCTCCGTTGGGTGGAGGTGACTGCTTCTGAAAGACTTCGTCTCAATCTTCGGGTTGAGTCAAGTGGGTAAAGCGTACTAACCTCTGCAGAGTGTAAAAACTAATCATGATTAGCCGTGTACCTGGTTATGGACAATTTTGAGCAGCTAGACTTGAAACCTCTGGAAGATCTTATCACCTCAATACAATTAAATGTGAAGTGGGCTTAGTTATACCTATGATCCTCGGAGGCTCTCATAGGCGGGTTAAATTGGAGGCGGTCCAGTTTAACAGTTAATGAACTAAAGTGTAGTAAATATTAAATACTTGATTAGTAGATAGAAGTAAGATAAAATCAGCTTTCTACAAAAACAAACCATAAGCCTTTCCTTTGTCATATCCTTGCATATAGATATGGTAGGTCTGTTATAACAATTTTGGTGTGATTTGCCAATTCATTCAAAGTATTGACCCTTTGTGGTTGCAACGTTTTATGTTGCAGGATTTTTATACGACGTGTGAGTGATGCGCATAGGGTTACGATGACTACACTCAGCTTTTCCAGTGGTGTTGTTGGGACTCCACAGTTGTCTTTTATGCTTTCCGTTGTGTTTTATTTTGAGCTAGCCTTCGAGCTAAGCACTATGTAATAAATTGTACTCTGGATCTGCGATGTAATACTTATGACATGTGGATTATTCTTGGTATTTCATTTTGTACTGTGCATGCTAGCTATTGATCCAGGGACTAGCACAGTAAGCACAGAGACATCGAATCTTATCAGGTTCGGGTCGTTACAACGTTGGAGACGTATAAGACTAGCATAGTAATCACAAAGACTCTGATCCTTGTCGGGTCAGGTCGCTACAAGATGGTACCAGAGGACACGTTGACTATAGGATGCGACCCTAGAAAACGTAATGCCATAGGATAAAAAACCCTACTTTACAACTCTTTTATACCTCCTACTTTGGTCTCATATTTTTCCTTGCTTGATTACTAATTTTACCCCTCTTTTCAAATGTAGATGTTAACTGCCGTCATTGAGTTTGCTCAGCCCGACGAGACCATGCCCTTTGGAAGGCAACTGGTGAATGTCACAAGGCACCTGCCCATTGTGCTTCCCAATTTCATCAGGACCTTCACGGCCAATCTACATAAGGCGATGCGATGGAGGATTGACGTCCACATTACAGGGCAAACATTCGGAGACACCACCAAAATGATCGACTTCTACGTAGATGTAGAGTCATGGGGCATTGGCAAGGGTATCGCCGCCCTCTTTGCACTTGGGCGCATACGAGAGGAATGCCGCAAGGATCTTAGGAGGACTAGCTACATCATGTACGGGCATCGTGACTCGGATGTGGATGTGGTGCACAGGGAGGATGACACCATCACATCACACATTGAGGACCTGGAGGAGCTCATCAGCAGAATGGAAGAGATGAGATGCAACATCATCACCACCCACAACCCAATGACTTACAAGGTTGAGCTAGAAGAAGAGATCGAGAATGCTCGTGCAGAACACGAGGAGGAGATCGATGCGCTGTAGGAGAAGTTCGATGAATTGAAGCTTCAGCTAGAGGAAGCCAATGAAAAGCTCAATAACAGGCAGAATCTCCAAGAGGACCACTCTTACGGGTGCTACATCACTCAGACAAGGACTAGGAGGACAATGATGAGGAGATACAGAGTGATGTATCTAGAGATGACATCAACATGATAGATCTAACTTCCGACGAGGAGTAGATTTAGACCACCATGTGATATTAGAATTATATATTCGATTAGTAATTTGTTTTTATTTATTTGTGGGACCTTGTCAAATCTTGTGACATGGATCGCCTTAGATTTGTTTCATGTGAACCTTTTTGATTGAAAATTGAATTGGATTGATTTGGATTTTTATTGCTATCATTTGCATATGGGTAGTGTTTCTCCCTTAGGCCTAATTTCCTATGTCTTATCTATTCAAACCCATCAGATGCCACCAACACGCGACCCTTCCAGGAGTGGCTCAGGGAATGATATCCCATCCTCCTTGGAATAACTACCTCAGACCCAGAGCCAAGTGATGCAACTTATGATGCAGAATATGAACTAGAACAACAACAACCCGCCTCCACCGCCACCTCCACCACTAATTGACGACCTTGCCCATTTTTTGAGGCTGAATCCTCCAATCTTCATGACCATCTTGGAGCTGATCGTTGAAGATAACTAGCTTCACAACATGGGTAGTAAGCTGGCCACAACAGGATGCACTAATCAGGAGAAGGTGAGGTTTGCCACTCAGCAACTGGATGGACCAACACCTTCATGGTGGGAGAACTACATTGCCACTTACTCCATTTGGAATGTGACTTGGGCTTAGGTCCAATAGGCATTGTACAATGCTCATGTTTTAGCTGGAGCTATGGCTCTAAAGAAGAGTGAGTTCCGTAACTTGTGCTAGGGGGTTCGCATAGTGTCTTCATTTTCTCACGACAGATGCCATGGGGTGGCTTATCGTAAGTGGTTGGGGCCGGAGGACACTGACGGGCTTCGGGTGCGAGATTGGGCACAAGCGGTGGTGACACACGATGTACCCAGGTTCAGGGCCCTTCGTGGGAGGTAACACCCCTAGTCCTGCTTGGTATAGTTGTATGGATGGGTATGTGTACAAGGATGTTCCTGGAGCTGTATCTAGAGGAGGAAGAAGGAGCAGCTGGCTCGTCTTGCTCTGCCACTAGAGAAGGGAATGAGAGTTCCGTGGGTGTGTGTGAGCGACCATTTGTCCGTCCCCGTTGCATGGGGGCTCGGGGGGTTCTATAGGCCAACCCCCGGCTCTTACAATATGCTTAAAGTACCAAGGTGGGGGGACCCGGCTGGTAGTCTCTCTGGCTGGCCAGAGGGTCCTGCCGCTTGCGCCGTCTTGTCGTGGGTGCGGCCCGCCGGCCGAGCGGTCCCATCTCCTGTTGGGGCCCTCCAGCTGGCCCTGCGATTGGCCCTTGACCACCTACCGCGGCACGGGCCGCCCGGGGAGCGTCGTTTAGCGCCAGTCGGCCGAAGTCCGGTACGGCCCGCGGCACTGTAGCCATGTCGGGGCAGGTAATCGACTGGTGAGGGCGTGCCGGCACTATTCCCCCGCACGGTCATGCTCACCGAGGTCAGCGGCCGGGACGGTTGGACTATATCCACACGCTGCGGTGCGTAAGCGTCCACTGTAGCCACAGGGCCGCCGATCGTGTCGGTCACGTCGCGTCGTCATACCTGCGCGCAGAGGGATGGGACGGGGCATGTCCGTCCTGATGTCAACAGAAGAGCCGACCCGTGGGCAGCCAGCTGTGCCCAGCCGGCTGAGGGCCCAACCGGCTCCTTGACCAGCCGGCCGGGGCGCCAACCGGCACTGGCTTGCACTGGACGTCTTCTAGCCGGCCATGGCCAGCCGGCCGTGTAGTTTTTCTTCGAAGCGGAAGGGGGAAGACCTTGTTGTTGTGGCCTACCTAGGGGTATAAACCCCGTCAGTAGTCCCCGAAGCCGGCGGGGGCCTGCGTCTGGCGGACGGTAGCCGGCGGCTTCCCCTCGGCACCAGCCGCCTCCGGCTCGAAGGCGAAGGGGCAGCTAGGTCTGCCATTGGACCCGACGCCTCGGGTTCCGGCGTGCCACCCCGGGACCCATGCCGGCACGTGGCATGCCACGCGGCATCTAATGATGCGGTGGGTCCTGTGCACACGGGGAGATGGGACATCGCCTGGGCCTAGCCTGCTAGGACCCAGGCGTAGCCCAGTAGGCCTCGGGACGCAGGGCCGGATCCTCTACGCCCCGAAGCAGCCGTTACGGCCCGAGGCCACCCATGCATGCAGAGTTTCCGAGGGGAGTGGGCACAATTGATCCCACGTCCCCCGGCCGTGGCCTCCCCTATAAAAGGGGAGGAAGGGCAAGAGGCGGAGGTACCCACGCCTCACTTGCCTCCTCGCTGCCCTTCTTCGTCGCCTCTTTCCTTCCCTCGCACACCGTTGCACCCGAGCCCACGCCCGCGCCCGTGCCCGCACACCGCACCACCGCCGCGATGGCCAATGGACGCGGAGGCTGTTGGGCTAGTTCCTTCATGGTTGAGGCGGACATCGCCGAGCTGCGCCGCGCGCGGATGTTGCCTTCAGCGGAGCGGGTGGCCGCACGCGCGCCGGGTGACGAGATAGCGCCGGCACCACAGCCAGGGGAATATGTCATGTTCCTCTGGCACTTCTCCCGGGGCTTCGGTCTCTCGGTGAGTCTCTTTTTCCGTCTTCTGCTCGACACCTTTGACCTCCAGCCGCACAACCTTGCTACGAATTCGATTTTGTACCCCTCTGCCTTCGTGGCGTTGTGCAAGGGGTATCTTGGCATCCTCCCCTTCATCGAGTTCTTCAATGCCCTTTTCTACCTCAAGCCTTTGAAGAGCGACGTATGCGGGGGCACGGTGGTGTGTTGCCGCGGCGTCGCTCGCTTTCCCCCTCTCTCTCTGATCGACTCCATCAAGGGGTGGCACCGAGCGTTCTTCTGCGTGAAGAACTTTGACCCGAGGACGGATTACATCCGGCTGCCGCCGTTTGAGGACAGGCAGTCCTCTCAGCAGAACTGGCCAGGACCTGCCCCGCGCGGCGTGGCCTTGGACGAGCTTGCCCGGCTCACACAACTGAAGAGCAGCGAGGGGCTGCTTGCCACCAACCTGGTGGCGGCCGGGTGTCGCCCCTCCAGATGCGACCACACCGGATCTGCGACATGTCCGGCTAGGACGACCCCTGCCGGTAGTCCATCGTTGAGCTGACGCCGGCTCAGGTGGCGACACGGGTGAACGCCCTCATGACGTAAAGCTGAAGTTCGCCTCATGGTCCTTCGGCATGGAGCCATACGACTGCATCAACCGGCCTCCCCTGGTGAGTTGTTTCATCGAGGCGGTTCTTTCTTGTTTGGCATTCCCTAGCCGGCAGCCGGCTGGAGAACTTACGTTGAAGTGCTGACCGCAGCTGCTAGTGTGACAGAACACGCTGGACGGCCCGCACCTGCAGATCTTTGAGGCGGAGCATGAGGACTCCGACTCTGAAGACTTGCAAACGGGAGGTCCCCCAAAGGAAGGAGTGGACTCCTCGGGAGGAGCCGACGGCCGGCAGATCCGCGAGGCGGCGCTCCCGGTGGAGCCGGAGGGTCCGGAGCGGCCGGGGAACCCAGTGGAGCGGGTGAGTTCCCTCTTCCCCCTCCACCAGGGATTGGACAGACGACGACGAAGATGATGACGATTTGATGATCTTAGACGGGCCTCCTCATGCAGCGTGCCAGGTCCGAAGGAGCAAGGAGCGGCCGACTCGAGGCCTGGCAGCCGAAGCAGCTGGCCGGGGAAAGAGGCGGGGCCACCGGCCTAAAGTAGGTGAAGGTGGCCGCGCGGAAGCCGTCGCCACGCGCCAAGCGGGCCCTGCCCCTTGTTATTGTGTTAGTTCTTTGTCTTTTTGTAAGTTTTTGCTTCCGCCTTGTGAGCCGGTTAACGATCGGTTCTTGGATGCTGCAGTGACCCCATCAAGCTCCAAGATGAGGAGCCGGCGGGGGAGACGAGGGATGCTGCCCGCCGGCTGGCCCGCGAGCATGTGGCCACCCAACGGTAGGAAAACAGGAGGCTCACGGAGCTACGAGCCTCCCGGTCTGGCATGCGAGGAGGGGCCGCGCACTCCGGGACCTAGAGCAACCGGACGCGGAGGGGGTCGGCCGACCCCACACGGGCATCGGACTCGGTAGCGGAGTCCACCCGCATGTTGAGGCCTCCGTCAAGCGAGCCGCGGGGGGCGGCCATGGACCCGCCAGCGCCTCCGGCCATGCAAGAAACGACCCAGGCAAGGGAGGTGACGATGGAGCTGGCTCCCGTGGCGACCCGGCCTGAGGTGCCGAAGGTGACCCCGCCTGCGGCCGAGCCGGCCCGGGTCGAGGTGCCGGAGGTCCCGGCGGCCCGGGAGGTGGTATCGGCGGCGGCAGCGGCCATGGAGGTGGAGGTGCCTTCCGGCGCGATCGACGCGCCGGAGCGGCCAAGATAGGAGGCAGCTGCGGCACCGGGCGAGGGGTCGGCAAGAGGCGACTCCCGACCCCTTGCCGTCATCAACCCGCCCCCGGTGGCTGGAGCCACGGCGAGCCCGGGCAGCAGCGGCGGCCGAGCCCGGAGGACCCTGTAGTCGATGTAGGAGGTCGTCTAGGACTGGGAAGCGCTAGCGAGCGTGCCGGCCCTACTGGCCCCCCAGGCAGGCATCCCGGTCCCATCCTTCCCGGACTTGGGAAGTGTCCTGGACCAGTGCCGGTAGGAGCTGGCCCGGTTTGCGGAGGCAGCGGACGCTGCCCTTCAGCGTGTAGAGGTAAGCCGACACTTTTGCCTTAGAGTTTTCAGTGGGGGCGCGCGAGCGCACCCACTGGGTGTAGCCCTCGAGATGCGGGCCGGCTGACCGGCTGACAGGCAGCCGGTCTGAATCTCCTTTGAGCATGTCTTGACCTTTGCCCCCCCTTTTTGCGACAGGAGGGAACCTCTCTGCGGTAGAAGCTGTTTGCGGAAGCGGTCACCATCCACGATCGCGGCAAATATGGCTTCTACCGCCTAAAGGAGGAGCTGGTGCGCATGCAAGGTGGGTTACACTTTGTAGGAGCGGTATATAGCCCCCAGGAATCGGCTGACGTTGGTTGTGTCTTGCAGGTGAGCTGGCCACCCTCCAGGGGAAGAAGACCGGACTTGTCGCCGAACGGGACCGGCTGACACGAGATGTCCAGGCGTCCGCGCAGGAAACAGACCGGTTGGCTATGCTGTTGGTTTACGGGGAGGCGACCCGGGACTGGCTCAAGGCCGAGGCGGCAAAGGAGGTGGCGGCCCGGGAGGCGCCGGTGAAGGAGGCGGCTGACGCCGCCCTGAGGACCGCCGCCCTTCAAGGCGAGGTGACCCTCCTTGAGAAGACGCTCGAGGAGGTCAAGGGTTCCCTCGCCACCTTGGAGGTGGCCCGGAAGTCTGAGCGTGAGCCGGCGCTCCACTTCGCCATTGGGGTGGACGACGCGATCGAAGGTAGGTGCCCATCTCTCTCCTTCCCCAGCCGGTTGCTCTTCCCTTTGCCATTTCTCGTGTTTCATCTTGCTTTTTCTTTCCTTCTCTTCTTCTTCCATCGAGGGCATTTCCCGGAAACTCATCGCAGCGCTTCGCGCGCCGTTGAGGAGCACCGGGAATACCTTCGGGAGTGCGGTCGCTCCATCGAGGAGCACGCCGCGTGGGACCTGGACAAGATTGGGATCACTGTCAAGATGCGTATGACCCATCTCGAGCGGAGCGTGGAGTGGCTCAAGACTGCCGGCAAGGAGGTCATCGCCGTGCTATGGCCGGGCCGCGGGGGAGCTCCAACGCACCGCGTGGCTCAGTGGCTGGAGCATGCCGTCCCCTACCTCGAGGCCTGGAAAGCATCGGCTGCCCGAGCCGAGGTGTAGATGGCGCTCCGGTTCATGACGTCTTGGTACCATGGCATGGACCTGGGCTGGCTGGTGACCATCCGGGACGTGCCGGCTGCAGAGCGGGAGGCCTGTGAGCCGGCCCATGTCCAGCGGGCCACGAGCTCGCGTCATACGTTGACGCGGACGAACTCCTGCCGGCCCTTGGCGAGGATGGAGAGCCATTGCCCGAGGACTCCTTCAGCATCCCTCAAGGCCCGACGGATGATGAAGTCGCCGACGAGAGCACTGACTCGAGCGGCAAAACGGCCGAGACCGAGGAGCCCGCTTCGAAGGCCAAGGAGGCCGACCCGAAGACTGCGACCACCTCCGAGGCAAGGACCGAACCGCCTCCCGATGCGCCAGCTGGGGGCACGCCGGCTGGCAACGCGCCGGTGGCCTAAGCTCACGGGCATCTTTTTTATCTTTTTTTTCCTGCATGTAAAAACTTGAATCCACCTAGTGGGGGTGTTTGTGTAATTAACCGAATGCTGGCCATGGGCCACTTTTGCCTTAATGTTTATGCCATGAATATTCTGTTGTGTTTGCCTTGTGACTCATACCGCCTCGTCCTTATCCCTTTTCGCTCACCTCGACTCTTTCCGTTTCTATTCCCTTTCCCCTTTGGTTTTAGCCCCGCCAGCCCGCCAGCCCGGAGCCGGTCTGTAGCTGGGTCGGGGCGTTCGCCTCAGGGGAGCTGGTTCAAAACTTAGGAATCACGGGTTTTTTTCGGGATAAGTAGAGCGGCAGAGACGCGGCGATGGTCCGGCTGGGCCCCGAAGGGGTCTCCCTTTGTTTCATCCTTTCGTGTGAGCCAAACCTTGCCACCCCGGGGCCCCATCAGCCGGACAATCGGGGGCCGGTTCTGTAGCTGGTAAGGGTGGGGAAGTTTGGCCGGCTCACATTACTTAGCTGTTTTTTCAGAGAGGCGCTTCTAGGCCGAGCCGGCTAGCCGCCGGGCCGGGGAGCCGGTGAGTGAGGAACACTTTTGAAAGAAACGAAACGGGGGGCGCCCCAAGAGCCGGCTTGGGGTGCCCATTGCATTCATAAGCCCAAAAGGACAGGGATACATACATACATTGATTTTCCTTAGCAGTAAAACGGGCGCAAGATCGTTGCGTTCCATGGGCGCTCCGTCTCTTCATCGGAAGCATCTCTTTTGCGCTTCTGCGGCTTCTGGGTGTCTATCAGGTAGTACACGTTGTTGTGTAGCACCTTGCTGATGATGAACGGGACCTCCCATGGGGATGATAGCTTGTGCTATCCGGCGGTTCACTAGATCCGTCTGAGGACCAGGTCCCCCTCGCGGAACGAGAGTGGTCGGATCCGCTTGCTGTGGTAGTGCCGGAGCTTCTGCTAGTAGATCGCCGTCCGGCTCAAGGACAGTTCGCGAGCTTCCTTGAGTAGATCAATGTCGTCTTCTCTTGCCTCCTTTGCGTCCTTCTCCATATACAGGGTGACCCGAGGTGAATCGAACTCGATGTCGGTGGGGATGATCGCCTCGGACCCATACACGAGGAAGAAGGGAGTGTAGCCGGTTGACCTGTTTGGGGTGGTCCTGAGACTCCAAAGGATGGCCGGTAGCTCTTCGATCCAGCAGCCGGTCGACCTTACCAACGACGTCATGAGCCGGGGCTTGATGCCGGACAGGATAAGGCCGTTTGCCCTCTCGACCTAGCCGTTTGATTGTGGATGAGCGACATAGGCCAGGTCGAGTAGGATTCCTTGCTTTGAGCAGAAACACGCGAGTGTACCCTTGGCGAAGTTGGTGCCGTTGTCGGTGATGATGCTATGGGGAACACCGTAGCGTACCGTGATGTCATCGACGAACCGGATGGCCTGGGGCCATCCAGCTGTTTGATTGGTCGCGCCTCGATCCACTTGGTGAATTTGTCGATGGACACCAGTAAGTGTGTCATGCCGCCTCGAGAGGTCTTGAATGGGACCACCATGTCCAGCCCCCAAACGGCGAAAGGCCATGAGAGGGGGATGGTTTGGAGGGCCGTTGCTGGCAGGTGGCTTTGCGTGCTGAAGCGTTGGCAGCCCTCGCGCTCGTCGACCAATTTCTTGGCCGCCCCGAGAGCCGTCAGCCAGAAGAAGCCGTGGCGGAAAGCCTTGGCCACTAGGGTCCAGAAGGCGGCATGATGCCCGCACTCGCCCTGGTGAATGTCGAGGAGGATCTTCAGACCCCTTTTCGGCTTGACGCATCGCTGGAAAACGCCGGTGGTGCTACGGTGGACGAGCTCGTTGTTGATGATGTCGTAGGTCATGGCCCGACACTGGATTTGCCTAGCCAGAGCCTCGTCTGGAGGCAGCTCGCCCCGCAGAAGGAACGCTAAGATGGGTTGGGCCCATGAGGGGGCCGCGACGACGGCCCGCTCGGGAGTCCCCGGGACTGGTTGATCAGTCCCCAAGACCGGATCGCCAGCCCTCGGGACCAGTTGGGAGCCTCCGGGGCTGGTTGGTAACCCCCGGGTCGGGCTCGCTGGCCCCTAGGGCCGGCTAATCGATGATCATCATGACGGCCGCACCGTTGGGGCTGGCCGCCCCAGACGCTACCGGCTCGATCGGAGCCGGTCGGGCGGCCGACGGTTCGGGAGGCGGTGGTGAAGTTGCCGGAGAGGCGGCCGGGGCTGTCGATGGGCCGGTGACACCCGCCGGCACGAAGATTGACTCCAATTTTGGGGAAGGCTTGATGACGGCTTGAGCAGCCGTTCGAGGGAGACACCGGCTAGGATGGCCTGCCGGGTGGAGCCGATCTTCGCCAGCGCATCTGCCGCCTCGTTGTCCGCCCGTGGGACATGATGAAACTCACAACCCTCGAAGGAGCCGGTGAGCTATTGTATGAGGAAGCGGTAGCGGGCCATGTTGGCGTCCCTAGCGTCCCATTCACCAGAGACTTGCTACGCCACGAGGTCGGAGTCGACGAAGCAGAGAATGCGCCTGATGCCAATCTCCTTGGCGAGCCGGAGGCCATGGACGATGGCCTCGTACTCAGCCACGTTGTTGGAGGCGGCGAAGTGGATCTATAGGGTGTATTTGAGCTGATCACCTTTCGGGGAGGAGAGGACTATGCCGGCACCCAAGCCGGTCCTCATTTTCGAGCCGTCGAAGTGCATGCGCCAATGCGTGGAGTCTAGGGGAGGCGGGACGAACTCTATCTCTGCCCAGTCAACGAGAAAATCCACCAACGCCTATGGCTTGATGGCGGTTCCTGGCTCGTACCAGATCTCATGATCGGCGAGGGCGATGACCCACTTGGCGATCTGACCGGTGGAGTCCCGTCCACTCATGATCTCGCCAAGCGGGGCCATGCTCACCACGGTAATGGTATGCTCTTGGAAGTATTGCTTGACCTTCTTGGCAGCGAAGTATATGCCGTAGCATATCTTTTGATAGTGGGGGTAGTTCTGCTTGGAAGTGGAGAGGACCTTGCTAAGGTAGTAGACGGGTCGTTGGACCGACAGGGACTTGCCCTCCTCCGGCCGCTCGACCACCAGAACAACGCTGATGACGTGGGTGGTCGCCGCGATGTAGGCGAGTAGCGGTTCCTTCTCAGCCGGCGCGGCCAGGATGGGCGCGTGGGTGAGAGACTTCTTGAGGCCGCGGAAGGCCTCGTCCGCCTCGTTAGGCCAGTCGAAGGTGCTCGGCCTCTTGGTTTGACCTGGCTCGATCAGAGCCGTTTTGCGAAGGAGCCCCTAGAGTGGCAGGGCCTTCTCTCCCAGCCGACTGATGAACCGGCTGAGCAAGGCAAGGCAGCCGGTGAACTTCTGGACGTCGCAGAGCCGGGACAGTTTCGGCATGCGCTTGATCACGCTGATCTCCTCGAGGTTAGCTTTGGTGCCGCGGGCGGACATGAAGAAACCCAAGAGTTGTCCGGCAGGGATGCCGAAGACACACTTCTCCGGGTTGAGCTTGATCTTGTACTCGTGTAAGTTCGAGAAGGTTTCTCGAAGGTCGTCGAGGAGGCTGAATTGCTTCTTGGTTTTGACGATGATGTCGTCGATGTAGACGTGGACGTTCCTGCCTATCTGAGGCAGGAGGCACTTCTCCATGCATTGTTGGAAGGTGGCGCCAGCATTCTTCAGGCCGAATGACATGGTGATGTAGCAGTAGGCCCCGAAGGGCATGATGAAGGAGGTCTTGAGCCAGTCTTCCGGATCTAGCTTTATCTGGTGGTAGCCTGAGTAGGCGTCAAGGAAGGACAACAAATCGTAGCCGGCCATGGAGTCGATGACTTGATCGATCCGTGGCAAGGCAAATGGATCCTTGGGACATGCCTTGTTCAGGCTAGTGTAGTCGATGCACATGCGCCAGGTCTTGTTCTAGTGGAACACTTCCATGATGAACCCGACTGCGAGCAGCCGGGTGATCTCTTCGCGTATAGTACGTTGCTTCTCCTCGGAGAAGCGGCGTAGGGGTTGCTTAACCAGCTTGACGTCCGGCCGGACGTGGAGTTTGTGCTCGACGAACTTCCTCGGAACACCCGGCATGTCCTTGGGGACCATGCGAAGATGTCCCAATTCTCACGGAGGAAGTCGACAAGCTCGCCTTCCTATTTGCTGTTGAGGCGGGATCCAATGGTGACGCACTGAGCCGGGTTGGCTGGGTCGAGCGGGATTTGCTTGGTGTCTTTGGATGGCTGGAAGGAGGCCTCGCCGGTGGATTGCGAGGGTGGAGCCGGCATGGCCAGTTGGCTGGCAGCAAGGACCATGAGCCGTTCGAGCTGTCGTTTCTCCTCGGCGATCTCTTGGGCCTCAGCCAGCCGGCTGCCGTCTCGACCATATTCGAGCGACATCTTGTAGTCGCCCTTGATGGTGATGATCCCCTTTTGGCCCGGCATCTTGAGCTTGAGGTAAGCATAATGGGGGACCGCCATGAAGCTGACAAGAGCCGTCCGGCCCAACAGCGCGTGGTAGGGGCTCACGAGGTCCACGACCTCGAACAGCATTGGCTCGCGGCGGAAATGGCCGGGTCCGCCGAAGAGGACGCCGAGCGTGATCTTGCCAACAGGGAAGCAGGACTTCCCAGGCACAATGCCTTGGAAAACCGTCCGGCTCGCCTGTAGGTCTTCTATCTACAGGCCAGCTTATGCATCATGTCGAGGTAGAGAATGTTGATGCTGCCGCCGCCCTCTATCAGCACCCGCGAGAAGCGGTAGGCTCGCTCCTTGGTGGTGATGGTGGGGTAGAGGACCAAGGCGTAGCTGCTGGGATTCGGCATCACGGCAGGGTGATCGGCCTGGCTCCAAGTGACTGGCTTCTCCGACTAGTGCATGAACTGGGGAGTTGCTGGCATGGTGGCGTTCACCTCACGGCAGAGCTGGCGCTGAGCGTGTTTGCCCGTCTCTTCATTGGTGAAGACGACGTAGCAACGATCCAGGTTGGGGAACTGGTCGATCAGACGACCGTCGTTCGGAGCCGTTGCTGGCGCCGGGGCGGCCACTTGGGCCGGGGCCGGCACGCGGGCTGGCAGCGCGGGAGGAGCCGAAAGGCCGTCCCCCCAGGCCAATCGTTGTGAGAAGCTGCACTACCAGAGCGTGTGCATAGAGGGCTTGGCCCCTTAATGGTTCTTGCAGGGGAGATCGAGCATTTGCTCGAAGGTGAGCTTTGGCTGCCAGGCAGCCTTGCCGGTGTGCTGGCGCTGGCCGGAAGACTGGGCAGACGACTCCTGATCCTCGACGGTATTGACCTGCCGGCTCCCGTAGTGGGGATCCGGCTGGTCGTTCTTGTGCTTGTTGTTTTGTGGCTGCCAGTTGTAGGCAGCCGGCCAGGTCGTGGCCGGCGTCGTCGTTGCCTTGGCAGGCGGGGTCGTCTTGACCCGGATGGCCGAATCGGCCGTGGCGTATTTGTCCGCCTTGGTCATGAGCTCGGTGAGCGTGGCCGGATCGGAGCATAGGAGCTTGTGCTTGAGAGGAGTGTCGTCCCGACAATCCTCGATGAAGTACTGCACTGCTGGGACCTTGTTCACCCCCTCGCAAGAGTTGCGAAGCTTGGTCCATAGGGTGAGGTAGTCGCGAAGGGATTCGTTCGGCCCCTGAACGCATATGGCGAGTTCACGGGGACGGCCAGGCCGCTTGTAGGTGCCGGTGAAGTTGCAGACAAAGGCCTCCTTGAAGTCCGTCCAAGTGTTGATGCTTTCGGCCGCCAGACTGTTGAGCCAGGTGCGGGCCGAGCCGATCAGCATAAGGGGGGCGTAGCGAACGACTACGCGCTTATTCCCCCTGGCGATGCTCACCGCTGTGGTGTAGTCGATCATCCAGTCTTCGGGTTTGGCAGCCCCATTGTATTTCGGGGTGTCCCTAGGGAGCGTGAAGCCGGTTGGGAACGGCTCGGTGCGAATCTGGGGGCCGAAGCAGGCCGGACCAATCGAGCCCTCCTCCTCGAGGAGGGCGGATTGCGTGAGTTTGTTGATGCGGTTGCGGGCGTCGTTCTCGTTGTGGGGGACGGTGGGTGGCGCCGACTGCTGCGACTCGCGCCGCGGAGGCGGAGTGTGTCCCTAGCTATGCCGGATGCCGGTGCTTCGTGGTGGCGGCCGCTCCGAGGCGACTCATTGGTGCGCCAGCTGCTAACAGCTGGCTGCTCACTCCCCTTCGTCTGAGAGGGCCTGGGGTTGTTCACTTTGGCCCGGCGGCCGGAGACGCGAGGGGAGCAGGAGTACCTGGCCGCCTGGTAGCCAGCAGTTCCCACGCCCTCGTGCTCGGGCCGGGGGCCTTCAGTGGCGGCGCCGCCTGTCGCGAGCAGATGCTGCTGCGCATCAGCAGCATCGATGAGCTCCTTGATGTGGCGCTCGTGGGCGGCACGCTCTTCGCCCTCCAGGGTGGCCAATTCCTCGTAGGCCACCTTGAGAGCCCACAGGTTAGCTGCGGGAGTGTCGTAGACGGGCATTTTGCCGCTGAGGATTTCGGCGACCACGCGGCCGTGGTCGCGCACAGCCCCACGCCGGCTTCGCTCGGTGCTAGCCGGGGTGAGTCCGTAGGCGGAAGCGTACTCCCGTTGTGCCGCCTCCATGCGGCGCCGCGTGGCGGCAAGGGCGGTGGCATCCTCGAAAAGGATGCCGCAAGCTGCCTCGAGATTGGGCGCAGCGGTGTCGGGGTTCGCCGTCGGGGCGATCGGAGTGCTCAAGCCCCGGAGGGCCGCACCGAGTGGGTCGGACGTGCCAACGCGGGCGGCGGCAGCGGTAGCCGCGACCCGCGCCTGTCCAGATGCGGTGGAGGAAGTGATGGCCATCACCCCCATGCGATCATGGGACCCACCGGGCTGAGCCGCAGCGAGTGCTCCCACTGTTGTGGGCGGACCAATGCAGATGAGCACCCCCACGGGGTACTCGTTAGCGGCTGGACCCTCAGCGAGGCTGAGCCTGCCGAAGCGTTTGGTGAGCGCGTCGATGTCGGCCGCGAGGCTGACGGAGTTGCCCATAGGGCGTGCTGAGGCAAGCCCCACAAGCTCCCCATGGTTTTGCCGGGACGAGCGGCGGCAACGGGGAATGGCGAGGGGTCCCGCTTGGAGCATGAATCCGGTCGGCGCCGCGTATGGCCCCACAGTGGGCGCCAACTATCGTCGTTTTCTCATGACAGATGCCATGGGGTGGCTTATCGTAAGTGGTTGGGGCCGGAGGACGCCGACGCGCTCCGGGTGAGAGATTGGGCACAAGCGGCGGTGACACACGATGGACCCAGGTTCAGGGCCCTCAGTGGGAGGTAACACCCCTAGTCCTGCTTGGTCTAGTTTGATGGATGGGTATGTGTACAAGGATGCTGCTGGAGCTGTGTCTAGAGGAGGAAGAAGGAGCAGCTGGCTCGTCTTCCTCTGCCACTAGAGAAGGGAATGAGAGTTCCGTGGGTGTGGGTGAGCAACCATTTGTCTGTCCCCGTTGCATGAGGGGCTCGGGTTTTTTATAGGCTACCCCCCCGTCTCTTACAATATGCTTAAAGTACCAAGGTGGGGGGACCCGGCTGGCAGTCTCTCCGGCTGGCCAGAGGGTCCCGTTACTTGCGCCGTCTTGTCCTGGGCGGGGCCTGCCGGACAAGCAGTCCCATCTCCCGTTGGGGCCCGCTAGTCGGCCCTGTGATTGGCCGTCGACCACCTGCTGCGGCACGGGCCGCCTAGGGGAGCGTCATCTAGCGCTAGCCGGCCAAAGTCTCCGATACGGCCGGCGACACTGTAGCCATGCCGGGGCAGGTAATCGAGTGGCGAGGGCATGCCGACACTGTTCCCCCGCCCGCTCGCGCTCACCGAGTTCAGCGGCCGGGACGGTTGGACTGTAGCCACGCGTTGTGGTGCGTAAGCGACAACTATAGCCACAGGGCCGCCCGTCGTGCCGGTCATGTCGCGTCGTCGTACCTGCGCGGAGAGGGACAAGACGGGGCATGTCCGTCCTGATGTCAACAGAAGGGCTGGCCTATGGGCAGCCGGCGGCGCCCAGCCGGCCGGGGCGCCAACCAGCACTAGCTTGCACTGGACGTCCTCTAGCCGTCCATGGCCACCCGGCCACGTAGTTTTTCTTCGAAGCAAAATGGGGAAGACCCCGTTGCTTGGGCCTACCTAGGGGTATAAACCCCGTCACACAGTGTCAGAATATGTTGATGACTTCAACAGGTTGTCTCATTATGCTCCATGTGACGTGACTTCTGATGCAGCTAAACAAGATAAGTTTCTGTAGGGACTGAATGATGAGCTAGGAGTTCAGTTGATGGTAGCGACTTTCGATAACTATCAAGAGTTGGTTGACAAGGCTGCCACTCTGGAGGGCAAGTATCAACAGATGGAAAACCACAAGAGAAAATATGGACAAGGAAAGTTTCAATCTGGAGCTTAGCAGAAGCCTCACTCGACACTTTCTCAGGATATTCTGGTTCAAGACCTAGTTAGTTTGGAGGGCACAACCATCATAACCATGGTGGTCATTCTCAGCATGGAGATAATGGACACAACCACAATGTCCATCAGAATGGCAATGGGAATGGGGGAAGTGGGAATCACCATCATCCCAACCCTCCTACCCAAATGAGGAAGGATCTGAGTCACATCATGTGCTTCAAGTGCAAGAAGACGGGGCACTACTCCAGTGAATGTCACGAGCTGCAGAATGGGAATGGAAATGGTAGTTTTGGAGGCAAGAAGCCCAATCCTTTCACTAAGGGGCATGTGAACCATGTCAATGTGGAAGAAGTCTATGAGTATTCGAATGCAGTGATTGGCAAGTTCATGGTTAAATCATTTCCAGCACTCATTCTATTTGATAATAGTGCATCACATACATTCATATCGAGGGGATTGGTGGATAAGCATAAGTTGCCTAATGTATTGCTTAAGTCATCTATTCTAGTGAGTTCCCCGGGAGTAGAGTCTATGACTAGTCAGGGATGTTTTCAGTTACCTTTGAACATACGCGGACATGTTTTTTCCATAGATTTCATCGTACTAGAGTCATAAGGGTTGGATGTGATCCTAGGTATGGATTGGATGTCCAAGTACGAGGGAAACATTGATTGTGCCAGTAGATCAATTTTTCTCACCACCAAAGAGGAGAAGAGGATTAAGTACGTGTCTAGGCTTAAGCCTAAGAGGACTCATGTGAAGTCTCTTACGGGAGTTGTCCAGGAACAAGTACGAGTGGTAAAGAATTATCCCGATGTATTTCCAAAGGAGTTATCCGGTATGCCACCAGATCGGGAGATTGAGTTTCTGATTGATTTGCTATTAGGCACCAGACATATCTCCAAGAGGTCATACAGGATGCCCGCTAATGATCTAGTAGAAGTCAAGAAGCAGATTGAGGATTTGTTGGAGAAAGGGTAAATTCGCCTGAGTTCATCGCCTTGGGGAGCTTCAGTACTCTTAGTGGAGAAGAAGGATGGAACCTTGAGGATGTGTGTGGATTATCGTTCCTTGAACGAGGTGACCATCAAGAACAAGCATCCACTGCCGATGATCAATGATATGTTGGACCAGATAGAGGGAGCTAGTGCTTTCCCCAAGATCAACTTTGATTGGGTTATCATCATTTGAAGATCTATGAGAAGGATATATTGAAGAAAACTTTTACCATGAGGTATGGGCTTTATGAGTATACAATCACGTAGTTTGGTTTTACTAATGCCCCTGCCTATTTTATGAGCATGATGAACAAGGTATTCGTGGAGTTCTTGGATAAGTTTGTTGTGGTATTCATTGATGATATTGGTTTACTCTGAGAATCAGGAGGAGTATGTAGAACATCTGCGCATAGTTCTGGCGAAGCTTAGAGAAGACCAACTTTATGTCTCAATAAATGTGAGTTTTGGCTGAAGGAAGTCGGATTTCTCGGACATGTTGTGTGAGGGGAAGGAATAGTCGTGAACCCTTGTAAGGTAGTAGCAGTCATAGAATTGTTGAAGGTTCGTAGTTTCCTTGGAGGCATGCTTATGTAAGAAGGAAAGGTGGTAGCTTATACTTCACGCCATCTATGATGTCATGAGTTGGACTATGCCACACACGATTTAGCTAGTGGTAGTGGTACATGGACTCAAGACCTGGATACATTTTCTTATCGGGAATCAATGTGATGTTTACACAGATCACGAGAGTTTGAAGTATATCTTCCTACAGAAAGAGTTGAACCTCAGGAAAAAGAGATTGTTGGAGCTCACCAATGACTATTACATGAGTTTGCATTATCATCCAGGAAAGGCCAACATTGTGGGAGATGCTTTGAGCCATAAGAGTTATGTTAACACTCTTATCGCAGGGGGATTACCTTAGGAGTTGTGTGATGATCTTAGAGATCTCCAGTTGGAAATAGTTCCACAAGGATATGTTACCGCATTCGATGTTCAGTACACCTTGTTGGGAAGAATAAGAGAAGCTCAGAAGTTGGATCAAGGTATTGTCGAGATAAACGAAAGTATCATCAAAGGGAAGGCAAAAGGATTCTGTGAGGATGAGGATGCACCATATGGGTAGAGCATCGCATTTGTGTACCCAATGATCCAGATATCAAGAAGTTAATTCTTCAGGAGGCTCATGATTCGCCTTACTCGATACACAGGAGAAATACCAAGACGTATTTGGACTTGAAGGAAAGTTTTTGGTTGACCTGTATGAAGAGGGAAATTGCTGAGTATGTAACAGTATGTGATGTATGTGACAGGGTAAAGGCGAATCATCAGAAACCAACAGGTTTACTTCAGCCATTACCAATACCTGATTGGAAATGGTATAAATTTGGTATGGACTTTATGACGGGATTACCCAGGACTTGTTCAGGTTATGATTCCGTTTGCGTAATAGTTGATCACTTGACCAAGGTTTCTCATTTCATCCCAATGAAGACTACCTATAGAAGTGCTAAGCTGGAGAATATACATATAACAAGGATCTTATGTCTACATGGATTTCTGAGGACCATTGTATCAGATAGAGGAACACAGTTTACCTCAAAGTTTTGTCACCAGTTATACGAAAATTTGGGTACCATGCTAGAGCTCAGTACATCTTTCCATCCATAGATAGATGGGAAGACATAGAGAGTAAATCAGATTTTGGAGGACATGTTGAAGCTTGTGCTCTAGACTACAGGTCTAGTTGGGATGATAACTTACCTTATGTAGAGTTCTCATACAACAACAACTATCAAGCCAGTTTGCAGATGGCCCCTTTTGAGGCATTATATGGGAGGAAGTGCAAAACACCATTGTTGTGAGATGGAGTTGGAGATCACAAGTTGTTTGGATCAGATTTGATCAAAGATTCTAAGGAGAAGGTCAAGTTGATCCGTGATAGACTCCAGATAGATTAGTCTAGACAGAAGAGTTATGCCGGGTATAAAAGCAAGGAAGTGATTTATGAAGTGGGAGATAGAGCATACATTCGAGTGTCTCCAATTCGAGGTTTTAAGAGGTTTGGAGTCAAAGGAAAGTGAGCACCATGATTCGTGGGGCCATACAGAGTTCCAGAACACATAGGAGAGGTTGCATACAATTTAGAACTACCAGAGGGTTTGTCAGGAGTTCATGATGTGTTTCATGTTTCCAAGCTGAAACAATGTCATGCGAAGATGGCAAATATTCCTTTGAGAAATGCAGTGCCACTAGAAGCAATTCACTTGGAGAGAAATCTAACTTATGTGGATAAACCTCTTAAGATTCTTGAGACAGCCGAGAGAACCACTCGTACCAAGATTATCAAGTTCTGTAAGTTTCACTAGAGTCACCATTCCGAGGAGTAAACTACATGGGAACAAGAGGTAGATCTCAAGCAAGACCATCCACAACTTTTTGCTAGCAAACCTGAATCTCGAGGATGGGATTCATCTTAAGGGGGTAGGTTTGTAACATCACAATTTTATTAAATTTGGATGTCAATAGAATCATCATATTGCATCTCATGTTTTATGCATTTTTGAGTTTCCGCAATATTCAAATATTTTCCCACTCAAGAAAAATAAAAAGAGAGAGGATAATATGACTTCCTCCAAATATAGATGAGTGGAAAAGTATTGGAATATTATTTGGTGTTTTTAAAGTTGCATTGAAAATTATTTAATTGCCGAAAGTTAAATTTAGGTTGGACATAAGAAAAATATTTTCAGAAAGATCTAGGTTGGACATAATGTTCACTATTTTCTATATTTTCAATAATAATTGATAAAACTATTATGAAAATTTTATATTTTTATTTCGTTGAGTTTTAGAGATCCTAACGTTTTTTGTAAAAAAACATAAAACACACACGCATGCATGCTCGCGGACCAGCCAGGCCGGTCGACGCAACCATGCTGACAGCCTAGCCAGGTCGATCCTCGCTCGCCCCATCCTCCGCACGCTAGCTCGTTCCCTCATCTCTCTCTCTCGCTTGCTTCCGCTATTGCCAGGTGGGGCCCGACCCTAGATCGTCTTCAATCTCCCGCATAGAGCACAGGATAAGCCAACCCAAGCGCGTGCGCACCCGCGTGGTGAATCTCTCAGGATAGATCTTATCCCTCAGCCCGCTGCCCTCGTAGCCGCACCTATATAAAGCCCGGACGTCGCTCATCTCATTTTGGCATCTTGCTTCGTCCCTTGCCACTCATAGCTGCCGCCCTCGTTGTTTGCCTCTCGCCTGCCGGAGCTCTCTTACCGTAGTACCACGTCACCGGTGAGCCGCCCGCCCCATTTTTCTTCGTGGGCTCAGATCCCCTCGTCCTTGCGCGTGTACTTGACATGTTTTCATCCCCTCGGACTCGCCGGATATGACGCCCTGACGACGTCCGACTCGCAAGAACACCAAAGCTCCGACACCTCGCCTTGCTCCACCCCGACGCCCTTGAGAACCCACACCACCACCACCCGAACGCCCCCGTCGAGCCGTACCTTCCCCGCCCCTTAACTGACGCCGCATCCGCACCCCACCGACGCCGAGCTTCTACCAGCATCGCGCCGTTGCCTTTGTGACCCACCCTATCCCCTCGTTCGTCTGATTAGATTATGTTGTTTTTGTTTCTTCTTTATTGAACAGGTAGATTAGATGTAGTTAGGATTTTTTTCAACCGGTACACGATTAACCGCGGTTTATTTTAAAACAACCAGTGGTTTTTTTAGTTAGCCGTCCTTGCCGTTTTGTTAAATTTCGGCCGTCCGCTGGTTTAGCTACGTATTGAACGCTGGTCAGCCAACCACGGTCCGCCATGTGGCCAAGGACTTTTCCACTTCAGTTTTTTTTCCAGATTTAAGTCCTAATCTTGAAGCAACCATAACTTTGTGCTCATAGATCCAATTTAGATTAAACCAGTGGCAAAATTTTCATATGGAATAACTCTATCCAGTGAACTCATTTTTATAAAAAAAAATCAAGTTCAAATTTGAATTTATTTTGAGATTTGATTTCAAACTCTATTAGGCCATTTCTCCTAAACCGTATTCCGTTTGAATTAATTCTTTTTGCATGTCGTCACCCAAGCCAAATCCTATGCCATGAATCACTGCCACGATATTTCACTCAATTAGTTTCTATCCACGATGTATTTCAACAGTATGCCTTGTAGGAACATTAGTGCACGTCAAAAATTTTGAACCATATTTCCACACTTGCTTTTATACTTAGAAAAATTGCATGCTAATCACGTGTTTCGGATTTTATTTGGCTTTTGCGAGTATTTGTCTTGCATGTTACTTTGGATTGTATGAATGTTTGTTTATGTGTATTTATTTTACTTGTGCGATTGATTGTCCGGAGTGCAAAGCCGAGTACTACCACTCTCTGGAACTTCACTCCCAGTACCAAGGCAAGTTTACATATTGATCATACCCGTATTTTACCTATGTTTTATATGCACTTAGTCCTTTGTGTGTTGAATTGCATGGTAGAGATTTATGTGAGATGGCTATGCTTGCACCTAGTAGTTCATTTGAGGTAGGTATGAACCATATAAACTTTGTCGCCACCGTGTTATATTACAATGCTTCACCAAAGTAGACGTGGATTGGGGAGTGTTATCATCTTGAGATGTGAGTGACAAAGTAGTAATCAGGACCAAGACATTGATGAACTACCTAGGTGGAAATTGGTTTGAATGGTGGTGAAGTGCATTGGGAGCATTCATGGGGAATCCGTGGGAGTGCACACTAGGGGTCCATCCACCCAGGCTCAAAGGGATCGACCTTGTTTTCATGTCTAGAAGCTTACGTGTGTAGCCACAAGCCCATATGGGCTCTGGCTTAGTTGATTAGATAGTATAACATCTCTCGGGATAGGCTAGCAGATGCAGATGATGTAGGTGTACCGGCCTATCTGTCGTAGTTTTGTCACGACAGATGTCCTAGTGAGAGGACATAGGTTCGAGGCCGTCGCTATGACGGTGATTTCAAAGGGGTTGATCGGGACGAGAGACAAGGGTTTACCCAGGTTTGGCCCCTCGGAAAGAGGTAAAAGCCTACATCCTACTTTGTGTGTATTGATTGGATATTGATTACAAGGGAGCGGATTTGCTTGACCTAGTACTCGACATATTGTTTCGTGTCCTAAGCCGCCCGGGGAACCCGCCTTCATATACACAGGCCAGGGCCCCGGGCTTACAAGAGTCCAGATCGAGTTATACTAAGTATCCGGTCATGCCTCTAAGTCGTCTTGCCTTTCTAGGCAAGACATCTTCTGGGCGGCTCACGCGTCCGGGTCTTGCACCATCTTCCGGCTCTGAGCCTCCATCCGGCCCACCTGGCGAGTCGCCTCTAGGCTTGTCTTCAACCTCCAGGCCCACTTAAGGCCTTAAGTATGAGCTGCTAGCTATGACCAGGCCCCTCTTGGGTGGGTTATACCATGGAGTTGTATCCCCAACATGAGGGCCCAGATTGATTTGAACCTGTTCATGTCAATCTTGAAATCCATTTGGTGGCGAGTCTCATACCTTTCTCACTGGAAAATAAACCTTCTTAACCCACCATATAAAACGGATGATGTCATCCCAGATATATCCAAAATATTTCCATCACATCACAATGGATCTTCGCATTAAATGGTCAACCTAAAAACCAAGGCGTCTTCTTGGTCAATCATCATTGCGCCTCCTCGATTCTTGCGTGGACTCTTGCTATCCCATCTCCTCATAAATAGACAGGGGAGGGGGTCCCATTCCTTTACTTTTCCCCCATCATAGTTGTCTATCTTCTTCTTCCTCCTCCGACGCTCGTGCGAGTGAAGCTCCGCCGCTGCCGCCGGACTTCCCCATCTTCACCAGCAAAGGTCGTTGCATCAACCTGATTTTGACCAGAGTTCGTCAGCGCTCGATCGCCTCCTCGGCATCCTTCAGGTTCCTTCTTCTTAACCTTGTAGATCCGCATTAGTTCATCGAAGTTCTTCCGAGTCCGCCACCGCTCCTCAGAGTATTCTTTCTAGATCGGAAAAGAAAACAATTTAGGCTCCGAAACGCTAGCCAACTCATGCGGTGCTCCGCTTAACATGTATACCCTAGTCAACGTAGATTGTTTCTTGAACAGAATCCATACACGAACTGTCTGTTCTTCCGCTGCCTATTTTAGGTTTAGAATATATTTCCTTTTTATCTTCGTCCATAGATCTTATAGTTGCCGCTATAGTTGGCGGAATCTGTTTGTCCACACTTAGTAAAATTTCCAACATTGACTGTCTTTTGACCCGCCATTGCATTGCCGCTCTTCTTCTAGCAATTTTAACTCGCCTCAGTCCCATAGTAGTCGGAGACTTTGAATATAACCATGACCCGCCGAGTATCGGTGCCGTCTCAGCCACAGCTGCCTTTGTTGCGAGGTTTTCTTAACCTGCCACATCTTTGTGTCTTTATACAGAGTCTAACCCGCCACCATGGCCAAATCCCCCGCCTCTTGCGACTGGGTCAGTTCCTGGGTCACTGAGGAATCATTAAAGGAATTTGTGACCATGGGAGCCTTGCAGGCTCAAGTGATCATCCACTGGTGGGTTCCCGGTAATAAGACTAGGTTCGAGCCTCGGGATGGGAAGTTGTCATATTCACAAATCACCTTCTCCGCGGCTTCTCACCACTCGGATCAAAAAAATTCCGAGAAGCCCTCTACTTCTACAAGCTCCACCCTCAAGACATTGGCCCCAACTCTATTACCAACTTATGCCAATTTCAAGTCCTCGGCGAAGCCTATCTTCAGAAAGAACCCACTGTTGATCTCTTTCAAGATTTCTTATACATCAACCGCCAGACCGAGTTAGCAGCTGGGCCGAGTCTTGAGCTCGGAGGCGTCTCAATCTAGAGGACAAGAGATATTTCTTTCCCCGCAGCCATCCTTCCTAGCCATCCCAAGGATTGGAACCAGACTTGGTTCTATTGCACAGATACTGCTCCGGCTGGAGAAAATCCCCTGTCGGGTTACCGTCCTTTCCGGCTCTGCACCAGCACTGCGCTCCCTGACCGGATGAGTGCTACGGAGCGTGTCAAATACGCTCCAGCCTTTCTAAAGATCCAGCCTCTACTAGCCAATGGATTAACTGGTGTGGATCTGACACACTTCTGGCTCTCTTGGAGGATTATGCCGTTAAGACGGCGTGATAAACTATTGTGTGCATATTCCGGTGAAGTGGATGATCCAATGCGCTGCAACCATACGCCCTTGACCGTTAAGGACCTCAACTCCATTGTCAAGTCCCTGCTCGGAGAGCTTCAAGCAGCGTGCAACTAGACTGGGTTAAAGCCGTTCCGTATTTGCAACCTGGCTCCAGAGGTAAAAAATCCTTTGAACAAACTATTTGTTTCTCAACTTTGTGTTTGATATCTTTCTGATCCTTTTCTAACTCATATGCAGGCCAAGTCCCCCTTTTGGTAGAATAAATTTACCGTCGTTTCCAAGAAGAAAGTTAAGGCGACTAAGACCCGTGTTTCGGGTCGTAAAAGGAAAACATCCGCCCAAGAGCTGCTCGAGCTTGATGACTCGGAGATAAAACTTGACTCTCTTGGCCTTCTCTTTATGCAACTCATTAACAATGATTACTCTTAGGAAGAAGTGGAAACAAGCCATGCTGATGTTGTAGAGGTTACTATTGTCTCCTCTTATTCAGAACCTTTACCAATAAAGAAAATATGGCGGGCTATCTGGAAGGTAAAACGTTCGCACCCTTTTGCTAACTTGGATCCCAACTTTCTTTTGAAGAAGCAGCATGATGATAATAGATGTCAGACCCGTAGCACCGGCTCTGAAGATCTTGTGGTCGTCTTACCAAATTCTCCGGCTCCTGGGAAACGGCGCACCGAGGTATTTCAGTGCCTTGAATTCATTTCTTCTATATGCTAATCTTGTGTTGCAGCTTACTTATATTTCCCAATTTAACTTCTCAGGACTCACCTCCTTCTTCCGGCGACTCAACGGCCACGAAATTGCCTCCTCTTGTTATCAACCTAGGGTGAGTATTTTTATATCCCATGTTGTGTGTTAATATTCTATTATTGCTTATGACGTATAATGCCACCTTTGCTCATAGGGCTCAAGCTAAATGAAGGAAAGTACGCGGGTCATCTGCCACTCCTCATGCCCAAGAGCCGAAAAATCCAAGACCCAGCACCCCTGAAACTCACGTTGCGCCCTCTGAGGCGGACAAAGGCACCCATGAAGAGACTCCCCATCGTACTGAGCCGGCTGATATCAATATAGCAGCTCCTGAAACCCATCCGGAGGCTGATCCTAAGTCGCCCAGTCCTCAACCAACAGCTCAAGACACAACTCATGAAGAGGTTACCGTCACCGGTGTGGCTTATAAACCTCTAGCTCCATCCAATGTGCTCTCCAAACATACCAGCAAGGATGAGGTGGCTCCTCTTGAGGAAGAGAAGACTCAATTTGATCTTCCTAATCTAGAAAAACTTAATGTTGATGAGCTACATTCTAGCTATCTGACTCGTCTCTCTACAAGCCGAGACATGGAGGCCCACTTGGTTGGTTTGATGAAGAAAAACATGAGGTACTCCACTTCCCTTGCCTTCCATATATCATTACGTAACCCGCAAGGGTCGGGTCATTATGTAAATAATGAGCCAGGACTTACCATAGAATAAGAGCCAAGTGTAGCCCCCAAGGGTCGGCTCATCTTCCTGAAGATGATCCAGGTCTTATTGGAATTGTAACCCTTGGAAGAACTGATACACATTAGCCCCCAAGTGTCAAGTATATTGCCTGCAATCTGATTGAGACTTGTAGTGTCTATCTTCATTGCCTCCAAGTGCTTATCCTACATTGCTCTGTCAGCTTAAGAATGAAAGTAATTTTTTTCTTGAACACTTGTACTCTACAAGAATCCCTAAACGCGGTCGAGTCAAGCTTGACTGACCGAAAAAAAGATCTGGCTTCGCAACAAGACGCCCGGGCTGAGGCTGAGGAAAAATGGTGGCTCTCCTCCATAGAGCTCGAAAAGGTCAAGGCGGACTTCGAAACTTACAAGCAAACCGCTAAAACTGTACAAGCCACCTTAACCAAACACGAAGAAGACGCCGAGGGTAAGATGCAACCCGTCATTGAAGAGCTTAACAATCTGAGATGCCATATATCTCGGATGACTGAAGACATATTTGGTAAGTATAACTTCCTATTAATACTCCTTGAAAAATAGTCTTTTTGTTGAAAACATTCTCCGGGCGGCTTATAATATTTGACTGCCTGTAGGTCAATGAAGTCGCCAACTTTCAGATGACAGTCTGCTAAAGCTAAAAGTTTTATACTCTTTTACTGAGCAGCTATATGCTGGAAGCCTCTTTACTATCAAGGATGTTATGACTGAAAGGGGCATTCCAAAATTTATCAAAGGCGTGTTGTAGTGCCTCTCTACTCTGCCAAAGCAGATAGAAGAACTGAAGTGTCTAGACGCCCGTAAAGGTGCAATGTCTACTTTGAGCCAGTCGCTGACTTATGCACCCAAGCTTAACCCGGCAGAGATGATGGATGGCTTTCCTCAGCTGAAGGATGACGGCTCGGAGTTCTCTCAAGAAGACTATGCCCGTTGTATGAAGGCATCGCGAATATTGGCAAGCCGGCTGGCCGCACAAGCTGACGTGTCATCCTACTAGGCGGCTTACTCTGAAGATAACAAATGAATTCGAGGGCCCACCTTTGAAGCCAAAATCCTGATTCCTCAATGCCGTAAGCACCTATTTGCCCTCATGTTGACCCATCTCCAATCATGCATGACAAAGCTGAATTCGAGGCCTTAACAAACTCCAACTGGGATGTGGGCAACCTTCAGATCCGAGAGACCGAAGACGTGGCGCAGGATGACCCGTCTAAGAGCTAAGTAAAGAGTTGGCCCCATGTGAAGGTAACCTGACCCTGTTGATTTGCCCGGTTATAATTTTTGCGAAAAAACTTTAGTCCAGAAATTTTGGGCTCTTCGACAGCCTTGTAATAGCAGTAGTTAAAACTGATTGCCTTGGTCGTGCCTTCTTGCATGTTTGGAGTTTGAATAGCTTTTATACTTATCCGTCCTCTATTTATTCTGCCTATGATCATCTTTCCTGATGCTTGGTGGCGTCTTATCATGAAAGACAAGACCAGCAAAATAACAAGATAGAAAATATATTCTCTATCATTGTTTAGGAGGCTTTGAAGGCACAACCCAAAGAGGTTAACTCTTGTTTAATACTCTTGAGAAAAAAACTCAAGTTTTGTTGTTTTTCAAAAACTTAGGCATGACTGCCCAAACCTCATATGTCGGCTCTCACATGGCATAATTTTTTTTTGTTTTAACCTTAACCAGTTGAGGGTCTTAAAAAGATTGACTGTTAAGAGTTCAGACGAGCCATATAGCAGAGAGACTACAACAGGACATGAGTACCCCCAAACCCATAAGATAACTCTCACAGGACATAAATCCATTATTTAAACCTTAAACAGTTCAGGGTCTTAAAAAAGATTGACTGATTAAGAGTACGAATGGGCCACATAATGGAGAGACTACACCAGATGGGCGAGTTTATCCTAGCTTTCTGTAAGCCGTCCCTCTCGTGACATAAGCCGATGTTTTAACCTTAAGAAGTACAGGGTGTCCTTACAATATTGACTATGAAGAGTCTTGACCAGTTCAGGGTCTTTATGTTGATATTAACTGGTAAGAGTTTGGCGGGTCACATGGTGGAGTGGCAAGTTGCAAACAGGCAGGTTTAACCCAACTATGGCTTGGCAGCCGGTCAAGAGGATATGAAAGCTAAACCCAGTGGGTTGGAAGCCCCCAAGTGACTTGTTGAATTATCAACTCTTTTGCACAATCTTGTTGCACGAAAACGGTAGAGGCCCCGAATTGTGGGGATGCCAACTTTATTATATTAAAAAAGTATATACAATGACAGAAGTGTGTACATTGATGAGAGCCAATGACTCAAGTATAGTAAGGCCAGAGATGAGGAATATTCCACGGCCTATTGGTCTCTTGTCCGGAAGTACGTGACTCGTCGCTCTCCCGTATATCAATGAGGTCATATGACCCATTGTGGAGATTCTTGCTGACCATGAAAGGTCCTTCCCTAGGGGGGGGTGTTAACTTATGCATATCGGTCTTGTCGGGGATATTACCCCGCGGTATAACCCTGTCACACCCTGTGTTTGTATCACATTGTTATGTTTGGGTTTATAAAATTTGGAGCCAACTAAAACTTTTTCAAGGTGCTTGTGCTTGTTTGCTATGTTGTTTGCTTGTTTAATGATTGTGTTATATGGCACTACTAGGTTCTATTCCACTTCAAATTCATCTTCCATGTCCTCAAACCTCTTGCCTAATGATCATCCCATGTGAATAGTGCCCCAAACTATTTTTATCAAATTTAGTTTTAACCAAAAAGGATTTATTCAAATGAGGTTTACAAACCCCCCTCAATAGAGGTTTGCACTACAAGTCCTCAAATTAGGTTGACCCTTCTTTCCCAAAAGCTTTGTCTCAAACCCACTATATATAAGACATCCCAAAACCACAAAATATTATTTTTAAAGATTATCTTTATATTTTATTTAAAGGCTTTTTCTCAAGGCCAGAAATGTTTTTTCATAGGAAAAAATTATTTAAATACTTGGAAAATATTTGAGAAAATTTAGAGAAACTCACTCGACATATATTTTCCATATATATGAGTTTCAACACAAGGGTATGATCAGATCATAGGCAAAACCCCTCAAAACCCTTTCTGTTCAGATCAAACTTTTGAAATATTTCTATAAGAAATATTCTCAATAAATTCCAGGAAAATTCCAGCAAGTCAACACTATCATGAGTGATGATCTTGCAAAGTTTAATCTCAATCCAAGTTGATTTGGTTCGTCAAACCATCCCAAAACTATTCATGTCTAGAATCAAATTTGAGAAACTTTACATTGTGAAGTGTCTCCCCTTGGCCTCAAACTTTGTGGGCGTGCTCTAATGGCCAAATAGTGATGATACACTAAGTGGTGCATCAAGGGTAAAAGCCTAGCATCAGTGGATCTGCAAAAATCTGATTTTGCTAATTTCCAGGGTTCATCAAAATTCCATTATCAACTTTGCTCAATTAAGCTCAAACTTGGTGATCAAGCTCAATTATTACCACCACTTCATCCTGTTAGGTTTTATCTCCATTGGGTGACCCTAGCTTGCCTTAGTGCTGATCAAACACCTTCAGGCTGAGTCCAAGAACCAATTATTGAGCCCCCTCCACCACTCTCCTTCACCCCAAATTTTTACCACAACATCATGCAGTCCCTTCCCACCTCCAGTAAAGTTCCTGGCGCAGAGAGCATGAGTGCATGGGGTAAAAGCTCTGTTTCCCTCTCTAGACAACATCTTTTCTCTCTTCTCTTACCTCTCCCTCTCACTCATGGCTACTCCAGAACGTCCAAGGGTCTTTCCCAGTTTCTTTATTCCCCCTTCAGCTGCGGGACACAAGTGGACATGCCACAACGCGTCAAAATCACTGGCATGCCGGCCAAAGTCGCGCTCTGGAGCGTGTCGCCACGCTCCAGAGGGTTGACCTCCCTCTCCTGCCCATACCCGATAGCCTTGGGCCTCCCCGCGTGTCCCCTGAGACACCCTCGGTGTCCGTGACACGGCAAGCGGTCGGCCCCCTCCCTCTCCTCTCTCCTTTGCCCTCCCACACAAGTGGCCGGTGCCGCCCGGTTCGGCCAACCGGGGAGCTCACACGCGCGCCCTCCTCTCTCTCTCCCATTGCTCCCGCTCGACGTAGACCAACCCCAGGAACACCCCCAAGCCGTCCCGCAAGCCTCCCTCTCTCTCTGGCCTCGGCCACGTCCTCCCCGGCGCATGGCCCGTCGGTGGACTCGCGCCCCCGCTATAAAAGGGCCTCCAGGGCCCTTCTATCCCCTTCGATCTCCCTCTTGTCACCCCCAAAACCTCCTTGACCACCCCTGAGAGCCCTCATCGCCTCTGTGCTCGGGATCGACCCGAGGATCGCCGCGGCCACCTCATCGTTGATCTCCGGGTACAAAGTCCCTCCAGTCTCTCTCTCCCTTCGGTTGCTCCTCCCTCTGCAAACTAACGCGACCCCCCTCCTTCTCGTCTTCTTTGCAGCCCCAGTGTCCCCGGCGACCACCTCCCGAAGGCCCCTCCGCCGCGGGTACTCGCCGCCGGCGGCTTCGACCTCGTTCGGCCGCCGTTCCACCTCTAAAGGACCGGCAGGTCGACACGGAACCCGTTCCCGCTTCTAGATCCCCTCGTCGGCCCTCCCTTCATCGCTGATGAGCTCTCCCCCTTCCTGTCCTGAGGTGGGAGAAGGACCCGACAAGTGGGGCCCACCTGTCGGCCTCTCCTCCCCTCTCCCGCGCCCTCTCTCTTCCCGACGATCGCTGACAGTCGGGCCCCACCCGTCAGGTTTAAACCTGGTCGCGCGCGAGGCCGGCTGGCTGGCCAGCTAGGCCAGCCCAGCCACTGGCCGCTTCTGGCCTGGGTCCCCTTGGCCCTTTTTCTTTTTCCTTTTCT
The DNA here is from genome assembly GCA_022496015.1 of Hordeum marinum. NCBI lineage: Eukaryota > Viridiplantae > Streptophyta > Magnoliopsida > Poales > Poaceae > Hordeum > Hordeum marinum. Next base: position 260,224,693 of record CM039674.1, on the reverse strand, counting down.
GTGGGATTTTGCAAAAATCCCACAGGGCCCAAATTAAATCATATGAAAATAATTCTTTCACCTAAATTCTTAGTATAATCACTAGAATTTAATAGTGCCATTTGTAATAATGTTTGAAAATATTTTTATTACTGTTTTCTTTTAAAACCTATATTTGGGCACCTTTTTGACTCTGTTAATTTATGTCCAAAATATTTTTAACAACAAAACCCTAGGAGAATATTTTTAGTATGACATTGGGTATTTATTAGAATAGATCAGCATTTTTAATAAGAAGTTGAGTGCTCTGTTTTTGTGTGTTGCTTATTTTTATCGCTTTATTTCGCGACGATAGATTGCGTGGTTGACGAAGAAGTTGGACCCGAAGACTTCGAAGACCCTAGAGACTTTGTTGAGCCAGGCAAGCAACCCTTTGACCATGTTAAGTAACTTTTTCATGCATGTCATATAGCACTTGTTGATTCAATGAAATGATCATGATGAGGTGTTCCCCCTTCGGTGGGATACCTCCATTACTTTTACCGTTGAGACTTGCATCGTGCATAACCCTACTACCTTATGAGGTATGTGCGGGTGGGAGTAGTTAGGTTGCTAATAGATGCTACGCAAATGGGATGGGACTTATGCATAGTGATGGCAAGAAAAGAAATGATTTCAAAGATTTTTTTTGGAAACCCCGTCGGGTGACACTAATTCCCGAGGGAGATGATGATGAGATGGGTGACCACTTGAGAAAGAAGTGGTGTGTCGGGACAAGAGAGTGATGTGGTTTTCGTAAACGGATTGGTGTAAGTTGCGACCGTTACTCCAACCTTACATGCGCAACCACGATACCCCTTATGGGGCAGGGCTTTGTTGATTACCTTGGTGGGTACTATCAAGGAGCCCGCATTACTAGTGGCAGGAGTGGTGTGGTCACTCTCTATACGGGGTCATATCGCTATGTACGATCATGCGTTGTCTTGACACGCACCGGGCACACCGTTGGTCCCCTCATGGATGGTACGATTAGAGCGAGGCTCGTGTAATGTACATCATGAGGGTTGGGTACCAATTGAGTGGAATCTTTGTTTAGTATCGCTGGGGGAAAGGTATTGTTCGGGTGCTTACCTCGGGTATGTTATGTACCGCGAGTCATGGATGACACGGAAGTTCCCCGAGTCTTGTGGATAAAGTGTGCAAACCTCTGTAGAGTGTAAAAATATTCGAATAGCTATGTCCATGGTCAAGGATAGTTAGGTGACCGCTCTTGTGCTACGTCCAAGTGTTTTCCCAAACTGATGTGTGTGGGTGTGTTGGAGACAAAGATGGTACTTGAGCTAAGTCCGATGACTAGCTTGGAAAGTGATGTAAGTCCAATGACTTAGTATGATGAATGAACACGGGGTGTTCAACCCCCAGCTTATGATGATATCGGTAACTTGTTCATATGGATATCTGCTAATTGTTGATGCATGCTCACTAGTTACTTGATCATGAAATTTGCATTCAAATTAGCTTTCCGCAAAATCACCTACTTAGTGCTATATCATGTGTGATTGCTACCTTGTTCCACAACTTGGGTTGCTTGCGAGTACATTCAAAGTACTCATTGGCTTGCCACTGGTTATTTAATTGGCCAGTCATGGAAGAACATGAGTATGTTGAAGAATTCGTTGGAGACGAACATGTGAACTAGGACGTTTCCCATTCAGAATGCCTGTAGGTTAAGGCAGATGGCATGGGTTCACACTTTCGACCAAGATTTCCGCTGCTTGTTCTATTTTAAGTGTTTGGCCCGTGTGGCCCTATCTATGTAAGACTTGACCTTCATGGTCTTTATTTGTGTAAGACATTAAGTGTGGATGTAAGACTCTTGTTATTCAGCTTCTGTGTGTTCAGCGAGCATTGATCTCTTGGATCACTGTACACGTGCATTCGGTGATCACGAGTTACGAGTTGGGGTCCCCACAGCGCTGGTATTAGAGCCAGGTTGACTATAGGAAGCCCTTAGTTAAGATGGATGTTGTTGGGGAACGTCGCATGGGAAGCAAAAAATTTCCTACGCACACGCAAACCTATCCATGGTGATGAGCATCTACGAGAGGGAGAATGGATCTACATACCCTTGTAGATTGCTAAGCGGGAAGCGTTAAGAAATGCGGTTGGTGTAGTCGAACATCTTCGCGATCCAAATCGCCGAGCATCCTGCGATCTCATCACGATCCGTCCCGCGATCTTGATCACGATCTTTCCCGCGAACTCATCACGATCTGTTCCGCGATCTCATCACGAACTGTCTCGCGATCTCGATCACGGTCCTTCCGATCTAGCGCCGAACGGATGGCACCTCCACGCTCAGCACACATGCAGCTTGATGACGATCTCCACCATCTTGATCCAGCAAGAGGAGGTGGATAGGAGAGAGAGTTCACTAGCAGCGTGATGGCGCTCCGGTGATGGTGGTGGTGGAGCAATTCCGGCAGGGCTTCGCCTAAGCGCTGCAGAAATCCGATCTAGAGGAGCACCGGTGAAATGGGTAGCACGTGGCCGTAAAATCTGTGCAAAACCCCTCTATTCCACTAGTATATATAGGAGGAGAGGAGAGGAAGAGGGGTTGGCGCACAAGGCAGCCAACCAGCCTTGTGCGCCAAGGAGGAGAGGAATCCTACTTCTCCAATCCTAGCTGGACTAGGATTGCTCCCTATTGGCTGATTTTCCACTTTTTCCTTTAGCCTTTTCTTCTCCTGCGCCATGGGACTTTTGTGGCTGTTCCACCAGCCCACTAAGGGCTGGTTATTATTCTCCCACAGCCCATAGACCCTCTGGGGTCGAAATACCCCTCCCGGAGGTCTCCCGGTACACTACCGGCACTCCCGGTACACTACCGATGAGCCCAAAACTTTTCCGGTGACCAAACTGGGACTTCCTATATATGAATCTTTACCTCCGGACCATTTCGGAGCTCCTCTCGACGTCCGGGATCTCATCCGGGACTCTGAACAACCTTCAGTCACCACCATACATAACTATACACTACCGAAACGTCACCAAACCTTAAGTGTGCAGACCGTGCGGGTTCGAGAACTATGTAGACATGACCGAGACACCTCTATGGTCAATAACCAATGGCGAGACCTGGACGTGCACATTGGTTCCTACATATTCTACGAAGATATTTATCGGTCGAACCTCTATGTCAAGGATTCAGTTAATCCCGTATAATGTTCCCTTTGTTCTTCGGTATGTTACTTGCCCGAGATTCGATCGTCGGTATCTCCATACCTAGTTCAACCTCGTTACTGGAAAGTCTCTTTACTCGTTCCGTAATACAAGATCCCACAACTAACAATTAGTCACATTGCTTGCAAGGCTCATTGTGATGTTGTATTACCGAGTGGGCCCCGAGATACCTCTCCGTCACACGGAGTAACAAATCCCAGTCTTGATCCATGCCAACTCAACAGACACCCTCGGTGATACCTGTAGAGCACCTTTATAGTCACCCAGTTACGTTGCGACGTTTGATACACACAAGGCACTCCTCTGATGCCCGTGAGTTGCATGATCTCATGGTCATAGGAACATATACTTGACATGCAGAAAACAGTAGCAATAAAACTGACACGATCATATGCTACGTTTGTAGTTTGGGTCTTGTCCATCACATCATTCTCCTAATAATGTGATTCCGTTATCAAATGACATCTCATGTCCATGGCTAGGAAACCTTAACCATCTTTGATCAACGAGCTAGTCCATTAGAGGCATACCAGGGACATGGTTTTGTCTATGTATCCACACATGCATCTAAGTCTCCGATCAATACAATTATAGCATGGATAATAAACGATTACCATGAACAAGGAAATATGATAATAACTAATTTATTGTTGCCTCTAGGGCATATTTCCAACAGTCTCCCACTTGCACTAGAGTCAATAATCTAGTTCACATCACCATGTGATTCGCATTGTTATGAATCTAACACCCAATGAGTTCTGGGGTTCGATCATGCTTTGCATGTGAGAGAGGTCTTATAGTCAATGGGTCTGTAACATTCAGATCCGTGTGTACTTTGCAAATCCCTATGTCAAACTGTAAACACTGCTACCACACTCCACTTGGTACTATTCCAAATGGCTGCTCCACTATACGTATCCAGATTGCTACTACGAGTCATCCGGATTGGTGTTAAAGCTTGCATCGACGTAACTCTTTACGACGAACTCTTTATCACCTCCATAATTGAGAAACATCTCCTTAGTCTTTTAGTCACTAAGGATAATCTTGACCACTATCCAGTGCTCCATTCCAGGATCACTTTGAAACCTTCTGGCCATACTTATGGCAAGGCTGACATCGGGTCTTGTGCACAGCATTGCATACATGATAGAGCCTATGGCTGAAGCATAGGGGATGACACTCATCTTTTCTCTATCTTCTGCAGTCACTGGGCATTGAGTCTTACTCAACTTTATACCTTACAAATCAGGCGAGAACTCTTTCTCTGACTGATCCATTTTGAACTCTTTCAAAATCTTGTCAAGGTATGTGCTCATTGGAAGTCTCATCAAGTATCTTGATCTATCTCTATAGATCTTGATGCTCAACAATTAGGTAGCTTTATCCAGGTCTTCCTTTGAAAAACTCTTTTCAAACACCCATTTCTGCTCTCCAGAATTTCCACGTCATTTCCGAATAGCAATATGTCATCTACATATACTTATCAGAAACTATATAGTGCTCCCACTCACTTTATTGCAAATACAAGTTTCTCGTAAACTTTGTATAGACTCAAAAACTTTGATCACCTCATCAAAGTGTATATTCCAACTCCGAGATGCTTGCTTCAGTTCATAGAAGAATCACTGAAGCTCGCACATCTTTTAGCATCCTTAGGACTGACAAAACCTTCTGGTTGTATCTCATACAACCTTTCCTTAAGGAAGGAAACGATGTTTTGGCATCCATCTGCCAGATTTCATAATTGAAAAATGCAGCAACTGCTAACATAATTCCAACAGACTTCAGCATCGCTACGAGAGAGAAAGTCTCATCGCAGTCAACTCTTTGAACTTGTCGTAAACTACTTTGCAACAAGTCAAGCTTTACAAATGGTCACATTTACCATCAGCGTCTGTCTTCATTTTAAAGATCCATTTGTACTTAACGACCTGCCGTCCAACGATCAAGTCCACCAAAGTCTATACTTGGTTTTCATACATGGATCCTTTCTCAGATTTCATGACCTCTAACCATTTGTTGGTTTCCGGGCCCATCATCGCTTCTCCATAGTTCGTAGGTTCATCGTTGTCCAACAACATCACCTCCAAGACAGGGTTGTCGTACCGCTCACTAGCAGTACACATTCTTGTCGACCTACGAAGTTCGATAGTAACTTGATCCGAAGCTTCATGATCATCATCATTAACTTCCTCTTCAACTGATGTAGGCTTCACAGAAACATCTTTCTGCGCTGCGCCACTTTCTGGTTGAAGTGAAGGTTCAATAACCTCATCAAGTTCTATTTTCCTCGGAGGTCGATAGTTACTTGATCCGAAGCTTCATGATCATCATCATTAACTTCCTCTTCAATTGACGTAGGCTTCATAGAAACATCTTTCTGCGCTGCTCTACTTTCTAGTTGAAGCAGAGGTTCAATAACCTCATCAAGTTCTATCCTCCTCCCACTCAATTCTTTCAAGAGAAACCTTTCTCGAGAAAGGATCCATTTTAGTAACAAACACTTTGCACTTGGATCTAAGATAGAAGGTTCACCCAACTGATCTTAGGGTATTCTATGAAGATGCATTTGTCCACCTTGGGTTCGACCTCATTAGGTGAAAACATTTTCCACACAAGTGTCGCAACCCCAAATATTAAGAAATGACAGCTTAGGTTTCTATCAAACCATAATTCACACGGTGTCATCTCAACGGATTTAGATGGTGCCCTATTTAAAGTGAATGTAGTTGTCTCTAATGTATAACCCCAAAATTATAGTAGTAAAACGATAAGAGACATCATAGCACGCACCATGTCCAATAGAGCATAACTATGATGTTCGGACACACCATCACACTATGGTGTTCTAGGTGGCGTTTAGTTGTGAAACAACTTTCACATTGTCTTAAGTTGTATGCCAAACTCGTGACTCAGATATTTACCTCCACGATCATATCGCAGTCATTTTTATCTTCTTGTCACGATGATCTTTAAACTTCACTCTGAATTTACTTGAACCTTTCAAACGATTCAGACTTGTGTTTCATTAAGTAAATATACACTATATCTACTCAAATCATCAGTGAAGGTAAGAAAATAACGATATCCACTTCACGCTACAAGACTCACTGGATTGCATACATCAACATGTATCATTTCCAATGAATCACTTGCCCGCTCCATCCAACGGGGTTTTTAGTCATCTTGCCCAAGAGGCATGGTTCACATGTCTCAACTGATTCGAAATCGAATGAGTCCAAAGATCCATCAGCATGGAGTTTCTTCATGCACTTTATACCAATATGACATTTAGCGGCAGTGCCACAAGTATGTGGTACTATCATTATTAACTTTGTATCTTTTGACATTAGTGTTATGAACATGTGTATTACTACAATCAAGATTTCAACAAACCATTCTCATTGGGTGCATGACCATTGAAGGTATTATTCATGTAAACAGAATAACCATTATTCTCTAACTTAAATGAATAACCGTATTGCAATAAACATGATCTAATCATGTTCATGCTCAAAACACCAAATAACATTTATTTAGGTTCGTCACTAATCCTGAAGGTAGAGAGAGCGTGCGATGTTGATGACATCAACCTTGGAAATATTTCCAACACATATCGTCACCTTACCCTTAGCTAGTTCTCCGTCTATTTCGTAGCTTTTATTTCGAGTTACTAACATTTAGCAACCGAACCGGTATCCAATACACAGGTGCTACTAGGAGTACTAGCAAGGTACACATCAATAACTCGTATATGAAATATACTTCAGTCGATGTTGCCAGCCTTCTTATCTACCAAGTATCTAGGGTTGTTCCGCTTTAGCGACCGCTCGCCTCATAACAGAAGCACTTAGTCTCGGGTTTGAGCTCAACTTTGGGTTGCTTCACTGGAGGTGCAACTGACTTGCTATCCATGAAGTTTCCCTCCTTGCTCTTGCCCTTCTCGAAACTAGTGGTTTGATTAACCATCAACACTTGACGCTCCTTCTTGATTTCTACCTTCGCGGTGTCAAACATCGCGAACAGCTCAGGGATCAATACTTCTATCCCTGGTGTTTTATAGTTCATCACAAAGTTCTAGTAGCTTTAGTTACAGTGACTTGGAGAAATATATCAATCACTATCTTATCTGGAAGATCAACTCCCACTTGATTCAAGCGATTGTGGTACCCAGACAATCTGAGTACATGCTCAACGATTGAGCTATTCTCCTTCATCTTACAGGCAAAGAATCTTGTTGGAGATCTCATATCTCGCAACACAGGCACGAGCCTCAGATCACAATCTTTGCTCCTAGAACATCTCATATGTTCCGTGACGTTCAAAACGTTTCGGAGCCTCAATTCTAAGCCGTAATGCATGACGCACTAAACTATCAAGTAGTCATCGAAACGTGCCTGTCAGATGTTCACAATATCTACAGACGATGCTAGAGGGGGTGGCGCACCGAGCGGTGCATTAAGGACATAAGCCTTCTGTGCAGCAATGAGTACAATCCTCAGATCACGGACCCAGTCCGAAATATTGCTACCAACATCTTTCAACTCTATTTCTCTAGGAACATATAAAAAATTAAGGGAGCTACAGCGCGAGCTAGTAATCTACAACATAATTTGCAAAGACACTATTGACTATGTTCATGATAAATGAGTTCAATTAATCATATTACTTAAGAACTCCCACTCAAATTGACATCCCTCCGATCATTCGAGTGATACATGATCCAAATTCACCAACTCAAGTCCGATCATCACGTGAGTTGAGGTGGCTGCAATGGTGAACACCATTATGTTGATCATATCTACTATGTGACTCATGTTCGACCTTTCGGTCTCTTGTGTTCCGAGGCCATGTCTGTACATGCTAGGCTCGTCAAGTTTAACCCGAGTGTTCTGCACATGCAAATCTGGCTTGCACCCGTTGTATGTGAACGTAGAGTCTATCACACCCGACCATCACATGGTGTCTCAACACGACGAACTTTCGCAACGGTGCACACTCGGGGAGAACACACTTTATCTTGAAATTAAGCGAGGGATCACCTTATAATGCTACCATCGTCCTAAGCAAAACATGGTGCATAAAAAGGATTAACATCACATGCAAATCATAAGTGACATGATATGGCCATGAACTTGTGCTTTTGATCTCCATCTAGAAAGCACCGGCATGATCTCCATCGTCACCGGCATGACACCATGATCTCCATCATCTTGATCTCCATCAACGTGTCGCCATCGGGGTTGTCACGCCCTGCATGCTTCTACTACTATTGCTACTGTAGAGATAAAGTAAAGCATTACATAACACTTAATGATTGACACGTAGGTCATACAATAATTAAAGACAACCCTATGGCTCCTACCGGTTGCCGTACTCATCGACATGCAAGTCGTGATCATCTATACATCACATGATCATCTCATACATCACATATATCTCATCATGTAATTGGCCATATCACATCACAACATACCCTGCAAAAACAAGTTAGACGTCCTCTAATTGTTGTTACATGTTTTACGTGGCTGCTACGGGTATCTAGCAAGAACGATTCTCACCTACGCATAAACCACAACGGTGATACACTAGTTGCTTTTCAACCTTCTCAAGGACCGCCTTTGTCGGATCTGATCCAACTAAAGTGAGAGAAACTGTCACCCACAAGCCATCTAGGCAACAAGTTGCATCGAGGGAACCGGTCTCTCGTAAGCGTACGAATAATGTTGGTCCGGGCCGCTTCATCTCACAATCCCGCTGAACCAAAATACGACCAAGGGAGGAAGAAATCTAAGCATCAACGCCTACAAACCTTTTGTGTTCTACTCGAGATCTCATCTACACATAGACCTAGCTCATGATGCCACCGTTGGGGAACGTCGCATGGGAAACAAAAAATTTCCTACGCACACGCAAACCTATCCATGGTGATAAGCATCTACGAGAGGGAGAGTGGATCTACATACCCTTGTAGATCGCTAAGCGGGAAGCGTTAAGAAATGCGGTTGGTGTAGTCGAACATCTTCGCGATCCAAATCGCCGAGCGTCCCGCGATCTCATCACGATCCGTCCCGCGAGCTTGATCACGATCTGTCCCGCGAACTCATCACGATCTGTTCCGCGATCTCATCATGAACTCTCTCGCGATCTCGATCACGGTCTTTCCGATCTAGTGCCGAACGGACGGCACCTCCGCGTTCAGCACACGTGTAGCTTGATGACGATCTCCACCCTCTTGATCCAGCAAGAGGAGGTGGAGAGGAGAGAGAGTTCACTGGCAACGTGACGGCGCTCCGGTGATGGTGGTGGTGGAGCAATTCCGGCATGGCTTCGCCTAAGCGCTGCAGAAATCCGATCTAGAGGAGCACCGGTGAAACGGGTAGCACGTGGCCGTAAAATCTGTGCAAAAACCCTCTATTACACTAGTATATATAGGAGGAGAGGAGAGGAAGAGGGGCTGGCGCACAAGGCAGCCAACCAGCCTTGTGCGCCAAGGAGGAGAGGAATCCTACTTCTCCAATCCTAGTTGGACTAGGATTGCTCCCTATTGGCTGATTTTCCACTTTTTCCTTTAGCCTTTTCTTCTCCTGCGCCATGGGACTTTTGTGGCTGTTCCACCAGCCCACTAAGGGCTGGTTATTATTCTCCCACAGCCCATGGACCCTCTGGGGTCGAAATACCCCTCCCGGAGGTCTCCCGGTACACTACCGGCACTCCCGGTACACTACCGATGAGCCCGAAACTTTTCCGGCGACCAAACTGGGACTTCCTATATATGAATCTTTACCTCCGGACCATTCCGGAGCTCCTCGTGACTTCCGGGATGTCATCCGGGACTCCCAACAACCTTCGGTCACCACCATACATAACTCTACACTACCGAAACGTCACCAAACCTTAAGTGTGCAGACCCTACGGGTTCGAGAACTATGTAGACATGACCGAGACACCTCTACGGTCAATAACCAATGGCGGGACCTGGACGTCCACATTGGTTCCTACATATTCTACGAAGATTTTTATCGGTCGAACCTCTATGTCAAGGATTCAGTTAATCCCGTATAACGTTCCCTTTGTTCTTCGGTATGTTACTTGCCCGAGATTCGATCGTCGGTATCTCCATACCTAGTTCAACCTCGTTACTGGCAAGTCTCTTTACTCGTTCCGTAATACAAGATCCCGCAACTAACAATTATTCACATTGCTTGCAAGGCTCATTGTGATGTTGTATTACCGAGTGGGCCCCGAGATACTTCTCCGTCACACGGAGTAACAAATCCCAGTCTTGATCCATGCCAACTCAACGGACACCCTCGGAGATACCTATAGAGCACCTTTATAGTCACCCAGTTACGTTGCGACGTTTGATACACACAAGGCACTCCTCCGATGTCCGTGAGTTGCATGATCTCATGGTCATAGGAACATATACTTGACATGCAGAAAACAGTAGCAAGAAACTGACACGATCATATGCTACGTTTGTAGTTTGGGTCTTGTCCATCACATCATTCTCCTAATGATGTGATCCCATTATCAAATGACATCTCATGTCCATGGCTAGGAAACCTTAACCATCTTTGATCAATGAGCTAGTCCATTAGAGGCATACGAGGGACATGGTTTTGTCTATGTATCCACACATGCATCTAAGTCTCCGATCAATACAATTATAGCATGGATAATAAACGATTACCATGAACAAGGAAATATGATAATAACTAATTTATTATTGCCTCTAGGGCATATTTCCAACAGATGTTAGCCAAGATAAAACCGATAACTACACCTAGCATTTGTACTTAGGAATTCTGCACTATTTACCTCTTCTTATCTTCACCACACCCGGGAGCTACTTCGGCAAGCCAAGACAAAGCCACACAATATCAAGAAGGATGGAGCCCCCGAGGGATGACCAGTTGTCGCTTACAGAGGAGGAGTACCCCCAGCTAGTGATACACCCACACATCGTCGTCGCATGAGTGGGAAGGAGTACCGTGATCTCTTCACCGACCTGGCTGCAAAGCGTCGTAGGGATGGACCTCCTCGTTCCCCAACCCCTTCAACCGGGAACGATGCCTATTCAGATGAACCGGAGGAAGACCTAGAGGAGCATGACTACGAGACCGAGCACTCCACCACCTAAGTCTGAGAACCCCTAGGGTAGGATTAGTCATGTACCCCTCATGCGAAGTCGAGTCCGTGTAATGGTTCATATGAAACCATGTGAGCTTGTTGTTTGTTTTGTTGTTTGTGTTACGATGCAAGCCGTGCTTTTGCCTTAGGCAACATGTAAGCGGCTCCATCATCTATCTTAATATATGTTGGTCTTTCAACCTTTGTTTCAACACACTTGCACTTGACCGACCCCTTAGGCGCGCTTTTCCGTTATTGCTTATCCTCTTGTCAATCCCAGTTGTTTGACTTGGTTGCTCCAAACAGGATGGTGACTGCTACCTGCAATAGCTCCTTCACCAACCCTGAATCCGGCAACTCGAGCCAACAACAGGGAGCTAGTTGAGCTGCTCACACTGGAGGACACCAGGAGCAGCCACATGGTGATATTCCCCCGCCACCACCTCCACCGGAGAACATGACCATAGCTCAGTTTCTCCAGGTTCTCCGGGAGGAGCGCCAAGCCAACAATGCTGCTATCCAGTAGATGGCTCAGGCTCTCGTGAACAACCAGCACCAAGGCAGGAACGACAATGGCTGCTCCATGCTGTCTGAGTTCATGAGAAACTCGCCCCCAACCTTCGCCGAGGCTGCTGAACCATTGGATGCTGATGACTGGATCCGCACCATCGAGGACCTCCTTGCACTGGTCACTTGCAATGAGGATCGTGAGAAGGTTCTTTATGCATCTCACTGCCTTGGAGGTACCGCCCGAGCTTGGTGGGATGGATTCAAGGTCATGCAAGGAGAACGTGTGATCACATGGAATGACTTCAAGGAAGGATTCCGCACTGCCCATATTCCTTCTGGGATCATGGCTATCAAGAAGAGAGAATTCCAAGCGATGAAGCAAGGAAGTGGCTCTATCAAGGAGTACCTGCAGAAGTTCAACCTGCTGTCAAGGTATGCACCTGAAGATGTCAGCACGGAGGCTGCCAAGAAGGAGCGCTTCATGGAAGGACTCCGACATGTCCTGCAGTATCAGCTCATCATCTGTGACTGTCGCACCTTCTTTGACTTTGTGAACAAGGCCCTGATGCTGGAAGACAAGCGTCATGCCATAGACGACACTCGCAAGTGCAAGATGATCAGCAAGGGTAGCCCTCGCAACCAGAAGCCTCGCCCCTGGCAGCCAGCCCCAGCCAGGCCGACCTCTCAGCCACAGCAGGCCAGACCTACTGCACTTCGTCTGAGCTACCAGCCTCAACAGTACGCCAATCCCAGGCCAGCCTACAACAACAACCCCAATAACAACAACGGTGGCAAAAACTTCAACAACCACCCTGGGCAAGTCGCTTGCTTTGGATGTGGCCAGCCAGGACACATCTCTAGGTTGGGTCCCAACAAGAAGCCAGATGCACCGCGCCCCAATGCGCCAGCTCAAGGTCAAGCCCGTGGAGCACCACCAAGGAACCCCGCTCCCCGCAACCAGCCCAACAACGGCACGTGTCATGTGAATCACGTCACCACAGAGGAAGCCCAGGAAGACCCGAACGTCATACTGGGTACGTTCCTCGTCCACTCAACCCCAGCAACAGTACTGTTTGATTGTGGAGCTTCGCATTCTTTTGTCACCCAAATTTTGTACTAGAGAGTGGCATGAAACCTACACCCTTGGGTAGCCGTATGTTGATACAAACCCCGAGATCAGTTATGAAGTCCGGGATAGGTTGTAAGGGAGTTGAGATTAACATCAACAGGGTAGACTTCCTAGCAGATCTTATCATCCTGAAGTCAGAAGGTTTGGATGTGATCCTAGGCATGGACTGGTTAACCAAGCACCAGGGCATGCTGGACTGTGCCAAAAGGATTGCACCATGACTAATAGCCAAGGAGTGGAAGTCAAGTATGTTCCCAACCCTTCCTCCACTCAAGCCCCTCAGGCCAACTGCCTATCAGGAGTTGAGTTGGATCAAGTGCCAGTGGTATGTGAGTACTCTGATGTGTTTCCTGATGAGCTTCCCGGAATGCCTCCTGACCGCGACATTGAGTGCATCATTGAGCTTATGCTCGGATCAAGGCCCATCTATAAGAAGGCCTATGGGATGGGATCCAAAGAGTTGGCTGAATTGAAGAAGGAACTGGCAGAGCAACTCAGGAAAGGATTCATTCTCCCTAGTGCCTCTCCTTGGGATCACCTGTTCTGTTTGTGTCGAAGAGGGACGGATCTATCAGACTTTGTGTCGATTACCATTCTCTCAATGAGGTCACGGTAAAGGACAAGTACCCACTCCCTAAGATTCAAGACCTGTTCGATCAGTTGAATAGAGCCAAGGTGTTCTCCAAGATCGACCTCAGGTCTGGGTACTACCAGCTAAAGATCAGACCCCAAGACATTCCAAAGACGACACTCGTAACCCAGTATGGCCTGTATGAGTACACAATCATGTCATTAGGGTTAACCAATGCCCCTGCCTACTTCATGTACCTCATGAATAAGGTCTTCATGGAGTACTTGGACAAGTTCGTTGTTGTCTTCATTGATGACATACTTGTCTTCTCCAAGTCTGAAGAAGAGCATGAGGAAAACTTGAGATTGGTCCTAGAGAAGCTTCGAGAGCACCAGCTTTATGCAAAGTTTAGCAAGTGTGAATTTTGGCTGCATGAAGTGGGATTCTTGGGTCATGTGTTGACTGCGGAAGGATTGTTAGTGGATCCTGCCAAAATTGAAGCCGTGACTGAATGGCAAACCCCAACCACCATGAAGGAAGTCAGGAGCTTCCTCGGACTCACAGGTTATTACCGCGAGTTCATGGAAGGGTTCTCAAGCATTGCCCGACCCATGACCCAGCTTTTGAAGAAGGACAAGAAGTTTGAATGGGCTGGTAAGTGCGAGGAAAGCTTCCAGGAGCTCAAGAAGAGATTGACCACGGCCCCAGTTTTGGCCACCCCTGATATTCACAAGGAGTTTGTGATATAGTGTGATGCATCAAGAACCGTACTTGCAGGAGTTATGATGCAAGAAGGCAGAGTCGTAGCATATCTATCCAGATAGTTATGTCCTCATGAAGAGAACTACGCCACTCATGATCTTGAGTTAGCCGCTGTGGTTCATGCCTTGAAGACATGGCGACATTACCTTCTGGGAAAGCGATGTGAGATATTCACAGACCACAAGAGTTTGAAGTATATCTTCACTCAAAGGGAGTTGAACATGAGGCAGCGAAGATGGTTGGAATTGATAAAGGATTACAACCTCAGTGTTCAGTACCACCCCGGAAAGGCCAACATGGTAGCAGACGCCTTAAGCAGAAAGGCTTGTTCATTGAATGCTATGATTAAGGAAAAGCTACCCGTCCTGTATGAAGAACTTGAGAGCTTTAGCTTGGAACTGGTTGCACCAGGATTCCTCGCCAACCTCGAAGCAAAGCCTACCTTGATGGATGATATCAAGGAAGCCAAGAAAGGACATGAGAGCATCAAAGGCATCAAGAGGAAGATCAAGGCAGGCAAGGCCCCAAGATTCTCGATGGATGAACACGGAGTTGTATGGTTCGGGACTCGCATTTGCATACCCAACAAGGAAGATCTCAAGAACCTGATCTTGCAAGAAGCTCATGACACTCCATACTCCATGCATCCTGGAGGAACCAAGATGTATCAAGACCTCAAGGCAAGATTCTGGTGGCATGGCATGAAACGGGAGATAGGCACGTTCGTGGCTAAGTGTGACATATGCCAGAGGGTCAAGGCTGAGCATCAGCGACCCACTGGACTACTGCAGCCCCTCAGAGTGCTTGAATGTAAGTGGGATAAAGTCGGGATGGATTTCATCACCGGTTTGCCGAGGTTAAGCAAAGGATATGATTCCATTTGGGTTGTTGTTGACCACCTGACCAAGGTAGCCCACTTCATTCCTGTCAAGACAACCTACAATGGGAACCAGTTGGCCAACCTCTACATTAACCGGATTGTGAGCCTCCACGGGGTCCCTAAGGAGATTGTGTCAGATCGAGGAACCCAGTTTACCTCAAGATTCTAGAATAGGTTCCAAGAAGCGTTGGGAACCAAGCTCTCCTTCAGCATTGCTTTTCATCCCCAGACCAGTGGGCAAACAGAACGAGTGAATCAGATACTTGAAGATATGCTCCGCGCTTGTGTTTTGGCGCATGGAGCCAAGTGGGAAGATTGCCTACCATTCATCGAGTTCTCCTACAACAACAACTATCAGTCGAGTCTTCAGATGGCACCATTTGAGGTGTTGTATGGATGCAAGTGTTGTACTCCCCTCAACTGGTCAGAGACCGGAGAAGATTTAGTTTTTGGGCCAGACATCCTCCGTGAAGCCGAAGAGCAAGTTCAACTTGTCCAAGAACGCCTTGAGACCGCCAAGACTAGGCAGAAGAGCTACGCTGACTCTCACCATCGAGCCATGAGTTTCCGTGTTGGGGACCATGTTTACCTCCAAGTCACGCCTCTCAAAGGGAACAAGCGTTTCCACGTCAAAGGGAAGCTCGCACCAAGATTCATCGGCCCCTTCAAGATCACCGACATGTGAGGAGAAGTTGCATATCAGCTAGAGTTACCTTCCGAGCTGTCAGATGTGCACAACGTCTTTCACGTGTCACACCAACGGAAGTGTCTTCAAGTTCCCAACCGCCCCGACCTCTACCAGGACGTCAACCATCAAGCCATCGATCTTCAGCCAGATGTCACTTATCGTGAGAGGCCAGTTCACATTTTGGATGAAGCTGAGCGTTGCACCCGAAGCCACACCATCAAGTACTTCAAGGTTCAATGGAGCAACCACACTGAAGCTGAAGCAACCTTGGAGCATGAAGATTTTCTTAGATCGGAGTTCCCGTATCTTTTTAGCGCTTAGCCTAGGAATCTATGGGACGAGATTCTTGTAAGGGGGGAAGGTCTGTCACACCCTGTGTTTGTATCACATTGTTATGTTTGGGTTTATAAAATTTGGAGCCAACTCAAACTTTTTCAAGGTGCTTGTGCTTGTTTGCTATGTTGTTTGCTTGTTTGATGATTGTGTTATATGGCACTACTAGGTTCTATTCCACTTCAAATTCATCTTCCATGTCCTCAAACCTCTTGCCTAATGATCATGCCATGTGAATAGTGCCCAAAACTATTTTTATCAAATTTAGTTTTAACCAAAAATGATTTATTCAAATCAGGTTTACAAAACCCTCCTGATTGAGGTTTGCACTACAAGTCCTCAAATTAGGTGGACCCTTCTTTCCCAAAAGCTTTTTTTCAAACCCACTATATATAAGACTTCCCAAAACCACAAAATATTATTTTTAAAGATTATCTTTACATTTTATTTAAAGGCTTTTCTCAAGGCCAGAAATGTTTTTTCATAGGAAAAAAATATTTAAATACTTGGAAAATATTTGAGAAAATTTAGAGAAACTCAGTGGACATATATTTTCCATATATGTGAGTTTCAGCACAAGGGCATGATCAGATCATAGGCAAAACCCCTCAAAACCCTTTTTGTTCAGATCAAACTTTTGGAATATTTCTATAAGAAATATTCTCAATAAATTCCAAGAAAATTCCAGCAAGTCAACACTATCATGAATGACGATCTTGCAAAGTTTCATCTCAATCCAAGTTGATTTGTTTCATCAAACCATCCCAAAACCATTCTTGTCTAGAATCAAATTTGAGAAACTTTACATTGTGAAGTGTCTCCCCTTGGCCTCAAACTTTGTGGGCATGTTCTAATGGCGAAATAGTGATGATACACTAAGTGGTGCATCAAGGGTAAAATCCTAGCATTAGTGGATTTGCACAAATCTGATTCTGCTAATTTCCAGGTGTAGGACCGAAAGTATGTCTCGAGGGGGGTGATTAGACTACTTGACCAAATAAAAGTTTTGCCTATACCAAGTTTTAGGGTTGACAATTTTTAGCATTGCATGGCAAGTCAAGTACACCCTACACATGCAAGTCTAAGAGTATATAGCAGCGGAAAGTAATAATAAGCATGTATATAAGGGATAGGGTAGGAAGATCAAACACAGTTGTAGACACGATGAATTTTCCCGTGGTTACGATAGGTGGCACTATCGTACATCCATGTTTATGGAGTCTTCAACCCACGTAGGGTAACGATCGCGAGAGTCCACGGAGGGCTCCACCCAAAAGGGTCCACGAAGTAGCTACCTTGACTATTCCATAATGGCTTCCGTCCATGAAGGACTAGCCTCACTATGGGTAGATCTTCACGAAGTAGGCGATCTCCTTGCCCTAACAAACTTCTTGGTTCACTCCACAACACGAAGTAGGAGGCTCCCAAGAGACACCTAACCAATCTAGGAGGCACCACCCTCCAAAAGGTAATAGGCTCGGTAATGACGATGAACTCCTTGCTCTTGTGCTTCAAGATGATAGACTCCTCAGCACCCAATCACTCTCTCACAGATTTGGCATGGTGGAAGAGATGGGATTGGTGGAAAGCTACTTGGGGAGGCTAGATATCAAGATCCATATGATTGGAGTGGAATATCTTGACATCAACACAAGGGTAGGTGGTTCTTTCTCAGAAAATTGGATGGGGCAAGTGTAGAATAGTTTAGAGTGCTTCTCTTTCGAGTAGGTGGTGGTGAAGGGGTATATATAGGCATCCCAAAAATCCAACCGTTACACACAAAATGACCAACTCGGTGACACCGATGTGTTAATCTCGGTGGTACCAAAGTGACCAAAAGGTGGAAACTTTTGAATCTCGGTGAGACCGATATAGGAAACTCGATTGCACCGATAAGGTGTCCACGGTCAGATTTCCAATCTCGGTGACGCCGATCCAACATTCTCGGTGGTACCGGTAATGTGAATTTGCATAATAGAAAGTTGGCAACCTAAACTCGGTGGCACCGGTATGGAATCGGTTGCACCGAAGTGGCTAGGGTTTGGTTGAGTCTGTCTAGGTTCTAGAATCGGTGGCACCAGTATGGGAAAGTTGGTTGCACCAATTTTGAGTGTGAGGTATAGAACAGACTTTGGTGGGAGAGTTTGTGGATGTTTTTGGCGACTATCACTTGTTCACGTTTGAGCATATTGTTCACCAACAAAACCTTACCCCCTTTTAATATTATTGGCTTTCCTATGGACTCAAAGTGATTTCTCACAAATATAAAATGTAGAGTCCTCTTGCTTGAAGCTTGGCCAACCTATTTCCTTGCATCTTGGGGTATGTCCACAATCTCCTTTTGCCAATCCTATCATTGAACATTTCCTGAAATATACTTGGTGGAAACATTAGTTCAATGACTTATATGTTGTTATTAATTACCAAAACCACCAAGGGAGCAAATGTGCTTTCAATCCCCCCCCTTTTTGGTAATTGGCGACAACATATAGATCAAAGCTTTGACATATGATAAAATCAATGAATATAATCAGTATCCATCACCACAACATTGTCCTTGAGATCTGGCTATAGGGGCAAATGTGGATGATCTAGGGCAAAGGTGTGCTTCTCCAATCTTGAGTTGATAAGCATCTGGATGTAGGGTGCATAACAGCAGGAGCGCTTCTGGTTAGCAGCAACCCTCTTGATTGTCTCAACAATCAAATCCATGACTCTGATCCTGGTGTGTCTGTAAAGGTGGATCAACATATTGATGGAGTGGCCTCGGATCATCTTGCCATCTCCTGACTTGGGCATCAAAGTTTGCCTCAGAATGGTGTTCATTGTGCGGAGGCCAGCCTAAAGAAAGTAGATAGATCCTAGCCCGTGAGACTTCACATTTGCAGCAGGGATCTCCTTGTACATATTTACCATAGCATTGTGGCTCTCCTTGGATTCTGAGTATACATCCAAGTCACCATCCTATCCTTCAGGAACTCCTAAGATAGCAAACCATTCTTCAACAGTCGATTCATACCTTGCACCTTCAGTCATCCATACAATTCTACCATCTCCATAGAAATGTGTAGTGGAGTAGAATTGCATGATCATCTCATCATTCCAAGCAGTGAATTCTCTGCCAACAAACTCATCCAAACCTATGCAGTGGAAATTGTCTTGGACACTTGGAAAGTAGTCCTCATTCTCCTTAATGAATTTCCAATCAACATATCTCATATCACTAACAGATGGGCTCTTTTCAAAAAGCACAGTCTCATAGAAATCATGTTGCTCTTTGGTATAAAATCTGTAGTCCACATCTGTCTTGTTTCTCAAGGCATATGGATCAACAACTCTCCATGCTCTCAATCCTGAATCCTTCCTCTTCTTCATATCCTCAGCTAGTGGGTAGCTGGCATTGTGTACTAGAAGATGTGGTCTGAGCTTCATCAAAGTTGTCAAGTCATCATCATCTTCGACTCTGGAAGCAGCCCTTTGTTTTTCTCAGAAGCTGGAATCTGCCTAGATGTCCTCTTAGGCTTCTCAGCAGCAACCTTCTTGGATGTGCTAGTCTTTGGCATAGCATCGGCCATAATCTTCTTTTGCTTTTTTTGGGAGGGGCCTTCTCAACATGCTCTTCCTCTTCTTTAGCATCAGCACCAGAGGCTCCTTCTGGATCCTCATACATGGAGGTTCTTCTGCCAATAACATGAATAACCCTTTTTATTGCTTTCTTCTCTCCCGCCCTCTTAGGCATAGCTTTCTTGGGGACCTCAACTGAAATAGTTGCTCTGGCAGTCTCATGAGCCTTGAAGGTTGAAGCATGTGCATAGACCTTGCTGACAACTCTCCTAGAAGAAGTGGCTTCAGTAGCAGACTTCTTAGCATCTTTCTCTTGCTTCTTAGAAACAATCTCTTCTGGAATGAAGTCTGAATCTTGTTCATCAGAATTCAGCTTCTTCCTAGCTCTAGTAGAAGCCTTGGGCAAACAATGGAAACTGGGAGTGCCTGGGTCTGAAGATGAACTAGACTCAGGACTAGTGCCTGAATCCATCTCAACACTTTGCTCTCTCAGGTCATTCTGACTGTCCTCTGTATCTGACATACTGACCTTGTGAATGGAATATAGATGAGCAGAAGTCGATGAGTCATCACAAAATTATCAGCTATTTTTTGAAATTTTGAACAAAAGATTTTCAAAGTTTTGCATTCTATCGAAACAAATCGGTAAGGCCGAAGCAAAAATTTTGGTGACACCGAGACTGACTGTCCCTTTTAATAGAAACTTGGCACCCTTTTCGGTGAGACCGAAAAGGAGTGCCCGATTTCACCGAGACAGTTCTCAGCAACACAGAAACGAAAATCGGTGGTACCGATTTTCTTGATTCGGTTCTACCGAGTTGCGTTGAGCAGAAAGCAAAACCCTAGAAAATCGATGGTTCGCTACCCTATGGGATTTCTTGGTGGATAGGTAGCAGTGCAATAGGTGGCATAAGAAGAAAAGTAGATCCAATGCGCAAGAATCAGAAGGGAGCGCAAAGGAGGTCGAATCCGTACCCTAACTTGGTGCGGATCCACTACGGCGGCGACGATGGAGCAGATTTCATCGACAGCGGCGATTCCCAGCGGCGGAGGAGTGCAGGAAGACAAGAGCGACGACCGGGGGTCTCGAAGCGGCAGCTTAGGGTTCTGAGGCGTGACAGTTCTGAGGATGAATTTAGAAACGTCGGGGTCCACAGTATATATACCCTCCACTGTTGGTGATACCGATTTTATATTTTCATTGTCACCGAGTTCCACAACTGTCAGCTGACACGGAAACTCGGTGTAACCGAGAATATGAAATCGGTAGTACCGAGATTGAAAAATAGATCAACCCTATGCATTCGGTGAGACCGAGATTGTGGAGTTTGTTCCATCGAGATGCACTTGGGAGGTTTTAATGGTCAGTCCTTGTCGATACGGCACTCCGAGTGCTCCACACACAGAGGGATCGAAAAGCACTTGTTCAAATTTTGTGATGCAACATGAATGGAATATGAGGTGAGAAAGCATAGATAGCTAAAGAGTGGTCCTAGGCATTCTTGTCCATCCAATTGGCAAAAGACAAAATCAATAACCAAATGGCAACAACTGGATGTCCTCAAATGAGAAAATAAATGCAGACCAACATGCTCACACAATAAGATGTCAAAAGAAATCATGACAAACATGCACAAACACACTAGCATCTAACAAGCACTTGGGCGATGACGAAGTCATCTATATATGAGTATTTGACTTAGGAGCTCAGTAAGAGTACTTGATCATAGGTCATACTCATTATTTAAGCACAAGTGGGGTTACCACTTTTACATAAAGCATTTAATGTTTTCACATCCTAAGAGATGCTTTGACTCAAGTCTTAGAGTAAAGCTCCCCCTTAATGTGACATCCCCCCATAAGAGGGATAAACTAACCTTGGGTTTTGTTGATGAAGACTTCATGTTGGTGAGGTAGTTGTGGATGCTCAATGTTGATGAAGATCACCAGGAGTTGGGAGCATCCTTGTTGTTTCCTTACTCCTCTCACCTACATGGGTTAGTCCCAACACACAAGATACAAATACAAGGATATCTTTGGACATGGAGTGCAAAGCATGTGTTATGATGTCCATTGATTAGTTGATTACCTTGTCCCTTGCTTACCTTTGAGGGAATGTGTGACTCCTTGAACTGTTGCATTGAGTTGATGTTGAGTGCAAAAAGTCCTTGCCAATAATGAATGCGAGTGAATTTCATTGGCGAAGTCACCCCTCAAGAACTTACTAGTTCTTCTTCTTGGGGACCCAAATCAAGTTGATGGGGATCCTTGGTGTTGAAGTAGCCTTTTTAGTAGTTGAGCTTGAAGTAGCCTTGGGAACCCACTCCACCAAAGCTAGGAATTCATCTTCAGATGAGTCAATGTCCTCTTGAAGCTTGTTCTTGCCCTTGAGCTTGTTGTCTTGTGGTGGAAGGTCATCTTGAGTGTTTGTCCCCTTTGGAAGAGTATTTTCATACTTCTCCTTTTGAGTAACAAACTTGGGCTTGGTATATTGACCTTCTTCCCACTCAACTCCATTAGCGTTGAAGTATTCAACACCACGATTCTTCTGGTATCCTCCGCGCTTGCGTACAATTTCCTCAAATTGCTTACATCCGGCAAGACTCTTGTAGAAAACTTTTTCTATAATTCCTTTCAATAAAGCATTTTCTTGCTCAAGTGTAACTTGGCTAAGAGAATCATCATTAGTGGAATCAAAGAATTACTAGAAGCAACATCATTGGGTTTAGCATTTTTATTGTTGCTACTCGATGAAGAACCTTTCTTGCCTTTGTTACGAGATTGCTTAGTTTTAACTTGAGGCATGAAAGTAGACAAGAGTAGATGTTTGGCTAGATAAGATGAAGTCTTCTTTCAGAGATCGTCATTGATAGCTTTGAGAAACTCATGTTCTTGCTCCAAGTTGAGCTTCTCGAAGCGTAGCTTCTCATGAGTTCTCACAAGATCTCTATAATCTTCGAGAGTAGATTCATGAGCTAACTTAAGAGTGTTTAGTTCTTTTGTTAGTTGTTCTATTTTCATCTTATCATCATCAAATGACTCATCTTGACTAGCATGAGAATTATCAAGTTCGTTTTGATCAACATCACTAGTTTTATCACAAAGCAACTCATCGTCACAAAGCAAATCATCTTCACAAAGCAAATCATCTTCATCACTATCAAAATCAAGATACTCAAGGTGTGATACCTTGGGGCCTTTAGCCATGAAGCAACTTCCACTCCCTTTGTTTGGTGAATCAAATAGATCGTAGGAGTTGGTAGTCACTAGAGCAATTCCGGCAACACCATCATCTTGACTATAGTCGGAGTCGGAGTGATAGCTTCTGTCAGAGTTGTTGTCGGAGTCAGAGCCGGAAACCCATTCACCAACATGAGCTTGATGTTTTCTTCTTATGTAGCTTTTGGTGTACTTTTCCTTCTTCTCCGAATCTCTACTTCTCCTTGAGTGTCTTCGTACATAACAACCATCTCTACTCCTTCTCTCTCTTTGTGGTGATTCATTCCTTGAGCTTCGTCTTCGAGGTGACTCTTCTCTTCTTTTGTAGGGAGTCGTGCACTCATTTGAGTAGTGTCCGGGCTTCCCACAATTGTAGCAATTGCGGTCACGACTTGACGAAGACTTCTCATCATATCTTGAGTTGGAGTTTCCTTCTTTGCCTCTATTCTTGTAGAACTTGTTGAATTTCATTTTGTGCTTCCAACTAGCAAAATTAGTGCCATCAAAGTACAGACCTCTACGGTGATAACTTCCCTCACTAGACGCCATACTCTCCTTGGTTGTGAGACCTAAGCAATGGAGACCAAATCTCTGATACCACTTGTAGGACCGAAAGTATGTCTAGAGGGGGGGTGATTAGACTACTTGACCAAATAATTTTTTTGCCTATACCAAGTTTTAGGGTTGAAAGTTTTTAGCATTTCATGGCAAGTCAAGTACACCCTACACATGCAAGTCTAAGAGTATATAGCAGAGGAAAGTAACAACAAGCATGTATAGAAGGGATAGGGTAGGAAGATCACATGCGGTTGTAGACACGATGATTTTTCCCATGGTTCTGATAGGTCGCACTATCGTACATCCACGTTTATGGAGCCTTCAACCCACGGAGGGTAACGGTCGTGAGAGTCCATGGAGGGCTCCACCCAAAAGGGTCCACGAACTAGCAACCTTGACTATTCCATAACGGCTTCCGTCCACGAAGGACTAGCCTCGCTATGGGTAGATCTTCACGAAGTAGGCGATCTCCTTGCCCTTACAAACTTCTTGGTTCAATCCACAACTCGAAGTAGGAGGCTCCCAAGCGACACCTAACCAATCTAGGAGGCGCCACCCTCCAAAAGGGAATAGGCTCGGTAATGAAGATGAACTCCTTGCTCTTGTGCTTCAAGATGATAGACTCCTCAGCACGCAATCACTCTCTCACAGATTTGGCATGGTGGAAGAGATGGGATTGGTGGAAAGCTACTTGGGGAGGCTAGAGATCAAGATCCATATGATTGGAGTGGAAGATCTTGACCTCAACACAAGGGTAGGTGGTTCTTTCTTAGAAAATTGGATGGGGCAAGTGTGGAATAGTTCTGAGTGCTTCTCTTTCGAGTAGGTGGTGGTGAAGGGGTATATATAGGCATCCCCAAAAATCCAACTGTTACACACAAAATGACCAACTCGGTGACACTGATGTGTTAATCTCGCTGGTACCGAAGTGACCAAAAGGTGGCAACTTTTGAATCTCGGTGAGACCGATATAGGAAACCCGGTTGCACCGATAAGGTGTCCAACGGTGCGATTTCCAATCTCGGTGACGCTGATCCAACATTCTCGGTGGTACCGATAATGTGAATTTGCGTAACAGAAAGTTAGCAACCTAAACTCGGTGGCACCGGTATGGAATCCGTTGCACCGAAGTGGCTAGGGTTTGGCTGTGTCTGACTAGGTTCTGGAATCGGTGACACCGGTATGGGAATGTTGGTTGCACCAATTTTGAGTGTGAGGTATGGAACAAACTTTGGTCGGAGAGTTTGTGGATGTTTTTGGCGACTATCACTTGTGGACGTTTGAGCATATTGTTCACCAACAAAACCTTACCCCCTTTTAATAGTATTGGCTTTCCTATGGACTCAAAGTGATTTCTCACAAATATAAAATGTAGAGTCCTCTTGCTTGAAGGTTGGCCAACCTATTTCCTTGCATCTTGGGGGTATGTCCACAATCTCCTTTTGCCAATCCTATCATTGAACATTTCATGAAATATACTTGGTGGAAAAATTAGTTCAATGACTTATATGTTGTTATTAATTACCAAAACCACCAAGGGAGCAAATGTCCTTTCACTAGTGTTCATCAAAATTCCATTATAAACTTTGCTCAATTAATCTCAAACTTGGTGATCAAGCTCAATTATTACCACCACTTCATCCTGCAAGGTTTTATCTCCATTGGGTGAGCCTCGCCTGCCCTAGTGCTGATCAAACACCTTCAGGCTGAGTCCAAGAACCAATTATTGAGCCCCCTCCACCACTCTCCTTCACCCTAAATTTTTACCACAACATCATGCAATCCCTCCCCACCTCCAGTAAAGTCCCTAGCGCCATAGAGCATGAGTGCATGGGGTAAAATCTCCATTTCCCTCTCTGGACAACATCTTTTCTCTGTTCTCTTACTTCTCCCTCTCACTCATGGCTACTCTAGAGCATCCAAGGCTCTTTCCCACTTTCTTTATTCCCCCTTCAGCTGCGGGACACAAGTGGACACGCCAAAGCGCATCAAAAGCACTGGCATGCCGCGCAAAGTCGCGCTTTAGAGCGTGCAGCTGCGCTCTAGAGTGCATAGCCACACTCCAGAGGGTTAACCTCCCTCTCCTGCCCATACCCGACAGCCTTGGGCCTCCCCGCGTGTCCCCCGAGATGCCCTCGGCGTCTGTGACACGGCAAGCGGTTGGCCCCCTCCCTCTCCTCTCTCCTCCGCCCTCCCACACGCGTGCCCGGTGCCGCCCGGTTTGGCCAACCGGGGAGCTCACACGCGCACCCTCCTCTCTCTCTTCCATTGCTCCCACTCGACGTAGACCAACCCCAGGAACACCCCCAAGCCATCCCGCAAGCCTCCTTCTCTATGGCCTTGGCCACGTCCTCCCCATCGCATGGCCCGTCGGTGGACTCGCGCCCCCGCTATAAAAGGGCCTCACGGGCCCTTCTCGCCCCTCTAATCTCCCTATCCTCACCCTAGCAACCTCCCCGAGCCCCCCTGGGAGCCCCCGTCGCCTCTGTGCTCGGGATCGACCCAAGGATCGCCGCAGCCACCTCACCGTCGATCTCCGGGTACAGAGCCCCTCCGGTATCTCTCTCTCCCTTCGGTGGCTCCTCCCTTTGGAAACGAATGCGACCCCCTCCTTCCCGTCTTCTTTGCAGCCCTAGGGGGCCCAGGAGACCACCTCCGGAAGTCCCCTCCGCCACGGGTACTCGCCGCCAGCGGCTCCGACCTCCTTCGGCCGCCCTTCCACCTCTAGAGGACCGGCCGGTCGATGCCGAACCCGTTCCCGCCTCCAGATCCCCTCGCCACACCTCCTTTCGCCGCCGGTGAGCTCTCCCCCTTCCTGTCCCGAGTGGGCAAAGGACCTGATAGGTGGGGCCCACTAGTCGGCCTCTCCTCCCCTCTCCCGTGCCCTCTCTCTCTTCCCCATGGTCACTGACGGGCAGGCCTCGTGCACCAGGTTTAAACTTGCCCTCGCGCGAGGCTGGCTGGCTGGCCAGCTAGGCCGGCCCAGCCACTGGCGGCTTCTGGCCTGGGTCCCCGTGGCCCTTTTTGTTTTTCCTTTTCTATGGGATTTTGCAAAAATCCCACAGGGCCCAAATTAAATCCTATGAAAATAATTCTTTCACCTAAATTCTTTGTATAATCCCTAGAATTTAATAGTGCCATTTGTAATAATGTTTGAAAATATTTTTATTATTGTTTTATTTTAAAATCTATATTTGGGCACCTTTTTGACTCTGTTAATTTATTTCCAAAATATTTTTAACAACAAAACCCTAGGAGAATATTTTTAGTATGACACTGGGTATTTATCAGAATAGATCAGCATTTTTGATAAGTAGTTGAGTGATCTGTTTTTGTGTGTTGCTTATTTTTATCGCTTTATTTCGCGACGATAGATTGCGCGGTTGACGAAGAAGTTGGACCCGAAGACTTCGAAGACCCCGGAGACTTTGTTGAGCCAAGCAAGCAGCCCTTTGACCATGTTAACAAACTTTTTCATGCATGTCATATAGCACTTGTTGATTGGATGAAATGATCATGATGAGGTGTTCCCCCTTCGGTGGGATACCTCCATTACTTTTACCGTTGAGACTTGCATCGTGCATGACCCTACCACCTTATGAGGGTTGTGCGGTTGGGAGTAGTTAGGTTGCTAATAGATGCTACGCAAATAGGATGGGACTTATGCATAGTGATGGCAAGAAAATAAATGATTTCAAAGATTTTTTCGAAAACCCCGTCGGGTGCTACTAATGCCCGAGGGAGATGATGATGAGATTGGTGACCACTTGAGAAAGAAGTGGTGTGCCGGGACAAGAGAGTGATGTGGTTTTCGAAAATGGATTGGTGTAAGTTGCGACCGTTACTCCAACCTTACATGCACAACCACGATACCCCTTATGGGACGGGGCTTTATTGATTACCTTGGTGGGTACTGGTAAGGAGCCCACATTACTAGCAGGAGTGGCATGTTCACTCTTGATATGGGGTCGTATCGGTATGTACGATCATGCGTTGTCTTCACAAGCATCTGGCACACCGTTGGTTCCCTAATGGATGGTATGATTAGAGCGAGGCTCATGTAATGTACATCATGAGGGATGGGTACCAATCGAGTGGACTCTTTGTTTAGTATCGCTTGGGGAAAGGCATTGTTTGGGTGCTTACCTCGGGTATGTTATATACCACGAGTCGTGGACGACACGGAAGTTCCCCGAGTCTTGTGGGTAAAGTGTGCAAACCTCTGCAGAGTGTAAAACTATTTGAATAGCCGTGTCCACGGTCAAGGACAGTTGGATGACCGCTCTTGTGCTACGTCCAAATGTTTTCACAAACTGATGTGTGTGGGTGTGTTGGAGACAAAGTTGGTACTTGAGCTAAGTCCGATGACTAGCTTGGAAAGTGATCTAAGTCCGATGACTTAGTATGATGAATGAACATGAGGTGTTCAAGCCCCATCTTATGATGATATCGGTAACTTGTTCATATGGATATCTGCTAATTGTTGATGCATGCTCACTAGTTACTTGATCATGACATTTGCTTTCAAATTAGCTTTCGCAAAATCACCTACTTAGTGCTATATCATGCGTCATTGCTACCTTGTTCCACAACTTGGGTTGCTTGCGAGTACATTCAATGTACTCATTGGCATGCCATTGGTTATTTAATTGGCCAGGCATGGAAGAACAAGAGTATGTTGAAGAGTTCATTGGAGACGAACATGCGAACTAGGACGCTTCCCAGTCAAAATGCCTATAGGTTAAGGCAGATGGCATGGTTTCACGCTTTCGACCAAGATTTCCGCTGCTTGTTCTATTTTAAGTGTTTGGCCCATGTGGCCCTATCTATGTAAGACTTGACCTTCATGGTCTTTATTTGTGTAAGACGTTAAGTGTGGATGTAGGACTCTTGTTATTCAGATTGTGTTTGTTTAGTGAGCATTAATCTCTGGGATCACTGTACACGTGCATTTGTTGATCATGACTTATGAGTCAGGGTCCCCACAAACCCGGCCTGGAGTATGACCCAGACGGGACTCGACGACTCGTTGCTGCGCATGGCGAGCTTGGCGACTCATTAGTGACCCAGCAGGAAGTATGACCCGGCGGGAGGTATGACCCGACCCATTGCAAGGCGGCTCATAGGTCACCTCTATTACCGGGTCACAGGATGACTAGGCCCAAGGCCCAGCATGTAAGCTGGCATAGGCGGCTCATAGAGAAGGCCCAGAGGAGAGGAAATATTCCCTTACAAGAGAAAACAAGACCCAGATTAGGACTCAAGAGATACTAATCCTAATCCTACTCCTAGTAGGACTCTACATGTAAACCTACCCCTTCCACTTATATAAGGAGGGGTAGAGTACCCATAGAGGGAAAAGTTAAGACAGACTCAAGTCATTAGAGATAGACAGGTTAGAGGCTCTCGGGATTAGAGGTAGCAAGACAACACCCTTATAACCGAGAGATCTTCCTCATCATCAATACAACACAAAGCAGGACGTAGGCTTTTACCTCCATCAGAGGGGCTGAACCAGGGAAAATTCGCGTCTCTTGATTCCGACCAACCCCTCTCAAACCGTCACATAGTTGCGATGGCCTCACACCTAAGTCTGTTAACCCGGACATCTTGCCGTGACAAATACACGATAGTTGGCGCCCACCGTGGGGCTAGCGCATGGTGGTGTTGTGTTCTTGAAGGGAATTCTTTGAGGAGTTGAGAAGCTCGTGATTGATCGGACGAAGAAGAGCCGGCATGGCAACCCACCATGGAACAACCTTGCAGCACGTTATCGAGACGGACAGGAAATTTCTGTTGAGTCCTTTCGATCCAATCCGCCATATGGCCGTTGTTGGTCCGCACCTCCAGGTGTGCTTCAAAGTCCCAAGGCAATGGACACGCTTTGCGTTTGGATTAAAAAGAGAGAAAGAAGCCACGACCCGAAAATGGGTCAACCGCGGATTCGACACCTGCTAGTCTCACTCTCGCCTCGTTGCTTCGCCCTCGCTTGCCTTTGCCTACGACATGGCCTCCCGCCGGCTTCGCCACCTGCACCCGCCGCTCCTCTGCCATCTCTTGTGTCGGCCGCACCTGTTGTCATTGTGTTGGCCTTGCCATCATGCCATCAGCCGCCATCGTGCCATGAACCGCACCACGCCTGGCCGGGTCAGCCACGCTTCGAGTCGCCTCACCACGCGCCTCAGCTGTCGTGGCTGGTCGCCCTCGAGACGGCCTCGCCTCTACCGCCCCCTTGTCACGCGTATCCATGTCAGGATTGAACCGGCCGTGCCTCGCCTCCATCGAGTCGCCTTGCTCTGCCGCCACCTTGTCGTGCGCATCCACATCGGGTTCCAGCCAAGCTTGCCTCGCCTCGGACATGCCCCGTCAACCGAGCTGTGGTCGCCTCGGCTCTGCTTCTGACACGCCCGCCGGCCATGCCATGACCGCCTTGGTGTCACCTCCCACCGCGCCTGCCGGCCTGTGCCTCGGCCCAAGTCGTCCTCGACCCTCCGTGCCTACGCCTTGGTCCGAGTCAGCCTCGTCCCTCCGGACCTGCGCCTCCGTCGTGGCTTGTCGTGCCACGAGCCAGTTCACCTTCGGCTGGCTCCACCTTACCTTCAGCCGGCCACCTCGTGTCGTCGTTGATCCGACACACCTCACCTTGAGTTGTTGCCTCAACCCGCCTTACCTCCTCCTCCCCTTCGCCTCAACCATGCCCTGCTTCCCCTGCGCGCCTTGAGCCACCGTAGCTCCGGCCTCTGTCGCGCCTCGCCCAGCTCCACCTCACCTCGCCTCTGCCATGGCCTTGCTTCACATAGTAGCCCGCAGTGCCCTTCGGCTGTTTGTTTGCAGTGGATATCTCCGTCGCCACCAAGCAGTGCTACCGCTCCTTCATTGCAGTCAGTTTGCACACACACATGGTGTGTTCAGCTGGTACTCCTTCCCGTTCATCAGTTAAAAATGGAGAAAGAGAGCGGGCAATTAAGATGCAAAACTGGATGCTCTACATCCCAAGGTCAAAAAAGATGTGCATGCATGTGCTGGGGACGTTGCAGTAGCAGCGACAGACCAAGAAATAAGAAAGAAAGAAAAAGTGGATTGGTCAAACATGACCCGGAGGGCTTGTTCCGAGCCGCCCTGCTGTAGGTGTGCTGGCCCAGCTGTGATCGTACTTCAAGTTGCCGCCTCGCCACCACGGTTGCTGCTGCGAATCTCCTGCTTAGCCTCATTTTGAGCCGCCACGCTCCCACTACGAGCCACCACTGCATCAACATCCATGTTTTCCTCACGAGTCATTTTCGCTGAAGTCTCTATTATGATTGATGATCTTTTGCAAGAGAAGGAGAGAGTGGTTGAATCACAGTTGAAATTATTGGACGTTATCCACAGCTGATATATATAGATCATCTACCGTCCAAATAAGCCAGGTGCTATTTGCCCTATCTATTATCAATATATATTAAATTCTTACGATAACAATTACTTTGGCGTGCAATATTTTTACGCAGGACAATTATTCAAGTGGCTTTATACCACGGAGATGGAGGCGTACCAAACATCACTCTGAACCGGTGTTCGTCCGAGTCATATCGCACCGGCTTACAACGTCGCTGCCGTCTCTTGCGAACACACCAACTTATGACGCCGCTGCCATTTCTGGCGAACACACCGGCATACAACATCGTGACCGTCTCTCGCGATCGCATCGGCTTACAATGCCGTGAACATTTCTCACGACTAAACTGGCTTACATCGCCGCTACTGACTTCTACGTCTACATCAATACACCGGAGCTATCCATACAAACTGCTCAGCGAGCGCGCGCAAGTCGCTGCCTTGCGGTCCGGTCTACATCGACATGTTGGTGCAGTGCTTGCATGTTCATGCCGCCCAACGGACGCTCATGAGTCCCCGCCATGCGGTCCGGTCTACATCGACATACTGGTGTTGTGTTTGCTCGTTCAAGCCGCCCAACGGACGCTCATGAGTCGCCGCCCTGCAATCCGGTCTACATCGACATACCGTGCTGTGCTTGCTCGTTCAAGCTGCCTAACAGATGCTCACGAGTCGCCGCCCTGTGATCCGGTCTACATCGGCATGGTGGTCCTGTGCTTGCTCGTTCAAGCCGCTCAATGTACGCTTATGAGTCGCCGCCCTTCGATCCGGTCTGTTCCAACAACTCTGAAGCAAGTCATGATATATTATCAGCTTCTCCATCCATCGGATGGTTCAATGGATAGGTGTGCAAGTCGCCATCACTGCATTTTGGTTAACTTCAACAACCAGCTAGGATGAACCGTTGGCCGGATTACTGACAAAGATCATATGGGATCATTTATAACTCGCCGTCTCAACATTCTGCGGGTTCATGTTGCGTTATCAACACTAGGGACATACAACGAGTGTCACAGAGGTCATCAACTCGACATGTAGCGACCCGACTCAAAACGAGTCAAGCCTCTGTCTGTTCTGTGCCATCCCTGGATCAGTATGCTGGCACACACAGTACATCAATGTATATATCAAAGTGCAATCACATGTAATTAACGTAAAACTGATATATACCTTAAAATCTCAGCAGAAATAGTCAACGGGAGTGGAGTCCCAATAAACACCAATGATAGGTTGAGTGTAGACCGTAACCCTGAATCGTACTCTTACCCATTGTAGAGCTTATCTGCAACATGATACGTTGCAGCCGTGTAGGTCAGTACATTGAATGTACCGGCAAGATCACCATAGTATAAATAGAAGATAAAAACTATTCTATATGCAGTAAGGCTTTGTGGCTCTGTGTCTGAGTTTTTGCATAAAAGCTGATTTTATTTTATTTAACTACAACAAAGGAATATCCGGAGTTTCACTATAGCATAAAAATAACTAACGTTTCCCGGGGCTTTAGTAACAAGTGGTGGGTTCCTACCTCATGCATTCTACTCAACTACAAGAATTTTCAATAACACTACTGGAGGGATTTGTTGAATGATGTCACTACATGCAATAAAACATAGGTATGAACAAAATGGTCAAAGTGAACTTGCCTGTACTATTGATGAAGAATAATATCGCTCTCAGGAATAACTTGATAGAACTATACGTCACTCTCCGAGGGAAATCTATATAATCAAACATTGCATTCATATAAGCAATCATACTAGCAATCAATTCTAGCAATCAAAAGTAACACAAAAACCAAAAGCAACAAGGTTGTGATGAAGGAAATACTTAAGACAAAACTCAAAGCAACAAAGTTTTTTATCAACACAACTAAGGTTGGTTTTCTCTATAATAACCCGTTAAATCGTTTCCTTTTCTATTTTCTAGGGTATTAAAAACTCATTAAGGCCTTCAAAACCTTTCCTAAAAACAAGGTTTTATATACCAAAATGATCAGGGAAATAAATGCCATTTAATGCACATTTTCCACGTCCAAATTAAATACTTTTAAAAAATTTATTTTCAGAAAATGCCTAAATTGGTTTTAACTCTTTTGAAATAAATTTTCAAATAACCCCCTGGGTGTTATGGTTCAAATACTTCACAAAATAACCCCTAGTGTGGAGTGCCATATTACTCCTCTCAAATTTTGTCAAGGGGTTTGAATTCTTTCAAACTTCAAATAGGAAATTCAAATATGAAAGTGATCTCCATATCAGGAATTTTCAAATAGTTTTCAATTCCACTTTTCAAATCTTTTTATATTCAATAAGTCATGTCATCTTCTCTCGCTGATTTGAAAAGTAAGAATTTGAATTCAAAAGCACATGGGAAAGTCATGTCATTACCTCTCATTCAAAAGTTTTTAAAAGTTTCAAATTTCACTCAATTCAATCACTCAAGCAAACAAACACTCATTCTCTATTTATTACAAGATTCCAAAATTTGGGATGTTACAAACCTACCACACTTAAAATGAATCTCATCCTCAAGTTTCGAAGAGGCTAGAAAGAAAAGGTTAGGGTTTGGGGTCTTCTAGCAAATCCATTGACCAAGAAAGTGTGGGGTCTACCACACTTAAAATGAGAGTTACTGGTCTTTCAAAATTATGGCAGTCCTCTGGGTGCATCTGTCCCTTCACATACTTCATGATGGCTCCTTTGGTGAAGTTCTTCTGTTTAAGTCAAAATCTTGTGTTCTCATAACAAAAATGTATTTCCTCCGATACTGGGTCATCTTAGTTGACAAGTCTCGTGATCAGTCTAAATAACTTATTGAATATCTCATGGTGGTCTACCATTTGTGGTTATCCTGCCGTGAAATGGGTCTTGGCTTCATTCCTCACTGTAAAATTCCTACGTGTGACAGCAACTGTAATGTACAAGAGGTTTTCTTCATACCATTCTAAGGCTTAAACAAAAAGCTTTAAAAGAACGCCGTCTCTTTACCATGGGTAAGTGACTCAGATTTACCATTCCGAATAGCAAGAGAATGATAAGAGTAAGTCATCATGGTGATCAATCCATGCCGCACTGAAATCATTACCTTGTATAATGTTTAGTGAATCTTGTATTCTAACACTTGGGCTTCCTCACAAGCATTGCAGAAATTTCTCTTGTCAATGAACGAAGTTCGGATAAATCCATTGATTCTGCAAGCTAAGCAAAAACATCTATCGTTTCTTCACAACTCTCAGGTTTTCGTATACTCCTAAGAAAAACGTTTGCTGATCAATCGTAGCTTCTTCCAAGTTTCTTCCTTCACAAAGGTAGGGCTTGATCTTTATCAATCCTAAGGTCAGTGATTTGTGGGTTCACTTGAATACTTGCATAGCTTTAACTCACTCTTGGGGTTACTATCATTCCATATTCCAACATTACCTTCATCACTACACCATACCCTTGAGGTAACAATTCACAGACTTATTATTGTCTAGATTCCACTCTGTGGAATTCATTTTCCTTTCCATTGGTATGTTTAACCTTGGGTATGGTTTCGTCACAATCATTCCTTTTCTCAATATTCCAGCTTCAAAGACACGTTGTCACAAAGGTTATCATCCACATAGTTTGGATATGGTTCCACATTCTCTTCACCTATATTCACTTATCCAAACTCCTTAACATGAATGGTATTTTCTTCATTCATTTGTCCCTGTGGTTGCTACCACACTTAAAATGAAATGCATGCATGCCTGCATAGACCATATTTTCTCATATCCTCTAAAACTGGTCAGAGATCTTTGTTCTTAGAGTGGAAACGCATATAATTCAACACAGGAGAATCATGACATCATAAATTCCATTGATCTCATGAATTTTATTACAAACTCCGAGACTTCCGTTACACAACTTCAAAATGGTAAGAGTACTACCTATTACATTTATTACTTCCAAAATCCAAAACTCAAACTACTCATGTTTAACCTTCTTCTCTAGGCATTTATCGGCCTAGTGGCCTAAATTCTTGCACCAGAAACACATGATCTGACTCAGATCCTTCTTTGCAGCAATTGGGTTGTTCTGAGAACGTCTTCGGTTTCTCTTCCTGGGCTTCTTTGTTCCAATCAAACTTTCAATTTCCTATGGATCAAACTCCACTTCTTCTGTCAGAAAGTTTCCCAGATACTCTTTTCTTTCCTTCGTACAGTCCTGTGAGAAATGTCCTTCTTCTCCACATGAATAGCAGGCATTGGAGTAAAATCTGGTTAGGCCTTCTCCATTAGGGTCTTCAACACCTTGCTTCATCACAAGTTCTCCTAATTTTTCTGTGAAGGCTTCCTTCATGGCTTCCTTCTGCTGTTTGATGACTTCTTGTACCTTGGGGTACATTTAACATTGAGCCGGGTAATGGGTAGTTCCTTCACACAAGAAACATGTCACCTGCCTAGTTGGGCATTCCTCAGCAGGGTGACAGCCATCCTTGTGTTCTTCCTGGGTGTGTCCTATCTCTGCACATATCTCGCATGCGCAAATCTTCTTCACATATTTGAGACGGGGCTTCTGAGTGTTGGTGACAACATGAGATTTTTGCAGAGTCATCTTGAATTCTTCCCATGTGATTGTTGCTTGCGTATCATGGGTAGCTTCATGCATCTTCCACCAATGTGCAGCACCTTCTGCAAAGTACCAAAAAACATACTGGGCCATCTCGTTCCTTGCAACATGGTTACTCCTTAGATGATCCTCCATGTTCTGAATCCATTCTTCTGTCTCTAATAGAGTCATCGATTCGGAATACACGAGTGTAGCTTCATTCAACATCTATTGGGTCCAAGGGTTTGGGATGAGATACAAGAGAGGGGTCAAGAGAGATACACACAATACAAACAATATAGTTTTGAAAATGGGATTTGTGTGTGGCTGTCGAAAAAAATTTACACACAAATGACAGCTCACAAATCATCGTATCTAACGTAAGTATACAACAGGGGTTTGGTCTTCTAGGGCATAATATCTTGGAAATTCTTCATGGTCTTCAATTTCTTCGGGTCTTCACAGTCTTCAACTCGTGTAGCTTCAACTCTTCTAATGCATGGTGAAATATTCTTTACTTTGAAGTTACCATCAGTTGTTTCGATATCTTGTCCTTCTCGAAGTGGTCTCCATTGATCCTTAGTGTGGTCAAAGGGGAACGGGTATTTTCTAACTATTTGAGGTAAGAGAGATCATTTGATAAAGCTCAAATAAGATGAAAAGTAAAGGGTCTTTTGAAAAAAAAGTTTTTCAAGAAACGTTTCCTAAGGGCCTTCCAGTTTCTAGGGTCACGTCCTACAGTTAACATGTGCTCTGATACCATTTCTGTAGCGAGCCGACTCAAAACGAGTCAAGCCTCTATGTGTTCTGTGCCATCCCTGGATCAGTATGCTGGCACACATAGTACATCAACGTATATATCAAAGTGCAATCACATATAATTAACGTAAAACTGATATATACCTTAAAATCTTAGCGGAAACATTCAACGGGAGTGGAGTCCCAATAAACACCAACGGCAGGTTGAGTGTAGACCGTAACCCTGAATCGTACTCTTACCCGTCGTAGAGCTTATCTGCAACATGATACGTTGCAGCCGTGTAGGTCAGTACATTGAATGTACCGGCAAGATCACCATAGTAGAAATAGAAGATAAAAACTATTCTATATGCAGTAAAGCTTTGTGGCTCTATGTCCGAGTTTTTGCATAAAAGCTGATTTTATTTTCTTTTCCTACAACAAAGGAATATCCGGAGTTTGACTATAGAGTAACCTAACAAGACATGGTTCCACCAACCGATGTCTTAATGCCCACAAGTATCATAAGTTGCCAACAATTAATTATCAGTCCGGTGTTGTGAGTTCAGAGATAGATCCAAGTCCAGAGGCTCAAATTGTCCGTAACCCGGGACACGGCTAATCGATTAGGTTTAAATCTGCAGAGTGTTGTGTACTTTACCCATAAGATTCGTTCCCTCCTGGTAAGTCCTCGCACTGCATGGTGTTTGAGAACAGGACGAACGAAACATGGTCTTTCAGAGTGTTTCCCTGACGACTATCAGTGCCCATCCATTCCTAACGTCGACTACATCTCGTAGCACTGCCCAGCCAGAGTCACAACAGAGATCCACCAAGCCAGAGCCCATAATGACTTGTGGCTACACAGGTAAGCTTCCGGGCATGAAGTATTCATCCGTCTCTTTGAGTCTGGGTGACGCTTTCCGCAAGATGTCATGGCGCTTCTCCATGCATCCCGGCCATCCACCGGTTACTCCAGGGATGCCCAATCAACCATCCTTCACCCAGTAGTGTGTATTGAAAAACTTGTTTCTCGAGTCTCGAAGTCTTGAGGTCTTGAAGATGCAGGACTTGAAGATGCCTTCATGCAGTTGTCGTATTGACGTAGAGTCCTCCTTCTCACACCACTCACGAACACTCATACGAGACCCAGTCTACTTTAGCATAGCATAAAAATAACTAACGTTTCCCGGGGCTTTAGTAACAAGTGGTGGGTTCCTACCTCATGCATTCTACTCAACTACAAGAATTTTCAATAACACTACTGGAGGGATTTGTTGAATGATGTCACTACATGCAATAAAACATAGGTATGAACAAAATGGTCAAAGTGAACTTGCCTGTACTGTTGATGAAGAATAATATCGCTCTCAGGAATAACTTGATAGAACTATACGTCACTCTCCAAGGGAAATCTATATAATCAAACATTGCATTCATATAAGAAATCATACTAGCACTCAATTCTAGCAATCAAAAGTAACACAAAAACCAAAAGCAACAAGGTTGTGATGAAGGAAATACTTAAGACAAAACTCAAAACAACAAAGTTTTTTATCAACACAACTAAGGTTGGTTTTCTCTACAAATAGAAATATTTTCAAAAGTAAAAACACAAAACAAAATAAAATGTAATCAAAGTAGTTTAGTAAATATTTTACTTAGTAAAAATATTTACTTTTGAAGAACAACTAAGAACTAAGAAAACAATACTCTAGCAACATAAGTTTTTAACTACTAGAACATATCAGCAAGAAAACACCAAGTTAATAAAATAAAAACAACTTTTAAAGCAAATAATTAACATAAAGTATTTTCTCATAAATCTTTGTTTTGCAAAAAGAACTAATTGAAAAGCTTTTATAAAGATTCTTCTTTTGATATAAAACAAGGTCATCCTTGGTTTAAACCACAAACAATCTCAACTATAATACAAATTGTTTCTGGTCTAAACTTATATTAACAGAAAATCAATCTTATAAAACACTTTGTGGAAACTATTTTCAAATAGTAGATCAAACTAGCAATGAAAATCAAATTGCAAGTTATAACTGAACTAGAATTGATTTTCATGCAATCAACTAATAAAATAATTTTTGTTTGAAGGGCTACTGTTATCTAACAGAAAACTTTATAAAACCTATCAACTAATATAAAAGAAAATAAATTTAAAATTATTTAAGACAAAAGAAATATAAATAAACCTAAAAGAACTAAAACAGAATCTGTTTTGTGAAAAATACTAATTTAAAATATTCCAAAAATTCTCAAATTCTACCTACTAATAACTAAGATCACTAAGGACCAGTAGCAAAAAGAATCAACTCAAAATAAAAAATTTAGCCATAAAATATTCAGAAAATAAGATTTGAATCAATTTTAAATTATTCAAATTTGGTCAAACTGGATATCTACAGAAACTACATAAAATTTGAGACACAATGCAAAAAGAATCAACTTAAAACAATT
Organism: Hordeum marinum; assembly: GCA_022496015.1. Classification (NCBI taxonomy): domain Eukaryota; kingdom Viridiplantae; phylum Streptophyta; class Magnoliopsida; order Poales; family Poaceae; genus Hordeum; species Hordeum marinum. Next base: position 260,185,957 of record CM039674.1, on the reverse strand, counting down.
AAAAACATAAAAGATATAAAGAAAACAAAATCAGAAACTATTCTGTTTTTAAAACAAAAACAGAAAAAAATAGTAAAATCTATCTAACGGATAGGGGGTGATGTGGCGCTCTGTGATTGGTCTAGAGGTGTGTGTGTTCTAGCATTCCGGGCGGACGGCCGATGTTTAAGGAAAAATGCCTCGGCGTTTAAGTGATCTAATCCTAGCCTTAGGATCGAGATCTAACGGTGAGGGGGTTTCCGATGACTTACAGAGGAGGAGGGAGCTCCGGCGATGCTCTGAGGCGGTGAGGTCGATAGGGACGTCGCTCCAATGGTCCTCCGGCGATGGGAAGATCTCCAATCAACGCGGGCAAGGACAGCGACTCCGTTGGTGGTCGTTAGAGAGGCATAGGTGGTCGGGGGCGACGACGGTGACCTCGGAGGCAGTGACGACGCTCGGGTGATTGACGGGGAGGTCGCTTCGGCGGCTTCGGAGCATGGGCGAGTGCACGGGGAGATGCGCACGAGCGAGGGGGAGCGGTTGGTGGGCTCGGGAGGCGGCGGGGTGTCGGGGTGGAGAGGTGGTGCGGCAATGGCGTGGCGGCTCGGTCGAACTCCGGCGAGGAATTTGCATGGGTGAGAGGGCTCGGGAGAGGGAGATTCGGGGGGGGGAGGGAACGGGTCGAGGGGAGAGGCGGGATTTTATAGGCGGCCTTGGGGCGTCGGGGAATGGCAGGAGGAGGGAGATCCGGCGCGGTGGTTGTCGGCGAGGTGAGGGGAGCGAGAGGAGGAAGGTGACCGCGGGGTTAGCGGGATCGGGCGGTGGGGTCACATGATCAGAGAGAGAGGGAGCGGGGTTAGCGGCGTCGGTGGCCGGTCCGGAGAGGTTTCAGGGTGGGGTTAAAGCAGGTGGGCCGGTGGACTTTAATAACCCGTTAAATCGTTTCCTTTTCTATTTTCCAGGGTATTAAAAACTCATTAAGGCATTCAAAATCTTTCCAAAAAATAAGGTTTTATATACCAAAATTATCAGGGAAATAAATTACATTTAATTAACATTTTTACACGGCCAAATTAAATACTTTAAAAAAATTTATTTTCAGAAAATGCCTAAATTGGTTTTAACTCTTTTGAAATAAATTTTCAAATAACCCCCTGGGTGTTATGGTTCAAATACTTCACAAAATAACCCTTGGTGTGGAGTGTCATATTACTCCTCTCAAATTTCGTCAAGGGGTTTGAATTCTTTCAAACTTCAAATAGGAAATTCAAATATGAAAGTGATCTCCATATCAGGAATTTTCAAATAGTTTTCAATTCCACTTTTCAAATCTTTTTATATTGAAGAAGTCATGTCATCTTCTCTCACTGATTTGAAAAGTAAGAATTTGAATTCAAAAGCACATGGGAAAGTCATGTCATTCCCTCTTATTCAAAAGTTTTTTGAAACTTTCAAATTTCACTCAATTCAATCACTCAAGCAAACAAACACTCATTCTAATATTTATTATAACATTCCAAAATTGGGATGTTACACGACACAAGCTTTTTGCTTCAATAAATTTTAGTTATCCGCCGTCAACCATATGCGGGCTTATGCCACAGTCAATTATGAAGACTCTCAAGCCGCCTCTTCGAGTCGACTTAAGACTCGGGGGCTACAGACATGGATCGACACGCTTTGGTCGTTCTCAACAAGAACCTCGGGTCATTATGAGGAAGACAACCCGGTCATGGGTGCATTACATTATTGGTGGAAGATTTAAAGTCACCCAAGTGGACGAGCCACCATGTTGCGACCGTTCAAACATGGGTGGACTGCCTTATTGGCGGAAGATTTAAAGTCGCCCAAGAGGACGAGCCGCCATGTTCCGACCATTCAAACATAGGTGCCTAGAATTATTGGATCATCATATGGTCACTCGGGGGATATTAAATCCCCTTGTCCAGGCTTTCTATGCCATGAGTTACATATAAAGGAGTTGATCCTTCATCAGGTCACTTGGGGGCTTTGAACCCCCGTGGCCAGGCTTTCTATGCCATCAGGAGTCGATCCTTAAACTGGTGCTATAAGGACGGCTTTTAAACCCTCTTGGCCAAGTTTAAACTAGAAAAGGAGTTGATCCTTTAAATTGGTCACTTGGGGGGGATTTCGGCCCTATGGGTTAAGCTTATTATCTCCTCTTGACCCGGGTTTCCGCCATCTCCGAGTTATACGTGCCTGTTTGCAACTTGCTACTCCATCATGTGACCCGCCGAACTCTTGAAAGTTAATCTTGATAAGAGACCCTGAACTTTTCTAAAGTTAATCTCACACAAACACACTAAACTTGTCAAGGTTTAAACGACGGCTTTTGTCATGAGAGATCCGACTTACAGTGAGCGAGGACAAACTAGTCTTGTTTACCATATCCCCTCCGCTATGTGGCCTGTTCGTACTCTTAGCAATGTCAATCTTTTAAAAGACCCTGAACTTGCTAAGGTTTAAATGAGAAATTTATGTTACGTGAGGCCTGGTTTACAATTTCTTCAGGATTTCTACCTCATTTCTTCGGAAATAAAATATTTTCATAAAAACAAGAGTTGTCTTGTCCTGTCGTGCCTTTAAAGCCGACTTATAGGACGAGACATACATCATCATACATTGCATCATCATTACATTGTCATATCATGCATGCATGGATATCCTGGTTTATATTGCAGGAACTGGTTGTCAAACCGTGTTTCATATTCCAATCCTTAATAGCCAACATGGCTGGATTTTTCATTATGGTGGTTATAACCAGTGTTGAGTAATTGAGGTTTTCAAAACGGGTTATATTATTCAAATCTTAAATAGCCAAAGTGGCTGGATTTTTATTATGGTTTTTATAACCTATAATGGATGATTGAAGTTTTCAAATCCCCTTTAGAGTAATGGCTATTATGCCTTGATCCAAAGAATACCAGCTTACGGCAAGGAGCATGGTTCAACATTGATATGCAAAGATTTCAAGCAATATCATCTAGACAATGGATATGGTTTTATTCTGCAATAAAAGGAATAATCCCGAATCGTTGCAGGCATATAACCGACACTTGGGGGCAACATTATTCAAGTCCAGTTCATATTAAGTATGCAAGTCCCGTGTCGCTGCAAGCATGCACCACGACACTTGGGGGCTAATGCAAGTTGCTTTTCAATTCATCACATTATCAACGAACCCGGTTATCTCAAGGAGATGATCCGGTCTTCAATATTTTTCTAAGTCCCAGCCTAGTATTATTTTACTGAGCCGGCCCTTGGGGGCTACAGATTGTTCATCAAGTCTACATAAATCAGCTCTACAGAAGTCTCTGCTCATTGTTGGATAATGACCTGGCATTTGGGGGGTACATTATTCAACTGTCTAAACAGATTATGAGGTCCAAATTGAAGACCCAGCCCATCACACACTGATGAGCAGGCCCTTGGGGGCTATACATGTGAAATTTAAGTCATTTCCCACATCGGGCGACTTAGATAACAACCCATATTTTTTCCAAAGATATATATCTACAACATTCAACACCAAGTTTAAAGTCCCAGGTTGTTGCAGGCAAAGCAACCCGACACTTCGGGGCTACACTGGCTGAAATTTTATAAGTCCCAGGATGTCTGCCACAAAACAGCAACATAACAACTTCTACAGCTCACCACTTGAGCTACAGGAACCCTACAGCCAAAAACGAGATACTGTCAGAATCTACATAACAAATGAATCAACTTACCCAACTACACAATCAGCAAAGGAGGCACACATCAATAAGCATGAAGCTAGCAAGTTGACATGATGAAACAGTTTTTTAGGACTTCATGAAAATTCCAGTTTTCTGGAATCTGAGACTATAAAGTAGCAAGTTGACAGCAGTAGTTAAATATGTTAGGGAGATCCTATTGGGGTGAAAATTAACAGGAAGGTAGTAGACAACATCTAATCAAAACACTAGCACTGAACATGCTCAAATTCACAACACCTTACAAGATACCGTCCACTCTACCTGGCATAAAAATAACAGCATATTCTCAGACTTTGCAGTTTTTTTTGCATGATGAAACAGAAACATCAAGTAGGCAACTTAACAGCATGGTTCCCACTTATGTGGGTGATTATCATGTAAAACAAAAAATAACATGGCATAATAGATACAAAATACTAGCACTTCCTAGTTGGCACATGTCCCAAAGCAAGCATGGATTAAATCATGCAAAATGACAAAAAGGCATCTCAGCTAAAATGACAGATTTATGAACTTGCTCAAAAGTGAAATCTGAGAGTTCCAATGGCTTCATTGGCTCTTTCTACTCCAAAAGCATGGGTCATACTCATATGTCCAAGTGTAACAAAAAGGCAAAAAAAATAAGCTAGCAAAAGGCCCCTACTCTCATAAGTGGAATCTACTCAAATGGACATGAACATAATTGAAACTTAGTTAGAATGGAATGAGCTAACAAACCTACAAACAAGATACCTACAACAGGGGCAAGTCAAGTGGGGAAACCACTAGTCACCCCACACACACTCACATGCCCACATATGCATGATGCATATGTGCACACACACACACACTCACCCTCCATGCACACAAGTGCACATGGCACTCTCTCAAGAGACAACCCATGTGTGTGGGTGGTCATCCACCACATATACATACATATATGCCCAATACATATATGCATGTGCATATGTAGATGATCACACACACACCACACAACACACACACATGTGCATGCACCAACACACACAAGCATGTGTGCAAAGGCACACACACACACCGCACACCTATACACAAAACCTACACATGCACATGCACTCTCATGCATACACACATGCAAGTGCACCACACACCCACATATATGTGTATGCTCACATGCACATATGCACACACACACTAAGACACACATACACACAAGCATATGTATGCATCACCCCATGTGCACACACACCAAGCACATACATACCTACACTCTAATACAGAAAAAAAAACTAGCATGCTGGAACAAACTTAAACATACATACATGCAGCAGGTAAAAAAACCAAAGAAAACAAAAGAAAAGAAAAAGAAAATAAAACGCACAAACAAAAAGGGGGTTCAGGGGACTCGAACCCCAGACCTGACGGTCGAATGCAGCGGCGCCTACCACTACGCTGCGGTGCGAGATCTGACCAAGAAGGGGTCTCGCTGCACAAGTACACACATGCTACCGTAACCTGACGAAACTGAAGCTGCACTCGCTCACACTAACAGAGAAGGAGGTAGCGAACTCCGGTGATGGCGGGGCTACCAGGCGAAAGCAGGGGCGGACTCCGGCAAGGGAGAACCCCTGACAGGGATGCGCACGCGAGACGAAGCACGAGCGGCACTCGTGCGCGAGCTACGCTCCACCAAGCGCATCAGGAGCCTCTGGACTACAGAGCGCGGGCACCCGGAGCACACACGTGCTAGAACGACGGCGACGACAGCGGCGACCTAGGGCGGAGGGGAAAGGAAGGAATGGAGCGCGGGGATCTACCTCAACTACCTCAACACGACAGCGGGACTGGGGCGCAGCAAGACGTCGTCGGTGCGATGGGGAACTCCGGCGAGCTCCTGAACCGAATGGCGAGGAAGAAGCCCCGGGCAGTCCGGCCTTGAGGAACCTCCTGGAGGCAGGGGAAGAAGATGAGCACGAGGGGAAGCCCTCCTCGGGCACCAGGTCGTCAAAGAAGTGACAAGGAGGCTACGAACGGGCACGAGCAACGCTCGACCGGAGCATCGAGAGCATGGCGACGGCAACACTTTGGGGGAAGCTTACCTGCGGCGAGGGGGATGGAGCAGGGAGGAAAGGAGAAGGCTAGGGCTAGGGCTACGCAGGGGACGCCACTTATAGGCGGCTCGGATCCTCTCCGGCCGTCAAATCAACCGGAGGTGCGACATGACCCCTGTGGATGCTTGCCGTACAGAGGAGGACGAACACGCAGCGAGGGGAGGCCGGCTGGGCTGGTAGCGCCACTTATGGGCCGCGCGGGAGGACAGGAGGCCCACCAACATCTCTCTCTCACTCAGGAAATCACATAAGCTGTTTTTTTAATTTAAAATAAACAGCTAACTTAGAAAAACCCACAGAAATAAATAAAGGACTCTTTGGCAAACAAAAATACTTTTGTAAACAAGACAATATGGACTATTTAATAAAAATGATAGGATGATTTTTAGGGCTAGTAATTTTTAATACTTTAATAAATAACAGCCCATTTTTAATTTAAACCCCAATTCATGCAAACCCCAAACCACAAAAGAACCACTCCCTAAATTATTAAGATAAAAAGGGCTACCTCTTGAACATTTTTAAAATCATTTAATTAGCAACTTAATTCTGCTTATAAAACAACATGAGAATAAAAGGCATATGAAGGGGTTTTGAATGGAAAGAAGAGAGGGAAGGGAAGGGGGGTTGCACACATGAACTCCACCCTCACTCAAACACCAACACCACACAAGACAACCACTCACAACCACCACATCACACAAAGGCACATGAAACCCAACATGGCAACATGAATGGAAATGATGCATGATGGAATGATGCATGAATGCAAACCACACATGGATGACAAGGTGCAATTCATACATATCTCATGACCCAAGGTTCATACATAAGGATACATGCCAAATAAGGTAGGGACAATAATTGGGCTGTCACAACTCTTCCACACTACAAGAGGATCTTGACCCGAGATCTAGGAACGAAAGAAGTCTGGAAATTCGGAACGGAGAAGGTCCTTGCGTTCCCAAGTAGCTTCTTTGTCGGAATGATGAGACCACATCACCTTGAGGAACTTGATAGACTTGTTGCGAGTCTTACGCTCAGTTTCTTCAAGAATTGCAACTGGATGCTCATGATAAGAGAGATCTTCTTGGAGATCGATGTCTTGGAGGTCGATGGTTCGCTCAGGAGTCTTGAAAAATTTCCGGAGCTGAGAAAGATGGAAGACATCGTGCACATTTGCGAAATTTGGAGGAAGCTCTAGTTGATATGCAAGACCACCTCTCTTGCCAAGAACTTTGAAAGGACCAACAAAACGAGGAGCTAGCTTCCCTTTAATTCCAAACCACTGAGTGCCTTTCATGGGAGAGACTCTGAGATAGACTAGATCATCCACTTGGAAGGAAACATCCTAATGTTTGTTATCATAATAACTCTTCTGTCGGGACTGAGCTGCTTTGAGGTTCTCGCAAATGACATGGCACATTTCTTCTGCTTCAGTGATCATGTCATTGCCCAATATCTGACGCTCACCGGTTTCAGACCAGTTAGCGGGGTACGACACTTTCTGCCATAGAGAATCTCGAAAGGGGCCTTGCGTGAGCTAGCTTGAAAGTTATTGTTTTATGAGAATTCAGCATATGGAAGGCAGTCTTCCCACTTCATGCTGAACTAAATCACACAAGCTCTATGCATATCTTCAAGGATCTGATTAACTCTCTCAACTTGACCACTTGTCTGTGGATGGAACGTAGTGCTGAAACGGATCTTGGTACCCATAGCAGTCTGGAAGGACTCCCAAAACTTGGAAGTAAAGCGACTTCCACAGTCAGAAGAGATGAGCTGAGGAATACCATGCAAAGACACTATCCTTGACGTATACAACTCTGCAAGCTGGGCTGCTGAGATAGATTCTTTGACTGGAAGGAAATGAGTCCACCAGAAGGTTTGCTTGAGATCCTGATACATCTTTGAACTGCCTGGATGAATGGATAGAAGAGAATTATGTGCTTCATCCATGATAACTTTTCTGAGATCACCTTTTGGAACCACAAGACGGTCCTCAAAGAACAAGGTATCTTTGTCATCAACTCGAAAGCACTTATACTTCAAAATGCTCTTGGCCACACCTTTCTTCACTTTCTTCACCATAGCATCAAGAAGCTACACTTGGCAAACCTGATCTTCCAGAGTCGGAGAGACTTGGAGATTTGCAAGAAATCCTTGTGGAATCATGTGAAGGTTGAGCTTGCGGAAGGCTTCAAAAAGCTCGGGCCGAAGAGGCTTCAAGATGAGACTATTGCAGTGCGCCTTACGGTTGAGCGCGTCTGCAATGACATTTGCCTTCCCAAGAGTATACTCAATGCTTGGATTGAAGTCCTCAAGCATCTCCACCCAACGAGATTGCCGAAGATTAAGATTGGGTTGAGTGAAAATGTACTTCAAGCTCTTGTGATCGGTGTTCACCTCAACTGGTTTACCCAACAACAAATGCCTCCAAGTCATAAGAGCATACACAACTACCGCCAACTCAAGATCATGAGTGGGGTAGTTCTTCTCGGCAAGCTTCAACTGACGTGAGGTATAAGCAACAATATTCTTGTCTTGCATGAGAACACCACCAAGACCTTGGAGAGAAGCATCACAGAAAACTTGGAAAGGCTTTAACTGCTCGGGAGGAACAAGGACAAAAGCTGAAGTCAGTCTCTACTTGAGCGTATTGAACGCTACATCACACTCAAGAGACCAAACATACTTTACACTCTTCTGGAGGAGATTGGACAGAGGCTTGGCAATTTGAGAGAAGTTCTCCACGAACCTTCTGCAATAACTAGCAAGCCGAGGAAACTCCGAAGCTGCTTCACATTCTGAGGAGGTTCCCACTTCAAGATTGCCTCAACTTTCTCAGGGTGCACTTTAATTCCCTCGGCAAAGATGACATGCCCAAGGTACACCACTTCATTGAGCCAAAACTCACATTTGGAAAACTTGGCATAGAACCGATGCTCTCTTAACTTGTCAAGCACAAGGTGGAGATGCTCTGCATGCTCTTCTTGTGTCTCCAAGAACACAAGGATATCATCGAGATAGACCAAGACAAACTCATTCTTGAAAGGAGAGAAAATGAAATTCATCATTCTTGAAAAGGTTGGAGAAGCATTAGCAAGACCAAACGACATGACAGTGTACTCATAAGAGCCAAAACTCGTCCTGAAAGCGGTCTTAGGAATGTCTTCTTCGCGAATGCGAATCTGATGATAACCCATGCGAAGATCAAGCTTCGAGAAAACCTTGGCACCTTTCAGTTGCTCAAACAACTCATTGATGTTGGGAAGTGGGTACTTGTTTCTGATTGCCTTCTTGTTTAATGGTCGGTAGTCAACACAAAGACGATTCGTGCCATCTTTCTTCTTGACAAACAAAACACCATAACCCCATGGAGATGAACTTGGTCTGATTAGACCCAGACGTTCTTGCTCATCTAGCTGCTTCTTCAACTCTTTCAGCTCTTCAAGGCCAAGTTTATACGGGCGCTTGCAGACCAGTCTAGTTCCGGGCTCGAGATCGATCACGAACTCGACTGACCGGTGCGGAGGCATTCCTGGCAATTCTTCTGGAAAGACATCTTCATACTCATAGACCACCAGAATTTGACAAATCGCCGAGATTTCACCCTTCTCATTAAGAGCAAAGAGACGGATTGTGTCATCGTGAGCTGCGAAAATAATCACATCTTCTGTAGGATGAGTCAGCTTGACTTCTTTTGCTTTGCAATCAATATGAGCCTTATTCATAGCCAGGAAGTCCATGCCCAAATGAGATCAATGATAGAATTCCCGAGAACAATTGGAGAAGCCAGAAAAGAATAATTTCCCATCTTGATAGAAGCATCTGGAACGATCATATGCGAACTCATGCGCATCCCCGTAGAAACCACACGAAACGGACTAGCTAAATGCTCCACAGAAAACTCATGCATAGCGACAAAAGGCATGGATATGAATGAATGCGATGGACCAGAATCAAACAAAACTTTTGCAGGAAAATCATTAGCTGAGAGATTACCCATAATCAAATCATGAGACTGCTCTGCTTCAGCTACATTCACCATATTCACTCTAGCTGATTTGGGATTATGCTTCACCATTGCATTGCCTGGAGGCTTGACAGGAGGAGGAGGCGGAAGACGCCGCTGGTTGCACTTGTTTGCATAGTGGCCCTTCTGACCACACTTGTGACAAGTCACCCCAGAAAGCGGACGAACATTGCCTGGAGGAGGAACAAGAACTCCCTTGGACGCCTGGGGTCTTTGCTGGAATCCTGGGTTGGGTGGGTGGGAAGAACCACGACCACCGAATTGCTTCTGCTACTGCAGAGGATGAAATGGTGGAGGATTTGGCACCCAATACTTCTGCTGTTTGGGAACCATCTGAGAGCCGGAAGAAGAAGAATATGAATCCCTTGAATGCTTCCTAGAGTTCTTCAACTTGAGCTGAGTTGCCTCGACCTTCAGAGCCATGTTATAGAACTGATCAAACTCATGAGGCCCTTGAAGAACTAGGCCTAGCAGAAGCTCATCCTTGAGACCACCTCTGAACTGATAGATCATAGCCTTGTCATCTGGAACATCTTGCTTGGCATAACGGGCTAGATTCTGGAACTCCACGTTGTACTGATAGATAGACTTGCTTCCCTACTTCAGGTGCCTAAACTTCTCACACATCTCCTCAACAAAGCTTTTCAGAATGTAATGAGCCCTGAAGTCGCGAAGGAAATCGTCCCAAGTAACAACACGATCGCCCCTGGAATCCTTGTACTGCTGCCACCAGTCAGCTGCTTGACCCTTGAGATGGAATGATGCAAATCTGACAAAGTCCTCTGGCCTAACATTGCTGCACTCAAAATGCTTACTCATATCACGAAGCCAATCATCGGCATCAAGAGGCTGCTCACAACAGGTGAAAGTCTTGGGCTGGTTTGCAAGATACTGATTGAGTGTCGCAAACTATAGCTGATTCTGAAAATTGCCTTGAAAACCTTGTTGACCCTGCTCCCTTTCTTGCAACAGTCTGAGTAACATCTGAGTGTTCGCATTGGTTGCGGCCATCATAGCTTGCCAAGCTTCTGGAGGAGGAGGAGGCGGTGGCGGTGGAACATCAGTCTGCTCCTCACCACGACCTGGATTGTTGCAAGTTGGTGGAGCCATCCTGAAGATGGACAAAACGCATTAGCTCCTCATTGATAAGATGAATCAAAAGCTGAATCAACTGCTCGAAAGAAATTAAACAATTACAACACAACCTTCCTATTGAAAAATAGTAAGAATGCTTCTTCGATTTATGATAACATCACCGGAAATTAGAAGCCACTTGAAATACACAAAAGTATTGAGCTAAGCACTCGGAACAAATGTACTTGCCCACATACATCTGAAGAAGATGATCCTAGATGACTACAAGATTTCCCACCTAAGAACTTCCGAAAATTTTCTGGTTATGCAATCCGGTGTGGGGGATACAAGGAGGAAATATCTCACACAACTAACAATCCTACACCCCAACTGTATCCATCCTTCAACACATAACCAGAGGCTTTCGCAAATTCATCTAACTCGAATCCTCGAACTCACAACGATACTAAATCATGGTGGTACCCCGGACGCCTCCCCAGTACTAGGTGACTCTGACCTTATCTCACCACGATAAGTATTGAAGTAATTCGGAACACTCTTCGTCCTGAGATATCAAGGAAGCTGAATGATAACAATGTGCCAACATTCTCTGGAGCTCGACTCCCCGGAAGAAATCAAGTCAGACAGGAGGCACCAAGACAGAACCCTGTCACATCGGCATCATATAGACTCCAAAAATACCCGCGTGATCCTAATTTTTTTTGAGCGAGAAGAGGAGTAGAAACAAAATTCCTAAGTCGGATACCTCACCAGAGCATAGAAGAGGAGTAAAAAGAATCCTACTCTCCGATATAACTAGACTCAAAATAGTTTTTACTAGACACGACTCGGCCAAGTTCGAACAAGCAAAGGCTCCTATGGTCGTATGGCTCTGAATACCAACTTGTCATGCCCAAGATGCGCACCTATCCATTTTAGGACACGAGGGCCTCGCAAGGGATAGAGGCGCATATTGCCATTATTAAGTATAGTAACATTGCATCATACATTACAGAAGAGATGAGTATACAAGTTGGCTTACACTCGCCACATGCTAAATTACAAATCCACTCAGAGTTCAAAGCATCAAGATGAAAATAGGGTCCGACTACAGACGAAATAAAACGATAAAACAGATGCAGATGAAAGTATCTCGCTATCCCAAAGATCACAACCAGGTCCTCTACTCATCCGGATACGTCACGTACATCCTGCCTCTCTCCTCATCATATTCCCACTAGAGCTGGGTAAGATCATCCTGCACGTACTCATCTGAACCTGTTCCTGGAGTGTTGTAGTAAACTATGAGCCACAAGGACTCAGAAATCAAGCGTCCGGGTACCAAGACTATTCAAGCTTAAAGGTTGGGAAGGGGTAAGTGTTTGGTTTGTAGCAGCACTAAGCATTTATGGTGGCTAGCTTACGCAACAAGAAATAAATATTAGTGGCCTACGAAGAACGATCGAATCTAGTATGATCTCTACGAGATCCTGAACACCTACTTACGTCAATCATAAGTCCACCGTGTTCTCTCTCGGATCATGTTCGCGAGCAGAGACGATCACGATTACTCACACAGTTGGGGTATTTTATTTAGAGTTTATTTCCAGTTTGCTATAACTGGGTGTTAAACAAATATCCAAGTTGCCACATAACCGCGGGCACGACTTTTCGAAAGATTTAACCCTGCAGGGGTGCTCCAACTAGTCCATCATAAATTACCACACTCCACGGGAATAGCCTCGACCACGGAACTTGTAGTCTTCATATGTGATTCCAAAGGAATTCCAACACCTCGAGAAAACCCGAAGAAAGTCAGACTCCACACGCAAGACATTTGATAAAGGTAAAACAAATCTAGCAAGACCTCCCGACGTGTCGACGAACCCGATAAGAGCCGCGTATCTCATTCTCAGGACACGACGGATGTGCGATGGTTACCACGCCAATCACCATGTTGCCCTGGGCGTCATTAATAAGCTGCTCTGGGTTGGACCAACACTTATGCGGAGCAGTGGCCCGAGGGTTGATTAATTATCCACGGGTTTGCAAGCCCCTATGAAATTTTATTACGTTGTTAGCAAATGTAGTACCAATGTTGGGTCTTGCCAGACAAGTTTTAATCTCAACCGAATAAACAAGGGGGTCCCCATAACAACCCCGAGCGTGTTAGGAGCGCAAAATATGGAAAACATAACACCGGTAACAAGAACTATGGCGGAAACAGCGGAACAAAACACTCAGCAAAAGGCCAAGCCTTCCACCTATACCAAGATATATATGTGCATTAAATTAAACAACAGAAAATATTGTGATATCCAAATCCATGTTATCACACGGAACAACCTGCACCAGCAACTAAGAACGCTATAAGAGGGGCTAAGCAGCGGTAACTTAGCCAATCAAAGGTTTGCTAGGATGTGGAGGTTAGAGGCTGTCATGGCATTCAAGAGGCTGATATTCAAGTGGTAGGTAGCGCAATTGTAACGATAAGAGCGAGAAACTATCAAGCAAAAAGAGTATTGGGATCCGGGTATGATCATCTTTCCTGTTGATTCTTCAGCGAAACAGGTAGCGAGATCCTCGTAGCGGTACTCTCCTGGGTCCTCGTACTCAATATCAACACTCGCGTCTACCCAAGAGACACAACAACAATAAACATCCAACCAAGGTGTAATGCACAACCAAAATGATGCATGATTCATTTATGAAGAATTAGACATGGCAATCCAAAACTTGTCATGTTTCACATGCAAAGTTTGTTTCTTAATGAATCTGGACAGAACCTCATGTGAAGTTATTTAAACATGCATTATCATGGAAAATATGGATGCATCATGCAAAATCGATAGAAATGCATATAAAGAACGCAAGAAACGGAGTTACGGTTCTCACGATACGCTCACGACAAGGTACGGAGGCAAAATCACAAGACCACCAAGCCATAGGCTAATTCTTGGCATTCCAAGGTATCCACTGGATAGGTGATGAAAAAAATCACAATAGCCTCAACAATCAATCAATTCCATGGAGCATAGCTCCCACAAGTCACAAAACAATGAAACCCACAATCTGCCACAAAACAGCAACATAGCAACTTCTACAGCTCACCACTTGAGCTACAGGAACCCTAAAGCCACAAACGAGATACTGGCAGAATCTACATAACAAATGCATCAACTTACCCGACTACACAATCAGCAAAGGAGGCACACATCAATAAGCATGAAGCGAGCAAGTTGACATGATGAAACAATTTTCTGGGACTTTGTGAAAATTCCAGTTTTCTCGAATCTGAGACTATAAAGTAGCAAGGTGACAACAGTAGTTAAATATGCTAGAGAGCTCCTATTGGGGTGAAAATTAACAGGATAGTATTATACAACATCTACTTCAAAGCACTACCACTAAACATGCTCAAATTCACAACACATTACAAGATACCATCCACTCTACCTGGCATACAAATAACAGTAGATTCTCAGACTTGGCAGTTTTTTTTGCATGATGAAACAGAAACATCAAGTAGGCAACTTAACAGCATGGTTCCCACTTATGTGGGTGATTATCATGTAAAACAAAAATAACATGGCATAATAGATACAAAATACTACCACTTCCTAGTTGGCACATGTCCCAAAGCAAGCATGGATTAAATCATGCAAAAATGATAAAAAGGCATCTCAGCTAAAATGACAGATTTATGAACTTGCTCAAAAGTGCAATCTGAGAGTTCCAATGGCTTCATTGCTCTTTCTACCCAAAAATCATGGGTCATACTCATATGTCCAAGTGTAACAACAAGGCACAAAAATAAGCTAGCAAAAGGCCCCTACTCTCATAAGTGGAATCTACTCAAATGGACATGAACATAATTGAAACTTAGTTAGAATGGAATGAGCTAACAAACCTACAAACAAGATACCTACAACAAGGGCAAGTCAAGTGGGGAAACCACTAGTCACCCCACACACACTCACATGCCCACATATGCATGATGCATATGTGCACACACACACTCACCCTCCATGCACACAAGTGCACATGGCACTCTCTCAAGAGACAAACCCATGTGTGTGGGTGGTTATCCACCACATATAAATACATATATGCCCAATGCATATATGCATGTGCATGTGCATATGTAGATGATCACACACACACACCACACAACACGCACACATGTGCATGCACCAACACACACACAAGCATGTGTGCAAAGGCACACACACACCACACACCTATACACAAAACCTACACATGCACATGCACTCTCATGCATACACACATGCAAGTGCACCACACACCCACATATATGTGTATGCTCACATGCACATATGCACACACACACACTAAGACACACATACACACAAGCATATGTATGCATCACCCCATGTGCACACACACCAAGCACATGCATACATACACTCTAATACAGAAAAAAAACTAGCATACTGGAACAAACTTACACATACATATATGCAGCAGGAAAAAAACAAAGAAAAGAAAAACAAAACAAAACGCACAAACAAAAAGGGGGTTCAGGGGACTCGAATCCCAGACCTGACGGTCGAATGCAGCGGCGCCTACCACTGCGTTGCAGCGCGAGATCTGACGAAGAAGGGGTCTCGCTGCACAAGTACACACATGCTACCGTAACCTGACAAAACTGAAGCTGCACTCGCTCACACTAACAGAGAAGGAGGCAGCAAACTCCGGCGACGGCGGGGCTACCAGGCAAAAGCAGGGAAGGACTCCGGCGAGGGAGAACCCCTGGCAGGGACGCGTGCGCGAGAAGAAGCACGAGCGGCACTCGTGCGCAAGCTACGCTCCACCAAGTGCATCGGGCACCTCTAGACTACAGACCGCGGGAACCCGGAGCACACACGTGATAGAATGACGGCGCCGGCAGCGGCAGCCTAGGGCGGAGGGGAAAGGAAGGAATGGAGCGCGGGTATCTACCTCAACTACCTCGACACGACGGCATTACCGGGGCGCAGCAAGACGTCGTCGGCGCGATGGGGAACTCCGGCGAGCTCCTGAACCGAACGGCGAGGAAGAAGCCCCGGGCAGTCCGGCCTTGAGGAACCTCCTGGACGCAGGGGAAGAAGAGGAGCACGAGGGGAAGCCCTCCTCGCGCACCAGGTCGTCGAAGAAGTGACAAGGAGGCTACGTTCGGGCACGAGCAGCGCTCGGCCGGAGCATCGAGAGCACGACAACGACAACGCTTTGGGGGAAGCTTACCTGCGGCGAGGTGGATGGAGCAGGGAGGAAAGGAGAAGGCTAGGGCTAGGGTTATGCAGGGGACGCCACTTATAGGCGGCTCGGATCCTCTCCGGCCGTCAAATCAACCGAAGGTGCGACGTGGCCCCTGTGGATGCTCGCCGTACAGAGGAGGACGAACACGCAGCAAGGGGAGGCTGGCTGGGCTGCTAGCGCCACTTATGGGTCGCGCGGGTGGACAGGAGGCCCACCAACATCTCTCTCTCTCTCTCACTCAGGAAATCAGATAAGCGGTTTTTTTAATTTAAAATAATCAGCTAACTTAGAAAAATCCATAGAAATAAATAAAGGACTCTTTGGCAAACAAAAATACTTTTGTAAACAAGACAATATGCACTATTTAATAAAAATGATAGGACGATTTTTAGGGCAAGTAATTTTTAATACTTTAATAAATAACAGCCCCTGTTTAATTTAAACCCCAATTCATTCAAACCCCAAACCACAAAATATCCACTCCCTAAATTATTAAGATAAAAAGGGCTACCTCTTGAACATTTTTAAAATCATTTAATTAGCAACTTAATTCTGCTTATAAAACAACATGGGAATAAAAGGCATATGAAGGGGTTTTGAATGGAAATAAGAGAGGGATGGGACGGGGGGTTGCACACATGAACTCGAGCCTCACTCAAACACTAACACCACACAAGACAACCACTCACAACCACCACATCACACAAAGGCACATGAAACCCAACATGGCAAGATGAATGGAAATGATGCATGATGGAATGATGCATGAATGCAAACCACACATGGATGACAAGGTGCAATTCATACATAGCTCATGACCCAAGGTTCATACATAAGGATACATGCCAAATAAGGTAGGGACAGCACTTGGGCTGTCACACAAGACAACCCGGAACTTGGGGGCTACACTCTCCAATATATTACTTCAAAGAACTAAGTCATCATGGATAAACTTGGAGCTTGGGGGCTACAGGTAATATGGAGATTAAAATATATATATAGAAGAACGTATTCAAGCTATCAATTTTGAGTGAGCTAGGTCTCATGTTTTGGTGGAGCTGATGCATGGAAAGCCGGCTCAACATCGCCTGGATTTATTTATTCCCAATAACTTTATCAAGTCAACTGGAGTCTACTTGTTTTGACCCGGCATCACCAACGATCATGACCCGGCATTGTCAAAAATCATGACCCGACAAATACTATATAAACAACCCGGCTTTACAGGTTGAACAATGGATGAAATTCTATTTCCCAATATTTTTACCTAGCCGAAGCAATGGAAGCCGGCTCAACTTCATATGGTTTTCTTATCTCTAATAATTTCATTGAGCCAAAGCATTGGTAGATGACTCAACGGTATGGGTGTTTTATTCTCAAAGGACATGGACCTGCAATATGATTGTGAAGACGGCTCATTGATATGAAGAAGAAACCCAGATTTTCAAGGAGCTCCTTCATTAAGCCGGCCAGTGGAGCAAGCCGGTCCTTTAACATATTTATTATTCTTATGTCAGGATCTTACCATGAATAAATTCAAGCTAACCTGGGGGCTAATGTCGGGATTATTATCCTACGGTATAACCCGGCCTGGAGTATGACCCGACAGGAAGTATGACCCGGCAGGAGGTATGACCCGGCCCATTGCATGGTGGCTCATAGGTCACCTCCATTACCGGGTCATAGGACGACCAGGCCCAAGGCCCAGCATGTAAGCCAGCGCAGGCGGCTCAGGAAGAAGGCCCAAAGTAGAGGAAAGATTCCCTTACAAGAGAAAACAAGACCCAGATTAGGACTCAAGAGAGACTAATCCTAATCCTAATCCTAGTAGGACTCTACATGTAAACCAACACCTTCCACTTATATAAGTAGGGGTAGATCACCCCTAGAGGGACAAGTTAAGACAGACTCATGTCATTAGAGATAGACAGATTAGAGGCTCTCGAGGTTAGAGGTATCAAGACAGCACCCTTGTAACCGAGAGATCTTCCACATCATCAATACAACGCAAAGTAGGACGTATGCTTTTACCTCCATCGGAGGGGCCGAACCTGGGTAAAATCGCGTCTCTTCATACCAACCAACCCCTCTCAAGCCGCCACATAGTTGCGATGGCCTCACACCTATGTCCGTTAACCTAGACATCTTGCCGTGACAAATCCACGATAGGTCTCATCTTGAATCAGACGTAGCACTAAGTCGCCTTGTTGGTGTTGGAAATATGCCCTAGAGGCAATAATAAATTAGTTATTATCATATTTCCTTGTTCATGATAATCGTTTATTATCCATGATATAATTGTATTGATCAGAGACTTGTCGTGTCAGTTTATTGCTACTATTTTCTGCATGTCAAGTATATGTTCCTATGACCATGAGATCATGCAACTCACGGACATTGGAGGAGTGCCTTGTGTGTATCAAACGTTGCAAACGTAACTGGGTGACAATAAAGGTGCTCTACAGGTATCTCCGAGGGTGTCTGTTGAGTTGGCATGGATCAAGACTGGGATTTGTTACTCTGTGTGACGGAGAGGTATCTCGGGGCCCACTCGGTAATACAACATCACAATGAGCCTTGCAAGCAATGTGACTAATTGTTAGTTGCGGGATCTTGTATTACGGAACGAGTAAAGAGACTTGTCGGTAACAAGGTTGAACTAGGTATGGAGATACCGACGATCGAATCTCGGGCAAGTAACATACCGAAGAACAAAGGGAACATCATACGGGATTAACTGAATCCTTGATACAGAGGTTTGACCGATAAAGATCTTCGTAGAATATGTAGGAACCAATGTGGAAATCCAGGTCCCGCCATTGGTTATTGACCATAGAGGTGTCTCGGTCATGTCTACATAGTTCTCGAACCAGCAGGGTCTGCACACTTCAGGTTTGGTAACATTTCGGTAGTATAGAGTTATGAATAGTGGTGACCGAAGTTTGTTCGGTGTCCCATATGAGATCCCGGACATCATGAGGAGCTTCGGAATGGTCCGGAGGTAAATATTGATATATAGGAAGTCCCATTTTGGTCGCCGGAAAAGTTTTGGGCTAATCAGTAATGTATCGGGAGTGCCGGTAGTGTACCAGGAGACCACCGGGAGGGGTATTTCGACCCAAGAGGCTTCATGGGCTGTGGGAGAGTAAATACCAGCCTTTTGTGGGCTGGTGGAAGTCCCACACAAGGCCCATGCGGCTGGGAGAAAAAGCCCAAAGGGAAAAAGGTGGAAAAAGGCCAAAAAAAGGGAGGAATCCTAGTCCTACTAGGATTGGAGGAGGAGTCCTCCTCTCCTCCCCACTTTGGTCGACCCAAAGGCTGGCTTTTTGGCAGCCAAGACTCCTCCTCCTCTCCTCCTATATATACTAGAGGATTTTAGGGTTTTGGCACAGAATATTCAGCCACGTGCTACCCGTTCCTCTGGTGCATAGTTTCTCCTCTAGATCGGTTTTCTGCAGTGCTTAGCCGAAGCCCTACCGGAATTGCTCTACCACCATCGCCGGAGCGCCGTCACGCTGTCGGTGAACTCTTCTTCCTCTCCACTTCCTCTTGCTGGATCAAGACGGTGGAGATCGTCATCAAGTTGCACGTGTGCTGAACGCGGAGGTGTCGTCTGTTCGCCGCTAGATCGGAAGGACCGTGAACAAGATCACGAGACGGTTCGTGATTAATTCACGGGACGGATCATGATGAGATCGCGGGACGTATCGTGATGCGATCATGGGACGCTCGGCAATTTGGATCGCGAAGATGTTCGACTACACCAACCGCGTTTCTTAACGCTTCCCGCTTAGCGATCTACAAGGGTATGTAGATCCACTCTCCCTCTCGTAGATGCTCATCACCATGGATAGATCTTGCGTGTGCGTAGGAAATTTTTTGTTTCCCATGGAACGTTCCCCTACAGTGGCATCATGAGCTAGGTCTATGTGTAGATGAGATCTCGAGTAGAACACAAAAGGTTTGTGGGTGTTGATGCTTAGATTGCTTCCTCCCTTGGTCGGATTTTGGTTCAGCGGTATTGTGAGATGAAGCGGCCCGGACCAACATTACTCGTACACTTACGAGAGACCGGTTCCCTCGACGCAACTTGTTTCCTAGATGGCTTGCGGGTGGCAGTTTCTCTCACTTTAGTTGGATCGGATTCGACAAAGGCGGTCCTTGAGAAGGTTGAAAAGCAAATTATGTATCACCTTTGTGGTTTATGCGTAGGTGAGAATCGTTCTTGCTAGAAACCCGTAGCAGCCACGTAAAACATGCAACAACAATTAGAGGACGTCTAACTTGTTTTTGCAGGGTATGTTGTGATGTGATATGGCCCATTACATGATGTGATATATGTGATGTATGAGATGATCATGTGATGTATAGAATTTCACGACTTGCATGTCGATGAGTACGGCAACCGACAGGAGCCATAGGGTTGTCTTTAATTATTGTATGACCTGTGTGTCAATCATTAAGAGCTATGTAATGCTTTACTTTATCGCTAAACGGTAGCAATAGTAGTAGAAGCATGCAGGGCGTGACAACCCCGATGGCAACACGTTGATGGAGATCATGGTGTCGTGCTGGTGACTATGGAGATCATGTCAGTGCTTTCAAGATGGAGATCTAAAGCACAAGTTCATGGCCATATCATGTCACTTATGAATTGCATGTGATGTTAATCCTTTTATGCACCTTGTTTTGCTTAGTACGATGGTAGCATTATAAGGTGATCCCTCACTTAAATTTCAAGATAAATTGTGTTCTCCCCAAGTGTGCACCATTGCGAAAGTTCGTCGTGTTGAGACACCACGTGATGATCGGGTATGATAGACTCTACGTTCACATACAACGGGTGCAAGCCAGTGTTGCACGCGCAGAACACTCGGGTTAAACTTGACGAGCCTAGCATGTGCAGACATGGCCTCGGAACACAAGAGACCGAAAGGTCGAACATGAGTCATATAGTAGATATGATCAACATGATGATGTTCACCATTGTAACCACCTCAACTCACGTGATGATCGGACTTGAGCTGGTGAATTTGGATCATGTATCACTTGGATGACCGGAGGGATGTCAATTTGAGTGGGAGTTCTTAAGTAATATGATTAATTGAACTCATTATCATGAACATAGTCAATAGTGTCTTTGCAAATTATGTTGTAGATTACTAGATCGCGCTGTAGCTCCCTTAATTTTTATATGTTCCTAGAGAAATAGAGTTGAAAGATGATGGTAGCAATATTGCGGATTGGATCCGTGATCGGAGGATTGTCCTCGTTGCTACATAGAAGGCTTATGTCCTTAATGCACCGCTCGGTGCGCCAACCCCTCTAGCATCGTCTGTAGATGTTGTGAACATCTGACAGGTATGTGCTGATGACTACTTGATAGTTTAGTGTGTCATGCATTACGGCATAGAATTGAGGCTTCGAAACGTTTTGAACGTCACGGAACATATGAGATGTTCTAAGAGCTAAAATTAGGATCTCAGGCTCGTGCCCGTGTTGCGAGATATGAGATCTCCAACAAGATTCTTTGCCTGCAAGATGAACGAGAATAGCTCAATCATTGAGCATGTGCTCAGATTGTCTGGGTGCTACAATCGCTTGAATCGAGTGGGAGTTCATCTTCCAGATAAGATAGTGATTGATATAGTTCTCCAAGTCACTTTCACTAAGCTACTAGAACTTGGTGATGAACTATAAAATGCCAGGGATAGAATTAATGATCCCTGAGCTGTTCGCGATGTTTGACACCGCGAAGGTAGAAATCGAGAAGGAGCGTCAAAGTGTTGATGGTTAGTCAAAACCACTAGTTTCGAGAAGGGCAAGAGCAAGGAGGGAAACTTCATGGATAGCAAGTCAGTTGCAGCTCCATTGAAGCAACCCAAAGTCTAACCCAAACTCGAGACTAAGTGCTTCGATTATGAGGAGAACGGTCGCTGAAGCGGAACAACCCTATATACTTGGTAGATAAGAAGGTTGGCAAAGTCGACAGAAGTATATTTGATATACGTGTTATTGATGTGTACCTTGCTAGTACTCCTAGTAGCACCTGGGTATTGGATACCGGTTCAGTTGCTAAATGTTAGTAACTCGAAGTAAAAGCTACGGAATAAACGGATACTAGCTAAGTGTGAGGTGATGATGTGTGTTGGAAATGTTTCCAAGGTTGATGTGATCAACATCGCACGCTCTCTCTACCTTCGAGATTAGTGACGAACCTAAATAAATGTTATTTGGTGTTTTTGCGTTGAGCATGAACGTGATTAGATCATGTTCATTGCAACACGGTTATTCATTTAAGTTAGAGAATAATGATTATTCTATTTACATGAATAATACCTTCAATGGTCATGCACCCAGTAACAATGGTTTGTTGAAACTTGATCGTAGTAATACACATGTTCAAAACATTGATGCCAAAAAGATACAAAGTTAATAATGATAGTACCACATACTTGTGGCATTGCCGCTAAATGTCATATTGGTATAAAGCGCATGAAGAAACTCCATGCTGATGGATCTTTGGACTCATTCGATTTCGAATCGGTTGAGACATGCGAACCATGCCTCTTGGTGAAGATGACTAAGGACCCCGTTTTTGTTTTGATGAAGCGGGCAAGTGATTTATTGGAAATGATACATGTTGATGTATGCAATCCAATGAGTCTTGTAGAATGCGGTGGATATTGTTATTTTCTTACCTTCACTGATGATTTGAGTAGATATAGTGTATATTTACTTAATGAAACACAAGTCTGAATCTTTTAAAAGGTTCAAGCAAATTCAGAGTGAAGTTTAAGATCATCGTCACAAGAAGATAAAGATGTTTGCGATATGATCGTGGAGGTGAACATCTGAGTTACGAGTTTGGCATACAACTTTAGACAATGTGAAAATTGTTTCACAACTCACGCCACCTGGAACACCATAGTGTGATGGTGTGTCCGAACGTCATAGTCGTGCTCTATTGGATATGGTGCATGCTATGATGTCTCTTAACGTTTTATTACTATATTTTTGGGGTCATGCATTAGAAACAACTACATTCACTTTAAATAGGGCACCATCTAAATCCGTTGAGATGACACCGTGTGAATTATGGTTTGATAGAAACCTAAGCTGTCATTTCTTAACGTTTGGGGTTGCGACGCTTGGGTGGAAAATGTTTTCACCTGATGAGCTCGAACCCAAAGCGGACAAATGCATCTTCATAGAATACCCTAAGAACAGTTGGGTGAACCTTCTATCTCAGATCCAAGCATAAAATTTTTGTTGCTAAAACTGGGTCCTTTCTCGAGAAATAGTTTCTCTTGAAAGAATTGAGTGGGAGGAAGATAGAACTTGATGAGGTTATTGAACCTCTGTTTCAACCAGAGAGTAGCACAGCGCAGGAAGTTGTTTCTGTAAAGCCTATGTTAGTTGAAGAGGAAGTTAATGATGATGATCATGAAGCTTCGGATCAAGTTACTATCAAACCTTGTAGGTCGACAAGGATGTGTACTGCTCCTGAGCGGTACGACAACCCCGTCTTGGAGGTCATGTTGTTGGACAACGATGAAACCTACGAGCTATGGAGAAGCGATGATGGGCCCGGATTCCGATAGATGGTTAGAGGCCATGAAATCCGAGAAAGGATCCATGTATGAAAACCAAGTATAGACTTTGGTAGACTTGCTCGTTGGATGGCAGGTCGTTGAGTACATATGGATGTTTAAAATGAAGACAGGCGCTCATGGTGAATGTCACCATTAGTAAATCTTGACTTGTTGCAAACAAGTTTACGACAAGTTCAAGGAGTTGACTATGATGAGACTTTCTCACTTGTAGCGATGCTAAAGTCTATTGTAATTATGTTAGCAGATGCTGCATTTTTCAATTATGAAATCTGGTAGATGGATGTCAAAACATCGTTTCCTTAACGGTCTACTTGAGGAAAAGTTGTATGTGATACAACCAGAAGCTTTTGTCAGTCCTAAGGATGCTAAAAGGTGTGCAAGCTTCAGTGATCCTTCTATGAACTGAAGCAAGCGTCTCGGAGTTGGAATATACACTTTGATGAGGTGATCAAAGTTTTTGAGTCTATACAAAGTTTACGAGAAACTTGTATTTGGAATAAAGTGAGTGGGAGCACTATAGAGTTTCCGATAAGTATATGTGGATGACATATTGCTATTCGGAAATGATGTAGAATTTCTAGAGAGCATAAACGGTTGTTTGAAAAGAGTTTTTCAAAGGAAAACCTGGATAAAGCTACCTAATTGTTGAGCATCAAGATCTATAAAGATAGATCAAGATGTTTGATAAGACTTTCAATGAGTACATACCTTGACAAGATTTTGAAAGAGTTCAAAATGGATTAGTCAGAGAGAAGTGTTCTCGCCTGCTTTGTAAGGTGTGAAGTTGAGTGAGACTCAAAGCTCGACCACGGCAGAAGAAAGAAAAAGGACGAATGTCGTCCCCTATGCTTTAGCCATAGGCTCTGTATAGTATGCCATGCTGTGTACCGCACCTGTGTGTGCCTTGCCATGAGTCCATCAAGGGGTACAAGAGTGATCCAGGAGTGGATCACTGGACAACGGTCAAGATTATCCTTACTAACTACAAGGACTAAGGAGATGTTTCTCGATTATGGAGGTGATAAAGAGTTCGTCGTAAAGAGTCACGTCGATGCAAGCTTTAACACCAATCCAGATGACTCGTACTAGC
This sequence comes from Hordeum marinum, assembly GCA_022496015.1. Lineage (NCBI taxonomy): Eukaryota > Viridiplantae > Streptophyta > Magnoliopsida > Poales > Poaceae > Hordeum > Hordeum marinum. Next base: position 260,161,073 of record CM039674.1, on the reverse strand, counting down.
AATATGGATACATATAGTGGAGCAGCCATTTGGAATAGTACCAAGTGAAGTGTGGTAGCAGTGTTTACGGTTTGACATAGAGATTTGCAAAAGTACACACGGATCTGAATGTCGCAGACCCGTTGACTATAAGACCTCTCTCACATGCAAAGCATGATCGAGCCCCAGAACTCATTGGGCGAATCACATGGTGATGTGAACTAGATTATTGACTCTAGTGCAAGTGGGAGACTATTGGAAATATGACCTAGAGGCAATAATAAATTAGTTATTATCATATTTCCTTGTTTGTGATAATCGTTTATTATCCATGCTATAATTGTATTGATCGGAGACTTAGATGCATGTGTGGATACATAGACAAAACCATGTCCCTAGTATGCCTCTAATGGACTAGCTCGTTGATCAAAGATGGTTAAGGTTTCCTAGCCATGGACATGAGATGTCATTTGATAACGGGATCACATCATTAGGAGAATGATGTGATGGACAAGACCCAAACTACAAACGTAGCATATGATCGTGTCAGTTTATTGCTACTGTTTTCTCCTTGTCAAGTATATGTTCCTATGATCATGAGATCATGCAACTCATGGACATCGGAGGAGGGCCTTATGTGTATCAAACGTCGCAAACATAACTGGGTGACTATAAAGGTGCTCTACAGGTATCTCCGAGGGTGTCTGTTGAGTTGGCATGGATCAAGACTGTGATTTGTTACTCCGTGTAACGGAGAGGTATCTCGGGGCCCACTCGGTAATACAACATCACAATGAGCCTTGCAAGCAATGTGACTAATTGTAAGTTGCGGGATCTTGTATTACGGAACGAGTAAAGAGACTTGTCGGTAACGAGGTTGAACTAGGTATGGAGATACCGACGATCGAATCTCGGGCAAGTAACATACCGAAGAACAAAGGGAACGTTATACGGGATTAACTGAATCCTTGACATAGAGGTTCGACCGATAAAGATCTTCGTAGAATATGTAGGAACCAATGTGGAAATCCAGGTACCGCCATTGGTTACTGACCGTAGAGGTGTCTCGGTCATGTCTACATAGTTCTCGAACCCGCAGGGTCTGCACACTTAAGGTTTGGTGACATTTCGGTAGTATAGAGTTATGAATGGTGGTGACCGAAGTTTGTTCGGAGTCCCGGATGAGATCCCGAACGTCACGTGGAGCTCCGGAATGGTCCGGAGGTAAAGATTGATATATAGGAAGTCCCAATTTGATCGCCGGAAAAGTTTCGAGCTAATCAGTAATGTACCGGGAGTGCCGGTAGTGTACCGGGAGACCACCGGGAGGGGTATTTCGACCCAAGAGGCTTCATGGGCTGTAGGAGAGTAAATACCAGCCTTTTTTGGGCTGGTGGAAGTCCCACATAAGGCCCATGCGGCTGGGAGAAAAAGCCCAAAGGGAAAAAGGTGGGAAAAGGCCAAAAAAAGGGAGGAATCCTAGTCCTACTAGGATTGGAGGAGGAGTCCTCCTCTCCTCCCCACTTTGGTCGACCCAAAGGCTGGATTTTTGGCAGCCAAGACTCCTCCTCCTCTCCTCCTATATATACTAGAGGATTTTAGGGTTTTGGCACAGAATTTTCAGCCACGTGCTACCCGTTCCTCTAGTGCATAGTTTCTCCTCTAGATCGGTTTTCTGCAGTGCTTGGGCGAAGCCCTGCCAGAATTGCTCCACCACCATCACCGGAGTGCCGTCATGCTGCCGGTAAACTCTTGTTCCTCTCCAATTCCTCTTTCTGTATCAAGACGGTGGAGATTGTCATCAAGCTGCACGTGTGCTGAACGCGGAGGTGACGTCTGTTCGGCGCTAGATCGGAAGGACCGTGAACAAGATCGCGAGACGGTTAGTGATGAATTCATGGGACGGATCGTGATGAGATCGCGGGACGGATCGTGATGAGATCGCGGGACGGATCGTGATGAGTTCACGGGACGGATCGTGATTGGATCGCGGGACGGATCGTGATGCGATCGCGGGACGCTCGGCGATTTGGATCGCGAAGATGTTCGACTACACCAACCGCGTTTCTTAAGGCTTCCCGCTTAGCGATCTACAAGGGTATGTAGATCCACGCTCCCTCTCATAGATGCTCATCACCATGGATAGATCTTGCGTGTGCGTAGGAAAATTTTTGTTTCCCATGCAACGTTCCCCTATAGTTGGAACATCCAGGTCTTGACCCTGTGGCTATGATAGCGAAGCAGATCTTGCTGATAAATCGCTGATCGTGCTGCTACAAGATTCCGCTCCTCATCCAAAGCATCCAGCATGTCCTGAGGCGCCATCTCGTTATCAGTTTCAACATACACTACTAGGAGAAACCTTATAGGTAGGACACTATTAGTAGCACTCGAAAGTAAGAGGCACTGCTGGTAATTACGAGTAGCGCTGGATTTCGGTAGTTCTACAAGTAAAGACTTAGCAGTGGTGCTGGAAATAAAAGGAGCGCTAATGCTAAGGGGGGCCTGAGGAGCCCACCGACACTATTTGTAGTAGCTGCGAGGCCCTCAAAAAGCGCTTCTGCTAAGCCTCATAGAAGTAGCGGTTGCTGTGACGAAACCTCTACTGCTACTGGGCCCCTCTTAGTAGTAGCGCTGCTCTTGGAAAGTGCTACTACTAAGCCTTATACTAGTAGCATGTTTTGGAAAGCAGCACTACCACTAAGCATGGTAGGGCCACCTTTTCACCCACCCGCTCTCCCCCTTCTCCCCCCTTTGCACTCTCCCCTCCTTTCCCCTCTCCCCTCTCTAAGTTTCTTCTCCACCATTATTGCCCTTCTTCTCTCTTCCTTCTACCTCTCTTCTCTCCCCATTAATGCCTCTCCACCATAATTCTCCTCCAGATAAATGGCCTCTCTTCTAGCTCTATCTTCCACATTTATTTGGCTCTCCCTCCTTCCATACATATAGATATAGCTAGATCATCTCTCTCCGTCTCCATTAGTTAGCTAGAGTCATCTCTCCTCCCAACAACTAGATATAGCTAGCTATTTAGCCATCCACTTTCGATCCCTATAGGCAGCGAAGGCCTAATGATCTAACTAACCGTGCACAATCTCTCTCGGGGTATAGGTGAGTAAAAATTTGTGCATTTCAAGAATGGGAATATGTGTGTTTGCGATATGAAGGGATTTGTATGAGTGACATGCCCCGTGAGTTGCTTAAGTTTTGCCGAAATGTCGATTTATTTCCGTTTTGGCGAATTTCAAGCAAACTTGATATGTCCTATTTTTAGGCAAGGTCATGCCAAATTTATATATGACTTTAATGCATGCATGTATTTTGCTTATAACCCTTTTGCTTGTTATACCATGCAGTCATTAAGGTGAGTGGAAGGAAGGTGGAGCTATACTTGCAATCCGCGGTGATGGACATGTATGCAAATAATCGGACTGGGATTAGATGTTCCTGTACAAGATGCAAAGAAGGATTCATTTTAGACCCTTTTGATCATGGCAATTTGAAGGTGCACGTGCTGATGAATGGTTTCACGGATGGCTATACTCGGTGGATAAGTGAAGATGATGATAAGGACGTCCACATGACAGGGAATAACGACATGGGGCTAGACGAAGAGATGACCGATCGACATGAAGACGATGGCGGCGGGGAAGATTCCAGACATGGTAGTGGGGAAGATTCCAGACACGGCGAAGAAGAGTTTGGACATGGCTATGGAGAAGATTCTGTACATGACGGAGAAGAGTGTGGACATGGAATAGATGAGGCGACGAACATGCTGCAGTCTTCGATGCTACTAAGTTCACTCGTGCAGGACCCTCATGTTCGAGACTTCCTTCACAAGAGTATGACTAGCGACAGATCTGCTTCTAGAGAGGAGGTGATCCAGAGGTGACTCGCTTGAGTTTCACGCTCGAACTTCTAAAGACGAAGGACAAAAACAAATGGAGAAATAAAAGCGTCAATGAGCATTTGAAGTAGCTACATAATAATGGTCTTCCCACGGGAAACCTGTATCCTACTAGTGTCGAGGAAGCCAAGAAAATCATTTGCCCTCTTGATCTTCCGCACATTAGATACCACACATGCATCAATGATTGCATTTTTTATCAGGGGGAGCACGCGGAAAAAACCAGATGTATAGTGTGCAATGCTTCTCGATACAAGAAGGCAGGAAATAAAGCTCCTCGGAAAGTTGTATGGTACTTTCTGATCACTCCCTGTCTACAGTGGTATTTCGTAGATCATATGGAAGCAAAGCTCATGCGCTGACATGAGGAGAGGACGAAACCCGACGATGGAGATGATCCGAAGCTGAGACACCTCACAGATGCTAGCCAGTGGAGAGCATTCAATGCCGAATATCGATTTTTCAGAGAAGATGCAAGGAACATCATGCTTGGTGCGAGTACCAATGGCATGAATCCATTTGGAAACCAGAGCACCAACCATAACACATGGCTCATCTTTGTATGGATGTACAACCTCCCCCCGTGGTTGTGCATGAAGACAAAGTACATACACATGAGCATGCTGATTCAAGGGCCGAAACAACCGGGAAATAATATTAACCTGTATATGGGGCATTTGAAAGAGGAGTTAGACACGTTAGGGAAATCAGCGGTCAAGACATGGGACGCCAACACACGAGATTATTTCTATATGAGAGCTTCGCTGATGACGACGGTGCACGACTATCTCGGTTACGGGTACACTTCAAGCCAGGTGTGCCACAGATATAGTGGATGCACGGGGTGCATGGATGATACAATGTCTTAGCAGCTTACGTCAACGAAAGATGGCGGGTCTGGGAAAATCGTGTACATAGGGCATCGTAGATGGCTCGAGAAGGATGACCGGTGGAGAAAACATGGAGATCTATTCAATGGTTTGGCTGAGCATCAAGGACCTCCACGTAAGAGGAGTAGTGCTGAAATCAACAAGCTGTTGAATAACTGGGAACAGTGCCCGGCACCGGGAAAGACGGAAAAGGCACCGGAGCCATTGCTGAAGGTATGGAAAACGAGGTATGTTCTCTAGGACTTGGAGTACTAGCACAATCACGACACACCTCATTGCCTTGATAAAATGCATATCACAAAGAATATCCTCGAGAGATTGCTTGGGACATAGTTGAACATGCCGTACAAGACCAAGGATGGGCTGAAGGCAAGGAAAGACTTGGAAGATTTGGAGATCAGGAGAGATCTTCACATGCCCCGTAAAAAGTCGACGGAGGAGACGGGGATGGAGGTGGAGGCGGGGCCAAGGGGCAAAAAAGTGCAGAAGAAGAATTACTTCCGCCCTTCTTTCTTCACCTTAAGTCCAAAGGAGATCGATCAATTCATCAAGTGCCTTACGAGAATCAAAGTCAGTTCCAGTCACTATGGGAAGATAAGCAGATTTCTAGACACGAAGAAGAAAAAGGTTCAGCGGGATGAAGTCTCATGACTGTCACGTGGTGATGATGCAAATACTCCCGGTTGCCATTAGACAAATAATGGAGAAGCACGTCTATGACACGCTTACTGGTATCTACAACTTCTTCGACGTTATCTCTTGAAAGTCCATCAGTGTGAAGCAGCTCCGAAGGCTACAGGAAGAGATCATTGCCATACTAGGTGAGCTTGAGATGTACTTCCTGCCCGTGTTCTTTGATGTCATGGTGCATTTGTGTGTCCACATCGTGGATGACATCATCGACCTCGGGCCGACTTTCCTTCATAGCATGATGTCGTTCGAGAGGATGAATGGGGTCATCAAAGGATTCTTTAGTAACATGTTCCATCTCGATGGGAGCATCGTCAAGGGTTAGCTGACCCAAGAGTGCATCTCCTTTTGCGAGAATTATATAGGCGGCGGAGACCTTGTTGTTGATTTGCCCGTCAATAAGCACCTTGGGAGGCTCGGAGGAGAAGGTCACAACAATGGCCGAAGGGAATTGCACGTGGACTACTCGGATCGATGGGGCGACTTTGACAGGGCTAACTTAGTAGTGCTACAACACCTAGATGTGATAGATGATTATGTGACACTGCACAAATAAAGAAGTAACGTGATCGGGGGATGCGCAAGACGGACGACAAAGTTACTGTAGAGCACAAAGCCACTTTCTTGCATTGGTTCAAAAAGCATATTCTTGCTAATCCCCCTGAATAGGGCAGTTCAGACGGATTGCACATACACGCCTTAGAACATGGCCCCACGCCCAAACACGTATCCTATCAGGCATACGATATCAACAAGTACACCTTCTACATGGAGGCCAAAGACATGGACAGTGAGTACCAGAACTCAGGGGTGACGATTGAATGCGTGACTGACGCCAACTACACAACTGAAAGATTCTAGGAAAGGGTCGAAGAGATCTAGGAGCTTTACTACGCTAAATTGCATACTGCGACGATGTTCCATGTCAGATGGGCTAAGGCCGTCGTAAGAGAAAACAAGTATTTCACTATCATGTGTATACGCGATGCGAATAGCGCTACCGTGAATGTTAACGTCATTGCCAATACTGAGCCATGGGTACACACTAAGCACGTGACACAATGCTTCTTCATAACCGACCAGACCAATCTTGGTCGTGTTGTCATGCTGAGAGGCAAAAGAAGCATCGTAGGAATGTATGGAGTCGCCAACGAGGAAGACTATGACCAATACGGCAACCCTATGAGGGAAGATGACGATGACAATGAAGCATACATGAAAAGAAGAATCAAGACTACATTATGTAAGAAAGATCGTACTCCATGGTGCCAGAAAATTCATAAAGAGGGGCTCAATTATACGTCAACGAACAACAAAGGGAAGAAGCTCAATGTGAAACGTCGTCGACACAGCTAAGAAGCCATCATCTATTTTGTGTACTCACTTAAGTAACCGTTATCGGTCAAATGATGTATACATGGTTCTGGTGATATTCGCACAGTGTGGGGAGAGAGGGAGATCGACGTTCTTGTCGACTACGTGTCAGGCCGTCGGGAGATAAACAAAAAAGGAAAATACAAAAGGGAGAAAGTAGTACAAAAGAAAAAAGGAAAGTAAACAGAAAAGAAAGGAAAATAATAAAAAGAAAAGAAAACTAAAAACTTGAAAAGGAAAATGATAAAAAGAAAAAAATAGCAGTAGCGCTGGACTGGGAACCAGTGTTATAGCTAACTTAGCTATAGCGCTGGTCCTAGTCCAACGCTACTGCTATTTTTCGTTAGCCCCTGCCGCGCGAGCTCAAAATTTTGCCAAGTCCATTCCCCCCCTCCCCACCTCTACCCCACTCTGTTGTCGACAGTCGCCCTGCTCGCCGTCGACCTTGATGCCACCCGTTGCTCGTGCCCTCCCTCGACCTCACCGTCACTGCACGGGCCCGCCCTCGACCTCATCGCCGCCGCCATCTCCCCTATGTTTGACCTCGCCGCTAACGCCCTCTCCCCCGCCCTCGACCTCGCCGCCCCCGTAAGACTATCCTTGTCCTCTCCACTGCCCTCCTCTCTCTCTCTCTCTTTGCTCTCTCTGCTCTCTGCTCTCTCCCTCTCTCTCTAATATGAACCCTAGAATTAGTTTGGGGCAGTACCAAATTTAGCAAATTTAGCTAAATTAGCAAATTTGTATGAACCCTAGAATTACCAAATTTAGCAAGTTTAGGGAAGAAGAAGAAGAAGAAAGAGGAGAGGAATAATAGAAAAGAGGGGAGGAGAAGGAGAAGAGGAAAAAGGAAAATAAGAAGAAAAAGAAGAGAAGAAGAAGAAGATAATAAGAATAAGAAGAAAGAGGAGAGGAGGAGAAGGAGAAGAGGGAAAAGGAAATTAGCTAGGGCATTTTTGTAGGTATATAAATTAGCTAGGGCAATTTTGCAATATGAACCCTATGTCATTGATGTCATATGCTCCTATTGGCCTATGTTTTGCCGGGATGTTGATTCATTTCCGTTCTGGCAAATTTTAGGCGCTCCATATGTCCACTTTTTAGCAAAGGTCATGCTGAAAATTTCTATGATTTTCAGCATGACTTGTGCTAGAAACTAGATAGGACAAATGGAGTGACTGTGATTTGCCGGAAGGGGAATGAACCAATAGGCCCCTTTTTTATTTTCATTATTCATTTCATTCCGACCAAATAATTGAACTAGCATACTTAAATAATCGTAGGAAACATGTGTGACCATGCGGAAGCCGGGGGTGCTAGTCGCCTCGAAGAAGGCCCCGTCAAGGCAGCAAACAATTATTTCAGTTATCTGGACGAACAATAGTTGTCGGTGCAGGGTGATAGTGGCAACAACAACCCCGACACCGACACCAACACCATCACCGACACTGGCACTACTGGCACCGACACCGCACGCGAGACTGGTGAAGGACCCAAGCCAAAGAGGACACGAAAACAAAACGAGCTCGACCTCGGAAAAATTGTGGTCACAACGATGAACCACAAGAAATTAGAGCCAATGGTGCCGGAGGAAGCATGCGTGTGCTACCGCAATCAACTACGATGCATCCTCAGGGAAACCACCAACATCATCAACGAAAAGTTGAAGAAGATACCACATATGGAGCACATGCTCCTAACGAAGTTGCACAATAGGTTCTTGTTCCCCGGGCGGACTGAAAGCAAACTTCTATGGAAGGATGATCCCATGACAAAGATAAACAACATGGAAAAGACGATGTTCACCAATGACCTGTCCACCTGGAAAGTACAGGTGAAAAAAGCAATTGTGAAGAATGAACCGTGGTCCACGATTCATGCTGACAATCTGACACTAACGAAACAGGATGCTACTTCTCGAGCATGCGTTGGTTTCCATGAAGAGGAACGGTTGATGTAGCAAAGTAGATAAGTATTTCCCTCAGCTATTGAGAACCAAGGTATCAATCCAGTAGGAGATACAAGCAAGCGCCCAATAGATTTACCTACACAAAGAATCAAACACTTGCACCCAACGCTATAAAGGGGTTGTCAATCCCTTCATGGTTACTTGCAAGGATGAGATCTGATAGAGATAGATAGAATAGATTACTTGAATGAAAAGTAAAAAAAAAGGTAAATAAATTGCAGCAAAATATTTTTGGCATTTTTGGTTTGTAGATCTGAAAGTATAAGATGGAAAATATACCCGGGGGCCATAGGTTTCACCAGAGGCTTCTCTCATGATGGCAAGTATTATGGTGGGTGAACAAATTACTGTCGAGCAATTGATAGAAAAGCGAATAATTATGAAGATATCCAAGGCAATGATTATGTATATAGCCATCACGTCCGTGTCAAGTAGACTGAAACAATTCTGCATCTACTACTATTACTCCACACATCGTCCGACTCCTACCTGCATCTAGAGTATTAAGCTCATGAAGAACAGAGTAACACATTTGGTAAGATGACATGATGTATAGGGATAAACTTAATAAATATGATGAAAACTCCATATTTTTATCCTCGATGGCAACAATACAATACGTGCCTCGCTAGCCCTACGTTATCACTGGGTGAGGACACCGCAAGATTGAACCCAAAACCAAGCACTTCTCCCATTGCAAGAATTACCAATCTATTTGGCCAAACTAAACCAATAAATCGAAGAGACTTGCAAATATATGAAATCATGCATATAAGAATTCAGAAAAGACTCAAATAATATTCATAGATAATCTGAACATAAACCCAAAATTCATCGAATCTCGACAAACACACCACAAAAGAGTATTACATCAGATAGATCTCCATGAAGATCATGAAGAACATGGCATTGAAGAGCAAAGAGAGAGAAGAAGCCATCTAGCAACTAGCTATGGACCCGAAGGTCTGTGGTGAACTACTCACGCATCATCGGAGGGGAAATGGAGTTGATGTAGATGCCCTCCGTGATCGAATCCCCCTCCGGTAGATTACCGGAAAAGGCTCCAAGATTGGATCTCTCAGGAACGGAAGCTTACGGCGGCGGAAAAGTGTTTTCGTGGCTCTCTCTGATATACATGGAATATTTGTGAATTTATAGGCCGAAGATTAGGGTTAGGAGGGCTATAGTGGGCCCACAAGCCTGGGGCGCACCCTACCCCCCTAGGCGCGCCCCTGTGGCTTGTGGCCACACGGCGGCTCTCCTGCCTTGGTCTCCAAGCTTGGTGGTTTCCTTCTGGTCCAGATAAAATCATTCCGAATATTTTATTCTATTTGGACTCCGTTTAATATTCCTTATCTGCAATACTCAAAAACAAGGAAAAAACAGAAACTGGCACTAGGCTCTAGATTAACAGGTTAGTCCCCAAAATAGTATAAAATAGCATATTAATGCATATAAAACATCCAAAACAGATAATATAATAGCATGGAACAATCAAAAAATTTAGATACGTTGGAGACGTATCAAGCATCCCCAAGCTTAATTCCTGCTTGTCCTCGAGTAGGTAAATGATAAAAATAGAATTTTTGATGTGGAATGCTACCTAACATATTTATCCATGTAATATTCTTTATTGTGGCATGAATATTCAGATCCATAAGATTCAAAACAATAGTTTAATATTGACATCAAAATATTAATACTTCAAGCACACCAACAAGGCAATCGTGTCCTTTCGAAATAACATGGCCTTAGAAAGTTGTCCCTACAAAATCATATGGTCTGGCTATGCTCCATCTTCCCCACACAAAATATCTAAATCATGCACAACCCCGATGAACAAGTCAAGCAATTGTTTCACACTTTTGGTGTTCTCAAACCTTTTCAACTCTCACGCAATACACGAGCGTGAGCCATGGATATAGCACTATAAGTGGAATAGAATATAGAGTAGGTGCAAGGAAAAAGGGAGAAGATAGTCTCACATCAACTACGCGTATCAACGGGCTATGGAGATGCCCATCGACAGATATCAATGTGAGTGAGTATGGATTGCCATGCAATAAATGCACTTAGATCTATAAGTGTATGAACGCTCAAAAAGAAAACGAAGTGGTCGTGCAAGATGAATATCCACTAGTTATATGAAAGTGACAAAATAGGAGACTCTGTATCATGAAGATCATGGTGCTAATTTGAAGCACAAGTGTGGAAAAACATAGTAGCAATTGTCCCTTCTCTCTTTCTCTCATTTTTTTTATTTTTATTTTTTTTATTTTGGTGGGCATCTTTGGCCTCTTTTATTTATTTTATTTGGGCTTCGCTGGCCTCTTTTATTTTTTGTAAAGTCCGGATACTCATCCCAACTTGTGAGATAGTCATGGCTTCCATCATCCTTTTCTCACACGGGACAATGCTCTATTAATGAAAATCATCACACTTTTATTTACTTACAACTCAATACCTAAAACAAAATATGACTCTATATGCAAGATGAAGTGATGGTGCATGTCACGAAAAGCTAAATGGTGGAAGTTGCATGGCAATATATCTCGGAATGGCTATGGAAATGCCATAATAGGTAGATGTGGTGGATGTTTTGAGGAAAATATATGGTAGCTCTTTTGAGGAAGGTGGGTTTGATGTACCGGCGAAAGTTGCGCGGTACTAGAGAGGCTAGCAAGGGTGGAAGGGTGAGAGTGCGTATAATCCATGGACTCAACATTAGTCATAAAGAACTCACATACTTATTGCAAAAGTCTATTAGTTATCAAACAAAGCATTGGACGCATGCTCCTAGGGGAGAGGTTGGTAGGAGTTAACCATCGCGTGCTCCTTACCCTCACACAAAGGTTGACAATCATTAAACAAATCATGCTCTGACTTCGTTAGATAAAGGTTCGCCATACGTGCATGCTACGGGAATCACAAACTTTAACACAAGTATCTATTCCAATTCACAACTACTCACTAGCATGACTCTCATATTACCATCTCTATTATCTCAAAACGATATGCAAGGAATCAAACTTCTCATAGTATTCAATGCACTAAATATGGAAGTTTTTATTATATCCCTCTTGGATGCCCATTATATTAGGACTAAATTCATAACCTAAACAAATTACCATGATGTTTTAAGAAAATCTCAAAATAATATAAGTGAGGTACGGAAGTTCAATAATTTCTATAAAATATAACACCACCATGCTCTAAAAATATATAAGTGAAGTACTAGAGCAACATTGCCTAGCTCAAAAGATATAAGTGAAGCACATAGAGTATTCTAACGAATTCAAGATTCAGCGTGTCTCTCTCAAAAGATGTGTGCACCAAGGATGATTGTGGCAAACTAAAAATCAAAGAATCATATCATACAAGACGCTCCAAGCAAAACACATATCATGTGGTGAATAAAAATATAGCCTCAAGTAAATTTACTGATGGATTGAAGACGAAAGAGGGGATGCATTATGGGGCATCTCCAGGATTAGGATTTTCGGTATCGTTGAATATGGATTGGTCTGCCTTGGTCATCCCCAAGCTTAGGCTCTTTCCACTCCTTATTCCATAGTCCATGAAATCTTCACCCAAAACTTGAAAACTTCACAACACAAAACTCAACCAAAAACTCATGAGATCCATTAGTATAAGAAAAATAAATCACCACTTTAGGTACTATTGTGAACTAATTATTTATTTATATTTGTATAATATATATATTCTAACTTCTCCATGGTTCATACCCCCCGATACAACCCCTAGATACATCAAAATAAGCAAACAACACAAAGAAAACAGAATCTGTCAAAACCAGAACAGTCTGTAGCAATCTGTAGACTTCGAATACTTATGAAACTCTAAAAATTCTGTAAAATTAGTAAAATCTGGGAAATTTTTATATAAATCTGTTTTAAGAATTTCAGATCAATTCGACACTCTGCAAAAATTAAAAAATTTCCTGGACTGAGCGCAAAAGTTTCTGTTTTTCAGCAAGATCAAATCAACAACTACCATAAATCACCCCAAAGGTTTTACTTGGCTCAAACACTAATTATAACAAAAAAATACAAATATTACAGAAGTAATAATGTGCAAAACACATCAAAGCAGAAACATAAAACACAGAAAGCAAAATAAAATCGGGTTGCCTCCCAACAAGCGCTATTGTTTAACGCCACTAGCTAGGCAAAACGCAATAGATCTAGGTATTGTCATCTGTGGTATGCAATCCATAAGTAGCTCTCATGATAGATTCATAAAGTAATTTTATTTTATTTCTAGCAAATTGTTCCATGCATTTCCTTAAGGGGAATTGGAATCTAATATTCCCTTCCTTCATATCAATAATTGCACCAACCGTTGTACGGAAAGGTCTACCAAGAATAATAGGACATGTACGATTGCAATCTATATCAAGAACAATGAAATCTATGGGCACATTTTTCCTATTTTCAACAATAATAACATCATTAATCCTTCCCATAGGTTTCTTTATAGTGGAATCTTCAAGATGCAAATTTAAGGAACAATCATCAAATTCACGGAAACCTAGCACATCACATAAAGTTTTTGGAATCGTGGAAACGCTAGCACCCAAATCACACAAAGCATGGCACTCATAATCTTTAATATTAACCTTCATAGTAGGTTCCCACTCATCATATAGCTTTCTAGGTATAGAAATTTCCAACTCAAGTTTTTCTTCAAAGGATTTTATCATAGCATCAACAATATGTTTAGTAAAAGCTTTCTTTTGATTATAAGCATGAGGAGAATTCAACATGGATTGCAACAAGGAAATACCATCAATCAAAGAGCATCTATAATAAATAAAGTCCCTGAAATCCAAAAGAGTGGGTTCATTACTATTTAAAGTTTTGACCTCTTCAATCCTAGTTTTATCAATCTTAGCATTAAGATCTAAAAACTCCGAATCATTGGGACGCCTTTTAACTAAAGTTGACTCATCTCTAGTCCCATATTTATCAAGATTAACATTAGAAAACAAAGATTCAATAGGAGTCACATCAATCACTTTGAGATCTTCATCAATATTTGGAGATTCTAGCTTCGCGGCCATTTTATTGACTAAACTAGCTTGTTTATCGGAAATTTGTCCCACTAAGTTTTCAAGGTGAGTAAATTGAGATTTCAAACCATAGAACTGTTTAGACATATCATCAAGTTCCTTATTCATGTACTCCCACATAGTCTTTTGTTCTTTAAGTTCTTTCTTGAAGAAGCTATTATAATCATATTGAAGCGATATGAAACTTTTAACGTTATCCTCAATCTCTTCCAACTTTCTAAGGTAAGGATCAAAGCCTTTGGGTTGGGACATAAAGACAACCAACCAATTTAACACACAAGCAAGAAAAAAGCAAACGAAAAGACGAACGAAAAGGGCGAATAAAAAGACAAATCCTTTTGGAAAATCGTTTTAGAATTGGGGGAGAGGAAAACGAGAGGAAAATGGCAAATAATGTAAATGCAAGAAATGAGTTTGTGATGGGTACTTGGTAGGATTGATGTAGATCTCCCCAGCAACGGCGCTAGAAATCCTTCTTGCAACTTCTCGAGCATGCATTGGTTTCCGTGAAGAGGAACGGTTGATGGAGCAAAGTTGATAAGTATTTTCCTCAGTTGTTGAGAACCAAGGTATCAATCCAGTAGGAGATACAATAAAGTCTCCAATAGATGTACCAACACAAAGAATCAAACACTTGCACCCAACGCTGTAAAGGGGTTGTCAATCCCTTCACGGTTACTTGCAAGGATGAGATCTGATAGAGATAGATAAAATAGATTGCTTGAACGGAAAGTAAAATAAAAGGTAAATAAATTGCAGAAAAGTATTTTTGGTATTTTTGCTTTATAGATCTGAAAGTATAAGATGGAAAATAGACCCGGGGGGCATAGGTTTCACTAGAGGCTTCTCTCATGATGGCAAGTATTACGGTGGGTGAACAAATTACTGTCGAGAAATTGATAGAAAAGCGAATAATTATGAAGATATCCAAGGCAATGATTATGCATATAGGCATCACGTCCATGTCAAGTAGACCGAAATGATTCTGCTTCTACTACTATTACTCCACACATCGACCGATTCCTGCCTGCATCTAGAGTATTAAGTTCATGAAGAACAGAGTAACGCATTAGGTAAGATGACATGATGTAGAGGGATAAAATCAAGCAATATGATGAAAACCCCATCTTTTTATCCTCGATGGCAACAATATAATATGTGCCTCGCTACCCCTACTTTGTCACTGGGTGAGGACACCACAAGATTGAACCCAAAACTAAGCACTTCTCCTATTGCAACAATTACCAATCTAGTTGACCAAACCAAACCAATAACTAGAAGAGACTTGCAAATATATGAAATCATGCATATAAGAATTCAGAAAAGACTCAAATAATATTCATAGATAATCTGAACATAAACCCACAATTCATCGTATCTCGACAAGCACACCACAAAAGAGTATTACATCGGATAGATCTCCATGAAGATCATGAAGAACATGTTATTGAAGAGCAAAGAGAGGGAAGAAGCCATCTAGCTACGAGCTATGGACCTGAAGGTCTGTGGTGAACTAGTCATGCATTATCGGAGGGGCAATGGAGTTGATGTAGATGCCCTCCGTGATCGAATCCCCCTCCGACAGATTACCGGAAAAGGCTCCAAGATTGGATCTCTCGGGAAAGGAGGCTTCCGGCGGCGGAAAAGTGTTTTCGTAGCTCTCTATGATATAAAGGAAATATTTGTGAATTTATAGGCCGAAGGTTATGGTTAGGAGGGTTGTCGTGGGCCCACAAGCCTGGGGGCGCGCCCTAACCCCCTGGGCGCACCCTATGGCTTGTGGCCACACGGCGGCTCTCCTACCTTGGTATCCAAGCTTGGTGGTTTCCTTCTGGTCCAGAAAAAATCATTTCGAAGATTATATTCCATTTGGACTCTATTTAATATTCCTTATCTGCAATACTCAAAAACAAGGAAAAAACAAAAACTGGCACTAGGCTCTAGGTTAATAGGTTAGTCCCAAAAATAGTATAAATAGCATATTAATGCATATAAAACATCCAAAATAGATAATATAATAGGATGGAACAATAAAAAATTATAGATACATCGGAGACGTATCAGAGGACTTCAAAAAAATCAAGGAGACTTGCGCTAGAGAAGAAGTCAAGATAAGGTCGGAGAAAATGAACGCGCTCCAGGCCAGGAACATGCCTCCCCACCACCTCGGAAGTCGTAGTTACGAGGGGAAGAGGTGTGTCTGGGCCAACGAGGACGTCGAACATGAAAGTTAGGGAATCCTAGACACCTTTGCAGAGTTCACCAACCCGCAGGAGCATGACTGGATCCAGGTCCAGTACAAGTGGGACCCCATCAAGAAAATATTTTACACAAACCCAACCATGAGGGAGTTCATGAGACTACTAGTAATTGTTATACTACCACCTTATATTAGCTTCCAATCAATTCGACAACAAGTTTTGTCACATTTGTAAACCATCCATGTTCCTTTTCCAGAAAGAGTAGCACCAAAAGGCAGCCGAAAGCAACGAGTCTTCTCAGTCATCGGTGAGGCCAAAGTGGGACACCCCTTCCAACCGGGCCCTCAACAAAATGAAAAAGGTGTCGGAGGATAAACTGCCGTCGTATGGAAGTGTGCACGGTGTCGGAGATGGCGCTTCATTGAAGACGTGGTACCATGAGAAGCCGAAGGAAAGAAGGCAGAGATGGTCATTGCTTAGTCAACAGCACATCGATGAGAAGGTCGCGCTTGCGGTCAATAAGGCCAAAGTTGAGACCAAAGCAGAGTTGGAACAGATAGTCGATCAAAGGGTCAGTGCAGCGGTAGCTAATGTCACGGCTTATTTCACATCATCCTTTACCATCTTTATTCCATCAATTTTCGATTGGACGAAGAAAAATTGAAATAAAGGGCTAGAGGACTTTCCCCTTCCGAGCTATGTCGGGACCAATTTGGTGAACATCGCACCACCAGCACCATCTCACGCCACCGCACATGCTCCCGTACCTAGTCCCGCTCCTGTTCATAGCAGCCCGTCTTTCGTCTCTGGCCTGGTCAGTGGGGCTTCACCTTTGGCTGAGCTCGACGCCCTCACGGTAATTACATGTCATACCCTCTTGACCAGCATATCTATAGTCTTCCATTTCATTTGCCTTTTGGATGTTTGACGTCGCAGACATGTCGTCGCAGGCCGACAAAACCCCGTGTACCCTACTGTACGACATCAAAGGCCAGAAGGTGGACGTGGGAAAGGCAACGATCGTGAACCGAAGGAACGCATGTTATACAACCGACGAATGCCCCATAGCATCTTCAAAGTTTGCGTGGCTAGTGTCAAAGTGTGCTTCGAGAATTTGCCTCCTTTGGTACAAGTCGATGACGACGAGACCCCTAAACGGATTGTCGCATGCAAGAGCTGCTTCTTGCCTTGGCCGAAGACTCTTCTTTGTGTCGAGGCACCCGGTAGCACACCAACGACAACTCCTAAACAAGGTATGCACACCACCCCATCTACCCCAATTACCTGCCCGCATCGTGTGGGTGATAGCGGGCGATGCGAGGGAGAGCCTCCATTAGTCCCAGATGATGTCGCCCCTCTCGAAGCAGAAAAATGTTGATGATGTCATGGAGGAGGAGGATGATGACCCTAACCAGTATATCAATACCGCCTATGATGAAGCTCGGGACTATGACTCAGGCTATGAGCGCCAAGATGAATGCTTTGATGCTGCCTGATTTTCCGGAGCCGGAACATCCTAAGGCTGATAGCAAAAAGTCTCTCTTCATGCGATCCTCGTAGGAGACACCTCCGTATGCCGCCTCTACCCAGCAAGAACAACACGAGGGCCATCCACTATTTAGCCCGACAAAACTGTGGTGGTGGTTAGGGAAGTTACAGCGGCCGACTCACTACCTCCACCCGTCAACAAGCAAAGGAAGAGACCATAGAGGAAAGACTCTAAAGGTGCTAGAGTTGCTTCAAGCAGCCAGCCGCCTCTAAAGCCCCGGAAGGTAGACAAGATACTTGTCGTAGGTGCGGAGCGTTTCCATGTCGCCGTCCACCCGATCCTACCTCAGAAAGTGTTGGAGGACATACTTAACAATGATCTAAGGAGACTTCATGATGATGTGCTGGCCAGAAAAAAGCCTTCTCATCTCGGAAAAACAAGGATACCCGCTTTACATGGCTCAGGTTTCGGGTGGGAGGTTATACGTCAATAGAAGTCTCGCAGATAAGTTCATCCTGCGATTTGACTACATCTATGACACGTTCCACATGACCAAGTTGGATTTTCAGTTCATCTGCATCTATGCGTTGTATCTCAACTACATCATCAGGCACGACAACATAAAATATATCTGCGTCGCGGACCCGTACTATATGCATGAGAGCTTCTTGGCAGTCTGTAAAGAGCACCATGACTATGCGAGCATGTACATCGGTGAGTTCATGGTAGCTAATAAGGACAAGGAAATGATTCACCTGCTTTATCATCCCACGTAAGTCATCCGCAGATATACTTTCGTAAGTTTTAATCAATGTTGAGGATATCACTTATCGTTATCATCTCAGTCAGTTGGGGATTAGAGATTAATCGAAAATCAACCGATTAATCAATTTGATCGGTCGACTATTATTTGTTTGCAAAATCGGCCATTTTTTGCAAAATCCTAGGTTCGCAACAATGAAATATGATATATTTAACACCAAAAATATATTTAACAAAAGTGTTAGCTTGTTTCCTAGCCTCCGATCCTCGTGTAATGACAAACAAAGTAGCGAAATAGTACATATTGCATAACAAAGTCCACAAAAACACAAATAAACATAATTTTTGCAAAAATAGTGCAACGATTATGCCTGATTTATCGGAAGATTCCCCATAAATCGCTTGTCGGAGCGATAAATCGGTCCAAAAGATAAACGGTGAAGGCATAATCTTATCGGTCACCCCACGAGTAGAGATAAATCGGACGATAAATCGTTGAATCGGAAGATTTTTCTGAACAGTGGTTTTAATCATTCCTTTGCAATCATGGAGGCTAATTTGAGGTGTACTTACTTTGTGCAGTGGGGGGGTCCTCATCTGTCTATACCCACAATACGCCCATGCTCTCTACTTGGACCCAGCAAAGAACATCAAGAAGAGGGATTACACGCACATAAAGAGTGTTCTCGATAATGCCATTTTCACCTTCAGCCTTAGTGGTGGATATATCCAGGTGAAAAAGAACAGGAATAGAGGGCCGGTTTTCGGCCGTAAGACCGACTTCTACTGCATCCAGCAACAGGATGATAGTAAGGCTGATGGATTCTACCTCATGCATCACATGATCAAGTATAGAAGGGATAATCAATGCCTTCGCATGTCAGCTAATTCCAGTGATGCCGAGATTGTCAACTGGGAGACAAGCATAGGAAGAACACCGGGTCATCGAATCCGAGCTGGGTTTTATCATGTACAGTGTGAACTTGCCCAAGTGATGATGAAGGAGGTCCTCAGAAAATCAGGGATGTGCTACCATCGGCCAATGAGTCGGAGGACGTCCGAACACTACTCAACGCTCAACATCTAGACCTGAAGCCTTTCACGAAGCTCGGGTGCTTCCTCCCTGACTATGAAGATTGGAGTGCCGACGTGGAGTGATTGACGATGATAATATATATGTTTAATTAGTACTACTGTCTTTCTATGAACTAGCGTAGATCGCTCTAGTTAATTAGTTTGGGTATGAGGAACTTATTTATGTTTACTATAGGTTGCTTGTATTTTGCTAACTATGCCTATTTGTGTTTCTCAAGTACATTATGTTGCATATTATTGTTAAATTCATCAACTTATGATGTAGGTACATAGATCGGAGATGGTGAAGGATTGCTACGTCGTATTCATTGGGAGGGTTCCAGGAGTGTACCACCACTGGCCAGGTGCTCAGGCCCAGGTGGACAGGTACCCGGGCGCTATCCATAGAGGGTTCGTCAGCAGAGCCGAAGCGGAAAATAGTTACTTGAGGTGGACGCTCCGGCAAGAGAGGGAGCAAAACCGTTGCCTCAAGAAGTACTACTTAGTCGCGCTCTTGCTCATACTGATCGCTCTTCTCTTCTACATCATGGTTTAGATAGAGATGATGGAACTTGTGTGTGCCATGACTGTGTAGTTGCATTTATTCAAGACATTACATGACTTCTGTATCTCTATTTTCGAGATGTGATGATATTTGTATTGGATGATGATGGTGCTGGTATGACGAGTCTCCTGTATGTGTATGATATGGTGAGAATAATGTATGTTTATTATGATATGATGAAACTATCGTAAAGATAATGCACAAATAGGATTAGGGCAATTAAATTTTAGCAGTGCTGGTTTATCAGTAGCGCTGGTAAGTAGTAGCAGCAGCGCTGGTTTAGCAGCAGCACTTGTGGTAAACCAGCGCTAGTGCTAACAGTAAACTCTTAGTTGTAGTGCCTCAGCAGTAGCGCTGCCACCACTCCTACTACTAAGGGGGAAAACAAGCGCTACTACTAGGCTTTCTCCTAGTAGTGATAAGCCGCCACCCAGGGCGAGTCATGGCGGATATCTCTTGGGAGAACAGCTTCCGCGCCATCAACCTTGAAGAAAGGCGTATAGCCTGTTGACCTGTTAGGGTGGTTCTAATACTTCAAAGAACTGAAGGTAACTCCTCCACCCAACAACTCGGCGTTCGCTCCAGAGTAACCATAAGCCAGGGTTTTATCCCTCTAAGGTCTCTTGGTTGGCACGTACTGCCTGCCCATTGGACTGCGGATGAGCCACGACGGTGTCACGCCCAAGATGTGACCCTATCCTTATTTTGGCTCGAGGGCCTTGACAGGGAAAGGAGCACATCTCGTTGTGTTGCAAGAATAGATATCATTACAAGTACATGTACATAAGAGATGATTATATGGAATTGGCTTACACTCGCCACAAGCTACATCAGAATCACATCAATACAGCAACATATTCAAACATCATACATAAGAGCAGGGTCCGACTACAAACGAAAGCAAACGATAAAATGACATCCATCCTTCCTATCCGAGGATGCCGCCTAGAACCCATCCTAGATCGATGAAGAAGAAGAACTCCAAATAAAACAAAGCATCACTCTCACGTCAAAGCATCACATTACCTGTACCTGCAACTGTTGTTGTAGTAATCTATGAGCCACAGGAACTCAACAATATCATTTCCAAGGGTATCAAGACTATTAAAGCTTAATGGGTGAGGTAGGGTTAAGTGGTGAGGCTGCAGCAAGCAACTAAGCATTTATTTGAGTGGCTAACTTACGAATACAGAAAGTAAAGTATGGTGGTCTACGCGTAACGAACGTGAACCAGTAATGATCACTAACTGATCCTGAACACCTACTTACGTCAAACATAACCCCATCGTGTTCTCTCTCGGATAAGGACTCACGATAAGAGACAGTCATGGTTAGGCACATAGTTGGTGTATTTTATTTGAGTTTACTTCAAGTTTGCTATGACCAGGTGTTAAACAAAGTTTCCAAGTTTGCCACATAACCGCGGGCATGACTTTCCGAAAGATTTAGTCCTGCAGGTGTGCTACAACTCATCCATCACAAATTAACCTCACGCAGCGGGAATAACCTCGACCACGGATCTCGTGATCTTCCTAGGCAATTCCACAAGAAATCTGCCACCTCGAGATAGCCCGAAGTATTTTCAGAATTCCTCACTCAAGACGTTCGAGAAAGGTAAAACAAATCTAGCAAGGCCGCCCGACGTGTTGGCAAACCCGATAAAAGCCGCATATCTCGTTCTCAGGACACGACCGGATGGGACTAGCTACGAGGAAAACCAATCCCTGAGTTTTCTCGAGGCAGCCTCGCAGGCATCCCATTTTGGACCAACACTCATGAGGAGCACTTGCCCGGTTGGTTGATTAAATTATCCGCGGGTGCCGGCGGGCCCCTATGCATTTTATTAGTTATTAGGCAAATGTAGTACCAATGTTGGGCCTTGCCAGACAAGATTTATCCCAAAACGAAAAGCAAGGGGGTCCTCATAACAACCCCGAGCATGTTAGGAGCGCTCAATTATGGAAGATAACGCCGGTTCACAAGTAACTAGGGCGGCAAGAGTGGAACAAAACACCGAGCAAAAGGCAAAGCCTTACACCTTTTACCAAGTATATATGTGCATTAAATTAAATAGCAATAATATTGTGATAACAAAAGAATGTCCATGTTGACACATGGAAGCAATTGCACCTGCAGCTAGAAATGCTATAAGAAGGGCTGAGCAAGCGGTAACATAGCCACACAATGGTTTGCTGGGAGGTGGAGGTTAGAGGCTTATCATGGCAATGTTGGGAGGCTTGACAAACAAGTGGTAGGTAGCGAGACATAATGATAAAAGCGGGACAACTAGCAGAGCAATGATAGTAGTGGTATCTAGGGAAATGTGTCATCTTTCTTGAGATCCCGCTTGAAGAAGAACGAGTCCATGAAGAAGACGAGCCTACATAGTTGAACGAATCCTCACACTCCGAACGCTTTCGGAACTCTATCGAGAAGAAGCAATCCGGAACAAACAATCAACACATGATGCACCACAACATATGCATGACATGATGTGCAAACCAATATGATGCATGTCCGATTTAATTATGACATGCATGACATGGAAAATCGCATCAATCAAATACTACCCATTAAGTGAAGCTCAATATGCAACGAGTTGCATATTGATGAAACTCCATGATCAAATATTTAGTTGAGTCTCGCTTATTTACTCGGCAACATTAAATGTTGCTAAACATGGCAAGAGGTGAAGCAATAACAACTGCATCATCTAGGCATTTTAAATGAGGATGGAAGCATCATATAGCATTTCCAAAACAACTCCATATGCATATTATAATTTTGGTCCAGATCTGTATTAAACATGTTTTATATTTATTAAACATGAAAATAAAGTGCGACATGTGATTCTACTCATTTTTCTAGTCAAGTTACATATGTATAACATTTTAATCGGAGCTATGGTTTAAAAGTTATGAAATAAATCATCTTAGCATGGCATTTACGCAAATTAATGCAAACAGCAACGTTAAACATTTTAAACACATGTGAGAGTTGGATTTTGTGAATCTATACGAGAATCTTGTCATCTTTGATTTATAAAGTTTTTACATATGATGCATGGATAATTATTTATGAAGCTCTCAAAAACATGCATTTCTGTCATTATGAAATGTCGTGATAAATAGGAAATTTGTCCATCGAAAAAAATGAATGAGCCGAAGCTAAACTGGTCCTCTACGCACCATATAACTAAAGCACACCTTGGGCGATGGATAGGGGAGGCGAGTTGAGCTTGAGGGGAACTCACCTAGTGGGCCTAGCCCAACACGGCAGCGGCAAGAGGCGATGTCGGGCCTGCTCGGTTGGCGACAGGGGCAGCCCACGCGGGTCAATGCACGCTGGTGCTTCGTCCCCAGCCTCCTGCCCGAACGCAGGGAGGCGGTGGTGGCTCGTGGCTCCACCATTGACGGGGAAGGCGACGAGGCAACGAGTGCGCTTGAGGAGGCCGGGAACGGATGGATACGGAGGTGGCGGTGCCAGATCCAGCGAGACCCGGTGATGGCGAGGTGTAGGGGACCGACAACGACGGACATGGAGCTCGAGCAAAGGTGCTACCGGGAGGAGGAGGGCTTCCACAATGATAGCAAAGCCAATGGGCAATGAAGTAGTTGCGGCGACGCTGAGCAGATCCGGCGAGGGCGGTGCCCACCGGCGACCTTCGGCCAGGTGGCGAGGGGCGAGGGTAAAGTCCGGTGACGGGATCCGGTGCGCTCAAGCGGGAGCTCGCGGGAACCTGTGGCTCGGGCGGCTGGAGCGGCTCGCACAGGCCTTGTAGGCTACCACGGTGGCGTTCCAGGCCCGGAAGGGCCAGAACCGGGCCCAGGTGGGCTTGCGGCAGAGGGAGGCCGGGAAGGCCACGTGGCATCTCCCGCTTGGCCGCAGGGGCGGCTGAGGTGGCGATGGCCCACTAGGGCAACAACAAGTGGCGGCGGCAGGCTGGCTATGCACGGATTCCGTGGAGAGGCGGCTGGGTGGCATGGATTTTGAGGCAGACATGGGAGAAGGCCAAAAAATGGACATGGGGTGTCTATTTATAGCAGGGAAGGGCTAGATTAGGGTTTTAGGGAGGTTTTGGGGCCCTCCGATCGCGATCCGATGGTCCGATCGGAGAGGTGGGTAGCTGGGCTATGGTGTGATGTGGAGAGTTGGTTGGCTGAGATGAGAGGGAAGATAGTGACCTGGCATCGAGTTTTGAAATACCGGAAACGTCTCATAAATAAACCGATGACTACGCTGCTATGGTTGACCGTTGGGGTATCAAACGACATCTGCTTGTGACGAAATTTGGCAGGTGGTCTACCGACAATAAAACAAGACTGCACGCCAACTTTTGAACCAATCCGAGAATATTTTTCGCGTGCTTTAAAAACATTTTTTAACGATGCCATGGGCGTGTGCGTGTGTGGTTGGTCTCGAAACGGGCGAAAACAAGAACGGTGAGAATCGACGAATACGAACGGATGCAAGGTTTTGAAAACGAGTGACGATGCTATGCAGATGATGCAAATGATGCGATGATGAATGCGACAACCAAATGAATCACACGGCGAGAATGGAAATGAATTGGAATCTTCTGGAGCGTCGGTCCCGGGCTGTTACAACTCTCCTCCACTACACAAGGATCTCGTCCCGAGATCTAGAATGAGAAGGGCAAGAGAAAGAGCAAGAGGTAAACTTAGTTGCTTCTCTAACAAACGAGTGAAACCAATGATCATTGAAGGTTTCAACGAGATGAAGAATGACACAAGGAACAAGGAAGAATTCACAAGAAATTTGGGCATCACTTTAGTAGGAAATAGAGGCAAAATTTATAAGATGGAAGGAATTTGAACATAGAACACAACACTCCGGTAAAATGAATAAGCAAGAAAGAACATGATCTTGATAAAACAAGATGATTGTTGAAAGAGAGCAACATGACAAAGCCTCCGGAAGAAAAGAATAGGAACTAGATCATTGGAAGGAAAAGAACAGAGAAGAAAATAACAACTTCTACTACCATTGAACTTGAAAAGCTTCGGTTGAACGGAGTTGTTGAAAAACCAACAACGACAAGAATTAGCTTTTTGTGGGCTTATGGACAAGATCTTAAAATAATGAGGTGATAACCAGCCACTGACAAAACAAGGATTGCTTGAAAGCAAGAGAGATGAAAAACTTCTTTCACGAAGAAGAGGAGGAGAAAACTTGGATCATTTATGACACCATGATAGCAATAATCCTTAGGAAATGCTTTAGGTGAAATTGTAACAGCCCGAGACTGATGCTACAAAAGGTTCCCCTTGTATTTTCATTCTCGTCGTGTGATTCATTTGGTTGTCGCATTCATCATCGCATCATTCGCATCATCTGCATAGCATCGTCACTCATTTTCGAAAACTTGCATCCGTTCGTAGTTGCCGGTTCTCTCCGTTCGTGTTGTTTGCCGTTTCGAGACCCATCGCACATGCACGCGCCCGCGGCATCGATAAAAATATTGTTTTTAAAAGTACATATAAAACTTTCTCGGTTTGGGTCGGAAGTTGACGAGCAGTCTTGTTATATTGTAGGTGTACCGCCTGCCAAGTTTCGTCGCAATCAGAGGTCATTTGATACCAAACGGTTAAAAACTATAGCGGCACTATAGCCGGTCAAATCGTCGGACGTTTTCGTTTTATAAAACATGTTGTTGGGCGTCCCGCTTTCCCTCTCTTCTATGCCTAGCCCTTCTGCACAGTGCATAGACCCCTCGCGCGCCCGATAGCTTCCTCACATCCGAATCGTCGATTCATGACTGTTGGATCCGTCGACCCCGTAATACCCCAAATAATCATTCGTTTGTCAATTGAACTCCGTAACCTATTTATTCTTAAACGTTCGATCTAATCAAAGGCTCCAAACTTAATCTGCTTTCCCTATATAAACCAACTTCATACCATGTGAGACAAAACCCTGATCCTCCCCGCCCAAATCGTGCCGCCACCCACCTCGCATTCCCCACCGAGCCAACCAGCCTCCAGATCCTCAGCGGCCACCCACTGTCTCCTCCATCGTCGCCCCCCCCCCCCCCCCCACCCAGCAGCCATCTTCGCCCGCGACGAGCCTCCCGAGCTGCTCTGCCCAACCTGCTGGACTCTCCATCGCCGGCAACAACCAGCACCGCAAGGCCCGTTGCCTCCTTCTCTTCCCTCTCTCACCTGCTCTCTCTCTCACGTTGCTCCCTCTCTCTGCGTGCCAGATCACAGCCGCCATGGACGCCGGAGTCCTCCCGCGTAAACACCGGAGCCCAGCCATCGGCCAAGCCGCGCCACAGCAGCACCAGGCCAGGACCCCGTGATCTTCTCCCTTCGTTTCTCCTGCTTGCTTTCTTCTTCTCTCCCTCTCACATCTCTCTCTCTCTGTGCGCCATGGACAGGACGCCATGGATGGTTGATCCCCGTGTCCGAGCTCCGTAAGCCATGGCCGGCGCTGGGAATGGGTTCCCCATGCTCGGATCTACCGTCTCCGCCCGTTCCCCCTCCATATCCGTGCCATCCTGCCCTCCGCGGCGCCAAGTTCTCTGCCTCGCGGTGCCCTGCTTCCTGTTTCGCTCGGGAACGAGCGCTCCAGCGCGTGGAAAGGCCTCCTCAACCCAGCAAGGTGAGCAGCCTCCCCCTTCCTAATCACGCTCGCCCGCAGTGGATTTGCTGCTGCTGCTGCCGCTGCTTTACCTGCCATCCCCGCCGGCAACCTCTGTGCGTCCATGGAGGCCAAGGTCGCCCTTTTCCCTATTAAGTCGTATAGACGTTTTCCTGCCTTTTATTCAGCCTTTGAGGCTAGCTCATCTGGTCACCTGCAGTTTGTCACACAAAGGAGATCCTGGGTTCGAGTGCAGGTCTCCACAATTTTGTACTCCTTTTATTTATCTTTGCTGGCACGCATGCACACCGCCTGGGTCAGATCTGCTACTGTGCTTGTGCAGTCTGCAATATTTGGCCCATATGTAGTTTTTGGTCCGCTGCGAATTATCAAATTGTCTAGGATTTTGCAAAGGTCGTTATTTTGCATTGCTAGTAAATCATTATCCATGCATCGGATTAAGACACTTTATATGAAACTTGACTAAAATTTTATGTAGTTTCATAATATCCAATTTTCACACATGTTCAAAATGGTTAAACTTATTGTTTGTCTAATTTGCGTAAATGCTACGTTAAGATGATTTATTTCGTAACTAATTAACTGTAGCTTCGATTTTAACGTTCACATATGTAACTTGACTAGAAAAATGTGTAGAATCTCATGGTGACCTTTATTTTGCTGTTTAACAACTCTAAAATGATGATTAGGGCAGAACAGTACCGAAACCTTAATTTGCTTATGAAGTCGTTTCGGAATTGTTGTTCGTTGCTTCTGGCCTCATTTAAAGTGTCTAGGTGATGTAGTTGTTTATGCTTCACTTCTTGTCATGTCTAACAACATTTAACATTGATGAGTACCTAAACGGAAGTGAACTAAATAATTCGAACGTGGAGTTTCGTCAATATTCAACTCATTGCATATTAAACTTCATTTAATATGTAGGAGTTGTTTGTTGTTCTTGCCATGCCATGCCATGCGTTGCATATTAAACAGGACATGCATCATATGTGGTTCTGCATCATGTCATGCATATGTTGTGGTGTACCGTGTGTTGATTGTTGTTTTCGTATTGTTTCTTCTCAATAGAGTTTTGAAAGCGTTCGAAGTATGAGGATTCGTTTGACTACGTTGGCTCAGTTTTTTCATGGACTCGTTCTTCTTCCAAGCAGGATCTCAAGCAAGATGACACATTTTCCTGGATATCACTACTATCATTGCTATGCTAGTTGTCCCGCTTGGCTATGTCACGCCTCTCATCATTATCATGAAAAGCCTCTAACCCTCCACCTTCCTAGCAAACCTTTGAATGGCTATGTCACCGCTTGCTCAACCCTTCTTATAGCGTTTCTAGCTGTAAGTGCAATTGCTTTCATGTGACAACATGGACATTCTTTTGTTATCACAATATCATTGCTATTTAATTTAATGCATTTATACACTTGGTAAAGGGTGGAAGGCTTGGCCTTTTGCTCGATGTTTTGTTCCACTCTTGCCGTCCTAGTTACTTATGAACCGGTGTTATGTTCCATAATTGAGCGCTCCTAACATGTTCGGGGTTGTTATCGAGACCCTTTTGATTTTCGTTTTAGGATAAAGCTTGTCTGGCAAGGCCTAACATTAATACTACATTTGCCTAATAACTAGTAAACTTGCATAGGGACTTTCCGGACCTCGTGGATAATTAATTAACAACCTTGGTCAGTGCTCCTCATGAGTGTTGGTCCAAACTAGAGCAGTGTGCGGGGCCACCACAGGGCAACTTGGGTGATTTCTATCAGGTCACTATACGCGTTGCTTATCCACCGTGTCCTGAGAATGAGATACGCGGCTCCTATCGGGATCGTCGACACGTCGGGAGGCCTTGCTGGATTTGTTTTACCTTTCTCGAATGTCTTGCGTGAGGAACTCTGATCTTCTTCGGGCTATCTCGAGGTGTCAGATTTCCTTTGGAATTGCTTAGGATGATCACGAGATCCGTTGTCGAGGTTATTCCTGCGGAGTGTGGTTAATTTGTGATGGATGAGTTGGAGCACCCCTGTAGGGTTAAATCTTTCGGAAAGTCGTGCTTGCGGTTATGTGGCAAACTTAGATACTTTGTTTAACATCCGGTCATAGTAAACTTGAAGTAAACTCAAATAAAATACACCAACTGTGTGCGTAACCATGACTGTCTCTTCTCGTGAGTCCTTATCCGAGAAAGAACACAGTGGGGTTATGTCTTACGTAAGTAGGTCTTCGGGATCACTTAGTGATCACTATTAGTTCACGTTCGTTATGCGTAGACCACCATACTTTACTTTATGTATTCATAAGTTAGCCACTCAATTAAATGCTTAGTTGCTTGATGTAGCCTCACCACTTAACCGTACCTCACCCATTAAGCTTTAATAGTCTTGATACCCATGGAAATGCGATTGTCGAGTCCCTGTAGCTCACAAATTACTACAACAACAGTTGCAGGAGACGATTTTTTGTGAGCGCGATGCTTGTTTGAATTGGACTTCTTCTTCTTCATCATCAATCTAGGATGGGTTCCAGGCAGCAGCCTGGGATAGCAAAGATGGATGTCATTTTTTCGATTGATTTTGTCCGTAGTCGGACCCTGCTCTTCTATATGATTTTGAGTATGTTGTTGTATTGATGTGATCTTGATGTAGCTTGTGGCGAGTGTAAGCCAATTCCATATACTCACCTCTTTGTAAATGTACTTGTAATGATATCCATTCTTGCAATACGACGAGATGTGCTTCTATCCTTGTCGAGGCCCCTGTGCCAAAATAAGGATAGGATCGCATCTTAGGCGTGACAGAAATCCAACCCAAGATAACTCCGAGAAGACATGATGGGTTTACTTATCTCATTCTTGATAATTTTTCTTCGAGACTCCTCATAATCAAGAATTAATAACACCATCTCAAAAGACAATGGAGAAGGAATTGAACTTAGATATCCAAGATAAAGAACACTTGAGCACCTCCAACAAGAATCTTGAAGAACAATTCGAGAAGAATTACATCCTTAACAAACCACCATGAAGAAGCATCGAGATGAACTTCGGAATAAAAGGATGATAGAAAAGAATTGAAGGTTGCAAAACGACAAGATTGAAGCCTTGCTATGCTTTAGCTGAAGCTTCGCGAAGAGATATTTGAGAATAACTTGGAACTTCGGAAACAAAAGCTGAACAACTTAGAATCGAGAATTTGATATCATGAACAACTCTGGAAGAAGGATTGAGACCACCTTGATGAAAAGAATAAGAATTATGTTATGCCTATTCTTCATCAAGTTAAATTGATGACAAGTAAGGGATTCTGCCACCACTTATTCTTGTTGCAAAGAATTGAAGAGAAAGAGAGAGAGAGAGTATCACAAACTTGAAGAAGTCGTGCACGAGAACACCGATAAGAATTAGAAACTAAAGAGGATAGTAAAAATGAATGATATAACATGAGAACGAAGAGAGCGTTATCCACCTAATAGAAAACTTGAACGAAGCACCGGAATAATTGAGATACGAACGAAGGAACAACACTTGAGAAGAATTTGAGAACGAAGGCTGAAAGCTGAGAACGAAGAAATCTTCTGAAATGATGGCCTTCGGAGGATCGAGAAATGAAAACAATTATGAAATGCACCAGATAGATATGGGTGGAATTCTCATGATAAAAAAAAATTAAGAGGATAACACGAAGCTGAAACCACGCATCTTCAAGAGAATGAGCAAAGATTTAAGAGAAACTCTCCTTCGGTTTTCAATGTTGAGAATGATGACAAGAATCAACACCATGAATATGGAGACACTCCGGAATAATGAATAAAGAAAGATTGAGCCAATGATGAAACTGATTTAGAAGCAATCTTCGAGAAGGCATATGACTGATGAAATTCATTCTTACGTCATATTAGAGGAGAACTTGAGAACATCTTTGAAAAGATTAGAAGATCCAGGTAAGACCCTGGTGAAAACCTGTGGGTTATGGGCCCACTCAAAGAAACCACCGTTGAGACAATTGCTTAGAAAGAGATATTGCACCAGAAGAAATTAAGAACTTGATGAGGTGAGAACCTCAAAATAATTAAGAGGATACAAATGGAAATGAAAGTCTTCTGAGATACCTTTTGCACTTCGGATAGAATAGAGAGATATGAAAACCAAGAGAGGCTTGAAAAGAATTTCCAACAAGGAAACCATTGAACAAATGAGAAAGGATATGATGAACACCGAGAGCTTGAATTGAATCCACCGGAGAAGAATAACAAGGAGAACAATGAATATGAGGATAGATCTTGAAATTGAAACTCCTGATAATCTCCACAAGGAATCACCGGATACAATATGAAGAAATGATAGCGGAAGCATTGATGAAGAGAAAGCACTTGGATGAGAATTAATCATCAAAGAAAAAGGGCGGGAGGGCGGGGAAAACAAAAAAAACTTGGGACAGATGAGACGAACTCCAGAAAGAAATATGCGGATTGGTCTTGTAAATATTGAAAAGGATAAATTCACTTGAAGAGAAGCACACCGGTAGGAAAAGAATTGATATAATAACTTGATTGAGCACAAGAATTAGCAATCCCACAGAAATATGAGAACACCGCTTCAGAAAGATATGATATCACCAGTTGACATCGAAGCAACTCAAATTACCATACTCCAACAAAACAAATGATGAGGCTTACGAAACAAGCCAGAACAAATTCATGACAGAGATTTCGCTCGATATTTTCGTGGTAAGGTTCGCTCGGGCTCGATCGTACATTGGATTGTCATATTGAAATGACGTTCGAATATGCTCCCTAGGCGTAGCGAACTACAAGGCTTGACGAAGCATATCTGATGACATATATCGAGACTGTCCTCTGTAAGAAAGGCCGTGAACAAACAAATCCACTAGATGTCGAACCCCAACCTCACATCATGATCTGTTGGAA
Source organism: Hordeum marinum (assembly GCA_022496015.1). Lineage (NCBI taxonomy): Eukaryota > Viridiplantae > Streptophyta > Magnoliopsida > Poales > Poaceae > Hordeum > Hordeum marinum. Next base: position 260,129,537 of record CM039674.1, on the reverse strand, counting down.
GATAGCCTAGGTAACTACTTGAATTCCCACCTAAGAACTCCCGAAACTTTCTGGTTATGCAATTTGGAGTTGGGGATACAGGGAGGCAAAATATGTCACACAACTACCAAGCCCTACACTCTAACTGTATCCATACGTCAACACATAACCAGAGGCTTCGGAACTCCATCTATCTCGGACCCTCGAAAACACAATGATACCAAATATGGCAGTACCCCGGACGCCTCCCCAATACTGGGTGACTCCGATCTTATCTCGCCATGAAAAGTATTAAAGTTATTTCGAAAATCCTCCGTCCTGAGATACCAAGGAAACTGAACGATAACGATGTGTCAAGAATACCCTGGAGCTCAACTCCCCGGAAGAAATCAAGTCAGACAGGAGGCACCAAGACAGAACTTCGTCACATCGGCATCATATAGTTTCCAAAATATCCGCGTGATCCTAAATTTTTTTGAGCGAGAAGAGGAGTAGAATGAAAATTCCTAAGTCATAATTCCTCACCAAAGTATAGAAGAGGAATAAAAGAAACCTACTCTCCAATATATAACTAGACTCAAAATAGTTTTTCACTAGACTCGACTCGACCAAGTTCGATCAATCAAGGGGGCTCCTAGGATGGTACATGCTCTGATACCAACTTGTCATGCCCAAGATGCGATCCTATCCTTATTTTGGCTCAAGGGTCTCGACAGGGATAGGAGCGCATCTCATCGTGTTGCAAGAATGGATATCATTACAAGTACATGTATAGAAGAGATGAGTATATGGAATTGGCTTACACTCGCCACAAGCTACATCAGAGTCACATCAATACAACAACACATTCAAACATCATACATAAGAGCAAATTTGCAATTATTCATCTACTACTAGAATTTGGATTTATTTTATCGATGCCTCCCAGGCTGTCGCCTAGAACCCATCCTAGATCGATGAAGAAAAAGAACACGAAATAAAACAAAGCATCACTCTCACGTCAAAGCATCGCATTACCTGTACCTGTAACTGTTGTTGTAGTAATCTGTGAGCCACAGGACTCAACAATCTCACTTCCAAGGGTATCAAGACTATTAAAGCTTAATGGGTGAGGTATGGTTAAGTGTTGAGCCTACAGCAAGCAACTAAGCATTTATTTGAGTGGCTAACTTACGAATACAAAAAGTAAAGTATGGTGGTCTACGCATAACGGACATGAACTAGTAATGATCACTAACTGATCCTGAACACCTACTTACGTCAAACAGAACCCCACCGTGTTTCCTCTCGGATAAGGACTCACGATAAGAGACAGTCACGGTTGTGCACATAGTTGGTGTATTTTATTTGAGTTTACTTCAAGTTTGCTATGACCAGGTGTTAAACAAAGTTTCCAAGTTTGCCACATAACCGCGGGCACGGCTTTCCGAAAGAGTTAACCCTACAGGGGTGCTCCAACTCATCCATCACAAATTAACCACACGTAGCGGGAGTAACCTCGACCACGGATCTCGTGATCTTCCTAGGAAATTCCACAGGAAATCCGCCACCTCGAGATAGCCCGAAGTATTTCTGGAATTCCTCACTCAAGACGTTCGAGAAAGGTAAAGCAAATCCAGGAAGGCCGCCTGACGTCTTGACAAACCCGATAAGAGCCGCGTATCTCGTTCTCAAGACACGACCGGATGGGACTAGCTACGAGGAAAACCAATCCCCGAGTTTCCCCGAGGCGGCCTCACAGGCAGCCCATTTTGGACCAACACTCATGAGGAGCACTGGCCCGGGGGGGGTTGATTAAATTATCCGCGGGTGCTGGCGGGTCCCTATGCATTTTATTAGTTATTAGGCAAATGTAGTACCAATGTTGGGCCTTGCCAAACAAGCTTTATCCCAAAACGAAAATCAAGGGGGGTCCCCATAACAACCTCGAGCATGTTAGGAGCACTCAATTATGGAAGATAACACTGGTTCACAAGTAACTAGGGCGTCAAGAGTGGAACAAAACACCGAACAAAAGGCCAAGCCTTCCACCTTTTACCAAATATACATGTGCATTAAATTAAATAGCAATAATATTATGATAACAAAAGAACGTCCATGTTGACACATGGAAGCAATTGCACCTGCAGCTAGAAACGCTATAAGAAGGGCTGAGCAAGCGGTAACATAGCCACACAATGGTTTGCTAGGAGGTGAAGGTTAGACGCTTATCATGGCAATGTTGGGAGGCTTGACAAATAAGTGGTAGGTAGCGAGACATAATGATAAAAGCGGGACAACTAGCATAGCAATGATAGTAGTGGTATCCAGGGAAATGTCATCTTGCCTAAGATCCTGCTTGGAAGAAGAACGAGTCCATGAAGAAGACGAGCCAACGTAGTCGAACGAATCCTCACACTCCGAACGCTTTCGGAACTCTATAGAGAAGAAGTAATCCGGAACAAACAATCAACACACGATACACCACAACATATGCATGACATGATCACTACTACAAAAACGTCTATAGCTAATATGGACATTAATGGCGCACCATGTATGTGGTGCGCCACTGCTATATAGCAGTGACGCACCAGATATGGGTGCGCCATTAATGGCCATATTACTAATGGCGCACCTGGTGTGTAGTGCGCCATTACTAGTTTTGTCCTGGCCCCACACCCCTCCCCAGACTTAGAAGTGGCGCACCAGGGGAAAGTGCGCCATTACTAGTTTTAACTAGTAATGACGCACCGCACCCATGGTGCGCCACTACTAAGTTTGTCCTGGCCCCACACCGCTTCCCAGACTTAGCAGTGGCGCACCAGGGGAAAGTGCGCCATTACTAGTTTTAACTAGTAATGGCGCACCAGTAAGAGGTCCGCCATTGCTATCTATACGTATGGCGCACCCCTAACTAGTGCACCATTGCTATCACCCCTTATCCCCTCCCTCTTGTCACGTTCTCTCCCCTCCCCTTCCTCCTGACTCACCCACCCACCTCCCTCGACTTCGATCTAGATCGGGAAGCCCCGGCCGCCCGCATCTTCCTCTCCCTCCCAACCACGGCGAGCCCCCTTCCCCCTCCCTCACACCAGATCCAGGGCATGGAGCCGTGGTGAGCTCCTTCCCCAACCCTCCTCACCGGATCCAGAGGAGAGCTAGTGACCACGTCCTCCGGCGAGGGTGTTGCTCCGGGGTGTGGAGGCCGCCGAGCTGCAAGAGGAGGAGCTCCCCGCCACCCCAAGGCCCCAGATCCAGCCGCCACGACCATAGCCAGGCTTCCAGATCCTCGTCGTCGTTGAGCTGGCCCATGATCGATGAACGACGGCAGATCCGGCGGCAAGGCCAAGGTGCCGCAACGATGGCGCCGGTGGAGGGTGGTTTCTTCTCCACATCCACGCGCCAGGAGAGGAAGCAGCCTCCGCGTTGTTCTGCACCAAGTTTGGCAACGGGGGACGCACGGCCGTCCTCCTCGTCCTCTGCATCCATGGCGCTCATCCCGAAAGGTACTACGCCTTTCCCGCATTAATCCTGCTTCTGAATCGATCTGCACAGCTGATTTTTGCCTATTGCTCTGTTTGCCTGCAGGGGAGGTACCGCTGGAGCTCTAAGACGGCCTTAAACACCACCGATCTGGTCAGAGGTTGGGCAGATAAGGCCCTGCGTCTCCTGCTCCTTCCCATGTACGTGTTCATCCCAGTCTCTGACTCTCTGTCCAGACTTAACTACGTAGCGGATACCTAGTATGGATATGATTACGAGCTAGCCGGATTGGATTATGTAGCCTACCTCAATGCTTAATTAGTCTGGCGGTTTGTTGCATGCATACATGCATGCATCATGGTAGAGAATTGAAATCACTAGCTCTAGATACTTCGTGGTTGAATGGTTTGCATCGCAGTGCACGATCAAATTTTGTACATCTAACATTTGATGAACTAGATGCAACTTGCTTTTGATTCAGATGATTTATATCTGTGTATGATGCATTAAAAAATATCTTTGTATGAGTCCTGCATAGGTCATCGTTGGAGGAGAGGATGATGGTGAAGCAGCAGAGGATGATGGTGCCCGGCCATGGCGAGCGAGGAAGCCCCAAAATTGATAGGTGGCTCCCTCCTATCGTAAGTTCAGATGTCACACATCCTATATGTTGTGCAAATCGGAGAGATGCAGAATGCTTTTCTCATGTATTTTGTTATCTTAGGTATGGATTTGGGGCGTATTTCAAGCAGGTAATAACCTACTCTGATGCTTTCGCTCTAAGAGAAAAGTGTGCCACCCCTATCCTCAAGTAGGTAATAATTAATCATTTATGAGCTGATGGACAACAATTACTCTATTGGCATGCAAGTACTACTTTTACATTGTCATGACAGGAACAATTAATTTGACATGTATCATTGGTACTGCTAAAACATTTCGTTCATGTTTCAACAAATTTGGTGAAGACCACTTTATATGTATTTTGCATATATGAATTATCTCCTGTTGCTTTCTAAGATGTTAGTTCTTTTAGTTTTAGCCCTCTTATCTTTAATTCCTGGCTGCTGGACTACCTGTAGGTCAATGAGTTCATCTGCGGAAGCTATCGCTGTGAGCAGTCCATCCGCGACGCGCTCCGCAGCATCTTCGCCGGGCACAACGAGATCCTCAACGTCTGGAAGTAAGTCGCCGGCCATCTGTTTCCTGATGAATTTTCTTTCTAGCTCAATGTGATCGGATCTGACTAGTACATTCAGATTTGCTCTTGTTTTCTTTTCAAATAGTACTAGTAGTCTATATTCCAGCTATGCGACTACCTGTAGCCACTTGAACCGATGAGAATTCTTCAAGCCTACCTATAGCCACTTGAACAAATGTCTATCTCAGATCTGCTCATCTAAAAAATCCAAGTGGAGTAGTATACTAGTAGTATAGTACAATAATATTATCAAAAGGTAAATGCCCTGATTATTTAGCTCTGTCAGATAAATACTCGTCGAAAGTGGGATCCTATCAAAATTCATTTCCATTATAATCTTACTCATACAATATTCACACCATGTAATTATGGAAATATATGCTCATATCTAGTTCTGTATAAAAAATGATAGTATTGACATGCTATACATAGTTTGTTTGTCTTTTTTTTATTTTGTTACATTTTGCAGGGATAAAGTGAAGAAAAAGAAGAAAAGATTACTAGAAGATTAGTTTTAGGATTTTCTTTTATTTCCTTGCAATTTTCCTTTTATTGGATACTTGTAAAGACATAGTAATATTCTTACTATAATAAAAATTATGATTCTATTTCATTTTTTGTTTTTAAATTATTTTTCCTTATAGGTTGTTTTTTGTAAATTTGGATTTTTTTGTTTTCCAAATACATTACTAGTGGCGCATTTCAGCCCTTATTAGTGGCGCACCTTCCTTTATTACTAGTGGCGCGCCTATAAGGCTGTTAGTGGCGCACCTGGAGGGAATACCAGTGGAGCACCTAAGGGTTAGTAGTGGCGCACCATGTGGTGCGTCAATGGTATTTGGATTACCAATGGAGCATCAAAGGTGTGCCATTACTAACAATTACTAATGGCGTGTTAATAGTGGCGCACCCATAGTGCGCCATTAATAGCAATATGTGGTGCACCACTAATAGCCTTTTTTTCTAGTAGTGGATGCGCAAACCAATATGATGCATGTCCGGTTTAATTATGCAAGACTCAACTAAATATTTGATCGTGGAGTTTCGTCAATATGCATTGCATATTGACGAAACTCCACGATCAAATATTTAGTTGAGTCTCGTTTATTTACTCGACAACATTAAATGTTGTTAAATGTGACAAGTGGTGAAGCAATAACAATTACATCATCTAGGCATTTTAAATGAGGACGGAAGCATCATATAGCATTTCCGAAACAACCCCATATGCATATTATGATTTTGGTCCAGATCTGTACTAAACATGTTTTATATATATCAAACATGAAAATAAAGTGCGGCATGTGATTCTACTCATTTTTCTAGTAAAGTTACATATGTAGAACATTTTAATCGGAGCTATGGTTCAAAAGTTATGAAATAAATCATCTTAGCATGACATTTACGCAAATTAATGCAAACAACAATGTTAGACATTTTAAACGCATGTGAGAGTTGGATATTGTGAATCTACATGAGAATCTATTCATCTTTCATATATAAAGTTTTTACATATGATGCACAGATAATTATTTATGAACCTCTCAAAAACATGCATTTTTCTATAATTATGAAATGTCGTGATAAATAGGAAATTCGTCCATCGAAAAAATGAATGGGCCGAAGCTAAATAGGTCCTCTGCGTGCCATATAACTAAAGCACGCCCTGGGCGATGGATAGGGGGGGGGGCGAGTTGAGCTTGAGGGGAACTCACCTAGTGGGCCTCGCCCAACACGGCGGCGGCGAGAGGCGATGTTGGGCCTACTCGGTTGGCGACGAGGGCATCCCACGCGGGTCAACGCACGCTGGGGCTTTGTCCCCAGCCTCCTACCCGAACGTAGGGAGGCAGCGGTGGCTCCGCCGTTGATGGGGAAGGCGATGAGGCGACGAGTGTGCTTGAGGAGGCCGGGAACGGATGGATTCGGAGGTGGCGGTGCCAGATCCAGCGAGATCCGGTGATGGTGAGGTGCAGGGGACTGACAGCGATGGACATCGATCTCGAGCAAAGGCGCTATAGGGAGGAGGAGGGCTTCCACGGTGACAACAAAGCCAACGGGGCAACGACGCAGCTGGGGCGACACTGAGCAGATCCGGCGAGGGCGGCGACCTCCGGCCAGGTGGCGAGGGGCGAGGGCGAGGTCCGGCGATGGGATCCGGCGTGCTGAGGCGGGAGATCGCGGGAACCCCTGGCTCGGGCAGCTGGAGCGGCTTGCGTGGACCTCGCAGGCTGCGATGGCGACGTTCTGGGCCCAGGTGGGCTGCAGCGGAGGGTGGCCGGGAAGGCCGCGTGGCATGCCGCGAGGGTGGCTCAGGTGGCGGCGGCCTGTTGGGGGCTCCGACAAGTGGCAACGGCACGATGGCTTTGCACGGATTCCGAGGAGAGGTGGCTGCAAGGTGGGAGGCGGCTGGGTGGCACAGATTTTGAGGCAGAGGTGGGAGAAGGCCAAAAAAATGGACATGGGATGTCTATTTATAGCAGGGAGGGCTATATTAGGGTTTTAGGGAGGTTTTGGGGCCCTCCGATCGCGATCCGATGTTCTGGCCGAAGAGGTGGGTAGCTGGGCTATGGTGGGCTGTGGAGAGTTGGTTTGGCTAAGATGAGAGGGAAGATAGTGGCCCGACATCGAGTTTTAAAACACCGAAAACGTCTCATAAATAAACCGATGACTGCGCTGCTATAGTTGACCGTCGAGGTATCAAACGACATCTGATTGCGATGAAATTTGGCAGGCGGTCTACCGACAGTAAAACAAGACCACCCACGACCTTTCGACCCAATCCGAGAATATTTTCCGCGCACTTTAAAAACGGTTTTTTAACGATGCCATGGGCGCGTGCGTGTGTGGTTGGTCTCGAAACGGGCGACGATAAGAACGGGGATAATCAACGAATACGAACGGATGTAAGGTTTCAGAAACGAGTGATGATGCTATGCAGATGATGCGAATGATGCGATGATGAATGTGACAACCAAACGAATCACACAACGAGAATGGAAATGAAACAAAATCTTCTGGAGCGTCGGTCTCGGGCTGTTATAGACGGAGACATCAAGGCGAATATGTTCACTTTCATAGAATGCTTTCATAGCCCCCTAGGACAGATTTGTACCATTGTCAGTAATGATATTATGAGGGTAACCAAAACGAAAGATTAGCTTCTTGACAAATTGGACGGCCATGGCTGCATCGCACTTGCTGATCGGCTCTGCCTCAACCCACTTGGTAAACTTATCAACCGCCGCCAAAAGGTTGGTCTTCTTATCTTTAGACCTCTTAAAAGGCCGAACCATATCGAGCCCCCAGACCGCAAACGGCCAGGTGATTGGAATCATGTGCAACTCCTCAGCTAGCACATGGGCGCGTCGTCCAAATTTCTGACACCCATTGCACTTGGTAACTATGTCCTCCGCGTCATTATCAGCCGTCAACCAAAAGAAACCGTGTCGGTAAGCCTTGGCCACCAAGGATTTTGAGCCGGCGTGATGATCACAATCACCAAAGTGTATCTCATGTAAAATTTCCTTTCCCTCTTTAGGGGAAACGCAACGCTGAAAAACACCAGTCACACTGCATCAGTGCAAGTTGCCATTGATGATAGTCATGGACTTGGGCCACCTCACGATCTGCCGCGCCAAGGTTTCATCCTCGGATAATTCGCCACGAGTCAGATACGTCAGACATGGCAACGTCCAATCAGGAATAGCACGGAGAGCCGCCACTAATTGTCCCTCCGAGTCAAGTACAACAAGATCCTCCTAAGAAGGTAATTTGACTGACGCATGATGCAAGGCATCTAGAAACACATTAGGTGGCACCAGCTTGCGCTGAGACCCCAGTCTTGATAAGGCGTTAGCTGCCTCATTCTTTCGACGATCAATATGATCCACATGATAACCCTTGAAGTGATCGGCAACGATATTAACCGCCTGGCGATAAGCTGCCATACGAGGGTCCTTAGAATCCCACGTGCCAGAAACTTGTTGAGCCACAAGGTCTGAGTCGCCCAAACACCTGACCCGACTTAAATTCATCTCCTTGGACACACAGAGACCATGAAGCAAAGCCTCATACTCAGCTTTTAGTACAAGGAAACATTAGCCTTAACACATAACAAAACTTGTCACCTCTAGGGGAAGTTAAAACAACTCCGTTCCCCGAGCCTTCCAACTGCCTGGATCCATCAAAGTGAATTGTCCACTATGTATTCTCTGATTTCTCCTTAGGTGCGTGGCACTCCGTCCAGTCATTTATAAAATCCACCAAGGCTTGGGGCTTGACAGCCGTTTGAGGCACATACTTCAAATTAAGAGGCCCAAGCTTTAGTGCCCACTTAGCAATCCTGCTAGTGGCCTCTCTACTTTGAATGATATCATCCAAAGGTGCAGAACTCATGACCATGATTGGATGTCCAAGGAAATAGTGCTTCAGCTTGCGATTTGCCATGAACACTCCGTATATCAGTTTTTCCCAATGCGGATATCTCTGCTTGGACTCTATTACCACCTCACTGACATAGTAAACCGGCCTCTAAAATGGATATTCTTTCCCTGCCTCCTTGCGCTCCACAACAACTGCAGCACTGACGGCCCTCTTATTAGCCGCCACATACAGGAGCAGTGGTTCCTTTTTCGCACGAGCGGCCAGAATAGGCGGCTCAACTAATTGTTTTTTGAGCGCTTCAAACGCCTCATCGGCAGCATCACTCTAGACAAAATCATTTGTCTTCATCATATGATATAAAGGGATAGCCTTCTCGCCCAGGCGGCTTATGGACCGGCTTAAAGTGGCAAAATGGCCCGCCAAGCGCTGGACATCATTAACACATGCCGGATTAGACAATAATGTGATGGCCCAGATTTTATCCGAATTAGCTTCAATCCCCCTTTCTGAGACTAGAAAACCCAGGAGCTTGCCTATAGGGACACCAAAAACACATTTGGCCGGATTAAGCATCATCTAGTAACCCGCAGATTATCAAAAGTCTCCTTCAAATTGTCAAGCAGAGTCTCCTTCTTCCTTGACTTGACCACAATATCATCCACATAAGCATGAACATTGCACCAAATCTGATTATGAAGACAGTTCTGTACACAACATTCATAAGTTGCCTGCGCACTTTTAAGTCCAAAAGGCATGGACACATAGCAGAAAGCTCCAAAAGGCATGATGAAAGACGTCTTCTCTTGGTCTTTAACTGCCATCTTGATCTAATGGTAACCCGAATAAGCGTCCAGGAAATATAAACTCTCACAACCTGCTGTGGCGTCAATGATCTGGTCAATGCGAGGGAGATCAAACGGATCAACCAGACAAGCTGTGTTGAGATCTGTGTAATCCACAAACATGCGCCGCGTGTCATTCTTCTTAAGTATGAGCACTGGATTAGCCAACCACTCCGGGTGAAAAACCTCCATGATGAACCATGCTGCTAAGAGCTGGGCTATCTCTTCCTCAATAGCTTTGTGCCTCTCCTCATTGAAACGGCGGAGAAATTGCTTAACCGGCTTAAATTTAGGATCCATGTTAAGGTGGTGCTCAGCGAATTCTCTCGGTACACCCGACATGTCAGAAGGTTTCCATGCAAAGATGTCCCGATTCTCACAGATGAATTCGATGAGCACAATTTCCTATGCAGGGTCCATATTAGCCCCAATAGTAAACTCCGTCGATGAATCGCCGACAAGAAAATCCACCAACTTGGTATCTTCTGACACAAACTTTAGGGGCAGCTCAGACTCTATGCTAGGATTTTTCAATGGAGTCATGTATGTCGGGTCAACTTTATCTATATAAAACTTGAGCTCCGCCTCAGCACAACTTGTCTCCACATATGCAACATTGCCTTCCTCACACTCAATAGCAATCTTCCGATCACCATGCATCGTGATCGTCCCTTTCAGAGCCGGCATCTTGAGCTGCAAGTAGACATGACAGGGCCTGGCCATAAATTCAGCAAAAGCGGGCCATCCAAATAGGGCATGATAAGGGTTCTTAATTTTGACCACTTCGAACCACAAAGTTTTGCCCTGTAATTGTTGTCATCACCAAACGCTACCTCGACGACAATCTTTCCCACTGGATAAACAGACTTGTCCAACACAACACTGTGGAAAACTGTAGATAACTGCTTAAGAGCCTTGTCGGTCAGCTCCATCCGGCGAAAAGTGTCATAGTATAAGATGTTGATGCTACTGCCACCGTCCATCAGTACCTTGGTGAATCTATAGCCTCCCACCTGAGGGGCCACCACAAGTGCTAAATGTCCCGGGTTATCAACCCGTGGCAGGTGATCCTCCCTGTTCCATGATATCTTATGATAAGATCACTTCAAATACCGCGGGAGAGCCGGCGTTGCGGTATGAACCGCCCTCTTGTGTAACTTCTGATCTTGTTTATCTAGACTTGTGGTGAAAACGTGATATTCGCCTCCATTAAGCTGCTTCGGGTTACTCTAATATCCTGACTGATTGTTTTGCTATTGACCACCATTGCCAGGCTGTTGATGATGACCACCTTGATTACCTTGCCCCTGATAGCTTGAACTTGATCCGTGTCCACCGAAGCCTGACCCATGAGAGTCAGATCCTGACCCGCTAGATGGTCCATTGTCGTTACCATGATGCTTATTAAGGCTGTAGTTCCGGAACTCTCGCACGATATAACAATCCCTCCAGGCATGACCGGATGGATTGCCAGGTTGACTATGCTTCGGGCAAGGTTTGTTGAGCATCGCCTGCATATTAAAGGGGGCTTTAGTCTTATCGAAAGGCGGCTTACTGTTGCCCTTACCCCGATTGTTCCCAGTGCTGGTGTTGGCTACCAGATTTGACCCGCCATCCGGGTTCTTTCTCTTTCCGCCATTGTCAGGGTTGTTATTTCTTGCCCCATTCTGTTCCCGGCCCTTGCCGTCGCCATTGTTCTTACGCTTAGCTGATTTCTCCTTGTCAGACGCTGCGTCCTTAGTAGTATCTGAATCTACATATTTGGTGAGAGCTGACATGAGTTCACCCATGTCCTGACAGGAACGTTTCACCCGCCCAAATTTCTGCTTAACGGGTTTGAAGTGACAATTTTTCTGCAAAACGAGGACTGCTTGAGCCGTCGAGATATTATCAGATGAGTGGATAACAGTCGAAACCCGCCGGACCCAATGATGGACCAACTCATCTTCATGGTGCACACAATGATCGAGGTCAACAATCGTCATGGGCTGCTTGCATGTCCCTCAGAAATTCTTGATATATCGTGCTTTCAAATCATCCCAAGAAGCAATGGTATTTGGAGGCAGGCACTTTAACCATGTACGATACGGTCCTTCTAACATCTTGATGAAATATTTTGCACAAACCGCCTCACTGACGTCGAACATCTCCATGGCATGCTCATAGCTCTCGATCTAGGCCTCTGGGGGTAAATCAGCTGTATAGTTAGGCACCTTGCGCGGCCTATTAAAGTCCATAGGCAAGTGTTCATTATGTAGTGCTGTTGTTAAGCAAGGCACACCAACACCCCTGGATGAGACTCTGGCTCCCACCGAGGTTGAAGGCATCACCGTAGACGGCCCAGGAATCTTCGGTAATCTGTCATCGACGTCCCTCCATAATGGGCTCTGCCTATATCCACGATCTCCTGGCCATTGGTACGGGGTGGGTCATCACAGGGCGGGTTGCGTCGTCGCTCGCTGCTGGAGACCACCGGAGACTCTATGCATCGACTGTAACTAAGGCTCGGGATGGGGGTTGAGTGCACCCGACTCCGGCTGTACGTATACTTCTCTTGTGGAGCCACCGCCATCTCTAGTAACTTGATGGCATTTCGCGCCTCCTTAGCGAACGGCGTCCCCTCAGCAAGAGGGAGCGCATTGAGCCTGGCAGCTCCCGCTATCATTTTGTCCACCGGGTTAGAATAATGGCCAGGTGGTGCCACAAGGTGCCGTGGTGAGGTCTGATCCCTCCGGGGCGGGTATGGATGCCGTGGTGCTTCCGTGGCCCGGGTTATGGCCAGTGGCACGTTCGACCCTGCCTCGGGGGTGTTAAAGAGGTTTCGGGGCTCAAGTTGTATCGGGAGGCAGAGTTGGGTCCTCCTTCACAGGACTTCCTCTAAAGCATGTTGGTCTAGATTCAAACGGAAAGCTTCTACCGTCAAACGCTCTGACTCAGCATTCATCTGAACTTGCAACATGTTGATATCCTCTTGGGCCTTGGTCATCGGTGCTTTTATCCGGGTAATCTCTGCATTACACTCTGCCAGGTTTCCAGCTATGACTTCGGTTCCCATCAAGGTTGTCAACTCCTCCATCAAACTTGAGTCGGCGGCCTAGATGACCCGGCACCTGGCATGGTGGCTCCTGCCGCTGCTCTGGACGTCGTGCTGTGGAGAGCCGGCGTCGTGCCTGCCATAAAGATGGCGGCTCGGCTCGGTGGGTCATAGGGCTTCGGAATACTGTCGCCATCGGCATAGCCCCTAAGACCATCGTCATGAAGCTAGTAGATCGACTCCACCTCTCCGCTCGAGGACCCATCATCCGAGAGTATAAGGGTTTCCCCTCCCGACACGGAGTCTTGCACACCTTGCGTGACGCCGACAAAGACGCTCCTCCCCCAGGGTTGAATGCGGGTGGGTTGTGTACGCTGGGCCGACTCGACGAGGTTGGTGCATATTTCTGGCTCGGGCTCATATTCGCTGATCTTTCTAATGAAAACGTGAATTCCGCCGTAGGGGACCCGATACCCATACTCGATCGAATCGGCCTCTGGGCCCCAACCAGCGTCATCGACATAGAGCTTGCCGTGGCGACTCTTAGTCATCGTGTCGACGGCGTATCCCTCAATCCTTGGGAGAGAGTGTTGGGGATATAACCCCATGGCGAGACCCGCCCAGGAGGTGTGGGGTCACGCCTGGTGGCTCATAAACTAGGCCTTTAATTGGGCCTGAGGATTGAAGACAAGACTGCATGGTGACTCACCAGATGGGTTAAGATGGAAGCCCAAATTTGGAAGATGGTGCGAGACCCAGGCGCGTGAGCCCCCCGGGAGACGGCATGCCTAGGAAGGAAAGGCGGCTTACAGACAAGATTGGATACCTTGTGTAAGTCGGTCTGGACTCTTGTAAGCCCAGGGCCTCGACCTACCTATATAAAGGCGAGTCCTTGCGGCAACTTAGGACAGGAAAACATTGATCGATAGCTAGGTCAAGCGAATCAGCTCCCTTGTAATCGATACACCATTAATACAACAAAATAAAACACGTCCATGACTACCACCCTAACTTAGGGAAGCTCTTGGCTCTACCTGCACTCATTCCCGTGTTCGTCCATGATATTGACACGCTCGTGGTACAACTGTAGCGCAATCTCCAGCTCGGCAAACTTCCCTCCGGGAGGCAGAAATCAAAGTCTTCTCCATCACCAATGCTTCCTCCTTCGAGGGAGGACCAATATTTATCAACATCTTCACCAGCACCATCTCATCTCAAACCCCATTTCATCTCTTTTATTTAATCATTGTCCCAAAACCTTAGATTGGCCCCTTGGGGTTGCTAGTAGTGTTGATTACATCTTGTAGTTGATGCTTGTTGGTTTACTTTGGGGAACATAACATGGTTAGATCCATTACCATATTCATTACACCTCTAATCTTGAACATTGTGATAATTTGTGAGTAGTTAATTTTTATGATGTGTCTCATGAATTTAATTTCTCTAAGTTTGGTGGACAACCACATGAGAAAGAATTATCTAATGAACATGAAATAATTGGTATTGTTTCTATTGTTGTGCCTCCTACTAATCCTTTAGAATAATATTTACTAGACCATAAAAATGATATGAATATTAATGAGAGGAATGAAATAGATGAAATATTTTTTAAGCAAATACTTATCCTACACAATTTGCATGTTGGCATTCTAGGAGATCCTCCCCCACCTAAGGGAGATCCCATCTTCGAGTTAAGGAAATTACCTAATACATTGAAATATTCTTATCTTGATGAAAAGAAGATATATCATGTTATTATTAGAGCTAACCTTTCAAAGCATGAAGAAAAGAGATTATTGAAAACTTTGAAGAAGCATCGAGTTGCTATTGGATATTTTCTTGACGATCTTAAGGGCATTAGTCCCACTCTATGTCAGCATAAGATTAATATGGAATCGGGTGCTAAACCTGTCATTGATCATCAATCTCGTATGAATCCGAAAATGAAGGAAGTGGTAAGAAGTGAAATATTAAAGCTTCTCGAGGCAGGTATAATCTATCCCATAGCTGATAGTGGATGGGTAAGTCTTTTTAATTGTGTTCCTAATGAAGGAGGTATAATTGTTGTTCCTAATGATAAAAATGAACTTATTCCACAAAGGATAGTAACCGGTTATAGGGTGGTAATTGATTCCAGGCAATTAAACAAAGCTAGTAGAAAATATCATTAACCCTTGCCTTTTATTGATCAAATGTTAGAAACATTATCTAAGCATGCACACTTTGTTTTTTTATGGATATCCTGGTTTTCCTCAAATACCCGTGTCAAAGGAAGATCAAGAGAAAACTACCTTTACATGTACATTTGGTACTTATCCTTATGGGTGTATGCCTTTTGGTTTACATAATGCACATGCTACCTTTCAAAAATGTGTGACTACCATATTCTCTAATTTTTGTGAAAACATTGTTGAGGTATTCACGGATGACTTTTTCCGTTTACTTGACTTCTTTTGATGATTTCTTAAGCAACCTTGATCGAGTTTTGCGGAGATATGAAGAAACTAATCTTGTCTTAAATTGGGAGAAGTGCCACTTTATGATGAATGAATGTATAGTACTTGGGCATAAAATTTCTAAACGAGGTATTGAAGTAGACAAAGCCAAAGTTGATGCAATAGAGAAAATGCCATGTCCTAAAGATGTTAAAGGTATAAGAAGCTTCCTTGGTCATGCTTGTTTCTACAGATGTTTCATTAAAGATTTCTCAAAAATTTCTAGGCCATTAAGTCGTCTTCTTCAAAAAGACATTCCGTTTGTTTTTATGATGATTATGTAGAAGCCTTTGAAATACTTGATAAAGCATTTAACTACACCTATTGTTCAACCACCTGATTGGAATTTACCATTTGAAATTATGTGTGATGCTAGTGATTATATTGTAGGTGTTGTTCTAGGGCAAAGATTAGACAAGAAATTGGATGTTATTCATTATGCTAGTAAGACTCTAGACAATGCTCAAAGAAATTATGCTACTACTCAAACAGAATTTTTAGCATTTGTGTTTGCATGTGACAAGTTTAGACCTTACATTGTTGATTCCAAAGTTACTATTCACATGAAGCATGCTACTATTAAATATTTTATGGAAAAGAGGAGGAGCAAGCGAAGCAACAGTCCGCTCCAATGGAGGCGGAGCATGCAAAGACAAAGGTAGAGCATCCGAAGCAGAAGATGGCGCCAACTCCAGTCTTTACTATGGACCAGGCGTAGGTAGAGTTTGTTGTCGCTCAAGCAGATGAAATGGTAGAGAAGCAGGCCATCCTAGAGTCCATCCAGGATATGGCCTTTGTAGGGGTCAATTGGCACTTCATCTGGCAGGAGTGTGCGGTGTCCAACGCCCTTTTCACTGAACTTGGCATGAAGATGGATTCACACGACGAGGAGGAGGACTCGAAGGAGTAGGCGGAGCATGCGGACGAGCAGCCAGAGCCGGGCACCGAGATAGTTGACATACCCGACGAGGAGTTGGCTAGATGATCTATGTAGTATGTAGATTTTTTTCTTTGCATGCTTTTGTATGGATATGAGATTTCAATTATGAGGTATGAGGATGTGAATGACTATATTTGAGTACTGGCCGACCAATGCCCGTGGATTCACATGGACGCGTCCGCGGGCGTTTGAGGGCCAGGATTTGCAAACCATGGGTGTAGATGCTTAATACGTCTCCAACGTATCTATAATTATGTATTCTTCCATGCTACTATATTATCAGTCGTGGATACTTTATATCCATTTATGTGCTATTTTATATTTTTTTTGAGAACTGACATATTAACCCAGCGCCCTGTGCTAGTTGTTGTTTTCTGCTTGTTTTGGCCTTTCACAAAAACTGTACCAAACGAAGTCCAAATTCCACGAAACTTTTTGATGATTTTCTATCAACAAATATAAGACCTGCAAGCTTAGTAGGGAGACTAGAGGCCTCACGAGGTGGTGCGAAGCCAACAGGGTGCGCCCACGGGGGGTGGTCGTGCCCTGATGGCTTGGGACCACCTCTCCACGCCTCCTGACCTAACTTCGCGTCTATAAATTCTCATTAATCAGTTAAACACCCCAAAGCCAGACAAAATAATTTTTTCGCCGCCGCAACTCTCTATTTTGCCACGTGCCCATATGAAGCCCTGCTCCGGTGCCCTATCGGATGGGGGATCGATCACGGTGGGCATCTACATCAATCTTGTTCCTCTCATGATGATGCGTGAGTAGTTTACCATAGGCCTACGGGTCCATAGCTAGTATCTAGATGGCTATCTCTCTCTTTCTATGATCTTCAATACAAAGTTCATCGTGATTCCCGCGGTGATCTATTCGATGTAATTTTCTTTGCGGTGTGTTTGTTGGGATCCGATGAATTGTGGGTTTAAATTCAGATTATTCATGAAACTATATTGATTCTTTACTGAATTCATATAAGCATAATTGTTATAGCATCGTATTTTTCTCTGATATATAGGTTTGATTTCGCCAACTAGATTGATTTATCTTCAATGGGAGTGGTGCATTGTAATGGGTTTAATCTTGCGGTGCTCTATACTCGTGACAGAAGGGGTCAAGACACTTATTGTTTTACTGCTATTAAGGGGAAAACAATGGGGTTTATTCATATTGATTGGATTTACTTTTTCTACATCATGTAATCTTGCTCCAAGCATTACTCTGTTCTTACTTAATACTCTAGATGCATGTTCGACAGCGATCAATGGGTGGAGTAATAGTAATATATGAAGACATAGGTCAGTCACCTTTCATATGGACGTGATGCCTATATACATGATCATTGTGAAAGCACATTTACTCCCTTGGTGGTTTTGGTAATTAATAACAACATATATATCATTGAACTAATATTTCCGCTAAGCATATTTCAAGAAAATTTCAATGATGGGTTGGCAAAAGGATTTTTGAGAAACCCCTAGATGCAAGGATTTAGATTGGCAAAACCTTCAAGCAAAGAGGACTCTACATTTTACTTTGTGAGAAATCACTTTGAGTCCATAGGAAAAGACAATACTATTAAAAGGGGGTAAGGTACTATTGGTGAACAAGATGATCAAACGTGCACAAGTGATAGTCACAAAAAACACCCACAACTCTTCCACATATTCTGTGTAAGCCATTCATGCAAATCTGTGCAACCAACTCTATCCACTCGGTCCCACCGATTGCCACAACCCTGCCAAACCCTAGCACATCGGTGCAACCGGTCCCACTTCGGTGCCACCAAGTTCAGCTTGCCAACTTTATGTTACCTTGATTCACAAAATTGGAAGCTCCGATTTTTTGGATCGGCGTCACCGAGGTTTGGATTTTGACTGTTGGATGCATGGTCGGTACCGCCGAGATTTCTATATCGGTCTCACCGAGATTCAAAAGTTGCTACCTTTGGAGCAACTTCGTACCACCGAGATTCACACATCGGTGTCACCGAGTTGGTCACTTATGGTGTAATGGTTGGGTTTTTGGAGATGCCTATATATACCCCTCCACAACCACTCACACGCAACATAAGCACCTAGAACAGATCCCCACTTATCCCATCAGATTTTCTGAGAGAGAACCAACTACTCATGTGTTGAGATCATGTGATTCCATTCCAACCATATGAATCTTGATCTCTAGCCTCCCCAAGTTGCTTTCCACCCAATCAATCTCTTCCACCAAAGCCAAATCTATGAGAGAGTTTGTGAATGTTGAGGAGTCTATCATCTTGAAGGACAAGAGCAAGGAGTTCATCGACATTATCGAGCCTATTACCTTTTTGGAGGGTGGTGCATCCTAGATTGGTTAGGTGTCGCTCAGGAGCCTCCTACTTCGTGTTGTGGAGTGAACCAAGAAGTTTGTAAGGGCAAGGAGATCGCCTACTTCGTGAAGACCTACCCTGAGTTAGGCTAGTCCTCCGTGGACGTAGGCCATAATGGTATAGTCAAGGTTGCTTGTTCGTGGAATCCTCCGTGGGTAGAGCCCTCCGTGGCCTCTCGGGACCGTTACCCTCCATGGGTTGAAGACTCCGTAAACGTGGATGTACGATAACACCACCTATCGGAACCATGGGAAAAAAATCTTCGTGTCTCCAAATTGCGTTTGATCTTTCTACCCTTCCTTTAATACTCATGCTCTTATTTACTTTCCGCTGGTATACTCATAGACATGCATGTGTAGGGTGTGCTTGACTTGCTATCAATGCTAAAATATGCCAACACTTAAAATTGGGAAAAGGTAGAATTTTTATTTGGTCAAGTAGTCTAATACCCCCCTCTAGACCTACTTTCGATCCTACAAGTAGTATCAGAGCTTTGGTCTCCATTGCACTGGTTTCACAAACTAGGAGAGTATGGCGTCTAGTGAGGGAAATTATCACCTTAGAGGTCCGTACTTTGATGGCACAAATTTTGCTAGTTGGAAGCAAAAAATCAAAATGCATATTCTTGGTCATAACCCCGTCATTTGGGCTGTTTTTCGTGTTGGATTGCAAGGTGAATTCTTTGCGGATGGAAGGGAACCAGATCGTGAAGCGACCGCGGAAGAATTGAAGATGTTGCAATATAATGCTCAAGCATGTGACATTCTCTTCAACTACCTATGCCCCAAAGAATTTAACAAAATCAACCGAATTGAGAATGCAAAGGATATTTGGGATACTTTGGTTGATATGCATGAAGGTACCAAATTTGTGAGAGAATTCAAGTTGGATGTTCTTCAGAATCAGATTGAGAAGTTCAAGATGAAGGATGGTGAAGGAGTCACACATGTGTACTCTAGGATAGCTCTCATCACCAATGAGATTGCCGGCTTAGGAAGAGAATAAATGACCGACAAATTCATCATCAAGAAGATACTTCGAGATTTGGATGATAGATATGACATCATGTGCACACTGTTAAAAAAGATGCCCAGCTACAAAGATCTCAAGCCTACGTAAGTGATTGGAAGGATTTTTGCTCATGAGATGACACTCAAGGACAAGTAAGAGCTTCACACCAAGTCTAGCAGTGCTTACAAAGACACAAGTGATACTCCCACAACTTCAAGCGACATCCTTATCATAATGAAGAGATAAGACTCATGGTCAAGAAATTCAACAAGTTCTACAAGAATAGAGACAAAGATCAAAGCTCCAAGTCAAGATATGAAGAGAAGTGTTCGTCAAGTTGTGACCGAAATGCTACAATTATGGGAAGCCCGGACACTACTCCAATGAGTGCACGACTCCCTACAAAAGAAAAGAAGAGTCGCCAAGAAGATGAAGCTCAGGAGATGAGTCTCCTCGAAGAGAGACAAGGAGTAGAGATGACTGTTATGAACGAAGACCCTCAAGGATAAGTAGGGACTCGGAGAAGAAGGACAAGTACTTCAACTAGTATCAATAAAAATGATAAATCCAATGATATTGCTTCTAGTAGTTATATTGATCCCACTAACACTTCTCTTAGCCAAGTTACACTTGACCCAGAAAATGAATTTTGAATGGGATTATAGATAAAGGTATCTACAAGAGTCTTTCCAGTGTAAGCAATTTGAGGAAATTGTTTGCAAGCACGGAGGATACTGGAAGAACCATGGCAGTGGCTACTTCAATGCTAAAGGAGATGAATGGGAAGAATGTCAATACCCCAAGCCCAAGTTTGTTCCTCAAAGGAGAACTATGAAAATACTCTTCCCAAGGGAACAAAAGCTCAATATGACCTTCCACCACAAGACCCCAATCTCAAGGGCAAGAACAAGCTTCAAGATGACATCGACTCATATGAAGATGAATCCCAAGCTTTGGTGAAGTGGGTTCCCAAGGCTACTTCAAGCTAAACTTCTACAAATGCTACTTCAACACCAAGGATCCCCATCAACTTGATGAGGGTCCCCAAGAAATAGAACTAGAGAATTTATTGAGGGGTGACTCCGCCAATGAAATTCACTCACATTCATTATTGGCAAGAAGTAGTTGCAATCAACATCAACATTATGTGATAGTTCAAGGAGTCACACATTCCCTCAAAGGTGAGCAAGGCACAAGGTAATCAACAAAACCATGGACATCATCATGTATTCTTTGCACTCCATGTCCATAGATATGCTTGTATTTGTCTCTTGTGTGTTGGGACTAACCCATGTAGGTGAGAAGAGTAAGAAACACCAAGGATGCTCTCAACTCATGGTGATCTTCATCAACTTTGAGCATCCACCACTACTTCACCAACATGAAGTCTTCATCGACAAAACCCAAGGTAAGTTTATCCCTCTCAAGGGGGATGTCACATCAAGGGGAGCTTTACTCTAAGACTTGAGTCAAAGAAACTCAAAGAATGTGACAACATTAACAAGCTTTATGTAAAAGTGGTAACCCACTCGTGCTTAAACGATGAGTATGACCTATGATCAAGTATTCTTACTTGGCTCCTAAGTGAAAATATTCATAAATAGGTGACTACGTCATCGCAAAAGTGCTTCATAGATACTAGTATGTATGTGCATGTTTGCCATGATTTCATATGAAATCTTATTGTTGAGAATGTTGGTCTACTTTTCTCTCAATTGCACAATAGTAATTTGTCTAACCACCATATGCTTTCTTCGACAGAGAATCCTCTAGCAAAAACTATGGCCCGTGGGTCTTCACCAAATATATTACAAAAACTCCACAAAGATTGTTGCCATTTGTTTACTATTATTTTATTTTATATTTATATTATCAATCTATCACTATTTAATCCTTGCAAGTAACGAGTTCAAGGGGCTTGACAACCCTCTTGCCTGCGTTGGGTGTAAGGGTTTGCTCTTCTGTGTGTAGGTGCTCACGACGGGAGTTTGCGTGATTCTCCTATTGGTTTGATAACTTTGGTTCTCACTGAGGGAAATACGTATCTGTGTTGTGATGCAACTCCTCTCCTCTCCGACAAAAATCCCAATGCAGTTTACTAGTAGCAATGCACATATTGATTAAGCACATCTACAACCACACGTCTCAAATCGACCCCAAACGAACGGGCGGACGGACCGGTCACCAACTAATAAAAAAGTTGACCCACTTAGGCGTCTCAAACCAGTCCCAAACGTGTGGAATGTCCGGCAACCCTCATATACAGACCAAATCTAACAAAATCCAGCTCAAGTCTAGGGCGGATATTAGGAGTTCCGAATGCGTCCATCATGTCAGCCCGGACCACTATGGCCCATAGGGACCCCACATATAATCCCAATCCGGACGAACCCTAGACCCCAGTCCGCTCTAGTCCATTCCACTCTCTTCCTATCCTCGTCCACTAGTGCAGGCACCTACTATACAAACAATTTTTAATCCCTTTCCATGACATATTATTAAACCATCGCCTTGCATGTATGGGTGATAGGGGGCTATCGCACACGAGCCGAAAAAACCCGTTGGCGATGCATGCTCCCGGTCACACACGATAGGCAAATTATGTCGTGTGCAGTTGGAAGGACTATACCAAACATGTATTTACAAGAAATCGTGTGAGATGTGCATACCATCCCACACGGTGAATCCCAAACATACGTTTCCGTCCGTATTGTACATCACACACAATTTTCTGCTTAACATCGTTTGTGTCAGGGTGTCCATCACGCACGGTGCCTAGAAGAAACTGTTTGGCATAGGGCTGTCCATCACACACACGTTTTATGTGAAAACATTTGCGAATGGGTATTCCAACGCACACAATTTGTGCCCAAAAATCATGTGTGATTGTTCAGTGATCCAACACGCCTATTTTCCAGCAAGCGTGTGGGCTTGTTGAGGTCACCATTGACGGTGTTCTATGACAATCCGTCTGCAATATGAAACCCCAATAATTAGGCTAATTGCTATATTATTTATAATCCGGCTAGTAAACAAATAGATACTTCATATCAAGCACACAATATGTTTCATTTCGTATTACGACAACTAGGATTTCATAATTGAAATACATCAGAGTACAACATCGTATAGGCATATGCTACCTAGCTACCCAATTACACGACAGGACCGAGTTTCACATGCAACATCTAAAAACTTTGGAAAATAGCATCATATACGGTAAATAGACACATGAATCTCGTCTAGAAAACTATTGAAGCGGAAGGCAAATATTGAGCCTTCACTAATGTCGAAGGTTCTTGAAACTTTATGCCAATGTGTGTGGATGGTTGCCCGCCCATCCTTCATCCTCTTGAGAAGACTTCAAGATTATACCGTGGGTGATGTATGAATACCTTCCTCACCTCTTGACCATATAGGTGCTTTGAGACATACTCATCGATGAACTTCTTTGGAAAGGACAGGAAACCAAGATATGCGTAAATTGCGTTTCTAAAAATTGAAATGTCACAAAGTGAAAAAGACAAGGTAAAAGAGATTGTACCATCATAAGTTCAGTGATATCTTCCTCATTGTGCAGACGAACATCTTGTTGTTTTTATCACAAATTTCTTTGTCTTAACAATCTTTCTGAGTTTCTTGATTTGACTGATATTCATGAACATGTCATTTCCCCACATGCAAAATGGGTCGAACAGTGGGTCCAAACCTCTTAAGGCAGGACCTACATGTGCAAGTCCAAATTATTGTTAGAAACCTAAATATTAGAATGGTTCCTGCAGTTGCACGATAATGTGCTATTAGCCCAAGGATCATGAAAGTGCAAACCTCGATGGTAAACCTCAATGTCTCCCATTGTTCCCCATGTAACGTGTTTAAGAATAGATATTGATCAGTAAAATCTGTGAATGAAAGATAAATGCATTGGCACAGAACAAGTTCGAGTACATCCAACCCAAAGCAACAGTAAGCACCAAAAGTTATAGGACTGAAACGAACAGTAATAGGGCCCAACATAGCAGCCCCCCAAAACGAAA
The DNA here is from genome assembly GCA_022496015.1 of Hordeum marinum. NCBI lineage: Eukaryota > Viridiplantae > Streptophyta > Magnoliopsida > Poales > Poaceae > Hordeum > Hordeum marinum. Next base: position 260,105,779 of record CM039674.1, on the reverse strand, counting down.
TTTCTGCCCCAAACGTTTTGATTGTTTTGCTTACTCCCCGTCAGTAGGGGCCTCAGGTGGCCTAATTTTGTGATGGAGTTGTTCTTTTTTGATGGGGTCTTGCTGGACTCGTAGCGTTTTGTTCTCATTGTTTCCTTCACTTCCAAGCATAAATCGGAAAAGTGGACTTTTGTGAATGTGTATGGTCCCTGCCAAGGTGAAGCCCGAGACCTTTTTGTTAGTTGGTTATATAATCTGAATATTCTGGTTGATGAGAACTGGTTACTGCTTGGGCGATTTTAATTTTATTTTGTCCACTTCAAACATGAATCTTCCTGGAGCTGATGTTAATGACATGTTCATTTTTAATGAGATAATTGGCCACCTGGGTCTCCTTGAGCTACCTCTAAAAGGAAGATCTTTCACATGGTCCAACATGCAGGATTCACCATTACTAGAGCAGTTAGACTGGTTCTTCACCTCTGCTAATCCGACTACCTGCTATCCTCTGTCTCAGGTGTTACCTTTGGCCAACACTGCATCGGATCATGTGCCTTGTGTCGTTGCTATCAACACAACCATCCCTAAGAGCAATCTCTTCCGCTTTGAAAACTATTGGGTTGAGCTCCCTCGTTTTCTTCATTGTGTGGAGAATTCTTGGAAGGTGCCCTCCCGAAAAGGACATATCACTGAAGTCATTATGGACAAGTTCAAGTTCTTGAGGCAGGCACTCAAGAAATGGCAAACAGGATTGTCAGCCATCAAGATAATCATAACTAAATGCAATCAGGTGATTTTATTGCTAGATAATCTTGAGAAGTTAAGACCTCTGTTTACGCCTGAGGCTAATTTCAGGGTGATTGTCAAATTGCATTTGGAACACGTGCTTCATTTGAAGTATTTATACTAGAAGAAACGGACAACCATCAGGAAAATTAAAGTGGGAGTGGAGAACACTGAATTCTTCCATGCTATGGCCACTCAGAGGTATAGAAGGAATTCTATTTCCTCTCTTAAGTTAGTGGATGGTTCTGTTACTACTGACCATGAGCAAATTGCTGGAGCTTTTTGGTCAACTTTCAAAGGAAGGATGGGACTTTCACAGGGCATCAATCTTGTTTTTGACCTACCATCTTTTCTGAATAAGGTTGAGGGTCTAGAAGACCTTACTATTCCTTTCACAAAGGAAAAAATGGATAGGACTATCAAGGAAATGCCCATTGATAAGGCTCCAGGACCTGATGGTTTTGATGGTTTGTTTTTCAAAAAATGCTGGCATACCATCTGTCATGATTTCGAAGCTCTTGCACAAGCCTTTCATGATGGATCTGCCCTGCTGGAAAGCATGAATTCCTCCTATATCACACTAGTTCCCAAGAAGAGATCACCTGAGGAGCTTGGTGAGTTCAGGCCAATCTCTTTGACTGTGATGGGCTTGAAATTCCTTTCCAAGATGACTGCTAATAGGCTTCAGTTACAAATCATGAGATGCATCTACAAAAACTAGTATGGTTTCATTAAAACCAGGACAATTCAAGACTGTGTGGGTTGGGCTTTGGAGTACCTGCACCAATGTCATCAATCCAAGAGGGCAGTTGTCATTCTGAAGTTGGATTTTGAGAAAGCCTTTGATTCCCTTGAGCATGAATTTCTTTGCCAAGTCTTAAGGCACAAGGGATATAATGATAAATGGATTCTTTGGGTCAAACAACTTCTTTCCACTGGCTCATCCTCTGTTCTGCTCAATGGAGTACCTAGCAAGAAATTCATGTGTAAGAAGGGGGTCAGACAGGGTGATCCAATGTATCCACTTCTCTCTACCATTACTGCAGATTTTCTACAGACTCTAGTCAACGATATGCTCTTGAAGGGAAAGATGGACCTCCCAATCCCTTGCCATGATCAGGACTTCCCAATTGTGCAGTATGTAGATGACACTCTTATTATTTTTCCTGCTATGGAGTCACAACTGCTAGAATTAAAGGCCATGCTCCTAATGTTCTCTCAATCAACCGGTCTTCACATCAATTACCACAAATCAGTGATGATCCCCATTAATGTCAATCATGAGGAGTTACAGAGGCTGGCTGCTTCTATTGGATGCAAAGTTGGTACCTTACCTTTTACTTACTTGGGATTGCCAGTTGGTACCACTAAGCCTAGGATTGTTGATTTAATGCCTTTGGTGGACAATATGGAAAGGAGACTTTCTACAAGCTCCTCTTTTCTGGCTCAAGGTGGTAGATTGCAATACCTTAATTCCATCCTGTCCTTGGTCCCAATTTTTTCCTCTGTGGTTTGGACATTTCACCAGGAATTCTGAAGCAGCTAGAGAGAATCTAGAGACAGTGTTTGTGGAGGAAAAGTGGCCAGGACCAAGCTCCTTCCCTTGCTGCTTGGAAATTAGTTTGTAGGCCAAAGACAACAGGGGGACTTGGAATCTTAAACTTGGATGTGCAAAATGATGCACTGTTGCTAAAGCATGCAGATAAATTTTTCAACAGGGCTAATATACCTTGGGTAAGTCTCATCTGGAACACATACTATCATGAAAGGGTGCCACAAGGTACAACCTTGTGTGGGTCTTTCTGGTGGAAAGATATTTGCATGAAGTTGGACAGCTTTAGAGCAGTCACATATGTTCAGCGGAATAAAGGGGACACTTTCCTCTTTTGGTCTGATTCTTGGTCGTTAGACAACTCCATGAGTACCTTGGCTACCAGGTTTCAACGGTTGTTTTCCTTTGTTGTTGACACTTTTACCACAACTCGAGAGGTTTTCAAGGCCTTTGATGACAGTGATCTAACTAGATTATTTCACCTACCTTTGTCTGAGAAAGCTTTCACTAAGTTGCAAACTATTCAGATCCTACTCCAGCATCTCCCTAGAGATCATTCTATCAATGATGTTTGGTTATGGCAGGATGATGGCAAAGGGTATTCGGCAAAGAAATTTTACTTGCATGTCCACAAAGGAATCCCAAGTAACCCCCTGCTCAACCGGGTCTGGAAGAGTTGCTGCACCGTGAAAATCAAAGTGTTTTCATGGATGTTAATCATGGATAGACTCAATATGCAAGATATACTAGAGCGTAGACACTGGAATGTTTCTGAATCTTACTTGTGTGTCCTATGCCATGTAAGGGTCAAGGAGGATAGGGATCATCTATTCTTCACATGCATGCTCCGCAACAAAGTTTGGAATTATCTACAAATTGAATGGCAGGGGGACTCCATGTGGGACATTTCTATAAGGGCTTATCAAGGTTTTCATCAGCCCTTCTTTAATGAGGTGGTTTTCATTGCCTGTTGGAACATTTGGACTACTAGGAATGCCAAGGTCTTTCGAAATGAGCGCCCTAGTTTCAATAGGTGCAAGTGTAACTTTAAGCATGATATTTCTTTACTAGCTCATAGAATTAAGGCTAGTTTTAGGGATGATATATTAAAGTGGGTATCCTTTCTACCCCCTGAGGTTAGTGCTTCAGTTCCCCCAACCCTCCCCTCCCTTAGCTTAGATCATGTAAATTGTAAGATGTGTTATGGAATAAAAGAAAAACTATGGGATGTTTTGCCCTACAATAGCTGGTCAAAAAAAGAAAGATAAACGCATTGCATATCCAACATATGAATTCAAGCCACATGGAAAAGCCAAGCGTGCTAAGAACTACGAAATATAGTAATTGTAGGTTTCACGTGCATAACAAAACAAAATTGTATCAACAATAATTGAACATCACATTGCAGATGATCACCAAAAAAACTGAACCAAACAGTTTACGGAGCATCACATTGCACAATAAAACATAGTAGTAGAAGGTCAGATTGCATACTAGCATTACATTGCATATTTCAGTAGAGTCTCTTAAGGGAAGGCAGGAGCAGCACATGTAGCAGGTAAAACAAATATGCCTAATAGGCATAGCTAGCTGAACATGGGTCATTAGTATTAAGATTAAAAACAAGATATTCCTCGTCATTGGAGATATGGATAACGCTGGGCTTGGACGAGGGCGAGGCCTCCACATCGTGGGTGCCCTCCTCATAGGTGAGCTGCCTCAGCCTGTCTGGGCACCAACCTGCCTGTTAGGGAGTTGAGGAAAGCACGGGCATGTCGAGAAAACAACTCGGAGTCGTCGTTGAAGGCAACAGCGGAGCCCTAGAGAAAACACAACAAGTTGTTGCTCAAAGCAGCCAATCGTGTGGCGGCGGCCGTGCGCGAGGCCTCGACGATGGCCTCGACATATAGATGTTGCTCCGAGATCTGGGGGTCAGCACGCATGGCAGCCATTGCAGCCCGGTCGCCATTTGCTTCTCCGCTGCTAGGTGTTCCTTGAGATCCTGGCTATATTGTGTGCACCATATCTTTCGGCGGTGATTATGTGGGGGGTGGGCCGATGATTTTGGTGGATTTGTCGCTCTAGCGGTCGTTCCATGTGGAATGGAGGAGGAGGGGTTGGAGGGGGAGTGGGTATGGGGAATATTTGGATTACCTGAATATGACTAGCAAGATGAGGCCGAGCAGCAGGAAGGAGCGTCGCTGGCGAGGAGGAAACGATGTAAACAAGAAGTGAAGGTTTGAACTTAGGAAATGAAGGGGGAGCAGGGGGGATGGGAAATGTGGGATTTTGTTGGTACGAGGGGCGGGGGAGGTAGATATTTGCGCGGCGGCCCAACATTTCGTTCGATGCTGCGAAAAAGTAGCGCGCACAGTCACATCAGACACAACACCATTACCATAACTGTGTGCGATATTCAAAAACACAACTGTATCCTATAGTTTATCCCATGTGTGATGAGACTAAATGTGGAATTTTTGGTCTCCAATTTTCCAGCGTAATATATTGGATACTACATTGCACACGGTACTTGCATTTCATGTTCATTTGGAAGAGAAAATGGGGATACGGCGGCAAATTTGGTCCGAATTTCCCTCATTACATTGGTCAATTCTTAGTTTAACAACACTTGCAAATTTGAGTACTACACAAAAGAGCCTACAGCACCGCCCGCACTTACTTAATCGAGCAACTAATAAACATTACTTAATTGACTTAAACTACTCTAACAAAACACCATCGCTCTAGACATACACTAATATTCCGCCTGGCATTCATCGATCTCCGCTGCCTCCTTGATGACCATCTCCCGCTCGACGACCTCCGGGGAATGGAGATCCATGGGTTCCATCGCCACATACTCCAGCATCTCGCAGTCTTCGTGCAACATCTCTTTGGATAAGGCCGCCATGAACCAGGCGTGAGCGTCCTTGCTCCGAGCATGGATGGCCATAATCTTGGCTAGGGAGGCCGTCGACAAATGCACGCCTGCTAGAGCACACTCAACGATTACCAACTCAATGGAGGTGGGTTGTCAACTGGTGTCAGAGAAGGCAGATGTGATTTGTGTAGCGACCAACACGAGATCGGTGTGGGCGGCCTCGAGATGGCATTGGGTGTCCACCATTAGAGCTACGGCGACCGCCGAGGAACTGACAGCTGATGTGTCATTCTTTCCATTTGCTATCCCTGTCGTGGTTGTTGTTGCCGCCCTCTAGCTGCAGTAGCTGCCCTTTCGGTTGTTGCAGCCGCTCTGTCCGAGGTAGCGGTCGCATTCAAGCATGTTGATAGCGTGCTAATGGTTGATGCAGCCGCGCTCGGGCCGGAGTCGGTTGCTGAAGTTGCCCTCACGACGGGGATCCATGTCCCCATCTTTCACTAGCGTCGATTGAAAAGTAAAATGGTCCGAGGAGTTAGTGTGGTAAACTGCCCGACAGTGTACTACAGACGATGAAGCTTCAGGGCTAAGCCACTCATTACGAGGATTGGCCCAAGATATTTTGTACTGCATCACAAACGATTCATGAACATCAACTGTTTGTGAAAGACTTAATTTTCAAAATGGTTTTAAAACAAGAAATGAGGATAATTCGACACAGTATAGTGTTTTGTTTGGCCAATAGTTGTGTGCAGTGAACATTGGCCAATAGTTGTGTCGTGCTAAAATATGGAATTATCTAGGATTTGTTTGGCATTTTTATAAAGTAATTGAGTTTTCTAGACATTTAATTTGTATAATTCAAATTTTAACTATCGTCCCAATGTCAGTGCATCAAAATGGGATGAAAAATCATATTAGTGTCCATGGTTTCATCTTTAGGTCACGTGCAATAAATGGGAATGAACTTCAAATGTCTCGGCGTCTTGGCTCGGGCACAAACGTTGAGAAACTTGGTTTTTAAATTACTGTAAATCCAAAACGCGTCAGAAATTCTAAAAACTTGGAATTTTGTCATGACAAGGCACATATGTGCCATGGTAAAAAAATTGTCCAACATGGGACTATTTTAGCCACAAGTCCCTTACAAAGCAGAGCTTCTCACTTCAATCTTTGAGGTCCCGTTAAGGAATACGTCACCTTACGTAGGCAAAAGGACATCTGCTCATCTTCTCGCCATGAACTTTTGTTAGAGGCAACTCCCACCAGTAAGAGTTTCTTGCTAAAATATGGAATTATTCAGGGTTCTTTTCTCATTTTCATACATTAACTGAGTTCTCTAGGCATACAATGTGGATAATTAAAATTTGAACTAAAATCACAAGGTTAGGTGCATCAAAATGGGTTGAAAAATCGTATATGTGTCCATGGGTACTTTGGGCCCCATGCAAGATATGGGAATAGATTTCAAACATCTTGGGGTCTTGGCTCGGCCACATACATTGAGAAACATGGTTTTACATTCATGTATAAATCAAAACCACATCAGAAAATCAGGAAACTTGGCATGGTGTCATGGCATGGCTCATATGTGTCCTGATGATAAATTGTCTGATTTGGGACAAGTTTTGGCACAGGCCCTTACAAACCTCACCTACTCACGAGAAGCTAGATTTTGTGGTTTTGATAAGGAATGCGTCACTTTATGTGGGTGAATCGACATCCACTGCCTCTTCTCGTCTTGAACTATATATTTCTAAAGGCAACATATACCAAAATGAGCGTCATTCCGAAATATCAAATTATACATGGTTTTTTGGGCTTTTTATACATTAATTGACTTTTATATGCATTATATGGCGTGCATACATAATTAAAATTTGAACTATACTCACAAGGTACGGTGCATCAAAATGGGTTGAAAACTGTATAAGTTGTACATGCATCTTTAGGATCCCATGAAATATATGAGAACGAATTTCAAACATCTCGTGGTCCTGGCTTGGCCATACAAAAACTATGAAACATGGGTTTTAAATCATCTGTAAATCAAAAACTAGTCAGAAAATTCATGAAACTTCGCATGGTGTCATAACATGCATGGCTCATATGCGCCCTGGTAAAATAATGTCCAATTTGGGACAAGTTTGGGCTCAAACCACGCCCAAACCAAAGATTAATTATCACATGAAGCTTTGTTGCTTCGATATGGAATGTGTCACCTTATGTGGGTGAATCGACATCTGCTGCCTCTTCTCGTCTTGAACTATTTTTATAGGCAACATATATACCAAAAGGAGAGTATCGTGCCAAACTAATAAATTATAGATGGTTCATTTGGCCATTTTATACATTAATCGTCTTTTATATGCATTATTTAACATGCATAATTCAAATTTGCACTATAATCAGAAGGTCCAGTGCATCTAAATGGGTTGAAAACCGTATAAGTGTACATGCATCTTTAGGATCCCATGCAATATATGGAAATGAATTTCAAACATCTCGCGGTCTTGGCTCGGCCACAAAAACATTGAGAAACTCGGGTTTTAAATCATGTGTAAATCAAAAACTAGTCAAAAAAATCATGAAACTTGGCATGGTGTCATAACATGCATGACCCATATGTGCCTTGGTAAAATAATGTCCAATTTGGGACAAGTTTTGGCACAATACCCGCACAAACCAAAGATTAATTATCACGTGCCAAGCTTTGTTGTTTCGATATGGAATGTGCCTCCTTATCTCGGTGAATCGACATCCGTTGCCTCTTCTCATCTTGAACTATTTCTATAGGCAACATATGCCGAAATGAGAGTGTCGTGCCAAAATATGAAAAAAATACATGGTTCGTTTGGCCATATATACATTAATTGACTTTTATATGCATTATTTAACATGCACAATTCAAACCTGAACTACAATTAGAAGGTCTGGTGCATCAAAATGGGTTGAAAACAATATCAGTGTGCTTGCATCTTTAGGTCCCATGCAAAACATATGAATGAATTTCAAACATCTTGGGGTCTTGGCTCGGCCATAGAAACATTGAGAAACTGGGGTTTTAAATCATGTAAATGAAAACTAGTCAGGAGATTCATGAAACTTGGCATGGTTTCATGAACATGGCACATAAAGGCGTCATAGCATTTTTTATTTCCTATCTGATACTTGTTTTTTAATATATATTTTCTTTTAGCCAACATTGAGAATATTAGTTAAATTATAGTAAATCTAGAACTCACACAAAATTCAATAAATATGGCATGGCGTCATTATATAGCACAAATATGATGTGGTATTTTTCGTGTCATTAATAGCAAACAAAAGCATTTTGGAACAAAGAACTGCCACGTTTCAATGCACGGTTGTGTTATTTTCAAACCCTTGGCATTCTACTACCCTTTACATGTCGCCAAGAATCGCACTCTTTTATTGTCTAGGGCTTAGGAGGTGTTGTGCCAACAGCTGCTTGAGTTGACAGGAGGCGTGCGAGTTGGCTTCCGCCGCGTAGGCTCACCCGGAGGTGTGCGGGCAGTACGCCGAATACTTGCCGGGAATCGAGCCCTTTGACCTCTGTATATGCCCTCCTGGCTTCCAACAAGTCCATCAATGGTGCCCGAGCCACTGTTTAATAGGCGGCTTTACTGCCCACTCAATCACAATCCTCCATATATCTTCGCCTCACATTCCCCTCCACCTTCAGACCACCACCATGACATATGCCATGGTGCAGAAGGATCATATGCCACTAGTCTTCTGGTTTGGTGAAGTTGACACCGAGACAAAAGAGTTATAACAAAAAGACGAACGGGATGCCATGGACATGGCCCTGGAAGAGCTGCATGCCGCAGTGGATGCTGGCCCGACGCGCTCGCCATCAACCATCACCGCGCCCTTGCCAGCCACCATCCCCGTGGCATTGACGGGCTGGTCACCCAGCATCATCGCCGCTCTAGAAACCGCGGGCGTTAGGGAGGTCCCCGCCGACCCACGTGAGCTCGTGTACGTGTAAGCGCCAACGCCTCCTCCTGCCACTGTGCTCGTGCGTGCTCTTGCGCACGGCACGCCGGTCCCAGTGCGCGTGCCCGCACCGACAACGGCACACCCCTTGTGTGCGCCTGCACCCACTGCTAGTCGCAGCCCCCATGCCCCGTGCCCATCGATCGCGCGACGACCGGCTCTTTGATTGTGAAGTCCATAACATTCTGGTCTCGGTTGAAGAACTGAACAACTGTGCCCCGAAGCACGAGAACGCCGCCGCTGCCGCAACTAGTTTTCTTTATATCGTATCTCGATTGTATGAATGTAAAGTAAAAGCTTGACTAAATGAAATTTATGGTTTGATGAACTAAGTATTTGTCTCTGAATTCACGTAGCAAACAAAAAACCATCATAGTTTTATCTGAATGAACACACATCACAAACGGTTCAGGTTGAATACCTGTTTGAAGATCGACAACTATCTTCGCCCGTAAGCCACGTCAAAAAATTGGCACAAAGGATTGGTCCAATGCGTCATCGCAAACTTTTCTCAAATATGATCGGTGTGCCTAGTACATACAATCCGGGAAGATTTCCATCTATCATACTGGGTAAATTGCCATGTGCCAAATCGGAAACATTGGCATATGTCGATCCAGTAACAGTGGCATTTGTCAACATTGTAGCACTGGCATTTGTCAAGTATTACAAAAACAAAATCACAATTAGGGTGTAATTTTGCAACTGAAATTCGCTTTAAACATGGATTTCATTCATACATTAAGCACTGGTCTTTGTACAATACAGATCAACTCGACAACTGAACCGAACAAACTTTTCCCAATTGTTGCCAACCACATACTGAGTTAGCTAGTTCAACTATATACTAGCTAATTAAAGTATGTGGTATAGTTCAACCATATCTATAGTTAGATGAACTGAACAAAATAGACCCTAAATACTAGTACTACGGAGGGGCTTTGTACTACTTCCAACAGAATTGGCCGCGCTTAGTAAGAGCAAGTGGAGGAGGAGCCTGTCGACAATTTGGCCGAGAGGTGTCCGTTGCCTGCCAGTGTTGCCCTCCGACGCTCAAGACTCCCCTCCTCGAAGTGACGGGACGGTGCGTAGATCTCAACATTCCGTGTTGCCACTACGGCTTCTCCTCCGACCATAGCGTATGTGAGCTTCTTCGCGTGCGCGACCTGGCGCTCCACCTCCTCCTCGAGGAACACTGGGTTGCGATGCAGAAGCCCGACGACGGGGCTTTGACGAACTCCACCTCCCGCATTCGGGCTTGGTGGCGGCATGGGTTATGACCTCGCAGCCTGACGGCGAGGCCGTGGCAAAGACGGACGGCGGTGTGGTGGCAGCCCCGACGGCGTGCAGCATGGTGGCGGCCACAATGGCCACCAGCAGCAGCTGCCTTCGGGAAGCGATGGTGGAGCGTGTAGTTGGTGGTGTGCACACACCCACTAGGGATGCCACATGCACTACATGCTTCGGAGGACTGTCGCACCAACGTGGTGAAGCCTCCAAGCTAGAGCTGTCCTCTGGCGGAGTGGTTGGGCGACGACGAATGGCGGGTGCCATTGGAGATTGGGGAATTAGGAAACTAGACAAACTACGGGGAGGGGGGATGAAGGAAATGTGGAGTCACCGGCCGTGAGGGTTTATATAGTAGGCCTTCAAGCATTGGGGATTTTGCCAAGCATGGTGGGATGCTAGAGCCGTAGGACGGTTTGCGCGCGGTAACCTGCACGGTTCTGAGAGGGAGTGGGATCATCGAGTAGGCGTGTGGCCAAAATCCAAAATTGGTGCCGAAGCATGCACTAGAATACTCGGGCGGCAACGCGGTGACAAGACGTGAGAGAGGAGGGCGGACTGAGCGGAGTCACAAGGTTAAAATAATAAAACGTCTGCGATATTAATATAGGCAAATGACACTTCCCAACGCAGCGTCTGTAATGATTTCATCCATCGTTGGCAATTATTTGGAAGCAATATTCTGCCCACGACACACACAACTTGTTAGTATGAATCGTCTGTGTTATTTCTTGTGTTCGCACATGATTCTCATTACTCACTTGTTTTTTGTATATCGCACACATCGTGTTATGCCGAGTCGTTTGTGATTTGTTGTATCATCGCACACAGTTTATCTGAGTGAACTGTATGCCGCACTTCGTACACGTATGTAGTTTTGGTAACCGCTTTTGTTATCTTCTCTAATCACAAACGGTTCATAGAACAAATTGTCTGTTGTAGATCGCACACATAACTACTTTCTGAATCGTATTTGATGCATCCTCCTTCGCACACAGTTCGTGCCATTAGCGCCGGAGCTTCCACTATATCGTTTGTGAGGCATGCATCGCACACAGTTTCGTCGAAGGGTCTCTAATTGATGTGTAGTGTTTGGACCATTCTGTAGTAGTGATATTTCAATTTGATCTATGGCTTCTAATGGCAGCAGGACGAGCTCCAACGATGGTGGCTCCTACATGGATGCGCTCGCTCTCCAAATCGCATTGCGCCAGCCACGACTGGATTTGGGTGACATCGGGAAACGTGATGTCCCACCTCGCATGCAATCATAATGCGGAAAATGTTATCGGGCTCTCACATCTGGCATGCGACATCATGAGCACCTTCGCTCGGCTGCAGGTACGCCAACCCACCCCTTCTCTACCACTTTAGGAGGGCGTCCACGACCACCACTGACTGCTCAGGCCCTCGTTGATGTCGGGCTGGTGAAGGAAACCCGAAATGGAGGTGCGGGCCGCATGACGCGAGAAGCAACAGGAAAGGAAGAGGTCGGTGATGGAGCGGCGTTAGCAAAACATCACACAAGCGCGCACGTATGGATTCTAAGGACGCACTCCTCACGTCGGTCATTTGCTACTCCATGATGACGGTGGAGTCAGATGCGCAGTGACTCCGGCTAGCCATCAAGTTGTCGAAGTGCGAGGCAACAACAACAACGCGTGCGGTTGTGAAGGTGAAGCGGCACACCGAGAATCTTCCTCCTGATAACCCACAAGTATAGGGGATCGCAACAGTTTTCGAGGGTAGAGTATTTCAACCCAAATTAATAGATTTGACACAAGGGAATCCAAAGAATATTTGCAAGTATTAGCAGTTGAGTTGTCAATTCAACCACACCCGGAGATTACATATCTGCAGCAAAGTGATCAATAGCACAATAATATGATAGTTTGGTAGCAGTGGTAACAGCATACGGCAGTAGTAGCGGTAATAGTATCAGTGATTGTTTTGTAGCAAGTGCAACAGTGACAACAGAAGTAGTAACTTAGCAAGAACAATATGTGGAAAACTCGTAGGCACTCGATCGGTGTATTCGTTGGATGATATTCGTAGGCACTCGATCATATAACAGTCATAACCGAGGGCGACACAGAACTAGCCCTAGTTCATCAATGTAATGTAGGCATGTATTCCGTAAATAGTCATACGTGCTTATGGAAAAGAACTTGCATGACGTCTTTTGTCCTACCCTCCCATGGTAGTTGGGTCCATAAGGAAGCTAAGGGATATTAAGGCCTCCTTTTAATAGATAACCGGAACAAAGCATTAACACATGGTGAATACACGAACTCCTCAAACTACGGTCATCACCGGAAAGTATCCCTACTATTGTCACCTTGGGGTTTACGGATCATAACACGTAATAGGTGCATATGACAAGGCAAGATCGAATCAAAACATAGATATAATGGTGATACCATAAATAGTTCATACATGAAATCATGGCACTCGGGCCATAGTGACAAGCAGTAAGCACGACAAAGTTATAGCAGCATCAATCTCAAAACATAGTGGGTACTAGGTATCAAGCCCTAACAAAACTAACTCAATTACATGATGAATCTCATCTAACTCATCACCGACCAGCAAACCTACAAAGGAATTACTCACTCCCGGTGGGGAGCATCATGGGATTGGCGATGACGGAGGTTTGATGATGACGAAGACCAAAGATTGCCCTCTCCGCAGGCCCAAACAGGCTCTAGATGTGGCCTCTCGATGAAGAATAGGAGGTGACGGCGGCTCTATCTCGTGGAACATGATAAAACATTCTGCCTAATTTTCTTTCTCTAAAAATAGGAATTTATAGTGCTGGGATTACGGTCAGCGGGTCCACGAGGTGGGAATAACCCACTAGGGCGCGCTTGGGGGGCTGGCGCGCCCTGGTGTATCGTGCCCAGCTAGGGCCCCTGCTCTCGTGGTTCTTGCCTCCAGTATTTTTTATTTATTGTAAAGTAATTCTTCAAAAAGTTTCGTTCAATTCCAAGAACTTTTATTTCTACACACAAACAACACCATGGTAGTTCTCCTAAAAACAACGTTAGTCCGGGTTAGTTTCACTCAAATCATGCAAATTAGAGTCCAAAACAAGAGCAAAAGTGTCAGTGCACTAGGACAGGGGTACCCAATGCCCCTAACTTATGCACTGGTAGTAGTAGCAAAACCCATCAACACAAGTGCAAACCAACCAATCATCTAAGACCAAGACTCCGACAGAAGCAACCTACAACAGGCCTAGCAACGCCGGCAGGCTCAATGCAACGACCTAGGATGGGCCCGAAATGCGCCCAGCACATCCCCGATGCCTGTCGGGGACCAAGGCGCGCACACCTTCTGGACGACCCGACAACCCATCCCCCGGCAAGCAAGAACCCATCGACCACCGCTCCACCGCACGTCAACGCTAGTCACTTGTCGATGTGGTGTCGAGTTCCCAGGTGGCTAAGTGTCTCTCGCTAAGCATGTGACGACACGTTGGAAGACAGATTATGCCCCCTTGACACCAGTCCAGAGGCGTTTTAAGATGTGGTGCGATAGTTAGCTAGAGTGGTGGTAGAATCTTGCAGGCAAGACGCACCCCCGCACGCCACCTAAATTGCATTTATGGCATTTTGTCCTAGGTGTCAGAGTTAAGTCTGATAGCACGGTTAGCTATCCAATCGTCAGACAATGTCTGTTTTGCCATTGTGGTGGCCCCTTGAGCTATAAAAGGAGGCCCAACGCAACCTAGCTAACGATTCGGACCTTTGGACACTTGTTCTCACGTAGCAGCTCCCTCGAAGGCAACCCTTGTAGGGTTTGAGCGCTGCGTGTCCTTTGTGTTCCTTTGATCAATCCACCAAAGCAAGGGTAGGGTTTTATGCTTCACAAGGGCCCGAACCTAGGTAAAACACCACTTTCCCGATCGCCGTGTTGTCTCACTACCTTCGCTCTTTGTGCATGTGACCTTGCCCCTGCCGAACCACAAAGGGTCTTACGTCCCCATAGGTGATCGAGTGCATCGAGCCCCGACAAAAAGCATTAGGAAAATTAGATATTATGGAGATGTATCAACTCCCCCGAGCTTGAATCCTTGCTTGTCCTCAAGCAATTCAGTTGAGAAATTGAAAGTGATAAAGAAAAACTTTTACAAACTATTTTTCCCTTGTCTACATACATATGCTTAAGTAGCACCATGGTTTTCAACAAAAATTATGACTAAACATGTCAACAATAACTCTTAAAGATTATATTAACTTATATCAATTACATAAGCAACAAGCAAGCAATAATAAAATATCTCAAGTGCAAACATTTTGTCAGAACAATCATGATATAATACGACAATAATGGTATCTCGCTAGCCCTTTCTGAGACCGCAAAACATAAATGCAGAGCACCTCCAAAGTTCAAGCAGTGACTAAAGATTGTAATTCATGGTAGGAAAGATCAAGTCATGATGCATCCAACATGAACTATACACAATGCATGAGGATGACAATATTGCTCAAATATCTAGCGCTTATTTGAGAAGGTGATGACTCAACATAAAAGTAAATAGACAGTCCCTTCACAGAGGGAAGAGGGGATTTGCAGAAGTGCCAGAGCTCAAAGCTTAAATCAGAGATAAGTATAATTTTGCGAGGTATGCCCTTCATGTCGATGTTACGACCAAGAGTTATCAATATCTTCCATGTTAGAAACATTAGCGGCGGTTGCCAAGTGGTAAAAGTGAAGCTTTACTCCCCCTCCACCAACAAACACACTCCATGGCTAGCCAAATCCATGGGTACTAATCTGTCATTGTCTGTGGGCCTATTGGGCCTTCTGCGGGCCTGAATCCTGGCCCAACAAGCTGGTAGATTTTACTCCGGGTGACTCATCCAAACAGTTTACTATCGGTGCTAACACGGACCCTGCATAGGAAAGCGCACTCATCGAATTCATCTATGAGAATCGGGACATCTTTGCATGGAAGCCATCTGACATGCCGTGTGTATCGAGAGAATTTGCTGAGCACCGCCTTAATGTGGATCCTAAATTTAAACTGATTAGACAATTCCTCCGCTATTTCAACAAGGAGCAGCGTAAAGCGATTGAAGAGGAGGCGGCCCGGCTCTTGGCGGCAGGGTTCATCGTAGAGGTATTTCACCCGGAGTGGTTAGTGAATCCTGTGTTGGTGCTCAAGAAGAACTACACATGGCGTATGTGTATAGATTACACGGATCTTAACAAGGCATGTCTAGTTGACCCGATTGCTCTCCCCCGTATCGACCAGATTATTGATGCAACATCGGGTTGTGAGAGTTTATGCTTCCTGGAAGCCTATTCAGGTTATCACCAGATCAAGATGGCAGTTAAAGACCAGGAGAAGACGTCATTTATGACACCTTTTGGGGCCTTTTGATATGTGTTTATGCCGTTTGGGCTCAAGGGTGCACAGGCGACTTACCAACGTTGTGTGCAGAATTGCCTTCACGGTCAGATTGGGTGCAATGTTCATGCTTACGTGGACGGCATTGTGGTTAAATCAAGGAAGAAGGAGGCATTACTTGACAACCTGAAGGAGACGTTTGACAATTTACGAGTTTATAAGATGATGCTTAACCCGACAAAGTGTGTTTTCGGGGTTCCTGCAGGCAAGCTCCTGGGTTTCTTGGTTTCGGAACGGGGGATTGAGGCCAACCCGGACAAGATAAAGGCCATCACGTCACTATCCAAGTCGGCGAGCATTAATGATGTGTAGCGCTTGGCGGGTCGAATCGCTGCTTTAAGCCGCTTCATCAGCTACCTGGGTGAGAAGGCTATTCCTTTATACCAGATGATGAAACAGACTACTGACTTTGTCTGGAGTAAGGTTGCGGATGAGGCCTTGGAAGCGCTCATAAAGGAGTTGGTCGATCCATCGATCCTGCCTGCTCCGGCTGAGAAAGAGCCTTTGCTACTCTACGTGGCAGCTAACAACAGGGCTGTCAGTGCCGCAATTGTGTTAGAGCGCAAGTAGGTAGGGACAGAGTACCCGGTTCAGAGACCGGTTTATTATATTAGTTAGGTTCTCATAGAATCCAAGCAAAGGTACCCGCATTGGCAGAAACTGATATACGGGGTATTCGTGGCAAACCGCAAGTTGAAGCATTACTTCCTTGGACATCCGATCACTTTGGTTAGCTCTGCCCCGCTGGGTGATATAATTCAGAACAGGGAAGCTACAGGCAGGATTGCTAAGTGGGCACTGGAGCTTGGGCCACTTAATCTAAAGTATGTGCCTCGCACGGCTGTGAAGTCTTAGGTGTTGGTGGACTTCATAAATGACTGTACATAGTGTCAATCACGTGAGGAAAAGCCGTACAATACATACAGGACAATCCACTTTGATGGGTCCTGACAATTGGAGGGATCAGGGGCTGGAGTTGTCTTACCTTCCCCCAAAGGTGACAAATTCTGTTACGGGTTGAGGTTGATGTTTCCTTATACTAACAATGCAGCTGAATATGAAGCTTTGCTTCATGGCCTCCGTGTGGCCAAGGAGTTGAATCTGAGCCGGGTTAGATGCCTCGGCGACTTAGACCTTGTAGCTCAGCAAGTTTGGGGCACGTGGGACTCCAAGGATCGACGGATGGCGGGTTATCGTTAGGAGGTGGATATCATTGCAGGTCATTTCAAAGGTTATCAGGTAGATCATACTGACCATCGTAAGAACTAGGCGGCTGATGCATTGTCAAGACTAGGCTCTTAAAGTAAGCTAGTGCCACCTAATGTTTCTTGGATGTGATATATCACCCGTCTGTTAAGCTACCTTCAGAAGAGGATCTGGCTATACTTGATCCGAAAGGACAGCTGGTGGGGGGCTCTACATGTTATTCCAGATTGGACATTACCGTACTTAGTGTACCTAACTCGCAATGAGTTGCCTGAAGACGAGACTTTGGCACGGAAAATTGTGAGGCGATCCAAGTCGATGATAATCGTTAATGGCGAGTTGCATAAGTGTAGCGCCACCGGCGTCTCCGAGCGTTGTGTTTCTGCTGCAGAGGATATGGAGATCTTAAATGAAATACACGCTGGTGATTGTGGACATCATGTTGGCTCAAAATCTTGGGTGGCCAAGGCTTTCCGACATGGTTTCTTTTGCTTGATGGCCCACAAAGATGCAGAGGACCTGGTTGCCAAGTGTGAGGCGTGTCAGAAGTTCAGAAGACATGCCCACATGTCGTCTCAAGAATTGCAGATGATTCCAATCACTTGGTCGTTCGCTGTCTGGGGGATTCACATGGTTGGATCCTTCAAGAGGTCTTAGGATAAAAAGGCCCATATCTTGGTGGCAATGTACAAGTTTACCAAGTGGGTGGAAGTTGAGACGGTTAGTAAATATGATGCGGCCACGGCGGTTCAGTTTGTCAAAAAAAATGATCTACCGTTTTGGCTATCCTCACGGTATCATAATGGACAATGGAACGAATCTATCCAAGGGGGCTATGAAGGCATTCTGCAAAAGTGAGCACATCTGACTTGATGTTTCTGTTGTTGCTCATCCACAATCCAATGGTCAGGCGGAGCGAGCCAACTAGGAAGTCTTGAGAGGTACCAAGCCCTGGTTTATGGTTCCTTTACAACGAACATCGGGTTGTTGGGTTGAGGAGCTACCCTCCATCCTTTAGAGTATCAATACTACACCTAACAAGTCAACAGGTTACATGCCTTTCTTCATGGTTTACGATGTAGAGGCCGTGTTACCAAGCGACATACAACATGATTGACCGCGGATGGCGGCTTACGTGGAAGCCGACAATGAAACGACGCGTCAAGATGCGTTAGATGCTTTGGATGAAGCACGTGATCTTGTAGCAGCTCGGTCAGCGATTTATCAACAAGACCTGCATCGCTATCATAGCCGCAGGGTCAAGACCCGGACATTCCAAGAAGGCGACTTGGTGTTACGTTTCATTCAATATCACACGGATGCACACAAGTTATCTCCCCCATGGTAAGGACCTTTTGTGGTTAGCAAAAATCTGAACAATGGGTCATATTATCTCATTGATGTACGAGACGAGTCACGTATGTCACACCCTGTGTCTGTATCAGATTGTTATGTTTGGGTTTATAAAATTTGGAGCCAACTAAAACTTTTTCAAGGTGCTTGTGCTTGTTTGCTATGTTGTTTGCTTGCTTGTTGATTGTGTTGTGGCACTACTAGGTTCCATTCCACTTCGTATTCATCTTCCCTGCCCCAAACCTCTTGCCCAATGATCATGCCATGTGAATAGTGCCCAAAACTATTTTTATCAAATATTGTTTTAACCAAAAATGATTTATTTAAATCTGGTTTTCAAAACCCCCTAAAATGAGGTTTGCACTGCAAGTCCTCAAATTAGGTGGACCCTTCCTTCCCAAAAGCTTTATTTCAAACCCACTATATATAAGACTTACCAAAACCACAAAATATTATTTTTAAAGATTATTTTCACATTTTATTTAAAGGCTTTTTCTTAAGGCCAGAAATGGTTTTTCTTAGAGAAAAATTATTTAAATGCTTTAAAAATATTTGAGAAAATTTGGAGAAACTCACTCGACATATATTTTTCATATATATGAGCTTCAATCCAAGGGCATGATCAGATCATGGGCAAACCCCCCTCAAAACCCTTTCTGTTCAAATCAAGCTTCTGAAATATTTCTATAAGAAATATTCTCAATAAATTCTAGGAAAATTCCAGCATGTCAACACTATCATGGGTGATGATCTTGCAAAGTTTCATCTCAATGCAAGTTGATTTGATCCATCAAACCATCCCAAAAGCATCCCTGTCAAGAATCAAGTTTGAGCAACTTTACATTGTGTAGTGTATCCCCTTGACCCCAAACTTTGTGGGCATGATCTAATGGCCAAATAGTGATGATACACTAATTGGTGCATCAAGGGGAAAAGCCTTGCATCACTAGATCTGTAGAAACCTGATTCTGCAAATTTCTAAGGTTTAACAAACCTTCATTGTCAACTTTTTCCCCTTGAGCTCAAACTTGGTAAATCCCCTCATTTTTACCTAGCCTTTGACGTTGGTAAGAATCTCAATAAGTTGGTAACATCTTCTTGCCCAAAACCATACCAAACACCTTCTGGTGAAATGGTAAAACTCCATTTCCACCCCTTTTCTCTTTTACCCTTGCCTCCAAAATTTTGCCAGAGCTTCTTGTAGTCACCTTTCACCTCCATAAAAAACCCCAAGTCCTCAAGTCACTGGGAAGTGGGGTAAAACCCCCATTTTCACCCCTGGCAGCATCTTTTTCTACCCCTCTCACCCTTTTCTTGTTCCCTAAGGGTTCTCCAGAGCCTGCACCTAGCTTATCCTAGCGTTTGGGCATCTCCAATAGCCCAAGACACAAGAAGACACGTGGGTGGGCATAGAATATGTCGGGGCATGCCATTTGGGAGCTCTGGAGCACGCTACAGTGCGCTCCCACATTGTAGCCGCCCCTGCCCGACGCCGCCCGACAGCATTGGGCCTCCCCCGCGTGCCCCCTGGTTGGCCTCGGCGTCCGCGACGCGGGAGGTGGTCGGCCCCCTCTCTCACCTCTCTCTCTCGCGCGCGCACGACACCGCCCGAACCGGCCAGTGGCCGTGCTTGCATGTGCTCACCATCGGGCCCCCTCCCGGCTGCTTTCCCTTCTCCTGGGCGCGGACCGCATCCACAAAGCCCCCAGACATGGCCTGGCTCGCCCCCGTGGCCCATGGCGATGCCCTGGTTCTCACCGGCGCACCACATCCATGGTGGACCGGTGGCCCGCCTATTTAAGGCCCCCTTGCTCCTCCTGCTCCCCCCTCCTTGCTCTCCCTCTTCCTCCGCATTCTCCACGTGCCCAGCACCCTCTTCCCCGTGGTCGGGAGCCCTCTCCCGACCCAAACCCTCGCCGCCGCCATCGGGCACCACCCCTCGCCGGCGTTCCCCTCTTCCCCATTGATCCCGCGACCACCCACTGACGTGCGATGACCCTAGGAGCACGCCGGTTCCCTTCGTTCCTGCCATCGTGGCCTAGAGCCCTCCGGTGAGCCCCTCCTCTGCCCCTGTCACGAGGAGAGGGATGACAGGTGGGGCCCACATCTCATCCCCTCGCCCCTCCTCTCTTGTTGGCAGGCCGGGCCCGCGGGGAGGTTTAAAACAAACCTCTCGCGCGCAGCTCCTCGCCTGGGCCGGCTTCCCTCTTGGGTTGGTTTCGGCCGGGCATTTTTGGCCCGAGGGGCACAATACCCTTCCCCTTTTTCTTTTCTGTTTAAACTTTCAAAAATCCCCCAAATTTAAATATATGTCCAATGTCCATAATTCTTTGACCTAAATTCATGAAATAATCCCTAGAATTTAATAGTGCCATTTGTGAAAATGTTTAAAACTATTTTTAGTATTGTTTTATTTTAAACCCTATATTTAGGCACCTTTTTGCCTCTGTTAATTTATTTCCAAAATGTTTTTCACAAAAAAACCCTAGGAGAATATTTTTAATATAACATTTAGTATTTATTAGAATAGGATAACATTTTTGCTAAGTAGTTGAGTGCTCTGTTCTTGGGTGTTGCTTATTTTTATCGCTTTATTTCGTGACGATAGATTGCGCGGTTGACGAAGAAGTTGGACCCGAAGACTTCAAAGACCCCGGAGACTTTGTTGAGCCAGGCAAGCATCCCTTTGACCATGATGAGAAACCGTTTTTATTGCATGTCATATAGCAATTTACTTTCATCATATTTGATCATGTAATGTGGTGTTCCCCTTTCGGTGGGATGCCTCCGGTACTTTTCCATTGACACTTGCATCGTGCATGACCCTACCACCTTATGAGGGTTATGCGGATGGGTGTAGTTAGGATGCAAATAGATGCTACACAAGTGGCATGGGATTTATGTATAAAGATGGAAAGGAGAGAAATGATTTCAAAGACTCTTTTGAAAACCCCGTCGAGTGCCACTAATGCCCGAGGGAGATGGTGATGAGTTGGGTAACCACTTGAGAAAAAGTGGTATGCCGGACAAGTGAGTGTGTGTGTGTTTTCGAAAACGGATTAGATTTAAGGTCTGCTGACCGTCCTAACCTTACATGCGCAATCACGATACCCCTTATGGGACGGGGCTTTGTTGATTACTATGGTTGGTACTAGCAAGGATCCCACATTACTTATGGCAAGAGTGAAGTGGTCACTCTTGAGACGGGGTCGTCCCAGAGTGGAAGGTCATGCACTGTCATTACAGGCACTCGACACACCGTTGCACGCCCGCATGGATGATACGAGTGATATATATCACGAGGGATGGCACTTGGACTATTTTTTTAGTATCACCATGGGAAAGGCATTGTTCGGGTGCTTACCTCGGGTATGTTAAATACCGCGAGTCGCAGATGACACGGAAGTTCCCCGAGTCTTATGGGTAAAGTGTGCAACCTCTGCAGAGTGTAAAACTATTCGAATAGCCGCGTCCACGGTCATGGACAGTTGGAGGTTCTTCTTAAACTATGTCCGGATATTTTCATTAAAGTTGGTGTGATAATGGATGTCATGGTGACAAGAGGTCATAGGAGCTAAGTCTGATGACTTAACAAGGGAATTAAACTAAGACCGATGACTTAACGTGATGATCGAACATGAGATGTTCAACCCCTACTTATGATGATATATGTATCTTGCTCAGATGGATATCTGCTAATTGTTGATGCATGCTTACTAGTTACTTGATCATGACATTTGCATTCAAATTAGCTTTCCGCAAAATCACCTACTTAGTTCTATATCATGCACCATTGTTACCTTGTTCCACAACTTGGGTTGCTTGCGAGTACATTCAAAGTACTCATTGGCTTGCCACTAGTAATTTAATTGGCGAGGCATGGAAGAACAGGAGTATGTTGAAGAGTTCGTTGGAGACAAACATGCGAACTAGGATGCTTCCCAGTCAAAATGCCTGTAGGTTAAGGCAGATGGCATGGGTTCACGCTTTCGACCAAGATTTCCACTGCTTGTTCTATTTTAAGTGTTTGGCCCGTGTGGCCCTATCTATGTAAGTCTTGACCTTCATGGTGCTTATTTGTGTAAGACGTTAAATGAGGATGTAAGACTCTTGTTATTCAGTTTCTGTGTGTTCAGTGAGCATTGATCTCTGGAATCACTGTACACGAGCATTTGGTGATCATGAATTATGAGTCGGGGTCCCCACAACGTACCTCTGGACAGGAGACTCACCGGCCGTTGAACATCGCTTATCTATGGACTTACTATACTTGAGTCATCGACTCCCATCTTTGTACATACATACTTCATTGTGTCTATATTTTTCATATAATAAAGTTGGCATCCCTACAAGCCGGGGCCTCTGCCGTTTTTCTTTTTGCATTACAGATTTGTGCAAAAGATGAACACTTCTACATGGTCACTTGGGGGCTTCCAACCCACTAGGTTTAGCTCGCTCACCCTCTTAATCGGCTCTTCAGCCAAAACAACAACATTGTACGTCGGCTTACAGGACGGTGACTTACAAGTTGGCGATTCACAAGACAGCGATCTACAAGTTGGCGATCCGCAAGACGGCGACTTACAAGTTGGTGATCCACAAGACGGCGGCTTACAAGTGGCGCACAAGTTAATATCATCGACAAGGTCATTTGCGGACTTACAATCCACCGGGTTAAGCTTCAACCCTCTCGATCAGGCTTTTCAGCCACTGTAAGGAGGGCCGGGGACCCAAATTTCGACTCTATCAAACCAGATCATTAGGGGTGCAGTGAGTTATACACTTACCCCCTTTTGATGGCCTCTCCAATAGGTGACCCGCCGAACTCTTATGTCACATCCCTAGCTAGCTTACTTAGGACAGCATGTGTGTGCATCATGTTTCACTTTTTGTATCAACTTGAAATGGGGATTAAAAGAAACCCCAAACACTCCATTTGAATCAAACCAACCTAATGATTGTGAAAATCCAACAATTCAAAATGCCCATCTAAAATGTCCCCTATGTCTGATAAATGTGGACATGAATATACCAGGGGTCATTCTAAATATTTGAATATTTATAGCATTTCAAAAATAAATATTAAAGCTTCTGAAAATGCCAAATAAAGCATTATAAATATTTCAGTCTTCAAAGAATTCTGAAACTTTTTATAGAAGTTTCAAATATTCAAACTACGTTTTATGAAATATTTGGGATATTTTATACCTAGCATTTGTGCCTAATAATAAATAAAACAATTATCAGAAAAATAAAACAGAAACTGGATTTATAAAAAAGAGAGGAGGAAGCACCTGGGCCGGCCCATCTGGCCCAGCAACACCGTCGTCCTCCTGGCGGCCAGGTGGACGAGCGTGTGCTCGTCGTGCGCCCACGCCGGTGTTGCCATGCAGCTTCCTACATGCCTGCATCCCCCGCCGCGCTGGCGAGAGGATGAGGACGCCGCTGCCATCCCCATCTCTCTCTCTCGCCCATTTCACCCCTGCTCCTTCCTCTCCTCTGCTCCGCCATGGGCGACGGCCCCGCTAGCTCGCCGTCATAGCTGCAGCCGCTCCCGCACCTCCCTGAGCCCGCGAGAGGCTCCGCCATGTCGTCCCGTCCTCTGCACCGAGCCATGCATCGCCAGGAGCCCTAGAGCATCGCCCTCGAGCTCATCTTCCTCCTCAGACCCGAGCTTCGCCGTCGTCGATTCGTCGCCCTCAAGCCCTCCCCGAGCAAGCTCTCATCGGCTCCGAGCCCGCTGCGAACTCCCAGCCCTTTCCCCTCTCTTCCCCGACCTTTTCCCCCTCTGTAGGCCCCGGTTGCGTCGGCTCCCGAATGCCCTGTCGCACGAGCTCGTCGCCGGCATTGCTCCGGTGACCAGTTGGTCCATCCGTGGCCACCATCGAGCTCGTGGGGTCATGTAGAGCCCGTAGGTGCTAAGCCTCCGCCATGTGGTGCCCTCGTTTGTCGAGCTCGTGCTCCCCCGAGCTCTGGCAACCGTCGAGCTCGTCGTCGGTGTAGATCTCGACTATCTCAGCCTCTGAGAGGTGTCGGGGTGGACGCGTGCGTGAGCATAGGCCCGCCTGGTGCCCTCCGCCGTCCTTTTGGTTGGCGAAGGAGGCAACCCGACCCCTCTGCTGTCTCTGAAGCCACCGGCAGCTCAACGCCGGTGGGTCTTGCCGGAGTTGACCACGCGGGTTTGACCCCCTAGGTCACTAGCAAGTGGGGTCGGGCCCTGCTAATTAAGATTAGCTTAATTATTTAATTAATTAATTTAGTTAAGTTAATGACCCACTGACAGTGGGCCCTACCCTAATCTAATTAGTAATTAGTTAATTAGTTAGCTCTGTTAGTAGTTGGGTCACTGACCAGTGGACCCCACTGGTCAGGTTTGACCTGTCAACAGTCTATTGACCAGCTGACGTCATGATGATGTCATGATGATGCAATAATGAATTTTCTGAATTAAAATAATTCCAGAAACTATTTAAAACTTAGAAAATTCATAGAAATTAATCTATAACTCAGATTGAAATAATTTATATATCAAAATTTATCAGAAAAATCCAATGAATTCAATGGCGCTGTTATCATGCATGTTAGGCAACCTATGTAGATGAACATTGACATTTACTAATAGTTTAACATATGAAATATGAAATGGAGAATGATTTTGAACCTACATTCAAAATCACTTCATTTAACTTGGACAGTAGTTGCATTAGCTCATCCATACATGCTGCCATGTCATGATCATGTATCATATTGTTGTAGTTGTCATGTATTGATTGCTATTTATCTGCATTGCGGTAGGCCCTGCTTTTGAGGATACCTCCGAGTATTCCAACGAAGGAGAAAACCTTCCCGCTTCCCAGCAAGGCAAGAAACCCCTTTGATCATTCTGATAACATCCCATTCTCTCGCTCCTTCTCTTGTTTATTGAATTAGGACAAACGTTCAGTTGTCTATCATACATGGTAGATGAACCTATTCTTTCGCATGACCTGTCATTGTCACAGTAAATAGCTAAACCTTGCAACCTAGCATACCTGGTAGATGTTTGTGCCATGATGTGCTTTGCTTACTTTGCCTGCTATGCTTGCTATGCTTAGAGTTGTGTCGGGTCTAATTCATCTGGGTGATTAACTGGAGTGAAACAATGTTGTTCTGATGTGATAAGCTTATGATGAACCCGATTTGGTAAAGGTAGCGATGAGAGGCTATGTAGAAGTACATAGCGGGTTGTCTCATTGGTACCATTCTTAGGAACTGAGTTCCATGTTAGTGATCCAAGACTAGTTACTACCACATGCTAGGCCCTGAAATATGACCCCGCTCGACTTATCAATCGCTTAGTCCTTGGTCTAGGAGTTGCAAGTAGTTTCTGGTGTTTATAGCATGCTGGAGGCCGTGCGTAGCGCTGATCCTAGGGGTGGGTTACGACGCGGTAGGCAGTGGCACGGTGTCCGCGGTCATGGACAGTTGGAGGTCCTTCTTAAACTATGTCCGGATGTTTTCATGAAACTTGGTGTGAGAATGGATGTGATGGTGAAAAGAGGTCACATGAGCTAAGTCCGATGACTTAGCAAGGGAATTAAAGTAAGTCCGATGACTTAACGTGATGAACGAACATGAGATGTTCAACCCCTACTTATGATGATATCTATATCTTGCTCATATGGATATGTGCTAATTGTTGATGCATGCTTACTAGTTACTTGATAATGACATTTGCATTCAAATTATCTTTCGGCAAAATAACCTACTTAGTGCTATATCATGCATCATTGTTACCTTGTTCCACAACTTTGGTTGCTTGCGAGTACATTCAAAGTACTCATTGGCTTGCCACTGGTTATTTAATTGGCCAGGCATGGAAGAACAGGAGTATGTTGAAGAGTTCGTTGGAGACGAACATGCGAACTAGGACGCTTCCTAGTCAGAATGCCTGTAGGTTAAGGCAGATGGCATGGGTTCACGCTTTCGACCAAGATTTCCGCTGCTTGTTCTATTTTAAGTGTTTGTCCTGTGTGGCCCTATCTATGTAAGACTTGACCTTCATGGTCCTTATTTGTGTAAGACGTTAAATGAGGATGTAAGACTCTTGTTATTCAGTTTCTGTGTGTTCAGTGAGCATTGATCTCTGGGATCACTGTACACGTGCATTTGGTGATCACAACTTATGAGTCGGGGTCCCTATAGAGCTGGTATCAGAGCCATCCTGACTGTAGGAAGCCCTTAGTTAGCATGGACGTTAGTTAGGATAAAACCGACTTTCAAAACTACACTTAGCCTGTGTACTTAGGAATTCTGCACTATTTACCTCTTCTCATCTTCACACAACACCCTGCTGACTCTCCTCCTTTCAAACCTTTGTAGATGGCCGCCGTACCCGAAGCCTTCCTGACATCCGGCTTTCCCTTACTCCTTGGGGACAGCCTGGGGAAGTGTCAATTTCGCCAACCACCCATTTTCCTCTACCAGGAGCACTGGGTCGATGCCGTCGCGAAGGAGTACCATGTGGATGTGGTAGTGAAGGCAAATGACTCCCCGACTAGTTGGTTCTTTGAAGGACCACGGATGGAGACCATGATACTCGCAATCGAGACATCCGCACGCAAGGCACTCCTACACCTTCAAGACATCATTCCAGAGATGGCTGACGAGCCGGCTAATCGCTATCTTCCATTCAGGAAGGATGATTTTGGCGAGAGTTGGACACTGATTCCGACCAAGGAGGATGGAACACCACTCAGCTTCCGGACCTACTTCAGCCTCTCCTCCGATTGTCTGGTTCATAAACTGATGAAGGAGTCCGTGAAGCTCCGCGAGGAACTTCACCACACCCGAGAGCTACTTCGGCAAGCCAAGACAAAGCCAGACAAAATCAAGAAGGATGGAGCCCCCGAGGGACGACCAGCTGTCGCTTATCGAGGAGGAGTACCCCCAGCCAGTGATGCACCTACATGTCGTTGTCGCATGAGTGCGAAGGAGTACCGTGAGCTCTTCACCGACACGCCAGCAAAGCGTCATCGGGATGGACCTCCTCGTTCCCCGACCCCTTCATCCGGGAACAATGCCCGTTCAGAGGATGAATAGGAGGAAGACCCAGAGGAGCGTGACTACGAGACCAGGTACTCCACCACCTGAGTCGGAGAACCCCTAAGGTAGGATCCGTCACGTATCGCTCATGCGAAGTCGAGTTCGTGTAATGGTTCATATGAAACCATGTGTGCTTGTTGTTTGTTTTGTTGTTTGTGCTCCGATACAAGTCGTGCGTTTGCCTTAGGCAACATGTAAGCGACTCCATCGTCTATCTTAATGTATGTAGTTGGTCTTTCGACCTTTGTTTTATCACACTTGCACTTGACCGACCCCCCTTAAGCTCGCTTTTCCGTTATTGCTTATCCTCTTGTCAATCCTAGTTGTTTGACTTGGCTGCTCCAAATAGGATGGTGACTGCTACCCGCAACAGCTCCTTCACCAACCCTAAAGCCGGCAACTCAAGCCAGCAACAGCGAGCTGGTGGGGCTGCTCACGCTGGAGGACACGAGGAGCAGCCACAATGCGACATTCCCCTGCCACCACCTCCACCGGAGGACATGACCTCAGTTTCTCCAAGTTCTCCAGCAGGAACGCCAAGCCAACAATGCTGCTATCTAGTAGATGGCTCAGGCTCTCGTGAACAACCAACAACAAGCCATGAACGGCAATGGCCGCTCCATGCTGTCTCAGTTCATGAGGAACTCACCCCCAACCTTCACCGAGACAGCTGAACCATTGGATGTTGATGAATGGATCCGCACCATCGAGGACCTCCTTGCACTGGTCAATTGCAGTGAGGATTGTGAGAAGGTGCTTTATGCCTCTCACTGCCTCGGAGGTATCGCCCGAGCTTGGTGGGATGGATTCAAGGTCATGCAAGGAGAACGTGTGATCACGTGGAATGACCTCAAGGAAGGATTCCGCACTGCCCATATTCCTTCTGGGATCATGGCTATCAAGAAGAGAGAATTCTGAGCGCTGAAGCAAGGAAGTGACTTTTTCAAGGAGTACCTGCAGAAGTTCAACCTGTTGTCAAGGTATGCACCTGAAGATGTCAGCATAGAGTCTGCCAAGAAGGAACGCTTCATGGAAGGACTTCAACAGGTCCTACAGAATCAACTCATCATCTGCGACTGTCGTACCTTGTTTGACTTGGTGAATAAGGCCCTCATGCTAGAAGACAAGCATCATGCCATAGACGACGCTCACAAGTGCAAGATGACCAGTAAGGGCAGCCCCAGCAACCAGAAGCCTCGCCCCTGGCAGCCAGCCCCAGCCAAGCCGACCTATCAGCCGCAGCAGGCCAAACCTCCTACACCTCGTCCGAGCTACCAGCCTCAGAAGTATGCCAATCTCAGGCCAGCCTACAACAACAACACCAATAACAACAACGGTGGCAGGAACTTCAACAACAACCCGGGGCAAGTCACTTGCTTTGGATGTGGTCAGTCTAGACACATCCCTAAGCTTTGCCCCAACAGGAAGCCAGATGCACCGCGCCCCAATGCGCCAAATCAAGGCCAAGCCCGTGGAGCAGCACCAAGGAACCTAGATCCGCACGACCAGCCCAACAATGGCAAGGGTCATGTGAGTCACGTCACTGCAGAAGAAGCCCAGGAAGACCCGGACGTCATACTGGGTAAGTTCCTCATCAACTTGACCCTAGGCACAGTATTGTTTGATTGTGGAGCTTTGCATTCTTTTGTCACCCAAAGTTTTGCATTAGAGAGTGGCATGAAACCTACACCCCTATGTAGTCGTATGTTGATACAAACCCCTGGTTCAGTTATGAAGTCTGGGATAGGGTGTAAGGGAGTAAAGATTGACATCAACCGGGTAGACTTCCTAGTAGACCTTATAGTTCTGGATTCACCAGGCTTGGACGTCATCCTTGGCATGAATTGGTTAACCAAGCACCAACTCATGTTGACCTATGCCAAGACGATTGTCACCATGACCAATAGCCAAGGAGTGGAAGTAAAGTATGTTCCCAACCCTGCCTCCACTCAAGCCCCTTAGGCTAACTGCCTATCGGGAGTTGAGTTGGATCAAGTGCCAGTGTTATGTGAGTACCCGGATGTGTTTCCTGATGAGCTTCCAAGAATGCCTCCTGACCGCGACATTGAGTTCATCCTAGAGCTTATGCCCGGGTCGAGGCCCATCTATAACAAGGCCTACGGGATGGGATCCGAAGAGCTGGCTGAGTTGAAAAAGCAACTGACAGAGCAGCTCGGAAAAGGATTTAGTCGAGCTAGTGCCTCTCCTTGGGGATCGCCTATTCTATTTGTGTCAAAGAGGGATGGAACTATCAGACTCTGTGTCGATTACCGCTCTCTCAATGAAGTCACAATAAACAAGTACCCACTCTCCAAGATTGAAGACCTGTTTGATCAGCTGAATGGAGCCAAGGTGTTTTCCAAGATCGACTCAGGTTTGGGTACTACCAGTTGAAGATCAGACCCAAGACATTCCGAAGACGGCATTTGTAACTTGGTATGGCCTCTATGAATACACAATCATGTCATTCGGGTTAACTAATGCCCCTGCCTACTTCATATACCTCATGAATAAGGTCTTCATGGAGTACTTGGACAAGTTCGTTGTCGTCTTCATTGATGACATACGTGTCTTCTCCAAGTCTGAAGAGGAACATGAGGAACACTTGAGATTACTCCTAGAAAAACTTCGAGAGCACCAGCTTTATGCCAAGTTCAACAAATGTGAATTCTGGCTGCGTGAAGTTGGATTCTTGGGTCATGTGTTGACTGCGGAAGGATTACCAGTGGATCCTACCAAGATTGAAGCTGTGACTGAATGGCAAACCCCAACCACCATGAAGGAAGTCACGAGCTTCCTCGGACTCGCGGGATACTACCGCAAGTTCGTGGAAGGGTTCTCAAGCATTGCTCGACCCATGACCCAGCTTTTGAAGAAGGACAAGAAGTTTGAATGGACTGCTAAGTGCGAGGAAAGCTTCCAAGAGCTCAAGAAGAGATTGATCATAGCCCCTGTTTTGGCCACCCTTGATATTCACAAGGAGTTTGTGATTTATTGTGATGCATCAAGGACCGGACTCAGAGGTGTTCTGATGCAAGAAGGCAGAGTCATAGCATATCTATCAGGACATCTACGACCCCATGAAGAGAACTACGCAACTCATGATCTTGAGTTAGCAGTCGTGGTTCATGCCTTGAAAACATGGCGGCATTACCTTCTAGGGAAGCGATGTGAGATATTCATAGACCACAAGAGTTTGAAGTACATATTCACTCAAAGGGAATTGAACATGAGGCAGCGAAGATGGTTGGAGTTGATCAAGGATTACGACCTCAGCATTGAATATCACCCCGGAAAGGCCAATGTGGTAGCAGACGCCTTAAGCTAAAAGGCTTGTTCCTTTAATGCTATGATTAAGGAAAGGCTACCCACCTTATATGAAGAACTTGAGAGCTTCGGCTTGGAAATAGTTGCACCAGGATTCCTCACCAGCCTCGAAGCAAAGCCTACCTTGATGGATGATATCAAGGAAGCCTAGAAGGGACACGAGAGCATTGAAGGCACCAAGAGGAAGATCAAGGCAGGCAAGGCCCCAGGATTCTCGGTGGATGAACAAGGAGTTGTATGGTTCGGGACTCGCATTTGTGTACCCAACAAGGAAGATCTCAAGAACCTGATCTTACAAGAAGCTCATGACACTCCATACTCCATCCATCCTGGAGGAACCAAGATGTATCAAGATCTCAAGACAAGATTCTGGTGGCATGGTATGAAATGGGATATAGGCACGTTTTTGGCTAAGTGTGACATATGCCAGAGAGTTAAAGCTGAGCACCAGCGACCCGCTGGGCTATTGCAACCTCTCAAAGTGCCTGAATGGAAGTGGGATAAAGTCGGGATGGATTTCATCACCGGTTTACCAAGGTCATGCAAAGGACATGATTCCGTTTGGGTCATTGTCGACCACCTAACCAAGGTAGCCCATTTCATTCCTATCAAGACCACCTATGATGGTAACAAGCTAGCCGGCCTCTATATCGAGCGTATCGTGAGCCTCCACAGAGTTCCAAAGGAGATTGTGTCAGATAGAGGCACCCAGTTCACCTCAAGATTCTAGAAGATGTTTCAAGAAGCTATGGGAACCAAGATCTCCTTCAGCACTGCTTTTCACCCCAGACCGGTGGGCAAACGGAACGAGTAAATTAGATACTCAAAGATATGCTCCGCGCCAGTGTTTTGCCATATGGAGCCAAGTGGGAAGACTGCCTACCATTCGCCGAGTCTTCCTACAACAACAACTATCATTTGAGTCTTCACATAGCACCATTTGAGGTGTTGTATGGGCGCAAGTGCCATACTCCCCTCAACTGGTCAGAGGTGAGATAAGGATTAATTTTCGGACTAGACATCCTCCGCGAAGCTGAAGAGCAAGTTCAACTTGTCCAAGAACGTCTAGAGACTACCAAGTCAAGACAGAAGAGTTGCGCCGACTCTCACTACCAAGATCTGAGCTTCAACAACGGAGATCTTATATATCTTCGAGTCACGCCTCTTAAAGGAACCAAGCGTTTTCACGTCAAAGGGAAACTCACACCTAGATTCATCGGCCCCTTCAAGATCACTTAAAGACGAGGAGAAGTTGCCTACCAGCTAGAGTTACCTTCCGAGCTGTCGGATGTGCACAACATCTTTCACGTGTCTCAACTCCGAAAGTTTCTGCAAGTTCCCAACTGCCCGGACCTCTACAAGGACATCGACCATCAAGCCATCGATCTTCAGCCAGATCTCACTTATCGTGAGAGGCCAGTTCGCATTTTGGATCAAGCCGAGCGCTGCACCCGAAGCCGCACCATGAATTACTTCAAGGTTCAATGGAGCAACCACACTGAAGCTAAAGCAACCTGGGAGCATGAAGATTATCTTAGATCTGAGTTCCCTTATCTTTTTAGCGATTAGCCTAGGAATCTCGGGGACAAGATTCTTGTAAGGGAGGAAGGTCTGTCACACCCTGTGTTTTTATCACATTGTTATGTTTGGGTTTATAAAATTTGGAGGCAACTAAAACTTTTTCAAGGTGCTTGTGCTTGTTTGCTATGTTGTTTGCTTGCTTGTTGATTGTGTTGTGGCACTACTAGGTTCCATTCCACTTCATATTCATCTTCCACGCCCCAAACCGCTTGCCCAATTATCATGCCATGTGAATAGTACCCAAAACTATTGTTTTATCGAATATTGTTTTAACCAAAAATGATTTTTTCAAATCTGGTTTTCAAAACCCCCTGAAATAAGGTTTGCACTGCAAGTCCTCAAATTAGGTGGATCCTTCCTTCCCAAAAGCTTTATTTCAAACCCACTATATATAAGATTTCCCAAAACCACAAAATATTATTTTTAAAGATTATTTTCACATTTTATTTAAAGGCTTTTTCTTAAGGCCAGAAATGGTTTTTCTTAGGGAAAAATTTATTTAAATGCTTTAAAAATATTTGAGAAAATTTGGAGAAACTCACTAGACATATATTTTCCATATATATTAGTTTCAATCCAAGGGCATGATCAGATCATGGGCAAAACCCCCTCAAAACCCTTTCTGTTCAAATCAAGCTTTTGAAATATTTCTATAAGAAATATTCTCAATAAATTCCAGGAAAATTCCAGCATGTCAACACTATCATGCGTGACGATCTTGCAAAGTTTCATCTCGGCCCAAGTTGATTTGATCAATCAAACCATCCCACAAGCATCCCTGTCCAAAATCAAGTTTGAGCAACTTTACATTGTGAAGTGTATCCCCTTGATTCCAAACTTTGTGGGCATGATCTAATGGCCAAATAGTGATGATACAATAATTGGTGCATCAAGGGAAAAGCCTAGCATCACTAGATCTGCAGAAACCTGATTCTGTAACTTTCTATGGTTTAACAAACCTTCATTGTCAACTTTTTCCCCTTGAGCTCAAACTTGGTAAATCCCCTCATTTTTACCTAGACTTTGACCCTGGTAAGTATCTCAGTAAGTTGGTAACATCTTCTTGCCCAAAACCATACCAAACACCTTCTGGTGAAATGGTAAAACCCCATTTCCACCCCCTTTCTCTTTTACCCTTGCCTCCAAAATTTTGCGAGAGCTTCTTGTAGTCACCTTTCACCTCCAGTAAAAAAACCAAGTCCTCAAGCCACTGGGAAGTGGGGTAAAACGCCCATTTTCACCCCTGGCAGCATCTTTTTCTACCCCTCTCACCCTTTTCTTCCGCCCTAAGGCTTCTCCAGAGCCCTCCCCTAGCTTATCCTAGCCTTTGGGCATCTCCAATAGCCCAAGACATAAGGAGACACACGGGTGGGCATAGAATATGCCGGGGCATGCCATTTGGGCACTTTGGAGCGCGCTATAGTGCAGTCCTGCACTGTAGACGCCCCTGCCCGGCGCCGCCCGAGGGCATTGGGCCTCCCCCGCGTAACACTCTGGTCCGCCTCGGCGTCCACGAAGCGGCAGGTGGTCGGCCCCCTCTCTCCCCTATCTCTTGCGCACGCGCACGGCACCGCCCAAACCGGCCAATGGCCACGCTCGCACAAGCGCACCACCGCCCCCCCTCCCGACTGCTTTCCCTTCTCCTGGGCGCGGACCGCGTCCACGAAGCCCCCAGACATGGCCTGGCTCACCCCCGTGGCCCATGGCGATGCCCTGGTGCTCACCGGCGCACCACGTCCACGGTGGATCGGCGGCCCGCCTATTTAAGCCCCCCTGCTCCTCTTGCTCCCCCCTTCTCGCTCTCCCCCTTCCTCCGCATTCTCCACGTGCCCAGCACCCTCTTCCTCGTGGTCGAGAGCCCTCTCTCGACCCAAACCCTCGCCGCCGCCGTCAGGCACCTCCCCTCTTCGGCGTTCCCCTCTTCCCCGGCGATCTTGCGAGCACCCACCGACGCGTGACGACCCCAGGAGCACGTCGGTGCCCTCCGTTAGCGCCGTCGTGGTCTGGAGCCCTCCCGTGAGCCCCTCCTCTACCCCTGTTGTGAGGAGAGGGATGACAGGTGGGGACCTCCTGTCATCCCCTCGCCCCCTCCTCTCTCGTTGCCAAGCCGGGCCCGCGGGCACGTTTAAAACAAACCTGCCGCGTGCGGCTCCTCGCCTGGGCCGGCTTCCCTCTTGGGCCGGTTTCGGCCGGGCATTTTTGGCCCGAGGGCACAGTACCACTTCCCCTTTTTCTTTTCTGTTTAAACTTTCAAAAATCCCCTAGATTGAAATATCTATCCAATGTCCATAGTTCTTTCACCTAAATTCTTGAAATAATCCCTAGAATTTAATAGTGCCATTTGTAAAAATGTTTAAAAATATTTTTAGTACTGTTTTATTTTAAAACCTATATTTAGGCACCTTTTTGCCTTTGTTAATTTATTTCCGAAATGTTTTTCACAACAAAACCCTAGGAGAATATTTTTAATATAACACTTAGTATTTATCAGAATAGGATAACATTTTTGCTAAGTAGTTGAGTGCTCTGTTTTTGGGTGTTGCTTATTTTTATCGCTTTATTTCGCGACGATAGATTACGCGGTTGACAAAGAAGTTGGACCCGAAAACTTCGAAGACCCCGGAGACTTTGTTGAGCCACGCAAGCATCCCTTTGACTGTGGTGTTCCCCTTTGATGGAATTTACTTTTGGGAAACCATTTTTATTGCATGTCATATAGCACTTTACTTTCATCATCTTTGATCATGTGATGTGGTGTTCCCCTTTCGGTGGGATGCCTCCGGTACTTTTCCATTGACACTTACATCGTGAATGACCCTACAACCTTATGAGGGTTATGCGGGTGGGTGTAGTTAGGATGCAAATAGATGCTACACAAGTGGGATGGGATTTATGCATAAAGATGGAAAGGAGAGAAATGATTTCAAAGACTCTTTCGAAAACCCCGTCGGGTGCCACTAATGCCCAAGGGAGATGGTGATGAGTTGGTTAACCACTTGAGAAGAAGTGGTATGCCTAAGCAAGTGAGTGTGTGTGTGTGTGCGTTTTCGAAAACGGATTAGATTTAAGGTCTGCTGACCGTCCCAACCTTACATGCGCAACCACGATACCCCTTATGGGACGGGGCTTTGTTGATTACTATGGTTGGTACAAGCAAGGATCCCGCATTACTAGTGGCAAGAGTGAAGTGGTCACTCTTGAGACGGGGTCGTCCTAGAGTGGAAGGTCATGCGCGGTCTTTACAGGCACCGGGCACACCGTTGCGTGCCCACATGGATGATACGAGTGATGTATATCATGAGGGATGGCACCAACGAGTGGACTCTTTGTTTAGTATCACCATTGGAAAGGCATTGTTCAGGTGCTTACCTCGGGTATATTAAATACCGTGAGTCATGGATGACATGGAAGTTCCCCGAGTCTTGTGGGTAAAGTGTGCAACCTCTGCAGAGTGTAAAACTATTCGAATAGCCGCGTCCACGGTCATGGACAGTTGGAGGTTCTTCTTAAACTATGTCCGGATATTTTCATTAAAGTTGGTGTGATAATGGATGTCATGGTGACAAGAGGTCATAGGAGCTAAGTCTGATGACTTAACAAGGGAATTAAACTAAGACCGATGACTTAACGTGATGATCGAACATGAGATGTTCAACCCCTACTTATGATGATATATGTATCTTGCTCAGATGGATATCTGCTAATTGTTGATGCATGCTTACTAGTTACTTGATCATGACATTTGCATTCAAATTAGCTTTCCGCAAAATCACCTACTTAGTTCTATATCATGCACCATTGTTACCTTGTTCCACAACTTGGGTTGCTTGCGAGTACATTCAAAGTACTCATTGGCTTGCCACTAGTAATTTAATTGGCGAGGCATGGAAGAACAGGAGTATGTTGAAGAGTTCGTTGGAGACAAACATGCGAACTAGGATGCTTCCCAGTCAAAATGCCTGTAGGTTAAGGCAGATGGCATGGGTTCACGCTTTCGACCAAGATTTCCACTGCTTGTTCTATTTTAAGTGTTTGGCCCGTGTGGCCCTATCTATGTAAGTCTTGACCTTCATGGTGCTTATTTGTGTAAGACGTTAAATGAGGATGTAAGACTCTTGTTATTCAGTTTCTGTGTGTTCAGTGAGCATTGATCTCTGGAATCACTGTACACGAGCATTTGGTGATCATGAATTATGAGTCGGGGTCCCCACAACGTACCTCTGGACAGGAGACTCACCGGCCGTTGAACATCGCTTATCTATGGACTTACTATACTTGAGTCATCGACTCCCATCTTTGTACATACATACTTCATTGTGTCTATATTTTTCATATAATAAAGTTGGCATCCCTACAAGCCGGGGCCTCTGCCGTTTTTCTTTTTGCATTACAGATTTGTGCAAAAGATGAACACTTCTACATGGTCACTTGGGGGCTTCCAACCCACTAGGTTTAGCTCGCTCACCCTCTTAATCGGCTCTTCAGCCAAAACAACAACATTGTACGTCGGCTTACAGGACGGTGACTTACAAGTTGGCGATTCACAAGACAGCGATCTACAAGTTGGCGATCCGCAAGACGGCGACTTACAAGTTGGTGATCCACAAGACGGCGGCTTACAAGTGGCGCACAAGTTAATATCATCGACAAGGTCATTTACGGACTTACAACCCACCGGGTTAAGCTTCAACCCTCTCGATCAGGCTTTTCAGCCACTGTAAGGAGGGCCGGGGACCCAAATTTCGACTCTATCAAACCAGATCATTAGGGGTGCAGTGAGTTATACACTTACCCCCTTTTGATGGCCTCTCCAATAGGTGACCCGCCGAACTCTTATGTCACATCCCTAGCTAGCTTACTTAGGACAGCATGTGTGTGCATCATGTTTCACTTTTTGTATCAACTTGAAATGGGGATTAAAAGAAACCCCAAACACTCCATTTGAATCAAACCAACCTAATGATTGTGAAAATCCAACAATTCAAAATGCCCATCTAAAATGTCCCCTATGTCTGATAAATGTGGACATGAATATACCAGGGGTCATTCTAAATATTTGAATATTTATAGCATTTCAAAAATAAATATTAAAGCTTCTGAAAATGCCAAATAAAGCATTATAAATATTTCAGTCTTCAAAGAATTCTGAAACTTTTTATAGAAGTTTCAAATATTCAAACTACGTTTTATGAAATATTTGGGATATTTTATACCTAGCATTTGTGCCTAATAATAAATAAAACAATTATCAGAAAAATAAAACAGAAACTGGATTTATAAAAAAAAGAGGAGGAAGCACCTGGGCCGGCCCATCTGGCCCAGCAACACCGTCGTCCTCCTGGCGGCCAGGTGGACGAGCGTGTGCTCGTCGTGCGCCCACGCCGGTGTTGCCATGCAGCTTCCTACATGCCTGCATCCCCCGCCGCGCTGGCGAGAGGATGAGGACGCCGCTGCCGTCCCCATCTCTCTCTCTCGCCCATTTCACCCCTGCTCCTTCCTCTCCTCTGCTCCGCCATGGGCGACGGCCCCGCTAGCTCGCCGTCATAGCTGCAGCCGCTCCCGCACCTCCCTGAGCCCACGAGAGGCTCCGCCATGTCGTCCCGTCCTCTGCACCGAGCCATGCATCGCCAGGAGCCCTAGAGCATCGCCCTCGAGCTCATCTTCCTCCTCAGACCCGAGCTTCGCCGTCGTCGATTCGTCGCCCTCAAGCCCTCCCCGAGCAAGCTCTCATCGGCTCCGAGCCCGCTGCGAACTCCCAGCCCTTTCCCCTCTCTTCCCCGGCCTTTTCCCCCTCTGTAGGCCCCGGTTGCGTCGGCTCCCGAATGCCCTGTCGCACGAGCTCGTCGCCGGCATTGCTCCGGTGACCAGTTGGTCCATCCGTGGCCACCATCGAGCTCGTGGGGTCATGTAGAGCCCGTAGGTGCTAAGCCTCCGCCATGTGGTGCCCTCGTTTGTCGAGCTCGTGCTCCCCCGAGCTCTGGCAACCGTCGA
Source organism: Hordeum marinum (assembly GCA_022496015.1). Taxonomy (NCBI): domain Eukaryota; kingdom Viridiplantae; phylum Streptophyta; class Magnoliopsida; order Poales; family Poaceae; genus Hordeum; species Hordeum marinum. The sequence goes on along the minus strand of CM039674.1, from coordinate 260,067,316 downwards.
GCTCGTCGTCGGTGTAGATCTCGACTGTCTCAGCCTCTGAGAGGTGTCGGGGTGGACGCGTGCGTGAGCATAGGCCCGCCTGGTGCCCTCCGCCGTCCTTTTGGTTGGCGAAGGAGGCAACCCGACCCCTCTGCTGTCTCTGAAGCCACCGGCAGCTCAACGCCGGTGGGTCTTGCCGGAGTTGACCACGCGGGTTTGACCCCCTGGGTCACTAGCAAGTGGGGTCGGGCCCTGCTAATTAAGATTAGCTTAATTATTTAATTAATTAATTTAGTTAAGTTAATGACCCACTGACAGTGGGCCCTACCCTAATCTAATTAGTAATTAGTTAATTAGTTAGCTCTGTTAGTAGTTGGGTCACTGACCAGTGGACCCCACTGGTCAGGTTTGACCTGTCAACAGTCTATTGACCAGCTGACGTCATGATGATGTCATGATGATGCAATAATGAATTTTCTGAATTAAAATAATTCCAGAAACTATTTAAAACTTAGAAAATTCATAGAAATTAATCTATAACTCAGATTGAAATAATTTATATATCAAAATTTATCAGAAAAATCCAATGAATTCAATGGCGCTGTTATCATGCATGTTAGGCAACCTATGTAGATGAACATTGACATTTACTAATAGTTTAACATATGAAATATGAAATGGAGAATGATTTTGAACCTACATTCAAAATCACTTCATTTAACTTGGACAGTAGTTGCATTAGCTCATCCATACATGCTGCCATGTCATGATCATGTATCATATTGTTGTAGTTGTCATGTATTGATTGCTATTTATCTGCATTGCGGTAGGCCCTGCTTTTGAGGATACCTCCGAGTATTCCAACGAAGGAGAAAACCTTCCCGCTTCCCAGCAAGGCAAGAAACCCCTTTGATCATTCTGATAACATCCCATTCTCTCGCTCCTTCTCTTGTTTATTGAATTAGGACAAACGTTCAGTTGTCTATCATACATGGTAGATGAACCTATTCTTTCGCATGACCTGTCATTGTCACAGTAAATAGCTAAACCTTGCAACCTAGCATACCTGGTAGATGTTTGTGCCATGATGTGCTTTGCTTACTTTGCCTGCTATGCTTGCTATGCTTAGAGTTGTGTCGGGTCTAATTCATCTGGGTGATTAACTGGAGTGAAACAATGTTGTTCTGATGTGATAAGCTTATGATGAACCCGATTTGGTAAAGGTAGCGATGAGAGGCTATGTAGAAGTACATAGCGGGTTGTCTCATTGGTACCATTCTTAGGAACTGAGTTCCATGTTAGTGATCCAAGACTAGTTACTACCACATGCTAGGCCCTGAAATATGACCCCGCTCGACTTATCAATCGCTTAGTCCTTGGTCTAGGAGTTGCAAGTAGTTTCTGGTGTTTATAGCATGCTGGAGGCCGTGCGTAGCGCTGATCCTAGGGGTGGGTTACGACGCGGTAGGCAGTGGCACGGTGTACCAAGGGTCACCCTAATGGTGGGCTTGGGAACCCTGCGCACATCGTTTGGGGCCATAGAGGAAACTTTAGCCGGACTTCCGTGCGGGTTCAATCTCAAATAGGCGATAGCCTGGACTAGAGGTCTTATGCGATTGAGGGTCCTGGCTGACTCCCTCGGTGGGCTTTCACTTGAAGTTTGCCGAGGTGCATGGTTTTATGAGCACACAACGATAAGTGGCGGGAGCGTGTGTGAAGAAGTACACCCCTGCAGGGTATGAAACTATTCGAATATCCGCGTCCTCGGATATGGACCACTTGGAGAACAGATGTTGTTCATAGATAATTTTATGGATACCCATAAAAATATCAAGACAAGTGTGAGTAACCTGGATGCCACTCTCCTAGGAGAAGGAAGTGAATCCATGGTGGTGTATTGATGTGGAGTTAGTGGACTCGTGTGCGATATCTAAAATCTAATCAAAGAGTTAAAATTGTGTAGTATAGGTTAGCCATGAGTCAAAACTGGCATTGCTGCATAAACTCCACCACTCCCCTTGTTGATACATGAGCATGAATAGTCTAGGTCTAGTTTAAAGACTTGCTGTGTACATTTGTACTCACGTTTTCCTAATAAATGTTGTAGATGAGACTCAGGACCCATCAGGTGGGTTCTATCTAGATGTCGACGATGCCGAATAGCTGGTGTCCCAGCTATGACCTTATGCCCTGTGGCGGGCTGTAGATAGTCAGGCCATGTGCCTTTTTACCATTTCAATTGTCGATACTCAGACAACTTTATGCTTCCGCTTGGTTTGTATGAACTTGCTTGTATGACTTAAGGGTCGGGTCATGTGACCCCTACTTGTAAGAACATATTATGCAAGGCTCTTTTGAGCCTCTTAAATAAAATTTGTGTTGATGTATGGTTATGTTGTGATGCCATAGTTGTATCTATGCATATCGGGCATGTTGTGCGTACGTGTGACGTGTAACGGTATGTATCGGATCCGACACCTAGTCATGTGCCTCTAGTAGTACTCTTTACGGGAAACTGCCTCTTTGTGCTTCCATCGAGCCTTGGTAGCTTGCTACAGCTCCAGACACATTGATTAACCGGCATGTATCCTTCTTTGCTGTTGTGTCTGTCCCTTCGGGGAAATGTCTCGAAGTGTAATGGAGTCCATGTAGCCTGCTACGACTCGTCTACGTGCAGTGATGACATTTATGTCCCACGGCATAATTGAGTACTTGGAGCCTGCTATGACTCGTCTACACATGCTTGAGGCCGACACCTGCATTGTTGGGTTACATATGCCTATTTCCGTACGGTTGTGCCACTTGGGTTCTATGACTAGTCATGTTGGCCTGGGTTCTCTGTCGTTTGATTGTTAAAGACATGTTCACATACGTGAGCCAAAAGACACAAATGGTCCCGACTAAGGTAAGGCTGCAGCCATGGAGTTTACCGTGCGTGAGGCCGCAAAGTGATGTGATATGTTACGGTCTAGATTCATATGACTTAGTATTAGGGTCCCGACAGTGTTGGTATCAGAGCGTGACTAACTGTAGGACTACCAAGCCAAACCGGTCGAAGTTGAGTCTAGAAACACTATAGAAAAGTAGGGGAATTGATTGTGGAAGGGAACGTAAGGCTCTTTTTACTCCTCTTCCCAAGTTATTCTATTCTGAGTCATTCTCATCTTTTATACGGGGATAAGAACTAGGCTTCTCACCTATTGCTTAGGATGACGAGTTACTAACCATGGAGTATTAGCTAGCTTGTTCGCAAGTGAATTCTGGTACTCGAGTATTGTTGGTGTGACAAACAGTTGGAGAAGAGATTTGAGTCTAGATAGTCGAGTGGTTATGCTTTTCCAATCTTTTGCAGTTGTCTCAAAATCCTTTTTGAGCAATTACAACCATTATGCTATCTAATTTATGCTAGAGTCTCTAATGTCTTTGCATCATTCTGTGTTTCAGATGCCCCCTCGTCCTTCCCATCAGGTGGTCCGTCTGACCAGGTGTATCGATGTACCGGGTCACACGACCATGTTGGTTAGAGTTATTATGGAGGCTAGATACCGTTATTACCCAAAGTACACAGTGGAGGTACAGTATCAAGATTTTAACCAGAGGTAGTATCTGTGTAATGTTAAGATATATCCATCATATCCTGGAGTTGCAGAGCCGCTTCATTGGACTTATGGGTTAGGTGTCACCATAGACATGGCAGTTCAGGAGGCTGCCTACACCATGCTAACTATCATGAGTTTCACCATGGTCTGCTCCAGAACATAGAGTTTTGTTATGTTCCTGCTTCTCTAGGAGGAGAGGATAGTTATCTTAGCACAGCCTACTATGATCATTCTCATGAGGACCCTAGCCTGCAGGTGACCGCTCAGATGTTGGAGAACAGGGATCATGATGCACGTGCCCTTCGCATGGAGCTATATGCTACCCGTGCACGTCTTTGGACAGCCCTGACGCTACTAGCACCTATCGTGTAGACATGCTATGGAGACTTGGAGATGTTGAACCCATCGCGGACTCAGCTTCCAGCACACGTAGACTGGCCCGATGTTGGTGGCATCACTCCTCTTTGAGGACCGTTCTTGCCACCAACAAGGGGACCGAGGCCACATCCGTGTCCTTATGGTTTCCAGGGATCACAGGCTAGGGTGTTTCCAGATCCTCAGGTTCACCTCCCAAGCCATAGGGGTAACCTATATGAGGCATTCTACGGCGATGCTTGAGTACATGGATGTTAGTACTAGTATGGTAGTAGTCGTATTGCCACAGTCCTGCGTGTCTTGTGGGATATGACTGAGGTTGAGAGCTGAGTTTGGGAGGTGTAGATAGATAATGTATAGGAAGTTTGTAATGCCTCCGATGAGTTGTGTGAGCTCTTTGTAGTTTGTACTTCAGCTTGGGCTTGTACTGAACTATGACATGGTGTGTATGAATCATGGTGTTCATATGGCAGTTGTTATTACCATGTTGATCGGGTGTTTACCCTTGCATGCCATGTTGTCCAGTACGTTCCTTATTTCATTCTTTAGAGTTGGTGTCTTCCTTGTCTAAGCTGTGGGTTTGTTTTCCCAGGATGGTGGCAACTAGGATTAACCCCGTGCCTGCCCCCGAGCAGGGCGAGGGAAGCCAACCAAGGCAAGAAAATCTGCCCCAGGCACCCTCCTTGGTGGAAGTGATGCTCGAAGCTGAACGGAACAAAAGGGAGACCAACAGGCTGTTGGAACGTATTGAGCAGAACACAACGCGTCCTCCCTGCAATGATCACAATGATGGTGTGTGTCTCAATGACTTCGTCAAGCTGTGCCCACCTAAGTTTCATCATTCGGTCGACCCGCTCGACACGGATGACTGGCTGACCAGCATGTCTCGGAAAATCTGAGCTGCCAAAGTATTTGAGGACAACAAGGTGACCTTTGCTACATACTTTCTGGAGGGACCCGCCAATCTGTGGTGGGAAAATTATGAAGCTATGCGTCCCGTAGGCCCCGCACCAACTTGGGTAGATTTCAGTGAGGCATTTCGTACCCATCACATCCCGAAAGGGATGATGGATCAAAAGAGAGAGGAGTTTTGTGCTTTCACCCAGGGCAGAATAACAGTGGATGCCTATAGCCGTGAGTTCGGCAATCTTGCTCGTTATGCTCCAGAGGAAGTGTCAACTGATGCCAAGAAATAGGCTAGGTTCTGCAAGGGACTTAGTCCTGAGTTCCGTCGAGATCTGCGCCTACATGAGTGCACAACCTTCCAGGCTCTCGTCAACAAGGCTATCAATGCCGAAACTGGACAGACTGACTACGAAGCAACTAGGAAGCACACCCGTGACTTCAGCCCCGCATCTGGCTCGGGCTCCAACAAACGTCGGGTGTGGGTGCCCAACGTAGCTCTGCTACCAAGGTACACCGCGAGGCCATCCTTCCAGGCGCCTCGCCCAGCTCAGCCCAACCATCCAGCCAGGACATTCGGAGGTCCTCCTGCCAATGCTGCCCCCCCCCCCGTGCCACCGTTGTCTGTTACAAATGTGGGGAACCAAGACACTATTCCCGTGAGTGTCCCCAGAACAATGCTAAGCGGGCTAGACATGTGTCACACCCTGTATTTTGGCACATTGTTGTGTTTGGTTTTATAAAAATTTGGAGCCAACTAAAACTTTTTGAGTGCATGCTTGTTTGATGTGATGCTTGTTTGAATTGCTTGAGTGTTCAAGTTTGGCACTATTAGGTTTTACTCCACTCCACCTTCATCTTCCTTGATCCAAATTCCTTTCCCTATGATCATGCCATGTGAATATAACTCAAAAATATTTTTATCAAAATTTATTTTCACCAAAAAGGATTTGAGGTTTGAACTAAAACCCCTGAATTGAGGTTTGAACTACAAGTCCTCAATTTAGGAGGATCTTTTCTTCCCAAATGCTTTATTTGAAACCTACTATATATATGACTTCTCAAAACCACCAAATATTATTTTTAAAGATTATTTTTATATTTTATTTAAAGGCTTTTTCTTAAGAACAGAAATGGCTTTTCCTAAGGGAAAATTATTTAAATGCTTTGAAAATATTTGAGAAAATTTAGAGAGACTCATTGGACATATATTTTCCATATATATGAGTTTCAACACAAGGGCTTGATCATAATATGGGCAAAACCCCTCAAAACCCTTCCTGATCAGATCAATCTTTTGGAATGTTTCTGCAAGAAATATTCTCAATAAATTCCAAGAAAATTCTAGCAAGTCAACACTATCATAGGTGATGATCTTGCAAAGTTACATCTCAATCCAAGTTGGTTTGCTTCATCAAACCAACCCAAATCCATTTCTGTCCAGATTCAAATTTTGACAACTTTACATTGTGAAGTGTCTTCCCTTGGCCTCAAACTTTGTGAGAATGCTCTAATGACCAATTAGTGATGATACACTAAGTGGTGCATCAAGGGTTAAAGCGTAACCCCTTTGAATCTATAGAAAACAGATTCTGTCTATTTCTAGGTTTTCCCTAAGTCCCATTATGAACTTTCTTCAAACCCTCTCAAACTTGGTGATCTCACTTGCCTTTCATCAGCTCTTGACTCTATCAAATCTCAAGCTAATCTAGGTTCATTTGATCACCCAAATCAACATCAAACACCTTCTGCCCTCCTTCCACCTCCAGAGGACCGGCGGGTCGACCCTGAGCGCATTCCTGCCTCCAGACCTCCTCGCCGTGCTCCCCTCCGTTGCCGGTGAGCTTCCCCTCCTCCTTGTCGCGAGGAGGAAGAAGGACCCGACAGGTGGGGTCCACCTGTCGGCCTCTCTTTCCCCTCCCGTGCTCTCTCCCCTCTCGTCTGAGCCGCTGGCAGCCGGGCCCCGCGCGTCAGATTTGAATCTGATCGCGCCGCGGCTGGCTGGCTGGCCAGATGGGCCGGCCCAGCTCCTGGCCGCCCCTGGCACAGGATGTGGAGCCCTTTTCTTTTTCTATATTTTGTGGGATTTGTAAAAATTCCACAGGGCTGAATATTTGACCCATGCAAATATTTTCTCCACCATAAATCTTAGAATAATCTTTAGGATTTAATAGTATCATTTATAAAAATGTTTGCAAAGGTTTTTATCACTAATTTATTTTAAAACCTATTAAACGCACCTTTTTAGCGTGTGTTATTTTGTTTCTAAAATGTTTTTCATAGAGAAATTTATTGTAGATATTTTTAATATGACTTTAGGTATTTAACAGAGTAGGTGAACATTTTAGTAGAGGCTTTTGTGCTCTGTTTTCATTGTGTTGCTTATTATTATCGTTTATTCCGCGATTATAGATTGCGCCATAGACGAAGAAGTTGGACTCCAAGACCTCGAGGACCCCGGAGACTTTGTTGAGCCAGGCAAGCAGCCCTTTGACCATATCAAGAAACTATTTTAACTTGCATGTCATATAGCACTTTACTTCCAGCATTATCGATCATATGATGTGGTGGTTTCCCCTTCGGTGGGATGCCTCCGGTGCTTTCTGTTGATACTTGCATCGAGCACGACCCTACCACCATATGAGGGTTGTGCGGGTGGGAGTATATAGGTTGCTAGTAGATGCTACGCAAGTAGGATGGGACTTCTGCATGGTGATACCGAAAGGTGTGTGTTTTCAATACTCCTTCGAAAACCCCGTCGGGTGTCACTAATGCCCGAGGGAGATGATGATGAGTTGGGTGACCACTTCAGAAAGAAGTGGTGTACCAGAACAAATGGGTGTGTGTTTTCGAAAATGAATTAGATTTAAGGTCTGCTGACCGTCCCAACATTACATGCGCAACCACGATACCCCTTATGGGACGGGGCTTTGTTGATTACCTTGGTGGGTACTGGCAAGGAGCCCTCATTACTAGTGGCGGGAGTGGTGTGGTCACTCTTGATACGGGGTCGAATCGGGTGTACGATCATGCGTTGTCTTTACAGGCACCGGGCACACTGTTGGTCCCCTCATGGATGGTACGGTTTGAGCAAGGCTCGTGTGATGTACGTCATGAGGGTTGGGTACCAATCGAGTGGACTCTTTGTTTAGTATCGCCGGGGGAAAGGCATTGTTCGGGTGCTTACCTCGGGTATGTATATACCGCGAGTCGTGGATGACACGGAAGTTCCCCGAGTCTTGTGGGTATGTGCAACCTCTGTAGAGTGTAAAACTATTCGAATAGCCGCGTCCGCGGTCATGGAAAGTTGGAGGTCCTTCTTAGACTACGTCCGAATGTTTTCGTGAAATATTGGTGTGAGTATGAGTGTGTTAGTGACAAGAGGTCACCTAAGTCAAGTCTGATGACTTGGCATGAGAAATGAACTAAGTCTGATGACTTAGCGTGAACATGATGTGTTCAACTGATACCGTGATGGTATCGACAATGTGTTATCATGAATACTTGGTTAGTTGTTGATGCATACTTACTATTACTTGATCATGTCGCTTGCATACAAAATTAGCTTTCCGAAAATTACCTATAGTGTTATATCATGCACCATTATTGCCTCGTTCCACTCTTGGTTTGCTTGCGAGTACATTCAAAGTACTCATCGGCTTGCCACTGGTTATTTAATTGGCCAGGCATGGAAGAACAGGAATATGTTGAAGATTTCATTAGAGACGAACATGCGAACTAGGACGCTTCCCAGTCAGAGTGCCTGTAGGTTAAGGCAGATGGCATGGGTTCACGCTTTCGACGAAGATTTCCGCTGCTTGTTCTAGACTTAGTTTTTGGCCCGAGTGGCCCTATCCTTGTAAGACTGAGACCTTCGTGGTCATCATTTGTGTAAGATGTTAAGTGTGGATGTAAGACTCTTTTATTCAGGTTTTGTGTGTTCAGTGAGCATTGATCTCTGGGATCACTGTACACGTGCATTCGGTGATCCCGACTTATGAGTCGGGGTCCCCACAGAGCTGGCATCAGAGCCATCTTGACTGTAGGAAGCCCTTAGTTAGCATGGACGTTAGTAGGATTAAAGACGTTTTCAAAACTACACCTAGCTTTGGAACTTAGGAATTCTGCACTATTTATCTCTCCTATGCTTCACACAACACTTTGCTGACTCTCCTCTTTTCAAACCTATGTAGATGGCCGTCGTACCCGAAGCCTTGCTGACATCCGGCTTTCCCTTACTCCTTGGGGATAGCCTGGAGAAGTGCCAGTTTCGCCAACCACCCATTTTCCTCTACCACGAGCACTGGGTCGATGCCGTCACGAAGGAGTACCATGTGGATGTGGTCGTGAAGGCAAACGACTCCCCGACCAGTTGGTTCTTTGAAGGACCACGAATGGAGACTATGATACTTGTCGTCGAGACAGCTGCATGCAAGGCACTCCTACACCTTCGAGACATCATTCCAGAGATGGCTGATGAACCAGCTACTCGCTACCTTCCCTTCAGGAAGGATGACTTGGGCGAGAGTTGGACGCTGATTCCGGCCAAGGAGGATGGCGCATCACTCCGGTTCCAGACCTACTTCAGTCTCTCCGCCGATAGTTTGGTTCACAACTTGGTGAAGGAATCCGTGAAGCTCCGCGAGGAACTTCACCACACCCGAGGGCTACTTCGACAAGCCAAGACCAAGCCAGACAAGATCAAGAAGGATGGAGCCCCCGAGGGACGACCAGCTGTCGCTTATCGAGGAGGAGTACCCCCAGCCAGTGATGCACCTGCACGTAGTCATCGCATGAGTGCGAAGGAGTACCGTAAGCTCTTCACCGACCCGTGCGTAAGGCGCCGTCGGTATGGGCCTCCTCGTTCCCCGACCCCGTTGACCGGGAACGATGCTCATTCTGAGGATGAGCCAGAGGAAGACCCAGAGGAGCATGACTACGAAACCGAGCACTCCACCACCTGAATCCGAGAACCCCTAGGGTAGGATCAGACATGTATCCCTCATGCGTAGTTGAGTCCGTGTAATGGTTCATATGAAACCATGTGTGCTTGTTGTTTGTTTTGTTGTTTGTGTGTTCCGATGCAAGTGTGGCTTTTGCCTTAGGCAACATGTAAGCTACTACATTGTCTATCTTAATATATGTTGTTGGTCTTTCGACCTTTGCTTTATCACACTTGCACTTGACCGACCCCCTTAGGCACGCTTTGTCGATTTTCTTATCCTCTTGTCGACCCCAGTTGTTTGACTTGGCTGCTCCAAACAGGATGCTGACTGCTACCTGCAACAGCTCCTTCACCAACCCCGAGGCCGGCAGCTCGAGCCAGCAACAGGGAGCTGGTGGGGCTGCTCACGCTGGAGGACACCAGGAGCAGCCACAAGGTGACATTCCCCCGCCACCACCTCCGCCGGAGAACATGACCATAGCTTAGTTTCTCCAAGTTCTCCGGGAGGAGCGCCATGCCAACAATGCTGCTCTCCAGCAGATGGCCCAGGCTCTCGTGAGTAACCAGCAGCAGGGTAGGAATGGCAATGGCCGCTCCACGCTGTCTGAGTTCATGAGAAACTCGCCCCCGACCTTCACTGAGACTGCTGAGCCGTTGGATGCTGATGACTGGATCCGCACCATCGAGGACCTCCTTGCCCTGGTCAACTACAATGAGGATCGTGAGAAGGTGCTTTATGCCTCTCACTGCCTCGGAGGTACCGCCCGAGCATGGTGGGATGGATTCAAGGTCATGCAGGGAGGGCGTGTGATCACGTGGAATGACTTCAAGGAAGGATTCCGCACTGCCCATATTCCATCTGGGATCATGGCTATCAAGAAGAGAGAGTTCCGAGCGCTGAAGCAAGGAAGTGGCTCTGTCAAGGAGTACCTGCAGAAGTTCAACCTGTTGTCAAGGTATGCACCTGAAGACGTCAGCACGGAGGCTGCCAAGAAGGAACGCTTCATGGAAGGACTTCAGCAAATTCTGCAGTATCAGCTCATCACTACGACTGCCGCACCTTCGTTGATCTGGTAAACAAAGCCCTCATGTTGGAAGACAAGCGTCATACCATCGACGACACTCACAAGCGCAAGATGATCAGCAAAGGAAGCTCAAGCAACCAGAAGCCTCGCCCATGGCAGCCAGCTCCAGCAAAGCCAACCTATCAGCCACAGCAGGCTAGACCTCCTGCGCCTTGTCCGAGCTACCAGCCTCAGCAGTATGTCAATACCAGGCCAACCTACAACTACAACCCCAATAACAACAATGGTGGCAGGAACCTCAAGAACAACCCTAGGCAAGTCACCTGCTTTGGATGTGGTCAGTCTGGACACATCTCTAGGCTTTGTCCCAATAGGAAGCCTGATGCACCGCGCCCCAATGCGCCAGTTCAAGGACAAGCCCGAGGAGCACCGCCAAGGAACCCAGCTCCCCGCAACCAGCCTAACAATGGCAAGGGTCGTGTGAATCACATCACCGCAGAGGAAGCCCAAGAAGACCCGGACGTCATACTGGGTACTTTCCTTGTCAACTCTACCCCAGCAATAGTATTGTTTGATTGTGGAGCTTCGCATTCTTTTGTCACCCAAAAGTTTGCACTAGAGAGTGGCATGGAACCTACACCCTTGGGTAGTCGTATGCTGATACAAACCCCCGGTTCAGTTATGAAGTCTGGGTTAGGGTGTAAGGGGGTGAAGATTGACATCAACGGAGTAGACTTCCTAGCAGACCTTATAGTTCTGGATTCACCCGGCTTGGATGTTATCCTTGGCATGAACTGGTTGACTAAGCACCAAGGCTTACTAGACTATGCCAAGAGGATTGTTACCATGACCAACAGCCAAGGAGTGGAAGTCAAGTATGTCCCCAACCCTGTCTCCACGCAAGCCCCACAGGTTAACTGCCTGTCGGGAGTTGAGTTGGATCAAGTGCCAGTAGTATGTGAATACCCGGATGTGTTTCCTGATGAGCTGCCCGGGATGCCTCCTGACCGCGACATGGAGTTCATCATTGAGCTTATGCCCGGATCAAGGCCCATCTATAAGAAGGCCTATAGGATGGGATCCAAAGAGTTGGCAGAATTGAAGAAGCAACTGGCAGAGCAGCTCAGAAAAGGATTTATTCTCCCTAGTGCCTCTCCTTGGGGATCGCCTGTTCTATTTGTGTCAAAGAGAGATGGCACCATCAGACTTTGTGTCGATTACCGTTCTCTCAATGAGGTCACAATAAAGAACAAGTATCCACTCCCCAAGATCGAAGACCTGTTTGATCAGTTGAACGGAGCCAAGGTGTTCTCCAAGATCGATCTCAGGTTTGGGTACTATCAGCTGAAGATCAGACCCCAAGACATCCCAAAGACGGCATTTGTAACCCGATATGGCTTGTATGAGGACACGGTCATGTCGTTCGGATTGACGAATGCCCAGGCCTACTTCATGTACCTCATGAATAAAGTCTTCATGGAATACTTGGACAAGTTCGTTGTTGTCTTCATTGATGACATCCTTGTCTTCTCCAAGTCTGAAGAGGAGCATGAAGAGCACTTGAGGTTGGTCCTAGAGAAGCTTCGAGAGCACCAGCTTTATGCCAAGTTCAGCAAGTGTGAATTCTGGCTGCATGAAGTTCGATTCTTGGGTCATATGTTGACTGCGGAGGGATTATCAGTAGACCCTGCCAAGATTAAAGGCCTGACTGAATGGCAGACCCCAACCACAGTGAAGGAAGTCAGGAGCGTTCTCGGACTCGCGGGATATTACCGCAAGTTCGTAGAAGGATTCTCAAGCATCGCCCGACCAATGACCCAGTTCTTGAAGAAGGACAAGAAGTTCGAGTGGACCGCTAACTGCGAAGAAAGCTTCCAGGAGCTCAAGAACAGATTGACCATAGCCCCTGTTTTGGCCACCCTTGATATTCACAAGGAATTTGCGATTTATTGTGATGCATCAAGAACCGGACTTGGAGGTGTTTTGATGCAAGAAGGTCGAGTCGTAGCATATCTATCCCGACAGCTATGTCCTCATGAAGAGAACTACGCAACTCACGAACTCGAGTTGGCAGCCGTGGTTCATGCCCTGAAGACATGGCGGCATTACATTCTAGGGAAGCGATGTGAGATATTCACTGACCACAAGAGTTTGAAGTATATCTTCACTCACAGGGAATTGAACATGAGGCAGCGAAGATGGTTCGAGTTGATCAAGGACTACGACCTCAGTGTTCAATACCACCCCCGAAAGGCCAATGTGGTAGCTGATGCCATAAGCAGACAGGCTTGCTCCTTGAATGCTATGATTAAGAAAAGGCTACCCGCTTTGTATGATGAGCTTGAGAGCTTCGGCTTGGGACTGGTCGCACCAGGATTTCTCGCCAACCTCGAAGCGAAGCCTACCTTGATGGACGATATCAAAGAAGCCCAGAAGGGACACGAGAGCATTGAAGGCATTAAGAGGAAGATCAAGGCAGGCAAGGCCCTAGGATTCTCAGAGGATGACCAAGGAGTCATGTGGTTTGGGAACTGCATTTGCGTACCCAACAAAGCGGAGCTCAAGAACTTGATCTTACAAGAAGCTCATAGCACTCCCTACTCCATCCATCCTGGAGGAACCAAGATGTATCAAGACCTCAAGGCAAGATTCTGGTGGCATGGCATGAAGCGGGAAATAGGCACGTTCGTGGCTAAGTGTGACGTATGCCAGTGGGTTAAGGTTGAGCATCAGCGACCCGCTGGACTACTGCAGCTCCTTAAAGTGCCTGAATGGAAGTGGGATAAAATCGGGATGGACTTCATCACCGGTTTACCAAGGTCAAGCAAGGGACGTGATTCCATTTGGGTCATTGTCGACCACCTGACCAAGGTCGCCCATTTTGTTCCCGTCAAGACCACCTATGATGGCAACAAGTTAGCCAGCCTCTACATAGAGCGGATCGTGAGTCTTCATGGAGTACCAAAGGAGATTGTGTCAGACCGAGGGACCCAGTTCACCTCAAGGTTCAGGAAGAAGTTTCAAGAAGCTATGGGAACCAAGCTCTCCTTCAGCACTGCTTTTAACCCCCAGACCGGTGGGCAAACGGAACGAGTAAACCAGATACTCGAAGACATGCTCCGCGCTTGTGTTCTGGCATATGGAGCCAAGTGGGAAGATTGTTTACCGTTCACCGAGTTCTCCTGCAACAATAGCTATCAGTCAAGACTTCAGATGGCACCATTTGAGGTGTTGTATGGACACAAGTGCCGTACTCCCCACAACTGGTCGGAGACCGGAGAAGGATTAATATTTGGACCAGATATCCTCCACGAAGCTGAAGAGCAAGTTCAACTCGTTCGTGAGCGCCACAGGACCGCTAAGTCAAGACAGAAGAGCCACGCTGACTCTCACCGCCAAGAACTGAACCTCGACGTTGGAGATTATGTCTACCTCCGCGTCACGCCTCAAGGGAACCAAGCGTTTTCACGTCAAAGGAAAGCTTGCACCAAGGTATATCAGACCCTTCAGGATCGCTGCAAGACAAGGAGAAGTTGCTTATCAGCTAGAGCTACCTTCTGAGCTGTCGGATGTGCACAACGTCTTCCACGTGTCACAGCTCCGGAAGTGTCCGCAAGTTCCCGACCGCCCCGACCTCTACAAAGACATCAACCATCAGGCCATTGACCTTCAGCCAGATCTCACTTATCGTGAGAGGCATTTCCACATTTTGGATGAAGCTGAGCGCTGCACCCGAAGCCGCACCATCAAGTACTTCAAGGTCCAGTGGAGCAACCACACGCAAGCAGAAGCAACATGGGAGCGTGAAGATTATCTGAGATCAGAGTTTCCATATATTTTTAGCGCTTAGCCTAGGAATCTCGGGGACGAGATTCTTGTAAGGGGGGAAGGTCTGTTGCTGTGTGGGGACCCTGACTCATAAGTCGAGATCACCGAATGCACGTGTACAGTGATCCCAGAGATCAATGCTCACTGAACACACAGAAGCTGAATAAAAGAGTCTTACATCCACACTTAACGTCTTACACAAATGATGACCACGAAGGTCTCAGTCTTACAAGGATAGGGCCACTCGGGCCAAACACTAAGTCTAGAACAAGCAGCGGAAATCTTCGTCGAAAGCGTGAACCCATGCCATCTGCCTTAACCTACAGGCACTCTGACTGGGAAGTGTCCTAGTTTGCATGTTCGTCTCCAATGAAATCTTCGACATATTCCTGTTCTTCCATGCCTAGCACTATAGTTAATTTGCAGAAAGCTAATTTTGTATGCAAGCGACATGATCAAGTAATAGTAAGTATGCATCAACAACTAACCAAGTATTCATGATAACACATTGTCGATACCATCACGGTATCAGTTGAACACATCATGTTCACGCTAAGTCATCAGACTTAGTTCAATTCTCATGCCAAGTCATCGCACTTGACTCAGGTGACGTCTTGTCACTAACACACCCATACTCACACCAATATTTCACGAAAACATTCGGACGTAGTCTAAGAAGGACCTCCAACTGTCCATGACCGCGGACGCGGCTATTCGAATAGTTTTACACTCTGCAGAGGTTGCACACTTTACCCACAAGACTCGGGGAACTTCCATGTCATCCACGACTTGCGGTATATACATACCCGAGGTAAGCACCCGAACAATGCCTTTCCCCCGGTGATACTAAACAAAGAGTCCACTCGATTGGTACCCAACCCTCATGACGTACATCACACGAGCCTTGCTCAAACCGTACCATCCATGAGGAGACCAACGGTGTGCCCGGTGCCTATAAAGACAATGCATGATCATACATCCGGTACGACCCCGTATCGAGAGTGACCACGCCACTCCCACCACTAGTAATGCGGGCTCCTTGCCAGTACCCACCAAGGTAATCAACAAAGCCCCGTCCCATAAGGGGTAGCGTGGTTGCGCATGCAATGTTGGGACGGTCAGCAGACCTTAAATCTAATCCATTTTCAAAAACACACACCCATTTGTTCCGGTACACCACTTCTTTCTCAAGTGGTCACCCAACTCATCATCATCTCCCTTGGGCATTAGTGACACCCGACGGGGTTTTCGAAAGAGTATTGAAAACACACACCTTTCGGTATCACCATGCATAAGTCCCATCCTACTTGCGTAGAATCTACTAGCAACCTATCTACTCCCACCCGCACAACCCTCATAAGGTGGTAGGGTCGTGCTCGATGCAAGTATCAACGGAAAGCACCGGAGGCATCCCACCGAAGGGGAAACCACCACATCATATGATCGATAATGCCGGAAGTAAAGTGCTATATGACATGCAAGTTAAAATAGTTTCTTGATATGGTCAAAGGGCTGCTTGCCTGGCTCAACAAAGTCTCCGGGGTCTTCAAGGACTTCGAGTCCAACTTCTTCGTCTACGGAGCAATCTATAATCGCGGAATAAACGATAATAATAAGCAACACAATTAAAACAGAGCACAAAAGCCTCTACTAAAATGTTCACCTAGTCTGTTAAATACCTAAAGTCATATTCAAAATATCTACAATAAATTTCTCTATGAAAACCATTTTAGAAACAAAATAACAGAGGCTAAAAAGGTGTGTTTAATAGGTTTTAAAATAAAACAGTGATAAAAACCTTTGCAAACATTTTTATAAATGATAATATTAAATGCTAAAGATTATTCCAAGATTTATGGTGGAGAAAATATTTGCATGGGGCAAATATTCAGCCCTGTGGAATTTTTACAAATCCCACAAAATTTAGAAAAAGGAAAGGGCTCCAGATCCTGTGCCAGGGGCGGCCAGGAGCTGGGCCGACCCATCTGGCCAGCCAGCCAGCCGCGCGCGCGGTCAGATTCAGATCTGACGCGCGGGGCCTGGCTACCAGCGGCTCAGACGAGATGGGAGAGAGAGCGTGTGAGGGGAAAGAGAGGCCGACAGGTGGGCCCCACCTATTGGGTCCTTCTTCCGCCTCGCGTCAGGGAGGAGGGGAAGCTCACTGGCGATGGAGGGGAGCACGGCGAGGAGGTCTGGAGGCAGGAATGGGCTCAGGGTCGACTCGTCGGTCCTCTGGAGGTGGAAGGAGGGCCGGTGGCGAGAACCCACGGTGGAGGGAGGTTCGGGAGGCAGGCGATGGAGGGGTTTTAGGCCTTGAAACGAGCGGGGGAGATAGGGGAAATGACCTGGGGACGGCTACAGGCCCAAAGGAGGCGAGGGGAGCGCCTCAGCGAGCCTGTGTCCCGAGATCGACGGAGCTCCGCCGCGGCGGGGCCTCGGTCGATCTCGAGCACTGGTGCTCGGGAGGCTCAAATGGGGGGTTCAGGGAAGATTCTGGGGAGGAGAGAGAACCAGAGGGGAGAGAGGGGCTCGGGGGCCCTTTATATAGGCGGGGCAAGTCCACCAGATCCGGGTGCGCCGGCAGGGACGTGGCCACCGCCAGGGGCCACGAGAGAGGGAGAGAGGGAGCCGTGGCGTTCCTGGGGTTAGTCCAGGCCAGGGGAAGAGAGCAGGGAGGCAGGGGAGGTTGCGTGCTTAGGCTTGAGGATTGGCCGAGCCGGGAGGTGGCGGGCATGCGCGGAGGAGGGAGAAGGAGAGAGAGGGAGGAGGGGGCCGACCACCTGTAGGGCTGTAGACGTCGAGGCCGACCACACGGACAGGCAGGGGCGGTCCAATGCCGCCTGGCGGCACCGGGGAGGGGCGGCTACAGTGCGGGATCGCACTGTAGCGCACTCCAGAGCGCCCTTATGGTATGCAGGGGCATTCTTTAAGCCCCCCTGCGTGTCTTCTTGTGTCTAGAGGCATTAGGAGATGCCCCAATGGCTAGGAGAGGCTAGGGGGGCTCTATGGGGTAGCTCTGGGGTAGAAGAAATGGAGAGGACAGGTCAGAAAGGATGCTGTCAGGTAGAAAATAGGGGGGTTTACCCCATCTCACCATGGCCAGAGGGCTCAGTACTTTTACTGGAGGTGCCTACCAGAGGCTGTGGTAAAAAGGGGAGGCCAAGGGTAAAAATTGAAATGGTTGAAATGCCATTTTTACATTTCTGGCAGAAAGTGTTTGATGTTGATTTGGGTGATCAAATGAACCTGGATTAGCTTGAGATTTTATAGAGTCAAGAGGTGGTGAAAGGCAAGTGAGATCACCAAGTTTGAGAGGGTTTGAAGAAAGTTCATAATGGTACTTAGGGAAAACCTAGAAATACACATAATCCGTTTTCTATAGATTCAAAGGGGTTAGGCTTTAACCCTTGATTCACCACTTAGTGTATCATCACTAATTGGTCATTAGAGCATGCTCACAAAGTTTGAAATAAAGCATTTGGGAAGAAAAGATCCACCTAAATTGAGGACTTGTAGTTCAAACCTCAATTCAGGGGTTTTAGTGAACTTAAATTGAATAAATCCTTTTTGGTGAAAATAAATTTTGATAAAAATATTTTTGAGCTATATTCACATGGCATGATCATAGGGCAAGGAATTTGGATCAAGGAAGATGAATGTGGAGTGGAGTAGAACCTAATAGTGCCAAACTTGAACACTCAAGCAATTGAAACAAGCATCACATCAAACAAGCATGCACTCAAAAAGTTTTAGTTGGCTCCAAATTTTTATAAAACCAAACACAACAATGTGCCAAAATACAGGGTGTGACAACATGGGAAGCCAGGAAAAGCCTTCTATGTGAAGCCAGTTGCTGCTCATGGTCGACTGAACTATGTTTCTGCTAAAGAAGCCCTTGAGGACCCTAATGTTACACTAGGTATGCTCCTTGTAAATAGTCATCCAACATCTGTTCTATTTGATACTGGGTCATCTCATTCATTCATCTCAGAAAGTTATGCACAGTTGCATAACATGTCATTTTGTGATATGCCTACTCCTTTAGTAGTTCAGACTCCTGGTTCAAAATGGCAAACTTCTAGAGTGAGCCATGACAATGAGATTCTTGTGGATAGGCTAGTCTTCCTAGCATCTTTGATAACCCTCAAGTCTTCGGACATCAATATCATCTTAGGCATGGACTAGATGAAAGCCCACTATGCTAAGATTGATACTCATACTAGGAATGTTCAACTTACACATCCCTCGGGTGAGATAGTTAATGTCTCCACTCGAGCAGCCAAGCACCAACTCTATTCCCTCAATTCTAGCCCTCTTCCAGAATTAGAAGATGTTCCGGTAGTCTAAGACTTTCTGGATGTCTTTCCAGAAGAACTGCCAGGAATTCCACCTGTCAGAGATGTTGAGTTTGTGATAGACCTCATCCTAGGGACTGTCCCAATAGCCAGAAGACCCTATAAGATGGCAACCTTAGAACTAGTCGAACTTAAGAAACAACTCAATGAGACTTTGAAGA
The DNA here is from genome assembly GCA_022496015.1 of Hordeum marinum. Lineage (NCBI taxonomy): Eukaryota > Viridiplantae > Streptophyta > Magnoliopsida > Poales > Poaceae > Hordeum > Hordeum marinum. Next base: position 260,048,146 of record CM039674.1, on the reverse strand, counting down.
AAGGTTTCATCCGTCCTAGCTCTTCTCCTTGGGCTTGCCCCATTCTCTTTGTTAAGAAGAAGGATGGATCGGATCGAATGGTTGTGGATTATCGGCGAGTGAATCTAGTCACCATAAAGAACATGTATCCGCTCCCTAGGATCAACGACTTGTATGATCAACTCGCTGGATACTCTGTCTTTTCCAAAAATGGATTTGAGGTTGGGATACCATCAAATCAGAATTAGAAACGGGGACATTCCAAAAATGGCTCTTTTGTTACTCGTTATGGCCAATACGAGTACACCCTCATGTACTTCAGTTTAACCAATGCCCCAGCCACCTTCTCTCACTTGATGAATTCGATCTTCATGGAGTATTTGGATAAATTCGTCGTGGTTTACCTCGATGATATACTCATCTACTCGAAGAACGAACAGGAACATGCCGAGCATCTAAGGCTGGTATTGATGAAACTTCGAGTGCATCGACTCTATGCCAAATTCTCGAAGTGTGGATTTTGGTTACCATAAGTGACCTACCTAGGCCATGTAATCTCTAGTAAAGGTATTGTTGTCAATCCCAAGAGAGTTTAGGCCGTCCTTGATTGGACTCAACCTGAATCGGTTAAGCAACTTCGGAGTTTCCTTGGCTTAGCGAGCTATTGTCGCTGCTTTGTTGAGAATTTATCCAAGGTTGCGAAACCTCTGACTGAATTCCTCAAGAAAGATAAAAGGTTCGAGTGGACTCCAAAATACGAGCACAGTTTTCAGGAGTTGAAAAGACGCCTGACCTTTGCTCCCATTCTGGTGCCACCAGACTTCTCTAAGGACTTTGTTATCTATTGCGACGCCTCGCGACAAGGATTAGGTTGCATTGTCATGCAAGATCGTCATGTGATTGCATACGCATCTCGACAGTTGCGTCCACATGAGGATAATTATCCAACACATGATCTTGAGCTTGCAGCTATGGTCCATGCACTGGAAACTTGGTGGCATTACCTTCTAGGTAATCGTTGCGAAATTTACACTAACCACCAAAGTCTGAAATATATTTTCACCCAGCCAGATTTGAATCTCAGGCAAAGACGATGGGTTGAGTTGATTATAGATTATGACTTAGGGATAACTTACACCCCGGGGAAAGCCAATGTCATGGCTGAAGCACTAAGTCGTAAGTCCTATTGTAACAACCTGATGCTACAACAATGTCAACCACTTCTCTATGAGGAATTTCGGAAGTTGAACCTCCACATTGTTCCTCAAGGATTCCTTTCCAACCTGGTGGCAAAACCTACTCTTAAGGATCAAATTATAGCTGGTAAAAAGCGTGATAAGGGTATTTCCCGAATCAAAGAGAACCTCATTAGCGGTATCGCTAAGGATTTCTCTATGGATGATCAAGGTGTGGTGTTCTTCCAAAACCATTTGGTGGTTCCTAAGAACCAACATCTTTGGCAGTTGATTCTTAAGGAGGCTCATGATTCTCCTCTCACAATTCATCCGAGTAGTACCAAGATGTATCAGGACCTACGCCAAAGGTTCTGGTGGACTAGGATGAAGAGAGAAATTGCTGAGTTCGTTGCTAATTGTAGCGTTTGTCATCGCGTTAAGGCGGAACATCAAAGGCCTGCTGGCACCCTTCAACCTTTAGCTATTCCTGAATGGAAATGGGATAAACTCGGTATGGATTTCATTACCGGATTTCCCAGGACTGAGAGAGGGAATAATGCTATCTTTGTGGCCATAGACCGCCTTTCCAAGGTGGCTCATTTTCTTCCTGTTCGGGAGAGTATAACTGCTAGCCAGCTAGCGGAGTTATATGTTTCTCGAATAGTTTCTCTTCATGGTGTTCCATTGGAGATAAACTCAGATCGTGGAAGTATCTTTACTTCCCGATTTTGGGAAAGTTTCCAAACCGCTATGAGGACTCATCTATCCTTTAGCACCACTTTCCACCCGCAATCAAGTGGTCAAGTTGAGCAAGTCAATCAAATCCTCGAAGACATGCTCCGAGCTTGTGTTATATCCTTCGGTATGAACTGAGAGAAATGTCTTCCATTTGCCGAATTTGCTTATAACAATAGTCATCAATCAAGTTTGGGCAAAGCCCCTTTTGAAGTTCTCTATGGACGAAGGTGTCGAACACTTTTTAACTGGTTAGAAACCGGAGAGAGGCAACTCTGTGGCCCGGATATGATCCAGGATGCAGAGGAGTAAGTTCGCGTTATTCGTGAAAAGTTGAAAACAGCCCAATCTCGTCAAAAGAGCCAATATGATCGTCATCATATGGTTGTGACCTACGAATTTGACGAGAAGGCTTATCTTCGGGTTACACCTCTGAAGGGTACCCACTTTTTCGGTATCAAGGGCAAGTTGGCTCCTCGTTACATTGGACCTTTTCGCATTCTTGCTAAACGAGGAGAGGTTGCCTACCAATTGGAACATCCGCCGCATCTTTCCAAGGTTCATGATGCCTTCCACGTCTCGCAACTCAGGCGTTGCTTCTCGGACCCTGTCCGTGAAGTAGACCATGAAGCGCTTGATCTGCAAGATAACCTTACATACCGAGAATACCCTATTCGTATTCTTGATCAAGCTGAGCGTACCACTCGGCGTCAGAACATCAAGTTTCTCAAGGTTCTGTGGTCACACCATTCTGAGAAGGAGGCAACATGGGAAAGAAAGGTTCAGTGTCAGTGCTACGGTGATGATATAATTAAGCTACAGTAATAGCATGATCAGCAACTAATTATTTTGTTAAGTGGAACATGATCAAGATGGAATTCCACAGTCCAATTCAAAATTCCATTCAAATGATCTATAGTTTCAAGTGACAAATTTAAATCCTCAAACATAAAAGATAAAATGTTGCATGCTTGTAAAATATTCCAAAATAAATAATGTTAAGGAAAACAACATCACCAAGATTCTGATGTGGTCCCCACCATTAATAAGAGAAGCTAAAAGTATTTCTAAGGGCATTTAAATTCAAATTTAAATATTCAAACAGCTTTGAAAATTGCTTAAACTTGATGTGGCCATTCCAAATAATGCTTGCTATTTTTGAGGCCCTGTCACATATTTTTGCTAAGGAAATTGTGACTAGAAATAATAGGAAAGGAAATGGGAAAACACAGAAAACGGAAAAAAAGGGAAAAGAAAGGAGACTACTGGGCACCTAGGCACAGCGGCTACAGTACGGCACAGGCCCACTTCCCCCCCCCCCCATTGTCTCTTTCCTTTGTAGCGACCAGCACGGTCGCTACAGAGCGGCCGACAGCGGCGCTGCCGACGCACCGCGTTGTCCCCGCCGGCGAGGGAGATAAGACCGCCCCCACGGCCTCTCTCTCCCTCCCCCGAAACCCTAGCCCCTCCAGATCTCCCTCTTTCCCTATCCCCTGCCCGCTCGCACCTCACTCGAACGCCACCGTCGCCATGGACGCCGGCTAGCCGCGGCCATCGTGTCTCCCGCGCCCTGCCACCGCACCCACGAGCTCTGCCACGTCCTCCTCGTCCCCCTCGACCATAGGCATGACACCCGGAGCCCTTGCACCGACGACCCGGAGCTGCTTCCCCCTCGGATCGCCTCCGCTCACCGTCGTTGATTCCGGCAAAATCGAACCTCCCCCGAGCCCGCTAAGCACCCCTACAGGACCCCAGTGAGCTCCTACTTCTTTCCCCCTTCCCCTCGACGAACCCGAGCTCGTAGCGTAGGATTTTGCCAGAGCCCGAACCCGTCGCTGCAAGAACTCATTGACGGCATGCCTCCTGTAACCAAATGGTCATGGGGGTGCGCCCCTTCGCTTCGTCGCATCGCGTAGGACCGCTCCCGCACTAGCCATGCTCGTGTTGCCCCCTATACGCACGCGCAGGAGTTCGCCCGAAACCCGCCTCCGCCGCCGTCGACCTGCCACTCGCCACCATCCACCGTAGCCCCCCACTGTTGGCCGGAATGGGTCGGCGATGTCCCCAGCTCACGAACGCGCCAGACGGCGCTCATTTTGGTGCCCTGTGTGCCGTTTCCGACCCTCCCTGCCGTTTCGGGAGCTCGCCGGAGCTCCTCCGTTGGCCGGCCGGCGCCGCCGCCCATGTGGCCGACCTGGGGCCACTGCCAGGATCACTGACCCGTGGGCCCCGCAGTCCTGGTTGACCTGTTGACCGGTCAACCATGCTCACTGGGCATCCGTGTGCCACTGTGAGGCCCTACCCCCAGTGTCTATGACGTTGGGCCCCACCCTGTCAGATGCTTAATTAGTGAATTAATTAATTAAACTAATTAAATTGCCTAAATTAGTCACTGACAGGTGGGCCCCCTTTTAATTAATCATGTTTAGTTTAATTTAATAAGCTGGAATTGGTCTGTGTCAATGACATGTGGCCCCACATGTCAAGTTTGACCCGGCCAGATCCTATTGACCTGCTGACGTCATAGTGATGTCATGCTGGCATCACCTCTTACTCTTCTGGATAATGTTGGATTTAATTAATTAAAATAATTCCAGAAAATTAATAAAACTTTAGAAAATCATATCTTTTAAACCGTAGCTCAGATGAAAATAATTTATACATGAAAGTTGATCGGAAAAATCCCACGAATCCAATTACGCCATCCATTCATATGTCACATGCTCCTAGAATGATGAGCATGGAACTTTCCCCTCCAGATCAATTGTCCGATAAATCCAAAAGACCCGGGAAATATCGTCAGATATTGTTCCGAACCGTCTGCGACGTATAATACTGCGTTAGTGCATGCCTAGCCCTACGTATTGCCATGTCATGCATTGTGATTGCATCTTTGCTTTTATATTTATTGTTTCTCCCCCCCTTCTTGTTACCGGCAGACCCCGAGACTAACGTTGCTGCTGGGTACGACTACGCCCCTGACGACCAGACTTTTTCAGCAGAGCAGCAAGGCAAGCAACCCCCCCCCCCTTGAGCATTTCGATATCACCCACCTCTATCCCTCTTATTCTTGCATTAGAATTTTGCTACTATTTTAGTTAACTCCTATTCTGATGCATAGCCTGATTTTGATGAACTGCTACTATTCCTGCAATCATACCAACTACTTAGTATAGGTTGGTTAGTGAACCCCCAATGACCCCTTAGTTCCAGTTGCCCCTGCTTCTTCGTCGACGCCCCGACGACTCGATGACTCGAAGACTTGGTCAACTGACCGACAAGCCAGGCCCCTCACATCACCACACTCCCTTTAATTGTATGACTCTACAGTGCTACTATCGAGTACCGAGTGTGAAACCTCGTGAAGTACTCATGATGCTAGCCCTGTAGCGCAGCTAGTCGGTCGTGGTTATCAAGGGTGATTCCTCCTTCACCATTACCGATGATGTCTCTGTCGTGCAAGCCCTCAAGTGTGTGACCCTCGAGGATGATTCCTCTAAAGTCCACCTTGGCAGTTACATCGAGCGGGGACCATTGAGGGTGATTCCTAAGTTCCCGCGTTGATGTTTTATACACACAGTTACTATGACCTGGCTACAGAAACATGTTAAAGACGGGCCAGCCCCAAGGGTGCCCACGAGAGAAAGATTTGGTGGGATGCGCCGCAAGGCATTCGAAGACTTGGTGGGGTGCGCCGGTAAGGCACCCGAGAGTTATTAGCGGGGCGACGGACTGTATGGTTCAAGGTTACCCCGCACTAATAAAATGCTAATGGGTTGGGTATTTGATCCGAGTTGGTCGTTGACCTTTTACGCACTAAACCTTCACGTGGGAGAAGTTATGGGTACTCAGCATCGTTGTATCAGCTGAAGCTCTTCGGACGTCAGCTTAGTTTGAAACTACGCCGACGGCTAAGCCGTCGGCATAGCCCTGCCCCAGGTGTGCCCAGTTGCTGACACGTGGTAGCTATGCCGACGGCCTAGCCGTCGGCTTAGTTTCAAACTATGCGGACGGCTAAGCCGTCGACATAGCTGACACGTGTCAGCAGTTGGGTGCTCATGCCAGCACTATGCCGACGGCTAGGCCGTCGGCATAGATTGTATTTGATTTTTTTTCTTTTTCTGTTTGTTTTCAGATCAATTCAATTCAAATAAACAGCAGATATATATGATGGAAATAGACATATAGAACACATCTAAGTATCATCCGGCACCGTCACAACAATATATGCATAAGCATCATCACAATCAACATAAACATAAGCATAAGCATATAAATAAGCGCACAAGTCATCTAAAGGACCATCAAAGACCACAAGTTTATCATCATCATCACCACACACAAGTCATCTAAAGAAACATAAGCATAAGCACACAAGTAACCGAAAGTCTTAAGCGCCAGGACGTCGAGCACCGTGGAGGTCGTCACCGCCAAGACCGCCGAAGCCCAGGTCATCACTGCTAGCGGCAGCGCTACCGCCAAGATCGCCTCCACCTCCGCCTCCGTGCATCGGAGTGGTCGGGCTCCGTGACTCGGGAGTGCTGCGAGACCACCGCCAATGGTTGATCCAACGGTTCCCTGGATGTTGAAAAGACATATTAACGGGATATATGACTGTGTTGAAAGGCATGATATGCTTTGGATGAATAGTTAGGGGATGTACATACCGGCGAGGGGCCATCGTGCTGCTGTGCCACAAACTCCTCAAAGGTAAGCAGCGTTGGTTGTGTTGGAGGAGGTGGTGCTGCTGCAAATTGAGGAACCCGTCTGGCCGCCATCTCCTCAAGAGCGCGCTGCATCCTGGCATTGTTCTGCTCATGGTATGCATAAAGGCTCGTGTGCCACGCCATGGTCTCCTGGCGTGTGTACTCCATGTAGGCCTACGGTATGACATGATGGAACTCATAAACATCTCAATGCTGGAAAATAAAGTGAGTAATGTAGATAAGAGGGAAAATACTTATAGATTGCCGCTCCTGAAAGAGGGACTATGACTGTGTACTGGTCAAGGGTGTGCTCGTGCGCTGGCTCAGGCTCGGGTCGGTAGCTCGGAGCTGCGTGTAGGAGATAGTAGGAGTGATAACAGCATCAAGAACCACCTTCCGACCGTGCTTCTTGGTCCCCATGCCCACCACCACCCTCTCGTCCAGATCCGCACTCATGGGGTCAGATGTGCCAGGATGTAACCTAAGATACTCCTAAGATTAGGCATGCTTCTTCTCCACGGTGTTGTCGTAGTACTTGGGCTCGCCAGGCTTGGCGCTCCTCCGCGTATGGGCGATCTCCCACACCTCCATGTGTGAGAGCGGCCGCTTCAGTTTCTTCTCCTGCACCACCAAACCAAGGTTAGTCATACATAAGAAAGTGACGGTAAATAGAAGAAGAATGTTTAATGAGGTTAGTCATACATTAAGTGCCTTGTGGAGAAATTGGTTTTGGTTTCCCTGAGCATGTACTCCCTCCGTCCCTTGGTTAGCCTTGTTTTTGATGCTCGTAGCCGCCCAGGCTCCATCCTTATCACACCAAACATCCACCAATGCCGTCCAAGACTCGTATTTTCCATAACACCAATTTGGACACACCTACATAATGAAAGCATAATGGCATGTCAACACGAAACGGTAAAATGTACCACAAACATCGGAATGAAAAATCTTTTATACTTACCGCCAAGTAATGGTCCCTCTCCAAGGTAATGCCCATCCTCCGTGCATCTTCCTTGGTCATCTTCACACCAAGAGCGTCGTGATAGTATGTCGAGATGGCCACATAGCGCACCTCGTACTGCATCTGGCGGGCCTTCTTCTTGCATTGGCGCAACACGATCTGGTCGGCTCTGGCCTTGTGCTCCAGAAGAACTCGATAGAATTTCTAAAATCATGCATGAAACAAGAATGGAAGAAGCCATGAGTTAAATCATTCATGAAACTAGAATGGACTTGTGCTTCTGAAGAGAACTCACCCAGAAAGTAGTGATCACGGTCTTGGCATGTGACAAGCAAAATAAATAACAACCGGAATGAGCATGTGACAAGCAAAATAATGAAATTATTATAAAGTGACACTTACTCTTTCGTCGTGGGCTCAATGAGCCACTTCTGCTCCTCAGTAGCAGGAACCTGCTTTGGTAGCTTTGCATTACCACGCAGCCACCCCTTCTTGTTACCACCCCCCTCCCCGCCAGCACCATCATCCCCGTTGTAACCATAATCCTAAACTACAGAAAAAAAGTATTGAAACGTACATCTGCTAGAACCCATACGAATCACCACTATTGTAACCTATTTCTCGGTCGGTATCATCATCACTATCAATCATATCATCTTCGTTGTCTGACGGAGGTGGAGGCTCTTCCTCGTCGTCAACGTCTTCGTTTAACTTTTGTAGCATAAGTATGTCACTTTCATTGACAATGGTCTCACCATCATTCCGTGCATCGTCCTCGTTTGGATCCACATCATCATCAGCCAATGGTCTAGAGTCATCGTTTCTAACCACATCATCATCAGGTTGCTCTTAATAGAACACTCCCTCGTATGTCATGGGGTTAATGTTGTAGTAATCGTCTTTATTCGGGTCCAGTAGCTTGCCATGTGGTGACACCTTGAACACAACTTCCCAACCCTTTAGGTACTCTTTCTGGCATGGGTAAGGCAGATAATAAACTTGTGTAGCTTGGGTAGCCGCAATGAAGAGATCGGCTCCTGCATAGACGGTTGATGGTTTAACTTCGACCAAACCAATAGAGGGCGTATGTCTCTGCCCCTCCCGCATATCAAACCATCGGCATTTGAACACAGGCAGACTTAGGGTTTCGCGCCCTTTGCAGAATTTAATCTCGTATATATTTTGTACCCTTCCGTAGTAGTCTACTGAATTTTGACCGGGGGTGTACACTCCGGTATTTATAGTTTTGGGATCAGGACGGCTGTTCTGGTGCTCCTCTGTATGGAAGCGATACCCATTCACATCATACTTTTTACATGTCATGACAGCAGGGTCAAAACCCATGGAAACCCATCTCAATTCGTCATCCATAGATATGTTCGGATTATTTCCCTACAAGTATAATTGAAAGTGTTGGGTGCATTAGTTCAGTTAACTAATAAATGTTGAACTAGGTATTTAATAGGGGAACATAGAAAATTACTTTCTCCATGAACCAAGCAACAAAAATTTTACGTCCAGGGTTTCCATGACAGAGAAGAGTAAGTGCCTCCACCTCGGTAGGAGCATTAATTCCCGTCCATAACTCTTGAAGGAAATCATTAAAAGAAGAAAAGAGGTGTTAGACCGGGAATAAGTGAACATAGAACATGATGATGTGGAAGACATAAACAAATTGTGTAGTGGTATTACCTCATCCACACTTCCTCAAATTCCTTGATGTTGTGCAAGATATAGAACATGAGGTCCTCCCACTCTTGTTGTGTCATGTTATAAGATTTCGAGGCCCCAGCCCTGCCACCTTGCACGTTGAATAGATGGAGCTTGGGTTGATACTTGGGCTCTTCTATATTGTATCGAGGCACCTTGTTATGCAGCTGGGGAACGTGGTCTAGATAGTATGATGTCCTGAGGTTTGACACCTCCTCTAGGATAACTGCCTCAGCTATGGAAGCTTCAATCTTAGCTTTGTTTCCACATTTCTGTCGGAGATGCTTGTTCTGTCTCTCAAGGCCATACTGCCAACGATTCTGCACACCCCCCCAACAATACCGCTTTCGCGAGGTGCAGAAGGAGATGTGTCATCGGAGTGAAGAGGCCTGGCGGAAAGATCTTCTCTAGCTTGACTATCAACTCCGGTGCCTTCTTATGCAATTGTTCAATCACATCTTTACTTACTTCTTTAGCACAGAGCGTGCGTAAGAAATGCCTTAGCTCGGCAAGCACTCGCCAGACATGCTCGGGGACATAGCCTCGAACCATCACTGGCATTATCCGCTCAATCCATACATGATAGTCATGACTCTTGAGCCCGGTCACTTTGCCCGTTGAAATATTAACTCCCTTACTTATATTCGATGCATAACCATCAGTGAACTTCACTATGTGTTTGAGCCACTTAAGTACCTCTGTCTTTTCAGGATTTTTAAAAACGAAGTCAGCATCTGGCTTGAACCAGTTTATTCGACCGCCTGTGGGAGGTTTCATGTTTAGTCGTGGTCTATCACAAATTTTTTGTTGATCGTCTCTAGCTTTAACGTTATCCTTCGTCTTATCAGGATTGTTGAGGATCATGTGGAAAAGAGACTCTATGACATTCTTTTATGTGTGCATCACATCGACATTGTAAGGAAGTTTGAGGTCCTTGAAATAGGGAAGCTGTGAGAAGGGGGTAATGTGAGTCTAGTTGTGCGTCTCACCATATCCCTCAAAGCCTTTGGCTTTGCCTTTGCCTTTGCCTTTGCCTTTAGGCTTGAGAGATTTTAGCTGAGCAATAACATCTGCCCCTGAAAATGTTGGAATCTCGGTTACTTCATGGACAACCCAGCCTTTCGTGAAGTTCTTCTTGTCTTCCCTGTCTGGATGGTCTGGAGGGAGGAACTGTCGATGCAGGTCAAAGGCTACATACTTGCCACCCTTACTCAGCCAAATCATTCGCAGAGCCTGCATGCACACTGGGCATGGCACCTTCCCACTGGTATGCCATCCGCAGAATAGAGAATAGCCGGGAAAGTCATGCATGCAATAGTGCAACCAAACTTTCATCAAGAAATTTCTCTGCAGATCCCGGTCGTATGTCAACCTCGGAAAGTAGCAAGAATGGAGAAAATCATCCACCAGCGGCTGCATAAACACACCCAATTGCTTCCCCGGGTATTTAGGCCCCGGAATGATGAGCGACAAGAACATGGTCTTTCGTTGCATTAGGGAAGCGGGAGGGAGATTGAGTGGAATTACAAACACGGGCCAGCAGTTGTATGGGTTGGACGACATACCATATGGATTTAACCCATCACCTGATGCCAACTCTGACATTCCTAGCCTCGGCTGCTTCCTCGGGGTATTCTTCATCGAACGACTTCCATGCTTCTGCTTCCGATGGATGTACGATTTTATGCGGATGGTACCTTATACCTTGCTTGTGCCACTTCATCATTTTGGCAGTCTCCTCCGTGAGGAAAAGGCGTTATGGTCTTTCAATGAAATGAAGATACCGAAGCACCTTTGCGGGGATGTCTAGGTGCCTCTTCTCACCATCCTCACCGACCACCTCAAGGTACCGAGACAAACCGCACTCCCTACAGTACTTGTCATCCGCATACTCGTGCCTAAACAAAAGGCAATTCTTCGGACAAACATGTATTTTCTCATAATCCATAGAGAGTGCCTTCATGATTTTATTTGTAGCGTACATGCTTTTCGGCAGTTCATGACCCTCAGGGAGGCTGTTAGCCCATACTCCCAGGAACGCTTCAAAGCATTTCTGGCTACAACCATACTCAGCCTTGACTGCAATCAGTTGCGAGATGGCGTCCAGCTGAGATATTTTCGCACCCGCATAAAGAGGTTTCTTCGACGAGGCCAAGACCTCCAAGAAGGCCTTTGCGGTTGCCTCCGGCTCCTCCGGTTCATTCTCTGAAGGTGTCGCGTTTCTGCAACAATGACATCATCTAGCATGTCCCTGACACCGTCGTCCTCATATCCATCGATGCATTGTCACATCACCTCCTCTCTACCACGGTCCTGCTCGGCTATGTTCATTGGCGGCATGTCAAAGTTTGGCATATATCCATGCGTGCAAAGGTGCTCACTCATGTCCTTTTGATTTCTACGGTGACGTCTTTCATATCTCGCACAGGGGCATGGTGGGATAATCTCATTGGATGATGGAATATCTCCTTCAAATACACATCGGTTTTCGTGATCCACTCTGATGTTACTCGATTCCGACGGATAAAACCACTGTACATCCACTGATTATCTGCCATCCTTTGCTTTTTTGCAAGCCACACAACATAATTAAGGATTCACTTAAATTAATCACATCAAATTTTCAGTTTCTACCGCGTTGAATCCACCTACATCTCTAATAGGTAAAGATGGGTCCTAATCCCACCAGAAGATGTGTAGATTGAGTACGTTCTACCCCGTTTCGAGACAAAATTTCGGTAGCACCTCCCTGCTGTTCTTCAGATACACGTCTTCGCAAATAGCCGAGAGAATGTGCTCCGGAGAACAATGGAGAGGCGCCGCAAAAATCCTGTCTCGGAACGGGGTAGAACATGAAAAACATACCCAATCTACACATCATCGGGCTGTCCATGGAAAACGCTGGACAATCCGAAAGAGCTGCGGTGATAAATATGCAATTGAAGGCATATTTATCGATGCAACCCTTTCGGACGGGAGACGCCTAGGTTACACAACTTGACTTGAGAATGAAATCTAGTGACATGAAAAAAGGGAGGACATGGACTTGTAGCTCACCCTCGGCTAACGCAGAGGGATGCTCAGGGGGACCAACGCGTCGGACAACGGTCACTCCGATGAACTACGACACCACAAAGCCTGCAAATTCCATCGCGAGAAAAAATTAGAACATCACAACTCATACAGCATATTTAAAACATTTAAACATGCATTCATTTATTTTTGCATCATGTAGGAAAAAACTAACATTAACAATATATTCATCATCGTCATCACATATTCATCCTCATCATTATCACCTATTCGTCATAATCATTGATTCATCTCATCGAACCAATTATTTTGCAAGATATGCAACATATAGCATCTCACCTAACCAATTTTTTTTGCAAGATATTCACCTTTCTAACTATCTATCTAACTATCTATCTAACTATCTATCTAACTATCTAAATACCTATCTAACCATCTACCTAACAACCTAACATCCAACATCTAACCTGACAATCTAACATCCAACATCCATCCATGCATCCATTCATCCATCCAACTATAGCAAAAAAATGGAAAAAAATGTTAAAAACATTTGGTACCTCACCGAGAGGGGCGTGGCAGGGGGTGGTGGTGGAGGGGCTCGTGAGGCAGGGGCGGCCAGGGACAGGAGGGTCGGGGCCGGCTGAAGAAGCAGCGATGCCCAGCGCGCGGGCCGGAAGGAGCCGCAGCCGGCAGGAGACGTGGCCGGCACGCGGTCAGGGGAGGTCGGGGCGACGCGGGCTGGGGCGGTGGGTGCGAGGGAGGGGGAGGCTGGGGCGGCGGGTGCGAGGGAGGGGGAGGCCGGGGCGGCGGGCGCACGGGAGGGGGAGGCCGGGGCGGCGGGGGAGGGCGGGCCGACGGGCGCTCGAGAGGGGGAGGCCGGGGCGGCGGGCGCGTGGGAGGGGGAGGCCGGGGCGGCGGGCGCGCGGGAGGGGGAAGCCGGGGCGGCGGGGGAGGGCGGCATTGGGGGCTGGGGCGGCGGGGGAGAGGATGGGGCTTGTGGGGCGGCGGGGGAGGCTGAGGCTGAGGCCGCGTCGGGGTGGGGGCGCGCGGGGGATGGATAAGGTTTACTATGCCGACGGCTAAGCCGTCGGCATAGGTTATGATGCCACGTGGCACCTATGCCGCCGGCTTAGCCGTAGGCATATTTTTTTTAGCAACAAATTTAATTTTTTTAAACAAATCTACTACTAATTTATTTTTTTATTAGCAACAAATAAATCCGTGTAGACCCGACGCGTCGGTTTGCCCCCTCCAGGTGCCAGCGCGGCGCCGTCCGTGAGGGGGCCACGTACCCCGGAGTCGCGTGCCACCTTTTCGGACATGCCACAACACCACCCCGCATGTATGAGGGGCCGGTGCGACGCTCCGGTGGCACTGCTACCCCCTAGGATTCCCTCCGTTACTGCCCGACGTGGTTATTCCCCCTCCATGCGACGACGGCAGCGACGTCAGTGAGGGGGTCACACCATGGATCTGTGTGTCGTGTGCTTGCACCCACTACGGCACTTTCGGACGTGTAGGAGGGCCCAGATAAAGACCTGGTGGCATAGCTACCCCAAACTACACCCGTCCCGTCTAACCCTGCGAGAGTTGACCGGGCGGTCTACGCCTTTGACTTTTGCCGGAGGGGGTTTGACCGATGGACATTTTCACCTGGATGTGATAGCCCAGCCCCTAGGTACACTTCGTATCAAGGTCTGGGCACAACCCCCAGGATTCCCTCCGTTACTGCCCGACGTGGTTGTTCGCCCCTCCGTGCAACGGCGGAGGTGACGTTAGTGAGGGGGGTCACACCATGGATCCGCGTGTCGTGTGCTTGCACCCACTACGACACTTATGGACGTGTAGGAGGGCCCAGATAAAGACCTGGCGACATAGCTACCCCCAAACTACACCCGTCCCGTCTAATCCTGCGAGAGTTGACCGAGCGGTCTAGGCCTTTGACTTTCGCCGAAGGGGGTTTGACCAATGGACATTTTCACCTGGATGTGATAGCCCAGCCCCTAGGTATACTTCGTATCAAGGTCCGAGCACAACCCACACCAAGATTCCCTCCATTACTGCCCGACGTGGTTGTTCCCCCCTCCGTGCGACGGCGGCGGCGACATCGGTGAGGGGGGTCACAACATGGATCCGCGTGTCGTGTGCTTGCACCCACTACGGCACTTCCGGACGTGTAGGAGGGCCCAGATAAAGACCTAGCGGCATAGCTATCCCCAAACTACACCCGTCCCGTCTAACCCTGCGAGAGTTGACCGGGCGGTCTACGCCTTTGAGTTTCCCCGGAGGGGGTTTGACCGATGGACATTTTCACCTAGATGTGATAGCCCAGCCCCTAGGTACACTTCGTATCAAGGTCCGGGCACAACCCACACCAAGATTCCCTCCGTTACTGCCCGACGTGGTTGTTCCCCCCTCTGTGCGACGGCGGTGGTGACGTCGGTGAGGGGCGTCACACCATGGATCCGTGTGTCGTGTGCATGCACCCACTACGGCACTTCCGGACGTGTAGGAGGGCCCAGATAAAGACCTGGCGGCATAGCTACCCCCAAACTACACTCGTCCCGTCTAACCCTGCGAGAGTTGACCGGGCGGTCTACGCCTTTGACTTTCCCCAGAGGGGGTTTGACCGATGGACATTTTCACCTAGATGTGATAGCCCAGCCCCTAGGTACACTTCGTATCAAGGTCCGGGCACAACCCACACCAAGATTCCCTCCGTTACTGCCCGACGTGGTTGTTCCCCCCTCCGTGCGACGGCGGTGGTGACGTCGGTGAGGGGCGTCACACCATGGATCCGTGTGTCGTGTGCATGCACCCACTACGGCACTTCCGGACGTGTAGGAGGGCCCAGATAAAGACCTGGCGGCATAGCTACCCCCAAACTACACTCGTCCCGTCTAACCCTGCGAGAGTTGACACATTTAAGTTAACATACTCGAAAACAAATACAAACTACATATACATAATATATGAAAAATTCAACACAAATCTATATATAATTTATTATGTAATGTTTATGTTTAGATAAGACACATTTAAGTTAATCAAATTTTAATTTAGAAAAAACTAAAATATAAAAAAAGAAAAAAACAGATAAAAGAAAGATATGCCCACGGCAAGGCCGTCGGCATAGGTTTGCCCATGGATCGACCATAGGCCTTGGATCGATGACGTGGCACGCGTCGTGGATCGGTGACGTGGAGCAAACCTACGCCGACGGCCTTGCCGTTGGCATAGCTATGCCGACGGCCACCGTTAGAGCCGTCGGCATAGGTATGACGGCGTCAGACTCCCATCGAACAAAGGCTCGCCGGGCCCACATCTATGCCGACGGCCACTGTAGGCATATATTGCGATATGCCGACGGCCTGGATACGCCGACGGCCACCATAGGCATATATCCAGGCACGCCGACGGCTTTCCCGCACCGATGGCTTTGCCTAGGCCGTCGGCATGCCGCCATCTATGCCGACGGGGGCCGTCGGCGTAGATTAGGCTGTCGGCCTTAGCTGTTATTCTGGTAGTGGTTGGCCTCTTCGTTGAGTTTAGGTGGGGCGATGATGTTTTGGATCCTGAGGCCAGGCATTACCCAGGAAAGTGTGTCCGTCCAGAGGTGATCAAGCATGTTGGAAATGCGGTGCATCCCTATAGGGAAGAAATTATCTATTTGAATAGTCGTGTCCACGGTAACAGGATGACTTGCAGTTGTACCTTAACCTTATACAACTATAATTGTGCTTTACTTTAAATGAAATGTGGCCCCGGGATTGCTTCCTCGCAGGGAGTCGAGAAAGAATCTCTAGGCGTGGTTACTTAATAAAATTGCTACAAAAATATGACTATATATGTGTTACCTATCTACTCTCTTCTAATGATGCAAGATGCTGCAGATGCTAGTCTTCGATAGGACTAGGCCTTCCCCCTATTCTTGCTTTCTGCAGTCAGTCCACATATAACCTCACCCCTTGATAATGATGCATACTTAGTATAGTTTTGATGTTAGTCTTGCGAGTACTTTGGATGAGTACTCGCCGCTGATTTGCTCTCTTTTTTCCCTCGATACGATTCTGCGTTTAGATGTTGGAGCCCAGGAGATGGAGTATGCCGGAGGCGACTACTACACCACCGCCGGAGCCTACTACTACGTGGAGGCGGGCCCCAACCAGCAGTAGGATAGGAGGTTCCCAGGCAGGAGGCCTCGCCTCTTTCGATCTGTTGTTATGTTTGTGCTGGCCTTCTTAAGGCAAAACTTGTTTAACTTATGTCTGTACTAAGATATTATTGGCTTCCGCTGACTCGTGTTTGTCGAGCTTTGTATTCGAGCCCTCGAGGCCCCTGGCTTGTAATATGAAGCTGTATGACTTTAATTTGTGTCTAGAGTTGTGTTGTGATATTCATCAATGAGTCCCTAATCTTGGCCGTACGCATTGCATGTATGTTTAGCGTACGAACGAAATTGGGGGCGTCACAATGTTTCACTTTTTGCATCAACTTGAAATGGGAATTAAAAGAAACCCCAAACACTCCATTTGAATCAAACCAACTTAATGATTGTGAAAAACCAACAAATCCAAAATGCCCATCTAAAATGTCCCCTATGTCTGATAAATGTGGACATGAATATACTAGGGGTCATTCTAAATATTTGAATATTTATAGCATTTCAAAAATAAATATTAAAGCTTATGAAAATGCCAAATAAAGCATTATAAATATTTCAGTCTTCAAAATATTCTGAAACTTTTTATAGAAGTTTGAAATATTCAAACTAAGTTCTATAAAATATTTGGGATATTTTATACCTAGCATTTGTGCCTAATAATAAATAAAAAAATGTCAGAAAAAATAAAACAGAAACTAGATTTATAAAAAAAAGAAGGAGGAAGCACCTGGGCCGACCCATTTGGCCCAGCAACAACGTCGTCCTCCTGGCGGCCAGGAGGATGAGCGTGTGCTCGCCATGCGCCCGCGCCGATGCTGCCACAAAGCTTCCTGCATGCCTGCATCCCTCGCCACGCTGGCGAGAGGATGAGGATGTCGTTGCAGTTCTCATCTCTCTCTCTCGCCACTTTCGCCCCCTGCTACTTCCTCTCCTCTACTCCGCCATGGACGACAGCCCCGCTAGCTCGCCGCCGTAGCTGCAGCTGCTCCCGCGCCTCCCTAAGCCTGCCAGAGGCTCCGCCTCGTCGTCCTCGTCCTCTCTGTCGAGCCACGCATCGCCAGGAGTCCTGGAGCGTCGCCCTCGAGCTCATCTTCCTCCTCAAACCCGAGCTCCACTGCCGTCAATTCGTCGCCCCGAGCCCTCCCCGAGCAAGCTCTCGTCGGCTCCGAGCCCGCTGTGAGCTCCCGACCCTTTCCCCTCTCTACCCCGACCCTTTCCCCCTCTGTAGGCCCCGGTTACGTCAGCTCCCGAATGCCCCTCCGCACAAGCTCATCGCTGGTGTTGCTCCGGTGACCAGCTGGTCCATCCATGGCCACCATCGAGCTCGTGGGGTCGCGTAGAGCCCGTAGGTGCTAAGCACCGGCCATGTGGTGACCTGGTTCGTCGAGCTCGTGCTCGCCCGAGCTCTGGCAGCCGCCGATCTCGTCGCGTGCGTCGATCTCGGCCGTCTTAGTCTTTAAGAGGTGTCAGGCTGGTCGCACGCGTGAGCATAGGCCCGCCTGGTGCCCTCCGCCATTCTTTTGGTCGCCGGAGGAGGGAACCCGACCCCTCCGCCGCCTCTAAAGCCACCGGAGGCTCAACGTCGGTGGGTCTTGCCGGAGTTGACCACGGGGGTTTGACCCCCTGGGTCACAAGCAACTGGGGCCGGGCCCTGCTAATTAAGATTAGCTTAATTATTTCATTAATTAAGTTAATGTCCCACTCACATTGGGCCCTACCCTAATCTAATTAGTAATTAGTTAATTAGTTAACTCTGTTAGTAGCTGGGTCACTGACCAATGGACCCCACTGGTCAGGTTTCACCTGCCAACGGTTTGTTGACCAGCTGACGTCATGATGATGTCATGTTAATGCAATAATGAATTTTCTGAAATAAATTAATTCCAGAAACTATTTAAAAATTAGAAAATTCATAGAAATTAATCTATAACTCAGATTGAAATAATTTATATATGAAAATTTTATCAAAAAAATCCAATGAATCCAATGGTGTTATTATCATGCATGTTAGAGAAACCTATGTTGATGAACATTGACATTTACTAATAGGTTAACATATGAAATATGAAATGGAGAATGATTTTGAACCTACATTCAAAATCACTTCATTTAACTTGGACAGTAGTTGCATTAGCTCATCCATACATTCTGCCATGTCATGATCATGCATCATATTGTTGCACTTGCCGTGTATTGATTGCTATTTATCTGCATTGCGGTAGGCCCTACTTCTGAGGATACCTCCGAGTATTCCAACGAAGGAGAAAACCTTCCCGCTTCACATCCCATTCTCTCGCTCCTACTATTGTTTATTTCATTAGGACAAATGTTCACTTGTCTGTCATACACAGTAGATCAACCCATCCTTTTGCATGACCTGTCATTGTCACAGTAAATAGCTAAACCTTGCAACCTAGCATACTTGGTAGATGCTTGTGTCATGATGTGCTTTGCTTACTTTGCCTGCTATGCTTGCTATGCTTAGAGTTGTGTCAGGTCTGATTCATCTGGGTGATGAACTAGAGTGAAACAATGTTGTTCTGATGTGATAAGCTTATGATGAACCCGATTTGGTAAAGGTAGCGATGAGAGGCTATGTAGGAGTACATCGCGGGTTGTCTCATTGGGACCGTTCTTAGGAACTGAGTTCCGTGTTTGTGATCCAAAACTAGTTACTACCAGATTCTGGGCCCTGAAATATGACCCTGCTCGACTTATCAATCGCTTAGTCCTTGGTCCAGGAGTTGCAAGTAGTTTCTGGTGTTTATTGCATGCTAGAGGTCATGCGTACCGCTGACCCTAGGGGTGGGTTATGACGCAGTAGGCAGTGGCACGGTGTACCAAGGATCACCCGAATGGTGGGCTTGGGAACCCTACGCACATAATTTGGGGCCGTAGCGGAAACTTCGGCCGGACTTCCGTGCGGGTTCAGTCTCAAATAGGCGATAACCTGGACTAGAGGTCTTATGCGATTGACGGTCGTGGCCAACTCCCTCACTGGGCTTCCGCTTGAAGGTTGCCAAGGTGCATGGTTTTATGAGCACACAGCGATAAGTGGCGGGAGCGTGTGTGAAGAAGTCCACCCTTACAAGGTATGAAACTATTCGAATATCCGCGTCCTTGGATATGGACTACTTGGAGAACTTATGTTGTTCATAGATAATTTGATGGATACCCATAAAAATATCAAGACAAGTGTGAGTACCTTGGATGGCACTCTCCTAGGAGAGGGAAGTGAAACCATGGTGGTGTATTAATGTGGAGTTAGTGGACTCGTGTGCGATATATAAAATCTAATCAAGGAGTTAAAATTGTGTAGTATAGGTTAGCCATGAGTCAAATTTAGCATTGCAGCATAAACTCCGCCACTCCCCTTGTTGATACATGAGCCTGAATAGTCTAGGTCTGTTTTAAAGACTTGTTGAGTACGTTTGTACTCACGTTTGCTTAATAAATGTTGCAGATGAGACTCGGGAGCCATCAGGTGGGTTCTATCTAGATGTCGACGATACCGAATAGCTGGTGTCCCAGCTACGACCTTATGCCCTGTGGCGGGCTGTAGATAGTCAGGTCATGTGCCTTTTTACCCTTTCAATTGTCCGTACTCAGAAAGCTTTATGCTTCCGCTTGGTTTGTATGAACTTTCTTGTATGACTTGAGTGTCGGGTCATGTGACCCCTACCTGTAAGAACATATTATGCAAGTCTCTTCTGAGCCTCTTAAATAAAAGTTGTGTTGATGTATGGTTATGTTGTGATGCCATAGTTGTATCTATGAATATCGGGCATGTTGTGCGTACGTGTGACGTGCAACGGTATGTATGGGATCCAACACCTAGTCATGTGCATCCAGTAGTAATCTTTACGAGAAACTGCCTCTTTGTGCTTCCACCAAGCCTTGGTAGCTTGCTACTGCTCCGGACACATTGATTGACTGGCATGTATCCTTCTTTGCTCTTGTGTGTGTCCCTTCGGGGAAATGTCTTGTAGTGTAATGGAGTCCATGTAGCTTGCTACGACTCGTCTACGTGCAGTGATGACATTTATGTCCCACGGCGTAATGGAGTCCTTGTAGTTTGCTATGACTCATCTACACACGCTTGAGGCCGACACCTGCATTGCTGGGTTACGTATGCCTGTTTCCGTACGGATGTGCCACTTGGGTTCTATGACTAGTCATGTCGGCCCGGGTTCTCTGTCGTTTGATTGCCAGTGACATGTTCACATACGTGAGCCAAAAGACGCAAACGGTCCCGGCCAAGGTAAGGCTGCAGCCATGGACTTTACCATGCGTGAGGCCGCAAAGTGATGTAATATGTTACAGTCTAGATTCATATGACTTAGGATCGGGGGCCCGACATCTTACCAGTTAATCACCACTTAGAGACATTGTCTGAACAACAACTAATCTTGCCACGAGACCCTGAGAACTGGTTAAGGTTCAAACGGCGGACTTTGTCATGTGAGAGGGGGTTTCTGGGCCCTAGGGATACTCATGCACTGTTCTATCTCTTGCTGGGATGCTGCGCTCATCAATACTCGTGGCGACTTAGGATCGGGGGCCCGACATCTGCCGTGACAAAACCACGACAGGTACCATCAATACCAACAACATTCTTGTGGGAGTTTGGTTTAATTATTTGCATTTCTTTTGATTTTGGGACTGGGAATCCCTATTACCTCCCCTCTCATGCAAGGATGAGTGAATAAAAAGTCATCATGAGAATAACCCACTTAACATGGAAGATACTGAGCGCCCCCTATCGCTCCATGAGCGGTCTAGAACACAATAGTGTTCCTTTGAAATCTTAGAGGTGGCACATGCAAATTTACTTGGAACGGCGGGGTAATACCACGTATAGGTAGATATAGTAGACTCATCTGGAATAACTTTGGTTTAAGGATTTTGACGCATAAGCAGTATTCCCGCTTAGTATAGGCGTAGGCTAGCCAATAGATTGAGAAGGGCCCAGCTAGAGAGCGAAAACGGTCATGAACATGCATTATGAATAACAAACATTGAATACTATCATGAGTAGGATATGGACATGATACGTCTCCAACGTATCTACTTTTCCTAACACTTTTGCTCTTGTTTTGGACCCTAATTTGCATGATTTGAATGAAACTAACCCAGACAGACGTTGTTTTCAGCAGAACTACCATGGTGTTGTTTGTGCAGAAATAAAAGTTCTCGGAATGGAACGGGAATTTTTGGAGAATTATTTTGGAATATCTGAGGAATATTGGAGCCAGGAGCCACCAAAGAGGGGCCCAGGGTGGACACCCTCCACCAGGGCGCGCGAGACCCCCTAGACGAGCGTGCCCACCTCGTGGGCACTCCTACCCTAATTCCAGCGCTATAAATTCCTAAATTTCGAGAAAAAATCAGAGAGAAATTTCATCGTGTTTCACATACGGAGCCACTGCCACCTCCTGTTCTTCATCGGGAGGCCAGATCTAGAGTCCGTTTGGGGCTCCGGAGAGGGGAATCTTTGGTCTTCGTCCTCATCAATCCTTCTCCATCACCAATTCCATGATAATCCCCACCGGGAGTGAGTAGTTCCTTTGTAGGCTTGCTGGTCGATGCGGAGTTGGATGAGATTTATCATGTAATCCGGTTAGTTTTGTTAGGGCTTGATCCCTAGTATCTACTATGTTCTAAGATTGATGTTGCTATGACTTTGCCATGCATGATGCTTGTCACTAGAGCCCGAGTGCCATGATTTCATATTTGAACCATTTATGGTATCACCATTATATCTATGTTTTGATCCGATCTTGCCTTGTCATATGCACCTATTACGTGTATGATCCATAAACCCCAAGGTGACAATAGTAGGGATACTTTCCACTGATGACCGTGGTTTGAGGAGTTCGTGTATTCACCATGCGTTAATGCTTTGTTGCAGTTATCTATTAAAAGGAGGCCTTAATATCCCACAAACAAATATAGGTGAAGTAGAAAACTTAGGATCGTATTTCATTCTAGCAGTCAAAGTCTTTTCTGTATACTTGCATAATATTTTCTTAAGATCATTTCTATCCTTGCGAGCAAGAATGCCTATAGCTACTTCTCCATCCATAACATAACCCTAATGTATCTTAGGCATTTAAAATCTAAGAGATCTAGTTCTAATAGGTCTTTCATAATTCCCAGTTTCAAGGACTTCATCAGTTTCAGTAATTTCATTCCCTTTAGCTCTAGCAATTTGTTCATCAAGAAATTCACCTAGTGGCCCGGTATCATCACGCAAGCTACTAGCATCATCATAAGCATCATTCATAGCAGAAGTAGCATCATCAATCACTTGCAACATATTAGGATTAATAGCATGTGATGGTGTTGCAAGTCTACTCATAACAGAAGGTGAATCAAGTGTAGAGTGTGATGGCAAATCCGTACCTCCCCTCATCTTAAAGGATTCATCATAGTGATAGATTGATATAAATCCCAAGTGACTCAGCAAATATAGCTATGCTCCCCAGCAACGGTGCCAGAAAAAGTTCTTGATAACCCACAAGTATAGGGGATCGCAACAGTTTTCGAGGGTAGAGTATTGGTAATCCCCAAGTGCAAGGAATCATCGTAACAATTTCCAAAGGTGGAAGTGATAAGTATCGAGTGTAGAACCCACAAGGAGCTAAAGGTAAGATCAATATTCTCTCAAGTCCTATCTGCCACCGATACGACTCTACGTACACCGAACAATTGCTTCCATCTAGAAAAGAGAAATAAAACTACGTTGTGGGTATGAAGAGGATAGATTTGCATGAAATCGGAGAACGAAAATATTAAAATAATTGTTGTTAACATAATATTACAATATATTACAACTAGCGAGTGTGGACTAATGATGGGTCACTGTGCAGAATTATCCAAGGCAATTGTTAACAAGATCGGAAGTCATCATTGCAATTTTATATGAGGGAGAGGCATAAGCTAACATACTTTCTCTACTTGGATCATATTTACTTATGATTAGAACTCTGGCAAGCATCCGCAACTACTAAAGATCATTAAGGTAAAACCCAACCATAGCATTAAATCATCAAGTCCCATTTATCCCCTACGCAACAACCCCCTTACTCGGGTTTATGCTTCTGTCACTCAAGCAACCCACTATAAGCGAATCATGAACGTATTGCAACACCCTATAGCGAGAATCCTTCACATGTGGGCGGCACAGAAGGCACCATAGGATAGCACCAAAATAAACATACAACTCAAACCAATCAAGATCATCAATCAACCCAAAGAACAAAACAAATCTACTCAAAACATCATTGGATGGCAACACATCATTGGATCATAATATGTGGCATAGAGCACCAAGTTCAAGTAGGGGATTACAGCGGGGTGCGGGAGAGTGGACCGCTAAAAGGAGATGAGTATGGTGATGAAGAAGGTGATGTTGATGAAGACAAACACGCGGCGATTGTTCCCCTGGTGGCACTCTGGCACCACCGGGAGAGAGGGGGAGATGGTCCCCCTTGTGCTTCCTCCTCCATGGCCTCCCCCCTTTGTGGGGAGAGGTTCTCCCTCTGGTCCTTGGCCTCCATGGTGTTGATGGCCCCTCCGGGATGATGAAGATGGCCTCTAGTGATGGTGACCCCCTCCGGAAGGGTGTCGAAGAGGGCCAAGATTGGTTTTTTGTGGCTATGGAGGTGTGCGACGGCGAAAATCTCGATCTTGGTTTCTTTTGGGGATTTTCTGAACTTATAGGAATTTTTGGCGTCAATCTCACGTAAAGGGGGGCACGAGGGAGTCACAAGCCTGCTAGGCGCGGCCACCCCCTGACCGTGTCTAGCAGGCTTGTTGCCTCCTTGTGGCTCTTGTGGCCTAGCTCCAATGCTTCGGGGGTCTCTTTTGTTCCAAAAAAATCATACTTAATTTTTAGCCCATTCCGAGAACTTTTATTTCTGCACAAAAAACGACACCATAGTAGTTCTGCTGAAAACAACGTTAGTCTGGGTTAGTTCTAATAAAATAATACCAAAACCATATATAATTATTGTAAACATGGCATGAATATTTCATAAATTATAGATACGTTTGAGACGTATCAGCATCCCCAAGCTTGATTCATGCTCGTCCTTGAGTAGGTAAATGATAAAAGAAATAATTTATGAAGTCTGAATGCTAGCAAGTGCACAAGTTTGATCAATGATAATTCCAATCACTTTTTCTAGCATCATTATATATCATAAACAGTAGCTC
The DNA here is from genome assembly GCA_022496015.1 of Hordeum marinum. NCBI lineage: Eukaryota > Viridiplantae > Streptophyta > Magnoliopsida > Poales > Poaceae > Hordeum > Hordeum marinum. Next base: position 260,023,459 of record CM039674.1, on the reverse strand, counting down.
ATCTCATAAAACTTCTCATGATGAAGTAACAAGCTATACACATGTAAAAGTATAAACGATAAAGTTTCTTGAAAACTAACAAACTATGCTTTCAGTAACCAAACAATTGCAATTCATCTTATTTTCAGGAAGGGTCTATGTAAGATCTTTGATTTACAAATTTCCACATACTCAACTATCATATAGTCTTCCATGATTGCTAACTCTCAAAGCATATTTTTAGAGCAAAGGGCATCCGTCGAACACAGAGAAAGATAGGGCCTTAAAGTTTTGCCTCCCAACTTATTTATCATATAGAAAATTGTCAACAATAATAATTCATGATCAAATATATTTGAATGGACATATCTACTTGGATCTTTCCCCACCACATGATACTTGCCAAGAGAAAAGGGCGAAATATAGGAAGTGGTGAAGATCACCATGACTCTTCTATAAAGGTAAGTACTAGAAAGTAAAAGATAGGCCCTTCGCAGAGGCAAGCAGAGGTTGTCATGCACTTTTTGTTTTTGGATGTGCAAACTCTTAATGCAAAGGAACGTCACATTGTATTGACCTTTGTGATAGAAACCATTATTATGTAGTCTGTTGCTTTTATTTCTTTACAATCACAAATTCATACAACGCTTTTTCCCTTACAATAAAAGATCTTACATATTTAGGAGCAATTTTTATTGCTTTTTGCACCGATGACAACTTACTTGAAGTATCTTATTCAATCCATAGGTAGGTATAGTGGACTCTCATGGCAAAACTAGTTTAAGGGTGTTTGGATGCACAAGTAGTATTTCTACTTGGTGTGGAAGTTTTGGCTAGTATGAGGTGGAATCAAGCACCACATGTTGGAGGATCCAAAACAATATATTCTATACAAATATACCCAAGCATAACTCATTACGTTGTCTTCCTTTTCCAACTTCAACTAATTTGCTCAAGTTTGAAAATAATTAATAGGTATTCACAATCATATAAGATTTCCAAGATAGTATATTTATATGTGAGATCTCTCTTCCTTCAATATTCTTTCATGGATTGTTCAAGTGACCAATCGGTGTTTGCTAACTTTCAATAAATTTCACCACCTATACTTATTATGTGTGAAGTCATTACTCCCCATGGGATAAGTATATGAAGAATTTTTAATTTCATATTTATGATATTCAATTCATTCAACCATTTACTCATAGGATATAAGTGAAGCATGAGAGTGAATGACAAACTACTCCAAAAAGATATAAGTGAAGATCAATGCGTAGTCAATTAGTTAAATAGACATGTGAGGACTCTCTCTTATTCAAAATTTCAGATCAAATGATTTTATTGAAACAGAAAACAAAATAAAAAAATGGCACTCCAAGAATAGCATGCATCATGTGAACGAATAAAAATTTAGGCTCAACATAGGCTAACCGATAATTGTTGATGAAGAGAGGTGGGATGCGTAGCATCCCCAAGCTTACATACTTGAGAGTTCTTGAAATATTTTCTTGGGGTGCTTTGGGCATCCCCAAGCTTGAGTTTTTGTATCTTGTTCAATCCTCTCATATACCGTTTTCACCTATTCTCAAAAACTTCATCCACACAAAACTCAAAAATAACTCGTGAGATAGGTTAGTACAAATAAGAACAAATCAACACTTCATGTACTGCCAAGACAAGTTGCACATTAATTTTCAAACATTAGGTATTGTATACTATCATTTCCACAATTTATATCTACCCAATATAGGCTATGGAAACTATAGTATAAGTAGATAACAAAACTATGACAGCAATCTGTCCAAACTGAACAGTCTGTAGCACGTTATTATAACAGTGTACCTCTATAACTCAAAAATTCTGAAAATTTAGGACATGCTGAGGAATTTAAATGAAAACACTGTGTAAAAATTACAGTAAGTTTCCACGTTCTAGTAAAATATGAAAATTCAAATACTATAGCAAAAGTTTCAGTTTTTTTTTACACAGCACACATCAAACATGCAATGCAAGCATCCTAAGGCAATTCTTGGAACTTTTTATTGAAAAACAAGATTATAAACAACACCTAATAAGTAATAAGAAAATAAAATGATGATCCAAGCAAAACTCATATTATGTGACAAATAAAAATATAGCTCCAAGTAAGATATACCGATAGTGTTGAAGACGAAAGAGGGGATGCCTTTCGAGGCATCCCCAAGCTTATGCACTTGAGTCTTCCTTCAATATTACCTTGGGCGCCTTGGGCATACCCAAACTTAGGTTCTTCTTATTCACCTCATAGCGTTGTTTCACCCAAAACTTGAAAACTTCCATCACACAAAACAATAATTGTTGAAGAATAAAGTTGGGATGCCTTCTGGGGCATCCCTAAGCTTGGATGCTTGAATATCCTTGAAATATTTACTTGGGGTGCCTTGAGTATCCCCAATCTTAAGCTCTTGTCTCTTTGTATTCTTCTTATATCGATACCTCCTTGATCTTTGAACACTTCATTCACACAAAACTTATCAAAACCCTCGTGAGATCCGTTAGTATAATAAAGCAAATTACTACTTTAAGTACTATTGTGAACTCATTCCAAATTCATCTTAGCATTATATCTATTGTATTCCAACTTCACCATGGTTCATGCCCCCCCAATACAACCCATAGATTCATCAAAATAAGAGAACAATGCATAGAAAACAGAACCTGTCAAAAACAGGACAGTCTGTAGTAATCTGGAAACTTCATATACTTCTGTAACTCAAAAACTTCTAAAAATTTAGGAAAATTAAAAAAATTGCGTAGAATTACTGTGAAACTTTTCAGAAACTTTGGACGTTCCAGTAAAAAAAATTACGCACTACAGCCAAATTTTCTATTTTTGCATTGCACACACCAAACAAGAAATCTAATCATCCTAAAAGCAAATCTTGGCACATTATTTTTATAATACAATGGATATATACAAGTGGATAATTATTTTTCAGAAGATTCCATGAAAAATTCTACATTGTTTCCATGAGCATGAACATAAGTGTTCAAGTTCGACCCTCACTTCTCCAATGCACAACTTTCCAATCACTTCTCTTTTTAGGCATAAGGGGCAAGTAACTCTTTTTGTATTTTAATTTTTTTAAATTTTTTGTTTATTTCACCGATAACTAAATAAAGCAAATAGGGAAAACAAAATACATATAGTGAAGAAAGCAAACAAGCACACACGAGAATATAAACCCCGCGTTATTGCTCCCCGGCAACGGTGCCAGAAAGAGCTTGATAATCCCCAAGTGCAAGGAATCATCGTAGAAATTTCCAAAGGTGGAAGTGATAATCATGGAGTGTCGAACCCACAAGGAGCTAAAGGTAAGATCAATATTCTTTCAAGTCCTATCTGCCACCGATACAACTCTACGTACACCGAACGTTTTCTTCCATCTAGAAAAGAGAAATAAAAATATGTTGTGGGTATGAAGAGGATAGCTTTGCACGAAATCGGAGAACCAAAATATTAAAATAGTTGATGTTAACATAATGTTACAATATATTACAAATAGCGAGTGTGGAATAATGATGAGTCGCTATGCGGAATTATCCTAGGCACTTGTTAACAAGATCGGAAGTCATCATTGCAATTTTATATGAGGGAGAGGCATAAGCTAACATAGTTTCTCTACTTGGATCATATGCACTTATGATTGGAACTCTAGCAAGCATCTGAAACTACTAAAGATCATTAAGGTAAAACCCAACCATAGCATTAAATCATCAAGTCCCCTTTATCCCCTATGCAACAACCCCCTTACTCGGGGTTTATGCTCCTATCACTCAAGCAACCCGCTATAAGCAAATCATGAACGTATTGCAACACCCTACAGCGGGAATCCTTCACGTGTGCGTGGCACGGAAGGCACCATAGGAAAGCACCAAAATAAACATACAACTCAAACCAATCTAGATCATCAATCAATCCAAAGGACAAAAGAAATCTACTCAAAACATCATAGGATGGCAATACATCATTGGATCATAATATGTGGCATAAGGCACCATGTTCAAGTAGGGCATTATAATGGAGTGCAGGAGAGTGGACCGCTAAAAGGAGATGAGGATGGTGATGAAGCAGGTCATATTGATGAAGACAATCACCACGGTGATGGTTCCCCCGGTGGTACTCCGACACCACCAGGAGAGAGGAGATAGGGTCTCCCCCTTGTGCTTCCTCCTCCATGGCCTCCCCCTCTATGGGGAAAGGTTCTCCCTTTGGTCCTTGGCATCCATGGTGTTCATGGCCCCTCCGGGAAGATGAAGATGGCCTCCGGTGATGGTGACCCCCTCTGGCAGGGTGCCGGAGAGGGCCAAGATTGGTTTTTCGTGGCTGTGGAGGTGTGTGGCGGCAGAACTCCCGATATAGGTTTATTTTTGGGGTTTTCTATATTTATAGGAATTTTTGCGTCGATCTCACATAAAGGGGGGCCACGAGGGAGTCACAAGCCTGCTAGGCGCGGCCACCCCCTAGTCGTGCCTGGCAGGCTTGTTGCCTCCTCATGGCTCTTCTAGCCTAGCTCCAATGCTTCGAGGGGTCTCTTTTGGTCCACAAAAAATCATACTAAATTTTTAGCCTATTACAAAAACTTTTATTTCTGCACAAAAAATGACACCATGGCAGTTCTGCTGAAAAAAGCGTCTGTCCGGGTTAGTTCTAATAAAATCATACCAAAATCATATAGAATTATTGTAAACATGGCATGAATACTTCATAAATTATAGATACGTTGGAGACGTATCAAGTATTTAACCCAAATTTATAGATTCGAGGGGAGCCAAAAAATATTTGCAAGTATTAGCAACTGAGTTGTCAATTCAACCACACCTGGAGATTACATATCTGTAGCAAAGTGATAAGTAGCACAGTAATATGATAGTTTGATAGCAGTGGTAAAAGCAATAGTAACGTTAACAGTAGAAGTAATGGTTTTGTAGCAAGTGCAACAGTGACAGCAACAGTAGTAACTTAGCAAGAACAATATGTGGAAAACTTGTAGGCACTGGATCAGTGTATTCGTTGGTTGGTATTCATCATATAACAGTCATAACCTAGGGTGACACAGTACTAGCTCCAGTTCATCAATGTAATGTAGGCATGTATTCCGTAAATAGTCATACGTGCTTATGGAAAAGAACTTGCATGACATCTTTTTTCCTACCCTCCCGTGGCAGCGGGGTCCATAAGGAAACTAAGGGAACTAAGGCCTCCTTTTAATACAGAACCAGAACAAAGCATTAACACTTGGAAAATACATGAACTCGTCAAACTACAGTCATCACCGAAAAGTATCCCAACTATTCTCACCTTGGGGTTTACGGATCATAACACGTAATAGGTGCATATGACTAGGTAAGATCGGATCAAGAACATAGATATAATGGTGATAACATAAACGATTCAGATATGAAATCATGGCACTTAGGCCCTAGTAACAAGCATTAAGCATGGCAAAGTCATAGCAACATCTATCTCAGAATATAGTGGATACTAGGGATCAAGCCCTAACAAAACTAACTCGAATACATGATGTATCTCATACAACTCCTCACCGACCAGCAAACCTACGAAGGAATTACTCACTCCTAGTGGGGAGCATCTGTTGGAAATATGCCCTAGAGGCAATAATAAAATGGTTATTATTGTATTTCCTTGTTCATGATAATTGTCTATTGTTCATGCTATAATTGTGTTAACCAAAACCATAATCCATGTGTGAATACATAGACAACAACATGTCCCTAGTAAGCCTCTAGTTGGCTAGCTCGTTGATCAATGGATGATCACGATTTCATGACCATGGACATTGGATGTCGTTGATAACGGGATCACATCATTAGGAGAATGATGTGATGGACAAGACCCAATCCTAAGCCTAGCACAAGATCGTGTAGTTCGTTTGCTAAAGCTTTTCAATGTCAAGTATCGTTTCCTTAGACCATGAGATTGTGCAAATCTCGAATACCATAGGAATTCTTTGGGTGTGCCAAACATCACAACGTAACTGGGTGGCTATAAAGGTGCACTACGGGTATCTCCGAAAGTGTCTGTTGGGTTGGCACGAAACGAGACTGGGATTTGTCACTCCGTGTGACGGAGAGGTATCTCTAGGCCCACTCGGTAAGACATCATAATGATGAGCTCAATGTGACTAAGGAGTTAGCCACGGGATGATGTATTACAGAATGAGTAAACAGACTTGCCGGCAACGAGATTGAACAAGGTATAGGGATACCAACGCTCGAATCTCGGGAAAGTATCATACCGATAGACAAAGGGAATTGAATACGGGATTGATTGAATCCCTGACATCATGGTTCATCGGATGAGATCATCATGGAGCATGTGGGAGCCAACATGGTATCCAGATCCCACTGTTGGATATTGATCGAAGAGGTGTCTCGGTCATGTCTACATGTCTCCCGAACCCGTAGGGTCTACACACTTAAGGTACGATGACGCTAAGGTTATAGGGAAATAGTGTACATGGTTACCGAAGGTTGTTCGGAGTCCCGTATGAGATCCCTAATATCATGAGGAGCTCCAGAATGGTCCGGAGGTAAAGATTCATATATAGGAAGTGAGGTTTCGGTTACCGGAAATGTTTCGGGCATCACTGGTAGTGTACCGGGACCACCGTAAGGGTTCTGGGGTCCTCCTTGCTGGATCAAGGCGTAGGAGACGTTACCGGGCTGCACGTGTGTTGAACGCGGAGGCGCCGTTGTTCGGCGCTGAGATTGGAGTCCACCACGATCTGGATCGCTACGAGTACGACTCCACCAACCGCGTTCTTGTAACGCTTCCTCTTAGCAATCTTCAAAGGTATGAAGATGCAATCTCTTCCCACTCATTGCTGGTTTCTCCATAGATAGATCTTGGTGACACGTAGGAAAATTTCGATTTACTACTACGTCTCCCAATAGTGGCATCATGAGCTAGGTCTATGCGTAGAATCTATGCATGAGTAGAACACAAACTTGTTGTGGGCGTCGATCTTGTTAATTTTCTTACCACTACTAGTCTTATCTTGATTCGGCGATATTGTGGGATGAAGCGGCCCGGACCAACTTTACACGTATGCTTACATGAGACTGGTTCCACCGCCTGACATGCACTAGTTGCATAAGGTGGCTAGCGGGTGTCTGTCTGTCCCACCTTAGTCGGATTGGATTCGATGAAAAGGGTCCTTATGAAGGGTAAATAGCAATTGGAATATCACATTGTGGTTTTGGCGTAGGTAAGAAACGTTCTTGCTAGAAACCTATAGCAGCCACGTAAAAACTTGCAACTACAAATTAGAGGACGTCTAACTTGTTTTTGTAGCATATGCCTTGTGATGTGATATGGCCAAAGGATGTGATGTGATGCATTGTGATGTATGAGATTGATCATGTTCTTGTAATAGGATTCACAACTTGCATGTCGATGAGTATGACAACTGGCAGGAGCCATAGGCGTTGTCTTGTTTTTATTGTATGACCTACGTGTCAATCATAAACACCATGTAATTGCTTTACTTTATTGCTAAACGTTAGCCATAGTAGTAGAAGTAATAGTTGGCGAGACAACTTCATGAAGACACAATGATGGAGATCATGGTGTCGTGCCGGTGATAGTGATGATCATGGTGCCCCGAAGATGGAGATCAAAGGAGCAAGATGATATTGGCCATATCATGTCACTATATTGATTGCATGTGATGTTTATCATGTTTACACCTTATTTGCTTAGAACGATGGTAGTAAATAAGATAATCTCTCAATAAAATTTCAAGAGAAGTGTTCACCCTAACTATGCACCGTTGCTAAGGATCGTTGTTCCGAAGCACCACATGATGATCGGGTGTGATAGGTTCTAATGTTTGCATACAACGGGTGTAAGCCAGATTTGCACACGCGAAACACTTAGGTTGACTTGACGAGCCTAGCATGTACAGACATGTCCTCAAAACACGGAAGACCGAAAGGTCGAACATGAATCGTATAGAAGATACGATCAACATGGAGATGTTCACCATGGATGACTAGTCCGTCTCACGTGATGATCGGACATGGGCTAGTTGACATGGATCATGTGTCACTTAGATGACTAGAGAGATGTCTATCTAAGTGGGAGTTCATTAAATAATTTGATTATGTGAACTTAATTATCATGAACTTAGTCTAAAATTGTCTTTACAATCTATATTGTAGATCCAATGGCCAACCCTAATGCCAACCTCAACTTCAACGCGTTCCTAGAGAAAACCAAGCTGAAAGATGATGGAAGCAACTATGCGGACTAGGTCAGTAGCTAGAGGATCATCCTCATAGCTTCCAAGAGATTGTATGTCCTTGATGCACCGCTAGGTGACCCACCCATTCTCCCAGCAGAGCAAGACGTTGCGAACACTTGGCATTCTCGCTGCGATGATTACTCCCTTGTTTAGTGCGGCATGCTTTACAGTTTAGAAACGGAGCTCCAAAAGCGTTTTGAGAAGCACGGAGCATATGAAATGTTCCAAGAGCTAAAACTGGTTTTCCAAGCTCATGCCCGGGTCGAGATATATGACATCTCCGACAAGTTCTTCAGCTATAAGATGGAGGAAAATAGTTCTGTCAGTGAGCACATACTCAAGATGTATGGGTTGCACAACCGCCTGACTCAGCTGGGAGTTAATCTCCCGGATGACTCGGTCATTGACAGAATCGTCCAGTCGCTCCCACCTAGCTACAAGATCTTTGTGATGAACTACAACATGCAAGGTATGGAGAAGTCCATTCCTAAGTTGTACTCGATGCTAAAATCAGCAGAGGTTGAGATCAAAAAGGAGCATCAAGTGTTGATGGTCAATAAGACCACTAGTTTCAAGAAAGGCAAGGGTAAGAAGAACTTCAAGAAGGACAGCAAAATTGTTGCCGCGCCCGGTAAGCAAGTTGCCAGGAAGAAGAAGAACAAGAATGGACCCAAGCCTGAGACTGAGTGTTTTTATTGCAAGGGTACCGGTCACTGGAAGCGGAACTGCCCCAAGTACTTGGCGGATGAGAAGGACGACAACGTTAAAGGTATATGTGAGATACTTGTTATTGATGTGTACCTAACCAGCGCTCGTAGTAGCTCTTGGGTATTTGATACCGGTGCAGTTACTCATATTTCTAACTCCATGCAGGAGTTGTGGAATAAGCGGAGGCTGGCAAAGGACGAGGTGACGATGCGCGTCGGGAATGGTTCCAAGGTCGATGTGATCGCCATCGGCACGCTACCTCTACATCTACCTTCGGGATTAGTGTTAAACCTTAATAATTGTTATTTAGTGCCAGCTTTGAGCATGAACATTGTATCTGGATCTCGCTTGATGCGAGATGGCTACTCATTTAAATCTGAGAATAATGGTTGTTCTACTTATATGAGAGAAATGTTTTATGGTCATGCCCCGCTGGTCAATGGTTTATTTTTGATGAATCTCGAACGTGATGTTACACATGTCCATAGTGTGAGTACCAAAAAGTGTAAGGTTGATAACGATAGTCCCACTTACATGAGGCACTGCCGCCTTGGTCATATTGGTGTCAAACGCATGAAGAAGCTCCATACTGATGGACTTTTGGAGTCTCTTGATTTCGAATCATTTTACACGTGCGAACCATGCCTCATGGGCAAGATGACCAAGACTCCATTCTCCGGAACAATGGAGCGAGCAACTGACTTGTTGGAAATAATACATACCGATGTATGCGGTCCAATGAGTGTCGAGGCTTGTGGTGGCTACCGTTATGTTCTCACCCTCACTGATGACTTGAGTAGATATGGGTATGTCTACTTAATGAAACTTAAGTCTAAAACTTTTGAAAGGTTCAAGGAATTTCAGAGTGAGGTAGAGAATCAACGTGACAGGAAAATAAAGTGCCTACGATTTGATCGTGGCGGAGAATATTTAAGTCACAAGTTTGGCACGCACCTAAGGAAATGTGGAATTGTTTCACAACTCACGCCGCCTGGCACACCACAGAGAAATGGTGTGTCTGAACATAATAATCGCGCTCTATTAGATATGGTGTGATCTATGATGTCTCTTACCGACTTACCGCTATCATTTTGGGGATATGCATTAGAGACTGCCGCATTCACTTTAAATAGGGCACCATCAAAATCCGTTGAGACGACACCATATGAATTATGGTTTGGAAAGAAACCTAAGCTGTCGTTTCTAGAAGTTTGGGGATGCGATGCTTATGTGAAGAAACTTCAACCTGAGAAGCTCGAACCCAAAGCGGAAAAGTGCCTCTTCATAGGATATCCCAAAGAGACTATTGGGTATACCTTCTACCTCAGATCCGAAGGCAAAGTCTTTGTTGCCAAGAATGGATCCTTTCTCGAGAAAGAGTTTCTCTCAAAAGAAGTAAGTGGGAGGAAAATAGAACTTGATGAGGTAATTGTACCTCCACTCGAACCGGAGAGTAGCGCAACACAGGAAGTTGTTTCTGTGGAGCCTACACCGGCTGGAGTGGAAGTTAATGATGATGATCATGTAACTTCAGATCAAGTTACTGTTGAATGTCGAAGGTCCACTAGGACACGTTCCGCACTAGAGTGGTATGGTAATCCTATCCTGGAGATCATGTTGTTGGACAACGGTGAACCTTCGGACTATGAAGAAGCGATGGCGGGCCCGGATTCCAACAAATGGCTTGAGGCCATGAAATCCGAGATAGGATCCATGTATGAGAACAAAGTATGGACTTTGGTGGACATGCCTGATGATAAGCGAGCCACTGAAAATAAATGGATCTTTAAGAAGAAGACTGACGCGGATGGTAATGTGACCGTCTATAAGCCTCAGCTTGTCGCTAAGGGTTATCGACAAGTTCAAGGAGTTGACTACGATGAGACTTTCTCACCCGTAGCGATGCTGAAGTCTGTCTGAATTATGTTACAAATTGCCGCATTTTATGATTATGAGATCTGGCAAATGGACGTCAAAACAGCATTCCTTAATGGCTTCGTCAAGGAAGAACTATATATGATGCAGTTGGAAGGTTTTGTCGATCCTAAAGCTGCTAACAAAGTATGCAAGCTCCAGTGCTCCATCTATGGGCTGGTGCAAGCATCTCGGAGTTGGAACATTCGCTTTAATGAGGTGATTAAAGCGTTTGGGTTTGTACAGGTTTATGGAGAACCCTGTATTTACAAGAAAGTGAGTGGGAGCTCTGTAGCATTTCTCGTATTATATGTGGATGACATACTGATAATGGGAACTGATATAGAACTCTTGGAAAGTGTAAAGGCCTACTTGAATAAGTGTTTTTCAATGAAGGACCTTGGAGAAGCTGCTTACATATTAGGTATTAAGATCTATAGAGATAGATCAAGACGCCTCATAGGCCTTTCACAAAGCACATACCTTGAAAAGATATTGAAGAAGTTCAATATGGATCAGTCCAAGAAGGGGTTCTTGCCTTGGTTACAGGATGTGAGATTGAGTATGACTCAATGCCCGACCACAACAAAATATAGATAAGAGATGAGTGTCATCCCCTATGCTTCAGCCATAGGCTCTATTATGTATGACATGCTGTGTACCAAACCTGATGTGAACCTTGCCATAAGTTTGGTAGGAAGGTACCAAAGTGATCCCGGAGCAGAAGACTGGACAGCGGTCAAGAATATCCTGAAGTACCTAAAAAGTACAAAGGACATGTTTCTCGTATATGGAGGTGCCGAAGAGCTTGTCGTAAAGGGTTACGTTGATGCTAGCTTCGACCTAGATCCAGACGACTCCAAGTCGCAAACCAGATACGTGTATGTTTTGAACAGAGGGGCAGTCAGCTGGTGCAGCAGCAAGCAAAGCATCGTGGCGGCATCTACATGTGAAGCGGAGTACATAGCTGCTTCGGAAGCAGCAAAGGAAGGAGTCTGGATGAAGGAGTTCATCACTGACCTAGGAGTGATTCCCAATGTGTCGGGCCCGATGACTCTATTCTGTGACAACACTAGAGCTATTGCCCTTGCAAAGGAGCCCAGGTTTCACAAGAAGACAAGACACATCAAGTGCCGCTTCAACTCCATCCGCGATTACATTCAGGAGGGAGATATATATATTTGTAAAGTGCACACGGATCTGAATGTCGCAGACCCGTTGACTATACCTCTCTCACGAGCGAAACATGATCAACACCAGAATGCTATGGGTGTTCGATTCATCACAATGTAACTAGATTATTGACTCTAGTGCAAGTGGGAGACTGTTGGAAATATGCCCTAGAGGCAATAATAAAATGGTTATTATTGTATTTCCTTGTTCATGATAATTGTCTATTGTTCATGCTATAATTGTGTTAACCAGAAACCGTAATGCATGTGTGAATACATAGACCACAACATGTCCCTAGTAAGCCTCTAGTTGGCTAGCTCGTTGATCAATGGATGGTCACGGTTTCATGACCATGGACATTGGATGTCGTTGATAACGGGATCACATCATTAGGAGAATGATGTGATGGATAAGACCCAATCCTAAGCCTAGCACAAGATCGTGTAGTTCGTTTGCTAAAGCTTTTCAATGTCAAGTATCATTTCCTTAGACCATGAGATTGTGCAACTACCGAATATCGTAGGAATGCTTTGGGTGTGCCAAACGTCACAAAGTAACTGGGTGGCTATAAAGGTGCACTATGGGTATCTCCAAAAGTGTCTGTTGGGTTGGCAGGAATCGAGACTGGGATTTGTCACTCCATGTGACGGAGAGGTATCACTGGGCCCACTCGGTAAGACATCATCATAATGAGCTCAATGTGACTAAGGAGTTAGCCATGGGATGATGTATTATGGAACGAGTAAAGAGACTTGCCGGGAACGAGATTGAACAAGGTATAGGGATACCGACGATCGAATCTCGGGCAAGTATCATACCGATAGACAAAGGGAATTGAATACGGGATTGATTGAATCCCCGACATCATGGTTCATTCGATGAGATCATCATGGAGCATGTGGGAGCCAACATGGGTATCTAGATCCCGTTTTTGGTTATTGATCGGAGAGGTGTCTTGGTCATGTCTACGTGTCTCCTGAACCCGTAGGGTCTACACACTTAAGGTTCGATGACGCTAGGGTTATAGGGAAATAGTGTACGTGGTTACCGAAGGTTGTTTGGAGTCCCGGATGAGATCCCGGACGTCATGAGGAGCTCCGGAATGGTCCGAAGGTAAAGGTTCATATATAGGAAGTGAGGCTTCGGTCACCGGAAATGTTTCGGGCGTCACTGGTAGTGTACCGGGACCACCGGAAGGGTTCTGGGGGTCCAACGGGAGGGGCCACCGGCACCAGAGGGCTGCTTGGGCCACAAGTGGGAGGGAACCAGCCCCTTGGTGGGCTAGTACACCCCCCACAAGGGGCCCAAGGCACAGCAAGAGGTGGAGGGGCAAACCCTAGGGCAGATGGGCCCTAGGACCATCTAGGGCGCCACCCTCCCCTCTCCCACTCTGGCCACCGGCCAGATTGCCCTCTGGTGGCTGCCGCACCACCCTAGGGTGGAAACCCTAGGGTGCATCCCTCCCTCCCCTCCTCCTATATATAGTGGGGGTTTTGGGGCTGCCAACTACACGGTTTTCTTCCTCTCTCGGCACAGCCCTACTCCTCCCTCTCCTCGTTCTCCATAGCGCTTGGCGAAGCCCTGTCGGAGTCCATGCAGCTCCACCGTCACCACTCCGTCGTGCTGCTGGAGCTCTTCCCCAACCTCTAATTCCTCCTTGCTGGATCAAGGCATAGGAGACGTCACCGGGCTGCACGTGTGTTGAACGCGGAGGCACCGTTGTTCGGTGCTGAGATCAGAGTCCACCACGATCTGAATCGCTACGAGTACGACTCCACCAACCGCATTCTTGTAATGCTTCCGCTTAGCAATCCTCAAAGGTATGAAGATGCAATCTCTCCCCACTCGTTGCTGATTTCTCCATAGATAGATCTTGGTGACACATAGGAAAATTTTGATTTACTACTACGTCTCCCAACAGCATCATGGAATTGGCGATGAAGGAGGGTTGTTGATGACGAAGACCGAAGATTCCCCTCTCCGGAGCCCCAAACGGGCTCCAAATCTGGCCTCCAGATGTAGAACAGGAGGTGGCGGTGGATCTGTCTTGTGAAACGCGATAAAACTTTCTCCCTTAATTTTTTCTCCGAAAATAGGAATTTGTGGTGACGGAATTAGGGTCAGCGGGGCCACGAGGTGGGCACAACCCACCAGGGCACACCTGGGGGGCTGGCGTGCCCTGGTGTATCATGACCAGCTAGGGCCCCTCCTCCGGTGGTTCTTGGCTCCAGTATTTTTTATTTATTGTAAAATAATTCTCCAAAAAAATTCATTCGATTCCGAGAACTTTTATTTCTGCACAAAAACAACACCATGGTAGCTCTGCTGAAAATAGCGTCAGTGCAGGTTAGTTTCACTCAAATCATGCAAATTAGAATCCAAAACAAGAGAAAAAGCATTAGGAAAAGTAGATACAATGGAATGTATCAGCTCCATGGATGGTCGGGTAGATCTCCTTGGATGACGCATCAAACATCAGCAATAGATCTAGCTCTGATGACGACAATCCTCCCACAGCCGACGCACCACCGACCGCAAGGGAACGGGGCCAGCTAGGACATGGTGATTTCTTCCACCCTTATATGTTTAATTAGTTTATTATTATTTTGAAGTATTTGTATGGCCGAGGCAACCCGCTTACCTTTGAATCATGCCATATTCAACTCTATTTATTACTACATCATTGGTCTATGCTACTTGTGATAGCCATTGGGATTTCCCCCACAGAGGAAGGATGATGTAGTATCAGATAGTACTTCCCTTATTTAAGAACCAATGTTTATTGGACAAGTAGGAGTTCATGCAAACAAACGTCAGTAGTACATGTGGACACACACACAACAAAATACTTGCAGCCAACACATGCAAGAGGGTTGTGAATCCCCTTGTGCTCGTTAATTGCAAGGATTAATTTTGATAGTGATGGATAGATAAATAAAAATAAAATAAAAGATAAGAAATTGCATCAAGGATATTTTTAGGGTTTTAGTAAATATAAAGTGAATGGACCTAGGGGCCATAGCATTCACTAGAGGCAACTCTCTCCTGAGTATAGCAACTGTGGGTAAACAAATTACTCTTGAGCAGTTGATAGAAAAACGCATAATTATGACATTATTCATGGTATGATCAATATATAGGAATTATGTTCGAGACAAGTAGACCGACAAACACGTCCATGTACTACTATTACTCCACCCCTCAGCCGCTATCCAACATGCATCCTGAGGTATTAAGTTCATAACAAACAGAGTAATGCTTGGAGCATGATGACAAAATGTAGACAAAGTAAGACCAAACAATATGTTCGTTTTACCCTTAATATCCACAATACAATATGTGCCTGGATACTCCTCTTGTCATAGAGTAACATCATTGCAAGATTGAATCTACTAGCATGCACCTCTCCCACTAAAGATAAATCAATCAACTTGGCCAAAGAAGACAGGTAGATCGAAGATAAATACAAGACTATAAAATCACACACAGCAAATCTTAGAAAAGACTCAATTACTTTCAATGAGTAATATGATCATAAACCCACAATTCATTGGCTCCCAACAAACACACCGCAAAAGTTACATCGAATGGGTCTCCGAACAGACCATTGTATTGAAGATCAAACGAGAGAGAGAGAGAGAGAGAGAGAGAGAGAGATCTAGCTACTGCTATGGACCTGTAGGTCATATGGGAACTACTCTCATATCATTGGGGAGGCACCAAGGTCGGTGAAAAACCCTTTGGTAGAGTACCGAAAAAGGCTTCCAGATGGGATCACGGAATAAGAGAGGCTCGTGCCGACGGAAGAATTGTTTCGGGACCTCCTCTGGGGGTTTCTCAATATTTGGGAGGGTGTGCCCCTTCCTTATCGTCACCTCATCTGTCGCCCTGGACTCCTCCCAAAGCTTCTAGTGTCTTTTTTGGTCCAGGCAAAATTGCCAAAAAGTTTCATCGTGTTTGTACTTTGTTTGGTATGGATTTTCCATAAACCAAAAACAAGCAGAAAACAACAGCTGACACTAGGCACTAGGTTAATAGGTTAGTTCCCAAAAATGAGATAAAATGGCGTATGAAGCATACAAGATTGATACTATAAGAGCATGAAACAATCAAAAATATAGTTTCATTAGAGACGTATCATCATCCCCAAGCTTAATTATTGCTCGTCCTCGAGTAGGTAAATGATAAAACAAAAAAATGATGTTGAATGTCTCGTAACATATCATAATCATGTAATTATTTTTGCTATGAATGTTGATAAATGATGACTTGGTAGTTATCAAACCGATAATATAAAAGAATACTAGAAAATAATCATTACTTTTCAAAATAACTATGCTAAAGAATGTTATTCCTACTCATTTAATCATGTAAGCAATGGTATAACTTGGTCTCCCTTGAATTAAGTACAAATCATAAACAATTAGGTGCCAAACCAAGCAATTGTATCATACTTTTTCTCTCGCTTCAACGTTTTCAACTCCACTCAATACGTGAGTGCGAGCCATAGACTTAGAACTTTGGATGGCATAGATAATGATGGTAGGGGTTTATAAGGGAAGACAAATTGAGTAAGTCTCGCATCAACTCGGAGGATCATAGGCAATGAATACACCTTCCAATTGGTATCGATGCGAGCAGTAGGGATTTCCATGCAAAAATTGTACTCGGCTATAAGTATATGAAAGCTCTCTACTGAAACTAAGTGGGTGTGCATCCAACTTACTTGCTCATAAATACCTCTCGCATTTGTGGAAGCTTGTCATGTGAATATGCAAGTCAAGTTCTATAATGTAAAAATTCCCACAAGTATATGAAAGTGACAAATCATGGAGACTCTATATATGAAGAACATGCTACCACTTTGAAGCACAAGTGTGGTAAAGGATAGTGACAGTGCCCCTTCTCTATCCTTTTTTCTTTTTTCTCTCTCTTTCTTTTTATAAAAATATCATGAACCTCATCCCCACTTTCTCAAGGACTAATAAGTCTCCATTATTTTTTCCTCACTCGGAAAATCCTCTATAATAATGATCATCACACTTCTATTTACTTACAACTAGATAAAAGTGAATGATGTGACTACATATGAATGCCTCTGGCAGTGTACCAGAATGTGCAATGATCTAGACTAACATGTATAACAGTAATGAACAGTGGCCGCGCCACAAATATCATGTCAGCTCTATGATCATACAAAGCAAAATGACAATGAATGCTCAAGTCATGTGAATAATAACGATGGAAGTTGCATGGCGATATATCACGAAATGACTATGGAAATGCCATGATAGGTACTTATGGTGAATTTTTTGAGGGAATATATAATAATTCTTATGCGTGACAGAGTGTATCATATCATGAGATTTGGATGCACCGGCGAAGTTTGCACCAAGTCTCGAGGTGACAACAGGCAATGCATGGTACCAAAAAGGCTAGCCAAATATGGATAGGTAGAAGTGCTTATAGTCCACAAACTCACATTAATCATAGAGAACTCAAAAACTTATTATGAAGCCTGTTAGCTCTCGAAGCAATGTACTACCCACATGCCCCTAGGGAGGAGGTTGGGAGGAGTTAACCATGGCGTGCCCCCGGCCTAGACAACACAAAGGATATCAATCAGGGATATAGAACACTCGAACTTCCTGATCATGCCACGACCGACACTTTAATGAAATAGTGAATCACAAACCTTAACATTGATATTTTTACTAACTAATGTTTATTAACTCGTACCATTCTGCAATGCAACTTCAATATTGTTGATCATACACTTACCATTGAGTGGTCTGCATGAAAGTATTCATTACACCACTCTTGTATACCTATTATTTTTAGACTATACATATAACCCATGCAAATTACCACTTCCTATTTGAACTCTCAAAAATATATGAGTGAAGCATGAGAGTGCAAATGATTTCAATAAATACCATCGTGCTCTAAAGATATAAGTGAAGCACATGTGCAAAACTGCCTTAACTCAAAAGATATAAGTGAAGCATAATGAGCATTCTAACAAATTATGATGAATTTGTTTCTCTCATAATAGGTGTGTCCAACAAACAATGATTGTGGAAAACAATCAAATAAAATAAAACTATAGCACATGACGCTCCAAGCAAAACACATATCATGTGATGAATAAAAATATAGCTTTGAGTAATATGCCCCGGAAGGCATCTCCAACCTTACATCATTGAGTCTTACTTGAATATTGCCTTGTGGGTGCCTTTGGCATCCCCAATCTTAGGGTATTTCTTCTCCTTATTCGTTCATCCATCGTGATCTCACCCAAAACTTTAAAACCTCACCACACAAAACTCAACAAAAACTTCGTGAGATCCATTAGTATGATAAAATCAGCATCCACCTTAGGTACTATTAGAAATAGATTCATAATTTCCCTTGCATAATAAATATTGTATTATAACTTCTCCATGACTTATATCCCCCGATATAATCCATAGCATCATCAAAATAAGCACATTATGAAAGAAAAACATAATATGTCTAAAACAGAACATTATGTAATGATCTGGACTAAATCAATACTTATGTAACTCCAAATATTCTGAAAAACTTAGTTTAACATAAACACTTGTATACCAATACTGTGTAAAAATTGCAGCAAACTATCACATTTCTGTAAAAAAATAGAAATTCCAATACTAGGCGTCAAAGTATCTATTTCCGCACATGATCAATTCAACTCATCTTTAAACTATGCCAAAGGCTTTACTTGGCACAAACAAAATTATACAAACATAATTACTATAGTAGTAATAATCATGTTGACTTACAAAAATGATAACTATTTGGTTCTCTTCCAACTAACTCTTTCTTTATACCCATTAAGATAGGATTGAGATTTTAAAGGTGCTCACATAAAAGTTAAGAATTGAAGCACAAAGAGAGCATCATATAAAATGTAACAAACACATTTAACTCTACTTGTCTTCCTATTCATAGGCATTTTATAGGAAAACAAATTATCAAGACAAGAAATATCTATCATATGCAAATAGGAAGAATGAAGCATTAATAATTTCAACACAAAGAGAGGCAATTTAGTTACATGAATTTTTTAACCATATTTGCCTATCTGAAAATAATTACATGTACAATCATAATTAAACTTAACAATATAGTTGTTATGCAAAAAGTTCTCTTTACGATGCACATGCATGCAAATTTATAATCTTCCAAGATAGTGGATTAACATCAACTAAAGTTATTACCTCTCCAAACCAATTTTTATCAAGAATTTCACAATACTAAACACTCTCCAAATGTGTGGGATTCTTTTTACCTAAAGTCGGCACTCTTCCAAACCCACTTTCAGTAGTATAGAAAAAAATAAATAGTAGATTCATTATGAGGCTAAAATAAATTTTCAAGATCACAAGAAGCATCATAATTATAATTGATTTTCATGCAATTCATATTAACATCATTGCAATCATGCTTTTCATTCAATAAATGTATCCCAATAGCATTTATTTTTATCACTTCTTCATTAGTTTTTCGACATGAAGCAAATTTCGAAAGATAGCAACTCAATGAGGATCCATATGTCTATCATTTTTATTTTCTATTTTTGTGAGTCAACAATAAGGATAGCATAACTAGGCAAGAAATAAACCATCAAATGAGGTGTGTGTGAAGGTATCTCGGTTATTTGGTGAAGCCTCTCGGCAACAGCACGAGAAATTCTTGTGCTACTTGTGGTGGGTGTTGAGATTTCCTTAAAGAGGAAGGATGATGTAGTATAGTAGCAGATAGTATTTCCCTCAGCTAAAAACCAAGGTTTATCGAACCAATAGGATATTCATGCAAATGAACGTCAACAGTACATGCACACACACACACACAAACACACACACACACACACACACACACACAACAACAACAACAACAACAACAACAACAACAACAACAACAACAACAACAACAACAACAACAACAACAACAACAACAACAATAACAACAACAACAACAACAACAACAAATATTTGCACCAACGCGGGCAAGAGGGTTGTCAATTCCCTTGTACTTGTTAATTGCAAGGATTAATTCTGATAATGATGGATACATAAATATTGAACGAAATAAAAGATGATAAATTGCACCAAGGATATTTTTAGGGTTTTAATAAATATAAAGTGAATGGTCGTGGGGGCCATAAAGTACACTAGAGGCATCTCTCTCATGAGCATAGCAACGGTGGGTAAACAAATTACTATTGGGCAATTGATAAAAAATGCATAATTATGATGTTATTCATGGCATGATCAATATAGGCATTACGTTTGGGACAAATAGACCGACATCCATCCACACCTGCTACTATTTCTTCTCCACCCCTTGAGTGCTTAAGGTATGATGACATTAAGGTATTAAGTTCGTAACAAATAGAGTAATGCTTGGAGCATGATGACATAATATAGACAAAGTATGACAAAATAATATGTTTGAACTATGTCGTTTTACCGTTGATAACCACAAAACAATATGCGCCTTGCTACTCCTCTTGTCACAGAGTAAGGTCACTGCAAGATTGAACCTACAACCAAGCACCTCTCCCACTCAAGAAAAATCAATCTACTTGGCCAAAGAAGTTGGATAGATCAAAGAGGAATAAGAGGCTATAAATAACACATAATAAATCTCATAAATACTACATTATTTTTAATGAATAATCCTATCACAAACCCACAATTCATCAAATCCCAATAAACATGCCGCAAAAGTTACATCGAATAGGTGTCTGAAGAGATCATTGTATTGAAGATCAAACAATAGAGAGAGAGGGTCATTCAGCTACTACTATGGACTCGTAAATCCTATGGAAACTACTCACACGTCATTAGGGAGGCAACAAGTTTGATGAAGAAATCCTCCATGATAGATTCCCCCTTCGACAGAGTACCCGAAAAGTCATCTAGATGGGATCATGGAAGAACGGATGCTTGCGGTAGTGGAAGAATTATTCCGGGACCTCCTTTGGGGATTTTTGAATATTTGGGAATTTATAGGTCAGGAATTAGGGTAAATGGAGCTACAAGGGGGCCCACGGCGGGCAGGGAGCGCCCCATCCCTTGTTGTCGCCTCGTCTATTTTCTGGACTCCCCCAAATCTCTAGGTTCTCTTTTGGTCCAGAAAAAATCATCAAAAAATTTCATCGTTCTTTGACTCTATTTAGTATGGACTTTTTTTAACCCAAACCAAGCAAAAAACAACAACTCACACTAGGCATTGGGTTAAAATGTTAGTTCCCAAAACTGATATGAAATGGTGTATAAAGCATACAAGATTGATAATATAATAGCATTACAATCACAAATTATAGATATGTTGGAGATGTATCAATCTACATAGGTTAATTTTGTACATTACATGTGTTGCATGGATATGAGGTACATGGTTGTGGATGCAACAATATATGGGTTGCCTAGTCAGTCCTGCGGACGTGCAATTGAATCACATATATATGATTGTAGATGCTCTAAGAGGATCATAGATTTTGATAGTTTCTGTTACAACACACCCTTGGTTACAAAAAAGTTGTTGCTCTCGTAATAGTACCCCACCCCCCATGTTTCGCACCCGTGGTGACCCAAAGAGCTGCCTCCTTTTTAATGTGCTGGAGAAGAATCAATTGTGGGGCGCTCTTGTGGTGAAAGATCGGTGCATTACGTTCGTTTCAAATCACCAAGAGTTGAGGATAGTCAATGAGCTCTTTTGTTGTTGGATATGTTATTGTTAGATTGCTAGACCCACCACTTCTTGGTGGAATGCACCAAATGCCAAGAGGAGGTGTCGATACACTCCAAATGCAACCACTACTTGAGCATATCCCAAAGTCTTAGCGCATAGATGCACTTGAAGAAGAGGTGGTCCTCCGATTCGTGGACTTGGTTGCAAAAACGGAAAAGGCCATAGTTTGCTCATCCGTGTTTAGCCAATCTATTTGTAGTCCATAATCTATTTTGGGTGGTCAACCAAGCAAATAACTTGATTTTCGGCAAAGCCCAAACTTCCAAATGGCCTGGTATGAAGGGGGTCGAACAATACCAAGGAATTGAGCATTGTAGGCAGACTCCATCAAGTTGATGCCATAATTGGTGTTCTTTCAAAGAATGTATTCATCCATCTCCTCTCGTAGGGTGAATTCACCAACATGACAGAAAGCTCAACGAGTTGTCGAAATTGGTCAATAGAGAAACTTGGCATAATCTTGATCTTGGAGACCCAAGCATCATCCTTCAAGGCCTCCCTAACCTTCCACCTTTTAAGTGTAGATGCCTCAAAAATTAGGGTTGCAATGTATTTGGCTTCCTATTTTGTATCTAAAGAGAGTCCCAAAAGGACATGCGTGCATCGTTGCCAACTGTGATGGTAGTCGGGGCATAGAAGCATTCATAGTCCGCCTCATCACATGGGTTTTTTCCCATCTTGACCCAGATATTTGAAGGCTCTTTCCACTCATACCGAAGCCAGTGGAGTCTAAGTGCCCTTGTAAAAATTTCGGTGTTGAACACGCCAAGACCACTAAAGGAAAGTGACTCACACAAGGTCTCCCAAATAACTTTTCACTTTTTATCGGTGGTCTTGTATGTTCCTGGCCAATGGAAGGCCAACTCGAGCTTTTTAACGTTGCAGAGAGTGACATGAGGGACAATGAGCAGGGCGATGAAATACATCACTTTGGAGGAGAGCACCAATTTGACACGGGTTGTGTGACCAATGGATGTAATATTTTGGCCATCCCACGGAACCAATCTGATGGCCAGCTTATCCTCAAGAAATTGAGTCCACCTTCCTCGGTTGCCAAACCGAGAGAGGTAGCCCCAAGTACTTCATAGGGAAGGACATACGCTTCATTGAAATGCTTTGGAAGACATGTGGTAAGTTGATGTGGCCACAATGGATGGGAGCCATCGAGCTCATTTGGAATTTGGTCTCAAGGCTTGTGACATCTCTAAAGAGTCGTGAAATGTTGGAAATATTGTCAATGTCCCCCTTGACAGGTGCCATCAAAACCACAGCAATGTGCATATAAAGGGAGGTGTGTAAGATGGTGCCAAGGTACAAATCTTGCGGAATAGCCCCTTCGAGGTTGCCACCTCGAGAAATCTTTGAAGCGGGTCAATGATGGTGATGAAAATCATAGGGGTGGTGGCTTCCTATCAAGCTTGCGCCCATGAGCAATGGAGATTCAGGGCACCCCGTTCAAAAGGATTCATCGCCTGTGAGGTGGAGGTGCAAAGAAGTGCAGTGATCCAATCATGGAAAACATTAGGAAAGTCCTTTTGTTGCAAGATATCGATGATGTTTTCCCATTTTGCATAGTCAGATGCTTTGCAGATGTTAATGTTGAATAGGAGGGATGGGGTTTTCCCTTATGAAGCAGGCGTGCGAGGTTCCTCGCATACAAGAAATTATCATGGATTCTTATCGATTTAATGAACGTGCTCTGTGTGTTTGAGACGAGACCGTGCATATGCTTCCTAAGACCGGTGGCGAGGATCTTTGCGATGATTTTGTCCATCGCATGGATCAGACTAATGGGTCGACATTTGAAGATTTCCTCAGCCCTTTCTTTTTTGGGGAGAAGGACAACCTTGGACGAATTGAGCCTATGTAAGTTGGACATGTGAAGGTTTCCAAAAAGGGAACCCACCTTCATGATGTTGGCTTTTTCTTGGAAGTGCCAAGCCAATAAACCTTCTTTCAAACCTCGCATGGAGATCTGCCTCTTTGGGGAAGAGAATGTATGACTCCTAAGTCATCTAAAGGTGAAGAATGACCAAGAGAGCGGCATGATGTTTGCTACCTCTTGAGCTTGCATTGGTTTTCCCTTGAACAGGAAAGGGTGATGAAACAAAGTAGATAAGTATTTCCCTCAGTTGTTTAGAACCAAGGTATCAATCCAGTAGGAGGATCAAGCAAGTCACCAATGGTTGCACCTACACAAACAATCAAACTCTTGCACCCAACGCTATAAAGGGGTTGTCAATACCTTCACGGTTATCTGCAAGGATTAGATCTGAAACAGATAGATGTAAACGAGTGCGGAAAGTAAAAGATAAACAAATTGCAGCAAGGTATAGATCTGAAAATATATGATGGAAAATAGACCCGGGGGCCATAGGTTTCACTAGAGGCTTCTCTCTTGAAGGCAAATATCATGGTGGGTAAACAAATTACTGTCAAGCAATTGATAGAAAGGTGAATAATCATGTAGTTATCCAAGGCAATGATCATGCATGTAGGCATCACATCCGTGACAAGTAGACCGAAATGATTCTGCATCTACTACTATTACTCCACACATCGACTGACTCTTGCCTGCATCTAGGGTATTAAATTCATGAAGAACAGAGTAACGCTCTAAGAAAGATGACATGATGTAGAGGGATAAACTCAAGCAATATGATGCATACCCCATCTTGTTACCCTTGATGGCAACAATACAATACGTGCCTCGCTACCCCTACTATGTCACTGGGTGAGGACACCGTAAGATTGAACCCAAAACCAAGCACTTCTCCCATTGCAAGAATTACCAATCTAGTTGGCCAAACCAAACCAATAACTCGAAGAGACTTGCAAGGATATGAAATCATGCATATAAGAAATCAGAGGAGATTCAAATAAGATTCATGGATAATTTGAACATAAACTCACAATTCATGGGATCTTGACAAACACACCACAAAAGAGGATTACATCAGATATATCTCCATGAAGATTATGAAGAACGTGGTATTGAAGATCAAAGAGAGAGAAGAATACATCTATCTACTAGCTATGGACCCGTAGGTCTATGGTGGACTACTCACGCATCATCGGGGGGTAATGGAGTTGATGTAGATGCCCTCCGTGATCGAAACCCCCTCCGGCAGATTACCGGAAAAGGCTCCAAGATTGGATCTCTCGGGAACAGAGGCTTTCGACAGTGGAAAAGTATTTGTGTGGCTCTTTTTTATGTTGGGGGAATATTTGGGTATTTTTAGGCCAAGAATTACGGTTAGGAGACCTGCCAGGGAGCGACAAGTCTGCTAGGCGCGTCTAGGGGGGGGCGCGCCTAGCAGGCTTGTGGCGCCCTGGCACCTCCCCTGACGTGCACTCCAAGCTTGATCTACTTGTTTCCTTCCAGAAAAATTCCTTCCGAAGGTTTTATTCCGTTTGGACTCCGTTTAATAGTCAATATGTGCAAAACTCAAAAACAAGGAAAAAACGGAAACTGGCACTTGGATCTAGATTAATAGGTTAGTCCCAAAAATAATATAAAATGGCATATTAATGCATATAAAACATCCAAAACAGATAATATAATAGCATGCCAACATCAAAAATTATAGATACGTTGGAGACGTATCAGCATCCCCAAGCTTAATTCCTGCTCGTCCTCGACTAGGTAAATGATAAAAACAGAATTTTTGATGTGGAGTGCTATCCAAGTAATATTCTTTATTGTGGCATGAATATTCAGATCCATAAGACTCAAAAAAAAATCTTAATATTGATATAGAAACAATAACATTTTAAGCATACTAGCAAAGCAATTGTATCTCTTCAAAATATAATGGCAAAAGAAAGTTATCCCTACAATATCATATGGTCTGGCTATGCTCCATCTTCCCCACACAAAGTATTTATATCATGCACAACCCCGATGAAAAGTCAAGCAATTGTTTTCACACCTTTATTTTCTCAAACTTTTTCAACTCTCACGCAATACATGAGTACGAGCCATGGATATAGCACTATAGGTGGAATAGAATATGGTGGAGGTTGTCAAGGAAAGGAGAAGATAGTCTCACATCAACTAGGCGTATCAACGGGCTATGGAGATGCCCATCAATAGATATCAATGTGAGTGACTAGGGATTGCCATGCAACGGATGCACTAGAGCAATAAGTGTATGAAAGATCAAAAGAAAACTAAGTGGATGTGTGTCATGAGGAAAAATTCCACTAGCTATATGAAAATGACAAAATAGGAGACTCTCTATCATGAAGATCATGGTGCTACTTTGAAGCACAAGTGTGGAAAAAGGTAGTAGCAATGTCCCTTCTCTCTTTTCTCTCATTTTTTGTGTGGGCATCTAAGGCCTCTTTTATTCTTTTTTTTATTTGGGCTTTGCTGGCCTCTTTTATTTTTCATAAATTCCGGAATCTCATCCCCACTTGTGAGGGAATCATAGCTTCCATCATCCTTTCCTAATATGGGAAATACTCACTTTTATTTACTTACAACTCAAAAGAAAATTACAACTCGATACCTATGACAATATATGACTCTATATGCAATATGGAAGTGATGGTGCATGTCATAAAAGGAAATGGTGGAAGTTGCATGGCAATATATCTCGGAATAGCTATGGAAATGCCATAATAGGTAGGTATGGTGGCTATTTTGAGGAAAACTATATGGTGGCTGTTTTGAGGAAGGTATATGGTGGCTGTTTTGAGGAAAGTGTTTGTTGCACCGGCGAAAGTCGCGCGGTACTAGAAAGGCAAGCAAAAGTGGAAGGGTGAGAATGTGTATAATCCATGGACTCAACATTAGTCATAAAGAAATCACATACTTATTGCAAAAGTCTATTAGTCATCGAAGCAAAGCATTAAACGCATGCTCCTAGGGGGGTTGGTAGGTGTTAACCATCGCGCGCCCCCTGTTGGGGAACGTCGCATGGGAAACAAAAAAATTCCTACGCACACGCAAACCTATCCATGGTGATGAGCATCTACGAGAGGGAGAGTGGATCTACATACCCTTGTAGATCGCTAAGCGGGAACCTTTAAGAAACGCGGTTGGTGTAGTCGAACATCTTCGCGATCCAAATCGTCGAGCGTCCCACGATCTCATCACGATCCGTCCCGCGATCCCATCACGATCCGTCCCGCGATCTCATCATGATCCGTCTCACGATCTTGATCACGATCTGTCCCGCGAACTCATCACGATCCATTCTGCGATCTCATCACGAACCGTCTCGCGATCTCGATCACGGTCCTTCCGATCTAGCGCTGAACGGACGGCACCTCCGCGTTCAGCACACGTGCAGCTTGATGACGATCTCCACCGTCTTGATCCAGCAAGAGGAGGTGGAGAGGAGAGAGAGTTCACCGGCAGCGTGACGGCGCCCCGGTGATGGTGGTGGAGTAATTCCGGCAGGGCTTCGCCTAAGCGCTGCGGAAAACCGATCTAGAGGAGAAACTGTGCACCGGTGAAACGGGTAGCACGTGGCCGGAAATTCTGTCCAAAAACCACCCAATACACTAGTATATATAGGAGGATAGGAGAGGAGAGGCAGCTAAGGACTTTGGGTCGGCCGAAATAGGAGGTGGGAGCAATCCTACTTCACCTCCAATCCTAGTTGGAGTAGGATTGCCTCCTATTGGCTGATTTTCCACTTTTTGCTTTAGGACTTTCTCTCCTGCGCCATGGGCCTTTGTGGCTGTTTTCCCAGCCCACTAAGGTCTGGTTATTATTCTCCCACATCCCATGGACCTCTTGGGGTAGAAATACCCCTCCCGGAGGTCCTCCGGTACACTACCGGCACTCCCGGTACAATACCGATACTCCCGGTAAACTACCGATGAGCCCAAAACTTTTCCGGAAACCAAACTGGGACTTCCTATATATGAATCTTTACCTCCAGACCATTCCGGAGCTCCTCGTGACGTCCAGGATCTCATCCGGGACTCCGAACAACCTTCGGTCACCACCATACATAACTCTACACTACCGAAACGTCACCGAACCTTAAGTGTGCAGACCCTGCGGGTTCGAGAACTATGTAGACATGACCGAGACACCTCTACGGTCAATAACCAATGGCGGGACCTGGACGTCCACATTGGTTCCTACATATTCTACGAAGATCTTTATCGGTCGAACCTCTATGTCAAGGATTCAGTTAATCCTGTATATCGTTCCCTTTGTTCTTCGGTATGTTACTTGCCCGAGATTCGATCGTCGGTATCTCCATACCTAGTTCAACCTCATTACCGGCAAGTCTCTTTACTCGTTCCGTAATACAAGATCCCGCAACTAACAATTAGTCACATTGCTTGCAAGGCTTATTGTGATGTTGCATTACCGAGTGGGCCCCGAGATACCTCTCCGTTACACGGAGTAACAAATCCCAGTCTCGATCCATGCCAACTCAACAGACACCATCGGAGATACCTGTAGAGCACCTTTATAGTCACCCAGTTACGTTGCGACGTTTGATACACACAAGGCACTCCTCCGATATCTGTGAGTTGCATGATCTCATGGTCATAGGAACATATACTTGACATGCAGAAAACAGTAGCAATAAACTGACACGATCATATGCTATGTTTGTAGTTTGGGTCTTATCCATCACATCATTCTCCTAATGATGTGATCCCGTTATCAAATGACATCTCATGTCCATGGCTAGGAAACCTTAACCATCCTTTGATCAACGAGCTAGTCCATTAGAGGCATACTAGGGACATGGTTTTGTCTATGTATCCACACATGCATTTAAGTCTCCGATCAATACAATTATAGCATGGATAATAAACGATTATCATGAACAAGGAAATATGATAATAAATAATTTATTATTGCCTCTAGGGCATATTTCCAACACCCCCGACCCTCACACAAAGGTCGGTAATCTATAAACAAGTCATACTCCGACTTCCTTACATGGCGGTTCACCATACGTGCATGCTACGGGAATCACAAACCTTTACACAAGTATTTTTACCAAATCACAATTTACTTCCTAACTTGTCTCTTAACATTACCATCTTTATATCTTAAAACTTTATGAAAGGAAACAAACTTCTCATAAATACTCAATGCACTTAATATGGAAATTTTTATTATATCCCTTTTGGATGCCTATCATATTAGGACTAAATTCATAACCTAGACCAATTACCATGCTGTTTTAGAAACTCTCAAAATAATATAAGTGAGGTATGAGAGTTCAAGTATTTCTATAAAACGCTAACACCATCGTGCTCTAAAAGATATAAGTGAAGCACATAGAGCAAAATTGCCCAACTCAAAAGGTATAAGTGAAGCACATAGAGTATTCTAATAAATTCATGGTTCATCCTGTCTCTCTCGAAATATGTGTGCAGCAAGGATGAATGTGGAAAACTAACAAGCAAAGTCTCATATCATACAAGATGCTCCAAGCAAAACACATATCATGTGGTGAATAAAAATATAGCCTCAAGTAAATTTACTGACGGATTGAAGTCAAAAGAGGGGATGCCTTCCGGGGCATCCCCAAGCTTAGGCTCTTTGGCATTCTTTAATATGACTCAGGGTTCCTTGGGAATCCCCAATCTTAGTCTCTTGCCATTCCTTATTCCATAGTCCATCAAATCTTTGCCCAAAACTTGAAAACTTCACAACAGAAAACTTAACAGAAAACTCGTGAGATCCGTTAGTATAAGAAAATAAATCACCACTTTAGGTAATGTTGTGAACTCATTGTTTATTTATATTGGTGTTATACCTACTGTAATATAACTTCTCCATGGCTCATACCACATGATACAACCCATAAATTCGTTAAAATAGGCAAACAACTCAAACAAAAAAGAATCTTTCAAAAAACAGAACAGTCTGTAGCAATCTAGAAACTTTCTATACTTATGTAACTCAAAACATTCTTAAAAATTATGAAAACCTGGGAAATTTATATATGAATCTTGTGTAAAAATTTCATATCAATTAGACGCTCTTAAAAAATTATAAAATTCTTGGACTGAGCGAAAAAGTTTTTGTTTTTTAGCAAGATCAAATCAACAACTACCATAGATCACCCCAAAGGTTTTACTTCTCCAAACACTAATTAAAACACCAAAACACAATTACTACAGAATTAATAATGTGGTAAACACTCAAAAACATAAGCAAAAATAGAACACAAAAATAAAATTTGGTTGCCTCCCAACAAGCGCTATTGTTTTACGCCCTTAGCTAGGCATGATGATTTCAATGATGCTCACATAAAAAGTAGTAATTGAAACATGCAAGAGAGCATCATGAATCTCATCGCAATCACATTTTAGTCTAACCCACTTCCTATGAATAGGGACTTTGTGAGAAAACAATTTATGGGAACAAGAATCAACTAGCATAGGAAGGCAAAACAAGCATAACTTCAAAACTTTGAACAAATAGAGAGGAAACTTGATATTATTGCAATTCCTACAAGCATATGTTCCTCCATCATAATAATTT
This sequence comes from Hordeum marinum, assembly GCA_022496015.1. NCBI lineage: Eukaryota > Viridiplantae > Streptophyta > Magnoliopsida > Poales > Poaceae > Hordeum > Hordeum marinum. The sequence goes on along the minus strand of CM039674.1, from coordinate 259,993,114 downwards.
TCAGTAGAATCATGAAGTAATCTAACAATAAAACTATTACACAAAGCATTCTTTTCATGATATATTATAGCATACGTGTCATCACCAAAACTTGGGGAACAAAAAATACCATCTTCATCAAGCATAGCATCCCCAAGCTTGTGGTTTTGCATATCAATGGCATCATGGATATTTAGAGAATTCATACTAACAACATGGCAATCATGCTTTTCATTCAAGGAGATATCATGAATCACCTTATAATTTTCTTCTTTCAACACTTCATCAAAATATTCATGATTTTCAAGCAAAATTTCATAGATAAAATCAAGTGCACTCAACTCACTAGCAATTGGTTCATCATAATTTCGTATTTTGAAAAGATTAGCAAGTTGATGAGGATCCATATCAATAGATTTTTAGCAAGCGAATGTAACATCCCAAATTTTGGAATGTTATAATAATTATAGAATGATTGTTTGTTTGCTTGAATGATTGAAAGTGAGTGCAATTTGAAACTTTTGAAAATTTTGAAAGTTTGATGAGAGGGAATGAAATGACTTTCCCAAAATTTTCAATCTGCATTTTGATCACCAGGAATTCAAATTCATTTAATCACAAAACCCTAGAGTGAAGATGACATGACTTCTTCCATTTAAAGAAATGAAAAGGGATTTGAAAATGATTTGAATTTCCATTTTGAAAATATTTCAAATTCAGAAAACTTTATGCAACTCAATGATTTTCATGAGAGAGGATAATATGACTTCCTCAAATTTTAAGAAATATGAGTTGGAAGTTTAAAAGAAGGAATTGAAAGAGCTTTTGAAAACCTCTGGATTATTTTGAAAATCCATTTCATATTGGTCCCTATCCAAAATTTTCAAAGAATTCAAAACCCTGACAAAAATTTGAGAGGAGTAACATGACACTCCAAGACAGGGGGTAATTTTTGAAGTTTTTGAATCATCAAACCCAAAAAGTTATTTGAAAAATATTTGCAAAAGTAAATAAAACCAATTAAGGCATTTTCTGAAAAATGATTTTTTTAATGTATTCAAATGCCAGAATAAAAATGTCCATTAAATGGCATTTATTATTCTGTTAATTTTGATATAAAATTTGACTATATTTGGAATTTATTCAAATGCCTTAAAGGTTTTTGAAACGCTCTGGAAAAAACATTAAATAGAAACGGTAACAGTTTTATAATAAAACGGCCGGCCCACAGCCTTTAAAGCCGAATTCATTTCATAACGGTCGCCCGCTGACTACGTCTCCCTCTTTCTCTCTCTGACCAGCGGGACCCACGCGCCCGACCGAAACCGTCGCTCGGTCGCCTTCCTCCTCCCACGCGCCCGACGCCGTCGCCGGACCCCCTCGCCGCGGACCCCCTCCCTCCTTACTCCCCCGACCCCCTATAAGAAGCTCCGCTTCCCCTCTTCCCATTTCCCCTGTTTTCCCCCTCTGCCGTGCCCTCCCCTTGCCGCTATTCCTCGCCGCACTTCTCAAGCGCCGTCGCGCCATTAACACGCCACCGCATCACCCTGACCTCCCCGCACTCTCCCGAGCCTCCGACGATTTCCCCACCACCGTGCGTATCTTCCCGACTCCTCACCTCCACCGGAGACCGCCAGTACACCGCAAACGGACCTCGCCGGAGATTCGGATCCCCACCGGATTTTTCTCGAGCTCGTGGACGTCGCCACGGTCATCCCCGCGCCCCTCCAACACCACCACCCGTCGCCGGGATCTCGCCGCCGTCAGTTGGAGCCCTCTGATGACCCCCTCGACCACCGGAGACGCGCCCCGACCACCTCGACGTCTCGGCCCCGCCGGAGAAGACCCCCGCCGTCGACCCCCTCCACTGTGAGCCCTTCCTCTTTTCCGTGTGCGTTGGATCTGGATCCAACGATCCAGATCATAACATTTATATCGCGAACCGTTTTCTGCTAAGTACCGGTCGTCCGCCCGAAACTCCCTAGCACACACACCCCTTGACAAATCACAGAGCGACACGTGTACCCCTGACCGATAGAAACGCATTTTCTTTTCTGTTTTAATTTCTGTTTCCAGAATAATTTCTGATTTTATTTCCTTTATATCTTTTAAACTGCTTAATGTTTTTAATTGATTTCTTTTGCATTAGATCACAAATTTAATCTAGTTTCTGTGAATACCAAATTTGACTATGTTTGAACATTTAAATTTGAATTTGAACAGATTTGATTTAAATTTTGTTTTCTGAATATCTTGAGTTTTAAAATGAATTTTTGAATGATTCTTTTTCCTACTTATCACTAGTGATATTAGCTATCATTAGGTAGAGTTTGAGAATTTTTAGAATAATTTAAAATAGTGTTTTCAACTAAAACAGAATCTGTTTAGTTTCATATTAGTTTATTTATATTGATTTACTTTGTTTTTTGAAAATCTGAATATGATTTATATTAAGTTTCAGATTTCATTTAGTTTTGTTGTTCCAAACCTTAGTAATTTACTTGCTGCTAACAAAAGTTAATTTGCTTAGTTTATAAATTTTGTTGTAGGGATCTATACCCTTTTTCAAATAGGTATAGTTTATTTAAAACAAATTAGTTAGTAAGAATACTTTTAACTAAAGTTTTAAGTATTTAGATTCTGTTTTCAAATAAAGTTTTTACTAATTCTTTTCTGTAAATAAATGTTTTAAACCAAAAATAGTTTAGTTTTACTCTATTATTATAGGAAACTATATTATTTTCATTAGCTAATATGTTATAAAAACAATTTAGTTTCATAGAAACTCTTTTCACAAAGTTTTAGATGACTTAATTCTGTTTTATAATAAAGATTTTATTTAATTACTTTCTGTTAACTAAGTTGTTTCATAATTTGTTTTCTCTTAGTTTATGGTTGTGCTTGTAGTTAAGTTCATTAGGCAAACACTTGTGTTGTTTAGAATATTGTTTGCATAGTTTTACTTGTTCTTCAAAAGTAATTCATTTTGCTAACAAAATATTTACTAAAATCCTTTTATTATATTTTACTTTGCTTTGGGTTTTGTGTTACTTTTGAATTTGTTGGAGTTTTGTGTTTCAACTTTGTCTTAAGTATTTCTTTCATCAACCTTGTTGATTTTGTTTCTTGTGTTACCTTGTGATTGTTAGAATTGATTGCCAGTATGATTGCTTATATGTATGTAATGCTTGATTATAGATTTCATCGGAGAGTGACGAATAGTCTATCAAGTTATTTCTGAGAGCGATCTTTCTCTTCATCAACAGTACAGGCAAGTTCACCTTGACCATCTATTTCATACCTATGTTTTTATTGCATGTAGTGACATCATTCAACATATCCCTCCCGTAGTGTTATTGAAATTCTTGTAGTTGAGTAGAATGCATGAGGTAGGAACCCACCACTGGTTACTAAAGCCCCGGGAACGCTAGTTAGTGCAATGCTATGCTAAAGTAGACGGGGTCTGGTATGAGTGTTCGTGAGTGGTGTGAAGAAGGACTCCACGTCAAAACGACGACTTCATGAAGACATCTTCAAGTCCTGCATCTTCAAGACCTCAAGACTTCAAGACTCGAGAAGACAAGTTTTCAATACACACTACTGGGTGAAGGATGGTTGATTGGGCACCCTGGAGAAACCAGTGAGTGGCCGGGATGCATGGAGAAGCGCCATGACATCTTGCGGAAAGCTTCACCCAGACTCAAAGAGAAGGATGAATACTTCATGCCCGGAAGCTTACCTGTGTAGCCACAAGTCATTATGGGCTCTGGCTTGGTTGATCTTTGTTGTGACTCTGCTGGGCAGTGCTACGAGATGTAGTCGACGTTAGGATGGGATGGGCACTGTCGGACAGTCAGGGAAGCACTCTGAAAGACCATGTTTCTTTCATCCTGTTCTCAAACACCAGGCAGTGCGAGGACTTACCAGGAGGGAAAGAATCTTGTGGGTAAAGTACACAACACTCTGCAGAGTTAAACCTAATCGATTAGCCGTGTCCCCGGTTACGGACAATATGAGCTTCTAGACTTGGATCTATCTCTGAACTCTCAACACTGGACTGATAACTAATTGTGGGCAACTTAATGATACTTATGGGCATTGAGACATTGGTTGGCGGAACCATGTCATGATAGGTAACTCTATAGTGAAATTCCTGATATTCCTTTGTTGTAGGAAAATAAAATCAGCTTTTACGCAAAAACTCAGACACAAAGCCACAAAGCCTTTGCATATAGAATAGTCTTTATGCTTCTGTTTTTCTATGGTGATCTTGCCAGCATATTCAAAATGCTGACCTACACGGCTGCAACGTCTTATGTTGCAGATACTCTTCTACGACGGGTAAGAGTACGATTCAGGGTTACGGTCCGCACTCAACTTGCCGTTGGTGTTATTGGGACTCCACTCCCGTTGACTGTATCCGCTGCTATTTTAAGGTATATATCAGTTTTACGCTATTTACATGTGATTGCACTTTGATATATACATTGATGTACTGTGTGTGCCAGCATACTGATCCAGGGATGGCACAGAAAACACAGAGGCTTGACCCGTTTTCAGTCGGGTCTCTACAGAAATGGTATCAGAGCACATGTTGACTGTAGGACGTGACCCTAGAAACTAGAAAGCCCTTAGGAAATGATTTCTCGAAAACTTTGTTTTCAAAAGACCTTCTACTTCTCATCCCTTCTGAGTTTTATCAAGAGTTAGAAAATACCCTTTTCCCCTTGACCACACGAAGGATCAACTAAAGCCCTCCAAGAAGGACAAGATATCAGACAACTGGTGACCAACTCAGACAAAGATGTATTCCATTATGGAAGAGCTACAAAAGGATTGAAGACTATACAGACCTGAAGAAATGGAAGACCATGAAGAATTTTTCCAAGATGTTATGACCCTAGAAGACCAAACCCTTGTTGTATACTTACGTTAGATACGATGAATTGTGCGCTGTCATTTGTGTGTAAGTTTTATTTTCGACAGCCACAACAAAAATCTATTTTTAAAACCATTGTTTGTATTGTGTGTTTTCCCCTCCTTTCTCTCTACCATCTCATCCCAAAACCTTGAACCCAATAGATGACGAATGAAGCTGGACTCATGTATTCTGGATCGATGACTCGGTTGGAGACAGAAGTATGGATTCACAATATGGAGAATCACTTCAGGAGCAACTCGATAGCACAGAAGTATAAGGTTCAATATGCTCTCCAGTACTTTACCCAAAGTGCCGCAACTTGGTGGAAAATGCATCATGCCATACAAGGATTTAATGGAGCAAAGAATTGGGAAGAACTCAAGAAGACTCTGTTAAGATCCCGTCTCATTCAGAATCATTGTGTTATCCCGATGGAGAAGACCCGAGCATGTAAAATCTGTGGAGAAATAGGACACACCCAGGAAGAACACAAGAAAGGATGTCCTTATTGTGAAGAAAATCACCCTGCTGAGGAATGCCCAACTGGGCAAGTGACATGTTTCTTGTGTGAAGGAACCAATCACTACCCTGCTCAATGCCAAGTGTACCCCAAGGTACAAGAAGTCATCAAACAGCAGAAGAAAGCCATGAAGGAAGCCTTCAGAGAAAAGTTAGTAGAACTTGTGAAGAAGGAAGATATTGAAGACCCCGATGGAGAAGGATTAACCAGATTATACTCAAATGTCTGCTATACATGTGGAGAAGAAGGACATTTCTCACAGGACTGTACGAAGGAAAGAAAAGAGTATCTGGGAAACTTCCCGATAGAAGAAGTGGAGTTTGATCCACAGGAAATTGAACTTTTGATCGGAACCAAGTAACCCAAGAAGAGAAACCGAAGACTTCCTCTGAACAACCCAATTTCTACGAAGAAGGATCTGAGTCAGATCATGTGTTTCAGGTGCAAGAATTTAGGCCACTATGCCGATAAGTGCCCAAGAAAGGAACCAAGAACCCAAGGAGCAAACACCAACATCAATAAGCCTCGAGACTTGTCAGAAATCATCTATTTTCATTGCAAGGAAGCAGGATATTATGCTAACGAATGTCCCCAGAAGAAGAAATCTAGAGTGGAGGATTTCAAGGAGCACAACGCAAAGTTCCAGTGGTACTAACATATCTCCAAGGGGAGATGAATGAATAAAGTTGGGAGTTGATGCTAGACCATACCAAACTATGTCGATGGCAGCATTTGTAATAAAGTATTTTCTAGGAGTTTTAAGAAGTGATTGAGAATGTAACCAAGGATTGAATATGAGAAGAATGGGATAATTTCAAAGATGGAAATACCTGTATCATGAAGCACTTTTGATTTCATGAGCTTATCTTGTAACGGAAGTCTCAGAGTTTGTAATAAATTCATGAGTCAATGGAATTTATGGTGTCATGATTTACCTTATGTTGCATTTCATGAGTTGTTACTCTATGACCCAAGGTCTCCTACCATTTTCGAGGATATGAGAAAATATGGTCTATGCATACACGAGTGCATTTCATTTTAAGTGTGGCAGTGACCACAGGTACCTCCCGGTTAAGTAATTTGGATTAGTGAATACGGATGAAGAGAATGTGGAATCATCGCAAACTATCCGGATAATAACCTTTGGGACAAAGAGTTTTCGAAGCTGGAATGCTGACAAACGGAATGATTATGGTGAAAACCACACCCAAGGTTAAACAAACCAATGGAAAGGAAAATGGATTCTGCAGAGTGGAATCTAGACAAGAATAAGTCTGAGATTTGTTACCTCAAGGGTATGGTGTAGTGAACTGAAGGTAATGCTGGTATATGGAACAATAGTAACCCCAGGAGTGAGTTAAAGCTGTTCAAGGATTCAAGTGGACCCACAAGTCACTGACCTCAAGATTGATAAGGATCAAGCCCCATCCTTGTGAAGTAGGAAACTTGGAAGAAGCTACGACTGATCCGCAAACGTTTTTCTTAGGAACATACGATAACCTGAGAGATGTGAAGAAACGATAGATGCTTTTGCTTAGCTTGCAGAATCAATGGATTTATCCGAACTTTGTTCGTTGACAAGAGAAATTTTCTGCAACGCTTGAGAGGAAGACCAAGTGTTAGAATACGAGATTCACTAAACCTTATACAAGGTAATGATTTCAGTGCGACATGGTTTGGCCACCATGACGACTTACTCTTATCATTCTCTTGCTATTCGGAATGGTAAATCTGAGTGACTTGCCCATAGTAAAGAGACGATGTTCTTTGAAGCTTTTTGTTTAAGCCTTAGAATGGTATGATGAAAACCCTTGTACATGACAGTTTCTGTCACACGTAGGAATTTTACAGTGAGGAATGAAGCCAAGACCCATTTCACTGCAGGATGACCACCAATGGTAGACCACCATGAGATTATCGATAAGTTACTTAGAATAAACGCGAGACCTGCCAGTTAAGAAGACCTAGTATCGGAGGAAATACATGTTGTTATGAGGACACAAGACTTTGATATAACGGAAGAGCATCACCGAAGGAGCTATCGTGAAGAAGGTGAACAGACAGATGTACCCAGAGGACTGTCAAGATGTTGAAGGACCAGTAACTCTCATTTCAAGTGTGGTAGACCCACATTTCCAGGTCAATGGAGTTTTGTTGGAAGACCCCACACCTTCCAGGACAGTGGATTTGTTAGAAGACCCCAAACCCTAACCTTTTCTTTCTAGCCTCTCCGAATCTCGAGGACGAGATTCATTTTAAGTGTGGTAGGTTTGTAACATCCCAAATTTTGGAATGTTATAATAATTATAGAATGATTGTTTGTTTGCTTGAATGATTGAAAGTGAGTGCAATTTGAAACTTTTGAAAATTTTGAAAGTTTGATGAGAGGGAATGAAATGACTTTCCCAAAATTTTCAATCTGCATTTTGATCACCAGGAATTCAAATTCATTTCATCACAAAACCCTAGAGTGAAGATGACATCACTTCTTCCATTTAAAGAAATGAAAAGGGATTTGAAAATGATTTGAATTTCCATTTTGAAAATATTTCAAATTCAGAAAACTTTATGCAACTCAATGATTTTCATGAGAGAGGATAATATGACTTCCTCAAATTTTAAGAAATATGAGTTGGAAGTTTAAAAGAAGGAATTGAAAGAGCTTTTGAAAACCTCTGGATTATTTTGAAAATCCATTTCATATTGGTCCCTATCCAAAATTTTCAAAGAATTCAAAACCCTGACAAAAATTTGAGAGGAGTAACATGAAACTCCAAGACAGGGGGTAATTTTTGAAGTTTTTGAATCATCAAACCCAAAAAGTTATTTGAAAAATATTTGCAAAAGTAAATAAAACCAATTAAGGCATTTTCTGAAAAATGATTTTTTTAATGTATTCAAATGCCAGAATAAAAATGTCCATTAAATGGCATTTATTATTCTGTTAATTTTGATATAAAATTTGATTATATTTGGAATATATTCGAATGCCTTAAAGGTTTTTGAAACGCTCTGGAAAAACATTAAATAGAAACGGTAACGGTTTTATAATAAAACGGCCGGCCCACAGCCTTTAAAGCCGAATTCATTTCATCTTTCTCTCTCTGACCAGCGGGACCCACGCGCCCGACCGAAACCGTCGCTCGGTCGCCTTCCTCCTCCCACGCGCCCGACGCCGTCGCCGGACCCCCTCGCCGCGGACCCCCTCCCTCCTTACTCCCCCGACCCCCTATAAGAAGCTCCGCTTCCCCTCTTCCCATTTCCCCTGTTTTCCCCCTCTGCCGTGCCCTCCCCTTGCCGCTATTCCTCGCCGGACTTCTCAAGCGCCGCCGCGCCATTAACACGCCACCGCATCACCCTAACCTCCCCGCACTCTCCCGAGCCTCCGACGATTTCCCCACCACCGTGCTTATCTCCCCGACTCCTCACCTCCACCGGAGACTGCCAGTACACCGCAAACGAACCTCGCCGGAGATTCGGATCCCCACCGGATTTTTCTCGAGCTCGTGGACGTCGCCACGGTCATCCCCGCGCCCCTCCAACACCACCACCCGTCGCCGGGATCTCGCCGCCGTCAGTTGGAGCCCTCTGATGACCCCCTCGACCACCGGAGACGCGCCCCGACCACCTCGACGTCTCGGCCCCGCCGGAGAAGACCCCCGCCGTCGACCCCCTCCACTGTGAGCCCTTCCTCTTTTCCGTGTGCGTTGGATCTGGATCCAACGATCCAGATCATAACATTTATATCGCGAACCGTTTTCTGCTAAGTACCGGTCGTCCGCCCGAAACTCCCTAGCACACACACCCCTTGACAAATCACAGAGCGACACGTGTACCCCTGACCGATAGAAACGCATTTTCTTTTCTGTTTTAATTTCTATTTCCAGAATAATTTCTGATTTTATTTCCTTTATATCTTTTAAACTGCTTAATGTTTTTAATTGATTTCTTTTGCATTAGATCACAAATTTAATCTAGTTTCTGTGAATACCAAATTTGACTATGTTTGAACATTTAAATTTGAATTTGAACAGATTTGATTTAAATTTTGTTTTCTGAATATCTTGAGTTTTAAAATGAATTTTTGAATGATTCTTTTTCCTACTTATCACTAGTGATATTAGCTATCATTAGGTAGAGTTTGAGAATTTTTAGAATAATTTAAAATAGTGTTTTCAACTAAAACAGAATCTGTTTAGTTTCATATTAGTTTATTTATATTGATTTACTTTGTTTTTTGAAAATCTGAATATGATTTATATTAAGTTTCAGATTTCATTTAGTTTTGTTGTTCCAAACCTTAGTAATTTACTTGCTGCTAACAAAAGTTAATTTGCTTAGTTTATAAATTTTGTTGTAGGGATCTATACCCTTTTTCAAATAGGTATAGTTTATTTAAAACAAATTAGTTAGTAAGAATACTTTTAACTAAAGTTTTAAGTATTTAGATTCTGTTTTCAAATAAAGTTTTTACTAATTCTTTTCTGTAAATAAATGTTTTAAACCAAAAATAGTTTAGTTTTACTCTATTATTATAGGAAACTATATTATTTTCATTAGCTAATATGTTATAAAAACAATTTAGTTTCATAGAAACTCTTTTCACAAAGTTTTAGATGACTTAATTCTGTTTTATAATAAAGATTTTATTTAATTACTTTCTGTTAACTAAGTTGTTTCATAATTTGTTTTCTCTTAGTTTATGGTTGTGCTTGTAGTTAAGTTCATTAGGCAAACACTTGTGTTGTTTAGAATATTGTTTGCATAGTTTTACTTGTTCTTCAAAAGTAATTCATTTTGCTAACAAAATATTTACTAAAATCCTTTTATTATATTTTACTTTGCTTTGGGTTTTGTGTTACTTTTGAATTTGTTGGAGTTTTGTGTTTCAACTTTGTCTTAAGTATTTCTTTCATCAACCTTGTTGATTTTGTTTCTTGTGTTACCTTGTGATTGTTAGAATTGATTGCCAGTATGATTGCTTATATGTATGTAATGCTTGATTATAGATTTCATCGGAGAGTGACGAATAGTCTATCAAGTTATTTCTGAGAGCGATCTTTCTCTTCATCAACAGTACAGGCAAGTTCACCTTGACCATCTATTTCATACCTATGTTTTTATTGCATGTAGTGACATCATTCAACATATCCCTCCCGTAGTGTTATTGAAATTCTTGTAGTTGAGTAGAATGCATGAGGTAGGAACCCACCACTGGTTACTAAAGCCCCGGGAACGCTAGTTAGTGCAATGCTATGCTAAAGTAGACGGGGTCTGGTATGAGTGTTCGTGAGTGGTGTGAAGAAGGACTCCACGTCAAAACGACGACTTCATGAAGACATCTTCAAGTCCTGCATCTTCAAGACCTCAAGACTTCAAGACTCGAGAAGACAAGTTTTCAATACACACTACTGGGTGAAGGATGGTTGATTGGGCACCCTAGAGAAACCAGTGAGTGGCCGGGATGCATGGAGAAGCGCCATGACATCTTGCGGAAAGCTTCACCCAGACTCAAAGAGAAGGATGAATACTTCATGCCCGGAAGCTTACCTGTGTAGCCACAAGTCATTATGGGCTCTGGCTTGGTTGATCTTTGTTGTGACTCTGCTGGGCAGTGCTACGAGATGTAGTCGACGTTAGGATGGGATGGGCACTGTCGGACAGTCAGGGAAGCACTCTGAAAGACCATGTTTCTTTCATCCTGTTCTCAAACACCAGGCAGTGCGAGGACTTACCAGGAGGGAAAGAATCTTGTGGGTAAAGTACACAACACTCTGCAGAGTTAAACCTAATCGATTAGCCGTGTCCCCGGTTACGGACAATATGAGCTTCTAGACTTGGATCTATCTCTGAACTCTCAACACTGGACTGATAACTAATTGTGGGCAACTTAATGATACTTATGGGCATTGAGACATTGGTTGGCGGAACCATGTCATGATAGGTAACTCTATAGTGAAATTCCTGATATTCCTTTGTTGTAGGAAAATAAAATCAGCTTTTACGCAAAAACTCAGACACAGAGCCACAAAGCCTTTGCATATAGAATAGTCTTTATGCTTCTGTTTTTCTATGGTGATCTTGCCAGCATTTTCAAAATGCTGACCTACACGGCTGCAACGTCTTATGTTGCAGATACTCTTCTACGACGGGTAAGAGTACGATTCAGGGTTACGGTCCGCACTCAACTTGCCGTTGGTGTTATTGGGACTCCACTCCCGTTTACTGTATCCGCTGCTATTTTAAGGTATATATCAGTTTTACGCTATTTACATGTGATTGCACTTTGATATATACATTGATGTACTGTGTGTGCCAGCATACTGATCCAGGGATGGCACAGAAAACACAGAGGCTTGACTCGTTTTGAGTCGGGTCGCTACAGCGAAGATGCAAGCAAATAAGAGGCACATGGCACATGGCAACACAAGTAAACATAGCAATGAAAAGGCGAACGAAAGAAGGGCGAATAAAAAGGCAAATCTTTTTGGTATTTTCTAAAAATCATTTTAGAAGTGCGGAGAGGAAATCGAGGGGCAAATGGCAAATGACGTAAATGCAAGAGATGAGTTTGTGATGGGTAATTTGTAGGCTTGATGTGTATCCTCCCCGGCAACGGCGCTAGAAATTGGCAAGTTGAAAGGAGAGATCTTGTCTTGACTTGCTATGTGTCCTCCCCGGCAACGGCGCCAGAAATCCTTCTTGATACCTCTTGATCTTGAGTTGTTTTTCCCTTGAAGAGGAAAGGATGATGCAGCGAAGTAGATAAGTATTTCCCTCAGTTGTTGAGAACCAAGGTATCAATCCAGTAGGAGGAACAAGCAAGTAACCAATGGTTGCACCTACACAAACAATCAAACTCTTGCACCCAACGCTATAAAGGGGTTGTCAAGCCCTTCATGGTTATTTGAAAGGATTGGATCTGAAAGAGATAGATGTAAACGAGTGCGAAAAGTAAAAGATAAACAAATTGCGGCAAGGTATAGATCTGAAAATATATGATGGAAAATAGCACTGTTTGGGATATCGCTTATCGTTAACTTATCGGCCGACACACGATAAGAGATTTATCGGCTTATCGACCGATTTATCGATTTTATCGGTCGATCATTTATCGGCAAGTTTTTTTTATCTTAGATTTTCCCAACCAAAATAATGTAAAGTATGCTATAACAGACACACACACACACACATAGAGACACACACACACACACATAGACACACACACACAGACACACACACACATAAATTGTGCTCTAAGCCTTCAAAAAAGAATACACACACAAGCACATATAGGACCTACCATCACGTTGCACTCCTAGCCTTAAAATAATATACAGGACCTAACATTACATAGTAGAAAATACACACACACAAGCACATACAAGACCATCTACCATCAGGTTGTGCTCCAAGCCTTCAAAAATCAAATAAATGGCCAAATCTAGTCGCACACACAAATAACCACTGTAATAACCATAGTTTTGCACAGTTGCATCATTGCATGACAAAGCAAAATAGGAAAGTAGCAAGCATCATTGCATGACAAAGCAAAATAGGAAAGTAGCAAGCATCACACATAGTGGTTCTCGGTTCTCTCACAAGTCATAACCAAAATATACAACTAGCAAACATAAAAGGCACACATAGTGCAAAGCATTGAAGGCTTGAAGCCCCATTAATGCTCCATCAGGTCCTCCTCATCTTCATTGGCATTGCCTTGTATCACCTCATCATCATCGGACTCAAAATCTATGTCATCCTCATTGACAAGCCCATGATCAGATTCTTCCCCATCAGAAACAAATTCTTCCACTTCATGAAGTTCTCTCACTCTTGCACTTCTATGTAGCTCAACAAACTCAAAAGCTCCCATTGCATCAACCTCCTCCCCATCAACCTCCTCCGCATGAACGTAAGCACCTTCACATATCCAATCTTGTGCCATGGAAGCATCTTCACCAAGAAGAACATCACAAGATGAAGAGTACTTCTTCCTCTTGTCTATCATTCTCCCATTGAATTGAATATAAACTAAATCATCCCTACGACGCACATCTAGTTTATTTCTCCTCTTCGCATCCACCTACAAATTGCCAAATGAAGCTTAGTGATTCACATTTTGTAAAAAATAATATACGGATCAGATTTGAGTACTTCCAAGTTGACACTTACTTGTTCAAAAACACTCCAATTTCTTTCACATCCGGATGAACTTGTGGTCAAGTTGAGTATCCTCAAAGCAATGTGCATCAATGTCGGAGTTTGTAGTCCATAAGTTGCCCACCACTCCCCTACATTTAAAGGAAAATATAAAGTATTATGCATCAGTCCAAAAATTTCAGAATTACAACATTACAATGTTATCTTGAGAACAAACTTACCGGCATTGAAATTTGCATTGCCAATTGCTTTTTTGGCAACCGCCTTCCCAAACATGCCTTCCTTCTTTTTAAATTTGGGCAAATCAATGTTGAGCACTTTGTTTTGCTTCTCTTCGTCATCAAGATAAAATTGTTCAATAGCTTCCATCAACCCGGACATGACTTCCACATCGGTAAAGATGCTTGTGGTAGCATTACTATAATATGGATTCAAGGCATATGCAGCCATGTGCAATGGGGTATCTAGCCTCCCATTCATCTTGCTCTCCATGGCCACTGTGATCATATTATAGTCCTTGTCCGAATTATCAACCGCAGCCAATATTGCCTTCTTTGCCTCTATTATTTCTCCATACAAAGAGGCCATGGACTGTCCATCACTATCAGCCAACCGAAGTATTTTCACCAATGGCTGAAAAACCTTCCAAGTTTCCAACATACACAAGCACAAGTGCACAACATTAGTATTTAAAAAATACACATGCATTCCAAGACACACAAGCATAATTTGAAGTTTAGTAAACAATACCTTAATGCAAAGAGACACATTTTTCCAAAATGACCTACTCATTATTGTGGCATGAGTCAACTTCCCTTTCTTTGCTCTTGTGTGCTTGCATGCTTCCCAAGTATCACTACAACACATTTCCTTTAGTTGCTTCCTCTTAGCATCAAGACTTTGCAAGGTAAGGAATGTTGAAGCAAATCTTGTCACCCCCGGTCTAACAATGTCTCTCTTTTTTGTGTAGGACCTCATCAAAGCCAATGTAGCATGATGTGCATAAAGAAAGATAGTCATATCTTTGGCTTTTGTTATTGTAGAACCAAAATGCTTCAACTTTCCAACCGCTTCTACCATCAAGTTGATGGTGTGAGTTGCACATGAGGTCCAAAATATCTTGGGCCTTTTATCTTTCAACATCACCTTTGCTCCCATGTTGTTTGAAGCATTATCCGTGACTACTTGCACAACATTTTAAGCACCTACAAAACGCAATAATCAAGTATTAATATTTAGCAAGTAATAAAGTTTAGCAAGAAATAACCAAATATTAAAATTCAGCAAGTAATAAAATTCAGCAAGTATTAAAGATGTATAGACTTGTGTGATTCATACCTATTTTCTCAATGCATTCGTCCACATAATTGAAGATGTATAGACTTGTGTGTGCATCGGCCGACGCCTCCTTTGATCCAAGATAGACGGTCCCCAACTTGCAATGCACACACAAGTTCATGATGCTCCTCCTTTTCTTGTCCGTCCAAGCATCGGTCATGACAGAGCACCCCGTATCATCCCTCTCGACCTCATGTGGCTTCAACAAATCCCTAGTCCTTTCTACCTCCTGCACCAACATCTTCTCTCGGATCAAATATTGTGAAGGTTGCTTCTAGTCAGGACCATAGCGACCAAGAGCCTCACAAAACTGTTTGAAATCATCATCATTTATAGCATTGAAGGGTACATTTTTCTTATACATCCATCTAGCTAGATATTGCCCAACTCTATAGCTTCTTTCCTTATCAACACTCTCATTCATAGTCTGTTGTTTTTTAGATCTCAACGGGATCGAAGGATCAATTGGAGCAAGGTATTGATCCATAGCTCCCTTCTTCGGATCACCTTCACCAACTTCATTTAGGTGTTCTTGATCATAGTCATTGGCCTCTATGGTGACCAGAGCTTTAAGTTCTTCTTCATGCTTTATCTTCTGCAATTTCTTCTTCTTTGGTGCCTGGTGTGACGCAACAGCCCGAGTAATTTGATATTGTGTAGCTTGCAAACAGCTAGTCACAGCACCTTTGATCTGCCCAATGTGCTGCTTCATTCTAGTCACCCCTCCCGACATCACTTTTCCACAAAGCTTGCACTTGAGCCTTTGTGGGTCATGAGGATCAATCAACTCAGCAAACTCCCAAGCCATGTCATCCGACTTCCTCTTAAGTGATGAACTTGCAACCTGAGATGAACCTGAACCAGCCATCTACATAAATAAAAGTAAACAACCATGTATCAGTCAACTACATAAACCTGAGATGAATCTAAACCTAAACCATGTATCAGTCAACTACATAAATAATAGGCTAAATGGCTAATACAATCAGCAATCTACAGAACTAAAACGAAATAAATAATGAATACTAAATGCAATGTTGGAGTGGTTAAATGCATCACTCCATCTAACAAAATCAGCCATCTAACAAAATTTCCCTAGCTTAAATGCAATCAGCCACCTCACAAAATTTCCCTAGCTTAAATGCATCACTCCTTCAAATGCCAAAACCTAGAAGGGATGTGCCTGTGGCGCATGGAGATGCTGCTGCTATGGATCCTGGAGGAAGAAGTGGGGAGAGCCGCTGCACTGTTGCTCGATCTGAGGACGGGTGACGGCGGGGAGCAGCTGCTACTCTGGATCCCTAGAGGACGAAGGGGTGAGAAAGAGCTGCAATGCCGCTACACCACTCCTGGGCGTCGCCGTGTACAATCTTCAAGGATGGGCCGCCGCAGGGGCTTGCTGGAGACGGGGACACGGTGAGTGACGGGGTGAGGCCATGAGGGACGGGGCGTTGCTGGAGACGGAGACACGGTGAGGGAGCTGGGAAGGAGACGGGGACAGGGTGAGGAGCGGGCAGGCTAGGTCCAGTCGTCGGAGGAGACCATGGTGGCGGCGGTGAGGGGGTGGGGGTGGCGGTGGTGAGGGGGTGGTGAGGGAGCTGGGAAGGAGACGGGGACAGGGTGAGGAACGGGCAGGCTAGGTCCAGCCGCCGACGGTGAGGGGGTGGGGGTGGCGGCGGTGAGGGGGTGGGGGTGGCGGCGGTGAATCTGGACTGGCTCCTGGAGGTGCCCAAATGCCCAAAGGCCCGCGCGAGTGTTTTGGGGAAGGCGGGGTGGAACATGGAATTTTTCCAGATTTTAGACAGGTGGGGCTCGTGAATTTATCGGCCAAAATCGCTCTGACGACTGATAAATCACTCTGACAACCGATAAATCGGATAGATCGATAAAAACCGAAGATAAGTGTTTATCTTACCGTTTAGACACCGATAAGCGATAAATCGGCCGATTTATCGATATATCGGCCGATATTTTAAACAGTGGAAAAATAGACCCCGGGGCCATAGGTTTCACTAGAGGCTTCTCTCTTGAAGGCAAATATCATGGTGGGTAAACAAATTACTGTCAAGCAATTGATAGAAAATAGAATAATCATGTAGTTATCCAAGGCAATGATCATGCATATAGGCATCACGTCTGTGACAAGTAGACCGAAACGATTCTGCATCTACTACTATTACTCCACACATCGACCGACTCATGCCTGCATCTAGAGTATTAAGTTCATGAAGAACAGAGTAACGCTTTAAGAAAGATGACATGATGTAGAGGGATAAACTCAAGCAATATGATGAAAACCCCATCTTGTTACCCTTGATGGCAACAATACAATACGTGCCTCGCTACCCCTACTATGTCACTGGGTGAGGACACCGCAAGATTGAACTCAAGACCAAGCACTTCTCCTGTTGCAAGAATTACCAATCTAGTTGTCCAAGCCAAACCAATAACTCGAAGAGACTTGCAAGGATATGAAATCATGCATATAAAAATCAAAGGAGATTCAGATAAGATTCATGGATAATCTGAACATAAACTCACAATTCATCGGATCTTGACAAACACACCACCAAACAGGATTACATCGGATAGATCTCCATGAAGATCATGAAGAACATGGTATTGAAGATCAAAGAGAGAGAAGAAGCCATCTAGCTACTAGCTATGGACCCGTAGGTCTGTGGTGGACTACTCACGCATCATCGGAGGGGCAATGGAGTTGATGTAGATGTCCTCCGTGATCGAAACCCCCTCCGGCAGATTACCGGAAAAGGCTCCAAGATTAGATCTCTCGGGAACGAAGGCTTTCGGCGGCGGAAAAGTATTTGCGTGGCTCATTTTGATGTTGGGGGAATATTTGGGTATTTATAGGCCAAGAATTAAGGTTAGGAGACCTGCCAGGGAGCGACAGGCCTGCTAGGCGCGGCCAGGGGGCCACACCTAGCAGGCTTGTGGCGCCCTAGCACCTCCCCTGACATGCACTCCAAGCTTGATTGACTTGTTTCCTTCCAGACAAATTCCTTCCGAAGGTTTTATTCCGTTTGGACTCCATTTAATATTCCATATCTGCAAAACTCAAAAACAAGGAAAAAACAGAAACTGGCACTTGGCTCTAGATTAATAGGTTAGTCCCAAAAATAATATAAAATGGCATATTATTGCATATAAAACATCCAAAACAGATAATATAATAGCATGTCATCATCAATAATTATAGATACATTGGAGATGTATCAATGTTGGATTTCAGCCTTGGAGAATAATCCTCTACTCCAAGCAAAGAGGTGAATCCTAGCCTTTTTTAGCTTATGATGCGATATGGCACGACTCCGATTAGTCTGTGTGCTCAAGCCAAGCATTGCTACTAGATGGTTGGACTTTATTTCTCAAAGACAAAATGAACACAAATATCCGCAATCAAACAACATGTAATGTCTCACCAGCTTGACTAACTTCAAATACTTCTATGACTAACATGAGTCATTTAACTTAGTTCACCTAAGACGGTGAAAACATTGTGGTCTTGCCATCGTCCTTAATGGTTCCATGTAGATGGATTGATTGTTGTGGGGACCTACGTCAAGTGGATCCTCTCTCACCATATATGGTCTCGCTCATTTATGATGTTCTCCAATAGAAGATGAAGCATGATGGTCTTCTTTGTCACATCCTCCTTGATGATGTCTTGTTCATGGTGCTCCGGCACACAAATGTTACTATGATCATCGTGTGCGCTGATGATGGGTGTCGAAGCTAGATTTGGCAGATACCTCGGTTATCCTAGTTAAGATACTTGGCACGATGGTAAAAGGGGCAAGGTTTTACCTAGGTTCGGGATCACATGTAAGAGATAATACCCTCCTCCTGTTCTCATATATTGCATTGGTTGTGTACAAAGTATAGGTGGATACCAAGAGATTGAGTGCAGTGACGGGTGCAAAAACAATTTCCAAGTGTGGCAGAGGTTACTAATATATGCGGTTTGGCTCAAGTCTTCAATGAAGTACTGATTCATGGCAGATGTTAGGTATGGCAGGGGCCAAACCTTCCAGATTGCTTGCTTCACCACTGATTAAGTGTATCTTATATTGATGTGCCAAGACCCCCTCCCCCTATATAACATATTGGGGTCCTAGGGTTACAAATTTAGGTAGGCTACATCAGTGGAGGTAGAGGCCTCCACGGCTCCAGTATCTCAGGATTGTACTCTAAGTCTTTCTGAATCTTCGTGTATTTTCCATGGGCCTCCCAATGTGGCCCAGGACAGACCCGACCTTGAGGTCCTCGGTCCAGCTGACCATGCTGGAACCGAGTGGTCCGAGGCCCCTTAGGGCACATTGTCAATGGGGCATCGCGTCGCCTCAAGGAGATGATCGACGCCTTATCCCTGCCATTGGTTTCGCTATTAGCTTCCACAAGAGCCCTCTCTTGCCGATGCATGCAACCCTCAAGGTGCCATCTAAGACCCAGTATACCCTCGAATGTTGTGTTGAGGGATTACTCTTGATCATGTATTTTTTAGTTGCATCAACAAACATCACTACACTACAAGATACATGTAAGGAACACTCGCTAAAAGATACTCCCCACGTTGAACATTATAAGATGTTCTGACTTTTTTATAAATCAGATGTATGTTAGACATGTTTTAATGTGTTTTTTCACTCATTTGAGTCTGTGTGTAGTCAATATTGAAATATTTGAATCATCTTATTTTTTACATCAAAGTACTCTTTATTGGAAGGTGATCACCATAGTATCTTTTACAAGAGTATCAACAGTATCTACTGGTGAATCTTCCATCCACACTGCACACACCTTACTTCTAGATAGTTTTGCTAAATCATGGGCATTATAATTAGTCTCTCTAGGAGCATGCTCAAAAATAATATGTGTAAAATCACATGCAAGGTTATATGTATCATTAAAAACCGTTGCCGATAGACCGAAAGAGCAACCTCCATTCTTCATTGTCTCTATGACCTTGATGTTGTCAAAAAATTGCATCTAAGAATACGTTTCCATATGAGAAATTGAGTCTCATATATGTGTTTATCAAACTTCCATCCAATACAAAGGTATCTGCATTTTCCTTCTAATCTAACATAAGTTTATTTCTAGCTTGGTTCATTCATATAATTAGTTTCAGATATGATATGCATTTATTGCTTTCAAGTCACCAATAATGTGTACAATACTTCTTAAGTCATTATCATATGTCTCATATAGACTCGCTTGCGGTTGTCCTCATTGTCGAGCAGATCCAAGTGTCATCAAACTTCTTGGTGCATGCATCGGTCTTCTCCATATATGTCTTAGGTTGTGCCCATAACCGTTAGAAGTATATATCCGTTAGGCATGCTGCATAAGTATAGAAGGTATGAAGCAATAACAGGTACTACGTAGAATATATGATACCATACTTAAGAAGCAAATAGTTCCATGTAACGAAGCATGTACTCTTCCTATATGATATATGTCACTCAGTCTTGATTATTGGATTTAATTCCGCATTATTCAAAAAATAGGAAGCATGGTGACAATGTTAAATACAAACAATTCTCTTGAAAACACAATATCAACTACAAAACATAGTAAAAATATGTTCTTATTTCCCCAAACTATCTGGATGGTAGAAATATACAATAAAGTTAGGAGGCATGGATATTAAGAAGCATCAATTTGTTATCATCTTGAAGTAATTCATATCTAGTGGAAGCATATAATTTTGTAACAGAAAACGAGCATTGAGTGTAACCAACATGTGTGTGCATCGATCATTTTTTGTTCAGTAAAGATATGCCATCCATTTTTTTATCATTTTTTGATCTTCCTTCGGTCAATGGCGAGCTTGGGGCAAGGTGAGTTCGGATCCCGATGGACAGGGGATCATTTTTTGGCGGTGATGTAGGAACACGAGGACGCAATGGAAGGCAATCTCCTGGGTGGGGTGCTTAGGTGGTTCAGGGGATCATTTTTTGGCGGTGATGTAGGAACACGAGGACGCAATGGAAGGCAATCTCCTGGGTGGGGTGCTTAGGTGGGTAACCAGGCAGGTGAGAACAACAAGGAATTGGAGAGAGATGAGACGTGTGCGTGATTAGGGGGGAGGATTTATAAGAGAATCTCTAACAGATGACGCAAAAATAGGGCAACCCAAAATAGGTTATGTAAAAATTATACGTCACCAAAATGGGTGTTTTACATCACTTGCTCATTTTGTACTTTTCCAATAGATGTATAATAGGGCACCTGTGTCAGAATAGGTAACTATTTCAATCTCTCCTTCCCAATTTTAACTAAACAATAACAATCACAAGCATATGAACAACAATACGAACTAAAATTATCACCAAGATCATGACACATAAAAATACTTTACAAATCCACATAGTATAGCAAAGACTAGTTTACCATGGACATGGTTCAACACAAACACAAGCAAAATGCATAGTAGGATGACTCGGCATAGTTCAACACAAACGAATAACTCTCATGCATCATTGCCAACATTGGCATCTTCTTGTTGCTCCACGTTATCGTTGACAACATTGGTGTTGTTGGTCATATGGGAGTTATAATATCCACCTCCGCCAACCATGCGACCACCTCCCGTAGCACCACCCAAGTCGTTGGACATGCCACTAACTCCCATAGCTCCACCCAAGCGGGCAGCCATGACACCTCCCATAGCACCCATCAACCCTCCATTGAAACCCCCATGCCTCATCACATAGCATTGTTCATGGCACCAATGTAGCCACCACTAATGCCTCCCATTGCATTCCTAAGCCCTCCTTTGAAGGTTGCCATCATTTGTTTCTTTGCCAACACGATCGAGAAAAAGCTCCACATATGCCTTTTGCTTCTCATCCATGCCACTAGTGTCCATGAATATTAACCTTTTCTCTTGCTCCATAGCTCGGGCTTGTTATTCCATAGCTACCTTCCTCTCCTGCGTGGACACATTAGGCTCCTCGGTTGTCGTCCTCCTCTTCTCCAATGCCACATTCCGTTGCTCCGCATGTCTTTGCTCTTCTAGTTCCTTCAATTTCATGGCCTTTCTCTCCTCATTCATCACTTTGGGAGCATTCATCATTGCCTCCATTGACTCCTTGATGTCATCATCTCCGGTCTTCTTTCCATTCTCCTTGGCCACCTTTCTTCCTAATGGCTTCTTGGTCATAGCAAGCGAATTGGGAGTGGTGCTCTGTTTCCCTTCATCACTCGATGCTTCGCCATCATCTTCTTCATCACCATCCACAATGGTAGCATCTCCCACCGAGTTGTTTCTTTTTGGAATCTCATAGAGCTCACAGTTCTTCCACTCTTCATCATTCTCAACTTCAACCCAACAATGATACAAAGTGAGTGATTTGCCCAACTTCATTGGCTAGCCTCTTGCCCTTCTTGTTGGCTACCTTAAACAAGTTTTGAGCAATGTTTTTCTACAAATGACAATAGAAAAATGTAATTAGCCATTTACAAAACAATGGAAATTATGAATCATGAATAAATATATGGCAATATGACTATGCAAACACTCACCCGGTCATCGTCGTTGGTGCCACTTGGGTTCATAATATCAACTTGTACCAAACATGCACTCTACTTGGGTTGATAATCGATGGAGATTGTACCCCATCGATGACGAATAGATGTCACCGTGCACCCATTGTTGGCCTTATTTATTGCATTATGATCTCCTTCATCCCTCTCTAGTAGGTGTCCTTTGCTTGCTCTGTGCCAACGACGTGATCTAAGCCCACCTTTTTCCATGCCACGACAATCAACTTATGTTCATCTGTAGTGTAGTTCGCCGTTCTTCCCCTTAGAGCCTCATCCAAGAACTCCTCATAGTACTCGTCAATATTATCCTCATCATAGTTTGCCTCATATTTGGTTGATGGGGTTTCATACTCTTGGGATCCCACATTCATTTGTTGCAAAAATGTCTCGTCGTCAACTCTACATTCCTGAACACTGCACATCGATCACACAAAGTTGCATACAAATTAATAAAATCAACAGGAAAGTGAAAGACAAAAAAGAGGCAAAAAAACTACATTGCGACATTCCAGAGCACGTGCGGGGCAATCGGTGGCGGTGGTGGGAGAACCTCCTCTTCCCCTATGGGTGGCGGTGGCGTGGGGAGAACCTCCTTGACGACGGCCACCTCGGGGACGACGCTCAGCCTCGACCTGTGGATGGTCGTGCCCTTTGCTTCTTCGCTTTCTCCCTAGTGGTCGCGAGCTACTGCCTCTTAGCCCCGATGTCGGTGGCTGGCTTTCGCCCTTTCACCGGCTTCTTGACCGCCACGGAGACGATCTGGGCAAGATTTGCGGCCACGATGACTGGCCGTGGCGCAAAAAACACCGTGTGGCGTTGGGCGGCCCCATAGGGTTTGGAGGGGCCTCGGCGACGGCTATTAGGGCGGTGGAAGTGCATAAGCGACCGGTGGATGGGTGTGAAGGGCGTCTGTGGTCAGTCCATGGCGACCCAATGGTCGGCGACGGGCGGGAAGGTGCGCGAGGGCGGGATGGAAGGGGGGAGGTTAAAAAAGGTGGTTGGGGTCTCGCGCGTGTGTGATTTTATTTTACGTCACCTGGGCAGGTGATCTATATTTGCGTCACCTCGGGCCAAATATACATCGGGGTGTAAAATTTTTACATCACCATATAGGTCTAGGTCACTTGTTGGAGAAGCATTTTTGGGCCCAAGTGATGTATAAGTTAGTTTTTACATCACCAAGCCTAATATACATCATCTGTTAGAGATGCTCTCAAAACGTGCATCAAAACATGGTGGTTAGCAACAGCAAGACCCAAGGCTCCACCGGCTGGCTATGCTAAAATCCACGTGGACGCTGGTGTGAGGTACGAAGAGGGAGGATCTGCAGCTATTGTTTGTCGAGACGATCATGGCAACTATCTGGGAAGCTCTGGTATGGTCATCTATGGAATCTTTGACCGTACTTCATTAGAGGTCATTGCCTACGGGGAGGCACTAGCGCCGGCAGAGGATCTCAATTTGCACAACTTCGTAGTTGCTTCAGACTGCAAGCAAGTTATTTCTGACATTTAAAAAGGGATTAGAGACCCTTATAATGCAAACATTAGTGAAATCGACCTCAAAGATACTTTGTTTAATTGTAATTTTTGTTTCGAGGGTCGTGTTGTTATTTATGAAGCATATAGCTTAGCTAGATTTGCTCTCTCTTAGGGTCTAGGTCGTCACGTCTGGTTTGGCCACCCCCATGATCTTACTTGTATCCCACAACATGTGGATTTTGATGATGAATAAAGTTTTTCCACAACTAAAAAAACCAACAGAGTATGGGGTTAAACTGTGTTTTCTCTCGTCCATGGATCAAGCAAATATCAATGGCCCACGAGTGGTCTCGTGAATGCTTCGTATCAGACTACTGATACAAAGTATTTCCCTTTTCATTATGCACTAATTTTCACAATTTCCACCATAAATACCAGGAACAAATAGCAATTACTTTCGTTGAATTTCCTAGAGCGAGGAGCACATGTTCTTCATCTCCTTGCAGCAATAAATATTCTAGCACAGTTTCTTCCATATGATTCACATCACATGCTTTATCAATAGCAAAGTCCAAACCCAGTAACCACCATACCTCTTTAGCTTTTGCACAAGTCTGTCAGCCAAAGTCACCCAACATGGTAGCAATCCTGACAAAGTTTGCCAGGGGAAATTTTTAACCTTAAGCTCTAGATCGTCTGTATTTTCTCCTAATATTTTATGTCCATAATGGTTGTGCCACTCCGTAAAGTATGTCGATCTCACTGAAAAACTTCCATTTTTGCACAAGTTTCATACTACGAAGTCCAACATATCAAATTCAGGCAACGGAATCACAAGGATCCGCAATGAACGATGTTAAGTACTCCCTCCGTTTCTAAATATAAGGTCTTTAGAGATTTCATTATAGACAACATACGGATGTATATAGACATATTTTAAAATATAGATTCATTCATTTTGATCCGTATGTCGTCTATAGTATAATCTCTAGAAAGTCTTATATTTAGAAACGAAGGTAGTACATCCTCTGTTTCCAAATACGGAAACAGAGGCAGTACATGTTATACTCCATCCATAGAAACGAACAATAGTCAGCATAACTACAGTCATCATCCTCCACACCTCGAAGCAAATGCTCCCTCTGTAAACAAATATAATACATTTTAGAACACTATGAAGTAATGACCTAAAACGTCTTACATATTCTAGTGATTTAAAGCATCTTATACTTATTTAAGGAGGGAGTAATATTATTATCCTACAAATGTAGAATAGACTGAGCTGTGTTGCTGATATGACGGTACCAAAACACAGGCAGTTAGCATTTCCTGATCACACATAGTTTTCAATTTGCACAGAGTTGCCTCGCCAAAGTATACTGGACAAGTTCACGGCATCTGGAGCTACAAAATCGATTTGGTCCCACAGTTCCGTAAAAATCAAACACATTGTTCCTGTAGCTTGGAACAGTTTTCTCTGGATCGTTTAAATGATACAGGCACATAACAAAACCAAAATTGACAGCTCCAAAAATAATACTGCACGTAACATTTTAGAGCACAAGAAAATGTCAGGGACTATGATTCTTCATTCTTGGCCGCCAATCTAATGTTCTTCCCATCCACAGAAAACCTGGAGCTCGAAGCTATCTGCAACAAACGAAACAGTATCATTGCATCACTGAGCAAGAGTCCAAAATAGGAAGAAAATTGGTACTCAACGCTATTCTCCATTTCATGCTAATTACCTTGTCCATCAGCAGAGCATGCAGCTGCTCCTTATCTTTCAACAGGCCAGATTCTGAAACTTCCTCGATAACTAGCTTTTGTAGCTTCTTTAACTTCATAGCTCCATCCGAATTCTGAAAGAAACATTCACTTAACGCTAACACCAGGTAGCAACAGAAAAATTACAAAAGCAACCTTGCATATAGCTTTACCGTCTCCAGTATCTTCATAATAATTTTCTTCCACTTGATTTTCTGCTTCTTCATGTCTTGATGATTGGCACCATTGACCAGTTCTTCTGCAACAATTTTGCTCTTTGTTTTGAGTTCCCCTTCTCCATTTTCAGATTGTATCACCTCTCCAGTCTTCAAGTTCAATAGATTTTGTCTTTTTGCATTATCTGGCTCCTCTGAGGTTGTGCTATCTGTTCTCTTTCTCTTCACAACATCTTTGTCAGCATCTCTTTCACCGTCAGCACCCTTGCCGCCATTTAGTTGTGAAGATGCCGTTGTTGCTGCTCCACCAGTTTCCTTGTCATTTGGAGTTTGTTCAGCTCCATTTTCTTGCTTCTGAGAAGCATGATAGGCTTTTGCTTTTGCCCTATGTTTCCTGCCATCAGCATGGCCCAAGAGAGTTTGCTTGCTAGTGGTAGTTGTATTGCATAGGCTGAGATGCAAACCCGGGATAGTTATGTTAGAAGACATGTTAGTGAAAACTGAGACTGCTTATGCTGAAATGACCTGACTTCATGGCCAAAAAAGGGGTTACTTATCTAAACAGCAAGGACATGAGTGCCCTATACATCTGAAGTTTCCATAAATGAAAAGATCCCCAAAATAGGGTGATCATGAAAGGCATTTGCTAATACAATCAATCAACAAAATATAATAAAGAAGTTTCAAAGCTTTGACTTTATAAAACTTTCAACATTGCCTTATTTTGCTATGTTCCTATAGGGGCACCACATTATTATGCATCAGGCCAC
The DNA here is from genome assembly GCA_022496015.1 of Hordeum marinum. Lineage (NCBI taxonomy): Eukaryota > Viridiplantae > Streptophyta > Magnoliopsida > Poales > Poaceae > Hordeum > Hordeum marinum. Next base: position 259,966,430 of record CM039674.1, on the reverse strand, counting down.
TCATGTATTTGAGAATGTTCCAGTCAAGTTGTTTGTGGCTGGTGACAACAGTACACAGCATACACGAATTACGAACATAAATCGTAATATAAACTTCAACGATTTCAAACATATTAGTTCAGAGATACAAATATGGAGCAAAGTTTTACTAAGGAACCTGCAAACACCATTGCACATATACTGAGGATCACGTTGGCATACCTGCAGAACCAAGGAGGGCGTGTCGACAACCCAACATTGATATCAACATCAGCATTTGGGTTTGGCTTGTCTAGCTTATCCTGTGCATTGCTGGATGGCTTGTTCAGTCCCTTGGGACCATACTTCTCCTGAAATGACAATACATGGGAGAAATGAGTACCTACAGGACCAATAATTAACTAGCATTTGTTCCAATGTACTCCCCCCTTCCTAAATATTTGTCTTTTTAGAGATTCAACTATGGACTACATACGAAGCAAAATGAATGAATCTACACTTTAAATTATGTCTATATACATCCGTATGTAGTCCATAGTGAAATCTCTAAAATGACAAATACTGTATTTAGGAACGGATGGAGTATCATACAGAGAATGCACTCTGAACAACCCATTCAAAATACTGACTTGTGCCCTGAACTAACACCGTTCCATGGTTCACAAACTGGGGATCCAGACAGGCCGACATAGCAATTCACATTAAGAAACCTAATCTACAAAAATACAAAAGGCACACATAATCGCCCCCAAAGGCTGCAATCTTACACGCCAATTATCCCAATCCAGCAACCACAGTTTACATGTTACCTAAATTGTACAGCCGTAAGTGTCACGGTTCATCAAATCCGATAACAGAAGAGTAAATTTCATAACAGAAAGAGAAGCAATGGAACTCACCGCCTCGGAGATGCACTGGGTGTGCGCCTGGATGGTGTGCTGGCTGAAGACTGCGCCGCAGTCGATGCAGGAAAGCTGCACAAAACCGAACCAAACAGTCGCACAATCGCATGTCAGTATCCCAATAAGCAAGCTAAATCCACGCAGAGAGAGAGAGAGAGAGAGAGAGAGAGAGAGAGAGAGAGACGGCGCATCACCTTGTAGGCGGAGCATGAGCGGAAGTGGCCGGCAAGCTTGGGCTTCTTGAGATTCTCGCCGCAGTCTTCGCACTGAAACCAAACCATTGCGGCGTTCCGGAGGTTTCCGGAATGTGTCTGGGGGGCGGACCGGCAAGGTGCGTGCACTAGGGTTTTTGGCTGCGGGGAGGCGATGCGAGACAAGAAGAGGAGAAGGGCGAACAGCCACGGTCTTTTTCGGCTGCGGTAGAGCATTCTTCCCCGGGAATGGCCCAAGGGCCCATCTACCATCATGGGCCAGGGCTTTCGCGAGCTGGTGAAGTTTACATATTTATCGAAACCAATTGTCAATTATTATTTTTAAGAAAACCCAAATATTCCATACACAAAGGAGAAGTGAAGATGATATTTCTTCAGATGTTCCCAACCAATGCACGTGGGCATGGCGGCTTCCCAACGCATTTTTATCAACGACATTGGGATATTTGAAGTGATGAAGTATCCTTCCCCCCTACCCTTAAAAAAGAACGAGTGAGGCCCAAGTAGATGAACCCAACTCTCTTAACCCAATTTCGTCCGATCAAGTTATCTAATGTCATATACAAAATTGCATCGAAGGTTGTTGCAAACATGTTGAAAGTAATTTTGTCAAATATTATATCAGATTAGCAATCAACTTTCGTTCCATCGCAGCTCATAACTAACAACATCATATGTGCATATGAGTGTATATATTTTATGAAGAGAAGTAAGGCCAAGAAGAAAAACTATTTCATTAAAGTTAGACATGATGAAGGCATATGACACACTAGAGTGGGCTTACCTCGGTGCCTTCATGGTCCAATTGGGTTTTGACTAGCACTTGGTTGACATTCTAATGGGCATGATTAGCTCTTTCATTCTCGGTCTTGTTCAATGAAGAGAAGCTTGAATCTTTTAAACCATCATGAGGTATTCGACAGGGAGATTCGATCTCTCCTTATCTTTTCTTGATTGCAGCAGAGGCCCTTTTGTGCCTCCAAAAAACCACTTCTCAATCATCTATGCTTGGTAGGATCAAGGTGGCACACACAGCTCCGGCTGTCAACCACCTCCTATTTGCAGATGATAGCATGTTGCTTTTCAAGTCAAGTAATGAGGGGTCGTGTGTGGGGGGCCCTAATCATAAGTTGAAGCCTCCGATTGTGCGTGCACAGTGATCCCAAGATCAATGCCCACTGAACATACATAACTGAATAACAAGAGTTTTACATCCATTACATAACGTCTTACACAGATATGACCATTATGGTCAAGTCTTACATAGATAGGGCCGTGAGGGCCAAACATCAAATAAACACTCACATCAGAAATCTTCAGCCATAACTTGGACCCATGTCATTTGCCTTAACCCTACACACATTCTGAGTGGGAAAGCGTCCTAGTTCGCATGTTTGTCACCAAAGACTCATCCTCAAATTCATGTTCTCTCATGCCTGGTCCATTAAATAACCAGGGACAAGCTAGTGAGTACTTTCGAATGTACTCTCAAGCAACCCATGATCGCTAAAAGAATGACATGCACGGTTCATCACTAAGTTAGTAGTTTTTTGTGGAAAGCTAGTTTTTGAGTGTAACGACATGTCCTAACAGTTTAGAAATCATGAAGCAATAGGTTACAGATATCAATATAAACAAAGTATCTCAACTCTAGTTTCATCATCTCGATAGACCATCTATCATAGTTCAAGGATTTCCTTCAGACACCCGGGTTTTGTAAAACTCTTGATGTAGTTTAAGAAGCACCACTCAACTGTCATTGACCGTGAACACGGATATTCGAAAATTTTGACACTATGTAGAGGTTGCACACTTTACTCACAAAACTTGGGGAACTTTTGTGTCAATCCACGACACGCGGTATATTACATACCCAAGGTAAGCACCCGAACGATAACTTTTCACATACGATACTAACATAGAGTCCACTTGTTGGTACCCAGCCCTCGTGTCATATCATCACCCTAAATAAGTTTAACACTTCCGCTTCCATGAGAGGACACAACTGTGTGCCTAGTGTCTGTAAAAACAGCCATAGTTGTCCATTCCGGCACGACCCCGTAACTAGAGTGACCAAGTCACTCCTGCCACTAGTAATGCAGAATCTTTGCTAGTAACGAGCAAGGTACTCAATAACGCCCCGTGCTACAAGGGGTAGTGTGGTTGTACATGTATGGTTGGGACGATCGACAACTCTTAAATCTAATCTGTTTTCGAAAACATACACACTCATCTTGCCTCGGTACACCACTTCTTTATCAAGTGGTCACCTATCTCATCTTCTCCTAAGTGGATTAGGGTCACCCTTTGGGGGTTTCGAAATATTTGACAAATCACTTTCGTTTTACTCAATGCATATCCCATCCCATTTTGCTAGCCAACTACTTGCACCTATCTACTTCCCACTCGCATAACTCTAAACGGAAGTAGAGTCATGAACAATGCAAGTATCAACGGTTCATGCAACGGAGACAAACCTATACATGTTGCCACCACAACATCAACTATAATTCCATGCACAAAAATAGTTTCATCATCATGGTCAAAGGCTACTTGCCTGGCTCAGCAAAGTCTTTCAAGTGCTTCCCCTCCAACTCCTTCGTCAACAACGTGATCTAACGTCGCAAAGTAACAAGGCAAAAATAATACCAGGGTGAAAACTAAAAATACCATATTTTCTTAGTTTTGGAGTTGGAGTGAGAGAAAAATAGACTGATTTTTGAAGGTGGAATTAAATGCGTAGATATTGATTTAAATGTGAACAATGAATAAAAAGTTGTCCAAATGGAGTGGGAGTTGTGCCATTCAATAGCTGGGACTATTTCAAGATTTTAGGAGTTTGAATCATTGCATTTGGACAAAAAAAATTGGTGTGAGGAATGTTTGGAAAACCACTGGAAAACAGAAGAAAAAATGCCACTGAGTGGTTGAGCTAGAGACCCAACTGGGCTGGCCTAGAGACAAACCAGCCTGGGGTGAACTGGTGCACGCGTGCATCGCGTTCAAACCCGACAAGCGGGGCCCAAGCGCCAATCTCACACAAAGGGAGGGAGAGAGGGGGAATGACAGGTGGGGCCCACCTTTCATCTCCTACCTCATGACCGAGGGGAGGGAGCTCACCGGCGGCAATAGGAGGCATGGCAAGGCAAGCGAAGGGTACAAGCATGCTCCGAGTCGATCCTACGTTCGGGAGGAGGTGGAGATGGACACCAGAGATGCCTGGTTCACTAGTGATGACCAACAGGGCGACATCGCTTCGGGAGAGGGTCGCTCCGGTCTCCCAGAGCTACAAAGGAAGGGGAAATGCCATGGGGGTGCATCAGTGGGGTGCCACGTATCCATAGGAGAAAGAAAAAGTGTCGGAGGTGGTATGTACCGCGAGATCACCGGCATCCCGAGGCGGAGGGCTCTGGTCGAGCATAAGGGATCTGGGAGGTTGCGTGGGTGGTGTGTGTGTGCACGATTGATGTGGGAGAGAACAAGTGAGGTGTAGAGGGGGACTCGGGTGGCTTAAATAGTGAAGCCACGGTGCACCATGAGCATTGCTCACGGGCGTTCACGGGAATGGTTGTGGTGGCTGTTGGGAGAGTCAAGGGGGTCCCTACGGTGTCCATGGGGGTACTGTAGCACGTTGGGGAGGGAGAGGGAGGGGCGAGGCCGAGCATTTGCCGAACGAGGCGGCGCCGGGCACGTGCAGTAGAGGGAGAGAGCATGAGGGAGGAGAGGCCCGACACGGTGGCACGTCACGAATGCTGAGGGGCCTTGACTGACGCCCGAGGTAGGCTCGAGGTGGCCTGGAGGGGTGGCATGGTGCGATGTCAACGCTCGGGTGTCCTGTAGTGTGCTCCGGAGCGGCGTTTTGGCCAGCATGGGCATGCCATTACACGCTCTAGTATGTCCACTTGTGTCCATTGTTGGGGAACATCGCATGGGAAACAAAAAAATTCCTACGTTCATGCAAGACCTATCCATGGTGATGAGCATCTACGAGAGGGAGAGTGGATCTACATACCCTTGTAGATCACTAAGCGGGAAGCGTTAAGAAACGCGGTTGGTGTAGTCGAACGTCTTCGCGATCCAAATCGCCGAGTGTCCTGCGATCTCATCACGATCCTTCCCGCGATCCAATCACGATCCGTCCCGCAAACTCATCACAATCCGTCCCGCGATCTCATCACGATCCGTCTCGCGATCTTGATCACGGTCCTTTCGATCTAGCGCCGAACGGACAACACCTCCGCGTTCAGCACACGTACAGCTCGATGACGATCTCCGCCTTCTTGATCTAGCAAGAGGGAGTGGAGAGGTAGAAGAGTTCTCCAGCAGCGTGACGGCACCGCGGCGATGGTAGTGGAGCAATTCCGACAGGGCTTCGCCTAAGCACTGGAGAAAACCGATCTAGATGAGAAACTATGCACTAGAGGAACGGGTAGCATGTGGCTGAAAAAACTAGTGCAAAACCCTAAAACCTCTAGTATATATAAGAAGAAGAGAGGAGGAGGCTTGGCCAAAGGGCCAATCCTAGGAGGCTTCGGCCGAACCAAGGAGGAGAGGAGGATTCCTCCTCCAATCCTAGTAGGACTAGGACTCCTCCTTATTTTTGCCTTTTTGCCTATTCCCACCTTTTTCTCTTTGGGCTTTTCTTTCCAGCCGCATGGGCCTTATGTGGGACTTCCACCAGCCCACTAAGGGCTGGTATTCACTCTCCCACAGCCCATGTAGGCTCTTGGGTCGAAATTCCCCTCCCGATGGTCTCCCGGTACACTACCGGCATTCCCGGTACACTACCGATGAGCTCAAAACTTTTCCGGTGACCAAAATAGGACTTCCTATATATCAATCTTTACCTCCGGACCACTCCGGAGCTCCTAGTGACGTCCGGGGTCTCATACTGGGACTCCGAACAACCTTAGGTCACCACCATACATAACTCTATACTACCGAAACGTCACCGAACCTTAAGTGTGCAGACCCTGCGGGTTTGAGAACTATGTAGACATGACCGAGACACCTCTACGGTCAATAACCAATAGCGGGACTTGGATGCCCATATTGGTTCCTACATAATCTACGAAGATCTTTATCGGTCAAACCTCTATGTCAAGGATTCAGTTAATCTCGTATGATGTTCCCTTTGTTCTTCGGTATGTTACTTGCCCGAGATTCGATCGTCGGTATCTTCATACCTAGTTCAACCTCGTTACCGGCAAGTCTCTTTACTCGTTCCGTAATACAAGATCCTGTGACTAACACTTAGGCCCATTCCTTGCAAGGCTTGTTGTGATGTTGTATTACCGAGTGGGCCCTGAGATACCTCTCCATCACACAGAGTAACAAATCCCAGTCTTGATCCATGCCAACCCAACAGACACCCTCGGAGATACCTATAGAGTACCTTTATAGTCACCCAGTTACGTTGCGATGTTTGATACACACAAGGCACTCCTCCGGTGTCAGTGAGTTGCATGAACTCATGGTCATAGGAATAGATACTTGACATGTAGAAAACAGTAGCAATAAACTGACACGATCATATGCTACGTTTTTAGTTTGGGTCTTGTCCATCCCATCATTCTCCTAATGATGTGATCCCGTTATCAAATGACATCTCATGTCAATGGCTAGGAAACCTTATCCATCTTTGATCAACGAGCTAGTCTATTAGAGGCATTCTGGGGACATGGTGTTGTCTATGTATCCTCACATGTATCTGAGTTTCCGATCAATACAATTATAGCATGGATAATAAACGATTATCATGAACAAGGAAATATGATAATAACTAATTTATTATTGCCTCCAGGGCATATTTCCAACAGTCTTCCACTTGCACTAGAGTCAATAATCTAGTTCACATCACCATGTGATTCGCATTGTTATGAATCTAACACCCAATGAGTTCTGGGGTTCGATCATGCTTTGCATGTGAGAGAGGTCTTATAGTCAATGGGTCCGCGACATTCTGATCCGTGTGTACTTTGCAAATCACTATGTCAAACTATAAACACTGCTACCACACTCCACTTGGTACTATTCCAAATGGCTGCTCCACTATACGTATCTGGATTGCTACTAAGAGTCATCCGGATTAATGTTAAAGCTTGCATCGACGTAACTCTTTACGACAAACCCTTTATCACCTCCATAATCGAGAAACATTTCCTTAGTCCTATGGTTACTAAGGATAATTTTGCCCGTTGTCCAGTGATCCATTCATGGACCACTCTTGTACCCCTTGACAGACTCAATGCAAGGCACACACACAGGTGTGGTACACAGCATGGCATAATATCGAGCCTATGGCTAAGGCATAGGGGACGACATTCATCCTTTCTCTTTCTTCTGCCGTTGTCAAGCTTTGAGTCTCACTCAACTTCACACCTTACAAATCAGGCGAGAACTCTTTCTCTGACTGATCCATTTTGAACTCTTTCAAAGTCTTGTCAAGGTATGTACTCATTGAAAGTCTCATCAAGCATTTTGATCTATCTCTATAGATCTTGATGCTCAACAATTAGGTAGATTTATCCGGGTCTTCCTTTGAAAATCACTTTTCAAACAACCGTTCATGCTTTACAGAAATTCTACATTATTTCCGATCAACAATATGTCATCCACATATACTTATCAGAAATTCTATAGTGCTCCCACTCACTTTATTGTAAATACAAGTTTCTCGTAAACTTTGTATAAACTACAAACTTTGATCACCTCATCAAAGTGTGTATTCCAACTCCGAGATGCTTGCTCCAGCCCTTAGATGGACTGCTGGAGCTCGCACACCTTTTAGCATCCTTAGGACTGACAAAACCTTCTGGTTGTATCACATACAACCTTTCCTCAAGTAAACCGTTAAGGAAACGATGTTTTGACATCCATCTGCCAGATTTCATAATTGGAAAATGCAGCAACTGATAACATAATTCCAACAGACTTTAGCATCACTACGAGTGAGAAAGTCTCATCATAGTCAACTCCTTAAACTTGTCATAAATTTCTTGGCAACAAGTCGAGCTTTATAAATGGTGACATTTACCATCAGCGTTTGTCCTCATCTTAAAGGTCCATTTGTACTCGACGACCTCCCGTCCAATGAGCAAGTCTACCAAAGTCTATACTTGGTTTTCATACATGGATCCTTTCTCGAATTTCATGGCGTCTAACCATTTTTCAGAATCCGGGCACATCATCGCTTCTCCACAGCTCATAGGTTCATCGTTGTCCAACAACATGACCTCCAAGACAGGGTTGTCGTACCGCTCAGGAGCAGTACACATCCTTGTCGACCTACGAGGTTCAATAGTAACTTGATCCGAAGCTTCATGGTCATCATCATTAACTTCCTCTTCAACTAAGGCATGCTTCACAGAAACATCTTCCGGTGCTGCGCTACTCTCTGGTTGAACAAAGGTTCAACAACCTCATCAAGTTCTATCTTACTCCCACTCAATTCTTTCGAGAGAAACTTTTTCTCAAGAAAGGACCCAGTTTTAGCAACAAACATTTTATGCTTGGATCTGAGATAGAAGGTTCACCCAACTGTTCTTAGGGTATTCTATGAAGATTCATTTGTCCGCTTTGGGTTCAAGCTCATTAGGTGAAAACATTTTCCACACAAGAGTCGCAGCCCCAAACATTAAGAAATGATAGCTTAGGTTTCTATCAAACCATAATTCACACGGTGTCATCTCAACGGATTTAGATGGTGCCCTATTTAAAGTGAATGTAGTTGTCTCTAATGCATAACCCCAAAATTATAGTAGCAAAACGACAAGAGACATCATAGCACACACCATATCCAATAGAGCACGACTATGACGTTCGGACACACCATCACACTAGGGTGTTCCACGTGGCGTGAGTTGTGAAACAACTTTCACATTGTCTAAAGTTGTATGCCAAACTCGTAACTCAGATATTCACCTCCACGATCATATCACAGACATTTTTATCATCTTGTCACGATGATCTTAAACTTCACTCTGAATTTGCTTGAACCTTTCAAACCATTCAGACTTGTGTTTCGTTAAGTAAATATACACTATATCTACTCAAATCATCAGTGAAGTTAAGAAAATAACGATATCCATCGCACGCTACAAGACTCATTGGATTGCATACATGAACATGTATCATTTCCAATAAATCACTTGCCCGCTCCATCAAACCAGAAAACGGGGTCCTTAGTCATCTTGACCAAGAGGCATGGTTCGCATGTCTCAACCGATTCGAAATCGAATGAGTCCAAAGATCCATCAGCATGGAGTTTCTTCATGCGTTTTATACCAGTATGACATTTAGCGGCAGTGCCACAAGTACGTGGTACTATTATTATTAACTTTGTATCTTTTGGCATCAATGTTATGAACATGTGTATTACTACGATCAAGATTCAACAAACCATTCTCACTGGGTGCATGACCATTGAAGGTATTATTCATATAAACAGAATAACCATTATTATCTAACTTAAATGAATAACCATGTTGCAATAAACATGATCTAATCACGTTCATGCTCAATTGAAAACACCAAATAACATTTATTTAGGTTCGTCACTAATCCCGAAGGTAGAGAGAGCGTGCGATGTTGATCACATCAACCTTGGAAACATTTCCAACACACATCGTCACCTCACACTTAGCTAGTATCCGTTTATTTCGTAGCTTTTACTTCGAGTTACTAACATTTAGCAACCGAACCGGTATCCAATACCCAGGTGCTACTAGGAGTACTCGCAAGGTACACATCATTAACATGTATATCAAATATACTTCTATCGATGTTGCCAGCCTTCTTATCTACCAAGTATCTAGGGTTGTTCCGCTTCAGCGACCGCTCTCCTCATAATCGAAGCACTTAGTCTCGGGTTTGGGTTCAACTTTCGGTTGCTTCACTAGAGCAGCAACTGACTTGCTATCCATGAAGTTTCCCTCCTTGCTCTTGCCCTTCTCGAAACTAGTGGTTTGACTAACCATCAACACTTGACGCTCCTTGATTTCTACCTTCGCGGTGTCAAACATCGCGAACAGCTCAGGGATCATTATTTCTATCCCTGGCGTTTTATAGTTCATCACCAAGTTCTAGTAGCTTAGTGACAGTGACTTGGAGAACTATATCAATCACTATCTTATCTGGAAGATCAACACCCACTTGATTCAAGCGATTGTAGCACCCAGACAATCTGAGCACATGTTCAACGATTGAGCTATTCTCCTTCATCTTGCAGACAAAGAATCTTGTTGGAGATCTCATATCTCGCAACACGGGCATGAGCCTGAGATCCTAATTTTAGCTCTTAGAACATCTCATATGTCCCGTGACGTTCAAAACCTTTCGGAGCCTCAATTTTAAGCCGTAATGCATGACGCACTAAACTATCAAGTAGTCATCAGAAGGTGCCTGTCAGATGTTCATAACATCTACAGATGATGCTAGAGGGGTTGGCGCATCGAGTGGTGCATTAAGGACATAAGCCTTCTGTGTAGCAATGAGGACAATCCTCAGATCATGGACCCAGTCCGCAATATTGCTACCATCATCTTTCAACTCTATTTCTCTAGGAACATATAAAAATTCAAGGGAGCTACAGCGCGAGCAAGTAATCTACAACATAATTTGCAAAGACACTAGTGACTATGTTCATGATAATGAGTTCAATTAATCATATTACTGAAGAACTCCCACTCAAATTGACATCCCTTCGGTCATTCGAGTGATACATGATCCAAATTCACCAACTCAAGTCTGATCATCACGTGAGTTGAGGTGGTTTCAATGGTGAACATCATCATGTTTATCATATCTACTATATGACTCATGTTCGACCTTTCGATCTCTTGTGTTCGGAGGCCATGTATGTACATGCTAGGCTCGTCAAGTTTAACCCGAGTGTTCTGCATGTGCAACACTGGCTTGCACCCGTTGTATGTGAACGTAGAGTCTATCACACCCGATCATCACATGGTGTCTCGACACGACGAACTTTCGCAATGGTGCACACTCAGGGAGAACACAATTTATCTTGAAATTAAGTGAGGGATCACCTTATAATGCTACCGTCATCCTAAGCAAAACAAGGTGCATAAAAGGATTAACATCACATGCAAATCATAAGTGACATGATATGGCCATGAACATGTGCTTTTGATGTCCATCCTTAAAGCACCAACATGACCTCCATCGTCACCGGCATAGCACCATGATCTCCATCATTGTGTCGCCATTGGGGTTGTCGCGCCCACCATGCTCATACTACTATAGCTACCATTTAGTGATAAAGTAAAGCATTACATAGCGCTTAATGATTGACACATAGGTCATACAATAATTAAAGACAACCCTATGGCTCCTGCCGGTTGCCGTACTCATTGACATGCAAGTCGTGATATTCTATACAAAACATGATCATCTCATACATCACATATATCTCATCATGTAATTGGCCATATCACATCACAACATACCCTGCAAAAACAAGTTAGACGTCCTCTAATTGTTGTTGCAAGTTTTACGTGGCTGCTATGGGTATCTAGCAAGAACAACTTTCACCTACGCAAAACCACAAAGGTGATACATGAATTGCTTTTCAACCTTCTCAAGGACCGCCTTTGTCGAATCCGATCCAACTAAAGTAGGAGAAACAGGCACCCGCTAGCCCTCTTTTGCAACAAGTTGTAGTTGAGGGAACCGGTCTCTCGTAAGCGTACGAGTAATGTTGGTCTGGGCCGCTTCATCCCACAATACCGCTGAACCAAAACACGACCAAGGGAGGAAGCAATCTAAGCATCAACGCCCACAAACTCTTTGTGTTCTACTCGAGATCTCATCTACACATAGACCTAGCTCATGATGCCATTGTTGGGGAACGTCGCATGGGAAACAAAAAATTGCCTAAATTCACGCAAGACCTATCCATGGTGATGAGCATCTACGAGAGGGAGAGTGGATCTACATACCCTTGTAGATCGCTAAGCGGGAAGCGTTAAGAAACACGGTTGGTGTAGTCGAACGTCTTCGCGATCCAAATCACCGAGTGTCCCGCGATCTCATCATGATCCGTCTCACGATCCAATCACGATCCCTCCCGCAAACTCATCACGATCCGTCCTGCGATCTCATCACTATCTGTCTTGCGATCTTGATCATGGTCCTTCCGATCTAGCGCCGAACGGACGACACCTCCGCGTTCAGCACACGTACGGCTCGATGACGATCTCCGCCTTCTTGATCCAGCAAGAGGGAGCGGAGAGGTAGAAGAGTTCTCCAGCAGCGTGACGGCGTTGTAGCGATAGTGGTGGAGCAATTCCGGCAGGGCTTCGCCTAAGCACTGAAGAAAACCGATCTAGAGGAGAAATTATGCACTAGAGGAACCGGTAGCACGTGGCTGAAAAAACTAGTGAAAAACCCTAAAACCTCTAGTATATATAAGAGGAAGAGAGGAGGAGGCTTGTCCAAAGGGCCAGTCCTAGGAGGCTTCGGCCGAACCAAGGAGGAGAGGAGGATTCCTCCTCCAATCCTAGTAGGACTAGGACTCCTCCTTATTTTTGCCTTTTTGCCTTTTTCCACTTTTTTCTCTTTGGGCTTTTCTTCCCAGCTGCATGGGCCTTGTGTGGGACTTACACCAGCCCACTAAGGGCTGGTATTCACTCTCCCACAGGCCATGTAGCCTCTTGGGTCGAAATACCCCTCCCGATGGTCTCTCGGTACACTACCGGCACTCCCGGTACACTATCAATGAGCCCGAAACTTTTCCGGCGACCAAAATAGGACTTCCTATATATCAATCTTTACCTCCGGACCATTCCGGAGCTCCTTGTGACGTCCGGGATCTCATTCGGGGCTCCGAACAACCTTCGGTCACCACCATACATAACTCTATACTACCGAAACATCAGTGGAACTTAAGTGTGCAGACCCTGCGGGTTCGATAACTATGTAGACATGACCGAGACATCTCTACGGTCAATAACCAATAGCGGGACCTGGATGCTCATATTGGTTCCTACATATTCTACGAATATCTTTATCGGTCGAACCTCTATGTCAAGGATTTAGTTAATCCCGTATGATGTTCCCTTTGTTCTTCGGTATGTTACTTGCCCGAGATTCGATCGTCGGTATCTCCATACCTAGTTCAACCTCGTTACCGACAAGTCTCTTTACTCGTTCTGTAATACAAGATCCCGTGACTAACACTTAGTCACGTTGCTTGCAAGGCTTTTTTGATGTTGTATTACTGAGTGGGCCTTGAGATACCTCTCTGTCACACGGACTAACAAACCCCAGTCTTGATCCATGCCAACCCAACAGACACCCTCGGAGATACCTGTAGAGTACCTTTATAGTCACCCAGTTATGTTGTGACGTTTGATACACACAAGGCACTCCTCTGATGTCAGTGAGTTGCATGATCTCATGGTCATAGGAATAGGTACTTGACATGCAGAAATAGTAGCAATAAACTGACATGATCATATGCTACGTTTGTAGTTTGGGTCTTTTCCATCCCATCATTCTCCTAATGATGTGATCCCGTTATCAAATGACATCTCATGTCAATGGCTAGGAAACCTTAGCCATCTTTGATCAACGAGCTAGTCTATTAGAGGCATTCTAGGGACATGGTGTTGTCTATGTATCCTCACATGTATCTGAGTTTCCGATCAATACAATTATAGCATGGATAATAAACGATTATCATGAACAAGGAAATATGATAATAACTAATTTATTATTTCCTCCAGGGCATTTTCCAACATCCATAGGCTGTAGGGAGGAGTAAACAAAGGGAATATGACTTTGGGTACTCTGGGATGTTGATGGAAGAGAGGGAGTGCTGAGAGATAAATAGAGAGAGAATGGGTTTTCCAGAGAGACAAAGTGGGGTTCTCACCCCCTCAATCATGGATCCTGGGGATGGGAACTTACTGTAGGCAAGAGGGGGCTAGGTCAAGGTGTGGTAAAAATTTCAGCTCATGGAAAACACATTTGGTCCCTCAATTATTGATCACAAGATTTTGGCAGAAGGTGTTTGTGTTGGATTTGGGGCACCTAGGGGAATCCAATGACCATGAGAGTTAATAGGAACTGGCTAGGGGTTTATTTTGACTAATTCACCAATTTGCAGCTCATTTAGATAAACTTTCCAATGCAATTATTCTCAACCCTAGAAATCAACATAAATGGTTTTGAATAGAGCTAGCCAAGTTGCACTGTTCTCCTTGAAGCACCACTTGGTGTAGATGAAAGATTAGAGGTTTTGAACATGTCCACCAATTCTGAGAACATTTGGTGATACTTGAAAATGCAATGTTGTTTAAACTTGGACATAGGTAGAGAGGGTTTTAGCTTTTTTTAGGATGCTTTGGTGATCCAAAATGATTTGGATTGAGATGAAACTTGGTACGATCAACATCCGAGGCATATCTGAATTGCTAGGATTTTCCTGGATTTATTTGACAATAATTCTTGTAGAAATATTTCAAATACTTTAAATGTCCAGAAAGGATTTTGGAGGGTTTTGTCCAGTATTTTAAACATGTCCATGTGTTGGAACTCATATATATGGCAAATATATGTCCATTGAGTTTCCCTAAATTTTCTCAAACATTTTTGCAATATTAAAGCAAAATTTCCCTATAAAAGACCATTTCTGGCCTTAAGAAAAAGTCTTTAAATAAAATATAAAAATATTGTTTTGTGGTTTTGGGAAGTCTTATATATATTAGGTTCCAAATATAATTTTTGAAATATTTAAAATACCCTAATTTAAGGACTTGTAGTTCAAGTCTCAACTCAGGGGGTTTTGGAAACCTAAACTTGATAAATGCTTTTTGGTCAAAATAAATTTGTATAAAAATAGTTTTATGACCTATACATATGGAATGATCATTGGGAAAGATTTTGTACCAGGGAGAGGAGTTATGAGAGTATAGGAATTTCTATGAATAGGATTACACTGAGACAAGCAAGCAGGTAGCAAACAATTCAAGCATCCCATGCACAAAAAGGTTTTTGTAGGTCCAATTTTTTTAGCTTTATTAATATAGTGATGTGATACAAAGTACAGAGTGTGATAGACCTACCCCCTTACAAGAATATCGTCCCCGAGATACCTAAGCTATGCGATAAAGAGATATAGAAATTTGGATTTGTGGTAGTCTTCATGCTCCCATGTTGCTTTCGTTTTGGTGTGGTTGCTCCACTGGACATTCAAGTACTTGATGGTGTGGATTCGAGTGCAACACTCGGCTGAATCTAAGATGCAAAGTGGGCTCTCTTAATAAGTTAGGTCTGGGTGAAAGTTGATGACTTGATGATCAATGTTAGGGTTGTTGGATACTTGAAGACAGTTCCGGAGTTGTGACGCGTGGAAGACGTTGGGCACATTTGATAACTCGGGAGGCATCTCTAGCTAGTGAGCAACTTCTCCTCATCTGGTGGTGATCTTGAAGGGGCCAATATATCTTGGCGCGAGCTTCCCTTTGACGTGGAAACGCTAGTTTGCTTTAAGAGGTGTGACTCGAAGATAAAGATGATCTCTGATGTAGAAGCTAACTTCTCAGCGGTGTGAGTCGGTGTAGCTCTTTTGTCTTGTCTTTGCGGCCTTTAGATGTTCTCTAACTAGTTGAACTTGCTCTCCTGCTTCACGGAGAATATCTAGTCCAAAGACCATTCCTTCTTCGTTATTTGACCAATTGAGTGGAGTGCGGTGCTACCTCTTGATCTTGCGTTGGTTTTCCCTTGAAGAGGAAAGGGTGATGCAGCAAAGTAGATAAGTATTTCCCTTAGTTGATGAGAACCAAGGTATCAATCCGGTAGGAGGAACAAGCAAGTCACCAATGGATGCACCTACACAAACAATCAAACTCTTGCACCCAACGCTATAAAGGGGTTGTCAATCCCTTCATGATTTTTTGCAAGGATTAGATCCGATAGAGATAGATTTAAATGAGAATGCAAAGTAAAAGATAAATAAATTGCAGCAAAGTATTTTTGATATTTTTGGTTCATAGATCTGAAAATATATTATGCAAAGTAGACCCGGGGGCCATAGGTTTCACTAGAGGCTTCTCTCTTGAAGGAAAATATCATGGTGGGTAAACAAATTACTGTCAAGCAATTGATAGAAAAGCGAATAATCATGTAGTTATCCAAGGCAATGATCATGCATATAAGAATTCAGATAAGATTCAAATAAGATTCATGGACAAATCTGAACGTAAACTCACAATTCATCTGATCTTGAGAAGCACACCACAAAACAGGATTACATCGGATAGATCCCCATGAAGATCATGAAGAACATGGTATTGAATATCAAAAGGAGAGAATAAAACATCTAGCTACTAGCTATGGACCCGTAGGTCTATGGTGGACTACTCAAGCATCATCGGAGGGGCAATGGGGTTGATGTAGATGCCCTCCGTGATTGAAACCCCCTTCGACAGATTACCAGAAAAGGCTCCAAGATTGGGTCTCTCGGGAACAGAGGCTTTTGGCAGTGGAAAAGTATTTGGTGGCTCGTTCTGGTGATGGGGGAATATTTGGGTATTTATAGGACAAAGAATAGGGTTAGGAGCCTACCACAAGACGACAAACCTGCCAGGCGCGACCGCACCTACCAGGCTTGTGATCTCCTGGTAGATCCCCTCGCGTGCACTCCAAGCCTGGTTGATTTGTTTCCTTCCAGAAAAATCATTCCGAAGGTTTTATTCCGATTGGACTCTGTTTAATATTCCATATCTACAAAACTCAAAAACAAGGAAAAACAGAAACTGACACTAGGCTCTAGATTAATAGGTTAGTCCCAAAAAATAATTTAAAATAGCATATTAATGCATATAAAACATCCAAAACAGATAATATAATAGCATGCCTGTTGGAAATATGCCCTAGAGGCAATAATAAATTAGTTATTATCATATTTCCTTGTTCATGATAATCGTTTATTATCCATGCTATAATTGTATTGATCGGAGACTTAAATGCATGTGTGGATACATAGACAAAACCATGTCCCTAGTATGCCTCTAATGGACTAGCTCGTTGATCAAAGGATGGTTAAGGTTTCCTAGCCATGGACATGAGATGTCATTTGATAACGGGATCACATCATTAGGAGAATGATGTGATGGATAAGACCCAAACTACAAACATAGCATATGATTGTGTCAGTTTATTGCTACTGTTTTCTGCATGTCAAGTATATGTTCCTATGACCATGAGATCATGCAACTCACGGATATCGGAGGAGTGCCTTGTGTGTATCAAATGTCGCAACGTAACTGGGTGACTATAAAGGTGCTCTACAGGTATCTCCGATGGTGTTTGTTGAGTTGGCATGGATCGAGACTGGGATTTGTTACTCCGTGTAACGGAGAGGTATCTCGGGGCCCACTCGGTAATGCAACATCACAATAAGCCTTGCAAGCAATGTGACTAATTGTTAGTTGCGGGATCTTGTATTACGGAACGAGTAAAGAGACTTGCCGGTAACGAGGTTGAACTAGGTATGGAGATACCGACGATCGAATCTCGGGCAAGTAACATACCGAAGAACAAAGGGAACGATATACGGGATTAACTGAATCCTTGACATAGAGGTTCGACCGATAAAGATCTTCGTAGAATATGTAGGAACCAATGTGGACGTCCAGGTCCCGCCATTGGTTATTGACCGTAGAGGTGTCTCGGTCATGTCTACATAGTTCTCGAACCCGCAGGGTCTGCACACTTAAGGTTCGGTGATGTTTCGGTAGTGTAGAGTTATGTATGGTGGTGACCGAAGATTGTTCGGAGTCCCGGATGAGATCCCGGATGTCACGAGGAGCTCCGGAATGGTCCGGAGGTAAAGATTCATATATAGGAAGTCCCAGTTTGGTTTCCGGGAAAGTTTCGTGCTCATCGGTAGTGTACCGGGAGTATCGGTATTGTACCGGGAGTGCCGGTAGTGTACCGGAGGACCTCCGGGAGGGGTATTTCGACCCCAAGAGGTCCATGGGCTGTGGGAGAATAATAACCAGCCCTTAGTGGGCTGGGAAAACATCCACAAAGGCCCATGGCGCAGGAGAGAAAGTCCTAAAGCAAAAAGTGGAAAATCAGCCAATAGGAGGCAATCCTACTCCAACTAGGATTGGAGGTGAAGTAGGATTGCTCCCACCTCCTATTTCGGCCGACCCAAAGGCCTTGGATGCCTCTCCTCTCCTCTCGTCCTATATATACTAGTGGATTGGGTGGTTTTTGGATAGAATTTCCGGCCACGTGCTACCCGTTTCACCGGTGCACAGTTTCTCCTCTAGATCGGTTTTCCGCAGCGCTTAGGCGAAGCCCTGCCGGAATCACTCAACCACCATCACCGGAGCACCATCACGCTGCCGGTGAACTCTCTCTCCTCTCCACCTCCTCTTGCTAGATCAAGCCGGTGGAGATCGTCATCAAGCTGCACGTGTGCTGAACGCGGAGGTGCCGTCCGTTCGGCGCTAGATCGGAAGGACCGTGATCGAGATCGCGAGACGTTTCATGATGAGATCGCGGAACGGATCGTGATGAGTTCGCGGGACAGATCATGATCAAGATCGTGAGACGGATCATGATGAGATCGCGGGACGGATCGTGATGAGTTCACGGGACGGTTCGTGATTGGATCGCGGGACGGATCGTGATGAGATCGCGGGACGCTTGGCGATTTGGATCGCGAAGATGTTCGACTACACCAACCGCGTTTCTTAACGCTTCCCGCTTAGTGATCTACAAGGGTACGTAGATCCACTCTCCCTCTCGTAGATGCTCATCACCATGGATAGGTTTGCGTGTGCGTAGGAAAAATTTTGTTTCCCATGCGACGTTCCCCAACAGTGGCATCATGAGCTAGGTTGATGGTTCGATGAGATCTCGAGTAGAACACAAAAGGTTTGTGGGCGTTGATGCTTAGATTGCTTCCTCCCTTGGTCGTATTTTGGTTCAGCGGGATTGTGAGATGAAGCGGCCCGGACCAACATTACTCGTACGCTTACGAGAGACCGGTTCCCTCGACGCAACTTGTTGCCTAGATGGCTTGCGGGTGACAGTTTCTCTCACTTTAGTTGGATCGGATTCGACAAAGGCGGTCCTTGAGAAGGTTGAAAAGCAAACTAGTGTATCACCGTTGTGGTTTATGCGTAGGTGAGAATCGTTCTTGCTAGATACCCATAGCAGCCACGTAAAATATGCAACAACAATTAGAGGACGTCTAACTTGTTTTTGCAGGGTATGTTGTGATGTGATATGGCCAATTACATGATGAGATATATGTGATGTATGATATGATCATGTGATGTATAGATTATCACGACTTGCATGTCGATGAGTACGGCAACCAGCAGGAGCCATAGGGTTGTCTTTAATTATTGTATGACCTGCGTGTCAATCATTAAGCGCTATGTAATGCTTTACTTTATCGCTACGGTAGCAATAGTAGTAGAAGCATGCAGGGCGTGACAACCCCAATAGCAACACATTGATGGAGATCAATATGATGGAGATCATGGTGTTGTGCCGGTGACGATGGAGGTCATGCCGGTGTTTCGAAGATGGAGATCTTAAACACAAGTTCATGGCCATATCATGTCACTTATGAATTGCATGAGATGTTAATCCTTTTATGCACCTTGTTTTGCTTAGTACGGCGGTAGCATTATAAGGTGATCCCTCACTTGAATTTCAAGATGAACTGTGTTCTCCCCGAGTGTGCACCGTTGCGAAAGTTCGTCGTGTTGAGACACCATGTGATGATCGGGTGTGATAGACTCTACGTTCACATATAATGGGTGCAAGCCAGATTTGCACGCGCAGAACACTTGGGTTAAACTTGACGAGCCTAGCATGTACAGACATGGCCTCGGAACACGAGAGACCGAAAGGTTGAACATGAGTCATATAGTAGATATGATCAACATAATGATGTTCACCATTGCAGCCACCTCAACTCACGTGATGATCGGACTTGAGTTGGTGAATTTGGATCATGTATCACTCGAATGATCGGAGGGATGTCAATTTGAGTGGGAGTTCTTAAGTAATATGATTAATTGAACTCATTATCATGAACATAGTCAAAGTGTCTTTGCAAATTATGTTGTAGATTACTAGCTCGCGCTGTAGCTCCCTTGTATTTTTATATGTTCCTAGAGAAATAGAATTGAAAGATGTTGGTAGCAAAATTGCGGACTGGGTCCGTGATCTGAGGATTGTCCTCATTGCTGCACAGAAGGCTTATGTCCTTAATGCACCGCTCGGTGCGCCACCCCCTCTAGCGTCGTCTATAGATGTTGTGAACATCTAACAGGCACGTTTCGATGACTACTTGATAGTTTAGTGCATCATGCATTACGGCTTAGAATTGAGGCTCCAAAACATTTTGAACGTCATGGAACATATGAGATGTTCTAGGAGCAGAGATTGTGATCTCAGGCTCGTGCCTTTGTTGCGAGATATGAGATCTCCAACAAGATTCTTTGCTTGTAAGATGAAGGAGAATAGCTCAATCGTTGAGCATGTACTCAGATTGTCTGGGTACTACAATCGCTTGAATCAAGTGGGAGTTGATCTTCCAGATAAGATAGTGATTGATATAGTTCTCCAAGTCACTGTCACTAAAGCTACTAGAACTTAGTGATGAACTATAATACACCACGGATAGAAGTATTGATCCCTGAGCTGTTCGCGATGTTTGACACCGCGAAGGTAGAAATCAAGAAGGAGCGTCAAGTGTTGATGGTTAATCAAACCACTAGTTTCGAAAAGGGCAAGAGCAAGGAGGGAAACTTCATGGATAGCAAGTCAGTTGCTGCTCCAGTGAAGCAACCCAAAGTTGAACTCAAACCCGAGACTAAGTGCTTCTATTATGAGGTGAGAGGTCGCTGAAGCGGAACAACCCTAGATACTTGGTAGATAAGAAGGCTGGCAACATCGACAGAAGTATATTTGATATACGAGTTATTGATGTGTACCTTGCTAGTACTCCTAGTATCACCTGGGTATTGGATACCGGTTCGGTTGCTAAATGTTAGTAACTCGAAATAAAGCTACGGAATAAACGGAGAACTAGCTAAGGGTGAGGTGACGATGTGTGTTGGAAATGTTTCCAAGGTTGATGTGATCTACATCGCACGCTCTCTCTACCTTCAAGATTAGTGACGAACCTAAATAAATGTTATTTGGTGTTTTGCGTTGAGCATGAACATGATTAGATCATGTTTGTTGCAATACGGTTATTCATTTAAGTCAGAGAATAATAGTTATTCTGGTTACATGAATAATACCTTCAATGGTCATGCACCAAGTGAGAATGGTTTGTTGAAATCTTGATCGTAGTAGTACACATGTTCATAACATTGATGTCAAAAGATACAAAGTTAATAATGATAGTACCACATACTTGTGGCACTGCCGCTAAATGTCATATTGGTATAAAGCGCATGTAGAAACTCCATGCTGATGGATATTTGGACTCATCGATTTCGAATCGGTTGAGACATGCGAACCATGCCTCTTAGGCAAGATGACTAAAGGACCCCGTTGGATGGAGCGGGCAAGTGATTCATTGGAAATGATACATGTTGATGTATGCAATCTAGTGAGTCTTGTAGCATGGAGTGGATATCGTTATTTTCTTACCTTCACTGATGATTTGAGTAGATATAGTGTATATTTACTTAATGAAACACAAGTCTGAATCGTTTGAAAGGTTCAAGCAAATTCAGAGTGAAGTTTAAAGATCATCGTGACAAGAAGATAAAAATGACCGCGATATGATCGTGGAGGTGAATATCTGAGTTACGAGTTTGGCATACAACTTAAGACAACGTGAAATTTGTTTCACAACTAACGCCACCTGGAACACCATGGTGTGATGGTGTGTCCGAACATCATAGTCATGCTCTATTGATATAGTGCATACTGTGATGTCTCTTATCGTTTTACTACTATGGGGTTATGCATTAGAGACAACTACATTCACTTTAAATAGGGCATCATCTAAATCCGTTGAGATGACACCGTGTGAATTATGGTTTGATAGAAACCTAAGCTGTCATTTCTTAATGTTTGGGGCTGCGATGCTTGTGTGGAAAATGTTTTCACATAATAAGCTAGAACCCAAAGCGGACAAATGTATCTTCATAGAATACCCTAAGAACAGATGGGTATGCCTTCTATCTCAGATCCGAGTGCAAAGTGTTTGTTGCTAGAACTGGGTCCTTTCTCGAGAAAAAGTTTCTCTCAAAAGAATTGAGTGGGAGGAAGATAGAACTTGATGAGGTTGTTAAACCTTTGTTCAACCATAGAGTAGCGCAGCGCAGAAAGATGTTTCTGTGAAGCCTACGTTAGTTGAAGAGGAAGTTAATGATGATGATCATGAAGCTCCAGGATCAAGTTACTATCGAACTTCGTAGGTCGACAAGGATGTGTACTGCTCCTGAGCGGTACGACAACTCTGTCTTGGAGGTCATGTTGTTGGACAACGATGAACCTACGAGCTATGGAGAAGCGATGATGGGCCCGGATTCCGACAAATGGTTGGAGGCCATGAAATCCGAGATAGGATCCATGTATTAAAACCATGTGTAGACTTTGGTAGACTTGCTCGTTGGATGGCAGGTCGTTGAGTACAAATGGATCTTTAAAATGAAGACAGACACTGATGGTGAATGTCACTATTTGTAAAGCTCGACTTGTTGCAAAGATGTTTGTGACAAGTTCAAGGAGTTGACTACGATGAGACTTTCTCACTCGTAGCGATGCTAAAAGTCTGTTGGAATTATGTTAGCAGTTGTTGTGTTTTCAATTATGAAATCTGGCAGATGGATGTCAAAACATCGTTTCCTTAATGGTTTACTTGAGGAAAGGTTGTATGTGATACAACCAGAAGGTTTTGTCAGGCCTAAGGATGCTAAAAGGTGTGCAAGCTTCGGTGATCCTTCCATGGACTAAAGCAAGCATCTCGGAGTTGGAATATACGCTTTGATGAGGTGATCAAAGTTTTGATGTTTATACAAAGTTTATGAGAAACTTGTATTTGCAATAAAGTGAGTGGGAGCACTATAGAATTTCTGATAAGTATATGTGGATGACATATTGTTGTTCAGAAATAATGTAGAGTTTTTGGAAAGCATAAAACGGTTATTTGGAAAGTGATTTTCAAAGGAAGACCTGGATAAAGCTACCTAATTGTTGAGCATCAAAATCTATAGAGATAGATCAAGATGCAGCAAAGTAGATAAGTATTTCCCTTAGTTGATGAGAACCAAGGTATCAATCCGGTAGGAGGAACAAGCAAGTCACCAATGGATGCACCTACACAAACAATCAAACTCTTGCACCCAACGCTATAAAGGGGTTGTCAATCCCTTCATGATTTTTTGCAAGGATTAGATCCGATAGAGATAGATTTAAATGAGAATGCAAAGTAAAAGATAAATAAATTGGAGCAAAGTATTTTTGATATTTTTGGTTCATAGATCTGAAAATATATTATGCAAAGTAGACCCGGGGGCCATAGGTTTCACTAGAGGCTTCTCTCTTGAAGGAAAATATCATGGTGGGTAAACAAATTACTGTCAAGCAATTGATAGAAAAGCGAATAATCATGTAGTTATCCAAGGCAATGATCATGCATATAAGAATTCAGAGAAGATTCAAATAAGATTCATGGACAAATCTGAACGTAAACTCACAATTCATCTGATCTTGAGAAGCACACCACAAAACAGGATTACATCGGATAGATCCCCATGAAGATCATGAAGAACATGGTATTGAATATCAAAAGGAGAGAATAAAACATCTAGCTACTAGCTATGGACCCGTAGGTCTATGGTGGACTACTCAAGCATCATCGGAGGGGCAATGGGGTTGATGTAGATGCCCTCCGTGATTGAAAACCCCTTCGACAGATTACCAGAAAAGGCTCCAAGATTGGGTCTCTCGAGAACGGAGGCTTTTGGCAGTGGAAAAGTATTTGGTGGCTCGTTCTGGTGTTGGGGGAATATTTGGGTATTTATAGGACAAAGAATAGGGTTAGGAGACCTACCACGAGACGACAAACCTGCCAGGCGCGACCGCACCTTCCAGGCTTGTGATCTCCTGGTAGATCCCCTGGCATGCACTCCAAGCCTGGTTGATTTGTTTCCTTCCAGAAAAATCATTCCGAAGGTTTTATTCCGATTGGACTCTGTTTAATATTCCATATCTACAAAACACAAAAACAAGGAAAAATAGAAACTGACACTAGGCTCTAGATTAATAGGTTAGTCCCAAAAAATAATTTAAAATAGCATATTAATGCATATAAAACATCCAAAACAGATAATATAATAGCATGCCATCATAAAAAATTATAGATACGTTGGAGACGTATCAGCATCCCCAAGCTTAATTCCTGCTCGTCCTCGAGTAGGTAAATGATAAAAATAGAATTTTTGATGTGGTGTGCTACCTAACATATTTATCCATGTAATATTCTCTATTGTGGCATGAATATTCAGATCCGTAAGACTAAAAACAAAAGCTTAATATTGATATAAAAACAATAACATTTCAAGCATACTAGCAAAGCAATTGTACCTCTTCAAAATATAATGGCAAAAGAAAGATATCATATGGTCTGGCTATGCTCCATCTTCCCCACACAAAGTATTTATATCATGCACAACCTCGATGACAAGTCAAGCAATTGTTTTCACACCTTTATTTTCTCAAACTTTTTCAACTCTCACACAATACATGAGCGTGAGCCATGGTTATAGCACTATAAGTGGAATAGAATATGGTGGAGGTTGTCAGGGAAAGGGAGAAGATAGTCTCACATCAACTAGGCATATCAACGGGCTATGGATATGCCCATTAATAGATATCAATGTGAGTGAGTAAGGATTGCCATGCAACGAATGCACTAGAGCTATAAGTGTGAAATCTCAAGAGGAAACTAAGTGGGTGTGCATCCAACTTGCTTGCTTATGAAGACCTAGGGAAATTTGAGGAAGCCCATCATTGGAAGAAACAAGCCAAGTTATATAAAGAAAAATTCCCACTGGTATATGAAAGTGACAAAATAGGAGACTCTCTATCATGAAGATCATGGTGCTACTTTGAAGCACAAGTGTGGAAAAAGATAGTAGCAATGTCCCTTGTCTCTTTTATCTCATTCTTTTCTCTTTTTTGGTGGGCATCTAAGGCCTCTCTTTTTTAATTTGGGCTTCGCTGGCCTCTTTTATTTTTAATAAAGTCAGGAATGTCATCCCCACTTGTGAGGGAATCATAGCTTCCATCATCCTTTTCTCACATGGGACATGCTCTAATATGATAATCATCACACTTTTATTTACTTACAACTCAAAACAAAGTTACAACTTGATACCTATGACAAAATATGACTCTATATGCAATATGGAAGTGATGGTGCATGTCATAAAAGGAAACAATGGAAGTTGCATGGAAATATATCTCGGAATGGCTATGGAAATGCCATAATAGGTAGGTATGGTGGCTGTTTTGAGGAAGATATATGGTGGCTGTTTTGAGGAAGATATATGGTGGCTTTTTTGAGGAAGGTGGATTTGTTGTACCGGCGAGAGTTGCGCGGTACTAGAGAGGCTAGCAAAGGTGGAAGGGTGAGAGTGCATATAATCCATGAACTCAACATTAGTCATAAATAACTCACATACTTATTGCAAAATTTTATTAGTCATTGAAGCAAAGTATTAAACGCATGCTCCTAGGGGAGAGGTTGGTTGGATTCAACCATGGCGCGCTTCCGACCCTCACACAAAGGTTGACAATCTATAAAGAAATCGTGCTCCGGCTTCATTACAAAATGGTTCACCATACGTGCATGCTACGGGAATCTCAAGCCTTTACACAGGTATTTCTACCAAATCACAATTACTTTCTAACATGATTCTTAAAATTACCGTCTTTGTATCTCAAACCTTTGTGCAAGGAATCAAACTTCTCAAAAAATACTCAATGCACTTAATATGGAAGTTTTTATTATATCCCTCTTGGATGCCTATCATATTAGGACTAAATTCATAACCTAGACCAATTACCATGTTGTTTAGAGACTCTCAAAATAATATAAGTGAGGTAGGAGAGTTCAATTATTTCTATAAAATGCAAACACCACCAAGCTCTAAAAAATATAAGTGAAGCACATAGAGCAAAATTGCCTAACTCAAAAGATATAAGTGAAGCACATAGAGTATTCTAAGAAATTCACGATTCAGTGTGTCTCTCTCTCAAAATATGTGTGCAGAAAGGATGATTGTGGCAAACTAATAAGCAAATACTCATATCATACAAGACGCTCCAAGCAAAACACATATCATATGGTGAATAAAAATATAGCCTCAAGTAAATTTACCGATGGATTCAAGACGAAAGAGGGGATGCCTTCCGGGGCATCCCCAATCTTAGGCTCTTTGTCATCCTTGAATATGACTTGGGGTGCCTTGGGCATCCCCAAGCTTAGGCTCTAGCCACTCCTTATTCCATAGTCCATAAAATCTTTACCCAAAACTTCAAAACTTTACAACACAAAACTTAATAGAAAACTCGTGAGATCCGTTAGTATAAGAAAATAAATCACCACTTTAGGTACTGTTGAGAACTCATTATTTATTTATATTGGTGTCATACCTACTGTATTCTAACTTCTCCATGGTTCATACCCCATGATACAACCCATACATTCATCAAAATACGCAAACAACTCAAAGAAAACAGGATCTGACAAAAACAGAACAGTCTGTAGAAATTTGAAAACTTCATATACTTATGTAACTAAAAAACTTTGGGACAATTAGTAAAACCTAGGAAATTTATATATCAATCTTGTGTAAAAATTTCAGACTCATTCGATGCTTGGAAAAATTCAGAAAATTCCTGGACGGAGCGCAGAAGTTTCTGTTTTTCAGCAAGATCAAATCAACAACCACCATAGATCACCCTAAAGGTTTTACTTGGCTCAAACACTAATTAAAACACCAAAACACAATTATTGCAGAAGTAATAATATGGGAAAGACTCAAAAACATAAGCAAAAACAGAACACAAAAATAAAATTGGTTGCCTCCCAACAAGTGCTATTGTTTAACGCCCCTAGCTAGGCAAACCATAATAGATCTAGGTATTATCATCTTTGGTATGCAATCCAAAAGTATATCTCATAATAGATTCATAAGTCAATCTTATTTTCTTTCTAGGAAAGTGTTCCATGCCTTTCCTTAATGGAAATTGAAATCTAATGTTTCCTTCATTCATGTCAATAATTGCACCAATCGTTGTAAGGAAAGGTCTGCAAAGAATAATAGGACATATAGGATTGCAATCTATATCAAGAACAATGAAATCTACGGGCATATAATTCCTATTTGCAACAATAAGATCATCATTAATCCTTCCCATAGGTTTCTTAATAGTGGAATCTGCAAGATGCAAATTTAGAGAGCAATCATCAAGATCATGGTAACCTAGCACATCACATAAAGTTTTCGGAATCGTGGAAACACTAGCACCCAAATCACACAAAGAATGGCACTCATAATATTTTATTTTAATCTTAATAGTAGGTTCCCACTCATCATGAAGCTTTCTAGGAATAGAAACTTCTAACTCACGTTTTTC
Organism: Hordeum marinum; assembly: GCA_022496015.1. Taxonomy (NCBI): domain Eukaryota; kingdom Viridiplantae; phylum Streptophyta; class Magnoliopsida; order Poales; family Poaceae; genus Hordeum; species Hordeum marinum. The sequence continues at coordinate 259,938,673 of CM039674.1, read as the reverse complement.
TTCAAAAGATTTCATCATAGCATCAATGATATGTCTAGTAAAAGTCTTATTTTTTCTATAAGCATGTGGAGAATTCATCATGGATTCTAACAAGGAAATACAATCAATCAAAGAGTAGCTATCATAATTAAAGTCCTTGAAATCCAAAAGAGTGGGTTTATTGCTATTCAAAGTTTTGACCTCTTCTATCCCACTTTTATCAATTTTAGCATTAAGATCTATAGACTCTGAATCATTGGGACGCCTTTTAACTAAAGATTCAATAGGACTCACATCAATCACTTTAAGATCTTCATCATTATTATCATGAGAACACACTTTTTCAAGTCATTCACGCTTAGCACGAAGTCTAGCGGTCATTTCCTTACTTTCATCAACAGAAATTCTCATAGCTTTTTAAGATTCATTAATATCATGCTTGGGTGTAGTAGATATAAGTTTCAAAGAATCATTCCCAAGCGAAATTCTATCAACACTTCTAGCCAAATCATCAATCTAGAGCACTTTTTCTTCAATTGTAGCATTAAAAACTTTTTGTGAACCAATAAATTCTTTAACAATATTCTCAAGATTAGAGGGCATCTTATTATAATTTCCATAAGAATTGTTGTAGGAATTACTATAATTATTAGAATAATTACTAGGAAACGGCCTAGGGTTGAAATTACCTGTATACGCGTTATTACCAAAATTGTTCCTACCAATAAAATTCACATCCATAGATTCATTATTATTTCCAATCAAAGAAGACAAAGACATATCATTAGGATCAATAGGAGCACTCTTACTAGCAAACAATTTCATCAATTCATCCATCTTTTCACTCAAAGTATTTATTTCTTCAATAACATGCACTTTTTTTACTAATAGGATATCTTTCGGTATGCCATTGAGAGTAGTTTGTCGTAATATTATCTAGGAGTTTAGTAGCTTCTCCTAACGTGATTTCCATAAAAGTACCACCTCCGGCAGAATCTAAAAGATTCCTAGATGCAAAATTCAATCCCGCATAGCAAATTTGTATAATCATCCATAAACTCAAACCATGTGCGGGACAATTCCTAATCATTAATTTCATCCTCTCCCAAGATTGTGCAACATGCTCATGATCAATTTGCTTAAAATTCAGTATATCGTTCCTAAGGGAGATGATCTTAGCGGGCGGAAAGTACTTGGAAATAAAAGCATCTTTACACTTATTCCATGAATCAATACTATTTTAGGCAAAGATGAAAACCAAGTTTTAGCTCGATCTCATAGTGAAAATGGAAATAGCTTCAATTTAACAATATCATTATCCACATATTTCTTGTTTTGCATATTACACAACTCAATGAAAGTATTTAGATGGGATGCGGCATCTTCACTAGGAAGGCCACAAAATTGTTCTTTCATAACAAGATTAAGTAAGGCACATTGATTTCATAAGGTTCCGCACTAGTGGTGGGAGCAATTGGAGTACTAATAAAATCATTATTATTAGTATTGGAAAAGTCACACAACTTGGTATTCACAGACATCGTGACAAAGCAAGCAATCAAGCACACAAGCAAACGAAAGTCAAACGAAAGTCAAACGAAAGAACAAACGGAAGAAGGGAGAATAAAAAGGCAAATATTTTTGGTATTTTCTGAAAATCAGTTTAGAAGTGGGGGAGAGGAAAACGAGAGGCAAACGGCAAATAATTTAAATGCAAGAGATGAATTTGTGATGGGTACTTGGTAGGCTTGATGTGTATCATCCCCGGCAACGGCGCCAAAAATCCTTCTTTCTACCTCTTGAGCTTGCGTTGGTTTTCCCTTGAAGAGGAAAGGGTGATGCAGTGAACTAGATAAATATTTCCCTCAGTTGATGAGAACCAAGGTGTCAATCCAGTAGGAGGAACAAGCAAGTCACCAATGGATGCACCTAAACAAACAATCAAACTCTTGCACCCAACGCTATAAATGGGTTGTCAATCCCTTCATGGTTATTGCAAGGATTAGATCCAATAGAGATAGATGTAAACAAGATCAGAAAGTAAAAGGTAAATAAATTGCAGCAAAGTATTTTTGTGTATTAAACTCACAATTCATCGGATCTTGACAAACACACCACAAAAGAGGATTACATCGGATAGATCCCCATGAAGATCATGAAGAACATGGTATTGAAGATCAAAGAGAGAGAGAGCATAAGCCATCTAGCTACTAGCTATGGACCCGTAGGTCTGTGGTGGACTACTCACGCACCATCGGAGGGGCAATGGAGTTGATGTGGATGCCCTCCGTGATCGAAACTCCCTCCAGCAGATTACCGGAAAAGGCTCCAAGATTGGATCTCTCGGGAACGGAGGCTTCTGGCAGCGAAAAAGTATTTGCGTGGCTCGTTCTGGTGTTGGGGGGATATTTGAGTATTTATAGGACATAGAATAGGGTTAGGAGACCTGCCAGGAGACGGCAAGCCTGCCAAGCGCGACCAAGGGGGTGGCCACGCCTACCAGGCTTGTGATCTCCTGGTAGATCCCCTAGCGTGCACTCCAAGCCTGGTTGGTTTGTTTCCTTCCAGAAAAATTCATTCCGAAGGTTTTATTCCGTTTTGACTCCATTCAATATTCCATATCTGCAAAACTCAAAACAAGGAAAAAATAGAAACTAGCACTAGGCTCTAGATTAATAGGTTAGTCCCAAAAAATAATATAAAATAGCATATTAATGCATATAAAATATCCAAAACAAATAATATAGTAGCATGCCATCATAAAAAATTATATATACGTTGGATACGTATCACGCGGCATTTACGCCCATATAACACCTCAAACGGTGCCATCTGAAGGCTCGGCTGGTAACTATTGTTGTAGGAGAATCGACGATAGGTAAACAATCTTCCCACTTGGCTCCATATGCCAAAACACAAACACGGAGCATGTCTTCGAGTATCTAGTTTACTCGTTCTGTCTGGCCTCCGGTCTAGGGGTGAAAAGCGATTCTCAAGGATAACTTAGTTTCCAAGGCTTCTTGAAACTTCTTCCAAAATCTTGAGGTAAACTAAGTGTCTTGGTCTGACACAATCTCCTTAGGAACCCCATGGAGGCTCATGATCTAGTTGACATAAATCTTGGCTATTGGTCAGGGTGATAGTCTGCTTGGTACAATCTAGCAAGCCTTGGTGCTTGGTTAACCAATCCATGTTGAGGATGACATCCAAGCCTTGTGATCTCAAAATGACAAGGTCTGCTAGGGATTCTACCCCGTTTATGATAATATCAACTTCTATACACTCCATCTTAGTTCTCAATTCCAATCCCGGGGTTTGCAACTTCATGGGACTACTTAGGGGTGTAGCGTCTATACCGATCTCTAAGATAAACTTTTGAGTAACAAAAGAATGTGAAGCTCCACAATCAAACAAGACAACAACCCAGTATGATGGACATGTTTTCCTGGGCTTCCTCAGTAGTGACGTGGTTCACATAGTCCTTGCCATTGTTGGCCTGGTTGTGGGGAGTTCAATTCTTTGGTGGTGCTCCATGGCCTTGTCCTTGGTTCTATGCATTGGGGCGCAGGGCATCTGGCTTGTTGTTGGGGCACAACCTTGAGATGTGTCCCGGCTGACCATATCCAAAGTAGGTGACTTGGCTTCAATTGTTGTTCCTACCACCATTGTTGTTATTGGGGTTGTTGTAGGCAGACCTGAGATTGGCATATTGCTAAGGCTGGTAGCTCGGACGAGGTGTAGGGTCTCTGGTCTACTCAGGATGATAGGTTGTCCTGGTCGGGGCTGGCTGCCACGGGTGAGGCTTCTGGTTACTGGAGGCATACAACACTCTTTCACGATCTTCGTTGCAGTTGACCAGTGCAAGTAGATTCTCAATGGTGTGGATTCAGTCATCATCATCCAGAGGTTCAGCCATCTCAGTAAAGGTTGGGAGTGAATTCCTCATGAACTCCGATAGAGTGGAACGAACATTGTCGTTCCTTCCTGGCTGCGGGTTGTTGATGAGGATTTGAGCCATCTGCTGGATTGCAGTAGTGTTGTCTTCCCGTTCCTCCCGGAGAACTTGGTGGAATTGGGCCATGGTCATGTTCTTCGATGGGGCGGTGGTGGAGGAATGTCACCTTGTGGATGCTCTTGGTGATCTCCAGCTTTCGCAGATCCACCAGCTCCCAGCTAGTGGCTAGAGTCGCTGGTCTCGGGGTTGGCAAAGGTGCTAGTGCGATTTGCAGTCACCATCATGTTGGGAAGCCAAGGTCAGACGAGAGTAATAAGGCAATAACGGGGAAGGGAGCCTAAAGGGGGTGGTATAGTGCAAGTGTGATCAAACAAAGACCGAAAAGGCCAAACACATATATTAAGATAAGATAGGTGATACATTCTCTTACATGATGCCTAGGGAAAAATCGCGACATGCATCGAAACACAAACATCAAAACAAACAACAAGCACACATGGTTTCATTTGAACTATTACGTGGACTCGACTTTGCATGGGGGACACTAAACTTATCTTAACTTAGGGGATCCCGACAAGGCTAGTGCGTCCTTAGTCTAGGTGGTGGAGTGCTCGGTCTTGTACGCATGCTCTTCTAGCTCTTCCTCCTTGTCATCATCAATATGGGTGTCATCTCCGGTCGAAGGGGTTGGTGAATGTGGAGGTCCATCTTGCCAATGCATCGTTGGTGGCATGGTAAAGATTTCACGATACTCCTTCGCATTCATGCGGTGATGCCGAGATGATCCCCAAGTGTGTGCATCTCTGGCCAGAGGTACTCCTTCTCTATAGGTGATGGTTGGACATCCACCATTGGCACCTTCCTTCTTGGTCTGGTCTGTCTTTCTCCTAAGCTCAACAAAGTAGCTCTCGGGTGTGGCGAAGTTCCTTTCAGAGCTTCACATACTCCTCAATCAGGTTCTGAGCTAGACTGTCGGTGGAGAGGCTAAAGTAGGTCTAGAACCTGAGCAGTGCTCCATCCTACTTTGATGGAGTCATTGTCCAACTCTTGCCAATATCATCCTTACTGAAAGGTAGGTGGCTCCAAGGTTGTCAAAATCACGACTCAAGTCTTAGAATCTTACGACCTTACAATCCAAACTATCCCCTCCATTCTACAATTTTGTTCATAGAATCTAAGTCTCTACGATCCTAACAGTTATGATTCTATGACTCATGATGGTACCAATGGAGCACCGATCCGATTCGGTATCTTGATTCTGACAACTTTGTGTGGCTCGTCTACCATCTCTGGGAGAATGTCACGAAGACGAGTGAGTGCCTGCCATGCCACCGTCTCAATTGCAATCATCAGGATCTCCGCCTATGGTCCCTCAAAGAACCAACTCATCGGGGAGTCATTCGCCATCACGAACACATCAACGTGGTACTCCTTCGTGGTGGCTTCAATCTGGTGCTCGTGGTAGAAGAAGACGGGAGATCGGCAAAACTGGCACTTCTACGGGCTATCCTCAAGGAGTAGGGGAAAACCGGTGTCTAGGAAGTCCACGGATACGAAGGCCATCTACAAGGTTTAAGGGGAGGGGAGTCGGTAAGGTTTTAAAAAGAGGCTAGAAGAGGTAAGAAGTATAAAAACTTTTGGACATAGCATCTGATACGTGTCCAACGTATCTATAATTTATCAAGTATTCATTCCATGTTTACAATAATTCTATATGATTTTGGTATGATTTTATTAGAACTAACCCGGACTAACGTTGTTTACAGCAGAACTACCATGGTGTCATTTTTTGTGTAGAAATAAAATTTCTCGGAATGAGCTGAAAATTTAGTATGATTTTTTTGTGGACGAAAAGAGACCCCCGAAGCATTGGAGTTGGGCGATAAGAGCCACGAGGAGTTCACAAGCCTGCCAGGCACGACCACCCCCTGGCCACGCCTAGCAGGCTTATCACCGCCTCGTGGCACCCCTTGACGTGATTCCAATGCCAAAAATTCCTATAAATATAGAAACCTACGAAAAGAAACCTAGATCGGGAGTTCCGCCACCGCAAACCTCCAAAGCCACGAAAAACCAATCAGGAGGCCATTCCGGCACACTGCCGGAGGGGGAAACCATCACCGGAGGCCATCTTCATCATCCTGGTGGTCTCCGTGATGAGGAGGGAGCAGTCCACCGTCTGGGCTGAGGGTATGTACAAGTAGCTATGTGTTTCATCTCTCTCTCTCTTGTGTTCTTGAGATGGCACGATCTTGATGTACCGCGAGCTTTATTGATATAGATGAATCATATGGAGTCTTCCCCTCTCTATCTTATTGTGATGAATTGAGTTTTCCCTTTGAAGTTTTCTTGTCATATTGAGTCTTTAAGGATTTGAGAACACTTAATGTATGTCTTGCGATGGGATATCCATGGTGATAATGGGATGTTCTATTGATTCACTTGATGTATGTTTTGGTGATCAACTTGCGGGTTCCGTGACCTTGGGGATCTATGCATAGGGGTTGGCACACGTTTTATCTTGACTTTCCGGTGGAAACTTTGGGGCACTCTTTGAAGTTCTTTGTGTTGGATTGGACATGATGAATCTGAAATTATGTGATGCATATAGTATAATCAAGCCCATGGGTACTTGTGGTGACATTGGAGTATCTAGGTGACATTAGGGTTTTGGTTGATGTGTATCTTAAGGTGTTATCTTAGTACGAACTCTAGGGATGTTTATGACACTTATAGGGATAGCTCATAAGATTGATTGGAAAAGATAACTTTGAAGTGGTTTCGTACCCTACAACAATTTCTTCGTTAGTTCTCCGCTATTTGTGACTTTGGAGTGAACTCTTTGTCGCATGAGAGGTATTTACATATGATTCCACTATGCCAATATTGTTGAGAGAAATTACACTAGTGAAAGTATGGACCCTAGGCCTTGTTTCCAAGCATTTATACAATGTTTTGCTCGCTATTTACTATTTGTTACCTTGCTGTTTTTATATTTTCAGATTACAAAAACCTATATCTACCATCCATACTACACTTGTATCACCATCTCTTCGCCGAACTAGTGCACCTATACAATTTACCATTGTATTGGGTGTGTTGGGGACACAAGAGACTCTTTGTTATTTGGTTGCAGGGTTGTTTGAGAGAGACCATCTTCATCCTACACCTCCCAAAAATTGATAAAACTTAGGTACTCCACTTGAGGAAAATTATCGTTGTCCTACAAAACTCGGCGCTTGGAGGCCCAATATGAGTCTACAAGAAGAAGTTTGTGTAGTAGACATTGAGCTCTTTTCTAGTGCCATTGCCGGGGAGGTGAGTGCTTGAAGGTATATCTTTATATCTTGAAATTGAATATTTTAGTTTCTTGCTTTTATTACTAGTTTGGTTTTATAAAAGAAAACTACAAAAAAATGGAATTGAGGTTGCCTCGTATGCTTCATCTTTTTAATGTCTTTCGTGAGAATGATGGAAAGGAAAATTGTGCTCAAGTGTTAAAAGAAGAAGTTATTAAAATGTTTTGCACTAAATATTTGAGTGATGGGCATGATTGCAAAGTTGTTAGTATGAATTCTATGAATATCCATGAAGCTAATGATATGCAAAGCCAAAAGCTTGCGGATGCTATGTTTGATGAAGATGATATTATTTGCCCCCCATGTTTTGATGAGCAAAACTATTATAATGATAGCATGCCTCCTATATATGATGATTATTGTGATGACATGTATGCTATAAAGAGTAATGACAACCATGAAACTTGTTATCATGATTTTAATATTGATTGTGGTTATGTCAATCAAGTATCTCATGTAGTTATTTTGTTGAGTTTGCTCTCACTATTATTAATGAGAAGAAAATTGCTTGTGTGGAGAGTAGTAAATTTTTTATGCTTGTAGATCATGAAAAGAATGCTTTATGTGATTTTTATATTGTGAAATTCCTTCATGATGCTACTGAAATTATTATGAGGGAGGAACATATACTTGTAGGAATTGCAATAATATCAAATTTCCTCTCTATGTGTTCAAAGTTTTGAAGTTATGCTTGTTTTGCCTTCCTATAATAGTTGATTCTTGATCCCATAAATTGCTTGATCACAAAATCCCTATGCATAGGAAGTGGGTTAGACTTAAATGTGCTTGTCATGAGATTCATGATGCTCTACTGCATGTTTCAAATACTATTCCTATGTGAGCATCATTGAAATCATCATGCCTAGCTAAAAGGAATTAAAGAAAAGCGCTTGTTGGGAGACAACCCAACACTTTTACCTTCCATTTTTATGTCTTCACATGATTAAGCTACTGTTTTAATCATTTTTTGTGTCTTTTATTTCAATAAAGTGCCAAGTAAAGCCTTTTGGATAGTATGGATACTTGCTTGTTTGATTCTGTGCAAAAACAGAAAGTTTTGCATCCAGTATATGAATTATCTGATTTTACTGGAGAGTCAAATAATTATGGAATGTTTGAAAAACTTTTATATGCAAGTTATTTTCTTCCTAATTTTTCAAAAAAAATAGAGTCACGGAAGTATGGTGATCATTTAGATCTTTACATATTGTTCTTTTTTTGACAGATTCTGTTTTGCACGCATAGTTTGCTTGTTTCAAGTATTCCTATAGCTTATATTGAGTAATATAAATTGTGGTAATGATGTAATACAATAGTTATCATGTGGGAATAATTATGAATCTTGTGTTGACAGTACCTAAGTGAATGAATTATCTTTACTACACTAACCTTTCTCATAAAGTTCCGTTAAGTTTTGTGTGATTGAAGTTTTCAAGTTTTGGGTGAGACACCGATATGAGGAGAATAAGGAGTGAAAATAATCTAATATTGGGGATGCCCAAGGCACTCCCAAGGTAATATCCAAGGAAGACTCAAGCGTCTAAGCTTGGGGATGCCCCGGAAGGCATCCCATCTTTCGTCTTCAACATTATCGGTATATCTTACTTAGAGCTATAATTTTATTCGTCACATAATATGAGTTTTGTTTGGAGTGTCATTTTATTTTTTCGTTATCTGTTAGGTATTATTTATAATATATTTTCAATAAAAATTTCCAAGAATTGCCTTAGGATGCTTGCATTGCATGTTTAATGTGTGCTGTGGTAAAAATAGAAACTTTTGCTGTAGTGTTTGAATTTTCATATTTTAATAGAATGTGTAAAGGTTCTGAAATTTTTACACAGTATTTTAATATAAATTTTTTAGAATTTCAGAAATTTTAATAATTTTTTGAGTTACATAAGTAAACTGTTTTCACAAATTGCTACAGACTGTTTTGTTTGGACAGATTGCTGTCATAGTTTTGTTATCTACTTATCCTATAGTTTCCATAGCCTATATTGGTAGAAATAAATTGTGGAAATGATAGTATACAGTACCTAATGTTTTAAAATTATTATGCAACTTGTGTTGGCAGTACATGAAGTGTTTATTTGTTCTTATGTGTACTAACCTATCTCACGAGTTCTTTTTGAGTTTTGTCTGGATGAGGTTTTTGAGAATAGGTGAAACCGTGATATGAGAGGATTGAACGAGATACAAAAGATCAACATTTGGGACGACCAAGTAACCCCAAGTAAATATTTCAAGAAGTCTCAAGCATCTAATCTTGGGGATGCTACGCATCCCACCTCTCTTCATCAACAATTATCGGTTAGCCTATGTTGAGCCTAAATTTTAATTCGTTCACATGATGTGTGCTATTCTTGGAGTGCTATTTTTGTTTTGCTTGATGTTTAAGTAAAGTACTCAGATCTCAAAATATTTATTGAGAGAGAGAGAGAGAAAGTCCTCACATAGCTACTTAATTGATTGACTACTCATTTATCTTCACTTAGATGTTTTGGAGTAGTGTTGTCATTTATTCTCGTGCTTCACTTATATCCTATGAGTAAATGGTTAAATGAATTGAATATCATAAATCTGAAATTATACATGTTTTATATGCTTATCCCATGGGGAGTAATGACTTCACATATAAGAAGTATAGGTGGTAAAAATTATTGAAAGTTAGCAAACACCGCATTGATAACTTGAATAATTCATGAAAGAATGTTGTAGGAAGAGAGATTTCACATCCAAATATACTATATTGGACATATTCTATGATTGTGAATACCCATTAATTATTTTCAAACTTGAGAAAATTAGTTGAAGTTGGACAAGGAAGACAACGTAATGAGTTATGCTTCGGTATATTTGTATAGAAGTTATATTCTTATGGATCCTCCAACATGTGGTGCTTGCTTCCACCTCATATGAGCCAAAACTTCCGCACGAAGTAGAAATACTAGTTGTGCATCAAAACACCCTTAAACCCAAAGTTGTTCCATATGAGTCCACCATACCTACCTATATGCGGTATTACCTGCCGTTCCAAGTAAATTTGCATGTGCCAAACTCTAAACCTTCAAATAATATTCTGGTTTGTATGCCCGAATCGCTCATATAGTAACCAGGGGTTGTCGCTATCTTCCATGCTAGGTGGGTTATTCTCACGATATGTGTTCATTCACTATCATTCACGAGAAAGTGGCTGGTAACAGGGATTCCCAGTCCCGAAATCAAAGGAAAAATGCAAATAATTGAACAAAACTCGCCCAGGAATGATGTTGGTATGGACGGTACCCATGGATTCGGCTCGCCGTGGAGTGTGATTGATTGGTGGAGGGGGAGTAAAAAGCTTTACCATTCTATTTGGGAACCGCCTATAATGTATCTAGCATGGAAGATACCAAGATCTCTCGGTTGTTATGGTGACAATGAAAGCATACCGCTCAAAGTTATTATTCATATTTGTTTTAAAATCTCAAGCTCTGGCACCTCTGCAAATCAATGCTTCCCTCAGCGAAGGGCCTATATTTTACTTTATAGTACTTAGCTTTATGCAAGAGTCATGGTGATCTTCACCACTTCCTATTTTTCACCTTTTTCTCTTGGAAAGCATCATGTGGTGGGAAAGATCCAAGCATATATGGCCATTCAAATATATTCGATCATGAATTATTATTGTTGACAATTATCTATATGCTAAATAAGTTGTGAGGCAAAACTTTAAAGCCCCTATCTTTTTCTGTGTTCGACGAATGCCATTTGCTCTAAAAATAAGCTTTGAGAGTTAGCAATCATGGAAGACTATATGATAATTGAGTATGTGGAATTTTCTAGATCAAAGCTCTTTCATAGACCCTTCCTGAAAATAAGATGAATTGCAATTGTTTGGTGACTGAAAGCATCGATTGTTAGTCGATACTTTAACATGTGGATAGCTTGTTATTTCATCATGAGAAGGTTTATGAGATGAGCTGCTACTTATGATATATAATGATGCTAGAAAAAGTGTTTGGAATTATCATTGATCAAATTTATGCACTATGCTAGCATTCACACTTCATAAATTATTTCTTTTATCATTTACCTACTCGAGGAGGAGCATGAGTTAAGCTTGGGGATGCTGATACGTCTCCAATGTATCTATAATTTATGAAGTATTCATGCCATGTTTACAATAACTCTATATGATTTTGGTATGATTTTATTAGAACTAACCCGGACTGATGTTGTTTTAAGTAGAACTACCATGTTGTAGTTTTTTGTGCAGAAATAGGAGTTCTCGAAATGGGCTGAAAATTTAGTATGATTTTTGTGGACCTAAAGAGACCCCCGAAGCATTGGAGTTGGGCTAGAAGAGCCACGAGAAGGTCACAAGCCTGCAAGGCGCGACCACCACCCCTGGTCGCGCCTAGCAGGCTTGTCACCGCCTCGTGGCACCCCTTGACGTGATTCCAGTGCCAAAAATTCTTATAAATATAGAAACCTCCGAAAAGAAACCTAGATCGGTAATTCCACTGCCGCAAACCTCCAGAGCCACGAAAAACCAATCAGGAGCCTGTTCCGGTACCCTGCCGGAGGGGGAAACCATCACCGAAGGCCATCTTCATCATCCCGATGCTCTCCATGACGAGGAGGGAGTAGTTCACCCTCGGGGCTGAGGGTATGTACCGGTAGCTATGTGTTTGACCTCTCTCTCTCTCGTGTTCTTGATATGGCACGATCTTGATGTGCCATGAGCTTTATTGATATAGATGAATCATATGGAGTCTTCCCCTCTCTATCTTGCTGTGATGAGTTGAGTTTTCCCTGTGAAGTTTTCTTATCAGATTGAGTCTTTAAGGATTTGAGAACACTTGATGTATGTCTTGCAATGGGATATCCGTGGTGACAATGGGATGTTCTATTGATTCACTTGATGTATGTTTTGGTGAGCAACTTGCGGGTTCCGTGACCTTGGGAATCTATGCATAGGGGTTGGCACACGTCTTTGTCTTGACTTTCCGGTAGAAACTTTGGGGCACTCTTTGAAGTTCTTTGTGTTGGATTGAACATGATGAATCTGAAATTATGTTATGCATATTGTATAATCAAGCCCATGGGTTCTTGTGGTGACATTGGAGTATCTAGGTGACATTAGGGTTTTGGTTGATGTGTATCTTAAGGTGTTATTTTAGTACGAATTCTAGGGCTGTTTGTGACACTTATAGGGATAACTCATAAGATTGATCGGAAAAGATAATTTGAGGTGGTTTCATGCCCTACAATAATTTCTTCGTTAGTTCTTCGCTATTTGTGACTTTGGAGTGAACTCTTTGTGGCATGAGAGGTATTTACATATGATTCAACTATGCCAATATTGTTGAGAGAAATTGCACTTGTGAAAGTATGGACCCTAGGCCTTGTTTCCAAGCGTTTATACAACATTTTGCTCGCTGTTTACTATTTGTTACCTTGCTGTTTTTATATTTTCAGATTACAAAAACCTATATCTACCATCCATATTACACTTGTATCACCATCTCTTCGTCGAACTAGTGCACCTATACAATTTACCATTGTATTGGGTCTGTTGGGGATACAAGAGACTCTTTGTTATTTGGTTGCAGGGTTGTTTGAGAGAGACCATCTTCATCCTACACCTCCCACGGATTGATAAACCTTAGGTTATCCACTTGAGGGAAAATTGCCGATGTCCTACAAAACTCTGTGCTTGGAGGCCCAACGCGAGTCCACAAGAAGAAGGTTGTGTAGTAGAGATCAGCATCTTGGTATGATTTTGAAAATAGCTTTATCCTATCTAACGTCCATGCTAACTAAGGCTTCCTACAATTAGGACGGCTCTAATACCAGCTCTATGGTGTCCCTGGCTCATAAGTTGAAGCCTCCGATTGTGCATGCACAGTGATCCCAAGATCAGTGCTCATTGAACACACAAATCTGAATAACAAGAGTCTTACATGCATCACATAACATCTTAGACAAATATGACCATTCTGGTCAAGTCTTACATATATAGGGCCGTGAGGTCCAAACGGCAAATAAACACTCGTAACGGAAATCTTCAACGCCAACTTGGACCCATGCCATCTGCCTTAACTTTATAGGCATCCTAATCGGAAAGCGTCCTAGTTCGCATGTTCATCACCAAAGAACTCATCCTCAAAGTCATATTCTTCCATGCCTAGCATTTTAAATAACCAAGGACAAGCTAGTGAGTTCTTTTGAATGTACTCGCAAGCAAACCATGATCAATAAAAGAATAACATGCACGGTTCATCACTAAGTTGGTAGTTTTGTGGAAAGCTAGTTTTTGAGTGTAACGACATGTCCTAACATTTTAGAAATCATGGATCGACGGGTTATAGATATCAATATAAACAGAGTATCTCCACTCTAGTTTCATCATCTCGATACACCATCTGTCATAGTTCAACGATTTGCTTCACATACCCAGGTTTTGTAAACAGTAACCATAGTTTAACCACCACCACCCAATAGTCCTTGACCGTGGACACGACTATTCGAATAGTTTGACACTCGGCTGAGATTGCACACTTTACCCATAAGACTCGAGGGACTCCCGTGTCAATCAATGACTCGGTGTATATTACATACCCGAGGTAAGCACCCAAATAGTACCTTTTCCCAGATGATACTAACATAGAGTCCACTCATTGATACCTAGCCCTCATGTCATATCGTCATGTTAAATAAGTTCAACACTTTTGCTTCCACGAGGGGACACAACAGTGTGCCTGGTGTATATAAAAATGGCCATAGTTGTCCATTCCGGCACGACCCCGTTTCGAGAGTGACCAAGTCACTCCCACCACTAGTAATGCGGATATTTGCTAGTAACGAGCATGGTACTCAATAACGCCCCTTCCCACAGGGGTGGGGTGGTTGTATATCTATGGTTGGGATGGTCGACAAATCTTAAATCTAATCCATTCAAAAGCATACACACTCGTCTTGCCTTGGTACACCACTTCTTTATCAAGTGGTCACCTAGCTCATCTTCTCCCAACGGCATTAGGGGCACCCTTTAGGGTTTGGGAAAATCTTTGACAAATAACTTTTGTTTACTCAATGCATATTCAATTCAATCTCATTTTGCGTAGCCAACTACTTGCACCTATCTTGTTCCAACTCGCATAACTATAAAAGGGATTAGAGTCATGAACAATGCAAGTATCGACGGTTCATGCAATAGAGACAAACCTATCATGGTTGCCACCACAACATCATGCCTTTAATGCATAAAGAAAATAATACAATGCCATGCACAAAAATAGTTTCATCGTCATGGTCAAAGCCTACTTGTTTGGCTCAGGAGAGCCTTCAAGTGCTTCCCCACCAACTCCTTCGTCAACAACGTGATCTAAGGTCACAAAGTAATGGGACAAAAGTAAGATAATAGTAAAAAACACAAAAATAAAAGCACTCAGAAAAATGTCAACACATTTTTATTAAATACTAGGGTGAAAACTAAATACCATATTTCTTAGTTTTGGAGCTGGAGTGAAAAAATAGAGAAAATGATTTTTGAAGGTGGAACTAAATGCCTAGATATGGTTTTAAATGTGAACAGTGAAAAAGAAGTTGTCCAACGGAGTGGGCATTGTGCCATTAAATAGGTGGGGTTGTTTCATGTTTTAGGAGTTTGAATCATTGCATTTGTACAAATACTTTGGTCTATGGAATTATTGGAAAACCACTGGAAAACAGAAAAAAGAAAAGAAATGCCACTCGGTGGCTGGACAAGAACAGGCCCAGCTGGGCCGACCGAGAGCCAAACCAGCCTGGGGTGAAGTGGTGCGCGCGTGCACCTCGTTCAAACCCGACAGGCAGGGCCCAGGTGCCAGTGTCACAAAGAGGGAGGGAGAGAGAGGGTAGGATGACAAGTGGATCCCACCCGTTATCTCCTACCTTGCAGCCGAGGGGAGGCGAGCTCACCGGTGGCTATATGAGGCACGACAGGCCAAGCGAAGGGTAGTGTGCTCAGGGTCGAGCCGTTCTTCGGGTGGAGGTGGAGATGGACGCCTGCTACTTCTCGAGCATGCGTTGGTTTCCCGTGAAGAGGAACGGTTTGATGCAGCAAAGTAGATAAGTATTTCCCTCCGTTTTTTAGAACCAAGGTATCAATACAGTAGGAGATACAAGCGAGCCACCAATAGATGTACCTGCACAAAGAATCAAACTCTTGCACCCAACGCTATAAAGGGGTTGTTAATCCCTTCACGGTTACTTGCAAGGATGAGATCTAGTAGAGATAGATATAATAGGATGCTTGAACGGAAAGTAAAACTAAAAGTAAAAATATGGCAGCAAGTATTTTTGGTATTTTTGGTTTTAGATCTGAAATTATAATATGGAAAATAGACCCAGGGGCCATAGGTTTCACTAGATGGCTTCTCTCATGATGGCAAGTATTACGGTGGGTGAACAAATTACTGTCGAGCAATTGATAGAAAAGCGAATAATTATGAACATATCCAAGGCAATGATTATGCATATAGGCATCACGTCCATGACAAGTAGACCGAAACGATTCTGCAGCTACTACTATTACTCCACACATCGACCGACTCCTGCCTGCATCTAGAGTATTAAGTTCATGAAGAACATAGTAACGCATTCAGCAAGATGACATGATGTAGAGCGATAAAATCAAATAATATGATGAAAACCCCATCTTTTTACCCTTGATGGCAACAATACAATACGTTCCTTGCTACCCCTACTTTGTCACTGGGTGAGGACACCGCAAGATTGAACCCAAAACTAAGCACTTCTCCTATTGCAAGAATTACCAATCTAGTTGGCCAAACCAAACCAATAACTCAAAGAGACTTGCAAAGATATGAAACCATGCATATAAGAATTCAGGAAAGACTCAAATGACAAATCATGGATAATCTGAACATAAACCCACAATTTATCGGATCTCGACAAACACACCGCAAAAGAGTATTACATCAGATAGATCTCCATGAAGATCATGAAGAACATTGTATTGATAAGCAAAGAGAGAGAAGAATCCATCTAGCTACTAGCTATGGACCCGTAGGTCTGTGGTGAACTACTCACGGATCATCGGAGGGGATAATGGAGTTGATGTAGATGCCCTCCGTGATCGAATTCCCCTCCAGCAGATTACCAGAAAAGGCTCCAAGACTGGATCTCTCGGGAACGGAGGCTTCTGGCGGCAAAAAAGTGTTTTCATGCCTCTCTTCGATAATGATGGATTTGGGAATTTATAGGCCGAAGATTAGGGTTAGGGGAGTTGCCAGGGGACCACAAGCCTGCCCGGCGCGGGTGGCCCCCCTTGCCGCGGCAAGCGGGCATGTGGCCCCGTGGCAGCTCCCGTGCCTTGCTTCTCAAGTCTCGTGGCTTCCTTTTATTCCAGAAAAAATCATTCCATAGGTTTTATTCCGTTTGGACTCCGTGTAATATTCCTTATCATCGAAACTCAAAAACAAGGAAAAAACAGAAACTGGCACTAGGCTCTAGATTAATAGGTTAGTCCCAAAAATAATATAAAATAGCATATTAATGCATATAAAACATCCAAAACACACAATATAATAGCATGGAACAATAAAAAAATATAGATATGTTGGAGACGTATCAGCATCCCCAAGCTTAATTCCTCTTCGTCCTCAAGTAGGTAAATGATAAAAACAGAATTTTTGATGTGGAATGCTACCCAACATATTTATCCATGCAATATTCTTTATTGTGGCATGAATATTCAGATCCGTTAGATCCAAAACAATAGTCTAATATTGACATAAAAACAGTAATACTTCAAGCACACCAACAAGGTAGTCGTGTCCTTTCGAAATAACATGGCCTTAGTAACAAAATCATATGGTCTGGCTATGCTCCATCTTCTCCACACAAAGTATCTAAATCATGCACAACCTCGATGAACAAGTCAAGCAATTGTTTCACACTTTTGGTGTTCTCAAACCTTTTCAACTCTCACGCAATACATGAGCGTGAGCCATGTATATAGCATTATAGGTGGAACTAGAAAAAAATGCTCGTGCGTTGCAACGGGAGAAATACCAGACTCCTCCTCTTCCTTTTGCGTTGATGGCGAGGCGGTCCTTTGCGTGGTGTTTCAGCCCCCCTCCGATGTTCCTTGATATTAATTCCTTTCCGTTATTATCGTTGCATGCAAATCAATACTCACATGAAATGCATAGCTCTCACCTTGTGATAATTCCTTTGCGCTATTATTATCATTGCATGCAAATCAATGCTCACACTAAGCAATGCACATCGCCTCTCACCTTCCTGGTCATTGCTTTGCCTTATTTTTGTATGCACACATCCAACAAAATCTCGCTTTCTCTTTGTACTCCTCCGTCTAGCTAACATGTTTGTGCATTGCAATGATAGAAAAAACATCATATGCCATATGCATGGATCAAGACCCCTCTTCCAGGTCATGTCTTCTAATTCAACACAACATCCTATATTATCCATCATATTCTTTTCGCTGCTTATCCTCATTTTCATACTCGACAACGGTGATCACATTGGTCAACAAACATGGTCAATCTCAAGACGATGAGCATCACCAGGGTATACTTGTGACTCGATCATGGTAGTGCAAATGAATGTTTATAAAACTTCGAATAATGCCGTCAAGTGGTGCGCTGCGAGATCTAGCTGCAATGTTTATTTTTCCATGTAGTCCGTAGTAAAATCTCTAGAAAGACAAATATTTAGGAACAGAGGGAGTACTTCCTTCCTTGTGGTTTGTTTGCTGATCCTTTAAATCTCGGCAATCAAGTTAGATAGCGAATGTATTGAAGGAAACGACTTGTTTTTCTCTTAATTTTTTTATTTAATAAGGTTGTTGGGCCAATCAAATTAATGGTTGCGCGCCTCTTTCTCATTGTTGTTATAGTACAAATGCATGCCTGCACTTAGTAGTGTCCCATAATCCCACTTTTAACAGTCATTAATTGGGAGGCCAAACCAGGCCATGCAACCCCATAATTTCGGCTAAATTAGTTTCCCACAGAATCCCGCTTTTAGTCCCTGATTTTAGACATCATCCCTTATAGTCTTCTTGGGGCCATACATCATCCTCTCTTCATTGATTTTCAAGACCCTTGTTGATACTCAGGGTAACTTGCAAACATATAAAAACTGGTGAAATTTCATATATAAAAGAAGGGTGGGACTATTTAAAAATATAGACTAACCTTTTCTCCTCTAAAGCATAAGCTAACTCCGACTAGTAGCATACGCCCTACGCGCACACTTTTTTTCTAGACGCCCAGATGCAACAAGCCCATCCGAGATCCATGAGAGCCTGGAAAGGTGGAGTACTATGCACCCAGGCCCAACATTTTTCCGGCCCACAAGAGGTGGCCAGTGAACCCAAGCCCAGGAAGAATTTTAATGACACGTACAACAGTGACTTACATTAGAAATTTTAACAAAATGCATGGAACGTTTTAACGATGACTAATGACGTACGGGTAGAAGCATTATCCCTTTTAATAGTAGGTAAAGATAGAATATGGAGGCGGTGCAAAGGAAAAAGGAGAAGATAGTCTCACATAAACTAGGCGTATCAACGGGCTATGGAGATGCCCATCAATAGATATCAATGTGAGTGAGTAGGGATTGCCATGCAACAAATGCACTTAGAGCTATAAGTGTATGAAAGCTCAAAAAGAAAACTAAGTGGTCATGCATAATGAATATCCACTAGTTATATGAAAGTGACAAAATAGGAACTCTCTATCATGAAGATCATGGTACTATTTTGAAGCACAAGTGTGGAAAAAGATAGTAGAAAATGTCCCTTCTCTCTTTCTATCATTTTTTATATTTTTTATGGGGGGCTTCTTTGGCCTCTTTTATTTTTTTGTTTGGGCTTAGTTGGACTCTTTTATTTTTTGTAAAGTCCGGATACTCGTCCCAACTTGTGAGGGAGTCATAGCCTCCATCATCCTTTTCTCTCATGGGACCATGCTCTATTAATGAAAAATCATCACACTTTTATTTACTTATAACTCAAAGAAAAATAAATTACAACTCGATTCCTATGACAAGATATAACTCTATATGCAATATGAAGTGATGATGCAAGTCATAGAAAAACTACATGATGGAAGTTGCATGGCAATATATCTCGGAATGGCTATGGAAATGCCATAATAGGTAGGTATGGTGGCTGTTTTGAGGAATATATGGTGGCTGTTTTGAGGAAGGAGGGTTTGATGTACCAACGAAAGTTACGCGGTACTAGAGAGGCTAGCAAAGATGGAAGGGTGAGAGTGCGTATAATCCATGGACTCACATTAGTCATAAAGAACTCACATACTTATTGCAAAAGCCTATTAGTTATCGAACAAAGCATTAGACGCATGCTCCTAGGGGAGAGGTTGGTAGGAGTTAACCATCGCGTGCTCCCGACCCTCACACAAAGGTCGACAATCATTAAACAAATCATGCTCCGACTTCAATACAAAACGGTTCACCATACGTGCATGCTACGGGAATCACAAGCCTTAACACATGTATCTCTTCAATTCACAACTACTCACTAGCATGACTCTCATATTACCATCCCTATTATCTCAAAACTATATGCAAGGAATCAAACTTCTCTTGGTTTTTAATGCACTTAATATGAAAGTTTTTATTATATCCCTCTTGGATGCCATTATATTAGGACTAAATTCATAACCTAAACAAATTACCATGCTGTTTTAAGAAACTCTCAAAATAATATAAGTGAGGAACGAGAGTTCAATAATTTCAATAAAATATAACACCACCATGCTCTATAAAGATATAAGTGAAGCACTAGAGCAACATTGCCTAGCTCAAAAGATATAAGTGAAGCACATAGAGTATTCTAACAAATTCACGATTCAGTGTGTCTCTATCAAAAGATGTGTGGAGAAAGATGATTGTGGCAAACTAACAAGCAAACACTTATATCATACAAGACGCTCCAACCAAAACACATATCATGTGGTGAATAAAAATATAGCCTCAAGTAAATTTACCGATGGATTGAAGACGAAAGAGGGGATGCCTTCCGGGGCATCCCCAAGCTTTGGATTTTTGATATCCTGGAACATTACTTGGGGTTCCTTGGGCATCCCCAAGCTTAGTCTCTTGCCACTCTTTATTCCATAGTCCATCAAATCTTCACCCAAAACTTGAAAACTTCACAACACAAAACTCAACAGAAAACTCATGAGATTCGTTAGTATAAGAAAAATAAATCACCACTTTAGGTACTGTTGTGAACTCATTATTTATTTGTATTTGTGTAATACCTACTGTACTGTAACTTTTCCATGACTCATACCCCCCGATACGACCCATAGATACATCAAAATAAGAAAACAACACAAAGAAAACAGAATCTGTCTAGAACAGAACAGTCTGTAGAAATCTGTAAACTTCGAATACTTTTGGAACTCTAAAAATTCTAAAAAATTAGTACAACCAGGTATATTTGTGTATTAAACCTGTGTAAAAATTTCAGATCAATTTGACGCTCTAAAAAATCCAGAAAATTCCTGGACTTAGCACAAAAGTTTCTGTTTTCCAGCAAGATCAAATCAACAACTACCATAGATCACCCCAAAGGTTTTACTTGGCTCAAACACTAATTTAAACACAAAAACACAATTACTACAGAACTAATAATTTTCCAAACACACCAAAACATAATCAAAAAGCATAAAGCAAAATAAAATTGGGTTGCCTCCCAACAAGCGCTATTGTTTAACGCCCCTAGCTAGGCAAAACGCAATAGATCTAGGTACTGTCATCTTTGGTATGGAATCTATAAGTAGCTCTCATGATAGATTCATAAGGTAATTTTATTTTATTTATATGAAAGTGTTCCATGCCTTTCCTGAATGTAAATTGGAATCTAATATTCCATTCTTTCATGTCAATAATTGCACCAATCGTTCTAAGGAAAGGTCTACCAAGAATAATAGGACATGTAGGATTGCATTCTATATCAAGAACAATGAAATATACGGGCACATAATTCCTATTTGCAACAATAGGAACATCATGAATCACATGGCAAGTATATTTAAGTCTAACCCACTTCCTGTGCATAGGGATTTTGCGAGCAAACGAATTATGGGAACAAAAAAAACTACCATAGGAAGGCAAAACCAGCATAACTTCCAAACTTTGAACACATAGAGAGGAAACTTGATATTATTGAAATAGGTAAGAGCATACGTTCCTCTCTCATAGTAATTTTCAGTAGCATCATGAAGGAATCTCACAATATAAATATCACACAAAGCATTCTTTTCATGATCAATTATAACATACGTGTCATCACCAAAACTTAGGGAACAAAAAATAACATCTTCATCAAGCATAGCATCCCCAAGCTTGTGGTTTTGCATATCATTAGCACCATGGATATTGATACATCTCCAACGTATCTATAATTTATGAATTATTCATGTTGTTATTTTATCATTCTTGGATGTTTTATAATCATTTTATAGCAAATTTATATCATTTTTTGGGACTAACCTATTGACCCAAAGCCCAGCGCTAGTTGCTGTTTTTTGGTTGTTTTTTACATCGCAGGAAATCAATATCAAACGGAGTCCAAACACCATGAAACTTTTTGGAGATTTGTTTTGGACCAGAAGAAAACCAATGGGCCAGAGCTGCACCTGGGGGCACAACCCACCAGGGCGCGCCAGGAGACCCAAGCGCGCCCATGTGGGTTGTGCCCACCTCGGTGGCCTCCCGCACCGCCTCTTTGCACTATAAATTCCCAAATATTCTGAAACTCTTTGGGGGAGCCCTAGATCAGTAGTTCCGTTGCTGCAAGGCTCTGTAGCCACCAAAAACTAATCTAGACCCCGTTCTGGCACCCTGCCGGAGGGGGAATCATCTCCGGTGGCCATCTTCATCATCCCGGCGGCCACCACGATGAGGAGGGAGTAGTCCACCCTTGGGGCTGAGGGTTTGTACCAGTAGCTACGTGTTTAATCTCTCTCTCTCGGGATGTATATCATGGGCTTTGTTAATATAGATGGATCATATGATGTTTCTCCCCTCTATACTCTTATTGTGATGAATTGAATCTTTACCCTTTGAAGTTTTGTTATGTCGGATTGAATGTTCAGATTTGGGAACACATGATGTATGTCTTGCGGTATGAATACCTGAGGTGACATTGGGGTATCTTATTGGTTCACTTGATATACGTTATGGCACTCAACTTGCGGATTCCCGTGGTGATATTGGGGTAATCTATGCATAGGGGTTGATACATATTTTTATTTTCTTTTCTCCGGTAGAAACTTTGGGGATCCCTTGTAGTTCTTTGTGTGGATTGAGTATTATGAATATGAATTTGCTTTGGTGTTATTCTAGTACGAACTCTTGAGTAGATCGGTCGGAAAGAATAGCTTGCATTATTGTAGTACGAACTCTAGGATAGATCGAACAGAAAGAATAACTTTGAGGTGGTTTCGTACCCTACAAACAATTTCTATCTTTTGTTCTCCTCTAATAGGAACTTGGGAGTGATTATTTATCACACTTTGGGGGGGGGGTCATATGATCCAACTATGTTAGCACTGTTGAGAAATTGCACTAGCGAAAGTACGAACCCTAGGCCTTGTTTTCAAGCATTGCAATACCGTTTTTGTTCCCGTTTACTATTTGCTACCTTGATGTTTGTATTTATTCAGATTATAAAAATATATTTATACCATCAATATTACACTTTTATCACCATATCTTCGCCGAACTAGTGCACCTATACAATTTGCCATTGTATTGGGTGTGTTGGGGACACAAGAGATTTCATGTATTTGGTTGCAGGGTCGTTTGAGAGAGACCATCTTCATCCTACACCTCTCACGGATTGATAAACCTTAGGTCATCCACTTGAGGGAAAATTGCTACTGTCCTACAAAACTTTGCACTTGGAGGCCCAACACGTGTCTACAAGAATAAAGTTGTGTAGTAGACATCAAGCTCTTTTCTGGCATCATTGCCAGGGAGGTGAGTGCATGAAGGTATATCTTTAGGTCTTGCAATAGAATCTTTTAGTTTCTTGTTTTACCACTAGTTTGGTTTATAAAAGAAAACTACAAAAAAATGGAATTGAGGTTGCATCATATTATTGATCATCTTTATAATATCTTTCGTGAAAATGATGGAAAGGAAAATTGTGCTCAAGTGTTAGAAGAAGAAGTTATTAAAATGTTGGGCACTAAATCTTTGAGTGATGAGCATGATTGCAATGTTGTTAGTATGAATTCTCTGAGTATTCATCATGCTAATGATATGCAAAGCCACAAGCTTGAGGATGCTATGTTTGATGAAGATGATATTTTTTGTCCCCCAAGTTTTGTTGTGGATTTTTTTATAATGAAAGAATGCCTCCTATTTATGATGATTATATTGATGAGAGTGGATTTGGAGAGGTTATGACTTTATTTAATGATGAATCCACTATTTTGGAAGAGGTTGCTATTGATCATGACAAAAAATTCCTATATATGATGATTATGGTGATGACATGTACGCTATAAATAATAATGATAACCATGAAACTTGTCATCATGCTTTTAATTTTCAATCACATGATAGTTATTTTGTTGAGTTTGCTCCCACTACTATTGATGAGAATAAATTTGCTTATGTGGAGAGTAACAAGATCTCTATGCTTATGCATCATGAAAAGAATGCTTTATGTGATAGCTATATTTTTGAATTCATTCATGATTCTACTGAAAATTGTTATGAGAGAGTAACATATGCTTGTAGGTATTGCAATAATATCAAGCTTCCTCTCTATGTGTTGAAAATCTTGAAACTATGCTTGTTTTGCCTTCCTATGCTAGTTAATTCTTGCTCCCATAAATTGTTTTCTCACAAAATCCCTATGCATAGGAAGTGGGTTAGTCTCAAATGTGCTAGTCATATGCTTCATGATTCTCTCTTTATGTTTCAATTCTTTACTTTTATGCGAGCATCATTGAAATCATCATGCCTAGCTTAAAAGGCATAAAAGAAAAGCGCTTGTTGGGAGACAACCCAACACTTTTACCTACTGTTTTTGTGTGTTAACATGATTAAGCTACTGTAATAATCATGTTTTTTGCCTTTTATTTCAATAAAGTGCCAAGTAAAGCCTTTGTGATAGTGTGGATACTTGCTTGTTTGATTCTGTGCAAAAACAGAAAGTTTTGCGTCCAGTATATGAATTATCTGATTTTACTGGAGAGTCAAAAAATTCTGAAATTTTAAAAAAAACTTTATATGCCAATTCCTTAAGTTTTACTAATTGTTTAGAATTTTTAGAATCAGGGAAGTTTGGTGATCATTCATATCTTTACAAACTGTTCTGTTTTTGACAGATTCCGTTTTCAATGCATAGTTTGCTTGTTTTCTAGTTTCTATGGCTTATATTGATCAATATACATTGTGGTAATGATTTAATATAGTAGGTATCATGTGGTAACAATTATGAATCTTGTCTTGACATTACCTAAGTGAATGATCTATATTTACTACACTAACCCATCTCACGAAGTTCCGTTAAGTTTTGTGTGATTGAAGTTTTCAAGTTTTGGGTGAGACACCGATATGAGGGGAATAAGGAGTGAAAAGAACCTAAGATTTGGGATGACCAAGGCACCCCCATGTTAATATACAAGGAAGACTCAAGCACCTAAGCTTGGGGATGCCTCGAAAGGCATCCCCTCTTTCATCTTCAACACTATCGGTATATCTTACTTGGAGCTATATTTTTATTCGTCACACAATTTGTGCTTTGCTTGAATCATCATTATATTTTTTATTTTCTGTTACTTGTTATTTATATTCTATTTTTTCAATGAAAAGTTCCAAGAATTGCCTTAGTATGCTTCCATAATGTTTTGAGTTATAGAAGTACACTGTTTACTAAAATTTGACCGTAGTGCTAGAATTTTCATATTTTACTGGAATGTGGAAATTTTGACTGTAGTGCTTGAATTTTCATATTTTACTGGAATGTGGAATTTTTCTGAAAAATTTTAAAATATTTTCATATAAATTTTATATCATTTACTAAAATTTTATAATGTTTTGAGTTATAGGAGTACACTATTTTCATAAATTGCTACAGATTGTTCTGTTTGGGCAGATTGTTGTCATAGTTTTGTTATCTACTTATCCTATAGTTTCCATAGCCTATATTGGTAGATATAAATTGTGGAAATGATAGTATACAGTACCTAATGTTTGAAAATTATTATGCAACTTGTCTTGGCAGTACATGAAGTGTTGATTTATTATTATGTGTACTAACCTATCTCACGAGTTCTTTTCAAGTTTTGTGTGGAAGATGTTTTTGAGAATAGGTGAAACTGGGATATGTGAGGATTGAACGAGATACAAAAGATCAAGCTTGGGGATTCCCAAGGTATCCCAAGATAATATTTCAAGAAGTCTCAAGCATCTAAGCTTGGGGATGCCCTGGTAGGCATCCCACCTTTCTTCTTCAACAATTATCGGTTAGTATCGGTTGAGCCTAAGTTTTTGCTTCTTCAGATGACTTGTGCTATTTTTAGAATGTAATTTTATTTTTGTTTTAGTTGTTGTTTTAGTAAAATACTTAGATTTGAATGTTTTAAATAGAGTCCTCAAATAGTCGCCAAGGAGGCTAAGTAAGCGGCATTCCCATCCCGTCAACGAAGCTCTTTTCTCTGGAATTACTCTTGTGCTTCACTTATATCCTATGAGTAAATTTTTGAATAAATTGAATGTCATGAAGTTGAAATAATATCATGCTTAGTGGTATTTCACATTGGGTTTATAAAGTTAAATCTTTTGAGGCTTGACAATCACAATATTGGTCATACAAGCAATTCACGAATAATTAGTATAAGGAAGGGAACTTTCACATGCAAATACACTATCCTGGAAATATTTTGTGATTGTGAGCCCCCATCAAAATATTATATGCCAAAATTGTTGACGTTGGAAAAGGAAGACAACGTAATGATTTATGTTTGTTCATATTCACATAGAAGTTATATTGCCATAGATCCTTCAACATGTGGTGCTTGCCCCCCATCTTTGCTAGCCAAAAATTCCACACCAAGTAAAGATACTAGTGCATCCAAAACCCTTAAACCAAAATATTATTTTCAAGAGTCCACCATACCTACCTAAGGATTGAGCTAGATCCTTCAAGTAAGTTGTCATCGGTGCAATAAGGCAATAAAAATTGCTTCTAAAAGTGGTAGATCATTTAGTGTAAGAGAAAATTGAGCGTTGTGCGAACTTGTGATGGCAAAGTAATAAAAGCGACGGACAGCATCATAAAGGTTGCTATCATAAGGGGAAATATAACGTGATGTTCTTTTGCACTAAGGGGTTGCGCATACAAACAAATAAGCGCATGGAAACCTCTGCTTCCCTCTGTGAAGGGCCTATCTTTTAATTTATGTATTTACTTTTATGCAAGAGTCAAAGTTTTTCTCTCTATTCCTTTTATTTTTCACCTTTGGCAAGCATCATGTGGTGAGGAAATATATAGGCACATATGTCAGTTGAATATGGGTAGCATGAGTTATTATTGTGGACATCACCCTTGAGGTGAATACATTGGGAGGTAAACCAATAAGCCCCTATCTTTCTATGTGTCCAATTGAAATATTTTGCACATGTGTATGCGGTGAGTGTTATAAATCATAGAAGACTATATGATGGTTGAGTATGTGGATCTCTTACTTAAACTCTGTTGAATAAGTTGAATTGCAATTGCTTGGTGACTGAGAACATAGGTTGTTGGGTTTCAAGAGAATTCATTGTTTGAACCTTAACATGTGAATTGGTTTCTACTTTAACATGAGAAAACTTTATGAGAAAAGAATTGCTATTATGATGCTAGGAAAAGTGATTGAAATTATCATTGATCAAACGTATGCACTTTGCTAGCATTCACACTTCATAAATTATTTCTTTTATCATTTACCTACTCGAGGACGAGTAGGAATTAAGCTTGGGGATGCTAATACGTCTCCAACGTATCTATAATTTATGAAGCATTCATGCTGTTATTTTATCATTCTTGGATGTTTTACAATCATTTAATAGCAACTTTATATCATTTTTTGGGACTAACCTATTGACCCAGTGCCTAGTGCCAGTTGCTGTTTTTTGCTTTCTTTTTTACATCGCGGGAAATCAATATCAAACGGAGTCCAAACACCATGAAACTTTTTGGAGATTTTGTTTGACCAGAAGGAAAGCAATGGGCCAGATCTACACCTGGGGGGTGCCCCAAGGGGGGCACAACCCACCAGGGCACGCCAGGAGGCCCAGGCATGCCCAGGTGGGTTGTGCCCACCTCGGTGGCCTCCCGCATCGCCTCTTTGCACTATAAATTCCCAAATATTTCGAAACCCTTCGGGGGAGCCCTAGATCAGAAGTTCCGCCGCTGCAAGGCTCTATAGCCACCAAAAACCAATCTAGACCCCATTCTGGCACCCTGCCGGAGGGGGGAATCATCTCCGGTGGCCATCTTCATCATCCCGGCGGCCACCACGATGAGGAGGGAGTTGTCCACCCTCGGGGCTGAGGGTTTGTACCAGTAGCTATGTGTTTAATCTATCTCTCACGCGATCTATATCATGGGCTTTGTTAATATAGATGGATCATATGATTTTTCTCCCCTCCATTCTCTTATCGTGATGAATTGAATCTTTACCCTTTGAAGTTTTGTTATGTCGGATTGAATGTTCAGATTTGGGAACACATGATGTATGTGTTGTGGTATGAATACTTGAGGTGACATTGGGATATCTTATTGGTTCACTTGATATACGTTATGGCACTCAACTTGCGGATTCCCGCGGTGATATTGGGGTAATCTATGCATAGGGGTTGATGCACGTTTTTATTATCTTTTCTCCGATAGAAACTTTGGGGATACCTTGTAGTTCTTTGTGTGGATTGAGTATTATGAATATGAATTTTCTAATAGGAACTCAGGAGTGATTCTTTATTGTACTTTGAGGGATAATCATATGATCCAACTATGTTAGCGCTGTTGAGAAATTGCACTAGCGAAAGTACGGACCTTAGGCCTTGTTTTCAAGTATTGCAATACCGTTTTTGTGCCCGTTTACTATTTGCTACCTTACTGTTTTTATTTATTCAGATTATAAAAATATATTTCTACCATCCATATTACACTTTTATCACCGTCTCTTCGCTGAACTAGTGCACCTATACAATTTGCCATTGTATTGGGTGTGTTGGGAACACAAAATATTTCTTGTATTTGGTTGCAGGGTCATTTGAGAGAGACCATCTTCATCCTACACCTTAGGTCATCCACTTGAGGGAAAATTGCTACTGTCCTACAAAACTCTATGCTTGGAGGCCCAACACGTGTCTACAAGAATAAAGTTGCATAGTAGACATCAGATATTCAGAGAATTCATACTAAGAACATGGAAATCATGTTTTTCATTCAAGGAGACATCATGAATCACTTTATAATTTTCTTCTTTCAACAGTTCATCAAAAATTTCATGATGTTCAAGCAAAACTTCATAGAGATAATCAAGTGCACTCAAATCACTTGCGATTGGTTGATCATAATTTGGTATTTTCAAAAGATTAGCAAGTGGATGAGGATCCATATCAATAGATTTTTAGCAAGCGAAGATGCAAGCAAATCGAAGGCACATGGCAACAGAAGGAAACATAGCAACGAAAAGGTGAACGGAAGAAGGGCAAATAAAAAGGCAAATCTTTTTGGTATTTTCTGAAAATAGTTTTATAAGTGGGGGAGAGGAAAACGAGAGGCAAATGGAAAATAGTGTGAATACAAGAGGTGAGTTTGTGATGGGTACTTGGTAGGCTTGATGTAGATATCCCCGTGACCAAACCAGAAATTGGCAAGTTGAAGAGAAAGTTCTTATCTTTACTTGCTATGTATCTCCCCGGCAACGATGCCAGAAATCCTTCTTGCTACTTCTCGAGCATGCGTTGGTTTCCCGTGAAGAGGAACGGTTTGATGCAGCAAAGTAGATAAGTATTTCCCTCAGGTTTTGAGAACCAAGGTATCAATCCAGTAGGAGATACAAGTGATCCACCAATAGATGTACCTGCACAAAGAATCAAACTCTTGCACCCAATGCTATAAAGGGGTTGTTAATCCCTTCACGGTTACTTGCAAGGATGAGATCTAGTAGAGATAGATATAATAGGATGCTTGAATGGAAAGTAAAACTAAAAGTAAAAATAGGGCAGCAAGTATTTTGGTATTTTTGGTTTTAGATCTGAATATATAATATGGAAAATAGACCCGGGGGCCATAGGTTTCACTAGATGGTTTCTCTCATGATGGCAAGTATTACGGTGGGTGAACAAATTACTATCGAGCAATTGATAGAAAAGCGAATAATTATGAAGATATCCAAGGCAATGATTATGCATATAGGCATCACGTCCGTGACAAGTAGACCGAAACGATTCTGCATCTACTACTATTACTCCACACATCGACCGACTCCTGCCTGCATCTAGAGTATTAAGTTCATGAAGAACAGAGTAACGCATTAAGCAAGATGACATGATGTAGAGGGATAAACTAAAGCAATATGATGAAAACCCCATCTTTTTACCCTTGATGGCAACAATACAATACGTGCCTCGTTACCCCTACTTCGTCACGGGGTGAGGACACCGCAAGATTGAACCCAAAACTAAGAACTTCTCCCATTGCAAGAATTACCAATCTAGTTGGCCAAACCAAACCAATAACTCGAAGAGACTTGCAAAGATATGAAATCATGCATATAAGAATTCAGGAAAGTCTCAAATAACAATCATGGATAATCTGAACATAAACCCACAATTCATCGGATCTCGACAAACACACCGCAAAAGAGTATTACATCGGATAGATCTCCATGAAGATCATGAAGAACATGGTATTGAGAAGCAAAGAGAGATAAGAAGGCATCTAGCTACTAGGTATGGACCCGTAGGTGTGTGGTGAACTACTCACGCATCATTAGAGGGGCAATGGAGTTGATGTAGATGCCCTTTGTGATCGAATCCCCCTCCGGCAGATTACCGGAAAAGGCTCCAAGATTGGATCTCTCGGGAACAAAGGCTTCTGGCGGCAGAAAAGTGTTTTCGTGGCTCTCTTAGATGATGATGGAATATTTGGGAATTTATAGGCCAAAGATTAGGGTTAGGGGAGTTGGGGCCCACAGGCCGGGCCGGCGCGGGTGGCCCCCTGGCCACGACAAGCGGGCCTGTGGCCCCGTAGCAGCTCCTCTGCCTTGGTTCTCAAGTCTCATGGCTTCCTTTTATTCTAGAAAAAATCATTCCGGAGGTTTTATTCCATTTGGACTCCATTTAATATTCCTTATCTGCGAAACTCAAAAACAAGGAAAAAACAGAAACTGACACTAGGCTCTAGATTAATAGGTTAGTCCCAAAAATAATATAAAATAGCATATTAATGCATATAAAACATCCAAAACAGATAATATAATAGCATGGGACAATCAAAAATTATAGATACGTTGGAGACGTATCAGCATCCCAAGCTTAATTCCTGCTCGTCCTCGAGTAGGTAAATGATAAAAACAGAAATTTTGATGTGGAATTCTACCCAACATATTTATCCATGTAATATTATTTATTGTGGCATGAATATTCAGATTCATTAGATTCAAAACAATAGTCTAATATTGACATAAAAACAGTAATACTTTGAGCACACCAACAAGGTAGTCTTGTCCTTTCGAAATAACATGGCCTTAGAAAGTTATCCCTACAAAATCATATGGTCTGGCTATGCTCCATCTTCCCCACACAAAGTATCTAAATCAAGCACAACCCCGGTGAACAAGTCAAGCAATTGTTTCACACTTTTGGTGTTCTCAAAGCTTTTGAACTCTCACGCAATACATGAGCGTGAGCCATGGATATAGCATTATAGGTGGAACTAGCAAAAATGCCCGTGCGTTGCAACAGGAGAAATACCAGACTCCTCCTCTTCCTTTTGCGTTGATGGTTAGGAAATATTTTGCCCGGTGTTTCAGCACCCCTCCGACCTTCCTTGATATTAATTCTTTTCCGTTATTATCATTGCATGCAAATCAATACTCACATGAAATGCATAGCTCTCACCTTGTGATAATTCCTTTGCGTTATTATTATCATTGCATGCAAATCAATGCTCGCACTAAGCAATGCACATCCCCTCTCACCTCCCTAGTCATTGGTTTGCCTTATTTTTGTATGCACACATCCAACAAAATCTCTCTTTCTCTTTCTACTCCTCCGGCTAGCAAACATGTGTCCAGATGCTGCACAGAGGAGTAAACAAAGGGAATATGACTTTGGGTGCTTTCAAAATTATTGGAAGAGGGGGAGTGCTGAGAGAGAGAGAATGGGATTGTCCAGAGTGAGAAAGTGGGGTTCAACCCCCTCAATCATGGAGCCTGGGGCTGGGAAACTTACTCGAGGTAGGAGGGTACTAGGTCAAGGTGTGGTAAAATTTCAGCTCAAGGAGAATACATTTTGTCCCTCAACTATTGATCACGAGATTTCGGTAGAAGGTGCTTGTGCTGGGTTTGGGGTACCTCGGGGAATCCAATGACCCTAAGAGTTAAAAGGAATTGGCTAGGGGTTTAATTGGGCTAGTTCACCAATTTACAACTTATTTGGAAAAACTTGCCAATCCAATTATTGCAAACCCTAGAAATCCAGAGAAATGGGTTTGAATAGATCTAGTTAAGTTGCATTGTTCTCCTTGATGCACCACTTGGTGTAGATGAAAGGTTAGAGGTTTTGAACATGTCCACCAATTTTGCGAGCATTTGGTTATACTTGACAATGTAAAGTTTTTCAAACTTGGAAATGGGCGGAAAGGGTTTTGGGATGCTTTGGTGATCCAAAATGATTTGGATTGAGATGAAACTTGGCAAGATCATCATATGAGGAATATGTGACTTGTTGCAGTTTTCTTGGATTTATTTGACAATATTTCTTGTAGAAATATTTGAAATACTTGAAATGTCTCGAAAGGGTTTTAGATGGTTTTGTCCAATATTTTAAACATGACCATGTGATGAAACTCATATATATGGAAAATATATGTCCATTGAGTTTCCCTAAATTTTGTCAATTATTTTTGAAACATTAGAATAATTTTTCTAGTTAAAAGACCATTTCTTTCCTTAAGAAAAAGTCTTTAAATAAAATGTAAAAATAATATTTTTTGGATTTGGGATGTCTTGTATATAGTAAGTTCCAAAAGAATTGAATGATTTAAAATACCGTAGTTTAAGGACTTGTAGTTCAAGTCTCTACTGAAGGGTTTTTGGAAACCTAAACTTAATAAATGCTTTTTGGTCAAAATAAATTTGTATAAAAATAGTTTTATGACCTATACACATGGCATGATCATTGTGCAAGAATTTGTACCAAGGAGAGGATTGATGAGAGTAGAGGAATTTCTATTAATAGGAGCACACTGAGACAAGCAAGCCAGTAGCAAACAATTCAAGCATCACTTGCACACAAAACTTTTTGTTGGTCCAAATTTTTGAGCTTTATTAATATAGTGATGTGATACAAAACACATGGTGTGACATTGTGGAGGTTTAAAACCTATTGGATACATATTGTAATGCTTCGGGGCAGCACCTTAACGATGACAAGTCATTATTTTTTTCCAGCAAGGGTAGCCTGCGACACTTGAGAGATAGCATCAAGAACACACTTAATGTCTAGAATGAGTCACTTAGTGACTATTATTTGGGTATGCCGACTGATGTTGGCCATTCCAAGATGGGCACATTCAAATATCATTGAGACTGTGCTTGGAAGAAAGTGAAAGGGTGGATGGAGAAGCTTTTGTTAGCGACCAGAAAGAAGGTTATTTGTACAAGCATTACCAGTTTACTAATTGGCATGCTTCAAATTAGAAAGGGGTTTCTATGAGAACATTACATCTATCATACGCCAGCTTTGGTGGGTAAGTAAGGCATGGAGCGTAAGCCTTATTGGGTGGCATCAGATACCATTATCATGTAGAAACACCTAGGGGGTTATGACCCACAAGTATAGGGGATCGCAACAGTCTTTGAGGGTAGTATTTCAACCAATTTATTGATTCAACAAAATGAGAGTCAAAGAATATTTATGAGCCTTAGAAGTTGAGTTGCCAATTCAACCACACCTGGAAACTTAAATATCTACAACAAAGTGTGTAGTAGCACAGTAATATGATAGTTTGATAGTAGCGGTAATCGTAGCAATAGTAACAATATCAGTAACAGGGACAATAGTTGTTTTATAGTGATTGTAACACCACCAAAAACAATAGTAACTTAGCGAAGACAATATGCGAAAAGCGTAGGCATTGGATCAATGATGGATATTTGTATATGGATGCATTCATCATGCAACAATAACAATCTAGAGAGACATAGAACTAGCTCGAATTCATCAATATAATGTAGGCCTGTGTTCTGTATATAGTCATATGTGCTTATAATAAGAACTTGCATGGCATCTTTTGTCCTACCCTCCCGTGGCAATGGGGTCCATAAGGAAATCTAAGGGATAATAAGGCCTCCTTTTAATAGAGAACCGAAACAAAACATTAACACATGGTGAATACATGAACTCCTCATACTACAGTCATCACCGGAGGGGGTCCCAGTTATTATCACCCTGGTGTCTACGGGTCATAACACATAATAGGTGCATACAACTTGCAATATAGGATCCAAAACAATTATATTCATGGAAACATAATAGGTTTAGATCTAAAATCATGGCAGTCGGGCCCTAGTGACAAGCATTAGGCATATCAAAGTCATAACAACATCGATCTGAGAACATAGTGGATATTAGGGATCAAACCCTAACAAATTGACTCGATTACATCATAAATCTCATCCAACCCCATCACTATGCAATAAGCATATGAAGGATTTACTCATCGTCAATGATGAGCATCATGGAATTTTTTATGGAGAATGGTTTATGATGACGATGGAGACTAATCCCCCTCCCTCGACCCTAAACGACCTCCAGATCAGCCCTCCCGGTGAATAACATGAGGTGGCGGGGGCTTCGTATCGCAAAACATGATGAAAAATTGTCTCTTATATTTCTCTCGGGGAGACATAATATATAGGATTGGAATTAGGTCAGCCCCCCATGGGCCCCACAAGACATGAGGGTGTGTCGTGGGGGTGGGCGCATCATGTTGTCTTGTGGACATCATGTGGCCCCCTTCTAGTGGATCTTTGTTCCATTTTTTTATTTATTCAATAAAAAAATCTCTGCAAAGTATTAGAAGAAAAGGACCAAGGACCAAAAGAAGACTCGACCCCTTGTTTGTCGGCTTACACACAAGGCCTTGCGGGGCCGGCTTATAAGAAATCCCAAAGGGTAAAGATAAACTTGGGGGATATGGAAGATCAAGAAGATGTAGAGTAGGACACAGGTACGAGTATGGCTGAAATCCTTTGCAAACGAGGGACTCAACCTATTATAGAAAAGGGGGTTCCTTAGAGGTAAAAGGACAAGTTAGAATCTCTCGAAAGCTGGGTAGCGAAAGCAACACCTTATAATCGAAATCATCGTTAATACCAATCAAGCAGGAGTACGTCTTTACCTCCACCATAAGGGCCCGATCCTGGGTAAACTTGCGTCCCTTGTTTCCGATCAACCCCGTTCAAGTCACCACATAGTAGCGATGGCTTCGCAACTTAGTTCTCTCACGAGGACATTTGTTGTGAAAAAACCACGATAGTTGGTGCCCACCATAGGGCAAGCACATGGTGGTGGTGAGTTCTTGGAGGGAGCCCTTCCAGGGATCAAAAGGTACGCGATCTGCCGGATGACGACGAGCCGACATGGGAAGCTCTACATCAAAGATGTTGGCTGGAGTATCGAGGCCGACCCTGTCGAGTTAGGATACCAGGACCCCTTTGGCTAGATCCACATATTCGTCGGTGTCATTGGCGAGTCAGCATTGGTGCCAGCCGCTATTGCCGACTCTATTGAAAAAGCACGCCGGGTCAAACCCGGTCAGACTAACAACTTCGTTGGCTTCATTGGCGGAGTCACACAGGAGCCAAACCTATATGTCAACTCGGTGACCAGGGTGACACGCTTGTCAATTCTGATGACGAGTCCTCAGTTGGGGATACTGAGTCAATCCATTCACTTTTTGATGAAAGATTGGGAGGTTATTCTGATGATGAGATTTGTCTGGAATCGTACGAGTCGACTCACCACCCAGCAGTTTACATGGTCGGAAATCAAAATCAGCCTCGATATGATGCACACGGGAATCTAGTCACATGCACATCAACTAGTTAGAACCTGGCCCGGGTCACACCAAGTTAGTTGTCCAACGTCATGGGAGTCATGACGGCTGCGCTAACATCAACTGACTTTGGAAGGATGGGGGCTCAGGCATTGGCGGAGGTGGCAGCTACCCTTGGTACAATTCTTGTAGACCCAATGGCTTAGTTGAACGCGGATGCCCATAATTCAAAGATCACAAAGTATTATGAGTAGCTCGCCAAAATGTAGGAAGATACCAGGGTCGAAACCACATGTCTAGCGGAGGTCCGTGCTGAGGTTTGATATGTCTCCAACGTATTGATAATTTATGAAGTATTCATGCCATGTTTACAATGTTTTTTATGGTTTTGGTGCACTTTTATATGATTTTTTGGAACTAACCTTTTAACCTAGTGCCCAATGCCAGTTGTTATTTTCTGCATGCTTTTGTTTCCAGAAAATCCATACCAAACGAAGTCCAAACGCGACAGAACTTTTTGACGATTTTTTCTAGAAGGAAAGAGATCCGGGAAGCTTTGAGGGAGTGCTAGAATCCCCACAGGTCCCCCACAAGGCAACATGGCGTGCCCTAGGGGGGTACTCGTGCCCTAATGCCTTCTGCCCCCCTTGTGGCCCCCTGTGGCACCTCTTCGCTTGATTCCAATGCTGAAAATTCTTATATATCAGGAAACCTTTGAAAGTAACCTATATGAGTTTTTACGCCGCCGCAAGCCTCAGTTCCAAAGTGACCTCATCCAGAGCTCCGTTATGGCACCCTATCGAAGGGGGAAGTCATCATCGGAGGCCATCTTCATCATCCCCACTGCGTCCATGACGAGGAGGGAGTAGTTCAACACCAAGGCTGAGGGTATGTAACAGTAGCTATGTGTTTGATCTCTCTCTCTCTTGATCTTTATATGGCACCATCTTGATGTACCATGAGCTTTCTTAATGTAGTTGAATCGTATTGTACTCTTCCCTTTGTTGCGATGAACCGAGTCTTGCCCTTTGAGGTTTCATTATGATTGGATTGAATATATGAGGATTGAGATCACTTGATGTATGTCTTGCATGCGGATACCCATGGTAACAATGGGGTATTCTATTGAGCCACTTGATATATGTTTTGGTACTCAACTTGCGGATTCCTGTGGTGACATTGGGGTAATCTAGGAACATAGGTTAATGCATGCTTTCATCTTGCTTTCTCCGATATAAACTTTGGGGAAAATCTTTGAAGTTCGTTGTGTTGGATTGAATATTATGAATCTGAAATTGTTTGATGCATATTGAATAATTAACTCATGGATACTCGCTGACATTGGAGTGTCTAGGTAACATTGGAGTTGACTGATGCATATCATGTGGTGTTATTGTAGTACGAACTCTAGGGTTGTTTCCGACACTTATATGAATGGCTCAATAGACTGACCGAAACAATAAATTTGAGGTGGTTTGCTACCTACAACAATTTCATCTTATGTTCTCCGCTATTGATAAGAACTCTGGAGTGACTCTTTGTCACATATTGAAGGATTGATATATGATTCGATTATGTTAGCATTCTTGAGGGATTGCACTAGTGAAAGTATGAACCCTAGCCTTATTTCCAAGCACTGATATATCATTTTGCTCATTGCTTGCTATTTGCTACCTTTATGTTTTCTATTTCAGATTACAAAAACTTATTTCTATTATCCATACCACACTTGTATCACCATCTCTTCACTGAACTAGTTCACCTATACAAATTGTCATTGTATTGGGTGTGTTGGGGACACATGAGATTTCTTGTATTTGATTGTAGGGTTGTTTGAGAGAACCACATTAATCCTACACCTCTCGTGGATTGATAAACCTTAGGCCATCCACTAGAGGGAAATTTGCTACTGTCCTACAAAATTATGCGCTTGGAGGCCCAGTAGAGCCTACAAGAATAAAGTTGAGTAGTAGACATCAAGCTATTATTGGCGCTTTTGCGGGAGAGGTGAGTGCTTGAAGGTATATCTTTAGATCTCGATATTGAATCATATAGTTTCTTGTTTTTCACTTTCGGTTTATAAAATAAAACTATAAAATATGGAACTGAGGTTGCACCAAGGTCTTTACCTTTACGAAGTTTTTTTCAAAATGATGGATCAGAAAATTGTGCCAAAGTGTTAGAAGAGGAATTCAATAAAAATGTTTGGCATAAAACCTTTGAATGATAAACATGATTGCAATGTTGTTAGTATGCTTTCTGTGAATATCCATAATGGTAATAAATATTGCACTAGTCATGATAACATGTTTCTTATAAGCATGTCAATTTTTGTGGAGTGCAAAGACTTTGTGAGACATGCCGATTAGGGATGATAGATTAAGCAGAAATTTGACAAAACTAAATGGTTGTTTAAGGTGATAGAAGATTTTGCTAAAAAATTATGCTCTCTTCATCCCATTACTTATGAACTTTGCAATAAATTTGGCCATCTTAATTTCTAGTGCATGCTTTTTCATGATCGAATCGTGGCCAAATATTGTAATAATTTGATGACCTTTGAACTTTATAATGAACTTTATCTATTTTGGGGGTGTGAAGAATTGTCACATAAAAATAGTTGATTTGAGGCATTCATATTCACAGATGATGGTGAATGGAGTCTAAGAAAAAATTATATGGTTTGTGTGGTAAATTGCAATGAGAATGCTTATATAACCAACTTTAGAAAGACGAGAAAACCAATAGAATATAAAGGGAATACTAATGGAAGGGTAAAGATTCCCCCTTTCCCTCCTATTTTCTGTCGTGATGAATCAGGTAGCGAGGAGGAGCCTTCTATCCAACCTATCTCTTCTATAAGAAGCTCGAAAAAATCACTTGAGGGTTATTTTGTTAGGCCTTGATACGTCTCCAACGTATCTACTTTTCCTAACACTTTTCCTCTTGTTTTGGACTCTAATTTGCACGATTTGAATGAAACTAACCCCGGACTAACACTGTTTTTAGCAGAACTACCATGGTGTTGTTTTTGTGCAGAAATAAAAGTTCTCCTAATGGAACGAAACTTCGTGAGGATTTTTTATATCAATAATAAGAATTTCTGGAGCCAAGACCTGCCAGAGAGGGGCACCTGGGTGGGCACAACCCACTAGGGCGTTCCCCCTCACCTGGCATGCCCAGGTGGGTTGTACCCACCTGGTGGCCCCGCAGACCCTAATCCCAACGTTATAAAATCACATTCTTCCAAAAAAAATCAGGGAGAAAGAATTATCGCAATCCACGAGATGGAGCCGCTGCCACCTCCTGTTCTTCATCGGGAGGCCAGATCTGGAGTCCGTTTGGGGCTCCGAAGAGGGGGATCTTCGTTCTTCGTCATCACCAACCCTTCTCCATCGCCAATTCCATGATGCTCCCCACCGGGAGTGAGTAATTCCTTCGTAGGCTCGCTGGTCGATGAGGAGTTGGATGAGATTCATCATGTAATCGAGTTAGTTTTGTTAGGGCTTGATCCCTAGTATACACTATGTTCTTAGATTGATGTTGCTATGACTTTGCCATGCTTAATGCTTGTCACTTTGGGCTCGGATGCCATGAACTCAGATCTGAACCGTTTATGTTATCATCATCATATCCATGTTTTAGATCCGATCTTGCAAGTTATAGTCACCTACTACGTGTTATGATCCGGTAACCCCCGAGTGACAATAATCGAGACTTCTTCCGGTGATTACCGTAGTTTGAGGAGTTCATGTATTCACTATGTGTTAATGCTTTGTTCCGGTTCTCTATTAGAAGGAGGCCTTAATATCCCTTAGTTACCAGTATGGACCCCGCTGCCACGGGAGGGTAGGACAAAAGATGTCATGCAAGTTCTTTTAATAAAGCACATATGACTATTTACGGAATACATGCCTACATTATATCGATGAACTGGAGCTACTGCCGTATCACCCTAGGTTACAACTGTCTCATGATGAATATCATCAAACAAGTCACCGATCCAATGCCTATGAATTTATCTTATATTGTTTCTGCTAAGTTACTACTGCTATCATTGCTGTTACACTTGCTACAAAATTACTGCTATCATTATTATCGCTATTGTTACTGCTGTCACTACTATCAAAACTATCATATTACTTTGCTACTGATTACTTGTTGCAGATAATTAATCGCCAGGTGTGGTTGAATTGATAACTCAGCTGCTAATACCTTCAAATATTCTTTGGCTCCCCTTGTGTCGAATCTATAAATTTGCGTTGAATACTCTACCCTCAAAAACTATTGCGATCCCCTATACTTGTGGGTTATCAAGACCTTTTTCCGGCACCGTTGCTGGGGAGCATAGCTATATTTGTTGAGTCGCTTGGGATTATTATCATATTGTCACTATGACGAATCTGAAGGATCCTAAGACTAAGATATTTCCCTCAAGGACGAGGGGAGGTAAGGAACAACCATCCAGTTCTGCTTTGGATTCACCTTTTGTTATGAGTAAACTTGCAACACCACCACATGCTATTAACTCTGATATGTCACAAGTTATTGATGATGCTACTTCTGTTATGGATAATGCTTATGAAGATGCTAGTACCTTGCTTGATAACGATGATGTGCCACTTGGTGAATTTCTTGATAAACAGATTGTTAGAGTTATACAACATGGTGTTGTTGAATCTGATGATGAGCTTGCAACTGAATCTCCTGAAACACCTGCTGGAACTAGCCTTCCTAGATATGAATTGCCTAAGGAACCGAAAGGTTATGTTATGAGTGAAGAAACAACTAGAGATATTCTTGCTTGCAAAGATAGAGATGATCTAGAGAAATTATTACACAAGTATAAAGAAAAATCTCTGAATGCTAGAATGAAGTGTGATACTAAGTTCTCTACTTCACCTATATTTATTGATGATAAGGATTTTGAATTCTGTGTCAACCCAGAGTTAATTACTTTGGTTGAATCTGATCCTTTCCATGGTTATGAAACTGAAACTGTTGTGGCACATCTCACTAAGTTGAATGATATAGCCACCCTTTTTACTCATGATGAGAAAACTTGCTATTACTTTATTCTCAAATTATTTCCTTTCTCATTAAAGGGTGATGCTAAATCTTGGTACAATAATCTTGCTCCTGGTTGTGTGCGTAGTCCCCATGATATGATTTATTACTTCTCTAAAAAATATTTTCCTGCTCATAAGAAACAAGCTGCCTTACAGGAAATATTTAACTTTGTGAAAATTAAAGAAGAGAGTCTCCCACAAGCTTGGGGGAGGCTTTGCCAGTTGCTTAATGCTTTGCCTGATCATCCTCTTAAGAAAAATGAAATACTTGATATCTTCTATAACGGACTAACCGATGCTTCTAGGGATTTCCTAAATAGTTGTGCTGGTTGAGTTTTTAGGGAACGAACTGTTGGACAAGCTGAAGAATTATTGAATAACATATTGAAAATTATGATGATTGGACTCCTCCTGAACCATCGGCTAAACCCACTCCGAAGAAGAGGGGTATATTATATCTCAGTCCCGAAGATATGCAAGAGGCAAAGAAATCTATGATGGAAAAAGGTATCAAAGCTGAGGATGTTAAAAATTTACCTCTTGTTGAAGAAATATGTGGGCTTAATACACCACCATTGCCTACGGTGGTAGAGGTAAATTCTGGAATGAAGTTCAATGATAATGATAATCCTCACAATATGCATCCTAGTCAATGCCTTTATGAGTTTGAAAACTATATTAGAAAACAAGATCACTTCAATGCAAATGTTATGAAACAATTGAAATATAATTCTGATATGATTGCTCTCTTGAGTGACTTCTTATTTAGAATCTCAAATGATGTTAGAGGTGTTGGAAAACATGCTTCTATGGTTCAAACTCAGTTAGAACAAGTTGCTAAATCTCAAAGAGAATTGCTTGATGAAATGAATCATAATATGCATGACTTTGTTGTTAGAGTTGCAACTAGAGGAGGTAAAATGACTCAGGAACCACTTTATCCTGAGGGACACCCAAAAAGAATTGAACAAGAGTCACAAAGAGCTAACACTAGTGCACCAAGTCCTTCTAAAAATAAAAAGAAAAGAAAAA
The DNA here is from genome assembly GCA_022496015.1 of Hordeum marinum. Lineage (NCBI taxonomy): Eukaryota > Viridiplantae > Streptophyta > Magnoliopsida > Poales > Poaceae > Hordeum > Hordeum marinum. Next base: position 259,896,922 of record CM039674.1, on the reverse strand, counting down.
TGATAGGACTTTGCATACTTCTAGTGAACCTGAAATAGAGAAACCTCCTCATGATGATAATGAAACTTCTATCTCAGATGCTGAAATTCAATCTGGTAATGAACACTCACCTAGTGATAATGAAAAGGATAATGATGAGGTTCATGAAGATACTTAAACAAATGATAAGGAACCAGATAATGATGTTGAGATAGAACCACCTATTGATCTTGATAACCCACAACCTAAGAATAAAAGATATGACAAAAGAGACTTTGTGGCTAGAAAACACGGTAAAGAAAGAGAACCGTGGGTTCAAAAATCTATGCCTTTTCCACCCAAGTCAACTAAAAAGAAAGATGATGAAGAATTTGAATGTTTTGCAGAAATGCTGAGGCCAGTCTTTCTGCGTACTCGCTTGACTCACATCTTGAAAATGCCTCCTTATGCAAAGTATATGAAAGACATCATCACAAATAAGAGAAAAATATCGGAAGCTGAAATATCCACTATGCTTGCTAATTACACTTTCAAAGATGGAGTACCTAAAAAACTTGGAGATCCAGGAATACCAACTATACCTTACTCTATCAAAAACAATTGTGTTAAAACTGCTTTGTGTGATTTAGGAGCTGGTGTTAGTGTCATGCCTTTCTCTTTATATAAAAGACTTGATTTGAATAAACTCACACCTACCGAAATATTTTTGCAAATGGCTGACAAATCAACTGCCATACCTATCTGTATCTATGAGGATGTGCCCGTTGTTGTTGCTAATGTTACTATTTTGACTGACTTTGTTATACTTGAGATGCCCAAGGACGACAACATGAATGAGGAGAAATTTTCTTGTGTGGATAGTAATAAATATTATATGCATCTAGATCATAAAAAGTATGCTTCATGTGATGGTTATATAGTTGAATTTGTTGATGATGCTAATAGAAATTATTATGATGTAGGAACTTATGCTTATAGATCTCTCAATAATGTCAAGTTTCCTCCCTATGTAATGAAATTCTTGAAGTTGCACTTGTTATGCCTTCCTATGCTAGTTACTTTGTTCTTCAATAAATTATTTCTTGCAAGTTTCATATGCATAGGAGATGGGTTAGGCTTAAATTTGTTTGCTATATGTTTCATGATGCTCCCTTTATGTTTCAGTTCTTCACTTTTATGTTAAAAGCCTAGCTAAAAGGCTCTAAAGAAAAGCACTTGTTGGGAGATAACTCAATGTTTATCATATAAGTTTTTATTGTTTATATGATTAAGATACTATAGTAACATGTTTTGTATCTTTTATTTCAATAAAGTACCAAGTAAAGCCTTTGGAATAGTGTGGATACTTGTTGATTTGATTCTATGCACAAACATAAAATTTTGCGCCCGGTATATGAATTCTCTTATTTTACTAAAGCACAAAAATATTCTCATTTTTTTACACAATATTTCTCTGTAGATTATTTATGTTCTCCTAATTTTCCAGAATTTGAAGAGCTAGGCAAGTATTGTTTTAGATTAGATCTCTATAGATTGTTCTGTTTTTGACAGATTATGTTTTACATGCATAGTTTGCTTGTTTTGGTGTTTCCATAGCTTATATTGAGTGATATAAATTATGGGAATGATTGAATACAATAGGTATTACGTGAGAACATTTATGAAATTTGTCTTGACAGTACCCAAGTGAATGGCCTATTTTATTATACTAACCCACCTCACAAAGTTCCGTTGAGTTTTGTGTGATTGAAATTTTCAAGTTTTTGATGAGATACTAATACATCTCCAACGTATCTATATTTTTTTATTGTTCCATGATATTATATTATCAATTTAGGATACTTTATATGCAGCAATATGTTATTTTACATCATTTATGGGAACTCGATGATTAACCCGGTGCATAGTGCGAGTTGCTATTTTTTTGCGTATTTTTGGTTTTCCACAAAATCTATACCAAACGAAGTCCAAATGCTACAAAACTTTTTGACAAATTTTTCTCGACGAAAGATACCTAAGAAGCTTTGGGAGGAGTCAAGAAGCAAGACAAGGAGACGACAAGGCAACAGGGCGCGCCTAGGGGGTAGACGGGCCCTGATGCTCTATGGGCCCCTCATGGCTTCGCATGGCCTACTTCCACCTCCATAATTCGCTAAAATCGGGAAACCAACAGAGAGCCACCCAAAACACTCTTTCCAACACCACAAGCCTTTGTTCCGACAAAAGGCCGTTTGGAGACCTTTTTAGGTACTTTGCCACAGGGGGAATCGACCACGAAGGTCATCAACATCAACCTTGGTGACTCAATGATGATGCGTGAGTAGTCTACCATAGACCTGCAGGTCCATAGCTAGTACCTAGATGGCTTCTTCTCTCTCTTTGATCTTCAATACCATGTTCACCATGATTCTCGCGGTGATCTATACAATGTAATCTTCTTTTGCAATGTGTTTATTGGGATCCAATGAATTGTGGGTTTATGATCAAATTATTCATCGAAAGTAATTGTGTCTTTTGTGAATTCTATCATGGATGACTGTTATAGCTTTGTGTTTCTCTCTGATCTATCGGTTTGGTTTGGCCAACTAGATTGATTTGTCTTCACCAGAATTTGTGAGTTGTAATGTTCAACTTGCGGTGATCTATATCCCAATGATAGAAGGGGACAAGACACGTATTTGTATTGTTGCATTAAGGATAAAAACGACGGGATCTGAACATATAGCTTGTCTTATTTTGTCTACATCATGTCACCTTGCTCCAAGCATTACTTTGTTTGTCATGAACTTAATACCATAGATCCAGACAGGAGTGGGTCGATTGGCGGAGTGGAATAATTTTGGTATATTTGGGTCGATTGGGTCGATTGGTATAAATAGCCATCTCCAATACTCCAACCGTTAAAACATTATTTCTCAACTCGGTGGAATCAGTAAAAACTTGCTGGGACCAACTGGTGCAAAAGGTTGCAACTTTCAGCTTTCGGTGAGACAAATTCGGTTAACCTAGGGCAGGTCCAAATCTCGGTGGCACTAAAATGAAAACTTGAAGATTATTAATTAAAACATTTTTATTCTAGAGAGTTAGAACTGCATCTCGGTGAGACCGAACACAATCTTGGTGGTATCGAGGTGTTAGGGATTTGACTTTGGGTTCTATCCTGGTAAACTCGGTGGGGCCAATATAGAAAAGTTGGTGGCACCGATTTTGGTAGTTAGGGTTTTGGACATAATATTTTGTGAGAGTTTGGTTTAGGCTTTTGCTGGCAAATCTCTAAGCACTTGAGAAACCAGATCATTATCAATACGTCACCCCCTTTAAATAGTATTGGATTTTCCTATGGACTCAACTGTGATTTCTCAAATAAAAGAAAATGTAGAGTCTTGAAGCTTTTGAAGCTCTTGCCAATATGAATCCTTTCCATCTTGGGGATCCTTATCACAATTTTAGCCACTCCTATCTTTGGACTTTATTTGAAATAAACTAGATAAAACTATTAGTCCAAGAGATAATGTATGTTGTCATTAATTATTAAAACATCCAAGGGAGCATTTCTTCTTTCAATCTCCCCCTTTTTGGTAATTCATGACTGATATGTCTCCAACATATCGATAATTTTTGAAGAATTCATGTCATATTCACGTATGTTTATAATACTTTTATATAGTTTGGATGCAATTTATATGATTTAACTAGAACTCACCCGGACTAACACTCTCTTCGACAGAATTACCGAGGTGTTGTTTTTTGTGCAGAAAATGAAAGTCCTCGGAATCACCTAGAAATTTTTGATGCTTTTTTCTATAACATATGAGCAATATTGAAGCGAAGAACCACTCGAGGGGGGCCATGCTCCCAAGCCATCAGGAAGAGCTTGGGGGTATGGTGCCCTCATGGATTGGGACCACCCCATGGCTCCGTTTTGCGTGATTCCAACACCAAAAAATCCTATAAATAGAGAAACTATAAAAAATTAACCTAGACCCTCCGTCCGCCACCGCAACTCTCTATATTAAAGAAAAACTCATCTAGAAGGAAAATAGAGAGAGAGAGAGATCCAATCCCGGAGGGGCTCTTGCCCCTCCAAGATCCATGGAGGCCAAGGACGATAGGGGAGAACCTCTCCCCATCTAGGCATAGGCCATGGAGGAGGAAGGCTAAGGGGGGAGTCTCTATCCCCCTCTCTCCCGGTGGTGCCAGAGTGCCGGTCGGGGAACCATCGCCATTTTATGATTTTTAGTAGATTTCTCTTGTTCTTTGGGTTGATTAATGATCTTGATTGGTTTGAGTGGCGTGTTTTATGTTGTTGTTATCCGAAGGTGCCCTCCATGCCATGCACACATGAGGGATTCCCTCTATAGGGTGTTGCAATATGTTCGTGATTCGCTTATAGTGAGCGTCTAGAGTGACAGAAGCTTACACCCGAGTAAGGGGGTTGTTGCGTATGGGAGTAAAGGGGACTTGAAGTGTTAGGTTAGGATTACCTTAATGATATCTAGTAGTTGCTGATGCTTGCTAGAGGTCCAATCATAAATTCATATGATCCAAGTACAGGAAGTATGTTAGCTCATGCCTCTCCCTCATATAAAATTGCAATAATGATTACCGATCTTCATATCAATTGCCTAAGACAACTCTGCACACCATACCATCGATCTTGTTACCGATCTTGGAATATATGGCAATATATTCTAAGTTTATTTAGACAGCAACTATTTTTCATATTTTATTTATCCAATATCCTGCAAAGCTATCCTCTTTATACCCACAACGCAGTTTTATTTCTCGTTTCTCGATAGAAGCAAACGTTTGGTGTATATAGAGTCGTATTAGTGGCAGATAGGACTTGAGAGAATATTGATATTACCTTTAGATCCCTGTTGGTTAGACAATCCAAACTTACCACTTCCATCTTTGGAAAGTGCTACGATGATTCCTTGCACTTGGGGATTATCAGGCTCTTTTCTGGCGCCGTTGTCGGGGAGCAACATCGCGGAGTTAATATTTTCGTGTATGCATGTTTGCTTCTATAACTAAGTAGATTTTGTTTAAATTTTCTTGCTCTATTTCTTTATTTGTGGGTGAAACCAAAAAAATAAAACACAAAAAAATACTTGCCTGTTAAAAGAAAAACGATTGGAAAGTTATGCATTGGAGAAGTGAGGGTTGACCTTGAACACTTGTGTTCATGATCATGGAAACAATATAGAATTTTTCATGGAATTTTATCATATAAATAATTACCCCCTTGTATATACCACTTTACGGTTAAAATAATGTGCCAAGTAAAGCCTTTTGGATGATTTGGATGATAGTAGATTTGATCATGTGTAAAAATAGAAACTTTTGCATCCAATGAAGAATTTCTCTGATTTTATTGGATTGTCTTTTTGATATGCATTTTTTTGCACAATATTTGTATGAAAATTCCCTATGTTTTCCTAGTTTTTTAGAATTGTTGGATTTACATAAGTGTGGTGTTTGTGCTTATCATTATAGACTATTCTGTTTCAGATAGATTCTGTTTTTGCTTGCATAGTTTGCTTGTTTTGATGATGCTATGGATTATATAGGGGTATAAGCCATAGAGAAGTTAGAATACAATACCTTATCTAATATTTAAATATGAGTCAATTTATAACAGTACCTAAAGTTTATGATTTGCCTATTATACTAACGAATCTCAAGAGGTTTCTGTTAAGTTTTGTGTGTTTGAAGTTTTCAAGTTTTGGGTGATACCGATATGAGGAGAAGAAGGAGCATCAAGAACCTAATCTTGGGGATGCCCAAGTCACCCCCAAGGTTATATCCAAGTAATACTCAATGTTTAAGCTTGGGGATGCCCCGGAAGGCATCCCTTCTTCCGTCTTCAACACTATCGGTATATCTTACTTAGAGTTATATTTTTATTCAGCACATGATATGTGTTTTGGTTGGGGCATCATTTTATTTTGTTAGTATTTGCTTGCTGTTATTTATAATCTGGTTTTTCAATACAAGGTTCCAATAATTGCCTTCAGATGTCTCAATTGCATGTTTGATGTGTGACTGTGTAAAAACAGAAACTTTTGCTGTAGTGTTTGCATTTTCATATTTTACTGAACGTGGAAAGTTTATGATTTTTTACAAAGTACTTTCATATAAAAAAATATCATGTCCTAATTTTTCAGAATTTTTGGAAATACATAGGTACACTTCTTAAATTTAATACTACAGACTGTACTGTTTGGACAGATTGTTGTCATAGTTTTGTTACCTACCTATCCTAGAGTTTTCATGGCTTATATTGATAAATATAATAATGGAAATGATATTATACATTAACTAATGTTTAAAAATTATGATGGAATTTGTCTTGTCAGTACATGAAGTGTTGATTTTTTCTTATGTGTACTAGCGTATCTCACGAGTTGTTTTCAAGTTTTGTGTGGATGAAGTTTTTGAGACTTAGGTGAAACCTGGATGTGGGAGGATTGAATGAGATACAAAATATAAAGTTTGGGGATCCCCAAGGCTCGCAAAGTAAATATCACAAGAAGTCTCAAGCATCTATTGGGAAGGCTACGCATCCCAGCTCTCTTCGTCAACAATTATCGGTTAGCCTATGATGATCATAAGTTTTTATTCGTTCACATGTGCTATTCATGGAACATATTTTGTGTTTATTCTTGCCTTTTATTTTATGCATCATGCTGGTATTAGATAATCCTTGTCTTATTTATAGAATACTTCATGCGCTTCACTTAAATCTTTTGAGTATGGCTTTATAGAATGCTTTGTGTGCTTCAGTTACATATTTTGAGCTTGGATATTGGTCTCTCTATATTCATTGTAGAATGCTTTGTTATCTTCACTTATCTCCTCTTGAAACTAGTTAGATGATCACTCTTGTACTTCATTCATATCCTAAGAGAAAATTTTGAATGAATTGAATGTCATAAATGTGAAATTATGTATGCTTCATGTTGGGGATATACCTCATGGGTATGACTCGCCTAAGTTGTAACCTTGATTCTACTAAAGACGACCCATAAGGAAGATGCCATAATAAGAACATGGCCTAGTGGGTGACTCATCTCCAAGTTTGGCTCAATAACATCGTCTGGGAACCGGCTTAAGCATGAAGACATAAGGAGTTCTATTTTCCTTGAGGAGCAAGGAAAGGTAGGAATTAGATTAGGTCACGGGTTGCATTGCGACCCGAACTCTGTTGTAAACTCCGGGCCTCCACCTGTATATAAAGGGGGGGCCCCTGAGTTAGAGAGATCAAGGAAGAAAGAGACAAACCCTCGAGAGCTAGGTTAGCAATTTTGCACCCTTGTAACCAAGATCATCATCAATATACACAAAGCATGACGTAGGCTATTTACCTCCATCGGAAGGGCCATGTCGGTGTCAAATCCGGCATATCTCGTAGTAGGGGTCCTAAGCTAGGCGTCTTGGAGCGATGGTAACATGGACACATGATTTTACCCAGGTTCTTGGCTCTCTCAAGAAGATAATACCCTACGTCCTGCTTTTGATTGTATTGATATGGGGGATAGTACATAGTACAAGTATCTACCACGAGATTGTAGTAATGAATATGAGATGTAATGTAATGATCTATCGACTAGCCTGGCCTCGGTTTATATATGCACTGTAGGCCTAGGGTTTAGAGGAGTCCTTGTCTTGGGTGCCAAGTCTTGTGGAATCCTCCTTGTATTCGGCATGGGCTGCCCGAAGTGGCCCATTAGTGAGTCGGCCTGGGGGTCCTCGGCCCGACCCACTGGTCGGGAGACGACGTGGTGAGTACCCCCTAGTCTAGCACACCGTCAGTAGCCCCCTAGACCGGTCTTCAAGTTGGGGACACTCCTCGGTTCTTCCAAACCGTTCTTCGTCTTCGGTCGTCGGTCTTGAAAACTGGTTCAACAAATCTTCCCATCTCCAATCTCGAGAATCGCCGATGTGTATCCAAAGAGTTCATACATCGGGCATCCGAGGAGCCCCTTTAAATTATCGGCTTTTATCAATGCCTTGTAATTTTTATGCCACACCTCGGGTTATTTTTCCCCGTGGGGCGATATCCTCTTGCATTCGAGCTCCAACACCGAACTGCATCCGAGGTGTATTTTTAGCCGAGCTCCAACGTTGGTCGGCATCCGAGATGTCATAGACTACCTCGGTGATGAAAAGTTTGGAGGAGTTCAACCGAATATAATGCCAGAAAATCCCTCTAGGGAGACAACCACTCGCGTCCGAGCTTGATGCCGAACTGCGTCCGAGGTGTCTTTTTGTAGCCAAAGTGTAATGTTGATCGGCATCTGAGTGCCAATGGCGAACTTCGTCCAAGCTCCAACGCTGGATTGTATCCGAGATCTAATGCTGGTTAGCATCTCAGGTGTCATAAATTACCTCGGTCTTTGGAAATTTGAAGGACTTCATTTGAGCTTGAATGCCGGAATAGTCTTTTATGGAGCCAGCCATTCACATCCGAGCTTTTATGCCGGGCTGCTTCTGACATGTCTCCGATCTTGAGCTTTATGTCGGACTGCTTCCGATATCCAAAGCCGGAATGCATCTGAGCTACAATGATGATCAGCGTCCAAGGTATCATAAACTACCTTAGACCTTAAAAATTAAAGGAATTCATCCGAGCTTAATGTCAGAAATGGTCTCTATGGAGCCAGCCACTTGCGCCCAAGCTTTATGTCGGAGTGCTTCCGAGGTGGTGCACCACCCCTTACCGTGGGCTAGTTCTTTGTGGATATTTTCGATTGGTGCAATTTATTCTCTGCCGAGATATATAGCCAGTAGCCCTCAAGGGGTGTGTGTCGGTCTAAAACCCGAGATTCACCTAAAGGATGACATAAAACTGCTGATCCCAGTAGCCCTTGAGACTCAGGTCGATTCGCAAAATCGGCATGAGGATCAACTCATAGCTCGGCAGCATACTTCAGAACACAAAAGCGGTGTGCACAGACCTCGAGACTCAGGTTGGGTGTGGCCGACCAACCTGAGGACCACAATCTCCTCGGAAACTGTATTGCACTTAAATTTTCTGCATTGAATTTTCAATGTAGTAGCCCCCAAGACTTGGGTTGGGCAGCATGACCGACCCTAGGATCGTACCTCCTCGGGAACTAGTTCAACTGTCATGTATGTTTTGACAATACAGAGGTGAAGTTCAGCAGGAAAGATGCCGAACTGTAGTTTAGAAAAGAGTTTCACGCCGAACACCTCAACCAAGAGAATGTCCCACTTCCTAAAAGGAAAACATGAAATAGGTGAAAGATGTTATAAGCTCAAAAGACCCAAAAAACGTGCATAAAAACTTTACGTCTAGATTGAATCAAGTTTCTTGGTGCCAATATGAAATTGGTCTTAAAATTGTACTTTCGTCATGCTTTGAGATGACACATCCGATCTCTAGACTTCAGGTGGGTCAGCCTTCGGCTTCAACCTCCCTATCCTGAAGGCGGAGTGTTTCTCAGGCCAGTTTAGCGAACTAAACGTGAGCGGCTTTAGGGAGAAACCAGGCTACCCGGCTATTGATCATGCGCTTGAGTCGAGAAAGGAGTGGTAGAAAACAAATACTTTGCAACGACTAAGAAGAAAACATCTATTAAACTCATATTAATTTAAGAGCCCCCAAGTGACTTGGGAAAAACAATTTTATGTATAATGATTGTATGTACCGAAGTACTTATATAATATATGTGTTCACCCGAACTTTGAACGCGTCTTAACCAATCGTCGGCTTCTCCCTCTTCGGCCAAGGGCCGAAAAGTGTTATCTACTCCGCCTACCGAGAATATCGACGGTGTTTTGGATAACAAGGCAATCAAGCCATGAGGCTGTAACAGACAAAGCGCACCCAAGGATATTATGCTATATTACTTATGTAATGTAAGAAGCATCTTCAAAGAAAATAGTGCCCCCAACTGTACCTTTCTTTGGTCGCTCATTATTACTATGAGACTTGTGCAATAGATTTGTGTACGCGTGAGTTCCATCATGTGCCGACCATAGTTGAAAACAATAAGAGCGCTAGCTTTCGACTTCACCCGTCTGAGGTACAAGTTTGGATGACCCGATCGTAGCAATCACAGAAGTTCTCCCTTTACTCCCTAGCCGAACAATCGGGAACATAGGGGTAAGCATAGGAGCCAGGCAACCCAGCTTTGCGGAACACTTAAGTCAACATGATGCATATTTTGGCATAATACACGAGCAAGGAAAGAAGTTGTACAATAATAATCACATGCAAAGAGAAAAGGTTTCATAAAGGAAGCCCCCAAGCAAACAGGGTATTTGAATTTGTTTGTAACAAAGAAAGTTTTGACAAAGAAAGTTTTTCATAAACAATTTTTTGTCAAAAAAGTATAATGCTTGGTCGAACCAAAAAAAATTAGAAAGCTGAAAATATTTTAACATGAAAGTGACTTAGCTGGTTAATGTTCTCGGTGTCGATGACGCGATCCAGGCTTGTGGCAGGACAAGGACGCCCATCGAACTTTTGACACATCCGATATGGTGCATAGTGTTTGGCATGACCGAGGTCCCATCCCACAAGACCGAGATGACTGAGCGAGGAGCTCGGCATTCCAAAATAGTGACACGGCTTGGCCTATGTGGTGAGGCGAAGCCCCCGATCCAGCCGAGGTGGCGGAGTAGGTCGGCAAGGTGACGCCGAACTGACGGCACGACGCAGCCGAAGCCGATTACCTGCACACAAAAAATAGTGCAAGCAAGAGGTAATAATATATTTAAAAAATTCTTATACTATTTAATTTAAGTGGAGAAAATAAGTAAAGGAATATGTCCTGGGCCACGAGCTGCCTGAACGAAGAGTTCGGCTTGACAAAGTGGCGACGTTGTATGGTCAATGTGGCGAGATGAAGTCCTCGGTCCAGTTAGCATGGCAGTGTTGTGATCGGAGGTCAATGTCTCATGCAGGTCGGTTGGTGACACCGAAGTCTCATCCCAGCCGACGTGTTAAAGCAGGTCAGCTGATGATGTCGAAGTCCCCGAAGTAGGTTGATGAAGGGATGCCAAAGCCCCGGTCTAGCCGAGGTGACGGAGCAGGTCGGCTGGTGACGCCGAAGTCTCAGGCCAGCCAAAGTGTCGAAGATGGTCGGCTGGTGACGCCGAAGTCTCACGCCAGCCGAGGTGTGGAAGCTGGTCAGATGGTGACGCCGAAGTCTCACGCCAGCCGAGGTGTCAAAGCAGGTCGGCGTGCTAGACGTCACCTTGAAAAAGTAACGGCGCGGCGATGCCGACGCAGGTCGGAATTTGTGACGAGGTCAATGCTGGCTTGATGAAGCAACAGAGTGCCCGGACCGTACAACCCGCGGATGACAAGGTTTGCTTGATGATTATTCGGCCCTCGCGATGCCGAACTCTTGGTCGGATGACCGAGATGATGAGAACATTTCCTTCAAAAAGGACGTCCGACAACCCGTTCATGAAAAAGATGAAGTCGAGTCGGATTTGTTTGCGTGTAGAAAATAGATCCAAAATTAGAGTTACTCATCACACGTTTCTCAGAGTTTGAATGGTTAGATCGAGCTGAAATTTTGAGGGGTGCTCGATATAGGAATTCCGCAACCGATGAACGGTGGGATTTTCCAACGAACGTCCGAGCTAGACGCTGGACTCCTCGCCCTAAACTCGTCCAGATTCGATAAGGCTCCGGTATATTGTAGATCCCCGGAGAATCCTCCACAGGAACGCAATGACATTTTACAGTGTTGTTCTAGACTCAATTCCGCCGAAGTAATCGTCAAAGCAACACTCGAGGAGGCAGGGACGACGAACACGAATTCGCTGTCACAGAAAAACTGCAGGGTCACGCGAGGCCAATGTTGACGTTGAGCCCCCGAGCACTATGGAGGATTCTTTCATGGTCTTGGTTGGGATTGGAGATGATGTTGATGAAGACACTCGTCCGATCTAGATGATCCGACATGGCGCGCAGTCCTCGGCCTAGCCGAGGTGACCAGTCAAGCTGGTGACGAAGATGCCAACGTTGACGATGTAGCTCGGTTCTGACGCGTAGATTGTGATGGAGCCGATCTGAATTCCCATCGCACCACAGCGACTACCCAGCAGGCTCTCAATGAAAGCACCAATGTCGGTGTCAAATCTGACATATCTCGTAGTAAGGGTCCTAAGCTAGGCGTCTTGGAGCGATGGTAACATGGACACAGGATTTTACCCAGGTTTGGGCTCTCTCAAGGAGATAATACCCTACGTCTTGATTTTGATTGTATTGATATGGGGGATAGTACATAGTACAAGTATCTACCATGAGATTGTAGTAATGAATATGAGATGTAATGTAATGATCTATCGACTAGCCTGACCTCGGTTTATATATGCACTGTAGGCCTAGGGTTTAGAGGAGTCCTTGTCTTGGGTGCCATGTCTTGTGGAATCCTCCTTGTATTCGGCATGGGCTGCCCGAAGTGGCCCATTAGTGAGTCGCCCTGGGGGTCCTCGACCCGACCCACTGGTCGGGAGATGACGTGGTGAGTACCCCCTAGTCCAAGACACTGTCAGGCCGAACCTGGGTAAACTCGTCTCTCGTTCCCGATCAACCCCTTTGAGTCGCCACCTAGCGGCGATGGCCTCACACTTAATTTCTCCTACGAGGATATCTATCATGACAAAACCACGTCAGTTGGAGCCCACAATGGGGCTCTCACCCGGTAGAGTTGAGTTCTCAAAAGGAGCCCTCCCAGGGTTCACAGGATACGCAGTTGGTCAAATGAGCAAGAGTCGATGCGGTAAGCTCTACATCGACGATTTAGGCTGGGGCCCCGAGGCTCACTCAATTGAGTATGGGCACTGGGACCCCTTCGGCAAGATCCACGTCTTCATCGGCAAGATCGGCGCGCCAGGGTACGATACGGACACATGTATCGACATCATCGAGCCGGCTCAGCGTGCACGACCCGGCTCGCAGCTCACGGGACGACGTCATGTCTTCGTCTATTTCACACCAGGGGTCCACCTTGGAGATGATGTGCCAAACAGCACAGACACCTTCATCAACTCAGATGGTGACTCCTCGATGGGGGATACCGACTCGATCTGTCCACTCTTTGATGGTGGGCTTGGGGGCTATCCTGGAGAGGCGGCCACCAGGGAGTCATGCGAGTCGCCACATCAAGCCGTCATATTCATGCAGACACGATGACGGCTCATACTTCAGCAACAATGAGGGCGACCGCCAGAACAGACCCAGATGTAGGAGTTGTCGGGACCAGCAAGACACCGGCTCAAGCTATGTCAGACTTGATGGCGAAGATGACCAAACTCATAGACATGCCAGTCACCATGGAGAACCAAGCGGAGAGCAATACTGTGTTGATGACACTTCAAGGACAGATGGCCAAGATTCAGGAGGAGATTGATGCGGAAAATATTCGCCTGGCAGAGCTTCGAGCTAATATCCAAGGCAAAATTGAATGCTTGAAAGCAGAAGCTTGGAGGCTTGATCTTCACCAGGACGCCTCCAATTCCGTCCATCAATGGAGGCATTCGAGGCGGCTCCCTGCTGATCAGCAACTTTTGTATTTATTCACCATGCCTGAGAAAACGCTGGTGGCGGGTCAACCACGCTCAAATCAGTGGGCTGAATCACCCTACCAGACGTCGGCTCTGATGCCACTCTTGTGTTTCCATATTCCCTCGAGGCACTTTTCTAACCCGGTGGATAACATGCTAGTGGCGACCCGGAACCTCGAGGCACTTCCCATCTAAGGAGACTCCCTGATTGAGGTAGAGGCCAGAAACACCATTGAGATGTTAAAAATTGTGGTGACTCGGTAGGCACAGTACTCATACAGCCGTGATTGAATGCATTCGACGCCCTACGCTAGTCGTAGCAAGAGCCGGCATGCGGAGTCCCCGGTGGTTTCTAACTATGGGCGAAAACAGCCTGTCCAAAACTCCCCTGTCCGTCCAGTTTTGCTAGAGGCACAAGCAGTGGTCGATGTGGCTCGAGCGATGTAGCAGGCAGAGGCAGATGCAGCGGCCGCGAGGGAGAGTCAACAGCCTCTCCATCATCCGGAACCAACAACTATGGGGGCTGGAGTCAACGGTAGGACGATTGGCATCCCTTGTTTGTCCCCAGCTCTCCGTAGTGAGCATATGCATCGGGACTTTAAGGGGCCTCGCAAAGTACCCAATTACAGAGCATATCTCGAGCCGGCATCATGGATCGAAAGCTACAAGTTAGCTATGGATATGCTCGATGTCAGTGAGGTTGTGTGTGCAAAGTATTTGACGATGATGCTAGAAGGGCCGGCTTGAATGCGATTGAAGAATCTACCACCTAACTCCATCAACACTTGGGCAGAGCTAAAGGAGGGATTTATCAAGAATTTCCAGGGAACGTGCAAACGTCCAATGACAATTATGGATCTTCAACATTGCGTCCAACGCATGGACGGTCGGATAATCATTGGACTCTCGGGTTGCCAAAATCATCCACTCGTTGGACAGCATCATGACTACTCAAGTCGTCCTAATCTTGGAGAAAAATTGTCACCTTCAGCCGCTGGTCCAAAATCTTGGATGTTTGAGACGTAAAGTTCAAGATATGAGGGATTTGATGGAAGTTCTCACCAGGTATGCTGAGTCAGACAACACAAAGGATCCCGGCTCAAATGAGGACAAAAATGGCAAGAACAAGAAAGGCGAAGGCAGTAAGGGTCATCAGCAAAACCATGGGCACAATGGGAACCCAGGGAGTCAAGGCAATAATGGTAAACGAAAGCAGCCTGATGGCGGGTCAGATTTCGTTACCAATACCAACACTAGTTTCAAGAACCAGCGTCGTAATTATCGCCTTATCGGAGCTTACAATGGGAATAAGCCGCACAACTACGAGGAAGCACTCAAGGCGCCTTGTCCTGAACATAGCACCCATGACAAGCCGTCTACTCACTCATGGGGAAGCTATGACATCATGCAGGAATTCTGTAATCAAGCTTTCCAGAATCACCAAGGAGGTAATGGTGGTGGACATCCGAGTCAACTTGGCCCTGCCGGATCGCATAGCGGCTCGTATGGTGGGTTTTCAGGATCAGGTTTTGATGGTCAAGGTGGCTCGGGAACTGGTTTTCAGCACCAAGGAAATAACGACAATGGACAGCGTTCTAACCAGGGCAATCAACAACATAATAATCAAACTGGGTTTCATAGCAATCCTAAGCAGTTGAATAGTGGTTAATACCATGTTTTCACCACCAATACCTGTAGGCGAGATAATAAACTCAAACAAAGAGCCATCCATATGGTCGAGCCGGTAGTTCCCACGTAGCTCAATTGGTCTGAGCAACCAATCACTTGGAGCAGGGAAGATCATCCCCTCCCAGGTTGACAAACCAGGTGGTCTGGCTTTGGTAGTGGCACCTCAGGTTGGTGGTTATATCCTCACAAAGGTCCTCATAGATGGGGTAGCAGTATCAATATTTAATATTATGACACCTTCAAGCGAATGAACCTCCCTGAAAGCAGATTACAAACTTCGACCATGGTTTTTCATGGTATCATCCCCGAGAAGTCAACATATATAATTGGACGGACTAAGCTTGATGTTTCTTTTGGTGATGAATTTAACTTCAAATGCAAGCCTTTAACTTTTGAAGCGGTCAAGATTAAGAGTCCCTACCATGCCCTCTTTGGACGGTCGGCTTATGCTCGTTTCATGGCTCGACCCTGCTATGTGTACCTCAATCTTAAGATTCTCGGTCCAAACGGTACTGTAATAGTGGGAGGTAGTAGAAAGATAGCTCGGGAGTGCGACAAAGGGGATGCAGCTTATACTGAGTTGGCCTACGCAGCTAAAGAGTTGAAGTTCTATACGACCAATGTTGATCTAGCTGATATGAGCCCCCTCAAGAAGCCCAGCACCGAGTCTGAAACTTTGCTCAAGTTCAAACCGGCTAAAGATACAAAGCAGATTAACTTTGCGCCAGGCGACTCATCTCAGCAGTTCACTATTGGGACTGTCTTGGACCCCAAATAGGAAAGCGTGATCATCGAGTTCATCCGTGAGAATCGGGGCATCTTTGATGGGAACCTTCTGACATGCCTAGATTACCGAGAGAACTCGTTGAGCACCACCTTAATGTGGATCCAAAAATGAAACCTGTATGGGAATACCTCCGTCATTTTAATGAGGAGAGACATAAAGCTATAGGAGAAGAGGTAGCCCAGCTCCTAGCTGTCGGGTTTATCATTCAAGTTTTTCACCCTGGGTAGTCGGCTAACCCAGTGCTCGTTCTGAAACAGAATGGTACTTGGCATATATGTGTTTATTACATAGATCTCAACAAAGCCTATCCCAAAGATCCTTCTGTTGTCCCGCACATCGATCTGATCATTGATTCCACAGCTGGTTGCGAATGTTTATGCTTTCTGGATGCATACTCTGGTTATCATCAGATCAAGATGGCCATTGAGGATCAGGAGAAGACAACTTTCATCACTCCCTTTGGTGCTTTCTATTATGTCTCTATGCCTTTTGGGCTTAAGAGTGTGGGGGCTACTTATCAACATTGTGTTGAGACTGCCTTCACCAACAGATTGGCCGCAACATCCATGCATATGTTGATGATATCGTGGTAAAGTCTCAGAAAAAATAAACACTCTTAGATGACCTCAAGGAGATGTATGATAATCTTCGGATATACCATATGGATATCAACCCAGCCAAATGCGTTTTTCGTGTTCCTCCAGGCAAGCTACTGGGATTTCTGGTTTTCGAGCGACGTATCGAAGCTAATGCGGATAAAATCAAAGCAGTAACTTTACTTGCTAAGCCGGCTAATATAAACCAAGTTCAGCGCATAGCTGGTCGCATCGCGACATTGAGCCATTTCATAAGACGGCTAGGAGAGAAATCAGTTACTTTTTATCAATTGCTGAGGAAGACAGGCAATTTTGTTTGGATCGATGCAGCTAACGAAGCCTTTGAAGCACTCAAGAAATAGCTAGCTGAGCCGCTCATCCTAGTCACCCCAATTGACAAAGAGCCCATTCTCCTATACATTGCTTCCAATTCCAAGGCGGTAAGCGTTGTAGTTGTCATTGAGTGAAAGGAGGCAGGGAAAGAGTACCCAACGCAGCACTCGGTCTATTTTGTCAGTGAAGTCTTGACTTTGTCCAAACAACGATACCCGCATTGGCAGAAGTTAGTCTTTGGGGTTTTTATGGCAAGCTAGAAGTTAAAGCATTATTTCAGGAGCATCCAATTACTATGGTCAGTTCAGCACCTCTTGGAGATATCATACAAAATCGGGAAGCCACTGGTCGAATCGCTAAGTGGGCAACTGAGCTTGGTCCTCACCAGGTGAAATATGTGCCCGCACAACCATCAAATCCCAGGCACTGGTAAATTTTATCAATGAATGGACTGAATTACATATCCCAGAGGATAGGCCACACAACACGTATTGTACTATACATTTTGATGGGTCCAAACAATTGGAAGGCTCGGGGGCTGGAGTTATTTTGTCTTCTCCACGAGGTGACAAGTTATGTTATGTTTTACGGATCATGTTCTCTTGTACTAACAATGCAGATGATTATGGGGCCCTCCTACATGGGCTCAGAATGGCTAAGGAAATGAATCTTAGCCGATCCAGGTGTTTGAGACACTCAGATTTGGTGGCTCAACAAGTCTCGGGGACTTGGGATTCAAAGGACCTACTGATGGCGACTTATCAACAATCAGTCACCGACGTGGCGGGAATTTTTCAAGGATATCAGGTTGATCACATTGATTGTTGACTCAAGGAGGCAGCAGATGCTCTATCATGACTCAGCTCTCAGAGCAAGCTGGTTCCTGCTAATGTCTTTCTGGATGTACTTCACAACCCTTCGGTTAAGTTGCCATATGAGGAAGATATAGCTATTCCTCACCCAGAGGCACATCTAGTGGCGGCTCTCCATGCTATTCCTGATTGGGCAGTGCCATACTTGTCTTATCTGACTCGAGGCAGCTCCCATCTGAGGAAATCATCGCCCGATGGATAATTCGATGGTCCAAATCTATGACTATTGTTAATGGCGAGTTACACAAACAGAGTAGTACCGGTGTTTTTCAGCGTTGTGTTTCCCCTGAGGAAGGACAGGAGATCCTCAATGAAATTCATGCTCGCGATTGTGGATATCATGTCAGCTCACGGTTTTTGGTGGCAAAGGCTTTTTGCCATGGTTTTATTGGTTGAAGGCTCATGCAGACGCAGAGGACATTGTGCGCAAGTGCAATGGATGTCAAAAGTTCGCTCGATAAGCTCACGTATCGGGTCAAGAATTATGCATCATCCCAATTAGTTGGCCATTTGCGGTCTGGGGGCTTGACAAGGTTGGCTCGTTGAAGCCGTCTTCTGACAAGAAAACCCACCTATTGGTGGCGGTTGATAAATTGACCAAGTGGGTTGAAGCAGAACCTGTCAGCAATTGCGACGCGGAGACAACAATCAATTTTTTGAAAAAGTTGATCTTCCATTTTGGCTATCCTCATAGCATTATTACTGACAATGGTACTAATTTATCCAAAGGAGCTATGGAGCAGTTTTGTCTACGTGAGCATATCTGGCTTGATTTGGCGGTAGTTTCACATCCACAGCCCAACGGACAGGCTGAACGAGCTAATCAAGATATTTTAAGAGGTATCAAACCCCGGCTTATGGTTCTGCTCTAGCACACTCCAGGCAGTTGGGTTGAAGAATTCCCCGTAGTACTTTAGAGCGTTCGAACAACTCCAAACAGATCCACTATATACACGCCGTTTTTTCTGGTTTATGGAGCTAAGGCGATGTTACCAAGCGATATTCACCATGATTCTCCTCGAGTTACTTCTTATGTTGAAGCATACAATGAGCAAGCATGTCAGGATTCCTTGGATGCCTTGGAAGAAGGGCGTGACTTGGCAACAGCCAGATCTGCTATATACCAACAATACCTACTTTGCTATCATAGTCATAGAGTCCGAAGCCGTACTATTCAAGAACGCGACTTAGTGCTCTGTCTGATTCAAGATCAAATGGGGATGCATAAACTTTTGCCACCTTGGGAAGGTCCTTTCGTCGTCAGCAGGAGCCTCAATAATGTGTCATATTACCTTATAGATTTACGAGGATCATATACCTCTGAAGAGGAAACAACCCATCCTTGGAACATTGCTCACCTTCAGCCTTATTATACTTAAAGTCACCGTCTCCTTCCCCTTCGTACCCCCCTTTCTGTACATACTACTTTATGTTCAAGTATAATAAAGCCAGCACCCTCGAAACTCGGGGTCTCTATTGTTTCAGCCTAGCAAATTGAGCATGAGTCTTTATTTTTAGAACATAATTCACTTGGGGGCCTCCAACTCAACGAGCAGCCTTTAATATCCCACTTGACTAGGCTATAAGCCAATAAAATATTGTTAAACCTGCCTGTTTGCATCATGCAAATCCAAACAAGTGACCCCGTGTATTCTTGACAAGTCAATCCATTTGAACCCTAAACTTATCAAGGTTTAAAACATCGGCTTGAGTCACTTGAGAGCCGGCCTATACAGAGCTAGGGTAAACCATGGGTTATCACACCTTCTTCATTGAAGCAAGACTTGAGCCTCGAAAGCCAGTGTCCTTGCCAAGTCTTACTAAGTCGGCTTATTAACAATTTTTGTTATGTTATTATGATATTCTATTGCCTCGTGACTTTTTCAGGTGCAATATTTTTCTTATTACCGGCTCATAAGTGGACGCCCTGGTTACGAACTGCAGTCATATCATGACTAGTTTGAATATATACATCTCCTACAAACAAGAGTTGTTTAGAGATGATTCAATTTGGGCGCTTATATCGACCCACCCCTACTGATTCACACAATGTCTCATTGAGTGAAACAATAGAAAAATTCAAAGACAAATAATAAATAGCACACTCGTATTTTGGTGACTGATCGAAAGCTCAAAGTTCCATGGCGATTTAGCCACGATAAAATGAATACGAACATGCACAATGGCACGACAGAACATTTCAAAGTTTTTACTACCCCTATTATAGGCTCACATCAGGAGCCACAAAAATATTTGAGTTTTTTCCCAACACCTGGGGGCTAGTACTATTCGATGGCTTGTTGCAACCCGCCATCAATGCTCGTCTACGCCGGTCGCCTCAGGGTCCAACTCCGCCAGCTCATCTTCATCGTCAATCTGCTGGTCCTTCAGCACCCACCAGATTAATCTCAAAGATTCAACAAAATTAAGATCCTGCATCTAAATCCGAGGCATCAACTTTAGGAGCAAAGGTGTTATTACTTTGGGATGGTACCAACTCAAAGGGCTCATCTTTTGGTGCATTGACGCACTCATTATCATTGGAATACACAGCATGATAGTGAGATAGGTCAACTTCCTCAGCTAGAACAGTCGCCAATGGCCTAGTCTTCCTCATACAGTTGGCAAAATCTTCATCCATGAATTCTGAGACATCAAGTTTGAACTCAGGGAATCCATCTTTTAGAGCCTCCAGATCTAGCTGAGGCAAATATGATTTTGCATGGGCAAGAGCCATATTAGCTCCAGCCTGAGCTGCCGACTTATAGAATTCGGTGACCTACTAAGGCATGCTGGACAGTTGTTTTAGCATGTCTTTGATGTTCCTTGGCGGGTATTTCAAGTTCTTCATTGTCATGATGGCAAAGATAGATCCTGTGAATAGTTGCTCCACATAAATGAAAATCGCCTTCAACTTCACAATGGGTAGCCTCACCAGGCTCTGATCTTTTCGTCCTGCATACAAATACAAGTAAAACAATGAGCCGCCATATCATCGTTGCCCAGAAATACAAACAAAAGAGATATGATCACATACCAAAGATGGTGGTCAACATCTCGTTTATTTGCTTTAAGAGCGTGAGATGTTCTTCCTTCATAGTGTCAAGCTGCTCCTCGGCCTTTTAAACACGCTTTATAAGGGCGGATTTTTCTTCTTCAAATGAATTCTTGGTTTGATCTAGAATATAATTTGCGTGACAAGTAGAGCTTTCAAGGTGAGACACCGCAAGTTCAGCCTTAGATTTTAGTTTCATGTCCTCTTTGAGACATTTTTGCATTTTCACAACAACAGATTCGTCATGTACTAAAATCCCTGTCAAGTATGCACAAGATATGAACACCTATTTCTACAAAGTCTCAAGCCACCCAACAAAAAACGACTCAATCCTTGGGGGCTATGATACTTCAAAGTTGTTTTTTATCCTACAAGAAAGTCCCATGCGGTTGTAAACAATCCACACGGCACTTGGGGACTAATGTGTCGATTTCTCACTTACACAAATACCAAGAGCCGGCTATTTCATAGAAATGAGCCAGCCCTTGGGAGCTATAGGTTTTTGAGCTCACAAGACAAACATCTACTTCTTATTAATGAAGACTCGGCTAACTCAACGAGATAAGACGACTCTTGGGGGCAATATTAGTGTTGTATTTTCTACTCAAGCATAAGTATCGACTCATTATCATCATAATGACTCGGTCCTTGGGGGCTACAGATACTTCTAGTATAAATATTTTGAAGAACCACCTTACCCTTTTCATACTAAGCTGGCCCTTGGAGGTGAAGACATTATATAAAGACAAGAAAGTAAAAGCAGGAATTTTGCCTCTTACTTTTCCTTGAGGGCATTGACTAAATTGATTTCAATCTCCAGGCTCTTAGTTAGCCGGACCATGTACTCCTAGTAAATGTCTTCAGTATCAACCACAGATAGATCTGGAAGTTCTAACTTGGCCTTTCCTTTTTCCAAGTTCACCGGCTCCTCCTTGGTTATAATATTGGGCAAGGTGGTGGATATGACAGGAGTTTGGAAGTTTTCCTTAAAAATAACAACATCTGGGGCACTCTTGTCAGCCGGCGGAGTGGTGTCATCCACATGAGCTGCAGGACTGGAAGGGTGAACCGGGCTTGGCGGCCGAGAAGACGGCTCTTTTGACGCGCCTTGGGTCTCCATTGGCGTATCCGCAAAAAATGGCTGATTTGGATTGGCCATCTCTACATCGATGGTTGGCTCAACCCTAGCCTCCAGGTTATTCTCCCTAGAAGGATCAACCCCGGTGGCCATATCTTCTGGTGGAGGATTCGGGATGTCCTGTTGGGGAACATTGCATGGGAAACAAAAAAATTCCTACGCACACGCAAGATCTATCCATGGTGATGAGCATCTACGAGAGGGAGAGTGGATCTACATACCCTTGTAGATTGCTAAGTGGGAAGCGTTAAGAAACGCAGTTGATGTAGTCGAACATCTTCGCGATCCAAATCGCCAAGCATCCCGCGATCCAATCACGATCCGTCCCGATCTAGCACCGAACAGACGGCACCTCCGTGTTCAGCACACGTACAGCTCGCTAATGATCTCTGCCTTCTTGATCCAGCAAGAGGGAGCAAAGAGGTAGATGAGTTCTCTAGCAATGCGACGGCATGGCGGTGATGGTGGTGGAACTATTCCGGCAGGGCTTCGCCAAGCACCGTCGGAACGATCTAGAGGAGAAACTATAATCTAGAGGAAAAGGGCAGCACGTGGCTGTTTTTTGTGTTGAAAACCCCTCAATACCTCTAGTATATATAGGAGGAGGGAAGGAGGAGGCTTGGGCCCCAAGGGGATAGCCATTTCTTCGGTCGAAGGTGGAGAGGAGGAGTCCTCCTCCAATCCTAGTAGGATTAGGACTCCTTCTCTCCACTTGGATTCCTCCTTCCACCTTTGGGTTTCTCCACCCTAGCCACATGGGCCTTTAGTGGGGCTTCAATCAGCCCACTAGGGGTTGGTTTACCTCCTCCCACAGCCCATGTGGACCCTTGGGTCCAGACACCCCTCCCGATGGTCCCCCGGTACCCTCCCGGCACTCCCGGTACACTACCGATGAGCCCGAAACTTTTCTGGTGACCAAAAGCGGACTTCCTATATATCAATCTTTACCTATGGACCATTCCGGAGCTCCTCCATGAAGTCCAGGATCTCAACTGGGACTCCGAACAACCTTCGGTCACCACCATACATAACTCTATACTACCGAAACGTTACCGAATCTTAAGTGTGCAGTCCGTGCAGGTTCGAAAACTATGTAGACATGACCAAGATACCTCTATGGTCAATAACCAATAGCGGGACCTGGATGCCCATATTGGTTCCTACATATTATACGAAGATCTTTATCAGTTGAACCTCTATGTCAAGGATTCAGTTAATCCCGTATGTTGTTCCCTTTGTTCATCGGTATGTTACTTGCCCGAGATTCGATCGTCGGTATTTGTATACCTAGTTCAATCCCGTTACCAGCAAGTCTCTTTACTCATTCCGTAATACAAGATCCCGTGGCTAACACTTTAGTCACATTGCTTGCAAGGCTTGTTGTGATGTTGTTGTTGGGATACGTAGTAGTAAATCAAACAAATTCCTACGTGTTCACCAAGATCTATCTATGGAGAAACCAGCAACGAATAAGGGGAGAGTGCATCTTCATACCTTTGAAGATCGTTAAGCGGAAGCGTTACAAGAACGCGGTTGGTGGAGTCATACTCGTAGCGATTCAGATCGCGGTGGACTCCGATCTTAGCGCCGAACAATGGCGCCTCCGCCTTCAACACACGTGCAGCCCGGTGACGTCTCCTACACCTTGATCCAGCAAGGAGGAAGGAGAGATTGAGGGAGAGCTCCGGCAGCATGATGGCGTGGTGACGGTGGAGCTGCGTGGTCTCCAGCAGGGCTTCACGAAGCACTATGGAGAACGAGGAGAGGGAGGAGTAGGGCTGCGCCGTGGGAGAGAGAGATGCGTGTCTCAAACTGCCCCAAGGGCACCACTATATATAGGAGGAGGGGGAGGGAGGGCTGCACCCTAGGATTCCCACCCTAGGGGACGACGGCGTCCCTAGATGGGACTTGGGCGGTGGCCAAGGGAGGGAGAGGTGGTGCGGCAGCCCTAGCAGCCCTAGGGTGGGCCTATGGCCCATTTGGGCCTAGGGTTTGCCCCCCTTCTCTCCTTGTTGCGCCTTAGGCTAGGTGGGAGGGGTGCACCAGCCCACCTAGGGGCTGGTTCCCTCCACCTTCGGCCCATGCAGCCCTCCGAGGCCCGGGGCCCCTCCGAAACTCCTATATATCATCCCGATACGTTACCGGTGATGCCCGAAACATTTTCGGTAACCAAAACCTCACTTCCTATATATCAATTTTTGTCTCCACACCATTTCGAAACTCCTAGTAATGTCCGAGATCTCATCCGGGACTCCGAACAACCTTCGGTAAACACGTCCACTATTTCCCTATAACCCTAGCGTCATCGAGCCTTAAGTGTGTAGACCCTACGGGTTCAGGAGACATGTAGACATGACCGAGACACCTCTCCGGTCAATAACCAACAGCTTGATCTGGATACCCATGTTGGCTCCCACATGCTCCACGATGATCTCATCGAATGAACCACGATGTCGGCGATTCAATCAATCCCGTATGAAATTCCCTTTGTCCACCGGTATGATACTTGTGCGAGAATAGATCGTCGGTATCCCTATACCTTGTTCAATCTCATTACCGGCAAGTCTCTTTACTCGTTCCATAACACATCATCCCCTGGCTAACTCCTTAGTCACATTGAGCTCATTATGATGATGTCTTACAGAGTGGGCCCAGAGATACCTCTCCGTCACACGGAGTGACAAATCCCAGTCTCGATTCGTGCCAACCTAGTAGACACTTTCGGAGATACCCGTAGTGCACCTTTATAGTCACCCAGTTACGTTGTGACGTTTGGCACACCCAAAGCATTCCTACAGTATCCGGGAGTTGCACATTCTCATGGTCTAAGGAAATGATACTTGTCATTGGAAAAGCTTTAGCAGACGAACTACACGATCTTGTGCTATGCTTAGGATTGGGTCTTGTCCATCACATCATTCTCCTAATGATGTGATCCCGTTATCAACAACATCCAATGTCCATTATCGTGGATTTGTCACGACGATGTCCGCGTCAACGGACTTAGGTTCGGGGCGAGACGCAACTATGTGGTGGCTTGAAGGGGTTGATCGGAATCGAGAAGACACGGAGTTTTACCCAGGTTCGGCCCCTCCGATGGAGTTAAAAGCCTACGTCATGCTTGTTTGGTATTGATGATGATGAAGATCTCTCGGTTACAAGGGTGCTTGTTGCTACCTCTAATCACGAGAGCCTCTAATCTGTCTATCTCTAATCTCTTGTGTTGTCTAAACTTGTGGACTTGTGAATCTTGCCCCTCTAGGGGTGCTCTACCCCTCCTTATATAGGTGGAGAGGGTAGGCTTACAAATAGAGTCCTACTAGGAGTAGGATTAGGACTAGCCTCTCACGAATCCTACTCCGGGTCTTATTTCCTTTAAGGGAATCCTTCTCTCTTCAGGCCTTCTCTTGTGAGCCGCCAAGCGCCGGCTCACCCGCCGGGTCTTGGGCTTGATCATCCTGCGACCCGTATGCCGGGTCATCAATGAAACGTCATGTCTTTGCCGGGTCTCCTGTGACATCCATGGTCATGAAACCATGACCATCTATTGATCAACGAGCTAGCCAACTAGAGGCTCACTAGGGACATGCTGTGGTCTATGTATTCAAACATGTATTACGGTTTCCGATTAACACAATTATAGCATGAACAATAGACAATTATCATGAACAAGGAAATACTATAATAACCATTTTATTATTGCCTCTAGGGCATATTTCCAAGAGTCTCCCACTTGCACTAGAGTCAATAATCTAGTTACATTGTGATGAATCGAACACCCATAGCATTCTGGTGTTGATCATGTTTTGCTTGTGAGAGAGGTTTAGTCAACGGATCTGTGACATTCAGATCCGTATGTTCTTTACAAATATCTATATCTCCCTCCTGAATGTAATCACGGATGGAGTTGAAGCGGCGCTTGATGTGTCTTGTCTTCTTATGAAACCTAGGCTCCTTCGCAAGGGCAATAGCTCCACTGTTGTCATAGAATAGAGTCATCGGGCCCGATGCATTACGAATCACTTCTAGGTCGGTGATGAACTCCTTCATCTAGACTCCTTCCTTTGCTGCTTCCGAAGCAGCTATGTACTCCGCTTCACATGTAGATGCCGCCATGACGCTTTGCTTGCTGCTGCATCAGCTGACTTCCCTCCGTTCAAAATATACACGTATCCGGTTTGCGACTTGGAGTCGTCCGGATCTGTGTCGAAGCTAGCATCGACGTAACCCTTTACGACGAGCTCTTCAGCACCTGCATACGAAAAACATGTCCTTTGTCCTTTTTAGGTACTTCAGGATATTCTTGACCGTTGTCCAGTGTTCCGCTCTAGGATCACTTTGGTACCTCCCTACCAAACTTATGGCAAGGTTCACATCAGGTCTGGTACACAACATGACATACATAATAGAGCCTATGGGTCAAGCATAGGGGATGGCACTCATCTCTTCTCTATCCTTTGTCGTGGTCGGGCATTGAGTCGTACTCAATCTCACACCCTGTAACACAGGCAAGAACCCCTTCTTGGACTGATCCATATTGAACTTCTTCAATATCTTTTCAAGGTGTGTGCTTTGTGAAAGACCTATGAGGTGTTTCGATCTATCTCTATAGATCTTAATACCTAATATGTAAGCAGCTTCTCCAAGGTCCTTCATTGAAAAACATTTATTCAAGTAGGCCTTTACACTTTCCAAAAGTTCTATATCATTTCCCATCAACAATATGTCATCCACATATAATATGAGAAATGCTACAGAGCTCCCACTCACTTTCTTGTAAATACAGGGTTCTCCATAAACCTGTATAAACCCAAACACTTTAATCACCTCATTAAAGTGAATGTTCCAACTCCGAGATGCTTGCACCAGCCCATAGATGGAGCGTTGAAGCTTGCATACTTTATTAGCATCTTTAGGATCGACAAAACCTTCTGGCTGCATCATATACAGTTCCTCCTTAAGGAAGCCATTAAGGAATGCCGTTTTGACGTCCATTTGCCAGATCTCATAATCATAAAATGCGGCAATTGCTAACATGATTCGGACAGACTTCAGCATCGCTACGGGTGAGAAAGTCTCATTGTAGTCAACTCCTTGAACTTGTCGATAACTCTTAGCGACAAACTGAGCCTTATAGACGGTCACATTACCATCCGCGTCAGTCTTCTTCTTAAAGATCCGTTTATTTTCAATGGCTCGCTTATCATCAGGCAAGTCCACCAAATTCCACACTTTGTTCTCATACATGGATCCTATCTCGGATTTCATGGCTTCAAGCCATTTGTTGGAATCTAGGCCCGCCATCACTTCTTCATAGTTTGAAGGTTCACCGTTGTCCAACAACATGATCTCCAGGACAGGGTTGTCATACCACTCTGGTGCGGAACGTGTCCTAGTGGACCTTCGACGTTCAATAGTAACTTGATCTGAAGTTTCATGATCATCATCATTGTGATAGCCCAAGTGCTGTCCCTACCTTTGATGGCATGTAATCTTTGTATGAACCTTGTGTCATGAGCTATGATATGAATTGCACCTTGTCATCCATGTGTTGTTTTGCATTCATGCATCATATCATCCATC
Source organism: Hordeum marinum (assembly GCA_022496015.1). Taxonomy (NCBI): domain Eukaryota; kingdom Viridiplantae; phylum Streptophyta; class Magnoliopsida; order Poales; family Poaceae; genus Hordeum; species Hordeum marinum. Next base: position 259,869,336 of record CM039674.1, on the reverse strand, counting down.
ATAGCATTCATCTTGCCATGCTTGTTTTCATGTTCCTTTGAATGATGGGTGGTTGTGTGTGTGACATAAGTTGTGGTGTGGTTTGTTTGTGGTTGGATTATGTGTGCAACCCCCTTCCCTTCCCTCTCTTCCTCTCATTCAAAACCCCAACCTAATGCCTTTTATTCCCATGCTGTTTTCATAGCAGATTTTACTTGCAAATTAAAATGTTTAAAAATGTTCAAGAGCTAGCCCTATTCATATTAATAATTTAGAGTGTGGTCCTTTAGATGCTTGGGGTTTGTATGATTTTGTGCTTATTAAAACAGGGGCTGTCATTTTCAAAAGTATTAAAATTACTTGCTCAATAAATCAACTAATATTTTTATTAAATAGTGCACTTTATTTCCTTCACCTCAGTATTTTTGTTTTGCTAAAAAATCTTTTAAACATGCTCTGGGATTTGTTTTAGTGTTGTTGGTTTAAAAATAAGTTAAAACCTTTTCTGTTTTTATTTTGAGAGAGAGAGAGCAGTGTGGGCCTTTCCCCAGCGCGGCCCAACAGTTCCCGCAGCCAGCCCAGCCGCGTCTGACGGAGCCATGTTGGCGTTCCCCTCCCTCCGTTAGAGTAGCAGAGAGAGTGAGTGCGCACCGAGCTCACGGACGTCGAGGACGCCGTCTGCGCCCCCCTTTTAAAAGGCCCTTGGCGTGCGGGCCTTCCCCTAGGGTTCCTCCTTGCCACCGCATCATCTTTCTCCTTCCCCCCTCTTCCTTCTCCTCCAGATCGCCCCTCTGTCAGGTAAGTTCAGAGGAGCAGAGAGATTCAGAGTAAGAGAGGGCCGATCGTCGTCTTCACCGTCATCGCGTTCCAGGAGGTCTCCGTTGCTCCTAGCATGCCGTGGTGGTCGCGGGCCGTCCCTGGAGCCCGTTCCCATCGCTAGGAGAGGCCAGGCTGCCCCACCTCGACGGCCTCTTCCTCGCCGAAGCCGTGGACAGAGTCTTTATGCGCATCGTCTTCCCCTTCATCGCCGCCGCGTCTTCGTGCCTCTCCTTCCTCTTCGCGCGTCCGAATCATCGTCGTTTCCCCTCGGTGAGCTGCTGCGTCCTTCCCTCCCGTTGCCATTGCCGCCGCTATCGCCGTAGCTACTCGCCGCCGCCGTCCGCAAGGCAGGGCCTTGAGGGCTGCCTCCGTCCTCCTCGTCGCAAGGCGGGCAGGGGAATGGAACCTCGTAGCTTCCCATAGGCCCCGCCGTAGTTTCCCCTTACCGGAGACCCCCCTGTGTCACCGGAATTTTCACCGTCGTAACGCTGTCGCAGGTGTTCTTTTTGTTCAATTTCGTCAGTAAGTTGTTGTGTGTGCGTGTATTAGAGGTCAGTGCCCCTCCTCTATTCAGATGTCGTAGCGTAGCAGAGTGGTGTGCGCTCGGGGGAATGAACCTGAGGTCAGGGGTTCGAGCCTGAGCCTTCCCCCATTTTTTTCTTTTTTTCTTTTTGCTTGTTTTATTTTGTTTTCTTCTCTTTTACATACATGTGTGTATGTATGTATGTGTAGGGATTGATTTCTTTTTTTCCTGTTGCTTGTGTGGGTGTGCTTAGGCATACATACATGTGTGTGTGGCATGTTATAGGTGTATGTGTGTGTAGGTATGTGACCTTGTAGTGGTGTGTGTATATGTGTGTGTGCTTCATGCATACACACATATGTGAGTCTACATGTGCTTGTGTGTGTAGTGTAGGTGCATGTATGTGTGTAAGAGTGTGTATGTATATATACATAAGTGTATATATGCATGTGTTTGTAGTGTGTGTGTGGTTTGCACTATGCAAGTGCATTGATGTATGTTGGGTTTGTGTGTATTTGGGTGTGTGTGGGGCAGGTTGCACATATGTGGTGTATGTGCATGTGAGTGGTGTTGAGAGTGTATGTGTGTTGTGTGTGTGTAGGGCTGGTGGTGTGTCCTTGTGTGTATGTGCATGTGATATGCATATGATGCATGTGTGTGTGGGTGGGTGGGTGAACACCCCCTTCATGGGTGGTATGTTCTTAGTGGTATTTGTGCTCATATGCCTTGGGCATATTTAGAGCATGTGTGTGTTTGCTTGTAGTGGGGTGTGTAGGTGAGTGTGTGTGAGGGTGACTAGTGGTTTCCCCATTTGCTTTGCCCTTGTGGTAGATAAGCATGTCATGTAGGTTTTGTTAGCTCATTGACATTCTTAGCTAAGTGGACAATATGCTTATGTCCATTTATGTGCATTCCCATTAGAGTATGTCTTGTCTTATGGAGAGTAGGTGGTAGTTTGGCTATTTGAGTGTGCCTTGATGTTTCACATGAACATATGAGTGTGACCCATGGTTTTGGTGTACAAAGAGCCAATGAATCCATTGGTGCTTTCAGATTTCATGTTTGAGCAAGTTCATAAAACTTTCATATTCAGCTATGATGCCACTTTGTCTTTTTTGCATGATTTAATCCTTGATTGCTATGGGGCATGTGCCAACATGGAAGTGCTAGTGTTTTATATCTAGTATGCCATGGTATTTTTGTTTAACATGAGAATCATCCATATAAGTGGGCACCATGATGTTAAGTAGCCAACTTAATGTTTCTGTTTCAGAATGCTAAAAACTACTAAGTCTGAGAATCTGCTGTTATTTTTATGCCATATAGAGTGGATGGTATCTTGTGATGTGTTGTGAATTTGAGCATGCTCAGTGCTAGTGTTTTGGAGTAGATGTTGTCTACTACCATCCTGTTAATTTTCATGCCAATAGGTGGTCTCTAGCATATTTAACTAATGCTGTCAACTTGCTACTTTATTAACTCAGATTCCAGAGAACTGTTATTTTCACTATCTTGTTTGTGACTGTAGGATTCCTGTAGCTCAAGTTATGGGCTGTGTAAGTTGCTATGTTGTTGTTTGGTGGCAGATTTGTTGTTTTATTGTTTTGTGGCTTGTGGGAGCTATACTCCATGGAATTGATTGATTCTTGAGTCTATTGTGGTTGGTTTTTCATTGCCTAACCAGTGGCTACCTTGGAATGCCAAGAATTAGCCCATGGTATTGGTTGTCTTGTGTTTTGCCTTCGTACTTTGTCGTGAGCGTATCGTGAGAACCGTAACTACGTTTCTTGCGTTCTTTATACGCGTTTCTATCGATTTTGCATGATGCATCCATATTTGCCATATTAATGCATGTTTAAATAACTTAACATGAGGTTCTGTCCAGGTTCATTAATAAACAAACTTTACATGTGAAACTTGACTAGTTTTGGATTGCCATGCTAAATTCTTATAAATGAATCATGCATCATCTTGTTTGTGCATTGCACCTTGGTTGGATGTTTATTGTTGCTGTTTCTCTTGGGTAGACGCGAGTGTTGAGGCTGAGTACGAGGACCCAGGAGAGTACTGCTACGAGGATCCCGCTACCCGTTCCGCTGAAGAACCAACAGGCAAGACGATCGTACCCGGATCCCGATAATATTTTCGCTTGCTAGTTTCTCGCTCTTATCATTGCAGTTGTGCTACCTACCACTTGAATATCAGCCTCCTAATTGCCATGACAGCCTCTAACCCTCCACATCCTAGCAAACCTTTGATTGGCTAAGTTACCGCTGCTCAGCCCCCCCCCTTTTAGCGTTCTAGTTGCAGGTGAAGGTTGTTCCATGTGAGCACATGGATTTGGATATCACAATATTTATATTTTATTTAATTTAATGCACATATATATATCTTGGTATTGGTGGAAGGCTTGGCCTTATGCTAGGTGTTTTGTTCCGTTGTTACCGCCATAGTTCTTGTTACCGGTGTTATGGTTTCCATATTTTTGCGCTCCTAACACGCTCGGGGTTGTTATGGGGACCCCCTTGCTTATTCGGTTAAGATTAAAACTTGTCTGGCAAGACCCAACATTGGTACTACATTTGCTTAACAACTTGATAAAATTGCATAGGGCTTTGCAAACCCGTGGATAATTAATCAACCCCCGAGCCAGTGCTCTGCATGAGTGTTGGTCCAACCCAGAGCAGCTTATTAATGCCGCCCGGGGCAACTCGGTGATTGGCGTGGTAACCATCGCTCATCCTCGTGTCCTCAGAATGAGATACGCGGCTCTTATCAGGTTCGTCGACACGTCGGGAGGTCTTGCTGGATTTGTTTTACCTTTATCGAATGTCTTGCGTGTGGAGTCTGACTTTCTTCGGGTTTTCTCAAGGTGTTGGAATTCCTTTGGAATTACCTATGATGACCACGAGGTTCGTGGTCGAGGCTATTCCCGCAGAGTGTGGTTATTTGTGATGGACTAGTTGGAGCACCCCTACAGGGTTAAATCTTTTGGAGAAGCCATGCCCGCGGTTATGTGGCACCTTGGATATTTGTTTAACACCCGGTTATAGTAAACTTGAAGTAAACTCTAATTAAAATACACCAACTATGTGAGTAATCATGATCGTCTCTGCTCGTGAACATGATCCGAGAGAGAACACAGTGGGGTTATGATTGACGTAAGTAAGTGTTCAGGATCTCATAGAGATCACACTAGATTCGATCGTTCATCGTAGGCCTCTCATATTTATTTTTCTTGTTGCGTAAGTTAGCCACCATAAACGCTTAGTGCTGCTGCAAACTAAACACTTACCACATCCCAACCATAAAGCTTGAATAGACTCGGTACCCGGGCGCTTGATTGTTGAGTCCGTGTGGCTCACAGATTATTACAACCCTCTAGGTACATGTACAGATGAGTACGTGCAGGATGATCTTACCCAGCTCTAGTGGGAATATGATGAGGAAAGAGGCAGGATGTATGTGATTTATCCGGATGAGTAGAGGACCATGGTCGTGATCTTTGGGATAGCAAGGTAGTATCATTTGCATCTGTTTTATCGTTTGATTTCGTCCGTAGTCGGACCCTGTCTTCATCTTGATGATTTAAACTCTGAGTGAATTGTAATTTAGCATGTGGCGAGTGTAAGCCAATCTTGTATACTCATCTTTTCAGTATTGTATGATGTGATGATACTATACTTGCAAACGGCAAGATGCGCCTCTATTCCTTGCGAGGCCCTCGTGTCTTAAAATGGATAGGCGCGCATCTTGGGTGTGACAATCATTAACTTCCTCTCCAGCCGATGCAGGCTCCACAGAAAAACTTCATGTGCTGTGCTACTCTCCGGTTCGAGTGGAGGTACAGTTACCTCATCAAGTTCTATTTTCCTCCCACTTACTTCTTTCGAGAGAAACTCTTTCTCGAGAAAGGATCCATTCTTGGCAACAAAGACTTTGCCTTCGGATCTGAGGTAGAAGGTATACCCAATAGTCTCTTTGGGATATCCTATGAAGACGCACTTTTCCGCTTTGGGTTCGAGTTCTCAGGTTGAAGTTTCTTCACATAAGCATCGCATCCCCAAACTTTTAGAAACGAAAACTTAGGTTTTCTTTCCAAACCATAATTCATACAGTGTCATCTCAACGGACTTTCACGGTGCCCTACTTAAAGTGAATGCGGCAGTCTCTAATGCATATCCCCAAAATGATAGCGGTAAGTCAGTAAGAGACATCATAGATCGCACCATATCCAATAGAGTGCGATTATGATGTTCATACACACCATTTCGCTAAGGTGTGCCAGGCGGCGTGAGTTGTGAAACAATTCCACATTTCCTTAGGTGCGTGCCAAACTCGTGACTTAAATATTCTCCACCATGATCAGATCGTAGGCACTTTATTTTCCTATCACGTTGATTCTCTACCTCACTCTAAAATTCCTTGAACCTTTCAAAGGTTTCAGACTTGTGTTTCATTAAGTAGACATACCCATATCTGCTCAAGTCATCTGTGAGAGTGAGAACATAACGGTAGCCACCGCAAGCCTCGACGCTCATTGGACCGCATACATCGGTATGTATTATTTCCAACAAGTCAGTTGCTCGCTCCATTGTTCTGGAGAACGGAGTCTTGGTCATCTTGCCCATGAGGCATGGTTCGCACGTGTCAAATGATTCAAAATCAAGAGACTCCAAAAGTCCATCAGCATGGAGCTTCTTCATGCGTTTGACACCAATATGACCAAGGCGGCAGTGCCACATGTAAGTGGGACTATCGTTATCAACCTTACACTTCTTGGTACTCACACTATGAACATGTGTAACATCACGTTCGAGATTCATCAAAAATAAACCATTGACCAGTGGAGCATGACCATAAAACATTTCTCTCATATAAATAGAACAACCATTATTCTCAGATTTAAATGAGTAGCCATCTCACATCAAGCGAGATCCAGATACAGTGTTCATGCTCAAAGCTGGTACTAAATAACAATTATTGAGGTTTAAAACTAATCCCGAAGGTAGATGTAGAGGTAGTGTGCCGACGAAGATCACATCGACCTTGGAACCATTCCCAACGCGCATCGTCACCTCGTGCTTTGCCAGCCTCCGCTTATTCCGTAGCTCCTGCTTGGAGTTACAAATGTGAGCAACTACACCGGTATCAAATACCCAGGAGCTACTACGAGTGCTGGTTAGGTACACATCAATAACAAGTATAACACATATACCTTTAACGTTGCCGGCCTTCTTATCCGCTAAGTACTTGGGGCAGTTCCGCTCCCAATGACCGTTACCCTTGCAATAAAAGCACTCAGTCTCAGGCTTGGGTCCATTCTTGTTCTTCTTCCCAGCAACTTGCTTACCGGGCGCGGCAATAGCTTTGTCGTCCTTCTTGAAGTTCTTCTTACCCTTGCCTTTCTTGAAACTAGTGGTCTTATTCACCATCAACACTTGATGATCCTTTTTGATCTCGACCTCCGCTGATTTCAGCATCAAGTACAACTCAGGAATGGACTTCTCCATACCCTGCATGTTGTAGTTCATCACAAAGCTCTTGTAGCTAGGTGGAAGCGACTAGAGGATTCTGTCAATGACCGAGTCATCCGAGAGATTAACTCCCAGCTGAGTCAAGCGGTTGTGCAACCCAGACATTTTGAGTATGTGCTCACTGACAAAACTATTCTCCTCCATCTTACAGCTGAAGAACTTGTCAGAGACGTCATATCTCTCGACCCGGGCATGAGCTTGGAAAACCAGTTTCAGCTCTCGGAACATCTCATATGCTCCGTGTTGCTCGAAACGCTTTTGGAGCCATGGTTCTAAACTGTAAAGCATGCCGCACTAAACTAGGGAGTAATCATCACAACGTGACTGCCAAGCGTTCGCAATGTCTTGGTCCGCTGGAAAAATGGGTGTGTCGCCTAGCGGTGCACCAAGGACATACAATCTCTTGGAAGCTATGAGGATGATCCTCAAGCTATGGACCCAGTCCGCATAGTTGCTTCCATCATCTTTCAGCTTGGTTTTCTCTAGGAACGCGTTGAAGTTGAGGGTGACATTAGCGTTGGCCATTGGATCTACAATATAGATTGTAAAGACAATTTTAGACTAAGTTCACGATAATTAAGTTCACATAATCAAATTATTTAATGAGCTCCCACTTAGATAGACATCTCTCTAGTCATCCAAGTGATACATGATCCATGTCAACTAGCCCGTGTCCGATCATCACGTGAGACGGACTAGTCATCCATGGTGAACATCTCCATGTTGATCGTATGTTCTATACGACTCATGTTCGACCTTTCAGTCTTCCATTTTCCGAGGCCATGTATGTACATGCTAGGCTCGTCAAGTAAACCTAAGTGTTTCGCGTGTATAAATCTGGCTTACACCTGTTGTATGCGAACGTTAGAACCTATCACACTCGATCATCACGTGGTGCTTCGAAACAACGATCCTTAGCAACGGTGCACAGTTAGGGTGAACACATTTCTTGAAATTTTATTGAGAGATCATCTTATTTACTACCGTCATTATAAGCAAATAAGATGTAAACATGATAAACATCACATGCAATCAACATAGTGACATGATATGGCCAATATCATCTTGCTCCTTTGATCTCCATCTTCAGGGCACCATGATCATCACTGTCACCGGCACGACACCATGATCTCCATCATCGTGTCTTCATGAAGTTGTCTCGCCAACTATTACTTCTACTACTATGGCTAACGTTTAGCAATAAAGTAAAGTAATTACATGGCGTTTATGATTGACACGCAGGTCATACAATAAAATAAGACAACTCCTATGGCTCCTGCCGGTTGTCATACTCATCGACATGCAAGTCGTGAATCCTATTACAAGAAAATGATCAATCTAATACATCACAATGCATCACATCACATCCTTTGGCCATATCACATCACAAGGCATATGCTGCAAAAACAAGTTAGACGTCCTCTAATTTGTACTAGCAAGAACATTTCTTACCTACGCCAAAACCACAACATGATATGCCAATTGCTATTTACCCTTCATAAGGACCCTTTTCATTGAATCCAAACTGACTAAGGTGGGAGAGACAGACACCCGCTAGGCACCTTATGCAACAAGTGCATGTCAGGCGGTGGAACCGGTCTCACGTAAGTGTATGTGTAAAGTTGGTCCGGGCCGCTTCATCCCACAATACCGCCGAATCAAGATAAGATTAGTAGTGTTAAGAAAATTAACAAGATCGACGCCCACAACAACTTTGTGTTCTACTCGTGCATAGATTCTACGCATAGACCTAGCTCATGATGCCACTGTTGGGATACGTAGTAGTAAATCAAAAAAAATCCTACGTGTCACCAAGATCTATCTATGGAGAAACCAACAACGAGTAAGGGGAGAGTGCATCTTCATACCTTTGAAGATCTCTAAGCAGAAGCGTTGCAAGAACGCGGTTGGTGGAGTCGTACTCGTAGCGATTCAGATCACGATGGACTCCGATCTTAGCATCGAACAACGGTGCCTCCACATTCAACACACGTGCAGCCCGGTGACGTATCCTACGCCTTGATCCAGCAAGGAGGAAGGAGAGGTTGAGGGAGAGCTCTGGCAACACGACGGCATGGTGACAGTGGAGCTGCGTGGTCTCCTGCAGGGCTTCGCCAAGCACTACGGAGAACGAGGAGACGGAGGAGTAGGGCTGCGCCGTGGGAGAGAGATGTTGGAAATATGCCCTAGAGGCAATAATAAATTAGTTATTATCATATTTCCTTGTTCATGATAATCATTTATTATCCATGCTATAATTGTATTGATCGGAGACTTAAATGCATGTGTGGATACATAGACAAAACCATGTCCCTAGTATGCCTCTAATGGACTAGCTCGTTGATCAAAGGATGGTTAAGGTTTCCTATCCATGGACATGAGATGCCATTTGATAACGGGATCACATCATTAGGAGAATGATGTGACGGATAAGACCCAAACTACAAACATAGCATATGATCGTGTCAGTTTATTGCTACTGTTTTCTGCATGTCAAGTATGTGTTCCTATGACCATGAGATCATGCAACTCACGGATATCGGAGGAGTGCCTTGTGTGTATCAAACGTCGCAACATAACTGGGTGACTATAAAGGTGCTCTACAGGTATCTTCGATGGTGTCTGTTGAGTTGGCATGGATCGAGACTGGGATTTGTTACTCCGTGTGACGGAGAGGTATCTCAGGGCCCACTCGGTAATACAACATCACAACAAGCCTTGCAAGCAATGTGGCTAAGTGTTAGTCATGGGATCTTGTATTACAGAACGAGTAAAGAGACTTGCCAGTAACGAGTTTGAATTAGGTATGGAGATACTGACGATCGAATCTCGGGCAAGTAACATACCGAAGAACAAAGGGAACGTTATACGGGATTAACTGAATCCTTGACATAGAGGTTCGACCGATAAAGATCTTCGTAGAATATGTAGGAACCAATGTGGATGTCCAGGTCCCGCCATTGGTTATTGACCGTAGAGGTGTCTCGGTCATGTCTACATAGTTCTCGAACCCGCAGGGTCTGCACACTTAAGGTTCGGTGACGTTTCGGTAGTGTAGAGTTATGTATGGTGGCGACCGAAGTTTTTTTGGAGTCTAGGATGAGATCCCGGACGTCACGAGGAGCTCCGGAATGGTCCGGAGGTAAAGATTCATATATAGGAAGTCCCAGTTTGGTTTCCAGAAAAGTTTCGGGCTCATCGGTAGTGTACCGGGAGTGCCGGTAGTGTACCGGGAGTGTCGGTAGTGTACCGAGAGGCCTCCGGGAGGGGTATTTCGACCCCAAGAGGTCCATGGGCTGTGGGAGTATAATAACCATCCCTTTGTGGGCTGGGAAAACAGCCACAAAGGCCCATGGCGCAGGAGAGAAAGTCCTAAAGCAAAAAGTGGAAAATCAGCCAATAGGAGGCAATCCTACTCCAACTAGGATTGGAGGTGAAGTAGGATTGCTCCCACCTCCTATTTCGGCCGACCCAAAGGCCTTGGCTGCCTCTCCTCTCCTCTCCTCCTATATATACTAGTGGATTGGTTGGTTTTTGGACAGAATTTCCGGCCACGTGCTACCCGTTTCACCGGTGCACAGTTTCTCCTCTAGATCGGTTTTCCGCAGCGCTTAGGCGAAGCCCTGCCGGAATCACTCCACCACCATCACCGGAGCGCCGTCATGCTGCCGGTGAACTCTCTCTCCTCTCCGCCTCCTCTCGCTGGATCGAGACGGTGGAGATCGTCATCAAGCTGCACGTGTGTTGAACGCGGAGGTGCCGTCCGTTCGGCGCTAGATCGGAAGGACCGTGATCGAGATCGCGAGACGGTTCGTGATGTGATCACGAAACGGATCGTGATGAGTTCGTGGGACAGATCGTGATCAAGATCGTGAGATAGATCGTGATGAGTTCACGGGACGGATCATGATGTGTTCGCGGGACGGTTCGTGATTGGATCACGGGATGCTCGGTGATTTGGATCGCGAAGAAGTTCGACTACACCAACCGCGTTTCTTAACGCTTCCCGCTTAGCGATCTACAAGGGTACGTAGATCCACTCTCCCTCTCATAGATTCTCATCACCATGGATAGGTTTGCGTGTGCGTAGGAATTTTTTTTGTTTCCCATGCGACGTTCCCCATCAGTGGTATCAGAGCTAGGTTGATGGTTCGATGAGATCTCGAGTAGAACACAAAAGGTTTGTGGGCGTTGATGCTTAGATTGCTTCCTCCCTTGGTCGTATTTTGGTTCAGCGGGATTGTGAGATGAAGCGGCCCGGACCAACATTACTCGTACGCTTACGAGAGACCGGTTCCCTCGACGCAACTTGTTGCCTAGATGGCTTGCGGGTGACAGTTTCTCTCACTTTAGTTGGATCGGATTCGACAAAGGCGGTCCTTGAGAAGGTTGAAAAGCAATCTATGTATCACCTTTGTGGTTTATGCGTAGGTGAGAATCGTTCTTGCTAGATACCCGTAGCAGCCACGTAAAACATGCAACAACAATTAGAGGACGTCTAACTTGTTTTTGCAGGGTATGTTGTGATGTGATATGGCCAATTACATGATGAGATATATGCGATGTATGATATGATCATGTGATGTATAGAATTTCACAACTTGCATGTCGTTGAGTACGGCAACCGGCAGGAGCCATAGGGTTGTCTTTAATTATTGTATGACCTGCGTGTCAATCATTAAGCGCTATGTAATGCTTTACTTTATCGCTAAGTGGTAGCAATAGAAGTAGAAGCATGGCTGGTGCCACAACCCCAATGGCAACACATTGATGGAGATCAATATGATGGAGATCATGGTGTTGTGCCGGTGACGATGGAGATCATGCCGGTGTTTCGAAGATGGAGATCTTAAACACAAGTTCATGGCCATATCATGTCACTTATGAATTGCATGAGATGTTAATCCTTTTATGCACCTTGTTTTGCTTAATACGGCGGTAGCATTATAAGGTGATCCCTCACTTGAATTTCAAGATGAACTGTGTTCTCCCCGAGTGTGCACCATTGCGAAAGTTCGTCGTGTTGAGACACCACGTGATGATCGGGTGTGATAGACTCTATGTTCACATATAATGGGTGCAAGCCAGATTTGCACGCGCAGAACACTCGGGTTAAACTTGACGAGCCTAGCATGTACAGACATGGCCTCGGAACACGAGAGACCGAAAGGTTGAACATGAGTCATATAGTAGATATGATCAACATAATGATGTTCACCATTGCAGCCACCTCAACTCACGTGATGATCGGACTTGAGTTGGTGAATTTGGATCATGTATCACTCGAATGATCGGAGGGATGTCAATTTGAGTGGGAGTTCTTAAGTAATATGATTAATTGAACTCATTATCATGAACATAGTCAAAGTGTCTTTGCAAATTATGTTGTAGATTACTAGCTCGCGTTGTAGCTCCCTTGTATTTTTATATGTTCCTAGAGAAATAGAATTGAAAGATGTTGGTAGCAAAATTGCGGACTGGGTCCGTGATCTGAGGATTGTCCTCATTGCTGCACAGAAGGCTTATGTCCTTAATGCACCGCTTGGTGCGCCACCCCCTCTAGCGTCGTCTATAGATGTTGTGAACATCTAACAGGCACGTTTCGATGACTACTTGATAGTTTAGTGCGTCATGCATTACGGCTTAGAATTGAGGCTCCAAAACATTTTGAACGTCACGGAACATGTGAGATGTTCTAGGAGCAGAGATTGTGATCTCAGGCTCGTGCCTTTGTTGCGAGATATGAGATCTCCAACAAGATTCTTTGCTTGTAAGATGAAGGAGAATAGCTCAATCGTTGAGCATGTACTCAGATTGTCTGGGTACTACAATCGCTTGAATCAAGTGGGAGTTGATCTTCCAGATAAGATAGTGATTGATATAGTTCTCCAAGTCACTGTCACTAAAGCTACTAGAACTTAGTGATGAACTATAATACACCAGGGATAGAAGTATTGATCCCTGAGCTGTTCGCGATGTTTGACACCGCGAAGGTAGAAATCAAGAAGGAGCGTCAAGTGTTGATGGTTAATCAAACCACTAGTTTCGAAAAGGGCAAGAGCAAGGAGGGAAACTTCATGGATAGCAAGTCAGTTGCTGCTCCAGTGAAGCAACCCAAAGTTGAACTCAAACCTGAGACTAAGTGCTTCTATTATGAGGTGAGAGGTCGCTGAAGCGGAACAACCCTAGATACTTGGTAGATAAGAAGGCTGGCAACATCGACAGAAGTATATTTGATATACGAGTTATTGATGTGTACCTTGCTAGTACTCCTAGTAGCACCTGGGTATTGGATACCGGTTCGGTTGCTAAATGTTAGTAACTCGAAATAAAAGCTACGGAATAAACGGAGAACTAGCTAAGGGTGAGGTGACGATGTGTGTTGGAAATGTTTCCAAGGTTGATGTGATCAACATCGCACGCTCTCTCTACCTTCAGGATTAGTGACGAACCTAAATAAATGTTATTTGGTGTTTTGCGTTGAGCATGAACATGATTAGATCATGTTTGTTGCAATACGGTTATTCATTTAAGTCAGAGAATAATAGTTATTCTGGTTACATGAATAATACCTTCAATGGTCATGCACCAAGTGAGAATGGTTTGTTGAAATCTTGATCGTAGTAGTACACATGTTCATAACATTGATGTCAAAAGATACAAAGTTAATAATGATAGTACCACATACTTGTGGCACTGCCGCTAAATGTCATATTGGTATAAAGCGCATGTAGAAACTCCATGCTGATGGATATTTGGACTCATTCGATTTCGAATCGGTTGAGACATGCGAACCATACCTCTTGGGCAAGATGACTAAAGGACCCCGTTGGATGGAGCGGGCAAGTGATTCATTGGAAATGATACATGTTGATGTATGAAATCTAGTGAGTCTTGTAGCGTGCAGTGGATATCGTTATTTTCTTACCTTCACTGATGATTTGAGTAGATATAGTGTATATTTACTTAATGAAACACAAGTCTGAATCGTTTGAAAGGTTCAAGCAAATTCAGAGTGAAGTTTAAAGATCATCGTGACAAGAAGATAAAAATGACTGCGATATGATCGTGGAGGTGAATATCTGAGTCACGAGTTTGGCATACAACTTAAGACAATGTGAAAGTTGTTTCACAACTAAACGCCACCTGGAACACCATAGTGTGATGGTGTGTCTGAACATCATAGTTATGCTCTATTGGACATGGTGCGTGCTATGATGTCTCTTGTCGTTTTACTACTATTTTGGGGTTATGCATTAGAGACAACTACATTCACTTTAAATAGGGCACCATCTAAATCCGTTGAGATGACACCATATGAATTATGGTTTGATAGAAACCTAAGCTGTCATTTCTTAATACTTGGGGCTGCGGCACTTGTGTGAAAAATGTTTTCACCTAATGAGGTCGAACCCAAGGCGGACAAATGCTTCTTCATAGAATACCCTAAGATCGGTTGGGTGAACCTTCTATCTCAGATCCAAGTGCAAAGTGTTTGTTGCTTAAACGGATCCTTTCTCGAGGAAATGTTTCTCTCGAAAGAATTGAGTGGGAGGAAGATAGAACTTGATGAGGTTGTTAAACCTTTGTTCAACCAGAGAGTAGCGCAGCGCAGAAAGATGTTTCTGTGAAGCCTACGTTAGTTGAAGAGGAAGTTAATGATGATGATCATGAAGCTTCAGGATCAAGTTACTATCGAACTTCGTGGGTCGACAAGGATGTGTACTGCTCCTAAGTGGTATGACAACTCTGTCTTGGAGATCATGTTGTTGGACAACGATGAACCTACGAGCTATGGAGAAGCGATGATGGGCCCGGATTCCGACGAATGGTTAGAGGCCATGAAATCCGAGATAGGATCCATGTATGAAAACCAAGTATAGACTTTGGTAGATTTGCTCGTTAGACGGCAGGTCGTTGAGTACAAATGGACCTTTAGAATGAAGACAGACGCTGATGGTGAATGTCACCATTTGTAAAGCTCGACTTGTTGCAAAGTTGTTTGTGACAAGTTCAAGGAGTTGACTGCGATGAGGCTTTCTCACTCGTAGCGATGCTAAAAGTCTATTGGAATTATGTTAGCAGTTGCTGCATTTTCAATTATGAAATCTGGCAGATGGATGTCAAAACATCATTTCCTTAACGGTTTACTTAAGAAAAGGTTGTATGTGATACAACCAGAAGGTTTTGTCAGTCCTAAGGATGCTAAAAGATGAGCAAGCTTCAGTGATCCTTCTATGGACTGAAGCAAGCATCTCGGAGTTGGAATATACACTTTGATGAGGTGATCAAAGTTTCTGTAGTTTATACAAAGTTTACAAGAAACTTGTATTTGCAATAAAGTGAGTGGGAGCACTGTAGAGTTTCTGGTAAGTATATGTGGTTGACATATTGTTGATCAGAAATAATGTAGAATTTCTGGAAGGCATAAAAGGTTGTTTGAAAAGTGTTTTTCAAAGGAAGACCTGGATAAAGCTACCTAATTGTTGAGCATCAAAATCTATAGAGATAGATCAAGATGCTTGATGAGACTTTCAATGAGTGCATACCTTGACAAGATTTTGAAAGAGTTCAAAATGGACCAGCCAGAGAAATAGTTCTCGTCTGATTTGTAAGGTGTGAAGTTGAGTGAGACTCAAAGCTCGACAACGGCAGAAGAAAGAGAAAGGACGAACGTCGTCCCCTATGCCTTAGCCATAGGCTCTATATTATGCCATGCTGTGTACCGCACCTATGTGTGCCTTGCCATGAGTCTGTCAAGGGGTACAAGAGTGGTCCAGGAGTGGATCACTGGACAGCGGTCGGAATTATCCTTAGTAATCAGAGGACTAAGGAAATGTTTCTTGATTATGGAGGTGATAAAGAGTTCGTCGTAAAGAGTTACGTCGATGCAAGCTTTAACACCTATCCGGATGACTAGTAGTAGCAATCTGGATACGTATAGTGGAGCAGCCATTTGGAAATAGTACCAAGTGGAGTGTGGTAGCAGTGTTTATGGTTTGACATAGAGATTTGCAAAGTACACACGGATCTGAATATCGCAGACCCGTTGACTATAAGACCTCTCTCACATGCAAAGCATGATCGAGCCCCAAAACTCATTGGGTGTTAGATTCATAACAATGCGAATCACATGGTGATGTGAACTAGATTATTGACTCTAGTGCAAGTGGGAGACTCTTGGAAATATGCCCTAGAGGCAATAATAAATTAGTTATTATCATATTTCCTTGTTCATGATAATCGTTTATTATCCATGCTATAATTGTATTGATCGGAGACTTAAATGCATGTGTGGATACATAGACAAAACCATGTCCCTAGTATGCCTCTAATGGACTAGCTCGTTGATCAAAGGATGGTTAAGGTTTCCTAGCCATGGACATGAGATGTCATTTGATAATGGGATCACATCATTAGGAGAATGATGTGATGGATAAGACCCAAACTACAAACATAGCATATGATCGTGTCAGTTTATTGCTACTGTTTTCTGCATGTCAAGTATGTGTTCCTATGACCATGAGATCATGAAACTCACGGATATCAGAGGAGTGCCTTGTGTGTATCAAACGTCGCAACGTAACTGGGTGACTATAAAGGTGCTCTACAGGCGATGGTGTCTGTTGAGTTGGCATGGATCGAGACTGGGATTTGTTACTTCGTGTGACGGAGAGGTATCTCAGGGCCCACTCGGTAATACAACATCACAACAAGCCTTGCAAGCAATGTGGCTAAGTGTTAGTCATGGGATCTTGTATTACAGAACGAGTAAAGAGACTTGCCAGTAACGAGGTTGAATTAGGTATGGAGATACTGACGATCGAATCTCGGGCAAGTAACATACCGAAGAACAAAGGGAACGTTATACGGGATTAACTGAATCCTTGACATAGAGGTTCGACCGATAAAGATCTTCGTAGAATATGTAGGAACCAATGTGGACGTCCAGGTCCTGCCATTGGTTATTGACCGTAGAGGTGTCTCGTTCATGTCTACATAGTTCTCGAACCCGCAGGGTCTGCACACTTAAGGTTCGGTGACGTTTCTGTAGTGTAGAGTTATGTATGGTGGTGACCGAAGTTTGTTCGGAGTCCCGGATGAGATCCCGGACGTCACGAGGAGCTCCAGAATGGTCCGGAGGTAAAGATTCATATATAGGAAGTCCCAGTTTGGTTTCCAGAAAAGTTTCGGGCTCATCGGTAGTGTACCGGGAGTGCCGGTAGTGTACCGGGAGTGCCGGTAGTGTACCGGGAGGCCTCCGGGAGGGGTATTTCGACCCCAGGAGGTCCATGGGCTGTGGGAGTATAATAACCAGCCCTTTGTGGGCTGGGAAAACAGCCACAAAGGCCCATGGCGCAGGAGAGAAAGTCCTAAAGCAAAAAGTGGAAAATCAGCCAATAGGAGGCAATCCTACTCCAACTAGGATTGGAGGTGAAGTAGGATTGCTCCCACCTCCTATTTCGGTCGACCCAAAGGCCTTGGCTGCCTCTCCTCTCCTCTCCTCCTATATATACTAGTGGATTGGGTGGTTTTTGGACAGAATTTCCGGCCACGTGCTACCCGTTTCACCGGTGCACAGTTTCTCCTCTAGATCGGTTTTCCGCAGCGCTTAGGCGAAGCCCTGCCGGAATCACTCCACCACCATCACCAGAGCGCCGTCACGCTGCCGGTGAACTCTCTCTCCTCTCCGCCTCCTCTCGCTGGATCGAGACGGTGGAGATCGTCATCAAGCTGCACGTGTGCTGAACGCGGAGGTGCCGTCCGTTCGGCGCTAGATCGGAAGGACCGTGATCGAGATCGCGAGACGGTTCGTGATGAGTTCGCGGGACGGATCGTGATCAAGATCATGAAATGGATCGTGATGAGTTCGCGGGACGGATCGTGATGAGTTCACGGGACGGATCATGATGTGTTCGCGGGACGGCTCGTGATTGGATCGCGGGACGCTCGGCGATTTGGATCGCGAAGAAGTTCGACTACACCAACCGCGTTTCTTAACGCTTCCCGCTTAGCGATCTACAAGGGTACGTAGATCCACTCTCCCTCTCGTAGATGCTCATCACCATGGATAGGTTTGCGTGTGCGTAGGAATTTTTTTTGTTTCCCATGCGACGTTCCCCATCAAGAGAGATGCGTGTCTCAAACAGCCCCAAGGGCACCACTATATAAAGGAGGAGGAGGGAGGGAGGGCTGCGCCCTAGGGTTCCCACCCTAGGGGCCGGCGGAAGCCCTAGATGGGACTTGGGCAGCGGCCAAGGGAGGGAGAGGTGGTGCGGCAGCCCTAGATGGGACTTGGGCAGCGGCCAAGGGAGGGAGAGGTGGTGCGGCAGCCCTAGCAGCCCTAGGGTGGGCCTAGGGTTTGCCCCCCTTCTCTCCTTACTGTGCCTTGGGCCAGGTGGGAGGGGAGCACCAGCCCACCTAGGGGCTGGTTCCCTCCACCTTCAGCCCATGCAGCCCTCCGGGGCCCATGGCCCCTCCCGGTGGACCCTCGGAACCCTTCCGACGGTCCTGGTACGTTACCGGTGACGCCCGAAACATTTCCGGTAACCAAAACCTCACTTCCTATATATCAATGTTTATCTCCGAACCATTCCGGAACTCCACGTGACGTCCGGGATCTCATCTGGGACTCCGAACTACCTTCGGTAACCACATCCACTATTTCCCTATAACCCTAGCATCATGGAACCTTAAGTGTGTAGACCCTACGGGTTCGGGAGACACGTAGACATGACCGAGACACCTCTCCGGTCAATAACCAACAACGGGATCTATAAATCCATGTTGGCTCCCACATGCTTCACGATGATCTCATCGGATGAACCACGATGTCAGGGATTCGATCAATCCCGTATACAATTCCCTTTGTCTACCGGTATGATACTTGCCCGAGATTCGATCGTCGGTATCCCTATACCTTGTTCAATCTCTATACCGGCAAGTCTCTTTACTCGTTCCATAACACATCATCCTGTGGCTAACTCCTTAGTCACATTGAGCTTATTATGATGATGTCTTACTGAGTGGGCTTAGAGATACCTCTCCGTCACACGGAGTGACAAATCCCAGTCTCGATTCGTGCCAACCCAATAGACACTTTCGGAGATACCCGTAGTGCACCTTTATAGCCACCCAGTTATATTGTGACGTTTGGCACACCCAAAGCATTCCTACGGTATCCGGGAGTTGCACAATCTCATGGTCTAAGGAAATGATACTTGACATAGGAAAAGCTTTAGCAGACGAACTACACGATCTTGTCCTATGCTTAGGATTGGGTCTTGTCCATCACATCATTCTCCTAATGATGTGATCCCGTTATTAACGACATCCAATGTCCATGGTCTTGAAACCGTGATCATTTATTGATCAATGAGCTAGCCAACTAGAGGCTCACGAGGGACATGTTGTGGTCTATGTATTCACACATGTATTACGGTTTCCGGTTAACACAATTATAGCATGAACAATAGACAATTATCATGAACAAGGAAATACAATAATAACCATTTTATTATTGCCTCTAGGGCATATTTCCAACAGTTGTATCATCGAGTGGGCCCGGAGATACCTCTTCGTCACACGGAGTAACAAATCCCAGTCTTGATCCATACCCTTTCAACAGACACCCTCGGAGATACCTGTAGAGCACCTTTCTAGTCACCCAGTTACGTTGTGATGTTTGATACACACAAGGCACTCGTCTAGTGTTAGTGAGTTGCAGGATCTCATGGTGATAGGAACATATACTTGACATGCAGAAAACTATAGCAATAAACTAACACGATCATATGCTATGTTTATAGTTTGGGTCTTGTCCATCACATAATTCTCCCAATGATGTGATCCCGTTATCAAATGACATCTCATGTCAATGGCTAGGAAACCTTGACCATCTTTGATCAACGAGCTAGTATACTAGAGGCATACTAGGGACAAAATGTTGTCTATGTATCCACACATGCAATGGGTTTCCAGTCAATACAATTATAGCATGGATAATAAATGATTATCATGAACAAGGAAATATAATAATAACAATTTATTATTGCCTCTAGGGCATATTTCCAATAGTTTCCCACTTGAACTAGAGTCAATAATCTAGCTCACATAACCATGTGATTTACATTGTAATGAATCTAACACCCATACAGCTCTGGTGTTGATCATGTTTAGCCCTTGGAAGAGGTTTAGTCAACGGGTGTGCAACATTCAGATCCATGTGCACTTTGCAAATATTTATGTACTCCTCCTTGATGTACTCGCGGATGGAATTGAAGCATCGCTTTATGTGTCTGGTCCTCTTGTGAAACCTTGGTTCCTTGGCCAGGGCAATGGCACCAGTGTTATCACAGAACAAAACCACTGGATTCAGTGCACTAGGCACTACTCCAAGATCTGTCATGAAATCCTTCATCCAAACACCTTCCTTTGCCGCCTCTGAGGCTGCGATGTACTCCGCTTCGCATGTAGAATCGGCAACCATGCTCTGGTTGGAACTGCACCAGCTTACTGCTCCCCCATTGAGAATAAATATGTATTCGGTTTGTGACTTAGAGTCATCTGGATCAGTGTCAAAGCTTGCATCGATGTAACCCTTTACGATGAGCTCTTGATCACCTCCATAAACGAGAAACATTTCCTTAGTCCTTTTCAGGTACTTAAGGATATTCTTGATCGCCGTCCAGTGCTCCACTCCCGGATCACATTGAAATCTTTCAGCCATACTTATTCGAAGGCTAACATCGGGTCTTGTGCACATCATTGCATACATGATAGAGCCTATAGCTGAAGCATAGGGGATGACACTCATCTTTTCTCTATCTTCTCCAGTCACTAGGCATTGAGTCTTAGTCAACTTCATACCTTGTAACACAGGCAAGAACCCCTTCTTGGACTGATCCATTTTGAACTTCTTCAAAACCTTGTCAAGGTATGTGCTCTATGAAAGTCCTATTAAGCGTCTCGATCTATCTCTATAGATCTTAATGCCTAATATCAAAGCAGCTTCACCTAGTCCTTCATTGAAAAACTCTTGTTCAAATATTCCTTCATGCTTTCCGGCATTTCTATATTGTTTCCAATCGGCAATATGTCATCCACATATAATATTAGAAACTCTATGGAGATCCCACTCACTTTCTTGTTAATACAAGCTTCTCTATAAACTTGTATAAACCCGAACACTTTGATCACCTCATCAAAGCGCAGATTCCAACTCCGAGATACTTGCACCAGTCCATAAATGGATCGCTGGAGTTTGCAAACTTTGTTAGCATTCTCTAGATCGACAAAACCTTTCGGTTGTATCATATACAACTCTTCCTTAAGGAAACCGTTAAGGAACATTGTTTTGACATCCATCTGCCAAATTTCATAGTCAAAATATGCAACTATTGCTAACATGATTCTGACGGACTTAAGCATCGCTGCGGATGAGAAGGTCTCATCGTAGTCAACTCCTTGAACTTGTGAAAAACCCTTTGCCACAAGTTGAGCTTTATTGACAGTGACATTACTATCCGTGTCCGTCTTCCTCTTAAAGATCCATTTGTTCTGAATGGCCTTTCGCCCTTCAGGTAATACTTACAAAGTCCATACTTTATTTCCATACATGGATCCCATCTCGGATTTCATGGCCTCTAACCATTTCTCGGAATTCGGGCCCATCGTCGCTTCTCCTTAGCTCGTAGGTTCATCGTTGTCTAACAACATGACCTCTAAGACAGGGTTGTCGTACCACTCAGGAGCAGTACGCGCCCTTGTCGACCTACGAGGTTTAATAGTAACTTGATCCAGAGCTTCATGATAATCATCATTAACTTCCTCTTCAACTGCCGTAGGCTCCACACAAACATCGTTCTGCGCTGCGCTACTCTCTGGTTGAAACAAAGGTTCAACAACCTCATCAAGTTCTATCTTCCTCCCAGTCAATTCTTTCAAGAGAAACTCTTTCTCAAGAAATGTTCCGTTCTTAGCGACAAACATTTTGCCTTCGGATCTGAGATAGAAGGTATACCCAATTGTCTCTTTTGGGTATCCTATGAAGACGCATTTCTCCGCTTTGGGTTCCAGCTTTTCAAGATGAAGCTTTTTGACATAAGCATCACATCCCCAAACTATAAGAAACGACAACTTTGGCTTCTTGCCAAACCATAGTTCATATGGCGTCGTCTCAACGGATTTCGATGGTGCCCTATTTAAAGTGAATGCACCCGTCTCTAATGCATAACCCCAAAACAATAGTGGCAAATTGGCAAGAGACATCGTAGAATGTAACATATCTAATAAGGTTCGATTACGACATTCAGACACACCATTACGCTGTGGTGTTCCAGGCACTATCAATTGTGAAACAATTCCACACTGTCTTAAGTGATTGCCAAACTCATAACTCAGATATTCACCTCCTCGATCAGATCGTAGGAATTCAATCTTCTTGTTACATGATTCTCAACTTCACTCTAAAATTGCTTGAACTTTTCAAACATTTCAGACTTGTGTTTCATTAAGTAAATATACCCATATCTACTTAAGTCATTAGTGAATGTGAGAAAATAACGATATCCACCGCGTGCCACAATGCTCATCGGAACACACACGTCAGTATGTATGATTTCCAACAAGTCACTTGCCCGTTCCATTGTTCCAGAGAACGGGGTCTTAGTCATCTTGCCCATGAGGCATCGTTCACATGTGTGAAGTGACTCCAAAAGTCCATCAACATGGAGTTTCTTCATGCTTTTTACACCAATACGACCTAAACGGCAGTGCCACAAGAAAGTGGTACTATCACTATAAACTCTACATCTTTTGGCATCAATGTTATGAACATGTGTATCATCACTATCGAGATTCAATATGAATAAACCTCTCACATTGGGTGCATGAACATAAAAGATATTACTCATATAAATAGAACAACCATTATTCTCTGATTTAAATGAGTAACCGTCTCGCAATAAACAAGATCCAGGTATAATGTTCATGATTAAGGCAGGCACTAAATTACAATTATTCAGGTTCATCACTAATCCCGATGGTAATCGAAGAGGGAGCGTGCCGACGGCGATCACATCAACCTTGGAATCATTTCCCACGTGCATCGTCACTTCGTCCTTTGCTAGCCTTCATCTACTCCGTAGCTCCTATTTTGAGTTGCAAATGTGAGCAACCGAACCGGTATCAAATACCCAGGCACTATAACAAGAGTTGGTAAGGTACACATCAATAACATGTATGTCATATATACCTTGTTTGGTGTTGGCCGCCTTCTTGTCGGCTAGATACTTGGGGCAGTTCCACTTCTAGTGACCAGTTCCCTTGCAATCAAAGCACTCAGTTTCTGGCTTGGGTCCAGCCTTGGGTTTCTTCACGGGAGGGGCAACCGCTCTGCCACTCTTCTTAGAGTTACCCTTCTTGCCCTTGCCATTCTTCTTGAAACTAGTGGTTTTATTGACCATCAACACTTAATGCTCTTTTTGAATCTCAGACTCAATGACTTTTAACATCGCAAACCGCTTGGCGACTGACTTGTTCATCCCGTGCATGTTATAGTTCAACACGAAGCTCTTGTAGCTAGGTGGCAATGATTGAAGAACTCTTTCAGTGATCGCCTCTGCCGGAAGGGGCATCCCCAGTTCAGCCAAACGGGTGGAACACCCAGACATTCCGAGTATGTGTTCACTGACAGACCCGTTCTCCTCCATTTTGCAATCATAGAACTTATCGGAGGTCTCATACCTCTCGATCCGAGCATTCTTCTGAAAGATAAACTTCAACTCCTGGAACATATCATATGCTCCATGACGTTCAAGACGTCTTTGAAGTCCCGATTATAAGCCATACAACATTGCACATTGAACCATTAAGTAATCATCAGAACGTGCCTGCCAACCATTCGCAACGTCTACAGACTCCACTAGAGCGGGTGGATCACCAAGCGGTGCATCAAGGACATAAGCCTTTTGGGAAGCCATGAGCATAATCCTCAGATTACGAGCCCAGTCCACAAAGTTACTTCCATCATCTTTCAACTTAGCTTTCTCTTGGAACACATTAAAATTCAGGGGTGCTACTGCGCGAGCCATTGATCTACAACATAAATATGCAAAGGATACTAAGACTATTGTTCAAGATAATGTGTTTAGTTAATCAAATTACTAAAGCTCCCACTCAAATTGACATCCCTTAGGTCATTTGAGTGATACATGATCCAAATTCACCAACTCAAGTCCTATCATCACGTGAATTGAGGTGGTTTCAATGGTGAACATCATCATGTTGATCATATCTACTATATGACTCATGTTTGACCTTTCGGTCTCTTGTGTTTCGAGGCCATGTCTGTACATGCTAGGCTCATCAAGTTTAACCCGAGTGTTCCGCACATGCAACACTGGCTTGCACTCGTTGTATGTGAACGTAGTCTATCACACCCGATCATCACATGGTGTCTCGACACGATGAACTTTCGCAACGGTGCACACTCGGGGAGAACACAATTCATCTTGAAATTTAAGTGAGGGATCACCTTATAATACTACCATCGTCCTAAGCAAAACAAGGTGCATAAAAGGATTACCATCACATGCAAATCATAAGTGACATGATATGGCCATGAGCTTGTGCTTTTGATCTTCATCTTCAAAGAACTGGCATGATATCCATCATCACCGGCATGACACCATGATCTCCATCATGTTGATCTCCATCAACGTGTCGCCATCGGGGTTGCCGTGCTGACTGTTGCTTCCACAACCATTGCTAACTCATAGCGATAAAATAAAGCAAAAATGGCAAAAATAATTAAAGACAACCCTATGGCTCCTGCCGGTTGCCGTACTCATCGACATGCAAGTCATGATATTCTATAGAAAACATGATCATCTCATACATCACATATATCTCATCATGTAATTG
Organism: Hordeum marinum; assembly: GCA_022496015.1. Classification (NCBI taxonomy): domain Eukaryota; kingdom Viridiplantae; phylum Streptophyta; class Magnoliopsida; order Poales; family Poaceae; genus Hordeum; species Hordeum marinum. Next base: position 259,844,553 of record CM039674.1, on the reverse strand, counting down.
TCCATATCACATCACAACATACCCCGCAAAACAAGTTAGACGTCCTCTAATTGTTGTTGCAAGTTTTATGTGGCTGCTACGGGTATCTAGCAAGAACAATTCCCACCTACGCATAAACCACAACGGTGATACACAAATTGCTATTCAACCTTCTCAAGGACCGCCTTTGTCGAATCCGATCCAACTAGAGTAGGAGAGACAGACATCCACCAGCCATCTTTGTGCAACAAAGTTACACGTCAGTCGATGGAACCGGTCTCTCGTAAGCATACGAGTAAGGTTGGTCCTGGCCACTTCATCCCACAATACCGCTGAATCAAAACACGACCAAGGGAGGAAGCAATCTCCATCATCTTGTGTTCTACTCGTGATCTCATCTACACATAGACCTGGCTCTGATACCACTATTAGTGAACGTTGCATGGGAAACAAAAAATTTCCTACGCACACGTAAGATCTATCCATGGTGATGAGCATCTACGAGAGGGAGAGTGGATCTACATACCCTTGTAGATCACTAAGTGGGAAGCGTTAAGAAACGTGGTTGATGCGGTCGAACGTCTTCGCGATCCAAATCGTCGAGCATCCCATGATCCAAACACAATCCGTCCCGATCTAGCGCCGAACGAACGACACCTCCGCGTTCAGCACACTACAGCTTGATGACGACCTCCGCCTTCTTGATCCAGTAAGAGGGAGTGGAGAGGTAGATGAGTTCTCCGACAGTGCGACGACGTGGCGGTGATGGTGGTGGAACTATTCCGACAGGGCTTCGCCAAGCACCGTCAGAACGATCTAGAGGAGAAACTATGATCTAGAGGAAGAGGGTACTACGTGGCTGTTTTCTGTGTTGAAAACCCCTCAATACCTCTAGTATATCTAGGAGGAGGGAGGGAGGAGGTTTGGCACCCAAGGGACCATCCCTTGCTTCGGCCGAAGGTGGAGAGGAGGAGTCCTCCTCCAATCCTAGTAGGATTAGGACTCGTTCTCTCCACTTGGATTCCTCCTTCCACCGTTGGGTTTCTCCACCCCAGCCACATGGGCCTTTAGTGGGGATTCGTCCAGCACACTAGGGTCTGGTTTACCTCCTCCCACAGCTCATGTGGCCCCTTGGGTCGAGACACCCCTCCCGATGGTCCCCCGGTACCCTCCCGACACTCTCGGTACACTACCGATGAGCCCGAAACTTTTCCGGTCACCAAAACAGGACTTCCTATATATCAATATTTACCTCAAAACCATTACGGAGCTCCTTGTGACATACATGATCTCATCCAGGACTCCGATCAACCTTCGGTCACCATCATACATAACTCTATACTACCGAAATGTTACCGAACCTTAAGTGTCCAGACCCTGCGGGTTCGAGTACTATGTAGACATGACCGAGACACCTCTATGGTTAATAACCAATAGCAGTACCTGGATGCCCATATTGGTTCCTACATATTCTATGAAGATCTTTATCGGTTGAACCTCTATGTCAAGGATTCAGTTAATCCCGTATGTTGTTCCCTTTGTTCATTGGTATGTTACTTGCCCGAGATTCGATCGTCGGTATTTGTATACCTAGTTCAATCCCGTTACCGGAAAGTCTCTTTACTCGTTTTGTAATACAAGATCTTGTGGCTAACACTTCAGTCATATTGCTTGCAAGGCTTGTTGTGATGTTGTATTACCGAGTGGGCCTTGAGATACCTCTCCGTCACACGGAGTAACAAATCCCAGTCTTGATCCATACCCACTCAATAGACACCCTCAGAGATACATGTAGAGCACCTTTATAGTCACCCAATTACGTTCCGACGTTTGATACACACAAGGCACTCCTTTAGTGTCAGTGAGTTGCATGATCTCATGGTCATAGGAACAAATACTTGACATGCAGAAAACTATAGCAATAAACTGACACGATCATATGCTATGTTTAGTTTGGGTCTTTTCCATCACATCATTCTCCCAATGATGTGATCCCGTTATCAAATGACATCTCATGTCAATGGCTAGGAAACCTTGACCATCTTTGATCAACAAGCTAGTCTACTAGAGGCATACTAGGGACATAATGTTGTCTATGTATCCACACATGCAATGTGTTTCCAGTCAATAGAATTATAGCATGGATAATAAAAGATTATCATTAACAAGGAAATATAATAATAACCATTTATTATTGCCTCTAGGGCATATTTCCAACATTTCCTGGCCTGCAGCACCAGAAGATGACCTGGCGGTACGCTTCAACAAAACAACTTTGGCCCTGTAATGGCCAGAAATAAAACATTAAGCTAAGAGAAAGATACAATCCAAGACTAACTACATAAAAAATACAAAATTTAAGACTTACCCGCGATTGATGTTAAAGGTGGGAAGTTGTGTTGTCGTCGAGTCACCGAAGGACGGAGGAGATTCCTGATAAAGTGAGTTTGAAGGACTAAGTGGTTGCTTAAAGAGACCGGTTCTAGGACGAGAATTGATTGGACTATGTGGCTCCTCGACATGTGGTCTACGAGCTGGCAGTGCGTGCGACAAGCCAGGATCTAAGTCGCGTGAATTACTTCGGGTCTTGCGTTTTGATTGGTCGACGAGTTGAGCTTTCTTGAAAATAAAATTCGGATCTAAGTAAGCATCTGGATGTGAAAACTTAACCTTCTGGATGACTTGCCTTGATTTTCTTGGGATAAACGTTTCTGAGGAACTGGAGGAAATTGGAATTACCTCAATGTTGCCGGCTTCACTGGATTCCGAGTCATCCTGAGAAGAAGGCGCATCAGCAAGTTCAATAAACAGACGACCAAGTGAGTCAAGTTCTACCTCAAATTCCACTCCTAAAGATAATTCTTGAGACGTTTCCTTCATCTAGCTTGAAGAAGGAGCAACAACTTTTGAAGAAGCTTTCCAGAAATCAGAGTTAGCCTGCAAACAAATAAGCCGGTTGATAAGCGTGGGACCCCAAATGAAAGTAAAGAAGAAATTAACATTCAAGTTTGCATAGTACATAATGGAGGAACTGGATTTTTCAGGTTGAATGGAGCCAGTTCGGTTACTTTACACTTTTCCTTGGGTGGGATAATAAATTCTTGGTTTTCTTATTGATGGCGACATCCCTCAAGTTTTTCGTGTTGAAACGATGCACATCTTTGGACTCGCCAGAGTAGTTGCACATTAAATCGCCCCTCACACTGACGGGTTGAATCCGCTAGGATATCCATCACCGGATCAGGTTGATCCCAGTAAGGTCATTGCCGTTGAGGGCCCTTAACCTCAGCAGCACGGGGCCAGTAGCTTTGTCTCTTCGGCGGTTGGCCAACCCAGAAAATCGGTGACGCCAAGCCGGTCTGGTGTGTAACCGGGTAATGGGTTCTGACCTTCGGGGGCAGTGTTTTTACAATAGAACCAAGTTTTTCCATCCTTTTGGATGACTCGCCGACTTGGTCTCAGGGAAAAACTATTTTTCCTCTTCTACACTAAGACACCGCCGAGTTCCATACTAAGGCCATCCTTTGTCTCTGTTTGACAGTTGAGGTAGAAAAACTCCCTACAAAGAGTCAAAGACGGCTCGATCTGAAGGTATAGTTCGCATAGCACTTGAAATTGACAAATGTTGGTCATCAAGTTGGGACCAATATCTTGTGGTCGGAGTTTTAAAAATTGTAGGAGATATCCATAGAATTTTGACCCGGGTGGTCCGAAACCCCTTTACATGTGATCAGTAAAGCAAACTACTTCCCCCACATCAGGCTGAGGGGCTAGTTCTTATTTAGTCACCCGCCAACCTATTTCATTTTCAGGCGGTAACAAGCCCTGGGTTACGAGATTCTCTAGGGTGAGTACTGGCTTGTGGGACCTGACCCATCCACAATCTTTGCTAGTCTTGGGAGGCATCGTGACGTTTTCCAATCCGATCTACAATACAGAATGTGGGAAATATGATGAGATGGAGTTTAAGCCGTCTTGCAATGCAATGAAATTGGCTTTGAATGAGAGCCAAAAAAGAAAAGGCGACTCAAACAAACAAGTATTTACGGCGTTTTCAAGGAAATTATAGTTTTGACTGGATGTAAAGGTATGGTTAACTGAATAGTTTCCTTCAAATCAAGTCGGTATTCAATTACAATTAGTACGAGGAAAAAGAGTGACAGTAGGAGTGCTGGAAAGGACTTAGCTAAATTCTCTTATGGACAAACAACTTTCTACAACACATAGAGGATCATACGGATCTAACATATGCACGAAAATAGAAGAAAAATATACTCTAGTTTGCGGAGGAACCGAAACTGAAACATTTTCAAGACTCTATAGGAGGGCTATTCTGGATCTACTTCGCAAAAAATGGAAAGCGACGATCTAGCTAGAACAATGCTCGCTAGAAGAACATGGGACCTTTAGATCTACAATGACTATTCAGAGGGTATGACGAACTATGAACAACCGGTAAGCACTCGAACCCTAATGGGGAGAAGGAATATAGCAGATCTTGTCATAGAAGAAGATGGAGATGGTCACGTCTTCTCCGGCAACTACGACAGTCCGGTGGCGCAGCCGTCATGTCTCGGAGGTCTTGGCGCCAGCTTCAAACTTTGGCAAGCTTCGGTTGAACAGAGGAGGTGCGAGGAAGAAGAAGTGTGAAAAGAGGACGAAGGGGTCCAGTTGGCCTATTTATAAGGAGGAGTGAAAGGTGAAGCGGTGCCACGAGAAACGGAACGGGCACGGTAATTTTGTGGCTGAAATTGCGTCTAGATTTTTGCGCTAGGCCCGATTTGGTGGTGTTTTCATTTTTTTGTTATGATGGTTTGGAGCAACAAAGGTCAACAAGGTGACATCATGAAGACACTGGCTAAAGAAATACTAAGTCCTAACAAGGGAAAGGAAGAGCCAACAAAATATTGGCATGGATGAAATTTTCGACAGAAGACTTGCCGACTCATGATTGGGTTTTGGTTTGATAGAACTTCTGGCTCAGAATACCCAACGTTTTGAGGATGGAGTTTAGCATGGATAAATCCAAACTAAACCGGGGGCTAATGTTTTAACCCGGATTCTACTAAAGGCGGCCTATAAGGAAGATGCCCATAAGAATAACAAGGCTTACTGGGCGGCTCATCTCCAAGGCCGGCTCAGGGGAACCGGCTTAAGCATGAAGACATAAGGAGTTCTCTTTTCCTTGAGGATAAAGGAAAGGTAGGAGTTAGATTAGGTCACCGGTTGTATTGCGACCCGGACTCTGTTGTAAACTCCGGGCCTCCACCCGTATATAAAGGGGAGCCCCTAAGTTAGAGAGATCAAGTAATAAAGAAACAAACCATCAAGATCTAGGTTAGCGATTCCGCACCCTTGTAATCGAGATCATCATCAATATACATAAAGCAGGACGTAGGCTATTACATCCATCAGAGGGGTCAAACTTGGGTAAACTCGTCTTTCGTTCCCGATCAACCCTTTTGAGTCGCCACCTAGCGACAATGGCCTCACACTTAAAGTTCTCCTACGAGGACATCTGTCGTGACCAAACCATGACACTTCATATGCTTGTCCCATGGAGAGTAATTACTTCATATACAAGAAGTATAAGCGGTAAAATTTATTGGAAGTTAGCAAACATAGCATTTATCACTTGAAAAAATCATGAAAGAATATTGAAGGAATAGAGATTTCACATATCAATACACTATCTTGGACATCTTCTATGATTGTGATCCTCCATTAATTATTTTCAAACTTGATCAAGTAGTTGACGTTGGAGAAGAAAGACAAGGTAACGGTTATGTTTTTTTATATTAACATAGAAGTTATATTGCCACGAATCCTCTAACATGTGGTGCTTTTTTTAGGATCTTTTGCTAGCCAAAAAATCGTACTAATTAGAGATACTACTTGTGCATCCAAAACTCTTAAACCTAGTTTCTTGTCATGAGAGCCCATCATATCTACCTATGGATTGAATAAGATCCTTAAAGTAACAAAAATCGCTCCTATATATGTATGATCTTTATTAAAAGGAAAATAAGCTTTGTACGAACTTATGATGGCAAAGAAATAAAAGCGACGAAGATGATGATCCTATAGCCAAACATGTGCTGACAAATAGTGTTTTCTACCGTTTCTGTGTCGGATTTTATATCCGTACCACGTACGTGTATGTATGGACATGGACAAAAATATGTTGTCTATGAAATTAATTTGGATTCATAGGGTTCTGACGATGCTAGTCATAATATAGGTGAAGATGCTGGTAGTCTTTAAGAAGCCACTTCTCAAGTACGGATTTTTTGTACATCAGTTTAGTATCACCGCTAGATTTTTGTTTCTAAACTACGTCTTGGAGTGCATTCGATCACACAATGTATGGTGTACACCGGTGGTAGTGAAGAAGCGCACCAGAGTCGATGTACCTTCATCTTTAACTGGAGGGTCGGCATATTTTGGGCTCATATGCCAGCACAGTTGAATATACCTGATGCCCGACTTGTTAATGAGGGGTCATCAGCAATAAAACCCATGACATACCCACATGGGAGCAACCACGTCAACAACTGCTGGCCCTAGTTGTTAGAATCTTTGACCAGTCAAACCCACGGATTGACTACTAGTGACGGTTTATCGTCACCAAAAACGATCTTAGGTGACAGATTGGCCTATCGCAAGTGATATTTTGGGTCATCACCGAAAACGGCCATCAGTGACAAACTTGGGTTCGTCACCTACGACACGATCTTGTGTGACGAAGAAAGTGGTATCGTCAAGATTTTATTTTCTGTGACAGCGCTTCACTAACGATGGGAGTGACGACGAGACAAGTCACGATACCACATTTGATGGTGAAAAATGGTTTTACGCGACACAAGTGAAATGCCGCAAAATACATCAGATTTTGTAGTGAAGGATGTCAGGTCACGCCCGACCAGTCGTGTCACCTCAAACCAAATCACACTGACCCACAAGTCATCCACATATTTGTTTACCCTCTCTCCCCCGCGTCCATGACTACGCCATGGACGAAGCTCATGCCTCGCCTGCATGGCCAAGCTCACGGGCACGCGGCTAAACCTCGCGCTCATGGGCACACCCAGGCCGGAGCTCACACGTCGCCTACACGACCACGTCTGGAGTTAGAGCGTTTGCAAGCGTGAGCTCGTCTAGCACCTTCGGGTCATAGCTCTCGCTGCTCGACGCAGGCACGCAGCCACGGCATCATCCTCCTCCTCTGGCTCTCGCTGCGGACGTACGTGCTGGCTGACCACCATAGTCTCACGGGCATGCTAGCAAGAAGCCACAACCTCGCAGGCGTACTGGTTGTTCGGCTGCAGCCATGCGTGCTCCCTGGCCGTAGCCGGTTGCTACCATGTGTGTGCGATGTCGTGCACGTGTAGCCATGCACAGCTGCCGATACGTGCAACCGCAACCGTGTGTTGTTCGGGCTGGGCGCCGAGTGCGAGTGTGTCCAGTTGATATGTTTTATGAAAGTGTCGTTTCCCCCTTGTTCTCTGTTTGCATATGTCACGGCGTTTCGGTAATGCCGTCCACAACATGCTCACTAAAAATGTTTGAAAAGATGAAGAGGTCAAAAAACAAGATTGTGATTGGATGTAAGCGAAATTAATGATAAAAACAAACACGTCCAAACATTATCCGGGCGCGAATGCTCGAAGGACAAGGTATGTTCATTGTGGATGTAGATACTCTAATACTGAAGTATGTTCAAATTCAACAGCATCCATGGCGTGCTACATTTCTTTCATTCACTTTCATTTCTTACATATCCAGCCCGCAAGTCGCCAGTTGCGTCTACCACAGCGCCCGGCCGTGCCATTTTCCTGATTTCTTTTTCGCTCTTTTTGCGTGACAAGGACCTTTCTAAAAAGATGTTCACGTCCTTCACGCAAAACACGTCTCCCCGTCCAACAGAAACTCCTTTTTGCTGCGCTAAAATATGTGGTGGACGTGTCGCAAGCAGGAAGCGTGGGCGATAATATCCGGGAGAAATCCATGCCTAAACGTGCGAATATTTTTGCGGTTTGCACGCAACAAATGGAAATGGAAACGGAAATGCTTGTGAGATTGGGCATCTAATCTAACAGGACACCTAAACTCCCATGACAGCATCCAGCAGGAGGGAGGGAGGGACACATGTCTGAGTCCGACGTGCAAGCAGCAGGCCAGGTGCGACAAGCTCGACCTTCATTATTGCTGGCCAGGCCAATGACCAGAAGCTCCTCGAGCCCGAACCCAACCAACCGTACAGGCCAGCAGGGCGGCACACCACATGTAGGCCTGGGACTAGGAGGAGTACTAGTTACACTGTACGCCCCGATGAACACGTCTCCCCATGGCCCACCTGTAACTCCCAGGCACACGGCGTGGCGACTCGACACGCGTCCCCGGCTGCCCGCTGCTCGAGGCCCTGCAGTCGATCCGCGATCCGCGTGTCCCATCCCACTGCCCTCTCGACATCTGTCCCCGCACACGCGCGCGCACACGGAGGTGGACGTCAACTTTCCCCTCCTCTCCCCTCCGCCTTCATCTTCACGGCGTCACCACTCCTTTGCTTTTACTGGTACGTTCTAAAAACTGCTGCTCCAGCTCCTCTTTTCTCCTCTCGCCCGCCCGCGCGTGCTCCCGGCGTTGGTTCCGCACCGCTAGCTAGCTTCCTTGCTCGCGAGGGCACCGCCCGTGAGTCGTGATTCGAGATTTGGATCCGCGCAGACCTTGGATTTCCCCTTGTTTATAGGCCGCTCGAGCCGTGCCGGGTACAGGCGTTGGGATTCGACCTGGATCGGCGCAGATCTGGAGGCACATGAGGCGCCGGCGCCGCCGGGTGAGCATACGAATATGTGAAGCAGGTTATAGAGGGAGAGGGAGCGGGAGCGGAGTCAGCGATGGGGTGCTTGGCTGGTGAGGCGACCCGGGGTGGTGATCCTGGAGGCACCTGTGGCGCCGGAGGAGATGGAGGACGTGGCCGTGGCTGCGCTCGCCGTGGCGCCCACACCTGTGTTTAGCCCCGCAACGGCCGGGCTCACGCTAATCGCCGCCGCGGCTGCGGAACCGATTGCGGCCGTTGTGGCGGGGGCCATGGAGGGGGTGCCGGTCACCTTCTCAGTGCCGCCGGTCAGAACTACCACGGACGACGGGCTGCCAACAGGAGGGGAAGGGGGAGAGGCCTCGGCAGCGGGGAGCCCGTGCTCGGTCACCAGTGACTGCAGCAGCGTGGCCAGCGCGGATTTCGAGGGGGTAGGTCTGGGCTTCTTTTCTGCGGGGGTCGAGGGGGGCGCGGTGGTGTTCGAGGACTCGGCGGCTTCTGCGGCCACCGTCGAGGCAGAGGCGAGGGTCGCGGCTGGGGGGAGGAGCGTCTTCGCTGTCGAATGCGTTCCGCTCTGGGGGTTTACATCAATTTGCGGCCGCCGCCCGGAGATGGAGGATGCGGTCGTCGCTGTGCCTCGATTCTTCGGCTTGCCCCTCTGGATGCTCACGGGCAACAATATGGTCGATGGACTGGATCCCATCTCCTTCCGCCTCCCCGCGCACTTTTTTGGTGTATACGATGGCCACGGCGGTGCACAGGTAACCCCGCCATTAATGACACTATCAAATGCCTAGTTGAATTACTAGTTTCCCAAGTGAAACTACAACTTAGTTGGATTTTGCGTTATGCCTGTGCAGGTAGCAGATTACTGTCGGGATCGGCTCCATGCAGCGCTCGTGGAGGAGCTGAGCAGGATAGAAGGGTCCGTGTCTGGTGCTAACCTGGGAGCTGTGGAGTTCAAGAAGCAGTGGGAGAAGGCGTTTGTGGATTGCTTCTCAAGGGTGGATGATGAGGTAGCCGGTAAGGCAAGTAGGGGAGGAGGGGGAAATGTGGGCACAAGCAGTGCCACTGCGATGGCTGTGGCAGATCCTGTAGCACCTGAGACCGTCGGTTCAACGGCGGTGGTCGCTGTCATCTGCTCATCGCATATCATTGTCTCAAATTGTGGAGACTCGAGGGCAGTGCTCTGCCGTGGCAAGCAACCCGTGCCGTTGTCAGTGGATCATAAAGTAAGCTCCCATGCTTCATGTGGCTTGTGTTATTTCCATTGTTGCCTTGAACTTTTGCTTCACATGTTAAGTAGATATCGACTGCATTGCTCGCTCTGTCATTCAGCCTAATAGGGAGGATGAGTACGCAAGGATTGAAGCAGAGGGTGGCAAGGTCATACAGTGGAATGGGTACCGAGTTTTCGGTGTCCTTGCAATGTCGCGATCAATTGGTATGCTGGCTATTCCTTTTTGGAACATTTGTTGTATTGGCATTAGTTAGTGTTGATATGAGATAGAATTTTGGATGTCTTTGGGATGTTCCATCAGTTCCTAATAAGCCTTGCGTTAAGCCTGGTAAAAAAATCCTATTAAGGCAGTGTTTTTTTATTTAATTGCTTACCAAACGCCAAATGCTTTGCACTTCAGGTCTGGTGGTAAATCGATATGCAGTGGTGTTTTTCTTAGTTAGATCTTTGTCTGGCTGTGTGCTATTTTATAAGTTTACAAAGTTGCTTCTCTATGATAGTGAACTAATGCATGCAGCGACCAATAGAAAAAAAAATCATCTTCCATGCATGAAAGATGCTTGTTCTTGCTTTAGGTGTTTAGCAGTCTTAACATGACTAATTTATCTTCCAATTTCCAGATGGCTTTTCTAATATCCTTGGAATTTAACAGTATGTTGTTAGATTCTAGAGGGCTCCATAGTTTGGTGTAATCTAGTTTGTGGTAATGGATAAACACCCTGTAAAGGAAGTTATAATCTTGACACTGTGTAGCCTTTATTGCAATATCCAACAAACAAAGCTGCTTATGCTTCAAAGATTCTTATTCTTGCTCCACTTGTTTGGTTCTATCTTGATTCAAGCTTCCATTGGACGAGAAAGATTTGGGTTCCCCATTCTATATTTTGTTTCTTGTAATATTAAAGCACCAATAATTAAAGAATATACATTATCCTGAAATGGAGTGAGACTTCCAACAACAACAACAAAGCCTTTAGTCCCAAACAAGTTGGGGTAGCCGGAGTGAGACTTCCCTTCTGAAAATATATTTCGGAACACGTGTATTAAAGTTCTCCTGATATATTTAATAACGACAGCACTGGATTAGGATCTTGACACCTCATGAAACCTAGTTGCTGTTTTAATTTGGCCATGTGAGTGCTTCATGTATCTCTCTGTGAAATGCCTGAAGAATCTACCTGGTCTAAATTTCATATGTATACCAAAACCATTGGTAGTCTGTTCAAAGGTGGTATTGATAGCTATGCTTTCTTTTTGTACTAAATCCCAGTTTGAGCCTTGCCCTGCTTTAAGCTCGTGTATATCCTAACTGTAAACGTGTTAAGTTTCATTGAGGATATTGCAAATTCTTCATTACGTTCCTTCTTTTATCTGTTTTGATTTGACTCGCTATGCTACCATTGCACAATAGATGCTAATTGATCCTGTGAGATCTTTATTTTGGCACGCAGCATTTGACGTTCTAGTGCTAACACCCATCAACTACTTGTCTTTGGCTTTAATATGCACTTTTAGTCATGGTTATTTATTGTAATAAGAAAAAGATAATGATATACTAGAGTGTGGCTTGTTGTTTTCTTCTGTCATTGCACCACACAATAAACACATGGTACTACTGTACTAGACACCTTTCAGCTGGTCCCATATAAATGGTGTTGGTAACTGCTCATGTAGTGCTCCCTCTGTCCAAAAATACTAGTCAAAGAAATGGATGTATCTATCCATTTCTAAGACAAGTATACAAGTATTTCCGGACGGAGGGAGTACATTGGTACGGTACTTATGCAAATACTGAGCACCTGCTGCTCCACTGTAGTATCTCGTAACTAATTGAAATTGGCTGTATATCTGCATCAATTTGTCTGCTGATTTTACAAATTTCTTGCCTACCTAGATTCCCTGTTCAATGTGGAAGTCATCTTAGTTCTTCATATTATGAGAACTGTACACCGACCTTGACTATTCTCTGTTTTTATTTACTCTGTTCTGGTGTTCCTAGTTCCAAATTCGAATTAAGTCCCATGAGTCTGCGTGGTTGCGTTAGCCATAAAGTTCTGGTTTAGGCGTCTTATGTTAACTTCTAAGGTTTAATCACGGAGCATTAGAAGAATGGTTGCCAATTCTAACTAATCACAAGCTCTGTTTAATTAAACCTAGACGCAATAGAAGATTCAACACACAACATGGCAGATGATATGACTTTTAGCTAGGAAATTATCACCGCTAAACGTCTACAGATGCATGCATTAGTTACTGGTGGTCTTCGTTAACTTGAGTTTGACCCTGGACCACAGGCATGATTTGTAAATCTCCTGGATGAATCCGTGGAACTTATCCAACCACATGTAGTTCAGCTCTTTTAGCCTGCCCTTGTCAGTTGGCTCTTGCAGTCAATGTGCTTTGTTGCCAGTAATTATGCATCTCTGTAAGATACTCCCTAATGTAAGACGTTTTTGCAAGCTTGGTGAGCTACTACAGTCGAGGCAGTTTCATTTATTTGGTACACTCACTGTTTGATCCTCTTTTACAGTGAATTACTATTTCTGTTGCGTAAGTTTTTTCTATCTTCCTAAATTTTATAGCTACAAAAACATATCGTGGCCTGATGTTATATACCTTTCACAGGCGACAGATATCTGAAACCATGGATAATTCCTGTCCCAGAGGTTACAATTGTTCCTCGAGCGAAGGATGATGAGTGCCTTATTCTCGCCAGTGATGGCCTCTGGGATGTACTGTCGAATGAAGAGGTATGCGATGTTGCCCGCAAGCGAATACTGTTATGGCATAAAAAGAACGGGGTAAACCTGTCATCGGCCCAACGTAGCGGTGATTGCCTGGATCCAGCGGCTCAAGCAGCTGCTGAATGCTTGTCGAAGCTTGCTCTCCAGAAGGGGAGCAAGGACAACATCACGGTTATTGTGGTAGACCTCAAGGCACAGAGGAAGTTCAAGAGCAAAACTTAAATCATCTTGCTTGATGGACAGCCTCTGTGACAAATTTCTAGGAATCTATATAGATTTGGAGAATCCAAATTCGATCAGTTTAGACTGTTGCGTTAGTACATTACTTAGCCCAGTTCGTTTTTTCCTTTCTTCTCACCATTTGGGCTGCCAAGGGCTGTATTCCTGTATACGGTACAGATTACGAAATTCCGCATCAGGTTTTATGTTTCCTGATGGCGTGGGTGATCCTGTTTTATGTTCTTCCTTTGCTGCCCCTTATTCTTTTTGTTAAGCTGGGCCATTATGTATCTGGAAATGTATATTTGAGCCTGTAGGGTACAAAGGAACTAGTGGTATAAACTATTTTGTACTGCTTCCCTGATACTATGAAATCCACGTGGCAAACCTTCTACTTATGCTGTGCGTCTGCCTCCGGGGTAGGCCTTTCAGTAGGTGGGATTATGATAGCTCGTTGCTAACACGAGACACATGCTGTCTTGATGTACGGGGAACGCTTGATCCACTTTGAACTTCTCAACTATTTAGTATTTATGTATTTATGTGGACACTTCGCAACAGTTGTTCTAAAAGCATCATCTCTCCTACTAAACACAGCAAATTTGGGCTCGTACCGTGCCTTCCATATTCAAACCCATACAATCATGTCCACGTTTGCAGTCGTGCATTTCATATTCAAACCCATGTAATCCTGTCTGCATCCGTACCCGTGCCTCTCATATTCAAACCCCTCAAACCCATATGATCTAATGCAATTTTGTACCCTGCCTTTCATATTCAAACCCCTCGAACCCATACAATCTAATGCAATCTTGTACCCGTGCCTTTCATATTCAAACCGCTCAAACCCATACAATCTAATGCAATCTTCCCTCAAACCCATACAATCTAATGCAATCTTGTCTGCGCATATTCAAACCGCTCAAACCCATACAATCTAATGCAATCTTTCCTCAAACCCATACAATCTAATGCAATCTTGTTCGCAGACGTAGTCACGCCTTCCATATTCAAACCCTTAAATCCATACAATTCAATGTGACATAGATTAACAAAATGAAGCATAGTCAAATTTGTCACACACCATAGCATCTGTGTAGGGTTGAAATATGTAGATCTACGAAGAAACCTAAAAAATGTAGGGCTGAAATATGTAGATCTACGAAACCTAAAAAACGAAGGCAGCTCATGTTACAACCGGCCATAAAGTTTACGAAAATAGATTAACAAGTTGCGATTTATGACAAATATGACTAAAGCGTAGATAGTAAGTGTCCGCACCGAAATCCTTGTCGAACGCATTGATAGCTGAAGGGTTGTCATCTTTTGTTGCTGGAGGTGCTGACAGAGGATGAGCACGAGTAGGAAAGCCCGACCAGAGCCGGGCGATGCGTACTTGCTCCTTGGTGAGTGCTCGGCGTTCACCTTCGCACTCGTCGTCTTCTTCTTGGCAAGCCACTTAGACTCTTCGAGACGGAGACACAACGGCGAGGGCGCGTGGTGTTCATCTCCCTCGGGGCCCTGGAGCGACTAATGAAGCCACAGACGAGCTCGTCTTCCAAGTTGAAGGGTTAGGCAATGAGCGTGGACATGCATGATTCGTAGACGGACCGCTAGATCCCGATCGGGATGCCTGCCTCACGGGGTGAGTTGCCCACACCTTTGATTTGGTGAGCCGTGGGCTGGCGATGTCGGCGCCAGCGCCCATCACCGACCAGGAGGAGCAAGGTCTTAGAGATATGCCCTAGACGCAATCATGCGATAATGATTGTTTCCCTATGGATTCATGACATATTTTTATTGTCCTTGACTATCATCATTGATATGTATCAATAAGTATGTGTCTTGTTTGTGAGACTATATATTGTATGGTGATAGTTTGAATAGTCCTTAGTCGATAAGGTTTATGCGGACACATACCCTTTGACTAGTATACGATTTTGTTGATGACTATGTTTCACAAGTCATGGAAATAGAGATGCTAACAGGACAAGGTGGACTCGGGGATGGAGATCACCGAGTCGAACAAACCCACTTTGAGACACAATGGTATATTGTCATCTCTTCATCTCAAGTACGATGTACATGTCATGTCGTAAACTTGAGGTCCTCACATGTTCTCATGAGGTGGATCGACTCACTTAGGGTCTATCAAAGGCTACTCCGTAGTTGAGTGGTTAGAAAAGTAGCTTTCGAGCGAGTTGTGACACGTGCCTCGAGACATGGTTAAGCAAGATGAGATTTGCCCCTATGATATGGAGAGATATTCTTTGGGGCCTTTGAGTGATCAGATTTGGATAGCATGGCAAAATGAATGTTGCATATGACACATTATCATGGTTCATTAAATGACTTTACATACCCATGAGAGTTGTCACGTTCTGCTAAGAGCCGCAACCAACTATCGACTCGGGTCGTGTTCATGATACGTGAACCTATAGGGTCGCACACTTAAGGGGACATGATCGCATTCAGATAGGACCCGAGTGGAAATTGGGTGTGGAGGCCTTGTGGGTGTCACGTGTTGATCCCACGTTAGAGTCTACAGAAAGGGAGCGAGGCGCGCCTTTTAGGGTTGATATTTTTCCTCCCAACACAACCACTACCGCCACTCCCCAGGCCCATGTTGCATGACTGGACCTAGCAGTCAGTCGCTCAACATTGCTCCTCGTATGTATGGATACCTTGAAGGCATCACATCTGCGGTGATAGGGTCAACCATTGGTAGGAACCACAAGGAGCCATACGAGGAATCTTACAAGAACTACCACGTGGTATCAGCTATGTGAGTAGGGGACGGCTGTACTGATCGTCTACACGCATCATGATGTAGGGCCAAGCCTTTGGGTTTCCAATCTTTCACACTTGGAGGGGGGGGGATATGAACACAAGAACAAAGAGGAACACTAATACAAGAACCCAATCATGCGTCCTCTCTCTTCTCAAATCCAAGCACATAGTCCACTGTCGACAAAAGGAACAAGTAGCAAAGTTAGCTCTTTCCGAATCCATGGAGATGTGGTCTTGTGGCAGTTCTTCTTCAACCATAGGGGATTCAATCCACTAGGGTATCTTCTCCTAATAGGCCTTGAATCCACAAGGGGTTCTTCTCCTAAGAGGTCATGATCTCCAATGGAGAGGTAGAAGAGCAAAGTCCTATTTTGTTTTGTCTAATATACTTTGCCAACCCTAATCCGGAGGTGGAAGACAAGTGCTTATATTCTAGGGGTAAAAGAGGGATACATGGGCCATGACCCTTTACTCCGTGCATAGGGTGGGCGGTAGTACCAGGGTGGTGGCTGGTAGTACCGCCTATTCGTAAATAATCAGTATTTTCGGGGTGGTGCCACTGAAATGATGTTTTAGACCCGAAGAGTTTGAGGGGTTCGTCGGTAATGGAGTGGTAGTAGGCGTTGTAGTGCCGTCGGCGCCAGGGGCGGTAATACTGACCAACATGGTAGAGTGGTAGTGCCGCTTGAAGGGTCGTACTAGCGTTACCTTTGAGACCTGGATGCTCCTCTTCTTCTTGGTGTTCCTCTTCCGTCATGGTTCAACCTTGTTACATAGTTTCCCCATGTCCGTTTCCTTCGTACTCAAGTTTGCACAAGGTCTTTGCTGGAGGTAGTAGCTATGTCTCAAGTTAAGTGGAGGATAGTTCAAATAGGAGCGAGTTAACCTATTCTTGGTGCATGCACATCCTCTAGTTAATTAGTTATCGGTCTACCTGGTGCTTGAGGCGTTGGTGTAGAACCCATGGGCATGACCGTTGGGTGCTCCGCACCACACCACCAACTCTACTTTTTCTGAGGTGACCTCACTTTAGTGGTAAACCCGATCCCATGATCTATCTCCAATAGTATGTTCTTGGTTGCGTGGTAGATTTTAATTTGATCTAGCATAGCGTCCCACGTGCCTCAATAGTGGTTTGAGAGCCTCTGCCGTGTGTTGTTAGATTTAGCATGAATTTACATATGGTGATATACATATTGGTTTATGTACTGGTCGATGCGATCGGCTGTCAATATGTGCTATTGTACACGGTTAGTGGCGTTCGAAATTTTATATCCATTTTTCGTGATCATGTTTCAAAGACCGTAACCCGATGAAACCCTATAGGATAGTTTTCGCCACCAAGGTAGACGATGGGGCATAAAACTGGTCACAATATGCAAAGATTAATGAGATTGGTCGAATCGATAAGATGTACAAACTATGGTAAATGTGATTAACCGATGAAAATTCCAATGTAAAATGCATAGATTGGATCTCTGTTTTCACCAATGTTTATGCCATTATCATTTAAATGACATGTGTGTCAACTTGAAAAGCATTGTATCATAATCCACTTTCATAGCGATTAGTTTATAATTACTCCTATTAAGGATGTTGGAGTACCCGTCTCCTCTAGGTCTTCGAGGGAAAAGAGGACCTCTACGTTGTTTGCTTGCTAGTGGCGTGCCACGGGGGATCTTCGATTCATCTGATCTGCCCAGACGACATGCAACCGGGCAACCCGCCTTTACAGTCCAAGATGAGTGGACAACAGGCACGCGCGAGGCACCATCATGGGGCGACTTCAGACGCGCTCGTGTGCGGCATCCTACACAGTGTTCACCGCAAGACTGCCCAGTTGGACCTGCCCATCTGCATCTTCAGCCCCGTCGGTCTGGTCTAGTCGGGACAGGTGGGTCATGCATGGCCGCAGCATCATCGACTCGCACATGGGGCCTATTTTGAGCTATCTATTGGCCCTATCCGGGTAGGCGGTGTGCATGCTGCGAAGCCCACATGCATTAGCGATGAGTGCACCCAACCGTGAAGAGGGTCGTCCACCCGGCTATGTGGAGGGTCGCTCAACCGGCTTTGTGGAGGGCTTCTCACCTGGCTGTGGGGAGGGCCGCCCAGCCGGTGAGCTGTGTGTAGTGCCACTCAGTCAGGTGCATAGAGGGTGGTTTGAGTTGGGTTTTTATTTGCATTTCTGTCATTTCCTTAAGACTTTAGCACATCAATTTTTTGTGAACATTTTGGTACTTTCCTTAAGATGGTTGCATTTTCCTACAACTTCATTATTTTAAGCCGCACATAGGCATTCTCCGGCTCAGGGTCATCACCATGGACGTCGGTGAGGCTGCCAGACAATTTGACACGTGGGCGTGGGGGATTGAGCTGTAGGGCAAGATCGTCCGTTAGCTTCATATTGCCGGTGGACCTATCATGGAAGGCCACGATGGCCTCCTCACACTAGGTGCTAAGCTAGCGTCTAAGATATCTTTAATCCCGGTGGCCATCAGCACCACCTAGAGGCGTTCCTTGGTGCCGGGATGTAGGCCGATGTCCTGGTCCCTGTTTATGTTTTGGGTCGATGGCCCCTTTGCTCCATTGTTCATGCTCATGTTCGTCAGTTTTTTTATATTTAAGCCCATTCTTCACTCCGTCGTTGCTTCCTTTGTTACTATATTGTTAATTATTGAGGCATTGCTAGGCTAATTTGTTATTTGACCTAGCAAAAAATGCTGCAATGGTAGCCAAAAACATTGCCGACAAAAATCGCTGCCATGTCAGCTGAAAACACTGCCTTGACGTCGAAATGAGTAGAGCGAGACACTAACAATGATGTCATGGCAGCATAAAGGGATGCGATGGAAGTGAAACGGGCTGCCATGGTTGAAGCGTCGATCTCCGTCCCTATGTCACACTCGTCAACCTGGTCGTCCTGGTGGACATTTGAGGCATCATCGCCTTACTTGAAACATGACCCAATATCCCCGACTATGTGAACACCCACAAAGCCACTATGGATGCAACCATCATCTTAGCAGCCCGGGACGAGCGTACGACCCCCCAAACAATGGATTCTGGTACCCGGGACGCATCAGATGTACCCGATGAATGTGAGCCTAACAATCTAGTCTCATGTAGCTAGACACGGTTGATCATCCTAGCATATGCAAGCATGTCTAGACAACCAAACCTCCCGGCCACACCCTCGGCCAACACACATGGAGTGGACGGACGCTTGGGCTTATCGATGCATTAGAACCTAACAGGATAGTATGACAATGGCAACCGGGTCCCTGTTTCCACTCATGGGCCCGTCCCGGTCGCATCCTGTTACTCGGAGCCAGCCATCGATGCCTTCCTTATAGCTCCCACCCCATCCCTGCATTGCCCCCGATGAACCCGACCATTGTTTCCTTCCTTGAAGCATGGTTCATTGTTCCCTTGTATGGTAGCACCAGGCGACACCATTGCAGTCATCACGACCGTGGTCATGGCCATGGTTAGCTACTTAATTTAATTAATGTAATTCATATGGACATGGAGTGCTAGTGATACCATGAAAGAAACCAATGCTTAGATAAAATATGCGTCTGGCTAGAATTTACGTGTGGGTTTCATTTGGGTGTGTTGTTGGCACACATGTCATCAAGCGTAAACTATGGTTGGGTAGCCTGCTGTGTTCGGCAAGGACACTAGATAAACGTCGTTTAGATCCGGTTCAAAGCTACCATTTTGTTGGCCGGATAAGTGGGTTCGGTCCTATCGTTCATACCCGGCTTTTCCCCTAAGGTGGGTTTGCTTTCATCTTGCGAATCTAGTTGGTGACTGTCGGTGTGGAAATTGTTAGACCTCAGAGTAGGGGGTCCCGAGCTGTGGATCTCAGATAGATGGTAACATGAGCAAAGAGACGATGTTTACCCAGGTTTGAGCCATCTTGATGGAGGTAATACCCTACATCATGCTCTTGTTTATATTGATGGAGAAGTATTGAGTACATAGTTAATCTATCTCGAGATCGTCAGATGTGTTATAACTCTAGGGCTAGGTGAATGATATTGTGTTGACCTCATAATGATCTATCAACTAGCCTAGCCTCGGCTTATATAATGCACCATAGGCCTAGGATAACGAGAGTCCTAGTCGGCTACGTTGGAGGAGAGGAGTCTTTGTCTTGATCCACAAGTCTTGTGGAATCTTCCTTGTATATGTCATGGGCTGCCCGAAGTGGCCCAATAGTGAACCGCCATGGGGGTCCTCAGCCCAACCCACTGGTCGGGAGACGACGTGGTGAGTACCCCCTAGTCGTCACTAGCCCCTGAATTGGTCTTCAAGTTGGGGACGCTCCTCGGTTCTTCTGAACTATTCTTTATCTTCAAACGTCGTTCTTGAAAACTAGTTCAACAAATCTTCCTACCTCCGATCTTGAGGATCACCGAGGTGTATCTGAAGAGTTCACACACCCGGTATCCAAGGATCCTCTTTAAGTTCTCGGCCTTTATCAATGCCTTGTAATTTTTTGCCA
Organism: Hordeum marinum; assembly: GCA_022496015.1. Classification (NCBI taxonomy): domain Eukaryota; kingdom Viridiplantae; phylum Streptophyta; class Magnoliopsida; order Poales; family Poaceae; genus Hordeum; species Hordeum marinum. The sequence goes on along the minus strand of CM039674.1, from coordinate 259,824,250 downwards.
CACCCGTGATCAAAGTTTCCCGTGCGGCGGTATCCTCCTGTGTCCGAGCTCCAACGCCAGAGTGCACATGAGGTGTCATTTTGCAGCCATATTCCAACACCGATCTACATATGAGGCATCATAAATTACCTCATTCTTGAAAAGTTTGAAGGAGTTCAACCGCGCTTAGTGATGGGAACGTCCTCTATGGAACTGATAACCCACAAGTGTAGGGGATCACGACAGTCTTCACGAGTAGTATTTCACCCTAATTTATTGGTTCGGCACAAGGGGAGCCAAAGAATATTTATTCGCCTTTACAGTTGAGTTGTCAATTCAATCGCACATGGAATATATCTCTGCAAAAAGGTTCAGTATCACGGCAAATAGTAGTAGCAAAAGTAAGAGTAGTTGTGACATCAACAATTTTGTAGAAGGTGTGACAGTAGCAGTAGCAATAATAACTTAGCAAGATTCAATATATGTAAAGCATAGGCATGTGGATCGATGATGGATAATGATTTAGATGGAATTGGTCATATAAGAGTTACACATTAGGGTGACACATAACTAGCTCCAATTCATCAATATAATGTAGGCATGTATTCCGTATATAGTCATACGTGCTTGCGATAAGAACTTGCATGACATCTTTTATCCTACCCTCCCGTGGCAGCGGGGAACTATTGGAAACTAAGGGAGATTAAGGCCTCCTTTTAATACAGAACCGGAACAAAGCATTAACACATGATGAATATATGAATTCTTCAAACTACGGCAATCACCGGAAAGAATCCCAATTATTCTCACCTTGGGGTATGCGGATCATGACACGTAATAGGTGCATACAACTTGCAAGATAGGATCCAAATCACTCTTATATTCATGAAAACATATTAGGTTAAGATCTGAAATCATGGCACTCGGGCCCTAGTGACAATCATTAGGCATAGCAAAGTCATAGCAACATCAATCTCAAAACATAATGGATATTAGGGATCAAGCCCTATCAAACATTATTCGATTACATGATCAATATCATCCAATCCCACCGCCGTCCAGCAAGCCTAAAAAGGAATTACTCACTCCCGATGGTGAGCATCATGGCAGTGTTGATGAATAAGGGTTGGTGATGACGACGATGACGCTTTCCTCTCCCCAGAGCCCAAAACAGGCTCGAGATCAGCCCTCCGGAGGAAGAACAGGAGGTGGCGGCGGCTTCGTCTCGTGAAACGCGATGAAAATTTCTCTCTAATTTCTCTCTCCGAATATGTGAATTTATAGAACTGGAATTAGGGTCGAAGGAGCCTCGAGCCCCCCACAAGCCATCAGGGCGCGACCTAGGGGGGAGCCCTGATGTGTGGTGGCCCCCTGGCACACACCCTCCGACAGTTCTTCACTCCATAATCCATTATAATTACCAGAAATAATTCTCAAAAAGTTTCGTCCAATTCCGAGAACTTATATTTCTGCACAAAAATAACATCAAGGTAGTTCTGCTGAAAACAACGCCAGTTCGGGTTAGTTTCATTCAAATCAAGCAAATTAGAGGTCAAAACCAGAGCAAAAGTGTTTGGAAAAGTAGATACGTTGGAGACATATCAACTACCCCAAGCTTAACTCATTGCTTGTCCTCAAGCAATTCAGTTGATAGACTGAAAGTGATAAAGAAAACTTTTACAAACTCTTTTGTTCTCGTTGTTATACACATGCTTAGCTAGTGCTCAAGGTTTTAGCATAAATAATAAATAAGCATCCATGATAACAATTAAACATTATGTTGACTTATGGCAATACATAACCAACTAGCAAGCAATAATAAAATATCTCACATGCCAATAATTTGTCAAAACAATCATAATATAATATGGTGACATGGTATTTCGCTAGCCCTTTTTGATACTGCAAAACATAAATGCAGAGGACCTCTGAGATTTAGGCAACGACTAAACATTATAATTCAGGGTAGAAAAGGTCCAATCATGCTCATATCCAACATTAACTAGACTCAATGCATAATAATGACAAAAGTGCTCTTCGGTCTGGTGCTTTTAGTAAAAGGATGATGACTCAGCATAAAAGTAAATAGATAGGCCCTTCGCGGAGGGAAGCATTGATTTGTAGAGGTGCCAGATTTTGAAGCTTAAAACAAGAGTGAAGATATAATTTTTGGGTGGTGCACTTTCCTTGTCAATGTTACGACAAAGGTTTTCAATATCTTCCATGCTAAACTCATTATTGGCGGTTCCCACATAGAACAGTAAAGTTTACTCCTATCCACCATCCATAAACAAACCATGGCTGACCGAATCTACGGATGTCTGCCAACATCCAACTGTCCCAAGGAGTTTTGTTTAATTTTATATTGATTATGCAGGACCAGGAATCCTTTTTACCAGCCTCCCTCGTGCAATGATGGCGAATAAATGACCGCTTTGAGAATAACTCACTTAGCATGGAAGATATTGACCGCCTTGTCGCTCCATGAGCGAGACGAGTGCACAAAATGGATGTTTATTTGAATACTTAGAGCTGGCACATGGAAATTTACTTGGAATGGTAGGGTAATACTGCATATAGGTAGGTATGGTGGATTCATGCAGAATAACTTGGTTTAAGGGTTTTGGATGCACAAGCAACATTCCCTCTTAGTATAGGTGAAGGCTAGCAATAGATTCAGAAGCGACTAGCTAGAGAGCAACAACGGTCATAAACATGCATTGTGAATAATTAACATTGGACGTAGCATGAGTATGATATGGGCACTTTGAATTTAAACGTTGTGAAGGTTGCATTGATTTTGAACCAACTACATGTTTGCACATGGGCCAAGTCAAACTGCTTGAATTACTCAGAGGGAAATACCATAATACCGTACCATATTATAACCATTTTAACGCATGTTGACACACAAGATAAATCGTTATTAACTCCTATATGTTTTAGGCATGGCATGAGAAGCTATAATCTCTAATTTTCATCACAAACATGTTTACTCATGATATACTAAATCGGGGTCAAACTGTCTAAACATATTTACAAAATCGAAAAACAAGAAGAGTTCATACCAGCTTCCTTTGCCACGACCACTTCATCAGATATCGTCATTATAGCCTTTCACTTGCATGACCAAATAATATGAAAATATTAATAGTGTAAGAATGTCGTGGACTAAGCTGGAATCTGGAGGGCAGTTTAGACAAAGGAGAAGACAAGGCAAAATTGGCTCCGTGTTAGATGAACAATAAAGCATATAAGAGCCACTCAACATTTTCATCGTGGTCTTCTCTTTTCAAAGATTGAACAAAAACAAAACAAATTCAAAGAAACACAATGAAATATTTTTGGAGTTTTTGTTTTTTTCAAGCAAGGGAATAAACTAAGGGAAAACAAGAATGTGAAAAACAATTTACACGGGAAAGTTCCCAAGATGTCAAGGAAATCTTTTTGGGTTTTCTTTTTAGTTATACAACTAAACAAATAAGGAAAGGAAAGACCAAAAAGAAGCGGGAAATAGTTTTAGATATTCAAAGTTTTTCAAACACACAAGAAGAATGCGGAAAAATAAAGCTAACATGGATATACAATGAAAGAGGATGAACACCGACAATTTATATGAAGTGTTTAAACATGAACGTAATGTCAGTGAGAAATACGTATTCCCCCAAGCTTAGGATTTCACCTAGTTTGGTGATAACCACTTATAATAGTCGACAAGTCCGGGCAAGTGTTTCTACTGAGGTACCCGAGTGTCCCATGCCTGGGCGTTAGCCTCCGCAGCAGCCAACTCGTTCCGGTAAGCGATGGTGTCCTCTGACATTATTCTGAATCCGCTCCTGGCATGAAAGTTAAGGAACGAAGGTGCATGTAAGGGAATAATATTGCAAGTCTTCTCGCTAAACACTAGGCTGTAACGAAGATGTTGTGGCAGTTTAGGTTTCTCAATAAATTGGTCTTCTTCCATGGATTGGTGATCGAGATACACCTTGGCAACAAGTAATCAATAGGGTGTATAGAAACCTCAAAACGCTTTGCCAAGTGCGTCGTGTAAATACCACCATGAACCTTGCCTTTGGTTCGGTTAAGATGTAATCAACATGAAACAAGAGCTCCTACATTGTAAGTATTATCACCATAAAGTACGTGGTGTAGAATAGCAAGGGTGGGGACACTGAGGCCACCACCCTGCTCCATAGGACTTATGCATTTTCCTATAAACAGAGACAAATATGCACAAACGGAAAATACAAACTAGTGGCTCTGGCGTGTGATACGCCCATGGTTTCTCCCACAGTTAAGGTGAGGGGGAAGTCCTTGAACTCCTTAGGTTTAGGTTCACACATTCCCCCATCATAGGGAAGCAAACATATTTCACAAAATTCATGTAGAGGCAATTCATAGTTCGTGAAATAAAGATCAAAGCACACTATGGGAGCACCAGGCGTATTTATGAAGTGAAAGTTTTGCACGAAGAAATTAGTGAGGAGATAGTATTGGTCACACTCATCTGCGAGGAAGTTGGTTAGCCCGACATTTGCAACTAATTGCATGAATTCTTCATAGGAACCCGCTTCGTTCATGAAGGGCGTATGTGGTCAGTCACAAGGCCTAACCTCCGTGTTGCGAAAAAGGTTGATGTCGCCATCCCGATTTCTCCTAACAACTCCCTTGGGGCTCCGGATTGAAGAACCTTTCCTTAGAAAATTCATTTTCCTAAGCACAAATTTCTAAAAAATTTGAACCACAAATTCACATCAATAAAATTTTGTAATAATGATAGCAACTACTCATAACGGTGCCTAGAGGCCATATCAAGCATTCGTACTACTTGGAGCTCAAAGAATTCAACATGCAAGATCATTTTGTGTATCACCAAGTGCATAATTTTTTGCAAAATATAAACCACCAAAGCAAAAACTAATTGGAGGAATGGGAGAGTCACATACCGAGGAACAATTCCTCAAAACAGTTTCGAAAATGGGGTTCTGAGAAAAGAGATCGAAAATTTCAGTTTCAGGTGGAAGAACATGAGAGAGATAGAGAGTTAGGAATTTTTTGTTGGAGGTAGGATACGAGGTTAGCTAAAGGCATAAGGTAGGGGCCCCTGTGGGACCCACAAGCAATCAGGGCGTGACCCAGGGGGAACCCTGATGTGTGGTGGCCCACCGGTGCATCTCCTTGTTGTAATTGTTATGCCAAAAATTCTTGAATATTCCAGAAAAAATCATGTCAAAATTTTGTGGCAACCTGAGACTTTTTTGGGTCATTTTTCATGGACAGGAAAAGCAAAAAAATAGGAAATTCATGGCATTTTATTTTTATCTAACTAGGAAAAACAAAGAATAAACTTGTGATGTAGAGAGTTGTGAATTCTCAATTCATCAATGACATGTCTTTCGAAAAGGATTTATGACTAAGGTTGATCAAGTCTTATTAATAGCGTTTCCCACTAACATGAATACGAAGATTTTTTGTATACCACTAGGTTACCTCAATGGGGATTTGCATTTCCCCAACAATGAGATTATAATATTTCTTCTTCTTGGCAGTAGGTAGAGGAATTATAAAACTCCAATAGTAACCATGGTAATAGGATCAATGATAGTAATACTATTTACCAAAGTTTGCTTCTTTAGAAAGTGAACGGTATGTTGCTTGCCTTTGACATGAAAAGTAACCTTGCTTTTATTGCAATCAATAACAACCCTTGCAGTATTTAGAAAGGGTCTACCAAGGATGATCGACAAATTGTCGTCCTCAGGCATATCAAGAATAACAAAGTTGGTCAAAATAGTAACATTTGCAACCACAACAGGAACATCCTCAGAAATTCCAATATGTAAGGCAGTGGATTTATCAGCCATTTGCAAAGATATCTCAATAGGTGTGAGCTCACTCAAATAAAGTATTTTATAAAGGGAGAAAGGCATAACACTAACACCAGCCCCTAAATCACATAAAGCAATTTTAACATAATTTCATTTAATAGAGCAAGGTATTGTGGGTATACCCGGATCTCCCAACTTCTTAGGTACTCCACCATCATGGCTCTCTTTCCCTTTCATGTTTTATAGCAACAAAGTCTCTCTTATCATATTGTTTATTTTTAGGAGGTGGGTTATCAAGATCCTCAGGAGGTTCAATTTCCACATCATTATCATTTTCTTTGTTATCATCTGGTTGAGCATCTACATGAGGATCATCATTATTACCATTTTCATTGTCACTAGGTGTCGGGGATATACCCCACGGTATGACCCGACCTGGCGACTCACAGGAGACCTAGTCAAGACATGGCGTTTTATTGGTGACCCGACAGGCGGGTCGTAGGACGACCGGGCCCAAGACCCGGCGTGCAAGCCGGCGCCAGGCAGCTCACAAGAGAAGACCCAAAGGAGAGAGGATTCCCTTACAAGAGAAACAAGACCCGGAGTAGGATTCGTGAAATACTAGTCCTAGTCCTACTGGGAGTATGACTCTATTTGTAAACCTACCCTCTCCACTTATATAAGGAGGGGTAGAGCACCCCTAGAAGGATAGGTTCACAAGTCCACAAGTTTAGATAGACACAAGAGATTAGAGGCTCTCGTGATTAGAGGTAGCAAGACAACACCCTTGTAACCGAGAGATCTTCTTCATCATCAATACAAGACAAGCAGGACGTAGGCTTTTACCTCATCTCGAGGGGACGAACCTGGGTAAACTCGCGTCTCTCGATTCCGACCAACCCCTTCAAGCTGCCACATAGTTGCGCTTCCACCCCGAACCTAAGTCCGTTCACCCAGACATCTGCCGTGACAAATCCACGACACTAGGTGTATGTTCACCACCAGATTGTGTCTCAACATCAGAAACAGAAACTTCATTGTGTTTCTCAATAAGTTTTTCTATAGAAGGTTCACTTGAAGCATGCAAGTTCCTATCATTTTTCTTTTTTCTTTTTCGTATTAGATGAACTAGGTGCATCTTCATTAACTTTCTGAGAATCTTGTTCAATTCTTTTAGGGTGACCTTTAGGATAAAGATGTTCTTGAGTCATTCTACCCCCTCATGGCTGTGTTCATGAAGAAAGGTTGGTGATGATGACGACGACGATTTTCCCTCTCTGATGCCCAAAACAGGCTCCAGATCAGCCCTCCGGAAGAAGAACAGGAGGTGGACGCGGCTCCGTCTCGTGAAACACGATGAAAACTTCTCTCTGATTGTTCTCTCCAAAGATGTAAATTTATAGAACTATAATTAGGGTCCGAGGAGCCTCAAGGGCCCCATAAGCCACTAGGGCGTGACCTGGGGGGCGCCCTGATGCGAGGTGCCCCCCTGGCACACACCCTCCGACGGTTCTTTGTTCCACAATTCATTATAATTCCCAGAAATAATTCAAAAAAAGCTTCGTACAATTGCAAGAAATTTTATTTTTGCACAAAAATAACACCAAGGAAGTTCTGCTGAAAAACTCATTAGTCCGAGTTAGTTTCATTCAAATCATGCAAATTAGAGGTCAAAACCAGAGCAAAAGTGATTGGAAAAGTAGATACGCTGGAGACGTATCAGGAACCAGCCACTCACAACCAAGATTTATGACGGACTGCTTCTTTATGGAATGTTTTAGATTGGTGCAATTTATTTTGAATTGAGATGTATAACCAGTAGCCCTCGATACTTGGGTTTGGCAACATGGTCGACTGTGGGGATATGACCCCGTGATATAACCCGCCATTTGGCCCGGGTTGAACCATGGGCGGCTTAAGGAGCATATGCTCGATGGGCTATTGAGGTGGCAGAAAGGAAGAGCATGAAGACTTACCAGGTGAGCGGCCTAGCGGCCCAGTACATGAAGACGGCGACTCAAGGCCCATAAGATGGAAGACTCCAGAAGCTTTCCTAACTTGGGAGACAAGATGAGGTAGAATTGTAATAGGTCACAAGACGCAATATGACTCGGACTCTTGTAAACTCGGGGGCCTCGACCTGTATATAAAGGCGAGCCCTTGAGGCCAATAAGCTAGGTTAGAAACTCTCGAAAGCTAGGTTAGCAATTCCGCACCCCTGTAATCGAGATCACCATCAATATAGACACCAAAGTAGGACGTAGGCTTTTACCTCCATCGGAGGGGCTGAACCTGGGTAAACCTGACTTGCGTTCCCGATTAACCCCTTCGAGTCGCCACACACGGGCGATGGACTCACACCTAAGTTCTCCCATGAGAACATCTGCCATGAAAAAACCACGAGAATTGGAGCACACCATGGGGCCTTTCATGCGATGGAGTTGAGTTCTCGAAGGGAGCCCTTCCAGGGTTCGGGGGCTTTGCGGTGGCTTAGATGTGCAAGGGCCGCCGCAATAAGCTACTCATTGACAATTCAGGCTGGGGCCCTAATGCCGACTCGGTCAAATATGGGTACCGGGTCCCCTTCGGCAAGATCAACGTCTTCATCGGCAAGATCGACGCATCAGTGCCCGAGCCGGACAACTTCACCGACCTCGTCGAGCCAGCTCGGGATGTTCGATCTAGTCAGCATCAAGCCGTCCGTCTTCATGTCTTCGTAGGATTCACCCAAGGAGTCAGCCTTCCTGATGGGCCAACATATGGTGAAGGTATTCCCGTTATCTCTGATGGCTAGTCATCCATGGGGGATGCTGAATCGATTCGTCCTCTTGGCGATGGGAGACTTGGGGGCTTTTCAGAAATAGAGCCTAATGAGGAGTCACATGAGTCGCCTTGCCAAATCGTCGTTTACATGACAGGAACCACGATGGCTCAAGATCCGTCTACAGCAACCGCAGCAAATGGTTCAAGTAGGTCGGGTAAGACGCCGGCTCAGGCCATGAGCGACTTGATGGCTAAGATGGCCAAACTCGTGGAGAGTCCGGTTACTGCAGAAGATCAGGAAGTTCGTAATGCGGAATTAGTCAGGCTTCATGGCGAGACGACCAAGGTTCAAGAGGAGGTTGACGCTGAGAATGCTCGTTTGGCTGATGTGCAGGCTCGCCTTCATGACGAGTCGGAACGTTTGAGGGTTGAAGCTTGGTGGCTAGGACTTCGCCGAGATGCTTCTGAGGCGGTTCACCAGAGGAGACATCAAAGCCGGTTGCCTATAGGCATCGAGCCAAGACATCTATTCGCTAGTCCGACAACACCGGCAACTATCGAGGATCCGCCTCGTCACGAAGAATGACACGTTATGCCGGTTCAACAACCACCATTTCAATCACCGACTCAACATTTTTAGATGCCACAAGTCCACTTCTCCAATCATGTTGACAATATGTTGGAAGCAATGCGCAATTTAGAGGCACTCCCGATTCATGGGAATACCCCAATTGAGATCGAGGCGAGGAACGCCATCGAGATGCTCAAAACAGAAGTGGTGCAACAAGCACAATAGTCATACAACCGAGATCGGATGCACTCTACGCCGTATGCTAGCAAGAGTCGCCATGAGGAGTCTCCGGCTGTTTCTCGTAGCGGACGTCAATGACAGCCCCGGGTTTCTCTGACCCGACCTATGTTTGTTGGGGAACGTCGCATGGGAAACAAAAATTTCCCTACGCACACGCAAGATCTATCCACGGTGATGAGCATCTACAAGAGGGAGAGTGGATCTACATACCCTTGTAGATCGCTAAGTGGGAAGCGTTAAGAAATGTGGTTGATGTAGTCGAACGTCTTCGCGATCCAAATCGCCGAGCGTCCTGCGATCCCATCATGATCCTTCTCGTGATCCCATCACGATCCGTCTCGTGATCAAATCACGGATCGTCTCGCGATCCTGATCATGATCTTCCGATCTAGCGCTGAACGGATGGTGCCTCCGCGTTCAGCACAAGTATAGCTTGATGACGATCTCCGCCTTATTGATCCAACAAGAGGGAGCGGAGAGGTAGATTAGTTCTCCGGCAGCATGACGGCATGGCAGCGATGGTGGTGGAACTATTCCGGCAGGGCTTTGCCTAAGCACCGCCAAACTAGACTAGAGGCGAAAACGATCTAGATGAAGTAGAGGGAGCACGTGGCAATTAGGGTTATCTCTCCCGTCTAAATCCTTTAGTATATAGGGGGAGGGAGGGGAGGAGGCAGCCTCAAACCCTCAAGGTTTGGCCGAAATTGGAGGTGGAGGAGTCCTACTGCAATCCTACTAGGAGTAGGATTCCTCCACTCCACTTGGAAACTATTTCTACCTTTTCCACCTTTGGGTTTTTCCCACCGATAGCAGCATGGGCCTTAGTGGGTCCTTTGGGTCGATACACCCCTCCTGATGGCCCCCGATACCCTCCCGATACACTACCGAAGTATCCGAAACTTCTCCGATGACCAAAATAGGACTTCCTATATATCAACCTTTACCTCCAAACCATTCTGGAGCTCCTCACAATGTCCAGGGTCTTATCGGGGACTCCGAACAACCTTAGGTCACCACCATACATAACTCTACTATACCGAATTGTCACCGAATCTTAAGTGTGCAGACCCTGCGGGTTCGAGAACTATGTAGACATGACTGAGACACCTCCACGGTCAATAACCAATAGCGTGACCTGGATGCCCATATTGGTTCCTACATATTCTATGAAGATCTTTATCGGTTGAACCTCTATGTCAAGGATTCAGTTAATCCCGTATGTTGTTCCCATTGTTCATCGGTATGTTACTTGCCCGAGATTCGATCGTCGGTATTTGTATACCTAGTTCAACCCCATTACCGGCAAGTCTCTTTACTCGTTCCGTAATACAAGATCTCATGGCTAACACTTTAGTCACATTGCTTGCAAGGCTTGTTGTGATCTTGTATTACCGAGTGGGCCCTAAGATACCTCTTCGTCACACGGAGTAACAAATCCCAGTCCTGATCCATACCCACTCAATAGACACCCTCAGAGATACCTATAGAGAACCTTTATAGTCACCCAGTTACGTTTCGATGTTTGGTACACACAAGGCACTCCTCTAGTGTTAGTGAGTTGCATGATCTCATGGTCATAGGAACAAATACTTGACATGCAGAAAACTATAGCAATAAACTGACACGATCATATGGCATGTTTATAGTTTGGGTCTTGTCCATCACATCATTCTCCTAATGATGTGATCCCATTATCAAATGACATCTCATGTCTATGGCCAGGAAACCAACACCATCTTTGATCAACGAACTAGTTAACTAGAGGCATACTAGGGACACACTGTTGTCTATGTACCCAAACATGTATTTGAGTTTCCAATCAATAGAATTATAGCATGGATAATAAACAATTATCACGAACAAGTAAATATAATAATAACCAATTTATTATTGCCTCTAGGGCATATTTCCAACAGTCTCCCACTTGGACTAGAGTCAATAATCTAGTTCACACCACCATGTGATTTACATTGTTATGAATCTAACACCCAATGAGTTCTGGGGTTCGATCCTGCTTTGCATGTGAGATAGGTCTTTAGTTCATGGGTCCGCGACATTCAGATCTATGTGTACTTTGCAAATCTCTATGTCATGCTGTAGACACTGCTACCTCACTCCACTTGGAGCTATTCCAAATGACTGCTCCACTATATGTATCCAGATTGCTACTCAGAGTCATCCGGATTGGTGTTAAAGCTTGCATCGATGTAACCCTTTACGACGAACTCTTTAGCACCTCCATAATTGAGAAATATTACCTTAGTCCTCTAGTTACTAAGGATAATCTTGACTGTTGTCTAGTGATCCACTCCTGGATAACTCTTGTACCCCTTGACAGACTCATGGCAAGGCACACACAAGTGTGGTACACAACATGGCATACTATACAAAGCCTATGGATAGGGGACGACCTTTGTCCTTTATCTTTATTCTGCCGTGGTCGAGCTTTGGGTCTCAACCAACTCCACACCTTACAAATTAGTCAAGAAATCTTTCTTTGAATGATCCATTTTGAACTCTTTCAAAATCTTGTCAAGGTATGTACTCATTGAAAGTTTTATCAGACGTCTTGATCTACCACTATAGATCAAGATGCCCAATATTTAAGTAGCTTCATTCCAGGTTTTCCTTTGAAAAACTCTTTTTCAAAAAACCCTTTATGCTTTCTAGAAATTCTACATCATTTCCGATCAACAATATGTCATCCACATATACTCATCAGAAATTCTATAGTGCTCCCACTCACTTTATTGTAAATAAAAGTTTCTCATAAACTTTGTATAGACTCAAAAATTTGATGACCTCATTAAAGCATATATTCCAACTCCGAGATGCTTGCTCCAGTCCATAGAAGGATCGCTGGAGCTTGCATATATTTCAGCATCCTTAGAACTGACAAAACCTTCTGGTTGTATCACATACAACGTTACCTTACGGATACCGTTAAGGAAACGATGTTTTGACATCCATCTGCCAGATTTCATAATCGAAAAATGCAGCAACTACTAACATAATTCCAATAGACTTTAGCATCGCTACAGGTGAGAAAGTCTCATCGTAGTAAACTCCTTGAACTTGTGAAAAACCCTTTGCCACAAGTTGAGCTTTATAGACGGTGACATTACCGTCCGCGTCCGTCTTCCTTTTAAAGATCCATTTGTTCCGAATGGCCTTTCGCCCTTCAGGTAATACTTCCAAAGCCCGTACTTTGTTTTCTTACATGGATCCCATCTTGGATTGCATGGCTTCTAACCATTTCTCGGAATCCGGGCCCATCATCACTTCTCCATAGCTCATAGGTTCATCATTTTCCAACAACATGACCTCTAAGAGAGGGTTGCCGTACCACTTAGGAGTAGTACACATCCTTGTCGACCTACGAGGTTCGATAGTAACCTGATCTGAAGCTTCATCATTAACTTCCTCTTCAACTAATGTAGGCTCCACAGAAACAACTTTCTGTGCTGCGCTACTGTCTGGTTGAAACAAAGGTTCAACAACCTCATCAAGTTCTATCTTCCTCCCACTCAATTCTTTTGAGAGAAACTCTTTCTAGAGAAAGGACTTGTCGGGGATATACCCCGTGGTATGACTCGGCCTGGCGACTCACAGGAGACCTAGTCAAGACATGGCATTTTATTGGTGACCCAGCAGGCAGGTTGTAGGACGACCAGGCCCAAGACTCGGCGTGCAAGCCGGTGCCAGGCGGCTCACAAGAGAAGACCCAAAGGAGAGAGGATTCCCTTACAAGAGAAACAAGACCCGGAGTAGGATTCATGAAAGACTAGTCCTAGTCCTACTGGGAGTACGACTCTATGTGTAAACCTACCCTCTCCACTTATATAAGGAGGGGTAGAGCACCCCTAGAAGGATAGGTTCACAAGTCCACAAGTTTAGACAGACACAAGAGATTAGAGGCTCTCGTGATTAGAGGTAGCAAGACAACCCTCTTGTAATCGAGAGATCTTCTTCATCATCAATACAAGACAAGCAGGACGTAGGCTTTGACCTCATCTCGAGGGGACGAACCTAGGTAAACTTGCGTCTCTCGATTCTGACCAACCCCTTCAATCCGCCACATAGTTGCGCTTCCGCCCCGAACCTAAGTCCGTTCACCCAGACATCTGCCATGACAAATCCATGACAGTTGGCGCCCACCATGGAGCTCGCGTGATGGTGTTGAGTTTTTGGAGGGATCTTCCCCGAGGATCGAAGAAGATTGCGATTTGCCAGATGGGAAAAGATAACGCGGAAGGATCTACATCGATTGTGAGTTCATTGGCGGTAGCGACCACAAGTGGCTACCCGACGAAATCTATTGAAGACTATAAGATGCCTTCCGCGTCCACAACAAAAAAATCACATATGTGTGTGCCGCTTGCACGCGACCGAACAATTCGCCAAAGTCAGATCGATTTTGGTTGCGCCGAGAGCGAGTCCAGTTCAAACAATTATGTCGACTCCGTCTACGATGTTACTATCCGAGAAGGAAAAATAAGTTAATGAGTTTTTGTACACTGATTCGGCAAGGATCAGGATAACGAAGGGATCAGGTCAAAGCATAAAGATGAGATGTATACAGGTTCATCCACTCACTAAAAACAAGAGAGAGAGACCCGCCCTCACGTGCAGCAACCAACAATATATCACAACTCATCAGGTGAGCGCAGCTCCTTACGCGATTAAGGCAGGAAAAATAGAGATAGGAAAGAAGACCCCGACCCGAAAACAGATGCCAGCGCTGCCTGCTCGTGCGCATCTACCCGAGCCACCCGACCGTCGTGGCCCCGCCTTCGCCATCGTTGAGCCGCTACGGGCCTGCGCTTCTGACCGCCCTCACCTGGTCCCGGCCAGTTCCGCCATTGCCCTCTCCTCTGCCGTGGCCTCTGGCTCTGTCCCGCCAGCCGTCGAGCCGACTGCTCTGCTCCGTGCCGCGCCGCTGCTCCACCGGCAAAATCCCATACATGGCTGATGCGCCCCTGCTTTGCCCGTCTGCACTACGGCTGCTACGCCCTGCCCCGTGGTGACTCACCGCACCCAACCGCACCTGCGCTGAGCCGTCGCTGCCGCCTTGAGTCACTGATGCGTCTCTGCTCTCCTCCGCCACCATGGACTCACCCTCAGTCGGCCTCTCGAGCCGCCTCAGCCACCGAGCTTGCTGTGCTCCGATGCGGTGGCTCCGTACCTACCGAGCCGTAGCCTCACCTAGTCGTCGCCCGGTCCATCGGTCCTCCCATGCTACCTGAGCCTCCATCCGGCTCGCTACTCCTCCTCGCATCTCCACACCACTGCTCCCGCTTCGCCAGCTCGCCGAGCCAGCCGCCGCTATGGCTGCTTCTGCGCCCAGCCACGGGCTCCTCTAACCTCCGGCTACTACCTCTGGGCCTCATTACGTCGCCACTACCCCGGACTAAGCCACCCTACGCCGCTGCTCTTGTCGGCGCACATCGCCATGCCCGATCGCTCCACTTCGACACAGGGCTGCCTCCCGACTCCCCCGCCGCCGGCTCAGGGCTCCTCCGCCCGTCCGTGCTACAAGACGCCGCCCTGCTCGAGCCGGCTCCGATCTGGCTGCCGCTCCCCTCACATCTGGGTCACATCGAGCCGCTGGCCCCTAGCGTTAGCTAGCCACCTCCCCAAGATATTTTTTTCCGATGCAAAGGACTGAGGAGAAAGGGGCAACTGCCAAAAAAAACTGAGGAAGAAATATGAAGGAAGGCCACGTGGGTGGTACTACTTTTTTCAAAGTGTATCTAGGAGGTCATGTGACTACATCCACTATTATCCAGAGCGGGCATCCGCATTCATCTGATGAAAATACTAGGTGATATTCATCCAATCTATTTTTTCAGTACATGTTATTTGTCCGAGGACAATTACTTTGCCCTGTTTTTACGCAGGATGGTTATTCAAGTGGCATTATGCCGTGGAGATGGAGCGCATGCTAGCATCTTTCTGTACTGGTATTCGTCTGCGGTGCATCACCCAACAGATGCGCGTGAACTGTTGTCCACACGGTCCAGACTACATCAAACACGTCGGGGAAACGCCTGCTTATCCGTCCGTCCAACAGATGTGCATGAGCCGCCCAATGGACGCGGCAAGCCGCTGTACCCGCAGTATGGTTTTCACCAACAACGCCGTGGCCGTCTCACGCCATCCGTGCCGGCTTACAACACCATGGCCGTCTCTCGCCATCCGCGCTGGCTTACAACGCCGTGGCCATCTCTCGCCATCCGCACCGGCTTACAACGCCGTGGCTGTCTCTCGCCATCCGTGCCGGCTTACAATGCCATGGCCGTCTCTCGCCAACCGCGCCGGCTTACAACACCATGGCCATCTCTCGCCATCCGCGCCGGCTTACAACACCATGGCCGTCGCTCGCCACCCGCGCCAGTTTACAACGTCGTGGCGTCTTTCACAACAGCACCAGCTTACAATGCCGCTGCTGGTTTCCACGTCTACATCAACACGCCAGTGGCTGCATACACCAGTACAAGCCACCCATCGGACGGTTCTGAATCGCCGCCCTGTGGTCCAATCAACATTGACATATCAGTGGAGTGCTCGCCTGTATGAGCCGCCCAACGGATGCGCGCACGCTGCCGCCCATAGTCTGATTCTACCTCAACATATCAGTGCAGTGTTCGTCTATACGAGCCTCCTGATGAATAGGCACACAAGTCGCCACTACTACCGTTTGGTTAAACTCAACAACCATCCGGGACGAACCATCGGTCGGGTTATTGAAACAATTCATCTAGGATCATCTATAAAACCACCACGGTCAAGCTCAACCTTTATCGGAGATTCTCAAGCTGCCTCCTCGAGTCAACTTAAGACTCGGGGGCTATAGACATAGCTCGACGCATTTGATCACTTTCTCAACGAGAACCACGGGTCACTACAAGGAAGTTAAACACAATCCTGGGGGCTATTGCATTATTGGCGGAAGAATTAAAAAGTTGCCCAAGAGGACGAACCGCCGAGATACACCGTTCATACATGGGTGCCCGGATATATTGGATCATCATAAAGTCACTTGGAGGCTTCTGCCATTTCTTCATACAAGATGGTGACTTACAAGATGGTGCACAAGTTGACTCCGTCAACAGGTCATCTAGGGGGATTCCAACCCACCGGATTTAGCTTATCAGACCCTATTGATCGGCTCTTAAGCCAAAGTCAGGCGGGTTATATACCCAAAAGTTGACTCCGTCAACAGGTCATCTAGGGGGCTTCCAACCCACCGGGTTTAGCTTATCAGACCCTATTGATCGGCTCTTAAGCCAAAGTCAGGCGGGTTATATACCCAAAAGTTGACTCCATCAACAGGTCATCTAGGGGGCTTACAACCCACCGAGTTTAGCTTACCAGACCCTATTGATCGGATCTTAAGCCAAAGTCAGGCGGGTTATATACCCAAAAAGTTGACTCCGTCAACAAGGTCATTTGGGGGCTTCCAACCCACCGGGTTTAGCTGACATACCCTCTTGATTGGCTCTTAAGCCACTGCAAGTTCGAGTTAAACCTGCCTATAAGTTGATGCTGCTCCGCTATGTGACCTGCCGAACTCTTACCAGTTAATCTTGCCTAGAGACCCTAAGCCGGTTCAAAGAAGTTAACGGCCAATCTCGATAGAGACCCTATACTAGTTAAGGTTAAACCGGTGGCTCTTGTTACGTGAGGGCCGGTTTACGGAAAGCGAGGATAAACTCTCTCATCTACTATCGACTCTCCGCTATGTGGCCCGTTTTGTACTCTTAGACAGTTAATCTTTTAAAGACCCTACACTGTTTAAGGTTAAAACGATGGATTTATGTCACGTGAGAGGCAGTTTATGGGCTACCAGGGTACTCATGCCCTATTGCGTCTCTTTCTGGTTCATTATGCTCCTATCAGTTAATCTCGCTTAGAGACCCTGAGCCGTTCAAAGAAGTTGACGGCCAATCTCGATAGAGACCCTGTACTGTTAAGAGTTCTAGTAGCGAGTCCACCCAGAAGAACCGCCATATAAGTTTTCGAAAAAGCAAGATCATCATGCATTACATCACATATTGCATCATACATATTGCATCACACATAGCATCATACATTGCATCATATTCACATGTCATGCCGGCTTATCAAGCTGGGCCAGAGCAAGATTATGAAAGAAGGAGCAAGGCTATGAAAGATTTAACATCTCCGGGTTGTGCTTTTTCAAGACGCCCTTACAGCAATAGAGAACATGTTCTATCTTGTTCATTTTTGCAGGTCTTGTCTATTAAGATGAGCCACCGTTAGATTGGAAAGTTGATTATCCTTGAAGAGCCGCCCTATCGGATATAATCTCGTGTCATCTAATTGACCGGTTCTCAGATTTCTTCAACTGTGTTCTATAGTAATCTACAACACTTATGGATTTCTCAAAACATATATTTGCCGGGTTGCACCACAACCACAAGCAGGGATTTCATTTCAGAAACAAAGGAATTATTCCTGGATATTTACTCCGAGTTATATACAACTGCGGTCAAGGATTCTTTCAAATCTAATCAATATCAGTTCAAGAGAACTTCTGAGGTGCATTATGATGGGTTATTCTCACACAGTCCCAGGTCGTCGCCGATGTGCGACCCAACACTTGGGGGCTACACTATTTATATCAAAATTGCTAAAGTTTGCAAGTCGCCACAGGCGTATGGCCTGGCCCTTGGGGGCTGCATTATTCAAGTCCAGTTTATATCAAGTATGCAAAGTCCCATGTCGCTGCAAGCATGCACCACGACACTTGGGGGCTAATGCAAGCCAGTTTTTCAAATCATTACATTGTTAGCAAGACCCTATTATCTCAAGGAGATGAGCCGACCTTTCTATATTTTTCTAAGTCCCAGCCCAGTAATTCTTACTGACCCGACACTTGGGGGCTACACCGCTCAGGTCAAAATTTTCAAAGTCCCAAGTCGATGTAGGCATGCGACCTGACACTTGGGGGCTACAGTATTTAGTTGTTTAATAGATTAAGAGGTTCAAATTGAAGACCCAGCGCATCACATTCTGATGAGACGGCCCTTGGGGGCTACACCCGCTGAAGGTTTATAAGGTATAAGACAGTTACAAGTCCCAGGCTGCTGTAGGCAAGACAACCTAGTACTTGGGGGCTACACATTCAAAGATATTATTGCAAAGCACCAAGTTATCATGGATAATCTCGGAGCTTGGGGTCTACAGGTAATATGGACATATCAAAAACTTTGAGGAGAGTTTTCAAGATGTTAATTATGGAGTTCAGTTGTTAGACCCGGCGTCACCAACATTCATGACCCGGCGTTATCAAAAGATAATAACCCACCAGAGTTTATATAACCCGCCCTGCTTCACAACAATGGAAGTCCGGATCTATGTCATGAGGATTTATTTTCAAGATTTTCATTAAGCCAAAGTATTGGAAGCCGACTCAATGGCATATGGGTATTCTATTCCCAATATTTTTCAAAGGACACTCACAAACAAGACAATTTTCAAGACGACTCATTCATATGCAGAAAAGACCCGAATTTCTGAGGAGCCACTTCATAAGCCTGGCAAAGGAGCAAGCCGTCCACTTAACATATTTACTATTCATATTTCAGGAGGTTACCATGAATAAATTCAACCTAACCTGGGGGCTAATGTCGCTGATATACCCCGCGGTATGACCCGGCCTAGCGACTCACAGGAGACCTAGTCAAGACATGTCGTTTTATTGGTGACCCGGCAGGCAGGTCATAGGACGACCAGGCCCAAGACCTGGCATGCAAGCCGGCGCCAGGAGGCTCACAAGAGAAGACCCAAAGGAGAGAGAGGATTCCCTTACAAGAGAAACAAGACCCGGAGTAGGATTCGTGAAAGACTAGTCCTAGTCCTACTGGGAGTAGGACTCTATTTGTAAACCTACCCTCTCCACTTATATAAGGAGGGGTAGAGCACCCCTAGAAGGATAGGTTCACAAGTCCACAAGTTTAGACAGACACAAGAGATTAGAGGCTCTCGTGATTAGATGTAGCAAGACAACACCCTTGTAACCGAGAGATCTTCTTCATGATCAATACAAGACAAGCAGGACGTAGGATTTTACCTCATCTCGAGGGCCCGAACCTAGTTAAAATCGCGTCTCTCGATTCCGACCACCCGCTTCAAGCCGCCACATAGTTGCGCTTCCGCCCGGAACCTATGTCTATTCACCCGGACATCTGCCGTGACAAATCCACAACACGGCCTGTTTTAGCAACAAACACTTTGTGCTTGGATCTAAGATAGAAGGTTTACCCAACTGTTACATTAGGTTATTCTATGAAGATGCATTGCCCGCTTTGGGTTCGAGCTCATTAGGTGAAAACACTTTTTTCACATAAGCATCGCAACCCCAAACATTAAGAAATGACAGCTTAGGTTTCTGCCAAACCAAAATTCATATGGTGTCATCTCAACGGATTTAGATGGTGCCCCTTTTAAAGTGAATGTAGTTGTCTCTAATGCATAACCTCAAAATGATAGTGGAAAATTGATAAGAGACATCATAATTCGCACCATATCCAATACAACACGACTACGACATTCGAACACACCATCATACTATGGTGTTCCAGGTGGCGTGAGCTGTGAAACAAATTCCACATTGTCTTAAGTTGTATACCAATACTCGTAACTCAGCTATTTACCTCCACGATCATATCATAGGCATTTTATCTCCTTGTCACGATGATCTCAAACTTCACTCCGATTTTGTTTGAACTTTTCAAACATTTAAGACTTGTGTTTCATTAAGTAAATATCCCCGTATCTACTCAAATCATTAGTAAGGTAGGAAAATAACGATGTCCACCGCACGCTAAACACTCATTGGACCGAAAACATCAACATGTATCTTTTCAAATAAGTTACTTGCCTGCTCTACCATACCAGAAAACGGGGTCTTAGTCATCTTTCCCATGAGTCATGGTCCGCATGTCTCAACCGATTCGCTATCAAATGAGTCCATACATCCATCAACATGGAGTTTCTTCATGCGTTTACACCAATATGACATTTAGCGGCAGTGCCACAAGTATGTGGTACTATCATTATTAACTTTGTATGTTTTGGCATCAATATTATGAACATGTGTATCACTACTATCAAGATTCAATAAACCATTCTCATTGGGTGCATGACCATCGAAGGTATTATTCATGTAAACAAAATAACCATTACTGTCTAACTTTAATGAATAACCGTATTGCAATAAACATGATCTAATCACATTCATTCTCAATGCAAACACCAAATAACATTTATTTAGGGTCATCACTAATCCCGAAGGTAGAGGGAGCGTGCGATGGTGATCAAATCAACCTTGGAAACACTTCCAACACTCATCATCTCCTCACCCTTAACTAGCCTCCATTTATTCCGTAGCTTTTACTTTGAGTTACTAACATTTAGCAATCGAACCCGTATCCAATACCCAGGTGCTACTAGGAGTACTAGCAAGGTACACATCAATAACACGCATATCAAATATACTTCTGTCGACGTTGCCAGCCTACTTATCTACCAAGTATCTAGGGTTGTTCCACTTCAGCGACCGTTCTCCTCATAATAGAAGCACTTAGTCTCGTGTTTGGGTTCAACCTTGGGTTTCTTCACTAGAGCAGCAACTGACTTACCATCCATGAAGTTTCCCTCCTAGCCCTTGCCCTTCTCAAAACTAGTGGTTTCACTAACCATCAACACTTGATGCTCCTTCTTGATTTCTACCTTCGCGGTGTCAAACATCGCGAATAGCTCAGGGATCATTATTTCCATCCTTAGCATTTTATAGTTCATCATGAAGCTCCAGTAGCTTAGTGACAGTGACCTGGAGAACTATATCAATCACTATCTTATCTGGAAGATCAACTCCCATTCGATTCAAGCGATTGTAGTACCCAGACAATCTGAGCACATGCTCACTGATTGAGATATTCTCCTTCATCTTGCAGGCAAAGAATCTTGTTGGAGGTCTCATACCTCTCAACAAGGGCACGAGCTTGAGATCCCAATTTCTGCTCTTAGAACATCTCATATGTTCTGTGACATTCAAAACGTTTTGGATCCTCAATTCTAAGCCGTAATGCATGACGAACTGAACTATCAAGTAGTCATCAAAACATGCTTGTTAGATGTTCACAACATCTACAGACGACACTTGAGGGGGTGGCGCACCGAGAGGTGCATTAAGTACATAAGCCTTATGTGCAGCAATGAGGACAAACCTCAGATCACGGACCCAGCCCGCATTATTGCTACCATCATCTTTCAACTCTATTTCTCTAGGAACATATAAAAAATTCAAGGGAGCTACAACGCGAGCTAGTAATCCAGAACATAATTTGCAAAGACATTTTGACTAGGTTCATGATAATGAGTTTAGTTAATCATATTACCTAAAAACTCCCACTCAAATTGACATACCTCTGGTCATTCCAGTGTCACATGATCCAAATCCACCAACTCAAGTCCGATCATCACGTGAGTTGAGGTGGTTTCAATGGTGAACATCTTCATGTTGATCATATCTACTATATGACTCATGTTCGATCTTTCGGTCTCTTGTGCTCCGAGGCTATGTCTGTACATGCTAGGCTCTTCAAGTTTAACCCGAGTGTTCCGCACGTGCAACACTCGCTTGCACCCATTTTATGCGAACGTAGAGTCTATCACACCCGATCATCACGTGGTGTCTCGAAACGACGAACTTCCGCAATAGTGCACACTCGGGGAGAACACAATTTTATCTTGAAATTTAAGTGAGGTATCACCTTATAATGCTACTATCGTCCTAAGTAAAATAAGATGCATAAAAGGATTAACATCACATCCAAATCATAAGTGCCATGATATGGACATGAACTTGTGTTTTTTATCTCCATCTCCAAAGCACCTGCATGATCTCTATCGTCACCGACATGACACCATGATCTCCATCGTCTTGATCTTCATCAATGTGTCGCCATGAGGTTGTCGCGCCGACTATTGCTTCCACGACTATTGCTAACTCATAGAGATAAAGTAAAGCAAAACAGCGAAAATAATTAAAGACAACCCTATGGCTCCTGCCGGTTGCCATACTCATTGACACGCAAGCCGTGATATTCTATACAATACATGATTATCTCATACATCACATATATCTCATCATGTAATTGGCCATATCACATCACAACATACCCTGCAAAAACAAGTTAAACGTCCTTTAATTGTGGTTGCAAGGTTTACGTGGCTGCTATGGGTATCTAGGAAGAACAATTCTTACCTACGCAAAAACCACAATGGTGATACAAAAATTGCTATTCAAACTTCTCAAAGGCCGCCTTTGTCAAATCCGACATGACTAAAGTGGGAGAAACGGACACCTGCCAGCCATCTTTATGCAACAAAGTTAAATGTCAGTTGATGGAACCGGTCTCTCGTAACCGTACGAGTAGTGTTGGTCCAGGACGCTACATCCCACAATACCGCCAAAATAAGAAAAGACCAAGGGAGGAAGCAATCTGAATATCAACGCCCACAAACTCCTTTGTGTTCTACTTGAGATCTCATCTACACATAGACCTAGCTCTGATACCACTGTTGGGGAACATTGCATGGGAAACAAATTTTTTCCTACGCACACACAAGATCTATCCATGGCGATGAGCATCTATGAGAGGGAGAGTGGATCTACATACCCTTGTAGTCCGCTAAGATGGAAGCGCTAAGAAACGCAATTGATGTAGTCGAACGTCTTCGCGATCCAAATCGCCGAGCGTCTTGCGATCCCATCACGATGCTTCTCGCGATCCCGTCACGATCCGTCCTGTGATCAAATCACGGATCGTCTCACTATCCTAATCATGATCCTTATGATCTAGCGCCGAACGGACGGCGCCTCTATGTTCAGCACATGTACAACTTGATGACGATCTCCGCCTTCTTGATCCAGCAAGAGGGAGCAGACAGGTAGATGAGTTCTCCAACAGCGCGACGACGTGTCGGCGATGGTAGTGGAACTATTCCGACAGGGCTTTGCCTAAGCACCATCAAACTAGACTAGAGGACAAAATGATCTAGATGAAGTAGAGGGAGCACATGGCAATTAGGGTTAGCTCTCCCCTCTAAATCCTCTAGTATATATAGGGGGAAGGGAGGGTAGGTGGCATCCTCAAACCCTCAAGGTTTGGCCGAAATTGGAGGTGGAGGAGTCCTACTCCAATCCTACTAGGAGTAGGATTCCTCCTCTCCACTTGGAAACACTTTCGACCTTTTCCACCTTTGGGTTTCCCCACCCCCAGCCGCATGGTCCTTAGTGGGTCCTTTGGGTCGAGACACCCCTCCCGATGGCCCCCGGTACCCTCTCGGCACTCCCGGTACACTATCGAAGTATCCGAAACTTTTTCGGTGACCAAACCAGGACTTCTTATATATCAGTCTTTATCTCCAGACCATTCCGGAGCACCTCGCAATGTCCAGGGTTTCATCCGGGACTCCGAACAACCTTCGATCACCACCATACACAACTCTATTATACTGAAACGTCACCGAACCTTAAGTGTGCAGACCCTGCGGGTTTGAGAACTATGTAGACATGACCGATACACCTCCACGGTCAATAACCAATTGCGGGACCTGGATGCCCATATTGGTTCCTACATATTCTATGAAGATCTTTATCGGTTCAACCTCTATGTCAAGGATTCAGTTAATCTCGTATGTTCTTCCCTTTGTTCTTCGGTATGTTACTTGCCCGAGATTCGATCGTCGGTATCTCTATACCTAGTTCAATCTCGTTACCGGCAAGTCTCTTTACTCGTTCCATAATACAAGATCCTGTGTTAAACACTTAGTTACATTGCTTGCAAGGCTAATTATGATGTTGTATTACCGAGTGGGCCCTGAGATACCTCTCCGTCACACGGAGTAACAAATCCCAGTCTTGATCTATGCCCACTCAACAGACACCCTCGAAGATACCTGTATGTAACATCCCAAAATTTCATTTTGGAATGTTATGAATTATAGTTATGCATCATCATATTGTTTGAAACTATGTATGTGAGTGAAATGAAATGTTGGAGTTTTTGTTTGAAATTTAGAAAATCACTTCTAGTTCTTTTTGTTTTGCCTCTTCAACTTATTTGCAAACCCTGAAATATTTCAATTATGAGAGGAGGAACATGGCACTCCACATCAGGGGTATTTTTGCAAAGTATTTTGAACCATAAAACCCAAGGGGTTATTTGAAAATTATTTGCATAAAAAATTAAATTCAATTGAGGCATTTTCTGAAAAATATTTTTTCAACTATTTATTCTGGCCGTGGAAAAAGGTTCATCGTGTTGAGTTTAATTTTATTATAATTTTGGTATATAAAACTTCTATATTTTAGTGTATATTTATTTTCCTTTCTTATGTTTTACTTCCTGTTTTTATTTATTAGGAAAAAGTTTATAAAAAGGAAAATTTTGCCACGCATGTTAGGAAACCGATCGGCCCAGTTTGGAAAGAATCGGCCCACGCCACCCTCGCCAGATCTGAATTGCCTTCAGATCGACCACCTATCGCATCGCCCGCCTCCCCTCTCTCTTTGGCCACGGGACCCACCGCCCGATCTCGAACCCCGTCGGTCACCAGCTTCCTTCCCTCCCTCCTCTTTCCTTCGACGGGGAATCCGATCGGATCCACGACGGATCCGTCGATCCCCTTCCTTCCCCGAGATCCTAACCTCTCCTATAAATAGAGGAGCTCGACCTCGTTCGATTTTGCCCAAACCCTGAGCCCCCTCGCTAGAACGCCAGAGTTCGGCCCCAGCCGAAGCTCTCGGAGCTCATAGCACTAACCTCCCTCTCCCGAGACCATCGCCGACGATGCCAGACGACGCCGGAGCTTCGCCGCCATCCTCGGGACCCCTCTACCGCCTTCCACGACCACTGGAGCTGCCTCCCCGACAACCCCGATGCCCCTGCCTCGCCGGAACACCACCAACGTCGGCGACATTTTCTGTGTGAGCCCCGCATCCCCTCTTAGTCGTTCGATCTGGTATCTACGGCGTAGATTAATTCCAGGATAACGCTTCGGTTTAATTTTTTGTGAACCGGCCAATTTTTAGGTACTGACCGAAGTGTTTTGTTTTATTATGTGAACGCTCACTCGTTAGCTCCCGCACGCGCACGCTTCAGCCAATCACGGCACAACACGTAGCCTATTCGTAGATTAGTTTTTTATTTGTTTTCTGTTTCTGTTTTAGAAAACAGAATAATTCTGTTTTTATTTTTGCTATATCTTTTAAGATATTTAGAGTTTCTGATTAATTCTTTTTGCAACATGTCAAAAAGTTCATGTAGTTTCTTCTTGTTGTTTTAGTTTTTAATTTTGGAACTTTTAAATTCGAATTCTGTTAAATTTTCTCAAATCACCTGATTTTGAATAACTTGAGTTTAAAAACTTATTTTTGAGTGATTCTTTTTGACACTGCTTTGTATTAGTTAGATTTATCACCCTATTATGTTTGAGAATTTTTAAGATAATTTAGGTTAGGGTTTTTAGCAAAACAGATTCTGTGTAGTTCTTTTTAGGATTTATTTGAATTGTTTTATTTTAGTTTGTTTTGGTTCTGTTTTATTTTAATTTTCTCTTTTAGTTCTTTTAGTTTCTGTTGTTTAGCATTAGGTGATTTACTTTCTGTCAATAAAAATATTTTATTTTGTTTTGTGCCCTATTTTAATAGGTAAACCTTGTTTTCACCATATGTAGTGTTTTATAAAAGGTTTAGTAGTATTTCTTTTTTCACGAAAGTTTTATGGTGAAATACCTTCTGTTTTCTAATAAAATTTTTGTTTTTCTTTTCTGTTATCTATTTGTTAGTTGCTGAAAACAATTCTTATCTTGTTTTATTTTAGTAAAAGCTTTGCCATAAACTTTAAAAGACATTCAATTTTGCTTTTGTCTCTTTTCTTTGCTTGTGCTATTGGTTATTCTAGTATTATTAGTTTACCTC
This sequence comes from Hordeum marinum, assembly GCA_022496015.1. Taxonomy (NCBI): domain Eukaryota; kingdom Viridiplantae; phylum Streptophyta; class Magnoliopsida; order Poales; family Poaceae; genus Hordeum; species Hordeum marinum. The sequence goes on along the minus strand of CM039674.1, from coordinate 259,797,852 downwards.
ATTGTTGTTGTAACTTGTGATATGGTTATTATTATTGTGTGCTTTGTTTGATTCGCTAGATCATCCAGAGTGCGAGGCTTGCTATTCAGAGTCACTTGAGTACGAAGATCGCCATCAAGGCAAGTCACATTGATCATGTTTTTACCTATGTTTCTATTGAATTTGTTCAACCATCTCCACCCATTGGCATGCAAAGTAGGTACTTGAAAACTTGGTTACTTGAGTAGTATCATTTAGTAGACACCCCTCGAATCCTTGTCACCTTGGCCCCGGGAAATGTTGTTTTATTTTTGCTATGCTATTAGTAGACGGGCTTGGTTGTGTGAATCATGAGAGTTGTGAGATAAATTATTACAAGACCTACATGATGATCAAGACTTCAAGACTTCAAGTTTTCAACATAGCTCTAGGTGGATTGGACATGCATCTGGCAACCTGATATCTGTCATGGTTATGCCCGGGAATCCTGGTATCTACCTGTGATCTTCCCAACAGAATGCCACCCGGGATCAAAGAGATGGATGGATACTTCGAGGCTGGAAAGCTAACGTGTGCAACCGCAAGTTAATACGGGCTCTGGCTTGGTTGATCCTAGTGGTGACTTTAGTAGGTCAGTTGCTATGAGATGTAGAAGAACGGTAGGATTTGGATGAGCACTGAGTTTCTACCGGAGGATCACTATGGAAGACCATGTTTCGATCGTCCCGTTCTCAAACACCAGGCAGTGCAAGGACATAACGGGAGGGATCGATTCTTGCGGGTAAAGTGTACAAGACTCTGTAGAGTAACAAATCTAATCGATTAGTCGTGTCCCCGGTTATGGGCAACATGAGCACCGAAGATGATACTATCAGCCAGTCTCAACACAAATAATTTAATGATGTGGGTTTTATTGATAACTCGGGTCTGAGAAATGGTTGGTGGAACCATCTCATTAATCAACCAACATTGTAGTAATAATTTCTGCTTTGCCCCTCTCTTGTTGTAGGAAAAATTGGCTTTACGCTAAACTTACCACCCCACCTGCCATATATGCATATAGAATAGAGGATTATTTTCACCCCTCTCTTTTGTGACTTGTCGGTATATTCAATATGCTGACCTACACGGCTGCAACGTATCATGTTGCATATTATTTTTCTGACCAGGAGTGAGGATACGCTCTATGCTCGGTGAGATGCCCTTAGAGTCGGATGGACTCAGCTACCTTTGAGGCTTCCGCAAGATTTTTGTATTAGTTTATCTCATGAGTTGGCCTTCAGCCACTTTATTGTAATCCTTATTGTAATAAAGGACTCGATATGATATTTCGATTAATAAAGCAGTGCAATTTTCCCTTTGATATATACATTGATGTACCATGTGTGTACTAGCATGATCTTGGGATGGTACGGAAACACCGGAGATTCGACCGTTTTAGGTTGGGTCGCTACAGATATCGGATCAGAGCACACGCTGACCGTAGGACGTACCTCTAGGATTGGAAAAGCCTTAGGAAGAAAAAACATTTTACTTATGTTTTTCAAATTCCTATATTCTTATCTTCTTATTTCTGACTTCTCTCCGATTTTCCAACATTTCTAGATGGCCATCTTCACCCCGGTTTTGTTCATGGAGTTTTGCCAGCCTGACGCGATAATGACCTTTGGCAAAGAGCTGGTGAAGATTGTCAAGGATGTAAGGATTGCTCTGCCAAGCATCACCGGGACTCCTATCATGTCTTTTCTAGCAGACGCTCGCTACAGGATCGAGGTGCACATCCCTTGAAAGACCTTTGGAAATCGTAAAGAGCCCATCGACTTCAAGTTTGTGGCACCCAATTGGATTCTCAGAAGAGACATGGTGATTCACTGTGCCCTTGAATGTATTCAGGAGGAATACAGGGGTGGTCCCATTTCGCCAAGCCTCAGCATGGTCCGTCGTAGAAATGCTAGTGGTAATATCATAAACACCATGACTGAAGACTCCACCATTTCTTATATCTAGATGCTGGAGACACACGTCAGGACTCTAGAGCTCCGTGTACGCACAGACACGAAGACGACCAAGCAACTGATGAACCGTGAGCTTGACCTCGAAACTGACATACGAGAAGACAATTACGATCATGAGCATGAAGTGAAGGACTTCTTGGAGAGGATCGAGAAGCTGAAGACTCGCATTGCATATCTAGAAGAGCATCTGGACATGGGAGACAACCTTCACCCAGAAGGCGACAAGGCTCCTTTGATCAGCCATGAGGACGACTATGAGGAGAGCACCACCGGAGGAGGACGCATCACCATGGACTTTTGAGGAGAAATTTAGTCATGCCCTCCATGTATCTTTTATTTCCTCATTAAATCATAGGTCGATGCTTAGTTTTTATTAGGAGACTTGTATCTCGATATTTGAACCTTTGAGCTGAATAAATGAATGAGTGTTTTAGTGTGATATGTTTGTTGCATTACATATTGGGTAGTGAATTTTCTACCCTTGATTCTATTATAATTCTCATCACTCTGAAAACACCAGATGCCTCCGAGACGTGACCCCGACTTCACCTTCCCACTGGAACTCACACAACTCCTCCAGCAACAGAATGCCTTGATGTAGCTGTTGATCCAGAACCAGGCCAACAACAACAACAACCCTCCACCTCAGGCCGACAACCTCACTTGTTTTCTGAGGCTGAATCCTCCGACCTTTTCCAGTAGCACTAAGCCCATTGTGGCAGATGACTGGCTCCGCAAGATGGAGAGGGAGCTTATCACTGCTGGATGCACTGAGGCTGAAAAGGTGCGCTTTGCCGCCCATCAACTTGAGAGACCAACAACTTCATGGTGGGAGAACTACACCACCACGTACCCCATTGCTGGTGTGACTTGGGAGAAGTTCAAGCTGGCTTTCCGCACCGCTCATGTCTCAATTGGAGCCATGAGTCTGAAGAAGCGTGAATTTCGCAACTTGCGCCAGGGGAATCGCTCAGTGGCCCAGTATGTAGATGAATTCAGCATGTTGGCCCGTTATGCACCAGGAGATGTGGCTAATGATGTCGCCAAGCAGGAGAAGTTCCTGGAAGGACTCAACGATGAGTTGAGCATGCAGCTGATGGTGGGTACTTTCAACAACTACCAGGAGCTGGTAGACAAGGCCCTCATATTGGAGGGAAAGCTCCAGCAAATTGAGAACCGCAAGAGGAAATATGGACAGGGGAAGTCAAACTCTGGAGCACAGCAGAAGCCCCGCTACTCACCGTACTTAGGGAATACCAGATCAGGGACCGCTAAGTATGGAGGGCACACCATGCCGTGCACAACCATCGAGGAAATGGGTATAATCATCCCAACAACAGCATCCATAGGAATGGCAATGGAGGATATGGTACTCAGCATCGTCTCACTCCAGTAATGAGGGACCTGAACACAGTCACCTGTTTCAAGTGCAAGCAGACTGGACACTATGCCAACAAATGTCCCAAAACTAAACCCAGCCATGGCAATGGAAATGGAGGTGGCAATGGGAATGACAAATCATCAGCTAAGAAGCCCAATCCTTTTCCCCGTGCTCAGGTGAACCACATTGATGTGGAGGAAGCCTATGATCAGACCGAGACTGTGGTTGGTAAATTTTTGTTACATTCACGTCCAGTAATGGTACTTTTTGATTCTGGTGCAACTCATTCATTCATATCAAGGGTAGTTGTGGAAAAGTATGGCTTTCCCACCAGAACCATTAGTCGGCCCCTTAAGGTCAGTTCCCCAGGAGGCATAATGATGGCAGGGATAGGATGCCACACATTGAACCTCAATATTGGAAACCATGTTTTTCCCACCGACCTCATCATCTTAGAGTCGTAGGGATTGGATGTGATCCTAGGCAAGGATTGGATGACCAAGTATGAAGGAAACCTTGACTGTCCTAGCAAGTCTATTTTGCTCACCACCCCAGAGCACAGGAGGATTAAGTATGTATCCCGACGCACATCGAAGAGTACTCAGGTGAATTCTCTCACAAGAGTTGTTTAGGAGGAAGTGCCGGTTGTACAAGACTTCCCAGATGTATTGCCGGAGGAATTACCAGGCATGCCACCGAATAGAGAGATTGAGTTCCTGATAGAGTTATTGCGAGGAACAGCCCCAATTTCCAAGAGACCTTGTCGGATGCCCGCAAATGATTTAGAAGAAATCAAGAGGCAGATTAAGGAGTTATTGGACAAAGGGTATATTCGCCCAAGTTCTTCACCTTGGGGAGCCCCAGTTCTTTTGGTGGAGAAGAAGGATAAAACCTTGAGGATGGTAGTCGATTATCGTGCATTGAACGAGGTGACTATCAAGAACAAGTACCCTTTGCCGATGATTAATGACTTGTTTGATCAGCTAGTGGGATCCAAAGTGTTCTCCAAGATCGATCTTCGATCAGGGTATCACCAGTTGAAAATCCGTGAACAGGATATACCCAAAACAGCCTTCACCACAAGGTATGGCTTATATGAGTATACGGTCATGTCTTTTGGTTTGACTAATGCTCCTGCCTATTTTATGAGTATGATGAACAAGGTATTTATGGAATATCTAGACAAGTTTGTCATGGTGTTCATCGATGATATATTGATTTTCTCCAAGAGCGAGGAAGAACACAGGGAACACTTGCGTTTAGTTCTGGAGAAGCTCAGAGAGCATCAGTTATATGCCAAGTTTAGCAAATGTGAATTTTGGCCGACGGAAGTCGGATTCCTTGGACACATTATTTCTGGAGATGGAATAGCAGTGGACCCCTCTAAGGTTGAAGCAGTCACCGAGTGGAAGTCACCCACCTCAGTTAAGGAGATCCGTAGTTTTCCAGACTTGCTAGATATTACCAGAGGTTTATCGAGAATTTCTCAAAGATTGTGAAGCCCATGACGGAGTTATTGTAGAAAAAGTCTAAGTATATTTGGACTGAGGAATGTGAAGCCAGTTTCCAGGAGTTGAAGAAACGTTTGGTCACAGCCCCAGTGTTGGTTTTGCCCAATATTCGGAAGGACTTCTAGGTTTATTGTGATGCTTTACGTCAAGGACTTGGAGGAGTACTCATGCAGGAGGGAAAAGTTGTAGCCTATGCATCCAGACAGCTACGACCTCATGAGTTAAACTATGGCACCCATGATTTGGAGTTAGTAGCCGTAGTGCACGCACTCAAGACCTGGAGACATTTCCTTATCGAAAATAGTTGTGATATTTACAATGATCATAAGAGCCTGAAGTATATGTTCACGCAGAAGGAGTTGAACCTCAGACAGAGGAGATGGCTAGAGTTAACCAAGGACTATGACATGAGATTGCATTACCATCTATGGAAGACAAATGTTGTAGCAGATGCCTTGAGTCAGAAGAGTTATGTGAACACACTCATAGCGGGAGGATAACCCCAGGAGTTAGCCGATGATCTCAGAGAGCTCAGGCTAGAGATAGTTCCAAGAGGATATGTTGCCACACTGGAGATCCAGTCCACTTTGACCGAAAGAATTCGTGAAGCCCAGAAGTCGGACAAGGAGATAGTTGAGATTAAGTAGAGAATGAAGGATGGGAAAGCTAAAGGCTTTCGTGAGGATGAACAAGGAACTCTATGGTTTGAGGACCGTATCTATGTGCCCAATGACCCAGAGCTCAGGAGGTTGATACTTCAAGAAGCCCACAATTCACCATACTCGATACACCCAGGCAACACCAAGATGTATCTGGATTTGAAGGAAAGTTTCTGGTGGATAGGTATGAAGAAGGATATTGCCGAGCATGTTGCAGTATGTGATGTTTGTCAGCGAGTAAAGGCGGAACATCAGAAACCAGCCGGATTACTACAACCTTTGCCGATACCCGAGTGAAAATGGGAGAAGCTTGGTATGGACTTCATCACAGGATTACCCAGGACCCATTCAGGTTATGATTCCATCCAGGTAGTGGTCGATCGCTTGACCAAGGTGGCTCATTTCATTCCAGTGAAGACCACCTATACCAGTGCTAATTTAGCCAAGATATATATGACCAGGATCGTATGTCTGCATGGAGTTCCAAGGAGTATCGTGTCAGATAGAGGAACACAATTTACCTCAAAGATTTGGCATCAGTTACATGAAACTTTGGGTACGACGTTGGAGTTCAGTACAACTTTTCATCCACAGACAGATGGACATACTGAGGGAGTCAACCAGATTCTGGAGGACATGTTGAGAGCTTGTGCGCTAGAGTTCTCATACAACAACAGTTATCAGACTAGTCTGAAGATGGCCCCTTTCGAAGCTTTATACGGAAGGAGGTGTAGAACACCATTGATGTGGGATGGTGTTGGAGACCGAAAAGTTTTTGGTCCCAATCTTATCTGAGATTCTGAAGAGAAGGTCAAGCTGATTCACGACCGACTCAAGATAGCTCAGTCCAGGCAGAAGAGCTATGCTGATAGAAAATGCAAGGAGGTGACATATGAAGTGGGAGACCGAACATATCTCCATGTGTCCCCACTTCGAGGAATCAAGAGGTTTGGTGTTAAAATGAAAGTTAGCACCTAGATTCATAGGCCCCTACAAAATTCTTGAACGTAGAGGTGAAGTTGCATACAAGCTGGAATTGCCGGAAGGATTGTCCGGAGTTCATGATGTTTTCCATGTTTCCCAGCTGAAGAAATGCCATGCTGAGATGGGTGATATTACTTTGAGAGACATAGTGCCCCTAGAGGCCATACAACTTGATAGTGATCTGACTTACGAGAAGCCCGTTCGAATCCTCGAGATTGCCAATAGAGTTACCCACAGCAAGATCATCAAGTTCTGTAAGGTTCTATGGAGTCATCACACCGAGGAAGAAGCCACCTGTGAACGATAAGAAGATCTTCGTCGAGACCACCCGCACCTATTTTCTAGCCAACCCGAATCTCGAGGGCGAGATTCATCTTAAGGCGGGTAGGTTTGTAACATCCCAAAATTTCATTTTGGAATGTGACGAATTATATCTATGCATCATTATATTGTTTGAAATTATGTATGTGAGTGAAATGAAATGTTGGAGTTTCTGTTTGAAATTCTAAAAATCACTTCTAGTTCTTTTTGTTTTGCCTCTTCAACTTATTAGCAAACCCTAAAATATTTCAGTTATGAGAGGAGGAACATGACACTCCACATCAGGGGTATTTTTGTGAAGTATTTTGAACCATAAAACCTAGGGAGTTATTTGAAAATTATTTGCAAAAAGAATTAAATTCAATTTAGGCATTTTCTGAAAAATAATTTTTTTCAACTATTTATTCTGGCTGTGGAAAAATCTTCATCATGTTGCGTATAATTTTCTTATAATTTTGGCATACTAAAATTCTATATTTTAGTGTATATTTATTTTCCTTTCTTACGTTTTACTTCTTGTTTTTATTTATTGGGAAAAAGTTTATAAAAAGGAAAAATTTGCCACGCGTGTTAGGAAACCGATCGACCCAGTTTTGAAAGAATCGGCCCACGCTACGCTCGCCAGATCCGAATCGCCTTCGGATTGGCCACCGATCGCTTTGCCCGCGGGACCCACCGCCTGATTTCAAACCCCGTCGGTCACCACCTTCCTTCCCTCCCTCCTCTTTCCTTTGCTGGCGAATCCGACCGGATCCACGATGGATCCGTTGATCCCCTTCCTTCCCCAAGCTCCTGACCTCTCCTATAAATAGAGGCGCTCGATGTCGTTTGATTTTGCCCAAACCCTGAGCCCCCTCACCATAACGCCCCACCATAGACCTCACCGGAGTTTGGCCCGAGCCGAAGCTCTCGGAGCTCATAGCACTCACCTCCCTCGCCCTAGACCACCACCGACAACGCAAGACGACACCGGAGCTTCGCCGCCATCCTTTGGACCCCTCTGACGCCTTCCACGACCATCGGAGCTGCCTCCCCGCCAACGTCGATGCCCCTGCCTCGCCGGAACACCACCATCGCCCGCGACCTTTTCTATGTAAGCCCCGCATCCCCTCTTAGTCGTTTGATCCGATATGTACGGCGTAGATTAAATCCAGGATAACACTTCGGTTTATTTTTTTGTGAACCAGCCATTTTTTAGGTATTGACCGAACTGTTTTATTTTATTTTGTGGACGCTCACTCGTTAGATCCCGCACGCGCACGCTTCGGCCAATCCCAGCACGACACGTAGCCTATTCGTAGATTAGTTTTTTATTTGTTTTCTGTTTCTATTTTAGAAAACAGAACAATTCTGTTTTTATTTTTGCTATATCTTTGAAGACATTTAGAGTTTTTGATTGATTCCTTTTGAAACATCTCACAAATTTCATGTAGTTCCTTCCTGTAGTTTTAGTTTTCAAATTTGGAACTATTAAATTTGAATTCTATTAAATTTGCTCAAATCACTAGATTTTGAATAACTTGAGTTTAAAAACTTATTTTGAGTGATTCTTTTTGACAATGTTTTGTATTAGTTAGATTTATCATCCTCTTCTGTTTGAGAATTTTTAAGATACTTTCGATTAGGGTTTTTAGCAAAACAGATTCTATGTAGTTCTTTTTAGGATTTATTTGAATTGTTTTTATTTTAGTTTGTTTTGATTCTATTTTATTTTAACTTTCTATTTTACTTCTTTTAGTTTCTGTTGTTTAGCATTAGGTGATTTACTTTCTGTCAATAAAAATATTTTTTTGTGCTCTATTTTAATAGGTAAACCTTGTTTTCACCATATGTAGTGTTTTATAAAAGGTTTTGTAGTATTTCTTTTTGCACAATTTTTTTATGGTGAAATACCTTATATTTTCTAATAAAATTTTAGTTTTTATTTTCTGTTATCTATTTGTTAGTTGCTGAAAACAATTGTTATCTTGTTTTATTTTAGTAAAAGCTCTGCCATAAACTTTAAAAGACATTCAATTTTGCTTTTGTCTCTTTTCTTTGCTTGTGCTATTGGTTGTTCTAGTATTATTAGTTTACCTTGTTGTTGTTGTAAGTTGTGATATGGTTATGCTTAGAGTGTGCTTTGTTTGATTTGTTAGATCATCCGGAGTGCGAGGCTTGCTATTTAGAGTGACTTGAGTACGAAGATCGTCAGCAAGGCAAGTCACATTGATCATGTTTTTACCTATGTTTCTATTGCATTAGATCTACCATCTCCACCCATTTGCATGCAAAGTAGGTACTTGGAAACTTGGTTACTTGAGTAGTATCATGTAGTAGGCACCTCTCAAATCCTTGTCACCTTGGCCCCGTGAAACATTGTTTTATTTTTGCTATGCTATTAGTAGACGGGGTTGGTTGTGTGAATCATGAGAGTTGTGAGATAAATTATTAAAAGACCTACATGATGATCAAGACTTCAAGACTTCAAGTTTTCAACATACCTCTAGGTGGATTGGACATGCATCTAGTAACCTGATATCTATCATGGTTATGCCCGGGAATCCTGGTATCTACCTGTGATCTTCCCAACAAAATGCCACCCAGGCTCAGAGAGATGGATGGATACTTCAAGGCCGGAAAGCTTACGTGTGCAATCGCAAGTCAATATGGGCTCTGGCTTGGTTGACCCTAGTGGTGACTCCGGTAGGTCAGTTGCTATGAGATGTAGAAGAACGGTAGGATTTGGATGGGCACTGAGTTTCTACCGGAGGATCACTATAGAAGACCATGTTTCGATCGCCCCATTTTGAAACACCAGGCAGTGCGAGGACATAATGGGAGGCATCGATTCTTGCGGGTAAAGTGTACAAGACTCTGCAGATTAACAAATCTAATCGATTAGCCGTGTCCCTGGTTATGGACAACATGAGCACCAAAGATGATACTATCAGCTAGTCTTAACACAAATAATTGAATGATGTGGGTTTTATTGATAACTCGGGTATGAGAAATGGTAGGTGGAACCATCTCATTAATCAACCAATATTATAGTGATAATTTCTGCTTTGCCCCTCTCTTGTTGTAGGAAAAATTTGCTTTACCCTAAACTTACCACCCCACCTGCCATATATGCATATTGAATAGATGATTATTTTCACCCCTCTCTTTTGTGACTAGCCGGCATATTCAATATGCTGACCTACACGACTGCAATGTATCATGTTGCAGAGTATTTTTTGACCAGGAGTGAGGATACGCTCTATGCTCGGTGAGATGCCCTTGGAGTCGGATGGACTCAGCTACCTTTGAAGCTTCCGCAAGATTTTTGGATTACTTTATCTCATGAGTTGGCCTTCAGCCACTTTATTATAATCCTTATTGTAATAAATGACTCGATATGAGATTTTTATTAATAAAGTAGTGTGATTTTCCCTTTGATATATACATTGATGTACCGTGTGTGTACCAGCATGATCTTGGGATGGTACAGAAACACCGGAGATTCGACCGTTTCAGGTTGGGTTGCTACAGATAGAGCATCTTTATAGTCACCCAGTTATGTTGTGACGTTTGATACACACGGAGTATTCCTCCGGTGTTAGTGAGTTGCATGAGCTCATGGTTATAGGAACAGGTACTTGACATGCAGAAAACTATAGCAATAAACTGACACGATCATATGCTATGTTTATAGTTTGGGTATTGTCCATCACATCATTCTCCTAATGATGTGATCCTGTTATCAAATGACATCTCATGTCTATGGTCAAGAAACCTTGACCATCTTTGGTCAACAAATTAGTTACCTAGAGGCATACTAGGGACACATTGTTGTCTATGTACCCACACATGTATTTGAGTTTCCAGTCAATACAATTATTGCATGGATAATAAACGATTATCATGAATAAGGAAATATAATAATAACCAATTTATCATTACCTCTAGGGCATATTTCCAACAATCTTACCTGACACCCAGGCGGTAGTTGACGTGACCAGAGCAACCCGCCAAGCGGAGGCCAAAGCGGCTGCATTACGGGACAATCAACAACTCATGACGGAACCGTGACCAGTGATGTTGGGGTCAAGAGCCATCAGCAAGGTGGAAACTCTAGAGGACAGGGTAACAAACAAAAACAGCTTCAAAGGTTTCAAGAACCAACACCAGAATGACCGTCCTGGTGGGCCTTATAATGGGAATAAGCCGCATAACTACCAAGAGGCGCTCAAGGGGCCTTGTCCCAAGCATAGCACTTAGGGCAAGCCGGCTACACACTATTGGGAAAATTGTTATATCATGCAAGAATTCCGCAATCAGGCATCCCAGAATCATCAAGTAGGCAGTGGTAAAGGTCATCCGGGTCAGTATGGTGAAGGCGTCTCGCAAGGTGGTTCGCCAGGGGGGTTTCTAGGACCAAGGTTTCAACACCAAGGAAACAATAACAATGGGCAACATTCTGGTCAGGGTAGTCAACAACATAATAGTCAAGCGAGATTTCAGAGTAATCCTAAGCAGTTAAACGATGGTCAATACCATGTTTTTACCACCAATACCTGCAAACGAGACAAAAAGCTCAAACAGAGAACTATCAATATGGTAGAACCAGCTGTTCCTAGGTACCTCAATTTGTGTGAGCAACCCATTATTTGGAGGAGGGAGGATCATCCTCTCAAAGTGGATAACCCGGGGGATCTAGCATTAGTGGTGGCACCTCAGGTGTGTGGATATATCCTCACAAAGGTTCTCATGGATGGAGGTAGCAGCATGAACATCTTATATTACGACAACTATCGACGAATGAGTCTCTTGGATAGCAGTTTGCAACCCTCAACCATGGTCTTTCATGGCATTGTTCGTGGGAAAGCAGCATGCCCAGTTGGGCGGGTTAATCTTGACGTTGCTTTTGGTGATGAATATTACTACAAATTTGAGCCCTTAACCTTTGAGGTGGTGAAAATAAAAAGCCCGTACCATGCTCTCTTTGGAAGACCGGATTATGCTCATTTTATGGCCCGTCCCTGGTACATCTACCTCAAGCTCAATATGCCAGGTCCCAAAGGAACTATAGTTGTGGTGGGGGGGCAAGAAGATTGCTCAGGAGCATGGGGAAGGAGATGCGGCCTGTGCTATTCAAGTATTAAGGTCTATTATGGTTGATGTTGACCCGGTCGGTCAGAGTCCCCTAAAAAATCAACATTTAAGTGAGTTGGTATGGCTTACCTTTAGTTTTACTATACTTAAAGAGTCATTGACTCGTTATTTTTCTGTATCGATCCCTAGTTTCTATATATACTTTTATGTCTTCAAATATAATAAAGCTGGCACCCCTGAAAGTCGGTTTTGTTGTTGTTTGTGCATATGTATTGAGCATGAGTCTTTATTATTTGAAGCACATTACTTGGGGGCTTCTGGCTCAACAATTCATTATAACTTGATGGTCATTGGAATCAAGCTGGCTTATCTAAAACCCAGATGTTTTGCAGTAGAAGCATTGCCTCCTGTATATCCTCTGCCAAGTTTTTCCATGATCATAGAGCATTTGGGGGCTTCCAACTCATTGAGTTTAGCTTTCTCACCCTCTTGACCCGGCATAAGAAGCGCCACAAAAATGGTTAAACCTAACTGTATGCTTGATGCGACTCCGATCAGGTGACCCCATGAACTCTTGATTAGTCACTCCATTATGGACCATGAACTGTTCAAGGTTAAAACATTGGTTGGGTCACGTGAGAGCCGACATACGGAGAGGTAGGATAAACCATGGGTTATCATACCCACTTCATTGAAGCAAGACTTAAGCCTCAAAAGCTGGTCTTTTGTCGAGTCTCACTGAGTTGGCTTATTACGATTTCCTTGTTATTTATGCAGACATGTGTTAAAAATTTGATAAGATTTTGGTACATTTGCCGGCTCATTACTGAGTATTTGGATCAAAAAATAAACTTATCAGGACTAGTTAGAGTGAAAAATCTCTCCTACAACAACGTTGTGGAGATAACTTTAAACAACCTCATAGGCAAATCTTTCGAATAAGGTGGCCGGTTGAATTTTTCATATCCAGTCAAACAAAAAAAAATCAAGAGGCAAAGAAAGGGAGCAAGCATGATGTTTTGGAAACAGCGAGGTGTCTTGACAATCTTTGCCATAAGGAGGGTGTAGTAGACTTGCATGAAGGCACAACAGGGACTTTCAGATTTTCAAACTATCCCTATTACAAGCTCATATTAAAAGGCCACAAAATATTAATGTTTTTTGCCCAAGGTGGGCCTGAGCCGCTGGCGGCTTAGACATCATCAAGTGCACATCTTCAAGATTGGCCTGCGTCAGTCGCCTCTGGATGAGTATCTGCCGACTCTTCCTCATCTTCAGCCTGCTGGTCTTTTTCTTGCCACTGAATTGACCAAAGGATTCAAAGTTTGAAGATCATTGAATAAGACTAGACACATCGATGTTAGGAGAAAAAAGTCTCTTACATTGGGGCGTCACTAGCTCTGATGGTTCGTCAATAGGGGCATCGATGCGCTCATTTTTGATGGAGTACACTAGGTTGTACTGCGAAAGGTTGATTTCTTTGGCCATCATAGTCGCCAATGGCCGAGTCTATTTCAAGCATTTGGTAAAATTGGCCCGGGTGAACTCTAAGCCGTCCATTTTATATTCGGGAAAGCCACTTTTCAGAGCCTCCAAGTCAAGCTCATGCAAGTATGCCTTTGCACGGGCAAGAGCCATGTTTGCTCCACCACGAGCCGCTGACTTCTGAGTCTTTGTGATCCATTGAGGCACCATGGACAGTTGTTTCAGCATGTCCTTTATGCTCTTGGGCAGGTGCTTCAAATTATTTAGTGACATAATAGAATAGACGGACCTTGTGAATAGCTGGTCTACATATGTGAATATTGCCTTTAATTTCACAATAGGCAGTTTAACAAGGGTATGCTCTTTTCGTCCTGCATACAAAGATAGTCGTGATGTTAATCCACCATATGATCATGACTTGATAATTTAAGGAAAAGAGTTTTGAGCACATACCGAAGATAGCCGTCAACATCTCACTAATTTGCTTCACAAAAGTGTCATAATTTTCTTTCAACGACCCAAGTTCACCCTCGGCTATCTTAGCACGTTTCAAGAGGGAGGCTTTCTCCTCCTCAAACTTCTTCAGTGCGAGCTGCTGCAAGACCGGCTTCAATTTTTAGCTTCACTTCTTCTTTGAGACGCTCCTGCAAATTTACGAGACACTCGGTTGAGAAGTCTTTCTTATATTCTTACAAGGTATGCAACTTTTTGATGAATAATTATCTTCAAGCCGCCTTTGAGAGGGTGACTTGATCATGGTGGCTATGATACGTCTACATTATTTTCCGAAGTCTCTTGAGGTTGTAAACAATCCACACGACACTTGGGGGCTAATATGCTAAAATTCATGTAAACATATCATTAAGAATATGTAAGTTATCTCAAAAGATAAGCCGACCCTTGGGGGCTACAGGTTGATTTTCTACACAGGTGCTAAAAACCCGACTTATCTCAAAGGGATAAGACATCCTTTGGAGGTTACAACGCAACTCTTTATTATCTAATTTATAGAATACAAGTAATAGCTAGTCATGATTATAACAAGCTGGTCCTTGGGGGCTATTACTATGAGTTTAGTACAATTATGTTTATTTTGAAGAACCATCTAACCATTTTTCATAGTAAGATGGTCCTTGAGGGATAATGATAGGATACAATGGCCAAGCAAGTAAGATAGGAATATTACTCATACTTCTCTTTAAGAACCATCTTACCATTTTTCATAGTAAGATGGTCCTTGATTAAATGAATTTCAAGCTCCTGGTATTCGGACAACCGTGTAAAGTATTACTGATGAAGGTCTTCCACTTCAAGAATAGACGGGCTGGGCATCTCTAGTTTGGCTTTCCCCCTTTCTAGGTCAACTGGCTCATCCTTGGCCACAATTTTTGCTAAAGAGGTAGAGGCAACATGATCTTGGAGGGCCTCTTTTACAAAAACAACATCTGGGTCATATTGACTTGCCAGAATGGGATCGTCAACTTGAGCCGCCAGAATTGAGAGATGTGTCGGGATGGACGGATGAGCAGATAGATTAGCTGAGGCATTTTTGACATTTACTTTTGCTTCCATAAAGACCGGCTCATCTGGCCAAGGCGCCTCAACGCCCGCTTCCGGCTCAACGGTAATAGCAGGAGTATTGTTTCCTAGAAGATCAGCTTCATCGGCCGTCTTCTCAACAGGGGGTTTAAAACATCTTGGCTTGTAGTGCCTGAGGTTTACCTAGCAACATGTGTTGACACAAAAGGCTTCACCCTATAATTAAACAAATATCATATAATTATATACAACTCAATGATCAAATATGCAAAATTTTGGGCAAGGATCAAAGTCTTACCCACGATTGATATTGAAGACAAGAAATTGTGTCGCAGATGGATCACCCAAGGATAATGAGGATTCTTGATCAAACAAGTCTGATTATTTTTAAAGACTGGTTAAAGAAGACAAATATAGAATGAGCCAGTTCTAGATTATTTTGTACCTCAAGACGCATCTTACGAGCTGGTGGTGCATGAGACAACTAGGAGCCAAGTCACCTGAATCGCTTCGGGTCTTGTGTTTTCATTGACCAACAAATTGAGTCTTCTTCAAATAAAACTCGTGAGCTAAGTAAGCATCGTGATGTGACAATTTAAACTTCTGGACGGTTCGTCTTGGTTTTCTAGGGATAAATGTCTCTGAGGAATTAGAAGGGACCAGAATTACCTCAATATCACCGGCCAGATTGGATGTCGAGTCACCTTGGTAATAAAGTGCGCTAGCTAAATTTAGTAAAGGAATGGCAGAAAATAGTCATGTTTTTACCTCAGAATGTTCTTCTGAAGATGACTCAAGAGGCGGGTCATCCTTCTGGGCCGTTGAAGGAGCAGGGGCCTAAGGTGTGACATTCCAGGAGCTAGAGCCCTCCTGTCACGATGTAAAACATAAGATAAGAAGATGGAGTAAGTACAACACAAAATAAGGGAAATATACAAGATAAGAAATATCAAATACCAAAGGAGCTCGATTTAGCAGGTAAAACGGGCCCAAGCCGGTGACGCTGCACCTCTCCTTTGAGTCGACAAAAAACCTCTTTGTTTCCTTATTGAGGGTGTCGTTTAATAAATCCTAAATGGAGAAACGTTGAGCATCAGACGACTTACCCGAGTATATATACATACGATTTTCTCTTACGCTGATGGGTTGGATCCACCACTTTAGCGAGCAACAAACCAAATCAACCCTAGTCATGCCTTGGGTGATCGGGCCCTCAACTTTGTGCGAAGACGCGCCATCAGGTCTCTCTCCTCATCTGAAGGCCAACTTGAAAGTTCGATGTTACTGTTAAGATGGTCCATTCTATAACCGAGAAGAGGGTTTTTTCCTTTGGGAGCGGTGTTCTTGCAATATAACCAAGATTTATTCCACCCTTTAGGGTGACTCGCCAGCTTACATTCAGAGAAGAGACTATTCTTCCTTTTTTGAATGGTAATTCCACCAAGTTTGCAGTCGTGTCCATTCTTGGTCTCAGTTTGTCGGTTCAAATAGAAAAATTCCCTAAAGAGGATTACAGTCAGCTCTACCTGCAGATAAACATCACACAACACGTGAAACTGGCAGATGTTGGTCACTGAGTTAGGCAAAATATCTTGAGGGCAGAGATTGAAGAAATGCAGCAGATCTCTAAAGAATTTTGAGCCGAGGGGTCGAAAGCCCCTAAGCAGATGATAAAAAAATGATAATTTCCCCGTGCTTGGGTTGGGGGTAAGGCTCCTCTTTGGGAGCATGCCATTCAATGTCCTTACGAGCCGATAGGAACCCTTGGCTCACAAGATTATCCAAAGTGAGTTTGGACTCTTGGACCTCACCCAGTTGCAGATTTTGGCGTTCTTGGGTGCCATGGCAGGTCACCAAATAACTACAAAGGAGATAAGGAAAACTAATTGGAATATGACATGAGCCACCAGTTTGTGGATTGACCATGAATAAGAAAGGTCACAGTTGATACAGGAAAAATATTCAAGCCGACAACAATTTAAGACGTCGGAGTAGCATAAAGGCGAGTCATATTTGTTTGGGACTTAGAATTGTTTTCTCTGCAAACCAGTTTCTACCAGGATCACCGCTGCAATGGATCTAGGTAAAAGTAAGAAAAGAAAGGTAAAATACGTTCTCACTAGCGGAGAACCAAACCAGGACATTTGAGATTACCATTCAAGGATTTGTTTTTGAATCTCTTCACGAGAGATGAGATGCGGGGAATTTTAGTGGTCCGTGGATACTGTGAGAGTGAAAGGAGCTGTAGATCTATGAGCGGCAGTTTCGACAAGTACGGAGAACACGACATGAAGACCAACAAGCATCAAACACTAAATGGGGATGGAACGTACCAGATCTGAATGAAAATGAGATGGAGACAACGGCGATTATTTGGGCGATTGAGAGGTGTCTAGTGGCTTGAGTGGCACGGATGAGAGACCTTGTCGATGTCCTCGGGTTTCGACGATGCTCGACTGAAGGAGGAAGCGGTAGGATAAAGAAGGAGTGGAAAGTGCATAATGGGATGCACCATTAATTTTTATAGGTTGAGAACCTAAAGAGGCAACTCATAGATGCGGGAAATAAGGAGGCACATTAAATATTGAAAAAGTTGACGCCTCGGTTTTCGGGATACAAGGACACGTGCAAAAGATCCGTTGATACTTCATCATGAGCTTCCTGGAAATCAGGCGGGTGACGTCACGAATGGATGGAGGAAAGCATCACGAATCTGGAGGAGCTATAAGCCAACGTCTGGAGAAACTTGGAAAGACACAAATACATGGTGAAAGCTAAGCCGCCTTATTGGAGCGAAGAAGATTGACATGAATGAGTTCAAATCAACCTGGGGCCTAATGTCAGGGATATGACCCCTTGATATAACCCGTCCTTAGGCCCGTGTTAAACCGTGGGTGGGTTAAGGAGCATATGCTCGGTGGGCCCTAGAGGTGACAGAAATGAAGAGCACGAAGACTTATGACGTGAGCCACAAGAAGCTTTCCTAACTTGGGAGGCAAGATGAGGTAGAATTGTAATAGGCCATGAGACGCAATATGACTCGAACTCTTGTAAACATGGGGGCCTCGACCTGTATATAAAGGTGAGCCCCTGAGCCCAATAAGCTAGGTTAGAAACTCAAAATCTAGGTTAGCGATTCCGCACCCCTGTAATCAAGATCACCATCAATATAGACACTAAAGCAGGACGTAGGCTTTTACCTCCATCGGAGGGGCCGAACCTAGATAAACCCAACTCTCGTTCCCGATCAACTCCTTCGAGTCGCCACACAGCAGCGATGGCCTCACACCTAAGTTCTCCCATGAGAATATATGCTGTGAAAAAAATCATGACACCAACTCTACGATCGTATCTCCTCGAGAACTAGTTCAACTGGTGTGTATGTTTTGACGATGCCGAGGTGCAGCGTGACAGGAAAGATGCCGAACTATGGGTCCGAAAAGTTTTCCCGAGCAGATCCACCATGCAGAACACCTCTAACAAGAAGATGTCTTGCCTTCTGAAATAAAACATAAAAATAGGTTAAAGCTGCCATAAACTTGGCAATATAAAAATACTTTAGCAAAAACTTTGTGCCCGAACTAAATCAACTTTCTTGGTGCCAATCCAAAATTTTGTCTTAAAATTAATATGTGTTTCTGTCGTGCTTTAGCATGATACATCCGATCTCTAGACTTCAAGCGGGTCAGCCTCTGGCTTCAACCTCCATATCCTGAAGGTGGAGTGCTTGCTCAAGGTATGTTTAGCGAACTAAACTCGAGCGTATTTAGAAAGAAACTAGGCTATCCAGCTATTGACCACACACTCGCGTCGGAAAAGGAGTAGTAGAAAAAGACTTTGAAATGACCAAGAAGAAAACAAATTTATTATAAAATGTCTCATATAAAACTTAAGAGCCCCAGGTGACATGGGAAAAGGAAGTTATTAAAAAACAACGGTTTTGTTTAACACAACAATAATGCTTGGTTGAACAGAAAAAAAATGAAAATTGAAGAAGTTGAGCATGAAAGCGACTTAGCTGGTTAATGTGCATGGTGTGAATGCTTTATTGTTGTTGAATCTTGATAGTATCGATACACATGTTCATAATATTGATGCCAAAAGATGCAAAGTTAATAAAGATAGTATTACATACTTGTGCCGCTTAGGTGAAATTAGTGTAAAGCTCATTGAAACATGTGAACCGTGCCTCATGGGCAAGATGACCAAGACCCCATTTTCCGGTACAATGGAGTGGCAAGCGACTTATTGGAAATAATAAATACCGATGTATGCAATCTGATCATCATTGAAGCACATCACGAACATCGTTATTTTCTGACCTTCACAGATGACTTAAGTAGATATGGGTATATTTACTTAATGAAACACAAGTCTGAAACATTCAAAATTCAAGGAATTTCAGAGTGAAGTATCATAACAAGAAGATAAAATATCTATGATCTGATTGTGTTGGCGAGTATCTGAGTTACGAGTTTGGTATGCATTTATGAGAATGTGGAATTGTTTCACAACTCTCACCACCTGAAACACCATAGTGTACTGGTGTGTCCGAATGCCCTAATCATACTCTATTAGATATGGTGTGTTCTATGATGTCTCTTAGATATTTGCCACTATCATTTTGGCGTTATGCATCAAAGGCAGCCGCATTCACTTTAAATAAAACACTATCTAAACCCGTTGAGACGACACTGTATGAATTATGGTTTGGCACTAAGTTGTCATTTCTTAAAATTAGGGGATGAGACGCTTATGTCAAGAGGCTTTAGCCGAATAAGCATGAACCCAAAGAGGACAAGTGTGTCTTCATAGGATACCCTAAAGAGACAACCGGATATACCTTCTATCATAGATCTGAAGGAAAGATCTTTGTTGCCAAGAATGGATCCTTTCTAGAGAAGTAGTTTTTCTCGGATGAAGTGAGTGGGAGGAATGTAGAGCTTGATGAGGTTATCGAACCTTCTATCGAATTGGAGAGTAGCGCAGCACAGAAAGATGTTCCTGTCATGCCTACACCAACTAGAGAGGAAGCTATTGAAGTTTTTCACGGAAGAAGTGAGTGTGAGGAAGGTAGAGCTTGATGAGGTTATCAAACCTTGTCTCTAATTGGAGAGTAGCATAGCACGGAAAGATGTTCCTATCGTGGCTACACCAACTAGAGAGGAAGCTAATGATGATGATCATAAATCTTTGGATCAAGCTCCTATTGAACTTCATAGGTCGACAAGGACACCTAATGACCGGGAGTGTGCTACCTCTTGAGCGTGCGTTGGTTTTCCCTTGAAGAGGAAAGGGTGATGCAGCGAAGTAGATAATTATTTCCCTCAGTTGTTGAGAACCAAGGTATCAATCAAGTAGGAGGAACAAGCAAGTCACCAATGGTTGCACCTACACAAACAATCAAACTCTTGCACCCAACACTATAAAGGGGTTGTCAATCCCTTCATGATTATTTGCAAGGATTAGATTCGATAGATATAGATGTAAACAAGAACAGAAATTAAAAGGTAAATAAATTGCAGCAAAGTATTTTTGGTATTTTTCATTTATAGATCTGAAAGTATATTATGGAAAGTAGACCCGGGGGCCATATGTTTCACTAGAGGCTTCTCTCTTGAAGTCAAATATCATGGTGGGTAAACAAAAACTGTCAAGCAATTGATAGAAAAGCGAATAATCATGTAGTTATCCAAGGAAATGATCATGCATATAGGCATCACATCTGTGTCAAGTAGAACAAAACGATTCTCAATCTACTACTATTACTCCACACATCGACTGACTCCTACCTGCATCTAGAGTATTATGTTCATGAAGAACAGAGTAACGCATGAAGAAAGATGACATGATGTTGAGGGATAAACTCAAGCAATATGATGATAACCCCATCTTGTTATCCTTGATGGCAACAATACAATACATGCCTCGCTACCCCTACTATGTCACTGGGTGAGACACCGCAAGAGTGCCCAAAACCAAGCACTTCTCCCATTGCAAGAATTACCAATCTTGTTGGCCAAACCAAACCAATAACTCAAAGAGACTTGCAAGGCTACGGAATCATGCAAATAAGAATTCAGAGGAGATTCAAATAAGATTCATGGATAATCTGAACATAAACTCACAATTCATGGGATCTTGACAAACACACCACAAAAGAGGATTACATCAGATAGATCTCTAGGAAGATCATGAAGAACATGGTATTGAAGATGAAAGAGAGAGAATAAACCATATAGCTACTATATATGGACCCATAGGTCTATGGTGGACTACTCACACATCATTGGAGGGGTAATGGAGTTGATGTAGATGCCCTCCGTGATCGAAACCCCCTCCGATAGATTACGGGAAAAGGCTCCAAGATTGTATCTCTCGAGAATGGAGACTTCCGGCAGCGGAAAAGTATTTGTGTGCCTCCCTTTGGTGTTGGGGGAATTTTTAGGAATTTATAAGCCACGAATTAGGGTTAGGAGACTTGCCGGGAGGTGACAAGCCTGCTAGGCGTGGCTAGGGGGGCACGCATAGCAGGCTTGTGGCTCCTTGGCACCTCCCTTGCCATGCACTCCAAGCTTGATCAATTTGTTTCCTTCCAAAAAAATTCCTTCCGAAGGGTTTATTCCATTTGGACTCCATTTAATATTCCATATCTGCAAAACTCAAAAACAAGGAAAAAACAGAAACTGGCACTAGGCTCTAGATTAATAGGTTAGTCCCAAAAATAATATAAAATATCATATTAATGCATGTAAAACATCCAAAACAGGTAATATAATAGCATGCCATCATCAAAAATTATAGATACATTGGAGTTTTATCAGAGTGGTACGGTGATCCTATCTTGTAAGTCATGTTGTTAGGCAACTATGAGCCTATGAACTATGAGGAACCAATGATGGGCCCGAATTCTGACAAATGGCTAGTGGCCATGAAATACAATGTAGGATCCATGTATGAAAACCAAGTATGGACTTTGGAGGACTTACCAGATTTCTGAAAGGCCATTGAGAACAAATGGATCTTTAAGAAAAAGATAGATGACGATGCTAATATCACCGTCTATAAACCTTGACTTGTTCCACAAGGTTTTCTGCAAGTTCAAGGGGTTGAATATGATGAGAATTTCTCACCCGTAGCGACGCTAAAGTCTATTTGGATTATGTTAACAATTGTTGCAGTTATTTGATTATCAAATCTGGTAGATGGACGTCAACATTGTGTTCCTTAATGGTTTCCTTAAGGAAGAGTTTTATATGATGCAACCCGAATGTTTTGTCGATCCTAAGGATGATAAGAAGGTATGGAAGCTCCAGCGATAGATTTATGGACTAGTGCAAAGCATCTTAGAGTTGGAATGTGTGCTTTGATGAGGTGATCAAAGCTTGTGGATTTATACAAGTTTATGGAGAAGCATTGATACAGCTCCAACATATCTATAATTTTTATTGCTATGCTTACATATTATCATTCTAGGATACATTTTGGGTATTTATTTACCCATTTATAATATTTTTGAGCACTAACCTATTGATACGGTGCCCAGTGCTAGTTCTTGTTTTCTGTGTGTTGTTGCCTTTTTAGAGTTACCATAACAAATAGAGTCCAATTGCCACGAAACTTTTTGGTGATTTTTTCTGGACCAATAGAAGACCTAGAAGCTTCGGAGGAGGGCGAGGAGGTGCACTAGGGGCCCAGCACATATCTAGCCACCGCCTGAGGGGGCAGATGTGTGGTGGCCCCCTGGAGCCCCTCCCAACGTCATTCTCTCGCGTATAAATTCCCATCTACCCTAAAAACACAAGAAGCGCTCCCAAATCACTTTTTCCGCTACCGCAAGTCTTGTTCCGACGGGGGTCCATCTACACCTCCGTTCCGGCACCCTACCGGAGGGGAGATCGATCATGGAGGGCCTCTTCATCAACCTTGCTGCCCTCACCATGATGTGTGAGTAGTTCACCATAGACCTATGGGTCCATAGTAGTACCTATATGGCAATCTCTCTCTCTCTCTCTCTCTCTCTCTCTCTCTCTCTCTCTCTCTCTCTTTCTTCAATACAATGTTTAGCGCATCGTTGCCCTGATATATCCGATGTAATCCCTTTGTATGGTGTGTTTGTTGGGATCCGATGAATTGTGAGTTTATGTTCAGATTATTCATGGAAAGTATTTGATTCAAACCTAATTACTATGATTGCTATTTGCATGATCATCATAGCTTAATAATGCTCTTCGATCTATTGAGATAGTTTGGCCAACTAGATTGATATTTCTTCGATGGGAGTGGTGCGTTGTAGTAGGTTCAACCTGATGAGTTTCCATATCCCAGTGAAAGAAGGGGACAAGTTGCTTCTTTGTGTTGTTGCTACTGAGGATAAAACGATGAGGTTTATTCATATTATTTGAGTTTACTTTTTCTACATCATGTCATCGTTCTCCAAGCATTGCTCTGTTTGTCATGAACTTAATATGTAGAGAGGTAAGCATAGAAGCGCTCTTAAAGTGGAGTAATAGTAGTAGGTGCAGCCAGGATTCAGCCTATTTTCTTATGGATGTGATTCCTATATACACATGCTCATTGCCATGAACATCACATAATTATTCGCTTTCTATCAATTGCCCAAGAGTAATTTGTTTACCCACCATATGCTTTGCTTATGAGAGATTCCACTAGACAACTCTAGCCCCCGGGTCTATTCACTTATAAATTCACAAATGCTATCATTATCTTTCTGTTATTCATTACATTTTATTTTATTTTGCACTTTACTATTATCTACAATTATCTACACAACTCAATTGCTTGCAAATAACGAGATCAAGAGGATTGACGAACCTCTTGTCAGTGTTGGGTGCAAGTTGTTTGTTATATTGTGTGCAGCCGCTGAAGACGGTTGAGGATTGGTATTCGTACAGGTTCGATAAACCTTGGTTTCATAACCGAGGCAAATACTTACCCACTTTGTGTTGCGATTACTCGTTCCTCTTCACGGAAAACCCAATGTAGATCACGAGTATCAAGCATGTATTCACAAGAAAGTGAGTGGGAGATCTATATAATTTATTATACTATATGTGGATGACGTATTATTTATTGGAAATGATATAGAACTTCTGGAAAGTGGAAAGGGATATTTCAACAAGAGTTTTTCAATGAAAGAGCTCGGTGAAGCATCTTACATATTAGGCATCAAGATCTATAGAGATAGATCAAGACGTCTGATAGGACTTTCACAAAGTAGATACCTTGACAAGATGTTGAAGAAGTTCAACATGGATCAATCGACAAAAGGGTTCTTGCCTGTATTGCAAGGTGTGGAGTTGAGTAAGACTCAATGGCCAGTAATGACAGAAGATAGAGAAAAGATGAGGGCCGTCCCCTATGCCACATCCATATGCTCTATCATGTATGCAATGTTGTGCACCAGACCTAATGTGTGCCTTGGCATAAGTATGGCTAGAAGGTTCAAGAATGATCCAAGAGTGGAACACTTGACAATCGTCAAAAATATCCTTATGTACCTAAAGTGGACTAAGGAATGATAACCCACAAGTGTAGGGGATCACAACAGTCTTTGAGGGTAGTATTTCACCCAAATTTGTTGATTTGACACAAGGGGATCCAAAGAATATTTATTGGTCTTAGCAGTTGAGTTGTCAATTCAACCACAACTGGATATCCAGTAGCACGATAGAAAAGCAATAGGAACAACAATAGAAGCGCATCTGTATTGATTGTAACAACAATAGTAATGAAAGTAACTTAACGGAAACCAATAAGCAAAAAAAGTGTAGGCCATTGACCAATGATAGATTGATATGGATGACTTTCATCATGTAATAGTTACACAATAGAGGGGCATAGAACTAGCTCCAATTCAACAATATAATGTAGGCATGTATTCCGTATATAGTCATACGTGCTTATAATAAGAACTTGCATGCCATATTTTATCCTACACTCCCATGGCAGCGGGGTCCATTTGGAAACTTAGGGATATTAAGGCCTCCTTTTAATAGAGAAATGGAACAAAGCATTAACACATGGTGAATACATGAACTCCTGAAACTACAGTCATCACCTGAACGAATCCCAATTATTGTTACCTTGGGGGATGCAAATCATAACACATAGTAGGTGCGTGCAACTTGCAAGATAGGATCTAAAACACGCTAATATTCATGGAAACATAATATGCACAACTCTGAAATCATGTCACTGGGCCCTAGTGACAAGCATTAAGCATAGCAAAGTCATAGCAACATCAATCTCAGAACACAGTGGATACTAGGGATCAAGCCCTATCAAAATAAGTCGATTACATGATAAATCTCATCCAATCCCATCACCATCCAGCAGGACTACAAAGGAATTACTCACTCGTGGTGGTGAGCATCATGGATTGTTGATGGAGAAGGGTTGGTGCTACCAATGGCGACAAATTCCACTCTCCGGATCCCCAAACAAACTCTAGACCATCCCTCTCGAGGAAGAATAGGAGGTGGCAGTGGCTCCATCTCGTAGATCACGATGAAAAGTTCTCTCTTATGTTTTTCTTAAAGAATATGAATTTATAGGCTTGGAATTAGGGTTAGCGGAGGCTCACGGGGCCACAAGGCACCTCAACTCATCCAACTGCCTTGTGGGTAACTAGTGGCCCCCTCTGGTAGGTCTTCACTCAAGTATTTTTTATATATTCCGGAAAAAATCTCCAAAAAGTTTTGTTTGATTCTGAGAACTTTTATTTCTTCAAAAGAACAACACCATGGTAATTGTGCTGAAAACAGTGCCGGTCAGGGTTAGTTTCATTCAAATCATATTAATTAGAGTCCAAAACAAGAGCAAAAGTGTTTGGAAACATATCAACTCCCCTAATCTTAACTCGTTGCTTGTCCTCAAGCAATTCAGTTGGAAAACTGAAACTAATAAAGAAAACTTTTACAAACTCTGTTGTTCTCGTTGTTATAAATATACTTAACTCAATGTTCAGGTTTTTAGCAAAGATCATGAACTAACCATGTCAATGATAAGAATTAGGTCTCATATTTACTCGTGTAAATAACATAACCAACTATCGAGCAATAATAAGATATCTCAGATGCCAACAATTTCTCAAAACAATCATGATATAATATGATAACATGATATCTCACTAGCCCTTTTTGAGACCGCAAAACATAAATGCAGAGCACCTCCGAGGTTCAAGCAGCGACTAAATATTGTAATTCAGCGTTGAAGAGATCCAGTCATGCTAACATCGAACATTAACTAGACTCAATGATTAAAAATGACAACAGTGCTCTCGAGACTAGTGCTTTTGATAAGAATATGATGACTCAATAATAAAAGTAAATAACATGAAAGTAAATAGAAAGGCCCTTTGCAGAGGGAAGCATTGACTTGTAGAGGAGCCAGAGCTCATGGTTTATAACAGAGATGAAAGTATTATTTTGGGTGGTGTGCCTTTCGTGTCAACGTCATGACAATGGATTTTGGCATCTTCCATGCGAAACACATTATAAGCGTTCCCAAACAGAATAGTAAAGTTTACTACGAACCACCATATATACACGAGCCATGGTTGACCAAATACACGGGTGCCCTTCAATAGTTCATCTTTCCAAGGGAGTTTGTTTAATTTATTTTTGATTATGCAGGACTGGGCATCATTTTTACCAGCCTCTCTCATCCAATGACAAGTGAATAAACACTATCGTGAGAATAACCCGCTTAACATGGAAGATACTGACTGCCCCGTCGCTCCATAAGCAGTACCAACACACAAGACACATATTTATTTAAATGATTTGATGTGGCACATACAAAATTACATGGAACGGTAGGGTAATACCACATGTAGGTAGATATAGTGGACTCATGTTAACAACTTTGGTTTAAGGATTTTGGATGCACAAGCAACATTTCAGCTCAGTATAGATGAAGGCTAGAAAATAGATAGGGAAGCGACCAGCTAGAGAGCGACAACTGTCATAATCATGCATTGTGACTATTTAACATTGAATATTAGCATGATTAGGATACAGACACTCTAAACAAAAATATCAGGAAGGTCGCATTGAATTTTATTCAACTATATGTTTGCACATGTGCCAAGTGAAGCTACTCGAATTACTCACACGAAGATACCATGCTAACATAGTAGATCACAACCATTTTAATGCGTGTTGACACACAACATGAATCATTATCAAATCCTAGATATTTAAGCATAGAATGAGCAACTATAATATATAATTATCATCACAAACATGTTTAGTCATAATATGTTGAATCAAGAGTTACTGACCTAAACATATTTACAAAATCAGAAAACAACAAGAGTTCATACCAGCTTTCTTTACCACAATCACTTCATCAAATATCATCATTATTGCTTTGATGTGCACTACCAAATGATGGAAAAATAATAATAGTGCAAGTGTGCATTTGGACTAAGATGGAATCTGTAAAAAATTTATTTAAAGGAGAAGACAAAGTAATATTAGCTATTTGTTAGGTCCACAATATAGCATATGCAAGCCACTCAACATTTCCATCGTGGTCTTCTCCTTTAGACAAATCTGTCGGTGTTCTAGGGATGAGGGTACCCAGACCTACCAGCCTGCGGCCCAGGGCATGGCCCACTTCGACGGACTGGTACGGCCCAGCACGGCCCCATTCAAGACAAGGCCCTCGCGAGAGCCCCGCGCATGCGAGGAGGACGGTGCCAAGACCCTCGAGGGGAGGAGTCCTCCCCAGGTCACCCTCCGAGGGGCGGAGGTCTCTATGTAATGCTCGGCCTCAGGAGGTCAAGGATGACCCAAGGCGGGTCAGGCAGGCACCAGTGCACGTAGAGGAGACAGTTTCCTCTTTGGTGCAAAGGAGGCAAAGACGTACGCAGGTTCCCAAAGCACCCCCAAAGGTTTCCATTCCAGTGCAACAAGACCAAGACCACGAGCCCGGTAGGATGGATGTCATCACCGAGCCCACCCTGCATCACCACCGGCTACTTTGTAGGCGAATACCACCTTTCATCAGGATAAGGATGTACTCCTTGTCCCCCTTCGAATTTGGCCGTTGTGGGATCCCTTCCCGTCATTGCGATAAGGGAAGAGGACCCATGCCACTATAAATAGGGGATAGGCTGCTCAGTAGAGGGGGAGACAGAAAAAATACCACTCGAGCACCCTCGCAAGGTGAACCACCACTATACAAGTTCATCCACAAACCTCCTCGTGAGGCAATCCACCAAAGGAAAGAGTAGGGTTTTAAACTTCGCAGTGGCCCGAACCTAGGTAAATCCTTGTGTGTTAGTCCTCTTCCTGTGATTGAGTGAGTTCGCCGGGCTAGGTTGTCATGCCATGAGATCGAGGCCCTAGCTGGTGGGGATCTTCATACACGCCCCTGAGTTTGGGTTTTGCGGAGCCTGAAATCTGACATTTGGCACACCAAGTAGGGGGCGTGTCGGAATGCTTGCACAAGCTTCACCTCGCCTCCGCTCGCCATCTCCATGGCTAAAGGACATAGAACCCACGTTGAACGACGGGCTGCTCGCATTGCTCGGGCGACACCAGCAGGCCTCGGCATCTTGCGTCGACTTGCCCCCGTTGGCGGGCGTCATTGCCAGCCCGACCCTCAACAGACGCCGAGGGCTGCTCCCTCAACAACCGCGCGACACGTTCTCGTCGCCCTGGCCCTCCCTCGTGTTTGCATCACGACATCATACTCCGAGTCCGCCGTGACCTGACGCACAGGCGTGTCACGCTCCTCATGGCCCCGCAGACTGCAACATTTCCACGTTGTACATGGTCGCTACAATGACTGGGTATGTCGTGCGCCCAGACGTGCCACCACCACCGGCGAAATCCAGGCGCTTCCCTACAGAACGGGCCTGGGGGCTCGCACCCACGGATTCGCTCAACTAATCAGCATGGCGCTGGGGGCACGTGGACACCCTTGGGAAGCGCGTTGCGAACCGCACCTGCTAGGGGTGCAGCCCAATTCGTCAGGCATGCAGGAGTTAGCCCCAGGCGCGAACGAGGACGGGTGGGGGAAGCTGGCCGCATAGGGTGGGCGCCGCCTCGTGCCTCCCAGGATGCCCATCGAGCCCAGGAAGGATGCCCGGCGGTTTGTCTACACCCCCACCGGGGGGCTCAAGCAACTCTATAACGACCATGTTGACAAGCGCCAGGACTATGAAGGGAGTAGCGCCGACCACCACGACAACAGGAGGAGCATACATGACCTCGTGAGCGGCTTTTGTCGGGGCTGGTATGCACAACCTCGCGAGGGTGGCTGGCGGGGTTGGTCTCGTGAGGGTGCCCGACACTGGCAGCCTCGTGAGGCATGCCCCCTGGTAGGGAGCTGCCCTAAGCTGGCACCTGGGTATGTGGACGGGGGGTTACCTCCCTGGAGACGGAGGGTGGAACACACATCCATGACCCCAGGCCAGGCGGCCCCAGCCTGGAGACGGAGGGTGGAACACGCGCCCATGTCCCCAGGCCAGGTGTTCCCAGCCTGGAGACAGAGGGTGGAACACACACCCATGTCTCTAGGGTGCACGTCGCCTGCATGGAGACGGAGGGTGGAACACATGCCCATGTCTTCGGGCCATGCTTCGCTCGACCACCGAAGGGGATCGGGTACTTGCCCATGTCTCCGAGTCCGGCTCGGTCCGCCTGGGGACGGGGAATCGGGTACCTATGCAAGGCCCCCAGGCACCCCAGTGAGGCGCGCTGGGGCACCGCCTTGGGCGCCAGACTCACGCGTAGCGGAAGGGTCCCACCTAGCTCCGCCCGCAGCGTAGGGGGCTGCGGCATTATTACAACAACAACATCCAATGTCAGGCTTTGGAGCATCCGAGGCCCCGTTTCGAGGTGGGCCTTCCCTGTGGAGAGCACGGGGGGCTCCCCCCCTCGAGGGCCTGTCCGGAGCCGACCCCATTTTGCCGCACCAAGCCTAGGGGCGGGAAGTGGGCTTCATGTCCAAGAGGCATGGAGCTCCCTATACACCCCCAGGACCAACCCGTGACATTCTCACACAATAATGAGTGGGTTGTATACGCCCGGAGCCCCTCGAGGACGTGAAGGGGTTCCATCCCATGCCCAAGTGGAAGCCCCATGCTCTGCACTAGCGGACAACACTGTTTTCCAATGACTATGCCCATGCAACATGGATGCCCTATGCTCCACGCTGGAGGAAGGCGAAGAAGAAAATTAGCCTAGGTGTCGGACGCGGCTGTTCCTTGCTTGTTTTGTATTCGAATTTGTGGCCTTTTGGAATGAAATTTGGAGTTCTTGCGTTTTTCTTCTGGAAAGAGGGTGTGTCATTCTTTTTGGTAACGATTTCCGTTTTGCATCTCACTTTCCTTTGGAAGTTCGGTAATGGCCGGCCCCTTCCCCTCCCACGAGCGAATGGAAGTGGAGGTTGGACGCGGTGGACGTGCTACCGCGCACACCCTACGAAAAACGATCATTCGGATCAGTCAGAACACCTGGCAAAAGGGAGTACGGTGCTATGCATCACGTCAGACGGGAGTACCCTCAAAGGTCTTTTCAAAAATACATTCAAGTCGCCACAAGGCCACACTCATAACCCTGACAACTAAGCAAGAAGACTACTTACGGAGACATGCTATTATCGTCGCCCTCATCATCACCACCACCGCCGGGCTCGCGCTCCCCGGCTTCAGCATGGTCCTCCGGTTCATCAGGAGAAAACTCCGCTATCAAGTCCTCCACATGGTCCTCCACCCACTCGGCAAGGGCACGTCGAATCACTTTGGGCACGGGGGCAAGCACTGCCTCGAATTCGAAGTGCGGATCGAGGCAAAGGAGATGGATGAAGATGCGCGAGGCTGCCCGTGTGAGGAAGTCGCGGTGCTTCTCCTCCATGAGCTCATGGATCTTCTTCGCACCCCCTTCAAGGCACTTCATGACCCTGGAAAAGAAGCCTAGGTACCCGGCATCGTCAGGGACGAGAGGGATCGTGATGCTCTCGCCGCAGATGTTGCTCAAGGCCCGTTGTGCGTCTTCTCGAGGGATTGGAACATCTTGGAGTGCGTGTATTGAAGGTCGCAGGAATGATTCACCTCATCCGAAGCCTTCTCCATGAGGGAAGTGACGCCCTTCACCTGCTTCTAGAGAAAAGACAGCTCAGCCTTGGCAGCCGTCTGGGCATCCATCGCAGTTTTTTGGCATCGCTCCGCCTGATCTAACCTTCTCCTGAGGTTGTCGGCCTCGCTTTTCAGCTTGTCGGGTCGCCTGCAAAAATGAGATTCCTGAAGCTTCAACTTGATGCGATAATCCTGGAGAAGGGAGCGCCGAACCTCCGCCACCTTGTTGTTGATCTCCTCCTGAAGCTTCGCCTCGCGGGTGGCGAGGGACACCTGGTGCTCCCTCACCTCCAGTCTCTCGCGCTCCAGGCTCTGCTCCAGCGCCTCCGTCGTTAGCGCGTCTTTGGGCACGCGGGGTCCCGCACCGCCAGTGGGCAACATGATCGTCAGGTCATCAAGTGTGGCCCTATGCGCCTGGATTCGCCTTTCAAGGGCGACATTGGAGGCTTGAAGCTCCTCCAAGCGTTCCTTCGAGGCCTTGCGTCGGCTGTCAGGAACTTGGGCCTCTGCAAGGGCGCAATTGCGGGCCTCCACCGCTGCGGCAAGGGAGCCCTCAGCGTCTGCACGGGCGCGCTCGCGTTGTAGGCGGTCGAGATTTACGACGACCCCAAGACGGTGCCATTCCTGTGCGAGGCGCAAGAGTTCCACCTTGAGGCGGGTGTAGGTGTCGGCGAGCTCTGCCCCCAGGAGCCCCAATGTGTTCGCTGTGGGTTGGACCAGACTACACCGCACGGCGCTTCGGTCACTTGCGAGATCGAGGGCCCAACCAGGATCAACGCCTTCCCTTGAACAAGTTGGGAAGGCATGCGAGGGGCCACATGACCCCAACGCATGCTCGGAGGCTAGGAGCCCCCGTTTTCTCCCCAGGTGGAAGCCGCTCCCCACAGGGACCTGCGCCTTCGCTCGAGGAGGGCCCAAGGGCACGACACGACTCATCCCAAGGGAAGACCGTCAGCGTGGGGGGGGGGAGGGGCGTAGCTCCTCCCCTACAAGTTGGGGGCCACGTATGCAAAAGATCGCGGGAAGCTCGCGCTCTGGACCTCCCAAGGGCCGCACGAGCTTGGGTATGGGCGCCCTTCTGCACAGAGTTCTGCAGCCCGCGAAATACAAGGACATGATGGGCCCGGTGGCCTCAGGAGGTGGCAGTGATGTCACCTCTTTCCCTTCGTCAGGGGGAACCTGCGGAACAAAAATTCAGAAGGAGTGCACCAAGAAAAGGCCGAGGGGGCACCGACGCTTACTCATCCACGATGATCCACTTCCTCTTCATCCGCACCCACCATGCCGAGCAGCGGCTGCCCCGAGGCCCCTTCCTCTTTCGGCGAGCGCGGGGGCCCAAGGACGTCGCGTCGGCGACCGATGTCTGGCACCCTATAGCGGAGGCGGCGGCCTGCTTCATCAACATGGTGTCATCCTTATCCCCGGGCTGGGCGGTATCAAGATCCCGGGATGTAGGACGCCCCACCTCGGCCAAAGGAGGAGCCATAGCCTTAGGACCCCTAGGACTTGAGACCCTCACGGGGGGATCACCCTGGGGACCCGCTCCCTCCGGAGGAAGAAACCCCCACTCATCAAAGTGCAGCACCTTCTGGGCAAAGGCTTCCTATCCTTGTGGTTGTACAAGGGGAGGACATCCCAGGGAATCTCATCCGATTCCCTGCCCGTCAGGCAGCAGAGCAGTTCACGCGGAATGTTGGGAGGAAGAGAAGGGACCTGGAGCCTAATGGAGTCATGAGGGCATGCGTAAGTCCACATCGGGTGGGAATGGCACTGAAGAAGAGCTATTCATCAAAGGGAAAAATCCCGAACCACCATTGCCATTGTCTCACCTGCCTTCTTCACTTCCGCTAGCCCGACCAAGACCTGCGCGAGCCACGAGTTGACAAGCTCCTCGTATTACCACACGGGGCTCAGCACTGCAGGAACCGATGGGGTTGAAGCAGGGGGCCGGCCTGAGCAGCATCGACACCCACCCACTGCCTCCGGAATCCTTCTGCATTCGGGGAAATTCGGGCGTCGGGGGCCCCATCGACCATCGCAACGACCGCTACAGTGTCCCTAGGGTTCAACTGGAGGGAGAAGAAGTGGCAAAGCAGTGCTACAGAAGGGGGTACGCCGATGAAGGCCTCACACAGGAACGCGAAGGCGGAAAGGAGTATGATGGAGCCGGGGTCAAGATGAAGCACATGAACCTGATAATGCGAGAGCATGGCGGAAAACAAATATAAGAACGATGGCAACAAGTCTGAGAGGAGGGCATGGAGATGAAGGGGAATGACGGTGGCCTCTAGCTCGGTCAGAGGCCGTGAGCCCAGCCAGATCTTTGTCGCCCCCGCTCGTTGGAGTTGGCAACGACTGCCAGTAGAACCTTTTCCAACCCTTCAAGATTGACCACCAACGATCGCCCTAATGTATGCTCCGGCACCAAAGAAGGCCCCGATGTCTTTGGACCCTCACCCTCTCTCTTCTTGGGGGCTATGGTAGGCGGAAAGGTCGAGGCAGACGCAAGATTTGTCAGATATGGCGCAATCCACAGGAGAGGGGAGAACGGATAGTGGGACCGATGGGGAACAAAGATGGCTCAGTGGCGTGCACTAGGCTATTTGACAGCCCGGGCAGTTGCCGAGGTAGCATGAAGAAATGGAGGCATCAGCGTCTCGGCGGGCGCCGCATGTCAGGCCTGGCCCGCAGGCGGTAGGGGCCCTTAGCGCTGTGGGCCATCTTCTATAGCTTCACCCAGAAGCCAACTTGAGAGCGCCTTGGGCCCGGGCGCTGCTGTTGGCGTTCTGGGGTCGAGCGTACCGAGACTTGCCAGCCTACGGCCCAGGGCATGGCCCACTCCGATGGCCAGGTACGGCTCAGCGCGGCCTCATTCAAGACAAGGCCCTCGCGAGAGCCCCGCACATGCGAGGAGGACGACACCAAGACCCTTGAGGGGAGGAGGCCTCCCCAGGTCGCCTCCTGAGGGGCGGAGATCTCTATGCAATGCTCGGCCTCGGGTGGTCAAGGATGACGCAAGGCAAGCCAGGCAGGCACCAGTGTGCGCAGGGAGACAGCTTCCTCTTTGGTGCAAAGGAGGCAAAGACGTACGCAGGTTCCCAAAGTACCCCCAAAGGTTTCCATTCCAGCGCAACAAGACCAAGACCACGAGTCCGACAGGGCGGATGTCATCACCGAGCCCACCACTACATCACCACTGGCTACTTTGCAGGTGAAGACCACCTTTTGTCAGGATAAGGGTGTACTCCTTGTCCCCCTTCAAATTTAGCCATTGTGGGATCCCTTCCTGCCATTGTGATAAGGGAAGAGGACCTGGGCCACTATAAATCGGGGATAGGCTGCTCAGTAGAGGGGGAGACAGAAAAACACCACTCGAGCACCCTCGCAATGTGAACCACCACTGTACTAGTTCATCGACAAACCTCCTCGTGAGGCAATCCACCAAAGGAAGGAGTGAGGTTTTACGCTTCACAGCGGCCCAAACATGGGTAAATCCTCGTGTGCTAGTCCTCTTCCCGTGATTGAGTGAGTTCGCCGGCCTAGGTTGTCGTGCGGTGAGCTTGAGGCCGAAGCTGGTGGGGATCTTCGTACACACCCCTAAGTTCGAACCTCTTTGGGTTTTGCGGAGCCTGAAATCCGACAAACTCAAATAAAAGAAAAGAATTTCATCGAAACACACTATTTTTTTGGGGTTTTTAGTTTTTCTGAAGAAAGCAATTTAACGAAGGAAAAAATGAAGAGCGAGAAAAACTATTGATATGGAAAAGCTACTAACAAGTAAAATAAACAAAAAATCTTTTTGGGTTATCTTTTAATACCACAAACTAATAAAATGAGAAAGAAAACCGAAAAGAAGCGAGAGTATTTTGGAGATTTTGAAGTTTTTCAAACACACAATAAGAAAATAATAATAAAGCGAACATGGATATACAATAAAAAAGTGTGAACACCGACAAATGAAATGTGTGAGCATGAATTTAATGTCGGTGAGAAATATGTACTCCCCCAAGCTTACGCCTTGTCCTAACTTGGCAATCATCATTTGTAATATCTATCTAGTCTAAGAGCATTGTAGTTAGGCGGGGGTACTACAACGTCCCAAGCCTGGCCTCAACCTCCATCGCAGAAAACTCGTTCCGGTAAGAGGTGATGCCCGGTGGCATGATGACATATCCTCGCCTGACATGAGAATCAAACAAAGAGGGTGCAAGCAATATAATAACATCGCGAGTAGCCTCGCTAAACAAAAAATTATAATGTTATGAGGAGGTTCAGGGTTATGAATAAAATGGTGATCTATCATAGCTTGGCGATCCCAATAAACACTAGGTAGCAAGTAATCATGAGGGCGTATATCAAGTTATCAACATTAAAGTCTTTCACCAAGCTAGTCAAATAAATACCCCCATAAGTTCTACCACTAGTCCTATTAGTGTGCAAGCAGCGTGCAATGTTAGCTCCTAAGGTGTGTTGAAGAAGTGAGCCTAGCTCACTTGGCTAGTGGGGTGGATGTACAACCTAGCCACACAGGTTCAAGTCCTCACGGATGCGAATTTGGGTTCTTATTATTTTAAAAAATCTTGCTGTGGGGGGATTCCCTTACAGTTTTCCTTTAAAAAAATTGTGTGTGTTACCATTTAAAAGTGCACGACATAAAATGGAGAGATCAGGGGCACTGTGTGTGCCGCCTTCATCCCTAGCAGTCGAATATTTCCCTATGAATAAAGAAAAGTAGTGCACTATGGGAAAGTGTAAACTGGTGACTCTGGATCTTGACACACCCCTATTTTCTCCCACAATTAACATGCTAAGGAAGTCCACAAACTCCCTCGCTTGAGGTTCTCTGAATTCCCCCTCAAGGGGAATCAAACATATTTGAGAAAATTCGGTAAATGGTATCTCATAATGTTCAACATATAAATCAAAGCATACCATGGAAACATCGAGCCTATTCATGAAATATAAGTTTTGCACAAGGAATTCTTATGGATGGGGTATAGTTCACACTCATCTGAGAGGAAGTTGGTCGAACCAACATTCTCTATTGGTTGCATGAACTCTTGGTGGAACCCGTCTTCTGTCATGAAGGCATGATGTGGCCACTCCCATGACCCAACCTCCGTACTCCACGAAATGTTGAGGTCACGATCCTGGACACCCCAACAATTCCTTTGGGAATCCAGCTTGAAGAACTTCTCCCCAAGAAGTTCATTTTCCAACGAACAAATTTCTGAAATTTTTGAGCCACAAAATCATGTGAACAAAACCTTGTAAGATTGATAGCAACTATTCATAGGGGTGCCTAGAGGCCATATAAAGCATTCAAACTACTTATAACTCAAAGAATTCAATATGCAAGCTCATTTTCACTAGCACATAGTGCAAAAAATGTGCAAGATATAATCCAATATAACAAGAACTAATTGGAGCAATCGATGTGTCACATACCAAGGAACAATCCTCAAAATAGTTTAAAAATGGAGCTCCATGCAAAGAGATCGAAATTCTTAGGTTTGAGAGAAAGAACACGAGAGAGAGAGCTACCCGGAAATTTTGCTGGAGGTAAGAGATGATATGAGCTGAAGGAATAAGTGAGTGGGTCCCTATGGCACCAACAAGGCACCTAGGTGCATCCATGGGGGGTGGCCGTGCCCTGCTGCCTTGTGAGCATCAGGTGCACCCCCGTGGGTTGTTTTTAGCTCTAGAAATTCTAATATTCTACAATAATTCATGTCAAAATTCTATGGCATTCTAAGCACTTTTATTTTTTGGGTCATTTTTCTATTGCACATTTTATTAAGAAAACTAGATAATCATGGCACTTTTCTATATTAAAATATAAATAATGGAGAGCAAACCAAAGTTACAGAAACTTGTGCCTACTAAATTTATTGACCACATGCTTCTCAAAAGGAATCCATTAATAAGGTCTATCAAGTCTTATTAATGAACTATTTTTGATTGGCATGAAACTGATTTTTTTTCGTACGACACTAAGTTACCTCAATGGGCTTATGCATATCCCCAACAATAAGACCATCATATTTATTCTTGACAGTAGATAGAGGGAATTTGAACTCTCCGAAAGTGATTGTTGGCATTTTCTCAATAGAAATGATATTATTAACCACAATTCGTTTCTTCGGAGAGTATACCGTGTGTTGATTACCATTAACATGAGAAGTGAGCTTGCTTTTGTTGCAATAAATAACATCCCTTGCCGTATTCAAAAAGGGTATACCCAGGATAATCGACATGTTGTCGTCCTCGGGCATCTCACAAATAACATAGTCTGTCAAAGTGCTAACGTTTGCAACAACAACGAGGACATCCTCACAAATCCCAATAGGTATAGCAGTAGATTTATCATCCATTTGCAAGATATTTCAGTAGGTGTGAGTTATTCAAATCAAGTCTTTTATATATAGAGAAAGGCATAACACTAATACCGGCTCCTAAATCACATAAAGGAGTTTTAACATAACTTTGTTTAATGGAGCAAGGTATAGTAGGTACGCCGGGTTTTCCAATTTCTTTGGTACTACACCATCAAAAGATTAATTAGCAAGCGTGCTGGAAATCTGAGTTTCTGGTATCTTTCTTTTATTAGTGACAATATCTTTCATATATTTTGCATAAGGAGGCACCTTCAGAAGATGAGTCAAGCGTGGGTGCAAAAATGCTGGCCTAAGGCTTTCAAACAATCTCTCAAAATCTTCCTCGTCCTTATTTTTAGAAGGCTTACAAGGGAATGGCATGGGTTTTTGAACCCATGGCTCTCTTTCTTTACCATGTTTTCTAGCATGAAATCTCTCTCCCCATACTGTTTATTATTAGGTGGTGGGTTCTCAAGATCAGCTGCAGATTCTATTTCTACATCATTATCAGATCTTTATCATTATTTGGCCGAGCTTCAATATGAATATCATCATTTTTGTTACTAGGTGCATATTCATTACCAAATTGTGTCTCGTCATCAGAAATAGAGCCATCATCATGATTCTCAGAAGGTTTTTTGATCATAGGTTCACTAGAATCATGCAAAGTACTATCATTTTTCCTTTTCTTTTTCTTCTTAGATTGATTAGGTACATACCTATTAATATTCTAAGAATATTGTTCAGTTATTTTAGGATGTCCTTCATAATAGAGGGGTTCTTGTATCATTCTACCACCTCTAGTCACAACTCTAACACCATGCTCATCCAGGTTATTATTCATTTCGGCAAGCAAATCATTTTGTGACTTAGCAACTTGTTCTAGCTAAGTTTGAATAGTCGATGAATGTTTACATAAACCTATAACATCATTAGCAATTCTAAACATAAAGTCACTAAAGTGATCAAACATCATAGAATTTCTTTCTAATTGATCCATAACATATATATTAAAATGTTCTTACTTAACAATGTGATTATAAAATTCATCCATTCATTGACTAGAAGTTTTATAATAAGGTATATCACCTTTCTCGAATGTACGGAGAGAAATTACCTCTACTACATGTGTAGGGATATCAAGTCCATGTATTTCTTCAATAGGTGGTAGATTCTTAACATCTTCACTCTTAATACATTTTTCTTTCATAGATTTCTTGGATTCTTGCATATCTTGTGGAATAAGGAATAGAATACCTCTCTTCTTAGTTATTGGTTCAGAAGGTGGTTCAGGAAGTGTCCAATCATTAACATTCTTAAAAATATTATTCAATAGTTCTGCAGCTTGTCCAACAATTCGTTCCATGAAAACAAAACCAACAGACCTATCTAGGTCGTCCCTAGATGCATCGGTTAGTCCACTATAAAAGATATCAAGTATCTCATTTTTCTTAAGAGGATGACCAGGCAAAGCTTTAAGTAGCTGGAGAATCCTCCCCAAGATTGAGGGAGATTCCCTTCTTCAATCTGCACAAATTTAAATATTTCCTGTAAAGCTGCTTGTTTCTTATGAGTAGGAAAATATTTTTTAGAGAAGTAATATATCATATCCTGGGGGCTATGCCACACAACCAGCAGCAAGATAAATGAGCCACTTATTAGCATCACCCTTTAGTGAGAAAGGAAAAACTTAAGGATATAGTAATAGCAAATTTTTCCTCATTAGCAAATAAGGTGGCAATATCATGAAATTTGGTATGGTGTGCCACAAAATTTTAGATTTATAACCATGTAAAGGATCATATTCTACCAAACTAATTAGCTTGGGATCAACAGAGAATTTCATTATACTTATTAGTAAAAAGTATAGGATAAGTAGCAAATTTAGGATCATATTTAATTTTCTTCTTCATAGGTTTTTTCCTTCATCTTACTAGCAGTTTCTTAAGGTCATCTCTACCATTAAAACAGGAAAGTCTCTAGCTATCTCCCCATCCATAAAATAAGCTTCAGTACACTAGGCATTTCAATTCTAGGCGGAGATCTAAACAAAGCAGGTGAATAATAGTTTTCATCAATTTCAATATTCTCAAGTTCTCTTGATTTAGCAATATGAGCATCAAGCAAATCACCTAGTGGCACATGTTCAGTTTCATCTAGCATAGTGATACATCCATTTTGCATCATGATTTCTTATTAATATTAGTGTTATTCTTGCCCATTATTCCCTATTATCATAAAATTCATATGCTCTTTCTCCCTAAATATGCAAGCTACATCACAAAGAGGGAAATATCTGGAAACTGGAATTCCGAACCAGAAAACGAAGAAAAAGGCAGAAAAATCACCAGACTCCAAATGACCTGAAACTTCACGGATAAATTATAGGGAATATTTAAGAACTATTGGGCCAAAAATATACTAGAGGGGTGCCACCTGGTGGCCACAAGCCAACAGGGCACATTGTGGGATTACTAGAAGAGGTGTCTAAAGGGGGGGATGAATAAACTACTTGAAAAAAATTAAAACCTAACCTTTTTACAATTTAATTACTTGCCAGATTTTAGCAATTCTAATAAGTCTAGTGCACCCTACACATGCTAGTCAATAAGTATAGCAACGGAAAGTAAAGACAAGCATATGTAAGAGAGTTGAGATAGGAAGATCAAACGCAAAGTTGACACAATGATTTTTGGTGTGGTTTCGATAGGTGGAGCTATCATACATCCATGTTGATGGAGACTTCAACCCATGGAGGGTAACGGCCGCGAGAGTCCACGGAGGGCTCCACCCACAAAGGGTCCATGGAGAAG
Organism: Hordeum marinum; assembly: GCA_022496015.1. Taxonomy (NCBI): domain Eukaryota; kingdom Viridiplantae; phylum Streptophyta; class Magnoliopsida; order Poales; family Poaceae; genus Hordeum; species Hordeum marinum. Next base: position 259,757,598 of record CM039674.1, on the reverse strand, counting down.
CAACCTTGTCTATTCCATCACGACCTTCGTTCATAGAGGACTAGCCTTACTCGGGGAAGATCTTCACGAAGTAGGCGATCTCCTTGCCCGTACAAACTTCTTGGTTCAATTCCACAACATGAAGTAGGAGGATCCCAAGAGACACCTAACCAATCTAGGAGGCACCACCCATGAAAAGCCAATATATGTGGTAAGTATGATGAAATCCTTGCTCTTATGCTTCAAAAGATAGTCTCCTCAACACTCAATCCCTCTCTCACAGATTTGGCTTGGATAGAAGAGATTGATTGGGTGGAATGCAACTTGGAGGCTAGAAATCAAGATCCATATGGTTGGAGTGGATGATCTTGATCTCAACACATGAGTAGGTGTCTCTCTCTCACAAAAATGGATGGGGCAAGTGTTTGTATGTTTTGAGTGCTTCCTCTATGATAGAGAGGTGGTGGAGGGGTTTATATAGGCATATCCATATATCCAACCGTTACAACATTATTTCTCAACTCGGTGAAACTGAAGTGAAAACTCGGTTGCACCGACTAGTGCAAAATGTGGCAACTTTTGGCATTTTGGTGAGACTGATATATAATTCTTGATGGGACCGAATTGGCTAACCTAGGCAGTTTCCAAATCTCGGTGTCACCAATTCCTAAATCTCGAATATTTCGAGTTTTAGAAGTGGGACAACAGAAGGTTTGTCATTGCTTTCGATTTCATTGAAAGTGAAAGTTGGTAGTACCGAGATGGTAGGGTTTGGCATAGTTTATGTCTAGGGCAAAGCTCGGTAGGGAAGAATTGGATTTGTTGGTGGCACCGATTTTGGACTTTAGGTTTTGGACAAAGTATATTTGTGGGAGAATGGATGAGTATTTTTGATGGCTAATCTCTAAGCACTTGAGCAACCAGATCATCATAATTCCTCATCCCCTTTTGATAGTATTGGCTTTCCAATGGACTCAAAAGTGATTTCTAACAAAATGTAAAATGTAGAGTCTTGAAGCTTGAAGCTTGGCCAATCCTATTCCTTTCCTTCTTCTTCTTTTATTGTGCGTTCTCCTCCAAATCCTTAGCCAATCCTCCCTATGGACTAAGCATGAAATAAACTAGTTAGAATTGTTAGTCAAAGAGACAATGTATGTTGTCATGAACTATGAAAACCACTAAGGGAGGTTATGTGGTTTCAGTCTCACCCTTTTTGGTAATTGATGACCACAAATAGTCAAAACTTCAAATTAAGATATGTAGAGATATATGAAGGCTTTGAGAGAGACATGACTAAGATATGCTCCCCCTAAATATGTGCAATCCTTTTTAGGTGATATTTTCTTTGGAATGCATGGACACACACATAGTAGGATGGGTATGATAAGTCATGTGTATCTTGGCTATATGCATCAAATATATATGAATGAAGTATCTCCATGTTCAAGATTCACTCTTGCGAGCAATATGTGCAAGAAGCAAGAGATCATCTTGATCAAGGATATGATGCATATACTTACCTTGGAGTTCTTGAGCATCTCAATAACAGGAACATGCTTGAGAAACCAATGTTAGAAAACTCAAGAATATTTCTATCATAAAGATGCAAATAGATTCAAGAGTACCAAGATATGGAAGACATATGGAAAATAGCATTTGATGATTGATATATCTCCCCCTATTTTTTAGGATAGATATGACTCCAAGAATATGTAGAACTTTCTCCCCTAAGTATGAATTTGTAGTACTTCTTCTCTCCTGAATATTAGCATGTCGATATTGGGAGTAGGTAGGGTGAGACAAGTCTAACACAAATAGACAGTCAGATCTAAATCATATTTTCTCTCTCTCCTTTAATGATTGAATGAATTTGGTCTACTCTCTCCCCTTAATATGGTATTTCTCCACTTTGGATTCACCCCAGTAATAAGCATAAGATTTATTATTCTCCCCCATGAATATTTCTCCCCTTAAACAAGCATAAGCTTTGACACTCTCCTCCTTTGGCATTAATTTCCAAAAAGAGTCAGTGGGAAGCCATCCTTGAGAATAAGGGTCATAGAAAGCAGTTGAGAGAAAGGGATCTTTGAGAGTAAGGGTTATATAGAGATTTTGAGACAAAGGGATCCTTGAATGCAATTTTCTTGTCCTTTAAGCATGTAATTTTTTTTAAGAATGTGGCAGAGATCATATGTGATTGCTAACAGTCATAGACATAAGAAAATGGCAATAAACACAGGTAATGGAAAAAGTCGGTGACCCCAAAGCATAGTGAGTCTGTAGAACCGATAAGGAAGTACTAGAGCTCTGGGGAAAATTGCTACAACCGAAGAGTCTTATATCGGTGGTACCAAAAAGGCTCTCGACAGTAATTCGGGATTATTGGTGGAACCAATTTTACCAACTCGGATGTACCGATGATCGAAACAGAAAGTTGGCAAAGTTATTCTTGGCCAGTTGTTGATGAAATTTATTTTCAGAGAAGATCTCAATGGTTAAACAAGGATTTCAAATGATTTTCAAGAAGATTTGCAATGAATTTTTCAACTAGATAGAGATTAATTGGTTCCAAGAAAGCATGCAACAACCAAACAAGATTCTCCATCTAGATGATGGTCGGTGACTAGGTCACCTATATTAGAGTACATTTACTTAGAAGCCCATTGGTGTACTAAAGTTTGGGCCTTTTTAGTACCCCATACTTCTGCACAGGCAGTTGTAGCCACACAAGCGACGAGGCTTACCAGGAGACCGCTAGAAGCTAATATGAAGACGTCAAGGAACATTCAAGTCAACAAGTACAAGACCGAAAGCCAGAGACTGGAACCCCGACAAGATCTTGCCGGGGGTGACCTACGGAGCCTTGGCAAGGAGTGCGCCTGGCAAGGCCTCGCCATCCTGCTAGCGTAGAGGCCAGGTGTTGACCCACCAGGATACGTGTCGAGGCACTGGCGATGGGGAGGCTAAGCGGTGCCGATGGGATGGCCTCCTGTCCCGTCCCATTGAAGGTCAGGGACACCTGATGGAGCATTAAATGCATTTGTCCTACATAGTCAGTGTTAGGTATGATAACACTGTAGCACTATGCACCTCGTGCATGCACTATACGCCACTGTTGGGATCCCTTTAGTCTTATAAAAGGAGGCTCAAGGCGTTACGAGAGGAGGCTTTTTCTTCCACCTTCCGGACACACACGTAGCAGCTGCTGATAGCGCTCCTGTAGCCACAACCCTAAAAACACTCATAATACACTAAAGCAGGTGTAGGGTTTTACGCTTCTCAGCGGCCCGAATCTAGGTAAAAGTCCCCCCTTGAGTCGTTTGTTCGATCTGCTCTTTGCGCATACCTTCCCCTCGCCAAACCACAAAGGGATCCTCGTGATCCCATAGGTGCCGTGCACCGACATCTTTGGCGTGCTAGGTAGGGGGCGAGGTTGTGTGAACCTGATCACACGATTGTGCGTCGGTTCCTTCATCGTCTTCATCACCATGGCCCCCCGAGAAGAAGGGTTTCACAGCGATTGACCTGTCCACGTCCTGCACGCCCGTAGCCACTCAGACAGGCGGCGGTGCAAGCGGAGGCCTCGAGCCTCCACGATGTTTTTGTGATCAAGACCAAGCCAGCGACACCGTTCACAATGACGGTGGCAATCCACACACCGCTAGATCTCTAGACGGAGCCGTGCGGCCTACGGGCGGCACGGTGAACTCCAGAGACGGCAGGGCACCTTCCAAGACACCTACGCCGGCGCATACGCTGTGGCCTTCTCAGGTTGCGCGCGATGAGCAGCGCTGCGACGTTAGTGGTTCTAAGCGCCCCCATGGAAAGGCCCCTATGCATCACACCTGAGATGTGCGGGACCAACATGCGCGCCAAAATGCTGACAGAGGTGGCGCACAGTCACAGGACCATGATGGAGATCCTTCTAACAAAGTTAGGAGTCAGAGCACCTCACGTTCATCGCACCTTCCACTGCCAACCTCGTCGGCAGAAGCATTGGCGCGAGTGATGCTGCTCCTGAATTCCCTCCTGTGGTAGAGAGCTTGATGAGTGGAGAGCTACTATTTAGAGCCTTGTCAGCTTCACTGATAGGGGTGGACTGCAGCGGGCGGAGCCCTCGCAGCAACGGTCCATCGAGTCAGCACGGACTAATGGCAACAAGGCCGGAGGTGGCACGACCACGGTGCACTCTCCTCTACGGAGACAGCAGCGGTCGCTGACTTGGCCGCTAGGCGCTGGTGGTGACGACTCCATGACGTTGTTTGATCTGCAACCCCGCCGTGATCAACGTCAAGTTCTCCGGGAGCGTACCAAAGAGGATGCTCAGACCACCATCAAGCGACAGCGGGAAACGTGCCATCAAGACGATAAGCACGCATGGGCCACTATAGACAAGCCTACGCCAGGGGTATCATGTCGACCTACACTATGAGTTAGGTTGTCCAGTGTTTACCCGTGAGCTGCAGCGAGTCCAGTGGCCCAATTCTCGGATGTTCAAATTGGAGGTCCCAGAGAAATATGACGGCAAGACCCACCCATCGGAGTTCTTGAGAATCTACACCATTGCCGTGCAGGCTGCCTGGGCTCGCGATGACAAGATACTCGCCAACTACTTCCTGTTGGTGCTGAAGCCCAACGTTAGGTCATGGTTGATGCATTTGCCAAAGAATTCCAATTCTTCCTGGGCAGACCTATGCCATGAGTTTGTTGGTGCCTTTACTGGAGGCCACCAAGCTCCTGGTCAAGCAAGCGATTTGCATCACATCCCCCAGAAGGAAGACGAGACCTTGCGCAAGTATATTCAAAGATTGAGCCGCATACATCACAACATCCCAGACATTCATCATGCTGCTGTAATCAGCGTGTTCCATCAGAACATGCGTAACCACAGGATGCGTAAAGAGCTAGCGATGAATAAGGTCAAGGATGTCGCCGAGCTCTATGCCCTGGCCGATAGGTGTGCTCGAGCTAAAGAAGGGAGGAGACTCCCTGGCGAGGATGCCAGTGCTGGAGTTGACTCTCATGAAGACCCTACCACCCTGGCAAGGAAAGGCCGATGGCAGAACAAGAAACACAAGGACAAGGCCATTATTGCCGTAGAGGAATCTCGCAACCCCAACCCCGCCAAGAAGACAAAGGTTGACAACCCCGACAAGGTGGTTGCTCGGTGAGCCTCTTGTTAGGCCTTGGCGGCTGCTGACAAGACAGAGGGCTCCGACAAGCAGTATTGCAAGATCCATCGCACTAAGGGCCATGATCTCAAAAACTACCGACAAGTCGAGCAACTTGCTGAGAGGCAAAAAGCTGAGTATGTAAGGCGAGACAAGGCCCAAGAAGGTGTAGAGGGGTCCGGCAAGAAATGCGGTGACCGAGGAGGTCGCTGCGGCAAGACCAAGCAGCAGGAGAGGCCCGCTCGAGGCCGTGACAAGGAAGAGGAGGATGATGATGGCAATGAAGAGGACGATGAATCGAGTGAGCACGAGTTTCAGAGAGCTACAAATGTCATGTACGTCGACGGAGGCGCCTCATTGCATTCTTCCCGCCGCCAACTCAAACAGTGGGCACGCGAGATTAATGCGACAAAACCATCTGTTGAAGCCCAAAAATCTCTGAGATGGTCCCACACGCCTATCATTTTCGACCCCGAGGATCACCCTGATCGCACAACAATGGTTGGGTGTCTGCCATTGTTGGTTTCGCCAACAACTAGCAACCTCAAAGTGACGAAAATGTTAGTTGACGGTGGGGCCAGTCTGAATCTGATCTCGCCTGATGTGATCAAGAGGTTGCAAATTCCTGACGAAGATCTCGAGGAGAGAAGCACTTTTCAGGGGATCAATCTGAGAAGGTGTGAGCCAAAGGGCAAGATCACATTGCCGGTAACATTTGGCAGTGACATGAATTTGAGAACATAGAAGATTGTTTTTGATGTCGCCAAGATACCCTTGCCGTATAATGGGATCCTTGGACACCCGGCGCTGGCCAAGTTCATGGCGGCATCACACTATGCTTAAAATGTGTTGAAGGTGCCCGGGCCGATCAGCGTCATCATGATAAACTCTAACAAGAAGGACACACTTATCTATGCCAACCAACTTTACCGGGAGGCAGTTGCAGCACCCGTCACCAAGGCACCTGCTCCTGCAGCTGAATCTCCCGGGGGGAAGAAGACCGAAAAGGCCTCTAGTCCACACCCCGGCAAGCGCGCCTCCTCGGAGTGTTGCGCTCCCATCGAGGATGTGCCAGAGAGATCCACCGGCAAGAACAAGAAATCCAAGGCAGCTCCACCAGAAACCAAGAACGTGCCTGTCAAGGAGGATGACACGGGAGGAACTTTCACCATAAGTTCCACCCTTGACGACAAATAGGAAAGCACGCTCATTGCCTTCCTGCGGGTGAACATTGATGTGTTTTCATGGAAACCATCTGATGTCCCCGGTGTTCCTAGGGAGGTAATTGAGCACCACCTTGAAGTCTGTCCCCACGCACAACCCGTCAAGCAGAAAGTTAGGAAACAAGCCTTGGAGCGACAAGAATTTATTGCCAAAGAATTCAGAAAATTGGAAGCGGTAGGCTTGGTGAGAGGAGTGCTCCATCCAACATGGTTGGCCAATCCAGTTGTAGTGCGCAAGGCGAATGGAAAATGGAGGTTGTGCACTGATTATACAGATCTCAACAAAGCCTATCCAAAAGATCATTTCCCCTTGCCGTGCATCGACTAGATTGTGGACTCCACTGCAGGCTATGATTTGCTGCCATTCCTCAACACTTATTCAGGATACCACCAGATCTTCATGTCCACGGAGGACAAAGAGAAGACCACATTTATCACCCCGTGTGGTATGTATTGCTTTCTACGTATGCCTTTCGGGTTGAAAAGTGCTATTTCTACATTTGCAAGAGCAGTCCAGATTTGTTTTGAGCCTCAACTACATAGATATATGGGAGCCTATATGGATGACATAGTGGTTAAAACCAAGGACAAAGCAATGCTAGTACAAGATCTGGAAGAGACGTTTCCAAATCTGTGCAAAATCAACTTGAAGCTCAATCCCGAGAAGTGTGTGTTTGGTGTTCCGTCCAGCAAGCTTCTCGGGTTCTTTGTGCCTCAGCGAAGGATCGAGGTGTACCCTGACAAGATCAAAGCAATTGAGCAGATTGAAGCACCAAAACGCGTCAAGGATGTATGTCGTCTTGCCGGCTGTGTCATGGTTTTATCACGGCAGATGTCCGGATGGATGGACTTTGGTTCGAGGCCATCGCCAATGAGGTGGACTCAAAGGGGTTAATTGGGACGAAAGACACGGGTTTACCCAGGTTCGGCCCCTCAAATCGAGGTAATAGCCTACGTCCTGCTTGTGCTTGTATTGCTTGCGTATCGATTACAAGGGGCTAAAAGCTTGACCTAGTCCTCGATTGCCTGTCCTCTAAATATGACCCGTGCGGGTCGGGGTTTCCATTCTCCCGCCCGTGCCTCTGCTTCTTCGTCTTCTTCCTGTCGCCGCCCAGCGCCTTCGAGCTCTGCGCCGACGCCGTCCATACATCGTCCCCGACCTTGGCCGCTGCATCACGCTGAACGTACCAGAGATCCATCCGCCTCTGCCGTGCCGTCTCCGGTAAGTTTTCCTGCTCCCTAGAGGGTCACCGTCGTAGTAAGGTTTTCTCCGGTGCTCCGCCGCCGTTGTTTGGGTTCCAACTCTGTTTCCGCCAGCGCATTACGACACCGCTGACGTCTTTAGGATGTGCTTTTGCTCCGCCGCCGCACACGGGCCGGCCGCGCGTAATTGTTGGAAATATGCCCTAGAGGCAATAATAAATTAGTTATTATCATATTTCCTTGTTCATGATAATCGTTTATTATCCATGCTATAATTGTATTGATCGAAGACTTAGATGCATGTGTGGATACATAGACAAAACCATGTCCCTAGTATGCCTCTAATAGACTAGCTCGTTGATCAAATATGGTAAAGGTTTCCTGGCCATTGACATGAGATGTCATTTGATAACGGGATCACATCATTAGGAGAATGATGGGATGGACAAGACCCAAACTACAAACGTAGCATATGATCGTGTCAGTTTAATGCTATTGTTTTCTGAATGTCAAGTATCTATTCCTATGACCATGAGATCATGCAACTCACTGACACTAGAGGAGTGCCTTGTGTGTATCAAACGTCGCAACGTAACTAGGTGACTATAAAGGTACTCTACAGGTATCTCCAAGGGTGTCTGTTGAGTTGGTATGGATCAAGACTGGGATTTGTTACTCCGTGTGACGGAGAGGTATCTCAGGGCCCACTCGGTAATACAACATCACAATAAGCCTTGCAAGCAATGTGACTAAGTGTTAGTCACGGGATCTTGTATTACAGAACGAGCAAAGAGACTTGCCGGTAACGAGGTTGAACTAGGTATGGAGATACCGACGATCGAATCTCGGGCCAGTAACATATCGGAGAGCAAAGGGAACATCATACGGGATTAACTGAATCCTTGACATAGAGGTTCGATCGATAAAGATCTTCGTAGAATATGTAGGAACCAATGTGGACATCCAGGTCCCGCCATTAGTTATTGACCGTAGAGGTGTCTCGGTCATGTCTACATAGTTCTTGAACCCGTAGGGTCTGCACACTTAAGGTTTGGTGACGTTTCGGTAGTATAGAGTTATGTATGGTGGTGACCGAAGGTTGTTCGGAGTCCCGGAGGAGATCCCGGACGTCACGAGGAGCTCCGGAATGGTCCGAAGGTAAATGTTGATATATAGGAAGTCCCATTTTGGTCGCCGGAAAAGTTTCGGGCTAATCGGTAATGTACCGGGAGTGCCGGTCGTGTACCGGGAGACCTCCGGGAGGGGTATTTCGACCCAAGAGGCTTCATGGGCTGTGGGAGAGTAAATACCAGCCTTTTGTGGGCTGGTGGAAGTCCCACACAAGGCCCATGCGGCTGGGAGAAAAAGCCCAAAGGGAAAAAGGTGGAAAAAGGCCAAAAAAAAGGAGGAATCCTAGTCCTACTAGGATTGGAGGAGGAGTCCTCCTCTCCTCCCCACTTTGGTCGACCCAAGGGCTGGCTTTTTGGCAGCCAAGACTCCTTCTCCTCTCCTCCTATATAGACTAGAGGATTTTAGGGTTTTGGCACAGAATTTTCAGCCACGTGCTACCCGTTCCTCTAGTGCATAGTTTCTCCTCTAGATCGGTTTTCTGCAGTGCTTAGGCAAAGCCCTACCGGAATAGCTCCACCACCATTGCCACAGCGCCGTCACGCTGCCGGAGAGCTCTTCTACCTCTCCGCTCCCTCTTGCTGTATCAAGAAGGCGGAGATCATCATCAAGCTGTACGTGTGCTGAACGCGGAGGTGTCGTCCGTTCAGCGCTAGATCGGAAGGACCGTGACGAGATCGCGGGACGGATTGTGATGAGATCGCGGGACGGATCATGATGAGTTCGCGGGACGGATCGTGATGAGATCGTGGGACGGATCGTGATTGGATCGCGGGACGGATCGTGATGAGATCGCAGGACGCTCGGCGATTTGGATCGCGAAGACGTTCGACTACACCAACCGCGTTTCTTAACCCTTCCCGCTTAGCGATCTACAAGGGTATGTAGATCCACTCTCCCTCTCGTAGATTCTCATCACCATGGATAGATCTTGCATGTGCGTAGGAAATTTTTTGTTTCCCATGCAACGTTCCCCAACAGTGGCATCATGAGCTAGGTCTATGTGTAGATGAGATCTCGAGTAGAACACAAAAGGTTTGTGGGCGTTGATGCTTAGATTGCTTCGTCCCTTGGTCGGATTTTGGTTCAGCGTTATTGTGAGATGAAGCGGCCCGGACCAACATTACTCATACGCTTACGAGAGACCGGTTCCCTCGACCGCAACTTGTTGCATAGATGGCTTGCGGGTGCCAGTTTCTCTCACTTTAGTTGGATCGGATTCGACAAAGGCGGTCCTTGAGAAAGTTGAAAAGCAACTAGTGTATCACTGTTGTGGTTTTTGAGTAGATGAGAATTGTTCTTGCTAGATACCCATAGCCGCCACGTAAAACATGCAACAACAATTAGAGGACGTCTAACTTGTTTTTGCAGGGTATGTTGTGATGTGATATGGCCAATTACATGATGTGATATATGTGATGTATGAGATGATCATGTGATGTATAGATTATCACGACTTGCATGTAGATGAGTACGGCAACCGGCAGGAGCCATAGGGTTGTCTTTAATTATTGTATGACCTGCGTGTCAATCATTAAGCACTATGTAATGCTTTACTTTATCGCTAAACGGTAGCAATAGTAGTAGAAGCATGGTGGGCGTGACAACCCCGATGGCGACACGTTGATGGAGATCAAGATGATGGAGATCATGGTGTCATGCCGGTGACAATGGAGATCATGCCGGTGCTTTCATGATGGAGATCAAAAGCACAAGTTCATGGCCATATCATGTCACTTATGATTTGCATGTGATGTTAATCCTTTTATGCACCTTGTTTTGATTAGGACGACGGTAGCATTATAAGGTGATCCCTCACTTAATTTCAAATTAAATTGTGTTCTCCCCGAGTGTGCATCGTTGTGAAAGTTCTTCGTGTCGAGACACCACATGATGATCGGGTGTGATAGACTCTACGTTCACATACAACAGGTGCAAGCCAGTGTTGCACATGCAGAACACTCGGGTTAAACTTGACGAGCCTAGCATGTACAGACATGGCCTCGGAACACAAGAGACCGAAAGGTCGAACATGAGTCATATAGTAGATATGATCAACATGATGATGTTCACCATTGTAACCACCTCAACTCACGTGATGATCGGACTTGAGTTGGTGAATTTGGATCATGTATCACTCGAATGACCGGAGGGATGTCAATTTGAGTGGGAGTTCTTAAGTAATATGATTAATTGAACTCATTATCATGAACATAGTCAGTAGTGTCTTTGCAAATTATGTTGTAGATCACTTGCTCGCTCTATAGCTCCCTTGAATTTTTATATGTTCTAGAGAAATAGAGTTGAAAGATGTTGGTAGAAATATTGGGGACTAGGTCCGTGATCTGAGGCTTGTCCTCATTGCTGCACAGAATGCTTATGTCCTTAATGCACCACTCAGTGCGCCAACCCCTCTAGCGTGGTTTGTAGATGTTGTGAACATCTGACAAGCACGTTCTGATGACTACTTGATAGATTAGTGCGTCATGCATTACGGCTTAGAATTGAGGCTCCGAAATGTTTTGAACATCACAGAACATATGAGATGTTCTAAGAGCTGAAATTAGGATCTCAGGCTCGTGCCCATGTTGCGAGATATGAGATCTCCAACAAGATTCTTTGCCTGCAAGATGAAGGAGAATAGCTCAATCGTTGAGCATGTGCTCAGATTTTCTGGGTGCTACAATCGCTTGAATCGAGTGGGAGGTTATCTTCCAGATAAGATAGTGATTGATATAGTTCTCCAAGTCACTGTCACTAAGCTACTAGAACTTGGTGATGATATAAAATGCTAGGGATAGAAATAATGATCCCTGAGCTGTTCACGATGTTTGACACCGCAAAGGTAGATATCAAGAAGGAGCATCAAGTGTTGATGGTTAGTCAAACCACTGTTGGGGAACGTTGCATGGGAAACAAAAAAATTCCTACGCACACGCAAACCTATCCATGGTGATGAGCATCTACGAGAGTGAGAGTAGATCTACGTACCCTTGTAGATCGCTAAGCGGGAAGCGTTAAGAAACACGGTTGGTGTAGTCGTACTTCTTGGCGATCCAAATCGTCGAGCGTCCCGCAATCTAATCACGAACCGTCCCGCGAACCAATCATGACCGTCCGGCGATCTCGTCATGATCCGTCCCGCGATCCGATCACGAACATCCCGTGGCCTTGATCACGATCCTTCCGATCTAGTACCGAACGGACGACACCTCCGCGTTCAGCACACGTGCAGCTTGATGACGATCTCCACCGTCTTGATCCAGCAAGAGGAGGTGGAGAGGAGAGAGAGTTCACCGGCAGCATGACGGCGCTCCAGTGATGGTGGTGGTGGAGCAATTCCGGCAGGGCTTCGCCTAAGCGCTACAGAAAACCGATCTAGAGGAGCACCGATGGAACGGGTAGCACGTGGCCGTAAGTTGTGTCCTGTGTGCTAGCCCTGCCCCTCTATTTATATGTTGAGCCCTGGGGTCTAAACTTGGAGCAAAAACCTCTACAAGGTCGATTTTGCCCGCACAAGGTCGGTTTGGCCCGTAAGAAAAGAGTCCAACTCGGATCCCTGCAGTCCCGCGCACAAGCGGTAGTACCGCTTCACGAGCGGTAGTACCGCTTCACAAGCGGTAGTACTGCCTTACTGCTTAAGGCATCAGCAAAACTTCCTTTTTCCCTTTCCAATACCTCGTGGGTTTTACCCCATTGGTCCATATAAAGTGTTGCTGTACCCGAACACTTCGGTAAGCATCCGGAACCCCTTCCGGTTAATTCCGGAACTCTTCCAGAGATCAAAACACTATTATCACATATATAAATATTTATCTCCAGACTCTTCCCAAGATCCTCGTCATGTCCGGGATCGTATCCGAGACTCCGAACATCCTTCGGTCACCATCATACATAACTCCATACTACCGAAACGTCACCAAACCTGAAGTGTGCAGACCCTGCGGGTTCGAGAACTATGTAGACATGACCGAGACACCTCTACGGCCAATAACCAATGGCGGGACCTGGATGTTCACATTGGTTCCTACATATTCTACGAATATCTATCGGTCGAACCTCTATGTCAAGGATTCAGTTAATCCCGTATAACGTTTCCTTTGTTCTTGGTATGTTACTTGCCCGAGATTCGATCGTCGGTATCTCCATACCTAGTTCAATCTCGTTACCGGCAAGTATCTTTACTCGTTTCGTAATACAAGATCCTGCAACTAACAATTTGTCACATTGCTTGCAAGGCTTATTGTGATGTTGCATTACCGAGTGGGCCTCGAGATACCTCTTCGTCACACGGAGTAACAAATCCCAGTCTCGATCCATGCCAACTCAACAGACATCATCAGAAATACCTGTAGAGCACCTTTATAGTCACCCAGTTACGTTGCGACGTTTGATACACACAAGGCACTCCTCCAATATCCGTGAGTTGCATGATCTCATGGTCATCGGAACATATACATTGACATGCAGAAAACAGTAGCAATAAACTGACACGATCATATGCTACGTTTGTAGTTTGGGTCTTGTCCATCACATCATTCTCCTAATGATGTGATCCCGTTATCAAATGACATCACATGTCAATGGCTAGGAAACCCTGACAATCTTTGATCAACGAGCTAGTTCACTAGAGGCATACTAGGGACACAGTGTTGTCTATTTACCCACACATGCAATGTGTTTCCAATCGATGCAATTATAGCATGGATAATAAACGATTATCATGAACAAGGAAATATAATAATAAACACTTTATATATTGCCTCTAGGGAATATTTCCAACAGTCTCCCACTTGCACTAGAGTCAATAATCTAGTTCACATTACTATGTGATTTACATGGTAATGAATCGAACACCCATATAGTTCTGGTGTTGATCATGTTTAGCCCTTGGAAGAGGTTTAGTCAACGGGTCTGCAACATTCAGATTCGTGTGCACTTTGCAAATATTTATGTCCTTCTCCTCAATGTAGAACCGGATGGAGTTGAAGCGTCGCTTTATGTGTATGGTCCTCTTGTGAAACCTTGGTTCCTTGGCTAGAGCAATGGCACCAGTGTTGTCATAGAACAGATTTATTGGATTCAGTACACTAGGCACTACTCCAAGATCTGTCATGAACTGCTTCATCCAGACACCTTCCTTCGCTGCCTCCGAGGCTGCAATGTACTCTGCTTCGCACGTAGAATCAGCTACCACGCTTTGCTTGGAACTGCACCAGCTTACCGCTCCCCCGTTAAGAATAAATACGTATCCGGTTTGCAATTTAGAATCGTCTGGATCAGTGTCGAAGCTTGCATCGACGTAACCCTTTACGACGAGCTCTTCATCACCTCCATAAACGAGAAACATGTCCTTAGTCCTGTTAAGGTACTTAAGGATATTCTTGACCGCTTGCCAGTGCTCCATTCCAGGATCACTTTGAAACCTTCCAGCCATACTTATGGCAAGGCTGACATCGGGTCTTGTGCACAGCATTGCATACATGATAGAGCCTATGGCTGAAGCATAGGGGATGGCGCACATCTTTTCTTTATCTTCTGCAGTCACTGGGCATTGAGTCTTACTCAACTTCACACCTTGTAACACAGGCAAGAACCCCTTCTTGGCCTGTTCCATTTTGAACTTCTTCAAAACTTTATCAAGGTATGTGCTCTGTGAAAGTGCTATTAAGCGTCTCGACCTATCTCTATAGATCTTAATGCCTAATATGAAAGCAGCTTCTCCTAGGTCCTTCATTGAAAAACTGTTATTCAAATATTCCTTCACGCTTTCTAGCATTTCTATATCGTTTCCGATCAGCAATATGTCATCCACATATAACACTAGAAACGCTATAGAGCTCCCACTCACTTTCTTGTAAATACAAGCTTCTCCATAAACTTGTATAAACCCAAACGCTTTGATCACCTCGTCAAAGCGCTTATTCCAACTCCGAGATGCTTGCACCAGTCCATAAATGGATCGCTGGAGTTTGCAAACTTTGTCAGCATTCTCTGGATCGACAAAACCTTCGGGTTGCATCATATACAACTCTTCCTCAAGGAAACCGTTGAGGAACGCCGTTTTGACATCCATCTGCCAAATTTCATAGTCGAAATAAGCAGTTATTGCCAACATGATTCTGACAGACTTAAGCATCGCTACGGGTGAGAAAGTCTCATCGTAGTCAACTCCTTGAACTTGTGAAAAACCCTTTGCCACAAGTCGAGCTTTATAGACGGTGACATTACCGTCCGCGTCTGTCTTCTTCTTATAGATCCATTTGTTCTGAATGGCCTTTCGCCCTTCAGGTTATACTTCCAAAGTCCATACTTTGTTTTCATACATGGATCCCATCTCGGATTTCATGGCCTCTAACCATTTCTTGGAGTCCCGGCCCATCACTGCTCCTCCATAGCTCGTAGGTTCATTGTTGTCCAATAACATAACCTCCAAGACAGGGTTGTCATACCACTCAGGGGTAGTACGCGGCCTTGTCGACCTACGAGGTTCAATAGCAGCTTGATCTGAAGCTTCATGATCACCATCATTAACTTCCTCTTCTACCGTCATAGGGTTCCACAGAAACATCTTTCTGTGCTGTGCTACTTTCTGGTTGAAGTAAAGGTTCAATAACCTCATCAAGCTCTATTTTCCTCCCACTTAATTCTTTCGAGAGAAACTCTTTCTCAAGAAATGTTCTGTTCTTAGCGACAAACACTTTGCCTTCGGATTTGAGATAGAAGGTATACCCGACTGTCTCTTCGGGTATCCTATGAAGACGCATTTCTCCATTTTGGGTTCCAGCTTTTCAGGCTGAAGCTTTTTGACATACGCATCACGTCCCCAAACTTTAAGAAACGACAACTTTGGCTTCTTGCCAAACCATAGTTCATATGGCGTCGTCTCAACGGGTTTTGATGGTGCCCTATTTAAAGTGTATGCAGCTGTCTCTAATGCATAACCCCAAAATGATAGTGGCAAATCAGCAAGAGACATCATAGTACGCACCATATTTAATAAGGTTCGATTACGACGTTCGAACACACCATTACGCTGTGGTGTTCCGGGCGGTGTCAACTGTGAAACAATTCCACATTGTCTTAAGTGACTGCCAAACTCATAACTCAGATATTCACCTCCTCGATCAGATCGCAGAAATTTAATCTTCTTGTTACGATGATTCTCAACTTCATTTTGAAATTGGTTGAACTTCTCAAACATTTCAGACTTGTGTTTCATCAAGTAAATATATCCATATCTACTCAAGTCATCAGTGAAGGTGAGAAAGTAACGATATCCACCGCACGCTGCAACATTCATTGGACCGCACACAGCAGTATGTATGATTTCCAATAAGTCACTTGCCCGTTCCATTGTTCCTGAGAACGGTGTTTTAGTCATCTTGCCCATCAGGCATGGTTCACATGTGTCAAGTGATTCAAAATCAAGTGACTCCAAAAGTCCATCAGCATGGAGCTTCCTCATGCGCTTTACACCAATATGATCTAAACGGCAGTGCCATAAGAAAGTGGTACTATCATTAACTACTCTACATCTTTTGGCATCAATGTTATGAACATGTCTGTCATCACTATCAAGATTCAATATGAATAAACCCCTAACATTGGGTGCATGACCATAAAAGATATTTCTCATATAAATAGAACAACCTTTATTCTATGATTTAAATGAGTAACCGTCTCGCAATAAACAAGATCTAGATATAATGTTCATGCTTAACGCAAGCACTAAATAACAATTATTCAGGTTCATCACTAATCCCGATGGTAATCGAAGAGAGAGCGTGCCGACGGCGATCACATCAACCTTGGAACCATTTCCAACGCGCATCGTCACTTCGTCCTTTGCCAGTCTTCGTTTATTCCGTAGTTCCTGCTTTGAGTTGCAAATGTGAGCAACCGAACCGGTATCAAATACCCAGGCACTACTACGAGAACTAGTAAGGTACACATCAATAACATGTATATCATATATACCTTGTTTGTCGTTGGCCACCTTCTTGTCAGCCAGGTACTTGGGGCAGTTCCGCTTCCAGTGACCAGTTCCCTTGCAATGAAAGCACTCAGTTTCTGGCTTAGGTCCATGCTTAGGCTTTTTTATAGAGTAGCAACTACTTTTCCATCCTTCTTGGTTTTACCCTTCTTGCCTTTGCCCTCGCCATTTTTCTTGAAACTAGTGGTTTTATTGACCATCAACACTTGATGTTCTTTCTGGATTTCAGACTCAATGACTTTCAGCATCACAAATAGCTCGGATGATGACTTGTTCATCCCGTGCATGTTATAGTTCATCACAAAACTTTTGTAACTAGGTGGAAGTGATTGAAGAACTCTATCGATGATCGCCTCTTGCAGAAGGACAATTCCCAACTCAGCTAGACGGTTTGAGTACCCAGACATTCTGAGTATATGCTCACTGATAGACCCGTTCTCCTCCATCTTGCAAGCATAGAATTTATCGGAGGTCTCATACCTCTCGATCCGGGCATTCTTCTGAAAGATAAACTTCAACTCCTGGAACATCTCATATGCTCCATGACGTTCAAAACGTCTTTGAGGTCCCGGTTCTAAGCCATACAATATTGCACACTGAACTATTGAGTAGTCTCCAGCACGAGCCTCCCAAGAGTTCTTAACGTCTTCGGAGGTCATGTCTTCTGGTTGGTCACCAAGCGGTGCATCAAGGACATATTGTTTCTGGGAAGCCGTAAGGATAATCCTCAGATTACGGGCCCAATCAACAAAGTTACTTCCGTCATCTTTCAACTTAGCTTTCTCTAGGAACGCATTAAAATTTAGGGGTGCTACTGCGCAAGCCATTGATCTACAATATAAATATGCAAAGGTTATTTAGACTATTGTTCATGATAATGAGTTTGGTTAATCAAATTACTAAAACTCCCACTCAAATTGACATCCCTCAGGTCATCTGAGTGTCACATGTTCCAAATTCACCAACTCAAGTCCGATCATCACGTGAGTTAAGCTGGTTTCAATGGCGAACATCATTATGTTGATCATATCTACTACATGACTCATGTTCGACCTTTTGGTCTCTTGTGTTCCGAGGCCATGTCTGTACATGCTAGGCTCGTCAAGTTTAACCCGAGTGTTCTGCACGTGCAAATCTGGCTTGCACCCGTTGTATGTGAACGTAGAGTCTATCACACCCGATCATCACGTGGTGTCTCGACATGACGAAGTTTCGCAACGGTGCACACTCGGGGAGAACACAATTTAATTTGAAATTAAGTGAGGGATCACCTTATAATGCCACCGTCGTCCTAAGCAAAACAAGGTGCATAAAAGGATTAGCATCTCATGCAATTCATAATTGACATGATATGGCCATGAACTTGTGTTTAAGATCTCCATCTTCGAAAACACCGGCATGATCTCCATCGTCACCAGCACAACACCATGATCTCCATCATCTTGATCTCCATCAATGTGTTGCCATTGGGGTTGTGGCGCCAGCCCTGCTTCTACTTCTATTGCTACCGCTTAGCGATAAAGCAAAGCATTACATAGCGCTTAATGATTGACACGCAGGTCATACAATAATTAAGGACAACCCTATGGCTCCTGCCGGTTGTCGTATTCACTGACGTGCAAGTCGTGAAAATCTATACATCACATGATCATCTCATACATCACATATATCTCATCATGTAATTGGCCATATCACATCACAACATACCCTGCAAAAACAAGTTAGACGTCCTCTAATTGTTGTTGCAAGTTTTACGTGGCTGCTACGGGTATCTAGCAAGAACGATTCTCACCTACGCATAAACCACAACGGTGATACATAGATTGCTTTTCAACCTTCTCAAGGACCGCCTTTGTCGGATCCAATCCAACTAAAGTGAGAGAAACTGTCACCCGCAAGCCATCTAAGCAACAAGTTGCGTCGAGGGAACCGGTCTCTCGTATGCGTACGAGTAATGTTGGTCCGGGCCGCTTCATCTCACAATCCCACCGAACTAAAATCCGACCAAGGGAGGAAGCAATCTAAGCATCAACGCCCACAAACCTTTTGTGTTCTACTCGAGATATCATCGAACCATCAACCTAGCTCTGATACCATTGTTGGGGAACGTTGCATGGGAAACAAAAATTTTCCTACGCACACGCAAACCTAACCATGGTGATGAGCATCTACGAGAGGGAGAGTAGATCTACGTACCCTTGTAGATCGCTAAGCGGGAAGCGTTAAGAAACACAGTTGGTGTAGTCGTACTTCTTGGCGATCCAAATCGCCGAGCGTCCCGCGAACTAATCACGAACCATCCCGCGAACCAATCACGAACCGTCCTGCGATCTCGTCATGATCCGTCCCGCGATCCGATCACGAACGTCCCGTGGCCTTGATCACGATCCTTTCGATCTAGTACCGAATGAACGGCACCTCCGCGTTCAGCACACGTGCAGCTTGATGACGATCTCCACCGTCTTGATCCAGCAAGAGGAGGTGGAGAGGAGAGAGAGTTCACTGGCAGCGTGACGGCGCTCCGGTGATGGTGGTGGTGGAGCAATTCCGGCAGGGCTTCGCCTAAGCGCTGCAGAAAACCGATCAAGAGGAGCAACGGTGGAACGGGTAGCACGTGGCCGTAAGTTGTGTCCCGTGTGCTAGCCCTGCCCCTCTATTTATATGTTGACCCTGGGGTCTAAACTTGGAGCAAACACCTCTACAAGGTCGATTTTTCCCGTACAAGGTCGGTTTGGCCCGCAAGAAAAGAGTCCAACTCGGATCCCTGCAGTCCCGCGCACAAGCGGTAGTACCGCTTCACGAGCGGTAGTACCGCTTGAGCGGTAGTACCGCTTGAGCCGTAGTACCGCTTCACAAGCGGTAGTACTGCCTTACTGCTTAAGGCAGCAGCAAAACTTCCTTTTTCCCTTTCCAATACCTCATGGGTTTTACCCCATTGGTCCATATAAAGTGTTGCTGTACCCGAACACTTCGGTAAGCATCCGGAACCCCTTCCGGTTAATTCCGGAACTCTTCCAGTGATCAAAACACTATTATCACATATATCAATCTTTATCTCCAGAATCTTCCAGAGATCCTCGTCATGTACGGGATCTTATCCGAGACTCCGAACATCCTTTGGTCACAATCATACATAACTCTATACTAACGAAACGTCACCAAACCTTAAGTGTGCAGACCCTGCGGGTTCGAGAACTATGTAGACATGACCGAGACACCTCTACGGCCAATAACCAATGGCGGGACCTGGATGTCCACATTGGTTCCTACATATTCTACGAAGATCTATCGGTCGAACCACTATGTCAAGGATTCAGTTAATCCTGTATAACGTTTCCTTTGTTCTTCGGTATGTTACTTGCCCATGATTCGATCGTCGGTATCTCCATACCTAGTTCAATCCCGTTACCAGCAAGTCTCTTTACTCGTTCCGTAATACAAGATCCCGCAACTAACAATTAGTCACATTGCTTGCAAGGCTTATTGTTATGTTGCATTACCGAGTGGGCCCCGAGATACCTCTCCGTCACACGGAGTAACAAATCCCAGTCTCGATCCATGCCAACTCAACAGACATCATCGGAAATACCTGTAGAGCACCTTTATAGTCACCCAGTTACGTTGCGACGTTTGATACACACAAGGCACTCCTCCGATATCCGTGAGTTGCATGATCTCATGGTCATAGGAACATATACATCGACATGCAGAAAACAATAGCAATAAACTGACACGATCATATGCTACGTTTGTAGTTTGGGTCTTGTCCATCACATCATTCTCCTAATGATGTGATCCCGTTATCAAATGACATCACATGTCAATGGCTAGGAAACCCTGACCATCTTTGATCAACGAGCTAGTTCACTAGAGGCATACTAGGGACACAGTGTTGTCTATTTACCCACACATGCAATGTGTTTCCAATCAATGCAATTATAGCATGGATAATAAAAGATTATCATGAACAAGGAAATATAATAATAAACACTTTATATATTGCCTCTAGGGCATATTTCCAACAACCACTAGTTTCGAGAAGGGCAAGAGCAAGGAGGGAAACTTCATGGATAGCAAGTCAGTTGCTACTCTAGTGAAGCAACCCAAAGTTGAACTCAAACCCGAGACTAAGTGCTTCGATTATGAGGAGAGCAGTCGCTGAAGCGGAACAACCCTAGATACTTGGTAGATAAGAAGGCTGGCAACGTCAACAAAAGTATATTTGATATACATGTTATTGATGTGTACCTTGCTAGTACTCCTAGTAGCACCTGGGTATTGGATACCGGTTTGGTTGCTAAATGTTAGTAACTCGAAATAAAAGCTACGAAATAAATGGAGAACTAGCTAAGGGTGAGGTGACGATGTGTGTTGGATGTGTTTCCAAGGTTGATGTGATCGACATCACACGCTCTCTCTACCTTCGGGATTAGTAACAAACCTAAATAAGTGTTATTTGGTGTTTTGCGTTGAGCATGAATGTGATTAGATCGTGTATATTGCAACATGGTTATTCATTTAAGTTAGAGAATAATGGTTATTCTGTTTACATGAATAATACCTTCAATGGTCATGCACCCAGTGAGAATGGTTTGTTGAATCTTGATCGTAGTAATACACATGTTCATCACATTGATGCGTAAAGATGCAAAGTTCATAATGATACTACCACATACTTGTGGCACTGCCGCTAAATGTCATATTGGTATAAAATGCATGAAGAAACTCCATGCTGGTGGATCTTTGGACTCTTTCGATTTCAAATTGGTTGAGACATGCGAACCATGCCTCTTGGTCAAGGATGACTAAGGACCCCGTTTTCTGGTTTGACGGAGCGGGCAAGTGATTTATTGAAAATGATCCATGTTGATGTATGCAATCCAATGAGTCTTGTAGCATGCGGTGGATATCGTTATTTTCTTATCTTCACTGATGATTTGGGTAGATATAATGTATGTTTACTTAATGAAACACAAGTCTGAATCGTTTGAAAAGTTCAAGCAAATTCAGAGTGAAGTTTAAGATCATCGTGACAAGATAAAAATATCTGCGATATGATCGTGGAGGTGAATATCCGAGTTATGAGTTTGGCATACAACTTTAGACAATGTGAAAGTTTTTTCACAACACATGCCACATGGAACACCGTAGTGTGATGGTATGTCCGAACGTCATAGTCATGCTCTATTGGATATGGTGCATGTTATGATGTCTCTTATCGTTTTTCTACTATAATTTTGGGGTTGTGCATTAGAGACAACTACATTCACCTTAAAATAGGGAACCATCTAAATCCGTTGAGATGACACTGTGTGAATTATGGTTTGGTAGAAACCTAGTTTGTCATTTCTTGATGTTTGGGGCTGCGACACTTGTGTGGAAAATGTTTTCACCTAATGAGCTCGAACCCAAAGCGGACAAATGCATCTTCGTAGAATACCCTAAGAACAGTTGGGTGAATCTTCTATCTCAGATCCAAGCGTAAAGTGTTTGTTGCTAGGACGGGTCCTTTCCCGAGAAAAAGTTTCTCTCGAAAGAACTGAGTGGGAGGAAGATAGAACTTGATGAGGTTGTTGAACCTTTGTTTCAACCAAAGAGTAGCGCAGCGCAGAAAGATGTTTCTGTGGAACCTACGTCAGTTGAAGAGGAAGTAAATGATGATGATCATGAAGCTTCGGATCAAGTTACTATCGAACCTCGTAGGTCGACAACGATGTGTACTTCTCCTGAGCGGTACGACAACCCTGTCTTGGAGGTCATGTTGTTGGACAACAATGAACCTACGAGCTATGGAGAAGCGATGATGGGCCCAGATTCCGACAAATGGTTAGAGGCCATGAAATCCGAGAAAGGATCCATAAATGAAAATGAAGTATAGACTTTGGTAGACTTGCTCATTGGACGGCAGGTCGTTGAGTACAAATGAATCTTTAAAATGAAGACAGACACTGATGGTGAATGCCACCATTTATAAAGCTCGACTTGCCGCAAAGAAGTTTCCGGCAAGTTCATGGAGTTGACTGCGATGAGACATTCTCACTCATAGCGATGCTAAAGTCTGTTAGAATTATGTTAGCAGTTGCTGCATTTTTTAATTATGAAATCTGGCAGATGGATGCCAAAACATCGTTTCCTTTCTTGAGGAAAGGTTGTATGTGATACAACCAGAAGGTTTTGTCAGTCCTAAGGATGCTAAAAGGTGTGCAAGCTTTAGTGATCCTTCTATGAACTGAAGCAAGCATCTCGGAGTTGGAATATACACTTTGATGAGGTGATTAAAGTTTTTGAGTCTATACAAAGTTTACGAGAAACTTGTATTTACAATAAAGTGAGTGGGAGCACTGTAGAGTTTCTGATAAGCATATGTGGTTACATATTGTTGATCGGAAATGATATAGAATTTCTGGAAAGCATAAAGGGTTGTTTGAAAAGAGTTTTTCAAAGGAAGACCTGGATAAAGCTACCTAATTGTTGAGCATCAAGATCTATAGAGATAGATCAAGATACTTGATGAGACTTTCAATGAGTACATACCTTGACAAGATTTTGAAAGTGTTCAAAATGGATCAGTTAGAGAAAGAGTTCTCGCCTGATTTGTAAGGTATAAAGTTGAGTTAGACTCAATGCCCAGTGACTACAAAAAATAGGGAAAAGATGAGTGTCATCCCCTATGCTTCAGCCATAGGCTCTATCATGTATGCAATGTTGTGCACAAGACCCGATGTCAGCCTTGCCATGAGTATGGCCGAAAGGTTTCAAAGTGATTCTGGAATGGAGCACTAGACAGCGGTCAAGATTATCCTTAGTAACTAAAAGACTAAGGAGATGTTTCTCGATTATGGAGGTGATAAAGAGTTCGTCGTAAAGAGTCATGTCGATGCAAGCTTTAACACCAATCTGGATGACTCGTAGTAGCAATCTGGATACGTATAGTGGAGATGCCATTTGGAATAGTACCAAGTGGAGTGTGGTAGCAGTGTTTACGGTTTGACATAGAAATTTGCAAAGTACACATGGACCTGAATGTCGCAGACCCGTTGACTATAAGACCTCTCTCACATGCAAAGCATGATCGAGCCCCAGAACTCATTGGATGTTAGATTCATAACAATGCAAATCACATGGTGATGTGAACTAGATTATTGACTCTAGTGCAAGTGGGAGACTATTGGAAATATGCCCTAGAGGCAATAATAAATTAGTTATTATCATATTTCCATGTTCATGATAACGTTTATTATCCATGCTATAATTTTATTGATCGGAGACTTAGATGCATGTGTGGATACATAGACAAAACCATGTCCCTAATATGCCTCTAATAGACTAGCTCATTGATCAAAGATGGTTAAGGTTTCCTAGCCATTGACATGAGATGTCCTTTGATAACGGGATCACATCATTAGGAGAATGATGGGATGGACAAGACCCAAACTACAAACATAGCATATGATCGTGTCAGTTTAATGCTATTATTTTCTGCATGTCAAGTATCTGTTCCTATGACCATGAGATCATGCAACTCACTGACACCGGAGGAGTGCCTTGTGTGTATCAAACGTTGCAACGTAACTGGGTGACTATAAAGGTACTCTATAGGTATCTTCGAGGGTGTCTGTTGAGTTGGCATGGATCAAGACTGGGATTTGTTACTCCGTGTGGCGGAGAGGTATCTCAGGGCCCACTGGGTAATACAACATCAGAGTAAGCCTTGCAAGCAATGTGACTAAGTGTTAGTCACGGGATCTTGTATTACGGAATGAGTAAAGAGACTTGCCGGTAACGAGGTTGAACTAGGTATGGAGATACTGACGACCAAATCTCGGGCAAGTAAGATACCGGAGAGCAAAGGGAACATCATACAGGATTAACTGAATCCTTGACATAGAGGTTCGACCGATAAAGATCTTCGTAGAATATGTAGGAACCAATGTGGACATCCATTCCCCGCCATTGGTTATTGACCATAGAGGTGTCTCGGTCATGTCTACATAGTTCTCGAACCCGCAGGGTCTGCACACTTAAGGTTTGGTGACGTTTGGGTAGTATAGAGTTATGTATGGTGGTGACCGAAGGTTGTCCAGAGTCCCGGATGAGATCCTGGACGTCACGAGGAGCTCCATAATGGTCCGGAGGTAAAGATTGATATATAGGAAGTCCCATTTTGGTCGCCGGAAAAGTTTCAGGCTAATCGGTAATGTACCGGGAGTGTCGGTCGTGTACCGGGAGACTACCGGGAGGGGTATTTCGACCCAGGAGGCTTCATGGGCTGTGGGAGAGTAAATACCAGCCTTTTGTGGGCTGGTGGAAGTCCCACACAAGGCCCATGCGGCTGGGAGAAAAAGCCCAAAGGGAAAAAGGTGGAAAAAGGCCCAAAAAAAGGAGGAATCCTAGTCCTACTAGGATTGGAGCAGGAGTCCTCCTCTCCTCCCCAATTTGGTCGACCCAAGGGCTGGCTTTTTGGCAGCAAAGACTCCTCCTCCTCTCCTCCTATATATTCTAGAGGATTTTAGGGTTTTGGCACAGAATTTTCAGCCACATGCTACCCGTTCCTCTAGTGCATAGTTTCTCCTCTAGATCGGTTTTCTGCAGTGCTTAGGCGAAGCCCTGCCAGAATAGCTCCACCACCATTGCCGCAGCGCCGTCACGCTGCCGCAGAACTCTTCTACCTCTCCGCTCCCTCTTGCTGGATCAAGAAGGCGGAGATCGTCATCAAGCTGTACGTCTGCTAAACGCGGAGGTGCCGTCCGTTCGGCGCTAGATCGGAAGGACCGTGACGAGATCGCGGGACGGATCGTGATGAGATCGCGGGACGGATCGTGATGAGTTCGTGGGACGGATCGTGATGAGATCGCGGGACGGATCATGATGAGATCGCGGGACGGATCGTGATTGGATCGCGGGACGGATCATGATGAGATCGCGGGACGCTCGGTGATTTGGATCGCGAAGACGTTCGACTACACCAATCGCGTTTCTTAATGCTTCCCGCTTAGCGATCTACAAGGGTATGTAGATCCACTCTCCCTCTCGTAGGTGCTCATCACCATGGATAGATCTTGCGTGTGCATAGGAATTTTTTTGTTTCCCATGCAATGTTCCCCAACAGTAATGCACGGGCCTCGATGGTCCCAGTCCGTTTTCTTTTTCCTCCGCTGTTCATCGCTAGGTGAGAAATAAAATTCATTTCCTCTGCTTTTGTAGATCCGTAGATATAGTGACATCTTGCGGAATCTGTTTTTAGGACTTAATCGATTTTTCGATCTTCCTTTTCCCTGTTGAGTCGCCAACTCCTCCGGCTCTTACCAACCGGGTCTTCAGTCTTATCCGTAGAACCCTTAAACTTTTAAGCCATCAAAACTATTTGCTTGCGCTCCGACTCATCGCGCCTTTTATCTTGCACAACACTTAAGCCGCCAACATGTCTTGTGCGTCCAACTCAAGCAACTGGGTTGGGTCATGCATTACGGAGGAGTTTTTGTCGGATTTCGTTCACGTGGGTACTCTTCCTCCTAAGGAAGCCATTAGCTGGCGGGTTCCAGGTGATGAGACGTGACCCAAACCTCAAGAAGGTGAAGTGGTGGTGTTCTCTGACCATATTGAACGAGGGTTCGTGCCTCCCAGATCCAAATTCTTTTGAGACGTCCTTCACTGTTATAAGCTTCACCCATAAGACTTGGCCCCCAATTCCGTCTCAAACATATGCAATTTCCAAGTGCTCTGCGAAGCTTACCTTCAAATCAAGCCACCGGTGGGACTCTTTCGGGAATTCTTTTATGCTAACCGGCAAACTGAAGTGAAAGCCGGCCCGAGCTTAGAACTTGGAGGCATATCCATCCAACGGCGTAGGGATATCATCTTCCCAGCCACACAGATGCCGAGTCACCCCAAGGGCTGGAACAGGACCTGGTTCTACTGCAAGGACACATCTCCTGAGAACGAGCGTCCTTTGCCGGGTTATCGCCCTTCCCGACTCACAACAACGTCAGAGCTTCCTGGCCAGCTACCAGCTTCAGAACGCGCCAGATATGAGCCGGCTCATGCCAAAATCAAGGCTCTCATGGCCAACGGTTTAATCGGGCTGGACCTGATCCGCTGCTAGATTTCATGGCGGATTATGCCTTTGAACCATAGAAGCCGGCTCATGTGCGAATACAAAGGCCAGTATGACAGCTCGTTATGCTTCAGCCGATCTTTGTTGACAGAGTCTGACATTACCCTCGCCATCCGGAGTCTTGTCCATGAAGCTTCCGGGTCATGCAGCGAAATTGGCCTGGCGCCTTTTAGTGCTATCAATCCGGCTCCCGACGTAAGTTTAATCTCTTCCCTTCCGTCTCTCAGACATTGTTTGCATTTTGCTAATTTGATATTCACTCTCCGGGTCATCCTTATAGACCGACTCAGATTTCTGGAAGAGGGAATATGTTGCCCCTCCGAAAAAATCCAGGAAGAAGGTCCCAACCAAGAAGGCCAAAAAACATGTCCCGCAAGATAATTTGTTTGACCCGCCACCATCATCCAGCTCAGAGGTAAAGTTTCAACTCTCTTTCTTGATCTTTTACCTTCCTATTTTAACACTTAACTCACTCACAGGATGAAGTGGAGACCAGCCGTGCTAATGCTCCTGAGGTAAATTACTTTTCCTCCAGCTCAGAATGTTTCATCCCCCGAAAGGCGCGTCGGGTTATCAGAAAAGTTCCTCTTTCTCACCCTCTTGCTTATCTGGCTCACGATTTCCTCTTAAAAAAGCAACAGCAAATCGAGCGTCGACAAACTCGAAGCACCGGCTCTACCGAGCTCATGTCCAGGTTGCCAAATTCTCCGGCTCCCAAGAAACGCCCTGCCGAGGTTTGAACCCCTTATTTTCCTTTATCTTTCTCTTTGTAAACTTGACACTCTCTTCACCTTTCTGTTTTACCTTTGCAAAAAACTCCTTCCTCCGGCGACTCTTTGGAGTCAATCATACCACCGCCTAAGATTAATCCACTGTAAGCATCTTGATAACCGGTTGTTACTATGATTAGCAATATCTTCAACTACTAATTCTTCTTCTTTTTTTATATATAGTGCTCAAGATAAACGTCGCAAGGCTAACAAGCCCCCCTCCGGCCCAGTTACTGAAGAACCGGAGCCCAAGCATCTAGAAGAAACTCAACCGGAGGAAAACCCGCCGGCTGCCTCCGCTGAACCGGCCGCAGAAGATGTCATCATGGAGAGTCCTCCAAGGGCTCCTTCTAAGCCGGCAACTCCTGCCAAGACCCCTGCCACCCCGGATGTTTTTATCACCGGGTTTGATTATCAAACGCCTCCGGCTCATGTGTTGACCAAACATACGGAGCCGGTTGAAGCTTCAAGGAAACTGAACTTCGATTCTTCATGCGAGAAGCTGACTGTTGAAGAGCTACACGCTGGGTATGTAAATCGGGTTACCACTAGCCGGGACTTTGAACTTCGGCTGATCTCTTCCGTGAAGACAAAATATGAGGTACTTTTCCTTCTTTACTATATTCTTTCTTAGCCCCCTATATCCGGCTTAACGTATCATCGTTGAGCCGGGTCTTTCTGTAACCTCTTGCAGAGATTGTCATTCCTTTAACTTTGCACTATAAGTAAAGTGAACTGCCAATCGTAGCCCCCAAGGGCCGTCTCAGACTTCATTTGAGTCAGGCCTGTAATGTAGATAACTTGAAGATGTAATCGTGGCCCCCAAGGGCCGGCTCAATCTTGATAAAGTTGAGTCGGTGCTTCCATTATTAGCATATTGAAGAACCATTATATAATCCCCAAGTTCTGGATCAACTTTGAAGGAAATGAACCGGAACTTGCAAGATTAAATAGACATTAGCCCCCAAGTGTCAAATATATTGCTTGCAATATGTTTGAGACTTGTATTTGCTTTTAACACCCGTTTTGCATTTTGGCGGCTTATCCTGTATTTTGATGTTTTATAGGAAGCTTTGAAGGAAACCGGGTCTCAGCTGACGGATCTGAAGGCCAACTTGGCAGCTCAGCAAGAAGCTCGAAGTATCATGGATGAAAAATGTCGGCTTCTCGCAGAAGAACTGGCCAGTGTTACCGCCGAGCTCACCTCTTTAAAAGAGACGGCTGAATCTGAAAAGGCCGCCTTAATCAAACGGGCGGACGATGCTGAACAGCGGCTTACAGCCGTGGCGGATGAACTTCAAGGTCTGAAACAACATATTGCGAACATGTCAGCCGCCCTATTCGGCAAGCTTCCTTGTTTACTTTGTCCTTTCTAGGATTGCTAGTAAGAAAACTAGCGGCTCATTAATTTTATCCGACTCATCCAGGTCCCAGGAGCCGGCAGTTGGCTTCTGATAGCCTTCTGCCATTGAAGGCCATTTACACTTTTGTAGAGCAGCTATACTGTGGTGCCATTTTCACCATCAAGAGCGTGGAGTACAAGGAGAAGATCCCCACTGCTCTGAAAGGGGTCTTGGAGCTCTCCTCTACAATGCCGAAGCAGATTGAAGAGCTCAAGAAGTCCGCCTTCCGCCAAGGAGCCGTTGCCGGTTTGGGCCGGGCTCTTGCCTTTGCTCCCGAGCTAACGCCGGCTGAAATGATGGATGGATATCCGTCTAAAAGAGATGACAGCTTAGATTTCACCGAGGAAGATTATACCCGGTGTGTCAAAGAGTCGCGCTATTTGGCCTCTGTTTTGGCGGAGGAAGCTGATTTGAAGACCTATCAGGCGGCTTACGACGCAGAAGAGAAGAGAATCCGCGGGCCTCTCTACGAGTGGAAAGATCTGACACCCGCCCACAGTAAGGATCTCTTTCCTTCTGAGCTTGACGCGTCTCCATTCCTTGAGGGGTCATTTGCTGCTCTGGCTGACTGTAACTGGGACTTGGGCAATCTTCAGATAAAGCTAGCAGAAGACCCGGAGCAGGATGAGCCGCCAACAACTGAATTGTAATCTTTTAGCCTTTGTGAGCGCAGATTTTATGTAATGACCCGTCGTGGGCGGCTGACAATGCTTTTGCTCCTTCTAAGAGTATCTTTTTGCAATAGAGTAACCATGACTCTGCCACTTGGTGGCCATATATATTTGTACCTCTCTGTGTTTTGATGTGTTGCCGGCTCTACCGTTGAAATTTTCTGATGAGGGGCCTGTCCTTTAAGACGCCATTCCTTTCTCCAGAATATTACAGCCAGACAATCTCTTTGGAACTTTCAACTTTGTTGACCGAAGCCACATGGCTCTGGCTTTCTTCGGACGGAGTTATTAAAGAGCCGGTTGTCTTTAGGATAATGTAAGCTATACCTGATGGTAAGAAGCATCTATCAACAAATGCGGCTATTGATGAACCGGAACCTTTGATGAGAGTTCAGCTGTGTAGCCCCCAAGTGCCAGGTAGTTTTGCCTGTGGCAACCCGGGACTTATAATTGCCCAGCTTTGATAAGCCGGCATGATACCATATGCGATGATAATCTTTCCTTCCTCAAAAATTCATAAGACGGCTCTTCTGCGTGGATCTGAATGGTTAAACTCATACCAGTTCAGGGTCTCTGTCGAGATTGGCCGTCAATAAGTTGAACCGGCTCAGGGTCTCTAGGCGAGATTGATTGGTAAGAGTATAGTGAACACTAGCTGTCAATGGGAGATGTAAGCTATACCTCAAGGCAAGAATCCTCCATCGACAGCCGCGGCCAATAATTAGCCTGAGACGGCATAAAGCCAGCTGTTTGAAAGGAGAAGTAAGCTATACCTGAAGGTAAGAAGCCTCTTTCAACAGCTACAGTTGATAGGCAACTGAATTTTGGCATAAACGCCGGTTTTTAGGGTGAGATAAGCGAACCCGTACGTAAGAAGCCCCCTTCAACAACCGCGGTTAATAAGTAACCAGAAATGGCATAAAGCCGGCCATTAGGGTGAGATAAGCGATACCCGTCGGTAAGAAGCCCCCTTCGATGGCCGCAGTTGATAAGCAACTGGAATTTGGTATACACGCTGTTGTCTTAGGGCACTGTAAGCTATACCAAAAAGTAAGAAGCCTCCGTTAACAATCAGCACTTAATGTATCCAAACTTTGCATAAAGCCAACTGTGCAAGGGAGAAGTAAGCTATACCCGGAGGCAAGAAGCCTCCTTGCAACAGTTTAATGGCAGCTGGTTGTGCAAAGGAGAAGTAAGCTATACCCGAAGGCAAGAAGCCTCTTTGCAATAGCGTTTGATAATTCATAAAGCCAAAAGGTAGATCAGCCGTTTTGACAGCGAACAACCCTCTTTCACTCCAACTTTTTGAGCTGGAATTTTTTTATCTTGATCGTACAAAGGTATACATAAGAGCAGAGGCCTCAGTCTTGTGTGAGGATGCTAAATTTTACTCATGTGCTCATGATATACAATGATAGCGGCTTTCAACCCCTGTTAAATAAAGTACGGTCGCAGATGTGCGACATTCCAGGGCCGCAACGTCTCTTGTCCCGCGGTTTCTGACTCATCTCTGATATCCATGAGGTAATACGATCCGTTGTTAAGGTTCCTGCTGATCACAAAAGGCCCCTCCCATGGTGGAGATAACTTATGCATTCCAGATTGGTCTTGAATCAACCGGAGCACTAGGTCACCTTCCTGAAACGTCCGGGTCTTTACCCTGCGGCTATGATAGCGTCACAGGTCTTGTTGATAAATTGCCGATCTGGCTGCTGCTAACTCTCGTGCTTCATCCAAGGTGTCCAACACATCCTGGAGGGCTACCTCATTGTCAATCTCCACATAAGCTGCCACCCTTGGTGAGTCGTGCCGGATGTCACTGGGTAGAACCGCCTTAGCACCGTACACCATGAAGAAAGGTGTAAACCCTGTAGATCTGTTAGGTGTAGTTCTGATGCTCCATAAGACGGAAGGCAACTCCTCAACCCAACATCCGGGTGTCCGTTTCAAAGGAACCATGAGCCGTGGCTTGACACCTCTCAAAATTTCCTGATTGGCTCGCTCTGCCTGACCATTAGACTGTGGATGTGCCACGGCTGAAACATCAAGCCGTATATGCTCTTTCTCACAGAACGTTTTCATAGCTCCTTTGGATAAATTCGTTCCATTGTCTATAATAATACTGTGTGGGTAACCAAAGCGATAAATCAGCTTCTTAACAAATTGAACAGCCGTAGCTGCATCGCATTTACTGACCGGCTCTGCCTCTACCCACTTAGTAAATTTATCAACCGCCACCAGAAGGTGCGTCTTCTTATCCTTAGATCGCTTGAAAGGTCCCACCATATCAAGCCCCTAGACCACAAACGGCCAAGTGATTGGTATCATCCTCAATTCTTGAGCCGAAACATGAGCACGCCGGCCAAATTTCTGACAGCCGTCACACTTGCGAACTAAGTCCTCTGCATCCTTGTGAGCCATCAGCCAGAAAAACCCATGTCGAAAGGCTTTAGCCACCAAAGATTTTGAGCTGGCGTGATGCCCACAGTCGCCAGCATGAATTTCACTTAATATTTGCCGGACCTCCTCTGGTGAGATGCAACGCTGAAAGACACCCGTCACACTACACTTATGTAACTCACCATTGATAATCATCATAGACTTAAAATGGCGAGTGATCTTCCTGGCCAGATCCTCCTCTTGAGGTAACTCGCCGTGAGTTAGATATGCCAAATCAGGAATAGTCTAATCTGGGGTAGCATGCAGAGCTGCCACCAGCTCCGCCTCCGGGTCAGGAACAGCTAGATCCTCCTCAGAAGGTATCTTGACAGTCGGATGATACAATACATCTAGAAAAACATTAGGTGGTACTGGCTTTCGTTGTGAACCTAATCGTGACAAGGCGTCAGCCGCCTCATTCCTGCGACGATCAATGTGATCCACCTGGTACCCTTTGAAGTGACCAGCAATGATATCCACCGCCTGCCGGTAAGCCGCCATCCGTGGATCATCTGAATCCCAAGTGCCTGAAACTTGATGAGCCACCAGATCTGAGTCGCCTAAACACCTGACCCGGCTTAAGTTCATCTCTTTAGCGACTCTGAGACCATGGAGCAGTGCTTCATACTCAGCTGCATTATTAGTACAAGGGAACATTAACCGGAGCACATAACAAAACTTGTCACCCTTGGGGGAGGTGAGAACAACTCCTGCCCCAGACCCTTCTAGCTGCTTGGATCCATCAAAGTGTATAGTCCAATACGTGTTATCCGGCTTCTCTTCGGGGGCTTGACATTCAGTCCAATCATTTATGAAATCCACCAAAGCTTGAGATTTAATTGCTGTACGAGGAACGTACTTGACATCAAAAGGACTCAACTCTAAGGCCCACTTGGCAATCCTTCCTGTAGCCTCTCTATTTTGAATGATATCCCCCAACGGGGCAGAACTGACCACTGTTATCTGGTGCCCCAAAAAGTAATGCTTTAACTTGCGATTGGCCATGAAAACTCCGTATACTAGATTCTGCCAATGCGGATACCTCTGTTTAGAGTCTGCCAAAACTTCACTGATGTAATAAGCCGGCCTTTGCACAGGGTACTCTTTCCCTGCCTCCTTGCGCTCAACCACAATTGCTACGCTAACCGCTCTGTTGTTAGCCGCTACATACAGGAGCAAAGTCTCTTTCTCAACCGGAGCGACTAACACTGGCGGCTCATTCAACTGCTTTTTAAGAGCTTCAAGTGCTTCAGCCGCTGGTGTGCTCCATTTAAACTTGTCTATTTTCTTCATCATCTGGTATAAAGGAATTGCTTTCTCTCCAAGCCGGCTTATGAAGCGGCCCAACGCAGCAATCTGCCCTGCAAGACGCTGAACGTCATTAATACATGTCGGCTCACCCAAAGAAGTGACGGCTTTGATCTTATTTGGGTTAGCCTCAATGCCCCGCTCAGAGACCAAGAAACCCAGAAGCTTTCCTGCTAGAACACCAAAGACACACTTTGCCGGGTTAAGCATCATCTTGTAGACCCGGAGATTGTCAAAGGTTTCTTTCAAATCCTCTAAAAGAGTTTCCTTCTTTCTGGATTTAACCACGATGTCGTCTACATAAGCATGAACATTTCGGCCAATCTGACTGTGTAGGAAATTCTGCACACAACGTTGGTAAGTCGCCTGGGCACTCTTGAGCCCGAAGGGCATGGAGACATAGTAGAACGCGCCAAAAGGTGTAATGAACACCGTATTCTCCTGATCCTTTACTGCCATCTTGATCTGATGATACCCTGAATAAGCGTCCATGAAGCATAAACTTTCACATCCGGCCGTTGCATCAACAATTTGATCGATACGAGGGAGCACAAAAGGGTCAGCCGGGCAAGCCTTGTTAAGGTCCGTGTAGTCTATGCACATGCGCCACGTGTCGTTCTTTTTTAGCACTAGCACCGGGTTAGCCAACCACTCCGGGTGAAAAACTTCCACTATAAAGCCTGCAGCCAACAGCCGAGCAACTTCCTCCCCAATAGCTTTACGTCTCTCTTCGTTGAACCGCCGTAGAAACTGTTTGATCGGCTTAAACTTTGGATCCACATTAAGATTGTGCTTAGCGAACACTCTCGGCACACCCGGCATGTCAGAAGGCTTCCATGCAAAGATGTCCTGATTCTCACGGATGAATTCGATGAGCGCACTTTCCTATTTGGGATCCATGTGAGCCCCAATGATGAACTGCTTAGATGAATCACCCGGATTGAAGTCTATTGCCTTGGTATCATCCGCTGAAAACTTGAGTGGCGGCTCAGCTTCTGTCGTAGGCTTCTTGAGCGGGGTCATGCCCTCCGGATCAACATTCTCTTTGTAAAATTTCAGTTCCTCCTGAGCACAACTAGACTCTGCATAAGCCGCATCTCCTTCTTCACACTCAAGAGCCGTTTTCCTGTTACCGTGAACGGTAATTGTGCCATTTAAGCCGGGCATTTTAAGTTGCAGATAAACATAACAAGGCCTAGCCATAAATTTAGCATAAGCCGGCCTCCCAAATAGTGCATTATAGGGACTTTTGATTTTGACCACCTCGAACCACAAAGACTCCACCCTATAATTATGCTCATCACCAAAAGCTACTTCCAATGATATCCGGCCCACCGAGTATGTTGATTTACCCGGGACCACACCATGAAAGACAGTGGAGGAGGGTTTGAGATCCTTGTCAAGCAACTTCATCCACCGGAAAGTGTCATAGTAAAGGATGTTGATGCTACTACCTCCGTCCATGAGCACTTTATTCACCATATAGCCATTCACCCTAGGAGCCACAACTAGAGCCAGCCGGCCCGGATCATCCACCCGCGGATCCTCCCTGCTCCACTTTATATCATATTCAGACCACGGCAAATATTGCGGGAGAGCCAGAGCAACCGTATTAACCGCTCGCCTCTGCAAATTCTCATCTCGTCTCGTTTACTATGACCGGTCATGAATACATGATACTGCCCAGAACTGAGCTGCTTCGGGTTACTCTGAAACCCGGACTGATTGCGCTGCTGCTGACTGTTGTTGTTGCCGTTGTTGCTAGGATGCTATTGGTGCCCCCCCTTGGTTATTCTGACCCGGATGCCCGTTTCCTGAACTGCCGGCGCCGAATCCGGCCCTTGACCCGCCGTGCCCTGAGGCGCCGGGCGGGCCACCGCCCTGGTTATTGCGTGGTTGGGAATGCTGGTTTTTGAACCTATGCATGATAAAGCAATCACCACACGCATGTAACGCCGGCTTGTCGGGCATGTTGTGCTCCGGGCAAGGCTTCCTAAGCGCCTCCTCTAAATTAAAGGGGTTGGGATGATTTTGTCCTGTGTTGGTATTCGCCACTAGCTCGGATCCGCCATCAACATTCTTCCGCTTATTCTGATTCCCATTGCTCACAAAACTCTTTCCTTGATTGTTTTTCTTTGCTTGACTGGCCTTCTCATCATCCAAACCCGGATCCTTTGTGTTATCTGAGTCGGCATACTTCGTCAAGGCCGTCATGAACTCTCCCATATCCTGACACGTGCGCTTGAGCTGGCCGAGATTCTACTTCAATGGAACGAAATGACAATTCTTTTCTAAGATAAGCACCGCTTGAGCCGCTGTGAACTGCTCTGAAGAGTGAATAATGGTCGACACCCGCCGGACCCAATGATGGGCCGACTCATTCTCCTGTTGAACACAGTGGTCCAGATCGACAATAGTCATAGGCTGCTTACAGGTCCCCTGGAAATTCTTAATAAACTTCGCTCTCAGCTCCGCCCATGAGTTTATCGTGTTGGGTGGCAGACCTTTTAGCCATGTACGGGCCGGACCTTCAAGCATCATGATGAAGTATTTCGCGCATACCGCATCACTGACATACAGCCTCTCCATGGCCAGTTCATAACTTTCAACCCACGCCTCCGGGGGTAGATCAGCCGTGTAGTTTGCAACCTTTCGAGGCCCCTTAAAGTCTTTGGGCAGTCGTTCCCTCCTTAGAGCCGGAGTTAAGCATGGCACCCCTACAGCTCTGGTACTAGCTACTCCCATTGACACGGAAAGCGCCGGCTCTGGATGGGCTGTGGCTACCTCTGCCTCTCGCCTGTCTCCCGCCTGGCCCATGATGGCTTGCCCATCCTGAGCCGCCCTATTATCCTACGGTGGTTCGCAGCGTGGGTGACTGCTGGAACACGCCAGTGACTCATAACGCCGGCTGAAACTTTGACTGGGGAGAGGGGTAGAGTGAACCCGACTTCGGCTATGAGTATACTTCTCGTGTTGGGCCATGGCCGTCTGTAAATATCCAATGGCATTCCGCACCTCCTCCGCAAAGGGCGCCTCATCCGGGATGGGGATCGTCTCAAGCCAGGTGGCCGCTGCTACCATGTTCTTGGCTAGGTTAGAATAATGACCCGCCGGTGTTGGAAAAGCCCTGGGAGAAATTTGGTTATGCTGGGGTGGATGAGTCGCCGGGTGCTCCATTGGGCGGCTCTCTGGCACACCCATAACCCGCCCCGCACCAGGGGTGTTAAAAAGGTTCCTCGCTTCGTAACGTTCTGGTAGACGGGATTGATGCCTCCTCCGGTGCATTGCGGCCGCTGACCTTTGCTCTAGCTCCATTCGGAAAGTGTCTGCCTTGATACGCTCCGCCTCTTCCTCCATCTGGGCTTTCAGCTCGTCCATCCTTTGTCGTTCCTCTGTCATCCGGCCCTTGATCCGTGCTACCTCTAGATTCCTGGCTGCTTGATTATCCGGGGTTACCTCTGTGGCCATGAGAGCTATAAGTTCGTCCATCAGTTCCACTAGAACCTGAGCCGGCGGCGGCGGGCTATCGCCTGCTGCGGCGCTCCCGCAGCCCTGTCACCGGCGGCTGAGGCTGATCCTGCCATGAATACCGCCGCATGAACCGGGGGGCTCGTAGCATCTTTCTCAACGCCTTCTACCTCAGAAAAGTTGTTGTAGTAGCCCACAAGGCCACCATTGCTGAGCCGATACACTGATTCTGTCTCCCCACTGGAAGACTCATCTTCCGAGCAAACGAGAGTTCCCTGTGACCTGGATGCTTCCAGATCTAAGCCTTGAGTGAAACCCACAAGAACGTGCCTCTGACCCAGATGGGCACGGGCAGACTGTGTACCACATGCAGATTGGAGATGCCGAGCCGGCTCGACGATGTTGGTGCAGATGTCCGGCCCGGGTGTAGATCCATCAACCTTTCTGATGAAAACCTGGATCCCGCCGAACGGAACCCGAAATCCATACTCCACAAAACCAGCATCGAGCCCCCAGCCGGCGTCATCGATGTAGAGCCGGCCGCGGCGACTCTTGCTCATCCTTCCAACCACGTATCCTTCGAGCCCTGGGAGAGAGCCCTTTGAGAACTCAACACCATCAAGCGTTAGCCCCACGGTGGGTGCCAACTGTCGTGGTTTTATCACGGCAGATGTCCGGATGGATGGACTTTGGTTCGAGGCCGTCGCCAATGAGGTGGACTCAAAGGGGTTAATTGGGACGCAAGACACAGGTTTACCCAGGTTCGGCCCCTCAAATCGAGGTAATAGCCTACATCCTGCTTGTGCTTTTATTGCTTGCGTATCGATTACAAGAGGCTGAAAGCTTGACCTAGTCCTCGATTGCCTGTCCTCTAAATCACCCCGGGTCTGCCTTTATATAAGAGGTCAGAACATCCGGGTCGTTACAATTGCTAACCGAGTCTCTCTCTATCTTCTTGCCCAAGCCGTCTGTGAGTCGGCTTGCACGCCCGGGTCTTCTCAGTCCGGGCCGTCGTACGGCCCACACCGTGAGGCGCCTATCTTCCTGGGCCACTTAACATTACGACTCACCTTTGGGCCGGTTCACGAACCAATGCCATGACCCGGAGCCTCTTCGGCGGGTCATATCCCCAACAGGCTGCGTTGCGGCTCTAAGTAGGTTCATCTCAAAGTCTACTGAGCGCACCCTGCCCTTTTTCAAAATCTTGAAGATGGCCGGTCCAATGAAGTGGACTCCAGAAGCAGAGGCAGCGCTGCAGGATTTGAAGAGGTACCTCTCCTCTTCGCTAATACTAGTCACGCCTAGACCACAAGAGCTGTTGTTGCTATACTTGGAGGCAACGATTCAAGTGGCTAGTGCTGCATTGGTGGCATAGACAGAAGCTGATGAAGAAGCAGCAAGAGGGGCAGGACCGCCAAGCGATGAACTGGGATCTTCCCCGGTAAGGTCTGGTGCCGACAAATCAGGGCCTGCGGGCATGAACGAAGTGACATAGAAGAAGAAAATGGTACATCGCCTAGTGTACTTCGTCAGCTCCCTTTTGCAAGGAGATAGGTCAAGGTACTATGGCGTGCAAAAGTTACTTTTTGGCCTCCGCGTGGCCTCAAGGAAACTGCAACATTATTTCCAGGCACATGAAATTACCGTCATCACTCACTTTCTGCTGCAACGGATTTTGTGAAACCCAGACGCGACCGGCAGGATTATGGAGTGGGCCTTGGAGTTGTCAAGCTTTGGCCTCAAGTTTGAAAGCACTTCTACCATCCATAGTAGAGCCTTGGCAGAATTCATTGTAGAATGGACTCCAACGCCAGACGAAGAGATCCAAGAAACGACCCTCCCTGACAAGGAAACAAGCCAGGAATGGGTTATATTTTGATGGGGCTTTCTCCCTACAGGGAGCCGACACTGGCGTGCTGCTTGTCGCACCCACCGGACAGCACCTCAAATATGTAATTCAGATGCACTTTCCCCGGGAGAAGTCGACAAACAACACCGCATTATATGAAGGGCTACTTGCCGATCTCAGGATTGCGGCTAACCTTGGGATCAAGAAGCTTATTGTCAGAGGAGATTCGTAGCTTGTCCTCAAGCAAGTCAACAAGGATTATCAGAGCCTGTTGTTGGAAGCTTACGTAGATGAGGTGAGGAAGTTGGAGGAGCGCTTTGGCGGTTTGCAAACAGAGCATGTTCCTCGTGCAGAGAATAGTGTTGCTAACGAACTGTCGAAGCGTGCTGCCCTCAAGTTACCTGTGGAACCAGGGACTTTTGTGCTCCAACTGACTCAGCCATCTGTATCGCCATCGGAAAAGCGGAACAAGAGAAGGAAGCTGAATTCCGGCCAGTACTTCCCGGCAGAGCTCATAGAAGCTGCCGACAAGGAACTTGCCGGGATCGAAGTCAATCTTGCCGGGGAGAAAAAGGCTCCGACAAGGCCTCAAGCCCTTGCTATAGGGACAAGCACCCCCATGGCAAAAGATATGCCTTTAGCCATTGCAGTCGAGCCTCAGGCTCCAGCATGGGCACATCACATAGTTCAGTTCCTTCAAACAGGGGAACTCTCGGAAGAACAGGAAGAAACGGAGAAAGTAGCCCGTAAGTCTAGTATGTACTAGTTTGTGGATGACGTCCTGTACGGAAAGAGATCAAATGGTGTGGAATTGAAATGCATTCCTCGGGAAAATGGACTGGAATTGTTGGCAGAGATACATGGGGGCATATGTGGCTCCCACATAGGATCAAGAGCTCTTGCGGGGTAGGCCTTCTGACAAGGTTTCTTTTGGCCTACTGCCCTCTAGGATGCAACTACACTAGTAACCAAGTCTGAAGCGTGCTAGTTCCACTCGAAGAAGCTACATCAACCATCTCAAGCTCTTTAGACAATCCCTCTTTCCTGGCCATTTTCGGTCTGGGGGCTCGACATCCTGGGCCCCTTTCCCCGTGCTACCGAGGGCTTTGAGTACTTGTGCGTTGCAATCGACAAGTTCACAAAGGGGCCGGAAGTGGAAACAATGAGAAAGGTGACAGTGCGATCAGCCGTCAAGTTCTTCAAAGGACAAGTTTGCCGTTTTGGTGTACCAAACAGGGTCATCACCGATAACGGCACACAAATCACAGGCCGCACCTTCATGCAATATATCCAAGACCTTGGCGGCAAGATTTGTTTTGCTTCTGTCGCTCATCCAAGGAGAAACGGCCAAGAGGAATGGGCAAATGCTGAAGTGTCGCGAGGGCTTAAGACAAGAACTTTCAACAGGCTGCGCAAGTGCGGAAGATGTTGGATTGATGAGCTGCCGGCGGCTGTTTGGTCAATCAGAATGATGCCAAATCGAGCCACCGGCCAGACACGGTTCTCCCTGGTGTATGGGGCGGATGTAGTTCTCCTCACAGAACTCATATACAGGTCACCTCTAGTACTTATGATGAGCTTGAGCAAGAGCAGTTATGCCTGGACGACGTAATGCTCCTTGAGGAAGATCTTCTTCAAGCTGCTGTGCGAGCTGCATGCTACCAGTAAGATTTGCATCGCTACCACAGCCACAAAGTTCGTGCCAAAGTCTTGAGGAAGGCGACTTTGTTCTTCGGCGCATCAAGTCAGCTAAGAATTCAAACAAGTTGATGCCAAAGTGGGAAGGCCCTTATCAGGTAGTACGAGTCACCAGGCCTGGCACAGTCCGCTTGGAGACCGAAGATGGCGTCCTAGTGAGCAACTCCTGGAACATCGAACATCTTCGTAAGTTCTATCCATAAGGCACGGTGGCCACCCCCCTGGCAACCACCTTTTGTACAAGTCTTGTCGGCAGGGCATGTCATCCTTTGTACAAAGCCAGGCGTAGACCCTGTGCATAGTTGAATAAGATCAGGCATCTTGCAACTCTTGTCGATTCCCATGTTTCTTTACATGCATGTTTATCTGAGATGTTGCATTATGCTTATTCCAAGCAAGTTCTAACGAACCACCAAGGTTCCATACCTCTATTTTCTCTTCTTTCGTTTCCTAAAGGATAGAAGGTTCCTTCGTGTGCAAGTTTGCCAAGGGGGATGAGATAGTGTGGACACCTACGGGCGACGTTCAAAATTGGCACCTTGCGGAAAGGAGTACAACAGCAAAAATCTAGGTTACAAAACTCTAAGTAAACTTTTACTATGAGGTTATTTTGTCCTTGGACGATTTTAATTTTTTTATGGAAAACCTCCACGCGAGGGAACCTTGCTGTGATCGGTTGCGCCCTTGCTCCGTTTCAAGGTCACTCAACAGTTTAAATGGATGCAATGAGAACATCAAGGTAACTTGTCATGATTGGTCGCGCCCTTGCTATGTTTCGAGTCCTGTCAACAGTTTAAACTGGCTGCACCAAAAATGTCCAGATATCTTGCCAGCAGCAGCACCGCCAGTAGGCCAGGAAGGACTCGCTCCTCAAAGCGCTCGGGGTGGTGTTGCATACACCGACAAGTTTTTGATAAAGCGTAGGGGGCCCACCATATAGAGGAAATCAGACAAGACGAGTAACATACATTCATTTAAAAGGAATGAAATCTACACGGGATGACGTCTTTTCCTTGTTAGTGCATCTAGTGCCCCTTAGTGATTTTGGTGTATTGAAAACTTATAGGTTAAGGCACTAATGTGTTTGTGAGTGTACACATGCTCTAGAAGTCGATGACGAGTTTGATATATTCGGAGATTATCGACCCCTAAAAATGTATGTCTTCAAGTGAAGACTTTGCTGAAGACTTTCTGAAGACTTTGGTGAAGACTTTGAAAATGAAGAAGTTGGTGTGACCTTGAAGATATGAACGAGAAATATGAAGCGTGAAGACTTTTGTTTTCATAGTTTCATTTCCTTTATTTGAGTCATAGGAAACACCATACTTTTAAGGGGACCGAGGTAATACTAAGGAAAATTTCCAACTGATGCTCAACTCCAAACTCCTCAACCCATATAATCCTTCGAGTGAAGCCTTTGGAAATATCTTACACTTCAGACAAGTTTTTCAGTGACAGAGACGAAGTTCTTCTGGTCTCTGAGGAAATTGATCTGACTGAGGAGTTAGGATTTCGCCAATGCGAACTGCCTACAAGTGAGGATCATGATAAGTTGAGGACTTTCATAGTTCGAAATTCCGACCGTTGCTGTGCTTAGCGCCAGCTGTCCCGAATCATTCTTATCCACATAACGGTCATATTATTGGGGGCATTTATGTCTTATCATGTCAGGTTGCACCCTGGCTATAAATAGCCGACCCCCACAACCACTAGCTGGTCGGCTGCTCCGATAAAGAACTGGCACTTGTCATTTGAGAGCAACCCATCCTTTCAGGACTTTGATAGAAAATCATTAGTGAGGAAAAACCCACAACCAAACCACAAAACCCATAGTGATTGAGCATCACTGAAGAAATTCCTGTGTGGAACCGATGCTTGTTACCTTTGAGGACTGTGTATCCTCCAGTCGGTTAGGCATCATGGTCTAGTGCTCCTTCAGTCAATCGGGGACCACGAAGTGACCTTGGTCTAGAGTATCCAACAGTAAATTGTGGATCGCCGGGTGACCAGTTTGTGAGGGTTTTGGAAGTCTACCTTGAAGACTTACCACGACTGTTGGGCGAGGACTGTGTGACCTTAGCTCAAGGAGAATACGGTAAGGACTGTGTGTCCTCTGGTTTAAATACTAGGCCACTCCAAACCAGACGTACGACTGTCACAACAGTTGGAACTGGGTCATCAAACCATTGTCTTCATCGAGCTACCTGGTTCTATTTCCTCAACCTCCTTATTCCTCATAAACCTATTGATGAAATTGATTG
The DNA here is from genome assembly GCA_022496015.1 of Hordeum marinum. Lineage (NCBI taxonomy): Eukaryota > Viridiplantae > Streptophyta > Magnoliopsida > Poales > Poaceae > Hordeum > Hordeum marinum. The sequence goes on along the minus strand of CM039674.1, from coordinate 259,714,917 downwards.
TTACTGTTTGAAGAATTTGACTGAAGACTTTCGCAAATTCCTCACCTCAAATTCTTCAAGTTGCCTTGTTCATCACTGCTTATCATGTATCACGCTACTCTCTATTTGTGCATGTTTCATTTCATCATGAAGACTATGCTGTCACTATGTTCCTCATGCACTTGAGTACTTCTTCCGCTGCTAGTTATTCATCACATTTCAAATTACTCAAAGTTGAAATTCCTCAAGTGATGAATTTGTAAAAATCGCCTATTCACCCCCCTCTAGTCGATATAACGCACTTTCAATTGGTATCAGAGCAGGTACTCCCTCGCTCTGTGTGATTTTAGTTTAACCACCTGGAGTTTTAGTTATGTCGACTGCAGGTATGATCAAGGTTTCCGCGGCCTGTCCTACCTTCGATGGGATGGACTACCCCTACTAGAAGAACAAGATGCGTATGCACCTTGAAGCTATTGACAACGATCTCTGGTATATTGTGGAAAATGGTGTGCCCTGTGTCACTCCCAGTGTCATAGCTGCTGATGTGAAGAGATTCAAGCAACTCGATTCTCAAGTGAAGAATATCATCTGTGGCCATCTGAGCAAAGGTCAGTATGGCAGAGTAAGTGCTTTGGAGTCTGCTAAGCTTATCTGGGATAGGCTATCCAAAGTCAACGCAGGTGTTTCCACTCAACGTGACTCTCGTGTTGATGTTCTTCGCAATCTCTTCAACCGCTTCAAGAGACTTGACAATGAAAATGTTCAGCAAACATTTGATCGCCTCACTGATATATCCAATGAACTTTAAGCACTGGGTGCCACTGATATCACTGACCATGAAGTGGTGAAGAAACTGTTATGATCTCTCGATTCCTCATTTGATACTCTCGTTCTGATGATTAAAGAACGTGGAGATTATAAAGCTCTTGATCCTGCTGATATTCTTGAGAGACTCAATACCCATGAATTCCAACAAGCTGAGGAAAGAGACCTCTACGGGCCAAGCTATGGCAGATCTCATGCTCTGAAGGCAAAAGCAATTTCCTCATCTGAAGAAGAAGATTCTGACAGCAGCCTTGGTGATCCTGAAGAACTAAGTCAGGAACTAGCTATGCTTGTGAGGAAATTTCAGAAGTTCTCAAGAAGAGGTGGATTTGGAAAGTCATCAAAAAGTGGCTTGAGGAAATCAGATTCCTCAGAAGATTACAACAAAAGAACATGTCATTGTTGCAAGAAGCCTAGCCACTTTATCTCTGATTGTCCTCTCTGGGAAAAAGACTCAAAGAAGAAGAAGAAATACAAGGATGATAGTTCCGATGACTCGAAGAAAAAGAAGAAATCTTCAAAGTCCTCATCTGCAAAGTCCTCATCTTCAAATTCCGCAAAGCACAAGAAGAATGGTTCCACAAAGGCTCGAGCATTCATCGGCAAGGAAATGGATTCTAAGGAAGAATCTGAAGAATATGAAGAAGATAAAGAAGCTGAGGAGGAATCAGAATCTTGTGTCGCTAGCCTTGCTCTCGCTACCGCTTTCGTCAGCAAGTCTATCTTCAACGATGAAGAATACGACTACTCCAACGACTCTGACGTCAGCAATGATGATTATGCTCCCACTTATTGCTTCATGGCAAAAGGCTCAAAGGTACACAAACATCATTCCTCATCTGAATCAAGTGAAGGTGAATTTGATGAATATGTGAAACCTAGCTATGCTAAACTTGTTAAAATTGCCACTAAGCAACAAAGTGCACTTGAAAAGCTTCATAAAATGCTAGACAAAAGTGATGATCTGTTAAACCGTGAAGTGGATCGGACTCAAACTCTGTCTGTTGATCTTAAAAGTCTTCAGACAAAGTATGATAACCTCAGAGTCATCGTAACAACCTCTTAGCCAATCATGAGAAGCTTTCATACGAATTTATTGAAAGAAAGCAAGATCTTGAAAAGCTGAGGGTGTCACATGAGGATCTCCAAAGGGAAAACGATTCCATACTGACTCAATAGATCAGTACCGCTCAGGAAGAATTTGTTCCACCCTGTTTGAAATGCATCGAACGTGAAACTGCTAATTCTTCACCTGAATGTTCAAATGCTTCTACTGCTGCAAATCCTTCAACTATTCCAGTGGTTTCAAATTCCTCATCTGAGGATACCACAAGTATTAGTGATGACAATGCAGGGTTGAAGGAATTGTATGTGACAGGCATGTACAAAAGTTTAAAAGGGCATCAAACCCTTTGTGATGTACTTAAGAAGCAGATTCTGAATAGGAACCCTAGGAAAGAGGGTATTACCTTTGTGAGGAAGCTCAACACTGATGGATCCTACTGGACACCTGAGCAGTATCCCAAAACCTCATGGGTTGCTGCAAAAGGATCTCCTGTAGATCCATCCACTTTATCTGGCTTTACTTGTGAAACTTCATATTCCTCTGATGAGTCACTTGACTACAATTATAGATTCTTCAAAATCAGAGAAGTGAAGTATTTGCTAGATATGTTGGAACTAACTGTAGGAACGGTTCTCCTATGAAGAAAATCTAGGTTCCCAAGAGCTACGTACAAAATCTTCAACTGAATGTCCTCACGACACCACTCATGAAAAATTGGAACCCCAGATCAAAGTCCTCACTTGGACCAGGTTCCTCAAATGCTCAAAATCATCATTCTCGTGCTAATGCCTTTGTTTTGCGGGAAAAACCTAAGAGCTATGAATATGTGCATTATTCTTCAAACCATTATGTTCATAAGTCCTCGAAGAATTTCTCTCCTTATTCATTTAAATACTCTAACCCTCGCCCTGTGAAACAAAGCGCACTTGCTTCAATGCCTCCCTTCTCACATGGTGCTCGTAGAATGATGAACTCTTTGCCACCCCTCCAGATGTGGGTGGTGAAGAAAACAAACTAACATCTTATGCAGGGTCAGGTCTCCAGATGAATTTGAACATCTGATGAATTTGCTGGAGACCTGAGGAAATGCTTGAAAGGACGCAAGCTAACCATGATGAAATGAATTCTTCATTTCTCACGTCTTCACTCTACTTACTTACTATCTTATGTGTTGAAATTCTGTCTGATGAAATTGATATCATATTCTTCACTCTGAAGCATATGAGTTCATAAGTTGTACTAATTCATCTGCAGGATGATACTCTAAAAGCTACTGAGTGGGTTCTCGATAGTGGATGCACAAACCACATGACGGGTGACAAGAATCTACTGATGAATTTGCCACTCACTCCATCTCCTGTGAAGCATATCACCTATGCAGACAAAGGAAAAAGCAAGGTATTGGGACTTGGTAAGGTTGCTATGTCAAAGGACCGAACCATGGAGAAGGTGATGCTTGTTGAATCCCTTGGGTTCAACCTTATGTCTGTCTCAATGCTTAGTGATCTTGATATGGTTGTCGTATTTGGAAAATATCGTTGTGTTGTCATCATGGAATCTGACAATTCCAAAGTCTTCGAAGGCTTTAGGAGAGGAGACTTGTATATTGTTGATTTCTCTACAGGTCCTCAACCTGCCACTTGCTTACTTGCAAAGTCTTTAGAAGGCTGGCGGTGGCATCGATGACTTGGACATGCTGGTATGAGGAACCTGCACAAACTCATGAAGAAAAAGCACGTCATTGGCATCGAGGGTGTCAAATTCCTCAAGGACCACCTTTGTGGTGCATGTGAATCTGGGAAGATGACCAGATCCAAGCATCCCTCGAAGACAATCATGACCACTACTCGACCTTTTGAATTGCTTCATATGGATCTCTTTGGTCCCACTCACTACTCCGTACTAACAAATTCTTCAAGTTTGTATGGATTTGTCATTGTTGATGATTACTCTCATTACACATGGGTGCATATCATTCTATACAAAAATGAAGTGCAGGATGTCTTCAGATGATTTGCTTCAAGGGACTCCAGCAACTTTGGCGTCAAGATCAAGCATATCAGGAGTGATAATGGGACTGAATTCAAGAACACTAACCTTGATGAATATCTTGATGAACTTGGTATTACACATGAGTTATCTGCTCCTTACACTCCTCAGCAGAATGACATCGTGGAGCGCAAGAACAGGACTCTTGTTGAGATGGCTCGAACCATGCTTGACGAATACAAAACCCCTCGTCGCTTCTAGCCTGAAGCAATTGATACTGCATGCCACATCATCAACAGGGTATATCTTCACAAATTCCTCAAGAAGACTTCATATGAGCTCATGACAGGCAAGAAACCCGATGTAAGTTATCTCAAAGTCTTCGGTGCAAAATGCTGGATCAGAGATCCTCACCACAGTTCTAAGTTTGCACCGAAAGCACATGAAGGTTTTATGCTTGGTTATGGAAAGGACTCGCACACCTACAAAGTCTTCAACACCTACCATCACAAGGTGGTTGAAACTGTAGATGTGCGGTTCGATGAAACTAATAGCTCGCAAAGAGAGCACCTGCCTTTCGTGTTAGATGAACAATCCCCTGAGGAATCCATCAAGCTAAAGGCAACTGAAGATGTCATACCCACTGAGGAAATCATTCCAACAAATGAAGACTCTCATGCTGATATACCTGAAGAAAATGGTGCTGGTGAAAATCCTCAGCCTCATCAACCTACTCATCCAAGAGTAGCAAATGAAGTGCAGATTGACAAAATCATCGATGACATCAATGCACCAGGTCCTCTCACACGCTCAAAAGCTTCACATCTAACTAACTTTTGTGGGCACTTTGCCTTTGTCTCTATCTTAGAGCCCACCAAAGTTGATGAAGCATTCAAGGAGCCCGAATGGATTCAAGCTATGCAAGAGGAATTGCATCAGTTCAAGCTCAACAACCTGTGGGAACTGGTCAAGCGGCCAGATCCTCGCAAGCATAACATCATAGGTACCAAGTGGATCTACCGCAACAAGCAAGATGAAAATGGTCTTGTGGTGAGGAACAAGGCTCGACTTGTAGCTCAAGGCTATACACAGGTTGAGGGAATTGACTTTGATGAAACTTTTGCACCTGTTGCTAGACTTGAAGCTATTCGCATATTACTGGCTTACGCTAACCATCATAATATCATATTGTATCAAATGGATGTGAAAAGTGCATTCCTCAATGGTAAGCTTGAGGAAGAAGTATATGTTGCTCAACCCTCAGGTTTTGAAGATCCTAAGCATCCTGACAAAGTCTTCAGACTAAACAAGGCCCTCTATGGCCTCAAGCAGGCCCCTCGGGCGTGGTACGACACTCTGAAGGAATTCCTCATGAAGAAAGGATTCAAACCCGGTTCACTCGACCCTACTCTTTTCATGAAATCCTATGACAATGAACTGTTCATATGCCAAATATATGTTGATGATATTATCTTTGGATGTACTAACAGACGTTACAGTGATGAATTTGCCTGTATGATGAGTGAAGAATATCAAATGTCTATGATGGGAGAGTTGAAATTCTTCTTAGGTCTTCAAATTCGTCAGCAAGACAATGACATCTTCATCTCACAAGAGAAATACCTCAAAGATGTTCTAAGGAAATTCAACATGCAAGATTGCAAAGGCGTCAAAACTCCAATGCCTTCAAAGGGCCATCTCTGCACTGATGAAAATGGTAAAGATTTCAATCAGAAGGTATACCGCTCCATGATTGGCTCCTTATTGTACCTATGTGCATCTAGGCCCGATATAATGCTAAGTGTTTGCATGTGTGCTCAATTCCAAGCAACACTGAAGGAATCACACCATAAGGCTGTGAAACATATTCTTCGATACTTAGCTCACACACCAACACTTGGATTATGGTATCCCAAGGGCTCAAATATTCACCTCATCAGATACTCTGATGCTGACTATGCTGGAGATTGTGTGGATCACAAGTCAACCTCAGGCACATGTCATTTCCTTGGATGATCCTTAGTCTGTTGGTCCTCGAAGAAGCAGAACTGCGTTTCACTCTCCACTGCAGAAGCTGAGGACATTGCTACTGGCTCGTGTTGTGCTCAGTTACTATGGATGAAGCAAACCCTCAAGGACTACGACACCAAGCTGAAGAATGTGCCTCTTTACTGCGACAACAAGAGTGCCATCAAGATTGCGTACAACCCAGTTCAGCACTACAAGACCAAGCACATCCAAATTCGTCATCACTTTCTTCGAGATCATGTACTCAAGGGCGACATCTCCATCAACCACATTCCCACTGAAGAACAACTGGACGATATCTTCACAAAGCCCTTGGATGAAAAGAGATTTTGCAAGTGGCGGTGTGATCTAAATATCTTAGAATCTTCGAATGTTCTTTGATGAAGAACACACATCCTAACACGTATGCAAAATTGATGACTTAGATGTGCAACACACAAAGTAACGTTTTTCTTCAATCAATGAAGAATAACTCTCTAAGTGTGAAGAAATTAACGAAGAATTTGTTTCTCAGAACTCTACGACAATTGTAAGCGGTGTCTGAAATCATCATTCTTATGCGGTGGGTTACGCCACCAACCAAAAGATTCTTCAAAATTGAGCACTTTTGCAAATTCTTCAAATTATCAAATTCCTCAAGTTTTCAAATTCATCAACTTTTCAAATTCTTCAAAACTTTTGAGATTCATATTCTTCATTGACTATATATATATATATATATATATATATATATATATATATATATTTGAGGTTTTTTTGTCCTCAACAGCATTCACTTATTGCTAATTCTTCAAGTTGATTTTCATCTAAGTGAATGTGATCGGACCCTTTGGCCATCTATGCTAAACTCAACCAAGTCTGTTCACAAATTCCTCATATGCATTCTACTTTGAAACTTGTTCAAGTCTTCACTGTGTCCTTGACAGCTGAAGAATTTGTGAACGAAAACTTTGAAATCTTCACTACCAAAATTTTCGGCGGTTCCCGCTCAAACTGTTCCGATTCCCGCGCCTGGATAACCCACGATCCTCCACAATCTTCACTACCCAGATCGTGGGTGACACCTATCGCGTGGAGAGCAAAGGTCAGGGGCAATCCTGTCGAAAATCTTTGTGAGGATCGGTTTTCACTTCCTCTATAAATGCCCCCTTCCCATCAACTGTGCTCGGTTACTCCGCATCTCATCCCTCTCCCAAGCTCCAACCTAGCGCCACCGCTAAAGTCATCGTCGCTGGTGAGGAAGAGCTTTGCTGCGTCAACCACGTCGTCGTCGTACTCGCATAGGCCGTGGAAATCTTCATCGCGCCGTCGTTGTAGTTCTCTCCTTCTGCCAAGCTAGGGCGTGGGAGATCTGAACGGGCGAACTTCCTCATTTCATCTCTCTATTCGTCATGTTCTTCACCAGGGTAATTAAAATTTATTTTTACTGCCCCTATTTGATCCTCAACTACAATTACTATTCCTCAATAGGTGTTTATACGTTATAAATCAAATACACAAGCACCTTACATCTCCTCACACTTGATACTTGATGATTTTCCCTAAGTAATGACTTTCTTCGAGATTCCGCAATTGTACGAATTCTCAAATTTGCACAACTCTGGAACCTAAGGCGAAGAACACTTAGTGAAATTCCTCAAGACAACCATGGTCAAATTCCTCACACCTATTTTTCTTCAAAATTTCTGAGAACGCATATGACCTCTTCAAATTCCTCGCACCTATACTCTGTTCACAGGTACAACATGTCCGCTGATGAATCACTAGGTTCTATCAACTTAACTCATTTGCAGCGCTACTTGAAGAAAAACTATGTACCTCCTCAGAATCTTCAAGAGTTCATATTCCTCAAGTGAAGAAAATGTCTGATGGAAAGAAACCTCAGAAAGGAGGGAAAAAGCCAGATGTGCACACTGCATTTGAGATCCCTGAGGATCTGTATGATGAATATTGCACACCTGACGAAGAAACTCATGAAAAGGAGATGACCAAGAAGAGGAAGATCCGTCTGCAAAAGATTGAGAGGAGATGGACCAAAGAATGGAGAGAATATCATTATGTAACTCCAAAATACATGATGAAATTCGCTGTGAAACCACCTTGGAGCAGACCTCCTCTTGCTCCAAACCAAACTGCTGATCCTACTAGCCTCAAAACCGGTGAGGACTTTCGTGACATGTGGGAGAAGCAACAAGCCAAGTTGGCGAGGAAAGCCAAAGAGGCAGTGAAGAAATTCAACGAGGATTCTGTTGCTGCTGCCTCTGCCGGAGCTTCTGCTAGTGCTCTGAAGAAACTGGTAAAGAAATCTGCTTTGAAGATTGGTCCTTCAACATCAAAATCCTCAGTGCAAATTCCTCAAGGTCAAAGGCCTCAACCCAGAAAACCTTCAGCACTTGGAACTGTTGCTACTCAGTCATCTGGAACAGCTAAAAAGTCCTCAACCCCAGTGCATCTAGCAACATGCAAAAGGACTGAGGGTTTCACCATAGTTCCGAAGCTCACTGCAAGCCCCTCCACAACTGTGAAGTCTTCAACCAGTCCCTCTGCGCTTAAACTGAAGAAGACAGTCGGACGTAGTCAAAGACCAAGTCATCACACCAGCAAGGCTCTGGTTATAGTCCCTTCATGTTCTGTTGACAATGATAGTAATGATGATGAAGCTGATGATGAGGAATTGGTAGAAATCATTAGACAAAGTCAGCACAGGGCTGCTAAAGCAAAGGGTAGCTCTGTTCCTCTCATGCTGGATCCCAAGATGATCCTCAACTTCATTGATATATGGCATGAGGACCCAAGCACTCCACTTTCCTCACTAAATCTGCCTCCTGAAGTGGATCACGTCCTCACCCACTTCATCTCTGAAGAACAGTAGAAGAGAGAGAGCAAGCTCAGAGAGCTAAGAGGAACAAGACTCGCAAAGAAAAGTTTCTGCGCGAAAATGTGATGAATTTGACCCCAAATCAACTCGTCACAGTTCAGTCCAAGATTCGCACTCTCTCTCTAGATCAACAGAAATATGATGCTGAATGGAAAGGCACCAAGGTCAGACATGTCAGGGCTGCTCAAGCAGCTGTAAAGGATCACAACACCATGGTTGCAGCTCGATCGCAACCATAAAATACTCAGTCTGAAGAAATTGCTCAGACTGAAGATGAAATTCCTCAGGCTGCTGATGAAAATGCTCAGCCGGAAGAAACTGCTGAAGAAAATGCTTCTGCACCAGAAGCAACTACCAGTGCCGCTGAGGAAACTCAAACCACTAAACAACATGCCAGGACAACCTCCAATGTTGTGCCTGAAGAATCTGATAGGCCAGCTAAAGAATCCGCTGTGCCTGAAGAAATTGAACCACCCAGGCGGCTGCATCAGTCGTTCCTGAAGAAACTGCTACTGCTGAGGAAAAACCCCTCAAAAGAAAAGCATCAACTTTTGAAGCCCGTGTATTGAAGAAGTTGAAAACTTTAACAAGTTCCTCAGCAACACCACTTGATGCAACTCGAATTTCCTCTGCACCAGCCTATGCTATTGTGCCAATAGGGGAAGCATACGATATTCCTCAAGAAGAAGAGAATCATTCAGCTGCTTCCTCAGAGCCTCTTGATGAGGAAATAGTCATTGATGACACTGCATCAACTCCCAAGGTAACATCGCCCTAGCTTCTGCTAAGTGCTGGCGCTGAACAAATTGATGAAGAAGTTGACATTGGTGACACTACTCCTGTCATCAATGATGAATATTGGGAATCTACACATCCCAATTCACTTGTGGCAACTCCCCTGATGTTGATTCCTCAGTCACCTGCACATACTGAGGAAATACCTAAAGATTCTGAACACCTGTACCTTCCAGACCCTGAAGAAATTCCAGCTGCAACAGCTGAGGAAATTGATGCTCCAGCCACTACTAAGGAACCAACTCTTCAAGTCACTCAGACTGCTATTCCTTCCATGCCAACGGAGATCAAGGGGCGTACACGGACAAATCTTCAACCCAAGCCAAGACTGGCTCTCAAAGGCTCTGTTCGTCCCAAATTCCTCAAAACCAATTTCTTCGATGAACACATGTTCTTCTCAGGACCGAACCCCTATGACGCTGCGAGGGCTGGACGCAACAGGTTTTGGACTGCCAGTCAACTGAATTACTATGCTTTAGTCCTCTATGAGAAGAAGAAAGTCTTCGAGCACCATCAGATTCCTCACGCTGACATGGAAAGTCTTCCATCATTTACTCCTGTGCTTCAAGTTCTATATGATGCTGGACTTCTTCCATTTTGTGTTGGCATCTGTGAGTGGAATGAGGAAATAATCCTTCAATTCTATGCCACGTTGCATGTCAGCGGAGATTCCTCAGACATCAACTCTTGGATATTGGACTGGATGACTGGCACAACACACTTCACTGGTCAAGCCTCTAAATTGCTTTAGTGTGTCCCAGTCCAAATTCCCTTAGAAGAAGCCCGCAAGTTGTTTGATGAACCTCCTCTACCCAATCAACTGCTGAATGTGCTGATGAATACATTGCCATCTGGAAAGCCTCAACGCCAAGTCTTCTTAGTGAAGGATCTGCTCTATGTGCCTCGCACAGTCTATCGCATATTGACAAACACACTATGTCCTCAAAAGGGTCACAACTCTGAAGAAGAAGAAGTTGAAGGAATCATGAAGAATATGCTCTTCAACGTCATCCATGGTATTCCCATTAACTTGCATGGTTTCTTCATGAGGACTTTGGCCAATGTTGTTGTCGCTCCATTTGAGCAGAAGCCATATGCACCCTGGATTATGAAATTCATCAGCGATAAGTCCTCAGTGCACTACAAAGCTGATTTCCAGAATCACTTCAGTTTCCTGCCACCCATTGAAGTCATAAAGAGTACAATTTCATCAGTTGAAGGGAAATGCAAGTCTGTTATTGATGAAGGAACACGTCCCCTGGATGGATAGTTTCACAAGCCCACTTCCTTCTCCACAAATGATGACACTGCCTCACAAGACTCTGATGCAAAGGGCTCAGCTCCCAAAGAGTGTGCCCCTCGATTGATGACTTATCACGAACTTCTTATAAGTCCTCATCAGAAGGTCCATCGCAAGCATAAGTGGGTAAAGTGTCAACTTGGGTATATTGTGTAGAATATGACTTTGACGCAGAACACTATCAAGAGGAACCACTATTATGATCATGAAAACCTCAAGCGCTCTTGGGATGTGCTAACTCACATCATGTCTTTTGAAGAATTGAATGAGCTGAACTTTGAAGAATATCCTGACTTCGCTCGCTGTCCTCAGAAGAAGTTCAAGAAACTCCAAGTTCCTCTGATGGTCACCAGTTCATATTCTTCATCTCGCGAGTGCGATGAAGATGAAGACATTGAAGATACTACTGCTGGCCCTACATCACCAATCGACCCCGACAATGCTGGCGCTCCTTCTTCACCAACAAGATGAAATTTCTCATGAGGCGTTAGCCATCACTTTTTCTTCCCTTTTGGTCTTCGATGACAAAGGGGAAGAAAATTTGAGTTAGTCTTCAAGCGGGTCTATATATATGGGCTATTTTCGTTTAAGTTACAACTCTTGCTCTTCTCAAGTTTTTGGTTATTGAGTTGTAAACTTAAGTCCGATGGTGGTCTGACACTCTTGAACTATTTCCTCGCATGTTTATTTCCTCAAATACCTTTATGCTTGCATGCTGAATTTCGTCAGACACCATTTTCCTCACGCATTTCAAATTCTTTATTTCATATATTCAAATGCGTGTATGAATTACAAGATATAGGGGGAGTTCTCCATGTTTTGAACCTGCCATGTGCATTTGCATCCCAAAGCAAATTCCTAAAATATGCACATCTTCAGGGGGAGTTCTTCTATATCTTGCAATCAAATTCCTCAAAATCTGTACTTTCATTTCATATGTTCATATCAATCACCAAAAAGGGGGAGATTGTTAGTGCATCTAGTGCCCCTTAGTGATTTTGGTGTATTCAAGACTTATAGGTTAAGGCACTAATGTGTTTGTGAGTGTACACATGCTCTATAAGTCGATGAGGAGTTTGATATATTCGGAGATTATCGACCCCTAAAAATGTATGTCTTCAAGTGCAGACTTTGCTGAAGACTTTCTGACGACTTTGGTGAAGACTTTGAAAATGAAGAAGTTGGTGTGACCTTGAAGATATGAACGAGAAATATGAAGCGTGAAGACTTTTGTTTTCGTAGTTTGATTTCCTTTATTTGAGTCATAGGAAACACCGTACTGTTAAAGGGGGCCGAGGTAATACTAAGGAAAATTTCCAACTGATGCTCAACTCCAAAATCCTCAACCCATACAATCCTTCGAGTGAAGCCTTTGGAAATCTCTTATAGTTCAGACAAGTTTTTCAGTGACAGAGACAAAGTTCTTCTGGTCTCTGAGGAAATTGATCTGACTGAGGAGTTAGGATTTTGCCAGTGCGAATTGCCTACAAGTGAGGATCATGATAAGCTGAGGACTTTCATAGTTCGAAATTCCGACCGTTGCTGTGCTTAGCGCCAACTGTCCCCAATCATTCTTATCCACATAACGGTCATATTATTGGGGGCATTTATGTATTATCATGTCAGGTTGCACCCTGGCTATAAATAGCCGACCCCCACAACCACTAGCTGGTTGGCTTCTCCGAGAAAGAACTGACACTTGTCATTTGAGAGCAACCCATCCTCTAAGGACTTGATAGAAAATCATCAGTGAGGAAAAACCCACAACCAAACCACAAAACCCATAGTGATTGAGCATCACTGAAGAAATTCCTGTGTGGAACCGATGCTTGTTACCTTTGAGGACTGTGTATCCTCCAGACGGTTAGGCGTCATGGTCTAGTGCTCCTGCAGTCAATTGGGGACCACGAAGTGACCTTGGTCTAGAGCATCCAACAGTAAATTGTGGATCGCCGGGTGACTAGTTTGTGAGGGTTTTGGAAGTCTACCCTGAAGACTTACCACGAGTGTTGGGCGAGGACTGTGTGACCTTAGCTCAAGGAGAATACGGTAAGGTTGTGTGTCCTGGGACTGTGTGTCCTCTGGTTTAAATACCAGGCCGCTCCAAACTATACGTACGACTGTCACAGCAGTTGGAACTGGGTCATCAAACCATTGTCTTCATCGAACTACCTGGTTCTATTTCCTCAACCTCCTTATTCCTCATAAACCTGTTGATGAAGTTGATTGTTACTATTTGAAGAATTTGACTGAAGACTTTCGCAAATTCCTCACCTCAAATTCTTCAAGTTGCCTTGTTCATCACTGCTTATCCTGTATCACGCTACTCTCTATTTGCGCATGTTTCATTTCATCATGAATACTATGTTGTCACTATGTTCCTCATGCACTTGAGTACTTATTCCACTGCTAGTTATTCATCATATTTCAAATTCCTCAAAGTTGAAATTCCTCAAATGATGAATTTGTAAAAATCGCCTATTCACCCCCTTTAGTTGATATAACGCACTTTCATTCCTAAGTACATCTTTATTTGACTTTCTCCCCTAGGGGCATATTACAAGAAGAAAAAGATAGGAAGAGGCCCCCGACAGAAGCCCAGCCTAACCCCTCCTATACTAGCACTGCACGGAGGGTGGGGCTCCCAAAAGGGAGGATGAAGCCGAAGTCCACGGGGATGCCAAGAGATCTAGCTTGAAGATGAGGAAGCGCCCGGGACAAGTAGCCCCAGCAAGGTCGCTCCGCCGGGAGGTGGAGAGGCGTGAGCTGACGATGATGGTGTAGCCGGCGACTAGTCGGAGCTCAGGTCATCGTATTCCGACTTGATAGACTGGAGCTCGGACCTGCCATCGTCGTCTTCACTGACACCGTCCTCCTCGTCACGGTCGCTTGACGAGGAGCTTTCGGCACTGCTCGAGCTTTCCTCGCAGCAGCTGAGGCGGGCACCTAAATGCCCACGAATCTTGACGGAGAGCATGTCGACCTCTTTCATCTTGAAGCGAAGGACATGCCCATCCTGGAGGTTGTGGGCATGGGCGAAGGTTTCCCAACCGGGCCTAAAGAGCATGACGCGACTCTCCGGGTATTCGACGTCCACCCGCACAACACCGTTGCAGCAACCATGCGCCCGTAGCCACAAGGTGAGCGGCTTGTCGACCTCCATCGCCCTAGAAAAAGGGTGAGGGAGGCGCAGATGGATCTGGAGGGGACCGCACAACTTGATGACGAACTCCTGTGCCCTCCCCTTGGCGTGGGTCTCTTTGAGGAGGGGGTCCGGCGTCGAAGGGAGGGGTAGAGCGGAGCTCTGTCTCCCTCGGCCTTGGCCTCCACGATGGCCCTGGCCTCTCGTACCTCTTCCACCACGTGCACTTGGGCTGCCCTCCACTTCGGTGGCTGAAGCGGTGGCATGATCCCGACGGGAACTCCTCGTCGGTCGGGCGAAGGACAGTGGCCTCCCTCACCCCCGTACATGACTAAGGATAGAGACAACCTAAGATTGGGAACATGTAGAAGGGCAGGCTTTGGAGTTTTACACTCAAGGAGAAATAAGAATGGATGAGCATTGCCCCTCACTACCTCCCCCCTAATTTATAGGGGAGGGCGCGGGGGTGGCTCTCATCCACCCCAAGAGTCGCCGCCCATCTCCAACAATCCCGTCGCCTACGATCACGGGGCAAACACGTATCCACCCCATTGCTCCGATTCATGGCGCTGCGGTTTCTTCCATGATCAAGACTTTAACATGAACGCCTATTGCCAGCCTCCCCCGCTATGCATGCGGCACACGTGGAAGAAACGGCCGCTCCATGCACGTATCCCATGGCACGCACTTAACACGCGTCGTGGGGAGGCGCAGTAAGCAGAATAATTGTAACCGTGGGATCCTGCCATGCATGCCCATGCACTGTTTGGGCCTAGCCCAACAATGCCTCGCACTCGTGTGTGGCCCAGGCCCGGGGGCTCCTATTGGTGTACTAAAGTTTGGGGCTTTTTAGGACCCCATACTTGTGCACGGGCAGTTGTAGCCACACCAGCGGCGAGGCCTACCAGGAGACTGCTAGAAGCGAATATCAAGACGTCAAGGAACATTCAAGTCAACAGGCACAAGATCGAGGCAGGAACCCCGACATGATCTTGCCGGGGGTGACCTGTGGAGCCCCAACAAGGAGTGCACCGAACAAGGCCTCGCCATCCTGCCAGCACAAAGGCTAGGTGTCGACCCACGAGGATACATGTCGAGGCGCTGGCGATGGGGATGCTAAGCGGTGCCGATGGGATGGGTTCCTGTCCCGTCCCATAGAAGGTCAGGGACACCTGACGGAGCATTAAATGCATTTGTCCTACACCGTCAGTGTTAGGTATGATAACACTAGATCACTATGCACCTCGTGCATGCACTGTAAAAGGATGCCCTTTAGTCGTATAAATGGAGGCCCAAGGAGTTACGAGAGGAGGGTTCTTTCTTCCACCTTCTAGACACACGCGTAGCAACTGTTGATAGCGCTCCTATCGTTGGAAATATGACCTAGAGAAATAAATAAAATGGTTATTATTATATTTCCTTGTTCAAGGTAATTGTTTATTATCCATGCTATAATTGTAGTTACTGGAAACACATTGCATGTGTGGATACATAGAGAACACTTTGTACCACGTATGCCTTTAGTAGACTAGCTCGTTGATCAAAGATGGTCAAGGTTTCCTAGCCATTGACATGAGATGTCATTTGATAACGGGATCACATCATTGGGAGAATGATGTGATGTACAAGACCCAAACTATAAACATAGCATATGATCGTGTCAGTTTATTGCTATAGTTTTCTGCATGTCAAATATATATTCCTATGACCATGAGATCATGCAACTCACTGACACCGGAGGAGTACCTTGTGTCTATCAAACATTGCAATGTAACTCGGTGACTATAAAGATGCTCTACAGGTATCTCCGAGGGTGTCTGTTGAGTGGGCACGAATCAAGACTTGGATTTGTGTGACGGAGAGGTATATTAGGGCCCACTTGGTAATACAACATCACAACAAGCCTTGCAAGAAAAGTGAATAATGTGTTAGCCATAGGATCTTGTATTATGGAATGAGTAAAGAGACTTGCTGGTAACGAGATTGAACTAGGTATAGAGATATTGACGATCAAATCTCGGGCAAGTAACATACCGAAGAACAAAGGGAACATTATACGGGATTAACTGAATCCTTGACATATAGGTTCAACCGATAAATATCTTAGTGGAATATGTAGGAACCAATATGGGCATCCATGTCCCGCTATTTGTTATTGACCGTACATGTGTCTCGGTCATGTCTGCATAGTTCTCGAACCCATAGGGTCTACACACTTAACATTTTGTGACGATATAAGTATAGTTGAGTTGTTATGTTGGTGACCGTAAGTTGTTTGGAGTCCTGGATGAGATCCCAGACATGACGAGGAGCTCTAGAATAGTTCGGAGGTAAAGATTGATATATGGGATAATAGTGTTTGGTCTCCAGAAGGGTTCCAGAATTCAACAGAAAGAGTTTTGGATGTTTCCCGAAATGTTCGGGGTACAAGAACACTTTATTTGGGCCAAGGGATAAAGCCCATGAGGCTTTAGGAAGGTGCAAAAGAAGTTTTGCGGAGGCCAGGGGCTAGAAGCCGAGGAGGACTCTTGCCTTGCGGGCAAACCGACCTTCAGGAGGATTTTTCTCCAAGTTTCGACCCCAGGGCTCAGCATATAAATAAAGGGGCGGGGCTAGCACCTGGAATACATCAAGTATTCCCAAGCCGTGTACCGAAAACCCAGCCCCTCTAGTTTTTCATCCATCATAGTTTCTGTTGTGCTTGGTGAAGCCCTGCGGAGATTGTTCTTCACCAACATCGTCACCACGTCATCGTGCTGCCGGAAATCATCTACTACTTTGCCCCTCTTGCTGGATTATCTACTACGCTTCCACTCAGTGATCTACAAGGATATGTAGATCCACTCTCCCTCTCGTAGATGCTCATCACCATGGATTGATCTTGTGTCTGCATAGGAAATTTCTGTTCCCCATGCAACGTTCCCCAACAGTGGCATCATGAACTAGGTCTATGTGTAGATGAGATCACGAGTAGAACACAAAGGAATTTGTGGGCGTTGATGGTTAGATTGCTTCCTCCCTTGGCCGTGTTTTGGTTCAGCGGTATTGTGGGATGAAGCGGCACGGACCAACCTTACTCGTACTCTTATGAGAGACTAGTTCCATCGACTGATGTGTAACTTTGTTGCACAAAGATGGCTAGCGGGTGTTTGTCTCTCCTACTCTAGTTGGATTGGATTTGACAAAGGCGGTCCTTGAGAAGGTTGAATAGAAATTTGAGTATCACCATTGTGGTTTATGCGTAGGTGAGAATTGTTCTTGCTAGATACCCGTAGTAGCCACATAAAACTTGCAACAATAATTAGAGGACGTCTAACTTGTTTTTGCAGGGTAGGTTGTGATGTGATATGGCCAATTACATGATGAGATATATGTGATGTATGAGATATCACGGCTTGCATGTCGATGAGTACGGAAACCGGCAGGAGCCCTAGGGTTGTCTTTAATTATTTTCGTCGTTTTGCTTTACTTTATCGCTATGAGTTAGCAATAGTAGTGGAAGCAACAGTCGACGCGATGACCCCTATGACGACATTATGATGGAGATCAAGATGATGGGGATCATGGTGTCATGCCGGTGACGACGAAGATCATGCCGCTGCTTTCAAGATGGAGATCAAAAGCACAAGTTCATGGCCATATCATGTCACTTATGATTTGCATGTGATGTTAATCCTTTTGTGCACCTTGTTTTGCTTAGGACGACGATAGAATTAGAAGGTGATCCCTCACTTAAATTTAAAGATAAATTGTGTTCTCCCCGAGGGTGCATCGTTGCGACAATTTATCTTGTCGAGACACCACTTCATGATAGGGTGTGATAGACTCTACGTTCACATACAACGGGTGCAAGCCAGTGTTGCATGTGCAGGACACTCGGGTTAAAATTGATGAGCCTATCATGTACATACGTGTCCTCGGAACACAAGAGACCGAAAGGTCGAACATGAGTCATATAGTAGATATGATCAACATGATGATGTTCACCATTGAAACCACCTCAACTCACATGATGACCGGACTTGAGTTGGTCAATTTGGATCATGCATCACTTAGATGACCTGAGGGATGTCAATTTGAGTGGGTGCTTTAGTAAGATGATTAACTAAACTCATTATCTTGAACAATAGTCCTAGTGACCTTTACATATTTATGTTGTAGATCAATGGCTCGCGTAGTAGCACCCCTGAATTTCAATGCGTTCCTAGAGAAAGCTAAGTTGAAAGATGATGGAAGTAACTTTGTGGACTGGGCCCGTAGTATGAGGATTATCCTCACGGCTTCCCAGAAGGCTTATGTCCTTGATGCACTGCTTGGTCATCCACCCGCTCCAGTTGAGTCTGCAAACGTTGTGAACGCCTTGCAGGCACATTCTGATGATTACTCAATGGTTCAATGTGCAATGTTGTATGGCTTAGATCCGAAACTTCACAGACATTTTGAACGTCATGGAGCATATAATATGTTCCAGGAGTTGAAGTTTATCTTTCAGAAGAATTCCTGGATCGAGAGGTATGAGACCTCCGATAAGTTCTATGCTTGCAAAATGGAGGAGAACGGGTCTGTCAATGAACACATACTCAGAATGTCTAGGTATTCCACTCGTCTGGCTGAATTGGGAATGCCCCTTCCGGCTGAGTCGATCACTAACAGAGTTCTTCAATCATTGCCACCTAGCTACAAGAGCTTCGTGTTGAACTATAACATGCACGGGATGAACAAGTTAGTCCCCAAGCTATTTGCGATGTTAAAAGTCACTGATTCCAAGATTCAAAAGGAGCATCAAGTGTTGATGGTCAATAAAATCACTAGTATCAATAAGAATGGCAAGGGCAAGAAGGTTGATCTAAGAAGAGTGGCAAAGCAGTTGCCCCTCCTGTGAAGAAACCCAAGGCTGGACCCAAGCTAGAAACTGAGTGCTTTCATTGCAAGGGAACTAGTCACTGGAAGCGGAACTGCCCCAAGTATCTTCCGACAAGAAGGCGGCCAACAACAAACAAGGTATATATGATATACATGTTATTGATGTGTACCTTACCAACTCTCGTTGTACTGCCTGGGTATTTGATACTAGTTCGGTTTCTCACATTTGCAAATCAAAACAGGAACTACGGAATAGACGAAGGTTGGCAAAGGACGAAGTGACGATGCGCGTGGGAAATGGTTCCAAGGTTGATGTGATCGCTGTCGGCATGCTCGCTCTTCGATTACCATCAGGATTAGTGATGAACCTGAATAATTGTTATTTAGTGCCTGTGTTAAGCATGGACATTATATCTGGATCTTGTTTATTGGGAGACAGTTACTCAATTAAATCAGAGAATAATGGTTGTTCTATTCATATGAGTAATATCTTTTATGGTCATGCACCCAATATGAGGGGTTTATTCATATTGAATCTCGACAGTGATGATACACATGCTCGTAACATTGATGCCAAACGATGTAGAGTTGATAATGATAGTACCACTTTCTTGTGACACTGTTGTAAAGTTCATATTGGTGTAAAATGCATGAAGAAGCTCCATGTTGATGGACTTTTGGAGTCACTAAATTTTGAATCACTTGACACATGTGAACCATGCCTCATGGGCAAGATGACTAAAATGCCATTCTCTGGAACAATGGAACGAGCAAATGACTTGTTGGAAATCATACATACTCATGTGTGCGGTCCGATGAGCATTGAGGCGCGCAGTGGATATCGTTATTTTATCACCTTCACTGATGACTTAAGTAAATATGGGTATATTTACTTAATGAAACACAAGTCTGAAACATTTGAAAAGTTCAAGCAATTCCAAAGTGAAGTTGAGAAACATCTCAACAAGAAGATTAAATTCTTGCGATCTGATCGAGGAGGTGAATATCTGAGTTATGAGCTTGGCAGTCACTTAAGACAGTGTGGAATCGTTTCACAATTGACACTGCCTGGAACACCACAGCGTAATGGTGTGTCCGAATGTCGTATTCGAACCTTATTAGATATGGTGCGTTCTATGATGTCTCTTGCCGATTTGCCACTATGTTTTGGGGTTATGCATTAGAGACAACTGCATTCACTTTAAATAGGGCACCATCAAAATCCATTGAGACGACGCCATATGAAATGTGGTTTGGCAAGAAGCCAAAGTTGTCGTTTCTTAAAGTTTGGGAATGTGATGCTTATGTCAAAAAGCTTCAGCCTGAAAAGCTGGAACCCAAAGCGGAGAAATGCGTCTTCATAGGATACCCAAAAGAGATAGTTGGGTATGCCTTCTATCTCAGATCCGAAGGCAAAGTGTTTGTTGCTAAAAACGGTACATTTCTTGAGAAAAAGTTTCTCTTGAAAGAACTGAGTGGGAGGAGGATAGAACTTGATGAGGTTGTTGAACCTTTGTTTCAACCAGAGAGTAGCGCATCATAGAAAGATGTTTCTGTGGAGCCTACGGCAGTTGAAGAGGAAGTTAATGATGATGATCATGAAGCTTCGGATCAAGTTACTATCGAACCTCGTAGGTCGACAAGGGCGTGTACTGCTCCTGAGTGGTATGGTAACCCTATCTTAGAGGTCATGTTGTTAGACAACAATGAACCTACGACCTATGGAGAAGAGATGATGGGACCGGATTTCGAGAAATGGTTAGAAGCCATGAAATCCGAGATGGGATCCATGTATGAAAACAAAGTATGGACTTTGGAAGTATTACCTGAAGGGCGAAAAGCCATTCAGAACAAATGGATATTTAAGAGGAAGACGGACACGCACGGTGATGTCACCATCTATAAAGCTCGACTTGTGGCAAAGGGTTTTTCACAAGTTCAAGGAGTTGACTACGATGAGACCTTCTCACCCGTAATGATGCTTAAGTCTGTCAGAGTCATGTTAGCTGAATTTTTCGATTATGAAATATGGAAGATGGATGTCAAAACAATGTTCGTTAAAAGGAAGAGTTGTATATGATACAACTAGAAGGTTTTGTCGATCCAGAGAATGCTGACAAAGTTTGCAAACTCCAGTGATCCATTTATGGACTAGTGCAATCATCTCGGAGTTGGAATCTGCGGTTTGATGAGGTGATCCAAGGAGAAGCTTGTATTTACAAGAAAGTGAGTGGGAGTTCTATAGATTTTCTATTATTACATGCGGATGACATATTGCTGATTGGAAACAATATAGAAATGCAAGAAAGCATGAAGCAACATTTGAACAAGAGTTTTTAAATGACG
Source organism: Hordeum marinum (assembly GCA_022496015.1). Classification (NCBI taxonomy): domain Eukaryota; kingdom Viridiplantae; phylum Streptophyta; class Magnoliopsida; order Poales; family Poaceae; genus Hordeum; species Hordeum marinum. The sequence goes on along the minus strand of CM039674.1, from coordinate 259,693,703 downwards.
GACCTAGGAGAAGCTGCTTTCATATTAGGCATTAAGATCTATAGAGATAGATCAATACGCTTAATAGGACTTTCACAAAGCACATACCTTGATAAAGTTTTGAAGTTCAAAATGGATCAATTCAAGAAGGGGTTCTTGCCTGTGTTACATGGTGTGAAGTTGAGTAAGACTCAATGCCCAGTGACCGCAAAAGATAGATAGAAGATGAGTGTCATCCCCTATGCTTCAGTCATAGGCTCTATCATGTATGCAATGCTGTGCACAAGACCCGATGTCAGCCTTGCCATAGTATGTCCGCAAGGTTTCAATGTGATCCACGAATGGAGCATTCGATGGCGGTCAAGAATATCCTTAAGTGCCTGAAAAGGATTAAGGAAATGTTTATCGTCTATGGAGGTGATCAAGAGCTCGTCGTGAAGGGTTACATCGATTCAAGCTTTGACACTGATCAGGATGACTCTAAGTCGCAAACCGAATACATATTTATTCTCAATGGGGGAGCGGTAAGTTGGTGCAGTTCCAAGGAGAGCGTGGTAGCCGATTCTACATGTGAAGCGGAGTACATCGCAGCCTCGGAGGTAGGGAAGGAAGGTATCTGGATGAAGGAGTTCATGATCGATCTTGGAGTAGTGCTAAGTGCACTGAATCCAGTGGGTCTGTTCTATGATAACACCGGTGCCATTGCCCTAGCAAGGGAACCAAGGTTTCACAAGAGGACCAGACACATAAAGCAACGCTTCAATTCCATCCGCGAGTACATCAAGGAGGAGGACATAAATATTTGCAATGTGACATGGATCTAAATGTTGCAGACCCGTTGACTAAACCTCTTCCAAGGGCTAAAAATGATCAACACCAAAACTGTATGGGTGTTCGATTCATTACAATGTAAATCACAATGTGATGTGAGCTAGATTATGGACTCTGGTGCAAGTGGGAGACAATTGGAAATATGCCCTAGAGGCAATAACAAAATGGTTTTTTTATATTTCCTTGTTCATGATAATTGTTTATTATCCATACTATAATTGTATTGACTGCAAACACATTGCATGTGTGGATACATAGACAACACTTTGTCCCTAGTATGCCTTTAGTAGACTTGCTCGTTGATCAAACATGGTCAAGGTTTCCAAGCCATTGACATGAGATGTCATTTGATAACGGGATCACATCATTGGGAGAATGATATGATGGAAAAGACCAAACTATAAACATAGCATATGACCGTGTCAGTTTATTGCTATAGTTTTTTGCATGTCAAGTATATGTTCCTATGACCATGAGATCATGCAATTCACTGACACCGGACGAGTACCTTGTGTGTATCAAACATCGCAACATAACTGGGTGACTATAAAGGTGTTCAACATGTATATCCAAGAGTGTCTGTTGAGTGGGCATGGATCAAGACTGGGATTTGTTACTCCGTGTGACAGAGAGGTATCTCAGGGCCCACTCCGTAATACAACATCACAACAAGCCTTGCAAGAAAAGTGACTAATGTGTTAGCCACATGATCTTGTATTACGGAAAGAGTAAAGAGACTTGCCGGAAACGAGATTGAACTAGGTATGGAGATACCGACGATCGAATCTCGGGCAAGTAACATACCGAAGAACAAAGGAAACATTATACGGGATTAATTGAATCCTTGACATAGAGGTTCAATCGATAAATATCTTCGTAGAATATGTAAGAACCAATATGGGCATCCAGGTTACGCTATTGGTTATTGACCATAGAGGTGTCTCGGTCATGTCTGCATAGTTCTCGAACCCACAGGGTCTACACACTTAACGTTTGGTGACGATATAAGTATAGTTGAGTCGTTATGTTGGTGACTGAAATTTGTTCGGAGTCCCGGATGAGATCCCGGACATGATGGGGAGCTCCGGCATAGTCCGGAGGTAAAGATTGATATATGGGATAATAGTGGTTGGTCTCCGGAAGGGTTCTGGAATTCACCAGAAAGAGTTTTGGATGTCTGCCGAAATGTTCGGGGTATCAAAACACTTAATTTGGGCCAAGGGGTAAAGCCCATGAGGCTTTAGGAAGGCAAAAAGGAGTTTTGTGGAGGCCAGGGGCCAGACGCCGAGGAGGACTCTTGCCTTGCGGGCAAACCGACCTTGAGAATGATTTTTCTCCATGTTTTGACCCCAGGGCCCATCATATAAATAAAGGGCCGGGGCTAGCACCTGGAACACATCAAGAATCCCCAAGCCGTGTGCCGGCAAGCCAGCCCCTCTAGTTTTTCCTCTGTCATAGTTTCCGTTGTGCTTGGTGAAGCCCCATGGAGATTGTTCTTCACCAAGACCTTCACCATGTCGTCGTGCTGCTGGAACTCATCTACTACTTCGCCCCTCTTCCTGGATCAAGAAGGCGAGGACATCATCAAGCTGTACGTGTGTTGAATGCGGAGGTGCCGTTTGTTCGGCGCTAGATCGTGATTGGATCACAGAACGGCTTGTGATTTGGATCGTGAAGACGTTCGACTACATCAACCGCGTTTCTTAATGCTTCCGCTCAGCGATCTACAAGGATATGTAGATCCACTCTCCCCCTCGTAGATTCTCATCACCATGGATAGATCTTGCGTGTGCGTAGGACAAGTTTTGTTTCCCATGCAACGTTCCCCAACACCTGTAGCCAGAACCCTAAAAACATTCATAATACACTAAAGTAGGAGTAGGGTTTTACGCTTATCAACGGCCCAAACCTAAGTAAAAATCTCCCCTCGTGCCATTCATTCGATCTGCCCTTTGCGCATACCTTCTCCCGACCAAACCACAAAGGGATCCTCGCGATCCCATAGGTGTTGTGCACCGACAGAGCCAAGCAAGAATACCTTATCATAGGTCATACTCATTGTTAAGATCAAAATGGGGTTGCCATTTTTCGTTTAAGCATTTTGATGTTTTCATATCACTTGGAATCGATTTATGTCATATGTGGGAGTAAATATTTTCAAGGATATGATTACATACATTTTAGTGATGTAGATGACATAGCATGTAGGAGAACTTGTTGTGGATGCTCAAAGTTGATGAAGTTCATCTTGAGTTGGAAGTAATCCTTGATTGTTTTGGTTCTCTCCTCACCTACTTGGGTTAGTCATACAAGGAAGAACAAGACGTATCCAAATGACAAGAGTTAAATTTGTTCATCAAATGGTTGTCAAGGACATGGCTTTTGTTGTCTTCTTCCTCCATCACAAAGAACGGTTGTTGATACTTGCTTATCACAAGATTGCTTATGATATTAGTTGATAGCAATCTTGTGAAGTGTAGTTCTTCCAAGTATGTAGAAAAGGTTAGATGCAATACAAGGTAGCATAGATTTTCGAAGATATGTAGAATTATCATGTCAATGGTATCAAGGAATATCTTACCCTTGTATAAACCTGAGTGAGTCTAGCTCAAGTTTGAAGCATCAATGATGTTGAACTCACTTCTCAAGTGGAAAAACACTTTCTCATCAAGAGGATTAGTAAAGATATAGGCCAATTGTTTGTTAGTACGAACATGCTTGAGATTTATATCTCCTTTGGCAACATGATCACGAATAAAATGATGAAGAACTTTAATATATTTATTTTGAGAGTGTTGCACGGGATTATGAGCAATCTTGGTTGCACTCTCATTGTCAGATAACAATCATACATGTTTCACATGTGTGCGGTGATCCTTAAGAGTTTGTGTCATCCATAGCAATTGCGCACAACATGACCCGGCAGCAATGTATTCCTCCAATGGTAGATAGACATACCGAGTTTTGTTTTTTGGATGACCAATACACAAGAGATCTACCAAGATATTTGCAAGTACCCGAGGTGAATTTTCTACCAGCCTTTTCTCCGGCACAGTCCGAGTGGGAATATCGAACACAGTTAAAAGAAGATCCCTTGGGATACCAAATGCCAAAGTTTGGTGTATGTGTCAAGTATCTCACAATTATTTTCATGGCCTTAAGATTACACTAAGAATGATATCGGGACGGGAGGCACATAGATATAGTAATGAAGCGATCATTGATCCATAAACCTTTTTATCAACCGGTTTATCCTCCTTGGCGAGGTTTGACATGTCCACTAGTAGGCATAGGAGTTTCCATACATTTACACTCTTGCATGTTGAACTTCTTGATCAAGTCCTTGGTGTACTTTGTTTTAGCGATGAAAGTTCCTTCTCTTGTTTGCTTGATTTGCAAACCAAGGAAACATTCATCTCGCACATCATGGATATCTCATATTTCTCGAACATGAACCTTCCAAATTTCTCACTAAGTTGTGGGTTAGTAGATCCAAAGATAATATCATCCATATAAATTTGGCACACAAATAATTCATGATTAACTCTCTTAGCGAATAAGGTTGCGTCAATTTTACCAATTTCAAAACCCTTCTCAAGAAGAAACTTCGTTAGACATTTGTGCCAATCTAGTGGTGCTTCCTTAAGACCATAAAGAGGTTTACGAAGTTTGTAAACATGATTAGGTTTCTTAGGGTTCACAAATCTAAGAGGTTGTTTAACATAAAATTCCTCCTCAATTTCACCATTTAGAAAAGCACTTTTGATATCCATTTGGTAAAGGGTAATATCATCGTAATTGTCATAAGCAAGAAGTATATGAATAGCTGCAAGTTTAGCAATGCGGGCATAGGTCACATCATAGTCCATACCTTCAACTTGAGTGTAACGTTGTGCTACGAGACGTGCCTTGTTGCATACCACTTGACCATCTTTGTCTTGCTTGTTCTGAAACACCCATTAATTTACAATGATGTTATGATCGTCCTTGGGATTCTCAACTAGTGTCCACACTTTGTTCCTCTCGAAGTTGTGTAGCTCTTTGTGCAAAGCATTCAACCAATCCGGGTCTTCAAGTGCTTCTTCCACCTTCTTAGGGTCAATACTAGAGATAAATGAGTAATGCTCACAAAAATTAGCTACACGAGTTTTAGAGTGAGTGATTCTCCCGATTTGAATGTCACTGAAGATTTGCTCTAAGGGGTGATTCATGTTCAATCCTGCTCGAACTCGAGGTAGCGTTTGCTTGTTGGACGGTGGAGCTTCCTCATCATCATCATCTTCTTGATTGTTGTTCAAGGTGTCATCTACTTGAGGTGGTGGTGAAGGAGATTGAGGTGGATCATCATGATCTACTTCTTCCTCCTCTTCATCTTGTCGTGTACCGCTTGTGGATGCCTCCATGTCGTTGTGTGGTTCGCCTTGACATGAAGTAGGAGCTTCCACTTGGGTTGAGAAAGTGGTTTCCTTCACCTCCATGGGACCAATCTTGCCGATGGACAAGTCTTGAATGGCTTCCGAAGGTTCCTTATCTCCTACATCATTTGGCAAGTGTTCGATTTGTGAACCATTAGATTCTATGATGGAGAGCCAATGCCTTGGAAGATAGAAGACAAGCTTACTTCATCATCACCACCATCGCCCAAGAGGGACGCTTGCGTACATGGGTATGGGCACCACCCTTAGCTTGTTCAAAGTTTGGGGGAGGTACCCTGGTATCGTATCACCATCAATTTTACCACTACTACCTATATTAGTTCGATCCTTATTATTTTGTGATTTGGAGAAATAAAATTTCAGATTTTTTTGCTTAGAATTTTGCTTTGAGATATATCTATCCCTGTAATCGGGTGTGAGAGTTATATAATAAATATTAGTTGAGTTTGTCTGCTTCACTTTCATGCACCCATCATCATAGCATGGCAATAAAAGAAGTAGAAAAGATCATATGCTTATCTCATGGAGAATAATGACTTCACCTAGAAAAAGGTATACGTGATAAAAGATTTGAGAACTAACAAACATAGCATTAGTAATTGATATAATCTATGCAAAATTATGATAGATAAGAGGAGATTCACATGTAAATACACTATCTCGCACACCTCTTATGATTGTGAGCCCCCATCAAATATTATATAATGATCAAGTGTTGATGTGGGACATGGATGACAACATAATGATTATTATTGTTTACATTTGCATAAAATATATATTGTCATGGATCCCTTAACATGTGATGCTTGCTTTAGATCTTTTGCTAGCCAAATTTTTTGCACTAAGTAGAGATACTACATGTGCATCCATAACCCCTTAAACCGAGTTTCTTTCCATGAGAGTCCACCATATCTACCTATTGAAAGTGCGTTATATCGACTAGAGGGGGGTGAATAGGCGATTTTTACAAATTCATCACTTGAGGAATTTCAACTTTGAGGAATTTGAAATGTGATGAATAACTAGGAGCAGAATAAGTACTCACATGCATGAGGAACATAGTAACAACATAGTCTTCATGATGAAATGAAACATGCACAAATAGTAAGTAGCGTGATACAGGATAAGCAGTGATGAACAAGGTAACTTGAAGAATTTGAGGTGAGGAATTTGTGAAAGTCTTCAGTCAAATTCTTCAAACAGTAACACTCAATTTCATCAATAGGTATATGAGGAATAGAGGGGTTGAGGAAATAGATCCAAATAGCTCGATGAAGACAATGGTTTGATGACCCAGTTCCAACTCCTGTGACAGTCGTACATCTGGTTTGGAGTGGCCTAGTATTTAAACTAGAGGACACACAGTCCCAGGACACAGAGTCCTTACCGTATTCTTCTTGAGCAAAGGTCACACATCCTCGCCCAACACTCGTGGTAAGTCTTCAGGGTAGACTTCCAAAACCTGCACAAACTGGTCACCCGACGATCACAATTTACTACTGGATGCTCTAGACCAAGGTCACTTCGTGATCCCCAATTGACTGAAGAAGCACTAGACCATGACGCCTAACCGTCTGGAGGATACACAGCCCTCAAAGGTAACAAGCATCGGATCCACATAGAAATTTCTTTAGTGATGCCCAATCACTATGGGTTTGGTGGTTTGGTTGTGGGTGTTTCCTCACTGATGATTTTCTCTCAAAGTCCTCGGAGGATGGGTTGCTCTCAAATGACAAGTGTCAGTTCTCTCTCGGAGCAGCCAACCAACTAGTGGTTGTGGGGGTGGCAATTTATTGCCAGGGTGCAACCTGACATGATAAGACATAAATGCCCCCAATGATATGACCGTCATGTGGATGTTATGATTGGGGACAGCTGGCGCTAAGCAGAGCAATGGTCGGAATTTCGAACTATGGAAGTCCTTAGGCTCATCATGTTCCTCACTTGTAGGCAATTCGCACTAGCAAAATCCTAACTCCTCAGTCAGTTCAATTTCCTCAGAGACCAGAAGAACTTCGTCTCTGTCACTGAAGAACTTGTCTGAACCGTAAGAGATTTCCAAAGGCTTCAATCGAAGGATTATATAGGTTGAGGATTTTGGAGTTGAGCATGAGTTGGAAATTTTCCTTAGTTTTACCTCGGCCCCCTTTAACAGTACGGTGTTTCCTATGACTCAAATAAGGAAAATAAACTACGAAAACAAAAGTCTTCATGCTTCATATTCCTCGTTCATATCTTCAAGGTCACACCAACTTCTTCATTTTCAAAGTCTTCACAAAGTCTTCACCAAAGTCTTCACAAAGTCTTCAGCAAAGTCTTCACTTGAAGATATACATTTTTAGGGGTCGATAATCTCCGGATATATCAAACTCCTCATCGACTTATAGATCCTGTGTACACTCACAAACACATTAGTGCCTTAACCTATAAGTCTTCATTACAGCAAAATCACTAAGGGGCACTAGATGCACTAACGATCTTCCCCTTTTTAGTGATTGATGACAAATAGGTTAAGTTTTCAACGGGGATAAATATATGAAGTGAAAGTATAGAGTTTGAGGAATTTGATAGCAAGATATAGAAGAACTCCCCCTGAAGATGTGCATATTTGAGGAATTTGCTTTGGACTGCAAATGCACATGGCAAGTTACAACATGGAGAACTCCCCCTAGATCTTGCAATTCATACACGCATTTGAACATATGATATGATGAATTTGAAATGCGTGAGGAAAATGGTGTTTGACAAAATTCAGCATGTATGCATTAAGGTACTTGAGGAAATAAACATGCGAGGAAATAGTTCAAAAGTGTCAGACCACCATTGGACTTAAGTTTACAACTCAATCAACAAAAGGTTCAAAAGAGCGAGAGTTGTAACTTAAACAAAAATAGCCCATATATAGAGACCCGCTTGAAGACTAACTCAAATTTTCTCCCCCTTTGTCATCTAAGACCAAAAGGGACGAAAAAGTGAGGACTAACACCCCTTTGAAGAATTTCATCGTGTTGGTGAGGAAGGAGCGCTAGCGTTGTCGGGGTCGTTTGTTGATGCAGGGCCCGCCGCAGTGTCGCCAATGTCTTCATCCTCATCGCGCTCTCAAGATGAAGAATAAGAACTTGTGACCATCAGAGGTACTTGGAATTTCTTGAATTTCTTCTGTGGTCGACGAGCCCAGTCAGGATGTTCATCAAGATCCAGCTCATTTAGTTCTTCAGAAGACTTGAGGTGAGACAGTATGGCCCAAGTGCGGTTGAGGTTTTCATGTGCATAGTAGTGATTCCTTTTCACAGTGTTTTGCGTCACAGTCGTGTTTTGCACAATGTAACCAAGTTGATGCTTCACCCACTTGTGATTGCGATCGACCTTCTGATGAAGACTTATTAGTAGCTCGCAATCAGTCATCACACGAGGGGCAGACTCTTGAGGTTTGTGAGCTGAGGCCTTTGCTTTGGAGTCCTGAGTTGCAGTGTCATCATTGGTGGAGAAGGAAGCAGCTTTCCGAAACTGTCCATCCAATGGACGAGTGCCTTCATCAATGACAGCCTTGCCATTTCCTTCCACTGAGTCAATTGTGCTCTTGATGACTTCGGTTGGAGGCAGGAAGCCGAAGTGGTTCTGGAAATCAGCCTTGAAGGGAACTAAGGACTTTGCCCTGATTAATTTCATGATCCAAGGCGCATAAGGCTTCTTTTCAAATGGAGCTAAGGCAGCATTGGCCAATGTCCTCATGAAAAATCGTGTAAGTCTATGGGGATCCCATGAATGATGTTGAAGAGCATATTCTTCATGACCCCCTCCACTTCTTCTTCTTCAGAATTGTGGCCCTTATGAGGACATAGAGTATTTGTGAGTATGCGGTAGACCGTCCTGGGCACATATAGCAAATCCTTGACAAGGAAGATTTTCCGTTGAGGCTTTCTAGGAGGCAATGTCTTCATCAGCACTTGCATCAGCTGATTCAGAAGTGCAGGCTCATCAAATAGTCTACGAGCTTCATCTGAGGGAATTGGAACTGGTACACACTCAATCAATTCAGAAGCTTGAGCAGTGAAGTGTGTTGATCCTATCATCTAGTCCAAAACCCAGGAGTTGATATTTGAAGCATTTCCACTGATATGCAGTGTGGCATGGAACTGAAGGATGATTTCCTCATTCTAGTCATAGATGTCGACGCAGAAAGGAAGAATACCTGCATCGTGAAGAACTTGGAGCACCGGTGTGAACGATGGAAGTGTTTCCATGTCCGCATGAGGAATTTGGTGGTGCTCAAAGACTTTCTTCTTCTCGAACAGGACTGATGCATTGTAGTTGAGTTGAGTTGCTGTCTAGAATCTGCTACGACCGGCCCTTGCAGAGTCATAAGGATTTGGACCTGTGAAGAACATGCACTCATTTAAGAAATTGCTCTTGAGGAATTTGGGGCGCGCTGAGCCTTTGAATGGCATCCTTGGCTTCGTTGAAGATTTGGCTTGAAGCGGCCCTTGATCTCCTTTGGCATGGGAGGAACTTGAACAATCTGGAAGGCTGGTTCCTCAGTTAAGGGTGGAGCAACAAAGTCATCCACTGTTGTAGCTGGAATTTCTTTAATGACTTGAGTGGTCTGATCGGCAGATTCTTCATATATTTCTTCTGTCGGAGCAGGTGACTGAGGAATCTTTGTGAGACAAGTACTCATTGGTGAATTTGGGTGTGCTGGTTCCCAATATTCATCATTGATGACAAGGGTTGTATTGCCAATGTCTACGTCCTCATCAATTTCTTCAACTCCAGCCTCTTCAGCAGTGAAGTGAGGCTAGGGCGATGATACCTTTGGAGTTGAAGCAATGTCTTCAACTTCAATTTCTTCATCAAACTGCTCTGTCGAAGCAGTAGAATGATCTTCATCTTCTTCATCTGGGATGACATAGTCAACCCCAAATGGTACAAGTTCATAGGCAGGTGTAGAGGAAATTGGTGAAGCATCAGTGGGTCCAGTTGAAGAACTTGGCATAGTCTTCAACTTCTTCATAGCTAAGGATTCTGACATTGATGCTTTTCTCTTGAGAGTCTTTTCCTTTGTAGTTTCAGGTTTTTCAGGTACGACTGATGCAGTCGCTTTGGTGGGTTCAGGTTCTTCAGGAAGCAAAAACTTCAGCTGGCCTTTCAGTTTCTTCAGGCACAACAATGATGGTTGTCCTGGCAAGGTCATCAGTGGTCTGAGTTTCCTTAGCAGCACTTGTTGTTGCTTCTGGTGCAGAAGCATTCTCATCAACAGTCACATCGGGCTGAGCAGTTTCATCAGCAGCCCAAGGAATTTCATCAGACTGAGGATTTTGTGGTTGCGATCAAGCTGCAACCCTAGTGTTGTGATCCTTCACAACAACTTGAGCAGCCCTGACGAATCACACCTTAGTGCCCTTCCATTCAACATCATACCTTTCTTGATCCTCAGAAAGTGTGCGAATTTTAGACTGAATAGTGACGAGTTGATTCGGGGTCAAGTTCATCACATTGTCTCTCAGAAACTTTTCTTTCCGAACCCTATTCCTCTTGGCTCTCAGAGCTTGTTCTCTCTTCCATTTTTCTTTAGAGATGAAGTGGGTGAGCACATGATCCACTCCAAGAGGCAGATTCAGTGAAGAAAGTGGAGTGTTTGGATCTTCATGTCATATATCAATGAAGATGAGGATCATCTTGGGATCTAGCATGAGAGGAACAGAGCTGCGCTTTGCTATAGCAGCCCACTACTAACTTTGCTTGATTATTTCTTCCAATTCCTCATCATCAACTTCATCATCATCATCCTCAGATCCTGAGGGTATGGTTACCACAGCCTTGCTTGAGTGAGGACTTGGTCTTTGACCTCGTCCAGCAATTTTCTTCAACTTCAACACAGGAGGGCTAGTTGAAGACTTTGCTGTAGTAGAGGGGCTTGCCGAGATCTTCAGAACTTTTGAGAATCCCTCAGTCCTCTTACATGATGCCAGATGCACTAGGGTTGAGGACTTTGCAGCTGCAGCTGAACACTAAGCAGTGATAGTACCAGCATCTGTGACCATTGTAGGTCGAGTCCTTTGAACATGAGGAATTTGCTACGATGGTTTTGAGGTTGAAGAACTTGTCTTCACAGTAGCTTTATTCATGATTGATTTCTTCGGAGCACTTGCAGAGGCTCCGGTAGAGGCAACAGCAGCAGAATCTTCATTGAATTTCTTCACTTCCTCTTTCGATTTCCTCGCCAGCTTGGCTTGCTGCTTCTCCCACATATGAGGAAAGTCCTCACCAGTCTTGAGGCTAGTGGGATCAGCAATTTGATTTTGAGCCAGGGGAGGCCTGCTACAAGGAGGTTTCATAGCGAATTTCATCATGTATTTAGGAGTTACATAATGATATTCCTTCCATTCCCTTGCCCATCTCCTCTCAATTTTTTGCAGATGAATTTTTCTCTGCTTGGTCGTTTCTTTGACATAAGTTTCTTCATCTGGTGTGCGGTATTCCTCATACAAATCATCTGGAATCTCAAAAGCAGTGTGCACATCTGGCTTCTTTCCACCTTTCTGAGGTTTCTTTCCGTCAGCCATTTTCTTCACCTGAGGAATTTGAGCTCTTGAGGACTCTGAAGAAGTACATAGTTTTTCCTCAAGGAACGCTACAAATGAGTTAAGTTGATGAGAACCTAGTGATTCATCAGTGGACGTGTTTGTACCTGTGAATACAGTATAGGTGCAAGGAATTTGAAGAGGTCATATGCGTTCTCAGAAATTTTAAATAAAATAGGTGAGAAATTTGACCATGGGTGTCTTAACGAATTTCACTAAGTGTTCTTTGTCTTAGGTTCCAGAGTTGTGCAAATTTTGAGGATTCACACAATTGATGAATCTTGAAGAAAATCATTACTTAGGGAAAATCATCAAGTATATGAAGATGTAAGGTGCTTTAGAATAAGGTTCATGAAGAATAAACACCTTTCGAGGAATATGAAGAGCATTCGAAGATCAAACAAGGGCAGTAAAAATAAATTTTATTTACCCTGGTGAAGAACACGACAAACTGAGAGATGAGATTGGGAAGTTCATCAGTTTAGATCTCCCACGCCCTAGCTTGGCAGAGGGAGACAGCTACAACAGCAGCATGATGAAGACTTCCACGGCCGATGCGAGTACGGTGACGGCGAGGTCGAGGCAGTGAAGCTCTTCCACACTAGCGTCGATGACTTTAGCGGCGGCGCTAGGATGGAGCTCGGAAGAGAGTAGAGATGAGGAGTAACCGAGCACTTTTGAGGGGGAGGGGGTATTTATAGTGGAAGTGAAAACCAATCCACCCGAAGTTTTTGTACAGGATTGCCCCTGACCCTTTCTCTCCACGCGACAGGTGTCACCCACGTTCTGAGTAGTGGAGATTAAGAGGGATCGTGGGTTATCTAGTCATGGGAATCGGAACCGTTTGAGCCGGAACCGCTGGAAATTTTTATAGTGAAAATTTCAAAGTTTTTGTTCGCAAATTCTTTAGCTGTCAAGGACATAGTGAAGACTTTGAACAAGCTTCAAAGTAGAATGCATATGAAGAATTTGTGAACAGACTGGGTTGAGTTTAGCATAGAGGGGAAAGGGTCCGATCACATTCACTTAGATGAAAATCAACTTGAATAATTTAGTAATAAGTGAATGTTGATGAGGACATTGAAAACCCATATATATATATATATATATATAGTCAATGAAGAACATGAGTTTCAAAGTTCGAAGAATTTGAAAAGTTGAAGAATTTGAAAAATGACGAAAAACTCAATTTTGAAGAATTTCAACTTTAGTTGGTGGTGTGACCCACCGTATAAGAATGATGATTTCAGACCCCGCGTACAATTGTTGTAGGGTTCTGAGAATCAAATTCTTCATTAATTTCTTTACACTTAGAGGGTTATAGCATAGAGGGGAAAGGGTCCGATCACATTCACTTAGATGAAAATCAACTTGAATAATTTAGCAATAAGTGAATGTTGTTGAGGACATTGAAAACTCCTATATATATATATATAGTCAATGAAGAACTTGAGTTTCAAAGTTTGAAGAATTTGAAAAGTTGAGGAATTTGAAAACTTGAAGAATTTGAAAAATGACGAAAAACTCAATTTTGAAGAATTTCAACTTTGGTTGGTGGCATGACCCACCGTATAAGAATGATGATTTCAGACCCCGCGTACAACTGTCGTAGGGTTATGAGAATCAAATTCTTCCTTAATTTCTTCACACTTAGAGGGTTATTCTTCATTGATTGAAGAAAAACGTTACTTTGTGTGTTGCACATCTAAGTCATCAATTTTGCATACGTGTTAGGATGTGTGTCCTTTTTCAAAGAACATTCAAAGATTCTAAGGTATTTAGCTCACAATGCAACTTGCAAACTCTCTTTTCATCCAAGGGCTTTGTGAAGATATCGGCCAGTTGTTCTTCAGTGGGGATGTGGTCGATGGAGATGTCGCCCTTGAGTACATGATCTCGAAGAAAGTGATGACGAATCTGGATGTGCTTGGTCTTGGAGTGCTGAACTGGGTTGTAAGCAATCTTGATGGCACTCTCGTTGTCGCAGTAGAGAGGCACATTCTTCAACTTGATGTCGTAGTCCTCAAGGGTTTGCTTCATCCATAGTAACTGAGCACAACATGAGCCAACAACAATGTACTCAGCTTCAGCAGTTGAGAGTGAGACGCAGTTCTGCTTCTTCGAGGACCAATAGACTAAGGATCGTCCGAGGAAATGACATGTCCCTGAGGTTGACTTGCGATCCACATGATCTCCAGCATAGTCAGCATCAGAGTATCCGACGAGGTGAAGATTTGAGCCCTTGGGATACCATAATCCAAGTGTTCGTGTGTGAGCTAAGTATCGAAGAATATGTTTCATAACTTTATGGTGTGATTCCTTCGGTGTTGCTTGGAATCGGGCACACATGCAAACACTCAGCATAATATCAGGCCTAGATGCACATAGGTACAATAATGAAACAATCATGGAGCGGTATACCTTCTGATCGAAATCTTTACCATTTTCATCGGTGAAGAGGTGGCCTTTTGAAGGCATTGGAGTTTTGACGCCTTTGCAATCTTGCATGACAAATTTCCTTAGAACATCCGTTAGTTACTTCTCTTGGGAGATGAAGATGCCATTGTCTTGCTGACGAATTTGTAGACCTAAGAAGAATTTCAACTCTCCCATCATAGACATTTGATATTCTTCACTCATCATATAGGCCAATTCATCACTGTAACGTTTGTCAGTACAGCCAAAGATAATATCGTCTACGTATATTTGGCATATGAATAGTTCATTGTCATATGATTTTGTGAAAAGAGTTGGGTCGAGTGAACTGGGTTTGAAGCCTTTCTTCATGAGGAATTCCTTCAGAGTGTCGTACCACGCCCGAGGGGCCTGCTTGAGGCCATAGAGGGCCTTGTTGAGTGTGAAGACTTTGTCAGGATGCTTAGGGTCTTCAAAACCTGGGGGTTGAGCAACATATACTTCTTCCTCAAGCTTACCATTGAGGAATGCACTTTTCACATCCATTTGATATAAGATGATATTATGATGGTTAGCATAAGCAAGCAATATGCGAGTAGCTTCAAGTCTAGCAACAGGTGCAAATGTTTCATCAAAGTCAATTCCTTCAACCTGTGTGTATCCTTGAGCTAAAGACGAGCCTTATTCCTCACCACAAGGCCATTTTCATCTTGCTTGTCGTGGTAGATCCACTTGGTACCTATAATGTTATGTTTGCAAGGATCTGGCCGCTTGACAAGTTCCTACACGTTGTTGAGCTTGAAGTGATGCAATTCCTCTTGCATAGCTTGAATCCACTTAGGTTCCTTCAATGCTTCATCAACTTTGGTGGGCTCTATGATAGAGACAAAGGCAAAGTACCCACAAAAGTTAGTCAAATGTGAAACTTTTGAGCGAGTGAGGGGACCTGGTGCATTGATGTTATCGATGATTTTGTCAATCTGCACTTCATTTGCAACTCTAGGATGAGCAGGTTGACGTGGCTGAGGACTTCCTTCAACACCATTTTGTTCAGGTGTATCAACATGAAAGTATTCATTCATTTGAATGACTTCCTCAGTGGGTATGATATCTTCAGTTGCCTTCAGCTTAATGGATTCCTCAGGAGACTGTTCATCAAACATAGAAGGCAGGTGCTCTCTTTGCGAGCCGTCAGTTTCATCGAACCACACATCTACAATTTCAACAACCTTGTGATGGTAGGTGTTTAAGACTCTGTAGGTGTGCGAGTCCTTTCCGTAACCAAGCATAAAACCTTCATGTGCTTTCGGTGCAAACTTAGAACTGTGGTGAGGATCTCTAATCCAGCATTTTGCATCGAAGACTTTGAGATAACTTACATCGGGTTTCTTGCCAGTCATAAGTTCATATGAAGTCTTCTTGAAGAATTTGTGAAGATATACCCTGTTGATGATGTGGCCTGCAGTATCAATTGCCTCAAGCCAGAAGCGACGAGGAGTCTTGTATTCATCAAGCATGGTGCGAGCCATCTCAACTAGAGTCTTGTTCTTGTGCTCCACAACGCCATTCTGCTAAGGAGTATAAGGGGCAGATAACTCATGAGTAATACCAAGTTCATCAAGGTATTCATAAATATTAGTGTTCTTGAACTCGGTCCCATTATCACTCCTAATATGCTTGATCTTGATGCCGAAGTTGGTGGAGGCCCTTGAAGCAAATCATCTGAACACATCCTACACTTCATTCTTCTATAGCATAATATGCACCCAAGTGTAATGAGAGTAATCATAAACAATGACAAAGCCATACAAACTTGAAGAATTTGTTAGTATGGAGTAATGAATGGGGCCAGAGAGATCCATGTGAAGCAATTAAAAGGGTCGAGTAGTGGTCATGATTGTCTTCGAGGGATGCTTGGATCTGGTCATCTTCCCAGATTCACATGCACCGCAAAGGTGGTCCTTGAGGAATTTGACACCCTCGATGCCAATGACGTGCTTTTTCTTCACGAGCGTGTGCAAGTTCCTCATACCCGCATGTCCAAGTCGTCGATGCCACAACCAGCCTTCTAAAGACTTTGCAAGTAAGCATGTGGCAGGTTGAGGACCTTTAGAGAAATCAACAATATACAAGTCAGCTCTCCTAAAGCGTTCAAAGACTTTGGAATTGTCAGATTCCATGATGACAACACAACGATATTTTCCAAATATGACGATCATGTCAAGATCACAAAGCATTGAGACAGACATAAGGTGGAACCCAAGGGATTCAACAAGCATCCCCTTATCCATGGTTCGGTCCTTTGAGATAGCAACCTTACCAAGTCCCAATACCTTGATTTTTCCTTTGTCTGCGTAGGTGATATGCTTCAGAGGAGATGGAGTGAGTGGAAAATTCATCTGTAGATTCTTGTCACCAGTTATTTTGTTTGTGCATCCACTATCGAGGACCCACTCAGTAGCTTTTGGAGTATCATCCTGCAGATGAATTAGTACAACTTACGAACTCATATGCTTCAGAGTAAAGAATATGAAATCAATTTCATCAGATAGGATTTCATCACACAAGATAGTAAGCAAGTAGTGTGAGGACGTGAGAAATGAGGAATTCATTTCATCATGGTTAGCTTGCGTCCTTTTAAGCATTTCCTCAGGTCTCCAGCAAGTTCATCAAATGTTCAGTTTCATCTGGAGACCTGACCTTGCATAAGAAATTAGTTCAATTTCTTCACCACCCACATCTGGAGGGGTGGCAAAAAGTTATCATTCTGTGAGCACCATGTGAGAAAGGAGGCATTGAAGCAAGTGCGCATCATTTCACAGGGCGAGGATTAGAGTACTCAAATCAATAAGTAGAGAAATTCTTCGAGGACTTATTAACATAATGCTTTAAAGAATAATGCACATATTCATAATTCTTAGGTTTTCCCTGCGAAACAGAAGCATTAGCGCGAGAATGATATTTTTGACCATTTGAGGAATTTGGTCCAAGTGAGGACTTTGGTCCATATGAGGAATTTGATCTGGGGGTTTCTATTCTTCATGAGTAGTGTCGTGAGGACATTCACTTGAAGATTTCGTAGGTAGCTCTTGGGAACCCAGATTTTCTTCATAGGAGAACCGTTCCTGCAGTTAGTTCCAACAAATCTAGGAAGTACTTCACCTTTCTGATATTTGAAGAATTTGTAGTTGGAGTCAAGTGACTCATCAGAGGAATATGAAGTTTCACAAGTAAAGCCAAATAGAGTGGATGGATCTATAGGAGATCCTTTCGCAGCAACCCATGAGGTTTTGGGGTACTGCTCAGGTGTCCAATAGGATCCATCAGCATTGAGTTTCCTCACAAAGGCAATACCCTCTTTTCTAGGGTTCCTGTTCAGAATCTGCTTTTCGAGGACATCATAAAGGGTTTGTTGCCCTTTTAGACTTTTCTACATGCCTGTCACATACAATTCCTTCAACCCTGCTTTGTCGTTAGTGATACTTGTGGTATCCTGAGATGAGGAATTTGAGACCACAGGAATAGTTGAAGAATTTGCAGCAGTAGAAGCATTTGAAAATTCAGGTGAAGAATTAGCACTTTCACGTTCGATGCATTTCAAACAAGGTGGAACAAATTTTTCCTGAGCGGTACTGATCTATTGAGCCAGTATGGAATCGTTTTCCCTTTGGAGATCCTCATGTGACACCCTCAGTTTCTCAAGATCTTGCTTTCTTTGAAGAAATTCATAAGAAAGCTTCTCATGATCAGTTGAGAGGTTGTTATGATGACTCTAAAGGTTATCATACTTTGTGTGAAAACTTTTGATATCATTAGATAGAGTTTGAGTTCGATCCACTTCATGGTTCAACAGATCATCGCTTTTGTCTAGCATTTTCTGAAGCTTTTCAAGTGCACTTTGTTGCTTAGTGGCAAGTTTAACAAGTTTAGCATAGCTAGGTTTCACATATTCATCAGATTCACCTTCACTTGATTCAGAAGAGGAATGATGTTTGTGTACCTTTGATCCATTTGCCATGAAGCAATAGGTGGGAGCATAATCATCGTTGCTGACGTCAGAGTCGTTGGAGTAGTCATATTCTTCATCATTCAAGATGGACTTGCTGACGAAAGCAGTAGCGAGACCAAGGCTAGCGACACCAGATTCGGATTCCTCCTCAGATTCTTCCTCTTCTTCATATTCTTCCTCAGAATCCATTTCCTTGCCGATGAATGCACAGGCCTTTCTGGAACCATTCTTCTTATGCTTTGAGGACTTTGAAGATGAGGACTTTGCAGATGAGGACTTTTAAGATTTCTTCTTTTTCTTCGAGTCATCAGAACTATCATCCTTGTACTTCTTCTTTGAATCTTGGTCCCAGAGAGGACAGTCAGAGATAAACTGACCAGGCTTTTTGCAGCAATGATAGGTTCTTTTCTTGTAGTCTTCTAAGGAATCTGATTTCCTCAAACCACTTTTTGATGAGTTTCCAAATCCACCTCTCCTTGAGAACTTCTAGAATTTCCTCACGAGCATTGCTAGTTCCTGACTTAGTTCTTCAGGATCACCAAGGCTGCTGTCAAAATCTTCTTCTTCGGATGAGGAAATTGCTTTCGCCTTCAGAGCATGAGATCTTCCATAGCTTGGCCCGTAGAGGTCTCTCTTCTCATCTTGTTGGAATTCATGAGTATTGAGTCTCTCAAGAATATCAGCAGGATCAAGTGACTTGTAGTCTCCACGTTCTTAAATCATCAAAGCCAGAGTATCGAATGAGGAGTCAAGAGATCTTAGCAGTTTCTTCACCACTTCATGGTCAGTGATATCGGTGGCACCCAGTGCTTGAAGCTCATTGGAGATATTAGTGAGACGATCAAAATTTGCTGAACATTTTCATTGTCAGGTCGCTTGAGGGGGTTGAAGAGATTGCGAAGAACATCAACACGAGAGTCACGTTGAGTGGAAACACCTTCGTTGACTTTGGATAGCCTATCCCAGATAAGCTTAGCAGTCTCCAAAGCACTCACTCTGCCATACTGACCTTTGCTCAGATGGCCACAAATGATATTCTTTGCTTGAGAGTCAAGTTGCTTGAATCTCTCCACATCGGCAGTAGTAACAGTGGGAGTGACAAAGGGCACACCATTTTCCACAACGTACTAGAGATCGTTGTCAATAGCTTCAAGGTGCATACGCATTTTGTTCTTCTAGTAGGGGTAGTCTGTCCCATCAAAGGTAGGACACCCCGTGGAAACCTTGATCATACCTGCAGTCGACATAACTAGAACTCTAGGTGGTTAAACCAAAATCACACTGAGCGAGGGAGTACCTGCTCTGATACCAATTGAAAGTACGTTATATCGACTAGAGGGGGGTTGAATAGGCGAATTTTACAAATTCATCACTTGAGGAATTTCAACTTTGAGGAATTTGAAATGTGATGAATAACTAGCAGTGGAATAAGTACTCACGTGCATGAGGAACATAGTAACAACATAGTCTTCATGATGAAATGAAACATGCACAAATAGTAAGTAGCGTGATACAGGATAAGCAATGATGAACAAGGTAACTTAAAGAATTTCAGGTGAGGAATTTGTGGAAGTCTTCAGTCAAATTCTTCAAACAGTAACAATCAATTTCATCAACAGGTATATGAGGAATAGATGGGTTGAGGAAATAGAACCAGATAGCTCGATAAAGACAATGGTTTGATGACCCAGTTCCAACTGCTGTGACAGTCGTACGTTTGGTTTGGAGCGGCCTGGTATTTAAACCATAGGACACACAGTCCCAGGACACACAATCCTTGCCGTATTATCCTTGAGCTAAGGTCACACAATCCTCGCCCAACACTCATGGTAAGTCTTCAGGGTAGTCTTCCAAAACCCTCACAAACTAGTCACCCGGCGATCCATAATTTACTACTGGATGCTCTAGACCAAGGTCACTTCATGATTCCCAATTGACTGCAAGAGCACGAGACCATGACGCCTAACCGTCTGGAGGATACACAGTCCTCAATGGTAACAAGCGTCGGATCCACATAGGAATTTCTTCAGTGATGCTCAATCACTATGGGTTTGGTGGTTGTTGGGGTGGCAATATATAGCCAGGGTGCAACCCGACATGACAAGACATAAATGCACCCAATGATATGACCGTTATGTGGATGTTATGGTTGGGGACAGCTGGCGCTAAGCACAACAACGGTCGGAATTTTGAACTATGAGAGTCCTCAAGCTTATCATGTTCCTCACTTGTAGGCAATTCGCACTGGCAAAATCCTAACTCCTCAGTCAGATCAGTTTCCTCATAGACCAGAAGAACTTCGTCTCTGTCACTGAAGAACTTGTCTGAACCATAAGAGATTTCCAAAGGTTTCAATCGAAGGATTGTATAGGTTGAGGATTTTGGAGTTGAGCATCAGTTGGAAATTTTCCTTACTATTACCCCGGCGCCCTTTAACAGTTTGGTGTTTCCTATGACTCAAATAAGGAAATGAAACTACGGAAACAAAAGTCTTCATGCTTCATATTCCTCGTTCATATCTTCAAGGTCACACCAACTTCTTCATTTTCAAAGTCTTCACAAAGTCTTCACCAAAGTCTTCACAAAGTCTTCAGCAAAGTCTTTAGTTGAAGACATACATTTTTAGGGGTCGATAATCACATGATATATCAAACTCCTCATCGACTTATAGAGCCTGTGTACACTCACAAACACATTAGTGCCTTAACCTATAAGTCTTCAATACGCCAAAATCACTAAGGGGCACTATATGCACTAACACCTATGGATTGAATAAGATCCTTCAAGTAAGTTGTCATCGGCACACAAATCAATAAAAATTTCCTATAAACATGTATGCTCTTTTATTACAAGAGAAAATAAGCTTTGCACGATCTTGTGATGGCAATGAAATAAAAGCGACAGAGTGGATAATAAAGTTCACTATCACAAGGGGCAAGGCAAAGTAGCATTCCTTTGCATTAAGAGTTTGCACATTCGAAACAAATAAAAGTGCCTGACAACCTCTGCTGCCCTCTGCGAAGGGCCTATCTTGTATCCCTTACAAGAATTTATTTTCATGCAAGCGTCAATCATATTTACCTTTGTTCCTACCTATCAATTATTTAGATGGAAAGCATTATGTGTTGAAGAAAGGTCTAGACAAATATACCCAGTTGAATGTAGGTGATCATGATTCATTATTGTTGGCACTCTTTATCGGTGCACTAGGACTGGGGTACCCAGTGCCCCTGACTTATGCATAGGCAGTAGTAGGGGAACCCATCAATGTAAATACATTCCAAACCAGAGAAGCCGCTCTATGTGAGATGAAGGAGCGCATCAAGAAGACGTTGGTGTTTTACCCAGTGTGGGGACCCCGACTCATAAGTCGTGATCACCGAATGCATGTGTATAGTGATCCCAGAGATCAATGCTCACTAAACACACAGAAGCTGAATAACCAGGGTCTTACATCCACATTTAGCGTCTTACACAAATAAAGACCATGAAGGTCTAGTCTTACATAGATAGGGCCACATGGCCAAACACTTAAAATAGATCAAGCAGCAGAAATCTTGATCGAAAGCGGAACCCATGCCATCTGCCATAACCTACAGGCATTCTGACCGGGAAGCGTCCTAGTTCGCATGTTCATCACCAACGAACTCTACAACATACTCCTGTTCTTCCATGCCTGGCCAATTAAATAACCAGCGGCAAGCCAATGACTACTTTGAATGTACTCGCAAGCAACCCAAGTTGTGGAACAAGGTAACAATGATGCATGATATAGCACTAAGTAGGTAATTTGCGGAAACATAATTTTAAATGCAATGACATGATCAAGTAACCAGTAAGCATGCGTCAACAATAGGCAGATATCCATATGAACAAGTTACAGATATCATCATAAGTAGGGGTTAACACCTCATGTTCATTCATCATGCTAAGTTGTCAGACATAGTTCAATTCCCATACTAAGTCATCAGACTTTGCTCATTTGACCACTTTGTCACCATCACGTCCATACTCACACACCAAGTTTGATGAAAACATACAGACGTGGCATAAGCAGCGCCACCCAACTGTCCTTGACCGTGGACACGACTATTCGAATAGTTTTACACTCTATAGAGGTTGCGCACTTTACCCACAAGACTCGGGGAAGTTCTGTGTCATCCACGACTCACGGTATATAACATACCCAAGGTAAGCACCCGAACAATGCCTTTCCCCTAGCGATACTAGACAAAGAGTCCACTCGATTGGTACCCAGCCCTCACGATGTACATCACACGAGCCTCGCTTTAAATCATACCATCCATGAGGGGACCAATGGTGTGCCCGGTGCCTGTCAAGAGAGTGCATGATCATACATACCGGTACGACCCCATATCGAGAGTGACCACACCACTCCCACCACTAGTAATGCAGGCTCCTTGCCAGTACCCACCAAGGTAATCAACGAAGCCCCGTCCCATAAGGGGTATCGTGGTTGCGCATGTAAGGTTCGGACGGTCGACAAATGTTAAACCCTCCGTTTTTGAATACACATCCTCATCTTGTTCCGACACACCACTTCTTTCTCAAGTGGTCACCCATCTCTTCATCGATTCCCTAGGGCATTAGTGGCACCCGACGGGCTTTTCAAAAAGTATTTGAAATCATTTCTTTCTTTCCATCACCATGCATAAACCCAAACCATTTGCGTACCATCTACTAGCAACCTATCTACACCCACCCGGATAACCCTCATAAGGTGGTAGGCCCATGCACGATGCAAGTGTCAATGGTAAAAGCTTTAGAAGTAACCCAGCGGAGGGGTCACTACTCCACATGATCAACTATGCCAAAAAGTACAGTGCTATGTGTCATGCAATGAAAAATGGTTTCTTGACATGGTCAAAGGGCTGCTTGACTGGCTCAGAAAAGTCTCCCGGGTCTTCGAAGTCTTCGGGTCCAACTTCTTCGTCAATTGTGCAATCTATCGTCACGAATAAAAGCGATAAAAATAAGTAACACACAAAAACAAAGCACACAAACTATTATCAAAAATGCTACCCTACTCTGATAAATACCACAAGCTATACTAAAAATATTTGACTATGTTTTTGAACTAAAAAGGATTTTCAAAACTATTTAAAACACGAGCTTATAGTGCTAAATAGAGGTTTTAAATTAGAACAGTATATAAAATGTTTTAAAACATTTTTACAAATGGCACTAATAAATTCTATGGATTATTCTAAGAATTTAGGTTAAAAAATAATTGGATTTAGATGAATATATAAATCTATGGAATTTTTGGAAGATTAAACAGAAAAGAAAAAGAGAAGGGGTATTGTGCCCTCTCGAGCCATAGTACCGGAGCTGATCCGGCCCAAGGGGAGATCCGACCCATGCAGAGGCACCACGCGCAGTAGGTTTGTTTTCAAACTTGCCCGCGGGCCTTGCCTGCCAGCGATAGAGGAGGGGCGCGAGGGGATGACAGGTGGGCCCCACCTATCATCCCTCTCCTCGCGACAGGACCGGAGGGGGCTCACCGGAGGCAGCCGGAACGGAGGGCACCGGCGCGCTCAGGGGGCCCTCGCTCGTCGATGGGTGGCCGAGGGGGTCACCGGGGAAGAGGGGAACACCAGCAAGGGGAGGTGCCCGACTGCGACAAGGGTTTGCTCCGGCCGTGGGTTCCCATCCACGGGGGCGAAGGGGCTGGGCACAGGGGATCTGCGGAGGAAGGGGGAGAGTGAGGAGAGAGGAGCAGGAGGAGCGGGGGGGGTTTAAATAGGCGGGCCTCGGTCCACAGCAGGCATGGTGCACCGGCAAGGACGTGGCCATCGCCACAAGCCACGAGGGCGCTCCCGGCTGTGTTTGGGGGGTTTGTGGACTCAGTCCACACCCAGGAGAAGGGAAGGGCAGCCAGGAGGGGGACCGGAGGTGCGATCGTTCGAGCGCGGCCACTGGCCGGTCCGAGTGGTGTAGTGCACGCGCGAAGGAGGGGAGGAGATGGGGCCGAACGCCTACCGTGTCGCGTACGTCAAGGACAACCAGGGGGACACTTGGGGAGGCCCAAGGCTGTCGGGCGGCGCTGGGTAGGGGTGGCTACAGTGCGGGAGCGCACTTTAGTGCACTCCGGAGCGCCCATATGGCGTGCCCCGGCATATTTTAAGCCCACCCGCATGTCTTCTTGTGTCTTGGAGCAATTGGAAGATGCCCAAGGGCTACGAGAAGCTAGCGAGTGCTCTGGAGGATCCTTAGGGTAGAAGGAAAGGGGGAGAGGGGTAGAAAAAGATGCTGCCAGGGGGGGGGCGTAAATGGGGGTTTTACCCCTCAAATCATTGAGCTATGCCCGTGAGGGTTTTACTGGAGGTGAAAGGCATCCACAAGATGTTGTGGTAAAAAGTTGGGGGGCAAGGGTAAAAGAGAAAGGGGTGGAAATGGTGGTTTTACCATTTTACCAAAAGATGTTTGATGGGGTTTTGGGCAAGGAAATTTTAGCATCTTACTGAGATATTTAACAGGGCCAAGGGCTAGGTAAAGATGGGATGATTCACCCAGTTTGAGCTCAAATGAGAGAAGTTGACAATGGAGACTTGGTAAACCCTAGAAATTAACAGAATCAGGTTTCTTTAGATCTAGTGATGCTGGGCTTTTACCCTTGATGCACCACTTAGTGTAGCATCACTATTTGGTCTTTAGAGCATGCCCACAAAGTTTGGGGTCAAGGGGAGACACTTCACAATGTAAAGTTGCTCAAATTTGAATCTAAACAGGAAGGGTTTTGGGATGGTTTGATGAATCAAATGAACTTGGATTGATATTAAACTTTGCAAGATCATCACCTATGATAGTGTTGACTTGCTGGAATTTTCCTGGAATTTATTGAGAATATTTCTTATAGAAATATTCCAACAGTTTTATTTGAACAAAAAGTGTTTTGAGGGGTTTTACCCATGATTTGATCATGCCCTTGTGTCGAAACTCATATATATGGAAAATATATGTCCACCGAGTTTTCCTAAATTTTCTCAAATATTTTCAAAGCATTTAATTAATTTTCCCCTAAGAAAAACCATTTCTGGCCTTCAGAAAAAACCTTTAAATAATATATAAGAATAATCTTTAAAATTAATATTTGGTGGTTTTGGGAAGTCCTATATATAGTAGATTTGAAATAAATTCTTTGGGGAAGAAGAATCCACCCAATTTGAGGATTTGTAGTGCAAACCTCATTTCAGGGGGTTTTGAAAAGCTAATTTGAACAAATCATTTTTTTAAAGAAAATTTGAAAAAAATAGTTCTGGGCACCATTCACATGGCATGATCATTGGGCAAGAGGTTTGGGTCAAGGAAGATGAATTTGAAGTGGAATAGAATCTAGGAGTGCCATATAACACAATCATCAAGCAAGCAAACATCCTTTCAAACCAGCACATACACTTGGGAAAAAAGTTTTAGTTGGCTCCAAATTTTGTAAACACAAACATATCAAGATGATACAAACATAGGGTGTGACAGACCTACCCCCCTTACAAGAATCTCGTCCCCGAGATTCCTAGGCTAAGCGCTAAAAAGATAAGGGAACTCTGATCTAAGATAGTCTTCACGCTCCGAGGTTGCTTCAGCTTTAGTGTGGTTGCTACAATGGACCTTGAAGTACTTGATGGTGCGGCTTCGGGTGCAGCGCTCGGCTTCATCCAAAATGCGAACTAGTCTCTCACGATAAGTGAGGTCTGGCTGAAGGTCGATGGCTTGATGGTCGATATCCTTGTAGAGGTCGAGGCAGTTGGGAACTTGTAGACACTTTCGTAGTTGTGACACATGAAATACATTATGCACATCCGACAACTCGGAAGGTAGCTCTAGCTAGTAGGCAACTTCTCCTCGCATTGCAGTGATCTTGAAGGGGCCGATGTATCTTGGCGCCAACCTTCCTTTGATGTGGAAACGGTTGGTTCCCTTGAGAGGCGTGACCCGAAGATAGACGTGGTTTCCGACACAGAAGCTCACTTCTCAGCGGTGGGAGTCAGCGTAGCTATTCTGTCTTGACTTGGCGGTCTCAAGGTGCTCTCGGACAAGTTGTACTTGCTCTTCGGCTTTGTGGAGGATATCTGGCCCAAAAACTAGTCCTTCTCCTGTCTCTGACCAGTTGAGGGGAGTACGACACTTGCGTCCATACAATACATCAAATGGTGCCATGTGAAGACTCGAATGATAGCTGTTGTTGTAGGAGAACTTGGTGAATGGTAGGCAATCTTCCCACTTGGCTCCATATGCCAAAACACAAGCGCAGAGCATATCTTCAAGTATCTGATTTACTCGTTCTGTTTGCCCACCGGTCTGGGGATGAAAAGCGGTGCTGAAGGAGAGCTTGGATCCCATAGCTTCTTGAAACTTCTTCCAGAACCTTGAGGTGAACTGGGTTCCCCCATCCGACACGATCTCCTTTGAAACTCCATGAAGACTTACGATGCGGTTGATGTAGAGGTTCGCGAGCTGGCTTCCATCATAGGTGGTCCGGACAGGAATGAAATGGGATACCTTGGTTAGGTGGTCGATAATGACCCAAATGGAATCATGTCCCTTACTCGACCTTGGTAAACCGGTGATGAAATCCATCTTGACTTTGTCCCACTTCCATTCAGGCACTTTGAGAGGTTGCAATAGTCTAGAGGGTCGCTGATGCTCAGCTTTGACCCTCTGGCATATGTCACACTTAGCAACGAACGTGCCTATCTCCCGTTTCATGCCATGCCACCAGAATCTTGTCTTGAGGTCTCGATACATCTTGGTTCCTCCAGGATGGATGGAGTGGGGAGTGTCATGAGCTTCTTGCAAGATCAGGTTCTTGAGCTCCTCCTTGTTGGGTGTGCAAATGCTATTCCCAAACCATACAACTCCTTGTTCGTTCACCGAGAATCCTGGGGCCCTGCCTGCCTTGATCTTCCTCTTGATGCCTTCAATGCTCTCGTGTCCCTTCTAGGCTTCTTTGATATCATCCATCAAAGTAGGCTTTTCTTTGATGTTGGCGAGGAATCTGGGTGCAACAAGTTTCCAAGCCAAAACTTTCAAGCTCCTCATAGAGGGCGGGTAGCCTTTTGTTAATCATAGCATTCAAGGAGCAAGCCTTTTTGCTTAAGGCGTCTGCTACCACGTTGGCCTTTCTGGGGTGGTACTGAACACTGAGGTCGTAATCCTAGATCAACTCCAACCATCTTCGCTGCCTCATGTTCAATTCCCTTTGAGTGAATATATCCTTCAAACTCTCATGGTCTGTGAATATCTCACATCGCTTCCCCAGAAGGTAATGTCGCCATGTCTTCAAGGCATGAACCACGAGTGCCAACTCAAGATCATGAGTTGTGTAGTTCTACTCATGAGGTCATAGCTATCTGGATAGATATGCTACAACTCTGCCTTCTTGCATCAGAACACCTCCTAGGCCGGTTCTTGATGCATCACAATATATCACAAAGTCCTTGTGAATATCGGGGGTGGCCAAAACTGGGGCTGTGGTCAATCTCTTCTTGAGCTCCTGGAAGATTTCCTCCCACTTAGCTATCCACTCAAACTTATTGTCCTTCTTCAAAAGCTGGGTCATGGGTCGGGCAATGCTCGAGAACCCTTACACGAACTTGCGGTAATAACCCGCGAGTTCGAGGAAGCTCCTTACTTCCTTCACGGTGGTTGGGGTTTGCCATTCAGTCATAGCTTCAATCTTAGCAGGATCCACTGACAATCCTTTTGCAGTCAACACATGACCCAAGAATCCAACTTCATGTAGCCAGAATTCACACTTGCGGAACTTGGCATAAAGTTGATGCTCTCAAAGCTTCTCTAGGACCAATCTCCAGTGTTCCTCATGTTCTTCTTCAGACTTGGAGAAGACAAGTATGTCATCAATGAAGACGACAATGAACTTGTCCAAGTACTCCATGAAGACCTTATTCATGAGGTACATGAAGTAGTCAGGGGCATTAGTTAACCCGAATGACATGACTGTGTATTCATACAGGCCATATCGGGTTACAAATGTTGTCTTCGGAATGTCTTGGGGGTCTGATCTTCAGCTGGTAGTACCCCGAACTAAGGTCGATCTTGGAGAACACCTTGACTCTGTTTAACTGATCAAACAGGTCTTCAATCTTGGGGAGTGGGTACTTGTTCTTTATCGTGACTTCATTGACAGAATGGTAGTCGACACAGAGTCTGATAGTTCCGTCCCTCTTTGACACAAACAGATCAGGCAATCCCCAAGGAGAGGCACTAGGGTGAATAAATCCTTTTCTGAGCTACTCTGCCAATTGCTTCTTCAATTCAGCCAACTCTTCAGATCCCATCCTGTAGGCCTTCTTGTAGATGGGCCTTGATCCGGGCATAAGCTCAATAATGAACTCAATCTCGCGGTCAAGTGGCATTCCGAGCAGCTCATCAGGAAACACATCCGGGTACTCACATACCACTGGCACTTGATCCAACTCAACTCCCGATAGAAAGTTAGCTTGAGGGGCTTGACTGGAGGAGGGGCTGGGAACATACTTGACTTCCACTCCTTGGCTATTGGTCATGGTGACAATCCTTTTGGCATAGTCTAACAAGCCTTGGTGCTTGGTTAATCAGTCCATTCCTAGGATCACATCCAAGCCTGCTGACTTCAGGATGATAAGATCTGCTAGGAAGTCTACCCCATTGATGTTAATCTCAACTCCCTTACAACCTATCCCAGACTACATAACCGACCCCGGGGTTTGTATCAACATACGACTACCTAGGGGTGTAGGCTTCATGCCACTCTCTAATGCAAACTTTTTGGTGACAAAAGAATGTGAAGCTCCACAATCAAACAATACTATTTCTAGGTTTGAGTTGATGAGGAACGTACCCAGTATGACGTCTGGGTCTTCGTCGGCTTCCTCTGCGGTGACGTGATTCACACGACCCTTTCCATTGTTGGACTGGTTGTGGAGAGTGGGCTTCCTTGGTGGTGCTCCGTGGGCTTGACCTTGAGCTGGCGCATTGGGGCGTGGTGCATCTGGATTCTTGTTGGGACACAACCTAGAGATGTGTCCGGTTTGACCACATCCAAAGCAAGCGACTTGTCCAGCGTTGTTGTTGTAGTTCCTGTCACCGTTGTTGTTATTGGGGTTGTTATTGTAAGCTATCCTAGGATTGGCATACTGCTGAGGCTGGTAGCTCGGACGAGGTGCAGGAGGTCTAGCCTGCTGCGGCTGATAGGTTGGCTTGGCTGGGGCTGGCTGCCAGGGGCAAGGCTTCTGGTTGCTAGAGCTACCCTTGGTGATCATCTTGCGCTTGCAAGTGTCGTCTATGGCACAACGCTTGTCTTCTAGCATGAGGGCCTTGCTCACCAAGTCGAAGAAAGTACGATAGTCGCAGATGATGAGCTGGTACTGTAGGACCTGTTGAACTCCTTCCATGAAGCGTTCCTTCTTGGCAGCCTCCGTGTTGACATCTTCAGGTGCATACCTTGATAGCAGGTTGAACTTCTACAGGTACTCATTGACAGAGCCACTTCCTTGCTTCAGCGCTCGGAATTCTCTCTTCTTGATAGCCATGATCCCAGAAGGAATGTGGGCGATGCGCAATCCTTCCTCGAAGTCATTCCAAGTGATCACACGCTCACCTTGCATGACCTTAAATCCGTCCCACCAAGCTCGGGTGGTACCTCCGAGGCAGTGAGAGGCATACAACACCTTCTCACGGTCCTCGTTGCAATTGACCAGTGCAAGGAGGTCCTCGATCGTGCGGATCCAGTCATCAGCATCCAATGGTTCAGCAGTCTCGGTGAAGGTTGGGGGTGAATTCCTCATGAACTCAGACAACGTGGAGCGGCCACTACCGTTCCTACCTTGCTGCTGGTTGTTCACAAGGGCCTGAGCCATCTGCTGGATAGCAGCATTGTTGGCCTGGCGCTCCTCCCAGAGAACTTGGAGAAACTGAGCTATGGTCATGTTCTCTGGTGGAGGTGGCGGCGGGGAATGTCGCCTTGTGGCTCCTCCTGGTGTCCTCCAGCGTGAGCAGCCCCACCAGCTCCCCGTTGCTAGCTTGAGTTGCCGGCTTCAAGGTTGGTGAAGGAGCTGTTATGGGTAGCAGTCACCATCCTGTTTGGAGCAGCCAAGTCAAACAACTGGGATAGACGAGAGGAAAGGCAATAACGGAAAAGCGCGCCTAAGGGGGTTGGTCAAGTGCAAGTGTGGTAGAACAAAGGTCGAAAGACCAACATATATTAAGATAGACGATGGAGTCGCTTACATGTTGCTTAAGGAAAAAGCTTGACTTGCATCGGAGCACAAACAACAAAACAAACAAGAAGCACACATGGTTTCATATGAACCATTACACGGACTCGACTTCACATGAGGGGTACATGACAGATCCTACCCTAGGGGTTCTCGGACTCAGGTGGTGGAGTGCTCGGTCTCGTAGTCACGCTCCTCTCGGTCTTCCTCCTATTCATCATCTGAACGGGCATCATTCTCGGTCGAAGGGGTCAGGGAACGAGGAGGTCCATCCCGACGACGCTTTGCTGGCGTGTCAGTGAAGAGCTCATGGTACTCCTTCGCACTCATGTGACGACGACGTGTGGGTGCATCACTAGGTGGGGGTATTCCTCCTCGATAAGCGACAGCTGGTCGTCCCTCGAGGGCTCTAGCCTTCTTGATCTTACCTGGCTTCATCTTGGCTTCCCGAAGTAGCTCTCGGGTGCGGTGAAGTTCCTTGCGGAGCTTCACGGACTCCTTCATCAGGTTATGAACCAGGCTATCAGCGGAGAGGCTGAAGTAGATCTGGATCCTGAGTGGTGTGCCATCCTCCTTGGTCGGAATCAACGTCCAATTCTCGCTGAGGTCATCCTTCCTGAAGGGAAGGTAGCGAGTATCCGGCTCATCAGCCATCTCTGCAATGATGTCTCGAAGGTGTTGGAGTGCCTTGCGTGAAGTTGTCTCGACGATAAGCATCATGGTCTCCGTCCATGGTCCTTCAAAGAACCAACTAGTCGGGGAGTCGTTTGCCTTCACGACCACATCTACGTGGTACACCTTCATGACGACATCGACCCGGTGCTCGTGGTAGAGGAAAATGGGTGGTTGGCGAAACTGGCACTTCTCTAGGCTATCCCCAAGGAGCATCGGAAAGCCGGATGTCAGGAAGGATTCGGGTACGACGGCCATCTACAAGGGTTTGAAAGGAGGAGAGTCAGCAAAGTGTTATGTGAAGAATAGAAGAGATAAATAGTGCAGAATTCCCTAAGTATAGGTGCTAGGTGTAGTTTGAAAGCAGTCTTTTCCAAACTAACATCCATGCTAACTCAGGGCTTCCTACAGTCAGGATGGCTCTAATACCAGCTCTATGGGGACCCTGACTCATAAGTCATGATCACCAAATGCACGTGTAAAGTGATCCCAGAGATCAATGCTCAATGAACACACAAAAGCTAAATAACAAGAGTCTTACATCCACATTTAGCGTCTTACACAAATAAAGACCATGAAGGTCTAGTCTTACATGGATAGGGCCACACGGCCAAACACATCAAATAGAACAAGCAGCGGAAGCCTTGATTGAAAGCGTGAACCGATGCCATCTGCCATAACCTACAGGCATTCTGACTGGGAAGCGTCCTAGTTCGCATGTTTGTCACCAACGAACTCTTCAACATACTCCTATTCTTCCATGCCTGGCCAATTAAATAACTAGTGGCAAGCCAATGAGTACTTTGAATGTACTCGCAAGCAACCCAAGTTGTGGAACAACGTAACAATGATGCATGATATAGCACTAAGTAGGCAATTTGCGGAAAGCTAATTTTAAATGCAATGACATGATCAAGTACCCAGTAAGCATGCATCAACAATAGGCAGATATCCATATGAACAAGTTACAGATATCATCATAAGTAGGGGTTGAACACCTCATGTTCATTCATCATGCTAAGTCATCGGACTTAGCTCAATTCCCATACTAATTCATCGGACTTAGCTCATGTGACCTCTTTGTCACCATCACGTCCATACTCACACCAAGTTTTACGAAAACATCCAGACATGGCATAAGCAGCACCACCCAACTGTCCTTGACCGTGGACACGGCTATTCGAATAGTTTTACACTCTGCAGAGGATGCACACTTTACCCACAAGACTCGGGGAACTTCCGTGTCATCCACGACTCGCGGTATATAACATACCCGAGGTAAGCACCTGAACAATGCCTTTCCCCTAGCAATACTAAACAAAGAGTCCACTCGATTAGTACCCAGCCCTCATGATGTACATCACACGAGCCTCGCTCTAAATCGTACCATCCATGAGGGGACCAACGGTGTGCCCGGTGCCTGTGAAGACAACGCATGATTGTACATACTGGTATGACCCCGTATCGAGAGTGACCCCACCACTCCTGCCACTAGTAATACGGGCTCCATGCTGGTACCCACCAAGGTAATCAACAAAGCCCCGTCCCATAAGGGGTATCGTGGGACGGTCTACAAATCTTAAACCCTCCGTTTTTGAATACATATCCTCATCTTGTTCCGACACACCACTTTTTTCTCAAGTGGTCACCCATCTCTTCATCGTCTCCCTCGGGCATTAGTGGCACCCGACGGGGTTTTCAAAAAGTCCTTGAAATCATTTCTTTCTTTCCATCACTATGCGTAAACCCGAACCATTTGCGTACCATCTACTAGCAACCTATCTACACCCACCCGCATAACCCTCATAAGGTGGTAGGGCCATGCACGATGCAAGTTTCAATGGTAAAAGCTTCGGAAGTAACCCAGCGGAGGGGTCACTACTCCACATGATCAACTATGCCAAAAAGTAAAGTGCTATGTTTCATGCAATGAAAAATGGTTTCTTGACATGGTCAAAGGGCTGCTTGCCAGGCTCAACAAAGTCTCCGGGGTCTTCGAAGTCTTCGGGTCCAACTTCTTCGTCAACCGCGCAATCTATCGTCGCGAATAAAAGCGATAAAAATAAGCAACACACAAAAGCAGAGAACACAAACTATTATCAAAAATGCTACCCTACTCTGATAAATACCAAAAGCTATACTAAAATATTTGTCTATGTTTTTTAACTAAAAAGGATTTTCAAAACTATTTAAAACAGGAGCTTATAGTGCTAAATAGAGGTTTTAAACTAGAATAGCATATATAATGTTTTCAAACATTTTTACAAATGGCACTAATAAATTCTATGGATTATTCTAGGAATTTAGGTGGAAAAATAATTGTATTTAGATGAATATATAAATATGTGGAATTTCTGGAAGATTAAATAGAAAAGAAAAAGAGAAGGGGTATTGTGCCCTCACGGGCCACAATACCGGAGTCGAGACGGCCCAGGGGCGAGGTATTGTGTGGGCATGCTCTAATGACCTCTGTTTGGGGTCATGGGGAGACACTTCACAATGTAAAGTTGCTCAAATTTGAATATGAATAGGAAGGGTTTGGGGATGGTTTGATGAATCAAATCAACTTGGATCGGGATGAAACTTAGCAAGATCATCACCTATGATAGTTTTGACTTGCTAGAATTTTCCGGGAATTTATTGTGAATATTTCTTATAGAAATATTCCAAAAGTTGGATTGGAACTGAAATGGTTTTGAGGGGTTTTGCCCATGATTTGCTCATCCCTTGTGTTCAAACTCATGTATATGGAAAATATATATCCACTGAGTTTTCTTAAATTTTCTCTAATATTTTCAAGGCATTTATATTATTTTTCCCTATGAAAAACCATTTCTGGCCTTCAGAAAAAGCCTTTTAATAAAATATAAGAATAATCT
The DNA here is from genome assembly GCA_022496015.1 of Hordeum marinum. NCBI lineage: Eukaryota > Viridiplantae > Streptophyta > Magnoliopsida > Poales > Poaceae > Hordeum > Hordeum marinum. The sequence continues at coordinate 259,659,665 of CM039674.1, read as the reverse complement.
TTAAAATTAATATTTGGTGGTTTTGGAAAGTCTTATATATAGTAGGTTTGAAATAAAGTCTTTGTGGAAGAAGAATCCACCCAATTTGAGGACTTGTAGTGAAAACCTCATTTCAGGGGGTTTTGAAAACCTAATTTGAACAAATAATTTTTGGTTAATTTTTTTTGATAAAAATAGTATTGGGGACTATTCACATGGCATGATCATTGGGCAAGAGGTTTGGGTCAAGGAAGATGAATACGAAGTGGAATAGAATCTAGGAGTGCCATATAACACAATCATCAAGCAATCGAACATCATTTCAGACAAGCACATACACTTGGGAAAAAAAAATTAGTTGGCTCCAAATTTTATAAACCCAAACATATCAAGATGATACAAACATAGGGTGTGACACTCAGGTTCTGGCCATTGTGAAGCATAGGCAGAAGCACCCCACCCTGGCTGCAATGCCGGCAAGGTTGATGCAATGGCCCACAACGGACCCTAACCGCACTAGTCACGTCCCCGGTGTGTGCCGGGGGCCGAGGTGCACACATCTTTAGGAAGACCCGACAATCCATCCCCCGACAGGCGCGAGCCGATCGGCCACCGCTCCACCGCATCTCAACGCCAATCATTTTTCGATGCATTGTCGAGACCTCAGGTGGCTAAGTGGATCTCCCTAAGCACATGGAGACTCGCTAGAAGACAGATTATGCCTGCTTGACACCCATCCAGAGGCATGTCAAGATATTGAGCAATAGTTAGCTAAAGCGATGGTAAAAGCCTGCCGGGAATGCATCCCCGCACGCCACCTAGGCTTGCATTCATGGCATTTTGTTCTAAGTGCCAGAGTTAGGTATGATAGCACTGTTGGCTATCTAATCACTAGATAATGTCTGTTTTGCCACTTTGGTTTCCCCTTGAGATATAAAAGGAGGCCCAAGGCAACCTAGCTAAAGATTCACACCTTTGGGCACTTGTACTCGCATAGCATCTCTCCCGAAGGCAACCTTGTCGGGTTTGAGCACTGCGTGTGCTTCGTGTTCGCCCGATCAATCCACCAAAGCAAGAGTAGGGTTTTACGCTTCACGTCATCCAGAACCTGGGTAAAACACCAGCGTCTCATCGTCGTGCTGCTTCACCACCTCTGCTCTTTGTGCAACGTTACCTCACCCCTCCCGAACTACAAAGGGGCCTGTGGCCCCATATGGGGAAGCGTCATTTGCGTGAACCTGAGATCTTGAGCAGCGTGTCGATCTTCATCGCCGTCTTCTTCCTCATGGCTCCCAAGAAGAAGCCCGGCATGACCGCGCATCCCTCTACTTCGAAGCCCCCCTCACACGCAGCTACGGATGCGATTGGCACTACAACGATGACGAGTGAGGCATGTGTCATGGGCAATGCAACTAGCACAGGCGACGCCACCGTCGTGTCCCCCGTGCCAAAGCTGGAGTAGGGAACACTGAAGAGGAGCAACAACAGCAACATCTTGGCAAGCTCGGCACTAGTGCCATGGGAGGAGGAAACATTCAGTCTCCACTGCCCCGCCACACGGGTGGCTGCGGCCGAAAGGGCGAAGCACAATCTGGAGCAAGTTATGATCTTCCAGTTGTTCCTGTCACAGGCGCAGCTACTGGGCACGCGCCTCGCCCAGAGCAATACGGAGCACCAAACTAGATCGTAGACCCACAACTTTGACCTCCTCCATGTTAGACCGCCCTAGCGACCGGTGCACGGCAACAAGAATGTGGCGACACCCCTCATGGTTCCACCAGGAGTCAAGCAACGTCGCGATCCATCTATCTAGCCATGCCGGCTATGGCAATGGAAGCGATGGTGTGGGCCCAGCTATTGTTAAATTTCCCGCCGGTGGCTGACAAGATGGACGAGTGGAGAGCCACCATCCAGAGTTTGATCAGCTTCGTCGAAGCCAGCAAATCGCAATAGGCAGAGCCATCACGATGCCCGCGGACAGCGGTGGATGCTCAAGTCGACGGCCATGTCGAGGGGGCCGCACCAATGGTGCAATCCCCTCCGTGACAAGAGACCTAGAGGCAGCCACAACGAGCTCCACATGCTGACAAGCCTAACGAAGAATCTATGGCCTTGTTCGGCCCGCACGATCGCCGGGACTAGCAGCGTGTCCTAGAAGACTGGTGGAGGGAAGACGCGCGCGTCACCATAGAGCGATGCTGGGAAGCACACTGTCAATCCGACAGGCGCAATGGCCCAAATGCTAGCGACCCCGCGCCTGGTGCTAGCGGGTACCTGCCTTATGAGCTTGGGTGCCCTGTCTTCACTCGTGATCTACGACAGGTCTGCTAGCCATCGGCCAGAGCTTTCAAGTCTGCACAGACTGAGAAATACGACGGAAAGCTAAACCTGGCGAAATTCCTGGGCATCTATACGATAGTCGTTCAAGCTGCCAGAGGAAGAGATAAGAAGGTGTTCTCCAACTATTTCCCTTTGGCGCTTAAGCCAAATGTGAGATCATGGCTGATGCTCCTATCGGAGAACTCTATTTCATCATGGGCTGACTTGTGCAATGAGTTTGTCGGTGCCTTAATAGGTGGCCACCAGAAGCCAGGACAGCCCAGCGACCTGCAAGTCCTTCCTTAGAAGGAGGGAGAAACCTTGCGGAAGTACATCCAGAGATTCAGTCGAGTACACGACAATATTCCAAAGATACACCCCACATTCGTGATTTCTGTGTTCCATTCAAACATGCGCAACAGGAGGATGCGGTCCAAGATTAATGTTGGACTCCCCAAGACCGTCAATGAGTTGTACACATTGGCAAACGAGTGTGCTCATGCCGAGGAAGGAAGGCAATCCCCCGGATAGTAGGCTGGCGTTGAAGTTGACTCACATGACAATGATGATGCCCCTGTCCCGAAGGGGAGAAGCCGAAGGCGCAATAAGAAGCGTAAGAGAAAGGTTGTGTTAGCCATTGAGAGCTCTAGTGATCTCAGTGTCGGCAAGAAGGCCAAGGTCGAGGCCCCCAACAAGGGAGCAGTCATGTGCGCTGATTGTCGGGAGGCTGCGGCGGCAGAGAAAACCAGAAAGCCTGACGGGCCATACCACAAAATCCACCGCACCAAAGGTCATGATCTCCAATAATGCCACCAAGTTGAGTAGCTTGCTGAGAAGCAGAAGGCTGAGTACAAGAAGCATGACAAGGAGAGAGGCCCAGATGGTGTTGTCGTGAAGGGCCGTGGTGGTAGAGGGGGCCGCCGCGACAGAAGGAAAAACTTGCTAGAGGCCGTGAGAAGAAAGAAGGAGATGAGATGAGTGATGATGAGGATGATGAGGAAGAGTCAAGTGATCGAGAATTCCAAAAGCCAACTGAAGCCATGTGTGTTGATGGGGGTGAGTCCTTGCATTCCTCTCATAGGCAGATCAAACAGTGGGCACGTGAGATCAACGCCATGGAGCCAGCTGCAGAGTCCACAAGGCCACTCAAATGGTCCCGCATGCGTATCATCTTTGACGAAGAGGATCATCCTGACCACACCACTACGGTCAAATGTTTGTCGTTTTTGGTCTCCCCAACAATCCGCAACCTCAAAGTGACCAAGATGTTAGTTGACAGCGGGGCGGGGTTGAACCTAATCTCCCCTAAAGTGGTTGAAAAGTTGTAGATCCTTGACGAAGAGATCAAAGTTATGGGTGCGTTCGAAGGGATCAACCCCAGCAGGAGCCGACCCAAGGGAAAGATCACTTTGCCTTATGACGTTTGGTGGGGAATTAAACTACTGGACTGAGAATGTGGTGTTTGATGTGGTCGAAGTCCCTCTGCCTTACAATGGAATTCTTGGTCCCCCAGCTCTTGCAAAATTAATGGCAACATCCGACAATGCTTACAACACCTTGAAGATGCCAGGGCCCATGGGAATCATATCCATTCCATCTCATAAGAAGGATGCAGTTATATGTGTGGACAAGATGTCTCGAGACGCAGTAGCGGCTGAGGTCGTGGAAACCCGAGCTCCCGCCAAGGAATCGAAGAAGGGGAAGAAGTCTAGCAGGGACGCCGGCAAGGACTCCTGGAAGCACGCCTCTTCAGAATGCGCTGCACTCGTCGATGACCTGCGGGAGAGTTCCACTAGAAAAAGATCCAAGGTCACCTATCTTGTGACGAAGAACGTCCTGGCAGGGCAGGATGGCGCTGATGGTACGTTTACCATTATTGCCACCCTTAATGCCAACGGAAAGCATGCTTGTTGCCTTTTTGTGGGCAAATGTTGATGTGTTTTCTTGGCAACCATATAACATCCTCGGTGTTCCCAGGGAGGTAATTGAGCATCACCTTGCTGTCTGCCCTCATGTCAGGCCCACCAAGCAAAAAAGTTAGAAAGCAAGCCTTGGAGCAGCAACAGTTCATCGCCAAGGAGATCAAGAATCTCGAAGCAGTTGGTTTGGTCAGAGGAGTGTTGCATCCAACTTGATTAGCCAACCCGGTAGTGGTGCGCAAGGCAAATGGGGTATGGAGGCTTTGCATTGATATCACTTACTTGACCAAAGCATGCCCAAAGGACCCTTTTCCCATGTCACACATTGATCAGATTGTTGATTACACTTACAGGTGTGACTTGCTTTCTTTCTGGGATGCATACTTCGGATACCACTAGATATTCAAGGACAAGGAAGATGAGGAAAAGACCGCGTTCATAACTACGTGTGGCACGTACTGCTTTATATGTATGCCCTTCGGGTTAAAGAGCGCTGGCTCTACCTTTTCAAGGGCCGTGCAGATTGGATTTGAACCTCAGTTGCACAGAAACATGGAAGCTTACATGGATGACATAGCAGTCAAAACCAAAGATGAAGCAACTCTCATTGAAGACTTCGAAGAAACTTTTAGGAACCTGCACAAGATCAATTTGAAGCTCAACCCTTAGAAGTGTGTGTTTGGTGTACCATCCAGCAAGCTGCTTGGGTTCTTTGTATGTCAGCGGGGAATAGAAGCCAATCCTGACAAGATCAAAGCAATCGAGCAGATACAAGCACCTAAGACTGTCAAGGACGTAAGACGCTTGGCCGGATGCATTGTCGCATTGACTAGGTTCAACTCCAAATTCGTTGAATGTGTCCTTATGTTTTGCAAGATTTTGAAAAAGGCCAGCCCGATGAAGTTAACCCCGGAAGCAGAAGCAACACTGCAAGAACTGAAAGCTTACCTTTCCTCTACTCCCACCTTATCTGCACCTAAACCGCAAGAACCATTGCTACTATACTTGCTGGCAACAAATCAAGTGGTTAGTGCAGTGCAGGTGGTGCAACGACAAGTGGGTGAAGATGCAGCCATTGCGACTGATTTCACCAGGGGTGGAACCGAAGCATTCGCGGTAGGAAGGATACAAACCAAGGGGAGCCTAAGCAAGCAAACGAAGGCAGTTTCAAGGAAGTGTCAAAGAAGAAAGTGGTGCAACAAACAGTATACTTTGTCAGCTCCTTGTTACAAGGGGCTAGGTCAAGGTACTCTGGAGTGCAAAAGCTGATCTTCAGCCTTATCATGGCCTCGAGGAAACTGCGCCACTACTTCCAAGGCCACGAGATCATAGTTGTCACCCGCTTTCCGCTTCAGCGTATATTGAAGAACCCCAAAGCCACTGGTAGAATAGTTGAGTAGGCGCTAGAGCTGTTAAGTTTTGGTTTCAAGTATGAGAGCGCTTCCACAATTCAGAGCAGGGCATTGGCGGAGTTCATTGCGGAATGGATGCCCACTCTAGACAAAGAGGTTCCAAAGACAATTCTCCGCGGCAAAGAAGCGCCTAAGGAATGGATCATGTATTTTGACGGAGCCGGCATGCTCCTCATCGCCCCCACCGGCGAGCATCTCAAACATGTAGTTCAAATGAACTTTCCCCTGGAGGAGGCCACCAACACCACCACTAAGTATGAGGGACTCCTTGTCGGGCTTAGAATGGCGGTGGAGTTGGGAATCAAGAAAATGATCATTCGAGGATATTCTCAACTCGTGCTTAAACAAGTCAACAAAGATTATTAGAGTCCATTGATGGAAGCATGCGTGGAAGAGGTGAGGAAGCTGGAGGAGCATTTTGATGGATTAGAAGTAGAACATGTGGCATGTGTAGAAAACAACATCGTTGATCATCTATCAAAGTGCACTGCGCAAAAGCTTCCCACGGAACCAGGAACTTTTGTCCTCCACCTCACCCAGCCATCGGTATCCCAGTCAACGAAGACCAGGAAAAGGAGAAAGCTGAATTTTGTCAAGTATTTCCTGACATAGCTTCCTGAAGCCACTGGTAGAGACGTTATCGGGGACAGTCTCATTTCAGTTGGTGAGCAGCTCCCTCCTGTAGACCCGAGGTTCTTGCGGTCAAGGTAAGTGCTCCCACGAATGAGGATATGCCTTTAGTCCTCGTTGTTGAGCCACATGCTTCAGCTTGGGCACAGCATATAGTCCACTCCCTTCAAATAGGAGAACTTCCCGAAGAGCAGTAAGAAGCCGAAAAAATAGCCCTTCATTCAAGTATATACCAATTTGTCGATCACACTATGTATAGAAAAATAGAAAACGGTGTAAAATTGAGGTGCATCCACCGGGAAGATGGACTGAAGCTGTTGGCAGAGATTCACGGAGGCATGTGTGGGTCTCACATCGGATCAAGGGCCATTGCCAGAAAAGCCTTCCAGCAGGGTTTGTATTGTCCCACTGCCCTCTAGGATGCAACTAAGCTAGTCACGAAGTGTGAAGCCTACCAGTTCCATTCCAAGAACATTCATAACCCAGCGCAAGCTCTCCAGATGATCCCTTTATCCGGGACATTCTTAGTCTAGGGGCTTCATATTTTGGGCCCCTTTCCCTGCGCCGTCATGGGCTTTGAGTTCTCGTTCATAGCAATCGACAAGTCTACAATGTGGCCTCAGGTGGAACCAATGAGAAAGGTGACCGCGTAGTCAACTGTCAAGTTCGTGAAAGGTCTTGTGTGCCGTTTTGGTGATTACCGATAACGGCACCCAGTTCACGAGCCACACCTTTATGCAATACATCCAAAGCCTTGGAAGCAAGGTCTCCTTCGCCTCTGTTGCCCACCTAAGAAGTAATGGGCAACTCGAGAGGATGAATGCTGAAGTGTTGCGTGGGCTCAAGACAAGAACTTTTGATAGGCTACAAAGACGCGACAAGCGCTAGATAGATGAGCTGCCAGTGGTTCTTTGGTTCCTCAGAATGATGCCAAATTGAGCTACCGGCCAGACGCCCTTCTCCCTAGTGGACGGGGCGGAGGCAGTTCTCCCCATAGAAAGCATATACGGGTCTCCTCAAATACTTCCCTACGATGAAGTAGAACAAGAGCACCTACGACATGACGATGCCATGCTCCTCGAGGAAGATCATCTCGAGGGCACCGTGCATGTTGCATGCTACTAGCAAGCCCTGCACCGGTATCATAGCCATAGGGTCCATGTCCGGAGCCTTGAGGAAGGCGACCTTGTCCTTAGGCGCGTTCAGTCCGCAAAGGGTACCAACAAGTTGACGCCAAAGTGGGAAGGACCTTACTGGCTAGCACGAGTCACCAGACCTGGCGCAGTCCATCTGGAGACCGAAGATGGCATCAAAATGCTTAACTCAAGGAATCTAGAGCATCTTCGTAAGTTTTACCCGTAAGGCGCGGTTGCCGGCTCAATCCCCGGCAACCACCTTTCGTACAAGCCTTGCTGTAGTGCATGTAACCTATGTCCAAAGCTAGGCGCAGACCCTGTGCATGCAATAATAAAGCTAGGAATTGGATGATACCATCGAACTCCCTATTTACTATGCATTTTTATGTTGCAATGTTATCGCTTTTAAGTTTTAGAAATTTACAAGAGTACTTGATGAGCCTATGATCCTTGTTACCGCATTCTCTCTTAAGAGCACAGATGCCTCTTGCCCTACATGTTTGCCCGTCAGGAAAACAAGGAAGAAGGGCAAAGAAACAAGGACAATGGCATGTCGTACTCCAGAAAGGGAAACTGCCTGAAAAGATAAGTCTAATCACAGATTCCAAGCTTGGTGCCATCTGCTGCCTTAAGGAAACCCTTGCTATCGTTTTGATTGTGTACATTGGAGACCTTCACGCAAATGGAAACCCTTGCCTGTTGGAAATATGCCCTAGAGGCAATAAATAAAGTGTTTATTATTGTATTTTCTTGTTCACGATAATCGTTTATTATCGATGTTATAATTGTATTAATTGGAAACACGGATACATGTGTGGATACATAGACAAACACAATGTCCCTAGTATGCCTCTAGTGAACAAGCTCGTTAATCGAAAGATGGTTAAGGTTTCCTAGCCATGGACATGAGATGTCATTTGATAACGGGATCACATCATTAGGAGAATGATGTGATGGACAAGACCCAAACTACAAACATAGCTTATGATCGTGTCAGTTTATTGCTACTATTTTCTGCATGTCAAGTTTATGTTCCTATGACCATGAGATCATGCAACTCACAGATATCGGAGAAGTACCTTGTGTGTATCAAACGTCGCAACATAACTGGGTGACTATAAAGGTGCTCTATAGGTATCTCCGAGGGTGTCTGTTGAGTTGGCATGGATCAAGACTAGGATTTGTTTCTCCATGTGACGGAGAGGTATCTCAGGGCCCACTCGGTAATACAACATCACAATAAGCCTTGCAAGCAATTTGACTAAGTGTTAGTTGTGAGATCTTGTATTATGGAAGGAGTAAAGAGACTTGCGAGTAACGAGGTTGAACTAGGTATGGAGATACCGACGATCGAATCTCGGGCAAGTAACATACCGAAGAACAAACGGAACATCATACGGGATTAACTGAATCCTTGACATAGAGGTTCGACCGATAAAGATCTTCGTAGAATATGTAGGAACCAATGTGGACATCCAGGTCCCGCCATTAGTTATTGACCGTAGAGGTGTCTTGGTCATGTCTACATAGTTCTCGAACCCGCAGGGTCTGCACACTTAAGGTTTGGTGACGTTTCGGTAGTATAGAGTTATGTATGGTGGTGACCGAAGTTTGTTCCGAGTCCCGGATGAGATCTCGGACATCACGAGGAGATCCGGAATGGTCCGGAGGTAAAAATTCAAATATAGGAAGTCATGTTTTGGTCGTCGGAAAAGTTTCGGGCTCATCGGTAGTGTACCGGGAGTGCCGGTAGTGTACCGGGAGGCCACCGGGAGGGGTATTTCGACCCAAGAGGCTAAATGGGCTGTAGGAGGGTGTAAACCAGCCCTTAGTGGGCTGGTGGAACATCCACAAGAGGCCCATGTGGCTGGAGAAAAAAAGGCCTAAGAGAAAAAGTGGAAAAAGGCAAAATAGGGTGAATCCTAGTCCTACTAGGATTGGAGGTGGACTCCACCTCTCCCTCTCTCGTTCGGCCGAAGCAAGGAGGCCTTGGACCTTGTGACAAGGCCTCTCCTCCTATCCTCTTATATATACTGGAAGTTTTAGGGTTATTGTACTAGTTTTCCAGCCACGTGCTACCCGTTCCTCCAGTGCATAGTTTCTCCTCTAGATCGGTTTTCTGCAGAGCTTAGGGGAAGCCCTGCCGGAATTGCTCCACCACCATCGCCGAAGCACCGTCAGTCTACTGGAGAACTCTTCTTCCTCTCCACTCCCTCTTGCTGGATCAAGATAGTGGAGATCGTCATCAAGCTGTACGTGTGCTGAACGCGGAGGTGCCATCCGTTTGGTGCTAGATCGGAAGGATCGTGATCAAGTTCGTGGGATGGATCGTGATCAAGTTCGTGGGACGGATCGTGATCGGATCGCGGGACGGATCATGATTGGATCGCGGGACGGATCATGATTGTATCGCAGAATGCATGACAATTTGGATCGCGAAGACATTTGACTACACCAACCGCGTTTCTTAACGCTTCCCGCTTAGCGATCTACAAGGGTATGTAGATCCACTCTCCCTCTCGTAGATGCTCATCACCATGGATAGATCTGCGTGTGCATAGGAATTTTTTTGTTTCCCATGCAACGTTCCCCAACATTGCCGGGACAAGCCATCCCCTAGCTCCTATCGCTTATCAGCTCCGGGGGGTCACGCCGATATCGACAAGGAGCCTTGTCGGGGAATGATGCCATCTTGCTTCCGGGTGCTCGCTCCCTCTTGGAGCTCGTGGTTAGTACTAATCTGGCAAATAGTTTCGTGCAGCAAGGACGAACATGCTGACACGGTATAAACAAGGGGAGAAAGGCATAATACTTAAGGAAGAGAAAGAGCATTCTTTCATTCATTTTCGATAGAAAATGGATAGAGATACATTAGAGGATGCCCCTTTAATAACCCTTTATTTGACTTCCTCCCCTAGGAACAAGCTACAAAAAGGAGAAAGGACGAAAGGAAGGCCTAAGCAGAAGCCCAACGTGACCCCGTCAGGACCAACAGGGTGCGGCTCGGCAGGACCATGAGTAGGGAAGACGAAACTGGAGTCCACGAGCCTGCCAGGGTCTAGCTGGGGGAGGAGGCGGCGCCCAAGTCAAGAACCATGGCAAATCGCTCTACCGGGGGGCTATCTGACGATGACGGTGCAACCGGCGGTCATCTGGAGTCCGAGTCATCATTCTCCGTCTTGAGGACCAGGGGCTCAATGTTGTCGTCTTCACAGACATTGTCCTCCTCATCGATGTGGCTCGAGGAGGAGCTTTCATTGCCGCTCGAGCTCTCTTCGCAGCAGCCAACAAGAGTGCCCGAATGCCCATAAATCTTGATAGAGAGCATGTCGGCCTCCACCAGCTTGAAGCGGAGGACGATCCCACCCATGAAGTTATGGCATGTGCGAAGGTTTTCCACCCACGCCTGAGGAGCATGACACGGGCACCGGAAACTCAACGTCAACCTACATGGCGTCATTACGCCAGCCGTGCACGCACATCCACATCACGTGTGGCTTGTCGACCTCCATCACCCTAGCAAAAGGGCGAGGGATTCGCAAATTTCTATGAGAAGGGCCGCACAGTCTGATGACAAAATCCAGCACCGTACCTTCAGTATGCCCCATCACTTGGGGAGGAACCTGAAAGCACAATATGCTCCCTTGGTGGTTTTGATAAATCATGACAAACTACATTGTCTCTTGGACTAACACCTCTATCTAGTATATTTCAAATGATAGTCCATGAAGATCTAAGTTGGCAAAAAGGTTGAAGAGATTGTGGATTTACCCCAAGATGCAAGGAAATAGGTTGGCCAAGGTTCAAGCAAGAGGACTCTACATTTCATATTTGTGAGAAATCACTTTGAGTCTATAGGAAAGCCAATACTATTAAAAGGGGGTAAAGTTCTGATGGTGAACAATATGCTCAAACGTGCACAAGTGACAGTCACCAAGACATCCACTTTCTCTCCCACCAAAGTCCGTCCTAAGCCAAATATACCAAATCGGTGCAACCAACTTTACTATCCCGGTGCGACCAAGTTCCAAACCCTAGACAGACTCAGCCAAACCCTAACACTTCGGTGCAGCCGACACTACACTTGGTGCCACCGAGTTGGGTTGCCAACTTTCTATTACACAAATTCTCATTTTTGGTCTAACTGAGAATGGTGAATCGGCATCATCGAGTTTGGTAATTCTGACCGTTGGTCACCTTGTCGATGCAACCGAGAGTTATATATCGGTCCATCCGAGTTTCAAAAGTTGAAACCTTTTGTCACTTTGGTACCACCGAGTTCTACACTTTGATGTCACCAAGTCTAACTTATTGTGTGTAACGGTGGGATTTTTGGAGATGCCTATATATACCCCTTCACCACCACCTACTTGAAAGAGAAGCACTTAGAACTACTCCATACCTATCCTACTCAGTTTTCTGAGAGAGAACCACCTACCCTTGTGTTGAGGTCAAGATCATCCACTCCAACCATATGGATCTTGTTTTCTAGCCTCCCCAAGTTGCTTTCCACCAATCCCATCTCTTCTACCAAGCCAATTCTGTGAGGGAGAGATTGTGTGTTCAGGAGTCTATCATCTTGAAGCACAAGAGCAAGGAGTTCATCGTCATTACCGAGCCTATTACCTTTTGGAGGGTGGTGCCTCCTAGATTGGTCAGGTGTCGCTTGGGAGCCTTCTACTTCGTGTTGTGGAGTGAACCAAGAAGTTTGTAAGGTCAAGGAGATTGCCTACTTCGTGAAGATCTACCCATATTGAGGCTAGTCCTTTGTGGACGGAAGCCGCATGCAATAGTCAAGGTTGCTTCTTCGTGGAACCCTCCGTGGGTACAGCCCTCCGTGGACTCTTGTGACCGTTACCCTCCATGGGTTGAAGACTCCATGAACATGGACGTACGATAGCACCACCTATCGGAACCACGAGAAAAATCCTTGCATCTCCTATTGTGTTTGATCTTCCTATCCCATCTCTTTACTTACATGTGCAATGTCTTTACTTTCCGCTGCCATACTTGTATTCATGCATGTGTAGGGCTGTTAGACTATCTAGATTTGTTGAAACTATTAAAATTTGCAAACCAATTAACTTGGAAAAAGGTTAGGTTTTAAATTTCTTCTAGTAGTCTATTCAACCCCCCTCTAGACATGCCTCTCTCGATCCTACAGAACCGCCGACGGAGGAGCATCGGGTGCGGCGCTCCGCCTCCCCCAGCCGCGAGCCCTGCGCCAGCCCTGACCTCTTCCAGCGCTCCCACCGCGCGCGCTGGAATATCCCTCCGCCATTGCGGCTTCAGCATAGGCATAATCCCAAGGGGAAACTATCATCTCCGTGGCATAAACTGGGGGTCGTCCCAGCCCCCTCGTCATAGTGGTGACAGGTGCGTGCAAAGACTGGAGAAGAAGGGCAAGATATCTGAACCTGAGATCGAGGAGTAGAAGGGAATGTATGAGCGTCACCTATTGTGACCCCCAATTTATCGGGAAGGGCATGGGAGCTGGCTCTCCTCCGCTCCAAGGCGGCTGGCCATCTCCAACAATCCCACTAGCCACGATCACGAGTGAACAAGTAACCGCCCCATTGCTCCAATCCCTAACGCTGTAGTTTCTGCCAGTCCCACGCCTTCGAGCCATGCGCATCCACCGCAAACTCCCTGCAATGCATGCGGTGCACGTGGCGGAAACGGCATGAGGTAGTGGGTAAGTGCTAGCTTGAAATTTGGTAGTTACTCCCTCATATTGCACGCCTCTACATAAATTTTGGGCCTGAACCAACGGCGCTGGGCGAGCACATTTGGGCCAGACCCGGGGGCTCCTGTCGATGCACTAGGACTTGGGTACCCAATGCCCTTGACTTATGCACAGGTAGTAGTAGCAGAACCCATCAATGTAAATATAGTCAAAACCACTCTAAACTAGAGAAGACGCTCTATGTGAGATCAAGGAGCGCATCAACAACACGAAACCATCACTCAATACCAAGACTCCGACAGAAGCAGCCTACGCTGGCTATGCAATGTCAGGAAGGTTGATGCAACGGCCCAGAACGGGCCTGAACCGCGCCAGCCACGTCCCTGGTGCCTACCGGGGGCCGAGGCGTGCACATCTTCAGGAAGACCCGACAAGCCATCCCCCGGCAGGCACGAGCCGATCGGCCATCGCTCCACCACATCGCAACGCCAGTCATTTGTCGATGTGATATCGATACCTCGGGTGTCTAAGTGGCTCTCACTAAGCACGTGGCGACTCGTTGGAAGACATATTATGCCCGATCGAGACCCGTCCAGAGGTGTTGAGCAATAGTTAGTTAAAGCGGTGGTAAAAGCCTACCAGGAATGCATCCCTGCATGCCACCTTGGCTACCATTCATGGCATTTTGTCCTAAGTGCTAGAGTTAGGTATGATAGCATTGTTGGATATGTAATCACTAGATAATTTATGTTTTGCCATTATGGTTGCCCCTTGAGCTATAAAAGGAGGCCCAAGGCAACCTAGCTAAAGATTCGGACCTTTGGGCACTTCTACTCGCGTAGAAGCTCCCTCGAAGGCAACCTTACCGGGTATGAGCACTTCTTGTGCTTCATGTTCTCCCGATCAAGCCACCAAATTAGGAGTAGGGTTTTACACTTCACAGCGGCCCGAACCTAGGTAAAACACAAGCGTCTCATCGTCGTGCTGCCTCACCACCTCCGCTCTTTGTGCAACGTGATCTCACCCCTGCCGAACCAAAAAGGGGCCCGTGGCCCCATAGGTGATCATGTGCATCGAGCCCCGACACTCTCCTTAAGGTAAATAAGTTGGGTGGCAAAGATAATAAAGCAACCATCTTCCTATGTTTCCTACGGAATCACTAGTTCCAAAAATATGCAATGTGTGTCAACAATCATAGAAGGCTACATGATAGTGTAGTATGTGAACTTGCTAGAAATAAAAGATCTTACATAGACTCAATTCTTGAATATGATGAATTATGATTATCTCAATGACTAATCGCATTGTTTGTCGGCCCTCAATAAAGTTTGTTCTTTATACTACCTTGTTTGTGAATAGATTGTCACATGTCTATGAGAAGTTATATGATGGAAAAATTGCTGCTATGTTAATATCCATGATGATCTCATGTCCGTATTTTATTTTTATCGACTTCTCTCTATAAAATCATGTGGCCATTATTCTCAAGCTCGGCTTTCACTTGAGGACAAGCGAGGTCTAATCTTGGGGGAGTTGATACGTCCATTTTGCATCATGATTTCTTATTCATATATGTGTTAATTTTGCCCATTATTCCCTATTATCATACAATTGTTATATGACGGGGTTATTACCCCTGGGTAGGCCAAAGCAATGGGGTTCTCCCCCCTCCCTTTCGAAGAAAAACTATGCGACCGGCTGCCCACGGCCGGCTCGAGCTGCCGCCGGCTAATGACACGGACGGCTGGTCGAGGAGCCGGCTTGACCCCCCGGCCGGCTGGGCACGGCCGGCTGCCACCGAGCCACCTCCTCCTTTGACCACGGGGCAGACATGCAAGGTCCCGTCCCTCTGCGCGCGGGTACAACGACACGACACGACCGTCGCGACGGGCGACACTATGGCCATAGTAGCCGCTGATGCACGGGCGCGCATGGCTACAGTCCGGCCGTCCAGGCTGCTGACCTCGGCGAGCGCGAACGGGCAGGGAAATAGTGCCGACACGCCCTCGCCCACTCGATTACATGTCCCGGCATGGCTACAGTGTAGCTGGCCATACCGGAGACTTCAGCCGGCTGGCACTAGACAACGCCTCTCGGGCGACCCGTGCCGCGGCAGGTGGGTGAGGCCCAATAGAAGCGTAGGCGACTGGACCGCACAGCCGGTGGACCCTATAGACGACGGGACGGCTCGAGGGGTGGGACCCCCTGGTCAGCCAGAGAGGCTACCAGCCGGGTCCCCCCATCATTGTACCTTCGAAATATTGTAAGCCGGGGGGTTGGCCTATAAAATCCCCCGAGCCCCCGCATGCAATGGGGACGGATAACTCTCACGCACACACCACACACGGAACTCTCCTTACGCTTCATCTATAGCAACGGAGGAAGACGAGCCGGCTGCTCCTTCTTCCTCCTCTACACACAACTTCAGGAGCATCCTTGTAAACATATCAACCCATCCAACTAGACCAAGAAGGACTAGGGGTGTTACCTCCCACGGAGGGCCCTGAACCTGGGTACATCCTGTGTCACCACCGCTAGTGCCCAATCTCGCACCCGGAGCCCATCGGTGTCCCCCGGCCCCAACCACCTACGATAAGCCTACCATGGCGTCTGTCATGAGAAAACAACGACGCTTGGCGCCCATCGTGGGGCCATACGTGGCGCCGGTCAGAATCATGCTCCGGGCCGGACCCCTCGCCATTCCTCGCCGTCGCCGCACGTCTAGGCAAAATCGTGGGCTTGTGAGGCTTGCTCCGGCACGCCTTGTGGTTAGCTCCATCGACCTCGCGCTCGACATCGACGCGCTCACCGAGCGTTTTGGGAGGCTCAGCCTCGCCGAAACTCCGACCGCTGATGAGTACCACAGCCAGGTGCTCGTCTGCGCCGGACCGCCCATGGCTGTGGGCACACTTGTTGCGACCCCGTCCAGCAGCTCCCACGATCACGTGGGGCAATGGCCATCGTCTCCTCCACCTCCTCTGGACATGCACCGGTTGAGGCTAACGCCTCCGCAGCCCACGTCGGCACCTCCTATTGCCCCTGAGGGGCTTGAGCACCCCTATTGCCCCGATGACAAACCCCAATGCCGCTGCGGCCGAGCTCGAGGCGGCTTGCCGCGTCCTGTTCGAGGACGCCACCGCCCTCGCGGCCATGCAGCACTGCATGAAGGCTGCCTAGCGGGAGTATGCTTCCGCCTACGGTCTCACCCCGACTGGCATTGAGCCTAGCCGGTGTGAGGCTGTGCACGACCGCGGTTGCATGGTCGCCGAGATCCTAGGCGGCAAAATGCCCATCTACGACACCCCCGCAGCCAACCTGTGGGCCCTCAAGGTAGCCTACGAGAACTTGGCTACCTAGGAGGGTGAAGAACATGCCACCCACGAGCGTCACATCAAGGACCTCATCGACGCCTCCGACATGCAGCAGCATCTGCTCGCGGCTGGCGGCGCCGCCTTTGAAGGCCCCCGACCATCCGCCATCCGCCCCAAGCTCTCTGCTCAGCTCGGCCCGCGCGTCCCCCATAGTGAGAATGATGCTTGCCTCCGCATCGACCGGCTCGCGCAGTCGGCCCGCCTCGAGGAGGAGAGTTCAATTGGCCCGGCGTGTTTCGGCCCTCGAATTCGCAACGAGCCGTTCCCAACCAGCTTCACGCTCCCCCAAAACACCCCGAAGTACAACGGGGCTGCCAAGCCCGAGGACAGGCTAATCGACTATACCACCGCGGTCGGCATCGCTAGGGGGAACAAGTGCGTAGCCGTTCGGTACGCCCCCCCTCATGCTCATCGCATCGGCCCGCACCTGGCTCAATAGCCTGGCGCCCGATAACATCAACACCTGGACAGGCTTCGAGGAGGCCTTCATCCGCAACTTCACAGGCACCTACAAGCGGCCTGGCTGCCCCCGTGAACTCGCCATCTGCGTTCAGGGTCCGGACGAGTCCCTCCGTGACGACCTCACTCGGTGAACCGAGCTCCGCAATTCCTGTGAGGCGGTGCACGAGGTGCAGGCCAAACAGTACTTCATCGAAGGCTATCGAGACAGGACCCCCCTCAAGCACAAGCTAATGTTCTCCGAGCCGGCCACTCTAGCCGAGCTCATGACCAAGGCGGACAAGTACGCCACGACTGATTCAGCCATCCGGGTCAATACGACCGCACCCGTCAAGGCAATGACAACACCGGCAATGTCCCGGCCGGCTGCCAACAACCGGCAGCCGCAGAACAACAAACGTAAGAATGACCAACCGGATCTCCGCTGTGGGAGCTGGCAAGTCGCCACCATCGAGGAGCAGGAGCCGGCTGCCCATCCTTTAAGCTAGCGCCAGCGCACTGGTAAGGTTGCTTAGCAGCCAAATCTTACCTTCGAGGAGATCCTCGACCTCCCATGCAAGAACCACTCAGGGGCCAAACCCTCTATGCACACGCTCTGATAGTGCAGCTTATCACATCGACTGGCCTACGGGATGGCCTTCCGGCTCCCCCTGTGCCGCCTACCCACGCGCCGGCCCCGGCCCTAGCTGCCGCCTCGCTGGTGGCTCCGGCTCTGGCCCAAAACGATGGCTGTCTGATCAACCAGTTCCCTAACTCGGACGGCCGTTACTTCGTCTTCACCTGTGAAGAGACGAGCAAACATGCTTAGCGCCGCCTACATATTGAGGTGAACACCACCATGTCGACAACTCCCAGTTCATGCACTGGTCGGCGAAGAGTATCACATGGAGCTGGGCGGATCATCCCACCATAATGCCGAATTCCGGCAGCTACGCTCTGGTCCTCGACCCTAGCATCACCACCGAGAAGCGCACCTGCCACTTTTCACGGGTGCTGGTAGATGGTGGCAGCAACATCAACATTGTTTACCTCGACACGATGCATGAGCCGGGGCTGAAGATAGAAGACCTACAGTCGAGCCAGGCGGTCTTCCATGGCATCGTGCCTGGAAAGTCCTGCTTCCCTGTCGGCAAGATCATGCTCGACGTCCTCTTCGGCGGACCCGGCAACTTCTGCCGCGAGCCAGTGCTGTTCGGGGTCTTGGACCTCGCAAGTCCCTACCATGCACTGTTGGGACGGCTAGCCCTTGTCAAATTCATGGCGGTCCCAATTACGCCTACCTCAAGCTCAAGATGTCGGGCCCTAAGGGAATAATCACCATCACGGGCGACTACAAGATGTCGATCGAGTGCGCTCGAGACGGCAGCCGGCTGGCCGAGGCCCTAGAAATCACCGAGGAGAAGAGGCAGCTCGACCGGCTCGTGGCCCTCGCCGCCAGCCAGCCGGCCATGTCGGCTCCCCCCTCACAGTCCGTCGGCGAGGCCTCCTTCCAGCCGTCCAAGGACACCAAGCAATTCCCGCTCGACCCAGCCAACCCGGCTCAGTGCGTCACCATCGGCTCCCGCCTCGACAGCAAATAGGAAGGGGAGCTCATAGACTTCCTCCATGAGAATCGGGACATCTTCGCATGGTCCCCCAAGGACATGCCGGGTGTTCCGAGGAAGTTTGCCGAGCACAATATACACGTCCGGCCGGACGTCAGCCGGTCAAGCAACCCCTGTGCCGTTTCTCCAAGGAGAAGCGGTGTACTATAGGACAAGAGATCCCCCAACTGCTCGCAACCGGGTTCCTCATGGAAGTGTTCCACCCGGACTGGCTGGCCAACCCAGTCCTAGTGCTAAAGAAAAACAAGACCTGGCGCATGTGCATTGACTACACCAGTCTAAACAAGGCGTGCCCCAAGGACCCATTCGCCCTGCCGCGGATCGATCAAGTCATCGACTCCACGGCCAACTGCGACTTGCTGTCCTTCCTGGACGCCTACTCTGGCTACCACCAGATGAAGCTGGATCCAGAAGACCTCCTTCATCATGCCCTTCGAGGCCTGCTACTACATCAGCATGTCCAACGGCCTGAAGAACGCAGGCGCCACATTCCAGTGGTGCATGCAGAAGTGTCTCCTGCCTCAGATAGGCAGGAACGTACACGTCTACGTCGACGACATCATCGTCAAAACCAGGAAGCACTTTAGCCTCCTCGACGACCTCCGAGAGACCTTCGCGAACCTACGAGAATACAAGATCAAGCTCAACCCGGAGAAGTGTGTCTTCGGTGTCCCAACCGGCCAGCTCATGGGTTTCTTCGTGTCTGCCCGCGGCATCGAAGCTAACCCCGAGAAGATCAGCACAATCGAGTGCATGCCCAAGCTGACCTGGATCCACGACATCCAGAAGTTCACCGGCTGCCTCGCCTTGCTCAGCCGGTTCATCAGCCGGCTGGGGGAGAAGGCCCTGCCCCTTTACGGGCTCTGTCACAAGACTGCTCTGGTCGAGCCAGGTCACACCAAGAAGCCGGGCATGTTCGATTGGCCCGACGAGGCAGACGAGGCCTTCTGCGGCCTCAAGAGGGATCTCACCCGCGCGCCCATCCTGGCCACGCCGGTTGAGAAGGAACCCTTGCTCGCCTACATCGCGGCCACCACCAGCGTCATGAGTGTTGTCTTGGTGGTCGAGCTGTCGGAGGAGGGCAAGTCCCTACTGGTCCAGCACCCGGTCTACTACCTCAGCGAGGTCCTCTCCGCTTCCAAGCAGAACTACCCCCACTACCAAAAGATGTGCTACGACATATACTTTGCCGCAAAGAAGTTCAAGCAATACTTCCAGGAGCATACCATCACCATGGTGAGCACGGCCCTGCTTGGCGAGATCATGAGCGGTCGGGACTCCACCGACCGGATCGCCAAATGGGTCATCGCCCTCGCTGATCACGCGATTCAATATGAACCTCGCACCGCCATCAAGTCACAGGCGTTGGCTGACTTCCTCGTCGACTGGGCAGAGACCGAGTTCATGCCGCCTCCCCCAGACTCCACGCATTGGCGGATGCATTTCGACGGCTCAAAAATGAGGACCGGCCTGGGTGCCAGCATAGTCCTCTCCTCTCCAAAAGGTGACCAGCTCAAGTACGCCCTCCAGATCCACTTCGCCGCCTCCAACAATGTAGCCGAGTACGAGGCCATCGTCCATGGCCTCCAGCTCACCAAGGAGATCGGCATCAGGCGTATCCTAGGCTTCGGCGACTCCGGCCTCGTGGTGCAGCAGGTCTCTAGCGAATGGGACATCAGGGACGCCAACATGGTGATCGGCTCACCCGCTCGTTCGAGGGCTATGACTTTCATCACGTCCCACGGGCGGACAACGAGGCGGCCGACGCGCTGGCTAAGATCGGCTCCACCCGGCAGGCCATCCCAGCTGGCGTCTCCCTTGAGCGGCTACTCAAGCCATCGATCAAGCCTTCCCCAGAATTGGAATCGTCTTCATGCCGGCAGACGCTGCCGGCCCATTGATGGCTCTGATTGCCCCTACGGCATCTTCGCCACCGGCTCCCACAACCTTGGCCGCCCTGCCGGCACCAGTTGGGTTGGCTGCATCCGAGGCCGCCGGCTCCAACGATGCGGCTGTCCTGATGACAATCGACCATCCGGCCTCGAGGGCTGGCATGCTGGCCGCAGGGGCTAGCGAGCCTGTCCCGGGGGCTGATCATCCGGGCCCGAGGGCTCCCGAGCCGGCCCCCTCTCGGCTCCCTCATGGGCCTAGCCTATCTTGGTGTTCCTTCTACGTGGTGAGCTCCCCCCAGACGAGGCCATGGCAAGGCAAATCCAGTGTTGGGCCACAGCATACAACATCACCAACAACGAGCTCATCCATCGCACCACCACTGGCGTCTTCCAGCGATGCGTCGAGCCGGAAAAGGGTCTGGAGATCCTCCTTGACATCCACCAGGGCGAGTGCGGGCATCATGCCGCCTCCAGGACCCTGGTGGCCAAGGCTTTTCGCCACGGATTCTACTGGCCCATTGCTCTCAAGGCAGCCAAGAAATTGGTCGGTGAGTGCGAGGGCTGCTAGCGCTTCAACATGTAGAGCCACCTACCGGCATCAGCCCTCCACACCATCCCCCTCTCATGGCCCTTCACCGTCTGGGCGCTGGAC
The DNA here is from genome assembly GCA_022496015.1 of Hordeum marinum. Lineage (NCBI taxonomy): Eukaryota > Viridiplantae > Streptophyta > Magnoliopsida > Poales > Poaceae > Hordeum > Hordeum marinum. The sequence goes on along the minus strand of CM039674.1, from coordinate 259,638,606 downwards.
ATGGTGGGTCCCTTCAAGACCGCACGAGGTGGCATGACACATTTGCTGGTGGTTGTCGACAAGTTCACCAAGTAGATCGAGGCACGACCACTAAAGAAGCTGGACGACCCCACGACCGTCCTGTTCATCGACGACATCACGGTTTGCTACGGCGTCCCCCAACACATCGTCACCGACAACGGCACGAACTTTGCCAAGGGCACGCTCACGCATTTCTGCTCCAAGCAAGGAATCCGGCTCGACCTAGCTTCTGTCGCTGATCCACAGTCAAACGCCCAGGTCGAGGGGGCAAACGGCCTCATCCTCTCTGGCATCAAACCTCGGCTCGTGACACCGCTGGTAAGGTCAGCCGACTGCTGGGTCGACGAGCTCTCGGCTGTCCTTTGGAGTCTCAAGACCACCCCAACCGATCAACTGGCTACACGCCCTTCTTCCTTGTGTATGGGTCCGAGGCGATCATCCCCACCGACATCGAGTTCGACTCGCCTCAGGTCACCCTGTACACGGAAAAGGATGGAAAGGAGGCAATAGAAGATGGTGTCAGCTTACTCGAAGAAGCCCGTGAACTGGCCTTGAGCTGGACGGAAATCTACCAGTAGAAGCTGTAGCACTACCAGAGCAAGCGGATCTGACCACTCTTCTTTCGAGAAGGGGACCTGGTGCTCAGGCGGATCCTGCGAATAGCTGGACAACACAAGCTATCCTCCCCATGGGAGGGCCCGTTCTATTTCAGAAAGGCGTTGCATAACAGTGCATACTATCTAATAGATGCCCAGAAGCCACAGAAGCGCAAAAGAGACGCCACCGGCGAGGAGACCGAGCGCCCGTGGAACGCGGCGCTCCTCCGTCCTTTTTACTGCTGAAAGCCCAGTGTATGTATGTATGTATACCTTCCCCTTTGGGCTTATGAATGCAATGGGTGCCCCAGGCTGGCCCTTGGGGCACGCCCTTTTCATTCCCATCAAAGGTCTCTTCACTCACTGGCTCCCCGACCTAGCTCCCGGGCCCGGTGGCTCGCCGGCTGGACCTAGGTCGCCTCTCTCAAAAATTGACCAAGTAATGTGAGCCGAGCAAACCCTCCCACCCCTCCCAGCTAGCAGCCGTCTAGCTGATGGGGCCTCGGGGCGGCAAAGCTTAGCACACACAAAAGATCGATGGCAAAGGAGAGGCTGGCTAGGCCCAGCCGGATCACCGCCTCCCTCTGCCACTCTACTTGTCCTAGAAAGCTCTCGCGGTTCCTAAGGTCAGACCGGCTCCCTCGAGGCGGACGCCCCGACCAAGCTATAGACCGGCTCCCGGTTGTCGGGCTGGCGGGGCCGAAACCCAAGGGGAAAAGGGGCAGAATAGAAGGAACCTAAAGGGCAAAAAAGGATAAGGACGAGCAAGCACGCACAATAAGGAAAACACATCAAATATTCACAACACGAATGTTAAGACAAAAGTGGCCCACAACCACCATGGTTAATTACATTACACCCCCAGTGGGTGGACTTAAAACCTAACATGCAGGAGAAAGAAAATAGAAAGATAAAACGCCCGGGGGCTCAGGACACCGGCGCATCGCCAGCCGGCGCGCCTCCAGCCGGTGCATCGCTGGGCGGCACGACTCCCGTCCCAGAGGTGGTTGTGGCCTTAGGGTCAGCCTCCTTGGCCTTCGAGGCGGCCTCCGCAGTCCCAGCCGTCTCGCGGCTCGAGTCGGTGCTCTCGTCGGCAACCTCCTCGTCCGCCGGCCCTTGGTGGATCTGAAGGAGTCTTTAGGCACCGGCTCACCGTCCTCGCCAAGGGCCGGCTGGAACTCATCCACGTCGATGTACGACGCGAGCTTGTTGGCCCGGCGGACAAGCGCCGGTTCACGGGCCTTCCGCTCCTCGGCCGGCTCGTCCCGCATAGTGGCGAGCCAGCCGAAATCCACGCCACGATACCACGACGTGATGAATCGGAGCGCCATCTGCGTGTCGGCTCGGGCCGCTGACGCCTTCTAGGCCTCGAGCCAGGCCACGACATGCTCCAGCCACAAGGACACGCGGTTCTATGGTGCCCTGTCATGGCCCGGCCACAAGGCGGTGATGACCTCCTTGCCGGTCGTCTTCAGCCCCTCCATGCTCCGCTCAAGATGGATCAACCGGTTTTCAATGGTGAGCCCAAGCTCCGCCACATCCCACGCGGTGTCCCCCTCGATGGAGCGGCCGTGTGCCCGGAGGTACTCCCGGTGCTCCTCAATGGCACGCTCACCGCGGCGGTGAGTTTCCGGGAAGCGCCCTAAGGGATGAAAGGGAATAAGGAAAGAAGGGAAGTCAAATACAAGAACCAGCAAAGGGAAAAGCAACCGGCTGGAAAAAAGACAAATGAACACTTACGTTCGATGGAGTCGTCCACCTCGATGGCGAAATGGAGCGACGAATCCTTATCCAATGCCAATGCCGCCTCCACCTTGGCAAGGGAACCCTTAAGCTCCTCGAGGATCCTCTCGAGGCGGGTCACCTCGCCCTAGAGGGCGGCGGTCCACCAGGCGGCATCAGCCGCCTCCTTAATGGTCGTCTCCTTGGCCGCCGCCTCCCGCACCATGTTGGCCCTAAGGCGGTCCTGGGCCACCTCTCCATCCACTAGCAGTGTGGCCAGCCGGTCCTTCTCCTGCGTGACCGCATGGACGCTTTGCGCTAGCCGGTCCCGCTCGGAGACGGCCCCGGTCTTCTTCACCCGGAGGGCAGTCAGCTCGTGTGCAAAAAACAAAACAGGCGTCAGCCGGCCCTTCTACGTCCATTCCAGCTGCCAGGCAGCCGGCCCAGCTCCCGGGGGCTACGTGCCCCCCGCAAGACTTAGCATACCTTGCACCCGTGTCAACTCCTCCTCCAGCCGGTAGAAGTCGTGCTTGCTGCGGTCGTGGATGGCGACCGCCTCCTCCAACAGCTTCTGCCACCGGGAGTTCCCCTCCTGCCACATGGGGTCAAAGTCAAGAGGCGCTCAAGGAGATCCGGCCCGGCTGCCCGTCAGCCGGTCAGCCAACCCGCATCTCAGGGGCTACACCCTGTGTGTGCGCTTGCATGCCCCCACTAAAAATTTCAACAAGAGCAACCAGCTTACCTCCAAGCGCTGCAGGGTGGTGTCAGCCGCCTCCGCGAACCGGGCCAGCTCTTGGCGGCACCGGTCCAAAAAGCTCCCCAACTCCCCGAATGAGGGGACCGGGGCGCCTACCGGGGGAGCCAGAAGGGTTGGGACGCACGCCAGCGCCTCCTAGTCCTGGAGCACCTCCTGCATGGTCCTCAGGGACCTTCGAGGCCAGCCGCCATTGCCGCCCATCCCCGGGCTCGCCATGGTGCCAGCCGCCGGGGGTGGATTGACGATGGCAAGAGCCCGGGAGTCGCCTTCTCCTCCCCCGCTCGGTGCTGTCGCCGCCTCTTCCTCCCGCCGCTCCAACATGATGACCGCAACGGACGACACCTCCCTCTCCATGGCCGCCACCTTCGCCACAACCTCTGACGCCGCCGCCGGTGCCACCTCAAGGGCCGCCGGAGCCTCCGGCACGTCGACCTGGGCCGGCTCGGCCACAGGCGGAGTCGCGTCCGGCACCTCCAGTTGGGTCCCCTCAGGGTCTGGCTCCGTGGCCGCTACCCTCGTTTGGGCCACCACCTTCATGGACGGGGGCGCAGGCGGCTCCATGGCTGCCCCTCCTGGCTCGCTCAACACGGGCCTCGACAGACGAGTCGATTCCACCACCGAGTCCGACGCCCGCGCGGGGTCTGCGGACCTCCTCCGCCTCCCGCCGCTCGAAGTCCTGGAGTGCGAGGCCCCGTCTCGCGTCCCGGACTTTGAGGCTCGTAGCTCCGCGAGCCTCCTCTTCTCCTCTCGCTGGGTGGCCCCGTGCTCGCGGGCTAGATGGCTGGCAGCATCCGTCGGATCCCCCGCCGGGTCCCCCTCGAGGAGCTGGATGGGGTCCCTATGGTGCACAAGGGTCGATCACCCACCGGCTCGTGACCCGAAAGGAAACATACGTGAGGAAAGAAAGAAAAGCTTACCCCTTTCACAGCGTCACAGAGTTGGCAAGGTAAAGGATCACGTTGGGGCCGAGGTGGTGCGGCTGGAGGTCGAAGGTGTCCATGAGTAGTCGGAAGAAATGGCTCACCGGAAGCCTGAAGCCGTGGGAGAAGTGCGAAAGGAAGACGACGTGCTCCCCCGGCTGTGGCGCCGGAACCACCTCGTCGCCCGGTGCATGAGCAACCACGCGCTCCACCGGCTGTAGCATGCGCGCGCGGTGGAGGTTCGCGATGTCCCCCTCGGTGACGATGGATCCGGCCCAGCTTCCCCCGTGCCCGTCGACCATTGCGGAGGAACGGCGACGTGCGGGCGCGTTTGCGGGCTCGGGAGCAGTTTTGCGCGAGGGGGAGAAGAAAGCAACGAAGGCAAGAAGACGAGGCAGCAAGGGGCGAGTGGGATGCAGGTATCTCCGCCCCTGCCCTTGCTCCCCTTTTAAAGGGGAGGCCACGACCGGGGGACATGGGGATTAATTGCGCCCACTCCCCCAGAAACTCCGCACACGTACGAGCGGCTCGGGTCATAACGGCCACTTCGGGGTGTAGAGGATCCTTGCCTGCACCCCGAGGCCTACTGGGCTACGCCACATCATTCCTAGCCACGTGGCGTGCGACAGACCGTCCCGGACCCGGGGCGACACACCGGAACCCGAGGCGTCGGGTCCAACGGCCTACCCGGCTGGCTCTTTAGTTTTGCGCCAGTGGTAGCTACCGCTGTGGGAAGCTGCCGGCTCCCCTCTGTCTGCCGTACGCGGGCCCCCACCGGATTCGGGGACTACTTACGGGGTTATTACCCCTAGGTAGGACAAAGCAACGGGGTTCTTCTCCCTCCGCTTCGAAGAAAAACTATGCGACTGGTTGCTGACGGCCGGCTGGGGCACGTTCGGCTCGAGCTGCCGCCGGCTGACGGCAGACACGGCTGGTAAAGGAGCCGGCTCGACCCCCGGCCGGCTGGGCACGGCCGGCTGCCTCCGGGCCACCTCTTTCGTTGACCCCGTCCCTCTATGTGCGGGTACGATGACACGACACGACCGCCGCGACGGGCGACACTATGGCCATAGTGGCCGCTGACGCACGGGCGCGCATGGCTACAGTCCGGCCATCCAGGTCGTTGACCTCGGCGAGCGCGACTAGGCAGGGAAACAAGGCCGGCACGCCCTCGCTCACTCGATTACCTGCCCCGGCGTGGCTATAGTGCAGCCGGCCGTACCGGAGACTTCGGATGGCTGGCACTAGACGACGCCTCTCAGGCGACCCGTGCTGCGGCAGGTGGGTGACGCCCAATAGCAGAGCTGGCTAGCGGGCTCCCCGTAGGCAACGGGACCACACAGCCGGTGGACCCTACAAACGACGGGACGAGTCGAGGGGCGGGACCCCCTGGTCAGCCGGAGAGGCTGCCAGTCGGGTACCACCAGTCGGGTCCCCCGGAGAGGCATGCCCTCCTAAAAGCCCGGGGTTGGCCTATAAAAAACCCCGAGCCCTCATGCAACGGGGACGGATAACTCTCATGCACACACCCCACACGAAACTCTCCTTACGATTCATCTCTAGGAACGGAGGAAGATGAGTCGGCTGCTCCTTCTTCCTCCTCTAGACACAGCTCCAGGAGCATCCTTGTAAACATATCAACCCATCCAACTAGACAAAGCAGGACTAGGGGTGTTACCTCCCATGGAGGGCCCTAAACCTGGGTACATCGTGTGTCACCACCGCTTGTGCCCAATCTCGCACCCGGAGCCTGTCGGCGTCCTTCGGCCCCAACCACCTACGATAAGCCTACCCCTGTCATCTGTCGTGAGAAAACAAAGACATTATGCCCTTTCTCTTTGAATATGCAAGGTACATCAAAAAGAGGGAAATATCTGGAAACTGGAATTTTAGACCGGAAAACAAAGAAAAAGGAAGAAAATTTACCTAGCTCCAAATGACCTGAAACTTCACGAAGAATTTTTATGGAATATTTAAGGATTATTGGGTCCAAAATATATCAGAGGGGGGCCAACTGCTGGCCACAAGCCAACAGGGCACGACCACCCCTGGCTTGTAGGAGGGCATGCCGTGATGGCTTGTAGGGGGGCCAGTAAGTCTCCTGACCCCCATCTTCTCCTATATGGTGTGTTTTACCTTAGAAAAAATTATAAGCAATCTATCGGGACAAAGCGTCGCCGTATCGATGCAGAAACCTGGGCAGAGGCCCTTTTGCACCCCTGTAGTCAAATTCTGTCAGGGGAATTCTTCTCGGGGAGGGGTAGATCGAAGCCATCGCCATCACCAATGCTTCTTCCTTCGTAGGAGGACCAATATTCATCAACATATTCGCTAGCACCATCTCATATCCAACACTAGTTCATCTCTAGTATTCAATATTTGTCCCAAAACCTCAGATTGGTACATGTTGGTTACTAGTTGTTTTGATTACATCTTGTAGTTGACGCTTTCTTGATTACTTGTTGGAATACATTATGTTCAGATCCTTAATCATTATTATTATACCTATGATCTTGAACATGTTTATGAGGTGTAAGTAGTTACTATTGTTCCTGGGGACATGGGAGAAGTCTTGTTGTAAGTAATCTTTGAAGTTGGTATTCGTTTGATATTTTGATGATATGCATGTTGTTACTTCGCTTAGTGGTGTCATGTGAACATCGACTACATGACACTTCACCATGTTATGGGCCTAAGGGAAGTCATTGTGGAGTAACAAGTAGATGATGGATTGCTAGAGTGACAGAAGATTAAACCCTACTTTATGTGTTGCTTCCTAAGTGGTTGATTTGGATCCACACATTTCATGCTATGGTTAGATTTATATATTTCTTTTTTTGTAGTTGCGGATGCATGCGAGAGGGGGTAATAATAAGTATGTTGTTACTTCAAGTAAGAACAACACCTTATCACCGGTCCACACACATATCCAAATTATGAAAGTAGCAAACGAGAATCAACTCAACATGATGAACATGACTAGACAGAAATTCCCATATGTCCTCACGAGCGCTTGCTTAATGTAAGAGTACTTTCAGGCCTGTCCTTTGCTACAAAAAGGATTGGGCTACCTTGATTGTAACGCCCTAGACACACCCGCCAGTGGTTGTTACTCCTGGCGGCATCTAGACTGGCCCCACATATACACACTAGTCTTTTCTACGCACTTTGTCCTCACTCGTGCGCACCCGGGACAAACTTCCTGCTCGTACTCCAAGATGAGCATGCTTAACTTGGGAGTTCTGTTCGAATGGGCTCTCGGAAAAGAAGGAATTCCTTATTGATATGAGTAGTCTATCATCCCTAATAAGCCAGGCTCTCACATACACTACCACTCAGAGGAATCGACGTCCTCGTCGGGACACAGGAACGTTCCCTCTTGGCACAAACGTTTGTACTTCCAGTCCGATACATTTGTTAGTCCGTGTGCCACGAAGAGTCACCAAGTTCATGAACAACATGACCATGCACCTGTCGGCAAACATCCACGTAACCGCGAGGGTCGGCTCTGATAGCAACTTGTAACACCAACATGCGATCCTATCCTTATTTTGGCACGAGGGCCTTGATAGGGATAGAAGCGCATCTCGTCATTTTGCAAGAATGGATATCTATACAAGTACATGTATAGAAGAGATGAGTATATGTACATTGGCTTACACTCGCCACAAGCTACATCAAGACCACATCAATACAACAACATATTCAAAAATCATACATAAGAGCAAGGTCCGACTATGGACGAAACCAAACGATAAAATGACATCCATCCTTGATATCCCTGGCTGCCGCCTGGAACCCATCCTAGATCGAGGAAGAAGAAGAACTCCAAATCAAACAAGCATCGCTTTCACATCAAATCATCGCATTACCTGTACCTACAACTGTTGTTGTAGTAATTTGCGAGCCACAGGGACTCAGCAATCTCATTTCAATGGGTATCAAGACTAGCATAGCTTAATGGGTGAGGTATGGTTAAGTGGTGAGGCTGGAGCAAGCAACTAAGCATTTATTTGAGTGGCTAACTTACGAATACAAAAAGTAAAGTATGGGTGGTCTACGCATAACGGACGTGAACTAATAATGATCACTAAGTGATCCTGAACACATACTTGCGTCAAACATAACCCCATCGTGTTCTCTCTCGGATCAGGACTCACGAGAAGAGACAGTCATGGTTACACACACAATTGGTGTATTTTATTAGAGTTTACTTCAAGTTTGCTATGACCGGGTGTTAAACAAAGTTTCCAAGTTGCCACATAACTGCGAGCACAGCTTCTCGAAAAGATTTAACCCTGCAGGGGTGCTCCAACTCATCCATCACAAATTAACCACACACAGTGGGAATAACCTCGACCACGAATATTGTGATCTTCCTAGGAAATTCCACTGGAAAACCTCAACCTCGAGATACCCAAAGTATCGAAATTCCTCGCTCAAGACGTTCGAGAAAGGTGAAACAAATCCAGCAAGGCCGCCTGGCGTGTCAACGATCCCGATAGGAGCCGCGTATCTCGTTCTCAGGACACGGCGGATTGTACAAACTTCCGATAGGCCAATCACAAAGTTGCCCCTGGTAGCCAGCGGCAGTTGACAGTTTGAACCAACACTCATGAGGAGCACTGGCCCGTGGGGTTGATTAAAGATCCGTGGGTGCCGGCGGCTCCCTATGCATTTTTATTAGTTATTAGGCAAATGTAGTAGCAATGTTGGGCCTTGCCCGACAAGCTTTATCCTAAAACGAAAATCAAGGGGGTCCCCATAACAACCCCGAGCATGTTAGGAGCGCTCAATATGGAACATAACACCAGTACACAAGTAACTAGGGGCGGCAAAAGTGAAACAAAACACCGAGCAAAAGGCCAAGCCTTCCACCTTTTACCAAGTGTATATGTGCATTAAGTTAAATAGCAATAATATTGTGATAACAAAACAATGTCCATGTTGACACAAGGAAGCAATTGCACCTGTAGCTAGAAACGCTATCAGAAGGGTTGAGCAAGTGGTAACATAGCGAAACAATGGTTTGCTGGGAGGTGGAGGGTTAGAGGATTATTATGACAATGTTGGGAGGCTTGACACACAAGTGGTAGGAAGAGTGACATAACGATAAAAGCGGGACAACTAGCATAGCAATAATAGTTGTGGTATCTAGGGAAATGTGTCATCTTGCCTGAGATCCCGCTAGGAAGGAGAACGAGTCCATGAAGAAGACGATCCGTGAAGTAGACGAACGAATCCTCACACTCCGAACACTTTCGGAAATCTATCGAGTAGGAACAATCCAGACAAACAATCAACATACGTTACACCACAACATATGCATGACATGATGTGCAAACAAATATGATGCATGTCCAGTTTAAATATGCAAGATATGGCAAATCACATCAAACAACTACTACACATTAAAGTGAAGCTCAATATGCAACGAGTTGCATACTGACGAAACTCCACATTCAAATATTTAGTTTACTCTTGTTTAGGTACACGAAAATATTAAATGTTGTTAAACATGGCAATAGGTTAATCACAAATAGACTACACATTAAGGAATTTTAAATGAGGCCAGAACAACGAACAACAATTCCGGAAAATCCCCATATGTAATTTTCGAATTTGCCACTGTTCTGCCTAGAACACAATTTTAGAGTTATTAAACAGAAAAATAAATGGCACCATGTTATTCTACACATTTTTCTAGTCAAGTTACATATATGGAACATCCCGAACAGAGCTATGGTCTAAAAGATATGGCAATCACAAGATTATACGCCATGAATGCAAAATGCATGAAAATGACAACCACAAACATTTCAAATCATGAATGTAACAAGATATATCATGATACTACATGAAATTCTAAGGAAGTTTCATATATGGCATGCCCAAAACGGATCTACGGTTCAAGCACAGCAACCAACACAAGTTTAGTTCAAATCTGCACAAAACAACAAGATGGCATATTGCACACATCAAAACTACAAGCTACAAGATTTTAAAATGCACAAACTAAGCATGGGGTAGTAGAATATAGAACACACTTCATTTCATCTTCACATATCATACTCAAAAGAGGCATGGGTCACATGGTAGGAAGCTCACAACATGGCTAATTGAAAACAATTTCAGACTTACTGAAATTAGCAGTTTTTGACAGTGCTGTTTTATCACGAAGGAATATCGACAGCAGTAAAACTATATGCTACAGGGCATATTATGGCATTAAATTTAACCGCATGCTAGAGGACAATATGAGCTACAAATAACTCCATTACACCAACCACAAAAGGGTACTAGATCACTAGCAAAACACATGGCAACACAGCTACAAAATATTGCAGATTCCAGACTTAGAAATATTGTGGATCCTCAAAACAGCTGTATTTTATAGCATGTTGGAAACAAGAAAATAATACCTAAACATGCATTATCATGGCAAACAAAAGGGGCGAGTGCACATGTCAAAGGGCATATCTCATGTTGGCAAATATTCCAAAATATGCATGGATTAAATCACACGAAATAAACAAAAGGATATCATGGCAAAATGATATGCACACAAACTATCCCAAATGACAAAACTAAATGCACATATAAATTCCATGGATTTTTCTACCCCAAAATCATATATGACATGTGCGTTTTTATTATAAAACAAATGACACCACATATATGCGTGAATAGGACATAAACCGTCTTAGCAAGTCATTATGCAAATTAAATGCAAACATTACATCAAACATTTTAGTCATGCATGAAAATGCCATATAATCAATCTATGCATTTTACATATATGGTTTGATTAATTCCGATGCATGGTTAAATAGATATGCGCAATGCAAAATCATGACATCTATGCGAATTGAATGCAAACGTCATAATAAGCATTTCATGCATGAAAGATGGGATATTAATAATCTACACAAAATTCTACACATTTCTCATATGAAAAATATTTGGATACGATTCACGTTTATTAAATTATTACCGTTTTAAAATGATGTTTTTTTCCATAAAGAAAAAATGCCATGGTTAACTAGCTCAATCGTTTCGCGTGAAAAATCTAACATGGGCCGAATCTACTGCAATGGCTAAAACGGGTGTGCGCAATATAACAAGGCAACACACAGGGCGTGGGCTAAAGTGGTCCTCACATTGGGCCACATGGGCCAGCAGATCTGGGCGTTGAGTTGGGTCCTGCAGGCCAGCGTGTCCCGCGGAGGTACGAACGGGCTTGTGTGTGCGTGCTCGCATGCACGCACATTGACTCGAACGGCCAACGGCTGGAGTTCGTCATGGCGACGGCTGCAACATGATGTAGGTACGGGAGCCTTGGCATGGCGGCGTCTCCTAGTCTGGCGAGATGACAGGGGCATGGGGATGGCAGAGCTCGGCCTTGGCGCAGGACGACATTCTCCGACAAGGTGCCCTGCAGACAGGGATTCAATCGGCGGTCCATGGCGGCTCTGGCGAGCGGGCAGGGTCACCGGCGGCACCAGGCAGGCGGGGTCGAAGGTCTGACGCGGGACGGGTGCCATGGGAGGAACTCGGGGAGGGGGGGCAAGCTCGAGGGAGCCAGGCGGCGGTTGCGGGCAAGCTCGACTCGATTCGGGCCCGAGCGGGCTGGCGGCTGGAGGAGGAAGGAGTTGTGGTGAGTGGCGGCTGGTGGTTGTCTCGACACAAAAATCGAGGGGAGGCCAGGGTTTGACCATTTTAGAGAGGGGGTTGTTTAAATAGGCAAGGGGGGCTAGGATTAGGGATTTTTGCACCGATTACGATCATCGGATCTAGATCGGGTGGTCTGGATGTGAAGGGGGAGATAGGAGGTTAGTGTTGGAAATATGCCCTAGAGGTAATAATAAATTGGTTATTATCATATTTCCTTGTTCATGATAAATGTTTATTATCCATGCTATAATTGTATTACTCGGAAACTCAGATACATGTGTGGATACATAGAGAACACCATGTCCCTAGTATGCCTCTAATAGGCTAGCTTGTTGATCAAAGATGGCTATGGTTTCCTAGTCATGGACATGAGATGTCATTTGATAGCGGGATCACATCATTGGGAGAATGATGTGATGGACAAGACCCAAACTACAAACGTAGCATATGATCGTGTCAGTTTATTGCTACTGTTTTCTGCATGTCAAGTATATGTTCCTATGACCTTGAGATCATGCAACTCACTGCCAACGGAGGAGTACCTTGTGTGTATCAAACATCGCAACGTAACTGGGTGACTATAAAGGTGCTCTACAAGTATCTTCGAGAGTGTCTGTTGGGTTGGCATGGATCAAGACTGGGATTTGTTACTCCGTGTGATGGAGAGGTATGTCAGGGCCCACTCGGTAATGCAAACATCACAATAAAGCCTTGCAAGCAATGTGACTAAGTGTTAGTCACAGGATCTTATATTACAGAACGAGTAAAGAGACTCGCCGGTAACGAGGTTGAACTAGGTATGGAGATACCGACGATCGAATCTAGGGCAAGTAACATACCGAAGAACAAAGGGAACATCATACTGGATTAACTGAATCCTTGACATATAGGTTCGAGCGATAAAGATCTTCGTAGAATATGTAGGAACAAATATGGGCATCAAGGTACCGCTATTGGTTATTGACCTTAGAGGTGTCTCGGTTATGTCTACATAGTTCTCGAACCCGGAGGGTCTGCACACTTAAGGTTTGGTGACGTTTCGGTAGTATAGAGTTATGTATGGTGGTGACCAAAGGTTGTTTGGAGTCCCGTATGATATCTCGGACGTCACTAGGAGCTCCGGAATGGTCCGGAGGTATAGATTGATATATACGAAGTCCTATTTTGGTCGCTGGAAAAGTTCCAGGCTCATCGGTAGTGTAACGGGAGTGCCGGTAGTGTATCGGGAGACCATCGGGAGGGGAATTTCGACCCAAGAGGCTACATGGGCTGTCGGAGATTAAATACCAGCCTTTAGTAGGCTGGTGGAAGTCCCACACAAAGGCCATGTGGCTAGGGAGGAAAGGCCCAAAGAGAAAAGGTGGAAAAAGGCAAAAATAGGGTGAATCCTAGTCCTACCAGGATTGGAGATGGATTCCACCTCCTCCCCTTGGTTCGGCCGACTAGCCTCCTCCTCTCTTCCTCTTATATATACTGGAGGTTTTAGGGTTTTTGATTTTTCTACCATGTGCTGCCCGTTCCTCCAGTGCACAGTTTTTCCTCTAGATCGGTTTTCTACAACGCTTAGGCGAAGCCCTGCCGGATTTACTCCACCACCATCGCCGTAGCGCCGTCACGCTGCCGGAGAACTCGTCTACCTATCCGCTCCCTCTTGCTGGATCAAGAAGGCAGAGATCGTCATCGAGCTGTATGTGTGCTGAGCACGGAGGTGCCATCCGTTCGGTGCTAGATCGGAAGGACCGTGATTGGATCGCTGGACGGATCGTGATTGGATCGCGGGACGGATCGTGATGATTTCGCGGGACGGATCGTGATTGGATCGCGGGACGGATCGTGATGAGATCGCGGGACACTTGGCGATTTGGATCGTGATGGGATCGCGGGACGGATCGGGATGAGATCCCATGCAACGATCCCCAATAGTGGCATCATGAGCTAGGTCTATGTGTAGATGAGATCCCGAGTAGAACACAAAGAGTTTGTGGGCGTTGATGCTTATATTGCTTCCTCCCTTGGTCATGTTTTGGTTCGACGGTATTGTGAGATGAAGCAGCCTGAACCAACATTACTCATACGCTTACGAGAGACCGGTTCCCTCAACCACAACTTGTTGCATAGATGGCTTGCGGGTGCCAGTTTCTCTCACTTTAGTTCGATCGGATTCGACAAAGGCGGTCCTTTAGAAGGTTGAAAAGAAACTAGTGTATCACCGTCATGGTTTTTGCGTAGATGAGAATTGTTCTTGCTAGATACCCGTAGCAGCCACATAAAACATGCAACAACTATTAGAGGACGTCTAACTTGTTTTTGCAGGGTATGTTGTGATGTGATATGGCCAATTGCATGATGTGATATATGTGATGTATGAGATGATCATGTGATGTATAGATTATCACGACTTGCATATCGATGAGTACGGCAACCGACATGAGCCATAGGGTTGTCTTTAATTATTTTATGACCTGCATGTCAATCATTAAGCACTATGTAATGATTTACTTTATCGCTAAACGGTAGCAATAGTAGTAGAAGAATGTTGGGCGCGACAACCCCGATGGCGACATGTTGATGGAGATCAAGATGATAGAGATCATGGTGTCATGCTGGTGATGATGGAGATCATCGCTTTCATGATGGAGATCAAAAGCACAAGTTCATGGCCATATCATGTCACTAATGATTTGCATCTGATGTTAATCCTTTTATGCACCTTGTTTCGCTTAGGACGATGGTAGCATTATAAGGTGATCCCTCACTTAATTTCAAGATAAACTGTGTTCTCCCCGAGTGTGCACCGTTGCGAAAGTTCGTCCTGTCAAGACACCACGTGATGATCGGGTGTGATAGACTCTACGTTCACATACAATGGGTGCAAGCCAGTGTTGCACATGCAGAACACTCGGGTTAAACTTGATGAGTCTAGCATGTACAGACATGGCCTCGGAACACAAGAGACCGAAAGGTCGAACATGAGTCATATAGTAGATATGATCAACATAATGATGTTCACCATTGAAACCACCTCAACTCACGTGATGATCGGACATGAGTTGGTGAATTTGGATCATGTATCACTTGAATGACCGGAGCGATGTCAACTAGAGTGGGAGTTCTTAAGTAATATGATTAATTGAACTCATTATCATGAACATAGTCAGTAGTGTCTTCGCAAATTATGTTGTAGATTACTTGCTCGCGGTGTAGCTCCCTTGAATTTTTATATGATCCTAGAGAAATAGAGTTGAAAGATGATGGTAGCAATATTGCGGACTGGCTCCATGATCTGAGGATTGTCCTCATTGCTGCACAGAAAGTTCATTTCCTTAATGCACCGCTCGGTGCGCCAACACCTCTAACGTCATCTGTAGATGTTGTGAACATCTGACAGGCATGTTCTGATGACTTAGAATTGAGGCTCCGAAACGTTTTGAATGTCATGTAACATATGAGATGTTCTAAAAGATGAAATTAGGATCTCAGGCTCGTGCCCGTGTTGCAAGTTATGAGACCTCCAACAAGATTCTTTGCCTGTAAGATGAAGGAGAATAGCTCAATGGTTGAGCATGTGCTCAGATTGTCTGGGTGCTACAATCGCTTGAATCGAGTGGGAGTTGATCTTCCAGATATTGTTCTCCAAGTCACTATAACTAAGCTACAAGAACTTGGTGATGAACTATAAACACCAAGGATAGAAATAATGATCCCTGAGCTGTTTGCGATGTTTGACACCACGAAGGTAGAAATCAAGAAGGAGCATCAAGTGTTGATGGTTAGTAAAACCACTAGTTTCGAGAAGGGCAATGGCAAGGAGGGAAACTTCATGGTTAGCAAGTCAGTTGCTGCTCCAGTGAAGCAACCCAAAGTTGAACCCAAACCCGAGACTAAGTGCTTCAATTATGAGGAGAGCGGTCCCTGAAGCGGAACAACCCTAGATACTTGTTAGATAAGAAGGCTGGCAACGTCGATAGAAGTATATTTGATATACGTGTTATTGATGTGTACCTTGCTAGTACTCATAGTAGCACCTGAGTATTGGATACCGGTTCGGTTGCTAAATGTTAGTAACTCGAAATAAAACTTACAGAATAAACAGAGAACTAGCTAAGGGTGAGGTGACGATGTGTGTTGGAAATGTTTCCAAGGTTGATGTGATCAACATCGCACGCTCTCTCTACCTTCGGGATTAGTGACGAACCTAAATAAATGTTATTTGGTGTTTTGTGTTGAGCATGAACGTGATTATATCGTGTTTATTGCAACATGGTTATTCATTTAAGTTAGAGAATGATGGTTATTATGTTTACATGAATAATACCTTCAATGGTCATGCACCCAGTGAGAATGGTTTGTTGAATCTTGATCATAGTAATACACATGTTCATAACATTGATGCCAAAAGATACAAAGTTAATAATGATAGTACCACATACTTGTGGCATTGCCGCTGAATGTCATGTTCGTATAAAACGCATGAAGAAACTCCATGCTGATGGATCTTTGGAATCATTCGATTTTGAATCGGCTGAGACATGCGAACCATGCCTCTTGGGCAAGATGACTAAGGACCCCGTTTTCCAGTTTGATGGAGCGAGCAAGTGATTTATTGGAAATGATACATGCTGATGTATGCAATCCAATGAGTCTTGTAGCATGCGGTGGATATCGTTATTTTCTTACCTTCACTGATGATTTGAGTAGATATAGTATATATTTACTTAATGAAACACAAGTCTGAATTGTTTGAAAAGTTCAAGCAAATTCAGAGTGAAGTTTAAGATCATCATGACAAGAAGATAAGAATGTGTGTGATATGATCGTGGAGGTGAATACCGGAGTTACGAGTTTGGCATACACCTTTAGACAATGTGAAAGTTGTTTCACAACTCACGCCACCTAGAACACCATAGTGTGATGTTGTGTCCGAACGTCATAGTCATGCTCTATTGGATATGGTGCGTGCTATGATGTCTCTTATCGTTTTGCTACTATAGTTTTGGGGTTAAGCATTAGAGACAACTACATTCACTTTAGATAGGGCACCATCTAAATCCGTTGAGATGACACCATGCGAATTATGGTTTGATAGAAACTTTAGCCGTCATTTCTTAATGTTTGGGGTTGCGACGCTTGTGTGGAAAATGTTTTCACCTAATGAGCTCGAACCCAAAGCGGACAAATGCATCTTCATAGAATACCCTAAGAATAGTTGGTTAAACCTTCTATCTCAGATACAAGCATAAAGTGTTTGTTGCTAAAACTGGGTCCTTTCTAGACAAAGAGTTTCTCTCGAAAGAATTGAGTGGGAGGAAGATATAACTTGATGAAGTTGTTGAACCTTTGTTCAACCAAAGAGTAGCGCAGCACAGGAATTTGTTTCTATGAAGCCTATGTTAGTTGAAAAGGAAGTTAATGATGATGATCATGAAGCTTCAGATCAAGTTACTATCGAACCTCGTAGGTCGACAAGGATGTGTACTGCTCCTGAGCGGTACGACAACCCTGTCTTGGAGGTCATGTTGTTGGACAACGATGAACCTACAAGCTATGGAGAAGCGATGATGGGCCCGGATTCCGACAAATGGTTAGAGGCCATGAAATCCGAGAAAGGATCCATGTATGAAAACCAAGTATAGACTTTGGTAGACTTTCTCGTTGGACGGCAGGTCGTTGAGTACAAATGGATGTTTAAAATGAAGACAGACGCTCATGGTAAATGTCACCATTTGTAAAGATCGACTTGTTGCAAAGAAGTTTACGACAATAATTTGTAAATGTCACCATTTGGAAATATGCCCTAGAGGCAATAATAAATTGGTTATTATCATATTTCCTTGTTCAAGATAATCGTTTATAATCCATGCTATAATTATATTAATCAGAAACTCAGATACATGTGTGGATACATAGACAACACAATGTCCCTAGTATGCCTCTAATAGACTAGCTCGTTGATCAAAGATGGCTATGGTTTCCTAGTCATGGACATGGGATGTCATTTGATAGCGGGATCACATCATTAGGAGAATGATGTGATGGACAAGACCCAAACTACAAAAGTAGCATATGATCGTGTCACTTTTTTGCTACTGTTTTCTACATGTCAAGTATATGTTCCTATGACCATGAGATCATGCAACTCACTGACACCAGAGGAGTACCTTGTGTGTACCAAACGTCACAACGTAACTAGGTTACTATAAAGGTGCTCTACAGGTATCTCCGAGGGTGTCTGTTGGGTTGGCATGGATCAAGACAGGGATTTGTTACTCCATGTGACGGGAAGGAATCTCAGGGCCCACTCGGTAATACAACATCACAATAAAGCCTTGCAAGCAATGTGATTAAGTGTTAGTCACGGGATCTTGTATTACAGAACGAGTAAAGAAACTTGCCGGTAATGAGGTTGAACTAGGTATGGAGATACCGACGATCGAATCTAGGGCAAGTAACGTACCGAAGAACAAAGGGAACATCATACGGGAATAACTGAATCCTTGACATAGAGCTTCGACCGATAAAGATCTTCGTAGAATATGTAGGAACCAATATGGGCATCCAGGTCCCGCTATTGTTTATTGACCGTAGAGGTGTCTCGGTCATGTCTACATTGTTCTCGAACCCGTAGGGTCTGCACACTTAAGGTTCGGTGACGTTTCGGTAGTACAGAGTTATGTATGGTGGTGACCAAAGGTTGTTCGGAGTCCCGGATGAGATCCCGGATGTCACGAGGAGCTCCGGAATGGTCCGGACGTAAAGATTGATATATATGAAGTCCTATTTTGGTCGCCGGAAAAGTTCCGGGCTCATCGGTAGTGTAACGGGAGTGCCGGTAGTGTACCGGGAGACCATCGGGAGGGGTATTTCGACCCAAGAGGCTACATGGGCTGTGGTAGATTAAATACCAGACTTTAGTAGGCTGGTGGAAGTCCCACACAAGGCCCATGCGGCTATGGAGAAAAGGCCCAACGATAAAAGGTGGAAAAAGGCAAAAAGAGGGTGAATCCTAGTCCTACTAGGATTGGAGGTGGATTCCACATCCTCCCCTTGGTTCGGCCGACTCCTAGAGGCTTGGCCCTTGGGCCAAGACTCCTCCTCTCTTCCTATTATATATACTAGAGGTTTAGTGGTTTTTGGACAGATTTTTCTGCCACGTGCTGCCCGTTCCTCCAGTGCATAGTTTCTCCTTTAGATCGGTGTTCTGCAGCGCTTAGACGAAGCCCTGCCGGAATTACTCCACCACCATCGCCGCAGCACCGTCATGCTGCCAGAGAACTCGTCTACCTCTCCGCTCTCTCTTGCTGGATCAAGAAGGCGGAGATCGTCATCGAGTTGTACGTGTGCAGAACGCGGAGCTGCCATCCGTTCGGCACTAGATCGGAAGGACCGTGATTGGATCGCGGGACGGATCGTGATGAGTTCACGGGATGGGTCATGATTGGATCGCGGGACGGATCATGATGAGTTCGCGGGATGGATCGTGATTGGATCACGGGACAGATCATGATGAGATCGCTGGACACTCGGCGATTTGGATCGTGAAGACGTTCGACTACACCAACCGCATTTCTTAACGCTTCCCGCTTAGCGATCTACAAGGGTATGTAGATCAACTCTCCCTCTCGTAGATGCTCATCACCGTGGATAGATCTTGCGTGTGCGTAGGATTTTTTTGTTTCCCATGCAACGTTCCCCAACAGTTAGTGGGTTGTGTTAGAGGGGGTGTGGGCTGAGATGAGATGGACATGTGAGCCCGTGACATGAGTTGAAACACCGAAAAATGTCCGTTAACAAACCGATGACCACACTACTACGGTCGACCATTCGGGAATGAGACAAACTCAGAATGCGACGAAATTTGACAGGCAGCCTACCTACAATATAATAAGACTGCATGCCAACTTTCGATCCAATCCGAGAATATTTTATACGCACTCTAAAAACAATATTTTATCGATGCTGCGGGCACCTGCATGTGTGGTTGGTCTCAAAATGGTTGACGACAAAAACGGGGAGAACCGACAAAAACGGATGCAAGTTTTCGAAAACGAGCGACGATGCTATGCAGATGATGCGAATGATGCAATGATGAATGCGACAAGCAATCGAATCACATGACAACAATGGAGTTAAAGGGGAATCTTCTAGAGTGTCGGTCCGGGATGTTACATTGATGCACCTTTTTTACCATTATCACTTGTTACTTGTTATGAATTATCTTCCTACAAAATTATCTACTATTGTTACTCACAACACTTGCAGGGAATATCTTGCTGAAAACCGCTTGTCATTTC
Organism: Hordeum marinum; assembly: GCA_022496015.1. Classification (NCBI taxonomy): domain Eukaryota; kingdom Viridiplantae; phylum Streptophyta; class Magnoliopsida; order Poales; family Poaceae; genus Hordeum; species Hordeum marinum. The sequence goes on along the minus strand of CM039674.1, from coordinate 259,618,625 downwards.
CTTCTACTCCTTGTTGGATTCGACACTCTTACTTATCGAAAGGACTACAATATTTGCCCTATACTTGTAGGTCGTCACATAGTAGTGGCATCATCATAATCATCATTCAAATTAGGTGTAGCATCATCAATTACGTGCAACATATCATATTGAAAAATAGGTGGTGGTGTCGCAAGCTTACTCAAAACAGACGGTGAATCAAGTGCAGAGCTAGATGGCAATTCCTTAGGTGCCCTCTCCCTAGATGGTATGATGTTGGTTTTCGCGTCTTTTAGATTCTTCACAATGAAAACAGAAATCCCCAGTGAACACAATAAATACAGATATGCTCCTCGACAATGGCACCAGAGAAATGTCTTGATAACCCACAACTGTAGGGGATCGCAACAATCTTTGAGGGTAGTATTTCACCCAAATTTATTGATTCGACACAAGGGGAGCCAAAGAATATTTATTGGTCTTAGCAGCTGAGTCGTCAATTCAACCACACCTGGAATTTCAGTAGCACAGTAACAAAAGCAATAGGAACAGTAACAGAAGCAGATTTGTATTGATTGTTAAAACAATAGTATCGAAAGCAACTTAACGGAAACCAATAAGAGAAAAGCATAGGGCATGAGTCAACGATGGATTAATATGGATGAAATTCATCATGTAAGAGTTACACACTACAACGACACGGAACTAGCTCCAATTCATCAATATAATGTAGGCATGTATTCCGTATATAGTCGTATGTGCTTATCATAAAGAACCGGAACTTATCATAAAGAACTTGCATGACATCTTCTGTCCGACCCTCCCGTGGCAGCGGGATCCATATGAAAATTAAGGGATATCAAGGCCTCCTTTTAATGAAGAACCGGAACTAATCATTAACACATGGTGAATACATGAACTCCTCAAACTACGGTCATCACCGGAATAAAATCCCAATTATTGTCACCTTGGGGTGTGGATCATAACACATAGTAGGTTCATAGAACTTGCAAGATAGGGTCTAAAACACTATCATATTTACGGAAACATAATTGATTTGGCTCTGAAATCATGACACTCAGGCCCTAGTGACAAGCATTAAGCATAGCAAAGTCATAGCAACATCAATCTCAAAACATAGTGGATACTAGGGATCAAGCCCAATCAAAATAATTTGATTACATGATAAATCTGATCCAATATCATCACCATTCAGTAGTCATACAAAGTTATTACTTACTCCCGGTGGTCAGCTTCATGGAATTGTTGATGGAGAAGGGTTGGTGATGACAACGGCAACGAATTCCATTCTTTGGAGCACCAAACGGACTCCAGATCAGCCCTCCCAAGGAAGAATAGGAGGTGGTGGCAGCTCCTTCTCGTCGACCATGATGAAAACTTCTCTCTTATTTTTTTGTAAGAGAATATTAACTTATAAGCTTGGAATTAGGATCGGCGGAGGCTCCTGGGCCGCACAAGGCACCTCGGCGCGCTCGGGGGGAAGGCACGCCCAACTGCCTTGTGGGAATGGTGGCCCCCTCCGGTAGGTCTTTTCTTCAGTATTTTTATATATTCCAAAAAAGTATTCAAAAATATGCATTCCATTTCGAGAACTTTTATATGTGAACAAAAACAACACCATGGTAGTTCTGCCAAAAACAACATCAATCCGTGTTAGTTTATGTTAAGAATTAATTGTATTATGTATTTAGGGTAAAATATCCCCTTGCCTAGTTGCTCTCACAACCGACACCTCTCTCCTCTCGGGCTGGAACCTTCGATCTTGAACACGTTATCACACACACTAGTTCTACCAGGAGGAAAAACAATAGAGAAAGAAAGGAAGGGATGAGCACTCGATGTTGGTGAGATGCCTGGACTCGTCTCCTTATTCCTTTGCCTGATTCGCGAGGACGGTCGTTGTTACCACCTTGCGGTCCGTCACCGCCCTGGAGTGGGTGGACTCCGGCATTTCCGACGCCGAATGCAGGCCATCTCCGCTTAGGTCGCGATGCCGCTGGACGCGGCCACCATGGCGCTGGGAGGGGCGTGCGCGGAGGTCACCATGCCCTTGTACGCGGCCATCACAATGTCGAATTCCCCTGTTGTGGTGCTCCTCGCGCCCTTGTCCAAGTGCCCATGGGCTTCAACCCTTTGCTAGTGGCCAGCCCAAGCACCCCAATGGTGCACGGGGCCGCCGCCGCGCCTGTTCTACCACCCAAATTTCCGGCTCCTCCTCCATCCATCGCATGCCTCTTACCCTTGACGCCGACGACCGCAATCGAGGTTGTTGGCCCAAGACGTGGCCCTCCTGGCAATGCGTTTGTCCTGTTGCACGTCATTATGGATGAGGATGCCGCACTCGGCTTCGTCTCGGTGCCCACCGCTGCCTCCGATATCGTCTACCTTGAAGAAGGCATGGAGGGCGCCGAAGTACCCGACCCACCGCTACAGGACATGGTGGGCTCAGGCTGCCGCATGGAACGGTGCTTCAGGCGCCTCTTTGGGCGTTTCGTCGCCGCCATCGACCGCCACCCCGGCCATAGCTCTCGGTCGTGGCTCCGACAAGCCTTGTCCTCGGTGCTTCTCATCGCAACCCCGTCATCATTGGCTCCTCTTCGGACGAGGAGGCTTCGTCCGTGGCGTGCTGTGGGATCACTAGAAGGTATATCTAGAGGGGGGTGAATAGACTACTAGACAAAATTAAAACCAAACCTTTTCCCAAGTTAATTGCTTGGAAGATTTTAGCAATACTAACAAGTCTAATGCACCCTATGTTGGGGAACGTCACATGGGAAACAAAAAATTCCTACGTTCACGCAAGACCTATCCATGGTGATGAGCATCTATGAGAGGGAGAGTGGATCTACATACCCTTGTAGATCGCTAAGCGGGAAGCGTTAAGAAATGCGGTTGGTGTAGTCGAACATCTTCGCGATCCAAATCACTGAACATTCCGCGATCTCATCACGATCCGTCCCGCGATCCAATCACGATCCGTCCCACGATGTCATCAAGATCCGTCCCATGTTCTCATCACGATCCGTCTCGCGATCTTGATCACAGTCCTTTCGATCTAGCGCCGAACGGACGACACCTCCGCATTCAGCACACGTACAGCTCGATGACGATCTCCGCCTTCTTGATCCAGCAAGAGGGAGCTTAGAGGTAGACGAGTTCTCCGGCAGCGTGACGACGCTACAGCGATGGTGGTGGAGCAATTCCGGCAGGGCTTCGCCTAAGCACTGCAGAAAACCGATCTAGAGGAGAAACTATGCACTAGAGGAACGGGTAGCACGCGGCTGAAAAAACTAGTGCAAAACCCTAAAACCTCTAGTATATAAGAGGAAGAGAAGAGTAGGCCTGGCCCTCAAGGGCCAGCCCTTGGTTCGGCCGAATCAAGGAGGAGAGGAGGACTCCTCCTCCAATCCTAGTAGGACTAGGATTCCTCCCTATTTTGCTTTTTTTCCACCTTTTTCTCTTTGGGTTTTCTCTCCTAGCCTCATGGGTCTTGTGTGGGACTTCCACCAGCCCAATAAGGTCTGGTATTCACTCTCCCACAGCCCATGTAGCCTCTTGGGTCGAAATACCCCTCCCGATGGTCTCCCGGTACACTACAGGCACTCCCGGTACACTACCGATGAGCCCGAAACTTTTCCGGCGACCAAAATAGGACTTCCTATATATCAATATTTACCTCCGGACCATTTCAGAGCTCCTCATGAAGTCTATGATCTCATCCGGGACTCCGAACAACCTTCGGTCACCACCATACATAACTCTATACTACCAAAACGTCACCGCACCTTAAGTGTGCAGACCCTGTGGGTTCGAGAACTATGTAGACATGACCGAGACACCTCTACGGTCAATAAACAATAGCGGGACCTGGATGCCCATATTGTCTCCTACATATTCTACAAAGATCTTTATCGGTCGAACCTCTATGTCAAGGATTCAGTTAATCCCGTATGATGTTCCCTTTGTTCTTCGGTATGTTACTTGCCCGACATTCGATCGTCGGTATCTCCATACCTAGTTCAACCTCGTTACCGTCAAGTCTCTTTACTCGTTCCGTAATACAAGATCCCATGACTAACAATTAGTCACATTGCTTGCAAGGCTTGTTGTGATGTTGTATTACCGAGTGGGCGCTGAGATACCTCTTCGTCACATGGAGTAACAAATCCTAGTATTGATCCATGCCAACCCAGCAGACACCCTCGAAGATACCTGTAGAGTACCTTTATAGTCACCCTGTTACATTGTGATGTTTGATACACACAAGGCACTCCTCCGGTATCAGTGAGTTGCATGATCTCATGGTCATAGGAACAGATACTTGACATGCAGAAAACATTAGCAATAAACAGACACGATCATATGCTACGTTTGTAGTTTGGGTCTTGTCCATCCCATCATTCTCCTAATGATGTGATCCCATTATCAAATGACATCTCATGTCAATGGCTAGGAAACCTTAGCCATCTTTGATCAGCGAGCTAGTCTATTAGAAGCATACTAGGCACATGGTATTGTCTATGTATCCACACATGTATCTGAGTTTCTGATCAATACAATTATAGCATGGATAATAAATGGTTATCATGAACAAGTAAATATGATAATAACTAATTTATCATTGCCTCTAGGGCATATTTCCAATAGTCTCCCACTTGCACTAGAGTCAATAATCTAGTTCACATCACCATGTGATTTGCATTGTTATGAATCAAACACCCAATGGGTTCTGGGGTTCGATCATGCTTCGCATGTGAGATTGGTCTTATAGACAATGGGTCTACGACATTCAGATCCGTGTGTACTTTGCAAATCTCTATCTCAAACCGTAAAAACTGCTACCACACTCAACTTGGTACTATTCCAAATGGTTGCTCCACTATACATATCCAGATTGCTACTCGAGTCATCCGGATTGGTGTTAAAGCTTGCATCGACGTAACTCTTTACGACGGACTCTTTATCACCTCCATAATCGAGAAACATCTCCTTAGTCCTCTGGTTACTAAGGATAATTTTGACCGTTGTCCTGTGATTCACTTCTGGACCACACTTGTACCCCTTGACAGACTCATGGCAAGGCACACACAGGTGCGGTCCACAACATGGCATAATATAGAGCCTATGGCTAAGGCATAGGGGACGACATTCGTCCTTTGTCTTTCTTCTGCCGTGGTCGAGCTTTGAGTCTCACTCAACTTCACACCTTACAAATCAGGCAAGAACTCTTTCTCTGACTGATCCATTTTGAACTCTTCCAAAATCTTGTCAAGGTATGTACTCATTGAAAGTCTCATCAAGTATCTTGATCTATCTCTATATATCTTGATGCTCAACAATTAGGTAGCTTTATCCATGTGTTCCTTTGAGAAAATCTTTTCAAACAACCCTTCATACTTTCCAGAAACTCTATACCATTTCTGATAAACAATTTGTCAACCACATATGCTTATCAGAAACTCTATAATTCTCCCACTCACTTTATTGTAAATACAAGTTTCTCATAAACTTTGTATAGACTCAAAAACTTTGATCTCCTCATCAAAGTGTACATTCCAACTTAGAGATTCTTGCTTCAGTCCATAGAAGGATCACGGAAGCTTGCACACCTTTTAGCATCCTTAGGATTGACAAAACCTTCTGGTTGTATCACATACAACCTTTCCTCAAGCAAACCGTTAAGGAAACGATGTTTTAACATCCATCTGCCAGATTTCATAATTGAAAAATGCAGCAACTGCTAACATAATTCCAATAGACTTTAGCATCTCTACGAGTGAGAAAGTCTCATCGCAGTCAACTCCTTGAACTTGTCGTAAACTTTTTTGCAACAAGTCAAGCTTTACAAATGGTGACATTTACCATTAGCGTCTGTCTTCATTTTAAAGATCCATTTGTAGTCAATGACCTGCCGTCCAACGAGCAAGTCCACCAAAGTCTATACTTGTTTTCATACATGGATCCTATCTCGGATTTCATGGCCTCTAACCTTTTGTCGGAATCCAGGCCCATCATCGCTTCGACACAGCTCGTAGGTTCATCGTTCTCCAACAACATGACCTCCAAGACAGGGTTGTCATACCGCTCAGGAGCAGTACACATCCTTGTCAACCTATGAGGTTTGATTGTAACTTGATCTGAAGCTTCATGATCATCATCATTAACTTCCTCTTCAACTAACGTAGGCTTCATATAAACATCTTCCTGCGCTGTGCTACTCTTTGGTTGAACAAAGGTTCAACAACCTCATCAAGTTGTGTCTTCCTCCCATTCAATTCTTTCGAGAGAAACTTTTTCTCGAGAAAGGACCCGTTTTAGCAACAAAAACTTTGCACTTGGATTTGAGGTAGAAGGTACACCCAACTGTTCTTATGGTATTCTATGAAGATGCATTCGTCCGCTTTGGGTTCGAGCTCATTAGGTGAAAACATTTTCCACACAAACGTCGCAGCCCCAAACATTAAGAAATGACAAATTAGGTTTCTATCAAACCCTAATTCATACGGTGTCATCCCAACGTATTTAGGTGGTGCCCTATTTAAAGTGAATGTAGTTGTCTCTAATGCATAACCCCGAAATGATAGTGGCAAAACCATGAGAGACATCATAGTATGCACCATATCTAATATAGCACGACTATGATGTTCGAACACACCATCACACTATGGTGTTCCAGGTGGCATGAGTTGTGAAACAACTTTTACATTGTCTCAAGTTGTATGCTAAACTCGTAACTTAGATATTCACCTCCACGATCATATGACAGACATTTTTATCTTCTTGTCACGATGATCTTAAACTTCACTTTGAATTTTCTTGAACCTTTCAAATGATTCATACTTGTGTTTCATCAAGTAAATATACACTATATCTACTCAAATCATCAGTGAAGGTAAGAAAATAATGGTATCCACTGCACGCTACAAGACTCATTGGATTGCGTACATCAACATGTATCACTTCCAATAAATCACTTTCCCACTCTGTCAATCCAGAAAACGGGGTCCTTAGTCATCTTGCCCAAGAGGCATGGTTCACATGTCTCAACCGATTCGAAATCGAATGAGTCCAAAGATCCATCAGCATGGAGTTTCTTCATGCGCTTTATACTAATATGACATTTAGCGGCAGTGCCACAAGTATGTGGTACTATCATTATTAACCTTGTATCTTTTTGCATCAATGATATGAACATGTGTATTACTATGATCAAGATTCAACAAACCATTCTCACTGGGTGCATGACCATTGAAGGTATTATTCATGTAAACAGAATAACCATAATTCTCTAACTTAAATGAATAATAGTGTTGCAATAAACAAGATCTAATCACGTTCATGCTCAATGCAAAACACCAAATAACATTTATTTAGGTTCGTCACTAATCCCGAAGGTAGAGAGAGCGTGCGATGTTGATCACATCAACCTTGGAAACATTTCCAACACACATCGTCACCTCACCCTTAGCTAGTTCTCCGTTTATTCTGTAGCTTTTATTTTGAGTTACTAACATTTAGCAACCGAACCGGTATCCAATACCTAGATGCTACTACGAGTACTAGCAAGGTACACATCAATAACACGTATATCAAATATACTTCTGTCGACGTTGCCAGCCTTCTTATCTACCAAGTATCTAGGGTTGTTCCGCTTCAGTGACCGCTAACCTCATAATAGAAGCAGCTGGTCTCGGGTTTAGGTTCAACTTTGGGTTGCTTCACTGGAGCAGCAACTGACTTGCCATCCATGAAGTTTCCCTCCTTGCCCTTGCCCTTCTCGAAACTAGTGGTTTTACTAACCATCAACACTTGATGCTCCTCCTTGATTTCTACCTTCATGGTGTCAAACATCGCGAATAGCTCAGGGATCATTATTTCTATCCCTGGCATTTTATAGTTCATTACCAAGTTCTAGTAGCTTAGTGACAGTGACTTGGAGAACTATATCAATCACTATCTTATCTAGAAGATCAACTCCCATTCGATTCAAGCGATTGTAGCACCCAGACAATCTGATCACATGCTCAAAAATTGAGCGATTCTCCTTCATCTTGAAAACAAACAATCTTGTTGGATATATCATATCTCACAACACGGGCACGAGCCTGAGATCCCAATTTCAGCTCTTAGAACATCGCATATGTCCTGTGACGTTCAAAATGTTTCGGAGCCTCAATTCTAAGCCGTAATGCATGATGCACTAAACTATCAAGTACTCATCCGAACGTGCCTGTCAGGTATTCACAACATCTACAGACGATGCTAGAGGGGTTGGCGCACCGAGCGGTGCATTAAGGACATAAGTGGTCTGTGCAGCAATGAGGACAATCCTCAGATCATGGACCCAGTCTGCAATATTGCTACCATCATCTTTCAACTCTATTTCTCTAGGAACATATAAAAATTCAAGGGTGCTACAGTGTGAGCGAGTAATCTACAACATAATTTTGCAAACACACTACTGACTATGTTCATTATAATGAGTTCAATTAATCATATTACTTAAGAACTCCCACTCAAATTGACATCCCTACGGTCATTCGAGTGATACATGATCCAAATTCACCAACTCAAGTCCTATCATCACGTGAGTTGAGGTGGTTTCAATGGTGAACATCATCATGTTGATCATCTCTACTATATGACTCATGTTCGACCTTTCGGTCTCTTGTGTTCCGAGGCCATGTCTGTACATGCCAGGTCGTCAAGTTTATCCCGAGTGTTGTGCATGTGAACCACTGGCTTGCACCCGTTGTATGTGAACGTAGAGTCTATAACACCCGATCATCACGTGGTGTCTTGACACGACTAACTTCTGCAACGGTGCACACTCGGGGAGAACACAATTTATCTTGAAATTGAGTGAGGGATCACCTTATAATGCTACCTTCTTCCTAAGCAAAACAAGGTGCATAAAAGGATTAACATCACATGAAAATCATAAGTGACATGATATGGCCATGAACTTGTGCTTTTGATCTCCATCTTGAAAGCACCGGCATGATCTCCATCATCACCGGCACGACACCATGATCTCCATCATCTTGATCTCCATCAACGTGTCGCCATTGGGGTTGTCGCGCCCATCATGCTTGTACTACTATTGCTACCATTTAGTGATAAAGTAAAGCATTACATAGCGCTTAATGATTGACACACAGGTCATACAATAATTAAAAACAACCCTATGGCTCCTGCCGGTTGCCGTACTCATCGACATGCAAGTCGTGATATTCTATAAAACACATGATCATCTGATACATCACATATATCACATCATGTAATTGGCCATATCACATCACAACATACCCTCCATATACAAGTTAGACGTCCTCTAATTGTTGTTGCATGTTTTACGTGGCTGCTACAAGTATCTAGAAAGAACAATTCTCACCTACTCATAAACCACAAAGGTGATACATAAGTTGCTTTTCAACCTTCTCAAGGACCGCCGTTGTTGAATCCGATCCAACTAAAGTAGGAGAAACTGCCACCTGCCTGCCATCTTTGTGAAACGAAGTTACACGTCAGTCGATGGAACCGGTCTTTCGTAAGTGTACGAGTAAGGTTGGTCCGGGCCGCTTCATCCCACAATACCGCTGAACCAAAACACGAACAAGGGAGGAAGCAATCTAAGCATCAATGATCACAAACTCTTTGTGTTCTACTCGACATCTCATCTACACATAGACCTAGCTCTGATACCACTTTGGGGAACGTCGCATGGGAAACAAAAATTTCCTACATTAACGCAAGACCTATCCATGGTGATGAGCATCTATGAGAGGGACAATGGATCTACATACCCTTGTAGATCGCTAAGCGGGAAGCGTTAAGAAACGCGGTTGGTCTAGTCGAACGTCTTCGTGATCCAAATTGCCGAGCGTTCCGCAATCTCATCACGATCCGTCCTGGGATCCAATCACAATCCGTCCCGTGATCTCATCACGATCCATCCCACGATATCATCACGATCCGTCTTGCGATCTTGATCACGGTCCTTCCGATCTAGCGCCGAACGGACGGCACCTCCGCGTTCAGCACACGTACAGCTCGATGATGATCTCCGCCTTCTTGATCCAGCATGAGGGAGTGGAGAGGTAGATGAGTTCTCCGGCAGCATGACGACTCTGTGGCGATGGTGGTTGAGCAATTCCGGTGGTGGAGCAATGATGGTCGTGGAGCAAAACCGATCTAGAGGAGAAACTATGCACTAGAGGAACAGGTAGCACGTGGCTGAAAAAACTAGTGCAAACTCCAAAACCTCTAGTATATATAAGAGGAAGAGAGGAGGAAGCTTGGCCCTCAAGGGGCCAGCCCTTGGTTCGGCCAAATCAAGGAGGAGAGGGGGACTCCTCCGCCAATCCTAGTAGGACTAGGATTCCTCCCTATTTTGCCTTTTTTTCCAACTTTTTCTCTTTGGGTTTTCTCTCCCAGCCACATGGGCCTTGTGTGGGACTTCCACCAGCCCACTAAGGGCTGGTATTCACTCTCCCACAGCCCATGTAGACTCTTGGGTCAAAATACCCCTCCCGATGGTCTCCCGGTACACTACCGGCACTCCCGGTACACTACCGACGTGCCCGAAACTTTTCCGGCGACCAAAATAGGACTTCCTATATATCAATCTTTACCTCTGGACCATTCCGGAGCTCCTTGTGATATCCAGGATCTCATGCGGGACTCCGAACAACCTTCGTTCACCACCATACATTAAGCTATACTACCAAAACGTCACCGAACCTTAAGTGTGCAGACCCTATGGGTTCGAGAACTATGTAGACATGACCGAGACACCTCCATGGTCAATTACCAATAGCAGGACCTAGATGCCCATATTGGTTCCTACATATTCTACGAAGATCTTTATCGGTCGAACCTCTATGTCAAGGATTCAGTTGATCCCGTATGATGTTCCCTTTGTTCTTCGGTATGTTACTTGCCCGACATTCCATCGTCGGTATCTCCATACCTAGTTCAACCTCGTTACCGGCAAGTCTCTTTACTTGTGCCGTAATACAAGATCCCATGACTAACACTTAGTCACATTGCTTGCAAGGCTTGTTGTGATGTTGTATTACCGAGTGGGCCCTGAGATACGTCTTCGTCACACGGAGTACCAAAACCCAGTCTTCATCCATGCCAACCCAACTGACACCCTCGGAGGTACCTGTAGAGTACCTGTATAGTCACCTAGTTACGTTGCGACATTGATACACACAAGTCACTCCTCCGGTGTCAGTGAGTTGCATGATCTCATGGTCATAGGAACAGATACTTGACATGCAGAAAATAATAGCAATAAACAGACACGATCATATGCTACGTTTGTAGTTTGGGTCTTGTCAATCCCATCATTCTCCTAATGATGTGATCCCGTTATCAAATGACATCTCATGTCAATGGCTAGGAAACCTTAGCCATCTTTGATCAACGAGCTAGTCTATTAGAGGGATACGAGGGACATGGTATTGTCTATGTATCCACACATGTATCTGAGTTTTCGATCAATACAATTATAGCATGGATAATAAATGATTATCATGAACAAGGAAATGTGATAATAACTAATTTATTATTGCCTCTAGGGCATATTTCCAACACCGTACACATGCTTGTCAACGAGTATGGTAGTGGAAAGTAAAGACAAGCACATGTATGGAAGAGTAGATGTAGAAAGATCAAACGCAGTTGGAGGCACAAAGATTTTCCCCAAGGTTCCAATAGGTGGTGCTATCGTACATCCATGTTTATTGAGATTTGAACCCACGGACGGTAACGGTCACGAGAGTCCATGGAGTGCTCCACCCACGAAGGGTCCATGAAGTAGCAACCTTGTCTATTCCATGATGGCCTACATCCATATAGGACTATCCATACTCAGGGTAGATCTTCACGAATAGGCGTTCTCCTTTCCCTTACAAACTTCTTGGTTCAACTCAACCATCACGAAGAAGGAGGCTCCCAAGCAACACCTAACTAATCTAGGAGGCACCACCCTCAAAAAGGTAATAGATGTGGTAGTATGATGAACCCCTTGCTCTTGTACTTCAAAGATAGCCTCCTCAACACTCAATCACTCTCTCACAGATTTGACAAGGGTAGAAGAGATTTATTGGATGGAAAGCAACTTGGGGAGGCTAGAAATCAAGATCCATATGGTTGGAGTGGATGATATTGATCTCAACACAAGGGTAGGTGGCTCTCTCTCAGAAAATTGGATATGGCAGGTGGGTGGGTGTTCGGAGTGCTTCTCTTACGAGTGAGAGGTGGTGGATGGGTATATATAGGAATCTCCAAAAATCCAACCGTTACAACATTATTGCCTAACTCGGTCAAACTGGAGTAAAAACTCGGTTGCACCGACTTGTGCAAAATGTGGCAACTTTGGCCTTTTCGGTGAGACCGATATATAAATCTCGGTGGTACTGATATGGGTGACCTAGGCAGTTACCAAGTCTTGGTGTCACCGATTCCTTAAACTAAGTGGGACCGATTTTAAGAAATTGGTTAACAGAAAGTTGGACACTGTTTTTTGGTTGCACCGAATGGAATGTTGGTAATACCAATATGCTAGGGTTGTCTGGGCTTATGTCTAGGTTAAAACTCGATGGATCTGAATGGAAAATATTGGTGTTACCGATTTTTGACTTTCGGCTTTGGACAGAAGATTTTTGTGGGAAACAGGGTGAGTACTTTTGGTGGCTAATGTCTAAGCACTTGAGCAACCAGATCATCATAATTCCTCATCCCCTTTTAATAGTATTGGTTTTCCTATGGACTCAAAAATGATTTCTCACAAAATGTAAAATGTGGAGTCCTTAATCTTCAAGCATGTCCAATTATATTCCTTCCTTTCCTTGGGGAGGTTCTCCACATTGTCACGCCCGAGATGCGCGCCTATCCATATTAAGGCATAGGGGCCTCAAAAGGGATAGAGGCGCATCTTGCCGTTCGCAAGTATAGCATCATTACATCATACATTACAGAAGAGATGAGTATATGAGTTGGCTTGTACTCGCCACATACTAAATTACAATTCCACACAGACTTCAAACATCCATATGAAGACAGGGTCCGCCTACGGACGAAATCAAATGATAAAAGCAGATGCAAATGATACTACCTCGCTATCCCAAAGATCACGACCATGGTCCTCTACTCATCCGGATAAGTCATGTACATCCTGCCCCTTTCCTCGTCATACTCCCACTGGAGCTGCATTAGGTCATCCTGCATGAACTCATCTATACCTGTACCTGTATTGTTGTAGTAATCTATGAGCCACAAGGACTCAGCAATCATGCGCCCGGGTACCAAGACTATTCAAGCTTAAAGGTTCGGATGGGGTATGTGTTTAGATTGGAGCAGCACTAAGCATGTATGGTGGCTAAACTTACCTATCATGAAGATAAATATGTGGCCTACGATGAACGATCGAATCTAGAGTGACCTCTAAGAGATCTTGAACACTTACTTACGTCAATCATAACCCCACCGTGTTCTCTCTTGGATCATGTTCACGAGAAGAGACAATCACAGTTACTCACACGGTTGGTGCATTTTATTTAGAGTTTACTTCAAGTTAACTATAACCGGGTGTTAAACAAAAATCCGAGTTGCCACATAACTGCGAGCACGGCTTTCCAAAAGATTTGACCCTACAGGGGTGCTCCAACTAGTCCATCACAAATTAGCCACACTCCGCGGGAATAGCCTCGACCACGGATCTCGTGATCATCATAGGTAACTCCAAAGGAATTCCAACACCTCGAGATAACCCGAAGAAAGTCAAAGCCCTCACGCAAAACACTCGATAAAGGTAAAATAAGTCCAGCAAGACCTCCCGACGTGTCGACGAACCCGATAAGAGCCGCGTATCTCGTTCTCGGGACATGACATATTTTCCAAGCTTCCGGTAGGCCAAACACAGAGTTGCCCCTGGTGGCCATCGGCGGTTGTCATTTTGGACCAACACTCATGAGGAGCACTGGCCCAGGGGGTGATTAATTATCCACGGGGTTGCAAAGCCCTCTGCAAATTTTTATTAAGTTGTTAAGCAAATGTAGTACCAAAGTTGGGTCTTGCCAGACAAGTTTTGATCTTCCGAATAAACAAGGGGGTCCCCATAACAACCCCGAGCATGCTAGGAGCGCAAAGTATGGAAACATAACACCGGTAACAAGAAACTATGGCAGTAATAGTGGAACAAAACACGTAGAAAAAGGCCAAGCCTTCTATCAATAACAAGATATATATGTGCATTAAATTAAATAACAGATAATATTGTGATATGCCAAATCCATGTTATCACATGGAACAACATGTACCTGCAACTAAGAACACTATAAGAGGGGCTGAGCAGCGGTAACTTAGCCAATCAAAGGTTTTCTAGGATGTGGAGGGTTAGAGGCTATCATGGCAATTTAGGAGGATGACATTCAAGTGGTAGGTAACGCAATTGTAGTGATAAGAGCGAGACAACTAGCAAGCAAAAATTGTATCGGGATCCGGGTACGATCATCTTGCATGTTGGTTCTTCAGTGGAAAAAGTAGCGGGATCCTCGTAGTTGTACTCGCCTGGCTCTTTGTACTCAGTTTCAATGTTTGCGTCTACCCAAAATAAACAGCAAGAATAAACAAACAACCATGGTGCAATGCACAAGCAAGAATGATGCATGTTTATTTGAAGAGTTTTAGCATGGCAATCCTAACTAGTCATGTTTCACATGCAAATGATTGGTTATTAATAAATCTGGAAACAACCTTAAGTTAAGTTATTTAGACATGCATGAATATGGGTAATATGGATGCATCATGCAAAAACGATAAAAATGCATATGAAGAACATAAGAAACGGAGCTACGGTTCTCATGATATGCTCACGACAAGATACGAAGGCAAAACACAAGACAAGAAGAACCTGGGCTATTCCTTGGCATTCCAAGGTAGCAATTGGTTAGGCAATGAAAAACCAACCACAATAGAGCCAAAGTTCAAGCAATTCCATGGAGTATAGCTCCCACAAGCCACAAAACACTAAAACAAACAATCTGCCACAAAACAGCAACATATCAACTTTCACAGCCAACAACTTGAGCTACAGGAACCCTTCAACCACAAACAAGGCATTGACAGAAACTACATAACATGCTTATCAACTTATCCAACTACACAATCTGGAAAGTAGGCACATATCAATAAGCGTGAAGCTCACAAGTTGGCATGATGAAACAGAAATCTGGGACTTGGTGAAAATAACAGTTTTCTGGAATCTGAGTTAATCTAATAGCAAGTTGACAACAGAAACTAATGGTGTTAGAGACCACCTCTTGGCATGAAAATTAACAGGATCCTAGAAGACAACATATACTCCAAAACACCAGCACTGATCTTGAGCTAATTCTCAACATATCTGTGGCGACCCGACTCAAAACGAGTCAAGCCTCTATGTTTTATGTGCCATCCCTGGATCAGTATGCTGGCACACATAGTACATCAATGTATATATCAAAGTGCAATCACATGTAATTAACGTAAAACTGATATATACCTTAAAATAGCAGCGGATACAGTCAACGGGAGTGGAGTCCCAATAACACCAACGGCAAGTTGAGTGCGGACCGTAACCCTGAATCGTACTCTTACCCGTCGTAGAAGAGTATCTGCAATATAAGACGTTGCAGCCGTGTAGGTCAGCATTTTGAATATGCCGGCAAGATCAACATAGCAGAGCAGAAGATAGAAACTATACTATATGCAATAAGGCTTTATGGCTTTGTGGCTAAGTTTTGCATAAAAGCTGATTTTATTTTCCTACAACAAAGGAATATCAGGAATTTCACTATGGAGTTACCTATCATGACATGGTTCCGCCAACCAATGTCTCAATGCCCATAAGTATCATAAGTTGCCCACAATTAGTTATCAGTCCAGTGTTGAGAGTTTAGAGATAGATCCAAGTCTAGAAGATCAAATTGTCCGTAATCGTGGACACGGCTAATCGATTAGGTTTAACTCTACAGAGTGTTGTGTACTTTACCCACAAGATTCGTTCCCTCCTGGTAAGTCCTCGCACTGCCTGGTGTTTGAGAACCGGATGAACAAAACATGGTCTTTCAAAGTGTTTCCCTGACTGTCCGACAGTGCCCATCCAATCCTAACGTCGACTACATCTCGTAGCACTGCCCAGCAGAGTCACAACAAAGATCAACCAAGCCAGAGCCCATAATGACTTGTGGCTACACAGGTAAGCTTCCGGGCATGAAGTATTCATCCTTCCCTTTGAGTCTGGGTGAGGCTTTCCGCATGAATACTAGCACATCTCCAGCAACACCTAGGCAAATCCACTGGCTTCTCCAGGGTGCCGTTCCAACCATCCCTCACCGAGTAGTGTGTATTGAAAAACTTGTTTCTCGAGTCTCGAAGTCTTGAGGTCTTGAATATGTAGGTCTTGAAGAATCCTTCATGAAGTCGTCGTTTTGACGTGGAGTCCTTCTTCACACCACTCACGAACACTCATACCAGAACCCGTCTACTTTAGCATAGCATTGCACTAACTAGCGTTCCCGAGGCTTTAGTAACAAGTGGTGGGTTCCTACCTCATGCATTCTACTCAACTACAAGAATTTCAATAACACTACGGGAGGGATTTGTTGAATGATGTCACTACATGCAATAAAACATAGGTATGAACAAAATGGTCAAAGTGAACTTGCCTGTACTGTTGATGAAGATAAGTATCGCTCTCAGAAAATACTTGATAGAACTATTCGTCACTCTCCGATGAAAATCTATACAATCAAACATTGCATTCATATAAGCAATCATACTAGCAATCAATACTAACAATCAAAAAGGCAACACCAAACCAAAAGCAACATGGTGGTGATGAAAGGAAATACTTAAGACAAAACTCAAATGACAAAACTACATCAACAGAACTAAGGTGGTGATGAAGGAAATACTTAAGACAAAAGTTAAAATCAACAAAGTTTTTCATAAAAGCAACTAGGGTAGTTTTCCCCTACAAACAACTATTTTCAACAGCAACAAAACAATAACAAAGTTAAATACAACAAAAGGATTTCTTGTAAATATTTTACTAGCAACAAGAATTACTTTTGAAGAACAAATAAAACTATGAAAACAACATCCTGAACAACATAAGTGTTCCAACTAGCAATACTAGAGCAACATATCAAAACATAACAAAGCAAAGCAATGGACTCTAAATTTTAGGTGGCTAAAACATTACTAAAACAAAACTATATTTTCGTAACCAAACTAATAGTTAACAAAAAAGAATTAATAAAATACTTGTTATAAAAGAGAATTAAATCATCTAAAACTTTTGTGAAGAGAGTTTCTATGAAAACTAAATTGTTTTATAACACATTACCTAATGAAAAATAATCTAGTTTTCCTATCATAATAGAGCAAAACTAAATTATTATTTTTATTAACAAAACATTTCTTAACAGAATGGAATTACTAAAAACTTTATTTGTAAACAGAATCTAATTACTTAAAACTTTGTTAAATGAGATATTACTAACTAGTTTGGTTTTAATAAACTACACCTAATTGAAAAAAAAGAGTATAGGTTCCTACAATATTATTCTAGTAAACTAAACAAATTATTTGTGTTAACAGCAAGTAAAATCCTAAATTTTAGAACAACAGGACTAAATGAAATCTAAAACATAAGTTAAATCAAATTCAGATTTTCAAAATAAAACAAAGTAAATCAAACTAACTAAACTAATAGGAAACAAAACAGATTCTGTTTTTATTCAAAACCCTCATCAATTTTATTTTAAAAATTCTCAAACTTCACCTACTGGTAACTAATATCACTAGTGTCAAGTAGCAAAAAGAATCAACTCAAAATTCATTTTAGAACTCAAGATATTCAGAAAACAAAATTTAACCCAAATCTGTTTAAATTCAAATTTAAATATTCAAACATGGCCAAACTTGGCATCTACAAAAAGTAGAATACAATTGTGACCTAATGCAAAAAGAATCAAGTTTAAACACATAAAAACATAAAAGATATACTAAAAACAAAAACAGAACTAAATCTGTTTTTAAAACAGAACAGAAAAAATGAAAATCCTATCTAACGGATAGGGTACACATGGCATCTCCTAATTGCTACGGGTGTGTGCATTTGGGGCAAAGCGAGCGGACGGACGAAGCTTTCCAGAAAACGGTTCGGGTTCTCTACGTTCTAATCTGGGCCGTTCCTCTCGATCGGACGGACGGGGAAAGGAGGGAGAGGCTCACCGAGGGGGTGCCGGTGGTGGTGGACTCCGGCGAGGTCGACGGTGGCGCCGGCTCGGGAATGAAGCGGGAGGCGGCTCCAGGGGGTCTCCGGCGATGGCGTTGGCTTCGTTCGACGCAGGAGAGGATGGCGTCGAGGAAAAATGGCGTCGGGGAGGCTCGAGGGTGATGGAGGCGACGGCCACGAGCTCTTAGAGCATTCGGGAAGTGGCCCGCTCCGACGAGGTCGGTGGTCACGGTGTTCCAGGGGGTGTGGAGCATGGGTAAGTGGCTGGGAAGGTGCGAGCGAGTGCGGCGAGCTCGGTGATGGGCTCAGGAGAGCTCAGGGAGGGCAGTGTGGAGCGGTGGTGCGGCAAAGGTGTGGCGGCCGTGGTGGATTCCGGTGAGCTATCCCGGCAAGAGGAGGGCATGGGGCTTGGGGAAAAGTGGGGGAATGGAGGGAGGGGAGGCAGGGCTTTATATAGGAGGGGTCGGGGCGGTCCGAAAGGAAGGGGAGAGCGAGATCCGGCGCGGATTCGCCGGCGAGGTGAGGGGAGGGGATGGAGGAGAGGGGTGACCGGCGGGATCTCGGGGTCGAACGGTGGGGCCGGGCGTCAGTGAGAGGGAGCGACGGGTTAGCGCGAGCGGTGGCCGATCGGAAGGTGAGTCAGGGAGGGGGATAAGGCAAGTGGGCCGGTGGGTCTTTAAAACGTTTAAATACTTTCCCTTTTTATTTTATCAGCGAATCAAAAATAATTAAATGACAATAATTACATGCCTAAAAATAAAAAGTTTTATACCGAAATTATCAGGAGAATAAATGCCATTTAATGGACATTTTTCCCCGGCCAAATTAAACACTTAAAAAATATTATTTTCAGAAATTGCCTATTTGTTTTTAAATCCTTTTGCAATTATTTTCAAAACAACCCCTGGTTTTTTTATTGCTCAAATATTTCACCAAGATGCCCCTGGCTTGGAGTGTCATATTAGTCCTCTCAATATTGGACAAGGGGTTTTGATGCTTGCAAATTCAAATAGGGATTGAAATTGAAACTCCATATGAGAAATTCTCAAATAGTTTTCAAATTCCCTTTTTCAAATCTTTGGTTTAACTTCCAACTCATATTTCATATATTTGAAGAAGTCGTATTATCTTCTCTCGTGAAAGTCATTGAGTTGCATAAAGTTTCTGAATTTGAAATATTTTCAAAACAGAATTCAAACCATTTTCAAATCCCTTTTCATTTTTTTCTCAAATGGAAGAAGTCATGTCATCTTCACTCTGGGGTTTTGTGATGAAATGAATTTGAATTCCTGGTGATCAAAATGCAGAGTGAAAGTTTTGGGAAAGTCATTTCATTCCCTCTCATCAAACTTTCAAAAGTTTCAAAAAGTTTCAAATTTCACTCACTTTCAATCACTCAAACAAACAAACAATCATTCTAATAATTATTATAACATTCCAAACTTTGGGATGTTACAATATCACAAGATGGCAACCACTCTTCATGGCGTAAAAATAACAGCAGATTCTCAAACTTAGAATTATTTAGCATGGTGAAAACAGCAACATCAAGTTAACTACTTTGCAGCAAGTTTCCCACTTATAAGGGTGATTATCATGCCAAACAAAAATACCATGGCATAATAGGCATAAAACACTAACACCTTCATGTTGTCACATGTCTCAAAGCTAGCATGGATTAAATCATGCAAAAATGACAAAGTAGCATCACAGCAGAAAATGACAGTTTTATAAACTTGCTCAAAAGTGAAATCTAATAGCACCAATGGATTCCTTGGATCTTTCTACCCCAAAATCATGTATCATACTCATATATTCATGTGAAGTAACATGACAAGAACTACATAGCAAAATCAACAACCTCTCTTATAAGCGAAAACTTACCCTACAAGAACATGATCACAAATGGACCTATCCAGATTTGGCAACATAACTATAATTGGAAAAGAGCTATCATAACCCATCAAGCAACAAAACACCCGACACATATTGATAGGATATGACAAGTGGGGCATGGCCCATTTGTCACACACACACACACACCCAAACCTACATTCACACTACACACATGGCATTCATACACACATGTCTGAAGCAGAAAAGGAAAAGAAAAACACAATCATGTATACATGTATGTATAGAAATACACACACTAAAGAGAAAAAATAAAAGAAAGCAGGAAACAAAACACAAAAGGGGGGGGTCAGGCTCAAACCCACGACCTCTCGGTCGCTTCCCTGAGTGCACACCACTGCGCTATGCTGCGGCTCTCGACAGAAAGGGGCGTGCTGCGCCTCTAGTACTAATCCATCGAAGCAAACCTAACGAGACTGAACACACCCGACAGCTGCAACAGAGAACGCGCCAGCGACGAAATTCCGGCGTATGCGGGAGTTTCTGGCGACACGAACTACTGGCGGGGAGCGCGGAACCCATGGGGTTTCAAATCCCCTGCTCGTCTCGTGACAAGGAGGACGGATGTGACGCCCCCAAGACCACACCTTGCTATCGGCAACGACGAACACAACGGCGGCGAGCTCTACAGTGACTAGCATGGCTACCCGGGCAAGAAGGGGCTGCGGCGTCGGCCTGCTCACCGAGGGGATGGTCGGAGACACAGGGATGCACGACGACGGCTCGGCGCAGCCTAAAGAAACGCAGCGCCTCGCACGCTTGCCGACGGGAGGCGATGACGAGGCAACGCCACGGAGGAGCTAGGACCTCCCTAGCACTAGGAATGGAGTGCCGGCAGTACCAGGAACCACCTCACCATCCTGGCGAAGGGCGAAGAGGCCAGTGGACACGACGACGTCGACAGCGACTGCAGCTGGCTCTGCCTTACCTTCTCTGAAGTCTCCTCTCTCTCTGAATGGCACCCCGAAAGGAAGGGGCGGGAGGGGAGATGGAGATGGGGACATCGCGAGGAGAAGAGGGAACCCTAGAGGAGGGCACGCACGCCGAGGGGAAGCTAAATAGGGCCCGACTGACGACGAGGTGACGGCAAAAGCTCACGGCGGCGCACTCTCCCTCTCTAAAACTCTGACGGAGAACGAAACGGAGTAGGTGGCCGCTTGGTCACCTGGGCTGGGCCGCGCAGGGAGGAGCCGGCCCGGTTCATTCTCAGACAAATGAAAACAGGGGTTTTCCTTTTTAATAAACCAGCAAGCTAAGAAAAAATGATGGAGGAAAATAAAAAGGATTTGGAATAAAGCAAAAATACATTTGACTACAGGAAAATGAGAACTAGTTAATAAAATTGACAAGGGGATTTTTGAAGCAAGTAAATTAAATAATTTTAAAATCAACAGCCCCCTTGTTATTTAAACCTCAAATACATATTAAGCTCAAACACCAAAAGAACCACACACATAATTTTAAACATTATAGGCTACCTCCTGAACATTTTAAACAATTATATTAGCAAGTTATTTCTGTTGATAAAATGACAAGGGAATAAAGGGGTATTTGGTTGGGTTTTGTTGAAAAGAAAAAGAGAGGGGAAGGAGAAGGAGTGTTGCACCACCCACACTCTAACCACGTCACACAACACAAGAACACGCTCAACCACAACAAGGTCACATCACAATAATATGATGCATGATATGAATGCAGGAACAAGACATGGCATCACAAGGTTCAACTCATATCATTAATCTCATGACAAAAAGGTTCAAATAAGATTACATGCCATAAAAGGTAGGGACAGTAGCTGGGCTGTCACACACATAGTCCTTTAGCCAATCCTCTCTCTTGACTAAACCTGAAATCAGCTATTAGTCCAAGAAACAATGTATGTTGTCATGAATTATCGAAACCACTAAGGGAGCATATGTGCTTTCAATCTCCTCCTTTTTGGTAACTGATGAGAACATACAATCAAAGCTTCAAATTAAGATATGGAAAGATATAATGAAGACTTTGAGTTACACATGACTAGGATATGCTCCCCCTCAATGTCTGCAATCCTTTTGAAGGATAGTTGCTTTGGAATGCATGGACACAAACATATAGGAAGTATATTATAGGTCATGTAAATTTCGACTATATGCATCAAATATATGTGAATGAAGAGTCTTCATGTTCAAGACTCATCTTGCAAACAATATGTGCAATAAACAATAGATCATTTTGACCAAGGATATGATGCATATACTTACCTTGAAGTTCTTGGGCATTTTAATAGTAGAAACACACTTGAGAAAACAATGTTAGGAAACATAAGAGTATTCTACTCATCGAATGCATAAGATTTCAAAAGTTCCAAGATATGGAGGACATATATATGATAAAGTTTCTCAAGATTGATATGTCTCCAAAGGCATTTAGAACTTTCTCCCCCGAGTATGAAATTGTAATTCTTCCTCCCCACCCACCCCGAATCTTAGCATGTAGATATTCGGAGTAGGTAGTGTGAGATAAGTCTAAAATAAAATCAATCGAATTTGAAGACAATTTTTGTCATGCTCTCTCCCCTATGGATAAACACAAGCTTTCATATTCTCCCCTATTTATATTCTCCCCTAGATATTCTCCCGCTTGATATACAAGCATAAGCTTTGATATTCTCCCCCTTTGGCATTAATTTCCAAAAAGGGTAGAGGATAAGGGTCATTGAAAGTAGGGATTATAGAAGGTAAGAATCATAGAGAGCATTTGACACTAAGAGATCCTTGAGTACAATTTCTACCCCTTGTATTATCTGAAAGCTTTTTAAGATTTCCCCCCTTTGACATAGGGATCCTTGAAAAAATGTGGATTTTTCAAGATTTTATAGAGAGCACAGAAGATAGCAAAATCGAAGGCCCTAAGGGAAATTAGGACGATGGAACCGATAAGTGGATGTACAGCCTATCTACTAAATCGGTGACACAAGAAATTTTGATTTAGAGGGTCCGAAGTGCTAAACAGGAACTTGGTAAAGGTCCAATTGTCAGAAGTTTGAGAATGTCTTGAAGGATTCAAGAAAAATTGCAATAAATTTTCAAGGATATTTTCTAAGAATTTTTTTCAAAAAGGTTTTCAAGGGATTTTCAACTAGATGGATATTGAGTGGTTCCATGAAAGCATGCAATTATAAGATGAACAAAACAAGAAACTTTATCTAGATGATGGTCGGTGACTAGGTCACCTATATTAGAGTATATGGACTTAGGATCCAAGCAACAATACTTGATCATAGGTGATACTCATTGTTAACCTTAAAATGGGGTTACCATTTTTAGTTTAAGCATTTTAGTGTTTTCATATCTCTTGAGTTGCTTTATCACATGACTTGGATTAAAGTTTTTCAAGGATATGATCACATACCTTTGGATGATGTAGTCTATAGGAGAACTTCTTGTGGATACTTGAAGTTGATGAAGATCATCTTGAGTTGGGAGCTATCCATCTTTTCTTTCAAGCTAGGTCCTCCTGCAAGAGTTAGTAATGCAAAGAAGAACAATATATATCCAAATGATAATAGTCAAATTTCCATCATATGTACGTCAAAGATATGGTTTGTGTTGCATTCTTCCTTCCATCATCAAAGAAGGGTTGTGGATACTTGGCCATGACAAGATTGCTTATGATGTGAGTTGATTGATGAGGGAGTCCTGGTTTCACGGGTCCTCGGGTGGCCGACCTGTTTCTCGTGGGTTGGACTATATGGGCCGATTATCGTACATTGCATTGAGAGAACGCCCTGTCTCCAAGAAGGAAGCTTCAGGAATCGTGGCATTTCCTCGACGTTTGGAGTAGTGAATAGGCATGTTTATCCCGTCGACGTGTAACCAACCATGTGTAAACTCTAGGTACCCTCAGCATCTATATAATCCGAAGGGTTTTAGGTTGTAGAGAGAGGACAACTCATCTAGGGTTTAGCTATTCGATATCGAGGTAGACCACTCTATAACCTACATGTCATCAATACAATCAAGCAGGACGTAGGGTATTACCACCATAGGAGGGCCTGAACCTGCGTAAACATCGTCTCCTTCGTCTCCTGTTACCATCAATCCTTGTCTCACAACTCGGCACCCCCTACCCGAGATCCTCCGGTTCCGACACTGACATTGGTGCTTTCATTGAGACGTTGTGATCACCGAAGGAATCGATGGCTCATGTTGTCATCCACGAAGAGATTCGCAACATGGAACCTTTTGTCCCCAGACAGATCTTTGCTTTTGGTAGGATCGTGATGCACGCTGACCCGACCGACCATCTAGGACAGGTCGGAAGTCAAGCCTTGGTCTAGAGCTCAGCTTCGGGAACCTAGAGTTCTCCGTAGACTCTCAAGGTGATCTTTCGCTATCCGGGCTCGCAGCCTCGCTTTCCACGCCTGAAGAGTCCGAGGCTTTATCCTCGGATCCCACTTTTGGTCACGCCCGCGCGATCTACCCTAGTGATTACTTGACTCTTAGTACGGATCCGGCCATAGTGCCAGATGACCAGATACCCGTTCTTGCCGAACACTCTCCAAGCACGGCCACAACAGAGATCAACTCGGAAAACTTCGAGCAGGTTGACCTAATCGAGCCCTCGATACTCAACGAGGTCCTAGATTGGATCTCGTCAATGAAGATTACCAACGACGCAACCCCGATCCATGCTCAGATCGGTCTCAGGGCAGGTTAAGACGATTTTTCTTCCCACCCACAACCCAGTTGATAGCCACAGTCGAAGAGTTAACCGACATGTTGGACTATGCCTCCGAGGAGGCAGAATACATGGATGAGGAGGATTGCGCTCCCACCCCTGTTAACACTGGGCGATGGGCTACCACCTCCACGTACGACGTCTACATGGTGGACACTCCAGCCGCTAATGGCGAGCACACGCCCAAAAACAATGGCAGCAAGTCGGGTGAAGCGCCGTTAAGGCGATGGAAGCCGCATAAACGGTCAAAAGGCAAAAAGGGAAGGTAAGCTATCATCGGCACTAGGGACGTGAAAGCACATTTGCTCCCTTGTTGGTTTTGGTGACATGGAAGAAGTGTCCCATGTACCTAATCCATTGTGCATTTGCATTTAAACGCAAATTTAAAATAATGCACAAATTTACGAGGAGCTCTTGCTTATCACATACTTCTGAAAGCGAAGATCATATTCATTGATTATGTCATATGCCGAAGCTTTGATCTATATGTTGTCATCAATTACCAAAAGGGGGAGATTGAAAGCACATTTGCTCCCTTGGTGGTTTTGGTAATTAATAACAACATATAAGTCATTGAACTAATCTTTCCACGAAGTATATTTCAGATAATGTTCAATGATAGGATTGGAAAAAGGATTGTGGAGATTGTGTAATACCACAAGATGCAAGGAAATAGGTTGGAAAAGCTTCAAGAAAGAGGACTCTACATTTTACATTTGTGAGAAATCACTTTGAGTCCATAGAAAAGCCAATACAATTAAAAGGGGTAAGGTTTTGTTGGTGAACAAAATGCTCATACATGCACAAGTGATAGTCACCTAAAACACCCACAAACTCTCCCACCAAAGTCTGTCCAAAGCCAAACACTCAAAATTGGTGCAACCAACATTCCACTCGGGGCCACCGATTCCAAACCCTAGACAAACTCAGCCAAACCCTAGCTTTTCGGTGCAACCGATACTGCATTCTGTGCCACCGAGTTGGGCTGCCAACTTTCTGTTACACAAGTTCATAGTTTCGGTCCCTCTGAGATTATTGGATCGGCGTCACCGAGATTGCACATTCGAACCGTTGGTCACCTTATCGGTGCGATCAAGATTCCGATATCGGTCTCACCAAGATTCAAAAGTTGCTAACTTTAAGTCACTTTGGTACAACCGAGATTCACACATCGGTTCCATCGAGTCTCACATATTGTGTGTAACGGTTGGATTTTTGGAGATGCCTATATATACCCCTCCACCACCACCTACTCGAGAGACAAACACTCATAACTGTTCCCCACTCATATCTACTGATTTTCTAAGAGAGAACCACCTATCCTTGTGTTGAGGTCAAGATCTTCCACTCCAACCATGTGGATCTATATTTCTAGCCTCCCCCAATTGCTTTCCACCCAATCAATCTATTCTACCAAGCCATATCTATGAGAGAGTCATTGTGTGTTGAGGAGTCTATCATCTTGAAGCACAAGAGCAAGGAGTTCATCGCATTACCGAGCCTATTACCTTTTGAGGGGTGGTGCCTCCTAGATTGGTTAGGTGTCGCTTGGGAGCCTCCTACTTCGTGTTGTGGAGTGAACCAATAAGTTTGTAAGGGCAAGGAGATCGCCCAATTCATGAATATCTACCCCAAGTAAGACTAGTCCTCCATGGACGTAGGCCGTCATGGTATAGTCAAGGTTGCTTCTTCGTGGAACCCTCCATGGGTAGAGCCCTCCGTGGACTCTCATGGCTGTTACCCTCCGTGGATTGAAGGCTCCATGAACGTGGATGTAACATAGCACCACCTATTGGAACCATGGGAAAAATCATCGTGTCACCAATTGTGTTTGATCTTCCTACCCTCTCTTTACTTACATGCTTGTCTTTACTTTCCGCTTCTATACTCTTAGACATGCATGTGTAGGGTATACTTGACATACTATGAATGCTGAAATCCACCAAGAATTAAAATTGGGAAAAAGTAGATTTTTATTTGGTCAAGTAGTCTAATCACCCCCTCCCCTCTAGTACTACTTTCGATCCTACAAGTGGTATCAGAGCTTTGGTCTCCATTGCATTGGTCTCACAACATAGGAGAAGTATGGTGTCTAGTGAGGGAAATTATCACCGTAGAGGTCCGTACTTTGATGGAACTAATTTTGCTAGTTGGAAGCATAAATTGAAAATGCATTTGCTTGTTCCTAACCCCGCCGTTTGGGCTGTTGTTCGTGTTGTCTTGCAAGGTGAATTCTTTACGGAAGGAAAGGAACCCGATCGCGAAGCGACTGCGGATGAATTGAAGATGTTGCAACTCAACGCTCAAGCATGTGACATTCTCTTCAACTTCCTATGCCCCAAAGAATTCAACAAAATTAGCCGTCTTGAACATGCAAAAGATATTTGGGGTACTTTGGTTGATATGCATGAAGGAACTGAGTCCATGAGAGAATCCAAGTTGGATGTTCTTCAAGGTCAGCTTGACAAGTTCAAGATGAAGGATGGTGAAGGTGTCGTTGAGATGTACTCTAGGCTAGCTCTCATCACCAATAAGATTGCTGGCTTAGGAAGTGAATAAATGACTAACAAATTCATCATCAACAAGATACTTCGAGATTTGGATGATCGATATGACACTGTTTACACATTGATCTGAATGATGCCCAACTACAAAGATCTCAAGCCAACGGAAGTGATTGGTAGAATTGTTGCTCATGAGATGACACTCAAAGACAAGGAAGAGATTCACCACAAGTCTAGCGGAGCTTACAAAGCCACAAGTGATGCTCCCGCTACCTCAAGCAACAACCTTGTCACAAATGAAGATATAAGCCTCATCGTCAAGAAATTCAACAAGTTCTACAAGAATAGAAGCAAAGATCGAAGCTCCAACTCAAGATATGAAGAGAAGAGTTCTTCAAGTCGTGAAAGAAACTGCTACAATTTTGGGAAGCCCGGACACTACTCCAATGAGTGCACGGCTCCTCAACATAGGAAAGAAGGGTTACCAAGAAGACGAAGCTCAAGAGACGAGTCACCTCGAAGAGAGAGAAGGAGTAGAGATGATCATTATGAATGAAGGCCCTCAGGGAGAAGTAGGGACTCGGAGAAGAAGGACAAGTACACCAAGAGCTACTCAAGAAGGAAACATCAAGCTCATGTTGGTGAATGGGTTTCCAGCTCCGAATCCGACAACCACTCCAAGAAAAGCTATCACTCCAACTCCAACTATAGTCAAGATGAAGGTGTTGCTGGACTTGCACTAGTGACTACCAACTCCTATGATCTATTTGATTCACCAAATGAAGGGAGTGGAAGTTGCTTCATGGATAAAGGCCCCAAGGTATCACACCCCGAGTATCTTGATTTCAATAGTGATGAAGATGACTTGATAATTGAAGATGATTTGCTATTTGACAAATCTAGTAATGTTAGTCAAAATGAACTTTCTAGTACTCACTCTAGTGTAGATAAGTCGTGTGATGATGATAAGTTGGAAATAGAACAACTAACTCAAGAACTAAAACCTCTTAATTTAGCTCATGAGTCTACTCTACAAGATCATAGAGAGCTTGAAACGACATATGAGAAGCTACGCTTCGAGAAGCTCAACTTAGAGCAAGAGCACGAGTTCCTTAAAGATATCAATGACGATCTTCAAAAGAAGACTTCCTCTTATCTAGCCAAGTGACTTCTCCTATCTACATTCATGCCACAAGTTAAGTCTAAGCAAGGTAGTAACAAAGGAAAGAAAGGTTCTTCAACTAGTAGCAATAAAAATGATAAAACCGATGATATTGCTTCTAGTAGTTCTCTTAATACCACTAACTCTTGTCTTAGCCAAGTTACACTTGAGCAAGAAAATGAACTCTTGAAAGGGATTATAGATACAGGTATTTACAAGATTCTTCAAGGTTGCAAACAATTTGAGGAGATTGTACGCAAGCACGGAGGATACCGGAAGAATCGTGGTGTTGGCTACTTCAACACTAATGGAGGTGAATGGGAAGAAGGTCAATACCCCAATCCCAAGTTTGTTCCTCAAAAGGAGAAGTATGAAAATACTCTTCCCAAGGGAACAAAAGCTCAAGATGACCTTCCGCCATAAGTCACCAAGCTCAAGGGCAAGAACAAGCTTCAAGAGGACATTGACTCTTATGAAGATGGATCCCAAGCTTTGGTGAAGTGGGTTTGGAAGGCTACTACAAGCTCAACTTCTACAAGTGCTACTTCAACACCAAGGATCCCCATCAACCTTATGTGGGTCCCCAAGAAGATGAACTAGAGAAGTTCTTGAGGGGTGACTCCACCAATGAAATTCACTCACATTCATTATTGGCAAGAACTATTTGCAATCAACATCAACTTCATGCAATAGTTCAAGGAGTCACACATTCCCTCAAAGGTAAGAAAGGGACAAGGTAATCAACAAATAAATGGACATCGTAACATATGCTTTGCACTCCATGTCCATAGTTATCCTTGTTTTTGTCTCTTGTATGTTGGGACTAACCCATGTAGGTGAGAAGAGTAATGAAACAACAAGGATGCTCCCCACTCTTGGTGATCTTCATCAACCTTGAGCATCCACCACTACATCACCAACATGAAGTCTTCATCGACAAAACCTAATGTTAGTTTGTCCCTCCTATGGGGGGATGTCACATCAAGGGGGAGCTTTACTCTTATACTTCAGTTAAAGCATATTTTAGAATGTGACAACATTACATGCTTTATGTAAAAGTGGTAACCCCACTTGTGCTTAAACGATGAGTACGACCTATGATCAAGTACTCTTACTTGGCTCCTAAGTCAATATACTCATATATAGATGACTCTGTCATCTCCCAAGTGCTTGTTAGATGCTATTGTGTTTGTGCATGTTTTCCATGATTTTATTTGACATATTATTGTGTGAGCATGTTGGTCTACATTTATTTACTCATTCGAGGATATCCAACTGTTACTGTTTGGCTTTTCATATTTATTTGCTAATTGGATATACAAGAATGCCTAGGACCACTCCTTTCGCTATCTATGCTTTCTCACCTCATACTCTATTCATGTTGCATCACAAAATTTGAACAAGTACTTTTTGATCACTTTGTGTGAGGAGCACTCAGAGTTCTGTATCGTCAAGGACTAACCATTAAAAGCACCCAAGTGCATCTCGATGGAACAAACCCCAAATTCTCGGTCTCACCGAATGTCTAGGGTTGATCTGGTTTTCTTACCTCGGTAAGACTAATTCCATATTGTTGGTTACACCGAGTTTCCCTGTCACCTGAAAGTTGTGAAACTTGGTGACACCAAAAATGTAGAATCGGTGTCACCGACAGTGATGGGTATATATGTTGTGGACCCCAACACTTCAAAAATCAATCTTCAAACCTCACTCCTCAGGACCCTAAGTGCCAAACGAGGACCCCCTGGTCATCGCCCTTGTCTCCCCGCGCTCCTCCGCCGCTGGGATCTTCGCCGTCGACGGGAATGAACACTGTCGTCCACGCCGTAGCGGATCCATCACCGAGCTAGGGTATGGATTCGACCCTTCTTGTGCTCCCCGTCCAAATCTTGTGCAATGAAACTTATTCCATCGATAATCCACAATTTGCAAGCAGTTCCATCGACATAAAAACTCCATAGTGTAGCGAACGGTCGATTTTCTAGGGTTTACCTTCCGCCCGATGGAACTCAGTGGAACCGAAGCAAGCAAATCGGTGTCACCGATTTGTATGTCTGTGTTGCTGAGAACTTTCTTGATTGAACCAAGTGCACCTTTCGGTATCACCGAAAGGGATGCCAAGTTTCGGGTAGGGAGAATGTCTATCTCGATAGCTCCAACACTTCTGCTTCGGCTGTACTGATTTTCATGTGATAGAATGTAAAACTTTGATAATATTAGTTCAAACTTTCAAAATCATCCTCATTTTGTGATGACTTATCCTATTCTACTCTTCTATACTCTATTCACAGGGTCATCATGTCAGGTTCAGACAGTCAGAATTTGCCAGAGCAAAACATCGAGATGAGTTCAGGCACGAGTCCTGAGTCCAGTTCTTTCACAGATCCAGGCACTCTCGGTTCTCATGGGTTGCCAAAGGATGCCACTAGGACAAGGAAGAGACTCAACTCAAAGGAAGAAGACTCAGATTTTGTCCCAGAAGAGGTTCTTGCTAAGAACCAAGAGAAGGCTACTAGGAAGTCGGCCAATGAGGTCATCTCATCTAGGAAGGTGGTCGGCAAAGTTTATGCTCCTTCAGAGACCTTCAAAGCACATAAGAGTGCTAGGGCAACAGTATCTTTAGCACCATCAGCTCTAGTGCCTCCAGTATCTACTCCAGCTCAATCCAGGACTTTAGTAGAAGTCTTTGCTGACGCAGTTCTCTCGACTCCGCCATCGATGATAGGAGGAGATCAGCCGCAAAACGATTATCTATATCTCTTTGTACTTTTTGGTAACTTGTGGCCAAAGGGGGAGAAGTTGTATATAGATCTTAGGCTTCAAGTGAGAGAGCGTCTGTTTTTATTTGCTGGTTTTACAAAACATTTGGTTCATCTGGTTTGACGTGAGATACTTTTGTGTTTGTGTGTGATCATACGCTGTTAGGTGTGTTGCTACTATTTCCTATCATTTAATGATTATGTGATGGTCACTCACTTTGCTTGTTATTCTGTACTATGTTGTTAACTCTAATTATTCTCGCACACCACCAAGTTGTATGTGACATGGAAGAAGTGCCCCATGTACCTAATCGATTGTGCATTTGCATTCAAACGCAAATTTAAAATAATGCACAAATTTACGGGGAGCACTTGCTTATCACATACTTCTGAAAGCGAAGATAATATTCATTGATTATATCATATGTCGAAGCTTTGATCCATATGTTGTCATCAATTACCAAAAAGGGGGAGATTGAAAGCACATTTGCTCCCTTGGTGGTTTTGGTAATTAATAACAACATATAAGGCATTGAACTAATGTTTCCACCAAGTATATTTTGGGAAATGTTCAATGATAGGATTGCCAAAAGGATTGTGGAGATTGTGGAATACCCCGAGATGCAAGGAAATAGGTTGGCAAAGCTTCAAGAAAGAGGACTCTACATTTTATATTTGTGAGAAATCACTTTGAGTCCATAGAAAAGCCAATACTATCAAAAGGGGGTAAGGTTTTGTTGGTCAATAAAATGCTCATACATGCACAAGTGATAGTCACCTAGAACACCCACAAACTATCCCACCAAAGTCTGTCCAAAGCCAAACACTCAAAATTGGTGCAACCAACATTCCACATTCGGTGCCACCGATTCCAAACCCTAGACAAACTCAGCCAAACCCTAGCTTTTCGGTGCAACCGATACTGCATTCGGTGCCACCGAGTTGGGCTGCCAACTTTCTGCTACACAAGTTCATAGTTTCGATCCCTTTGAGATTATTGGATCGACATCACCGAGATTGGAAATTCGGACCATTGGTCAACTTATCGGTGCAACCAAGATTCCGATATCGGTCTCATCGAGATTCAAAAGTTGCTAACTTTAAGTCACTTTGGTACAACCGAGATTCACACATCGGTTCCACCGAGTCTCACATATTGTGTGTAACAGTTGGATTTTTGGAGATGCCTATATATACCCCTCCACCACCACCTACTCGAGGGACAAACACTCAGAACTGTTCCCCACTCATATCTACTGATTTTCTGAGAGAGAACCACCTATCCTTGTGCTGAGGTCAAGATCTTCCACTCCAACCATGTGGATCTACATTTCTAGCCTCCCCAAATTGCTTTCCACCCAATCAATCTCTTCTACCAAGCCATATCTGTGAGAGAGTGATTGTGTGTTGAGGAGTCTATCATCTTGAAGCACAAGATCAAGGAGTTCATCGCATTACCGAACCTATTAACTTTTGGAGGGTGGTGCCTCCTAGATTGGTTAGGTGTCGCTTGGGATCCTCCTACTTCGTGTTGTGGAGTGAACCAAGAAGTTTGTAAGGGCAAAGAGATTGCCTAATTCATGAAGATCTACCCCGAGTAAGGCTAGTCCTCCATGGACATAGGCCGTCATGGTATAGTAATAAATATGAGAGGCCTACGAAGAACGATTGAATCTAGCATGATCTGTATGAGATCCTGAACACCTACTTACGTCAGTCATAACCCCACTGTGTTCTCTCTCGGATCATGTTCACGAGCAGACACGATCACGGTTACTCACATAGTTGGTGTATTTTAATTAGAGTTTACTTCAAGTTTTCTATAACCGGGTGTTAAACAAATATCCAAGTTGCCACATAACTGCGGGCACGGCTATCCGAAAGATTTAACCCTGTAGGGGTGCTCCAACTAACCCATTACAAAATTAACCACACTCCGTGGGAATGCCTCGACCGTGGATCTTGCGTTCATCATAGGTATTTCCAAAGGAATTCCAACACCTTGAGTCAACCCAAAGAAAGTCAGACTCCACACGCAAGACATTCGATAAAGGTAAAGCACATCGAGCAAGACCGCCCGACGTGTCGACGAACCCGATAAAAGCCGCGTATCTCGTTCTTAGGACACGACCGGATGAGCGCAGCATACAGTGGCCTGATAGAAATCTCCCGAGTTGCCCCGGGTTGGCCCCGCACACGACTCTATTTTGGACCAACACTCATGGGGACCACTGGCCCGGGGGTTGATTGAATTATCCACGGGTTTGCAAGCCCCTATGCAATTTTATTAAGTTGTTAAGCAAATGTAGTACCAATGTTGGGTCTTGACAGACAAGTTTTAATCTCAACCGAATAAACAAGGGGGTCCCCATAACAACCCTAAGCATGTTAGGAGCACAAAATATGGAAAACATAACACCGGTAACCAGGAACTAATGGCAGTAACAGCGGAACAAAGCACTTGGCAAAAGGCCAAAGCCATCCACAAATACCAATATATATATATATATATGCATTAAATTAAAAAACAGAATATTTTGATATCCAAATCCAGGTTAACACATGGAACAACCTGCACCTGCAACTAAGAACGCTATAAGAGGGGTCGAGCAGCGGTAACTTAGCCAATCAAAGGATTGTTAGGATGTGGAGGTTAGAGGCTGTCATGGCAACATGGGGACTGATATCAAGTTGTAGGTAGCTCAACTGTAACGATAAGAGCGAGAAAACTAGTAAGCAAAAACAGTATCGGGATCCGGGTACAATCATCTTGCCTGTTGGTTCTTCAGTGAAACAAGTAGCGGGATCCTCATAGTGGTACTCTCCTAGGTCCTCGTACTCAGTATCAACACTCGCGTCTATCCAAGAGAAACAACAACAATAAACATCCAACCAAGGTGCAATGCACATCAAAATGATGCATGATCATTTATGAAGAATTCTAACATGGAAACCCATAACTAGTCATGTTTCACGTGCAAAGTTGTTTATTAAAGAATCTGGACAGAACCTCATGTTAAGTTATTTAGACATGCATGAGCATGGCAAATATGAATGCACCATGCAAAATCGATAGAAATGCATATAAAGAACGCAAGAAACGGAGTTAGGTTCTCACGATACGCCCACGACAAGGTACGGAGGCAAAACCACAAGACCACCAAGCCATGGGCTAATTCTTGGCATTCCAAGGCAGCCACTGGACAGGTGATGAAAATGCAATCACAATTGATTCAAGAATCAATAGATTCCATGGAGCATAGCTCCCACAAGTCACAAAACAATAAAATACCAAATCTGGCACTAAACAGTAACATAGTAACTTCTACAGATCACAACTTGAGCTACAGGAATCCTACAGCCACAAACAAGATATGGACAGAATCTACTCAACACACAAATCAATTCATCCAATTACACCACTAGCAAAGGATCCACACATCAATAAGCAAGAAGAAATCAAGTTGGCATGATGAAACAACTTTCTGGGACAGTGAAAATTCCAGTTTCCTGGAATCTGAGATTATAAAGTAGCAATTTGACAGCAGTAGTTAAATATGCTAGAAAGCTCCTATTGGCAAGAAAATTAATAGAATAGTAGAAGGAAATATCTACTACAGATAACTAGCACTGGCCATTCTCAAATTCCAAACATAACACTAGATACAACCCACTCTATATGGCCAAACAATAACAACAGATCTCCCAGACTTGGCCATACTTCAGGTTGGCAGAAAACAACATCATCATAGCAACTTAAAAGCAAGGTAGCCACTGACCTGATGACTTATCATAAATAACAAAAATATTGGGACATTCCCAGCAACCTTAACTAGCAATCCCGTGTTGGCAAGAACTTAAAACCATGCATAGAATAATTCACATAAAATGGACAAAAGGGGATCACAGCAAAAAAATGCAGTTTTGTTAAGTTGCCCCAAAGTCAAATCTTACTTCACAGATGCATTCCTGGGTTGATTCTACCCCAAAATCATTACTCATACCCATATACTTGCTTGGAGCAAGAGGGAGAAAAGCTAAGTCGAAATTTGACCCATTAAGTCATGGGTGACTTAAGTCACTTATGCACATGAATGAAAATGGCCCAAAATAGCATGTACTCTATTAATACTAGTTGTAAATGGTTAAATAGCAACTAAGTAACATGATATCATGGCCTAGCATCAATAGCAAGGATGAAACTAACTAGAAGAGAAACTATGCTTACTATGCACATAAAAGAGAACACCTACACATGGAGCTACTCATGCACTTGTGTGTGTAAGTCTAACATACACACACCTCTCATTACATCTACACACCAAACACACAATCACACCACACTCCAACATGCGTGTATATAGGCACACATGCACTTTCATACATGTATGCCCACATACACATACACACACCTACACACTACACCCACTGGCACAACTACATCTCACATGCACATGTAATTTTGTATAAGCACACACATTCATGTGCACCCATACATGCAATATGTATACACATTCACATACACACACTCACATGTCCATCAAACACACACCTACACAAGTGAGTGCATGTAGAACGTACACACACAACACAAGTCACATACACCACATATGTGCACTTGCCTCCCCACACACACATGTGTGTATGCCACATGCACACACATATATCACACACACCCTACACACTACATATGTGCATACACACATATGCACTACACTACCTACACACACAACAGAAAAAAAAGAAACACCACACATACACTCAAACATGTGCACACACATACAAGCAAGAGAGAAAGAAAAATAAAAGAAAGAAAAAGATAACACACAACAAAAAGAAGGGGAGGGGCTCGGGATCGAACCCGAGTCCTCCTGGTCGATCTCCCCTGGTGCTACCACTACGCTACACTCTCGATGCTTAACAGAGGAGGGGTCAGCCTGCTTATCCACACACAAACTAGCGTTTACTGACGAAACTGAATCCTGAAATAGAGCAACGGCGACAGGCGATGGCGGCGGCCAAATTCTGGCGACACATGCGGATCCGGCAACCCTAACTACTCACGCACACGCGGGGACAGCCGGGGAACCCATTCCCCTGCTCACCTTGCGGTGAGGAGGAAGGAGGCGAGCGACAGGTGCTGCTCTTGCTACCGACGGCGACAGAACTAACGAGCTGCGTGCGGAGGAAGAGGCTACGGGTACCAGCGGCTCACGTTTGGGAAGGCGATGATGGGCCGGATGCGTTGTAGTCAAGGACGGGGAAGAAGAGGGCCAGAGACGAAGCAAGGGAAGAAAATGGCGGCAACAGGCTTCCGGCGACGACGAGGAAAAAGAAGAAGCCGCAGCCTTGGCGTCCCTCGAGGAAGCAGAGGATATCGAGGAGGAAGAAGCGATGATGGCACGACCCCAACGACCTCCTGCTCAAGTGGCTCGCCGGAGAAGCTCCCGCGGCAGCGAGCAACTACTCTGAACCTCACCTTTTACCTCTCTGGAGCCTCTGAATCTCAGCTTGCCGGGGACAAGAGAGGAGGAAGAGAAGGGGGGCGGCGACGCGAGGAGGGAGAGAAACCCTAGGGGGAACAGCACGCACATCGAGGGAACTATAAAGGCGACGGGGCAGATGGCGACGGCGACGGAAAAGGCGAGGCGGAGCTCTGCCTCTCTCATACTAAACTTACAGAGAGAAGACGGGAGCAGGTAGCCGTCCCTGCTCACGTGGGCTGGGCCACGGCCCACTCTCTCTCTCACTCACATTAGAAATAACAGGAAGGGGTTTTCCCTTTTTTTCTAAAACCAGCCACAAAACATATAAAAGCCCTGAGAAAAGAAAAGGTTTTAGAGAAAAGTAAAATATGTTTGTGGATGAAATAAAGAGCCCTATTTAATAAAAATAATAAGTTGACTTATAGAGCAGGTAATTTATTTAATATATAAAATGGCAGCTCCTGTTAATTTAAATCACAAATACAACAAACCCCTAACATCAAATCTATCATGCTCACAATTCATAAAACACATGGGACCACCTCTTGAACATTTTTAAACAATTTTAAAACAACTTAAATTTGATGATAATAATAATAGGAAGAAAGGGGTTATTGGAAGGGGATGTTGCAAAGGAAAAGAGAGGGGAAAGAAGAGGAGATGCACACATGGATCCAACCACACACAACACCTCACACATACATAGCAAACTTACACCACCATCACCTCACAACAAGGCACATGAAACACACATGGCAAGAAAAAAAAGGAATGCATGATGACATGATGCATGAATGCAAACCACACATGATGCCAAGTTGGAAAACATCTCATAGCTCATGATACAAGATTCATACAAGGGTTACAAGCCAAATAAGGTAGGGAGAACACTTGGGCTGTCACAACTCTCCCACACTACAAGAGGATCTCGACCCAAGATCTAGGAACGAAAGAAGTCTGGAAATTCGGAACGGAGAAGGTCCTCGCGTTCCCAAGTAGCTTCTTTGTCGGAATGATGAGACCACTTCACCTTCAGGAACTTGATAGATTTGTTGCGAGTCTTACACTCAGTTTCTTCAAGAATAGCAACTAGGTGCTCATGATAAGAGAGATCTTCTTGGAGATCGAAGTCTTGGAGGTCAGTAGTCCTTTCAGGAGTCTTGAAACATTTCTAGAGCTGAGAAACATGGAAGACATCATGCACATTTGGGAAATTTGGAGGAAGCTCTAGTTGACATGCAAGACCACCTCTCTTGCCAATAACTTTGAAAGGACCAACGAAACGAGGAGCTAGCTTCCCTTTAATTCCAAACCGCTGAGTGCCCTTCATGCGAGAGACTCTGAGATAGACTAGATCATCCACTTGGAAGGAAACATCCCGATGTTTGTTATCATAATAACTCTTCTGTCGGGACTGAGCTGCTTTGACATTCTCACGAATGACATGGCACATTTCTTCTGCTTCAGTGATCATGTCATTGCCCAATATCTGACGCTCAGCGGTTTCAGACCAGTTAAGCGGGTACGACACTTTCTTCCGTAGAGAATCTCGAAAGGGGCCTTGCCTGAGCTAGCTTGGAAGCTATTGTTGTATGAGAATTCGGCATATGGAAGGCAGTCTTCCCACTTCATGCCGAACGAAATCACACAGGCTCTGAGCATATCTTCAAGGATCTGATTGACTCTCTCAACTTGACCACTTGTCTGCGAATGGAACGTAGTGCTGAAACAGATTTTGGTACCCATAGCAGACTGGAAGGACTCCCAAAACTTGGAAGTAAAGAGGCTTCCACGATTAGAAGAGATGAGGTGAGGAATACCATGCAAAGACACTATCCTTGACGTATACAACTCTGCAAGCTGAGCTGCGGAGATAGATTCTTTGACTCGCAGGAAATGAGCAACTTTTGATAGCTTGTCGATAACCACAAAGATGGCATCGTTGCCTCTCTTGGACTTGGGAAACCCAGTGACGAAATCCATCTCAACATGATCGAATTTCCACTTTGGGATAGGCAAAGGCTGAAGAAGGCCTGCTGGACGTTGATGTTCTGCCTTCACTCTGTGACAAACATGACACTCGTTCACGAACTGAGCAATTTCATGTTTCATGCGAGTCCACTAGAAGGTTTGCTTGAGATCCTGATACATCTTTGAACTGCCTGGATGAATGGATAGGAGAGAATTATGTGCTTCATCCATGATAACCTTTCTGAGATCACCTTTTGGAACCACAAGATGGTCCTCGAAGAACAAGGTATCTTTGTCATCAATACGAAAGCACTTATACTTCGGAATGCTCTTGGCCACACCTTTCTTCACTTTCTTCACCATAGCGTCAAGAAGCTGCGCTTGGCGAACCTGATCTTCCAAAGTCGGAGAGACTTGAAGATTGGCAAGAAATCTCTACGGAATCATCTGAAGGTTGAGCTTGCGGAATGCTTCAAAAAGCTCAGGCTGAAGAGGCTTCAGAATGAGACTATTGCAGTACGCCTTACGGCTGAGCATGTCTGCAATGACATTTGCTTTCCCCAGAGTATACGCATTGCTTGGGTTGAAGTCTTCAAGCATTTCCACCCAATGAGATTTCCGAAGATTGGGATTGGGTTGAGTGAAAATGTACTTCAAGCTCCTGTGATCGGTGTACACCTCAACTGGTCTACCCAACAACAAATGCCTCCAAGTCATTAGAGCATGCTCAACTACCGCCAACTCAAGATCATGAGTCGGGTAGTTCTTCTCGGCAGGTTTCAACTAACGCGAGGTATAAGCAACAATCTTCTTGTCTTGCATGAGAACACCACCAAGACCTTGGAGAGAAGCATCACAGAAAACTTGGAAAGGCTTGGACTGCACTGGAGGGACAAGAACTGGAGCTGAAGTCAATCTCTGCTTTAGTGTATTGAACGCCACATCACACTCAGGAGACCAAACATACTTGACGCTCTTCTGGAGGAGATTGGACAGAGGCTTAGCAATTTG
Source organism: Hordeum marinum (assembly GCA_022496015.1). NCBI lineage: Eukaryota > Viridiplantae > Streptophyta > Magnoliopsida > Poales > Poaceae > Hordeum > Hordeum marinum. Next base: position 259,578,801 of record CM039674.1, on the reverse strand, counting down.
AGATAATTCTCCACGAATCTTCTGCAATAACTAGCAAGCCCGAGGAAGCTCTGAAGTTGCTTCACATTCTGAGGAGGTTCCCACTTCAAGATTGCCTCAACTTTCTAAGGGTGCACTTTAATTCCCTCGGCAGAGATGACATGCCCAAGGTACAACATTTCATTGAGCCAAAACTCACACTTGGAAAACTTGGCATAGAACCGATCCTCTCTTAACTTGTCAAGCACAAGGTGGAGATGCTCTAGATGATCTTCTTCTGTCTCCGAGAACACAAGGATATCATCTAGATAGACCAAGACGAATTCATTCTTGAAAGGAGAGAAATGAAATTCATCATTCTTGAGAAGGTTGGAGGAGCATTAGCAAGACCAAACGACATGACGGTGTACTCATAAGAGCCAAAACTCGTCCTGAAAGCGGTCTTAGGAATGTCCTCTTCGCGAATGCGAATCTGATGATAACCCATGCGAAGATCAAGCTTCGAGAAAACCTTGGCACCTTTTAGTTGTTCAAACAACTCATTGATGTTGGGAAGTGGGTACTTGTTTCTGATTGTCTTCTTGTTCAATGGCCGGTAATCAACACAAAGTCAATCCGTGCCATCTTTCTTCTTGACAAACAAAACACCACAACCCCATGGAGAAGAACTTGGTATGATCAGACCCAGATATTCTTGCTCATCTAGCTGCTTCTTCAACTCTTTCAGCTCTTCGGGGCCAAGTTTATACGGGCACTTACAGACCAGTTCAGTTCCGGGCTCGAGATCGATCACGAACTCGACTGGTCGGTGCGGAGGCATTCCTGGCAATTCTTCTGGAAAGACATCTTCATACTCACAAACCATCGGAATTTGAGAAATCACTGAGATTTCACCCTTCTCATTAAGAGCAAAGAGACGAATTGTGTCATCGCGAGCTGCGAAAATAATCACGTCTTCTGAAGGATGAGTCAGCTTGACTTCTTTTTCTTTGCAATCAATATGAGCCTTATTCATAGCCAGGAAGTCCATGCCCAGAATGAGATCAATATCAGAATTCCCAAGAACAATTGGAGAAGCTAGAAAAGAATAATTTCCCATCTTGATAGAAACATCCGGGACAATGCGATTGGAATTCAACATCTTATCGGGCGACACCACAGACAAGGGCTTATGCAAATCTTGATAATCAAACTCATTCTTGACAAAGAAAGTACGAGACATGAAAGCTTGCGATGTACCAGAATCAAATAACACTTTTGCAGGAATAGAATTAACTGAGAGGTTACCCATGATCACATCATTGGACTGCTCTGCTTCATCTACATTCACCATATTCACTCTTGCGGTCTTGGGATTATGCTTGACCATAGCACTGCCTGGAGGCTTGACAGGAGGAGGAGGCGAAAGACGCCGCTGGTTGCACTTGTTTGCATAGTGGCCCTTCTGACCACACTTGTGACAAGTCACCTCAAAAAGCGGAAGAACATTGCCTGGAGGAGGAACAAGAACACCCTTGGACACCTGGGATCTCTGCTGGAATCCTGGGTTGGGTGGGTGGGAAGAACCACGACCACCGAACTGCTTCTGCTGTTGAGGAGGACGAAACGGAGGAGGATTAGGCACCCAATACTTCTGCTGCTTTGAAACCATCTGAGAGCCGGAAGAAGAAGAATATGAATCCCTTGAACACTTCTTAGAGTTCTCCAACTTGAGCTGAGCTGCTTCAATCTTCAAAGCCATGTTATAGAATTGATCAAACTCAGGAGGCTCTCCAAGAACTAGGCTTGGCAGAAGCTCATCCTTGAGACCACCTCTGAACTGATAGATCATAGCTTTGTCATCTGGAACATCTTGCTTGGCATAACGGGCTAGATTCTGGAACTCGATGTTGTACTGATAGACAAACTTGCTTCCCTGCTTCAGGTGCCTGAACTTCTCACGCATTTCTTCCACAAAGCTTGTTGGAATGTAATGAGCCCTGAAGTCACGATGGAAATCGTCCCAAGTAATGTAACATCCCAAAATTCCATTTTGGAATGTTATGATATATAGCTATGCATCATCATCATATTGTTTGAGAGAATATAATGGTTGAAGTGCTTCCTTTGAATTTCTGAAATGTCACTTTCACCTTTCCCTTTTTCTTGTTTCACCAATTAGAAAACCTCTGGAAAAGTTCAAAGAAAAGAGGGGAGTAACATGACACTCCACACCAGGGGCATCTTGGTGAAATATTTGAACAATAAAACCAGGGGGCTATTTGAAAAATTATTGCAAAAGGATTTAAAATCAAAATAGCAATTTCTAAAAATAATTTTTTTCAAACTATTCAATATGACAGAGGAAAAATGTTCATTGAATAGCATTACTTCTCCTGATCATTTTTATATATATATTTCCTATATTTGGAAATGTTTTGAATGCTTTTAAATGAGTTTTACTGCTCTGGATATTAAACCGGAAACGTTTTAATTTGAACCAGGCCGGCCCACAGTAGTTAAGTCCCGAAACCGCTCTGAGCCGACCGACCGACGCGCTGACGCCGCCCTCCCTCTCTCTGACGGCCTGTCCCCACCGCCCGATCCCGAAGACGCCGCGGTCGCCTTCCTCCTCGCGTCGACAGAACATCGCCGGCGATTGCTCCTCTCCAAATCTCCCTCCTCTTTCCTTCCCCGACCACCGCACCGGCCCTATAAGTAGCCCCGACCCTCCGCTCCTCATTCCACCCCTGAGCCCCCACTCTACCTCGCCAGAGCACTGCGCACACCATTGCCGGAGTTCGGATCCCCACCGAAGCTCCCGGAGCTCGTGCCCGTCGCCTCTGTAGTCCCCACTCCGCTCTGTCGCCAGCAGAGTACGCCGGAGACCCGCCGCCATCGTTTGAAGCTCTCGGACACCGTCCCCAACCACCGGAGCGCTGCCCCTGATGACCCCGTCACCTCGGCCTCGCCGGAGAACTCCATCGTCGGCGACCCCTTTCTTTGTCAGCCCTCTCCCCTCCTTGGACCGTTCGATCGAAGATCAACGCGTCAGATTAGATCGTTTTAAAACCCGAACCGGTACGTGCTAAGCTTCGGTCACCCGCCCACAAACGCCCGCACGCACACCCTCTCGGCCAACCACGACCCGCCACGTAGCCCCTGTCCGATGAGTTTTATTTTTTCCTTTTTCTGATTCTGTTTTAGAAAGCAGAATGTTTTCTGTTTTTGTTTTTGGTATATATTTTAAACTATTTAGAGTTTTTAGTTGATTCTTTTTGCATTAGTTCACATATTTGATGTAGTTTATGTCTGTATGCTTAGATTTCAAATTTTACCTTTAGATTTTGAATCTAATCAAATTTGTTTAAATTACTAAAATATGTATAACTATAGATTAAAATATATTTTTGAGTGAATCTTTTTGCCACTGTTTGGTATTAGTTAAATCTATATTTATACATGATTTGAGTTTTTTTTTGAATAAATTTAGTTACTGTTTTTAACAAAAACAGAATCTGTTTAGTTCTTAATATAGTTTAGTTATCTTAATTTTAATTTAACTTGAATCTGAATTAGTTTAACTTTTGTTAATAATTTCATGAGTTTCTGTTGTTTCAAATATTTAGGTAACATTACTTGCTAATACTTAGAATGATTGTTTAGTTTTATACCATGTTGTTATAGGAAACTTTATATCTTTTTCATTAGGTATTGTTTTATAAAAACAATTTAATTTTACTTTCACAAACTAGCTAGATGATTAAGTTAGATTTCTAATAAATAATTTATCAATCCATTCTGTTAAGTAATATGATGATAATAATATTAGTGTTAATAATATTATTGTTATGGTTTCCTATTCCAAAGTTATTGGAACATTCTAGTTATTTTCATTTTAGTAGTGTTTCTTTACACAAAAGTTTTAGTGAATTTGATCTTGTTCACTAAATTGATTTTCTTTACTATGTCTTTTCTACTAGCTATTGCTTGGTTGTTTGTGCTAAAGTGGTAGTAGTAGAAGTTTTTGACACTAAAAATTTTGTGAGTCAAAACTATTTTTATTTCTTTCTCTTGATTGATACTATTGAATGGTTTTAGTATTGTTTGTTCAACCTTGCTGAATTGTGTGATTTGTTTTGTATTTATGCTTATGGTGTGCTCTTGCTTGATTCGTTAGATCATCCGGAGTGCGAAGCTTGTTATCTAGAGTCACTCGAGTACGAGGATCGTCAGCAAGGCAAGTCACTTTGACCATGTATACCTATGTTTTTATTGCATTAGTTCTTCCATCACCCCAATTGCATGCAAAGTAGGTAAATTGGAAACTTGATTACACTTGTTGTAGTATCATCTGGTAGGTACCCCTCAACCCTTTGACACATTGGCCCTAGGAAACGTTGTTTTACATTTTGCTATGCTATTAGTAGACGGGGTTGGTTTTGTGATTCATGAGAGTTGTGAGTTAATAATTTCAAGACCTACATGATGATCAAGTCTTCAAGACTCCAAGTTTTCAACTTACCTCTGGGTGGATGATGGTTGAACGGCGCCCTAGAGAAACTAGTGGTTAGCCTAGATGATGCTGGAGATGTGCCAGTATTCATGCGGCAAGGTCCGCCTAGGCACAAAGAGATGGATGGACGCTTCAAGACCCAAGGCTTACCTGCACAGCCACAAGTCATTATGGGCTCTGGCTTGGTTGGATATCGTGGTGACCCTCGACAGGCGGTGCTACAAGAGGTAGAAGAACGGTAGGAAAGGATGGGCACTGACAGAGTCTCAGGGAAACCCTTTAAAAGACCATGTTTTGGTCATCCGTTTCTCAAACACCATGAAGTGCGAGAAGTCCAACAGAGGCGACCAAATCTTGTGGGGAACATGTGCAAAACTTGTGAGTTCCACACATGTTTAGATTATCTCATGAGTTGGCCTTCGGCCACTTTATTGTAATCATTATTGTAATAAAGGACTCGATATGAGATTTTGATTAATTTGTCCTGTGTGATTTCCCTTTGATATATAGATTGATGTACCGTGTGTGTACCAGCATGAACTTGGGATGGTACAGAAACACCGGAGATTTGACCTTTCAGGTCGGGTCGCTATAGAGATGGTATCAGAGCACACGCTGACCATAGGACGTAACCTCTAGGATTGGAAAAGCCTTAGGATTTATTTCTCTTTTGTCTTTAAAATTCGTATACTCTCATCTACTCATTTCTGACTTCCCTCCGATTATTTCAAAATTTATAGATGGCCACCTTCATCCCAGTTTTGATCATGGAGTTTTGCCAGCCTGACGCAACGATGCCCTTTGGCAAGGAGCTCATGAGGATCGTCAGGGATGTGAGGATTGCTTTGCCGAGCATCACCAGGACTCCTATCATGTCTTTTCCACAAGACGGACGATACAGGATCGAGGTGCACATCCCCGGGAAGACCTTTGGGAATCGGAAGGAACCCATCGACTTCAAGTTTGTGGCACCCAGCTGGATACTTGGAAGAGACATGGCCATTCATCGTGCCCTTGGATGTATTCAGGAGGAATACAGAGGTGGAACCATTTCAACAGGACTCAGCGTAGTTGTTCGCGGGGATGCCAATGGAAACATCATAACCACTCCCACTGAAGACACCACCATTTCCTATATCCAGACCTTGGAGACGCACGTCAGGACCTTGGAGCTTCGGGTACATGCCGACACGAATACGATCAAGAGGCTGATGAACCGCGAGATTGACCTCGAAGCCAACTTACGGGAAGCCGAGTACGAGCATGAGTATGAGGTGAAGGATTTCTTAGAGAGGATCGACAACCTGAACACTCGCATCGCAACTCTGGAGGAATAGATGGACATGGGTGAAAATCTTCATCCCGAAGGAGACATGGCTCCTTTGATCAGCAACGATGATGACTATGGGGAGAGCACCACCGGAGGAGACCAATTCACCATGTACTTTTGAGGACAACTTTAGTTATGCCCCCATGTATCTTCATTTTTTTCGTCGTTAAAGCGTAGGTTGATGTTTAGTCTGAATGGAGATTTGTATCTCGATGTTTGATCTTGAGTTGAATAAATGAATGAGTATTTGGTGTGATATGTTTGTTGCATTGCATATGGGTAGTGAATTTCCATTTTCGGTCATTGTTCTATGCTAATTCTCACCCCTCTAAAAACAGCAAGATGCCTCCGCGACGTGAGCTCGACTTCACTTTCCCGCCAGAGCTCACCCAACTTCTTCAGCAGCAGAACACCCTGATGCAGCTGTTGATTCAGAATTAGACCAACAACCACAACAACCACCCTCCACCCCAAGGCGACAACCTCACCCATTTTCTAAGACAGAATCCCCCAACTTTCTCCAGTAGCACAGAGCCCATTGTGGCAGATGACTGGCTCCGCAAGATGGAGAGGGAACTCACCACCGCAGGATGCACTGAGGCTGAAAAAGTGCATTTTGCCACCCATCAACTGGAGGGCCCAGCAACTTCATGGTGGGAGAACTACACCACCACGTACCCCATTACCGATGTGTCTTGGGAGCAGTTCAAGCAAGCTTTCCACACCGCACATGTCTCAGCTGGAGCCATGAGCCTGAAGAAGCGTGAGTTTCGCAACTTACGCCAGGGGAACCGTTCCGTGGCCCAGTTCGTGGACGACTTCAGCACATTGGCTCTTTATGCACCAGGAGATGTGGCCAATGATGCAGCCAAGCAGGAAAAGTTCTTGGAAGGGCTAAATGATGAGTTGAGCGTGCAGCTGATGGTGGCTACCTTCAGCAACTACTAGGAGCTGGTAGACAAGGCCCTCATCTTGGAGGGGAAGCAGCAGCAAATTCAGAACCGCAAGAGGAAGTATGCACAGAGGAAGTCTACCTCTGGAGCTCATCAGAAGCCCCGCTACTCCCCGTACTCAGGAAATACTGGATCAGGGACCGGTAAGTATGGAGGACACACTCATCCAGTGCACAACCATGGAGGCCACCACCATGGAGGAAATGGGAATAATCATCCCAACAATGGCAGCTTCAAGAATGATAATGGAAGTGGGAATGGCAACCAACACCGTCCCGCTCCAGCTCCGAAGGATCTGAACCACATCACATGCTTCAAGTGTCAGAAGACAGGGCACTATGCCACTGAATGCCCTCAAAACAAGCAAGGGAATGGAAACAGCAACTCCGCAGCTAAGAAGCCAAATCCATTTCCTCGTGCCCAGGTGAACCACCTCGATGTGGAAGAAGTCTATGATCAGCCCGAGACTGTGGTTGGTAAGTTTTTATTGCATTCACGTCCAGTTATGGTACTTTTTGATTCTGGTGCAACTCATTCATTCATATCAAGGGTAGTTGTGGAAAAGTATGGTTTACCCACCAGAACCCTTAGTCAGCCCATTAAGGTCAATTCCCCAGGAGGAATGATGATGGCAGGGATAGGATGCCACACCCTGAAACTTCACATAGGAAACCATGTTTTTCCTACCGACCTCATCGTCTTAGAATCCCAGGGATTGGATGTAATCCTAGGCATGGATTTGATGACCAAGTATGATGGAAACCTTGATTGCCCCAGCAAGTCTATTTCACTCACCACTCTGGAGAACAAGAGCATTAAGTATGTATCCCGACGCACACAGATGAGCGCTCGGCTAAATTCCCTCATAGGAGTTGTTCATGAGGAAGTACCGGTTGTACGAGACTTTCCAGATGTATTCCTAGAGGAATTACCAGGCATGCCACCAGATAGGGAGATTTAGTTTCTGATAGAGCTACTACCAGGGACAGCCCCAATTTCCAAGAGACCCTATCGGATGCCCGCAAATGATTTAGTGGAAATCAAGAAGTAGATTAAGGAGCTATTGGACAAGGGATATATTTGCCCAAGTTCATCACCTTGGGGAGCCCCAGTTGTTTTGGTGGAGAAGAGAGATAAAACCTTGAGGACGATGGTCGATTATCGAGCATTGAACGAGGTGACTATCAAGAATAAGTACCCTCTGCCGATGATTAATTACCTGTTTGACCAGCTAGTAGGCGCCAAAGTATTCTCCAAGATCGATCTTCGATCAGGGTATCACCAACTAAAGATTCGTGAACAGGATATACCCAAAACAGCTTTCACCACCAGGTATGGCTTTTACGAGTATACAGTCATGTCCTTTGGTTTGACTAATGCTCCTGCCTACTTCATGAATTTGATGAACAAAGTGTTTACGGAATACTTGGACAAGTTTGTCATGGTGTTCATCGATGACATTTTGATATTCTCCAAGAGCGAGGAAGAACACAAGGAACACTTGTGTTTAGTTCTCGAGAAGCTTAGAGAGCATCAGTTGTACGCCAAGTTCAGTAAATGTGAATTCTGGCTGACGGAAGTCGGATTCCTTGGACATTTTATTTCCGGAGAAGGAATAGCAGTAGATCCCGCTAAGGTTGAAGCAGTCACTGGGTGGAAGTCACCCACCTCAGTTAAGGAGATCCGCAGTTTTCTCGGACTTGCCGGATATTACCGGAGATTCATTGAGAATTTCTCAAAGATTGCCAAGACCATGACAGAGTTGTTGAAGAAAGAGTCTAAGTATATCTGGACTGAGGAATGTGAAGCCAGTTTCCAGGAGTTGAAGAAACATTTGGTCATAGCCCCAGTGTTGATACTGCCAAATCTTCGGAAGGACTTCCAGGTTTATTGTGACGCATCCCGTCAAGGACTTGGAGGAGTACTCATGCAAGAGGGAAAAGTGGTAGCATATGCATCCAGATAGCTACGACCCCATGAGTCGAATTATGTCACCCATGATTTGGAACTAGCAGCCGTAGTGCACGCACTCAAGACGTGGAGACATTTCCTTATCGAAAATAGTTGTGATGTGTACACTGATCATAAGAGCCTGAAATATATCTTCACGCGGAAGGAATTGAACCTCAGACAGAGGAGATGGTTACAGTTAATCAAGGACTATGACATAAGATTACATTACCATCCAGGAAAGGCAAATGTTGTGGCAGATGCTTTGAGTTAAAAGAGTTACGTGAACACACTCATAGCCGGAGGATTACCCCAGGAGTTAACCAAAGATCTCAGAGAGCTTCGATTAGAGATAGTTCCGCAAGGATATGTTGCCAAACTTGAGATTCAGTCCACCTTGACGAAAGAATTCGAGAAGCCCAGAAATCAGACAATGAGATAGCTGAGATAAAGCAGAGAATGAAGGAAGGCAAGGCTAAAGGTTTTCGTGAAGATGAACAGGGTACATTATGGTTTGAGAACCGAATCTATGTGCCCCATGACCCAGAGCTCAGGAAGTTGATACTTCAAGAAGCCCACGATTCACCAAACTCGATACACCCAGGCAACACCAAGATGTACCTGGACTTGAAGGAAAGTTACTGGTGGACAGGTATGAAGAAAGATATTGCCGAACATGTTGCGGTATGTGATGTTTGTCAGCGAGTAAAGGCGGAACATCGGAAACCAGTAGGGTTACTCCAACCTTTGCCGATACCTGAGTGGAAATGGGATAAGCTTGGTATGGACTTCATCAAAGGACTACCCAGGACCCGTTCAGGATATGATTCCATTTGGGTAGTGGTCGATCGGTTGACCAAGGTGGCTCATTTCATTCGAGTGAAAACCACCTACACCAGTGCTAAGATAGCCAAGATATATATGACCACGATCGTATGTCTGCATGGAGTTCCGAGGAGTATCGTGTCAGATATAGGAACACAATTTACCTCAAAGTTTTGATATCAGCTACATGAAACTTTGGGTACAAGACTGGAGTTCAGTACAACTTTTCATCCGCAGACCGATGGACAGACTGAGAGAGTCAACCAGATTCTGGAGGACATGTTGAGAGCATGTGCGCTAGACTATGGGTCCAGTTGGGATGACAACTTACCTTATCCAGAGTTCTCATACAATAACAGTTATCAGACCAGTCTGAAGATGGCCCCTTTCGAAGCTTTATACGGAAGGAGGTGCAGAACACCATTGACGTGGGATGGTGTTGGAGACCGACAACTTTTTGGTCCCGATCTTCTCAGAGATTCTGAAGATAAGGTCAAACTGATTCGAGACCGACTCAAGATAGCTCAATCTCTGCAAAAGAGCTATGCTGATAGCAAACGCAAGGAGCTGACATATGAAGTAGGGGATCGAGCATATCTCCGTGTGTCCCCACTTCGAGGAATCAAGAGGTTTGGTGTTAAAGGAAAGTTAGCACCCAGATTCATAGGCCCCTACAAAATTCTGGAATGTAGAGGAGAAGTTGCATACAAGCTGGAATTGCCGGAAGGACTGTCCGGAGTTCATGATATTTTCCATGTTTCCCAGTTGAAGAAATGCCATGCTGAGATGGCTGATATTCCTTTGAGAGACACAGTGCCCCTAGAGGCCATACAACTTGACAATGACCTGACCTACAAGCAGAAGCCTGTCAGAATCCTCGAGACTACCAACAGAGTTACCAGTAGCAAGATCATCAAGTTATGTAAGGTTCTGTGGAGTCACCACACTGAGGAAGAAGCCACCTGGGAACGCGAAGAAGATCTTCGTAGAGACCACCTGCACCTATTTTCTAGCCAACCCGAATCTCGAGGGCAAGATTCATCTTAAGGTGGGTAGGTTTGTAACATCCCAAAATTTCATTTTGGAATGTTATGATATATAGCTATGCATCATCATCATATTGTTTGAGAGAATATAATGGTTGAAGTGCTTCCTTTGAATTTCTGAAATGTCACTTTCATCTTTCCCTTTTTCTTGTTCACCTATTTGAAAACCTCTGGAAAAGTTCAAAGAAAATAGGGGAGTAACATGACACTCCACACCAGGGGCATCTTGGTGAAATATTTGAACAATAAAACCAGGGGGCTATTTGAAAAATTATTACAAAAGGATTTAAATCAAAATAGCAATTTCTGAAAATATAGCATTAATTCTCCTGATCACTTTGATATATATATTTACTATATTTGGAAATGTTTTGAATGCTTTTAAATCAGTTTTACTGCTCTGGATATTAAACAAAACGTTTTAATTTGAACCAGGCCGGCCCACAGCAGTTAAGTCCCGAAACTGCTCCGAGCCGACCGACCGACGCGTTGACGCCGCCCTCCCTCACTCTGACGCCCTGGCCTCACCGCCCGATCCCGAAGACGGCACGGTCGCCTTCCTCCTCACGTTGACAGAACATTGCCGGCGATTCCTCCTCTCCGGATCTCCCTCCTCTTACCTTCCCCGACCACCGCACCGGCCCTATAAGTAGCCCCGACCCTTCGCTCCTCATTCCACCCCCGAGCCCCCACTCTACCTCGCCAGAGACCTGCCTGCACCATCGCCGGAGTTCGGATCCCCACCGAAGCTCCCGGAGCTCGTGCATGTCGCCTCTCTAGTCCCTACTCCCCTCCGTCGCCACCAGAGTACGCCGGAGACCCGCCGCTGTCGTTTGAAGCCCTCGGACACCATCCCCAACCACCGGAGCGCCGCCCCCGACGACCTCGTCGCCTCGGCCTCGTCGGAGAACTCCATCGCCGGCGACCCCTTTCTCTGTAAGCCCTCTCCCCTCCCTGGACCGTTTGATCGAAGATCAACGCGTCAGATTAGATCATTTTAAAACCCGAACCGGTACGTGCTAAGCTTTGGTCACCCGCCAGCAAACGCCCGGACGCACACCCTCTCGGCCAACCACGACCTGCCATGTAGCCCTTGTCCGTTGAGTTTTATTTTTTCCTTTTTCTAATTCTGTTTTAGAAAACATAATGTTTTCTGTTTTTGTTTTTGTTATATCTTTTAAACTATTTAGATTTTTTAGTTGATTCTTTTTGAATTAGTTCTCATATTTGATGTAGTTTATGTTTGTATGCTTAGATTTCAAATTTGAACTTCAAATTTTGAATCTAATCAAATTTGTTTAAATTACTAAAATTTGTATAACTATAGTTTAAAAATATATTTTTGAGTGAATCTTTTTGCCACTGTTGGGTATTAGTTAAATCTATCTTTCTACATGATTTGAGTATTTTTTTGAATAAATTCAGTTACTGTTTTTAACAAAAACAGAATCTGTTTAGTTCTTAATATAGTTTAGTTATCTTAATTTTTATTTAACTTGAATCTGAATTAGTTTAACTTTTGTTAATAATTTCATGAGTTTCTGTTGTTTCAAATATTTAGGTAACATTAATTGCTAATATTTATAATGATTGTTTAGTTTTATACCATGTTGTTATAGGAATCGTTATATCTTTTTCATTAGGTATAGTTTTATAAAAACAATTTACTTTTACTTTCACAAACTAGCTAGATGATTAAGTTAGATTTCTAATAAATAATTTTAGTAATTCCATTCTGTTAAGTAATATGATGATAATAATATTAGTGTTAATAATATTATTGTTATGGTTTCCTATTCCAAAGTTATAGGAACATTCTAGTTATTTTCATTTTAGTAGTGTTTCTTTACACAAAAGTTTTAGTGAATTTGATCCTGTTTACTAAAATTGATTTTCTTTACTATGTCTTTTCTACTAGCTATTGCTTGGTTCTTTGTCTTAAAGTGGTAGTAGTAGAAGTTTTTGACACTAATAATTTTGTGAGTCAAAACTATTTTTATTTCTTTCTCTTGATTGATACTATTGAATGGTTTTAGTACTGTTTGTTCAACCTTGATGAATTGTGTGATTTTTTTTGTATTTATGCTTGTGGTGTGCTCTTGTTTGATTCGTTAGATCATACAGAGTGCGAAGCTTGTTATCTAGAGTCACTCGAGTATGAGGATCGTCAGCAAGGCAAGTCACTTTGACCATGTATACCTATGTTTTTATTGCATTAGTTCTTCCATCACCCCAATTGCATGCAAAGTATGTAAATTGGAAACTTGATTACACTTGTTGTAGTATCATGTGGTAGGTACCCCTCAACCCTTTGACACATTGGCCCCGGGAAAAGTTGTTTTACATTTTGTTATGCTATTAGTAGACTGGGTTGGTTGTGTGATTCATGAGAGTTGGGAGTTAATAATTTCAATACCTACATGATGATCAAGTCTTCAAGACTCCAAGTTTTCAACTTACCTCTGGGTGGATGATGGTTGAACGGCGTCGTGGAGAAACCAGTGGTTAGCCTAGATGATGCTGGAGATGTGCCAGTATTCATGCGGAAAGGTCCACCCAGGCACAAAGAGATGGATGGACGCTTCAAGACCCAAGGCTTACCTGCACAGCCACAAGTCATTATGGGCTCTGGCTTGGTTGGATATCGTGGTGACCCTCGACAGATGGTGCTATGAGAGGTAGAAGAACGGTAGGAAAGGATGGGCACCGAAAGAGTCTCAGGGAAACCCTTTAAAAGACCATGTTTTGGTCATCCATTTCTCAAACACCATGAAGTGCGAGAAGTCCAACGGAGGCGACCAAATCTTGTGGGCAACGTGTGCAAAAACTCTGCAGAGTACCGAAACCTAATCGATTAGCCGTGTCCATGGTCATGGACAGTTTGAGCCAAAGGAACGGAAACTATTTGGAACTCTCAACACAATTAATTATATTGAGGTGGGTTATTAATGTCAACTTGGGTATGAGAATTGGTTGGTGGAACCATCTCATTAATTTACCAACATTGTAGTAATTATGCCTTTGCCCTCTCTTGTTGTAGGGAAAATTTGGCTTTACGCAAAAACTTACTACCCCACCTGCCATATTTGCATATAGACTAGATGATTATTTTACCCCCTCTCCTGTGACTTTGCCAGCATATTCAATATGCTGACCCATATGGCTGCAACGTATCATGTTGCAGAGTACTTTTTTGACTAGGAGTGAGGATACGCTCTACGCTCGGTGAGATGCCCTTGGAGTCAGATGGACTTATCTACCTTTGGAGCTTCCACAAGTTTATGGTTTAGTTTATCTCATGAGTTGGCCTTCAGCCACTTTATTGTAATCATTATTGTAATAAAGGACTCGATATGAGATTTTGATTAATTTATGCTGTGTGATTTCCCTTTGATATATACATTGATGTACCGTGTGTGTACCAGCATGATCTTGGGATGGTACAGAAACACCGGAGATTCGACCTTTCAGGTCGGGTCGCTACAAGTAACAACACGATCGCCCCTGGAATCCTTGTACCGCTGCCACCAATCAGCTGCTTGACCCTTTAGCTGGAACGATGCAAACCTGACAAAGTCTTCTGGCCGGACATTGCTGCACTCAAAATGCTTACTCATATCACGAAGCCAATCATTAGCATCTAGAGGTTGTTCACAACAGGTGAAAGTCTTGGGCTGGTTGGCAAGGAACTGATTGAGTGTCGCAAATTGAAGCTGATTCTGAAAATTGCCTTGAAAACCTTGTTGTGTCTGCTCCCTTTCTTGCAATAGCCTGAGCAACATCTGAGTGTTCGCATTGGTTGCCGCCATCACAGCTTGCCAAGCTTCTGGAGGAGGAGGCAGTGGCGGAGGTGCTGGTGGAACATCAGTCTGCTCCTCACCACGTCTCGGATTGCTGTGAGTTGGTGGAGCCATCCTAAAGATGGACAAAACGCATTAGCACCTCATTGATAAGATGAATCATAAGCTGAATCAAATGCTTGAAAGAAATTGAACAATTAACAACATAGCCTTCCTACTGAAAAATAAGTAAGAATGCTTCTTTAGTTATGATAACATCATCAGAAATTAGAAGCCACTTGCAATAACACAAAAGTATTGAGCTAAGTGCTCGGAACAAATGTACATGCCCATATACATCTAAAGAAGGTGATCCTAGATGACTACAAGATTTCCCCCCTATGAACTTCTGAAAATTTTCTTGTTTATGCGATTCGGGTTGCGGATTCAGGAACCTACCCTAGGTAATCAGCTGCAACTGCATCCGCAACCTTCCACACCATAATTCAAGAAACTTCGCAAACTCGTCTAATCTCGAATCCTCGAACTCACAACCATACTAAACCATGGTGGTACCCCGGACGCCTCCCCAGTACTGGGTGTCTCCGACCTTATCTCACCACGATAAGTATTGAAGTAATTTCGAACATTCTCCATCCTGAGATATCAAGGAAGCTGAATGATAACGATGTGCCAACATTCCCTGGAGCTCGACTCCCTGGAAGAAATCAAGTCAAACAGGAGGCACCAAGACAGAACCCTATCACATCGGCGTCATATAGACTCCAAAATACCCGTGTGATCCTAAAAATTTTTTTGCGAGAAGAGGAGTAGAAACAAAATTCCTAAGTCGAATACCTCACCAGAGCATAGAAGAGGAGTAAAAAAGAATCCTACTCTTTGATATAACTAGACTCAAAATAGTTTTTTACTAGACATGACTCGGCCAAGTTCGAACAAGCAAAGGCTCCTATGGTCGTATGGCTTTGATACCAACTTGTCACGCCCAAGATGCGCGCCTATCCATTTTAAGACACGAGGGCCTCGCAAGGGAAAGAGGCGCATCTTGCTGTTAGGAAGTATAGTAACATTGCATCATACATTACAGAAGAGATGAGTATACAAGTTGGCTTACACTCGCCACATGCTAAGTTACAATCCACTCAAAGTACAATCATCAAGATGAAAACAGGGTCTGACTACGGACGAAATCAAACGATAAAGCAGATGCAATGAAACTATCTCGCTGCCCCAAAGATCACGACAATGTCCTCTACTCATCCGGATACGTCACGTACATCCTGCCTCTTTACTCGTCATACTCCCACTAGAGCTGGGTAAGATCTGTTGGGGAACGTCGCATGGGAAACAAAAAATTTCCTACGCACACGCAAACCTATCCATGGTGATGAGCATCTACGAGAGGGAGAGTGGATCTACATACCCTTGTAGATCGCTAAGCGGGAAGCGTTAAGAAACGTGGTTGGTGTAGTCGAACATCTTCGCGATCCAAATCGCCGAGCGTCCCGAGATCTCATCACGATCCGTCCCGCGATCCAATCACGATCCGTCCCGTGAACTCATCACGATCCGTCCCGCGATCTCATCACGATCCGTCTCACGATCTTGATCACGATCTGTCCCGCGAACTCATCACAATCCGTTCCGCGATCTCATCACGAACTGTCTCGCGATCTCGATCACGGTCCTTCCGATCTAGCGCCGAACGGACGGCACCTCCGCGTTCAGCACACGTGCAGCTTGATGACGATCTCCACCGTCTCGATCCAGCGAGAGGAGGTGGAGAGGAGAGAGAGTTCACCGGCAGCGTGACGGCGCTCCGGTGATGGTGGTGGAGTGATTCCGGCAGGGCTTCGCCTAAGCGCTGCGGGAAACCGATCTAGAGGAGAAACTGTGCACCGGTGAAACGGGTAGCACGTGGCCGGAAATTCTGTCCAAAAACCACCCAATCCACTAGTATATATAGGAGGAGAGGAGAGGAGAGGCATCCAAGGCCTTTGGGTCGGCCGAAATAGGAGGTGGGAGCAATCCTACTTCACCTCCAATCCTAGTTGGAGTAGGATTGCCTCCTATTGGCTGATTTTCCACGTTTTGCTTTAGGACTTTCTCTCTTGCGCCATGGGCCTTTGTGGCTGTTTTCCCAGCCCACTAAGGGCTGGTTATTATTATCCCGAAGCCCATGGACCTCTTGGGGTCGAAATACCCCTCCCGGAGGTCCTCCGGTACACTACCGGCACTCCCGATACAATACCGATACTCCCGATACACTACCGATGAGCCCGAAACTTTTCCGGAAACCAAACTGGGACTTCCTATATATGAATCTTTACCTCCGGACCATTCCGGAGCTCCTCGTGACGTCTGGGATATCATCCGGGACTCCGAACAACCTTCGGTCACCACTATACATAACTCTACACTACCGAAACGTCACCGAACCTTAAGTGTGCAGACCCTGCGGGTTCGAGAACTATGTAGACATGACCGAGACACCTCTACGGTCAATAACCAATGGCGGGACCTGGACGTCCACATTGGTTCCTACATATTCTACAAAGATATTTATCGGTCGAACCTCTATGTCAAGGATTCAGTTAATCCCGTATATCGTTCCCTTTGTTCTTCGGTATGTTACTTGCCCGAGATTCAATCGTCGGTATCTCCATACCTAGTTCAACCTCGTTACCAGCAAGTCTCTTTACTCGTTCCATAATACAAGATCCCGCAACTAACAATTAGTCACATTGCTTGCAAGGCTTATTGTGATGTTGCATTACCGAGTGGGCCCCGAGATACCTCTCCGTTACACGGAGTAACAAATCCCAGTCTCGATCCATGCCAACTCAACAAACACCATCGGAGATACCTGTAGAGCACCTTTATAGTCACCCAGTTACGTTGCGACATTTGATACACACAAGGCACTCCTCTGATATCCGTGAGTTGCATGATCTCATGGTCATAGGAACATATACTTGACATGCAGAAAACAGTAGCAATAAACTGACACGATCATATGCTATGTTTGTAGTTTGGGTCTTATCCATCACATCATTCTCCTAATGATGTGATCCCGTTATCAAATGACATCTCATGTCCATGGCTAGGAAACCTTAACCATCCTTTGATCAACGAGCTAGTCCATTAGAGGCATACTAGGGACATGGTTTTGTCTATGTATCCACACATGCATTTAAGTCTCCGATCAATACAATTATAGCATGGATAATAAACGATTATCATGAACAAGGAAATATGATAATAACTAATTTATTATTGCCTCTAGGGCATATTTCCAACAGTCTCCCACTTGCACTAGAGTCAATAATCTAGTTCACATCACCATGTGATTCGCATTGTTATGAATCTAACACCCAATGAGTTCTGGGGCTCGATCATGCTTTGCATGTGAGAGAGGTCTTATAGTCAACGGGTCTGCGATATTCAGATCCGTGTGTACTTTGCATATCTCTATGTCAAACCGTAAACACTGCTACCACACTCCACTTGGTACTATTTCCAAATGGCTGCTCCACTATACGTATCCAGATTGCTACTACTAGTCATCCGGATAGGTGTTAAAGCTTGCATCGACGTAACTCTTTACGACGAACTCTTTATCACCTCCATAATCAAGAAACATTTCCTTAGTCCTCTGGTTACTAAGGATAATTCCGACCGCTGTCCAGTGATCCACTCCTGGACCACTCTTGTACCCCTTGTCAGACTCATGGCAAGGCACACATAGGTGCGGTACACAGCATGGCATAATATAGAGCCTATGGCTAAGGCATAGGGGACGACGTTCGTCCTTTCTCTTTCTTCTGCCGTTGTCGAGCTTTGAGTCTCACTCAACTTCACACCTTACAAATCAGACGAGAACTATTTCTCTGGCTGATCCATTTTGAACTCTTTCAAAATCTTGTGAAGGTATGCACTCATTGAAAGTCTCATCAAGCATCTTGATCTATCTCTATAGATTTTGATGCTCAACAATTAGGTAGCTTTATCCAGGTCTTCCTTTGAAAATCACTTTCCAAATAACTGTTTTATGCTTTCCAGAAACTCTACATTATTTCTGAACAACAATATGTCATCCACATATACTTATCAGAAATTCTATAGTGCTCCCACTCACTTTATTGCAAATACAGGTTTCTCATAAACTTTGTATAAACATCAAAACTTTGATCACCTCATCAAAGCGTATATTCCAACTCCGAGATGCTTGCTTCAGTCCATGGAAGGATCACCGAAGCTTGCACACCTTTTAGCATCCTTAGGCCTGACAAAACCTTCTGGTTGTATCACATACAACCTTTCCTCAAGTAAACCATTAAGGAAACGATGTTTTGACATCCATCTGCCAGATTTCATAATTGAAAACACAGCAACTGCTAACATAATTCCAACAGACTTTTAGCATCGCTACGAGTGAGAAAGTCTCATCGTAGTCAACTCCTTGAACTTGTCACAAACATCTTTGCAACAAGTCGAGCTTTACAAATAGTGACATTCACCATCAATGTCTGTCTTCATTTTAAAGATCCTTTGTACTCAACGACCTGCCGTCCAATGAGCAAGTCTACCAAAGTCTACACTTGGTTTTAATACATGGATCCTATCTCGGATTTCATGGCCTCCAACCATTTGTCGGAATCCGGGCCCATCATCGCTTCTCCATAGCTCGTAGGTTCATCGTTGTCCAACAACATGACCTCCAAGACAGAGTTGTCGTACCACTTAGGAGCAGTACACATCCTTGTCGACCTACGAAGTTTGATAGTAACTTGATCCTGAAGCTTCATGATCATCATCATTAACTTCCTCTTCAACTAACGTAGGCTTCACAGTAACATCTTTCTGCGCTGCGCTACTCTCTGGTTGAACAAAGGTTTAACAACCTCATCAAGTTCTATCTTCCTCCCACTCAATTCTTTCGAGAGAAACTTTTTCTCGAGAAAGGACCCAGTTCTAGCAACAAACACTTTGCACTCGGATCTGAGATAGAAGGTATACCCATCTGTTCTTAGGGTATTCTATGAAGATACATTTGTCCGCTTTGGGTTCTAGCTTATTATGTGAAAACATTTTCCACACAAGCATCGCAGCCCCAAACATTAAGAAATGACAGCTTAGGTTTCTATCAAACCATAATTCACACGGTGTCATCTCAACGGATTTAGATGATGCCCTATTTAAAGTGAATGTAGTTGTCTCTAATGCATAACCCCAAAAAATTATAGTAGTAAAACGATAAGAGACATCACAGTATGCACTATATCAATAGAGCATGACTATGATGTTCGGACACACCATCACACCATGGTGTTCCAGGTGGCGTTAGTTGTGAAACAAATTTCACGTTGTCTTAAGTTGTATGCCAAACTCGTAACTCAGATATTCACCTACACGATCATATCGCGGTCATTTTTATCTTCTTGTCACGATGATCTTTAAACTTCACTCTGAATTTGCTTGAACCTTTCAAACGATTCAGACTTGTGTTTCATTAAGTAAATATACACTATATCTACTCAAATCATCAGTGAAGATAAGAAAATAACGATATCCACTGCACGCTACAAGACTCACTAGATTGCATACATGAACATGTATCATTTCCAATGAATCACTTGCCCGCTCCATCCAATGGGGTCCTTTAGTCATCTTGCCCAAGAGGCATGGTTCGCATGTCTCAACCGATTCGAAATCGATGAGTCGAAATATCCATCAGCATGGAGTTTCTACATGCGCTTTATACCAATATGACATTTAGCGGCAGTGCCACAAGTATGTGGTACTATCATTATTAACTTTGTATCTTTTGACATCAATGTTATGGACATGTGTACTACTACGATCAAGATTTCAACAAACCATTCTCACTGGGTGCATGACCATTGAAGGTATTATTCATGTAACCAGAATAACTATTATTCTCTGACTTAAATGAATAACCGTATTGTAACAAACATGATCTAATCATGTTCATGCTCAACGCAAAACACCAAATAACATTTATTTAGGTTCGTCACTAATCCTGAAGGTAGAGAGAGCGTGCGATGTTGATCAGATCAACCTTGGAAACATTTCCAACACACATCGTCACCTCACCCTTAGCTAGTTCTCCGTTTATTCCATAGCTTTTATTTCGAGTTACTAACATTTAGCAACCGAACCGGTATCCAATACCCAGGTGCTACTAGGAGTACTAGCAAGGTACACATCAATAACTCGTATATCAAATATACTTCTGTCGATGTTGCCAGCCTTCTTATCTACCAAGTATCTAGGGTTGTTCCGCTTCAGCGACCTCTCACCTCATAATAGAAGCACTTAGTCTCGGGTTTGAGTTCAACTTTGGGTTGCTTCACTGGAGCAGCAACTGACTTGCTATCCATGAAGTTTCTCTCCTTGCTCTTGCCCTTTTCGAAACTAGTGGTTTGATTAACCATCAACACTTGACGCTCCTTCTTGATTTCTACCTTCGCGGTGTCAAACATCGCGAACAACTTAGGGATCAATACTTCTATCCCTGGTGTATTATAGTTCATCACTAAGTTCTAGTAGCTTTAGTGACAGTGACTTGGAGAACTATATCAATCACTATCTTATCTGGAAGATCAACTCCCACTTGATTCAAGCGATTGTAGTACCCAGACAATCTGAGTACATGCTCAACGATTGAGCTATTCTCCTTCATCTTACAAGCAAAGAATCTTGTTGGAGATCTCATATTTCGCAACAAAGGCACGAGCCTGAGATCACAATCTCTGCTCTAGAACATCTCATATGTTCCGTGACGTTCAAAACGTTTTGGAGCCTCAATTCTAAGCCGTAATGCACGACGCACTAAACTATCAAGTAGTCATCGAAACGTGCCTGTTAGATGTTCACAACATCTATAGACGACGCTAGAGGGGGTGGCGCACCGAGCGGTGCATTAAGGACATAAGCCTTCTGTGCAGCAATGAGGACAATCCTCAGATCACGGACCCAGTCCGCAATTTTGCTACCAACATCTTTCAATTCTATTTCTCTAGGAACATATAAAAATACAAGGGAGCTACAGCGCGAGCTAGTAATCTACAACATAATTTGCAAAGACACTTTGACTATGTTCATGATAATGAGTTCAATTAATCATATTACTTAAGAACTCCCACTCAAATTGACATCCCTCCGATCATTCGAGTGATACATGATCCAAATTCACCAACTCAAGTCCGATCATCACGTGAGTTGAGGTGGCTGCAATGGTGAACATCATTATGTTGATCATATCTACTATATGACTCATGTTCGACCTTTCGGTCTCTCGTGTTCCGAGGCCATGTCTGTACATGCTAGGCTCGTCAAGTTTAACCCGAGTGTTCTGCGCGTGCAAATCTGGCTTGCACCCGTTGTATGTGAACGTAGAGTCTATCACACCCGATCATCACGTGGTGTCTCAACACGACGAACTTTCGCAACGGTGCACACTCGGGGAGAACACAGTTCATCTTGAAATTCAAGTGAGGGATCACCTTATAATGCTACCGCCGTACTAAGCAAAACAAGGTGCATAAAAGGATTAGCATCTCATGCAATTCATAAGTGACATGATATGGCCATGAACTTGTGTTTAAGATCTCCATCTTCGAAACACCGGCATGATCTCCATCGTCACCGGCACAACACCATGATCTCCATCATCTTGATCTCCATCAATGTGTAGCCATTGGGGTTGTCACGCCCTGCATGCTTCTACTACTATTGCTACCGTAGCGATAAAGTAAAGCATTACATAGCGCTTAATGATTGACACGCAGGTCATACAACAATTAAAGACAACCCTATGGCCCCTGCCGGTTGTCGTACTCATCGACATGCAAGTCGTGATAATCTATACATCACATGATCATCTCATACATCACATATATCTCATCATGTAATTGTCCATATCACATCACAACATACCCTGCAAAAACAAGTTAGACGTCCTCTAATTGTTGTTGCATATTTTACGTGGCTGCTATGGGTATCTAGCAAGAACGATTCTCACCTACGCATAAACCACAACGGTGATACACTAGTTTGCTTTTCAACCTTCTCAAGGACCGCCTTTGTCGAATCCGATCCAGCTAAAGTGAGAGAAACCGTCACCCGCAAGCCATCTAGGCAACAAGTTGCCTCGAGGGAACCGGTATCTCGTAAGCATACGAGTAATGTTGGTCCGGGCCGCTTCATATCACAATCCCGCTGAACCAAAATACGACCAAGGGAGGAAGCAATCTAAGCATCAACGCCCACAAACCTTTTGTGTTCTACTCGAGATCTCATCGAACCATCAACCTAGCTCATGATGCCACTGTTGGGGAACGTCGCATGGGAAACAAAAATTTTCCTACGCACACGCAAACCTATCCATGGTGATGAGCATCTACGAGAGGGAGAGTGGATCTACATACCCTTGTAGATCACTAAGCGGGAAGCGTTAAGAAACGCGGTTGGTGTAGTCGAACATCTTCGCGATCCAAATCGCCGAGCGTCCCGCGATCTCATCACGATCCGTCCCGCGATCCAATCACGATCCGTCCCGTGAACTCATCACGATCCGTCCCGCGATCTCATCATGATCCGTCTCACGATCTTGATCACGATCTATCCCGCGAACTCATCATGATCCGTTCCGCGATCTCATCACGAACTGTCTCGCGATCTCGATCACGGTCCTTCCGATCTAGCGCCGAACGGACGGCACCTCCGCGTTCAGCACACGTGCAGCTTGATGACGATCTCCACCGTCTCGATCCAGCGAGAGGAGGTGGAGAGGAGAGAGAGTTCACCGGCATCGTGACGGCGCTCCGGTGATGGTGGTGGAGTGATTCCGGCAGGGCTTCGCCTAAGCGCTGCGGAAAACCGATCTAGAGGAGAAACTGTGCACCGGTGAAACGGGTAGCACGTGGCCGGAAAGTCTGTCCAAAAACCACCCAATACACTAGTATATATAGGAGGAGAGGAGAGGAGAGGCAGCCAAGGCCTTTGGGTCGGCCGAAATAGGAGGTGGGAGCAATCCTACTTCACCTCCAATCCTAGTTGGAGTAGGATTGCCTCCTATTGGCTGATTTTCCACTTTTTGCTTTAGGACTTTCTCTCCTGCGCCATGGGCCTTTGTGGCTGTTTTCCCAGCCCAATAAGGGCTGGTTATTATTCTCCCACAGCCCATGGACCTCTTGGGGTCGAAATACCCCTCCCGGAGGTCCTCCGGTACACTACCGGCACTCCCGGTACACTACCGATACTCCCGGTACACTACCGATGAGCCCGAAACTTTTCCGGAAACCAAACTGGGACTTCCTATATATGAATCTTTACCTCTGGACCATTCCGGAGCTCCTCGTGACGTCCGGGATCTCATCCGGGACTCCGAAAAACCTTCGATCACCACCATACATAACTCTACACTACCGAAACGTCACCGAACCTTAAGTGTGCAGACCCTGCGGGTTCGAGAACTATGTAGACATGACCGAGACTCCTCTACGGTCAATAACCAATGGCGGGACCTGGACGTCCACATTGGTTCCTACATATTCTATGAAGATCTTTATCGGTCGAACCTCTATGTCAAGGATTCAGTTAATCCCGTATATCGTTCCCTTTGTTCTTCGGTATGTTACTTGCCCGAGATTCGATCGTCGGTATCTCCATACCTTGTTCAACCTCGTTACCGGCAAGTCTCTTTACTCGTTCCGTAATACAAGATCCCGCAACTAACAATTAGTCACATTGCTTGCAAGGCTTATTGTGATGTTGCATTACCGACTGGGCCCCGAGATACCTCTCCGTTACACGGAGTAACAAATCCCAGTCTCGATCCATGCCAACTCAACAGACACCATCGGAGATACCTGTAGAGCACCTTTATAGTCACCCAGTTACGTTGCGACATTTGATACACACAAGGCACTCCTCCCATATCCGTGAGTTGCATGATCTCATGGTCATAGGAACATATACTTGACATGCAGAAAACAGTAGCAATAAACTGACACGATCATATGCTATGTTTGTAGTTTGGGTCTTATCCATCACATCATTCTCCTAATGATGTGATCCCGTTATCAAATGACATCTCATGTCCATGGCTAGGAAACCTTAACCATCCTTTGATCAACGAGCTAGTCCATTAGAGGCATACTAGGGACATGGTTTTGTCTATGTATCCACACATGCATTTAAGTCTCCGATCAATACAATTATAGCATGGATAATAAACGACTATCATGAACAAGGAAATATGATAATAACTAATTTATTATTGCCTCTAGGGCATATTTCCAACAAGATCATCCTGCACGTACTCATCTGAACCTATACCTGGAGTGTTGCTGTAAAACTGTGAGCCACAGAGGACTCAGCTATGATGTGCCCGGGTACCGAGACTATTCAATCTTAAAGGTTGGGATGGGGTAAGTGTTTAGTTTGCAGCAGCACTAAGCATATATGGTGGCTAGCTTATGCAACAAGTAATAAATATGAGAGGCCTACGAAGAACGATTGAATCTAGCATGATCTGTATGAGATCCTGAACACCTACTTACGTCAGTCATAACCCCACCGTGTTCTCTCTCGGATCATGTTCACGACCAGAGACGATCACGGTTACTCACATAGTTGGTGTATTTTAATTAGAGTTTACTTCAAGTTTGCTATAACCGGGTGTTAAACAAATATCCAAGTTTCCACATAACCTCGGGCACGGCTTTCCGAAAGATTTAACCCTGTAGGGGTGCTCCAACTAACCCATTACAAAATTAACCACACTCCGTGGGAATGCCTCGACCGCGGATCTTGCGTTCATCATAGGTATTTCCAAAGGAATTCCAACACCTTGAGTAAACCCGAAGAAAGTCAGACTCCACACGCAAGACATTCGATAAAGGTAAAGCAGATCGAGCAAGACCGCCCGACGTGTCGACGAACCCGATAAGAGCCACGTATCTCGTTCTTAGGACACGACCGGATGAGCGCAGCATACAGTGGCCTGATAGAAATCTCCCGAGTTGCCCTGGGTTGGCCCCGCACATGACTCTAGTTTGGACCAACACTCATGGGGACCACTGGCCCGGGGGTTGATTGAATTATCCACGGGTTTGCAAGCCCCTATGCAATTTTATTAAGTTGTTAAGAAAATGTAGTACCAATGTTGGGTCTTGCCAGACAAGTTTTAATCTCAACCGAATAAACAAGGGGGTCCCCATAACAACCCTAAGCATGTTAGGAGCACAAAATATGGAAAACATAACACCGGTAACCAGGAACTAATGGCAGTAACAGCGGAACAAATCACTTGGCAAAAGGCCAAAGCCATCCACCAATACCAATATATATATATGCATTAAATTAAAAAACAGAATATTTTGATATCCAAATCCAGGTTATCACATGGAACAGCCTGCACCTGCAACTAAGAACGCTATAAGAGGGGCTGAGCAGCGGTAACTTAGCCAATCAAAGGTTTGCTAGGATGTGGAGGTTAGAGGCTGTCATGGCAACATGGGGACTGATATCAAGTTGTAGGTAGCTCAACTGTAACGATAAGAGCGAGAAAACTAGCAAGCAAAAATAGTATCGGGATCCGGGTACAATCATCTTGCCTGTTGGTTCTTAAGTGAAACAAGTAGCGGGATCCTCATAGTGGTACTCTCCTAGGTCCTCGTACTCAGTATCAACACTCACGTCTATCCAAGATAAACAGCAACAATAAACATCCAACCAAGGTGCAATGCACATCAAAATGATGCATGATCATTTATGAAGAATTCTAAGATGGCAACCCAAAACTAGTCATGTTTCACGTGCAAAGTTGTTTATTAAAGAATCTGGACAGAACCTCATGTTAAGTTATTTATACATGCATGAACATGGCAAATATGAATGCACCATGCAAAATCGATAGAAATGCATATAAAGAACGCAAGAAACGGAGTTACGGTTCTCACGATACGCCCACGACAAGGTACGGAGGCAAAATCACAAGACCACCAAGCCATGGGCTAATTATTGGCATTCCAAGGCATCCACTGGACAGGTGATGAAAAATAAATCACAGTAGACTCAAGAATCAATCGATTCCATGGAGCATAGCTCCCGCAAGTCACAAAACAATAAAACACCAAATCTGGCACTAAACAGCAACATAGTAACTTCTATAGATCACAACTTGAGCTACATGAATCCTACAGCCACAAACAAGATATGGACAGAATCTACTCAACACACAAATCAATTCATCCAATTACACCACCAGCAAAGGATCCACACATCAATAAGCAAGAAGCAATCAAGTTGGCATGATGAAACAACTTTCTGGGACTTAGTGAAAATTCCAGTTTTCTGGAATCTGAGATTATAAAGTAGCAATTTGACAGAAGTAGTTAAATATTCTAGAAAGCTCCTATTGGCATGAAAATTAACAGGATGGTAGAAGCAAATATCTAATACAAATAAGTAGCACTGAGCATGCTCAAATTCCAAACATATCACTAGATACAACCCACTCTACATGGCCAAACAATAACAACAGATCTCCCAGACTTGGCCATATTTCAGGTTCATACAAGGGTTACAAGCCAAATAAGGTAGGGACAACACTTGTGCTGTCACAAGGCTACATGAATGTGGATGTAAGATAGCACCACCTATCGGAACCGCGGGAAAAATCATCATGTCACCAATTGCGTTTGATATTCCTGCCATCTCTTTACTTACATGCTTGTCTTTACTTTCCGCTGCTATACTCTTAGACATGAATGTGTAGGTTGTACTTGACATACTATGAATGCTAAAATCTACCAAGAATTAAAATTGGGAAAAAGTAGATTTTAATTTGGTCAAGTAGTCTAATCACCCCCCTCTAGCAACTTTTGATCCTACAGGACGGTGATACCCCGGAAGACCCCGGCGACCCCAATATCCCTGAACACCCGCTAGAGGGTCAGGAGAGGCCTGAAGACCAGTGCAACCCCGACAACCTAAATGATTCTGAGGACGACAATTACCTCCCCCTGTCAAGGAGTAGGACATCTCGGAAGCCGATGACTTCGACATCCCCGATATTCTGGAAGATCAGGAACTGTTCAGGCAACAGCTTATAGCCATGGTCCGCAGCCTGAAAGCAAAAGAATGGTAGCTTAAGGCCAAATAGGACAACCTCAATGATCAATGGACAAGAGTCCTCTCAGCTGAGGAGGGATACGGTATCGGTTTATCAGACCAACCTAAGAGCTATCCACGCAGAAGGTTGCTGCCACAATTTGACGACGAGCTCACTGATACGCCATCTCCCAAACATACCCCATATGACAAGCCAGACCGCCCTCCTCGGGGATGAGACAGGAGGGCTGACGACACCGGTTATAGGCCGACGATACCCCGAAGACGGGGAAAAGAGCCAATAGAGCCCGATGACAGGTTAGACGTGTGGCACGACCTGGACTATAGAGCAGGTCATATGAGATCCATCTATGGATCCAAAGGGTACTCACCCGATAGACAGGAAGGGTACAGGACTTGGCTCGTCCACAACAATAGAGGTCAGGAACGAAACCGGGCTAGAACATACGCCGATTACCGGTGCGACATAGCTCGGGTCAGAGGCGCCGCCCACCCACTATGCTTCACGGATGAGGTGATGTAGCATCAGTTCTCGAAGGGGTTTAAACCCATAAACATAGAGTAGTACGATGGGACTACTGAAGCAACCGTATGGATTGAGGATTTCCTCCTCCACATCCGCATGGCGCGAGGAGATGATCTCCATGCCATCAAATATCTACCCCTAAAAGTTAAGGGGCTAGCTCGGTACTGGTTGAACAGCCTCCCCGAAAACTCCATAGGATGCTAGGAAGATCTAGAGGATGCATTCTGATCTAACTTCCAGGGCACCTATGTTCGGCCGCCGGACTCCTTCAATTTCCGCAACATCGTCTAGAAGCCAGGAGAGTCTGCATAATAATTCTGGAATCTGTTCTTCACCAAGAAAAAATAGATTGTTGACTGTCCGGACGCCGAGGCAATAGCCTCCTTCCGACACAATATTTGGGATGAATGGTTGGCCCACTAGCTCAGCCAGGATAAACCTCGGATAATGTCCGCCCTTACATCCCTCAAGACCTGCTTTTGCACGGGCAAGGATAACTAGCTCGCAAGACGAAGCCACAACCCCAAAGACCCCGGAACCTCCGAAGTTCAGGATAGAAATGGGAAACCAAAGCACAACAAGAATAAGCGCATCCACAACAATAGTGATGTCGATGACACGGCCATTAACACCGGCTTCCGCAACTCCCGACCAGGGCAGCGGAAGAAACCTCCTAAAGGCAATCGTGATGGACCCACCCTGCTGCACAAGATAATGGAGAGGCCTTTCTAGATCTATGGGACTCAATAGAAGCCTCCCAATCACACCAACCGTAACTGTTGGGTATTCAAACAGGCCAGCAAGCTTGCATTCGAGGATCAAGGCAAGAGACCATGTAGCGAGGACGAGGATGAGCCTTGGGGTCCAATCGGTGGTGGACAAAAGAAGTTCCCACCAGAGGTGAAAACAGTAAATATGATATACGCCACCCATATACCCAAGCAGGAGAGGAAGCCCGCCCTTCAAGAGGTCTACGTCGTAGAGCCTGTAGCCCGAAGTATAACCCATGGTCAGCGTACCCAATCACCTTCGATCGACATGACCACCCGACCAATATCCGTCATGGGGATTCGGCTGCCCTCGTCCTAGACCCCATCATAGACGGGTATCACCTCACTAAAGTCCTAATGGAGGGAGGAAGTAGCCTTAATCTGATTTACTCACACACGGTGAAAAAGATGGGTATAGATCCGTCAAGGATCAAACCCAGCAACACTACCTTTAAAGGAGTGATTCCAGGTGTCGAAGCCCGGTGCACAGGCTCCATTAGCCTGGAAGTAGTGTTCGGCTCACCCGATAATTTTCGGAGCCAAGACTTCATCTTCGACATTGTACCTTTCTACATCGGCTATCATGCCCTACTATGCGGAACAACGTTTGCTTGCTTTAACGCCGTCCCACACTACGCATACCTCAAGCTAAAGATGCCCGGCTCCAAGGGGGTCATTACTGTCAACGGCAACACAGAGCGCTCCCTCCGAACTGAGGAACATGCGTTGGCCCTGGTGGCTGAATTCCACTACAATGATGATCGGTAAACGCCGACACCTGCCGTAAAGGCAGATAAGGTTGGGAAGCAAGCTCGGTTTCAGCACGAACTCTCAGAACCTTCTCCTCCCATAAATAGTGACTTGCCCCCATCACACAACCTTAGGACCAGCAAAGTACGTGCCAAGGAGGCACAACTTCGCGTTCAAAATTCCATGGGTGGCAGTGGGCAAAAAATAGGTAAGTGTTTGGTTGGACCGCACTACTACCATCAATTGTCTTCGGACACACTGTAGGTACCATCAAGGGTCTGCTAAAGGCGTAAAGATCATCCACACTTCAGCAACTTCTCAAGACCTTGTTTTCAATATTTGTTCACCGAATAGTACCACCCATTGAGGTGCACCACTCCCTAGGAGGCGCAGGAGCAGACAAGTGACACGGCACATCAAGGACGTCAGGTCACCAATCGAAGACCCCTGGTACAACCACTCCTGTAAAATTTATATTTCAAATACCTATAAACAGTTGTTTGGGCAATTCGACATATCAGAGTTGTTAAGAAAAATATAAAATAATTATACATGGTTGTCTCGTTGTCCTTTTTGGCACATATTCTATTTTCTCTTTGTTCTTGCGAAACTGTTATGTACATTATGATGCAACCGGCTAATAGACCGGAGGCTCGAGTTTAAAAAACCCGCCTTATGCACAATTGATTATGCGTTCGGCGTCTTGGAATTCGCTTTATATGCATTGGTTCTGAACTATGTCATGGGTCAACAGTTGTGTTGCCCGGCTCATGTGCTTGCCCCTTTACGTTTTGCTCGTTCGGCTAAAGGGGCAAAGGGGGAACCTCTTCCATTGTGTTTCCAGCTAGCCTAGTCAAGCACCTCAGGGGAGAAAGCCAAAACTGACTGTCATAGTATGCGAGAACCGGTCTGCAAATCCAAGCTTAAGTGTCATACTAAAGACCTTGTTAGAGGTTATTCCTTGTCATATGATGGGTTTGGTATTCGTACAAACCATGTGATGTCGTCTTTAGCCGCAATTCATCCGAGCATCACAAATCACCGAGGGTTAGTCATCAGTCCCCCATAGTCCTTTTTCACGCCCCTACGGCTAAGTGAACGCAATAAAGCATTATGGTCTGATTGCCTGGTCCGCCACACACTACCGCCTTCGGGTACCGATAGCTAGGCTAAGGGTTATATTGCGTAAGTAGAGACACCCCACGTAGCATCTACATGGGGGTTTAAGCTGACGACTCGCAGCTTTCATTTTCAACAGCCACACAGGAGTTATAAGGAATGCAAAACATTAAAAACAAGATAGACCATGCATCTTAACCAAAAACATTAAAAGATCTTCGGACATATTACAATACATCTACTCATAAATGTTTTCTTTGGAACACTGAGCCGCTATCGCCCGAGCACCCTCCATCACTACAGAGAAGTATCGCTCAAGGCACCTATGCTCCTTTCTAGGCAGTGGAGGAGCGGTGGCTATGTTCATAGGATCAAGACCCGGCCAGTGCACCTTGGCCCTTGCGAAGGCCATCCGAGCTCCCTCGATAGAGGAGGAACGCCTTAGTGCGTCAATCTGAGGCAAGGCGTCGCTCAGCTTGTGCACCAGGCCGAAGTAGCTGCTCGGCAATGGCTCGTTGGGCCATAGCCAAATACAAAGATACTTCATGGCCGGCTCCTCCATCCAGTGTAGTTCCATTAGCTGCTTCAGCTGCTCAATGAGAAGAGCAGAGCGCTCGGAGGCATCGAATTGTGCCCAAAACAGCGGAGCTTCATCTCCCTCTACCCGCGAAGCATAGAAGTGGTTCGCATCCACTGTGCTCTTCTGGAGGTCGGAGCAGGCGCCTGAGGAACGCCACACCTGGGTAAGCAACTCGAACTTGCTATCTCAAAGACACACTGCAGTAAATACGGCTTACAATCCGTGATAACCTTCGCTTGGTAGACTTGCTCCTCAAAGAACCGCCTATACACCCGCTCCTTTTGGAGATCAGATTTCAGGGTGGATAGTTCGGCGGCCTGCTCCTTGCCTTTCTGCTCGAGGTCCTTGCACTTCTAGCCGGTGTCGTTGAGCTCTTGCTGGATTTCCTCCACCTGAGCTTCATGCTTGGCACTCGTGTCTTTTAGAGCGGAAACTGCGGCAACCGCTTGTTCGGCCACCGACTTCTCGGCCGCAGCCTCTTGCTTAGCCTTCCGAAGCTTGGCCT
The DNA here is from genome assembly GCA_022496015.1 of Hordeum marinum. Taxonomy (NCBI): domain Eukaryota; kingdom Viridiplantae; phylum Streptophyta; class Magnoliopsida; order Poales; family Poaceae; genus Hordeum; species Hordeum marinum. Next base: position 259,547,009 of record CM039674.1, on the reverse strand, counting down.
TGAGCTTCTCAATTTCCCTTATCGAGGATGTGTAAGTATCAAAGATGTAACCATGTTGCGCCGACAGTACAAATCATCTAGTGATGAATTTTTTTATATTATAATTCGACTTACCTTGCGCCTTGTCGAATCTCTTATTCAAAGCGTCAAGCTCATCCTTGGAGCTTTTGAGCTTCCTATTTAGCTCTTCTAGCTTATCAGCATTAGCATCCGCCGCCAATGACGAATCCTACAAATAACAAACCACTAGTAGGTTACATGGGTTCAACCCTCCGGACTGTTATGAATATGATCCTATGTCCGGTCCTCTTAAGGGTTGTTAGAACATTCCAAATAGATGTACTTTTGTACATTATCCAGGCAAAGTTTATGATTGATCCCCAAGTGAGTTTTTCCAAACTCACCTAGGGATCAGGGGCTTCCATGTATATAATGATAAAAATAAAGAAATTAGTATTTCACAAATAGAGCATTATGTGGCTCACCTGAAAGCCCGTCGGGAGACCGTTGAAGGCCTCCTTCACTCCACTGTCAATGGACTGAATGCTCTGCAATACCGCACCCATAAGGGTGTGGTGCTCCTCGGAGATGGAGGCACTCGATAAAGCCTCCCCCAAAACTGGCCACCCATTGGTCGGTGCCGCTAGTGGTGATCGGTTAACCCGATCTCCAACTAGAGATTGAACCGGTGCTTCTGGAGGTGTGGTATGCTCCAGACATGACCTTGGAGGGGATTGAACATCCCCTCGTCCGGTGTCCTCAGTATCCATGTGGGGCTCTTCCCCCCGGTCTTCGGTGATCGAGGCATTAGCCTCGACCATGAAGTCATCACCCCCACCGCAAGTGTTCAGCTCCAAAGGAGCCTGGTGGGATGAGACCACTACGGCGTCCTTCACGGCACCCGGATGAGTGCGGTGAGACGCGGTCACGCTGTTCGCTAGCTCGGCGGGTGGGGTCTCCCCGTCAAAAACTTGGTCGATGGGGAGGACGCGTTGTGGGATGCAAATTAATGGGCGCTCACATGATTTTAACATTTAAAAACTTAGCATTAACAACTCAGGAAGTCTTTGGATCCTTACCTTCCAGCTTGGGGCTTGACCATTAGGTTCCTTTTCGGAACCTTCTCGAAGTCGTCGGACTCGGTATCTGAGTCTGAACTTTTGTCGGACAAAATCTACTCTGTGTGACGCACTTTCTTCATTGCAGGAGGAGGTACCTCCTCTGTGACGTCCGATGATGTGGCCATTTTTCTTGCGAAGGGGGAATCGCCTTCCCCCTAAGTATCATGCTCCTCCTCCTCCTGATTGGAGGATGCATGGGTTTCCCCGGACAAAGCATCTGGTTGGTCCTTGATGCGGAGGCCTCCTCAGTATGTCCTCTTCTTCTTCCTCTTGTCCTTCTTTTGGCGCCTTGTAAGGTGCCACGACGAGCATCTCTGACAATAGCTTGGACCTTGGGTCTATGGGCCGTGGTGCTAGGCAGTTGATGCCCGTGGCTTTGCTCAGTAATGTGCTTAAATTTTCTTCTAGAGAAACATAGCCTATCAAATAAAACTAAGCTATACCTGGGAAGGAGGGTTGTCAGCGTATAGACCCCCATCCTCCTCCTCGGCTGGCCAGTTCTCCTGCGCCTTGAACAACACCTTCCACAGCTTCTCCCGCGTGGTGTATAAGAGCCGACCAATAGTAGTCTCATCATCAAGCCGATAAGCCCACATGGGAGAGTCACAGCACTGGCAGGGGAGGATGTGCCGCCGAGGCATAATCTGGACCATGTTGGCCAGCTCGATCTCACCTTTGATCATTGAGGCGATTTGCCTCTACAGGTTGTCCACCTCTATATCCGACCCTCATTTGAGGCCCTTTCGGAGCCATGAAGTCAATCTGGTGGGGGGACCGGACCTGAATTCGGCCAGAGCAGCTCGGTCTTCCTCCCTTGGCTCGGTGATATAAAACCACTCTTTTTGCCACATCTTGATGGTGTCGATGAAAGTGCCAGATGGCCACCCGACACGGGGGAGTTTGCTGATGACTGCCTCGCTGCAGTCTGCGTGTTTGCCTGTGACACACTTCGGCTTGATATTGAATATCTTAAGCCACAGTCCGAACTGCAGTTCGACCCGCAAGAAGGCCTCGCAAACAATGATGAAGGCCGGTATATGCATGAAGGAGTTCAGCGGGAGGTCATGGAAGTCGAGGCCGTAGAAGAACATGAGTCCCCTAACGAAGGGGTGGAGCGGGAAGCTTAGTAACCAAAAGAAGTGGGGGATGAACACCACCCTCTCGCCTGGCTTGGGAGAGGGAACCACCTGGCCCTTCTCCGGCACGCAGTGGTAGATGTTGGCGGGGAGGTAGCCGGCATCCTTTAGGTCCTGGATATCTTGGTTGGTGAACGTGAAGGCCTCCCACTTGCCATTGGAACCAGAACCTATCATGATCGAGCTTGGAGGAGGAGGAGGAGTGGAAAAACTAGATCTGGGCTCTGGAAGCTTAAGAGATTGGGGAAGCAAATGATGCGAATGAGAACCATGGTTGTGCCTTGGGGGTTTTCCCTTCTTATGGTGTAGATCGCAAGTTAACCTCCCTCTACTATGCCGCGTATCACTCCGCTTCCCAAGATGTGCCTGCTATTATGTATGCATGATAAAACATATCATGTGTGAAACGGCGCACGATCTGTGTATTGATGGATCGTGCTGATGAAAAAAGCCTCGAACCACGGTTCGAGTTTTTGCAACTGGTCCAACGGTCGTTGTGGGCCACGACCTTTCATTAGAAAGGTTGTCAGGGAATTCTGTTTGCTCCTTGACGCTTGTCCTTTGGGGCTAAGCTATTCATGGTGTTCAGGCGATTCACATATCGGGAAAAACTACATGTCATCGGAGACCAAACTAAGCCCGACCGATCACTATTTGAGGAGAAGAACTCGCCTCGCAAGCCGAAGACTCTGATGAAGCGAAGATGGAGCTAAGACCCTTTGCGTTGGAGGCTAGTTTGGGGGATACTGAGGGAGTCTTGGTTTCAGGGGTCCTCGAGTGGCCGACCTATTTCTCGTGGGCCGGACTATATGGGCCGATTATCGTACATTGGATTGAGTGAAGGCCCTACCTCCAGGAAGGAAGCTTTGGGAATCATGGCGTATCCTTCATGTTTGGAGTAGTGAATATGCATGTTTATCCCATCGACATGTACCAACCATGTGTAAACCCTAGGTACCCTCGGCATCTATATAAGCCAAAGGGTTTTAGGTTGTAGAGAGAGGACAACTCATCTAGGGTTTAGCTAGTCAATCATGAGGTAGATCAACTCTGTAACCTACATATCATCAATACAGTCAAGCAGGACGTATGGTATTACCTCCATAGGAGGGCCTGAACATGGGTAAACATCGTCTCCTTCGTCTCCTGTTACCATCGATCCTAGTCTCACAGCTAGGGACCCCCTACCCGATATCCATCGGTTTCGACACCGACAATAGCAATCTTGTGGAGTGTCGTTCTTCCAAGTACCTACAAAAGGTTAGATGCAATACAAGGGAGCGTATATTTCCAATGTATATGATAATATTATATAAAGAGTATCATGGAATAGTCATGTAAGCTCATGCCCTTGCATGCATCCGAGTGAGTCTAGCTCAAGTTTGAAGCATCAATGATATTCAACTCACTCCTCAAGTGGCAAAAAACTTTCTCATCAAGTGGCTTAGTAAAGATATTGGCCAATTTCTTATTAGTACGAACATGCTTAAAATTGATATCACCTTTCGCAACATGATCATGAAAGAAATGATGCCGAACTTGAATATTGTTAGTTAGAGAGTGTTGCACGGGGTTATGAGAAATTTTGATTGCACTCTCAATGTCACATAACAATGGTACATGTTTCACATGTATGCCATAGTCCTTAAGAGTTTGAGTCATCCATAGCAATGGCGCACGACATGATCCGGCGGCAATGTATTCCGCTTCGATGGTAGATAGAGATACCAAGTTTTGTTTCTTGGTTGACCAAGACACAAGAGATCTACCAAGAAATTAGCATGTACCCGATGTGGATTTTCTATCAACCTTATCCCCGGCATAGTCCGAGTCGGAATAGCCAACAAGGTTAAAAGAAGATCCCTTGGGATACCAGACGCCAAAATTTTGTGTATGTATTAAGTATCTCACAATTCTTTTCACGACGTTAAGATGGCACTCTTTAGGAGCAGCTTGATATCTATCACACATGTACACACAAAGCATGATATTAGGACGGGAGGCACATACATATATCATTGAACCGATCATTGATCGATAAACCTTTTGATCAACCGGTTTGTCCTCCTTGGCAAGATCAACATGTCCACTAGTAGGCATAGGAGTTTTCATACCTTTACACTCTTGCATGTTAAACTTCTTGATCAAGTCCTTGGTGTACTTGGTTTGAGAGATGAAAGTTCCATCTCCCGTTTGTTGATTTGCAAACCAAGGAGAAATTTCAGCTCATACATCATGGACATCTCGTACTTCTCGGACATCAACCTTCCAAATTTCTGACTAAATTGTGGCTTGGTAGATCCTAAGATAATATCATCCACATAAATTTGGCACTCAAATAATTCACCATTAAATCTCTTAGTGAATAAGGTTGCATCAATTTTACTAATTTCAAAACAGTTTTCAAGTAGAAACTTTGTTAGACATTTGTACCAAGCACGAGGGGCTTCCTTAAGTACATAAAGAGCTTTACGAAGCTTGTAAACATGGTTGGGTTTCTCAGGGTTCACAAAACCGGGGGGTTGCTTAAAATAGACTTCTTCCTCAATCTCCCCAACTATAAATACACTTTTAATGTACATTTGGTAAACTTTGATGTCATGATGATTGGCATAAGCAAGTAATATATGAATAGCTTCAAGTCTAGCAATGGGGGCACAGGTCTCACCGTAGTCCATACCTTGGACTTGCGTGTAGCCTTAAGCCACAAGACGTGCCTTGTCGCGTATGACTTGAACGCCTTCGTCTTGCTTTTTTGGAAACACCCATTTTGTTCCAATAATGTTTTGCTCATCTTTGGGCTTCTCCACTAGTGTCCACACTTCATTACTCTTGAAGTTGTGTAGCTCTTCATGCATAGCGTTCACCCAGTCCGGGTCTTCAAGCACTTCTTCCACCTTCATAGGCTCAATACTAGATATGAATGAGTAGTATTCACAAGAATTAGCTAGGCGAGTCTTGGAGCCAGTGATTATTCCCGTTTGAATGTCACCAAATATCTTCTCTAAGGGGTGATTATTGTTCACCTTTTCTTGAACTCGAGGTAGATTTTGCTCGTTGGATGGTGGAGCTTCCTCATCATTATATTCTTCTTCATTGTTGTTGAAGCTGTCATCTCCTTGAGGTGGTGGTGAAGGAGGTTGAGGTGGATCATCATGATGTACTCTTTCCTCCTCTTCATCTTGTAGTGTACCGCTTGTGGATGCCTTCATGTCGTGTTGAGGTTTGCCTTGACGGGAAGTAGGGTCTTCCACTTGGTCAATGAAGTACTTTCCTTCACTTCCATGGGACGAATCTTGCCGATGGAAAAGTCTTGGATAGCTTCTAAAGGTTCCTTATTTCCTACATCATTTGGCGATTTTTCGACTTGCGAACCATTAGATTCATCAAACGTCACATCTCCCATCTCTTCAACTTTTCGAGTCGAGTTGTTGTAAACACGGTACATGTGCGAATTTCATTCGTAACCGAGTAGGAAGCCTTCATGAGATTTAGGAGAAAATTTAGAAGGACAATGCTTATCAAGAATGTAACACTTGGAGCCGAATAACCAAAAGTATCCAACTTGGGGTTTGTTACCGGTGAGTAGCTCCTATGTCGTTTTACCGAGAAGCTTGTGAGGATAGAGTTGGTTTGTACCATGACAAGATGTTTCCAGGCTTCTGCCCAAAAGTGTCTTGGGGTCTTGTATTCGTCGAGCATTGCTCTAGCCATCTCAATGAGAGATCGGTTCTTCCTGTCAACAACTCCATTTTGTTGAGGCATCTACCTAGCTGAGAACTCATGTGACATACCTTCTTCATCAAGAAAGTTATCCACATTGGTGTTCTTGAACTCCAATCCATTGTCGCTCCGAACTTTCTTGATCTTCACTTCAAATTGATTTTGCGCTTTACGAGCGAAGTTCTTGAAGATCTTTTGTACCTGAGACTTATCATCAACAAAGAATTCCCACATAAATCTGAAAAAATCATCAACTATAACTAGACCAAAGGAATTTCCACTGAGGCTCTTGTAAGCACTGGGACCAAAAGATTCATATGAAGCAACTCGAGTGGTCTCCTAGTAGTCATGATATTCATTACGGGGTGACTTCCTCCTACTTGCTTTCCATCTTGACAAGCACTACAAAGTATATCTTTGTCAAAGATAACATCTTTAACACCAAGTATATGATCACCTTTGATGATCTTGTCTAGATTACACATATCAACATGTCCTGGCCTTCTATGCCAAATCCAACCTTTAGAAGATTTTGCAATAAGACAAGAGCTAGGTTTGGATCTTTTAGTGAATTCAACAATGTATAGCTCACCTCTACGGAAATCAGTAAAGACTGATTGTCTTGACGAAACACTCGGCAATCTACTTTGGTAAATGGCACATTAAAATCAAAGTCGACAAGTCTTGACACGAAAATAAGATTGTAGCCAAGGGATTCAACAAGCATGACATTTTGAATAGAACTATCATGATATATGGACACCTTACCTAGACTAAGTTCCTTACCCTTGGAGTTGTCTCCAAAAGTCACATACCTCCACAGTCCATGGTTTGGTGTGCTGTCTTGAAATGTGCCTCTATCTCCGGTCATGTGATCGGTGCATCCACTATCGAAAATCCACTCCTTTCCTATGGACATGCAATCTTTGAAGTTATCCATGACACCTAGACTCTTCATAGTCTTCTCACACTTGATGTCGAACAAATTATCTTCTTCATAGTACCCATGTTCCACATTGTCATTATCAAGTGGGATATCCTCATCAAAAGAAACAAGATATTTTTTAGGGTTGTGAAAATGACAATGTTCAAGTTTATGAATGCGAATGGATTCAACAATGATGTTATTCATGGTAATGACATCTCCTTTAGCACGCATGAGGTCACGAAGCTCAAAAAAGCATTTATCAAAGTTGAGCTCACTAGGCTTCATCTTATGAAAGGCAATAACTTTATGAAGAATTTCATCAAGATTACTCAATGAATAACTTGGATATCGTTTCTCCAAATCATTCCACAAAGTATAAGCACATTACAAATTCTTCATTTGATCAAACACAATTCTTGGCAATCTTCTAATGATTAGATTAACAGTTCTAAGATTGAGAAGCATGTCAATTTCCTCTTCATGTGTGGGATGTCAGGGATCAATTGGAGGTACATAGGGCATTTTAATATACTTGCTCAAATGGAATTTGTTAAATAGCTCAAACATCTCAAATTTCCATGGACTATAGTACTCCCCATCCAGTTAGGCACTCTACAACTAAGACTCCCCAAACTAGACACATTCATCGGTCTCCAAGGGTGATGAAACCGAAGCTATGGAGACCAAATCTCTGATACCAATTGTTTGATCACTAGAAGGGATGTCATACGGCAGTGAATACACTACTAGAAAAACTTGAAACCTAACCTTTTCCCAAGTTAATTCGTTGGCAGATTTTAGCAATACTAACAAGTCTAATGCACCCTACACATGCTAGTCAATGAGTATGGCAGAAGAAAGTAAAGACGGACACATGTAAGGAAGAGTAGAGGTAGGAAGATCAAAATGCAATTGGAGATACGAAGATTTTTCCCATGGTTCCGATAGGTTGTGCTATCGTACATCCACGTTTATAGATATTTCAACCCACGGAGGGTAACGTTCACGAGAGTCCTTGGAGGGCTCCACCCATGAAGGGTCCAGAAAATAGCAATCTTGTCTATTCCATGATGGCCTGCGTCCATGGAGGGATCCACCCATGAAGGGTCCACAAAGTAGCAACCTTGTCTATTCCATGATGGGCAACATCCACAGAGGACTAGCCTTACTCGGGTTAGATCTTCACTAAGTAGGAAATCTCCTTGCCCTTACAAACTTCTTTGTTCCACTTCACAATCACGAAGAAGGAGGCTCCCAAGTGACATCTAACCAATCTAGGAGGCACCACCCTACAAAAGGTAATATATGTGGTAGTATGATGAACTCCTTGCTTTTGTGCTTCAAAAGATAGTCACCTCAACGCTCAATCACTCTCTCATAGATTTGGCATGGGTAGAAGAGATTGATTGGATGGAAAGCAACTTGGGGGGGCTAGAAATCAAGATCCATATAGTTGGAGTCGATGATCTTGATATCAACACAAGGGTAGGTGGCTCTCTCTCAGAAAATTGGATATGGAAAGTGGGTGTGTGTTCCGAGTGCTTGTCTTGCTAGTGAGAGATGGTGGAGGGTATATATAGGCATCTTAAAAATCCAACCGTTACAACATTATTGCCCAACTCGGTGAAACTGGAGTAACAAATCAGTTGCATCGACAAGTGCAAAATGTGGCAACTTTGGCGTTTTTGGTGAGATCGATATATAAATCTCACCGGCACCGATATGGGTGACTTAGGCAGTTGCCAAGTCTCGGTCTCACCGATTCCTTAAACTCGATGGGACCAATTTTAGGAAATTGGTTAACAGAAAGTTGGTCACTGTTTTCTGGTTGCACCGAATGGAATGTTGGTAGTACACAGATGCTAGGGTTTGGTTGGGCTTGTGTATAGGTTAAAACTCAGTGAATCCTAATGGGAAATATTAGTGTCACCGAATTTTTTATTTTGGCTTTGGACAAAAGTTTTTTTTGGGAAAGTGGGTGAGTATTTTTGGTGGCTAATCTCTAAGCACTTGAGCAACCACAACATCATAATTCCTCATCCCCTTTTAATAGTATTGGCTTTCCTATGGAATCAAAAGTGATTTATCAAAAAAAGCAAAATGTAGAGTCCTCAATCTTGGCCAATTATATTCCTTGCTTTCCTTGGGGAGGTTCTCCACATAGTCCTTTTGCCAATCCTCTATGTGGACTAAACCGGATATCAGTTAGGTAAGACTATTAGTCCAAGAGACAATGTATGTTGCCATGAATTATCAAAACCACCAAGGGAGCGTATGTGCTTGCACGCACCGATGACCATCGGAGAAGCAAGGGGAGGAGGCGGCGGCCACTCTTCTCGTGAGCCGCATGGGGTGGGAATGGGGATCATGGGTGGTGCTGGGCAGCTGAGATCCTTATCTATAACCGCCCCTCCCCTCATTCGCCCCTATGCGATGCGGGAGGGCTTCGGTCGGCCAAAGTGAAAGTGCGTTATATCAACTAGAGGGTGGTGAATATGCAATTTTTTTTAATTCGTCAATGAGTAATTTCTACTTGAGGAATCTGAAATGTGACGACCTACTAGTAGCAGAATAAATACTCAAGTGCATGTGAAACAGAGCAAGAGCATAGTCATCATGATGAAATAGAACATGCTCAAATTACAAGTAGCATGATACAGGATAAGCATGTGAAGAACAAGGTGGCTGAAGAACTTCAGATGAGGAAATTGAGAAAGTCTTCAGTCAAATTCTTCAAACAGTAACGATCAATTTCATCAACAAGTATTTGAGGAAATAGAAGGGGTGACGAAGTGGATCCAGGTAGCTCAGTGAAGACAATGATTTGATGACCCAGTCGAACTATTGTGACAATCATACGTCTGGTTTAGAGCGGCTTGGTATTTAAACCAAAGGACACATAGTCCTAGGTCACACAGTTCTTACCGTATTCTCCTTGAGCTAAGGTCACACAGACCTCGCCCAACACTCGTGGTAAGTCTTTACGGCAGATTTCCGAAACCCTCAATAACTCGATCACCCGACGATCCACAATAAACTGTTGGATGCTCTATACCATGAAGCCTAACCGTTTGGAAGATACACGGTCTTCAAGGTAACAAGCGTCGGTTCCACACAAAGAACAATCTCTTCAATGATGCTCAATCACTTTGGGTTTGGTGGTTTGGTTTGGGGGTTTTCCTCACTAATGATTTTCTCTCAAAGTCCTCGAGGAATGGGTTGCTCTCAAATGACAAGTGTCAAGTTCTCTCTCGGAGCATCCAACCCACAAGTGTTGAAATGGTCGACTATTTACACCCAGGGTGCAACCCGACATGATAAGACATAATTGCCCACCAATCATATGACCGTTATATGGATAGAATATCTGGACAGCTAGCGCAAAGCACAGCAACGGTCGGAATTTGAACTGTCAAATTCCTTAGGGCTTATCATATTCCCCACTATAGGCAACTCGCACTAGCGAAATCCTAACTCCTTAGTCAGACCAATTTCCTCAGAGACCAGAAGAACATCGTCTCTATCACTCAAGAACTGAACTAAACCGTAAGAGATTTCCAAAGGCTTCCCTCAAAGGATTGGGTAGGTTGAGGCTTTTGAGTTGAGCATCAGTTGGAAAATTTTACTTACTATTACCTCGGGCCCCTTTAACAGTATGGTGTTTCCCATGACTCAAAGAATGGAATGAAACTATGAAAGCAAAAGTATTCCTGCTTCATAGTCCTCGTGTTAATAACTTCAGGGTCACACCGAATTCTTCAGCTTCAAAGTCTTCCAGGAATACCAATGTCTTCAGCTGAAGACATTCATTTTGGGGGGGGGGGTCAATAATCTCCAAATATACCAAACTCCTCATTGACTTATAAGACATGTGTCTACTCACAAACACATTAGTTCCTTAACCTAAGTCTTCAATACACCAAAATCATTAAGGGGCACTAGATGCACTAACACAAAGGCCGAGCAAGCCTAGGTTCAAGCAGTTGGGGTGGCCTCGGGCTGCACCCTATGGCTATTTTTTCTGTTTTTATTAACAGTAGTGCTAATTATTGTATTTGTGCAATTTTAGACTATGTTTAGTACTGTTTAGTACCTAGTTTGACTACTACTTACATATTGCAGTTCTAGATGTATTCTAGGTTAGGACTTATGTAAATATTAGTGTGTTTATATTATGTATGTAATGGATTGGTAATATAAATAAGGGATAATTAGTTTTATAACCCTAGTTGGGTAACACACGGCTGGTTCACCCCTAGTTTCTGAAAACACGCATTCCTGCCCAAACCACTTTGCTCGTCTAATGCTTTTTCCCTTTGATCGTTTGACAGTCATCTTCAAAACTTCATAACAAATTCATACTAACTCGGAAAAATGAAAATAAGATATGAAAATGTTTAGAAAAACATCACCTATATGTGCATGGCATTTTCATTGATGACAAAAGTGTTGGAAATTCCCCATCTCAGTTTTAGCTCATATAGGTGATGGGGACTTACCAACACTTTTGTCATGAATGCAAATGACATGCACATATAGGTGATGTTTTTCTGAACATTTTGATACCTTATTTCCATTTTTTGAGTTATTATGAATTGGGTATGAATTTTTCAAAATAAAATTCAAATGGTCAAAGGGCAAAAGCATAAGACAAGCAAAGTGGTTTGGGAAGGAACTCGTGTTTTCGAAAACTAGGGGTAAACGAGCCAAGTGTGACCCAACTAGGGGCACAAAACCAATTATCCCTATAAATAAAGTATCGCATTTCATCTGGGAAGAATGACATGTTCCATGTGTTTAGCAGATATCAGGTTCTCTTGAACATGTTTTTGCAATTAAATCTTCTTTTCTCACATATCAAACTTGCAAATTTTTGAATAATTCTCTCTCATTATATTTGGAATCACAAGGTAATGATTTGGGCTCTAGTACTCATTTGCAGACTATCCTCTCTTACTATCACATCTACGTTTCGTCAGTCTAGACAAATGATTCCCTCCAACGTGTATTCCTTATATTAAAATTATAACAAACGCAAGATAATAGAGATGCAGTCTATTACTGTGTGATCTAAGTGATCTTCAATGTGTTTTCTTCACACAGTTGAGGTTGAGAATTTTTCAAGTTTTAACTTGAACATCAAATGTTAGCATTCCTATTACATGACCATGACGGTTTTTAAATTACCGCTCGTAAATTAATTATCTTTGGTTCCTCATGTAGGCAAACATGACCGCAAAAGAGTTTGAGGAGCTTGCCCTCAATGGCCACAACTACCCTACATGGGATGTGGACATCAAGATCAGTCTTGTGTCTCGTGGGATAGTGCATGCAATCAAGGAGCCCAATATTCCTTTCCCGGTCGGAGTCACGACACTGACAGAACAACAAAACTATGATGCTTTATACATCATAAGGCACCATATTCATCCAGCTCTCAAGTCTAAATATTTCCAAAAGGAATTTCCTAGTACTCTATTTCTGGCCCTCAAAACGAGGTATGAACAGTAGAGGGCAGTCATCTCCGCCTCAAAACGAGGTAGAAGCACTCCATGATTGGACTCATCTCCGCCTTTAGGATTTCAATTCCATTGGTGAGTACAATCATGTTTTCATAAGATTTGTTCTCATTTTTGTGAGAAGGAACCTACTGAGGTGGAGAAGATAGAGTAAGGTTTGTCTACTATGCTCCCTTCAGATAGGATTCGCCAACAACAATACCATGCTCGTAACTACCCTGGCTATTTCGAGCTTATTCACATGTTACATATGGCTAAAAAGCATGATGATCTACTCACTAATAATGGCTCTCAGCACCCAATTGGGGCACAACCTTTACCTAAAGGTCATCTGAAGATCACGAATAGACACAAGTTTAATGGTACCATTCAGGGTAAATAATCCAATTTTGAGCAATGGCAAAAGCACAATGGGAACCGGAGATCTAGAAACCCAGGCAAGGGAAAAGGCACTACAAAGCCCAGGTTTAATAAATCTAAGCTTTGCAACAAGTCTGGATGCTACACGCATTCTACCGAAAAATGCACCATGACCAAGCATCTGGTTATGTTTTACCAGCAATCTCAGGGATGCAAAGCACCTCAGGGGAAAATGTCTGAAGCCAACTTCAACCTTCATCCACATAGCACAAATCGAGTTGATGATTTTTGATGATTTTTTCTAGACCAAAATAAGACTTCGAAAATTCAGAGGAAGATCGGAGTACGCATGAGGTGCCCCCAAGCCAAAAGGGCAAGCCTAGGGGGGTGGCCACGCCCTCATGGCTTGGGGCCAATTCCCACTCTCCTACCCTGATCTCTGGCCTATAAATTCACATATATTTCGAAAAACCTAGAGAGCCTCCCAAAACACTTTTTCCGCTGCCACAAGTCTCTGTTCTACCGTATGCAAATCGGAGGGGGACCGATCACGCAGGGCCTCCATAGCAACCTTGCTCCTCTCATGGTGTTGTGTGAGTAGTTCACCACACACACCTATGAGTCCGTAGTTGTTACCTTGATGGCTATATCTTTCTATATATTCTTCATTGCCAAGATCACCATGATTCCCGCGGTGATCTATGTTTTGTAATCAATCTTTGCGGTGTGTTTGTTGGAATCCGATGAATTCTGGATTTATGTTCAGATTATTCATGAAAATATATTGAATCCTTGTTGTTTATTTATATGCATGATGTTTACAACTTCGTAATGCTCTCTGATCTATGAATTTGGTTTGGCCAGCTAGATTGACTTATCTTCAGCGGGAGTGGTGCGTTATAGTGAGTTTAATCTTGCGGTGCTCAATCCTAGTGAAAGAAAGGGACATGACACATATTGTATTACTATAAATAAGGATAAAATGAAAGGTTTCATTCATATTAATTGGATTCACCTTGTCTAGATCATGTCATCATCCTCCAAGCATTACCCTGTTTTTACTTAATACTATAGATGCATGCTGGGTAGCGGTCGATGAGTGGAGTAGTAGTAGAAGATGCAGGCAGGAGTCAGTCTACTTGTTTATGGACATGATGTCTATATGCACGATAAATTCCGTGAAGAAATATTGCATAACTATGTGCTTTTCTATCAATTGCCCAACAGTAATTTGTCTACCCACTGTATGCTTTCTTCGAGAGAGAAGCCTCTAGCGGAAACTATGGCCCCCGGGTCTCCTCAAAAAAATATTTACGATTACCACAACTCTAAATACATTGCTAAAATTATTTACTTTCTTTTTATTTTCATTTATATTTATCAAATTATCTCTCTATCACTACTTATCGCTTGCAAGTAAGGAGTTCAAGGGGATTGACAACCCTCTAGCATGCGTTAGATGCAAGTGTTTGCTCTTTTGTGTGTAGCCATTGAAGATGGGATTTCGCATGGTTTGAAAACCTTAGTTCTCGCTGAGGGAAATACTCACCTCTACTTTGTTGCATCATCCCCTTCTCTTCGGGGAAAATCCCAATGTTGTTTACAAGTATCAGGAAGGATTTCTGGCGCCGTTGTCGGGGAGCATAATCAAATTCCTATCAAGTACCTTATGAAAAAGTATCATTCACTTGTTCTTATTTTTATTTTTTGTTATATTTTTCCTGCAATAAAAATCAATAATACAAAACTATTTATACTTGCTAGTTTACTTGCTTCGCTTGTTACTTTGCTTGCTTGAAATTGTTATGATGTCTGGTTTCATCGTTGAGAAAGATGATGAAGGTAAAACCCCAAAAGAGTAAACTTCCCCTCAGCGAGATGTAAAATTCTCTATTGCAGGGAAGGGGAATCATAGGAAAAACCATTATCCAAGAATTTTTTAACTTTACAGGTACTTTGGCTTGCAAGGATACACCAATCCTTAAAAGAACCAAAAGTTACGACGATGCTATTTCCGCTCTTGTTCTTAAAATTTAACGAAGATTTATGCATACTCACACAACTTTGAAAAGGCTTTTGTATTAGTTAACGGTCATTAAAGACCCTAGGGCTAAGAAGATAGCCACTCTTATCCTCATGCATGAATTTAACTATATAGTGCGAGAGACTCGAGATATCATTGATCACTATAATATGAGTCGTGAACATCCTATGATAGATGAAATTTATATAACGAGTACTATAAGGTGAGGTATGCATTTTTAGATAAGCATACTTTTGATGAAAATACCAGTAAATAAGTTCCTCCTATTCATATTATACAACAAGTTTTCAATGCCATATAAACAATATTCTTAGTTAGTAAGAGAGAATACGGAAGGTTTCAAGGAAAGTGGCATTGAGAATTCCAGAGTATCACTTGATGATGTGTTTACTATTGTCTTTGGAAGGCCTCCCCATGGACACACACCCCAAGATGAGAACACCAAGGATGATATCACTTGAAACTATGGATTATACCTAGCTAGGGGCATAAAACGATAGCGCTTGTTGGGAGGCAACCCAACAATTATCTTTAAATTTTTGTTTTCTAATCTATGTCTTGGTGTGATAAAATGATTATTTCTAATGTAATTATTGCTTTTTTGTTTAAATTAGTGTTTGTGCCAATTAAAGACTTTGGGATGACTTGAATGATAAGTAGAATTGTTATGGTGCAAAACCAGAAATGTTTGTGTCCCATGTAGAATTTCTGTGATTTTACTAGGTCATATTTTTCATCTGGATTATTTACAAATTATTTGTATATGAATTCCCAAGTTTTTCCTATTTTTCAGAATTTTTGGAGTTATAGAAGTATGGTGTTTGAGAAGATCATTGCACATTGTTCTGTTTTAGACAGATTCCGTTTTTGCTTGCATAGTTTGCTTGTTTTGATGATGCTATGGATTGTATAGGGGGGCATAAGCCATGGGGAAGTTAGAATACATTACCTTATGAAATAAAAAATATGAATAAATTTATGACAGTACCTAATTTTTTGATTTAACTATAATAGTAACGGAGCTCATGAGCTTCCTATTGAGTTTTATGTGTTGAAGTTTTCAAGTTTTGAGTGCGATGACGATGGATGAAGTAATAAGGAGCAACAAAGAGACTAATACTGGGGATTACCAAGACACTCCAAGGTAAATTCTAGGAATACTCTAGTGTCTAAGCTAGGGGATTCCCCGGAAGGCATCCCCTCTTTTGTCTTGGTCCATTGGTATGTCACTTAGAGCTACATTTTTATTCATCCCATGATATGTGTTTTGCTTGGAGCAT
This sequence comes from Hordeum marinum, assembly GCA_022496015.1. NCBI lineage: Eukaryota > Viridiplantae > Streptophyta > Magnoliopsida > Poales > Poaceae > Hordeum > Hordeum marinum. Next base: position 259,530,898 of record CM039674.1, on the reverse strand, counting down.
CATGTGTTATAGTTTTCTTTTGTCTTAGTTTTCCATAATCATTGTTTGTTGGGCACACCTACTTGACAGAGACACATGTTCACCATGATTTGTTAGACTACTCTATGTGCTTCACTTATATCTTTTGAGCTAAGAAGTTGCTCTAGTTCTTCACTTATAACTTTTTAGAGCACAGTGGAGTATGGATTTTATAGAAATAATTAGATTATCATTCTTCACTTAAATTTGTTTGAGATTTTAATATATAGTTATGGTAATTTTCATGGGTTGTAAGACTAGTCCAAAAATAATAGGTATTCAAGGAGTGCATAATCAAAACCTTGATGTAGCACATAAAAGAGAAATTGTGGGTTAATGATATTGACGTGGCAATATTAAAGGGCGTGAGTGCATGGTTATTGGTCAGTAGAAATATCTATATTTAAAGGGTGTTAATTTGTTGTTAATATAAATATTAGTTATGGCATGGTGATGATGTGTGAGCATTCTTCTTCCTCGTTCAAATCCTGGTGTTGTTTAGGTTGGGGCGATGGTTAACTCCTACCAACATCCTCCCCAAGGGCATAAGAGTAGTACTTTTCTCCGAGAGATCTAATAAAGCTTTGCAATAAGTATGTGAGTTATTTGTGACTAATGTGAATCCATGGATGTACGCACACTCACCTTTTCATAGTATGCTAGCGTATTCGGTACCGTGCATTGCCCATTCTCAGCTCGAGGATCGTGCAGCTTTCGCTAGTGCATCCAAACCCCGTGACATGATAGGCTCTGTTGCACACAATCCTCCTTATATATTCCTCAAAACAGCCACCATACCTACCTATTATGGCATTTCCATAGCCATTCTGAGATATATTGTCATGCAACTTCCATCGTTACATCATATGACTTGTACACTCATTGTCATATTACTTTGCATGATCATGTAGCTACATAGTATTTGTGGCAAAGCCAACGTTCATCATTGTTTACATGTTAAGCTAGATCATTGCAAATCCTCGTACACTGTCAGAGGCATTCATATAGAGTCATATTGTTTAGTAGTTTTACATATCGAGTTTTAAGCAAAAAAAAAGTGTGATGCTTTTCATTATTATCACACTATCTCAATGAGGAAAGGATGATGGATACAATGATTTCCCCACAAGTCGGGATGAGACTCCTGACAAAAAAAGAAAAATAGAAAGAAAATTAAAATGAAAAAAGTAAGACAAAAAAAAATGAGAGATAAAGAGAGAAGGGACAGGGCTACTACCTCTTTTTCCACACTTGTGCTTAGAGACAGCACCATCTTTTTCATATAGAGAGTTTCATGTTTTGTCATTTTCATATGCTAGTGGGAATTTTTCATTATAGAACTTGGCTTGTATATTCTGATGACAGACTCCCTCAAATGCCCAAGGTCTTCATGAGCAATAAAGTTGGATTCACACCCACCTAGCTTCAGTTGAGCTTTCATACATGTATAGCTCTAGTGCGTCCGTTGCATGGTAATCCCTACTCCTCGCATTGATATCGATTGATGGGCATCTCCATAGCCAGTTGATCTTCCTAGTTGATGCGATAATTTATTCTCCACTTTTACCCCTTTGAAACCTACCAGCATATTCTATTCCACCTATATGCTATGTGAGTGGTTCACACTCATCTATTGAGTGAGGTATAAAAAGCTGAAACACGTGAAAAAGTACGATCCAATTGCTTGGCTTAACACTGTGTGTCTTGACATTTGTATTTATGTGGTGAAGATGGAGCCATGCCTGCCTAATATGATAAAATGAATGGGGGGTAATCATTCTTTAAGAATCATTTATTTTAAAAGTTCGTGATTGTGTTTGCAGATACCAAGGTTCAACATTACATGATAAGAGAGGCCAGGCGGCACACATGGTGAGGCTGCAATTATGTACATTATTTAGTAGACAACTCAGGGACCTCGAGGATAAGGAAGGCAACTATGCGGCAGCGAAACAACGACGTAGCGGAACTCCATTCCACAAGGACATTGCTCGGACACGATCCTAGGTAGCGTCAAATGGATCAACATCAACGGCTTGCATGACTTCTCCTGCATTTGGCATGATAAGCTAGGTGAGTTCTTTGAATGTACTCACAAGCTCACAGGAAACAAAGCAAATAGGACAAACAAAAACAAGGCATTTAACAAGTTAAAGCATGATAATAAACATGATGTTATCATGTTGTGCACGTGAACCTGATCTCTGTTCCTCGAACTAAGTTACCACCTCGGGGTTAGCTCGTAACCAACATCATCAACTTACCATCATGACCCTTACATGATCACCTTGTTTCATCTAATGGTTATTAAGTGTGTCGGTTATTTAGTATTGTCAACCCATAGTGTGACCAATAACCGAGGACGCGGCTATTGATAGATTATACACTCTGTAGAGGTTAGTACACTGTACCCACACCACGGAACTCATGGCCTCACAAAACCGATCTATTGCTTGACACTCTCCCGGACACTTCGATGAACTCCGCTTGGGCCTATGCCATGGGTAGCCCCGATGTCAACTCGGGACACCCTCCACCTTTGTGGCCGCCACTGTCATGGCAAAACAAACTCGTCCGAAACGGGGTCATCGGTACCATACAACTACGTTCACACAAGGTTATTCCTGCCCACCGGGCTAGGGTAGCGAAGCGCATATCCTTCCCTAGTTGGAGGCACCGGCAAGAGGCATGACAATAGGCCACATTAGGGTCCCCATCCAAGCACGTGTGGTTGCACTAGTGATCTAAATTTGATGGCAACATGACTCGATCAACAAAATGTTCAAGTTGAATTATCATCATGTTTAACTTGAAAGTAAAATTATTCGAGTCATGGCATGAGGTGAAGTGCACGGGTCATGATGATAATGCATCCATATGAATCACATGAATATGAATCTACATAACTAATGCATCAAATGAATCATGGCATGGGTCAAGAACTCTAGATGACTAGCATACAAATCTGTCATGAAATAAGTGGATCATATTTACTATAATCACATGGGTCATTTTATGATTATGCTTAAATAAAAGAGTTTAATTCAAATAAATCATTTCCATTGCAATGCCATCCTTGCAAATGGATGTTCTGGCTTGCCTTAGTTTAGAAGAGTGTCACAATACAACTGGTCCTCTCTTAGGGAATTTTTTTCTTCTAAAAAATAAGTTAAATACAAGAATAAAATCTCACATAAAGCATTTTATTGCACCAGAAATTCTAGACAACAAAGAAAATTCTCAAATTTGCATGCAGAAAGTTTAGCTCAAGACAAAACTAATGCAAAAATACCCAACTCAATTGGACTTATGGTTTAAAAGTTAGAGCTGGTCAAAGTCTTGTCAAAATGTTTCAATTTAAACAGAAAATCGGAAAAACTAGAGGCGACAATGCCAAAGACGTATTTTCAGTGGACGCCTCCACTCATGCCGCTTCGGGCAGGAGGGAGAGAGACTGACAATGGGGTCCCACTGTCAGTGTTAAAGAAAGAGAGGGAACAGAGCGCGGCGGCTCTGTCACCGGTGGTCTCCGGCGAGGAGGCCACGGTAGTCGCTGGGGAGAGGGGGGATGGATCTAGCATGTCATGGAGGTCACGCAAATACCCGAAGTGGTGGTAGAGGTGGACGAATGGCACCGAAATGGTCCTCTCTGGAGAAGGCAGACGGCAGAGCTCATCAGTGTTGGAGAAGACAACATCAATCCGACAAACGGGTTGCACCGTCATGCTCGGCGATCACCACGGACTCGCCTGAGGAGAAGGGAAAAGAAGGAGAGCACCGGAGTGAGCGTACGGTCGAGGGGGATCCACGGCTAACTCTGACGAGGATCAGAGGCCGGAGGCCCTCCCACCCGTGCCCCGAGCTACGATGGTCGATTTGTGTCCAAGCAAGAAGTTGCGGATGGCTAGAGTGGCTCGAGGATGGGTCTGTCTGTAGGAGGTGAGGTTGCCGAGCTTAGCTTCGCCTGAGGCGAGCTGCAGAACGACTGAGAGAGGGGAGGGGCTTGGGCGTTGCTTGGCGATGACAAGGGCGACGCCAAGAATAGTGCTAGCACGCGGGCAAAGCTGCGACGCACTAGGTGGGACGGAACTGTTCTGCCCGGTAGCGCCTCGGCTACATCTGGCGTGCGTCCTGCCAGCATTAGGAAGGATCAAAGCGGTTCTAGGTGGAGGCAAGGGAGGGAGCTGAGTGGCGCAGGCAAGCTATGATGGCGCGAGGAGGGCGAACAGACGGCGGCAGGGGGCGCTGATGTCCAGAGCGTGTTGGTTGCATGTCGAACACCTTGCATCTGTGTGGTCACCGCATGCACTAGCACACGAGGGACTTTTGTCCATGCCAGACCATGTCCAGGGTATAGTCCCTTCAATGCGGTACTGAAGGATGCTCTCAGTTGTACACTTAGCCCCACGGACAAGACAGGAGTTTGCTGGAAAGTTTACTGACAAGAACTTGGGGGAGCAAGTTTGGTAAAAATAAATAGGAGTTAATTGGTAAATTTTGGTGGTGAAGGTTCTCCTAGAAACTGAGTAATGTGGTAAAAATTCAGCTCAAGGAGATCTATGAAAAATATACTTGCTTCACGAACTGCCATTTCTCACAAGAAGCAAAAAAACAATTTCCGTTGCTGAAATTTTCCAAATGACCATGCTATATTTTTGCATGGGGAGGTGAGGCATTATCCAAAGATGTTGGGGGGTTATTTGTAATTTTCCGATCAAGATAAATGGAGGTTGCTTTATAGGATAAAGGGAAAATGCTCATTTTCAAAGAGAAAATTAATATTTTCCTATTAAAGAAAATTATGCCAAAGCATGATTTTGGGAGAGAGATCAGGTTGGAAAGGTTTTCAAGAAGCTAGAGTTCACATGGAAAAAATCAAAAATAGTTCCAAGAGTTAAGTCCAAAAAAGTTGACAAAAAATCCAATTGCCAAGTAAAATCTTTAATAAGTCCAAACAAAAATAAAATAAAAACCAAGGTGACACACACACGAGGTGCCCCCAAGTCAACAGGGGGCGCCTAGGGGGGTGGCCATGCCCTGGTGGCTTGGGGCTACCTCCCCCTCTCATGGACCTGATCATTGGCCTATAAATGCACATATATTTCAAAAACCCTAGAGAGCCTCCAGAAACACTTATTTCGCCCCCGCAAGTCTCTGTTCTGCTGTGTGCCCATCTAGAGCCATGTTTCGGTACCCTACCGGAGGGGGGATCAATCACGGAGGGTCTCTACATCAACCTTGTCGCTCCCATGGTGCTATGCTAGTAGTTCACCACAGACCTACGGGTTTGTAGTTACTACCTAGATGGATATCTCTCTCTCTATGTTCTTTGTTGCCAAGATCGCCACGATTCCCACGGTGATCTATCTTACGTAATCAATCCTTGTAGTGTGTTTGTTGGGATCCGATGAATTGTGGGTTTATGCTTAGATTATTTGTGAAAATATATTGAATCCTTGCTAGTTATTTAAATGCATGATTGTTATAGCTTCGTAATGCTCTCCGATCTATCGATTTGGTTTGGCCAACTAGGCTGATTTATCTTCAACAGGAGTGGTGCGTTGTAGTGGGTTTAATCTTGCAGTGCTCAATCCCGGTGATAGAAAGGGACATGACACGTATTTTATTGCTGCCACTAAGGGTAAAAGTATGGGGTTCATTCATATTAATTGATTTTACTTTGTCTACATGATGTCATCATCCTCCAAGCATTACTCTGTTTTTACTTATTACTCTAGATGCATGTTGGATAGCTGTCGATTGGTGGAGTAATAGTAGTAGATGAAGGCATGAGTCGGTCTACTTGTTTATGGACGTGTTGCCTATATAAATGATCATTACCGTAAATGAATATTGCATAAATATGTGCTTTTCTATCAATTGCTCAAGAATATTCTGTCTACCCATTGTATGCTTTCTTCGAGAGAGAGAAGCCTCTAGCGAAAACTACAGCCCAGGGTCTCCTCACAAATATATTTACAAAAACTCTAAAAACGTTGCTTCCATCATTTACTTTATTTTTATTTTCAATTTGTATTTATCAAATAATCTATCTATCACTACTTATCGCTTGCAAGTAACGAGTTCAAGGGGATTGAGAACCCTCTTGCTCATGTTGGGTGCAAGTGTTTGATCTTTTGTGTCTAGGCGCTAAAGACGGGAGTTTGTGTGGTTGTCATATTGGTTTGATAACCTTGGTTCTCACTGAGGGAAATATTTACATCTACTGTGTTACATCATCCCCTCCTCTTCGGGGAAAATCCCAACGTAGTTTACAAGTATAAGTACACATCAAACAATGTGTTTGGCGACTTCGACTAGTCCCTAATCTCCTTAGTGGTCTACTTAATTATGTCCATTTGTGATGATTGTACTAAGAACATAAGATTTTTGTTGTATTTATATTATATTGTATCGGCACATTTGATATAATAAGATTGTATTCTATGTATTAACATGAGATTTTTTATTGAAGATTCTTTGTTTTATACAGGTTTCTACGGGAACAATTCAATGGAAGATGCCTTGTGGATACTAGTACCATAATATGTCTCCAACGTATGTATAATTTTTGCTTGTTGCATGTTGTTATATTATCATTCTTGGATGCTTTACAATCATTTTATAACAACTTTATATCATTTTTTGGGACTAACCAATTGACATAGTGCAAAAGTGCTCGTTGATGTTTTTGCTTGTTTTTTACATCACAGAAATCAATACCAAACGAAGTCCGATCATGAAGAAACTTTTTGGAGATTTTTTCTGGACCAGACGACACCCAGTGGGCCAAAGAAGTGCCGGGGGAGTGGGCTGAGGAGACCATAACCCATCAGGGCGTGCCAGGGGGACCCAGCACGCCCTGATGGGTTGTGCCCTCCTCGGGACCCCCCTCCACCGCCTCAGATGCCTATAAATTCCAAAATATTCCAAAAACCCTAGGGGAGTCTACGAAAAAAAATTACAGCCGCCGCAAGTTCTAGAACCTCGAGATCCAATCTAAACACCATGATGGAGGGGTTCATCTTCATCATAGGTGCCTCTCCGATGATGCGTGAGTAGTCCACCATAGACCTACGGATCCGTAGGCAGTAGCTAGATGTCTTCCTCTCTCTCTCTCTTATGATTCTCTATACAATGGTCTATTGGAGATCTATTAGATGTAAATTTTTGCGGTGTGTTTGTTGGGATCCGATGAATTATGAGTTCATGATCAGTTTCTATCCATGAATATTATTTGAGTCTTCTTTGATCTCTTATTTGCGTGAATACTTATAGCCTCATATTTCTTCTTCGAATCTTTGGATTAGTTAGGCCAACTAGATCGATTTTTCTTGCCATGGGTAGAGGTGCTTTCTAATGGGTTTGATCTTGCGGTGTTCTTTCTTAGTGGCAGAAGGGACAGCAAGTCACGCATGTATCGTTGCCATTAAAGATAACAAGATGTGGTCTATTCCTACATGACTAGATCTTGTCTACATCATGGCATAGTTCTTATTGAATTACTATATTTTTCCATGAACTTAAAACACAAGATGCATGCTGAATAGCGGTCGATGTGTGGAGTAATAGTGGTAGATGCAGGCAGGAGTCGGTCTACTTATCTTGGACGTGATGCCCATATAGTGACCATTGCCTTGGATTTTGTCATGACTCTTCGATTTTCTATCAATTTCCTAAGGGTAATTTGTTTACTCACCGTGCGCTATACTCATGAGAGAAGCCACTAGTGAATCCTACGGCCCCCGGGTCTACTTTTCCAACATATTGCTTTCAGATCTATCTTTTTTCAGATCTACCAAACCCAGAACCCAAAAACATATTGCTGCATATTTTATTTCCTCTTTTTATTTTGTGTTCTTGAGAGTTCTATCTCTCCTATCTATCATTACCTAATATATCTTTTTACCGTAGAGATATTGAGAACCTCTCTTTCGCATCGAGTTGCAAGTATTTGTTGTTTGTGTGCAGGTGCTGCTTATTGGGTGGTGGTGATCCTCCTACAGGTTCGATAACCTTGGTTTCAACTGAGGGAAATACTTACCGTCGTTGTGTTGCATCATCCCTTCCTCTTTGGGGAAATACCGACGCAATCGCAAGCCATGTCAAAGGAATTTCTAGCGTCGTTCGCGAGGAGGAAGTAGTCTCTTCTACGTGCCTATGGTTGGCGCCGAGGGGACTCCATCATCATGTCCCACATTCCTAATCACAAATCTCATCTCCGTGCAATTACATTATTTTCCATTTGCCTCTCGTTTTCCTCTCCCCCACTTCACCAATTTGCCGTTTTATACGCCCTCTTTTTTCGTTTGCCTTTTTGTTGCTAGATCTATTGCCTTGTCATTATGGCTAGTCCTTCCTTTATTGCATGTGCACCCTATAATGAGGTTCTTAACTTTAAGCAAAGGGGAGGGGAGAACCTAAAATATGCTTGGTATAGGATTTGCAATGCTCATAATAGACCAATCCATGAGCAATCTACCATTGTTTTTCTTCCCAGTTTTTATGTTGGCATCACTACTTGGTATAGATTTGTCCCTGAGATGATTGCTAGAGGGAATTTTTAATTTGTCCATCTTTGGATGCCTTTAATGCATTGGGGAGATTAGTGGGATCACCGCCTATCATGATCAATTAAACAACTTCAACTCTCAAACACGTTATGGAGAAATTAGATGCTATTGAAAAGAAGATTATTACCCAAGAACATCTTGAAAGTTTGGATAAAAAGATACATAATCTTGCTAATAAAATTGGATCTAAGGCGGGAGATGCTTTAAAATTGCTAAAGGAGAAGAAATCATTGTTAACGAAAGGGTAGAAGAAAGTCTTACCGTATTGATAAGTTGGAAGAGATTTTTAGTAACTTGGGTTTGGCTTTTCTTATGTCAAACCTATTGAAAAAACTCCCATAAAAATTGGCAAACCCGCGCAAGTCACCAAGAACAAAATTGCAACACCAAGTGGCCACAAAGGGGATCTTAAAATGATTAGTATTCATCCCGACTTTGTTGAAATCATAAGAGATCCTATTTACAAGAATGAATTTTTTGGTTTTCTTCCTAAGAGTGTTATCATTGAGAACATGCATGCAAAATCCTTGAAAAAATCTAGTTGTGTGATTAAAGAGTTAAAAACCAAAGATGACAATACTTGAATCTATGTGGTATGCCTACCTAGGGACGTAAAACGATAAAGGTTTGATACGTCTCCATCGTATCCACTTTTCCAAACCCTTTTGCCCTTGTTTCGGACTCTAATTTGCATGATTTTAATGGAACTAACCCGGACTAACACTGTTTTCAATAGAATTGCCTTGGTGTTACTTTTGTGCAGAAATAAAAGTTCTCGGATTGACCTAAAAATTTACATAGATTATTTTTGGAATTTATAAAAAATACTGGTGAAAGAATCAACCAGTGGGGGCCACCCATAGGTGACAAGACCACCAGGCGCGGCCACCCCCTGGCCACGCCTGGAAGGCTTGTGGGCCCCCTGTGGCTCCACCGACCTCAATTCCACACCTATATATTCATATTCGTGGAAACAAATCAAAGAGAAGAGTTCATCGTGTTTCACGATACTGAGCTACCGCCACCTCCTGTTCTTCCTCGAGAGGCCAGATCTGGAGGTTGTTTTGGGCTCTAGAGAGGGGAAATCGATGCCATCCTCATCACCAACCATCCTTCATCACCAATTCCATGATGCTCTCCGCCGTTCGTGAGTAATCCCATCATAGGCTTGCTGGACAGTGATGGGTTGGGTGATATTTATCATGTGATTGAGTTAGTTTTGTTAGCGTTTGATCCCTAGTGTCCACTATGTTCTTAGATTGATGTTGCTATGACTTTGCTATGCTTAATGCTTGTCACTAGGGCCCGAGTGCCATGATTTCAGATCTGAACCTATTATGTTTTCATGAATATATATGAGTTCTTTATCCTATCTTGCAAGTTGTAGACACCTATTAAGAGTTATGATCCGCATCCCCCAGGGTGACAATAACTCGGATTCTTTCCGGTGATTACCGTAGTTTGAGGAGTTCATGTATTCACTAAGTGCTAATCCTTTGGTCCGGTTCTCTATTAAAAGGAGGCTTTAATATCCCTTAGTTCCCATTAGGACCCCGCTGCCATGGGAGGGTAGGACAAAAGATGTCACGCAAGTTCTTTTACATAAGCACGTATGACTATATATGGAATACATGCCTACATTACATTGATGAATTGGAGCTAGTTCTGTGACACCCTATGTTATAACTATTGCATGCTGAATGCCATCCAACATAATTATCCATCACTAATCCATTGCCTACGAGCTTTTCACATATTGATCCTTGCTAAGTTACTTTTCCATTGCTACTATTACAATCACTATAAAACTTCTACTGTCACGTTTGCCATCGTTACCGTTACATCCATACTACTTTGCTACTAAATACCTTGCTGCAGATATTAATCATTCTATTCAGAATCCAGTGTCAAATTTCACTCAATTTTCAAATACTCAATCAAATAATCAATCATTCTATTCATTAATATAACATTCCAAATTTTGGGATGTTACAAAGCTACCACACTTAAAAGGAATCTCGTCCTCGAGATTCGAAAGGGCTAGAAAGAAAAGGTTAGGGTTTGGGGGTCTTCAAGCAAATCAATTGACCGGAAAGTGTGGCTCTACCACACTTAAAAATGAGAGTTACTAGTCCCTCAATATCAAGACAATCTTCTAGGGCCTTGGCAATGTTTGTCTCCTCACATTCTTTAGAGTAACTTCCTTGGTGATGATCTTCTGTTATAATCAGAACTCTTCAGAATCTAGTGTTTCCTTGGTCAATACAAAGTTCTCCTCTTAATAGAACTTCTTAATTGACAAGTCTCGTGAACATTCTAAATAAACTTATCAAAGATCTCATGGTGGTCTACCATTAGTGGTTATCCTGCAGTGAAATGGGTCTTGGCTTCATTCCTCATCGGAAAAAAATCCATACATGTGGCAACAACTTCCATGTACAAGGGTTTTCATCATACCATTCTAAGGCTTAAACAAAAGCTTCAAAGAACGTTGTATCTTTACTATGGGTACGTCACTCGGATATACCATTCCGAATAGCAAGAGAATGATAAGAGTAAGTCATCATGGTGGGCAAGCCATGTCGCACTGAAATCATTACCTTGTATAAGGTTTAGTGAATATCGTATTCTAACACTTGGGCTTCCTCACAAGTGCTACAGAAATTTTTCTTGTTAATGAACAAAGTTGAATTAATCCATTGATTCTACAAGTTGAGCAAAAACATCTATCATTTCTTCACATCTCTCAGGCTTTCGGATACTCCTAAGGAAAATGTTTGCTGATCAGTCGTAGCTTATTCCAAGTTTATTCCTTCCTAAAGGTAGGGCTTGATCCTTATCAATCCTGAGGTTTGTGCTTCTGTGGGATCACAGATTTAACTCACCCTTGAGGTTACTAGTGTTTCATATTCAAGCATTACCTTCAGTTCACTCCATCGTACCCCTGAGGTAATAAATCACAGACTTATTATTGTCTGGATTCCACTCTACGGAATTAATTTTCCTTTCCATTGGTCTGTTTAACCTTGGGTATTGTTTCATCACAATCATTCCTTTCCCAATATTCCAACTTCAAAAGTACTTTATCACAAATGTTGTCATCCACATAGTTTGATATGGTACAACATTACCTGTAACGGTTTTCATTTGATCTAGACTCCTTGGCAATATGGCACTTTCTTATTCCACGGATCATGTGGTTTTACCGATTACTACCACACTTAAAATGGAATGTACATATGCTTGCATAGACCATATTTTCTCATATCTTCGAGAATGGTCGGAGTCTTTGTTCATAGAGTAACAACTCATATATACCAACATGGAAAAATCAGGACACCATAAATTTCATTGATTTATGAAGTTATTACAATCTCTGAGACTTCCGTTACAAAATAATCTCATGAAAATAGGAGTGTTTCATGTTACACATATTGCCATCCTCAAAACGTAAATGCTCCATTCTAGCTTTCTTCTCCTTTGGACATTCACTAGCATAATGTCCTACTTGCTTGCAACGAAGACAAATGATTTCTGACAAGTCTCGGGGCTTCTTGGTGTTGGTGTTTGCTCCTTGGGTTCTTGGTTCCTTTCCTGGCCACTTACTAGCATAGTGATCTGTGTTCTTACACTCAAAACATGTAATATGACTCTTATCCTTTGTTGGGCTTTGGTTGTTCTAGGAGTGCACTCTCTTTCTCTTCTTGGTCTTCTTCATTTCGATCAATTCTTCTATTTCATGTGGATCAATCTCCACTTTTCCTGTTAGGAAGTCTCCCAGATTCTCTTTACTTTCCTTCGTGCAATCCTGGAGAAAATGTCCTTTTCCCCATAGGAGCAGCAGGTATTGGAGAAGAATCTTGTTAAGCCTTGTCCATCAGGGTCTTCGAAATCTTCCTCCACAATAGGTTCTTCAAAAACACCCTTGAATGTTTCTTTCATTCCTTCTTTCTGTTGCTTGACAACTTGTTGTACCTTAGGGTAAAGGTGACACTGAGCTGGGTAGTGGGTGGTTCCTTCACATAAGAAACAAGTCACCTGACTAGTTGGGCATTCCTCGACTGGATGATTTGCTTCACAATGAGGGCATCCAACCTTGTGTTCTTCCTGGGTGTGTCCTATTTCTCCACAGATCTTGCATACACAAGTCTTCTTCATAGGGCTATCATAGTGCTTCTGGATGAGACGGGATCTTAACAGAGTTTTCTTGAATTCCTCCTAGGTTTTTGCTCCATTACATCCTTGTATGGCTTGATGCATTTTCCACCAAGTTGCAGCACTTTGGGTAAAGTACTAAACAATGTATTGAACCTCATACTTCTTTGCAATCGAGTTGCTCGCAAAGCTATTCTCCATGTTTTGAATCCATACTTCTGCCTCCAGTTGTGTCATTGGTCTAGAGAATTCAAGTCTAGCTTCATTCACCATCTATTGGGTCCAATGGTTTTAGGATGAGATACTTGGGAAATAGAGGGCGATAAACACAATACAAACAATAGTTTTGAAAATATGTTTTATTTGTGGCTGTCAAAAAACTGCACACAAATGATAGCTCACACATCACCGTATGTAACGTGAGTATGCAACAGGGGTTTGGTCTTCAAGGGGCATAAAATCTTTGAAACTCTTCATGATCTTCAATATCTTCACGTCCTTATAGTCTTCAATTTTTTTAGCTCTTTCCATAGTGAAATACATCTTTGTCTGAGTTGGTCATTAGTTATCCGATATCTTGTCCTGGTTGAAGTGACAATTAGTTGATTCCTCCGAAAGGTCAAAGGGACAAGGGTATTATGTAACTATTTGATAAAACTCGCAAGGGATGAGAAATAAAAGTTTTTTTAGAATAAGGTTTGAGAGATATTCTGTCTTATGGGGTTTCCAGTTGTCTAGGGTCACGTCCTACAGTCAACATGTGCTCTGATACCATTTCTGTAGCAACCCGACACAAAACAACTCGAGCCTCTATGTGTTAGTGCCATCCCCGGATCAGTATGCTGGCACACACAGTACATCAATGTATATATCAAATTGCAATCACATGTAAATAATGTAAAACTGATATATACCTCTTAAATCACAATGGAAACAGTCAACGGGAGTGGAGTCCCAATAAACACCAACGACGGGTTGAGTGTAGACCATAACCCTGAATAGTACTATTACTTGTCATAGAAAAGTATCTGCAACATAAGACGTTGCAGCCGTGTAGGCCAGTACATTGAATGTACCAGCAAGATCACCATAGAAAGAATGATAAAGGCTATTCTATATGCAGAAGGCTTTGTGGCTCTGTGTCTGAGTTTTTGCAGAAAAGTTGGTTTTATTTTCCCTACAACAAAGGAGTGAACGGAAATCACTACTAATAGTTGGTTGTTAATGAGATGGTTCCACCAACCAATTCTCACGTCCCAAAAATTATTAATAAACCCACTCATCAAAAAAATAATTAATTGTGTTGAGAATGGTTGATAGTATCATCTTCGGTGCTCATGTTGTCTGTAACTGGGCACACGGCTGATCGATTAGTTTGACGCTCTGCAGAGGTTTGTACACTTTACCCGCAAGAATCGATCCCTCCTGTTATGTCCTCGCACTGCCTGGTGTTTGAGATCGGGACGATCGAAACATGGTCTTCCATAGTGATCCTCTGATAGAAAGTTAGTGCCCATCTAAATCCTACTGTTCTACATCTCGTAGCAACTGACCTATCGGAGTCACCATTAGGGTCAACCAAGCTAGAGCCCAAATTGACTTGCGGTTGCACATGTAAGCTTTTTGGCCTTGAAGTATCCATCCATGTCTTTGAACCTGGGTGGCATTCCGTTGGGATGATCACAGGTGGATACCAGGATTCCCGGGCATAACAATGATGGATATCAGGCTGCCAAAATGCATGTCCAATCCACCCAGAAGTATATTGAGTCCTTGAAGTCTTGAAGACTTGATCATCATGCAGGTCTTGAAATAATTACTTAACCTCACAACACTCCTGAATTTCACAACCAACCCTGTCTACTAAAGCATAGCAATTGTAAATAACGTCCCTTCCCAGGCAAGTGGTAACCTCATGATACTACTACAAGTTCAAGTTCAATATCCTACTGGATGTATATGGAAAGATTGATTCTAATGCAAATAAAACAAAGGTAATGTAAGATGATCAAAGTGAACTTGCATGTATTGTTGATCAAGATAAATATCGCTCTCAGAAAAGATTTATAGAACTATTCGTCACTCTCCGATGAAATCTATATAATCAAACATTACACTCTTATAAGCAAACATATCCTAGCAATCAATACTATCAAACAATAGGGAACACAAAACTAAAAGCAGCAAGGTTGTGATGAAGGAAATACTTAGGACAAAAGTTAAAACAACAAAACATCAGCAAAGCAACTAATGTAGCCTTTTCCTACAAATAGACTCAACAGCAACAAATCAACAAGAAAAATAAAATCTAACAAAAGTATTGTAGTAGGTATTTCGCTAGTAAAAGTATTACTTTTGAAGAACAACTTAAGAACTAATCAAAAGATTTTATCAAACTCATCTCATGACATCAACAATGTTAACCTTGAAAGAAACCACAAACAATTTCAACTTTAATACAAATTGTTTATGATCTAACAGAAAGTTAACAGAAAGTGAAACTAATAAAACAATTTATAAAAAATATTTTCAAATAGGAAATCAAACTAGCAATGAAACCAATTAGCAAGTTATTATGAAACTAGAATTGATTTCATGCTATAAAAATAATAAATGACATAAAAAATAAACATGGTTGAAATACTACTGCTAACTAATAGAAAACAAAGTAAAACTTTTCAATTAAGAAAAAATAAAATAAATAAAAGAATTTAAAACAAAAGAAATAAAATAAACCTAAAAGGAACAAAAACAGATTCTGTTTTTCTTGAAACCCTAATTTCTAATATTCTAAAAATTCCCAAATTGAACATAGTGATAAATAGAACTGATACAAACCATTAGAAAAAGGAATCACTCAAAAATATATTTTTAAACTCAAGTTATTCAAATTCTAGTGATTTGAGTAAATTTCAAATAATTCAAATTTCAAATTTCAAATATGGTCAAACTTGATTATCTACAGATACTAGAATACAATTGTGACACAATGCAAAAACAATGAAATTAAAAAAAAATTAAAAACATGAAAGATATAAAGAAAACAAAAACAAAACTATTCAGTTTCTATAATAGAAAACAGAAAAGGAGAAAATTCTAACTAACGGAGAGGGTACACGTGGCGCTCTGTGATTGGCCCTTAGGTGTGAGTGTTCTAACGTTTTGGGCGGATGGCTTATACTCAAATAAAAAAATAGTTTGGCTAAAATAACTAAACAGAAAACCGGGCGGTTCACCAAAATAAACCGAAGGGGTATGGGGCTTCTAATCTACACTGCAGATGTTAGATCGAATGGAGGGGAAAGAAGGGGAACTCACCGCGGTGGAGATGGACGGTGATGGTGGTCTCCGGCGACGGCGACATCTCGAGCGTGAAAAGGGGCGTCGCTCCGGGGGGGTCTTTGACATCGGCGATGGCACCAGTCGACGCAGGCGAGGATGGCGAGCACAATGGTGGTTTCGGCGCAGTTGGTCGGAGGCGTCGTTGGCGAGCTCCGAGGTGGCGGTGGCGTCAGGTGGTCGAGGGGAAGGGAGCTCCGATGGGTGCGGGGCTCGGGCTAATGGGGTGGTCAAGGGGGTGGCTAGGGCGAGGTGGGGCTCTTCAATGGCGCGGTGGGAGAGCGGAGCTTCGGCGAGAAATGGCGGCAAGGGCAGGGGCTTGGGGTAGGGGCTGGGTTTTATATAGGGGGGGTGAAGAATCGACTAGGGGGAGGGAGATCCTCTCTGGTCTGGCGTGGATCCGGCGATGGAAGGAAGAGAGGAAGAGGAAGGAAGGAGGGGGCGCTCGGGAGGAAGGAGCGGACCGTGGGGCCTGCGTGCCAGTGAGATGAAGGGAGGGGCAAGGCGGTCAGTGGCCGATCCAAATCATTTTCGGATCTGGCAAAGGAGATATGGGCCGGATCTTTCCAATTGGGCCTCGGGAGGGTTCCTATTAAAGGATTTTTCCTTTTAGAAAAACAAAACAGAAAAGGAAACATAAATAAATGAAAACCTCAAATAGTTTTATATAGACATATAATATATCAAAATGACCAGAAAAATAAACTCTAAAACATGAACATATTATGAGAGTCAAATAAAATTCTTACAAAATCAGAAAAATCAAACAATGCTATTGTTCTAAATTAAGGCAAATGAAACATTAAAAATACCAAAATGGCTTCAAATTCATTTATCTCCATTTTTATACTCAAGGGAATCATTTTACCCTATTTTTTCCATATATTTGATTTTTGGAGAAAAATAAAATTTTAAAACCAATTTCAAAAATGGCTTTGAAACCAAATATGAAATAATTGAGAAATAGTTTTCTCTGTTTTCTAAATTCAAATAAGATTCACATGGCCCCTCGTTTGGAGTGTCATATTACTCCTCTCAAAATTTTGTCAAGGGAATTTGAATTCTTTCAAACTTTAAAATGAACCAGATATGAAATTAACTCCATAACAGAAAGATTTCAAATAGTTTTGAAATTCACTTTTCAAATGTTTTATTATGAAGAAGTCATGCCATCTTCTCTGACTGATTTGGAATTAGATGAATTTGGAATTCAAAACCAAAAGGGGAAAGTCATGTCATTCCCTCTCATTCAAAAGTTTTTAAAAGTTTCAAATTTCACTCAATTTTCAAATACTCAATCAAACAATCAATCATTCTATTCATTAATATAACATTCCAAATTTTGGGATGTTACAAACCTACCACACTTAAAATGAATCTCGTCTGCGAGATTCGAAAGGGCTAGAAAGAAAAGGTTAGGTTTTGGGGGTCTTCTAGCAAATCCATTGACAAGAAAGTGTGGGGATACCACACTTAAAAATGAGAGTTACTAGACCCTCAGTATCAAGACAATCTTCTAGGGCCTTGGCAATGTTCGTCTCCTCACATTCTCCACAGTAACTTCCTTGGTGATGATCTTCCATTATAATTAGAACTCTTCAGAATCCGGTGTTTCCTTGGTCAATACAAAGTTGTCATATTACTAGATCTTCTTAACTGACAGGTCTCATGATTATTCTAAATAAACTTATCGAACATCTCATGCTGGTCTACCATTAGTGGTTATCCTACAGTGAAATGGGTCTTGGCTTCATTCCTCACTGAAAATAAATTCCTACGTGTGGCAACAACTGCCATGTACAAAGGTTTTCATCAGACCATTCTAAGGCTTAAATAAAAGCTTCAAATAACGTCATCTCTTTACTACTGGTAAGTCACTCAGATTTACCATTCCGAATAGCAAGAGAATGATAAGAGTAAGTCGCCATGGTGGCCAAGCCATGTCGCACTGAAATCATTACCTTGTATAAGGTTTAGTGAATCTCGTATTCTAACACTTGGGCTTCCTCAAAAGCGCTGCAGAAATTTCTCTTGTCAACGAAGGAAGTTTGGATAAATCCATTGATTCTGCAAGCTGAGCAAAAACATCTATCATTTCTTCACATCTCTTAGGCTTTCGGATACTCGTAAGGAAAACCTTTGCTAATCAGTCCTAGCTTCTTCCAAGTTTCTTCCTTCATAAAGGTAGGGGTTGATCCTTATCAATCCTAAGGTATAGTGGGCTCACAGCTTTAACTCACCCTTGAGGTTACTAGTGTTTCATATTCTAGCATTACCTTCACTTCACTCCATCATACCCCTAAGGTAATAAATCACAGACTTATTCTTGTCTGGATTCCACTCTACGGAATTCATTTTCCTTTCCATTGGTCTATTTAACCTTGGGTGTTGTTTCATCATAATCATTCCTTTTCCCAATATTCCAACTTCAAAAGTACTTTGTCACAAATGCTGTCATCCACATAGTTTGATATGGTACAACATTACCTATAACTGTTTTCATTTGATCTAGACTCCTTGGCAATATGGCACTTTCTTATTCCATGGATCATGTGGTTTTACCGATTACTACCACACTTAAAATGGAATGTACATATGCCTGCATAGACCATATTTTCTCATATCCTCGAGAATGGTCGGAGTCTTTGTTCAGAGAGTAACAACTCATATATACCAACATGGAAAAATTGGGACACCATAAAATTTCATTTATTTATGAAATTATTACAATCTCCGAGACTTCCGTTACAAAATAATCTCATGAAAACAGGAGTGTCTCATGTTACACATATTGCCATCCTCAAAACGTAAATACTCCATTCTAGCTTTCTTCTCCTTTGGACATTCACTAGCATAATGTCCTACTTCCTTGCAACAAAAACAAATGTTTTCTGACAAGTCTCGGGGCTTCTTGATGTTGGTGTCTGCTCCTTAGGTTCTTGGTTCCTTTCCTGGGCACTTACTAGCATAGTGACATGTGTTCTTACACTCAAAGCATGTAATATGACTCTTATCCTTTGTTTGGCTTTGGTTGTTCTGGGAATGCATGCTCTTTCTCTTCTTGGTCTTCTTCATTTCGATCAATTCTTCTATTTCATGTGGATCAATCTCCACTTTTTCTGTCAGAAAGTCTCCCAGATTCTCTTGACTTTCCTTCGTGCAATCCTGGAGAAAATGTCCTTTTCCCCATAGGAGCAGCAGGTATTGGAGAAGAATCTTGTTAAGCCTTGTCCATCAGGGTCTTCGAAATCTTCCTCCACAATAGGTTCTTCAAAAACACCCTTGAATGTTTCTTTCATTCCTTCTTTCTGTTGCTTGACAACTTGTTGTACCTTAGGGTAAAGGTGACACTGAGCTGGGTAGTGGGTGGTTCCTTCACATAAGAAACAAGTCACCTGACTAGTTGGGCATTCCTCGACTGGATGATTTGCTTCACAATGAGGGCATCCAACCTTGTGTTCTTCCTGGGTGTGTCCTATTTCTCCACAGATCTTGCATACACAAGTCTTCTTCATAGGGCTATCATAGTGCTTCTGGATGAGACGGGATCTTAACAGAGTTTTCTTGAATTCCTCCCAGGTTTTTTCTCCATTACATCCTTGTATGGCTTGATGCTTTTTCCACCAAGTTACAGCACATTGGGTAAAGTACTGAACGTCGTATTGAACCTCATACTTCTTTGCAATCGAGTTGCTCCCTAAGCTATTCTCCATTTTTCTAATCCATACTTCTGCCTCCTGCTGGGTCAGTGGTCCAGAGAATTCAAGTCTAGCTTCATTCACCATCTATTGGTTCCAAGGGTTTTAGGATGAGATACTAGGGAAATAAAGGGAGAAAAACACAATACAAACAATAGTTTTGAAAATATGTTTTATTTGTGGCTGTCAAAAAAATGCACAGAAATGACAGCTCACACATCACCGTATCTAACGTGAGCATACAACATGGGTTTGGTCTTCTAGGGGGCATAAAATCTTTGAAACTCTTCATGGTCTTCAATTTGTTCACGTCCTTATAATCTTCAATTTCCATAGTGAAATACATCTTTGTCTAAGTTGGTCATCCGTTGTGTGATATCTTGTCCTGGTTGAAGTGACAATTAGTTGATTCCTCCGAGTGGTCAAAGGGACAAGGGTATGATGTAACTATTTGATAAAACTCATAAGGGATGAGAAGTAGAAGTCTTTTTTTGAAAATAAGTTTTGAGAGATATCCTGTCCTATGGGGTTTCCAGTTGTCTAGGGCCACGTCCTACAGTCAACATGTGCTCTGATACCATTTCTGTAGCGACCCGGCTCAAAACAAGTCAAGCCTCTGTGTGTTAGTGCTATCCCTGGATCAGTATGATGGCACACACAATACATCAATATATGTATCTTAGTGCAATCACATGTAAATAATGTAAAAGTGATATATACATCTTAAATCACAGAGGAAATAGTCAACAGGGGTGGAGTCCCAATAAACACCAACGACAGGTTGAGTGTAGACCGTAACCCTGAATCGTACTCTTACTCGGCGTAGAAAAGTATCTGCAACATAAGACGTTGCAGCCATGTGGGTCAGTACATTGAATGTACCGGCAAGATCACCATAGAAAGAATGATAAAGGCTATTCTATATGCAAAAGGCTTTGTGGCTCTGTGTCTAAGTTTTTCAAGAAAAACTGATTTTATTTTCCCTACAACAAAGGAATGAAACGAAAATCACTACTAACAGTTGGTTGTTAATGAGATGGTTCCACCAACCAATTCTCATGTCCCAAAAATTATTAATAGACCCACTCATCAAAAAATTATTAACTATGTTGAGAATGGCTGATAGTATCATCTTCGGTGCTCATGTTGTCCATAACCAGGGACACGGCTAATCGATTAGTTTGACACTCTACAAAGGTTTTACACTTTACCCGCAAGAATCAATCCCTCCTGTTATGTCCTCGCATTGCCTGGTGTTTGAGAATGGGACGATCGAAACATGGTCTTCCATAGTGATCCTCTGATAGAAAGTTAGTGCCCATCCAAATCCTACCATTCTTCTACATCTCGTAGCAACTGACCTACCGAAGTCACCACTAGGGTCAGCCAAGCCAAAGACCATATTGACTTGCGGTTTCACACGTAAGCTTTCCGGCCTTGAAGTATCAATCCATCTCTTTGAGCCTAGGTGGCATTCCGTTGGGATGATCACATGTAGATACCAGGATTCCCGGGCATAACCATGATAGATATCAAGCTGCCAAAATGCATGTCCAATCCACCTAGAGGTATAGAGTCCTTGAAGTCTTGAAGTCTTGATCATCATGCAGGTCTTGAAATAATTAATTAACCTCACAACACTCATGAATCTCACAACCAACCCCGTCTACTAAAGCATAGCAATTGTAAGTAACGTCCCTTCCTGGGCAAGTGGTAACAAGATGTTGGGTTTCTCCTACCTCATGATACTAATAAAAGTTCAAGCTCAATATCCTACTGGACGTAGATGGAAAGTTTGATTCTAATGCAAATAAAACATAGGTAATGTAAGATGATCAAAGTGAACTTGCTTGTACTGTTGATGAAGATAAATATCACTCTTAGAACTATTCGTCACTCTCTAATGAAATCTATATAATCAAACATTACAATCTTATAAGAAAACATGTTCTAGCAATCAATACTATCAAACAATAAGGAACACAAAACTAAAAGCAACAAGGTTGTGATGAAGGAAATACTTAGGACAAAAGTTAAAACAACAAAACTTCAGCAAAGCAACTATTGTAGCCTTTTCCTACAAATAGGCTCAACAGCAACAAATCAATAACAAAAATAAAATCTAACAAAAGTATTTTAGTAGGTATTTTACTAGTAAAAGTATTACTTTTGAAGAACAACTTACGAACTAATCAAAAGCTTTTATCAAACTCATCTTATGACATCAACAATGTTAACCTTGAATCAAACCACAAACAATTTCAACTTTAATACAAATTTTTTATGATCTAACATAAAGTTAACAGAAAGTGAAACTAATAAAACAATTTATTAAAATATTTTCAAATAGGAAATCAAACTAGCAATGAAATCAGTTTGCTAGTTATTATGAAACTAGAATTGATTTCATGCTATAAAAATAATAAATGACATAAAAATAAACATGGTTGAAATACTACTGCTAACTAACACAAAACGAAGTAAAACTTCTCAACTAACAAAAAATAAAAAAAAATAAAAAGAATTTAAAACAAAAATAAATAAAATAAACCTAAAAGCAACTAAAACAGATTATGTTTTGTTGAAACCCTAATTTGTAATACTATAAAAATTCCCAAATTGAACATGGTGATAAATAGAACTAATACAAACCATTAGCAAAAAGAATCAATCAAATATATATTTTTAAACTCAAGTTATTCAATTTCTAGTGATTTGAGTAAATTTGAAATAATTCAAATTGAAAATGTCAAATATGGTCAAACTTGCTTATCTACAGAAACTAGTATAAAATTGTGACACAATGCAAAATAATCAAATTAAAACAATTAAAACATAAAAGATATAAATAAAAAAACAAAACTATTCTGTTTCTAAAACAGGAAACAGAAAAGGAGAAAATTCTAACTAACGGACAGGGTACACGTGGCGCTTTGTGATTGGCCCATAGGTGTGTGTGTTCTAACGTTTCAGGCGGATGGTCGATACTGAAAGAAAAAAGGTTTGGCTAAAATAAATAAATAGAAAACCGGACGGTTCACTAAAATAAATCGAAGGGGTACGAAGCTTCTAATCTACACCACAGATGTTAGATCGAATGAGGGGGAAGAAGGGGAGCTCACCGCAGTGGAGATGGCCAACGATGGTGGTCTCCGACGACGGCGACGTCTCGGTCATGAAGTGGGGTGTCGCTCCGGGGGGTCTCCGACATTGGCGATGGCACTAGTCGATGCAGGCGAGGATGGCGAGCACGGTGGTGGTTTCGACACACGTGGTCGAAGGCGTCATCGGCGAGCTCCGAGGCGGCGGTGGCGTCGGGTGGTCGAGGGGAAGGGAGCTCCGATGGATGAAGGGCTGGGGAGAATGGATTGGGAGGTGCGTGCGAGAGTGGGGGAGCGATTGGTGAGCTCAGGTGGTCAAGGGGGTGGCTAGGGCGAGGTGGGGCTCGTCAATGGCGCGGTGGCAAAGCGGAGCTTTGGCGAGAAATGGCGGTGAGGGCAGGGGCTCAGGGTAGGGGGTATGGGCGAAAATGAGTCGAGGAGGGGCTAGTGTTTATATAGGGGGTCAGGGTGAAGAATCGGCAAGGGGGATCCTCTCTGCTCCGGTGCGGATCAGGCAATGGAAGGAAGAGAGGAAGAGGAAGGAAGGAGAGGGCGCTCGAGAGGAAGGAACGGACCGTGGGGCCCGTGTGCCAGTGAGACAAAGGGAGGGGCGAGGATATCGGTGGCCGATCCAAATCATTTTTGGACCTGGCAAAGGAGATACGGGCCCGATCTTTCCAAGTGGGCCTCGAGGGGTTTCCTATTAAAGGATTTTTCCTTTTATAAAAACAAAAGAGAAAAGTAAACATAAATTAATGAAAATCTAAAATAGTTTTATATAGACATATAATATATCAAAACGACCAGAAAAATAAACTCTAAAACATGAACATATTATCAGAGCCAAATAAAATTCTTACAAAATCAGAAAAATCAAACAGTGCTATTGTTTTAAATTAAAGGCAAATGAAACATTAAAAATACCAAAATGACTTCAAATTAATTTATCTCCATTTTAATACTAAGGGAATCATTTTACCCTATTTTCCATATATTATATTTTTGGAGAAAAATAAATTTTGAAAACCAATTTCAAAAATGGCTTTGAAACCTAATATGAAATATTTCATAAATAGTTTTCTAAGTTTTATAAATTCAAATAAGATTCAAATGGCCCTGGTTTGGAGTGTCATATTACTCCTCTCAAAATTTTGTCAAGGGAATTTGAATTCTTTCAATAAAATGGAACCAAATATGAAATGAACTCCATAACAGAAAGATTTCAAATAGTTTTCAAATTCACTTTTCAAATGTTTTATTATGAACAAGTCATGTCATCATCTCTCATTGATTTGTAATTGGATGAATTTTGAATTCAAAAGCAAAAGGGGAAAGTCGTGTCATTCCCTCTCATTCAAAAGTTTTTAAAAGATTCAAATTTCACTCAATTTTCAATCACTCAATCAAACAATCAATCATTATATTCATTAATATAAAATTCCAAATTTTGGGATGTTACATTAATACTCGAGAATATTCTTTGTCTCCCCTTGTGTCGAATGAATAAATTTGGGTTGAATACTCTACCCTCAAAAAATGTTGCAATCCCCTATACTTGTGGGTTATCACGCTTGTTTGGAGGCAACCCAATGAATAAATATTTTTTCTTTTTCCTTTATTTTTTGAGTGTTGACACAATTATGCCTGTGTTATGATTGCGTTTTTTATGGTTTATTTAGTGTTTATGCCAAGTAAAGCTTTTAGGATGATTCATAGGATGAGTAGAAGTGATGTTGAATCTGAAACAGACACTTTGCGTCCAGTATATGAATTTTCATTATTTTTTATGGAATGTGATATTGATCTGAAATTTTAACACACTATTTATATACAAATTATTTGCGTTTTCCTAATTTTTCAGAATTTTTAGAGCTCCAGAAGTATGGGTAGAGTACAGATTACTACAGACTGTCCTGTCTAAAACAGATTCTGTTTTCGTTGCATTTTGTGCTTGTTTTGATGAATCTATGGCTTGTATCGGGGGGTATGAGCCGTGGTAAAGCTAAAATACAGTATGTATAATTAAATAATAAAATATGAATGGGTTTGCAACAGCACCTAAGGTAGTGATTTTGTTGAGTTTTGTGTGATTGAAGTTTTCAAGTTTTGGGTGAGATCACGGTGGATGAAGGAATAAGGAGTGATAAAATCCTGAGCTTGGGGATGCTATCTCACCCCAAATATATATCCAAAGAGTAACAAGCGACTAATCTTGGGGATGCCCCCGAGTGGCATCCCTCTTTCTTCTAACGACCATGAGTATTTTACTTGGAACTATATTTTTTTCATCACATATTATGAGTTTTGCTTGGAGTGTCTTGTATTTATGCTTGTTTTTCTTGTTTTTTCCTTTGTATCCTTTCTGGACACACCTATTTGAGAGAGCCAAAATTATGCCATCATTTGTTAGAATTTCTCTATGTGCTTCACTTAAACTTTTTGAGCTATAGAATTTCTCTAGTGCTTCACTTATATCTTTTTGAGCAGGGTGTGCTTGGAAATTCTTGCAGAAATACTCTCATGCTTCACTTAGATTAATTTGAGAGTTATTAAATTTTGAAGAAATCCTCTCATGCTTCACTTATACTATTTTAAGAGATGAAATCTTTATGATCATGTGCTTCACTTAAATTTGTTTGAGCTTGCCAAAAAGCGATGGCAATATATGAAACTATTCCCAAAGTGATAGATCCAAGGAGGATATAATAAAAACTTTCACGAAGATCATTGGGCAAATTAAACTTGATTCTTTGTAATAGTTTTGAAACATGATGATAGTAATATGTGAGTCGTGTTAGTGAGTAATTATGCTTTAGTAGGAACATTGATGTTAAGGTTTGTGATTCCCTATGCATGCACGGAAGTCAATAGTTATGCAATGAAGTTACATCCTACTTATGGTGCATTATTCGGTGTTGGTTATGCTCAATGCCCGCTTATGTGAATTTTTGTTTCTTGGTTTGGTTGCTTCCCAATCTAGTTGCTAGCCTCCATTTGTACTAAGTAGAAATACTACTTGTGCATCCAAAACCCTTAAACCAAGTTTTGCCTGACGAGTCCACCATACCTACCTATATGCGGTATTTCCATGCCGTTCTAAGAAAATTTGTATGTTCCATCTCTAAATTTTCAAAATAAATTTTCTCTTTTGTGTGCTCGTACCGCTCGTGAAACGGTGGGGAGTGTCCAATATTTTTCATGCAAGATGTGTTATTCTCAAGATGAGTGTTTATTCACTTGTCATTGCACGTGAGTGCGGCGGTAATAGGGATGCCCATTCCCGAAATGAAAAAGGGGGGAAATACTTTATGTTGTCAAATAATAAATTCCGTGGATAAGGAATAAACTTTATTTTCTATTTGGGAACCGCCTATGATATATCTAGCATGAGAAGTATTGTGAGCTACTTTGTCGCTTTCGTTGATAGGAAAAGCATGCCACCCAAAATATTTTCTCTCTCTCAATTTAAACCTTGAGCTCTAGCACCTCTACAAATCCTTACTTCCCTCTGCGAAGGGCGTATCTATTTACTTTATGGAATTTTTATTTTCACTTTGATTCTACATCTTCTCTTATAGGCACCAACTAGGGGGGCACAATGATCATACTTGAGCATTGGGTATAGCTAATATTTGAGTGTGTTTCATGAATGGATCGATGATTGAGCATGATGGGCTAGGGATAAATTTCTTAAGTGTTGATATTTTGAAATACATGGTTGCTTGTTGACATGCTTGAGTATTGAAGTCATTATGTTAGAACTAGACTATTGCTTTGAATCATTTACAAGTCCAAATGTCCATGCTATACAAAAGAAAAGAATATGATGAACGTGTTAGGCAGCATTCCACATCAAAAATTCTGTTTTTATCATTTATCTACTCGAGGACGAGTAGGAATTAAGTTTGGGGATGCTGATACATATCCAATGTATCTATAATTTTTGCTTGTTCCATGCTGTTATATTATAATTCTTGGATGTTTTACAATCATTTTATATCATTTTTTGGGACTAACCTTTTCACATAGTGCCAAAGTGCCAATTTCTGTTTTGCTTGTTTTATACTTCACAGAAAATCAATACCAAAAGGAGTCTAATGCGAGAAACTTTTTGCAGATTTTTTCTGGACCAAAAGACGCCTAGTGGGCCAAAGAAGTGTTGGGGGAGTGGGATGAGGAGACCACAACCCACCAGGGCGCGCCAGGGGGGCCCGACGCACCCTGATGGGTTGTGCCCTCCTTGGGATCCCTTTCCATCACCTCTGATGCCTATAAATTTCCAAATATTCCAAAAACCCTAGGGGAGTCGACGAAACACAATTCCAGCCGCCGCAAGTTCCAAAACCTCGACATCCAATCTAAACACCATCACAGAGGGGTTCATCTTCATCATAGGTGCCTCTTCGATGATGCATGAGTAGTCCACCATAGACCTACGGGTTCGTAGGCAGTAGCTAGATGGCTTCCTCTCTCTCTCTCTTATGATTCTAAATACAATGGTCTCTTGGAGATCTATTTGATGTAAACTTTTGCGGTGTGTTTGTTGGGATCTGGTAAATTTTGAGTTCATGATCAGTTTCTATCCATGAATATTATTTAAGTCTTCTTTGATCTCTTATATGCATGATTACTTTTAGCCTCGTATTTCTTCTTCGAATCTTTGGTTTAGTTAGGCCAACTAGATCGATTTTCTTGTCATGGGAAGAGGTGCTTTGTGATGGGTTTGATATTGCGGTGTTCTTTCCCAATGATAGAAGGGGCAGCAAGACACGCCTGTATCGTTGCCCTTAAGGATAACAATATGGGGTTTATTCCTACATGAAAAGATCTTGTTTACATCATGTCATTGTTCTTATTACATTACTCCGTTTTCCATGAACTTAATACACTAGATGCATGCTGGATAGTGGTCGATATGTGGAGTAATAGTGGTTGATGCAGGCAGGAGTCGGTCTACTTATCTTGGACGTGATGCCTATATAATGATCGTTGCCTTGGATATCGTCATGACTATTCGATTTTCTATCAATTTCCCAACAGTAATTTGTTTACCCACCATGCGCTATACTCATGAGAGAATCCACTAGTGAATGCTACGGCCACCGGGTCTACTTTTCCAACATATTGCTTTTAGATCTATCTTTTTGCATCTTCGTTTTGAGATCTACAAAACCAAAAGACCAAAACATATTGCTGCATATTTTATTTCCTCTTTGTATTTTGTGTTCTTGAGAGATCTATCTCTCCTATCTATCATTACCTAATCTATCTTTCTACCGTAGAGAGATTGACAGCCTCTCTTTCGTGTCGGGTTGTAAGTATTTCTTGTTTGTGTACAGGTGCTGCTTATTGGGTGGTGGTGATCCTCCTACTGGTTCGATAACCTTGGTTTCATAACTAGGGTAAATACTTACCGTCTTTGTGCTGCATCATCCCTTCCTCTTTGGGGAAATACCAACGCAATCTCAAGCCACGTCATACCACAAACTCCATGCTGAGGGAGATGAAATATTTCCAAACACTGGAAAAATATGAATGGAGATATTCTAACTATCGTTGGACACAATATAGTGATTTTGTTATTGTATGTACCCTATTCACCCTCCCAAGTGGTACAGAAGTGACGATTGAGGATGCTTTATTGTATCACGACTCATCATGTACCCTGATCAGTTATCCAGATATTCGTAAAATGGTTTTCAAATTGAAACCCATGAAGAAAAGAAACAGGAGTATCTACTCTTTACAAAAGATCATAAATATGGCAAGAAGGTACATGAGAAAATTCCTTCTCTATCGTCTAGTTTGTACTATACGTACATCAAACCCATGGAACATGTTGCATACAAAGTAAATTTTTAGAATGTTAACGTGTTCCATACTTGGCATGGTCGCCTAGGCCATCCAGGAATCGGGGTGATGAGAAAAATTACTAGCAATTCCATTTGTCATAATTTGCTTGAGTCAACATTTCCTCAATCTTCATACTTTGTGTGCACATCTTGTGCCACGAGAAAGCTAATTTTGAGACACCCGCACCTCAAAATACAAGTTGAACCACTTCAGTTCCTTGAACTTATTCAATGATACATGTGTGGTCACATTCAACCATTATCTAGACCTTTCAGGTATTTCATGGTTCTCACTGACGCATCTACACGATGGTCACATGTGTGTGTTCTATCCACATGGAACCATACATTTGCCAACATAATGAGGCAAGTCATTAAATTGCAAGCCCATTATCCAGAAAGTCAAATTAAGTCCATTCGAATGGACAATGTTGCAGAATTCTCCAAGCATGCTTTCAATGATTATTGCATGGCTTTGGTGATTGAAGTTAAGCACTCTGTTCCATATGCCATTCACAAAACAGTTTGGCTGAAGCATTTATTAACAGGATTAAACTCATTGCAAGACCTTTGTTGATGAATTGCAACTTGCCAACCTCTTGTTAGGGTCACAATGTTTTACACGTTGCTGACTTGACAGAAATGAGGACAACCGCATATCACAGTTCTTCCCCTATGGAATTGGTACCCAATGGAATTGGTACGTGGAAATCCTCCTAGCATTTCCCATCAACGTAAGTTCATATGTGTTGCATACATCCCGATGTCACCACCAAAATGGACATCTATGGGCCCACACAGGAAGTTTGGGATCTATGTGGGGTACAAATCGTTGTCAATTATCAAGTACCTGAAATCCCTTACTAGGGTGTTCACAGCCCCTCACGTTGATTGCATATTTAAAGAGAAACATTTTTCAGCATTTGGGGGAGACTTCAAGTACCAGAAATTGATTGGAATGATCATGCCATTTCATCCTCTAATCCACGTACCCATGATTCCGAACTTCAACTTCGGAAGATAATTAATTTGCAACATCTTGCAAATAATCTAACATATTAATTTACTGATTTGAATGGTATTACAAAACCCTTAAATCCGGCTAGAAATGCGCCCGAAAGAGTGGAGGTACCAATAAAAACCACTCAGCTCCATGTTCCGAAAAACAGGGGGAGTAGTATGGCCCCTCACCTGGAGCAATCTTCTAGTAAGCAGCAAAGGAAATTGAGGAGAAAAACCATCGGAGCCAGTAAATGCAGGTCAACTCGGCATTGACAAATACCTGATGGGTAGTATACACCCAGTGGAACGGCAACCTCCACAACAAAGCTCAATTCTGCACAAACTGTTGGAAATATGACCTAGAGGCAATAATAAATTATTTATTATCATATTTCCTTGTTCATGATAATTGGTTATTATCCATGCTAGAATTGTATTGTCTGGAAACTCACATACATGTGTGGATACATAGACAACACCATGTCCCTAGTATGCCTCTAATAGACTAGCTCGTTGATCAAAGATGGTCAAGGTTTCCTAGCCATAGACATGAGATGTCATTTGATAATGGGATCACATCATTAGGAGAATGATGTGATGGACAAGACCCAAACTATAAACATAGGATATGATCATGTCAGTTTATTGCTATAGTTTTCTGCATGTCAAGTATCTGTTCCTATGACCATGAGATCATGCAACTCACTAGCACCGGAGGAATACCTTGTGTGTCTCAAACGTCGCAACATAACTGGGTGACTATAAAGATGGTCTACAGGTATCTCCGATGGTGTCTGTTGAGTGGGCATGGATCAAGACTGGAGAAGTGCCACTCACTGACACTAGAGAAGTGCCTTGTGTGTATCAAACATCGCAATGTAACTGGGTGACTGTAAAGGTGCTCTATAGGTATCTCCGAGAGTGTTTGTTGAGTGGGTATAGATCAAGACTGGGATTTGTTACTCCGTGTGAGGGAGAGGTATCTCAGGGCCCACTCAGTAATACAACATCGCAACAAGCCTTCCAAACAAAGTGACTATAGTTTTAGCCATGGGATCTTGTATTACGGAACGAGTAAAGAGACTTGCCGGTAACGATATTGAACTAGGTATAGAGATACCGACGATCGAATCTCCGGCAAGTAACATGCCGAAGAACAAAGGGAACTACATACGGGATTAACTAAATCATTGACATAGAGGTTCAACTGATAAAGATCTTCGTAGAATATGTAGGAACCAATATGGGCATCCAGGTCCCACTATTGGTTATTGACCGTAGAGGTGGCTCGGTCATGTCTACATAGTTCTCGAACCCATAGGGTCTGTACACTTAAGGTTCAGTGACATTTTAGTAGTATTGAGTTATGTATGTTGGTAATCGAAGATTGTTTGGAATCCCGGATGAGATACCAGATATCATGAGGAGCTTCGGAATTGTCCGAAGGTAAATATTGATATATAGGAAAGTGGTATTTGGGTTCCGGAAAAAAAAATCGCACTACCGGTAGTGTACCGGGAGTGACGAATGGGTTCCGGGGGTCCACCAAGTGGGCCCCACCCACCCCAGGGGCCACATGGGCTTAGGAGGTGGTGCACCATCCCCTGGTGAGCTGGGCAGCCAGCCCATAGAGGCCTTGGCGCAAGGGGTTGGAGAGGAGGCCAAGTGGGAAGGAGTTCCACTAGGATTCCACCTCCCTTGTGGGAGGTGGGCTCCTCCCCTATCTTGTGTGCCAAGGCCATAGGGTTTTCCCTATGGCGCCTCACACCTACCACCTCTCCTCCTATATATTGGAGGGTTTTGACGGCAGGCACCACCTGAAAAGCCATGTGTTGCCCTCTCTCTCCCTCTAGATAGCTTCTCCTCTAGATCTGTTCGGTACAGCTTAGCGAAGCTCTGTCGGATCAGCTCCACTACCACCACCACCATGCCATTGTGCTATCGGAGAACTCATCTATCTCTCCACCCTTACTTGCTGGATCAAGGAGGTGGAGATCGTCATCGAGTTGTACGTGTGCTGAACGCGGAGGTGTCGTCCGTTCGGCGCTAGAGCGGAAGGACCGTAATTGGATCGCAGGACGAATCGTGATGGGATTGCGGAACGACTAGCGATTTGGATCGCAAAGATGTTCGACTACATCAACGAATTTCTTAATGCTTCCTGCTTACGATCTACAAGGGTATCTATATCCACTCTCCCTCTCCTAGATGCTCATCACCATGGATATATCTTGCGTGTGCATAGGAATTTTTTTGTTTCCCATGCAACGTTCCCCAACAGTGGCATCGGAGCTAGGACTATGTGTAGATGAGATCACGAGTAGAACACAAAGGATTTTATGGGCGTTGATTCTCAGATTGCTTCCTCCCTTGGTCTTTACTTGATTCAGCGATATTGTGGGATGAAGCGGCCCGGACCAACCTTAATCGTATGCTTATGATAGACCGGTTCCATCGACTCACATGTGACTCTGTTGCATAAAGATGGTTGACGGGTGTCTGTCTCTCCTACTTTAGTTGAATCAGAATCGACAAAGGCGTACCTTGAGAAGGTTGAAAAGCAATTTGTGTATCACCGTTGTGGTTTTGCGTAGGTAAGAATTTTTCTTGCTAGATACCCGTAGCAGCCACATAAAACATGCAACAATAATTAGAGGACGTATAACTTGTTCTTGCAGGGTATGTTGTGATATGATGGTCAATTACATGATGAGATATATGTGTTGTATAAGATGATCATGTTTTGTATAGAATATCACAACTTGCATGTCGATGAATACGGCAACCTGCAGGAGCCATAGGGTTATCTTTAATTATTGTATGCATGTGTGTCAATCATTAAGCGTTGTGTAATGCTTTACTTTATCGCTAAGTTGTAGAAATTGTAGTGGAACCATGGTGGGCACGACAACCCTGATGGAGACACGTTGATGAGGATCAATATGATGGAGATCATGGTGTCATGCCGGTGACAATGGAGCTAATGTCGGTGCTTTAAAGATGGAGATCAAAAGCACAAGATCATGGTCATATCATGTCACTTATGATTTGCATGTGATGTTAATCCTTTTATGCATCTTATTTTTCTTAGGACGACGGTATCATTATAAGGTGATCCCACATTAAAATTTCAAGATAAAATTGTGTTCTCCCCGAGTTTGCACCATTGCAAAAGTTCGTTATGTCGAGACACCACGTGATGATCGGGTGTGATAGACTATACATTCACATACAACGGGTGCAAGCCAAGGTTGCACATGCAAAACACTCGGGTTAAACTTGACGAGTCTAGCATGTATAGACATGGCCTCGGAACACAATAGACCGAAAGGTCGAACATGATTCATATAGTAGATATGATCAACATGAAGATTTTCACCATTGAAACCACCTCAACTCACGTGATGATCGGACTTGAGTTGGTGGATTTGGAACATGTGACACTCGAACGACCCGAGGGATGTCAATTTGAGTGGGAGTTTTTAAGTAATATGATTAACTAAACTCATTATCATGAACTTAGTCAAAATCTAGGCACCTATTATGAGTTATGATCCGCATCCCCTAGGGTGACAATAACTGGGATTCTTTCTAATGATTACCGTAGTTTGAGGAGTTCATGTATTCACTAAGTGCTAATGCTTTGGTCCGGTTCTCTATTAGAAGGAGGCCTTAATATATATTAGTTTCCATTAGGACCCCGCTGCCACGGGAGGGTAGGATAAAAGATGTCATGCAAGTTCTTTTCCATAAGCATGTATGACTATATATGGGATACATGCCTACATTACATTGACGAATTGGAGCTAGTTCTGTGTTACCCTGTGTTATAACTATTGCATGATGAATGACATCCGACATAATTATCAATCAGCAATCCATTGCCTATGAGCTTTCCACATATTGATCCTTGCAAAGTTACTTTTCCATTGCTACTGTTACAATTACTACCAAACTGCTACTGTCACTTTTTGCCATCATTACTGTTACTTCCATACTACTTTGCTACTAAATACTTTGCTGTAAATATTAAGACTTTCAGTTGTGGTTGAATTAACAACTCATCTATGGATATCCGAGAATATTCTTTGGCTCCCCTTGTGTCGAATCAATAAATTTGGGTTGAATACTCTACCCTCAAAAACTATTGCGATCCCCTATACTTGTGGGTTATCAATACCTTTTTCTGGCGCCGTTGCCGAGGAGCATAGCTCTATTCTCTGAGTCACTTGGGATTTATGTCTATTGATCACTATGAAGAAACTAAAAGATCCAAAAAACA
Organism: Hordeum marinum; assembly: GCA_022496015.1. Classification (NCBI taxonomy): domain Eukaryota; kingdom Viridiplantae; phylum Streptophyta; class Magnoliopsida; order Poales; family Poaceae; genus Hordeum; species Hordeum marinum. The sequence goes on along the minus strand of CM039674.1, from coordinate 259,496,878 downwards.
AGATCTATCCCTCTACTACGAGGAGAGGTAAGGAACTGCCATCTAGCTCTATATTTGATTCAACTTCTGTTATGACTAAGTTTGCGACACCACCACCTGCTAGTAATTCTGATATGTCGCAAGTGATTGATGATGCTACTTCTGCTATGCATGACGCTTATGATGATGCTTTTCTTGATAATACTGTGCCATTGGGTGAATTTCTTGATGAACAAATTGGTAGAGTCAATGCTGAAACTGATTATACTTCTAAAACTGATGAAATTATTGAAACTGAACACTATGAGACACCTGCTAGACCTAGCTCTCCTAGATATGAATTTCCTGATATACGCGAGGGTTATGTTATGGAAGGAGAGGTAGCTAGGGACATCTACCTTCGGGATTAGTTTTAAACCTCAATAATTGTTATTTAGTACCAGCTTTGAGCATGAACATTGTATCTGGATCACGTTTGATGTGAGATGGATACTCATTTAAATCTGAGAATAATGGTTGTTCTATTTATATGAGAGAAATTTTTTATGGTCATGCCTCGCTGGTCAATGGTTTATTTTTGATGAATCTTGAATGTGATGTTACACATGTTCATAGTGTGAGTATCAAAAGGTGTAAGGTTGATAACGATAGTCCCACTTACATGTGGCACTGCCGCCTTGGTCATATTGGTGTCAAACGCATGAAGAAACTCCATACTGATGGACTTTTGGAGTCTCTTGACTTTGAATCATTTGACACGTCCGAACCATGCCTCATGAGCAAGATGACCAAGACTCCGTTCTCTGGAACAATGGAGCGAGCAACTGACTTGTTGGAGATAATACATACCGACAGATGCGGTCCAATGAGCATTGAGGCTCGCGGTGGCTACGGTTATGTTCTCACCCTCACTGATGACTTAAGCAGATATGGGTATGTCTACTTAATGAAACACGAGTCTGAAACCATTGAAAAGTTCAAGGAATTTCAGAGTGAGGTAAAGAATCAACGTGACAGAAAAATAAAGTGCCTACGATCTGATCGTGGCAGAGAATATTTAAGTCACAAGTTTGCCATGCACCTAAGGAAATGCGGAATTGTTTCACAACTCACGCCGCCTGGCACACCTTAGCAAAACGGTGTGTCTGAACGTCGTAATCGCACTCTGTTGGATATGGTGCGATCTATGATGTCTCTTACCGACTTACCGCTATCATTTTGGGGATATGCATTACAGACTGCCGCATTCATTTTAAATAGGGCACCGTCTAAGTCCGTTGAGACGACACCGTATGAATTATGGTTTGGAAAGAAACCTAAGCTATCGTTTCTGAAAGTTTGGGGATGCGATGCTTATGTGAAGAAACTTCAACCGAAGAAGCTCGAACCCAAAGCATAAAAGTGTGTCTTCATAGGATACCCCAAAGAAAGTGTTGGGTAGACCTTCTACCTCAGATCCGAAGGCAAAGTCTTTGTTGCCAAGAATGGATCCTTTCTAGAGAAAGAGTTTCTCTCGAAAGAAGTAAGTGGGAGGAAAATAGAACTTGATGAGGTAATTATACCTCCACTCGAACAGGAGAGTAGCGCGGCATAGGAAGTTGTTTCTGTGGAGCCTGCACCGGCTGGAGAGGAAGTTAATTATGATGATCATGAAACTTCAGATCAAGTTGCTATTCGGAGGTCCACTAGGACACGTTCCGCACCAGAGTGGTATGGCAACCCTGTCCAGGAGATCATGTTGTTGGACTACGGTGAACCTTTGAACTATGAAGAAGCGATGGTGGGCCCAGATTCCAACAAATGGCTTGAAGCCATGAAATCCGAGATAGGATCCATGTATGAGAACAAAGTATGGACTTTGGTGGACTTGCCTGATGATAAGCGAGCCATAGAAAATAAAGGATCTTTAAGAAGAAGACTGAAGCGGATGGTAATGTGACCGTCTATAAGGCTCGTCTTGTCGCTAAGGGTTATCGATAGGTTCAAGGAGTTGACTACGATAAGACTTTCGAACCCGTAGCGATGCTGAAGTCCGTCCGAATCATGTTAGCAATTGCCGCATTTTATGATTATGAGATCTGGCAAATGGACGTCAAAAAGGCATTCCTTAATGGTTTCCTTAAGGAAGAACTGTATATGATGCAGCCGAAAGGTTTTGTCGATCCTAAAGATACTAACAAAGTATGCACTTCAGCGCTCCATCTATGGGCTGGTGCAAGCATCTCGGACTTGGAACATTCGCTTTAATGAGCTGATTAAAGTGTTTGGATTTATACATTTTTATGGAGAACCCTGTATTTACAAGAAAGTGAGTGGGAGCTCTGTAGCATTTCTCATATTATATGTGGATGACATATTGTTGATGGGAAATGACATAGAACTTTTGGAAATCATAAAGGCCTACTTGAATAAGTGTTTTTCAATGAAGGACCTTGGAGAAGCTGCTTACATATTAGGCATCAAGATCTATAGAGATAGATCGAGACGCCTCATAGGTCTTTCACAAAGCATATACCTTGACAAGATAATGAAGAAGTTCAATATGGATCAGTCCAAGAAGGAGTTCTTGCCTGTGTTACAGGGTGTGAGATTGAGTACGACTCAATGCCCGACCATGGCAAAGGATAGAGAAGAGATGAGTGTCATCCCCTATGCTTTATCCATAGGTTCTATTATGTATGTCATGTTGTGTACCAGACCTGATGTGAACCTTGTCATAAGTTTGGTAGGGAGGTACCAAAGTGATCCCGGAGCGAAACACTGGACAGCGGTCAAGAATATCCTCAAGTACCTGAAAAGTACCAAGGACATGTTTCTCGTATATGGAGGTGTCAAAGAGCTCGTCGTAAAGGGTTACATCGATGCTAGCTTCGACATAGATCCGAATGACTCCAAGTCACAAACCGGATGCGTGTATATTTTGAACGTACGGGCTGTCAGCTGGTGCAGCAACAAGCAAAGCATCGTGGCGGCATCTACATGTGAAGCGGATTACATAGTTGCTTCGAAAGCAGCAAAGGAAGGAGTCTAGATGAAGGAGTTCATCACCGACCTAGGAGTGATTCCCAATGCGTCGGGCCCGATGACTACATTCTGTGATAAGGCTGGAGCTATTGCCCTTGCCAAGGAGCCCAGGTTTCACAAGAAGACAAGACACTTCAAACGACGCTTCAACTCCATTCGTGATTACATTCAGGAAGGAGATATAGATATTTTTAAAGTACATACGGATCTGAATGTCGCAGATCCGTTGACTAAACCTCTCTCACGAGCGAAACATGATCAACACCAGAACTCTATGGGTGTTCGATACATCACAGTGTAACTAGATTATTGACTCTAGTGCAAGTGGGAGACTGTTGGAAATATGCCCTAGAGGCAATAATAAAATGGTTATTATTGTATTTCCTTGTTCATGATAATTCTCTATTGTTCATGCTATAATTGTATTAACCGGAAATCGTAATGCATGTGCGAATACATAGACCACAACATGTCCCCAGTGAGCCTCTAGTTGGCTAGCTCGTTGATCAATAGATGGTCACGGTTTCATGACCTTGGACATTGGATGTCGTTCATAATGGGATCACATCATTAGGAGAATGATGTGATGGACAAGACCCAATCCTAAGCATAGCACAAGATCGTGTAGTTCGTCTGCTAAAGCTTTTCTAATGTCAAGTAGCTTTTCCTTAGACCATGAGATTGTGCAAATCCCGGATACCGTAGGAATACTTTGGGTGTGCAAAACGTCACAACGTAACTGGGTGGTTATAAAGGTACGCTACGGGTATCCCCTAAAGTATCTATTGGGTTGGCACGAATCGAGACTCGGATTTGCCCCTCCGTGTGACGGAGAGGTATCTCTAGGACCACTCGGTAGGACATCATCATAATGAGCTCAATATGACGAAGGAGTTAGCCACGGGATGATGTGTTACCGAACGAGTAAAGAGACTTGCCGGTAACGAGATTGAACAAGGTATAGGGATATCGACGATCGAATCTCGGGCAAGTATCATACCGGTAGACAAAGGGAGTTGTATACGGGATTGATTGCATCCCCAACATCATGGTTTATCCGATGAGATCATCGTGGAGCATGTGGGAGCCAACATGGATATCCAGATCCCGCTATTGGTTATTGACCGGAGAGGTGTCTCGGTCATGTCTACGTGCCTCCCGAACCCGTAGGGTCTATACACTTAAGGTTCGATGACGCTAGGGTTATAGGAAAATTATGTACGTGGTTACTGCAGGTTGTTCGGAGTCTCGGATGAGATCCCGAGTGTCACGAGGAGTTCCGAAATGGTCCGGAGGTAAATATTCATATATAGGAAGTGATGTTTTGTCATCGAAAGTGTTTCGGGCACCACCGATAATGTACCAGGACCAGCGGAAGGGTTTCGGGTGTCCATCGGGAGGGGCCACCAGCCCCAGGAGGCTGCATGGGCCAAGAGTGGGAGGGAACCAGCCCCTAGGCGGGCTGATGCGCCTCCCACCTGGCCCGAGGCACAGCAAAGGAGAGAGGGGGCAAACCCTAGGCCTAGATAGGCCCTAGGCCCACCCTAGGGCGCCTAGGGCTGCCGCAACTGCTTCTCCCTCCCTTGGTTGCCGCCCCAAGTCCCATTTAGGGCTGGCCGCAGCCCTAGGGTGAGAACCCTAGGGGCTGCACCCTCCCTCCTCCTCCTCCTATATATAGTGGGGTTTTTGACAGCTTCCAACACATGAGTTCCTCTCCCTCTCGGCGCAGCCCTACCCCTCCTCATCCTCGTACTCCGTAGTGCTTGGCGAAGCCCTGTGGAGTACCACGCAGCTCCATCGTCACCATGCCATCATGCTGCCAGAGCTCTCCCTCAACCTCTCCTTCCTCCTTGCTAGATCAAGGCATAGGAGACATCATCGGGCCGCATGTGTGTTGAACGCGGAGGCACCGTTGTTCGGGGTTTAGATCGGAATCCAACACGATCTGAATCGTTGCGAGTATGACTCCACCAACCGTGTTCTTGTAATGCTTCCGCTTTGCGATCTTCAAAGGTACGAAGATGCACTCCCGCTTTGCTCGTTGCTGGTTTCTCCATAGATAGATCTTGGTGACACGTAGGAAATATTTTGATTTACTACTACGTCTCCCAACAGTGGCATCATGATCTAGGTCTATGCGTAGAATCTATGCACGAGTAGAACACAAAGTGTTGTGGGCGTCGATTTTGTCAATTGTCTTGCCGTTACTAGTCTTATCTTGATTCGGTGGTATTGTGGGATGAAGTGGCCCGGACCGACTTTACACATACGCTTACCTGAGACTGGTTCCACCACCTTGCATGCACTTGTTGCATAAGGTGGCTAGCGGGTGTCTGTCTCTCCCACTCTAGTCGGATCGGATTCGATGAAAAGGGTCCTTATGAAGGGTAAATAGAAATTGGCATATCACATTGTGGTTTTTGCATAGGTAAGAAACGTTCTTGCTAGAAACCTATAGCAGCCACGTAAAAACTTGCAACGAAAAATTAGAGGACGTCTAACTTGTTTTTCCAGCATATGTCGTGTGATGTGATATGGCCAAAGAATGTGAGGTGATATATGTGATGTATGAGATTGATCATGTTCTTGTAATAGGATTCACGACTTGCATGTCGATGAGTATGACAACCGGCAGGAGCCATTGGAGTTGTCTTAATTTATTGTATGACATGCATGTCAATCATAAACATAGTGTAATTACTTTACTTATTGCTAATCGTTAGCCATAGTAGTAGAAATAATAGTTGGCGAGACAACTTCATGAATACACGATGATGGAGATCATGGTGTCGTGCCGGTGACAGTGATGATCATGGTGCCCCGAAGATGGAGATCAAAGGAGCAAGATGGTATTGGCCATATCATGTCACTATATTGATTGCATGTGATCTTTATCATGTATACATCTTATTTGCTTAGAACGACGGTAGCTAAATAAGATGATCTCTCACTAAAATTTCAAGAAATGTGTTCGCCCTAACTGTGCACCATTGCTAAGGTTTGTTGTTCCGAAGCACCATGTGTTGATCGGGTGTGATAGGTTCTAACGTTCGCATACAATGGGTGTAAGCCAGGTTTACACACGCAATACACTTAGGTTGACTTGACGAGCCTAGCATGTACAGACATGGCCTCGGAACACGGGAGACCGAAAGGTCGAACATGAGTCATATAGAAGATACGATCAACATGGAGATGTTCACCATTGATGACTAGTCCGTATCACGTGATGATCGGACACGGGCTAGTTGACGTGGATCATGTGTCACTTGGATGACTAGAGAGATGTCTATCTCGGTGGGAGTTCATTAAATAATTTGATTATGTGAACTTAATTATCATGAACTTGGTCTAATATTGTCTTTACGATCTATATTGTAGATCCAATGGCCAACGCTAATGTTGCCCTCAACCTCAATGCGTTCCTAGAGAAAACCAAGCTGAAAGATGATGGAAGCAACTATACGGACTGAGTCTGTAGCCTGAGGATCATCCTCATAGCTTCCAAAAGATTATATGTCCTTGATGCACCCGCTAGGTGACGCACCCATTTTCCTAGCGGATCAAGACGTTATGAACGCCTGGCAGTCACATTGTGATGATTACTCCTTGGTTCAGTGTGGCATGCTTTACAGCTTAGAACCGGGGCTCCAAAAGCGTTTTGAGCAACACGGAGCATATGAGATGTTCCAACAGCTGAGATTGGTTTTCCAAGCTCATGTCCGGGTCAAGAGATATGATGTCTCTAACAAGTTCTTCAGCTGTAAGATGGAGGAAAATAGTTCTATCAGTGAGCACATACTCAAAATGTCTAGGTTGCACAACCGCTTGTCTCAGCTGGGAGTTAATCTTCCGGATGACTCGGTTATTGACAGAATCCTCCAGTCGCTCCCACCTAGCTACAAGAGCTTCGTGATGAACTACAACATGCAGGCTATGGAGAAGTCCATTCCTGAGTTGTACTCGATGCTGAAATCAGCGGAGGTCGAGATCAAAAAGGAGCATCAAGTGTTGATGGTGAATAAGACCACTAGTTTCAAGAAAGTCAAGCGTAAGAAGAACTTCAAGAAGGACGGCAAAGCAGTTGCCACGTCCGGTAAGCAAGTTGCCGGGAAGAAGAACAAGAATGGACCCAAACCTGAGACTGAGTGCTTTTATTGCAAGGGTACCGGTCACTGGAAGCGGAACTGCCCCAAGTACTTAGCGGATAAGAAGGCCGGCAATGTTAAAGGTATATGTGATATACTTGTTACTGATGTGTACCTTACCAGCGCTCGTAGTAGCTCCTGGGTATTTGATACCGGTGCAGTTGCTCACATTTGTAACTCCAAGCAGGAGCTACGGAATAAATAGAGACTGGCAAAGGACGAGGTGACGATGCGCGTCGGGAATGGTTCTAGGGTCGATGTGATCACTGTCGGCACGCTACCTCCACATCTACCTTCGGGATTAGTTTTAAACCTCAATAATTGTTATTTAGTACTAGCTTTGAGCATGAACATTGTATCTGGATCTCGTTTGATGGGAGATGGCTACTCATTTAAATCTGAGAATAATGGTTGTTCTATTTATATGAGAGAAATGTTTTATGGTCATGCCCCGCTGGTCAATGGTTTATTTTTGATGAATCTCGAACGTGATGTTACACATGTTCATAGTGTGAGTACCAAAAGGTGTAATGTTGATAACGATAGTCCCACTTACATGTGGCACTGCCGCCTTGGTCATATTGGTGTCAAACGCATGAAGAAACTCCATACTGATGGACTTTTGGAGTCTCTTGACTTTGAATCAATTGACACATGCGAACCATGCCTCATGGGCAAGATGACCAAGACTCCATTCTCCGGAACAATGGAGCGAGCAACTGACTTGTCGGAGATAATACATACCAATGTATGCAGCGATGAGGCTCGTGGTGGCTACCGTTATGTTATCGCCCTCACTGATGACTTAAGCAGATATGGGTATGTCTACTTAATGAAACACAAGTCTAAAACCTTTGAAAAGTTCAAGGAGTTTTAGAGTGAGGTAGAGAATCAACGTGACAGAAAAATAAAGTACCTACGATTTGATCGTGGTGGAGAATATTTAAGTCACGAGTTTGGCACTCACCTAAGGAAATGTGGAATTGTTTCACAACTCATGCCGCCTGGCACACCTCAGCAAAATGGTGTGTCTGAACGTCGTAATCGCACTCTATTGGATATGGTGCAATCTATGATGTCTCTTACCGACTTACCGCTATCATTTTGGGGATATGCATTAGAGACTGTTGCATAGACTTTAAATAGGGCACCGTCTATGTCCGTTGAGACAACACCGTATGAATTATGGCTTGGAAAGAAACCTAAGCTTGTTTCTAAAAGTTTGGGGATGCTATACTTATGTGAAGAAACTTCAACCTGAGAAGCTCGAACCCAAAGCAGAAAAGTGTGTCTTCATAGGATACCTCAAAAAACTGTTGGGTATACCTTCTACCTCAGATCCGAAGGCAAAGTATTTGTTGCCAAGAATGGATCCTTTAGAGAGAAAGAGTTTCTCTCGAAAGAAGTAAGTGGGAGGAAAATAGAACTTGATGAGGTAATTGTACCTCCACTCAATCAGGAGAGTAGCACAGCACAGGAAGTTGTTTCTGTGAAGCCTGCACCGATTGGAGAGGAAGTTAATGATGATGATCATGAGACTTCATATCAAGTTGCTATTCGAAGGTCCACTAGGACATGTTCCGCACCAGAGTGGTACGACAACCTTGTCCTGGAGATCATGTTGCTCGACAACTGTGAACCTTCGAACTATGAAGAAGCGATGGCGGGCCCAGATTCCAACAAATGGCTTGAAGCCATCAAATCCGAGATAGGATCCATGTATGAGAACAAAGTATGGACTTTGGTGGACTTGCTTGATGATAAGCGAGCCATAGAAAATAAATGGATCTTTAAGAAGAAGACTGGTGCGGATGGTAATGTGACCGTCTATAAGGCTCGGCTTGTCGCTAAGGGTTATCGACAAGTTCAAGGAGTTGACTATGATGAGACTATCTCACCCGTAGCGATCCTGAAGTCCGTCCGAATCATGTTAGCAATTGCCACATTTTGTGATTATGAGATCTGCCAAATGGACGTCAAAACGGCATTCCTTAATGGTTTCCTTAAGGAAGAACTATATATGATGCAGCCAGAAGGTTTTGTCGATCCTAAACATGCTAACAAAGTATGCAAGCTTCAGTGCTCCATCTATGGGCTGGTGCAAGCATCTCGGAGTTAGGACATTCACTTTAATGAGGCGATTAAAGCGTTTGGATTTATACATTTTTATGGAGAACCCTGTATTTACAACAAAGTGAGTGGGAGCTCTGTAGCATTTCTCATATTATATGTGGATGACATATTATTGATGGGAAATGATATAGAACTTTTGGAAATCATAAAGGCCTACTTGAATAAGTGTTTTCAATGAAGGACCTTGGAGAAGCTACTTACATATTAGGCATCAAGATCTATAGAGATAGATTGAGACGCCTCATAGGTCTTTCACAAAGCACATACCTTGACAAGATATTGAAGAAGTTCAATATGGATCAATCCAAGAAGGGGTTCTTTGCGTGTGTTACAGGGTGTGAGATTGAGTATGACTCAATGCCCGACCACGACAAAGGATAGAAAAGAGATGAGTGTCATACCCTATCCTTCAGCCATAGGCTCTATTATTATGCCATGCTATATACCAGACCTGATGTGAACCTTGCCATAAGTTTGGTAGGGAGGTACCAAAGTGATCCCGGAGCAGAACACTGGACATTGGTCAAGAATATCCTGAAGTACCTGAAAAGGACCAAGGACATGTTTCTCGTATATGGAGGTGACAAAAAGCTCGTCGTAAAGGGTTACGTCGATGCTAGCTTCGACACAAATCCGGATGAATCCAAGTCACAAACCAGATACGTTTATATTTTGAACGGAGGGTAAGTTAGCTGGTGCAGCAGCAAGCAAAGCGTCGTGGCGGCATCTACATGTGAAGCGAAGGACATAGGTGCTTCGGAAGCAGCAAAGGAAGGAGTCTAGATGAAGTACTTCATCACCGACCTAGGAGTAATTCCCAATGCGTCGGGCCTGATAACTCTATTCTGTGACAACACTGGAGCTATTGCCCTTGCCAAGGAGCCCAAGTTTCACAAGAAGACAAGACACATCAAACGCCGCTTCAACTCCATTCGTGATTACATTCAGGAAGGAGATATAGATATTTGTAAAGTAAATACGGATCTAAATGTCGCAGATCCGTTGACTAAACCTCTCTCACGAGTGAAACATGATCAACACCAGAACTCTATGGGTGTTCGATACATCACAATGTAACTAGATTATTAACTCTAGTGCAAGTGGGAGACTGTTGGAAATATGCCCTAGAGGCAATAATAAAATGGTTATTATTGTATTTCCTTGTTCATGATAATTGTCTATTGTTCATGCTATAATTATATTGACCGAAAACCGTAATGCATGTGTGAATACATTGACCACAACATGTCCCTAGTGAGCCTCTAGTTGGCTGGCTCGTTGAACAATAGATGGTCACGGTTTCATGACCATGGACATTGGATGTCGTTGATAACGGAATCACATCATTAGGAGAATGATGTGACGGACAAGACCCAATCCTAAGCATAGCACAAGATCGTATAGTTCGGTTCCTAAGCTTTTCTAATGTCAAGTATCGTTTCCTTAGACCATGAGATTGTGCAACTCCCGGATACCGTAGGAATACTTTGGGTGTGCGAAATGTCACAGCGTAACTGGGTGTCTGTAAAGGTACACTATGGGTATCCCTGAAAGTATCTGTTGGGTTGGCACGAAGGATTGAGACTGGGATTTGTCACTTTGTGTGACGGAGAGGTATCTCTAGGCCCACTCGGTTGGACATCATCATAATGAGTTCAATGTGACGAAGGAGTTAGCCACGGGATGATGTGTTACGGAACGAGTAAAGAGACTTTCCGGTAACGAGATTGAACAAGGTATAGGGATACCGACGCTCATATCTCGGGCAACTATCATACCGGTAGACAACGGGAATTGTATATGGGACTGATTGAATCCCCGACATCGTCGTTCATCCGATGAGATCATCGTGGAGCATGTAGGAGACAACATGGGTATCCTGATCCCGCTGTTGGTTATTGACCGGAGAGGTGTCTCGGTCATGTGTACGTGCCTCCCGAACCCGTAGGGTCTACACACTTAAGGTTCGATGACGCTAGGGTTATAGGGAAATTATGTACGTGGTTACCAAAGGTTGTTCGGAGTCCCGGATGAGATCCCGGACATCACGAGGAGTTCCAGAATGGTCCGAACGTAAACATTCATATATAGGAAGTGAGGTTCTGGTCACCGGAAGTGTTTCGGGCACCGCCGATAATGTAGCGGGACCACCGGAAGGGTTTCGGGGGTCCACCGGGAGGGGCCACTATCCCCGGGAGGCTACATGGGCCAAGAGTAGGAGGGAACAACCCCTAGGTGGGCTGGTGCGCCTCCCACCTGGCCCAAGGCGCAGCAAAGGAGAGAGGGGGGCAAACCCTAGGCCCACCCTAGGGCGCCTAGGGCTGCCGTAACTCCCTCTCCCTCCCTTGTCCGCCGCCCCAAGTCCCATCCAGGGCCAGCCGCAGCCCTAGGGTGAGAACCCTAGGGGTTGCGCCCTCCCTCCTCCTCCCCCTATATATAGTGGGGGTTTTGAGGGCTGCCAACACACGAGTTCCTCTCCCTCTTGCGCAGCCCTACCCCTCCTCCTTCTCGTCCTCCGTAGTGCTTGGCGAAGCCCTGCCGGAGTACCACGCAGCTCCACCGTCACCACGTCATCGTGCTGCCGGAGCTCTCCCTCAACGTCTCCTTCCTCCTTGCTGGATCAAGGCATAGGAGACGTCACTGGGATGCACGTGTGTTGAACGTGGAGGCATCGTTGTTCGGCGCTTAGATCGGAATCCACCACGATCTGAATCGTTGCGAGTACGACTCCACCAACCGCGTTCTTATAACACTTCTGCTTTGCGATCTTCAAATGTATGAAGATGCACTCCCCCTTTTCTCGTTGCTGGTTTCTCCATAGATAGATCTTGGTGACACGTAGGAAATTTTTTGATTTATTACTACGTCTCCCAACAATTAAAGGGTGATGCTAAGATATGGTTCAATTCTCTTGCTGCTCGTTGTGTGTGTAGTCCCTAGGATATGATATATTACTTCTCTGAAAAATATTTTCCTGTCCATAAGAAACAAGCTGCCTTGTAGGAAATATTTAACTTTGTGCAAATTAAAGAAGAGAGTCTCCCACAAGCTTGGGGGAGGCTTCTCCAATTACTTAATGCTTTGCCTGATCACCCTCTCAAGAATGAAATACTTGATATCTTTTATAATGGACTAACCGATGCTTCTAGGGACCACGTAGATAGTTGTGTTGGTTGTGTTTTCAGGGAACGGACTATTGAACAAACTGAACTACTATTGAATAATATATTGAGCAATGATAATGATTGGACTATTCCTGAGCCACCTCCGAAGCCAACTCCGAAGAAAAGAGGTATTCTATTTCTCAGTCCTCAAGATATGCAAGAGGCAAAGAAATCTATGAAAGAAAAAGGTATTAAAGCTGAAGATGTTAAGAATCTACCACTTGTTGAAGAAATACATGGTCTTGATAACCTGACACCGGTAGTAGAGGTAAATTATCTTCGTAGATTTGATGAAGGCGATATTCCTTACAATAAGTCTGCTAGCCAATGCTTGGATAAGTTTGATAAATTTGTTATTAAGCAAGAAAAATTCAATGCTTATGTTAGTAGACAATTGAAATATAATGCTTACATTCTTGATCTCTTAGGTGATTATATGAGTAGAACTATCAATGATCTTAATCTTATTAGTAAAGTTGCTTCCATGGTAACTACTCAAGTAGAAGAAGTGCTTAAGGCACATAATGATTTTCTTAATGAGATGAATAGTAAGAAAAATTATCATTTTGTTAGAGTTGTGACTAGCGGAGGTAAAATGACTCAGGAACATTTGTATCCTGAGGGCCATCCTAAAAGAATTGAGCAAGATTCTCAGGGAAATAATACTGATACACCTAGTCGTTCCAGAAATAAGAGGAAAAAGGATGATGATAGAACTTTGCATGCTGCTAGTGAACCCGTTATAGATACACCTAAAAACCAAAATGATATTTCTATTTCTGATGCTAAGACACAATCTGGTGATGAACATGAGCCTAGTGATAATATTAATGATGATGTTCATGTTGATGCTCAACCTAGTAATGATAATGATGTGGAGATTGAACCTGCTATTGATCTTGATAACCCACAACCTAAGAATAATAGACATGACAAAAGGGATTTTGTTGCTAGGGCGCATGGTAAAGAAAGGGAACCATGGGTTCAGAAACCCATGCCCTTTCCTCCTAAACCATCCAAGAAAAAGGATGATGAGGATTTTGAGTGCTTTGTTGTAATGCTTAGACCTGTTTTTTTGCGTATGTGCTTGACTGATATTCTGAAAATGTCTCCTTATACTAAGTATATGAAAGATATCGTGACTAATAAAAGAAAGATACTGGAAGCTGAGATTTCCACCATGCTTGCTAATTATACTTTTAAGGGTGGAGTACCAAAGAAATTGGGACATCCAGGAGTACCCACTATACCATGCTCTATTAAAGGGAATTGTGTTGAAACTGCTTTATGTTATTTGGGAGCTGGTGTTAGTGTTATGCCTTTCTCTTTATATCGTACTTGATTTGAATAAGTTGACACCTAAATCTCTTTGCAAGTGGCTGATAAATCAACTGCTTTACCCATCGGTATTTGTGATGATGTGCCTGTCGTAGTTGCAAATGCTACTATCCTAACGGACTTTGTTATTCTTGATATTCCCGAGGACGATGGTATGTCGATCATCCTTGGTAGACCCTTTTTAAATACTGCAGGGGTTGTTATTGATTGCAACAAAGTCATTGTCACTTTTCATATCAATGGTAATGAGCATACGGTACACATTCTGAACAAACAACCTCAAGTTCATAGTATAAACTCCATTGAAAAGGTTTCAACGATTATTATTGGAGACTTTGAATTCCCTCTTCCTACTGTCAAGAAGAAATATGATATACTTATTATTGGGGACATGCATATCCCCATTGAGGTAACTTAGTGTTATTCGAAAATTCTTCGGTTTCATGTTATTCAAAAGAAATTTGTTAATAAGACTTGATCAACCTTATTGATGGATCCCTTTTGGTAAGCATGAGATGGATGAATTTAGAAAGCACAACTTTCTGTACCCAACTTTTACTTTCTGTTAGTTAGAGTAAATAAAGTAAAAATGCTATTCTTTCTCTGTTCCTGAGTTTTCCTTGCAATAGAAAAATGACATGAAAATAAAAGTTCTTCAATTGCCCTGAAAATATAGTATGATTTTTTCTGGAATATTTAAAATTATCTGGCAGTGAGCACATAGCAGGGGGTAGCACAGTGGCTCACAAGCCCAAAGGGCGCGGCCACCCCCTGGCCGCGCCTAGGTGGCTTGTGGGTCCCACGTGGGCCCCCCTTCACTTATTCCATCTCCCACCCACTTCGTCTTCCTCCAGAAAAAAAATCCCACCATTGCTCAAACCCGTGTTCTAGCTCATTTTGCTGCCATTTTCGATCTCCTTGTGCAAAGCTCCATTTGCAAAACTGTTTTAGGAGATTGTTCTTCGGTATGTGACTCCTCCAATGGTCCAATTAGTTTTGGTTCTAGTTCTTTATATATTGCAAATTTTTGCTGGCGTGGTGACCTTGTTCTTGAGCTTGCATGTCAAATTTGTATGGTCCCAAGTAGTATTGATGCATGATATAGCCTCTAGGCACTTGTGGGAGTAGTTGCTACGAGTTTATTGAGTTTTATTCACCTTTATTTTTTGTCACTAAAAATTTCAGAATTTTTCAGAGATAGAAAAATGTTGAGGCGAGTATTCCAAGGGGGCTCCTCGAGCAAGAAGGCCTCGAGACTCGCGATACGATAGCCAGACCTTGAACCACTCAGGGAAGCACAAGTGCGGCCCTGTGAATGGCCATCGGATCAATTCATGATTGATGCTAGTTTCGAGGAAGAATTTTACACATACGCACAAAATGCAGGCCTTGAGGATTTCCTTTCAGACCAGTGCAAGCAATATTATCAACTCACGGATTCTTTTGTGCGGAGGTTCGAATTTTCATTCGGGCATAATAAACCTTCTATCCTATTTCATCTTTCTGATAAATCTTATACTATGGACCTAGAGGATTTAAACCGTGCGTGCAAAATCACACAATGGGCAGCTATAGTGATCCACCCAAAACTGAATACAATGATTTTCTAACTAGCATCATTGTTGGAGAAACTACAAATGTTACACACGCTACCTTGGGGAGCATTCATTTTCCTGCTATACATTATTTTGCTCTATTCATAGGTAGATGCATTAACGGTAAAACTGATCATAGCCACCTTTGTGCCACCGATCTTAGTATTCTTAAGAGTGTGGTAATGGGTGATAGACGATATAACACAGGGTCCATTATTGTTAGGAGGCTGCATAATAATGCTAAGGATGGAGATTTCTTTGGTGGGATTTATGCCACTCGTGTAGCTCATTTTCTTGGGGTACCTATACGGGGAAATGATATTGAGTTACCACCCGCTTTTCTCGACTATGAGCCTTTGGTGTGTTATCAGTTTCTTGAGAGGAATGAACAATCCCTCCTGTACCGACTAATTTTTGATAGACGGTGTGTTGACCATATTACTCTTCCTGCTCCTGCCTTCTTTAACTTTCAAGAAAAACAGAGACACTTTATAACCAGAGAGGACGCAAACGAGTACGAGAGAAATGCGGAAGCATCTCACCTCCACGCTGCAGTCGTTCACGCGGTAGCCGCCGCAGCCCAGTACAACCCCGGATATGACTTTAGATATTTTCCGGGCCAGCCATGGCCCTAGACCAACTTAGGCCAAAATCCTAAGCTTGGGGGAGTACGTATTTCTCACCGACTTTACATTCATGTTCACACACTCATCTTAGTAGTCGGTGTTCATACTTTTTCATTGTACCATCCATGGTAGTTTATTTCCTTTTTCCGCTTTCTTCTTGTGTGTTTAATTAAATTTGAGAAAAAATCAAAAAAAATAGTTCTAGCTTTATTTTCTAGTTTGTTTAGTTGTAGTATTAAAAGAAAATCCAAAAATATTTCTCATTCTTCTTTTGTTTATTTGGAGCTTTCCCGTGTAAATAGTTTTTCTCGTTTTGGTTTTGAATTTTCTTTCTTTGGGTCGTATGTACCACAATGAAAATGACGAGTGGCTCTCATATGCATTATTGTTTACCTATTAGAGAGCCGATATTACCTTGTCTTCTCCTTTGAGTTATTGTTTGCAGATTCCAGCTTAGTCCAAATCACACGCACTCTTATTATTATTCACACCGTTCGGTCGTGCAAGTGAAAGGAAATAATGATGATATATGATGAAAAGATTGAGATGGAGAAAAGCTGGTATGAACTGGACCTATTTTGCTTTTGTAAATATGATTAGCTCATTGTTCCGAATTCAGTTCATTATGGGTGAAACATATTTTCAGTGACAAATAGATATTATAGTTACTCATGCCATGCTTAATTAGCTAAGAGTGGATAATGGTTCGTATTGAGTGCCAACATGCATATTAAAATGGTTGTGATGTAGTATGATAGGATGGTATCCTCCTCTAAATGATTCAAGTGGCTTGACTTGGCACATGTTCATGCATTTAGTTGAAACAAAATCAACATAGCCTCTATGATATTTATGTTCATGGTGATTTATATCCTACTCATGCTTTCATTCAATGTTGGTTAATCTCAAAGCATGTTGATGACCATTGTTGCTCTCTAGTTGGTCGCTCCCCAGTCTTTTGCTAGCCTTCACTTGTACTAAGCGGGAATGCTGCTTGTGCATCCAATTCCTCAAACCCAAAGTCGTTCCATATGAGTCCACCATACCTACCTATATGTGGTATTCACCTGCCGTTCCAACTAAATTTGCATGTGCCAACCTCTAAACCTTCAAATAATTATTCTATTTTGTATGCCTGAATCGCTCATGTAGTGAGTGGGGGTTGTCAACATCTTCCATGCTAGGTGGGTTATTCTCACGATATGTGTTGATTCACTATCATTCACGAGAAAGTTGCTGGTATTCGAATTGCCCAGTTCCATGCTCAAAATCAAATCAAAATATAATGAAACAAAACTCCCCTAGGATTGTGTTTGTATGGACGGTACCCATGGATTCGGCTCGCCGTGGAGTGTGATTGATTGGTGGAGGGGGAGTAAAAACTTTATCATTTTGTTTGGGAACCACCTATAATGTAACTAGCATGAAAGATGCTAAAATCTCTTGGTCGTTATTATGACAATGAAAGAATACCACCCAAAATCGTCATTCACTCATGTTTTAAAGCTCGAGCTCTGGCACATGTGCAAATCAATTCTTCCCTCTGCGAAGGGCTTATATATTTAGTTTATTGTTGAGTCATCCTCCTCTTATAATAAAGCACCAGTTAGAGAGCACCACCGTCATTTGTATGCTTTGTTGTTAATTGATATTGAGTGTGAGTATGACTGGATCTCTCTTACCATGAACTACAATGTCTAGTCAGTCACTGTTCTTTAGAGGTGCTCTACATTTATGTTTTGCGGTCTTAGAAAGGGCTAGCGAGATACCATTTTGTCATATTGTATCATGATTTTTTTGATAAAAGTGTTATCAATCGAGAGTTATTATTATTGCTCGCTGGTTGATTAAGCCATTGATATGAGTAAATGTGATACCTAAAGGTTATTGTGAACGTGGTTAGTCCATAATCTTTGCTGAAAATCTGAACATTAGTTAGACATATTTACAACAACAAGATCAAACAGAGTTTGTAAAAGTTTTTCTTTATCACTTTTAGTTTATCAACTGAATTGCTTGAGGACAAGCAATGGGTTAAGCTTGGGGGAGTTGATACGTCTCAATCGTATCCACTTTTCCAAACCCTTTTGCCCTTGTTTTGGACCCTAATTTGCATGATTTGAATGGAACTAACCCGGACTGACGTTGTTTTCAGCAGAATTGCCTTGGTGTTATTTTTATGGAGAAATAAAAGTTCTCGGATTGACCTAAAAATTTACGGAGATTATTTTTGGAATTTATAAAAAATACTAGCAAAATAATCATCCAGAGGGGGGCCACCCACAGGTGACAAGCCCACCAGGCGTGGCCACCCCCTGGTCGTGCCTGGCAGGCTTGTGGGTGCCCAGTGACTCCACCGACTTCAATTCCACTCCTATATATTCATATTCACGGAGAAAAAAATAGAGGAGAAGAGTTCATCACATTTCACGATACGGAGCAGCCGCCACCTCCTGTTCTTCCTCACGAGGCAAGATTTGGAGTCCGTTTTGGGCTCCGGAGATGGGAAATGGACGCCATCGTCATCACCAACCATCCTTCATCACAAATTCCATGATGCTCTCCGCCGTTCGTGAGTAATTCCATCGTAGGCTTGCTGGACGGTGATGGGTTGGATGAGATTTACCATGTAATCAAGTTAATTTTGTTAGGGTTTGATCCCTAGTATCCACTATGTTCTGAGATTGATGTTGCTATGACTTTTCTTTGCTTAATGCTTGTCACTAGGGCCCGAGTTCCATGATTTCCGATCTGAACCTATTATGTTTTCATGAATATACATGTGTTCTTGATCCTATCTTGCAAGTTGTAGACACCTATTACGAGTTATGATTTGCATCCCCAGGGTGACAATAACTGGGATTCTTTCCGGTGATTACCGTGGTTTGAGGATTTCATGTATTCACCAAGTGCTAATCCTTTGGTCCGGTTCTCTATTAAAAGGAGGCCTTGATATTCCTTAGTTTCCATTAGGACCCCTCTGCCATGACAGGGTAGGACAAAAGATGTCATGCAAGTTCTTTTCCATAAGCTGGTATGACTATATATGGAATACATGCCTACATTACATTGACGAATTGGAGCTAGTTCTATGTCACCCTATGTTATAACTGTTGCATGATGAATTCGATTCGACATAATTATCCATCACTTATCCATTGCCTATGAGCTTTCCACATATTGATCCTTGCTAAGTTACTTCTCCGTTGCTACTGTTACAATCACTACAAAACTGCTATGGTTACTTTTGCCATCGTTACTGTTACTTCCATACTACTTTGCTAGTAAATACATTGTTGCAGATATTAAGTCTTTCAGGTGTGGTTGAATTGACAACTCAGCTGCGAATACTCGAGATTATCCTCTGGCTTCCCTTGTGTCGAATCAATAAATTTGGGTTGAATACTCTACCCTCGAAAACTATTGCGATTCCCTATACTTGTGGGTTATCAAGTAACTAAACTCCTTATCATGGACATAGTCTAAATTTGTCTTCACAAAGTTATGTTGTATATCAATAGCTTGCATTGTAGCTCCCCTGTGTTATTTTTGATACGTTCCTAGAGAAAATAGAGTTGAAAGATGTTGGTAGCAATTATGCAGACTAGGTCTGTGATCCGAGGATTGTCCTCGGTTGCTGCAAAGAAGGCTTATGCCCTTGATGCACCACTCGGTGCGCCACCCCCTCTAGCGTCGTCTATGGATGTTGTGATTATCTGATAGCTCGTTGTGATAACTACTTGATAGTTTAGTGCATCATGCATCACAACTTAGAATTGAGGCTCCAAAGACGTTTTGAACGTCACGGAGCATATGAGATGTTCCAAGAGCTAAAATTGGATTTCAGGCCCGTGCCCGTGTTGAGAGGTATGAGACCTCAAACGAAGATTCTTTGCCTACAAGATGAAGGAGAGTATCTCAATCAGTGAGCATGTGCTCAGATTGACTGGTGCTACAATCACTTGAATCTAGTGGATCACCAAGCTACTAGAGCTTCGTGATGAACTATAAATATGCCAGGGATGGAAAAGGTGATCCCTGAGCTATTCATGATGTTTGACACCGCGAAGGTAGAAATAAATAAGGAGCATCAAGTGTTGATGGTTAGTAAAACCACTAGTTTCGAGAAGGGCAAGGGCAAGAAGGGAAACTTCATGAATGACAAGCCAGTTGCCACTCCGATGAAGAAACCCAACGTTGAACCTAAACCTGAGACTAAGTGCTTCTATTATGGGGAGAACGAGCGTTGAAGCGGAAGAACCATAGATACGTGGTAGATAAGAAGGCTGGCAACATCAACAAAAGTATATTTGATATACGTGTTATTGATGTGTACCTTACTAGTACTCCTAGTAGTACTTGGGTATTACACACCGGTTCAGTTGCTAAAAGTTAGTAACTCGAAATAATAGCAACGGAATAAACGGGGACTAGCTAAGGGCGAGGTGACGATGTGTGTTGGAAATGTTTCCAAGGTTGATGTGATCACCATCGCACGCTCTCTCTACCTTGGGGATTAGTGATGAACCTAAATAAATGTTATTTGGTGTTTGCGTTGAGCATGAATGCGATTAGATAGTGATTATTGCAATATGGTTATTCATTTAAGTTAGAGAATAATGGTTATTCTATTTACATGAATAATACCTTCAATGGTCATGCACCCAATGAGAATGGTTTATTGAATCTCGATCATAGTAATACACATGTTCATAATATTAATGCCAAAAGATGCAAAGTTAATAATGATAGCACAACATACTTGTGGCACTGTTGCTAAATGTCATATTGGTGTAAAGCACATGAAGAAACTCCATACTGATGGATCTTTGGACTCATTCAATTTCGAATCGGTTGGGACATGGGCACCAGGCCTTTTGGGCAAAGATGACTAAGACCCCATTTTCCGGTATGATGGAGCGGGCAAGTGCCTTATTGGAAATGATACATGTTGATGTATGTGGTCCAATGAGTGTTGTAGCATGCGGTGGATATCGTTATTTTCTTACCTTCACTGATGATTTGAGTAGATATGAGCATACTTACTTGATGAAACACAAATCTGAAACGTTTGAAGAGTTCAAGCAAATTCAGAGTGAAGCTTGAGATCATCATGACAAGAAGATAAGATATCTATGATATGATCACAAAGGAGAATATATGAGTTACGAATTTGGTATACAACTTAAGAAAATTGTAAGTCGTTTCACAACTCACGCCACCTGGAACACCATATTGTGATGGTGTGTCCAAACATCGTAGTCGTGTTCTATTGGATATGGTACGTACTATGATGTCTCTTATTGTTTTGCCACTATCGTTATGGGTTATCCGTTAGAGACAACTACATTCACTTAAAATAGGGCACCATCTAAATCCGTTGAAATGACACCATATGAATTATGGTTTGGCATAAACCTAAGTTGTCATTTGGGGATACGACACTTATGCCTGGTAAGCTCGAACCAAAGCGAAAAAGTGCACCTTCATAGGATACCCTGAGAAAACAGTTGGGTATACCTTCTATCTTAGATCTGAGGGCAAAGGGTTTGTAGCTAAAAATGGGTCCTTTCTCGAGAAAGAGTTTCTCTCGAAAGAATTGAGTGGGAGGAAAGTAGAAACTTGATGAGGTTGTTGAAGCCGTCACTTCAGTTGGATAGTATCACGACGCTGAAAGATGTTTCTGTGATGCCTACACCAAGTGAAGAGGAAGTAAATGATGGTGATCATGAAGCTTCAAATCAAGTTACTACGGAACGTCGTAGGTCGACAAGGACTCGTACCGCCCCAAAGTGGTATGTCAATCCTTTCTTGAAGGTTATGTTGTTAGAACAACAGTCAACCTACGAGCTATGAAGAAGCGATGGTGGGCCCGGATTCAAAATAATGGCTAGGAGCCACGAAATCCAAGAAAGGGTCCATGTATGAAAACCGAGTATGGGCTTTGGTAGACTTGCCCATTGAACGGCAGGTCATTGAATACAAATGGACCTTTAAGATGAAGACACACGCTTATGGTGAATGTCACCATTTATAAATCTCGACTTGTTGCAAACAAGTTTCCGACAAGTTCAAGGAGTTGACTACAATGACACTTTCTCACCTGTAGTGATGCTAAAGTCTGTTGGAATTATGTTAGCAGTTGTTGCATTTTTCAATTATGAAATCTGGCAGATGGATGCCAAAACATCGTTTCCTTAATGGTTTCCTTGAGGAAATGGTGTATGTGATACAACCAGAAGGTTTTGTTAGTCCTAAGGATGCTAAAAGGTGTGCAAGCTCCAGCAATCCTTCTATGGGCTGGAGCAAGCATCTCGGAGTTGGAACATATGCTTTGATGAGGTGATCAAAGTTTTTGGGTTTATACAAAGTTTATGAGAAACTTGTGTTTACAAGAAAGTGAGTGGGAGCACTATAGAATTTCCGATAAGTATATTTGGTTGACATATTGTTGATCGGAAATAATGTAGAATTTCTGGAAAGCATAAATGGTTGTTTGAAAAGAGTTTTTCAAAGGAAGACCTGGATAAAGCTACTTAATTGTTGGGCATCGAGATCTATAAAGATAGATCAAGATGCTTGATGAGACTTTCAATGAGTACATACCTTGACAAGATTTTGAAAGAGTTCAAAATGGATCTGTCAAAGAAAGAGTTCTTGCCTGATTTGTAAGGTGTGGAGTTGAGTGAGACTCAAAGCTCGACTATGGCAGAAGAAATAGAAAGGACGAAGGTCGTCCCCTATGCCTTATCCATAGGGCCCTATATAATATGACATGGTGTGTGCCGCGCCTGGTGTGTGCCTTGCCCTGAGTATGTCAAGGGATACAAGAGTGGTCCGGGAATTGATCACTGGATAGCGGTCAAAATTATCCTTAGTAACTAGATGACTAAGGAAATATTTCTCGATTATGGAGGTGATAAAGAGTTCATCGTAAAGGGTTATGTTGATGCAAGCTTTAACACCAATCTGGATGACTCTTAGTAGCGATCCGGATACATATAGTGGAGCATCCATTTGGAATAGCTCGAAGTGGAGCATGGTAGCAGTATCTACAGTATGACATAGAGATTTTCAAAGTACACACAAATCTAAATGTCGTAGACCCATTGACTAAAACCTCATTCACATGCAAAACATGATCAAACCCTAGAACTCATTGGGTGTGAGATTCATAACAATGTAAATCACACAGCGATGTGAGCTAGATTATTGAATCTAGTGCAAGTGGGAGATTGTTGGAAATATGCCCTAGAGGCAATAATAAATTACTTATTATCAAATCTCCTTGTTCATGACAACTGTTTCCTCTGATCCATGTACCCATGATACCGAAATCCAACTTCGGAAGATAATTAATTTGCAACATCTTGCAAATAATTTGACATATTCATTTATTGATTTGAATGGTATTACAAAACCCTTAAATCCGGCCAGAAATGCACCCGAAAGAGTGGAGGTACCAATAAAAACCCCTCAACTCCATGTTCCTAAAAAGAGGGGAGTAGTATGGCTCCTGACCTGGAGCAATCTTCTAGTAATCAACAAAGGAAATTGAGGAGAAAACCCTGGGAGTCAGTAAATGCAGGTCAACTCAGCGTTTGACAAATACCTGATCGGTAGTATACACCAAGTGGAAGGGCAACCTCCACAACAGAGCTCCAGTGTGCACAAACAGTTGGAAATATGCCCTAGAGGTAATAATAAATTAGTTATTATCATATTTCCACGTTCATGATAATCATTTATTATCCATGGTAGAATTGTGTTGATTGGAAACTCAGATACATGTGTGGATACATAGACAACACCATGTCCCTATGTTGGGAGACGTAGTAGTAAATCAAAAAAATCCCTACGTATCACCAAGATCTATCTATGGAGAAACCAGCAATGAGTGGGGAGAGATTTCATCTTCATACCTTTGAAGATCGCTACGCGGAAGCGTTACAATAACGCGGTTGGTGGAGTCGTACTCGCAGCGATTCAGATCGCGGTGGATTCCGATCTCAGCGTCGAACAACGGCGCCTCCGTGTTCAACACACGTGCAGCCCGATGATGTCTCCTACTCCTTGATCCAGCAAGGAGGAAGGAGAGGTTGAGGGAGAGCTCCGGTAGCACGACGGCATGGTGACAGTGGAGCTACGTGAACTCCGGCAGGGCTTCGCCAAGCGCTACGGAGAACGAGGAAGAGGAAGGGTAGGGTTGCGCCGAGAGAGAGAGAAGTCGTGCCTCAAATCAGCCCAAACCCTTGCATATATATAGGAGGAGGGATAGGGAGGGATGCCTTGGCCCCTCCTCCAAGGAGGAGAGCTTCGGCCGAAGGTGGGGAAGAGTCCACCTCCCACAAGGGAGGTGGATCTCCTCCTTTTAAATCCTTTTGCCCTTTATCTCTTGATCCCAGCCGCATGGGCCTTTCTAGAAGGTCTTGGACAGACCACTAAATGGCTGGCACACCTCCTCTAATGGCCTACAAAGTCTTATGGTCGTCACACCCCTCCCGGGGGTCCTCCGGCACCCTCCCGGCACTCCCGGTACACTACCGATGAGCTCGAAAACTTTCCGGTGACCAAAACTGGACTTCCTATATATCAATCTTTACCTCCGGACCATTCTGGATCTCCTCGTGACGTCCAAGATCTCATCCGGGACTCCGAACAACCTTCGGTAATCACGTATATCATTTCCCTATAACCCTAGCGTCATCGAACCTTAAGTGTGTAGACCCTACGGGTTCGGGAAACACGTAGACATGACCAAGACACCTCTCCGGTCAATAACCAACAGCGGGATCTGGGTACCCATGTTGGTTCCCACATGCTCCACGATGATCTCATCGGATGAACCATGATTTTGGGGATTCAATTAATCCCGTATACACTTCCCTTTGTCTATCGGTATGATACTTGCTCGAGATTCGATCGTCGGTATCTCTATACCTTGTTCAATCTCGTTACCGGCAAGTCTCTTTACTCGTTCCGTAATACATCGTCCCGTGGCTAACTCCTTAGTCACATTGAGCTCATTATGATGATGTCTTACCGAGTGGGCCCAGAGATACCTCTCCGTCACACGGAATGACAAATCCCAGTCTCGATTCGTGCCAACCCAACAGACACTTTCGGAGATACCCGTAGTGCACCTTTATAGCCACCCAGTTACGTTGTGACGTTTGGCACACCCAAAGCATTCCTACGGTATCCGGGAGTTGCACAATCTCATGGTCTAAGGAAACGATACTTGACATTGAAAAGCTTTAGCAAATGAACTACACGATCTTGTGCTATGCTTAGGATTGGGTCTTGTCCATCACATCATTCTCCTAATGATGTGATCCCGTTATCAATGACATCCAATGTCCATGGTCATGAAACCGTGACCATCTATTGATCAACGAGCTAGTCAACTAGAGGCTCACTAGGGACATGTTGTGGTCTATGTATTCACACATGTATTGCGGTTTCTGGTTAACACAATTATAGCATGAACAATAGACAATTATCATGAACTAGGAAATACAATAATAACCATTTTATTATTGCCTCTAGGGCATATTTCCAACAGTCTCCCACTTGCACTAGAGTCAATAATCTGGTTACATTATGATGAATCTTACACCCATAGCAATCTGGTGTAGATCATGTTTTGCTCGTGAGAGAGATTTAGTCAACGGATCTGCGACATTCAGATCTGTATGCACTTTACAAATATCTATATCTCCCTCCTGAATGTAATCACGGATGGAGTTGAAGCGGCTCTTGATGTGTCTTATCTTCTTGTGAAACCTAGGCTCCTTCGCAAGGGCAATAGCTCCAGTGTTGTCACAGAATAGAGTCATCGGGCCCGACGCACTTGGAATTACTCCTAGGTCGGTGATGAGCTCCTACATCCAGACTCCTTCCTTTGCTGCTTCTGAAGTAGCTATGTACTCCGCTTCACATGTAGATGTCACCACGACGCTTTGCTTGCTGCTGCACCAGCTGACTGCCCCTCCGTTCAAAATATACACGTATCCGATTTGCGACTTGGAGTCATCCGGATCTGTTTCGAAACTAGCATCGATGTAACCCTTTACGACGAGCTATTCGGCACCTCCATATATGAGAAACATGTCCTTTGTCCTTTTTAGATACTTCAGGATATTCTTGACCGCTGTCCAGTGTTCCGCTCCGGGATCACTTTGGTACCTCCCTACCAAACTTATGGCAAGGTTCACATCAGGTCTGGTACACAACATGGCATACATAATAGAGCCTATAGCTGAAGCATAGGGGATGACACTCATCTCTTCTCTATCCTTTGCCATGGCCGGGCATTGAGTCGTACTCAATCTCACACCTTGTAACACAGGAAAGAACCCCTTCTTGGACTGATCCATATTGAACTTCTTCAATATCTTGTCAAGGTATGTGCTTTGGGAAAGACCTATGAGGCGTCTCGATCTATCTCTATAGATCTTAATACCTAATATATAAGCATCTTCTCCAAGGTCCTTCGTTGAAAAACACTTATTCAAGTAAGCCTTTACACTTTCCAAGAGTTCTATATCATTTCCCATTATCAGTATGTCATCCACATATAATACGAGAAATGCTACAGAGCTCCCACTCACTTTCTTGTAAATATAGGGTTCTCCATAAACCTGTCAAATCCAAACGCTTTAATCACTTCATTTAAGCGAATGTTCCAACTCCGAGATGCTTGCACCAGCCCATAGATGGAGCGCTGGAGCTTGCATACCTTGTTAGCATCTTTAGGATCGACAAAACCTTCCGGCTGCATCATATACAGTTCTTCCTTGAGGAAGACATTAAGGAATGCTGGTTTGACATCCATTTGCCAGATCTCATAATCATAAAATGCGGCAATTGCTAACATGATTCGGACAGACTTCAGCATCGCTACGGGTGAGAAAGTCTCATCGTAGTCAACTCCTTGAACTTGTCGATAACCCTTAGCGACAAGCCGAGCCTTATAGACGGTCACATTACCATCCGCATCAGTCTTCTTCTTAAAGATCCATTTATTTTCAATGGCTCGTTTATCAACAGGCAAGTCCGCCAAAGTCCACACTTTGTTCTCATACATGGATCCTATCTCGGATTTCATGGCTTCAAGCCATTTGTTGGAATCCGGGCCCGCATCGCTTCTTCATAGTTCGAAGGTTCACCGTTGTCTAACAACATGATCTCTAGGACAGGGTTGTCATACCACTCTGGTGCGGAACGTGTCCTAGTGGACCTTCGACGTTCAATAGTAACTTGATCTGAAGTTTCATGATCATCATCATTAACTTCCTCTCCAGCCGGTGTAGGCTCCATAGAAACAATTTCCTGTGTTGCGCTACTCTCCGGTTCGAGTGGAGGTACATTACCTCATCAAGTTCTATTTTCCTCCCACTTAATTCTTTCGAGAGAAACTCTTTCTCGAGAAAGGATCCATTCTTGGCAACAAAGACTTTGCCCTCGGATCGTAGGTAGAAGGTATACCCAATAGTCTCTTTGGGATATCCTATGAAGACGCACTTTTCCGCTTTGGGTTCGAGCTTCTCAGGTTGAAGTTTCTTCACATAAGCATAGCATCCCCAAACTTTTAGAAACGACAGCTTAGGTTTCTTTCCAAACCATAATTCATATGGTGTCATCTCAACGGATTTTGACGGTGCCCTATTTAAAGTGAATGCGGCAGTCTCTAATGCATATCCCCAAAATGATAGCGGTAAGTCGGTAAGAGACATCATAGATTGTACCATATCTAATAGAGTGCAATTACGATGTTCAGACACACCATTTCGCTGAGGTGTGTCAGGCGGCTGAGTTGTGAAACAATTCCACATTTCCTTAGGTGCGTGCCAAACTCGTGACTTAAATATTCTCCGCCACGATCAGATCGTAGGCACTTTATTTTCCTGTCACGTTGATTCTCTACCTCACTCTGAAATTCCTTGAACCTTTGAAAAGTTTCGGACTTATGTTTCATTAAGTAGACATACCCATATCTACTCAAGTCATCAGTGAGGGTGAGAACATAACGGTAGCCACCACGAGCCTCGACACTCATTGGACCGCATACATCGGTATGTATTATTTCCAACAAGTCAGTTGCTCGCTCCATTGTTCCGGAGAACGGAGTCTTGGTCATCTTGCCCATGAGGCATGGTTCGCACGTGTCAAATGATTCGAAATCAAGAGACTCCAAAAGTCCATCAGTATGGAGCTTCTTCATGCGTTTGACACCAATATGACCAAGGCGGCAGTGCCACATGTAAGTGGGACTATCGTTATCAACCTTACACTTTTTGGTACTCACACTATGGACATGTGTAACATCACGTTCGAGATTCATCAAAAATAAACCATTGACCAGTAGGGCATGACCATAAAAAATTTCTCTCATATAAATAGAACAACCATTATTCTCAGATTTAAATGAGTAGCCATCTCGCATCAAGCGAGATCCAGATACAATGTTCATGCTCAAAGCTGGTACAAAATAACAGTTATTAAGGTTTAACACTAATCCCGAAGGTAGATGTAGAGGTAGCGTGCCAATGGTGATCACATCGACCTTGGAACCATTCCCGACGTGCATCGTCGCCTCGTCCATTGCGAGCCTCCGCTTATTCCACAGCTCCTGCTTGGAGCTACAAATGTGAGCAACTGCATCGGTATCAAATACCCAGGAGCTACTACAAGCGTTGGTTAGGTACACATCAATAACAAGTATATCACATATACCTTTAATGTTGCCGTCCTTCTTATCCGCTAAGTACTTGGGGCAGTTTCGCTTCCAGTGACCGGTACCCTTGCAATCAAAACACTCAGTCTCAGGCTTGGGTCCATGCTTGTTCTTCTTGTTTCCAGCAACTTGCTTACCGGGCGCGACAACAGCTTTGCCGTCCTTCTTGAAGTTCTTCTTACCCTTGCCTTTCTTGAAACTAGTGGTCTTATTCACCATCAACACATGATGCTCCTTTTTGATCTCGACCTCTGCTGATTTCAGCATCGAGTAAAACTCAAGAATGGACTTCTCCATCCCTTGCATGTTGTAGTTCATCACAAAGCTCTTGTAGCTAGGTGGAAGCGACTGGAGGATTCTGTCAATGACCGAGTCATCCGGGAGATTAACTCCCAGCTAAGTCAAGCGGTTTTGTAGCCCAAACATCTTGAGGATCTGCTCACTGACAGAACTATTCTCCTCCATCTTACAGCTGAAGAACTTGTCGGAGACGTCATATCTCTCGACCCAGGCATGAGCTTGGAAAACTAGTTTCAGCTCTTGGAACATCTCATATGCTCCGTGTTGCTCAAAACGCTTTTGGAGCCCCGGTTCTAAACTGTAAAGCATGCCGCACCGAACAAGGGAGTAATCATCGCAGCGAGAATGCCAAGCATTCACAACGTCTTGCTTTGCTGGGAGAAGGGGTGAGTCACCTAGTGGTGCATCAAGGACATACAATTTCTTGGAAGCTATGAGGATGATCCTCAAGCCACGGACCCAGTCCACATAGTTGCTTCCATCATCTTTCAGCTTGGTTTTCTCTAGGAACGCGTTGAAATTGAGGGTGTCATTCGCGTTGGCCATTGGATCTACAATATAGATTGCAAAGATAATTTTAGACTAAGTTCATGATAATTAAGTTCACATAATCAAATTATTTAATGAACTCCCACTTAGATAGACATCTCTCTAGTCATCCAAGTGACACATGATCCATGTCAACTAGCCCGTGTCCGATCATCACGTGAGACGGACTAGTCATCCATGGTGAACATCTCCATGTTGATCGTATGTTCTATACGACTCATGTTCGACCTTTCGGTCTTCCATGTTCCGAGGCCATGTCTGTACATGCTAGGCTCGTCAAGTCAACGTAAGTGTATCGCGTGTGTAAATATGGCTTACACCCGTTGTATGCGAACGTTAGAACCTATCACACTCGATCATCACGTGGTGCTTCGGAACGACGATCCTTAGCAACGGTGCACAGTTAGGGTGAACACTTCTCTTGAAATTTTATTGAGATATCATCTTATTTACTACCGTCGTTCTAAGAAAATAAGATGTAAACATGATAAACATCACATGCAATCAATATAGTGACATGATATGGCCAATATCATCTTGCTCCTTTGATCGCCATCTTCGGGGCACCATGATCATCACTGTCACCGGCACAACACCATGATCTCCATCATTGTTTCTTCATGAAGTTGTCTCGCCAACTATTACTTCTACTACTATGGCTAACGTTTAGCAATAAAGTAAAGTAATTACATGGTGTTTATGATTGACATGCAGGTCATACAATAAAATAAGACAACTCCTATGGCTCCTGCCGGTTGTCATACTCATCGACATGCAAGTCGTGAATCCTATTACAAGAACATGATCAATCTCATACATCACAATGCATCACATCACATCCTTTGGCCATATCACATCACAAGGCATATGCTGCAAAAACAAGTTAGACGTCCTCTAATTTGTACTTGCAAGTTTTTACGTGGCTGCTATAGGTTTCTAGCAAGAACGTTTCTTACCTACGCCAAAACCACAATGTGATATGCCAATTGCTATTTACCCTTCATAAGGACCCTTTTCATCGAATCCAATCCGACTAAGGTGGGAGAGACAGACACCCGCTAGCCACCTTATGCACCAAGTGCATGTCAGGCGGTGGAACCAGTCTCACGTAAGCGTACGTGTAAAGTCGGTCCGAGCCGCTTTATCCCACAATACCGCCAAATCAAGATAAGACTAGTAGTGGTAAGCAAAATTAACAAGATTAACACCCACAACTGCTTTGTGTTCTACTCGTGCATAGATTCTACGCATAAACCAAGCTCGTGATGCCACTGTTGGGAGACGTAGTAGTAAATCAAAAAAATTCCTACGTATCACCATGATCTATCTATGGAGAAACCAGCAACGAGTAGGGAGAGATTGCATCTTCATACCTTTGAAGATCGCTAGGCGGAAGCATTACAAGAACGCGGTTGGTGGAGTCGTACTCGCAGCGATTCAGATCACGGTGGATTCCGATCTCAGCGCAGAACAACGGCGCCTCCGCGTTCAACACACGTGCAGCCCGATGACGTCTCCTACGCCTTGATCCAGAAAGGAGGAAGGATAGGTTGAGGGAGAGCTCCGGCAGCACGATGGCGTGGTGACGGTGGAGCTACGTGAACTCCGGCAGGGCTTCGCCAAGCGCTACGGAGAACGAGGAAGAGGAAGGGTAGGGCTGCGCCGAGAGAGAGAGAAGTCATGTCTCAAATCAGCCCAAACCCTTGCATATATATAGGAGGAGGTAGAGGTAGGGATGCCTTGGCCCCTCCTCCAAGGAGGAGAGCTTCGGCCGAAGGTGGGGAAGAGTCCACCTCACACAAGGGAGGTGGATCTCCTCCTTTTAAATCCTTTTGCCCTTTATCTCTTGATCCCAGCCGCATGGTCCTTTCTAGAAGGTCTTAGCCAGCCCACTAAGGGCTAGCACACCTCCTATAAGGGCCCACAAAGTCCTATGGTCGTCACGCCCCTCCCGGAGGTCCTCCGACACCCTCCCGGCACTCCCGGTACACTACCATGAGCCCGAAAACTTTCCGGTGACCAAAACTGGACTTCCTATATATCAATATTTACCTCCGGACCATTCCGGAGCTCCTCATGACGTCCGGGATCTCATCCAGGACTCCGAACAACCTTTGGTAATCACGTATACCATTTCCCTATAACCCTAGCGTCATCGAACCTTAAGTGTGTAGACCCTATGGGTTTGGGAGACACGTAGACATGACCGAGACACCTCTCTGGTAAATAACCAATAGAGGGATCTGGATACCCATGTTGGTTCCCACATGCTCCACGATGATCTCATCGGATGAACCACGATGTCGGGGATTCAATTAATCCCGTATACAATTCCCTTTGTCTATCGATATGATACTTGCCCGAGATTCTATCGTCGGTATCTCTATACCTTGTTCAATCTCGTTACCGGAAAGTCTCTCTACTCGTTCCGTAATACATCATCCCGTGGCTAACTCCTTAGTCACATTGAGCTCATTATGATGATGTCTTACCGAGTGGGCCTAGAGATACCTCTCCGTCACACGGAATGACAAATCCCAGTCTCGATTCGTGCCAACCCAACAGACACTTTAAGAGGTACCCGTAGTGCACCTTTATAGCCACCCAGTTGCGTTGTGACGTTTGGCACACCCAAAGCATTCCTACGGTATCCGGGAGTTGCACAATCTCATGGTCTAAGGAAACGATACTTAACATTGAAAAGCTTTAGCAAATGAACTACACGATCTTGTGCTATGATTAGGATTGGGTCTTGTCCATCACATCATTCTCCTAATGATGTGATCCCGTTATCAATGACATCCAATGTCCATGGTCATGAAACCATGACCATCTATTGATCAACGAGCTAGTCAACTAGAGGCTCACTAGGGACATGTTGTGATCTATGTATTCACACATGTATTACGGTTTCTGGTTAACACAATTATAGCATGAACAATAGACAATTATCATGAACTAGGAAATACAATAATAACCATTTTATTATTGCCTCTAGGGCATATTTCCAACACCCTAGTATGGCTCTAATAGACTAGCTCATTGATCAAACATAGTCAAGGTTTCCTAGCCATGGACATGAGATGTCATTTGATGACGGGATCACATCATTAGGAGAATTATGTGATGGGCAAGACCCAAACTATAAACACAGCATATGAGCATGTCAGTTTTTTGCTACGGTTTTCTGCATGTCAAGTATTTGTTCCTATGACCATGAGATCATGGAACTCACTGGCACCGGAGGAATACATTGTGTGTATCAAACGTCGCAAGGTAACTGGGTAACTATAAAGATGGTCTACAGGTATCTTCGAGGATGTTTGTTGAGTGGGCATGGATCAAGACTAGGATTTGTTACTGCGTGTGACGGAGAGGTATCTCAGGGCCCACTCGTTAATACAACATCACAACAAGCCTTGCAATCAAAGTGAATAAAGTGTTAGCCATGGGATCTTGTATTACAAAACGAGTAAAGAGACTTTCTGGTGATGAGATTGAACTAGGTATAGAGATATCGACGATCGAATCTCGGGCAAGTAACATACCGAAGAACAAAGGGAACTGCATACAGGATTAATTGAATCCCTTGACATAGAGTTTCAACCGATAAAGATCTTCATAGAATATGTAGGAACCAATACGGGCATCTAGGTCCCGCTATTGGTTATTGACCGTAGAGGTGTCTCGTTCATGTCTACATAGTTCTCGAACCCGTGGGGTCTGCACACTTAAGGTTCGATGACATTTCGGTAGTATTGAGTTATGTATGTTGCTGACTGAAGGTTGTTCAGAGTCCCGAAAGAGATCTCAGACATCACGAGGATCTCCGAAATGGTCCGGAGGTAAAGATTGATATGTAGGAAAGTGGTATTTGGGTTTCAAAAAAGTTTCGAGCACTACTGGTAGTGTACCGGGAGTGACAAATGGGTTTCGGGGGTCCACCAAGTGGGGCCCACCCACCCCAGGGGGCACATAAGCCTAGGAGGTGACGCACCATCCCCTGGTGGGCTGGGAAGCGAGCCCATAGAGTCTTATGCGCAAGGGGTGGAAGAGGAGGCCAAGTGGGAAGGAGTACCACTAGGATTCCACCTCCCTTGTGGGAGGTAGACACCTCCCCTATATTGTGCGCCAAGGCCCTACGGTTTTCCCTAGGGAGCCTCCCACCTACCTATAGGGTTTTGACGGAAGCCACCACCTGAAAAGCCACGTGCTGCCCTCTCTCCCTCTAGATAGCTTCTCCTCTAGATTTGTTCGGTACAGCTTAGCGAACCTCTGTCGGATCAGCTCCACCACCACCGGCACCATGTTGTTGTGCTACCGGAGAACTCATCTACCTCTTCACCATTGCTTGATGGATCAAGGAGGTGGAAATCGTCATCAAGCTTTACGTGCGCTAAACGCGGAGGTGTCGTCCGTTCGGCGCTAGACCGAAAGGGCCGTGATTGGATCGCAGGACGGATCATGATTGGATCGCGGGACGGATCGTTATGGGATCGCGGGACGGCTAGAGATTTGGATCACGAAGATGTCCTACTACATCAACCGTGTTTCTTAGCGCTTCCCTCTTAGCAATCTACAAGGGTATGTAGATCCACTCTCTCTCTCGTGGATGCTCATCACCATGGATAGATCTTCTGCGTGCGTAGGAATTTTTTTGTTTCCCATGCAACGCTCCCCAACACAAACTGGCTGGGACATCGGAACACCCAGACTCAATTGTATTGGGAAATCACGAAGATTCACTAGGGGTGGAGGAAATTTCCATCAACTATGTTGATTGTGGAGAATCATTTGAATGTAAGACTACCCTGTCGACATATATTTTGCTGAAAGGACTGTAGATACCCTTATCACTAATCATGATCCACTATCTATCGTTGAGTGCCAAAAGTGCTCCAACTAGCCTAAATGGAAGGATGCAATCCAAGTAGAAATTGCCTCGCTTAACAAAAAGGTAGGTATTCACTGCAGCAATACCGACACCTCCCAATGTTTTCCATGTGGGATTCAAATGGGTTTTTCTCCGAAAACGGAATGAAAACAATGAGGTGGTGAGATGTAAAGCAAGGCTCATAGCACAAGGTTTCACACAGAAACTCGACAATGATTTCAAGGAAACATACTCTCTAGTAATGAGGGGAACCACTTTCTGATATCTTATATCTTTGCCAGTGCAAAATCGTCTATCCATGCAGTTGATGGACGTTGTGACCGCATATCTTTACTGGTCACTAGATTCAGACATACATATGAAGGTTCCTGACAAAATCTCTATCCCGAATAAAAGTGCAAAATGCAACATGTATTGTGTAAAGCTAAATAAGTCATTATATGGATTAAGGAAGTCGGGACGGATGTGGTACAAGTGACTCAGTGAGTTCCTTCTTCAGAAAGGTTAGTTCAATAGTAGTGATTGCCCATGTGTCTTCATCAAGAAGTCCTCTACGGGATTTTGCATCATTTATATGTACGTTAATGATCTCAACATCATTGGAAACACACAATATATTGATGAAGCACGCAAACACCTAAAGATGGAATTTGAGATGAAGCACTTCGGTAAAACCAAACTTTGCCTAGGTATTCAACTTGAGCACCTTCCCTCGAGAATCATGGTACACCAAGCTGCCTATATCCAGAAAATATTGGAGATATTTAATATGGACAAATCTTATCCATCTAAAACTCCTATGGTGGTTCATTCTCTAGACGTAGAGAAAGATCCATTCAGTACAAGGGATGATGGAGAAGAGGTGTTAGGACCAGAAGTTCCATACCTTGGTGTTGTTGGAGCGCTTATGTATCTCGTAAATGGCCCAAGACCTGATATTGCATTTCCAATGAATCTACTTGCTCGACACCGCACAGCTCCCAGCAAACGTCATTTGTCTAGAGTGAACAATATCATTCGATATCTCCAAGGCATAAAGGATCTTGGCCTATTTTTCTAGTTCCAAATAAATCAGGACTCCAATATGATTGGATATGCACATGACGGCTATTTGTCTGATCCCCATAATGCCATATCATAGTACGGCTTTGTGTTCCTACATGGAAATATTACTATATCATGGAAGTCTTCAAAACAGACAATGCTGGCAACATCTACCAATCATTTTGAAATAGTTTCATAATTTGAAGCATCGTGCGAATGTGTATGGCTTCGCAGAATAATAAACCACATACAACAGCCATGTGAAATTGGTTCGATATAATCACCTACAATTATCTATGAAGTTAATGTGGCCTATGCTACACAGATGCAAATAGGATACACCAAGATTAATATCACTAAGCACATTCCTCCTAAGGGATTTCCCCCATAATCTTTATAAAAATGGGGAAATAAACATCTTGCAAGTAAAATCATGCGACAAACTTGTTGATTTATTTACCAAGTCTCTACCAAATTCTACATTCCAGAAATATGTTCATGGAATTGGCATGCAACAACTTAGGGACATGGAGGTGTTAGGGGGAGTCCCTTCTTGAGATATCCTTTTTCAAGACATCACATTATGCTATCTCTTTGTGAGTTTATGTTTCAGGTTCTCATCAAAGAATTCATGAAGAACTTTTTGAAGAAGGATCCTTTTGAGACAATAGCGCTACCCGGACAATCATGAGATGATTCTACATGGTCAAGAATAGATTAGAGGGAGTGTTAAGAATCAATTACATTATATAATTAGGGGAAAATCTCCCCTTGCCCAAACGGTTGTATAGTTTGTCCCGCAACCAACGCCTCTCTCCTCTCGTCCTGGAACCAACGCATGTCTCTGGATTGTCGCGTCTCCCCGACATGTATAAATTGCAGATTCTTGCATGTCAATAGACAAATATTTCTACCGATCTCGAATAGTTTCATTGAAATCATGCAAATTAGAGTCCAAAACAATAGAAAAAGTGTTTGGGAAAGTAGATATGTTGGAGACGTATGAGTCATTGGCCTACCAGAAATTGACATGCCCTACTAACTATGAATGAGATTGATGACGGGGGAAGTTTATCCACGATTGGACTTGCCCTTACCTTTGACTTTCCATTCGTCCTTGCAGCAGTAACGGTCGAAGATGTAGAACGTATCGAGGCGGATCTGCTCCTTGCTGGAGATGTCTGACCCGCCGATGTCCTCATCTTTCTCCTCCTTGCAGAGCGGTCTGGCCATGGCGTGGACCACACAACTTTGGTCTTCGTCATTGCCTTGATCGCCCCCTACACTACTTCTCTACTATTCGGGCACAGAGGGATTCCTTTAACACCGCCTCGATGACTACTGAAGCATTCTCCACATCGCAGGCGGTCATGGCTGCCTGCACGTAGTGGGCTGCAAAAGCCGCCTCTGCTTGAAGCCGTGCCAAAAGCCTCACACAACGGCTGGTCATGGAGGCGTAAATGAAGTCTATCTTAGCACCCGTAGTATCGGGGACGAGGTGCCACCTAAAATGTTCCGGCGGCAGGGTTGCACCATGCGTCCGTGGTGACCGCGGTTGGCGGCGCGCAAGGAGATCCGCCCGGCCCTAGATGTGGTAGTCGATTGGGCAATGAATTCCCTTGGCTCGTTTAAGACCGCGGGGAGGGCGCGCTCCTCCCAGAGCGTTGGAGAGCAGCACGGATGACAATATGCTCTTTGAGGATACAAGGGATGATTTCCTAGTCCTCGGATCTGGACATGTGCGAGTCGGATCCAGGCGCCGCCATGGAGACACAGAAGCTGGCCGAAGAGGAGCTTGGTAATGTGTGAGAGGAGGGAGGCGGAGTAGAATGCGGCTAGGGTTTCGGACTAAGTGCGGATAGTGTCCATTTTATGTGGGGTCGGGTGGGCCAGCGTGGGTCAGATCGGACATAGCGGGCATGCCCGAACGCGTTCGGATGTCCCTTATCTGGCCAGATTTAGGCTGAATATGGGGAGTCAATCCGAGCATTTGGGACGGAAATGGGGCGCCCGATTGGGTGAGGTTTTTTGTCCGTTCACTAAGTGAGCATCCCATCGGGCATTTGGGATGGGTATACGGTCCGGTTATAAATGCTTTAGGTTGTCCTAGAATAGGGACAAAATATCCCGATTTTTTTGCGCATAACATTTTTTTGGAAGATCCAACAAATTGTTGGCTTGATTCAGATTTAGCAGGATGCAATGGAAGAACAACATGGGTAGATCCGAAAATCAAAGAAAAATAAAAAGCGAATGACATCACTATTCGCCGCAAATAAGCACTACATTCTCTTAGCGGATCACCATCCACTCGCGACAACACAACGCAGCTCCCACGCTGATGGAGAAACTACAAACAAGTAGGCAGGTTGGCGCTATGGAAGATAATACAACGGACCACCTGTCGCCTGTCATCGTACGCCACCCCGCCTCGCCACCGCAGCTTTGACTTCATAGCATCACACAACCAAGGCAATCTCACAGGCACGTCGGAGAAGAGCCAACTACCCAACCAATGCCATGTCTATGACATTATTCACCCGTCATCGTTGCCAAAGGAACATAACCACCCACATCGCCTGAGGGTCACTCCTCCGTGAGCAGCCGTCCACCACTGTCATGAGCCACGAGTCCCTCTAGCTAGATCGACCTCCATGACGATGCCCTCAAGAGGAAAAGTGGTGCCAAGCACATCTACTAGCGTTGCTGACGTCTGATCCGGAAGACCGGATCTAGGGTTTACCCCTACAGGAAGTCAAGGAGGTGAGAACTGCAACATTGATGCCTTCACCAAGGGAATGACTCTGGCAGGTGCCACCATCGACGACTCCAGCCAATGCCTGAGTACGGCTTTCGCCGGCAGCCTTAGCCTTCCAACCCATGGACCCGACTAGCGCACCTCGACAAACACCTCCGTGCCAAGACCGTCACGCCCTCGACCCCTCTGACCACTAGTCACCTCCTTTGGACCGCTTGGACTCTAGAGCAGCAGATCGAGACAGAAGAACTGCCCATCTTGTGCTGCCAAGGCAAGATCTACGGCGGCCACCAAGCATCGGCCGCACGCCCTGCGCCAAGGAGCACGCATGGGCATTTAGCCCAGATCAGGCTCCCGCATTCACGTGCAGCGCTGCAATGCCCACACACGGTAGCAGAGCGAGTGAAACCTCTACGTCAGCCAGCGTCGGCGCACCAAGCAGCCAGCAGCAGGCCACATGGCAGCGATCCCGCTCATGCACCGTGTCCGGCGGTGACCACCTCACCCTCACCCCGCGCCCAATCGCTCCTCTACCCAATAGATCGAGGTCAAAGCTTCGACTGCTTCTCAACACTCGTGAAGATGCGTGTGCCAGCCCCTGCCCCGCGCATGCTCGCCTTCATGGATGCATCTCGAACAACAACTCCATGGTGACCACCATCCTCTGCCACATCAAGCCGTCCCACGCCCACGTTAAGGCCACAGGAAGGACTGACTGCCCCGTCGCCGCCGGCACTGCACGGGCTTTGCACGGCAGTGCACACAGGCGGAAGTGACGAGGAGGGAAGCACTTGTAGAGGGGGGGGGGTGCTTGGTGGGGGCTAGGTTTTTCTCTCGTGAGTCGACTGGGGGAGCGACGCGAGACAACACATAGCCTTGACCGTTTTTTTCATGCGTAAGAGCATCTCCAACGGGGAGACTGCTTCTTCTCATTTATATCTTGTTCTTCAGGCCAAATATTTTCCTACTACTTCCATCTAGAAAGCCACGGTTGCTCCTCCTAAATCTGCTTTTTGGACTTCGATTTTGAAAATGGTACCGAGGCTTAAAGATCACTCGTTTTACCAAGTCACTCAAGGTAACATTTTGTTGTGAAGCATGCCTTGGTGTAAACTTTGGCATTCTATTCACGATTACTCATTCCTCAACAGGTAGGCTTTGTTCATCCTTCTTTGGTTAGAGACCTTTGGTTGCCTGGACAAAAAAGTTGGAACCATCAACTTATTTTCTCTCTTTTTTAGCAGCATTTTGCCTCTCACATTATCAGTACGTATATTATAGATGATTATGGTTCATATTTGCTTTGTTGGAATGTCACACCTAATGGCATTTGCTCCTCGAAATCTGCCTATAAACTTTGCTTGCAGGAAATAGATGCTCATCCTAGAACTGCTCCTTTAGATGTTCCTTTGGATTTGAAAAACTTTCTTAAGATCATTTGGAAACAAAGAAAATTTGCTTGCTAGAGTTCAAACCTTTGCCTGGAGACTTCTTAGTAGGTCTTTGTTGACGGGATGCGAGCTGGTCAGTTTTCTATTCACATCTCTCAGAACTGTTGTAGATGTGCTCAGCAAGAGGACGATTTTCATCTTTTTTTTCCTTTGTGATTTTGCTAGAGCAGCTTGGTTCTCTTCCCCTTGGTTTCTTCGATCTGATCTTCTCATTCAAGGGAACTCGACTATACATTCCATTCTTATTCATCTTGTTAGAATGGGTCATCCTCATGCTTCCTTGCAAAATGCTCTTACATTTTTGTGGTGCATTTGGAAAGCTAGAAATGATTTTCTGTTTGATCGCAAAAAGCATCTTCCTTTTCGGGTTCATATTGTTGCTGCAAATCTGGACTATGGCTCGCAGGAGGACCGTTCTCATCTCTCTAATAAGCAATCTTGTCCTGATGATAAATATACATCTCATGATCTTCCTATGCAGGGGCATACTCTCAAGTCTGATTAATTGGTCCTTGGAACTATTTTTTTTCTGATGCAACGTTTTGATCGTCAAAAATCCCAGGTCTACAACAAGAACAAGTGGAGACAGGTGTGGGTGTCTATTTTTGCATTCCTTTAATACAAGGTGAGATCAATGTCTAGGTTCAAGCTTCGGCCCCTCCAACCTCAACTCCTCTCAGGACGAAGTTGTTGCTCTTGCTTGTGCAACTCAACTCGTTGCCCCGCCTTAATCTTGATCATCCCACTTTCTTGATGGACTATCTCCCGCTCGCCTCTGCTGCTGCCGTAAGTAACATTTCAGATTCATCTATTCCTTGGCATATTAGAAAGGAATTGGCTACCTTTGTTAAAAGTACCTCTAATCTAGATCCTCAAGTGTTTCATGTTTCCAGTGAAATTAATGGTGTTGCACATAACGTTGCTCAGCAGTTTTTCAGTCTACTAGAGAGGCGCAAATTACTTGTTCTGCTCATTCTCATTCAACTTCTCTATGTCTAGTGGCGGGCCTTCTTTCAAATTTTCAAGTTGCAGCTATTCAGTTGCACAAAGTGCACTGTTTCTAAGGCAGGAGAAGTCTACCTACAGAACATGCTCAAGGATTTATTCACAAGACTATGCACACGGTGCATTGCTTCTAACTCAGAAGGAGCCTCCATTGCTAATTATGTTCACTCAAGCTTCTGGCTTCTTGCTTGTGCTCTTCTTCTATTTCATGTTTTTAATCGCAGGACGCTTGATGCTATGTTCAGCTTGGACTATTTGATTTGGAATGGATTTGTATTTGTTGCAGGAGGTATCTTGGGTGGGCATGTGTTTCCACTATTTGCTATTGCTCTTGCGGATTGGAGTTCTTCTTTTTTATGTTGTTGCAGGTTATTTCATCAGTATGCTTTTATGGTGTTGCATGCTCTCTTCCAAGCTGCTGTGATGGATCAGAGAACAAATACATTTTACGGCTTATCGGTTGATATATCTATCTATATGGTGTTATTCCTACAGGAACCTTTGGTTCAACTGCTAGGCTTTCTCCTCTCTTGGTGCATCCTTTCTAGGAAAATGGTGCCAGTTCTTATTCTACTCCATCCTCTACATTGTGCTGGCTGAGGGCATGTTTGAATTTAATTCTTTCTTCATACCTACAGTTCATCTAGTTGAGTCGTGCTCAACCTATCTCTGCTATCTCCATTCAGCTCTGCTCATATGGCTATACTTTCTCTTCTTTCAATCTTCTTGCCATTGTACTCTCTTATGTACTCTTGCTATGAGTTAATAATGGAATTGGGCACCTCTTGGTGCCTTGTTTTGTTTAAAGGAAAAATGGAGAGACCCACTTCGTCCGCTCATGTCTGTTTTAGTCCGCATGAACAAAATGATTGTCCAACTCAACGATCAATTCCCATTTTGCGTCCGGTTTGTGTCCGTCCGAACCCATTTTGAAATCAAATTTGAATCACATTTAGGTATGGACGGACACAAAGCGGACTTTTTCTGCACCCGCCTCATCCGTGTGTGTCCGGGCCTGCCCATCCATCACCCACACAACCACCTCCCTCCCTTTTTTTATTCGCTGTGCCACCAGCTGCGGGGCGAGCGGGCGCGGCCAGAGCGGCGTGTCGAGGCGGGGCGAGTGGCGGGCGGTGCGGCGAGGCAGGCACGACAAGGCAAGGTGAATCGGCGAGGCGGGGCGAGCGGCAGGCGCCGTGACGAGGCGAGTGCGACAAGGCGAGGCGAGTCGGCGATGCGGGGCGAGCGGCGGGCGACACGATGAGGCAGGCGCGGCGGCGGCGAGGCAGGGCGAGGTGAGTCGGCGCTGCGGGCAGAGCGACGCGGGCAGGCATGGCAAGCTCTACCCTTAGCACGGACGAACGCACGGGCACGAGCTGCGCGGTGGGGCAAGTGCGCGGGCGCAAGCTGTGGGGCGGTGAGGCGAATTGTGTGGCAGGGTGAGCTGCGTGGCGGGACGGCGGCGCAGAGGCGAGCTCGCGGGGGCGGGGCGAACGCGAGCGCGCGGGGCACGGGCAGGCGGTGGGGCAAGCTCACGGGGCGGGGCAAAGTGCACGGGAGCACGGGCGAGCGTGAGCTGGCAGGGCACGGGCGGGCGGCGCAGAGGCGAGCTACGGGGCAATGCAGAGGACGTGGGGCACGGGCGAGCGCGTGAGCCAGGCGAGCTGCAAGGCGACGAGGCGAGATGCGCGGCGGGGTGGCGGCGCAAGCCGAGCTCGTGGGGGCTGGACGACCTGCTCGCTCGCCAGGTGTTCGACAGAATGCTGACGTGGCCATGCACAAAATATGTTTGCCTCCCGTTGAGCGCATCGGCCGACCCCAAACGAGAGAACGGACACGGATGGAGAAATAGATGATCCAAACGGACAAAAAACTAACAAAATGAGCATCCGTTTTGGGTCGCGGTTGAACTTGCTTTCACAGTTGCAGGTGCACCTGCACTACAACGAGCGTACTAGCCGATGCGGCATCGTCAGGTGAGTTTAAGAGCATGTCGTTAAGAGAGAATGGCGTACACAATGCAACACAGCGGAAAATGCTCATTTAAACCAGCTCTGCTGTTCACACACAAATTGTATTATATATACTCAAACATTATTAAACCGAGTAACTGAAAGCAGCTACTGCCGAAAAACTTGACAGAATGTTTACATGAATTTCCAGTTTGTCTGAACATCGTTCCTAACAAAATGTTCTATCCTAGCGGCTAAAAGAATTCGCTACATGTTTAATTTATCTGTACCCAAGCCAAGGAGAGGGCAGGAGTTGATTTGTGATCAGAAAAATGTGGTGCCGGCGAAGCCGCGGTGGAGGAGGTTGTGCGCGATGCTGTCCCTTTCCTGCTTGGCAGTCTCGGAGCGAACAGGGGTCTCCGGCGTGGTATCGTCGTCGAAGAGCGCAAACGGGACCTCCGGCTCTAGCTCCTCGCGGCGCATCTCGCAGATGTTGTGCAGAACGCAGCAGGCGCCCAGCACCACGGGGAGGTCCTGGAGCTTCACCTCCGTGCGCTTCTGGAGGCACGCCCACCGCGTCTTGAGCCGCGCGAACGCCTCCACGGCCACGTTGCGGATGTCGCCGACCTTCTCGTTGAAGGCGTGCTGCGTCCATGTCAGGTTCTGGTGTGTGTACGGCACGAGCACCCAATCCATGAGCGGGTAGCTTGCGCCGCCGACGAGGCAAGCGTCGTGCATCATACCCGCCGCGGCGCGCTGGTGCAGCATGGATTTCTCGAGCACCTGATCGTCCGGCATGGAGCCCGGCCAGCCGATGCAGACGTCGGTGAAGGCGCGGTCAGGGCCGACAACCCCCTGGAGCGTGATGGAGTAGGATGTCTTCTGATTGCGCTCCGTGTGCCGACGGTTGAAGTAGGCGGCGACGGAGATCTTGGGAGCGATGATAGGGATGTGTGTGGTGTACATGGCTCCGATGACGCCCGGAACACCGAAGGATCTCTCGAAGCCCTCCTTGAATCTGCCGGCGGCGGCCTCGTCGGGCCACTGGAGGAAGCGCGGCATGAGGACGGACTTGATGGCACCGCAGACCTCGAGGACGAGCTTGTGGCATGTCGAGATGCCGAGGCCGAAGCGCTTGGATACGAGGCGGAGCGGCTCACCGGTGGCGAGGCGCCAGATGCAGACGGCGACGCGCTGGCGCACGGGGATGGCCGCGCGAAGCATGGTGTCCTCCTTGGCCACCGCGGAGCCGAGCGCCTCGCAGATCATGTCGAACGTCTCCCGGCCCATCCTGAAGGCGCGGCGAAATTCTGCCTCTGGGAAGTCGGGGCTATTGCACTGGTCCCACCACGCCTGCGACCGGTCCTTGACCCACAGCCTGCGTTGGTGGTGGCCTGCACGCGGCGGCGAGGCCGACGCGGCCGTGTTGGTGGCGGCCTCCTCGACAGCAACGACGGCCGCTGCCGCTGCCGACGCCGAGAGCTGCGAGCGCTTGGAGCGGGCAGCGGCCTCGGAGTCGGCGTCGGCATCAAAGCTGCCCTCCATCTTGGCGAAGTAGTCCATCATGGCCTGCGACTTGTTGTCGGCGTTGGACTCGAGAAGCGCGAGCTCGCGGCGGGAGGCGTCGGCGGCGCCCGCGCTG
Organism: Hordeum marinum; assembly: GCA_022496015.1. Taxonomy (NCBI): domain Eukaryota; kingdom Viridiplantae; phylum Streptophyta; class Magnoliopsida; order Poales; family Poaceae; genus Hordeum; species Hordeum marinum. The sequence continues at coordinate 259,452,537 of CM039674.1, read as the reverse complement.
TCGGCGTTGCCCTCGGCCTCGAGCGCGGCGAGCGAAGTAATTATGGTGGCGATGGAGCGCTTCCTTCCGTTGTTACCGGCGGGCGGTCCGTCCTTGATGGAGTCATCTCCTCCGCGCTTCCTCCGGCGGTTGTTAGGCATGGCGGCGGCGGCTCCGTCGAGCGCGAGCGGCGATGCGGCGGCAGCGTCCTGGAAGAAAGAGTAGTAGAAGGCGAAGTCGTCGTCTGCTGCAGCACCTCCTCCGCTGCTGGGGCGGGCGCCGGATGGGGATCTCATATACGTCACGCTAGCTAGTAACGCTGGCCGGGAGCGCGCGAGTCGCGATTGGTGCGGTGGTGGTGGGTGCGGGTCAGCGATTGAAGAGGAAACGAAACGAGAGAAATGATCGTCTTTCGTAGGTGGAGAGGCGAGGAGACTGGTGTGAAATGGGGAACGATATAAATACGCCGTGATGCGACGAGGCCGATGGATGGCGAAGTGTGAACGCGGGTGTTGCTTTTTGGACAAGGAAGGAGAGGCAGGAAAGCGAGACCGGCCCGCGCCTGCGCTGCGCTGGTGTGGAGCAGGAGCAACCAGGAAGGTGGCCGCGCCCCGAGGACGCGGTGTGGCGGGTGGGCACCCACCGGCTGACAGCGAGCGGGTGCGTGCCGCGGTTCACGCGGTTTCGCAGATCCTCACGACACCGCGTGGACTGGACTCCTCTCCTCGACACGGCGCGGCGCGGTGGGGAATGGGAGTAGCGGACGAACGTGGTCAATGAGATGACACGCTGGCGTGGCACCATCACCCTCACGTGCCAGCCGGTAAACTGGAGTACTACTACGTACAAACTGTCAAAATTTGCTGGTAGGCGTACAGCGGTGAGATCGAGAGATGGGCCGGCCACGGTGTTCGAGAAACCGCGGCGGCATGGCGCGCACTTTCGTCGACATGCTGCGAACCGCCAGACCCTGACGTTTCCCGCAAACGTCGGCGCGCCTGCCCAAACTTTGGGTTGGTTGCATCCCAGCCGTACAATGTGATTTACAGGATTGATCTTAAAAAACAATTCGTCCAGCTCATTACGTGCTTTTTCCCTTTCTTCTGAATCTGGCGTCCATTGATCAAATTCATGGATCAGTCCCCCGCCGCGGCGCTGCTCCTAGCCGACGGCAGCGTTGTGCCTCCTCGACGGGATTAGTCGCTGCACCGAACCATCGGCCTAACACCAAAAAAGACTTTGTCGGTGTCATTCCCTCCCTCTCCCTGATTGCAACATGAAAACTTTATCGCCATGAATGCAGCTCTCCGTTCTAACAAAATGTTGTGCTGGTTCGAGCAAACACAAAATCAGTGAAAGCAAAAATACAAAATTGGACGACGTTCTAGCAAAATGAAGACACCGGAGGAAGCAAAAAAACGAAGCTGGTTCAGCAAACCAAATCACCATTTATAGCAAAAATGCAAACTTGGTTGTTTTTCCAACAAAAGTGACAGTTATAGCAAAAAATGGAGTGGTTCCAACAAACCAAAACACCGGTTGTAGCAAATTGCAAAATTTTGATGTCGGTAGCAACAAACCAAAATGCTGATGGTAGCAAAAAAAATGGAGCCGGTTCGAACAAACCAAAACACCGATTGTAGCAAAATGGTAAATTTTGGTGTCGGTAGCAGCAAATCGAAATGCCGATGGTAGCAAAAAATGGAGTTGGTTCCAGCAAACCAAAAAACCCGGTTGTAGCAAATTGCAAAAATTTGGCATCCGTAGAAGCAAACCAAAATGCCAATGGTAGCAAAAATTTATGCTTGTTCCAACAAACTAAAAAACTGTGGTAGCAAAAATGTAAATTTGGGCAAACCAAAACACTGGTCTTTGCTACTTGCACACACACAGCCGTCCCCTACCCCAAAAAGAGGGCAGCAACAACAGGTGTGGGCGCATCATTGGAGGACGACGGCGCGCGCGCCATGGCGACTCCCTCACCTGGGCGACCCATGGTGACAAGTGCATCCTGGCCGCACAACTCTCCCCTTTGCAACATCTCTCAAGGGTGTCGCGCGGGCGCTCTCAATAGACCTCTGTAGCTCGGGGGAATGGGGGGAGGAGTAGAGAGAGGAAAGAGACGAGCAAGTCAAGGCTGCCGCTGCCATGACTAGCAATGGAAAAGGAAAGGAGAAAGAGAGATACATGAGGAGAAGATAAGGATGGGAGGGGCTCTGGGCGGTGCTAGGACCCACAAAATGAGTGGCCACGCATGTTTCTATCGTACAACGCACGAATGACCGGCCCGGGCGTTCCGTTGACGCGCCGCATAGAAACGTTTCCCTTTCATCAAGGCTCAAGGGACCCACGGTCATCTGTTTCAATTGTTCATCTGTTCAAGCGTTTCGGTACTCTCTCTAGCACGTCTTGACGGGCAACTCCAATGCACGAACTAAGAGTATCTCCAATAGACGCGGTAGATATGACGCGCTCATGAGAGAATGCGTTTTTTGCATGAGCGATCGGTTGACGCGTTTCAACAGACGCGAGAAACTTTGGCGTGTTAAAAGACTCTCCGAGCGCGCGAAAAAGCGGCAACGCACGCTGCAATTTTGGCGTGCAGCGTCCAGCGGGCCTTATAAAACCCGCACGCGCGATCGCCTGCCAACCGTCGTCTCTGTCTTTGCCTCCGTCATGTTTCCCCCGCCGTTGCGCCCTTCTTCCTCGCCCACGTCGACTCTTTCTTTGCCTCCGTTGCCTTCTCCTCTGCGCCACCATGTCGCCGCTGCACCGGGGCAGCTTCGGCTACCACGGCGTCCGCGCCCAACCCTTCGGCGTGTATAACACGGAGATACACTCCGGTGATACATGCCTTAGGATCGGGACGTTCGAGACCTCTCAAGCGCCCACTCGTGCGTACGATGCGGCGGCGTGGCGGCTTGGGAGGCTACGGTCTCAGATGAACTTCCCAAAAGTCTGGACGCGTGCGGAGGCGCAGGCCCACGTGCCTCCCCCGCAGCTAATCACCGAGGAGGACCGCCACATCCAACAGAGGCGGGAGCGTCCCCTCCTCATCGCTGAGACTAATGAGAAGGTCACGACGGCATGCAACGAGATTTTCCCGCAGGACGTCGTCGACGAACACGTGTTCTGGGCGCAACAGGGTGGAGCAAGCCTTGGATCGGGAGGACAGGCGTGAGCTGAAGGCACTGGCGGAAGCCCAGTGCGACCTGGGGGAGGCGTCGACCTGGGGCGCAGATGATCCTTGGTGGGATGATGCCTTTTTGTCATCGGACCACATCACAGAGAATAGCAAGGAGGAGGAGTTTTCTATCATCGACGCGTTTATTTTATCTAGTTTATCTACTATCGTTTTCATTCGTATCGTATGGACTACATGTGTTGTTGGCTTGAAGTATGATATGAATGAAAATCTATTATTGTGTGTTTTTGATCTTCTTGATTCTATTTTGGAGTGAGATATGTTGTTTGAGTGGGGGCACGCACTGTAAATTTAGCGCGTCTACTGGAGCTATCGCGGCAAGCCATAAATAGTGCATGTGTTGGAGCAAACGCACTCCCCCGCGCTAAAAAGGGTATTTCGGCACTACATAATTTTTTTAGCGCATGTGTGTTGTAGATGCTCTAAACGAACGTCCGTTTTGTTCAGATTTCGTCCGTTCGGAGATGATAATGGGTCATGTCCGTCTGGATTTATGTTTATCTCGGCCGGGCGTTCAAGGCGAGGCCGATCTTCGTCCGTATCTCGCCCTTGCGCATGCAAATGTTCAGAGAACAAAGGATATTAGCCGCGGACGCGATTCGCAATAGTTCATGCCAACTGGCAACAAAGCCAGGGGCCTACAGAATACTCACCCTACAGTATCATACCGGCAACAAAGCCAGCGACCAGCATAGGAGCCAGCCTTAAAAAGGGACATGTTTGACGTCAGCAACAAAGCCAGCAGACGGTAGAGGAGCCAGCCTTCAAAATGAACAAGTTTTTTACGCCGAGAACAAAACCAGGGACCGGCACACCAGCCAGCCTTCAAAATGAACGAACATTGACCATGGCCCTAGGTCTCACCTAGTTCAGGTCGTCGCGGGCGAACATCTCCTTCTGCTGATTCGCAAACCAAGCCTTCCTCTCCAGCGACATGTTGTTCTTCTCCATGCTCATGAACGCGAGTGCCACCTCTTTAGCTTTGCTATCCGCCATGGTTGCCTCGATCTCGAGCTTCTTGAGAGCGGCCTCCTTGATGTCAAGATTCCTCCTCTTCGTTGCCTCCTCCATGTCAAGCTTCCCCTCTCAGCGGCCTCCTCCATGGCAAGCTTCTTCGTTTGGACCTCTAGATATATTTTCATTTGCTCCTCCTTCCCTTTGATCCTCCCCTCGCCCCTCACTTCCTTTTGGCTCATCATGTTCTCCAAAGCCCTTGCAAGGAAATGGAAGACGCATCATGCCTCTCGTCAGCCTTCGAGCTTGTCCTGCCCCTCGGTCTCTTGAGCAAGTCTCCCTCATCAGCCATGGTCGCCTTCCCTCCTTTCTATTTACGAGCGGCATATTGGTCTTTGAACTTGGCGCAATCTTTGATGAGCACCCAACAATGCGTGAGAGCGAATGGCTTGTTTTTGTGCGGGGCCTTGAAGGCTTCCAAAGATTGAAATGCCTACAAAATCATAGATGATGACGCTAATGTAATAGATAAGGACACAACATGTATGAAAATAAAAGGCATGCCAACACGAATGGACACAAAATGAAAAAGCAGGAGGTTCGTACCAAGTCACCAATGCTAGGCTACTCACGGGATAGGCTTGGACGCTCTCAAGCACAGCACAATACTTGTTGCACTCTTGTTGAATGAATCCCCATCTATTTTTGATTGAGTTGATGTTGCGAGTACTCGTAAATTGGTAGGGGGCAAACTTCCTTCGCTCATGGAAGGTTTTGTGAACCCTTGACCAAAAGATGGATCCTTTTTGCTCGACACCTCTTATCGGATCTTCCCCCATCTCAATCCAATTCTCGCAAATCAATTTGTCCTCCAGTTGAGTGTATGATTCCGTGCGAATGCTTTGCCTCCTCTTTTGTGTGTCGGCCCTTAGGGTGAGCTCATCGATAAACACCAATGGCACCTACGACATGTCAATCTCGTCCTCCTCATCTTCATAATACAAGTCATCATCTTCATGCCATGAGTTTCCATGGTCATCCTCCTCTTTAACATGGCCGGGGTATTCAGTGTCGCCATAGTGGCCGTGGCTATCCTAGCTCTAGGTCTCATCAGGATCAAAAGCCTGGTCTTGGCCCTCGACTTGGAAGGCCTCGACACGGCCATCCTAGCATTGGCCCTCGACTTGGAAGGCCTTGCCACGGCCCACGAAGATGACACTCTCTATGAACGTCGAGCAATCAGGGTCATCGGTTGTGGGCGTCGGCTCTGGTATTGCGTCAAAGAGCTTGCTGGCACTGGCCATGCTTGCCATCGAAAACGACCGGGGCTGCCTCCTTTGCGTCCCGTCGGACGTGTGGCCAGCGCCACTATAACTCGGTGTCACGTTGAGGTCGATGACACCCACAGGAGTGGCCGGAGCGACCACGCTGTTGTCTAGCGGCATGGAGAACCTTGTTTTCCCATGGTCATGCGGCGACAGAGCACAATATCCCGCCGTCTCGGGTGTGGTGGACGATCTCGGGGACCTATACTTAGGAGGATGAGCGGCCGATGATCCTGTGATCTTCGCGGCCAAGGCAAAAACTGAGTGGATGGCCAAGGATCGTGCCAACCCTAGCATGAGGAGAGTGTGCACCTTGGGGACGATGGATTCCTTGTCGTCGATGTTGTCAAGATGCTGCGCGGCGACCTCGACGGCGTAGGTCGCATCTGCCTTGATCTCCATAGCCTATGTCCGTCAGACCCTCCTCTTCACTGACTCGGCATTGAGTTTGGTGAGCTCCGCCAGCGTGAGGTCAGACCGAGGCTTCCTGGGACCCTTCTTTCTCGTCATGGGGTGCGCGGCTATGGCCGCATCGCCGCGGTTTGTCGGTTCGCCGTCCATTGAAGATGGATTGGAGGGGGCGCGCGGGAAGGTTTGGGCGAAATGGAGGGAAAGTGGGAGGGGTGTGTCCCCGGCAGGCGGCCTATAGGAGGACAAGGGTGCGTGTTCCGCCTGTCTGTGCACTCTTCGTTTGGCCGCAAACGCGACCCAAACTTGGCTCAGGGATGAGTCGAAAGCGGATCGAAAGCGTACATTGATCCATTTGCTCTCGCGCGTTGGGCCTCGATTTGTGTCCGTTTACCCCCAAACGGATGCGGGCGATGATTTGCTGGTCATGCGTTGCAGTTGCCCTCAGACAAATCTCCTGGAGACATCCGAACAGCGGGGTCCGGCTGCATCCGTGCGACATGGTGCCCAAACGTTTGCCATGCACATTTGAGATCCTACAAATCGACCATAAACTAGAGAATATTTAGCCATGCCTGAACCTCTTTTAGGTAGGACTCAGGCATCCTAGGACCACTTAAATTTCCTTTGTAGGACCATTTTTATTTTATTTTTTTCTCTCTATTTCTCTGTATCTGCCCCCTTCTGGTCACACACCATCACTATACTATTTCGACCGTCGCGCAGGCCTTGACGCACATCCACTGGCCCATACATGCGCATGGCCATCTTGGACTACGTCGCCATTGACCCCGGATATGTCTGCAACCAGGCATTCTTCGCCTCTTGCCGACACCTTCACCGACAAGTGTTCATCCAAATACCATTGAGATTTTTTTATGTTTTCATTATTTATTTTGGAGCAAGCATGATGTCGGGGTACTTGATGCTAAAGGATGAGTTGTTGTGAGAGACATGGTTGGCTAGAAGTGTGGAGCAATGGAGCGTGATGCTTTGGCAAAAAGTGTGCATTTTTGGTTTCATGAAAAACACTTCGGGCCTTACAACATGCGCATTATCCATGATCACGATGTGAAATCTGGTCCATCAGTGGTACGCCATCTCAAACTCGATAATAAAGTATTGTCGTGAGATCACACGGGTGCAGAGAAGTTGGCCACCGGGCACGTCAATCATGAAGATCGTAAGCTTTGCTTCTTGTTGCTCTACATATTGATTAATTCATTGATTCACTCAATGTTTCAATTTCATTATAATTATGTTATACATCCCTAACGTGCCGTGAGATTGTACCAATAAAGGAAGGGCAAGCCATTAATATTGATGTATCGTTGGATGAAACTCATGGGGCAGAATGTCTAGATGACCAACGAAATTTATGGATACTCACGCATTATTGGTCTCGAGTGACGATCCAGTTATTTTGGATGTAATGTTTATATTTGAACTATTGTTGTTCTAGAATATTTGCATGTGTATTTATGGATGAATTGTGCTATCTCGGTTTCATATAATTAGTTTGAGTTAATCAGACATAGGAAGAAAATATGGAGGAGAACATGTCATGGACACGGTTCGATGGCCGGCTCTCGTATCCGCAATCGCGGATGGATAGTGAGTTCGATTTTTTTTACAACATAAGGGCGCTCCATGGGCCATTCATTCAAAATAATTGCAACTTACATGATTAATGGCATATCCCTATTGTATTACATCTGGAATAGTATGGCCTAGGGAAGGATGCCATTGCTAATGTTTTTCAACGTTATTATATCTAATTACTATTGTTTAATCCGGAGAAAATTCCTATGAATAGACTAGCTTTGCTGCTTCATTAGCCTTAATGATTTGATTTCTACTCACACGAAACACTTTTTTAACCGAGCTTCCCCCCCCCTTTCCATTACTATAATGAAAATACAATCTCTCAGAACAAGAGAAAGATTAGGGAAAGAAGGAAAGCGAGTTCAGGGCAACAACAAGAAACCCACAACCAATGCCTGTCACCAGGGACGACAAGTCATGGGGCGAAAACCTACTGTCACCCAAAACCGCCAAAAGAATAACTGCTACAGTACCACAACTATTACATCCCATAAGACCAAACTCTTGAGAGGCATCAAGAAGCATAGCAAAATACTAGCATAACCAACTACAAAACTAATAGGGAAAAAAGACGAAGCAGCGATCCTGCTCCTCTGCTCTAGTTGCTGCTTTAGTCCTCGTCCTCACCTGCTTCACGTGAGTTGGGTTTCGGCGGTCTGCACAACAACATCATCTGGGAGGCATTCATCTTCAGCAACTCTGCTCCCCTCTTCACAGTTTGCACCATATCAGGTTTCTGTAGCCCTGCCCAATATAACAGAAACACACAAGCTGAAAAGATAACTTCAAAGGGTGAATTAATCCACTTGTGCTCAAAGGTAGCATGATCGCAAGCGAGCCAAATAGCCCAGCAAATAGCAGCAAGACCAATAGTACAAAATTTATCAAATCCAGGCAGGACGGCATACATCCAAGCATAATATTGACAAATGGAATTTGATAACAGTCAGTACCAAACACAGATCCAACAGTTCTCCATATAACTCTAGCTATTGGGCATAAGAATAGTAAGTGGTTAGCTGTTTCTATCTGATGACAAAAGGAACATTGGGGGTCTCCTAGCCATTGTCTTTTTTAATGTTATCTCTTGTAAGAATAGCATCTTGACATGCTTGCCACATGAAAAATCTGGATTTTAAGTGGAATGTTAGCATTCCAGATCCAAGAAAAATTAGAGCCAGCTAACTCTTTCTCCAGCCACCTATACATATATTTGGTAGAAAAGTTTCTCTAGCTATCTAATTTCCAGTAAATCTCATCACGGAGATCGTTAAGTCTCATTTTAAGAGGAGTATCCTTCATCTTTCCACACTGCTGCATTAATTCTGAGGACAATCTTCTTCGAAAAGAAAAAACATGGCTCATATCCACTATTTTATCCAAAGTGCAATTTTGATCAACACAAATATCAAACAGAATGGGAAATTTGTCTTTCAAAGACCTCCCTTCAATCAATTCATCCAACCAAAGTCTAGCAATATTACCACTATTTACTTGAATTCTTCTACCTGCCATATATAACTCTTTTACTTTCATCAAGGATTTCCAACATGGAGAATCACTGGCTTTCTGCATCACCGAAGCCACGGAGTTTTTCTTCAAGTATTTAGCACTAACAATATCTTTCCACGACCCTGTCTTTTTTTGTAGTTTCCACCTCCATTTGACCAACAAGCTTATGTTTTGCTTTCTCAAATCTTTCACACCCAAGCGAACTTTCCTTTTAGATCTACAAATTCTGCTCCATTTGACCATGTGGTATCCTCTTTTCTTACCATTGCTATGCCAAAATAATTTCCTTCTAGGCTTATCCCATTTTTCCAAAGTGGTTTTCTTCAACATGAACATAGACATATAAAAACTAGGAACATGGGAAAGTACTGCATTCATCTTGATGAGTCTTCCCCTATAGAAAGTGCCTCACTAATCCAAGATTCACTATGATTCACAAACTTATGATTAACAAACATCCAATCCCCACTTTTAAGCCCAACACAGCTAATAGGCATTCCCAAGTATTTAATAGGAAAGATCCCTATCTGGCAGTTAAACATGTCAGCGTACATTTTCATAGTGTCATCATTTGCCTAGACTGAGAAAATCTCACTTTCCAAGAAGTTAATTTTGAAGCCGGACATTATTTCAAAAAGATATAACAACAACTTAATATTGATAGCATTCCTAGGGTTATACTCAAAGCATAGTGTCGTATCATCAAGATATTGTAAAATAGCTATACCATTAGGGACAAGATCAGCCGCTAGCCCTTGAAACAACCCAGCTTGTTGTGCTTTCAGCACCATTTTGGTTATGCAATCGGCAGCGAGGTTGAAAACAAATGGGGAAAAGGATCCCCTTGTCACACCCCTTTCGAGCTTTGAAAGTTAGGTCCAATCTCATAGTTAAGTTCCACACTAATAGTACCCCCACTAGAATTCTCTTGTTCAATCCATTCAGGATTAAAGTTCCTCATTTTATGACAGTCTAAGAGGAAATCCCAATTTACTTTATCATACGCTTCCTCAAAGTCAAGTTTTAGGACCATGCCTGTTTTTTTCCTAGCATAAGAGTGATGCAGAATTTCATGCAGGGACATAATACCATCCATTATATCTCTCTGTTTGATAAACGCATTTTGGTGTCTACTAAAAAGAATGTCCAGGAAAGGCTCCAGTCTGATGATGAGGACCTTGGTAATCAGCTTATAAATGCATCAAAGCAAACAGACAGGACAAAATTGTTGGATTTTACTAGCACCAGTAATTTTGGGAGAGGTGTAATAATCCTGTAGTTCAACCATTGAACATCTAACTTATTGTTATGAAACCACTTGAAGAGTTTCATCACCTCCCTTTTAACGATTTCCCAACAGTGTTGAAAAAACTCAATAGGGATATTGTCTGGGCCTTAGGCTTTGTTGGTTTTCATGGAGAACAAAGCATTTTTCACTTCAGTCTCAAAGAAAGGCCTAGTAGGAATGAAGTTATCGATTTCCAAAAGTTTTTCACATGGATCCCACATGTGTTCCCCTATTTTTCACATATTTACTTTAGCAGGTTCGAATAGGTCCTTATAGAATTTTGTAGCATGATCCATCAAGTTCTTTGTGACTTCTATCATCGTATCACCGCAACTAAGCAACAAAATAGTGTTCCTTCTTCTTCTCCCATTAACAATTCTATGGAAGTATTTAGTGTTCCTATATCCTTTCAACAACCAACTCTCATGTGATTTGTGTAGCCAAGCTACCTCTTCTTCAATCAAGAGACTATGAAGTTCCACTAAAATTTCAACTTTCCTACTATACAATTCAGGAGAAAGTACATCAGTATCTTCCAACATTTCTAAATGTTGTAATTCCTCTCTTAGCATCTTTCTTTTCACCCTATCTTTACCAAGTATTAGCACCCCAGCCTTTAAAGAATTTCTTGAATCTCTTCACCTTGATGTTAAGAACATCAATAGGATTGGATGAGTTGAAAGATTTCTCCCAAACCTTAGTAACTAAGGGAAGAAATTCAGGATTTTTCAACCAGTTCAAGTCAAACCTGAATTCTCTTTTTTGAATTGGATAAGCGGCAAAGTCTTTAGTATTTAGGACAAGGGGACAATGATCTGAGATGTCTCTCACCAGTTTTGTAACAAAAGTCACGGGGAATTGAGCTTCCCACGAGTTGGACATGAGGACTCTATCCAATTTCTCGAGGGTAGGATTTTCACCTTATTAGACCAAGTGTACAAACCTCCACTCATGTCAACCTCTCTTAGACAGAAGGCGTTAATGATGGAGTTAAAGAGGACCGAAGAGAGCCTAAGTCTCGTCTTTTTGTTTTTCTCACATATATTTCTCAAAATATTGAAGTCTCCCCCCACAATAAAAGGGAAAGATATGTTCATACACATATCAGAGAGCTCAATAAGAAAGTCCACCTTAAATTCCTCATGCGCTGCTCCATACACCACCAGGATACAATAAGCCAGTTTCTTACTTTTGTCCCATAGCTCAAATTTCATGACATATTTCCCAACTGCCCAGGATTTGATGTCAAAAGTGTCATGTTTAACACCACACAAAATACCCCCAGCTTTCCCAATAAATGGGACCCATTTCCAGCAAAACATATCCCCATGATCAAATGTCCTCAAGAACTTAGAGGAAAAGTCCTTTTTCATTGTTTCTTGGATTCCAATAAAATCCTAATTATATTCTTTGATTAAATCAGATAAGCAGGTTGCCATACCTTTTTTCTTCACACCTCTACAATTCCAAAAGAGACTAATCATGTTTCTGATTTTTTGTTTGGGCTTTTTTTTGCTAGGTATACTCGGAGGCATGGTCTTAACTGCATTACCAGTCATCATGTTTTTCTAACTTCTAGTAAAGGTTTAGAAATCACCACATGAAACACTTGAACACGGTTAGAGATTGTGAGGGCAGAAAAGTCTGTTAGAAGACGTCTTATAATCGAGTGCTCGGACTATGAGATTTGCTCCCTTTCTACTATTGCTTTGGCTAATATGAGATTATCTGTTAATATGGCCGCTTCATGTATTCCGAACCTACTCAAAAGGATAATGGATAACTTAACTGCTGGAGCTTCAACATGAATTTTCGATTCATCTATATTTGTTGTAGCTGACATCTTGATATGTCATCTTGATTATCCATTTTGCTCCTGCATAAAGATCCCTAAACCTGCATTCCCCGTTGCTATTGTGCTTGATTGCTACTGCTCGTTCCATGTCACATATGTAAAGACTTTAATTGGTGCCAAGAGCTTAGTGTTGTGTATTGTATTTTCCTGGGTGTGTTCACGTTCTCCCTTCTTGTATTTCCTCTCTATTGCACATGCTTCTACCGTTCCTTCCTGTATATTTATATTTTGTTCCAAAGACAGACTACTTTGATAGCTTGAGAAACAAAAAGGACTTGTATTGAAGAGGCATCTTTGCTCTGATTTTTTTATCTTTTCTAAATTTCCAAAGGCACCACATAAAGGTAAAAATATTGCTTAAAGTGACATGAGGATGATTAGAGTTTACTAAGCTTAAAATGGTATTAACTAAAGAATTCGAATGCTCGCTCAACATGTTAGATCTAATATACCAAGTATTTATAAACTAGGCTACTTTAGCAAAATCACAATTGAAAAGATCGTTGTCCAAATCACATCGAGAACATAGCTTCCTAATGTGTTTTGACTAACATTTTCTTGTTCCCGTAGGTAAAACTTTCCTAACCAGCCCCCATGCAAGAGTTTAAATTCTTGGAGATATGTCTCGTTTCTTCCAAACCCGATTTAAGAGCCCTTTTGTATTATTCGTTAAAGTTCTGGGTCGTGGCTCTCCTTCTTCTTGCATAACATGTAGGCAAGTTTTATATGCACTTATTGTAGTTAATTTTCCTGTGGGTGTAGGCTTCCAGCATAACATGTCTTCATCTTCCTCCTGAATGATTGGCACATGTTTAATCATGTTAGTTGTTTCGGGATCAAATAGAGTACCAATGAGTTTAGTATTCCACCGTTTATTACCTAGTAGCCAAAGATTTTCAACAAGATTAGGTTATATAAAATCATTTGCTTGAATGATGAGGTGATCGTAAATCATTTACCATGAGGTAAACCATGATAGCTCCAAAGAGAGATGTTTCCTGCTCAAATTTGGAAAAGGGAATTTCTAATGAGCACATGCCTAACTTTGAGCCACAAGGAAGATTTTGAAACATTCTGATTTCCTCTAGAAAGAGAACAATAAGGGAAATATGTATATTGAAGCACTCTAGAAAGATGGTTGTTTGGATATTCTACAATTCTCCAAGCACCTGCAAGCATGAGACTTCTGTCGGTGGCTTGTATATTCTTGATTGTTATCCGCCCTTCATTTTTGGATCACAAATATCTTTCCATGCTCTTAAGCAAAGTGATTTAGCATTAGCTTCATCGCTAACTCCTGTCCACTAAAAAATACTAATGATTGCAGTGAGTTTAGCTAAGAATTTCTGGGGGGGGGAATCTTTGACATCTAACAAATAGGGATAGAAGCAAAGAATGGATTTATAAGTGAGCCTACCATCATGAGAGAGTTTATTGGCTTTATAGGATAGGAGTTTGGATTTGAATTTATTAACCACAAATTTATATGCAGAGTAAATATCCTTGGCTAGAAGGAAGAGAGGATGTCGAAATGAATGAAATTGTTATTGATGACACGGATGGGGGGAATGTTTTTTTACGGCTTGTTGAGTGTCAATGTCTACCCCTCTGCTGAAAAGAATGCCTATTTTGTTCCAATTGGGAGTTTGGCAAGAAGCAACACACAAATAAAGTATTAGTTGATTCGTAGTATTTTCTTCTTGTTTTTCTTGCGTATTTGCTTCTCGCATAGTATCATGTCCAGGAATAAGGACATCGTGTGCAAACATGAGATAATGTATATGAGGGCAGTTTGGTCCAAGATATATATCTGAAAAGTGGTTGGCTGTCATGGCTTCCGGCAATGAGATAGACAGTTCATTCATGGCAAGGAAAAACAAATATGGAGAGAGTAGGCACCCTTGTATTATGCCTCCGGTGCCTTTGAATTTTGCATACGATTGGCCATTTATGATAACCAAGAAAAACAAGAGTAGTTATGTAGGTATAAATGAGATTAATTAAGTGACTATGCAACCCTTTACGAGGCAAGGCTGAAATGATGAAACCCCACTCAAGAAGATCAAAAGCTATGGCGAGATCAATTTTAAGCATGAAAGCAGGAGTGTTCCAAGATTTAAGAGCAAAAGTATGGGATATTTCTTGGGATATGATGATGTTATTGTTTATTCTCCTCCTTTCTTTAAAAGCTTGTTGTGAAGGATGGATATAGTCGGGGAGGTGGGGCTTAAATCTATTAGCCAGAGACTTGGCAATAATTTTATAAACAATGTTACACAGTCTAATTGGCCTAAAGTCAGAAGGAGCAACACTAACAAGTTTTTTAGGAATCAAGGAAATGTTAGTGTTATTAATATGATTAGGCATCACAATAGTTTCATAAAAATTCCTTACAAGATTAGTGATTTTCACTCTTCTCCATTGCCAAGCAGCAAAACAAAACGCCAGATTCAAACCATCAAGACCTAGAGATGCATTTACCTTCATTCCTTTAGAATGATCCAAATTTCTTGTTTGTCAGGGATTGTGTTGGTTTAGTCTCTATGGTCATTTACTTGTTGGTGGCGTTGTATATGGCCTCCCAAAATCTGAATTGTTAGACTTAAAAATATCTTTGAAATAATTTACAAAGACACGAACAATTATACCATGATTAAAATGAGTAACATTATTACTATCCCTGATAGAGACTATTTGTTTTTTCTTCTTCTTTTGAGAACAGCTTGGTGAAGGAAAGTGGTATTTCTGTTGCCCACTGTAGCCCAATACTTTTTTACTCTCATGCTAGAGAAGTGGGTGCTCTTAGATAAATTTTGTTCAACCTGCAAATAAGAGTTGCCTCCAGTTTCTGATCCCACTCATGTAAAGGTTTCATCTTGATATTTATAATTCGCTCTTCTACAGAGTTGAGCTCTTGGTTCAAATGTTTCTTCTTCTTCCACCTTTTTAAAGTGACCCTGCAAGATGATTAGTTCTAGCATAAAGTGGCCTATGGACAATACTATTCCAAGCAACTTTAGCACAATTATTAAAATCCTTCTCCACGAGCCACCAATTTTCGAACTTGAAATTTTGCAATGGCTTGCTAAACTTACCTTATGTGGAAACAAGAATGGGAGCATGGTCTCTAATGGTGATTGGGAAATTATAAACTTTAGTGATGGGATATAAAGCACACAAGATTAATTAGACATCTATCTAGGCGCTGAAAGATAGGCATATATGTAAAACACCTATTAGTCCAAGTATAGGCTGGACCACTATAGCCCAGATAAAAGAAAGCACAAGCTTTGAAAATGTTACGGAAAACATACATATAATTCTTATACACGCTAAGGGGTTTTTCTACATCATACAAAATATTATTCATGTCTCCCATACAAACTACTAGTCTGCTAGCATTATCATACACAAAAGATGCCACAAGCTCCCAAATCCGGTTCATTTGAGGATGATATGGATCTCCATAACCACAAACCATAGCAAAATTTTCCCAAGAAACTACATTAACTACAATAGCTAAGATGACTTGGAAGTTGGAAATATGTACATGAACTTGAAGGTCATCACTCCACATCTGTCAAAGACCTCCCGATCAACTCTTGGAAGGTACTACAATACTGTCGTGAATGTCAAACAAAGTTTCAAATCAGATGAACAATATTTAGATGATTTTATTTTATAAATAGAAGTTGTATAAACCTTTATCACGTGGATTAACTAGCCAAGTGGCACATTTTTTACAGCCAAGGCATGTGAATCACCTGAATTGAAGTATCCATATCCAGTAGCCGGGCGAACATCCCATCCTAATGCTCTACGCCTAGGCTCCCCTCTTTTATTTATGCATGCAACTTGATCCCCTTTCTCGAGTGGTTGTGTTATTTTAGAACATTCCATGACCTGCACTCTCCTAATTACCTCCGACATTTTCTGCTCTTGCTTCTTCAATGGCATCTGCCGCGGAAGCTCTTGTATATGTGGGTATGATGGAGACAACCTCACATGTTCCCTATGGATTCTTGGCATGATGGTCGAGTTGCTTCACCTTCCGTCGTTCCACAGTTTTCAACTTCCTCAAGTTCAGTAGAGATTCACATAGGCAAATTATGTTTTCCACCAGAATGGATCAGTACTGGCTCAACTTGGATTCCTCCATCCGACACCCACTTCATGGCTGCTGGTGTCTCCTATAGTGAGTATTGAGAAGAACCTCTATTTCCTACTAGTCCCAAGGCATTGATTAAATGAGGGAGAGATTTCCCCTCAAAGAGGCTTCCAGTCTAATTGTTCCCTGCCTCTTTCTGTGTATTATTCATTCCTCTTCTACTAGCTCCAAACCATTTTCCTCCCGCATTAATACCTTGCAGGTCTAGGTATGGTGGGGTAAGTCCATGTGCTATGTGGGTCTCATGCAACTATTTCTGGACTATTTCATCTCCTTCAATGGTCTCACTACCTTGAATGCTTAATGGTGGATGAATATTAGTTGTGTGTAATCTGGATCTTTGACTCATGATGTTTGACAGCTACACTCTTCCTGAAACCCCTAATTTAACTACTTTTTGAACATGCATTTGATTTCCTCCAATTGCATGTTGATCCTCTCACAAATGAAATGTTGATGTGCTGCTACTTTTCCGCTGGATTGGATTTTTATCTTGATCTTCTTCACTGGACATCTTGTGGAACCTACTAAAAACTGATGTACCTTCCTTCCTTGGTCTCATTGTTTGTTGAGGAACCATATTGGGGTCTAGAAATCACTCTCCAAATCTGACAAAAGGGATGCCATTCATATGGCATTTTTGCTTGGTTGTTTCCGTTATCAAATCATTCCCGAGGCTGATAAATACCGAGGAAGAGATTTCTTGTATTTGTTTGTACAATTGTTTGAGAGAGAATCTCCTTTATTTTACACCTCTCATGGATTGACAAAACTTAGGTCATCCACTTGAGGGAAATTAGGTGCTATCCTACAAAACTTTGTGCTTGGAGTCCCAACAAAGTTTACAAGAATAAAGTTGTGTAGTAGACATCAAGCTATTTGTGGCGCAGTTGTCTGGGAGGTGAGTGGATGAAGGTGTCTCTTTAGATATTCAAATTGAATCTTTTAGTTTCTTGTTTATTCACTAGGTTGGTTTATTAAATAAAACTAAAAAATGTAAGTGTATTCAAGTGTAGTTCTTTATCTTTACAAAGTCTTTCTTGAAAACTATGAATTTGATAATTGCTATGAAGTATTAAAAAAGAATGTAGCAAAATGTTTGGTGTGAGTTCCTTGAATTATAAGCATGATGCAATGTTGTTATATACTTTCCAAGAATGTTATTGAAGCTAACGATGACTTCACTAGTCATGATAAAAATTCTAAAGAAGAAGTTTCTTATAAGCATGTCAATTGTTGTGGAGAACATAGACCTTGTGAAAGAGTGCAATTTAAGGATGATAAATCCGATATACCTAAGAGGTTTATGCACACTACATGATTTATCTTAGCTTGCAAGGTTTCCATATCAGCATGATGCCACCTGAGAGGTCAATTTCCAAACAGTAACCGGTCGGCAAGTCCCGCATGACAACACACCACCTTTTGTTTCCAGTCATGAACATTAATCGAATCCTCCCTCACAACGCACTTGCGATGTTCAAAAGTTAATACTTTATATTTTATTAGAAAAAATGTATTATCTGTTTCCCCCTTTGTTTTGGTGCCAATTTGTCGGATGCTTCCTTCATCTTCCCTGTGTTAACAAAAAAATTGCAATGATCAGTTAATCTCCATCGTAGTCTTCCCGATCCTTATCCTCCCCTCTTTATAGGTACCCCTCTTTATACTGCACCTCCACCAGTCAAGGCTTATTAGGCCGTAGCCACCAGAGACCTAAGCACTAACTCCATCTTGGAGCCCCATGGTCGCTGCCAGCAGAGATTTGTTGGCCCATGTCATACCAGCCATCACCAAAAGAGAGGGGGAGATGCCCCCTCCTTCTTCCTCTTGCTTTGCCTCCGTCCTAGATGGGAGGATGGTTTCCACTCTAGTCCTTGGCCACCAGGGATTCTAGAGGGGAGGAGGCCCCCTCTGAGATTGGATATCTCTTTGTTTCTTCTCTGATTTGTGACCCTGTTTTCTAGTCCTTCATTGTTTCTTATATTCCCAAAGATCCGTAACTTCAATTGGGCTGAAATTTTGAGGGTATTTTTATGCAGTTATTAGCTTCCTTGCTACCCAAGGAGATTCTCAACTGATTTATAGGGTGGCCACAAGCTTACCTGACGTGCCCTAGGGTAGGGGCGTCCCATGTGAGCTTGTGGGCCCCTCAGGCACCCTCTTGCGTTGATTCTTTTTCCCAAAAATTATAATTTTACAAAAAACTTTGTAAAATTGTATCACATTTGGACTTTGTTTGATATGATTTTTCTATGAAACAAAAAACATGCAAAAAATGTGAACTGGCACTAGGAACTAGAGCAATTTTTTAGTCCCAAAAATGTTATAAATTATTGCCAAAAGTATGTGAAAGTTGTGGAATATTGCTATGAAACAATTAACGATTATAGATAGGGCGGAGACGTATCAACATCCCCAAGCTTAATTCATGCTCGTCCTCAAGTAGGTATAAACAAGACATTTTTTTATGTGGAATGCTACCTAACATAATCTTGATCAAATAATCTAGTCATGGCATGAATATTAGGGTGCGAGTGATTAAAGGCAATAGTCTATCAATTTGATATTGAAACAATAATAAAAAACAAGCACGTAATTCATCACTGCCTTTCATAATAACAATGCTAAAGAATGTTATTCCCCAAATTCATTTAATCATGTAAGCAACGTCATAAATTTCTCTTCTTAACGCCGAGTATAAAGCATGATCACCCCAGTGCCTAACCAAGCACTTGACTCATACTTTTTGACGTGCTTTAGCTTTTTCAACTTCACTCATTACCTGAGCGTGAGCCATGGATTTTCAGCACTTTAGGTGGAATAGATTGATGGTAGGTATTGATAAGCAAAGACAAAAGTTTGGATTGTCTCACACCAACTAGGGGGGGGGGGTCGTTAGGAGGAGTAGGGATTTCCATGCAACTTTTTATGCACTAGAGCTATAGGTTTATGAAACCTCTCTATTGCATAATGAATAATTCAAGCAATTGAGGAACCCGTAAATGAAATATGCAAGCTAAGTCTAATTTAGATTCCCACCAGTATATGAAAGTGACAAAACATGGAGACTCATTATGGTGCTACTTTGAAGCACAAGAGCGGTAAAGGATAGTACCATTGCCCCTCTCTTTTTCTCTCTTTTTTGTGATCTCTTTTGGCCTATTTTTTATATCTTCATATGTAGGGGAAATGTCTAATAATGATGATCATCACACTTTTATTCACTTACAACTCGATAAACCTAGAACAATATGAATCTATATGAATGCCTCTAGCAATGTACCAGGATGTGCATTGTTCTAGCATAGAATGTATTACAGTGATGAATGGTGGCTTTGCCACGAATATCATATTATCTCTATATGATCATGCAAAGCAATATGACTATGAACACACAAGTCATGAAACGAAATGGTGGAAGTTGCATTGCAATATATCTCGGAATGGCTATAGAAATGCCATTACAGGTAGGTAGGTGGCTGTTTTGAGGAAGGATATATAAGGTTTATGTGTGATAGAGCGTATGATATCATAGGGTTTGGATGCACTGTCAAAGTATGCGCCAAATCTTGAGGTGAGAACGGGCAATGCACTGTATCGAAGAGGCTAAAAATACGGAAAGGATGGGAAATGCTTACGGTCCACAAACTCACATTAGTCACAAGGAACTTAGATACTTATTGTGTCCTCCATTATCTCTCTTCAAGAAAAGCACTCATATCATGCCCCTAGGGGGAGGAGTTAACCTCCGCACACCCCTTGCCAGAAAACACATGATGTTTTCAATGAAGGATACAAAACACCCCAACTTCCTTATCATGCCACCACCGACATTTCAATGAATAGTGGATCACAAACCTTAATATCATTATTAATACTCAACTTTATTTTTTTACTAGCATGCCCCAATATTACCACCTCAATCTCGTAAAACTATTGCATAGAATCAAACTTATCATATTTAGTGATCTACAAGTTATGTAGAATTTTATGACTAACCATGTGAATAGCCAATTCCTGTCAACTCTCTAAATAGATATACATGAAGCGTGAGAGTTTAATTCTTTCTACAAAATACCTGGACACGCTCTAATAAATATAAGTGAAGCTTAAGGGTCTTCTACAAATAACAATGTTTCCAATGTAGAGAAGCAAGGATCCAAACTTCAAATGATATAAGTGAAGCACATGAAGCATTCTATAAAGCCATACTGAGAAAATATAAGTGAAGTGCAAAATACATTCTATAAACCAGACAAGGAAAATCCCATACTAGTATGGTGCATGAAAGAAAAAGAAAAAACAAGCACACAAGATGGTCCAAGAATTTAGGAATACCATGTGAACAAAACAAAACTGGGACATATCAATAATTGTCGAGGAAGAAAGATGGTATGCCTTCCGAGGCATCCCCAAGCTTATACACCTGAGTCTCCTTGAGTATTTACTTTGGGTGCCCTGGGCATCCGCAAGCTTGAAGTATTTCCTCTCCTTATTCTTCTCATATCGATGCCTCCTCTATCTTCGAACACTTCATCCACAAAAAACTCAACAAAACTTTTATTAGAGGGGTTAGTACATATAACATCAAATCCCATCATGTCTTGCTGTAATAATATTGTATAATTAAAGTACAAACATTATCTAACAAATCATCTGACAATTCTATTGCTCCCACATCAATCGGGCTTGGAATTTTTTCAACACAAGTAGACAAAGAAACTTTAACAACAATATGTTAAAATGGGACAATTTGTAAACATGAAAAATATACTTCTGTAACTCTGAAATTCTCAAACATGATAAGTATAGAAGAAAGAACATGCATATTATATCCATCAAAATAATCATGTGCAATATTAAAATGCACTCCATGAATATAATCCTTAATAAGTACAAACTTCTTCGATATACTAGTTGGGAGAATTTAAAAAGATAATAGGACTATAATGTGTGGGTGCAATAGCAAAAATTTCATGCTTAACATAAGGAGCTATAGAAAGTTCATCTCCATAAGCATAATTAATATTGGCTTCATGTCCATAAGCATAGCAAGCATCAAGTTCATAAAAAGGTATATTTAAAATGAATCCAAGGGATCATAGCAATAGTATTCATCCTCCGATAAGCACAAAGGGGAATTAAATATTGTATGAGATAAAGAGTTACTCTCATTAGAAGGTGGGCACGGGCGATCAATCCGCTCTTCCTCCTCTTGTTGTTTACTCTCCTCCTCATTGTTTTCATCTAATGAGATCACCGTTTCATCAATTTCTTCTTCTAGAGGAGCCTACAAAATATTAGTCTCTTCTAGGAAAGTAAGCATTCTCTCACTAAATTCATCAATATCAACATTGCGTTTATAATTTTGATGGCAATATCTAAGTATAACAAGATTTTCAGATCTATAAAGGGCATCATCATAATTTTCATGCTTTTCAAACAAAGATTCAATTTCATAAGCACACTTGAAAGCGAGAATTCTTCTATTTGATCCACATCATAGTACACCATTAGTGTAAGAAGCCAAGGTTTCATAATCAGTAAATTTGCATTGAAAGGGAAGGTGTGAAGCCTTCATATTGGAGAAAACAAGTACAATCATATATTAAGTACACATCTCAAGCATACCAACGCAACATTTTAATTTGATCCCAGAAGTGTTTCCCCTTTTGAGACAAGCTATAATCCCTAAAGTATTCCCGATGATCCAAAGTATCTTCCATTATCAAGTTGAACTGGGTTTTATCGGGATTATCAATATTTTTTTCACATAACCAACATCATGAGTTTTAGGAGGTTCCCCATCTCCATGAGTAGCAAGTACAAATAATTTTCTTGGCGTTTCATGTTCCATATCGATAACCAAAGATATGAAACATCTTAGAACATAAAATAACAATTACTTAGTGATAGAGCAAACAAGCACACACGAGAATATTCACCCTAGGCAATTGCTCCCTGTGAACGATGCCAAAAAAGGTCTTGATAATCCACAACTGTAGGGGATCGTTTGTATCCTTTTTGATAAATAAGAGTGCCTAACCCAACGAGGAGCAAAATGTAGAATTAATACTCCCTCAAGTTCTATTAACCACCGATACAACTCTACGTGTAACAATGTTCACCTTACCTAGTAGAAGAAATAAAACTAGTTTGCAGGTTTAGTTGGATAGGTTTGTAAGATAATAAAGAACATGAAAATAAAATTTATGGGCTGTTTTAATAAAAGAATAACTAAGTTAGTATAGAGAGTGTGGAAAACTTGTGGTAGGATTTATGAGATTGTCCTAGGCAATTCATAACTAGATCAATCGTCGTTGATGCAATTTTATATGAGGGAGAGGCATGAGCGAACATACTTTTCGTACTTGGATCATATGCACTTATGATTGGAGCTCTAGCAAGCATTCATGACTACTAAAGATCATTAAGGTAACGTCCAAACATAGCTTGAAGTCTAAAGTACCCTTTACCACATATGCAACAATCCCCTTACTCTGGTTTAGGTATTATGTCACTCTCGCAACAAAGTATAAGCAAATCATGAACATATTGCAACACCCTACAATGGTAATCCCCCACATGTTTGTGGATGGGAAGGAACGATAGGACAACACCATAATAAAATATGCGATATGAACCAGTCAAGATAATCAATCAACCCATAGGTAAGAAATAATCTGCTCAAACATCATAGGATGGCAACACATCATTGGATAATAATACGAAGCATAAAGCACCATGTTCAAGTAGGGGGTACAATGAGTTGCGGGAGAGTGGACCGCAATAAATAGATGAGGGAAGGTGGTTGTCGTGGGAACGAGCCTGACAGTAGAAGGTAGGGATACGAAGGGAGAGGGAAGAGTCCTAGCTACGGTGAGGGTGTACACACGTATGTATGAGTTCAGGCCCCTCTCGTGGAGCTTATGTCATGTGGAAAGTTAAGATTACAATGGTCGCAAACCCTTGTGCCAGAGGGGAGGGGCGGCTTATATAGAGTTCGCCGACCCTCATATGTGCCCGGTATCTAAGGGTCCTATCATGGGTTTAAAGACTGGCGTTACTGGTAATGTACATAATAAATGCTACTAATGACGAAGGACCAACGACCGCTCATTGGCCTCCTGATAGTGGCTCCTGGTCTTCTGGTGTCGAGTGAGAATGAGGTCTACCGAGTGCTAGGCGACTGTCGAGTGAAGGAAGAAGACTCTGAGTGGATTGAATGTCGAGTGACTTGAACGTCTCATGGAATCTAGTTGGAAGCTTATGCTC
The DNA here is from genome assembly GCA_022496015.1 of Hordeum marinum. Lineage (NCBI taxonomy): Eukaryota > Viridiplantae > Streptophyta > Magnoliopsida > Poales > Poaceae > Hordeum > Hordeum marinum. The sequence goes on along the minus strand of CM039674.1, from coordinate 259,428,960 downwards.
GATCTTCAAGTCCTCCAATGTAGTGTCCTTAGGTAGGGTATGTAGGCCTTGCCTAGGACCCTACCCTAGGTACATATCCTCGTCATTAGCCCCTGAATGGATCGTGGTTCGAGTGGTGAAATGGGGGTATTAATCCCAATCTCGAATTAAGGCATCAAATCTTCCGAATGATATTTGGGGCTTCAACGAAACTTGCGTCGATTGAACTCTGAGTATTGACGTCAATTCAGGATCAACACACCAAATCTTACGAATGATATTCGGGGATTCAATGAAACTTGCGTCGATTGAACTCTTCTCCATTTGCCCGGATCCATTTAGCCTTGAAAGTGTCCGAGTGGATGTTCAATGCCTATTTTGCTCTGAGTGAACTGAAAGCATTTTTGGAGGTGACGGGTCGATCTGTCAGACCTGGATTTCACGGGATACGAAAATTTGGGAAGCGTGCGCGCGTGCGATGATGATGCCCCGATCAGGGCAAGTGGGAGAACGGTGCCTCGATCTCCACGCCGGTCATTTCGCCACGTACTGGATGCAGACTACGGCTGGCGTGCGTGGTGATCTCGCGGGTCCACCAGTCAGCGAGGCACTCGACGAGATATAAATCTCGGAGCGCTGCGGTTCGCATAGTACTATTCCCCAAACTTCCTCTCTTCCTCCGCCTCCCCTGTCTCCAGCGCCTCATCTTGTTCTTCTCCGACGAGAGCCACCGCGGCGATGACGAAGGGTACCACGGAGAAGCTGGAGTGAGCTAAGAAGGGGGCGGCAAAGCTCAAGGGCAAGAAGCCCTCGACCGCTCGGTTCACCATGCCGGCGGGATGGATGCAGGGGGATTTTCTCCCCTCCGTAGTCACTCGTGAGGACATGGAGGGCCTTGTCATCGATGGGCTCGTGGCGAACGGCGCCTGGAGGCTGCCAGAGGGAGAGCGCGAGCCGGAGCCGTGAGACGGGGAGCGGGTCCTCCTTCTCTCCCATGTTGAAAGAGGTTTCTTTATGCCACCCCACCCGTTCTTTAGAGGGTTCTTGAATTTCTTCAGCGCCCAACTGCACCATCTCCCACCGAATACTGTTGCATACTTGTCTACCTTCATTACTTTGTGCGAGTGTTTTCTGGGCTGCTCTCCCCATTGGGGGCTGTTCAAGCACATCTTTACGGTTAGATCCCAGACCGTGAAGAAAGCTCTCCCTGCTGATGGGAAGACTCATGTGATTCAGTTGTGTGGAGGTTTAGGACTTCAGAAAAGAGCCCGTAGTTCCTTCCCTGCCATGACTTTTCCTGAGTCTGTTAGAGGCTGGCAGTCGACTTGGTTCTACTGCAAAGATGCAGCATCACCCAACATGTCGACTGGCCTTCCCCCCTATACACATGACCGTCCAGCTGTTCCCAAGTCTCTGTGGGTGACCGAAGAGGAACATGTCCAAGTGGGAATCTTGGTTGAATCTGTGGTGCAACTGATCCGGGGTGGAGTGACTTGCATGGATCTATTGGAGACGTTTCTCAGTCGACGTATTCAGCCGCTCCAAGCCAGAGATCACACCATGTCGCACTACGCGAGCCCTAAGGACTCGACCAGGGTGCACCCATCAGAGGTTCCACAAAAAACTGTCGAGCAGTGGCTTCGCAGCATCACTGGAGCATGCAACAACCCTTTGGGAGCCAAGAGGATCCGACCTTACTCGGCCGAAAACCTGCCGAAGAATCTGGTGAGTTGCGCGATGTCGACTGATGTACTTGTACTGTCGAGTGATACATTGACTTAGGAACTGACTTCTTTACTTGAATCATGCATGAGTGAACACACACGCACTCGCCCGTTCCTAACGGGAACCATGTTGACGATGGAGTTGTGAGTGAAGGTGGCGGCATGGACGGTGACAGTTCAGAAGACTCCGAGGACGAGTACGAAAAGTCGGACGAAAACGAGCCAGAAGTCGAGCCATCTCTCTACACCGAATACTGCACCAAGGCTTGCCAAGATCGTGCGGCCGCTGAGAATAGGGCTCCGGGCCTGAGCGAGAAGAACCCAAAGCGGAGACGCCCCTCGACCGTTGAGTCGAGCGAACGATCGGCAAAGCAACCCAAGGTGACCGTGGCCAAACCTCGCAAAGCCTTGCCTCACATGAAGATGGTCGTGCCTGTCGTATCCTCGAATTCTTTCTGTCGATTGTGACTTTGCATTGTTGCCAACCTAGTGTTGTTTACCTCCTCGAGACGGAGGGGAAGCGATGGACATTGACACTGCTGACGCTGCCACTTCTCATAGAGGTTAATAAGTTCTTGATTCACCCGAATGAGATTCGTCACTTGCAAAAGTTAACACTATCGGTTGATGTTGCAGAGATCATCCAGCTAGAAGACGACAAGGAACACCTAGACACTTCGCGCACCCGCACCCGAAGAGCTTCATCAGTGCAAACGCTTCAGCGTTCGACTGCAGAATCCTCCTAGGGGATGGGTGACTCGACACAAATCAGAGCTGAACCTGCAGTACCTCTGTCGAGTGCCCCTTCAGCTATCTCGACCATCATGACATTGACTCCAACCGGACCTGCTCAGACTGCTTCAGCTGTCCCAGCAACTACGTTGATCCCGCCCATGACGACTTTCTCTCTGCATCACGTCCTAGAAGATCAGACCGGAGCTGCGAAGGAGGCTATGATCCAGGCAGAGCAGATAATGTTGCGATCCAAAGAGGCGTACGAGGCCAGCAAGCTGGCTTACGATGTCAGCGCGGCCCTTCGCACCAATATCCGGGTAAGTTCGATTGTAAGTACATTTTCGATTGAATTCCTGTCTTTTCTTGACTGTACACCCAGTGGGTGCTTATTGTCCATGTTGGAAATATGCCCTAGAGGCAATAATAAATTAGTTATTATCATATTTCCTTGTTCATGATAATTGTTTATTATCCATGCTATAATTGTATTGATCGGAGACTTAGATGCATGTGTGGATACATAGACAAAACCATGTCCCTAGTATGCCTCTAATAGACTAGCTTGTTGATCAAAGATGGTTAAGGTTTCCTAGCCATGGACATGAGATGTCATTTGATAACGGGATCACATCATTAGGAGAATGGTGTGATGGACAAGACCCAAACTACAAACGTAGCATATGATCGTGTCAGTTTATTGCTACTCTTTTCTGCATGTCAAGTATATGTTCCTATGACCATGAGATCATGCAACTCACTGACACCGGAGCAGTGCCTTGTGTGTATCAAATGTCGCAACGTAACTAGGTGACTATAAAGGTAGTCTACAGGTATCTTCGAGGGTGTCTGTTGAGTTGGCATGGATCAAGACTAGGATTTGTTACTCCATGTGGCGGAGAGGTATCTCAGGGCCCACTCGGTAATACAACATCACAACAAGCCTTGCAAGCAGTGTGACTAAGTGTTAGTCACGGGATCTTGTATTACGGAACGAGTAAAGAGACTTGCCGGTAACGAGGTTGAACTAGGTATGGAGATACCAACGATCGAATCTCGGGCAAGTAACATACCGAAGAACAAAGGGAACATCTTACGGGATTAACTGAATCCTTAACATAGAGGATCGACCGATAAAGATCTTCGTAGAATATGTAGGAACCAATATAGGCATCCAGGTCCCACTATTTTTTATTGACTGTAGAGGTGTCTCGGTCATGTCTACATAGTTCTCGAACTCGCAGGGTCTGCACACTTAAGGTTTGGTGACGTTTCGGTAGTATAGAGTTATGTATGGTGGTGACCGATGGTTGTTCGGAGTTCTAGATGAGATCCCGGACATCACGAGGATCTCCGGAATGGTCCGGAGGTAAAGATTGATATATAGGAAGTCCTGTTTTGGTTGCCGGAAAAGTTCCGGGCTAATCTATAGTGTACCGGGAGTGCCGGTAGTGTACCGGGAGGCCATCGGGAGGGGTATTTCGACCCAAGAGGCTACATGGGCTGTGGGAGAGTAAGTACCAGACCTTTGTGTGCTGGTGTTAGTCCCACACAAGGCCCATGCGGCTGGGAAGAAAAGCCCAAAGGGAAAAAGGTGGAAAAAGGCCAAAAAAGGGAGGAATCCTAGTCCTACTAGGATTGGAGGAGGAGTCCTCTCCTCCCCACTTCGGCCAACCCAAGGAGGCTTGGCCCTTGTGCCAAGTCCTCTCCTCCTCTCCTCCTATATATACTAGAGGATTTTAGGGTTTTTTGCAAAGAATTTTTAGCCACGTGCTGCCCGTTCCTCCAGTGCATAGTTTCTCCTCTAGATCGGATTTCTGTAGTGCTTAGGCGAAGCCCTGCCGGAATTGCTCCACCACCATCACCGTGGCGCCGTCATGTTGCCGGTGAACTCGTCTACCTCTCTGCTCCCTCTTGCCGGATCAAGAAGGCGAAGATCGTCATCGAGCTGTTCGTGTGCTGAACGCGGAGGTGCCGTCCGTTCGGCGCTAGATCGGAAGGACCGTGATCAAGATCGCGAGATGGATCGTGATGAGTTCGCGGGACGGATTGTGATTGGATCATGGGACGGATCGTGATTGGATCAAGGGATGGATCATGATGAGATCGCGGGACGCTCGACGATTTGGATCGCGAAGACGTTCGACTACACCAACCGCGTTTCTTAACGCTTCCCGCTTAGCGATCTACAAGGGTATGTAGATCCAATCTCCCTCTCCCTCTCGTAGATGCTCATCACCATGGATAGATCTTGCGTGTGTGTAGGAAATTTTTTGTTTCCCATGCGACGTTCCCCAACAGTGGCATCATGAGCTAGGTCTATGTGTATATGAGATCTCGAGTAGAACACAAAAGGTTTATGGGCGTTGATGCTTAGATTGCTTCCTCCCTTGGTCAGATTTTGGTTCAGCGGTATTGTGAGATGAAGCAGCCCGGACCAACATTACTCGTACGCTTACGAGAGACCGGTTTCCTTGACCGCAACTTGTTGCATAGATGGCTTGCGGGTGCCAGTTTCTCTCACTTTAGTTGGATTGGATTCGACAAAGGCGGTCCTTGAGAAGGTTGAAAAGCAACTAGTGTATCACCATTGTGGTTTTTGCGTAGATGAGAATTGTATCATCTTGCCTGAGATCCCGCTTGGAAGAAGAACAAGTCCATGAAGAAGACGAGCCAACATAGTCGAACGAATCCTCACACTCCGAACGCTTTCGGAACTCTGTCGAGAAGAAGCAATCCGAAACAAACAATCAACACAAGATACACCACAACATATGCATGACACGATGCGCAAACAAATATGATGCATGTTCGGTTTAATATGCAAGGCATGACATGGCAAGAACAACAAACAACTACTGCACATTAAGTGAAGTTCAATATGCAACGAGTTGCATATTGATGAAACTCCACGTTCGAATTATTTAGTTCATTTCCGTTTAGGTACACATCAATGTTAAATGTTGTTAGGCATGGCAAGAGGTTAACCATAAGTAAACTACACTATCTAGGCATCTTAAATGAGGTCGGGAATAACTTATAGTATTTCCAAAACGACCTCACATGTTAATTTCAAAACTGGTACAGATCTGAACTAATCATATTTTATATTTGTCAAACAACAGAATAAAGTATACCATGACATTCTACACGTCATTCTAATCGGTTTGCATATATGGAACATTTCAAACGGAGCTACGGCCTAAAAGATATGAGCAACACAAGATGCATGTGTCATGAATGCAAATGCATGGAAAATACCATCACAAACATTTTAAATCATCAATGCAGCAATTTATTATGAAACTACATTAGATTCTAAGCAAGTCTCATATGCAACATGTTCGAAACGGAGCTACAGTTCGTCAAATACAACCAACACAAGTTTTAGTTGAAATCTGTCCAAAACAGCAACTTAGCATTTTGCACGCATGAAAACAACAAGCTACAAGATTCTAACATGCACAAACTAAGCATTGGACAGTAGCACATAACACGCACTTCATTTCATCTTCACATATCATATTCAAAAGAGGCATGGATCACATGGTAGGGAGCTCACAACATGGCATATTGAACTAATCAGTTTTCAGACTTAGTGAAAATAACCCAGTTTTTGACAGTGCAGTTTTTATCACGAAGGCCTATTGACAGCCGTAAAAATATAAGTTACAGGTCATATTATGGCATGAAACTTAACAGCGTACTAAAGGGCATTATCAACTACAAATAACTCCATTACACCTATCCTAAAGGGCTTCTAGATCACTAGCAAAACACATGGCAAGACAACAACAAAACATTACAGATTCCAGACTTAGAAATATTTTAGCATCTCAAAACAGCGCAATTTTTATAGCATGTTGACAACAAGAAAACAACACCTAAACATGCACTTCTATGGCAAGCAAAAAGACCAGGTTCTAGTGCACATATCACAGGGCATATCTCATGTTCAAAATTATTTCATATCATGCATGGATTAAATCATACGAAATAGACAAAAGGGCATCACAACAAAAATGACATGCGCACAAAAATGGTCAAATGACAAAACTAAATGCACAGATAAATTATATGGATTTTTCTACCCCAGAAACATATATAATATGATAGGTTGAAGTAGGAAAATATTTCACAATTAATTATGCAAGTTAATGGAATAAACCCTTGTAGCCAATATGAATGCAAATTAGATGCAAATACCACATCGCACTTTTGTCGTGAAGGAAAATGTGCTACAAATAATATGAATATTTCAAATACATTATTAGGATTAATTTCCATGCACGATTAAATAAACATGTGCAATGCAATTAACGTGGCATTAAGCAAAATGATTCAAATAGCAAGTTTAAGTATTTTAAACACATGCTAGAGTTGGAAATTGTGAATCTACACGAAATTCTAGTCAAGTTTCATATACAAAGTTTTTACATGTGATGCACGGTCAATTATATATGAGCATTTTTAAAATAGGTTTTTTTGTAATTCTGAAAATCCATAGGTAATTAGCAAATTTACTGCGCAGGAAAAAAAACCCGAATCGGGCTGAATCTGCAGGTGGCCCAACAGATCACAGAGGGTGCAACATAACAACCTTCGCATCGGGCGGGAAGTAGGGCAGGTGGCTCACCTCGGGCCATCATGGGCCAGGCGGCTGGCTGGCCGAAGGAGTGGCAAGGCCCATGAGGGCGACGGGCGACGGGCGCTCGTCCTCCTCCTCGGTCCCACGATTGAGAAGGAGGCAGGGCGAGGCCATGGCAAGGGGTGACGACGGCAGACTCCGACGGGTCAGCAGGGCGATGGGGCTGGTCCGACAAGGGCGGATCTCGGCCGGGGCTGCCCGGATCCGTCCGTTCCCGGCGGCGGCGAGGGCCGAGGCGGCCGGCGGTGGAGCTTCGGGCTCCCATGGCGGCCTGGATAGGGAAGATGGAGAGGAGGGTTAGGGGAAGAGAGAACGGAAAGGAGAAGAGGAAAGGAGAGGAAGGAGGTCCTGCTCCGGCGGCGACCGGCTGTGGTGGCTCCAGCGAGGGGCCGGCCGATGGGGTTGCTCGTCCATGGCGGGTGCGCCTGCAGGAGCTCGGGGCTCTGTGGTCGGCCGGACATTGTCCGGGTTGGCCGCCGGACATGTCCGGTAGGTGGGGAATTGGACGAATTTCAGCCTCTAGATCGCTATTCGAGGGCCGAAAACGGGCAGATGGTTGGGGCTGCGGGATCTAGAGGAGGAGGGCTAGTAGGTGGGGTTTTCTAGGGGTGTGGCTGCAATTTTACATGGGGGAAACCCTAGAGAGTGAGGGGGCTCTCTCCATGGGGGTTTATATAGGGAAGGCACTAGGGTTGGGGGTTGGACCTCGTCCGTCCGATCGCGATCCGATGACCATGAACGCAGGGGGGCTAAGTGGGTTGCGGTGGCCGTGTAGATGGGATAGGTGGGGATGAGAGGGAAGTGCGGCCCGTGACACGAGGTTTAAAACACCGAAAACGTCCGATGAATAACCGATGATCGCACTGCTACGGATGACCGATGGGGTATCAATCGAACTCGGAATGCGACGAAATTTGGGAGGCGGTCTACCTACTCTATAATAAGACCGCACGCTAAGTTTCAACCCAATCAGAGAATATTTTACGCACACTTTAAAAACAATATTTTAACGATGTCGCGGGCGCGTGCATGTGTGGTTGGTCTCGAAACGGTCAATGAAACAAACGGAGGAAACCAGCAGCTATGAACGGATGCAAGCTTGAAAACTCATGTTGTAAAATTGCCTATGCTATGCAGATGATGCAAATGATGCGAATGATGAATGCAACCCACAAACGAAACACAGACGAGAATGGAAAGAAAGGGGAATCTTCTGGAATCTTCTTGAGTGTCGGTCCCGGGATGTTACACCCGAATACAAGACATTTTCCCGTGAATGATATCGAATCAACACATACCATGAGAATAACCCACCTAGCATGGAAGATTCTAATAGCCCCTAGTCACTATATGAGCGATTCGGGCATACAAAACAGAATATTATTTGAAGATTTAGAGTTTGGCACATGCAAATTTACTTGGCACGGCAGGTAAATACCGCATATAGGTAGGTATGGTGAACTCATATGGAATAACTTTGGGTTTAAGGGTTTTGGATGCACAAGTAGCTCCTCTACTTATTACAAATATTTGGCTAGCAAAAGATCCTAAGCAAGCACCACATGTTGGAGGATCCATAACAATATAACTTCTATACAAATATACCCAAGCATAACTCATTACGTTGTCTTCCTTGTCCAACTTCAACTATTTTGCTCAAGTTCGAAAATATTTAATGGGGCTCACAATCATTGAAGATTTCCAAGATAGTATATTTATATGTGAAATCTCTCTTCCTTCAATATTCTTCCATGAATTGTTCAAGTGACCAATGCGGTGTTTGCTAACTTTCAATAAATTTTACCACCTATACTTCTTATATGTGAAGTCCTTACTCCCCATAGGATAAGCATATAAAACATATATAATTTCAGACTTGTGATGTTCAATTCATTCAACCATTTACTCATAGGATATAAGTGAAGCATGAGAGTAAATGACAAAACTACTCCAAAACATATAAGTGAAGATCAATGAGTAGCAAACAATTAAGTAGATATGTAAGGAATTTCTCTATCTCTCTCTATATAGATTTTCATATCTGAGTATTTTATTCAAACATCAAACTAAACAAAAATAGAACTCCAAGAATATAACATATCATGTGAACGAATAAAAATTTAGGCTCAACATAGGCTAACCGATAATTGTTGACGAAGAGAGATGGGATGCGTAGCGTCCCCAAGCTTAGATGCTTGAGACTTATTGAAATATTTACTTGGGGTGCCTTGGGCATCCCCAATCCCTATCTTTTGTATCTTGTTCAGTCCTCTCATATCATAGTTTCACCTATTCTCAAAAACTTCATCCACACAAAACTCGAAAAGAACTCGTGAGATAGGTTAGTACACATAAGAATAAACCAACACTTAATGTACTGCCAAGACAATTTGCACAATATTTTTCAAACATCATGTACTATTTAATATCATTTCCACCATTTATATCTTCCAATATAGGTTATGAAAACTATAGGATAAGTAGATAACAAAACCATGACAACAATCTGTCCAAACAGAACAGTCTGTAGCAATTTATTAAACTAGTGTACTTATGTAAATCAAAAAATTATGAAAATTTAGGGCATGCTAAAGAATTTATATGAAAATACTTTGTACAAATTTCATAAACTTTACACGTTCTAGTATCATATGAAAATTCAAACACTACATCAGAAGTTTCTATTTTTACCCAGCACATATCAAAACATGCAATGCAAGCATCCTAAGGCAATTCTTGGAACTTTTATTGAAAAACAAGATTATAAATAACACCTAACAGAGAACAACAAAATAAAATGACGCTCCAAGCAAAACTCATATTATGTGACGAATAAAAATATAGCTCCAAGTGAGATATATTGATAGTGTTGAAGACGAAAGAGGGGATGCCTTCCGAGGCATCCTCAAGCTTAGGCGCTTGAATATTCCTTGGATATTATATTGGGTGTCCCTTGGGCATCCCCAATCTTAGGTTCTTGTCACTCCTTATTATCCTCATATTGGTGTCTCACCCAAAAGTTGAAAACTTCAATCACACAAAACTTAACGGAACTTTGTGAGATGGGTTAGTGTAATAAAGATAGATCATGCACTTAGGTACTGTCAAGACAAGATTCATAATCATTACCACATGATACCTACTGTATTCCATCATTCCCACAATTTATATTACTTGATATAAGCTATAGGAACACTTGAAACAAGCAAACTATCCATGCAAAACATAATCTGTCAAAAACAGAATAGTCTGTAAAGATCTGAATGATCACCAAACTCCAAACTCCCCTGACTCTAAAAATTATGGAAAATTAGGAAATATCACAAAATTTGGATAGAAATGTTGTGTAAAAAGTTAAAAAAATTGAATCTCCAGTAAAATCAGATAATTCATATACTGGACGCGAAACTTTCTGTTTTTGCACAGAGAATCAAACAAGCAAGTATGCACACAATCCCAAAGGATTTACTTGGCACTTTATTGAAATAAAAGACACAAAACATGATTACTACAGTATCTTAATCATGTGAAAACATAAAAACAGAAGGTAAAAGTGTTAGGTTGTCTCCCAACAAGTGCTTTTCTTTAATGCCATTTAGCTAGGCATGATAATTTTAATGATGCTTGTATAGGAATAATAATTGAAACATGCAGAAGAGCATCATGAATCTCATGACAAACACATTTAAGTCTAACCCACTTCCTATGTATAGGGTTTTTGAGCAAAAAATTTATGGAAGCAAGAATCAACTAGCATAGGAAGGCAAAACAAGCATAACTTCAAAACCTTGAACACATAGCGAGGAAACTTGATATTATTGCAATTCCTACAAGCATATGTTCCTCCCTCTTAATATTTTTCAGTAGCAGCATGAAGGAATTCCACAATATGACCAACACATAAAGAATTATTTTCATGATCTACAAGCATAGAAATTTTACTACTCTCCACACAAGAAAATTTCTTCTCATGACTAATAGTGGGAGCAATCTCAACAAAATAACTATCATGAGATACTTGATTGACATAACCACTTTGAATATTAAAACCATGATGACAAGTTTCATGGTTACTATCACTCTTTATAGCATACATGTCATCATCATAATCATCATAGATAGTAGGCATGTCATTATGATAACAAATTTGCTCATCAAAACTTGGGGGACTAAAAATATCATCTTCATCAAACATAGCATCCCCAAGCTTGTGGCTTTGCATATCATTAGCATCATGGATATTAAGAGAATTCATACTAGAAATATTGCAATCATTCTCACCATTCAATTAATTCTCATTAAGTATTCAAGCGCAGAGCTTTCTAGGACAATAGAAAATTCCCCTCAAGTGGATGACCTAAGGTTTATCAATCCGTGTGAGGCATTGGATGAAGATGGTCTCTCTCAAACAACCCTCTAACCAAATAACAAAGAGTCACTTGTGTCCCCAACACACCCAATACAATGGTAAATTGTATAGGTGCACTAGTTCGGCGAAGAGATGGTGATACAAGGGTAATATGGATGGTAGATATAGGTTTTTGTAATCTGAAAATATAAAAACAGCAAGGTAAATAATGATAAAAGTGAGCACAAACAATATTTCAATGGTTAGAAACAAGTCCTAGGGTTCATAATTTCACTACTGCAAGTTCTCTCAACAATACTGACATAGTTGAATCATATGTAAATCCCTCACGTGCGACAAAGACTTCACTCCAAAGTCACCAATATCTGAGAACAAATGAAGAAATCATTGTAGGGTATGAAACCACCTCAAAGTTATCTTTTCCGATCAATCTTATGAGGTATCCCTATAAGTGTCACAAACAGACCTAGAGTCTATACTAAAATAACACCTTAAGATACACATCAACCAAAACCCTAATGTCACCTAGATACTCCAATGTCACCACAAGTACCCATGTGCTTGATTATACGATATGCATCACACAATTTCAGATTCATCATGTTCAATCCAATAGAAAGAACTTCAAAGAGTGCCCCAAAGTTTCTACCGGAGAGTCAACACGAAAACGTGTGCCAACCCCTATGCATATATTCCCAAGGTCACAAAACCCGCAAGTTGATCACCAAAACATACATCAAGTGGATCAATGGAACATCCCATTGTCACCATAGATATCCCATCGCAAGACATACATCAAGTGTTCTCAAATCCTTTAAAGACTCAATCCTATAAGAAAACTTCAAAGGGAAAACTCAAATCATCACAAGAAGATAGAGAGGGGAAAACTCCATATGATTTATCTATATTAATAAAGCTTGTGGTACATCACGATCGTGTCATCTCAAGAACACGAGAGAGAGACATCCAACCCATAGCTACTGGTACATACCCTCAGTCCCGAGGCTGACTACTCCCTCCTCGTCATGGAGACAGCCGGGATAATTAAGATTGCCTCCGGTGATGGTTTCCCCTCGACAGGGTGCCGGAACGGGCTCCCAATTTGTTTTTCGTGGCTACAGAGGCTTGTGGCATCAGAACTCCCGATCTAGGTTTCTGGATTTATAGGAGTACTTGGCATTGGAATAACGTCAAGGGGACTCTCGAGGGGCCCACAAGCCAGAGTGGCGTGCCCTAGGGGGGCCCCGACCTGGTGTCTTGTGGCTGCCTCGGGACTCCTCTCCTCTATCTTTTTGCTCCAGTATTTTTTATATTTTCCAAAATTATTCTCCATAAATTTTTAGCCAATTCCGAGAACTTTTATTTCTACACAAAAAACGACACCATGGTAGTTTTGCTGAAAACAACGTCAGTCCGGGTTAGTTCTAATAAAATCATACCAAAATCATATATAATTATTGTAAGCATGGCATGAATACTTCATAAATTATAGATGCGTTGGAGACATATCAAGAAGCATCTCCGGCCTTCTTGCCATGCTTAGCAAGCCACTTGCTACAGTTCCTCTTCAAGTGAAAAGCTTCCTTGCAATGAAAGCAAATGGTCTTTGAGTTCGGTCCGGACTTCGGCTCAGCGGCAAAGACAACCTTCTCTGTGCCCTATGCCTTATCCTTTTTCTTGGACCAACTCTTCGTGAACTTAGTCGAGTTTTGCAGCATCAACATTTGATGCGTGACTTTCTTAATATCCCGCTCTGCCACCTTGAGCATCCCATGCAATTCAGTGAGCTTCTTATCCATGTCGTGCGTACGATAGTTCGAGATGAATGTCCCATAGCTAGCTAGAAGAAAACCCAAAACTGCATCTGTAGTATCTTGTCCAAGAGTGGGAAGCCCAACCGATCCAAAGCTTGCACCTATCCAATCATCTTGATCACATGTGGGCTCAGTGGATCACCTTCCTTCAACTTAGAATCCATCAAGGATCACCAGACGTTGAACCTTTCGGTCCTAGCCTGCAACTGAAACATGCTCTTGAGACTCTCGATTATATCAAAAGCTGTAATATCTTGGAAATGCTATTGCAAATCGGGCTCTATACAAGCCAGCACGAGCCAGCTGATCTCGTTCGATTCATCAACGAGTTACTGGTAGGCATTCTTGGTTGTGGCATTAGCATTATCGATAGGTACCTATGGAAGTGGATCCTCTAGAACACGTTCCTTTTTATTGTGCTTGAGAACAATTCTCAGATTTCTACACTAGGTGGTAAAGTTTGTTCCATTCAGTTTATCCTTTTCCAGAATTGATTTCAATGCAAAGTATTAAGGAGGTGGTGCCATTGATCTACAACAGAAAATATGTAATCACTAAGCAATGTGTCTATGTAAGAAATTCAAGACTTAAATAGAACCACTCCCACTAACGTCGGCATCCCTCCGCAAACTCTGAGTGATTCAAGATCTGTCTAGCGCGAGCGACTAGTGAGCTTTAGCATGACTGCTAGCCAACTTGCCTATCCGGTAAGCAACACCTTGCTAATCATATCTCTATAGGACTCTTGTTGGTTGGGTAGGTATTCCCAACCTTGTTTGCCACAAGGCCCAAAACCGTTTTGATAGCCTTGTCAAGTTAACCTGATACAATGCATGTCCTTGTCCAACACGAACCCTCCACTTCAAGGACACCTAGTAGCACCTCAATTTTATGAGCCCACCACTAGACGTACTTGACGTGCGAAGGTGCAACATCCGAAATGCAAATGTGCTTGATATTTACAGGGGATCTTTCATACATAGAAACAAGAAGCAATATCAATCACATATAAATATAAATATGTGAAATAGTATGGCTCCTTCATGTGCGTCCTTCCATGGTCAGCTCCAACTCCGAAGACCAGGGTGGAACTCCTTGTTCGTCATGCTGGGACACCAAAGCCTCGAACTTGATCTCTGTCCTCCAACTACTACAATTAGTAATGAATTTACGGAGAATCACAAGTCGACACACAGGTCGTTATACAATATAATGACAACACTTTGGCTCCTGTTGCCAAACAATCATGACACATAGGTTATGTTAAATTACACACATGCATCACATACATATGAGCCATACTATTCATATCAAACCTGCAAAACAAACTTAGGCATAGAAACACATTATGTTGGTTTCTCTGATCATGTAAGAAATACAAGGCGCTACACACACAGCGATCCCGATCACAGATCAAATCTGTATTCAGATCACGTGAAATTTTCTGATTCGACATATCTCATCGATCATCGCGAACCCGATTCGGATTTACGTTTCACACTTAACCCCGATGGCAGAAACCGACCGGTAGGGTAGGTTGTGTCACGACCTGTTCGATTCCGATTGACAAAAAACATAACCTCAATGACCCTGATGTGAAGTTGATCTCATCAACCGTGCACATAGCCGATCTCATGAATGATGACAAATCTCATCCGCCATCTCCACATATCACGTATGGTAGCGATATCAAACCAAAATCTATAGCAGATGCTTTGATACCATTGTTCAGTTCTACCGTAGGTGCATTGCATGCGAAATAAAATTTTCCTACGCGCACAACATCCAAGAACATGCTATGGAGATGGATCACATATCATTACCACTAGACACGCAGTGCTGTGCAGCGGAAGTAGAACTGTGGCAGCGCGTTCGCGTGTCCGTCTCCTCCTCGGCCGATCTCCCTTAAACCGCCTTTCGCCGGATCCTCTCCCTCGAACAATCGGTCGTCGGATCCCACGTACAGGTTCGCCAGAGCAGCAAAACTGTACCGCCTCTAACGGTATCCGTGCATGCAGGAGAAACACCGTGTGGCGGATAGCTAGGGCCAATCACACAGTCGTCGGCGGGTGGAGGTGGCTAGTTGCAACACATGCAAAGCCCTAATAACGGCGGCGAAGCGACCAACCAGATGGGTGTGCCGCACCTGCACTTTATATAGTCATCCATTGCAGGCTCAACTCTTGGGCCTCGCACAGATCCTAAAGCCCACATGTTCCTTCCCTTAAGCACGCGACCCCTTAGGTTCTCGTTCACTTGGTTGCGAGTCAGATTACATCCGGCTCGACCAGTTGGTAGCGGCCTCTAGAAAACCATGCCGAATCCAAGTGTCCAATGAAGCTGGTTAGGCGAACCCGTACTTCACACTTTTGTTCCCTTTGCCAGACAATATATGTTTCCGTGCACAAGGTGACATGGTCATCCTTGTTGCAGCACGACCTGTTTCTCATTCCGGTGAATCTGATCAACATTCAAATTATCTCATAATCCTCATCGCATGGTCATGCTTATCCAGGTCGGATCACCCGAGGGCCCCAGAGTATATCTCTCCTGATCGAAGGGGAAAATCCCATCTGCTCGACCATGTCTCGCAGCATGGGTGTCGACAAGCCCGAAACCTACCTTTGTAACTGCGTAATCACTAAGTAGTGTTTGGTTGGCCCAAAGCAAGTCTGTCACCATCCCGAGTACATGCGCCAGATCAGGTCTTAGGAAATAGAATGTATGTTGTACTAGAGACTCATAGTTGACCTATCGCTGCGTCTCATAGTTGGTATGTCCAACTCAGACCTTATCTTGACTCGAATCCAACTATGTTGAATCTGACCAGATCTTTCTGAGTCCATATTATCCGGCTAGCATCCAATGCTACATGGTCAGTGAGATCGAACCATCCACCATGTCACATGCTCGTATGATTGGCTGCGTGTCCACACAACCCTTTCGACTAGGGACCATTTAGGACAGTCATCATACAATGCATAGTCTCACAAACAAGTCACGTACTTGTCAATACACATCAATGATAATGTCCAAGGACTATCTTTATTCATAAACACATAGGAAATATCATCATACATGATTGCCTCGAGGGCATATCTCCAACAGTGTTAATGCTATGGTTCGGTTTAGGTTAATTATATTTATTAGTTGTGGATGCTTGCTAAAGTTCCCATCATAAGTGCATATGATCCAATTATGGAAAGTATGTTAGCTCATGCCTCTCCCTCATATAAAACTGCAATAATGATTACTGATCTAGTTATCGATTGCCCAGGGACAAATCCTTCTCTTGTGTTACAAAAAAGCTTTCTACTAAACAACTAACTTGATTAATCTTCATATAAATATCCCTTAACTTTTATTTACTTGTTCTTTATTTTCTTACAAAACTATCCATTACACCTACTAAGTACTTCTAATTTTATACTTGTTCTAGGTCAAGTAAGCATTAGCGTGCGTAGAGTTTTATTGGTGGTCGATGGATCTTGAGAGAATATTAATTCTACCTTTAGCTCCTCGTTGGGTTCGAAACTTTTAATATTCAAAAAAAATTACAAACGATCCCTACACTTGTGGGTTATCAAGACCTTTTTCTCGCGCCGTTGCTGGGGAGCAATAGTGTAGCGGTTGATATTCTCATGTGTGGTTGTTTGCTTTATCACTAATTAATTTTATTTTCTATTCTAAGTTGTTCTCTATCTTTAGTTATGGGTAGGAAATGCAAAATATCGAAAAAATGTTGTACTTGCTGACCCAGAGGTTGAGGAACCACCCAAAATCTACCATACCGCTGAACTTTTTTACTTGGATCATCTTCGACCCCTTTGTGCTCGTGTGGAAAACCCAACTAGCTTAGTTGATGGAGAATGCTCATTTTGTGCGACACCTCTTATCTCAAAAATAGAAATTCTTATGTTTTCAAATTAATTTTTTGTGTTGATATGCTAAGAATTTTTGGGAAATACATGCTTTTACTTTTTGTTCTGAAAACACTAAAAACACATTTCCTATCAATATGTGTTTAATAATAATGAAATACTATTTTCTTATGCGAAAGATATCTATGCTTATTACCATATTGAACAAATTGAAGAATGTGTTTCTTTTAAGGGTCCATATGAAATTGCTTCTTTGATTGAAAAGTATGATGCTACTCTTTACAAATCTAAAAAATTTGCCATACTTAAATATTTCTATGAAAACTATGATTCTAATAATTATGTTAAAGAATTTATTGAAAGAATGTGTGCTACCTTGGAAGAGACTAATATTTTGCAGGAATATATGGAAGAAGAAATTGCTGAAATGGTGGGGTCATTAGATGAAAAAGATGAGGAGGAGAGCAAAGAACAAAAGGAGGAAGATCAGATTGATCACCCGTGCCCACCTTCTAATGGGAGTAACTCTTCAAACCATAGATTTTTTTTATTTCCCTTCGTTCTTACCGAAGGATGAATACTATGAGCCCTTGGATTCGTTTGAAATATCTATTTTTGATGAACTTGATGCTTGCTATGCTTGTGGCCATGATGCTAGTATGAATTATGCTTATGGAGATGAACTTGCTATAGTTCCTTATGTTCAGAATGAAATTGTTGCTATTGCACCCACACATGATAGTCCTATTATATTTTTTAATTCTCCCAACTACAACATATCGGAGAAGTTTTCACTTATTAAGGATTATATTGATGGGCCACGTTTGACCATTACACATGATGATTTTGATGAATATAATATGCATGTGCTTGCTGCTCCTACTTGCAATTATTATGAGAGAGGAACCAAATCTTAACCTCTCTATGTTTCCAATATGATAATTTTTTAAGAAATTACTTATGATATGTATTGGCCTTTACTTTGTGTGAATAAATTGTTCTTTTATGACATGCCAATGCATAGGAAGAGAGTTAAACTTCGTTATCACATGATATATATATCACTTTGTTCTCACTACTTAATTAAAGAACATTGTTAATTAGAATTGGCTTTGATATACCTAGGGATCCGGGTGGATCAATTACTTGAGCACTATATGCCTAGCTTAGTGGCTTTAAAGAAAGTGCTGCTAGGGAGACAACCAGGAAGTTTTAGAGAGTCATTTTATTCTGTTTTTTTCTTTTAAAATAATTAAAAACAAAAAAAATAAAGTGGGGAACCTAAAACTTTTTCAAAAAGAAAAGTGGAAATGAGAAAGATGAGCACCGTTGAAGTGGGGGCTAGCTTTGAACTTTGTTCATGCCCATGGAAACTTTGTGAACCTTGATTACAAAAACTTTTCAACAAAAGTAATTATCCCCTTGTACAAATCCATTGTATTATAAAAATAATGTTCCAAGATTTACCTTTAGGATGTTTAAATTGCTTGTTTGATACGTGTTGTGTAAAAGCACAAACTTTTGGTATAGTGTTTGAATTTTGATATTTTACTAGAGCGTGAAAAAATTCTGAATTTTTTTACAATACTTTTATTCAAAAAATATTACTTACTAATTTTCAGAATTTTTTGAGTTACACAAGTATAGGTTTCATCTGTATCTTTACACACTATCCTGTTTCTCACATATTGTTGTTATAGTTCCTTTATCTGCTTATGTTTGAAATGTTGTTGAGCCCCGTTGACTTGGAAGCCATATAATTGTGATAGCGTAGAGTAGGTAATGTTTGATTATAAATTTATAATTATGCAATAATGTGATGGAAAGACATGATGGAATTTGATGTTATATGTAGTAATCTTTTAATAAAAGTTCCATTAAGTTTTGTGTGGATGAAGTGTTCGAAGATTCAGGAGGTATCGATATGAGAAGAATAAGGAGTGGCAAGAGTTAAATATTTGGGATACACAAGTAACCCCAAGTAAATAATCAAGGAGACTCAGGCGTCTAAGCTTGGGGATGCCCAAGAAGGCATCCCATCTTTCTTCTTCAACAATTATTGGTATGTCTCGGTTTTTGTTTTATTCACATGATATGCGTAAATTTTTGGAGCGTCATGTGCCTTTAATTTTTATTTTAGAAATGCACCATGATGGTATGGGATATTCCTTGGTTAATTTATAGAATGCTTAATGCAGTTCATTTATATCATTTGAGTATGGCTTTATAGAATGCTTCGTGTGGTTCACTTATATCTTTTGAAGTTTGGATGCCTATTTCTCTACATATAGGAAACCGTTATTTATAGAGTGATCTTTTGATTTACTTATACTTATTAGAGCATGTAATTTTGAAGAAAGAAATTAAACTCTCATGCTTCACTTATACCTATTTAAGGACTTAACAGGAATTGGTCATTCGCATGGTTAGTCATAAAATCCTACATGAAACTTGTAGACCACTGGATATGATATGTTTGATTCCTTGCAATAGTTTTGCGACATTAAGATACTTATATGTGTGGGCACTAGTGGATGATTGTGGATTAGTAGGAATATCGGTGTTAAGGTTTGTGATTCTCGGAGCATGCACATATAGTCTCTAGTTATGCGATGAAGTTGGATCATAGTTTATCCTTCATTGAAATCTTTTGTGCTGTTATAATTGGGGGGGGGGATGGTTAACTCTTACCAACCTCCTACCTAGGAGCATCAAAGTAGTACTTTGCTTCGAGAGAGCTAATAAAGCTTTGCAATAAGTATATGAGTTCTTTATGACAAATGTGAATCCATGGATGTATGCACACTCACATTTCCACATATTTGCTAGCCTCTTTGGTATAGCGCATTGCCCATTCTCACCTCTAGGATTGGTGCAAACTTTGTCGTGCGTCCAAACATTGCGACATGATACGCTCATTTGCACATAAGCCACCCTATATCTTCCTCAAAACGTCCACCATACCTACCTATCATGGCATTTCCATAGTCATTTCGAGATAGATTGTCATGCAACTTCCACTGTTATATCATATGACTTGTGTGTTCATTCTAATATTGCTTTGCATGATCATATATTTGACATAGTATTTGTGGCAAAGCCACCATTCATCATTGTTTACATGTTACCCTAGATCATTGCACATCCGGGTACACTGCTAGAGGCATTCATATAGAGTCATCTTATATCATCATTGAGTTGTTATATCTAGTTGTATCTAGTTGTATGTAAATAAAAGTGTGATGATTATCATTATTGAGCATTGTCCCGCTGAGGAAAGGATGATGGAGACTATGATTCCCCCACAAGCAGGGATGAGACTCTGGACGAAAAATGAAAAAATGGGGGAGGCCAAATGATCCCACCAAGAAAAAAAAGAGAAAGAAAATAAGAGAAATAAACAAAAATATAAAAGAAAATAAAAAAAATGAATGAGATAAAAAGAGATAAGGGACTTGCTACAATCCTTTACCACACTTGTACCACAATGTAGCACCATGTTCTTTATATAGAGTCTCTCGATTTGTCATTTTCGTATACTAGTGAGAATTTTCATTATAGAACTTGGCTTCTATATTCCTACGATAGGATTCCTCAAATGCCTGAGGTCTTCATGAGTAAGCAAGTTAGATGCACACCCACTTTGTTTCATTGAGCTTTCGTACACTTATAGCTCTTAGTGCATCTGTTGCATGGCAATCCCTACTCCTCACATTAATATTGATTGATGGGCATCTCCATAGCCTGTTGGTCCGCCTAGTAGATCCGAGACTTTCTTATCCAATTTTACTCCTTTGATACCTACCACCATACTCTATTCCACCCATATGATATGTCCATGATTCACACTCATGTATTGAGTGAGGTATACGATGATGAAGCGCTTTAAAAAGTACGATCCAATTGCTTGGTTCGATACCGGGGTGTTCATGATTTATACTTTATGCTAAGACTAAGCATGACAAGCTATATGATATTATAGGGATAGCGCTCTTTAGCATTGTTATTTTGAAAGGACATGATAGTTTGCTAGTAAACCTAAGTATGGATGTCTTTATATCAAATTGTAGACTATTGCCTTGAATCACTTGTATCTGAATATTCATGCCATGATTAGACATTTGTTCAAGTTTATGTTAGGTAGAATTCCACATTGAAAATTATCGTTTTTATCATTTACCTACTCGAGGACGACAAGAATTAAGCTTGGGGATGTTGATATGTCTCCGTCGTATCTCTAATTTTTGATTGTTTCGTGCCAATATCGTACAACTTTCATATACTTTTGGTAACATTTTATATTATTTTTGGGACTAACTTAGTGATCGAGTGCCCAGTGTCATTTCCTATTTTCTGTGTGTTTTTTGTTTCGTAGAAAATCCATACCAAAGGAAGTCCAAACCTGATCAAAATTTATGGAGATTTATTTTTGTATATATGTGAGTTTTGGTAGTTGGAATCAACACAAGACGCGGCCCGAGGTGGTCCCAAGCCAACAAGATGCGGCCTGGGGTGGTGGCCATGCCGTAATATCTTGGGACTCCATCATAAGTCGGTTGGGGCCCTTCTTTTGCCGTAGAAAAGATAATTTTAAGATAAAACTCCCCTCAAAATTTCAGCCCAATAGGAGTCACGGATCTTTTGATATATGTAAGAAACAATGAAGGGGTTAGAAAACAGTCGTGAAAACAGGAGAGAAACACACACACACACAGACACACACACACACACACAAAGAGAGAGATCCAATCTAGGAGGGGTACTTGCCCTTTGGGAGCCATGGCATCCATGGAAGAGAGGGGAAACTCTCCTCCCATCTAGGGGAGACCAAGGAAGAAGAAGAAGGAGGGGGGCTCCCCCCTCTCTCCCTGTGGCACCGGAGCGCCGTCAAGGCAACCATCGTGACGGCAATCTACACCAACAACTTCGCCGTAGATGTCTACTACACAACCTTCTTCTTGTAGACTCGTGTTGGGCCTCCAAGCGAAGAGTTTTCTAGAAATGCAGAATTTTCCCCTCAAGTGGATGACCTAAGGTTTATCAATCCATGGAAGGCATAGTATGAAGATGGTCTCTCTCGAACAACCCTGCAACCAAATAACAAAGAGTCTCTTGTGTCCCCAACACACCCAATACAATGGTAAATTGTATAGGTGCACTAGTTCGGCGAAGAGATGGTGATACAAGTGTAATACGGATGGTAGATATATGTTTTTGTAATCTAAAAATATCAAAAACATCAAGGTAACTAATGATAAAAGTGAGCATAAACGGTATTGCAATGCTTAAAAACAAGGCATAGGGTTCATACTTTCACCAGTGCAATTTCTCTCAACAATGCTAACATAGTTGAATCATATGTAAATCTCTCACGCGCGACACAGAGTTCACTCCAAAGTCATAAATAGCGGAGAACAAACAAAAAAATTATTGTACGGTACGAAACCATCTCAAAGTTATCTCTTCCGATCAATCTTATGAGCTATCCCTATAAGTGTCACGAACAGCCCTAGAGTTCGTACGAAAATAACACCATAAGATACACATCAACCAAAACCCTAATGTCACCTAGACACTACAATGTCACCACGAGTACCCATGGGCTTGATTATACAATATGCATCACACAATTTCAGATTCACCATGTTCAATCAAACACAATGAACTTCAAAGAGTGCCCCAAAGTTTCTACCGGAAAGTCAAGACAAAAACGTGTGCCAACCCCTATGCATAGATTCCCAAGGTCACGAAACCCACAAGTTGATCACCAAAACATACATCAAGTGGATCAATAGAACATCCCCTTGTGAGCACAGATATCCCATCGCAAGACATACATCAAGCGTTCTCAAATACTTAAACACTCAATCCGATAAGGAAAATTCAAAAGGAAAACTCGATTCATCACAAGAAGATAGAGAGGGGAAAACTCCATATGATTCATCTATATTAATAAAGCTCGTGGTACATCAAGATCATGTCATCTCAAGAACACGAGAGAGAGAGAGAGAGAGAGAGATCAAACACATAGCTACTCGTACATACCCTCAGCCCTGAGGGTGAACTACTCCCGCCTCATCATGGAGACCGCCGGGATGATGAAGATGGCCTCCAGTGATGGTTTCGCCCTCTCGCATGGTGCCAGAACAGGATCCCGATTGGTTTTTTGTGGCTATAGAGGCTTGCGTTGGCGGAACTCTTGATCTAGGTTTCTTTCTGGTTTTTTTAGTATTTATAGGAATTTTTGGCATCGGTCTCACGTCAAGGGGGTGCTCGAGGAGTCCACAAGCCACACGGGAGCGGCCTAGGGGGGCGCCCAATAGACTTGTGGCCTCCTCGTCCACTACCTGGGCCAGCTCTTGTGCTCTGGGGTCTCTTTTTGTCCATAAAAATCATTGTAAATTTCCAGCCCATTCTGAAAACTTTTATTTTGCACAAAAAAACGACACCATAGTAGTTCTACTGAAAATAGCATAAGTCCAGGTTAGTTCTAATAAAATCATACCAAAATCATATAGAATTATTGTAAACGTGGCATGAATACTTCATAAATTATAGATATGTTGAAGTAGTATTAGCATCCCCAAGCTTAATTCCTGCTTGTCCTCGAGTATGTAAAATTTAAAAGAAATAATTTATGAAGTGTGAATGCTAGCATAGTGCATAAATTTGATCAATGATATTTCCAAACACTTTTTCTAGCATCATTATATATCATAAACAGTAGCTCATCTCATACAACTTCTCATGATCAAGTAACAAGCTATTCACATGTTAAATTATAGACCATAAAGTTTCTTGAAAACTAACAAACTATGCTTTCAGTCACCAAACAATTGCAATTCATCTTATTTCCAAGAAGGGCCTATTCGAGAGATTTGATTTCACAAATTCGACATACTCAAGTATCATATAGTCTTTCATGATTGCTAACTCTCAAAGCATATTTTTAGAGCAAATGG
Organism: Hordeum marinum; assembly: GCA_022496015.1. Taxonomy (NCBI): domain Eukaryota; kingdom Viridiplantae; phylum Streptophyta; class Magnoliopsida; order Poales; family Poaceae; genus Hordeum; species Hordeum marinum. The sequence goes on along the minus strand of CM039674.1, from coordinate 259,404,851 downwards.
CATCTGTCGAACACAAAGAAAGATAGGGGCTTAAAGCTTCGCCTCCCAACTTATTTATCATATATATAATTGTCAACAATAATAATTCATGATCAAATATATTTGAATGGACATATATGCTTGGATCTTTCCCCACCACATGATGCTTGCCAAGAGAAAAAGGCAAAATATAGGAAGTGGTGAAGATCACCATGACTCTTGTATAAAGGTAAGTACTAGAAAGTAAAAGATAGGCCCTTCGCACAAGGAAGCACTGATTTGCAAAGGTGCGAGAGGGCGAGATTTTAAAACAGAGATGAATAATAATTTTGAGCGGTATGCTTTCATTGTCAACATAACAAACGAGAGATCTCTGTATCTTCCATGCTAGATACATTATAGGCGGTTCCCAAACAGAATGGTAAAGTTTTTACTCCCCCTCCACCAATCAATCACAATCCACGGTGAACCGAATCCCCGAGTACCATCCATACAAACAACAATCCTGGGGGAGTTTTGTTTCATTATATTTTGATTGGATTTTTGAGCATGGAACTGGGCATCCCGAATACCAGCCACTTTCTCATGAATGATAGTGAATCAACACATATCGTGAGAATAAACCGCCTAGCATGGAAGATACTGACAACCCCTAGTCACTATATGAATGATTCGGGCATACAAAACAGAATATTGTTTGAAGGTTTAGAGTTTGGCACATGAGAATTTACTTGGGACGGCAGGTAAATACCACATATAGGTAGGTATGGTGGACTCATATGGAACAACTTTGGGTTTAAGGGTGCTTGGATTCACAAGTAGTGTTTCTACTTGATGCGGAAGTTTTGGCTAGTATGAGGTGGAAGCAAGCACCACATGTTGGAGGGTCCATAACAATATAACTTATATACAAATATACCCAAGCATAACTCATTACGTTCTCTTCCTTGTCCAACTTCAACTAATTTTCCGAAGTTTGAAAATAATTAATGGGGCTCACAATCGTAGAAGATGTCCAAGATAGTATATTTATTTGTGAAATCTCTCTTCCTTCAATATTCTTCCATGAATTTTTCAAGTGACCAATGCGGTGTTTGCTAACTTTCAATAAATTTTACCACCTATACTTCTTATATGTGAAGGAATTACTCACCATGGGAGCAGCATATAAAACACATATAATTTCAGATTTATGATATTCAATTTATTCAACCATTTACTCATAGGATATAAGTGAAGCACGAGAGTAAATGAAAAAAGTACTCCAAAACATATAAGTGAAGATCAATGAGTAGTCAAACAATTAAGTATCTATGTGAGGACTTTCTCTCTCTCTCTCTCAATAAAGATTTTAAGATCTGAGTATTTTATTTAAGCATCAAGCAAAAGAAAAATAACACTCCAAGAATAGAACGCATCATGTGAACGAATAAAAATTTAGGCTCAACATAGGCTAACCTATAGTTGACGAAGAGAGGTGGGGTGCGTAGCATCTCCAAGCTTATATGCTTGAGAGTTCTTAAAATATTTACTTGGTGTGCCTATGGCATCCCCAAGCTTGAGCTTTTGTATCTCGTTCGATCCTCTCATATCCCGGTTTCACCTATTCTCAAAAACTACATACACCCAAACTCAAAAGGAACTTGTGAGATAGGTTAGTACACATAAGAACAAATCAAAACTAATGTACTTCCAATACAAGTTACACAATAATTTTAAAACATTACTTACTGGATACTATCATTTCCACAGTTTATATCTACCAATATAGGCTATGGAAACTATAGGATAAGTACATAACAAAACTATGAGAGCAATCTGTCCAAACATTACAGCCTGTAGCAATTTATGAAAACAGTGTACTTATGTAACTCAAAAAATTATGAAAATTTAGTACATGCTAAATAATTTATATGAAAATAGTGTGTAAAAATTTCAGAAACTTTCCACGTTCCAGTAAGATATGCTAACTGAAATACTACAACAGAAGTTTCTCTTTTGACAGAGCACACATCAAACATGCAATTCAAGCATCCTAAAGGCAATTATTTTGGAACTTTTTAGTGAAAAATAAGATTATAAATAACACCTAACAGAGAACAACAAAATAAAATGATGCTCCAAGCAAAACTCGTATTATGTGATGAATAGAAATATAGCTCCAAGTAAGATATACTGATAATGTTGAAGACGAAAGGGGGATGCCTTCCGGGGCATCCCCAAGCTTAGCCGCTTGAGTATTCCTTGGATATTACCTCGGGGTGCCTTGGGAATCCCCAATCTTAGGTCCTTGCTGCTCCTTATTCACCTCATATCGGTATCTCACCCAAAACTTGAAAACTTCACTCACACAAAACTTAACGGAACATTGTGAGAAGGCTTAGTGTAGTAAAGGTAGATCATTCACTTAGGTACTGTCAAGAAATGATTCATAATTTTTCCCACAAGATACCTACTGTATTCCATTATTAGCTATGGAAACACTAAAACAAACAAACTATGCATGCAAAACAGAATCTGTCAAAAACAGAACAGTCTGTAAAGATCTGAATGATCACCATACTTACCTGACTCTAAAAATTCTGGAACATTAGGAAATATCAAAGAATTTGCATTGAAATGTTGTGTAAAAAGTTCAGAATTTTTTGACTCTCAATAAAATCAGATAATTCATATACTGGATGCAAAAATTTCTGTTTTTGCACAGAATCAAACAAGCAAGTATCCACACTATCCCAAAGGCTTTACTTGGCACTTTATTGAAATAAGAGACACAAAGAATGTTTACTACAGTAGCTTAATCATGTGAACACATAAAAACATAAAGTAAAAGTGTTGGTTTGTCTCCCAACAAGCGCTTTCTTTAATGCCATTTAGCTAGGCATGATGATTTCAATGATGCTCGCATATGAATAATAACTGAAACATGCAAAAGAGCATCATGAATTTCATGAAAAGAACATTTAAGTCCAACCCACTTCCTATCCATAGGTATATTGCGAGCAAACAATTTATGGGAGCAAGAATCAACTAGCATAGGAAGGCAAAACAAGAATAACTTCAAAACTTTGAACACATAGAGAGGAAACTTGATATTATTACAATTCCTACAAGCATATGTTCCCCCCTCATAATAATTTTCAGTAGAATCATGAAATAATTCCACGATATAACTAGCACATAAAGCATTATTTTCATGATCTACAAGCATAGAAATTTTACTACTCTCCACACAAGAAAATTTATTCTCATCAATAGTAGTGGGAGCAAACTCAACAAAATAACTATCATTTGAAGCATAATACAATTTAAAATTAAAATCATGATGACAAGTCTCATGGTTATCATTATTCTTTATAGCATACATGTCATCACAATAATCATAATAAATAGGTAGCATGCTTTCATCATAATAAATCTGCTCATCAAAACTTGGGGGACTAAACATATCATCTTCATAAAACATAGCATCCCAAGCTTGTAGCTTTGCATATCATTAGCATCATGAATATTAAAGGAATTCATACTAACAAAATTGCAATCATGATCATCATACAAAGATTAGTGCAGAACATTTTAATAACTTCTTCTTCTAACAACTGAGCACAATTTTCCTTTCCATCATTTTTATGAAAGGCATTAAAAAGATGAAGCATATGTGGCAACCTCAATTCCATTTTTTGTAGTTTTCTTTTATAAAACCAAACTAGTGAAAAACAAGAAACTAAAAGATTTTATTGCAAGATCTAAAGATATACCTTCAAGCACTCACCTCACCGGCAACGGCTCCAGAAAAGAGCTTGATGTCTACTACGCAACCTTCTTCTTGTACACTCGTGTTGGGCCTCCAAGCGCAGAGTTTTATAGGACAGTAGCAATTTTCCCTCAAGTGGATGGCCTAAGGTTTATCAATCCATGGTATGCATAGGATGAAGATGATATCTCTCGAACAACCCTGTAACCAAATAACAAAGAGTCTCTTGTGTACCCAACACACCCAATACAATGGTATATTGTATAGGGTCACTAGTTCGACGAAGAGATGGTGATACAAGTGTAATATGGATGGTAGATTTTTTTTGTAATCTGAAAATATAAAAATAGCAAGGTAACTAATGATAAAAGTTAGCACAAACGGTATTGCAATGCTTAGAAACAAGTCCTAGGGGTCATACTTTCACTAGTGCAATTTCTCTCAACAATACTAACATAGTTGAATCATATGTAAATCTCTCACACACGACAAAGAGTTCACTCCCAAGTCACAAATTGCGGAGAACAAACGAAGAAATTATTCTAGGGTATGAAACCACCTCAAAGTTATCTTTTCCAATCAATCTTATATGGTATCTCTATAAGTGTCATGAACAGCCCTGGAGTTCGTACAAAAATAACACCATAAGATACACATCAACCAGAACCCTAATGTCACCTGGATACCCGAATGTCTCCACGAGTATCCATGGGCTTGATTATACGATGTGCATCATACAATTTCAGATTCATTATGTTCAATCCAACACAAAGAACTTGAAAGAGTGCCCCAAAGTTTCTACCGAAAAGTGAAGAAAAAACGTGTGCCAACCCCTATGCATAGATTCCCAAGGTCATGGAACCCGCAAGTTGATCACCAAAACATACATCAAGTGGATTAATAAACATCCCATTGACACCATAGATATCCCATCGCAAGACATACATCAAGTGTTCTCAAATCCTTGAAGACTCAATCCTATAAGAAAACTATAAAGGGAAAACTCAATTCATCACAAGAAGATAGAGAGGGGAAAACTCCATATGATTCATCTATATTAAACAATCTCGCGGTACATCAAGATCGTGTCATCTCAAGAACATGAGATAGAGAGAGATCGAACACATAGCTACTGGTATATACCCTCAGCCCCGAGGGTGAACTACTCCCTCATCTTCATGGAGACCACTGGGATGATGAATATGGCCTCCAGTGATGGTTTCCCCCTTCTGCAGGGTGCCGGAACGGGCTCCTGATTAGTTTTTCGTGGTTACAAAGTCTTGCGGTGGTGGAACTCCCGATCTTGGTTTCTTTGTTGGAGTTTTGGTATTTATAGGATTTTTCGGCGTCGGTCTCACGTAAAGGGGGTGCTCGAGGAGTCCACAAGCCACATGGGCATGTCCTAGGGGGCACCCAACAGGCATGTGGCCTCCTCATCCATTTCATGGTCCATCTCTTGTGCTTAGTGGGTGTCTTTTGGTCTATAAAAAATTGCCATAGATTTTTAGCCCATGCCGAGAACTTTTATTTCTGCCCAAAAAAACGACACCACAGTAAAGCTGCTAAAAACAACGTCAGTCCGGGTTAGTTCTAATAAAATCATACCAAAATCATATAGAATTATTGTAAACATGGCATGAATACTTCACAAATTGTAAATACGATGGAGACGTATCAGCCGCCGTCACCACCAACTCTCTCCCCCTCTATGAAGTCGTGTAAAACCTCTCTTCCCTGATGTAATCTCTACTTAAATAGGGTGTTTAATGTTGTATATTATTATCCAATGATGTGTGGCTATCCTATGATGTTTGAGTAAATTTGTTTTGTCCTATGGTTTGATTGATGATCATGATTGGTTTGAGTTGTATGTTTTATTTTGGGGTTGTCCTATGGTGCCTTCCATGCCACGCACACGTGGAGGATTCCCATTGTAGGGTGTTGCAATACGTTCATGACTCGCTTATAGTGGGCAGCTAGAGTCACACAAGCTTACACCCGAGTAAGGGGGTTGTTGCCTATGTGAGTAAAGGGGACTTGAAGTGTTTGTTGGGTTCTACTGTAGGTGCATGAGTGCATCGCATGGAAAATAAAATTTTCCTACACACATAACATCCAAGAACATGCTAAGGAGATGGCATAGATCATTACCACTAGACACATGGTGCCGTGCAGCGGAAGTAGAGTTGGGACAGCGTGTTCACGTGTCCGGTCTCCTCCTCGTACGATCTCCCTCACACCATCGATTGCCGGACCCTCTCCCTCAAACAGTCATATTGCTTGTACTTCATATTTTCCTAACAGACATATTGCTTGTATTTTCCTAACAGTCATATTTTCCTATCATTCATATTACTTTTTTGGACCAGAGGGGGAATACTCCTCACATGTAGGGGGTTGACCAAGAAAAAATAAGAAGGAGGGGGGCTATCTCCCCCCCACTCTCCCGGTGGCACACTCATACCACTTCATATTTGCTAGCCTCTTCGGTGCCATGCGTTGCCCATTATCACCTCGAGGATCGGTGCAACCTTCGTTGGTGCATCCAAACCCCGTGACATGATACACTCTGTTACACATAAGCCACCTTATATCGTCCTCAAAACAGCTACCATACCTACCCATCATGGCATTTCCATAGCCATTCTGAGATATATCGCCAGGCAACTTTCACCGTTTTATCATATGACTTGTACTTCCATTGTCATATTGCTTTCCATGATCATATAAGATGACATAGTATTTGTCGCAAAGCAACCATTTATTATTTTCTATACATGTTATGCTTGATCATTGCACATCCTCGTACACCGCCAGAGGCATTCATATAGAGTCATATCATCTTACCAGTTTTTCATATCGAGTTATAAGTAAATAAAAGTGTGATGATCATCATTATTAGGGCATGATACATCTCCAATGTATCTACTTTTCCTAAAACTTTTGCTCTTGTTTTGGACTCTAATTTGCATGATTTGAATGAAACTAACCCGGACTGACGTTGTTTTCAGCAAAACTACCATGATGTTGTTTTTGTGCAGAAATCGAAGTTCTCGGAACAGAATGAAACTTTTTAGAGATTTATTTTGGAATATATAAGGAATTATGGAGCTAGAAGCCACCTGAGAAGGGGCCAAGGTCGCCCACCCTCTACCAGGGCGCGCCAGGACCCAAGCCCCCTACCCTAATTCCAACGCTATAAATTCACAAATCTCCAGAAAAATCAGAGAAAAAGAATTATTGCATTTCACGATATGGAGAGGCCTCCACCTCCTGTTCTTCATCAGGAGGCCAGATCTGGAGCCTGTTTGGGGCTCCAGAGAGGGGAATCTTCGGTCTTCGTCATCATCAATCCTTCTCCATCACCAATTCCATGATGCTCCCCACCGGGAGTGAGTAATTACTTTGTATGGTTGCTGGTCGGTGAAAAGTTGGATGAGATTCATCATGTAATCGAGTTAGTTTTGTTAGGGCTTGATCCCTAGTATCCACTATGTTCTAAGATTGATGTTGCTATGACTTTGCCATGCTTGAAGCTTGTCACTAGGGCCCGAGTGCCATGACTTCAGATGTGAACCGTGTATGTTATCATCATTATATCTATATTGTTGACCCAATCTTGCCTAGTCATATGCACCTATTACATGTTATGATCCGTCAACCCCATAGTGACAATATTTGGGATACTTCACGGTGATGACCATGGATTGAGGAGTTCATGTATTCACTATGTGCTAATGCTTTGTTCCGGTTCTCTATTAAAAGGAGGCCTTAATATCCCTTAGTTTCCTTATGGACCCTGCTGCCATGGGAGGGTAGGACAAAAGATGTCATGCAAGTTCTTTTCTATAAGCATGTATGACTATATACGAAATACATGCCTACATTACATTGACGGACTGGAGCTAGTTCTGTATTGCTCTAGGTTATGACTGTTATATGATGAATATCATCCAATGAGTACACCGATCCAGTGCCTAAGAGTTTTCCACTTATTGTTCTTGCTAATTTACTATTACTGTTGTTACTGTTGCACTTGCTACAAAAAATTTGCTGCTACTGTTACTGTTACCACTGCTATCAAACTATCATATTATTGCGCTACTGGTCACTTTGCTATAGATATTTATCTCCAGATGTGGTTGAATTGACAACTCAACTGCTAATACTCTCAAATATTCTCTAGCACCCCTTGTGTCAAATCTATAAATTTGGGTTGAATACTCTACCCTCAAAAACTTTTGCGATCCCCTATACTTGTGGCTTATGAGGGCATTGTCTTAGTGAGGAAAGGATGATGGAGACAATGACTCCCGCACAAGTCAGGATGGGACTCTGTACGAAAAAGAAAAGAAAAGAAAAGAAAAGAAAAGAGAAAAAAGGAAAAGGAAAAAGAAAAAAAAGAAAAAAAAAAGAAAAAAGAGAAAAAAGCGAAAAAATAATGAATAAAATAAATGAGAGGGAAGAGAGAAAGGACAATGCTACTACCTCTTTTACCACACTTGTGCCTCAAAGTGGCACCATGTTCTTCATATAGAGATCTCTTGTTTTGTCACTTTCATATGCTAGTGGGAATTTTTCATTATAGAATGTGTCTTGTATATTCAGATGATGGGCTTCCTCAAATGGCCGAGGTCTTCATAAAAAATCCATCAATAATCCAATGCCTACGCTTTTCACATACTGATCTTCGCTAAGTTACTTTCGCTACTGGTACTATTACAATCACTAGAATTTGCTACCTTCCGATATTTCCATTACAATTATTATTGTGCTACTAAACACTTTGATGTAGAAAAGATAAGTTCGGGTGTGGTTGAATTAACAACTCAAGTGCTAAGGCTCGTAAATATTCTTTGTCTCCCTTATGTTTAATTAACAAATTTGGGTGAAATACTATCCTCGAAGACTGTCGTGATCCCCTATACTTGTCGGTTATCATCTCTCAAAGGGGAGGAGCCCCCCTCTGAGATTTGATCTCTCTTTGGTTCTTCTCTTTTTTGCAACCCTGTTTTCTGGCCCTTCTCTTCTTAAATCATGATCTACAGTTTAGATTTACATAGTTTAAGTGAGGGGAAATACTTTGTTGCATGCCATGGGCCACAAGAGGGGTGTTGTGAGCTTTCGGTAGCTAAAAAAATATGGATTATGAACATTGCTCATTGATGTGCTAGATATTCCTTTTCATCCTCTGCGAGTCTTGAAGCACAAGGGGTTCAATGTGTCTAGTTGTTGGGTAGGGTTGATACGCTGCAGCTGCATGTTTTCTCATAATTTACTATGCCAAGGAGAACAGTAGAACAGAGGAAATAATTCTAATTCCAATGGTTGAAATAGCCGAAAATACCTTTGTAGTTGAATCAGTTTGGTAGTTTTTGTAGCAATCTGAACCTAGTGAATATAAATATTAAGAAGTGCTCATGCATGTCGGTATACTAGATACCATTGTTTTCACTATTTTAGCAACATTCCTTTGTTGAATCTTCGGTTTATACATGTAAACTATACATTGTTAGCTACTAAGTACTTTTTAGTTATTGAACAAACTCATAATGGTTAGTGTTGGCATATGCAAGCAAAGTGGATACCCACCAGACTAATTATTTCCCAAAGTTATAGTGATACATACTGTACTACACTGCTAATGTTGATCCAAGTTCGTTCATGGCAAGTAAATATCGACATATTAGCTAATTGTGTACCTAAATAAAACCCACGTACAATTGATAAAACATGATGCTTCTGCTGCCATAATTTCTTTTCTTGTTTACTATCCAGGTACAATGGGAGCTAGCTCATCCTCCTCAATCCCTAGCTATTGCACAACTACCAGAGTGCATACTCCCTCCAGTTCCTGGAGCATATGGACCTCTTATGGTAGTAGCTAGTATGATTGATGCATGTATCTCCGTCTCTTTACTGTTTTGCTAGAACCATAAATCCCGATGCATGATGATCATGGTCTTGTTTGTTAGATCTATTCTGATGGTGCTTAAAATTTGACATGCCTGGATTCGGAATGAACTCGTTCTTATAGTTCTTTTCATGTATATGATCAGTTTAGTAAAGAGTTGCACATGTCAGTATACTATATACCAAAAAATCCTAGCTAGTGAGAGAGTTTTAGTCACTCCATGAACACATACTGGTTAGTGTTAGTCATATTATTTATGTACATGGCATTTGTTGTCAATTCTTGCTTATAAGTTATTGGATCCCTCATGGGCTACTGTTTGATGTTTTGTACACATTTATTATTCTTATATGTTCATACTTATTTTTTGCGCAGGTGAAGTGTGAATCCAAGTCCAAAGTTCTCAAGCATATCAGCAAAGAGTACCATATTATGTGTTGTAATTGTAGGCAGCAGTAGGCATATCTGGGTCGTAGTAGTGTAATGATTGTAATATACTAATGTAGTATTGTTTTGGACCAATTTCCTTTGCTCTCTCGTTTGTTCGAAATAATGATTGTGTATGTGATTTGAATACCCATGAAATGGAAACCTGACAAGGGGGTCCAAGTTATAATGGTTGTTTTGAAATTTCTGATGTGGGACCAATTTTAAGATAACCATGACAAGTGGGACCACCTCCAAAATAAAATGGCTCTCGTGGGGAATGAACACCTATGGGATCATAGGGACCCCTTTAGGTTTGGCGGGGGGAAGGCTTGTACAAAGAGCCGGTCTGATGAACAACACACGGGGATCTTTACCCAGGTTCGGGCCGCACGAATGCGTAAAACCCTACTCCTTCTTGCTTGTATTGAGAGTGTTCTTAGGGTTCTAGCTACACGAGCGCTATGAGCAGCTGCCACGCATGTGAGCTAGAAAGTCCCAAAAGTCGAAAAGTCCTACGCTGTATCGCCCTGGGCCTCCTTTTATACTCTGAAGGGGATCCCAACAGTGGCGTACAGTGTGTACACATCGTGTACAAAGCTATAGTGCTATCATACCTAACACTGGCGGAGTAGGACAGGCGCATTTAATGCACCGTCAGGCATCTCTGTCCATCAGTGGGACGGGACGGGAGCCCGTCCCATCGGCACCGCTTAGCCCCCTCCAACGTCGACGCCGCTACACGCGTCTAGGTGGATGGATACCTGGCGCGTGCACTGGCGGGGCCTTTTCGGGGGCCTTCCTTTGCCTGGGGGCTCAATAGCCCTCCCAGGAAGACCTTGCTGGTGGTCTAGATTCTCCTATGTTGATATCTGGTAAGTTCCTGCTGGGCCTCACTTCTAGAGTGGCTACTACTGCCCGTGCACGAGTAAGGTGCACTGGTGAGCCCAAAACTCTAGTGCACCGACAGGAGCCCCTAGGCCTAGGCCACACACGTCACGAGGCGCTGTTGGCCTAGGCCCACTCATTGTACGGGCATGCATGGCAGGGCCTTGCGGTTGTGATCATTGCGCTTGCTGCGCTTCCCCATGATGTCCATTGAATGCGGGACGTGGGATACATGCACGGCACAACCTTCAAATTCTTAATTACTGCATCAGGTCATTTCCGCCACGCGTGCCTCATGCATCGCGGGGAGCGAGCAATGGGTGCCCGTGATTTAAAGTCCCTGGGAAAAGCAGTAACTACAGTGCCATGGATTGTGGCAACAGGGTGGTTGTTGTTCGCCCCGTGAACGAGGGCACCACTATTGGAGGAGGTGGGCGGCGTCCTTTGGAGTGGGGGAGAGCCGGCCCCATGCTTCCCCCCTATAAATTGGGGGCTACTGAGGGCGATACTCATTCATCCTCCTTCCATCTTCCGAGTGCAAGCCTTCATAGTTTGCCCTTCCATGTCTTCCCAACCTTCAGATAGTGCTCGCCCTTAGCCATGAATAGGGGGTGCGGGCGACCATCGTCCTCCGCTCCGAGGAGGAGCTCTCGCCGGGATCATGCCGCCACTTCAGCCATGGAAGCAGAGGGTGGTTCAAGCTCGCATGGTGGAAGAGGTGTGAGGGGCCGCGGTCGCCGTGGAGGCCAAGGTCGGGGGAGGCGGAGCGCTGCACCACTCCCTCCTCTCATGCCAGGCCTCTCCATTGAGGAGACCCATGCCGAGGGGATGGCGCTAGATTTCGTCCTCGAGCTGGCCGGTCCCCTCCGAAGCCATCTGCGCCTCCCTCGCCTCTTTGCCAAGGCAATGGAAGGCGACAAGCCTCCCGTCCTGTGGCTATGGGGTGGCTGGTTGTTGTAACGGCACGACGTGGGTAAACGTCGAGTACCCAGCAAACCGCGTCATGTTTCTCCTCCATGCAATGCTGGTCCAGGACGGGCCAGGTTCTTGCCTGCCCATCTGGCAGCCCTGCTCCTCTGCGCAGTGCTGGTCTAGAGGGGTCATGCCGGGCTTCTGCCGGGGGCCTCTTGCCATCTTTTTCTTCTTGTACCCCGCCTCTCCTTTCCATCTTTTTCTTCTTGTAATCTCCCCTAGGGGAGGAAGTCAAATAAAGATGTACTTAGGGAAAAGTGGTATCTTATGTAAATTTCACCCTATTTTGAATGATCGTGTATTATCTTCCTTGTTAGACCTTTTCTATGTATGGAACTTTCCCTATGCCTTCTCGGAAAAATCTTGCCGGCATGCGTAGCCCTACCGCGAGCGCTTCGAGGAACTGGTCCTTAACAGCCTGCTGGCGTTGCTATGGCCGGCAAGATACCTTGGCGTCCTTGGTACAACCGTTCAAGGTGTTGGTCTCGCTTGAAACAGAATAAAGGTGCGAGCGCTGTCACTTGAGTCGTTGAGCGGACACGAAACGAAACAAGGAGCGCGGGCGCGCCACTTAAGCTGTCCCGCGGCCCCGAACACTGTGAGGGCATAGCCAATTGTAGCAAGGTTCTTGTGCGCGCAGGTTTTCCATACAGAAGCCTAAATTGCCTAAGGAAAATAACTTCACGACAAGAATTTACTTGGTGTTTTTGCAACATATCTTTTTGTTGCCGTGCTCGTTTTTTTGGGACGTCGCTCATAGGTATCCGTACCACCATTCCCCCCGGGAAAGCTACATGCGAGGTGGACTTCTGTCCTTTGAGAAAAAGAAAGAAGAGAAAACATGGAGATGGAACCTTGGCGGTCCGTTAGACCTTGCCGGGATTAAATGTAATGCAACACTTCAGAAAAACACGCACATAAGTAAACATGAGAATCAATGAGGATTGCAGAGCACTTATCTTTATTCAACTACACATAGGGTCTGAGCCTGGCTTTGTACCAAGGATTACATGCTTCAGTGACAAGACTTGTACAAAAGGTGGTTGCCAGGAGGCCCAGCAACCGCATCTTATGGGTAGAACTTGCGAAGGTGTTCGATATTCCAGGAGTTTCTCACTAGGATTCCATCTTCGGTCTCCAAGCAGACTACGCTAGGCGTGGTGACTCATACTACCCGATAAGGGCCTTCCCACTTTGGTGTCAACTTGTTGCAATTCTTGGCGGACTGAACTCGCCGAAGAACAAGGTCGCCTTCCTCAATACTTCTGGCATTAACTTTGCGGCTATGGTAGCGGCACAATGCTTGCTAGTAGCGTGCAGGTCTCACAGTATCTTGAAGACGGTCTTCCTCCAGGACCATCGCGTCGTCTTGCCGCAACAGCTCTTCCTCTAGCTCATCATAAGTGAGCACTCGAGGCAACCCATATATGAGTTCCATGGGGAGAACTGCCTCCGCCCCATAGACAAGGGAGAAGTGTGTCTAGCCGGTAGCGTGATTTAGTGTCGTTCTGATTGACCAAAGAATAACCGGCAACTCATCAATCCAGTGCCTTCCACACTTGTGCAACCTATCAAAAGTTCTTGTCTTGAGGTCTCGTAGCACTTCAGCATTAGCCCTCTCCGCTTGGCAGGGTCTCCTCGGGTGGGCAACGGAAGTAAAACAGATTCTGCTACCAAGGTCTTGGACATACTGCATGAAAGTGCGGCTCATGAACTGTGTGTCATTGTCAGTGATGATCATGTTGGGAACACCAAAGCGGGAAACTAGTCCCTTCAAGAACTTGACGGCTGACTGTGCTGTCACCTTCTTCACTGCTTCCACTTCTGGCCACTTTGTGAACTTGTCGATTGCAACGTACAAGTACTCAAATCCCCCGGCAGCGCGGGGAAAGGGGCCCAAGATGTCAAGCCCCCAGACCAAAAATGGCTAGGAGAGAGGGAACATTTGAAGTGCTTGAGCTGGTTGATGTAATCTCTTTGAATGAAACTGGCATGCCTCAAACCTGTTTACTAATGTCGTCGCATCCTGGAGGGCAGTGGGCCAAAAGAAGCCTTACCGGAATGCCTTTCGGGCAAGGTCTCTTGATCCTATGTGGGAGCCACATATGCCTCCATGTATCTCTGCCAATAGCTCCAGTGCATCTTCCTGGGAAATACATTTGAGTTTCACACCATTCGACCTCTTTCTGTACCGGACGTTGTCCACAAATTGGTTCATATTAGACCGACGGGCTACTTTCTGTGCTTCTTCTTGTTCCCCGGGAAGTTCTCCTATCTGAAAGAAACGAACCATGTGTTGTGCCCACGTTGGAGCCAGGTGCTCGACAGCAAGGACTAAAGGCATATCCTCTGTCGGGGTAGCATTTGCCTCAACAGAAAGGGCCTGAGGACCTGCCAGATCCTGTTACACCCCAGCAAGCCTATCGGGAACGTGTGCTTCCACGGCAAGAGCCGGAGGCCCTACCGGAGCACAGTACCCACCGACAAGCATGTTGTTCTCTCTGGCAACCTTCTCGCCGGCGGCTCCCGGGAGCCCTACCGGGAAATACTTGTCGGAACTTAACTTCCTTATCTTCTCTTGTCCGGTTGATGGTGTCACAGAGGGTTGAGTTAGTTGGAGCACGAAAGTTCTTGGTTCCACAGGTAACTTAAGGGGAGCACACTTTGACAGGCCATCGGCAATGCTGTTTTCTGTACGTGGAACGTGCTCCATTTGTAGGCCGCCAAAACGTTCTTCCAACTTCCTTACTTCATCTAAAAATCTTCCATCAATGGGCTCTGGTAATCTTTGTTCAGTTGCATGATGAAAAGTTGGGAATCACCTCTGACAATAAATTTCTTTATCCCAAGGTCTGCCACGATCCTGAGACCAGCAAGCAGTCCTTCATACTCAGCAGTGTTGTTCGTTCATCTCTCTCGAGGAAACTGCATCTGAACCACATATGTGAGGTGCTCTCTGGTGGGTGCGGCAAGCAGTACTCCGGCACCGGCGCCTTGTAGCGAGAAAGCTCCATCAAAATACATGATCCACTCTTGATCGGTTTCCTTACCGAGGAGAGTTGACTTTGGAACTTCTTCATCGGGCGTTGTGGTCCACTCTGCAATGAACTCTGCCAAGGCCCTGCTCTAAATGGTCGAAGTGCTTTCAAAGTTGACACCAAGGCTTGATAGTTCCAAAGCCCACTCCACAATCCTGCCGGTAGCTTCTAGGTTCCGCAAGATACGTTGTAGCGAGAAGCGGGTGATAACGGTGATCTCATATGCTTGGAAGTAATGGCGTAGCTTCCTCGAGGCCATAAGAACGCCGGAGAGAAACTTTTGCACGCCAGAATATCTCAACCTAGCCCCTTGTAACAAGGAGCTGACAAAATAGACTAGTCGCTGCACCACCTTCTTTTCCTGGATTATCTCTTTTAACTGCGCAGATCCTTTTTTGCCGGTACCAGACCCTACCGGGGAATGTCCTGGCTCGTCGCTTGGTGGCTCTGCCGCTGCCACTGCTTCCTCATCAACTTCTCTTTCAGACACTAGCACAAAACTCACCACTTGATTTGTTGTCGCCAAATATAGTAGCAACGGTTCTTGTCAATTTGGCACGACTAGGACTGGAGGAGAGGAGAGGTACTTCTTTGAATCCGCAGCGCTGCCTCCGCTTCCGGAGTCCATTTCATTGGACCTACCTTCTTTAATATTTTGAATAAGGGCAGGGCACGCTCAGCAGATTTTGAGATGAACCTACTCAGAGCGGCAACACAACTGGCAAGACGGCGCACATCTTTGACTCGTCTTGGTGCTTCAATTTGCTCAATTGCTTTGATTTTGTCAGGATTCACTTAGATTCATCGTTGACATACAAAGAACGCAAGAAGGTTGCCAGATAGGTCACCGAACACACACTTCTCATGGTTGAGCTTCATGTTGATCTTGCACAGGTTGGCAAATGTTTCTTCTAGGTCTGATATGAGCGTAGCCTTGTCCTTGGTTTGGACCACTATGTCATCCATATAAGCCTCCATATTTCTATGTAGCTGGGGCTCAAAACCAATCTGGACCGCTCTTGCAAAAGTAGAACCAACACTTTTCAACCTGAGAGGCATATGCAAAAACCAATATGTATCACATGGGGTGATAAATGCAGTCTTCTCCTTGTCTTCCTTAGCCATGAAAATCTGATGATAACCAGAATGGGTGTCAAGGAAAGACAACAAGTCGCAATATGCAGTGGAGTCCACAATTTGGTCGATGCGCGGCAAGGGAAAAGGATCTTTGGGGCAGGCTTTGTTGATGTCTGTGAAATCAACGCACAACCATCATTTTCCATTCGCCTTGCGCACTACGACCAGATTGGCCAACCATGTTGGATGGATTACTCCTTTGATCAAGCCAGCCACTTCTGGTTTCTTGACCTCTTTGGCAATAAACTGTTGCCGCTCCAGAGCTTGCTTCCGCACCATCTGCCTGACGGGCCGCGCATGTGGGCAGACGGCAAGGTGGTGCTCAATCACCTCCCTGGGAACACCGGGGATATCAGATGGTTGCTATGCAAACACATCGACATTTGCTCGGAGGAAGGCGACGAGCAAGCTTTCTAATTTTTCGTCAAGGGTGGAACTTATGGTGAAAGTTCCCCCCGTGCCGTCCTCCTTGGCAGGCACCTTCTTGGCCTCTGATGGAGCAGCCTTGGACTTTTTTCTCTTGCCGGTGGAGCTCTCTAGCACATCATCAATGGGAGCGCAACACTCCGAGGAGGTGCGCTTGCCGGAATGTGCGCTAGAGGCCTTGTCGGTCTTCTTCCCCCGGGAGCTTCAGCGGCAGGAGCAAGTGCCTTGGCGGCAGGTACTATGACTGCCCCCCGGTAGATTTGTCTGGCGCAGATAACTGCACTTTTCTTGTCGGAGTTGATAGTGATGACGCTCATTGGCCTGGGCATCTTCAGCACGTTGTAAGCAAAGTGGGTGGCCGCCATGAACTTGGCCAGTGCCGGGCGACCAAGAATGCCGTTGTACGGCGACGAGATCTTGGCGACGCCAAAAATGATCTTCTCCATTATGAAATTGATGTCATTGCCAAACATCACTGGCAGCGTGACCTTGCCTTTCGTCTGAGTTTTTCCTGAATTGACCCCTTGGAAAGCGCCTGTTGGCTCGAGATCTTCGTCAAGAATATGCAGCCTCACAATGACATCAGGTGAGATCAGGTTCAGGTTGGCCCCACTGTCGACTAACATCTACGTCACCTTGAGGTTGCGGATTGTTGGCGAAACCAACAACGGCAATCACCCGACCACAGTTACGCGATCAGGGTGATCCTCGGCATCGAAGATGATAGGAGTGTTGGACCACTTCATAGTTCCCTATGCACCGATAGAGGGCTCTCCTGCATTAACCTCGCGCGCCCACTGTTTGAGTTGGCGGTTAGAGGAATGCACGAGGCACCTCCCTCTTTGCACATCATCTCTGTAGCCTTTTGAAACTCATGCTTGCTGGAATCGTCGTCCTCTTTGACATTGAAAGTGCATTATATCAACTAGAGGGGGGGGGTGAATAGGCGATTTTGACAAATTCATCACTTGAGGAATTTCAACTTTGAGGAATTTGAAATGTGATGAATAACTAGCAGCGGAATAAGTACTCAAGTGCATGAGGAACATAGTAATAGTATAGTCTTCATAATGAAATGAAACATGCACAAATAGAGAGTAGCGTGATAATGGATAAGAAGTGATGAACAAGGCAACTTGAAGAATTTGAGGTGAGGAATTTGCGAAAGTCTTCAGTCAAATTCTTCAAACAGTAATAATCAATTTCATCAACAGGTTTATGAGGAATAAGGAGATTGAGGAAATAGAACCAGGTAGCTCAATGAAGACAATGTTTTGATGACCCAGTTCCAACTGCTATGACAGTCGTACGTCTGGTTTGGAGCGGCCTGATATTTAAACCAGAGGACACATAGTCCCAGGACACACAGTCCTTACCGTATTCACCTTGAGCTAAGGTCACACAGTCCTCGCCCAACACTCGTGGTAAGTCTTCAGGTTAGACTTCCAGAACCCTCACAAACTGGTCACCCGACGATCCACAATTTACTGCTGGATGCTCTAGACCAAGGTCACTTCGTGGTCCCCAATTGACCGCAGGAGCACTAGACCATGACGCCTAACCGTCTGGAGGATGCATAGTCCTCAAAGGTAACAAGCGTCGGTTCCACAAAGGAATTTCTTCAGTGATGCTCAATCACTATGGGTTTTGTGGTTTGATTGTAGGTTTTTTCTCACTGATGATTTTCTCTCAAAGTCCTCAGAGGATGGGTTGCTCTCAAATGACAAGTGCCAGTTCTCTCTCAGAGCAGCCAACCAGCTAGTGGTTGTGGGGGTCGGCTATTTATAGCCAGGGTGCAACCTGACATGATAAGACATAAATGCCCCCAATGATATGACCATTATGTGGATAAGAACGATTGGGGACAGCTGGCGCTAAGCACAGCAACGGTCGGAATTTCGAACCATGAAAGTCCTCAGCCTATCATGATCCTCACTCGTAGGTAATTCGCACTCGCGAAATCCTAACTCCTTAGTCAAATCAATTTCCTCAGAGACTAGAAGAACTTAGTCTCTGTCACTGAACAACTTGTCTGAACCGTAAGAGATTTCCAAAGGCTTCACTCGAAGGATTGTATGGGTTGAGGATTTTGGAGTTGAGCATCAGTTGGAAATTTTCCTTAGTATTACCTCGGCCCCCTTTAATACTATGGTGTTTCCTATGACTTAAATAAAGGAAATGAAACTATGAAAACAAAAGTCTTCACACTTCATATTCCTCGTTCATATCTTCAAGGTCACACAAACTTCTTCATTTTCAAAATCTTCACAAAGTCTTCACCAAAGTCTTCAGAAATTCTTCACTTGAAGACATACATTTTTAGGGGTCGATAATCTCCGAATATATCAAACTCCTCATCGACTTATAGAGCTTGTGTACACTCACAAACACATTAGTGCTTAACCTATAAGTCTTCAATACACCAAAGTCACTAAGGGGCACTAGATGCACTAACAATCTCCCCCTTTTTAGTGATTGATGACAAATAGGTTAAGTTTTCAACGGGGATAAACATATGAAGTGAAAGTACAAATTTTGAGGAATTTGATTGCAAGATATAGAAGAACTCCCCCTGAAGATGTGCATATTTGTGGAATTTGCTTTGGACTGCAAATTCACACGGCAGGTTCAGAACATGGAGAACTCCCCCTATATCTTGTAATTCATACACGCATTTGAATATATGAAATGAAGAATGTGAAATGCGTGAGGAAAATGGTGTCTGACGAAATTCAGTATGCATGCATTAAGGTATTTGAGGAAATAAACATGCGAGGAAATAGTTCAAGAGTGTCAGACCACCATTGGACTTAAGTTTACAACTCAATAACCAAAAACTTCAGAAGAGCAAGAGTTGTAACTTAAACAAAAATAGCCCATATATATATAGACCCGCTTGAAGACTAATGCAAATTTTCTCCCCCTTTGTCATCGAAGACCAAAAGGGGAGAAAAAATGATGACTAACGCCCCATGAGGAATTTCATCTTGTTGGTGAAGAAAGAGCGCCAGCGTTGTCGGGGTCGATTGTTGATGCAGGGCCAGCAACAGTATTGTCAATGTCTTCATCTTCATCGCGCTCGCGAGATGAAGAATATGAACTGGTGACCATCAGAGGAACTTGGACTTTCTTGAACTTCTTCTAAGGACAGCGAGCGAAGTCAGGATATTCTTCAAAGTTTAGCTCATCCAATTCTTCAGAAGACATGATGTGAGTTAGCGTAGTCCAAGAGTGCTTGAGGTTTTCATGAGCATAATAGTGGTTCCTCTTGACAGTGTTTTGCGTCACAGTCATATTCTGCACAATATACCCAAGTTGACGCTTTACCCACTTATGATTGCGATTGACCTTCTCATGAAGACTTATAAGAAGTTCGCGATCAGTCATCAATCGAGGGGCACACTCTTTGGGAGTTGAGGCATTTGCATCAGAGTCTTGTGTGGCAGTGTCATCATTTGTGGAGAAGGAAGCGGCTTTGCAAAACTGTCCATCCAAGGGACATGTTCCTTCATCAATAATAGACTTGCCTTTCCCTTCAACTGATGAAATTGTACTCTTGATGACTTCAATGGGTGGCAGGAAACTGAAGTGATTCTGGAAATCAGCTAGGTAGTGCATTGAGGACTTATCCCTAATGAATTTCATAATCCAGGGTGCATATGGCTTCTGCTCAAATGGAGCGACAGCTGCACTGGCCAAAGTCCTCATGAATAAATCATGCAAGTTAATGGGAATACCATGGATGACGTTGAAGAGCATATTCTTCATGATTCCTTCAACTTCTTCTTCTTCAAAGTTGTGACCCTTCTAAGGACAAAGTGTGTTTGTCAACATGCGATAGACTGTGCGAGGAACATAGAGCAGATCCTTCACTAAGAAGACTTGGTGCTGAGGCTTTCCAGATGGCAATGTCTTCATCACCACATTCATTAGTTGATTTGGAAGAGGAGGTTCATCAAACAACTTGCGGGCTCCTTCTGAGGGAATTTGGACTGGGACACACTGAAGCAATTCAGAGGCTTGAGCAGTGAAGTGTGTTGTGCCAGTCAACCAGTCCAATATCCAAGAGTTGATGTCCGAGGAATCTCCGCTGATATGCAACGTGGCATAGAATTGAAGGATTATTTCTGTTGGAAATATGCCCTAGAGGCAATAATAAATTAGTTATTATCATATTTCCTTGTTCATGATAATCGTTTATTATCCATGCTATAATTGTATTGATCGGAGACTTATATGCATGTGTGGATACATAGACAAAACCATGTCCCTAGTATGCCTCTAATAGACTAGCTCGTTGATCAAAAGATGGTTAAGGTTTCCTAGCCATGGACATAAGATGTCATTTGATAACAGGATCACATCATTAGGAGAATGATGTGATGGACAAGACCCACACTACAAACGTAGCATATGATCGTGTCAGTTTATTGCTACTCTTTTCTGCATGTCAAGTATGTGTTCCTATGACCATGAGATCATGCAACTCACGGACATCGGAGGAGTGCCTTGTGTGTATAAAACGTCGCAACGTAACTGGGTGACTATAAAGGTGCTCTACAGGTATCTCCGATGGTGTCTGTTGAGTTGGCATGGATCAAGACTGGGATTTGTTACTCCGTGTGATGGAGAGGTATCTGAGGGCCCACTCGGTAATACAACATCACAATGAGCCTTGCAATCAATGTGACTAAGTGTTGGTCACGGGATCTTGTATTATGGAACGAGTAAAGAGACTTGCCGGTAACGAGGTTGAACTAGGTATGGAGATACCGACGATCGAATCTCGGGCAAGTAACATACCGAAGAACAAAGGGAACATCATACGTGATTAACTGAATCCTTGACATAGAGGTTCGACCGATAAAGATATTCGTAGAATATGTAGGAACCAATGTGGACATCCAGGTCCCGCCATTAGTTATTGACCGTAGAGGTGTCTCGGTCATGTCTACATAGTTCTCGAACCCGCAGGGTCTGCTCACTTAAGGTTTGGTGACGTTTCGGTAGTATAGAGTTATGTATGGTGGTGACCGAAGTTTGTTCGGAGTCTCGGATGAGATCCTAGATGTCACGAGGAGCTCCGGAATGGTCCGGAGGTAAAGATTGATATATAGGAAGTCCTATTTTGGTCGCCGGAAAAGTTGTGGGCTCACCGGTAGTGTACCGGGAGTGCCGGTAGTGTACCGGGAGACCATCGGGAGGGGTATTTCGACCCAAGAGGCTATATGGGCTGTGGGAGAGTGAATACCAGCCCTTAGTGGGCTGGTGGAAGTCCCACACAAGGCCCATGAGGCTGGGAAGAAAAGCCCAAGGAGAAAAAGGTGGAAAAAGGCAAAAAGTCTAAATAAGGAAGGAGTCCTAATCCTAATAGGATTGGAGTAGGACTCCTCCACCTCAAATTTCGGCCAGATCTTGAGGGTTTGAGGCTACCTCCTCCCCTCGCTTCCTCCTATATATACTAGAGGGTTTAGAGGGAAAAGCTAACCCTAATAGCCACGTGCTACCTCTCCTCTAGATCGCAGTTTCTCCTCTAGATCGGTTTTCAGCGGTGCTTAGGCGAAGCCCTGCTGGAATAGCTCCACCACCATTGCCGCAACACCGTCGTGCTGCCAGAGAAATCATCTACCTCTCCGCTCCCTCTTTCTGGATCAAGAAGGTGGAGATCGTCAGCGAGCTGTACGTGTGCTAAACGCGGAGGTGCCGTCCGTTCGGCGCTAGATCGGAAGGACCGTGACCAAGATCGCGAGACGATTCGTGATTGGATCGCGGGACGGATCATGATGAGATCGTGGGATGGATCGTGATTGGATCGCGGGACGAATCGTGATGGGATCGCGGGACGCTCGGCGATTTGGATCGCGAAGACGTTCGACTACATCAACCGCGTTTCTTAACGCTTCCCACTTAGCGATCTACACGGGTATGTAGATCCACTCTCCCTCTCATAGATGCTCATCACCATGGATAGATCTTGCGTGTGCGTAGGAAATTTTTTGTTTCCCATGCAATGTTCCCCAACAGTGGCATCATGAGCTAGGTTGATGGTTCGATGAGATCTCGAGTAGGGCGTTGATGCTTAGATTGCTTCCTCCCTTGGTCGTGTTTTGGTTCAGCGGAATTGTGGGATGAAGCGGCCCGGACCAACCTTACCGTACGCTTACGAGAGATCGGTTCCCTCAACTGCACTTGTTGCAAAAGATGGCTAGCGGGTGTCAGTTTCTCCTACTTTAGTTGGATCGGATTCGACAAAGGCGGTCCTTGAGAAGGTTGAAAAGCAACTTATGTATCACCGTTGTGGTTTATGCGTAGGTGAGAATTGTTATTGCTAGATACCCATAGGAGCCATGTAAAACATGCAACAACAATTAGAGGACGTCTAACTTGTTTTTGCAGGGTATGTTGTGATGTGATATGGCCAATTACATGATGTGATATATGTGATGTATGAGATGATCATGTGATGTATAGATTATCACGACTTGCATGTCGATGAGTACGACAACCGGCAGGAGCCATAGGGTTGTCTTTAATTATTGTATGACCTACGTGTCAATCATTACGCGCTATGTAATTCTTTACTTTATCGCTAAACGGTAGCAATAGTAGTAGAAGCATGCAGGGCGTGACAACCCCGATGGCGACATGTTGATGGAGATCAAGATGATGGAGATCATGGTGTCATGCCGGTGACGATGGAGATCATGCCAGTGCTTTCTAGATGGAGATCAAAATCACAAGTTCATGGCCATATCATGTCACTTATGATTTGCATGTGATGTTAATCCTTTTTACGCACCTTGTTTTGCTTAGGACGACGGTAGCATTATAAGGTGATCCCTCACTTAATTTCAAGATAAATTGTGTTCTCCCCGAGTGTGCACCGTTGCGAAAGTTCATCGTGTTGAGACACCACATGATGATCGGGTGTGATAGACTCTACGTTCACATACAATGGGTGCAAGCCAGTGTTGCACATGCAGAACACTCGGGTTAAACTTGACGAGCCTAGCATGTACAGACATGGCCTCGGAACACAAGAGACCGAAAGGTCGAACATGAG
The DNA here is from genome assembly GCA_022496015.1 of Hordeum marinum. NCBI lineage: Eukaryota > Viridiplantae > Streptophyta > Magnoliopsida > Poales > Poaceae > Hordeum > Hordeum marinum. The sequence goes on along the minus strand of CM039674.1, from coordinate 259,381,254 downwards.
TCATATAGTAGATATGATCAACATGATGATGTTCACCATTGAAACCACCTCAACTCACGTGATGATCGGACTTGAGTTGGTGAATTTGGATCATGTATCACTCGAATGACCGGAGGGATGTCAATTTGAGTGGGAGTTCTTAAGTAATATGATTAATTCAACTCATTATCATGAACATAGTCAATAGTGTCTTTGCAAATTATGTTGTAGATTACTTGCTCGCGCTGTAGCTCCCTTAATTTTTATATTTCTTCGAGAAATAGAGTTGAAAGATGATGGTAGCAATATTGCGGACTAGGTCCGTGATTTGAGGATTGTCCTCATTGCTGCACAGAAGGCTTATGTCCTTCATGCACCGCTCGGTGTGCCAACCCCTCTAGCATCGTCTGTAGATGTTGTGAACATCTGACAGACACGTTCTGATGACTACTTGATAGTTTAGTGCGTCATGCATTACGGCTTAGAATTGGGGCTCCAAAATGTTTTTGAACGTCACGGAACATATGAGATGTTTCTAAGAGCTGAAATTAGGATCTCAGGCTCATGCCCGTGTTGCGAGATATGAGATCTCCAACAAGATTCTTTGCCTACAAGATGAAAGAGAATAGCTCAATCGTTGAGCATGTGCTCAGATTGTCTGGGTGCTACAATCGCTTGAATCAAGTGGGAGTTGATCTTCCAGATAAGATAGTGATTGATATAGTTCTCCAAGTCACTGTCACTAAAGCTACTAGAACTTAGTGATGAACTATAAAATGCCAGTGATAGAAATAATTGATCCCTGAGCTATTCGTGATGTTTGACACCGCGAAGGTAGAAATCAAGAAGGAGCGTCAAGTGTTGATGGTTAATCAAACCACTAGTTTCGATAAGGGCAAGAGCAAGGAGGGAAACTTCATGAATAGCAAGTCAGTTGCTGCTCCAGTGAAGCAACCCAAAGTTGAACTCAAAACCGAGACTAAGTGCTTCTATTATGAGGTGAGCGGTCGCTGAAGCGGAACAACCCTAAATACTTGGTAGATAAGAAGGCTGGCAACATCGACAGAAGTATATTTGATATACGAGTTATTGATGTGCACCTTGCTAGTACTCCTAGTAGCACTTGGGTATTGGATACCGGTTCGGTTGCTAAATGTTAGTAACTCAAAATAAAAGCTACGGAATAAACAGGAGAACTAGCTAAGGGTGAGGTGACGATGTGTGTTGGAAATGTTTCCAAGGTTGATGTGATCAACATCGCACGCTCTCTCTACCTTCAGGATTAGTGACGAACCTAAATAAATGTTATTTGGTGTTTTGTGTTGAGCATGTACATGATTAGATCATGTTTATTGCAATAAGGTTATTCATTTAAGTTAGAGAATAATGGTTATTCTGTTTACATGAATAATACCTTCAACGGTCATGCACCCAGTCAGAATGGTTTGTTGAAATCTTGATCATAGTAATACACATGTTCATAACATTGATGTCAAAAGATACAAAGTTAATAATGATAGTACCACATACTTGTGGCACTGCCGCTAAATGTCATATTGGTATAAAGCGCATGAAGAAACTCCATGCTGATGGATCTTTGGACTCATTCGATTTCGAATCGGTTGAGACATGCGAACCATGCCCCTTGGGCAAGATGACTAAAGGACCCCGTTGGATGGAGCGGGCAAGTGATTCATTGGAAATGATACATGTTGATGTATGCAATCCAGTGAGTCTTGTAGCATGCAGTGGATATCGTTATTTTCTTACCTTCACTGATGATTTGAGTAGATATAGTGTATATTTACTTAATGAAACACAAGTCTGAATCGTTTGAAAGGTTCAAGCAAATTCAGAGTGAAGTTTAAGATCATCGTGACAAGAAGATAAAAATGACTGCGATATGATCGTGGAGGTGAATATCTGAGTGACGAGTTTGGCATACAACTTAAGACAATGTGAAATTTGTTTCACAACTAACGCCACCTGGAACACCATAGTGTGATGGTGTGTCCGAACATCATAGTCATGCTCTATTGGATATGGTGCGTGCTATGATGTCTCTTATTGTTTTACTACTAGAATTTTGGGGTTATGCATTAGAGACAACTACATTCACTTTAAATAGGGCACCATCTAAATCCATTGAGATGACACCGTGTGAATTATGGTTTGATAGAAACCTAAGCTGTCATTTCTTAATGTTTCGGGTTGCGACACTTGTGTGGAAAATGTTTTAACCTAATGAGGTCAAACCCAAGTAGGACAAATGCATCTTCACAAAATACCCTAAGAACAGTTGGGTGAACCTTCTATCTCAGATCCAAGTGCAAAGTGTTTGTTGCTAAAACGGATCCTTTCTCGAGGAAAAGTTTCTCTCGAAAGAATTGAGAGGGAGGAAGATAGAACTTGATGAGGTTATTGAACTGTTGTTTCAACCAGAGAGTAGCGCAGCGCAGAAAGATGTTTCTGTGAAGCCTACGTTAGTTGAAGAGGAAGTTAATGATGATGATCATGAAGCTTCAGAATCAAGTTACTATCGAACTTCGTAGGTCGACAAGGATGTGTACTGCTCCTGAGCGGTACGGCAACCCTGTCTTGGAGGTCATGTTGTTGGACAACGATGAACCTACGAGCTATGGAGAAGCGATGATGGGCCCGAATTGCGACAAGTGGTTGGAGGCCATAAAATCCGAGATAGGATCCATGTATGAAAACCAAGTATAGATTTTGGTAGACTTGCTCGTTGGACAGCAGGTCATTGAGTACAAATGGATCTTTAAAATGAAGACAGACACTAATGGTAATTGTCACCATTTGTAAAGCTCGACTTATTGCAAAGATGTTTGTGACAAGTTCAAGGAGTTGACTATGATGAGACTTTCTCACTCGTAGCGGTGCTAAAGTCTGTTGGAATTATGTTAGCAGTTGCTGCATTTTTTAATTATGAAATCTGGCAGATGGATGTCAAAACATCGTTTCCTTAACGGTTTACTTGAGGAAAGGTTGTATGTGATACAACCAGGAGGTTTTGTCAGTCCTAAAGATGCTAAAAGGTGTGCAAGCTTCAGCGATCCTTCTATGGACTGAAGCAAGCATCTCGGAGTTGGAATATACACTTTGATGAGGTGATCAAAGTTTTGTAGTTTATACAAAGTTTACGAGAAACTTGTATTACAATAAAGTGAGTGGGAGCACTATAGAATTTCTGATAAGTATATGTGGATGACATATTGTTGATTGGAAATAATGTAGAATTTCTGGAAAGAATAAACGGTTGTTTGGAAAGTGATTTTCAAATGAAGACTTGGATAAAACTACCTAATTGTTGAGCATTGAGATCCAGAGAGATAGATCAATATGCTTGATGAGACTTTCAATGAGTACATACCTTGACAAGTTTTTTGAAAGAGTTCAAAATGGATCAGTCAGAGAAATAGTTCTCGCCTGATTTGTAAGGTGTGAAGTTGAGTGAGACTCAAAGCTCGACCACGGCAGAAGAAAGAGAAAGGACGAACGTCGTCCCCTATGCCTTAGCCATAGGCTCTGTATAGTATGCCATGCTGTGTACCGCACCTGTGTGTGCCTTGCCATGAGTCCGTCAAGGGGTACAAGAGTGATCCAGGAGTGGATCACTGGACAGCGGTCAAGATTATCCTTAGTAACTAAAAGACTAAGGAGATGTTTCTCGATTATGGAGGTGATAAAGAGTTCGTCGTAAAGAGTTACGTCGATGCAAGCTTTAACACCAATCCGGATGACTCGTGGTAGCAATCTGGATACGTATAGTGGAGCAGCCATTTTGAATAGTACCAAATGGAGTGTGGTAGCAGTGTTTATGGTTAGATATACAGATTTGCAAAGTACACACGGATCTGAATGTTGCAGACCCGTTGACTATAAGACCTCTCTCACATGCAAAGCATGATCGAGCCCCAGAACTCATTGGGTGTTAGATTCATAACAATGCGAATCACATGGTGATGTGAACTAGATTATTGACTCTAGTGCAAGTGGGAGACTGTTGGAAATATGCCCTAGAGGCAATAATAAATTAGTTATTATCATATTGCCTTGTTCATGATAATCGTTTATTATCCATGCTATAATTGTATTGATCGGAGACTTATATGCATGTGTGGATACATAGACAAAACCATGTCCCTAGTATGCCTCTAATAGACTAGCTCGTTGATCAAAAGATGGTTAAGGTTTCCTAGCCATGGACATAAGATGTCATTTGATAACGGGATCACATCATTAGGAGAATGATGTGATGGACAAGACCCAAACTACAAACATAGCATATGATTGTGTCAGTTTATTGCTACTGTTTTCTGCATGTCAAGTATGTGTTCCTATGACCATGCGATCATGCAACTCACGGACATCGAGCTGCAACCCTGGTGTTGTGATCCTTTACAGCTGCTTGAGCAGCCCTGACAAGTCTGACCTTGGTGACCTTCCATTCAACATCATATTTCTGTTGATCCAGAGTGAGAGTGCGAATCTCGGAATGAACTGTGACGAGTTGATTTGGGGTCAAATTCATCACATTTTCGCGCAGAAACTTTTCTTTGCGAGTCTTGTTCCTCTTAGCTCTCTGAGCTTGCTCTCTCTTCCATTGTTCTTCAGAGATGAAGTGGGTGAGGACATGATCCACTTTAGGAGGCAGATTTAGTGAGGAAAGTGGAGTGCTTGGGTCCTCATGCCATATATCAATGAAGTTGAGGATCATCTTGGGATCCAGCATGAGAGGAACAGAGCTACCCTTTGCTCTAGCAGCCCTGTGCTGAATTTGTCTGATGATTTCAACCAATTCCTCATCATCAGCTTCATCATCATCACTATCATTGTCCTCAGAACGTGAGGGGACTGTGACCAGGGCCTTGCTGGCATGATGACTTGGTCTTTGACCACGTCCAGCTGCCTTCTTCAGTTTAACCATAGTGGGACTGGTTGAAGACTTTGCAGTTGTGGAGGGGCTTGTAGTGAGCTTCGGAACTATGGTGAAACCCTCAATCCTTTTGCATGTTGACAGATGTATTGGGGTTGAGGACTTTGTAGCTGTTGCAGATGACTGAGCAGCAACAGTTCCAGGTGCTGAAGGTTTTCTGGGCTGAGGCCTCTGACCTTGAGGAATTTGCACGGAGGATTTTGATGTTGAAGAACCAATCTTCAGAGCACATTTCTTTACCATTTTCTTCGCAGCACTAGTAGAAGCTCCGACAGAGGCAGCAGCAGCAGAATCCTCGTTCAGTTTCTTCATTGCCTCTTTGTCTTTCCTTGCCAACTTGGCTTGTTGCTTTTCCCACATGTCAGGAAAGTCCTCACCAGTTTTGAGGCTAGTAGGATCATCAATTTGGTTAGGAGCAAGAGGAGGCCTACTGCAAGGTGGTTTCACAGCGAATTTCATTATGTATTTTGGAGTTACATAACGATATTCTCTCCATTCTTTGGCCCATCTCCTCTCAATCTTTTGTAGACGGATCTTCCTCTGCTTGGTCATCTCCTTACCATGTGTTTCTTCGTCAGGTGTGCAATATTCATCATACAGATCCTCAGGGATCTCAAATGTAGTGTGCACATCTGACTTCTTCCCTCCTTTTTGAGGTTAATTTCCATCAAACATTTTCTTCACTTGAGGAATATGAACTCTTGAAGATTCTGAAGAGGTACACAGTTTTTCTTCAAGTAGCGCTGCAAATGAGTTAAGTTGATGAGAACCTAGAGATTCATCAGCGGACATGTTGTATGTGTGAATAGAGTATAGGTGCGAGGAATTTGAAGAGGTCATATGCGTTCTTAGAAATTTTGAAGAAAAATATGTGTGAGAAATTTGACCATGGTTGTCTTGAGGAATTTCACTAAGTGTTCTTTGCCTTAGTTTCTAGAGTTGTGCTAATTTGAGAATTCGCACAATTAAGGAATCTTAAAGAAACTCATTACTTAGGGAAATTAATCAAGTATGAGGAGATGAAAGGTGCTTGAGAGTTGGATTTATAACATATAAACACCATTTGAGGAATGTAAAGAGCATTTGAGGATCAAACAAGGGGAGTAAAAGTAAATTTTATTTACCCTGGTGAAGAACACGATGAACTCAGAGATGAGATTGGGAAGTTCGTGCGTTCTGATCTCCCATGCCCTAGCTTGGCAGAGGGACAAAGCTACAGCGGAGACGGGATGAGGATTTCCGCGGCCAGTGCGAGTACGACAACGATGAGGTTGAGGCAGTGAAGCTCTTCCTCACCGGCAACGATGACTTTAGCAGCGGCGCTAGGTTGGAGCTCGGGAGAGGGATGAGATGCGGAGTAACCGAGCACAGTTGATGGCAAGGGGGCATTTATAGAGGAAGTGAAAACTGATCCGCCCGAAGATTTTGGATAGGATTGCCCCTGACCCTTGCTCTCCATGCAACAGGTGTCACCCATGATCTGGGTAGTGGAGATTGTGGAGGATCGTGGGTTATCCAGGCACGGGAATCGGAACTGTTTGAGCGGGAAACGCCGAAAATTTTGGTAGTGAAGATTTCAAAGTTATCGTTCGCAAATTCTTCAGCTGTCAAGGACACAGTGAAGTCTTTGAACGAGTTTCAAAGTAGAACGCATATAAGAATTTGTGAACAGACTTGGTTGAGTTTAGCATAGAGGGGAAAAGGGGTCCGATCACATTCACCTAGATGAAAATCAACTTGAAGAATTAGCAATAAGTGAATGTTGTTGAGGACATTTAAAATTCAAATATAAATATATATATATATATGTATAGTAAATGAAGAACATGAGTTTCAAAGTTTGAAGAATTTGAAAAGTTGAGGAATTTGAAAAACTTGAGGAATTTGCAAATTTGAGGAATTTGATAGTTTGAAGAATTTGCAAAAACAACGAAATGCTCAATTTTGAAGAATTTCAAATTTTGGTTGGTGGCGTGAGCCACCGTATAAGAATGATGATTTAAGACACCACGTACAATTGTCGTAGAGTTTTGATAATCAAATTCTTCGTTAATTTCTTCACACTTAGAGAGTTATTCTTCATTGATTGAAGCAAAACGTTACTTCGTGTGTTGCACATCTAAGTCATCAATTTTGCATAAGTGTTAGGATGTGTGTTCTTCATCAAAGAACATTCGAAGATTCTAAGATATTTAGCTCACACCGTAACTTGCAAAATCTCTTTTCATCCAAGGGCTTTGTGAAGATATCGGCCAGTTGTTCTTCAGTGGGAATGTGGTTGATGGAGATGTCGCCCTTGAGTGCATGATCTCAAAGAAAGTGATGACGAATCTGGATGTGCTTGGTCTTGGAGTACTGAACTGGGTTGTATGCAATCTTGATGGCACTCTCGTTGTCGCAGTAAAGAGGCACATTCTTTAGCTTGATGTCGTAGTCCTTGAGGGTTTGCTTCATCCATAGTAACTGAGCACAACATGAGCCAGACGCAATGTACTCAGCTTCTGCAGTAGAGAGTGAAACGCAGTTCTGCTTCTTCGAGGACCAACAGACTAAGGATCGTCCGAGGAAATGACATGTGCCTGAGGTTGACCTGCGATCCACACGATCTCCAGCATAGTCAGCATCAGAGTATCCGACGAGGTGAAGATTTGATCCCTTGGGATACCACAATCCAAGTGTTGGTGTGTGAGCTAAGTATCGAAGAATATGTTTCACAGCCTTATGGTGTGATTCCTTCGGTGTTGCTTGGAATCGAGCACACATGCAAACACTTAGCATTATATCAGGCCTAGATGCACATAGGTACAATAAGGAGCCAATCATGGAGCGGTATACCTTCTGATCGAAATCTTTACCATTTTCATCAGTACAGAGGTGTCCTTTTGAAGGCATTGGAGTTTTGACGCCTTTGCAATCTTGCATGTCAAATTTCCTCAGAACATCTTTGAGGTATTTCTCTTGTGAGGTGAAAATGCCATTGTCTTGCTGACGAATTTGAAGACCTAAGAAGAATTTCAATTCTCCCATCATAGACATTTGATATTATTCACTCATCATATAGGCAAATTCATCACTGTAACGTTTGTCAATACATCCAAAGATAATATCATCAACATATATTTGGCATATGAACAGTTCATTGTCATAGGATTTCATGAAAAGAGTAGGGTCGAGTGAACCGGGTTTGAAGCCTTTCTTCATGAGGAATTCCTTCAGAGTGTCGTACCACGCCCGAGGGGCCTGCTTGAGGCCATAGAGGGCCTTGTTTAATCTGAAGACTTTGTCAGGATGCTTAGGGTCTTCAAAACCTGGGGGTTGAGCTACATATACTTCTTCCTCAAGCTTACCATTGAGGAATGCACTTTTCACATCCATTTGATATAAGATGATATTATGATGGTTAGCGTAAGCTAGTAATATGCGAATAGCCTCAAGTCTAGCAACAAGTGCAAACGTTTCATCAAAGTCAATTCCTTCAACCTATGTATAGCCTTGGGCTACAAGGCGAGCCTTATTCCTCACCACGAGGCCATTTTCATCTTGCTTGTTGTGGTAGATCCACTTGGTACCTATGATGTTATGCTTGTGAGGATCTGGCCGCTTGACAAGTTCCCACACATTGTTGAGCTTGAATTAATGTAATTCCTCTTGCATAGCTTGAATCCACTCAGGCTCCTTGAATGCTTCATCAACTTTGGTGGGCTCTATGATAGAGGCAAAGGCAAAGTGCCCACAAAAGTTTGTTAAATGTGAAGATTTTGAGTGTGAGAGGACCTGGTGCATTGATGTCATCGATGATTTTGTCAATCTGCACTTCATTTGCTACTCTTGGATGCGCAGGTTGACGAGGCTGTGGATTTTCAACAGCACCATTTTCTTCAGGTATATTAGCATGAGAGTCTTCATTTGTTGGAATGATTTCCTCAGTAGGTATGACATCTTTTGTTGCCTTCAGCTTGATGGATTCCTCAGGAGATTGTTCATCTAACACAGAAGGCAGGTGCTCTCTTTGCGAGCCATTAGTTTCATTGAACTGCACATCTAAAATTTCAACAACCTTTTGTGGTAGGTGTTGAAGACTTTGTAGGTGTGCAAGTCTTTTCCGTAACCAAGCATAAAACCTTCATGAGCTTTCGGTGCAAACTTAGAACTGTGGTGAGGATCTCTAATCCAGCATTTTGCACCAAAGAGTTTGAGATAACTTACATTGAGTTTCTTGCCTGTCATAAGCTCATAAGAAGTCTTCTTGAAGAATTTGTGAAGATCTACCCTATTGATGATATGGCATGCAGTATCAATTGCTTCAGGCCAGAAGCGACGAGGGGTTTTGTATTCGTCAAGCATGGTGCGAGCCATCTCAACGAGTGCCCTGTTTTTGCGCTCCACGATGCCAGTCTGTTGAGGAGTATAAGGGGCAGATAACTCATGAGTAATACCAAGTTCATCAAGATATTCATCAAGATTAGTGTTCTTGAACTCGGTCCCATTATCACTCCTGATATGCTTGATCTTGATGCCGAAGTTGGTAGAGGCCCTTGAAGCAAATCGTCTGAAGACGTCGTGTACTTCATTTTTGTACAGAATAACATGCACCCATGTGTAACGAGAGTAATCATCAACAATGACAAAGCCATACAAACTTGATGCATTTGTTAGTAGGGAGTAATGAGTGGGGCGAAATAGATCCATGTGAAGCAATTCAAAGGGTCGAGTCATGGTCATGATTGTCTTTGAGGGATGCTTGGATCTGGTCATCTTCCGAGATTCACATGCACCGCAGAGGTGGTCCTTGAGGAATTTGACACCCTCGATGCCAATGACATGCTTTTTCTTCACGAGTGTGTGCAGGTTCCTCATACCAGCATGTCCAAGTCGTCGATGCCACAGCCAACCTTCTGAAGACTTTGCAAGTAAGCAAGTGGCAGGTTGAGGACCTGTAGAGAAATCAACAATATACAAGTCTCCTCTCCTAAAGCCTTCGAAGACTTTGGAATTGTCAAATTCCATGATGACAACGCAACGATATTTTCCAAATATGACAACCATATCAACATCACAAAGCATTGAGACAGACATAAGGTTGAACCCGAGGGATTCAACAAGGATCACCTTATCCATGGTTCGGTCCTTTGAGATAGCAACATTACCAAGTCCCAATACCTTGCTTTTTTCCTTTGTCTGCATAGGTGATATGCTTCAGAGGAGATGGAGTGAGTGACAAATTCATCAGTAGATTCTTGTCACCCGTCATGTGGTTTGTGCATCCACTATCGAGAACCCACTCAATGGCTTTTAGAGTATCATCCTTTGAGACTTTTGCCATGAAGCAATAAGTGGGAGCATAATCATCATTGCTGACGTCAGAGTCGTTGGAGTAGTCGTATTCTTCATCATTGAAGATAGACTTGCTGATGAAAGCAGTAGCGAGAGCAAGGCTAGCGACACCAGATTCTGATTCCTCCTCAGATTCTTCATCTTCTTCATATTCTTCAGACTCTTCCTCAGAATCCATTTCCTTGCCGATGAATGCTCGAGCCTTTCTGGAACCATTCTTCCTGTGCTTTGAGGACTTTGAAGATGAGGACTTCGAAGATTTCTTCTTTTTCTTCGAGTCATCAGAACTATCATCCTTGTATTTCTTCTTCTTCTTTGAGTCTTTTTCCGAGAGAGGACAATCAGAGATAAAGTGGCCAGGCTTCTTGCAACGATGACATGTTCTCTTTTTGTATTCTTCTGAGGAATCTGATTTCCTCAAGCCACTTTTTGATGACTTTCCAAATCCACCTCTTCTTGAGAACTTCTTCTTTAGATGAGGAAATTGCTTTTGCCTTCAGAGCATGAGATCTTCCATAGCTTGGCCCGTAGAGGTCTCTTTTCTCAGTTTATTGGAATTCATGAGTATTGAGTCTCTCAAGAATATCAGCAGGATCAAGAGCTTTGTAGTCTCCACGTTCTTGGATCATCAAAACCAGAGTATCAAATGAGGAATCGAGAGATTGTAGCAGTTTCTTCACCACTTCATGGTCAGTGATATCAGTGGCACCCAGTGCTTGATGTTCATTTGATATATCTGTGAGGCGATCAAATGTTTGTTGAACATTTTCATTGTCAAGCGTCTTGAAGTGGTTGAAGAGATTGCGAAGAACATCAACACGAGAGTCACGTTGAGTGGAAACACCTTCGTTGACTTTGGACAACCTATCCCAAATAAGCTTAGCACACTCCAAAGCGCTTACTCTGCCATACTGACCTTTGCTCAGATGGCCACAGATGATATTCTTTACTTGAGAATCGATTTGCTTGAATCTCTAAACATCAGCAGCTGTGACAGTGGGAGCGACAGAGGGCACACCATTTTCCACAACATACCAGAGATCGTTGTCAATAGCTTCAAGGTGCATACGCATCTTGTTCTTCTAGTAGGGGTAGTCCGTCCCATCGAAGGTGGGACAACCCGCTGAGACCTTGATTATACCTGCAGTCGACATAACTAGAACTCCAGGTGGTTAAACGAAAATCACATAGAGCGAGGGAGTACCTGCTCTGATACCAATTGAAAGTGCGTTATATCGACTAGAGGGGGGTGAATAGGCGATTTTTACAAATTCATCACTTGAGGAATTTCAACTTTGAGGAATTTGAAATGCGATGAATAACTAGCAGCGGAATAAGTACTCAAGTGCATGAGGAACATAGTAACAGTATAGTCTTCATGATGAAAAGTAACATGCACAAATAGAGAGTAGCGCGATAATGGATAAGTAGTGATGAACAAGGCAACTTGAAGAATTTGAGGTGAGGAATTTGTGGTAAGTCTTCAGGGTATACTTCCAAAACCCTCACAAACTTGTCACCCAGCGATCCACAATTTACTGCTGGATGCTCTAGACCAAGGTCACTTCGTGGTCCCCAATTGACTGCAGGAGCACTAGACTATGACGCCTAACCGTCTAGAGGATGCACAGTCCTCAAAAGTAACAAGCGTCGGTTCCACACAGGAATTTCTTCAGTGATGCTCAATCACTATGGGTTTTGTGGTTTGATTGTAGGTTTTTTCTCACTAATGATTTTCTCTCAAAGTCCTTACAGGATGGGTTGCTCTCAAATGACAAGTGTCAGTTCTCTCTTAGAGCAGCCAACCAGCTAGTGGTTGTGAGGGTCAGCTATTTATAGCCAGGGTGCAACCTGACATGATAAGACATAAATTCCCCCAATGATATGACCGTTATGTGGATAAGAACGATTGGGGACAGTTGGCGCTAAGCACAGCAACGGTCGGAATTTCGAACCATGACAGTCCTTAGCCTATCATGATCCTCACTTGTAGGTAATTCACACTGGCAAAATCCTAACTCCTTAGTCAGATCAATTTCCTCAGAGACCAGAAGAACTTAGTCTCTGTCACTGAAGAACTTGTCTTAACTGTAATAGATTTCCAAGGGCTTCACTCGAAGGATTGTATGGGTTGAGGATTTTGGAGTTGAGCATCAGTTGGAAATTTTCCTTAGTATTACCTTGGCCCCCTTGAACTGTACGATGTTTCCTATGACTCAAATAAAGGAAATGAAACTACGAAAACAAAAGTATACACGCTTCATATTCCTCGTTCATATCTTCAAGGTCACACTAACTTCTTCATTTTCAAAATCTTCACAAAGTCTTCACTAAAGTCTTTAGAAAGTCTTTAGAAAGTCTTGAGCAAAGTCTTCACTTGAAGACATACATTTTTAGGGGTCGATAATCTCCGAATATATCAAACTCCTCATCGACTTATAGAGCCTGTGTACACTCACAAACACATTAGTGGCTTAACCTATAAGTCTTCAATACACCAAAATCACTAAGGGGCACTAGATGCACTAACAGACATCATCATCATCTCCCTCTTGCTTGTCACGGCCATGGGCGGGCCATTCTTTTAGTTGCTTGGGCTTGCTGCGGTGACCCCCTCGGCCAACATGCTTCTTGCTGGAACCTCGGCACTATCCTGGCCTTTCTCCTTGTCTCGCCTCACATACTCGGCTTTTTGCTTCTCGGCAAGCTGCTCAACTTGCCGGCAGTCTTGGAGATTGTGGCCTTTGGTGAAATGGATCTTGCAATACTGCTTGCTGGAGCCTTCTGGCTTGCCGGCAGCCGCCATGGCATGGCAGGAGGCGCACTCATCATTGCTGGGGTCATCAACCTTGCCCTTCTTGGTGGCGTCGGGGTTGTTGGATCCCTTGAAGGCAAGTATGGTCTTGCCCTTGCGCTTCTTGTTCCGCCGCCGGCCCTTCTTTGCCGGGGTAGCGGTGTCTTCATCTTCAGAGTCGACCCCTGTGCCGGCGTCTTCACCGGGGAGTCTTCTCCCTTCTTCAGCCCGAGCACATTTGTCTGGCAAAGCGTAAAGCTCGGCGACGTCCCCAACTCTGTTCATCGCCAGCTCTTCCCGCATCATGAGATTGGGCACATTCTGATGGAACGCGCTGATAACAATGGCAGATGAACGTCTGGGATGTTGTGATGCACGCAGCTAAACCTTTGGATGTATTTGTGTAAAGTTTCACCCTCCTTCTGAGGGATGATGTGTAGATCACTCTCTTGGCCAGGAGCTTGATGACCTCTTGTGAAGGCGCCAACAAACTCGTGGCACAAGTCTGCCCAGGAGGCGATGGACCCCTCTGGCAAGTGCATCACCCACGACCTGACGTTGGGCTTAAGCAGCAACGAGAAGTAGTTGGCGATTATCTTGTCGTCGCGACCCCCGGCAGCTTGAACCGCAATAGTGTAGATGCTTAGGAACTCCAACGGATGAGTCTTGCCATCATACCTCTCCGGGACCTCTAGCTTGAACGTGCGGGAGTTGGGCCACTGGACTTGCCACAGCTCATGGGTAAACGCTGGACAACCCACCTCATAAGGTAGGATGACAAGATACCCTGGCACAGACTTGTCTACAGTGGGCCCAGCGCGCCTATCAGACTGGAGGCGCGCTTCCTGCCGCCGCTCGATTGCAGCTCGAGCATCTTCCTTGCCACCTTCTCTAAGAACTTGACGCTGATCGCGGTGTGTCCGTGGGTCAGACGACGCCGTCGAGTAACCATCATAAGCGTCGGTCAGTCAAGTCAGTGACCGGCGATGTTGCTGCAGAGGAGAGTGCGCTGAAGTTGCGCCGCCTCCGGCCCTCTCACCACTGGCGTGAGCCGGCTCGATGGACCAAATCTTATCTGTGTGGATGAGGTGGCTCTGAATGGTGGCTCGCCATTCGTCAAGCTTCTTTGCAGCAGGAGGGAAGTTTAGGAGTAGCTGCGCCTGCGCCATCGCTTCCTCCGACGTGCTCGGAAGCGAACGGCGCAAGGAACGCGAGGTGCTCTGACACCTAACCGTGTTAGAAGGAGCAACATCGCGGTCCCGCGTTGGCATGCCACTCCCGCTTGCATGCTGGTGAGCATGCTGGTCCTATGCATCTTGGGAATGGTGCGCAAGAGCTTTCCCGTGGGGACGTTGAGAATTGCGAGCGCCGTGGCATGACTCTCCACACGCGTCCTGAGAAGGTTGCGACGTAGGCGCTGGCGTGGGTGCCCTGGAAGATACCCTTCCGCCCCCGGAGTTTGCTGTAGCACCCGCAGGCGATACCCCTCTATCCTAAGATCCAGGGGTGTGGGGGTTCCCACCGCCGCCATGGGCATCTCTGCGGAGAGCGTCGCCGCTTGCTTGGCCTTGGTCACCGGAGCGTCGCGAAAGTTCCAAACCTACGCAGATACAGGGACGACGGACGTGGATGGGCCAACTGTTGTCAGACCCTTCTTCTTGGGGGCCATGGCGATGATGAGTATGAAGAAACCGATGCGCTGATTACGAGAACGGGTTCGCACGACCTATATTTCCCCCTACATGGCGCGCCAAAGATGTCGTGGGGAATGAACACTTATGGCTCATAGGGACCCCTTTCGGTTCAGCAGGTGGAGACTCGTACAAAGAGCCGGTCTGGTGAACAACACGTGGGGATCTTTACCCATGTTCGGGCCGCACGGATGTGTAAAACCCTACTCCTGATTGGTTGTATTGAGAGTGTTCTTAGGGTTCTAGCTACAGGAGCGCTATGAGCAGCCTCCACGCATGTGAGCTAGAAAGTCCCAAAAGTCGAAAAGTCCTCCACTGTATCGCCCTGGGCCTCCTTTTATACTCTGCAGGGGATCCTAACAGTGGCGTACAGTGTGTAGACACGGTGTACAGAGCTACAATGCTATCATACCTAACACCGAGGGAGTAGGATAGGCGCATTTAATGCACCGTCGGGCATCTCTGTCTAGCAGTGGGACCGGATGGGAGCCCGTCCCGTCGGCACCGCTTAGACCCCTCCATCGTCGATGTCGCGACACGCGTCTAGGTGGATCGACACCTGGCCCATGCGCTGGCGGGGCCTTGCCGAGGCCTTGCCTTGTAGGGACCTTGCTTTACCTGGGGGCTCAATAGCCCTCCCGACAAGACCTTGTCGATGGTCTTGATTCTCCTTTGTTGATATCTGGTAAGTCCCTGCTGGGCCTTGCTGCCAGGGTGGCTACTACTGCTCGTGCACGAGTAAGGGGCACTCGAGAGCCCAAAACTCTAGTGCACCGACAATGGCTGAAAATAGAAAATCAGTAGGGTGTAAAAGGCTGCATCCTAGAATATAAAAGGCTGAATTGTTGGGCTAGGGCCATGTATCTACCGAAAATTAATAGGAAATATATATATTAAATGGGCTGAATTATTGGACTTGACCCATATAAACAAATAAACTGGACCGGGCTGATTATAACCAACGACCAATTCAATTGGTCACAATTTTGCCACGCCAGATCCCACATGGTCTGGGCAAGCTGCCAGTGAACAAAACAATTGGTCGTAAAATCCACGACCTTTTATTTTGGTTGTAACCTTCTACGACCATTTCCCAAGAAAGTTCGTTAAGTTTCATTAAAGACGGCCAGCTTTTGACCAACTGTTTTTGGTCACAAAAAGTTTGCAAATGAAAAACAATGACCATTCAATGACCAATATTGATGGTCAAAAGTTGACATGTTTCTTGAAGTGAATCCATAACTCCGATTGGGCTGAAATTTTGAGAGGAATTTTATCTACTTGTTGGCTTCCTTACGGCCAAAGAAGAGTCCCAGCCGACTTACGGGGTGACCACAACCTCACCCGGTGCACCCAAGGGTAGGTGTTGTGCTATGTGTGCTTCTTGGCCTCTCGAGCACCGTCTTGCATTGATTCCTTTTAACCAATATCACATATCACTACTAGAGTCAGGTGCTTTGCCGTCTGCCATTGCGGACAGCAAAGGGTAGGTCAATTGATGGAAAAGCCTTTGCCGTCGTCTAGCAGACGGCCACATTTTCGACACTGTGAACTTCAGTAAAGAGGTGCTTCACCGTTAGCCTGGGCGCAACGGACGACAAATACTTTTTTTCGTCAGGCTGCGGACGACAAAGCTACTGGAGGGCCTACCACTTCAGCTAGCCCCATTAGTAGCTAACAGAAGACTTTGTTGTCTGCCACCGACAGCAAAGAGGTAAAACCCTTTGCTGTCAGCCCCCGGATGGCCAAGCTACATGGCCCTTTGCCGTTAGATCCTGGACAGCCAAGCCACATGCTCCTTTGCCGTCTGCCCCAGACGGCAAAGAGACCAAATGGCCCCAGGTCTGGTACTCCCAAGTTGCATAGGTGAGTGACACGTGCCACCTTTGCCGTCGGTGGCAAATGGCAAAGGGGCTTTGCTGTTAGTGGCAGACGTCAAAGAGGCAATATTGCCCCTATTTTTTCTATTTTTTGTAATATCCAACAATTTTCACATGCAAAATATGATATATATATATATATTTCACAATAACTATATTCTTGCCATACTAATGATCATCCAAGAAGCGTAAGTATCATCCAACAACAATCACAAGCACAAGTATCATCCAACAACAAGCATAAGCACAAGTATCCAACAAATATACCAAATCAAAAGTATCAAATGTCACATTGTTCACCATATTACAATAGTAGCAAGTTTAACATTGTTCATTGATACAAAATCAAGTAACACAAGCACAAGCAATCCATCAATGCAAGCTTCCATGAAGTGACTCTAATCTTCAAAATGGGAAATACGAAAGTGAGATGAAGAAGACTAGAAGAAGAAGATGATGATGATGAAGAAATGTTTTCTTCTCTATCTCTTTCTCCTCTTGTTTTTTCTTCTTATTGCTTATTTGTGTCATTCGGGCAAAATTGGAAGACGGATAGGTCTTTCGAGGTTTGCCTCACAGTGTGTATGGTTCGCACTCACTCACACTTATATGGTGGTGTTTGTTGGTGGACACTACCTAACACTAATATTTCGACAGTTGGTGATGGTCGTTTCCCCTTCTCCTCTCGCGCAATATACCAAGGTATATATGGAGAGAAGGAGAAGAATAAACGTCCCCCGCGACAACAGTCGGGATTCCTCCATCAAGAAGAGACATGTAACTCTCACAAGGAGCTCCGACAAACAAAAATCATGTGATTTTGTATAAGTGCTAAGTTTATCTTTCTTTGAGAAAATGAGCCAAGTAAGTGGCATATTGGGGCTTACCTTCCTCGTCACCACGGAGGTGAAGCACCAGGGTTGCTCGGGCCGGTTTCACCTGGAGAAGGCTGCCCTGGAGAAGGGTCCTGCGATGTGACTCCAGAGTTATGTTACACCAAAGATTATTTGCAATGTCTAGTTAGGATGATGACACTGAAAAGATCATTGCATTCAAATGAAACTCACCATTGCAGCCGTGGTAGTGACTGGCATCAACGGAGGGATCTGGCGGTTCTTCTCGCACATAGTCTGCACATTTGGTTTTCACAAGTCAATGGTATTTGTTATTAATGAAACGAACTTTAAATGCAAGATTTGAAAAATATGAAGTAGAAACTTACCACGAAGAGCTCATAGATGGCTGGTAAGGCGCATCACTCCCTGACCTCTCCTTCTCCATCAACCTAGTCGTCCTCCCCTCAATCTCCTTCTCCTTCGCCGCCATAAGCACCTATGTTGCCTCTCTCTCTCTTTCTGAATAGCATCCTGCAACACAAATCCTCATTAGCATTCTAATCATCTTTGTTCACACACACAACGTAATGAGGAAAGATATCTGAGTCCATATAACTAACCTCGATGGCGAGCTCGACTGGTCGTGGATGAGGCCTTATCTCAGGACAGGAGCTCGTTTGGCATGCTTTGATCTTCAAGAGAGTGTTAGGACAACATTGATACGTCTCCAACTTATCTATAATTTTTTATGATGACAGGCTATTGTATTATCTGTTTTGGATGTTTTACATGCATTAATATGCTATTTTATATTATTTTTGGGACTATCCTATTAATCTAGAGCCAAGTGCCAGTTTATGTTTTTCCCTTGTTTTTGTGTTTTGCAGATATGGAATATTAAACAGAGTCCAAACAAAATAAAACCTGCGGAAGAAATTTTTCTAGAAGGAAACAAGTCATCCAAGCTTGGAGTGCACGTCAGGGGAGGAGCCACGACGCCACAAGTTTGCTAGGTGTAGGCCCCCCTAATTCTTGGCCTATAAATACCCATATATTCCCCCAACATCAGAACGAGCCATGAAAATACTTCTCCACCGCCGGAAGCTTCCGTTCTCGAGAGATCCAATCTTGGAGCCTTTTCCGATAATCTATCGAAGGGGGTTTCAATCATGGAGGGCATCTACATCAAGTCCATTGCCCCTCCGATGATGCATGAGTAGTCCACCACAAACCTATGGGTCCATAGCTAGTAGCTAGATGGCTGCTTCTCTATCTTTGATCTTCAATACCATGTTATTCATGATCTTCATGGAGATCTATCCGATGTAATCCTCTTTTGTGGTGTGTTTGTCAAGATCCGATGAATTGTGAGTTTATGTTCAGATTATCCATGAATCTTATTTGAATCTCCTCTGATTTCTTATATGCATGATTTCATATCCTTGCAAGTCTCTTCGAGTTATTCGTTTGGTTTGGCCAACTAGATTGGTAATTCCTGTAATGGGAGAAGTGCTAGGTTTTGGGTTCAATCTTGCGGTGTACATGCCCAGTGACATAGTAGGGTTAGCAAAGCACGTATTGTATTGTTGCCATAAAGGGTAAAAAGATGGGGTTTTCATCATATTTCTTGAGTTTATCACTCTACATCATGTCATCTTTCTTAATGCGTTACTCTGTTCTTCGTGAACTTAATACTCTAGATGCAAGCAGGAGTTGATCGATGTGTGGAGTAATAGTAGTAGATGCAGGATCATTTCAATCTACTTGTCACGAACGTGATGCCTATTGCATGATCATTGCCTTGGATAAGTACATGATTATTCGCTTTTCTATCAATTGCTTGACAGTAATTTGTTTACCCACCATGATATTTGCCTTCAAGAGAGAAGCCTCTACTGAAACCTATGGCCCCCGGGTCTATTTTCCATCATATATTTTCAGATATATACCTTGCTGCAATTTATTTATCTTTTACTTTCCGCACTTGTTTACATCTATCTCTTTCAAATCTAATCCTTGCAAATAACCGTGAAGGGATTGACAATCCCTTCATAGCGTTGGGTGCAAGAGTTTGATTGTTTGTGTAGGTGCAACCATTAGTGACTTGCTTGTTCCTCCTACTAGATTGATATCTTGGTTCTCAACAACTGAGGGAAATACTTATCTACTTTGCTGCATCACCCTTTCCTCTTCAAGGGAAAACCAATGCAAGCTCAAGAGGTAGCAAGAAGGATTTCTGGCGCCATTGCCGGGGAGGATACACATCAAGCCTACCAAGTACCCATCACCAACTCATCTCTTGCATTTACTTTATTTGCCATTTGCCTCTCGTTTTCCTCTCCCCCACTTCTAAAATGATTTTCAGAAAATACCAATTTTTTTTGCCTTTTTGTTCCTGCTTCTTTCGTTTGCCTTTTGTTTGCTTGGGTGTTAGATCGCTGCTCGTCTTAATGGCGTGACCAAAAACTTTTGATCCTTATCTTAGGAAGCTGGAAGATATTGGGGATAATGCTAAGAGATTCATGTCACTCCAATTTGACCATAATAATTTCTTTAGAAACGAGCTTAAAGAAGAAATCAGTATGTTTGAATATATGAACAAAGAACTTGATGATATTTCTAAGGAGTTTTATGGTTTGAAATCTCAGTTTTCTCATCTTGAATACTTAGTAGGCCAAATTTTTGATAAACAAGCTACCTTATTCAATAAAATGGCCGCTAAACGAGAATCTTTTAATAATAATGAAGATCCAAAAGTGATTTATGTGACTCCTATTGAATCTTTGTTTTCCAATATAAATCTTGATAATGATGGGACTAGAGATAAGTTAACTTTAGCTAAAAGGCGTCCCAATATTTTGGAGTCTATAGATCTTAATGCTATGATTGATAAAAGTGGGATTGAAGAGGTCAAAACTTTAAATAGCAATGAACCCACTCTTTTGGATTTAAAGGACTTTAATTATGATAGTTTCTCTTTGATTTTGTTGTATTTCCTTGTTGTAATCCATGATGAATTCTCCTCATGCTTATAGTCAAAATAAGACTTTTACTAAACATATAGTTGATGCTATGATGAAATCTTTCGAAGAAAAACTTGAGCTAGAAGTTTCTATTCCTAGAAACCTTCATGATGAGTGGGAACCTACTATTAAGATTAAAATCAAAGATTATGAGTGCCATGCTTTGTGTGATTTGGGTGCTAGTGTTTCCACGATTCCGAAAATTTTATGTGATGTGCTAGGTTACCATGATCTTGATCATTGTTCTCTAAATTTGCATCTTGCGGATTCCACTATTACGAACCCTATGGGAAGGATTAATGATGTTCTTATTGTTGCAAATAGGAATTATGTGCCCATAGATTTGATTGTTCTTGATATAGATTGCAATCCTACATGTCATATTATTCTTGGTAGACCTTTCCTTAGAATGATTGGTGCAATTATCGACATGAAAGAAGGAAACATTAGATTCCAATTTCCCTTAAGGAAAGGCATGGAACACTTTCCTAGAAAGAAAATAATACTGCCTTATAAATCTATTGTGATAGCTACTTTTGGGTTACATACCAAACATGATAATACCTAGATCTATTGCGTTTTGCCTAGCTAGGGGCGTTAAACAATAGCGCTTCTTGGGAGGCAACCCAATTTTATTTTTGTGTTATTTTTTTGATTCTGTTTTTGAGTGTTTTTCACATTATTACTTATGTAGTAACTGTGTTTTGTTGTTCTAATTAGTGTTTGAGCCAAGTAAAACCTTTGGGGTGATCTATGGTAATTGTTGAATTGAACTTGCTCAAAAATAAAAACTTTTGCGCTAAGTCCAAAAATTTTCAATTTTTTTAGAGCATCGAATTGATTTGAAATTTTTCCAAAAGATTGATTTATAAATTTCTAATTGTTCAGTAGTTTTTGAGTTACAAAAGTATACGAAGTTTCCAGATTGCTATAGACTGTTCTGTTTTTGACAGATTCTATTTTCTTTGAGTTGTTTGCCTATTTTGATGAATCTATGGGTTTTATCATGTGGTATGAGCCATTGATATGTCTCCAATGTATCTATAATTTTTCATTGTTCCATGCTATTATATTATCTGTTTTGAATGTTTTATACGCATTAATATGCTATTTTATATTATTTTTGGGACTAACCTATTAATCTAGAGCCTACTGTAAGTTCCTGTTTTTTCCTTGTTTTTGAGTTTGCAGATAAGGAATTTTAAACGGAGTCCAAACGGAATAAAATATCCGAAAAGATATTTTCTAGAAAATATGGAAGCCACGCGACTTGAGAACCAAGGTAGAGGAGCTGCCACGGGGCCACAAGCCTGCTTGCCGCGACCAGGGGGTACCCCGCACCGGGCAGGCTTGTGGGCCCCTGGCACCTCCCCTAACCATTATATTTGGCCTATAAATACCCAACTATTCCATCATTATTAGAACGACCCATGAAAACACTTTTCCGGCGCCAGAAGCCTCAATTCCCGAGAGATCCAATCTTGGAGCCTTTTCCGGTAATCTGCCGGAGGGGGATTCAGATCTAAAACCAAAAATACCTTGCTGCATTATTTTTACCTTGTGTTTTACTTTCCGTTCAAGCAATCTATTCTTTCTATCTCTATCAGATCTCATCCTTGCAAATAACCATGAAGGGATTGACAACCCCTTTATAGCGTTGGGTGCAAGAGTTTGATTCCTTGTGCAGGTATATGTATTGGTGGCCCACTTGTATCTCCTACTGGATTTATACCTTGGTTCTCAAAAACTGAGGGAAATACTTATCTACTTTGCTTCATGAAACCGTTCCTCTTCACGGGAAACCAACGCATGCTCGAGAAGTAGCAAGAAGGATTTCTGGCACCATTGCCGGGGAGATATATAGGAAGTCAAGAATACCAAGTACCCATCACAAACTCATCTCTTGCATTTACATTATTTGCCATTTGCCTCTCGTTTTCCTCAACCCCACTTCTAAAACGATTTTTGAAAAGATTTGTTGTTTTATTCGCCCTCTTCCATTCGCCTTTTTGTTCTATGTTTGCTTGTGTTGCCATGTGCCTTCTATTTGCTTGCATCTTCGCTTGCTAAATATCTATTGATATGGATCCACATCCACTTTCTAATCTTTTCAAAATACCAAATTGTGATGAACTAATTGCTAGTGAGTTGAGTGCACTTGATTATCTCTATGAAGGTTTGTTTGAAAATCATGAATCTAAAAAATTTGATGAATAAGAAAATCATGAAGTGATTCACGATGTTTTGTTGAATGAAAAGCATGATTGCAATGATATTGTTATAAATTTTATTAATGTCAATTATGTTAATGATATGCAAAACTACAAGCTTGGGGATGCTATATTTGATGAGTTTGCCATGACCACTACTCATTGCAATGATCATGATTGGGGTGATAATGCTTCTTATGATCTTGATAATTTATGTAATGCTCATGATGAATATGATATTGAAAGTGGTTTGGAAGAGTTTAAACTTTAGGCATTATTGATCCCACTATTTTGGAGAGTGTTCAATCTTATGATTTTTTTGATAAATGTGGGTTTGGAGAGGTCATGACTTTAGTTAATGATAATCCCACTATTTTGGAAGACCATCAACTTTGCATGCATGTGGATTATGAAGAGAAAATTTTATATGATAGTTATATTGTTGAATTCCTTCATGATTCTACTGAAATTTATTAAGAGGGAGGAACATATGCTTGTAGGAATTGCAATAATATCAAGTTTCCTCTCTATGTGTTCAATGTTTTGAAGTTATGTTTGTTTTGCCTTCCTATGCTAGTTGATTCTTGCTCCCATAAATTGTTTGCTCACAAAATCCCTATGCATAGGAAGTGGGTTAGACTTAAGTGTGCTTGTCATGATATTCATGATGCTCTCTTGGATGTTTCAAATACTTCTTTTTATGTTAGCATCTTTGAAATCATTATGCCTAGCTAGGGGCATTAAACAATAGCGCTTGTTGGGAGGCAACCCAATTTTATTTTGCTTTTAGTTTTTTTGCTTATGTTTTGGTGTGTTTGGCACATTATTACATCTGTAGTAATTGTGTTTTTGTGTTTAAATTAGTGTTTGGGCCAAGTAACCTTTGGGGTGATATATGGTAGTTGTTGATTTGATCTTGCTGGAAAACATAAACTTTTGCGCTCAGTCCAAGATGTTTCTGAATTTTGCAGAGCGTCAAATTGATCTGAAATTTTTACAAACGATTTATATAAAAATTTCCCTAGCTTTCCTAATTGTTCATAATTTTTACATTTCCATAAGTATTCGAAGTTTACAGATTGCTACAGACTATTCTATTTTTGACAGATTATGTTTTCTTTGTATTTTTTTGCTTATTTTGATGTATCTATGGGTCGTATCGGGGGGTATGAGTCATGGAGAAGTTAGATTACAGTAGTTATTACACAAATATAAATAATGAATGAGTTCACAATTGTACCTAAAGTGGTGATTTATTTTTCTTATATTAACGGATCTCATGAGTTTTCTGTTGAGTTTTGTGTTGTGAAGTTTTCAAGTTTTGGGTGAAGATTTGATGGACTATGGAATAAAGAGTGGCAAGAGCCTAAGCTTGGGATGCCCATGGCACCCCAAGTCATATTAAAGGATACCAAAGAGCCTAAGCTTTGGGATCCCCCAAAAGGCATCCCCTCTTTCGTCTTCAATCCATCGGTAAATTTTTACACAAGATTGATATACAAATCATACTAGTTTTTCCGAATTTTTTGAATTATCTAAGTATTTGAAGTTTACAGATTGCTACAGATTGTTCTGTTTTTGACAGATTCTATTTTTTGTGTGTTGTTTGCTTATTTTGATGTATCTATGGGTTGTATCAGGGGGTATGAACCATGGAGAAGTTAGAATACAGTAGGTATTACACAAATATAAATAAATAATGAGTTCACAATAGTACCTAAAGTGGTGATTTATTTTTCTTACACTAATGGATCTCATGAGTTTTGTTTTGAGTTTTGTGTTGTGAAGTTTTCAAGTTTTGGGTGAAGATTTGATGGACTATGGAATAAGGAGTGGTAAGATCCTAATCTTGGGGATGCACAAGGCACCCCAATCCATATTCTAGGATACCAAAAAGGCTAAGCTTAGGGATGCCCTGGAAGGCATCCCCTCTTTCGTCTTCAATCCATCAGTAAATTTACTTGAGGCTATATTTTTATTCACCACATGATATGTGTTTTGCTTGGAGCGTTTTTTATGATATGAGTCTTTGCTTGTTAGTTTGCCACAATCATCCTTGTTGCACACATATTTAGAGAGAGACACGCTGAACCATGAAAATTTGTTAGAATACCCTATATGCTTCACTTATATCTTTTGAGCTAGGCAATGTTGCTCTAGTGCTTCACTTATATCTTTTTAGAGCATGGTGGTGTTATATTTTATAGAAATTATCGAACTCTCGTTGCTCACTTATATTATTTTGAGAGTTTCTTAAAACAACATGGTAATTTGTTTAGGTTATGAATTTAGTCCTGATATAATGGCATCCAAGAGGGATATAATAAAAACTTTCATACTAAGTGCATTAACAACTATGAGAAGTTGGATTCCTTGCATATAGTTTTGAGATAATAGGGATGGTAATATGAGAGTCGTGATAGTGAGTAGTTGTGAAATGAAGTGATACGTGTGTTAAAGCTTGTGATTCCTGTAGCATGCACGTATGGTGAACCGCTATGTAACGAAGTCGGAGCATGATTTGTCTAATTATTGTCGACCTTTGTGTGAGGGTCGGGAGCACGCGATGGTTAACTCCTACCAACCTCTCCCCTAGTAGGATGCATCTAATGCTTTGTTTGATGACTAATAGACTTTTGCAATAAGTATGTGAGTTCTTTATGACTAATGTGAATCCATGGATTATACGCACTCTCACCATTCCATCTTTACTAGCCTCTCTAGTACCGCGCAACATTTGCCAGTACATCAAACCCTCCTTCCTCAAAACAACCACCATATATTCCTCAAAATAGCCACCACACATACCTATTATGGCATTTCCATAGCCATTCCGAGATATATTGCCATGCAACTTCCACCATGTAGTTTTTCTATGACTTGCATCATCACTTCATATTGCATATAGAGTTTTATCTTGTCGTAGGAATCGAGTTGTAATTTATTTTTCTTTGAGTTATAAGTAAATAAAAGTGTGATGATTTTTCGTTAATAGAGCATTGTCCCATGAGAGAAAAGGATGATGGAGGCTATGACTCCCTCACAAGTTGGGACGAGTATCCAGACTTTACAAAAAATAAAAGAGGCCAGCGAAGCCCAAACAAAAAAAATAAAAGAGGCCAAAGAACCCCACCAAAATAAAATAATGAGAGAAAGAGAGAAGGAACAATTGCTACTATCTTTTTCCACACTTGTGCTTCAAAGTAGCACCATGATCTTTATGATAGACAGTCTCCTATTTTGTCACTTTCATATAACTAGTGGATATTCATTTTGCACGACCACTTAGTTTTATTTTTGAGCTTTGATACACTTATATCTCTAAGTGCATTTGTTGCATGGCAATCCCTACTCACTAATATTGATATCTATTGATGGGCGTCTCCATAGCCCGTTGATATGCCTAGTTGATGAGAGACTATCTTCTCCTTTTTCCTTGCACCCCCACCATATTCTATTCCGCCTATAATTTTATATCCATGGCTCACGCTCATGTATTGCGTGAGAGTTGAAAAGGTTTGAGAACACCAAAAGTGTGATACAATTGCTTGACTTGTTCATCGGGGTTGTGCATGATTTAGATACTTTGTCTGGGGAAGATGGAGCATAGCCAGACCATATGATTTTGTAGGGATAACTTTCTAAGGCCATGTTATTTCGAAAGGACACGACTACCTTGTTGGTGTGCTCGAAGTATTACTGTTTTTATGTAAATATTAGACTATTGTCTTGAATCTAAAGGATCTAAATATTCATGACACAATAAAGAATATTACATGGATAAATATGTTGGGTAGAATTCCGCATAAAAAAATCTGTTTTTATCATTTACCTACTCGAGGACGAGCAGGAATTAAGCTTGGGGATGTTGATATGTCTCCAACGTATCTATAATTTTTGATTTTTCCATGCTATTATATTATATGTTTTGGATGTTTTATATGCATTAATATCCTATTTTATATTATTTTTGGGACTAACCTATTAATCTAGAGCGTAGTGCTAGTTTCTGTTTGTTCCTTGTTTTTGAGTTTGCAGATAAGGAATATTAAACGGGGTCCAAACGAGATAAAACCTCCAGAAAGATTTTTTTGGAAAATATGGAAGCCACGAGACTAGAGAACCAAGGCAAAGGAGCTGCCACGGGGCCACAAGCCTGCTTGCCGCGGCCAGTGGGGTACCTGGCGCCGCGCAGGCTTGTGGGCCCCTGGCACCTCCCCTAACCCTAATCTTCGGCCTATAAATACCCAAATATTCCATCATTATTAGAACGAGCCATGAAAACACTTTTCCGCCGCCAGAAGCCTCCGTTCCCGAGAGATCCAATCTTGGAGCCTTTTCCGGTAATCTGCCGGAGGGGGATTCGATCATGAAGGGCTCGCTTATATCTCCCACTGGATTGATAACTTGGTTCTCAAAAACTGAGGGAAATACTTATCTACTTTGCTACTTCAAACCGTTCCTCTTCATGGGAAACCAACACATGCTCGAGAAGTAGCAACCATGGAGAAGTTAGATTACAGTAGGTATAACACCAACATAAATAAAGAATGAGTTCA
The DNA here is from genome assembly GCA_022496015.1 of Hordeum marinum. Classification (NCBI taxonomy): domain Eukaryota; kingdom Viridiplantae; phylum Streptophyta; class Magnoliopsida; order Poales; family Poaceae; genus Hordeum; species Hordeum marinum. Next base: position 259,353,991 of record CM039674.1, on the reverse strand, counting down.
CAACAGCACCTAAAGTGGTGATTTATTTTCTTATACTTACGGATCTCACTAGTTTTCTGTTAAGTTTTGTGTTGTGAAGTTTTCAAGTTTTGGGTAAAGATTTGATGGACTATGGAATAAGGGGTGGCAAGAGCCTAAGATTGGGGATACCCAAGGAACCACAAGTCATATTGAAGGATGCCAAAGATCCTAAGCTTGGGTATGCCCCGGAAGGCATCCCCTCTTTCATCTTCAATCCATCGGTTACTTGAGGCTATATTTTTATTCAATACATGATATGTGTTTTGCTTGGAGCATCTTGTATGATATGAGTATTTGCTTGTTAGTTTGCTGCAATCATCCTTGCTGCACACATATTTTGAGAGAGACACGCTGAATCATGAATTTATTAGAATACTCTATGTGCTTCACTTATATGTTTTGAGTTGGGTAATTTTGCTCTATGTGCTTCACTTATATCTTTTAGAGCACGGGGGTGTTTGCGTTTTTATAGAAATACTTGAACTCTCGTACCTCACATATATTATTTTGAGAGTTTCTAAAACAGCAGGGTAATTGGTCTAGGTTATGAATTTAGTCCTAATATGATAGACATCCAAAAGAGATATAATATAAACTTCCATATTAAGTGCATTGAGTATTTATGAGAAGTTTGATTCGTTGCATAAAGTTCTGAGATATAAAGATGGTAATGTTAAGAGACATGTTAGGAAGTAAATTGTGATTTGGTAAAAATCTTTTGTAAAGGTTTGTGATTCGCGTAGCATGCGCGTATGGTGAACCGGTATGTAAGGAAGTCGGAGCATGACTTGTTTATAGATTGTCTACCTTTGTGTGAGGGTCGGGGGCGCGTGATGGTTTACTCCTACCAACCTCCCCCCTAGGAGCATGCGTTTAATGGTTTGCTTCATGACTAATAGACTTTTGCAATAAGTATGTGAGTTATTTATGACTAATGTTGAGTCCATGGATTATACGCACTCTCACCCTTCCACTTTTTCTAGCCTTTCTAGTACCGCACAACTTTCGCCGGTGCAACAAACACTTTCCTCAAAAGAGCCACCATATACTTTCCTCAAAACAGTCACCATATATCTTTCCTCAAAACAGACACCATACCTACCTATTATGGCATTTCCATAGCCATTCTGAGACATATTGCCATGCAATTTCCACTGTTTCCTTTTATGACATGCACCATCACTTCTATATTACATATAGAGTCATATTGTGTCATAGGTATTGAGTTGTAATTTTCTTTTGAGTTGTAAGTAAATAAAAGTGTGATGATTATCATTATTAGAGCATGTCCCATGTTAGGGAAGGATGTTGGAAGCTATGATTCCCTCACAAATGGGGATGAGATTCAGGACTTTATGAAAAATAAAAGAGGCTAGCGAAGCCCAAATAAAAAAATGAATAAAAGAGGCCTTAGATGTCCACACAAAAAATGAGAGAAAAGAGAGAAGGGACATTGCTAGTACCTTTTTCCACACTTGCACTTCAAAGTAGCACCATGATATTCATGATAGAGAGTCTCCTATTTTGTCACTTTCATATAGCTAGTGGAATTTTTCCTCATGATGCACGTCCACTTAGTTTCCTTTTGAGATTTCATATGCTTATAGCTCTAGTGCATATGTTGCATGGCAATCCCTATTCACTCACATTGATATCTATTGATGGGCATCTCCATAGCCCATTGATACGCCTAGTTGATGTGAGACTATCTTCTCCCTTTCCTTGACAACCTCCACCATATTCTATTCCACCTATAGTGTTATATCCATGGCTCGGGCGCATGTATTGCGTGGGAGTTGAAAAAGTTTGAGAAAATAAAGGTGTGAAAACAATTGCTTGACTTTTCATCAGGGTTGTGCATGATATAAATACTTTGTGTGGGGGAAGATGGAGCATAGCCAGACCATATGATATTGTAGGGATAACTTTCTTTTGCCATTATATTTTGAAGAGATACAATTGCTTTGCTAGTATGCTTGAAATTTTACTGTTTCTATATCAATATTAAGCTTTTCTTTTGAGTCTTACGGATCTGAATATTCATGCCACAATAAAGAATATTACTTGGATAAATATGTTAGGTAGCACTCCACATCAAAAATTCTGTTTTTATCATTTACCTACTTGACGACGAGCAAGAATTAAGCTTGGGCATGCTGATACGTCTCCAACGTATTAATAATTTTTGATGATGACATGCTATTATATTATATGTTTTGGATGTTTTACATGCATTAATGCTATTTTATATTATTTTCGGGACTAACCTATTAATCTAGAGCCAAGTATCAGTTTTTATTTTTCCTTGTTTTTGAGTTTTGTAGATATGGAATATTAAACAGAGTCCAAATAGAATAAAACTTCTGGAAGGAATTTTCTAGAAGGAAACAAGTCATCCAAGCTTGGAGTGCACGTTAGGGGAGGAGCCAGGGCACCACAAGCCTGCTAGGGGCAGCCCCTGGCTGCGCCTAGCAGGCTTGTCGCTCCCTGGCAGGTCTCCTAACCATAATTCTTGGCCTATAAATACCCAAATATTCCCGCAACATCAGAACGAGCCAAGAAAATACTTTTCTGCCATGGGAAGCCTCCGTTCCTAAGAGATCCAATCTTGGAGCCTTTTTTGATAATCTGTCGGAGGGGGTTTCGATCACGGAGGGCATCTACATCAACTCCATTGCCCCTCCCATGAAGAGCGAGTAGTCCACCACAGACCTACGGGTCCATAGCTAGTAGCTAGATGGATTCTTCTCTCTCTTTGATCTTCAATACCATGTTCTTCGTGATCTTCATGGAGATCTATCCGATGCAATCCTCTTTTGTGGTCTGTTCGTCGAGATCTGATGAATTGTGAGTTTATGTTCGGATTATACATGAATCTTATTTGAATCTCCTCTGATTTCTTTTATGCATGATTTCATATCCTTGCAAGTCTCTTCGAGTTATTGGTTTGGTTTGGCCAACTAGATTGGTAATTCTTGCAATGGGAGAAGTGCTTGGTTTTGGGTTCAATCTTGCGGTGTCCTCACCGAGTGACATAGTAGGGGTAGCGAGGCACGTACTGTATTGTTTCCATCAAGGGTAACGAGATGGGGTTTTCATCATATTTCTTGAGTTTATCCCTCTACATCATGTCATCTTTCTTAATGCTTTACTCTTTTCTTCACGAACTTAATACTCTAGGTGCAAGCAGAAGTCCGTCGATGTGTGGAGTGATAGTAGTAGATGTAGAATCGTTTCAGTCTACTTGTCATAGACGTGATGCCTATATGCATGATCATTGCCTTGGATAACTACATGATTATTCGCTTTTCTATCAATTGCTTGACAGTAATTTGTTTACCCACCATGATATTTGCCTTCAAGAGAGAAGCCTCTAGTGAAACCTATGGCCCCCGGGTCTATTTTCCAACATACATTTTCAGATTTGTACTTGCTGCAATTTATTTATCTTTTACTTTCCGCACTCATTTACATCTATCTCTTTCAGATCTAATCCTTGCAAATAACCATGAAGGGATTGACAACCCCTTTATAGCGTTGGGTGAAAGTGTTTGATTTTTTGTGTAGGTGCAACCATTGGTGACTTGCTTGTTCCTCCTAGTGGATTGATACCTTGGTTCTCAACAACTAAGGGAAATACTTATCTACTTTGATGCATCACCCTTTCCTCTTCAAGGGAAACCAACGCAAGCTCAAGAGGTAGCAAACGTATAAGGCCTTCTCCAATGGCCATCGAGCCGTGGGGCCTCCTGTTGCCAGATATGATCACCAGCTCTGGATCAATAGGCCCCTGGATCGGGTTAAGGTCATCCCCTTTCCTCACCTTCCCCTAATATCTGTACCTCACGAGCTTGTTGTGGGAGGAGATGTTGGTGAAGTTCTCGGGATGATCCAGGTCAGACTTAGAGAATGCCTTGACCTTCTTGTATGAGGCAGCATGAGACATCACATAGATGTTGTACATCTCTGGCACCTCTATTTTATTGTTATGCGCCTAGAGAGAGAGAGAGAGAGAGAGAGAGGAACAAAGTATTAGTAAAGTGCTCAAGCTAGAATCAAGAATGAATTGCATGAATCATGAAGCTAACCAAATACCTAGTTCTGACCAAACTGATTTAGGTTGGCCCTCCCTTGATGGTGTGACACACCAACCATTTTGGCATGCCGGTCCTTAGCATTATTGTGGACGGCTAGCCATTGTTTCAATAACCACCATCCACCAACACCTCTCAACAATCCATCTTATCTGCACACCATCTCGGGGGCACCTAAGTTAATAAAGAGATATTTCAGCTCTACGCGAATGAATCAAATGAAGGAAACTAAGTACAGGGCCTTAAGAATACGTAATTACCTTCATGTAATGCTCCTTATCCATCTTCTTTCCGTGGCAAGTCGATTTCTCCTTCCTAATACGCCACGAGGCGTAGTAGTCTCGAACAGCCTGCACCCAAGCCTCGTGACATAAGTTTTGTAGTAGGCGCCTGCATTTGTTATTGACAACCTTTGCCACGGCCTCCTCGTATCCCTCCTGACACCTATAGAAGGTATGCAATAAAACGAGACTTATTAGTACAATAACTAGCTATTGTTGATTTTAATTGTGTAAAGGAGAAATTACCCAAAACTGTCTGATCACCATGTCCGCCCTCGTGTGGCACAAAAAAACATCGATCCTCTCCTCCGACAGGGCCGGTGCAGCCAAGTAGTGCTCCCAGGTCATTCCTAACTCTGGAACGTGACCCTCATCGGGAAACATAACAAACCCCGGGAAGTGCTGCCTTATAAGGACACCAAGGACGTTGTTGGGCCTGCGGGCATCCTTGGGTTGACGTCAACCCCTGCAGTATGACAAAGCCAACACACATTAGCTATTTGAAAAAGGTGAAGGCAAAGGGTTAAAAAAGAGTACATGCACTTACTTGTCCCCATCAGGCCTAATCGACCACCTCAGCTCGCGGGGCGCCCGCACGGGCGGGAGCAGTGTACTACCATGCTGGTAGACGGTGGCCCCCTCAACCACCTCCTCGTTGCTATCAAAAAAATGATCCCCACCATCAGCATGGCCACTAGGCTCCTCCGACCATGTATCCCATGCGGTCTGCCGGTACATGCCCTCATCCCTACTCTACTTCGGAGTCTCGTGGGACGACGCCTCTGGGACAAGAGTCTCGTAGGTCGAAGGCTCGTTGACCCGAGGCTCGTGGACCAGAGTCCGCATAGCCTCGTCCTCATATGGGTCCACCTTACCAGTCCTGTGCTCGGGTGAATCAGTGCTACTTCTCGAGCATGCGTTGGTTTCCGTAAAGAGGAACAACTGATGCAACAAAGTAGATAAGTATTTCCCTCAGTTGTTGAGAACCAAGGTATCAATCCAGTAGGAGATACAAGCAAGTCCCCAATAGATGTAGCTACACAAAGAATCAAACACTCGCACCCAACGCTATAAAGGGGTTATCAATCCCTTCACAGTTACTTGCAAGGATGAGATCTGATAGAGATAGATAGAATAGATTGCTTGAACGAAAAGTAAAACAAAAGCTAAAAATAATTAAACAAGGTATTTTTGGTATTATTGCTTTTAGATCTGAAAGTATAAGATGGAAAATAGACCCGGGGGCCAAAGGTTTCCCTAGAGGCTTATCTCATGATGGCAAGTATTACGGTGGGTGGACAGATTACTGTCGAGCAATTGATAGAAAAGCGAATAATTATGAAGATATCCAAGGCAATGATTATGCATATAGGCGTCACGTCCGTGTCAACTAGATCGAAATGATTCTGCATCTACTACTATTACTCCACACATCGACCGACACCTACCTGCATCTAGAGCATTAAGTTCATGAAGAACAGAGTGACACATTAGGTAAGATGACATGATGTAGAGGGATAAACTCAAGCAATATGATGAAAACCCCATCTTTTTATCCTCGATGGCAACAATACAATATGTGCCTCGTTACCCCTACTTTGTCACCGTGTGAGGACACCGCAAGATTGAACCCAAAACTAAGCACTTTTCCTATTGCCAGAATTACCAATCTAGTTGGCCAAACCAAACCAATAACTAGAAGAGACTTGCAAAGATATGAAATCATGCATATAAGAATTCAGAAACGACTCAAACAATATTCATAGATAATCTAAACATAAACCCACAATTCATCGGATCTCGACATACACACCGCAAAAGAGTATTACATCGGATAGATCTCCATCCAGATCATGAAGAACATGGTATTGAAGAGCAAAGAGAGAGAAGAAGCCATCTAGCTACTAGCTATGGACCCAAAGGTCTGTGGTGAACTACTCACACATCATCATAGGGGCAATGGAGTTGATGTAGATGCCCTCCGTGATTGAATCCCCCTCTGACAGATTACTGGAAAAGGCTCCAATATTGGACCCACGGGAACCGAGGCTCCTGGCAGCGGAAAAGTGTTTTCATGGCTCTCTCTAGTATACATGGAATATTTGTGAATTTATAGGCCGAGAAATAGGGTTAGGGGAGCTGTCGTGGGCCCCCAAGCCAGGGGCGCCCCCCCTAGGGCGCCACCTTGTGGCTTGTGGCCACACGGCTGCTCTCCTGACTTCTTCTCCAAGTCTTCTGGGTTGCTTCTGGTCCAAGAAAAATTATTCCAAAGATTTTATTCCATTTGGACTCATTTTTATATTCCTTATCTGCAATAAGCAAAAACAAGAAAAAACAAAAACTGACACTAGGCTCTAGATTAATAGGTTAGTCCCAAAAACAATATAAAATAGCATATTAATGCATACAGAACATCCAAAACAGATAATATAATAGCATGGAACAATAAAAAATTATAGATACGTTGGACACGTATCAGGCATCCCCAAGCTTATTTCCTTCTCGTCCTCGAGTAGGTAAATGATAAAAACAGATTTTTTGATGTGGAATGCTACCTAATATATTTATCTATGTAATATTCATTATTGTGACATGAATATTCAGATCCGTAAGATTCAAAACAATAGTCTAATATTGACCTAAAAATAGTAATGCTTCGAGCACACCAATAAGGCAATTGTGTCCTTTCGAAATAACATGGCCCTAGAAAGTTATCCCTACAAAATCATATGGTCTGGCTATGCTCCATATTCCCCACACAAAGTATCTAAATCATGCACAACCCCGATGAACAAGTCAAGCAATTGTTTCACACTTTTGGTGTTCTCAAACCTTTTCAACTCTCACACAATACATGAGCGTGAGCCATAGATATAGCACTATAGGTGTAATAGAATATGGAGGAGGTGCAAGGAAAAAGGGAGAAGATAGTCTCACATCAACTAGGCGTATCGATGGTCTATGGAGATGCCCATCGATAAATATCAATGTGAGTGAGTAGGGATTGCCATGCAACAAATGCACTTAGAGCTATAAGTGTATGAAAGCTCAAAAAGAAAACTAAGTGGTTGTGCAAGATGAATATCCACTATTTATATGAAAGTGACAAAATAGGAGACTCTCTGTCTTGAAGATCATGGTGCTACTTTGAAGCACAAGTGTGGAAAAAGATAGTAGCAATTTTCCCTTCTCTCTTTCTCTCATTTTTTTGGTGGGCATCTTTGACCTCTTTTTTTATTTGGGCTTCGCTGGCTTCTTTTATTTTTTGTAAAGTCCGGATACTCATACCAACTTGTGAGGGAGTGATGGCTTCCATCATCCTTTTATCACACGGGAAAATGCTCTATTAATGAAAATCATCACACTTTTATTTACTTACAACTCAATACCTAAAACAAAATATGACTCTATATGCAAGATGAAGTGATGGTGCATGTCATGAAAAACTGAATGCTGGAAATTGCATGGCAATATATCTTACAATGGCTATGGAAATGCCATAATAGTTAGATATGGTGGTTGTTCTGAGGAAAGTATATGGTGGCTATTTTTAGGAACGAGGGTTAGATGTACCGGCGAAAGTTGCGTGGTACTAGAGAGGCTAGCAAAGGTGGAAGGGTGAGAGTGCATCTAATCCATGGACTCAACATTAGTCATAAAGAACTCACATACTTATTGCAAAAGTCTATTAGTTATCAAACAAAGCATTCGACGCATGCTCCTAGGGGAGATGTTGGTAGGAGTTAACCATCGCGCGCCCCCGACCCTCACACAAAGGTTGACAATCATTAAACAAATCATCCTCCGACTTCGTTACATAACGGTTCACCATACGTGCATGCTATGGGAATCACAAACTTTAACACAAGTATCTCTTCCAATTCACAGCTACTCACTAGCATGACTCTCGTATTACCATCTCTATTATCTCAAAACTATATGCAAGGAATTAAACTTCTCATAGTATTCAATGCACTTAATATGAAAGTTTTTGTTATATCCCTCTTGGATGACCATTATATTAGGACTAAATTCATAACCTAAACAAATTACCAGGCTGTTTTAAGAAACTCTCAAAATAATATAAGTGAAGTATGAGAGTTCAATAATTTCTATAAAATATAACACCACCATGCTCTAAAAAGATATAAATGAAGCACTAGAGCAACATTGCCTAGCTCAAAAGATATAAGTGAAGCACACAGAGTATTCTAATAAATTCACGATTCAGCATGTCTCTCTCAAAATATGTGTGCAGCAAGGCTGATTGTGGCAAACTAAAAAGCAAAGACTCATATCATACTAGACGCTCCAAGCAAAACACATATCATGTGGTGAATAAAAATATAGCCTCAAGTAAATTTACCGATGGATTGAAGATGAAAGAGGGGATGCCTTCCAGGGCATCCCCAAGCTTAGCCTTTTTGGTATCCTAGAATATGGATTGGGGTGCCTTGTGCATCCCCAATCTTAGGATCTTACCACTCCTTATTCCATAGTCCATCAAATCTTCACCCAAAACTTGAAAACTTCACAACACAAAACTCAACACAAAACTCATGAGATCCATTAGTGTAAGAAAAATAAATCACCACTTTAGGTACTATTGTGAACTCATTATTTATTTATATTTGTGTAATACCTACTGTATTCTAACTTCTCCATGGTTCATACCCCCTGATACAACCCATAGATACATCAATATAAGCAAACAACACAAAGAAAATAGAATCTGTCAAAAACAGAACAATCTGTAGCAATCTGTAAACTTCAAATACATAGATAATTCAAAAAATTCGGAAAAACTAGTACGATTTGTATATCAATCTTGTGTAAAAATTTCAGATCAAAACCATGTTCCACTGAATTTATAAAAATTATGGACTGAACGCAAAAGTTTCTTTTTTTCAGCAAAAAATAAATTGCAAACACCATAGACCATCCCAAAGATCTTACTTGGGTCAGACACTAATTTAAACAATAAAACACAATTATTACAGAAGTAATAATGTTCAAAACACACCCAAAACAGAAACAAAAACAGAAAGTAAAAGTAAAATTGTGTTGCCTCCCAACAAGCGCTATTGTTGAACGCCCCTAGCTAGGCAAAACACAATAAATCTAGGTATTGTCATCTTTGGTATGCAATCCCTCAATTGCACACTTGCGAGCCCTAGGAGATTCTTTGGGTTTATCAATAATTATACTCCTAGGCAAAAAGTCAAGAAATTCTCTTGTAGCAATCGGTTCCCGAACAATATTGATAAAGTTAGGGTGAACACTTATCATCTTAAGATCTTTGTCCCCTTTACTAGAGGATTCACCCTTATTCTTGGTAACGTAAACAAACTTGGCAACCTTAGAAAGAGGAAATTTTGGGGTGGCTTGAACAGCGGCAAAAGCGGAACCCAAGTTGGTAATAATGTACTCTAGCTTTCCTATTCTAGAGGAATCTTGGTCCAATTTTTCATTAACTATGGGTTCCTTTTCCCTTAGGTTTTTTAGAGTAACTCCTACCTTCGATCCATATTGAGTGATATGATTATGGATCTTTTTATCCAAGTTTTCAATGAGCTCTATAGTAGCAACTTTATTTTCAATGATATCTAGTCTTCGCATAACATGTTCCAAAGTTAAGATTGTTTCATTAACCATGAGAGGGGGTGAACCTACCAAATTTATCATAGCATTATAAGAATCAAAGGTATTGCTTCCCAAGAAATTCCCTCCCGTAATGGTATCCGAAACATATCTATTCCAAGGAGAAACACCCACATAAAAATTGCGAAGTAGAACAGTAGTAGACTGCTTACGAGTAGATCTATTTTGAGCATTGCAAATTCTATACCAAGCATCCTTTAAGTTTTATCCCTCCCTTTGCTTAAATTTAAGAACTTCATTCTCGGGAGTAATAGCGATAGTAGCAAGCCTAGCCATGAGTTTGAGCGATCTAACACACAAGCAAGCAAAAAGCAAACGAAAAGACGAACGGAAAAAGGGCGAATAAAAAATGCAAATATTTTTGGAAAATTGTTTTAGAAGTGGGGGAGAGGAAAACGAGAGGCAAATGGCAAATAATGTAAATGCAAGAGATGAGTTTGTGATGGATACTTGGTAGGATTGATGTAGATCTCCCCGGCAATGGTGCCAGAAATTGGCAAGTTGACGGGAGAGTTCTTATCCTGACTTGCTATGTATCTCCCCGGCAACGGCGCCAGAAATCCTTCTTGGTACTTCTCAAGCATCCATTGGTTTCCGTGAAGAGGAACGGTTAATGCAGCAAAGTAGATAAGTATTTCCCTCGGTTGTGGAGAACCAAGGTATCAATCCAGTAGGAGATACCAGCAAGTCCCCAATAGATGTACCTACACAAAGAATCAAACACTTGCACCCCAACGCTATAAAGGGGTTGTCAATCCCTTCAAGGTTACTTGCAAGGATGAGATCTGATAGAGATACAAAGAATAGATTGCTTGAACGGAAAGTAAAACACAAGGTAAAAAAATGCAGCAAGGTATTTTTGGTTTTAGATCTGAAAGTATAAGATGGAAAATAGACCCGGGGGCCATAGGTTTCACTAGAGGCTTCTCTCATGATGGCAAGTATTACGGTGGGTGGACAAATTATTGTCGAGCAATTCATAGAAAAGTGAATAATTATGAAGATATCCAAGGCAATGATTATGCATATAGGCATCATGTCTGTGTCAAGTAGATTGAAACGATTCTGCCTCTACTACTATTACTCCACACATCGATCGACTCCTGCCTGCATCTAGAGTATTAAGTTCATGAAGAACTGGGTAATGCACTAGGTAAGATGACATGATGTAGAGCGATAAACTCAAGCAATATGATGAAAACCCCATCTTTTTATCCTCGATGGCAACAATATAATACGTGCCTCGCTACCCCTACTTTGTCACTTGGTGAGGACACTGCAAGATTGAACCCAAAACTAAGCACTTCTCCTATTGTGAGAATTATCAATCTAGTTGGCCAAACGAAACCAATAACTTGAAGAGACTTGCAAAGATATGAAAGCATGCATATAAGAATTCAGAAAAGACTCAAATAATATTCATAGATAATCTAAACATAAACCCACAAATCATCGGATCTCGACAAACACACCGCAAAAGAGTATTACATCGGATAGATCTCCATGAAGACCATGAAGAACATGTTATTGAAGAGCAAAGAGAGAGAAGAGGCCATCTAGCTACTAGCTATGGACCCGAAGGTCTATGGTGAACTACTCACACATCATCGGAGGGGCAATGGAGTTGATGTAGATGCCCTCCGTGATCGAATCCCTCTCCGGCAGATTACGGGAAAAGGCTCCAAAATTGGATCTCATGGGAATCGAGGCTCATGGCGGTGGAAAAGTGTTTTCGTGGCTCTCTCTAGTATATAGGGAATATTTGGGACTTTATAGGCAGAGAAATTGGGTTAGGGGAGCTGTCGTGGGCCCACAAGCCAGGGGGTGCCCCCCTAGGGCGTGTCCCTATGGCTTGTGGCCACACGGCTCCTCTCCAGACTTCATCTCCAAGTCTTCTGGGTTACTTCTGGTCCAAGAAAAATTATTCCGAATATTTTATTCTATTTGGACTCCGTTTAATATTCCTTATCTGCAATACTCAAAAAGAAGGAAAAAACAGAAACTGGCACTAGGCTCTAGATTCATAGGTTAGTCCCAAAAATAATATAAAATAACATATTAATGCATATAAAACATCTAAAACAGATAATATAATAGCATGGAACAATCAAAAATTATAGATACGTTGGAGACGTATCAATTAGCTGGGGGTGGCGGCGCGGATGGCGTAGTAGCCACCCTACCTCTCCTGCGGCCTCCTCTCCCACGTGTACATCTACTACATCTCTTCTTCCCCTGACCTCCTCTCACGAGGGTCGGTGAAGAAGCGGGCACCGGTGTATGCATACTAAAGAGCAACGCTCTTTGAAGAGAGTCAGCAAGAATGGAAGTACCCATCCCACCACCCTCCGACGAAGGAGTCGCGGAGTGCTCTCGACTCTTTCCCACCATCTTTCAATAACTGCCATGACTAATAGTAAACAATATTAGTACAATATAAAATTGAATACCGACATGAATAATAAAATGTATATAATTTAAGTGTATGATCATATAGCTAACATGAACTATATATATATATATATATATAATGCATCATCATCATCATTACCTAACATGAATTGATAATAATCTTGATCGTTTATATATTCTTCGGGATCAATAAATGCATCATCATCATCACTATCATCAATAAATGCATGGTCATCATCACTCTCAGGAACAACGTGTGGAAGCCCTCGTTTATGTAATCGGTCAAGCATTGACAGGGCATTTGCAGTAGTAACCTCTTCTTATTTCGGCTCTTCCTGTGCCGGCTCAAGGGTTAAGTCGAATGCACTGTCACTGTCTACTTCAATCTTCCGGGGTGAAGTAGAGCGGTTCTTGAAATGTTTTTTGGAAATACGTGTTTCTTGGAAGAATTCTCCTTTATATGTAACTGGGTTAATGTGAGGTTCATAATCCTCTTCATTGAGGGGAGGTGGTCTAAAATGTGGCAGCACTTCATAAACGACATCCCAACCTTTTAGATTTGGATCAGTTTGGCAGGCCCACGGTAGATAGAAAACTTGGGTAGCATGTTGAGCCGTAATATAAACATCGGGAACATCTAAGTGGGTGCTTTGTTTCATTTCGACTAGACCTATATGTTCATGAGTCCTTCTAGTCTCTTCTGGCTGGAACCAATCACATTTCAAGACTATGACATTCGGTGGGTTTTCACCATAGAATAGAAGTTCATAAATTGCTTAAACTCTTCCATAGTACTCTATACCTGCTTCACCGATAGCAGATACACAACAATTTGTAGTCTTTAGGTCGGGCATAGATAGCTCTTTGCCAAAGGTACGAAAGCGATACCCGTTCATGTCGTATCTATCAAATCAACGGACCTTATAGTCAAAACCATTAGCGACTTGGCTCAACTCGGTGTCCATAGACTTTGTATTAGCCTACAAGTTTAATACGAAAGGATTGTTGCATTAGCCGCAAATTAGACAAAGAAATGAAATAGTTCATTAATTGTAATTGCCATTTGTTTGAACCAAGAGATGAAACCGGGATAGCTGCCTCCGTGCTTTGCGATAAGCTCATACTCTTCGACGGAATCCTTTTGGCTGACCGCTCCATCCGAGAATTTGGCGACATATCGACTATATCAAATATCCTGGAATAAGAGCAGTTCTAAGGAATTGCAAGTTGCAAAACAATAGTGTACCAAGAACTTACTCGATGTACGGCCGCACTTCTGTTAGGTTGTTGAAGATATACAACGAAATGGTCCACCATTCATCGACATCCAACGCTTTTTCTTTTGAAGCACCGGCTGGTGCAAGCTTCCCTTTGAATAGGCTGAGGTTGGATCCACTTTTTTTAGGGTCACCGTCATTGTACCGAGGCTTTGGATTATGCAAATGAAGATTTGTGCCTTTGTAGTGTGCTTTCACGAAGTTTGCCGCCTCCTCAGTAATGAATGCCTCGACCATCGATGCTTCAATTCTACGTTTATTTTTACATTTTGCTCGAAGCGTCTTCTGCATCCTCTCAGTTTCTAAGCACCAACGATTTTGCACGGCGCCCCCCAATCTTGCCTCGGTCGAGAGATGCAAAATCAAATGCTACATTCGATTAAACAAGCCCATTGGAAAGATCTTCTCTAACTTGCAGATCAACTCCGATGCCAACTCTTCCATTTCATCTAGCATGCCAAGCGATATTTCTTTCGCACAAGGAGAATAGAAGAAATAGCTCAGCTCTACCAGTACTACCCATTCATCCTCGGGGATAAAGCCACGCAGCATAACCGGCATTACCCTCTCAAGCCATATGTGCCAGTCATGACTCTTGAGACCAAATATTTTCAGTTTCTCAAGATTCGCTCCCCTCTTTAGATTCGCTGCATAACCATCGGCGAACGTCAACTACATTTTCACCCACAAGATCATTTCCCTCATAGACGGCCTTCCAAGATTGAACCATGTCTTTGGCTTTATCCAGTTCTTCTTTCCTTTTGGTTGTCGCATGTTTTGTAACGGTTCATCACATAGAGCCTCCTGGTCGATTCTAGCCTTAGGATTATCCTTTGACTTCCCATCTATGCCAAACAATGTACCAAAAATGGCCTTGGCGGTATTCTTTTAAGTGTGCATCATGTCGATGTTGTGTGGGCAAAGGAGGTCTTTGAAGTAAGGCAGATCCCATAAGCATGACTTGTGAGTCCAGGCGTGTTCTGTATTATACCCTTTGAAATACCCAGGACATTTTGGATCCGTCTTGAGACCGTTTAACTGATCCAGGATCATTTGGCCTGTCAATGCGGGTGGTGCAGGGGTTTTGACAACTCTACTTTTGATGAAATTCTTCTTGTCTTTTCTAAACTTATGGCGAGGATCCAGGAACTGCCTATGCATGTCGAAGCAAGAAAACTTGTGAGCCGCCTGCAGCCAACGGAACTGAAGAGCTACCTTGCATGTGGGGCAAGAGTGTTGGGAGACGTAGTAGTAAATCAAAAATTTTCCTACGCGTTCACCAAGATCCATCTATGGAGAAACCAGCAACGAGCAAGGGGAGAGTGGATCTTCATACCTTTGAAGATCGCTAAGCGGAAGCGTTACAAGAACGCGGTTGATGGAGTCGTACTCGCAGCGATTCAGATCGCGGTAGATCCGATCAAGTGCCGAACGGACGGCACCTCCGCGTTCAACACATGTGCAGCCCGGTGACGTCTCCAACACCTTGATCCAGAAAGGAGGAAGGAGAGGTTGGGAAGGGCTCCAACAGCAGCACGACGGCGTGGTGGTGGTGGAGTAGCAAGGTATTCCGACAGGGCTTCGCCTAAGCGCTGCGGAGGAGGAAGAAGAGAGGTAGGGCTTTGCCGTGAGAGAGAGAGATCAAATCCTGTCTCAAAACATCCAAAACCTCAAGTATATATAGGAGGAGGGATGTGGAGGGCTGGCTTGGCCTCTACTCCAAAGAGGAGATGGCCGGCCGACTTAAAGGGAGAGTCCACCTCCCACAAGGGAGGTGGATCTCCTCCTTTTAAATCCTTTTTGCCTTATCTCCTTATCTCCAGCCACATGGGCCTTTAGCAAAAGTCTTGCCCAGCCCAATAAGGGCTGGCACACTTTATCTAACAGCCCATGTGGTCCTTTGGTCGTCACACCCCTCCCGGGGGTCCTCCGGCACCCTCCCGGCACTCCCGGTACACTACCGATGAGCCCGAAAACTTTCCGGTGACCAAAACTGGACTTCCTATATATCAATCTTTACCTCCGGACCATTCCGGAGCTCCTCGTGACGTCCGGGATCTCATCCGGGACTCCGAACAACCTTAGGTAATCACGTATACCATTTCCCTATAACCCTAGCGTCATCGAACCTTAAGTGTGTAGACCCTACGGGTTCGGGAGACACGTAGACATGACCGAGACACCTCTCCGGTCAATAACCAACAGCGGGATCTGGATACCCATGTTGGCTCCCACGTACTCCACGATGATCTCATCGGATGAACCACGATGTCAAGGATTCAATCAATCCCGTATACAATTCCCTTTGTCTATCGGTATGATACTTGCCCGAGATTCGATCGTCGGTATCCCCATACCTTGTTCAATCTCGTTACTGGCAAGTCTCTTTACTCGTTCCGCAATACATCATCCCGTGACTAACTCCTTAGTCACATTGAGCTCATTATGATGATGTCTTACCGAGTGGGCCCAGAGATACCTCTCCGTCACACGGAGTGACAAATCCCAGTCTCGATTCGTGCCAACCCAACAGACACTTTCGGAGATACCCGTAGCGTACCTTTATAGCCACCCAGTTACGTTGTGACGTTTGGCACACCCAAAGTATTCCTACGGTATCCGGGAGTTACACAATCTCATGGTCTAAGGAAATGACACTTGACATTGAAAAGCTTTAGCAAACAAACTACACGATCTTTGTGCTATGCTTAGGATTGGGTCTTGTCCATCACATCATTCTCCTAATGATGTGATCCCGTTATCAATGACATCCAATGTCCATGGCCATG
This sequence comes from Hordeum marinum, assembly GCA_022496015.1. NCBI lineage: Eukaryota > Viridiplantae > Streptophyta > Magnoliopsida > Poales > Poaceae > Hordeum > Hordeum marinum. Next base: position 259,337,456 of record CM039674.1, on the reverse strand, counting down.
AAACCGTGACCATCTATTGATCAACGAGCTAGCCAACTAGAGGCTTACTAGGGACATGTTGTGGTCTATGTATTCACACATGTATTATGGTTTCCGGTTAACACAATTATAGCATGAACAATAGACAATTATCATGAACAAGGAAATACAATAATAACCATTTTATTATTGCCTCTAGGGCATATTTCCAACAGTCTCCCACTTGCACTAGAGTCAATAATCTAGTTCACATCACCATGTGATTAACACTTACATCACCATGTGATCATATCATCATGTGATTAACACCCAATAAGTTCCGGGGTTTGTTCATGTTCTGCTCATGAAAGAGGTTTTTAGTCAATGGGTCTGCGACATTCAGATCCGTGTGTACCTTGCAAACTTTCCATGTCATATTTGTAGATACTACTCCCACGCTCCACTTGGAGCTATTCCAAATGGCTGCTCCACTATACGTAGCCAGATTTCTACTAAGAGTCATCCGGATTGGAGTTAAAGCTTGCATCATCGTAACCCTTTACGATGAACTCTTTATCACCTCCATAATCGAGAAATATTTCCTTAGTTTTCAAGTTACTAAGGATAACTTTGACCATTGTCCAGTGATCCACTCTTGGATTACTCTTGTACCCCTTGACAGACTCATGGCAAGGCACACACAGGTGCGGTACACAGCATGGCATACTATATAGAGCCTATGGCTAAAGCATAGGAGATGACACTCATCTTTTCTTTATCTTCTGCCGTGGTCGGGTATTGAGTCTTACTCAATTTCACACCTTACAATACAGTCAAGAACTCCTTCTTTGACCCATCTATTTTGAACTCCTTCAAAAACTTGTCAAGGTATGTCTTCGTCGAAAAAACTTATCAAGCGAATTGATCTATCCCTATAGATCTTGATGCTCAATAAAATAGTACCTTTATCTGGGTCTTCCTTTGAAAAAACTCTTTTCAAACAACCCTTCATGCTCTTCCAGAAATTCTACATCATTTCCGATCAATAATATGTCAACTACATATTCTTATAAGAAATTCTATAGTGCTCCCACTCACTTTCTTGCAAATAAAAGTTTCTCATAAACTTTGTATAAACTTAAACACTTTGATCACCTCATCAAAGCATATATTCCAACTCCGAGATTCTTGCTCCAGTCCATAGAAGGATCGCTGGAGTTTGCATATTATTAGCATCCTTAGGATTGACAAAACCTTCTGGTTGTATCACATACAACTCTTCCTCACAGAAACCATTACGGAAACCTTGTTTTGTCATCCATCTGCCAGATTTCATAATCGAAAAATGCAGCAACTGCTAACAAAATTTTAATAGACTTTTAGCATCGCTACAGATGAGACAATCTTATCGCAGTCAACTCCTTGAACTTGGCGGAAACTTCTTTGCGACAAGTCGAGCTTTATAAACAGTGACATTTCACTATTAGCGTCTATGTTTATTTCAAAGGTCCATTTGTACTCAATGACCCGCCATTCAACAGGCAAGTCTACCAAAGTCCATACTTGGTTTTCATACATGGATCCTTTCTCGGATTTCATGGCTCCTAGCCATTTGTTGGAATCCGGGCCCACCATCGCTTCTCCATAGTTCGTAGGTTCATCGTTGTCCAACAACATGATTTCCAAGACAGGGTTGTCGTACTACTCAGGAGCAGTATGCGTCCTTGTCGACCTACGAGGTTCGATAGTGACTTGATCCGAAGCTTCATGATCATCATCATTAACTTCCGTTTCAACTGAGTAGGCTCTACAGAAACATCTTTCTGTGTTGCGCTATTCTCTGGTTGAAACAAAGGTTCAACAACCTTATCAAGTTCTATCTTCCTCCCACTCAATTCTTTCGAGAGAAACTCTTTCTCAAGACAGGACCCGTTCTTAGCAACAAACACCTTTTGCGCTTGGATCTGAGATAGAAGGTATACCCAATGTCTCATTAGGGTATTCTATGAAGATGCATTTGTCTGCTTTGAGTTCGAGCTCGCTAGGTGAAAAACCCATCTTCACATAAGCGTCGCAGCCCCAAACATTAAGAAATGACAGCTTAGGCTTCTGACAAACCATTATTCTCATGGTGTCATCTCAACAGACTTAGATGGTGCCCTATTAAAGTGAATGGATTTGTCTTTAATGCATAACCCCATAACGATAGTTGTAAAACGATAAGAGACATCATAGTACTCACTATATCCAATAGAGCACGACTACGACGTTCGAACACACCATCACACTATGGTGTTCCAGGAGGCGTGAGCTGTGAAACAATTTCCACATTGTCTAAAATTGCATACCAAACTCGTAACTTAGATATTCACCTCCATGATCATATCATAGACATTTATCTTCTTGTCACGATGATCTTTAACTTCACTCTGAAACTCCTTGAACCTTTCAAACATTTCAGATTCGTGTTTCATTAAGTAAATATCCCCATATTTACTCAAGTCATCAGTGAAGGTAAAGAAAAACAACGATATCCACTGTGTGTTTCAACACTCATTGGACCACATACATCAACATGTATTAATTCCAATAAGCCACTTGCCCGCTCCATCATATTGGATGACGGGTTCTCAGTCATCTTGCCCAAGAGGCATGGCTCGCATGTCTCAACCGATTCGAAATCGAGTGAGTCAAAAAACATCCATCATCATGGAGTTTCTTCATGCGATTTATACCAATATGACATTACGTGGCAGTGCCACAAGCATGTGGTACTATCATTATTAACTTTGTATCTTTTGGTACCAATGTTATGAATATGTGTACTACTACGATCATGATTCGATAAACCATTTCGAGTGGGTGCATGACCATTGAAGGCATTATCCATGTAAACAGAATAACCATTATTCTCTAACTTATATGAATAACTGTATCGCACTAATCATGATCTAATCACGTTCATGCTCAACGCAAACACCAAATAACATTTATTTAGGTTTATCACAAATCCTGAAGGTAGAGAGAGCGTGCGATGGTGATCACATCAATCTTGGAAATACTTCCAACACACATCGTCACCTTTCACCTAGCTAGTCTCCATTTACTCCGTAGCTTTTATTTCGAGTTGCTAACACTTAGCAACCGAACCGGTATCCAATACCCAGGTGCTACTAGGAGTACCAGCAAGGTACACATCACTAACACGTATATCAAATATACTTCCATTGACATTACCAGCCTTCTTATCTACCAAACATCTAGGGGTTTTCCGCTTCAGCGAACATTCTCCTCATAACAGAAGCACTTAGTCTCGGGTTCGGGCTCAACCTTGGGTTTCTTCACTAGAGCAACAACTGGCTTGCCATTCCTGAAGTTTTCCGTTCTTGCCCTTGCCCCTTTTGAAACTAGTGGTTTCACTTAACCATCAACACTTGATGCTCCTTCTTGATTTCTACCTTCGTGGTGTCAAACATCACGAACAACTCAGGGATCATCTTATCCATCCCTGGCATGTTATAGTTCATCACGAAGCTCTAGTAGCTTGGTGGCAGTGACTTGGAGAACTGCATTAATCACTATCTCATCTGGAAGATTAACTCCCACTTGATTCAAGTGATTGTAGCACCCAGACAATCTGAGCACACGCTCAGCGATTGAGCTATTCTCGTTTATCTTGCAGACAAAGAATCTTGTTGGAGGTCTCATACCACTCAACATAGGCACGAGCCTGAGATCACAATCTCAGCTCCTAGAACATCTCATATGTTCCGTGACGTTCAAAACGTTTTGGAGCCTCAATTCTAAGCCGTAATGCATGACGCATTGAACTATCACGTAGTCACCAAAAAGTGCCTGTCATATGTTCACAACATCTACAGACAACGCTTGAGGGAGTGGTGCAGTTAGCGGTACATCAAAAACATAAGCTTTCTGTGCAGCAATGAGGACAATCCTCAGATCACGGACCCAGTCCGCATTATTGCTACCATCAACTTTCAACTTACTTTTCTCTAGGATTGTATCAGTAAAACTGTGGAGCTACAGCGCGAACTATCTACGACATAGTTTGCAAGGACATTTTTAGACTAAGTTCATGATAATTAAGTTCATTTAATCAAATTATTAATGAACTCCCACTTAGATAGACATCTCTCTAGTCTTCCAAGTGATACATGATCCATGTCAACTAGCCCGTGTCCGATCATCACGTGAGACGGACTAGTCATCCATGGTGAACATCTCTATGTTGATCGTATCTTCTATACGACTCATGTTCGACCTTTCGGTCCTCCGTGTTCCGAGGCCATGTCTGTACATGCTAGGCTCGTCAAGTCAACCTAAGTGTTTCGCATGTGTAAATCTGGCTTACACCCGTTGTATGCGAACGTTAGAACCTATCACACCCGATCATCACGTGGTGCTTCGGAACGACGATCCTTAGCAACGGTGCATAGTTAGGGTGAACACCTTTCTTGAAATTTTATTGAGAGATCATCTTATTTACTACCGTCGTTCTATGCAAATAAGATGTAAACATGATAAACATCACATGCAATCAATATAGTGACATGATATGGCCAATATCATCTTGCTCCTTCGATCTCCATCTTCGGGGCACCATGATCATCACTGTCACCGGCACGACACCATGATCTCCATCATCATGATCTCCATCATTGTGTCTTCATGAAGTTGTCTCGCCAAATATTACTTCTACTACTACAGCTAACGTTTAGCAATAAAGTAAAGTAATTACATGGCGTTTATGATTGACTCGCAGGTCATACAATAAATAAGACAACTCCTATGGCTCCTGCCGGTTGTCATAGTCATCGACATGCAAGTCGTGAACCCTATTACAAGAACATGATCAATCTCATACATCACAATGCATCACATCACATCCTTCTGGCCATATCACATCACAAGGCATATGCTGCAAAAACAAGTTAGACGTCCTCTAATTTGTAGTTGCAAGTTTTTACGTGGTTGCTATAGGTTTCTAGCAAGAACGTTTCTTACCTACGTCAAAACCACAACGTGATATGCCAATTGCTATTTACCCTTCATAAGGACCCTTTTCATCGAATCCAATCCGACTAAGGTGGGAGAGACAGACACCCGCTAGCCACCTTATGCAACTAGTGCATGTCAGGCGGTGGAACCGGTCTCACGTAAGCGTACGTGTAAGGTTGGTCCGGGCCGCTTCATCCCACAATACCGTCGAATCAAGATAAGACTAGTAACGGCAAGCATATTAACAAAATCGACGCCCACAACTGCTTTGTGTTCTACTCGTGCATAGATTCTACGCATAGACCTAGCTCATGATGCCACTGTAGGGAGACGTAGTAGTAAATCAAAAAATTTCCTACGCGTTCACCAAGATCCATCTATGGAGAAACCAGCAAGGAGCAAGGGGAGAGTGGATCTTCATACCTTTGAAGATCGCTAAGCGGAAGCGTTACAAGAACGCGGTTGATGGAGTCGTACTCGCAGCGATTCAGATCGCGGTAGATCCGATCAAGTGCCGAACGGACGGCACCTCCGCGTTCAACACACGTGCAGCCCGGTGACGTCTCCAACACCTTGATCCAGAAAGGAGGAAGGAGAGGTTGGGAAGGGCTCCAACAGCAGCACGACGGCGTGGTGGTGGTGGAGTAGCAAGGTATTCCGACAGGGCTTCGCCTAAGCGCTGCGGAGGAGGAAGAAGAGAGGTAGGGCTTTGCCGTGAGAGAGAGAGATCAAATCCTGTCTCAAAACATCCAAAACCTCAAGTATATATAGGAGGAGGGACGTGGAGGGCTGGCTTGGCCTCTACTCCAAAGAGGAGATGGCCGGCCGACTTAAAGGGAGAGTCCACCTCCCACAAGGGAGGTGGATCTCCTCCTTTTAAATCCTTTTTGCCTTATCTCCTTATCTCCAGCCACATGGGCCTTTAGCAAAAGTCTTGCCCAGCCCAATAAGGGCTGGCACACTTTATCTAACAGCCCATGTGGTCCTTTGGTCGTCACACCCCTCCCGGGGGTCCTCCGGCACCCTCCCGGCACTCCCGGTACACTACCGATGAGCCCGAAAACTTTCCGGTGACCAAAACTGGACTTCCTATATATCAATCTTTACCTCCGGACCATTCCGGAGCTCCTCGTGACGTCCGGGATCTCATCCGGGACTCCGAACAACCTTCGGTAATCACGTATACCATTTCCCTATAACCCTAGCGTCATCGAACCTTAAGTGTGTAGACCCTACGGGTTCGGGAGACACGTAGACATGACCGAGACACCTCTCCGGTCAATAACCAACAGCGGGATCTGGATACCCATGTTGGCTCCCACGTACTCCACGATGATCTCATCGGATGAACCACGATGTCAAGGATTCAATCAATCCCGTATACAATTCCCTTTGTCTATCGGTATGATACTTGCCCGAGATTCGATCGTCGGTATCCCCATACCTTGTTCAATCTCGTTACTGGCAAGTCTCTTTACTCATTCCGCAATACATCATCCCGTGACTAACTCCTTAGTCACATTGAGCTCATTATGATGATGTCTTACCGAGTGGGCCCAGAGATACCTCTCCGTCACACGGAGTGACAAATCCCAGTCTCGATTCGTGCCAACCCAACAGACACTTTCGGAGATACCCGTAGCGTACCTTTATAGCCACCCAGTTACGTTGTGACGTTTGGCACACCCAAAGTATTCCTACGGTATCCGGGAGTTACACAATCTCATGGTCTAAGGAAATGACACTTGACATTGAAAAGCTTTAGCAAACAAACTACACGATCTTTGTGCTATGCTTAGGATTGGGTCTTGTCCATCACATCATTATCCTAATGATGTGATCCCGTTATCAATGACATCCAATGTCCATGGCCATGAAACCGTGACCATCTATTGATCAACGAGCTAGCCAACTAGAGGCTTACTAGGGACATGTTGTGGTCTATGTATTCACACATGTATTATGGTTTCCGGTTAACACAATTATAGCATGAACAATAGACAATTATCATGAACAAGGAAATACAATAATAACCATTTTATTATTGCCTCTAGGGCATATTTCCAACAAAGAGAACCTTCCATGCACACACCAACCAACGAATACGGCATACGCCGGCAAGTCATGCATCGGATACATGTACCACACATGCATTTTGAAGTTTTTTTGGTAGCGGCATTGTATGTCTTGATCCCATTATGCCAAGCTTCTTGCAATGCATCCTTAAGTGGCTGCATGTACACATTCATATTATTCCACGGATAGTTGGGCCCTGGAATTATCAACGTCAGGAAAATGTTCTTTCTTTTCATAATCTCTCCGGGGGAAGATTGAGTGGATTGACAAATACAGGCCAAGAACTGTATTGGGTTGTCGTCATACCAAACACATTGAACCCATCTGTGTTGATGGCGACTCGAGGATGCCTTGGATCTGCCGCTTTATCCTTATGTAATGCATCTAAATGCTTCCATGCAAAAGCTTATGAATTGTGTATCAACATCTGACTCCCATCTGCATCTAGTTTGGTTCTTTTGCCCAATTTGTGCCATGTCATCTGTCTGGCCATCTCTTCGACCATGAAAATACGTTGAAGTCTTGGTACGATTGGCATATAGAAAAGAACATTAATAGGGATTTTTGTCTGAATATTCTTACCCATACCATTGTCTACGACAACAAATCTGGTAGACTTGCAAATGGGACAATAGTTCAAGTTCGCATACTCAAGCCTAAATAAGGCACATCCATTCTCACACACATCTATATTCTCATAGGGCATCTTAAGTACATGGAGGATTTTGTCTGACTGGTATAGGTTTGCAGGCAGTACATGGCCTTTGGGTAGAAAGCGTCCAAATATTGTTATCATAGCGTCGTAGCATTCTCTGCCAAGGTTGAATTGAGCCTTCGGAGCCATTACTTGCACGATGGCATCCAGTTGACAAAGCTCAGTCTGCTCGTGGAGAGGAAGTTTGGAAGACTCCAACATTTCATAGAATGCCTTTGCAGATTCCTCCATCTCATCATCCAAATCCCGAGCATGATCAAAGCCTTGCACCATGTCTTCGATCCCGGTACCATGCTCGTCGGTGCGACGACGAAACCCCTCAGCTCTAGCAGGTTGGGCAGACTCACCATGAAAATTCCACACCGTATAATTAGGCTTAAAACCCCACTTCTACAGGTGTTTAACCATTTCACCCTCTATCTACATTTTAAACTTGTCGCACCGGGGACAGGGGTACCATGTTTTTTCCTGGCCATTTGAAAACACGGCTCTCACAAACCCCTTGATATTTGTTAACCATTCTTTGGTCATGTCTTTCTGACTCGTGTGACTGGTGTACATCCAAACACGATCGCTCATCTTGCCTAGCTATTGGACACACATGAAATATATATATAATTCAGAATATATATTCATCACTTAATCAAGTTTGTCAGTTTTATTACGTCCATGCAACCTACACGCTAATAGGTTAAGGCGGGTCCTAATCCCACCCGAGTATGTGTAGATTGGGTTCGTTTTCCCATGCTCTACTCCGGATCCGATGCAGAATTTTGGCAGCACCTCCCTGCTATTCTCCTATTACACGTCTCGGCAATAAGCAGAGAGGATGTGTACCCGGAGAACAACATGGAGGCACTAACGAAATTCTGCATCGGATCTGGAGCAGAGCATACGGGAAAACGAAGCCAATCTACACATACGCAGGCTATCCATGGATAACGTTGGACAATTCGAAAGGATGGCAGTTATAAATATGCAAAACATGCATATTTATAGATGTCGCCCTTTCAAACGGGAGATGCATACTGGTCACGCATACTGATGATTGAAGACACCTATAGCTAGCAAGTTTCATCGGCACAGAGACCGGAACAGAGCAAATTAAGGGGGGAGGAGGAGAAGTCATTTGTGCTCACCCACGAACGCAGGGTCGGAGCTCGTCCAACGCATGGGGAGGTCGTCAAACAACTGCACATTGAAATCCACCCGATCAACACAAATATGATGTTTTATAACAAAATCGGAAAATATGTGACCTAACTCATAATTTACAAAACTATGAGCACAGCGGCCTCTCGAAGGCCGAAAAGCACCTTTTCGGTCAACATGAGGCAGAAGAGGTGTTGGTGGTCGGGGATCAGTGGCGTCAGGAGGCAGTGCTGTCGGGGGTCGGAGTCCTCTCTTCTTCTTCTTCTTCTTCTTCTTTTCCTTTTTCATCTTCTTCTCCTCCTCCTCTCCTCTTTTTCTTCTTCTTCTTCTTCTTCTTTTCTCCTCCTCCTCCTCTTCTTCTTCTTCTTCTTCTTCTCCTTCTCCTTCTTCTTTTCCTTCTTCTTCTTCTTCTTATTCTTTTCTTTGTTTCCTTTTTCCTTTTTCCTTTTTCATTTTTTCCTTCTTCTTTTCTTCTTTTTTTCTAACCTAACTAACTAACCTAATTGGTCTAATAAACTAACTTAATAAACTAATAATACTAACATAATTAACCTAATAAACTAAGCTAATAAACTAATAAAACTAACCTAATAAACTAACTAAATTAAACGAAATATAAAACAGAAAAAATGAAAAAAAGGGGCGGCCGACGGTGGTACTCACCGGTGGGGGCGGCGGGGCGGCAGTGGATGGAGGTGGCACAAGGAAGCTGGGGGTGGCAATGGCGGCCGAGCGCGTCGTGGCAGCGGTCGCGGCCTAGCAAAGGGGGGCAGGGGCATCGGGGGTGTCGCGATGGCGGGGGGGCAGGGGCGGCGGGGGGGCGCTAGTGCGGCGATGGCGGTCGGGCAGTGGGCGGCAGGGGCAACGGGGGGCAGGGGGCAAGGATGCAGGGGCGGCGTGGCGGCGTGCTTTCATCATAATAAATTTGCTCATCAAAAATTGCGGGACTAAACATATCATCTTCATCAAACATAGCACCCCCAAGTTTGTGGCCTTGCATATCATTAGCATCCTGGATATTCAAAGAATTCATACTAACAACATTGCCACCATGCTCATCACTCAAAGATCTAGTGCCAAACATTTTAATAACTTCTTCTTCTAACACTTGAGCACAATTTTTGTTTTCATCATTTTCACGAAAGACATTAAAAAGATGAAGCATATGAGGCAACCTCAATTCCATTTTTTGTAGTTTTCTTTTATAAAACCAAACTAGTGAATAAACAAGAAACTAAAAGATTTAGTTGCAAGATCTAAAGATATACCTTCAAGCACTCACCTCCCCGGAAACGGCGCTAAAGAAGAGCTTGATGTCTATGACGCAACCTTCTTCTTGTAGACTCGTGTTGGGCCTCCAAGCGCAGAGTTTTGTAGGACAGTGGCAATTTTCCCTCAAGTGGATGGCCTAATGTTTATAAATCCGCGGGAGGTGTAGGATGAAGATGGTCTCTATCAAACAATCCTGCAATCAAATACAAGAAATCTCTTGTATACCCAACACACCAAATACAATGGCCAGTTGTATAGGTGCACTAGTTCGGTGAAGAGATGGCGATACAAGTGCAATATGGATGGTAGATATATGTTTTTGTAATCTAAAAATATAAAAATTGCAAGGTAACTAATGATAAAAGTGAGCACAAACGATATTCCAATGCTTAGAAACAAGGCCTAGGGTTCATACTTCCACTAGTGCAAGTTCTCTCAACAATACTAACATAGTTGTATCATATGTAAATACCTCTCGTGCGACAAAGAGTTCACTCTAAATACCTCTCGTGCCAACCCCTATTCATAGACTCCCAAGGTCATGGAACCCGCAAGTTGATCACCAAAACATACATCAAGTGGATTAATAAATATCCCATTGACACCATAGATATCCCATCGCAAGACATACATCAAGTGTTCTCAAATCCATGAAGACTCAATCCTATAAGAAAACTATAAAGGGAAAACACAATTCATCACAAGAAGATAGAGAGGGGAAAACCCCATATGATTCATCTATATCAATAAAGCTCACAGTACATCAAGATCATGTCATCTTAAGAACATGAGAGAGAGAGAGAGAGAGAGATCGAACACATAGCTACTGGTACATACCCTCAGCCCCGAGGGTGAACTACTCCCTCCTGGTCATGGAGACCGCCGGGATGATGAAAATGGCCTCCGGAGATGGTTTCCCCCTCTAGCAAGGTGCCGGAACGGGCTCCCAATTGGTTTTCATGGCTACATAGGCTTGCGGCAGCGGAACTCCCGATCTAGGTTTCTTTCTCGAGGTTTTAGTATTTATAGGATTTTTTTGCGAATGTCTCACATCAAGGGGCTGCTCGAGGAGTCCACAAGCCACACGGGCATAGCCTAGGGGTGTGGTAGTGCCCAGCAGGCTTGTGGCCTCCTCGTCCACTTCCCGACCCAGCTCTTCGCTCTAGTATTTTTTTTATTTTCCAAAAATATTCTCCGTAAATTTTCAGCTCATTCTGAGAACTTTTATTTCTACACAAAAACAACACCATGGTAGTTCTGCTGAAAACAGCATCAATCTAGGTTAGTTCTAATAAAATCATACCAAAATAATATAGAATTATTTTAAACATGGCATGAATACTTCATAAATTATAGATACGTTGGAGACGTATCAACATCCCCAAGCTTAATTCCTACTCGTCCTCGAGTAGGTAAATGATAAAAGAAAAAATTTATGAAGTGTGAATGCTAGCAGGTGCACAAGTTTTCTAGCATCATTATAAATCATAATCAGTAGCTCATCTCATAAAACTTCTCATGATCGAGTAACAAGCTATTCAAATGTTAAAGTATAGACTAGAAAGTTTAACAAACTAAGCTTTCAGTCACCAAAATAATTGCAATTCATCTTATTTTCAGGAAGGGTCTATGTAAGAGCTTTCATTTAGCAAATTCCACATACTCAACTATCATATAGTCTTCCATGATTGCTAACACTCAAAGCATATTTTTAGAGCAAATGGCATCCGTCGAACACAGAGAAAGATAGGGGCTTAAAGTTTCGCCTCTCAACTTATTTATCATATAGATAATTGTCAACAATAATAATTCATGATCAAATATATTTGAATGGACATATATGCTTGGATCTTTCCCCACCACATGATGCTTGCCAAGAGAAAAAGGCGAAATATAGGAAGTGGTGAAGATCACCATGACTCTTGTATAAAGGTAAGTACTAGAAAGTAAAAGATAGGACCTTCGCAGAGGGAACCACTGATTTGCAAAGGCGCGAGAGCTCGAGCTTTCAAAACAGAGATGAATAATAATTTTGAGCGGTATGCTTTCATTGCCAACATAACAACAAAGAGATCTTGGTGTCTTCCATGCTAGATACATTATAGGCGGTTCCCAAACAGAATGGTAAAGTTTTTACTCCCCCTCCACCAATCAATCACACTCCACGGCGAGCCGAATCCATGGGTATCGTCCATACAAACAACAATCTTGGGGGAGTTTTGTTTCATTATATTTTTATTTGATTTTTGAGCATGCAACTGGGCATCCTTAATACCAGCCACTTTCTCGTGAATGCTAGTGAATCAACACATATCGTGAGAATAACCCACCTAGCATGGAAAATACTGACAGCCCCTCGTCACTATATGAGCGTTTAGGGCATACAAAATAGAATATTATTTGAAGGTTTGGAGTTTGACACATGCAAATTTACTTGGAACGGCAGGTAAATACCGCATATAGGTAGGTATGGTGGACTCATATGGAACAACTTTAGGTTTAAGCATGTTTGGATGCACAAGTAGTATTTCTACTTGGTGCAGAATTTTTGGCTAGTATCAGGTGGAATCAAGCACCACATGTTGGAGGATCCATAGAAATTTAACTTCTATACAAATATACCCAAGCATAACTCATTACGTTGTCTTCCTTTTCCATCTTCAACTAATTTGCTCAAGTTTGAAAATAATTAATGGGTATTCACAATCATAGAAGATGTCTAAGATAGTATATTTATATGTGAATTCTCTCTTCCTTCAATATTGTTTCATGAATTGTTCGAGCGACCAATGCGGTGTTTGCTAACTTTCAATAAATTTTACCACCTATACTTCTTATATGTGAAGTCATTACTCCCCATGGGATAAACATATAAAAACATATAATTTCATATTTATATTCAATTCATTCAACCATTTACTCATATGATATAAGTGAAGCACGAGAGTAAATGACAAAACTACTCCAAAACATATAAGTGAAGATCAAAGAGTAGTCAAACAATTAAGTAGCTATGTGAGGACTTTCTCTATCTCTCTCTCAATAAAGATTTTCATATCTGATAATTTTACTTAAACAACAACCAAAACCAAAATAGCACTCTCTCATCTAAGAATTTCAGATCCAGTGATTTTATCCAAACAGCAAAACAAAATAAAAATAGCACTCCAAGAATAGCATGCATCATGCGAACGAATAAAAATTTAGGCTCAACATAGGCTAACCGATATTTATTGATGAAGAGAGGTGGGATGTGTAGCATCCCCAAGCTTAGATGATTGAGGATTCTCGAATTATTTACTTGGGGTGCCTTGGGCATCCCCAAGCTTGAGCTTTTATATCTCGTTCAATCCTCTCATATCATGGTTTCACCTATTCTCAAAAACTTCATCCAAACAAAACTCGAAAAGAACTCATAAGATAGGTTAGTACACATAATAATAAATCAACTCTTTATGTACTGCCAAGACAAGTTGCACAATAATTTTCAAACATTAGGTACTGTACACTATCATTTGCACAATTTATATCTACCAATATAGGCCATGGAAACTATAGGATAAGTAGATAACAAAACTATGACAACAATCTCTCCAAACAGAACAGTCTGTAGAAATCTATTAAACGAGTGTACTTCTATAACTCAAAAAATTATGAAACTTTAGTAAATGCTAAATAATTTATATGAAAATACTGTGTAAACATTTCAGGAACTTTCCATGTTCCAATAAAATATGAAAATTCTGACACTACAGCAGAAGTTTCTGTTTTTACGCAGCACATATCAAAACATGCAATGCTAGCATCCTAATGCTATTCTTGGAACTTTTATTGAAAAACAAGATTATAAATAACACCTAACAAAGAACAACAACATAAAATGATGCTCCAAGGAAAAAATCATATTATGTTACAAATAAAAATATAACTCCAAGTGAGATATACCGATAGTGTTGAAGACAAAAATGGAATGCCTTCCGGGGCATCCCCAAGCTTAGGAGCTTGAGTATTCCTTGGACATTACATTGGAGGTGCCATGGGAATCCACAAGATTAGGTTCTTGACACTCGTTATTCTCCTCATATCGGTGTCTCACCCAGAACTTGAAAACTTCAATCACACAAGACTTAACGAAACGTCGTGAGAAGGGTTAGCGTAGTAAAGATAAATCATTCACCTTGGTACTGTCAAGACAAGATTAATAATTATTACCACATGATACCTACTGTCTTCCATCATTACCACAATTTATATTACTTAATATAAGCTATAGGAACACTTGAACAAGCAAATTATGCATGCAAAATAGAATCTGTCAAAAACAGTGTGTAAAGATCTGAATGATCACCATACTTCCCTCACTCTAATTTTTTTGAAAAATTAGGAAAACTCAAGGATTTTGCATATAAATGTTGTGCAAAAATTGCAGAATTTTTTTACGCTCCAGTAAAATCATATAATTCATATACTGGACAAAAAACTTTTTGTTTTTGCATAGAATGAAACAAACAAGTTTCCACACTATCCCAAAGGCTTTACTTGGCACTTTATTGAAATAAAAGACACAAAACATGATCAATACATTAGATTAATCATGTGAACACATCAAAATACAAAGTAAAAGTGTTGGGTTGTCTCCCAACAAGCGCTTTTCTTTAATGCCTTTTAGCTAGGTGTCGGTGTAGTAAAGTATGGGCTTTTTGGTACCCCATACTTGTGCATGGATAGTTGTAGCCATACCAATGGCAAGGCCTGCCAGGGAGAAACTAAGAACAAATACAGCAACATCAAGAAGGCATTCAAGTCAACAGACCCCTGACAAGACCTTGTCAGGATGGCCTTCATACCCCCGGCAAGGCGAAGCCCCTGCAAGACCCCGCCAGCGCAGAGGCCAGGTGTCGCCCCACCTGGGCACGTGTCGAGCCGCCGATGATGGAGGGGCTAAGCGGTGCCGATGGGACGGGGTCCTGTCCCGTGCCATAGATGGTCAGAGGCACTAGACAGAGGATTAAATGTGCATGTCTTACACCATCAGAGTTAGGTATGATAGCACTGTAGCTCTATACACCTTGTGTACGCACTGTACGCCACTGTTGGTGACCCCTTCGAGAGTATAAAAGGTAACCCAGGGCGTTACGGTAGAGGACTATTAGACTTTTGGACTTTTTGGACTCTTGGATCTTCTCTGGCCGATCCTACATGAGTATCAGTTGTGTACTGTAGCGCTCCCAGAACCTGAGCTAGAACTCATCCAATACAACCAAGCGGGAGTAGGGTTTCACGCATCTATGTGGCCCGAACCTAGGTAATAAAACCCCTGTGCTTTTCGTTTGTCATTCTCTTCGCGCACGCCCATCCCCCTGCTGAACCGAAAGGGATCCTCCCGATCCCATAGGTGTTTGTTTCCCATGACATCTTTGGCGCGCCAGTTGGGGGTTGGCTGCATAAACCTGGTCCAACGACCAGCACGTCAGTTCCTTCTCCATATCCATCACCATGGCTCCTAAGAAGAAGGGTTTCATGGCGGTGGAACCCTCCATGTCCACCGTGCGACCCTCCACGTCTGCCACGCCCGTAGCCGCCCAAGCGGGCGACGAAGTGGGCATGGGCGGAGGGAGTGGAGACCTTGCGCCCACGTGACGCTCCGATGATCAAGGCCAAGGAAGCGACGACGCCTGCCACGGAAATGCTCACGGCGGCGGTGAAAACCCCCATGCTGTTGGGCCTCAAGACGGGGCTGCACCACCTGCGGGAGGTACGGTGAACTCCGGGGACGGAAGGGCACCTTCCAAGACACCTATGCCGACGCATACGTCGTGACCTTCCCAGGACGTGCGTCAAGAGTAGCGCCGCGGTGTTGGTGGTTCTCAACGTCCCCACAGAAAATCTCGTGCGCATCGTTCCCAAGATGCGCGAGACCAGCATGCATGCTAGTACGCTATTGGGAGTGGCATGCAAATGCGGGACCATGACGGATCTCCTTCTAGCACGGTTAGGAGTCAGAGCACCTCGTGTTCTATGCACCGTTCGCTGCCGACCACATCGGAAGAAGCAATGGCGCTGGCACAACTACTTCCGAATTCCCTCCTGCTACGAAGAAGCTCGACGAGTCGAGAGCCACCATTCAGAGACTCCTCAGCCTCGCTGACAAGTTTCGGTCCACCGAGCCGGCTCGCGCTAGTGGTGAGAAGGCCAGAGGCGATGCGACTACAGTGCACTCTCCTCCATAGCAACAACACTGGTCACCGACTCGACGGACCAACGCTTGCGATGGTTACTTGACGACATCGTCTGATCCACGGACTTGCCGCAATCAGCGCCAAGTTCTTCAGGAATGAAGCAAAGAAGGCGCTCGAACTATGATCGAGCGGCGGCGGGAAGCGCGCCATCAATCTGATAAGCGTGGGGGACCCATTGTAGACAAATCTGTGCCAGGGTATCCTGTCAGCCTACCTTACGAGGTGGGTTGTCCAGCATTTACCTATGATCTGCGGCTAATCCAGTGGCCCAATTCCCGCACGTTCAAGCCAGAGGTCCCAGAGAAATATGACGGCAAGACTCACCCGTCAGAGTTCTTGAGCATCTACACCATTGCGGTGCAGGCCGCCGGGGCTCGTGACGACAAGATACTCGCCAACTACTTCTTGTTGGTGCTTAAGACCAACATCAGGTCGTGGTTGATGCACTTGCCGGAAGGATCCATTTCTTCCTGGGCAGATCCATGCCATGAGTTTGTTGGCGCCTTTACCAGAGGTCATCAAGCTCCTGGCCAGGAAAGTGATTTACATCTCATTCCCAGAAGGACAGCGAAACTTTGCGCAAGTACATCCAGTGGTTCAACCGCATACACCACAACATACCAGACGTTCATTCTGCCACTGTTATCAGCACATTCCATCAGAACGTGCACAACCACAGGATGCGGGAAGAGCTGGCGATGAACAAGCTCAGGGATGTTGCCGAGCTCTATGCTCTGGCAGATAAATGTGCTTGGGCTAAGGAAGGGAGGAGGCTCCCCGGCGAGGACGCTGGCGCAGGGGTTGGCTCTGAGGATGAGGACACCGTCGCCCCGGCAAAGAAGGGCCGGCGCCATAACAAGAAGCGCAAGGGCAAGGCCGTGCTTGCCATCGAGGGATCCAACAACCCCGGCACCGTCAAGAAGGCCAAGGGTGATGACCCCGGCAAGGATGTTGTCGGGTGCACCTCCTGTCAAGCTTTCGCGGCTGCTGAGAAGACGGAAGGCTCCGTCAAGCAGTATTACAAGATCCATCACACCAAAGGCCACGATCTCTAGGACTGCCGGCAAGTTGAGCAACTTGCCGAGAAGCAAAAACACCGAGTTCAAGAGGCGAGACAAGGAGAAGGGCCAGGATGGTGCGGAGGGGTCCGGCAAGAAGCACGGTGGCCGTGGAGGTCGCCACGGCAAGGCCAAGCAATAGAAGCACCGGCTCGCTCGCGGCCGTGACAAGCAAGAGGGGGGTGATGATGATGTTGAAGAGGACGACAAGTCCAGTGAGCAAGAATTCCAGAGAGCCACAGACGCCATGTGCGTCGACGGAGGTGCCTCATTGCATTCTTCCCACTGCCAACTTAAATAGTGGGTGTGTGAGGTTAATGAGACTGAGCCATTTGTCGGCGTCTGGAAGCCTTTGAAATGGTCCAACACGCCTATCATTTTTTATGTTGAGGATCACCTTGATCGCGTAACTGTGGTTGGGTGTTTGTCGTTATTGGTCTCACCAACAATTCACAACCTCAAAGTGGTGAAAATGGTAGTTGACAGTGGGGCCGGCTTGAACTTGATCTCGCCCGAGGTGATCAAGAGATTGCAAATTCCTGATGGAGATCTTGAGGAAGCGGGCTCGTTTCAGGGGGTCAATCCAGGAAGGAGCCATCCCAAGGGAAAGATCACGCTTCTGGTAACATTTGGTAGCGATCTGAACTTCAGGATGGAGAAGTTTGTTTTTTACGTTGCCAAAATTCCGTTGCCACACAATGGGATCCTTGGCCGTCCAGCTTTAGCCAAGTTCATGGCGGCGGCACACTACGCCTACAATGTGTTGAAGATGCCTGGGCCGATGAGCGTCATCACTATCAAGTCCGACAAGAAGGATGTGCTTGTTTGTGCCGATCAACTCTATCGGGAGGCAGTTGCAGCATCTGTCGCCAAAGCACTTGCTCTTGCCATCTTGCCAGAAAGAGTACGACGACGAAAAGCTAAGTTGCGGAAAACTTTAAAACATATTTCTATTTTGTTATTCTCCCTGAACGGTTTCAACTTTTGTATGGAAAACCTACACGCGAAGGAACCTTGTTGCGATTGGTTGCGCCCTTACTCTGTTTTGAGTTTGCTCAACAGTCTAGGTAGCTGCACTGAAAACACCAAGGTCTCTTCCGATAGCGGCCCCGCCAGCAGGCTGCTAAAGTCCTGCACCTAGCGCTCGCGGCAAGGGTGTGCGTGCCGGCAAGTCTCCAATCAAGCGTAGGGTGAATGCATAAAGAAAGAAATTAAGCAAGGGGAATAGCATAGCATTTGTTCAAACATAGCAAGTTATATAACATCAATCTTGCCGCAATTCTAACATGAGATAAACTATTCTTGGCATGGGTGGCGGCAAGAAGTAAGGCAGCTAATCCTGGTGATCGCCTTCAACCCGCTTGACTTGGCTTACCCTGTTGACGATGGGCAAGACAAGTTCCTCCAGCGCCTTGACATCTACATCCCTTAGCAAGCGATGGAAGACGTTGGAGAAGTTGATGCTGGGGTTGTTGTGCGCCACCTTGACAAGCACCTTGCGGAGAACGGCCTGCAGAGTTTGCGTGATTCGCTAGCCAGACAGGATGTTCGGTCAGAGTGAAGCTGCTACAGGGCTTCAAGCATGCGGTCGAAGAACATGGTCAGCTTGGCGCTCATGGACACTCTATCGTTAGAAGAGTACCTGAAACCTTCCAGGCCCATGGTGGACAGTTGTATGGCAAGGTTCTCCGTGACATCAACGAGCTTCTCAGTCCAGACTTGTATTCCCCACACATAGTCATTGTGGGCGGCAGCGGAACTCTTGACTAGCTCCTCCTCATCTTAGAGATCCTTGTCCAGAGCCTTCTCGCAGGTCCTGGCGGTCTCAAGAGTTTCGGTCAGCATAGCCAGCTTCACTTTCAGATCATCAATGGATTCACTGGCTGAAGAGAGTTGTTTGGTCTTGTCGGATATGGTGACTTGCATCTCCATCAGGTTGTGGACGGCTTTGTCTCTTTCAGTCTCAAGTGACGAGATCTTCTTGTCGTGATCCTCAAGATCTGCCTCCAACCTCTTCACCCTCTCCTCTAGCAAGTTCTTCGTGGCCTCTGTAGTTTCGGTAGCATCGACGGCCTCCTTCAACTTACCGGCGTGGTGTGCAGTTAGAGCTTCGAGTGTCTCCTTGTGTTTCTGCTCCAGCTCCTGGGTCCTCCGCGCGACAAGCCCTTCGATCTCCGCTTCCTTGCTGTGAAGCTTGTCGGAAAGCACCTTCTCACGGGCGACAAGGTCGTACTCATGGGCATCAAGCTCGATACGGTGCTCCGTCAAGCGAACTTCCTCTACAGCTGCTCGTTGCTTAGCCTCCTCCTGCGCCTGCTCAATGTCAGACTACTGCAAGAAGAGTTTGCTCCAGCCTTGGGTCAGTTGCTCTTGACCAGACTTCAACTCCTGGAAAGCTTGGGTGAACCAGGCCTACGTTTCCTCAGTCGCTCCCATAACTGCTGCCCTGGAGTCCAGTTTCTCCTTCGAGCGCGGTGAAGCGCTTGAAGCTTTCGGAAGTTGTCGCCCAAGGTTTGGAGGAGTTACTCTTCTTGGGATTTTCTGCTGCTGGCACTTGGTTTATCAACAATCTCGAGACCGGTAGCAGTAATGATCTCCTCATCAAAAGCTTCCCCTTCAGATGACACCCAAGTGCTTGTCGTGTCGGGGCTGCTGACAAACAAGTTGTCGCCAATCCTGAGGTACCTTCTTGATGAAGGAGCTTCAGGTGTAAATGGCTGGTCCTCGACGACCGCCTCCCCGGCAGCTGGGGGCTCCATGGCCGGCATAGCGCCTGGCGCTCCTGTGGCAGGAATGCCATCAGTACGGTTACTGGCCTCCTTGTCGGCCTTCTTGACAGACTTCTTGGCGGGCTTCTCCTGTGCAGCCCTGGCGGCCTCAGCATTGGCGGCATCGGTGGCAGTGTTCTTGGCGGTTTCGGCGGCTTCGGCGCTGGCACTCTTGGCGGCTTGCTCAGCAGCGATCATGTTGGCCTCGGCGGCAGCATCCCTGGTGGTCTCCTCAATAACAATGTCAACATCCATGCGCTCCGTTGCGGGAATGTCTGAAGGCCAAGAAAACAAACCAAACGAGATTGAGCTGGAAGTTCAAGAAGACAAAAAAATAAGAACATAATAACGAGTACCTGTGCCAACATCGGTTGTTGGCATAGTCCTATCGGTGCTCGTGCTTGCCGGCCCTTCCTTGTCGCGATAAAGCGCACTAGAGGAAGTCCTTGCTGGAGATCCATCTCTGGGTGGCATAGATTATGGAGGCGGCATATCAGGAACGGCCTTTGATGGTTCTCCTTGTCACTGCTCTCCTCCTGCATGTCTGGTGATGTCAGCAGCAAAGATGCATAGTCCGGCACTTGCCAATGGGAAGTGAGTAATGGACTCATGCTGGGGGCTGCGTCGGGGGCTGGGTCGAGGATTGCCTTGCGGGCTAGCCTCCGGGTTGACGGTGATCGTATCTGGCGCACCTGAGGTGCTTGCCGGTGGCTCCTCACCCATCGAGGTCTTCGCTCTCTTTGCTACCCTTTGTGCTAGTGTTTCCGCATCCCTGTGGAGGCAAACCAAAGCTAAGCAAATGAGTCAAGTAAAACCAAAAAATTGAAAGGCAAAAGATACGACAAGATCCTTACTCCTCATATTCTTCTCCCAGCTAAGGGCAAAGAGGTCAAAGGCGACTTCCGCCATGGTGCCCATGGAGAGGGGTGGAGGGGTGCTCCTAGGTTGTTTGGCCGTGGCAGGCGTAGGTTGCTCATGAGCTTCTTGCCATTGTGTGGCCTTGCCAGCCGTCCCCTTGCCGGAGGCTGCACTACTCGAAGAAGCTTGGCAGACCGGAATCCCATAAGTAGTGCTCCGAAGGACGCGCCTCTTCCTTGGCTCAAGAGTCGGGGCCTCCTCGAGCAGTTCCTCCCCGGTTGTGTCTTCGACAGGACGACCCCCAGCAGATGTGCCACCATGCTCCTCGGTAGTCCCGCCTTGCCTGGCAAGATTCTCGTCTGGCGGTGTTTCCTCTCTGATGGCTTCCTCTTCCAAGAAGTCGATGTTGCCGGCCTCCGCGGCAAGATTTGCTTCCTCCGCCCTGCTGGCAATGTATGCCATTTCTTCCTTGGTGGTGTCACAGACGAGGCCCTCTTCTTTGTGGATGGCCCTCTCCGTCGGGTTATCAAAGAATTGCTGCGCCTACTCTTCAGGTGGTTCGATCCAGGATGTGTCAAGGCTGTGGGAATCAAACGCCGGCATCATGATGATGATTGTGCCTAGAGCAGAGTTGTTTCACAAAGGGATTATGCTTGCTGGCAGCTTACATACCACACCACCCCTGGATAGTTTTTGGCAGAGAGCTCCGTGTTGCATGAATATTAGATTGTTGTTCAGCCCAGGGCGCAGCCTCATGATGTCTTCCGCGTTTCGGAATTCCCAAGCTGACCTCCCCTTGTTCTACAGAGGGGCGATGCGCCGGCGAAGGAAATCGGCGCCTATCATCTCTACTGTGAGACCGGCAGTTCTGAGGCGGTGAATCCTGGTATTCGCGACTATGAGCTTCCCATCCTCAGGGTCGAGGGCACTCCAGTCATTTCCGTGCACCACCTTGGTTTGCCGCGGCAAGCAGAAAGGCTGAAAGTTCTCCTCCAGAATCCAGCACCATTTGCCTCGCCACTCATCCCACCTCTCGCGGTAGGCCCCGTCCTGGTAAACGTCCTTGGTTCCTTGTCATGGAATCCAAGTGATGGAACCAAAAAGGGCTTCATCTTGTTGGATGCAGGAATGAATTAATGGCGGAAAAGGGCGGTGATAGGTACTACTCCGGCAAATTTTTTGCAAAGGTGAGCGAAAACTGACATGCATGTGACGACATTCAGCGTAAAATCCAAGAGCTAGAAGCCATAGGTGAGCATGATGTCGTTGAAGAAGTCCGAGAAAGGGGGGCAGAGCCCGCAGTAAATATAGTCGGCAAATAAGTGATATTTATCTGGGCCGCCCCTGGAAGAACCTGGATTCACGCGGGTGGCGGGATGCGCTTTCATCTCCGTCGCCCACATGTTCCTTTAGAGTGTCCGCATCAAGCACCGGCGGAAAGATGACGTGCTCCTTCTGCATCCTCGCCAGCTTGCTCTCCGAGACGGCGATTTCCACATCCTTGCCCTTGCTGGCCTTGGGCGGCATGGTGGCTATGGAGGCGGAGGCTGAGGACGGAGAGGGCGTGGAGGCCTGGATGAATGAGAGGAGCTCTGTTCCGGGCTTTAGGAGGAAGACGATGGCAGTTCTCGGATTGGAAAAGACAAGAGGTAAATGAGCAGCGCCTCTGCGGTTTCCTTTTTATGGGGAAGGCGCGGGGCAGCCTATTTACTAGATTAATATAGAAACACTTCACGGGCGCGCTGCTGTAACGACCGCGCCACGCACGTCCCTCACGTCCCGCATTCAATGGGCGTCGTGGGGGGCGCAGTAGATGGAATTATTACAGCAGTTAGTCCCTGCCACGCGTGCCCGTGTATTGTTTGGGCCTAGCCCAACAACGCCTTACACCGTGTATGGCCTAGGCCCGGGGGCACGGACAGTTGTAGTCATACCAGCGACAAGGCCTGCCAGGGAGAAACTGAGAACAAATACAGCAACATCAATAAGGCATTCGAGTCAACAGACCCTCGACAAGACCTTGCAAGGATGGCCTTCAAACCCTCGGCAAGGCGAAGCCCCGGCAAGACCCCGCCAGCGCAGAGGCCAGGTGTCGCCCCACCTGGGCACATATCGAGGCGCCGACTATGGAGGGGTTAAACGATGCCGATGGGACGGGGTCTTGTCCCGTCCCATGGACGGTCGGAGGCACGAGACGGAGCATTAAATGTGCATGTCTTACACCATCAGAGTTAGGTATGATAGCACTATAGCTCTGTACACCAAGTGTACACACTATACGCCACTGTTGGTGACCCCTTCGAGAGTATAAAAGGAGGCCCAGGGCGTTACGGTAGAGGACTTTTGGACTTTTGAACTTTTTGGGCTATTGGATCTTCTCTAGTCGATTCTACATGAGTAGCAGCTATGTACTGTAGAGCTCCTAGAACCTGAGCTAGAATTCATCCAATACAACCAAGTAGGAGTAGGGTTTTACGCATCTTTGCGGCCCGAAATAGGGTAAAAAAATCCCCCGCGCTATTTGTTCGTCCTGCTCTTCGCGCACACCCATCCCCCTGCCGAACCAAAAGGGATCCTCCTGATCCCATAGGTGTTCGTTTCCCACGACACTAGGGAT
Source organism: Hordeum marinum (assembly GCA_022496015.1). Classification (NCBI taxonomy): domain Eukaryota; kingdom Viridiplantae; phylum Streptophyta; class Magnoliopsida; order Poales; family Poaceae; genus Hordeum; species Hordeum marinum. The sequence continues at coordinate 259,313,724 of CM039674.1, read as the reverse complement.
GATGATTTCAATGATGCTCGTATAGGAATAATAATTGAAACATGCAAAAGAGCATCATGAATCTCATGACAAGCATATTTAATTCTAACCCACTTCCTATGCATAGGGATTTTTTGAGCAAACAATTTATGGGAACAAGAATCATTTAACATAGGAAGGGAAAACAAGCATATCTTCAAGAATTTGAACACATAGAGAGGAAACTTGATATTATTGCAATTCCTACAAGCATAAGTTCCTCCCACATAATATTTTTCAGTAGCATCATGAAGGAATTCCACAATATAACCAGAACATAAAGCATTCTTTTCATGATCTACAAGCATAGAAATTTTACTACTCTCCACATAAGAAAATTTCTTTGCATGACTAATAGTGGGAGTAAACTCAACAAAATAACTATCATGTGAAGCATAATCCAATTGAAAATTAAAATCATGATGACAAATCTCATGCTTATCATTATTCTTTATAGAATACATGTCATCACAATAATCATCATAAATAGGAGGCATGCTTTCATCATAATAAATTTTCTCATCAAAACTTGGGTGACTAAACATATCATCTTCATTAAACATAGCATCCCCGGGCTTGTGGATTTGCATATCATTAGCATCATGGATATTCAAAGAATTCATACTAACAACATTGCTATCATGATCATCACTCAAAGATTTAGTGCCAAACATTTTAAGAACTTCTTATTCTAACACTTGAGCACAATTTTCCTTTCCATCATTTTCACGAAAGACATTAAAAAGATGAAGCATATGAGGCAACCTCAATTCCATTTTTTTGTAGTTTTCTTTTGTAAAACCAAAGTAGTGAATAAACAAGAAACTAAAAGGTTCAATTGCAAGATCTAAAGATATACCTTCAAGCACTCACCTCCCTGGCAACGGCGATAGGAAAGAGTTTAATGTCTACTATGCAACCTTCTTCGTGTAGACTTGTGTTGGGCCTCCAAGCACAGAGTTTTGTAGGACAGTGGCAATTTTCCATCAAGTGGATGACCTAAGGTTTATCAATCCATGGGAGGTGTAGGATGAAGATGGTCTCTCTCAAACAACCCTGCAATCAAATACAAGAAATCTCTTGTGTCCCCAACACACCAAATACAATGGCAAATTGTATAGGTGCACTAGTTCGGCGAAGAGATGGTGATACAAGTGAAATATGGATGGTATATATAGGTTTTTGTAATCTGAAAATATAAAAACAGCAAGGTAACTAATGATAAAAGTGAGCACAAACGGTATTGCAATGCTTATAAATAAGGCCTAGGGTTCATACTTTCACTAGTGCAAGTTCTCTCAACAATACTAACATAGTTGAATCATATGTAAATACCTCTCATGCGACAAAGAGTTCACTCCAAAGTCACAAATAGCGGAGAACTAACGAAGAAATTATTGTAGGGTACGAAACCACCTCAAAGTTATCTTTTCCAATCAATCTTATGAGCTATCCCTATAAGTGTCACGAACAGCCCTAGAGTTCATACTAAAATAATACCTTAAGACACACATCAACCAAAACCCTAATGTCACCTAGATACTCCAACGTCACCACGAGTTCCCATGGGCTTAATTATACGATATGCATCACACAATTTCAGATTCATCATGTTCAATCCAACACAAAGAACTTCAAAGAGTGCCCCAAAGTTTCTACCGGAGATTCAATACAAAAACATGTGCCAACCCCTATGCATAGATTCCCATCGCAACGGAACCCGCAAGTTGATCACCAAAACATACATCAAGTGGATCAATGGAACATCCCATTGTCACCAAGGATATCCCATCGCAAGACATACATCAAGTGTTCTCAAATCCTGAAAGACTCGATCCGATAAGAAAACTTCAAAAGGAAAACTCAATTCATCGCAAGAAGATAGAGAGGGGAAAACTTCATATGATTTATCTATATCAATAAAGCATACGGTACATCAAGATCGTGTCATCTTAAGAACACGAGAGAGAGAGAGAGAGAGAGAGAGAGAGATCCAACACATAGTACTGGTACAGACCCTCAGCCCTGAGGGTGAACTACTCCCTCCTCCTCATGAAGACCGCCGGGATGATGAAGATGGCCCCCGGTTATGGTTTCTCCCTCCGGCAAGGTGCCAGAAAGGGCTCCCGATTGGTTTTTCATGGCTACAGAGGCTTGCGGCGGCGGAAATCCTGATCTAGGTTTCTTTCTGGAGGTTTTAGTATTTATAGCAATTTTTGGCGTCGGTTTCACATCAAGGGGGTGCTCAAGGTGTCCACAATCCATAGGGGCACGGCCTAGGGGGTGGCCGCGCCAAGCAGGGTTGTGGCCTCCTCGTCCACTTCCTGGCCCAGCTCTTCGCTCCGGTATTTTTAGATGTTCCTAAAATATTCTCCGTAAATTTTCAGCTCATTCGGAGGACTTTTATTTCCGCACAAAAAAGAACATCATGGTAGTTCTGCTAAAAACAGCGTCAGTTCGGGTTAGTTAAAATAAAATCATACCAAAATCATATAGAATTATTGTAAACATGGCATGAATACTTCATAAATTATATATACGTTCGAGACGTATCATAGGAATTTTGTGTTGGGATTTGATTTGGCTTTGTTTAAGTGAATATCAGGCTTCCGATCAGATTTGAGCACTTTTCCAATAGAATTATCATCAAACCTCCTGTTCCATACATTTTTCATCTTAGCTTCCCACAAAAAATATCGTGATAGCATTGCAGTTATCTTTCTCCGCAAGAGGGTATGCATTCTAATAAAGCAAATATAAATACCCTTTGTGATATAGTATTTTTGGAATTTTCGTATCAAATCATTGTTAAATAGACATATATTTATAACTTTTTATCATTTTCTATTTTCACTCCATAATCCTCCTCCTACATGCGGCTTCAAATTCTAACAACTACATGTCGGGTGTCATCTAGTTTTGTAAAAAGCATAGGTAATGCAAAACTAAATGGTGGCTTGAGATATTAGATAATTATGCTAAGAAAATATGTTCTCTTCATACCATTACTCATGAACTTTGCAAGGAAGTTGGCCATCTTGATTTTTCAATGCTTGTATTACCATGATCATATAATGGCTAGATATTGTGATAACATGATCACCCTTGAACTTTATAATGAACTTGGTCTACTTTCGGGTGTGAAGAATTGACACATAAAAAATAATAGGTTTGAAGATTTATTCTCACATAATTCAAATTCCTCTAAAGGAAATAAATATGTTTTGTGGTAAATTGCAATGATAATGCTTATCTAACCAAATATATAAAGACAAGAACTCCAATGGAATATTAAAAAGAATGTTTTTTACTACTATTGAAAGGGAGATGATTTCCCAAGTTTCTCCTAGTTTCTCATAATGAATTAGGTGATAAGGAGGAGTTTCCTTTCAAATTTCTCCAAGAAGATAACTCGGAAAAATTACTTGACCCCACTCCTGAAGTGCTGAAGAAAAAGAAAAGAAGGAGAAATGAAGATTAAAAGGCATCTCTCCCAAATGATGTGGATCCTATTATTATTGTGACCCATGAGGATGAAACATAAAATATTGTGGAAGATGATACACTTGATGTAAATTTTGCCTTTTATTATTATGAAACCACCTTTGTTGGCAGAATTGATGCTAATTTTGTCATGCCTATTACTTACTATGATGGCTATGATTGTGGAGATATTTTTGATACTTCTTATGACCTTGAAAATTTTCTTGGCACCAACTTAGGAAATATGATAATGATTGTTATACTATTGGTGCTACTCATGTTATGATAATGAGAAAACCATAAGCTTGGGTATGACGTATGTGAAAATCCTAAAGTGGTAAAGAACAACAAATTGCTAATGATATAGAAAATCATAAGCTTGGGTATGACGTATGTGAAAATACTTTTGCTATGTTTGATGGATATGATATTTTAGTCCCCCTACTTTTGATGACAAAATTTGTTATGATGATTACATGCCTCATATTTATGATGATAGAAGTGGGTATGGAAGAGTGTAAACTTTAGGTAGAAACGATCCCACCATTTTGGACGGTTTCAATGTTATCAGAATAATAATACAAGTGGATTTTGAGAGGACATGACTTTATTTAGTGACGATTCCGGTATTTGGGAGAGCTTTCAATTGATTTTTATGAGAACAAAGTTTCTACTTAGGATGATTTTATGGTGATACTTGTGATATGAATTGTAGTGATAATTATTCTTGTGAAACTTGTCATAACTATGAATATCCTCTACTAAACATTACTATGTTATTGTGGAATTAATTTATAGTGTTCAAGTTTTATATGATACTCCCACTATTACAAATGAGAAGAAATGTCCTTAGGTAGAGAGTAATACAAATTATATTCTTGTAGTTCATGAAAAGAACGCCTTATGTGAAGTTTATGTTGTTGAATTTGTCAATCAAGATACTGAAAATTATTATGAGGGATTGCTACTTGCGAGCCATGTTGGGATTTTCCTCAAAGAGGAGAGAAGATGCAGCACAGTAGTAATAAGTATTTCCCTATTGAGAACCAAGATTATTGAACCAATAGGAGAACCAACCAAACTCCATTCGGCAACACCTACACACACAAACCAAACACTCGCACCCAATGCGGGCAAGAGGGTTGTCAAGCCCCTTGAACTCATTATTTGCAAGGTTTAAATCTTGATAGAGATAAAAAATGTAAAGGCAAAATAAAATAAAATAAAATAAATACATGAAAGTATTTTAAGGGTTTTTGTATTTATGTTTAAGTAGGGGGCATAGTTTTCGCTAGAGTCTTCTCTCTTGAACATAGTATATGGCGGGTAGACAAATTATGTTGGGTAATTGACAGAATTGCACATATTTATGGCATGTTATTAATAGCAATGATCATGTATATAGGCATCTTCATAAACAAGTGGACCGAAATGATTCTGCATCTACTACTATTACACCACCAATCGACCAGCTCTTGCCTCCATATATGATATTGAGTTCATAACAAACAGAGTAATGCTTGGAGCAAGATGACATGATGTAGACAAGAGACAAGATAAGACAAGCAATATGTTCAGATTCCATCATTTTATCCTTAATGACGACAATACAAATATGTGTCTTATCCCCTTTTGCCACTCGGATATAGAGCATCGCAGGATTGAACCCATTACAACACAACACTCCTGCTGAAGATAAATCAATCTAGTTGGCCAAACCAAACCGATAGATCGGAGAGAAATAAAAAGGTATAAAAATCATGCATAATAGAATTTAGAGAAGACTCGATTACTTTCAATGAATAATCTTATCATAAACCCACAATTCATAGGATCCCAACAAACACACCGCAAAAGAAGATTACATCAGATAGATCACTGCGTGGATAGCAATGAACATGGTATTGAAGATCAATGAGAGAAATAAAGCCAAATAGGTACTAGCGATGGACCCATAGGACTGTGGTGGACTAGTCCCTCAACATCATGGAGGCAACAAGGTTGATGTAGATGGCCTCCATGATCAATTTTATAGAATTTACGGAGTTGGAATTAGGTCAGACGGAGCCACAAGGGGTCCACAAGGTAACAAGTGCGCCCTGTTGCCTTGTCGTCTCCTTGTCTCGCATCCTGATTCCTCCGAAGCTTCTAGAGTCTTTTTTGTCCAGAGAAAATCGTCTAAAAGTTTTGTAGTGTTAAAATGATATAAAATAGCATGTAATAGCATATAAAGTATCCTAGATTGATAATATAATAGCATGGAACAATCAAAATTTAGAGATACGTTGGAGACGTATCAGCATCCCCAAACTTAATTCCTGCTCGCCCTCAAGTAGGTAAATGATTAAAAAGAAATTTTTGATGCAACATGCTACCCAACATCTAATCTCTTTTAGGTATGATCATTGAGAAATGATGAACTAATCGATATCAACATAAAAATATCCATAAACATAAATAATATAATCATTACTTTTCAAAATATACGATCCCTAAACAAGGTTATTACCTACTCATTTTATCATATCAAGCACGGCATCACTCTGTCTTCATTGCATAAGTCAAAATCATAAGCACCACGGTGTCAAACCAGGCAATTGGATCTTACTTCTAACGCGCTTTAGCATTTGCAACTTCCCGCAATACATGAGCGTGAACCATGGATATAGCTGATGACCCACAAGTATAGGGGATCTATCATAGTCCTTTTGAAAAGTAAGAGTGTTGAACCCAACAAGGAGCAGAAGGAAATGATAAGTGGTTTTCAGTAAGGTATTCTATGCAAGCACTGAAATTATCGGTAACAGATAGTTTTGTGATAAGATAATTCGTAATGGGTAGCAAGTAACAATAGTAACAAAGGTGCAGCAAGGTGGCCAATCCTTTTTATAACAAAGAACAAGCCTCGACAAATTCTTATATAAAGCAAGGCACTCCCGAGGACACATGGGAATTTCTGCCAAGCTAGTTTTCATCATGCTCATATGATTCGCATTCGTTACTTTGATAATTTGATATGTGGGTGGACCAGTGCTTGGGTGCTGCCCTAACTTGGACAATCCTCCCACTTATGATTAACCCCTCTCGCAATCATCCATAACTACGAAAGAAGAATTAAGATAAATCTAACCATAGCATGAAACATGTGGATCCAAATCGGCCCCTTACGAAGCAACGCATACACTAGGGTTTAAGCTTCTGTCACTCTAGCAACCCATCATCTACTTATTACTTCCCAGTGCCTTCCTCTAGGCCCAAACAATGGTGAAGTGTCATGTAGTCAATGTTCACATAACACCACTAGAGGAGAGACAACATACATCTCATCAAAATATCAAATGAATACCAAATTCACATGATTACTTATAACAAGACTTATCCCATGTCATCAGGAACAAATGTAACTACTCACAAAGGATATTCATGTTCATAATCAGAGGAGTATAATGATGATCAAGAATCTGAACATATGATCTTCCACCAAGTAAACCAACTAGCATCAACTACAAGGATTAATCAACACTACTAGTAACCCATAGGTACCAATCTCAGGTTTTGAGACAAAGATCAGATACAAGAGATGAACTAGGGTTTGGAGAGGAGATGGTGCTGATGAAGATTTTGATGGAGATTTACCACCTCTCGATGAGAGGATCGTTGGTGATGATGATGGCTTTGATTTCCCCCTCTGGGAAGGAAGTTTCCCCAGCAGAACAGCTCCGCCGGAGCCCTAGATTGGTTTTGCCCAAGTTCCGCCTCGAGACGGTGGCGCTTCACGCCAAAAGCTCTGTTATGATTATTTTTTCTAGGTAAAAACCCTCCATATAGGAGAAGATGGACATCGGAGGGCTGCCAGGTGGGCCACAAGCCACAGGGGCGCACCCGGGGGGTAGGGCGCGCCTCCCTTGCTTGTGACTGACTGGTGGGGCCCCTGATGTATTTGTTTCGCCCAATAATTTTTATATATTCCAAAATAATTCTCCTTAGATTTTTAGGACTTTTGGAGTTGTGCAGAATAGGTATCTCGGATTTGCTCCTTTTCCAGTCCAGAATTACAGCTGTCGCCACTCTCCCTCTTCATGTAAACATAGTAAAATAAGAGAGAAAAGGCATAAATATTGTACCAAAATGTGTAGTAACAGCCCATAATGCAATAAATATCAATATAAAAGCATGATGCAAAATGGACGTATCAACTCCCCCAAGCTTAGACCTCGCTTGTCCTCAAGCGAAAGCCGAAATCGATAAATATGCCCACATGTTTAGAGATAGAGGTGTCGAGAAAATAAAATACGGACATGAAGGCATCATGATCATCTTTAGAACAGCAACATATATTGACATATAATTTCTTATGCTAAAGTAACAATTCATTCACAATGGTAAAGTACGAATCGAGAACTCTATTGAGAGCCAACAAACTACGATCTCAATCATTGAAGCAATTCCAATTTATCATAACGTAGGAAAGAGCCAATATAAGAGCTTGTAAAGCAAATCCACATACTCAATCATATTTTAGTAGGTACCTATGAGGTCAAAGCTTCAATCGGACATAGAGAAAGATGGGGGCTTATAGTATTGCCTCCCAACTATTTACCTCAAGGGTAATGTCAATAGTAATAACTCATGCTCGCCCACTTCCGAGTGGACATATGTGTCTAGATCATTCCCCAACACATGATTCTTGCCAGAAGATAAAGGCGAAATAGAGAAAGTGATGGAGATCACCACGACTCTTGCATAAAGGTAAGTAATAGAAAATAAAAGTAATAGATAGGCCCTTCACAGAGGGAAGCAGAGATCATCATGCGCATTTATAGTTGGATGCACAATCCCTTAGTGCAAAAGAACGTCACTTTATATTGCCCCTTGTGATAGAGAAATTTATTATGCAGTCCATCGCTTTTATTTCTTCCCTATCACAAGTTCATATAAAGTTTATTTTCCTCACACTAATAGATCACACATATTTAGAGAGCAATTTTTATTGCTTGCACCGATGACCACTTACTTGAAGGATCTTACTCAATCCATAGGTAGGTATGTTGGACTCTCATGGAAAAACTAGGTTAAGGGTGTTTGGATGCACAAGTAGTATCTCTACTTGGTGCAGAAGTTTTGGCTGATATGAGGTGGAAGCAAGTGACACATGTTGAGGGATCTATAACAATATAACTTCTATTCGGAAATAAGCAAACATAAACCATTATGTTGTCTTCCTTGTCCAACATCAAATTCTTAACATATAATATTTTAATGAGTGCTCACAATCATAAAAAATGTCCAAGATAATATATTTATATGTGAACCTATCTTTCTTTATTACTTCCTTTCAATTGCCACAGTGACCAACAGCCATGTTTGTCAACCCACAACAGGTTTCAATCGACATACTTCTTATATGTGAAGTCATCACTCCCCATAAGATCATCATATATACTCTTTGCTTTTATTCTATACTTATTTCTATTTCATATTTCTCAAGATCAAGATCATACCAAACAAGCAAAGCCCTCAACTCAAAAGTATTTTTTATTATAACTCTCGGACTTCCTTACATAGGAGGAATCATAAAGCAAAAAATGAAAACTAGATCACACGAAAACTTTATTCTACTAGATAAACATATAACCAAAGGATTGAACTAAGAAAAATGATAAAGTAAAAAATAAAAGATGTGATGGTGATACGATACCGGGGCACCTCCCCCTACCTTGGCACAAGCCAAGGGGAGCGCCCATACCAGTGTGTTTAGTTGTCTTGCTTTGGAGGCATTGATGTTATATTCTTGGCGATGATGCCCTTCAAAATGCTATTCTCCTCCTCAAGCTTGTTATTTTGCTGTCTGAGATCCATTATTTCCTGGTGAAGTTTTCTAGTGATGGTTAGAGCGCCCTTAACCCATGGATGTTTCATTGATGCGGGGGAAGAAGCAACACTCCTTTTCATATTTTCAAAAGTAAGAAATTTAGCATTGGAAGGGATAACTGAATTTGGAATTGCTGAGGTCTGAAGTTCTTCCAGCATGGCTCCAGGTTGTGGATGAGAGGTAACTTCTTGGTCTTCCTCCATGGCATCTATCCTTTTCAAGTTAGCCTCCATATCTTCTTCCGTAGCCTGCCCGAAGCGGTTTTCCCCGACCGACTCTTGCGAAGACATCTTGCTCTACATCTGCTGCAAAACAGCTTAAAAAGAAAACAGGAGGTATTGTCGTGATACGAGAGTCAAAACCTTCGGGAGATTATATAATGAATTTTTACTGACCAGAAGGAGTATACAACAAGAAAACGGAGTCGTGGTACACGAGGTGACCACAAGCCACAGGGGCATGCCTAGGGTGGTAGGGCGTGCCCCCTGTCCTGTCAGCTCCTCGTGCACTATTCGGACTACTTTAATTTTTCATAATTTTTTAAATATTTCAAAACAGATAAAAATTGCCATTGAAAAATTTTTGGAGTCTATTTACTTACCGTACCACATACCTATTCCTTTTCGGAGTTTGAAATGTTCTGGTAAGTCTCCCTAATGTACTATCCGGAGTTATGGTATTGATGATATTGGTTTCAACATTTATGGGAGTACCTGAGATATAATGTTTGATTCTTTGACCGTTCACCACCTTCGGGTTTGTGCCTTAGGCTTTGTTAATCTTGATGGCACCGAAATGGTATACCTCCTCGATAACGTACGGACCTTCCCATTTAGAGAGAAGTTTTCTTGCAAAAAATCTTAAGCGAGAATTGTATAGCAAGACATGATCACCTACATTAAATTCACACTTTTGTGTACTTATATCATGCCATCTCTTAACCCTATTCATGCAATTCTATGATTAACATCGTATTTAGCGAGCTATTTACAGAAAGCACCATGAATAAAGTGTGAACCACCATCAGTCATCAAATATCTAGGGACTCCAAATCTAGGGAAAATAACTTCTTTAAGCATTTTAATAGAAGTGTTATGGTTAGCACTACTAGTTGGAATAGCTTCTACCCACTTAGTAACATAATCAACAACAACTAGAATATGAGTATACCCGTTAGATTGTGGAAAAGGCCCCATATAATCAAAACCCCAAACATAAAATGGTTCAATAACAAGAGAGTAATTCATAGGCATTTCCTGACGTCTACTAATTATCAATTCTTTGATATTCATCACAATACAAGACAAACTTATGAGCATCCTTGAAGAGAGTAGGCCAATAAAACCCAGATTGTAGTACCTTATGTGCAGTTCTATCTCTAGCGTTGTGTCCTCCGTAGGCTTCAGAGTGATACTTGCATAAGATCTATTCCTGTTCATGCTCAGGTACATAATATCTAATAATACCATCTATTCCTTCTTTATAAAGGTGTGGATCATCCCAAAAGTAATGCCTTAAATCATAGAAGAACTTTTTCTTTTGTTGGTATGTGAAAGTAGGCGGTATAAATTTAGCAACAATGTAATTGGCATAATCAACATACCATGGAGCATTGTGTGAAGCATTTACAACAGCTAATTGTTCATCAAGAATGCTATCATCAATAGGTAGTGGGTCATCAAGAACATTTTATAACCTAGACAAGTTATCTGCCACAGGGTTATCAGCACCCTTTCTATCAATAATATGCAAATCAAATTCTTGTAGCACAAGGACCCACCTAATAAGTCTAGGTTTAGCATCTTTCTTTTCCATAAGGTACTTAATAGCAGCATGATTGGTGTGAACAGTTACTTTGGAGTCAACAATATAAGGTCTAAACTTATCACAAGCAAACACGACTGCTAAAAATTCCTTTTCAGTAGTAGCATAGTTTCTTTGAGCATTGTCTAGAGTTTTACTAGCATAATGGATAACATTTAATTTCTTATCGACTCTTTGTCCTAGAATAGCACGAACATCATAATCACTAGCATCACACATAATTTCAAAGGGTAGGTTCCAGTCGGGTGGTTGAACAATAGGTGCGGTAATCAAGGCATTCTTAAGAATTTCAAATGCTTCTACACAATCATCATCAAAAAAATGGAACATCTTTTTGCAAAAGATTTGTGAGAGGTCTAGAAATCTTAGAGAAATCTTTGATGAACCTCCTATAGAAACCAGCATGACCAAGGAAACTTCTTATACCTTTGATATCCGTCGGGCACGACATTTTTTCAATAGCATCAAATTTAGCTTTATAAACTTCAATACCTCTTTCGAAGATCTTGTGCCCCAAGACAATATACCTTCATTAACCATAAAGTGGCACTTTTCCCAATTCAAGACAATATTAGTTTCTTCACATCTCTGCAAAACTCGGTCAAGGTTGCTCAAACAATCATCAAATGAAGTTCCGTAAATGGAAAAATCATCCATGAAAACCTCAAGAATCTTTTCACAAAAGTCAGAGAATATAGCCATCATACATCTTTGAAAGGTAGCAAGTGCATTGTATAAACCAAAAGGCATACGTCTATAAGCAAAGGTACCAAAAGGGCAAGTAAAAGTGGTTTTTTCTTGATCCTCTCTTGATATAGGTATTTGAGAGAAACTAGAGTAACCATCTAGAAAGCAAAAATGAGTATGTTTGGATAGTCTTTGTAGCATTTGATCAATAAAATGTAAAGGGTAATGATCTTTCTTAGTAGCTTTATTTAATTTCCTAAAATCAATTACCATTCTATAACCTGTAACAATTCTTTGCGGGATCAATTCATTTTTATCATTAGGAACAACGATAATACCTCCCTTCTTAGGGACACAATGAACAGGACTAACCCATCTACTATCAGCAACAGGATAAATTATACCTACCTCTAGAAGCTTTAGTATTTCTTTTCTTACCACTTCTTTCATCTTAGGGTTCAATCGTCGTTGGTGATCAATAACTGGTTTGGCGTCAGGCTCCATATTAATTTTATGCTAGCATAGAGTGGGACCAATGCCCTTAAGATCATCAAGAATATAACCACTAGCAGCACGGTGCTTCCTCAGAGTTGTCAATAATCTATTTTCGTCATGCTCTGAAAGGTTAGAACTAATAATAACAGGATATATCTCCTTTTCATCAAGATAAGCATATTTCAACATATCGGGTAATTTTTTGAGCTCAAACACAGGATCACCCTTGGGTGGAGGAGGATCCCCAAGTATTTCAATAGGTAAGTTGTGTTTCAAAATAGGCTGCTGATCAAAGAAAATTTTATCTATTTCATTCCTCTCATTCATATGCATATCACTTTCATGGTCTAGCAAATATTGTTCTAAAGGATTAGTAGGAGGCATAGCAATAGAAGCAAGACCAATAATTTCATCTTTACTAGGCAATTCTTTGTCATGGGGTTGTCTACGAAATTTAGAGAAATTGAACTCATGAGACACATCCCCAAAACTCACAGTAACTGTTTCTTTCTCACAGTCAATCCTAGCATTAATAGTATTCAACAAGTGTCTGCAAAATATAATGGGACAAAAATCATCTTGTGGGGAACCAAGAACAAGAAAATCAGTAGGATATTTTCTTTTCCCACACAAGACTTCAACATCTCTAACAATCCCCATTGGTGCAATAGTGTCTCTATTAGCAAGCTTAATAGTAACATCAATTTCCTCTAGTTCAACTGGTGCAATATCATGCATGATTTCTTTGTATAAGGTAAAGGGAATTGTACTTTTGCTAGCACCCATATCACACAATCCATGGTAACAATGATCTCCTATTTTAACAGAAACAACACGCACGCCAACAACTGGTCTATGTTTACTCTTAGTATTAGGTCTAGCAATTCTAGCCACTTCATCACAGAAATGAATAACATGCCCATCAATATTATCAACGAAGAGATCATTAACCATAGCAATACTAGGTTCAACTTTAATTTGTTCAGGGGGTGTAGGTGTTCTAATACAACTCTTACGAACCACAGTTGAAGCTTTAGCATGTTCCTTTATCCTAACAGGGAAGGGTGGTTTCTCAATGTAAGCAGTAGGAATAACAGGATCAACATTATAAGTAATAGTTTCCTCTTCAACTTTAATAGATTCAACTACTTTCACTTCAATGGGAGGATGATATTTAAACCACTTCTCCTTAGGGATATCAACATGAGTAGCAAAAGATTCACAGAAAGAAGCTACTATCTCAGAGTCAAGTCCATATTTAGTGCTAAATTCACGAAAAGCATCGGTGTCTATAAAGGATCTAACACAATCAAACTTCAGGTTTATACCTGACTCCTTACCTTCGTCGAGTTCCCAATCTTCAGAGTTGCATTTAATTCTTTCCAATAAGTCCCATTTGAATTCAATATCTTTCTTCATAAAAGAACCGGAGCAAGAAGTATCGAGCATGGATCGATCATTATAAGAAAGCCAAGCATAAAAATTTTGAATAATAATTTCTCTTGAGAGCTCATGGTTGGGGCCTGAATATAACATTGACTTAAGACTCCACCAAGCTTGACAATTCTTTCTCCTTCACAAGGCCAAAAATTCTAAATATAATTCCGATCACGATGAACCAGATGCATGGGATAAAACTTCTGATGAAATTCCAATTTCAATCGGTTGTAGTTCCATGATCCAATATCATCACATAGCGTGTACCATGCCAATGCCTTCTCCTTCAAAGATAAAGTAAAGAACTTCTTCTTTACAATATCCTTGGGCAAACCTACAAGCTTAAATAATCCACAAACTTCATCCACATAGATTAGATGCAAATCAGGATGTGGTGTTCCATCTCCTGCATAAGGATTAGCTAGCAGTTTCTCTATCATACCCAAAGGAATTTCATAATAGATATTTTCAGTAGGTGCAGCAGGTTGAGGAGCGACTCTTTGTGCTTCTGTTTGAGGTGAAGATACCCCAGACAAGCCCCTCAAAGGATTATTTTCCATAGTAACAAGTGACAGTAAATTTCAGCATACTATATAAATTTTTCCTTACCAAGTTCCACTCACTAAAGGCGCTTCACTCCCTGGCAATGGCACCAGAAAAGAGTCCTGATGACCCACAAGTATAGGGGATCTATCATAGTCCTTTCGAGAAGTAAGAGTGTCGAACCCAACGAGGAGCAAAAGGAAATGACAAGCGGTTTTCAGTAAGGTATTCTCATTAAGCACTGAAATTATCGGTAACAGATAGTTTTGTGATAAGATAATTCGTAACGGGTAGCCAGTAACAATTGTAACAAAGGTGCAGCAAGGTGACCCAATCCTTTTTATAGCAAAGGACAAGCCTGGACAAACTCTTATATAAAGCAAGGCGCTCACGAGGACACATGTGGGAATTTTTGTCAAGCTAGTTTTCATCATGCTCACATGATTCGCGTTCGTTACTTTGATAATTTGATATGTGGGTGGACCGGTGCTTGGGTGCTGCCCTTACTTGGACAAGCCTCCCACTTATTATTAACCCCTCTCGCAAGCATCCACAACTACGAAAGAATAATTAAGATAAATCTAACCATAGCATGAAACATGTGGATCCAAATCAGCCCCTTATGAAGCAACGCATAAACTAGGGTTTAAGCTTCTGTCACTCTAGCAACCCATCATCTACGTATTACTTCCCAATGCCTTCCTCTAGGCCCAAACAATGGTGAAGTGTCATGTAGTTGACATTCACATAACACCACTAGAGGAGAGACAACATACATCTCATCAAAATAGCGTACGAATACCAAATTCACATGATAACTTATAACAAGACTTATCCCATGTCCTCGGGAACAAACGTAACTACTCACAAAGCATATTAATGTTCATAATCATAGGAGTATTAATGATGATCAAGTATCTGAACATATGATCTTCCACCAAGTAAACCAACTAGCATCAACTACAAGGAGTAATCAACACTACTAGCAACCCACAGGTACCAATCTGAGGTTTTGAGACAAAGATCGGATACAAGAGATGAACTAGGATTTGGAGAGGAGATGGTGTTGATGAATATGTTGATGGATATTGAACCCCTCTCGATGAGAGGATCGTTGGTGATGACGATGGATTCGATTTCCCCTTCTTGGAGGGAAGTTTTCCCGACAGAACAGCTCCCCCGGAGCCCTAGATCGGTTTTGCCTAAGTTCCGCCTCGAGACGGCGGCGCTTCGCCCCGAAAGCTCTGTTATGATTTTTCCAGGTAAAAACCCTCCATATAGCAGAAGATGGGCATCGGAGGGCTGCCAGGTGGACCACAAGCCACAAAGGCGCGCCCAGGGGGTAGGGTGCGCCCCCTGGGTTGTGACTGCCTGGTGGGCCCCTGATGTATTTCTTACGCCGAATAAATTTTATATATTCCAAAATAATTCTCCATAGATTTTCAGGACTTTTGGAGTTGTGCAGAATAGGTATCTGAGGTTTGCTCCTTTTCCAATCCAGAATTCCAATTGTCGGCATTCTCCCTCTTCATGTAAAGCTTGTAAAATAAGAGAGAAAAGGCATAAATATTGTACCAAAATGTGTAGTAATAGCCCATAATGCAATAAATATCAATATAAAAGCATGATGCAAAATGGACGTATCAATAGCGTATGGGTGGAATAGAGTGTGGTGGTAGATATCAAAATGAGTCAAAGTGGAAAGAAAGTCTCGCGTCAACTAGGCGAATTAGTGGGCTATGGAAATGCCTATCAATCAATATCAACTGGGCTATGGAAAGAAAGTCTCGCATCAATTAGGTGGGGGTAGTCATTCTCTTCCATGCTAAATGTATTTTACTCACGGCGAGTGCTTATTCGGCTTGTGAATTTTATTAGAGAGGCCGGTAATAGAGATGCCCTATTATAGTAATAAAATAGTTATACTACTACTACTTATAATAATGTTAAAAAAAGACACTCTTCTGGGAAAATTTGAAAGTTGGCATGCACCCGTGGATTCAGCTAGCCATGTTTGTGTTGGTTATGATGGGGCATAAAAGCATTGAACTGCCACTAACATGTTTTGCATGGAAGATATTGGAAACTTTTGTCGTTAAACCATTGTCGAGAAAAGTACACCTATCAAAAATAAATTAATCTCTTTTTAAAACCAAATGAGCGCTGGCTTTCATTACTCTCTGCTCCCCCTACGATGGGCATATATGTTGACGGTTATCTTCCAATTGGGGTACCTAATCATCATCGTGAAATCATTGATTGTTGCATGTTTGCAATATAGTCTTGAAAGATTGCGAGATACTTCACTACCACTTAATGATATGTTGAAATTAATGAAACAATGTTACATGTTATTGGAATTATCAATGATTGAGTGATCAAAGGTTTGTTCTATTCTAGCATTCACACATCATATATTATTTCTTTTATCATTTATCTACTTGAGGATGAGCAGGAGTTAGTCTTGGGGATGTTGAACCATCTCCAATGTATCTATAATTTATGAAATATTCATTCTATATTCACATCATTTATATATGGTTTTCGTGCACTTTTATATTATTTTTATGGACTCTTATTCATCTATGCCTAGTGTCAGTTCCTGTTTTCTGCATGTTTTTGGTTCACATAAAAAATCAATACCTACGGAGGACAAAATTAAATGCCAATTTAAAAAGATTTTGATGGGCCAAAAGGAGCAGTGGAAGCTTCCGGGGGCAATGAGAAGAGGCCTGAGGGGCCCAAAAGGGATCAGGGTGCGGCCACCCCTAGTTTCTTATTATGTAGTGGAAACGCCTCACAATCTTCAGGATGTGCCACCTGTTCTTGTGGGGCCCGACTCTTTTGATGTTATTCCAATGTTATAGTTCTCTATAAATACCGAAACCATTTGTCGTACCCTCGAAACGTTTTTCTGCCGTCACAAGTTCTTGTTTCGTGATGCTCCCATCTGGAGGCGAGCACATGCGAGAGGGGGAGCCATTGGAGGAGGCCTCTTCATCAACATTGTTGTTCTCATGGTGATGTGTGAGTAGTCCATCCTTGAGGCTTAGGATATGTACTATTAGCTACGTGTTCAAAATCTCCCTCTCTCTCTCTCTTGTTCTTGATGGATTCGATCTTGATTGTATCGTGGGATTTATTAATAAAGTTGGATCTTATGATGTTCATCTCCCTCTATCTCTTTTGTGGTGAATTGAGTTTTGCTCTTTGAAGTTTCTTTATGTTGGATTGAATGCTTTGGATTTGAGATCACTTGATGGATGTCTAGTAATTAACTTGCGTTTACTCGTCGTGACATTGGGGTAATCTTATCATATAGATTGAATGCTAGTATTATGTGTTGTTGT
Source organism: Hordeum marinum (assembly GCA_022496015.1). Lineage (NCBI taxonomy): Eukaryota > Viridiplantae > Streptophyta > Magnoliopsida > Poales > Poaceae > Hordeum > Hordeum marinum. The sequence continues at coordinate 259,296,015 of CM039674.1, read as the reverse complement.
TGTACGACATCTAGGGTTATCTATGGCACTATGGGGGTGGTTCGACCACGTGATTGGAAACACAACTTTGAGGTGATTTGCTACCTACACGATTTCACCTACTTTCTCCGATGAAATAGAAACTTTGGAGTGAATCTTTTTTGTGCTTTGAAAACTTACCATGTGGTTTAATTATGTTAATGATGTTGACAGCTGGCACTAGAGAAAGTATGAACCCTAGGCTTTGTATCCAAGCATTGCAATACCATTTTTATCTACTTTTGTACTTGCTACCTTGCTATTTTTATTTATTCAGATTATAAAAATATATTTGTACCATCCATATTACACATATATCACCATCTCTCGCCGACCTAGTGCACCTATAAAATTGACAAATCTATTGGGTGTGTTGGGGCCACAAGACATTTCTTATATTTGATTGCATGGTTGTTTGAGAGAGAGAACCACCTTCATCCTACATCCCTTATAGGTCAAGAAATTTGCTACTATTCTACTAGAATCTATGATTTAAGGCCCAAAAAAGTCTAGAAGAAGAAAGTTGCATAGTGGACATCGATGCTCTAGTGAAGAAGTGAAATGGACCTCCATGGTAAATCTAAGACAATCTACCACACTCTTGTACTGTCATGGCTCTAAAATTATTTGGTGCTAAAACTTAATTTGGTGTGAATGGTTGCATTAGAGAGTATCATGCATCATATTAATTTTTCTGGAAATATGAATTGAGGAATTTGAAGCCTCAAAATTAAATAAAGGGCAAAGTACCCTAAAAATTTGATTCATTGTTTCCAAGATGGCGTTATACAATGTTTGTTAATTTTGGCATGAGCTATATTGCAAACCAAAAAATATGGACATATTTAGGGAATTATGTTTGGACTTTTAATTTAAATAAATAGCTATTTTCATTTGAAAATATGTTCTTAATATATAAAATACATTTTCAAATAAGCCTGAAGTATTTTATGTGCATATAGAAATGTCCATTGAGCAACATAAAAATATACTCATAGGTGTTTGCCACTTATTTTAAAAAAATTAAAATTGAAAATGGTGGTAAAGAATAAAAAATGAAAATAGAATAAATAACAAAATAAATAAAACGTACCTAGCGGCCCAACAACCGGCCCAGCCCGCCAGGGTGAGGCGGTTGTCTTCAACCTCTCCGAGTAGGCACACGTGTGTTGACGCACGCACACCGCAACCTCCACCTTCTACATGCCACCTCCCCGGCCTCCCCGAGCCTATCCTTATCGCCACGGATGTCCCCGAAGCCCCCCTCTTCCATTTCCCTCCTTCTCTATCCCCTCTCCCCCCATTCATCGCTCGGCCTCGATCTCACCCGAACGCTACCATCACCGCTGCTTGTTGTTGCTATGGCCACCAGACACCCCTTGCCTCACCATCATGTACCCGAGCTCCGTCTCGACCTCATCGTCTTCTCCAGCGACACAAGCAAGCCTAAACGCCCTACCTCCTCACCATCGACCCGTCTTCATCACACACAGACGTCGGACACCGATGATTGATTCGACATTGTCACCACCTCCCTAGCCTCGTCGTTTGCGGCAACAACTTTACCGTGTGCTCCTCTTGCTCTTCCCCCTAACCCTGTTGCTCCATTCGCCATATAGTTGTGATTCCACCGTGGCCAAAGCCCACCTCTGCTCGGTCCCATCGTCGACGCCACTATGGTGACCTACTAGTCACTCCACCTTGTCCAGTAGACTCGTGAGCCTCTGTAGGCACTGTAGCTAGGGCCTAACCTCCGTTTACCTTGCTCATCGTAGTGTGGTCTTCGTGCTCACAGAACTCTGGCCATCATCGTTGTGGTCACCGCCACTGCTCTTGTACATCTGTGGCGATGCCGTCTGCACCGCTCGATGCGGGATAGTCCCAGCTCCGCGTAGGTACCTATCATCAGTTGTTTGGTCACCGGGCAGGAAAACCAGAAGGACTCCACCGCATCCTTTGGTCATCATTGGTTAACCTCCGGGCGGCTAGCGTGTCCAATTAGTTTAGGGAGAATTACCTCACTAATACCCTCCCTGAGACACTAACTATGAGTCCTGTAAGTTTAATTAACTCGACAACCCAAATGATTAGGCTTAATTAAACCCTGTTAAATGACTCAGTCGATGGTATTTGGGTCCTAGGTGTCAGGTTTGACCTGGCCCATTCAGTAGTTGACTTGCTGGCATCACATTTAACCATGCTAATGGTGATGCAATAATTATTTTTCTAGATTATCATAAATCATTTAAATGGTTTATTAATTCCAAAAAAATATTTAAATCTTCTAAAAATCATAGAAAATAATCTACAACTCCAATGAAAATAATTATACATGAAAATGATCAGGAAAATATGAAGAATGTGTCTATGGAATTTTCATGCATGTTTGAACAAGTTAACATTACCAACTAAGAAAATTCATGATTAGGGTAATTTATGAAATAGGATTTGGAGTTGGAATTGGATCTTGTTTGAATTCCACTTCAATTAACTTGGTTAACTATCTAGTATCCTAACTTGACATACCATGCATTTGGATGTGCATCATCGCCATGAATTGAATGTGATCCTTTCCTGTTTGTCATTGTTTTCTCCTTCTTGATAGATAAATATTTTTATGTTGTGATCGTTTACACCGATGAAGAGAGCTATTGTCTTCAGAAGTGCGAGGCAAGCAAAACCCCTTGAGTATTCCAATACAATCCCACTCTCTCGCTTTCTCTCTTTTACTGCATTAGGACAACAATGATTCGACTGCTACATGTTGCAGTATTTGAACCCATTCCTTGGCATGACTTATCTTTGTCATAGTAAATAGTAAAGCCCTTTAGCATGAGTAGGAATTACTTGAACCATGATGTGACTACTCATGCATGCTTACTTGTCATGCTTGCTATGCTTAGAGTCGTGTTGGTTCTGATCCATCTAGGCGATGAATTGGAATGGTTGTGTTCATGTCCTATTGTGTAAGAACTAAGTGTTTGAACCCAATTTGGTAAAGCTAGTGATGAGAGGCCATGTAGGTGTACATGGTGGGTTGTCTCATTGGAATCGTCCTTAAGAATTGAGTTATGTGTATGTTATCCAAGACCAGCTACTACCACACATTGGACCCGAAACCAGTGGACCCTCTCGGCTTATTAATAGCCTTGAGATATGTCTAGGATTTGCATCTAGTTTTTGGTGTTTGTAAGATGTGCTAGGGCGTGTTTAGCGCTGCTCGACGGGGTGGGCTTCAGTGGGATAGATGCACCATGGCATGGTGTACCAAGTGGCACCCGAATAGTGGTCTTGGGAACCTTAATCACATTGTTTGGGGACGTAACAGAAACTTCGGTCGGACTTCCTTGTGGATCCAGTCTCAAATAGGCGATAAATATGGACTAGAATCTTGTGTGGTTAACGGTTGTGACCGACACCATCACTAGTGCTTCCACTTGAAGGTAGCTCAGATACATGATGTGTATACGGTGGTAAGTGGTGAGATTGTGTTTGAGGAAGTACACCCCTACAGGATTATCAAATTATTCGAATAGTTGCGTCCTCGGATATGGACTACCTGGAAACTTATTTGGTTCGTAGGCAATTTGAAATGGATACTTTAAAATGCACAAGATAAGTGTGAGTGTTATGGATGGACTTCTCGTAGAGATACGGGAGAAGATCCATAGTGGTGTATTGATGTGGTGACTATGCGGACTCGTATGTGCTGTCTCACCCCAAATAAATATGTATAGTTGTAGTACAAACTAGACAAGAATCAAAGTTGGCTTGATGTAGTTAAACTCCACAATCTCTTTTGTTGATATTGATGCATATGTAGATAGTTCTAATGTAAATCTTGTTGAGTACCTTTGTACTCACGGTTGCTTAATTTAAGTTTTGCAGAGGAGACTTCAGTATTACTAGTGGTTTCAACAAAGAGTTTGACGTTGACCGAGTAGCTTGGGTATCCTAGACAGAGGTATGGCTCTTATGAAGGGTCTTGTAGATAGACATGCTTTCTAGCCTTCTTTCTTTTCAGCTGCTTGTACTCAAACATGTTTATGCTTTTGTTGCTTGTGTGACTTGTATGATGGGTCATGTGACTCTGTTTCGAATATCATACTATATTGATTCTTTCCAGTCATATCTATACTTGAGTTGTAGAGTTATATAGTGATGCCATGTTGTACCAACACATACTTGCATGTTATGCACACGTGTGATATGTATTGCTATGTGTGGGATTCGACACCTAGTTGTATGCCTATGGTATCCTTCCTTATAGGGAAACGTCGATGTGTGCTTTCACTGAGCCTCGGTAGCTCGCTACTGCTTTGGACACATTGATTGACGGACATGTATGCATCTTTGCTCATGTGTGCTTTCACGCGGTGTTTGCCAGAGTCCTTGTAGATTGCTACCACTCGGTTACACGCTGATGATTGACACGTGCATTGCTGGGTTACCTATGTCTATTCGTGTATGTTTGTGCCAGCTTGATATATAACTAATCATGTCGACTCGGGTTCTCTCTCATATGAATGCTAATGACATAATCATATATGTGGGCCAAAAGATGCAAATGGTCCTGGCCAAGGTAATGGTTGCAGCCGTGGGATATTATGCGTGAGGCCACAAAGAGCTATGATGTGTTACATGCTAGATCTATGTTACCTAGGATCGGGGTCCCAACATGTACACTGTTGGGGCTAGATGGTTGGTGGAGTATGCATGCGTGTTGTTTTGTTAGACGGGTGTGTGCTTGTATGTTGTGCGGCTGGTTCTGATCGTTGAGATCATTTTCGGTCGGCCTTTGTATGAACCTGGCTAGTGAGTTGCCTTCGCCGGTCCTCTTTATAGATTCCCCGCCGAGCGATCTGCTCGGTGACCACCGATAAAACACATGAAATTGTAGTTATATCGTTTGTTACTTTCCTTTAGGGTGTAAAATATCAACATAGTACATAAGGGTGTAGTCTGTCCTCATAGTCACAATTAGACTCAAGGTTATTTTCACAGTTTAGAATTCATTCACCGGCTCGGGTAATCATGGGCAACGTTCATCGCTATCTCTTATCGATACATATAAGGGAAATACAAATGCAATATGAACGTAATGTAACATTTCAAAATTCTAAAATTCTGAATGTTATATTAAATTAAGTTTGATTGACTCATTGATTGATTGATGATTGAATTTGAGGAGGATTTAAAACTTTCTTCTTTGCTTTTGAATTCAAATCTAATTCAAATTAAAATCATAGAGAAAATATGACATGAGTTCTCTCCAAATAAGGAATTTGAAAGTATTTTTTTCATTTGGAGTATTTCCATTTGCAAATGTGATCCATTTCAGTTTTAAATTTGAATGAATTCAAATGCCTCGATCAATTTCAAAAATAATGAGTGGGGCAACATGACCCTACAAACTAGAGGGAAATTTGAATTTCATTGGAATCTATAAACTCCGAAAATTATTTGGAAAACATTTGATCTTTGGATAAAAGTCATTTTTTGAATTTTGGAAAATAATTTTTTTAAAGTATTTTAAATGCCTATGAAAACATGTTAATGTTTTAGAGTATATTTTTTGATCATTTTGATATATAATATGCCTATATAAAATATTACTTTCTTTATTTTCTTTTTCTTTTCCGTGTGTTGTTGGAAAAAAAACTTTTCAGTCACCAGGCCAGCCCGAACCGCGAGGCCCAACTAACCTTTAGGCCATGGCGTGCGTCATCCAGCCAAATCGGTACACCCGAGGCACCCGTCCCTTCCTTCGTTTATCTCTGCCACAGACATGTCGGACCCACAGTCCGACAAAAATGTCACCGCGCTCACTTTCCTTTTCTTCACCAGAGCGCCGCCTTATCGAATAGCCCGACCGATTTCTTGTTGTTCTAAAGCACCCCCTCCTCCAAGTCTTGTACCCTATAAATACCATGCCCCTCCTCGACCAAACCCCTCGCAAAAACATGAAAGCCATGATCTCCCCTCGCCGAAATTGCTCACCACAGACATATGTCGCCACCGCCACACCAAGCTCGCCACGCTCAATGCTGACCACCTCGTCGCCATCTGAACCAAGCCCTAGACTTGCCTCGCCAAGACACATCCACCCGACCCCATGCCCATGTCGGATGACCATCGGAACGCCAGTCTCCTCAACACCTGGCGCCAACGCCGCCTCGCTCCACCACGCCGAGCCACCATCGCCTCTCACCCGTCCAATCTTCTTTATGCATTTTAGATTAGATCCGGTAGGTGTTTTTTTAGATCAAATCGATATTAGTTAATTTGTGGTTTATTTCGGTTTAGATCGAACCATGACGAGTTGTTTTTTTAGTTTAGCCGCTTCGTAGAGTCGCTTAAGTTGTGGTCGTCCCACGCTTAAATCTTCAGCACACAGCCCGCAACCTTTCACAATGCGCCATGTGTCCCATCGGCTGACCCGTAGCTTTGTTTGTTTTTCAATTTCTGTTTTAGTTTTCAGATTTAGTTCTGTTTTTTTTCTTAATAACTATTAGGATTTCTAATGCTTTTGAGTGATTCTTTTTGCATTGTGTCTCAATTTTATTCTAATTTCTGTAGTGCCAAGTTTGGTCATATTTAAATAATTTGACATTGAATTCAAACAGATTTGAATTAAACCCTATTTTTCTAATAACTTGTATGTAAAATAGTTTTTTAGTTAATTATTTTTGCTGTTAGTCACTAGATGAATGGTTTGTTGAGTAGTATATAGTGATTTATTTTTAGTTTGTATTAAATTAGGGTTTTAGCAAAAACAGTACTGTTTTGAATTTATTTTGCTTTGTCTTTAACTTTTTAGTTTTATTTGATTTCAATTACTTTCTTTCTGTCATTCTTGACAAATGGTTTTAGTAGCCAATTTTATTTGTAGTTATAATAATTTTTATTATTTTGTTTCTCTAGTTTTGTAGCAAAACTTGTTCAGGTCATAAGTAGAGTTTTATAAAAGCTTTTCAATTAATTATGTTTGCTACTATAATTTAAATAAATACTTTCTGTTAACTTGGTTGGTTTATATTTTCCCTTTATGTTCATTTATTATTTTAGTGTTTTTTCTTTGTTGTTAAGTTTATCAGAATAAAAACTTATATTGTTTAGTGTTACTCTTCATAGTTTCTTTAGTTTTTTTCAAAAGTAATTCTTTTTGCTAGTAAACGATTTACTAAATGGTTTTCTGTTAGGTCTTTGTTTTTGTTATATTGTTGTTGTTGATAATAGGTTATTTATTAGAGAAAACTATTTTTGGTTGCTTTAACAAAGTTTTATGGTTTTACCTTTTGTCTTACGTATTTCCTTCATCTCCACACTAGAGTGTTCAGTACTTGCTTTTGCTTCTTCAATTGTTAGATTGATTGCTAGTATGACTGCTTATATGAGTGCAATGTTTGACTATATAGATTTCATCGGAGACTCGCAAATAGTTCTGTCAAGTTATTTCTGAGAGCGATTTTATCTTCATCAACTTTACCAGGCAAGTTCACTTTGACCATGCTTTTCATACCTCTGCTTTTATTGCATTTAGTGTCACCATTTTAGCATCTCCTCCACTAATGATGTTGATTATTCTAGTTGAGTAGAATGCATGAGGTAGGAACCTATACCCCTATCATCAAGCCCCGGTAACATACTTGTTTTAATGCCACGCTATCATAGACGGGGTTGGTATGAGTGCTCGGGAGTGATGTGAGAAGAAGGATTCTATGTCACCGGCGACAACTCCATGACGACATGTTCAAGGCTGACTTCTTCAAGACCTCAAGTCTTCAAGACTCGAGACAAGATTTCAATACACACTATTGGGTGGACTGGTTGTGAGGCACCCTGGAGTACCTAGTGGATGCCTAGTGAGGTTGAGTAGGCCAGTACTCATGAGGAAAGTTCCACCCAGACTCAAAGAGATGGAAGAATACTTCATGCTTGGATGCTTACCTGTGCAGCCACAAGTCACTATGGGCACTGTCTTGGTTGATCATTGTAGTGACTCTAACTGGTCCAGTGCTACGAGATGTAGAACTACGGTAGGATTGGATGGGCACTGGCAGTAGTTAAGGAAACTCCTTGAAAGACCATGCTTCGTTCCCCCTGTTCCCAAACATCCGGCAGTGCGATGACTTACAAGAGGGAATGAATTGTTGGGAACGTTGCATGGGAAACAAAAAATTTCCTACGCACATGCAAGATCTATCCATGGTGATGATCATCTACAAGAGGGAGAGTGCATCTACATACCCTTGTAGATCGCTAAGCGGGAAGCGTTAAAAAATGTGGTTGGTGTAGTCGAACGTCTTCGCGATCCAAATCGCCGAGCATCCCGTGATATCATCACGGTCCGTCCCACGATCCAATCACGATTCATCCCGCGAACTCATCACAATCCGTCCCGCGATCTCATCATGATCCGTCTCGCGATCTTGATCACAGTCCTTCCGATCTAGCGCTGAATGGATGACACCTCCGTGTTTAGCACACGTACAGCTCGATGACGATCTCCGCCTTCTTGATGCGAAGAGGTAGATGAGTTCTCCGGTAGCGCGATGGCGTTGCGGCGATGATGGTGGAGCTATTCCAGCAGGGCTTCGCCTAAGCACCGTTGAAAACCGATCTAGAGGAGAAACTGCGATCTAGAGGAGAGGTAGCACGTGGCTATAAGGGTTAGCTTTTTCCTCTAAATCCTCTAGTATATATAGGAGGGAGGGAGGGGAGGAGGCAGTCTCAAACCCTAAAGTTTGGTCGAAATTGGGGGTGGAGGAGTCCTACTCCAATCCTATTAGGAGTAGGATTCCTCCTTTCCACCTAGAAACTCTTTTCACCTCTCCACCTTTGGATTTTTTCCTTCTCAAACCACTCCAGCCACATGGGCCCTTAGAGGAGGCTTCGGCCAGCCCAAAAGGGGCTGGTTTACCTCCTCCCACAGCCCATATAGCCTCTTGGGTCGAAATACCTCTCCCGATGGTCCCCCGGTACACTACCGGCACTCCCGATACACTACCGCTGAGCCCGAAACTTTTCCGGCGACCAAATCAGGACTTCCTATATATCAATCTTTACCTCCGGACCATTCCGGAGCTCCTCGTGATGTCCGGGATCTCATCCGGGACTCCTAACAACCTTCGGTCACCACCATACATAACTCTACACTACCAAAACGTCAACGAACCTTAAGTGTGCAGACCTTGCGGATTCGAGAACTATGTAGACATGACCGATACACCTCTATGGTCAATAACCAATAGCGAGACCTGGATGCCCATATTGGTTCCTACATATTCTACGAATATCTTTATCGGTCGAACCTCTATGTCAAGGACTCAGTTAATCCTGTATGATGTTCCCTTTGTTCTTCGGTATGTTACTTGCCCGAGATTCGATCGTCGGTATCTCCATACCTAGTTCAGCCTCGTTAATGGCAAGTCTCTTTACTCATTCCGTAATACAAGATGACTAACACTTAGTCACATTGCTTGCAAGGCTTATTGTGATGTTGTATTACCGAGTGGGCCCTGAGATACCTCTCCGTCACACGGAGTAACAAATCCCAGTCTTGATCCATGCCAACCCAACAAACACCCTCGGAGATAGCTGTAGAGTAACTTTATAGTCATCCAGTTACGTTGCGACGTTTGATACACACAAGGCACTCCTCCGGTGTTAGTGAGTTTCATGATCTAATGGTCATAGGAACAGATACTTGACATGCAGAAAACAGTAGCAATACACTGACACGATCATATGCTACGTTTGTAGTTTGGGTCTTGTCCATCACACCATTCTCCTAATGATGTGATCCCGTTATCAAATGACATCTCATGTCCATGGCTAGGAAACCTTAACCATCTTTGATCAACGAGCTAGTCTATTAGAGGCATACTAGGGACATGGTTTTGTCTATGTATCCACACATGCATCTAAGTCTCCGATCAATACAATTATAGCATGGATAATAAACGATTGTCATGAACAAGGAAATATGATAATAACTAATTTATTATTGCCTATAGGGCATATTTCCAACAGTCTCCCACTTGCACTAGAGTCAATAATCTAGTTCACGTCACCATGTGATTCGCATTGTTATGAATCTAACACCCAATGAGTTCTGGGGCTCGATCATGCTTTGCATGTGAGAGGTGTCTTATATTCAACGGGTCGACGACATTCAGATCCGTGTGTACTTTGCAAATCTCTATGTCAAACTGTAAACACTGCTACCACACTCCACTTGGTACTATTCCAAATGGCTGCTCCACTATACGTATCTAGATTGCTACTACGAGTCATCCGGATTGGTGTTAAAGCTTGCATCGACGTAACTCTTTACGACGAACTCTTTATCACCTCCATAATCGAGAAACATCTCCTTAGTCTTTTAGTTACTAAGGATAATCTTGACCATTGTCTAGTGATCCACTCCTGGATCACTCTTGTACCCCTTGACGGAATCATGGCAAGGCACACACAGGTGCGGTACACAGCATGGCATAATATACAGAGCCTATGGCTAAGGCATAGGGGACGATGTTCGTCCTTTCTCTTTCTTCTGTTGTTGTCGAGCTTTGAGTCTCACTCAACTTCACACCTTACAAATCACGTGAGAACTCTTTCTCTGACTGATCCATTTTGAACTCTTTCAAAATCTTGTCAAGGTATGTACTCATTGAAAGTCTCATCAAGTATCTTGATCTATTTCTATAGATCTTGATGCTCAACAATTAGGTAGCTTTATCCAAGTCTTCCTTTGAAAATCACTTTTCAAACAACTTTCATGCTTTCTAGAAATTCTACATTATTTCCGATCAACAATATGTCATCCACATATACTTATCGAAAATTCAATAGTGCTCCCACTCACTTTATTGTAAATACAAGTTTCTCGTAAACTTTGTATAAACTACAAAACTTTGATCACCTCATCAAAGTTTATATTCCAACTCCGAGATGCTTGCTCCATCCCTTAGATGGATTGCTGGAGCTCGCACTCCTTTTAGCATCCTTAGGACTGACAAAACCTTCTGGCTGTATCACATACAACCTTTCCTCAAGTAAATTGTTAAGGAAACAATGTTTTGTCATCCATCTGCCATATTTCATAATTGAAAAATGCAGCAACTGCTAACATAATTCCAACAGACTTTAGCATCGCTACGAGTGAGAAAGTCTCATCGCAGTCAAGTCTTTGAACTTGTCAGAAACTTCTTTGTGACAAGTCGAGCTTTATAAATGGTGACATTTACCATGAGCGTCTGTCTTCATCTCAAAGGTCCATTTGTACTCGACGACCTGCCGTCCAAAAAGCAAGTCTACCAAAGTCTATACTTGGTTTTCATACATGGATCCTTTCTCGGATTTCATGGCCTCTAACCATTTGTCAGAATCCGGTCCCATCATCGCTTCTCCATATCTCGTAGGTTCATCGTTGTCCAACAACATGACCTCCAAGACAGGGTTGTCGTACCACTCAGGAGCAGTACGCATCCTTGTCGACCTACAAGGTTCGATAGTAACTTGATCTGAAGCTTCATGATCATCATCATTAACTTCCTCTTCAACTAACATAGGCTTCACAGAAACATCTTCCTGCGCTACACTACTCTCTCGTTGAAACAAAGGTTCAACAACCTCATCAAGTTCTATCTTCCTCCCACTCAATTCTTTCGAGAGAAACTCTTTCTTGAGAAAGGACCCAGTGTTAGCAACAAACATTTTATGCTTGGATCTGAGATAGAAGGTTCACCCAACTGTTCTTAGGGTATTCTATGAAGATGCATTTGTCCGCTTTGGGTTCGAGCTCATTAGGTGAAAACATTTTCCACACAAGTGTCGCAGCCCCAAACATTAAGAAATGATAGCTTAGGTTTCTATCAAACCCTAATTCACACGGTGTCATCCCAACGGATTTAGATGGTGCCCTATTTGAAGTGAATGTAGTTGTCTCTAATGCATAACCCCAAAATTATAGTAGGAAAATGATAAGAGACATCATAGCACGCACCATATCCAATAGAGTACGACTATGACATTCGGACACACCATCACACTATGGTGTTCCAGGTGGCGTGAATTGTGTAACAACTTTCACATTGTCTAAAGTTTATGCCAAACTCGTAACTCAGATATTCACCTCCACGATCATATTGTAGACATTTTTATCTTCTTGTCATGATGATCTTAAACTTCACTCTGAATTTGTTTGAACCTTTCAAATGATTCAGATTTGTGTTCCATTAAGTAAATATACACTCTATCTACTCAAATCATCAGTGAAGGTAAGAAAATAACGACATCCACCGCATGCTACAAGACTCATTGGATTGCATACATCAACATGAATCATTTCCAATAAATCACTTGCCCGCTCCATCCATCCAGAAAATGGGGTCCTTAGTCATCTTGCCCAAGAGGCATGGTTCGCATGTCTCAACCGATTCAAAATCGAATGAGTCCAAAGATCCATCGGCATGGAGTTTCTTCATGCGCTTTATACCAATATGACATTTAGCGGCAGTGCCACAAGTATGTGGTACTATCATTATTAACATTGTATCTTTTGGCATCAACGTTATGAAGATGTGTATTACTGCGATCAAGATTCAACAAACCATTCTCACTGGGTGCATGACCACTGAAGGTATTATTCATGTAAAAAGAGTAACCATTATTCTCTAACTTAAATGAATAACCGTGTTGCAATAAACACGATCTAATCATGTTCATTCTCAACACAAAACACCAAATAACATTTATTTAGGTTCGTCACTAATCCCGAAGATAGAGAGCGTGCGATGTTGATCACATCAACGTTGGAAACATTTCCAACACATATCGTCACTGTTGGGGATATAACCCCGTGGTATGACCCGGTTGGAAGGCTCTGGTTGTTAAATGTTGATTATGAGCCGGCCCGCGAAGACATGTGTCAACTGGAGGCCCAAGAAGATTGGCGGCTCTTGATGTGGGCCAGATGACAGAGACCCGGATGCGCAAGACCTTCCAAAGGATGGCTTGGCTAGTAAGATAGAGATAGATTCGGAGATATAAACATGATCCGACTATACAATTGTAAGACCCGACGGTTCTGACCTCTTATATAAAGGCAGAGTTGGGGCGGCTTAGAGGCAGGTGATCGAAAACTAGGTCAAGCTTCTAGCCCCTTGTAATTGATACAACAAGCAATAACATCACAAGCAGGACGTAGGCTTTTACCTCGACTTGAGGGGCCGAACCTGGGTAAACTCGTGCCCTTCGTCTCGATCAACCCCTTTGAGTCCACTACCATGGAGATAGCTCCAAACTCAAGTCTGGTAACCCGGACATCTGTCGTGACAAAACCACGACAGTTGGCGCCCACCATGGGGCCCGCGTTCGGTGGTGTTGAGTTCTCAAAGGACTCCCTTCCAGAGCTCGAAGGATACGTAGTTGGGAGAATGATCAAGAGCCGCTGCGGCCGGCTCTACATCGACGATGCCGGCTGGGGGCTTGATGCTGCTTCCGTGGAGTATGGTTTCAGGGTTCCGTTCGGCAGGATCCAGGTGTTCATCGGGAAGATCGACGGATCTACACCCGGGCCGGACGTTTGCACCAACATCGTCGAGCCGTCTCGGCGTCTCCAGCTTGCACGTAAGGTAGGCCCTGCCCGTGTTAACCCGGTTCAGGAGCATGTCTTCATGGGCTTCACTCAAGGGATGGATCTGGAAGCATCCGGATCTCAAGGGACTCTCGTGCACTCCGATGATGAGTCATCAAGTGGGGAAACTGAATATGTGTACCAGCTCAGCAATGGTGGCCTTGGGGGCTATGGTGACACTCGCCCCGAGTCAGAGCACGGTGAGTCAGATGAGCCGGAACAGTCGTCTCACACGGCGGTATTCATGGCAGGGCCAGGGGCGGCCGGGTCGGAAGCTAACCCTCCCCAGCCGCCGGCTCAGGGCCTTGTGGAGTTGATGGATGAGCTTGAGGCTTTGTTAGCTACAAAGGTCACACCAGATAATCAGGTGGCTCGTAACGCAGAGATCGCAAGGATCAAGGGCCGGATGGCCGAGGAGCGTCAGAGGCTAACTGATTTAAACTCCCAGATGGAGGCAGAGGCAGCACGGCTCAACGCCAACGCTTTCCGTTTGGGGCTGGAACAGTTTTCAGCGGCGGCTGTGCACTGCAGGAGGCATCAATCTCGTCTGCCGGAGCGCTATGAGGCGAGGAATCTCTTCAACACCCCCGGCTCTGGGAGGGCGGCGGCTGCTCCTGGGGAAGGGCGAGCAGCGGCTCACATGGCCCCACCCAGAGGGTTTACGACACCAGCGGGTCATTATTCTAACCCGGCCGAGAACATGGTAGCAGCAGCCACCCAGCTTGGAACGATCCCTATCCCAGATGAGGCACCCTTTGCGGAGGAGGTGAGGAACGCTATCGGATATTTACAGACGGCCGTGGCTCAACAAGAGAAATATACTCACAGCCGGAGCCGGATCCACTCCACCCCTCTCCATCGTCAAAGTTTCAGCCGGCGCTATGAGTCGCCGGCGGTTTCAAGCAGTGGCTCGTATCATGGGCAAAGGGGACGCGCCGGCCCTGGTGGACCGGGCAAGAAACAGGCGAGAACAAGAGGCAGCAATAGTTCCCTCGGGTCTTGGGCCCTCAGTGTTGACAGAGGCCGGAGCGGTTGGTAGCGCCAGAGCCACGGGAGTTCCATGCTTAACTCTGGCTCTACGGAGCGAGAGGTTGCCTAAGGATTTCAAGGGGCCTCGGAAGGTTCCATATTACACGGCGGATCTCCCTCCCGAAGCTTGGGTCGAGAGCTATGAGCTAGCTATGGAGATGCTAGACGTCAGTGAGGCTGTTTTTGCAAAATATTTTATCATGATGCTCGAGGGTCCGGCTCGCACATGGTTAAAGGGCTTACCACCCAACACTATAAGCTCTTGGGCCGAATTGAGGGCAAAGTTCATCAAAAATTTCCAAGGGACTTGTAAGCAGCCTATGACCATTTTGGATTTGGATCATTGCGTTCAGCAGGAGAATGAGTCGGCTCATCATTGGGTTCGGCGGGTGTCGACAGTCATTCACTCGTCGAAACAGATCACGGCGGCTCAAGCAGTGCTCATTCTGGAGAAGAATTGCCATTTTGTTCCGCTAAAGCAGAAGCTTGGCCGGCTTAAACGTACGTGTCAAAACATGGGAAAGCTCATGACGGCTCTAACGAAGTACGCCGACCCAGACAACACCAAAGATCCGGGTTCGGATGAGGAGAAGTCGAATCAGGGAAAGAAGAACAACCAAGGCAAGAGTTTTGGGAGCAATGGGAATCAAGGCAGACAGAGGAACGCTGGCGGCGGGTCAGAGCTGGTGGCAAATGCTAACACAGGGCCGAATGTTCCTAAGGGGAACGGGCATTACAAGCCGTACCAGCGGGATAACAGGCCCCCTTTCAACTTGGAAGCAGTGCTTAAGAAACCCTGCCCAGAGCACAGCACACCTGATAAACCAGCAACGCATGCATGGGGCGATTGTTTTATCATGCATAGATTTAAGAATCAACACTTTCAACCACCTCATAATCAGGGCGGTGGGCCGACCGGTGGATCAGGGCCTGGCGGTTCAGGCAACGGCGGGTCAGGTGCCGGCTTTGGTGCTGGCGGCTCAGGAGCAGGTCATCCGGGTCAACACCAACACAATAATCAGCAGCATCAACAACATCCTGGCAACAACAATCATAATAACCACCACCAGCAGCAGCAGCAGCAGCGCAATCAATCTGGATTCCAGAGTAACCCGAAGCAGCTCAGTTCGGGGCAGTATCATGTGTTTACGACTGGTAATAGCAAGCGAGATGAGAAGCTACGGAGGCGAGCGGTTAATACGATCGCGCCGGCTCTCCCACGATACCTGCCGTGGTCAGAGTATGATATAACATGGAGCAGGCAAGATCACCCGCCACGGGTGGATGACCCGGGCCAGCTTGCTCTGGTGGTGGCCCCTCAGATACATGGTTATGGAGTAAACAAAGTGCTCATGGATGGAGGTAGCAGTATCAACATCTTGTATTATGACAACTTCCGGCGGATCAAGTTGCTAGACAAAGATCTCAAAACTTCTTCTACTGTGTTTCATGGCGTGGTGCCTGGTAAGTCGGCATACCCAGTGGGAAAAATCTCTTTGGAGGTGGCTTTCGACGATGAGTATAATTACAGGGTGGAGACCTTATGGTTCGAGGTGGTCAAGATCAAGAGCCCTTATAATGCGTTGTTCGGGCGGCCGGCTTACGCCAAGTTCATGGCTAGGCCTTGTTATGTTTATTTGTAGCTTAAGATGCCCGGCCTAAATGGCACGATTACGGTTCATGGCAATCGAAAAACGGCTCTTGAGTGCAAGGAAGGTGATGCGGCTTATGCTGAGGCTAGCTGTGCACAAGAGGAGCTGAAGTTTTATAAGGAGAATGTTGACCCGGAGGACATGACCCCGTTGAAGAAACCAAATACAGAGGCAGAGCCGCCACTCAAGTTTTCAGCGGATGATACTAAAACAGTGGACTTTACTCCGGGTGACTCATCCAAGCAGTTCACCATCGGGGCTCATATGGATCCCAAATAGGAAAGCACGCTCATCGAATTCATCCGTGAGAATCGGGACATCTTTGCATGGAAACCTTCTGACATGCCGGGTGTACCGAGAGAGTTCGCTGAGCACAATCTTAATGTGAATCCGAAGTTTAAGCCGATCAAGCAGTTCCTGCGGTGGTTCAATGAGGAGAGGCGCAAGGCTATTGGGGAAGAGGTTGCCCGGCTCTTAGCCGCTGGGTTCATAGTTGAAGTTTTTCACCCGGAATGGTTGGCTAATCCAGTATTGGTGCTTAAAAAGAATAGTATGTGGCGTATGTGCATAGATTACACGGACCTCAACAAGGCTTGTCCGGCTGATCCCTTCGCACTCCCTCGCATTGATCAGATCATTGATGCAACAGCCGGTTGTGAGAATTTGTGTTTTTTGGATGCTTATTCAGGGTATCATCAGATCAAAATGGCAGTCAAGGACCAGGAGAAGACATCGTTTATCACACCTTTTGGGGCGTTTTGCTACGTCTCCATGCCTTTTGGGCTCAAGAGTTCCCAGGCAACTTACCAGCGGTGTGTGCAGAACTGTCTCCACAGCCAGATTGGTCATAATGTTCATGCTTATGTGGATGACATAGTGTTGAAGTCTAGGAAGAAGGAAACCCTCTTGGAGGACCTGAAGGAAACTTTGGACAATCTCCGGGTGTACAAAATGATGCTTAACCCGGCAAAATGTGTCTTTGGTGTCCCTGCAGGAAAGCTTTTGGGGTTCTTGGTTTCTGAGCGTGGCATCGAGGCTAACCCGAATAAAATCAAGGCTACCACCTCTTTGCGAGAGCCGACATGCATCAATGACGTTCAGCGTATTGCAGGCCGGATTGCGGCGCTGAGCCGGTTCATAAGCCGGCTTGGGGAGAAAGCCATCCCCTTGTATCAGATGATGAAGAAGACGGACAAGTTTAAGTGGAACAAGGCAGCCCCAGAGGCGCTGGAAGCTCTTAAGAAGCAATTGACTGAGCCGCCAGTATTAGCCGCTCCGGCTGAGAAAGAGCCGCTACTCCTATATGCAGCAGCTAACAGCCGGGCGGTCAGTGTGGCGATTGTTGTTGAACGTAAGGAAGCAGGGAAAGAGTATCCCGTTCACAGCCTGTTTACTACATCAGTGAGGTCTTGGCTGAGTCCAAGCAGCGATATCCGCATTGGCAGAAGCTGGTATACGGGGTCTTTATGGCCAATCGTAAGCTGAAGCACTACTTTTTGGGCCATCCGAGAACTGTAGTAAGCTCTGCCCCGTTGGGGGATACTATTCAGAACAGAGAGGCCACGGGAAGGATTGCCAAGTGGGCTTTAGAGTTGGGGCCTCTTAACATCAATTACACCCCTCGTACAGCAATTAAGTCTCAGGCCTTGGTGAATTTCATAAATGATTGGATAGAGTGCCAGACGCCTGAAGAGAAGTCGAACAACACATACTGGACTATATATTTTGACGGGTCTAAACAGCTTGAGGGGTCTGGTGCCGGTGTGGTTCTCACCTCCCCGAAAGGTGATAAGTTTTGTTATGTGCTCCGGTTGATGTTCCCCTGTACTAATAATGCTGCTGAGTATGAAGCTTTGCTCCATGGTTTGAGAGTCGCTAAAGAGATGAATTTAAGCCGGGTTAGTTGCCTGGGCGACTCAGACCTTGTGGCTCAGCAAGTTTCAGGTACTTGGGATTCTAAGGACCCACGGATGGCGGCTTATCGACGGGCGGCTGATGTTGTTGCAGGTTATTTCAAAGGGTATCAGGTGGATCATATTGATCATCGGCGGAACGAGGCGGCTGATGCGTTATCACGACTCGGATCTCAGCATAAGTCGGTGCCGCCTAATGTTTTTCTTGACGTGTTATATCATCCGACTGTCAAGATGCCTTCTGAGGAGGATCTGGCAATTCCTGACCCGGAGGCGGCTCTAGTGGCGGATCTACATGTTATTCCCGATTGGACTACTCCTTATTTAGCGTACTTGACGCGCGGCGAATTGCCGGATGATGAGAGCCGGGCTCGGGAGATCATCCGCCGTTCTAAATCCATGACAATTATCAACGGCGAGTTACACAAATGCAGTGTGACAGGTGTCTTCCAACGCTGTGTGTCACCCGAAGAGGGCCAGCAGATCTTAAATGAAATTCATGCTGGTGACTGTGGACATCATGTCGGGTCAAGATCTTTAGTGGCTAAAGCTTTTCGGCATGGATTTTTCTAGTTGACGGCTCACAAGGATGCAGAGGATCTGGTTCGTAAGTGTGACGCTTGTCAGAAATTTGGCCGACGTGCTCATGTTCCGGCTCAAGAGTTGAGGATGATACCTATCACTTGGCCGTTTGCGGTCTAGGGGCTTGATATGGTAGGACCCTTCAAGAGGTCCAAAGATAAGAAAATGCACCTCTTGGTGGCGGTTGATAAGTTTACCAAGTGGGTTGAGGCTGAGCCAGTAAGCAAGTGTGATGCAGCTACAGTGGTTGAGTTTGTCAGGAAATTGATCTATCGTTTTGGCTATCCACACAGTATTATCACTGATAATGGTACAAATTTGTCCAAGGGTGCTATGAAGGTGTTCTGTGAGAAGGAACATATCCGGCTTCATGTTTCGCCGTGGCACATCCACAGTCCAATGGCCAGGCTGAGCGGGCTAATCAGGAAATCCTGCGAGGGGTTAAACCCCGGCTCATGGTCCCTTTGAAATGGACAGTCGGGTGTTGGGTTGATGAGTTGCCTTCCGTCTTATGGAGCATCCAGACTACACCTAACAGGTCTACAGGTTTTACACCTTTTTGTTGGAAATATGCCCTAGAGGCAATAATAAAATGGTTATTATTGTATTTCCTTGTTCATGATAATTGTCTATTGTTCATGCTATAATTGTGTTAACCGGAAACCATAATACATGTGTGAATACATAGACCACAACATGTCCCTAGTGAGCCTCTAGTTGACTAGCTCGTTGATCAATAGATGATCACGGTTTCATGACCATGGACATTGGATGTCGTTGATAACGGGATCACATCATTAGGAGAATGATGTGATGGACAAGACCCAATCCTAAGCATAGCACAAGATCGTGTAGTTCGTTTGCTAAAGCTTTTCAATGTCAAGTATCGTTTCCTTAGACCATGAGATTGTGCAACTCCCGGATACCGTAGGAATGCTTTGGGTGTGCCAAACGTCACAACGTAACTGGCTGACTATAAAGGTGCACTACGGGTATCTCCGAAAGTATCTGTTGGGTTGGCACGAATCGAGACTGGGATTTGTCACTCCGTGTGACGGAGAGGTATCTCTGGGCCCACTCGGTAAGACATCATCATAATGAGCTCAATGTGACTAAGGAGTTAGCCACGGGATGATGTATTACGGGACGAGTAAAGAGACTTGCCAGTAACGAGATTGAACAAGGTATAGGGATACCGACGATCGAATCTCGGGCAAGTACCATACCGATAGACAAAGGGAATTGTATACGGGGTTGATTGAATCCCCGACATCGTGGTTCATCCGATGAGATCATCGTGGAGTACGTGGGAGCCAACATGGGTATCCAGATCCCGCTGTTGGTTATTGGCCGGAGAAGTGTCTCGGTCATGTCTACGTGTCTCCCGAACCCGTAGGGTCTACACACTTAAGGTTCGATGACGCTAGGGTTATAGGGAAATGGTATACGTGATTACCGAAGGTTGTTCGGAGTCCTGGATGAGATCCCGGACGTCACGAGGAGCTCCAGAATGGTCCGGAGGTAAAGATTGATATATAGGAAGTCCAGTTTTGGTCACCGGAAAGTTTTCGGGCTCATCGGTAGTGTACCGGGAGTGCCGGGAGGGTGCCGGAGGACCCCCGAGAGGGGTGTGACGACCAAAGGACCTCATGGGCCCTTAGAGGAGGTGTGCCAGCCCATATTGGGTCGGCCAAGACCATCTATGTGGGCCCATGTGGCTGGAGATAAGGAGATAAGGCAAAAGGGATTTAAAAGGAGGAGATCCACCTCCCTTGTGGGAGGTGGACTCTCCCTTTAATTCGGCCGACCCTCTCCTCCTTGGAGGAGGGGCCAAGCCAGCCCTCCCACGTCCCTCCTCCTATATATACTTGAGGATTTGATCTCTCTCTCTCACGGCAAAGCCCTACCTCTCTTCTTCCTCCTCCGCAGCGCTTAGGCGAAGCCCTGTCGGAATACCTTGCTACTCCACCACCACCACGCCGTCGTGCTGCTGTTGGAGCCCTTCCCCAACCTCTCCTTCCTCCTTGCTGGATCAAGGTGTTGGAGACGTCACCGGGCTGCACGTGTGTTGAACGCGGAGGTGTCGTCCGTTCGGCACTTGATCGGATCTACCGCGATCTGAATCGCTGCGAGTACGACTCCATCAACCGCGTTCTTGTAACGCTTCCGCTTAGCGATCTTCAAAGGTATGAAGATCCACTCTCCCCTTGCTCGTTGCTGGTTTCTCCATAGATGGATCTTGGTGAACGCGTAGGAAATTTTTTGATTTACTACTACGTCTCCCAACACTTTTTTCATGGTCTACGGGGCTGAGGCGGTTCTACCCAGTGACATCCGGCATGATTCACCAAGGGTGGCAGCTTATGTTGAGACGAACAATGAGCTGGCACGTCAAGATGCGTTAGATGCCTTGGACGAAGCACGAGAGTTAGCAGCGACCAGATCAGCAATTTACCAGCAAGACCTGCGACGCTATCATAGCCGCAGGGTGAAGACCCGGACGTTCCAGGAAGGTGATCTGGTGCTCCGGCTTATTCAAGACCAAACTGGGATGCATAAACTCTCTCCACCGTGGGAAGGGCCCTTTGTGGTTAGCAGAAACCTTAACAACGGGTCATACTATCTCATTGATATTCGTGATGAGTCGGACACGGCGGGTCAGGAGACTTTACGGCCATGGAACTTGGCACACTTGCGGCCATATTATACTTAAGAGATGATTAAGATCCAGCATCGTTATACATATCATATTTATATAGAACGATACTACTACCAAAGATTGGAGCCCCGGCTCTTATGGGTATCTTTATAATCTCAGGATGACATTCTTCAATACCAGCAAATTTGCGGCTCCTGTGGTTCTTTGACCCGCCAAGGTCTTGCCGGTTAATCTCCTTTGGGGACCCTGAACCAATTAAATTTACCTGTTAAAAGTATTCCAGTCAATCTCGCTTTAGAGACCCTGAGCCGGTTCATAGAGTTGACGGCCAATCTCGCCTTAGAGACCCTGAATTGATGTTATTCTTACCAGTCAATCTCGCTTTAGAGACCCTGAGCCGGTTCACAAAGTGGACGGCCAATCTCGCTTTAGAGACCCTAAACTGTTGTAAGTTAAAAGTTAAGCTCTTATCAGTCAATCTCCCCTTAGAGACCCTGAGCCGGCTCACAGAGTTGATGGCCAATCTCGCTTTAGAGACCCTGAACTAGTATGGTGCACAATTGGCTTTATGCCTAGTTTGAGTGCATTAAGCGCTGTTGTTGATGGATGCTTCCTACCTTTGGTATAGCTTAAAAAATTCCCCTAAGGCAACACGTGTACATCAAATTCCAGTTGCTTATCAACTGCGGCCATCGAAGGGGGCTTCTTACCGACGGGTATCGCTTATCTCACCCTAATGGTCGGCTTTATGCCACTTCTAGTTACTTATTAACCGCGGTTGTCGAAGGGGGCTTCTTACCGACGGGTTCGCTTATCTCACCCTAGCAACCGGCGTTTACGCCAAAAATAGTTGCGGAAGGAGGCTTCTTGCCCTTGGGTATAGCTTACATAAGCCCTTCACGCAGCCGGCTGGTACAATTACTAGTCACGGCTGTCGAATGGATGCTTCTTGCCATAAGGTATAGCTTACATAATACCATTGGCAGCCGGCCCTATTCAACATTGGCTGACTGGAGGAGGCTTCTTGCCTTCGGGTATAGTTTACATCACCCTCCAACAGCAGGCTTTCTTGAGCTGCGGTTGTCAGTAGAGGCTTCTTACCTTTGGTATAGCTTACATAAACCTATTGATAACCGGTGTTGGAATACAATGGATAAAGTATTTGTTGTTAAAAGGAGGTTTTTTACCATCATGATACAGTTTACATCACCCCTCATGCAGCCGGCTATAGGCCGCTTTACAGTTTTCAACAGTCGTCATTGTCATATAGAGGCTTCCTACCGTCAGGTATAGCTTACTTTATCTTATGGCAGCCGGCTCTTCCATGGCATCTCATTATAAGAAAAGGGAAGTCATGCTACTCCGGTTGATGGAGTAAATGTCCCGGGTCTAATAACTTCGGGTGAAGGACATACGTCTCAGACAAATTATGCATTGGTTTATCAGCAACCGCGTTTGTTCATGGAGGCTATTTGCCAACACAGGTATTATCCGGTTCTAAAAAGAGTTTTGAAGACTTTCAAGTGCCTCTCATGAATCATTGGCAGATTTATCAAAGATGGAAGCAAAGAGATGAGAAAGATGATTGACAGTACTATAAAGTAAACCGCCGGCCAGTGTATTCAGATGTCAAAAGGCTGTTACAAAAGATGTTCTCAGAGGGAACAAACGATGTTTCTGACGAAGTTTCAAAACACCATGGGCGGATGATTGCAAGAGCCAATACTTGCTCTGACTATTACAAGGTTCGGTGACTCGGCCGGCTCATCCTGCTCCGGATCTTCCACGGTTCAGATCTGAAGATTGCCGAGTTCCCAGTTGCAGTTAGAGACGGCAGCAAATGGCCCTTCAAAGAAAGGCACGACGTTAAGCTCACCAGGGAAGAGATCTTTGCTTCGGGCGGGTGTTAGGTCTTTACACTCGTAAAGAGGACCATGGATCTGTTTATCTTCTTGGTCGTATGCTGCTTGGTAGTTCTTCAAGTCACCCTCCGCCTCATCACCCATTACAAACGCTAGATAGCGAGAGTCCTTGATGACTTTGAAATAGTCTTCGTCGGAGAATTCTGATCCGTCCACCTTCTACGAAGGATATCCACCCATCATCTCATCTGGTGTGAGATCCGGCGCGAAGGCCATGGCCCGGCTCAAGCCCGCGACGGCTCCAGAGCGGAAAGCCGACTTCTTCAGCTCTTGGATTTGCTTGGGCACCGTCGAGAACAGCTCTAATACCCCTTTCAGGGCCTTGGGAATCTTCTCCTTATACTTCATGCTTTTGATGGTGAACATTGCTCCACAATACAGCTGCTCTGTGAAGGTATATACGGCTTTCAGCGATAGGATGCTGTCGTCTGCAAGTTGCCGGCTCAAAGGTCCTGCATAAGCCGGAAGAGACATGTCAGTTGTCAGTTGTTTCATAAAAGATATTAAGTAAGGAGTACAGGAACGATTGACTTACCAAATAAGGCGGCAAACATCTTAGCGATGTGCCTTTTGAGCCCTTGGAGCTCCTCAGCAACGGCAATGAGCCGCTGATCGGCATCATCTGCCCGTTTGATCAGTGCAGCTTTCTCCGACTCAGCCGTTTCTTTCAATGTTGTTAGCTCGGCGGTGATCTTGGCTACTTCTTCGGCTAAGAGCCGGCATCTCTCGTCAGCAAGGCTTCGTGCTTCCTGTTGAGCTGCCAAGTTGATTTTGAGATCCGCCAGCTGAGAGTCGGCTGTGTTAAGAGCGTCCTGTGCATATCAAAGGCAAAGAGAGTATTCATATGCATAAGGGTTCACAGTTCAAGTTCTACAAGTCTCAAACAGATTGCAAGCAATATATTTGACACTTGGGGGCTAATGTATATTTGATCTGTTTACATCTACAGTTCCGGCTCATCTTCCTAGAAATTGACCCGGAACTTGGGGGCTACACTATGGTTCTTTTCTAATCTCAAAAGTTCCGGTTCAAATAAATTTGAGCCGGCCCTTGGGGGCTACAGTTGGCAGTATGCAAGTGTTGACAGTATTTAAAGCAAAGTGTTTTCTACATAACCTTCGAAAGAAGACCCGAATTCAACTCTATGTTAGATTAAATCCGGCCCTTGGGGGCTGGGGAAGGTTATGAGTGAAGAAAGGTAACATACCTCATATTTTGCCTTCATCATGCTGACCAGCCGGAGTTCCAAGTCTCGGTTGGTGTTGACCCGGTTCATATAGCCGGAGTGGAGTTCTTCGGCAGACATTGTGTTGTACGATGAGTCAAACTCAAGTTTCTGCGAAGCTTCAGACGGCTCCGTATGCCGGGTTAAGACATGCGCTGGTGAAGGAGGTTTTTGAGCGGACCCGGTGATGATAACATCCGGAGTCGCCGAGGTCCTGGCGGGTGTAACCGGCCTTGAAGGAGCAGCTGGGGAGTTCTCCTTTATAACGTCATCTGCCGCCGGCTCAGTAGAAGCCGCTGGTGGAATTTCTTCTTCCACTGGAGTTTCCTCCGGCTGTTCAATATTCGGTTGAGCTGGGGCCGGCTGTTCAGGCTCTTGATTGTCAATGACAAGGCTGGAGGAAGGTTGATGGGTCTTGCGGCGTTTCGCCTGAGCACTACAAAGTAAAGGGTTAGCATTTAAAGGAGATTGGTAATTCATCAAGACATCTGGATATTTTAACGCTTACAGAGGATTAATCTTTGGTGGAGGTATGACTGAGGCTGAAGAGACGCCCGATGAGGGTGTTTTCTAAAAAAGCAAGACACGGAAATGATAAGACATTTGGACATGAAGAGAAACAAAAAAGGGAAGTACGGATACTAACCTCTGCAGGCCGCTTCTTAGGAGCCGGTAAATTTGGTAGTCCCGATGCAAGCTCTGTAGAGCCGGCGCTCTGGGTCTGATGTCGTTCAGTTTGCTGTTGCTTTTTTGAAAGGAAATCAGGAGCCAGATGAGCGAGAGGGTGAGATAGAGGAAATTTTCTAAACAACCCGCCGCGGCTTTCGGAAGAAATATTCTGAATCGGAATACATGCAAGTTACCTCAGGAGCGTTGGCGTGACTGGTTTCTACTTCGTCCTGTGAGACACGGAAAGATATTATTAAAGAGCCAGCAAGACAAAAAGTCAAGTAAGTAAAGTTCAAGGATCTTACCTCCGACTCTGAAGAAGTCGGGTGTTCGAACCAGTTCTCTTGAGGAGCTGCCTTCTTTGGTTTCTTGGTGGCGACTTTCTTCTTGGTTGTCTTCGGAAGAGGAACGTATTCCTTCTTCCAGAAGTCGGAGTCAGCCTGTACAAATTGAACCGGAGGAAGAATATCAAGCCTTGAAAAGGAGTATATAAATATACAACAGGCGGAGGAAAGATAAAAATACTTACAAGAGGCGCCGGGTTGGTCGCGCAGAAGGGCGCTAGGCCGATGGTGCTGCATGAGCCGGAGGTCTCGTGCACAAGACTTCGGACGGTCATACAGATGTCATCCTCAGGCAAAGTGGTGGCGCTGAAGCACAGTTCGCTATCGTAAAATCCTGGGTATTCATACATGAGCCGGTTATGGCGGCTCAGAGGCATGATCCGCCATTGTACCCAGCAGCGGATAAGGTCCGTTCCAATAAGACCGTTGGCCAGGAGAGCCTTCACTCTGGCGTGGGGCTTCTCATATCTAGCACGGTCGGCAACTGAGAGCCGGTCGGGCAGTGAAGTGTCGGTTGAGAGCCGGGAAGGACGATAACCCGGCAGACGATGTTCCGAGTCCGGAGACGTGTCTTTGCAATAGAACCACGTCTTGTTCCAATCCTTCGGGTGGCTGGGCATCTGAATAGCCGGAAAGGTGATACCCCTTCGGCGCTGGATGGTGATTCCCCCAAGTTCTAGACTTGGCCCGCTCTTGTATTCAGTCTGGCGGTTGGCGTAGAAGAACTCTCTAAAGAATCCAACTGACGGCCTTGATTGAAGGTATGCCTCGCAGAGGACTTGAAAGTGGCAAATGTTTGATACAGAATTCGGCGCCAGATCTTGG
Organism: Hordeum marinum; assembly: GCA_022496015.1. Taxonomy (NCBI): domain Eukaryota; kingdom Viridiplantae; phylum Streptophyta; class Magnoliopsida; order Poales; family Poaceae; genus Hordeum; species Hordeum marinum. The sequence continues at coordinate 259,269,535 of CM039674.1, read as the reverse complement.
GGATGCAGCTTGTACAAGTGCAGAATGTCGCGAAAGAATTTTGACCTGGGTGGCACGAATCCTCGTTCGATATGATCTGTAAAGACTATAACCTCCCCTTTCTTTGGGGCGGGGCGGGTCTCACCAGTCGGAACACGCCATTTGATCACTTCCTTTGGAGGAAGGGTGCCAGCGGCTACTAAATCAGATAAATACTCTTCGGTCACACAGGAGCCGACCCAATTGCAGGAATTAGTGGCACGTGTCATCTTGGCGGCTTAAAAGTACTGTGCAAAAAGGAAATGGCGACTAATCAAACAAAGAGCAGATAGCAAATGGCGGCTTACAAATTACAGGGTTCTAAAAATTGAGGCCTTAAGAGGTCCGGCTGACAAAGAGCCGGAGGGGGTCTAGCGGCTCACTATGGGTGGAAGAGCCGGAAGTCATCAAGACTCGGACAAACAAGTTTCACAAATCGATACTAAAGTTTTGGATCTATCGAAGCGGAAAAGGGAGTTCTACGTCAACCTAAGCCAAGAACAGTGAAGGTGAAAAATCGACCTACAGCCCTAACCGGCCGCACATTGCGCACGGGCGGGCCATGTACGATGGTGGCGATGACAATGCAACCTAAAAGGATGCGTGGCGGGCCCCGAGACTTGGCCGTGCGGACGTGCCGGAGAATGAAACATGCGGCGGAGGTCCGCCGGCGGAAACCCTATTTGCTACCGATCTAAAGCTACGGGAAGAGGTACTTACCGGAGGTGGAGACGGCGGCGGGCGAGATTCTGGCGCAAACAGGTTGATGCAGCGGCATGAGTTGGTGACGAACGAGCGGCGGCGGAGCGGAGCGGATGAGCTCAAGCGATGGACGGGCGACAGGAAGAAGAAGAAGAGGCGCACGAGCGGGAATGCATTGGTTTGACCCATGTGGGTCTTATTTAACAGGGAAACGGTGCGGGTTCCCAGGCATCAATACCGGTCTTGCCGAACGGACGCCTCGATTTTCGGTAAACGGTTAAATGCGAGAGATTTGGTGATACGTCAGCGTATCTGTGACGTCACGCCGGGTCATTCCTGGTAACTCTCAGACGATTGCAAGAGACGGATGAAATGAGCTGGCTCACTTCAACCTGGGGCCTAATGTTGGGGATATAACCCCATGGTATGACCCGGCTGAAAGGCTCCGGTTGTTAAATGTTGATTATGAGCTGGCCCGCGAAGACATGTGTCAACTGGAGGCCCAAGAAGATTGGCGGCTCTTGATGTGGGCCGGACGACAGAGACCCGGATGCGCAAGACCTTCTGAAGGATGGCTTGGCTAGTAAGATAGAGATAGATTCGGAGATATAAACATGACCCGACTGTACAATTGAAGACCCGACGGTTCTGACCTCTTATATAAAGGCAGAGTTGGGGCGGCTTAGAGGCAGGTGATCGAAAACTAGGTCAAGCTTCTAGCCCCTTGTAATCGATACAACAAGCAATAACATCACAAGCAGGACGTAGGCTTTTACCTCGACTTGAGGGGCCGAACCTGGGTAAACTCGTGCCCTTCGTCTCGATCTACCCCTTTGAGTCCACTACCATGGCGATAGCTCCGAACTCAAGTCTGGTAACCCGGACATCTGCCATGACAAAACCACGACAGTCACCTCACCCTTAGCTAGTTCTCCGTTTATTCCATAGCTTTTATTTCGAGTTACTAACATTTAGCAACCGAACCGGTATCCAATACCCAGGTGCTACTAGGAGTACTCGCAAGGTACACATCAATAACACGTATATCAAATATACTTCTATCGATATTGCCAGCCTTCTTATCTACCAAGCATCTAGGGTTGTTCCGCTTCAGCGACCGCTCTCCTCATAATCGAAGCACTTAGTCTTGGGTTTGGGTTCAACTTTGGGTTGCTTCATTGGAGCAGCAACCGACTTTCCATCCATGAATTTTCCCTCCTTGCCCTTGCCCTTCTCGAAACTAGTGGTTTTACTAACCATCAAAACTTGATGCTCCTTCTTGATTTCTACCTTCGCGGTGTCAAACGTCACGAATAGCTCAGGGATCATTATTTCTATCCCTGGCATTTTATAGTTCATCACCAAGTTCTAATAGCTTAGTGACAGTGACTTGGAGAACTATATCAATCACTATCTTATCTGGAAGATCAAGCTCGATTCAAGCGATTGTAGCACCCAGACAATCTGAGCACATGCTCAACGATTGAGCTATTCTCTTTTATCTTGCAGGCAAAGAATCTTGTTGGAGATCTCATATCTCACAACACGGGCATGAGCCTAAGATCCTAATTTCAGCTCTTAGAACATCTCATATGTTCCGTGACGTTCAAAACGTTTCGGGGCCTCAATTCTAAGCCGTAATGCATGACGCACTAAACTATCAAGTAGTCACCAAAACACGTCTGTCAGATGTTCACAACATCTACAGACGACGCTAGAGGGGGTGGCGCACCGAGCGGTGCATTAAGGACATAAGCCTTCTGTGCAGCAATGAGGACAATCCTCAGATCACGAACCTAGTCTGCAATATTGCTACCATCATCTTTCAACTCTATTTCTCTAGGAACATATAGAAATTCAAGGGAGCTACAGCGGGAGCTAGTAATCTATAACATAATTTTGCAAAGACACTACTGACTATGTTCATGATAATGAGTTCAATTAATCATATTACTTAAGAACTCCCACTCAAATTGACATCCCTCCGGTCATTCGAGTGATACATGATTCAAATTCACCAACTCAAGTCTGATCATCACGTGAGTTGAGGTGGTTTCAATGGTGAACATCATCATGTTGATCATATCTACTATATGAATCATGTTCGACCTTTCGGTCTCTTGTGTTCCGAGGCCATGTCTGTACATGCTAGGCTCAAAAGTTTAACCCGAGTGTTCCGCATGTGCAACACTGGCTTGCACCCGTTGTATGTGAACTTAGGGTCTATCACACCCGATCATCGCGTGGTGTCTCGACACGATGAACTTTCGCAACGGTGCACACTCGGGGAGAACACAATTTATCTTGAAATTTAAGTGAGGGAACACCTTATAATGCTACTGTCGTCCTAAGCAAAACAAGGTGCATAAAAGGATTAACATCACATGCAAATCATAAGTGACATGATATGGCCATGAACTTGTGCTTTTGATCTCCATCCTTAAAGCACCGGCATGATCTCCATCGTCACCGGCATAACACCATGATCTCCATCATCATGATCTCCATCATTGTGTTGCCATCGGGGTTGTCGCGCCCACCATGCTCATACTACTATAGCTACCGTTTAGCGATAAAGTAAAGCATTATATAGCGCTTAATGATTGACACGCAGGTCATACAATAATTAAAGACAACCCTATGGCTCCTGCCGGTTGCCGTACTCATAGACATGCAAGTCATGATATTCTATACAACACATGATCATCTCATACATCACATATATCTCATCATGTAATTGGTCATATCACATCACAACATACCCTACAAAAATAAGTTAGACGTCCTCTAATTGTTGTTGCAAGTTTTACGTGGCTGCTACGGGTATCTAGCAAGAACAATTCTCACCTACGCAAAACCACAACGGTGATACATAAATTGCTTTTCAACCTTCTCAAGGACCGCCTTTGTCGAATCCGATCCAACTAAAGTAGGAGGAACAAACACCCGCCAGCCATCTTTATGCAACGAAGTTACACGTTAGTCGATGGAACCGGCCTCTCGTAAGCGTACGAGTAAGGTTGGTCCGGGGCGCTTCATCCCATAATACCGCTGAACCAAAAAACGACCAAGGGAGAAAGCAATCTAAGCATCAACGCCCACAAACTCTTTGTGTTCTACTCGAGATCTCATCTACACATAGACCTAGCTCATGATGCCACTATTGGGAACGTTGCATGGGAAACAAAAAAAATCCTACGCACACGCAAGATCTATCCATGGTGATGAGCATCTACGAGAGGGAGAGTGCATCTACATACCCTTGTAGATCGCTAAGTGGGAAGCGTTAAGAAACACGGTTGGTGTAGTCGAACATCTTCGCGATCCAAATCGCCGAGCATCCCGCGATCTCATCACGATCCGTCCCACGATCCAATCACGATCCGTCCCGCAAACTCATCACGATCCGTCCCGCGATCTCATCACGATCCGTCTCGCGATCTTGATCATGGTCCTTCCGATTTAGTGCCGAACGGACGGCACCTCCGCGTTCAGCACACGTATAGCTCGATGACGATCTCCGCCTTCTTGATCCAGCAAGAGGGAGCAGAGAGGTAGATGAGTTCTCCGGCAGCGCGACGGCGTTGCAGCGATGATGGTGGAGCTATTCCAGCAGGGCTTCGCCTAAGCACCGCTGAAAACCGATCTAGAGGAGAGGTAGCACGTGGCTATTAGGGTTAGCTTTTTCCTCTAAATCCTCTAGTATATATAGGAGGGAGGGAGGGGAGGAGGCAGCCTCAAACCCTCAAGGTTTGGTCGAAATTGGAGGTGGAGGAGTCCTACTCCAATCCCAGAAATATGATAATAACTAATTTATTATCATGAACAAGGAAATATGATAATAACTAATTTATTATTGCCTCTAGGGCATATTTCCAACACGAATCTTGTTGGTAAAGTGCACAACACTCTGCAGTAAAAACCTATTCTATTAGCTGTGTCCCCGGATTATGGACAATTTGAGCCTCTAGTCTTGGATCTATCTATGAACTCTCAACACCACTGATAACTAAATTGTGGGCTATGAGACATCGGTTGGCGGAACAATGTCATATTAAATAACTTTATAGTGAAGATTCCTGATATTCCATTGTAGTAGGAAAAACAAAATAAAATTAGCTTTTATGCAAAAACTCAGACACTGAGCCACAAATCCTTATTGCATATAGAGTAGTCTTTATCATTTGTTTCTATTGTGATCTTGTCGGTACATTCAATGTACCGACCTATATGGCTGCAATGTATCATGTTGCAGGAATATTTATACGACGAGTAAGAGTACGTTATAGGGTTATGGTCTACACTCAATTTGTCGTTGGCGTTGATGGGACTCCACTCCCGATTGACTGTTTCCGCTGAGACTCATGAGGTATATATCAGTTTTACTTTATTTGCATGTGATTGCACTTTAATATATACATTAATGTATTGTGTGTGCTAACATAACAATCTAGGGATAACACAGATACACAAAGGCTTGACTCTTCTTGAGTCAGGTCGTTACACGTAATCATTTGCAAAGAGTTTAGAGAAAAACATCTTCCAAATAGACCTAAATTCTTTGTTGAATTTGATTTTTTGACCCTTTGAGGATCATAAATAAAACATGTTGTATATGGGTTGCTTGGCTTCTTGGCTGCAATTGATCCCTACACTAAAGACGTAATGGGTCATCTAGTTATCTAATCTATAAAGGTTTCTGTATTAGTGGTGGAAAAGTGTGAAACAATATCGATCTCTTCTAATTCTTTCTTTCGTAGTTAAAAGGAATGCAAGGTTCTGCCGTCCATCTCGTCCTTTGTCCAATCTCTCTTCACTCTGGTCTTTTATTATAACTTATCAATTAAAATTATGTTATAGTAAGTGCTTAGCTAACGTACTACTCTCTTTGTCATAAAATAAGTGTATTAACTTTAGTATAGCAAAGTTAGTATAAAGTTAAGATACACTTATTTTAGGACGGAAGAGTATAAAATATTAACACCGGTTACAATACGTGAGTAATTATCTAGTAAAAGAAAAGAAAACGTAGCACTTTAAATTTTTAACACTTTTCATGCATTAAACATAATGCAGTCACGTTCGAAGGTTCCACCGTGTTAGTTGAAGTAAATACATGTAAGAACTCATATGCTCCGAAAGTGGTAGCCATAGCTTTTAGTTAATAAATAATACTTAATTTTCTTTTACGTGGTACTGTATGAACTATGAACGATGCAAGTGTGGTAGACTAAAGCGGGACAAAAAGTGAAAAGGATGAATCAAGCATGAACGTTGACGGTCGGAACATTTTTGTTTGACCGTCGAAAAGAACTTGAACGGAGCAATATAAACGTACGTTCACATAAGACTTTTTCTTTTTTGCTGGGAGTTCACATGTGACTCGTACAAGCCGGACCAAGCGCACATGTTCAATTTCCGTGATTGTGATTAGTAGGAAACGCAACTGTGCGACGACTAGTACGGTAGTTTTCCGTACACCACACTGATCAACCAAGAATGCGCGCTGGCTACGACACGACGAGGAGCCCGTTTCAATCGTCCACGAAAAAAAAAAGGAAACGTTTCGGTACGAAGCGCCGGCCGGTCGCCCGCTACCACGCTCCTGCTTCTTTCTCGTTCCCATCATTGTGGGGGCGAGTGGCACCGGCGAGCGAGCGGCGAAGACCATTCCTCCGGAGAGGCCGTCGTCTGTCCCCGCACCAACAGTGAGCAACCCTGGCGAGCGGCGATTGCGAGCTGCATCGGCGAGCAGCCCCGAAAAGCGACGATGGTGAGCAAGCGGCGAAGGCGCCCCCTCCCCCCTCCCCCCTCTCCCTCTTCGGTGAGGCCGTCGTCTACCCCCGCAACAACAACGAGCAACCCCGCGAGCGGCGATGGCGAGCTACAACGGTGAGCAGGCCCGGCAAGCGGCAACGACGAGCGGCCGCGATGCAACTAACATTCATTTTTTGCTACATGTTTCAACCGGCATCGCGATTTGCTACAACCGGCATCGTGTTCTGCTACCACCGGTGTCGCATTTTGCTACATCGCATATGGCTTTGCGATTTTTGCTATATTCGACAATCAAAAAAGCTACAACCAGCATCGCGATTTGCTACAACCGGCATCGCGTTCTGCTACCACCGGTGTCGCATTTTGGCATTTTTTTGCTATAACCGGCAACCAAAAAAAGCTATAACCGGCATCGCGATTTGCTACAACCGGCAATCAACTTTGCTACGGCGAGCGGCCAGGGTGTGCTGCGCCGGCGGGCGGCCACGGTGAGCCGACGAATGGAGGCGGTGGTCCGGTGAGCGGAGGCGGCGAGCTGGCGAATGACAGGGCGGGGGCGACGAGCAATCATCCGAGGGATGCGGTTGATCTGAAGCAATGAAGAAGAAAGGAACACACGTGGTGTTAGCCTGCTAAATCGTGCGGTCTTGAAGCGCTAATCGTGTGGCTGCGTGGCGTCCGGCCAAAACATTGGGCCGACGCGTCGGCTCCTAGTGCTGCCCAAAAAAAATGCTTGATGGCTCCTTCATTTTTCCATGGCGTAGCGGGCGGACCTAGATGTGACATGCGGGACTTTCTATATGCCCCTTATTGCGGTAAGGAGTAGCGATTTCGCACAGGGCACAACTCACTCTGGGCTGGCCCATTCGGATAACCCCGCTTCGCGAGGACAAAATCACAAAAACAGTTTGTGATAGGAATCAAACCTATAAAGTGTTGTTGATGCACATGTCGCGCTAGCCGAGGCACGCTCAAATGAAAAGATTTACAACGTGGAACTTAATGAAACTAACAACAAGAGACAAAAGAAAAAACATTCCGTGGAATTTCCAAAAAATATTTTGTAAACATTTTTCGAGAAACAAGAGCAAATGTGAAAACGTAAACTATTTTCGAAATTACGAATAATGTTTGCAAAACTCGAAATATTTTCTGAATTGGCGAACGAATTGTAAAAACGTTAACATTTTTTGAATTTGTAAATAAATTTTTAAAACATAGTATATATTGAATTCGAGAAGAAATTTCGAAAACTGGATTTAATTTGTGAACAGATTTTGAAACATGAAAGTTTTTTAAAAGTGTAAAAAAACTTTAAAATGGCAATAATTTTTTTAAATCCTTAAACTTTTTAGTTCGTGAACAAAATATAGGAATGCGAACATTTTTTAAAAATTTAAAATATTTTGAATTGTCGAACCTTACTTGAAAAGAAGCAAACAAAATTTGAAACTATAACTTTTTTGAATTTATGCACAAAATTTGAAAACACAATTTTTTACGAACATTTGAATTTCTTTTAAAAAACAACATATTTTTAGTTCCACAACATTTGTTGACAAATAGTAAATAATTTTGAAAAAGAAACAATTAATGTGTAAAAATAAAAAAAGGCAAGAAAAGGAAGTAAGAAACAAAGAAAAAAACTAAAAAAATGAGAAATAGGAAAATGAAGGAGTGTGATGATCGGCATTTTCTAAAAACATGAACATTTTTCGAAATTTCTGATTTTTTTAATAAAAACTGGAACATTTTTTGAAATTTCAAAAAATGAAAACGTGAACATCTTTGGAAATGGCACATTTTTTGAAAATATGAACATTTTTTGAAAAGTTGTTAAATTCGGAGCAGAATCATTCCGATTTATTTTGCAAAAACTCAAACAATTTATTGAATAAGCGAACATTTTCTAAAAAGGTGAACATTTTTTCTAAAGGTGAACATTTTTTTAAAATGTGAACATTTTTTGAATTTAAGAACAAAATTTGAAAAACGACCATTTTTGAAAAGATACATAAAAGATGAAACATCTTTTTTCTAAATCTTGAACAATTATTGAAAATGTGAACAAAAATTTCTAATTCTATAAACGTGAAATTTTTTTAAAAACATGAACAAATTGGAAATTTACGAACATTTTTAGAAAAAAGTAGAATTTTCGTAAAAGGTGAACACGTTTTAATATACATGATCAAAATATTTAAATTCCAATTTTTTATATAAAAACATCAACTAAATTCTGGAATCAAACATTGTTTTTTGAAAACTTATACAAAATTTGAAATTGTGAACAAAGTTCAAAATGCTGAACTTATTTATGAATTCTTTGCAATTATGAAAAGCAAAAATAGGAACACAAAAAAAGTAATAGGAAAAAAGAAAAGGAAAAAAACGGATTAACCCAGAAGTAGAAAGCAAACAAAAAACTTCGCTAGCAATTGGGCCGGCCCACGGCGTCGACCGCTTGCGCAACCCTATGTGAAGCGTCAACATTACGGCACAATGAGCGACGCATAGGATTTTTCATGACATGTGTCACGGCATGGCTGCTGCCAGCGGGCCGAGGCAAACGGTCGTGAGTGCCGCAGCGGACAACGACGGGACGGACGTATGGATGCGTACAAGCATGTGTGCACACACGGACGAGAATGCAACCTGCGGGCCTTCGGCTTGGCACGACAAGGCTTGGTGGCGACGTTGGCCGGCATATGCACAGCGGCGCACATGCTAGTGGATGGTGACACAAACAGTTCATGGATGTTAAGGGCATGGTCAATACATAGCTCCAGGGTGATGCTTCACATGTCATGTAAGATTGAATGTAGGTTCGGACAGTGTAACGGAATCCTCAGCAGGACGCGAGTGATTGGAAAGAAAAAGTATGGTGTGATGCGAAAAGCTGAAAAGTTGAAGCGAAAAATAGAAATGCATGTGTATTGGAGTCTTTATTTTATTTTTCCTTGATGAGGTCATTATTGATAGCTTGCATTGAAAAAAATATATGTCTTAAGCTACTTTTTATCATGGGATATGTATCACCATTATACATGCCTTTAGATTTGTTTCTGTTTTTCGTTGTAAAGACACCACAAACCAGCGAGACGCGACACAAGATGCATCGCAGCGGTGCCACCTAATATGAGCACCATCTCCCTGTAATGTAGTCAACAAATTCCTCTACATGTAAGATGGATCCGCATTAGCGGGCGAGGACATCAAGTCTGCCGCGATCTCGCGAGTAAAATTCACACTGTGGGTAAAAACTATTCTGAAAAACTACGGGATTGCAACGACACAATGAATCCATTTTTGCAAAAAAAAAAATGGATCCATACCTCCTCGAGTTCCATGAAAGTATTCTTGATACAAGCTCAACAAAGTTGACAAAGAGTCGGTGAAGAGAAATGTGTCTAACTCCTGCCGACGAGTCCGATCCAAAGTTACAGAGCAAGAACGAACGTACTTGATCACACACATCTACAGAAAGTAAATTGTCATAGAGAAAGGGCAGTCCTCTTTTATTATTTATTGATCAATTGTACATACAAAAAAGGTAAGCACTAGGAATCATAAGTGCTTCCTATCAGACTAGTAGGTGACCGTAGGATTAAAACAAAGATGTGCGGTGGCAAATTAGCCAGGAAAGGGTCAAGCGCTGAGTCGTTTCTTTCTCCACTAATTACGTGCTTCAGTAATAACTAATCATGTATTCATGTAGCGTGTCCAGTTCAAAAAAGAATTCATGTAGTGCGTCCGCTCCGGCCGCTAACCACTGTATGCTCCACTAATTACGCGCTGAGTACGTTAACTGATTCTTCCCGGGTCAAGGAACAAGCATGATGCATGCATGACATTGAGTAATATTTGCTTCCATAGGAAAGTATATATCCTAGTAACAAACAAATATTGTATGTTCGAAGCATTGTTCCATCGACAATATAATTCATCCAACCAAACAGTGATTTGTTTCCTTCAAATATATAGAAAATAAACATTTTCCAAATTGTTTTAAAAGCATCAACCTCATGCTTCCGTCAACTATAAAATTGCTTCCAAACAAAATAGTACTCCTTCGTTCCAAAATAAATGTCGCTGTTTTAGTACAAAATTAATACTAACTTGATATTAAATTTGCGTCACTTATTTTGAAATAGAGGAAGTAATAAAACTACAAACAAAATAATCTTTTAGCATAAAGAAACGGAAGAACAATATGTATGATGATGCACTGTTATAAAATAAATTCAAGTTGTTTCAAAAGCACCGATCCGTGCTTCCATCAGTTATAAAATTCCTTCCTACCAAATAGTAATAAAAATGCATGTTGTCGTGGGAACGAGCCTGACAGTAGATGGTAGGGGTACGAATGAAGAAGGCAGAGTCCTAGCTACGGCGAGGGTGTACACACAGATGTATGAGTTCAGGCACCTCTCGTGGAGGTAACAGTCCTACGTCTCAGTGCTCGGGAGCTTTATGTCGTGTGGAATGTTGAGATTACAATAGTTACTAACCCTTGTGCAGGAGGAGAGGGCGGCTTATATAGAGTTCGCTGTCACTCATAATGGCCCCGCATCAAAGGGTTTGGTTGTGGGTTTAAAGTCTGCCGTTACAGGTAACGTACGTAGTAAAAGCTACTAATGACCATTGAATCAGCGTCTACCCGTTAGGCTCTTCATGATGGCTCCTGGTCTTCTGGCGTCGAGTGAAAGCGAGGTCTTTCGAGTGACCTGCGACTATCGAGTGAGAGCGGGAGTCTCTGAATGGATTACTGTCGAGTGACTTTGAACGTCTCTAGGAATCCACTCGGAAGTTCAGGCTTGATCTTCAAGTCCTCCCATGCAGTGTCCTTAGGTATGGTATGTGGGCCGTGCCTAGGACCATACCCTAGGTACATATCCTCGTCATTAGCCCCCGAATGGATCGGGGTTTGAGTGGTGGAAGGAGGTATCTACGTAGACCTTGAGTTGGTGCATCAGATCCTCCGAATGAAATTTAGGATTTCCCTGAAACTTGTGTCGATTGAACTCTGAGCATTAGCATTCATTCAGGATCAACATGCAAAATCTTCCGAATAATATTCGGGGCTTCAACGAAACTTGTGTCGATTAAATTCTTCTCCACTCGCCTAGATCCATTCAGCCTTAAAGATGTCTGAGTGGATGTTCAGCATTCGCTTTGGTCCGAGTGGGCTGGCAGTATCTTGGGAGGCGACGGGTTGGTCTGACAGACCTAGATTTTCTGGGATCCGAAAATTTGGGAAGCGCGCGTGCCCGCGCGATGATTACACCACCATCAGGGCAAGTGGAGGTGCGACTCCTCGATTTTCATGCCGGTCGTATCGCCACGTACCGAGCGTCGTCAGCGGTTGGCGTGCGTGGTTACCTCGTGGGTCCACTGGTCAGTGAGACACTCGGCAGCGTATAAAGCCGTCAGTCCCGCGGTTTGCACAGTACCTCCACCAGTTCTTTCTCTCTTTTCCTCTGCCTCCCCTGCTCACAGCACCCAACTCCAAGCTCCCTCGACGAGAGCCGACGCGACGGAGATGAAGAATCCGACAGAGAAGCTGGAGCGCGCGAAGAGGGGGGCGGCGAAGCTCAAGGGCAAGAAGCCCTCGACCGCCAGATTCACCGTGCCGACGGGCTGGATGCAGGGGGATTGGGTCCCCTCTGTCGTCACCCGTGAAGACATGGAGGGCCTCGTCTCCGACGGGTTCGTGGCGGATGGTGCCTGGAGGCTGTCGGGGGAGGAGCGCGAGCCGGAGCCACGCGACGGGGAGCGGGTTCTCCTTCTCTCCCATGTCGAGCGAGGTTTTTCTCTGCCGCCCCATCCGTTCTTTAGGGGCTTCCTGAATTTTTTCGGTGCCCAACTGCACCACCTCTCGCCCAACACCATAGCTTATCTGTCTGCATTCGTCACTCTGTGCGAATGTTTCCTGGGTTATCCTCCTCATTCGGGGTTGTTCAAACACCTCTTCACGGTCAGATCCCAGACCGTGAAGAAAGCCCTCCCCGCTGACGGGAAGACCCACGTATTCCAGCTGTGCGGAGGATTGGGAGTTCAGAAAAGGGCTCGTAGCTCCTTCCATGCCATGACCTTCCCAGAATCTGTAAGGGGTTGGCAGTCGACCTGGTTTTACTGCAAGGATGCAGCATCGCCAAATATGTCGACTGGTCTTTCCCCTATACATCCGATCGTCCAGCCGTTCCCAAGTCCCTGAAGGTGACTGAAGCAGAGCACGTCCAAGTGGGCATCTTGGTAGAAGCGATGGTGCAGCTGATCCGGGGCGGGATGACTGGCATGGATCTGTTGGAGACTTTTCTAGGTCGACGCATCCAGCCGCTCCAAGCCAGGGACCATACAATGTGGCATTATGCGGGCCCTGAGGACTCGACAAGGGCGCAACCTGAGGAAGTTCCTCAGAGAACTATCGAGCAGTGGCTCCGTAGCATCACTGGAGCTTGCGACAACCCCTTGGGAGCTAAGAGGATCATGCCGTACTCGGTCGAAAACCCGCCGAAGAACCTGGTGAGTTGGGTGATGTGGACTGATGTATTGTACTGTCGAGTGATATATCGAACTGACTTGTTTGCTTGAATCATGCAGGAATGGACGCACATGCACTCGCCCATTCCCAACGGGAACCATGTTGAAGACGGCGTGGTGAGCGAAGGCGGCAGCGTGGACAGCGATGGTTCTTCCGACTTCGAGGAAGAATACGAGGACTCCAGCAAGGAGGAAGAAGTCAAGTCACCTCCCCACCACGAAAGCCGCGCCAAGTCCCGCCAAGACCCGTCGACTGTTGAGGACAGGGCTCCGGGCCCCAGTGAGAGGAATCTGAAGCGCAGCCGTCCCTCGACCGCCGAGCCGAGCGAGAAACTGTCCAAGCAGCCCAAGCCAGCCGTCACCAAGCCTCGCAAGGCACTGCCTCGCATGAGGGTGGCCGTGCATGTCGTCTCCACGTAAGTATTTATTTATTTCCGTACTCGTACTGTCGACTGAAGTCTGGAGTTGTATTTGACTGAATGCCACTCAATTCATCAGAGCTGTTACATCTGTGTCTTCGCCTCATCGAGATGGAGGGGATGCAATGGATGTCGACACTGCTGACGCGACCACTTCTCATAGAGGTTAGATAGTTGTTGGTTCGTCCTAATGGAACTCGACATATTAGAATGTTAACTCTGTCGGCTGTCGATGCAGAGGTCATTCAGGTGGAAGACGACGAGGAGCAACTTGGCACTTCGCGCCCTCGCATCCAAGGAGCATCATCGGCGCAAGCACTTTAGCGGTCGACTGCAGAGTCTTCTCTGGGGGTTGGCTCGACACAACCCAGGGCTGAACCTACAGTATCTCTATCGCATGCTCCTCCAACTGTTTCGACCGTTGTGGCGTCGACTTCAACCGGGCCCTCTCAGACTGCCTCAGCTGCTCCCGCAACCAGGACAACCCCACCTGTGACGACCTTCTCTTTGCATCGCACCCCGGAAGATCAAACCGGGGCTGCGAAGGAAGCCATGATCCAGGCGGAGCAGCTCATGCTGAGGACCAAGGAGGCGTACGAGGCCAACAAACTGGCTTTTGACGTCAGTGTAGCCCTCCGCACCAATGTCCAAGTAAGTTCGATTGTAAGTCCGTTGTTGATTGAATTCTTGTCTTTCTTGGCTGTTGTACACCCACTGGGTGATTGTCGTAGAATGTTTGAACTCTCTCCACTCGAATAGATCGGATCGTAGTCGAGTAGGATCGGGATTGATAGTACGTGTGGTACTAGTGTCACTCGACATGTTGAGTGTATTTTTTGACGAGATACTCGACGGATCGAGAGTTAACCGTCTCAGTGGGTGCGCTCTCAGCACACCCACTGGGCGTAGTCCCCGAGACCGCTGTCGAATGCTTGTGTCGGTAGGGGTCTTAATAGAGACAGCTTTTGAATTTGTTTATGGCGCGGGGAGCACCAGAGTCACTCGACATGTCGAGTATATTTTCTGACGAGTTACTCGATGGATCGAGAGTTAACCGTCTCAGTGGGGGCACTCTTAGCGCACCCATTGGGTGTAGTCCCCGAGACCATTGTCGAGTGCTTGCACCGGCAGGGGTCTTAGAGTACCATATACAGGATACACTATACTTCATAGAGTAGAGAGGCGCGTCACTCGACGGGTCGAGTGTCGTGACAGGGCTGACCTTGTCGAATGTTTGAATAACCAGTGGGAGCATGCTAAGTGCACCCACTGGGTGTAGTCCCCGAGGCTACCGTTCATCGCAAACGATAAACAGTATGCTTGAAAACTTGTCGTACGCGTGGTACTGGGGTCGCCCAACATGTCGATTTTTTTTGATAGTATGCATGGTACTAGTGTCACTCGACATGTCGAGTGTATTTTCTGACGAGTTACTCAACGGATCGAGAGTTAACCGTCTCAGTGGGGGCGCTCTCAGCGCACCCACTGGGTGTAGTCTTCGAGACCGCTGTCGAATGCTTGCATCGGTAGGGGTCTTAATAGAGACAACTTTTGAATTTGTTTATGGCGCGCGAAGCGCTAGAGTCACTCGACATGTCGAGTGGATTTTCTACTTGAATTCTTCCAAGATGATCATTCGCCGATGTTCGTAACTCAGTCGACTGCTCATTGAACTCCTGTCTTTTGTGGGTTCTAGACGGCTTGCGAACTTGGGACACAGTACAAGGAGATGGAGGAGGAGAGGAACCAGCTGCAGGTGGACCTGGCGATTGCCAACAACGCCCTGGAGCGGGCACGTGCTGAGCTGAAGTCTCTGGCAGGTAATTACTGTCGACTGTCAACATTCCCATCTTTACCTTTCATGTTTTGAACCGAGTGCTCTCACTCGAACAGACGTGTGCAATGAAAACCGTCGACTCCAAGCGTGACTCAACACTATTGTTTCTTTAGATTCCATGAAGAAGGCACTGGAGGAGAAGGACAAAGCACTCGCCGACGCCCAACGGGTGGCTAGGGACAAAACTGAAGCTGTAGATCAGAAGCTGGCGGCCGCCCAGAAGCTGGAAGAGGAGAACACCAAACTCAAGCAGGAGTGCTCAGACCTCGTCAAAAGGGTCGAGCAGCTGAACAAGAGGAGCAATGGCCTGGAGAAGCATTTGGGCGAGTTCTCGAGGAAGATGTATATTCTGCTCGACGGTAAGTATTTTTGTCGACTGAGCTTTGTAAAATCTCTGAGTGTCGCAGTTCACCAATTCTCCTCCCATTCCCTGTTCTTCAACAGAATTCTGCCAAGACTTTGAGAAGGAGACAGAGGAGGTTGAGCCCAATCTGGATCCCACCAAGTCTCCTGTCGCAGATGCGGTGGCCATGAACATGCTCTGACTCATTTTCTGGCTCCAGGGCGTCCAGGCGTATCTTGCCCAACTGAAGTCTGCAATGGAGAGGATCGACAAAGAGCTATGGCCTGAGGACACCCTCCAGCTCGACCTCAACGCTATGATGGCTTGCCTGGACGAACTCCCGAGTCGAGTGCAGGCCTGGAAGAAATTTGCCGCTCGTTGTGGTGCTGACATGGTGTTGTCACTCGTCAGGGTCCATTGCCGGGACGTGAAGGAGGAGAGGCTGAAGAAGCTTCAGGTGGTCAACACGAAGAAACTCCAGTTTGAGGACTTCATGGAGACCTTCATCGAAGCAGCCACCAGAATTGCCGACGGCATCGACCTGGACACCTTCGTCGAGCCCGCCAGTCCGTCACCTACTTGAAAAAGTTGTCTTTGAAAGAAATGGTTGAATTTGCCTCGGTATGCCGAGTGGATCTGTATCCTTAAAAACTTCGTTCAGGCCTTGGACCTGAGCACATTTGCTTCCATACAAAACATTTATCCATGGATTACCCTTTGGATTTTATTCGTATTTTGGCTTTCAATCGTTTGTTCGACTGAGTTTGTTTTTAACTTGGGCGAAGCATGTTCGTGGCTAAGCCCCCGAGCGTGAGGATCGCTCATCACTCGGAGTATTTTCAAACTTAGGCGAATGTCGATTCACAGCTAAGTTGTCGAGTGGATGGATTACTATCCACCCGGCGAGGTTTTTAACTTAGGCGAAACGTGTTCGCAGCTAAGCCCCCGAGTGTGAGGATCGCTCATCACTCGGAGTATATTTGAACTTAGGCGAATGTCGATTCGCATCTAAGCTGTCGAGTGGATGGATTACTATCCACCCGGTGAGGTTTTTAACTTAGGCGAAACATGTTCGCAGCTAAGCCCCCGAGTGTGAGGATCGCTCATCACTCGGAGTATTTTCGAACTTAGGCGAATGTCGATTCGCATCTAAGTTGTCGAGTGGATGGATTACTATCCACCTGGCGAGGTTTTTAACTTAGGCGAAACGTGTTTGCAGCTAAGCCCCCGAGTGTGAGGATCGCTCATCACTTGGAGTATTTTCAAACTTAGGCGAATGTCGATTCGCAGCTAAGCTGTCGAGTGGATGGATTACTATCCACCCGGCGAGGTTTTTAACTTAGGCGAAACATGTTCGCAGCTAAGCCCCCAAGTGTGTGGATCGCTCATCACTCGGAGTATTTTTGAACTTAGGCGAATGTCGATTCGCATCTAAGTTGTCGAGTGAATGGATTACTATCCACCCGGCGAGGTTTTTAACTTAGGCGAAACGTGTTCGCAGCTAAGCCCCCGAGTGTGAGGATCACTCATCACTCGGAGTATTTTCGAACTTGGGCGAATGTCGATGCACATCTAAGTTGTCGAGTGGATGGATTACTATCCACCCGGCAAGGTTTTTAACTTAGGCGAAACGTGTTCGCAGCTAAGCCCCCGAGTGTGAGGATCGCTCATCACTCGGAGTATTTTCGAACTTAGGCGAATGTCGATTCGTAGCTAAGCTATCGAGTGGATGCATTACTATCCACCCAGCGAGGTTTTTAACTTAGGCGAAACGTGTTCGCAGCTAAGCCCCCGAGTGTGAGGATCACTCATCACTCGGAGTATATTTGAACTTAGGCAAATGTCGATTCGCATCTAAGTTGTCGAGTGAATGGATTACCATCTACTCGACAAGGTTTTTTTTTTGAACTCAAGCGAAGACGGATTCGCAAATAGGCCGTCGAGTGGATGGACTACTACCCATCCGACAGGGTTTTTAACTTAGGCGAAACATGTTTCGCAGCTAAGCTCCCGAGTGTAAGGATTTCTCTACACTCGGAGTATCCCCAAGAATGTAACTATGCGGTTGGAATCGACGAAGTATTAATCGTAGAAACGCGAATTGCATTGATGAAGTACTCTTATTACATTAGAAAACTCTTGTCTCAAGTGTAAAAACATCGGAGCAGGTCTGCATTCCAGGCTCGAGGTTCATCCATCTGCTTCATGAGATTATACAAGTGATAGGCTCCATTGTTTAGCACCTTAGTAACAACAAAAGGGCCTTCCCATGCAGGAGCAAGCTTGTGAGGTCGGTGTTGATTCACCCAGAGCACCAAATCTCCCTCGTGGAACGCTCGGCTTCTGACATTCCTTGCATGGAAGCGCCGTAGGTCTTGTTGATAGGTTGTGGTCCGGATCAGAGCCATCTCACGCTCTTCTTCCAGAAGATCTACACCATCCTGTCTGGCCTGTTCTGCTTCAGCCTCAGAATATAGCTCCACTCGAGGAGAATTGTGGGCCAAGTCACTCGGCAGTATAGCTTTAGCACCATAGACAAGGAAGAAAGGAGTCCGTCCAGTCGATCGATTAGGCGTTGTCCTCAACCCCCACAAAACAGACGGCAGCTCAGTTACCCACGCACCAGCAGCATGATCCACATCGCGCATGAGATGAGGCTTCAGACCTTGCAGGATGAGACCATTAGCCCGCTCGACTTGCCCATTGGTTTGAGGATGTGCAACGGAGGCGTAATCCACTCGGGTGCCTTGGGAGTTACAGAATCTCCTGAATTCTTCCAAGTCAAAATTAGTGCCATTGTTCGTGATGATGTTGTGCGGGATGCCGTACCGGATAATGATCTCCCTCATGAACGTGACCGCCGTGCAGGGATTCAGCTTCTTGATGGGCTTGGCTTCGATCCACTTGGTGAATTTGTCGACTGCTACCAACAGATGGGTGAATCCTCCTTTTTCGGGTTGAAAGGGACCAACCATGTCGAGTCCCCAAACCGCAAACGGACAGGTGAGTGGAATTGTCTTCAGAGCAGATGCTGGCTTGTGTGATAGATTTGCATAGAACTGGTAGCCCTCACATTGATCAACAATGTCCTTAGCCATCTCATTAGCTCGTGGCCAGTAAAAACCAGCTCGGTATGCTTTAGCGACGATCGCCCTTGAAGACGCATGGTGCCCGCAAGTTCCCGAGTGGATTTCGTCTAGAATCATTCGACCTTCATCAGGGGAAATGCAACGCTGGGTGACACCAGTCACACTCTCTTTGAATAGCTGATCTCCCATCACAGTGAAAGCCTTGGACATGCGCACAATCTGTCAAGCCTCTGCTTCATCTTCAGGGAGCTCTTGTCTGAGGATATAGGCAATGTATGGCACAGTCCAGTCGGGAATGATAACTAGCACCTCCATGACCAGGTCAATCACAGCAGGAACATCAACTTCGGTCGAGTCAAAGGTGCTTAAAGCTTGTGGGGGCTCTTCAGTGAAGGGATCCTCTTGAATTGAAGGGGTGTGCAAATGCTCCAGGAACACTCCGCTGGGGACAGGCCGTCGAGTGGAACCAATCTTGGCTCGTCAGCCGCCTGATTTTTCAGTCGAGGAACATGGTGAAGTTCCAAACCTTCAAATTTCTTCTCCAGCTTCCGGACTGCATTGCAGTATCCAGCCATGGCAGGGTTTCTAACATCCCACTCTTTCATCACTTGATTCACCACCAAATCTGAGTCGCCATAAACCATCAGGCGCTTGACGCCGAGCGAGATAGACATGTGCAACCCATACAAAAGTGCTTCATACTCTGCCTCATTGTTGGAGGAATCAAAGTGAATTTGCAAGACGTAGCTAAGCTTGTCGCCTCTGGGGGATATCAAAACAACACCAGCACCGGACCCATTCCACATTTTGGAGCCATCGAAGAACATTGTCCAATGCGCCGAGTGAACTTGGATGGGTTGTTGCTGTTCAGTCCACTCAGCCATGAAATTTGCCAATGCTTGGGACTTGATTGCCTTCTTGGCCTCGAATCTGATGTCAAAGTGTCCAAGCTCAATTGCCCATTTAGCCACTCGACCTGATGCGTCGCGATTATTGAAAATCTCGGATAAAGGAGCATCACTGACGATTGAGATCGAATGGTCTTGAAAATAATGTGCCACCTTCTTCGCTAATACGTAAATACCATACACCAGCTTCTAATAGTGTGGATATATTTGTTTTGAGGGGGACAATACTTCCGAGACATAATAAACTGTGCGCTGGACTTTATAGGCTTTACCTTCCTCTTGTGGACTTTATAGACTCAATGCTGCCAAGCAACCTGTGAGCTTCTGAACATCGTGCACTCGCACGGGAGTCTTTATACGGGCGATGGCACTGATCTTCTCGGGATTGACATCAATTCCTCACTCGGAAAAAAGAAAACCGAGTAACTTGCCGCCAGGGACGCCAAAGGTACATTTGGCCGGATTCAGCTTTATGTCGAATCGCCTTAGATTGGTGAATGTTTTGGCCAAGTCAGCCAGCAGGTCAGAACCTTTGCAAGACTTGACCACTATATCGTCCATATACACCTCGACATTCCGAGGGATCTGATCGAGTAAACATTTCTGAATCATGCGCATAAAAGTAGCGCTGGCATTCTTAAGACCAAAAGGCATGGTGATTTAGCAAAAGCACCCAAACGGGGTGATGAAGGCTGTCTTTATTTCATCCGGTCCAAATAGACGGATCTGATGGTACCCAGAATAAGCATCTAAAAATGATAACCGCTCACACCCCGCTGTCAAGTCAACAATTTGATCTATGCGGGGGAGCGGAAAATGGTCTTTTGGACACACCTTATTGAGATGTTTGAAGTCAATGCACATGCGCAACGACTTATCTTTCTTGGGCACCATCACAACATTCGAGAGCCACTCGGAGTGGTAAATCTCCCGAATGAACTTGGCTTGCAAGAGACGGGCCACTTCTTCTCCGATTGCCTTGCACTTCTTCGTCGCGGATCGATGCAAATGCTCCCTTATGGGCTTGGCTTTCAGATCCACTCACAGACGGTGCTCAGCCAGCTCCCTGGGAATCCCCGGCATGTCAGCAGGCTTCCATGCAAAGATATCCCAGTTCTCACGGAGGAACTGGATGAGCTCGGCTTCCTATTTACTGTCGAGTGTTGTTGAGATGTTTGTCGGGGCAGCAGTTGGATCCGTTGGGTGCATGTGCACATTCTTCACTTCCCTTGCCGACTGAAATGCCGACTCGGAAGTCGGCTTTTTTGCGCGGAGCAAATCAGCAGGGTCAGCGATTTTCTTGTATTCTTCCAACTTGACCATGGCCATCTGTTGATCGGCGATCTTGGACCCTTGTTGGAGACACTCTTCGGCCCGCTGTCGATTGCCAGTGACCGTGATCACGCCCTTAGGGCCTGGCATTTTCAACTTGAGATACACGTAACATGGTCGGGCCATGAAACGGGCATAAGCGGGTCGACCCAAGATGGCATGGTAAGCACTCTTGAAATCCACAACTTCAAATGTCAATTTTTCTTTTCGGAAATTTTTGCTATCTCCGAATGCCACATCCAATGCTATCTGGCCGAGTGATTTGGCCTTCTTTCCTGGGATGACCCCATGAAACTGCATGCTTCTCTCGCTCAGACAGGACATTGGAATGCCCGTCCCTTTCAGGGTATCTGCATACAGAATGTTCAGGCCGCTACCACCGTCCATGAGGACCTTTTTGAGTCGAGTCCCTTGCACCACCGGATCAACTACCAGAGCCCATCGACCGGGAGTGGCCACATGAGCAAGATAGTCTGTCTGGTCAAATGTGACAGCATACTGAGACCACTTGAGGTAGGTGGGGGTGTCTGGCACAGCCATGTTGATTTCTCTATTGATGACTTTCAGACGACTCTTGCTCTCGACATCAGCAAAGATCACTAGTGTAGCAGTGACATCTGGGAATGTTTCCTTTTCCTCATCTTCATCTTCTTTTTCAGGAGACTTCGCACTCGACTGGTCTCCCTTGAATTGCTGGATAAGGGTTCGACACTGTCGAGTGGTGTGCTTGGGAAAAATCAGGTTGCCCTCTGCATCTTTCTTCGTGTGAATTACACACGGCTGATCCAAGATATCAGTTCCTGACTGACCTTTCCCCTTCTTGGGGGCATACTGAGTTTTGGCTTTGCCCTTGTTCTTCAACTGAGTCGCCAGTGTTGCTGCCTCTACCGGAGCCGGGTCTTCAGCCTTTCGCTTCTGTTTCCGATTGTTGCCGCCACCAGACTCATTGGCGACTGCTTTTCCTTTGCCGCTACGGAGGCGGTCTTCTTCCTCGCCATTGGCGTAGCGAGTGGCAACTTCCATCATATTGCCGAGTGAAATGTCACCAGTGCGCCCGAATTTCAGCTATGGCTCCCTGTATCTCACCCGGGCCTTGAAAGCACAAACAACCTGGTGTTCCGACACATTCTCCACCGTATGATGCAGGGTGGACCACCGCTGAATATAGTCTCTTAAAGTTTCATTGGGCTTCTGGACGTAGTGTTGTAGGTCGACCAGACCTGCGGGCGCTTGCAAGTGCCTTCAAAGGTCCGGACAAACACTCGGGCAAGATCTTCCCAACAATGTATGCTGGAAGGAGCCAAACGATTCAACCAAGCCCGAGCTGAACCATCCAACATGAGGGGCAGGTGCTTCATTGCGACATTGTCATTTCCGCCGCCAATCTGCACGGCCACTCGGTAATCATCTAACTTAGTCTCTGGTTTTGTTTCACCAGAAAACTTTCCGATCCCCGCCACCATTCTGAAGTTGGGGGGGAATCTATGCAGAACGTATGGCTCTGCTGAAACACTCTGGACCAGACACCACAGCCGAGCTTCCACTCGGAACTTCCCTGTCGAGTCCCTCTCTGTAGGCTCTGCTATTGTCAATCCGCTTCTAAACAAGATAGGTGCGGGCGTCAAAGTCCGTGTCTCGTTCATCACCGATGGAGTGCCTGTCGCCCTGGTGCCGGGGCGCGTGAGGGCCACTCCGCGGAGGAGTGGGCACTCGATGGTGGTCTTCACGGTGATGTTGATCTCTGTCTTGCCCTTCACGAAAACCGCCGCCTCGACGACGCAAGGGCGATCCAGGGCTGTGTGCCGATTGAACGGTCTTTGCTATGGGTGAATTGCTATATATCTTGTGACGGGACTGAGAAACTGCTGAATTCTGACGTTGTGCTGCATCCAACAGCGCTTTGATCTGCAACAACCCTCTGCCAGCCTCTGACCAGGATGGCTAAATGGAACCTGCTATCCTAGCAGCAACAACAACATTAAGCACAGGGGTTCGGTATACCTCAACGCCATCGCGAGACCCAATCGGAAGCAGTTGTCGATGACGTCGACTAGGGCGCGGCGGGTGCTAGCGGGCGCGCTCGTCGATCTCTGCCCGGAGCTCTTCCAAACGAACGCGTGCGGCCTCCAAAGCTTGGGCCTCGGCAGTCGCACCGACGATGGGGGTATGAAGGACCTCCTCATCGTGATGCATCTGCACGTTCGACGGGCCTCCAGCCTCGCGCTTGCCACGACCGAAGCCAGGCGGTGAACTCTGATGAGAGCCCGCCATCAAGACCTCCGCTTCGGGGTCGCAGCTTTCGCACTCGGAAGGCACGTCGAACGGATCGGAATCCGACTCGAACAAGCCAAGAAGCAACTCGGCAGGCTCGAGCGCTGCAACCTGTGAAGAAGCTTGACGCGTCGCTGCATGTTTGACCCACCGCTGGAGTCGTGAGCGGCCGGACCGCTTGCGACCGCGAACGGCAAGAGGAGCCGACGCGTAGGGGGTCGACGGCTGACGCAGCAACATGCCACAAGGACTCGCGCGGAAGTGCACGGTCTCACGGACCGGGAGCGCCTCGACATCGAGAGGCGCCTCCTGGAGCCACGCCGAATCGTCGGCGATGAAGGTGAGCGCTCTGAAATGGATCTCGTGGCCCAGAGCAAAAACACCGCCGGAAGACATGCCGAAGGATGAAAATCGCAACCTCGTCGGAAGTCGCTTAGACGCCTGCCCCACGATGGGCGCCAACTGTCATGGGAACGAGCCTGACAGTAGATGGTAAGGGTACGAATGGAGAGGGCAGAGTCCTAGCTACGGCGAGGGTGTACACACAGATGTATGAGTTCAGGCTCCTCTCGTGGAGGTAACAGCCCTACGTCTCAGTGCTCGGGAGCTTTATGTCGTGTGGAATGTTGAGATTACAATAGTTGCTAACACTTGTGCAGCAGGAGAGGGGTGGCTTATATAGAGTTTGTTGTCCCTCATAATGGCCCCGCATCAAAGGGTCTGGTCGTGGGGTTTAAAGTCTGCCGTTACAAGTAACGTACGTAATAAAAGCTACTAATGACCATTGAACCAGTGTCTGCCCCTTAGGCTCTTGATGATGGCTCCTGGTCTTCTGGCGTCGAGTGAAAGCGAGGTCTTCCGAGTGACACGCGACTGCCGAGTGAGAGCGGGAGTCTCTGAGTGGATTACTGTCGAGTGACTTTGAACGTCTCCCATGCAGTGTCCTTAGCTAGGGTGTGTGGGTCGTGCCTAGGACCCTACCCTAGGTACATATCCTCGTCACATGTGAAATTATCTTTTTTGTATAAAGAAATTTTTTGCTTCGCAAAGAAACTCATGGAAGAAGAATACGAATGATGATGCATTGTTACAAAAAAAACAAGTTCTTTCAAAATCATTGATCCATGCTTCTATCAATTATAAAATTGCTTCCTACCAAATAGTAATAAAAATGCATGTGAAATGATCTTTTTTGTATAAAGAATTTTTTTGCTTCGTAAAGAAACCACGTAGAAGCACAACATGAATGATGTCGCATTTTTAGAAAAAAGATATAATATCTTCGTTTGTTTCTAAAGCATCAATCTCGTGCTTCCATCACATACAAAATTTCTTCCAACCAAATAGTAATATAATTGCAATTGAAACAATCTTTTTGTATATAAAAACATTTTGCTTCGCAATAAAATCACATGGAAGCACAATACGAGTGATGACACATTGAAACAAACTAATACATGTGAACAGAAATTTACAAATTTATTTTACAACAGAAGTAAAAGACTACTAAAACACTATTTTCATTTCCTCGTCGTTGACATAGCGGCGAGCGTTGGATAATCTGATAATGACAATATTTGTGTGTGCCACGAGCTCTATGTTGCCTCTATGTTGCCGTTGAATCGACAACTCTAGCCAGGTTGATCTGCCCCTCAACATATTGTATCATCATCCGGAATTTGCACATTTGAATCTTTTAGCGAGAAACAAGGAAGCACAGAATTTAGTGTCTGAAATAAAAATTCACTAAAACAAGTAAATGGTTGTATAATACAAATGTACGAATAGAAGCAACACTCGCAATGGTCACCATGCTTCCTTCTGATGTTGGTCATGCTTCATTGTGATGGTAGTCAATCTATTTGATGGTGGGCGTGCGCTGTTCAAATGATGGTTGTGCATGGTAGTCCTGCTTCCTTCCTATACTAGCCGTGCTTTGCATGGTAGTCGTGCTTCCTTCCAAAATTGGCCGTGCTTCCTTTTTATGGTGGTCGTGCTTCCTTTTATCGCCATGATTAGCGGCATGAAGAAGGATTGCATGCATGTTGCGATACTACAGCAAAGATGCACCACTAGCCAAGGGCCTCCTTGACAACAAAGTAGGTTAGCTGAGTATATCAAATTAAACCTTGGCCAGCCGAGGGCGAGAGGCACCGTTTTGTGCAGCCGGCCAGGCGTGCTCCTCCATCGATGTTGAAAAGGGCTGGCGCTATGGGCAAAGGCTGCAAATCTCCTGTTGCTTGGTGATTCCCCGATGCCTATTCAGCCTCCCAGCTGTGATGGGCAACGTGGCCACATACTGATGAAGCATAAGAGAATTCAATCATTGTTACATGACCAACAAAATCAGTAAGGAACACAAATGTAATCTGTCGGGATGGGAGGCGGAGGAGATTAGGGGCTCGGCCTCCTAACGCTGAGATGGACCAGCAATGTCTCCTAAGATGTCGCATCGGGGAGGAGTAGAGGAAGAAGAAGGGGAACAAATATGGGAATGAGGTGGCTGTGTTGGTTGACGACGAGGTGCGACGGAATCCAGCGACGTGCTCTGCAATCGAAGAGGACGGGGCGGTTGCGGTTGACGGCAAGGTCAGGGGAGGTGCGGCCGATGCAGAGAATGAGGAGATTCAGGAGGGATATTCGGGGCGAGTGGTTTCCTGCGTAGAATGCGGGTGCTTTGCGGGTTGCTGATGAGAATTTTTTTTAAACGCAACGACGAGGGCCATGAGATCCAGCTGGAATCGACGATAGTGGATAGGTCTAACAAATGCTTCTAATCAGACTACTGATTAGAAGGGTTTCCTTACAAAAAATGCTCTCCTCTTTATATAGATATAGGGGTAGGGGATAAGTGTCAACTTAACATTAAGTGAGAAAACGTTCGGTCAAAGGGAGAAATGATGGCTAAGTCCGGTCGTTACCGCTCCCTTTGGCCCATCAGTTTCCCAACACTATCAACCGCGAAGTAGCAAAGAAACCATGAACGATTTTTGTTTCTTTTTCAGGTCTCCGAAGTTAGCCTTAGCTAGCATGGGTTGAGTCGGGAAGAGGGGGGGTCTATGTATCTCTTCGTACCAAAATAAATATGGGTGATGATGGATGTCGATCAGCCGGACAAAATTTTGGTCGGTCGCACCGCATACGTCTAATTACTGCATTCGTAACAATCCATATCCTATCATCATCTCCATCTCGTACACAATCGTCAATGGACAAACTCACCCACCCCATCCCACCCCCTCACCGTTGTCGCCCGCGGAGACACGACATCGTCCTCCTCGCCAGTGCTCAATGCCTCGTCACCCCCACGCTCAATGATGACGCTCGCATAAAAAAACAGCAACCCCCACCCTTAGCTTTCAAACACCATTGGAGCTCCCGTTTGGAAGGCCGCAACTCGCCATCGCCGGTCCTTGCGGGATGCAGGTTCACCAGCGGCTCCAACTCGTCGGTCGCCGGTTGTAGCACCGCCCCTATGCCAGGTGCAACTCTTCAGCCCCGCCATGGAAAACATCCTTGCTCACCGGTCGCAGCTCCCTGCCTCGCTGTGAAGCATCCTTCCTCATCAGTTCTAGCACTTTGCATTGCCGGTAGTAGAAAAACGGTGTGTCGATTGCAGCTATCCACACAGTCGATTCCAGCAACCCTGCATCGCTACTTGTAAAATGCATTCTTGGTAGAAGAAATGGCGTTCTTATTTTCCTTTAACATATTTTAAGAACGCGGCAACCCTTGGTTTTCCTGTTGAACAAGCATATAACTAGAAAAAAATAACTAAAAAAACCATAGAAAATCAAAATAAAAAGGAAGAGGAAAAAGCAAAATGCCACAACCTAGATTCATGGTAGGTGCTTTTTCAGTGGCCTTAGCACATATCCAAAGCCAACCCTCAAACTGCCCGCAACCGTCGGGACTGCGAGGTCCCCACATGTTATGCCATCCAACACAGGCTTGTACTGGTCCACCAGGCCAGACGTACTTTTTCTGGCAAACCCGAGACAAAGTTGGGAGGGAGGGGCTTTGCGGGAGTCCGGACAACAGCCACATAGGACTCCAACACCCCGGCCCATCGGAAACCCCAAAACCCCTTCCGGACCCCGCGCCTTCATCCTCTCATTTTCTCTCCTTCAGTTTTCGCCATTGTTCCACCACCCTGGCCGCCACACCACACCCCTGCCAGAACTCGACGAATCTGTCACCTTCAATGATACAACTGTTCTCCCCACTGATTGTCCTCCACCGCAGTTCCACACCTCTCGTCCAACTACCACGTAGGTATCATCCACTCCTACGATAGTCACCATGCCCTGCAACTGTTTAGTGAATTGTCCGAGGTGAATTTTATGTCCCTTCTTCTTTAAAGCAACTTGTTGAGTCGTCTGTCGGCTCGTCCTATGGGGAAGATTACACAGATAAGATGGCGATGATGCAGGTGGTGCTTGCATAAGTAGAGCATGCGGAGGAGCATGTAACGGGCGTACGACCATTTGACGCCGATGGATGACTACTTTGCTCCCGATGCCCTCTTTGGTGACATTTTTTGCGGGTGCTTTCAGATACACAAAAATGTCTTCGGTCTACCATGGCGTCCGGTCCTTTGTTGACTACTTGATCTTGAAGAAGGACGTCGTGGGAAGGATTGGTTTCTTCGATTACCACAAGTGTACGGCCGCACTGCAGACGCTTGCATATGGCGCGGACGCTGATTCGTGGGACGAGTACCTACGGATATCTGAGAGCACATGTGGAGATGCTATGGTCAGGTTTACAACTCCTGTGATCAAGGTGTTTGGACGTATGTACCTAAGAAAACCAGTTGTGGCAGACACCAAGAGGTTCTTGGCAATCTCGGAGGCAAGAAGTTGGTTAGGTTTGCTCGGATCAATTGACTGCATGCATGGAAATGAAAGAACTTCCCAAAAGCTTTACAAAGGCAATATCAGGGTCATGTTAAGAAGTCTACCATCATTCTTGAAGCAGTTGCATCGCAATATCTTTGGACTTGTCATGCCCGGGTCTCATAATAACATCAATATGCTGCGGCGATCACCATTGTTTGATCACCATTGTTTGCTAAGTTGATTGAAGCAAAAGCTCATCATTGCCACTATACTGTCAATGGGCATGAGTACAACATGAGGTACTATCTATTTGATGGTATCTATCCTCCTTGGGCTACCTTTGTGAATGCCATCTCTAACTCAGTTGGACAGAGACTCAC
This sequence comes from Hordeum marinum, assembly GCA_022496015.1. NCBI lineage: Eukaryota > Viridiplantae > Streptophyta > Magnoliopsida > Poales > Poaceae > Hordeum > Hordeum marinum. The sequence continues at coordinate 259,241,074 of CM039674.1, read as the reverse complement.
TTTTCTCAAAAACAAGTAGGTAGAAAGGATGCTGAGAGGGCTTTTGGAATTCTACATGCACGTTTTGCAGTTGTTTGGAAACCTGCTAAACGATGCGATCCGAAGACCTTGTGGGAGGCAATGACATGTTGTGTGATCATGCACAACATGATCAGGGAGGATGGGGTGGGGATGTCGCCGTAGGTCATGAATTTGAAAACATGGATGATCTAATCGAACTTCCCGACCGAAATCCTCCCATATTTGAAGAGTTTCTTCAAATGCATCAACAAATTCAACACCAAGCAAATGAAGAAAGATTTGATTGAGCATCTATGGACGGTTAAGAGGGACATCAATGTTTTTTAGTTAAAAGTACTACTGCATTTGCACATTTGAACTATTTTAGACTATACTAGCGGCAAAGAAGCGCGGCGGCCCGCCGCACCGTGATTGATCCTATTTGTGTTTGGTGCTAAGAGTGAGGTTTTCAAGTGATATAAGATATGATTTTCTATAAGTGAAGCAACTAATTAGGAACGCTTCAGAAGGCGTTGGATTGTAGCCGCACAATATATACATCCATACTGACTTGATACGTCAATGAGTTGATTCCATTATTATAGCTAAGGGAGCGGTAGTTCAAAAGGATGATACGATGAAAATCTTCCTTGGCACGTCCCGTATCCTCCTTCTTACAGAGATTTATTTCGTAGAGTTCATGGCAGCTAGTCTAACCATCCAACAGGTTAAAACTTGGACATATCTTGCTTCTTGCCGATGCATTGATGGTGCTTCAAGGGGAACAACTCCTTTGCATTACAGCTGCAACACTGGAAAAAGGTGGACTTATATATCAGCCTATTCTATTATGTGGTCTGTATCTAGTAAGAGTGGATTTGTATGCACCTTTTCATTGGATTTTTTTCCCTAGGGGCGGGCCATCGATATGTTGCCTTTTTTGTCCCTGCGGTAGCCCTTCATCATGTGGATCCTGAATGCATTTTGTACACAGAAATAGTATGAGAAAAATGCCATATCTTAATTATATTATGTAATGTGTTCTCATTGTGTGTACCTCGTTATGTTCTGACCATGACATTACGCTCTTCTGTAAGGCAAGATCTGTTGATTGTAGGGTCGCAAGCAGGCTATGCTGTGGTGCATCAGATGGCACTGAACCAGAGGAAGAAGACTGTTCTCTTGGGCCAGGATGGACATCATTTTTCTACGGTAGCGGAGCCAACAACCATGTGTCCATCATGCTCTGTAGCTTGTACTTGTAGATGATAACGATCATTATCCAGGGTTCTCCTACTTGGGGTGACCAACGATGTATTTTTTGCCCATGAGATCTAATATTTCGTGTAGTTTGTCTTCACCTCATCCTTTGGCTTCAGCAAGAAGGTAGTCCGCATCCTTTCCAATTTGGCCATTGCTTTGTTGTCCAAAAAAAGTAAATTCCGCAAACGTTGGGTTGGCTTCTTCAGTGATGTCGACATCCACTCCATGAAATAAAATTTTATATCTGCATAAACAGAATAATGCAATGATGCATAAATGTGTTTGTATACATCCATGCATATATCAAATAAAACTGGGAAAAATACCTTGGGAGTCCCTCTATTGCGCCACCCTAGTAAGGCAGATTGTCTTTGTGTGAAACATGGTAAGGATAGATCGGAAAGTGTGAACAATTGTGCGACTCTTACCTTGCAGTCTCCAATGAGGAAGTTCAGACTATATATTTCAGTCCAATCGTTGCTCCACTATTCTCATATCGCAGTGATTGGGGCAGTGAATTTATGGTTGCATTAAATTTGATCAACATCTTTGAGCAGTCGGTCGTCCATCAGGCTCTAGAACATGTAAGTAAAGCATTAGCTATACGAAGTGTTTGGATCAAATAAATTTAGTAGTTTACACACATAATGAGAAATTTAATATTCTATGATTTTGAATGTAGAAATGTGATCCCGGTAAGAAAATGTAAATTAAACTACGTGAAAAAGTTGGACCGAGGCTAACACGTAAAAAAAATCCTTTCGTGGCCTGTAACAAAATGGTTCAAAGAAGAACATATTAAGTAGAAACATGTCTAATTTTGCTACAGCAAGAGGAACATGCTGGCAAAAAGCACACAGATGGCTGATGGCTACAGCAAGAGAAACATGCTGGCAAAAATTCACTCAGAAATCCACAATAAGAAAAGCATTGCCCAACACCATGTAGGCATCACCACAAACTGGGAATAGCTGTGTTTCAGGCATCACAATATGAGGGGAGATTAAAGCACCAAACAGTCAGGCAGGCCATTGATTTTCATGCCCACATGGCCTCATGAATATGTATTTTTATAAAAATCGATCTCTTAACAGTTTTAAGATATTGCCAATAATCGTCAGTAGGTGCAGAAGAATTTTTCTATTTCTTTGTGTAGAACCATGACAATTAACAGAGTGACAATGGCTATATTACTTTTTACCTGCATATGGTTTGCAATAGTAGAAACAAAGTAGCAAGAAAAAGGAGTGCGTATAACCCAGTAAAACAAAGGTATGTGACGTACTTGACCATTGATCTATGTAATACTTGTTAATTGGCAAAGAGTTCTTATTGATGAACGGCTAAGGCAAAACCCGAAAGTTCAGGGGAGAGGCAGGGTCTTTATCAGAGATATTCTGACATGGATTTAGGTTCAGGAATTCTAGCTCCTGTACTAATATACAATTCATCATTCCATTTACATAAAGAAAAGGCTGATCATTATCTTGAGCAAATTCAATATCTACTACTTTGAGATGGCTGCCTTGCTTAAATAAGAATGGAACAACCCATGTCAGCAAAATAGATAACCAGATCAGCGGCAATTTCAGGGGAGAACAGGGGGCTGGGAGGGAAAGGGGGGTCGTGTGCGTACCAGTGATGAAAGAGACATGGGCACGAATAGGTTGCCGCAAGCCACGGACGGAGCGTAAGCACACCACGCCCAGGTCATCGTTGACCTCAGATGCCAAGCCGAGGAGCACCGCCGCATTAGGTTTGTGAGGGAGGTGCTTCGCGGGACCACGCCGGAGATCAAGGCGGTCTGCCGCGTTGGAGAGAAAGATGGAAGACATAAGAGGAGATGCGGCAAGGTGAGGATGGAGAGAAGAGGAGGTGCCGCGATGGGGACGGAACGACTGGCGACGGAATCGAACCGCAGCTAACGGAGATGCGTTGATGACGGCCGGCACCAGATGACGGCTGTAGAGGGGCGCGGAGCGGCGAGCGGCGGACTGATGGAGGCGGCGCTCCCATTTTTCTCTATCCCTCTCTCGCAGCCTCTCTCTGTGCGAGAACGAATGAAGGAGAGGATAAGTTAGCGATGGGTGCTAGGCCCATGTGGAGATATTTCGGCAGCCTTGTGCGGTAAATCCAACGAAGCAGTAAAAAAGTGAAAAAAAATCAGAAAAATCAAAATCTTCCCGCTTTAGTATATTTATTGATATGCGACTATTTAACCATGCGGACTTTAAAATAAATTAGTATCGAATGTATGCGAGTAATATTGGATAACCTGCTCCTGCATCCATATCCACAGGTTGGATGTGTTGTCTGCACACATATAACGAGGCAAATTTACATATCAATGTTGAAAAGGCCTTTAAAAAGACCATTACTGCGTGGGCTAGCACTTGCAATACATGGCATGTTGCATATATTATAGCATATATATCGTCAGATGTCTAGCTCATTAACAAGACATGCAGCAACGTGCATGATGCATTTTTTGTTTTCTCTAAAAACTTACTAGCATTCTTTTGCCGATAAAATAATACCCATTTCAAAACAAATATGCATTTTTGGCTAATAAAATAATACCCGCAAGAGAAGAAAACACAGTGTATATCGAACTTAGCGCCTGTTTGGCACCTCTCCGCGGAGCGAAGCGCATGGAGTGCCTTCTTAGCAGCTCGCCAGATTAAAACTAGATGTTACTCCGCTCCGACGCGGAGTCACGGAGCGGAGGGAATTCGAACGCGCACTTACTTTACGGGATATCAACAGGCATCGAATATTATTTTTTTGGACTGCACACGTGAAATGTACCTTTCATTCTGATAAAAAAACGTGAAACGGGCCTTTGTGTTATGTAGACTGATAAAATACACGTATTGTGTGATGTTCCATCATCTGCCCATATCCTCTCGTCATCGCCTTTCAGTCGTATGCCCCACCTCAAACCCAATTGCACGACAACACGGTTTGGTGGCTTCGTCAGCATGCTGACACGGTGACGCAAGGCCGTTGGTGGCTACCGTATAATTTAGTACGTCCTTCGTTTCATAATATATGAATGTTTTTAATATTAATTTTCTTTTTAAAAATGTTTTTAACACTAATGTAGTATCAAAAACGTTTTTATATTATTGGACGGAGAGAGTACTTTCTTATGGCAACTCCGACGCACGACCCGAATCATCCGTCCGTGTCCGTTTGGAGATAAATGGACACAAAGCACGGAACACGGCAGAGCAAACAGACAAATGTACGTTTTCAGTCTGCTTTCGACCCATTTTCGGCCCATGCTTGCATCGCGTTAGCGGTCAAACGAACATGTGAGAACGGGCGCAACGCGTGACCTTGTCCTCCCCAGGCCCGTCCGTCGGGGACACACCTGTCTCCTTTTCTATGCCCATTCCCCCATCTCTGGCCGCACACCCCGCCCATTCCCCTCTCGTCCCTTCCCGCCTTCGCCGTTATTTGTCTCGGTCGTGTGGCTGCCGAGCACGACCGTGCGCTCGGCCATGTTTTCTCCACACCACGAGTTGTCCAACCCCCCGCCCTCCTCAGCGCAACCGACAACCAGATTTGGAGGGGATCTCACAGGATTATAGCATGGTAGGCCACTGGAGGCCGCACCATGCAATGGACTGACCGGGTACCGGTCCGCACAGCTCTGGCAACGCCCCCAGGACGCATGCAGGTACTGAGTCCTCCTCTAGCCGCTCTGATCTACCCCGTCATCGGTTCGGCGGCAAATACACCAACAACCGTCGTTTGAGCTTGGTGTTGGCCCAAATGCTCGTCGGCGGACCGATGCCGCTCATAAAGTACGACGACTGTCCACTAGAGGTCTTATGCTGCGTGTCTAACATGCCGGAACATCCCGGATGGGTGTTTGTCAAGAGCCAAAATGATGGGGGGGGTGCTAGTTGCTTCGGTTGTGCTTTCGGATTCAACTCGCTTTTCTTACAATCAAATATTCATTTTGTAGGTTGGATGCAACTTTTAGTTTTGGAAAGAAGAATATATTGATCTACTGATAGCACACAATTTAATAGATGTTCGTGCACTTCTTACTAGAGTAGATGTTAGAGATGAGACTAGATGTGCTGAACCAATGTCTAATTCTTTAGACTCGAAGAAGAAAGAAGCATGCAAGATCAAGACTCCGGAGATCAACAACGAATGCATCGAGAAGACACTAATGCAACTTATGGAGGCAATTATGGAAGTTTGATATCTTTTAAAATGTCTTCTTGTGGTTCTTGTTTTCTTTGGTCTTGCTATTCTAGTCAAGATTTGGTAAATGTATTCCAACATATCAAAAAATCATTGATGAAAATAATAAAAAGGAGGATAAAATTCTATGCGGACGAGATGGGGCAGAAGATGCAACCGCGCATTGGGCACCTGGCCTACGCAAACACGTGTCCGGGCGGACATGACCCCATTACCACCCCCAAACAGACGAAATCCAGACAAAACAGACATCCGCTTGGGGTTCTGCGTTGGAGTTGCCCTTAGTCTTAAAATAAATATCATCGATTTAGTACAACTTTGCAAGAACTTTTTTTTGAAAAACAATGAAAGCTTTATTAATTAGAAATAATTGCTACATCGTCTGTTAGAAGAGATACAATATTTACCATGGGCTCATCGATCCCGTCCCTAGTCATTGAGCTTTTCGCTAATCTAGCAAGCTCATGAGCTACCTTATTCGCTTCTCTAATACAATGTTCAAATCTACTAATAGAAAAATCACAATCCATATAATAACAATCTTCAGAGATAGCAGCCGCCGTTCCCGCCGAATGTCCTCCGTTCAACATTGTGTCGATAACTTCCATGTTGTCACTGTTGGAAATATGCCCTAGAGGCAATAATAAAATGGTTATTATTGTATTTCCTTGTTCACGATAATTGTCTATTGTTCATGCTATAATTGTGTTAACCGGAAAACGTAATACATGTGTGAACACATAGACCACAACATGTCCCTAGTGAGCCTTTAGTTGGCTAGCTCGTTGATCAATAGATGGTCACGGTTTCATGACCATGGACATTGTATATCATTGATAACGGTATCACATCATTAGGAGAATGATGTGATGGACAAGACCCAATCCTGAGCATAGCACAAGATCGTGTAGTTCGTTTGCTAAAGCTTTTCAATGGCAAGTATCGTTTCCTTAGACCATGAGGTTGTGCAACTCCCGGATACCGTAGGAATGCTTTGGGTGTGCCAAACGTCACAACGTAACTGGGTGACTATAAAGGTACACTACGGTATCTCCAAAAGTGTCTATTGGGTTGGCACGAATCGAGACTGGGATTTGTCACTCCGTATGACGGAGAGGTATCTCTGGGCCCACTCGGTAAGACATCATCATAATAAGCTCAATGTGACTAAGGAGTTAGGCACGGGATGATGTGTTACGGAACGAGTAAAGAGACTTGCCGGTAACGAGATTGAACAAGGTATAGGGATACCGACAATCAAATCTCGGGCAAGTATCATACCGGTAGACAAAGGGAATTGAATACGGGATTGATTGAATCCCCGACATCATGGTTCATCCGATGAGATCATCGTGGAGCATGTGGGAGACAACATGGGTATCCAGATCCCTCTGTTGGTTATTGACCAGAGAGGTGTCTCGCTCATGTCTACGTGTCTCCCGAACCCGTAGGGTCTACACACTTAAGGTTCGATGACGCTAGGGTTATAGGGAAATGGTATACGTGATTACCGAAGGTTGTTCGGAGTCCCGAATGAGATCCTGGACATCACGAGGAGGTCCAGAATGATCCGGAGGTAAAGATTGATATATAGGAAGTCCAGTTTTGGTCACCGGAAAGTTTTCGGGCTCATCGATAGTGTACCAGGAGTGCCGGGAGGGTGCCGGAGGACCCCCGGGAGGGGGTGACGACCAAAGGACTTCGTGGGCCCTTAGAGGAGGTGTACCAGCCCTTATTGGGCTGTCCAAGACCTTCTAGAAGGTCCCATGCGGCTAGGGCTAAGAGATAAGGCTGAAAAGGATTCAAAAGGAAGAGATCCACCTCCCTTGTGGGAGGTGGACTCCTCCCTAGGTTCGGCCGAACCTCTCCTCCTTGGAGGAGGGGCCAAGGCAGCCCTCCCTCTCCCTCCTCCTATATATATCCAAGGTTTTGGCCTGATTAGAGACACGACTTCTCTCTCTCACGGCGCAGACCTACCCTTCCTCTTCCTCGTTCTCCGTAGCGCTTGGTGAAGCCCTGCCGGAGTCCACGTAGCTCCACCGTCACCACGCCGTCGTGCTGCCGGAGCTCTCCCTCAACCTCTCCTTCCTCCTTGTTGGATCAAGGCGTAGGAGACATCATCGGGCTGCATGTGTGTTGAACGCGGAGGCGCCGTTGTTCAGCGCTTAGATCGGAGTCCACACGATCTGAATCACTACGAGTACGACTTCACCAACCGCGTTCTTGTAACGCTTCCGCTTAGCGATATTCAAAGGTATGAAGATGCAATCTCTCCCCACTCGTTGCTGGTTTCTTCATAGATAGATCTTGGTGATCGTAGGAAATTTTTTGATTTACTACTACGTCTCCCAACGGTGGCATCATGAGCTAGGTCTATGCGTAGAATCTATGCACGAGTAGAACACAAAGCAGTTGTGGGCGTCGATCTTGTTAATTTGCTTACCACTACTAGTCTTTTCTTGATTCGGCGGTATTGTGGGATGAAGCGTCCAGGACCGTCTTTACATGTACGCTTACGTGAGACTGGTTCCACCGCCTGACATGCACTTGTTGCATAAGGTGGCTAGCGGGTGTCTGTCTCTCCCACCTTAGTCGGATTGGATTCGATGAAAAGGGTCCTTATGAAGGGTAAATAGCAATTGGCATATCACGTTGTGGTTTTGGCGTAGGTAAGAAACGTTCTTGCTAGAAACCTATAGCAGCCACGTAAAAACTTGCAACTAGAAATTAGAGGACGTCTAACTTGTTTTTGTAGCATATGCCTTGTGATGTGATATGGCCAAAGGATGTGATGTGATGCATTGTGATGTATGAGATTGATCATGTTCTTGTAATAGAATTCACGACTTGCATGTCGATGAGTATGACAACTGGCAGGAGCCATAGGAGTTGTCTTATTTTATTGTATGACCTGCGTGTCAATCATAAACGCGATGTAATTACTTTACTTTATTGCTAAACGTTAGCCATAGTAGTAGAAGTAATAGTTGGCGAGACAAATTCATGAAGACACGATGATGGAGATCATGGTGTCGTGCCGGTGACATGGATGATCATGGTGCCCCGAAGATGGAGATCAAAGGAGCAAGATGATATTGGCCATATCATGTCACTATATTGATTGCATGTGATGTTTATCATGTTTACATCTTATTTTCTTAGAACGATGGTAGTAAATAAGATGATCTCTCAATAAAATTTCAAGAAAAGTGTTCACCCTAACTGTGCACCATTGCTAAGGATCGTTGTTCCGAAGCATCACGTGATGATCGGGTGTGATATGTTCTAATGTTCACATACAACGGGTGTAGGCCAGATTTACACACGCGATACACTTAGGTTGACTTGACGAGCCTAGCATGTACAGACATGGCCTCGGAGCACGGAAGACCGAAAGATCGAACATGAGTCGTATAGAAGATAGGATCAACATGGAGATGTTCACCATGGATGACTAGTCCGTCTCACGTGATGATCGGACACGGGCTAGTTGACATGGACCATGTATCACTTGGATGACTAGAGAAATGTCTATCTGAGTGGGAGTTCATTAAATAATTTGATTATGTGAACTTAATTATCATGAACTTAGTCTAAAATTGTCTTTACAATCTATATTGTAGATCCAATGGCCAACGCTAATGTCACCCTCAACTTCAACGCGTTCCTAGAGAAAACCAAGCTGAAAGATGATGGAAGCAACTATGCGGACTGGGTCCGTAGCTTGAGGATCATCCTCATAGCTTCCAAGAGATTGTATGTCCTTGATGCACTGCTAGGTGACCAACCCATTTTCCCAGCAGACCAAGACGTTACGAACGCTTGGCAGTCATGCTGCGATGATTACTCCCTTGTTCAGTGCGGCATGCTTTACACTTTAGAACCGGGGCTCCAAAAGCGTTTTGAGCAACACGGAGCATATGAGATGTTCCAAGAGCTAAAACTGGTTTTCCAAGCTCATGCCCGGGTCGAGAGATATGACGTCTCTGACAAGTTCTTCAGCTGTAAGATGGAGGAGAATAGTTCTGTCAGTGAGCACATACTCAAGATGTTTGGGTTACACAACCGCTTGACTCAGCTGGGAGTTAATCTCCCGGATGACTCGGTCATTGACAGAATCCTCCAGTCGCTTCCACCTAGCTACAAGAGCTTTGTGATGAACTACAACATGCAGGGTATGGAGAAGTCCATTCCTGAGTTGTACTCGATGCTGAAATCAGCAGAGGTCGAGATCAAAAAGGAGCATCAAGTGTTGATGGTGAATAAGACCACTAGTTTCAAGAAAGGCAAGGGTAAGAAGAACTTCAAGAAGGACGGCAAAGCTATTGCCGCGCCCGGTAAGCAAGTTTCCGAGAAGAAGAACACGCATGGACCCAAGCCTGAGACTGAGTGCTTTTATTGCAAGGGTACCGGTCAGTGGAAGCGGAACTGCCCCAAGTACTTAGCGGATAAGAAGGCCAGCAATGTTAAAGGCATATGTGATATACTTGTTATTCATGTGTACCTAACCAGCGCTCGTAGTAGCTCCTGGGTATTTGATACTGGTGCAGTTGCTCACATTTGTAACTCCAAGCAGGAGCTGCGGAATAAGCGGAGGCTAGCAAAGGACGAGGTGACGATGCGCGTCGAGAATGGTTCCAAGGTCGATGTGATCGTCGACGGCACGCTACCTCTACATCTACCTTCGGGATTAGTGTTAAACCTCAATAATTGTTATTTAGTACCAGCTTTGAGCATGAACATTGTATCTGGATCTCGTTTGATGCAAGATGGCTACTCATTTAAATCTGAGAATAATGGTTGTTCTATTTATACGAGAGAAATGTTTTATGTTCATGCCCCGCTGGTCAATGGTTTATTTTTGATGAATCTCGAACGTGATTTTACACATGTCCATAGTGTGAGTACCAAAAGGTATAAGGTTGATAATGATAGTCCCACTTACATGTGGCACTGTCGCCTTGGTCATATTGGTGTCAAACGCATGAAGAAGCTCCATGCTGATGGACTTTTGGAGTCTCTTGATTTTGAATCATTTGACACGTGCGAACCATGCCTCATGGGTAAGATGACCAAGACTCCGTTCTACGGTACAATGGAGCGAGCAACTGACTTGTTGGAGATAATACATACCGATGTATGTGGTCCAATGAGCGTCGAGGCTCGCGGTGGATACCATTATGTTCTCACCCTCACTGATGACTTAAGCAGATATGGGTATGTCTACTTGATGAAACACCAGTCTGAAACCTTTGAAAGGTTCAAGGAATTTCAGAGTGAGGTAGAGAATCAACGTGACAGGAAAATAAAGTGCCTATGATCTGATCGTGGCGGAGAATATTTAAGTCACGAGTTTGGCACGCACCTAAGGAAATGTAGAATTGTTTCACAACTCACGCCGCCTGGCACACCTCAGCGAAATGGTGTGTCTGAATGTCGTAATCGCACTCTATTGGATATGGTGCGATCTATGATGTCTCTTACTGACTTACCGCTATCATTTTGGGGATATGCATTAGAGACTGCCACATTCACTTTAAATAGGGCACCATCAAAGTCCGTTGATACGACACCGTATGAACTATGGCTTGGAAAGAAACCTAAGCTGTCATTTCTAAAAGTTTGGAGATGCGATGCTTATGTGAAGAAACTTCAACCTGAGAAGCTCAAACCCAAAGCGGAAAAGTGCATCTTCATATGATATCCCAAGGAGACTATTGGGTATACCTTCTACCTCAGATCCGAAGGCAAAGTCTTTGTTGCCAAGAATAAATCCTTTCTCGAGAAAGAGTTTCTCTCGAAAGAAGTAATTGGGAGGAAAATAGAACTTGATAAGGTAATTGTACCTCCACTCGAACCGGAGAGTAGCGCAGCACAGGAAGTTGTTTCTATGGAGCCTACACCGGCTGGAGAGGAAGTTAATGATGATGATCATGAAACTTCAGATCAAGTTACTATTGAACGTCGAAGGTCCACTAGGACACGTTCCGCACCAGAGTGGTATGACAACCCTGTCCTGGAGATCATGTTGTTGGACAACGGTGAACCTTCGAACTATGAAGAAGCGATGGCGGGCCCGGATTCCAACAAATGGCTTGAGCCCATGAAATCCGAGATAGGATCCATGTATGAGAACAAAGTATGGACTTTGGTGGACTTGCCTGATGATTAGCGAGCCATTGAAAATAAATGGATCTTTAAGAAGAAGACTGACGCGGATGGTAATGTAACCATCTATAAGGCTCGGCTTGTCGCTAAGGGTTATCAACAAGTTCAAGGAGTTGACTACGATGAGACTTTCTCACCCGTGGCGATGCTGAAGTCTGTCCGAATCATGTTAGCAATTGCCGCATTTTATGATTATGAGATCTGGCAAATGGACGTCAAAACGGCTTTCCTTAATGGCTTCCTTAAGGAAGAACTGTATATGATGCAGCCGGAAGGTTTTGTCGATCCTAAAGATGCTAACAAAGTATGCAAGCTCCAGCGCTCCATCTATGGGCTGGTATAAGCATCTCGGAGTTGGAACATTCGCTTTAATGAGGTGATTAAAGCATTTGGGTTTGTACAGGTTTATGGAGAACCCTGTATTTACAAGAAAGTGAGTGGGAGCTCTGTAGCATTTCTCATATTATATGTGGATGACATACTGATAAGGGAAATGATATATAACTCTTGGAAAGTGTAAAGGCCTACTTGAATAAGTGTTTTTCAATGAAGGACCTTGGAGAAGCTGCTTACATATTAGGTATTAAGATCTATAGAGATAGATCGAGACGCCTCATAGGTCTTTCACAAAGCACATACCTTGAAAAGATATTGAAGAAGTTCAATATGGATCAGTCCAAGAAGGGGTTCTTGCCTATGCTACAGGGTGTGAGATTGAGTACGACTCAGTGCCCGACCACGGCAAAAGATAGAGAAGAGATGAGTGTCATCCCCTATGCTTCAGCCATATGCTCTATTATGTATGCCATGCTGTGTACCAGACCTGATGTGAACCTTGCCATAAGTTTGGTAGGGAGGTACCAAAGTGATCCCGGAGCGGAACACTGGACAACGATCAAGAATATCCTAAAGTACCTGAAAAGGACAAAGGAAATGTTTCTCGTATATGGAGGTGCCGAAGAGCTCGTCCTGAAGGGTTACGTCGATGCTAGCTTCGACACAGATCCGGACGACTCCAAGTCGCAAACCGGATACGTGTATGTTTTGAGCGGAGGTGCAGTCAGTTGGTGCAGCAGCAAGCAAAGCATCGTGGCAGCATCTACATGTGAAGCGGAGTACATAGCTGCTTCAGAAGCAGCAAAGGAAGGAGTCTGGATGAAGGAGTTCATCACCGACCTAGGAGTAATTCCAAGTGCGTCGGGCCCGATGACTCTATTCTGTGACACCACTGGAGCTATTGCCCTAGCGAAGGAGCCCAGGTTTCACAAGAAGACAAGACACATCAAGCGCCGCTTCAACTCCATCCATGATTACATTCAGGAGGGAGATATAGACATTTGTAAAGTGCATACGGATCTAAATGTCACAGATCCGTTGACTAAACCTCTCTCATGAGCAAAACATGATCAACACCAGAATGCTATGGGTGTTCGATTCATCACAATGTAACTAGATTATTGACTCTAGTGCAAGTGGGAGACTGTTGGAAATATACCCTAGAGGCAATAATAAAATGGTTATTATTGTATTTCCTTGTTCATGATAATTGTCTATTGTTCATGCTATAATTGTGTTAACCGGAAACCGTAATACATGTGTGAATACATAGACCACAACATGTCCCTAGTGAGCCTCTAGTTGGCTAGCTCGTTGATCAATAGATGGTCACGATTTCATGACCATGGACATTGGATGTCATTGATAACGGGATCACATCATTAGGATAATGATGTGATGGACAAGACCCAATCCTGAGCATAGCACAAGATCGTGTAGTTCGTTTGCTAAAGCTTTTCAATGTCAAGTATCATTTCCTTAGACCATGAGATTGTGCAACTCCCGGATACCGTAGGAATGTTTTGGGTGTGCCAAACATCACAACGTAACTAGGTGGCTATAAAGGTACACTACGGGTATCTCCGAAAGTGTCTGTTGGGTTGGCACGAATCGAGACTGGGATTTGTCACTTCGTGTGACGGAGAGGTATCTCTGGGCCCACTCGGTAAGACATCATCATAATAAGCTCAATGTGACTAAGGAGTTAGCCACGGGATGATGTGTTACGGAACGAGTAAAGAGACTTGCCGTTAACGAGATTGAACAAGGTACAGGGATAACGACGATCGAATCTCGGGCAAGTATCATACCGGTAGACAAAGGAAATTGAATACGGGATTGATTGAATCCCCGACATCATGGTTCATCCGATGAGATCATCATGGAGCATGTGGGAGCCAACATGGGTATCCAGATCCCGCTATTGGTTATTGACCGGAGAGGTGTCTTGGTCATGTCTACGTGTCTCCCGAGCCCGTAGGGTCTACACACTTAAGGTTCGATGACGCTAGGATTATATGGAAATGGTATACGTGATTACCTAAGGTTGTTCGGAGTCCCGTATGAGATCCCGTACATCACGAGGAGCTCCGGAGGTAAAGATTGATATATAGGAAGTCCAGTTTTGGTCATCGTAAAGTTTTCGGGCTCATCGGTAGTGTACCGGGAGTGCCGGGAGGGTGCCGAAGGACCCCCGGGAGGGGGTGACGACCAAAGGACTTCGTGGTCCCTTAGAGGAGGTGTACCAGCCCTTATTGGGCTGTCCAAGACCTTCTGGAAGGGCCATGCAGCTAGGGATAAGAGATAAGGCTGAAAAGGATTCAAAAGGAAGAGATCCACCTCCCTTGTGGGAGGTGGACTCCTCCCTAGGTTCGGCCGAACCTCTCCTCCTTGGAGGAGGGGACAAGGCAGCCCTCCCTATCCCTCCTCCTATATATATACAAGGTTTTGGGATGATTAGAGACATGACTTCTCTCTCTCTCTCTTGGTGCATCCCTACCCTTCCGCTTCCTCGTTCTCCGTAGCGCTTGGCAAAGCCCTGCTGGAGTCCACGTAGCTCCACCGTCACCACGCCGTCGTGGTGCCAGAGCTCTCCCTCAGCCTCTCCTTCCTCCTTGATGGATCAAGGCGTAGGAGACGTCATCGGACTGCACGTGTGTCGAACGTGGAGGTGCCGTTGTTCGGCGGTTAGATCGGAGTCCACCGCGATCTGAATCGCTACGAGTACGACTCCACCAACCGCGTTCTTGTAACGCTTCTGCTTAGCGATCTTCAAAGGTATGAAGATGCAATCTCTCCCCACTTGTTGTTGGTTTCTTCATAGATAGATCTTGGTGATCATATGAATTTTTTTGATTTACTACTATGTCTCCCACCAGTCACAATTGATAATGAGATGATTGCATCCCGCCTTTTGTGCCAACAATAGTCCAAAGCTATGTGCTAATGCTTCCGCCGTCAACACATCTGCACAGCACTCAATCTTCCAATTTCCTCCTACAATGAAATCTCCTTTATCATCCCTGATGACAGCACCTGGTGTGCCCCTTAATTGGTCATGATCAAAAGAACCATCCACATTCACTTTTACAAACCCCTTTGGAGATTTTGTTCATCCTCCCTTGCCTCTGGAGAGTAGGCATTTACATAATTTGTCGTTATAGCACGAATCGCCATCGCGGTTTGTGGTGCTTCTTGAGACTTTGCTTCGTGAACTAGCTTCCATCTATTCCACCATAAATACCACCCAGTTATAGCCATCAGCTCACGTACATTCTGTGAGCCCAAAATTGGGAGCTCTTGATCATCCATAAGGAGTAATAATTCAAGAACCGCCACAATGCAAGCTTTTTTAACTGTTTGGTACAGGCCCAAGTGTTCCCACGCTTATTTTTCCTTTTGGCATAGGAACAACATGTGTCTGGTGTCTTCTGACCCATTCGAACATGCTGGGCAAATAGGCAAAAAATGTGTCTATTGGCCAGTCACACGACACGGTAGAGTCCCATGAAGCGTGCGCCAAATAATTTTTTTTATCTTCGCCGAACAAGTTAATCTCCAAATCCTACCCCAAATAGGGTTGACCATGCTTCTACCCGTACCATTTTTGTAGTCTAATTTTCCCCCATGTTGTTTCCTCCATTCCTCCAGATAGGCTGATCGAACAGTGAACACACCATTTTTATTATAGCTCCAAGTGATGAAGTCCTGCATATCATGCATAGGAAGAGGGATTGCTAGTATTCTTTGTGCATCAATTGGCCACATTATTTGTCTCACCAAATCTTCATCCCAATAATTCATGACTGGATCAATAAGACCACAAACTTTCGTCAAGAGATTCCCTCTTCTAGGTGTAATAATTTGCCTATTTGCACAATTTGGAATCCAAGCATCTCTCCATATATCAATATTTTCTCCATTTCCAACTCTCCATATATAACCATTCCTGATAGAATCTAGTCCTGCCATAATGCTTTGCCAGGTAAAAGAAGCACCCTTTTTCAATCTTGCATTCACCGGATCTTCCTCCGGGAAATACTTTGCTCTTAAAATTGTGGCACATAGCGATTCAGGATTATCCAGGAGACAGCAGGCTTGTTTAGCTAACAATGCCAAGTTAAAACAATGTATATCTTGGGAGCCCATTCCTCCTTGGTCCTTTGGAACACACATCTTCCACCATGTCAACCAATGCATCCTTTTTTATTGGCCTGGTCACCCCACCAGAATTGCGACATCGCGTCAATAATTTCTTTGCAAATTTTTTTAGGAATTTTAAAGACGAACATGGCATATGTTGGGATATCTTGGATTATAGATTTAAGCAAAATTTCCTTTCCTCCAGCTGATAATTTTTTTTCTTTCCATCCGCTGATTTTCATAATAATTCGATCAATCAAGAACTGAAAACAGTCACTTTTATCCATCTCCACATCAGCAGGTAACCCCAAATATTTATCACTTAGTGCCTTGGTCATAATATGGAATATTGTACATATTGCACTTTTTCTTCCACTTTTGTGTTTGGGCTAAAAAATATGCTGGATTTCTCCACACTCATCGTTTGCCCCGAGGCGGCACAATAAGATTGCAGAACTACCTTCAAAGTATCTACATTCGAATTATTAGCTTGCATGAGGATCAATAAATCATCTGCAAAAAGAAGATTAGAAATTTATGGAGCATTTCTGCTAACCTTTATATCAGAAAGTTGTTGGGAGACGTAGTAGTAAATCAAAAAATTTCCTACGATCACCAAGATCTATCTATGGAGAAACCAGCAACGAGTGGGGAGAGATTGCATCTACATACCTTTGAAGATCGCTAAGCGGAAGCGTTACAAGAACGCAGTTGGTGGAGTCGTACTCGTAGCGATTCAGATCGCGGTGGACTCCGATCTAAGCACCGAACAACGACGCCTCCGCGTTCAACACATGTGCAGCGCGATGACGTCTCCTATGCCTTGATCCAGCAAGGAGGAAGGAGAGGTTGAGGGAGAGCTCCGGCAGCATGACGACGTGGTGACGGTGGAGCTACGTGGACTCCGGCAGGGCTTCGCCAAGCGCTACGGAGAACGAGGAAGGGGAAGGGTAGGGCTGCGCCAAGAGAGAGAGAGAGAAGTTGTGTCTCAAATCAGCCCAAAACCTTGGATATATATAGGAGGAGGGAGAGGGAGGGCTGCCTTGGCCCCTCCTCCAAGGAGGAGAGGTTCGGCCGAACCTAGGGAGGAGTCCACCTCCCACAAGGGAGGTGGATCTCTTCCTTTTGAATCCTTTTTCAGCCTTATCTCTTATACCTAGCCGCATGGGCCCTTCCGTAAGGTCTTGGCCAGCCCAATAAGGTCTGGTACACCTCCTCTAATGGCCCACGAAGTCCTTTGGTCGTCACCCCCTCTCGGGGGTCCTCTAGCACCCTCTCGGCACTCCCGGTACACTACCGATGAGCCCGAAAACTTTCCGGTGACCAAAACTAGACTTCCTATATATCAATCTTTACCTCTGGACCATTCCGGAGCTCCTCGTGACGTCTGAGATCTCATCCGGGACTCCAAACAACCTTCGGTAATCACGTATACCATTTCCCTATAACCCTAGTGTCATCGAACCTTAAGTGTGTAGACCCTACGGGTTCGGGAGATACGTAGACATGACCGAGACACCTCTCCGGTTAATAACCAACAGCGGTATCTGGATACCCATATTGTCTCCCACATTCTCCACGATGATCTCATCGGATGAACCACGATGTCGGGGATTCAATCAATCCCGTATTCAATTCCCTTTGCCTACCGGTATGATACTTGCCCGAGATTCGATCGTTGGTATCCCTATACCTTGTTCAATCTCGTTACCAACAAGTCTCTTTACTCGTTCCGTAACACATCATCTCATGGCTAACTCCTTAGTCACATTGAGCTCATTATGACGATGTCTTACCGAGTGGGCCCAGATATATCTCTCCATCACACGGAGTGACAAATCCCAGTCTCGATTCGTGCCAACCCAACAGAAACTTTCGGAGATACACGTAGTGTACCTCTATAGCCACCCAGTTACGTTGTGACGTTTGGCACACCCAAAGCATTCCTACGGTATTCGGGAGTTGCACAATCTCATGGTCTAAGGAAATGATACTTGACATTGAAAAGCTTTAGCAAACGAACTACACGATCTTGTGCTATGCTCAGGATTGGGTCTTGTCCATCACATCATTCTCCTAATGATGTGATCCCGTTATCAACGACATCCAATGTCCATGGTCATGAAATCGTGACCATCTATTGATCAACGAGCTAGCCAACTAGAGGCTCACTAGGGACATGTTGTGGTCTATGTATTCACACATGTATTACGGTTTCCGGTTAACACAATTATAGCATGAAAAATAGACAAGTATCATGAACAAGGAAATACAATAATAACCATTTTATTATTGCCTATAGGGCATATTTCCAATAGTCTCCCACTTGCACTAGAGTCAATAATCTAGTTACATTGTGATGAATCGAACACCCATAGCATTCTGGTGTTGATCATGTTTTGCTCGTGAGAGAGGTTTAGTTAATGGATCTGTGACATTCAGATCCGTATGCACTTTACAAATATCTATATATCCCTCCTGAATGTAATCACGGATGGAGTTGTAGCGGCGCTTGATGTGTCTTGTCTTCTTGTGAAACCTGGGCTCCTTCACTAGGGCAATAGCTCCAGTGTTGTCACAGAATAGAGTCATCGGGCCCGACACACTTGGAATTACTCCTAGGTTGGTGATGAACTCCTTCATCCAGACTCCTTCCTTTGCTGCTTTCGAAGCAGCTATGTACTCCACTTCACATGTAGATGCCGCCACGACGCTTTGCTTGCTGCTGCACCAACTGACTGCCCCTCCGTTCAAAACATACACGTATCCAGTTTGCGACTTGGAGTCGTCCGGATCTGTCTCGACGCTAGCATCGACGTAACCCTTTACGACGAGCTCTTCGGCACCTCCATATACGAGAAACATGTCCTTTATCCTTTTCGGGTACTTTAGGATATTCTTGACCGCTGTCCAGTGTTCCGCTCCGGGATCACTTTGGTACCTCCCTACCAAGCTTATGGCAAGGTTCACATCAGGTCTGGTACACAGCATGGCATACATAATAGAGCCTATGGCTGAAGCATAGGGGATGACACACATCTCTTCTCTATCTTTTGTCGTGGTCGGGCACTGAGTCGTACTCAATCTCATACCCTGTAGCACAGGCAAGAACCCCTTCTTGGACTGATCCATATTAAACTTCTTCAATATCTTTTCAAGGTATGTGCTTTGTGAAAGACCTATGAGGCATCTCGATCTATCTCTATAGATCTTAATACCTAATATGTAAGCAGCTTCTCCAAGGTCCTTCATTGAAAAACACTTATTCAAGCAGACCTTTACACTTTCCAAGAGTTCTATATCATTTCCCATTAGTATGCCATCCACATATAATATGAGAAATGCTACAGAGCTCCCACTCGCTTTCTTGTAAATATAGGGTTCTCCATAAACCTGTACAAACCCAAACGCTTTAATCACCTCATTAAAGCGAATGTTCCAACTCCGAGATGCTAGCACCAGCCCATAGATGGAGCGCTGGAGCTTGCATACTTTGTTAGCATCTTTAGGATCGACAAAACCTTCCGGCTGCATCATATACAATTCTTCCTTGAGGAAGCCATTAAGGAATTCCATTTTGACGTCCATTTGCCAGATCTCATAATCATAAAATGCGGCAATTGCTAACATGATTCGGACAGACTTCAGCATCGGCACGGGTGAGAAAGTCTCATTGTAGTCAACTCCTTGAACTTGTCGATAACCCTTAGCGACAAGCCGAGCCTTATAGACGGTTACATTACCATCCGTGTCAGTCTTCTTCTTAAAGATCCATTTATTTTCAATGGCTCTCTTATCATCGGGCAAGTCCACCAAAGTCCATTCTTTGTTCTCATACATGGATCCTATCTCGGATTTCATGGCCTCAAGCCATTTGTTGGAATCCGGGCCCGCCATCGCTTCTTCATAGTTCGAAGGTTCACCGTTGTCCAACAACATGATCTCTAGGACAGGGTTGTCGTACCACTCTGGTGCGGAACGTGTCCTAGTGGACCTTCGACATTCAATAGTAACTTGATCTAAAGTTTCATGATCATCATCATTAACTTCCTCCCCAGCCGGTGTAGGCTCCACAAAAACAACTTCCTGTGCTGTGCTGCTCTCCGGTTCAAGTGGAGGTACAATTACCTCATCAAGTTCTATTTTCCTCCCACTTACTTCTTTCGAGAGAAACTCTTTCTCGAGAAAGGATCCATTCTTGGCAACAAAGACTTTGCCTTCGGATCTAAGGTAGAAGGTATACCCAATAGTCTCTTTGGGATATCCTATGAAGACGCACTTTTCCGCTTTGGGTTCGAGCTTCTCAGGTTGAAGTTTCTTCACATAGGCATCGCATCCCCAAACTTTTAGAAACGACAGCTTAGGTTTCTTTCCAAACCATAGTTCATACAGTGTCGTCTCAACGGACTTTGACGGTGCCCTATTTAAAGTGAATGCGGCAGTCTCTAATGCATATCCCCAAAATGATAGCGGTAAGTCGGTAAGAGACATCATAGATCGCACCATATCCAATAGAGTGCGATTACGACGTTCAGACACACCATTTCGCTGAGGTGTGCCAGGCGACGTGAGTTGTGAAACAATTCTACATTTCCTTAGGTGCGTGCCAAACTCGTGACTTAAATATTCTCCGCCATGATCAGATCATAGGAACTTTATTTTCCTGTCATGTTGATTCTCTACCTCACTCTGAAATTCCTTGAACCTGTCAAAGGTTTCAGACATGTGTTTCATCAAGTAGACATACCCATATCTGCTCAAGTCATAAGTGAGGATGAGAACATAACGGTAGCCACCGCGAGCCTCGACGCTCATTGGACCGCATACATCGGTATGTATTATCTCCAACAAGTCAGTTGCTCACTCCATTGTTCCGGAGAACGGAGTCTTGGTCATCTTGCCCTTGAGGCATGGTTCGCATGTGTCAAATGATTCAAAATCAAGAGACTCCAAAAGTCCATCAGCATGGAGCTTCTTCATGCGTTTGTCACCAATATGACCAAGGCGGCAGTGCCACATGTAAGTGGGACTATCATTATCAGACTTACACTTTTTGGTACTCACACTATGGACATGTGTAACATCACGTTCGAGATTCATCAAAATAAAACCATTGACCAAACGGGCATGACCATAAAACATTTCTCTCATATAAATAGAACATCCATTATTCTTAGATTTAAATGAGTATCCATCTCGATCAAACGAGATCCAGATACAATGTTCATGCTCAAAGCTGGTACCAAAAAACATTTATTGAGGTTTAACACTAATCCCGAAGGTAGATGTAGAGGTAGCGTGCCGACGGCGATCACATCGTCCTTGGAATCATTCCCGACGTGCATCGTCACCTCGTCCTTTGCCAGCCTCCGCTTATTCCGAAGCTCTTGCTTGGAGTTACAAATGTGAGCAACTGCACCGGTATCAAATACCCAGGAGCTACTACGAGCGCTGGTTAGGTACACATCAATAACAAGTATATCACATATACCTTTAACGTTGCTGGCCTTCTTATCCGCTAAGTACTTGGGGCAGTTCTGCTTCCAGTGACCGGTACCCTTGCAATAAAAGCACTCAGTCTCAGGCTTGGGTCCATGCTTGTTATTCTTCCCGGCAACTTGCTTACCGGGCGCGGCAACAACTTTGCCGTCCTTCTTGAAGTTCTTCTTACCCTTGCCTTTCTTGAAACTAGTGGTCTTATTCACCATCAACACTTGATGCTCCTTTTTGATCTCGACCTCTGTTGATTTCAGCATCGAGTACAACTCAGGAATGGACTTCTCCATACCCTGCATGTTGTAGTTCATCACAAAGCTCTTGTAGCTAGGTGGAAGCGACTGGAGGATTCTGTCAATGACCGAGTCATCCGGGAGATTAACTCCCAGCTGAGTCAAGCGGTTGTTTAACCAAAACATCTTGATTATGTGCTCACTGACAGAACTATTCTCCACCATCTTACAACTGAAGAACTTGTCGGAGACATCATATCTCTCGACCCGGGCATGAGCTTGGAAAACCAGTTTCAGCTCTTGGAACATCTCATATGCTTCGTGTTGCTCAAAACGCTTTTGGAGCCCCGGTTCTAAACTATAAAGCATGCCGCACTGAACAAGGGAGTAATCATCGCAACGTGACTGCCAAGCGTTCATAACGTCTTGGTGTGCTGGGAAAATGGGTGGGTCACCTAGCGGTGCATCAAGGACATACAATCTCTTGGAAGCTATGAGGATGATTCTCAAGCTATGGACCCAGTCCGCATAGTTGCTTCCATCATCTTTCAGCTTGGTTTTCTCTAGGAACGCATTGAAGTTGAGGGTGACATTAGCATTGGCTATTGGATCTACAATATAGATTGTAAAGACAATTTTAGACTAAGTTCATGATAATTAAGTTCACATAATCAAATTATTCAATGAACTCCCACTCAGATAGACATTTCTCTAGTCATCCAAGTGATACATGATCCATGTCAACTAGCCCGTGTCCGATCATCACGTGAGACGGACTAGTCATCCATGGTGAACATCTCCATGTTGATCGTATCTTCTATACGACTCATGTTCGACCTTTCGGTCTTCCATGTTCCGAGGCCATGTTTGTACATGCTAGGCTCGTCAAGTCAACCTAAGTGTATCGCGTGTGTAAATCTGGCTTACACCCGTTGTATGCGAACGTTAGAACCTATCACACCCGACCATCACGTGGTGCTTCGGAACAACGATCCTTAACAATGGTGCACAGTTAGGGTGAACACTTTTCTTGAAATTTTATTGAGAGATCATCTTATTTACTACCCTCGTTCTAAGCAAATAAGATGTAAACATGATAAACATCACATGCAATCAATATAGTGACATGATATGGCCAATATCATATTGGTCCTTTGATCTCCATCTTCGGGGCACCATGATCATCACTGTCACCGGCACGGCACCATGATCTCCATCATCGTGTCTTCATGAAGTTGTCTCGCCAACTATTATTTCTACTACTATGGATAACGTTTAGCAATAAAGTAAAGTAATTACATGGCGTTTATGATTGACACGCAGGTCATACAATAAAATAAGACAACTCCTATGGCTCCTGCCGGTTGTCATACTCATCGACATGCAAGTCGTGAATCCTATTACAAGAACATGATCAATCTCATACATCACAATGCATCACATCACATCCTTTGGCCATATCACATCACAAGGCATATGGTGCAAAAACAAGTTAGACGTCCTCTAATTTGTACTTGCAAGTTTTTATGTGGCTGCTATAGGTTTCTAGGAAGAACGTTTCTTACCTACGCCAAAACCACAAGTTTTTTTCCAATTTCTATTTACCCTTCATAAGGACCCTTTTTATCGAATCCAATCCGACTAAAGTGGGAGAGACAGACACCCGCTAGCCACCTTATGCAACAAGTGCATGTCAGGCGGTGGAATCAGTCTCACGTAAGCGTACGTGTAAAGTCGGTCCGGGCTGCTTCATCCCACAATACCTCCGAATCGAGATAAGACTAGTAGTGGTAAGCAAATTAACAATATTGACGCCCACAAGTGCTTTGTGTTCTACTCGTGCATAGGTTCTACGCATAGACCTAGCTCTGATACCACTGTTGGGAGACGTGGTAGTAAATCAAAAAAAATTCCTACGATCACCAAGATCTATGTATGGAGAAACCAGCAACGAGTGGGGAGAGATTACATCTTCATACCTTTGAAGATCGCTAAGCGGAAGGTTTACAAGAACGCGGTTGGTGGAGTCGTACTCGTAGCGATTTAGATCGCGGTGGACTCCGATCTAAGCGCCGAACAACGGCGCCTCCGCATTCAACATACGTGCAGCCCGATGACGTCTCCTACGCCTTGATCCAGAAAGGAGCAAGGAGAGGTTGAGGGAGAGCTCCGGCAGCACGACGGCATGGTGACGGTGGAGCTACGTGGACTCCGACAGGGCGTCGCCAAGCGCTACGGAGAACGAGGAAGAGGAAGGGTAGGTCTGCGCCGAGAGAGAGAGAAGTCGTGTCTCAAATCATCCCAAAACCTTGGATATATATGGGAGGAGGGAGAGGGGGGCTTCCTTGGCCCCTTCTCCAAGGAGGAGAGGTTCGGCCGAACCTAGGGAGGAGTCCACCTCCCACAAGGGAGGTGGATCTCTTCCTTTTGAATCCTTTTCAGCCTTATCTCTTATCCCTAGCCGCATGGGCCCTTACGGAAGGTATTGGCCAGCCCAATAAGGGCTGGTACACCTCCTCTAAGGGCCCACGAAGTCCTTTGGTCGTCACCCCCTCTCGGGGGTCCTCCGGCACCCTCCCGGCACTCCCGGTACACTACCGATGAGCCCGAAAACTTTTCGGTGACCAAAACTAGACTTCCTATATATCAATCTTTACCTCCGGACCATTCCGGAGCTCCTCATGATACCCGGGATCTCATCCGGGACTCCGAACAACCTTCGGTAATCACATATACCATTTCCCTATAACCCTAGCGTCATCAAACCTTAAGTGTGTAGACCCTACGGGTTCGGGAGACACGTCGACATGACCGAGACACCTCTCCAGTCAATAACCAACAACGGGATCTAGATACCCATGTTGGCTCCCACATGCTCCATGATGATCTCATCGGATGAACCACGATGTCGAGGATTCAATCAATCCTGTATTCAATTCCCTTTGTCTACCGGTATGATACTTGCCCGAGATTCGATCGTCGGTATCCCTATACCTTGTTCAATCTCGTTACCGGCAAGTCTCTTTACTCGTTCCGTAACACATCATCCCGTGGCTAACTCCTTAGTCACATTGAGCTCATTATGATGATGTCTTACCGAGTGGGCCCAGAGATACCTCTTCATCACACGGAGTGACAAATCCCAGTCTCGATTCGTGCCAACCCAACAGACACTTTCAGAGATACCCGTAGTGTACCTTTATAGCCACCCAGTTACGTTGTGACGTTTGGCACACCCAAAGCATTACTACGGTATCCGAGAGTTTCACAATCTCATGGTTTAAGGAAACGATACTTGACATTGAAAAGCTTTAGCAAACGAACTACACGATCTTGTGCTATGCTCAAGATTGGGTCTTGTCCATCACATCATTCTCCTAATGATGTGATCCCGTTATCAACCACATCCAATGTCCATGGTCATGAAACCGTGACCATTTATTGATCAACAAGCTAGGCAACTAGAGGCTCACTAGGGACATGTTGTGGTCTATGTATTCACACATTTATTATGGTTTCCAGTTAACACAATTATAGCATGAAGAGTAGAAAATTATCATGAACAAGGAAATACAATAATAACCATTTTATTATTGCCTCTAGGGCATATTTCCAACAAAAGTTTACCCGTTTCCTCCGTGTTTGCTAGGAGAGTTGTCAGACCCTTCGTACATAACAAGAACAAATGGGGGCATAGAGGGTCCCCTGCCTTAGTCCTCATGTGGGCTTGAAACTGTTAGTTTCGTCAACATTAAAACGAACCTTGTACTCCACCGAGGACACATATTGCATAATCATGTTCACCGAAGTCTCCCTAAAACCCAGTTTCAACAAGATTGCTTTTAAGAAAGACCATTCCACTCGGCCATAAGATTTATGCATGCCCAGTTTGATGACACACAAACCCTCCCTACCTGCTCGTTTCTTTTTTATTTTGTGAAAATATTCATAAGCACCTCCGTGTTCAGCACACGTACAACTCGATGACGATCTCTGCCTTCTTGATCTAGCAAGTGGGAGCAGAGAGGTAGAAGAGTTCTCCGGCAGCGTGACGACACCGCAGCGATGGTGGTGGAGCAATTCCAGCAGAGCTTAGCCTAAGCACTGCAGAAAACCGATCTAGAGGAGAAACTATGCACTAGAGGAACGGATGGCACGTGGCTGAAAAACAAGTGCAAAACCCTAAAACCTCTAGTATATATAAGAGGAAGAGAGGAGGAGGCTTGGCCAAAGGGCCAGCCCTAGGAGGCTTTGGCCGAACCAAGGAGGAGAGGAGGATTCCTCCTCCAATCTTAGTAGGACTAGGACTCCTCCTTATTTTTGCCTTTTTGCCTTTTTCCACCTTTTTCTCTTTGGGATTTTCTTCCGAGCCGCATGGGCCTTGTGTGGGACTTCCACCATCCCACTAAGGGCCGGTATTCACTCTCCGATAGACCATGTAGCCTCTTGGGTCGAAATACCCCTCCCGATGGTCTCCCGGTACACTACCGATGAGCCCGAAACTTTTCTGGCGACCAAAATAAGACTTCCTATATATCAATATTTACCTACGAACCATTCCGGAGCTCCTAGTGATGTCCGGGATATCATCCGGGACTCCGAACAACGTTCGGTCACCACCATACATAACTCTATACTACTGAAACGTCACCGAACCTTAAGTGTCCAGACCATGCGGGTTCGAGAACTATGTAGACATGATCGAGACACCTCTACGGTCAATAACCAATAGCGGTACATGGATACCCATATTGGTTCCTACATATTCTACGAAGATCTTTATCGGTCGAACCTCTATGTCAAGGATTCAGTTAATCCCGTATGATGTTCCCTTTGTTCTTTGGTATGTTACTTGCCCGAGATTCGATCGTCGGTATCTCCATACCTAGTTCAACCTCGTTACTGGCAATTCTCTTTACTCGTTTCCTAATACAAGATCCCATGACTAACACTTAGTCACATTGCTTGCAAGGCTTGTTGTGATGTTGTATTACCGAGTGGGCCCTGAGATACCTCTCCGTCAAACGGAGTAACAAATCCCAGTCTTGATCCATGCCAACCCAACAGACACCCTCTGAGATACCTGTAGAGTACCTTTATAGTCACCCAGTTATGTTACAACATTTGATACACACAAGGCACTCCTCCGGTGTCAGTGAGTTGCATGATCTCATGGTCATAGGAACAGATACTTGACATGCAGAAAACAGTAGCAATAAACTGACACGATCATATGCTACGTTTATAGTTTGGGTCTTGTCCATCCCATCATTCTCCTAATGATGTGATCCCGTTATCAAATGACATCTCATGTCAATGGCTAGGAAACCTTAGCCATCTTTGATCAACGAGCTAGTCTATTAGAGGCATAATAGGGACATGGTGTTGTCTATGTATCCTCCCATGTATTTGAGTTTCCGATCAATACAATTATAGCATGGATAATAAATGATTATCATGAACAAGGAAATATGATAATAACTAATTTATTATTGCCTCCAGGGCATATTTCCAACAGTCTCCCACTTGCACTAGAGTCAATAATCTAGTTCACATCGCCATGTGATTCGCATTGTTATGAATCTACACCCAATGAGTTCTGGGGTTCGATCATGCTTTGCATGTGAGAGAGGTCTTATAGTCAATGGGTCTGCGACATTCCGATCCGTGTGTACTTTGCAAATCACTATGTCAAACTGTAAACACTGCTGGCACACTCCACTTGGTACTATTCCAAATGGCTGCTCCACTATACGTATCCGGATTGCTACTAAGAGTCATCCGGATTAATGTTAAAGCTTGCATCGACGTAACTCTTTACGACGAACCCTTTATCACCTCCATAATCGAGAAACATTTCCTTAGTCCTTTGGTTACTAATGATAATTTTGACCGTTGTCCAGTGATCCATTCATGGACCACTCTTGTACCCCTTGACAGACTCATGGCAAGGCACACATAGGTGTGGTACACAGCATGTCATAATATCGAGCCTATGGCTAAGGCATAGGGGACGACATTCGTCCTTTCTCTTTCTTCTGCCGTTGTCAAGCTTTGAGTCTCACTCAACTTCACATCTTACAAATCAGGCGAGAACTCTTTCTCTGACTGATCCATTTTGAACTCTTTCAAAGTCTTGTCAAGGTATGTACTCATTGAAAGTCTCATCAAGCATTTTGATCTATCTCTATATATCTTGATGCTCAACAATTAGGTAGCTTTATCCAGGACTTCCTTTCAAAATCACTTTTCAAACAACCGTTCATGCTTTCCAGAAATTCTACATTATTTCTGATCAACAATATGTCATCCACATATACTTATCAAAAATTCTATAGTGCTCCCACTCACTTTATTGTAAATACAAGTTTCTCATAACTTTGTATAAACTACAAAACTTTGATCACCTCATCAAAGTGTGTATTCCACCTCCGAGATGCTTGCTCCATCCCTTAGATGGATTGCTGGAGCTCGCACACCTTTTAGCATCCTTAGGACTGACAAACCTTCTGGTTGTATCACATACAACCTTTCCTCAAGTAAACCGTTAAGGAAACGATGTTTTGACATCTATCTGCCAGATTTCATAATTGAAAAATGCAGCAACTGCTAATATAATTGCAACAGACTTTAGCATCGCTACGAGTGAGAAAGTCTCATCGTAGTCAACTCCTTGAACTTGTCATAAATTTCTTTGCAACAAGTCATGCTTTATAAATGGTGACATTTACCATCAACGTCTGTCTTCATATTAAAGGTCCATTTGTACTTGACGACCTGCCGTCGAACAAGCAAGTCTACCAAAGTCTACACTTGGTTTTCATACATGGATCCTCTCTTGGATTTCATGGCCTCTAACCATTTGTCGGAATCCGGGCCCATCATCGCCTCTCCACAGCTCGTAGGTTCCTCATTGTCCAACAACATGACCTCCAAGACAGGGTTGTCATACCGCTCAAGAGTAGTACACATCCTTGTCGACCTACGAGGTTCGATAGTAACTCGATCCGAAGCTTCATGATCATCATCATTAACTTCCTCTTCAACTAACGCACGCTTCACAGAAACAACTTCCTGCGCTGCGCTACTCTCTGGTTGAACAAAGGTTCAACAACCTCATCAAGTTCTATCTTCCTCCCACTCAATTCTTTCGAGAGAAACTTTTTCTCGAGAAAGGACCCAGTTTTAGCAACAAACATTTTATGCTTGGATCTGAGATAGAAGGTTCACCCAACTGTTCTTAGGGTATTCTATGAAGATGCATTTATCCGCTTTGGGTTCGATCTCATTAGGTGAACAAATTTTCCACACAAGAGTCGCAGCCCCAAACATTAAGAAATGACAGCTTAGGTTTCTATCAAACCATAATTCACACGGTGTCATCTCAACGGATTTAGATGGTGCCCTATTTAAAGTGAAATTAGTTGTCTCTAATGCATAACCCCAAAATTATAGTAGCAAAATGATAAGAGACTGTTGGGGAACGTCGCATGGGAAACAAAAATTTTCCTACGCACACGCAAACCTATCCATGGTGATGAGCATCTACGAGAGGGAGAGTGGATCTACGTACCCTTGTAGGTCGCTAAGCGGGAAGCGTTAAGAAACGCGGTTGGTGTAGTCGAACATCTTCGCGATCCAAATCGTCGAGCGTCCCGCGATCTCATCACGATCCGTCCCGCGAACTCATCATGATCCATCCCGCGATCTCATCACGATCCGTCTCACGATCTTGATCACGATCTGTCCCGTGAACTCATCACGATCCGTTCCGCGATCTCATCACGAACCGTCTCGCGATCTTGATCACGGTCCTTCCGATCTAGCGCCGAACGGACGGCACCTCCGCGTTCAGCACACGTGCAGCTTGATGACGATCTCCACCATCTCGATCCAGCAAGAGGAGTTGGAGAGGAGAGAGAGTTCACCGGCAGCGTGAAGGCGCTCCGGTGATGGTGGTGGAGTGATTCCGGCAGGGCTTCGCCTAAGCGCTGCGGAAAACCGATCTAGAGGAGAAATTGTGCACCGGTGTAACGGGTAGCACGTGGCCGGAAATTCTGTCCAAAAACCACCCAATACACTAGTATATATAGGAGGAGAGGAGAGGAGAGGCAGACAAGGCCTTTGGGTCGGCCGAAATAGGAGGTGGGAAGCAATCCTACTTCACCTCCAATCCTAGTTGGAGTAGGATTGCCTCCTATTGGCTGATTTTCCACTTTTTGCTTTAGGACTTTCTCTCCTGCGCCATGGGCCTTTGTGGCTGTTTTCCCAGCCCACTAAGGGCTGTTTATTATTCTCCCACAGCCCATGGACCTCTTGGGGTCGATATACCCCTCCCGGAGGTCCCCCGGTACACTACCGGCACTCCCGGTACACTACCGATGAGCCCGAAACTTTTCCGGAAACCAAACTGGGACTTCCTATATATGAATCTTTACCTCCGGACCATTCCGGAGCTCCTCGTGATGTCCGGGATCTCATCCGGGACTCCAAACAAACTTCGGTCACCACCATACATAACTCTACACTACCAAAACGTCACCGAACCTTAAGTGTGCAGACCCTGCGGGTTCGAGAACTATGTAGACATGACCGAGACACCTCTACGGTCAATAACCAATGGCGGGACCTGGACGTCCACATTGGTTCCTACATATTCTACGAAGATCTTTATCGGTCGAACCTCTATGTCAAGGATTCGGTTAATCCCGTACGATGTTCCCTTTGTTCTTCGGTATGTTACTTGCCCGAGATTCGATCGTCGGTATCTCCATACCTAGTTCAACCTCGTTACTGGCAAGTCTCTTTACTCGTTCCGTAATACAAGATCCCGCAACTAACAATTAGTCACATTGCTTGCAAAGCTCATTGTGATGTTGTATTACTGAGTGGGCCCTGAGATACCTCTCCGTCACACGGAGTAACAAACCCCAGTCTCAATCCATGCCAACTCAACAGACACCATCGGAGATACCTGTAGAGCACCTTTATAGTCACCCAGTTACGTTGCGACGTTTGATACACACAAGGCACTCCTCCGATATCTGTGAGTTGCATGATCTCATGGTCATAGGAACACATACTTGACATGCGGAAAACAATAGCAATAAACTGACACGATCATATGCTACGTTTGCAGTTTGGGTCTTGTCCATCACATCATTCTCCTAATGATGTGACCCCGTTATCAAATGACATCTCATGTCCATGGCTAGGAAACCTTAACCATCTTTTGATCAACGAGCTAGTCTATTAGAGGCATACTAGGGACATGGTTTTGTCTATGTATCCACACATTAATTTAAGTCTCCTATCAATACAATTATAGCATGGATAATAAACGATTATCATGAACAAGGAAATATGATAATAACTAATTTATTATTGCCTCTAGGGCATATTTCCAACAGTCTCCCACTTGCACTAGAGTCAATAATCTAGTTCACATCACCATGTGATTCGCATTGTTATGAATCTAACACCCAATGAGTTCTGGGGCTCGATCATGCTTTGCATGTGAGAAAGGTCTTATAGTCAACGGGTCTGCGATATTCAGATCCGTGTGTACTTTGCAAATCTCTATGTCAAACCGTAAACACTGCTACCACACTCCACTTGGTACTATTTCCAAATGGCTGCTCCACTATACGTATCCAGATTGCTACTACGAGTCATCCGGATTAGTGTTAAAGCTTGTATTGACGTAACTCCTTACGACGAACTCTTTATCACCTCCATAATCGAGAAACATCTCCTCAGTCTCTTAGTTACTGAGGATAATCTTGACCGCTGTCCAGTGATCCACTCATGGTTCACTCTTGTACCCCCTGACGGACTCATGGCAAGGCACACACAGGTGCGGTACACAGCATGGCATAATATAGAGCCTATGGCTAAGGCATAGGGGACGACGTTCGTCCTTTCTCTTCCTTCTGCCGTTGTCGAGCTTTGAGTCTCACTCAACTTTCACACCTTACAAATCAGGCGAGAACTCTTTCTCTGACTGATCCATTTTGAACTCTTTCAAAATCTTGTCAAGGTATGCACTCATTGAAAGTCTCATCGAGCATCTTGATCTATCTCCATAGATTTTGATGCTCAACAATTAGGTAGCTTCATCCAGGTCTTCCTTTGAAAATCACTTTCCAAATGACCGTTTTATGCTTTCTAGAAACTCTACATTATTTCTGATCAACAATATGTCATCCACATATACTTATCAGAAATTCTATAGTGCTCCCACTCACTTTATTGCAAATACAAGTTTCTCGTAAACTTTGTATAAACATCAAAACTTTTATCACCTCATCAACGCGTATATTCCAACTCCGAGATGCTTGCTTCAGTCCATGGAAGGATCACCGAAGCTTGCACACCTTTTAGCATCCTTAGGCCTGACAAAACCTTCTGGTTGTATCACATACAACCTTTCCTTAAGTAAACCGTTAAGGAAACGATGTTTTGACATCCATCTGCCAGATTTCATAATTGAAAACACAGCAACTGCTAACATAATTCCAACAGACTTTAGCACCACTACGAGTGAGAAAGTCTCATCGTAGTCAACTCCTTGAACTTGTCACAAACATCTTTGCAACAAGTCGAGCTTTACAAATAGTGACATTCGCCATCAGTGTTTGTCTTCATTCGAAAGATCCATTTGTACTCAACGACCTGCCATCCAACGAGCAAGTCTACCAAAGTCTACACTTGGTTTTCATACATGGATCCTATCTCGGATTTCATGGCCTCTAACCATTTGTCGGAATCCGGGCCCATCATCGCTTCTCCATAGCTCGTAGGTTCATCGTTGTCCAACAACATGATCTCCAAGACAGAGTTGTCGTACCACTTAGGATCAGTACACATCCTTGTCGACCCACGAAGTTTGATAGTAACTTGATCCTGAAGCTTCATGATCATCATCATTAACTTCCTCTTCAACTAACGTAGGCTTCACGGAAACATCTTTCTGCGCTGCACTACTCTCTAGTTGAACAAAGGTTTAACAACCTCATCAAGTTCTATCTTCCTCCCACTCAATTCTTTCGAGAGAAACATTTCCTCGAGAAAGGATCCGTTTAAGCAACAAACACTTTGCACTAGGATCTGAGATTGAAGGTTCACCCAACTGATCTTAGGGTATTCTATGAAGATGCATTTGTCCGCCTTGGGTTCGACCTCATTAGGTGAAAACATTTTCCACACAAGTGTCACAGCCCCAAATATTAAGAAATGACAGCTTAGGTTTCTATCAAACCATAATTCACACGGTGTCATCTCAACGGATTTAGATGATGCCCTATTTAAAGTGAATGTAGTTGTCTCTAATGCATAACCCCAAAAATTATAGTAGTAAAACGATAAGA
The DNA here is from genome assembly GCA_022496015.1 of Hordeum marinum. NCBI lineage: Eukaryota > Viridiplantae > Streptophyta > Magnoliopsida > Poales > Poaceae > Hordeum > Hordeum marinum. Next base: position 259,207,842 of record CM039674.1, on the reverse strand, counting down.
GACATCACAGTATGCACTATATCAATAGAGCATGACTATGATGTTCGGACACACCATCACACCATGGTGTTCTAGGTAGCGTTAGTTGTGAAACAAATTTCACATTGTCTTAAGTTGTATGCCAAACTCGTAACTCACATATTCACCTTCACGATCATATCGTGGTCATTTTTCTCTTCTTGTCACGATGATCTTTAAACTTCACTCTGAAGTTGCTTGAACCTTTCAAACGATTCAGACTTGTGTTTCATTAAGTAAATATACACTATATCTACTCAAATCATCAGTGAAGGTAAGAAAATAACGATATCCACTGCATGCTACAAGACTCACTAGATTGCATACATCAACATGTATCATTTCCAATGAATCACTTGCCCGCTCCATCCAACGGGGTCCTTTAGTCATCTTGCCCAAGAGGCATGGTTCGCATGTCTCAACCGATTCGAAATCGAATGAGTCCAAATATCCATCAGCATGGAGTTTCTACATGCGCTTTATACCAATATGACATTTAGCGGCAGTGCCACAAGTATGTGGTACTATCATTATTAACTTTGTATCTTTTGACATCAATGTTATGAACATGTGTACTACTACGATCAAGATTTCAACAAACCATTCTCACTGGGTGCATGACCATTGAAGGTATTATTCATGTAAACAGAATAATCATTATTCTCTAACTTAAATGAATAATCGTATTGCAATAAACATGATCTAATCATGTTCAAGCTCAACGCAAAACACCAAATAACATTTATTTAGGTTCGTCACTAATCCTGAAGGTAGAGAGAGCGTGCGATGTTGATCACATCAACCTTGGAAACACTTCCAACACATATCGTCACCTCACCCTTAGCTAGTTCTCCGTTTATTCCGTAGCTTTTATTTCGAGTTACTAACATTTAGCAACCGAACCGGTATCCAATACCCAGGTGCTACTAGGAGTACTAGCAAGGTACACATCAATAACTCGTATATCAAATATACTTCTATCGATGTTGCCAGCCTTCTTATCTACCAAGTATCTAGGGTTGTTCCGCTTCAGCGACCTCTCACCTCATAATAGAAGCACTTAGTCTCGGGTTTGAGTTCAACTTTGGGTTGCTTCACTGGAGCAGCAACTGACTTGCTATCCATGAAGTTTCCCTCCTTGCTCTTACCCTTTTCGAAACTAGTGGTTTGATTAACCATCAACACTTGACGCTTCTTTTTGATTTCTACCTTCGCGGTGTCAAACATCGCGAACAGCTCAGGGATCAATACTTCTATCCCTGGTGTATTATAGTTCATCACTAAGTTCTAGTAGCTTTAGTGACAGTGACTTGGAGAACTATATCAATCACTATCTTATCTGGAAGATCAACTCCCACTTGATTCAAGCGATTGTAGTACCCAGACAATCTGAGTACATGCTCAACGATTGAGCTATTCTCCTTCATCTTACAGGCAAAGAATCTTGTTGGAGATCTCATATCTCGCAACACAGGCACGAGCCTGAGATCACAATCTCTGCTCCTAGAACATCTCATATGTTCTGTGACGTTCAAAACGTTTCGGAGCCTCAATTCTAAGCCGTAATGCATGACGCACTAAACTATCAAGTAGTCATCGAAACGTGCCTGTTAGATGTTCACAACATCTATAGACGACGCTAGAGGGGGTGGCGCACCGAGCGGTGCATTAAGGACATAAGCCTTCTGTGCAGCAATGAGGACAATCCTCAGATCACGGACCCAGTCCGCAATATTGCTGCCAACATCTTTCAACTCTATTTCTCTAGGAACATATAAAAATTTAAGGGAGCTACAACGCGAGCTAGTAATCTACAACATAATTTGCAAAGACACTTTGACTATGTTCATGATAGCGAGTTCAATTAATCATATTACTGAAGAACTCCCACTCAAATTGACATCCCTTCGATCATTCGAGTGATACATGATCCAAATTCACCAACTCAAGTCCAATCATCACGTGAGTTGAGGTGGCTGCAATGGTGAACATCATTATGTTGATCATATCTACTATATGACTCATGTTCGACCTTTCGGTCTCTCGTGTTCCGAGGCCATGTCTGTACATGCTAGGCTCGTCAAGTTTAACCCGAGTGTTCTGCGCGTGCAAATCTGGCTTGCACCCGTTGTATGTGAACGTAGAGTCTATCACACCCGATCATCACGTGGTGTCTCAACACGACGAACTTTCGCAACGGTGCACACTCGGGGAGAACACGGTTCATCTTGAAATTCAAGTGAGGGATCACCTTATAATGCTACTGCCGTACTAAGCAAAACAAGGTGCATAAAAGGATTAACATCTCATGCAATTCATAAGTGACATGATATGGCCATGAACTTGTGCTTTTGATCTCCATCTAGAAAGCACCGGCATGATCTCCATCGTCACCGGCATGACTCCATGATCTCCATCATCTTGATCTCCATCAACGTGTCGCCATCGGGGTTGTCACGCCCTGCATGCTTCTACTACTATTGCTACCGTAGCGATAAAGTAAAGCATTACATAGCGCTTAATGATTGACACGCAGGTCATACAATAATTAAAGACAACCCTATGGCTCCTGCCGGTTGCCGTACTCATCGACATGCAAGTCGTGATAATCTATACATCACATGATCATCTCATACATCACATATATATCATCATGTAATTGGCCATATCACATCACAACATACCCTGCAAAAACAAGTTAGACGTCCTCTAATTGTTGTTGCATATTTTACGTGGCTGCTACGGGTATCTAGCAAGAACGATTCTCACCTACGCATAAACCACAACGGTGATACACTAGTTTGCTTTTCAACCTTCTCAAGGACCGCCTTTGTCGAATCCGATCCAACTAAAGTGAGAGAAACTGTCACCCGCAAGCCATCTAGGCAACAAGTTGCGTCGAGGGAACCGGTCTCTCGTAAGCGTACGAGTAATGTTGGTCCGGGCCGCTTCATCTCACAATCCCGCTGAACCAAAATACGACCAAGGGAGGAAGCAATCTAAGCATCAACGCCCACAAACCTTTTGTGTTCTACTCGAGATCTCATCGAACCATCAACCTAGCTCATGATGCCACTGTTGGGGAACGTCGCATGGGAAACAAAAAATTTCCTACGCACACGCAAACCTATCCATGGTGATGAGCATCTACGAGAGGGAGAGTGGATCTACGTACCCTTGTAGATCGCTAAGCGGGAAGCGTTAAGAAACGCGGTTGGTGTAGTCGAACATCTTCGCGATCCAAATCGTCGAGCGTCCCGCGATCTCATCACGATCCGTCCCGCGAACTCATCATGATCCATCCCGCGATCTCATCACGATCTTGATCACGATCTATCCCGTGAACTCATCACGATCCGTTCCGCGATCTCATCACGAACCGTCTCGCGATCTCGATCACGGTCCTTCCGATCTAGCGCCGAACGGACGGCACCTCCGCGTTCAGCACACGTGCAGCTTGATGACGATCTCCACCGTCTCGATCCAGCAAGAGGAGTTGGAGAGGAGAGAGAGTTCACCGGCAGCGTGAAGGCGCTCCGGTGATGGTGGTGGAGTGATTCCGGCAGGGCTTCGCCTAAGCGCTGCGGAAAACCGATCTAGAGGAGAAATTGTGCACCGGTGTAACGGGTAGCACGTGGCCGGAAATTCTGTCCAAAAACCACCCAATACACTAGTATATATAGGAGGAGAGGAGAGGAGAGGCAGCCAAGGCCTTTGGGTCGGCCGAAATAGGAGGTGGGAAGCAATCCTACTTCACCTCCAATCCTAGTTGGAGTAGGATTGCCTCCTATTGGCTGATTTTCCACTTTTTGCTTTAGGACTTTCTCTCCTGCGCCATGGGCCTTTGTGGCTGTTTTCCCAGCCCACTAAGGGCTGTTTATTATTCTCCCACAGCCCATGGACCTCTTGGGGTCGAAATACCCCTCCCGGAGGTCCCCCGGTACACTACCGGCACTCCCGGTACACTACCGACACTCCCGGTACACTACCGATGAGCCCGAAACTTTTCCGGAAACCAAACTGGGACTTCCTATATATGAATCTTTACCTCCGGACCATTCCGGAGCTCCTCATGATGTCCGGGATCTCATCCGGGACTACGAACAAACTTCGTTCACCACCATACATAACTCTACACTACCGAAACGTCACCGAACCTTAAGTGTGCAGACCCTGCGGGTTCGAGAACTATGTAGACATGACCGAGACACCTCTACGGTCAATAACCAATGGCGGGACCTGGACGTCCACATTGGTTCCTACATATTCTACGAAGATCTTTATCGGTCAAACCTCTATGTCAAGGATTCGGTTAATCCCGTACGATGTTCCCTTTGTTCTTCGGTATGTTACTTGCCTGAGATTCGATCGTCGGTATCTCCATACCTAGTTCAACCTCGTTACTGGCAAGTCTCTTTACTCGTTCCGTAATACAAGATCCCGCAACTAAAAATTAGTCACATTGCTTGCAAGGCTCATTGTGATGTTGTATTACCGAGTGGGCCCTAAGATACCTCTCCGTCACACGGAGTAACAAATCCCAGTCTCGATCCATGCCAACTCAACAGACACCATCGGAGATACCTGTAGAGCACCTTTATAGTCACCCAGTTACGTTGCGACGTTTTATACACACAAGGCACTCCTCCGATATCTGTGAGTTGCATGATCTCATGGTCATAGGAACACATACTTGACATGCGGAAAACAATAGCAATAAACTGACACGATCATATGCTACGTTTGCAGTTTGGGTCTTGTCCATCACATCATTCTCCTAATGATGTGACCCCGTTATCAAATTACATCTCATGTCCATGGCTAGGAAACCTTAACCATCTTTTGATCAACGAGCTAGTCTATTAGAGGCATACTAGGGACATGGTTTTGTATATGTATCCACACATGCATTTAAGTCTCCGATCAATAAAATTATAGCATGGATAATAAACGATTATCATGAACAAGGAAATATGATAATAACTAATTTATTATTGCCTCTAGGGCATATTTCCAACAGAGACATCATAGCACGCACCATATCCAATAGAGCACGACTATGACGTTCGGACACACCATCACACTATGGTGTTCCAGGTGGCGTGAGTTGTGAAACAACTTTCACATTGTCTAAAGTTGTATGCCAAACTCGTAACTCAGATATTCACCTCCACGGTCATATCGCAGATATTTTTATCCTCTTGTCACGATGATCTTAAACTTCACTCTGAATTTGCTTGAACCTTTCAAACCATTCAGACTTGTGTTTCGTTAAGTAAATATACACTATGTCTACTCAAATCATCAGTGAAGTTAAGAAAATAACGATATCCACCACACGCTACAAGACTCATTGGATTGCATACATCAACATGTATAATTTCCAATAAATCACTTGCCCGCTCCATCAAACGAGAAAACGGGGTCCTTAGTCATCTTGACCAAGAGGCATGGTTCGCATGTCTCAACCAATTCGAAATCGAATGAGTCCAAAGATCCATCAGCATGGAGTTTCTTCATGTGTTTTATACCAATATGACATTTAGCGGCAGTGCCACAAGTATGTGGTACTATTATTATTAACTTTGTATCTTTTGGCATCAATGTTATGAACATGTGTATTACTATGGTCAAGATTCAACAAACCATTCTCACTGGGTGCTTGACCATTGAAGGTATTATTCATGTAAACAGGACAACCATTATTCTCTAACTTAAATGAATAACCATGTTGCAATAAACACGATCTAATCACGTTCATGCTCAACGCAAAACACCAAATAACATTTATTTAGGTTCGTCACTAATCTCGAAGGTAGAGAGAGTGTGCGATGTTGATCACATCAACCTTGGAAACATTTCCAACACACATCATCACCTCACACTTAGCTAGTATCCGTTTATTCCCTAGCTTTTACTTTGAGTTACTAACATTTAGCAACCGAACCGGTATCCAATACCCAGGTGCTACTAGGAGTACTCTCAAGGTACACATCATTAACACGTATATCAAATATACTTCTGTCGATGTTGCCAGCCTTCTTATCTACCAAGTATCTAGGGTTGTTCCGCTTCAGCGACCGCTCTCCTCATAATCAAAGCACTTAGTCTCGGGTTTGGGTTCAACTTTGGGTTGCTTCACTAGAGCAGCAACTTACTTGCTATCCATGAAGTTTCCCTCCTTGCCCTTGCCCTTCTCGAAACTAGTGGTCTGACTAACCATCAACACTTGACGCTCCTTCTTGATTTCTACCTTCACGGTTTCAAACATCGCGAATAGCTCAGGGATCATTATTTCTATCCTTGGCGTTTTATAGTTCATCACCAAGTTCTAGTAGCCTAGTGACAGTGACTTGGAGAACTATATCAATCACTATCTTATCTGGAAGATCAACTCCCACTCGATTCAAGCGATTGTAGCACCCAGACAATCTGAGCACATGCTCAACGATTGAGCTATTCTCCTTCATCTTGCAGGCAAAGAATCTTGTTGGAGATCTCATATCTCATAACACGGGCACGAGCATGAGATCCTAATTTCAACTCTTAGACATCTCATATGTTCCGTGACGTTCAAAACGTTTCGGAGCCTCAATTCTAAGCTGTAAGGCATGATGCACCAAACTATCAAGTAGTCATCACAATGTGCCTGTCAGATGTTCACAACATCTACAGACGACCCTAGAGGGGTTGGCGCACCGAGCGGTGCATTAAGGACATAAGCCTTTTGTGCAGCAATGAGGACAATCCTCAGATCACGGACCCAGTCCGCAATATTGCTACCATCATCTTTCAACTCTATTTCTCTAGGAACATATAAAAATTCAAGGGAGCTACAGCGCGAGCAAGTAATCTACAACAAAATTTGCAAAGACACTACTGACTATGTTCATGATAATGAGTTCAATTAATCATATTACTGAAGAACTCCCACTCAAATTGACATCCCTCCGGTCATTCGAGTGATACATGATCCAAATTCACCAACTCAAGTCCGATCATCACGTGAGTTGAGGTGGTTTTAATGGTGAACATCATCATGTTGATCATATCTACTATATGACTCATCTTCGAACTTTCGGTCTCTTGTTTTCCGAGGCCATGTTTGTACATGCTAGGCTCGTCAGGTTTAACCCGAGTGTTCTACATGTGCAACACTGGCTTGCACCCGTTGTATGTGAACGTTGAGTCTATCACACCCGATCATCACGTGGTGTCTCGACACGACGAACTTTCGCAACAGTGCACACTCGGGAGAACACAATTTATCTTGAAATTAAGTGAGGGATCACCTTATAATGCTACCATCATCCTAAGCAAAACAAGGTGCATAAAAGGATTAACATCACATGCAAATCATAAGTGACACGATATGGCCATGAACATGTGCTTTTGATCTCCATCCTTAAAGCACCGGCATGATCTCCATCATCACCGGCATAACACCATGATCTCCATCATCATGATCTCCATCATTGTGTCGCCATCGGGGTTGTCGCGCCCACCATGGTCATACTACTATAGCTATTGTTTAGCGAAAAACTAAAGCATTACATAGCGCTTAACGATTGACACGCATGTCATACAAGAATTAAAGACAACCCTATGGCTCCTGCCGGTTGCCATACTCATCGACATGCAAGTCGTGATATTCTATACAACACATGATCATCTCATACATCACATATATCTCATCATGTAATTGGCCATATCACATCACATCATACCCTGCAAAAACAAGTTAGACGTTCTCTAATTGTTGTTGCAAGTTTTACGTGGCTGCTATGGGTATCTAGCAAGAAAAATTTTCACCTACGCAAAACCACAACGGTGATACATAAATTGCTTTTCAACCTTCTCAAGGACCACCTTTGTCGAATCCGATCCAACTAAAGTAGGAGAAACAGGCACCCGCTAGCCATCTTTTGCAACAAGTTGTAGTTGAGGGAAACGGTCTCTCGTAAGCGTACGAGTAATGTTTGTCTGGGCAGCTTCATCCCACAATACCGCTGAACCAAAACACGACCGAGGGAGGAAGCAATCTAAGCATCAATGCCCACAAACTGTTTGTGTTCTACTCGAGATCTCATCTACACATAGACCTAGCTCATGATGCCACTGTTGGGGAATGTCGCATGGGAAACAAAAAATTTCCTATGTTCACGCAAGACCTATCCATGGTGATAAGCATCTATGAGAGGGAGAGTGGATCTACATACCCTTGTAGATGGCTAAGCGGGAAGAGTTAAGAAACGCGGTTGGTGTAGTCGAACGTCTTCACGATCCAAATCGCCGAGTGTCCCGCGATCTCATCACGATCCGTCCCGCGATTCAATCATGATCCGTCCCGCAAACTCATCACGATCCATCTTGCGATCACATCACGATCCGTCTTGCAATCTTGATCACGGTCCTTCCGATCTAGCGCCGAACGGACGACACCTCCGCGTTCAGCACACGTACAACTCGATGACGATCTCCGCCTTCTTGACCCAGCAAGAGGGAGCAGAGAGGTAGACGAGTTCTCCGGCAGCGTGATGGCACCGCGGTGATGGTGGTGGAGCAATTCCGGCAGGGCTTCGCCTAAGCACTACAGAAAATCGATCTAGAGGAGAAACTATGCACTAGAGGAACGGGTAGCACGTGGCTGAAAAACTAGTGCAAAACCCTAAAACCTCTAGTATATATGAGGAAGAGAGGAGGAGGCTTGGCCAAAGGGCCAGCCCTAGGAGGCTTCGGCTGAACCAAGGAGGAGAGGAGGATTCCTCCTCCAATCCTATTAGGACTAGGACTCCTCCTTATTTTTGCCTTTTTGCCTTTTTCCACCTTTTTCTCTTTGGGCTTTTCCTCCCAGCCACATGGGCCTTGTGTGGGACTTCCACCAGCCCACTAAGGGCTGGTATTCACTCTCCCACAGCCCATGTAGCCTCTTGGGTCGAAATACCCTCCCGATGGTCTCTCGGTACACTACCGGCACTCCCGGTACACTACCGATGAGCCTGAAACTTTTCCGGCGACCAAAATAGGACTTCCTATATATCAATCTTTACCTCCAGACCATTCTGGAGCTCCTCGTGATGCCCGAGATCCGGGACTCCGAACAACCTTCGGTCACCACCATACATAACTCTATACTACTGAAACGTCACCGAACCTTAAGTGTCCAGACCCTGCGGGTTCGAGAACTATGTAGACATGACCGAGACACCTCTACGGTCAATAACCAATAGCAGGACCTGGATGCCCATATTGGTTCCTACATATTCTATGAAGATCTTTATCGGTCGAACCTCTATGTCAAGGATTCAGTTAATCTCGTATGATGTTCCTTTTGTTCTTCAGTATGTTACTTGCCCGAGATTCGTTCGTCGGTATCTCCATACCTAGTTCAACCTCGTTACCGGCAAGTCTCTTTACTCGTTCCGTAATACAAGATCCCGTGACTAAAACTTAGTCACATTGCTTGCAAGGCTTGTTGTGATGTTGTATTACCGAGTGGGCCCTGAGATACCTCTCCGTCACACGGAGTAACAAATCCCAGTCTTGATCCATGCCAACCCAACAGACACCCTCGGAGATACCTGTAGAGTACCTTTATAGTCACCCAGTTATGTTGTGATGTTTGATACACACAAGTCACTCCTCCGGTGTCAGTGAGTTGCATGATCTCATGGTCATAGGAACAAATACTTGTCATGCAGAAAACAGTAGCAATAAACTGACACGATCATATGCTACGTTTGTAGTTTGGGTCTTGTCCATCCCATCATTCTCCTAATGATGTGATCCCGTTATCAAATGACATCTCATGTCAATGGCTAGGAAACCTTAGCCATATTTGATCAACAAGCTAGTCTATTAGAGGCATACTAGGGACATGGTGTTGTCTATGTATCCTCACATGTATCTGAGTTTCCGATCAATACAATTATAGCATGGATAATAAACGATTATCATGAACAAGGAAATATGATAATAACTAATTTATTATTACCTCCAGGGCATATTTCCAACATATTGAACATGTATTCACCTCCTGTAAGACCTCTTCTGGCAGATCTTCCCCCAACATAGGCCAAAATCTCTTATAAAAAATAGCATGTAGACCATCTGGACCCAGAGCTTTTAAAGCACTAATATCAAATAAAGCCTTCCTAACTTCCTCAGGCATGTATGGATCTGTGAGGGCATTATTCATTTTTGCACTCACTTTCCTTCTAACAAGAGAGAGGACTCCTGGGTTTGGTTGACCCCCTTCTGATGTAAAGAGGTTTGAAAAATACCCTCTAACGTGATCCTTCATGTTCGTACCTTGCATCCAGACCCCATTATCCCCAAGTAATTTTTTATTTTGATTCCTTTTCTTTCTAGTTGTTGCGGCATTATCAAAAAGAAGTGTTATGGTGCCCATGTAGTAGACAATTTGCCCACCCACGTTTTATCTAGTATATCTCCTCTTGTTCCAATAAGTTTTCAGTAAGAACTGAAATCTCGTTATGTCGTACTTGGGAGTCCACGTTCATAGGTCCGCTCTTTAGCTTATCCAACTCTTTTTTGAGATTTTTAATTCTTTGTTTCGGTCCTCTCAAAATCTCACGATCCCGGTTACGCAAATCAACCTGTATCGCTCGAGTACAATCAGCGAGCAATGGCCCAATACCCATATTATTTGCCTTTTGCCAAGCTGTACGTACAATTTCATCAACTATTTCCTCTTTGAGCCATCAAGCTTCAAACTTCTTCACTCATTCCCTTTGGTTTTAAAAATATTATCATCAAAATATTCTGTATCTAGAATGAGTGGACGATGATCAGAATGAACATGTTCCTCGTGAATGATCGCAACCCTTGGGAATTTATTCGCCCAATCCAGATTGGAGACCACACGATCAAGTCTCTCTCTAGTATCGCTCCTCCTCCAAGTAAAAGGATCACCAATGTAACCCATATCCTCAAGGCCACATTCTGTTAAACAATTATGGAATTCTCTCACCATAGCATTCGGTCTCGCATTTCCACCCTCTTTTTCCGTTGAGATTAGGATTTCATTAAAATCCCCTAGGACCGCCCATGGGTGATCACCCTTATTATGTAAATTTCAAACATTATCCCATGATAAATTTCGTTCACTCCAAACTAGATGACCATAAAATCCCGTGAACCACCAATGTACATAATCATCGTTCATGAAAAGAATCTCAATAAAATGCGATGACACATAGTTTGAAACAACTTTATTCAATTTATGATAAAACAAGACTAGGCCACCGGCCCGACCCTCACTCTCCATTACAATCATCGAATCAAAAGATAAAAGACGATGCAACTCATCAGCTTTACATTTATTCAAATTGTGACTCAGAAAGAAAAAGCAATCTGCCTTGATCCGCCCTTGTAGCTCCAGAAGCTTGCGAACTGCCGTGGGGGCAAGCATACCATAGCAGTTCCATCCTATGATCTTCATTTGGACCGGCGGACCCCCTCGTCGGAGGTCACCGATGCACCATCATCTCCATCCGACTCCCTCCTTTGTTGCATGTAAGCTTCTTCCTCCTCTGTTTCCCTTGCTACATGTGTGACTACACCATCCACATCCCTCACCGTTTCTACTATACCCTTAAAAATTCTCTTGGAGGAAACACTCATCTCACCATACAACATGTGTTCATAGATCTCTAGCTCTCTCTCAAAGGAAAGGTTTAAATCACTTCGTGTAGGTGGGGCACCAAATGGATTACCCCTCTTTTTTCCTATGATTTCTTTTCTAGCGTTCTCAGATTGCTCTTCCCCTCCCTTTTTTCTCACCTTTCTCTCCTTTCTCTTTGCTTGGATCAACATGGACTCTTATGCAACATAAAAAATAAACATACGAGAGTCACTTTCCATGGCCAGGCCAGCTAACCTTGCAGCCACTGCCCCAGTCAAAGCCTCCAACACGCCCGGCTTAAATAATAGTTGCACCTAGACTTGTGTATTAGCAGCCCCAGCAGGCAGAACGCTGGCTGCACCCATCACTTGGCTCCCCTGGCCCTCCTAGACAGTAAGACACTTCAGGTGACCAGCAACATGAGCCAGGGCTTGCTGAGTTGAGGAAGACTCCAAGCGCATCATCACATGGCCCTCCTGGCCATGCGTAGCGTCCTGAAGGGGAGAGCCATGCTGCGATCCCTTGCCCTCCTGGCCAGAGTTAGCGAGCTCCTTGGAGGCAACGACTGGTCCTCCCCACCAGTTCCAGCATCCGAAGGAGTCGGCGATGGGGCCACCTTTACCCAGCCCTCCTGGACGAGTGGTTGGCCCTCCTCGCTTGGCATCCCGCTTTCCACGGTTGTCACAACGACCTTGTTCATCACCATGAGCTTACCCATGGCTTTGTCCACCTCGATCACACTTCCCTCTGTGGTCTTGGAGGAGTTGTTGCTGCTGGAGCCGGCTGATACGTCTCCAACGTATCTATAATTTTTGATTGTTCCATGCTATTATATTATCTGTTTTGGATGTTTTATATGCATTAATATACTATTTTATATTATTTGGGGACTAACCTATTAATCTAGAGCCTAGTGCCAGTTTCTGTTTTTTCATTGTTTTTGAGTTTCGCAGATAAGGAATATTAAATGGAGTCCAAACGGAATAAAACCTTCGGAATGATTTTTTTCTGGAACAAAAGGAAACTACGAGACTTGAGAACAAAGGCAGAGGAGCCACCGTGGGGCCACAAGCTCTAGGGGCATGACCAGGGGGTAGGCCGCGCCGAGCAGGCTTGTGGGCCCACGGCAGATCCCCTAACCCTAATATTCGGCCTATAAATTCCCAAATGTTCCATCATTATTAGAATGAGCCACGAAAACACTTTTCCTCCGCCAGAAGCCTCCGTTCCTAAGAGATCCAATCTTGGAGCCTTTTTCGGTAATCTATCGGAGGGGGATTCGATCATGGAGGGCATCTACATCAACTCCATTGCCCCTCTGATGATGCGTGTGTAGTTCACCACAGACCTATGGGTCCATAGCTAGTAGCTAGATGGCTTATTCTCTCTCTTTGCTTCTCAATACCATGTTCTTCATGATCTTCATGGAGATCTATCCGATGTAATACTCTGTTGTGGTGTGTTTGTCGAGATCCGATGAATTGTGGGTTTATGTTCAGATTATCCATGAATATTATTTGAGTCTTTCCTGAATTCTTATATGCATGATTTCATATCTTTGCAAGTGTCTTCGAGTTATTGGTTTGTTTTGGCCAACTAGATTGGTAATTCTTGCAATAGGAGAAGTGCTTAGTTTTGGGTTCAATCTTGCGGTGTCCTCACCCAGTGACAAAGTAGGGGTAGCGAGGCACATATTGTATTATTGCCATCAAGGGTAAAAAGATGGGGTTTTCATCATATTTCTTGAGTTTATCCCTCTACATCATGTCATCTTACTTAATGCATTACTCTGTTCTTCATGAACTTAATACTCTAGATGCAGGCAGGAGTCGGTCGATGTGTGGAGTAATAGTAGTAGATGCAGAATCATTTTGGTCTACTTGTCACGGACGTGATGCCTATATGCATAATCATTGCCTTGGATATCTTCATAATTATTCGCTTTTCTATCAATTGCTTGATAGTAATTTGTTCACCCACCATAATACTTGCCATCATGAGAGAAGCCATCTAGTGAAACCTATGGCCCCCGGGTATATTTTCCATATTATACTTCCAGATTTAAAACCAAAAATACCAAAAATACTTGTTGCATTATTTTTACTTTTAGTTTTACTTTCCGTTCAAGCATCCTATTATATATATCTCTATTAGATCTCATCCTTGCAAGTAACCGTGAAGGGATTGACAACCCCTTTATAGCGTTGGGTGCAAGAGTTTGATTCTTTGTGCAGGTACATCTATTGGTGACTCGCTTGTATCTCCTACTGTATTGATACCTTGGTTCTCAAAAACTGAGGGAAATACTTATCTACTTTGCTGCATCAAACCGTTCCTCTTCACGGGAAACCAACGCATGCTCGAGAAGTAGCAAGAAAAATTTCTGGCACCATTGCTAGGGAGATACATAGCAAGTCAAGATAAGAACTCTCTCGTCAACTTGCCAATTTCTGGTTTGGTTGCAGGGAGATCTACATCAAGCCTACCAAGTACCGCCACTTCTAAAACGATTTTCAGAAAATACCAAAAAGATTTGCCTTTTTATTCGCCCTTTTTCGTTCGTCTTTTCGTTTGCTTTTTGCTTGCTTGTGTGCTTGATTGCTTGCTTTGTCACGATGACTCAAGAGAATACCAAGTTGTGTGACTTCTCCAATACTAATAATAATGATTTTATTATTACTCCTATTGCTCCCACCACTAGTGCGGAATCTTATGAAATTAATGCTGCTTTGCTCAATCTTGTTATGAAAGAACAATTTTCCGGCCTTGCTAATGAAGATGCCGCATCCCATCTAAATACTTTCGTTGAGTTGTGTGATATGAAAAAGAAGAAATATGTGGATAATGATATTGTTAAATTGAAGGTATTCCCGTTCTCACTACGAGATCGTGCTAAAACTTGGTTTTCATCTTTGCCTAAGAATAGTATTGATTCATGGAATAAGTGTAAAGATGTTTTTATTTCCAAGTACTTTCCACCCGCTAAGATCATCTCCCTTAGGAACGATATAATGAATTTTAAGCAACTTGATCATGAACATGTTGCACAATCTTGGGAGAGGATGAAAATTATGACTAGGAATTGCCCCGTGCATGGTTTGAGTTTATGGATGATTATACAAATTTTCTATGCTGGATTGAATTTTGCTTCTAGGAACTTCTTAGATTCCGCCGCGGGTGATACTTCTATGGAAATCACATTAGGAGAAACTACTAAAGTCCTAGATAATATTATGGTAAACTACTCTCAATGGCACACCGAATCTCCTACTAGTAAGAAAGTGCATGCTATTAAAGAGATTAATACTTTGAGTGAGAAGATGGATGAATTGATGAAATTGTTTGCTAGTAAGAGTGTTCCTATTGATCCTAATGATATGCCCTTGTATTCTTTGATTGTAAATAATAATGAATCTATGGATGTGAATTTTGTTGGTAGGAACAATTTTGGTAATAACGCTTATAGAGGTAATTTCAATGCTAGACCGTTTCCTAGTAACTCCTCTAATAATTATGGTAATTCCTATAGCAATTCGTATGGAAATTATAATAAAATACCCTCTTATTTTGAGAGTAATATTAAATAATTCATTAGTACGCAAAAAGATTTTAATGCTATGATTGAAGAAAAATTGCTCAAGATTGATGATTTGGCTAGGAACGTTGATAGAATTTCTCTTGAGATTGATTCTTTAAAAATTAGACCTATTCCACCCAAGCATGATATTAATGAGTCTTTAAAAGATATGAGAATTTCTATTGATGAGTGTAAGGAAAGTACCGCTAGAGTACATGCTAAACGTGAATGGCTTGAAAAAGTGTGTTCTCGTGATAATATTGATGAAGATCTTAAAGTGATTGATGTGACTCCTATTGAATCTTTGTTTTACAATGTTAATCTTGATAAGGATGGGACTGGAGATGAGTCAACTTTAGTTAAAAGGCGTCCCAATGATTTGGAGTTTATAGATCTTGATGCTAAGATTGATAAAAGTGGGATTGAAGAGGTCAAAACTTTAAATAGCAATGAACCCACTCTTTTGGATTTCAAGGACTTTAATCATGGTATCTGCTCATTAATTGATTGTATTTCCTTGTTGCAATCCATTTTGAACTCTCCTCATGCTTATAATCAAAACAAAGCTTTTACTAAACATATTGTTGATGCTATGATGAAAGCTTTTGAAGAAAAACTTGAGTTGGAAGTTTCTATACCTAGAAAGATATATGATGAGTGGGAACCTACTATTAATATTAAGATTAAATATTATGAGTTCCATGCTTTGTGTGATTTGGGTGCTAGCGTTTCTACGATTCCAAAAACTTTATGTGATGTGTAGGTTTCCGTGAATCTGATGATTGTTCCTTAAATTTGCATCTTGCGGATTCCACTATAAAGAAACCTATGGGAAGAATTAATGATGTTCTTATTGTTGAAAATAGTAATTATGTGCCCCTAGATTTCATTGTTATTGATATAGATTGCAATCCTACATGTCCTATTATTCTTGGTAGACCTTTCCTTAGAACGATTGGTGCAATATTGATATGAAGGAAGGGAATATTAGATTACAATTTCCATTAAGGAAGGGCATGGAACACTTTCCTAGAAATAAAATAAAATTACCTTATGAATCTATCATGAGATCTACTTATGTATTTCATACCAAAGATGGCAATACCTAGATCTATTGTGTTTTGCCTAGCTAGGGGCGTTAAACAATAGCGCTTGTTGGGAGGCAACCCAATTTTATTTTGCTTTCTACTTTTTGCTTTTGTTTTGGTGTGTTTGGCACATTATTACTTCTGTAGTAATTGTGTTTTTGTATTTTGATTAGTGTTTGAGCCAAGTAAAACCTTTGGGGTGATCTATGGTAGTTGTTGATTTGATCTTGCTGAAAAACAGAAACTTTTGCGCTCGGTCCAGGATTTTTCCAAAATTTTCAGAGCGTCAAATTGATCTGAAATTTCTACACAAGATGGATACACAAATGTACCTGATTTTCCTAATTGTTCAGAATTTTTAGAGTTCCCTAAGTATTCGAAGTTTATAGATTGCTACAGATTGTTCTGTTTTTGACAGATTCTGTTTTCTTTGTGTTGTTTGCTTATTTTGATGTATCTATGGGTCGTATCGGGGGGTATGAGTCACGGAAAAGTTAGAATACAGTAGGTATTACACAAATATAAATAAATAATGAGTTCACAACAGTACCTAAAGTGGTGATTTATTTTTCTTATACTAACGGATCTCATGAGTTTTTTGTTGAGTTTTGTGTTGTGAAGTTTTCAAGTTTTGGGTGAAGATTTGATGGACTGGAATAAAGAGTGGCAAGAGCCTAAGCTTGGGGATGCCCAAGGCACACCAAGTCATATTAAATTATACCAAAAATCCTAAGCTTTGGGATGCCCTGGAAGGCATCCCCTCTTTCGTCTTTAATCCATCGGTAAATTTACTTGAGGCTATATTTTTATTCACCACATGATATGTGTTTTGCTTGGACTGTCTTGTATGATATGAGTGCTTTCTAGTCTGCCACAATCATCCTTTCTGCACACACCTTTTGAGAGAGACACGCTGAATCATGAATTTATTAGAATACTCTATGTGCTTCACTTATATCTTTTGAGCTAGGCAATGTTGCTCTAGTGCTTCACTTATATCTTTATAGAGCATGGTGGTGTTATATTTTATAGAAATTATTGAACTCTAGTTCCTCACTTATATTATTTTGAGAGTCTCTTAAAATAGCATGGTAATTTGTTTAGGTTATGAATTTAGTCCTAATATAATGGGCATCCAAGAGGGATATAATACAAACTTTCGTATTAAGTGCATTAAAAACTATGAGAAGTTTGATTCCTTGCATATAGTTTTGAGATAATAGGGATGGCAATATGAGAGTCATGCTAGTGAGTAGTTGTGAATTGGAAGAGATACGTGTGTTAAAGCTTGTGATTCCCGTAGCATGCACGTATGGTGAACCATTATGTAACGAAGTCGGAGCATGATTTGTTTAATGATTGTCGACCTTTGTGTGAGGGTCGGGAGCGCGCAATGGTTAACTCCTACCAACCTCTCCCCCGGGAGCATGTGTCTAATGCTTTGTTTGATAACTAATAGACTTATGCAATAAGTATGTGATTTCTTTATGACTAATGTTGAGTCCATGGATTATACGCACTCTCACCCTTCCATCTTTGCTAGCCTCTCTAGTATCGCGCAACTTTTGCCGGTACACCAAACCCTCCTTCCTCAAAACAGCCACCATATATTCCTTCAAACAGCCACCATACCTACCTATTATGGCATTTATATAGCCATTCCGAGATATATTGCCATGCAACTTCCACCATGTAGTTTTTTTATGACTTGAATCATAACTTCATATTGCATATAGAGTCATATCTTGTCATAGGAATCGAGTTGTAATTTCTTTTTATTTGAGTTATAAGTAAATAAAAGTGTGATGATTTTTCATTAATAGAGCATTGTCCCGTGAGAGAAAAGGATGATGGAGGCTATGACTCCCTCACAAGTTGGGATGAGTATCCGAACTTTACAAAAAATTAAAGAGGCTAGCGAAGCCCAAACAAAAAAGTAATAAAAGAGGCCAAAGAAGCCCACCAAAAAAATAAAAAAATGAAAGAAAGAGAGAAGGGACAATTGTTACTACCTTTTTCCACACATGTGCTTCAAAGTAGCACCATGATCTTCATGATAGAGAGTATCCTATTTTGTCACTTTCATATAACTAGTGGATATTCATTATGCACGACCACTTCGTTTTCTTTTTGAGCTTTCATACACTTATAGCTCTAAGTGCATTTGTTGCATGACAATCCCTACTCACTCACATTGATATCTATTGACGGGCATCTCCATAGCCCGTTGACACGCCTAGTTGATGTGAGACTATCTTCTCCTTTTTTTCCTTGCACCTCCTCCATATTCTATTCCACCTATAATGCTATATCCATGGCTCACGCTCATGTATTGTGTGAGAGTTGAAAAGGTTTGAGAACACCAAAAGTGTGAAACAATTGCTTGACTTGTTCATCGGGGTTGTGCATGATTTATAGACTTCCTGTGGGGAAGATGGAGCATATCCAGACCATACACTACAGGAATCAGACACTTTGCCATCAGCCATCCCGGACGGCAAAGGCATACATCCTGAATGGAAAAGTCTTTGGCGTCCGCCAGCAGACGGCCAACCGTTCAGCTGAATAAGCCACGGTAAAGGGCGCTTTGCCATCTGCTGGTGGACGGCAAAGACCTTTGAATCTTTGTCATCTGCCTGCGGATGGCAAAGGGCCTGGACGGCACACGTGGCACCTTAGCTTCGTTAAGGGCTTAACGGCGTGCTTTGTCGTCCGCTGGCAGACGACAAAGCACCTGTTTTTTTGCTAGCCTAGGTGGGTTCTTTGCCGTCCGCTGGCGGATGGCAAAGACCTTAGTTCTTTGTCGTCTGCCAGCGGACGACAAAGAACCCACCTAGGCCAGCCCCAGGTTGCACAGGTAGCTGCCACGTGGCAGCTTTGCCGTCTGCAAGCGGACAACAAAGACCTTTGCCGTCTGCCAGCAGATGGCAAAGTGGCTATATAGCCCCTGTTTTTCTGTTTTTTCTTAAAATCATTCAATTTGACATAATATCACATATATATCCAACATATCAACAATACAAGTTTCCAACAAGCATACCAACAATAAGTTTCAACAAGCATACCAACAATAAGTTCCAACAAGCATACCAACAATAAGTTCCAACAACATATCCAACATATACAAGTTTGGAACAACATATCCAACATACATATCCAAAACAAATTTCCAACAAGTTTCCATAAACAAGAAGGAAGTAGAAGTAGAAGAGTACACTCCATCAATGCAAGCTTCCTCATCTATAGCAAATCTGCAAAGTAGGAAAGATGAAAGTTAGAAGAAGAAGAAGACTAGGTAGAAGAAGAAGAAGAAGAAGAAGAAGAAGAATTTATCTTCTCTTTCTTTTTCTCCTCTCCTCTCCTCTTCTCCAAGGTAGTAATGCCATTTTCTAGCTAACTAAGCATATCAAGTCATTTTGGAGGAAAAAATGCTAAGTATAGGTCATTTTTAGCTATCCTAGGTAGAATATATCATTTTGGAGGTAAGTAAGGTTATTATGTCATTTTTGAGGAAAATAAGCTAAGTATAGGTCATTTTGGAGCCAAACCAAGGTTATTATGCCATTTTTTACCTAAGTGAGCTAATTATGTCATAAATGAACTAGCTAAGCTAATTATAGATCATTATTGAGCTATCCTAGGTAGTTATGCCATTTTGTACCTAAGTGAGCTAATTATGTCATAAACGAACTAGTTAAGCTAGCTATAGATCATTATTGAGCTATACTAGGTATTAATGCCATTTTCTAGGTAACTAAGCATATCAAGTCATTTTGGAGGAAAAATGCTAAGTATAGGTCATTTTATAGCTATCCTAGGTAGAATATACCATTTTCTAGCTAACTAAGCATATCAAGTCATTTTTGAGGAAAAAAAGCTAAGTATAGGTCATTTTGGAGCTAAGTAGGTCATTTATTAAGCTAAGTATGCATTTGTTAATGAAAACACTTGGGAAAACTTACCATCAACATGAAGGTCAAGGACAGGTAGGGTTTGCGCCAGGGTGAGACGTAGAAGGACCGGTCGGGGTTGCGGCAGACGCAGAAGGATCGGTCGATGCTTGTCGAGAGGCACGTTGCACCAAAGATCCTTTGCAATGTCTCCTTAGCATGATGCAACTCAAATGTGAATACTAGTAACCAATGACCATTTAAATGAAACTCACCGTGGGTGCTATAGCAATATGGGGCATCAACGGAGGGGTCTGACCATTGTTCTGGCACATGGTCTGCACATTTCGTTTTCACGAGTCATTCATATTAGTTAGTGATGAAACGAACATTACGTGCATGATTTGGCTAATATGCAGGAGAAACTTACCACGAGGAGCTCGTATAGGGCCCGGTGAGATGCATCGTTTCGGTTCCTATCCTCCTCCAACAGCCTAGCCGTCCTCTCCTCCATGTCCCTCCCCCTCTGCGCCGCCTGCCTGTTTGCCTCCGCCAGAAGCTCCTAGGCCCTAGCCTCAATGGCAAGCTCCATTGGCCGTGGACGAGGCCTTATCTTAGGATCAGAGCTCGTCTAGCGCTTCTTGATCTCCGGGAGAGTTCTAGGACAATGTATCAGTCCATCCCCAATGGCTATCGAGCCATGGGGCCTCCCGCCACTAGATATCATCACGAGCTCTGGATCAAAAGGACTCTAGCTCGGGTTGAAGTCCGCCCCTTTCCTTGCCTTCCCCTCATCCCTATACCTCACGAGCTTGTTGTGGGAGGAGATGTTGCTGAAGCTCTATGGATGATCGAGGTCATCCTCAGAGAATGCCTTGGCCTTCTTGTACGAGGCAGTATCGGCCATGGCATAGAGGTCGAATAGAGGTGTCACCTCCTTCTTGTTGTGTCGTGCCTAAAAGAGAGGAACAAAATATTAGTTAAGGTCTCAAGCTAGCATGAAGAATGAAATTGCATGAATCATGAAGCAAACCACATACCCAGTTATCCCCGAACTCAAACAGGTTGGAGCTCCCTTGATGGTGTGGCACACCTCTCATTTGGGCACGCTTATCCTTGGCCTTATTGTGTTCGGCTAGCCATTCGGGAGAGCACCAATCATCCACCAATGCCTCCCAACAGTCCATCCTATCCGCACACCATCTCAGGGGCACCTAAGTTAGACAAGAGAAATTTCAGCACTACGCCTACGAATCAAATCAAAGAAACTAAGTACAAGGCCTTAAGAATAGATAATTACCTTCATTAACTTCTCCTTACTCAGATAATTTTTGCGGCACTTCTTCTTGGCCCTCTTAATGTTAGTCGAGGCGTAGTAGTCTCGAATAGCCTGCACCCGAGCCTCGTGTCGTAAGTTCTGAAGTAGGCGCTTGCACACGGCTTCGAGAACAACACCCTCTTTCGCCTCGTCTTCCTGAAGACACGTGTAGAAGGTCTGCAATCAAACAAGACAACACTGATTAGTATAATCAGTAGGTGTTGTTGATTTTTAATTCTATAAAGGAGAAATTACCCAAAAGCGACGGATCACAATGTCAGCCACCGTCTCGCACAAGACACCATCGACCATCTCCTCCGGCGGGACCGGGGCAGCCTTGTACAGCTCCCAGGTCAGTGCTACCTATGGAGACTCACCCTCATCGGGCAACTAGACCTTCCCCGGGAAGTGGTGTCGGAGAAGCACACCAAGGACCTGGTTGGGCCTGCGGACACCACGCTCATATTTCCAACCCCTACAGTAGGACAAGGCCAACACATTAGATATTAATTTGAAGAAACATGAAGGCAAAAGGTTAAAAGAGAGTAAATGCACTTACTTCTCCGCATTAGGCGCAATCAACCACCTCTGCTCGCAGGTCGTCGGCACGGGCGGCAGCTTTGTAGAACCACGCTGGTAGACCTTCTTGCCCTCCTCAACCAGCTCGCCCTCGCTATAGGTGTCCTCAGACAAGTTGTCCTCACCACCATCGGACAAATTGAATACCTAATAACATGAACTAATTAATAATATATATGTACATAATAATAATTGAATACCTCACATTACTAATATTAATCTTCATCGTCTATATATGCTTCGGCATCAATAAATGCATAATCATCATCACTATCAGTAATGACGTGCTCATCAGCATCATCAATAAATGCATCAACATGTGGAAGGCCTCTATGTAATCGGTCAAGCATTGTCAGGTCATCCGCAGCAGTAACCTCTTCTTCTTCCGTCTCTTCTTGTTCCTGCTCAGGGGTGAAGTCGGGTTCACTATCGCTGTCGACCTCAATGTTCTGGGGTGAAGTAGAGCGGTTCTTGAAACGTTTTTCGGAAACACGTGTTTCTTGGAAGAATTCTCCTTCATATGTGTCTAGGTTAATGTGAGGTTCATAATCATCTTCATTGAGGGGAGGTGGTCTAAAATGTGGTGGCACATCATAAACGACATCCCAACCTTAAAAATTTGGATTCGTTTGGCAGGCCCACGGTAGATAGAAAACTTGGGTCGCCTGTTGAGCCATAATATAGACATCAGGAACATCTAAATGGGTGCTTTGTTTGATTTCGACTATGCCTATATGTTCATGAGTCCTTCTAGTCTCCTTCGGCTGGAACCAATAACATTTGAAGACTACGACGTTTGGTGGGTTTTCACCAAAGAATGTAAGTTCATAAATTGCTTCAACTCTTCCATAATACTCGACCCCTCCTTCGCCGACAATGAAGACACAACAATTTGTAGACTTTCGGTCGGCCATAGACAGCTCTTTGCCAAAAGTACGAAAGTGATACCCGTTGATGTCGTATTTGTCAAATGAATGGACCTTAAAGTCAAAACCATTAGCAACTTGTCTCAATTCGGAGTCCATAGACTCTGCATTAGCCTACAAGTTTAATACGAAAGGATTGTTGCATTAGCCGCAAACTAGGCGAAGAAATGAAATCGTCTAATTAATGGAAATTACCGTTTGCTTGAACCAAGAGATGAAACCGGGATACACGCCCCCATGCTTTGCCAGAAGCTCATACTCTTCGATCGAATCCTTTTGGATCACCGCTCCATCCGAGAATTTAGCGACGTATTGACTGTATCACATATGTGGGAATAAGAGCATTTCAAAGGAATTAGAAGTTGCGAAACAATGTACCGAGAACTTACTCGATGTATGACCGCACTTCTGTTAGGTTGTTGAAGATATACAACAAAATCGTCCGCCATTCTTCGACATCCAACCCTATTGATTTTGAAGCACCGGCTGGTGTGAGCTTCCTTTTGAATAGGCTGAGGTTGGATCGACCTTTTTCATGGTCACCATCATTGTACCGAGGCTTCGGATTATGCAAATGACGATTCTTGGCTTTGTAGTGTGTTGTCACGAAGTTTGCCGCCTCCTCAGTAATGAATGCCTCGGCCATCGATGCTTCAACTCTACGTTTATTTTCACATTTTGCTTGAAGCGTCTTTTGCATCCTCTCAGTTGTGAAGCACCAACGATTTTGCACGGGCCTCCCAATCTTACCTCGGTCAGGAGATGCAAAATCAAATGCTGCATTGGATTAAAGAAGCCTGGTGGAAAGATCTTTTCTAACTTGCAGATCAACTCAGGCGCCAACTCTTCCAGTTCATCTAGCACGTCAGCCAATAGTTCTTTCGCACAAAGAGCACGGAAAAAATAGCTCACCTCTTCCAGTACCCATTCATCCTCAAGGATAAAGCCACGCAACATCACCGGCATTACCCGCTCAAGCCATATGTGCCAATCATGACTCTTGAGACCAAATATTTTCAATTTGTCAAGACTCGCTCCCCTCTTTAGATTCGCTGCATACCCATCAGGGAACATCAACCGCATTTTCACCCACAAGATCATTTCCCTCATAGCTGGCCTTCCAAGATTTAACCATGCCTTTGGCTTCCTCCAATTCTTCTTTCCTTTCGGTTGTCGAATGTTTTGTAATGGTCTATCACATAGAGCCTCCTGGTCGACTCTAGCCTTAGGATTATCCTTCGACTTCCCCTCTATGCCGAACAATGTACCAAAAAGGGCCTCCGCGATATTCTTTTCAGCGTGCATCATGTCGATGTTGTGTGGGCAAAGGAGGTCTTTAAAGTAAGGCAGATCCCACAAACATATCTTGTGAGTCCAGGCGTGTTCCGTATTATACCCTTTGAAATACCCTGGACGATCTAGATCCGGCTCGAGAGTGTTTATCTGATCCAGGATCTATTGGCCTGTCAACGCAGGTGGTGCAGTGTTTTTGACAACTCTACCTTTGATGAAATTCTTCTTGTCTTTTCTGAACTTATGGTCAGGATCCAGGAACTATCTATGCATGTCGAAGCAAGAAAACTTGAGACCTGCCTCCAGCCAACGGAACTGAAGAGCTGCATTGCATGTGGGGCACGGAAACCTTCCATGCACACACCAACCAATGTATAGTGCATACGCCGGCAAGTCATGCATCGAGTACATGTACCACACAAGCATTTTGAAGTTCTTTTTTGTAGCAGCGTCGTATGTCTTGATCCCATTATCCCAGGCTTCTTGCAATTCATCCTTAAGCGGTTGCATGTACACATTCATATTCTTCCCCGGATATTTGGGCCCTGGAATTATCAACGTCAGGAAAATGTTCTTTCTTTTCATAATCTCTTCGGGAGGGAGATTGAGTGGAATGACAAATACAGGCCAACAACTGTATTGTGCTGCTGTCATACCATACACATTGAACCCATCCGTGCTGATGGCAACTCAAGGATGCCTTGGATCTATCGCTTTATCCTTATGTAATGCATCGAAGTGCTTCCACACAAAAGCGTCTGAAGTGTGTCCCAACATCGGATTCCCATCTACATCTAGTTCTGTTCTTTTGCCCAATTTATGCCACGTCATCTGTCTAGCCGTCTCTTCGACCATGAAACGATGTTGAAGTCTTGGTATAATTGGCAGATACCGAAGAACATTAAATGGGATTTTGGTCTGACTCTTCTCACTCATACCATTGTCTACTAGAACATACCTGGAAGCATTGCAAATGGGGCAATAGTTCAAGCCCGCATACTCAAGCCTAAATAAGGCACATCCATTCTCACAGGCATCTATCTTCTCATAGGGCATCTTAAGCGCATGTTGGATTTTGTCCGACTGGTACAGGTTTGCTGGCAATACATGGCCTTTGGGTAGAAAGCGTCCAAATATTGTCGTCATCGCGTCGTAGCATTCTCTGCCCAGGTTGAACTGAGCCTTCAAAGCCATTACTTGCGTGATGGCATCCATCTGACAAAGCTCAGTGTGCTGGTGGAGAGGACGTTTTGAAGACTCCAACATTTCATAAAAGGCCTTTGCAGATTCCTCCATCTCATCGTCTGAATCCCGAGCATCATCAAAGTCTTGCACCATGTCTTCGATCCTGGTACCATGCTCGTCGGTGCGACGACGAACCATCTCAGCTCTGGCACGTTGGGCAGACTACCATGAAATGTCCAGACCGTATAATTAGGCGTAAAACCCCACTTCTACAGGTGTTTGACCATTTCAAACTCTGACTTCTTCTTACAGTTGTCGCAATTGACACAAGGGCACTAGGTTGTTTTCTGTCCATTTGCAAATGCGACTCTCACAAACTCCTTGGTTTTTGTTAACCATTCACGGGTCATGTCTTTTTGACTAGTGTGACCGATGTACATCCACCCACGATCACTCATCTTGCCTAGCTACTGGATACACACAAAATATATACATAATTCAGCAAACCATATTCATTAGTTAATAGAGTTTGCCAATTTCATTATGTCGATGCAACCAAGATGCTAGTAGGTAAACATAGGTCCTAATCCCATCCGAGTATGTGTAGATTGGGTTCTTTTTCCCATGCTCTGCTCCGAATCCGACGCACAATTTCAGCAGCACCTCCCCGCTGTTCTCCTGATACACGTCTCGGCAATAAGCAGAGAGGATGTGTACCCGAAGAACAACAGGGAGGCACTGACAAAATTCTGCATCAGATCCGGAGCAGAGCATATGGGAAAACGAACCCAATCTACACATACTCGGGCTGTCCATGGATAACGTTGGACAATTCGAAAGAATCACGGTTATAAATATGCTAATGAATGCATATTTATAGATGTAACCCTTTCGAATGGGAGACACATAGTGGTCACGCATACTAATGATTGAAGACACCTATAGCTAGCAAGTTTCATCGGCACGAAGACCGGAACAGAGGAAATGAAGGGGGCAGGAGGAGCTATCATTTGTGCTCACCCACGAATGTAGGGGCGGAGCTCGTCGAACGCATGGGGAGGTCGTCGAGCACTAGTCCCTCGCAGCAACGAAACAACCGCACATTTAAATCCACCTGATCAACATAAATATGATGTTTTGTATAACAAAATCGAAAAATATATGACCTAACTCATAATTCACAAATATATGACCCGTGTCGTGTCGGGGTCGGGGTGTTGGGGGTGTCGTGTCGGGGTCAGGGTGTCGGGGGTGTCGTGTCGGGGTCGGGGTGTCGGGGGTGTCATGTCAGGGTCGGGGTGTCAGGGTAGGGGTGCTGTGTCGTGGTCGGGGGTGCCGTGTTAGGGTGTCGGGGTGTCGTGTTAGGGTCGGGGTGTCGAGGGTGTCGTGTCGGGGTTGGGGTGTCGGGGTCGGGGTGTCGGGGGTGCCGTGTCGGGGTCGGGGTGTCGGGGGTGCCGTGTCGGGTTCGGGGTGTCGGGGTGTCGTGTCGGGGGTTGGGGTCGGTGGCGTTAGGGGTTGAGGATTGGTGGCGTCGGAGGTTGGGGGTTAGTGGCGTCGAGAGTGCCATGGCAGGGTGTCGGGGTGTCGTGTCGGGGTCGGGGTGTCGGGGGTGTCGTGTTGGGGTCGGGGTGTCGGGGTGCCGTGTCGAGGTCGGGATGTCAGGGGTGTCGTGTCGGGGTCCGGGGTGCCTTGTCGTGGTGTCGGGGTGTCGTGTCGGGGGTCGGGGTGTCGGTGGTGTCGTGTCGGCGATCCTCGACCCGGTTACGTCGGCGCTGACGCACCCCTCCTCCTCCTCCTCCTCCTCTTCTTCTTCTTATTCTCCTTCTTCTTTTTCTTCTTTTCTTCTCCTCCTCCTCCTCCTCCTTTTCTTATTCTTTTTCTTCTTCTCCTTCCTCTTCTTCTTCTTCATCTCCTTCTCCTCCTCTTCTTCTTCTCTCTTCTTCTAATTAACTACAACTAATTAACCTAACTACATTACTAAATTACTAACTAAACTAAACTATTAACTACAACTAACTAACTAAATTACTAACTAAACTAATTAACTACAACTAACTAACTAAATTACTAACTAAACTATTAAAAATGGAAAGATAGAGAGGGGGAGGGGGCTCACCGGAGTGGGGCGGTGGAGGCCGGTGTTGGTGGAGGTGGAGGAGGCCGACGCCGGCGATGGGGCGTGGGCGAGGGCGACGGGGTGGTGGGCGCGGGCGCCAGGGAGGGAGAGAGGGATGGGGTGGTGGGGCGGTGGGCGCGGGTGGCGGGGTGGTGGGCACGGGCGGCGGATGGCGGTGCCGATGCGGTGGCGACACGGCGGTGTGGGTGGGGGGCGCGGGCGGCGGGCGCGGGCGGCGACCGGCGGTGCCGATGCGGTGGCGACGTGGCGGTGTGGGTGGGGGGCGCGGGCGGCGGGCACGGGCGGCGATCGACGGTGCCGATGCGGTGGCGACGTGGCGGTGTGGGTGGGGGCGCGGGCGGCGGGCGGAGATGCGCGCGGGTGGCGGGGGTGGGGGGGCGCGGGCGATGGGCGCGGGCGGCGGGGGTGGGGCGGTGGGGGTGGGGGGCGCGGGCGGTGCCTGCGGTGGGCGCGGGCGGCGGGATGGGGCGGTGAGGGTGGGGGTGGGGGGCGCGGGCGGCGGCCGGCGGTGGGCGCGGGCGGCGGGGGTGGGGGCGATCGGGAGGAGAGAGGGAGAGAAAGAGAGAGAGAGGCGGGTGTTGGGGAACGTCGCATGGGAAACAAAAAATTTCCTACGCACACGCAAACCTATCCATGGTGATGAGCATCTACGAGAGGGAGAGTGGATCTACATACCCTTGTAGATCGCTAAGCGGGAAGCGTTAAGAAACGCGGTTGGTGTAGTCGAACATCTTCGCGATCCAAATCGCCGAGCGTCCCGCGATCTCATCACGATCCGTCCCGCGATCCCATCACGATCCGTCCCGCGATCTCATCACGATCCGTCTCACGATCTTGATCACGATCTGTCCCGCGAACTCATCACGATCCGTTCCGCGATCTCATCACGAACCGTCTCGCGATCTCGATCACGGTCCTTCCGATCTAGCGCCGAACGGACGGCACCTCCGCGTTCAGCACACGTGCAGCTTGATGACGATCTCCACCATCTTGATCCAGCAAGAGGAGGTGGAGAGGAGAGAGAGTTCACCGGCAGCGTGACGGCGCTCCGGTGATGGTGGTGGAGTGATTCCGGCAGGGCTTCGCCTAAGCGCTGCGGAAAACCGATCTAGAGGAGAAACTGTGCACCGGTGAAACGGGTAGCACGTGGCCGGAAATTCTGTCCAAAAACCACCCAATCCACTAGTATATATAGGAGTAGAGGAGAGGAGAGGCAGCCAAGGCCTTTGGGTCGGCCAAAATAGGAGGTGGGACCAATCCTACTTCACCTCCAATCCTAGTTGGAGTAGGATTGCCTCCTATTGGCTGATTTTCCACTTTTTGCTTTAGGACTTTCTCTCCTGCGCCATGGGCCTTTGTGGCTGTTTTCCCAGCCCACTAAGGTCTGGTTATTATTCTCCCACAGACCATGGATCTCTTGGGGTCGAAATACCCCTCCCGGAGGTCCCCCGGTACACTATCGGCACTCCCGGTACACTACCGATACTCCCGGTACACTACCGATGAGCCCAAAAGTTTTCCGGCGACCAAACTGGGACATCCTATATATGAATCTTTACCTCCGGACCAATCCGGAGCTCCTCGTGACGTCCGGGATCTCATCCGGGACTCCGAACAACCTTCGGTCACCACCATACATAACTCTACACTACCGAAACGTCACTGAACCTTAAGTGTGCAGACCCTGCGGGTTCGAGAACTATGTAGACATGACCGAGACACCTCTACGGTCAATAACCAATGGCGGGACCTGGACGTCCACATTGGTTCCTACATATTCTACGAAGATCTTTATCGGTCGAACCTCTATGTCAAGGATTCAGTTAATCCCGTATAACGTTCCCTTTGTTCTTCGGTATGTTACTTGCCCGAGATTCGATCGTCGGTATCTCCATACCTAGTTCAACCTCGTTACTGGCAAGTCTCTTTACTCGTTCCGTAATACAAGATCCCATGACTAACACTTAGCCACATTGCTTGCAAGGCTTGTTGTGATGTTGTATTACCGAGTGGGCCCTGAGATACCTCTCCGTCACACGGAGTAACAAATCCCAGTCTCGATCCATGCCAACTCAACAAACACCATCGGAGATACCTGTAGAGCACCTTTATAGTCACCCAGTTACGTTGCGACGTTTGATACACACAAGGCACTCCTCCGATATCCGTGAGTTGCATGATCTCATGGTCATAGGAACATATACTTGACATGCAGAAAACAGTAGCAATAAACTGACACGATCATATGCTATGTTTGTAGTTTGGGTCTTATCCATCACATCATTCTCCTAATGATGTGATCCCGTTATCAAATGACATCTCATGTCCATGGCTAGGAAACCTTAACAATCCTTTGATCAACGAGCTAGTCCATTAGAGGCATACTAGGGACATGGTTTTGTCTATGTATCCACACATGCATTT
Source organism: Hordeum marinum (assembly GCA_022496015.1). NCBI lineage: Eukaryota > Viridiplantae > Streptophyta > Magnoliopsida > Poales > Poaceae > Hordeum > Hordeum marinum. The sequence goes on along the minus strand of CM039674.1, from coordinate 259,177,760 downwards.
AAGTCTCCGATCAATACAATTATAGCATGGATAATAAACGATTATCATGAACAAGGAAATATGATAATACCTAATTTATTATTGCCTCTAGGGCATATTTCCAACAGCGGGCCGGGGGGCGTTAGCCGTTAATTAGCCCTCCTCTTTGTCGTCCGCTACCGGACGGCAAAGAGAGGGGCCGTTAGGTCAAGTTGCAGGCTGGCTTTAGGGTGGGCCCCTTCCCTCTTTGCCATCCGCTAGCGGACGGCAAACCTCCTTTGCCATCCGCTAGTAGACGGCAAAGAAGTGGCCGATGGCAAAGCCACCCGTTGCCGTCTGCCACATATTTGCCGTCCGCTTTTTGCTAGCTGATGGCAAAGCCACTCTTTGTCGTCCGCTAGCAGACGGCAAAGAGGTGGCAAACGGCAAATCTTCTGAATCCAGTAGTGATATGATTTTGTAGGGATGACTTTCTAAGGAAAGGACACGACTACCTTGTTGGTGTGCTCAAAGTATTACTGTTTTTATGTCAATATTAGACTATTGTTTTGAATCTGACGGATCTGAATATTCATGCCACAATAAAGAATATTACATGGATAAATATGTTAGGTAGCATTCCACATCAAAAATTCTGTTTTTATCATTTACCTACTCGAGGACGAGCAGGAATTAAGCTTGGGGATGCTGATACGTCTCTAACGTATCTATAATTTTTGATTGTTCCATGCTATTATATTATTTGTTTTGGATGTTTTATATGCATTAATATGATATTTTACATTATTTTTGGGACTAACCTATTAATCTAGAGCCTAGTGACAGTTTTCGTTTTTTCCTTGTTTTTGAGTTTCGCAGATAAGGAATATTCAACGGAGTCCAAACGGAATAAAAACTTTGGAATGATTTTTTCTGGAACAAAAGGAAACTACGAGACTTGAGAACCAAGGCAGAGGAGCCACCGTGGGGCCACAAGCCCTAGGGGCACGGCCAGGGGGGTAGGCCGCACCGGGTAGGCTTGTGGGCCCATGGCAGCTCCCCTAACCCTAATCTTTGTCCTATAAATTCCCAAATATTTCATCATTATCATAACGAGCCACGAAAACACTTTTCTGCCGCCAGAAGCCTCCATTCCCGAGAGATCCAATCTTGGAGCCTTTTCCGGTAATCTGCCGGGGGGCGATCACGGAGGGCATCTACATCAACTCCATTGCCCCTCCAATGATGCGTGAGTAGTTCACCATAGACCTATGGTTCCACAGCTAGTAGCTAGATGGGTTCTTCTCTCTCTTTGCTTCTCAATACCATGTTCTTCATGATCTTCATGGAGATCTATCCGATGTAATACTCTGTTGCGGCATGTTTGTCGAGATCCGATGAATTGTGGGTTTATATTCAGATTATCCATGAATATTATTTGAGTCTTTCCTGAATTCTTATATGCATGATTTCATATCTTTGCCAGTCTCTTCGAGTTGGTTTGGTTTGGCCAACTAGATTGGTAATTCTTGCAATAGGATAAGTGCTTAGTTTTGGGTTCAATCTTGTGGTGTCCTCACCCAGTGACAAAGTAGGGGTAGCGAGGCACGTATTGTATTGTTGACATCAAGGGTAAAAAGATGGGGTTTTCATCATATTTCTTGAGTTTATCCCTCTACATCATGTCATCTTACTTAATGCGTTACTCTGTTCTTCATGAACTTAATACTCTAGTAGGTCGGTCGATGTGTGGAGTAATAGTAGTAGATGCAGAATCATTTTGGTCTACTTGTCATGGAAATGATGCCTATATGCATAATCATTGCCTTGGATATCTTCATAATTATTCGCTTTTTCTATCAATTGCTCGACAGTAATTTGTTCACCCACTGTAATACTTGCCATCATCAGAGAAGCCATCTAGTGAATCCTATGGCCCCCGGGTCTATTTTCCATATTATACTTTCAGATCTAAAACCAAAAATACCAAAAATACTTGCTGCATTATTTTTACTTTTAGTTTTACTTTCCGTTCAAGCATCCTATTATATTTATCTCTATTAGATCTCATCCTTGCAAGTAACCGTGAAGGGATTGACAACCCCTTTATAGCGTTGGGTGCAAGAGCTTGATTCTTTGTGCAGGTACATCTATTTGTTACTCGCTTGTATCTCCTACTACATTGATACCTTGGTTCTCAAAAACTGAGGGAAATACTTATCTACTTTGCTGCATCAAACCGTTCCTCTTCACGGGAAACCAAAGCATGCTCGAGAAGTAGCACCGGTGAACAGGAAAGCTCTTTTACTTTCTCCTATTCCTTTCAAGTGTGAATGTACACTAAGATTCTTTGGAACACAAGCTACTCTTTTTTTCTTTTGGTATGCTACAGTAGTGCTCTGAGGTATGACCTACAATCCGACAACACTCACAGTATAATGGAAGTTTTTCGTACCGGACATCATACTTCTTTTTCTCAGAACTACCGAACGGAGTGAACTCTACCGCTGACTTTAGAGGCTCATGTAGTGGGATTTCTACCCGTATAACCAAATATTTCTCTACTATCATGTGGTTTCTATGGGATACAGAAATGACATCACCAAGTTGCTCCCCAAAGGACGAACCCATGCTCTCAGTTTTGAGTTCAAATGGGAGATCACGAACGTGCACCCAAAATGCCATTGCACCAAGGTCAACCTCCACCGGGTCTCCCTTGCCTTCAAGACGAACCACCGATCCTCCTCGGCAGAAAAATTGAGGACGAACGCCCCATCTTCGCTGGCCACCTCTTGGACGGTGACCGTTCCTTGCAGCCTCCATGCTGAAGATGCCTGCACGTCATGGACGATGATTCGCGTGCTTACTTGGAAGGGCGACAAGAGCCGCCCCACCACCAGGAAGCCACTGATCACCCTCCTCGCAGCCTCCATGTCGATTATCAGGGTCGATCCATCACCGTGGGGGCGCCTCGACGCTGACTTTCCCTTACTATCAGGGGTCTTGGCCGGAGCAGGGTCCATCCCAACTTTGCATGAACTTTATAATAAATATATTTATTTTAAGATGAATGGAGTGCAAGTTAAGAATAATTAATTTCGTGCCCCTAGTTGGGTATCAAATTACAGTTTTACCCCTAGTTTCCAAAAAACCTCGGTTCTGTCCAAGTCACTTCGCCGCTCTTATACTTTTGCCCTTTGATTGCTTGATCATCACTTTGAAAACTTAATAATAAATTCATACTAACTCAGAAAAATACAAATAAGTTGTAAAATATTGAGAGAAACAATACCCACATGTGCATGTCATTTGATTTCATGATAAAAGTGTTGGAAAGTCCCCATCTTAGTTTGAGCTCATATGATCTCAACATGAACCCTAAAATCTGAAAAAACAAAAGTTCAACAAATATAAACAAAACTTGGTGGCAAACAATGATACATGGTTAGAGTGCTTGCCAAGCTTAATGGGGGAATGCCATTTTTGGAAGTCGTGGCAAAAAAGACGATATCGGTGCTCCAAAACAAAAGCATTTTGGAGTGCTGATTTTTTTGCCACGGCTTCCATGAATTTCATTCTCGAATGAAACTTGGCAAGTACTCAGAACATTGGTCAATGTTTGCCACCAACACAAATAAGAACTTTTTTTATTTCTCCTTTATTTGTTTTGGATTTTATTGTTCATGTTCAGATCATATGAGCTCAGACTGAGGTGGGGACTTCTGAAAACTTTTGTCATGAATGCAAATGACATGCATAGATGGGTGACATTTTTCTAGACATTTTGATATATTATTTTATTTTCTAAGTTGGTATGAATTAGTTATGAAGTTTTCAAAGTGAAAGTCAAACATTCAAAGGGAAAAAGCATAAGAGGAGCAAAATGGTTTGAGCAGAATCAAGGGTTTTTGGAAAGTAGGAGTAACACTCTCGAGTGGGACCCGACTAAGGGCATAAAATTCATTTGTTGGAAATATGCCCTAGAGGCAATAATAAATTAGTGATTATCATATTTCCTTGTTCATGATAATCGTTTATTATCCATGCTATAAATTGTATTGATCGGAGACTTAGATGCATGTGTGGATACATAGACAAAACCATGTCCCTAGTATGCCTCTAATAGACTAGCTCGTTGATCAAAGATGGTTAAGGTTTCCTAGCCATGGACATGAGATGTCATTTGATAACGGGATCACATCATTAGGAAAATGATGTGATGGACAAGACCCAAACTACAAACGTAGCATATGATCGTGTCAGTTTATTGCTACTGTTTTCTGCATGTCAAGTATATGTTCCTATGACCATGAGATCATGCAACTCACGGACATCGGAGGAGTGCCTTGTGTGTATCAAATGTCGCAATGTAACTGGGTGACTATAAAGGTGCTCTATAAGTATCTCCGAGGGTGTCTGTTGAATTGGCATGGATCAAGACTGGGATTTGTTACTCCGTGTGACGGAGAGGTATCTCAGGGCCCACTCGGTAATACAACATCACAATAAGCCTTGCCAGGAATGTGACTAAGTGTTAGTCACAGGATCTTTTATTATGGAACGAGTAAATAGACTTGCCGGTAACGAGGTTGAACTAGGTATGGAGATCCCGACGATCGAATCTCGGGCAAGTAACATACCGAAGAACAAAGGGAACATCATACGGGATTAACTGAATCCTTGACATAGAGGTTCGACCGATAAAGATCATCGTAGAATATGTAGGAACCAATGTGGACATCCAGGTCCCGCCATTGGTTATTGACCGTAGAGGTGTCTCGGTCATGTCTACATAGTTCTCGAACCCGCAGGGTCTGCACACTTAAGGTTTGGTGACGTTTCGGTAGTATAGAGTTATGTATGGTGGTGACTGAAGGTTGTTTGGAGTCCCAGATGAGATCCCGGACATCACGAGGAGCTCCGGAATGGTCTGGAGGTAAAGGTTCATATATAGGAAGTCCTATTTTGGTCGCCGGAAAAGTTTCGGGCTAATCGGTAATGTACCGGGAGTGCCGGTAGTGTACCGGGAGACCACCGGGAGGGGTATTTCGACCCAAGAAGCTTCATGGGCTGTGGGAGAGTAAATACCAGACTTTTGTGGGCTGGTGGAAGTCCCACACAAGGCCCATGCGGCTGGGAGAAAAAGCCCAAAGGGAAAAAGGTGGGAAAAGGCCAAAAAAGGAGGAATCCTAGTCCTACTAGGATTGGAGGAGGAGTCCTCCTCTCCTCCCCACTTTGGTCGACCCAAGGGCTGGATTTTTGGCAGCCAAGACTCCTCCTCCTCTCCTCCTATATATACTAGAGGATTTTAGGGTTTTGGCACAGAATTTTCAGCCACGTGCTACCCGTTCCTCTAGTGCATAGTTTCTCCTCTAGATCGGTTTTCTGCAGTGCTTAGGCAAAGCCCTGCCGGAATTGTTCCACCACAATCACCGGGGCACCGTCACGCTGCTAGTTAACTCTTCTCCCTCTTCACTTCCTCTTGCTGGATGAATATGGTGGAGATCGTCATCAAGCTGCACGTGTGCTGAACGCGGAGGTGCCGTCTGTTCGGCGCTAGATCGGAAGGACCGTGAACAAGATCGCGAGACGGTTCGTGATGAGTTCACGGGACGGATCATGATGAGATCGCGGGATGGATCGTGATGAGATCGCGGGACGGATCGTGATGAGTTCGCGGGACGGATCGTGATAGGATCGCGGGACGGATCGTGATGTGATCGCGGGACGCTCGGCGATCTGGATCGCGAAGATGTTCGACTACACCAACCGTGTTTCTTAACGCTTCCCGCTTAGCGATCTAAAAGGGTATGTAGATCCACTCTCCCTCTCGTAGATGCTCATCACCATGGATAGATCTTGCGTGTGCGTAGGAAATTTTTTGTTTCCCATGCAACGTTCCCCAAAAATGGCATCATGAGCTAGGTCTATGTGTAGATGAGATCTCGAGTAGAACACAAAGAGTTTGTGGGCGTTGATGCTTAGATTGCTTCCTCCCTTGGTCGGATTTTGGTTCAGCGGTATTGTGAGATGAAGCGGCCCGGACCAACATTACTCGTACGCTTACGAGAGACCGGTTCCCTCGCCCGCAACTTGTTGCATAGATGGCTTGCGGGTGCCAGTTTCTCTCACTTTAGTTGGATCGGATTCGACAAAGGCGGTCCTTGAGAAGGTTGAAAAGCAACTAGTGTATCACCGTTGTGGTTTTTGCGTAGATGAGAATTGTTCTTGCTAGATACCCATAGCAGCCACGTAAAACATGCAACAACAATTAGAGGACGTCTAACTTGTTTTTGTAGGGTATGTTGTGATGTGATATGGCCAATTACATGATGTGATATATGTGATGTATGAGATGATGATGTGATGTATAGAATTTCACGACTTGCATGTTGATGAGTACGACAACCGGCAGGAGCCATAGGGTTGTCTTTAATTATTGTATGACCTGCGTGTCAATCATTAAGCGATATGTAATGCTTTATTTTATCGCTAAACGATAGCAATAGTAGTAGAAGCATGCAGGGCGTGACAACCTCGATGGCAACATGTTGATGGAGATCATGGTGTCATGCTGGTGACGATGAAGATCATGCCGGTGCTTTCAAGATGGAGATCTAAAGCACAAGTTCATGGCCATATCATGTCACTTATGAATTGCATGTGATGTTAATCCTTTTATGCACCTTGTTATGCTTAGTACGACAGTAGCATTATAAGGTGATCCCTCACTTAAATTTCAAGATAAAATTGTGTTCTCCCCGAGTGTGCACCGTTGTGAAAGTTCGTCGTGTTGAGACACCACGTGATGATCGGGTGTGATAGACTCTACGTTCACATACAACGGGTGCAAGCCAGTGTTGCACGCGCAGAACACTCGGGTCAAACTTGACGAGCCTAGCATGTACAGACATGGCCTCGGAACACAAGAGACCGAAAGGTCGAACATGAGTCATATAGTACATATGATCAACATGATGATGTTCACCATTGTAACAACCTCAACTCACGTGATGATCGGACTTGAGTTGGTGAATTTGGATCATGTATCACTCGGATAACCGGAGGGATGTCAATTTGAGTGGGAGTTCTTAAGTAATATGATTAATTGAACTCATTATCATGAACATAGTCAGTAGTGTCTTTGCAAATTATGTTGTAGATTACTTGCTCGCGCTGTAGCTCCCTTGAATTTTCATATGTTCCTAGAGAAATAGAGTTGAAAGATGATGGTAGCATGATTGCGGATTGGATCCGTGATCTGAGGATTGTCCTCGTTGCTGCACAGAAGGCTTATGTCCTTAATGCACCGCTCGGTGCGCCAACCCCTCTAGCGTCGTCTGTAGATGTTGTGAGCATCTGACAGGTACGTGCTGATGACTACTTGATAGCTTAGTGCGTCATGCATTACGGCTTAGAATTGAGGCTTCAAAACGTTTTTGAACGTCACGGAACATATGAGATGTTCTAAGAGCTGAAATTAGGATCTCAGGATCGTGCCCGTGTTGCGAGATATGAGATCTCCGACAAGATTCTTTGTCTGCAAGATGAACGAGAATAGCTCAATCGTTGAGCATGTGCTCAGATTGTCTGGGTGCTACAATCACTTGAATCGAGTGGGAGTTGATCTTCCAGATAAGATAGTGATTGATATAGTTCTCCAAGTCACTGTCACTAAGCTACTAGAACTTGGTGATGAACTATAGAATGCTAGGGATAGAAATAATGATCCCTGAGCTGTTCGCGATGTTTGACACAGCGAAGGTAGAAATCGAGAAGGAGCGTCAAGTGTTGATGGTTAGTCAAAACCACTAGTTTCGAGAAGGGCAAGAGCAAGGGGGGAAACTTCATGGATAGCAAGTCAGTTGCATCTCCAGTAAAGCAACCCAAAGTCTAACCCAAACCCGATACTAAGTGCTTCGATTATGAGGAGAGAGGTCACTGAAGCGGAACAACCCTAGATACTTGGTAGATAAGAAGGCTGGCAACGTCGACAAAATTATATTTGATATACGTGTTATTGATGTGTACCTTGCTTGTACTCCTAGTAGCACCTGGGTATTGGATACCGGTTCGATTGCTAAATGTTAGTAACTCGAAATAAAATCTACGGAATAAACGGAGAACTAGCTAAGTGTGAGGTGATGATGTGTGTTGGAAATGTTTCCAAGGTTGATGTGATCAACATCGCACTCTCTCTCTACCTTCGAGATTAGTGACGACCCTAAATAAATGTCATTTGGTGTTTTTGCGTTGAGCATGAACGTGATTAGATCATGTTCATTGCAACACGGTTGTTCATTTAAATTATAGAATAATGGTTAATCTATTTACATGGATAATACCTTCAACGGTCATGCACCCAGTAAGAATGGTTTGTTGAAACTTGATCGTAGTAATACACATGTTCATAACATTAATGCCAAAAAGATACAAAGTTAATAATGATAGTACCACATGCTTGTGGCACTGCCGCTAAATGTCATATTGGTATAAAGCGCATGAAGAAACTCCATGCTGATGGATCTTTGGACTCATTCGATTTCGAATCGGTTGAGACATGTGAACCATGCCTCTTGGTCAAGATGACTAAGGACCCCATTTTCTGTTTTGATGAAGCGGGCAAGTGATTTATTGGAAATGATACATGTTGATGTATGCAATCCAATGAGTCTTGTAGCGTGCGGTGAATATCGTTATTTTCTTACCTTCACTTATGATTTGAGTAGATATAGTGTATATTTACTTGATGAAACACAAGTCTGAATCGTTTGAAAGGTTCAAGCAAATACAGAGTGAAGTTTTAAGATCATCGTGACAAGAAGATAAAAATGTTTGCGATATGATTGTGGAGGTGAATATCTGAGTTACGAGTTTGGCATACAAATTTAGACAATGTGAGAATTGTTTTCACAACTCACGCCACCTGGAACACCATAGTGTGATGGTGTGTCCGAACGTCATAGTCGTGCTCTATTGGATATGGTGCATGTTGTGATGTCACTTATCGTTTTGTTACTATAATTTTGGGGTTATGCATTAGAGACAACTATATTCACTTTAAATAGGGCACCATCTAAATCCGTTGAGATGACACCGTGTGAATTTTGGTTTGATAGAAACCTAAGCTGTCATTTCTTAATGCTTGGGGCTACGATGCTTGTGTGGGAAATGTTTTCACCTAATGAGCTCGAACCCAAAGCGAACAATTGCATCTTCATAGAATACCCTAAGAACAGTTGGGTGAACCTTCTATCTCAGATCCAAGCATAAAATGTTTGTTGCTAAAAATGGGTCCTTTCTCGAGAAAGGGTTTCTCTTGAAAGAATTGAGTGGGAGGAGGATAGAACTTGATGAGGTTATTGAACCTCTGCTTCAACCAGAAAGTAGCGCAACACAGAAAGATGTTTTTGTAAAGCCTACGCCAGTTGAAGAGGAAGTTAATGATGATGATCATATAGCTTCGGATCAAGTTACTATCGACCTACAAGGAAAATATAACTTGATGAGGTTATTGAACCTTCACTTCAACCAGAAAGTGGCGAACGCAGAAAGATGTTTCTGTGAAGACTACATCAGTTGAAGAGGAAGTTAATGATGATGATCATGAAGCTTCGGATCAAGTTACTATCGAACTTCGTAGGTCGACAAGGATGTGTACTGCTACTAAGCGGTACGACAACCCTGTCTTGGAGGTCACATTGTTGGACAACGATGAACCTACGAACTATGGAGAAGCGGTGATGGGCCCGGAAACCAACAAATGGTTAGAGGCCATGAAATCCGAGAAAGGATCCATGTATGAAAACTAAGTATAGACTTTGGTGGACTTGCTCGTTGGACAGCAGGTCGTTAAGTACAAATGGATCTTTAAAATGAAGACAGACGCTGATGGTAAATGTTACCATTTGTAAAGCTTGACTTGTTGCAAAGTAGTTTACGACAAGTTCAAAGAGTTGACTACGATGAGACTTTCTCACTCGTAGCGATGCTGAAGTCTGTTGGAATTATGTTAGCAGTTGCTGCATTTTTCAATTATGAAATCTGGCAGATGGATGCCAAAACATCGTTTCCTTCCTTAAGGAAAGGTTGTATGAGATACAACCAGAAGGTTTTGTCAGTCCTAAGGATGCTAAAAGATGTGCGAGCTTCAGTGATTCTTCTATGAACTGAAGCAAGCATCTCGGAGTTGGAATATACACTTTGATGAGGTGATCAAAGTTTTTGAGTCTATACAAAGTTTACGAGAAACTTGTATTTGCAATAAAGTGAGTGGGAGCACTATATGCTTCAGCCATAGGCTCTATCATGTATGCAATGCTGTGCACAAGACCCGATGTCAGTCGTGCCATAAGTATGGCCAGAAGGTTTCAAAGTGATCCTGGAATGGAGCACTGGATAGCGGTCAAGATTATCCTTAGTAACTAAAAGACTAAGGAGATGTTTCTTGATTATGGAGGTGATAAAGAGTTCATCGTAAAGAGTTACGTCGATGCAAGCTTTAACACGAATCCGGATGACTCGTAGTAGCAATCTGGATACGTATAGTGGAGCAGCCATTTGGAATAGTACCAAGTGGAGTGTGGTAGCAGTGTTTACGGTTTGACATAGAAATTTGCAAAGTACACACGGATCTGAATGTCGCAGACCCGTTGACTATAAGACCTCTCTCACATGCAAAGCATGATCGAGCCCCAGAACTCATTGGGTGTTAGATTCATAACAATGCGAATCACATGGTGATGTGAACTGATTATTGACTCTAGTGCAAGTGGGAGACTGTTGGAAATATGCCCTAGAGGCAATAATAAATTAGTTATTATCATATTTCCTTGTTCATGATAATCGTTTATTATCCATGCTATAAATTGTATTGATCGGAGACTTAGCTACATGTGCGGATACATAGACAAAACCATGTCCCTAGTATGCCTCTAATAGACTAGCTCATTGATCAAAGATGGTTAAGGTTTCCTAGCCATGGACATGAGATGTCATTTGATAACGGGATCACATCATTAGGAAAATGATGTGATGGACAAGACCCAAACTACAAACGTAGCATATGATCGTGTCAGTTTATTGCTACTGTTTTCTGCATGTCAAGTATATGTTCCTATGACCATGAGATCATGCAACTCACGGACATAGGAGGAGTGCCTTGTGTGTATCAAACGTCGCAACGTAACTGGGTGACTATAAAGGTGTTCTATAGGTATCTCCAAGGGTGTCTGTTGAATTGGCATGGATCAAGACTGGGATTTGTTACTCCGTGTGACGGAGAGGTATCTCAGGGCCACTCGGTAATACAACATCACAATAAGCCTTGCAAGCAATGTGACTAAGTGTTAGTCACGGGATCTTGTATTACGAAACGAGTAAAGAGACTTCCCGGTAACGAGGTTGAACTAGGTATGGAGATACCGATTATCGAATCTCGGGCAAGTAACATACCGAAGAACAAAGGGAACATCATACGGGATTAACTGAATCCTTGACATAGAGGTTCGACCGATAAAGATCTTCGTAGAATATGTAGGAACCAATGTGGACATCTAGGTCCCGCCATTGGTTATTGACCGTAGAGGTGTCTCGGTCATGTCTACATAGTTCTCGAACCCGCAGGGTCTGCACACTTAAGGTTTGGTGACGTTTCGGTAGTATAGAGTTATGTATGGTGGTGACCAAAGGTTGTTCGGAGTCCCGGTTGAGATCCCGGACGTCACGAGGAGCTCCGGAATGGTCCGGAGGTAAAGATTCATATATAGGAAGTCCTATTTTAAAAGTTTCGGGCTAATCGGTAATGTACCGAGAGTGCCGGTAGTGTACCGAGAGACCACTGGGAGGGGTATTTCGACCCAAGAAGCTTCATGGGCTGTGGGAGAGTAAATACCAGCCTTTTGTGGGCTGGTGGAAGTCCCACACAAGGCCCATGCGGCTGGGGGAAAATCCCAAAGGGAAAAAGGTGGAAAAAGGCCAAAAAAAAGGAGGAATCCTAGTCCTACTAGGATTGGAGGAGGAGTCCTCCTCTCCTCCCCACTTTGGTCGACCCAAGGGCTGGATTTTTGGCAGCCAAGACTCCTCCTCCTCTCCTCCTATATATACTAGAGGATTTAGGGTTTTGGCACAGAATTTTCAGCCACGTGCTACCCGTTCCTCTAGTGCATAGTTTCTCCTCTAGATCGGTTTTCTGCAGTGCTTAGGCGAAGCCCTGCCGGAATTGTTCCACCACCATCACCGGGGCGCCGTCACGCTGCCGGTGAACTCTTCTCCCTCTCCACTTCCTCTTGCTGGATCAAGACGGTGGAGATCGTCATCAAGCTGCACGTGTGCTGAACGCGGAGGTACCATCTGTTCGGCGCTAGATCGGAAGGACCGTGAACAAGATCGCGAGACGGTTCGTGATGAGTTCACGGGACGGATCTTGATGAGATCGCGGGACGGATCATGATGAGATCACGGGACAGATCGTGATGAGTTCGTGGGATGGATCGTTATTGGATCGCGGGACGGATCGTGATGTGATCGCGGGACGCTCGGCTATTTGGATCGCGAAGATGTTCGACTACACCAACCGCATTTCTTAACGATTCCCGCTTAGCGATCTACAAGGGTATGTAGATCCACTCTCCCTCTCGTAGATGCTCATCACCATGGATAGATCTTGCATGTGCGTAGGAAAATTTTTGTTTCCCATGCAATGTTCCCCAACATCATTATTCCTACAATTTAATGGGTTAACTATGGGAGTTAGAGCCCGAAGAATCAACATAGGCAAACCAAGAAAGTGCAACTGTTGATATAGACTTAGAATCTAGATAAGGTATGTAGTTTTTTTGTGGGCTGAGGATCTAGATAAAACTAGCTAAATACTCGTGTGTTAATATGGAAAAGATAATTATTTGGACTTTTATGAACACACATGCCAAGAAGATAAATTGTACTCGATCACCATGACTACCGTTGGAATCCTAAAAGACCATTGTTTTAAGAAGAAAAATAGTTTTATCCATTTTCTCTAAGAGCATTTTTTTAAAGTTACATACCATGATACACATAGTAGGGTCAACATGTAACAGCTCGAGACCGACGTTTCAGAAGATTTCCCTTTTATTCCATTGTCATCATGCGATTCGTTTGGTTGTCGCATTCATCATCGCATCATTCGCATCATCTGCATAGCATCATCACTCGTTTTTGAAAATTTGCATCCGTTCGTAGTTGCCAGGTTCTCTCCGTTCGTGTCATCGGCTGTTTCGAGACCAACCACACATGCATGCGCCCACAACATCGATAAAATATTGTTTTTAAAGTACGTATGAAATATTTTCGGATTGGGTCGAAAGTTGCCGTGCGGTCTCGTTATATTGTAAATAGACCGCGTGCCAAATTTCATCGCAATCACAGGTCGTTTGATACCCGGACAATCAATCGCGCCAGCGTAGTATCAGACGTTTTCTAGGTTTTAAAACTCCGTGTCGGACCGCACCACCTCCCTCTCTTCTAACCCCACACCCCCTCTCCACTGTCCATTAGCCCAGCCTAACCCTTCCCCTCCAATCGGAATCTTTCGATCATGATGTAACGACCATAGGCAACCCTTCTATTTTTCCTCCTCTATATATATAGTAGACAACCATAATTTCTAGGAAGGTGTCCCATCCATTTCCTATCCATCGCCACTCTGCACCTTCCTCCTCGGGATCGTCCCGATCCAACTCCACCTGAAGCTGACACCTTCTCCTCCTCGATTTCGACAGCAAGCCAACCAGTCACCAGATCCTCTCATCGCTCGAGCCACCTCCTTCCCTGCCCTAGACGCGTCCAGCGCCCGAAGCTCCCTGCGTCCGCACGCCCATAGTGCCGGCCGCCCGAGACCTGCCGCGCCAGAGCCATCCAATCCTTGCCGATTCCTCACCGCCGGCAAGATTCGTCAAAGGTGAGCTCCGTCAGCCCTCCTCTTCCCTCTCTTTTCTCGTCTGGTTCATCTCCTTCCCCTGAACTCGAACAACTTGTCCCATCTTCTCCTGCAGGTCAGCGCCACGGCCACCCGAAGGTGCCGCCGGCCAATCCCTCGCTTCCTCTGCTTCATCCTGAGCTCGTCCCCGCCGCTTCAATCTCCAGCAAGCTTCCCCGGTGACCAGGAAACCATGGCCATGGCAGGCTATGATGGGCCTCCAAGGAGCTGCCATGGAGCGTCGCTGCCGTCCTTCCCAGGCCAGTGCCCCGCCGCATCGTCCTCTCCTTCTTCCTCTCTCTTTTTCTCCCCTCTGAAATTCCTCTCTGTTCCTCTGTACAGCAGCCCCGCCATGGCCACCACGAGCTCCGGAACGCACCAGGCCTCCTCATCACCGAGAATGGATTCTAATGGCCGGATCTGGGCATTCCTAGCCTCCCCGATGCACACACACACGTACACATCCAGCCTCGGCGAAGCAAGCTGTTGCGGGGTTCGGGTTGAGCATGCCCCGCCGTGGCCACAAAGGGATTCGCCTCTGTTCTTTAGGTGTTTTTGGTTCAGATCCGTCGCAATGCATTATGTCTAATAAAGTCCGGTGTCCATCATCAGTAGAAGCATAGCTCAGCTGGTTCACAGCACTGGATCCTTCCCAAGCGTCCAGAATCGATTCCCCAAGGATGCACCTTCTATCAACATTTTTTTGCCTCAAGTTGTTGTTTCTCCTTTGTTAAGTTCTCGAGCCCTGGTCATGCCATAAGTACAGAGCTAGCTCTCTTGTCAGCGCTAAGTATCCACAGCTAGGAGGTCCTGGGTTCAAAACCAGGTAGCCCCCATTTTGACACTGTTTTGAATTCTTTTGCATATATTAAAGAAACCGCTCAATTTTTAGCAAAATGTTGCATTTTCAAAATTCATATGAATTCAGCCGTGTATCGGATTAAAATAATTTATGTATGTAAAATGCTTAAATTTTCATGAACTTCCATAATATCCAACTTTCACCTATGTTAAAAATATTTAAAATTGTTGTTTGCATCATTTTGCAAATGTCATGCTAAAACGGTTTTCATCATGTCTAAATAACTGTAGCTCCGATTAAAATGTTTTACGTATGTAACTTGACTGGAAAAACGTGTAGGATCTCATGGCACACTTTATTTTCATGTTTAACAAATAAAAAATATGCTTAATTCAGATCTGGACAGAATTCGTAATTTGCACATGGGGTCGGTTCGGAAATGTTATATGTTGTTTCTGACCTCATTTTAGATGCCTAGATTGAGTAGTTTATTTATGCTTCACCTCTTGCCATGTTCCAACATTTAATATTGTCGTGTACCTAACGGGAATGAACTAAGTATTTCAAATGTGGAGTTTTGTCAATATTGAGCTTCACTTAATGTGTAGGAGTTGATTGATGTGCTTTGCCATGCCTTGCATAATTAAATGGACATGAATCATATTGGTTTGCGCATCATGTCATGTATATGTTGTCACGTATCGTGTGTTGATTGTTTGTTCCGAATTGCTTCTTCTCGATAGAGTTCCGAAAACGTTCGGAGCGTGAGGATCGTTCGTCTACTTCACAAATCACCTGCTTCACGGACTCGTTCTTCTTACAAGCGGGATATCACGCAAGATGACACATTTTCCCTGGATACCACTACTATCATTGCTATACTAGTTGTCCTGCTTTTATCGTTATGTCTCGCTACCTACCACTTGTTTGTCAAGCCTCCCAACATTGCCATGAAAAGCCTCTAACCCTTCACCTTCCCAGCAAACCTTTGTTTGGCTACGTTACCGCTTGCTTAGCCCTTCTTATAGCATTTCTAGCTGCAGGTACCATTGCTTCCATGTGTCAACATGGACATTCTTTTGTTATCATAATATTATTGCTATTTAATTTAATGCACATATATACTTGGTAAAGGGTGGAAGGCTTGGACTTTTGCTCGGTGTTTTGTTCCACTCTTGCCGTCCTAGTTACTTGTGAACCGGTGTTATGTTCCATAATTGAGCGCTCCTAACATGCTCGGGGTTGTTATGGGGACCCCCTTGATTTTTGTTTTAGGATAAAACTTGTTTGGCAAGGCCCAACATTGGTACTACATTTGCCCAACATAATAATATTGAACACTGTTTCTAAAGCATAGGGCGTCATGAACCCGAGGAGTAATTTAACATAATACAGGGGGGCAGTGTTGCTGGTGCTGGTCCAAAATAGAGCCACTTGTAGGGCCAGCCGGGGCAACTCGGACGATTTCTATCTGGACACCGTACGTACCGTTCATCCGGTTGTGCCCTGAGAACGAGATATGCGACTCCTATCGGGATTGTCGGCACGTCCGGCGGCCTTGCTGGACTTGTTTTAGCTTTCTCGAACGTCTTGCGCATGGGATTTTGACGACACTTCGGGCTATCTCGAAGTTGAGATTTTCCATCGGGATTCCGCAAATACTACGGGTGATTCCGCGATTGAGGAATTCCAACACGATGTGTGGTTAATTTGTGATGAATGAGTTGGAACATCCCTGTAGGGTTAAATCTTTCGGAAAGCCATTCCCGTGGTTATGTGGCAACTTTGAAACTTTCTTTAACACTCAGTCATAGTAAACTTGAAGTAAACTCTAATAAAATACACCAACTGTGTGCGTAACCGTGACTGTCTCTTCTCGTGAGTCCTTATCTGAGAGAGAACATGATGGGGTTATGTTTGACGTAACTAGGTGTTCAGGATCAGTTAGTGATCATTACTAGTTCATGTCCGTTATGCGTAGACCACCATACTTTACTTTCTGTATTCGTAAGTTAGCCACTCAAATAAATGCTTAGTTGCTTGCTGCACCCTCACTACTTAACCATACCTCACCCATTAAGCTTTGATAGTCTTGATACCCTTGGAAATGAGATTGCCGAGTCCATGTGGCTCACAGATTACTACAACAATAGTTGCAGGTACAGGTAATGTGATGATTTGATGTGAGCGCAATGCTTGTTTGATTTGGAGTTCTTCTACTTCATCATCGATCTAGGATGGGTTCCAGGCGGCAGCCTGGGATAGCAAGGATGGGTGTCATTTTGTCCTTTGATTTCATCTGTAGTTGGACCCTGCTCTTCTGTATGATGTTTGAATATGGTGTTGTATTGATGTGATCTTGATGTAGCTTGTGGAGAGTGTAAGCTAATTCCATATACTCATCTCTTATGTACATGTACTTGTAATGATATCCATTCTTGCGAAACGACGAGATGCGTTTCTATCCTTGTTGAGGCCCTCGTGCCAAAATAAGGATATGATCGCATCTTGGGCATGACAAGTTGGTATCAGAGCCAGGTTCCGACCTAGGAGCCCCCTTGATTGATCGAACTTGGCCGAGTCGAGTCTTGTGAAAAAAATATTTTGAGTCTAGTTATATATCGGAGAGTAGGATTCTTTTATTCCTCTTCTATACTCTGGTGAGGAATTACGACTTAGGAATTTTAATTCTACTCCTCTTCTCGCTCAAATTTTTTTTAGGATCATGCGTATATTTTGGAATCTATATGATTCCGTTGTGACGAAGTTCTATACTTGGTGCGTCCTGTTACCGAGGAGTAGAGCTCCAGGGGATTCTTGACACATCGTATCGTTTAGTTTCCTTAGTATCTCAAGACGAAGGATGTTCGAAATTACTTTAATACTTTTCGTGGCGAGATAAGACTAGAGTCACCCAATGCTGGGGAGGCGTCCAGGGTACTACCATGTTTGGTATCGTTGTGTTTTTGAGGGTCCGAGATAAATGGAGTTCCAAAGCCTCTGGTTATGTGTTAACGGATGGATACAGCTGGAGTGTAGGGCTTGTTAGTTGTG
The DNA here is from genome assembly GCA_022496015.1 of Hordeum marinum. Taxonomy (NCBI): domain Eukaryota; kingdom Viridiplantae; phylum Streptophyta; class Magnoliopsida; order Poales; family Poaceae; genus Hordeum; species Hordeum marinum. Next base: position 259,159,989 of record CM039674.1, on the reverse strand, counting down.
TGAGATATTTTGCCTCCCTGTATCCCCAACATCCGATTACACAACCAAAGATTTCGGAAGTTCTTAGGTGGGAATTCAAGTAGGTACCTAGGATTATCTTTCCAACAAGTGCATAATGGGTATGTATTTGTTCTGGCTTGTTTCGTAAGCCTCATCCTTTGTTTGTTTTTGAATATGGTAATTCGAGTTGCTTCGATGTCAAGTGGTGAATTCATATATTTTCTAAGTAGTGTTCTCATATTTTATGGGAATGCTAATCCTTCTGTTCAACTGGAGTTGTCATGATATTCTTTTCAACCGGTGCGCTCCTCTTGATGATATTCAATCATCTCCAATATTTGCAAGGTCAATCCTCATGTTTCTTTCCGGAGTTCTTTCATCCGTCCTAAGTTGTCTTTGTTTTTCCCCACCCTCCCGCCCTTTTTCTTCAATGATTAAATTCTCATCCAAATGTCTTTCTTTTCATCGATGCTTCCGCTATCTTTTCTTTTGTATCGTATCGGGTGATTCATTGTGAAGATCATCAAGTGATTTGAATTCATCTTTTCCTTATTCTTGTTTTCTTCCCCGGTGGATTCAGTTCAAGCTCTTGGTGTTCATCATATACTTTTCATTCTCTAAATGCTTCCTCGTGTTGGAATTCTTTATCAAGCCTCTCTTGGTTTTCATATCTCCCTGTTCTATCCAGAGTGCTGAAGATATCTTAGAAGATCTTGTTCTCATTCAATCCTTTCAAATTATTTCGAGGTTCTCACCTCATCAAATTTTCATTCATACCGGTGCAATCCCCCTTCTAAGCAATTGTATCAACGGTGGTTTCCTTTCAGTGGGCCCATAACCCACAGGTTTTTCCCTAGGATCTTGCCTGGCTCTTCTAATCTTTTCCGGAGATCTCAAGTTCTTTTCAAATATGACGTAAGAACGATTTTCATCAGTCATATTCCTTCTCCAAGATTGTTTCTAAATCATTTTCATCATTGGCTCAACCTTTCCTTATTCATTATTCTGGAGTGTCTAAATAATTCATGGTGTTGCTTCTCGTCATTATTCTCAGTATTGAAGACCGAAGGAGAGTTTCTCTTAATCTTGGTCCGTTCTCTTGAAGATTGTCATCTCATCTCGATGCTTTCCTCTCAATTGTTTCCATTCATGAGAGATTTTCTCCCATATCTATCCGGTGCATTCAGAGTTGTTTCATTTCTTGATTCTCCGAAGGTCATCATTTCAGAAGATTTCTTCGTTCTCAGCTTTCAGCTTTCGTTCTCAAATTCTTCTCAATTGTTGTTTCTTCGTTCGTCTCTCAATTATTTCGGTGCTTCGGTCAAGTTTCATGCTAGGAGAATCGTGATCTCTTCATTCTTAGGTATCTTCATTCAATCGTAGTATCCTCATTCGTTTGTGAATTCTTACAGGTGTTTCATTCAAGACGTCTTCAAGTTTGTGATCTCTCCCTCTCTCTCTCTCTCTTCAATTCCTTCCAAGAAGAATAAGTGGTGTGAGAAATCTGTTGCTTGTCATCAATTTAACTTGATGCAGGATAATCATAACATAATTCTTATTATTGTTTCATCAAGGTGATTTCAATCCTTCTTTTGGAGTTCATGATATCAAATTCTCGATGTTAAAGTTCTTAATCTCTTTTTTGGGACCTCAAGTTTTCTCAAGTATCTCATCACGAAGCTTCATCTAAACCATTGCAAGATGATAATATTATTCTTCTCAACCTTCATTCTTTTGACCATCATTTGTTTCCGGAGTTCTCCAAGATGTTCTTCATGGTGGTTCTTCAAGGATGTAATTCTTTCTCGAAGTGTTCTTCAAGATTATTGTTGGACAAGCTCAAGCATTCTTTTCTCGCATTTCTAAGTTCAATTCCTTCTCCATTGTGTTTTGAGATGGTGTTATTAAATTCTTGATTATGAGGAGTCTCGAAGGAAAATTGTCAAGAATAAGATAAGTAAACCCATCTTGTCTTCTCGGAGTTATCTTGGGTTGGATTTCACCTTAAGCATTTCCTAAGGATTGTTGCTATCATGTTGTCATAAATGATCCAAGTTTTCTCCTCCTCTTCTTGGTGAAAGAAGTTTTTCATCTCTTTTGCTCCCAAGCAATCCTTGTTTTATCAGTGGCTGGTTATCACCTCATTATTTTGAGATGCTGTCTATAAGCCCACAACAAGCTTATTTTTTCGTTGTTGGTTTTTCAACAACTCCGTTCAACCTATGCTTCTCAAGTTCAATGGTGTTAGAAGTTGTCATTTTCTTCTCCGTTATTTTCCTTCCAATGATCTAGTTTCCTATTCTTTTCTTCTGGAGACGTTGTCATGTTGCTCTCTTTCAACCATCATCTTGTTTTATCAAGATCATGTTCTTTCTTGCTTATTAATTTTACCGGAGTTTTGTTTTCTATGTTCAAGTTCCTTATATATTATCAATTTTGCCCCTCAATCCTACCGAAGTGCTGCCAAAATTTCATGTGAATTCTTGCTTGTTCCCCGTACCATTCTTCATCACTTTGCAACCTTCATGTTTCGTTGGTTCACACATTTGTCAAAGAAGCAACTAAGTTTCACCTCTTTCTCTTGCTCTTTCTCTTCCCCTTCTCATTCTTAGATCTCGAGACGAGATCCTCATGTAGTGTGGGAGAGTTGTAACAGCCCGAGAGCGACACTCCAGAAGATTCCCCTTTTATTCCATTGTCATCATGCGATTCATTTGGTTGTTGCATTCATCATCGCATCATTCGCATCATCTGCATAGCATCATCACTCATTTCTCAAAACTTGTATCCATTCGTAGTTGTCAGGTTCTCTTCGTTTGTGTCGTCGACCATTTCGAGACCAAACACACATGCACGCGCTCGCGACATCGATAAAATATTGTTTTTAAAGTGCATATGAAATATTATTGGATTGAGTCGAAAATTGACGTGCGGTCTGGTTATATTGTAAGTAGACCGTCTGCCAAATTTTGTCACAATCAAAGGCCGTTTGATACCCAAACGATCAACCGTAGCAACGCAGTCATCGGGTTATATATAGGATGTTTTATAGGTTTTAAAACTCCGTGCCGGGCCGCACCACCTCCCTCTCTTCTCAGCCCACACCCCCTCTCCGCAACCCATTAGCCCAGCCTAACCCCTCCCCCTGATCGGGAACTGTTCGGTCGTGATCTAACGACAATAGGTAACCCTCCTATTTTTCCTCCTCTATATATATAGTAGACAACCCTAATTTCTAGGGAGATGTCCCATCCATTCCCTATTCGCCGCCATTCCGCGCCTTCCTCTTCAGGAATGTCCCGATCCAACTCCACCTGAAGCTCACACCTTCTCCTCCTCGATTCGATAGCAAGCCAACCAGCCACCCGATCCTCTCGTCGCCCGAGCCACCTCCTTCCCTGCCCTGGACGCGTCCAGCGCCTGAAGCTCCCTACATCCCCATGCCCGTAGTGCCAGCCGCCCGAGACCTGGCGTGTCAGAGTCATCCCATCCTTGTCGATTCCTTGCCGCCGGCAAGATTCGTCGAAGGTGAGCTCCATCGCCCTCCTTTTCCCTCTCTTTTCTCTTCTGGTTCATCTCCTTCCCCTCACCTCGGACGACTTGTCCCATCTTCTCCTGTAGGTTAGTGCCACGACCACCTGAAGGTGCCGCCGGCCATATCCTCGCTGCAGCCCAACCCCTCGCTTCCTCTGCTTCATCCTGAGCCCGTCCTCGTCGCTTAAATCTCCAGCAAGCTTTCCCGGCGACCAGGAAACCACGGCCATGGCAGACTGTGATGGGCCTCCAAGGAGCCGCCATGGAGCTTCGCTACCGTCCTTCCCAGGCCAGTGCCCTACCGCCTCACCCTCTCCTTCTTCCTCTCTCTTTTTCTCCTCTCTGTAATTCCTCTCCGTTCCTCTGTATAGGAGCCCCGCCATGGCCACCATGAGCAATGGAACGCACCAGACCTCCTCATCACCGAGAATGGATTCCCATGGCCGAATCTGGGAGTTCCCAGCCTCCCCGACGCACATGCGCACGTACACATCCAACGTCGACGAAGCAAGCTACTGTGGGGTTCGGATTGGGCATGCCCTACCATGGCCACATAGGGATTCACCTTTGTTCTTCGGGTGTTTTTGGTTCAAATCCGTCGCAATGCATTATGTCCAATAAAGTCAGGTTTCCATCATGAGTAGAAGCATAGATCAGCTGGTTCACAGCACTGGATCCTTCCCAAACGATCAGTGATCGATTCCCCAAGGCCGCACGTTTTATCAACATTTGTTTATGCCTCAAGTTGTTGTTTCTCCTTTCTTAAGTTCTCGAGCCCTGGTCATGCCATAAGTATAGAGCTAGCTCTCTTGTCAGCACTAAGCATCCACAACTAGGAGATCTTGGATTCAAAACTAGGTCGCCCCCATTTTGACTCTGTTTTTAATTCTTTTGCATATATTAAAAAAACTGCTCAATTTTTAGTAAAATGTTGCATTTTCAAAATTCATATAAATTCAACTGTGCATCGGATTAAAATAATTTATGTATGTAAAATGCTTAAATTTTTATGAACTTTCGTAATATCCAACTTTCACCTGTGTTAAAAATATTTAAAATTATTGTTTGCATCATTGGACAAATGCCATGCTAAAACGATTTTCATCATATCTAAATAACCATAGCTCCGATTAAAATGTTTTACACATGGAACTTGACTGGAAAAACATGTAGGATCTCATGGCACACATTATTCTCGTGTTTAACAAATATAAAATATGCTTAGTTTAGATCTGGACAGAATTCATAATTTGCACATGGGGTCGATTCGGAAATGTTATATGTTGTTTCCGACCTCATTTAAGATGCCTAGATTGAGTAGTTTATTTATGCATCACCTCTTGCCATGTTCCAACATTTAATATTGTTGTGTACCTAACGGGAATGAACTAAGTATTTCAAATGTGGAGTTTCGTCAATATGCAACTCGTTGCATATTGAGCTTCACTTAATGTGTAGGAGTTGATTGGTGTGCTTTGCCATGCCTCGCATAATTAAATGGACATGAATCATATTGGCTTACGCATCATGTCATGCATATGTTATCATGTATCGTGTGTTGATTGTTTGTTCCAGATTGCTTCTTCTCGATAGAGTTCCGAAAGCGTTCGGAGTGTGAGGATTCGTTTGTCTACTTCACAAATCGCCTGCTTCACGGACTCTTTCTTCTTCCAAGCGGGATATCACGCAAGATGACACATTTCCCTGGATACCAATACTAACATTGCTATGCTAGTTGTCCTGCTTTTATCGTTATGTCTCGCTACCCACCACTTGTTTGTCAAGCCTCCCAACATTGCCATGAAAAGCCTCTAACCCTCCACCTTCCCAGCAAACCTTTGTTTGTCTACGTTACCGCTTGCTTAGCCCTTCTTATAGCGTTTCTAGCTGCAGGTGCCATTGCTTCCATGTGTCAACATGGACATTCTTTTATTACCGTAATATTATTGCTATTTAATTTAATGCACATATATACTTGGTAAAGGGTGGAATGCTTGGCCTTTTGCTCGGTGTTTTGTTCCACTCTTGCCGCACTAGTTACTTGTGAACCAGTGTTATGTTGCATAATTGAGTGCTCCTAACATGCTCGGGGTTGTTATGGGGACCCCATTGATTTTTGCTTTAGGATAAAACTTGTCTGGCAAGGCACAACATTGGTACTACATTTGCCCAACATAATAATATTGAACACTATTTCTAAAGCATAGGGCGTCATGAACCCGAGGAGTGATTTAACATAATACAGGGGGGTAGTGCTGCTGGTGCTGGTCCAAAATAGAGCCACTTGTAGGGCAACTCGGGGGATTTCTATCCGGCCACCGTACGTACTGCTCATCCGGTTGTGCCCTGAGAACGAGATACGCGACTCCTATCGGGATTGTCGGCACGTCCGACGGCCTTGCTGGACTTGTTTTACCTTTCTCGAACGTCTTGCGCGTGGGATTTTGATGACACTTCGGGCTATCTCGAAGTTGAGATTTTCCATCTGGAATCCGTAAATACTACGGGTGATTCCGCAGTTGAGGAATTTCAGCGCGGCGTGTGATTAATTTGTGAGTTTTGGGCTCTCCAGTGCCCCTTACTCGTGGAGAGGCAGTAGTAGCCACCCTGGCGGCGAGGCCCAGCAGGGACTTACCAGGCGCAAGCACAGGAAAATCAAGACCCCCGGCAAGACCTTGCCGGGATGACCATCAAACCTCAGGCAAAGACAAAGCCCCGGCAAGGCGAAGCCCCGGCAAGGCCCCGCCAGCGCACAGGCCAGGTGTCGTTCCGCCTGGACAGGTGTCGCTACGTCTGAAAGTGCATGTAGTCCCCATGTGTGGTTTTGGAATTTGATGACAATCCTAATGGATTAATATTTGCATTGAGTTATACATTCGAAGGATGTCCTATTTTTAATGCATGAAGAATATTGGATGAATTGAAGGATGTTTGTTCCATGATGATGCAAGAAGGACCTCGAATGAATTCTAAATGAACATCATATACATACTATTGTGCATGCATCAAGGATGATCTCAATGATGGAATGAAATATGATACAATCAAGATGAATTCCATGTGATGAACAAGATGTGATCTACGTGGAGCTCATTGAGGATCTCAGACGTTCTCATGCTTTGGCTTATGGTTTGAACCATGATGGATCAAGATCTTGAGAGAATAATTAAAGAGAAGAATTCTACATATGTCTTGAAAATATAATCATGATGAGCTCATATGTTGAGTCATGGATGATTATGTCGTCAAGCAAGTAATTCAAGTGAAGAATTCATTATGCCTCTCAAGAAACTATGTTTGTATAATGAAGCACAATAAGAAATTAATAGAGCCTTCAAGATATCAAGATTAATCATGGATCAAAGATAAATGTTTACCAAGATGAAGATCAAATATTAAACTCAAAGTTGGTCATCACACAAGCGCAAATGACATACCACATGGGATCTTGTGGTATGGTAAGTAATTGCCAATTGCACTTTGTGTACTAACCCATACTATGTGTTGTCTATATTTATGAGGGTTAGGTAATTCTCATGGGTTTGCATCAAGAGAGAGATTCCAAATGTCCATGAGAATATGATATCAAGTGTTCATGATCATGGTTGACAATGGCAAGTTCAAGATAACCACCCTAAAGGATTACATGCTTGAAGCTTGTGGATGTTCACATGATGAACAAGTGAAGATGAATATAAAGTAAGGCTTTCCACATCATGTATGGGAGATCTACTTGAAGACTTCACCAATGTATTGCCTTCAACTTAAGCCAACAAGAAACAATAACATCAAGCTCAAGTGAAAGGCTCGATTCAAAGGTATTAGTTCCTTTGACGTTAGTGGTGTGGAATGATGACAATCGAAGAAATATATTCACTCAAGAATGGATTCTCGGTAGCTATGTAGTGCAGCTCTTTTATGATTCTTGTGTTATAGGTATCTCGCACTATTAAGAGGGGATCAAAGGGTTTTGTGATGGATTTGCTCAAGTCAACATCTTCTACACACAATTCCACTCCTATCAAATTTCCTAAAGTAAAACCATATGTCAAAAAGGGTTCTCCAGTTTTTATGCTCAAAGCTTTGCATTAATTCCATCATACATTTTGTTTGATATTTGGTGGTTCTCTATGTGAGGACCTCGGGCTTTTCAATAGCTACAAAATGAGCCCAAGATCATCAAAATCGGAGTCCGTATGTAAAAGTTATGCATGTTTTACTTTTAGTATGCTGGCTGTTTATTGGGGCGGCGGAAGTTCCGGGCTTGACACCCCGGAAGTTCCGGGCTAAACAGAAAGTTTGCGAAAATATGGCCCCAAGGGAGCCCGAAAGTTCTGGGCCGAGCCAGAAGTTCCGGGGGGCAGAAGTTCCGGGCAGGTTCCGAGGCAAGTTCTGGGCTAACCAGAAAGTTTACACCACCTGCCCCAATCGGGAGCCCGGAAGTTCTGGGCAGGCCCAAAAGTTCTGGGGTACGTTTTTCTGTGCATAACGGACATATTTGGTGGGGATCTATATAAGGTACCCTTCTTCCCCAACGCGGCAGAGCTTTTGGATCTGAGATTTCCCTGTTGTTTTGAGCTCTCTCCTACTCCCCCAAGCCTCAAAGCTCCAATCCATTTTGGGAAAACTATCCCATGGATCTAGGGTTCATTTGTTGACCTTCTCCATTGTTCCTCTCCTCTTCCATCCCTGCATAGCATTAGTTGCTTTTGGTGGGATTTGAGAGAGAGGCATTTGAGCATTCTTGTGTTAAATCTCGAAGAGATTTGAGAGAGTTCTTGAGAGAGATTTCATCCAAGCATACATCCACTACTCCTCTCTCTTTTGACCAAAGCAATTTGTGATTTGAGCAAGTCTTAAGCATTTCCCCCTTGATCTTGTTACTCTTGGAGGTTCGAGACTCCTAGGCGGTAGGAGTACTCCGGTGAGGAATCAACTTGTGATTTGTCCACTGGAAAGTTTGTGAAGGGTTGGAGGCCGCCTCAAGGTCTACCACTAGTGGTTGGGAATCGCCTTCGTGGTGATATCTCAAGGAGAATAGGGTGAGCCTTCGTGGCACTGGTGTGCCTTTGTGGTGACATCCACCTCTCTAACGGTGACTAGCTTCCCTCCAAGGAAGTGAACATCGGGATACATCCTCGTCTATGTGACTTTGGTTATCCCTAACCCTAACTCCTTACTTGTGGTTTAATTTGGTTACTTGAGCATGCATTCACTACATATTGTTGTCCTCATTATATTGTGTTGGCTATTTCCTTGTAAAGATTAATTATTTAGATCTACTCTCTATATTCAACAATTCATACTTGCTACTATTGATATATCGTGTGTTTACTATGAATTACTATCTTGTGTCATACACTTACATATCTTTTGATATTGCTCAAGTAAGTTTGTGTAACTTACTTGTGCTTGTTAGTAATATTGTTGTGCTCACCTCATTTAGATTAAGTTGTTGGTGCACTTAGTTAAGCCTAGTGTATTTAGGATTTGTTCTTGAAAAGTATCCTCTTAGTTTGTTTCCGCATTAGGATAAAGCCAAATCCGCAGAAGTTTTTAATAAACGCCTATTCACCCCCCCCCCTCTCTAGGCGACATTGTGGTCCTTTCAGGGTCGGTGATGGAGGGGTCTAAGCGGTGCCGATGGGACAGGCCCCTGTCCCGTCCCACAGATGGACAGAGATGCCTGACGGTGCATTAAATGCGTACGTCCTACTCCGTCAGTGTTAGGTATGATAGCATTGTAGCTCTGTACACCCCGTATACGCACTGTACGCCACTATTGGGATCCCCTTCAGAGTATAAAAGGAGGCCATGGGCGATACGGTAGAGGACTTTTGGACCTTCATACTTTTGGACTTTTAGTCTGGAGACGTCCTAGCTCACACGCGTGGTAGGTGCTCATAGCGCTCCTGTAGCTAGAGCCCTAAGAACACTAATAATACAACCAAGCAGGAGTAGGGTTTTACGCATCCTTGCGGCCTGAACCTGGGTAAAATCTCCGTGTGCTGTTCATCAGACCTGCTCTTTGCACGAGCCTTCTCCCCCGTCAAACCGAAAGGGGTCGCTCCAATCCCATAGGTGTTCGTTCCCCACAACAGTATCCTTTAGGAAGGCTTGACTTCTTGAATTCCACATGCATTTCTCCAGGCTGAGGTAGTGAGTCATCCTCTTCCTTGGAGCTATCATCCTTTGTTTCCTTCATGTTGGAGTCTTCCTCCTCATCCGTGGCCCATACATAATGATCCACCTCTCCATAGACCTTAGGGTTTGTAATATAGTGAGCAACATAGCTCTCCCCTCTGAATCTTGAGACGACATATTTTCAGATCTGTCAGGAAAACATCACAAAACAAGAACATGGAATTTTTCCGCGATGCAGTGGTCAAAACAATCGGGGGTATATATAGAGAGATTTTTTATCTTGGGAAACAAGAATATGGAAGGAAAACGGAGTCGGGAAGCTGCCCCGGGAGGGCACAACCCACCAAGGCGCGCCAGGGAGGGCAGGCACGCCCTGGTGTATCGTGCTCACCTTGGTTGCTTTCCTATTTATTTCTTATTTCCCTAATTTTTGTAATATTCCGAAACTAACAGAAAATATTTTGGCGGATTTTTCGGAGTCCGTTTACTTGCCATATCACATACCTCCTCTTTTTCAAGATTCTGGAGTCTTCCAGAAGGTTTTTTTATGTGTTCCTCCGGTGTCATGGTTTAGATAACATTTCTTTCAGCATTAATAAGTGTACCTGAGATATAATGTTTAGATCTTGTCCATTGACCACCTTCGGGTTAGTACCTTCGACATTATTAATCTTGATAGCTCCGGAGCGATAGACCTCTTCGATAACATATGGTCCTTCCCATTTGGAAAAAATGTTTTCCTGCAAAAAATCTAAAGCGGGAGTTGTACAAAAGAACATATTCTCCAACTTTGAATTCCCTCTTTTGGATTCTTTTGTCATGCCATCTTTTAACTTTTTATTTGAATAGTGTGGCATGTTCATAAGCTTGGGTTCTCCACTCATCTAGTGAGTTAATATCAAATAACCTCTTTTCACCGGCACGTTGAAGTCATAGTTGAGTTCTTTAATTGCCCAAAATGTTTTATGTTCTAATTCTAGAGGCAATGACAAGCTTTGCCATGTACCATTTTGTATGGAGACATACCCATAGTATTTTTATAAGTTGTTCTATAGGCCCAAAGTGCATCATCTAATTTCTTAGACCAATTCTTCTTGGACCTATTGACAATTTTTTGTAATATTAGTTTTATTTCCCTATTGCTAAGTTCAACTTGACCACTAGATTGAGAATAATAGGGTGATGAAATTCGATGGTTAACGTTATATTTAGCAAGCATTTTACGAAAAACACCATGAATAAAGTGTGAACCACCATCAGTCATTAAGTATCTAGAGACTACTAGTTGCAATAGCTTCTACCCAGTTAGTAACATAATCAATAGCAACCAAAGTATGAGTATACCCATTAGAGGAAGGAAAAGGTCCCATATAATAAAAAAACCAAACATCAAATGGTTCAACAACAAGTGAATAATTCATAGGCATTTCCTGATGCTTACCGATATTACCAATTCTTTGACATTCATCACAAGACAAGATAGACTTTCAGGCACCCTTGAAGAGAGTAGGCCAATAAAAACTAGATTGCAATACCTTGTGAGTAGTTCTATCTCCCGCATGATGTCATACATAGGCTTCGGAATGACATTTCCATAGGATTTGTTCCTGTTCATGCTCAGGTACACAACGTCTAATAATACCATCTACTCCTTCTTTATGAAGATGCGAGTCATCCCAAAAGTAATGTCTTAAATCAAAGAATAAGTTTTCTTTTGTTAGTATGTGAAACTAGGTGGTATATATTTAGCAACAATGTAGTTAGCATAATCAGCATACCAAGGAGCGTTTTGAGAAACATTTATTGCAGCTAACTGTTCATCGGGGTAACTATCATCAATAGGTAGTGGGTCATCAAGAATATTTTCTAACCAAGATAAGTTATCAGCTATGGGGTTCTCAACTCCTTTGCTATCAGTGATATGTAAATCAAATTCTTGAAGCAAAAGAACCCACCTAATGAGTCTAGGTTTAGCATCTTTCTTTTCCATAAGATATTTTATAGCATCATGATCAGTGTGAATAATAACTTTGGAATCAAAGATGTAAGATCTAAATTTATCACATGCAAACACAACTGCTAAACATTCTTTTTCAATGGTAGCATAATTGCATGGTCTAGCTTCAGTAGGAGGAACGGCACAAGACCAATTATTTCCTCCTTACTAAATAATTATTTATTACGAGGTTGTATACTAAACTTGGAAAAGTTAAACTCATGAGACAAATCACCAAACTTAACACTGGTTGTTTCTATTTGGCAATTTGTCTTAGCATTAACGGTGTTCAAGAAGGGTCTACCAGAGATAATGGGACAAAAGTAATATTGTGGGGAACCAAGAACTAGAGAATCAGTAGGATAGTTTATTTTCCCACACAAGACTTCAACATCTCTAACAATCCCAAGTGGTGTGATGGTGTCTCTATTAGCAAGTTTAATAGTAACATCAATGACCTCTATTTTAGCAGGTGCTATGTCATTCATAATTTCTTGGTATAAAGTAAAAGGAATAGCACTCACACTAGCACCCATATCACATAAACCATGATAGCAATGATCTCCAATTTTAACTAAGACAACAGACATGCCAACTACGGGTCTATGTTTATCTTTTTCATCAGGTTTGGCAATTCTAGCAGCTTCATCACAGAAGTAAATAACATGTCCATCAATATTTTCTACCAAGAGATCTTTCACCATATCAACACTAGGTTCTACTTTAATTTGTTCAGAGGGCTTAGGTGCTTTAATATTACTTGTGTGAACCATAGTTGATACCTTAGCATGTTACTTTATCCTAACAGGGAAAGGTGGTTTTTCAATATAAGCAATAGGCACAAGTGGATCGAGATTGTAAATGATAGTTTCTTCTTTAGCTATGACCGGTTTGTTGATTTCCTTTTTAATAGGGGATGATATTTAAACCACTTATCCTTAGGGAGATCAACATGAGTAGCAAATGATTCACAAAAGGAGGCTACTATCTCAGAGTCAAGTCCATGTTTAGTGCTAGCCTTGTGAAAAGCATCGGTATTCATAAAGGATTTAACACAATCAAACTCAAGCTTAATACTTGACTCATTACCTATGTCGAGTTCCCAATCTTTAGAGTTGTGTTTAATTCTTTCTAAGAGATCACACTTGAATTCAATAGTCTTCTTCATAAAAGAACCAGTACAAGAAGTATCGAGCCTGGATCAATCATTATGAGAAAGCCGAGCATAAAAGTTTTGAATAATAGTTTCTCTCGAGAGATCATGATTGGGGCATGAGTATAACATTGACTTAAGACTCCCCCAAGCTAGAGCGATGTGATACGTCTCCAACGTATCTATAATTTATGAAGTATTCATGCCATGTTTATAATAATTCTATATGATTTTGGTATGATGTTATTAGAAATAACACGGACTAACATTGTTTTCAACAGAACTACCATGGTGTCGGTTTTTGTGCAGAAATAAAAGATCTCGGAATGGGCTGAAAATTCAGTATGATTTTTTGTGGACCAAAAGAGACCCCCGAAGCATTGGAGCTAGGCCAGAAGAGCCACGAGGAGGCGGCAAGCCTGCCAGGCGCGACCAGGGGGTGGCCGCGCCTAGCAGGCTTGCCAATGCCTCATGGCCCCCCTTGACGTTTGATCAACGCCAAAAATTCCTATAAATCTAGAAACCACCGAAAAGAGACCTAGATCGGGAGTTCTGCCGCCGCAAACCTCTAGAGCCACGAAAAACCAATCTTGGCCCTCTCCGGCACCTTGCCGGAGGGGGTCACCATCACCGGAGGCCATCTTCATCATCCCGGAGGGGCCATCAACGCCATGGACGCCAAGGACCAGAGGGAGAACCTCTCCCCACAGAGGGGGAGGCCATGGAGGAGGAAGCACAAGGGGGAGAATCTCTCTCTCTCCCGGTGGTGCCGAAGTGCCACCGGGGGAACCATCGCTGTGGTGATCGTCTTCATCAATATCATCTTCTCCATCACCATACTCATCTCCTTTCAGCGGTCCACTCTCCCGCACCCCGTTGTAATCCCCTACTTGAACATGGTACTTTATGCCACATATTATGATCCAATGATGTGTTGCCATCCTATGATGTTTTGAGTAGATTTATTTTGTCCTTTGGGTTGATTGATGATCTAGATTGATTTGAGTTGTATGTTTATTTTGGTGTTATCCTATGGTGCCTTCCGTGTCGCGCACACGTGAAGGATTCCCGTTGTAGGGTGTTGCAATACGTTCATGATTCGCTTATAGAGTGTTGCTTGGGTGACAGAAGCATAAACCCGAGTAAGGGGGTTGTTGTGTATGGGATAAAGGGGACTTGATGCTTTAATTCTATGGTTGGGTTTTACCTGAATGATCTTTAGTAGTTGCAGGTGCTTGCTAGAGTTCCAATCATAAGTGCATATGATCCAAGTAGAGAAATTATGTTAGCTTATGCCTCTCCCTCATATAAAATTGCAATAATGATTTCTGATCTTGTTAACAATTTCCTAGGATAATTCTGGACACCAACCCATCATTATTCCACACTCGCTATTTGTAATACATTGTAATATTATGTTAACATCATCTATTTTAATATTTTAGTTCTCTGATATCATGCAAAGCTATCCTGTTCATACCCACAACGTAGTTTTATTTCTCGTTTCTAGATGGAAGCAAACGTTCGGTGTACGTAGAGTCGTATCAGTGGCAGATAGGACTTGAGAGAATATTGATCTTACCTTTATATCCTTGTGGGTTCGACACTCCATACTTATCACTTCCACCTTTGGAAGTTGCTATGATTATTCCTTGCACTTTGGGATTATCAAGCTCTTTTCTGGCGCCGTTGCCGGGGAGCAATAGCGTGGGGTTGATATTCTCGTGTGTGATTGTTTGCTTTATTCACTATATAAATTTTGTTTTTAATTTTTGATTTCTTTAGTAGTGGGTGAAACAAACAAAAAAATAAAAAAATGAAAAATACAAAAAGAGTTACTTGCCTCTTATGCCTAAGAAGTTTTTCAAAAAGAGAGATGATTGGAAGGTTGTGCATTGGAGAAGTGAGGGTCGACCTTGAACACTTGTGTTCCTGCTCATGGAAACAATGTAGAATTTTTAATGGAAGATTGTGAAAAATAATTATCCCCTTGTATATATCCATTTTATTATAAAAATAATGTGCCAAAATTTTCTTTTAGGATGATTAGATTGCTTGTTTGGTGTGTGCAGTGCCAAAAGCAAAAACTTTGGCTGTGGTGCATGAATTTACGTTTTTTACTGGAATGTCAAAAGTTTCTTAAATTTTTACACAGTACTTCTACGAATTTTTTCAATTTGTCCCAAATTTTCAGAATTTTTTGAGTTACAGAAGTATACGAAGTTTCCAGATTACTATAGACTGTCCTGTTTTGACATATTCTGTTTTCTATGCATTGTTCTCTTATTTTGATGAATCTATGGGTTGTATCGGGGGCATGAACCATGGTGAAGTTGGACTACAATAGAAATAATGCTAATATGAAATTGTAATGAGTTTACAACAATACTTAAAGTAGTAATTTGCTTTATTATACTAACGGATCTCACGAGGGTTTTGTTAAGTTTTGCGTGAATGAAGTATTCGAAGATCGAGGAGGTATTGATATAAGAATAATATAGAGAGACAAGAGTTCAATCTTGGGGATGCCCAAGACACCCCAAGTAAATAATTCAAGGAGACTCAAGCATCCAAGCTTGGGGATGCCCTGGAAGGCATCCCATCTTTATTCTTCAACAATTATCGGTATACCTCGGTTTTTGTTTTGTTCACGTGATATTCATCTTTAGTGTTTTTATTTTCCTTTATTCATCCTTCTAGTTTGATGCCCTGTTCCAAGGAAGACTCAAGTGTCTAAGCTTGAGGATGCCCTGTTTCGTCTTCAACACTATCCGTATATCTTACTTGGAGCTATATTTTTATTCGTCACATAATATGAGTTTTGCTTGGATAATCATTTTATTTTGTTTTTCCCTGTTAGGTGTTATTTATAATATTGTTTTTCAATAAAAAGTTCCAAGAATTGCCTTAAGATGCTTGCTTTGCATGTTTGATGTGTGTTGTGTAAAAAAACAGAAACTTTTGCTGTAGTGTTTGAATTTTCATATTTTACTAGAATGCAGAAAGTTTATGAAATTTTTACATAGTGTTTTCGTATAAATTTTGTATCATGTCCTAAATTTTCATGATTTTTAGAGTTACAGAGGTACACTGGTTTAATAAACTAGTACATGCTATTTTGTTTAGACAGATTGCTGTCATAGTTTTGTTATCTACTTATCCTATAGTTTCCATAGCCTATATTGGTAGATATAAATTGTGGAAATGATAGTATAAAGTACCTAATGTTTGAAAATTATTGTGCAATTTGTCTTGGCAGTACATGAAGTGTTGATTTGTTCTTATGTGTACTAACCTATCCCGCGAGTTCTTTTTAAGTTTTGTGTGGATGAAGTTTTTGAGAATAGGTGAAACCGGGAGATGAGAGGATTGAAAAAGATACAAAATCTCAAGCTTGGGGATTCCCAAGGAACCCCAAGAAAATATTTCAAGAACTGTCAAGTATCTAAGCTTGGGGATGCTACGCATCCCACCTCTCTTCATCAACAATTATCGGTTAGCCTAAGTTGAGCGTAAATTTTTATTCGTTCACATGATGCGTGCTATTCTTGGAGTACCGTTTTTAATTTTGTTTGTTGTTTCAATAAAATCTTTGGATCTGAAATTTTGAATAATAGAGAGTCCTCACATGGCTATTTAACTAACTGACTACGCATTGATCTTCACTTATATCTTTTTGGAGTAGTTTGTCATTCACTCTCATGCTTCACTTATATCCTATGAGTAAATGGTTGAATGAATTGAATATCATAAATCTTAAATTAAAAATGCTTCATATACTTATCCCATGGGGAGTAATGACTTCACACATAATAAGTATAGGTGGTGAAATTTATTGAAAGTTAGCAAACACCATATTGGTCACTTGAAAAATTAATGAAAGAATATTGAAGGAAGAGAGATTTCACATATAAATATACTATCTTGGACATCTTATATGATTGTGAATACCCATTAATTATTTTCAAACTTGAGCAAAATAGTTGAAGTTGGACAAGGAAGACAACGTAATGAGTTATACTTGGGTATATTTGTATAGAAGTTATATTCTTTTGGATCCTCCAACATGTGGTGCTTGCTTCCACCTCATACTAGCCAAAACTTCCACACCAAGTAGAAATACTACTTGTGCATCCAAACACCCTTAAACCAGTTTTGCCATTTGAGTCCACTATACCTACCTATGGATTGAATAAGATCCTTCAAGTAAGTTGTCATCGGTGCAAAAAGCAATAAAAATTGCTCCTAAATATGTAAGATCTTTTATTGTAAGGGAAAATAGGCGTTGTACGAACTTGTGATGGTAAAGAAATAAAAGCGACGGACTACGCAATAAAGGTTGCTATCACAAAGGGCAATACAACATGACGTTCCTTTGCATTAAGAGTTTGCACATCTAAAAACAAAAGGCGCATGACAACCTCTGCATCCCCCTGCGAAGGGCCTATCTTTTACTTTCAAGTACTTACCTTTATACAAGAGTCATGGTGATCTTCACCACTTCCTATATTTTGCCTTTTTCTCTTGGCAAGCATCATGTGGTGGGGAAAGATCCAAGCATATATGGCCATCCAAATATATTTGATCATGAATTATTATTGTTGACAATTATATATATGATAAATAAGTTGGGAGGCGAAACTCTAAGCCCCTATCTTTCTCTGTGTTCGACGGATGCCATTTGCTCTAAAAATATGCTTTGAGAGTTAGCAATCATGGAAGACTATATGATAGTTGAGTATGTGGAATTCGCTAAATCAAAGCTCTTACATAGACCCTTCCTGAATATAGGATGAATTGAAATTGTTTGGTGACTGAAAGCATAGTTTGTTAGTTTTCAAGAAACTTTCTGGTTTATACTTTAACATGTGAATAGCTTCCTACTTGATCATGAGAAGTTTTATGAGATGAGATACTGTTTATGATACATAATGATGCTAGAAAAAGTGATTGGAATTATCATTGATCAAACTTGTGAACTTTCTAGTATTCACACTTCATAAATAATTTCTTTTATCATTTACATACTCGAGGACGAGCAAGAATTAAGCTTAGTGTCATGGGGAACAAACACCTATGGGATCGGAGGGTCCCCTTTCGGTTTGGTAGGGGAGAAGGCTCGCACAAAGAGTAGGTCTGATGAATAACACGCATGGATTTTACCCAGGTTCGGGCCGCAAAGATGCGTCAAACCCTACTCCTGTTTGGTTGTATTGAGGGTGTTCTTAGGGTTCTAGCTACAGGAGTGCTATGAACAGCTGCTACGCATGTGAGCTAGAAGGTCCAAAGTTGAAAAGCCAAAAATCCTCTACCGTATCGCCCTGGGCCTTTTATACTCCAAAGGGGATCCCAACAGTGGCGTACAGTGCCTACACGGGGTGTACAGAGCTACAATGCTATCATACCTAACATTGACGGAGTAGGACGGGCACATTTAATGCACTTCAGGCATATCTGACTATCCATGGGACGGGACAGGAGTCCGTCCCATCGGCACCACTTAGCCCCTCTATCGCCGGCGCCGCGACACGTGCCCAGGCGGGGTGACACCTGGCCTGTGCACTGGTGGGGCCATGCCGAGTCTTCGCCTTGCCGAGTCTTGCCGGGGCTTTGCCTTGCCTGAGGGCTTGATGGTCATCCCGGTAGGGTCTTGCCGGGGGTCTTGATTCTCCTATACTTGTACCTGGCAGCTCCTTGCCGGGCCTCGTTGCCAGGGTGGCTACTACTGCCCATGCACGAGTAAGGGGCACTTGAGAGCCCCAAACTCTAGTGCACCGATAGGAGCCCCCGGGCCTAGGCCACACATGGCATGAGGCATTGTTGGGCTAGGCCCAAATAGTGCATGGGCACGCGTGGCAGGGCCTTGCAGATGTGATCATTGCGCTTACTGGGCCTCCCCATGATGCCCATTGAATGCGGGACATGGGATACGTGCACGGCGGGGCCATCAAATTTTCAATTACTGCGTCAGGTCGTTTCCGCCACGCGCTCCGCATGCATAGCGGGGAGTCAGCAATGGGCCCCCGTGACTTAAAGTCCCTGGGAAAGACAGTAACTGCAGCACCATGAATTGGAGCAACGGGGCAGTTGCTATTCATCCCATGATCAAGGGCGGTGCTATTGGAGGAGGTGGGCGGTGAACCTTGGAGCAAAGGACAGCCAGCCCCGCGCTTCCCCTATAAATTGAGGGGTAGCGAGGGCGGCACTCATCCATCCTTCCTCCCTCCTCCGAGTGTAAACCTCCATATCTTGCCCTTCCACGTCTTCCCAGCCTTCGAGTGGCACTCACCCTTAGCCATGAATAGGGGGCGAGGGCAGCCACCATCTTCTGCTCCAAGGAGGAGTTCTCGTTGGGATCATGTTGTCCCCTCAGCCAAAGAGGCAGAGAGTGGCCCGAGCGCGCGTGGTGGAAGAGGCGCGAGGGGTCGTGGCCGTCGTGGAGGCCGAGGTCGGGGAAGGCAGAGCGTTGCCCCACCTCCTCCTCCGACGTCGGGCCTCTTCCTTGAGCAGACCCATGCCGAGGGGACGGCGCTGGAGTTCATCCTCGAACTGGCCGGTCCTGTCCGGAGCCATCTGCGCCTCCCTCGCCCTTTCGCCAGGGCAATGGAGGCCGACGAGCCGCCTGTCCTGTGGTTACGGCCGCATGGTTGTTGTAATGGCACAACACGGGTGGACGTCGAGTACCCAGCGAGCCGCATCATGTTCCTCAGGCACGACTAGAAGACCTTTGCCCACGCCCACAACCTCCAGGAAGGGCACGTCCTTTGTTTTCAAATGATGGAGGCCAATCTGCTCTCCGTCGAGATTTATGGGCACTCAGGCATCCGTCTCAGCTGCTGTGAAGAGAGCTCGAGTGGCGCCGAAAGCTCCTCCTCGAGCGAGAGTTATGAGGCGGACAGCGGCGAAGACGACAACGATGAGTTTGGTCTTTGGGCCGTCAAATCGGAGCCCGACAACTCGAGCTCAGACTGACCGTCGGCCACACCATCACCGTCAGCGTCACGCCTCTCCCCTTCCTGGCAAGACGACCTTGTCGGGGGCCTTTGTCCTGGGCGCTGCCTCATCTTCCAGCTGGATCTTCCGGCGGCCCCGTGGACTTCGGCTTCTGAGGTCCATCCACCTTTTCGCCCGCGCTGGCCCTCTACTCCGTGCAATGCTGGTCCAGGAGGGGCCAGGCTCTTGCCTGCTCATCTGGAAGCCATGCCCCTCCGTGTGCTGTTGGTCCAGAGGGGTCAGGTTGGGCTTCTGCCGGGTGCCTCTCGCCATCTTTTTCTTCTTGTAGCCCACCTCCCCTTTCCATATTTTTCTTCTTGTAATCTTCCCTAGGAGAGAAAGTCAAATAAAGATGTACTTAGGAAAAGGCGACATCTCATGTAAATTTCACCCTATTTTGAATAATTGTATATTATCTTCCTTGTTAGACTATTTCTTTGCATGGAACTTTCCCTACATCCTCTCAGAAGAATCTTGTCGGTGTGTGTAGCCCTACCACGAGCGCTTTGAAGAACGGGTCCTTAGCAGCCTGCTGGCGGTGCCACTACCGGCAAGAAACCTTGGCGTTTCTTGGCGTAATCGCTTAAGCTGTTGATTGTGCTCGAAACAGAATAAGGGCACGAGCACAGCCCCTTGAGTCGTTGAGCAGACTCGAAACGAAACAAGAGTGCGGGCACAGCCACTTAAGCCGTTGAGTGGACCTGAAACAGAGTAAGGGCGCAGCCAATCACGGCAAGGTTCCCGCATGTGCAGGTTTTCCATACAGAAGTCAAAATCGTCCAAGGAAAATAATTTCACAACAAGGATTCACTTGGGGTTTTGCAACTTATCTTTTCGTTGTCGTGCTCCTTCCGGCAAGATTTTTTTTGGGATGTCGCCCGTAGGTATCCATACCACCATTCCCCCCCGCCCCCCCCCCCCGGGCAAAGCTGCATGCGAGGAAACCTTCTGTCCTTTGAGAAAAAGAAAGAAGAGAAAATATGGAGTTGGAACCAGGGCGGTCCGTTAGCTCTTGCCGGGAGTAAGTGCAATGCAATATCTCAGACAAACATGAAAATAAGTAAACATGAGAATCAATAAGATTTGTGGAACACTTAGCTTTATTCAACTACGCACAGGGTCTATGCCTGGCTTTGTACCAAGGATTACATGCTTCAGCGGCAAGACTTGTACAAAAGGTGGTTGCTGGGAGGCCCGGCAACCGCACCTCATGGGTAGAACTTGCGAAGATGTTCAATATTCCAGGAGTTGCTCACTGGGATGCCATCTTCGGTCTCCAGGCGGGCTGCGCCAGACCTGGTGACTCGTACTACCCGATAAGGGCCTTCCCACTTCGGCATCAACTTGTTGGAATTCTTGGCGGATTGAACTCGCCGAAGAACAAGATCGCCTTCTCAAGACTTCTGGCATTAACTTTGCGGCTATGATAGCGGCGCAAACCTTGCTGGTAGCGTGCAACTCTCACAACAGCCTGAAGACGGTCTTCCTCAAGGAGCATCACGTCATCTTGCCGCAACTGCTCTTGCTCAAGCTCATCATAAGCGAGCACTCGAGGTGACCCGTATATGAGTTTCTTGGGGAGAACTGCTTCCACCCCATATACGAGGGAGAAGGGTGTCTGGCCAGTAGCTCGATTTCGTGTCATTCTGATTGACCAAAGAACCACCGGTAACTCATCAATCTAGTGCCTTCCGCACTTGTGGAGATTGTCGAAAGTTCTTGTCTTGAGGCCTCGCAGCACTTCAACATTAGCCCTTTCCGCTTGGTCATTGCTCCTTTGGTGGGCAACGGAAGCAAAACAGATTCTGCTGCCAAGGTCTTGGACATACCACATGAAGGTGCGGCTTGTGAATTGTGTGCCATTGTTAGTGATGATCCTGTTGGGAACACCAAAGCGGTAGACTAGTCCTTTGAAGAACTTGACGGCTGACTGTGCTGTCACCTTTCTCACTGCTTCCACTTTCGGCCACTTTGTGAACTTGTCGATTGCAATGTACAAGTATTCAAAGCCCCCTGCAACGCGGGGGAAGGGGCCCAAGATATCGAGCCCCCAGACCAAAATGGCTAGGAGAGAGGGATTGTTTGAAGGGCTTGAGGTGGTTGATGTAATTTCTTCGAATGAAACTGGCATGCTTCACACTTGGTTACTAACACAGTTGCATCCTGGAGGGTAGTGGGCCAAAAGAAACCTTACCAGAATGCCTTTCCGGCAAGTGCTCTTGATCCTATATGGGAGCCACATATGCGTCCATGTATCTCTGCCAACAGCTCTAGTCCATCCTCCCAAGAAATGCACTTGAGTTTCACGCCATTCGTCTCTTTCTGTAGAGGACGTTGTCTATGAACTGGTACATATTAGACCGGCGGGCGACTTTCTCTACTTCGTCTTGTTCCTCGGGGAGTTCTCCTGTTTGAAGGAAATGTGCTATGTGTTGTGCCCATGCTGGAGCCTAGGGCTCGACAACAAGGAGTAAAGGCATATCATCTGCCAGGGAAGCATTTGTCTCAATGGCAAGGGCCTGAGGCCCCACCGGAGCCTGCTGCCTCCCGACAAGCCTGGCGGGAGCGTGTGCTTCCACGGCAAGAGCCGGAGGCTCCGCCAGAGCACGACGCTCACCGGCAAATCTGACATTGTCCCCGGCAACCTCCTCGCTGGCAGCTTCTGGGACCTTTGCCGGGAAATACTTGCCGGAACTCAACTTTTTTCTTTTCTCTTGTCCAGTTGATGGCATCACGGATGATTGAGTCAGTCGTAGCCTGAAAGTTCCTGGTTCCACAGGCAACTTAAGGGCAACACACTTTGACAGGCCATCGGCAACGCTGCTTTTTGCACGTGGAACGTGCTCCATTTGCAGGCCGTCAAAATGTTCTCCCAACTTCCTCACTTCATCTACATAAGCTTCCATCAATGGACTCTGATAATCCTTATTCACTTGCCTGACGACAATCTAAGAATCACCCCTGACAATAAGTCTCTTGATCCCAAGGTCTGCCGCGATCCTGAGACTGGCAAGCAGTCCTTCGTACTCAGCAGTATTGTTCATTGATCTCTCCCGGGGAAAATGCATCTGAATCACATATTTGAGGTGCTCTTCGGTGGGTGCAACAAGCAGCACTCCAGCATCGGCGCCTTGCGGCGAGAAAGCCCCATCAAAATACATGATCCACTCTTGATCGGTTTCCTTGCCGGGGAGAGTTGACTCTGGAACTTTTTCATCTGGCGTTGGGGTCCATTCTGCAATGAACTCCACCAAGGCTCTTCTCTAGATGGTCGAAGTGCTTTCAAACTTGAGACCAAAACTTGAGAGTTCTGAATCCCACTCCACACTAATGCCGGTAGCTTCAGCATTCCGCAAGATCCGCTGTAGTGGGAAGCAAGTGACGATGGTGATCTCATGTGCTTGGAAGTAATGGCACGGCTTCTTGGAGGCCATAAGGAGGCCAAAGAGTAAATTTTGCACGCCAGAGTATCTTGACCTAGCCCCTGCAAAAGGGAGATGACAAAATAGACTAGGCGCTGCACCACCACCTTCTTCTGAATTGTCTCATTCAACTGCGCAGATCCTTCCTTGTCTGCACCAAACCCTGTCGGGGAATGTCCTGGCTTGTCGCTTGGCGGTCCTTCCGCTGCTACTGTTTCTTCATCAACTTCTCTTTCAGCCACTAGTGCATCACTCACCACTTGATTTGTTGCTGCTAGATATAGCAACAATGGCTCTTGTGGTTTGGCGCTACTAGGACTAGCGGAGAGGAGAGGTACTTCTTCAAATCCTTCAGCGTTGCCTCCGCTTCTAGAGTCCATTTCACCGGACCTGCCTTCTTCAAGATTTTGAAAAAGGGCAGGGCGCGCTCAGCAGATTTTGAGATGAACCTACTCAGAGCAGCAACACAACCAGCAAGACGACGCACATCTTTGACACGCCTTGGTGCTTCAATTTGCTCAATTGCTTTGATCTTGTTAGGATTTGCTTCAATTCCACATTCAGATACAAAGAACCCGAGAAGCTTGCCGGATGGGACACCGAACACACACTTCTCAGGGTTGAGCTTCATGTTGATATTGTGCAGATTTGCAAATGTTTCTTCTAGGTCTGATATGAGCGTAGCCTTGTCCTTGGTTTTGACCACTATGTCATCCATATAAGCCTCCATATTTCCATATAGCTGGGGCTCAAAACCAATCTGGAACGCTCTTGCAAATGTAGAACCAGCACTTTCCAACCCGAAAGGCATACGCAAAAAGCAATACGGACCACATGGGGTGGTAAATGCGAACTTCTCCTCGTCTTCCTTGGCTTGAATAGGTGTCAAGGAAAGACAACAAGTCGCAGCCAACGGTGGAGTCCACAATCTAGTCAATGCGTGGCAAGGGAAAATGATCTTTGGGGTAGGCTTTCTTGATGTCTGTGAAGTCAATGCACAGCGTCCATTTTCCATTTGCCTTGCACACCACCACCGGATTGGCCAACCACGTTGGATGGAGTACTCCTCTGATCAAGCCAGATGCTTCTAATTTCTTGATCTCTTCGGCAATAAATTGTTGCCGCTCCAAAGCTTGCTTCCGGACCTTCTGCTTGACGGGCCGCGCGTGTGGGCAGACGGCAACGTGGTGCTCAATCACCTTCCTGGGAATACCGGGGATATCAGATGGTTGCCATGCAAACACATCGACATTCACCCGCAGGAAGGTGACAAGCGCGCTTTCCTATTTGTCGTCAAGGGTGGAACTTATGGTGAAAGTTCCTCCCATACCATCCTCCTTGGCAGGCACTTCTTGGTCTCTGGTGGAGCTGCCTTAGACTTCTTGCTCTTGCCGATGGATCTCTCTGGCTCATCGTCAATAGGAGCGCAGCACCCCAAGGAGGCACGTTTGCCGGAATGTGCGCCAGAGGCCTTGTCGGTCTTCTTCCCCTCGGGATCTTCACCGGCAGGAGCAAGTGCCTCGGCGACAGGTGCTGCAACTGCCTCCCGGTAGAGTTGGTCGGTGCAGATAAGTGCGCCTTTCTTGTCGAAGTTGATTGCGATGACGCTCATTGGCCTGGGCATCTTCAGCACATTGTAAGCGAAGTGGGCGGCCGCCATGAACTTGGCCAGCGCTGGGCGACCAAGGATACCGTTATATAGCAATGAGATCTTGGCGATGTCAAAACGATCTTCTCCGTTCTGAAATTTATATCACTGCCAAACGTCACCGGCAGCGTGATCTTGCCCTTCGGCTGAGTTCTCCTTGAATTGACCCCTTGGAAAGCGCCTGTTGGCTCGAGATCTTCATCGGGAATTTGCATCCTCTAGATGACATCAGGCGAGACAGGTTCAGGCTGGCCCCACTGTCGACTAGCATCTTTGTCACCTTGAGGTTGCGAATTGTTAGCGAAACCAACAATGACAGACACCCGACTGTAGTCATGCGATCAGGGTGATCCTCGGTGTCGAAAATGATAGGAGTGTTGGACCACTTCAGAGGTCTCTAGGCACTGATAGAGGGTTCCATCGCGTTAACCTCGTGCGCCCACTGTTTAAGTTGGCGGTGAGAGGAATGTGACGAGGCACCTCCCTCGATGCACATCATTTTTGTAGCCTTCTAGAATTCATGCTCGCTGGACTCGTTGTCCTCTTCGACATCATCATCATCACCTTCTTGCTTGTCATGGCCGCGAGCGGGCTGGTCTTATTGTTGTTGGGATTGCCTCGGCGACCTCCTCGGCCAATGCGCTTCTTGCCGAACCCCTTCGCACCATCCTGGCCCTTCTCCTTGTCTCGCCTCTCGTATTCGGCTTTTTGTTTCTTAGCAAGCTTCTCAACTTGTCGGCAGTCCTGGAGATCGTGTCCCTTGGTGCGATGGATCTTGCAATACTACTTTGGGGAGCCTTCCGGTTTGTCAGCGGCCCCCATCGCCTGGCAGGAGACGCATCCGGCAACATCCTTGACGGGGTCATCAACCTTGCCCTTCTTGGTGGTACTGGGTTGCTGGATCCCTCGACGGCAAGCACGGCCTTGCCCTTGCGCTTCTTGTTATGTCGCCGACCCTTCCTTGCTGGGGTGGCGGTGTCTTCATCCTCATAGTCGACCCATGCGCCATCATCTTCGCCGGGGAGCCTCCTCCCTTCTTCAGCCTAAGCACATTTGTCTGCCAGAGCATAAATCTTGGCAACATCCCTGACCTTGTTCATTGTGAGCTCTTCCCGCATCCTACGGTTGCGCATGTTCTGATGGAACGCGCTAATAACAGCGGCAGGATGAATGTCCAGTATGTTGTGGTGCACGCGGCTGAACCTTTGGATGTACTTGCATAAAGTCTCGCCCTCCTTCTAAGGGATGATGTGCAAATCGCTTTCTTGACCAGGATCTTGGTGGCCTCCGGTAAAGGCGCCAACAAACTCGTGGCACAAGTCTGCCCAGGAGGTGATGGAACCTTATGGCAGGTGCATCAACCACAACCTAACGTTGGTCTTAAGCACCAACAGGAAGTAGTTGGCTAGTATCTTGTCGTCGCGAGCCCCAACAGCCTGCACCGCAATGGTGTAGATGCTCAAGAACTCTGATGGGCGAATCTTGTCGTCATACTTCTCTGAGACCTATGGCTTGAACGTGCGGGAATTGGGCCACTAGACTTGCCACAGCTCACGGGTAAACGCTGGACAACCCACCTCGTAAGGTAGGCTAGCAGGATACCCTGGCGTGGTCTTGTCTATAGTGGGTCCCCCGCGCTTATCAGATTGATGGTGTGCTTCCCGTCGTCACTCGATTGTAGTTCGAGCATCTTCCTTGCTTTGTTCCCAAAGAACTTAATGCTGGTCATGGCGAGTCCGTGGATCGGACGATGTCGTCGAGTAACCATCGTAGGCGTCGGTCCATCGAGTCTGTGACCGGTGTTGTTGCTCTGGGGGAGAGTGTACCATGGTCGCACCGCCTCCGGCCTTCTCACCACTGGCATGAGCCGGCTCGATGGACCAAAACTTATCTACGAGGCTGAGGAGGCTCTGAATGGTGGCTCTCCATTCGTCAAGCTTTTCCGCAGTAGGAGGGAAGTTTAGGAGTAGTTGTGCTCGCGCCATTGCTTCTTCCGACGTGGTCGGCAGCGAATGGTGCGAGGAACGCGAGGTGATCTGACTTCTAACTGTGTTAGAAGGAGCTCTGCCGCGGTCCCGTGATGGCACGCCACTCCCACTAGCATGCTGGCGAGCATGCTGGTCCCGCGCACCTTGGGAGTGATGCGTAGGAGCTTTTCCGTGGGGACGTTGAGAACCGTGGGCAACGTGGCGCGGCTCTTCGCGCGCGTCCTGGGAAGGTCGTGGCGTGGGCGCTAGCGTGGGCATCCTCGAAGATACCATTTCGTCCCTGGAGTTCACCATACCACCCGCAGGCGGTACAGCTCCGTCCTGAGACCCAACAGCGCGGGGGTTCCCGTTGTTGCCATGGGCATCGCCACTTGCTTGGCCTTGATCGTCGGAGCGTCACGAAAGTTCTGAACCTCCACCTCCTCCTCCACCCACGTCTAGGCCATCGCCTGTCTGTGTAGCTACAGGGACAGAGGACATGGATGGGCCAACCGCCGTCAGGCCCTTCTTCTTGGGGGCCATGGCGATGATGAGTATGAAGGAACTGGCGCGCTGATCACCAGAACAGGTTCACACGACCTATTACCCCCTGCCTGACGTGCCAAAGATGTCGTGGGGAACGATCACCTATGGGATCGGAGGGACCCCTTTCGGTTTGATGGGGGAGAAGGCTCGCACAAATAGCAGGTCTGATGAACAACACGCGGGGATTTTACCCAGGTTCAGGCTGCAAAGATGCGTAAAACCCTACTCCTGCTTGGTTATATTGAGGGTGTTCTTAGGGTTCTAGCTACAGGAGCACTATGAACAGCTGCTACACATGTGAGCTAGAAGGTCCAAAGTTGAAAAGCCAAAAATCCTCTACTGTATCGCCCTGGGCCTCCTTTTATATTCTGAAGGGAATCCCAACAGTGGCATACAGTTCATACATGGGGTGTACAGAGATACAGTGCTATCATACCTAACACTGATGGAGTAGGATAGGCGCATTTAATGCACCGTCAGGCATCTCTGACCGTCCACGGGACGGTATAGGAGCCCGTCCCATCGGGACCGCTTAGCCCCTCTATCGTCGGTGCCACAACACGTGCCCAGGCGGGGTGACACCTGGCATGTATGCTGGCGGGGCCTTGCTGGGGCTTCGCCTTGCCGAGTCTTCGCCTTGCCGGGTCTTGCCGGGGCTTTGCCTTGCCTGAGGGCTTGATGGTCATCCCGGCAGGGTCTTTCCGGGGGTCTTGATTCTCCTGTACTTGTACCTGGCAGCTCCTTGCCAGGCCTCGTTGCCAGGGTGGCTACTACTGCCCGTGCACGAGTAAGGGGCACTGGAGAGCCCAAACTCTAGTGCACCAACAGCTAGGGATGCTAATATCTATCCAATGTATCTATAATTT
Organism: Hordeum marinum; assembly: GCA_022496015.1. Classification (NCBI taxonomy): domain Eukaryota; kingdom Viridiplantae; phylum Streptophyta; class Magnoliopsida; order Poales; family Poaceae; genus Hordeum; species Hordeum marinum. Next base: position 259,131,720 of record CM039674.1, on the reverse strand, counting down.
ATGAAGTATTCATGCCATGTTTACAATAATTCTATATGATTTTGGTATGATTTTATTAGAACTAACCCGGACTGACGTTGTTTTCAGCAGAACTACCATGGTGTTGTTTTTTGTGCAGAAATAAAAGTTTTCGGAATGGGCTAAAAATTTAGTATGATTTGTTGAGGACCAAAATAGACCCCCGAAGCATTGGAGCTGGGCCAGAAGAGCCACGAGGAGGTGGCAAGCCTGTCAGGCACGGCCAGGGGGTGGCCGCGCCTAGCAGGCTTGCCATTGCATCGTGGCAACCCTTGATGTGAGATCGACGCCAAAAATTCATATAAATCTATAAACCACCAAAAAGAGACCTAGATCGGGAGTTCCACCGCAGCAAACCTCCAGAGCCACGAAAAACCAATCTTGGCCCTCTCCGGCACCCTGCCGGAGGGGGTCATCATCACCGGAGGCCATCTTCATCATTCCAGAGGGGCCATTAACACCATGGAGGCCAAGGACCAGAGGGAGAACCTCTCCCCACAGAGAGGGGAGGCCATGGAGGAGGAATCACAAGGAGGAGACTCTCTCTCTCTCCCTCTCGATGGTGCCGGAGGGCCACCGGGGGAACCATCGCCGCGGTGATCGTCTTCATCAACATCACCTTCTCCTTTTAGCGGTCCACTCTCCCGCACCCCAATTTAATCCCATACTTGAGCATGGTGCTTTATGCCACATATTATGATCCAATGATGTCTTTCCATCCTATGATGTTTTGAGTAGATTTGTTTTGTCCTTTGGATTGATTGATGATCCAGATTGGTTTTAGTTGTATGTTTATTTTGGTGTTGTCCTATGGTCCCTTCCGTGTCGTGCACACATGAAGGATTCCCATTGTAGGGTGTCGCAATGCATTCATGATTCTCTTATAGTGGGTTGCTTGAGTGACAGAAGCATAAACCCGAGTAAGGGGGTTGTTGCATACGGGATAAAGGGGACTTGATGCTTTAATGCTATGGTTGGGTTTTACCTTAATGATCTTTAGTAGTTGCGGATGCTTGCTAGAGTTCTAATCATAAGTGCATATGATCCAAGTAGAGAAAGTATGTTAGCTTATGCCTCTCCCTCATATAAAATTGCAATAATGATTTCCGATCTTGTTAACAATTGCCTAGGATAATTCCGCACACCGCCCCATCATTATTCCACACTTGCTATTTGTAATATATTGTAATATTATGTTAACAACACCTATTTTAATATTTTAGTTCTACGATATCATGCAAAGCTATTCTCTTTATACCCACAACATAGTTTTATTTCTCGTTTCTAGATGGAAGCAAACATTAGGTGTACGTAGAGTCGTATCGATGGCAAATAGGACTTGAGAGAATATTGATCTTACCTTTAGCTCCTTGCGGGTTCGACACTCCATACTTATCACTTCCACCTTTGGAAATTGCTACGATGATTCCTTGCACTTGGGGATTATCAAGATGCTTTCTCCTTCACAAGGCCAAAAATTATATATATAATTCTGATCATGATGAACTAGATGCATAGGATAAAACTTTTGGTGGAATTCCAATTTTAGTCGATTCCAATTCCATGATCCATTATCATCACATAGCCTATACCATGTAAATACTTTTCCCTTCAAATATAAAGGGAAAATCTTCTTCTTCATCTCCAGATAAACCTGGAAGCTTAAATAATCCACAAGTTTCATCCACGTGTATTAGGTGCATATCGAGATGTTCGGTTGCATCTCCTGCATAAGGATTAGCTAGCAGTTGTTCTATCATACCTGAAGGAATTTCATAACCATATTTTTAGTAGGTGTCGTAGGTTCTGGGGCAACTAATTGTGGTTCCGGTCAAGGTGAAGATACCCCGAACAGGCCCCTCAAAGGATTGTTTTCCATAGTAGCAACTAGCAAGAGACATTAAATTTCAGCACATAGTATAAGTTTTTCCTTACCGATTTCCACTTACCAAGAGCGCTTCACTCCCCTAACGACGCTAGAAAGGAGTCTTTATGACCCACAAGTGTAGGGGGTCAATCGTAGTCCTTTTGATAAGTAAGAGTGTTGAACCCAACGAGGAGCAGAAGGAAATGGCAAGTGGTTTTCAGCAAGGTAATTTCTGCAAGCACTGAAATTGTAGCTAACATGTAGTTTGATAGCAAGATAATTGCTAAAGAGCAAGTAACTGTAACGGTAAATAAAGTGCAGAAAGGTAGCCCAATACTTTTGTGGCAAAGGACAGGCCAAAACGGTCTCTTATAATAAGCAAAGTGTTCTTGAGGGTACACGAGAATCTCATGTAGTCACTTTCATCATGTTGGTTTGATTCGTGTTCGCTACTTTGATAATTTTATATGTGGATGGACCCGTGCTTGGGTGTTGTCTTACTTGAACAAACTCCCACTTATGATCAACCCCCTCGCAAGCATCCGCAACTATGAGAAAAGTATTAAGATAAAATCTAACCATAGCATTAAACATGTGGATCCAAATCAGCCCCTTATGAAGTAGCGCATAAACTAGGGTTTAAGCTTGTGTCACTCTAGCAACCCATCATCTAATAACTACTCTACAATGCATTCCCTTAGGCCCAAGGATGGTGAAGTGTCATGTAGTCTACGTTCACATGACACCACTAAGGGAATCACAACATACATATCATCAAAATATCGAACACATATCAAATTCACATGATTACTTGCAACATGACTTCTCCCGTGACCTCAAGAACGAAAGTAACCACTCACAAATGATATTCATGCTCAATATCAGAGGGGTATTAAATAGCATAATGGATCTGAACATATAATCTTCCACCAAATAAACCATATAGTAATCAACTACGTAATCTAATCAACACTACCAGTCACCCACAGGTACCAATCTGAGGTTCCGGTACAAAGATTCAACACAAGAGATGAACTAGGGTTTGAGAGGATATGGTGTTGTTGAATATGTTGATGAAGATTGGCCTACAAAATATGAGAGGCTTGTTGGTGATGATGATGGCTTCGATTTCCCCCTCCGGGTGGGAAGTTCCCCCGGCAGAATCACTCCGACGGAGGGCAAAAGTGCTCCTACCCAAGTTCCACCTCAAGACGGCGGTGTTCCGCCACGAAAGTCCCCTCTTGATTTTTTTTCTAGGTCAAAACACCTTAAATACTAGAAGATGGGCACCGGATGTGGGCCGGGCTGAGCACAACTGACCAGGGCACGCCTGGGGGGCTGGGGCGCGCTAGTGTCTTGTGCTCACCAGGTGCCCCCCCTCCGGTAGTTATTTGCTCCAGTATTTTTTTATTCCAGAATAATTCTCCGTAAAGTTTTAGCTCATTTGAAGCTGTGTGGAATAGGTATCTTTGATATGCTTTTTCAGGTCCAGAATTCCAGCTATCGGCATTCTACCTCTTTGTGCAAACCTTGCTTATTGTGAGAGAAAAGACATTAGAATTACTCCATAAAGCATTATTATGCATAAAAACATTATAAATAACAGTAGGTAATCATGATGCAAAATGGACGTATCAGGTATTGCCGCTCCTTATTCCTTCATCCACCGTTGCCTCACCCAAATCTTAAAAACTTCAACACACAAAACTCAACAGAAACCTCGTGAGATTCGTTAGTATAATAGACCTATAATAAACTTAGGCACTATTATAAATAGGTTCATATTTGATTATAGCATAATAGCTATTGTATTGTAACTTTTGCATGAATTATAGCTCCCGATATAATCCATATCATCATTAAAACAAGCAAACTATGCAAGCAAAGCCAGAATTTGTCTAAAATAGAACAGTCTCTAATGATCTATACTAAAACCATACTTCCATAACTCAAATAATTCTGAAAAATTGATAAACCTGGGAGATTTTTATAGCAATAATATGTAAAAATTTCAGGCCAAAAAGCCACTCTAGTAAAATAAGAGAAATTAAATACTTGCGCAAAAGTTTTGTTTTTGCACAGAATCAATTCTACTATCATCCAAATCATCCCAAAGGCTTTACTTAGCACAAACACTCATTAAAATATATAAAACACAATCATTAAAGTATAAATAATCATGCCATCACACACAAACAAAAAGTAAAAGCAAAATTTTAAGATAACTATTCGGTTGCCTCCCAACAAGCGCTATTGTTTTATGCCCATAGCTAGGATTTTTTTTTCAAAACTATGACATATTTTATAGCAAATTTGGAAACTATATGGCCGAACACAAAAAAATTGACAAATATTACCCCGTCGGCCTGTAGTGGGCCGAAGAGTGGCCTGTCGTCCTATGGTGGGCCGAAGAGAGGCCCTTCGGCCTGCAGTAGGCCGAAGACGGGCCCGTCGGCCTCTAGGCGACCAAAGAGCACTCTTCGACTTCCCGTTGGCCGAAGAGTGTTAGGGGCACTAAATGTAATTAAGATGGACTCAAATGAATAGGTTATCAACATGAAAAAACTTCGTTTCGTCGAAATGGTTGATTTTGATATAAAAATCGTCTCGATCCGAGGTCGTATGCAACCTGTACAGCCAAAACAAGGTCAGGGGCAGAAGGTGCGGAGTTACTTCGGACACACCGAATGGATGTCAGAAAATTTGTCACGGGACACCCGGTGCACTCGGTGAGACCGTGTGCAATATAGAACAGTACACAAGTTTGGTCACGTTCGCTCGGTGATACTAAACCAAACGACTCGGAGGCTTAGAATGGGTCTGAAAAATTGCCAAAGATTACTGTCTGAGTTAAAGTTAGGATTTTTGATCCAAAAAATTGTTTGTCTGCACCGGTCTGTCTGAAGTAACTCTGCAGCTTCTGCCCCTGACCTTGTTTTGGCTATACAGGTTGCATACAACCTCAGATTAAGATGATTTTTATATCAAAATCAACCATTTCGATGAGACAAAGAATTTTCATGTTGATAACTTTTTCATTTGAGTCCATCTTAATTATGTTTTGTGACCCTGACACTCTTCACCAACGGGAAGCCGAAGAGTGCTCTTCGGTTGCCTGGAGGCTGACGGGCCCCTCTTCGGCCTACTGTAGGCTGACGGGTCTCTCTTCGGCCCACCGCAGGGCGACGGGGTCATATTTCTGATTTTTTTTGTGTTCAGCCCTATAGTTTTCAAATTTGCTATAAAATACACCATAGTTTTGAAAAAAAAATCCATAGCTAGGCATAATGCATAGTTTCAAGTATTATCGTCCTTCATATTCTCCATTAAATTCTTATACATAATATCATCGTAAGCACTTCTTACTAATTCTCTTCTTTTGGCAATATATTTCCTATTAGAAGAACTCAAGTAATGGAACCGACTATCGTTCATAACTTCTATATCCTCTAAGTTCAATTTTTGAGGAGCATGGTCATCGAGGGACCTTTCATAAGTGACTGTAAATTCATACTCTATAAGAACTTTAGCATTATCAAATCAACTGTCATCAAACCCACTTTGTTGCCTTTGATAATCTAAGAATATAGTTGGTTGGTACTACTAAATAAGTGTTGGATTAAGTCAAGGTTTAGAACTTCTTTTCCAGCATTTTTCTCAAAAGCATGATGATCCCTAGACATATATCTCTGCATGAAATAACTATCATAAAGAATTTAGTCAATCATTGGGCACTCATAATTCACTTCATAATGATTAAAGATTTATCTAGCTTCCAAAACTATGTAATCGAATTCATCCGTGAGGATAATTATAACAATTTTCTCAGCTCTAGGATCATTTATAATAGGCAATTCAAAGAAAAATCTTTGCAATGTGGAATGAGTATGCATAAATATTCTCTCAAGTTTAATAATAAGAGCGGATATAACTTGATCATAACCATTGCTTCTTTTAAGAATATGCTCATCATTATTTACCAAAGCTCTAGTACACGTGAAAAATTATTGAATGACACCTTTTTGGATAATATTCCCAATTCCCGTTACAAAAGTTTCAGTATCCAAATTCATGGGAAATTCATTGTTATCGGGCTTATTACCCTCACAATCACCTTTGGCAATCACAAAATCATACGTGATAGCACTTCAAGCAAGACAAGCAAGCAAACAATTTTTTTTGATTTTTTAGAATTTTTTAGAGAAGTGGAGGGAGATGAAAAGGAGAGGAAAATAAAAAGTAGAACAAGTGGATGATAGTTTGTATGTAGGAACCTAGTGAGAATTTGATGATGTCTCTTCGGCAACGGCGCCATAAATTATTTCAGCTACTTGTGAGTTGCATTGTGATTTTCTTCGAAGAGGAAGGGTGAAGTAATATAGTAGCAATAAGTATTTCCCTCAGTGAGAACCAAGGTTACTGAACCAATAGTAGAACCATGCAAACTCTCTTGGTCAGCACCTACACACACACAAGCAAACACTTGCACCCAACGCGGACAAGAGGGTTGCCAAGCACCTTGAACTTGTTACTTGCAAGTATTAATTTTGATAGTGGTATATATAAAAAAGGAAAAGTAAAAAAATAAAATAAATAAATTACAGCAATGTATTTTAGGTTTTCAGCAATATGATTATATAGACCCGTGGGGCATAGTTTTCACTAGAGGATTCTCTCTCGAACACATAGCATACCATGGGTAGACAAATTAATGTTGGCAATTGATAGAAAAGAGCATAGTTATGATGTTATTCATGGAAATGATCATGTATATAGGGATCACTATTGTAATCAGGAACTTTGCCGTATGTCTTTTCTTTGCCATCTGCTAGCAGACGACAAAGAAGGTCTTTGCCGTCCGTTTACAAAAAACAGACGGCAAAGAACTGGCTGATGGCAAAGATGCTATTTGCCATCAGCCAGTTCTTTGCCGTCTGCTAGCAGACGGCAAAGAAGCTTTACCATCCACTAGCGGATGACAAAGAGGTGGTGGTGGGGTCTAGTGGAGGCCTGAACACTGTAACGGCCCACCCCCACCTCTTTGTCGTCTGCTAGCGGACGGCAAAGCTTCTTTGTCGTATGCTAGCAAACGACAAAGAAAACGCTACCTAACGACGTGAAGTGACCTCCTCTCTCTCTTCTCTCTTTGCCTCTCTCTCCTCCCTTGCCCCCACCGCACCCAACCCCCACCGCCACCCGCCGCCGCCCCTGCCACCCCCGACCCCCACACCCGCCGGCCGCCGCCCCTGCCGCCCCCACCGCACCCACCGGCCACCGCCCCTGCCACCCCCGCCCCCCACACTCGCCGGCCACCGCCCTGCCACCCCCACCGCACCCGCCGGCCACCGCCCCTGCCACCCCCGACCCCCACACCCGCCAGTCGCCGTCCCTGTCACCCCCACCGCACCCGCCGACCGCCGCCCCCTGCCACCCTCGCCCCCCACACCCGCCGGACGCCGCCCCTGCCACCCCCACCGCACCCGCCGGCCACCGCCCCCGACCCCCACCGCCCTTGTCGCACCCGCCGGCCACCGCCCCTGTCGCCCCTCCCCCCCTCCCCTACGCCAGTCGCCCAAGCCCCGTCGTGAGGCAGGCCGCCACCCCTCCCCTATGGCGGACCTCCTCCACAGGCCCCCTCCTCCACTGGCCCCCTCCTCCCCTCCAAGGTGAGCTTCTCTTCTCCTCTTTTGTTTTTTTGTTTTTTTAGGTTTAGGTTTAGTTTAGATTTAGTTTAGGTTTAGTTTTAGGTTTAGTTTAGATTAGATTTACATAATTAGAAGAAGAAAGAAGAAAGATGAAAAAAAGAAAATAATAATAATAATAAGAAGAAGAAGAAGAAGAAGAAGAAGAAGAAGAAGAGGAGGAGGAGGAGGAGGAGGAGGAGGAGGAGAAGGAGAAGGGGAAGAAGAAGAAGAAGAAGAAGAAGAAGAGAAGAAGAAGAAGAAGAAGAGAAGAGCCCCCGATCCCCCATGCCACTAACCCCCAACCTCCGATGCCACCGACCCTCAACCCCCGATGCCACCGACCCCCAACCCCCGATGCCACCGACCCCCGATGCCCCGGACCCCCGACCCCCGACCACCGACCACCGACGCCATTGCCCCCCGACCACCGACACCCCCGACCCCCGACCACCAATGCCATCGACCCCCGACCACCAACGCCACCGACCCCCCGACTCCCGACACCATCGCCCCCCGACCGCTGATGCCACTGACCCCTGATGCCACAGTCTCTCGATGCCACTGACCCCCGACCCCCGACACCTATTATGCCTCCTGTTGACCAAAAAGGTGCTCTTCGGCCTTCGTGAGGCCGAAAAGGTCATAGTTTTGTAAATTATGAGCTAGGTCACATATTTTCCTATTTTGTTATCAAAAAACATCATATTTTGTGTTGATCGGGTGAATTTCAATGTGTAGTTGTTCGACGACCTCCCCGTGCATTTGACGAGCTCCCCTACTGCGTTCGTTGGTGAGCATCAATGACATCTTCTCCCCCGGCACCCTTAAATTTTTTTGCTCTGTTCCGGTCTTCGTGTCGATGAAACTTGCTAGCTATAGGTGTCTTCAATCATCAGTATGCGTGACCACTATGCGTCTCCCGTTCGAAAGGGTTACATCTATAAATATGCATGCATTATAGCATATTTATAACCGTGATTCTTTCGAATTGTCCAACGTTATCCATGGACAGCCCGAGTATGTGTAGATTGGGTTCATTTTCCCATATGCTCTGCTCCGGATCCGATGCAGAATTTTGTCAGTGCCTCCCTGTTGTTCTCCGGGTACACATCCTCTCTGCTTATTGCCGAGACGTGTATCAGGAGAACAACAGGGAGGTGCTGCCGAAATTGTGCGTCGGATCCAGAGCAGAGCATGGGAAAACGAACCCAATCTACACATACTCAGGTGGGATTAGGACCTATCTTTACCTACTAGCGTCTAGGTTGCATCGGCGTAATAAAACTGACAAACTCTATTAACTGATGAATATGGTTTGCTGAATTATGTATATATTTTTGTGTGTCCAGTAGCTAGGCAAGATGAGTGATTGTGGGTGGATGTACACCGGTCGCACTAGTTAGAAAGACATGACCATGAATCGATAACAAAAACCAAGGGGTTTGTGATAGTCGCATTTGCAAATGGACAGCAAACAACCTGGTGCCCCTGTGTCAATTGCGACAACTATCATAAGAGGTCAGAGTTTGAAATGATCAAACACCTGTAGAAGTGGGGTTTTATGCCTAACTATACGGTCTGGACATTTCATGGTGAGTCTGCCCAACATGCCAGAGCTGAGGTGGTTCGTCGTCGCACCGATTAGCATGGTATCGAGATCAAGGACATGGTGCAAGACTTTGATGAGGCACAGGATTCGGACGATGAGATGGAGGAATCTGCAAAGGCCTTCTATGAAATGTTGGATTCTTCAAAACGTCCTCTTCACGAGCACACTGAGCTTTGTTAGCTGGATGCCATCGCGCAAGTAATGGCTCTGAATGCTCAGTTCAACCTGGGCAGAGAATGCTACGACGCGATGATGACGATATTTGGACGCTTTCTACCCAAAGGCCATGTATTGCCAGCAAACCTGTACCAGTCGGACAAGATCCTACGTGCGCTTAAGATGCCCTATGAGAAGATAGATGCCTGTGAGAATGGATGTGCCTTATTTAGGCTTGAGTATGCGGGCTTCAACTATTGTCCCATTTGCAAGTCTTCCAGGTTTGTTGTGGTAGACAACGGTATGGGTGAGAAGAGTCAGACCAAAATCCCAGTTAATGTTCTTCAGTATATGCCAATCATACCAAGACTTCAACATCTTTTCATGGTCGAAGCGACAGCCAGACAGATGATGTGGCATAAATTGGGCAAAAGAACAGAACTAGATGCAGATGGGAATCCGATGTTGGGACACACTTCAGACGCTTTTGCGTGGAAGCACTTCGATGCATTACGTAAGGATAAAGCGGCAGATCCAAGGCATCCTCGAGTTGCCATCAACACGGATGGGTTCAATGTGTATGGTATGACGGCAGCACAATACAGTTGTTGGCCTGTATTTGTCATTCCACTCAATCTTCCCCCCAAAGAGATTATGAAAATAAAGAACATTTCCCTGGTGTTGATAATTCTAGGGCCCAAATATCCAGGGAAGAATATGAATGTGTGCATGCAGCCGCTTAAGGATGAATTGCAAGAAGCCTGGGATAATGGGATCAAGACATACGACGCCGCTACCAAAAAGAACTTCAAAATGCATGTGTGGTACATGTACTCGTTGCATGACTTGCCGGCTTTTGCGCTATTCATTGGCTGGTGTGTGCATGGAAGGTTCCCGTGCCCCACATGCAAGGCAGCTCTTGAGTTCTGTTGGCTGCAGGCGGGTCGCAAGTATTCTTGCTTCGACTTGCATAGACAATTCCTGGATCCTCGCCATAAGTTCAGAAAAGTAAAGAAGAATTTCATGAAAGGTAGAGTTGTCAAAAACTCTACACCACTTGCATTGACATGCCAACAGACCCTGGATCAGATAAACGCTCTCGAGCCGGATCCAGATCGTCCAGGGTATTTCAAAGGGTATAATTCGAAACACGCCTGGACTCACAAGATATGTTTGTGGGATTTGCCTTACTTTAAAGACCTCCTTTGCCCACACAACATCGACGTGGTGCACACTGAAAAGAATATCGCCGAGGCCCTTTTTGGTACATTGTTCGGCATAGAGGGGAAGTCGAAGGATAATCCTAAGGCTAGAATCGACCAGGAGGCTCTATGTGATAGACCGTTACAAAACTTGCGACAATGGAAAGGAAAGGAAAGCGTAGCGAAGCCAAAGGCATGGTTCAATCTTGGAAGGCCAGCTATGAAAGAAATGCTATTGTGGGTGAAAATGCGGTTGATGTTCCCCGATGGGTATGCTGCGAATCTAAAGAGGGGAGCGAGTCTTGAAAAATTGAAAATATTTGGTCTCAAGAGTCATGATTGGCACATATGGCTTGAGCGGGTAATGCTGGTGATGTGGCGTGGCTTTATCCCTGAGGATGAATGGCTAGTACTGGCAGAGCTGAGCTATTTCTTCCATGCTCTTTGTGCGAAAGAACTATCGCCTAACGTGCTAGACGAACTGGAAGAGTTGGCGCCGGAGTTGATCTGCAAGTTAGAAAAGATCTTTCCATCGGGCTTCTTTAATCCAATGCAGCATTTGATTTTGCATCTCTCGACCGAGGCAAGATTGGGGGACCATGCAAAATCGTTGGTGCTTTGCAACTGAGAGGATGCAGAAGACGCTTCGAGCAAAATGTAAAAATAAACGTAGAGTTGAAGCATCGATGGCCAAGGCATTCATTACTGAGGAGGCGGCAAACTTCATGACAGCACACTACAAAGCCAAGAATCGTCATTTGCATAATTCGAAGCCTTCGTACAATGATGGCGACCGTGAAAAAGGTCGATCCAACCTCAGCCTATTCAAAGGGAAGCTCGCATTAGTCGGTGCTTCGAAAGCAATAACGTTGGATGTCGAAGAATGGTGGACCAGCCATTGCAAATGATCTTTGGTGCAGCGTGCCTCCCGACAAGCATCGACCGATCCTACTGCATCTGCCACAACCCCGACCGGTCCTTCTCCATCTCACACTAGCGCAAACCCGACCGGTCCTTCACCTCCGTGATGATGGTAAGTTTTCCCAAGTGTTTTGCTTAAAAAAATGCATACTTAGCTTAAGAAATGACCTACTTAGCTCCAAAATGACCTATACTTAGCTTATTTTCCTTGAAAATGACATAATAACCTTACTTATCTCCAAAATGACACATTTTACCTAGGATAGCTATAAAATGACTTACACTTGGCATTTTTTCCTCCAAAACTTAATATGCTTAGTTAGCTAAAAATGGCATAGCTACCTAGGATAGCTCAATAATGATTTGTACTTAGCTTAGCTAGTTCATTTATGACATAATTAGCTTTCTTAGGTAAAAAATGGCATAATAACCTTGGTTTAGCACCAAGTTGTCATATCATTAGTTTGTTTTCCTCCAAAATGACAAAATAACCTTACCTAGCTCCAAAATGACAGATTTAACTAGGAATTGACCTACACTTACCATTTTGTCCTCCAAAATGAATAAATATGCTTAGTTAGCTCAAAAATGGCCTAACTACCTAGGATAACTCAATAATGATCTATACCTAGCTTAGCTAGTTCATTTATGACATAATTATCTTACTTAGGCAAAAAAATGGCATACTAACCTTGGTTTAGCTCCAAACTATCATATCATTAGTTTATTTTCCTCCAAAATGACAAAATAACCTTACCTAGCTCCAAAATGACCGATTTTAACTAGGATAGCTCAAAAATGACCTACACTTACCATTTTGTCCTCCAAAATGAATAAAAATTCTTAGTTAGCTCAAAAATGGCCTAACTACCTAGGTTAGCTAAAAATGACCTATACTTAGCTTCTTTAGTTAATTTATGACATACTTAGCATACTTAGGTAAAAAATGGCATAATAATCTTGGTTACCTCCAAAATGACATTGACTTAGCTTATTTTCCTCGAAAATGACATAATAACATTACGAACCTCCAAAATGACCTATTTACCTAGCTTATCTCTAAAATGACCTACACTTAGCATTTTTACCTAGCTTAGCTAAAAATGGCATAATTACCGAAGTTACCTTTGTTAGAAGAAGAAGAAGATAAAGAAGAGGAGAAAAGGAAAGAGAAGAAAAATTCTTCTTCTTCTACTTCTTCTTCTTGTTCTTCTTCTTCTTCTAACTTTGTTCTTTCCCAATTTGCAGATTTGCTTTATATCATGGAAGCTTGCGTTCATGGAGTCTACTCCTCTCCTTGTCCTTCCTTTTTGTTTTGGCTTTGTAGGATGAGCAATGTGAAACTTGCTACCTATATATGTATGTATGGATGAAACCATTGTATGCTTGTTGTTGGATATATGTTGGCTATATATATATGTTGGATATGGACTTTTGAGTTGGTATGTATATGTGTTGGATGATCATATCCATATGGCAGGGATATGTATGCTTGTCGAAAGTATTTTGAAATGTGTATATATATCTACGAAATTGATTGAATTTAAGAAAAACAGAAAAAACAAGGGCAGTACAGGCACTTTGTCATCCGCTGGCGGACGACAAAGCTGCCACATGGCAACTACCTATGCAACCAGGGGTGGCTCTGGGCTGGCCTATGTGGTTGCTTTGCCGTCTGTTGGCAGACGGCAAAGAACTTTGCATCTTTGTCGTCTGCCAGCAGACCACAAAGCACGTCGTTGCTTTGTCGTCTGCTGGCAGACGGCAAAGAACTTTGCATCTTTGCCATCTACCAGCAGACGGCAAAGCACGCCGTTAACCCCTTAACAGACTTAAGCTGACACGTGTGCTGTCCATGCCCTTTGCCGTCTGCTCGCTGACGGCAAAGACCTTTGCATCTTTGTCGTCAGCCAGCAGACGGCAAAGTGCCATTTTGCCGTAGCTTATTCAACCGGATGTGTTGCCATCTGCTGGCTGATGGCAAAGACCTTTGCCGTCCGCTGTGCATGCCTTTGCCATCAGCCATGGCAGACGCAAAGTTCCTGATTCCAGTAGTGGATCACGCCCGTGACAAGTATACCAAAATGATTTTGCGTGTACTACTATTACTCCACCAATCGACCGGCTCCTGCCTGCATCTATGGTAAAGTTCATGACAAACATAGTAACACTTTAAGCAAGATGACATGATGTAGACAAAGTAAGACAAGCAATATGTTTAGACCCCGTCATTATATCCTTAATGGAAACAATACAAATACGTGTCTTGTCCCTTTTGTTAGTGGGATATAGAGCACTGCAAGATTGAACCCACTACAAAGCACCTCTCCCACTAAAAATAAATCAATCTAGTTCGCCAAACCAAACGAATAGATTGGAGAGAAATACAAAGCTATAACAATCATGCATAATAAAGTTCAAAAAAGATTTGATTACTTTCAATGAGTAATCTGATCATAAACCCACAATTCATCCGATCCCAACAAACACATTGCAAAGAAGATTACATCGGATAAAGCTCCAAGAAGATCGAGGAGAACATGGTATTGAAGATCAAAGAGAGAGAAAAGGCCATCTAGCTACTAGCTATGGACCCACAGGTTTGTGGTGAACTACTCATGCATCATCATGGAGGCAACAAGGTTGGTGTAGATGGCCTCCATGATCGATTCCCCCCTCCGATGGAGTACTGGAAGAGGCATCCAGATGGGGTCATAGAAGAACAGAGGCTTGTGGCGGTGGGAAATTTGTTTCGGGTCTCTCTATTGGTTTGGAAATACATGTGAATTTATAGAAGTGGAATTAGGTCAAACAGGCTTGCAGAAGAGTCACAAGCTCAGGGGGCACGCCCTATCCCCCAAGGCGCACCGGGTGAGCTCGTGAGTCACCCGTACGTCTTGTGGCCTCCTCCTGAACCTTCTAAGGTCTCTTTTGGTCTACAAAAAATCATTTTAAAGTTTCATCGTGTGTGGACTTCCTTTATTATTGATTTTCTAAAAAGTCCAAAACACGCAAAATATAGGAATAGGCACTTGGCACTGGGTTAATAGGTTAGTCCCAAAAAAAGATATAAAATAGCATATAATTGCATATAAAGCATCCAAGATTGATAATATAATAGCATGCAACAATCAAAATTATAGATACGTTGGATATGTATCAACTCCCCTGGAAAGTTGATTGTTTGGAGGGCACTCATGAATTCGGCCAGCCATGGATTGTGTTTGTATGGTGGAGGAGGAGTAAACTTTACCTTTCCGCTTGGGAACCGCCTATAATGTGTTTAACATGGAAGATATCGAAATCATTTGTTGTAACATTGACAGGAAAAGCACACCTCTCGAAATTATTTATATTTTAAACCTCGAGATCTCTCACCTTTGCAAATCTCGGCTTCCCTCTGCGAAGGGCCCTTCGATTTAGTTTCATGTTATTTACTTTTATTGTTGAGTCATTACCTTATCATTAATGCACTAGTCCCGAGAGCTCTATTGTCCTTTTTATGCATTGCATCTAGTTAATGTTGGATGTGAGCATGACTGGATCTCTTCTACCCTGAATTACAATGTCTAGTTGATGCTTGAACCTCAGAGGTGCTCTCCATTTATGTTTTGTAGTCTCAAAAAGGGCTAGCAAGGTACCATGTTATCATATTATATCATGATTGTTTTGACAAATTGTTGGCATCCGAGATATTTTATTATTGCTCACTCATTAGTTATGTTATTGCAATGAGTGAGTATGAGACCTAAGTGTTATCATTCACCTTGTTAGTTTAAAATCTTTGCTGAAAACTTGAACTATAGTCAACCATATATAAAACAACAAGAACAAAAGAATTTGTAAAAGTTTTCCTTTATTACTTTCAGTTTGTCAACTGAATTGCTTGAGGACAAGCAATGAGTTAAGCTTGGGGGAGTTGATACGTCCCAAACATATCTAATTTCCCAAACACTTTTTCTCTTGTTTTGGACTCTAATTTGCATGATTTGGATGAAACTAACCCGGACTAACGCTGTTTTTGGCAGAACTACCATGGTGTTATTTTTGTGCAGATATAAAAGTTCTCGGATTGGTCTAAAAAATTATGGAGAATAGTTTCAGAATATATAAAATTTATTGGCTAAGAGTCATGCTCAAGGGGGGCACCAAAGAGCCATGAGCTCACGGGGTGCCCCCTAGGGCGCGTCCTGTGAGCTCGTGGGTCCCACGAGCCTACGTTTTCCTTAACCCAACTCCATAAGTACCTCTTGTAGAGAAAAACCCCATGGAGAAACTTTCATCGTGTTTTACAAGACGGAGACACTGCCACCTCCTGTTCTTCATCGGGACGGCTGATCTGGAGTCTGTTTGGAGCTCCGGAGAGATGGATTCGTCGCTATCATCATCATCAACCCTTCTCCATCAACAATTCCATGATGCTCGCCATCAGGAGTGAGTAATTACTTCATGCTTGCTGGATGATGATGATGATGGAGTTGGATGATATTTGCAATGCAATCGAGTCAATTTGTTAGGGATTGATCCCTAGTATCCACTATGTTCTGAGATTGATGTTGCTATGACTTTGCTATGCTTAATGCTTGTCACTAGGGCCTAAGTGCCATGCTTTCAGATCTGAACCTATTGTGTTTCCATGAATATGAGAGTTTTTTAGATCCTATCTTGCAAGTTGTATGCACCTATTATGTGTTATGATTCGTAGACCCCAAAGTGACAATAATTGGGATCTTCTTTTGTGATGACCCTAGTAAGAGGAGTTCATGTATTCACCATGTTTTAATGCTTTGTTATGGTTCTCCATTAAAAGGAGGCCTTAACCCTTAGTTTCCCTTTGGACTCCGCTACCACAGGAGGGTAGGACAAAAGATGTCATGCACGTTCTTATTATAAGCATGTATGACTATATACAGAATACATGCCTACATTACATTGATGAATTGGAGCTAGCTATGTGTCGCTCTAGGTTTTGACTGTTACATGATGAATATCATCCAACATAAATACCCATCGTTGATCCAATGCCTGCGCTTTTTCTCATATTGATCTTTGCTATTTACTACTGCTCTGTTACAATCATCACAAACTGTTACTGTTCATGTTCCTGTTATTAATGCTACAGTTACTTAAACTATCAAAACAATCAAACTACTTTGGTATTGTTCCTATTCTTGTTACTACGGCTACTGTTACTAAAACTATCAAAACAATCAAACTACTATGCTATTAAATATTTTGCTGCACGGATATTTCTAGGTGTAGTTGAATTGAAAACTCAACTGCTAAGACTCATAAATATTCTTTTTCTCCCCTTGTGTCGAATCATACTACCCTCAAAGACTGTTGCAATCCCCTATAATTGTGGCTTATTGTGACGCCCTCAATTTGACCATACGCTAATCATACACGCAAATGCGCACGATCAAGATTAGGGAGTCACGGGAAGATATCACAAAACAACTCTAGACACAAATTAAAGTCATACAAGCTTTATATTACAAGCCAGGGGCCTCAAGGGCTCGAATACAAACAAGTTAGTGGAAGCAATAATATGTGAGGACATACATTAGTAAACAAGTTTACCTCAAGAAGGCTAGCACAAACATAAGCATCGGATCAAAAAGGCAAGGCCTCCTGCTTGGGAGCCTCCTATCCTACTGCTGGTCGAGGGTAACTACCATGTAGTACTAGGCTCTGTCGGTGTAGTAGTAGTCGGCAGCGGGATTAGCTGTCTCCTGGGCTCCATCATCTGATCGCAATAATCGCATCGAGGGGAAAAGGGGAGCAAAGCAATCGTGAGTACTCATCCAAAGTACTCGCAAGACTTACATCAGATCTATGCTAAGTATGCAACATTTTCAAAGGAATGGGGCTATATCTTTGGACTGATTGCAGAAATGCCAGAATAGAGGGGAAAAGCCTAGCCTATTAGAGACTAGCATCTTGAAGCATGTTGCGGCATTCAAAAAGTGTAGATTAGCATATTATAGGTAGCAAGTTATTTAAAACCGCCCAGAGATTCTTCCTCGACTCCATGCAAGAAAGCAATCTCGGAGCCAACAATTCATTTTAAAGTCACCATTCTAGTTGTATTAGATCGGTATACAACTCTGAGCGTCCGTTACCATGGACATGGCTATTCGAATAGATATACTTCCCTGCAGGGGTGCACAAAGTTACCCAACATGCTCGATTAACTCTGGTTGGACACACTTGGGTCATGCATGTCCTCAACTGATTGACATGCCGTAGTCCTACCTAGGCTCAACAAAGAGGCCACATGTCGGTCTACATACTAAATGCGAAGGGGTAATGAGCCAATCTCCCTTTGCTATCATGCGCGTTGCGAGGATGGCCGGTGTCAGTCCTGGCTCTTCTTAATACAAAGATGATGCTTATGCGGGCCACCTGGGTGTGTGCTGCTCAACTATGACGTTTGAAGAGTTGTCGGGCAAATGTATGATGCAGAGTGCCCATATTGATTCTCGCGTGGTGCTCAGTGTGAAGCAGGCCAGAGGCCTACTCAGATCACATATCCAAACCCATTAATGTTTTGTTAGAGCTATGGTGACGATCAATGATCCACGATATGTGGTCCCGTCGTCTCGTCTTGAGGAATTACGACAAGGGCCAAGAATACCCGATCGTGCCTCGTCATTATTACACAACCACCCTCCAGGTCTCCCCGACCTCAAAATGGTTCTGTAGTAAAGTTAAAGTAACCATGTGTCCATAACATCAAGGGGAATCCGAGGAATCACCCTCGATGGATCCCACTCGATGTAATCGTCAAGGTGACCAGAGAGGAATCACCGTCGACAGTTCGCGCTTGAGGTGTTGCACAATAGAGTCGTTATTAGAAGAGGTGAAGGGGGAATCACCCTCTGTAATCTACTCCAAGTTAACTACACTACAAATTTAGCATCATGAGTACATCACGAGGTGTCACCCTTGGTACTCGATAGTAGCTCTACAGAGGCGTACACCTAAGGGGGTGTGAGGTGATGTGTCGGGCTCAAGACGTCGATCACGTTGATCGAGTCATCGATGATGAAGCGAGGGCAACATGTACAAGTGGGGTCACTGGGGGATCACTAATCAACCTATACTAAGCATTTAGTATACATTAAGGTACAACAACAGTTAATCAAGAATAGGTTATGCATCAAAATAGATATCTACAATAGTAGCAAAACCTAATGCAAGCAGGGGAGAGAAGGAATGGGCGATATAGGAATGATCAAGGGGTTTTGCTTGTCTGGATACTCGGCGACAAGTGGTTGAACGTTAGTTGCGTAATCGTACACGACAGAAGCGTCGGTCTCGATGTCTACCGGAGAGAAGAGGGGGAAGAAACAATAAATATAAAGCAAGCAGATGCATCACAATGCATGACATGGTAACATGTAGTACTAGGGGTGAGCTAAGCAGTACTACATGGTAGAGATGGTGTAGGAAAATATCTTGGGATATTTCCCGGGTCTTTGGCTTTTTACTGGACAAATGAATCAGAGGGGAAAGTTCCATGTTCATCATGTTAGAGGCATGTGACAAATGAATGGATTACATATTTGGATTCGTTGGATTTTTCTGAGAAACTTTCATACATAAATTATTTTCATCTGACTTATAGATTATTTTATATGATTTTAGAAGTTTTAATAATATTCCGAAATTAGTAGATTTATTTTAATTCAGAAAATTCATTGATTGCGTCAGCATGATGTCATCATGACATCAACAGTCAACCCAGCTATCTCAGGTCAAACTTGACAGCTTGGCCCCACGTGTCATAGACGGTGGGTTAATTGAGGGATCAAATTTAACCTGAACTAATTAATTAAGGACTAGGACCACATGTCAGTGACTTATTAACTCAAATTAACAAATTTAATTTAACTTAGCAGATTAATTAGGGCTAATGACCCTGGGCCCACATGTCAGTGGCCCATGGGGTGTGTGGCCCACTAGCAGTGACTAGTCACTTAGTTGACCATGGTCAACTAGTCAACAAGGGGCCAAGGGCCACAGGTTAGTGACCCTGGGGGTGGCCCCAGGTCAACTTCGCCGGCGGACGTCGCCGGAGTTGCTCCGGCGACCTCAAACGCTGTGGAGGGGCTCGGGATGTCATCGGGTTTCGCCTACATGGGGCCAAAACGAGTGCACCTAGGGGCGTTTGAACCGAGGCGCTGCGTCGCATCAGTTGGTGGTGGTGGCACGGCCGGAGCTGGCCAAAATTGACGTCGGCAACTAGCTTTGCGGCGGCGGCATTCGGGTGACGACGGGAATGGGGCTAGGGGGCTCGAGGCGATGCGCGCGTGGGCACATCGGCTTGGTGGGAACGTGCACGTTCCCGGGCTCGAATGCGAGCTACGACAGCCATGGCAGCGTCTACGACGAGCATGAGCGCCTGTGAGCTCCGACTCCAATGGGAATGGTCGCTACGAGGCGCACGAGAGCTCAAAGATAGAGGAAGGAGGAGATATAGCTCACGTGTGTTGCAGGGAGAGTAGCGGCGTGAGGGGGAGGAATGAGGTGAGCTAGGGTTCCGAGGGGCCAATGGGGGTCTTGTGGGCGTGGGGGCGCGGGCAGATGGCTGCCACGGCGATGGCCGTGACCTCTCGCGCACATCCACCATCCCCATGTCTCCTCTGTGCTAGCCTCGCCCCTCTATTTATATGCTGAGCCCTAGGGTCGAAACTTGGAGAAAAAACCTCCTCAAGGTCGGTTTGTCCGCAAGGCAAGAGTCTTTCTCGGACTCCAGGACCAAACGCCAAGGTCCTCGGCGTCTGGCCCCAGACGCCAGGGTCCCTGGCGTCAGGCCCCTGGCCTCCGCAAAACAGCTTTTGCACCTTCCTAAAGCCTCATGGTCTTCACCCCTTGGCCAAATAAAGTGTTCTTGTACCCCGAACATTTCGGGAAACATCTGAAACTATTTCCGGTGAATTCTGGAACCCTTCTTCTAGTTACTAAGGATAATCTTGACCGATGTCCAGTGATCCACTCCTGGATCACTCTTGTACCCCTCGAAGGACTCATGGCAAGGCACACACAGGTGCGGTACACATCATGGCATACTATATAGAGCCTATGGCTAAAGCATAGGGGACGACCTTCATCCTTTCTCTTTCTTCTGCCGTGGTCGAGCTTTGAGTCTTACTCAACTTCACAACTTACAAATCATGCAAGAACTCTTTCTCTAACTGATCCATTTTGAACTCTTTCAAAATCTTGTCAAGGTATGTACTCATTGAAAGTCTCATCAAGCATCTTGATCTATCTCTATAGATCTTGATGCTCAACAATTAGGTAGCTTTATCCAGGTCTTCATTTGAAAAACTCTTTTCAAACAACCGTTTATGCTTTCTAGAAATTCTACATCATTTCCGATCAACAATATGTCATCCACATATGCTTATCAGAAACTTTATAGTGCTCCCACTCACTTTATTGTAAATACAAGTTTCTCATAAACTTTGTATAGACTCAAAAACTTTGATCACCACATCCAAGCATATATTCCAACTCCGAGATGCTTGCTCCAGCCCATAGAAGGATTGTTGGAGCTCGCACACCTTTTAGCATCCTTCGGACTGACAAAACCTTCTGGTTGTATCACATACAACCTTTCCTCAAGTAAATTGTTAAGGAAATGATGTTTTGACATCCATCTGCCAGATTTCATAATTGAAAAATGCAACAACTACTAACAAAATTCCAACAGACTTTAGCATCGCTACGAGTGAGAAAGTCTCATCGTGGTTAACTCCTTGAACTTGTCGGAAACTTCTTTGCGATAAGTCGAGCTTTATAAATGGTGACATTTACCATCAGTGTTTGTCTTCATCTTAAAGGTCCATTCGTACTCGATGACCTGCCGTCCAATGAGCAAGTCTACCAAAGTCTATACTTGGTTTTCATATATGGATCCTTTCTCGGATTTCATGGCCTCAAACCATTTGTCAGAATTCGGGCCCATCATCGCTTCTCCATAGCTCGCAGGTTCATCGTTGTCCAACAACATGACCTCCAAGACAGGGTTGTCGTACCACTCAGGAGTAGTACGTGTCCTTATCGACCTACGAGGTTTGATAGGAACTTGATCCGAAGCTTTATGATCATCATCATTAACTTCCTCTTCAACTGACGTAGGCTCCACAGAAACATCTTTCTACGCTGCACTACTCTCTGGTTGAACAAAGGTTCAACAACCTCATCAAGTTCTATCTTCATCCCACTCAATTCTTTCAAGAGAAACTCTTTCTTGAGAAAGGACCTGTTTTTAGCAACAAACACTTTGCACTTGGATCTGAGATAGAAGGTATACCCAACTGTTCTTAGGGTATTCTATGAAGATGCATTTGTCCGCTTTGGGTTCGAGCTCATTAGGTGAAAGCCCTTTTCACATAAGCGTCATAGCCCCAAACATTAAGAAATGACAGCTTAGGTTTCTGCCAAACCATATGGTGTCATCTCAACGGATTTAGATGGTTCCCTAATTAAAGTGAATGTAGTTGTCTCTAATGCATAACCCAAAATGATAGTGGTAAAACGATAAGAGACATCATAATTCGCACCATATCCAGTAGAGCACGACTACGACGTTCGGACACACCATCACACTATGGTGTTCCGGGTGGCCTGAGTTGTGAAACAACTTTCACATTGTCTTAAGTTGTATACCAAACTCGTAACTCAAATATTCACCTCCACGATCATATCGTAGACATTTTATCTTCTTGTCACGATGATCTCAAACTTCACTTTGATTTTGCTTGAACTTTTCAAACGATTCAGACTTGTGTTTCATTAAATAAATATACACTATATCTACTCAAATCATCAGTAAAGGTAAGAAAAAAACGATATCCATCGCAAGCTACAACACTCATTGGACCATATACATCAACATGTATAATTTCCAATAAGTCACTTGCCCGTTCCATCAAGCCGAAAAACGGGGTTTTAGTCATCTTGCCCAAGAGGCATGGTCCGCATGTCTCAATCGATTCAAAATTGAATGAGTCCAAAGATCCATCAGCATGGAGTTTCTTCATGCATTTTACACCAATGTAACACTTAGCGGCAGTACCACAAGTATGTGGTGCAATCATTATTAACTTTGTATCTTTTGGCATCAATGTTATGAACATGTGTATTACTACGATCAAGATTCAACAAACCATTCTCACTGGGTGCATGACCATTGAAGGTATTATTCATGTACAGAGAATAACCAAAGAGAATAACCATTATTCTCTAACTTAAATGAATAACCGTATTGCAATAAACATGATCTAATCATGTTCATGCTTAACACAAACACCAAACAACATTTAGGTTTGTCACTAATCCCGACGATAGAGAGAGCGTGCGATGTTGATCACATCAACCTTGGAAACATTTCCAACACACATCATCACCTCACACTTAGCTAGTCTCCGTTTATTCCGTAGCTTTTACTTTGAGTTACTAACATTTAGCAACCGAACCGGTATCCAATACCCAGGTGCTACTAGGAGTACTAGCAAGGTACACATCAATAACATGTATATCAAATATACTTCTATCGACGTTGCCAGCCTTCTTATCTACCAAGTATCTAGGGTTGTTCCGCTTCAGCGACCGCTCTCCTCATAATAGAAGCACTTAGTCTCGGGTTTGGGTTCAACTTTGGGTTGCTTCATTGGAGCAGCAACCGACTTGCCATCCATGAAGTTTCCCTCCTTGCCATTGCCCTTCTCGAAACTAGTGGTTTTACTAACCATCAACACTTGATGCTCCTTCTTGATTTCTACCTTCACGGTGTCAAACATCGTGAACAGCTCAGGGATCATTATTTCCATCCCTGGAATTTTATAGTTCATCACGAAGCTCTAGTAGCTTTGTGACAGTGACTTGGAAAACTATATCAATCACTTTCTTATCTGGAAGATCAACTCCCACTCGATTCAAGCGATTGTAGCACCCAGACAATCTGAGCACATGCTCAACGATTGAGCTATTCTCCTTCATCTTGCAGGCAAAGAATCTTGTTGGAGATCTCATATCTCACAACACAAGCACGAGCCTGAGATCCCAATTTCAGCTCTTAGAATATCTCATATGTTCCGTGACGTTCAAAACGTTTTGAAGCCTCAATCCTAAGCCGTAATGCATGACGCACTAAACTATCAAGTAGTCATCGGAACGTGCCTATCATATGTTCACAACATCTACAGACGCCGCTAGAGGGGGTGGCGCACTGAGCGGTGCATTAAGGACATAAGCCTTCTGTGCAGCAATGAGGACAATCCTCAGATCACGGACCTTGTCCGCAATATTTATACCATCATCTTTCAACTCTATTTCTCTAGGAACATATAAAAATTCAAGGGAGCTACAACGTGAGCTACAACATAATTTGCAAAGACACTACTGACTATGTTCATGTTAATGAGTTCAATTAATCATATTACTTAAGAACTCCCACTCAAATTGGCATCCCTCCGGTCATGCAAGTGATACATGATCCAAATTCACCAACTCAAGTCCGATCATCACGTGAGTTGAGGTGGTTTCAATGGTGAACATCATCATGTTGATCATATCTACTATATGACTCATGTTCGACCTTTCGGTCTCTTGTGTTCCGAGGCCATGTCTGTACATGCTAGGCTCGTCAAGTTTAACCCGAGTGTTCTGCATGTGCAACACTAGCTTGCACCCGTTGTATGCGAACATAGAGTCTATGACACCCGATCATCACGTGGTGTCTCGACATGACGAACTTTCGCAACGGTGCACACTCGGGGAGAACACAATTCATCTTGAAATTTAAGTGAGGGATCACCTTATAATGCTACTGTCGTCCTAAGCAAAACAAGGTGCATAAAAGGATTAACATCACATGCAAATCATAAGTGACATGATATGGCCATGACCTTGTGCTTTTGATATCCATCTTGAAAGCACCGGCATGATCTCCATCGTCACCGGCATGACACCATGATCTCCATCATCTTGATCTCCATCAACATGTCGCCATCGAGGTTGTCACGCCCACCATGCTTCTACTACTATCGCTACCGTTTAGCGATAAAGTAAAGCATTACATAGCGCTTAATGATTGACACGCAGGTCATACAATAATTAAAGACAACCCTATGGCTCCTGCCGGTTGCCGTACTCATCGACATGCAAGTCGTGATATTCTATACAACACATGATCATCTCATACATCACATATATCTCATCATGTAATTGGCCATATCACATCACAACATACCCTGCAAAAACAAGTTAGGCGTCCTCTATTTGTTGTTGCATGTTTTACGTGGCTGCTACGGGTATCTAGGAAGAACAATTCTCACCTACGCATTAACCACAATGGTGATACATAAGTTGCTTTTCAACCTTCTCAAGGACCGCCTTAGTCAAATCCGATCCAACTAAAGTAGGAGAAACAGACACCCGCCAGCCATCTTTGTGCAACGAGGTTACATGTCAGTCAATGGAACCGGTCTCTCGTAAGCGTATGAGTAAGGTTGGTCCAGGACGCTTCATCCCACAATACCGCTAAACCAAAACACGACCAAGGGAGGAAGCAATCTAAGCATCAACACCCACAAACTCTTTGTGTTCTACTCGAGATCTCATCTATGCATAGACCTAGCTCATGATGCCACTGTTGGGGAACATTGCATGGGAAACAAAAAAATTCCTATGCACACGCAAGATCTATCCATGGTGATGAGCATCTACGAGAGGGAGAGTGCATCTACATACCCTTGTAGATCGCTAAGCGGGAAGCGTTAAGAAATGCAGTTGATGTAGTCGAACGTCTTCGCGATCCAAATTGCCGAGCGTCCTGCGATCCCATCACGATCCGTCCCGCGATCCAATCACGATCCGTCCCGCGATCTCATCACGATCCATCCCGCGATCCAATCACGAATCGTCTCGCGATCTTGATCACGGTCCTTCCGATCTAGCGCCGAACGGACGACACCTCCGCGTTCAGCACACGTACAACTCGATGACGATCTCCGCCTTCTTGATCCACCAAGAGGGAGCGGAGAGGTAGACGAGTTCTCCGGCAGCGCGATGGCGTTGCGGCGATGGTGGTGGAGCAATTCCAGTAGGGCTTTGCCTAAGCACCGCTGAAACCGATCTAGAGGAGAAACTGCAAACTAGAGGAGAGGCAGCACGTGGCTTAGGGTTTCTTGATGTGTCCCAAGTGCTAGCCTCGCCCCTCTATTTATATCCTAAGCCCTGGGGTCGAAACTTGGAAAAAAATCCTCCTCAAGGTCGGTTTGCCCACAAGGCAAGAGTCCTTCTCGGACTCCAAGACCAAACGCCAAGGTCCTCGGCGTCTGGCCCCAGATGCCAAGGTCCCTGGCGTCTGGCCCCTAGCCTCCGAAAACAGCTTTTGCACCTTCCTAAAGCCTCATGGGCTTTACCCCTTGTCCCAAATAAAGTGTTCTTGTACCCCGAACATTTCGGGAAACATCCGAAACTATTTTTGGTGAATTCCGGAACCCTTCCAAAGACCAAATACTATTATCCCATATATCAATCTTTACCTCCGGACCATTCCGGAGCTCCACGTGACGTCCGGGATCTCATCCGGGACTTCAAAAAACCTTCAGTCACCACCATACATAACTCTATACTACCGAAACGTCACCGAACCTTAAGTGTGCAGACCCTGCGGGTTCGAGAACTATGTAGACATGACCGAGACACCTCTATGGTCAATAACCAATAGCGGTACCTAGATGCCCATATTGGTTCCTACATATTCTACGAAGATCTTTATCGGTTGAACCTCTATGTCAAGGGTTCAGTTAATCCCATATGCTATTCCCTTTGTTCTTCGATATGTTACTTGCCTGAGGTTCGATCGTCGGTATCTGTATACCTAGTTCAACCTCATTACCGGCAAGTCTCTTTACTCGTTCCGTAATACAAGATCCCGTGCTAACACTTTAGTCACATTGCTTGCAAGGCTTGTTGTGATGTTGTATTACCGAGTGGGCCCTGAGATACCTCTCCGTCACACGGAGTAACAAATCCTAGTCTTGATCCATGCCAACCCAACAGATACCCTCGGAGATACCTGTAGAGCACCTTTATAGTCACCCAGTTACGTTGCGACGTTTGATACGCACAAGGTACTCCTCCGGTGTTAGTGAGTTGCATGATCTCATGGTCATAGGAACATATACTTGACATGCAGAAAACTGTAGCAATAAACTGATACGATCATATGCTACATTTATAGTTTGGGTATTGTCCATCACATCATTCTCCTAATGATGTGATCCCGTTATCAAATGACATCTAATGTCAATGGCTAGGAAACCTTGACCATCTTTGATCAACGAGCTAGTTTACTAGAGGCATACTAGGGACACGGTGTTGTCTATATACCCACGCGTGTATTTAGTTTCCAATCAATACAATTATGGCATGGATAATAAACGATTATCATGAACAAGGAAATATGATAATAACTAATTTATTATTGCCTCTAGGGCATATTTCCAACAATGTTTGGTAATGATTTGGGTACGCCATGAGTTGGTCGACGTGACATGTACTCTTATTATTCACCGTACTATGAGGAGCAGATAGTCTTGAGCGAGACACCTATAGTTGAGAAATGACGCAAACCAAATGCTTTAATTGGAATAACAGGTGACCTCGTAACCGTGAGAAAGAGTCCAGCTGAAAAACCGGGAAGGATCCATATATCGGAACACTGCATGATATAGAATTTGAGACTCATGGGGTGGGAAAAGAGCCAACACTATAATCACCCGGAACAATCGTTGGAATTCACCCACGAAACAAATATAATGATAACAGATAGTCATTGGCCGGGGAACCTCCATAAAGGAAAGGTGGTACGAACAAGAAACATTGCGTAAGAGTTGACATAGGACCTACCCAAGAAGCCCTGATTACTTGATAGATGGTTTAGACACAAAGCATCACACAAGTTGACGGATGATTTGCCTGAGAAACGTTAAGTGCCTGAGAAGTAGTGACATGTGCAAGATAGAAGTGGTAGCTCGTATGAGCATGAACATGATTGTAAGGACAACTGGAACCACATGGAAGGAAGGACAGAGAACCTGATAATAGATCCTAATTATAGAATCTGAAGGATGACCAACCATAACCAAGGAGTAAGAAGTTACATGAAAACCCCGACCTTACAATCTTTTAAGGGTGGTAGCACTGTGGAACCTAAGATATTGCAAACGTATTGATAGTTCCAGGAAGGATCAAGAAACCGAAAATGATGACGGTGAAGCCAGCAATGAAGGCGATGTCGAAGGAGGCGTCGAAGAGGACGTCGGCAGAGATATCGATGTAGATCCACACGAGTGCCCCTACTTTGCGCGCAAAATGTCATCATGCGTGTGCAGAACACACACGACACACTAAGGTTTGAAGGTGTCTCTTTGTCGATTCGTAGTGTGGCGCATAAAGTGTGGATCAACACCAACAACAGAAAATATAAAGCATGCACGATCTACAAGGTTCACGCCGCAAGTTTGCGTAATACCCTACTCATGTCTTTGTGTTCACTGTTTATGTACTCGACTACTGGCTACAAACCTTTCTCGGGAAGGGAAGGTGTTGCTTTGAAGCTACTACCCGTAAATTACTATTTACCCAACCTATTTCTGGAGTAGATATAGGGGAAGTTACATTGAAAAAAAACTCCACTGCCCCTCCGCTACAACCAAGCCACCCTTTCAAAGCTTAAGGGTTTACTACAATAGCTATGGTAAAGAGAATAACCTACCCTAACAAAAGGTCGGTGAGTGCATTAAATGAATGATAACGCGTCGACGTCTTCTGATTCCCGGGAATGAATGTCAGTCCCATCACACTGCTTACAACACCTACCTAGTGTTAGCATGACACATGCTAGCCCAGGTGTCCATCCCTTGCCCACTGGTGTGGTGAATAAGCTTTTGCACCCCCGTGAATTTCTTGGCTCACATGTACACTCATCGCGTGTCACGAAAGGCGTGTATGAGAAAACCAATGCCTCACAAATTGGATACGGTGACTTGCTCTTTACGTTTGATGGACCAACGGCAGAGCCATGTTATAAGTGTTGGGTTCAATTGAACCCAATGAAGTTTGCCTAGTACGTACATACGTGTGTAGGCATTTCTGGCTGACCCCATAAAAATATGACGTGGTCATGTGAAAGCTAAAAAAAGACCCAAAAGGCCACAAGCAAGAGCAAATGTGTCCATGTTCACGCAGCCAGGCTTAAACCATGATTAGTTATGTTTTGTTGTGTATATACAAACGTAATTGCACGCTCCATCTATCTTTTCGTCTTTCATTTTTCAATTCAATTTCTTCTCTAGTCTGTCGTCTTGCTCGACGTCTCGTGCGTCGCATGCCAGCGACAAGTAGACCGCTGCAGATCAATAATATCAACAATTGTAGCGAAAAAATTATGGTAATTAGATTACTTTGCTATATCCCATCTCTTGTGTGTATGCTCTATCTAGCTTAATAATCTAATATGATACTGCTTGTTTTGCCCTAATTTTCTGATTTTTTTCATAGACTTGATCATCACATCCTGGTAACGATACTGCCACATTGAAAAGGGCCACTCCAAAATGTGAGTAACTTTACATGCTTCTATTGTTTGATGGTACTTATTTAAATTTGTCAAATTAACTTGTCATTTTTCAATGTTTTAGGAAGATAACAAGATGAACAGGGGGCTACAAAGTTATATGATACTAATCTATTATTTATTAAATGTAAACAAGTGTTTTTGTAATTCTAGGAAACTATATATCTTGCACTCTTCAGTTTTTAATGCAACATAACATGCGATACATGATACTATATTTCTATTCAACATATTGTTTATGAATGTTATACTTTTGTTCCAATTAGACTTTCATTTTCATAAATTAATATCAAGTTATCATAAACAGTGAACGAGCGAACCCAGTGGCCACTGGCAGAGCCTCTTGGAGGCCGGGGGGGTTATGACCCCCCTTCCAAAAGTGAAAATATCTTTTATCTATATATATCACACATTTTGATACATTTTATTAATGAAGTATCTTGATTTTGGAGCATTAAATTGATTTACCCGAAGGATATATATATATAAATACAAAACTAGCTATCTAAAGCACCTTGATTAATTTTTCTTTGTGCAAGTCAGGCCTGTTTCTTCAAGCACATTTTACTTTTTATTTAGATTTTGGCCCCCATCTAATTGCTATCACGCTGCCACTGCCAATGTTCAATTTTTTTAGCTCCGCCCTGGCCTGAGACGTGCCAAGCACAAAGCATTTTCGGATGACGTAATTGTTCTCGGATGTCGGTTGCCCCTGCGCTTTGCAGGGTGTCTTGATCTATCTTTCTTCACAACTTGGTTGCTAATTGTGGACGAATGTGACTGTTCCTGACGAATATCTGCATAGCATCACATAGGCTGAGCTCTTTCTGAATGTTGTAGATAATATTTTGATGAAGATTTGTATGCCACCGTAAAGTTATGATAGCAGTTGTATTGTCGGAGTGCTTCGCGTACTGCTTGTCCCGTAAAAAAGGTTACGATGGTCCGTGCACAGATAAAGCCGTGAACCCATGGTCATGGTACCGGGATTTCCAAAACTCCAATTTTTGCTGAAGCCAAACGCACCAAGGTATTTGAAACCATGTCCCCCCCCCCCCCCCCAGAAACTGCAGTATTATTAAGAAAACGTTGCTGCCAAACGCAGGCTAGTACGTATTCACTTTAAGGAAACGTATCATATAGAATTTGTTTTTGTGGCGCGTAAACAGCTCTGTGGAAGTGGCCATTTGGTGGAGGCGGTTCTATAATCGAGCGCAAACAGAGCAAGACGAACCGGACCACCCGAACCACAATCTCGCGACAGGCCGACCTGCCGGAGCGCGAGAGTCGAGACGGCGGCCGGCGGCCGGCGGCGTAGGGCAGGCCGGCAAGATGTCGTCGGTGTATGTGCTAGAGCCGCCAACGAAGGGGAAGGTGGTGGTGCAGACAACGGCCGGTCCGATCGACATCGAGCTGTGGGCCAAGGAGGCCCCCAAGGCCACGCGCAACTTCGTTCAGCTATGCCTGGAGGGCTACTACGACGGCACCCTCTTCCACCGGGTCATCAAGTCCTTCCTCATCCAGGGCGGCGACCCCACCGGCTCCGGCACCGGTGAGATCCTAAACCCTAACCAGACCTGTGTATATAATATAGTGTTTCTGATTCCGGATTTCATTGTCGGTCTTTACCCAACTGAATCGCGGATTCTGCATCAAATTAATGATTAATGCCTCAGTTTAGAATTTTGTGCCTGGTTAACTATCCGTTTGAGCCGTATATGTGGTCGATTTGGTGGTGTTCTGAACTGAACCTGATGATTATCTGATATCAATCTGCAGGGGGTGAGAGCATCTATGGGGCACCGTTCGCTGACGAGTTCCATTCACGTTTGAGGTTTAACCACAGGGGTTTATTGGCGTGTGCCAATGCGGGCACACCTCATTCGAACGGAAGCCAGTTCTTTATCACCCTTGACCGCTGCGATTGGCTTGATAAGAAGAATACAATTTTTGGGAAGGTACGTGTCTAGCTTGACTATCACCATTGTGCATGTCTTGGTCTAAACGTTTGTTTCATTGGAGGTGATTACAGTTTACCATGTGTGTATGTGTGCATCCAGGTCACTGGTGATTCTGTCTTCAATCTTCTGGCCTTGGCTGATATCGAGACTGATAAGGATGATCGGCCTGTATACCCACAGAAAATTCTTTCAGTTGAGGTAGTTATTCTCTTCACGTTTCATTTAGTTCTGGTACTTCTGCAACGAAGCAGATTCTTCTATCTGTTTTACTGTTACTTGTGAAGCCTAAGTAGCTGGTGATTAGTTACATGTGTTTCTGCTTTTATAGGTACTCTGGAACCCATTTGATGATATAGTTCCAAGACAACATAAGAAGATTCAGCCTGCTCCCAAGGCTGATGCTGAGAGGAAACCAGAGAAGAAAGCTGTTAAGTATGTTCACTGCATGTTTGAACCAATTTTCCTTGCAAAGATAAGGTAGTGGTGTTGGATTTCATTTGACTTGTCCATTCATCCTATAGGCAACTTAATGTGCTCTCATTTGGAGATGAAGTAGAAGAAGAGGAGAACGAGGCAGCTTCTTTTGTGAAGGACAAAATAAAGAGTATCCACGATGTGCTGGATGACCCCCGTTTTCTTAAAGTGGAACCACAGGTTGAACAACTGGTGAGTATGATCAATTGTGTCACTTTTGCTCGAGGAAATCTGTAGGATGTTAACCAATCCTTTGCTAGTAAACACATTGCGCTACAAAAACCTAAAGAGACCTTGTCCAACTGGTGGACATGGCATTTTATACTGTGCAGCACACTTCTGCTGTGTTAGTGTGCATACCATCTGAAACCAGAAATTGGTGTTGCTAGCTTTCCTACTTCGTCCACTAAATGGGACCATTTTCTTAATTTTTTTCCAGCATTCTCTATTTAACAGCACTAACTAACTAAGGAGCACTTCTGTACTGAGTGCTTTGTTGGACTAATTTCCTGTCTTTTGTCTTCTATTGATATATTCATATAGTTGAATATATTCCCGTTATACACTGTTAATAACTCAAATACATTTTTCTTCTTGAATTAGTTTAGGACATCAGTTGTATCCTGGGCTCTGGTCAGGTTTTGCTTAATAAGAGCTACTCGCTTACTATTGAATATTTTTAGACCTTGTCAAATTTTAGCACCATTCTGCTTGTTGCAACTATCCAGTCCAAGGAGGAAGAGGAGAAGAAAAATGAAACTGTCCTATCTATCAGGGAGGCTTTAATCTTGAAGAAAGCTGACTCCAGAGAGCCAGAGCATGATCCAGAAAATGATGATTCTCCTGAAGATGAGAAAGAGGAGGATTTTGACAACAGGATGCGTTCACGGATTCTAAAAAAACGTAGAGAACTTGGGGATATTCGTCATAGTCAATCTTCCAAGAAAGGTAATTTGCTATTCCTGTTTCTATTAGGACGGCCATTCTCCAGTTCAGCCATTTACTGTACCATGACAGACATAATGAGAGGCAGGATTATGTAATTTCCTGTAGCTACTTGCATTTTTTTGGCTGATGTCACATGATTGCTGCATATAAGTTGGAAAACTGAGCAATCTGTTTCCCCCTCTTTGATACAGATAAATCTCATCAGAAGGATAAAGAATTACCAGCTCACAGGTTCTGTTTATTATGTCTACATTATCTATATGACTATATGTTCCTTATCCTTATTCCTTATGCACTGTGATTTTCTTCTGCATATAGGATTGTTGTTTAGTTCAATGTGGTAGGTTATCATTATGATGTTTTGATCAACCAGAATATCTGTTCTTGTGAACAACACCATGTAGTATTCCTATATGTCCTTATACTCCTGAGCTCTTGTCTAATACTAAGCGGTAGTTTTCTGAAAACTCATTTATAAGTCTGTTACTACTTATAAGTATTCATATCTGGTAACTGGCGATAAGTTATCCAGGGACATAATATCACCATTCTGAATGTAAATAAATTATGTGATCTTCCTAATATTGTAACATAATAATATTGAAATTACTTCTCATTGGCTTGCCATTATGATAAATAGTTCAGCATATTGCGCGGTCACAATTCTTCTTGGTAGCAGGGTTACCATGTGTCGAATATAACATGTGGTAATTTAATAAACATATAATATCTACGTCATGCTGATACTGGAAGAATGGTCTTGTAACAGCAACAACAACAGCAACAACAACAACAACAACAACAACAACAACAACAGCAACAACAACAGCAACTTTTTAGTCCCAAATAAGTTGGGGTAGGCTAGAGTGGAAACCCAAAATATTTCGAAACTTAGTCATTGACACATTGTCTTGGCATGTGATGGCTAACTTCCACGCACCCCTGTCCACGGCTAGTTCTTTGGTGATATTCCAGTCCTTCAGATCTCTCTTTACGGACTCCTCCCATATCAAGTTTGGTCTACCTCGACTTCTCTTGACATTATGCATGCTATATCCTTCAGCTATGCACTGGCACTTCTGGAGGCCTCGGTTGTATATGCCCAAACCATCTCAGATGATGTTGGACAAGCTTCTTTTCAGTCGGTGCTACCCCAACTCTATCACTATGACGTAGTATATCATCCTTCTGGACCCGGTTCTTTCTTGTGTGACCACATATCCATATCAACATGCGCATCTCTGCTGCACCTAACTGTTGGACATGTCGTCTTTTAGTCGGCGAACACTCATCGCCATACAACATTGAGGTTGAATCGCTGTCCTATAACCTGCCTTTTAGCTTTTGTGGCATTCTCTTGTCACAGAGGACGCCATAAGCTTGACGCCCCTTCATCCATCCCGCTTTGATTTGATGGCTCACATTTTTCATCGATATCATTCTGCAACATTGACCCCAAATGTGGAAAGGTGTCCTTCTGAGGTACCACGTGCCCATCAAGGCTAACCTCTTCCTTGTGCCTAGTAATACTGAAACCGCACCTCATGTACTCAGTTTTTTAGTTCTACTAGTCTAAAACCCTTCGATTTCAAAGTCTGTCTCTACAAGTATAACTTTCTATTAATTCCTGTTTGACTGTCGTTGGCTAGCACCACATCATCCGCAAAGACCGTACACCATGGGATATTTCCTTGTACAATATTCCTTGTGACCTCATCCATCATCAAAGCAAAAAAGATAAGGGCTCAAAGCTGACCCTTGGTGCAGTCCTATTTACTTGGAAAGTCATCAGTGCCGCCATCACTTGTTCGAACACTTGTCATAGCATTATTGTACATGTCCTTGATGGGGGTAATGTACTTTGTTGGGACTTTGTGTTTCTCCAAGGCCCACCACATGACATTCCGTGGCATCTTATCGTGGGCCCTCTCCGAGTCAATGAACCCATATGCAGGTTCTTCTTTTGCTCCCTGCATCTCTCCATAAGTTGTCTTACCAAGAAAATGCCTTCCATGGTCAACCTCCCAGGCATGAAACCATTTGGTCACGCTTGTCATTCAGTCATTCTTCTTAATCCCCCCCCGATGTTACGGCCTGAAGTTCTCAAACATTCATGATGTTACAGCTAGTTCACCATAAAAAGCTCTTAATCCCATTCAAAACTGCTCTCTTGAAGCACAACTATCAAATACCTGTCCCAAGATACAAGAAAAGAGGCTCAGAAAAAAAGAGAGAAGTTCTTCACTACAACATTGATTCATTGAACAATAGCAACTAAAGTATACTATATTTTTTCCTGTGCGTATCATTTATGCACTCTTAGCTCGCAGAATAGGGGAATAAACTAATGCTATGTACATATTAGGGCATGTGAAATCAACTCTTTTCAGTGGAAAATGTAGGGGGACCCTGACAGTTATAGCTCTTGAACTAATTTTGTAAAGCCTCTAAATTTCAGTTACATGATGATAGGCTGATATCAAGTCCACAACACCATGTGATTGCTAAATCATTATGGGTAGAGAACCACAAGTACCTGTAGCTGAATTGATATTTGATAGGTCTACTTGTTTTTTACTGGAGCTGAACGGGATAGATGCACTATGCGATGGACCGACGGTATACTTGTCAACCATGATGAACTCGAGGGCGGCACTGCCCTGGAAGTACATGAAGTGGCTAACACGTGGGAGGTCGCCAGCGCAAGTGCCTTGGAGGCCGGCCTGCCACCGGATGATGTGGAGGAGAAGCCCCTCACTCTAGAGGATGACGTCTTCAGCATGCTGTGAACTGTGAATTGTAATCTAGGCTTCCCTGACTTTTGGTGACCAGATATGGTGGATGCAACTGTGTGAGAGCCTGACACAACCTGTCCGGATGGCGGGGAACTCTGTGTCCCGTGGAGTGGATCAGCCCTGATACCTCTAAGCCTTGTGCCGTGAGGTGCCTGCTCTCTGCGTTGGTACCCCTCACCCTATCTCGGTCTCGCACCGCGTCCACCCTGCAGCCGATACATTGACCGGGTTGAGTAGCGCCTAGACGTCAGCTAGGTTTAGGAGGGAGCGGCTGGTGTATGGGACGAAGCGAGAGGGAGCAGTAAAATGGGGGAGGCTTAAGGCCAACAAAAAATTACTCGAAGCTCCACGACTGGCTGACAAAGGAACCAGCAACACCGTGGGTGCGAGGAGAGTGAAGCATTTCAGGCGGCCTCACGTTTTTTGGGGGATTGTGTAGATACACAAAAATTCTTTTCGGTAGCCGGGTTACGATGTGTTGAATATAATGTATCTTATTTAGTCTTTACCATACCTATACTATGCAGATAGTGGAAGAAGAGTCTTACTTGTTTGCACGTTTTGAAACACTTCAAACTTTAAACAGTATTCTGTTATAATTTACTCCTGCAGTTGCTTCTGCTTTATTAGCAATATGTAGGTAATCTAGTTCAGCAGTTGTTCTCTGAATTTATTAACAATTTAAATGTCCACAGGAGTGATGATGATGACTATGACGACGACGACGACGACGACGATGATCATCAGTTATCAAAATCACGGAAACTGTCCTTGAAGAAAAAAGGTATTGGCTCTGAAGCCAATACTGAAAGGATGTCCAGAGGAGATGTTAATTTGCAACTGCTAAATCCAGCTGAACAAGAGAAACATTTGAAAAAACAGAGAAAACGCAGCCTCCAAGGCCGTGAAGAGGAGGTATTATTTTTCTTTCCTTGTGACATTTCATGATGTATCATGCGTATTCATATAGAACTGGCATCTCTTTTACGTTTCAGCTTTTGTTCTTGAAGTTGAGTGCTTAACTGTTTCTTAAACATCATTTTTTTCCGTTAGACTTTAGCAAAGTTACAGAAGTTCAAGGCTTCCTTGATGAGTAATAAGCCTGCTAATACGGAAACAAAGGCAGAAGATGCTGAGGACTACAAAGAGTGGCATGCCAACCGTCTCACTTTCGCACCTGAATCTTCGAAGGTACTGGTATACTTGCAGCTCCCCCCTCCCCCCAGGAAAATAGATGCATGAACTTATTTTATCTTTATACAGGATGGTATGATTAGGAAAGATGATCCAAATGACTATGTAGTGGTTGACCCTCTTCTGGAGAAAGGAAAACAGAAGTTTAACAAGATGCAAGCGAAGTTAAAGAAGAGAGATCGTGAATGGGCTGGCAGATCTCTCACCTGATCTCTTTTGAGGTGCGTCACTGCTAGTCTTTCTAGTGACAAATAAACTGGATGGTAGTACCGAACAAATGGTTTGAGCCTTTTATGTAGCTTATCATACCACATTGTAGCATTGCAATATCCATAATTTGTCGTGTCTCATATAAATCTTCTCAGTGATAGTATGTCCTTCTGAATTTCTCCCACCTCTCGTAGACTAATTAATATCCTCTCCTTTTGCCCCCAGAGGTGCAATGTGCAAAAATGTAAAACGTCTTACCGTGCAATGGTGCTGCTGCAGTTTTGGTGTTGAGTTGTTATCGGAACCTGACCATAACAGATGCAGGTTGGTGATGGCCGAGCAATCGGCGAAGCCGGTTTGAGCATTTAACCTTTAGGAGCATCTTCAACGGGCGTGCTTTGCTCGGCGCACTAAAAACTGTTTTGCAGCGCGCGAAAAGCAATTTTTAGTGCGTGACCGAGCGCTGGCTTCAGCGACCGCGGCATAATATAACGCGCGTGGTGCTTCAGCAGACGCGCAAAAGTGTAGCGCGCGAGCAGCAGTTGATGGATTTTTGATAAAAATTGAAACAAAAAAAACTAGAAAATTCAAAATCACATCAGCGCTTGCAATATGCATATTTAATTTGATGGATTTTTGATAAAGAATTAAAACACAAAAAAATAGAAAATTCAAAAGCATCATCTCATCATCCAATCAAGTTCAAGATCACAAACTTTAACATATAGGAAACAAGTTCAAAAAACAAATGACACATGATCAATCATGCCGCATCCTAGTCCTTGTCCTTCGATTCTTCTTTCTCGTTCAAAGTCTCATCTTCGTCCTCGTCATCATTGTCTTCCAGAGATGCTGAAGATATGTGAGGCACACTCGAAGCCATGTGTCCTTTCATGTCACCATGTGTCCTTCCATGTCACTCGGAGGTGTTCCCATGTTTCTCATGAGTGACGCAAAACCCATGCTTCCCATGATTCCTTCGAAGTCACCCATGCCTCCCATGCCGCCCATGGTAGCTTCCATGCCTCCCATGGGAGCTCCCATGCCTCACATGGCTGTTCCCAATCCTCCCATGGCCATGACTTTTTTTTGGACCAAGACTTCTTCACGGGCAAGATTGATGTACTCCTTTTGCTTCTCATCGAGTGTAGATGTGTCCATGACGAACAAGTTCTTCTCCCATTCCAACAATCTAGTGCGCTCCTCCATGACCAATTTCTCCTCCAATGCCACCTTCCTCTCCTCGGCCGCCACCCTCCTCTCATCGGCCATCACATCTTGGTTCCTTGACATCTTCCTATCCTCGTTCGCTTCCTTTCTTGCATTCACAATAGCTTTCATAACATTTTTTAATTCATCATCTCCTTTTCTCTTCTCTCTTGTCTTTCTTTCTTTTGTCTTCATTTGGTCTTCTTGGCTTCGTGTAGGCAATCGAGTTTGGTGTGGGGCTTCTCTTGCCGTCATCGGTTGATGCCTCCTCCTCCTCATCATCATCCAAATCAATAGATCGCTTGCGTTTGTGGGTCTCCTCATCGACACCTTCACGTGGCTTCCATTTCTCACCATCCTTCAACTCTTCATAGCAGTGGGGCAAGGTAAATGGTCTCCTTTTCTTGAGCTTCCCCTTCTTGTTCTTCTTCTCCTCTCCTTGAAATAAGTTTTGTGCGTTAGTGAGCTACACAAAAAGCATGGACATGGAAGAACAAGTTAGCAATTAAAACACTGAAGAAAGAGGATGGACATGAAAGAAACATGAACATGAAAGAAATGACACTTACCCTATCATCATCATTAGTTCCACTTGGGTTTAGCGTGTCAACCGCCTTAAGTGCGACCGCCCATCTTTGACAATCTTTGTTGATTGTCGACCACCGAGAGCGAAGAGATCTTGCTGTGCGCTCCATTCCACTCTTGTTGTGTAAATCAAAGTGCTCCTTCATCCGGATCCAATAGGCATCTCTAGTTTGATCCCCTCCAACGATGGCATCCCTAGACACTTGCAACCATGTATTGCATATCAATCTGTCTTTGCCCGTGGTGTAGTTGCTTGCTCTTCCTTTCGGTCCATCGAAGATACCCTCACCATCTTCGTCTCCTTCAAATTCTTCATTGGTTGTTGGAGCCAACACCCATAGTTGACATATAGGTCTCATCATTGAAACTACAAAGTATATACAACAAACCAAATATAAGCTATCCATATGTATCCATTCATCAAAAAAACAACAAAGAAAAAAAATTGACGAAGTCAAACCTTGTTGGCATTTCATCAAACACATTGTGCGCATCGATCGTCGGCGCAACAAGCGAGCTCGCCGGCGCTTCGCTCGCCCGCACGTCGGCCACGCGCCCTGCAAGCTTCTTCCTCGGCCGCCTAGAGGAGCCGTCCGCCTTCTTCTTCTTCTTCTTCTTCTTCTTCTTCTTCCCGGCCACCTTCCTTGCCTTTGACGCTGCCGCATTTGAGAGCTTCATGAGGGGGTCACGTGCTTTCACGGTTGGCGCCGGCGCGATGCCACCCTCCAAGGTCGTCCTTGGCGCCATGAAGAGCCCGCGCACGAGTCCGGTGCTTGGAGGAGCACCGGCGGAGGCGAAGCCAAAGCTCCTCGCGCTAGGGTTGGCGGTGACGACGTGAGGGCCGGGGGTCACAGACGTAGGAGGGGTGAGGGGGTTGTCGCCGCGGTCGTCCATCGGGCGATTGCGCCAGCGGTGGCGCGGGGCGACGTGAGAGAGGCGCGGCCGGCGGAAGAGGTGGAAAGGCGCGAGCGCTCGAGCGGTTCTGCGCGTGGGATCGGGCGCACGAAATAAACGGTGCGCGATGCCATTTCGCTTTACGCGTGGAACCACTTATACCACGCGCACGATTTTAGCGCGGCCGCTGGAGCGCTAAGTTTTCTTGTGTGCGCGCTAAAAGTGTGGATTTTGCAGCGCGGGCCGTTTTTTGGGCGCTTGTTGGGGATGCTCTAACCTCGTCGGATGCAGCACCATGCGGTCATGGTTCCCCTAGCTTGGAGCAACCTATGGCGTCGGTTCTAGCATCAGGCATTGTCGGTCCTAGCATTACCAACATCATAGCCGACCGCTCCCCAACATCTAAGTCAGCCGCTCCCAGCAACCGTGTCTAGGGGTTGCAGCATTGACACTGGCGCAGTATCTATGTCAGCCGCTCCCAACAACCCTGTCTAGGGGTTGCAGCATTGACACTGGCCCATCATTTATGTCAGCCGCTCCCAACAACCCTGTCTAGGGGTTGCAGCAACATCGACACCAGCCGCTTCTAGCATTGTCTAGGGGTCCCAACTGGCCGTCCCATGGCAACACCTTTCCAACAATAGTTTGCCCGGTAAATATTTGATAGGGTCGGATGAAGCATTGCTCGAGAAGAAAAAGACCAGCAGTGCCTCGTCGTGGTGGTCTCCAACTTGCAGCAGCCAACGATGGCATGGTGCGCAACAACGTCGCAGCAGAGCAGCCCTTGCACGTGACGAGCGGTGGTGAGGGAGATAAGGTGAGGTGGGGTGGCATGGAGAAGACGACTGGAGGAGAGAAAGCTAGGGGGAGGCAAGCTGTTGCGTGGGCTAGAAAAATGCGTGACTCAGAGGACGCCTCACCGTAGTATCTCGCCCGATCAGACCGCACACGCGCAATCGATGCAAGATCATACCGCACGCGCGTAACCGCGAGGCTAGGCCGGTGAGCCGATTTGGAACCTTTTCCATCTAAAATTTTCATTGTTCAGTTTTGCGTCCGTTTTGAACCTTTTCATGCTGGGCGTTGCCTTCGCGATGGTCACCAAACGTGGTCTGTCGCGCCACACCGATTTCAACTGGGACAACATTCCAGTGCCTGAATGTGATCTCACAGAGCTTGGAGCTGCCTTCACGGAGGAAGAGGTGAAAAAGGCGATTTTTGATCTTCCTAGTGACAAAGCACCTGAGCCCGATGGCTTCTCCAGGGCCTTCTTCAAGGAATGTTGGCAAATCATAAAAGGTGACATTATGCTCGTAGTTAATCATTTCTCCAATTTGCATTGTGAGAATCTGCACTGGCTCAACTCGGCGAACATTGCTCTCATCCCAAAGAAAGAAGGGGCGGAATGCAACTCGGACTTTCGCCCCATTAGCCTCATTCACGCCATTGCGAAGTAAGATGATGTCCACTCGGATGGCTCCCCACATGCATGACCTTGTCTCAAATGCCCAAAGCGCCTCATCAAAAAAGAAAAGCATCCATGACAACTTCATGTATGTCCAAAATTTGGCACGAAAGTTCCATCACAGGCACAACCTGACACTTTTATTCAAGGTAGATAAAAGGCATTTGATTCTGTGCGCTGGGACTTCCTCATGGATCTTCTCCAACACCTTCATTTCTCGGTCAGATTCAGGGATTGGGTTTAGGTTTGCTATCCACGGCCACCTCGAGAGTGTTGATAAATGGGGTGTTGGGAGACCCACTGAAGCATGGATGTGGCCTTCGCCAGGGAGACCTGTTGTCCCCCGTGCTGTTCGTCCTCGCCATAGATTTGCTCCATCATATCCTATGCAAGGCCACTGCCCAAGGACACCTCCATCCTTTGTGTGGTAGAACTCGAGCTTCGCTTTACACCGATGATGCCGCCATCTTTTTCAAGCCAATTAAGGAGGATGTATAGTTTCTGGCTGCCACTCTTGCTTCATTTGGAGAAGTGACCGATCTAGTCACCAACTATGCTAAAAACCTTGTTGCTCCTATTAGTTGTGATGGTACCAATCTAGACAATGTTCTACACGCTTTTCCAACGGTCCGTTCCTCGTTTCCGACGCGTTATCTCGGCCTCACTCTGTCTATCAAGCGTCTAAAGAGAATTCATTTCCAGCACCTTGAAGATAAAGTCGCGGTCAAGCTCCCACCTTGGCAAGGAAGACATGTGGACGCTGCAGGACAAATGGTTCTTGTCAAGGACGTTCTCACGGCCATCACAATTTATCATCTCACTCCTATAGACATTCCGACGGAGGTCCTTCAGAAAATTGATAGCATCCGTCATGCATATCTTTGGGCGGGCACTAACAAGGTCTCCGGAGGGAAATGCAAAGTTAACTGGGAACTCGTTTGCAAACCAAAGATCAAGGGTGGCTCGGGGATACTTAATTTGAACAAATTTTCTAAGGCCCTGAGACTATGATGGTTATGGTTTGAGTGGAAGGATAAAAGCAAGCCCTGGATTGGCATGGGAGTGCCATGCACGGAAGACGACCACCACTTTTTTGCGGCCGCCACTACAGTCACTATGGGGAACGGAAAGACGGCGAGATTATGGAATTCATGGCTGCAGGGATTGCGCCCTCGTGACATCGCTCCTGGTCTAATCTCTCTCACAAGAAGAACCGCTCAGTGCAACAAGCTATGGCGAACAACTACTAGATCTCGAACATTGACATCACCAATGGCCTATCCCCTACACACATCCAGCATTTCTCTACCTTTGGGACAAGCTTACATCGGTGGCCCTTCAGGAAGATGGAGGAGACTTGATTATCTAGAAGTTCACCAAGGATGGGGTATACTCTACATCATCGGCCAACAAGGCTCAGTTCGAAGGCCTCACCAACTTGGATCTCGTACATTCAATTTGGACCATGTGGGCTCCCCCTAGGTGCAAGTTCAATGCTCGGTTGGTTATCCAAAATAGGATTTGGGCTTCGGACCGGTTGCGCCCCCGTGGTTGGCCCAACTGCAGTCTCTGCAAGCAAGCTCAAGAAACCGCCGCTCATTTACCCTTCCAATGCCGCAACACCATGCACATTTGGAATGACATCCTTCCATGGCTTGGCATGCTCCACACCAACACGTCTACTTGGGCGACGAGGACCTCAGTCAGAGAATGGTGGAATGATATTCTATAGATTCGTCTCGGCTCCCCAAAGACGCTTGCCTCCCTCACGATGCTCATCTCTTGGGAGGTTTGGTCCGAGCACAATGTAGAGTCTTCTGTAACTTGGTGGTCCCTTTCACAGTCATCATCAACAAAATCAAAGAGGAGGCGTCTCTTTGGACTTTGTCTGGAGCAAAACATTTGGGTGTTGTAATGCTACGAGAGTAGTCCTTTTATTCGCCGCTTCGCGGCTTATGTCTAAAACCTTCCTTCTTAATAAATGAAATGACAAATCTTTTGCCTTGTTTCAAAAAAATAAAAATGTCGGGTGTTGTCGGATGAAGAGCACGACATCCCCAAGCTTGAACATCAAACCCTCTTGGCCAACTTTGCTTATGATGACACCCTGAATGAAACTCTTATCAAAGTATAATTTAAATGAAATTATGAGTCTAGTTTACTCCATAAATAATCCTAAACATCTTTACTCGTTGTAGGTAAATCATAGCAACATAGTATAAAAGTAGATGCGATAAGAGATACAATCATAGGCTCTCTTGATCAAGGAGGAACCGAAAACTATGCAATTTTATAGCAAATACATAAGTTGCACTAGAATATGTCCAACCATACCAGCTGTTAGAATGGATAGAGAAGGATTGCTGTGGAATATAATGGATGTTGTATTGAGCCTCATGGATGAGTATATATAGGAGTACAGACTTGGAGGACAAGAAGCCTCTCCTAGAGATAA
Source organism: Hordeum marinum (assembly GCA_022496015.1). Taxonomy (NCBI): domain Eukaryota; kingdom Viridiplantae; phylum Streptophyta; class Magnoliopsida; order Poales; family Poaceae; genus Hordeum; species Hordeum marinum. The sequence goes on along the minus strand of CM039674.1, from coordinate 259,088,411 downwards.
GGTAGGAGACAGATTACAAATCCTTGACTAGCAAATACATGTACACCAAATATATCTCTAACACCCCCTGTAGTTGTAGCGGTAGTGTTGCGAACAACAGGAGTGTCACGAACAATCAGACTGGAGAGAATAACATCCGACGGACTGACATCCCCCCGCAGTCACAGTGGGAGCATCGAGGACGGTGTCGCGTCACGGACACGTGGACTGTAGAGGAAGTCGATGAGTTGCTCAAGGAAGGTGATAACCCTATGTGCAGTTGTTGAGGTAGTCGAGAGCGCGTGTAACAACCCGGGACCGACGCTCCAGAAGATTTCCCTTTTATTCCGTTTTAATCGTGTGATTCATTTGGTTGTTGCATTCAACAACGTATCATTCGCATCATCTGCATGGCATCGTCACTTGTTTTCAAAACTTTCATCCGTTCGTAGTGCCGGTTCTCTCCGTTCTCGTCGCTAACCATTTGGAGACCTACCACACATGCACGGGCCCGCGACATCGATAAAATAATGTTTTCAAAAGTACGTGAAAAATATTCTCGGATTGGGTCGAAACTTGGCCTGCGCTCTTGTTATATTGTAGGTAGACCGCTTGCCAAATTTCGTCGCAATCGGAAGTCGTTTGATACCCGAAGTGTCAACCGTAGCAATGTGTCATCGGTTATTAGCGGACGTTTTTTGGTGTTTCAACTAGTGTCATGGGCCGCAACCTCCCTCTCATCTCAGCCAATGCTCTCTAACACAACCCACCTAGCCCATCAAATCCAACCCCGCCACCAGAGCCGTCCGATTACGATCACACGGCTCGAATCATTGCAAAACCCCCTCCTATTATTCGTCTATATATATAGTCCACCCTGGTCCAAACCAGGCCAAACCCTAAAATCAAAGAATTTGTCCCCATGGCCGCCGCCAGTGTCTTCTTCCACCTCGGGATCCTCCCAGATCCACCTCCCTCCTTGTTTTGCAAACCTAGCCTACCACCGCTCGAGCCATCCATCCATCCACCTGCTCTCGAGCCACCTCTAGCCCCTCACTCCTCTGCTGTCTGAGGCCACCAATCAAAAGCTCCTCTCGAGCAGGAGCACTCGCCCCCGGATGCCGCTTCCGCAGCATCTCGTGCGTGTCGGAGCTCCCTGTCCATGCACGCCACCTCAGGCGCGCCCCTGCTGCCCAGCCGTAGAACCAGCAGCACCGTCGGCCCGTGCTGGCCGGCGAGCAACCGAAGGCCGACCATGTTTCTCCTTCCCTTGCCCTCTCTCTCTTCCTTCTCACATCTCTCAGATTCTCTCTGTCTCTCCCGTTGAACAGGAGCTTCAGGTTCGGCTACGACGTCGATGGAGCTCCCTGCCATTGGACCTCGCCTCAGCACCGCCGGATCCACTGTCGGTGACCCGATGCTGACGCCCCATCCTTGCCTGGATCCAGAAGGAACCAAGCTTCGTGCCTCCTCAAGCTCCCCGACCCTCCTCTGCATCTTCTCGCCGGCCTCTCTGTATCCATCTGTGAGCAATTCCCCCGTATCTGAAACTTCTTGCTTTTCTTAGATCCCGTTCTTACAGTGACTTAGCACAGTGGCGAGCACCTTCTCCTTCCACCCGGGAGACCTGGGATCAAATCCCAACAAGCGGCAGCCAAGGATCAAATCCCCACGGCTGCACCTCATTTTTTATCTATGTATTTGGTTACTTGTCTAATGGCTGCACCTCATTTTTTATCTATGTATTTGGTTACTTGTCTAATGCTACCGTTTTTCTACATTTGTTTAAATTATTTAGCTACCGTTTTTTCTAGATGAAGTGCATGTAGATTGTCTAGGGTCATTTGGGCAATAGAAAAAACTTTGGATTTTCATAACTAAATAACCGTGCATCGGATGAAAATGTTTTATATATGTAGAATGCTTATAATTTTATGTAGTTTCACAAAAACCCACTTTCCACATGTTTAAAATGCTTAAGCCTGCTGTTTGTATTAATTTGCGCGATATGCCATGCTAAACTGGTTTATTTCATAACTAATTAACTGTAGCTCCGATAAAAATGATCCACATATGCAACTTGACTAGAAAAATGTGTAGAATAACATGGTGGCATTTTGCTGTTTGACAACTCAAAAATGGTGATTAGGGCATAACAGTACCGACATCTTAATTGCACATGAGGTCATGTTGAAAATGCTATGTGTTGCTTTTGGCCTCATTTAAAATGCCTAGAGAGTGTAGTTTTAATATGCTTCACCTCTTGCTATGTCAACAACATTTAAACTTGCCGAGTAAATTAACGAGAGTGAACTAAATATTTGAATGTGGGGTTTCATCAATATGCAACGAGTTTCATATTGAACTTCACTTAACATGTAGTAGTTGTTTGTCGTTCTTGCCATGCCATGCCATGCTTGCATATTAAACCAGGCATGCAACATTTTTGTTTGCGCATCATATCATGCATATGTTGTGGTGTCTTTCTGTGTGTTGATTGTTGTTTCCTGATTGCTTCTTCTCGATAGAGTTCCGAAAGCGTTCGGAGTGTGAGGATTCGTTCGACTACGTTGACTCGTCTTGTTCATGGATTAGTTCTTCTTCCAATCGGGATCTCAGGCACGATGACACAATTCCCTGGATATCACTACTATTATTGCTATGCTAGTTGTCCCTCTTTTATCGTTATGTCTCGCTAGCTACCACTTATTTGTCAAGCCTCCCAACATTGCCATGAAGAGCCTCTAACCCTTCATCTTTCCAGCAAACCTTTGTTTGGCTATGTTACCGCTTGCTCAACCCTTCTTATAGCGTTTCTAGCTGCAGGTGCAATTGCTTTCATGTGTCAACATGGACATTCTTTTGTTATTGCAATATTATTGCTATTTAATTTAATGCACATATATACTTGGTAAAGGGTGGAAGGCTTGACCTTTTTCTCGGTGTTTTGTTCCACTCTTGCCGCCCTAGTTACTTGTGAACCGGTGTTATGTTCCATAATTGAGCGCTCCTAACATGCTCAGGGTTGTTGTTACGGGGACCCCCTTGATTTTCGTTTTAGGATAAAACTTGTCTGGCAAGGCCCAACTTTGGTACTACATTTTCTCAACATAATAATATTGATCACCTTATTAAAGCATAGAGGGTCGCCCCCTCGTGGATTAATTCAACATAATACAGGGAGGGCCAATGCTGATGGTGCTGGTCCAAAATAGAGTCGTGTGCGGGGCCAACCTGGGGCAACTCGAGTGATTTCTATCAGGGCACTGTACGCCATGCTCATTCGGTTGTGCCCTGAGAACGAGATACGCGGCTCCTATCGGGATTGTTGGCACGTCGGGCGGCCTTGCTAGACTTGCTTTACCTTTCTCAAACGTCTTGCGCGTGGGATTTTGACGACACTTCGGGCTATCTCGAAGTTGAGATTTTCCATCGGGATTCCGCAAATACTACAGGTGATTCTACGGTTGAGGATTTTCAACGCGTCGCGCGATTAATTTGTGATGGATGAGTTGGAGCACCCCTGTAGGGTTAAATCTTTCGGAAAGCCGTGCCCGCGGTTATGTGGCAATTTGGAAACTTTGTTTAACACCCAGTCATAGGAAACTTGAAGTAAACTCAAATAAAATAAATCAACCGTGTGCGTAACCATGACTGTCTCTTCTCACGAGTCCTTATCCGAGAGAGAACACGGTGGGGGTTATGATTGACATAAGTAGGTGTTCAGGATCAGTTAGTGATCATTGCTAGTTCACGTCCGTTATGCGTAGACCATCATACTTTACTTTCTGTCTTCGTAAGTTAGCCACTCAAATAAATGCTTAGTTGCTTGCTGCAGCCTCACCACTTAACCATACCTCACCCATTAAGCTTTGATAGTCTTGATACCCTTGGAAATGAGATTGCTGAGTCCCTGTGTGTAACGCCCCGGACACACCCGCCGGCGGTCGTTACTCCTGGCGGGATCTAGATTGGCCTCACAGATCAATACTAGTCTTTTCTGTGCACTTTGTCCTCACTCATGTGCACCCGGGACCAACTTCCCGGTCGGTCACCCATCCTAGAACTACTCCAAGCCAAGCACGCTTAACCTAGGGGTTCTATTTGAATGGGCTCCCGGAAAAGAAGGAATTCCTTATTGATATGAGTAGTCTATCATCTCTAATAAGCCAGGCTATCACATACACCACCACTTAGAGGAACCGACGTCCTCGTTGGGTCACAGGAATGTTCCCTCTTGGCACAAACGTCTGTGCTTCCAGTCCAATACATGTGTCATTCCGTGTGCCACGACGGGTCACAAACTTCATGAATAACATGATCGCGCACCTGTCGGCAAACATCCGTGTAACCGCGAGGGTCGGCTCTGATACCAACTTGTAACGCTCCGGACACACCCGCCGGTGGTCGTTACTCCTGGCGGGATCTAGACTGGCCTCACAGATCAATACTAGTCTTTTCCGCGCACTTTGTCCTCACTCATGCGCACCCGGGACCAACTTTCCGGTCGATCACCCATCCTAGAACTACTCCAAGCCAAGCACGCTTAAACTAGGGGTTCTATTTGAATGGGCTCCCGGAAAAGAAGGAATTCCTTATTGATATGAGTAGTCTATCATCCCTAATAAGCCAGACTATCACACTATGGCTCACAGATTACTACAACAACAGTTGCAGGTACAGGTAATGCGATGATTTGACGTGAGCATGATGCTTGTTTGATTTGGAGTTCTTCTTCTTCGTCATTGATCTAGGATGGGTTCCAGGCGGTAGCCTAGGATAGCAAGGATGGATGTCATTTTATCGTTTGATTTCGTCCGTAGTCGGACCCTGTTCTTCTATATGATGAATGAATATGTTATTGTATTGATGTGATCTTGATGTAGCTTGTGGCGTGTGTAAGCCAATTCCATATACTCATCTCTTCTGTACATGTACTTGTAATGATATCCATTCTTGCGAAACAACGAGATGCGCATCCAAGGTTGTCAGAATCGCGATTCTGTTATACGATTCTACGACTTTACGATCCAAAATAACCCCTCTGATTCTACGATCTTAGTTCATAGAATCTACGTTTCTACGATCCCGATAGTGAAGATTCTACGATTTGCGATCCTACCATCGGAGTTCCGATCCGATTCAAAATCACGATTCGGACAACCTTGTGCGCATCTATCCCTGTCGAGGCCCTTGTCCAAAATAAGGATAGGATCGCATCTTGGGCGTGACAAGTTGGTATCAGAGGCTGTACCGACCTAGGAGCCCCTTGATTGATCGAACTTGGCCGAGTCGAGTCTAGTGAAAAACTATTTTGACTCTAGTTATATAGGAGAGTAGGATTCTTTTAACTCCTCTTTTATGCTCTTGTGAGGAATTACGACTTAGGAATTTTCATTCTACCATCTTCTCACTCAAAATTTTTTAGGATCACGCAGATATTTTGAAATCTATATGATGCTGATGTGACGGAGTTCTATACTTGGTGCCTCCTGTTATCGATGAGTAGAGCTCCGAGGGATTTTCGCACATCGTTATCATTCAGTTTCCTTAGTATCTCAGGATGGAGGATGTTCAAAATTACTTTAATACTTTTCGTGGCGAGATAAGGATGGAGTCACCCAGTACCGGGGAGGTGTCTGGGGTACTGCCATGTTTGGTATCATTGTGTTTTTGAGGGTCCGAGATAGATGGAGTTTCGAAGCCTCTGGTTATGTGTTGACGGATGTGTTAGATTGGAGCGTAGTATTACTGTTAGGAGTTGAATGATGATTTTGCTCCTTGTATCCGTGGACCCAATTGCATAACCGGAAGATTTCAGGAGTTCTTAGGTGGGAGTTCAAGTAGTTACCTAGGCTATCTTCCAACAGATCATGACGTGAGGTTGGGGTTCGACATCTAGTGGATTCGTTTGTTCACGGTCATTCTTACAGAAGACAGTCTCGATATATGTTATCAGATATGCTTTGTCAAGCCTTGTAGTTCGCTACGCCTAGGGAGCATATTCGAGCGTCATTTCAATATGACAATCCAATGTACGATCGAGCCCGTGCGAACCTTACCATGAAAATATTGAGTGGAATCTCTGTCATGAATTTGTTCTGGCTTGTTTCATAAGCACAATCCTTTGTTTGATTTTGTATATGGTAATTCATGGTGCTTCGATATCAACTGGTGATCTCCTATCTTTCCTAACAAGTGTTCTCATATTTCTGTGGGATTGCTAATTCTTGTGCTCAATCAAGTTATCATATCAATTCTTTTTCTACCGGTGTGCTTCTCTTCAAGATAATTCTATCCTCTTCAATATTTGCAAGATCAATCCTCTTATTTCTTTCTGGAATTCGTCTCATCTGTCCCAACTTTTCTTTGTCTTTCCCACCCTCTTGCCCTTTTTTTCAATGATTATATTCTCATCCAAATGCTTTTCTTTTCATCGATGCTTCTGCTACATTTTCTTTTGTTTCGTATCCGGTGATTCATTGTGAAGATCCTCAGGTGATTTGAATTCATCATTTCTTTATTCTTCTTTTCCTTCCCGGTGCATTCAATTCAAGATCTCGGTGTTTTTCATATCCTTTTCAATCGCTAAATGCCTCCTCATGTCGAAAATCATGTCCAAGTATCTCTTGTTTTTCGTCTCTCTCTGTTCTATCCGGAGTGCTGGAGATATCTCAGAAGACTTCATTCCCATTCATTTCCTCTTAAATTATTTCGAGGTTCTCACCTCATCAAGTTCTTAATTTTTCTGGTGCAATATCTCTTTCTAAGCAATTGTCTCAACGGTGGTTTCTTTTGAGTGGGCCCATAACCCATAGGTTTTTCCCCAGGATCTTACCTGGCTCTTCTAATTTTTCCAGAGATGTTCTCAAGTTCTTTTCAATATGACGTAAGAATGAATTCCATTAGTCATATTCCTTCTGGAAGATCGCTTCTAATTATTTTCATCATTGGCTCAACCGTTCTTTATTCATTATTCCAGAGTATCTCAGTAATTCATGATGTTGTTTCTCGTCATCATTCTCCGCGTTGAAGACCGAAGGAGTGGTTCTCTTAAATCTTTGCTCATTCTCTTGAAGATTCATGGTCTCAGCTTCGTGCTATCCTCTCAAATTGTTTCCAGTCATGAGAAATTTCTCCCATATCTATCCGGTGCATTTAGAGTTGTTTTCATTTCTCGATCTCCCCGAAGGCCATCATTTCAGAAGATTTCTTCGTTCTCAGCTTTCATCTTTCATTCTTAAATTCTTCTCAACTGTTGTCTCTTCATTTTTATCTCAGTTATTTCGGTGCTTCATTCAAGATTTCTCTAGGCGGATCATGATCTCTTCATTTTCATGTATCTCCGTTCATACGCATGTATCTCCATTCATTCTTGGCATCCTCATTCGTATCAATTCTTACCGGTGGTTCGTTTAAGACTTCTTCAAGTTTGTGCCCAATCTCTCTCAATTAATTCTCAAGAAGAATAAGTGGTGTGTGAAATCTATTGTTTGTCATCAGTTAAACTTGATGAAGGGTAAGCATTACATAATTCTTATTGTTGTTTCAACAAGGTGATTTCAAGCATTCTTCCAGAGGTTGTTCCCGATATCAAATTCCTTAACCCAAGTGATCATCGTTTCTTTCCGGAGTTCCTAGTTTTCTCTAGTGTCTTGATGCCAAGCTTCATCTAAATCTTTGCAAGGGTTCAACTCTTGTTCTTTTCAACCTTCATTTCTTTTCTATCATCCTTTCATTCTGGTGTTCTTCAAGATGTTCTTCATGGTGGTTCGTCAAGTATTTCTTTCGTTTCTCGAAGTGTTCTTCAAGATTCTTGTGGTAGTACCTCAAGTATTCTTTTATCGCATTTCAAAGTTCGATTCTTATCCATTGTCTTTTGAGATGGTGTTATTAATTCTTGATTATGAGGATCCTCGAAGGAAATTGTCAAGAATGAGATAAGTAAACCCTTCATGTCTTCTAGGAGTTATCTTGGGTTGGATTTCACCTAAAGAATTTCCTAAGGATTGTGCTATCATGGTGTCGTATATGATCCAAGTTTTTTATCCCCCTCTTCTTCGTGAAAGAAGTTTTGCATCTCTTTTGCTCCCAAGCAATCAATTGTTTCTGTTGTGGCAGGTTGTCACCTCATAATTTTGAGATGTTTTTCATAAGCCCATAACAAGCTATTCTTTTCGTTGTTGATTCTCCATCAACCCCGTTCAACCATGCTTTTCAATTCAATGGTGGTAGTTGTCATTTTCTTCTCCGTTCTCTTCTCTACAAAGATCTAGCTTCTATTCTTTGTTCTAGAGGCCTTGTGACGTCGCTCTCTTCAATCTATCATCTTGCTTTGTCAAGATCATGTTCTTTCTTTGCTTATTCATTTTACCGGAGTGTTGTGTTCTATGTTCAAGTTCTTTCCTTCTTATCAAGTTTTGCCTCTCTTTCCTATCGAAGTGTTGCCGAAATTTCTTGTGAATTCTTGCTGGTTCCGCATGACATTCTTCATCTCATCGAACCCTTCAACGATCATTGGTTTCACTCGTTTGTCAGAGAAGCAACTAAGTTTACCTCTTTCTCCTTCTCTTCCCCTTCCCATTCTTACATCTCAGGACGAGATCCTCGTGTAGTGGAGGAGAGTTATAATAGCCCGGGACCGACGCTTCAGAAGATTCCCCTTTTATTCGTTGTCATCGTGTGATTCATTTGGTTGTTGCATTCATCAGCGCATCATTCGCATCATCTGCATGGCATCATCACTTGTTTTCAAAACTTGCATCCGTTCATAGTTCCGGTTCTCTCCTTTCTCGTCGCTAACCATTTTGAGACCTACCACACATGCACGCGCCCGCGACATTGATAAAATAATGTTTTTAAAAGCATGCAAAAAATATTCTCGAATTGGGTCGAAACTTGGTCTATGGTCTTGTTATGTTGTAGGTAGACCGCCTGCCAAATTTTATCACAATCGGAGGTCGTTTGATACCCGAAGTGTCAACTGTAGCAGTGTGTCATCGGTTATTAGCGGACGTTTTTTGGTGTTTCAACTCGTGTCATAGGCCGCAACCTCCCTCTCATCTCAGCCAATGCTCTCTAACACAGCCCACCTAGCCCACCAAACCCAACACTGCGATCGGAGCGGTCCGATTGCGATCGCAAGACTTGAATCGGTGCAAAAACCCCTCCTATTATTCATCTATATATAGTTCACCCCTAGTCCAAACCAGACCAAACCCTAAAATCAAGGGAATTTGTCCCTTCGTGGCCGCCGCCAGTGTCTTCTTTCACCTCGGGATCCTCCCAGATCCACCTCCCTCCTTGTTTTGGAAACCCAGCCTACCACCGCTCGAGCCACCCATCCATCCACCTGCTCTCGAGCCACCTCCAGCCCCTCGCTCCTCTACTGTCTGAGGCCACCAATCAGAAGCTCCTCTCGAGTAGGAGTGCTCACGCCCGGCTGCCGCTTCCGCAGCATCTCGTGCGTGTCGGAGCTCCCTGTCCATGCACGCCACCTCAGGCGCGCCCTTGCAGCCCAGCCGCAGAACCAGCAGGGCCGCCGGCCCATGTTGGCCGACGAGCAACCGAAGGCCGACCATGTCTCTCCTTCCCTTGCCCTCTCTCTTCCTTCTCACATCTCTCAGTTTCTCTCTGTCTCTCTCATTGAACAGGAGCTACAAGTTCGGCTATGACGTCGATGGAGCTCCTTGCCATTGGACCTCGCCTCAGCATCGCCGGATCCGCTATCGGGGACCCAATGCCGATGCCCCATCCTTGCCTGGATCCAGAAGGAACCAAGCTTCTGTTGGAAATATGCCCTAGAGGCAATAATAAATTAGTTATTATCATATTTACTTGTTCATGATAATCGTTTATTATCCATGCTATAATTGTATTGATCGGAGACTTAGATGCATGTGTGGATACATAGACAAAACCATGTCCCTAGTATGCCTCAAATAGACTAGCTCGTTGATCAAAGATGGTTAAGGTTTCCTAGCCATTGACATGAGATGTCATTTGATAACGGGATCACATCATTAGGATAATGATGGGATGGACAAGACCCAAACTACAAACGTAGCATATGATCGTGTCAGTTTAATGCTACTATTTTCTGCATGTCAAGTATCTGTTCCTATGACCATGAGATCATGCAACTCACTGACACCGGAGGAGTGCCTTGTGTGTATCAAACGTCGCAACGTAACTAGGTGACTATAAAGGTACTCTACAGGTATCTCCGAGGGTGTCTGTTGGGTTGGCATGGATCAAGACTGGGATTTGTTACTCCGTGTGACGAAGAGGTATCTCAGGGCCCACTCGGTAATACAACGCCACAACAAGCCTTGCAAGCAATGTGACTAAGTGTTAGTCATGGGATCTTGTATTACGGAATGAGTAAAGAGACTTGCCGGTAACGAGGTTGAACTAGGTATGGAGATACTGACGATCGAATCTGGGGCAAGTAAACATACCGAAGAACAAAGGGAACATCATACGGGATTAACTGAATCCTTGACATAGAGGTTCGACCGATAAAGATCTTTGTAGAATATGTAGGAACCAATATGGGCATACAGGTCACGCTATTGTTTATTGACCGTAAAAGTGTCTCGGTCATGTCTACATAGTTCTCGAACCCACAGGGTCTGCACACTTAAGGTTTGGTGACGTTTCGGTAGTATAGAGTTATGTATGGTGGTGACCGAAGGTTGTTCGGAGTCCCGGATGAGATCACGGACGTCACGAGGAGCTCCGAAATGGTTCGGAGGTAAAGATTGATACATAGGAAGTCCCATTTTGGTCGCCGGAAAAGTTTCGGGCTAATCGGTAATTACCGAGAGTGCCGGTAGTGTACCGGGAGACCACCGGGAGGGGTATTTCGACCCAAGAGGCTTCATGGGCTGTGGGAGAGTAATTACCATACTTTTGTGGGCTGGTGGAAGTCCCACACAAGGCCCATGCGGCTGGGAGAAAAAGCCCAAAGGGAAAAAGGTGGAAAAAGGCCAAAAAAGGAGGAATCCTAGTCCTACTAGGATTGGAGGAGGAGTCCTCCTCTCCTCCCCACTTCGGCCGACCCAAGGGCTGGCTTTTTGGCAGCCAAGCGTCCTCCTCCTCTCCTCCTCTATATACTAGAGGATTTTAGGGTTTTGGGACGGAATTTTTAGCCACGTGCTGCCCGTTCCTCCAGTGCATAGTTTCTCCTCTAGATCGGATTTCTGCAGTGCTTAGGCGAAGCCCTGCCGGAATAGCTCCACCACCATCGCTAGAGCGCGGTCATGCTGCCGGAGAACTCTTCTACCTCTCCGCTCCCTCTTGCTGGATCAAGACGACAGAGATCGTCATCAAGCCGTACGTGTGCTGAACGCGGAGGTGCCTTCCGTTCGGCGCTAGATCGGAAGGACTGGGATCAAGATCGCGAGACGGATCGTGATGAGTTCACGGGACGGATCGTGATGAGTTCGCGGGACGGATCATGATGAGTTCGCGGGACGGATCGTGATTGGATCGCGGGATGGACCGTGATGAGATCGCGGGACGCTCGGTGATTTGGATCGCGAAGACGTTCGACTACACCAACCGCGTTTCTTAACGCTTCCCGCTTAGCGATCTACAAGGGTATGTAGATCCACTCTCCCTCTCGTAGATGCTCATCACCATGGATAGGTCTTGCGTGAACGTAGTAAATTTTTTGTTTCCCATGCGACGTTCCCCAACAGTGGCATCATGAGCTAGGTCTATGTGTAGATGAGATCTCGAGTAGAACGCAAAGAGTTTGTGGGCGTTGATGCTTAGATTGCTTCCTCCCTTGGTCGTGTTTTGGTTCAGTGGTATTGTGAGATGAAGCGGCCCGGACCAACATTACTCGTACGCTTAAGAGAGACCGGTTCCCTCAAACGCAACTTGTTGCATAGATGGCTTGCGGGTGCCAGTTTCTCTCACTTTAGTTGGATCGGATTCGACAAAGGCGGTCCTTGAGAAGGTTGAAAAGCAACTAGTGTATCACCATTGTGGTTTATGCGTAGGTGAGAATTGTTCTTGCTAGATACCCGTAGTAGCCACGTAAAACATGTAACAACAATTAGAGAGCGTCTAACTTGTTTTTTGCAGGGTATGTTGTGATGTGATATGGCCAATTACATGATGTGATATATGTGATGTATGAGATGATCATGTGTTGTATAGAATATCACGACTTGCATGTCAATGAGTACGGCAACCGGCAGGAGCCATAGGGTTGTCTTTAATTATTGTATGACCTGCATGTCAATCATTAAGCGCAATGTAATGCTTTATTTTATCGCTAAACGGTAGCAATAGTAGTAGAAGCATGGTGGGCATGACAACCCCGATGGCGACACGTTGATGGAGATCATGGTGTCATGCCAGTGATGATGGAGATCATGCCGGTGCTTTCATGATGGAGATCAAAAGCACAAGTTCATGGCCATATCATGTCACTTATGATTTGCATGTGATGTTAATCCTTTTATGCACCTTGTTTTGCTTAGGACGACGGTAGCATTATAAGGTGATCCCTCACTTAATTTCAAGATAAATTGTGTTCTCCCCGAGTGTGCACCGTTGCGAAAGTTCTTCATGTCGAGACACCATGTGATGATCGGGTGTGATAGACTCTACGTTCACATACAACGGGTGCAAGCCAGTGTTGCAGATGCAGAACACTCGGGTTAAACTTGACGAGCCTAGCATGTATAGACATGGCCTCGAAACACAAGAGACCGAAAGGTCGAACATGAGTCATATAGTAGATATGATCAACATGATGATGTTCACCATTGAAACCACCTCAACTCACGTGATGATCGGAGTTGAGTTGGTGAATTTGGATCATGTATCACTCGAATGACTGGAGGGATGTCAATTTGAGTGGGAGTTCTTAAGTAATATGATTAATTGAATTCATTATCATGAACATAGTCAATAGTGTTTATGCAAATTATGTTGTAGATTACTTGCTCGTGCTGTAGCTCCCTTGAATTTTTATATGTTCCTAGAGAAATAGAGTTGAAAGTTGTTGGTAGCAATATTGCGGACTGGGTCCGTGATCTGAGGATTGTCCTCGTTGCTGCACAGAAGGCTTATGTCCTCAATGCACCGCTTGGTGCGTCAACCCCTCTAGCGTCGTTTGTAGATGTTGTGAACATCTGACAGGCACGTTCTGATGACTACTTGATTGTTTAGTGCGTCATGCAATACGGCTTAGAATTGAAGCTCCAAAACGTTTTGAACGTCACGGAACATATGAGATGTTCTAAGAGCTGAAATTAGGATCTCAGGCTCGTGCCCGTGTTGCAAGATATGAGATCTCAAACAAGATTCTTTGCCTGCAAGATGAAGGAGAATAGCTCAATCGTTGAGCAGGTGCTCAGATTGTCTGGATGCTACAATCGCTTGAATCGAGTGGGAGTTGAACTTCCGGATAAGATAGTGATTGATATAGTTCTCCAAGTCACCGTCACTAAGCTACTAGAACTGGGTGATGAACTATAAAATGTCAGGGATAGAAATAATGATCCCTGAGCTGTTTGCGATATTTGACACCGCGAAGGTAGAAATCAAGAAGGATCGTCAAGTGTTGATGGTTAGTCAAACCACTTGTTTTGAGAAGGGCAAGAGCAAGGAGGGAAACTTCATGGATAGCAAGTCAGTTGCTGCTCTAGGGAAGCAACCCAAAGTTGAACTCAAACCCGAGACTAGGTGCTTCGATTATGAGGAGAGCGGTCGCTGAAGCGGAAACAACCCTAGATATTTGGTAGATAAGAAGGCTGGCAATGTCAACAGAAGTATATTTGATATACGTGTTATTGATGTGTACCTTGCTAGTACTCCTAGTAGCACCTGGGTATTGGATACCGGTTCAGTTGCTAAATGTTAGTAACTCGAAATAAAAGCTACAGAATAAATGGAGAACTAGCTAAGGGTGAGGTGACGATGTGTGTTGGAAGTGTTTCCAAGGTTGATGTGATCGACATCGCACGCTCTCTCTACCTTCGGGATTAGTAACAAACCTAAATAAGTGTTATTTGGTGTTTTGCGTTGAGCATGAACGTGATTAGATCGTGTTTATTGCAACACTGTTATTCATTTAAGTTAGAGAATAATGGTTATTCTGTTTACATGAATAATACCTTCAATGGTCATGCACCCAGTGAGAATGGTTTGTTGAATCTTGATCGTAGTAATACACATGTTCATAACATTGATGCCAAAAGATGCAAAGTTAATAATGATAGTACCACATACTTGTGGCACTTCCACTAAATGTCATATTGGTATAAAATGCATGAAGAAACTCCATGCTGATGGATCTTTGGACTCTTTCGATTTCGAATCGGTTGAGACATGCGAACCATGCCTCTTGGTCAAAGATGACTAAGGACCCCGTTTTCTGGTTTGACGGAGCGGGCAAGTGATTTATTGGAAATAATACATGTTGATGTATGCAATCCAATGAGTTTTGTAGCGTGCGGTGGATATCGTTATTTTCTTACCTTCACTGATGATTTGGGTAGATATAGTGTATGTTTACTTAATGAAACACAAGTCTGAATCGTTTGAAAAGTTCAAGCAAATTCAGAGTGAAGTTTAAGATCATCGTGACAAGAAGATAAAAATATCTGCGATATGATCGTGGAAGTGAATATCTGAGTTACGAGTTTGGCATACAACTTTAGACAATGTGAAAGTTGTTTCACAACACACGCCACCTGGAACACCATAGTGTGATGGTATGTCCAAACGTCATAGTCATGCTCTATTGGATATGGTGCATGTTATGATGTCTCTTATCGTTTTGCTACTATAATTTTGGGGTTGTGCATTAGAGACAGCTACATTCACTTTAAATAGGACACCATGTGAATTATGGTTTGATAGAAACCTAAGCTATCATTTCTTGATGTTTGGGGCTGCGACGCTTGTGTGGAAAATGTTTTCACCTAATGAGCTCGAACCCAAAGCGGACAAATGCATCTTCGTAGAATACCCTAAGAACAGTTGGGTGAACCTTCTATCTCAGATCCAAGCATAAAGTGTTTGTTGCTAAAACGGGTCCTTTCCCGAGAAAAGGTTTCTCTCGAAAGAATTGAGTGGGAGGAAGATAGAACTTGATGAGATTGTTGAACCTTTGTTTCAACCAGAGAGTAGCGCAGCGCAGAAAGATGTTTCTATGGAACCTACGTCAGTTGAAGAGTAGGTAAATGATGATGATCATGAAGCTTCGGATCAAGTTACTATCAAACCTCGTAGGTCAACAAGGATGTGTTGCTCGTGAGCGGTATGACAACCCTGTCTTGGAGGTCATGTTGTTGGACAACAATGAACCTACGAGCTGTGGAGAAGCGATGATGGGCCCGGATTCCGACAAATGGTTAGAGGCCATGAAATCCGGGAAAAGATCCATATATGAAAACCAAGTATAGACTTTGGTAGACTTGCTCATTGGACGGCAGGTCGTTGAGTACAAATGGATCTTTAAAATGAAGACATACGCTGATGGTGAATGTCACCATTTATAAAGCTGGACTTTTCGCAAAGAAGTTTCCGACAAGTTCAAGGAGTTGACTGCGATGAGACTTTCTCACTCGTAGCAATGCTAAAGTATGTTAGAATTATGTTAGCAGTTGCTGCATTTTTCAATTATGAAATCTGGCAAATGGATGCCAAAACATCGTTTCCTTTCTTGAGGAAAGGTTGTATGTGATACAACCAGAAGGTTTTGTCAGTCCTAAGGAAGCTAAAAGGTGTGCAAGCTTCAGTGATCCTTCTATGAACTAAAGCAAGCATATCGGAGTTGGAATATACACTTTGATGAGGTGATTAAGGTTTTTGAGTCTATACAAAGTTTACGAGAAACTTGTATTTACAATAAAGTGAGTTGGAGCACTGTAGAGTTTTTGATAAGCATATGTGGTTGACATATTGTTGATCAGAAATGATATAGAATTTCTGGAAAGCATAAAGGGTTGTTTGAAAAGAGTTTTTCAAAGGAAGACCTGGATAAAGCTACCTAATTGTTGAGCATCAAGATCTATAGAGATAGATCAAGATACTTGATGAGACTTTCAATGAGTACATACCTTGACAAGATTTTGAAAGAGTTCAAAATGGATCGATCAGAGAAAGAGTTCTCGCCTGATTTTTAAGGTATAAAGTTGAGTAAGACTCGATGCCCAGTGACTACAGAAGATAGAGAAAAGATGAGTGTCATCCCCTATGCTTCAGCCATACGCTCTATTATGTATGCAATGCTGTGCACAAGACCCGATGTCAGCCTTGCCATAAGGATGGCCGGAAGGTTTCAAAGTGATCCTGGAATGGAGCACTGGACAACGGTCAAGATTATTCTTAGTAACTAAAATACTAAGGAGATGTTTCTCGATTATGGAGGTGATAAAGAGTTCGTCGTAAAGAGTCACGTCGATGAAAGCTTTAAACACCAATCCGGATGACTCGTAGTAGCAATCTGGATACGTATAGTGGAGAAGCCATTTGCAATAGTTCCAAGTGGAGTGTGGTAGCAGTGTTTATGGTTTGACATACAAATTTGCAAAGTACACACGGATCTGAATGTCGCAGACCCGTTGACTATAAGACCTCTCTCACATGATAAGCATGATCGAGCCCTAGAACTCATTGGGTGTTAGATTCATAACAATGCCAATCACATGGTGATGTGAACTAGATTATTGACTCTAGTGCAAGTGGGAGACTGTTGGAAATATGCCCTAGAGGCAATAATAAATTAGTTATTATCATATTTCCTTGTTCATGATAATCGTTTATTATCCATGCTATAATTGTATTGATCGGAGACTTAGATGCATGTGTGGATACATAGACAAAACCATGTCCCTAGTATGCCTCAAATAGACTAGCTCGTTGATCAAAGATGGTTAAGGTTTCCTAGCCATTGACATGAGATGTCATTTGATAATGGGATCACATCATTAGGAGAATGATGGGATGGACGAGACCCAAACTACAAACGTAGCATATGATCGTGTCAGTTTAATGCTACTGTTTTCTGCATGTCAAGTATCTGTTCCTATGACCATGAGATCATGCAACTCACTGACACTGGAGGAGTGACTTGTGTGTATCAAACATCGCAACGTAACTGGGTGACTATAAAGGTACTCTACAGGTATTTCCGAGGGTGTTTGTTGGGTTGGCATGGATCAAGACTAGGATTTGTTACTCCGTGTGACGGAGAGGTATCTCAGGGCCCACTCAGTAATACAACATCACAACAAGCCTTGCAAGCAATGTGACTAAGTGTTAGTCATGGGATCTTGTATTACGGAACGAGTAAAGAGACTTGCCGGTAATGAGGTTGAACTAGGTATGGAGATATCGACGATCGAATCTGGGCCAAGTAAACATACCGAAGAACAAAGGGAACATCATACGGGATTAACTGAATCCTTGACATAGAGGTTCGACCGATAAAGATCTTCGTAAAATATGTAGGAACCAATATGGACATCCAGGTCCCGCTATTGTTTATTGACCGTAGAAGTGTATCGGTCATGTCTAAATAGTTCTCGAACCCGCAGGGTCTGCACACTTAAGGTTCGATGACGTTTCGGTAGTATAGAGTTATGTATGGTGGTGACCGAAGGTTGTTCGGAGTCCCGGATGAGATCACGGACATCATGAGGAGTTCCAGAATGGTCCGTAGGTAAAGATTGATATATAGGAAGTCCCATTTTGGTCGCCGGAAAAGTTTTGGGGTAATCGGTAATGTACCGGGAGTGCCGGTAGTGTACCGGGAGACCATCGGGAGGGGTATTTCGACCCAAGAGGCTTCATGGGCTGTGGGAGAGTAAATACCAGCCTTTTGTGGGCTGGTGGAAGTCCCACACAAGGCCCATGCGGCTGGGAGAAAAAGCCCAAAGGGAAAAAGGTGGAAAAAGGCCAAAAAAAAGGAGGAATCCTAGTCCTACTAGGATTGGAGGAGGAGTCCTCCTCTCCTCCCCACTTCGGCCGACCCAAGGGCTGGCTTTTTGTTAGACAAGCCTCCTCCTCCTCTCCTCCTCTATATACTAGAGGATTTTAGGGTTTTGGGACGGAATTTTCAGCCACGTGCTGCCCGTTCCTCCAGTGCATAGTTTCTCCTCTAGATCGGATTTCTGCAGTGCTTAGGCGAAGCCCTGCCGGAATAGCTCCACCACCATCGCCGGAGCGCCGTCATGCTGCCGGAGAACTCTTCTACCTCTCCGCTCCCTCTTGCTGGATCAAGACGGCAGAGATCGTAATCAAGCCGTACGTGTGCTGAACATGGAGATGCCTTCCGTTCGGCGCTAGATCGGAAGGACTGGGATCAAGATCGCGAGACGGATCGTGATGAGTTCGCGGGACGGATCGTGATGATTTCGCGGGACGGATCGTGATTAGATCGCGGGACGGACCGTGATGAGATCGCGGGACGCTCGGTGATTTGGATCGCGAAGACGTTCGACTACACCAACTGCGTTTCTTAACGCTTCCCGCTTAGCGATCTACAAGGGTATGTAGATCCACTCTTCCTCTCGTAGATGCTCATCACCATGGATAGGTCTTGCGTGAACGTAGGAATTTTTTTGTTTCCCATGCGATGTTCCCCAACAGCTTCATGCCTCCTCAAGCTCCCCGGTCCTCCTCTGCATCTTCTCGCCGGCCTCTCTGTATCCCGCTGTGAGCAATTCCCCCGTATCTGAAACTTCTTGCTTTTCTTAGATCTTGTTCTGGCTTGTTATGTTATTTAGTATTGCCATTAAGGTCCTGCAGGAGACCACGACTTACCGCAGTGGCGAGCGCCTTCTCCTTCCACCAGGGAGACCTGGGATCATATCCCAGCGAGCACACATTTTTTCATTGCATTTTGTTGCATCGCTGGTGTACCACCAGTTCAACGATTTGTTCATATTCAGTAAACTCCCTAAAGCATCATAAACTGAACCGTAGTGTAGTGGCTAGCACCACTGGTATTTTACCCGGGCAGCCAGGGATCAAATCCCCAGGGCCGCACCTCGTTTTTTATCTATGTATTTGGTTATTTGTCCAATGCATTGCATATGCATTTTGAAAACGCTCTCAACATTCAAATTGTATTCCCAATGTAAACAAATTTTTATATGGATTGTGTTGAGAATTTGTTCTATATTCTGTTGGTACAATTTCTACATTTGTTTAAATTGTTTAGCTACCGTTTCGTCTGGATGAAGTGCATGTAGATTGTCTAGGGTCATTTGGGCTATAGAAAAAACTTTGGATTTTCATAACTAAATAACCGTGCATCGAATGAAAATGTTTTATATATGTAGAATGCTTAGAATTTTATGTATTTTCACAAAAACCAACTTTCACACATGTTTAAAATGGTTAAGCCTGCTGTTTGTATTAATTTGCACGATATGCCATGCTAAACCAGTTTATTTCATAACTAATTAACCGTAGCCCCAATAAAAATGATCTACATATGCAACTTGACTAAAAAAATGTGTAGAATAACATGGTGGCATTTATTTTTCTGTTTGACAACTCAAAAATAGTGATTATGGCAGAACAGTACCGAATTCTTAATTGCACATGAGGTCATGTTGGAAATGCTATGTGTTGCTTTTGGCCACATTTAAATTGCCTAGATAGTGTAGTTTTAGTATGCTTCACCTCTTTCTATGTCAACAACATTTAAACTTGTCGATTAAATTAACGGGAGTGAACTAAATATTTGAATGTGGGGTTTCGTCAATATGCAACGAGTTTCATATTGAAATTCACTTAACATGTAGTAGTTGTTTGTTGTTCTTGCCATGCCATGCCATGCTTGCATATTAAATCGGGCATGCATCATATTTGTTTGCGCATCATATCATGCATATGTTGTGGTGTCTTTCCATGTGTTGATTGTTGTTTCCGGATTGCTTCTTCTCGATAGAGTTCCGAAAGCGTTCGGAATGTGAGGATTCGTTGGACTAAGTTGGCTCGTCTTCTTCATGGATTCGTTCTTCTTCCAAGCAGGATCTTTGGCAAGATGACACATTTCCCTGGATACCACTACTATCATTGCTATGGTAGTTGTCCCGCTTTTATCGTTATGTATCGCTACCTACCACTTGTTTGTCAAGCCTCCCAACATTGCCATGAAAAGCCTCTAACCCTGCACCTTTCAAGCAAACCTTTGTTTGGCTATGTTACCGCTTGCTCAGCCTTTCTTATAGCGTTTCTAGCTGCAGGTGCAATTGCTTCCATGTGTCAACATGGACATTCTTTTGTTATCGCAATATTATTGCTATTTAATTTAATACACACATATACTTGGTAAAGGGTGGAAGGCTTGGCCTTTTGCTCGGTGTTTTGTTCCACTCTTGCCGCCCTAGTTACTTGTGAACCGGTGTTACGTTCCATAATTGAGCGCTCCTAACATGCTCGGGGTTGCTATGGGGACCCCCTTGATTTTTGTTTTAGGATAAAACTTGTCTGGCAAGGCCCAACTTTGGTACTACATTTGCCCAACATAATAATACTGATCACCTTATTAAAGCATAGAGGGTCGCCCCCTCGTGGATTAATTCAACATAGTAGAGGGAGGGCCAATGCTGATGGTGCTGGTCCAAAATAGAGTTGTGTGCGGGGCCAACCCGGGGCAACTCGGGTGATTTCTATCAGGCCACTGTACACTGCGCTCATCTGGTTGTGCCCTGAGAACGAGATACGCGGCTCCTATCGGGATTGTCGGCACGTCGGGCGGCCTTGCTGGACTTGTTTTAACTTTCTCGAACGTCTTGTGCATGGGATTTCGATGACACTTCGGGCTATCTCGAAGTTGAGATTTTCCATCGGGATTCCGCAAATACTACGAGTGATTCCGCGTTTAAGGAATTCCAACGCGACACGTGATTAATTTTTGATGGATGAGTGTGAGCACCCCTGCAGGGTTAAATCGTTCAGAAAGCCGTGCCCGCGGTTATGTGGCAACTTGGAAACTTTGTTTAACACCCAGTATAGTAAACTTGAAGTAAACCCAAATAAAATACGCCAATTGTGTGCGTAACCGTGACTGTCTCTTCTCGTGAGTCCTTATCCGAGAGAGAACACGATGGGGTTATGATTGACGCAAGTAGGTGTTCAGGATTAGTTAGTGGTCATTACTAGATCATGTCCGTTATGCGTAGACCACCATACTTTTCTTTCTGTCTTCGTAAGTTAGCCACTAAAATAAATGCTTAGTTGCTTGCTCCAGCCTCACCACTTAACCATACCTCACCCATTAAGCTTTGATAGTCTTGATACCCTTGGAAATGAGATTGATGAGTCCTTGTGGTTCACAGATTACTACAACAATAGTTGCAGGTACATGTAATGCGATTATTTGACGTGAGCGCGATGCTTGTTTGATTTGGAGTTCTTCTCCTTCTTCATCGATCTAGGATGGGTTCCAGGCGGCAGCCTGAGATAGAAAGGATGGATGTCATTTTATCATTTGATTTCATCCATAGTTGGACCCAGCTCTTCTGTATGATGAATGAATATGTTATTGTATTGATGTGATCTTGATGTAGCTTGTGGCAAGTGTAAGCCAATTCCATATACTCATCTCTTCTGTAGATGTACTTGTAATGATATCCATTTTTGCGAAATGACGAGATGCACTTCTATCCCTATCGAGTCCCTCGCGCCAAAATAAGGATATGATCGCATCTTGGGCGTGACAACGCGGGTGGTGTAGCCGAGGTCGAGGTAGCCGTGCGAAGAACGTCATGGTCGATGTTGAGTTGGGGTAGCCGATGTCGAGGAAGTCGCCGTGGAGCCACATGTGTAAGGTGGTGTCGAGTTAATCATAGGCGCATGTTGGAAATATGCCCTAGAGGCAATAATAAATTAGTTATTATCATATTTCCTTGTTCATGATAATCGTTTATTATCCATGCTATAATTGTATTGATCGAAGACTTAGATGCATGTGTGGATACATAGACAAAACCATGTCCCTAGTATGCCTCTAATGGACTAGCTCGTTGATCAAAGATGGTTAAGGTTTCCTAGCCATGGACATGAGATGTCATTTGATAACGGGATCACATCATTAGGAGAATGATGTGATGGACAAGACCCAAACTACAAACGTAGCATATGATCGTGTCAGTTTATTGCTACTGTTTTCTGCATGTCAAGTATATGTTCCTATGACCATGAGATCATGCAACTCACAGACATCGGAGGAGTGCCTTGTGTGTATCAACGTCGCAACGTAACTGGGTGACTATAAAGGTGCTCTACAGGTATCTCCGAGGGTGTCTGTTGAGTTGGCATGGATCAAGACTGGGATTTGTTACTCCGTGTGACGGAGAGGTATCTCGGGGCCCACTCGGTAGTACAACATCACAATGAGCCTTGCAAGCAATGTGACTAATTGTTAGTTGTGGGATCTTGTATTACGGAACGAGTAAAGAGACTTGCCAGTAACGAGGTTGAACTATGTATGGAGATACCGACGATCGAATCTTGGGCAAGTAACATACCGAAGAACAAAGGGAACGTTATACGGGATTAACTGAATACTTGACACAGAGGTTCAACCGATAAAGATATTCGTAGAATATGTAGGAACCAATGTGGACATCCAGGTCCCGCCATTGGTTATTGACCGTAGAGGTGTCTCGGTCATGTCTACATAGTTCTCGAACCCGCAGGGTCTGCACACTTAAGGTTTGGTGACGTTTCGGTAGTGTAGAGTTATGTATGGTGGTGACCGAAGGTTGTTTGGAGTCCCGGATGAGATACCGGACATCACGAGGAGCTCCGGAATGGTCCAGAGGTAAATATTCATATATAGGAAGTCCCAGTTTGGTCGCCGGAAAAGTTTCGGGCTCATCGGTAGTGTACCGGGAGTGCCGGTAGTGTACCGGGAGACCTCCGGGAGGGGTATTTCGACCCCAGAGGGTCCATGGGTTGTGGGAGAATAATAACCAGCCCTTAGTGGGCTGGTGGAAGAGCCACAAAAGGCCCATGGCGCAGGAGAAGAAAACGCTAAAGGAAAAAGTGGAAAATCAGCCAATAGGGAGCAATCCTAGTCCAACTAGGATTGGAGGAGAAGTAGGATTCCTCTCCTCCTTGGCGCACAAGGCTGGTTGGCTGCCTTGTGCACCAGCCCCTCTTCCTCTCCTCTCCTCCTATATATACTAGTGGAATAGAGGGTTTTTGCACAGATTTTACGGCCACGTGCTACCCGTTTCACCGGTGCTCCTCTAGATCGGATTTCTGCAGCGCTTAGGCGAAGCCCTGCCGGAATTGCTCCACCACCACCATCACCAGAGCGCCATCATGCTGCCGGTGAACTCTCTCTCCTCTCCACCTCTTGCTGGATCAAGATGGTGGAGATCGTCATCAAGCTGCACGTGTGCTGAACGCGGAGGTGTCGTCCGTTCGGCGCTAGATTGGAAGGACCGTGATCGAGATCGCGAGACAGTTCGTGATGAGATCGCGGAACAGATCGTGATGAGTTCGCGGGACAGATCGTGATCAAGATCGCGGGACGGATCATGATGAGATCGCGGGACGCTCGGCAATTTGGATCGCGAAGATGTTCGACTACACCAACCGCGTTTCTTAACGCTTCCCGCTTAGCGATCTACAAGGGTATGTAGATCCACTCTCCCTCTCATAGATGCTCATCACCATGGATAGGTTTGCGTGTGCATAGGAATTTTTTTTGTTTCCCATGCAACATTCCCCAACAGTGGTATCAGAGCCAGGTTGATGGTTCGATGAGATCTCGAGTAGAACACAAAAGGTTTGTGGGCGTTGATGCTTAGATTGCTTCCTCCCTTGGTCGTATTTTGGTTCAACGGGATTGTGAGATGAAGCGGCCCGGACCAACATTACTCGTACGCTTATGAGAGACCAGTTCCCTCAACGCAACTTGTTGCCTAGATGGCTTGCGGGTGACAGTTTCTCTCACTTTAGTTGGATCGGATCCGACAAAGGCGGTCCTTGAGAAGGTTGAAAAGCAACTAGTGTATCACCGTTGTGGTTTATGCGTAGGTGAGAATCGTTCTTGCTAGATACCCGTAGCAGCCACGTAAAACATGCAACAACAATTAGAGGACGTCTAACTTGTTTTTGCAGGGTATGTTGTGATGTGATATGGCCAATTACATGATGAGATATATGTGATGTATGAGATGATCATGTGATGTATAGATTATCACGACTTGCATGTCGATGAGTACGGCAACCGGCAGGAGCCATAGGGTTGTCTTTAATTATTGTATGACCTGCGTGTCAATCATTAAGCGCTATGTAATGCTTTACTTTATCGCTACGGTAGCAATAGGAGTAGAAGCATGCAGGGCGTGACAACCCCGATGGCGACACGTTCATGGAGATCAAGATGATGGAGATCATGGTGTCATGCCGGTGACGATGGAGATCATGCCGGTGCTTTCTAGATGGAGATCAAAAGCACAAGTTCATGGCCATATCATGTCACTTATGATTTGCATGTGATGTTAATCCTTTTTATGCACCTTGTTTTGCTTAGGACGATGGTAGAATTATAAGGTGATCCCTCGCTTAATTTCAAGATAAATTGTGTTCTCCCTGAGTGTGCACCGTTGCGAAAGTTCGTCGTGTTGAAACACCACGTGATGATCGGGTGTGATAGACTCTACGTTCACATACAACGGGTGCAAGCCAGATTTGAACATGTAGAACACTCAGGTTAAACTTGATGAGCCTAGCATGTACAAACATGGCCTCGGAACACAAGAGACCGAAAGGTTGAACATGAGTCATATAGTAGATATGATCAACATAATGATGTTCACCATTGCAGCCACCTCAACTCACGTGATAATCGGACTTGTGTTGGTGAATTTGGATCATGCATCACTTGAATGATCGGAGGTATGTCAATTTGAGTGGGAGTTCTTAAGTAATATGATTAATTGAACTCATTTATCATGAACATAGTCAATAGTGTCTTTGCAAATTATGTTGTAGATTACTAGCTCACGCTGTAGCTCCCTTAAATTTTTATATCTTCCTAGAGAAATAGAGTTGAAAGATGTTGGTAGCAATATTTCGGACTGGGTCCGTGATCTGAGGATTGTCCTCATTGCTGCATAGAAGGCTTATGTCCGTAATGCACCGCTCAGTGTGCCACCCCCTCTAGCGTCGTGTGTAGATGTAGGATTCCTCTCCTCCTTGGCGCACAAGGCTGGTTGGCTGCCCTGTGCGCCAGCCCCTCTTCCTCTCCTCTCCTCCTATATATACTAGTGTAATAGAGGGTTTTTGCACAGATTTTACGGCCACGTGCTACCCGTTTCACCGGTGCTCCTCTAGATCGGATTTCTGCAGCGCTTAGGCGAAGCCATGCCGGAATTGCTCCACCACCACCATCACCGGAGCGCCGTCACGTTGCCGGTGAACTCTCTCTCCTCTCCACCTCCTCTTGCTGGATCAAGAGGGTGGAGATCGTCATCAAGCTACACGTGTGCTGAACGCGGAGGTGCCGTCCGTTCGGCACTAGATCGGAAAGACCGTGATCGAGATCGCGAGAGAGTTCATGATGAGATCGCGGAACAGATCGTGATGAGTTCGCGGGACAGATCGTGATCAAGCTCGCGGGACGGATCGTGATGAGATCGCGGGACGCTCGGCGATTTGGATCGCGAAGATGTTCGACTACACCAACCGCATTTCTTAACGCTTCCCGCTTAGCGATCTACAAGGGTATGTAGATCCACTCTCCCTCTCGTAGATGCTTATCACCATGGATAGGTTTGCGTGTGCGTAGGAAAATTTTTGTTTCCCATGCGACATTCCCCAACGGTGGCATCATGAGCTAGGTCTATGTGTAGATGAGATCTCGAGTAGAACACAAAAGGTTTGTAGGCGTTGATGCTTAGATTTCTTCCTCCCTTGGTCGTATTTTGGTTCAGCGGGATTGTGAGATGAAGCGGCCCGGACCAACATTATTCGTACGCTTACGAGAGACCGGTTCCCTCGACGCAACTTGTTGCCTAGATGGCTTGTGGGTGACAGTTTCTCTCACTTTAGTTGGATCAGATCCGACAAAGGCGGTCCTTGAGAAGGTTGAAAAGCAACTAGTGTATCACCGTTGTGGTTTATGCGTAGGTGAGAATCGTTCTTGCTAGATACCCGTAGCAGCCACGTAAAACATGTAACAACAATTAGAGGACATCTAACTTGTTTTTGCAGGGTATGTTGTGATGTGATATGGCCAATTACATGATGAGATATATGTGATGTATGAGATGATCATGTGATGTATAGATGATCACGACTTGCATGTCGATGAGTACGGCAACCGGTAGGAGCCATAGGGTTGTCTTTAATTATTGTATGACCTACGTGTCAATCATTAAGTGTTATGTAATGCTTTACTTTATCTCTACAGTAGCAATAGTAGTAGAAGCATGCAGGGCGTGACAACCCCGATGGCGACACGTTGATGGAGATCAAGATGATGGAGATCATGGTGTCATGCCGGTGACGATGGAGATCATGCCGGTGCTTTCTAGATGGAGATCAAAAGCACAAGTTCATGGCCATATCATGTCACTTATGATTTGCATGTGATGTTAATCCTTTTTATGCACCATGTTTTGCTTAGGACGATGGTAGCATTATAAGGTGATCCCTCGCTTAATTTCAAGATAAAGTGTGTTCTCCCCGAGTGTGCACCGTTGCGAAAGTTCGTCGTGTTGAGACACCATGTGATGGTCGGGTGTGATAGACTCTACGTTCACATACAACGGGTGCAAGCCAGATTTGCATGTGCAGAACACTCGGGTTAAACTTGACGAGCCTAGCATGTACAGACATGGCCTCGGAACACAAGAGACCGAAAGGTCGAACATGAGTCACATAGTAGATATGATCAACATAATGGTGTTCACCATTGCAGCCACCTCAACTCACGTGATGATCGGACTTGAGTTGGTGAATTTGGATCATGTATCACTCGAATGATCGGAGGGATGTCAATTTGAGTGGGAGTTCTTAAGTAATATGATTAATTGAACTCATTTATCATGAACATAGTCAATAGTGTCTTTGCAAATTATGTTGTAGATTACTAGCTCGCGCTGTAGCTCCCTTAATTTTTTATATGTTCCTAGAGAAATAGAGTTGAAAGATGTTGGTAGCAATATTTCGGACTGGGTCCGTGATCTGAGGATTGTCCTCATTGCTGCACAGAAGGCTTATGTCCTTAATGCACCGCTCGGTGCGCCACCCCCTCTAGCATCGTCTGTAGATATTGTGAACATCTGACAGGCACGTTTCGATGACTACTTGATAGTTTAGTGCGTCATGCATTACGGCTTAGAATTGAGGCTCCGAAACGTTTTGAACGTCATGGAACATATGAGATGTTCTAGGAGCAGAGATTGTGATCTCAAGCTCGTGCCTGTGTTGCGAGATATGAGATCTCCAACAAGATTCTTTGCCTGTAAGATGAAGGAGAATAGCTCAATCGTTGAGCATGTACTCAGATTGTCTGGGTACTACAATCGCTTGAATCAAGTGGGAGTTGATCTTCCAGATAAGATAGTGATTGATATAGTTCTCCAAGTCACTGTCACTAAAGCTACTAGAACTTTGTGATGAACTATAAAACACCAGGGATAGAAGTATTGATCCCTGAGCTGTTCGCGATGTTTGACACCGCGAAGGTAGAAATCAAGAAGGAGCGTCAAGTGTTGATGGTTAATCAAACCACTAGTTTCGAGAAGGGCAAGAGCAAGGAGGGAAACTTCATGGATAGCAAGTCAGTTGCTGCTCCAGTGAAGCAACCCAAAGTTGAGCTCGAACCCGAGACTAAGTGCTTCTGTTATGAGGCGAGCGGTCGCTGAAGCGGAACAACCCTAGATACTTGGTAGATAAGAAGGCCGGCAACATCGACTGAAGTATATTTGATATACAAGTTATTGATGTGTACCTTGCTAGTACTCCTAGTAGAACCTGTGTATTGGATACCAGTTCGGTTGCTAAATGTTAGTAACTCGAAATAAAAGCTACGAAATAGACTGAGAACTAGCTAAGGGTAAGGTGACGATATGTGTTGGAAATATTTCCAAGGTTGATGTGATCAACATCGCATGCTCTCTCTACCTTCAGGATTAGTGACGAACCTAAATAAATGTTATTTGGTGTTTTGCGTTGAGCATGAACATGATCAGATCATGTTTATTGCAATACGGTTATTCATTTAAGTTAGAGAATAATGGTTATTCTGTTTACATGAATAATACCTTCAATTGTCATGCACCCAGTGAGAATGGTTTGTTGAAATCTTGATCGTAGTAATACACATGTTCATAACACTGTTGTCAAAAGATACAAAGTTAATAATGATCGTACCACATACTTGTGGCACTGCTGCTAAATGTCATATTGGTATAAAGAGCATGAAGAAACTCCATGCTGATGGATCTTTGGACTCATTCGATTTCGAATCGGTTGAGACATGTGAACCATGCCTCTTGGGCAAGATGACTAAAAACCCCATTGGATGGAGCGGGCAAGTGATTCATTGGAAACGATACATGTTGATGTATGCAATCCAGTGAGTCTTGTAGCGTGCAGTGGATATCGTTATTTTCTTACCTTCACTGATGATTTGAGTAGATATAGTGTATATTTACTTAATGAAACACAAGTCTGAATCGTTTGAAAGGTTCAAGCAAATTCAGAGTGAAGTTTAAAGTCATCGTGACAAGAAGATAAAAATGACTGCGATATGATCGTGGAGGTAAATATCTGAGTCACGAGTTTGGCATACAACTTAAGACAATGTGAAAGTTGTTTCACAACTAAACGCCACCTGGAACACCATAGTGTGATGGTGTGTCCGAACATCATAGTTATGCTCTATTGGACATGGTGCGTGCTATGATGTCTCTTATCGTTTTACTACTATAATTTTGGGGTTATGCATTAGAGACAACTACATTCACTTTAAGTAGGGCACCATCTAAATCCGTTGAGATGACACCGTGTGAATTATGGTTTGATAGAAACCTAAGCTGTCATTTCTTAATATTTGGGGCTGCGACACTTGTGTGGAAAATGTTTTCACCTAATGAGGTCGAACCCAAGGTGGACAAATGCATCTTCATAGAATACCCTAAGATTAGTTGGGTGAACCTTCTATCTCAGATCCAAGTGCAAAGTGTTTGTTACTAAAATGGATCCTTTCTCGAGAAAAGGTTTCTCTTGAAAGAATTGAGTGGGAGGAGGATAGAACTTGATGAGGTTATTGAACCTCTGCTTCAACCAGAAAGTAGAGCAGCGCAGAAAGATGTTTCTGTGAAGCCTACGTCAATTGAAGAGGAAGTTAATGATGATGATCATGAAGCTTCGGATCAAGTAACTATCGACCTATGAGGAAAATAGAACTTGATGAGGTTATTGAACCTTCGCTTCAACCAGAAAGTGGCGCAGCGCAGAAAGATGTTTCTGTGAAGCCTACGTCAGTTGAAGAGGAAGTTCATGATGATGATCATGAAGCTTCGGATCAAGTTACTATCGAACCTCGTAGGTCGACAAGGATGTGTTGCTCCTGAGCGGTATGACAACCCTGTCTTGGAGGTCATGTTGTTGGACAACGATGAACCTACGAACTATGGAGAAGCGATGATGGGCCCGGAAACCAACAAATGGTTAGAGGCCATGAAATCCGAGAAAGGATCCATGTATGAAAACCAAGTATAGACTTTGGTGGACTTGATCATTGGACGGCAGGTCGTTAAGTACAAATGGATCTTTAAAATGAAGATAAACGCTGATGGTAAATGTTACCATTTGGAAAGCTTGACTTGTTGCAAAGTAGTTTATGACAAGTTCAAAGAGTTGACTGCGATGAGACTTTCTCTCTCGTAGCGATGCTGAAGTCTGTTGGAATTATGTTAGCAGTTGCTGCATTTTTCAATTATGAAATCTGGCAGATGGATGCCAAAACATCGTTTCCTTCCTTAAGGAAAGGTTGTATGAGATACAACCAGAAGGTTTTGTCAGTCCTAAGGATGCTAAAAGATGTGCGAGCTTCAGTGATTCTTCTATGAACTGAAGCAAGCATCTCGGAGTTGGAATATACACTTTGATGAGGTGATCAAAGTTTTTGAGTCTATACAAAGTTTACGAGAAACTTGTATTTGCAATAAAGTGAGTGGGAGCACTATATAGTTTCTGATAAGTATATGTAGATGACATATTGCTATTCGGAAATGATGTAGAAATTCTGGAGAGCATAAACAGGTGTTTGAAAAGAGTTTTTCAAAGGAAGACCTGGATAAAGCTACCTAATTGTTGAGCATCAAGATCTATAGAGATAGATCAAGATACTTGATGAGACTTCCAATGAGCACATACCTTGACAAGATTTTGAAAGAGTTCAAAATGGATCAGTCAGAGAAAGAGTTCTCGCCTGATTTGTAAGGTATAAAGTTGAGTAAGACTCAATGCCCAGTGACTGCAGAAGAGAGAGAAAAGATGGGTGTCATCTCCTATGCTTCAGCCATAGGCTCTATCATGTATGCAATGCTGTGCACAAGACCCGATGTCAGCCTTGCCATAAGTATGGCCATAAGGTTTCAAAGTGATCCTGGAATGGAGCACTGGATAGCGGTCAAGATTATCCTTAGTGACTAAAAGACTAAGGAGATGTTTCTCGATTATGGAGGTGATAAAGAGTTCGTCGTAAAGAGTTACGTCGATGCAAGCTTTAACACCAATCCGGATGACTCGTAGTTGCAATCTGGATATGTATAGTGGAGCAGCCATTTGGAATAGTACCAAGTGGAGTGTGGTAGTAGTGTTTATAGTTTGACATAGGGATTTGCAAAGTACACACAGATCTGAATGTTACAGACCCATTGACTATAAGACCTCTCTACATGCAAAGCATGATCGAACCCTAGAACTCATTGGGTGTTAGATTCATAACAATGCGAATCACATGGTGATGTGAACTAGATTATTGACTCTAGTGCAAGTGGGAGACTGTTGGAAATATGCCCTACAGGCAATAATAAATTAGTTATTATCATATTTCCTTGTTCATGATAATCGTTTATTATCCATGCTATAATTGTATTGATCGGAGACTTAGATGCATGTGTGGATACATAGACAAAACCATGTCCCTAGTATGCCTCTAATGGACTAGCTCGTTGATCAAAGATGGTTAAGGTTTCCTAGCCATGGACATGAGATGTCATTTGATAATGGGATCACATCATTAGGAGAATGATGTGATGGACAAGACCCAAACTACAAACGTAGCATATGATCGTGTCAGTTTATTGCTACTGTTTTCTGCATGTCAAGTATATGTTCCTATGACCATGAGATCATGCAACTCACGGACATCGGAGGAGTGCCTTGTGTGTATCAAACGTTGCAACATAACTGGGTGACTATAAAGGTGCTCTACAGGTATCTCCGAGGGTGTCTGTTGAGTTGGCATGGATCAAGACTGGGATTTGTTACTCCGTGTGACGGAGAGGTATCTCGGGGCCCACTCGGTAATACAACATCACAATGAGCCTTGAAAGTAATGTGACTAATTGTTAGTTGCGGGATCTTGTATTACGAAACGAGTAAAGAGACTTGCCAGTAACGAGGTTGAACTAGGTATGGAGATACCGACGATCGAATCTCGGGCAAGTAACATACCGAAGAACAAAGGGAACGTTATACGGGATTAACTGAATCCTTGACATAGAGGTTCGACCGATAAAGATCTTCATAGAATATGTAGGAACCAATGTGGATGTCCAGGTCCCGCCATTGGTTATTGACCGTAGAGGTGTCTCGGTCATGTCTACATAGTTCTCGAACCCGCAGGGTCTGCACACTTAAGGTTTGGTGACGTTTCGGTAGTGTAGAGTTATGTATGGTGGTGACCGAAGGTTGTTCGGAGTCCCAGATGAGATCCCGGACGTCACGAGGAGCTCCGGAATGGTCCGGAGGTAAAGATTCATATATAGGAAGTCCCAGTTTGGTCGCCGGAAAAGTTTCGGGCTCATCGGTAGTGTACTGGGAGTGCCGACAGTGTACCGGGAGACCTCCGGGAGGGGTATTTCGACCCCAGAGGGTCCATGGGCTGTGGGAGAATAATAACCAGCCCTTAGTGGGCTGGTGGAACAGCCACAAAAGTCCCATGGCGCAGGAGAAGAAAAGGCTAAAGGAAAAAGTGGAAAATCAGCCAATAGGGAGCAATCCTAGTCCAACTAGGATTGGAGGAGAAGTAGGATTCCTCTCGTCCTTGGCGCACAAGGCTGGTTGGCTGCGTTGTGCGCCAGCCCCTCTTCCTCTCCTCTCCTCCTATATATACTAGTGGAATAGAGGGTTTTTGCACAGATTTTACGGCCACGTGCTACCCGTTTCACCGGTGCTCCTCTAGATCGGATTTCTGCAGCGCTTAGGCGAAGCCCTGCCGGAATTGCTCCACCACCACCATCACCGGAGCGCCGTCACGCTGCCGGTGAACTCTATCTCCTCTCCACCTCCTCTTTCTGGATCAAGATGGTGGAGATCGTCATCAAGCTACACGTGTGCTGAACGCGGAGGTGCCGTCCGTTCGGCGCTAGATCGGAAGGACCGTGATCGAGATCGCGAGACAGTTCGTGATGATATCGCGGAACAGATCCTGATGAGTTCATGGGACAGATCGTGATCAAGATCGCGGGACGGATCATGATGAGATCGCGGGACGCTCGGCGATTTGGATCGCGAAGATGTTCGACTACACCGATCGCGTTTCTTAACGCTTCCCGCTTAGCGATCTACAAGGGTATGTAGATCCACTCTCCCTCTCGTAGATGCTCATCACCATGGATAGGTTTGCGTGTGCATAGGAATTTTTTTGTTTCCCATGCGACGTTCCCAACAACGCAATGGTGTCGAAGTAGTGGTGCACCAGGAAGAAGACGTAATTGATGACATGTCGCGCCTGGTTTGCCAAGCCTCAGGACACATGGTGGACGAAGGCATGCATCGGTGTTGCCATCACGGGGCATGCATAGACGGACAAAGTCGATGTTGGTGATGTGCCGCTCCAGGCTTGCTAGGCCTGAGAGCACATTGAGGACGAAAGCACACGTCAGTGTTGTTTGCACCGAACATGCATAGACGGGGACCTGCAAACAACTTGTATGGCATGTCGAGGAGGCTAGCAGAGAAGGACTCGGTGACGGTTGCGACTCAAATCGGCAAGTGCCGATGTTGCCCACGGTGGTCGGAGTAGATGAAGTGGTCGGGGAATACGACGGTGACGCTGGCGATGAGCTAGTGCTTGACAAAGATAACGGGGATAGACAGGCAGCACGACTCGGGTGAGCGAGCTGCAATGACGCTGAAGAAGAGCGGCGATGGCGGCCTAACAGCGGCTGATTATGAGCCCGGTGGCGATGCTTGGAGTGGGCGAGGAAGAACCTGATAGCTTGATGAAGAAGGGCACAGACGGTGGCGTTCCAGCGCCAAGGGAGGCGGCATGACACATACCACATAGAGTCGATGCGCAGAGACGGTGAAGTGGAATGCGGGCCGCGGTGCTACGGCCCGAAGGGGCGATACAATGGTAGCAGGAGGTCGAGGCAACAACAGGAAGACCTCGGAGTGGCTGCATGGACCTCAAGGTTTAGCGCGACGGGCCGACAGGGCGACGCAGTGGTGATGGGTCGGTGTAGCCATGGGGACGGCCTTGGGCAGCGGCGGGGACAGCGTGTCGCAACACTACATCTTGAAAGGGCGATGTAGAGGCGGCTTGCTGGTTGCGGGGACCGTGTGTCGCTGCACCACGACCCAAAGGGGTGACGTAGCGGCAACGCACAAGTCGGTGCAGCCAGGGGAGAACCATAGGGCGGTGGCGATGCGGCCCGACGGGGTGACACAGCGGCATCCCGTTGCTCGGTCGGTGGAGGAGCGCGCTGTACTTGGTGACAGCCGTCACAAGACCTACGATGTTGCATGCAACCGACTGACCAGGTCAGTCGCACGGCATAGATGAGGCGGTTCATGTGCGACGGGCGACAACCAGCGGAGGGCGATGGGCGAGCATACCCGCGGTCGACGGCTTTGAGGGGCGTCGCATCGTGTGAAGCTGCCGGGTCGCTATAGAGGCGCATGATCGACGGCAGCGGCGAGCGATGCAAACTGATCTTAGATCAAAAAACCAAAAAGAAAACATCGATTAAATGGACCGACGGAAGAGAGAAAACCCGGATCAAGAGATCGGGGAAAAGACTCTCTAGGGAAGCCGGTCAACATAACCGGCGGACGAACCCTAGGTACGGACGATGCGACCCCCGATGATGGTCATGGAGGCCAACCGCCTCGGGGGCAACGAGCAGGGCGGAAGCGGTGGTGGCTGCTAGGGTTGGATCGGTTAGGTTGATACCATGTTGGAAGGGAGAGAGAGGGCTGGTGCCGAATATAATGGATGTTGTATTGGGCCTCATGGGCGAGTATATATAGGAGTACATATTTGAAGGGCAATAAGCCTCTCCTAAAGATATGGTAGGAGACGGATTACAAATCCTAGACTAGCAAATACATGTACACCAAATATATCTCTAACACCAACATGCAATGATATGATTAAACATGACACTTCCAGTAGTCATAAAATTCCGCAAAGATAGCATAAATACTAGACATACATGGTTCTGTTCAGTATTTTTTTCTCGAATATGCAGGAGTGTGCGTATCATATATTAAAGAAGGAGAAAAGGGAAAAAAGAACCCCTCCATGGTTTACAAGGCGTGCCTACATGGAACTCACACCTATCTCCACCCGGTAAGCTAGCCGACTACTCGCCCTACGTCCAACCTAGTGCCGCTACTAGTAGGCCCTCCAATGCACCTTCGTCGGGCAGCAACCCTGCCTCCTGCCACAACTCACATTTACTCACAATCATACATATCACATCTCGTAGGCATGGGGTTCTACCATCAAACATGATTGCATTGCGGTGCTTCCACAACTTCCACATGGTAAGCATGCAAATAGTACGCACCATCCTCGCTCGTCATCTCGACGGATGCTCATGCCCGTTCCTTGTGCACCAATCCTTGAGGGACTCTACGGCACGTGGCTCACCATCCCCCTTACCAATGGAGGCAATATCTTGGACCATACGCCTTTCGCGAAGATGCAGTGTAGAAGCAGGTGATCGATTGTTTCTTCGTGTTGGTCACAGAAAGGGCGTGTCGCTTGGTGTGATAGTCCTTTGTGCGCCAGCCTATATGATGTCCAACACCGGTTCATAGCTGCCAGCCAAGCAAAGAAACGACATCTCAGTGGTGCGCGAGAGGCCCATGTGAATGTGGCCGCGGGAGGTACTTCGAGTCCCGAAAATTTGCTTGGTAAGACGACCTTGTTGAGAACTGCCCATTCCTGTCCCATGCCCAGATGGTGGTGTCGCGACTCTGATCATCCAGCTGGGTGGCCACGACCATGGGCCAGACGGCCATGAAATGCTATAGGGCGACCGGGTCAATGGATGGCCTAATGTCTCGGGCCCAGCT
Source organism: Hordeum marinum (assembly GCA_022496015.1). Lineage (NCBI taxonomy): Eukaryota > Viridiplantae > Streptophyta > Magnoliopsida > Poales > Poaceae > Hordeum > Hordeum marinum. The sequence continues at coordinate 259,052,879 of CM039674.1, read as the reverse complement.
CCCCCATTATGATCGCGTCATGGACCAAACGAGAGGCTCTCGCCCGAGTGGACGCTCCCTCATACAACCTCCATGCTACATCTCAGATTTGAGCTCCTTGAAGCCAACGATCTTCCCAAAACAAAGTGTCTTTCCCGTCACCAAGCATAACTCGCGTAGCTGCTTGAAAGAATTGCCTCGATTCTTTGGGAACAGATATGGCAAACTCCGCCCAAGGCCCGCACCTATCCGTCTTTTGGAGCCATAGCCACTTAGTTTGAAGCGCCACATTCATCCATCACATGTCCATGATGCCTAGTCCATCGACCCACTTAGGCCGACAAACAATATCCCATGTGATGAGGACATCCCTGGTTCGCCTCATTTGCCATCTTCTCCCCATGATAAATCTCAGCTTTCAAATGGACGTTCCACAAAGAAGACATATTTGGGTCCCATGACAAGGAGCCGTGCCAAACGAATAGAATAAGAGGTGAACGTGCTCCTAGATGACCATAATTCAGCAATCCATGAGAACTTTATACTACCTAAATCTTGTATGTTGATTTTACTCAGGTACAATGCTGAGGGCAACCAACAACTTTGAACACATGAAGAAACAAGTTCTGAAGCCCATACATCAAGTTTGAAGAGAAAAATCTTCAACTCTAATGCAAACCATGTTTTGGTGACAAGGGCAACTAGTTACATCCCAGAGAAGAATAGCAATCCATCACAACACTCTATTGTTGCATGCCCAGTTCCAAAATTCGTCCCAGAACTTGCTGCACCATGTCACACAAAAATACGAGTATCCAACATGTGTGGGGGTACACAGTGGACATCATATGAAGTCTACATTCAGGAAAATCAAACGGTGCGTCATTTCGAATCCTGAGACAAAGGATATGAGAGTTCAAATGCAAGCTGTCTAGAGCAATAATTGCTGCGCGAGGCTCCATGAGTTTGCTCCCTTGACCAGCTGGTTTGCATGAACTTGAGCCCCTCTTTTGGACTGGTTTCACACATAAACTTGGAGGGATGTTCCTAGTATAAATAACCCCCCCACTTCAGCCACAACTCTTTGGCAATTTGATTTCAGCATAGGTTAGCTGAGTGCAACCAGAATCTTCTTTGAGAGTTCACTTCCTCCTTAGCTCTTGTAATCTTGCCTTGTGAGAGGGTAAACTCACTTTGTGATTTTACAACAGCAGTTGTTGAGGCGGCGACTAGTTCCCGCTTCCAACTTCGTGCGTGGTTGTGTGGATTGTAATCTTGAGAGTGTGGTTGGGCGAATACTTGTTGTTGGTTGCATATGCAGTAGCTAGCTTTAGCCTCGTCAGGTTGCACTAGTTATCCATTACCCGACAACGTTGTTGGTTGGGATCGAGGGTTTCCTTTGTACCCTTCAGGTGGCGTTGATTCGCTCGTCAAGCAGATCCTCCGTGAAGATCGGGCACCCTGTATCACCATGCAATGACACAATTGCCTCCTCCGGCTTTAGCCTTGCCGCACCAGAGGAGACCACGACAAACTTTGGCAAAGCCACAAGCGTCTTTGGTGGTAGGACCATTGCCGACATCGAATGGATCGGAATTGCATTAAGGACAGATTGAACCAGTAGTAACCTGTTGCTCGTGGGTAAGGATGCCACTTTCCAGTGCGGTAGGCGTGCAACAAGTTGATCCACGAGTCCTCGAAGCTGAGCCATCGTTTGCTTCCTGATGGATAGAGAAGGCCCAAGTACTTGCACAGTAAGTCGGTGGTTGAGAAGCATAGTGTGTCGCGCACAGCTGAACCTCTCCTTCGATGCACCAGATAGGAATGGCGCGGTTTTCGTGAAGTTGGCCTGTAGTCCTGATGCTTGCCCGAATAGCTCTAGGATGGAAGCGCACGCCATGAGATCCGATGCCCTTGGCTTGAGGAAGATAGTGACATCGTCTACAAACATGGAAAACCTCTCCTTTAGTCCAGACCATGCTAGGGGTGCTAGGAGACCGGTGTCCGTTGCTCCCTTGAACAATCTTTGAAAGGGCTCCATGCACAAGATGAATAACATAGGAGATATTTGACCTCCAAGGCGTAGGCCCCGATAGTTGAAGATCGTTTCTCTAGGCACTCCATTGACCATGATTTTTGTCGAGGAAGTTGATAGGAGTCCGCATATCTAGCCGATCCACCTTGGCACAAAGCCCATTTGGTGTAAAACCTCGAGAAGAAACGACCATTGGATGTAATCAAAGGCTTTGGAAATGTCAAGCTTCACCAAGATCGCACGATCGCGAAGCGCATGAAGACTACGGGCAGTGCACTACACGAGCATGAAGTTACCATGTAACGATCTTCCATGAACAAACATGCTCTGATGGTTGCCAACAAGGTGTGGCAACTCCTTTGCCATCCGAGAAGCCAACACCTTGTCAAAGATCTTGAGTGCATCATGCACAAGGCTGACTGGCCTACAGTCCATGAGCTCGACAACCCCTACTTTCTTCGGCAATAGGAAGACGATTTCCTTATTGATCGTTGGTGAAAGCACATATTCTCCCTTGGTGTTTTTGACAATTCATGACAACATACATTGTCTCTTGGACTAATAGCTCTACCTAGTTTATTTCAGGTTTAGTCCACAAAGAGGATTAGCTAAGGATTGTGAGGAGAATTTTCAAGAAGAAGAAGAAGGGAAGGAGTAGGATTGTCCAAGCTCCAAGCTTCAAGTTACAAGACTCTACATTTTATATTTTGTGAGAAATCACTTTTGAGTCCATAGGAAAGCAAATACTATTAAAAGGGGATGAGGAATTATGATGATTTGGTTGCTCAAGTGCTTAGAGTTTAGCCACCAAAAACACTCACCCATTCTCCCACTAAAATTTCTGTCCAAAGCCTAAAGTCAAAAACCAGTGCCACCAACTTTTTCCATTCGGCCATACTGATTTTCCCTTGAGACAGAACCTAGCCAAAACCCTAGCAATTCGGTACAACCAATAAATATTTCGGTACAACTGAGAATCAGTGACCAACTCACTGGTTAGCCAATACCTGAAATCGAAATTTCGAAGTTTATTGAATCGGTGTCACCGAGATGAAGAACTGCCCTGTCAAACCAAAATCGATAGGACCGAGTTGTGTATATCGATTTTATCGAAAAGGCCAAAGTTGCCACATTATGCACTAGTTGGTAGGACCGAGTTTCACATTGGTTCAACCGAGTTGGGCAATAATGTTGTAATGGTTGGATTTTTGGACATGCCTATAGATACCCCTCCCCACCTCTCACTTGTATAGGAAGCACTCAGAACATACAAACACTTGCCCCATCGATTTTTCTGAGAGAGAGCCACCTACTCATGTGTTGAGATCAAGATCATCCACTCCAACGATATGTATCTTGATTTCTAGCCTCCCCAAGTTGCTTTCCACCCAATCAATCTCTTCTATCCATGCCAAATCCATGAGAGAGTGATTGAGTGATTGCGAAGAGTATATTTTGAAGCACAAGAGCAAGGATTTCATCATACTTACCACATCTATTAGCTTTTGGAGGGTGGCGACTCCTAGATTTGTTAGGTGTCGCTTGGGAGCCTCCTACTTCGTGTTGTGGAGTTGAACCAAGAAGTTTGTAAGGGTAAGTAGATCACCTACTTCATGAAGATCTACCCCGAGTATGGCTAGTCGTCCGTGGACAAAGGCGATGATGGAATAGACAAGGTTGCTTCTCTGTGGACCCTTTGTAGGTGGAGACCTTCGTGGACACTCATGGCCGCTACCCTCTGTGGGTTGAAGTCTCCATCAACATGGATGTACGATAGCACCACCTATCGGAACCACGCCAAAAATCGCCATGTCAACTTTGCGTTTGATCTTCCTATCTCAACTCTCTTACATATGCTTGTCTTTACTTTCCGCTGCCATACTTGTTGACTAGCATGTGTACGGTGCACTAGACTTGTTAGAATTGCTAAAATCTGCCAACCAATTAATGTCTATTCACCCCTCCTCTAGACGCCTCTTCTAGTGATCCCACAATTGCTATCAGAGCTTTTGTCTCCATAGCCTTGGTTTAATCACCATTGGAGGAATATGGATGTGTCTAGTTTTGGGAGTCTTGGTTGTAGAGTGCCCATTCTCGATGGGGAGTACTATAGTCAATGGACATATAAAATGCTTGAGTTATTCAATGAATTCCATTTGAGCAAGTATGTTAAGAGCCCCTATGTGCCTCCCATTGATCCCTTACATCCTTCACACGAAGAAGAAATTGATATGCTTTGTAATCTTAGAACTTTTAATCTTATCATTAGAGGATTGCCAAGAATTGTGTTTTATCAAATGAGAAATTTTTGAGTGTGCTTATACTTTATGGAATGATTTAGAGAAAAGATTTCCTAACTACTCTTTGAAAGATATTGATGTCATTCTCCATAAAACCATTGCCTTTCACCAAATCAAGCCTAGTGATCCAAACTTTGATGAATACTCATTTGAGCTTCATGATCTCATGCGTGCTAAAGGAGATGTCATAACTATCAATAACATTATTGTTAATGCCATTCACATTCATAATTGTGAAAATTTTCATGACCACAACTCTAACGAATCTCTTGTATCTTATGACGAGGATATCCAAATTGATGATGACGATGTGGAACATGGCTACTATGATGAAGATGAGTTGTTCGACATCGAGTGTAAGAAGACTATGAAGAGTCTTAGTCTCATGGCAAACTTTAAAGACTACATGTTTGGAGGAAAATAGTGGATTCTCGATAGTGTATGCACCGATCACATGACCGGAGATAGAGACATGTTTCAAGAGATAACACCAAACCATGGACCGTGAAGGTATGTGACTTTTGGAGGTATCTCCAAGGGTAAGGTACTCAGTCTTGGTAAGGCGGCCATATCTCGTGATAGTTCTATTCAAAATGTCATTCTTGTTGAATCCCTTGGCTACAATCTTCTTTCCGTATCAAGACTTGCCGACTTCGGTTTTAATGTGCTATTTACCAAAGTAGATTGCCAAGTGTTTCGTCAAGACAATCATAGCATGGTCTTTACCGGTTTCCATAGAGGTGATCTATACATTGCTGATTTCACTAAAAGATCCAAACCTCGCACTTGTCTCACTGCAAAATCTTTTGAAGGTTGTCTTTGGCATAGAAGGCTAGGACATGTTGGTATGTGTAATCTAGACAAGCTCATCAAATGTGATCATATACTTGGTGTTAAAGATGTTATCTTTGACAAAGATAGACTTTGTAGTGGTTGTCAAGCTGGAAAACAAGTGGGCGGAAGTCATGCCGTAAAGAATATCATGGCTACTAAGAACCACTTGAGTTGCTTCATATGGATATCTTTGCTCCCAATGCTTACAAGAGCCTTGGTGGAAATTCCTTTGGTCTACTTATAGTTAATGATTTTTCCAAATTTACGTGGGTATTCTTCCTTGATGACAAGTCGCAAGTACAAAAGATATTTCTCGCAAAGCACAAAATCAATTTGAACTGAATATCAAGAAAGTTTGGAGTGAAAACAAATCAGAGTTCAAGAACACCAATGTGGAGACCTTTCTTGACGAAGAAGGTATCTCACATGAGTTCTCGGCTACGTACATGCCTCAACAAAATGGAGTTGTTGAGAGGAAGAACCGAACTCTCATAGAGATGGCTAGAATGATGCTTGACGAATACAAGATGCCAAGACACTTTTGAGTAGAAGACGTGGAAATAGCTTGCCATGCAACAACCTGACTATATCTACACAAAGTTCTCGATAAAACAACATAAGAGCTACTCACCGGTATTAAGCCCCAAGTTGGATACTTTCGAGTATTTAGCTCGAAGTGTTACATTCTTGATAAGCATCGTTGTTCTAAATTTGCTCCTAAATCGCATGAGGGTTTCCTACTTGGTTACGGATCAAACTCTCACACTTATCGTGTGTACAACAACTTCACTCGAAATGTTGAAGAAACGATAGATATGAAGTTTGATGAATCTAATGGTTCGCAAGTCAAACAATTGCCAAATGATGTAGGAGAAAAAGTGAAAGCACATTTGCTCCCTTGGTGGTTTGGGTAATTAATAACAACATATATATCATTGGACTCATGTTTCCACTAAGTATATTTCAGAAAAAGTCGAATGATGGGATGGCTATAAATAGGGAGGAGATACCCCAAGATGCAAGGAATGGATTGGCAAAGCTTAAAGCTAGAAGACTCGCTTTTTACTTTGTGAGAAATCACTTTGAGTCCATAGGAAAGCCAATACTAATAAAAGGGGGTGAGGTAATGTTGGTGAACAAATTGCTCCACATGCACAAGTGCTAGCCACCAGAAACACCCACAGGCTCTCCCACAAAAATACTATGTCAAAACCCCAACTCACAAAATCGGTGCCACCAAGTTTTCCTATTCAGCTCTACCGATTTCTACCCAAGACAAAACCCTAGCCAAACCCTAACATCTAGGTACAACCAAGTGCTGCATTGGTGCAACTGAGTTTTGCTGACCACGATGCGGGTGACTGATTTCATAGAATCGGAATTTCCGAGTTTTATGTTTTGGTCTCACCGAGTTTGGAATCTGCCCTCGACCACTCATTTCAGTACCATCGAGTTTGCCATATCGGTCTCACCGAGATTCCCAAAGTTGCCACATTTTGAACAGATCAGCACAACCAAGTTTTGCTTCAGTTTCACCGAGTTGGTTAATAATGTTGTAATGGTTGGATTTTTGGATATGCCTATATATACCCTCCACCACATCCCACTCGTAAGAGAAGCACTTAGAACAGTTCCCCACTTCCATTCCAAATTTCTGAGAGAGAACCACCTACCCTTGTGTTGAGATCAAGGTCATCCACTCCAACCATATGGACCTTGATTTCTAACCTTCCCAAGTTGCTTTCCACCCAATCAATCTCTTCTACCAAGCCAAATCCATGAGAGAGTGATTGAGTGTTGAGGAGTCTATCATCTTTAAGCACAAGAGCAAGGAGATCATCATCACTATCAAGCCTATTACCTTTTGGAGGGTGGTGCCTCCTAGATTGGTTAGGTGCTGCTTGGGAGCCTCCTACTTCGTGTTGTGGAGTTGAGCCAAGAAGTTTGTACGGGCAAGGAGATCACCTACTTCATGAAGATCTACCCATAGTGAGGCTAGTCCTTCGTGGCTGGAAGCCGTTATGGAATAGTCAAGGTTGCTACTTCGTGGACCCTTATGGGTGGAGCCCTCCGTGGACACCCGCGACCATTACCCTCCGTGGGTTGAAGACTCCATAAACGTGGATGTACGATAGTGCCACCTATCGGAACCACGGGAAAAATCTACGTGTCTATAATTCCATTTGATCTTCTAACCCTAACCTCTACTATGTTGGAATTATGCCCTACAGGCAATAATAAATTAGTTATTATCATATTTCCTTGTTCATGATATCCATTCTAAAATTGTATTGATCGGAAACTCAGATACATGTGTGGATACATAAACAACACCATGTCCCTAGTATGCCTCTAATAGACTAGCTCGTTGATCAAAGATGGTCAAGGTTTCCTAGCCATGGGCATGAGATGTCATTTGATAACGGGATCACATCATTAGGAGAATGATGTGATGAACAAGACCCAAACTATAAACAAAGCATATGATTGTGTCAGTTTATTGCTATAGTTTTCTGCATGTCAAGTATCTCTTGCTATGACCATGAGATCATGCAACTCTCTAACACCGGAGGAGTACCTTGTGTGTATCAAACATCACAACGTAACTGAGTGACTATAAAGGTGCTCTACAGGTATCTCCGAGGGTGTCTGTTGAGTGGGCATGGTTCAAGACTGGGATTTGTTACTCCGTGTGACGAAGAGGTATCTCAAGGCCCACTCAGTAATACAACATCACAATAAGCCTTGCAAGCAAAGTGACCACAGAGTTAGCCACGAGATCTTGTATTACAAAACGAGTAAAGAGACTTTTCGGTAATGAGATTTAACTAGGTATAGATATACCGACGATCAAATCTCGGGCAATTAACATACCGAAGAACAAAGGGAACAACATACGGGATTAACTGAATCCTTAACATAGAGGTTCAACCGATAAAGATCTTTGTAGAATATGTAGGAACCAATATGGGCATCGAGGTCCCGCTGTTGGTTATTGACCGTAGAGGTGTCTTGGTCATATCTACATAGTTCTCGAACCCGCAAGGTCTGCACACTTAACGTTCAGTGACGTTTAAGTAGTATTGAGTTATGTATGTTGGTGACCGAAGGTTGTTTGGTGTCCCGGATGAGATCCTAGATGTCACGAGGAGCTCCGGAATGGTCCGTAGGTAAAGATTGATATATAGGAAGTCCCGTTTTGGTCACCGGAAAAAGTTTGGGCGTCACCGGTAGTGTATCGGGGGTGCCGGGAGGGTTCCGGGGGTCCAATGGGAGGGGACACCCACTCCAAGGGGCCACATGGGCCTTAGGGGTGGCGCACCAGCCCTTAATTGGCTGGTCAAGCCAGCCCCTAAGGGCCCATGCAAATAGGAGAGAGGAGGGCCAAGTGGGGAGTCCTTCTAGGACTCCACCTCCATTGTGGGAGGAGGAATTCTAGTCGGGAGGACTCCTCCCCCTAGTTCGGCCAAATCCTCCTTGTAGAGGGTTTGAGGCTGCCTCCTCCCCTCCCTTCCTCCAATATATACCAGAGGATTTTAGGGCAGCCACAACTCTAATTGCCACGTGGTTCCCACTTCTTCCTCTAGATCGTTTCTCCTCTATATTAGTTCGGCGGAGCTTGGCCAAGCCCTGCCGGATTAGTTCACCACCACCGCCACCATGACATTGTGCAACCACAGAACTCATCTACCTCTACACTCCCTCTTGCTGGATCAAGAAGGCAGAGATCATCATCGAGTTGTACGTGTGTTGAACGTGGAGGTTCCATCCGTTCGGCGCTAGATCAGAAGGACCATGATTAGATCGCAGGACAGATCGTGATTGGATCACGGTACGGCTAGCGATTTGGATCACAAAGACGTTCGACTACATCAACCACCTTTCTTAACGCTTCCCGCTTAGCGATCTACAAGGTTATGTAGATCCACTCTCCCTCTCGTAGATTCTCATCACCATGGATAGATCTTGCGTGTGCGTAGGAAATTTTTTGTTTCCCATGAAACGTTCCCCAATAGTGGCATCATGAGCTAGGTCTATGCGTAGATGAGATCACGAGTAGACCATGAAGGAGTTTGTGGGCATTGATGCTCAGATTGCTTCCTCCCTTGATCTTTTCTTGATTCAATGGTATTGTGGGATCAAGCGGCCCAGACCAACCTTACTCGTACGCTTACGAGAGACCGGTTTCATCGACTGACATGTGACTTTATTGCATAAAGATGGCTGGCGGGTGTCTGTCTCTCCTACTCTAGTTGGATCAGATTTGACAAAGGCTGTCCTTGAGAAGGTTGAATAGCAATTTGTGTATCACGGTTGTGGTTTTTTTGTAGGTAAGAATTGTTCTTGCTAGATACCCTTAGCAGCCACGTAAAACATGCAACAACAATTACAGGACATCTAATTTGTTTTTGCAAGGTATGTTGTGATGTGATATGGCAAATTGCATGATGAGATATATGTGATGTATAAGATGATCATGTTTTGTATAGAATATCACGACTTGCATGTCGATGAGTGCGACAACTGGCAGGATCCATAGGGTTGTCTTTAATTATTGTATGACCTGCGTGTCAATCGTTAAGCGCTATGTAATGCTTTACTTTATCGCTAAGAGGTAGCAATAGTAGTATAAGTATGGTGGGCACAACAACCCCGATGGCAACACAATGATGGAGAGCATGGTGTTATGCTGGTGACGATGGAGATCATCCCGGTGCTTTGGAGATGGAGATCAAAAGCACAAGTTCATGGCCATATCATGTCACTTATGATTTGCATGTGATGTTGATCCTTTTATGCATCTTATTTTTCTTAGGATGAGAATAGCATTATAAGGTGATCCCTCACTAAAATTTGAAGATAAAATTGTATTCTCCTCGAGTGTGCACCGTTGCAAAAGTTCGTCATTTTGAGACACCACGTGATGATCGGGTGTGATAGACTCTATGTTCACATACAACGGGTGCAAGCCAGTGTTGCACGTGCAGAACACTCGGGTTAAACTTGACGAGCCTAGCATGTATAGACATGGCCACGGAACACAAGAGACCCAAATGTCGAACATTAATCATATAGTAGATATGATCAACATGTAGATGTTCACCATTGACACCACCTCATCTCACATGATGATCAGACTTGGGTTGGTGAATTTGGATCATGTAGCACTCGGATGACTGGAGGGATGTTAATTTGAGTGGGAGTTTTTAAGTAATATGATTAACTAAACTCCTTATCATGAACATAGTCTAAAGTTGTCTTTGCAAAAATTATATTGTAGATCAATAGCTCGCGCTGTAGCTCCCTTGTGTTTTTGATATGTTCCTAGAGAAAATATAGTTGAAATATGATGGTAGCAATTAAGCGGACTAGGTCCGTAAACTAAGGATTGTCCTCATTGCTGCACAGAAGGCTTGTGCCCTTGATGCACCGCTCGGTGCACCACCCCCTCTAGTGTCATGTGTGGATGTTGTGGACATCTGACAGGCAGGTTGTGATGACTACTTGATAGTTCAGTGCGTCATGCATTATGACATAGAATTGAGGCTCTAAAGACATTTTGAATGTCACGAAGCATATGAGATGTTCCAAGAGCCGTAATTAAGATTTCAGGCTCGTGTCCGTGTTGAGAGGTATGAGACCTCCAACAAGATTCTTTGCCTACAAGATGAAGAAGAATAGCTCAATCAGTGAGCATGTACCCAGATTGTCTCAGTGCTACAATCGCTTGAATCGAGTGGGAGTTGATCCTCCAGATAATATAGTGATTGATATGGTTCTCCAAGTCACTGCCACCAAGTTGCTAGAGCTTCATGATGAACTATAACATGCCAGGGATGGAGAAGATGATCCCTGAGCTGTTCGCGATGTTTGACACCGCGAAGCTAGAAATCAAGAAGGAGCATCAAGTGTTGATGGTTAGTAAAACCACTAGTTTCAAGAAGGGCAAGGGAAAGAAGGGAAAACTTCAACAACGACAAGCCAGTTGCCGCTCTAGTGAAGAAACCCAAGGTTGAACCCAAACCCGAGACTGGGTGCTTCTATTATGAGGAGAACGGTTCACTGAAGCGGAACTGCCCTAGATACTTGGTAGATAAGAAGACTGGCAACGTCAACAGAAGTATATTTGATATATGTTTTATTCATGTGTACCTTACTAGTACTCCTAGTAGCACCTGGGTATTAGATACCGGTTTAGTTGCTAAATGTTGGTAACTCAAAATAAAATCTATGGAATAAACGGAGACTAGCTAAGGGCGAGGTGATGATATGTGTTGGAAGTGTTTCCAAGGTTGATGTGATCACCATCGCACACTCTCTCTGCCTTCGTGTTTAGTGATGAACCTAAATAAATGTTATTTGTTGTTTGCGTTGAGCATTAATGTGATTAGATCATGTTTATTGCAATACAGTTATTCATTTAAGTTAGAGAATAATGGTTATTCTGTTTAGATGAATAATACCTTCAATGGTCATGCACCCAATGTGAATGGTTTATTGAATCTCGATCGTAGTAATACACATGTTCATAATATGGATGCCAAAAGATGCAAAGTTAATAATGATAGTACCACATACTTGTGGCACTACCGCTAAAGATCATATTGGTGTGAAGCGCACGAAGAAACTCCATGCTGATAGATCTTTGGACTCACTCGATTTCGAATAGATTGAGACATGCGGACCATGCCTCTTGGGCAAGATGACTAAGACCCCATTTTTTGGTTTGAAGGAGTGGGCAATTGACTTATTGGAAGTGATACATGTTGATGTATGCGGTCCAATGGGTGTTGTAGCATGCAGTGGATATCGTTATTTTCTTATCTTCATTGATGATTTGAGTAGATATAGTTATATTTACTTAATGAAACACAAGTCTGAATCATTTGAAAAGTTCAAGCAAATTCAGAGTGAAGTTTGAGATGACCATGACAAGAAAATAAAATGTCTATGATATGATCGTTGAGGTGAATATCTAAGTTACGAGTTTGGTATACAACTTAAGACAATGTGGAAGTTGTTTCACAACTCACGCCACCTGGAACACCATAGTATGATGGTGTGTCCGAACGTCATAGTCGTGCTCTATTGGATATGGTGCGTACTATGATGTCTGTTATCGTTTTGCCACTATCGTTTTGAGGTTATGCATTAGAGACAACTACATTCGCTTTAAATATGGCACCATCTAAATCCATTGACATGACACCGTATGAATTATGGTTTGGCAAAAACCTAATCTATCGTTTATGAGTTTGGGAATGCGACACTTATTTATGATAAGCTCGAACCCAAAGCGGAAAGGTGCATCTTCATAGGATACCCTAAGGAAATAGTTGGGTATACCTTCTATCTCAGATCCAAGGGCAAAGTGTTTATTGCTAAAACGGGTCCTTTCTCGATAAAGAGTTTCTCTCGAAAGAATTAAGTGGGAGGAAATTAGAACTTGATGAGGTTGTTGAACCAGCACTTCAGTTGGATAGTAGCACGATGCAGAAAGATGTTTTTGCGACGCCTACACCAAGTGAAGAGGAAGCAAATGATGATGATCATGATGCTTCAGATCAAGCTACTACCGAACCTCGTAGGTCGACAAGGACTCGTACCACCCTTGAGTGGTACGTCAATCCTGTCTTGGAGGTCATGTTGTTAGACAACAGCGAACCTACGAGCTATGAAGAAGCGATTGTGGGCCTGGATTTCAAATAAATGGCTAGGAGCCATGAAATCCAAGAAATGATCCATGTATGAAAAATCGAGTATGGGATTTGGTAGACTTGCCCGTTGAATGACAGGTTGTTGAGTACAAATGGACCTCTAAGATGAAGATAGACGTTGATGGTGAATATCACCATTTATAAAGCTCGATTTGTCGCAAAGAAGTTTCCTACAAGTTCAAGGAGTTGACTACAATGAGACTTTCTCACATGTAGCGATGCTAAAGTCTGTTGGAATTATGTTAGCAGTTGCTACATTTGTCAATTATGAAATCCGATAGATGGATGTCAAAATATCGTTTCCTTAATGGTTTCCTTGAGGAAAACTTGTATGTGATACAACCAGAAGGTTTTATCAGTCCTAAGGATGCTAAAAGGTATGCAAGCTCCAACAATGCTTCTATGGGCTGGATCAAGCATCTCGGAGTTAGAATATACGCTTTGATGAGGTGATCAAAGTTTTTGGGTTATAAAAAGTTTATGAGAAACTTGTATTTACAAGAAAGTGAGTGGGATCACTATAGAATTTGTGATAAGTATATGTGGCTGACATATTGTTGATCGGAAATAATGTAGAATTTCTGGAAAGCATAAAGGGTTGTTTGAAAGGAGTTTTTCAAAGGAAGACCTGGAATGAAGCTACTTAAATATTGGGCATCAAGATCTATGGAGATAGATCAAGACCCCTGATAAGATTTTTCAGTGAGCACATACCTTGAAAAGATTTTGAAAGAGTTCAAAATTGATCAGTCCAAGAAGGAGTTCTAGCCTGATTTGTAAGGTGCGGAGTTGAGTGAGACTCAAAGCTCGACGACGGGTGAAGAAAGAGAGAGGACGAAGTTCGTCCCCTATGCCTTATCCATAGGCTCTATATAGTATGCCATGCTATGTAACGCACCTGTGTGTGCCTTGCCATGAGTCTGTCAAGGGGTACAAGAGTGATCCAAGAGTGGATCACCGAACAACAATAGAAATTATCCTTAGTAACTAGACGACTAAGGAAATATTTCTCGATTATGGAGGTGATAAAGAGTTTGTCGTAAAGGGCTACATTGATGCAAGCTTTAACACCATTTAGGATAACTCTTAGTAGCAATCCAGATACGTATAGTGGAGCAGCCATTTGGAATAGCTCCAAATGGAGCGTGGTAGCAGTATCTACAGTATGACATAGAGATTTGCAAAGTACACATGGATCTGAATGTCATAGACCCATTGACTAAAACCTCTCTCACATGCAAAACATGATCGAACCCCAGAACTCATTGGGTGTGAGATTCATAAAAAATCACATAGTGATGTGAGCTAGATAATTGACTCTAGTGCAAGTGGGAGACTATTGGAAATATGCCCTAGAGGCAATAATAAATTAGTTATTATCATATTTCCTTGTTCATGATAATCGTTTATTATCCATGATAGAATTGTATTGATCGGAAACTCAGATACATGTGTGGATACATAAACAACACCATGTCCCTAGTATGCCTCTAATAGACTAGCTCGTTGATCAAAGATGGTCAAGGTTTCCTAGCCATGTACATGAGATGTCATTTGATAATGGGATCACATCATTAGGAGAATGATGTGATGGACAAGAGCCAAACTATAAACATAGCATATGACCATGTCAATTTATTGCTATAGTTTTCTACATGTCAAGTATTTGTTCCTATGACCATGACATCATGCAAATCACTGACACCAAAGGAGTACCTTGTGTGTATCAAACGTCGCAACGTAACTGGGTGACTATAAAGGTGCTCTACAGGTATCTCCGAGGGTGTCTGTTGAGTGGGCATGGATCAAAACTGGGATTTGTTACTCCGTGTGATGGATAGATATCTAAGGGCCCACTCGGTAATACAACATCACAATAAGCCTTACAAGCAAAGTGACTAAAGAGTTAGACACGGGATCTTGCATTACGGAATGAGTAAAGAGACTTGCCGGTAATGAGATTGAACTAGGTATAGAGATACCAACGATCGAATCTCGGGCAAGTAACATACCGAAGAACAAAGGGAACATCATACAAGATTAACCTAATCCTTGACATAGAGGTTCAACCGATAAATATCTTCATAGAATATGTAGGAACCAATATGGGCATCTAGGTCCTGCTATTGTTTCTTGAATGCAGAGGTGTCTCGGTCATGTCTACATAGTTCTCGAACCCGCATGTTCTGCACACTTAACGTTCAATGACATTTAGGTAGTATTGATTTATGTATGTTGGTGAACGAAGGTTGTTCGGAGTCCCAGATGAGATCCCGAACGTCAAGAGGAGCTCCGGAATGGTCTCAAGGTAAAGATTAATATATAGGAAGTCCCGTTTTGGTGGCCGGAAAAAGTTTGGGCATCATCAGTAGTGTATCGGGGGTGCCGAGAGGGTTCCGCTGGTCCATCGGGAGGGGCCACCCACTCCGGAGGCCACATGGGCCTTAGGGGTGGCGCACCAACCTTTAGTGAGCTGGGAAAGCCAGCCCCTAAGGGCCCATGCGAAGAGGAGCGATGAGGGCCAAGTGGGGAGTCCTCCCAGGACTCCACCTCCCTTTTGGGAGGAGGAATCCTATATGAGGGAGGACTCCTCCCCCTAGTTCGTCCGAATCCTACTTGTGGAGGATTTGAGGCTGCCTCCTCCCCTCCCTTCCTCCTATATATACTAGAGGATTTGAGGGCAGCCCCAACCCTAATTGCCATGTGCTGCCTGTTGGGAGACGTAGTAGTAAATCAAAATTTTCCTACGTGTCACCAAGATCTATCTATGGAGAAACCAGCAACGAGAGGGGAGAGATCGCATCTTCATACCTTTTGAAGATCGCTAAGCGGAAGCGTTACAAGAACGCGGTTGGTGGAGTCGTACTCGCAGCGATTCAGATCGCGGTGGATTCCGATCTCAGCACCGAACAACGGCGCCTCCGCATTCAACACACATGCAGCCCGATGACGTATCCTATGGATTGATCCAGCAAGGAGGAAGGAGAGGTTGAGGGAAAGCTCCGGCAACACGACGGCATGGTGACGATGGAGCTACGTGGACTCCGGCAGGGCTTCGCCAAGCGCTACGGAGAACGAGGAAGAGGAAGGGTAGGGCTGCGCCGAGAGAGAGAGAGAGAGAAGTCGTGTCTCAAATCAGCCCAAACCCTTGCATATATATAGTAGGAGGGAGAGGGAGGGGTGCCTTGGCCCCTCCTCCAAGGAGGAGAGGTTCGGCGGAACTAGGGGAAGAGTCCACCTCCCACAAGGGAGGTGGATCTCCTCTTTTAAAACCCTTTTGCCCTTTATCTCTTGATCCCAGCCGCATGGGCCTTTCTAGAAGGTCTTGGCCAGACCAATAAGGGATGACACACCTCCTCTTAGGGCCCATAAAGTCCTATGGTCGTCACACCCCTCCCGGGGGTCCTCCGGCACCCTCCCGGCACTCCCGGTACACTACCGATGAGCCCGAAAACTTTCCGGTGACCAAAACTGGACTTCCTGTATATCAATCTTTACCTACGGACCATTCCGGAGCTCCTCATGACGTCCAGGATCTCATACGGGACTCCAAACAACCTTTAGTAATCACGTATACCATTTCCCTATAACCCTAGCGTCATCGAACCTTAAGTGTGTAGACCCTACGAGTTCGGGAGACATGTAGACATGACCGAGACACCTCTCCGATCAATAACCAAAAGCGGGATCTAGATACCCATGTTGGCTCCCACATGCTCCACGATGATCTCATCGGATGAACCACGATGTCGGGGATTCAATCAATCCCGTATACAATTCCCTTTGTCTATCGGTATGATACTTGCCCGAGAATCGATCGTCGGTATCTCTATAGCTTGTGCAATCTCGTTACCGGCAAGTCTCTTTACTCGTTCCATAATACATCATCCCGTGACTAACTCCTTAGTCACATTGAGCTCATTATGATGATGTCTTACCGAGTGGGCCCAGAGATACCTCTCCGTCACACGGAGTGACAAATCCCAGTCTCGATTCGTGCCAACCCAACAGACACTTTCGGAGATACCCATAGTGCACCTTTATAGCCACCCAGTTACTTTGTGATGTTTGGCACACCCAAAGCATTCCTACGGTATCCGAGAGTTGCACAATCTCATGGTCTAAGGAAACGATACTTGACATTGAAAAGCTTTAGCAAACGAACTACACGATCTTGTGCTATGCTTAGGATTGGGTCTTGTCCATCACATCATTCTCCTAATGATGTGATCCCGTTATCAACGACATCCAATGTCCATGGTCATGAAACCGTGACCATCTATTGATTAACGAGCTAGTCAACTAGAGGCTCACTAGGGACATGTTGTGGTCTATGTATTCACACATGTATTACGGTTTCCGGTTAACACAATTATAGCATGAACAATAGACAATTATCATGAACTAGGAAATACAATAATAACCATTTTATTATTGCCTATAGGGCATATTTCCAATAGTCTCCCACTTGCACTAGAGTCAATAATCTAGTTACATTGTGATGAATCGAACACCCATAGCAATCTGGTGTTGATCATGTTTTGCTCGTGAGAGAGGTTTAGTCAACGGATATGCGACATTCAAATCCGTGTACACTTTACAAATATCTATATCTCCCTCCTGAATGTAATCACGGATGGAGTTGAAGAGGCGCTTTATGTGTCTTGTCTTCTTGTGAAACCTAGGCTCCTTCGCAAGGGCAATAGCTCTAGTGTTGTCACAGAATAGAGTCATCGGGCCCGACGCACTTGGAATTACTCCTAGGTCGGTGATGAACTCCTTCATCCAGACTCCTTCCTTTGCTGCTTCCGATGCAGCTATGTACTCTGCTTCACATGTAGATGCCGCCACGACGCTTTGTTTGCTGCTGCACCAGCTGACTGCCACTCCATTCAAAACATACACGTATTCGGTTTGCGACTTGGAGTCATCCGGATCTGTCTCGAAGCTAGCATCGACGTAACCCTTTACGAGGAGCTCTTCGGCACCTCCATATACGAGAAACATGTCCTTTGTCCTTTTCAGGTACTTCAGGATATTCTTGACCGCTGTCCAGTGTTCCGCTCCGGGATCACTTTGGTACCTCCCTACCAAACTTATGACAAGGTTCACATCAGGTCTGGTACACAGCATGGCATACATAATAGAGCCTATGGCCGAAGCATAGGGGATGACACTCATCTCTTCTCTATCCTTTGCCATGGTCGGGCATTGAGTCGTACTCAATCTCACACCTTGTAACACAGGCAAGAACCCCTTCTTGGACTGATCCATATTGAACTTCTTCAATATCTTGTCAAGGTATGTGCTTTGTGAAAGACCTATGAGGCGACTCGATCTATCTCTATAGATCTTAATACCTAATATGTAAGCAGCTTCTCCAAGGTCCTTCATTGAAAAACACTTATTCAAGTAGGCCTTTACACTTTCCAAAAGTTCTATATCATTTCCCATTATCAGTATGTCATCCACATATAATATGAGAAATGCTACAGAGATCCCACTCACTTTGTTGTAAATACAGGGTTCTCCATAAACCTGTATAAACCCAAATGCTTTAATCACCTCATTAAAGCGAATGTTCCAACTCCGAGATGCTTGCACCAGCCCATAGATGGAGCGTTGGAGCTTGCATACTTTGTTAGCATCTTTAGGATCGACAAAACCTTCCGGTTGCATCATATACAGTTCTTCCTTAAGGAAACCATTAAGGAATGCCGTTTTGACGTCCATTTGCCAGATCTCATAATCATAAAATGCGGCAATTTCTAACATGATTCGGAAAGACTTCAACATTGCTACGGGTGAGAAAGTCTCATCGTAGTCAATTCCTTGAACTTGTCGATAACCCTTAGCGACAAGCCAAGCCTTATAGACGGTTACATTACCATCCGCGTCAGTCTTCTTCTTAAAGATCCATTTATTTTCATTGGCTCACTTATCATCATACAAGTCCACCAGAGTCCATACTTTGTTCTCATACATGGATCCTATCTCGGATTTCCTGGCTTCAAGCCATTTGTTGGAATCCAGGCCTGCCATTGCTTCTTCATTGTTCGAAGGTTCACCATTGCCCAACAACATGATCTCCAGGACAGGGTTGCCGTACCACTCTGGTGCGGAACGTGTCCTAGTGGACCTTCGACATTCAATGGTAACTTGATCTGAAGTTTCATGATCATCATCATTAACTTCCTCTCCAGCCGGTGCAGGCTCCATAGAAACAACTTCCTGTGCTGTGCTACTCTCCGGTTCGAGTGGAGGTACAATTACCTCATCAAGTTGTATTTTCCTCCCACTTACTTCTTTTGAGAGAAACTCTTTCTCGAGAAAGGATCCATTCTTGGCAACAAAGACTTTGCCCTCGGATCATAGGTAGAAGGTATACCCAATAGTCACTTTGGGATATCCTATGAAGACGCACTTTTCCGCTTTGGGTTCGACATTCTCAGGTTGAAGTTTCTTCACATAAGCATCACATCCCCAAACTTTTAGAAACGACAGCTTAGATTTCTTTCCAAACCATAATTCATACGGTGTCGTCTCAACGGATTTTGATGGTGCCCTATTTAAAGTGAATGCGGCAGTCTCTAATGCATATCCCCAAAATGATAGCGGTAAGCCGGTAAGAGACATCATAGATCGTACCATATCTAATAGAGTGCGATTACAACGTTTAGACACACCATTTCGCTGAGGTGTGCCAGGCGGTGTGAGATGTGAAACAATTCCACATTTCCTAAGGTGCGTGCCAAACTCGTGACTTAAATAGTCTCCGCCACGATCAGATCGTAGGCACTTTATTTTCCTGTCACATTGATTCTCTACCTCACTCTGAAATTCCTTGAACCTTTCAAAAATTTTAGACTGATGTTTCATTAAGTAGACATACCCATATCTACTCAAGTCATCAGTGAGGGTGAGAACATAACGGTAGCCATCACGAGCCTCGACACTCATTGGACCGCATACATCAGTATGTATTATTTCCAACAAGTCAGCTGCTCGCTCCATTGTTCCGGAGAACGGAGTCTTGGTCATCTTGCCCATGAGGCATGGTTCGCACATGTCAAATGATTCGAAATCAAGAGACTCCAAAAGTCCATCAGTATGGAGCTTCTTCATGCGTTTGACACCAATATGACCAAGGCGGCAGTGCCACATGTAAGTGGGACTATCGTTATCAACCTTGCACTTTTTGGTACTCACACTATGGACATGTGTAACATCACGTTCGAGATTCATCAAAAATAAACCATTGACCAGCGGGGCATGACCATAAAACATTTCTCTCATATAAATAGAACGACCATTATTCTCAGATTTAAATGAGTAGCCATCTCGCATCAAGCGAGATCCAGATACAATGTTCATGCTCAAAGCTGGTACTAAATAACAATTATGAAGGTTTAACACTAACCCCGAAGGTAGATGTAGAGGTAGCGTGCCGACGGCGATCACATCGACCTTGGGACCATTCCCAACGCGCATCGTCACCTCGTCCTTTGCCAACCTCCTCTTATTCCGCAGCTCCTGCTTGGAGTTACAAATGTGAGAAACTGCACCGGTATCAAATACCCAGGAGCTACTACGAGTGCTGGTTAGGTACACATCAATAACAAGTATATCACATATACCTTTCACATTGTCGTCCTTCTTATTCGCTAAGTACTTGGGACAGTTCCGCTTCCAGTGACCGGTACCCTTGCAATAAAAACACTCAGTCTCAGGCTTGGGTCCATTCTTGTTCTTCTTCTTCCCGGCAACTTGCTTATCGGGTGCGGCAACAGCTTTGCCATCCTTCTTGAAGTTCTTCTTACCCTTGCCTTTCTTGAAACTAGTGGTCTTATTCACCATCAACACTTGATGCTCCTTTTTGATCTCGACCTCTGCTGATTTCAACATCGAGTACAACTCAGGAATGGACTTCTGCATCCCTTGAATGTTGTAGTTCATCACAAAGCTCTTGTAGCTAGGTGGAAGTGACTGGAGGATTCTGTCAATTACCGAGTCATCTGGGAGATTAACTCCCAGCTGAGTCAGGCGGTTGTGTAGCCCAGACATCTTGAGGATGTGCTCACTGACAGAACTATTGTCCTCCATCTTACAGCTGAAGAACTTGTCGGAGACGTCATATCTCTCGACCCAAGCATGAGCTTGGAAAACTAGTTTCAGCTCTTGGAACATCTCATATGCTCCGTGTTACTCAAAACGCTTTTGGAGCCCCGGTTCTAAACTGTAAAGCATGCCGCACTGAACAAGGGAGTAATCATCGCAGCAAGAATGCCAAGCGTTCGCAACGTCTTGCTCTGCTAGGAGAAGGGGTGGGTCACCTAGTGGTGCATCCAGGACATACAATTTCTTGGAAGCTATGAGGATGATCCTCAAGCCACGGACCCAGTCCGCATTTGCTTCCATCATCTTTCAGCTTGGTTTTCTCTAGGAACGCGTTGAAGTTTAGGGTGACATTCGCGTTGGCCATTGGATCTACAATATAGATCCAATGATAATTATGTTCATCTACAATATAGATTGTAAAAACAATTTTAGACTAAGTTCATGATAATTATGTTCACATAATCAAATTATTTAATGAACTTCCACTTAGATAGACATCTCTCTAGTCATCCAAGTGACACATGATGCATGTCAACTAGCCCGTGTTCGATCATCACGTGAGACGGACTAGTCATCCATGGTGAACATCTCCATGTTGATCGTATCTTCTATACGACTCATGTTCGGCCTTTTGGTCTTCCGTGTTCCGAGGCCATGTCTGTACATGCTAGGCTCGTCAAGTCAACCTAAGTGTTCCGCATGTATAAATCTGGCTTACACCCGTTGTATGCAAACGTTAGAACCTATCACACCCGATCATCACGTGGTGCTTCGGAACAACGATGCTTAGCAATGGTGCATAGTTAGGGTGAACACTTCTCTTGAAATTTTATTGAGAGATCATCTTATTTACTACCGTCGTTCTAAGCAAATAAGATGTAAACATGATAAACATCACATGCAATCAATATAGTGACATGATATGGCCAATATGATCTTGCTCCTTTGATCTCCATCTTCGGGGCACCATGATCATCACTGTCACCGGCACGACACCATGATCTCCATCATCATGATCTCCATCATTGTGTCTTCATGAAGTTGTCTCGCCAACTATTACTTCTACTACTATGGCTAACATTTAGCAATAAAGTAAAGTAATTACATGGCGTTTATGATTGACACGCAGGTCATACAATAAAATAAGACAACTCCTATGGCTCCTGCCGGTTGTCATACTCATCGACATTCAAGTCATGAAACCTATTACAAGAACATGATCAATCTCACACATCACAATGCACCACATCACATTCTTTGGCCATATCACATCACAAGGAATATGCTGCAAAAACAAGTTAGACGACCTCTAATTTGTAGTTGCAAGTTTTTACGTAGCTGCTATAGGTTTCTAGCAAGAACGTTTCTTACCTGCGCCAAAACCACAATGTGATATGCCAATTGCTATTTACCCTTCATGAGGACCCTTTTCATTGAATCCAATCCGACTAAGGTGGGAGAGACAGACACCCGCTAGCCACCTTATGCAACAAGTGCATGTCAGGCGGTGGAACCAGTCTCACGTACGCGTACGTGTAAAGTCGGTCCGGGCCGCTTCATCCCACAATACCGCCGAATCAAGATAAGACTAGTAGTGGTAAGCATATTAACAAAATCGACGCCCACAACAACTTGTGTTCTACTCATGCATAGATTCTACGCATAGACCTAGCTCGTGATGCCACTGTTGGGAGACGTAGTATTAAATCAAAATTTTCCTACGTGTCACCAAGATCTATCTATGCAGAAACTAGCAACGAGAGGGGAGAGATCGCATCTTCATACCTTTTGAAGATCGCTAAGCGGAAGCGTTAAAAGAACGCGGTTGGTGGAGTCATACTCGGAGCGATTCAGATCGCGGTGGATTCCGATCTCAGCGCCGAAAAACGGCGCCTCCGCGTTCAACACATGTGCAGCCCGATGACGTCTCCTACGCCTTGATCCAGCAAGGAGGAAGGAGAGGTTGAGGGAGAGCTCCGGCAACACGACGGCATGGTGACGGTGGAGCTACGTGGACTCCGGCAAGGCTTCGCCAAGCGCTACGGAGAACGAGGAAGAGGAAGGGTAGGGCTGCGCCGAGAGAGAGAGAAGTCGTGTCTCAAATCAGCCCAAACCCTTGCATATATATAGGAGGAGGGAGAGGGAGGTCTGCCTTGGCCCCTCCTCCAAGGAGGAGAGGTTCGGCCGAACTAGGGGAAGAGTCCACCTCCCACAAGGGAGGTGGATCTCCTCTTTTAAAACCCTTTTGCCCTTTATCTCTTGATCCCAGCCGCATGGGCCTTTCTAGAAGGTCTTGTCCAGCCCAATAAGGGCTGGCACACCTCCTCTTAGGAACCACAAAGTCCTATGGTCGTCACACCCCTCCCGGGGGTCCTTCCGCACCCTCCCGCCACTCCCGGTACACTACCGATGAGCCCAAAAAATTTTTGGTGACCAAAACTGGACTTCCTATATATCAATCTTTACCTTCGGACCATTCCGGAGCTCCTCGTGACATCTGGGATCTCATCCAGGACTCCAAACAACCTTCGGTAATCACGTATACCATTTCACTATAACCCCAGCGTCATCGAACCTTAAGTGTGTAGACCCTACGGGTTCGGGAGACATGTAGACATGACCGAGACACCTCTCCGGTCAACAACCAACAGCGGGATCTGGATACCCATGTTGGATCTCACATGCTCCATGATGATCTCATCGGATGAACCACGACGTCAGGGATTCAATCAATCCCGTATATAGTTCCCTTTGTCTATCGGTATGATACTTGCCCGAGATTCGATTATCTCTACACCTTGTTCAATCTCGTTACCGGCAAGCCTCTTTACTCGTTCCATAATACATCATACCATGACTAACTCCTTAGTCACATTGAGCTCATTATGATGATGTCTTATCGAGTGGGCCAAGAGATACCTCTCCGTCACACGTAGTGACAAATCCCAGTCTCGATTAGTGCCAACCCAACAGACACTTTCGAAGATACCCGTAGTGCACCTTTATAGCCACCCAGTTACGTTGTGATGTTTGGCACACCCAAAGCATTCCTACGGTATCCGGGAGTTGCACAATCTCATGGTCTAAGGAAACGATACTTGACATTGAAAAGCTTTAGCAAACGAACTACACGATCTTGTGCTATGCTTAGGATTGGGTCTTGTCCATCACATCATTCTCCTAATGATGTGATACCGTTATCAACGACATCCAATGTCCATGGTCATGAAACCGTGACCATATATTGATCAACGAGCTAGTCAACTAGAGGCTCATTAGGGACATGTTGTGGTCTATGTATTCACACATGTATTGAAGTTTCGGGTTAACACAATTATAGCATGAACAATAGACAATTATCATGAACTAGGAAATACAATAATAACCATTTTATTATTGCCTCTAGGGCATATTTCCAACATTCTCCCACTTGCACTATAGTCAATAATCTGGTTACATTGTGCTGAATCGAACACCCATAACAATCTGGTGTTGATCATGTTTTGCTCGTGAGAGAGGTTTACTCAACGAATCTGCGACTGGACTGGGCCGGCCCATCTTCACGACTGTACGCACACGAGGCCATGTTGAAGGCGTACTCCAGGGAGTATATCTCCTCAACAGGGACGCGAGAAGCAGCAGGGGGGCGCCCTTCCACTTGAATTGGGGGCCCGGCCAGACGGTCGCTAACACGCGGGCCCCGCCTATCGGGTCCATCCCCCACCTCCCGCTCGATCTCAGAGAGGCAGAGGAGGTGGGACAGGGCAGAGCCGACGCTCATCCCGGTGGCCCCGGCCACCTCCGGCGGTGTCCCAGCCACCAGTGAGATCGAGCGAAGGGACGCACCCCTAGGGGGTCATTTCTTTTGCCGGGAAGTGCCAGCTCGAGCGTGGCCTTACCCGTAGTGAACTCTGGTGAGGACGGCCATGGGGAGGGCTAGAGGGTAAGGGAGAACAAGGGGGCCCGTCCAAGAGTTCCTGGGAAGGAGAGAGAGCGAGAGGGGAACAGAGGGAGCTCGGGGCTAGGTTATATGCCCGGGCTTGAGTCCACCGTGGACGGCGCCCAGACATCTTTGGAGCCGACCCTGGCGGCCTTTAGGAGAGGGCTAGGAATGTCTACGGTGCTCACGGGACTTGTCCACGACCAGGGAATGGATAGGGAGCAGCGAGGAGCTGATAGGGCTCGCATGTGTGAGCTCTAGGGTTGGAGTTCCCGGGCAGCCATGGCAGGCGTGCGAGGGAACCAGCAAAGGGGGAGAGAGAAGGGGGGTAGGACAGTAGCGTGTCCCGGACGTCGAGGTGGGCTCGGTGGCGTGCTGGAGAAGCCCGAGGTGGTCGGGGGATTGGATCGGGGGGCGGCTACAGTGCGGGGGCGCACTTTAGTGCACTCCAGAGCGTGCATATTGCATGCCATGGCATGCAGCACATGATCTGGGCATGCGCACCTTGTCCACTAGAACTTGGGGCTTCTGGAGATGCTCTATAGGCTAGGTGGGGCCAAGGAGGGTAGAGGTAATAGGGAGGGGAGGTAAATTGGTATTGCCAATGCTTGTCCAGAGAGGAATCTTGGGCTTTTACCCTCCCAATAATTGATGTGAGGCCATGTGGTTCCTTCTAGGGGTAGCTGGAGGTCAGGTGGAGGTGTGGTAAAAATTTGGGGCCAAGGAGAACAAGTTAAGAGGTGAAAACAATAGTTTTGGTTTTCTGCCAGAAGATGTTTGTGCTGGTCTTGAGCTGGTTAAAAGGGTCCCCTTGATATGAAATTTGATAGGATCAAGTGATAGGTGGAAATGAGGTTTATCACCAAGTTTGGGCTTATTTGATGAAAGTTGCCAATGTAAACTTGGTAAACCCTAGAAATGGATTGAAATGGGTTTCTATAGATCTGATCATGCTAAGGCATTCTCCTTGATGCTCCACTTGCTGTGGTGGCATAATTTGGTGACTAGAGCATGCAAAAAAAGTTTGGGACCAAATGGGGAAACTTGACAATGCAAACATTCCCAATTCTTGAAATCAACAGAAAGGGGTTTAGGGGGGGGGGGGTTGGACAAGTTAAACTATTCCCCTTGATGCACCACTTGGTTTGGAGGCATAATTGGAGGATTATATCATGTCCATAAAGTTTGAGATTAAGGGGAGACAATTGGTAATGAAGAGTTGCTCAAATTTGGATCTGGACAGAGAGGATTTTGGGATATTTTGGTGAACCAAAACAATTGGGATTGATATGAAACTTGGCAAGATGATCACATATATCATATGTGATATTCCAAAATTTTCCTGGATTTATTTGAGAATATTTCTTATAGAAATATTTCAAATTCTTGAAATAGGCAGAAATGATTTTGAAGAGTTTTGTCCAATATTTTGAGCATGACCATGTGTTGAAAATCTTGTATATGGACAATATATGTCCACTGAGCTTTCCCAATTTTCTAAAATATTTTTAAAGCATTTAAATAATTTTTCCCTATAGAAGACCATTTATGGCCTTAAGAAAAAGATTTTTAAATAAATAGTAAAATAATCTCTAAAAATAATATTTGATGGTTTTGGGAAGTTATATATATATAATAGGTTCCAAATAAGGCATTTGGGGAAAAAGGATCCACCCAATTTAGGGACTTGTAGTGCAAATCACAAATCAGTTTTTTTTGAAAAGCTAGTTTAAATAAATGCCTTTTGACCAAAAAATGTTGTAAAAATATTTTGAAGTCTTATTCACATGGCATGATCATTGGGCAAGAGTTGGGATGAAGGAAAAGAGTTCGTGAGGGTAGGAGGACGTTTTATGAATTATAGATCACTTAACAAGCAAGCAAACATGCAAGCAAATAACACACAAGTCAAGTATTCAAATGCACTCAAAAAGTTTTAATTGGCCCTAATTTTTGAGTCATGATATGTTAGTCATGAGGCAACACACAGGGTGTGACAGACTTACCACCCTTATAAGAATCTCGTCCCCGAGATTCCTAGGCTAGGTGCTGATGCAGACATTCAGAGGTGAGGTAGTATTCATGTTCCCCATTGTTTCTGCTTCAGCATGGTTGTCCATCTGGATCTTGAAGTGCATGATGATATGTCTTCGAGTGTACTATTGACTTCGTTTAAGGGTGAACGGGGTTCTCCTAAAACACTAGGCTCGCTTAATGGTCAAGGTTTGGTGAACGAGGTTCTGGCAGGGCCTTACTTGCATGTGTATCCCAAAGTCGGAATACCTGGCCAAGTAGTGAGTCTGTGTGCTGGTCCTGGGACTGCTCATGTTGGTTAGTGACATCTAGACGTCTCGCGTTAGAATAGAAAGGTCGAGTCTTGGTGTAGCTTCTTGTTGATGGGGAAGTCCTTATCTTCCTTAAAGCAGGGGGTCTTCAGTCATAGGTGGTCTTCATCCTCGAGAGTGCTGAGGTGCGTCATCGTGGCTTCTCGTCGAGATCTTCTGCTTGAGTAAGTTGCCCAGGTAGATTCTTCATTCTTCTTTGGTCGTTTGCCTTCATCATCATGGACGCACGTTTCTGGAGGGTCTTTGAGTGTTTGGTCTATTCGTCACTCCGTGGCAAGGTTTGTGCCGAGTCTCGCCCCTAAGACTAAGCTTAGAGACTTGGTGTCAAAACGGGTTCTACCATCTGGGAAGGTTTTAGTGGGGTTTTAGATAAGCTGACTATTCAGAGTATAGATCAGCCATCTAATCCCCAAGGTCCGACGCTTGGCAAGAGGGGTGAACTACCTTTGACAGGGGGTTTACCTGATCGAGTCAGGTTCATGTCTCCGATTGAACCAAAAAGGGGCTAGCAATGAGGTCACGACAGTCGTTCTACTCCGTTACAGGCATCTGAAGGGAGCAGGGATGTCATGCTCAACGTACACCATCAAGGTGGTGGAGTAAGGGGTGTTATAAGCTCCTCGGTTCCTTTTTAGTCAGGAACTAACAGGTGATTACTTAAAGCAAGGGGATCTTTAATCCTCTTGATGTCCAAGGCTTCATCGGGCTTGAACATTGGTGCTTCGGGATGTAGTCTAGTTGATGTAGCTAGCAGAAGAGTGGTGGTTGACTCCTTTTTGCTTCTTCTTCATCGTTGTTGTGGCTTCACAATCGCAATGGTTTTTCATCTTGCTTGGGCAAGAAGGTCTTCTTCTGTAGGGAGGGTTCTTAGCGAAGTCCAACTCTTTCAAGGTGAAACCTTATACTCGAGGCTCATGGTAATTATTGTTCCCGGGGCTGGTCCAAACAGGACTAAGGTGTTCCTCCTCTCATTGGGTAAATAAGTATGTTATCCCGGAGGACAACAACCTATTTCCCGAAGTATCACATAAACACATTGCTCATGGGATATGTGAGAGGAGCGGGCATTCATCCCGGATGGTCACTAGTATCAAGGGTTGTGGTCCAACCTAATAAAGGTCTTCGTGGACACCTTCCTTTTCAATAGGATTGGGGGTGGTCGAGGTGGAGTACCGACCATAGTCTAAGGGCTTATAGTCCAAGGCCTATGGTCATAATCCGACCGTGTCATGGTCCGGTAAAGCTTTGGGGTTTCAAGGAGCTTAGGATGTGAGTGAACGTCTAACATCTTATCCTGAGCACAACTATTAGATGCCAATGGTACTGCCTATTATTCCAAACAAAATCACCCTATATCATCGAAGGTATCATCTCATATAAGGCAACTCCAATACTACACATGCTACTCATATATCCAAGGGTTTTGGGAGAAGGACTATACTGAAAAATCTCATATGTATACTATAGCTAACTCACATATATCCATATATAAAAATCCTCAGGATAATTTACAAGCCGCTAATCTTGATCATGACACTACCAATCCAATTGTCCTTCTGACCTATCCAAGGTCTAAGGTACTGCATTACTATGCTAAGGAAACACGTAATAAACCACTCCAAGATCTTGTTTCCTTCTTAAGAATACAATTAACCGATCCACGGATACCATCCACTATTACATGACCTATTATTGCTACAAATCCAATGCCAATGTCGTCCCATATATCTCTAGATTTCCTAAATCCCCAAACTTTAGGAAGGGCTATCTCATCACAGTATAACCATCAACCACCATCATGATGATGCAGTGAACTCTGATGTTAGGTGCATATGGATCCTTGAATCAATTCTAACAACAAGCCAATATTCCTGGTTTGACTTCCACCGAGAAACATGGTATCAAGATCAAGATCACCGAACTAAATCCAAATTATTCCGAACCATGTGGTTTGATTGATCTTGAGCACCTATTAGAATCACCTATTTAAATCCATGGTTGACAGCTAGCAAGAACACCCTACTGGTTACTCCAGTTACTATTGTAACATCATCAGTCCACTATCAATATTATTGACAAAGTCACGTCATTTGTCCACCAATAATTTCAGCCTGTGATCACAATCGTCCTATTAGATCCAATTGACTCAAGGGAGAATTAAGTTATGCTACTCTATCAACTTGATCCACAAAGTCCACTCACCAACATAAAATCTCGTAATCCACAAAAGGGTCTCAACTACTTCCTCAAGATATCTATTATGGCTAAATCAAATCATTGTCCATGAATAGTATATCCTCAGAATGATACTTCCTATGGCATCAAGGTTTTAGTGCTGCCGTAGGAATGAAGGATGTTTGTTCACTATGATCACTAGCTCCATAATGAATCCAGTGCTAAGGAGTTACTAAAGCTCAATAAGTGCTCTGGAAAATCTGTGTATTAAACACGTGATCAAAGTCTTGTGCTGGGGGAGATTGTGAGGCCTAGGTTGGGCTAGGGAGGGGTTTCCAATCCTAAGGGAAAAGCATAACTCTACGGGGTTGTGTTTCATTGAGTACATTGTAGTCATAGTCTTCAACGCTAGCTGTCCATCGAGGTGGATTCTTGGTGCATCTTGTCTTGCCGGTCTTTAGTTGACGAGATTGGGGAGAGGGAAAGTAGCTTAGAGGAGCGTGCCTAAGGGGGTGGTATAGTGCAATTACAATCAAGCAAGTGCCAAAAAGGCCGAACACAAACATCAAGGTAAGGTAGGCGATATAGTCGTGCACTTGTTGCCTAGGGCAAAAGTGTGACTTACACCAAAGCACAAACAGGAAAAACAAGTAACACACATCATGGTTCCATTTGAACCATCATACAGACTCGACTTTGCATGGGGGACACACGACCAATCCTACCCTAGGGGTTCTCGGACTCATTAGTCGTGCTGCTTCGTGTCTTGGAGAGGAGCCTGCTTAGTCTTCTGGGTCTTCTCCAAATGCCGCTATGTCTCTAGTTGTTGTTTGTCGTAATGATCCTGGTTGCGCCTGAAGAGTCCTTGACGACTTCGGGTCTGGTGAGTTGACGATGAAGGTGATTCCTCATGGCTGTCGCTGATAGGGTCTTCTAGTGTCTTTGTAATCGTGCCAATGCCTTCTTGTCTTTTGTGATGTTGAGCATTCCAGGTAGGCAATCTTTTATGCAATGACATTAACAAGGAATGGTTGAGTTGTATCCTGCCATTCACATTGACGATATCATCGGCAGCAAGAGCGGGGGATGACGAGAACCGTCTTCCTGCTCACTATAGTGAGGCAGACCAAATGGCAAGGTTCTCATCCATCGGTGGTTACCGATACAACAACGATAATGACATGTTTGCTCTATTAGCGATGCATATAATGACCTTGCATTTCTTACGCCCTGATCATCGCAAGCCAAGGTTGCATCAACCTGGGGCAGCGTCGAGTGTGTCACTATCATCTAAGTCTTGACATCCTCATCCTTCGAGAAGGTATATTCTGTTGGTAGCTCATGGTCTGGTGTCGCCAACTTGGGTCCAAGATATGTCGAAAATCGTCTAGCAAGGTGGCTTCCTTCCAGGTTACCCACGAGGATTACAAGGAATCCTGTGGCCAGGGGCACAAGGGTAGAAGCGATCATTGCAAGGTTTTAAAAAAACAGACGAGGAGAGTCAAGAGAATAGGGGTGGAAGTGCTAAGGCAAAAACCTTTGCTTCCTTTGAAAATTTAGGAGAGGTGAGAAATATAGAGGCTTTGTAAGTAATTTTGAAGGGTCTGGAAAAATAATTTTGTCCTAACTAACATCCATGCTAACTAAGGGCTTCCTACAGTCAGGATGGCTCTGATACCAGCTCCGTGGGGACCCTGACTTATAAGTCGTGATCACCGAATGTACGTGCATAGTGTTCCCAGAGATCATTGCTCACTGAACACACAGAAACTGAATAACAAGAGTCTTACATCCATTACATACCATTTTACTCAAATATGGCCTTTAGGGCCCAGTCTTCATATACTTGCAGCGGAAATCTTCAATGATAGCGTGAAGCCATGCCATCTGCCTTAACCCTACAGGCATTCTGACTGGGAAGCGTCCTAGCTCACACGTACGTCACCGAGGTAATCTTCATCATAACCTGATCTTTCAAGCCTGACCAATAAAATAACCAGTGGCAAGCCAATGAGTACTTTGAATGTACTCACAAGCAACCCATGTTTGGAACAAGGCAATAACAATGCATGAAATAGCACTAAGTAGGTATTTTGCGGAAAGCCAGTTTTGAATGCAATGCCATGATCAAACAACTATGTGTAAGCATGCATCAACAGTTCGTAGTTATCCATATGAACAAGTTACAAATATCATCATAAGCAGGGGTTAAACATATCATGTTCTTTCATCACATCGAGTCTTCAGACTTGTCTCAAGTATCATCCTTCTGTGTCAACCACACATAGACAGACACACACACACACCAAGTTTAGAGAACACTGGATGTAGCACAAGAGCGGTCATCCAACTTTCCTTGACCATGGACACGACTATTCAATACTCTGCAAAGGTTGCACACTTTACCCACAAACACTCGGGGAACTTCCGTGTCATCCATGACTCACGGTATATAACATACCCGAGGTAAGCACCCGAACTATGCCTTTCCCCTGTCGATACTAAACAAAGAGTCCACTCGATTGGTACCCAGCCCTCATGATGTACATCATACGAGCCTCGCTCTAGATCGTACCATCCATGAAGGGACCAACGGTGTGCTCGGTGCCTGTGAAGACAACGCATGATCGTCCTTACCGGCATGACCTCATATGAAGAGTGACCACGTCACTCCCGCCACTAGTAATGCAGGCTCTATGCTAGTACCCATAAAAGTAGTCAACAAAGCCCCTTCCCATATAGGGGTAGAGTGGTTGTACATGTAAGGTTGGAATAACGGTCGCAACTTACACCAATCCATTTTCGAAACACACGCTCACTTCCTCCGGTACACCACTTCTTTCTCAAGTGGTTACGCAACTCATCATCATCTCCCTCGGGCATTAGTGGCACCCGATGGGGTTTTCCAAAAGTATTTGAAGTCATCTCTTTATTTCCACCACCATGCATAATCCCGAACCCACTTGCGTAGCATCTACAAGCATCCTATCTATGCCTAGCCGCATAACCCTCATAAGGTGGTAGGGTCATGCACGATGCAAGTGTCAATGACAAAAGTGTCGGAAGCAACCCATCGAAGTGGTCACTAGTCCACATGATCAAGTATAACGAAAGTAAAGTGCTATATGACATGCAATGAAAATGGTTTGTTAACATGGTCAAGGGCTGCTTGCCTGGTTTTGCAAAGTTTTCGAGGTCTTCGCATGCTTCTCGTCCACTCCGAGCATTCCATCTACTTCATCAACTATCGCCGGAAACAACCACAATAAGCAACACAACAAGGAGAAAATAAAAGTGCTCCATAAATAGGAGTTTTATCTTGGACATCTCTGGTCATAAGAAAAATAACAAAGGAGGTTTTGTTGGACCTGGATCAAGGGAGATTTTTGAATGAGGAAAATGAATGAAATGATGATCCTATTAGAAGTCTACAAAAAATGTTTTGATAAAAATGAGTTGATGCACCCAGCAAATAGTTCATGATTTTAAAAGGTTTTAGGAAGTTGACTAACTAGATTTGGACTTGGGGTGATTTCCCTATGAATTTCTTAAGATGGAATACATGAAAAATGGTCCATTTATTAGATCCAACAGAATAGGTGCATGGTAAAAATGTTCAACATGGCTAGACAATTAGGGCATGACATTTAGAGATTTTGGAAATTTGAATAACCTCATTTGGAGTTGATTTGAATGCTCTAGGAATTTGCAAAGTGGCCTCTAGTAGTTCAAATTTGAATTTAAATTTGAATCTTACGGGAACAGTGTGGTGGAAAAATATGAAAGTGACACCATTAAATAGGTGGTATTTTTAGGTGGATGTAGAAATTTGAATCATCAAGTTTGGAGCTAAAATGAATTTAATATGGATTTTCTAGTCTATGAAGAAATAAAAAAAGAAAAAAGGAATATACCTAATGGGCCTTAAGACGCTGAGCTAAGCAACGAGGCGACTGGACTGGGTTGGCCCATCTTCACGGCTGTACGCGCGTGAGGCCACGCTGAAGGCGTACTCTAGGGAGTACGTCTCCTCAGCAGGGACGCAAGAAGTAGCGGGGGGGGGGGGGGGGCTTCCACTTGAATTGGTTGGCCCGGCCGACCGGTCGCTGACACATGGGTCCCGCCTGTTGGGTCCATCCCCCACCTCCCGCTCGATCTCGGAGAGGCAGAGGAGGCGGGACAGGGCAGAGCCGACGCTCATCCCGGTGGCTCCGGCCACCGATGAGATCGGGTGAAGGGCCGCACCCCCTAGGGGTCCTTTCTTTCGCCGGGAAGTGCCAGCTGGAGCGCGGCCTTACTCGCGGTGAACTCTAGCGAGGACGGCCATTAGTAGGGCTGGAGGGTAAGGGAGAACGAGGGGGCCGGTCGAGGAGGTTCCTGGGAAGGAGAGGGAGCGAGAGGGGAGAAGAGGGAGCTCGAGGCTAGCTTATATGCCCGGGCTTGAGACCACCATGGACGGTGCCCACGACATCTTTGGAGCCGACCCTTGAGGCCGTTAGGAGAGGGACGGGATGTCTACGGTGCTCATGGGACTTCTCCACGACCAGAGAATGGATAGGGAGTAGCAGGAAGCCGACAGGGCTCGCGCGTGTGAGCTCTCGGGTTGGAGTTCTCGGGCGGCCCTGGCACGCGTGCGAGGGAACCAGCAAAGGGGAGAGAGAGAAGGGGGACAAGATGGTAGCATGTCCTGGACTTCGAGGTGGGCTTGGTGGCATGCTGGAGGATCCTGAGGTGGTCGGGGGCTTCGATTAGGGGGCGGCTACAGTGCGGGGGCTTCGATTAGGGGGCGGCTACAGTGCGGGGGCTTCGATTAGGGGGCGGCTACAGTGCTTCAGTGCGTGCATATTGCATGCCATGGCATGCAACACGTGATCTGTGCATGCCCACCTTGTCCACTAGCGCTTAGTGCTTTTGGAGATGCTCTATAGGCTAGGTGGTGCCAAGGAGGGTAGAGGTAAGAGGGAGGGAAGGTAAATTTGTGTTGCCAATGCTTGTCTAGAGAGGAATCTTGGGCTTTTACCGTCCCAATAATTGATCTGAGGCCATGGGGTTCCTACTAGGGGTAGCTGGAGGTCAGGTGGAGGTGTGGTAAAAATTTGGGGCCAAGGAGAACAAGTTAAGAGGTGAAAACAACAATTTTGGTTCTCTCCCAGAAGGTGTTTGTGCTGGTTAAAAGGGTCTCCTTGATATGAAATTTAACAGGATCAAGTGATAGGTGGAAATGAGGTTTATCACCAAGTTTGGGATTATTTGATGAAAGTTGCCAATGTAAACTTGCTAAACCCTAGAAATGGAGTGAAATGGGTTTCTATAGATCTGATCATGCTAAGGCATTCTCCTTGATGCTCCACTTGCTGTGGTGGCATAATTTGGCGACTAGAGCATGCACAAAAAGTTTGGGACCAAATGGGGAAACTTGACAATGCAAACACTCCCAATTCTTGAAATCAACAGAAAGGGGTTTGGGGGGGGGTTGGACAAGTTAAACTATTACCCTTGATGCACAACTTTGTTTGGAGGCATAATTGGAGGATTAGATCATGTCCACAAAGTTTGAGATTAAGGGGTGAAAGTTGGTAATGAACAGTTGCTCAAGTTTGGATCTGGCCAGAGAGGATTTTGGGATATTTTAGTGAACCAAAACAATTGGGATTGATATGAAACTTGGCAAGATGATCACATATATCATATGTGATATTCCAGAATTTTCCTGGATTTATTTGAGAATATTTCTTATAGAAATATTTCAAATTCTTGAAATAGGCAGAAATGGTCTTTTATAGGGAAAAATTATTTAAATGCTTTAAAAATATTTTAGAAACTTTGGGAAAGCTCAGTGGACATATATTGTCCATATATAAGATTTTCAACACATGGTCATGCAAGCAAATAACACACAAGTCAAGCATTCAAATGCACTCAAAAAGTTTTAATTGGCCCTAATTTTTGAGTCATGATATGTTAGTCATGAGGCAACACACAGGGTGTGACACTTCACCAAGTTTCCCTATCAACTGACAGCAGTGGAACTCGGTGGCACCGAAATTTTAGTGTCGGTAACATCGACGGTGAAGGGTACTTTAGCCTGGTGGACCCGAAGTTTTGAAATTTCATCTTCAAACGCTCGAGTCTCCAACCCTAAGGTGCCACATCGGACCCCTTGGTCACCGCCCTTGCCTCCCAAGCGCCTTCGCCGCTGGAATCCTCGCCGTCGATGGAAATCACCACCGCCGTCATCGCCGTAGTCAGACCATCGCCAAGTTAGGGTATGGTTTCGATATCCTCATGCGTTTCAAGTCCGAGTCAAGCGCATTAGGATGTTTCCATCTATATTCCACCATGTGCAATCGTTCTATTCCTCAAGAAACCTCGATAGATTAGAAAACAAAGGAATTTTGGATCTGACCTCCCGCAACATGCATCTCGATGACACCGAGTTGATGAAATCGGTTCCACCGATTTAGATTTTAGGGTTTTCGAGAACCACTTCAATGAGACCGAGCCGTTCTTTTCGGTTACACCAAAAGGCTGCCCAATTTTCTGTTACTGCAAGTGGTCTGTCTCGTTGACTCTGAAAATATCAACCCGGTGCAATCGAAATACATTTTGTAGAACTTCAAACCCATAGTTTCTAAGTTTAAATTTTGAAAACTTCTGTGTTTTTTGATGCTCAACCCTTCTGCTCGTCTATACTCTATTCACAGGGTCAATATGTCAGCTTCAGGTGACAGCCAAAATGATTCCAGTAAGCCCTGTATTGATACAGATCCAAGCACTAGTCCTAAGGCCAGCTCTTCTTTAGAAGATCCAGGAAACCCTACCTCTCATTGGTTGCCCAAGGCTTCTACAAGATCTAGGAGGAAATTGAACTCAGATGAAAAAGACTCAGATTTTGTGCCAGATGAGGTACTTGCCAAGCAAAGGCAAGACAAAGCACATAAAGCTGCCAGGAAGTCTGCATCTAAGGCCACCTCATCCAGGAGGCTAGTAAGGAAGGAGTATGCTAGAACAGAGGCTATGAAAGAACTAGAGAGTTCTAGGGCTCCCATGTCTATTGAGCCTGCCAGACGCTGTTTGCCCAAGAAGCCAGCTGAGATGAAAAGGAGCAGGAAGAGGATAGTACATGATGTTGGAAGACCAACTTTTATGTATGAAGATCCAGCAGAAGCTGAGGGAGAGGAAGAGCGAGCTGCCCAGGATCCTCCTAAGAAGAGGAAGAAGAAGCTGCTTGCCAATGCCATGACCAGTCAGGCCCCATCCAAAAGCAAGGCAGCTGCTCCCAAGAAGCCCACAACTCCAAAGTCCAAGAGGACTACTAAGGATGTTCCAGTTGCAGCCAAGAACAAGGGATCCTCCTCCAGAGGTGCTGCTGAAGATGATGAAATGACAGTTTTGAGGAAGTTAATACCTCACCTTCCACAACATTATGAGAAGTATCCTCTTGTTGAGGACACGAAGAAGAGGAAGGATTCAGGGTTGAGGGAATGGATAGCTACAGATCCATATTCTCAAAGGAGAAAGACTGCTGTAGACTACAGATTCTATACCAAGGAGCAGTAGGATTTCTATGAGACCATTCTCCTAGACAAGAGCCTAGTTGTAAGTGACATGAGATATGTAGACACGGCTACATTAAGGAGAATGAGGACTACTTCCCCCATGTGCAAGAAAACTTCAAGGCCATTGATATTGAAGCATTTGTTGGAAGGCAGATGACCCCGTGGTATGATGAGATGATCATGCAATTCTATTCCAGAACTTACTTTTATGGTGATGGAAGAATTGTTTGGATGACTGAAGTGTAAGGTATGAATCTACATTGGTAGAGTGGGCTGCCATCTTAGGAGACCCACAAGTATAGGATGGAGACTTAGATGTACAAGGAGATCCCTGATGACTATGTGCATTCACATAAGTTTGGCTAAGTGTACTATCCGCAGGCAGATTTGCCAACCACCAACACCATCTTGAGGTACACCTTGATGCCCAAGT
Organism: Hordeum marinum; assembly: GCA_022496015.1. Classification (NCBI taxonomy): domain Eukaryota; kingdom Viridiplantae; phylum Streptophyta; class Magnoliopsida; order Poales; family Poaceae; genus Hordeum; species Hordeum marinum. The sequence goes on along the minus strand of CM039674.1, from coordinate 259,015,443 downwards.
TAGGTGATGACAAGATGATCAAAGGATTCTCCATCAACATGCTGCATCACATTGACCTTCACACCAGATTCAGGTTCATGGATTTGATAGTTGGGACTGTGAATAGGACTGCTACTGACCATAAGAGATCATGTGGATATGCTCCATACATTCAACTGCTTATCAATTCAAAACTTAAAAGAATGTATATGCACTTGATAGACCTCATATGCCACTCTAGCCCGAGTTTGAGGATAATGTTGTGGTGATGAACCCAGATCATCCCACTTCATCTACTACACAGGTAGCAGCTGAGGCAGCCAGAGCCACTAGTGCTCAAGTGCCAAGGACAAGGAATGGGTAGGTGGACCTTATTGTTAGCTCTATACAAGGCATGCAGAATGACATCACCGAGATTCTAAAGAACCAGAAGAGTCTGGAAAGCATTGTTGAGGACAAGCTTCATACTTTAAACAACAAGGTTGATGGGTTGACTAAAACTGTTGATGAGCTCAAGAAGGAAGTGGATTATGTACCTCTTCCTCACACATCTGATGATGATGATGATGATGATGATGATGTCGATGATGATGATGACAGTCACCCTCTCTAGCTTGGCGCTCAAGTCAAGACACAAGACAGATCTATGTCAGTGCTAGCTTCAGAGATGAGGCCATCTTCATCAGCTCCCGCTGTAGCTCCTTCAGTCCCACTAGCTCCATCAGCACCTCCAGTGTCTACTCCAACCCCTTCCATGACATCTATAGAATTCTTCAGAGAAGCGGTTCTCTCGACTCCTACATCAACAACTGGAGGAGATCAGCCCCAGAGAGACGATTATACCTATACCTTTGAACTTTTTGGTAACTTGTTGCCAAAGGGGGAGAAGTTGAATAGATCATAGGGCTTCGAGAGAGAGTGTATGTTGCTTTTTATCGCTCTCCAAAACTTTAAAATCCTTAGGTTGATCATTTGTTGGTGTTTCATCATGCACTTCTTATGTGTTGCTACTACGTCTTATCTTTTGAGATGCTTATGAGATGATCATTCACTTCTTGCTTGATGTGTTGTGCTATGTTGTTCATTCATATTATTCTTGCACACCACCAAGCTTTATGTGACATGGAAGAGTGCCCCATGAATGTCACATCCCTAGCTAGTTGTCCTAGGATAGTAGGTGTGTGCATCATATTTCATTTTTGCATCAACTTGAACTAGGGATTAAAGGAAATCCCAAACCCTCATTTGAACCAAACTAATTCAAAGTTTGTGAAAAACCAACAAATTCAAAATGCCCATCTAAAATGTCCCCTATGTCTGATAAATATGGACATGAATATAACAGGGCCATCTTAAATATTTGAACATTCTGGCAATTTAAGAATAAATAATAAAGCGTCTGAAAATGCCAAATAAAGCATTATCATTATTTTAGATCTCAAAATATCTTGAAACTTTTTACACAAGTTTGAAATATTCAAACTTAATGCTATAAAATATTTGGGATATTATTACTTAGCAATTGTGCCTGAAAATAAAATAAAAATAATGTCAGAAATTAGAAAAGAAAACAAATAAAGGAAAAGGGGGAGAAAACCCACCCGGGCCTTACCTGCGAAGAAGAGGCCCAGCCCATGGGGGGCAGCAGCGTCTTCTTCCTCCTGCCAGGAGGAGAAGCAGCTACATGCCTCCACCGCAGCCGGCCGTGGCCACACGCCCAACCACCTCCTCCCTGCCTGCCTGGCCTCCTCCTCGTTACGCTGGTGAGGGGATAGACCCTAGCTGCCACCTAGACCTCTCCTCCCCGCCATTCCTCTCTCTCTCCTCCTCTACTCACCATGGCCGAAGCCATCGCCGCCGTAGCGTCGTCGCTCCAGCTGCTCCCTCGCCTCGCTGAGTAGCCTCCGAGCTCCGCCGTGACCCCCTCGACCTCCCAGTGGAGCCAGAAGCCTCTGGGAGTTCCTCGAAGCCATCCCGCCACCGTCTTCCCCGCTTCCGGCCGCCTCTCCTCGTCGTCGATTCGCCGGCTGCCGGTCGTCCCTAAGCCCACTAAGCCTCCCTTGCAGTCCCTTGTGAGCTCGCCGTCCCTCTCCCCCTCCCCCTACGGTTCTTCCCGCTCTCTAGCGGCCCTCCCCGTCGTGGCCGAACGGCTGCCGCGGAATAGCTCACCAGCGAGCCCTCCGGCGACATCGAGCCCCCTGTCCAGCCCCACTCGACGCGGTCGAGCACGGGCTCCCTCCCACCCCCTTTGGCGCGCGAATCCGAGCCCTCTAGCGTGGTTCCGGTCAAGTCCGGCGACCCTCCACCGCGCATTTGGTCGCCGCCGGCCCCACTCCGGTGGGCGCCGATGTGGCCGGCCCATTAGTGCTAATCAGCCCGGCTAATTAAGCCATTAGCCACTGACAGTGGGCACCGCAGAGGGTCAAACCTCTGGTCAACGTGGGGGATTAGCCCCTAACGCTGACATGAGGGCCCCACCCTATCAGGTTTAACCTGGCCGGGTCTGTTGACCTGCTAATGTCATGGTGACGTCATGCTGACGCATCAATTGAATTCGTAGTATTAAAATAAATCAGGAAATTCCAGAAAATATTTAAAACTTCTAAAATTCATATAAATTAATCTGTAAATCATAGGAAAATAATTTATATATGAAAATTTATCAGAAAAATCCAATGAATCCAATGATGCTGTTATCATGCATGTTAGAGCAACGTATGTAGATGAACATTGACATTTACTAATAGGTTAACTTATGAAATGTGAAATGGAGAATGATTTTGAACCTATATTCAAACTCACTTCAATTAACTTGGACAATAGTTGCATTAGCTCATCCATACATGCTGCCATGTCATGTCATATGGTTGTATCTATGCATATCGGGCATGTCGTGTGTACATGTGACATGCAACGGTATGTATGGGATCCGACACCTAGACAGGTGCCTTTAGTAGTACTCTTTATGGGAAACTGCCTCTTTGTGCTTCCATCGAGCCTTGGTAGCTTGCTACTGCTCCGGACACATTGATTGACCGACATGTATCGTTCTTTGCTGCTGTGTCTGTCCCTTCAAGGAAAGGTCTCTCAGTGTAATGGAATCCCTGTGGCCTGCTACGACTCCTATACGTGCAGTGATGACATTTATGTCCCACGGCATAATGGAGTCCTTGTAGCTTGCTATGACTCGTCTACACACGCTTGAGGCCGACACCTGCATTGCTGGGTTACGTATGCCTGTTTCCGTATGGATGTGCCACTTGGGTTCTATGACTAGTCATGTCAGCCCGGGTTCTCTGTCGTTTGATTTCCAGCAACATGTTCACATACGTGAGCCAAAAGACGCAAACGGTCCCAGCTAAGGAAAGGCTGCAGCCGTGGAGCTTACCGTGCATGAGGCCGCAAAGTGATGTGATATGTTACAGTCTGGATTCATATGACTTAGGATCAGTGTCCCAACAGTGTTGGTATCAAAGCCTGACTGACTATAGGACTACCAAGCCAAACCAGTGGAAGTTGAGTCTAGAAACACTATAGAAAAGTAGGGGAATTGATTGTGGAAGGGAATGTAAGGCTCTTTTTACTCCCAAGTTATTCTGTTCTGAGTCATTCTCATCTTTTCTACGAGGATAAGAACTAGGCTTCTCATCTATTGCTTAGGATGACGAGTTACTAACCATGGACTATTAGCTAGCTTGTTTGCAAGTGAATGTCCGTACTTGAGTATTGTTGGTGTGACAAACAGTTGGAGAAGAGAATTGAGTCTAGAAAGTTGAGTGGTTATGCTTTTCCAATCTTTTGCAGTTGTCTCAAAATCCTTTTGAGCAATTACAGCCGTTATGCTGTCCAATTTCTGCTAGAGTCTCTAATGTCTTTGCATCATTCTCCATTTCAGATGCTCCCTCGTCCTTCCCGTCGGGTGGTCCGTTTGACCAGGTGCATCGATGTACCGGGTTACACGGCCATGTTGGTTAGAGTCATGATGGAGGCTAGTTATCATTGGTACCTAGAGTACACAGTGGAGGAACAATATCGAGATTTCAACCAGAGCCAGTATCTGTTTACTGTTAAGATATATCCTTCATATCCTGGAGCTGCAGAGCCGCTTCACTGGACTTATGGATTAGGTGTCACCATAGACATGGAAGTTCAGGAGGCCGCCTACACTATGCTGACTATCATGAGGTTTCACCATGGTCTGCTTCAGAACACAGAGTTCTGTTATGTTCCTGCTTCTCTAGGAGGAGAAGATAGCTATCTTAGCGCAGCCTACTATGATCATTCTCATGAGGACCCTAGGCTGCAGGTTACCGCTCAGATGTTGGAGAACAGGGATCGTGATGCACGTGTCCTTCGCATGGAGCTTTATGCTACCCGTGCATGTCTTTGGACAGCCCTGACGCAGTTGGCACCTGTCGTGCAGACAGACTATGGAGATTTGGAGATGCTAAACCCATCGTGGACTCATCTGCCAGCACACGTAGACTGGCCCGATGTTGGAGGCATCACCCCTCTTTGAGGACCGCTGTTGCCGCCAACAAGGGGACCAAGGCCACATCCGTGTCCTTACGGTTTCCAGGGATCACAGGCAAGAGTGTTTCCAGATCCTCAGGTTCAGCTCCCGGGTCACGGGGGTAACCTATATGAGGCATTCTACAGTGATGCTTGAGTACGTGGATGTTGGTACCAATATGGTAGTAGTCGTATCGCCACAGTCCCGCGTGTCTTATGGGATATGACTGAGGTTGAGAGTTGAGTTCCAAAGGTGTAGATAGATAATGTATAGGAAGCTTGTAATGCCTCCGATGAGTTGTGTCATATCTCCGTAGTTTGTATTTCAGCTTGGGCTTATACTGAACTATGTCATGGTGTGTATGAATCATGGTGTTCATATGGCAGTTATTATTACCATGTTGATTGGGTGTTTACCCTGCATGCCATGTTGTCCAGTACATTCCTTATGTCATGTCTTAGAGTTGATGTACTCTATGTCTAAGCTGTGGGTTTGTTTTCCCATGATGGTGGCAACTAGGAATAACCCCGGGCCTATCCCCGAGCAGGGCGAGGGAAGGAAGCCAAGGCAAGAGAACCTTCCACACGCGCCCTCTTTGGCAGAAGTGATGCTTGAAGTTGAACGGAACAAAAGGGAGACCAACTGGCTGTTGGAACGAATTGAGCAGAACACAGCGCGTGCCCCCCGTAATGATCACAACGATGGCGTGTATCTCGGTGATTTCGTCAAGATGTGCCCACCTAAGTATTATCATTTGGTCAACCCACTCGACGCGGATGACAGGCTGACCAGCATGTTCCGCAAAATTCGGGCTGCCAATGTATCCAAGGCCAACAAGGTGACCTTTGATACTTACTTTCTAGAAGGACCCACCAACCTGTGGTGGGAAAATTATGAAGCTATGTGTCCCGTAGGCCCCACACCAACTTGGGCGGAATTCAACGCGACATTCCGTACCCATCACATCCCGGAAGGGATGATGGATCGCAAGAGAGAGGAGTTTTGTGCTTTCACCCAGGGCAGACTATCAGTGGATGCCTATAGCCATGAGTTCGGCAATCTTGCTCATTATGCTCCGGAGGAAGTTTCAACTGATGCCAAGAAATAGGCTAGGTTCTGCAAGGGGCTTAGTCCCGAGCTCCGTCGAGATCTGCGCCTGCATGAGTGCACAACCTTCCAGGCTCTCGTCAACAAGGCTATCAATGCCGAGACTGGACAGACTGACTACGAGGCCACTAGGAAGCACAATCGTGACTTCAGCCTCGCATCTCGCTCGGGCTCTAACAAACGTCGGGTGTGGGTGCCCAACGCAGCTCTGCCGCCAAGGTACAGTGCGAGGCCATCCTTCCAGGCGCCTCGCCCAGCTCAGCCCAACCCTCCAGACAGGCCATTTGGAGGTCCTCCTGCCAATGTTGCTCCCCATGCCATCGTGGTCTGCTACAAATGTGGGGAACCAGGACACTACTCCCGTGAGTGTCCTCAGAACAATGCTAAGCCGACTGGACGTGGGAAGCCAGGAAAAGCCTTCTATGTGAAGCCAGCTCCTGCTCATGGACGAGTGAACTATGTTTCTGCTGAGGAAGCCCTTGAGGATCCTGATGTTATCCTAGGTACGCTCCTTGTCAATAGTCATCCAACATCTGTTCTATTTGATACTGGGGCATCTCATTCTTTCATCTCAGAAAGTTATGCACAGTTGCATAACATGTCTTTTTGTGATATGCCTACTCCTTTAGTAGTTCAGACTCCTGGTTCAAAATGGCAAACTTCTAGGGTGAGCCATGACAATGAGCTGGTGGATAGACTAATCTTCCTAGCATCCTTGATAGCCCTCAAGTCTTCAGACATCAATGTCATCTTAGGCATGGACTGGATGAAAGTTCACTATGCTAAGATCGATACTCATACTAGGAATGTTCAACTTACACATCCCTATGCTGAGATAGTTAATGTCTCCACTCGAGCAGCCAAGCACCAACTCTATTCTCTCAATGCTAGCCCACTTCCAGAATTAGAAGATATTCTGGTAGTCCATGACTTTCCGGATGTCTTTCTAGAAGAACTGCCAGGAATTCCACCTGTCAGAGATGTTGAGTTTGTGATAGAGCTCATTCTAGGGACTGTCCCAATATCCAGAAGACCCTATAAGATGGCACCCTTAGAACTAGCAAAACTTAAGATTCAACTCGATGAGGCTTTGAACAAAGGTTTCATCCATCCTAGTTCTTCTCCATGGGCTTGCCCTGTCCTCTTCGTCAACAAGAAGGATGGATCAGATCGGATGGTTGTGGATTATCGGCCAGTGAATCTGGTCACCATAAAGAACAAGTATCTGCTCCCCTGGATCAACGATTTGTATGATCAACTCGCTGGATCCTCTGTCTTTTACAAAATGGATTTGAGGTTGGGATACCATCAAATCAGAATTAGAAAGTGTACATTCCAAAAACGGATTTTGTTACTCGTTTTGGCCAATACGAGTACACCGTCATGTCCTTGGGTTTAACCAATGCCCCATACACCTTCTCTCGCTTGATGAATTCAATCTTCATGGAGTATTTGGATAAATTCGTCGTGGTTTACCTCGACGATATACTCATCTACTCGAAGAATGAACCGGAACATGCCGAGCATCTAAGGCTGGTATTGATGAAACTTCGATAGCATCGTCTGTATGCCAAATTCTCCAAGTGTGAATTTTGGTTGCCAGAAGTGACCTATCTAGGCCACGTGATCTCTGGTAAAGGTATTGCTGTCAACCCCGAGAGAGTTCAGGCCGTCCTTGATTGGACTCAACCTGAATCGGTTAAGCAAGTTCGGAGTTTCCTTGGCTTAGCGAGCTATTGTTGCCGCTTTGTCGAGAACTTCTCCAAGGTTGCAAAACCTCTGACTGAACTCCTCAAGAAAGATAAAAAGTTTGAGTGGACCCCACAATGTGAGCACAATTTTCTGGAGTTGAAAAGACGCCTGACCTCTGCTCCCGTTCTGGTGCCACCAGATTTCTCTAAGGACTTTGTTATCTATTGCGACGCCTCGCGACAAGGACTCGGTTGCATTCTCATGCAAGGTCGTCATGTGATTGCATACACATCTTGACAATTGCATCCACATGAGGATAATTATCCAACACATGATCTTGAGCCTGCAGCTGTGGTCCATGCACTGAAAACTTGGTGACATTACCTTCTGGGTAATCGTTGCGAAATTTACACTGATCACCAAAGTCTAAAATATATATTCACCCAGCCGGATTTGAATCTCGGGCAAAGACGGTGGGTTGAGTTGATTACAGATTACGACATAGGGATAACTTACACCCCGAGGAAAGCCAATGTCATGGCTAATGCACTAAGTCATAAGTCTTATTTTAACAACGTGATGTTGCAACAAGGTCAACCACTTCTCTATGAGGAATTTCAGAAGTTAAACCTCCATATTGTTCCTCAAGGATTCCTATCCAACCTGGTGGCAAAACCTACTCTTAAGGATCAAATTATAGCTGGCCAAAAGCGTGATAAGGGTATTTCCCGGATCAAAGAGAACCTCGTTAGCGGTATCGCTAAGGATTTCTCTATTGATGATCAAGGTGTGGTGTTCTTCCAGAACCGTTTGGTGGTTCCCAAGAGCCAACATCTTCGGCAGCTGATTCTTAAGGAGGCTCATGATTCTCCTCTCACAATTCATCCTGGTAGTACCAAGATGTATCAGGACCTACGCCAGAGGTTCTGGTGGACTAGGATGAAGAGAGAAATTTCTTAGTTCATTGCTAATTGCGACGTTTGTCATCGCGTTAAGGTAGAACATCAAAGGCCTGCTGACATCCTTCAACCTTTAGCTATTCCTGAATGGAAATGGGATAAGGTCGGTATGGATTTCATCACCGGATTTCCCAGGACTAAGAGAGGGAATAATGCTATCTTTGTGGTCATCGACCGCCTTTCCAAAGTGGCTCATTTTCTTCCTGTTCGGGAGAGTATAACTGCTAGCCAGCCAGCGGAGTTATATGTTTCTCGAATAGTTTCTCTTAATGGTGTTCCATTGGAGATTAACTCGGACCGCGGAAGCATCTTTACTTCCCGATTTTGTGAAAGTTTCCAAACCGCTATGGGGACTCATCTATCCTTTAGCACTGCTTTCCACCCGCAATTAAGTGGTCAAGTTGAGCGAGTCAATTTAATCCTCGAAGACATGCTCCGAGCTTGTGTTATATCCTTCGATATGAATTGGGAGAAATGTCTTCCATTTGCCGAATTTGCTTATAACAATAGTTATCAATCAAGCTTGGGCAAAGCCCCTTTTGAAGTTCTCTATGGACGAAGGTGTCGAACACCTCTTAACTGGACAGAAACCGGAGAGAGGCAACTCTTTGGCCCGGATATGATCCAGGATGCAGAGGAGCAAGTGTGCATTATTCATGAAAATTTGAAAACAGCCCAATCTCGTCAAAAGAGCCAATATGATCATCATCATAAGGCTGTGACCTATGCAGTTGACGAGAAGGCTTATCTTCGGGTTACACCTCAGAAGGGTACCCATCGATTCGGTATCAAGGGCAAGTTGGCTCCTCGTTACATTGGACCTTTTCGCATTCTTGCTAAACGAGGAGAGGTTGCCTACCAATTAGAACTTCTGCCACATCTTTCCAAGGTTCATGATGTCTTCCACGTCTCGCAACTCAGGCGTTGCTTCTCGGACCCTGTCCGTGAAGTAGACCACGAAGCGCTTGATCTCCAAGATAACCTTACATATCGAGAATACCCTGTTCGTATTCTTCATCAAGTTGAGCGTACTACTCGGCATCAGAGCATCAAGTTTTTCAAGGTTCAGTGGTCACACCACTCTGAAAAGGAGGCCACATGGGAAAGAGAAGATCGTCTTCGACTAGAGTACCACACACTCTTCCCGATGAATTCAAAATCTCGGGACGAGATTCTTTTGAGTGGGGGTGAGTTGTCACATCCCTAGCTAGTAGTCTTAGGACATCAGGTGTGTGCATCATATTTCATTTTTGCATCAACTTGAACTCCCCAAACCCTCATTTGAACCAAACTAATTCAAAGTTTGTGAAAAAACCAACAAATTCAAAATGCCTATAAAAAATGTCCCCTATGTCTAATAAATATGGACATGAATATAACAGGGGCCATCTTAAGTATTTGAACATTATAGCAATTTAAGAATAAATAATAAAGCCTTTCAAAATGCCAAATAAAGCATTATCATTATTTTAGATCTCAAAATATCCTGAAACTTTTTACAGAAGTTTGAAATATTCATACTTAATGCTATAAAATATTTGGAATATTATTACTCAGCAATTGTGCCTGAAAATAAAATAAAACTAATGTCAGAAATTAGAAAAGAAAACAAATAAAGGAAAAGGGGGAGAAAACCCACCTGGGCCTTACCTGCGAAGAAGAGGCCTAGCCCATGTGGGCAGCAACGTCTTCTTCCTCCTGCCAGGAGGAGAAGCAGCTGCGTGCCTCCACCGCAGCCGGCCGTGGCCACGCGCCTGACCACCTCCTCCCTGCCTGCCTAGCCTCCTCCTTGTCGTGCCGACGAGGGGATAGACCCCAGCTGCCGCCTGGACCTCTCCTCCCCGCCATTCCTTTCTCTCTCCTCCTCTGCTTGCCATGGCCGAAGCCATCGCCACCATAGTGTCATTGCTCCAGCCGCTCCCTCGCCTCGCTGAGTAGCCTCCGAGCTCCGGCGTGACCCCCCTCGACCTCCTTGTGGAGCCAGAAGCCTCCGGGAGTTCCTCAAAGCCATCCCGTCGCCGTCTTCCCTGCCTCCGGCCGCCTCTCCCCGTCGTCGATTTGTCGGCTGCCGGTCGTCCCTGAGCCCACTGAGCCTCCCCTGCAGCCCCCTGTGAGCACGTCGTCCCTCTCCCCTCCCCCCACGGTTCTTCCCGCTCTCTAGCGGCCCTCCTTGTCGTGGCCGAACGGGCGCTGCCGCGGAATAGCTCGCCAGCAACGTCGAGCCCCCTGTCCAGCCCCACTCAACGCGGTCGAGCACGGGCTCCCTCCCAGCGCCTTCGGCGCGCACATCAGACCCTCTAGCACGGTTCCGGCCAACTCCGGTGACCCTTCACCGCGGGTTTGGTCGCCGCCGGACCCGCTCCAGTGGGCGCCGACTTGGCCGGCCCATTAGTGCTAATTAGCCCAGCTAATTAAGCCGTTAGCCGCTGACAGCAGGCCCCGCAGAGGCTCAAACCTCTGGTCAGCGTGGGGGATTAGCCCCTGACGTTGACATGAGGGCCCCACCCTGTCAGGATTGACCTGGTCGGGTCTGTTGACCTGCTGACATCATGGTGACGTCAGGCTGACACATTAATTGAATTCTTAGTATTAAAATAAATCAGGAAATTCCAAAAAATGTTTAAAACTTCTAAAATTCATATAAATTAATCTGTAAATCAGATGAAAATAATTTATATATGAAAATTTATCAGAAAAATCCAATGAATCCAGTGGTGCTTTTATCATGCCTGTTAGAGCAACCTATATAGATGAACATTGACATTTACTAATAGGTTAACTTATGAAATGTGAAATGGAGAATGATTTTGAACCTATATTCAAACTCACTTCAATTAACTTGGACAATAATTGCATTAGCTCATCTATACATGCTTCCATGTCATGATCATGCATCATATTGTTGCACTTGCGTGTATTGATTGCTATTTATCTGCATTGCGGTAGGCCCTGCTTCTGAGGATACCTCTGAGTATTCCAATGAAGGAGAAAACCTTTCCGCTACCCAGCAAGGCAAGCAACCCCTTTTATCATTCCGATAACATCCCATTCTCTCGCTCATGCTCTTGTTTATTGCATTAGGACAAACGTCCACTTGTGTGTCATACACGGTAGATGAACCTACTCTTTTGCATGACCTGTCATTGTCACAGTAAATAGCTAACCCTTGCAACCTAGAATACCTGGTAGATGCTTGTGCCATGATGTGCTTTGCTTACTTTGCCTGCTATGCTTGCTATGCTTAGAGTCATGTCAGGTCTGATTCATCTGGGTGATGAACTATAGTGAAACAATGTTGTTCTGATGTGATAAGCTTATGATGAACCCGATTTGGTAAAGGTAGCGATGAGAGGCTATGTAGGAGTACACAGCGGGTTGTCTCATTGGGACCATTCTTAGGAACCGAGTTCCATGTTTGTAATCCAAGACTAGATACTACCACATGCTGGGCCCTAAAATATGACCCTGCTCGACTTATCAATCGCTTAGTCCTTAGTCCAGGAGTTGCAAGTAGTTTTTGGTGTTTATAGCATGCTGAAGGCCGTGCGTAGCGCTGACCCTAGGGGTGGGTTACGACACGGTAGGCAGCGGCACGGTGTACCAAGGGTCACCCGAATGGTGGGCTTGGGAACCCTGCGCACATCGTTTGGGGCCGTAGTAGAAACTTCGGCTAGAATTCCGTGCGGGTTCAGTCTCAAATATGCGATAGCCTGGACTAGAGGTCTTATGTGATTGACGGTCATGGCCGACTCCCTCGCTGGGCTTCTGCTTGAAGGTTGCTGAGGTGCATGGTTTTATGAGCACACAACGATAAGTGGCGAGAGCGTGTGTGAAGGACTACACCCCTGCAGGGTATGAAACTATTCGAATAGCCGCGTCCTCGGATATGGACTACTTGGAAAGCTTATACTGTTCATAGATAATTAAATGGATACTCATAAAAATATCAAGACAAGTGTGAGTACCGTGGATGGCACTCTCGTAGGAGATGGAAGTGATTCCATGGTGGTGTATCGTTATGGAGTTAGTGGACTCGTGTGCGATATCTAAAATCTAAACAAAGAGTTAAAATTGTATAGTGTAGGTTAGCCATGAGTCAAAGCTAGCATTGCTGCATAAACTCCACCACTCCCCTTGTTGATACATGATCATGAATAGTCTAGGTCTGTTTTAAAGACTTGCTGAGTACGTTTGTACTCACGTTTGCTTAATAAATGTTGCAGATGAGACTCAGGACCCATCAGGTGGGTTCTTTGTAGACGTCGACGATGTCGAATTGCTGGTGTCCCAGCTATGACCTTATGCCCTGTGGCGGGCTGTAGATAGTCAGGCCATGTGCCTTTTTACCCTTTCATCTATCTGTACTCAGACAACTTTATGCTTCTTCTTAGTTTGTATGAACTTGTTTGTATTACTTGAGTGTCGGGTCATGTGACCCCTACCTGTAAGAATATATTATGAAGGCTCTTTTGATCCTCTTAAATAAAAGGTGTGTTGATGTATGGTTATGTTGTGATGCCATGGTAGTATCTATGCATATCGGGCATGTTATGCGTACGTGTGACGTGCAACGGTATGTATGGGATCCGACACCTAGACAGGTGCCTTTAGTAGTACTCTCTATGGGAAACTGCCTCTTTGTGCTTCCATCGAGCCTTGGTAGCTTGCTACTGCTCCCGACACATTGATTGACCGGCATGTATCCTTCTTTGCTGCTGTGTTTGTCCCTTCGGGGAAATGTCTCACAGTGTAATGGAGTCCCTATGGCCTGCTACGACTCTTCTACATGCAGAGATGACATTTATGTCCCACGACGTAATGTAGTCCTTGTAGCTTGCTATGGCTCGTCTACACACACTTGAGGCCGACACCTGCATTGCTGGGTTAGGTATGCCTGTTTCCGTATGGATGTGCCACTTGGGTTCTATGACTAGTCATGTCAGCCCGAGTTCTCTGTCGTTTGATTGCCAGCGACATGTTCACATACATGAGCCAAAAGATGCAAACGGTCCCGACTAAGGTAAGGCTGCAGCCGTGGAGCTTACCGTGCGTGAGGACGCAAAGTGATGTGATATGTTATAGTCTGGATTCATATGACTTAGGATCGGGGTCCCGACAACGAACCTAATCGATTGTGCATTTGCATTCAAAAGCAAATTCAAAATAGTGCACAAATTTAGGGGAAGCTCTTGCTTATCACATACTTCTCAAAGCGATGATTCTATTCATTGATTATATCATATGTCGAAGCTTTGATCTATATGTTGTCATCAATTGCCAAAAAGGTGGAGATTGAAAGCACATTTTCTCCATTGGTGGTTTTGGTAATTAATAACAACATATATATATCATTGGACTCATATTTCCACTAAGTATATTTCAGGAAAAGTACAATGGTGGGATGGCTATAGATTGTGAGGAGATACCCCAAGATGCAAGGAATGGATTGGCAAAGATTCAAGCTAGAAGACTCTCTTTTACTTTGTGATAAATCACTTTGAGTCCATAGGAAAGCCAATACTATTAAAAGGGGTGAGGTAATGTTGGTTAACAAATTACTCCGCGTGCATAAGTGCTAGCCACCAAAAACACCCACAAGATCCCCCACAAAAATACTTTGTCAAAACCCCAACTCACTAAATCGGTGCCACCAAGTTTTCCTATTCGGCTCTACCGATTTCTACCCAAGATAGAACCCTAGCCAAACCCTAACATCTCAGTACAACCAAGTGCTGCATCGGTGCAATCGAGTTTTCGTGGCTACGATTTGGGTGACTAATTTTGTAGAATCGGAATTTCTAAGTTTTGTGTTTTGGTCTCACCGAGTTTGGATACTGCCCTCGACCTCTCATTTTAGTACCACTGAGTTTGCCATATCGGTCGCACCGAGAAGTTGCCACATTTTGAACAGATCTGTACAACTGAGTTTTTCTTCTATTTCATTGAGTTGGTAAATAATGTTATAACGGTTGGATTTTTGGAGATGCCTATATATACCTCTCCACGCCATCCCACTCGCTAGAGAAGCACTGAAAACAGTTCCATGCTTCCCATATCCAAATTTCTGAGAGAGAACCACCTACCCTTGTGTTGAGATCAAGATCATACACTACAACCATATGGATCTTGATTTCTAGCCTCCCCAAGTTGCTTTCCACCCAATCAATCTCTTCTACCAAGCCAAATCTGTGAGAGAGTGATTGAGTGTTGAGAAATCTACCATCTTGAAGCACAAGAGCAAGGTGTTCATCATCACTATCAAGCCTATTACCTTTTGGAGGGTGGTGCCTCCTAGATTGGTTAGGTGTTTCTTGGGAGCCTCCTACTTCGTGTTGTGGAGTTGAACCAGGAAGTTTGTACATGCAAGGAGATCGCCTACTTCGTGAACCCTTATGGGTTTAGTCCTTCGTGGATGGAAGCCTTTATGGAATAGTCAAGGTTGCTACTTTGTGGACCCTTGTGGGTGGAGCCCTCTATGGACTCTCACGACCGTTACCATCCATGGGTTGAAGACTCCATAAACGTGGATGTACGATAGCGCCACCTATCAGAACCATGGGAAACATTTTCTTATCTACAATTCCATTTTATCTTCTAACCCTAACCTCTACTATATATGTGTGGGGACCCCGACTCCTAAGTCGTGATCACCGAATGCACGTGTACAGTGATACCAGAGATCAATGCTCACTGAACACACATGAGCTGAATAACAAGAGTCTTACATCCACACTTAGCGTCTTACACAAATAAAGACCATGAAGGTTTAGTCTTACATAGATAGGGCCACAAGGGCCAAACACTTAAATAGAACAAGCAGCAGAAATCTTGATCGAAAGCGTGAACCATGCCCTCTGCCTTAAACCTATAGGCATTCTGACTGGGAAGTGTCCTAGTTCGCATGTTTGTCACCAACAAACTCTTCAACATACTCCTATTCTTCCATGCCCGACCAATTAAATAACCAATGGCAAGACAATGAGTACTTTGAATGTACTCGCAAGCAACCCAAGTTGTGGAACAAGGTAAGAATGATGCATGATATAGCACTAAGTAGGTAATTTGTGGAAAGCTAATTTTTAATGCAATGACAAGATAAAGTAATAGGTAAGCATGCATCAACAGTTCATAGATACCCATATGAACAAGTTACAGATATCATCATAAGCAGGGTTTGAACATCTCATGTTCATTCATCACATCAAGTCTTCAGACTTGACTCAAGGATCATACTTCTGTCATCTGCACACACTCATACCAAATTTGAGAAAACTTCCGGACGTGTCTTAAGTAGCACCACCCAATTGTCGTTAACCGTGGACACGGCTATTCGAATAGTTTTACACTCTTCAGAGGTTGCATACTTTACCCACAAGAGTCGGGGAACTTCCGTGTCATCCATGACTCGCGGTATATAACATACCCGAGGTAAGCACCCGAATAATGCCTTTCCCCTGATGGTACTAAACAAAGAGTCCACTCGATTGGTACCCAGCCCACATGATGTACATCACTCATAGCATCCATGTAGGGACCAACAGTGTATTCGGTGCTTGTGAAGACAGCGCATGATCGTCTATATCGACGTGACCCCACGGTGACCACGCCACTCCTGCCACTAGTAATGCGGACTCCTTGCCAGTACCCACCAAGGTAATCAATAGAGCCCCGTCCCATAAGGGGTATCATGGTTGCGCATGTAAGGTTGGGACGGTTGACAAATCTTAAACCCTCCATTTTCGAAAACACACCCTCAACTTGTTTCGGCACACCACTTCTTTCTCAAGTGGTCACGCAACTCATCATCATCGCCCTCGGGCATTAGTGGCACCCGACGGGTTTTTTGAAAAGTCTTTGAAATCATCTCTTTCTTTCCATCACGATTCATAAACCCGATCCCACTTGCATATCATCTACTAGCATCCTATCTACACCCACCCGCATAACCCTCATAAGGTGGTAGGGTCATGCACGATGCAGGTGTCAACGGTAAAAGTGTCGGAAGCAACCCATCGGAGTGGTCACTACTCCACATGATCAAGTATAATGAAAGTAAAGTGCTATATGACATGCAATGAAAATGGTTTCTCAACATGGTCAAAGGGCTGCTTGCCTGGCTCAACAAAGTCTTCGGGGTCTTCAAAGTCTTTGGGTCCAACTCCCTCGTCAATAGTGCAATCTATCGTCGCGATAAATAGCGATAAAATAAGCATCACACAAAAACAGAGCACACAAAGCTAATATTAAAAAGCTATCCTATCCTCATAAATAGTAAAAACTATAATAAAAATATTCTCCTAAGGTTTTGACATGAAAAATGTTTTCAAATCTGTTTTAACACTGGCTCAAAGTGCCAAAAAGGGTTTTTAAAATAAAATTGTACATAAAAGGTTTTCAAATATTTTTACCATTGGCACTAATAAATTCTAGGGAATATTCTAAGAATTTAGGTGGAAAAATAATTGGATTTGGATTTTTATTTAATCCCATGGGATTTTTAGAAAAACCCCACACAAAAGAAAAAGAAAAAGAGAGAGGGAGGCCTCTAAGCCAGGGCCAGAGGCGGCCAACAGCTGGGTCGACCCAGTTGGTCAGCCAGCCGGCCACACGCGCGGCCAGGTTCAAACCTGACACGTGGGGCCCGGCTGTCGACGACCGCGAGAGGAGAGAGAGCGCTGGAGGGGGAGATGAGAGGCCGATCGGTGGGACCCACCTGTCGGATCCTTCTCCCACTTGAGGGCAGAGAGGGGAGGTGCTCACCGGCGGCGATGCAGGGCATGATGATGGCATGCGGATGCGGGAACAAGCTCGGGGCTGAGTCGCCGCTCCAGGGGAGGTCAAAGGGGCATCGGAGGTGGTCAGAGTCGCCGACGGCAAGCACCCGAGGCGGAGGGAGCTTCCGGAGCGACCACCGGGGTTGTCCTTGGGTGCAAAAGGAGCAGGGGAGAGGGGGAGTGGCCTCAGTGGAGGGAGACAGGACCAGCCGAAGAAGAAAGAGGCCTGGAGGGGTTCTGTACCCGGAGATCGACGACAGCGCTGCCGCGGCAGTCCTCGGCTCGATCCCGAGCGCAGAGGGAAGGAGAGGAGCTGGGGCTCTGCTGGCAGTCAATGGTGCTAGAGAGAGAGCCAAAGGAGGGGAGAGAGTGGCCCAAGGGGCTTAAATAGAGGGTGGGGGGAATAGAGCACCCTGGACACATGCGCTGGTGAGGACGTGGCCGTGGCCAGAGGGAGAGAGAGCTCGCGGGGCCTGCTCGGGGGGTGTTCCTAGGGTTGGTCTAGGCCAAGGTGGAGAGGAGAGAGAGGCGGGGAAGCGCGCGCGTGCGAGCCCCGCGGTTGGCCGACTCGGGCAGCCGCGACGCGTGCGAGAGGGAGCCAGAGGAGGGTGAGAGAGGAGGTGGCCGACGTGGTGGCGTGGCGCAGATGCCGAGGGGGACCAAGTGGCGCGCCGGGGAGGCCCGAGGCCGCCGGAGCCATGCAGTGGGCAACGGCTACAGTGCCTGTCGGCACTGTAGCGTGCTCCAAAGCATGCGTTTGGCAGGCCATGGCATGCCAACGGCATTTTGTGCATGGACAAATATGTCTAGGGTGTCTAGGGGCATCTAGGCTAGGGAGCAAAGGCATTGGATGCCCTGGGAGGGAGATAGAATAAGAGGAGAGGGGAGATGGAGGTGATCTGCTGCTGTCTAGAGGGTGAAAATGGGGTTTCAACCCACCTCCCTATGTCTTATGGACCTGAGGTATTTACTGGGGGTGCTTGGGCACTGCAAGAGGGTGTGGTAAAAGTTTGGAGGCAAGGGGAAGAGTAGAGGTGGTGAAAATAGTGACTTTACCATTTCACCAGAAGGTGTTTGATGGATGTTTGGGCAAGATAAATTTACCCACTTGCTGTGGTATTTAACAGGATCAAATGGTGGGTAAAAATGAGATGGATAACCAGGTTTGAGCTCAAATGAGCAAAGTTGCCAATAGGAACGTTGTGAACCCTAGAAACTAACAGAATCAGGTTTCTATAGATCCAAATATGCTAAGCTAATCCCCTTGATGCACAACTTAGGGTAGCATCATTATTTGGTTATTAGAACATGTCCACAAAGTTTGGGGGTCAAGAGAAGAAACTTCACAATGTAAAGTTGTTCAATTTTGAATCTCGACAGGGAGGGGTTTGGAATAGTTTGATGAATCAAAACAACTTGGATTGAGATGAAACTGTGCAAGATCATCTCCTATGATAGTGTTGACTTGCTAAAATTTTCCTGAAATTTATTGAGAATATTTCTAATAGAAATATTCCAAAAGCTTGATTTGGACAGAAAGGGTTTTGAGGGGTTTTGCCCATGATTTGAACATGCTCATGTGTTGAAACTCATATATATGGAAAATACATGCCCACTGAGTTTCCCTAAATTTTCTTAAATATTTTATAAGCATTTAAATAATTTTCTCTATGAAAAACCATTTCTGGTCTTAAGAAAAAGCCTTTAAATAAAATATTAGAATAATCTTTAAAATTAATGTTTGGTGATTTTGGGAAGTCATAAATATAGTAGGTTTTAAGTAAAGCCTGTGGGGAAGAAGGATCCACCCAATTTGAGGACTTGCAGTGAAATCCTCATTTCAGGGGGTTTTGAAAACCTAATTGGAATAAATCCCATTTGGTTAAAACAAAATTTGATAAAAACAGTTTTTGTCACTATTCACATGGCATGTTCATTGGGCAAGAGGTTTGGGTCAAGGAAGATCAATGTGAAGAGGGATAGAATCTAAGAGTGCCATACACAACAATCAGCAAGCAAGCAAGCAACAATTCAAACAAGCAACAAGCATTGAAAAAGTTTTAATTGGCTCCAAATTTTATAAATCCAAACATAACAAGGTGATACAAACACAGGGTGTGACAGACCTACCCCCCTTACAAGAATCTCGTCCCTGAGTTTCCTAGGCTACGCGCTAAAAAGATAAGGGAACTCAGATCTAAGATAGTCTTCACATTCCTAGGTTGCTTTAGCTTTAGAGTGGTTGCTCCATTGGACCTTGAAGTACTTGATGGTGCGGCTTCAGGTGCAACGCTCAGCTCCAAAATGCAAACTGGCCTCTCACGATAAGTGAGGTCTAGCTGAAGATCAATGGCCTGATGGTGGATGTCCTTATAGAGGTCGGGCCGGTTGGGAACTTGGATACACTTCCGGAGTTGTGACACATGAAAGATGTTGTGCACATCCGATAGCTCGGAAGGTAGCTCTAGCTGATAGGTAACTTCTCCTCGCATTGCGGTGATGTTGAAGGGGCTGATGTATCTTGGTGCCAGCTTTCCTTTGACATGGAAATGCTTGGTTCCTTTGAGAGGCGTGACCCGAAGGTAGACATGGTCACCGACACAGAAGCTCACTTCTCGGCGGTGGGAGTCAGCGTAGCTCTTCTGTCTTGACTTGGCGATCTCAAGGCACTCTCAGACGAGTTGAACTTGCTCTTCTGCCTCGCGGAGGATGTCTAGTCCAAAAATTAATCCTTCTCTGGTCTCTGACCAGTTGAGGGGAGTACGGCACTTGTGCCCATACAACACCTCAAATGGTGCCATCTGAAGGATCGACTGATAGCTGTTGTTGTAGGAGAACTCGGTGAACGGTAGCCAATCTTCCCACTTGGCTCCAAACGCAGATACACAAGCGCGGAGCATATCTTCGAGTATCTGATTTACTCGTTCTGTTCGCCCACCGGTTTGAGGATGAAAAGCAGTGCTAAAGGAGAGCTTAGTTCCCATGGATTCTTGAAACTTCTTCCAGAATCTTGAGGTGAACTGGGTTCCTCGATCCGACACAATTTCCTTTGGAACTCCGTGAAGACTTACGATGCGGTTGATGTAGAGGTTTGTGAGCTGGCTTCCATCATAGGTGGTCCTATAAGGAATGAAGTGGGCTACCTTGGTCAGGTGGTTGACAATGACCCAAATAGAATCATGTCCTTTGCTTGACCTGGGTAATCCAGTGATGAAATCCATCCCAACTTTATCCCACTTCCATTCAGGCACTTGGAGAGGTTGCAGTAGCCTAGTGGGTCGCTGATGCTCAACGACAAATGTGCCCATTTCCTGTTTCATGCCATGCCACTAGAATCTTGCCTTGAGGTCTTGATACATCTTGGTTCCTCCAGGATGGATGGAGTATGGAGTGTCATGAGCTTCTTGCAAGATCAAGTTTTTGAGCTCCTCTTTGTTCAATACGCAGATGCGATTCTCGAACCATACAACTCCTTGTTCATCCACTGAGAATCCTGGGGCCTTGCCTACCTTGATCTTCCTCTTGACACCTTAAATGTTCTCGTGTCCCTTCTGAGCTTCCTTAATACCATCCATCAAGGTAGGCTTTTCTTCGAGGTTGGCGAGGAATCTTGGTGCAACTAGTTCCAAGCCGAAGCTTTCAATCTCTTCATATAGGGCGGGTAGCCTTTCCTTAATCATGGCATTCAAGGAACAAGTCTTTCTACTTAAGGCGTCTGCCACCACATTGGCCTTTCCGGGGTGGTATTGAACACTGAGGTCGTAATCCTTGATCAACTCCAACCATCTTCCCTGCCTCATGTTCAATTCCCTTTGGGTGAAAATATACTTCAAACTCTTGTGATCTGTGTATATCTCACATCGCTTCCCCAGAAGGTAATCTCGCCATGTTTTCAAGGCATGAACCATGGCTACCAACTCAAGGTCATGAGTAGCGTAGTTCTCTTCATGAGGACGTAGCTGTCTGGATAGATATGCTACGACTCTGCCTTCTTGCATCAGAACACCTCCAAGCCCAGTTCTTGATGCATCACAATATATCACAAACTCCTTGTGAATATCGGGGGTGGCCAAAACTAGGGCTGTGGTCAATCTCTTCTTGAGCTCCTGGAAGCTTTCCTCACATTTAGCTGTCCATTCGAACTTCTTGCCCTTCTTCAAAAGCTGGGTCATGGGTCGGGCAATGCTCGAGAACCCTTCCATGAACTTGCGGTAGTATCCCGCGAGTCCGAGGAAGCTCCTGACTTCCTTCATGGTGGTTGGGTTTTGCCATTCTATCACGGCTTCAATCTTGGCAGGATCCACTGATAATCCTTATGCAGTCAACACATGACCCAAGAATCCAACTTCATGCAGCCAGAATTCACACTTGCTAAACTTGCCATAAAGCTGGTGCTCTCGAAGCTTCTCTAGGACCAATCTCAAGTGTTCCTCATGCTCTTCTTCAGACTTGGAGAAGATGAGCATGTCATCAATGAAGACGACAACGAACTTGTCCAAGTACTCCATGAAGACTTTATTCATGAGGTACATGAAGTATGCAGGGGCATTGGTTAACCCAAATGACATGACCGTGTATTCATACATGCCATACCAGGTTACAAATGCCGTCTTTAGAATGTCTTCGGGTCTGATCTTCAGCTGATAGTACCCAGACCTGAGGTCGATCTTGGAAAACATCTTGGCTCCATTCAACTGATCAAACAGGTCTTCAATCTTGGGGAGTGGGTACTTGTTCTTTATTGTGACTTCATTGAGAGAACGATAATCGACATAGAGTCTGATAGTTTCGTCCCTCTTTGACACAAATAAAACAGGTGATCCCCAAGGAGAGGCACTAGGGCGAATGCATCCTTTTCTGAGCTGCTCTACCAGTTGCTTCTTCAATTCAACCAACTCTTTGGATCCCATCCTGTAGGCCTTCTTATGGATGGGCCTTGATCCGGGCATAAGCTCAATGATGAACTCAATGTCATGGTCAGGAGGCATTCCGGGTAGCTCATCAGGAAACACATCCGGGTATTCGCATACCACTGGCACTTGATCCAACTCAATTCCCGATAGACAGTTAGCATGAGGGGCTTGAGTGGAGGTAGGGTTGGGAACATACTTGACTTCCTCCTTGGCTATTGGTCATGGTGACAATCCTCTAGTCACAGTCTAACAAACCTTGGTGCTTGGTCAACCAATCCATGCCTAGAATCACATCCAAGCCTTCTGACTTCAGGATGATAAGGTCTTCTAGGAAATCTACCCCGTTGATGTTAATCTCAACTCCCTTACATCCTATCCTAGACTTCATAACTGATCTTGGGGTTTGTATCAACATACGACTACCCAGGGGTGTAGGTTTCATGCCACTCTCTAGTGCAAACTTTTGGGTAACAAAATAGTGCGAAGCTCCACAATCGAACAATATTGTTGCTGGGGTTGAGTTGGTGAGGAATGTACCTAGTATGATGTCCGGGTCTTCCTAGGCTTCCTCTACGGTGACGTGATTCACATGACCCTTTCCATTGTTGGGCTGGTTACGCGGAGCGGGGTTCCTTGGGGGTGCTCCACGGCCTTGACCTTGGTTCAGCGCATTGGGGCGCGGTTCATCTGGCATCTTGTTGGGACACAACCTAGAGATGTGTCCTGGCTGACCACATCCAAAACAAGCGACTTGCCTAGGGTTGTTGTTGTAGTTCCTACCTCCATTGTTGTTATTGGGGTTGTTGTAAGCTGGCCTGGGATTGGCATATTGCTGAGGCTGGTAGCTCGGATGAGGCATAGGAGGTCTAGCCTATTATGACTGATAGGTTGGCTTGGCTGGGGCTGGCTGCCATGGGCGAGGCTTCTGGTTGCTGGAGCTACCCTTGCTCATCATCTTGCGCTTGCAAGTGTCGTCTATGGCATGACGCTTGTCTTCCAGCATGAGGGCCTTGTTCACCAGGTCGAAGAAGGTACGATAGTTGCAGACGATGAGCTGATACTGCATGGTGTGTTGAAGTCCTTCCATGAAGCGTTCCTTCTTGGCAGCCTCCGTGTTGACATATTCAGGTGCATACCTTGACAGCATGTTGAACTTCTGCAGGTACTACTTGACAGAGCCACTTCCTTGCTTCAGAACTTGGAATTCTCTATTCTTGATAGCCATGATCTAAGAAGGAATGTGGGCAGTGCGGAATCCTTCCTTGAAGTCATTCCAAGTGATCACTCGCTCACCTTGCATGACCTTGAATCCATCCCACCAAGCTCGGGCGGTACCTCCGAGGCAGTGGGAGGCATAAGGCACCTTCTCACGGTCCTCATTGCAGTTGACCAGTGCAAGGAGGTCCTCGATGGTGCGGATCCAGTCGTCAGCATCCAAGGGTTCAGCAGTCTCGGTGAAGGTTGGGGGCAAATTCCTCATGAACTCAGACAGAGTGGAGCGGGCATTGCCGTTCCTGCCTTGTTGCTGGTTGTTCACAAGGGCCTGAGCCATCTGATGAATAGCAGCATTGTTGGCTTGGTGTTCCTCCCGAAGAACTTGGAGAAATTGAGCTATGGTCATGTTCTTCGGTGGAGGTGGTGGCGGGGGAATGTCGCCTTGTGGCTGCTCCTGGTGTACTCCAGCGTGAGCAGCCCCACCAGCTCCCTATTGCTGGCTTGAGTAGCTGGCATCAAGGTTGGCGAAAGAGCTGTTGTGGGTAGCAGTCACCATCCTGTTTGGAGCAGCCAAGTCAAACAACTCGGACAGTCAAGAGGAAAAGCAACAATGGAAAAGCGCGTCTAAGGGGGTTGGTCGAGTGCAAGTGTAAAACAAAGGTCGAAAGACCAACATATATTAAGGTAGACGATTGAGTCGCTTACATGTTGCCTAAGGCAAAAGCGCGACTTGCATCGGAACACAAACAATGAAACAATCAACAAGCACACATGGTTTCATATGAACCATTACACGGACTCGACTTCGCATGAGGGGTACATGACTGATCCTACCCTAGGGGTTCTGAGACTCAGATGGTGGAGTGCTCGGTCTCATAGTCATGCTCCTCTGGGTCTTCCTCCTGTTCATCTTGTGAACGTGCATCATTCCCGGTTGAAGGGGTCGGGGAACGAGGAGGCCCATCCCGATGATGCTTCGCTCGCGGGTCGGTGAAGAGCTCACGGTACTCCTTCGCACTCATGCGATGATGATGTGTGGGTGCATCTCTAGCTGGGGGTACTCCTCCTTGATAAGCGACGGCTGGTCATCCCTCAGGGGCTCCATCCTTCTTGATCTTGTCTGGCTTTGTCTTGGCTTGCCTAAGTAGTTCTCGGGTGTGGTGAAGTTCCTCGCGGAGCTTCACGGACTCCTTAATCAAGTGGTGAACCAGACTGTCGGCGGAGAGGCTGAAGTAGGTCTAGAACCTGAGTGGTGTGCCATCCTCCTGGGTCGGAACCAGTGTCCAACTCTCGCCAAGATCATCCTTTCTGTAGGGAAGATAGCGAGTAGCCGTCTCATCAGCCATCACTGGAATGATGTCTCGTAGGTGCAGAAGTGCCCTACGTGCAGCTGACTCGACTGTGAGTACCACGGTCTCCATCTGTGATCCTTCAAAGAACCAACTGGTCGAGGAGTTGTTTGCCTTCATGACCAAATCCATGTGGTACTCCCTCATGACAGCATCGACCCATTTCTTGCGGTAGAGGAAAACGTGCGGTTGGCGAAACTACCACTTCTCCAGGCTATCCCCAAGGAGTAAGGGAAAGTCGGATGTCAGGAAGGCTTCGGGTACGACGGCCATCTACAAGGTTTGAAGGGAGGAGAGTCAGCAGAGTGTTGTGTGAAGAATAGAAGAACTAAATAGTGCAGAATTTCTAAGTATAGGTGCTAAGTGTAGTTTTCGAAATGGCTTTATCCTAACTAACGTCCATGCTAACTAAGGGCTTCCTACAGTCACGATGGCTTTGATACCAGCTCTATGGGGACCCCGACTCATAAGTCGTGATCACCGAATGCACGTGTATAGTGATCCCAGAGATCAATGCTCACTGAACACATAGAAGCTGAATAACAAGAGTCTTACATCCACATTTAGCGTCTTACACAAATAAAGACCATGAAGGTCTAGTCTTACATAGATAGGGCCACAAGGGCCAAACACTTAAATAGAATAAGCAGCGGAAATCTTGATCGAAAGCGTGAACCCTTGCCCTCTGCCTTAAACCTATAGGCATTTTGACTAGGAAGCGTCCTAGTTCGCATGTTCGTCACCAACAAAGTCTTCAGTGTACTCCTGTTCTTCCATGCCTGGCCAATTAAATAACTAGTGGCAAGCCAATGAGTACTTTGAATGTACTCACAAGCAACCCAAGTTGTGGAACAAGGTAACAATGATGCATGATATATCACTAAGTAGGTAATTTGCGGAAAGCTAATTTTTAATGCAATGACATGATCAAGTACTAGGTAAGCATGCATCAACAGTTGGCAGATACCCATATGAACAAGTTACAGATATCATCATAAGCAGGGTTTGAACATCTCATGTTCATTCATCACATCAACTCTTCAGACTTGACTCGAGGATCATACTTCTGTCATCCGCATACACTCATACCAAATTTGAGAAAACATCTGGACGTGGCTTAAGCAGCACCACCTAACTGTCCTTGACCGTGGACACAGCTATTCAAATAGTTTTACACTCTACAGAGGTTGCACACTTTACCCACAAGACTCAAGGAACTTCCGTGTCATCCATGACTCGCGGTATATAACATACCCGAGGTAAGCACCCGAACAATGCCTTTCCCCTGGCGATACTAAACAAAGAGTCCACTCGGTTGGTACCCAGCCCACATGATGTACATCACTCGCAACATCCATGCAGGGACCAACGGTGTGCCCGGTGCCTGTGAAGACAACACATGATCGTCCATATCGGCACGACCCCGTATCGATAGTGACCACGTCACTCCCGCCACTAGTAATGCGAGCTCCTTGTCAGTACCCACCAAGGTAATCAACAGAGCCCTGTCCCATAAGGGGTATCGTGGTTGCGCATGTAAGGTTAGGATGGTCGACAAATCTTAAACCCCCCATTTTCGAAAACATGCCCTCAACTTGTTTTGGCACACCACTTCTTTCATAAGTGGTCACCCAACTCATCATCATCTCCCTTGGGCATTAGTGGCACACAACGGGTTTTTTGAAATGTCTTGGAAATCATCTCTTTCTTTCCATCACGATGCATAAACCCGATCCCACTTGTGTAGCATCTACTAGCATCCTATCTACACCCACCCGCATAACCCTCATAAGGTGGTAGGGTCATGCACGATGCAGGTGTCAACGGTAAAAGTGTCGGAAGCAACCCACTGGAGTGGTCACTACTCCACACGATCAAGTATAACGAAAGTAAAGTGCTATATGACATGCAATGAAAATGGTTTCTCAACATGGTCAAAGGGCTACTTGCCTGGCTCACCAAAGTCTTCGGGGTCTTCAAAGTCTTCGGGTCCAACTCCCTCGTCAATAGCGCAATCTATCGTCGCGATAAATAGCGATAAAATAAGCATCACACAAAAACCGAGGACAAAATGGTAATATTAAAAAGCTATCCTATTCTGATAAATACTAAAAACTATAATAAAAATATTCTCCTAAGGTTTTGACATGAAAAAGGTTTTCAAATCTATTTTTAACAATGCATAAAAATGCCAAAAAGTGGTTTTAAAATAAAACTGTACATAAAAGGTTTTCAAATATTTTTACAAGTGGCACTAATAATTTCTACGGAATATTCTAAGAATTTAGGTGAAAAAATAATTAGATTTGGATTTTTATTTAATCCCATGGGATTTTTAGAAAAAGCCCACTGAAAGAAAAAGAAAAAGAGAGAGGGAGGCCTCTAAGCCTGGGCCAGAGGCAGCCAGCAGCTGGGCCGGCCCAGCTGGCCAGCCAGCCGACCATGTGCGTGGCCAGGTTCAAACCTGACGCGTGGGGCCCAGCTATCGGCGACCGCGAGGGGAGAGAGAGCACAGGAGGGGGAGATGAGAAGCCGATAGTTGGGACCCACCTGTCGGATCCTTCTCCCACCTCGGGGCAAAGAGGGGAGGCGCTCACCGGAGGTGATGCGGGGCATGACGACGGCAGGCGGATGCGGGAACAAGCTTGGGGATGAGTCGCCGCTCCAGGGGAGATCGAAGGGGCGCCGGAGGTGGTCGGAGTCGCCGGCAGCGAGCACCCGTGGTGGAGGGAGCTTCGAGAGCAACCACCGGGGGTGTCCTGGGGTGCAAAAGGAGCAGGGGAGAGGGGGAGTGGCCTTAGTGGAGGGAGAGAGTACCAACCGAAGAAGAAAGAGGGCCGGAGGGGCTCTGTACCTGGAGATCGACGGCGGGGTTGCCACAGTGGTCCTCGGCTCGATCCCGAGCGCACAGGGAAGGAGAGGAGCTAGGGCTCTGCTGGCGGTCGGTGGTGATGGAGAGGGAGCCCGAGGATGGGAGAGAGAGGCCGGGGGGCTTAAATAGAGGGGCTTAAATAGAAGGGGCTTAAATAGAGGTGGTGCTGGAGAGAGAGGCCGGAGAGCCCGCGATTTGCCGACTCAGGCGGCCGCGGCGCGTGCAAGAGGGGGCTCGAGGAGGGAGAGAGAGGAGGGGGCTGACAAGGTGGCGTGGCGTGGATGTCAAGGGGGACCAAGTGGCGCGCGGGAAGGGCTGATGCCGCCGGAGCCATGTAGTGGGCGATGGCTACAGTGCTTGTCGGCACTGTAGCATGCTCCAGAGCACGCGTTTGGCATGCCACGGCATGCCAACGGCGTTTTGTGCGTGGCCAAATATGTCTAGGGGATCCAGGGGCATCAAGGCTAGGGAGCAAAGACATTGGATGCCCTGGTAGGGAGATAGAATAAGAGGAGAGGGGAGATGGAGGTGATCTGTTGTTCTCCTGAGGGTGAAAATGGGGTTTTACCCCACCTCCTGTGTCTTATGGACCTGAGGTTTTTATTGGGGGTGCTTGGGCACTGCAAGAGGGTGTGGTAAAAGTTTGGAGGCAAGGGGAAGAGTAGAGGTGGTGAAAATTGTGACTTTACCATTTCACCAGAAGGTCTTTGATGGTTGTTTGGGCAAGATAAATTTACCCACTTACTGTGGTATTTAACAGGATCAAATTGTGGGTAAAAATGATATGGATAACCAGGTTTGAGCTCAAATCAGCAAAGTTGCCAATAGGAACTTTGTGAACCCTAGAAACTAACAGATTTGGGTTTCTGTAGATCTAGTTAGGCTAAGCTAATCCTTTGATGCACCACTTAGGGTAGCATAATTATTTGGTTATTAGAACATGTCCACAATGTTTGGGGTCAAGATAAGAAACTTCACAATGTAAAGTTGTTCAATTTTGAATCTGGACAGGGAGGGGTTTGGAATAGTTTGATGAATCAATACAACTTGGATTGAGTTGAAACTTTACAAGATCATCTCCTATGATAGTGTTGACTTGCTGAAAATTTCCTGGAATTTATTGAGAATATTTATTATAGAAATTTTCCAAAAGCTTGATTTGGACTGAAAGGGTTTTGAGGGGTTTTGCCCATGATTTGAACATGCCTATGTGTTGAAACTCATATATATGGAAAATATATGCCCACTGAGTTTCCCTAAATTTTCATAAATATTTTGAAAGCATTTAAATAATTGTCCCTATGAAAACCATTTCTGGTCTTAAGCAAAAGCCTTTAAATAAAATATTATAATAATCTTTAAAATTTATATTTGGTTATTTTGGGAACTCATAAATATAGTAGGTTTGAAGTGAAGCCTTTGGGGAAGAAGGATCCACCCAATTTGAGGACTTGTAGTGAAATCCTCATTTCAGGAGTTTTTGAAAACCTAATTGGAATAAATCCCATTTGGACGAAACAAAATTTGATATAAATAGTTTTGGGCACTATTCACATGGCATGATCATTGGGCAAGAGGTTTGGGTCAAGGAAGATGAATATGAAGAGGGATAGAATATAAGAGTGCCATACACAACAATCAGCAAGCAAGCAAGCAACAATTTAAACAAGCAACAAGTATTGAAAAAGTTTTAATTGGATCCAAATTTTATAAATCCAAATGTAACAAGGTGATACAAACATAGGGTGTGACAATATGGTTGTCTTTACTTTCCGCTGCAATACTCGTAGACATGCATGTGTAGGGTGTGCTTGACTTGCTCTCGTTGCTAAAATCTTGACTTGCTATCATTGCTAAAATCTGCCCACAACTAAAATTGGGAAAATGTAGAATTTTTATTTGGTCAAGTAGTCTAGTCATCCCCCTCTAGACTTACATTGATCTTACACAAAGAACCTTCGGAAGCCATTCAAGATTTGTCCATCGGCAAGATTCGTCCCATTCAGGTAGACACAAGGAAAGTACTTCATCGACCCAAGTGGAAGCTCCTACTTCGCGTCAAGGCGAACCTCAGCACGACATGGAGGCACCCACAAGCGGTACACGATAAGATGAAGAGGAGGAAGAAGTACATCATGACAATCCATCCCAACCTCCTTCACCACCACCTCAATGAGACGACACCTTCAACAACAACAATGAACACGAAGATGACGATGAGGAAGCTCCACCATCCAACAAAGCAAAAGCTACCTCAAGTTTGAGCAAGAGTGAACATGAGTCATCCCTTAGAGGAAATCTTCGATCACATTCAAACCGGGACAATTACTCGCTCTAAAACTTGCTTAGCAAATTTTTGTGAGCACTACTCATTCATCTCTAGTATTGAGCCTATGAGGGTGGAAGAAGCGCTTGAAGACCCAGATTGGGTGGATGCTATGCATGAGGAGTTACAAAACTTCGAGAGGAATGAAGTGTCGACACTAGTGGAGAATCCCAAAGACGAGCAAACAATCATTGGTACAAAATGGGTGTCTTGTGGCTCAAGGCTACACACAAGTCAAAGGTATGGACTACGGTGAGACTTATGCCCTATGTCACACTGTGTGTTTTTCCTCATGACTAAGTTAACATGACTGAAAATTTAGGGCCAATTAAATTTTTTTGAGTGCATTTGAATGCTTGACTTGTGTGATATTTGCTTGCTTGTTTGATTGCTTGCTAGTGCTCTATAATTCATAAAACTCTCGCCTACTCTCCAAACTCTTTTCCTTGATCTAGAACTCTTGTCCAATGATCATGCCATGTGAATAGGACTTAAAACTTTTTTATCAAATATTATTTTGGCCAAAAAGCATTTATTTAATTAGGTTTTCAAAAAATCCTTGATTTGAGACTTGCACTGGAAGGTGGATCTCTTTTTCCCAAATGATTTATTTGGAACCTACTATATATATAACTTCCCAAAAACACCAAATATTATTTTTAAAGATTATTTTACTATTTTATTTAAAGCCTTTTTCTTAAGGACAGAAATTGTCTTTTATAGGGAAAAATCATTTAAACACTTTAAAAATATTTGAGAAAATTTAGGAAAACTCACTGGACATATATTGTCCATACATAAGAGTTTAAACACATGGTCATGTTCAAAACATTGGACAAAACCCTTCAAAACTATTTCTGCCTATTCCCAACATTTGGAATATTTCTATAAGAAATATTCTCAAATAAATCCAGGAAAATTTTAGCATATCACATATGATATATGTGGTCATCTTGCCAAGTTTCATATCAATCCCAATTGTTTTGGTTCACCAAAATATCCCAAAACCCTCTCTGTCCAAATCCAAATTTGAGTAACTCTACATTGCCAATTGTCCCCTATTGTTCCCAAAATTGTGGACATGTTCTAATCCTCCAATAATGAAGCCACACCAAGTGGTGCATCAAGGAGAACAGATTAACTTGTCCAAATCCCCACAAACCCATTGATGCCGATTTCAAGAATTGGAAATTCTTGCATTATCAAGTTTCCCCATTTAGTCCCAAACTTTTTGGGCATACTATAATGGCCAAAATATTCCACCACCTCAAGTGGTGCATTAAGGAGAATAATATTTCTTAGCTAGATCTAAGCAACTCCATTTCTGCCCATTTCTAGGGTTTATGAAGTTTGAGTTATCAACTTTCTTCATTTGGACTCAAAACTTGTGATCAACACCAAATAGACTTGTCATTCCACCCTTGTAAATATCAAGGCCATAGGATTCCTTTACCTAGCCCAATCACAACACAAACACCTTCAAACATAAACTTGTGGACAGGCAAAGTGGGCCCAAAAATATTCTCCTTGTCTCTAACTTTTTACCACAGCATGGTCTGGCCCCCTTATACCTCCAGTAACATTGCCATGTCCTCTGATCAATTATTTGGGGGATAACTACCTCATTCCCCCTATCTTTTACCATGGCAAGACCTCTTCTTTCCCCTCTCCCATTATTCTGTTCATAAAAATGCCCCCAAACCTTTCCAAGGCATCATTTGCCTCAACCCAAACCCAAATATGGCATACTCATGTGGGAAATATGAGCAGTACCTGTAAAAATAGATTTTTGCAGGAATTGTAGCCTTGAGCTACAAGTACCTTGTGCATTGATCTCCTTGAGCTGAAAATTGGTGGACATATAGTCCTTCCATTCCTATGACCAGTAGACAAAGTTTAACCACAAGTGTCCAACAATAACAACACTTTGGGTGAGCCCCAAGTTGCTGCTGAAACCTTACCCACACTAGAAACCATCCCCTCATAGCTCCATTTACCTTGCCACTTCACCAGAGGTCTCCTGCATGCGTGCCTCACAACCCAGACAGCTTTGGCCGACCAAAAAGATGCCCTGGACATGACTTTTCGTGGTGACCATGCTGTCTGCATGCAAAATCGGTGCTCTGCCAATCCTCCTTGTCGTGTAGCTCACGTTCGGGCTCGGTTGGGCATCCACACGCGCCATGATTCCCCTCTAGGACTCCCATGCCTCTAAGCACCCCAGACATGTCCAGTCCCCTCCTAACCCTCCTAGAACCGTCTTGGACAAGCCACTCCTCCTTCCTATCCGTTCATGTCCGTTCATGGCCAAAGCAACTCCGGCGGCCTCGGCCCAAAATTCGCACCAAGCCGAGCTCCCCCTCGCCTTTGCCCACTCTGATGTCCCCTCCTATCCACTGCAAATCCGTCCCTTCACGGCCATTCCTCCCTGGAGTTCATGCTGTACACGTGAGGTCGGTGGTGGCCGACGGCCTCCTCCGCGGCCATCGGAGTCGACACCGCTGCGGCCCTCCCCTGCGGGTGAGCAACACAGGGACGGACGCATCGGGGCCTCCGAATCCCACCCGCATGTAGAGTCTTGCCGGAGGCAGCCGGTGGAGCAAGCTCCAGCACGCGCTCGGCCTACCTTGCCTCTTCTCTGCGTGAGCGGGAGGAGGGAGATGAGCCTGCCGATGAGTCCTGCCGGTCGGCTAGCCAGCGGGGCTGGGCTATTGACGGGTTGGCCCTGGCCCCTGTTAAGTTGAGGCGGCCACCCTGCGCTATCTGCCTCCCTGCGTAGGAAGCGCATTAAGTGTAATGCGCCTTCAGTATCGCCCTAGCCACCAAGCCGAGCAACTGGGCCGACCCATTTGTTAAGTTTCGCCCGGTGCGCGGTTTAGCCTTCTGGTAAAACTTTTTTTTCCTTTTTGTTTTCTGGTGACACTAATTAATCCATATTAAATCCATTTGACGTCCAAAATTGATGATTCAAGTTTCTACAGACTCCTAAATTCATGAGCAATCCAAATATGAGCATTTCACAATTTTTCCATATAGCATATTCTGATCCTCCCATATTTTTGTTATAGCTTGTATTATGGAACCCCATTACAAAAATCCTAGAGCCTTCAAATTAGCTCCAAATGGAGTGATTCAAAATCCTAGGTGTATCTAAACTCCTGTACTAATATGTGAGCATTTTTCCAAATACTTTCTCTATTATGTGGATTATTGAACCATTTCTTCATGAATGGCACACTTTGAAAATCCCTAAGAAATCATGGCAACTCCAAATCCAGTGAAACAACTTCCCACATGTTCCTAAAAACATGCCCTAGTTGATGAATGTCTCCACTCATTTTTATAAAAATGTTTTCTGTGGACATCTTATGGGACCATCATTTCCTTCATTTCCACCATTCCAAACTCCCCCTCAATGCACATCCACCAAAAGCTCCTCGGTTATTTTTCTTATGACCAGAGATGTCCAAGAAAAATAAAACTCCTATTTATAGAGAACTTTATTTACTGATTGTTGTCTTGCTTATTGCGGTTGTTTCCGGCAATAGTTGACGAAGTAGACGAAGTGCTTGGAATGGACAAGAGGCGTGTGAAGACCTCAAAGACTTTGCTGAGCCAGGCAAGTAGCCCTTTGACAATGGTAAGAAACTTTTTTATGCATGACATATAGCAGTTGTTGTTTCGATGATTTATCATGATGTGGTGCTCCCCCCTTCGCTGGATTGTCTCCGATACTTTTACCGTTGACACTTGCATCATGCATGACCCTACCACCTTATGAGGGTTATGCGGGTGGGTGTAGATAGGATGCTAATAGATGCTATGCAAGTGGGATGGATTTATGCATAGTGATGGAAAGGAAGAAATGATTTGAAAGACTTTTCGAAAACCCCGTCGGTGCCTGTAATGCCCGAGGGAGATGATGATGAGATGGGTGACCACTTGAGAAAGAAGTGGTGTGCCGGAACAAGTTGAGGGTGTGTTTTCAAAAAAGGATTAGATTTAAGATTTGTCGACCGTCCCAACCTTACATGCGCAACCACGATACCCCTTATGGGATGGGGCTCTGTTGATTAGTTTGGTGGGTACTGGCAAGGAGCTCGCATTACTAGTGGCGGGAGTGGCGTGGCCACTCTCTATATGGGGTCGTGCCGGTATGGACGATCATGCGTTGTCTTCACAGGCACCGGGCACACCGTTGGTCCCCACATGGATGCTACGAGTGTGTGCATCATCTGGGCTGGGTACCAATCGAGCGGACTCTTTCTTTAGTATCGTCAGGAGAAAGGCATTGTTCGGGTGCTTACCTCGGGTATGTTATATACCGCGGGTCGTGGATGACAGGGAAGTTCCCCGAGTCTTGTGGGTAAAGTGTGCAACCTCTGTAGAGTGTAAAACTATTCGAATAGCCGGGTCCGTGGTCAAGGACAGTTGGGTGGTGCTGCTTAAATTATGTCCAGATGTTTTCGCAGAACTTGGTGTGTGTGGATACCCACAGAGATGACACTTGAGATAAGTTAGATGACTTGACGTGATGTTTGAGCATGAGATGTTCAACCCCCTGTTTATGATGATATCTGTAACTTGTTCATATGGATATCTACCAACTGTTGATGCATGCTTACCTAGTTACTTGATCATGTCATTGCATTCAAAATTAGCTTTCTGCAAAATACCTACTTAGTGCTATATCATGCATTGTTATTGCCTAATTCCAAACATGGGTTGCTTGCGAGTACATTCAAAGTACTCATTTGCTTGCCACTGGTTATTTTATTGGCCAGGCATGAAAGACCAGGTTATGATGAAGATTATCTTGGTGATGGACATGCGAGCTAGGACGCTTCCCAGTCAGAATGCCTGTAGGGTTAAGGCTGATGGCATGGGTTTACACTGTCGTTGAAGATTTCTGCTGCAATCATATGAAGATTGGGCCCTAAAGGCCATATTTGAGTAAAACGGTATGTAAGGGCTGTAAGAATCTTGTTATTCCGTTTCCGTGTGTTCAGTTAGCATTGATCTCTGGGATCATGTGCACATACATTCGGTGATGACGACTTATGATTCAGCGTCTCCACAGAGCTGGTATCAGAGCCATCTTGACTGTAGGAAGCGCTTAGTTAGCATGGACGTTAGTTAGGACAAAACTATTTTTTTAGACCATTCAAAATCACTTACAAAACCTCTATATTTCTCACCTCTCCAAAAAATTTCAAAAGGAGCAAAGATTTTTGCCTTAGCATTTCCACCATCTTTCTCATAACCCTCCTCATCTACTTTTTCAAAACTTTGCAAATGGTTGCTACTACCCTTGTGCCCCTGACCACTGGATTCCTTGTAATCCTCGTGGGTAACCTGGAAGGAAGCCACCTTTCCAAATGATTGCTGACATATCTTGGACCCAAGTTGGCGATACTAGACAAGGAGTTACCAGCAGAGGATACCTTCTCGAAGGATGCAGATGTCAAGACTTAGATGATGATGACATCCTTGACATAGCCCTAGGATGATGCCACCCTAGCCTTCAAAGACTAGGGCACAAGGCATGCAATGTCATGATATGAATTGCTAATAGAGCAAGCTTGTCCTTTTCGTTGATATATAGGTAACCATCGGTGGATGAGAACCTCGCCATTTGGTCCGCCTCACTTTAGTGAGCAGGAAAACGGTTCTCATCATCCCCTGCTCTTGGCGCCGATGATATCATCAACGTGACCAACAGGGTACAACTCTACCATGCCTTGTTAATGTTATTGCATAAAAGATTTCCTACCTAGAACCCTCGACGATTTAGAAGGGAAGAAGACATTATCATGATTACGAAGGCAACAGAAGACCCGTCAACGACCGTCATGGGGAATCACCTTCGTCATCAGCTCACCAGACGCGAAGTTGTCAAGGACTCTTTAGGAACAACCCAGATCGTTTCAACAAACAACAACAAGAGACATAGCGACACCTGAAGAAGACCCAAAAGACTAAGTGGACTCCTCTCTAGGACACGAAGCAAGCACGACTAACGAGTCCGAGAACCCCTAGGGTAGGATAGGTTGTGTGTCCCCCATGTGAAGTCGAGTCCGTATGATGGTTCAAATGGAACCATGATGTGTGTTTCTTGTTTTTCCTGTTTGTGTTTTGGTGTAAGTCACACTTTTGCCCTAGGAAACAAGTGCGCGACTATATCACCTACCTTACCTTGATGTTGTGTTTGACCTTTTCAGCACATGCTTCATTGCACTTGCACTATACCACCCCCTTAGGCACTCCTCTCGATGCTACTTTCTCTCTCCAATCTCGTCAACTGAAGACCAGCAAGAAAAGATGCACCAAAGATCCACCTCGACAGATAGCTAGCGTTGAAGACTATGACTACAACGGACTCAACCAGATGCAACCCCGTATGGTTATGCTTTTCCCTCAAGATTGGAAAACCCCTGCGTTGCCCAACCTATACCTCACAAGCTTCTCCAGCACAAGCCTCTGATGATGTGTTTATTACACGGATTGCCAGAGCACTTATTGAGCATCAATAACCCCTGCTTTGCACTGCGTTCATTATGGAGCTAGTGATCATAGTGAACAAACATGCTTCATTCTTATGCTAGCACTAGAACCTTGATTCCATACGAAGGATCATTCTAAGGGTATATGATTTGTGAATAATTATTTGATTTAGCCATAATGAATGTCTTGAGGTAGTACTTGAGACCCTTAGTGGATTACAAGGCTTAATGTTGGTAGGCAAGCTTGGTGGATCAAGATTGATAGAGTAGCATAACTTGCTTTCTCGTGAGAAAATTGGATTTTGTAGGACCATTGTGATCACAAGATGAAATCATTGGTGGGTAAATGATTTGACTTTGGCAAGTGATATTGACAGAGGAATGATGGTGTTGCAATAGTAACTGGAGTACTGGTAGGAAATTCTTAGTAGATGTAAACCTTGGATTTAAATAGGTGATTATACTAGGTGCTCAAGATCAATTAAACCACATGGTTCCGAGTAATTTGGATTTATTCCAATGATCTTGATAATGATTCCATATTTCACGATGGATATTAGTAGAAGGAATCGGATGATGTTAGGGATAATATAGGGATCTATATGAGCTCGACCTTGGAGTGTAGTTGGCCATGAGATTGGAAGTTCATGACAACATTCCTTGCAATGATATGTGGATTATATGAACTCGAGGAGATTATGTTGGACGCCATCGATGCTGGATTTGTACCAGTAATGGATCATGTAATAGTGGATGTTATTCATGGGTCGTTCAAACTGGATTCGTAGGAAGGAAACGACATCTCGGATTCGCATACTAACTGTTTCCTTAGCATAGAGATGCAACCTCCCAGACCTTGGATATATTAGCTTAACACTTGGATTGGTAATGTCATGATCAAGCTTAGCAGCTTGTAAATTATCCCAAGGATTTTTACATAGGGATATATGTGAGTTAGCTATAGCATATGTATGAGATCTTTCGGTATGGTCCTTCTCTCAAAACCTTGGAGATATGAGTAGCATGCATAATATTGGAGTTGACTCATATGAGATGATACCTTCAAGGATATAGGGTGATTTTGTTTGGAGTAATAGGATGTACTATTGGCATCTAAGAACCGTGCTCGAGGATAAGATGGTAAACGTTCACTCACATCCTAAGCTCCTTGAAACCTCTAAGCTTTTCTGAGCCACAATATGATTAGGTTATGACCTTAGGTCTTGATTCTAAGTAATTTGACTATGGCCAGTACTCCACCCCTACCTCCTCCAGACATGTTGATATGGAGGGTGACCACTAGGACCTGTATTAGGTTGGACCACAAACCCCTGATACTAGTGACCATCCGGGACAAATGCACGCTCCTCTCACATATTCCATGAGCCATGTGTTTATGTGATACTCGGGGAAATTGGTGTTGGAAATATGCCCTAGAGGCAATAATAAATTAGTTATTATCATATTTCCTTGTTCATGATAATCGTTTATTATCCATGCTATAATTGTATTGATCGGAGACTTAAATGCATGTGTGGATACATAGACAAAACCATGTCCCTAGTATGCCTCTAATGGACTAGCTCGTTGATCAAAGGATGGTTAAGGTTTCCTAGCCATGGACATGAGATGTCATTTGATAACGGGAACACATCATTAGGAGAATGATGTGATGGATAAGACCCAAACTACAAACATAGCATATGATCGTGTTAGTTTATTGCTACTGTTTTCTGCATGTCAAGTATATGTTCCTATGACCATGAGATCATGTAACTCACGGATATCGGAGGAGTGCCTTGTGTGTATCAAACGTCGCAACGTAACTGGGTGACTATAAAGGTGCTCTACAGGTATCTCCGATGGTGTCTGTTGAGTTGGCATGGATCGAGACTGGGATTTGTTACTCCGTGTGACGAAGAGGTATCTCGGGGCCCACTCGGTAATGCAACATCACAATAAGCCTTGCAAGCAATGTGACTAATTGTTAGTTGCAGGATCTTGTATTACGGAACAAGTAAAGAGACTTGCCAGTAACGAGGTTGAACTAGGTATGGAGATACCGATGATCGAATCTCGGGCAAGTAACATACCGAAGAACAAAGGGAACGTTATACGGGATTAACTGAATCCTTGACATAGAGGTTCGACCGATAAAGATCTTCATAGAATATGTAGGAACCAATGTGGATGTCCAGGTCCCGCCATTGGTTATTGACCGTAGAGGTGTCTCGGTCATGTCTACATAGTTCTCGAACCCGCAGGGTCTGCACACTTAAGGTTCGGTGACGTTTCGGTAGTGTAGAGTTATGTATGGTGGTGACCGAAGGTTGTTCGGAGTCCCGGATGAGATCCCGGACATTACGAGGAGCTCCGGAATGGTCTGGAGGTAAAGATTCATATATAGGATGTCCCAGTTTGGTCGCCGGAAAAGTTTCGGGCTCATCGGTAGTGTACCGGGAGTATCGGTAGTGTACCGGGAGTGCCGGTAGTGTACCGGGGGACCTCCGGGAGGGGTATTTCGACCCCAAGAGGTCCATGGTCTGTGGGATAATAATAACCAGCCCTTAGTGGGATGGGAAAACAGCCACAAAGGCCCATGGCGCAGGAGAGAAAGTCCTAAAGCAAAAAGTGGAAAATCAGCCAATAGGAGGCAATCCTACTCCAACTAGGATTGGAGGTGAAGTAGGATTGCTCCCACCTCCTATTTCGGCCGACCCAAAGGCCTTGGATGACTCTCCTCTCCTCTCCTCCTATATATACTAGTGGATTGGGTGGTTTTTGGACAGAATTTCCGGCCACGTGCTACCCGTTCCACCGGTGCATAGTTTCTCCTCTAGATCGTAGTTCCGCAGTGCTTAGGCAAAGCCCTGCCGGAATTGCTCCACCACCATCACTGGAGCGCCGTCACGCTGCCGGTGAACTCTCTCTCCTCTCCACCTCCTCTTGCTGGATCGAGACGGTGGAGATCATCATCAAGCTGCACGTGTGCTGAACGCGGAGGTGCCGTCCGTTCGGCGCTAGATCAGAAGGACCGTGATCGAGATCGCGAGACGGTTCGTGATGTGATCACGGAACGGATCGTGATGAGTTCGCGGGACAAATCGTGATCAAGATCGTGAGACGGATCGTGATGAGTTCACGGGATGGATCATTATGTGTTCGCGGGACGGTTCGTGATTGGATCGCGGGACGCTCGACGATTTGGATCGTGAAGAAGTTCGACTACACCAACCGCGTTTCTTAACGCTTCCCGCTTAGCGATCTACAAGGGTACGTAGATCCACTCTCCCTCTCGTAGATGCTCATCACCATGGATAGGTTTGCGTGTGCGTAGGAAATTTTTTGTTTCCCATGCGACGTTCCCCAACAATAGGTTGTTATCCTCCGAGATGACATGCTAATTTACCCAATGAGAGGAGGAACACCTTAGTCCTGTTTGGACCAGCCCCACGAACACCAATTACCATGCCTCGCGAAGATAAAGTCTCACCTTGAAGGAGTTGGACTCCTCGAAGCACCCTCCCTATAGAAGAAGACTTTCTTGCCCAAGCAAGATGAAGAACCGCTACCATTGTGAGGCCACGACAATGACGGAGGAGAAGCAAAAGAAGTCAACAACCACTCCTCTGCCAGCTACATCAAGTAGATTATATTAATAAGCACCGACGTCCAAGCATGATGAAGCCCTTGCACATCAAGAGGATTATAGAGCCCATTTTCATATCAATCACCTATTAGTGCCTGACTAGGAAGGGACCAAGGAGCCGATAACGCCCCTCACTCCACCACTTTGATGGTGTACGTTGAGCATGATGTCCCTACTCCCTTCAGATGCCTGGAACGGAGTGGAACGACTGTCATCACCTCATTGCTAGCCCCTTTTTGGTTCAATATGGGGCTTAAACCATGACTTGACCATGGTAAGCCACTTGTCAAAGGTAGTGCACCCCACTTGCAAAGCGTCAGACCTTGGGGATTAGATGGCTGGTCTATACTCTAAATAGTCAGCTTATCTAGAAGCCCACTAAAACCATCCCACATGGTAGAACTCGTTTTGATACCAAGTCTCTAAGCTCAGTCTTAGGGGCGAGACTCAGTGCAGACCTTTCCATGGAGAGACGAGTAGATCAAACACTCAAAGACCATCCATAAATGTGTGTCCATGACGAAGAAGACAAACAACCAAAGAAGAATGAAGAATCTACCTTGGCAACTTACTCAAGCAGAAGATCTTGAAGAGAAGCCCATGATGATGCACTTCAACACTCTCAAGGATGAAGACCACAAGCATCGGAAGATCCACTATTCCAACAAACTCAGCAACTCCCCATCAAGGGAAGCTACAACATTGACCCCTTCTATTCTAACGTAAGGCATCTAGATGTCACTAACCAACATGAGCAGTCCCAAGACCAGCACACAGACACACTACTTGGCCACGTATTCTGACCTTGG
The DNA here is from genome assembly GCA_022496015.1 of Hordeum marinum. Classification (NCBI taxonomy): domain Eukaryota; kingdom Viridiplantae; phylum Streptophyta; class Magnoliopsida; order Poales; family Poaceae; genus Hordeum; species Hordeum marinum. The sequence goes on along the minus strand of CM039674.1, from coordinate 258,974,783 downwards.
AATACACACGCAAGCCAGGCGCTTGCCAAAACCCCGTTAACCCTTAGACGAAGTCAACAATGCACTCGAAGGCATATCTTCAGGCACTTCAAGATCCAGAAGGACAACCACGCCGGAGCAGAAACAACATGGAATGTGAAGACTACCTCACCTCTGAACGTCTGCATCAGCACCTAGCCTAGGAATCTCGGGGACGAGATTCTTGTAAGGGGGTAGGTCTGTCACATGCTGCGTTTTGCCTCATGACTAAGTTAACATGACTCAAAAATTAGGGCCAATTAAAACTTTTTGAGTGCATTTGAATCCTTGACTTGTGTGCTATTTGCTTGCTTGTTTGATTGCTTGCTAGTGCTCTATAATTCATAAAACTCTCTCCTACTCTCAAAACTCTTTTCCTTGATATAGAACTCTTGTAAAATGATCATGCCATGTGAATAGGACTTAAAACTATTTTTATCAAATATTATTTTGGCCAAAAAGCATTTATTTAAATTAGGTTTTCAAAAAAACCTTGATTTGAGATTTGCACTACAAGTTCCCAAATTGGGTGGATCTCTTTTTCCCAAATGATTTATTTGGAACCTATTATATATATAACTTCCCAAAAACACCAAATATTATTTTCAAATATTATTTTACTATTTTATTTAAAGGCTTTTCTTAAGGCCAAAAATGGTCTTTTATAGGAAAAATATATTTAAATGCTTTAAAAATATTTGAGAAAATTTTGGAAAACTCAGTGGACATATATTGTCCATATATAAGAGTTTAAACACGTGGTCATGTTCAAAACATTGGACAAAACCCTTCAAAACCATTTTTGCATATTCCCAGCATTTGGAATATTTCAATAAGAAATATTCTCGAATAAATCCAGGAAAATTCAGCATGTCACATATGATATATGTGGTCATCTTGCCAAGTTTCATATCAATCCCAATTGTTTTGGTTCACCAAAATATCCCAAAACCCTCTCTGTCTAGATCCAAATTTGAGCAACTCTACATTGCCAATTGTACCCTATTGTTCTCAAAATTTGTGGACATGTTCTAATCCCCGAATAATGCAGCCAAACCAAGTGATGCATCAAGGAGAACAGATTAACTTGTCCAAATCCCCTCAAACCAATTTATGCGGATTTCAAGAATTGGAAATTATTGCATTATCAAGTTTCCCCATTTAGTCCCAAACATTTTGGGCATGCTATAATGGCCTAAATATGCCACCACCTCAAGTAGTGCATTAAGGAGAATAATATTTCTTAACTAGTTCTAAGCAACTCCATTTCTGCCCATTTCTAGGGTTTACCAAGTTTGTGTTATCAACTTTCTTCATTTGGGTTCAAAACTTGTGATCAGCACCAAATAGACTTGCCATTTAACCCTGGTAATATCAAGGCCATAGGATTCCTTTACCTAGCCTAATCATAGCACAAACACCTTCAGCCATAAGTTTGTGGACAAGCAAAGTGGGCCCAAAAATATTCTCCTTGTCTCTAACTTTTTACCACAGCATGGTGTAGCCCCCTTATACTCCAGTAACATTGCCATGCCCTCTAATCAATTATTTGGGGGATAACTCCCTCATTCTCCCTCTCTTTTACCATGGAAAGACCTCTTCTTTCCCTCTCCCATTATTCTGTTCATAAAAATGCCCCCAAACCTTTCCAAGGCATCATTTGCATCAACCCAAACCCAAATATGGCATACTCATGTGGGAAATATGAGCAATACCTCTAAAAATAGATTTTTGCAGGAATTGTAGCCTTGAACTACAAGTACCATGTGCATTGATCTCCCTGAGCTGAAAATTGGTGGACATATAGTCCTTCCATTCCTATGACTAGTAGACAAGGTTTAACCACAAGTTTCCAATAGTAACAACACTTTGGGTGAGCCCCAAGTTTGCTGCTGAAACCTTACCCACACTAGAAACCATCCCCTCATAGATCCATTTACCTTGCCACTTTCCCAGATCTCTCCTGCATGCGTGCCTCACAACCCAGACGCTTTGGCCGACCAAAAAGATGCCCTGGACATGACTTTGGTGGTGACCACGCTGTTTGCATGCAAAATCGGTGCTCTGCCAATCCTCCTTGTCCTGTAGCTCACATCCGAGCTCGGCTGGGCATCCACGTGCGCCATGATTCCCCTCTAGGCCTCCCACGCCTCTGCCCGACACTAGCAAGCCTCCAAGGCCTCTCTGTCGCGCGTGCTTGCTACGCCCGAGGGCATCCGAGGCGCATCGAGCTCCCCCTTTGTCGCCCCCTTGCTTTACCTCTCCCCTGAGCACCCCAAACATGTCCAGTCCCCTCCTAACCCTCCTAGAACCCTCTTGGATAAGCCACTCCTCCTTCCTGTCCCTCCATGTCCGTTCATGGCCAGAGCAACTCCGGCGGCCTCGACCCAAAATTCGCGCAAAGCCAAGCTCCCCCTCGTCTCTGCCCACTCCTGTGTCCCCTACTATCCACTACAAATCCCTCCCTTCACGGCCATTCCTCCCCGGAGTGCCATACACGCGAGGTCGATGGTGGCCGACGGCCTCCTCCACGGCGATCGGAGTCAGCATTGCTACGACCCTCCCCTGCAGACGAGCAACACAGGGACGGACGCGGTAGGGCCTCCCAATCCCGCCCGCTTGCAGAGCCTCGCCAGAGGCGGCCGGTGGAGCAAGCTCCGACACGCGCTCGGCCTCCCTTGCCTCTTCTCTACATGAGCGGGAGGAGGGAGATGAGCCTGCCGATGGGTCCCGCTGGTCGGCCAGCCAGCGGGGCTGGGCCATTGACGGGTGGGCCCCGACCCCTGTTAAGTGGAGGCGCCCACCCTGTGCTATCCTCCTCCCTGCATAGGAGGCGCATTAAGTGTAATGAACCTTCACTATCGCCCTAGTCGCCAGGCCGAGCAACTAGGCCGGCCCTATTGTTATGTTTCGCCCGGTGCGCGGTTTAGCCTTCTCGTAAAACTTTTTTTTCCTTTTTGTTTTCTGGTGGCATTAATTAATCCATATTAAATCCATTTGATGTCCAAATTTGATGATTCAAGTTTCTACAGACTCCTAAATTCATGAGCAATCCAAATATGTGCATTTCACAATTTTTCTATATAGCATATTCTGATCCTCCCATATTTTTGTTATAACTTGTATTATGGAACCCCATTGCAAAAATCTTAGAGCCTTCAAATTAGCTCCAAATGGAGTGATTCAAAATCCTAGGTGTATCTAAACTCATGAACTAATATGTGAGCATTTTTCCATATACTTTCTCTGTTATGTGGATTATTGAACCATTTCTTCATGAATGTCTCACTTTGAAAATCCCTAAGAAATCATGCCAACTGCAAATCCAATGAAACAACTTCCCACATGTTCCTAAAAACATGCCCTATTTGATGAATGCCTCCACTCATTTTTATAAAAATGTTTTCTGTGGACATCTTATGGGACCATCATTTCCTTCATTTCCACCATTCCAAACTCCCCCTTGACCCACATCCACCAAAACCTCCTTGGTTATTTTTCTTATGACCAGAGATGTCCAAGAAAAATAAAACTCCTATTTATAGAGCACTTTATTTTCTGCTTGTTGTCTTGCTTATTGCGGTTGTTTCCAGCGATAGTTGACGAAGTAGACAAAGTGCTCAGAATGGACAAGAAGCGTGTGAAGACCTCGAAGACATTGCTGAGCCAGGCAAGCAGCCCTTTGACCATGTTAAGAAATTTTTTCATGCATGACATATAGCACTTGTTGTTTCGATGATTGATCATGATGTGGTGCTCCCCCTTCGGTGGGATGCATCCGATACATTTATTGTTGATACTTGCATCGTGCATGACCCTACCATCTTATGTGGGTTATGCGGGTGGGTGTAGTTAGGATGCTAATAGATGCTACACAAGTGGGATGGGATTTATGCATAGTGATGGAAAGGAAGAAATGATTTGAAAGAGTTTTCAAAAACTCCGTCGGGTGCCACTAATGCCCGAGGGAGATGATGATGTGATGAGTTACCACTTGAGAAAGAAGTGGTGTGCTGGAACAAGTTGAGGGTGTGTTTTCGAAAATGGATTAGATTTAAGATTTGTTGACCGTCCCAACCTTACATGCGCAACCACAATACCCCTTATGGGACGGGGCTCTGTTGATTACTTTGGTGGGTACTGGCAAGGAGCCCGCATTACTAGTGGCGGGAGTGGTGTGGTCACTCTCAATACGGGGTCGTGTCGGTATGGACGATCATGCACTGTCTTCACAGGCACCGGGCACACCGTTGGTCCCCACATGTATGGTACGAGTGATGTACATCATGTGGGCTAGGTACCAATCGAGCGGACTCTTTGTTTAGTATCGCCAGGGGAAAGGCATTGTTCGGGTGCTTACCTCGGGTATGTTATATACCGCGGGTCATGGATGACACGAAAGTTCCCCGAGTCTTGTGGGTAAAGTGTGCAACATCTGCAGAGTGTAAAACTATTCGAATAGCTGGGTCTACGGTCAAGGATAGTTGGGCGATGCTGCTTAAACTATGTCTAGATGTTTTCGCAGAACTTGGTGTGCGTGGATGACATACAGATGACACTTGAGATAGGTCAGATGACATGACGTGATGTCTGAGCATGAGATGTTCAACCCCTGTTTATGATGATATCTGTAACTTGTTCATATGGATATCTACCAACTGTTGATGCATGCTTACCTAGTTACTTGATCATATCATTGCATTCAAAATTAGCTTTCTGCAAAATACCTACTTAGTGCTATATCATGCATTGTTATTGTCTGATTCCAAACATGGGTTGCTTGCGAGTACATTCAAAGTACTCATTGGCTTGCCACTGGTTATTTTATTGGCCAGGCATGAAAGACCAGGTTATGATGAAGATTATCTTGGTGACGGACATGCGATGTAGGACGCTTCCCAGTCAGAATGCCTGTAGTGTTAAGGCTGATGGCATGGGTTTACGCTGTCGTTGAAGATTTCCGCTGCAATCATTTGAAGATTGGGCCCTAAAGGCCATATTTGAGTAAAACGGTATCTAATGGTTGTAAGACTCTTGTTATTCATTTTCTATGTGTTCAGTGAGCATTGATCTCTGGGATCACTGTGCACGTACATTAGGTGATCACGACTTATGAGTCGGGGTCCCCACACCCCTGTTGCTAGACTTGAATCTATTCGTATATTACTTGCTTATGCCAATCACCGTGAGATTACACTTTACCAAACGGACATTAAATACGCATTTGTAAGTGGAGAGATTAAGGAAGAAGTCTATGTTAAGCAACCCCCCAGTTTTGTGAACCCTAAGAAACCTAATCATGTGTACAAGCATAGCAAATCTCTTTATGGACCTAAGCAAGCCCCATGAGCATAGCAAAGCTCTTTATGGACTTAAGCAAAGTTTCTTCTTGAAAAGAGTTTTGAAATTGGTAAAACTGACGCAACCTTATTCACTAAGATAGTTAATGGTGAATTATTTTTGTGCCAAATTTATTTGGATGATATTATCTTTGGATCTACTAACCCAAAATTTAGTGATAAATTTTGAAGGTTGATGTCCGAGAAATATGAGATGTCCATGATGTGTGAGATGAATTTTTTCCTTGGGTTGCAAATCAGGCAAACGAGAGAAGGAGCTTTCATCTCTCAAACCAAGTACACCAAGCACTTTATCAAGAAGTTCAAAATGCAAGTGTAAAGGTATGAAAACTCCCATGCCTACTAGTGGACATGTTGACGTCAACAAGGAGGAAAAACTGGTTGATCAAAAGGTTTGTCGTTCAATGATCGGTTCATTGCCATATCTGTGTGCCTCCTGTTCCGATATCATGCTTAGTGTGTGCATGTGTGCTAGATATCAAGATACACCTAAATAGTGTCATCCTAAGGCCGTGAAAATAATTGTGAGATACTTTATACATAAACCAAACTTTGGCATTTGGTATCCCAAGGGATATTGTTTTAACCTCATTGGCTATTCTGTCTCGGACTATGCCGGAGACAAGGTTGATAGAAAATCCACCTCGGGTACTTGCCAATTACTTGGTAGATCTCTTGTGTGTTGGTCATCCAAGAAACAAAACTCAGTATCCCTATCTACTGCCGAAGCAGAATACATTGCCGCTGGATCATGTTGTGTGCAATTGCTATGGATGCCACAAACTCTTAAGGATTATGGCATACATCTGAGACATGTACCATGATTATGTGATAATGAGAGTGCAATCATGATTACTCATAATCCCTCTCGAACTAAGCATATTCAAGTTCGACACCATTTCATTCGTGATCATGGTGCCAAATGAGATATCAATCTCAAGCATGTTTGTACTAACAGACAATTAGCTGATATCTTTATTAAGCTACTTGATGAGAAAGTGTTCTGCCACTTGGGGAGTGAGTTGAACATCATTGATGCTTCAAACTTGAGCTAGACTCACTCGGATGCATGCAAGGGCATGAGCTTACTTAACTATTCCATGATATTTTTGACATGACAATCCTTCATATCTTGGAAACCTATGCTCCCTTGTATTGCATCTAACATTTCGTAGGTACTTGTATGAATTGCATTCCAAAAGATTGCCATCAACTCAAATCATAAGCAATCTTGAAATGGTCAAGTATCCACATCCCTTCAATGATGATGGAAGGAAGAAGACAACAAAAATCATATCCTTGACAACCATTTGATAAACAAACTTCATTCTTTTCATTTGGGTATATCTTGTTCTTCCTTGCATGACTAATCCATGTAGGTGAAAAGAGAACCAAAATGATCAAGGATAGCTCTCAAGTCAAGATGATCTTCATCAACATTGGGCATCCACAGCAAGTTCTCCTACATGCTATGTCATCTACATCATTCAAAGGTATGTGATCATATCCTTGAGAAGCTTTACTCCAAGTCATGAGATAAAGCAACTCATGTGATATGAAAATATTAAAATGCTTAAACAAAAAATGTTAACCCTATTTTGAGCTTAACGATGAGTATGACCTATGATCAAGTATTCTTGCTTGGCTCCTAAGTCCATATACTCTAACATAGATGACCTAGTCACCGACCATGATCTAGATGAAGTATCTTGTTTGGTTCATCTTATAGTTGCTTGCTTTTCTGGAACCACTCAATCTCCATCTAGCTGAAAATTCCTTGGAAATATTTCTGAAAATTCCTTGCAAATATCTTTGAAAATTTAGCGCAAATCATTTTCTGTTATTGAGACCTTCTGAAAAATTGCTTTTGACAAACTCTGGCAAGTTTCTGTTATGCATTTTGGTCCCTCCGATCCAAGTCACTCGGTGTCACCAATACTGTAGATAGGTTGCACAACCACACTTCGTTTCCATCGACTCACTTTGCCTCGGAGCCAACGATTTTGCTAACTTCTGTGTACTTTGTCTCAATTTTTTCAAGGATCCCTATGTCAAAGAGGAAGAAATCTTAAAGCTTTCACATGCTAGATGGGGTTAAATTGTACTCAAGGATCCCTTAGTTTCAAATGCTCTCTATGATCCTCACTTTCTATGACCCTTTTTCTCAAGGATCCCTTACCCTCCAACCCTTTTGGAAATTAATGCTAAAGGGGGGAGAATATCAAAGCTTATGCTTGTAAATAGGGGGAGAATATCAAAGCTTATGCTTATCCAAAGGGGGATAAATAATCAAAGGGGAGAAAGGCTTATGGAAACATCTGTCAAGGGGGAGAAATACCATGATCATCCAAAGTGGAGAAACACTACTTAAGGGGGAGAGAGCAGACCAAATTTATTCTATCACTTAAGGAGACTGAAAATGTGTTTTGAATTTGATTGATTATATGTTAGACTTATCTCACCCTAACTACTCCCAATATCTACATGCTAGGATTTAGGGGGAGAGGAAGAATTACAATTTCATACTGAGGGGAGAAAGTTCTAAATGCCTTTGGATACATATCTTAATTGTGTTTCTACTATTAGAATGCTCAATAACTCCAAGGTAAGTATATGCATCATACTCTTTTACAAGATTATCTCTTGCTTCTTGCACATAATTGTTTGCAAGAGAGAATCTTAAACATGGAGATACTTCATTCACATACACTTGATGCATATAGCCAAGATACACATGACCTGTCTTATCTTTCCTACTACGTGTGTGTCCATGCATTCCAAAGCAACTATCCTTCAAAAGGATTGCACAAGTTTAGGGGGAGCATATCTTAGTTAGTGTCTTTCAAAGCCTTCATTATATCTCGGCATACCTTAATTTGAAGTTTTGAATGTATGTTGTCATCAATTACCAAAAAGGAGGAGATCAAAAGCACGTATGCTCCCTTGGTTGTTTTGATAATTCAGGACAACATACATTGTCTCTTGGACTAATAGGTCTACCTAGTTTATTTCAGGTTTAGTCCACAGAGAGGATTGGCTAAGGATTGTGAGTATAATTCCCAATAAGGAGAAGAAGAGAAGGAATAGGATTGGCCAAGCTCTAAGCTTCAAGCTACAAGACTCTACATTTTATATTTGGTGAGAAATCACTTTTGTATCTATAGGAATACCAATACTATTAAAAGGGGAAGAAGAATTATGACGATTTGGTTTCTCAAGTGCTTAGAAATTAGCCACCAAAAATACTCACCCATTCTCCAAGTAAAATTTTCTGTCCAAAGCCTAAAGACCAAAATCGGTGCAACCAAGCTGTTGGGGAACGTTGCATGGGAAATAAAAAATTTCCTACAAACACCCGAGATCTATCTATGGAGATCAACAACTACGAGAGGGAGAGTGGATCTACACACCCTCGTACATCGCTAAGCGGGGAGCGTTTGAAAGCACAACATGCTCCCTTGGTGGTTTTGATAATTCATGACAACATACATTGTCTCTTGGATTGATATGTTTACCTAGTGTATTTCAGATACTGTCTATAGAGAGGTCTGGCAAAAGGAGATTGTGGACATACCCCAAGATGCAAGGAAATTGGTTGGCCAAGCTTCAAGCAACATGACTCTACATTTTATTTTTGTGAGAAATCACTTTGAGCCATAGGAAAGCCAATACTATTAAAAGAGGGTAAGGTTTTGTTGGTGAACAATATGCTCAAACATGCACAAGAGATAGTCGCCAAAAACATCCACAAACTCTCCCACCAAAGTCTGTTCGATACCCAACACTCAAAATTGGTGCAACCAACTTTCCCACTTCGGTGCCACTGATTCCAGAACCTAGACAAACTCAAGCCAAACCCTAGCCACTTCGGTGCAACCGATTCCATACCGGTGCCACCAAGTTTAGGTTGCCAACTTTCTGTTACGCAAATTCACTTTTTCGGTCCCATTGGGAATGTTGGATCGGCATCACAGAGATTGGAAATCTGACCGTTGGTCACCTTATGGGTGCAACCGAGTTCCCTATATCGGCTTTACCGATATTCAAAAGTTGCCACATTTTAGTCACGTACAATCGAGATTAACACATTGGTGTCACCGAGTTGGTCATTTTGTGTGCAACAGTTGGATTTTTGGGGATGCCTATATATACCCCTTCACCACCACCTACTCGAAAGAGAATCACTCAGAACTATTCCATAGCTATCCTATCAGATTTTCTGAGAGAGAACCACCTACCCTTGTGTTGAGGTCAAGATCTCCCACTCCAATCATATAGATCTTGATTTCTAGCCTCCCCAAGTAGCTTTCCACCAATCCCATCTCTTCCACCATGCCAAATATGTGAGAGAGTGATTGTGTGCTGGGGAGTCTATCATCTTGAAGCACAAGATCAAGGAGTTCATCGTCATTACCGAGCCTCTTACCTTTTGGAGGATGGTGCCTCATAGATTGGTCAGGTGTCGCTTGGGAGCCTCCTACTTCGTGTTGTGGAGTGAACCAAGAAGTTTGTAAGGGCAAGGAGATCGCCTACTTCGTGAAGATCTACCCATAGTGAGACTAGTCCTTCGTGGACAGAAGCCATTATGGAATAGTTAAGGTTTCTACTTCGTGGACCCTTTTTGGGTGGAGCCCTGTAGCGACCCGACCTGAAAGGTCGAATCTCCGGTGTTTCTCTACCATCCAAGATCAGGCTGGTACACACACGGTACATTAATGTATATATCAAAGGGAAATCACACAGCATAAATTAATCGAAATCTCATATAGAGTCCTTTATTACAATAATGATTACAATAAAGTGGCTAAAGGCCAACTCGTGAGATAAACTAAACCATAAACTTGCGGAAGCTCCAAAGGTAGATGAGTCCATCTGACTCCAAGGGCATCTCACCGAGCGTAGAGCGTATCCTCACTCCTGGTCGGAAAAGTACTCTACAACATGATACGTTGCAGCCGTATGGGTCAGCATATTGAATATGCCGGCAAAGTCACAAGAGAGGGGGGTAAAATAATCATCTAGTCTATATGCAAATATGGCAGGTGGGGTAGCAAGTTTTTGCGTAAAGACAAATTTTTCCTACAACAAGAGAGGGCAAAGGTATAATTACTACAATGTTGGTTGATTAATGAGATGGTTCCACCAACCAATTCTCATACCCAAGTTGACATTAATAACCCACCTCAATATAATTAATTGTGTTGAGAGTTCCAGATAGTTTCAGTTCCTTTGGCTCAAACTGTCCATGACCGTGGACATGGCTAATCGATTTGGTTTGGGTACTCTATAGAGTTTTGCACACGTTCCGCACAAGATTTGGTTGCCTCCGTTGGACTTCTCGCACTTCATGGTGTTTGAGAAATGGATGACCAAAACATGGTCTTTTAAAGGGTTTCCCTGAGACTCTGTCAGTGCCCATCCTTTCCTACCGTTCTTCTACCTCTCGTAGCACAGCCCATCCAGGGTCACCACGATATCCAACCAAGTCAGAGCCCATAATGACTTGTGGCTGTGCAGGTAAGCCTTGGGTCTTGAAGCATCCATCCATCTCTTTGTGCCTGGGTGGACCTTTCCGCATGAATACTGGCACATCTCCAGCATCATCTAGGCTAACCACTGGTTTCTCCAGGGCTTCGTTCAACCATCATCCACCCAGAGGTAAGTTGAAAACTTGGAGTCTTGAAGACTTGATCATCATGTAGGTCTTGAAATTATTAACTCACAACTCTCATGAATCACACAACCAACCCCGTCTACTAATAGCATAGCAAAATGTAAAACAACGTTTCCCGGGGCCAATGTGTCAAAGGGTTGAGGGGTACCTACCACATGATACTACAACAAGTGTAATCAAGTTTCCAATTTACCTACTTTTCATGCAATTGGGGTGATGGAAGAGCTAATGCAATAAAAACATAAGTATACATGGTCAAAGTGACTTGCCTTGCTGACGATCGTCGTACTCGAGTGACTCTAGATAACAAGCTTTGCACTCCGGATGATCTAACGAATCAAACAAGAGCACACCATAAGCATAAATACAAAACAAATCACACAATTCAGCAAGGTTGAACAAACAATACTAAAACCATTCAATAGTATCAATCAAGAGAAAGAAATAAAAATAGTTTTGACTCACAAAATTTTTAGTGTCAAAAACTTCTACTACTACCACTTTAAGACAAACAACCAAGCAATAGCTAGTAGAAAAGACATAGTAAAGAAAATCAATTTTAGTAAACAGGATCAAATTCACTAAAACTTTTGTGTAAAGAAACACTACTAAAATGAAAATAACTAGAATGTTCCTATAACTTTGGAATAGGAAACCATAACAATAATATTATTAACACTAATATTATTATCATCATATTACTTAACAGAATGGAATTACTGAAATTATTTATTAGAAATCTAACTTAATCATCTAGCTAGTTTGTGAAAGTAAAATTAAATTGTTTTTATAAAACTATACCTAATGAAAAAGATATAAAGATTCCTATAACAATATGGTATAAAACTAAACAATCATTCTAAATATTAGCAAGTAATGTTACCTAAATATTTGAAATAACAGAAACTCATGAAATTATTAACAAAAGTTAAACTAATTCAGATTCAAGTTAAATTAAAATTAAGATAACTAAACTATATTAAGAACTAAACAGATTCTGTTCTTGTTAAAACAATAACTAAATTTATTCATAAAATACTCAAATCATGTAGAAAGATAGATTTAACTAATACCAAACAGTGGCAAAAAGATTCACTCAAAAATATATTTTTAAACTATAGTTATACAGATTTTAGTAATTTAAAAAAAATTGATTAGATTCAAAATCTAAAGTTCAAAATTGAAATTTAAGCATACATACATAAACTACATCAAATATGTGAACTAATGCAAAAAGAATCAACTAAAAACTCTAAATAGTTTAAAAGATATAACAAAAACAAAAACAGAAAACATTCTGTTTTCTAAAACAGAATCAGAAAAAGGAAAAATAAAACTCATCGGACAGGGGCTACGTGACGGTTCATGTTTGGCCGAGAGGGTGTGCGTGCAGGCGTTTGCGGGCGGGTGACCGAAGCTTAGCACGTACCGGTTCGGGTTTTAAAACGATCTAATCTGACGCGTTGATCTTCGATCGAACGGTCCAGGGAGGGGAGAGGGCTTACAGAGAAAGGGGTCGCCGGCGATGGAGTTCTCCGGTGAGGCTGAGGCGACGAGGTCGTTGGGGGCGGCGCTCCGGTGGTTGGGGACGGTGTCCGAGGGCTTCAAACGACGGCGACGGGTCTCCGACGTACTCCGGTGGCGACGGAGGGGAGTGGGGACTACAGAGGTGACGGGCACGAGCTCCGGGAGCTTCGGTGGGGATCCGAACTTCGGTGATGGTGTGGGCAGCGCTCTGGCGAGGTAGAGTGGGGGCTCGGGGTGGAATGAGGAGCCGAGGGTCGGGGCTACTTATAGGGTAGGTGCGATGGTCGGGGAAGGAAAGAGGAGGCAGATCCTGAGAGGAGGAATCGCCGGCGATGTTCTATCGACGCGTGGAGGAAGGCGACCGCGGCGTCTTCGGGATCGGGCGGTGGGGCCAGGGTGTCAGAGCGAGGGAGGGCGGCGTCAGTGCGTCGGTCGGTCGGCTCGGAGCGGTTTCGGGACTTAACTGCTGCGGGCCGGCCCGGTTCAAATTAAAACGTTTCCTGTTTAATATCCACAGCAGTAAAACTCATTTAAAATCATTCAAAACATTTCCAAATATAGGAAATATATATATCAAAATTATCAGGAGAATTAATGCTATTCAATGAACATTTTTTCTATGTCATATTGAATACTTTGAAAAAAAATTAATTTCAGAAATTGCTATTTTTATTTTAAATCCTTTTGCAATTATTTTTCAAATAGCCCCCTGGTTTTATTGTTCAAATATTTCACCAAGATGCCCCTGGTGTGGAGTGTCATGTTACTCCCCTCTTTTGTTTCAACTTTTCCAAAGGTTTTCAAATAGGTGAAACAAGAAAAAGGGAAAGATGAAAGTGACATTTCATAAATTCAAAGGAAGCACTTCAACCATTATATTCTCTCAAACAATATGATGATGCATAGCTATATATCATAACATTCCAAAATGAAATTTTGGGATTTTACAAGCCCTCCGTGGACTCTCGCGACCGTTATCCTCCGTGGGTTGAAGACTCCATAAACGTGGATGTACGATAGCGCCACCTATCGGAACCACGGGAAAATCCATCGTGTCTACAACTGCATTTGATATACCTATCTCAACACTTACTTCATATGCAATGTATTTACTTTCCGCTGCCATATTTGTTGACATGCATGTGTAGGGCTGTTAGACTTGCTAGCTTTGTTAACACTGTTAAAATCTGTAAACCAATTAACTTGAGAAAATGTTAGGTTTTAAACTTCTGCTAATAGTCTATTCACCCCCCTCTAGACACTCTTCTAGTGATCCCTCAATTGGTATCAGAGCATTGGTCTCCATTGCTTCGGTTTAATCACCAAGGAGGAAGATGGATGTGTCTAGTATAGGGAGTTTGAGTTGTAGAGTGCTCATTCTTGATGGAGAGTACTATAGTCAATGGAAGTCTTTGATGCTTGAGCTGTTTAATGAATTTCAACTGAGAAAATATGTTATGCGCCCCTATGAGCCTCCTATTGATCCATTGCATCCCACACACGAAGAGGAAATTAACATGATTGGTAACCTAAGAACTGCCAATCTTATTGTTAGAGGTTTACCGAGATTCGTGCTTTCTCAAATGAAGAACTTTGCATGTGCTTATACCTTATGGACTTATTTGGATAAACGATATCCATATCTTTCCTTAGGGAATCTAGATGAAATTCTTCAGAAAGCTATTGCTTTTCACAAAATGAAGCCTAGTGATCCAAACTTTGATAAATGCCTATTTGAACTCCGTGATCTATGTGTGCTAAAGGAGATGTCACCACTATCAACAACATTATCTTTGAAGCCATTCACACTCATAAACTTGAACATTGTCATGATCACTATTTTAACAAATCTCTTGTTCTTTATGACGAGGATTTCCCACTTGATGATGACAATGTGGAACGTGGCTATTATGAAGAAGATGAGTTGTTTGACATCGAGTATGAGAAGATTATGAAGAATCTGAGTCTTATGGCAAACCTTAAGGATTACATGTCCGGAGGAAAGGAGTGGATTCTCGATAGCGGATGTATGGATCATATGACTGGTGATAAAGACATGTTGCAAGAAATGATGCCTAATCAAGGTCCCAGGTGGCTTCTTCCTCGGTGTGGTGACTCCACAAAACCTTACAGAACTTGATGATCTTGCTACGGGTAACTCTGTTGGTAGTCTCGAGGATTCTGACAGGCTTCTCCTTGTAGGTCAGGTCACTGTCAAGTTGTATGGCCTCTAGGGGCACTGTGTCTCTCAAAGGAATATCAGCCATCTCAGCATGGCACTTCTTCAACTGGGAAACAGGGAAAACATCATGAACTCTGGACAGTCCTTCCGGCAATTCCAGCTTGTATGCAACTTCGCCTCTACGTTCTAGAATTTTGTAGGGGCCTATGAATCTGGGTGCTAACTTTCCTTTAACACCAAACCTCTTGATTCCTTGAAGTGGGGACACATGGAGATATGCTTGATCCCCTACTTCATATGTCACCTCCTTGCGTTTGCTATCAGCATAGCTCTTCTGCCGGGATTGAGCTATCTTGAGTCGGTCTCGAATCAGTTTGACCTTATCTTCAGAATCTCTGATAAGATCGGGACCAAAAAGTTGTCGGTCTCCAACACCATCCCACGTCAATGGTGTTCTGCACCTCCTTCTATATAAAGCTTCGAAAGGGGCCGTCTTCAGACTGGTCTGATAACTGTTGTTGTATGAGAACTCTGCATAAGGTAAGTTGTCATCCCAACTGGACCCATAGTTTAGCACGCAAGCTCTCAACATGTCCTCCAGAATCTGGTTGACTCTCTCAGTCTGTCCATTGGTCTGCGGATGAAAAGTTGTACTGAACTCCAGTCTTGTACCCAAAGTTTCATGTAGCTGATGCCAAAACTTTGAGGTAAATTGTGTTCCTCTATTTGACACGATACTCCTCGGAACTCCATGCAGACATACGATCCTGGTCATATATATCTTGGCTAGCTTAGCACTAGTGTAGGTGGTTTTCACTGGAATGAAATGAGCCACCTTGGTCAACCGATCGACCACTACCCAAATGGAATCATATCTTGAACGGGTCCTGGGTAGTCCTATGATGAAGTACATACCAAGCTTATCCCATTTCCACTCGGGTATCGACAAAGGTTGGAGTAACCCTGCTGGTTTCTGATGTTCCGCCTTTACTCGCTGACAAACATCACATACCGCAACATGTGCGGCAATATCTTTCTTCATACCTGTCCACCAGTAACTTTCCTTCAAGTCCAGGTACATCTTGGTGTTGCCTGGATGTATCGAGTATGGTGAATCGTGGGCTTCTTGAAGTATCAACTTCCTGAGCTCTGGGTCATGGGGCACATAGATTCGGTTCTCTAACCATAGCGTACCCTGTTCATCTTCACGAAAACCTTTAGCCTTGCCTTCCTTCATTCTCTGCTTTATCTCAGCTATCTCATTGTCTGATTTCTAGGCTTCTCGAATTCTTTCGGTCAAGGTGGACTGAATCTCAAGTGTGGCAACATATCCTTACGAAACTATCTCTAACCGAAGCTCTCTGAGATCTTTGGTTAACTCCTGGGGTAATCCTCCAGCTATGAGTGTGTTCACGTAACTCTTCCGACTCAAAGCATCTGCCACAACATTTGCCTTTCCTGGATGGTAATGTAATCTCATGTCATCGTCCTTGATTAACTCTAACCATCTCCTCTGTCTGGGGTTCAATTCCTTCCGCGTGAATATATACTTCAGGTTATTATGATCAGTGTACACATCACAACTATTTCCGATAAGGAAATGTCTCCAGGTCTTGAGTGCGTGCACTACGGCTGCTAGTTCCAAATCATGGGTGGCATAATTCAACTCATGGGGTCGTAGCTGTCTGGATGCATATGCTACCACTTTTCCCTCTTGCATGAGTACTCCTCCAAGTCCTTGACGGGATGTGTCACAATAAACCTGGAAGTCCTTCCGAAGATTTGGCAGTATCAACACTGGGGCTGTGACCAAACGTTTCTTCAACTCCTGGAAACTGGCTTCACATTCCTCAGTCCAGATATACTTAGACTCTTTCTTCAACAATTATTTCATGGGCTTGGCAATCTTTGAGAAATTCTCAATGAATCTCCGATAATATCCGGCAAGTCCGAGAAAACTACGGATCTCCTTAACTGAGGTGGGTGACTTCCACTCAGTGACTGCTTCAACCTTAGCGGGATCTACTGCAATTCCTTCTCCGGAAATAACATGTCCAAGGAATCCGACTTCCGTCAGCCAGAATTCACATTTACTGAACTTGGCATACAACTGATGCTCTCTAAGCTTCTCCAGAACTAAATGCAAGTGTTCCTTGTGTTCTTCCTCGCTCTTGGAGAATATCAAAATGTCATCGATGAACACCACAACAAACTTGTCCAAGTATTCCATAAACACTTTGTTCATCAAATTCATGAAGTAGGCAGGAGCATTAGTCAAACCAAAGGACATGACTGTATACTCGTATAAGCCATACCTGGTGGTGAAAGCTGTTTTGGGTATATCCTGTTCACGAATCTTCAGTTGGTGATACCCTGATTGAAGATTGATCTTGGAGAATACTTTGGCGCCTACTAGCTGGTCAAACAGGTCATTAATCGTCGGCAGAGGGTACTTATTCTTGATAGTCACCTCGTTCAATGCTCGATAATCGACCACCATCCTCAAGGTTTTATCTTTCTTCTCCACCAAAAGAACTGGGGCTCCCCAAGGTGATGAACTTGGGCGAATATATCCCTTGTCCAATAGCTCCTTAATCTGCTTCTTGATTTCCACTAAATCATTTGCGGGCATCCGATAGGGTCTCTTGGAAATTGGGGTTGTCCCTGGTAGTAGCTCTATCAGAAACTCAATCTCCCTATCTGGTGGCATGCCTGGTAATTCCTCCGGGAATACATCTGGAAAGTCTCGTACACCCGGTACTTCCTCCTGAACAACTCCTGTGAGGGAATTTAACCGAGCGCTCATCTGTGTGCGTTGGGATACATACTTAATCCTCTTGTTCTCCGGAGTGGTGAGTGAAATAGACTAGCTGGGGCAATCAAGGTTTCCTTCATACTTGGTCATCCAATCCATGCCTAGGATTACATCCAATCCCTGGGATTCTAAGACGATGAGGTCGATAGGAAAAACATGGTTTCCTACGTGAAGTTTCAGGGCATGGCATCCTATCCCTACCATCATCATTCCTCCTGGGGAATTGACCTTAATGGGCTGACTAAGGGTTCTGGTGAGTAAACCATACTTTTCCACAACTACCCTTGATATGAATGAATGAGTTGCACCAGAATCAAAAAGTACCATAACTGGACGTGAATGCAATAAAAACTTACCAACCACAGTATCGGGCTGATCATAGACTTCTTCCACATCGAGGTGGTTCACCTGGGCACGAGGAAACGAATTTGGCTTCTTAGCTGCGGAGTTGCCATTTCCATTCCCTTGCTTGTTCTGAGGGCATTCAGTGGCATAGTGCCCTGTCTTCTGACACTTGAAGCATGTGATGTGGTTCAGATCCTTCTGAGCTGGAGTGGGACGGTGTTGGTTGCCATTCCCACTTCCATTACCATTCTTGAAGCTGCCATTGTTGGGACGATTATTCCCATTTCCTCCATGGTGGTGGCCTCCATGGTTGTGCACTGGATGAGTGTGTCCTCCATACTTACCGGTCCCTGATCCGGTATTTCGTGAGTACGGGGAGTAGCGGGGCTTCTGATGAGCTCTAGAGGTAGACTTCCCCTATGCATACTTCCTCTTGCGGTTCTCAATTTGCTGCTGCTTCCCCTCCAAGATGAGGGCCTTGTCTACTAGCTCCTGGTAGTTGCTGAAGGTAGCCACCATCAGCTGCACGCTCAACTCATCATTGAGTCCTTCCAAGAACTTTTCCTGCTTGGCTGCATCATCGGCCACATCTCCTGGTGCATAACGAGCCAATGTGCTGAAGTCATCCACGTACTGGGCCACGGAACGGTTCCCCTGGCGTAAGTTGCGAAACTCATGCTTCTTCAGGCTCATGGCTCCAGCTGAGACATGTGCGGTGCGGAAAGCTTGCTTGAACTGCTCCCAAGTCACATCGGTAATGGGGTACGTGGTGGTGTAGTCCTCCCACCATGAAGCTGCTGGGCCCTCCAGTTGATGGGCGGCAAAACGCACTTTTTCAGCCTCAGTGCATCCTGCGGTGGTGAGTTCCCTCTCCATCTTGCGGAGCCAGTCATCTGCCACAATGGGCTCTGTGCTGCTGGAGAAAGTTGGGGGATTCAGTCTCAGAAAACGGGTGAGGTTGTCACCTTGGGGTGGAGGGTGGTTGTTGTGGTTGTTGGTCTGATTCTGAATTTCTGCTGCTGAAGAAATTGGGTGAGCTCTGGCGGGAAACTGAAGTCGGGCTCACGTCGCGGAGGCATCTTGCTGTTTTTAGAGGGGTGAGAATTAGCATAGAACAATGACCTAAAAGGGAAATTCACTACCCATATGCAATGCAACAAACATATCACACCAAACACTCATTCATTTATTCAACTCAAGATCAAACATCGAGATACAAATCTCCATTCAGACTAAACATCGACCTATGCTTTAACGACGAAAAAATGAAGATACATGGGGGCATAACTAAATTTGTCCTCAAAAGTACATGGTGAAGTGGTCTCCTCCGGTGGTGCTCTCCTCATAGTCATCATCGTTGCTGATCAAAGGAGCCATGTCTCCTTCGGGATGAAGATTTTCACCCATGTCCATCTGTTCCTCCAGAGTTGCGATGCGAGTGTTCAACTTGTCGATCCTCTCTAAGAAATCCTTCACCTCATACTCATGCTCGTACTCGGCTTCCCGTAAGTCGGCTTCGAGGTCAATCTCACGGTTCATCAGCCTCTTGATCGTCTTCGTGTCGGCACGTACCCAAAGCTCCAAGGTCCTGACGTGCGTCTCCAAGGTCTGGATATAGGAAATGGTGGTGTCTTCAGTGGGAGTGGTTATGATGTTTCCATTGGCATCCCTGCAACAAACCACACTGAGTCCTGGTGAAATGGTTCCACCTCTATATTCCTTCTGAATACGTCCAAGGGCACGATGAATGGCCATGTCTCTTCCAAGTATCCAGCTGGGTGTAACAAACTTGAAGTCGATGGGTTCCTTCCGATTCCCAAAGGTCTTCCCGGGGATGTGCACCTCAATCTTGTGGCGTCCGTCTTGTGGAAAAGACATGATAGGAGTCCCGGTGATGCTCGGCAAAGCAATCCTCACGTCCCTGATGATCCTCATCAGCTCCTTGCCAAAGGGCATCGTTGCGTCAGGCTGGCAAAACTCCGTGATCAAAACTGGGATGAAGGTGGCTATCTATAAATTTTGAAATAATCGGAGGGAAGTCAGAAACGAGTAGATGAGAGTATAAGAATTTTAAAGAAAAAAGAGAAATAAATCCTAAGGCTTTTCCAATCCTAGAGGTTACGTCCTACGGTCAGTGTGTGCTCTGATACCGTCTCTGTAGCGACCCGACCTAAAAGGTCGAATCTCCGGTGTTTCTGTACCATCCCAAGATCATGCTGGTACACACATGGTACATTAATGTATATATCAAAGGGAAATCACACAACATAAATTAATCAAAATCTCATATCGAGTCCTTTATTAGAATAATGATTACAATAAAGTGGCTGAAGGCCAATTCATGAGATAAACTAACCCATAAACTTGCGGAAGCTCCAAAGGTAGATGAGTCCATCTGACTCCAAGGGCATCTCACCGAGCGTAGAGCGTATCCTCACTCCTGGTCAAAAAAGTACTCTGCAACATGATACGTTGGAGCCGTATGGGTCAGCATATTGAATATGCCGGCAAAGTCACAGGAGAGGGGGGGTAAAATAATCATCTAGTTTATATGCAAATATGGCAGGTGGGGTAGTAAGTTTTTGGGTAAAGCCAAAATTTTCCCACAACAAGAGAGGGCAAAGGCATAATTACTACAATGTTGGTTTATTAATGAGATGGTTCCACCAACCAATTCTCATACCCAAGTTGACATTAATAACCCACCTCAATATAATTAATTGTGTTGAGAGTTCCAGATAGTTTTAGTTCCTTTGGCTCAAATTGTCCATGACCGTGGACACGGCTAATCGATTAGGTTTGGGTACTCTGCAGAGTTTTGCACACGTTCCCCAATAGATTTGGTCGCCTCCATTGGACTTCTCGCACTTCATGGTGTTTGAGAAACGGATGACCAAAACATGGTGTTTTAAAGGGTTTCCCTAAGACTCTGTCGGTGCCCATCCTTTCCTACCGTTCTTCTACCTCTCGTAGCACCGCCTGTCCAGGGTCACCATGATATCCAACTAAGCCAGAGCCCATAATGACTTGTGGCTGTGCAGGTAAGCCTTGGGTCTTGAAGCATCCATCCATCTCTTTGTGCCTGTGTGGACCTTTCCGCATGAATACTGGCACATCTCCAGCATCATCTAGGCTAACCACTGGTTTCTCCAGGGCGCCGTTCAACCATCATCCACCCAAAGGTAAGTTGAAAACTTGGAGTCTTGAAGACTTGATCATCATGTAGGTCTTGAAATTATTAAATCACAACTCTCATGAATCACACAACCAACCCCGTCTACTAATAGCATAGCAAAATGTAAAACAACGTTTCTCGGGGCCAATGTGTCAAAGGGTTGAGGGGTACCTACCACATGATACTACAGCAAGTGTAATCAAGTTTCCAATTTACCTACTTTGCATGCAATTGGGGTGATGGAAGAACTAATGGAATAAAAATATAGGTATACATGGTCAAAGTGACTTGCCTTGCTAACGATCCTCGTACTCGAGTGACTCTAGATAACAAGCTTCGCACTCCGGATGATCTAACAAATCAAACAAGAGCACACCATAAGCATAAATACAAAACAAATCACACAATTCAGCAAGGTTGAACAAACAATACTAAAACAGTTCAATAGTATCAATCAAGAGAAAGAAATAAAAATAGTTTTGACTCACAAAAATTTTAGTGTCAAAAATTTCTACTACTACCACTTTAAGACAAACAACCAAGCAATAGCTAGTAGAAAAGACATAGTAAAGAAAATCAATTTTAGTAAACAGGATCAAATTCACTAAAACTTTTGTGTAAAGAAACACTACTAAAATGAAAATAACTAGAATATTCCTATAACTTTGGAATAGGAAACCATAACAATAATATTATTAACACTAATATTATTATCATCATATTACTTAATAGAATGGAATTACTAAAATTATTTATTAGAAATCTAACTTAATCATCTAGCTAGTTTGTGAAAGTAAAATTAAATTGTTTTTATAAAACTATACCTAATGAAAAAGATATAAAGATTCCTATAACAACATGGTATAAAACTAAACAATCATTCTAAATATTAGCAAGTAATGTTACCTAAATATTTGAAACAACAGAAACTCATGAAATTATTAACAAAAGTTAAACTAATTCAGATTCAAGTTAACTTAAAATTAAGATAACTAAACTATATTAAGAACTAAACAGATTCTGTTTTTGTTAAAACAGTAACTAAATTTATTCAAAAAAATACTCAAATCATGTAGAAAGGTAGATTTAACTAATACCAAACAGTGGCAAAATGATTCACTCAAAAATATATTTTTAAACTATAGTTATATAGATTTCAGTAATTTAATTTTTTTTGATTAGATTCAAAATCTAAAGGTCAAATTTGAAATCAAAGCATACATACATAAGCTACATCAAATATGTGAACTAATGCAAAAAGAATCAACTAAAAACACTAAATAGTTTAAAAGATATAACAAAAACAAAACGGAAAACATTCTGTTTTCTAAAATAGAATCAGAAAAAGGAAAAATAAAACTCATCGGACAGGGGCTACGTGGCGGTTCGTGGTTGGCCGAGAGGGTGTGCGTGCGGGCGTTTGCGGGCGGGTGACCGAAGCTTAGCACGTACCAGTTCGGGTTTTAAAACGATCTAATCTGATGCGTTGATCTTCGATCGAACGGTCCAGGGAGGGGAGAGGGCTTACAGAGAAAGGGGTCGCCGGCGATGGAGGTCTTCGGCAAGGCCGAGGTGATGAGGTCGTCGGGGGCGGCGCTCCGGTGGTTGGGGACGGCATCCGAGGGCTTCAAACGATGGTGGCGGGTCTCCAGCGTACTCTGGTGGCGACGGAGGGGAGTGGGGACTACAGAGGCGACGGGCACGAGCTCCGGGAGCTTCGGTGGGGATCCGAACTCCGGCGATGGTGTAGGCAGTGCTCTGGGGAGGTAGAGTGGAGGCTCGGGGTGGAATGAGGAGCGAAGGGTCGGGCCTACTTATAGGGCCGGTGCGGTGGTCAGGGAAGGAAAAAGGAGGGAGATCCGGAGAGGAGGAATCGTCGACGATGTTCTGTCAACGCGAGGAGGACGGCGACCGCGGCGTCTTCGAGATCGGGCGGTGGGGCCAGGGCATCAGAGAGAGGGAGGGCGGCGTCAGCACGTCGGTCGGTCGGCTCAGAGCGGTTTCGGGACTTAACTGTTGTGGGCCGGCCCCGTTCAAATTAAAACGTTTCCTGTTTAATATCCAGAGCAGTAAAACTCATTTCAAAGCATTCAAAACATTTCCAAATATAGGAAATACATATATCAAAATGATTAGGAGAATTAATTCTATTCAATGAAAATTTTTCCTCTGTCATATTGAATACTTTGAAGAAAAAAATTCAGAAATTGCTATTTTGATTTTAAATCCTTTTGCAATAATTTTTCAAATAGCCCCCTAGTTTTATTGTTCAAATATTTCACCAAGATGCCCCTGGTGTGGAGCAATCATGTTACTCCCCTCTTTTCTTTGAACTTTTCCAGAGGTTTTCAAATAGGTGAAACAAGAAAAAGGGAAAGATGAAAGTGACATTTCAGAAATTCAAAGGAAGCACTTCAACCATTATATTCTCTCAAACAATATGATGATGATGCATAGCTATATATCATAACATTCCAAAATGAAATTTTGGGATGTTACAAGCCCTCCGTGGACTCTCGCGGCCGTTATCCTCCGTGGGTTGAAGACTCCATAAACGTGGATGTACGATAGCGCCACCCATCAGAACCACGGGAAAAATCCATCGTGTCTACAACTGCATTTGATATACCTATCTCAACACTTACTTCATATGCAATGTCTTTACTTTCCGCTGCCATATTTGTTGACATGCATGTGTAGGGCTGTTAGACTTGCTAGCTTTGTTAAAACTGTTAAAATCTGTAAACCAATTAACTTGAGAACAGGTTAGGTTTTAAATTTCTGCTAATAGTCTATTCACCCCCCTCTAGACACTCTTCTAGTGATCCCTCAGCATAAGAAACACGCTTTATGTAGTCGAACGTCTTCGCGACCTGAATCACAATCCATCTCGTGATCCAATCATGATCCGTCCCGATCTAGCGCCGGACGGACGACACCTCCCCATTCAGCAAACGTACAACTTGATGACATCTCCATCTCCTTGATCCAGCGAGCGAGGTCGGAGTGGTAGATGAGTTCTCTGGCGACACTATGTCGTGGTGGAGGCGATGGTGGTGCTATCCTGGCAGGGCTACACCTAGCACTACCGGAACCGCGAATGGAGGAAAAAACGATCTAGGGAGAGAGAGGGGCACCAAGGGCTTCGTGTGTCCTCTTGGTGCGCCCCTCCCCTCTATATATAGGTGGAGGGGCATGGAGATCAGCCCCTCCAAGTACTAGGGTACATCCAAGGGGAGGAGTTGGACTCCTAATCCAGTTCCCTCCCTTTCCATGAATAGGTGGACTTTCCACCTCTCCCAAGCCACCTGGGCCATGAGGGACTTGTGCGCCTGGCCCAATAAGGCGAAGGCGCCTCCCCTCAGCCCATGCACACCCTTGTTACGTGGTGGAACCCTTGGTGGACTTCCGGACTCCTACAGAAGTTTCCAAAACCTTCTAGAAGCAGCCAAAATATCACTTGCCATATATAAATCTTTACCTCCGGACCATTCCAGAAATTCTCGTGACGTCCATTATCTCACCCAAAACTTCGAACAACCTTCGGTCACCAACATACATAACTCGTTAAGTGTGTAGACCCCGCGGGTTCTAGAACTATGTAGACATGACCGAGACAACTCTAAGGTCAATAACCAATAGCGGGACCTGGGTGCCCATATTGGTTCCTACATATTCTATGAAGATCTTTATCAGTCAAACCACGATTTCAAGGATTCAGACAATCCCGTAAGTAGTTCCCTTTGTCCGTTGGTATGTTACTTGCCCGAGATTCGATCGTCAGAATCTCCATACCTAGTTAAATCTCGTTACTGGCAAGTCTCTTTACTCGTTTCGTAACACAAGATCCCATGACTAAATCCTTTGTCACAGTGCTTGCAAGCTTCTTGTGATGATGTGTTACCGAGTGGGCCCAGAGATACCTCTTCGTCATACGAATTGACAAATCCCAGTCTCGATCCACGCCAACCCAAAAGACACCCTCAGAGATACCTGTAGAGCACCTTTATAGTCACCCTGTTATGTTGTGATGTGTGATACATACAAGGCATTTCTACGATGTCAGGGAATTGCATGATCTCATGGTCGTAGGAATCGATACTTGACATGGATAAACAAGTAGCAATAAACTAACACGATCATATGTTGTGCTCACGGTTGGGTCTTGTCCATCAGACCATTCTACTAATGATGTGATCTCGTTATCAAATGACAACTCATGTCTATGGCTAAGAAACCTTAACCATCTTTAATCAACGATCTAGTCGAGTAGAGGCTTACTAGGGACACTTTGTTGAATATGTATCCACACATGTATCTGAGTTTCCAATCAATACTATTATAACATGGATAATTGACGATTATCATGAACAAGGAAATATGATAATACCTAATTTATTATTTACTCTAGGGCATAGTTCTAATAGTCTCCCACTTGCACTAGAGTCAATAATCTAGTTCACATCACCATGTGATTTACACCCAATGAGTTCTAGGATTTGATCATGTTTTTCTTGCGAGAGAGGTTTTAGTCAATGGGTCTACAACATTCGGATCCGTGTGTGCTTTGCAAATCTCTATGTCATAATGTAGATGCTGCTACCACGCTCCACTTGGTGCTATTCCAAATGACTGCTCCACTATACATATCCGGACTACTACTCAGAGTCATCCAGATTGCTACTAAGTGCCAAAGCTTGCATCGACGTAACCCTTTACGACGAACTCTTTATCACCTCCATAATCGAGAAACATTTCCTTAGTCCTCGAGTTACTAAGGATAATTTTGACTCCTCTCCAGTGATCCACTGCTGGATCACCCTTTTACCCCTTGAAAGACTCATGGCAAGGAACACACCAGGTGCGGTACACAACATGGCATACTATACACATCCTATGTCTAAAGCATAGGGGATAACCTTCGTCTTTTCTCTTTCTTCTGCCACGATCGAGCTTTGAGTCTTACTCAAATTCATACCTTACAACACAGTCAAGAACTCCTTCTTTGACTGATCTATTTTGAACTCCTTCAAAATCTTATCAAGGTATGTATTCATTGAAAGTTTTATCAAGCGTCTTGATCTTTCTCTATAGATCTTGATGCCCAATATTTAAGTATCTTCATTCAATGGCTTCCTTTGAAAACTCCTTTCAAATAACCCTCTATGCTTTCCAGAAACTCTACATCATTTGCAATCAACAATATGTCATCCACATATACTTATCAGAAATGCTATAGTGCTCCCACTCACTTTCTTGCAACTACAAGTTTCTTGCAAACTTTGTATAAACCCAAAAGCTTTGATCACCTCATCGAAGCATATATTCCAACTCTGAGACGCTTGCCTGAGTCCATAGAAGGATCACTGGAGCTTGCATACCTTTTAGCATCCTTAGGATCGACAAAACCTTCTGGTTATATCACATACAACCTTTCCTCAAGGAAACCATTGAGGAACCGATGTTTTGACATCCATCTGCTAGATTTCATAATCGAAAAATGCAACAACTACTAACTTAATTCCAACAGACTTTAGCATCGCTACTGGTGAGAAATTTTCATCATAGTCAACTCCTTAAACTTGTCGGAAAATTCTTTGCGACATGTCGAGCTTTATAAATGGTGACATTTACCATCAGCATCTTTCTTCTTCTTAAAGGTCCATTTGTACTTAACGGCCTGGCATTCATCAGGCAAGTCTACCAAAGTACATACTTGGTTTTCATACATGGATCCTTTCTCGGATTTCAAGGCTCCTAGCCATTTGTTGGAATTCGGGCCCACCATTGCTTCTTCATAGCTCGTACACTCACTGTTGTCCAACAACATGACCTCCAAGACAGGATTGTCGTCCCACTTAGGGGCAGCATGTCTACTTGTCGACCTACGATGCTTGGTAGTAACTTGATCCGAAGCTTTATGATGATCATCATTCTCTTCCTTTTCACTTGGTGTAGGCACCGCAAAAACATCTTTCTACATCGTGCTACTCTCCAACTGAAGTGACAGTTCAACAACCTCATCAAGTTCTACTTCCCTTCCACTCAATTGTTTCAAAGGAAACTCTTTCTCGAGAAAGGACCTATTTTTAGAAACAAACACTCTGCCCTCCGATCTTAGATAGAAGGCATACCCAACTGTTTCCTTAGGGTATCCTATGAAGATGCACTATTCCACTTTGGGTTCGAGCTTATCATACATAAGTGTCGCATTCCTAAACTCTAAGAAATGACAACTTAGGTGTCTGCCAAACCATAATTCATATGGTGTCATGTCAACGATTTAGATAGTGCCCTATTTAAAGTGAATGTAGTTGTCTCTAATGCATAACCCCAAAATGATAGTGGAAAAACGATAAGGGACATCATAGTATGTACCATATCCAATAGAGCATGACTACGATGTTCGGACACACCATTACACGATGGTGTTCCAGGTGGCGTGAGTTGTGAAACAATTTTCACATTGTCTTAAGTTGCATACCAAACTCGTAGCTCAGATATTCACCTCCACGGTCATATTGTAGACATTTTATCTTCTTGTCACGATGATCTTAAACTTCACTCTAAATTTGCTTGAACTTTTCAAACATTTTAGACTTGTGCTTCATTAAGTATATATAGCCATACCTGATCACATCACGTGGGGACCCCAACTGATAAGTCGGAATCACCGAATGCACGTGTACAGTGATCCTAGAGATCAATGCTCACTGAACACACAGAAACTGAGTATCAAGAGTCTTACATCCTTGCATATCGTCTCACACAAATAAAGGCCAGCTAGGCCAAGTCTTACATAGATAGGGCCACAAGGGACAAACACTTAAACATAACAAACAACGGAAATCTTGGTCAAAGGCATGAACCCATGCCATCTGCCTTAAACCTACATGCATTCTGACTCGGAAGCATCCTAGTTCGCATGTTCATCACCAACGAACTCTTCACTGTATTCATGCTCTTACATGCCTGGCCAATTAAATAAAAAGTGGCAAGCCAATGAGTACTTCTAATGTCCTCGCAAGCAACCCATGTTGGAACAAGGCAATGACAATGCATGATATAACACTAAGTAGGTATTTTGTAGAAAGCTAATTTTGTATGCAATGACATGATCAAGTAACTTTGTAAGCATGCATCACTTGTTGGCTAATATCCATATGAACAAGTTATCGATATAATCATAAACAGGGGGGTTGGACATCTCATGTTTAGTCATCACGTCAAGTCATCTGACTTATCCCAAGTATCATCTCTGTGTCATCCACACACACCAAGTTTGCGAAAACATCTGGACATAGCTTAAGAAGTAACAACCAATTGTCCTTGACCATGGGCGCGGCTATTCGAATAGTTTTACACTCTGCAGAGGTTGGACGCTTTACCCACAAGACTCAGGGAACTTCCGTGTCATCCACAACCCGAGGTACATTACATACCCGAGGTAAGCACCCGAACAATGCCTTTCCCATGGCGATAATAAAAGAAGAGTCCACTCGATTGGTACACATGCCTCATGAAGTACATCCCATGGGCCTCGCTCCGGTTTGTATCATCCATGAAGGGACCAATGGTGTGTTCGGTGCTTGTGAAGACAACGCACGATCGCCCAGTCCGGTGTGACTCCGTGTCGAGAGTGACCAGTTGACTCTCGCCACTATTAATGCGGGCTCCTTGCTAGCACCAACCATAGTAATCAACAAGGCCCCGTCCCATAAGGGGTATCGTGGTCGCATATGTAAGGTTGGGACAGCCGACAAATCTTAAACCCTCCGTTTTCGAAAACACACACACACATCCTGCCTCGGTACACCAGTTCTTTCTCAAGTGGTTACCTAGCACATCATCATCATCACCCTCGGGCATTAGTGGCACCCGACGGGGTTTTCAAAAAATCTTTGAAATCATTTTGTTTCCATCACCATGCATATTCCTGTCCCACTTTGCGTAGAAGCTACTTAGCATCCTAACTACACCCACCCACATAACCCTCATAAGGAGGTAGGGTCATGCACGATGCAAGTGTCAACGGTAAAGTATCAGAGGCAACCCACCAAAGTGGTCACCACATCAACATGATCAACATCACAGAAATAAGTGCTATATGCCAGGCAAATAAAAGGATTCATAGTCATGGTCAAAGGGCAGCTTGCCTGGCTCAACAATTTCTTCGGCGTCTTCAAAGTCTTTGGGTCCAACTCCCTCATCAACACTGTAATCTATTGTCATGATAAAATAACAGTAATAATAAGAATCAACACAAAAATAGAGCACAAACTCTACTTCTAAAATGCTACCCTACTCTGATAAATACTACAAACTATTCTAAGAATATTTGTCTAGGGTTTAGGTAGGAAAAAGGTTTTTAAAACAATTTATAAAAGAGGCTAAAAATATTAAAACTAGGTTTTAATTAAATTCATTTCATAAAACATTCATACAAAAAGCACAAGTGGCACTGTTAAACTCTACAGAATATCATAAGATTTATGGTGGAAAAATATTGGGAAAATGATTTTTATTTAATCCTATGGGATTTTTCGAAAATCCCACAAAATAGAAAAAGAAAAGAAAAGGCCTCATCATCCTAGGCCATAAGTGGCCAGGAGCTAGGCCGGCTCAGTGGCCAGCCAGGCCAGGCGCGCTAGTGCCCCTGCGCGCGTCAGGTTTCAAACCTGACGGGCGGGGCCCAGTGGCCAGAGAGGGAGAGCAACGCGGAAGAATGAGGAGAGAGGCTGATAGGTGGGGGCCACCTATCAGGTCCTTCTCCCACCTCTAGACCGAGGAGGGGGGAGCTCACCGGCGGCGATGCATGGCACCGTGTGGGGAGGCACGAGAAGGAATGGGCTTAGGAGGCTACCGTTGATCTCTTGGAGGTTGAAGGAGCAGCGGGGGTGGCCGAAGTCATCGACGACGGGAAGTCCATGGCGGAGAGCTTCAAGAGGTGGTCGTCGGGGTTGTCTCGCACTGCAAAACGAAGGGGGAAAAGGGGAAAGCATCAGAGGAGCACTAGAGGCTCAATGGAGGAGGAAACGGGGCCGGAGGGGCCTGTACCCAGAGATCACCGGAGATCCAACGCGGCGGAGCTCCGGGTCGATCTGCACATAGGAACCTCGGGGGCTTGCTTAGGAGCTTGGGGTGATTGTTTGGGAGTGGGAGAGGGCTAGCAAAGGAGAGGGTGGTGCTCGGGGGTGGCTTATATAGCCTGCCCACGGTCCACCGAACGGTGGTGCGCCGGCGAGCTCGCAGCGCTCGCTAGAGGGCACGGGGGAGAGAGGGAGAGTGACTGGCGCATTGCTGGGGCACGTCCACGTCTAGGGGGTGAATAGGGAGAGTGACTGGGGCATTTTTGGGGCACGTCCACGTCTAAGGGATGAAGAGGAAGAGCGGGGGAACGCGCGCATGCGGGCGCATGCATTGGCCAGCTTGGGTGGTGCTTGGTACGCGTGAGAGGGGAGAGAAGGAGGAGGGGGATAGGAGGGAGACAGGTCCATGGCATGTCCCGGATGTCAAGGAACATCGACTGGGCGAGGGGTGCTGAAGGAGAGTTTGGCTCCCATTGCTTCTTGAAACTTTTTCCAGAACCTTGAGGTGAACTGGGTGCCTTGATCCGACGCAATCTCCTTTGGAACTCCATGAAGACTCACGATGCGGTTGATGTAGAGGTTTGTCAGTTGGCTTCCATCATAGGTGGTCTTGATGGGAATGAAGTGGGCTACCTTCGTCAGGTGATCGACAATGACCCAGATGGAATCATGTCCTTTGCTTGACCTGGGTAATTCGGTGATGAAGTCCATCCTGACTTTATCCCACTTCCACTCAGGCACTTTAAGAGGTTGAAATAGTCTAGCGGGTCACTGATGCTCAGCTTTGACTCTCTGGCATATGTCAACAAAGGTGCCTATTTCCCGTTTCATGCCATGCCACCAAAATCTTGCCTTGAGGTCTCGGTACATCTTGGTTCCTCCAGGATGAATGGAGTACAGAGTGTCATGAGCTTCTCGCAAGATCAAGTTCTTAAGATCTTGTTTGTTGGGTACGCATATCAGATTCCCAAACCATACAACTCGTTGTCCTTCCATTGAGAATCCTGAGGCCTTGCCTGCCTTGATCTTCCTCTTGATGCCTTCAATGCTCTTGTGTTCCTTCTGAGCTTCCTTAATGTCACCCATCAAGGTAGGCTATGCTTCGAGGTTGGTGAGGAATCCAGGTGCAACTAGTTCCAAGCCAAAGCTTGCAAGCTCTCCATACAGGGCGGGTAGCCTTTCCTTAATCATAGCATTCAGGGAACAAGCCTTTCTGCTTAAGGCGTCTGCTACTACGTTAGCCTTTCCGGGGTGGTATTGAACACTAAGGTCAAAATCTTTGATCAACTCCAACCATCTTTGTTGCCTCATGTTCAACTCCCTTTGGGTCAAAATATACTTCAAACTCTTGTGGCCTGTGTATATCTCACATCACTTCCCTAGAAGGTAATGTCACCATGTTTTCAAGGCGTGAACTACGGCTACCTACTCAAGATCATGAGTAGCGTAGTTCTCTTCATGAGGACGTAGTTGTCTGGATAGATATGCTTTGACTCTTCCTTCTTGCATCAGGACACCTCCAAGCCCGGTTCTCGAAGCATCACAATATATCACAAACTCCTTGTGAATATCGGGGGTGGCCAAAACTAGGGTTGTGGTCAGTCTCTTCTTGAGCTCCTGGAAGTTTTCTTCACACTTCGACATCCATTCAAACTTCTTGTCCTTCTTCGAAAGCTGAGTCATGGGTCGAGCAATGCTCAAGAACCCTTCGATGAACTTGCGGTAATACCCCGCGAGTCCAAGGAAACTCCTCACTTCCTTCACATTGGTTGGGGATTGCCATTCAGTCACGGCTTCAATCTTGGCAGTATCCACTAACAATCCTTCTGCAGTCAACACATGACCCAAGAATTCAACTTCATGCAGCCAGAATTCACACTTGCTGAATTTCTCCTAAAGCCGGTGCTCTCGAAGCTTGTGTAGGACCAATCTCAAGTGCTGCTCATGCTCTTCTTCAGACTTGGAGAAGACAAGTATGTCATCAATGAAGACGACAATAAACTTGTCCAAGTACTCCATGAAGACCTTGTTCATGAGGTACATGAAGTAGGCAGGGGCATTGGTTAACCTAAATTACATGACCATGTATTCATACAGGCCATACCGGGTTACAAATGCTGTCTTCGGAATGTCTTAGGGCGTGATCCTCAACTGGTAGTACCCAGGCCTGAGGTCGATCTTGGAAAACACCTTAGCTCCATTCAGCTCATCGAACAGGTCTTCAATCTTGGGCAGTGGGTACTTGTTATTTATTGTGATCTCATTGAGGGAACAGTAATCGACACACAGACGGATAGTTCCATCCCTTTTTGACACAAACACGCGATCCCCAAGGAGAGGCACTAGGGCGAATGAATCCTTTTATAAGCTGCTCTGTCAGTTGCTTCTTCAATTCAGCCAACTCTTCAGATCCCATTCTATAGTGCTTCTTATAGATGGGCCCTGACCCAGGCATTAGCTCAATGATGAACTCAATGTCGTGGTTAGGAGGCATCCTAGGCAGCTCATCAGGAAATACATCCGGGTATTCACATACCACTAGCACTTGATCCAACTCATTTCCTGACAAACAGTTAGCCTGAGGGGCTTGTGTGGAGGCAGGTTTGGGAACATACTTGACTTCCACTTCTTGGCTATTGGTCATGGTAACAATCATCTTGGCACAATCTAACAAGCCTTAGTTCTTGGTTATCCAGTCCATGCCTAGGATGACATCCAAACCCGACGATTCCAAAACTATGAGGTCTGCTAGGAAATCTACACCGTTGATGACAATCCCGAGTCCCTTACATCCTATCTTGGACTTCATAACTGAGCCTGGTGTTTGTATCAACATATGACTACCCAGGGGTGTAGGCTTCATGCCACTCTCTAGTGTAAACTTTTGAGTAACAAAAGAATGCAAAGCTCCACAATCAAACAATATTATTGCTGGGGTTGAGTTGACGAGGAACATACCCATTATGACGTCTAGGTCTTCCCGGGCTTCCTCTGCGGTGACGTGATTCACACGGCCCTTGCCATTGTTGGGCTGGTTGCGGGGAGCTGGGTTCCTTGGTAGCGTTCCATGGCCTTGACGGTGCATCTGGCTTCTTGTTGGGACAC
This sequence comes from Hordeum marinum, assembly GCA_022496015.1. NCBI lineage: Eukaryota > Viridiplantae > Streptophyta > Magnoliopsida > Poales > Poaceae > Hordeum > Hordeum marinum. Next base: position 258,941,493 of record CM039674.1, on the reverse strand, counting down.
AACCTAGAGATGTGTCCTGGCTGACCACATCCAAAGCAAGTGACTTGTCCAGGGTTGTTGTTGTAGTTCCCACCGTCATTGTTGTTATTGGGGTTCTTGTAAGATGGCAGGGATTGGCATACTACTGAGGCTGGTAGCTCGGGCGAGGCATAGGGGGTCTAGCCTGCTGTGGCTGATAGGTCGGCTTGGCTGGGGTTGGCTGCGAGGGACGAGGCTTCTGGTTGCTGGAACAACCCTTGCTAATCATATTGCGCTTGTGAGTGTCGTCTATGGCGCGACGCTTGTCTTCTAGCATGAGGGCCTTGTTCACCAGATCGAAGAAGGTCTGACAGTCGCAGACAATGAGCTGATATTGCAGGGTCTGCTGAAGTCCTTCCATGAAGCGTTCCATCTTGGTAGCCTCTGTGTTGAAATCTTCAGGTGCATATCGTGACATCAGGTTGAACTTTTGCAGGTACTCCTTGACAGAGCCACTTACTTGATTTAGCGCTCGGAATTCTCTCCTCTTGATAGCCATGATCCCAGAGGGAATGTGGGCGGTGCGGAATCCTTCCTTGAAGTTGTTCCAAGTGATCACTCGATCTCCTTGCATAACCTTGAATCCATCCCACCATGCTCTGGCGGTACCTCCAAGGCAGTGAGAGGCATACAACGCCCTCTCATGATCCTCATTGCAATTGACCATTGCAAGGAGGTCCTCGATGGTGCGGATCCAGTCGCCAGCATCCAAGGGTTCAGCAGTCTCGGTGAAGGTTGGGGGAGAATTCCTCATGAACTCATAAAGGGTGGAGTGGCCATTGCCGTTCCTGCCTTGTTGCTGGTTGTTCACAAGGACTTGAGCCATCTGTTGAATAGCAGCAATGTTGGCTTGGCGTTCCTCCTTTATAACTTGGAGAAACTAAGCAATGGTCATGTTCTCCGGTGGAGGTGGGGGCGGGGGAATGTCGCCTTATGGCTGCCCCTGGTGTCCTCCAGCCTGAGCAGTCCCACCAGCTCCCTATTGCTGGCTGGAGTTGCCGGCTTCAGGGTTGGTGAAGGAGCTGTTGCGGGTAGCAGTCACCATCCTGTTTGGAGCAACCAAGTCAAACAACTAGGATAGACAATAGGAAAAGCAACAATGGAAAAAGTGCGCCTAAGGGGGTTGGTCGAGTGTAAATGTGGTAAAACAAGGGTCGAAAGACCAACACATATATTAAGATAAGATAGGCGATGGAGTCGCTTACATGTTGCCTAAGGGAAAGGCATGACTTCATCGGATCACAAATAAAAATAAATAACAAGAACACATGGTTTCATATTAACCACTACACAGACTCGACTTTGCATGAGGGTTACATGATTGATCCTACCCTAGGGGTTTTTGGACTTAGGTGGTGGCATGCTCGGTCTCGTACTCACGCTCCTCTGGGTCGTCCTCCTGATCATCCTCTGGACGGGCATCGTCTCTGGTCGAGGGGGTCGGAGAACGAGGAGGTCCATCCCGATGATGCTTTGTCGGTCGGTTAGCAAAGAGCTCACGATACTCCTTTGCACTCATGCGACAATGACGTGGGGTGCATCTCTAGCTGGGGGTACTCCTCCTCGATAAGCGATAGCTGGTCATCCCTCGGGGGCTCCATCCTTCTTGATCCTGTGTGGCTTCGTCTAGGCTTGATGCAGTAGCTCTCGGGTGTGGTGAAGTTCCTCACAGAGCTTCACGGACTCCTTAATCAGGTTGTGAGCCAGACTGTCAGTGGAGAGGATGAAGTAGGTCTGGAACCTAAGTGATGTGCCATCCTCCTTAGATGGAATCAACGTCCAACTCTCGCCAAGATCATCCTTCCTAACAGGAAGGTAGCGAGTAGCTGTCTTGTCAGCCATCTCTGAAATGATGTCTCGAAGGTGTAGAAGTGCCTTGCGTGCAGCTGTATCGACTGCAAGTGCCATGGTGTCCATCTGTGGTCCTTCAAAGAACCAGCTAGTCGGGGAGTCATTTTCCTTCACAACCACATCCACGTGGTACTCCTTCATAACGACATCGACCCAGTGCTCCTGGTAGAGGTAAATGGGTGGTTGGCGAAATTGGCACTTCTTCAGGCTATCCTCAAGGAGTAGGGGAAAGCCGGATGTCAGGAAGGCTTCGGGTACGATGGCCATCTACAAAGGTTTGAAGGGAGGAGAGTCAATAGAGTGCTGTGTGAAGAATAGAAGAGGTAATAAGTGCAGAAACTCCTAAGTATAGGTGCTAGGTGTAGTTTTGAAATTGGTTTCATCCTAACTAATGTCCATGCTAATTAAGGGCTTCCTACAATCAGGATGGCTCTGATACTAACTCTGTGGGGACCCTGACTCATAAGTCGTGATCACTGAATGCATGTGTACAGTGATCCCAGAGATCAATGCTCACTAAACACACATAAGCTGAATAACAAGAGTCTTACATCCTTACATACTGTCTTACACAAATAAAGGCCTGATAGGCCAAGTCTTACATAGTGTCAGTGCAGTAGAGTTTTGGGCTCTCTAGTGCCCCTTACTCATGCACGGGCAGTAGTAGCCATCCTGGCAGCAAGGCCTAGCAGGGACTTACTAGATACCAACACAAGAAAATCAAGACTACCGGCAAGGTCTTGTTGGGAGGGCTATCGAAACCCCAGGCGAAGCAAGGCCCCGACAAGGCAAGGCCCTGGCAAGGCAAGGCCCGGCAAGGCGAAGCCCCGGCAAGACCCCGTCAATCCACCTGGACACGTGTCACAGTGTCGACGTTGGAGTGAGCTAAGCGGCGCCGATGGGACGGGCTCCCATCCCATCCCACTGATAGACAAAGATGCCTGACGGTGATTAAATGCGCCTGTCCTACTCCGTCAGTGTTAGGTATGATAGCACTCTAGCTCTGTACACCTCGTGTACGCATTGTACGCCACTGTTGGGATCCCCTTTACAGTATAAAAGGATGCCCAGGGCGATACGGTAGGGGACTTTTGGAATTTTTGGCTTTTGCACTTCAGGGACCCTCTAGCACACACGCATGGCAGTGGCTCGCAGCATCCCTGTAGCAAGAACCCTAAGAACACTATCAATACCACCAAGAAGGAGTAGGGTTTTACGCATCCGTGCAACCCGAACCTGGGTAAAGATCCCTGCGTGCTTTTCATCAGACCGGCTCTTTGCATGGCCTGCCCCTCGCCGAACTGAAAGGGATCTCCATGATCCCATAGGTGTTCGTTCCCCAAGAAATCTTTGGCGTGCCAGGTAGGGGGCACTTAGGTTGTGCGAACCCGTTATGGTAATCAGTGTGCCAATTCCCTCGCGCTCATCATCGCCATGGCTCCCAACAAGAGGGGCCCGACAACAGTTGGCCCATCCATGTCCGCCATCCATGTATCTACGCACACAGGAGAGGGCGTAGACGCGGGTGGAGGAGGAGGAGGCAGAGGTTCGGAACTTCCGCAACGCTCCGGTGATCAAGGCCAAACTAGCGGCAACGCTCGCCGCTGAGACACACATGATGGCAGCGGGAACCCCCATGCCCCTGGGTCTCAAGACGGAGCAGTGCCGCCTGTGGGTGGTACGACAAACTCCGGGGACGGAAGAGTATCCTCCAGGTCACCCACGCCGGCCCCTACGCCGTGCCCTGCTTAGGACGCGCACGGAGGGTCGCGCCAAGGCGCCCGCGATTCTCGATGTCCCCCGGGAAAGCTCCTGCACATCCTTCCCAACATGCTGGGGACCAGCTTGCTCACCAACATGCAGGCGGGAGTGGTGTGCCGACACGGGACCGTAAAGGTGCTCCTTCTAACATGGTTAGGAGTCAGAGCACCTCACGCTCCTTGCGCCTTTCGTTACCGACCACGTCGGACGAAGCGATGGTACGGGCACAGCTACTCCTAAAATTCCCGTCGACTACGGAGAAGCTCGATGAATGGAGAGCCACCATTTAGAGCCTCCTCAGCCTCGCGGATAAGTTTCGGTCCATCGAGCCGGCTCATGCAAGTGGAGAGAAGACCGGAGGCGGTGCGACCTCTGCACATTCTCCTCCACAACAACAGCGCCGGTCACCAACTCGACGGACCGACGCTCACGATGGCTACTTGATAGCATCGTCTGACCCATGGACACGTTGCGATCAACATCAAGTTCTTCGAGAACATGGCAAGGAAGATGCTCGAACTGTAATCGAGCGGCGGCGAGAAGCGTGCCTCCAGTTGGATAGGCATGCGGGGCCCACTATAGACAAGTCTGCGCCAGGGTATCCTGTCAGCCTACCTTACGAGGTGGGTTGTCCAGTGTTTACCCATGAGTTGCGGCAAGTCCAGTGGCCCAACTCTCGCAAGTTTAAGCCAAAAGTCCCGGAGAAATATGACGGCAAGTCTCATCTATCAGAATTCCTGAGCATCTACACCATTGTGGTGCAAGCTGCCGGGGGTCGCGATGACAAGATACTCGCCAACTACTTCTCGTTGGTGCTTAAGCCCAATGTTAGGTCGTGGTTGATGCACTTAACAGAGAGCTCAATCGCCTCCTAGACAGACTTGTGCCACGAGTTTGTTGGCGCCTTCACAGGAGGTCATCAAGCTCCTGGCCAAGAAAGTGATCTACACATCATCCCTCAGAAGGAGGGCGAAACTTTACGCAAGTACATCCAAAGGTTCAGCCACGTGTATCACAACATCCCAGACGTTCATCCCGTCGTTGTTATCAGCACGTTCCATTAGAACGTGCACAACCGCAGGATGCGGGAAGAGCTGGCGATGAACAGTTTCAGGAACGTCGCCGAGCTTTATGCTTTGGCAGACAAATGTGCTCGGGCTGAAGAAGGGAGGAGGCTCCCCGGTGAAGACGTCGGCGCAGGGGTCGACTTCAAAGATGAAGACACCGCTACCCCGGCAAAGAAGGGCCAGCGGCGGAACAAGAAGCACAAGGGCAAGACCGTGCTAGACGTCGAAGGATCCGGCAACCCCGACATCGCCAAGAAGGGCAAGGTTGATGACCACAGCAACGATGTTGCCAGGTGCGCCTCCTGCCATGCCCTGGCGGCTGTCGGCAAGCCAGAAGACTCCGACAAGGAGTATTGCAAGATCCATCGCACCAAGGGCCATGATCTCCAAGACTGCCAGCAAGTCGAGCACCTTTCCAAGAAGCAGAAGGCCGAGTACAAGAGGCGAGACAAGGAGAAGGGCCAGGATGGTGCCAAGGGGTCCGGCAAGAAGCGTGTTGGCCGAGGAGGTCACCGCGGCAAGCCCAAGCAACAAAAAGACCGGCCAGTCCGTGGCCGCGACAAGCAAGAGGGAGATGAAGATGGTGTCGAAGAGGACGAAGAGTCCAGTGAGCATGATTCAGAAGGCTACAGAGATGATGTGCATAGAAGGAGGATTCGCATCACATTCCTCTCACTGCCAACTTAAATAGTGGGCGCACGAGGTTAATGCGGCAGAGTCCTCTATCGATGCACAAAGACCTCTAAAGTGGTCCAAGACTCCTATCATGTTCGACGCTGAGGATCACCCTGATCGCATAACTGTGGTCGGGTGCTTGCCATTGTTGGTCTCGCCAACAATCCGCAACCTCAAGGTGACAAAGATGTTAGTCGACAGTGAGGCCAGCCTAAACCTGATCTCACCCGATGTCATTCAGAGGCTGCAAATTCTTGACGAAGATCTCGAGCCGACAGTCGCTTTCGAAGGGGTCAATTCGGGAAGGACTCGGCCGAAAGGAAAGGTCACGTTGCTAGTGATGTTTGGCAGTGACATCAATTTCATAATGAAGAAGATCGTTTTTTACGTCGCCAAGATCTTATTGTCATACAACGACATTCTTGGTCGCCTGGCACTGGCCAAGTTCAAGGCGGCCACTCATTTTCGCTTACAACATGCTGAAGATGCTCGGGCCAATGAGCGTCATCACCATTAACTCTGACAAGAAAAGCGCACTTATCTGCGCTGACCAACTCTACCGGTGGGCAGCTCCAGCACCTACCGCCAAGGCACTTGCTCCTGTCGCTGAAGCTCCTGGGGGAAAGAAGACCGACAACGCCTCTGGCGCACATTCCGGCAAGCGCGCCCCCTCGAGGTGCTATGCTCCCATTGACGATGTGCCAGAGAGCTCCACTGGCAAGAGCAAGAAGTCCAAAGCAGCTCCACCGGAGACCAAGAAGGTGCCAGACAAGGAGGATGGCACGGGGGGGGGGGGGGGCTTTCACCATAAGTTCCACCCTTGAAGACAAATAGGACAGCGCGCTCGTGACTTTCGTGCGGGCGAATGTCGATGTGTTTGCATGGCAACCATCTGATATCCCCGACATTCACAAGAAGGTGATTGAGCACCACCTCCCCATCGGTCCGCACGTGTGGCCTATCAAACAGAAGGTTCGAAAGCAAGCTTTGGAGCGGTAACAGTTTATTGCCGAAGAAATCAAGAAGTTAGAAGCAGTTGGCCTGATCATAGGAGTACTCCATGGTACATGGTTGTCCAATCCAGTCGTAGTGCGCAAGGCGAATGGGAAGTGGAGGCTATGCATTGATTTCACAGACATCAACAAGGCCTGCCCCAAAGATCCTTTTCCCTTGCCGCACATCGACCAGATTGTGGACTCCACTGCCGGCTGCGACTTATTGTCTTTCCTTGACGCCTGTTCAGGCTATCATCAAATTTTCATGGCCAAATAAGACGAGGAGAAGCCCACATTTATCACCCCATGTGGTACGTATTGCTTCCTGCGTATGCCTTTCGGGTTGAAAAATGTTGGTTCTACCTTTGCAAGAGCGGTCCAGATTGGTTTTGAGCCCTAGCTACATAGAAATATGGAAGCTTACATGGACGATACAGTGGTCAAAACCAAGGATAAGGCCACACTCATATCAGACCTAGAAGAAACATTTGCAAATCTGCGCAAGATCAACATGATGCTCAACCCTAAGAAATGTGTGTTCGGTGACCCATCCGGCAAGCTTCTCGGGTTCTTTGTATCTCAACGAGGAATCAAAGAAAATCCCGACAAGATCAAAGCAATTGAGCAAATTGGAGCACCAAGATGAGTCAAAGACGTGCGACGCCTTGCCGGCTGTGTTGCTGCTCTGAGTAGGTTCATCTCAAAATCTACTGAGCAAGCCTTGTCCTTTTTCAAAATCTTAAAGAAGGCATGTCCAATGAAATGGACTCCAAAAGCGGAGGCAGCGCTGCAGGATTTGAAGAAGTACCTTTCCTCTCAGCCAGTGCTAGTCTCGCCAAAACCACAAGAGCCGTTGCTGCTGTATCTGGCGGCACCAAATCAAGTGGTGAGTGCTACACTAGTGGCTGAAAGAGAAGTTGACAAAGAAGCAGCGGCAACGGTAGGACCACCAAGCAACGAGCCAATACCTTCCCCGGCAGAGTCTGGTGCCGGTGAAGGAGGATCTACGCAGTTGAATGAAGCAATTCCGAAGAAAAGGTGGTGCGGTGACCAGTTTATTTTGTCAGCTCCTTGTTGCAGGGGGCTAGATCAAGGTATTTTGGCGTGCAAAAGTTGCTCTTCGGCCTTCTTATGGCCTCGAGGAAGCTGCATCATTACTTTCAAGCACATGAGATCACCATTGTCACCCGCTTCCCACTATAGTGGATATTGTGGAACCCAGAAGCTACCGGCAGGATTGTGGAGTGGGCTTTGGAACTATCAAGCTTTGGTCTTAAGTTTGAAAGCACTTCGACCATTCAGAGCAGGGCCTTGGCGGATTTCATTGTAGAATGGACCCCAACGCCCGATGAAGAGATTCCAGAGTCAACTCTCCCCGGCAAGGAAACCGATCGAGAATGGATCATGTATTTTGATGGAGTTTTGTCGCTGCAAGGCACTGGTGTCAGGGTGCTGCTTGTCGCACCCACCAGAGAGCACCTCAGATATGTGGTCCAGATGCACTATCCCCAGGAAAGATCAACAAACAACAGTGCTGAGTATGAAGGACTACTTGCCGGTCTTAGGATCGCGATAGACCTTGGGAATAAGAAACTTATTTTCACATGTGATTCTCAACTTGTCGTCAGGCAAGTGAACAAAGATTACCAGGGCCCGTTGAAGGAAGCTTATGTAGAAGAAGTCAGGAAGTTGGAAGAACGTTTTGACGGCCTGCAAATGGAGCACGTTCCACGTGCAGAGAACAACGTTGTCGATGGCCTATCAAAGTGTGTTGCCCTTAAGTTACCTGTGGAACCAGGAACTTTCGTGCTCCAACTAACTCAACCCTTCATGACACCATCAACTGGACAAGAGAAGAGACGAAAGTTAAGTGCCGGGAAGTATTTCCCACCAGAGCTCCCTGAAGCTGGTGGCGGGAAGGTTGCCAGAGGGAACGGCAGGCTTGTCGGTGAGTACTATGCTCTGGCAGGGCCCCCCGCTCTTGTCATAGAAGCATATGCTCCCGCCAGGCTTGCTGGGGCGCAATAGACTCCGACAGGTCGTCAGGCCCTTGCTATCGAGAAAAATGTTACCCCGGCGGAGGATACGCCTTTGGTCCTTGCTGTTGAGCCATAGGCTCCGGCATGGGCGCAACACATTGTCCATTTCCTTCAGATAGGAGAACTTCTCGAGGAACAAGAAGAAGCAAAGAGAGTAGCCCGCCGGTCTAATATGTACCAGTTCATAGACAACATCTTGTACAAAAAAGACCGAAGGGTGTGGAATTCAAATACATTTCCCAGGAAGATGGACTAGAGCTTTTGGCAGACATACATGGAGGCATATGTGGCTCCCACATAGGATCAAGAGCCCTTGCCGGGAAAGCATCCCGGCAAGGCTTCTTTTGGCCCATCGCCCTCCAAGATGCAACGGCATTGGTAACCAAGTGTGAGGCATGCCAGTTTCATTCGAAGATACTACATCAACCAGCTCAAGTACTTCAAACGATCCCTCTCTCCTGGCCATTTTTGGCCTGGGGGCTTGACATCTTGGGCCCCTTTCCCTGCGCTGTCGGGGGCTTTGAGTACTTGTACGTTGCAATCGACAAGTTCACAAAGTGGCCGTAAGTGGAAGCAGTGAGAAAGGTGACAGCACAGTCAGCCGTCAAGTTCTTTAAGGGACTAGTTTGCCACTTTGGTGTTCCCACCAGGATCATCACTGACAACGGCACACAGTTCACGAGTTGCACCTTCATGTAGTATGTCCAAGACCTTGGTAGCAAAATCTGTTTTGCTTCCGTTGCCTACCCGAGGAGCAACGGCCAAGCGGAGAGGGCTAATGCTAAAGTGCTGTGAGGCCTCAAGACAAGAAATTTTGATAGGATGCACAAGTGCGGAAGGAACTGGATTGATGAGTTGCCGATGGTTCTTTGGTCAATCAGAACGACACCAAATCGAGCTACTGGCCAGACACCCTTCTCCCATGTCTATGGGGTGGAGGCAGTTCTCCCCACGAAATTCATGTATGGGTCGCCTCGAGTGCTTACTTATGATGAGCTTGACAAGAGCAGTTGTGGCAAGTGGATGCGATGCTCCTTGAGGAAGACCGTCTTCAGGCTGCTATGAGAGTTGCACGCTACTAGCAAGCTTTGCATTGCTACCACATCCGCAAAGTTAATGCCAGAAGTCTTGAGGAAGGCGACCTTGTTCTTCGACGGGTTCAGTCCGCCAAGAATTCTAGCAAGCTGATGCCAGAGTGAGAAAGCCCTTATCGGGTAGTACGAGTCACCAGGCCTAGCGTAGTCCGCCTGGAGATCGAAGGTGGCATCCTAGTGAGCAACTCCTGGAATATCGAACATCTTCGACAGTTCTGCCCATGAGGCACGGTTGTCGCCCCCCCCCCCCCCCCCCCCGACAACCACCTTTTGTAAAAGTCTTTCTGGTGAAGCATGTAATCCTTGATACAAAGCCAGGCTCGGACCCTGTGCGTAGTGAAATAAAGACAAGTGTTCCGCAATCCTTTTCGATTCTCATGTTTACTTACGTGCATGTTTGTCTGAAGTGTTGCATTGCACTTAATCCCGGCAAGGACTAACGGACTGCCAACGTTCCATATCCATATTTTCTCTTCTTTCTTTTTCTCAAAGGATAGAAGGACTCCTGGCGTGCAGCTTTGCCGGGGGGAATGATGGTACGGATACCTATGAGTGACGTCCCAAAAAAACTTGCCAGAGGGAGCACGGCAACGAAAGATAGGTTGCAAAAACCCCATGTAAATTCTTGCCGTAAGATTATTTTCCTTGGGCGATCTCGACTTCTGTATGGAAAACCTCCATGCAGAGGAACCTTGTTGCGATTGGTTGCGCCCCTATTCTGTTTCGAGTCTGATGAACATCCTAGATGACCGCACTGGAAGCACCAGGGTCTCTTGCCGGCAGCAATTTCACCAGCAGGCTGCTAAAGTCCCACACCTAGCGCTCGTAGCAGAGATATGCACGCAGAAAAGTTTCCAATCAAGCGTAGGGTGAACACATATAGGGAGAAATCAAGCAAGGGAGATTACATAACGATTGTTCAAAACATAACAAGCAATATTACATTGGCCTTGCCGAGGTTCTAACATAAAATAAATTGTTTTTGGATGGCGAGGAGTGAGGCAGCTAATCCCGGCGATCGCCTTCGACCCGTTTGACCTGGCTACCAGCTCAACGATGGGCGCAACAAGTTCCTCGAGCGCCTTGACGTCTGTGTCCTTCAACAAGTGGTTAAGGACGTTGGTGAGGTGGATGTTGGGGTTCTTATACGCCACCTTGACGAGCACCTTGCGGAGGACGGCCTAGCAGAGCTTACGCGATTCACTGGCCAAGTGGGATGCCCGGTCGGAGTGGAGCTGCTCCTAGGGCTCCAAGCATGCTGTCAAAGAACATGGTCACCTTGGTGCTTGTGGACACCCCGGCGTCAGGAGAATATGTGGGGCCTTCTAGGCCCATGGCGGTTAGCCGCTCGGCAAGCCTCTCTGCGACATCGACGAGCTGTTCGGTCCAGATCTCCACTCCACGCACATAGTCATTGTGGGCGATGGTGGCGCTCTCGACCCGCTCCTTCTTGTTGTTGAGATCCCTGGCCAAGGACCTCTCTTGGGCCTTTGTACTCTCGAGGGTCCCGGTCAGCGTGACCAGCTTCAGATTCAGGTCGTTGATGGACTCCTTGGCCAAAGAGAGTTGCTTGGTCCTGTCAGAAATGGCGACCTGTGTCTCCATCAAGCTGGCGACGGCCTTGTCACTTTCAGCCTCAAGCAACGAGACCTCCTTGCCGAGATCTTCAAGATCGGCCTCTAGTTTCTTCACTCGCTCCTCTTGCAAGTTCTTGGCGGCCTCGGTAGCTTCAACCGCGTCTGCAGCCCTCTTTAGCTTGATGGCGTGGTCCACGGTTAGGGCCTCGAGCGCCTCCTTATGCTTCTGCTCTAGCTCCTGGGTCTGCCACGCGACAAGATCCTCGAGCTCCACTTCCTTGTCGTGGAGCTTCCTGGCAAGTGCCTTCTCCCGAGCGGTGAGGTCCTCCTCATGGGCATCAAGCAGGATACGACACTCCGTCAAGCGAGCATCCTCTGTGGCAGCCCATTGTTTGGCCTCTTCCTATGCCTGCTCGGCATCGGACTGTTGCATGAAGAGTTGGCTCCAGCCCTGACTCAGTTGCATCTGTCCAGTCTTCAAGTTGTGGGAGGCTTGGGCAAACCAGGCCTGGGTTTCCCCGACACACTCCTGGAAGCTGGCCTCTGCCGCTTCCATGACTGCCGCCCTGGAGTCCAGCTTCTCCTTCCGGGCACGGTGGAGCGCTCAAAGCATCTAGAAGTTGTCACTCGTAGCCTAGAGGAGCTTCTCCTCTTGAGATTTGCTATCGGAGCATGGCTCTTCAACGATGTCATGTCCGGAAGCACTGATGGCTTCCTCAACAAGAACTCCCCCTTTAGGTGGCACCCTAGTGCTTGCCGTGCCAGGGTTTTTGACAAACATGTTGTCGCCGACCTTGAAGTATCTGCTCGATGAAGGGGCTTCAGGAGGAGGCAACTGGTCCTCGACGACCGCCTCCCCGGTAGCTGGGGTCTTAGTGGTCGGCGTAGCGTTTGGCGCTCTTGCGATAGGGATGCCGTCAGTACAACCACTGGCGTCCCCACCGACCTTCTCGATAGACTTCTTGGCGGCCTCCTCCTTCTATGCAGCCTTGGCGGCCTCGGCGCACGCAGCCTCAGTGGCAGCGTTCTTGGCAGCTTCGGCAGCCTCAGCGGCAGCACCCTTGGCGGCCTCCTCGGTAGCGATCTTGTCGGCCTCGGCGGCGGCGGCCCTGGCAGTCTCCTCTATGACGGTGTCGACGTCCATGCCCTTCGTCGAGGGAACGTTTGGAGGCCAAGAAAACAAGCCAAACAAAGTTTAGGTGGAAGTTCAAGAAGACAAAAAAGAGAAAGAGAGACGAACATAACAAAGAATATCTGCACCGACAACGGTCGCCGGCGAAGACCTGCCGGTGCCTGTACTTGCTGGCTCCCCCTCGTCGCGGTAAAGCACGCTGGAGGAGGCCCTTTCTGGGGACCCGTACCTGGGTAGCATAGACGACGGGGGCGGCGTGTCTGGGATGGTTTCTGGTGGTTCTCTCTGCCGCCATCTTCCGCCTACACGTCTAGTGATGTCAGCAGTAAAGATGCACACCCCGGCACTTGCCATCGGGAAGTGAGTGATGGGCTCACACTGGGGGCTCCTTCGGGGACTGAGTCGAGGGCTGTGACATGGGCTAGCCTCCGGGCTGGCAGCGGTCGTCCTTGGTGTGCCTAAGGCGCTTACCGACGACTCCTCGGTCGTCGAGGTCCTCGTCCTCTTCGCTACCCATTGTGACGGTGTTTCCGCGTCCCTACAGAAGCAAACCAAAGCAAACCAAATGAGTAAAGTAAAACCCAGAAATTGGAAAAAGTGAAAGATGTAGCAGGACTCTTACTCCTCATCTTCTTCCCTGAGCTAAGGGCAGAAAGGTCGAATGCGACCTTTGTCATGGTGCCCGTGGGAGGAGGTGGAGGGGTTCTCCTGGGTCGCTTGGCCGCGGCAGGCGTGGGTAGCCGATGAGTTTCTTGCCGCCGCGCGGCCTTGCCGGCCGCCCCCTTGCTGGAGGCTGTGCTGCTCGAAGATGCTTGGTGGACGGGGAGCCCGGTGGCAGCGCTCCGGAGGATGTGCCTTTTTGCTTGCACAAGGGATGAAGCCTCCTCGGACTGCTCCTCCTCAGCTGCGTCTTCGGCAGAACAGCCCCGGGCGGACGTGCCCCGTTGCTCCCCGACAATCCCGCCCTGTCCAGCAAGGCCTTCGTCCGGCAATGTTTCCCCTTCGCCGGCTTCGTCTTCCAAGAAGCTAGCACTGCCGGCCTTCACGGCAAGATCCGCTTCCTCCGCCCTGCTGGCGATGTACGCCAACTCCTCCTCGGTGGTGTCACGGACGAGGCCCTCTTCCCCGCGGATGGCCCTTTCCACCTGATTATCGAAGAATTCTTGCACCTGCTCGACGGGCAGCTCGATCCAAGACGTGTTGAGGCTATGGGCGTCGAACACCGGCATCATGGCGATGATTCTCCCTAGGGCGGCATTGTTGCATAGGGGGACTATGCCTGCCGGTAGCTCATGTACCGGGGCACTCTTGAACAGCTTCTGGCAGAGGGTCCCATGCTGCATAATGCTCAGGTTGTCATTCAGCCCGGGGTGCAATATCATGATATCCGCCGCGTTACGGAAATCCGAAGCCGGCCTCCCCCTATTCTGCAGGGGAGCGATGCGCTGGCAAAGGAAATCGGTACCTATCATCTCTATAGAAAGTCCGGCATCCCTGAGGCGGAGGATCCTGGTGGTTGCAACTATAAGTTTCTCATCGTCAGGGTCGACAGCACCCCAGTCCTCGCCGTGCACCATTTTGGCCTGTCGTGGCAAATAGAAGGATATGACCTTCTCCTCCCGAATCCAGCACCATCTGCCCCGCCACTCGTTCCACCTATCATAGTAGGCCCCATCAGGTTAGACCTCCTTGGTTCCTGGCCTTGGAATCCAAGTGACGGCACCGGAAAGGGCTCTGCCTGGTTGGATGTGGGGGGAAAAGTAGTGCCTGAAAAGAGCGGTGTTGGGGACTACTCCGGCAAAGTTTTCGCAGAGGTGGGCGAAAACTTCCATGGACATCATGGCATTCGGCGTGAAATCCAAGAGACGGAAGCCATAGGTGAACATGAGGTCGATGAAGAAGTCCAAAAAGGGGGGACAGAGCCCACAGTAAAAGTAATAGGCGAAGAAAGGGTATTTGCCTGGGCCGTCCCCGAGGGGCCTAGAGTCACGTAGGTGGCGGGATGCGTCATCGTCCTCGTTGCCCACATCCACCGGTATTGCTTCTTCAAGACGTCCAAACTGAGCCCTCGCGGAAATACAACGTGCTCCTTCTGCATCCTCACCATCTTGTTCTTCGAGACAACCTCTGTTTCCTTGCCCTTGCTAGCTTTGGGCGGCATGGGGGCGACGAACGTGGGGGCTAAGAACGAAGAGAGAGTAGTGGCGTGGATAGGAGGGAGGGGCTCTGTTTCGGGCTTGAGGAAGAAGACAAAGGCGATTCTCAGATTGGGGAAGGCGAGAGGTAAATGAGCAGCGCCTCTGCAATTTACTCTTTTATGGGGAAGGCGCGGGGCAGTCTCTTTACTAAAATAAGCTAACATAGAAATGTTTCGCGGGCGCGCTGCTGTAACGGCTGCGCCGCACACGTATCCCATGTCCCAATTTCAATGGGCATCATGGGGAAGCGCAGCAAGCATAATGATCACAACTGCAAGGTCCTGCCACGCGTGCATGTGCACTAATTGGGCCTAGCCCAACAGCGTCTCGCAACGTGTGTGGCCTAGGCCCGGGGACTCCAATTAGTGTACTAGTGTTTTGGGCTCTCTAGTGCCCCTTACTCGTGCACGAGCAGTAGTAGCCATCCTGGAAGCAAGGCCCAACAGGGACTTGCCAAATACCAGCACAGGAAAATCAAGACTACCTATCGAACCCCCAGGCGAAGCAAGGCCCCGACAAGGCAAGGCCCCGGCAAGGCAAGGCCCAGGCAAGGCGAAGCCCTGACAAGACCCCGCCAGTGCATAGGGCAGGTGTCAATCCACCTGGACGCATGTCGCAGCGTCGACGTTGGAGGGAGCTAAGCGGCGTCGATGGGACAGGCTCCCATCCCATCCCACTAACGGACAGAGATGCCTGGCGGTGCATTAAATGCGCCTGTCCTACTCCGTCAATGTTAGGTATGATAGCACTGTAGCTCTGTACACCCCATGTACGCACTGTACGCCACTATTGGGATCCCCTTTAGAGTATAAAAGGAGGCCCAGGGCGATACGGTAGAGGACTTTTGGACTTTTCAGCTTTTGCACTTTCAGGGACCCTCTAGCGCACACGCGTGGCAATGGCTCGAAGCATCCCTGTAGAAAAAACCCTAAGAACACTGTCAATACCACAAAGCAGGAGTAGGGTTTTACACATCCGTGCGGCCTGAACCTGGGTAAAGATACCCGCGTGCTTTTCATGAGACCGGCTCTTTGCACGACCTGCCTCCCACCGAACCGAAAGGGATCCCCATGATCCCATAGGTGTTCATTCCCCACGACACATAGATAGGGCCACAAGGGCCAAACACTTAAACATAAGAAACAACAAAAATCTCGGTTGAAGGCGTGAACCCATCCCATCTGCCTTAAACCTACATGCATTCTGACTGGGAAGCGTCCTAGTCCGCATGTTCGTCACCAACGAACTCTTCACCATATTCCGGCTCTTCCATGCCTGGACAATTAAATGACCAGTGGCAAGCCAATGAGTATTTTGAATGTAATCGCAAGCAACCCATGTTGGAACATGGAAATAACAATGCATGATATAACACTAAGTAGGTATTTTGTAGAAAGCTAATTTTGAATGCAATGATATGATCAAGTAACTTTGTAAGCATGCATCAACTGTTGGCCAATATCCATATGAACAAGTTACACATATCATCATAAACAGGGGGTTGAACATCTCATGTTCAGTCATCACGTCAAGTCATCTGATTTATCTCAAGTATCATCTCTATGTCATCCACACACACACACACACACACCAAGTTTGCAAAAACATCTGGACGTAGCTTAAGCAGCAGCACCCAACTGTCCTTGACCGTGGACGTGGCTATTCGAATAGTTTTACACTCTGCATAGGTTGCACGCTTTACTCACAAGACTCGGAGAACTTCCATGTCATCCATGACCTGCGGTACATTACAAACCCGAGGTAAGCACCCGAACAATGCCTTTCCCATGGCGATACTAAACAAAGAGTCCACTCGATTGGTACACAACCCTCATGAAGTACATCCCATGAGCCTCGCTCCAGATCGTACCATCCATGAAGGGACCAACTGTGTGCCCGATGCCTGTGAAGACAGCGCATGAACGCCCATTCCAGTCCGACCTCATCTCGAGAGTGACCACTTCACTCTCGCCACTAGTAATGCGGGCTCCTTGCTAGCACCAACCATAGTAATCAACAAGGCCCCGTCCCATAAGGGGTATCGTGGTCGCACATGTAAGGTTGGGACGGTCGACAAATCTTAAACCCTCCATTTTCGAAAACACACACACATCCAGCCATGGTACACCACTTCTTTCTCAAGTGGTTACCTAGCACATAGTCATCATCACCCTCGGGCATTTGTGGCATCTGACGGGGTTTTCGAAAAATCTTTGAAATCATTTTGTTTCCATCACCATGCATATTCCCGTCCCACTTTGCGTAGCAACTACTTAGCAACCTAACTACACCCACCCACATAACACTCATAAGGAGGTAGGGTCATGCATGATACAAGTGTCAATGGTAAAGTATCGGAGGCAACCCACCGAAGTGGTCACCACATCAACATGATCAACATCACGGAAATAAGTGTTATATGCCATGCAAATAAAAGGATTCATAGTCATGGTCAAAGGGTTGCTTGCCTGGCTCAACAAATTCTTTGGGGTCTTCAAAATCTTCGGGTCCAACTCCCTCATCAACAGCGTAATCTGTTGTCGCGATAAAATAACGGTAATAATAAAAATCAACACAAAAACATAGCACAAACGCTACTTCTAAAATGCTACCCTACTCTGATAAATAATACAAACTTTTCTAAGAATATTTGTCTAGGATTTTGGTAGGAAAAAGGTTTTTTAAACTATTTATAACAATGGCTAAAAATAATAAAAACTAGGTTTTAATGAAAATTATTTCATAAAACATTCATACAAAAAGCACAAGTGGCACTGTTAAATTCTACAGAATATCATAAGATTTATGGTGGAAAAATACTGGGAAAAGGATTTTTATTTAATCCTGTGGGACTTTTGGAAAATCCCACAAAATATAAAAAGAAAAGAAAAGGCTTGAGCATCCTGGGCCAGAAGCGGCCAAGAGCTAGGCCGGCCTAGTGGCCAGCCAGGCCAGGCGCGCTGGTGCCCCCGCGCGCGTCAGGTTTCAAACCTGACGGGTAGGGCCCAATGGCCAGCGAGGGAGAGCGACGCGGAAGAGAGAGATGAGAGGCCGACAGGTGGCGGCCACATGTCAATTCCTTCTCCCACCTCTGGACCGAGGACAGGGGTGCTCACCAGCGACGATGCACGGCACTGCGAGGGGAGGCAGGAGCGGGAATGGGCTCGGGAGGCTGCCACCGATCTCCTGGAGGTTGAAGGAGCGGCGGGGGTGGCCGGAGTCGCCGGCAACGGGAAGGCCGCGACGGAGGGCTTTGGGAGGTGGTCGTCGGGGTCGTCTCACACTGTAAAACAAACGGGGAAAAAGGGGAAAAGCATCAGAGGAGTACTAGAGGCTCGATGGAGGAGGAAACAAGGGCAAAGGGGGCATGTACCCAAAGATCACCGGAGATCGGACGCAACGGAGCTTCGGGTTGATCTGCGCACAGGAACATTGAGGGCTTGCTTGGGAGCTTGTGATGGTCGTTTGGGAGTGAGAGAGGGCCATAGAGGAGAGGGTGGAGCTCGAGTGTGGCTTATATAGCCTGCCCATGGTCCACCGAACGGTGGTGCGCCGGCGAGCTTGCAGCGCTCACTGGAGGGCATGGGGAGAGAGGGAGAGTGTCTAGGGCATTGCTGGGGCACGTCCACGACTAGGGGATGAAGAGGGAGTGCAGGGGAACGCGCGCGTGCGAGCGTATGCATTGGCCGGTTCGGGCGGTGCTTGGTACACACGAGAGGGGAGAGAAGGAGGAGGGGGGTAGGAGGGATACATGTCCATGGCATGTCCCAGAAGTTGAGGCGCATTGACTGGCGCGAGGGGGAGGCCCGAGGTGACTGGGCTTGGGCAGGAGAGAGAGGTCAACTCTCTCGAGCGTGGCTACATGCTCCAAAGCACGACTTTGGCTGTCATGATGAGGCTTCGGTGTGCTCTGACGCGTCCACTAAGAGAGAGAAGTGAGAAAGGAGAGACAGATGATGTCTAGGGAGGGAAAGGGGTCTTTTACTCCATGCACTCATGCTCTGTGGCACAAGGAACTTTATTGGAGGTAAAACACATCAGTAAGGGACTATGGTAAAATTTTGGAGGCAAGGAGAATAGCAGAAGGAGGTATAACAAGGTCTTTTACACGATATGCAAAAGTGTTTGATGATGTTTTAGACAAGCAAATGTGGTTAGCTTGACTTGAGATTTGGCAGGGTGAGAGGGTGGTTAGAATTAGGGTTGATCACCAAGTTTAAACTTAATTGATGAAAGTTCCCAATGTAACTTTGGTAAACCCTAGAATTTGGTAGAATCAGATTTCTGTAGATCCAAGCATGCATTTCCATTCTCCTTGATGCACAACTTTGTGTAGCATCCTTATTTGGGAAATGGAACATGCCCACAAAGTTTGGGGTCAATAGGAGTTACTTCACAATGTAAAGTTGTTCAAATTTGGATCTGCACAGGTATGGTTTTGGAATATTTTGGTGAATCAAATAAATTGGGATTGAGATGAAACTTGCAATACCATCATATATAACATGAGTGACTGTAGTGACCCGACCTGAAAGGTCAAATCTCCGGTGTTTCCGTACCATCCCAAGATCATGCTGGTACACACACGGTACATCAAAGTATATATCAAAGGGAAATCACACAACATTATATTAATCGAAATCTCATATCGAGTCCTTTATTACAATAAAGATTACAATAAAGTGGCTGAAGGCCAACTCACGAGAATATCTAAATCTTGCGGAAGCGTCGAAGGTAGATGAGTCCATCTGACTCCAAGGGCATCTCATCGAGCGTAGAACGTGTCCTCACTCCTGGTCGGAAAATTACTCTGCAACATGATACGTTGCAGCCGTGTAGGTCAGCATATGGAATATGCCAGCAAAGTCACAAGAGAGGGGTGAAAAGATAATCATCTAATCTACATGCTTATATGGCAGGTGGGGTGGTAAGTTTTTGCGTAAAGCCAATTTTTCCTACATCAAGAGAGGGGTAAGCAAAAATTATTACTAAGTTGGTTGATTAATGAAATGGTTCCACCAACCAATTCTCATACCCAAGTTATTAATACCCACATCATCATATTAATTGTGTTGAGAGTTCCGGAGGTTTCAGTTCCTTTGGCTCAAGTCGTCCATGACCGTGGACACGGCTAATCGATTTGGTTTGAGTACTCTGCAGAGTTTTGCACACGTTCCCCACAAGATTTGGTCGCCTCCGTTTGATTTCTCGCACTTCAGGGTGTTTGAGAAATGGATGACCAAAACATGGTCTTCCAAAGGGTTTCCCTGCGACTCTGTCGGTGCCCATCCTTTCCTATCGTTCTTCTACATCTCGTAGCACCGCCTGTCCAGGCTCACCACGATATCCAACCAAGCCAGAGCCCATAATGACTTGTGGCTGTGCAGGTAAGCCTTGGGTCTTGAAGCATCCATCCATCTCTTTGTGCCTGGGTGGATCTTTCCGCGTGAATACTGGCCATCTCCAGCATCACCTAGGCAAATCCACTGGTTTCTCCAGGGTGTCGTTCAACCATCATCCACCCAGAGATATGTTGAAAACTCGGAGTCTTGAATTCTTGATCATTATGTAGGTCTTGAAATTATTAGCTCTCTCAACTCTCATGAATCACACAACCAACCCCGTCTACTAATAGCATAGCAAAAAGTAAAACAACGTTTCCCGGGCCAATGTGTCAAGGGTTGAGAGGGATCCTACCACATGATACTACAACAAGTAACCAAGTTTCCAATTACCTACTTTGCATGCAATTGGGGGGGAATGGTAGAACTAATGCAATAAAACATGGGTAAAGATGATCAAAGTGACTTGCCTGATTGATGATCTTCGTACGTGAGTGACTCTAGGTAACAAGCTTCGCACTCTGGATAATCTAACGAAGCAACCAAGAGCACTCAATAAGAATACAACAAAATAATGTAACTCACAAAGTCAGCAAGGAAATAGTAAACAATCAAGACAAACAATGCATAATCACAAGCAAGAAAACACACAAAGTTTTGTTTTCTAAAAAAAATGATTGTTAAAACACTACTAACATAATGAAACCATTTGTATTAACCAAAACAATAGTTGACAGCAAGAAAACAATAAAATATTTTATTAATAACATAATTGAATTCCTTAAAGTTTGTTGGGAAAACTTTAGTAAAGTTTTTAAAAGTTTTGATAAACACTATATGAAACAACTATAGTTTTACTAACAAAAGAGCAAAACAAAACTTATTATTTATTAACAAAACATGTTCTTAACAGGAAAGAATTTACAAATAAACTTGTCTTAGAAAACAGAATTAAATTATATAAAACTTTGTTGAAAGAAAAACTATTACTAACTAATTGTTGTAATCAAATTAAACCTATTTGAAAAGAAGTTGTGATTCCTATATTAACAAAGAAATAAACTAAACAATTTTATATTTTTATTAACAGTAAGTAAAACACTAAATGTTCAAGCAACAGAACCTACTAAATCAAATTAAAACTAAATCTAATTGAAACTAACTAAAACTAAGTAAATAAAACTATACTATAATACTAGGCAGATTCTGTTTATAGCTAAAACACTAATCAAAATCATTCTAAAAATCCTCAAACTAAGCAATCTTCTAGTCCTAACTAATACCAAGCAGTAGCAAAAAGATTCATATCAAAATCTATTTTTAAACTCTAGTTATCCAGATTTGAATGATTTGAGCAAATTTGATTCAATTCAAATTTAATAGTTCAAATTTAAAATTTAAACGTACAGGGTGAAACTACATGAAAAATGTGAGCTACTGAAAAAAGAATCAACTCAAAACATTAAAAAGATTAAAAGATATAAACAAAACAAATTTGGAATGCAATCTGTTTTCTGAAAAACAAAACCAAAAAAAAAAACTAACGGTCGGCCAGGGGCTACGTGGCGACCTGTGAGTGGCTAGGCTAGTGGGCCCACGGGTGGTTACGGGCGGTTGACCGATCCTAAGAGGATACCGGTTCGCGAAATAAAAACGTTCTAATCTTGGCCATCGGATCTAGATCGGAGGGATGGGAGGGCTCACAGTGTAAAGGTCGCCGACGTTGGAGTGCTCCGGCGAGTCCGAAGCGGTGAGGTCGTCAAGGAGGTCACTCCGATGGTTGAGGAGGTCGTTGGTGAGGTCCATATGACGGCGGCGATTGTCCGGAGTCGAGTGGTGGCGTCGGACGGAGCTGAGGGCGAGGGAGTCGACGGCCAGGAGCTCGGGGAAGGTCCGGTCAGAGCAGAGCTCCGGCGAGCTCGAGCGGGCGTCCTGGCGAGGGAGAGAGAGGGGTTCAGGGGGGAATGGAGAGAGGAGTGGCAGGGGCTACTTAGAGGGTGCTCGGGTGGGTGCGGGGAGGAGAGAGGAGGGAGATCCGGGGCGAGGGAATCCCAGCGACGGCGGCGCGCGCGCGAGGGAGAGGGCGACCGCGCGGTGCGAACGGTCGGTCGAGTGGGTCCAGATGTCAGAGAGAGGGGGAGCGGCGAAGGCGCGTCGGTCGACCGGCTCGTAGTTAATTCGCAAATAAATGCCCATGGGCCGGCCCATTTAAATGCAAATCCGTTACTCTTTTTAATATTCAGAGCAGTAAGACCTCTTTAAAAGCATTCAACACATTTTCAAATATAGGAGTATTATATATGAAAATTAACAGAATAATAAATGCCATTTATTGAACATTTTTATTCTGTCATTTGAACACTTTGAAAAAATATTATTTTCAGAAATGGCCTATTTGCTTTTAAATCTTTTTCGCAAATATTTTCAAAACAACCCCTGGTTTTTATTGTTCAAATAAATCACCAATTAGTTCCTAGTGTGGAGTGTCATGTTCCTCCTCTCTTATTTGAACTTTTTACCAAGATTTCAAATAGGTGAAAGCAACACATTGAAAGTAGAAAGGGGTTTCAGAAATTCAGAGAAGGCATTTCAACTATTACATGTATTCAAGAAATGATGATGATAGATGCATAGCTACATTTCATAACATTCCAAAATGAAATTTTGGTATGTTACAGTGACTTTTTGGAATGTTCTTGGAATTTATTGAGAATATTTCCTATAGAAATATTTCAACAGCTTGATTTGGACAGAAAGGGTTTGAGGGGTTTTGCCCATGATTTTTAACATGACCAGGTGTTGAAACTCAAATATATGGAAAATATATGTCCACTGAGTTTCCCTAAATTTTATAAAATATTTTCAAAGCATTAAAATAATTTTATTCCTATAAAAAACCATTCCTGGCCTTAAGAAAAAGCCTTTAAACAAAATAGTAAAATAATCTTTAAAATTAGTATTTGGTGGTTTTGGGGAGTCATATATATAGTAGGTTTCAAATAAAGCCTTTAGGGGAAAAGAGTCCACCTAATTTGAGGACTTGCAATGCAATCCTCAACTCAGGGGGTTTTCAAAACCTAAGTTGAATAAATCCTTTTTGGTCAAAAATAAATTTTGATAAAAATAGTTTTAGGTACTACACATATGGCATGATCATTGGGCAAGATATTTAGATCAAGGAAGATGAATATGGAGAGGAGTAGGACCTAACAGTGCCAAACATAATCAACCAAACAATCAAACAAGCAACAATTCAAACAAGCTCATGCGCTGAAAAAGTTTTAATTGGTTCCAAATTTTATAAATTCAAGCATATCGAAGTGATACAAACACAGGGTGTGACAAATCACTAGTGAAGGTAAGAAAATAACGTTATCCACAACAAGCTTCAACATTTATTGGATCGCATACATCAACATGTATCATTTCCAATAAGTCACTTACCCACTCCATCATATCGAAAATGGGGTCTAAGTCATCTTTCCCATGAGGCATGGTGTGCATGTCTCAACCTATTCGAAATCGAGTGAGTCCAAAGATCCAACAGCATGGAGTTTCTTCATGTGCTTTATACCAATATGACCTTAGCGGCAGTGCCACAAGTATTTGGCACTATCATAATTAACTTTGCATCTTTTTGGCATCAACATTGTGAACATGTGTATCACTATGATCGATATTCAGTAAACCATTCACATTGTGTGCATGAACATCGAAGGTATTATTCATGTAAACAGAATAACCATTATTCTCTGACTTAAATGAACAACCATATTGCGATAAACACGATCTAATCATGTTCATGCTCTACACAAACACCAAATAACATTTATCCAGGTTTAACACTAATGTCGAAGGTAGAGGGAGCGTGCGATGGTTATCACATCAACCTTGGAAACTCTTCCAGCACACATCGTCACCTTGCCCTTAGCTAGTCTTTGTTTATTCCGTAGCTTTTATTTCGAGTTTCTAACATTAGCAACTGAACTGCTATCTAATACCTAGGTGCTGCTAGGAGTACTAATAAGGTACACATCAATAACATGTATATAAAATATACTTCTGTTGACATTGCCAGCCTTCTTATCTGGCAAGTATTTAGGACAGTTCCACTTCATTGTCTGTTCTCCTTGGGTTCAACCTTGGGTTTCTTCACTGGATCAACAACTAGCTTGCCATTCATGGAGTTTCGCTTCTTGCCCTTCTCGAAACTAGTGGTTTTACTAACCATCGACATTTGATGCTCCTTCTTGTTTTGTACCTTCGCGGTGTCAAACATTGTGAATAGCTCAGGGATCATCTTTTCCATCCCTAGCATGTTTATAGTTCATCACAAAGCTCTAGTAGCTTTGTGTCAGTGATTTGTAGAACTATATCAATCACTATCTTATCTAGAAGATCAACTCCCACTTGATTCAAGCGATTGTAGCATCCAGACTATCTGAGCACACGCTCACCGATTGAGCTATTCTCCTTTATCTTGTAGGCACAGAATCTTGTTGGAGGTCTCATATCTCTCACCATGGGCAGGAGCCCCAAATCCCAATTTCAGCTCTTGGCACATCTCATATGCTCCATGACGTTTAAAATGTCTTTGAAGCCTCAATTCTAAGCCGTAAAGCATGACACAGTGAACTATCAATTAGTCATCAAAAACGTGCATGTCTGATGTTCTCAACACCAACAGACGACGCTTGAGGGGTTGGTGCACCGACTGGTGCATCAAGGACATAAGCCTTCTGTGCAGCAATGTGGACAACCCTCAGTTTACGGACCTGGACTGCATAATTGCTACTACCATCTTTAAACTTAGTTTTTTCTCCAGGAACGTATCAAAATATAAGGGAGCTATAGCGCGAGCTATTGATCTACAACATAATTTGTAAAGACAACTTAGACTATGTTCATGATAATGAGTTCAATTAATCATATTACTTAAGAACTCCCACTCAAATCAACATCCCTTGGGTTGCCTAAGTGTTACATGATCCAAATCCACCAACCCAAGTTCGATCATCATGTGAGATGAGGTGGTTTCAATGGTGAACATCTCCATGTTGATCATATATACTATATGACTCATGTTTGACCTTTCGGTCTTAAATGTTCCGAGTCCATGTCTATCCATGCTAGGCTCATCAAGTTTAACCCAAGTGTTCTGCATGTGCAAAACTGGCTTACACCAGTTGTATGCGAACATAGAGTCTATCACACCCAATCATCACATGGTGCTTCGAAATGATGATCCTTCGCAATGGTGCACACTTGGGAAAAAATACAACACAATTATATCTTGAAATTTTAGTGAGAGATCATCATATAATGCTATCGTCGTCCTAAGAAAAATAAGATGCATAAAAGGATTAACATCACATGCAAATCATATAAGTGACATGATATGGCCACCATAATCCTGTGCTTTCGATCTCCATCTCCAAAGCACCGACATGATCTACATCGTCACCGATATGACACCATGATCTCCATCATCGTGTCGTCACGTGGTTGTCGCGCCAACTATTGCTTTCGCAACTATTGCTAACGCATAGCGATAAAGTAAAAGCAATTACATGGCGTTTAGTGACTGACACGCAGGTCATACAATAAATTGAAGACAACCCTATGGCTCTTGCCGTTTGACGTACTCATCGACATGCAAGTCATGATAATTATTACAAAACATGATCATATCATACATCACCATATATCAAATCATGTATCGGCCATATCGCATCACAACATGCCCAGCAAAAACAAGTTAGACATCCTCTACTTTGTTGTTGCAAGTTTTAAGTGGCTGCTATGGGCAACTAGTAATAATCGTTCTTACCTACGCAAATCCACAATGGTGATATTAGTTGCCTTTTAACCTTCTACAAGTATCGCCTCGGTTGAATCTGATTCAACTAAAGTGGGAGAGACAGACACCCGCCAGCCATCATTATGCAACAAGTTGCATGTCAGTCGATGGAACTAGTCTCTCGTACATGGACGAGTAAAGTTGGTCCGAGCTACTTCATCCTGCAATACTGCTAAATCAAGATAAGACTAAGGAGGTAAGCAATCTGAACATCATCGCCCACAAACTTTTTTTGTTCCACTCATGCATGTTATCTATGCATAGACCTAGCTCATGATGCCACTGTTGGGGAACATTGCATGGAAAACATTTTTTTTGCTACGAACACCCAAGATCTATCTATGGAGATCAACAGCTACAAGAAAGAGAGAGAGAGGATCTAAATATCCCTGTAGATCACTAAGCGGGAAGCGCGGTTGATGTAGTCGAACATCTTCGCGATCCGAATCGCAATCCGTCCCGCGATCCAATCATGATCCATCTCGATCCAGCACCGAACAGATGATACCTCTGTGTTCTGCACACATATAGATCGATGACGTCTCCGCCTCCTCTATCCAGCGAGCGAGGTCGGAGTAGTAGATGAGTTCTCTGGAAACACGACGATGTGGTGGCTACGGTGGTGGTGTTATCCCAGCAGGGCTACGCCTAGTGGTACTGAAACCGTGAACGAAGGAGAAAACAATCTAGGGCGAGAGTGGGGCATCAAGGGCTACGTGTGTCCTCTTGGGGTGTGCCCTCACCTCCATATATAGGTGGAGGGGCGTGGAGATCAGCCCCTCCAAGCCCTAGGGCGCAGCCAAGGGGGAGGAGCTGGACTCCTATTCCAATTCCCTCCCTTTTCATGAACAGGTGGAATTTCCATCTCTCCCAAGCCACATGGGGCTTGAGGGACTTGTGCGCCTAGCCCAATAAGGCCAAGGCACCTCCCCTCAGCCCATGTAAACCCTTGGGACGTGGTGGAACCCTTGGTGGACTTTCAGAAGTTTCTAGAACCTTCTAGAAGCTTCCCGGTACAATACCGAAAAAACCCGAAACTTTTTCGGTAGCCAAAATATGACTTCCCATATATAGACCTTTACCTTCGGACCATTCCGGAACTCCTCATGACGTCTGGTATCTCATCCGGGACTCCTAACAACCTTTGGTCACCATCATACATAACTTAACAATACCAAATCGTGACCGAACGTTAAGTGTGCAGACCCTGCGGGTTCGAGAACTATGTAGACATGACTGAGACAACTCTACGGAGAATAACCAATAATGAGGCTTGGATGTCAATATTGGTTCCTACATATTCTATGAAGATCTTTATCGTTCGAACCACAATGTCAAGGATTCGATCATCGGTATCTCCATATCTCGTATGTCATTCCCTTTGTCCATCGGTATGTTACTTGCCCGAGATTCGATCATCAGTATCTCCATACGTAGTTAAATCTCGTTACTAGAAAGTCTCTTTACTCGTATGGTAACACAACATCCCATGACTAACTCCTTAGTCACATTGCTTGCAAGCTTCTTTTTATGTTGTGTTACCGAGTGGGCCCAGAGTCTCTTAGTGAATCAGGGCAACGTGATCATCGCGAGCGACTTGGTAACATTATGTTTACGTGCCATGCATGCGGGGAGCTAGGACATGTTGCACGTAAATGCCCGATCCCCAATCTTCCTGCGCTTTGTCCTTTCATGCGGGTTAGTTATTTTCTGAGCCCACCTAAGGACGCTTGGGCCCCTGACACTATGGATTGCTGGTTTAGGGGCTTTGGGTCGGCGCTACCAATTAGGCAGGTGGCATCATTCACGGAGCTCGTCAGGGATTTTTTCCCAAATTTTGGACCAAATCAGCTACTTGTCCCCTTGCCTTCCTCTATCTTTCTGTCTCTTAGCTCTGCTCCACGCTCCTCGCTCATCTTGCCTCCTTCCTCTCCTTCTGAGGCTGACGTCATCTTGCCGTGCGGGCAGCAGGAGGTTGCTCCTCCAATGGCAAACATTCCCATAAAGCCTCTTCCTTTCGTACCGAAGGGGTTTCAGCTTTTGCAAGTGCAAGAGAGAGTGGTGGTTTGAAGTGTGGTTTTACCACACCGTCCGCGAAGGCACGAGGACTAGGCGATTCTAACAATTCAGCCGCTCCCGGATGAGGTATTTTTCCCCAATATCCGAGAAGTACTGGAATTTTTTTGGAGGTTAAGCATGCTGTATTCCGTGAGATTCAGCCATGTCCTTTTGGAGAAGCTTATGTTCAATGTAGGCATGGTAGGGATCGTGATAGGCTCATTAGCCAAAGCCCGCATGCATTTGGATATGTCTTCATTTCTTTCTATAAGCATAATCAAGGGAGTAATTGGAGAAGAGTCACTTTCAATCGGGTCCGCTGGTTACTATTGGTCGGGGTCCCTTTTGACTTCTGTAATACTGAGGATATTGCAATAGCTATTTCCAATTGGGGTAGAATCATTAGCTGGGAAAGAGAACATGCCCTCAGAGGTAAGATTTTGGTCAAGGCTAGAGTCACAGAGGTTGCTCACATTCCTAAGAGTATCAGATGGTTTGAAGGGAAGGTTTTGAGGAGGAGTCTTGGACACGCTCTATTGAAATTTTGCTTGCAAAGATGTTAGGAGGGGGACCAGCTGATGAGGACCCTTTTCCTCCTCCGGGGGTGGACCCTCACCCTATCCCACAAAATGCCAATGATTTCCCAAGTTTCCCTCCTCCTCCACCTGCAAATGATCAAGCAAACAATGCATAATGGGATGAATGGGATGGACAAGGGCCTTTCCCCAAAACCATCCAATCATAGAGCCAATGCAACTTTATTATCTATGCATGCTAAAGATGGTGCTCCTAAGAGTAGCATCACAACCATAGTGTCTCTTTCTGATGGAGCCTTTTCTCGTAACAATGGGCAAAACCAAGCTAACGAAGAAGTTAATCAAGTGTTATAGCAAGTAGGGCCACCTCTTGGGATTGGGTTACACAACAGTTGGCTAGCCTATCAGGATGAACCAGATGCTGAGATACCTCAAGAGAAAAATGCAGTGGCACAACATGTCATTGTTGCAATAGGAGAAAATATTCAGGTTGCAGCACTGGAAGAGGGTGAAATTCCCCTACAAGTCATTCCGAATGAGGTCGAGCATGCAGCACCAATGAATGAGGACAATATGAGAGATGAAAGCAACTAGGATCTTGATACTGAGGTTGCACACAAGGAGCAGGTTGAAAAGAGGCTTATCTCCTGGACTGAAGAAGCTAGCAGCAAAAATGATAGCATGGTTCATCCACCTGAAGTTTAGGGTTCAGAGCTTCCCTCTAAAGAAAAGGGGAAGAGTAGTGAGTTTGCTATTTCAATGCCAGAAACTGCAAGTATTCAGATAGGTTATTGTGATGCCCCCTCCTCTTCCTCAATATTCTTCAATTTTGAGATTGATTCTTTAGTCAAAGATCATGCTATTTCTATTATTGATGGAGCACACTTGATTTCTAAAGAAGGTTTGGAACTCTAGGGGAAACACTTTGCCAACAGCTCAATCAGTGGAGATGGCAGTCTCAAAATTGGCATCCTAGTAAGTAGGTTTAATTTCATAATTCACCTGCTGCTCACTCCAAATAAATTTGGTTGGAAAATACACATGCTACAGTTTGAATTATGGAGCATATTGACCTCAAATTGTGAGCTTGAAGAAACAATTACATTTCATATCCCTGAGAAATGTGCTACATAACAGGCCCCCTACTGCAAAGAAACATTTGTAGAAGGGAATAAGGAAAATGTAGGAGGAAGTCCTACCTCCCCCAAAAATACCGGCTTAGGCAGCCCCTTAAAGTTGATGTCACCTAAAAAGATCATGCAATTACCATTGGGAGAGTAGATAACAAGGAAGAGGAGGGACAAAGGTCATCTGGTAGAAACAGAGGTAAGAAGTGGTAGATTCAGAAAGATAATAATGGCTACAGAAGAAAATCTTGTGAAGCTAAATCTTGTCTGCCATGTAATGCTATACCTCCTATCACTCACTATAAAGTGGTTAAAAATCTCACAAAAATCTTTGTGTAAGGTGGATGAGGAGGATCTCCAAGGAAACCTTACCAAAAGAAGCAAGCAGTAGGGGAATGAGGATGTAGCCAAGGTGCCCAAGGCTACTGGAGGAGCAGAACAAGCCAACAAGTCCTCATGATCAGACTACAACAACTAAGTAGTACCTGGAAGGACTTAGAGACTAATAGTAGTGGGGAGGACTGTTTGTATGCAGACCTTGAAAAAATGTGGCATTTTGTAATGAAAGATTCAGACATTTGTGACCTTTTGCTAGTGATAGTAGGCCAACCCATTATGCTCTCCTTATGTATCTGGAAGTCCTTTTATTAAGACTAAACTATATGAACCCATTATGGATCCTTGTTTGTGGTCTGAGGACTCAAATTTTCTATGAAATGTTGTCTAATTATATTGTCCTTATTATCTTATTATGATGAAATGCTTCTGTGAAATATGAGATATTGGACCTTGATTCCAGAGAGCATTCTGTAACTAGTTTACCAATGAATAACAAAAGATCTTCGAACATTCTGAACTGGAACATCAGAGGTTTAAATAGTTCTGATAAATAGGTGGCAATTAAATAGAAAATTGAAGAAAGTTCTGCTAGCATAGTCTTCTTGCAAGAAACCAAAATAGAAAACTTTGATATGTCCTACATTCACAAGTTATGTCCCAAAGATTCAATAAATTTGAATTCTTGCCTTCTGTGGGAGCTTCTCAAGGGATACTCACAACTTGGAATAGTGCTCTATTTGATGGGGAAATGGTATTTCAAAACAAGTTTTCAATAACAATCCAATTTACATGCAAGATGCCATCCAATATCTGGTTCTTAACAAACAGGTATATACCTTGTGATCAATAGCTGAAAGCAGAATACTTGGAATGGTTTGGTGATATTCAGATGCCTGATGAAGAAAACTGGATTGTTATGGGACATTTAAATTTCATTAGACCCTGAGAGGACAGAAACAAAGTGGTGGAGATGTTAACCAAATGCTTCTGTTTAATGAGGCAATTAGTCATTTGGGGTTGGTTGAACTCCCCCTCAAAGGTAGAAAATACAGTTGGAGTAACATGCAGGAAAAATCCTCTTAGAAAAAATGGATTGGTTTTTTTACATCAGCAGCATGGTTAACTTCATATCCAGATTCTACTGCTTTGCCTCTTGCTAAACCTATTTCAGATCACCTACCTTGCATGATTAAGATTCGAACTCCTATCCTAAGACCTAAAGTTTTCAGATTTGAAAATTATTGGTTGCAACAAAGTGACTTTATGGAAGTAGTAAAAAAATGCTTGGTCCATCCTAGTTGGACATTGTGACTCTGCTAAGCTCATTAATGCTAAATTCAAAAACTTGAGAAGAGCACTCAAATTATGGTCTAAGAATTTGTCTTGTCTCAAAAAATTTATTGAGGA
This sequence comes from Hordeum marinum, assembly GCA_022496015.1. Taxonomy (NCBI): domain Eukaryota; kingdom Viridiplantae; phylum Streptophyta; class Magnoliopsida; order Poales; family Poaceae; genus Hordeum; species Hordeum marinum. Next base: position 258,910,417 of record CM039674.1, on the reverse strand, counting down.
ACTGAATGCCTACATATTCCTACGGGACCTTATTAATGAATATAGAAATCTAAGTACTTTTGAGTGGTACTATAGGACAATGCTAAAATAATATCTCTTGATTGTGCTTAAGTATCAGAAGACTTATTAGAAACAGAGAGGGAAAATCAAGGGAGTCAAATTTGGTGATGACAACACAAATTTTTTCCACACCAAAGCTTCCATCAACCATAGACACAACAAGATTTCTATGATGCTAAATGAGGACCAGGTTGAAATTACTGATCATGCAGGGAAAGCTGCAATTCCTTTGGAAGCTTTCAAGAAAATATTGGGTCATTCCACAGGTCACACAATGCACTTTGACGTTAATAACCTATATGAGCAGCAATTTAACCCAATAGTTTTCCAGGAACTAGAGAATCCTTTCTCACAAGAGGAAACTGATGACGTGGTAAGACAACTACCTACTAATAAATCCCCTGGGCCAGATGGATTTAACAATGAATTCCTCGAAGCATGTTGGATTATTATTGAGAAGGATGTAACCAAGCTTATCATGGAGTTTCACGAGGGAAAAGTTAATCTTGAAAGCATAAATACCTCCTTCATAACCATCATTCCCAAAAAAGAATTGCCAATCACACCCAATGATTTCAGACCCATTTCCTTGCTTAATGGAGTCTTAAAGATTATCACTAAACTGTTCGCAAACAGACTACAAAAGGTCATTCTACAAATGGTCCACATTAATAAATATGGATTCCGTAAAAGCAAAATGCTTCAGGACTACATTGGATGGGATTATGAGTATATTCGTCAATGTCACAAATCCAAGGAGGAAATGTTAGTACTCAAGTTAGATTTTGAGAAGACATTTGACACTATTGAACACCAAGCGATCATTAACATTCTCAAAGCCAAGGGATTTGGAGAAAATGGATATCTTGGATGCGGATGCTCTTTACCTGTGCTTCATATGCAAACCTGCTTAATTGAGTGTCAGGCAAGAAATTTTATTTTAAAAGTGGTGTAAGATAGGGTGATCCTCTTCCTCCATCAATCTTTGTGTTAGCAACTGAACTTCTGCAATCCATCCTTAATAAAGCAATGAGAGTTGGGGTCCTTAATTCACCGTTGTAATTTCATAGCTCTCCTGATTTCCCAATAGTCAAATATACATATGACACCTTGGTTGTATTACAAGCAAATGTCAGGCAGCTAGTTTGTTTAAAAGCTCTTCTAAATACATTTTCCATTGCTACTGGGTTGAAGGTCAACTATGCAAAATCCATTATGGTTCCAGTCAACATTGATGAAGAAAGAGTGCAAATCTTCACCAATACACTAAAATGTGCAACAAGGCATTTTCCTTTCACTTACCTTGGATTGCCTCTGGGAATATACGAACCAACTGTGGAAGAATGTCTACCATTGGTTAACAAAGTTGCCCAAAGGTTGGCTGGATTATCCTCAAATATGACTCAGGATGGAAGGCTTTTGCTAGTCAAATATATCCTATCTTCACTCACTATTTTCTTCATGTGTTGCATGGACACCCCAATCACAATCAAGAAACAAATAATCAAATATCGGACACGGTGCCTATGAAGAATACCTGATATGGAGGATAGAAGACCATCTATGGTTGCTTGGCATACAGTCTCTAGAACTAAAAACCAAGGGGGGCTGGGAGTTTTTGACATCCATACTCAAAACAAAGCACTTCTCATGAAAACCCTTCACAAATTGTATAACATACATGACATTCCATGGGTGTCGGTGTCAAAACATGCAGATCTCCGGTAGGGGGTCCCGAGCTATGAGACTAGAATCAATGGTAACAGGAGACAGGGGAGACGATGTTTACCCAGGTTCGGGCCCTCCTATGGACGTAATACCCTACGTCCTGCTTGATTGTATTGATGATGTATAGGTTATAGAGTCAATCTACCTCGAGATCAAATAGCTAAAACTCTAGATGAGTTGTTCTCTGTCTACAACCTAAAACCCTCCAGCTTATATAGACGCCGAGGGTACCTAGGGTTTACACATGGTCGGTTACACGCCGAAGGGATAAACATGCCTATTTGCTATATCAAACATGGAGGACAAGCCACAATTCCCGAAGCTTCCTTCCTAAAGACTGGGCCTTCGATCGATCCAATGCTCGGCAAATGTCCCATAAAGTCCGGCCCATAAGGAATAGGCCGGCCTCCCGAGGACCCCTTAATCCAGGACTCCCTCAGTAGCCCCCGAACTTGCCTCCAACACCAAGGGTCTTAGCTTCAGCTGCTTTGTATAATCAAAGTCTTCGGCTTGTGAGCTGAGTTCTTCCCGCCGAGTTTAGTTCGGCCTCTGATGACATGTAGTTTTCCGATAAGAGGCACGTCCAAACACCGTGAATAGGTCAGCCCTGAAGGCCAAACGTCAAGGAATAAAATAGTGTCCCCTGACGACCTTTCTAACGAAAGGTCACGGCCCACCACGACCGCTTAAACCAGCTACTAAAACTCGATTCGCGGTTCGAGGCCGTTATCAGCATGATCCATCAATGCACAGATCGTGCCCCGTTTTATAAGGGATATTTTTAATCATGCGCATGCAACAGCACGCACGTCTCGGGAAGCGGATGGATTCACGGCGCAGCACTGGGAGGCCAAACAGCAATAAGCCTCATGAAAGGGAAAGAAAACCCCAAGGCCTAACCCTGCTTCCCATTCGCATCCTCTGCTTCCGCAACCTTCTGAGCTTCCACGGTGTAGATCTAGGTTTTCCACCACACCTCCTCCGAGCTAATCCATGGCGGGCTCTGGCTCCAATGGCGAGTGGGAGGCTTCCACGGTCACCGACCGGGACATTCGGGACTTTAAGGACGCCGGCTATCTCCCCGCCAACATCTTCCACCGTGCACCGGAGAATGGCCAGGTGATCCCCACTCCCAAGCCAGGCGAAAGGGTGGTCTTTATTCACCACTTCATCCGGGGACTGAGCTTCCCGCTCCACCCCTTCGTCAGGGGGCTCATGTTCTTCTACGGCCTTGACTTCCACAACCTCCCGCCGAACTCCTTCATGCATATGTTGGCCTTCATCATTGTCTGTGAGGCCTTCTTGCGAGTCAAGCCACACTTTGGACTTTGGCTCAAGATATTTAATATCAAGCCGAAGTGTGTCGCACGCGAACACGCAGACTGCAGCGGGACTGTCATCAGCAAACTCTCCCGCGTCAGATGGCCATCCGACACCTTCATCGACACCGTCAAACTATGGCAGAAAGAGTGTTTCTACATCACAAAGCCAATGGAGGAAGGCCGAGCTGCACTAGCCGAATTCAGATCCGGTCCCCCACCAGATTGACCTCGTGGCTCTGAAAGGGCCTCGATTGGGGGTCAGACAAGCATGTGGACAACCTGCAAAAGCGCATCGCCTGCATGGTCAGAGACAATATCACGCTGACCAACAGGGCCCAGGTTATGATCTGGCGACGCATCCTTCCCTACCAATGCCGGGATACTCCTCTATGGGCTCGTCGGCTCGATGACGAGCCCACGATTCGTCACCTCTTCCGCACTACTCGGGAGAAGCTGTGGAAGGCGCTTTTCAAGGCGCAGAAGGATTGGCCAGCCAAGGAGGAGGATCGGGGTCTACATGCCGATAAGCCTCCTACCAAAGTATAACATAATTTTGTCTGGTCGGCTTTATTTTTCCCAATGAAAATCTAAACATCCTTTCGATCACTTTTGTAGAAATGGCTGAGCAAGGAAACGGGCATCAACTACCCGGCGCCTCAGCCCGAAGACATCAGGTCCAGGCTGTTGGCGGAGATGCTCGTCAAGGTGCCTTACGAGGCGCCCGCAAAGAAGGAGAAGAAGAAGAAACCAGGCCGAGAAGGCCTTCGCATAAGGGACCAGCCATAGGCTATGTCCGAGGAAACCCATGCCTCCTCGAATCAAGAGGAGCATGAGGATGAGGATGAGGGGGAGGGTGATTCCCCCCTCACAAGAAAGAGGGCGGCATAATCGGATTCCACAGAGGACGTACCTCCTCCCGCCCAGAAGAAAGCACGTTGGACACAGGTAATCATGTCTGACAACAGTTCGGACTCGGATACCGAGTCCGATGACTTCGAGAGGGTTCCATGAAGGGGTCTAAGGGTCAAGCCCCCAGCTCGAAGGTAAGGATCCTAATACTTCCTCGACTATCATTGATAGGTTTTGAGGGTTACTAACATGTGAGCATTTACTGATTATGCAGCCCACCACGCATCCTCCTCACCGACTAGATTCGGACGGGGAGACCCCGTCTGCTGATCTAGCGAAGAGCGGGAATGTGTCGCATCACACTCCGCCGGGTGCCGCGAAGGACACCGTGGAGGTCGTCCCAGCATGCTCCTATGGAGTCGTGCACCAATGGTGGGGGAGACGATATCATGGTCGAGGCTAACGCCTCGGCCACCAAAGAACGGGGGACGGGACCCCACCCGAATATTGAGGAGACCGGACATGTAGACGTTCAGTCTCCTTAGAGGACCACTCCGGAGCACACCATGCCTACGAGGGCACAAGTTCAATCCCCGGTTAGTTATCGGGTTGTCTAATCACCACCGACACCACCGACCAATGGGTGGCCGGTCATGGGGGAGGCTCTATCGAGCACCTCCATCTCTGAGGAGCACCACACCCTTATGGGTGCGATATTGCAGAGCATTCAGTCCGTCGACAACAGACTGAAGGGGGCCTTTAAGGGCCTCTTGATGGGCTTTCAGGTGAGCCACGCGACACTTTATTTGTAAATTATTAATTTCTTTGTGTTATCATTATATACATGGCAGCCCCTGAGCCCTAGGTCAGTTTGAAAACACTCACCTAGGGGTCAATCATGGATCATTTTCCAAGTTATATACCAAATTATATGATCGAAACGTTCTAACCAGCCCTTAAGAACACCGGACATAGGGTCAGATTGACGTCAGTTCAGTAATTTTGAACCCATGTAGCCTGATAAGGATTTGCTTTTTACAAGCTTCGTCATCGGTGGCAGTTGTTAATGCTTGCGAGCTAGACGAGCTGAATCGGAAGCTCAAAAGCTCCGAAGACGAGCTTGATGCTCTTAACAAGAGATTCGATGAGGCGCAAGGTAAGCCTTACTCAGTATCCAAAAAAAATTGGTCATCCTACTGTCGATGCAGTATTCTTATTCTTGATGCTTACACAGCCTCGACAATGGAAATGCAGAAGCTCAAGGCCTAGCAACATAATGCAAAGCAGGAGGCTGCGGTTGGGAGGGCGACGGCCGAACAAGCAGCTTCCGTGTTGTCAGCCTTAAGAGCCACCAACGACAAGCACGAGGCTCGGTTGGAGGAGATCCAATAGGAGCTCAAGGATGCCGGCCACAAGTGTGAGGCCCTTGAGCAGAAAGGCAAGGAGGAGGCCGCCGAACTATCCACCCTGAAAACCGAACTCCAAAAGGAGCAGGTCGATAGGAGGTTCTTCGAGGAGAAAGTTCACCAGGCGAAGGTTATAACGGATGGTAAGTCATACATATTGCAGTGTGTATTTGGGGATAGCAAGTTTGATATGCTTACCCAGGTGTGGCATTCCTCGGGCACCTGCTCCGACCCCCAGAAGAGTGCAGCAGACGCGAATCAACTCTATGCTTCGCGGGGAGAAGGAGATGAAGCTCGTCTATTCTGGGCGCAGTTTGAAGCCCCCAAGCACTCTCCTCTTCTTACTGAGCAGCTGAAGCAGCTGATGGAGCTGCACCGGATGGAGGAGCCGGCCACAAAGGATCTCTGTATTCGGCTATGGCCCGATGATCCACTGTCGGGCAGTTACTTTGGACTGCTGCAGAAGCTAGTCAACGCCTCGCCCCAGATCGATGCGTTGAAGTGCTCCTCCTGCATCGAAGGAGCTCGGATGGCCTTTACAAAGGACAAGGTGCGCTGGTCGGGGCTTGATCCGATGAAGATAGACACCGCTCCTCCACCTCCTAGAAAGGAACATAGGCACCCCGAGCTATACTTCTCCGGAGTAATGGAGGGTGCCCGGGCGATAGAGTCACAGTGTTCGAAAGAAAAGATGTATGAGTAGATTGTAATGTGTGGGAAGACAGTTTAACATTTTAAGGTTATAATTAATCATGCTTTCAATGTTTTGCGTTCCTTATAACTCTTGTGTGGCCATTGGAACTGAAACCTGCGACTCGTCGGCTTTAGCCCCCATGTAGATACTACATGGGGTGTCTCTATCAATGCACCATGTCCCTTAGCCGAGCTATCGGAACCCGAAGGCAGTGGAGTGCGGCGTACCAGGCAATTAGACCATAATGCTTTATTGCTTTCACTTAGTCGTAGGGGTGCGAAAAGGACTGCGAGGGGTTGATGACTAGCCCCCGGTGTTTTGTGATGTTCGGATGAACCGCGGCTAAAGCCAATATCACATGGTTTGTATGAAGAACAAACCCCTTGTATGACACGGAATATCCTCTGGTGAGGATTTGAGTATAACACTTTTAAGCTCAGATTCACAGACCGGTTCTCGTATACTATGACAGTCAGTTTTCGTCTTTCTCCCCTGGCGTGCTTGACCAGACTAGCCGGAAACACAATCGCAGGGGTTCTCCCTTTGCCCTTTTAGCCAAACGAGTGGAACGTAAAGGCACAGGAGCCGGGCAACCCAACCATTGACCCAAGACATAGTTTGGAACCGATGCATATAAAGCAAATTCGAAGACGCCGAATGCATAATCAATTGCACGTAAGGTGATTTTTTTAAACTCGAGCCCCCGATCTATTAGCCCGTTGCATCATCATATACCGAACAGTTTTGCGAGAAGAGGGAGAAAATAAAATATGTGCCAAAAAGGACAACGAGATAAACACGTATAGTGATGTTGTATGTTTCTCAACAACTCTTATTGCTCGGATTGCCGAAGCAACTATTTACAAGTATTTGAAAAAGGAAATTTTACAGGACTGGTTGTACCAGGGGTCTTCGATTGGTGACCTTACGGCCTCGATGTGCCCTGTCGCTTGTCTATTCTTGTGCCTCCTGGGGAGTGGTGCACCTCGATAGGTTGTACTATTCGGCAAACGGATCTTGCAAACAAGGTCTTGATAAGTCACTGAAGTGTGGATAAGCTTTACGCCTTTAGCAGGCCCTTGCTGCTTCCTGCATTGTGTTCGAAGACATTTGATGGTAGTAGTTCGGTTCAGCCGAGCACTTACCGTTTTTCCCCATCGTCGCCCATGGAATTTTAAGTGAAAAGTTGTGCTTCCTTGGCACGTACTTCGCTGGTCCTAGGGTTGTGTGATGGGAGGCGAGTCCCTATTTAGGGGGAGAGGAAGGGTCTAAGACCTTGGGCTGAAGCCGTGCTCTCTTCCCAACCTTGCGTGCCTTTACGGCAGATGTCGGCGTTTGCCGATCATCGTTGTAGTTGAATTCGGCCGTTAGGGCCAACCCATGTTCCTCGGTTACGAGAGAGCGCTCTGTACTGCCATTGACAGTAATGACCCCCTTAGGGTCGGGCATCATGAGCTTGGGGTATGAGTAGTGCGGGACACTGTTAAAGCAAGCGAACGTTGGTCGCCCGAGCAAGGCATGATAGCCGTTGCGGTAGGGTACAATGTCAAAGATCAAGTCTTTGCTTCGAAAGTTGTCGAGCAAACCGAACACTACTTCCAGGCTTACGGAGCCTGTGCACTGGGCCTCGATGCCTGGAATCACTCCTTTAAAGGTAGTGTTGCTCGGTTTGATCCTTGATGGATCTATACCCATCTTTTTCACCGTGTTTGAGTAAATCAGGTTAAGGCTACTTCCTCCATCCATTAGGACTTTTGTGAGGTGATACCTGTCTATAATGGGGTCGTGGATGAGGGTGGCCGAACCCCCATGACGGCTACTGGTTGGGTGATCACGTCGATCAAAAGTGATCGGGTATGCCTGTTTAAACACCCAATAGTTACGATGCATGTGGTTGGCCGGCTTCTCTTGAGTGCCATGGATTTGGCAAGGCTTTCCATGATCTTCTCCAGCGGGGTGGGTCTGTTGTGATTGCCTTTAGGAGGCTTCTTCCGCTGCCTAGGTCGAGAATTGCGGAAGTTGGCGTTAATAGACATGTCATCGGCATCACTATTGTTGTGCCGGCGCTTGTTCTTATTGCCCTTTGGTTTCCCGTTGCCGTCTCGAACTTCGGAGGTGCCGGGATCTTCGGAGTTGTGGCTGCGTCTTGTTAGCCAGTTATGTTCGCCCGCGCAAAAGCGGGACATGAGGGATGTAAGGGTGGACATAGTCCGAGGTTTATGCTGTCGAGCTGGCGGGCTAACCATTCATCCCGAATATTGTGCCAGAAGGAGGCTATTGCCTTAGCGTGCGGGTAGTCAACAATCTGGTTTTTCTTGGTCAAGAACTGATTCCAGAATTTCCGTGTAGACTCTCCGGGCTTCTGAACGATGTTTCTTAGATCAGAGGAATCCGGCGGTCGAACATAGGTGCCCTAGAAGTTAGATCGGAATGCATCCTCTAGGTCTTCCCAGCATCCAATGGAGTTTTCGGGGAGGCTATTTAACCAATGCCGAGCTGGCCCCTTGAAGTTTAGGGGGACATATTTGATGGCGTCGAGATCGTCTCCTCACGCCATGTGGATGTGGAGGAGGAAGTCCTCAATCCATACGGTTGGGTCAGTTGTCCCATCGTACTACTCTATGTTCACTGGTTTAAACCCCTCTCGGAACTGGTGCTGCATCACCTCGTCCGTGAAACATAGTGAGTGGGTGGCACTTCTTACCCGAGCTATGTCGCGCTGGTATTCAGCGTCTGTTCTAGCCCGGTTGCGTTCCCGGCCTGTATTGTTGCGGTCAAGCCAGGGTCTGTACCCATCCCGTCTATCGGGTGAGTACCCTCTAGATCCGTAGATGGATCTCATGCAACCTACTCTATAGTCCAGGCCATGTCGTAGGCCGAACCTATCATTGGGCTCTAGTGGCTCCTTTCCCCTTCTTTGGGGCATCGCTGGTCTATAATCGGTGTCGTCAGTCGTCCTGTCTCGTCCTCGAGGAGGTTGGTTTGGCTTATTGTATGGGTATGTTTAGGAGACGGCGTATCAGTTAGCTCGTCGTCGAATTACGACAGCAGCCTTCTACATGGATAGCTCTTAGGTTGGTCCGACAGACTGGTGTCGTATCCTTCCTCATCTGTGAGGACACTTATCCATCAATCATTAAGGTTATCTTGTTCGGCTTTAAGTTGTCGTTCTTTTGCTTTCAGGCTGCAGGTTGTTGCTATAAGCTGGTGCCTGAACAATTCTTGATCTTCAATATTATTAGGGATGCCAAAGTCATCGGCTTCCGAGATGTCCTCCTCCTTGATAGGGGGAGGTAGTTGTCATCCTTGGAATCATTGAGGTCATCGGGATTGCGCTGGTCTTCAAGCCTCTCCTGACCCTCTAGCAGGTTTTCGGGCATAGCAGGATCATCGAGGTCTTCCGGGGTATCTCTGTCCCTAGTGCCGATCATAGCTTTCCTCCCCTTTTTGCCTTTTGACTGTTTATGCGGCTTCCGGTGCCTTGACGGTGCTTCTCCCGACTTGTCGTCGTTGTTATTAGGTGTGTTCTCGCCATTAACGGCAGGAGTGTCCATCATATAGACGTCGTATGTAGAGGAAGCGGCCCATCGCCCGGTTTTAATGGGGGTGGGAGCGAAATCCACATCATCCATATATTTTGCCTCCTTGGAGGAATAGTCCAGCATCATCCATATATTCTTCGACTGTGGCTACCAAGTGGGTGGTGGGTGGGACAAAAAATCCATCATGACCCACCCTGTGACCGATCTGAGCATGGATCAGGGTTCGATCGTCGGTAATCTTCATCAACGAGATCCGATCTAGGGCCTCGTTGAGTATCGAGAGCTCGATCGGGTCAACCTGCTCAGAGCTTTCGGAGTTGACCTCCGTAATGTCCATGCTAGGGGAGTGTTCGGCGGGAACAAGTATCTGGACGTCCTACACTACGGCCGGATCTGGACTTAAGAGTCAGGTCGTTGTCGGGGAAATCTCGTGGATGTGACCAAAAGAAGGATCCGAGGTTAAAGCCTTGGAGTCTTCGGGCGTGGCAGGTGAAACTGCGAGCCTTCTTAGCGAAATATCGCCCCAAATCCGACCTCTTGATCGGGGGCAAAGCTCCCGACCCGGCTTAGATTACCGGTCGGGTCAGCGTGTAGCACAATGCTGCCGAAAGCAAAGATCTGTCCAGGGGAAAAGCTGTCCATGTTGCGTACCTCTTCATTGATGACGACGCGAGCCATTGATTCCTTTGGTGATCACAGCGGAACTCTCAATGAAAGCACCAATGTCGGTGTCAAAACCGGTGGATCTCGGGTAGGGGGTCCCGAGTTGTGAGACTAGAATCAATGGTAACAGGAGATAGGGGAGACGATGTTTATCTAGGTTCGGGCCCTCCTATGGAGGTATTACCCTACGTCATGCTTGATTGTATTGATGATGTATAGGTTACATAGTCGATCTACCTCGAGATCAAATAGCTAAAACCATAGATGAGTTGTTCTCTGTCTACAACCTAAAACCCTCCGGCTTATATAGACGGTACCTAGGGTTTACACATGTTTGGTCACACGCCGAAGGGATAACATGCCTATTCGCTATATCAAACATGGAGGACAAGCCACAATTCCCGAAGCTTCCTTCCTGGAGACAGGGCCTTCGATCGATCCAATGCTCGGCAAACGGCCCATACGGTCCAGCCCATAAGGAATAGGTCGGCCTCTCGAGGATCCCTTAATCCAGGACTCCCTCAATGGGTTCGTATAATTTGGGAACCATATTACAGTAATGGTTAACTACCTGGAGAGAAAATGGTTGGTTCCTTCTGGTGGAAATCAAATCTCGCCCTGATTGATCAATATAAAGCCATTGCCAGATGTAACGTGGGAGATGGAAGGAGTGCTCTATTTTGGGATGACTTATGGGAAGATAACATTCTCAAACACAAGTTCATCATCTATACTCTTTTGCCAGAAACACACAAATGAATATCAGATAGGTGATTGCCACTGAATATATTGAGGACCTCTTCCATGTCCCCCTGTCAACACAATCATATGAAGAATTCTTGGAAATGGAGAATATCTATATGGAAGAGAAAAACTCTGAATACTGGGATGCAACTGACACATGGAGTCATATATGGGGCAATGCCTCTTATTCCTCCATCAAAGCATACAAGATCTTAATTGGATATAAGTAGGTTCCACCACATTTTGTCTAGATTTGGAAAAGTTCATGCCAGGCCAAACACAAAGTCTTTTTCTAGATGCTTCTTCATGACAGGGTTAATACCAAAACTTGCTTAAAAGAAACACCTTTGTGCTTGAAGCTTGCAACTATGCTTTGAATGATTGTCAATAGGAGGAAACACTTCATCATGTTTTTTGGGGATGCCCTTTTGCTGCACAATGTTGGGACTTCATTTGTCGTTCAAGAACACACAATCTTTCAGTGCTAGAGGCCTTTCAAGACCTCAAAGAAAAATCAGACTACCATTTTTATGGAGATCATTATTCTGGGTTCATGGGCCATCTGGATTTCAAGGAACAATAATTTTTTTGAGAACATCACACCAAGTTTCCAAAGCTGGAAATTCATTTATCTGGAGGAACTCAAGCTCTTAAGATTCAGGATGAAAAAGAAATATGCAAATCATTTCTCAGATTGGTTAGAGAGTTTTCTATAACCGCCTTCTTTTTTAGTCTAGTTTTTTTCTTTTCTAGTAAGTTTGTAATAGATCTTGTTTTTCCCTTCTTCTTATTTTCCTTTATGTGTTTCTTTTTTCTTCTTTTTTTAGCTTCTTTGGCTTATCTTAGGCCTTTTAGATGTTTTGAAGACTATACTATTTGTTTTTTTATATAAAAATTGTAATGGGGTTTTACCCTACTGTTTATAGTAAAAAAAGATACCTCTTTGTCATACGGAATGACAAATCCCATTCTCGATCCACGCCAACCCAATAGACACCCTTGGAGATACCTGTAGAGCACCTTTATACTCACCTAGTTACATCGTGATGTTTGATACACACAAGGCATTCCTATGGTGTCAAGGAGTTGCGTGATCTCATGGTCGTAGGAACAAATACTTGACATGGATAAAGCAGTAGCAATAAACTAACACGATCATATGCTATGCTCACGGTTCAGTCTTGTCCATCACATCATTCTCCTAATGATGTGATCCTGTTATCAACTGACAACTCATGTCTATGGCTAGGAAACCTTAACCATCTTTGATCAACGAGCTAGTCTAGTAGAGGCTTACTAGGGACATGGTGTTACGAAATCTAGCAGAATGATGTGAATCATGTTACTTTATTGCTAAATGAGTTTTCATCTGATAACAGGATCACATCATTAGGAGAATGATTTGATGGACAAGACCCAACCATAAGCATAGCATATGATCATGTTAGTTTATTGCTACTTCTTTATCCATGTCAAGTATCTGTTCCTACGACCATAAGATTACGCAACTCCCTGACACCATAGGAATTCCTTGTGTGTATCAAACATCAGAACGTAACTGGGTGACTATAAAGGTGCTCTACAGGTATCTCCAAGGGTGTCTATTGGGTTGGCGTGGATCGAGACTGGGACTTGTCACTCCGTATGATGGAAAAGTATCTCTAGCCCACTCGGCAACACAACATCACAAGAAGATTGCAAGCAATGTGACTATGGAGTTATTCATGGGATCTTGTGTTACGGAACGAGTAAAGAGACCTGCCGGTAACAAGATTGAACTAGGTATGGAGATACCGACGATCGAATCTCGGGCAAGTAACATACCGATGGACAAAGGGAACTGCATACGGGATTGTCTGAATCCTTGACATCATGGTTCGACCAATAAAGATCTTCGTAGAATATGTAGGAACCAATATGGGCATCCAGGTCTCGCTATTGGTTATTGACCGTAGAGTTCTCTCGGTCATGTCTACATAGTTCTCGAACCCTCAGGGTCTGCACACTTAACGTTTGGTGACCAAAGGTTGTTCGGAGTCCTGGATGAGATCCTGAACGTTACGAGGAGTTCCATAATATTCTAGAGGTCAAGATTTATATATGGGAAGTCATATTTTGGCTACCAAAAAAGTTTCGGGTTTTTACAGTATTATATCGGGAAGCTTCTAGAAGGTTCCGAAAACTTCTAGAGGAGTCTGGAAGTCCACCAAGGGTTCGACAATGTCCCAAGGGTTTTCATGGGTCAAGAGGAGGCGCCCTGGCCTTATAGACCCACGCGCACAATTCCGCAAGGCCCATGTGGCTTGGGAGAGGTGTAAAGTCCACCTGTTTATGGAAAGGGGGGGAATTGGACTAGGAGTCCAACTCCTCCCCTTTGTTTGCGCCCTAGGGCTTGAAGGGGATGATCTCCATGCCCCTCCACCTATATATAGAGGGGAGGGGGTTCCCCAAGAGGACACACAAATCCCTTGGCGCCCCTTTCTCTCCCTATATCATTTTCTCCTCCGTTCACAGTTTCGATATCGCTAGGCGTAGCCCTGTCAGATTGCACCATCACCACTGCCATCACGCCGTCGTGTTGCCGGAGAACTTATCTACTACTCTGACCTCGCTCGCTGGATCGAGTAGGCGGAGACGTCTTCAAGCCGCATGTGTGGTGAACATGGAGGTGTCGTCCGTTCGGCGCTAGATCGGGACGGATCATGATTGGATCGTGAAGACGAACGACTACATCAACCGCGGATAGATCTTGCGTGTGCGTAGGAATTTTTTTGTTTCCCATGCAACGTTCCGCAACAATGGCATCATGAGCTAGGTCTGTGCGTAGATAACATGCACGAGTAGAACAAAAAACGATTTTGTGGGCATTGATGTTTAGATTGCTTACCTCCTTGGTCTTATATTGATTTGGCGGTATTGTGGGATTAAGCGGCTCGAACCAACTTTACTCGTCCATGTACGAGAGACCGGTTCCATCGACTGACATGCAACTTGTTGCATAAAGATGGCTGGCAGGTGTCTATCTCTCCCACTTTAGTTAAATCGGTCCTTGTATAAGGTTAAAAGGCAACTCGAATATCACCTTGTGGCTTTGCGTAGGTAAGAATAATTCTTACTAGTTGCCCATAGCAGCCACGTAAAACTTGTAACAGCAAAGTAGAAGACGTCTACCTTGTTTTTGCAGGGCATGTTGTGATGTGATATGGCCAAGACATGATTTGATATATGGTGATGTATGAGATGGTCTTTTTTTTAATAGTTATCACGACTTGCATGTCGATGAGTACGGCAACCGGCATGAGCCATATCGCTATATTTAATTTATTCTATGACCTGCCTATCAATCACAAAACGCCATGTAATTGCTTTTACTTTATCGCTATGCATTAGCAATAGTTGTAGAAGCAATAGTTGGCGCGACAATCACGTGACGAGACAATGATGGAGATCATGGTGTCATGCCGGTGACGATGGAGATCATGTTGGTGCTTTGGATATGGAGATCAAAACCACAAGATGTTGATGGCCATATCATGTCACTTATATGATTTGCTTAGGATGACGGTAGCATTATAACATGAATCCCTCACTAAAATTTCAAGATTAAAGTTGTGTTCTCCCTAAGTGTGCACCGTTGAAAAGGATCGTTGTTTCGAAGCACCACGTGATGATCGGGTGTGATAGACTCTACGTTCGCATACAACGAGTGTAAGCCAGTTTTGCACATGCAGAACACTTGGGTTAAACTGGACAAGCCTAGCAAGTACAGACATGGCCTTGGAACACAGGAGACCGAAAGGTCGAACATGAGTCATATAGTAGATATGATCGACATGGAGATGTTCACAATTGAAACCACCTCATCTCATGTGATGATCGGACTTGGGTTGGTGGATTTGGATCATGTCACACTTAGACAACCTAAGGGATGTTGATTTGAGGGGATTTAAGTAATATGATTAATTGAACTCATTATAATGAACATAGTCTAAGTTGTCTTTGCAAATTATGTTGTAGATCAATAGTTCAAGCCGTAGCTCCCCTATATTTTGATACATTCCTAGAGAAAGACTAAGTCTAAAGATGGTAGTAGCAATTATGCGGACTAGGTCCGTAAACTAAGGATTGTCCTCATTGTTGCACATAAGGCTTATGTCCTTGATGCACCGCTCGATGCGCGAACCCCTCAAGCATCGTATGTTGGTGTTGAGAACATTAGAAATGCATGTTTTTGATGACTACTTGATAGTTCAGTGCGTCATGCTTTACGACTTAGAATTGAGTCTTCAAAGATGTTTTGAATGTCACGGAGCATATGAGATGTTCCAAGAGCTGAAATTGGAATTTCAGGCTCATGCCTGTGTTGAGAGGTATGAGACCTCCAACAAGATTCTTTGCCTACAAGATGAAGCAGAATAGCTCAATCGGTGAGCGTGTGCTCAGATTGTCTGGGTGCTACAATCGCTTGAATCAAGTGGGAGTTGATCTTCCAGATAAGATAATGATTGATATAGTTCTCCAAGTCACTGCCACAAAGCTACTAGAGCTTCATGATGAACTATAAACATGCCAGGGATGGAAAAGATGATCCTTGAGCTATTCGCGATGTTTGACACCGCAAAGGTAGAAATCAAAAAGGAGCCTCAAATGTTGATCATTACTAAAACCACTAGTTTCGAGAACGGCAAGGGCAAGAAGGGAAACTCCATGAATGGCAAGACAATTGCTTCTCCTGTGAAGAAACCCAAGGTTGAACCCAAACCCGAGACTAAGTGCTTCTATTATGAGGAGAACAGCTACTAGAAGCAGAATTACCCCAAGTACCTGGCTGATGAGAAGGCTAGCAACGTCAACAAAGGTATATTTGATATACATGTTATTGATGTGTACCTTACTAGTACTCCTAGAAGCACCTGGTATTAGATATCGGTTCAGTTGCTAATGTTAGTAACTCGAAATAAAAGCGATGGAATAAATGGAGACTAGCTAAGGGCAAGGTGACGATGAGTGTTGGAAGTGTTTCCAAGGATGTGATCACCATCGCACGCTCCCTCTACCTTCGGCATTAGTTTTGAACCTAAATAAATGTTATTTGGTGTTTGCGTTGAGCATGAACATGATTAGATCATGTTTATTTCAATACGGTTATTCATTTAAGTCGGATAATAATGGTTATTCCATTTACGTGAATAATACCTTCAATGGTCATGCACCCAATGTGATTGGTTTATTGAATCTCGATCGTAGTGATGCACATGTTCATAATATTGCTGCCAAAAAATGCTAAGTTAATAATGATTGTACCACATACTTGTGGCACTGCTGCTAAGGTCATATTGGTGTAAAGTACATGGAGAAACTCCATACTAAGGGATCTTTGGACTCACTCGATTTCGAAACGGTTGAGACATGCATGTCATGCCTCATGGGCAAGATGACTACGACCCTGTTTTGCGATACGATGGAGCAGGCAAGTGACTTATTGGAAATCATACATGTTGATGTATGCGGTCCAATGAGTGTTGAAGCGTGCGGTGGATATCGTTATTTTCTTACCTTCACTGATGATTTGAGTAGGTATGGGTATATTTACCTAATGAAACAAAAGTCTAAAATGTTTGAAAAGTTCAAGAAAATACAGAGTGAAGTTTAAGATCATCATAAAAAGATGATAAAATGTCTATGATATGATTGTGGAGGTGAATATCTGAGTTATGAGTTTGGTATACAACTTAAGACAACGTGGAAGTTGTTTCACAACTCACGCCACCTGGAACACCATAGTGTGATGGTGTGTACGAACGTCGTAGTCGTGATCTATTAGATATGGTGGGTACTATGATGTCTCTTATCGTTTTGCCACTATCGTTTTGGGGTTATGCATTAGAGACAACTACATTCACTGTAAATAGAGCACCATCTAAATCCGTTGAGATGACACCGTATAAATTATTGTTTGGCAGAAACCTAAGTTGTTATTTCTTAGAGTTTGGGAATGCGACACTTATGTCTAATAAGCTCAAACCCAAAGCGGAAAAGTGCATCTTCATAGGATAACCTAAGGAAACAGTTGGATATGCCTTCTATCTCAGATCCGAGGGCAAATTGTTTGTTGCTAAAAATAGGTACTTTCTCAAGAAAGAGTTTCTCTCGAAAGAATTGAGTGGGAGGAAAGTAGAACTTGATGACGTTGTTGAACCATCATTTCAGAAGGAGAGTAGCATGAGTAGAAAGATGTTTCTGCGGAACCTGCAACAAGTGAAGAGGAAGCAAATGATGATGATCATGAAGTTTCGGATCAAGTTGTTATCAAGCCTCGTAAGTCGACATGGACTCGTGCTGCCCCTAAGTTGCACGGCAATCCTGTCTTGGAGGTCATGTTGTTGGACAACACTGAGCCTACGAGCTATGAAGAAGCAATGGTGGGCCCGGATTCCAACAAATGGCTAGGAGCCTTGAAATCCAAGAAAGGATCCATGTATGAAAACCAAGTATGGACTTTGGTAGACTTTCCCGATGAACGACAAGCCATTAAGTACAAATGGAACTTTAAGAAGAAGACATGCGCTGATAAAGCTCGACTTGTCGCAAACAAGTTTCTGACAAGTTAAAGGAGTGGACTACGATAAGACTTTCTCACCCGTAGTGATGCAAAAGTCTGTTGGAATTATATTAGCAGCTGTTGCATTTTTCGATTATGAAATCTGGCAGATGGATGTCAAAACATCGGTTCCTCAATGGTTTCCTTGAGGAAAGGTTGTATGTGATATAACCGGAAGGTTTTGTCGATCCTAAGGAAGCTAAAGGTATGCAAGCTCCAGCAATCCTTCTATGGAGTGGGGCAATCGTCTCGGAGTTGGAATATACACTTTGATGAGGTGATCAAAGCTTTTGGGTTTATACAAAGTTTGCAAGAAACTTGTATTTACAAGAAAGTGAGTGGGAGCACTATAGCATTTCTGATAAGTATATGTGGATGACATATTGTTGATCAGAAATGATGTAGTATTTATGGAAAGCATAAAGGGTTGTTTGAAAGGAGTTTTTCAAAGGACGACCTATAATGAAGCTACTTAAATATTGGGAATCAAGATCTATAGAGATAGATCAAGACGCATGATAAAACTTTCAATGAATAAATACCTTGATAAGATT
Organism: Hordeum marinum; assembly: GCA_022496015.1. Classification (NCBI taxonomy): domain Eukaryota; kingdom Viridiplantae; phylum Streptophyta; class Magnoliopsida; order Poales; family Poaceae; genus Hordeum; species Hordeum marinum. Next base: position 258,892,254 of record CM039674.1, on the reverse strand, counting down.
TCTAAGGAGTTCAAAATATATCAATCAAAGAAGTAGTTCTTGGCTGTGTTGTAAGGTATGAATTTGAGTAAGACTCAAAGATCGACCACGGCAGAAGAAAAAGAAAAGACGAATATCGTCCCCTATGCCTTAGCCATAGGCTTTATATAGTATGCCATGTTGTGTACTGCACCTGGTGTGTGCCTTGCCATGAGTGGATCACTGGACAACGATCAAAATGAGGTGATAAAGAGTTCGTCGTAAAGGGTTACGTCGATGCAAGCTTTGACACCAATGCAGATAACTTTGAGTAGCAATCCGGATACGTATTGTGGCGAAGTCGTTTGGAATAACTCCAAGTGGAGCATGTTAGCAGCATCTACAATATGACATGCAGATTTCCAAAGTACACACGGATCTGAATGTTGTAGACTCGTTTACTAAAACCTCTCTCACAAGCAAAACATGATCAAACACCAGAACTCATTGGGTGTAAATCAAATGGTGATGTGAACTAGATTATTGACTCTAGTGCAAGTGGGAGACGGATGTAAATATGCCCTAGAGGTTATAATAAATTAGTTATTATCATATTTCCTTGTTCATGACAATCATTTATTATCCATGCTAGAATTGTATTGATCTCAAACTCACATACATGTGCGTATAGATAGACAACACCATGTCCCTTGTAAGCCTCTACTAGACTAGTTCGTTGATTAGAGATGGTCAAGGTTTCCTGACCATAGACAAGAGTTGTCATATGATAAGGGATCACATCATTAGGAGAATGATGTGATGGACAAGAACCAACCGTAAGCATATCATATGATCGTGTTAGTTTATTGCTACTTCTTTATCCATGTCAAGTATTTGTTCCTACGACCATGAGATCACACAACTCCCTGACACCGTAGGAATGTATTGTGTGTATCAAATGTCACAACGTAACTGGGTGACTAGAAAGGTGCTCTAAAGGTATCTCCAAGGGTATGTGTTGGGTTGGCACGGATCGAGACTCGGATTTGTAACTTCGTATGACGGAGAGGTATCTCTGGGCCCACTCAGTAACACAGCATCACAAGAAGCTTGCAACCAATGTGACTAAGGAGTTAGTCATAGGATCTTGTGTTACCAAACGAGTAAAGAGACTTGCTGGTAGCGAGATTGAACTAGGTATGGAGATACCGAAGATCGAATCTCGGGCAAGTAACATACCGATGGATAAAGGGAACTGCATACGGGATTGTCTATATCCTTGACATCATGGTTCGACTGATAAAGATCTACGTAGAATATGTAGGAACCAATATGGGCATCCAGGTCCCACTATTGGCTATTGACCGTAGAGTTGTCTCGGTCATGTCTACATAGTTCTCGAACCCGCGGAATCTGTACACTTAACGTTCGGTGACAATTTGGAATTGTTGAGTTATGTATGTTGGTGACCGAAGGTTGTTCAGAGTCCCGGATGAGATCCCAGATGCCACCAGGAGTTCCGGAATGGTCCAGATGTAAAGATTTATACATGGGAAGTCATAGTTTGGCTACCAAAAAAGTTTTGGGTTTTTCTGGTATTGTACCAGGAAGCTTCTAGAAGGTTCATGAAACTTTCGGAGGAGTCCGGAAGTCTAGCAAGGGTTCCTCCATGTAGGGTTTGCATGGGCTAAGGGGAGGCGCCTTAGACTTATTGGGCCAGGCGCACAAGTCCCTCAAGGCCCATGTGGCTTGGGAGAGGTGGAAAGTCCACCTCTTTATGAAAAGGGAGGGTATTGGACTAGGAGTCCAACTCCTCCCCTTTGGCTGTGCCCTAGGGCTTGGAGGGCTAATCTCCATGCCCCTCCACCTATATATAGAGGTAAGCGGGCGCCCCAATAGGACACACAAAGCGCTTGGCATCCCTCTCTCTCCCTATGTCATTTTCTCCTCCGTTCGCGGTTTCGATAGCGCTAGGCGTAGCCCTGTCGGGATAGCACCACCACTGTCGCCACCACATTGTTGTATTGTCAAAGAACTCATCTACTAATCTGACCTTGCTCGCTGGATCGAGGAGGCGAAGACCTCATCAAGTCACACGTGTCATGAACGCGGAGGTGCCGTCCATTCGGCGCTAGATCGGAACGGATTGCGATTGGATCGTGAAGACGTACGACTAGATCAATTGTGTTATATACGCTTCCGCTTAGCGATCTACAAGGGTATGTAGATACACACACCCTTTTGTAGCTATGCATCTCCACGGATAGATCTTGCGTGTGCGTAGGAATTTTTTTGTTTCCCATGCAATGTTCCCCAACAGTTTTTCCATTCGGCCATACCGATTTTCCCTTGTGACAGAACCTAGCCAAAACCTAGCAACTCAGTACAACCAATACCTATTTTTGTATGACCGAGAATCAGTGACCAACTCTCTGGTTAGCCAATTCCTGAAATCGGAATTTCTGAGTTTGTTGAATCAGTATCACCGAGATTAGGAACTGCCCTAGTCAAACCAAAATTGGTAGGACCGAGTTGTGTATATCAGGTTCACTGAAAAGGCCTAAGTGGCCACATTTTGCAGTAGTTGGTAGGATCGAGTTTCACATCGGTTTCACCGACTTAGGAAATAATGTTGTAACGGTTGGATTGTTGGAGATGCCTATATATACCCCTCCACCACCTCTGACTCATAGAGGAAGCACTCGGAACATACAAACACTTTCCCCATCCATTTTTCTGAGAGAGAGAGCCACCTATTCATGTGTTGAGATCAAAATCATCCACTCCAACCATATGGATCTTTATTTCTAGCCTCCCCAAGTTGCTATCCACCCAATCAATCTCTTCTATCCATGCCAAATCTGTGAGAGAGTGATTGAGGAACTATCTTTTGAAGCACAAGATCAAGGAGTTCATCATACTTACTGTTGGGGATATAACCCCGTGATATGACCCGGCTGGAAGGTTCCCGTGGATAGCATTGGTTATGAGCCGGCCCACGAAGACATGTATCAGCTGGAGGCCCAAGATGATTGGCGGCTCTTGATGTGGGCCGGACAACAGAGACCCAGATGCGCAAGACCTTCCAAAGGATGGTCTTGGCTAGTAAGATAGAGATAGATTCGGAGATGTAAACATGATCCGACTGTACAATTGTAAGACCCGACGGTTCTGACCTGATATATAAAGGCAGAGTCGGGGCGGCTTAGAGGCGGGTGGTCGAAAACTAGGTCAAGCTTCTAGCCCCTTGTAATCGATACAACAAGCAATAACATCACAAGCAGGACGTAGGCTTTTACCTCGACTTGAGGGGCCGAACCTGGGTAAACTCGTGTCCTTCGTCTCGATCAACCCCTTTGAGTCCACTACCATGGCGATGGCTCCAAACTCAAGTCTGGTAACCCGGACATCTGCTGTGACAAAACCATGACAGTTGGCGCCCACCGTGGGGCACGCGTTCGGTGGTGTTGAGTTCTCAAAGGGCTCCCTTCCAGAGCTCGAAGGATACGTAGTTGGGAGAATGAGCAAGAGTCGCCGCGGCCGGCTCTACATCGACGACGCCGGCTGGGGGCTTGATGCTGCTTCCGTGGAGTATGGTTTCAGGGTTCCGTTCGGCGGGATCCAGGTGTTCATCGGGAAGATCGATGGATCTACACCCGGGCCGGACGTCTGCACCAACATCGTCGAGCCGGCTCGGCGTCTCCAGCTCACACGTAAGGTAGTCCCTGCCCGTGTTAACCCGGTTCAGGGGCATGTCTTCGTGGGCTTCACTCAAGGGATGGATCTGGAAGCATCCGGATGTCAAGGGACTCTCGTGCACTCCGATGATGAGTCGTAAAGTGGGGAAACTGAATCTGTGTACCAGCTCAGCAATGGTGGCCTTGGGGGTTACGGTGACACTCGCCTTGACTCAGAGCACAGTGAGTCAGATGAGCCGGAGCAGCCGTCTCACGCGGCGGTATTCATGGCAGGGCCAGGGCGGCTGGGTCGAGAGCAAACCCTCCCCAGTCGCCGGCTTAGGGCCTTGTGGAGTTGATGGATGAGCTTGAGGCTTTGTTAGCTACAGAGGTCACACCAGATAATCAGGTGGCTCGTAACGCAGAGATCGCAAGGATCAAGGGCCGGATGGCCGAGGAGCGTCAGAGGCTAACTGATTTAAACTCCCAGATGGAGGCAGAGGCAGCATAGCTCAAGGCCGACGCTTTTCGTTCGGGGATGGAACAGTTTTCAGCGGCGGCTGTGCACCGCAGGAGGCATCAATCTCGTCTGCCGGAGCGCTATGAGGCGAGGAATCTCTTCAACACCCCCGGCTCTGGGAGAGCGGCGGCTGCCCCAGGGGAAGGGCGAGCAGCGGCTCACATGGCCCCACCCGGAGGGTTTATGACACCGGCGGGTCATTATTCTAACCCGGTCGAGAACATGGTAGCAGCAGCCACCCAGCTTGGAACGATCCCTATCCCAGATGAGGCACTCTTTGTGGAGGAGGTGAGGAACGCTATCGGATATTTACAGACGGCCGTGGCTCAACAAGAGAAATATACTCACAGCCAGAGCTGGATCCACTCCACCCCTCTCCATAGTCGAAGTTTCAGCCGGCGCTATGAGTCGCCGGCGGTTTCAAGCAGTGGCCCGTATCATGGGCAAAGGGGACGCGCGGCGTTAGACGCGCCGGCCCTGGTGGACCGAGCAAGAAACAGGCGAGAACAAGAGGTAGCAATAGTTCCCCCGGGTCTTGGGCCCTCAGTGTTGACAGAGGACGGAGCGGTTGGTAGCGCCAGAGCCGCGGGACTTCCATGCTTAACTCCGGCTCTACGGAGCAAGAGGTTGCCTAAGGATTTCAAGAGGCCTCGGAAGGTTCCAAATTACACAGTGGATCTCCCTCCCGAGGCTTGGGTCGAGAGCTATGAGCTAGCTATGGAGATGCTAGACGTCAGTGAGGCTGTTTTTGCAAAATATTTTATCATGATGCTCGAGGGTCCGGCTCGCACATGGTTAAAGGGCTTACCACCCAACACTATAAGCTCTTGGGCCGAATTGAGGGCAAAGTTCATCAAAAATTTCCAAGGGACTTGCAAGCAGCCTATGACCATTGTGGATTTGGATCATTGCGTTCAGCAGGAGAATGAGTCGGCTCATCATTGGGTTTGGCGGGTGTCGACCGTCATTCACTCATCGGAACAGATCACGACAGCTCAAGCGGTGCTCATTTTGGAGAAGAATTGTCATTTCGTTCCGCTAAAGCAGAAGCTTGGCCGGCTTAAACGTACGTGTCAAGACATGGGAGAGCTCATGACGGCTCTAACGAAATACGCCGACTCAGACAACACCAAAGATCCGGGTTCGGATGAGGAGAAGTCAAATCAAGGAAAGAAGAACAACCAAGCAAGGGTTTTGGGAACAATGGGAATCAAAGCAGACATAGGAACGCTGGCGGCGGGTCAGAGCTGGTGGCAAATGCTAACACAGGGTCGAATGTTCCTAAGGGGAACAGGCGTTACAAGCCGTACCAGCGGGATAACAGGCCCCCTTTCAATTTGGAAGCGGTGCTTAGGAAACCCTGTCCAGAGCACAGCACACCTGATAAACCAGCAACGCATGCGTGGGGCGATTGTTTTATCATGCATAGATTTAAGAATCAACACTTTCAACCACCTCATAATTAGGGCGGTGGGCCGACGGGCGGATCAGGGCCTGGCGGTTCAGGCAACAGCGGGTCAGATGCCGGCTTTGGTGCTGGCGGCTCAGGAGCAGGTCATCCGGGTCAACACCAACACAATAATCAGCAGCATCAACAGCATCCTGGCAACAACAATCATAATAACCAGCAGCAGCAGCAGCATCAGCAGCAGCAGCGCAATCAATCTGGATTCTAGAGTAACCCGAAGCAGCTCAGTTCGGGGCAGTATCATGTGTTTACGACTGGTAACAACAAGCGAGATGAGAAGCTACGGAGGTGAGCGGTTAATACGATCGCGCCGGCTCTCCCACGATACCTGTCGTGGTCAGAGTATGACATAACATGGAGCAGGCAAGATCACCCGCCACGGATGGATGACCCGGGCCAGCTTGCTCTGGTGGTGGCCCCTCAGATACATGGTTATGGAGTAAACAAAGTGCTCATGGACGGAGGTAGCAGTATCAACATCTTGTATTATGACACCTTCCGGCGGATGAAGTTGCTAGACAAAGATCTCAAAACTTCTTCTACTGTGTTTCATGGTGTGGTGCCTGGTAAGTCGGCATACCTAGTAGGAAAAATCTCTTTGGAGGTGGCTTTCGGCGATGAGTATAATTACAGGGTGGTGACCTTATGGTTCGAGGTGGTCAAGATCAAGAGCCCATATAATGCGTTGTTCGGCGGCCGGCTTACGCCAAATTCATGGCTAGGCCTTGTTATGTTTATTTGCAGCTTAAGATGCCCGGCCTAAATGGCACGATTACGGTTCATGGCAATCGAAAAACGGCTCTTGAGTGCGAGGAAGGTGAGGCAGCTTATGCTGAGGCTAGCTGTGCACAAGAGGAGCTGAAGTTCTATAAGGAGAACGTTGACCCGGAGGACACGACCCCGTTGAAGAAACCAAATACAGAGGCAGAGCCGCCCCTCAAGTTTTCAGCGGATGATACTAAAACAGTGGACTTTACTCCGGGCAACTCATCCAAGCAGTTCACCATCGGGGCTCACATGGATCCCAAATAGGAAAGCGCGCTCATCGAATTCATCCGTGAGAACCGGGACATCTTTGCATGGAAACCTTCTGACATGCCGGGTGTACCGAGAGAGTTCGCTGAGCACAATCTTAATGTGGATCCGAAGTTTAAGCCGATCAAGCAGTTCCTGCGGCGGTTCAATGAGGAGAGGCGCAAGGCTATTGGGGAAGAGGTTGCCCGGCTCTTAGCCGCTGGGTTCATAGTTGAAGTTTTTCACCCGGAATGGTTGGCTAATCCAGTATTGGTGCTTAAAAAGAATAGTACGTGGCGTATGAGTATAGATTACACGGACCTTAACAAGGCTTGTCCGGCTGATCCCTTCGCACTCCCTCGCATTGATCAGATCATTGATGCAACAGCCGGTTGTGAGAATTTGTGTTTGTTGGATGCTTATTCAGGGTATCATCAGATCAAAATGGCAGTCAAGGACCAGGAGAAGACATCGTTTATCACACCTTTTGGGGCGTTCTGCTACGTCTCCATGCCTTTTGGGCTCAAGAGTGCCCAGGCGACTTACCAGCGGTGTGTGCAGAACTGTCTCCACAGCCAGATTGGCCGTAATGTTCATGCTTATGTGGATGACATAGTGGTGAAGTCTAGGAAGAAGGAAACCCTCTTGGAGGACCTGAAGGAAACTTTTGACAATCTCCGGGTGTACAAAATGATGCTTAACCCGGCAAAATGTGTCTTTGGTGTCCCTGCAGGAAAGCTTTTGGGGTTCTTGGTTTCTGAGCGTGGCATCGAGGCTAACCCGGATAAAATCAAGGCTATCACCTCTTTGCGAGAGCCGACATGCATCAATGATGTTCAGCGTATTGTAGGCCGGATTGCGGCGCTGAGCCAGTTCATAAGCCGGCTTGGGGAGAAAGCCATCCCCTTGTATCAGATGATGAAGAAGACGGACAAGTTTAAGTGGAGCAAGGCAGCCGCAGAGGCGCTGGAAGCTCTTAAGAAGCAATTAACTGAGCCACCAGTATTAGCCGCTCCGGCTGAGAAAGAGACGCTACTCCTATATGTAGCGGCTAACAGCTGGGCGGTCAGTGTGGCGATTGTTGTTGAACGTAAGGAAGCAGGGAAAGAGTATCCCGTTCAGAGGCCTGTTTACTACATCAGTGAGGTCTTGGCTGACTCCAAGCAGCGATATCCGCATTGGCAGAAGCTCGTATACAGGGTCTTTATGGCTAATCGTAAGCTGAAGCACTACTTTTTGGGCCATCTGATAACTGTAGTAAGCTCTGCCCCGTTAGGGGATATTATTCATAACAGAGAGGCCACGGGAAGGATTGCCAAGTGGGCTTTAGAGTTGGGGCCTCTTAACATCAATTACACCCCTCGTACAGCAATTAAGTCTCAGGCCTTGGTGTATTTCATAAATGATTGGACAGAGTGCCAGGCGCCTGAATAGAAGCCGGACAACACATACTGGACTATATATTTTGATGGGTCTAAACAGCTTGAGGGGTCTGGTGCTGGTGTGGTTCTCACCTCCCCGAAAGGTGATAAGTTTTTTTATGTGCTCCGGTTGATGTTCCCCTGTACTAATAATGCTGCTGAGTATGAAGCTTTGCTCCATGGTTTGAGAGTCGCTAAAGAGATGAATTTAAGCCGGGTTAGATGCCTGGGCGACTCAGACCTTGTGGCTCAGCAAGTTTCAGGTACTTGGGATTCTAAGGACCCACGGATGGCAGCTTATCGACGGGCGGTTGATGTTCTTGCAGGTTATTTCAAAGGGTATCAGGTGGATCATATTGATCGTCGACGGAACGAGGCGGCTGATGCGTTATCATGACTCGGATCTCAGCGTAAGCCGGTGCCGCCTAATGTTTTTCTTGACGTGTTATATCATCCGACTGTCAAGATGCCTTCTGAGGAGGATCTGGCAATTCCTGACCCGGAGGCGGCTCTAGTGGCGGCTCTACATGTTATTCCGGATTGGACTACTCCTTATTTAGCGTACTTGACGCGCGGCAAGTTGCCGGATGATGAGAGCCGAGCTCGGGAGATCATCCGCCATTCTAAATCCATGACAATTATCAACGGTGAGTTACACAAATGCAATGTGACAGGTGTCTTCCAACGCTGTGTGTCACCAGAAGAGGGCCAGCAGATCTTAAATGAAATTCATGCTGGCGACTGTGGACATCATGCCGGGTCAAGATCTTTAGTGGCTAAAGCTTTTCGGCATGGATTTTTCTGGTTGACGGCTCATAAGGATGCAGAGGATCTGGTTCGTAAGTGTGATGCTTGTCAGAAATTTGGCCAACGTGCTCATGTTCCGGCTTAAGAGTTGAGGATGATACCTATCACTTGGCCGTTTGCGGTCTGGGGGCTTGATATGGTAGGACCCTTCAAGAGGTCCAAAGATAATAAAACGCACCTCTTGGTGGCGGTTGATAAGTTTACCAAGTGGGTTGAGGCTGAGCCAGTAAGCAAGTGTGATGCAGCTACAGCGGTTGAGTTTGTCAGGAAATTGATCTATTGTTTTGGCTATCCACACAATATTATCACTGATAATGGTGCAAATTTGTCCAAGGGGGCTATGAAGGTGTTCTGTGGGAAGGAGCATATCCGGCTTGATGTTTCAGCCGTGGCACATCCACAGTCCAATGGCCAGGCTGAGCGGGCTAATCAAGAAATCCTGCGAGGGGTTAAACCCCGGCTCATGGTCCCTTTGAAACGGACAGCCAGGTGTTGGGTTGATGAGTTGCCTTCCGTCTTATGGAGCATCCGGACTACACCTAACAGGTCTACAGGTTTTACACCTTTTTTCATGGTCTACGGGGCTGAGGCGGTTCTACCCAGTGACATCCGGCATGATTCACCAAGGGTGGCGGCTTATGTTGAGACGAACAATGAGCTGGCACGTCAAGATGCGTTAGATGCCTTGGACGAAGCATGAGAGTTAGCAGCGACCAGATCAGCAATTTACCAGCAAGACCTGCGACGCTATCATAGCCGCAGGGTGAAGACCCGGACGTTCCAGGAAGGTGACCTGGTGCTCCGGCTTATTCAAGACCAAACTAGGATGCATAAACTCTCTCCGCCGTGGGAAGGGCCCTTTGTGGTTAGCAGAAACCTTAACAACGGGTCATACTATCTCATTGATATTCGTGATGAGTCGGACACGGCGGGTCAGGAGACTTTACGACCATGGAACGTGGCACACTTGCGGCCATATTATACTTAAGAGATGATGCAGATCCAGTATCGTTATACATATCATATTTATATAGAGCGGTACTACTACCAAAGATTGGAGCCCCGGCTCTTATGGGTATCTTTATAATCTCAGGATGACATTCTTCAATACCAGCAAATTTGCGGTTCCTGTGGTTCTTTGACCCGCCAAGGTCTTGCCGGTTAATCTCCTTTGGGGACCCTGAACCAATTAAAGTGACCTGTTAAAAGTATTCCAGTCAATCTCGCTTTAGAGACCCTGAGCCGGTTGACAGAGTTGACGACCAATCTCGCTTTAGAGACCCTGAACTGATGTCAATACAATAAGTTCTTCTCAGTCAATCTCGCTTTAGAGACCCTGAGCCGGTTCACAGAGTTGACGGCCAATCTCGCCTTAGAGACCCTGAACTGATGTTACTCTTACCGGTCAATCTCGCTTTAGAGACCCTGAGCCGGTTCACAAAGTGGACGGCCAATCTCGCTTTAGAGACCCTGAACTGTTGTAAGTTAAAAGTTAAGCTCTTATCAGTCAATCTCGCCTTAGAGACCCTGAGCCGGCTTACAGAGTTGACGGATAATCTCGCTTTAGAGACCCTGAACTGGTATGGTGCGCAATTGGCTTTATGCCTAGTTTGAGTGCATTAAACGTTGTTGTTGATGGAGGCTTCCTACCCTTGGTATATCTAAAAAAATTCCCCTAAGGCAACAACGTGTACATCAAATTCCAGTTGCTTATCAACTACGGCCATCGAAGGGGGCTTCTTACCGACGGGTATCGCTTATCTCACCCTAATGGTCGGCTTTATGCCACTTCCGGTTACTTATTAACCGCGGTTGTCGAAGGGGGCTTCTTACCGACGGGTTCGCTTATCTCACCCTAACAACCGGCGTTTACGCCAAAAATAGTTGCGGAAGGAGGCTTCTTGCCCTTGGGTATAGCTTACATAAGCCCTTCACGCAGCCGGCTAGTACAATTACTAGTCGCGGCTGTCGAATGGATGCTTCTTAGCATAAGGTATAGCTTACATAATACCATCGGCAGTCGGCCCTATTCAACATTGGCTGATTGGAGGAGGCTTCTTGCCTTCGGGTATAGCTTACATCACCCTCCAACAGCAGGCTTTCTTGAGCTGCGGTTGTCAGTAGAGGCTTCTTACCTTTGGTATAGCTTACATAAACCTATTGACAACCGGTGTTGGAATACAATGGATAAAGTATTTGCTGTTAAAAGGAGGTTTTTTACCATCATGGTACAGTTTACATCACCCCTCATGCAGCCGGCTGTAGGCCGCTTTACAGTTTTCAACAGTCGTCATTGTCACATAGAGGCTTCCTACCGTCAGGTATAGCTTACTTTATCTTATGGCAGCCGGCTCTTCCATGGCATCTCATTATAAGAAAAGGGAAGTCATGCTGCTCCGGTTGATGGAGTAAATTTCTCGGGTCAAATAACTTCGGGTGAAGGACAGATGTCTCGGACAAATTACGCATTGGTTTATCAACAGCCGCGTTTGTTCATGGAGGCTATTTACCAACAGAGATTTGTCAAAGATGGAAGCAAAGAGCTGAGAAAGATGATTGACAGTACTATAAAGTAAACCGCCGGCAAGTGCAATCAGATGTTAAGAGGCTATTACAAAAGATGTTCTCAGAGGGAACAAACGATGTTTCTGACGAAGTTTCAAAACACCATGGGAGGATGATTACAAGAGCCAATACTTGCTCTGACTATTACAAGGTTCGGTCACTTGGCCGGCTCATCCTGCTCTGGATCTTCCACGGTTCGGATCTGAAGATTGCCGAGTTCCCAGTTGCAGTTAGAGACGGCAGCAAATGACCCTTCAAAGAAAGGCGCGATGTTAAGCTCACCAGGGAAGAGATCTTTGTTTCGGGCGGGTGTTAGGTCTTTACACTCGTAAAGAGGCTCGCGGATCCGTTTATCTTCCTGGTCGTATGCTGCTTGGTAGTTCTTCAAGTCATCCTCCGCCTCATCAACCATTACAGATGCTAGGTAGCGAGAGTCCTTGACGACTTTGAAATAATCTTCGTCGGAGAATTATGAGCCGTCCACCTTCTTCGAAGGATATCCACCCATCATCTCATCTGGTGTGAGATCCGGCGCGAAGGCCATGGCCCGGCTCAAGCCCACGACGGCTCCAGAGCGGAAAGCCGACTTCTTCAGCTCTTGGATTTGCTTGGGCACCGTCGAGAACAGCTCTAATACCCCTTTCAGGGCCTTGGGAATCTTCTCCTTATACTGTATGCTTTTGATGGTGAACATTGCTCCACAATACAGCTGCTCTGTGAAGGTATATACGGCTTTCAGTGACAGGATGTTGTCGTCTGCAAGTTGCCGGCTCAAAGGTCCTGCATAAGCCGGAAGAGACATGTCAGTCATCAGTTGTTTCATAAAAGATATTAAGTAAGGAGTACAGGAACGATTGACTTACCAAATAAGGCGGCAGACATCTTAGCGATGTGCCTTTTGAGCCTTTGGAGCTCCTCAGCAATGAGCCGTTGATCGGCATCATCTGCCCGTTTGATCAGTGCAACTTTCTCCGACTCAGCCGTTTCTTTCAATGTTGTTAGCTCGGCGGTGATCTTGGCTACTTCTTCGGCTAAGAGCCGGCATCTCTCGTCAGCAAGGCTTCGTGCTTCCTGTTGAGCTGCCAAGTTGATTTTGAGATCCACCAGCTGAGAGCCGGCTGTGTTAAGAGCGTCCTGCGCATATCAAAGGCAAAGTCTAAGCTATTGCAGCAACAAGAGTATTCATATGCATAAGGGTTCACAGTTCAAGTTCTACAAGTCTCAAACAGATTGCAAGCAATATATTTGACACTTGGGGGCTAATGTATATTTGATCTGTTTACATCTACAGTTCCGGCTCATCTTCCTAGAAATTGACTCAGAACTTGGGGGCTACACTATGGTTCTTTTCTAATCTCAAAAGTTTCGGTTCAAATAAATTTGAGCCGGCCCTTGGGGGCTACAGTTGGCAGTATGCAAGTGTTGACAGTATTTAAAGCAAAGTGTTTTCTACATAACCTTCGAAAGAAGACCCGAATTCAACTCTATGTTAGATTAAATCCGGCCCTTGGGGGCTGGGGAAGGTTATGGCTGAACAAAGGTAACATACCTCATATTTTGCCTTCATCATGCTGACCAGCCGAAGTTCCAAGTCTCGGTTGGTGTTGACCCGGTTCATATAGCCGGAGTGGAGTTCTTCGGCTGTCATTGTGTTGTACGACGAGTCAAACTCAAGTTTCCACGAAGCTTCAGACGGCTCCGTATGCCGGGTTAAGACATGCGCTGGTGAAGGAGTTTTTTGAGCGGACCCGGTGATGATAACATCCGGAGTCGCCGCGGTCCTGGCGGGTGTAACCGGCCTTGAAGGAGCAGCTGGGGAGTTCTCCTTTATAACGTCATCTGCCGCCGGCTCAGTAGAAGCCGCTGGTGGAATTTCTTCTTCCGCTGGAGTTTCCTCCGGCTATTCAATATTCGGTTGAGCCGGGGCCGGCTGTTCAGGCTCTTGATTGTCAACAACAGGGCTGGAGGAAGGTTGATGGGTCTTGCGGCGTTTCGCCTGAGCACTGCAAAGTAAAGGGTTAGCATTTAAAGGAGATTGGTATTTCATCAAGACATCTGGATATTTTAACACTTACAGAGGATTAATCTTTGGTGGAGGTATGACTGAGGCTAAAGAGTCGCCCGATGAGGGTGTTTTCTGAAAAAGCAAGACACGGAAATGATAAGACATTTGAACATGAAGAGAAACAAAAAAGGGAAGTACGGATACTAACCTCTGCAGGCCGCCTCTTAGGAGCCGGCGAATTTGGTAGTCCCGGTGCAAGCTCTGTAGAGCCGGTGCTCCGGGTCTGACGTCGTTCAGTTTGTTGTTGCTTTTTTGAAAGGAAATCAGGAGCCAGATGAGCAAGAGGGTGAGATAGAGGAAATTTTCTAAACAACCCGCCGCGGCTTTTGGAAGAAATATTCTGAATCGGAATACATGCAAGTTACCTGAGGAGCGTTGGCATGACTGGTTTCTACTTCGCCCTGTGAGACACGGAAAGATATTATTAAAGAGCCAGCAAGACAAAAAGTCAAGTAAGTAAAGTTCAAGGATCTTACCTCCGACTCTGAAGAAGTCGGGTGTTCGAACCAGTTCTCTTGAGGAGCTGCCTTCTTTGGTTTCTTGGTGGCGACTTTCTTCTTGGTTGTCTTCGGAAGAGGAACATATTCCTTCTTCCAGAAGTCAGAGTCAGCCTGTACAAATTGAACCGGAGGAAGAATATCAAGCTTTGAAAAGGAGTATATAAATATACAATAGGCGGAGGGAAGATAAAAAAAACTTACAAGAGGCGTCGGGTTGGTCGCGCAGAAGGGCGCTAGGCCGATGGTGCTGCATGAGCCGGAGGTCTCGTGCACAAGACTTCGGATGGTCATACAGATGTCATCCTCAGGCAAAGTGGTGGCGCTGAAGCACAGTTCGCTATCGTAAAATCCTGGGTATTCATACATGAGCCGGTTACGGCGGCTCAGAGGCATGATCCGCCATTGTACCCAGCAGCGGATAAGGTCCGTTCCAATAAGGCCGTTGGCCAGGAGAGCCTTCACTCTGGCGTGGGGCTTCTCATATCTAGCACGGTCGGCAGCTGAGAGCCGGTCGGCAGCTGAGAGCCGGTCGGGCAGTGAAGTGTCGGTTGAGAGCCGGGAAGGATGATAACCCGGCAGACGATGTTCTGTGTCCGGAGACGTGTCTTTGCAATAGAACCACGTCTTGTTCCAATCCTTCGGGTGGCTAGGCATCTGAATAGCCGGAAAGGTGATACCCCTTCAGCGCTGGATGGTGATTCCCCCGAGTTCTAGACTTGGCCCGCTCTTGTATTCAGTCTGGCGGTTGGCGTAGAAGAACTCTCTAAAGAATCTAACTGATGGCCTTGATTGAAGGTATGCCTCGCAGAGGACTTGAAAGTGGCAAATTTTTGATACAGAATTCGGCACCAGATCTTGGGGATGCATCTTGTACAAGTGCAGAATGTCGCGAAAGAATTTTGACCCGGGTGGCACGAATCCTCGTTCGATATGATCTGTAAAGACTATAACCTCCCCTTTCTTTGGGTCGGGGCGAGTCTCACCAGTCGGAACACGCCAATTGATCACTTCCTTTGGAGGAAGGGTGCCAGCGGCTACTAAATCAGATAAATACTCTTCGATCACACAGGAGCCGACCCAATTGCAGGAATTAGTGGCACGTGTCATCTTGGAGGCTTAAAAGTACTGTGCAAAAAGGAAATGGTGACTAATCAAACAAAGAGCAGATAGCAAATGGCGGCTTACAAATTACAGGGTTCTAAAAATTGAGGCCTTAGAGGTCCGGCTGACAAAGAGCCGGAGGGGGTCTAGCGGCTCACTATGGGTGGAAGAGCCGGAAGTCATCAAGACTCGGACAAACAAGTTTCACAAATCGATACTAAAGTTTTGGATCTATCGAAGCGGAAAAGGGAGTTCTACGTCAACCTAAGCCAAGAATAGTGAAGGTGAAAAATCGACCTACAGCCCTAACCGACCGCACATTGCGCACGGGGGGGCCATGTACGGTGGCGGCGATGACAATGCAGCCTAAAAGGATGCGTGGAGGGCCCCGAGACTTGGCCGTGCGGCCGTGCCGGATAATGAAACACGCGGTGGAGGTCCGCCGGCGGAAACCCTATTTGCTACCGATCTAAAGCTACGGGAAGAGGTACTTACCGGAGGTGGAGACGGCGGCGGGCGAGATCCTGGCGCAAACAGGTTGATGCTGCGGCCTGAGTTGGTGACGGACGAGCGGCGGCGCCGGAGCGGAGCGGAAGCTCAAGCGACGGACGGGCGACAAGAAGAAGAAGAAGAGGCGCACGAGCGGGAATGCATTGGTTTGACCCATGTGGGTCCTATTTAACAGGGAAACGGTGCGGGTTCCCAGGCATCCATACCGGTCTTGCCGAACGGACGCCTCGATTTTCGGTAAACTGTTAAATGCGAGAGATTTGGTGATACATCAGCGTATGTGTGACGTCACGCCGGGTCATTCCTGGTAACTCTCAGACGATTGCAAGAAACGGATGAAATGAGCTGGCTCACTTCAGCCTGGGGGCTAATATTGGGGATATAACCCCGTGATATGACCCGACTGGAAGGTTTCGGCGGATAGCATTGGTTATGAGCCGGCCCACGAAGACATGTATCAGCTGGAGGTCCAAGATGATTGGCGGCTCTTGATGTGGGCCGGACAACAGAGACCCGGATGCGCAAGACCTTCCAAAGGATGGTCTTGGCTAGTAAGATAGAGATAGATTCGGAGATGTAAACATGATCCGACTGTACAATTGTAAGACCCGACGGTTCTGACCTGATATATAAAGGCAGAGTCGGGGCGGCTTAGAGGTGGGTGGTCGAAAACTAGGTCAAGCTTCTAGCCCCTTGTAATCGATACAACAAGCAATAACATCACAAGCAGGACGTAGGCTTCTACCTCGACTTGAGGGGCCGAACCTGGGTAAACTCGTGTCCTTCGTCTCGATCAACCCCTTTGAGTCCACTACCATGGCGATGACTCCGAACTCAAGTCTGGTAACCCGGACATCTGTCGTGACAAAACCATGACACTTACCACATATATTACCTTTGGAGGGTGGTGCCTATTAGATTGGTTAGGTGTCGCTTGGGAGCCTCCTACTTCGTGTCGTGGAGTTGAACCAAGAAATTTGTAAGGGCAAGGATATCGCCTACTTTGTGAATATCTACCCATAGTAAGGCTAGTCCTCCGTGGATGAAGGCCATGATGGCATACACAAGGTTGCTTCTTCATGGAGCCTTTGTGGGTGGAGCCCTTCGTGGACTCTCGCGACCACTACCCTCCGTGGGTTGAAATCTCCATAAACGTGGATGTACGATCGCACCACCTATCGGAACCACGCGAAAAATCGTCGTGTCAACTTCGCGCTTGATCTTCCTATCTCAGCTTCTTACATATTCTTGTCTTTACTTTTCGGTGCCATACTTGTTGACTAGCATGTGTAGGGTTTGTCAGAATCGCGACTCAAGTCTTAGAATCTTACGACTTTACGATCCAAACTAGCCCCTCCGATTCTACGATTTTGCTCATAGAATCTAAGATTCTAAGATCCTGGTAGTTATGATTCTACGATTCAGATCCTACCAAAGGACCTCCGATCCAATTCAGAATCGCGATTCTGACAACTTTGTCCACCAAACTTGTTAGAATTGCTAAAATCTGCCAACCAATTAATTTCGGAAAAGGTTCGATTTTAATTTTGTCAAGTAGTCTATTCACCCCCTATAGACGCCTCTTCTAGTGATCCCACAACTGGCAGCCCGCGCATGTCGCCTCGAAAGAACTGGTCCATTGCGCGCATCATGTCAACTTTGATGGTGCTCCAACGCGAAGCATAGAATCCTCCCATAAATCCGTCTGATCCCGGGGATTTGTCCATTGGCATGCCTTTGACGATTCATTACATCTCCTCCTTCGTGAAAGGGGCCTCAAGTTGTGCCAGGTCTCTCGTGGGTAGGTCTAGCGCTCCGAGCTGGAGTGCATGCACATGTTCAGGAGCCAGACCCAGCAACCTTGAGTAGAAGTCATCCACCGCTGTCGCCATCTCCTTGTGATTCGTGAGGGTCTAACCCTCTTGCTGCAGCATGAGGATGGCATTCTTGTGCTATCGGTGACAAGCCTGGCAATGGAAGTATGCCGTATTTCCCTCACCCTCCTTGAGCTATAGCATCCCGGACCTTTGCTGCACAATCGTTTGTTGTAGTGATGCCAACCCAAGTAGTTTCTGCTTGAGTACCTTACGCAAAGCATGCTCCTCGACGGAGAGCACCAGAGAGTCCATGGCTTCATCGAGCCTAGCAAGTACTTCCAAGGCAATTAGGTTTTGAAGTTTCACGTTCCCGATTCACCGTTCGCTCCACCTTTGGAGTGCCTTAGAAGTGGCCCACAGCTTGTTGTTTAGGGCGACAAAAGGATTCCCGCTTGAGGGGACCGATTGCCATGTAGATGTGTCGTAGAACCCATATGCCTTTGGCCAAAAAGCTTCGAGTCGGAAGTGCTTGCCCATCACTATGTCCGCGTTTAGGTCCAAAAGCAAGGGGTAGTGGGCATACACTGTCGAGTCCAAGGTGGTAAGGAGGTACGTCGGGTGAAGGTCCTCCCAATAGCTAGAGGCAAAAACATGGTCGATCTTCTCAAGGGTCAGCTGTTGCCTTTCGTTAGACCACATGTATTTTCTTCCATTCAAGTATAGCTTCCAAAGTTCTTGTTTGTTGATCTTTGCACGAAACCGAGCCATCATCCTGTGATTCACAACGACATTGATTTTGTCCTCTAGATTCACTAGGAGGTTGAAGTCTCCAGCTATTGCCCAAGGGCCCGCATGTAGGCCCCGAATGTCGATTAGTTCTTGCATGAACTCAATCTTGTCCTCATTGCTTTGGGGTCTGTAAACCCCGGTGAGACACCATTCCTTCCGTCGGCATGACTAGGACTATGAGCGTGTTCGTCGTTTAGTGTGAGTTGGAGGCCGCTGCCATCGTGGCGTCCCACGCGATCAAAATTCCACCACGGGTGCCGACTGTTCTGTTCATTATTTTGTTTAAAGATTTTATCATGCTCCAGGGATTCTCACAAAGTTATGCAAGAACAACAAAACCGTAGAAACTAGAGAACACTAACCACATAGTCTAAACATTAAAGCTAACAGCACAATTGACACTTTACTGAAAGAAAAACAAGAAACGAACTTGCTAAAGTAGCATAACAAGTTCTATTTTATTTAAAAAACAAAAGATAACCATGGGTTGCCTCCCACAAACGTGTTCTTTAATGCCTTTCAGATTAACATTGGTGCTTTCAAAGATAATCAAGCCTTATACTCTTCACGTCCCGTGGAGCTATCAAATCCGAACCATAATGGGTGCATCTTCAATGACGACCAACAGTCCGTTATCCGCCTCGTTCAAATAATTCGTGACGAGGCTTGCACTTGGGTGAAGGCTAGCGGGAAGAGCTTGAATACCATCTTGCCTGAGGCGTAGCATATCTTTATGAGGCGCCCACACCCTTTCTCTCTCTAACTCCAAACTCACGCCGAGTCATGGACTACCCTGTTACTTATGTACTTTTCCTTCTTTCAACATAATGATTTGACCCTGAAACCGTAGAACAATTGTTCTATAATATTTATCCATTAGTAATTAAAAAATCATATACATACATGCAAGAAATAAAAATCTATATCTAACCTAGTCCAGTTTCTCTAACATAGGTGACCATAGTATAACATCAACTCAAAGCAATCCAGTAATCAAGACCATCAATATTCTTTGCCTTAGTCACGTGTTTAACCAGGAGAAGATCTTGTCTCAGCATGTGTTTCTAGGATATCTATCCCGTGACTTCATTCCTAAAATCTTTCCATTCCTTTGCATCTAAATGTTCCAACATGGACGACATCCCCTAATAATAATGTCTAGAGCAACTTTTTAGGGATAATTTGATGAAGAGGCGTGACTTCATTGAAGAAAGAGAAGCCCATGTGATGATTGGAGCAATAGATTCCCAGCAAGATTGCAAAGGAGCAGTCCCAGAGAGGGTGAAGGGTAGATTTCTCAGTTGATTCATTGCAAAGCACACAATCAAATGGTTCCATATGGAAGGATTTACCCTTGAGCAATCCTTGGTATACTTATGTGAAAAAATATCAACTCTACAATACTATAGTTAAAAAAAATGAAAATTAAATACTATCATGCATCTAATGATATTGATTTTGTTGTTTTTTTCTTCTATAAAGTTGGTTACACTTTACAAAATTTGACTTCAAACAAATCTTATATACGAAGTAAAAATGACCGAAGGGAATACAAGTTCTTGATTCTTGAGAAAAAAAACACACTCTCAATTGATTGCTGTGCAAAGTTTGTGAATAAAAGTTTTGCGGTCCCAAGTTTGCGAATGTCGTGAAAGGATTGGCATGTAAAGTCAGTATACAGGCCAAGAAAAACATTTTCAATGGATGGATGTACAAAGTTTGTGAATCAAAATTACGAGCCAGCACTGCAAACATGTTAATGTTAAGCATGCTAGAAACTACTTACTACATACACAGGTAAAGTATTTTTAACTCCAAAAAGAACGTGGACATTCATAATGCCCCTCTCCTCTTGTAATTAATTAAGCTCACTCTCTATCTGAAACGGAGCTAATATACAGACAACCCTGTGTGTGCGCGCGCGCGCCAATGCTAGCTTTCCGCCGTTCTCCACGACCCCGCGTCAATCGTCGGTGAGCTGGCCCTTTCCTGCCCGTGCGAGCTGCTGTCGCCAACAGCGACGGTGGCGCGCGCCTGGTCGTAGGCGATGCCGAGGTTTCTGAGCCGGTTGAGCTCCGGCAGTATGACGGTGCCGAGGTCCGGTCGGTCCCTCCGCCGCATCTCCGTGCACTTGAGCGCGAGCTTGGCGAACCCCAGCGCGTCCTCCACGGGCCAGTCCTTGATGGTGACGTCCAGCATCTGTGCGAAGGTTCCGGACTCGACGGCCTTCTCGACGTGGTGCGTCAGCCCCATGGGCGGCCGCGCTGTGATCACCTGCAGCAGCAGCACGCCGAGAGAATAGATGTCCGACTTGACGCCGAGCTTGCCCGTTTGCTGGTACTCCGGGTCAATGTAGCAGAAGGTGCCCGCCGTCGCCGTCAGCCGGTACTGCGTCACGCTATCCGCCACCGCCGGTGGCACGAGGCGCGCCAGCCCGACGTCGCTGATCTTGCTCACGTAGTTGCGGTCCAGCAGGATGTTGGCCGGCTTGAGGTCTCGGTGCACCAGCGGCTCCGGCTTGGTCTGGTGAAGGAACAGCAGAGCCGTCGCGATCTCAGCCGAGATCCTGAACCGCTGATTCCACGTGAGAGTCGGCGTGCCGCCGCGGCGGAACAGGCGGTCCTCGAGGCTGCCGTTCTCCATGTACTCGTAGACGAGGCAGCCGTACTCCGGGCAGGCACCGAGGAGTAAGACCATGTTGGGGTGGCGGATGCAGCTGAGCACCTCCACCTCCTGTTGGAACTGCTTCCGGCCCTGCTGGGCGTCTGGGCGGAGCACCTTGATGGCAACCGGAGTGTGGTCGAGGCTGGCGCTGTAGACCGGGCCGTAGCCGCCTTCCCCAATCTTGAGATTCTCGGAGAAGCGCTCGGTGGCGATCTCGATCTCGTCGATGTTGTACTTACGGTAGCGAAAGTCATGGTTGGCGATGGCGTCCAGGGCGCGCACCTTCTCGTCGGCCTCCCGGCGCGCGCGCACCTCAGCGTTGCGGCGACGCTGCGCCTCCAGGTCGGCCAGACGCTGTGCGGCCTCGGCAGCCTCCATGGCGGCCCGGCACTTGACCTTCTCCATCTCGGCCAGCGCCAGTGCGGCCTCCTCCGCCTGACGGGCCTCCTCCAGCCGGCGCGCCTCCTCCATCTTGAGCAGGTGCATCTCCTTGGCCCTCTGCTTGGCGCTGATGGCCTCCTTGCATGCTGCGTTGTACATGTCCATGGTCTGCTTCAGCTCCAGCTTGAGCCGCCTCATCTCCGCCTCCACCTCGCGCTGGGCCTTGTACACGTAGCACCGCCGCGTAAGCTAAGCATCGGCGGTGGAATTCGGAAGGAAACAGCAAGCAAGCAAGCAAGCAGGAAGGTAGGAGGAACTCACGGCGGAAAGAGGCGAGCCGGATTCCCGGGGGCTGAGGGAGAGCGCGTCGAGGTTCTCGCCAAAGTCCATGGAGGAGAAATGCATGGCCTGTGCGAAGTCGGGGTCGAGGTTGGAGGGGTCGTGGGAGTTGGTCCGCAGCGTGGAGCGGTAGGAGCCGTCGGTGCTGTCGATCCTTCCGGACAGAAGGAGGGGCTTGGTCGCGGAGGCCGGCAGGGAGCGCTCGCGGAACGGCGGGCGCGTGGTGAGCTCGGGCCTGTCGATGGAGCGCCTGCTGCAGGAGATAGACTCCGGCATGACCGGCGGCAGCTGGCTCCTGGAGCTCCTCCTGGAGTAGGTGGCGAGGACGAAGTCGCTGTCGTCGGCCGGCACGCCGCACTTGGCGAGCCTGACGTTGACGGGCTTGCCCTTGGCGACGACGTAGATGTTGCAGTAGTCGGGCGCGCCCTTCATGAGGCTGGAGGGCACGTCGGGGTTCTTCCACTTCTTGGTGAAGGCGTTCCTGTTGGATGCGCCGAGCGCGATGCTTTGGATCTTGTTGGCACTGATGTAGTCTATGATGGCCTTGGAGACGTCTGCCTCTTCCAGTATCACCTCAGATTCTCGCGCCTGTAGGCAGGTGCTACGTACGCTCATACTTTTTTCTTTTCTTTTTTCTTTTTACGTGGTTGATCAGTGAGACAGGCATGGCTTACCCCATTCCTAGAGCAGAATCCTCTGAAGGGGACAAAGATCTCCTTCATTTCAGCCTCCAGCGCGTCCTGTGTCGTCTCGGCCATGGCAAATCCATCTACGCAACACCATACGTTGTTGCACTAGCTTCATGGGAGAAAATCAAGGAGAGACTGATGTGGCCAGAGTTACGACGTACGGTTGGCCGCAGGATGGTGCACCGCCACGTGGAGGAGGATGATATGGGAGGCGCCGGCGAGGAGGTGGTCGACCACCCATTTCATGGCCAGCTGGCTGTTGCGGTCCCGGTCGATGGCAACGACGATGGTCGACGCCGGCTGGTGCAGGCTCGGCGGCGAGGTCAGCCGGTGCTCCTCGGGGCTCAGGGGGCTTCCTTGCATCATCGTACTCTGGCCGGTTCCACCGGGAATGGATGCCGGCGATCAGTTGGATGGATGGATGGACGTCAATCAAATGTTACAAGAGCAAGGAGAGGCAGAGAGAGGTTGAGGGAGCGACAGAAGCGTCCCTTCTCCTCTTCCTCCTGCTCCCTTCCTTGCCTACGAAGATCCTCCCCGTGCATGCCGCCGTTAAATGACCTAGGGGAAGGGGGGGGGTACCAGATTAGACCAGCACCTTTGGCTATTCTTGCACGCCCCCACTTTTGGCTCCCGGAGAAGCTTGACCCAGAGCAAGCCTAAAATTAAACCAGGGGAGAGTAAAAATTGGCCACTTCAACTATACAAGATCCACACTTTACTCCACTACTAGGCATAGGCAGGCAACACCATCCTCCAACATCTCTAACTACGTTATGTACAACTACAAAACTGTACACTTTCTAGATTTCTTGCAGACTAGCGAAATAAACGGTTTTACAAGGTCAGGTAGGTTTTGATCATCGCCGAACCAGTCGGGTCCGAGAGGAGGTGTCTCACGAGGTTCATTCGCAAATTGTTTGGCGCAATTGCAAACATGTAGAGTGCAAACAGCATGAGATCCACCGACGAAAGCGTCGAACCAAGGAATCCTCGCCACATCCTGTTCAAGAGATTGATCGGTCAAAAGTCATGCGCAAGGAAATATTTACTTGGTCAAAATTCTTCTATCAATGGACAGAGTATATTCACACAAAAAAGAAAATATTTAGTCCGGCACCTAAGAACAAGCAATAAATGCATCGAGCGGGTATAATTACCATTTGGGTAACCGGAAAAAGGTTTCGAAGAACGTTTGGATGCCTTCATTATCCAGTTGAATTATCAAGGCCAATCCAAAGAGGAAGAATGAGCGTTGACGCTTCCGTTCTTGAGGCCATAGTGTTCCCCATGCTGAAAATATCAGACAGACAGTGGTTAGCAGCAGACACTTCTGCTCATTTCTCCTATTCTGCACAACATCGTCAAGTGATTTTATTCTATCTGTTGAACTCAGTAAACAAGGGAAGAAATCTGTACCAAGCATTGATGGACTGGACATTTCAGAACTTCCAGGCAAATATTGTCCAGAATAGACACGATTTCGTAAGATATCAGATATCACAGAAGCATATCTTGGAGCTTCAGACAAAGATCTGACCACCGAGTATCCTATGAATTTTCTACAATATTGTGAATATGCATGTCAAATAATAACGAATGACGAGTTCAAGTTGAGGATTTGCACGTACCAGTTGCAGGGTGGACCATACTCGCTGCAGCACCAAATGCAAGATTTTTCTGGTCTGTGTTAGGTAAGGATCCTCCAACAGGAATATAAGACCACTCCTGAAATCAAGACTCAACAGGAATTCAGCACACCTGTGCAAGATAAACCAGTATGGATATCAAGTCCAAACCCAGTTACCTCCTCGTATACTTTTAGGATACGAACTCCCATTGCATCCAACCGAGACATCAATCTCTTCTTAAGAAGATCAAAAGGCATTGCATCTTTTGAAGCTAAGCATGTTTCCTGTGACAAATAACCTTGGTCAGTGACCTGTCGTTATGGAAACGTGTCCATTACAGAAATACAGTGCTACAAATTTCCATATAGACCTCAAAGAAAATTCGTGTGGATGACATGGCCATGGCATAGAGAAATGTTGGATTGGCTTCCTCTGGGTGTGAGAACTTCTCTTTGAAACAATCTCTGTAGTCCATGAAAACCATTAAGCTGGGATCGTACGGATATCTTTCAACCTGAAATTTTGAGATCATTCTGAAAAATTACACTGGGGCACAAACAACGTATGAATTTCTCAGCTCGAATGACATGACTGAAGTGACATATGCTAATCATGAAATAAACCACGAATCAGAAGGAGCACTTTGTGCAGGGTTGCTGTGTACCTCGACTTCTACACCGTACGCAGTCTGCACACAAACACGTGGTCCTCCAACCTCATACTCTAGAAGCTTACCAGATGCTGCTCCAGATGCAACAATGGCAAGCCTGCAAAGTATCTTGCGGTCCCTTCCACAATATACTACTCGATGTCCATCTGAAGATTCTATTATCTGTTCAACCTTTGAGTTGAGGTATGTAACACCAGCTTCATGGCATCTGCCAATAATTTAATTATCGTCACCAGGAACAATCATATATATCATGCTGCCTGATGCAACTGAATTTCAAGATCTTTATGATAGAATGTACCTTCTCAGCAACTCCTCGTGCAGCAAGTCTCGGTCCACCCGGCCATATGCTCGGCCAATCATTATTGGCTTGTTATGGTCTAGGTATACAACAGTATCCTTCCAGACATGCTCAATACAGCTCTCCAGGCCGAGATCTGAGAAATAAAAGGATAAAAACGTCTCACTTTTTAAAATAATGCTGGTAAAGATGTTATCCAAGCATGCCGCTGCATTTCACAGAAGCAAATAATGTGCTACCATTGAATTCGTCTTCCCATACACCGTAATTGTTTGTGAATGGAAGATCAGGGCCAATGAGACCAACAGTGAGTCCTTTCTTTGCAGATTCTGCAGCCAGAGATAGGCCAGCTGGACCACAGCCAATGATAACCAAATCAAGTACTGAAGTTTCATCAGCTATAGGCAACAGCTGCAATGAAAGATTCAGAAGATATAATCAACTATTTGAAGGATGATACAAGACACAAATTGTTTACACAATGACGATGAACTTTGAAACTTAATTAATTAAAGTGGAAGAAAAAGAACTGAACAGAATATCAGTAAAAAAGGACTGAAACATTCTTAGTACACGGTGTATTTATTTTTTAGTTAATTTTTTAGAACCAGGCTGAGAGGTTTGTTTCCTAGTAATAAACACAGGCAACAAATTCAAACCACCATAAAGGTAAAATTGGGACGTTAAGCCACTAAGATCAATGTCTTGCTACGTAGGAATTATTGAATGATATATTAGTGAAAGGGCAATTTACCTCCACCAACAAGCATACCAAATCTGTTTGCTAACTGTTTGGGAGGTATTAACCATAATCTAAAGGGCTAAATCCGCCTGGGAATTTGTGCCCATTCTTTAGTCAATTTGGAATTGCCAGAATGATTGTATTTTTAACAGGTCATCTATTCCACAAAAATTGCAAGTACGACGTCAATCGATATGTGGTCATCACTGCAACATGTGGACGCGCAGGAGCCTATGGCCTCTGGGTGCTGCTGTCTGGAAACGGTTGCATGGGGTTTGTTCAACCAATTTGGCTAGCGTGCCAGTAGCAGATTCTGTTGGTGAGCAGATTCTGTCGGTGAGCTATGTATCTTGTTTCTGACCGAGATGGTCGTGTTTTCATGTAAACCTTTTGGTACTCGATGACTTTGATGCCGGGGTTATCCCCCTTTTGACAAAATATTAGTGAAAGGGCGTTTCCAAAAAAAGCAAGTAAAAGGCGTGACACAGGGATAATAGAATGGACATCCGAATCAACAAATTCAACTTCACGGACCATAGACATGTTATCATTTTCCTAAGGTGTAATTAATCATCGCCCGACCAAAGACATTTTCCTAAGGGGCAATTAATTAACGCAAGACCAAATACAGTGTGTACTACTCTTCTCTTGCCAGGAAGGCAGGAATGACAAGCATGGGCAATAGTACCCAAGACTATTCGTGCTTTGATTTGTCAAAAATCAGCAACGCCGTGGTAGTACTAGTATGACGTGCATTTGATGATTTGAATGCCACTTGCGTTCTACTCCCTTCGTTCCTAAATATAAGTCCTTTATGCACTTGGGTAAGCTTAATTAGTACCATGACAGATTTTTGCGACTGTGCTGTTTATGTTTATGGGAATCCTTTTATTACATCTTTCTTTTTTTGAGATTTTTTATTACATCTCTCTATCTAACAGTCTAATGTTACTACATCGCAAGAAAGAAACAGACTAATGTTCGCGATAACGTGGGAAGTTCGCACAACGCTAATTGGGGGAAAGAATCTCTCATGTACTGCAGTAATAGTATTCAAGATCATCAAAGCATGCATGGAAATCAGCAATTAAATAAGGGAGGAAAACAAAGAACAAGATACTACTACTAGTAGTGGTAGCGGTACAGAAGAGGATAGAGAGAGAGTACCTTGGAGGCGATCTTGGACTGGCTTTCCATGGCCTTGGTGGCCTGCATTTGCACGTAGAGCAGCTCACCGCCGCCGCCCTTGACGTAGTCCTCCTCGTCGGCGAAGTCCACCCCCAGCCCCGGAGCCGCCTTCTCGTCGGGCTTCTCCGTGGCCACGCAGCTCGCCTTCAAGCTCCTCCACTGCTCCGCCCCGGGGCCTGGACTCACCCGCCTTCTCCTGGCATCGGCCGCCCGGAGAGGCCGCTGCCCGGCCCAGCGCAACGCGCGGCAGCCGAACGGCGCCGAGATAGCGGCCCCGGTGGACTCCATTGCCCCCGCGGCGGCACAGGTTTGCCGGAATTGCGAGCTGGCTGGTCGGAAGGGGAGGGAGGAGGAGAGGCTAGCTGCCTAGGGAAGAGCGGAGGAGGAGGAGGAGGTTGCTGCTGCGTTGTGGAGCGAGAGGTTTTGGAGAGGGTATCCGGGATATGGCACGTGGCAGGCGGCGATTAGGCGCGGCCACATGGAACACGGATATGGTTTCGCTTTGCTTTTGGGGAGGTGCCGAGGGCGTGAGACGAGAGCCTCGCCTCGCCTCTCCGTGCCTGCAGCTGCAGCTGCGGCTACCTCCTCTGTCGTGTCACACACTCACCCTATGTGTGTAGGCCACATGCTTCTGGGCTGGGCTGGGCTGGGCTGCGGAGGAAATGAGCTTTTTGATCTTGCCCTAAACGTTGATCTCGATCTATCTTGTCGTGCATGCTCGCTCTTTGGAGCATTCCGAGCAACTCCACGTAACTGAGCGGTTGTCCGCAAGACACTCACGGCTGGCGCAATATACACGTTGTGAAACATTCAGCTTTACATATAAAGCCCACAGCAGTCCAACAGTTCAAACACCGCACAAAACGCACCCTCGATGTTGCCGGCTAGAGCAACTATGATCCCTTTCCAAAAAACAAAAGAGCAACTCTAATTCAGAGACGCCTGCTTTCTTCGTCTTTTGTTCGTTTGAATCGACATGTCCGTCTTATTTTCGTCTTCGCTTTTATTCTATATGTGCAAATATATAAAAAAATTGTTCATGGTTTACATAATTCAAACAATACAAATATTTAATAATTTCATAATCAAATAAAATATCTCATAGTTTACAAGCCAAATAAAAATTAAATTGTCTTAAAGAAAATAAAAAACCGATACATCTATTGGTGTCAACATGAGCCCACGTATGCTCAATCAAACCATCATGGATGCGACTTTCCTAATCATGCATTTGATGATGAAATTCGATGAACTATGCAAACATTATCGCTCCTCCATGCTCACGCACAACATTGTCACCGTGAAACTGAAACTCTTGGTCACATATATGTTCCGGACGCTCATCCTCAACGATCATGTTGTGCATGATCACGCAAGCTGACATCACCTCCCATGACTTCTTGATGCTTCAAATTCTAGCAGGATACCGAACAAAGCCCCATCGAGATTGAAGAACACCAAATGCACGCTCCACATCCTTCCTAGCACTCTCTTGCTCTTGGGCAAATCTTTTCGTCTTCTCTCCTATAGGGCCGGGGATTGCCTTCACAGGAGTAGTCCACTGATGATAGATACCATCAGCCAAATAGTATCATTTGTCGTAGTGGTGGCCATTGACCTCCGGTCAGTTGCCTTCTGCAGGCCCTGCAAACACTAGAGGTAGTTGAAGCACATTGATATCATTGTGAGATCTGGCCATGCCGAAGAATGAGTGCGAGATTCAGAGATCTTGTGATGCCACAGCCTCGAGTATGATGGTGCAAGCTTTGACATGGCCCCTATACTACCCCTGCCAAGCAGAAGGGCAATTCTTATACTCCCAGGGCATACAATCTATGCTACCAAGCATCCCTGGGAAGCCCATGCTGGCATTCATCACCAACAACCGGGCAGTATCCGCAACATTTGGCTCTCTCAAGTACTCGGGGCCAAACACCGGTACCACATCCTTGCAGAACTTACACATGGATTCTAGGAACGTGAACTCGCTCATAAGGACATGCTCATCAATGAGATCACCGGGAACTCCATAAGGAAGCATCCGAATAACCGTAACACATTTCTGATAAGAGGAGAAGCCAATCTTTCCCAGGGCATCCTCCTTGCACTTGAAATACTTACTACACCCCACCACCCCCTCCCGGATATGATTGAACACATGTTTATCCATCTGAAAAATGGCGCTGAAATAGGTGTGGTGGAAACAGCGATTTAGGTGACTCGAAGTAGTCCTTTGAGAGTAGGAAATGATCGCTCTCTCGGCAGCGATTCAACGTCGGAGTGTGCCCCGTGATTGAGCCCCGGAACACCTTCCTCTTCCTGCTAAGGTGGTCATGGACGACCAACACAACAACCATAAGTTCCTCATTGTCGGATGATGAATCATCCGAATCACAAATGAAATTGTGGAAAAAGAACTCATCAGCGGAGTCCATTTGTACCTTGCAGGAAAATCGTCGAACAACTTGCGGGTGTCGTCGAAGAAGTTGGCAGGTGCAGAGCGTCGTGCCTCCCCTTCACCATGTAGCAGCCTTGTCGATGTTCGGCGAGTGTGTAGGCGTCCGGCCAGCAGGAAGGGGCACGCGAGGAGGTGCTACCGGGTACGGAGCCGGGCGAGGAGGTGTTTGCGGCCACGTCGGGAGATGCTACGATGATGGTGTGGTGAGGCGTTGGTGGCGGCAACATTGGGAGGTGACTCGCTGCAGGGTGGGTGCGAATGATTGGCCTGGGCACGGATCCGAAACTGGGCGGCAAAGGCGATGGGGGGTGACGACCGAGAGTGCTGGGAGTAGGATGGAATGGCCAATGTGCCACTCACAAGCGGGCCAGGGGGAGGAGTAGGCGGGCGTCGCACGCGCCCGCTTCTTGTTCGTGCCGAAGCAAACAATGCCCAAATTCGGGCTTGAAATGGGCCGCCCGACGGACATAAAGCGAACACGCGTTTGTTTGGGTCGACGCGTTGGGCCAGCTTTTGTGTCCGTTTCAACCCAAATGGACACACACGAACATAATGGGTCAGCCGGTTGGAGTTGCTCTTATCACTGCGCCGTCGATCAAACTGTCCGTAAACGTCCAAACCACACTATCCGAACACTTTCTGTCCTCCAACACCGTTCATCATCAAAAGTTCGCATATCAATCCATATGTCCGGATTTCATGAAATCAGAAACAAAGTTGACAAAGGTTTAAATAATTCTGGACAGCCGTCACGTAGGACTTCGACACACTCGACCTACACAAACCCCCTTCCTCGAGTCCTTCCTCCCATTCCTCCCCCCTCACTTTGTATTCGCACCCATCAAGAATGTTGCCGCTGCTACACTACCGCGGTCGACGTCCAGTTCTTGATGGACCACAACTGCTCCACCCAGGCAACTTGTACTTCATCATTGTTGCACCCTCCTGATCCGTTTGCAACTCAGGTATGGCCTGACCCCTTCCGATCTCATTCATGGTGAGCACCACGCCTCACAAGTGTTCGGCAAAATGACATTGATTATTCTTTGACTTTCTTTTTTTTAACATGAAGTAAGCATGATTGCAGGGAACTTGTTGAGAGAAGATGTAGTATTGTGCGATGCGTGGTTGGCCATAAGTGCGCGATTTGTAGGCATGAAGAAAACAGGTTGACATTTTGGTAAGATGCAAATTTTTTGTTTCATGAGTACAAGCACTCCACACCTACAATTTGGATCCGATTCATGATCGCAGTGCGAAGTCAGTACTCCATCAGTGGTACACCATTTCAAACGTAGTCATGAAGTTTTGTAGTGTGATTGTACAAATGAAGGGAATGTGGCCACCAAGTGCATCAATGCAATGACCGACCTGATAAGGTTTAGGTTTCTATGCTTATCATTCTATTACAATGCAAGGATCCATAAGTTACTCAAATAAAGGATGCTGGAGTACCTATCTCCCCGGTCTCCTCGCAACTAAGAGCTCCTTCTGGCCGTCCGTTTCGGACTGGCTCACTGTGGGACTCTTTTGGCCTGAAGCGACTCGCCCGATCTCCCCAGACAGCTCGCACCCGGGTGATCCAGCTGGAAGGTCCATGACGAGTGGACCGTCGGGTGCCCATGGGCCACCACCATAGGGCAGCTATAGGCACCCCCACGAGCGAGGACCCATGCAGTGCCCTGTGTGGGATGGGCCAGCCATGATCTCGTGTCGGTGCTTTCTACTCACATCGGGCTGGTTCAGGAGCTAATATCGGGGCATGCGATGCACCCGCTTGCGATGGCTCGAGCGTCGCCCCCTTCATTCATGACTATTAAGGCGACAACTAGCCATGCGTTGTGTAGTGGCTTGTCGTGGGAGCCTGTCCGGGGCACTCCAAGGCTTCTGATCTTCCCGAATGGTTTGAGCCCGGGCGAGCCTGTCGGAGTCGGGGCTCCACAAACCCAAGAAGGTTCGAACTCTAGGGCGTATGCGAGGATCTTAACCGGCTCAAAATCTCTAGATTTTCACCCTACAGCCTAGCTACGATGAGCAAGTGCAAGCAAGGAAGAAAGTGGACTCGGAGATTTACCCAGGTTTGGGCCACCTTGCGGTGTAAAACCCTACTCCTGCTTTGTGGTGGATTGGCCTCATGAGGAGGCTAAAGATGAACTAGTACAGTGGTGGGGTGGCCTCATGAGGACCCTTCATGGTGATGAACTCGCTCTAGTCCACCCCTCTTCTACAATAGGAGTTGGTGGCTATTTATAGGGGTCATGGCCCTCTTCCCTCATTGCACAGGCGGGAAGGGATCCACAACGGCCAAATTTGAAAGGGGACAAGAGGTACATCTTATCGTGACTAAAGGTGGTCTTTGCCTGCAAAGCTTCGGGGGGTGACGTAGTGGTGGGCTTGACGATGACATCCGTCCTACCGTGCTCTGTTGGGGAACGTCACATGGGAAACAATTTTTTTGCTACGCACATGCAAGATCTATCCATGGTGACGAGCATCTATGAGAGGGAGAATGGATCTACATACCCTTGTAGTGTTGGAAATATGCCCTAGAGGCAATAATAAATTGGTTATTATCATATTTCCTTGTTCATGATAACCGTTTATTATAGTTAGTGCATCTAGTGCCCCTTAGTGATTTTGGTGTATTGAAGACTTATAGGTTAAGGTACTAATATGTTTGTGAGTGTACACAGGCTCTATAAGTCGATGAGGAGTTTGATATATCCGGAGATTATCGACCCCTAAAAATGTATGTCTTCAACTGAAGACTTTGGTGAAGACTTTGGTGAAGACTTTGGTATTCTCTGAAGACTTTGAGAATGAAGAAGTTGGTGTGACCTTGAAGATATGAACGAGGACTATGAAGCATGAAGACTTTTTTTTCGTAGTTTCATTTCCTTTATTTTGAGTCATAGGAAACACCGTACTATTAAAGGGGGCCGAGGAAATACTAAGGAAAATTTCCAACTGATGCTCAACTCCAAAATCCTTAACCTATTCAATCCTTCGAGTGAAGCCTTTGGAAATCGCATACAACTCAGTCAAATTCTTCAGTGACAGAGACGAAGTTCTTCTGGCCTCTGATGAAATTGAACTGACTGAGGAGTTAGGATTTCGCCAGTGCGAATTGCCTACAAGTGAGGAACATGATATGTCTGAGGACTTTCATAGTTCGAAAATCCGACTGTTGATGTGCTTAGCGCCATCTGTCCCCAATCACAAATATCCACATGACGGTCATATCATTGGGGGCATTTATGTCATATCATGTCAGGTTGCACCCTGGCTATAAATAGCCACCCTCACAACCACTAGCGGTTGGCTACTCCGAGAGAGAACTGACACTTTTCATTTGAGAGCAACCCATCCTCCGAGGACTTAGAGAGAAAATCATTAGTGAGGAAAAAAACCCAACCAAACCACCAAACCCATAGTGATTGAGCATCACTGAAGAAATTCTTGTGTGAATCCGATGCTTGTTACCTTTGAGGACTGTGCATCCTCCTGATGGTTAGGCGTCATGGTCTAGTGCTCTTGTAGTCGATTAGGGATCACGAAGTGACATTGGTCTAGAGCATCCAACAGTAAATTGTGGATCACTGGGTTACCAGTTTGTGAGGGTTTTGGAAGTCTACCCTGAAGACTTACCACGAGTGTTGGGCGAGGACTGTGTGACCTTAGCTCAAGGAGAATACGTTAAGGTCTGTGTGTCCTCTGGTTTAAATACCAGGCCGCTCCAAACGAGACGTACGACTGTCACAGCAGTTGGAACTGGGTCATCAAACCATTGTCTTCATCGAGCTACCTGGTTCTATTTCCTCAACCCCTCAATTCCTCATAAACTTGTTGATGAAATTGATTGTTACTGTTTGAAGAATTTGACTGAAGACTTTCACAATTTCCTCACCTCGAATTCTTCAAGTTACCTTGTTCATCACTGCTTATCCTGTGTCATGCTACTTGTAATCTGTGCATGTTTCATTTCATCATGAAGACTATGTTGTTACTATGTTCCCCTTGCACTTGAGTACTTATTCCGCTACTAGTTATTCATCACATTTCAAATTCCTCAAAGTTGAAATTACTCAAGTGATGAATTTGTAAAAATCACCTATTCACCCCCCTCTAGTCGATATAACGCACTTTCAATTGGTATCAGAGCAGGTACTCCCTCGCTCTGTGTGATTTTGGTTTAACCACCTGGAGTTCTAGTTATGTCGACTGCAGGTATGATCAAGGTTTCTGTGGGGTGTGCTACCTTCGATGGGACAGACTACCCCTATTGGAAGAACAAGCTGCGTATGCACCTTGAAGCTATTGACAATGATCTTTGGTACGTTGTGGAAAATTGTGTGCCCTCTGTCACTCCCACTGTTACTGCTGCCGATGTGAAGAGATTCAAGCAACTTGACTCTCAAGCAAAGAATATCATCTGTGGCCATCTGAGCAAAGGTCAGTATGGCAGAGTGAGTGCTTTGGAGTCTGCTAAGCTTATCTGGGATAGGCTGTCCAAAGTCAACGAAGGTGTCTCCACTCAACATGACTCTCTTGTTGATGTTCTTCGCAATCTCTTCAACCGCTTCAAGAGACTTGACAATGAAAATGTTCAGCAAACTTTTGATCGTCTTACTGATATATCCAATGAGCTTCAAGCACTGGGTGCCACCGGTATCACTGACCATGAAGTGGTGAAGAAACTTCTAAGATCTCTTGACTCCTCATTCGATACTCTGGCTTTAATGATTCAAGAACGTGGAGACTACAAGTCACTTGATCCTGCTGATATTCTTGAGAGACTCAATACTCATGAATTCCAACAAGCTGAGAAGAGAGACCTCTACGGGCCAAGATATGGAAGGCCTCGTGCTCTGAAGGCAAAAGCAATTTCCTCATCCAAAGAAGAAGATTTTGACAGCAGCCTTGGTGATCCTGAAGAACTAAGTCAGGAAATGGCAATGCTCGTGAGGAAATTCTAGAAGTTCTCAAGGAGAGGTGGATTTGGAAAGTCATCAAAAAGTGGCTTGAGGAAATCAGATTCCTCAGAAGACTACAAGAAAATAACCTATCATCGTTGCAAGAAGCCTGGTCACTTTATCTTCGACTGTCCTCTTTGGGAAAAGATTCAAAGAAGAAGAATAAATACAAGGATGATATTTCTGATGACTCGAAGAAAAAG
Source organism: Hordeum marinum (assembly GCA_022496015.1). Taxonomy (NCBI): domain Eukaryota; kingdom Viridiplantae; phylum Streptophyta; class Magnoliopsida; order Poales; family Poaceae; genus Hordeum; species Hordeum marinum. The sequence continues at coordinate 258,857,803 of CM039674.1, read as the reverse complement.
AAGAAATCTTCAAAGTCCTCATCTGCAAAGTCCTCATCTTCAAAGTCCTCAAAGCACAAGAAGAATGGTTCCAAAAAGGCTCAAGCATTCATCGACAAGGAAATGGATTCTGAGGAAGAATCTGAAGAATATGAAGAAGAGGAAGAATTTAAGGTGGAATCAGAATCTGGTGTCGCTAGCCTTGCTCTCGCTATTGCTTTCGTCAGCAAGTCCATCTTGAATGATGAAGAATATGACTACTCCAACGACTCTGACGTCAGCAATGATGATTATGCTCCCACCTATTGCTTCATGGCAAAAGGCTCAAAGGTACACAAACATCATTCCTCTTCTGAATCAAGTAAAGGTTAATCTGATGAATTTGTGAAACCTAGCTATGCTAAACTTGTTAAACTTGCCACTAAGCAACAAAGTGCACTTGGAAAGCTTTATAAAATGCTAGACAAAAACAATGATCTGTTGAACTATGAAGTGGATCGGACTCAAACTATGTCTAACGATCTCAAAAGTCTTCAGACAAAGTATGATAACCTTTAGAGTCATCATAACGACCTCTTAGCCGATCATGAGAAGCTTTCTTATGAATTTCTTCAAAGAAAGCAAGATCTTGAGAAACGGAGGGTGTCACATGAGGATCTTCAAAGGGAAAATGATTCCTTACTGGCTCAACAGATCAGTACCGCTCAGGAAGAATTTGTTCCACCTTGTTTGAAATGCATCGAACATGAAACTGCTAATTCTTCACCTGAATGTTCAAATGCTTCTATTGCTGCAAATTCTTCAACTATTCCAGTGGTCTCAAATTCTTCATCTGAGGATACCACAAGTATCACTGACGACAATGCAGGGTTGAAGGAATTGTATGTGACAGGCATGTACAAAAGTCTCAAAGGGCATAGAACCCTTTGCGATGTCCTCAAAAAGCAGATTCTGAACAGGAACCCTAGAAAAGAGGGTATTGCCTTTGTGAGGAAACTCAACACTGATGGATCGTACTGGACACCTAAGAAGTATACCAAAACCTCATGGGTTGCTGCGAAAGGACCTCCTGTAGATCCATCCACTTTATCTGGCTTTACGTGTGAAACTTCATATTCCTCTGATGAGTCACTTGACTCCAACTTCAAATTCTTCAAAAATTAGAAAGGTGAAGTATTTGCTAGATTTGTTGGAACTAACTGCAGGAACGGTTCACCTATGAAGAAAATCTAGGTTCCCAAGAGCTACCTACAAAAACTTCAAGTGAATGTCCTCACAACACCACTCATGAAGAATAGGAACCCCAGATCAAATTCCTCATATGGACCAAAGTCCTCACTTGGACCAAATTCCTCAAATGGTCAAAAATATCATTCTCACGCTAATGCTTCTATTTCGCGGGGAAAATCTAAGAGTTATGAATATGTGCATTATTCTTCAAATCATTATGTTCATAAGTCCTCGAAGAATTTCTTTGCTTATTCATTTGAGTACTCTAACCCACGCCCTGTGAAATGAAGCGCACTTGCTTCAATGCCTCCCTTATCATATGGTGCTCATAGAATGATGAACTCTTTACCAACCCTCCAGATGTGGGTGGTGAAGAAATTGAACTAATTTCTTATGCAGGGTCAGGTCTCCAGATGAAATTGAACATCTGATGAATTTGCTGGAGACCCGAGGAAATGCTTGAAAGGACGCAAGCTAACCATGAGGAAATGAATTCTTCATTTCTCACGTCCTCACACTACTTGTTTACTATCTTGTGTGATGAAATTCTGTCTGATGAAATTGATGTCATATTCTTCACTTTGAAGCATATGAGTTCGTAAATGGTACTAATTCATCTGCAGGATGATACTCCGAAAGCTACCTAGTGGGTCCTCGATAGTGGATGCACAAACCACATGACTGGTGACAAGAATCTACTGATGAATTTGCCACTCACTCCATCTCCTCTGAAGCATATCACCTACGCAGACAAAGGAAAAAGAAAGGTATTGGGACTTGGTAAGGTTGCTATCTCAAAGGACCGAACCATGGATAAGGTGATGCTTGTCGAATCCCTTGGGTTCAACCTTATGTCTGTCTCAATGCTTTGTGATCTTGATATGATTGTCGTATTTGGAAAATATCGTTGTGTTGTCATCATGGAATCTGACAATTCCAAGGTCTTCGAAGGCTTTAGGAGAGGAGACTTGTATATTGTTGATTTCTCTACAGGTCCTCAACCTGCCACATGCTTACTAGCAAAGTCCTCAGAAGGCTGGTTGTGGCATCGACGACTTGGACATGCGGGTATGAGGCACTTGCACACACTCGTGAAGAAAAAGCACGTCATTGGCATCGAGGGTGTCAAATTCCTCAAGGACCACCTCTGCGGTGCATGTGAATCTGGAAAGATGACCAGATCCAAGCATCCCTCAAAGACAATCATGACCACGACTCAACCCTTTGAATTGCTTTACATGGATCTCTTTGGCCCCACTCATTACTCCACACTAACAAATTCTTCAAGTTTGTATGGCTTTGTCATTGTTGATGATTACTCTCAATAAACTCGGGTACATATTATTCTGTACAAGACTGAAGTGTAGGATGTCTTCAGATGATTTGCTTCAAGGGCCTCCACCAACTTCGGCGTCAAGATCAAGCATATTAGGAGTGATAATGGGACCGAGTTCAAGAACACTAATCTTGATGAGTATCTTGATGAACTTGGTATTACTCATGAGTTATCTTCCCCTTATACTCCTCAGCAGAATGGCATCGTGGAGCACAAGAACAGGACTCTAGTTGAGATGGCTTGCACCATTCTTGATGAATACAAGACTCCTCGTCGCTTTTGGCCTGAGGCAATTGATACTGCATGCCACATCATCAACAGGGTATATCTTCACAAATTCTTCAAGAAGACTTCATATGAACTTATGACTGGCAAGAAACCCAATGTAAGTTATCTCAAAGTCTTCGGTGCAAAATGCTGGATCAGAGATCCTCACCATAGTTCTAAATTTGCACCGAAAGCACATGAAGGTTTTATGCTTGTTTACGGAAAGGACCCGCACACCTACAGAGTCTTCAACACCTACCATCACAAGGTTGTTGAAACTGTAGATGTGCGGTTTGATGAAATTGATGGCTCGCAAAGAGAGCACCTGCCTTATGTGTTAGATGAACACTCTCCTTAGGAATCCATTAAGCTGAAGGCAACTGAAGATATCATACCCACTGAGGAAGTCATTCCAACGAATGAAGACTTTCATGCTGATACACCTGAAGAAAATGGTGCTGAAGGAAGTCCTCAACCAAGTCAACCTGCTCATCCAAGAGTTGCAAATGAAGTGCAGATGGACAAAATCATTGATGACATCAATGCACCAGGTCCCCTCACACGCTCAAAAGCTTCACATTTAACTAACTTTTGTGGGCACTTTGCCTTTGTCTCTATCATAGAGCCCACCAAAGTTGATGAAGCATTCAAGGAGCCTGAGTGGATTCAAGCTATGTAAGAGGAATTGCATCAGTTCAAGCTCAACAACGTGTGGGAACTTGTCAAGCGGCCAGATCCTCGCAAGCATAACATCATAGGTACCAAGTGGATCTACCGCAACAAGCAAGATGAAAATGGCCTTGTGGTGAGGAATAAGGCTCGTCTTGTAGCTTAAGGCTACACACAGGTTGAAGGAAATGACTTTGATGAAACATTTGCACCTGTTGCTAGACTTGAAGCTATTCGCATATTGCTTGCTTATGCTAACCATCATAATATCATCGTATATCAAATGGATGTGAAAAGTGCATTCCTCAATGGTAAGCTTGAGGAAGAAGTATATGTTGCTCAACCCCCAGGTTTTGAAGACCCTAAGCATCCTGACAAAGTCTTCAGACTCAACAAGGCCCTCTATGGCCTCAAGTAGGCCCCTCGGGCGTGGTATGACACTCTGCAGGAATTCCTCATGAAGAAAGGCTTCAAACCCGGTTCACTCGACCCTACTCTTTTCACAAAATCCTATGACAATGAACTGTTCATATGCCAAATATACGTAGATGATATTATCTTCGGCTATATTGACAAACATTACAGTGATGAATTTGCCTATATGACGAGTGAAGAATATCAAATGTCTATGATGGGAGAGTTGAAATTCTTCTTAGGTCTTCAAATTCGTCAGCAAGACAACGACATCTTCATCTCACAAGATAAATACCTCAAAGATGTTCTGAGGAAATTCGACATGCAAGATTGCAAAGGCATCAAAACTCCAATGCCTTCAAAAGGCCACCTCTGCATTGACGAAAATGGTAAAGACTTCGATCAGAAGGTATATCGCTCCATGATTGGTTCATTATTGTATCTATGTGCATCTAGGATAGATATTATGCTAAGTGTTTGCATGTGTGCCCGATTCCAAGCAACACCGAAGGAATCACACCATAAGGTTGTGAAACATATTCTTCGATACTTAGCTCACACACCAACACTTGGATTATGGTACCCAAGGGCTCAAATCTTCACCTCATCGGATACTCTGATGCTGACTATGCTAGAGATCGTGTGGATCGCAAGTCAACCTCAGGCACATGTCATTTCCTCGGACGATCCTTAGTCTGTTGGTCCTCGAAGAAGCAGAACTGTGTCTCACTCTCTACTGCTGAAGCTGAGTACATTGCTGCTGGCTCATGTTGTGCTTAGTTACTATGGATGAAGCAAACCCTCAAGGACTACGGCATCAAGTTGAAGAATGTGCCTCTCTACTGATACAACGAGAGTGCCATCAATATTGCTTACAACCCAGTTCAACACTCCAAGACCAAGCACATCCAGATTCGTCATCACTTTTTTCGAGATCATGTACTCAAGGGCGACATCTCCATCGACCACATCCCCACTGACGAACAACTAGCCGATATCTTCACAAAGCCCTTGGATGAAAAAAGATTTTGCAAGTTGCAATGTGAGCTAAATATCTTAGAATCTTTGAATGTTCTTTGAAAAAGGACACACATCCTAACACTTATGCAAAATTGATGACTTAGATGTGCAACACACGAAGTAACATTTTTCTTCAATCAATGAAGAATAAACCCCTAAGTGTGAAGAAATTAATGAAGAATTTGATTCTCAGAACCCTACGACAATTGTACGCGGTGTCTGAAATCATCATTCTTATACGGTGGGTCACGCCACCAACCAAAGTTGGAATTCTTCAAAATTGAGTTTTTCGTCATTTTGCAAATTCTTCAAATTATCAAATTCCTCAAATTTGCAAATTCCTCAAGTTTTCAAATTCCTCGACTTTTCAAATTCTTCAAACTTTGAAACTCATGTTCTTCAGTGACTATATATATACATATATTTGAGTTTTCAATGTCCTCAACAGCATTCACTTATTGCTAATTCTTCAAATTGATTTTCATCTAAGTGAATGTGATCGGACCCCTTCCCCCTCTATGCTAAACTCAACCCAGTCTATTCACAAATTCTTCATATGCGTTCTACTTTGAAACCCATTCAAAGTCTTCACTGTGTCCTTGACAGCTGAAGAAGTTGCGAACGAAAACTTTGAAATTTTCACTATCAAAATTTTTAGTGGTTCCCGCTCAAACGGTTCTGATTCTCGCGACTGGATAACGCACGATCCCCCACTATCGCCACTTCTCAGTACGTGGGTGACACCTGTTGCGTGGAGAGCAAGGGTCATGGGCAATCCTGTCCAAAATCTTCGGGCGGATTGGTTTTCACTTCCACTATAAATACCCCCTCCCCTTCAAATGTGCTCGGTTACTCCTCATCTCTACTCTCTCCCGAGCTCCAACCTAGCGCTGCCGCTAAAGTCATTGACACCGGTGTGGAAGAGCTTCACTGCCTCGACCTCGCCGTCGCCATACTCGCATCGGCCGCGGAAGTCTTCATCCCATCGCCGCTGTAGCTGTCTCCCTCTGCCAAGCTAGGGCGTGGGAGGTCTGAACGGACGAACTTCCCAATCTCATCTCTCAGTTCGTCGTGTTCTTCACCAGGGTAAATAAAATTTATTTTTACTTCCCTTGTTCGATCTTCAAATGCTCTTCATATTCCTCAAAAGGTGTTTATTCTTCATGAATCTTATTCTAAAGCACCTTACATCTTCATATACTTGATGATTTTCCCTAAGTAATGATTTTCTTCAAGATTCCTCAATTGTGTGAATCCTCAAAATTTTCACAACTCTGGAATCTAAGACAAAGAACACTTAGTGAAATTCCTCAAGACACCCATGGTCAAATTCCTCACACCTATTTTTATTTAAAAATTTCTGAGAACGCATATGACCTCTTCAAATTCCTCGCACCTATACTCTGTTCACAGGTACAACATGTTTGCTGATGAATCACTAGGTTCTCATCAACTTAACTCATTTGTAGTGTTCCTTGAGGAAAAACTATGTACTTCTTTAGAGTCCTCAAGAGTTCAAATTCCTCAGGTGAAGAAAATGGCTGACAGAAAGAAACCTCAAAAAGGTGGAAAGAAGCCAGATGTGCACACTGCTTTTGAGATTCCAGATGACTTGTATGAGGAATACTGCACACCCGATGAAGAAACTCATGGCAAAGAAACGACCAAGCAGAGAAAAATTCGTCAGAAAATTGAGAGGAGATGGGCAAGGGAATGGAAGGAATATCATTATGTAACTCCTAAATACTTGATGAAATTCGCTGTGAAATCTCCTTGCAGCAGGCCTCCCCTGGCTCAAAATCAAATTGCTGATCCCACTAGCCTCAAGACTGGTGAGGACTTTCCTCATATGTGGGAGAAGCAACAATCCAAGCTGGCGAGGAAAGCCAAAGAGGCACTGAAGAAATTCAATGAAGATTCTGCTGCTGCTGCCTCTGCCAGAGCCTCTGCAAGTGCTCCTAAGAAATCAATGATGAAGAAAGCTGCTGTGAAAACAAGATCTTCAACCTCAAAACCATCATAGTAGATTCCTCAAGTCCAAAGGCCTCAACCTACTAAGGCCTTAGATGCTGGTACTGTTGCTACTCAGCCCTACAGTGTTGAAGCTGAAGAAAACTACTGGACGAGGTCAAAGACCAAGTCCTCACTCAAGCAAGACTATGGTAACCATACCCTCAGGATCTAAGGATGATGATGATGAAGCTGATGATGATGAATTGGAAGAAATCATTAGGCAAAGTCAGCAGAGGGATGCTATAGCCAAGGGCAGCTTTGTTCCTCTCATGCTAGATCCCAAGATGATCCTCAACTTCATCGATATATGGCATGAAGATCCAAACACCCCACTTTCTTCACTAAATTTGCCTCTTGGTGTGGATCATGTCCTCACCCACTTCATCTCTGAAGAAAAATGGAAGAGATAACAAGCTCTGAGAGCTAAGAGGAATAGGGTTCGGAAAGAAAAGTTTCTGAGAGACAATGTGATGAACCTGACCCCAAATCAACTTGTCATAGTTCAGTCTGAAATTCGCACACTCTCTAAGGATCAAGAAAGGTATGATGCTGAATGGAAGGGCACCAAGGTGAGATTCGTCAGGGCTTCTCAAGCTGCTGTAAAGGATCACAACACTAGGGTTGATGCATGATCGCACCCACAAATTCCTCAGGTTGCTGATGAAATTGCTCAACCTGCTGAAACTGCTCAACCCACTGTGTCTGCTGATGAGAATGCTTCTGCACCAGAAGCAACAGCCAGTGCTGCTGAGGAAACTCAGACCACTGTTGACCATGCCAGGACAACCACCACTGTTGTGCCTGAAGAAACCGAAAGGCCAGCTGATGTGTTTGCTGCGCCTGAAGAACCTGAACCCACCAGGGCGACTGCATCAGTCGTGCCTGAAGAAGCTAAAGCTGTAGAAGAGAAGACTCTTAAGAGAAAAGCATCAGATACAGAATCCTCAGCTGTGAAGAAGTTGAAGACTATGCCAAGTTCTTCAACTGGACCCATTGATGCTACGCCACTCTCATCTGCACTTGCTTATGAACTTGTACCATTTGGGGTTGACTATGTCATCCCAGATGAAGAGGATGAAGATCATTCTGCTGCTTCAACCGAGCATATTGATGAAGAAATTGAAGCTAAAGACAATGCTTCAACTCCAAAGGTATCATCGCCAAGGCTGGTGTTGAAGAAATTGATGAGTATGTAGACATTGACAACACAACTCCTGTCATCAATGATGAATATTGGGAATCAGCACACCCAAATTCACCAATGACTACTCCTCTGACACAGATTCCTCAGTCGCCTGCTCCGACTGAAGAAATACATGAAGAATCTGCTAATCTGACCACCCAAGTCATTGAAGAAATTCCAGTTGCAACAACTGATGATCTTGCTGCTCCACCCACAACTGAGGAACCAACCCTCCAAATTGTTCAGTCTGAAGAAGTTCCTCCCATGCCTAAGGAGATCAAGGGCCGCTTCAAGCCAAATCTTCAACCGAAGCCAAGAATGCCATTCAAAGGCTCAGCACGCCCCAAATTCCTCAAGAGCAATTTCTTCAATGAGAGCATGTTCTTCACAGGTCCAAATCCTTATGACTTTGCAAGGGCCGGATGTAACAGATTCTGGACGGCAACTCAGCTCAACTACTATGCATCAGTTTTGTTCGAGAAGAAGAAAGTCTTCGAGCACCACCAAATTCCTCATGCTGACATGGAAACACTTCCATCGTTCACACCTGTGCTCCAAGTTCTGCATGATGCAGGGATTCTTCCTTTCTGCGTCGACATCTACGATTGGAATGAGGAACTCATCCTTCAGTTCTATGCCACACTGCACATCAGTGGAAATGCTTCAAACATCAACTCCTGGGTTTTGGACTCGATGACAGGATCAACTCATTTCACTGCTCAAGCTTTTGAATTGCTTCAGTGTGTACCAGTTCCAATTCCCTCAGATGAAGCTCGCAGACTGTTTGATGAGCCTGCACTTCCGAATCAGCTGATGCAAGTGCTGATGAAGACATTGCCTCCTGGAAAGCCTCAATGGAAAACCTTTCTTGTAAAGGATCTGCTATATGTGCGCAGGACGGTCTATCGCATACTCACAAATACTCTATGTCCTCATAAGGGCCATGATTCAGATGAAGAAGAAGTGGACGGAGTCATGAAGAATATGCTCTTCAACATCATTCATGGGATTCCCATCAACTTCCACGATTTCTTCATGAGGACATTGGCCAATGCTGCGTTAGCACCATTTGAATAGAAGCCTTATGCGCCTTGGATCATGCAATTCATCAGGGCAAAGTCCTCAGTTCCCTTCAAGGCTGATTTCCACAACCACTTTGGCTTCCTGCCTCCAATTGAAGTCATCAAGAGCACAATTGACTCAGTGGAAGGAAAAGGCAAGGATGTCATTGATGAAGGCACTCGTCCATTGGATGGACAATTTCGCAAAGCTGCTTCCTTCTCCACCAATGATGACACTGCAACTCAGGACTCCAAAGCAAAGGCCTCAGCTCAAAAACCTCAAGAGTCTACTCTGCATGTGTTGACTGATTGTGAACTTCTAATAAGTCTTCATCAAAAGGTCGATCGCAATCACAAGTGGGTGAAGCGTCAACTTGGCTACATTGTGCAAAACATGACTGTGACTCAGAACTTTGTGAAGAGAAATCACTACTATGCACATGAAACCCTCAAGCACACTTGGGCTGTCCTATCTCACCTCACAACTCCTGAAGAACTGAACGAGCTGAACTTTGAGGAACATCCTGACTGGGCTCGCCAACCACAAAAGTAATTCAAGAAAGTTCAAGTTCCTCTGATGGTCGCAAGTTTATATTCTTCATCTCGAGAGCGCGATGAGGATGAAGACATTGACGACACTGTGGCAGGCCCTACATCAACAAACAACCCCGACAACGCTGGCGCACCCTCTTCACCAACACGATGAAATTCTTCAAAGGGGCGTTAGTCCTCAATTTTTTGTCCCTTTTGGTCTTTGGTGACAAAGGGGGAGAAAATCTGAGTTAGTCTTGAAGCGGGTCTCTATATGGGCTATTTTTGTTTAAGTTACAACTCTCGCTCTTCTGAAGCTTTTGTTGATTGAGTTGTAAACTTAAGTCTGATGGTGGTGTGACACTTTTGCACTATTTCCTCGCATGTATATTTCCTCAAGTACCTTAATGCATACGTGCTGAATTTTGTCAGACACCATTTTTCTCACGCATTTCAAATTCTTCATACCATATGTTCAAATGCGTGTATGAATTACAAGATATAGGGGGAGTTATCCATGTTTTAACCTGCCATGTGCATTTGCAGTCCAAAGCAAATTCCTCAAATATGCACATCTTCAGGGGGAGTTCTTCTATATCTTCCAATCAAATTCCTCTAACTCAGTAATTACACTTCATATTATTATCCCCGTTGAAAACTTAACCTATTTGTCATCAATCACCAAAAAGGGGGAGATTGTTAGTGCATCTAGTGCCCCTTAGTGATTTTGGTGTATTGAAGACTTATAGGTTAAGGTACTAATATGTTTGTGAGTGTACATAGGCTCTATAAGTCGATGAGGAGTTTGATATATCCGAAGATTATCGACCCCTAAAAATGTATGTCTTCAACTGAAGACTTTGGTGAAGACTTTGCTGAAGACTTTGGTATTCTCTGAAGACTTTGAGAATGAAGAAGTTGGTGTGACCTTGAAGATATGAAGGAGGGCTATGAAGCGTGAAGACTTTTGTTTTTGTAGTTTCATTTCCTTTATTTTGAGTCATAGGAAACACCGTACTGTTAAAGGGGGCCGAGGAAATACTAAGGAAAATTTCCAACTGATGCTCAACTCCAAAATCCTCAACCTATTCAATCCTTCGAGTGAAGCCTTTGGAAATCTCATACAGCTCAGTCAAATTCTTCACTGACAGAGACGAAGTTCTTCTGGCCTCTGATGAAATTGAACTGACTAAAGAGTTAGGATTTCGCCAGTGCGAATTGCCTACAAGTGAGGAACATGATATGTGTGAGGACTTTCATAGTTCGAAAATCCGACCGTTGCTGTGCTTAGCGCCAGCTGTCCCCAATCACAAATATCCACATAACGGACATATCATTGGGGGCATTTATGTCATATCATGTCAGGTTGCACCCTGGCTATAAATAGCCACCCCCACAACCACTAGTGGTTGGCTGCTCTGAGAGAGAACTGACACTTTTCATTTGAGAGCAACCCATCCTCCGAGGACTTAGAGAGAAAATCATCAGTGAGGAAAAAACCCAACCAAACCACCAAACCCATAGTGATTGAGCATCACTAAAGAAATTCCTGTGTGGATCCGATGCTTGTTACCTTTGAGGACTGTGCATCCTCCAGACGGTTAGGCGTCATGGTCTAGTGCTCCTGCAGTCGATTGGGGATCATGAAGTGACCTTGGTCTAGAGCATCCAACACTAAACTGTGGATTGTCGGGTGACCAGTTTGTGAGGGTTTTGGAAGTCTACCCTGAAGACTTACCACGAGTGTTGGGCGAGGACTGTGTGACCTTAGCTCATGGAGAATATGGTAAGGATTGTGTGTCCTGGGACTGTGTGTCCTCTGGTTTAAATACCTGGCCGCTCCAAACCAGATGTATGACTGTCACGTCAGTTGGAACTGGGTCATCAAACCATTGTCTTCATCGAGCTACCTGGTTCTATTTCCTCAACCCCTCAATTCCTCATAAACTTGTTGATGAAATTGATTGTTACTGTTTGAAGAATTTGACTGAAGACTTTCACAATTTCCTCACCTCCAATTCTTCAAGTTACCGTGTTCATCACTGCTTATCGTATGTCACACTACTTGTAATCTGTGCATGTTTCATTTCATCATGAAGACTATGCCGTTACTGTGTTCCTCTTGCACTTGAGTACTTATTCCACTGCTAGTTATTCATCACATTTCAAATTCCTGAAAGTTGAAATTACTCAAGTGATGAATTTTTAAAAATCGCCTATTTACCCCCCCTCTAGTAGATATAACGCACTTTCAATTATCCATGCTATAATTGTATTGATCGGAAACTTAGATACATGTGTGGATACATTGACAACACCATGTCCCTAGTATGCCTCTAATAGACTAGCTCGTTGATCAAAGATGGTCAAGGTTTGCTAGCCATGGGCATGAGATGTCATTTTGATAATGGGATCACATCATTAGGAGAATGATGTGATGGACAAGACCCAAACTATAAACGTAGCATATGATCGTGTCAGTTTATTGCTACTGTTTTTTGCATGTCAAGTATCTGTTCCTATGACCATGAGATCATGCAACTCACTGACACCGGAAGAGTGCCTTGTGTGTATCAAATGTCACAACGTAAATGGGTGACTATAAAGGTGCACTACAGGTATCTCCAAGGGTGTCTGTTGGGTTGGCATGGATCAAGACTAGGATTTGTTACTCCGTGTGACGGAGAGGTATCTCAGGGCCCACTCGGTAATACAACATCACAATAAGCCTTGGAAGCAATGTGATTAAGTGTTAGTAATGGGATCTTGTATTACATAAACAAGTAAAGAGACTTGCCGGTAATGAGGTTGAACTAGGTATGGAGATACCGACGATCGAATCTTGGGCAAGTAACATACCGAAGAACAAAGGGAACAACATACGGGATTAACCGAATCCTTTAAATAGAGGTTCAACCAATAAAGATATTCATAGAATATGTAGGAACCAATATGGGCATCCAGGTCCCACTATTGGTTATTGACCATAGAGGTGTCTCGGTCATGTCTACATAGTTCTCGAACCCGCAGGGTCTGCACACTTAAGGTTCGGTGACGTTTCGATAGTATAGAGTTATGTATGGTGGTGCCCGAAGGTTGTTTGGATTCCCGGATGAGATCTCGAACGTCCCGAGGAGCTTCGGAATGGTTCGGAGGTAAAGATTGATATATAGGAAGTCATGTTTTGGTCACCGGAAAAGTTTCGGGCTCATCGGTAGTGCATCGGGAGACCATTGGGAGGGGTATTTCGACCCAAGAGGCTACATGGGCTGTGGGAGAAGGAATACCACGCCTTCGTGGGCTGACCTAAAGTCCCACAAGAGGCCCATGCGGCTGGAGTAGAAGGAGAAGGAAAAAGGCCAAGGTGGAAAGAGTTTCCAAGTGGTAAATAAGGAAGGAGTCCTAATCCTACTAGGATTGGAGGAGGACTCCTCCTCTATTCCTTGCGCCAAAGGCCAAAGGGCTGGCCCTTGTGCACCAGCCTCCTCCCTCTGTCCTCCTATATATACTAGAGGTTTTGAGGGTTTTGAGACACAGAAAAACAGCCACGTGATGCCCTCTTCTATACATCGTAGTTTCTCCTCTAGATTGGTTTCAGCGGTGCTTAGGCGAAGCTCTGCTGGAATAGCTCCACCACCACCGCCGCAAAGCCGTCGCGCTGCCAGAGAATTCGTCTACCTCTCCGCTCCCTCTTGCTGGATCAAGAAGGCAGAGATCGTCATCGAGCTATACGTGTGCTGAACGCGGAGGTGCCATCCGTTCGACGCTAGATCGGAAGGACCGTGATCAAGATCGCGGGACGATTCGTGATTGGATCGCGGGACGGATTGTGATGAGATCGCGGGACAGATCATGATTGGATTGCGGGACGGATCGTGATGGGATCGTGGGACGCTCGGAGATTTGGACCACGAAGACGTTCGACTACGTCAACCGCGTTTCTTAATGCTTCCCGCTTAACAATCTACAAGGGTACATAGATCCACTCTCCCTCTCGTAGATGCTGATCACCATGGATAGATCTTGCCTGTGCATAGGAATTTTTTTGTTTCCCATGCAATGTTCCTCAATAGTGGCATCATGAGCTAGGTATATGTGTAGATGAGATCTCGAGTAGAACACAAAGAGTTTGTGGGCGTTGATGCTTAGATTGCTTCCTCCCTTGGCCGTGTTTTGGTTCAGCGGTATCGTGGGATGAAGCGGCCCAGACCAACCTTACTCGTATGCTTACGAGAGACCAGTTCCATCGACTGACGTGTAACTTCGTTGCACAAAGATGGCTGGCGGGTGTCTGTTTCTCCTACTTTAGTTGGATCGGATTCAACAAAGGCGGTCCTTGAGAAGGTTGAAAAGCAACTTATGTATCACCATTGTGGTTTTTGCGTAGGTGAGAATTGTTCTTGCTAGATACCCATAGCAGCCATGTAAAACATGCAACAACAATTAGAGGACGTCTAACTTGTTTTTATAGGGTATGTTGTGATGTGATATGGCCAATTACATGATGAGATATATTTGATGTATGAGACGATCATGTGTTGTATAGAATATCACGACTTGCATGTCGATGAGTATGGCAACCGGCAGGAGCCATAGGGTTGTCTTTAATTATTGTATGACCTGCGTGTCAATCTTTAAGCGTTATGTAATGCTTTACTTTATCGCTAAGTGGTAGCAATAGTAGTAGAAGCATGGTGGGTGCGACAACCCCGATGGCAACACATTGATGGAGATCAAGATGATGGAGATCATGGTGTCATGTCAGTGACGATGGAGATCATGCCGGTGCTTTATAGATGGAGATCAAAAGCACAAGGTAATGCCCATATCATGTCACTTATGATTTGCGTGTGATGTTAATACTTTTATGCACCTTGTTTTTCTTAGGATGACGGTAGCATTATAAGGTGATCCCTCACTTAAATTTCAAGATAAATTGTGTTCTCCCCGAGTGTGCACCGTTGCGAAAGTTCGTCGTGTCGAGACACCACGTGATGATCGGGTGTGATAGACTCTACGTTCACATACAACGGGTGCAAGCTAGTGTTGCACATGCGGAACACTCGGGTTAAACTTGACGAGCCTAGCATGTACATACATGGCCTCGGAACACAAGAGACCAAAAGGTTGAACATGAGTCATATAGTAGATATGATCAACATGATGATGTTCACCATTGAAACCACCTCAACTCACGTGATGATCGGACTTGAGTTTGTGAATTTGGATCATGTATCACCCGAATGACCAGAGGGATGTCTATTTGAGTGGGAGTTCTTAAGTAATACGATTAATTGAACTCATTATCATGAACATAGTCAGTAGTGTCTTTGCAAATTATGTTGTAGATTACTAGCTCACGCTGTAGCTCCCTTGCATTTATATGTTCCTAGAGAAATAGAGTTGAAAGATTATGGTAGCAATATTGCGGACTGGGTCCGTGATCTAAGGATTGTCCTCATTGCTGCACAGAAGGCTTATGTCCTTAATGCAATGCTCGGTGCGCCACCACCTCTAGCATCGTCTGTAGATGTTGTGAACATCTGATAGGCACGTTCTGATGACTACTTGATAGTTTATTGCGTCATGCATTACGGCTTAGAATTATGGCTCCAAAACGTTTTGAACATCACGAAACATATGAGATGTTCTAAGAGCTGAAATTGGAATCTCAGGCTCGTCCCTGTGTTGTGAGATATGAGATCTCCAACAAGATTCTTTGCCTGCAAGATGAAGGAGAATAGCTCAATCGTTGAGCATGTGCTCAGATTGTCTGGGTGCTACAATCGCTTGAATCGAGTGGGAGTTGATCTTCCAGATAAGATAGTGATTGATATAGTTCTCTGAGTCACTATCACTAGGCTACTAGAACTTTGTGATGAACTATACTTATGCTAGGGATGGAAATGATGATCCCTAAGCTGTTCGCAATGTTTTAGACCGCGAAGGTAGAAATCAAGAAGGAGCATCAAGTGTTGATGGTTAGTAAAACCACTAGTTTCAAGAAGGGAAAGGGCAAGGAGGGAAACTTCATGGATGGCAAGTCAGTTGCTGCTCCAGTGAAGCAACCTAAAGTTGAACCCAAACCCGAGACTAAGTGCTTCTATTATGAGGAGAGCGGTCACTGAAGCGGAACAACCCTAGATACTTGGTAGATAAGAAGGCTGGCAACATCGACAAAAGTATATTTGATATATGTGTTATTGATATGTACCTTGCTAGTACTCCTAGTAGCACCTAGGTATTGGATACCGGTTCGGTTGCTAAATGTTAGTAACTCGAAGTAAAAGATACGGAATAACAGAGAGTAGCTAAGTGTGAGGTGACGATGTGTGTTGGAAATGTTTCCAAGGTTGATGTGATCAACATCGCACGCTCTCTCTACCTTCGGGATTGGTGACAAACCTAAATAAATGGTATTTGGTGTTTGCGTTAAGCATGAACATGATTAGATCGTGTTTATTACAACACAGTTATTCATTTAAGTTTGAGAATAATGGTTATTCTGTTTACATGAATAATACCTTCAATGGTCATGCACCCAGTGAGAATGGTTTGTTGAATCTTGATCGTAGTAATACACATGTTCATAACATTGATGCCAAAAGATACAAAGTTAATAATGATAGTACCACATACTTGTGGCACTGTCGCTAAATGTCATATTGGTATAAATCGCATGAAGAAACTCCATGGTTATGGATCATTGGACTCATTCGATTTTGAATCGGTTGAGACATGCAAACCATGCCTCTTGGGCAAGATGACTAAGGACCCCGTTTTCCGGTTTGATGGAGCAGGCAAGTGATTTATTGGAAATGCTACATGTTGATGTATGCAATCAAATGAGTCTTGTAGCGTGCAGTGGATATCGTTATTTTCTTACCTTCACTGATGATTTGAGTAGATATAGTGTATATTTACTTAATGAAACACAAGCCTGAATCGTTTGAAAAGTTCAAGAAAATTCAGAGTGAAGTTTAAGATCATCGTAACAAGAAGATAAAAATGTCCGCGATATGATCGTGGAGGTGAATATCTGAGTTACGAGTTTGTCATACAACTTTAGACAATGTGAAAGTTGTTTCACAACTCATGCCACCTGGAACATCATAGTGTGATGGTGTGTCCGAACATCATAGTCGTGCTCTATTGGATGTGGTGCATACTATGATGTCTCTTATCATTTTGCCACTTTCGTTTTGGGGTTATGCATTAGAGACAACTACATTCACTTTAAATAGGGCACCATCTAAATCCGTTGAGATGACACCGTATGAATTATGGTTTGATAGAAACCTAAGCTGTCATTTCTAAATGTTTGGGGCTGTGACCCTTATGTGAAAAAATGTTTTCACCTAATGAGCTCAAACCCAAAGCAGAAAAATGCATCTTCATGGAATACCCTAAGAACAGTTGGGTATACCTTCTATCCCAGATCCGAGCACAAAGTGTTTATTGCTAAAATGGGTCCTTTCTCGAGAAAGAGTTTCTCTCGAAAGAATTGAGTGGGAGGAAGATAGAACTTGATGAGGTTGTTGAACCTTTGTCTCAACTAGAGAGTAGAGCAGCGCAGAAAGATGTTTCTGTGGAGCCTACAGCAGTTGAAGAGGAAGTTAATGATGATGATCATGAAGCTTCATATGAAGTTACTATCAAACCTCATAGGTCGACAAGGACGCGTACTGCTCCTAATTGGTACGACAAACCTGTCTTGGAGGTCATGTTGTTGGACAACGATGAACCTATGAGCCATGAAGAAGCGATGATGGGCCCGGATTCCGACAAATGGTTAGAGGCCATGAAATCCTAGAAAGGATCCATGTATGAAAACCACGTATAGACTTTGGTAGACTTGCTCGTTGGACGGGAGGTCATCGAGTACAAATGGACCTTTAAGATGAAGACAGACGTTGATGGTAAATGTCACCATTTATAAAGCTCGGCTTGTCGCAAAGAAGTTTCCGACAAGTTCAAGGAGTTGACTATGATGAGACTTTCTCACTCGTAGTGATGCTAAAGTCTGTTGGAATTATGTTAGCAGTTGCTGCATTTTTCAATTATGAAATCTGGTAGATGAATGTCAAAACATCGTTTCCTTAATGATTTACTTGAGGAAAGGTTGTATGTGATACAACTAGAAGGTTTTGTGACTCCTAAGGATGCTAAAAGGTGTGCAAGCTTCAGTGATCCTTCTATGGACTGAAGCAAGCATCTCGGAGTTGGAATATACATTTTGATGAGGTGATCAAAGTTTTTGAGTCTATGAAAAGTTTATGAGAAACTTGTATTTACAATAAAGTGAGTGGGAGCACTATAGAGTTTCTGATAAGCATATGTGGTTGACATATTGTTGATCGGAAATGATGTAGAATTTTTGGAAAGCATAAAGGGTTGTTTGAAAAGAGTTTTTCAAAGGAAGACCTGGATAAAGCTACCTAATTGTTGAGCATCAAGATCTATAGAGATAGATCAAGATGCTTGATGAGACTTTCAATGAGTACATACCTTGACAAGATTTTGAAAGAGTTCGAAATGGATCAATCAGAGAAAGAGTTCTTGCCTGATTTGTAAGGTGTGAAGTTGAGTAATACTCAAAGCTCGACCACGGTAGAATAAATAGAAAGGACGAAGGTCGTCCCCTATGCTTTAGCCATAGGCTCTATATAGTATGCCATGCTATGTATCGCACCTGTGTGTGCCTTGCCATGAGTCCGTCAAGGGGTACAAGAGTGATCCAGGAGTGGATCACTGGACAACGGTCAATATTATCCTTAGTAACTAAAAGACTAAGGAAATGTTTCTCGATTATGGAGGTGATAAAGATTTCATCATAAAGAGTTACGTCGATACGAGCTTTAACACCAATCCGCATGACTCTTAGTAGCAATCCGGATACGTATAGTGGAGCAACCATTTGGAATAGCTCCAAATGGAGTGTGGTAGTAGTGTCTACAGTAAGACATAGAGATTTGCAAAGTACACACGGATCTGAATATCACGGACCCGTTGAATAAAAGACCTCTCTCACATGCAAAGCATGATCGAGACCTAGAACTCATTGGGTGTTAGATTCATAACAATGCGAATCACATGGTGATGTGAACTAGATTATTGACTCTAGTGCAAGTGGGAGACTGTTGGAAATATGCCATAGAGGCAATAATAAATTGGTTATTATCGTATTTCCTTGTTCATGATAATCGTTTATTATCCATGCTATAATTGTATTAATCAGAAACTTAGATACATTTGTGGATACATAGACAACACCATGTCCCTAGTATGCCTCCAATAGACTAGCTCGTTGATCAAAGATGGTCAAGGTTTCCTAGCCATGGACATGAGATGTCATTTTGATAACGGGATCACATCATTAGGAGAATGATATGATGGACAAGATCCAAACTATAAACGTAGCATATGATCATGTCAGTTTATTGCTACTGTTTTCTACATGTCAAGTATCTGTTCCTATGACCATGAGATCATGCAACTCACTGACACCGGAGGAGTGCCTTGTGTGTATCAAATGTCGCAACATAAATGTGTGACTATAAAGGTGCTCTACTGGTATCTCTGAGGGTGTCTGTTGGGTTGGCATGGATCAAGACTGGGATTTGTTACTCCGTGTGACGACGAGGTATCTCAGGGCCCACTCGGTAATACAACATCACAATAAGCCTTGCAAGCAATGTGACTAAGTGTTAGTCACGAGATATTGTATTACAGAAATGAGTAAAGAGACTTGACGGTAACGAGGTTGAACTAGGTATGGAGATACCAAGGATCGAATCTCGGGCAAGTAACATATCGAAGAACAAAGGGAACAACATACGGGATTAACCGAATCCTTGAAATAGAGGTTCAACCAATCAAGATATTCATAGAATATGTAGGAACCAATATGGGCATCCTGGTCCCACTATTGGTTATTGACCATAGAGGTGTCTCGGTCATGTCTACATAGTTCTCGAACCCGCAGGGTCTGCACACTTAAGGTTCGGTGACGTTTCGATAGTATAGAGTTATGTATGGTGGTGCCCGAAGGTTGTTTGGAGTCCCGGATGAGATCTCGAACATCCCAAGGAGCTTTGGAATGGTCGGGAGGTAAAGATTGATATATAGGAAGTCATGTTTTGGTCATCGGAAAAGTTTCGGGCTCATCGGTAGTGTACTGGGAGTGCCGGTAGTGTACCGGGGGACCATCGGGATGGGTATTTTGACCCAAGAAGCTACATGGGCTATGGGATAAGGAATACCATCCCTTAGTGGGCTGTCCTAAAGTCCCATAAGAGGCCCATGCGGCTGGAGTGGAAGGAGAAGGAAAAAGGCCAAGGTGGAAAGAGTTTCCAAGTGGTAAATAAGGAAGGAGTCCTAATCCTACTAGGATTGGAGGACTCCTCCTCTATCCCTTGTGCGCCAACCTCCTCCCTGTCTCCTCCTATATATACTAGAGGTTTTGAGGGTTTTGACACACAGAGCCACGTGCTGGCCTCTTCTCTAGATTGTAGTTTCTCCTCTAGATTGGTTTCAGCGATGCTTAGGCGAAGCCCGGCTAGAATAGCTCCACCACCATTGCCGCAACGCCGTCGCGCTACCGGAGAACTCGCCTACCTCTCCACTCCCTCTTGTTGGATCAAGAAGGCGGAGATCATCATCGAGCTATACTTGTGCTGAACGCGGAGGTGTCGTCCGTTCGACGCTAGATCGGAAGGACCGTGATCAAGATCGCGAGACGATTCATGATAGGATCACGAGACGGATCGTGATGAGATCGCGGGACAGATCGTGATTGGATCACAGGACAGATCGTGATGGGATCGCAGGACGGTCGGTGATTTGGATCGCGAAGACGTTCGACTACATCAACCGCGTTTCTTAACGCTTCCCGCTTAGCGATATACAAGGGTATGTAGATCCACTCTCCCTCTCGTAGATGCTCATCATCATGGATAGATCTTGCGTGTGCATAGGAATTTTTTTGTTTCCCATGCAACGTTCCTCAACATGTAGATCACTAAGCAGGAAGCGTTAAGAAACGCGGTTGATGTAGTCGAACGTCTTCGCGATCCAAATCGCTAGCCATCCCGCGATCCGATCACGATTTGTCCGGCGATCCAATCACGATCCTTGCAAGGCTTATTGTGATGTTGCATTACCGAGTGGGCCCCAAGATACCTCTCCGTCACACGGAGTAACAAATCCCAATCTAGATCCATGCCAACTCAACAGACATCATTGGAAATACCTGTAGAGCTCCTTTATAGTCACCCAGTTACGTTGCGACGTTTGATACACACAAGGCACTCCTCTGATATCCGTGAGTTGCCTGATCTCATGGTCATAGGAACATATACATTGACATGCAGAAAACAGTAGCAATAAACTGACATGATCATATGCTACGTTTGTAGTTTGGGTCTTGTCCATCACATCATTCTCCTAATGATGTGATCTTGTTATCAAATGACATCACATGTCAATGGCTAGGAAACCCTGACCATCTTTGATCAACGAGCTAGTTCACTAGAGGCATACTAGGGACACAGTGTTGTCTATTTACCCACACATGCAATGTGTTTCCAATCAATGCAATTATAGCATGGATAATAAACGATTATCATGAACAAGGAAATATAATAATAAACACTTTATATATTGCCTCTAGGGCATATTTCCAACAGTCTCCCACTTGCACTAGAGTCAGTAATCTAGTTCACATCACTATGTGATTTACATGGTAATGAATCGAACACCCATAGAGTTCTGGTGTTGATCATGTTTAGCCCTTGGAAGAGGTTTAGTCAACGGGTCTTCAACATTCAGATCCGTGTGCACTTTGCAAATATTTATGTCCTTCTCCTCGATGTAGAACCGGATGGAGTTGAAGCGTCGCTTTATGTGTCTGGTCCTCTTGTGAAACCTTGGTTCCTTGGCTAGAGCAATGGCACCAGTGTTGTCACAGAACAGATTTATTGGATTCAGTACACTAGGCACTACTCCAAGATCTGTCATGAACTGCTTCATCCAGACACCTTCCTTCGCTGCCTCCGAGGCTGTGATGTACTCCGCTTCGCATGTAGAATCAGCTACCACGCTTTGCTTGGAACTGCACCAGCTTACCGCTCCCCCGTTAAGAATAAAAACGTATCCGGTTTGCGATTTAGAATCGTCCGGATCAGTGTCGAAGCTTGCATCGACGTAACCCTTTACGACGAGCTCTTCATCACCTCCATAAACGAGAAACATGTCCTTAGTCCTGTTAAGGTACTTAAGGATATCCTTGACCGCTTGCCAGTGCTCCATTCCAGGATCACTTTGAAACCTTCCAGCCATACTTATGGCAAGGCTGACATCGGGTCTTGTGCATAGCATTGCATACATGATAGAGCCTATGGCTGAAGCATAGGGGATGACGCTCATCTTTTCTTTATCTTCTGCAGTCACTGGGTATTGAGTCTTACTCAACTTCACACCTTGTAACACAGGCAAGAACCCCTTCTTGGCCTGTTCCATTTTGAACTTCTTCAAAAATTTATCAAGGTATGTGCTCTGTGAAAGTGCTATTAAGCATCTCGACCTATCTCTATAGATCTTAATGCCTAATATGAAAGCAGCTTCTCCTAGGTCCTTCATTGAAAAACTCTTATTCAAATATTCCTTCACGCTTTCCAGCATTTCTATATCGTTTCCGATCAGCAATATGTCATCCACATATAACACTAGAAACGCTATAGAGCTCCCACTCACTTTCTTGTAAATACAAGCTTCTCCATAAACTTGTATAAACCCAAACGCTTTGATCACCTCATCAAAGCGCTTATTCCAACTCCAAGATGCTTGCACCAGTCCATAAATGGATCGCTGGAGTTTGCAAACTTTGTCAGCATTCTCTGGATCGACAAAACCTTCGGGTTGCATCATATGCAACTCTTCCTCAAGGAAACCGTTGAGGAACACCGTTTTGACATCCATCTGCCAAATTTCATAGTTGAAATAAGCAGCTATTGCCAACATGATTCTGACAGACTTAAGCATCGCTACGGGTGAGAAAGTCTCATCGTAGTCAACTCCTTGAACTTGTGAAAGACCCTTTGCCACAAGTCGAGTTTATAGACGGTGACATTACCGTCCGCGTCCGTCTTCTTCTTATAGATCCATTTGTTCTGAATGGCCTTTTGCCCTTCAGGTAGTACTTCCAATGTCCATACTTTGTTTTCATACATGGATCCCATCTCAGATTTCATGGCCTCTATCCATTTCTCGGAATTCGGGCACATCACTGCTCCTTCATAGCTCGTAGGTTCATTGTTGTCCAACAACATGACCTCTAAGACAGGGTTGCCGTACTACTCGGGAGTAGTACGCGTCCTTGTCGACCTACGAGGTTCAATAGAAGCTTGATCCGAAGCTTCATGATCATCATCATTAACTTCCTCTTCTACCGTCGTAGGTTCCATAGAAACATCTTTCTGTGCAGCGCTACTCTCTGGTTGAAGTAAAGGTTCAATAACCTCATCAAGCTCTATTTTCCTCCCACTCAATTCTTTCGAGAGAAAATCTTTCTCAAGAAATGTTCCGTTTTTAGCGACAAACACTTTGCCTTCGGATCTGAGATAGAAGGTATACCTGACTGTCTCTTTTGGGTATCCTATGAAGACGCATTTTTCCGCTTTGGGTTCCAGCTTTTCAGGCTGAAGCTTTTTGACATAAGCATCACATCCCCAAACTTTAAGAAACGACAACTTCGGCCTTTTGCCAAACCACAGTTCATATGGTGTCGTCTCAACGGATTTCGATGGTGCCCTATTTAAAGTGAATGCAGCTGTCTCTAATGCATAACCCCAAAACGATAGTGGCAAATCGGTAAGAGACATCATAGATCGCACCATATCTAATAAGGTTCGATTACGACATTCAGACACACCATTATGCTGTGGTGTTCCGGTCGGTGTCAACTGTGAAACAATTCCACATTGTCTTAAGTGACTGCCAAACTCATAACTCACATATACATCTCCTCGATCAGATCGCAGAAATTTAATCTTCTTGTTACAATGATTCTCAACTTCACTTTGAAATTGCTTGAACTTTTGAAAAGTTTCAGACTTGTGTTTCATTAAGTAAATATACCCATATCTACTCAAGTCATCAGTGAAGGTGAGAAAGTAACGATATCCACCGCGCGCTGCAACATTCATTGGACCGCACACATCAGTATGTATGATTTCCAATAAGTCACTTGCCCGTTCCATTGTTCCTGAGAACAGCGTTTTAGTCATCTTGCCCATCAGTCATGTTCACATGTGTCAAGTGATTCAAAATCAAGTGACTCCAAAAGTCCACCAGCATGGAGCTTCCTCATGCGCTTTACACCAATATGACCTAAACGGCAGTGCCACAAGAAAGTGGTACTATCATTAACTACTCTACATCTTTTGGCATCAATGTTATGAACATGTGTGTCATCACTATCAAGATTCAATATGAATAAACCCCTAACATTGGGTGCATGACCATAAAAGATATTACTCATATAAATAGAACAACCTTTATTCTCTGATTTAAATGAGTAACCGTCTCGCAATAAACAAGATCCAGATATAATGTTCATGCTTAACGCAGGCACTAAATAACAATTATTCAGGTTCATCACTAATCCCGATGGTAATCGAAGAGAGAGCGTGCCGACGGCGATCACATCAACCTTGGAACCATTTCCCACGCGCATCGTCACTTCGTCCTTTGCCAGTCTTCGTTTATTCCGTAGTTCCTGCTTTGAGTTGCAAATGTGAGCAACCGAACCGGTATCAAATACCCAGGCACTACTACGAGAACTAGTAAGGTACACATCAATAACATGTATATCATATATACCTTGT
This sequence comes from Hordeum marinum, assembly GCA_022496015.1. Taxonomy (NCBI): domain Eukaryota; kingdom Viridiplantae; phylum Streptophyta; class Magnoliopsida; order Poales; family Poaceae; genus Hordeum; species Hordeum marinum. The sequence continues at coordinate 258,833,215 of CM039674.1, read as the reverse complement.
TTGTCGTTGGCCGCCTTCTTGTCAGCCAGGTACTTGGGGCAGTTCCGCTTCCAGTGACCAGTTCCCTTGCAATGAAAGCACTCAGTTTCTGGCTTAGGTCCATGCTTAGGCTTCTTTGTAGGAGTAGCAACTGCTTTGCCATCCTTCTTGGTTTTACCCTTATTGCCTTTTCCCTTGCCATTTTTCTTGAAACTAGTTGGTTTATTGACCATCAACACTTGATGTTCTTTCTGGATTTCAGACTCAGCGACTTTCAGCATCGCAAACAACTCGGATGATGACTTGTTCATCCCGTGCATGTTATAGTTCATCACAAAACTTTTGTAACTAGGTGGCAGTGATTGAAGAACTCTATCAATGATCGCCTCTTGCGGAAGGGCAATTCCCAACTCAGCTAGACGGTTTGAGTACCCAGACATTCTGAGTATATGCTCACTGATAGACCCGTTCTCCTCCATCTTGCAAGCATAGAATTTATCGGAGGTCTCATACCTCTCGATCCGGGCATTCTTCTGAAAGATAAACTTCAACTCCTGGAACATCTCATATGCTCCATGACGTTCAAAACGTCTTTGAAGTCCCGGTTCTAAGCCATACAATATTGCACACTGAACTATTGAGTAGTCTCCAGCACGAGCCTCCCAAGCGTTCTTAACGTCTTCGGAGGTCATGTCTTCTGGTTGGTCACCAAGCGGTGCATCAAGGACATATTTTTTTTGGGAAGCCATAAGGATAATCCTCAGATTACGGGCCCAATCAACAAAGTTACTTCCGTCATCTTTCAACTTAGCTTTCTCTAGGAACGCATGAAAATTCAGGGGTGCTACTGCGCGAGCCATTGATCTACAACATAAATATGCAAAGGTTATTTAGACTATTGTTCATGATAATGAGTTTAGTTAATCAAATTACTAATGCTCCCACTCAAATTGACATCCCTTAGGTCATCTGAGTGTCACATGATCCAAATTCACCAACTCAAGTCCGATCATCAGGTGAGTTAAGCTGGTTTCAATGGTGAACATCATTATGTTGATCATATCTACTATATGACTCATGTTCGACCTTTCGGTCTCTTGTGTTCTGAGGCCATGTCTGTACATGCTAGGTTCGTCAAGTTTAACCCGAGTGTTCTGCACGTGCAAATCTGGCTTGCACCCGTTGTATGTGAACGTAGAGTCTATCACACTCGATCATCACGTGGTGTCTCGACACGACGAACTTTCGCAACGGTGCACACACGGGGAGAACACAGTTCATCTTGAAATTAAAGTGAGGGATCACCTTATAATGCTACCACCGTACTAAGCAAAACAAGGTGCATAAAAGGATTAACATCTCATGCAATTCATAAGTGACATGATATGGCCATGAACTTGTGTTTAAGATCTCCATCTTCGAAACACCGGCATGATCTCCATCGTCATCGGCACAACACCATGATCTCCATCATCTTGATCTCCATCAATGTGTTGCCATTGGGGTTGTGGCGCCAGCCCTGCTTCTACTTCTATTGCTACCACTTAGCGATAAAGTAAAGCATTACATAGCTCTTAATGATTGACATGCAGGTCATACAATAATTAAAGACAACCCTATGGCTCCTGCCAGTTGCCGTATTCACCGACGTGCAGGTCGTGAAAATCTATACATCACATGATCATCTCATACATCACATATCTCATCATGTAATTGGCCATATCACATCACAACACACCCTGCAAAAACAAGTTAGACGTCCTCTAATTGTTGTTGCAAGTTTTACGTGGCTGCTACGGGTATTTAGTAAGAACGATTCTCACCTACGCATAAACCACAACGGTGATACATAGATTGCTTTTCAACCTTCTGAAGGACCGCCTTTGTCGGAGCCAATCCAACTAAATTGAGAGAAACTGTCACCCGCAAGCCATCTAAGCAACAAGTTGCGTCGAGGGAACCGGTCTCTCGTAAGCGTACGAGTAATGTTGGTCCGGGCCGCTTCATCTCACAATCCCGCCGAACTAAAATCCGACCAAGGGAGGAAGCAATCTAAGCATCAACGCCCACAAACCTTTTGCGTTCTACTCGAGATCTCATCGAACCATCAACCTAGCTCATGATGCCACTGTTGGGGAACATTGCATGGGAAACAAAATATTTCCTACGCACACGCAAACCTATCCATGGTGATGAGCATCTACGAGAGGGAGAGTAGATCTACGTACCCTTGTAGATCGCTAAGCGGGAAGCGTTAAGAAACACGATTGGTGTAGTCGTACTTCTTCGCGATCCAAATCGCCGAGCGTCCCGCGATCTAATCACGAACCGTCTCGCGAATCAATCACGAACCGTCCCGCGATCTCGTCATGATCCGTCCCGCGATCCGATCACGAACGTCCCGTGGCCTTGATCACGATCCTTCCGATTTAGTACCGAACGGACGGCACCTCCGCGTTCAGCACACGTGCAGCTTGATGACAATCTCTACCGTCTAGATCCAGCAAGAGGAGGTGGAGAGGAGAGGGAGTTCACCGGCAGCGTGACGGCGCTCTGCTGATGGTGGTGGTGGAGCAATTCTGGCAGGGCTTCGCCTAAGCGCTGCAAAAAACCGATCTAGAGGAGCATCGGTGGAATGGGTAGCACGTGGCCGTAAGTTGTGTCCCGTGTGCTGGCCCTGCCCCTCTATTTATATGTTGAGCCCTGGGGTCTAAACTTGGAGCAAAAACCTCTACAAGGTCGATTTTGCCCGCACAAGGTCGGTTTGGCCCGCAAGAAAAGAGTCCAACTCGGATCCCTGCAGTCCCGCGCACAAGCGGTAGTACCGCTTGAGCGGTAGTACCGCTTCACAAGCGGTAGTACTGCCTTACTGCTTAAGGCAACAACAAAACTTCCTTTTGCCCTTTCCAATACCTCGTGGGTTTTACCCCATTGGTCCATATAAAGTGTTGCTGTACCCGAACACTTCGGTAAACATCCGGAACCCCTTCCGATAAATTCTGGAACTCTTCCAGAGATCAAAACACTATTATCACATATATCAATCTTTATCTCCAGACTCTTCCGGAGATCCTCGTCATGTCCGGGATCGTATCCGAGACTCCGAACATCCTTCGATCACCACCATACATAACTCTATACTACCGAAATGTCACCAAACCTTAAGTGTGCAGACCCTGCGGGTTCGAGAACTATGTAGACATGACCGAGACACCTCTACGGCCAATAACCAATGGCGGGACCTGGACGTCCACATTGGTTCCTACATATTCTACGAAGATCTATCGGTCGAACCTCTATGTCAAGGATTCAGTTAATCCCGTATAACGTTCCCTTTGTTCTTCGGTATGTTACTTGCCCGTGATTCGATCATCGGTATCTCCATACCTAGTTCAATCTCGTTACCGGCAAGTCTCTTTACTCGTTCCGTAATACAAGATCCCGCAACTAAAAATTAGTCACATTGCTTGCAAGGCTTATTGTGATGTTGCATTACCGAGTGGGTCCCGAGATACCTCTCCGTCACACGGAGTAACAAATCCCAGTCTTGATCCATGCCAACTCAACAGACATCATCGGAAATACCTGTAGAGCACCTTTATAGTCACCCAGTTACGTTGCGACGTTTGATACACACAAGTCACTCCTCCGATATCCGTGAGTTGCATGATATCATGGTCATAGGAACATATACATTGACATGCAGAAAACAGTAGCAATAAACTGACACAATCATATGCTACGTTTGTAGTTTGGGTCTTGTCCATCACATCATTCTCCTAATGATGTGATCCCGTTATCAAATGACATCACATGTCAATGGCTAGGAAACCCTGACCATCTTTGATCAACGAGCTAGTTCACTAGAGGCATACTAGGGACACAGTGTTGTCTATTTACCCACACATGCAATGTGTTTCCAATCAATGCAATTATAGCATGGATAATAAACGATTATCATGAACAAGGAAATATAATAATAAACACTTTATATATTGCCTCTAGGGCATATTTCCAACACCGGCACCCTCGATACACTACCTAAAATACCCGAAACTTTTCTGGTGACCAAAACGAGACTTCCTATATATATCAATCTTTACCTCCGGACCAATCTTGAGATCCTCGTGATGTCCGGGATCTTATCTGGGACTCTGAATAACCTTTGTTCACCACCATGCATAACTCAATACTATCAAAACATCATCAAACGTTTAATGTGCAGACCCTGCGGGTTCGAGAACTATGCAGACATGACTGAGACACCTCTAGAGTCAATAACCAATAGCGGTACCTAGATGCCCATATTGGTTCCCACATATTCTATGAAGATCTTTATCGGTTGAACCTCTATGTCAAGGATTCAGTTAATCTCGTATGTTGTTCCCTTTGTTCTTTGGTATGTTACTTGCCCGAGATTCGATTGTGGTATCTCTATACCTAGTTCAATCTCATTATCGGCAAGTCTCTTTACTCGTTCCATAATACATGATCCCATGGATAACTCTTTAGTCACTTTGCTTGCAAGGCTCATTGTGATGTTGTATTACCGAGTGGGCCCTGAGATACCTCCCCGTCACACGAAGTAACAAATCCCAGTCTTGATCCATGCCCACTCAACAGACACCCTCAGAGATCATGAACAGGGAAATATGATAATAACTAATTTATTATTGCCTCTAGGGCATATTTCCAACAGTCACCCACTTGCACTAGAGTCAATAATCTAGCTCACATCGCTATGTGATTTACAATTTTAAGAATCTTACACCCAATTAGTTCTGGGGTTCGATCATGTTTTGCATGTGAGAGAGGTTTTAGTCAACGGTCTGCAACATTCGGATCCGTGTGAATGTTGCAAATCTCTATGTCATACTGTAGATGATGCTACCATGCTCCACTTGGAGCTATTCCAAATGACTGCTCCACTATACGTATTCGGATTACTACTTAGAGTAATCCGGATTGGTGTCAAAGCTTGCATCGATGTAACCCTTTATGACGAACTCTTTATCATCCCCACAATCGGGAAATATTTCCTTAGTGCTCTAGTTACTAAGGATAATTTTAATCGATGTCCAGTGATCCACTCTTGGATCACTCTTGTACCCGTTGGCAGACTCATGGCAAGGCACACATAGGTGCGGTACACAACATGGCATGCTATATAGAGCATATGGATAAGGCATAGGGAACGACCTTCGTCCTTTCTCTTTCTTCTACCGTGGTCGAGCTTTGAGTCTTACTCAACTTCACACCTTACAAATCAGGCAAGACCTCCTTCTTTGAATGATCCATTTTGAACTCTTTCAAAATCTTGTCAAGGTATGTACTCATTAAAAGTCTCATCAAACGTATTGATCTTTCTCTTTAGATCTTGATGCCCAACATTTAAGTAGCTTTATCCAGGTGTTCCTTTGAAAAACTCTTTTGAAACAACCATTTTTGCATTCCAGAAATTCTACATCATTTCCGATCAACAATATGTCAACCACATGTACTTATTAGAAATTTTGTAGTGCTCCCACTCACTTTCTTGTAAATACAAGTTTCTCATAAACTTTGTATAAACCCAAAAACTTTGATCACCTCATCAAAGCATATATTCCAACTCTGAGATGCTTGCTCCATCCCATAGAAGGATTGTTGGAGCTTTGCACACCTTTTAGCATCCTTAGGACTGACAAAACCTTGTGATTGTATCACATACAACCTTTCCTCAAGGAAACCGTTAAGGAAATGATGTTTTGACATCCATTTGCCAGATTTCATATGTAACACCCCGTTACGCCTGGTGGGATCTAGACTGGCCCCATAGACCAACACTAGTCTTTCCTGCGCACTTTGTCCTCACTCGTGCGCACCCGGGACCAACTTCCCGGTCGGTCACCCATCCTAGAATCGCTCCAAGCCAAGCACACTTAACTTTGGAGTTCTTTTCGAGTGGGCATCCGGAAAAGAAGGAATTCCTTATTGATATGAGTAGCCTATCATTCCTATTAAGCCAGGCTCTCACATACACCCCCACTCAAAGGAATCGACGTCCTCGTCGGCCCATCAGGAACGTTCCCTTTTGGCACACGTATGCGCATCCAGTCCAGCACATGTGCCATGCTGTGTGCCACGATGGGCCACACACGCCATGCGCCACATGCCCGTGCACCTGACCCGTGTAACCGCAAGGGTCAGCTCTGATACCAATTGTAACACCCCGTTACGCCTGGCGGGATCTAAACTGGCCCCACAGACCAACACTAGTCTTTCCTGCGCACTTTGTCCTCACTCGTGCGTACCCGGGACCAACTTCCCGGTCGGTCACCCATCCTAGAATCGCTCCAAGCCAAGCACGCTTAACTTTGGAGTTCTTTTTGAGTGGGCTTCCGAAAAAGAAGGAATTCCTTGTTGATATGAGTAGTCTATCATTCCTATTAAGCCAGGCTCTCACATCATAATTGAAAAATGCAGCAACTGCTAACATAATTCCAACAGACTTCAGCATCGCTATGGGTGAGAAAGTCTCATCGTAGTTAACTCCTTGAACTTGTCAGAAACTTCTTTGCGACAAGTCGAGCTTCATAAATGGTGACATTCACCATCAGCGTATGTCTTGTTCTTAAAGGTCCATCTGTACTCAACGACCTGCCGTTCAATGGGCAAGTCTACCAAAGTCCATACTTAGTTTTCATACATGGATCCTTTCTCGGATTTCATGGCTCCTAGCCATTTATTGGAATCCAGGCCCACCATCGCTTCATCATAGCTTGTAGGTTCATTGTTGTCTAAATCCATGAACTCGAAGACATGATTGCCGTACCACTCAGGAGCGGTATGAGTCCTTGTCGACCGATGAGGTTCGGTAGTAAATTGATATGACGCTTCATGATCATCATCATTTTCTTCTTCTTCACTTGGTGTAGGCGTCACAGAAACAACTTTCTGCATCGTGCTACTATACAACTGAAGTGTCGGTTCAACAACCTAATCAAGTTCTACTTTCCTCCCACTCAATTCTTTTGAGTGAAACTCTTTCTCGAGAAAGGACCCATTTTTAGCAACAAACACCTTGCCATCAGATCTAAGATAGAAGGTATAGACAACTATTTCCTTAGGGTATCCTATGAAGATGCACCTTTGTGCTTTGGGTTCGAGCTTATCAGACATAAGCGTTGTATTCCCAAATTCTAAGAAATGATAGCTTAGGTTTCTACCAAACCATAATTCACACGGTGTCATCTCAATGGATTTAGATGGTGCCCTATTTAAAGTGAATGTAGTTGTCTAATGCATAACCCCAAAACAATAGTGGAAAAACGATAAGAGACATCATCATACACACTATATCCAATAGAGCATGACTACGATGTTCGGACACACCATCACACTATGGTGTTGCAGGTGGCGTGAGTTGTGAAACAACTTCCATATTGTCTGAAGTTGTATACCAAACTCGTAACTCAGACATTCACCTCCACGACCATATCATAGACATTTCATCTTCTTGTCATGATGATCTAAAACTTCACTCTCAATTTTCTTGAACTTCTCAAACGTTTCGGACTTGTGTTTCATTAAGTAAATATACCTTTATCTACTCAAATCATCAGTGAAGGTAAGAAAATAATGACATCCACCGCACGCTACAACACTCATTGGACCGCATACATCAACATGTATTATTTCCAATAAGTCACTTGCACACTCCATCATACCAGAAAACGGGGTCTTAGTAATCTTACCCATGAGGCATGGTCTGCATGTCTCAACCGATTCGAAATCGAATGAGTCCAAAGATCGATCATCATGGAGTTTCTTCATGCGCTTTTCACCAATATGACATTTAGCGGCAGTGCCACAAGTATGTGGTACTATCATTATTAACTTTGCATCTTTTGGCATCAATATTATGAACATGTGTATCACTACAATAAAGATTCAATAAACCATTCTCATTCGGTTCGTGACCATTGAAGGTATTATTCATGTAAACAGAATAACCATTATTCTCTAACTTAAATGAATAACCATATTGTAATAAACACGATCTAATCACGTTCATGCTCAACACAAACACCAAATAACATTTATTTAGGTTCATCACTTATCCCGAAGGTAGAGAGAGCGTGCGATGGTGATCACATCAGCCTTGGAAACACTTCAAACACACATCGTCACCTTGCCCTTAGCTAGTCTCCATTTATTCCGTAGCTTTTATTGAGTTAGCAACATTTAGCAACTGAACCGATATCTAATACCCAGGTGCTACTAGGAGTACTAGTAAGGTACACATGAAGAAAACATATATCAAATATACTTATGTTGATGTCGCCAGCCTTGTTATCTACCAAGTATCTAGGGAAGTTCTGCTTCAGTGACCATTATCCTCATAATAGAAGCACTCAGTCTCGGGTTTTGGGTTTAACCTTGGGTTTCTTCACTGGAGCGACAACTAGCTTGCCATTCTTGAAGTTTTCCCTTCTTGCCCTTGCCCTTCTTGAAACTAGTGGTTTTACTAACCATCAACACTTGATGCTCCGTCTTGATTTCTACCTTCGCGGTGTCAAACATCGCGAATAGCTCAGGGATTATTATTTCCATCCCTAGTAGGTTTATAGTTCATCACAAAGCTCTAGGAGCTTGGTGTCAGTGACTTGGATAACTATATCAACACTATGTTATCTGGAAGATCAACTCCCACTCGATTCAAGCGATTGTAGCATCCAGACAATCTGATCACATGCTCATTGATGAGCTATTCTCCTTCATCTGCCATGGCAAACAATCTTGTTGGAGGTCTCATACCTCTCAACACAGGCACGAGCCTGAAATCTCATTTCCATCTTGGAACATTTCGTATGCTATGTGATGTTCAAAAACATCTTTGGAGCCTTAATTCTAAGCCGTAATGCATGATGCACTTAACTATGGAGTAGTCATCACAACATGCCAGTTAGATGTTCACAGTATCCACAGACGACGCTAGAGGGGGTGGCGCACCGAGCGGTGCATCAAGGACATAAGCCTTCTATGCAGCAATGAGGACAATCCTGAGTTTACGGACCCATTCCGCATAATTGCTACTACCATCTTTCAACTTACTTTTTCTCTAGGAACGTATCAAAATTCAGGGGAGCTACAACGCGAGCTACTTGACCTAACGGCCCCCCTCTTTGTCGTCCGCTAGCGGATGGCAAAGAGGGGGGCCATTAGGTCAAGTTGCCGGTTGGGTCGTCAGTGGGCCCCCTCCCTCTTTGCCGTCTGCTAGCGGACGACAAACCTCCTTTGCCGTCAACTAGCAGACGACAAAGAAGTGGCTGATGGCAATGCAATGTGTTCCCGATGTCTATATTTAGGGTTTAGGGTTTACGGCTCAACAAACGACCTAATATTAGTAATGTGAGGTATTCAATTATTATTATGTACATATATATTATTAATTAGTTCATGTTATTAGGTATTCAATTTTTTTCATGTTGAACTAATTTTGTTCACTCTTTGTCATTGCAGGTGTTGACAGATGGTGGGCAGGGGTCGAGAGCGCTCTGAGCCTCCTTCCTCGGCGCGTGCTGGGAGGGGTGCTATTATTCCACCCCAGCAACTCCAGAGAGCGCTGGTACATAGCATGCAGATACCGGTGGGCGCTTCTTCTAAGATCGGGAGAGGTCGGGGGAAGCCGAAGAGAGGTGCTAGAGGTAGGAAGGCTGCTACGCCTTCCTCGCCGCTACCCCCAGCTGATTCTCCCGACCACAGGAGTGCTCCGTCTCAGGTGGACCCGTCTGACTTGGACCCGTCTTGAACTCCGGTCCACGAGCCTCGGGTCACCGAGCCTTCGTCTCAGGAGACTCCGTTCCCAGAGTCTTCGTCCCAGGAGACTCGGGTCCTAGAGTCTTCATCCCACGTGACTCCGGAGGCTAGTGGCCATGCTGATGGTGGCGAGGACAACTTGTCTGATGGTGGCGAGGACAACTTGTCTGAGAACACCTATAGTGAGGGCGAGTTGGTTGAGGAGGGCAAGAAGGTCTACCAGCATGGTTGTACAAAGCTACCGCCCGTGCCGACGACCCGCGAGCAGAGATGGTTGATTGCACCTAATGCGGAGAAGTAAGTGCATTTACTCTTTTTAGCATTTTGCCTTCATGTTTCTTCAAATTAATATCTAATGTGTTGGCCTTGTCCTACTGCAGGGGTTGGAAATACGAGCGTGGTGTCCGCAGGCCCAACCAGGTCCTTGGTGTGCTTTTCCGGCACCACTTCCCGACGAAGGTCCAGTTGCCCGGTGAGGGTGAGTCTCCACAGGCAGCACTAACCTGGGAGCTGTACAAGGCTGCCCCGGCCCCGCTGGAGGAGATGGTCGACGGTGTCTTGTGCGAGACAATGGCTGACATTGTGATCCGTCGCTTTTGGGTAATTTCTCCTTTACAGAATTTAAAATCAACAACACCTAGTGATTGTACTAATCAGTGTTGTCTTGTTTGATTGCAGATCTTCTACAGGTGTCTTGTGGAAGACGAGGCGAAAGCGGTTGTTGTTCTCGAAGCCGAGTGCAAGCGCCTACTTCAGAACTTACGACACGAGGCTCGGGTGCAGGCTATTCAAGACTACTATGCCTCGACTAACATTAAGAGGGCCAAGAAGAAGTGCCGCAAAAATTATCTTAGTAAGGATAAGTTAATGAAGGTAATTATCTATTCTTAAGGCCTTGTACTTAGTTTCTTTGATTTGATTCATAGGCGTAGCGCTAAAATTTCTCTTGTCTAACTTAGGTGCCCCCGAGATGGTGTGCGGATAGGATGGACTGTTGGGAGGCATTGGTGGATGAGTGGTGCTCTCCCGAATGGCTAGCCGAACACAACAAGGCCAAGGATATGCGTGCCCAAATGAGAGGTGTACCACACCATCAAGGGAGCTCCAACCTGTTTGAGTTTGGGGATAACTGGGTATGTGGTTTGCTTCATGATTCATGCAATTTCATTCTTCATGCTAGCTTGAGCCCTTAACTAATATTTTGTTCCTCTCTTTTAGGCACGACACAACAAGAAGGAGGTGCCACCTCTGTTCGACCTCTATGCCATGGCCCATACTGCCTCATACAAGAAGGCCAATGCATTCTCTGAGGATGACCTCGATCACCCATAGAGCTTCAACAACATATCCTCCCACAACAAGCTCATGAGGTATAGGGATGAGGGGAAGGCGAGGAAAGGGGAGGACTTCAACCCGAGCCAGAGTCCTTTTGATCTAGAGCTCGTGATGATATCTGGTGGCGGGAGGCCCCATGGCTCGATAGCCATTGGGGATGGATTGATACGTTGTCCTAGAACTCTCCCGGAGATCATGAAGCGCTAGATGAGCTCTGATCCTGAGATAAGGCCTCGTCCACGGCCAATGGAGCTCTCCATTGAGGCTAGGGCCCAGGAGCTTCTGGTGGAGGCAAACAGGCAAGCAGCGCAGAGGGAGAGGGACATGGAGGAGAGGACGGCTAGGCTGTTGGAGGAGGAGAGGAACCGAAATGACGCATCTCACCAGGCCCTATACGAGCTCCTCGTGGTAAGTTTCTCCTGCATATTAGCCAAATCATGCACGTAATGTTTGTTTCATCACTAACTAATATGAATGACTCGTGAAAACAAAATGTGCAGACCGTGTGCCAGAACAATGGTCAGACCCCTCCGTCGATGCCCCATATTGCTATAGCACCCACGGTGAGTTTCATTTAAATGGTCATTAGTTACTAGTATTCACATTTGAGTTGCATCATGCTAAGGAGACATTGCAAATGATCTTTGGTGCAGCGTGCCTCCCGACAAGCATTGATCGATCCTTCCGAGTCTGCCGCAACCCCGACCGGTCCTTCTACGTCTCACCCTGGCGCAAACCCTATCGGTACTTCACCTCCGTGTTCATGGTAAGTTTTCCCAAGTGTTTTCATTAACAAATGCATACTTAGCTTAAGAAATGACCTACTTAGCTCCAAAATGACCTATACTTAGCTTATTTTCCTCAAAAATGACTTGATATGCTTAGTTAGCTACAAAATGGTATATTCTACCTAGGATAGCTATAAAATGACCTATACTTAGCATTTTTTCCTCCAAAATGACTTGATATGCTTAGTTAGCTAGAAAATGGCATTACTACCTAGTATAGCTCAATAATGATCTATAGCTAGCTTAGCTAGTTCATCTATGACATAATTAGCTCACTTTGGTACAAAATGGCATAACTACCTAGGATAGCTCAATAATGATCTATAATTAGCTTAGCTAGTTCATTTATGACATAATTAGCTCACTTAGGTAAAAATGGCATAATAACCTTGGTTTAGCTCCAAAATGACCTATACTTAGCTTTTTTTCCTCAAAAATGACATAATAACCTTACTTACCTCCAAAATGATATATTCTACCTAGGATAGCTAAAAAATGACCTATACTTAGCATTTTTTCCTCCAAAATGACTTGATATGCTTAGTTAGCTAGAAAATGGCATTACTACCTTGGAGAAGAGGAGAGGAGAGGAGAAAAAGAAAGAGAAGATAAATTCTTCTTCTTTTTCTTCCTTTTCTTCTAGCTAGTCTTCTTCTTCTTCTAACTTTCATCTTTCCTACTTTGCAGATTTGCTATAGATGAGGAAGCTTGCATTGATGGAGTGTACTCTTCTACTTCTGCTTCCTTTTTGTTTATGGAAACTTTTTGGAAACTTGTTTTGGATATGTATGTTGGATATGTTGTTCCAAACTTGTATATGTTGGATATGTTGTTGGAACTTATTGTTGGTATGCTTGTTGGAACTTATTGTTGGTATGCTTGTTGAAACTTATTGTTGGTATGCTTGTTGGAAACTTGTATTGTTGATATGTTGGATATATATGTGATATTCTGTCAAATTGAATGATTTTAAGAAAAAAACAGGAAAAACAGGGGCTATATAGCCACTTTGCCGTCTGCTGGCGGACGACAAAGAGCTTTGCTGTTAGCCAGCAGACGGCAAAGATGCCATGTGGCAGTTGCTTGTGCAACCTGGGGCTGTCCTAGGTGGGTTCTTTGTCGTCCGCTGGTAGACGGCAAAGTGCTTAGTTCTTTGCCGTCTGCCAGCGGACGACAAAGAACCCACCTAGGCCAGCAAAGAAACAGGTGCTTTGCCGTCCGCTGGCACACGACAAAGCACGCAGTTAAGCCCTTAATGGAGCTAAGGTGCCACGTGTGCCATCCAGGCCCTTTGCCGTCCGCTGGCAGATGGCAAAGATTCAAAGGTCTTTGCCGTCCGCCAGCAGACGGCAAAGCGCCTTTTACCGTGGCTTATTCAGCCGGACGGTTGGCCTTCTACTGGCGAACGACAAAGACTTTGCCGTCCGTGATGCATGCCTTTGCCGTCCGGGATGGCTGATAGCAAAGTGCCTGATTCCTGTAGTGCCAGGGTGGGCCTAGGGCCCATCTGTGCCTAGGGTTTGCCCCCTGTCCTCCTAGCTGCGCCTTGGGCTGAGGTGGGAGTCGCACCAACCCACCTAGGGGATGGTTCCCTCCCACTCTTGGCCCATGTAGCCTTCCGGGGTCGGTGGCCCCTCCCGGTGGACCCCCGAATCCCTTCTGGTGGTCCCTGTACATTACCGGTGATGCCCGAAACACTTCCGGTGACCAAATCCTCACTTCCTATATATGAATCTTTACCCTCGGACCATTCCGGAACTCCTTGTGATGTTCGGGATCTCATCCGGGACTCCAAACAACCTTGGGTAACCACGTACACAATTCCCCTATAACCCTAGCGTCATCGAACCTTAAGTGTGTAGACCCTACGGGTTCGGGAAGCATGCAGACATGACCGAGACACCTCTCCGGCCAATAACCAATAGCGGGATTTGGATACCCATAATGGCTCCCACATGTTCCACGACGATCTCATCAGATGAACCACGATGTCAGGGATTCAATTAATCTCGTATACAATTCCCTTTGTCCATCGGTATGTTACTTGCCCGAGAGTCGATCATCGGTATCCCTATACCTTGTTCAATCTCGTTAGCGGCAAGTCTCTTTACTCGTTCCGTAACACATGATCCCGTGACTAACTCCTTAGTCACATTGAGCACATTATGATGATGTATTACCGAGTGGGCCCAGAGATACGTCTCCGTCACACGAAGTGACAAATCCCAGTCTCGATTCGTGCCAACCCAACAGATACTTTCAGGGATACCCGTAGTGTACCTTTATAGCCACCCAGTTACGTTGTGACGTTTGGCACACCCATAATATTCTTACGATATCCAGGAGTTGCACAATCTCATGGTCTAAGGAAATGATACTTGACATTAGAAAAGCTTTAGCAGACGAACTACACGATCTTGTGCTATGCTTAGGATTGGGTCTTGTCCATCACATCATTCTCCTAATGATGTGATCCCATTATCAATGACATCCAATGTCCATGGTCATGAAACCGTGACCATCTATTGATCAACGAGCTAGCCAACTAGAGGCTCACTAGGGACATGTTGTGGTCTATGTATTCACACATGTATTACGGTTTCCGGTTAATACAATTATAGCATGAACAATAGACAATTATCATGAACAAGGAAATATAATAATAATCACTTTATTATTGCCTCTAGGGCATATTTTCAATAGTCTCCCACTTGCACTAGAGTCAATAATCTAGTTACATTGTGATGTATCGAATACCCATAGAGTTCTGGTGTTGATCATGTTTTGCTCATGAGAGAGGTTTAGTCAATGGTTCGGCGACATTCGAATCCATATGTACTTTACAAATGTCTATATCTCCATCCTGGACATATCCACGAATAGAGTTGAAGCGGGACTTGATGTGTCTTGTCTTCTTGTGAAATCTGGGCTCCTTGGCAAGGGCAATAGCTCCAGTGTTGTCACCGAGTAGAGTCATCGGGCCCGACGCATTGGGAATCACTCCTAGGTCGGTGATGAACTCCGTCATCTAGACTCCTTCCTGTGCTGCTTCCGAAGCAGCGATGTACTCCGCTTCACATGTAGATGCTTCCACGATGCTTTGCTTGCTACTGCACCAGCTGACTGCCCCTCCATTAAAAATATGCACGTATCTGGTTTGTGACTTGGAGTCATCTGGATCTGTGTCGAAGATAGCATTGATGTAACCCTTTACGACGAGCTCTTCGACACCTCCATATACGAGAAGCATGTCCTTGGTCCTTTTCAGGTACTTCAGGATATTCTTGACCACTGTCTAGTGTTTCGCTTCGGGATCACTTTGGTACATCCCTACCAAACTTATGGCTAGGTTCACATCAGTTCTGGTACACAGCATGACATATATAATAGAGCCTATGGCTGAAGCATAGGGGATGACACTCATCTTTTCTCTATCCTCTGCCGTGGTCGGGCATTGAGTCATACTCAATCTCACACCCTGTAACACAGGCAAGAACCCCTTCTTGGACTAATCCATATTGAACTTCTTCAATATCTTGTCAAGGTATGTGCTTTGTGAAAGACCTATGAGGCGTATCGATCTATCTCTATAGATCTTGATGCCTAATATGTAAGTAGCTTCTCCAAGGTCCTTCGTTGAAAAACACTTATTCAAGTAGGTCTATATGCTTTCCAAAAGTTCTATATCATTTCCCATCAACAATATGTCATCCACATATAATATGAGAAATGCTACAGAGCTCCCACTCACTTTCTTGTATATACAGGGTTCTCCATAAACCTGTATAAATCCAAACGCTTTAATCACCTTATTAAAGCGAGTGTTCCAACTCCGAGATGCTTGCACCAGCCCATAGATGGAGCGCTGAAGCTTGCATACTTTGTTAGCATCTTTAGGATTGACAAAACCTTCCTGCTGCATCATATAAGGTTCTTCCTTAAGGAAACCATTAAGGAATGTTGTTTTGACATCCATTTGCCAGATCTCATAATCATAAAATGCGGCAATTGCTAACATGATTCGGACGGATTTTAGCATCGCTACGGGTGAGAAAGTCTCATCATAGTCAACTCCTTGAACTTGTCGATAACCCTTAGCGACAAGCTGAGCCTTATAGATGGTCACATTACCATCCACGTCAGTCTTCTTCTTAAAGATCCATTTATTTTCTATGGCTCGCTGATCATCGGGCAAGTCCACCAAAGTCCATACTTTGTTCTCATACATGGATCCTATCTCGGATTTCATGGCTTCAAGCCATTTATTGGAATCTGGGCCCGCCATCGCTTCTTCATAGTTCGAAGGTTCACCGTTGTCCAACAACATGATCTCCAGGACAGGGTTGCCGTACCACTCTGGTGTGGAACGTGTCCTTGTGGACCTTTGAGGTTCAATAGCAACTTGATCTGAAGTTTCATGATCATCATCATTAACTTCCTCTCCAGCCGATGCAGGCTCCACAGAAACAACTTCCTGTGCCGCGCTACTCTTCGGTTCGAGTGGAGGTACAATTACCTCATCAAGTTCTATTTTCCTCCCACTTACTTCTTTTGAGAGAAACTCTTTCTCTAGACAGGATCCCGTTGTCGTTTTCTCACGACAGATGCCATAGGGTGGCTTATTGTAGGTGGTTGGGGCCAAAGGACACCGACAGGCTGCGGGTGTGAGATTGGGCACAAGCGGTGATGACACACGATGTACCCATGTTCAGGGCCCTCCGGAGGAGGTAATACCCCTAGTCCTGCTTGGTTTAGTTGGATGGATGGGTATAGATACAATGGTGCTCCTAGAGCTGTGTCTAGAGGAGGAAGAAGGGGCAGCCGGCTCCTCTTCCTCCACTACAAGAAGGGGTTGTGTGTGTGTGAAGATGATTGTCCATCCCCATTGCATGGGGGGGGGGGGGGGCTCGGGGTTTTTTATAGGCCAACCCCCCGGCTCTTATAATATGTTCTAAGTACAAAGGTAGGGGGACCCGGCTGGCAGTGTCTCCGGTTGGCCAGAGGGTCCCGCCATTTGTGTCGTCTCATCGTTGGTGGGGTCCGTAGGCCGAGCGGTCCCATCTCCCATTGGGGCCCGCCAGCTGGCTCTACGATTGGCCCTCGCCCACCTGCTGCAGCACGGGTCGCCCGGGGGTCGTCATCTAGCGCCAGTCGGCCGAAGTCTCCGGTACGGCCGGCCGCGCTGCAGCCACACCGGGGTAGTAATCGAGTGGTGAGGGCATGCCGACACTGTTCCCATGCCCGGTCGTGCTGGACGAGGTCAGTGGCCGGGACGGTTGGACTATAGCCATGCGATGCAGTGCGTCAGCGGCCACTGTAGCGATAGGGCCGTCCGTCGTGCTGGTCGCGTCGTGTCGTCGTACCCATGCGCAGAGGGACGGGACGTCGCATGTCCGTCCCAAGGTCAACAGAAGAGCCAGCCCGGAGGCAGCCGGCCACGCCCAGCCGGCCGAGGGTCCAGCCGGCTCCTCGACCAACCGTCCGGGGCGCCAGCCAGCATCGGCTTGTGCCATACGTCCTCCAACCGGCCACGACCAGTTGGTCGCGTAGTTATTCTTCCAAGCTAAAGGGGGAAGACCCCATTGCTTTGGCCTAGCTAGGGGTAATAACCCCGTCAGTAGTCCCCGAAGCCGGCAAGGGCCCGCGTTTGGCAGCCGGTGGGAAGCCGACGGCTTCCCCTCAGCGATACCCGCCTCCGGCTCGAAGGCGAAGGGGCAGTCGGGTCGGTCATCGGACCCAATGCCTCAGGTACCGGCGCACCGTCCCGGGACCCACGCCGGCACGCGGCACACCACACCGCGAGTAATGATGCGGTTGGTCCCGCGCACGCGGGGAGACGGGACATCGCCTAGGCCTAGCCCGCTAGGACCCAGGCATAGCCCAGTAGGCCTCGGGGCACAAGCTACGCCCCGAAGCGGCTGTTACGGCCCGGGGCCACGCACGCGCGTGCGGAGTTTCCAGGGGGGGTGGGCGCAATCAATCCCATGTCCCCCGGTTGTGGCCTCCCCTATAAAAGGAGAGGAAGGGCATGAGGCGGAGGTACCCACGCCTGGCTTGACCCTTTGCTGCCCGTCTTCGTTGGCTCCCTGCCTTCCTCGCGTGCCATCGCACCCGAGCACGCAACCACGCCCGCACGCTGTACCGCCACCGCGGATGCCGATGGACGCGGTGGAAGCTGGGCTGGCTCCTTTGTGGTCAAGACAGACATCGCCGAGCTTCGTCACGCGCGCATGATGCCGCCGGAGGAGCGGGTGGTCGCACGCGCGCCAGGCGAGGAGATAGCACCAGCGCCACAGCCAGGGGAACATGTCGTGTTCCTCTGGCACTTATCCCTGGGCTTCGGGCTCCCGGTTAGTACCTTCTTTCGCCTCTTCCTCGATACCTTCAACCTCCAGCCGCACAACCTTGGCCCGAACTCGATTCTATACCTCTCTGCCTTCGTGACGTTGTGCGAGAGGTACCTCAGCATTCTTCCCTTCATCGAACTCTTCAATGCTCTTTTCTACGTCAAACCTTTGAAAAGCGACGCGTGCGGGGGCACGGTGGTGTGCTGCCGTGGCGTCGCTTGCTTTCCCCCTCTCTCTCTTATTGACTCCATCAAGGGGTGGCACCAAACGTTCTTCTACGTGAGGAACACCGACCCGAGGACAGACTATGTCCGGTTGTCGCCATTTGAAGATAGGTAGTCCACCCAGTTGAACTGGCTAGGGATTTCCCCGCGCGGCATGGCCCTGGAGGAGCTTGGCCGGCTCACGCAGCTGAAGAGCTCCGAGGGGCTGGTCACCGCCGACCTGGTGGTGGCATTTATCTCACGCCGGGTGTCGCCCCTCCAGCTGAGGCCGCACCGGATCTGCGACATGTCCGGCCGGCGTGACCCCTGCCGGCTGTCCACCGTCGAGCTGATGTCGGCTCAGGTGGTGAAGCGGGTGAACGCCCTTATGACATTCAAGCTGAAGCCCGCCTCCTGGTCCTTCGGCATGGAGCTGTATGACCTCATCAACCGGCCTTCCCTGGTAAGTTTTTTGTCGAGGTGGTTTCTTCTTTGTTTGATACTTCCCAGCCGGCAGGCGGTTGGAGTGCTTACTTTGATGTGCTGACCGCTGCTGCTGGTACGACAGAATATGCCGGATGGCCCGCATCCTCAGATCTTCGAGGCGGAGCATGAAAACTCTGACTCTGAATACTACCAGACGGGAGGCCCCCAAGAGGAGGGGGTGGACTCCTTGGGAGGAGTCGACGAGCCGGCAGACCCATGAACCGGCGCTCCCAGCGGAGCCGGAGGGTCCGACGCGACCGGGGAGCCCAGTGGAGCAGGTGAGTTCCCTCTTGCCCCCATGATCAGGGACTGGACGGATGACAACGATGATGATGAATTAATGATTCTGAACGAGCCTCCTCCCTTAGCGCGCCAGGGTCGGAGGAGCGAGGAGCGTTCGACTCAAGCCCCGGCGGCCGGAGCGGTCGGTCGGGGGAAAAGGCCGGCTCAGGGGGGGGGCAGGTGGCCCCGCCGCCCGGCCCGAAGCTGGTGAAGGCGACCACGCGAAAGCCGTCGCCACGCGCCAAGCGGGCCCTACCCCTTGTCATCGGGTAAGGTTTTTTTCTTTATGTGAGTTTTCTTCCGGGTCGCCACCCGATGAGTAACCAATCCTTGGGTGCTGTAGTGACCCCATAGAGATCCACAAGGAGGAGCCGGAGGGGGAGCCGATGGATGCCGCCAGCCGACTGGCCCACAAGCACGCGACCACCCAGCGGGAGGAGAAGAGGAGGCTTGCAGAGCTCGGAGCCTCCAAATACGGGATGCGAGGAGGGGCCTCGCACTCCGGGACCTCGAGCAGCCAGAGGCGGATGAGGTCGGTGGATCCCTCACGAGCGTCGGACTCGGCGGTGGAGTCGGCCCGTATGTCGAGGCCTCTATCGAGCGAGCCGCGAGGGGCGGCCACGAATTTGCTGGCGCCCCCGTCCATGCAGGAGGCGGCCCAAGTGGGGGAGACGACGGCGGAGCCGGCTCCCGAGGCGGCCCGACCCGAGGTGCCGGAGGTGACCTCGCCTCCACCCGAGCCGGCCCGGGCCAAGGTGCCGGAGGTCCCGGTGGCCCAAGAGGTGCCATCGGAGGCGGTGACCATGGAGGTGGAGGTGCCCTCCGTCGCGATCGATGCGCCGGACCGGTAGGAAGCGGAGGCGGCGATGACGTTGGGCGGGGGGCCAGTGGGAAGCGACTCCCGCACCCTTGCCATTGTCAACCCGCCCCCAGCGGCTGGCGCCGTGGCGAGCCCAGGCGGTAGCGGTGGCCGGGCCAGGAGGCCCCTGCGATCGATGCGGGAGGTGCTCCTAGACTGGGAAGCGCTGGCGAGTGCACCGGCCCTGTCGGCCCCCAGGCAGGCAGCCCGGTCCCTTCCTTTGCGGACTTGGGGAGTGTCCTGGACCGGTGCCGGCGGGAGCTGGCCCGGTTCGTGGAGGTGGCGGACGCCGCCCTACAGCGTGCGGAGGTAAGCCGACTTCTTTGACTTAGAATTTTCAGTGGGGGCACGCGAGAGCGCACCCACTGGGTGTAGCCCTCGAGATGCGGACCGGCTGACGGGCAGCCGAGCCGGATCTCTTTTGAGTGTGTCTTGACCTTTGCCTTTTGTGGCAGGAAGGAGCCTCCCTACGGCAGAAGCTATTCGCGGAGGCGGTCTCCATCCACGACCGCGGCAAATACGGCTTCTACCTCCTCGAGGAGGAGTTGGCTCGCGTGCAAGGTCAGTTGCACTTCGCAGGAGGGGCACATAGCCCTCAGGAGTCGGCTAACGTCTGTCGTGTCCTGCAGGTGACCTGGCCGCGCTTCAGGGTGAGAAGACTGGCTTGTCTCCGAGCGGGACCGGCTGGCGCGAGACGTCCAGATGGCCACGCACGAGACGGACCGGCTTGCCACACTGCTGGTAGATGGGGAGGCGGTCTGAGACCGGCTCAAGGCCGAGGCGGCGAAGGAGGTGGTGGCCCGGGAGGCGGCCGTCAAGGAGGTGCCTGACGCCGCCCTGAGGACCGCCGCCCTTCAACGTGAGGTGACCCGCTTTGAGAGAATGCTTGAGGAGGTCAAGGGTTCCCTCGCCACCTCAGAGGAGGCCCTGGCATCGGAGCGCAAGGCGGCGCTCAACTTCAACCTTGGGCTGGACGACGCGATCAAAGGTAGGTGCCGATTTTCCTCTTCCCCAGCCGGTTGCTTTTCCCTTTGCCGTTTCTTGTGTTTCAACTTGCCTTTGTTTCCTTCTCTACTTCTTTCTTCCTTGGCACTTCTCGAAAACTCAGCGCCGCGTTGTGCACGCTGTTGAGGAGCACTGGGAGTACCTTCGGGAGTGCAGTCGCTCCATCGAGGAGGATGCCGTGTGGGACGAGGACGAGATCACGCTCGCCATCGAGATGCGGATGACCCATCTTGAGCGGAACGTGGAGCGGGTCAAGACCGCCGGCAAAGAGGTCATCACCGTGCTGTGGCCGGGCCGCGGGGGAGCTCCGACGCACCACGTGGCTCAATGGCTGGAGCACGCCGTCCCCCGCCTCGAAGCTTGGAAGGCGTCGGATACCCGAGCCGAGGCGTAGATGGCGCTCCGGTTCGTCACGTCGTGGTACCACATCATGGATCTGGGCCGGCTGGAGATCATGCGGGATGTGCCGGACGCGGAGCGGGAGGCCTGCGAGCCGACCCTTGTCCACCGGGCCAACGAGCTCGCGTCGTATGTTGATGCGGACGAGTTCCTGCCGGCCCTTGGAGAGGATGGTGAGCCGCTGCCCGAGGACTCCTTTAGCATCCCCCAAGGCCCGACGGATGATGAAGTTGTCAACGAGAGCACCGACTCGAGCGCCAAGACGGCCGAGACCAAGGAGGCCGACCCGAAGGCCGTGACCACCTCCGAGGCGAGAGCCGAGCCACCCAGCGACCTGCCAGCTGGGGGCACACTGGCTGGTGACGCGCCGGCCGCCTGAGCCCCTGGCGTTTTTTATCTTTCTCTTTTTTCTCCCTGCATGTTAAGCTTTAATCCACCCACTGGGGGTGTTTATGTAATGAACTAATGCTGGCCGTGGGCCACTTTTGCCTTAACATTTAGTCCATGAATAGTTTGCCTTGTTACTCATGCCGCCTCATCCTTATCATTTTTTGCCCGCTCGACTCTATTTAGTTCTTCTCCTTTCCCCCTTTGGTTTCGGCCCCGCTAGCCCGATAGCCGGGAACCGGTCTGCAGCTGGGTCGGGGCGTCCGCCTCAAGGGAGCTGGTTCAAAACTTAGGAATCGCGAGGGCTTTTCAAGATAAGTAGAGTGGTAGAGACGCGATGACGATCCGGCTGGGCCTAGAAGGGGTCTCCCTTTGTTTTGACCTTTCGTGTGAGACAAACCTTGCCACCCCGACGCCCTGTCAGCCGAACAGCCGGGAGCCGGTTCTATAGCTGGTAGGGGTGGGGAGGTTTGGCCGGCTCACATTACTTAGCCAACTTCTAGGAGAAGCACTCTAGGTCCAGCTGGCTAGCCCCCGGGTTAGGGAGCCGGGTCGGGGAGCCGGTGAGTGAGGAACACTTTTGAGGGAAACGAAACGGGGTGCGCCCCAAGAGCCGTCTTGGGGCGCCCATTGCATTCATAAGCCCAAAAGGGTGGGGATACATACATACACTGATTTCTTCAGCAGTAAAATGGGCGCCGGAGGGCCGCGTTCCATGGGCACTCCATCTCTTCACCGGAGGCATCTTTTTTTGCGCTTCTGCGGCTTCTGGGCATCTATTAGATAGTACGCGTTGTTGTGTAGTGCCTTGCTGATGATGAACGGGCCCTCCCATGGGGAGGACTGCTTGGGTTGTCTGGCTGTCCGCTGGATCTGCCTGAGGACCAGGCCCCCCTCGCGAAATGAGAGTGGCCAGATCCGCTTGCTGTGGTAGTGCCGGATCTTCTGCTGGTAGATTGTCATCCGGCTCAAGGCCAGTTCGCGAGCTTCCTCGAGTAGGTCAACGCTGTCTTCTCTTGCCTCCTTTGCGTCCTTCTCCATGTATAGGGCGACCCGAGGCAAATCAAACTCGATGTCGGTGGGGATGATCGCCTCGGACCCGTACACAAGGAAGAAGGGAGTGTAGCCGGTTGAACGGTTCAAGGTGGTCCTAAGACTCCAAAGGACAGCCGACAGCTCGTCGATCCAGCAGTAGGGCGACCTCACCAGCGGCATCACGAGCTTGGGCTTGATGCCGGACAGGACAAGGCCGTTTGCCCTCTCGACCTGGCCGTTTGATCGCGGATGAGCGACGGAGGCCAGATCGATCCGGATTCCCTGCTTGGAGCAGAAGCGTGCGAGTGCACCCTTGGCGAAGTTCGTGCCGTTGTCGATGATGATGCTGTGGGCGACGCCGTAGCGGACTGTGATGTCGTCGATGAATCGGACGGCCATAGGGCCGTCCAGCTTCTTGATTGGTCGCGCCTCGATCCACTTGGTGAATTTTTCAACAACCACCAGTAAGTGCGTCATGCCGCCTCGAGCGGTTTTGAATGGGCCCACCATGTCCAGCCGCCAGACAGCGAATGGCCACGAGAGGGGGATGGTTTGGAGGGCCGACGCCGGCAGGTGGCTCTGCATGCTGAAACATTGGCAGCCCTCGCACACGTCGACCAATTTCTTGGCCGCCTCGAGGGTCGT
Source organism: Hordeum marinum (assembly GCA_022496015.1). NCBI lineage: Eukaryota > Viridiplantae > Streptophyta > Magnoliopsida > Poales > Poaceae > Hordeum > Hordeum marinum. Next base: position 258,809,664 of record CM039674.1, on the reverse strand, counting down.
GGGCCAGAAAAAACCGTGCCAGAAGGCCTTGGCCACCAGGGTCCTAGAGGCAGAATAATGCCCACACTCGCCTTGGTGGATGTTGAGGAGGATTTACAAGCCCTTTTCCGGCTCGACGCATCGTTGAAAGACGCCAGTAGTGCTGCAACGAACGAGATCGTTGTTAATGATGCTGTATGCCAAGGCCCGGCATTGGACTTGCCTTGCCAAGGCCTCGTCCATAGGGAGCTCGCCTCGTAGGAGGAACGCCAGGATAGGTTGGGCCCACGAGGGGGCCGAGACGGGTGCCGGCCCTGGAGCCCCCAGAACTGGCTGATCAGCGCCCGGGACTGGCTCGGAAGCCCTCGAGACTGGTTGACATCCCCCGGGCCTGGCTCGCCCGTCCCCAGGGCCGGCTGGTCGACGATCATCATGACGGCCGCGCCGCCGGGGCCGACCGCCTTGGACGCCACCGGCTCGATCGGAGCCGGTTCGGCGGCTGACGGTTCGGGAGCCAGTGGTGAAGGTGCCGGAGAGGCGGCCGGGGCCGTCGATGGGCTGGTGACGCCCGCCAACACAAAGATTGACTCCGACTCTGTGGAAGGCTTGATTGATGGCTTGAGCAGCCGCTCGAGGGAGGCACCGGCTGGGATGGTCTGCAGGGTAGAGCCGATCTTTGCCAGTGCATCGGCCGCCTCATTGTCCGCTCATGGGATGTGATGAAACTCACAGCCCTCGAAGGAGCCGGTGAGCTATTGTACGAGGAAGTGGTATCTGGCCATGTTGGCGTCCCTAGCATCCCATTCACCAGAGACTTCCTGCACCACGAGGTCGGAGTCCCCGAAGCATAGATGCGCCCGATGCCGATCTCCTTGGCGAGCCGTAGGCCATGGACGATGTCCTCGTTCTCGGCCACGTTGTTGGAGGCGGCCAGGTGGATTTGGAGGGCGTATTTGAGCTGGTCTCTCTTTGAGGAGGAGAGGACTATGCCGGCAGCCAGGCCGGTCCTCATTTTCGAGCCGTCGAAGTGCATGCGCCAATGCGTGGAGTCTGGGGGAGGCAGGATGAACTCCGTCTCCACCCAGTCGATGAGGAAGTCAGCCAACGCCTGTGACTTGATCGCGGTTCTTGGCTCGTACCGGATCTCATGATCGGCGAGGGCGATGACCCATTTGGTGATCCGGCCGGTGGAGTCCCGACCGCTCATGATCTTGCCGAGCAGGGCCGTGCTCACCACGGTAATGGTATGCTCCTGGAAGTACTGCTTGACCTTCTTGACGGCAAAGTATATGCCATAACACATCTTTTGGTAGTGGGGGTAGTTTTTCTTGGACACGGAGAGGACCTCGCTGAGGTAGTAGACGGGCCGTTGGACTGGCAGGGACTTGCCCTCCTCCGACCGCTTGACACCAGGACGATGCTGATGACGTGGGTGGTTGCCACAATGTAGGCGAGCATCGGTTCCTTCTCAACCGGCATGGCCAGGATGGGCGCGCGGGTGAGCACCTTCTTGAGGCCGCGGAAGGCCTCGTCCGCCTCGTCAGGCCAATCGAACATGCCCGGTTTCTTGGTGTGGCCCGGCTCGATCAGAGCCGTCTTGCGGAGGAGCCCGTAGAGGGGCAGGGCCTTCTCCCCTAGCCGACTGATGAACCGGCTGAGCGAGGCGAGGCAGCCGGTGAACTTCTGGACGTCGTGGAGCTGGGTTGGCATCGGCATGCGCTCGATCGCACTGATCTTCTTGGGGTTGGCTTCGATGCCGCGAGCGGACACGAAGAAACCCAAGAGTTGGCCGGCGGGGACGCCAAAGACACATTTTTCCGGGTTGAGCTTGATCTTGTACTCGTGCAAGTTCGTGAAGGTCTCCCGGAGGTCATTGAGGAGGCTGAAATGCTTCTTGGTTTTGACGATAATGTCATCGACGTAGACGTGGACATTCCTTCCTATCTGAGGCAAGAGGCATTTTTGCATGCACCGTTGGTAGGTGGTGCCTGCGTTCTTCAGGCCGAAGGACATGGTGATGTAGCAGTAGGCCCCGAAGGGTGTGATGAAGGAGGTCTTGAGCTGATCTTTTGGATCTAGCTTGATCTGGTGGTAGCCGGAGTTGGCGTCTAGGAAGGACAACAAGTCGCAGCCTGCCGTGGAGTCGATGACTTGATCGATCCGCGGCAGAGCGAGCGGGTCCTTGGGACACGCCTTGTTCAAGCTAGTGTAGTCAATGCACATGCGCCAGGTCTTGTTTTTCTTCAGCACTAGGACTAGGTTGGCCAGCCAGTCTGGGTGGAACACTTCCATGATGAACCCGGCTGTGAGCAGCCAAAAGATCTCTTCGCCTATAGTACGCCGCTTCTCCTCAGAGAATCGGTGTAGGGGTTGCTTGACCAGCTTGACGTCCGGCCGGACGTGTAGTTTGTGCTCGGTGAACTTCCTCGGAACACCTGGCATGTCCTTGGGGGACCACGCGAAGATGTCCCGATTCTCGCGAAGGAAGTCGACGAGATCGCCTTCCTATTTGCTGTTGAGGCGGGAGCCGATGGTGACGCATTGAGCCGGGCTGGCCTGGTCGAGCGGAATTTGCTTAGTTTCCTTGGACGGCTGGAAGGAGGCCTCGCTAACGAATTGCAAGGGAGGAGCCGGCACAGCCGGCTGGCTGGCAGCAAGGGCCACGAGCCGGTCGAGATGCCGTTTCTCCTCGGCGATTTCCAGGGCCTCAGCCAACCGGCTGCCGTCTCGAGCGCACTCGAGCGACATTTTGTAGTCACCCGCGATGGTGATGATTCCCTTGCGGCCCGGCATCTTGATCTTGAGGTAGGCGTAATGGGGGACTACCATGAAGCTGACGAGGGCCGGTCAGCCTAACAGTGTGTGGTAGGGGCTCGTAAGGTCCACGACCTTGAACAGCACTGGCTCGCGGCGGAAGTGGCCGGGTCCATTGAAGAGGACGTCGAGCGTGATCTTGCCAACCGGGGAGCAGGACTTCCCAGGCACGATGTCATGGAACACCGTCCGGCTTGCCTACAGGTCTTCTATTTTCAGCCCCAGCTTGTGCATCGTGTGGAGGTAGAGAATGTTGAGGCTGGTGCCACCATCTATCAGCACTTGAGAGAAGCAGCAAGTTTGCTCCTTCGTGGCGATGGTGGGGTCGAGGACCAAAGCATAGCTGCCGGGATTTGGCATCACGGCAGGGTGATTGGCCTGGCTCCAAGTGACCGGCTTCTCCGACTAGTACATGAACTGGGGAGTTTCCGGCATGGTGGCGTTCACCTCACGGCGGAGCTGGCGCTGAGGATGTTTGCCCTTCTCTTCACTGGTGAAGATGACGTAGCAACCATCCTGGTTGGGAAACTAGTCGATTAGACGACTGTTGTTCTGGGACGGAGCCGGAGCCGGCGCCGGGGCGACAGCTTGGGCCAGGGCCGGCGCACGGGCTAGAGGCACACGAGGAGCCGGAAGGCCGTCCCCCGGGCCAATCGCTATGAGAAGCTGCACTGCCGGAGCGGGTGCGTAGAGGGTTTGGCCCCCGAATGGTTCTTGCAGGGGAGGTCAGGCATTTTCTTGAAGGTGAGCTTCGGCTGCCAGGCAGCCTTGCTGGTGCGCTGGCGCTGGCCGGAAGGCTGGGCAGCAGGCTTCTGATCCTTGACGGTATTGACCTGCCGGCTCCCGTAGCGGGGATCCGGCTGGTCGTTCTTGCGTTTGTTGTTGTGCGACTGCCGGTTGTCGGTAGCCGCCCGGGTCGTGGCCGGTGTCGTCGTCGCCTTGGCAAGCAGGGTCGTCTTGACCCGGATGGCCGAATCGGCCATGGCGTACTTGTATGCCTTGGTCATGAGCTCGGCAAGCGTGACCGGCTCGGAGCACAGGAGCTTATGTTTGAGAGGGGTGCCATCCCGGCAGCCCTTGATGAAGTACTGCACGGCTTGCACCTCATGCACCCCCTCGTAGGATTTGCGGCGCTCGGTCCACAGAGTGAGGTAGTCACGGAGGGATTCGTCCGACCCCTGAATGCACATGGCGAGTTCACTAGGATGGTCGGGCCGCTTGTAGGTGCCGGTGAAGTTGCGGATGAAGGCTTTCTCAAAATCTATCCAGTTGTTGATGCTGCTGGCCGCCAGGCTATTGAGCCAGGTGCGGGCCGAGCCAATCAACATGAGGGGGGGGCATAGAGAATGACTACGTGCTTATTCCCCCTGGAGATGCCGACCGTGATGGTGTAGCGATCAGCCAGTCTTCGGCCTTGGTGGCCCCGTTGTATTTTGGGGTGTCCCTAGGGAGCATGAAACCGGCTGGGAACGGCTTGGTGCGGATCTGGGGGCCGATGCAAGCCGTACCAATCGAGCCCTCCTCCTCGAGGAGGGCGGATTGCACGAGCCTGTCAAGGCGGTTGCGGGCGTCATTCTCACTGCAGGGGGCGAGTGGTCCGAGCCGAGCCGACAGCTCGGGACGGACGGTGGGTGGCACCGACTGCCCCGACTCACGCCGCGGGGGCGGCATGTGCCCGTGGTTGCGCCGGCTGCGGGATGTCGGCGCTTCGTGGTGGAAGCCGCTCCGAGGCGGATCGTTGGTGCGCCGGCTGCTCGCTCCTCGGCGTCTGAGAGGGCCGGGGGTTGTTTGCTCCGGCTTGGCGGCTGGACACGCGAGGGGAGTAGGAGTACTGGGCCGCCTGGCGGCCGGCAGTTCATGTGCCCTCGCGCTCGGGCTGGGGGCCTTCAATGGCAGCGCCGCCTGTCGCGAGCAGATGCTACTACGCATCAGCAGCATCGATGAGCTCCTTGATGTGGCGCTCCTGGGCGAGCGCTCTTCGCCCTCCAAGGTGGCCAATTCCTTGTAGGCCACCTTGAGAGTCCGTAGGTTGGCTGCGGGGGTGTCGTAGACGGGTATCTTGCCGCCAAGGATTTCAGCGACCACGCGACCACGATCGCGCACAGCCCCATGCCGGCTGGGCTCGGTGCCAGCCAGGGTGAGTTTGTAGGCGAAAGCATACTCCCACTGTGCCACCTCCATGCGGCACCACGTGGCCGCGAGGGCGATGGTGTCTTTGAACAGGATGCGACGAGCCGCCTCGAGATCGGCCGCGGCGGTGTCGGGGTTTGCCGTCGGGGCGATCGGAGTGCTCAAGCCCCGGAGGGCCGCGCTAAGCGGGTCGGACGTGCCGCCGCGGGCAGCGGCAGCGCTAGCCGCGAACCGTGCCCGTCCGGAAGCGGTGGAGGAAGTGATGGCCATTACTCCCACGCGATCGTGGGAGCTGCTTGACTGAGTCGCAGTGAATGCGCCCACTACCATGGGTGGACCAGCACAGACGAGCACCTGCACAGGGTACTCGTCAGCGGCCGGAGTCTCGGCGAGGCTAAGCCTGCCGAAGCGCTTGGTGAGCGCGTCGATGTCGGCCATGAGGCTAACGGAGTTGCCCGTAGGGCGTGCTGGAGCAAGCCCCACGAGCCCCCCACGGTTTCGCCTGGACGAGCGGCGACGGCGGGGAATGGTGAGGGGTCCCGCCCGGAGCATGAATCCGGCCGGTGCCGTGTACGGCGCCATGGTGGGTGCCAACTGTTGTTGTTTTCTCACGACAGATGCCATAGGGTGGCTTATCGTAGGTGGTTGGGGCCGAAGGACGCCGACGGGCTCCGAGTGCGAGATTGGGCACAAGCGGTGATGACACATGATGTACCCAGGTTCAAGGCCCTTCGGAGGAGGTAATACCCCTAGTCCTGCTTGGTTTAGTTGGATGGATGGGTATAGATACAATGGTGCTCCTGGAGCTGTGTCTAGAGGAGGAAGAAGGGGCAGCCGGATCCTCTTCCTCCACTGCAAGAAGGGGTTGTGTGTGTGTGTGAAGATGATCGTCTGTTCCCAGTGCATGGGGGGGGGTCTCGAGGGGTTTTATAGGCCAACCCCTCGGCTCTCATAATATGTTCTAAGTACAAAGGTGGGGGGACCCAGCTGGCATTCTCTCCGGCTGGCCAGAGGGTCCCGCCATTCGTGTCGTCTCGTCGTTGGTGGGGTCCGCCGGCCGAGCGGTCCCATCTCCCGTTGGGGCCCGCCAGCCAGCTCTGCGATTGGCCCTCGCCCACCTACCGCGGCACGGGTTGCCCGAGGGCATCGTCTAGCGCCAGCCGGCCGAAGTCTCCGGTACGGCCGGCCGTGCTGTAGCCACGCCGGGGTAGTAATCGAGTGGCGAGGGCATGTCGGCACTGTTCCCACACCCGGTCGCGCTCGCCGAGGTCAATGGTCGGGACGGTTGGACTGTAACCATGCGCTGCAGTGCGTCAGCGGCCACTGTAGCCACACGGCCGCCCGTCGTGCCAGTCGCGTCGTGTCGTCATACCCGTGCACACATGGATGGGAAGTCGCATGTCTGTCCCAAGGTCAACGGAAGAGCCGGCCCGGAGGCAGCCGACCACGCCCAGCCGGCTGAGGGTCCAGTCGGCTCCTCGACCAACCGTCCGGGGCGCCATCTGGCACCGGCTTGTGCCGGACGTCCTCCAGCCGTCCACGACCAGCCGGCCGCGTAGTTATTCTTCCAAGCAAAAGGGGGAAGACCCCGTTGCTTTGGCCTACCTAGGTGTAATAGCCCCGTCAGATCCATTCTTGGCAACAAAGTCTTTGCCTTTGGATCTGAGGTAGAAGGTATACCCAACAGTTTCTTTGGGGTATCCTATGAAGATGCACTTTTCTGCTTTGGGTTCGAGCTTCTCAGGTTGAAGTTTCTTCACATAAGCATAGCATCCCCAAACTTTCAGAAACGACAACTTAGGTTTATTTCCAAACCATAATTCATACGGTGTCGTCTCAACAGACTTAGACGGTGCCCTATTTAAAGTGAATGCGGCAGTCTCTAATGCATATCGCCAAAATGATGACAGTAAGTCGGTAAGGGACATCATAGATCGCACCATATCCAATAGAGTACTATTACGACGTTCAGTCACACCGTTTCACTGAGGTGTTTCAAGTGGCGTGAGTTGTGAAACAATTCCACATTTCCTTAGGTGTGTGCCAAACTAGTGACTCAAATATTCTCCGCCATGATCAGATCGTAGGCACTTTATTTTCCTGTCACGTTGATTCTCTACCTCACTCTGAAATTCCTTGAACTTTTCAAAGGTTTCAGACTTGTGTTTCATTAAGTAGACATACCCATATCTGCTTAAGTCATTAGTGAGGGTGAGAACATAATGGTAGCCACCACGAGCCTCAACGCTCGCTGGACCGCATACATCGGTATGTATTATCTCCAACAAGTCAGTTGCTCGCTCCATTGTTCCGGAGAACAGAGTCTTGGTCATCTTTCCCATGAGGCATGGTTCGCACGTGTCAAATGATTCAAAATCAAGAGACTCCAAAAGTCCATCAGCATGGAATTTCTTCATGCGTTTGACACCAATATGACCAAGGCGGCAGTGCCACATGTAAGTGGGACTATCATTATCAACCTTACATCATTTGGTACTCACACTATGAACATGTGTAACATCATGTTCGAGATTCATAAAAAATAAACCATTGACTAGAGGGGCATGACCATAAAACATTTCTCTCATATAAATAGAACAACCATTATTCGCAGATTAAAATGAGTAGCCATCTCGCATCAAGCGAGATCCAGATACAATGTTCATGCTCAAAGCTGGTACTAAATAACAATTATTAAGGTTTAAAACTAATCCCGAAGGTAGATGCAGAGGTAGCATGCCGACGGCGATCACATCGACCTTGGAACCATTCCCGACGCACATCGTCACCTCGTCCTTTGCCAGTCTACGCTTATTCTGCAGCTCCTGCTTGGAGTTACAAATGGGAGCGACTGCATTGGTATCAAATACCCAGGAGCTACTACGAGCGCTGGTAAGGTACACATCAATAACAAGTATATCACATATAACTTTAATGTTGCCGGCCTTCTTATCCGCTAAGTACTTGGGGTAGTTCTGCTTCCAGTGACCGGTACCCTTGCAATAAAAGAACTCAGTCTCAGGCTTGGGTCCATTCTTGTTCTTCTTCCCGGCAACTTGCTTACCAGGCACGGCAACTGCTTTGCCGTCCTTCTTGAAGTTCTTCTTACCCTTGCCTTTCTTGAAACTAGTGGTCTTATTGACCATCAACACTTGATGTTCCTTTTTGATTTCCACCTCCGCTGATTTCAGCATCGAATATAACTCAGGAATGGACTTCTTCATCCCTTGCATATTGTAGTTCATCACAAAGCTCTTGTAGCTAGGTGGAAGCGACTGGAGGATTCTGTCAATAACCGAGCCATCCGGAAGATTAACTCCCAGCTGAGACAGGCGGTTGTGCAACCCAGACATTTTGAGTATGTGCCCACTGACAGAACTATTTTCCTCCATCTTACAACTAAAGAACTTGTCGGAGACTTCATATCTCTCGACCCGGGCATGAGCTTGGGAAACCATTCTCAGCTCTTGGAACATCCCATATGCTTCGTGTTGCTCAAAATGCTTTTGGAGCCCCGGTTCTAAGCTGTAAAGCATGCCGCACTAAACCAGGGAGTAATCATCACTACGCGACTGCCAAGCATTCATAACGTCTTGAGTTGCTAGGAAAATGGGTGCGTCACCTAGCAGTGCTTCAAGGACATATAATTTCTTGGAATCTATGAGGATGACCCTCAAGTTACGGACCCAATCCGTATAGTTGCTTCCATCGTCTTTCAGCTTGGTTTTCTCTAGGAACGCGTTGAAGTTGAGGGCAACATTAGCGTGGGCCATTGGATCTACAATATAGATTGTAAAGACATTTTAGAGTAAATTCATGATAATTAAGTTCACATAATCAAATTATTTAATGAACTCCCACTTAGATAGACATCTCTCTAGTCATCCAAGTGACACATGATCCACGTCAACTAGCCCGTGTACGATCATCACGTGAGACTGACTAGTGAAAGCACAACATGCTACCTTGGTGGTTTTGATAATTCATGACAACATACATTGTCTCTTGGACTGATATTTTTACCTTGTGTATTTCAGATACAGTCTATAGAGACGTTTGGAAAAAGGAGATTATGGAGATACCCCAAGATGCAAGGAAATAGGTTGGCCAAGCTTCAAGCAAGAGAACTCTACATTTTATATTTGTGACAAATCACTTTGAGTCCATAGGAAAGCCAATACTATTAAAAGGGGGTAAGGTTTTGTTGCTGAACAATATGCTCAAGCGTGCACAAGTGATAGTCACCAAAAACATCCACAAACTCTCCCACCAAAATCTGTTCTATACCTAACACTCAAAATCGGTGCAACCAACTTTCCCATACCGGTGCCACCGATTCCAGAACCTAGACAGTCTCAGCCAAACCCTAGCCACTTCGGTGCAACCGATTCCATACCGGTGCCATCGAGTTTAGGTTGCCAACTTCCTGTTACGCAAATTCACATTATCGGTACCACTGAGAATGTTGGATCGGCATCACCGAGATTGGAAATCTGACCGTTGGTCACCTTATCGGTGCAACCGAGTTTCCTATATCGGTCTCACCGAGATTCAAAAGTTGCCACCTTTTGGTCACTTCGGTACCACCGAGATTAACACATCGGTGTCACCGAGTTGGTCATCTTGTGTGTAACGGTTGGATTTTTGGGGATGCCTATATATACCCCTTCACCACCACCCACTCGAAAGAGAACCACTCAGAACTATTCCACACTTGCCCTATCCAGTTTTCTGAGAGAGAACCACCTACCCTTGTGTTGAGGTCAAGATCTTCCACTGCAATCATATGGATCTTGATCTCTAGCCTCCCCAAGTATCTTTACACCAATCCCATCTCTTGCACCATGCCAAATCTATGAGAGAGTGATTGGGTGCTGAGGAGTCTATCATCTTGAAGCACAAGAGCAAGGAGTTCATCGTCATTACCGAGCCTATTACCTTTTGGAGGGTGGTGCCTCCTAGACTGGTTAGGTGTCGCTTGGGAGCCTCCTACTTCGTGTTGTGGAGTGAACCAAGAAGTTTGTAAGGGCAAGGAGATCGCTTACTTTGTGAAGATCTACCCATAGTGAGGCTAGTCCTTCGTGGATGGAAGCCATTATGGAATAGTCAAGGTTGCTACTTTGTGGACCCTTTTGGGTGGAGCCCTCCATGGACTCTCGCGACCGTTACCCTCCGTGGGTTGAAGACTCCATAAACGTGGATGTACGATAGTGCCACCTATCGAAACCACGGGAAAAATCCATGCATCTCCAACTACGTTTGATCTACCTATCTCAACACTTTACTTAATATGCAATGTCCTTACTTTCCACTCCTATATTTGTTGACATGCATGTGTAGGGGTGTTAGATTTGCTAGGTTTGGTAAAACTGTTAAAATCTGCCAACCAATTAACTTGGGAAAGGTTAGGTTTTAAATACCTGCTAGTAGTCTATTCACCCCCTCTAGACACTCTTCTAGTGATCCCTCAATTGGTATCAGAGCATTGGTCTCCATTGCTTCGGTTTAATCACCGAGGAGGAAGATGGATGTGTCTAGTATAGGGAGTTTGAGTTGAAGAGTGCCCATTCTTGATGGAGAGTACTATAGTCAATGGAAATCTTTGATGCTTGAGTTGTTTAATGAATTTCAATTGAGCAAATATGTTATGCACCCCATTGAGCCTCCTATTGATGCTTTGCATCCCACACATGAAGAGGAAATTGATATGCTATGCAATCTTAGAACTGTTAATCTCATTGTTAGAGCATTGCCTAGAAATGTGCTTAACCAAATTAAGAATTTTGCATGTGCTTACTGTTGGAAATATGCCCTAGAGGCAATAATAAATTAGTTATTATCATATTTCCTTGTTCATGATAATTGTTTATTATCCATGCTATAATTGTATTGATTGGAAACACATTGCATGTGTGGGTAAATAGACAACACTGTGTCCCTAGTATGCCTCTAGTAAACTAGCTCGTTGATCAAAGATGGTCAAGGTTTCCTAGCCATTGGCATGTGATGTCATTTGATAACGGGATCACATCATTGGGAGAATGATGTGATGGACAAGACCCAAACTACAAACGTAACGTATGATCGTGTCAGTTTATTGCTACTGTTTTCTGCATGTCAATGTATATGTTCCTATGACCATGAGATCATGCAACTAACGGATATCGGAAGAGTGCCTTGTGTGTATCAAATTTCACAACGTAACTGGGTGACTATAAAGGTGCTCTACAGGTATCTCCGATGGTGTCTGTTGAGTTGGCATGGATCGAGACTGGGATTTGTTTTCCCATGTGACGGAGAGGTATCTCGGGGCCCACTCGGTAATGCAACATCACAATAAGCCTTGCAAGCAATGTGACTAATTGTTAGTTGTGGGATCTTGTATTACAAAACGAGTAAAGAGACTTGCCGGTAACGAGGTTGAACTAGGTATGGAGATACCGACGATCGAATCCCGGGCAAGTAACATACCGAAGAACAAAGGGAACGTTATACGGGATTAACTGAATCCTTGACATAGAGGTTCGACCGATGAAGATCTTCGTAGAATATGTAGGAACCAATGTGGACATCCAGGTCCTGCCATTGGTTATTGGCCGGAGAGGTGTCTCGGTCATGTCTACATAGTTCTCGAACCCGCAGGGTCTGCACACTTAAGGTTCGGTGACGTTTTGGTAGTGTAGAGTTATGTATGGTGGTGTCCGAAGATTTTTCGGAGTCCCGGATGAGATCCCAGACATCACGAGGAGCTCCGGAATGGTCTGGAGGTAAAGATTCATATATAGGAAGTCCCATTTTGGTCGCCGGAAAAGTTTCGGGCTCATCGGTAGTGAACCGGGAGTGCCGGTAGTGTATCGGGAGAGCACCGGGAGGGGTATTTCGACCCATGAGGTTTTATGGGCTGTGGGAAGATGAATACCAGCCCTTGGTGGGCTGGTGGAAGTCCTACACAAGGCCCATGAGGCTGGGAAGAAAATACCAAAAGGAAAAAGGTGGAAAAAGGCAAAAGGGCTATATATGGAAGGAGTCCTAATCCCACTAGGAGTGGGAAGAGGAGGACTCGTCCCTAGCTGGCCGAACCAGGTGGGCTTTGGCCCTTGTGCCAGACCCTCCTCCTCCTCCTCCTCTCCGCCTATATATACTAGAGGGTTTTGAGGGTTTTGACACAAGTTCTTTCTTCCACGTGCAACCCTAACCTCCATTGCATAGTTTCTCCTCTAGATTGTTTTCTGCGGTGCTTAGGCGAAGCCCTGCAGGAATAACTCCACCACCATCACCGGAGCGCCGTCACGCTGCCGGTGAACTCTCCCTCCTCTCTGCCTCCTCTTGCTGGATCAAGATGGTGGAGATCGTCATCAAGCTACACGTGTGCTGAACGCGGAGGTGCCGTCCGTTCGGTACTAGATCGGAAGGATCGTGATCAAGGCCACGAGACGTTCGTGATCGGATCGCGGGATGGATCGTGACGAGATCACGGGATGGTTCGTGATTGGTTCGCGGGACGGTTCGTGATTAGATCGCGGGATGCTCGATGTTTTGGATCACGAAGAAGTATGACTACACCAACCGTGTTTCTCAATGCTTCCTGCTTAGCGATCTACAAGGGTACGTAGATCCACTCTCCCTCTCGTAGATGCTCATCACCATGGATAGGTTTGCATGTGCGTAGGAATTTTTTTTGTTTCCCATGCGACATTCCCCAACAGTGTTATCAGATCTAGGTTGATGGTTTGATGAGATCTCGAGTAGAACACAAAAGGTTTGTGGGCGTTGATGCTTAGATTGCTTCCTCCCTTGTTCGTGTTTTGGTTCAGCGGTATTGTGGGATTAAGCGGCCCAGACCAACCTTACTCATATGCTTACGAGAGACCGGTTCCCTCAACTGCACTTGTTGCAACAGATGGCTAGCGGGTGTCAGTTTCTCCTACTTTAGTTGGATCGCATTTGACAAAGGCGGTCCTTGAGAAGGTTGAAAAGCAAACTAGTGTATCACCGTTGTGGTTTATGCGTAGGTGAGAATCGTTCTTGGTAGATACCCGTAGCAGCCACGTAAAACATGCAACAACAATTAGAGGACGTCTAACTTGTTTTTGCAGGGTATGTTATGATGTGATATGGCCAATTACATGATGTGATATATGTGATGTATGAGATGATCATGTGATGTATAGAATTTCACGACTTGCACGTCGATGAGTACGGCAACCGGCAGGAGCCATAGTGTTGTCTTTAATTATTGTATGACCTGCGTGTCAATCATTAAGCGCTATGTAATGCTTTACTTTATCGCTAAGCGGTAGCAATAGAAGTAGAAGCAGGGCTGGCGCCACAACCCCAATGGCAGCACATTGATGGAGATCAAGATGATGGAGATCATGGTGTTGTGCCGGTGACGATGGAGATCATGCAGGTGTTTTGAAGATGGAGATCTTAAACACAAGTTCATGGCCATATCATGTCACTTATGATTTGCATGTGATGTTAATCCTTTTTATGCAGCTTGTTTTGCTTAGGACGACGGTAGCATTATAAGGTGATCCCTCGCTTAATTTCAAGATAAATTGTGTTCTTCCCGAGTGTGCACCGTTGCGAAAGTTCGTCGTGTTGAGACACCACGTGATGATCGGGTGTGATAGACTCTACGTTCACATACAATGGGTGCAAGCCAGATTTGCACGTGCAGAACACTCGGGTTAAACTTGATGAGCCTAGCATGTACAGACATGGCCTCGGAACACAAGAGACCGAAAGGTCGAACATGAGTCATATAGTAGATATGATCAACATAATGATGTTCACCATTGCAGCCACCTCAACTCACGTGATGATCGGACTTGAGTTGGTGAATTTGGATCATGTATCACTCGAATGATCAGAGGGATGTCAATTTGAGTGGGAGTTCTTAAGTAATATGATTAATTGAACTCATTATCATGAACATAGTCAATAGTGTCTTTGCAAATTATGTTGTAGATTACTAGCTCGCGCTGTAGCTCCCTTAAATTTTTATATGTTCCTAGAGAAATAGAGTTGAAAGATGTTGGTAGCAATATTGCGGACTGGGTCCGTGATCTGAGGATTGTCCTCATTGCTGCACCGAAGGCTTATGTCCTTAATGCACCGCTCGGTGCGCCACCACCTCTAGCATCGTCTGTAGATGTTGTGAACATCTGACAGGCACGTTTCGATGACTACTTGATAGTTTAGTGCGTCATGCATTACGGCTTAGAATTGAGGCTCCGAAACGTTTTGAACGTCACGGAACATATGAGATGTTCTAGGAGTAGAGATTGTGATCTCAGGCTCGTGCCTGTTTTGCGAGATATGAGATCTCCAACAAGATTCTTTGCCTGTAAGATGAAGGAGAATAGCTCAATCGTTGAGCATGTACTCAGATTGTCTGGGTACTACAATCGCTTGAATCAAGTGGGAGTTGATCTTCCAGATAAGATAGTGATTGATATAGTTCTCCAAGTCACTGTCACTAAAGCTACTAGAACTTAGTGATGAACTATAAAACACCAGGGATAGAAGTATTGATCCCTGAGATATTCGCGATGTTTGACACCGCGAAGGTAGAAATCAAGAAGGAGCATCAAGTGTTGATGGTTAATCAAACCACTAGTTTCGAAAAGGGCAAGAGCAAGGAGGGAAACTTCATGGATATCAAGTCAATTGCTTCTCCAGTGAAGCAACCTAAAGTTGAACTCAAACCCGAGACTAAGTGCTTCTATTATAAGGTGAGAGGTCGCTGAAGCGGAACAACCCTAGATACTTGGTAGATAAGAAGGCTGGCAACATCGACAGAAGTATATTTGATATACGAGTTATTGATGTGTACCTTGCTAGTACTCCTAGTAGCACCTGGGTATTGGATACCGGTTCGGTTGCTAAATGTTAGTAACTCGAAATAAAAGCTACGGAATAAATGGAGAACTAGCTATGGGTGAGGTGATGATGTGTGTTGGAAATGTTTCCAAGGTTGATGTGATCAACATCGCACGCTCTCTCTACCTTCAGGATTAGTGACGAACCTAAATAAATGTTATTTGGTGTTTTGCGTTGAGCATGAACATGATTAGATCATGTTTTTTGCAATACGGTTATTCATTGAAGTCAGAGAATAATGGTTATTCTGTTTACATGAATAATACCTTCAATGGTCATGCACCCAGTAAGAATGGTTTGTTGAAATCTTGATCGTAGTAATACACATGTTCATAACATTGATGTCAAAAGATACAAAGTTAAATAATGATAGTACCACATACTTGTGGCACTGCCGCAAAATGTCATATTGGTATAAAGCGCATGAAGAAACTCCATGGTGATGGATATTTGGACTCATTCAATTTCCAATCGGTTGAGACATGCGAACCATGCCTCTTGGGCAAGATCACTAAAGGACCCCGTTGGATGGAGCGGGCAAGTGATTCATTGAAAATGATACATGTTGATGTATGCAATCTAGTGAGTCGTGTAGCGTGCAGTGGATATCATTATTTTCTTACCTTCACTGATGATTTGAGTAGATATAGTGTATATTTACTTAATGAAACACAAGTCTGAATCGTTTGAAAGGTTCAAGCAAATTCAGAGTGAAGTTTAAAGATCATCGTGCAAGAAGATAAAAATGACTGCGATATGATCGTGGAGGTGAATATCTGAGTCACGAGTTTGGCATACAACTTAAGACAATGTGAAAGTTGTTTCACAACTAAATGCCACCTGGAACACCATAGTGTGATGGTGTGTCCGAACATCATAGTTATGCTCTATTGGACATGATGCGTGCTATGATGTCTCTTATTGTTTTACTACTATAATTTTGGGGTTATGCATTAGAGACAACTACATTCACTTTAAATAGGGCACCATCTAAATCCCTTGAGATCACCGTGTGAATTATGGTTTGATAGAAACCTAAGCTGTCATTTCTTAATATTTGGGGCTGCGACACTTGTGTGGAAAATGTTTTCACCTAATGAGGTCGAACCCAAGGCGGACAAATGCATCTTCATAGAATACCGTAAGATCAGTTGGGTGAACCTTCTATCTCAGATCCAAGTGCAAAGCGTTTGTTACTAAAACGGATCCTTTCTCGAGGAAAAGTTTCTCTCAAAAGAATTGAGTGGGAGGAAGATAGAACTTGATGAGGTTGTTAAACCTTTGTTCAACCAGAGAGTCGCGCAGCGTAGAATGTTGTTTCTGTGAAGCCTACGTTAGTTGAAGAGAAAGTTAATGATGATGATCATGAAGCTTCGGGATCAAGTTACTATCGAACTTCGTAGGTTGACAAGGATGTGTACTGCTCCTAAGCGGTACGACAACCTTGTCTTGGAGGTCATGTTGTTGGACAACGATGAACCTACGAGCTATGGAGAAGCGATGATGGGCCCGGATTCCAACAAATGGTTGGAGGCCATGAAATCCGAGATAGAATCCATGTATGAAAACCAAGTATAGACTTTGGTAGACTTGCTCGTTGGACGGCAGGTCGTTGAGTACAAATGGATCCTTAAAATGAAGACAGACACTGATGGTAATTATCACCATTTGTAAAGCTCGACTTGTTGCAAAGTTGTTTGTGACAAGTTCAAGGAGTTGACTGCGATGAGACTTTCTCACTCGTAGCAATGCTAAAGTCTGTTGGAAATATGTTAGCAGTTGCTGAATTTTTCAATTATGAAATCTGGCAGATGGATGTCAAAACATCGTTTCCTTAACGGTTTTACTTGAGGAAAGGTTGTATGTGATACAACCAGAAGGTTTTTCAGTCCTTAGGATGCTAAAAGGTGTACAAGCTTCAGTGATTCTTCTATGGACTGAAGCAAGCATCTTGGAGTTGGAATATGCACTTTGATGAGGTGATCAAAGTTTTGAGTCTATGCAAAGTTTATGAGAAACTTGTATTTACAATGAAGTGAGTGGGAGCACTATAGAATTTTTGATAAGTATATGTGGATGACATATTGTTGATCGAAAATAATGTAGGATTTCTGGAAAGCATAAATGGTTGTTTGAAAAGTGATTTTCAAAGGAAGACCTGGATAAAGCTACCTAATTGTTGAGCATCAAAATCTATAGAGATAGATCAAGATGCTTGATGAGACTTTCAATAAATACATACCTTGAAAAGATTTTGAAAGAGTTCAAAATGGACCAGTCAGAGAAAGAGTTCTCACCTGATTTATAAAGGTGTGAAGTTGAGTAAGACTCAAAGCTCGACAACGGCAGAAGAAATAGAAAAGACGAACGTCGTCCCCTATGCCTTAGCCATAGGCTCTGTGTAGTATGCCATGTTGTGTACCGCACCTATGTGTGCCTTGCCATGAGTCTGTCAATGGGTACTAGAGTGGTCCAGGAGTGGATCACTGGACAACGGTCGAAATTATTCTTAGTAACTAGAGGAATGAGGACATGTTTCTCGATTATGGAGGCAAAAAGGGCTATATATGGAAGGAGTCCTAATCCCACTAGGAGTGGGAAGAGGAGGACTCCTCCCTAGTCGGCCGAACCAGGTGGGCTTTGGACCTTGCGCCAGCCCCTCCTCCTCCTCCTCTCCTCCTATATATACTAGAGGGGTTTGAGGGGTTTGACACAAGTTCTTTCTTCCACGTGCAACCCTAACCTCCAGTGCATAGTTTCTCCTCTAGATTGTTTTCTACGGTGCTTAGGCGAAGCCCTGCAGGAATAACTCCACCACCATCACCGGAGCGCCGTCACGCTGCCGGTGAACTCTCCCTCCTCTCCGCCTCCTCTTGCTAGATCAAGACGGTGGAGATCGTCATCAAGCTGCACGTGTGCTAAACGCGGAGGTGCCGTCCGTTCGGTACTAGATCGGAAGGATCGTGATCAAGGCCACGAGACGTTCGTGATCGGATTGTGGGACGGATCGTGACGAGATCATGGGACGGTTCGTGATTGGTTTGCGGGACGGTTCGTGATTAGATCGCGGGACGCTCGGTGTTTTGGATCGCGAAGAAGTACGACTACACCAACCGTGTTTCTCAACGCTTCCCGCTTAGCGATCTAGAAGGGTATGTAGATCCACTCTCCCTCTCGTAGATGCTCATCACCATGGATAGGTTTGCGTGTGCGTAGGATTTCTTTTTGTTTCCCATGGGATGTTCCCCAACACTTACACTTTGTGGAATGATTTGGAGAAACGATATCCAAATTATTCATTAAGTAATCTTGATGAAATTCTTCATAAAACCATAGCCTTTGATAAAATGTCACCTAGTGATCATAAATTCGGTGTTTGTCTATTTGAGCTTAGAGACCTCATGCGTGCTAAAGGAGATGTCACAACTATCAACAATATCATAATAGAGGCCCTTCACATTCATAAACTTGATCATTGTCATGATCACCATCCTAACGAAGCTCTTGTTCTTTATGACGAGGATTTCTCACTTGATGATGACAATGTGGAGCATGGATAGTATGATGAAGATGAGGTGTTCGACATTGAGTCTCAGAAGATCATGAAGAATCTAAGCTCATGGGAAACTTTAAGGATTACATGTCCGGAGGAACAGAGTGGATTCTCGATAGCGGATGTACTGATCATATGACCGAAGATAGAGAAATGTTTGAAGAGATTACACCAAACCATGGACCGCGAAAGTATGCAACGTTTGGAGACAACTCCAAGGGTAAGGTACTTGGTCTTGGTAATGTGGCCATATCCCATGATAGCTCTATTCAAAATGTTATGCTTGTTGAATCTCTTGGATATAATCTTCTTTCCGTGTCTAGACTTGCCGACTTCGGTTTCAATGTGTTATTCACGAAAATAGATTGCCAAGTGTTTCATCAAGATAATCATAAAATGGTCTTTACCGGTATCCATAGAGGTGATCTATACATTGTCGATTTCACCAAGACATCCAAACCTCGCACTTGTTTAATTGCTAAATATTCTAAATGTTGGTTTTGCCATAGAAGATTAGGACATGTTGGCATGCGTAATTCAGACAAACTTATCAAAGGTGCTCATATACTTGGTGCTAAAGATGTTGTCTTTGACAAAGATAGACTTTGTAGTGCTTGTCAAGATGGAAAGCAAGTAGGTGGAAGTCATCCTGTTAATAATATCATGACTGCTAGGAGACCACTCGAGTTACTTCACATGGATCTTTTTGGTCCCAATGCTTACAAGAGTCTCGATGGAAATTCCTATGGTCTAGTTATAGTTGATGATTTTTCCAGATTTACGTGGGTATTCTTTCTTGATGATAAGTCGTAGGTTCAAAAGATCTTCAAGAACTTCGCTCGCAAAGCGCAAAATCAGTTTGAAGTGAAGATCAAGAAGGTTCGTAGCGATAACAGATCGGAGTTCAAGAACACCCATGTGGATACCTTTCTTGACGAAGAAGGTGTCTCACATGAGTTCTCAGCCACGTACATGCCTCAACAAAATGGAGTTGTTGAGAGGAAGAACTGGACACTCATTGAGATGGCAAGAATGATGCTTGACGAATACAAGACGCCAAAACACTTTTGGGCAGAAGCCGTGGAAACAACATGTCATGCCAAAAATCGACCATACTTGCACAAGCTTCTTGGTAAAATGGCATATGAGCTACTCATCGGTAACAAACCCCAAGTTGGATACTTCTGGGTATTTGGCTCCAAGTGCTACATTCTTGATAAGCATTGTCGTACTAAATTTGCTCCTAAATCTCATGAAGGATTCCTACTTGGTTATGGATCGAACTCTCACACTTACCTTGTCTACAACAACTTCACTCAAAAAGTTGAAGAGATGGTATATGTGAAGTTTGATGAATCTAATGGTCCGCAAGTCGAACAATCGCCAAATAATGTAGGTGATAAGAACCCTTCGGAAGCTATCCTAGATTTACCCATCGGCAAGATTCCTCCCATGGAGGTGAAGGAAAGTACTTCATCAACTCAAGTGGAAGACCCTACTTCACGACAGGTTGAACCACAACATGACATGGAGGCATCCACAAGCGGTACATGGCAAGATGATGAAGAGGAGGAAGTGCATCATGAAGATCCACCACAACCTCCTTCACCACCACCTCAAGGGAACAACACCTTCAACAAAAACGAAGATGAAGGAGATGATGATTAAGAAGAAGCTCCACAAACCAACAATCGGAAGCTGACCCGAGTTCGAGCACAAGTGACCAAGAACCATCCCCTAAACCAAATCTTCGATGATATACAAACGGGGAGGATCACTCGCTCTAAAACTCGTCTAGCAAACTTCTGTGAGCATTATTCTTTCATCTCTAGCATTGAGCCCTTGAAGGTAGAACAAGCTCTTGAAAACACGGATTGGGTGAACGCTATGCATGAAGAGCTTCACAACTTCGAAAGGAACAAAGTGTGGACACTCGTGGAGAAGCCCGAGGATGAACACAACATCATCGGAACCAAATGGGTATTTCAGAACAAGCAAGACAAGGACGGTCAAGTCATGCGCAACAAGGCTCGCCTCGTAGCTCAAGGATATATGCAAATCGAAGGTATGGACTACTGTGAGACCTACGCCCCCGTCGCTAGACTTGAAGCTATTCACATTCTTCTTGCTTATGCCAATCACCATGATATCACACTTTATCAAATGGATATTAAAAGTGTGTTTTTATATGGTGATATTGAAGAAGAGGTTCATGTTAAGCAACCACCTGGCTTTGTGAATCCTAAGAAACCTAATCATGTTTACAAGCTTCGTAAAGCTCTTTATGGTCTTAAGCAAGCCCCTCGTGCTTGGTACAAATGTTTAACGAAGTTTCTTCTTGAAAAAGGTTTTGAAATTGGTAAAATTGACGCAAACTTATTCACTAAGAGAGTTAATGGTGAATTATTTGTGTGCCAAATCTATGTGGATGATATTATCTTTGGTTCCACTAACCCTGAATTTAGTGAAAGATTTGGAAGGTTGATGTCTGAGAAGTATGAGATGTCTATGATGCGTGAGATGAAATTATTTCTTGGCTTGCAAATAAAGCAATCAAAAGAAGGAACTTTCATATCTCAAACTAAGTATACCAAGGACTTGATCAAAAAATTCAACATGCAAGAGTGCAAAGGTATGAAAACCCCTATGCCTACTAGCGGACATGTTGATCTTACCAGAGAGGATCAACCGGTTGATCAAAAAGTTTATCAATCTATGATTGGTTCATTGTTATATCTATGTGCATCTCGTCCCGATATTATTCTTAGTGTTTGCATGTGTGCTAGATATCAAGCTGCACCGAAAGAGTGTCATCTTTTGGCTGTAAAATGCATTGTGAGACACTTGATACAAACGCTAAATTTTGGCATTTGCTATCCCAAGGGATCTTCCTTTGACCTTGTTGGCTATTCTGATTCGGACTATGCCGGTGACAAGGTTGATAGAAAATCCACCTCAGGTACTTGTCAATTTTTGGGCAGATCTCTTGTATCTTGGTCCTCCAAGAAACAAAACTCAGTATCTCTATCTACTGCCGAAGCTGAGTATATTGCTGTTGGATCTTGTTGTGCGCAATTACTATGGATGACACAAACACTTAAGGATTATGGAATTCATGTTAGAAATGTTCCGTTACTTTGTGACAATGAAAGTGCTATTAAAATTGGTCATAATCGTGTGCAACATTCTCGAACTAAGCATATTCAAGTTCGACATCATTTCATTCATTATCATGTTGCCAAAGGAGATATTAATCTTAAGCATGTTCGCACTAACAAGCAATTGGCCGATATCTTTACTAAGCCACTTGATGAGAATACATTTTGTCACTTGAGGAGTGAGTTGAACATCATCGATGGTTCAAACTTGAGCTACACTCACTCGGTTGTATGCAAGGGTATGCGCTTTCTTGATATTTCCACGTGTCTTAACATTTCATCTTATGCCATGGAATTCTATGCTCCCTTGTATTGCATCTAATCTCTTGTAGGTGCTTGGAAAAACTTCATTCCACAAGATTGCCATCAACTCCAATCATAAGCAATCTTGTCATTACCAAGTATCCACAACCCCTCTTGATGATGGAAGGAAGAAGGTCACTCAACCATATCCTTCACATATACTTGATCAAAATTGCACACTCTCAATTGGTATCATGTCAATTGGATATATCTATTGTTCTTCCTTGGATGACTAATCTTTGTAGGTAACCAGTGTACTAGAACAAGAAGGATTGCTCAAAACTCAAGACGATCTTCATCAACCTCGAGCATCCTCAACAAGTTCATCTACAATCTACGTCATCAACATCACTCAAAGGTATGTACGCATGTCCTTGAAAAGGCTTTACTCCAAGAAATGAGCTAAAGCAACTCAAGCGATATGAAGACATTAAAACTGTTAATCGAAAAATGGTAACCCCATTTTGAGCTTAATGTAGAGTATGACCTATGATCAAGTATTCTTGCTTGGCTCCTAAGTCGATATACTCTAATATAGGTGACCTAGTCACCGCCCATCATCTAGTTAAGAATCTGGTGTGGTTTGCTCTCTATTGCATGATTTCTCATAACTACTCCAATCTTCTCTAGTTGATGTCCCTTGTAAAAACTTCATATTTCATTGAAAATCTTTCTCTTGACTCTGTGGAAATAGAAACTTGGTTTCTCTTTCGAAGCCGCCGACTCAGATATCTTGGGTCTACCGAAATTGCAGACAAGCTGCACTACAAAATCTCGGTACCACCGATCTATCTAACTCGGAGTCACCGATTTTCATTCTGTCTCATTTGAATTCATTTTTGCATTTCTGTGTTGTCTTAGTGATCTTTCTTGTAAAACTTCTGTTACTTCGATGATCCCTTTTAGATAAAAAAAAACTTTGTATTACTTAGGGGGAGAAGAACTAAAGTTAATCTTGAGGAGAGATTTTTTATATTCAAGGATCCCTATCTTCAATGAAGAAAGGAGGAGAAGAACAAAGTCCTACAACATCCCAAAGGGAGAGAAATCATGTTCAATGACTCTCTCAGTTTTCATTTCTATGAATCCTACATTCCGATGACCCTTGTTCTTAAGCATCCCTTCTCAGTCAATGATCCCTGTATCTATCCCTGTTTTTCACCTTGTTGGAAATTAATTCCAAAGGGGGAGAATATCAAAGCTTCATGCTAAAGGGGAGATACATGCTTATGCAAAGGGGGAGATATGATCAAGGGGGAGAGCCAATATCAATACTCATAGCTTTATAAACAGGGGAGAATATCAAAGTAGGGGGAGAAGAATGTTTTTGACCTTTCTCACCTTATCCAATCCTAATATCTACATGCTAAGATTCAGGGGGAGAGGATAATCTATTTTTATATCTACGGTGAGAAAATTCTAAATGATCTTGGAGACATATCAGTTCTAATGAATACTATTTTCTATATGTTCTCCATATGTTGGCAATTTTGAGTTCTATTGCCATGCTGTTTGGTAGAATACTCTTGTGTTTCCTAACATTGTTTTCTCAAGTGTGTCTCTATTACCAGGATGCTCAAGAACTCATGGTAAGTATATGCATCATATCCTTGGTCAAGATGATCTCTTGCTTCTTGCACATATTGTTTGCAAGTGTGATGTCTTGAACAAAGATACATCTCATTCATATATATATTTGATGCATATAGCCAAGATACACATGACTTGTTATATCCCTTCTACCTTATGTGTATTTTATGCATTCAAAAGCAACTATCCTTTAAAGGACTACACACACTTAGGGGGGAGCAAGTCTAAGTCATGTGTCTCTCAAAGTCTTCAGTATAACCATGCATATCTTTATTTGAAGCTTTGATTGTATGTTGTCATCAATTACCAAAAAGGGGGAGATTGAAAGCACAACATGCTCCCTTGGTGGTTTTGATAATTCACGACAACATACATCGTCTCTTGGACTGATATTTTTACCTAGTGTATTTCAGATACAGTCTATAGAGAGGTCTGGCAAAAGGAGATTTTGGACATACCCGAAGATGCAAGGAAATAGGTTGGCCATGCTTCAAGCAACAGGACTCTATATTTTATATTTGTGAGAAATCACTTTGAGTCCATAGGAAAGCCAATACTATTAAAAAGGGGTAAGGTTTTGTTGGTGAACAATATGCTCAAACGTGCACAAGAGATAGTCACAAAAACATCCACAAACTCTCCCACCAAAGTCTGTTCTATACCCAACACTCAAAATCGGTGCAACCAACTTTCCCATACTGGTGCCACCAACTCCAGAACCTAGACAGTCTCAGCCAAACCCTAGGCACTTCGGTGCAACCGATTCCATACCGGTGCCACCGAGTTTAGGTTGCCAACTTTCTATTACGCAAATTCACATTATCGGTACCACCGAGAATGTTGGATCGGCGTCACCGAGATTCGAAATCTGACCATTGGTCACCTTATCGGTGCAATCGAGTTTCCTATATCGGTCTCACCGAGATTCAAAAGTTTCCACCTTTTGGTCACTTCGGTACCACCGAGATTAACACATCGGTGTCATCGAGTTGGTCATCTTGTGTGTAACAGTTGGATTTTTGGGGATGCCTATATATATGTAGCGACACGACCTGAAAGGTCGAATCTCCGGTGTTTTCGTACCATCCCAAGATCATGCTGGTACACACATGATACATCAATGTATATATCAAAGGGAAATCACACAACATTATATTAAACAAAATCTCATATTGAGTCCTTTGTTACAATAATCATTACAATAAAGTGACCGAAGGCCAACTCATGAGAATATCTAATCTTGCGGAAGCTTCGAAGGTAGATGAGTCCATCTGACTCCAAGGGCATATCACCGAGCATAGAGCGTATCCTCACTCCTGGTCGGAAAAGTACTCTGCAACATGATACGTTGCAGCCGTGTAGGTAAGCATATGGAATATGCCGGCAAAGTCACAAGAGGGGGGTGAAAAAGATAATCATCTAATCTACATGCATATATGGCAGGTGGGGTAGTTTTTGCGTAAAGCCAAATTTTTCCTACATCACGAGAGGGGCTAAGAAAAATTATTACTAAGTTGGTTGATTAATGAGATGGTTCCACCAACCAATTCTCATACCCAAGTTATTAATACCCACATCATCATATTAATTGTGTTGAGGGTTCCGGAAGTTTCAGTTCCTTTGGCTCAAGTCGTCCATGACCGTGGACACGGCTAATCGATTAGGTTTGAGTACTCTGCAGAGTTTTGCACACGTTCCCCACAAGATTTGGTCGCCTCCATTTGATTTCTCGCACTTCATAGTGTTTGAGAAACGGATGACCAAAACATGGTCTTCCAAAGGGTTTCCCTGCGACTCTGTCGATGCCCATCCTTTCCTACCGTTCTTCCACATCTCGTAGCACCGCCTGTCCAGGGTCACCACGATATCCAACCAAGCCAGAGCCTATAATGACTTGTGGCTGTGCAGGTAAGCCTTGGGGCTTGAAGCATCCATCCATCTATTTGTGCCTGGGTGGACCTTTCCGCGTGAATACTGGCCATCTCCAGCAACACCTAGGCAAATCCACTGGTTTCTCCAGGATGCCGTTCAACCATCATCCACCCAGAGGTAAGTTGAAAACTCGGAGTCTTGAAGTCTTGATCATTATGTAGGTCTTGTAATTAATCTCACAACTCTCATGAATCACACAACCAACCCCGTCTACTAGTAGCATGGCAAAATGTGAAACAACGTTTCCCGGGGCCAATATGTCAAGGGTTGAGGGGGTACCTACCACATGATACTACAACAGTAACCAAGTTTCCAATTACCTACTTTGCATGCAATTTGGGGGGGGGGATGGTGGAACTAATGCAATAAAAACATGGGTAAAGATGATCAAAGTGACTTGCCTGATTGATGGTCTTCGTACGTGAGTGACTCTAGGTAACAAGCCTCGCACTCCGGATAATCTAACGAAGCAAACAAGAGCACTCAATAATCATACAACAAAATATTGTAACTCACAACATTTAGGAATGAACTAGAATCACTCAAGACAAAACAAGGCACAAACACAAGAAAAGAAAAACATCACATAGTTTTGTTTTCAAAAAGGTGATGGGTAAACCACTATTAACATAATAAAACTACTTGTATGAACAAAACAATAGTTGAAAGCAAGGAAATAATAAAATATTTTATTATTAACAGAATTAATCCATTTAAAGTTTTGTTAAGAAAAATCTTAGTATGGTTTTAAAAGCTTTGATAAACAATACTACGTGAAGTGGGCTAGGGTTTTCTAGCAAAAGAGTAAAACTAAACTTATTATTTATTAATAAAACATTATCTTAACATAAAAGAAATTTACTAAAAACTTGTCTTAGAAAACAGAATTTAATTATTTAAACTCTGTTAAAAAGAATCTATTACTAAACTAGTGTGTTTTATCAAACTAAACCTAATGGAAAAGGAGTTGTGATTCCTATATTAATAAAGAAACAAACTAAGCAAGTTTATTAACAGTAAGTAAAACACTAAAAGTTTAAGCAACAGAACCTACTAAAAAAATAAAAATAAATCTAATTTAAACTAAATAAAAACTAAATTAACTAAACTATAATAACTAATAGGCAGAATCTGTTTATAGCTAAAACACTAAGCAAATATATCCTAAAAATCCTCAAACTAAGCAATCTGATAGTCCTAACTAATACCAATAAGTAGCAAAAAGATTCATATCAAAATCTATTTTCAAACTCTAGTTATTCAGATTTGAGTGATTTGAGCAAATTTGATTAAACTCAAATTTTAGAGTTCAAATTTAAAATCTAAAACTACAGGGTGAAACTACATGAAATTAGGAACCTAATGCAAAAAGAATTAGCTCAAAACACTAAACATATTAAAAGATATAAGCAAACCAATTTTAAAAAGTTTTTGTTACCTAAACAAAATCAGAAAAGAAAACTAACAATCCATCGGCCAGGGGGCTACGTGGCAACTTGTGAGTGGCTAAGGGGGGTTGTGCGAGCGGGCGCTACGGGCGGTCGACCGATCAAAAGAGGATACCAGTTTAGGACTTAAGTCTTCTAATCTTAGCCGTAGGATCTAGATCGGATGGATGGGGGGCTCACCGTGCAAGTGGTCGCCGACGACGGGGTCTCCGGCAAGTCCGAAGCGGTGAGATCGTCGGGGAGGCGCTCCGGTGGTCGAGGGCGACGTCGGAAGACTCCAAATGACGGCGGCGGGGCTCCGGCGACGGGTGGTGGCGTGGGAGAGGCGCGGGGTGGAGGGAGGCGACGGCCACGAGCAGCGGGATGTTCGGTGGGGGATCCGAACTCCGGCGAGGGTGTTTGCGGCGGTCTGGCGAGGGAGAGAGGGGGATTTGGGGGGAAATGGGGCGCGGTGAGTGGCCGCTACTTATAGGGCCGGTGAGGGGGTCGGGGAAGGTAGGAGGAGAGAGATCCGGAGAGGGGAGGGATCTCCGGCGAGTGCTCGGGCGCGAGGTAGGCAGTGACCGCGCGACGCCAACGTTCGGTCGGGGCGGGTCCCGCTGTCAGTGAGAGGGGGAGCGGTTTGTGGGCGTCGGTCGGCCGAATATTAGGCAAGTCGGGGACGGGCTTTAATGTAGAGCTTTAAAGCTTTCCTTTTTTCAATATAACAGCGAAATCAAATGTTTTGAATGCAAATAATATAGTTCCAAATATAGGAGTATTATATATCAAAATTATCAGAATAAAAAATTCCATTTAATGAACATTTTTATTCTGGTATTTGAATACTTTGAAAAAAATATTATTTTCAGAAATTGCCTATTTGGTTTTAAAACCATTATGCATATATTTTTCAAAGACTCCCTGGTTCTTATTGTTCAAATATATCACCAAGATGACCCTGGTGTGGAGTGTCATGTTACTCCCCTCTTATTCTGAACTTTTTCCAAGGTTTTCAAATAGGTGAAAGCAACACATTGAAAATAGAAAGGGACTTTCAGAAAGTCAGAAGAAGCATTTCAACTATTTCATACATTCAAGCAATGATGATGGTGATGCATAGCTATATTTCATAACATTCCAAAATGAAATTTTGGGATGTTACAATATACCCCTTCACCACCACCCACTCGAAAGAGAAGCACTCAGAACTATTCCACACTTGCCCTATCCAGTTTTCTGAGAGAGAACCACCTACCCTTGTGTTGAGGTCAAGATCTTCCACTCCAATCATATGGATCTTGATATCTAGCCTCCCCAAGTAGCTTTCCACCAATCCCATCTCTTCCACCATGCCAAATTTGTGAGAGAGTGATTGGGTGCTGAGGAGTCTATCATCTTGAAGCACAAGAGCAAGGAGTTCATCGTCATTACCGAGCCTATTACCTTTTGGAGGGTGGTGCCTCCTAGGTTGGTTAGGTGTCGCTTGGGAACCTCCTACTTCGTGTTGTGGAGTGAACCAAGAAGTTTGTAAGGGCAAGGAGATCGCCTACTTCATGAAGATCTACCCATAGTGAGGCTAGTCCTTCGTGGACGGAAGCCGTTATGGAATAGTGAAGGTTGCTACTTCGTGGACCCTTTTGGGTGGAGCCCTCCGTGGACTCTCGTGACCATTACCCTTCGTTGGTTGAAGACTCCATAAACGTGGATGTACGATAATGCCACCTATCGGAACCACGGGAAAATCCATGCGTCTCTAGCTGCGTTTGATCTACCTATCTCAACAATTTACTTCATATGCAATGTCCTTACTTTCCGCTGCTATATTTGTTAACATCCATGTGTAGGTGTGTTAGACTTGCTAGCTTTGCTAAAACTGTTAAAATCTGTCAACCAATTAACTTGGGAAAGGTTAGGTTTTAAATTCCTGCTAGTAGTCTATTCACCCCCTCTAGACACTCTTCTAGTGATCCCTCAACGAGTAATCAATGGTGAATATCTCCATGTTGATCGTATCTTCTATACGACTCATGTTTGACCTTTCGGTCTCCCGTGTTCTGAGGCCATGTCTGTACATGCTAGGCTCGTCAAGTTAACCTAAGTGTATTGCGTGTGTAAATCTTACTTACACCCGTTGTATGCGAACATCAGAACCTATCACACCCGATCATCACGTGGTGCTTCGGAACAACGAACCTTAGCAATGGTGCACAGTTAGGGGGAACACATTTCTTGAAATTTTAGTGAGATATCATCTTATTTAAGCTACCGTCATTCTAAGCAAATAAGATGTCAAACATGATAAACATCACATGCAATCATATAGTGACATGATATGGCCAATATCATCTTGCTCCTTTGATCTCCATCTTCGGGGCACCATGATCATCATTGTCACCGGCATGACACCATGATCTCCATCATCATAATCTCCATCATCGTGTCTTCATGAAGTTGTCTCGCCAACTATTACTTCTACTACTATGGCTAACGGTTAGCAATAAAGTAAAGTAATTACATGGCGTTTTTGATTGACACACAGGTCATACAATAAATTAAGACAACTCCTATGGCTCCTGCCAGTTGTCATGCTCATCGACATGCAAGTCGTGAATCCTATTACAAGAACATGATAAATCTCATACATCACATATATCACATCACATCCTTTGGCCATATCACATCACACGACATGCTTCAAGAAGAAGTTAGACGTCCTCTAATTGTTGCAAGTTTTTACATGGCTGCTATAGGTTTCTAGCAAGAACGTTTCTTACCTATGCAAAAACTACAACATGATACGCCAATTGCTATTTACCCTTCATAAGGACCCTCTTCAATGAATCAGATCTGACTAAAGTGGGAGAGACAAACACCCGCTAGCCACCTTATGCAACAAGTGCATGTCAGGCGGTGGAACCAGTCTCACGTAAGTGTACGTGTAAAGTTGGTCCGGCCGCTTCATCTCACAATGCCTCCGAATCAAGGTAAGACTAGTAACGGCAAGCAAATTGACCAAATCATCGCCCACAACTACTTGTGTTCTACTCATGCATAGAATCTACGCATAGACCTAGCTCATGATGCCACTATTGGGGATCGTAGTAGTAATTCAAATTTTTCCTATGTATCACCAAGATCAATCTATGTGAAACCAGCAACGAGTAAGGGTTTTGAGCATCTTCATACCTTTGAAGATTGCTAAGTGGAAGTGTTACTATGAACGCGGTTGGTGGAGTCATACTCGCAGCGATTCAGATCACGGTGGATTCCGATCTAAGCACCGAACAACGGTGCCTCTGCATTCAACACACGTGCAACCCGGTGACGTCTCCTACGCCTTGATCCAGCAAGGAGGAAGGAGAGGTTGGGGAAGACAACTCCAACAGTAGCACGACGGCGTGGTGGTGGTGGATCAGCGTGGTACTCCGACAGGGCTTCGCCAAGCACTACGGAGGACGAGGAGGTGGAGAGGTAGGGCTGCGCCGAGAGACAGAGAGAGAGAGAGAGATCTATGTTGGTAGCCCCAAAAACCCTCACTATATATAGGAGGAGGGGAGGAGGGTTCTCGCCCTATAGGGTTCCCACCCTAGGGGGTGTGGCTTCCCTAGATGGGGGAGGGCCGGCGGCCAAGAGAGGGAGAGAGGGGGGCACGCCCTAGGGTGGGCCTAGGGCCCATCTGCGCCTAGGATTTGCCCCCTATCCTCCTAGTTGCGCCTTGAGCTGAGGTGGGAGGCGCACCAGCCCACCTAGGGTCTGATTCCCTCCCACTCTTGGCCCATGTAGCCTTCTGCGGCTGGTGGCCCCTCCCAATGGACCCCCGGAACCCTTCCGGTGGTCTCGGTACATTACCGGTGATGCCCGAAACACTTCCGGTGACCAAATCCTCACTTCCTATATATGAATCTTTACCTCCGGACCATTTTAGAACTCCTCATGACGTCTAGGATCTCATCCGGGACTCCTAACAACCTTCGGTAACCACATACACAATTCCCCTATAACCCTAGCGTCATCGAACCTTATGTGTGTAGACCCTACGGGTTCGGGAAGCATGCTGACATGACCGAGACACCTCTCCAGCCAATAACCAATAGCGGGATCTGGATACCCATATTGGCTCCCACGTGTTCCATGATGATCTCATCGGATGAACCACGATGTCGGGGATTCAATTAATCCCGTATACAGTTCCCTTTGTCCATCGGTAGGTTACTTGGCCGAGATTCGATCGTCGGTATCCCTATACCTTGTTCAATCTCGTTACCGGCAAGTTTCTTTACTCATTCTGTAACACATGATCCCGTGACTAACTCCTTAGTCACATTGAGTGCATTATGATGATGTATTACCGAGTGGGCCCAGATATACCTCTCCGTCACATGGAGTGACAAATCCCAGTCTCGATTCGTGCCAACCCAATAGATACTTTCGGGGATACCCGTAGTGTACCTTTATAGCCACCCAGTTATGTTGTGATGTTTGGCACACCCAAAGTATTTCTACGGTATCTGAGAGTTGCACAATCTCATGGTCTAAGGAAATGATACTTGACATTAGAGAAGCTTTAGCAGACGAACTACACGATCTTGTGCTATGCTTAGGATTGGGTCTTGTCCATCACATCATTCTCCTAATGATGTGATCTCGTTATCAACGACATCCAATGTCCATGGTCATGAAACCATGACCATCTATTGATCAATGAGCTAGCCAACTAGAGGCTCACTAGGGACATGTTGTGGTCTATGTATTCACACATGTATTACGGTTTCCGGTTAATACAATTATAGCATGAACAATAGACAATTATCATGAACAAGGAAATATAATAATAATCACTTTATTATTGCCTCTAGAGCATATTTCCAACAATAACACTACTGTCGTCCTAAGCATAATAAGATGCATAAAAGGATTAACATCACATGCAAATCGTAAGTGACATGATATGGCCATGATCTTGTGCTTTTGTTCTCCATCCTTAAAGCATCGGCAAGATCTCCATCATCACCGGCATGACACAATGATCTCCATCAGCATGTCGCCATCAGGTTTGTCGCGCCCACCATGATTCTACTACTATTGCTACCCCTTAGCGATAAAGTAAAGCATTACATAGCGCTTAATGATTGACACGCAGGTCATACAATAATTAAAGACAACCCCATGGCTCCTGCCGGTTGCCGTACTCATCGACATGCAAGTTATGATATTCTATACAAAACATGATCATCTCATACATCACATATATCCCATCATGTAATTGGCCATATCATATCACAACATACCCTGCAAGAACAAGTTAGACGTCCTCTAATTGTTGTTGCATGTTTTACGTGGCTGCTATAGGTATCTAGCAAGAACGATTCTTACCAATGCAAAACCACAAGGGTGATACACAAATTGCTTTTCAACATTCTCAAGGACCGCCTTTGTCAAATCCGATGAAACTAAAGTAGGAGAGATAGACACCCGCCAACCATCTTTATACAACAAAGTAACATGTCAGTCGATGGAACCAGTCTCTCGTAAGCGTACGAGTAAGGTTGGTCTGAGCCGCTTCATCCCACAATACCACTGAATCAAGAAAATACCAAGGGAGGAAGCAATCTGAGAATCAACACCCAGAAACTCTTTTGTGTTCTACTTGTGATCTCATATACGCATATACCTAGCTCTAATACCACTGTTGGGGAACGTCGCATGGACACGCAAGATCTATCCATGGTGATGAGCATCTATGAGAGGGAGAGTGGATCCACATACCCTTGTAGATTGCTAAGCGAGAAGCATTAAGAAACATGGTTCATGTAGTCGAACGTCTTCGCGATATAAATGGCTAGCCGTCCTGCGATCCGATCACGATGTGTCCCCGATACAATCACGGTCCTTCCGATCTAGCGCCGAACGAACAGCACCTCCGCGATCATCAGACATACAACTTGATGACGGTCTCCACCTCCTTGATCCAGCAAGCGAGGGTGGAGAGGTAGATCTCCAGTAGCACCATGGCATGGTGACAGTGGTGGTGGAACTATTCCGGCAGGGCTTCGCCTAAGAACCGCCGAATCTAGAGGGAGACGATCTAGTGGGGAGAGACGGCTGCACCATGGATTGTGGGTGGGTACCACTTCCCTCTCTCCCCTCCAATATATATAGGAGGGAGGGGAGGGGCCGGCTCCCCTAGGGTTTCCCCTAGGAGTCGGCCGAACGAGGAGGTGGAGGAGTCCACCTCCAATCCTACTCCAAGTAGGATTCCAATCCTACTTGGAAACCCTGCCCCACTTGGGTTTTCCCCTTTGCCCCCCACCTTAACCGCATGGGCCCTTAGGGGCTGTCTTGCCTAGTGCACTAAAGGCTGGTGCGCCACTCATAAGGCCCATGTGGCCTCCCGGCATGGGTGACCCCTCCCAATGGCCTCCCAGCACCCTCGGTACACTACCGGAAATACCCAAAACTTTTTCGGTGACCAAAACGGGACTTCCTATATATCAATATTTACCTCCGGACCATTCCGGAGCTCCTTGTCACGTACAAGGTCTTATCTGGGACTCCAAACAACCTTTGGTCACCACCATGCATAACTCAATACTACCGAAACGTCATCGAACGTTAAGTGTGCAGACTTTGCGGGTTCGAGAACTATGCAGACATGATCGAGACACCTCTACAGTCAATAACCAATAGCGGGACCTAGATGCCCATATTGGTTCCCACATATTCTACCAAGATCGTTATCGATTGAACCTCTGTCAAGCATTCAGTTAATCCCGTATGTTGTTCCCTTTGTTCTTCGGTATGTTACTTGCCCGAGATTCGATCGTCGGTATCACTATATCTAGTTCAATCTCGTTACCGACAAGTCTATTTACTCGTTCCGTAATACAAGATATCGTGGCTAACTCTGTTGTCACTTTGCTTGCAAGGTTCATTGTGATGTTGTATTACTGACTGGGCCCTGAGATACCTTTCCGTCACACGGAGTAACAAATCCTAGTCTTGATCGATGCCCACTCAACACACACCCTCGGAGATACCTTTAGAGCACCTTTATAGTCACCCAGTTACGTTGCGACCTTTGATACACACAAGGTACTCCTCCGGTGTTAGTGAGTTGCATGATCTCATGGTCATAGGAATAGATACTTGACATGGAGAAAACTAAAGCAATAAACTAACACGATCATATGCTATGTTTATAGTTTGGGTCTTGTCCATCACATCATTCTCCTAATGATGTGATCCTATTATCGAATGACATCTCATGTCTATGGCTAGGAAATCGTGACTATCTTTGATCAACGAGCTAGTCTATTAGAGGCATACTATGGACATAGTGTTGTCTATGTACCCACACATGTATCTGAGTTTCCAATCAATACAATTATAGCATGGATAATAAAAAATTATCATGAACATGGAAATAATAATAACTAATTTATTATTGCCTCTAGGGCATATTTCGAACATGCTCATGGTCTCGGCCTCATTTCACTTGGAACGAAACCTTTGGGGGATTCCTTGGGAACCTGCGTATGTCCTTGCCTCCTTAGCACGAAAGAGGAAACTGTCCTCCTCCTACGCCCGCTGGCACCCGCGTGGCTTTGCCGTCAGAACCCACCTCATCCCGTCCTCGGGAGGTTGGGCATTTGCATAGGAATCTCCGCTCCTCGGGAGGCAGCCTGGGGGGATGTCACTCTCCGGAGGTCTTGATGTTGTCCTCCCTGCGAGGCGGGGGGCTTTCACGAGGGTCTTGACATGAGGAACTTGTCACTGGGTCGTGCCGAGCCATCGCGGTGGGCCACATGCTTGGCCACACGTAGGCAGGTCTGGGTACCCCCAGTCCCAGAACGCCGACAGTAGCCCCCGGGCCCTAGGCGTGCCGACCCTGGCTTCGAGTCATAAGCGAGGAGCAAAGGGTGAAGCGCTGCGGGACACCAATCACCTAGGGCCTGGCACGGGGTGCCCGGTAGGTCGCTAGACCCCTCCTTCTCCATGTGGTCTCGGGAACCACCCTGAGTTGGGTCCATTCATAGCCTGCGCACTGCATTGGTCATCATTGCTCCTTCTCGATTGTCGTCACCTTCTTGCCATTCTGTCACCTCGGTCCCATGCTGATGTGACCTCCCATGGGAACTGAGGCAATGCGAGGCAGAGCCGCCCTCGACTTGAGTATGGTACATGGCACCCGAGGGGCTCACGTCGCCTCCGCTTCCCATGATGCCTCGTGTACTACGGTTGCGCCTATAAACCTGCCTCGCCCCGAGGGTAGTTCCATCCTTGCTTGCCTTCTTGTGTGTCTCTTTCCATTGCTGCCCATCTGCTTCGTTGGAAAGCCGCCTTCTTCCCCCTTTCTTCCTTTGATGGCGTCCAGGGAAAGTGCTGCCGGCACTGGAGCACGAGCGGGGTCCTCTATGCTGCCACCACCTTCGGGGAGCGGCTGTGGCAAAGCTTCCAAACCGGTGCAGGCGTGTCGGCGCTGGGCCGCCATCAACGAGTAAGTGCGCCAGCGCCTTTGTTCTTCTTGTGCATCCCGTCTGTCTTGTCGAGTCTAATGGTCGATCTTTGACAGGCGCCCACGCCCAAAAGGCGCATGCTTGACGCGCTCCAGGGCAAGGTGGACGCCCTCAAGACCCACTTACTAGACACCGAAGTCGCGCTTCAGGCCGCGCTGCGGGGTAAGGAGGATGCCAAGGCAGAGCTGGCATCTCTAAAGGCCCGGGTCGAGGAGGCCACGAACACCGTCCAGGCGGCCAAGGATGACATGGCGCACGCAAAGATGATGAAGCATAGTGCGCCAAACAGTACCTGGACATTACCCACCGTGCAGACATCACAGTCCATCGATTCGTTAGGGAGGCCCCCATGTTGCCGTGTGCACACGGCGATGGGGGTTACCTCATCTTCTTCCATAAGATGGTGGAGGCGCTTGAGTCCGGCATCTCCTAGGTGGATGAGGAGGTCGAGTCCAGCGCGCGTGATCTCATGGTCAATGTGATGACACGCGTCTTCTACAACCTGCGCCTCCACGCCCCCGCGTTTGACCTGTCCCGCGCGATGGAGCTGGTGCCTAAGGTGCTCCGGAGGCCCCTCAGGGACGAGGTGCGGGAGCATGTAGACTCCCTGATCGAGCGGTTCGCCCCGGGGGTGTCGTTCGAGGGGGTGACAGCTTCGGCGACGACCCCTCCAGGAGCCACGACAGAGACAACGCTTCTTCTGCCTAAGCTTCTTTTCTTCTATCCCTGTTGCATCATGAACCATTTTGGCCCCCTGTGGGGTGTTAAACGTTTGTATGACACCTTGCTTTTGCGTAGTAGTAGTTTGTTGCATCTTGAATATCCTTGCTTCCTTCACGCGATTCTTGATTTTCTTGGTGCACCTCCTACAGCGATCGGCTTCTGAGGTTCTTGCTCCCAGTGCACGACGGAGGCATCAGGGCGGCAGCCCCCATGCGCTTCCTTGTGCCCGTGCTCTCCTTGCTGGGCCGCTGTTGTGCCATGGGTCCTCCTTAGGGGGGCCCCTCTAGGGATGCCGCATGGCTTCTTGACGGCTGCTTCTCACTCGATCCTCCCAAGGCTGGTGTCCTCATGACGGTCTCGTTTGTGAAGCTGAGGCCACACCAGTGACCGGCTCTTGGGGCGGCGCCATGGGAGCCTATCGCCACAACTTTCCGTGTTGCTTTCCCTTCCTATGGCGTCCGAGCCTGTCTTGTGAGAGCAGTGGGAGGGAGCGCATATTTTAGACTCAATAGTTGAGGTTGCGAGAGATCTTGAGGCATGGTGCTAGGGGTGTATGCCATGGGCACACCGGCGGCCAGCGCCAGGAGGAGCGTTCCTCGCGAGACCTGCTCCGCGGGGCCTCCGAACGAAGGTCCTACAAGGAAGTCATCTCATGTCAACGTTATGCGCACGCCCGCCTGCATTTGGGCGTCCCTACATGCATCCGGGTGTTACGAGAGAAGGTCGGGCCTCAAGGCCCTAGAGGAGCGATGTGTGAGCAATATTCCCATGAGACGGAGTTCGGTCTCCGAACTTATAGTGCTATTAGGACGGATCTGAGCACCGATTCCATGCTTCGACCAGGGGTGCGGCCCCCGTATGTGTTTGCCTTCTCCCCAGCATGGAGCATGGGGTCCTCCACTGGGCGTGGGCAGGATCCCTTCCGTCTGCGGCCACAACACGGCTCGTCGTGGGCTTCCACTTTGGGGGGAGCGTGTACATCCCCTAATTCATTATTAATTGAGAGTGTCACGGCGGTGATAAGTGGATGGTCACCCCAGGCGCAAGGCTTAGGAGTTCCTAACCCGGTCTTCAGATGCTTCTGCATATTTCGGCACGGGAGCAGCCTATAGACGAACACCTTCATACACCGTGTGGCCACAAAGGTGTTGTTGCATGCCCTTACGGTCCAAACATGGATGTTGTGTCACGCCCCGCGCGTCCGTAAGGGCACGTCTGCGGGGGAGCCGTTGTTCACTAGTTAGATGTTCAGCGTCCGCGTGCCCCTACGACCCAAACATGAGCATCGTGTCATGCCCCGCGTGCCCGTAGGGGCATGTCTGCATGGGGCAAGTCATTGTTAATACCTTAGGCATGAAGCTTAGGAGCTCCTACTCTAGTCTTCGGATGCTCCCGCACATTTCGGTGCGGGAGCGGCCCGTGTGCGAGCGCCATAGCACATCGCATGGCCACAGGAGTGCTATTGCGTGCCCTTATGGAACAAACATGGATGCTGTGTCGCGCCCCGTGCGTTCGTAAGGGCACGTCTGGGGGAGCCTCTGTTTTACCGTCATGTGTTCAACGGCTGTGTGCCCCTATGACCCAAACATGAGCGCTGTTTCATGCCCCACGCATCCGTAGGGGCACATCTACATGGGACAAGTCGTTCGTGGGCTGAGCCGTCTTCCGTTCCTCGACCCGCGACGGTTCAGAGGGGGCATGGCATTAAGGTAGATAACCAACACGGGTGGCCAGCCCGTGGGTCAGAGCTCGGGTGCCTAGATTTTTTGACGATTCACTGCAGGGACGGATCCTGCATAGACGTCATGCCCAGGCCCGTGCGAAACCATTGCGTGGCGATTGGGGGCGCGCCATCCCCCGGTAGCGGTGATGTACCAGAGCCCGAGGCTTAGACAACAATATCATCTCAGGTGGGGGTTAGCCAAATCCATTATGTATTCAAAGGGCACCCTCTGAGGGCGATACAAAATACAGAGAATTGCTTGGAAGGGGCAGCCCCAAAGGTCACCTGGCGGTCGTGCCACTGCTGAAGTTGCTGACTGCTTGCCGGCACACGCCCCGGGGGTTCACCTTGTGTGTGAGGGGTTCGGATGGCTTCCTCGTGCCTTGAGGACCCGTTGTGCCCTGGCACCTCGTGGGGCTCATGAGACCTGCGTTATCCGCTGCCCATCACCCTTAGGAGTGTTGGACTCTCATGCGGGCGTCGGCCATGGGAGCGACAGTGTGGAGGAACTGAGCGGCACTAGGCGCCATGGCCCACTGGCGCTGCCTAGGGAGCACTAGGGGCCCTACGCTCGACACGAACTCGGCGGGCGTCGGCCATGGGAGCGACAGTGCGGAGACGTGGTCGAACCAGAGAAGATTTCGACATGCCCCTACCTGGCACGCCAAATGTCAGAATCGGGGCTCCGCAAAACCCTATAAGGTTCAAACTCTGGGGCATGTGCGAGGATCTTAACTGGCTCAAAATATCAAGCTTGTCACCCCATGGCCTAGCTATGACGAGCAAGTGCAAGTGAGGAAGAAAGTGGACTCGGAGATTTACCCTGGTTTGGGCCACCTTGCAGTGTAAAACCCTACTCCTGCATTGTGGTGGATTAGCCTCACAAGGAGGCTAAAGATGAACTAGTAAAGTGGCAGGGTGGCCTCGCGAGGACCCTTGGTGGTGATGAACTAGCTCTACTCCACCCATCTTCTACGATGGGAGCTGGTGGCTATTTATAGGGGTCACAGCCCTCTTCCCTCATTGCATAGGCAGGAAGGAATCCACAACAGCCAAATTTGAAAGGGGACATGAGGTACATCTTATCCTGACTAAAGGCGGTATTCATCTGCAAAGCTTCATGGGGTGACGCAGTGGTGGGCTCGGTGATGACATCCGTCCTACCGTTCTCGTGGTCTCGACCTCATTGCATAGGGAAGGAAACCTTTGGGGGATTCCTTGGGAACCCACGTATGTCCTTGTCTCCTTAGCTTGAAAGAGGAAACTGCCCATCTCCTGCGCCCGTTAGCGCCCGCCTAGCTTCGCCGTCAAAAC
This sequence comes from Hordeum marinum, assembly GCA_022496015.1. Taxonomy (NCBI): domain Eukaryota; kingdom Viridiplantae; phylum Streptophyta; class Magnoliopsida; order Poales; family Poaceae; genus Hordeum; species Hordeum marinum. The sequence goes on along the minus strand of CM039674.1, from coordinate 258,770,611 downwards.
CCATGTCATCCCATCCTTGGGAGGTTGGGCATTTGCATAGGAATCTCCGCTCCTCGGGAGGCATCCTGGGGGGATGCCACTCTCCAGAGGTCTTGACATTGTCCTTCCCATGAGGGGGGGGGGGGCTCTCACGAGGGTCTTGACTTGAAGAACTTGTCGTTGGGTCATGCCGAGCCATCACAGTGGGCCACACGCTTGGCCGCAGGCAGGAAGGTCTGGGTACCCCCAGTCCCAAAATGCCGACAGAGCCGTTGGATGGTCCATGACGGGTGGACCGTCCAACCCGGGTGGGGCCATCTTCATTGAGTGGTGGCATATCTGGGCATGGGCAGCCCGGCCTGGACGTCTCGAGCCGACTGAAATGTCTCCAACATATCTATATTTGTGATTGTTCCATGCTATTATATTACCAATCTAGGATACTTTATATGCAATTATATGCTATTTATATCAATTTTGGTAACTAACCTATTAACCCAATGCTAAGTGCCAGTTGCTTGTTTTTCCCTGTTTTTGTTTTTCGGGAAATCTGTACCAAAGAAAGTCCAAATGCTACAAAACTTTTTGACAATTTTTTGTGGACAAAAGAGACCCAGAAAGCTTTGGGAGGAATCAGGAAGTGGGACGAAGAGACAACAAGGAAATAGGACGTGTCCAGGGGGTAGACGCGTCGTGATGCCTTGTGGGCCCCTCGTGGCTCTGTCTGACCTAATTCCACCTTCATTAATTCTCTAAAACCAGCAAACCAACAGATAGCCACCCGAAACACTTTTTAGCCGGGCCGAGCCTGGAAATTGAGCCTAACGAGCAGATTGGGTCGGGCTTGCAAAAAAGCAAATTTTAGCCGTCGTCAGGCCGGGCCGATCGTGTTGAAAATATGCCTTGGAGGCAATAATAAATTGGTTTCTATCATATTTCCTTGTTCATGATAAGTGTTTTTATTCATGCTAGAACTTTATTGACCGGAAACTTAAATATATGTGTGTATATATAAACAACACCGTGTCCCTAGTGAGCCTCCACTAGGCTAGATCGTTGATCAAAGTGGTTAAGGTTTCCTAAGCATAGACACGAGTTGTCATTTGATAACAGGATCAGGTCATTATGAGAATGATGTGATAGACAAGACCCAACTGTTAAGAAGGTAAATTCTATTGAAGAAATCGCTACTTTGAGTGATAAGTTGGATTCTTTTATGAATATGTTTGCAAATAAGAATGCTCAAATTAATACTAATTATCTCCCACTATCTACTTTGATTGAGAAAAATAATGATGCTATTTATGTGAACATTGTCTCTAGAAATAATTTCAATAACGATGCTTATAGAGGTAATTTCAATCCTAGACCGTATCTTGGAAATTCCTCTAAGAATTATGGAAATTCTTATGGTAATCCTTTGGTAATTATTCCAATAATAATAATAGCATACCCTATGATCTTGAGAATACAATTAAATAATTTATTAGTTCTCAAAAGACTTTCAATACTATGGTAGAAGAAAAACTACATGAAGTTGACGATATGGCTAGAAACATGGATAGGATGGCCCATGATGTGGAAACTCTTAAAAGTAAAACTTTGCGCCCCATGCATGATATAAATGAGTCTATTAGATCCATCCAAATACCTATTAATGAAAGTAAGGAGAGAACCGCTAGGTTGAGAGCTAAGCAAGAATTCCTAGAAAAGAAAATCCTCCTGATTTCTATCGTAATTATGATGAAGATGTTAAAATCATTGGTGTTTCTCCTATTGAATCTTTACTTGCTAATCTTAAAATTGATGATAAATGGACTGGAGACGAGTCAACTTTAGCTAGAAGGCATTCCGTTTGTTCGGAGGGTGATTATCTTATAGATAATAATGAAAAAGTGGGTTTGGAGAGGTCAAAACTTTAGATACTGACACATCCACTACTTTGGATTACAAGGACTTTAATTATGAAAGTTTTTCTTTGGTTGAATGTATTTCCTTGTTGAAATCCATGATTATATCTATTGGTGAACGTTGCATGTGAAACAAAAAAATTCCTACGCACACGCAAGATCTATCCATGGTGATGAGCATCTATGAGGGGGAGAGTGGATCTACATACCCTTGTAGATCGCTAAGCAGGAAGCGTTACGAAACACGGCTGATGTAATCGAACGTCTTGGCGATCCAAATCGCCGAGCGTTCTGCGATCCAATCATGATCCGTCCCGATCTAGCGCCGAAGGGATGGCACCTCCGCGTTCAGCACGCGTACAGCTCGATGACGATCTCTGCCTTCTTGATCCAGCAAGAGGGAGTAGCGAGGTAGATGAGTTCTCCGACAGCGCAACTACATGGCAGTGATGGTGGTGGAACTATTCCAGTAGGGCTTCGCCTAAGAACCGCTGAAACGATCTAGAGGAGAAACTACGATCTAGAAGAGAGGGTAGCACGTGGCTGATTTCTAGGTTGAAAAACCCTCAATACCTCTAGTATATATAGGAGGAGGGAGGGAGGAGGCTTTTCCCCCAAGGGGCCAACACTAGCTTCGGCCGAAGTGGAGCGGAGGAGTCCTCCTCCAATCCTATTAGGATTAGGACTCCTTCTCTCCCACTTGGGCCTCCTTTCCACCTTGGGTTTCTCCATCCAGCCGCATGGGCTCCTAGTGGGGCTTCGGCCAGCCTACTAGGGGCTGGTTTACCTCCTCACACAGCCCATGTAGCCACTTGGGTCGAAACACCCCTCCCGATGGTCCCTCGGCACCCTCCTGGCACTCCCGGTACACTACCGATGAGCCCGAAACTTTTCCGGTGACCAAAACAGGACTTCCTATATGTCAATCTCTACCTCTGGACCAATCCTGAGCTCCTCGCAATGTTTGGGATCTTATCTGGGACTCTAAACAACCATTGCTCACCACCATGCATAACTCAATACTACCAAAACGTCATCGGATGCTAAGTGTACAGAACCTGCGGGGTCGAGAACTATGCAGACATGACCGAGACACCTCTACGGTCAATAACCAATAGCGGGACTAGATGCCCATATTGTTTCCCACATATTCTGTGAAGATCTTTATCAGTTGAACCTCTATGTCAAGGATTCAGTTAATCCCGTATGATGTTCCCTTTGTTCTTCGGTATGTTACTTGCCTGACATTCGATCGTCGGTATCTCTATACCTAGTTCAATCTCATTACATGCAAGTCTCTTTACTCGTTCCGTAACAAAAGATCACATGGCTAACTCTTTAGTCACTTTGCTTGCAAGTCTCATTGTGATGTTGTATTAGCGAGTGGGCCCTGAGATACCTCTCCGTCACACGAAGTAACAGATCCCAGTCTTGATCCATGCCCACTCAACACACCCTCGGAGATACCTGTAGAGCACCTTTACAGTCACCCAATTATGTTGCGATTTTTGATACACACAAGGTTCTCCTCTGGTCTCAGTGAGTTGCATGATCTCATGGTCATAGGAACAAATACTTGACCTGCAGAAAACTATAACAATAAATTGACACTATCATATGCTATGTTTATAGTTTGGGTCTTGTCCACCACATCATTCTCCCAATGATGTGATCCCGTTATCAAATGACATCTCATGTCAATGGCTAGGAAACATTGACCATATTTGATCAACAACCTAGTCTACTAGAGGCATACTAGGGACAAAGTGTTGTCTATGTACCCACACATGTATCTGAGTTTTGAGTAAATACCATTATAGCATGGATAATAAACGATTATCATGAACAAGGAAATATAATAATAACCATTTTATTATTGCCTCTAGGGTATATTTCCAACAGTCTCCCACTTGCACTAGAGTCAATAATCTAGCTCACATCACTATGTGATTTATATTGTAATGAATCGAACACCCATACAGTTCTCGTGTTCATCATGTTTAGCCCTTGGAAGAGGTTTAGTCAACGGGTCTGCAACATTCAGATCCATGTGCACTTTGCAAATATTTATGTCCTCCTCCTTGATGTACTCGCTGATGGAATTGAAGCGTCACTTTATGTGTCTGGTCCTGTTGTGAAACCTTGGTTCCTTGGCTAGGGCAATGGCACCAGTGTTATCACAGAATAGATCCATTGGATTTAGTGCACCGGGCACTATTCCAAGATCTGTCATGAACTCCTTCATCTAGACACCTTCCTTCGCTGCCTCCGAGGCTGTGATGTACTCCGCTTCGCATGTAGAATCGGCTACCACGCTCTGCTTGGAACTACACCAGCTTACCGCTCCCCCATTAAGAATAAATACGTATCCGATTTGTGACTTAGGGTCATCCGGATCAGTGTCAAAGGTTGCATCGACATAACCCTTTACGACGAGCTCTTGATCACCTCCATAAACGAGAAACATTTCCTTAGTCCTTTTCAGCTACTTAAGGATATTCTTGACCGCCATCCAGTGCTCCATTCCTGGATCACTTTGAAACGTTCCATCCATACTTATGGCAAGGCTGACATCAGGTCTTGTGCACAACATTGCATACATGATAGAGCCTATGGCTGAAGCATAGGGGATGTCACTCATCTTCTCTCTATCTCTTCTGCAGTTACTGGGCATTGAGTCTTACTCAAGTTCACACCCAGTAACATAGGCAAGAACCCCTTCTTGGACTGATCCATTTTGAACTTCTTCAAAACTTTATCAAGGTATATGCTCTATGAAAGTCCTATTAAGCGTCGCAATCTATCTCTATAGATCTTGATGCCTAATATGAAAGCAGCTTCTCCTGGGTCCTTCATTGAAAAACTCTTGTTCAAATATTCCTTCACGCTTTCCAGCATTTCTATATTGTTCCCAATCAGCAATATGTCATCCACATATAATATTAGAAATGCTATAGAGCTCCCACTCACTTTCTTGTAAATACAAGCTTCTTCGTAAACTTGTATAAACCCGAACGCTTTGATCACCTCATCAAAGCGTAGATTCCAACTCCGAGATGCTTGCACCAGTCCATAAATGGATCGTTGGAGTTTGCAAACTTTGTCAGGATTGTCTAGATCGACAAAACCTTCCAGTTGTATCATATACAACTCTTCCTTAAGGAAACCGTTAAGGAACGCTGTTTTGACATCCATCTGCCAAAATTCATAGTCGAAATATGCAGCTATTGCTAACATGATTCTGTCAGACTTAAGCATCGCTACAGGTGAGGAGGTCTCATCATAGTCAACTCCTTGAACTTGTGAAAAAACCTTTGCCACAAGTCGAGCTTTATAGATGGTGATAGTACCGTCCGCGTCCGTCTTCCTCTGAAAGATCCATTTGTTCAGAATGGCCTTTCGCCCTTCAGGTAATACTTCCAAAGTCCATACATTGTTTTCATACATGGATCCCACCTCGGATTTCATGGCCTCTAACCATTTCTCGGAATCCAGGCCCATCATCAATTCTCCATAGCTCATAGGTTCATCGTTTTCTAACAACATGACCTCCAAAACAAGGTTGCCGTACCACTCAGGAGCAGTACGCGCCCTTGTCGACCTATGAGGTTCAATAGTAACTTGATCCGAAGCTTCATGATCATCATCATTAACTTCCTCTTCAACTGCTGTAGGCTTCACAAAAACATCTTTGTGCGCTGCACTACTCTCTGGTTGAATCAAAGGTTCAACAACCTCATCAAGTTCTATCTTCCTCCCACTCAATTCTTACGAGAGAAACTCTTTCTCAAGAAATGTTCTGTTTTTAGCGACAAACACTTTGCCTTCGGATCTGAGATAGAAGGTATACCCAACTGTCTCTTTTCGGTATCCTATGAAGACGCATTTCTCTGCTTTGGGTTCCAGCTTTTAAGGTTGAAGCTTTTTGACATAAGCATCACATCCCCAAATTTTAAGGAACGACAACTTTGGCTTCTTGAAAAACAATAGTTCATATGGCGTCGTCTCAACGGATTTCGATGGTGCCCTATTTAAAGTGAATGCAGCTATCTCTAATGCATAACCTTAAAACGATAGTGGCAAATTGGCAAGAGGCATCATAGAACGCTCCATATCCAATAAGGTTCGATTACGACGTTCGGACACACCATTATGCTCTGGTGTTCTAGGCGGTGTCAATTGTGAAACAATTCCACACTGTCTTAAGTGACTGCCAACCTCATAACTCACATATTCACTTCCTCGATTAGATCGTAGGAATTTAATCTTCTTGTTACGATGATTCTCAACTTCACTCTGAAATTGCTTGAACTTTTCAAACATTTCAGAGTTGTGTTTCATTAAGTAAACATACCCATATCTACTTAAGTCATCAGTGAAAGGTGAGAAAATAACGATATCCACCACGCGCTTCAATGCTCATCGGACCACACATATCATTATGTATAATTTCCAACAAGTCACTTGCCCGTTCCATTGTTCCAAAGAAAGGTGTTTTAGTCATCTTGCCCATGAGGCATGGTTCTCATGTGTTAAGTGATTCAAAATCAAGTGACTCCAAAAGTCCATCAGCATGGAGCTTCTTCATGCATTTTACGCCAATATGACCTAAATGACAGCGCCACAAGAAAGTGGTACTATCATTATCGATTCTACATCTTTTGACATCAATGTTATGAACATATGTATCATCACTATCGAGATTCAATATGAATAAACCCCTTAGATTGGGTGCATGAGCATAAAACATATTACTCATATAAATAGAACAACCATTATTATCTGATTTAAATGAGTATCTGTCTCGAAATAAACAAGATCCAGATACAATGTTCATGCTTAACGCAGGCACTAAATAACAGTTATTCCGGTTCATCACTAATCCCGATGGTAATCGAAGAGCGAGCCTGCCGACGGCGATCCCATCAACCTTGGAACCATTTCCCATGTGCATCGTCACTTCTTCCTTTGCTAGCCTTCGTCTATTTCGTAGCTCCTATTTTGTGTTGCAAATGTGAGCAACCGAACCTGTATCAAATACCCGGGCACTACAATAAGAGTTGGTAAGGTACACATCAATAACATGTATATCATATATACCTTGTTTGGTGTTGGCCGCCTTCTTGTCGGCTAGATACTTGGGGTACTTTCGCTTCTAGTGACCAGTTCCCTTGCAATGAAATCACTCACTTTATGGCTTGGGTCCGGCCTTGGGTTTCTTCATGGAAGGGGCAACTGCTTTGCCACTCTTCTTAGAGTTACCCTTCTTGCCCTTGCCATTCTTCTTAAAACTAGTGGTTTTATTGACCATCAACACTTGATGCTCCTTCTGAACCCCAGACTCAGCGACTTTTAACATCGCAAATAGCTCGACGACTGACTTGTTCATCCCGTGCATGTTATAGTTCTACATGAAGCTCTTGTAGCTAGGTGGCAATGATTGAAGAACTCTGTCGGTGATCGGCCTCTTTCGGAAGGGGCATCCCCAATTCAGCCAGACGGGTGGAATACCCAGACATTCTGAGTATGTGTTCACTAAGAGGCCCGTTCTCCTCCATTTTGCAAGCATAAAACTAATCAGAGGTCTCATACCTCTCGATCCGGGCATTCTTCTGAAAGATAAACTTCAACTTCTAGAACATATCATGTGCTCCATGACGTTCAAAATGTCTTTGAAGTACCAGTTCTAAGCCATACAACATTGCACATTGAACTATTGAGTAGTCATCAGAACATGTATGCCAGGCATTCGCAACATCTGCAGACTCACCTGGAGCGGGTGGACCACCAAGCAGTGCATCAAGGACATAAGCCTTCTGGGAAGCCATGAGGATAATCCTTAGACTACGAGTGTCGTCGTCAAAACTGGCGGATCTCGGGTAGGGGACCTCGAACTGTGAGACTAGAACTGATGGTAATAAGAGACGAAGGGGACATAGATTTACCCAGGTTCGGGCCCTCCTATGGAGGTAATACCCTACGTCCTGCTTGAGTGTATTGATGGTATGGGGTTACAGAGTTGATCTACCTCAAGATCAAAGAGCTAACCCTAGATGAGTTGTTCTATATCCCTATAACCTAAAACCCTCTGGCTTATATAGATGCTATGGTATCTAGGGTTTACACATGGTTGGTTACACGCTGAAGAGATAAACATGTCTATTCGCTACATCAAACGTGGAGCACAAGCTGTACTTCCCAAAGCTTCCATCTTGGAGATAAGATCTTTAATGAATCCTATGTGCGGTAAGTGTCCCACATAGTCCGGCCCATAGAAATAGGTCGGCCTCCCGAGGACCCCTTAATCCAGGACTCCCTCAGTAGCCATCAAACTTGCCTCCAACGCCATGGGTCTCAACTTCAATTTCTTCACACGATCAGAGTCTTTGGCTTGCGAGGTGAGTTCTTCCTACCGAACTTAGTTCAACCTCCGTTGACAAGTAGCTTTCCGCATAGTGGCACGCCACAACACTGTAAATAGGCCGGCCTTGAAGGTCAAACATCAAGGAGTAAAATAATGTAATCCTGATGACCTTTCTGACGAAAGATCACAACCCATCACGACCACCAGACCAGTCACAAATGCTCGATTCAAGGTTCGAGGCTGTTTTAATCAACACGATCTAGCAATGTGCTGATCGTGCCCCATTTTACACGGGATATGTTTAATCACACGCATGTAATGGCTTGCATATCTCAGGAAGCGGAGAGATTCACGGCGTAGCAAGGGGAGACCAAATCGATAAGCCACATAAAAGGGGAAGAAAACACCAAAGCCTATTCATGCTCCCCATTCGCCTTCTCTGCCTTCCATTCCTCCGCGCCTCCGAAGCACAGATCTAGGCCTTCCACCCCCACCTCCAAGCTCATCAATGGCGGGCTCCAATGGCCAGTGGAGGCCTCCACGGTCACTGACCGGGACATCCTTGACCTCAAGAAGGCCGACTACCTCTCCGCTGACATCCCTCACCGTGCATCGGAAGAGGGACAAGTGGTCTCCATTGCCCGGCCGGGCGAAAGGGTGGTATTCCTCCCCCACTTCATCATGGGTTGAGATTCCCACTCCACCCCTTCGTCGGGGGGGTTATGTTTTTCTATGGCCTCGACTTCCACGACCACCCACCAAACTCTTTCATGCACATCTTGTCGTTCATCCTCGTCTAAGAGGCTTTTCTACGAGTCGAGCCGCACTTTGGGCAATGGCTCAAAGTGTTCAACGTCAAGCCGAAGTGTGTTGGGGAGAAGCATGCAGACTGCGGCGGAGCACCCGTTGGGGAGAAGCATGCAGACATCAGCAAGCTCACCCGTGTCGTGTGGCCATCGGGCACCTTCATTGATACCAGCAAAGCATGGCATAAGGAGTGGTTCTACATCACAAAACTACGAGAAGAAGGTCAGATTCTCCCTATAGAATTCAGATCCAGTCCCCCACCAGACTAGCTTCATAGCTCAAAAAGGGCCTTAGCTGGGGACCGAGCAAGGAGGTGAGTGACCTGCAGAAGCGCATCGGCTCCATGATCGAGAAGGACATCAAGCTAACCAATGTGGTCCAGGAGATGCTCCGGAGATGCATCCTCCCCTACCAGCATCGGATACTCCCTTGTGGGCTCGTCAGCTTGACGATGCGCCCACAATCTGGAACCTCTTCTACACTACGCGGGAGAAGCTATGGAAGGCACTCTTCAAGTCATGGGAGAGCTGGCCATCCGAGGAGGAAGACAGGGGCCTGCACGCCATGGTGTATTATCGCCTTGGAGACATGGCTAAGGAAAGCCATTAACATCAGCAGTTCGGTACCTCAGCCTGAAGACTCTAGGTCTGGGCTGTTGGTGGAAATGCTCATGGTGAAGCCATACGAGGCCCCCACGAAGAATGAGAAGAAGAACAAACCAGGCTGGGGTGGCTTTCGCATCAGGGACCAATCAGAGACTGTGTCCGGGGAAACTCATGTCTCCTCGAATCAAGAGGAGCATGAGGAGGAAGAGGAAGAGGATGAGCAGGAGGTAGAGGAGGAGGACGAAGTTGAAGGGGAAGGCAATTCCCCCCATGCCAGAAAGAGGGCAGTGTCATCGGGCGCCTCGGAGGAGGTAACCCCTCCTCCCGAGACACTAAGTCTAATGACTTCGAGCCAGTTCCACAAAGGAACCTCAGGGTCAAGCCCCCCACTCGAAGGTTAGGATCCAAATATCCCCTTGTTCGTCATTAACAGGTTTAAAGTTCATTAACGTGCAGGTGCTTATCAATTTTGCAGCCCCCCCCCCCCGCGTCCTTCCCATCGATCAAATATCGGACGGGGAGACCCCACCCGCCAAACTCGTGGAAAGCGGGAATGCCTCGCATCCCGCCACTCTAGGTGCCGCGAAGGACGCCATGGAGGTGTCATCCCAGCATGCTCCTATGGAGCCGAGCACCAGCGGTGGGGGAGACGACATAATGGCCAAGGCTAATACCTCGGTCACCAAAGACCAGGGGGAGGTACCCTACCCGGATACCGAGGAGGCTAGACGAGCGGCCACTCAGTCCCCTCCGAGGGCATCTCCAGAGCACACCATGCCTTCGAAGGTACTGGTTCAAACCCTGGCCGGTGATCGGGTTATCCGATCTCCACCGGCGCCATCGACCAATGGGTGGCCGGTCATGGAGGAGGCTCTATCGAGCGCCTCCATCTCTGAGGAGCACCGCACCCTTATGGGTGTGGTATTACTGAGCATTCAGTTCGTCGAGAACAAACTGAAGGAGGCCTTTAAGGGTCTCCTGACGGGTTTTCAAGTAAGTCACATGGAAGTCTTATTTGCAAAGTTTTTACTTATTTTTATTATTATATACATGGCAGACCCCAAGCCCTAGGTGAGTTTGAAAAAACTTACCTAGGGGTCAATCATGGATCAAATTCTGGACTATATACAAACTATGTGTCCGGAATGTTAGATTAGCCCCTAATAAGGTTGTACATATGATCGGATTGACTATAGTTCGGGAGTATAGAACCCATGTAACATGTCAACTATATGTGTAATACAGGCTTCGTCATTGGTGGTGGCCATAAATGGCGCCGAACTAGACGAACTAAATTAGAAGCTTAAACGCTCCGAGGATGAAGTTGATTTCCTCAACAGAAGATTCGACGAGGCACAAGGTAGCTCAAAACAAAATCCGAATACCTTTGCCCAAACACTGTCCACGCAGTTTTTCATAGTGTTTAATGTTTAAAAAATTTGGCCAAGGAGGTGGAAAGGCTCAAGGCCGAGCTCCAACAAGCGAAAGACCAAGCGGCCGTCGAGAGGGCGTCGGCCAAAGAAGTGGCGACCGCCCTCTCCGCCCTGTGAGCCACCAGCGACAAGCATGAGGCTCATGTGGTGGAGGTCCAGAAGGAGCTCAAGGACGCCAGCCAGAAGTGCGAGTCCCTTTAGCAGAAGGGCAAGGAGAGTGCGGCCGAACTGTCCACCCTGAAGACCGATCTTCAGAAAGAGTGGGTGGACAGGAGGTTCTATGAGGAGCAGGTCCGCCACGCGAAGGACATAATGGATGGTAAGCCATACTTACTATAGTGTGTCTTCGGGGATAGCAAATTCAAATTGCTTACCCAGGTGTGGCGTTCCTCAGGCGCCTCCTCCGATCTCCAGAAGAGCGTGGCGCATGCCAATTAGCTGTTCGCCTCGAGGGAAGAAGGAGATGAAGCTCGTCTATTCTAGGCACAGTTCGGAGCCCCTGAGCACTCTCCTCTTCTTATGGAGCAGCTAAAACAGCTGATGGAGCTGCACCAGATGGCGGAGCCAGCCATGAAGGACCTCTACATCCGCCTATGGTCCGGCGAGCCGCTGCCACGCAACTACTTTGGCCTGGTGCAGAAGTTAGTTGCCGCTTCACCCCGCTTCGACACCGTGAAGCACTCCTCCTGCATCGGGGGAGTTTGTATGGCCCTTGCCAAGGCCAAGGTGCACCGGCCGGGGCTGGATTCGATGAAGGTAGCCACTGCCCTACCGCCTCCCGGGAAGGAGCATAGACGCCCCAAGCTATACTTCACCAGAGTGATGGAAGGTGCTCGGGCGATAGCTTCTCAGTGTTTGGGCGAGAATGTGTTCGAATGAATTGTAATGCGTCCGAAGATTTGTCAAAGCTTTTAATGTTATAAGTTGTTATGCTTTTTATGTTTTTGCATTCCTTTATAACTCCTTTGTGGCCATTTGAAACTGAAATATGCGAGTCGTCGGCTTCAACACACATGTAGATACTACATGGGGTGTCTCTGCCAATGCACTATATTCCTTAGCCGAGTGATCGGAAGCCGAAGGCGATAGAGTGCGGCGGACTAGGCAATCAGACTATAGTGCCTTATTTCTTTCACTTAGCCATAGGGGCACGAAAAGGACTACGGGGGGCTAAAGACTAGCCCCAGGAGTGTTGTGATGTTTGGATGAACTGCGGCTAAGGCCAACATCACATGGTTTGCATGGAGAGCAAACCCTTCGCACGAAGCGGAATATCCTCTAACGAGGATGTAAGTATAACACTTCAAGCTCGGATTCACAGACCGGCTCTCGCATACTATGACGGTCACTTTTCGGCTTTCTCCCCTGAGGTGCTTGACCAGACTATTCGGAAACACAATCATAGGGGTTCTCCCTTTGCCCTTTTAGCCGAACGAGCAGAACGTAAAGGGGCAATCATAGGAGCCGGGCAACCCAACTATTGACCCAAGACATAGTTCAGAACCAATGCATATAAAGTGAACTCCAAGATGCCGAACACATAATAAACTATATGTAAGGCGATTTGTTTGTAATCTCGAGCCCCTGGTGTATTATCGGGTTGCGTCGTAACATATCGAACTGTGTCGCAAGAAGAGGGAGAAAAGGAAAATATGTGCCAAAAAGGACAACCAGAAAAACATGTAAAATGATGCTATATTTTTTCTCAATAAATCTTATTACTCGGAGTGCTGAAGCAACTGCTTACAGGTATGCAAAGAAAGAGATTACAGGAGTGGTTGTACCAGGGGTGTTCGATTGGTGGCCTTACATCCTCGATGTGCCCTGTTGCTAGTTTACTCCTGATATTTGGTTGTTTAGCGAATGGATCTTGCAAACAAGGTCTTGAAAATTTGCCAAATTATGGATAAGCTTTACACCCTTGGTGGGCCCTTCAATGGTCTCTGCATTGTGTCCAAAGACGTATTGAATGGTAGTAGTTCGGTCTAGCCGGACTCCTACCTTTGTTTCCCCACCGCTTCCCATGGAATTTTAAGTGCAAAGTTGTGCCTTCTTGGCACATACCTCTCTGGTCCTAGGGGCATGCAATGGGGGGCGAGTCCCGATTTGAGGGGAGAGGATGGTTCTAGGAGTTTGGCCTAAAGACGAGCTTGCTTCCCGACCTTGCGTGCCTTTACGTCAGATGTCGGAACTTACTGGTCATCTTTGTAACTAAATTCGGCTGCCAGGGACAGCGCATGTTCCTCAGTTCATAAAGATTGCTCTGTATTGCCGTTAACAGTGATGACCCCTTTGGGGCCAAACATCTTGAGCTTGAGGTATGCATAATGTGTGAAAACATTAAAATGAGCGAACGTTGTCCGACCGAGTAGGGCGTGATAGCCGCTGTGGAAGGGCACAATGTCAAAGATCAAGTCTTCGTTGCAAAAGTTATCGGGTGTGCCGAACATAACTTCCAAGGTAACGGAGCCCGTGCATCGGGCTTCGACACCTAGAATCACCCCTTTAAAGGTAGTGTTACTGGGTTTAATGCATGACGGGTCTATGCCCATGTTTTACACCGTGTCTGAGTAAATCAGGTTAAGGCTACTTCCTCCGTCCATTAGGGCTTTTGTGAGGTGATACCCATCGATAATGGGGTCGAGAACAAGTGCAGCCGAACCCCCATGACGGATACTATTCAGGTGACCGTGCCGTTCAAAGGTGATCAGATCTGCCGACCATGGGTTATACTTCGGGGCCATGGGCTCTACAATGTAGACCTCTCGAAGGGCGCGCTTGCTCTCCATCTTGGGTATATGGGTGGCATATACTACCTCCGTTCCTTGATATAAGGTGTATAGATTTTGGAGAAAAAATCCGAAATATAAGGTGTATTGTGTTGCACCACTCGTTTGGATATTTGTTTTAGGGATTTGATTACATCTACTTATATCGGGCAAGATCCTCTATTTTTTATGTCAATTAGTCAAATGTAATATTGCCCAACACTTGTGAAATTTTCCCTCCACGTGCGTTCTTTAATTTTTGTGCCAAAAATATACACCCTATATTTAGGAACGGAAGGAGTGTCATGTTTACTGTCTTGATTTCCGGACAAAATTTCTTTTGATTGCCACCAATCGGACCGTGAGGCGCATCCTCATCCTTGCTATGAGGGCTCTTGCTTTGATCCTCGGGTGGGAGCTTGCTGATCTGTTTAAACACCCAACAATTGCGGTGTGTGTGGTTGGCGGGCTTCTCTTGAGTCCTGTGGATTTGGCAAGAACTTTCCATGATTTTTCGAGTGGAGTGGGTCCATCGCGATTGCCTTTAGGAGGTTTATTCCGCTACCCATGACAGGACTTGTGGAAACCGACATTAACGGCCGTATCATCAGCGTCACTATTATTGTGCCGACGCTTGTTCTTGTTGCGCTTGGGATTTTTGTTGCCATCCCGGACTTCGGAGGTTCCGGGCTCTTCGGAGTTGTGACTGCATCTTGCTAGCCAATTGTCTTCGCTCATGTAAAAGCGGGTCATCAAGGAAGTAAGGGCGGACATAGTCCGAGGTTTATCTTGGACGAGCTGGCGGGCCAGCCATTCATCCCGAATACTGTGCCGGAAGGAGGCTATTGCATCAGCGTCCGGACAGTCGACGATCTGGTTCTTCTTGGTCAAAAACCAATTCCAGGATTGCCGAGCAGACTCTTCGGGCTTCTGAACGATGTTACTTAGGTCGGAGGAATCCGGTGGCCGGACATAGGTTCCCTGGAAGTTGGAGCGGAATACATCCTCCAGGTCTTCCCATCATCCGATGGAGTTTTCGGGGAGGCTGTTTAGCCAGTGCCGAGCTGGTCCCTTGAGTTTAAGGGGGAGGTATTTGATGGCGTGGAGATCATCTCCTGAGCCATGTGGATGTGGAAGAGGAAGTCCTCGATCCATACGGTTGGGTCAGTTGTCCCATCATACTGTTCGATGTTCACGGGTTTAAACCCCTCCGAGAACTGATGCTGCATCACCCCGTCTGTGAAACATAGAGGGTGAGCGGCACCTCGAACCAGAGCTATGTTGTGCCGGTAATTGGTGTCTGTTCTAGCTCGGTCACCATCCCGGTCTCTGTTATCTCTTCAGTCAAGCCATGGTCTGTACCCATCCCGTCTATCGGGTGAGTATCCTCTGAATCCGTAGACAGATCTTGTATGGCCAGCTCTGTGATCTAAGTCATCTCGCAGGTCAAACATGTCGTTGGGCTCTAGTGGCTCCTTTCCCGTCTTCGGGGTATTGCTGGTCTATAACCGGTGTCGTTGATACATCCATTTTGCGTCATGCTTTTATATTAATATTTATTGCATTATGGGTTGTTATTACACGTTATGGTACAATACTTATACCTTTCTCTCTTATTTTATAAGGTTTACATGAAGAGGGAGAAAGCCGGCAGCTGGAATTCTGGACTGGAAAAGGAGCAAATCTGAGATACCTATTCTGCACAACTCCAAAAGTCCTGAAAATTTACGGAGAATATTTTTGGAATTAATAAAAAATACTGTCGCACGAATCAACCAGAGAGGGGCCACTAGTAGACCACAAGCCTGCTAGGCGCGGCCACCCCCCTGGCCGCACCTAGCAGGCTTGTGGGGCTCTTGTGGCTACTCTGACGCCCATCTTCTCCTATATGAAGCGTTTTGACCTGGAAAAAAAATAGAGGAGAGCTTTTGGCACAAAGTGCCGCCGTCTCCAGGCAGAACTTGGGCAGAACCAATCTATCACTCCGGCGGGGTAGTTCTGCCTGGGAAACTTCCCTCCCGAAGGGGGAAATCGAAGCCATCATCATCACCGACAATCGTCTCATCGAGAGGGGGTCAATCTAAATAAACATCTTTGTCGGTGTCAAAATCGGCGGATCTCGGGTGGGGTGTCCCGAACTGTGAGACTAGGATTGGCGATAACAGGAGACGAAGGGGACACGAGTTTACCCAGGTTCGGGCCCTCCTATGGAGGTAATACCCTACGTCCTCCTTGATTGTATTGATGGTGTAAGAGGTTACATAGTTGATCTACCTCGAGATCGTATGTCTAACCCTAGATGAGTTGTTCTGTCCCTACGCCCTAAAACCCTACGACTTATATAGATATCGGTGGTGCCCTTAGCTTACACATGGTCGGTAACATGCCGAAGAGATAACTTGCCTAACTACACCTAATAACATGGAGAACACGTCTGGACTCCATGAAGCTTCCATCCTGGCGCAGATGGTCCTCGACCCTTCGATGCTTGCCTCGCGGCCCATACAGTCCGGCCTATGAATAGTGGTCGGCTATCTGAGGACCCCTTAATTCAGGACTCCCTCACTAGCCCCCGGACTTGCCTTCAATGCCGATATATATTTGGTTGATTCCCTCATGTCGTAGTCTTCGGCTTGCGAGGCGAGTCCCTCATCCTTCTCTGTTCGGCATCCGACCAGTCTTCGGTAAGATCCCAAGTGTCACGGGCGCGGGTTATTATAATAACTGCACAAGTTCCTGGATTTTCGTGCATCATGGGGACGTGAGTGGTCAACGATTTTTACAATCCTACCCCTCCGCATTGGTGGCACCAACCCATTTAACCAAACAAAATTGTGATTCAAACAATATCTTCTTCCTCCCTACCTTCAGAAACTCCCAGCGGAAGCTCTACGCACAACATGGCTAACGCTCCTAGTTCCTCAAAGCGCCCTTACGGCCAACGCCCAGGCGACTAGACCAGCTGCTACGTCACACTTCTGTGGCTCCATAATCTAGAGACTCAGGGATATCTCCCATCATCAGATCTGGCGGCAACCCGCGCTGGTCTACTCGCTTATGGCGACGAGGTCTTCATCGAGTGCTTCCCCAATCCAAACAAAGGGGAGCGCGTTTGCTTCGTTCCGTTCCTCCTCTGAGGCCTTGGATTTCCAATCCACCCATTCTTGAGGGGGTTACTGGAGTTCTACGGAATTGAACTCCACCATCTCACCCCGGGGTCGATCCTGCACATCTCGGGTTTCATTGCCCTCTGCGAGATGTTCTTAGGGTGCGAAGCTCACTTCGATCTATGGAGGAAATATTCCTGCCTTGTCACCCGAACTCGGGACAAGGCCATCTTAGAGGTCGGTGGAGCCAAAGTATGCCGCATAGCGGGGATGGGGTAACCGATTGGAACGCCAAAGAAATCCGAAGAATGGACTTCAGAGTGGTTCTATATTGAAGACGTCCCCCTGTTCGAGCCAACTCAGACAGGTCTACCCGAATACTCCGACCTTCTCCCAAAGAAAAGGTACAACTGGCGACCCAAGGACTCATCTCAGGAGGAGATCATAGAAGTGCAACGCCTGGCCGCGCAAGTGCGGATGCTTTCCCATCACCGGCTGACCATGATCGACATCATGGCCGCCGCTATCTCCCGGTGCGTACAGCCCCTCCAACAAAGGGTGCACCCCTTATGGAGATACAACGGGACAAGCGATGCCACGTGTTCCCGAAAATTAGGTCCTGCCAATCCAACAATGTTGGCCGCCACGCTTGCCGACCTATACAAACGAGAGCAAGAAGACTTCATCCAGAGGTCAACCAAGGAAGGGTATTTGGCTAGGTATGCCTTCCTTTTTTAATCATGAAATAGTTCGGGACTTCATTCCAGATTCTTATTTGACCGAGGCCTTGGCGTGAATAGGAATGGAGGAGCTTCATCGAGACAGTCAACTGTCCGGCTCCTCAGCCCGAGAATCATTCACGTGACAATGATCCGGGCTTCAACGAGGACCCGGATCTCCTTCTCGACTTCGAGAATAGAGTCTATCATCATGAAAGCATTGTCCAGACCCCGATGGCAATCATAATCGATTACCCCGAGTCATTCTCCATTCCGTCCACGGGCAAGAAGAAAAACTCCTCCCGAAAGAGGCCTGCTACTAAGAGCGCCCTGGATGCACCGGTCCCAGCCCCCAAGCGTCGCTAATCAGCACGTCTTGCGCTAGCAGCCAAAGCCGTAAACGAGTCAGAGGTCGGCCGGGCCCCTGCAAAAGAGCCGGACACATGGACGAATCCACCCATCCGCACATCCCATAGGTACAGTGTTCAGATATCCGTTTTATCGTTATGCTCGGCAAAATCTTATATCTGCTTGTTCTTTACGTAGGCGAAGCACCCAATCTTCACCGACCGAGGGGGCTACCCAAATGTCAGGAGACGCCCAAAGCTCCCGGGCCACCGTCCATGCGGCTTCCGCTACGGAAGCCCCCATGGCCGGTCCAATGCCCACCGAATCTGGTGATGGAGTATCCATCACCAAATCATAAGTGGAGAGTTCCATGCATCATCGGCACCGATGGGAAGCCATGCGGCATCCAGTTTTCTCTGACCAGGAGTTCGGCGCCCTACGCTCGGCAGATGCACATTTTGGGGCTGCCTGAGCCGGATTCGGTGAAGCTATGAAGCTGATAACAACCAGTATTCAGGTAAGTGGTCGGAGTTTGTAGAGTTAGTATACTTGTATAAGCCTAGTAGCCCTCGAGCCTTAATTTGATTTAGAAAAAATGAATTAAGGATCTCACAACTATTTGACTGCTAACGCAGGCCTCAAAGCAACAATCCGAGCAAGTGGCCAAGGCCCTCGAGGAGAGTCGCGCGGATGTGTAGTTCGTGAAGGCCGAACTAGCACAAGTGAAAAGTTTCACGTGAGAGGCCCATGGTAAGTGTGCTTTTATTGCTAGTCAATAGGACATATGGATTTCATGCCTGACATATGGATTCCGTGTAGCGGCCCAATCAATAGGACATATGGAAAGGGAGCTGGAAGAAGCCCGGGATTCACAAAGGTATGTGGAATCCCAACAACAAGATGGCTGTCTGGTTATACAAAAATAGGCCGATGAAATAAAGAGTTTGAAGACTCAATTGGCCCAAGCTCAAGAATAAAATCAAAATCTTTGGAGGGGCGTATTCAGTAAATACAACTCTGCTATGAGTAAGTATGTCCGATGTATAGAATGATAATAATCGCACTTGTTGCCTTGTGTACAGGTCTCCTGACCGGACATCCTAAAGAGGACATTGAATCGTTCCAAGGGGACCTGCTAAAGGAGTTGACCGCTCTCCACAAGCACGTGCAAAAGGCGATGAAGGGGATGGTGAAGGCATTATGGCCCACAGAACAGCCACCCGAAGGGCTGGCCGCACTTGTGGATCGATTTAGGGGGGCTTGGTGTAGGTTCGAGCTGTGGAAGACTTCGGCCTGCCGTGAAAGAGCATGTGAGGCATGGGCAATGATGAAGACCCATTTCATCAGACTTAACCCCGAGCATATGGCGCGGGTTGGTCCTGTAGGATCGGACGGAAAAGAAGTACCACTCCGCCTGGTATATGACCAGGCGATGCCCTCCACCCGGCTCTCGCGAGTAGACTGCCCCCTCTCGACAATAATCGATGATCTCGATTAGCAGCTGAATATGTAATTTGCATATACATGGGTAAAACAATCTGTGTTGTAAATTTTGTCTTAACCGGCCATCGGCTTCTCCCTACCGCGCGAAAAGCTCGGGAGTGTTCCTTCTTCTTATTCCTTTGCCGAATAGCAAAATTGTATTCGACGAACCAGGCAATCCGGCCATAAGTTGCGAACAGGCAGAAAGCACACAAAAAGATATGTTATATTACGACGTAGCATAAGAAACATCTTCCGATGAAAATAGTACCACTAATGATACCTTTCGCCAGGTTTCTATGAAGAACGTAGATGGGAATCCGCATACTTGCGACTAAGTGCCCTTTTGTAATAAGAGACCCAAACAACAGAAAGGGTAACCAGGACTGGATACGGTGTTTCCAACATAGCCGATCAATTGTCTATGTAAGATAGCTAGCTTTCGGCTTCACCTCTCTGAGGTATGTGTTCGTATGACCCGGTCATAACAATCGCAGAGGTGCTCCCTTTACTCTCTAGCCGAACAAGCAGGAACGTAGAGAGTAACCATAGGAGCGAGGCAACCCAGCTTGGCAAAGTCTTAGTTTGAATTGATGAATATAATGGCTGAAACATGACAAAAGAAACATGTGCGCACAATAGGTGCAGGCGAAAATTGTCATAGAAAAGGATGGTGTGGGGACCCCGACTCATAAGTCGTGATCACCGAATGCACGTGTACAGTGATCCCATATATCAATGCTCACTGAACACATAGAAGCTGAATAACAAGTGTCTTACATCCACATTTAGCTTCTTACACAAATAAAGACCATGAAGATCTAGTATTACATAGATAGGGCCACAAGGGCCAAACACTTAAATATAACAAGCAACGGAAATCTTGATCGAAAGCGTGAACCCATGCCATCTACCTTAACCTACAAGCATTCTGACTGGGAAGCGTCCTAGATCGCATGTTCGTCACCAACGAACTCTTTAACATGCTCCCGTTCTTCCAGGCCTGGCGAATTAAATAACCAGTGGCAAGCCAATGAGTACTTTGAATGTACTCGCAAGCAACCCAAATTATGGAACATGGTAACAATGATGCATGATATAGCACTAAGTAGGTAATTTGCGGAAAGCTAATTTTGAATGCAATGACACGATCAAGTGACTAGTAAGCATGCATCAACAATTGGCAGATATCCATATGAGCAAGTTATAGATATCATCATAGCAGGGGTTGAACATCTCATGTTCATTCATCATGCTAAGTCATCGGACTTAGTTCAGTTGTCATGCTAAGTCATCGGACATAGCTCAAGTACCATCTTTGACTCCAACACACTCACACCCATTTGTGAAACCACTTGGACGTAGCACAAGAGCGGTCATCCAACTATCCTTGACCGTGGGCACGGCTATTCAAATAGTTTACACTCTGCAGAGGTTGCACACTTTACCCACAAGACTCGGGGAACTTTCGTGTCATCCACGACTCGCGGTATATAACATACCGAAGGTAAGCACCCGAACAATGCCTTTCCCATGGTGATACTAAACAAAGAGTCCACTCATTGGTGCCATCCCTCATGATATACATCACTCCTATCGTCCATGAGGGCACACAACAGTGTGCCCGGTGCCTGTAAAGACAGCGCATGGCCTTCCACTTCCTGGACGACCCCGTCTCAAGAGTGACCTCTTCACTCTTGCCACTAGAAATGCGGGCTCCTTGCTAGCACCAACCATAGTAATCAACAAAGCCCCATCCCATAAGGGGTATCGTGGACTTACATGTAAGGTTGGAATAACGGTCGCAACTTACACCAATCCATTTTCGAAAACCACAGACATTCACTTGCTCCGGTACACCACTTCTTTTTCAAGTGGTTACCCAACTCATTATCATCTCCCTTGGGCATTAGTGGCACCGATAGGTTTTTTGAAAAGTCTTTAAAATAATTTCTTTTCTTTCCATCACTATGCATAGATCCCATCCCACTTGCATAGCATCTATTAGCATCCTATCTACACCCACCTGCACAACCCTCATAAGGTGGTAGCGTCATGCACGATGCAAGTGTCAACGGAAAAGTATCAGAGGCAACCCACCGAAGGGGGGACATCACATCATGATCAATCATCGAAACAACAAGTGCTTGTCATGCATGAAAAAGTTTCTTAACATGGTCAAAGGGCTGCTTGCCTGGCTCAACAAAGTCTCTGGGGTCTTCGAAGTCTTCGGCTCCAACTTCCTCGTCAACCACGCAATCTATCGTCATGAATAAATAGCGATAAAATAAGCATCACACCAAAAACAGATCACACAAGCCACTAATAAAAATTCTATCCTACTCTGTTATATACTAAAGACTATATTAAAAATATTTGTTTAATATTTTGTTATGACAAAATTTTTTGAAAGCTATTAAACAAAGGCAAATAATGACGAATAGGGATTTTTAAATTAAAATAGTACATAAAATGTTTCAAATATTTTCACAAGTGGCACTAATAAATTCCATGGAATATTTCTAGATTTTAGGTGAAGGAATTTTTTGCATTGGATAAATATTTAGCCCTATGGAATATTTGAAAGAGCAGAGAAAAAGAAAAGAGTCACTGTGCCCTCTCAGGCCACAGTACCAAAGCCGAGCCGACCCAGAGGGGAAACTGGCCCAGGCTGAGGCGCCACGCACGGCGGGTTTATTTTAAACCTGCCCGCGGGCCCGACTGGACAGAGAGAGAGGGGGAGGGTGAGGGGATGATAGGTGGGCCCCACCTGTCATCCCTCTCCTCGCGACAGGAACGAAGGGAGGGGCTCACCGATGGTTGCGGGCCACAGCGGCTCCAGTGGAGGGCACCGGTGCGCTCAGGGGGCTCCCGCGCGTCGGTGGGTGGCCGAGGGAAGTGCCGGGGTGGAGGGAATCGCCGGCGAGGGAGGAAGCCCGACGGTGGTGAGGGTTTGGTTCGGGCATGGGCTTCCGAGCACGAGGGGCGAGGGGTTGGGCACTAGGGAGCAGCAGAGGGGAGGAGAGAGCAAGGGGAGAGGAGCCGGAGCTTGGCGAGGGCTTAAATAGAGGGGTCGCCGGTGAGCACGGGGCCATCGCCACAAGCCACGGGCGAGGGAAAGAAAGTTTCCAGGGCGCTCGTGGGGTCGGTCTAGGCTAGGGGGATGAGATTAGAGAGGCGGGGGCGTGAGTGCGTGTGAGCGTCCTGGTTGGCCGAGCTGCGTGGCGCTAGGCACGCATGCGGGAGGTCGCCGAAGAGAGAGCGAGGAGGGGGCCGACCACGTGGAGTCTTGCGGACATCGAGGGGGACACATGGGACAAGCTGGGGAGGCCCGTGGCTGTCGAGAGCACCCGTTGGGCGGCAGCTACAGTGCAGGTGCGCACAGTAGCACGCTCCAGAGCGCGAGCTCTGCATGCCGAGGCATGTATTTGGCACTTTGGGCGCGTCCACTTGTGTCCAGGGGATCCAGGGGAGCTTAAGTAATGCACTTGAGCTAGGGGGGCTCTGGAGGTGCCTTAGGGTAGAAGGAAAGGTGAGAGGGGGGAATGGGTGTTGTCCAGGGGTAAAAATGGAGATTTTACGCCCCCAATCATTGAGCCATGCCCATGAGGACTTTACTGGAGGCACAAGGTATCTACAGGAGGCTGTGGTAAAAAGTTGGGGGCTAGGTAAATAGTAGAAATGGTGAAAAGGGTAGGTCTAGGATTTACCAGAAGGTGTTTGGTGGTGATTTGGTCCAGAAGGATTTACCCACTTACTGAGATATTTACCAGGGTCAAATGTTAGGTAAAAATGATATGGATCACCAAGTTTGAGCTCAAGTGGGAAAAGTTGACAATGGTAACTTGGTAACCCATAGAAACTAACAGAATCAGGTTTCTATAGATCTAGTGATGATAGGCTTTTACCCTTGATGCACCACTTAGTCTAGCATCACTATTTGGTGATTAGAGCATGCCCACAAAGTTTGGGGGTCAAGGGGAGAAACTTCACAATGTAAAGTTGTTCAAATTTGAATCTGGACAAGAAGGGTTTTGGGATGGTTTGAGGAACCAAACTAACTTGGATTGAGCTGAAACTTTGCAATATCATCACTTATGATAGGGTTGACTTGCTGGAATTTTCCTGGAATTTATTGAGAATATTTCTTATAGAAATATTTCAAAAGCTTGATTTGAAGAAAAAAGGTTTTTGAGGTGTTTTGCCTATGATTTTAACATGCCCATGTGTTGAAATTCATATAGATGGAAAAAAATTGTCCACTGAGTTTCCCTAAATTTTCTAAAATATTTTCGAAGCATTTAAATAATTTTTCCCTAAGAAAAATCATTTCTGGTCTTAAGAAAAAGACTTAAAATATAAAAATAATCTTTAAAATTAATATTTGATGGTTTTGGAAAGTCATATATGTTGTAGGTTTGAAATAAAGCCTTTGGGGTAGAAGTATCCACCCAATTTGAGGACTTGCAGTGCAAACCTCATTTCAGGGGGTTTTGAAAACCTAGTGTGGGTAAATCCTTTTTGGTCAAAATAAAATTTGGTAAAAATAGTTTTGGGCACTATTCACATGGCATGATCATTGGGCAAGAAGTTTGGATCAAGGAAGATGAATATGAAGAGGGATAGAATCCAAGAGTGCCATTCACATCAGTCAACAAGCAAACAAGCAGCAATTCAAACAACATAAGCACTTGAAAAAGTTTTTGTTGGCTCCAAATTTTAGAAATCCAAACTTAACCAGGTGATACAAACATAGGGTGTGACAGACCTACCCTCCTTACAAGAATCTCGTCCCCGAGATTCCTAGGCTAAGCGCTAAAAAGATAAGGGAACTCTGATCTAAGATAGTCTTCACGCTCCCAGGTTGCTTCAGCTTCAATATGGTTACTCCATTGGACGTTTAAGTATTTGATGGTGCGGCTTCGAGTGTAGCGCTCGGCTTCATCCAAAATGCGAACTGGCCTCTCACGATAAGTGAGGTCTGGCTGAAGATCGATGGCTTGATGGTCGATGTCCTTGTAGAGGTCGGGGCGGTTGGGAACTTGTAGACACTTCCGCAGTTGTGATACATGAAAGACGTTGTGCACATCCGACAGCTCGGAAGTTAGCTCTAGTTGATACGCAACTTCTCCTCACCTGTTGATGATCTTGAAGGGGCCGATGAACCTTGGTTCCAATTTTCCCTTGACGTGGAATCGCTTGGTTCCTTTGAGAGGCGTGACACGAAGGTAAACATGGTCTCCAACACGGAAACCCATGTCCCGACGGTGAGAGTCAGCGTAGCTCTTTTGCCTAGTCTTTGCGGTCTCGAGTCGCTCTCGGGCGAGTTGAACTTGCTCTTCTGCTTCGCGGAGGATGTCTGGTCCGAAAACTAATCCTTCTCCTGTCTTTGACCATTTGAGGGCAGTATGACACTTGTGTCCATACAACACCTCAAATGGTGCCATCTGAAGACTCGACTATTAGCTGTTGTTGTAGGAGAACTCGGCAAATGGTAGGTAGTCTTCGCACATGGCTCCATAAGCCAAGACACAGGCGCGAACCATATCTTTGAGTATCTGATTTAGTCATTCAGTTTGTCCACCGGTCTGGAAGTGAAAAGTAGTGCTGAAGGAGAGCTTGGTTCCCAAGGCTTCTTGGAACCTATTCCAGAACCTAGAGGTGAACTGGATGCCTCGGTTCGATACAATCTCCTTAGGAATTCCATGGAGGCTCACAATCTGGTTGATGTAGAGGTTGGCCAATTGGTTCCCATTGTAGGTTGTCCTGACGCAGATGAAGTGGGCTACTTTGGTCAGGTGATCGACAATGACCCAAATGGAATCATGCCCTTTGTTTGACCTTGGTAATCTAGTGGTGAAGTCCATCCCGACTTTGTCCCACTTCCATTCAGGCACTTTGAGAGGCTGCAACAACCCAGCGGGTCGCTGGTGCTCAGCTTTGACTCTTTGGCATATGTCACACTTGGCGACAAAGGTGCCTATCTCCCGTTTCATACCATGCCACCAGTATCTTGCCTTGAGGTCTTGATACATCTTGGTTCCTCCAGGATGGATGGAGTACGGAGTGTCATGAGCTTCTTGCAAGATCAAGTTCTTGAGCTCCTCTTTGTTGCGTACGTAGATGCGATTCCCAAACCATACCACTCATTGTTCATCCACTGAGAATCCTGGGGCCTTGCCTACCTTGATCTTCCTCTTGACGCCCTCAATTCTCTCATGTCCCTTCTGAGCTTCTTTGATATCACCCATCAAGGTAGGCTTTGCTTCGAGGTTAGCGCGGAATCCAGGTGCAACCAGTTCCAAGCCGAAGCTTTCAAGCTCTTCATACAGGGCGGGTAGCCTTTCCTTAATCATGGCATTCAAGTCAAGCCTTTCTACTTAAGGCGTCTGCTACCATGTTGGCCTTTCCGGGGTGGTATTGAACGCTGAGGTCGTAATCCTTGATCAATTCCAACCATCTTCGCCGCCTCATGTTCAGTTCCCTTTGAGTGAAAATATATTTCAAACTCTTGTGGTCTGTGAATATCTCACATCGCTTCCCCAGAAGGTAATGTCGCCATGTCTTCAAGGCATGAACCACGGCTGCCAACTCAAGATCATGAGTTGCGTAGTCCTCTTCATGCGGTCAGAGCTGTCTGGATAGATATGCTACGACTCTGCCTTCTTGCATTAGAACACCTCCAAGCCCGGTTCTTGATGCATCACAATAGATCACAAACTCCTTGTGAATATCAGGGGTGGCCAAAACTAGGGTTGTGGTCAATCTCTTCTTGAGCTCCTGGAAGCTTTCCTCGCACTTAGCTGTCCATTTGAACTTCTTGTCTTACTTGAAAAGCTGGGTCATGGGTTGGGCAATGCTTGAGAATCCTTCCACGAACTTGCGGTAATATTCCACGAGTCCAAGGAAGCTCCTGACTTTCTTCATGGTGGTTGGGTTTTTCAATTCAGTCACGGCTTCAATCTTGGCAGGATCTACTGATAATCCTTCTGCGGTCAACACATGACCCAAGAATCCAACTTCATGCAGCCAAAATTCACACATGCTGAACTTGGCATAAAGCTGGTGCTCTCGAAGCTTCTCCAGGACCAATCTCAAGTGTTTCGCATGTTCTTCTTTAGACTTGGAGAAGACGAGTATGTCCACAATGAAGACAACAACGAACTTGTCCAATTACTCCATGAAGACTTTATTCATGAGGTACATGAAGTAGGTAGTGGCATTGGTTAACCCGAATGACATGGCCGTCTATTCATACAGGCCATACCGGGTTACAAACGCCGTCTTCGGAATGTCTTGGGGTCTGATCTTCAGCTAATAGTACCCAGACTTAAGGTCGATTTTAGAGAACACCTTGGCTCCATTCAACTGATCAAACAGGTCTTCAATCTTGGGGAGTGGGTACTTGTTCTTTATTGTGACTTCATTGAGAGAACGATAATCGACACAGAGTCTGATAGTTCCGTCCCTCTTTGACACAAATAGAACAGGCGATCCCCAAGGAGCGGCACTTGGGTGAATGAATCCTTTTCTGAGCTGCTCTGCCAGTTGCTTCTTCAATTGAGCCAGTTCTTCGGATCCCATCCTATAGGCCTTCTTATAGATAGGCCTTGATCTAGGCATAAGCTTAATGATGAACTCAATGTCGCATCCAGGAGGCATTCTGGGCAGCTCATCAGGAAACACATCTGGGTACTCACATACCATAGGCACTTGATCCAACTCAACTCCCGATAGATAGTTAGCCTGAGGGGCTTGAGTGGAGGTAGGGACGGGAACATACTTGACTTCCACTCCTTGACCATTGGTCATGGTAACTATCCTCTTGGCATAGTCTAACATGCCTTGGTGCTTGGTAAACCAATTCATGCCAAGGATGAGATCTAGGTCGGGTGAGTCTAGAACTATAAGGTCTGCTAGGAAGTCTACCCCATTGTTGTTAATCTCCACTGCTTTACAACCTATCCCAGACTTCATAATTGATCCCGGGGTTTGTATCAACATACGACTACCCAGGGGTGTAGGTTTCATGCCACTCTCTAATGCAAACTTTTGGGTGACAAAAGAATGCGAAGCTCCACAATCAAACAATCCTGTTGCTGGGGTTGAGTTGACGAGGAACATACCTAGTATGACGTCCAGGTCTTCCTGGGCTTCCTCTACGGTTATGTGATTCACACGACCCTTGCCATTGTTGGGCTGGTTGCAGGGAGCGGGGTTCCTTGGGGGTACTCCACGGGCTTGACCTTGGTTTGGCGCATTGGGGCGCGGTGCATCTGGCTTCTTTTTGGGGTAGAGCTTAGAGATGTGTCCAGACTGACGACACCCAAAGCAAGTGACTTGGCCAGGGTTGTTGTTGTTGTTCCTGCCACCGTTGTTGTTATTGGGGTTGTTGTTTTAAGCTGGCCTGGGATTGGCATACTAAGGCTGGTAGCTCAGACGAGGCGTAGGAGGTCTAGCCTGTTGTGGCTGATAAGTTGGCTTGGCTGGGGCTGGCTGCCAGGGCCAAGGCTTCTGGTTGCTGGAGCTACCCTTGCTGATCATCTTGCGCTTGCGAGTGTTGTCTATGGCATGACGCTTGTCTTCCAGCATGAGGGCCTTGTTCACTAGGTCGAAGAAGGTACGACAGTCGCAGACGATGAGCTGATACTATAGGGTCTGTTGAAGTCCTTCCATGAAGCGTTCCTTCTTGGCAGCCTCCGTGCTGACATCTTCAGGTGCATACCTTGACAGTAGGTTGAACTTCTACAGGTACTCCTTGAAAGAGCCACTTCCTTGCTTTAGCACTCGGAATTCTCTCTTTTTGATAGCCATGATCCCAGAAGGAATGTGGGCGGTGCGGAATCCTTCCTTGAAGTCATTCCAAGTGATCCATGCTCACCTTGCATGACCTTGAATCCATCCCACCAAGCTCGGGCAGTACCTCCAAGGCAGTGAGAGGCCTAAAGAACCTTCTCACGGTCCTCATTTCAATTGACCAGTGCAAGGAGGTCCTCAAAGGTGCAGATCGAGTCATCTGCATCCAATGGCTCAGCAGTCTCGGTGAAGGTTGGGGGCAAATTCCTCATGAAGTCAGACAGCATGGAGGGGCCATTGTCGTTCCTGCCTTGCTGCTAGTTGTTCACAAGGGCCAGAGCCATCTGCTGGATAGCAGCATTGTTGGCATCGCACTCCTCCCAGAGAACTTGGAGAAACTGAGCTATGGTCATGTTCTCCGATGGAGGTGGTGGCAGGGGAATGTCGCCTTGTGGCTGCTCCTGGTGTTCTCCAGCGTGAGCAGCCCCACCAGCTCCCTATTGCTGGCTTGAGTTGCCGGCTTTAGGGTTGGCGAAAGAGCTGCTGTGGGTAGCAGTCACCATCCTGTTTGGAGCAGCCAAGTCAAACAACTGGGATAGACGAGAGGAAAAGCAACAATGGAAAAGCGCGCCTAAGGGGGTTGGTCGAGGGCAAGTGTGGTGAAACAAAGGTCGAAAAACCAACATATATTAGGATAGACGATGGAGTCACTTACATGTTGCCTAAGGTAAAAGCACGACTTTCATCGGAACACAAACAACAAAACAAACAACAAGCACACATGGTTTCATATGAACTATTACACGGACTCGACTTCGCATGAGGGGTACATGACTAATCCTACCCTAGGGCTTCTCGGACTCAGGTGGTGGAGTGCTCGGTCTTGTAGTCACGCTCCTCTGGGTCTTCCTCTTGTTCGTCATCTGAATGGGCATCATTCCTGGTCAAAGGGGTCGAGGAACGAGGAGGCCCATTCCGATGACGCTTAGCTGGCGGGTCAGTGAAGAGCTCACGATTCTCCTTCGCACTCATGCGATGACAACGTGTAGGTGCATCACTAGCTGGGGGTACTACTCCTCTATAAGCGACAGCTGGTCATCCCTCGGGGGCTCCATCCTTCTTGATCTTGTCTGGCTTTGTCTTGGCTTGCCGAAGTAGCTCCCGGGTTTGGTGAAGTTCCCCGCGGAGCTTCACTGACTCCTTCATTAGGTTATGAACCAGACTATCAGCGGAGAGGCTGAAGTAGGTCTCGAACTTGAGTGGCATGCCATCCTCCTTGGATGGGATCAGCGTCCAACTCTCGCCAAGCTCATCCTTCCTGAAGGGAAGGTAGCGAGTAGCAGGCTCGTCAGCCATCACTAGAATGATGTCTCGAAGGTGTAGGAGTGCCTTTCATGCAGCTGTCTTGACTACAAGTATCATGGTCTCCATCCGTGGTCCTTCAAAGAACCAACTAGTCGGGGAGTCATTTGCCTTCACGACCACATCCATGTGGTACTCCTTTGTGACGGCATCGACCCAGTGCTCGTGGTAGAGGAAAATGGGTGGTTGGCGAAACTGGCACTTCTCATGGCTATCCCCAAGGAGTAAGGGAAAGCCAGATGTTAGGAAGGCTTCGGGTACGGCGGCCATCTACAAAGGTTTGAAAGGAGGAGAGTCAACAGAGTGTTGTGTGAAGAATAGAAGAGGTAAATAGTGCACAAATCCTAAGTATAGATGCTAGGTGTAGTTTGATAATTGGTTTTATCCTAACTAACGTCCATGCTAACTAAGGGCTTCCTACAGTCAGGATGGCTCTGATACCAACTCTATGGGGACCCTGACTCATAAGTCGTGATCACCGAATGCACGTGTACAATGATCCCAGGGATCAATGCTCACTGAACACACAGAAGCTGAATAACAAGAGTCTTACATCCACATTTATCGTCTTACACAAATAAAGACCATGAAGGTCTAGTCTTACATAGATAGGGCCACAAGGGACAAACACTTAAATAGAACAAGCAGCAGAAATCTTGATCGAAAGCGTGAACCCATGCCATCTGCCTTAACCTACAGGCATTCTGACTGGGAAGCGTCCTAGATCGCATGTTCGTCACCAACGAACTCTTCAACATACTCTTGTTCTTCCATGTCTGGCCAATTAAATAACCAGTGGCTAGCCAATGAGTACTTTGAATGTACTCACAATCAACCAAATTGTGGAACAAGGTAACAATGATGCATGATATAGCACTAAGTAGGTAATTTGCAAAAAGCTAATTTTGAATGCAATGACATGATCAAGTGACTAGTAAGCATGCCAACAATTGGCAGATATCGATATGAGCAAGTTATATATATCATCATAGCAGGGGTTGAACATCTCATGTTCATTCATCACGCTAAGTCATCGGACTTAGTTCAATAATCATGCTAAGTCATCGGACATAGCTCAAGTACCATCTTTGTCTCCAACACACTCAAACCCATTTGTGAAACCACTTGTACATAGCACAAGAGCGGTCATGCAACCGTCCTTCACCGTGGACACGGCTATTCAAATAGTTTTACACTCTACAGAGGTTGCACACTTTACCCACAAGACTCGGGGAACTTCCGTGTCATCCATGACTCGCGGTATATAACATACGTGAGGTAAGCACCCGAACAATGCCTTTCCCATGGTGATACTAAACAAAGATTCCACTCGTTGGTGCCATCCCTCATGATATACATCACTCGTATCGTCCATGAGGGCACGCAACAGTGTGCCCGGTGCCTGTAAAGACAGCGCATGGCCTTCCACTTCCGGGACGACCCTGTCTCAAGAGTGACCTCTTCACTCTTGCCACTAGTAATGCGGGCTCCTTGCTAGAACCAACCATAGTAATCAACACAGCCCCGTCCCATAAGGGGTATCGTGGTCGTACATGTAAGGTTGGAATAACGGTCGTAACTTACAGCAATCCATTTTCAAAAACCACAGACATTCACTTGCTCCGGTAGACCACTTCTTTTTCAAGTGGTCACCCAACTCATTATCATCTCCCTCGGGCAGTAGTGGCACCCGACGGGTTTTTCGAGAAGTCTTTAAAATCATTTCTTTTCTTTCCATCACTATGCATAGATCCCATCCCACTTGCATAGCATCTATTAGCATCCTATCTACACCCACCCACACAACCCTCATATGGTGGTAGGGTCATGCACGATGCAAGTGTCAACGGAAAACGTATCGGAGGCAACCCACCAAAGGGGGGACACCACATCATGATCAATCATCAAAACAAGAAGTGCTATATGTCATGCATGAAAAAGTTTATTAACATGGTCAAAGGGTTGCTGGCCTGGCTCAATAAAGTCTCCGGGGTCTTCGAAGCCTTCGGGTCCAACTTCCTCGTCAACGCGCAATCTATTGTCATGAATAAATAACAATAAAATAAGCACCACACCAAAAACAGAGCACACAAGCCACTAATAAAAATGATATCTTACTCTGCTAAATACTAAAGACTATATTAAAAATATTTGTTTAATATTTTGTTATGGCAAACATTTTTAAAAACTATTAAACAGAGGCAGATAATGCCAAATAGGTTTTTTAATTAAAACAGTACATAAAATGTTTTCAAATATTTTCACAAGTGGCACTAATAAATTCTATGGAATATTTCAAGATTTTAGGTGAAGGAATTTTTGGCATTGGACAAATATTTTGCCCTTTGGAATTTTTGGAAGAGCAGAGAAAAAGAAAAAGGGAAAAGGTCACTATGCCCTCTCAGGCCACAGTACCGAAGCCGAGCCGGCCCAGAGGGGAAACCGGCCCAGGCTGAGGCGCCGCACGCAGCAGGTTTATTTTTAAACCTACCCACGGGCCCTACTCGAGAGAGAGAGAGAGGGGGAGGGGGAGGGCATGACAGGTGGGCCCCACCTGTCATCCCTCTCCTCGCGACAGGTACGGAGAAAGGGGCTCACCGATGGTTGCAGGCCGCGGCGGCGCCAGTGGAGGGCACCGGCACGCTTAGGGGGCTCCCGCGCGTCGATGGGTGCCCGAGGGAAGCGCCGGGGTGGAGGGAATCGCCGGCGAGGGAGGAAGCCCGACAGCGGTGAGGGTTTGGTTCGGGCGTGGTCTAGGCACTGCAGAGCAGCAGAGGGGAGGAGAGAGCGAGAGGAGAGGAGCCAGAGCTTGGGAAGGGCTTAAATAGAGGGGACACCAGTTCACCGTGGACGCGGTGCGCAGGTGAGCACGGGGCCATCGCCACAGGCCATGGGGGAGGGGAAGAGCGTGTCTAGGGCACTCGTGGAGTCGGTCTAGGCTAGGAGGAAGAGAGGAGAGAGGAGGGGGCACGCGCACGTGTGAGCTTCCTAGTTGGCCGAGCTACACGGCACCGGGCACGCGTGCGGGAGGTCGCCGGAGAGAGAGGGAGGAGGGGGCCGACTGCGTGGAGTCTTGCAGACATTAAGGGGGACATGGGGGACAAGCTAGGGAGGCCCAAGGCTGTCGGGAGCGCCCGTTGGGCGGCGGCTACAGTGCAGGTGCGCACTCTAGCTCGCTCCAGAGTGCGAGCTCTGCATGCCGGGGCATGCATTTGGCATTTTGGGCGTGTCCACTTGTTTCCAGGGGATCCAGGGGAGCTTAAACAATGCACATGAAGCTAGCGGGGCTCTGGAGGTGCCTTATGGTAGAAGGAAAGATGAGAGGGGGAGGAATGGGTGCTGTCTAGGGGTAAAAATGGAGGGTTTAACCCCCCAATCATTGAGCCATGCCCATGAGGAGTTTACTGGAGGCACAAGGTATCTACCGGAGTTGTGGTAAAAAGTTGGGGGCCAGGTAAATAGTAGAAATGGTGAACAGGGTTGGTTCTAGAATTTACCAGAAGGTGTTTGGTGGTGATTTGGTCCAGAAGGATTTATCCACTTACTGAGATATTTACCAGGGTCAAATTTTAGGTAAAAATTAGATGGATCACCAAGTTTGAGCTCAAGTGGGAAAAGTTGACAATGGTAACTAGGTAAACCTTAGAAACTAACAGAATTAGGTTTCTGTAGATCTAGTGTAGCATCACTATTTGGTTATTAGAGCATGCCCACAAAGTTTGGGGTCAAGGGGAGAAACTTCACAATGTAAAGTTGTTCAAATTTGAATCTAGACAGGAAGGGTTTTGGGATGGTTTGATGAACCAAACTAACTTGGATTGAGGTGAAATATTGCAAGATCATCACTTATGATAGTTTTGACTTGCTGGAATTTTCCTAGAATTTATTGAGAATATTTCTTATAGAAATATTTCAAAATTTTGATTTGAACAGAAAAGGGTTTTGAGGGGTTTTGCCTATGATTTGAACATGCCCATGTGTTGAAACTCATATATATTGAAAATATATGTCTACTGAGTTTCCCTAAATTTTCTCAAATATTTTGGAAGCATTTAAATAGCTTTCCCTAAGAAAAACCATTTCTGGTCTTAAGAAAAAGCCTTTAAATAAAATATAAAAATAATCTTTAAAATTAGTATTTGGTGGTTTTGGAAAGTCATATATGTAGTAGGTTTGAAATAAAGCTTTTGGGGTAGAAGGATCCACCCAATTTGAGGGCTTGTAGTGCAAACCTCATTTTAGGTGTTTTTGAAAACCTAGGTTGGATAAATCCAGATTGGTCAAAATAAAATTCGGTAAAAATAGTTTTGGGCACTATTCACATGGCATGATCATTGAGCAAGAAGTTTGGATCAAGGAAGATGCATATGAAGAGGGATAGAATCCAAGAGTGGCATTCACATCAGTCAACAAGCAAACAAGCAACAATTCAAACAAGCACAAGCACTTGAAGAATTTTTTTTGGCTCCAAATTTTATAAATCCAAACTCAACCAGGTGATACAAACACAGGGTGTGACAGATGGCTACTAAAAGCAATCCCCACGTGCTCTATTCGTATGTAACACTTTATGGTGTATGCCGATGACCTTAGTGCAGGATTGGTTTAGCCGAACATAGGAAGAAGAAAACTCGATCCTATCAAAATAGTAAAGTGGGATGGAAAGGAAGAAAAGGTGAAAATACAAGAAAAAGAAAAATGTAAAACGTGCGGGAATTTTGGACAACACCAGTCTATCCGTAGAAGGGTCGTAGGTGAGCCGCGTTCCATGGATTTGGTTCAAGGCGATTATCTGATGACTTCCGAACATGATAGGCTCCTCCCGTGAGTACTGCATCGATGATGAAGGGGCCCTCCCACTTGGGGTTAAGTTTATGCTTTTTCTTCTCCGGGAGCCGTAGGACGAGTTCACCTACATTGTATGCTTGTTCCTTGACGTCCCTACTCTAGTAGCATCGCGCTTGCTGCTAATAAAGCATAGAGCGAGCCAGAGCTTTGTCACGTTCTCCGTCCAAGGCGTCCAGGTCGTCTTGCCGATCCAACTCGGCTTCCTTTTTCTCGTACATACGCACTAGTGGTG
This sequence comes from Hordeum marinum, assembly GCA_022496015.1. Taxonomy (NCBI): domain Eukaryota; kingdom Viridiplantae; phylum Streptophyta; class Magnoliopsida; order Poales; family Poaceae; genus Hordeum; species Hordeum marinum. The sequence goes on along the minus strand of CM039674.1, from coordinate 258,735,851 downwards.
CATCATGAATGTCGTAGGGGAGGACTGCCTCAGCCCCATAGACCATGAAGAACGGTGTGAAGCCCATTGATCTATTTGGGGGTGGTACGCAGGCCCGATAGTACGGAGTCAAGCTCCTCAACCCAATGATAGTCGGACTCATGAAGAGATAAGACCAATCGTGGTTTAATGCTTCTCATGATGACACCAATGGCGCGTTCAACTTGTCCATTGGTCTGCGGATGGTAGACTGATGCGTAATCGAGCTTAATGCCCATTTTCGTGCACCAGTCCTTGCCTCTTGGGCCGTAAAATTAGATCCATTATCCAATATTATGCTATGCGTAACGGTGTATTACGCCAGATATGAAGTCTATAACCGGTCCATACTTGGCTGATTTAATGGGCTTTGCCTCTATCCATTTGGTGAATTTCTCGACCATGACCAGTAGGTATTTGTTTTTCTTGGTCCCCCCCTTAAGGGGTCCAACCATGTCAAGCCCCAAGACCGCAAAAAGCCAAGTGATCGGAATAGTCTGAAGAGCTGTTGGAGGCATGTGACTTTGATTTACGAAGAGTTGACACCCCACGCAGTGCTTGACAAGCGACTGTGCGCCCGTCCGAGCTGTGGGCCAGAAAAAATCGGCTCAGAAGGCCTTGCTGGCTAAGGCTCTTGCCACGGCGTGATGGCCACCCATGCCTGCATGTATTTCGCCGAGAATCTCCCGCCCTTCTTCCTCGTATATGCACCGCTGTAGTACACCAGTTGTGCTTTTCTTGTATAACTCTCCCTCGTGAATCTTGTAGGCCTTGGAGCGCCGAGCTATGCGCCATGCCTCTGTATGATCATCGGGGAGTTCCTTTCGAAGAAGGTAGGCGAGGAAGGGCTCTGTACAAGGTGCAATTATTGCCATTACCTCATGAGCCGAAGGCGTTTCGTTCATTACGGAGCCACTAATTGTTTGGTCGTCCGGTTCGTTGATAGGGGGACAACCACGTCCGGTGTATTCAGAATAGCGCCATTGTCAGCGTCCTGCCACACGATGGAACGCTTAAAAAGCTTTTCCAGAAAAGTGTTCTTTGGGACAAGATCGTGCTTGTCTCCTATACAAGCCAATATGTCGGCGGCTTGGTTGTTGTCGCGAGCGACATGGTGAAATTCCAGCCCCTCAAGCTGAGATGATATCTTAAGGACGGCGTTTCTGTATGCCGCCATCTTCAGATTTTTAGCATCAAATTCGCCGTTTATTTGCGAGATGGCTAAGTTGGAGTCTCCCCATACCTCTAGCCGGCGTATGCCCATTAATGCAGCCATTCGGAGACCATGAAGGAGGGCCTCGTATTCGGCTGCATTGTTGGAGTCCGCATACATGATTTGCAACACGTATCACATGTTGCCACCAGTGAGGGATGTGAGGATAACTCCAGCCCCCAGTTCGGCCAAGGTTCTGGTGCCATGAGTATGGGGTTGGTTACCAGTATTGCTATTATTTCTTCCAATGCAGCCGTTGCTTCATCGGTCCATTCAAAATTGTTAGTCTGTTTCAGCAATTTGTAGAGCGACGAAGCCTTTTCTCCAAGGCAGGAGATAAAGCGGCTTAACGCCGCTACTCACCCGAATAGCCTCTAGACATGCTTCAGCTCCATGGGGATTGCAAGCTCTGATAGAGCATGGATTTTAGCTGGATTTGCCTCTATTGCTCTATGTGAGACGATGAATCCAAGTAGCTTACCAGAGGGGACTCCGAATACACATTTTTCCGGATTGAGCCGTATACCATATTCGCATAAATAAGCGAAAGTTTGACGTAAGTTGTCGATCAACCGGTCGACATGTTTGGTTTTGATTACCACATCATCCACATATGCCTCGACGATCTTGCCGACCTGTGTAGAGAGACGGTTTTGGATCATGCGCTAGTAAGTAGCCCGAGCGGTTTTTAGCCCGAAGGGCATCGTGTTGAAGGAGAATGGCCCGTAGGGGGTGATGAAAGCCATAGCATCTTGATCGGATTCCTTCATTTTAATTTGATGGTATCCAGAGTAAGCATCAAGGAAACACAATAGATCGTCTCCGGCTGTGGCATCGATGATCTCGTCTATATGTGGTAAGGGGAAAGGGTCTTTGGGGCATGCTTTATTAAGGTCTTTAAAATCGACACATAGCCGCCAGCACTTGTCTTTCTTAGGTACCATCACCAGGTTTGCTAGCCACGCGGGGTGGTTAATATCCCGAATAAATCCAGCCTCGAGTATTTTGGCTAATTCTTCACCCATGGCCTATCGTTTGGGTTCGAAGAAGCAGCGCAGAGTCTCTTTCACGGGCTTAAAGCCCGGAATAATGTTTAAGCTATGTTCAGCTAGCCGACGTGGGATTCCAGGCATATCGGAAGGATGCCAGGAAAAAATGTCCCAGTTCTCGCGGAGGAAATTCCGCAAAGCTTCATCCATAAGGGGATCAAGCTGGGCTCTAATGGACGTCGTCTTATTGGGGTCCGCTGGATGCACCTAAATTTAATGATTTCCTCTTCGGGTTTGAAGGATGTAGACTTGGATCTTTTACTAAGGATCACATCGTCTCTATTGACTGTCGACCGTAGAGCAGTCAACTCTTCGGCGGCGAAAGTTTCTGCTAGTGCATCGAGGGCGAGCGCTGCCGTTTTGTTTTCGGCCAGAAGGGCTATGTTTGGATCACATGCGATCGTGATCACTCCGTTCGGTCCTGCCATTTTTAGTTTCATGTACCCATAATGGGGTATAGCCTGGAACTTTGTGATGGCGTCGCGTCCCAATAGGGCATGATAGCCTCTTGGGAAGGGGACTATATGGAAGAGAAGTTCTTTAGACTGGTAGTTATTGAGTGTGCCGAACACCACGTCCAGGATGATACATCCGGAACAACGTGCCTCCTTTCTTGGGATAATTCCTCGGAATGTTGTTTTGCTACATTCGATGCGGGATCGGTCGAACTGCATTTTTTCCAGAGTGGCCTCGTATATGAGGTTAAGACCACTGCCGCCTTCCATTAGCACCTTATGTAGCCTGTATCCATCAATTATGGGATTCAAGACTAGAGCGGACGGTGAATGACCCAAAAGAATGGGCAGCCGGTCAATGTCCCCGAAAGTAATCGGTATGTCTGCCCATGGTCTAGTGGCTTACACGTGGTAGACTTTCTCGTGCTCCTTAAGAGGTCTCTTGCGCCCGCTCCTCGAGGGAAGATTTTGTAGATGGACAGGACTTCGGCATTAAATTCGGGTGGCGAATAAGAATGTCTACTCGACAGAGGTGTGTCGAGGATGGCCTCGCCACTTTTTGCGACTTGCCTGACGACCCAGCAAGCTCGAAGGCTGTGCGTTGGGTTTGTGTTTAGTAATACAGAATGTATGGGGCAGGGTTTATCCAAAAGCCCATCAAGGACAGTGCAGGCCCCTGAAAGGGGCTTGTTTATTTTTGACAGGTTCAGACCTACCTGGCCGGTTTGGAGGTGTCCTGTTTTTCTGAGCTCGTCTAGGATGTTCGGAGGATTTTGATTCCGAGAACAACCGCTCAGATTGCCAAACACTCTCCATGGCACAGTACTTCCGTACCAATTCAGATAGCTCCAAGAAATTGCTTATGCGTCGGGGGGCTAGGGCATTGAGAATACCCTCGTCATGGCAATTGTGAATGAAAATTGCCATTAAATCTTGGTCGCTGAGACCGTTTACTCTGCTCCTAACGAGTGGGAGTCTTGCCCAAAAGTGGTGGACTGATTCTCCTCGTAGTTGTTTTATGTCTTGGAAGTCCAGAGATACGGGCTTCAGTGAAAAACTGGTATTATCATCCTGGGTGGTGGGTGCGCAAAAACTGGATTCTACGTCACATTGAGTATTCGGGAATACAAATTCCGAATTGTGTCATAGATCTGGGACCGATGATGGTCCGGTTTTGAGGTAATCCCTCGCGCCTGGCTCGTCTACGTAGCCTTGGTGATCAGAGACCGGGGTGTAAACTGTTTTCAATTCTGGCTGTCAGGACGAATCCGCAGTCGGACACTCGATAGTAGCCACAAGGTGGGTGACAGGAGGGACGTGAATCTCCCTATCATCGGGTTTAATCCCGAGCCGATCATAGATCGGAACTTGGTCATCTAGAATACATATTGCTTTGAGTCGATCGAACAATTCGTTTAAGAATGTAGTGATGGCAGGGTGCGTGTCGCTGATATGAGTGGGTTCGTCAAGTGGTGTGACGGTTCCACAGTCACGCCGAAGTGGATCTATGTTCCATTCCCCCACAGGACCTGATGACTCAGACGTCAAAGCGTCCGGACTTGTAGGTCTTTCTTTGAAGTTTGAGGGTTCCATTGGAACGAGTGTCCCCCGTGAATCAGCCACAAACTCTAGGGTTACGAACTTGATACTCTGATGCGGGGGAAACCTTCCGATCTGGCCATGGCAGCTTATCGGGTTGGCATGCAACAAGATGTCGTTGCCAGTGAAACTCTGATCGGGGGCGAAAGTCCCTTCGATGCAGATCTTGCCACCTATGACGAGGCGAGCCATCGATGCCTTCGGCACTTACAGTGGAACTCTCAATGAAAGCACCAATGTCGGTGTCAAAACCAGCGGATCTGGGGTAGGGCGTCCCGAACTGTGAGACTAGGATCGACTGTAATAGGAGACGTAGGGGACACGAGTTTACCCAGGTTCGGGCCCTCCTATGGAGATAATACCCTACATCCTGCTTGATTGTATTGATGGTGTAAGAGGTTACATAGTTGGTCTACCTCGAGATCGTATGTGTAACCCTAGATGAGTTGTTTTGTCCCTACGCCCTAAAACCCTCCGACTTATATAGATGTCGGGGGTGCCCTTAGCTTACACATGGTCAGTAACATGCTGAAGAGATAACTGGCCTAACTACAGATAATAACTTGGAGAACACGTCTGGACTCCATGAAGCTTCCATCCTGGCGCGGATGGTCCTCGACCCTTCAATGCTTGCCTTGCGGCCCAGACAGTCCGGTCCATGAATAGTGGTTGGCTATCCGAGGACCCATTAATCCAGGACTCCCTCAATATTCACCATCACCATATCCTCTCCAAACCCTAGTTCATCTCTTGTATCGGATATTTGTCTCAACACCTCAGATTGGTACCTGTGGGTTGCTAGTAGTGTTGATTACTCCTTGTAGTTGATGCTAGTTGGTTTACTTGGTAGAAGATCATATTGATCCTTTACGATAATTAATACCCCTCTGATCTTGAACATGAACATGTTTCGTGAGTAGTTACATTGGTTCCTGAGGACATGGGATAAGTCTTGTTATAAGTAGTCATGTGAATTGGGTATTCGTTCGATATTTTGATGAGATGTACGCTGTGTCTCCTCTAGTGATGTTATATGAATGTCAACTACATAACACTTCACCATTATTTGGGCCCAGGGGAAGGCATTGGCAAGTAATCGGTAGATGATGGGTTGCTAGAGTGATAGAAGCTCAAACCCTAGTTTATGTGTTGCTTCGTAAGGGGCTGATTTGGATCCATATGTTTCATGCTATGGTTAGGTTTACGTTAATTCTTCTGTCGTAGTTACGGATGCTTGCGATAGGGGTTAATCATAAGTGGGAGGTTTTTCCAAGTAAGGGCAGCACCCAAGCACCGGTCCACCCACATATCAAATTATCAAAGTAACAAACGTGAATCAAATGAGCCTGATCAAAACTAGCTTGACATAAATTCCCATGTGTCCTTGGGAGCGCTTTGCTTTATATAAGAGTTTGTCCAGGCCTATCCCTTGCTACAAAAAGGATTGGGCTACCTTTCTACACCTTTTCTACACTTGTTACTTATTACTCGTTACGAATTGTCTTATCACAAAACTATCTGTTACCGATAATTTCAGTGCTTGCAGAGAATACCTTACTGGAAACCGCTTGTCATTTCCTTTTGCTCCTCGTTGGGTTCGACATTCTTACTTATCGAGAGGAGTACGATAGATCCCCTATACTTGTGGGTCATCAAGACTCTTTTCTGACGTCGTTGCTGGGGAGTGAAGCGCCTTTGGTAAGTGGAGTTTGGTAAGGAAAATTTATATAGTGTGCTGAAATTTACTGTCACATGTCACTATGGAAAGTAATCCTTTGAGGGGCTTGTTCGGGGTATCTTCACCTTGACCAAAACAAAAAGAGTTTTCCCTCAACCTACTGAACCTACTAAAAATATTTATTGAAATTCCTTCGGGTATGATAGAGAATCTGCTGGCTAATCCTTATGCAGGAGATGGAACACTACATCCCGATTTGCATCTAATCTATGTGGATGAAGTTTGTGGATTATTTAAGCTTGCACGTCTACCCAAGGATCACGTCAAGAAGAAGCTCTTTCCTTTATCTTTGAAGGATAAGGCATTGACATGGTATAGGCTATCTCATGATATTGGATCATGGAGCTACAAACGATTGAAGATGGAATTTCATTAGAAGTTCTATCCTATGCATCTAGTTCATCGTGATCGGAATTATATTTATAGTTTTTGGCCTCATGAAGGAGAAAGAATCGCTCAAGCTTGGGGGAGGCTTAAGTCAATGTTTTATTCATTCCCCAATCATGAGCTCTCGAGAGAAATTATTATTCAAATTTTTTATGCTCGGTCTCGTAATGATCAATCAATCCATGCTCGATACTTCTTGTGTTGGTTCTTATATGAAGAAAGATATTGATTTCAAATGGGATTTATTGGAAATAATTAAATGCAACTCTGAAGATTGGGAACTCGACGAAGGTAAGGAGTCAGGTATGAACCTTAAGTTTGATTGTGTTAAATATTTGGTGGACACCAATGCTTTTCATGAATTTGGCACTAAATATGGACTTGACTCTAAGATAGTAGCTTCTTTTTGTTAATGTTTTGCTGCTGATGTTGATCTCCCCAAGGAGAAGTGTTTTAAATATCATCCTCCCATTGAAGTGAAAGTACTTGAACCTATTAAAATTGAAGAGAAAACTATTACTTATAATGTTGATCCTATTATTCCCACTGCTTATATTGAGAAACAACCTTTCCCTGTTAGAATAAAGGATCATGCTAAAGCTTAAACTATAGTTCGTAAGAACTGTGCCAGAACACCTACACCCCCTAAGCAAATTAAAGTTGAACCTACTATTGCTATGGTTAAGGATCTCTTGGATGATAATATTGACGGGCATGTTATTCAATTTTGTGATGAAGCTTCTAGGATTGCTAAACCTGATGCTAAGGATAAACATAGACCCACTATTGGCACGTCTGTTGTTTCTGTTAAAATAGGAGATCATTGTTATCATGGCTTATGTGATATGGGTGCTAGTGTGAGTGCAATTCCCTTTTCCTTATATAAAGAGATTATGAATGATATTGCACCAGCTGAGTTAGAGGAAATTGATGTTACAATTAAACTTGCTAATAGAGATAGTATATCACCAGTTAGGATTATTAGAGATGTTGAAGTCTTCTGTGGGAAAATAAAATATCCTACTGATTTTGTTTTTCTTGGTTCCCCACAAGATGATTTTTGTCCCATTATATTTCGTAGACCATTCTTAAATACAGTTAATGGCAGGATAGATTGTGAGAAGGAAACGGTTACTGTATGTTTTGGGGATACGTCTCATGAGTTTAATTTCTCTAAATTTCGTAGACAAACCCATGATAAAGAATTGCCTAGTAAGGATGAAGTTATTGGTCTTGCCTCTATTGCGGTGCCTCCTACTGATCCTTTAGAGCAATATTTGCTAGACCATGAAAATGACATGCATATGAACGAAAGAAATGAAATAGATAGGATTTTATTTGATGAACATCCTATTCTGAAACACAACTTGCCTGTTGAAATACTTGGGGATCCTCCTCCACCCAAGGGTGATCCCGTGTTTGAGCTTAAACAATTATCATATACTTTGAAATATGCTTATCTTGATGAAAAGAAGATATATCCTGTTATTATTAGTGCTAACCTTTCAGAGCATGAAGAACAGAGATTATTGAAAACTCTAAGGAAGCACCGTGCTGCTATTGGATATACTCTTGATGATCTTAAGGGCATTAGTCCCAATCTATGTCAGCACAAAATTAAAATGCAGCCTGATGCTAAATCAATTGTTGATCACCAATGATGGTTGAATCCTAAAAAGAAGGAAGTGGTAAGAAATGAAATATTAAAGCTTCTAGAGGCAGGTATCATTTATCCTATTGCTGATAGTAGATGGGTTAGTCCCGTTCATTGTGTCCCTAAGAAAGGAGGTATTACTTTAGTTCCTAATGATAACAGTGAATTGATCCCACAAAGAATTGTTAGAGGTTATAGAATGGTAATTGACTCTAGGAAATTGAATAAAGGTACTATCCTCTACCTTTCATTGATCAAATTCTAGAAAGATTATCCGAACACACACATTTCTGCTTTCTAGATGGTTATTCGGGTTTCTCTCAAATACCTATGTCAAAAGAGCACCAAGAGAAGACCACCGTTACCTGCCCATTTGGTACCTTTGCTTATAGACGTATGCCTTTTGGTTTATGCAATGCACCTGCTACCTTTCAAAGATGTATGACTGCTATATTCTCTGATTTTTGTGAAAGGATTTTTGAGGTTTTCATGGATGAGTTTTCCATTTATGGAACTTCTTTTGATGATTTTTTGAGCAACCTTGATCGAGTTTTGCAAAGATTTGAAGAAAATAATCTTGTCTTGAATTGGGAAAAGTGCCACTTTATGGTGAATGAAGGCATTGTCTTGGGACATAAAATTTCTGAAAGAGGTATTGAAGTTGGCTAAAGTTGATGCTATTGAAAAAATGTCGTGCCCTACGGATATCAGAGGTATAAGAAGTTTTCCTTGGTCTTGCTGGTTTCAATAGGAGGTTTATTAAAGATTTCTCTAAGATTTCCAGGCCTCTCACTAATATTTTGCAAAAATATGTTCCATTCGTTTTTTATGATGATTGTGTAGAAGCTTGAGAAATTCTCAAGAATGCTTTGATTACTGCACTTGTTCAACCACCTGATTGGAACTTACCCTTTTAAATTATGTGTGATGCTAGTGATTATGCCATAGGTCAAAGAGTTTATAAGAAATTAAATGTTATTCATTATGCTAGAAAAACTCTAGACAAATCTGAAAGAAACTATGCTACCACTGAAAAGGAATTTTTAGCAGTTGTGTTCCCTTGTGGTAAGTTTAGACCTTATATTGTTGATTCTAGAGTAACTGTTCACACCGATGATTCTGCTATTAAATATCTCATGGAAGAGAAGGATGCTAAACCTAGACTTATCAGATGGGTTCTTCTGCTACAAGAATTTGATTTGCATATTGTTGATAGAAAGGGTGCTGATAACCCCGTAGCAGATAATTTGTCTAGGTTAGAGAATGTTATTGATGACCCACTACCTATTGATGATAGCTTTCCCGATGAACAATTAGCTGTCATAAATGCTTCTCATAATGCTCCTTGGTACGCTGATTATGCTAATTATATTGTCACTAAATTTATACCGCCTAGTTTCACATACTAACAAAAGAAAAGTTTTTCTATGATTTAAGACATTACTTCTGGGATGACCCACACCTTTATAAAGGAGTACAAGGTGTAATTAGACGTCGTGTACCTGAGCATGAACAGGAACAGATCATGCAAAAGTGTCATTCCGAGGCCTATGGAGGACACCATGTTGGAGATAGGACTGCACATAAGTTATTACAATCTGGTTTTTATTGGACTACTCTCTTCAAGGATGCTCTTAAGTTTTTCTTTTCATGTGACAAATGTCAAAAAATTGGCAATATTATAGACGTCAGGAAATGCCTATGAATTACTCTCTCGTTATTGAACCATTTGATGTTTGGGTTTTTGATTATATGGGACCTTTCCCAACGTCCAACGGGTATACTCATATTTTAGTTGCTATTGATTATGTTACTAAGTGGGTAGAAGCTATTCAACCTAGTAGTGCTGATCATAACACCTCTATTAAGATGCTTAAAGAAGTTATTTTCCCTAGATTTGGAGTCCCAAGATATTTATTGACTGATGGTGGTTCACATTTTATTCATGGTGCCTTTCGTAAATTGCTTGCTAAATATGATGTTAATCATATAATTGCATCTCCTTATCATCCTCAGTCTAGTGGTCAAGTAGAATTAAGCAACAAAGAAATTAAATTGATCTTGCAAAAGACGGTTAATAGATCTAGGAAGAATTGGTCTAATAAACTTGACGATGCATTATGGGCTTATAGAACTGCTTACAAGAATCCTATGGGTATGTCTCTATATAAGATGGTTTATCGTAAAGCATGTCACTTACCTATAGAGCTAGAACATAAAGCTTATTGGGCAATCAAAGAGCTCAACTATGATTTCAAACTTGCTGGCGCGAAGAGGTTATTTCACATTAGCTCACTTGATGAATGGATAACTCAGGCCTATGAGAATGCCAAGTTGTTCAAAGAGAAAGTTAAGAGATGGCACGATAAAAGGATACAAAAGCGTGAATTCAATGTAGGTGATCATGTCTTGCTATAAAATTCTCGGTTAAGAGTTTTTGCAGGAAAACTTCTCTCTAAATGGGAAGGACCATACATCGTCAAGGAGGTATATCATTCCATTGCCATCAAGATCAAAAATGCCGAAGGCACAAATCGGAGGTGGTAAACGGGCAAAGAATCAAACATTATCTTTCAGGTACTCCCATTAATGTTGAGACCAATGTTATCAATAACATAACTCCCGAAGAGCACATTAGGGAGACTTACCAATACGTTTCAGACTCTAAAAAGGAATAGGTACATGGTACGGTAAGTAAACCGACTCCAAAACTGTCGCAATAGCAATTTTAGTCAGTTTTGGAATATTTAAAAAATTAGGAAAATAAAAGGTAGTCCGAAGGACGCACGGGGAGGCGACAAGCCTGCAAGGCACAGCCACCCCCTAGCCGCGCCTAGGGGCTTGTCACCACCCTGTGCGTCCCCCGGACTCCGTTTTCTTGTGGAACACCCCTTCGGGTCGGCAAATATTCATTATATAATCTCCCGAAGGTTCGACTTCCGTATCACGACAATACCTCCTTTTTTGTTTTGAGCTGTTTCTGCAGCAGATTTAGAGCAAGATGTCGTCCCAAGAGTCGACCAGGGAGATTCGTGTTTCTCACCCGGCATAGGAGCTCGAGGCATATGTTGAAGCTAACCACTTTGGGCGAACCATGGAGGAGGATATGGAGGCTGACTTAAAAAGGGTGGATGCCATAGAGGAAGATCAAGAAGTTAACTCTCATCCACAACCTGGGGTCATGTTGGAGGAACTTCTGAGCGCAGCAATCCCGAATTCGGTCATTCCTCCCAATGCTAAAATTCTTACTTATGGAAACTTGAAAAGGAGTGTTGTCTTTTCACCCGCAACGATGAGACATCCCTGGGTGAAGGGACCTTTGTCCGTCAATGGAAAACTGCACAAGGAAGTAATGGATCTCATGCAACAAAATAATAAGCTTGAAGAAGGGAATCACATTCTGAAGGGTATCATCGCAAAGAATATCGCACCATCACCCCCAAAGAAGGACACCTGAGCACATGGGTATGGGCACTCCCCTTGGCTTGTGCCAAGCTTGGGGGAGGTGCCCCGGTATCAAATCACACCACACCTTTTTTCCTTTTTTTATTTTTTATTTTTCCTAGTTCAATCATTTTTTATTTGTTTTGATCTAGTAGAATAAAAGTTCTAGTATGATCCACCTTCTAGTTTTTGCTTTTGCTCTCCTTATGTAAGCAAGTCCGAGAGTTATATAATAAGAATTAGTTTTTATGAGAGGTCTTTTCTAGATTACTATGCTCTTGAACATAATGAATAAAGAATAATAGAACAAAAGAAAAGAGAATACATAGTGATCTTATGGGGAGTGATGACTTCACATATAAAAAGTATGGTGATTGAAATTTGTTGGGAGTTAACAAACATAGTAATTGGTCATTGGTGCAATTGAAAGTAAGTGATAAAGAAAGATAGATTCATGTATAAATATATTATCTTGAACATCTTTTATGATTGTGACCACTCATTAAAATATTACATGCCAAGAAGTTGATGTTGTATAAGGAAGACAGCATAATAGGTTATGTTTGCTTGCATCTGGATAGAAGTTATATGGTTTTAGATGCTCCAACATGTGGTGCTTGCTTCCACCCCATATTAGCTAGAACTTCCGCACCAAGTAGAGATACTGCTTGTGCATCCAAACACCTCAACCCAGTTTTGCCATGAGAGTCCACCATACCTACCTATGGATTGAATAAAATCCTTCAAGTAAGTTGTCATCGGTGCAAAAAGGCAATAAAAATTGCTCCTAAATATGTGTGATCTTTTATGTAAGGGAAATAAGCGTTGTACGAACTTGTGATAGTGAAGAAATAAAAGTGACATACTACACAATAAAGGTTGCTATCACAAAGGGCAATACAACATGGCGTTCCTCTGCACTAAGATCTTGTGCATCCAAAAATAAAAAGCGCATGACAACCTCTGCTTCCCTCTGCGAAGGTCCTATCTGTTACTTTTACTTTCTAGTACTTATCTTTGTGCAAGAGTCATGGTGGTTTTCGCCACTTCCTGTATTCCGTCTCTCTTGGCAAGCATTATGTGTTGGGGAATGATCTAGACTTATATATCCACTCGGATGTGGGTGATCATGAGTTATTATTGTTGACATCACCCTTGAGGTGAATAGTTGGGAGGCAAAACTATAAGCCCCTATCTTTCTCTGTGTCCAATTGAAGATTTGATCTCGTGGGTACCGCATGAGTGTTAGAAATTGTGGAAGACTAAAAGATGATTGAGTATGTGGATTTGCTTTACAAGCTCTTATATTGACTCTTTCTGATGTTATGAGAAATTGTCAATTGCTTCAATGACTAAGATCATAGTTTGTTGGTTGTCAACAGAGTTCTTGGTTCATACTTTATCTTGTGAATGAACTGTTACTCTAGTATAAAGAATCTCATACAATGAGTATTGTTGGTCTAAAGTTGATCATGATGCCTACATGTCCGTATTCCATTTTATCGACACCTCTATCTCTAAAGATGTGGACATATTCATCGATCTCGGCTTTCGCTTGAGAGCAAGCGAGGTCTAAGCTTGAGGGAGTTGATACGTCCATTTTGCATCATACTTTTATATTTATGTTTATTGCATTATGGGCTGTTATTACATGTTATGGTACAATACTTATGCCTTTTCTCTGTTATTTTATAAGGTTTACATCAAGAGGGAGAATGCCAATAGTTGGAATTCTAAACTGGAAAAGCAGAAAATCAAATATACCTATTCTGCACAACTCCAAAAGTCCTGAAAATTTATAGAGAATATTTTTGGAATTAATAAAAAATACTAGCGTAAGAATCAACCAGAGGGGGGGCACCAGCAGGCCACAAGCCTGCTAGGCGCGTCCACCTCCTGGCCTCGCCTAGCAGGCTTGTGGGCCCCCTGTGGCTCCTCCGACGCCCATGTTATCCTATATGAAGTGTTTTTACCTGGAAAAAAATCAAAGGAGAGCTTTCAGGATGAAGCTCCGCTGTCTCGAGGCGGAACTTGGGCAGAACCAATCTAGAGCTCCGGCAGGGCTGTTCCGCCGGGGAAACTTCCCTCTCAGAGGGGGAAATCAAAGACATCGTCATCACGAACGATCCTCTCATCGATAGGGGGTCAATCTCCATCAACATCTTCACCATCACCATCTCCTCTCCAAACCCTAGTTCATCTCTTGTATCCGATCTTTTTCTCAACACCTCAGATTGGTACCTGTGGGTTGCTAGTAGTGTTGATTACTCCTTGTAGTTGATGCTAGTTGGTTTACTTGGTGGAAGATCATATGTTCAGATCCTTTATGATAATTAATACCCCTCTGATCTTGAACATGAACATGTTTCGTGAGTAGTTACGTTTGTTCCCGAGGACATGGGATAAGTCTTGTTATAAGTAATCATGCGAATTTGGTATTCGTTCGATATTTTGATGAGATGTATGTTGTCTCTCCTCTAGTGATATTATGTGAACGTCAACTACATAACACTTCACCATTATTTGGTCCTAGGGGAAGGCATTGGGAAGTAATCAGTAGATGATGGGTTGCTAGAGTGACATAAGTTTAAACCCTAGTTTATGCGTTGCTTCGTAAGGGGCTTATTTGGATCCATATGTTTCATGCTATGGTTAGGTTTACCTTAATTCTTCTTTCATAGTTGCAGATGCTTGCGATAGGGGTTAATCATAAGTGGGAGGTTTTTCCAAGTAAGGGCAGGACCCAAGCACCGGTCCACCCACATATCAAATTATCAAAGTAATGAACGTGAATCAAATGAGCATGATGAAAACTAGCTTGACATAAATTCACATGTGTCCTCGAGAGCGCTTTGGTTTATATAAGAGTTTGTCCAGGCCTATACTTTTCTACAAAAAGGATTGGGCTACCTTGCTGCACCTTTGCTACACTTGTTACTCGTTACGAATTGTGTTATCACAAAACTATTTGTTACCGATAATTTTAGTGCTCATAGACAATACCTGACTGGAAACCGCTTATCATTTCCTTCTGCTCCTCATTGGGTTTGACACTCTTACTTATCAAAAGGACTACGATAGATCCCCTATACTTGTGGGTCATCAGTCGTCATCCGTCTGATCACGCCCGCGAGGAGGGCGGTCTGGCTTGTCATATGGAGTATGTTTCGGAGACGGAGTATAGGTGAGCTCGTCGTCAAATTGCGGCAGCAGCCTTCTTCGTGGATAGCACTTGGGCTGGTCCGACAGACCAGTACCATGTCCTTCCTCAGCTGAGAGGACTCTTGTCCATCGATCATTGAGGTCATCCTGTTTGGCTTTAAGTTGCCGTTCCTTAGCTTTTAGGCTTTGCACCGTTGCTTTGAGTTGTTGTCTGGACAGTTCATGATCTTCATTGTTATTAGGGATGTCCAAGTCATCGGCTGCCGAGATATCCTCCTCCTCGACAGGGGGGAGATAGTCATCGTCCTTGGAACCGTTGAAATCGTCGGGATTGCTTTGGTCCTCAGGCCTGTCCTAACCCTCTAATGGGTGTTCAGGGATATCAGGGTCGCCGGGTAATCGAGGGTAACTCCGTCCCCGGTGCCGATAATGGCTTTCCTTCCCTTTTTCCCTTTGGACTGCTTATGTGGTTTCCGACGCCTTGACGGTGTGTCGCTCAACTTGTCACCATCATTATTAGGCGTTTTGTCGCCATTAGGAGTGTCCACGATGTAGACGTCATATGTTGAAGTGGCGGCCCATCTCCCGGTATTAACAGCGGTGGGGGCGCAATCCTCTTCATCCATATACTTTGCCTCCTCGGAGGAATAGTCTAGCATGTCGGTTAAATCTTTGACTGTGGCTATCAAGTGGTTGGTGGGTGGGTCGAAAAATTCGTCCCGACCCGTATTGTAACCGATCTCAGCGTAGATCGGGGCTGAATCGTTGGAAATTTCGATCGACAACATTCGATCTAGGGCTTCATCGAATGCCGAGGGCTTGATCGGATCATACTATTCGGACCTTTCGGAGTTGACCCCCGATGTGTCCGAACGAGAAGGATGTTCGGCAAGAACGAGGGTCCAGCCTTACAACACTATGGCCTGTTCCGGAACAGGGGCGGGAACACCACCGTGACTAACCCCGTTGGTGTGACCGAAGATGGAACTCGAGGTTAGAGCCTCAGAGTTTTCGGGCATGGCCAGTGAAGATGCAAGCCCGGTCAGTGACAAGTAGCCTTGAGAATCCATGGAGAACGCTAGGTTCCTGAATCGTACCT
Organism: Hordeum marinum; assembly: GCA_022496015.1. Lineage (NCBI taxonomy): Eukaryota > Viridiplantae > Streptophyta > Magnoliopsida > Poales > Poaceae > Hordeum > Hordeum marinum. The sequence continues at coordinate 258,720,033 of CM039674.1, read as the reverse complement.
GTTGCTCAGGGCTGAAGCTCTCGACACGGCCTAGATGGTCGGTCAGGTCGGCGTGCAGCACAACACTGCCAAAGGCGAAGATCTGTCCAGGAAAGAAAGTGTCCATGTTGCGGACCTCTTCATTGATGACAAGGCGAGGCATCGATAGCTTAAGCACTCATAGAGGAACTCTCAATGAAAGCACCAATGCCAGTGTCAAAACTGACGGGTCTCGGGTAGGGTGTCCCGAACTGTGAGACTAGAACCGATGGTAACATGAGACGAAGGGGACACAAATTTACCCAGGTTTGGGCCCTCCTATGGTGGTAATACCCTACGTCCTGCTTGGATGTATTGATGATATGGGGTTACAGAGTTGATCTACCTCAAGATCAAAGAGCTAACCGTAGATGAGTTGTTCTATATCCCTATAACCTAAAACCCTCCGGTTTATATAGACGCCGAGGGTATCCAGGGTTTACACATGGTCTGTTATACGCCGAAGAGATAAACATGCCTATTCACTACATCAAACGTGGAGCACAAGACCTACATCCCGAAGCTTCCATCTTGGAGATAAGATCTTCAACGAATCCTGTGTTCAATAAGTGCCCCACACAGTCCGGCCCATAGAAATAGGCCGTCCTCTCGAGGACCCCTTAATCTAGGACTCCCTCAACGGGCCCAGTCCACAAAGTTACTTCCATCATCTTTCAACTTAGCTTTCTCTAGGAACACATTAAAATTCAGGGGTGCTACTACGCGAGCCTTTGATCTACAACATAAATATGCAAAGGTTACTAAGATTGTTCAAGATAATGAGTATAGTTAATCAAATTACTAAAGCTCTCACACAAATTGACATCCATGAGATCATCTGAGTGATACATGATCCAAATTCACCAACTCAAGTTCGATCATCACGTGAGTTAAGGTGGTTTCAATGGTGAACATCATCATGTTGATCATATCTACTATATGACTCATGTTCGACCTTTCAGTCTCTTGTGTTTTGAGGCCATGTGTGTACATGCTAGACTCGTCAAGTTTAACCCGAGTGTTCTGCACGTGCAACACTGGCTTGCACCCGTTGTATGTGAACGTAGAGTCTATCACACCCGATCATCACGTGGTGTCTCGACACAACGAACTTTCTCAACGGTGCACACTCAGGGAGAACACAATTCATCTTGAAATTTAAGTGAGGGATCACCTTATAATGCTACCGCCGTCCTAAGGAAAACAAGGTGCGTAAAAGGATTAACATCACATACAAATCATAAGTGACATGGTATGGCCAGGAACTTGTGCTTTTGACCTCCATCTCCAAAGCACCGGCATGATCTCCATAGTCACTGGCATGACACCATGATCTCCATCATCTTGATCCCCATGAACGTGTCACACTCGGGGTTGTTGCGCCGATTGTTGCTTCCACGACTATTGCTAACTCATAGGGATAAAGTAAAGCAAAACCATGAAAATAATTAAAGACAACCCTATGGCTCCTACCTTTTGTCGTACTCACTGACATGCAAGTCGTGATATTCTATACAAAACATGATCATCTCATACATCACATATATCTCATCATGTAATTGGCCATATCACATCACAACATCCCCTACAAAAACAAATTAGACGTTCTCTAATTGTTGTTGCAAGTTTTACGTGGCTGCTACGGGTATCTAGCAAGAACAAATCTCACCTACGCATAAAGCACAACAGTGATACTCAAATTGCTATTCAACCTTCTAATGGACCACCTTTGTCAAATCCGATCCAACTAGAGTAGGCGAGACAAACACCTGCCAGCCATATTTGTGCAACAAAGTTACACGTCAGTCGATGGAACCGGTCTCTCGTAAGCGTACGAGTAAGGTTGGTCCCGGCCGCTTCATTTCACAATACCGCTGAACCAAAACACAACCAAGGGAGGAAGCAATCTAAGCATCAATGTCCACATACTCCTTTTTGTTCTACTCGAGATCTCATCTACACATAGACCTAGCTCTGATACCACTGTTAGGGAATGCTGCATGGGAAACAAAAAAAATTCTATGCGCACGCAAGATCTATCCATGGTGATGAGCATCTACGAGGGGGAAAGTGGATCTAGATACCGTTGTAGATCGCTAAGCAGGAAGCGTTAAGAAATGCGGTTGATGTAGTCGAACATCTTTGCAATCCAAATCACCGAGCGTCTCGCGATCCAATCATGATCAGTCCCGATCTAGCGCCGAACGGACGGTACCTCTGTGTTTAGCACATGTACAGCTCGATGACGATCTCTGCCTTCTTAATCCAGAAGAGGGAGCAGAGAGGTAGATGAGTTCTCCTGCAGTGCGATGGCATGGCGGCGATGGTGGTGGAACTATTCTAGTAGGGCTTCGCCTTAGCACCGCTGAAACGATCTAGAGGAGAAACTACGATCTAGAGAAGAGGGTAGCATGTGCTTGATTTGTATGTTGAAAACCCCTCAATACATCTTGTATATATAGGAGGAGGGAGGGAGGAAGCTTGGCCCCCAAGGGGCCAACCCTAGTTTCAGTCGAAGTGGAGAGAGGAGGAGTCCTCCTCCAATCCTATTAGGATTAGGACTCCTTCTCTCCCACTTGGGCCTCCTTTCCACCTTGAGTTTCTCCACCCAGCCGCATGGGCCTCTAGTGGGGCTTTAACTAGACCACTAGGGGATGGTTTACCTCCTCCCACAGCCCATGTAGGCACTTGGGTCGAAACACCCCTCCCGATGGTCCCCCGGCACCCTCCCAGCACTCCCGGTACACTACCGATGAGCCCGAAACTTTTGCGGTGACCAAAACAAGACTTCCTATATATAAATCTTTACCTCCGGACCATTCTGGAGCTCCTTGTGACATTTGGGATCTCATCCGGGACTCCAAACAACCTTTTGTTACCACCATCCATAACTCTATACTACTGAAACATCACCAAACCTTAAGTGTGTAGACCCTGCGGGTTCGAGAACTATGTAGACATGACCGAGACACCTCTACGGACAATAACCGATATCAGTCCATGGATGCCCATATTGGTTCCTGCATATTCTAAGAAGATATTTATCGGTTGAACCTCTATGTCAAGGATTTAGTTAATCCCGTAAGATGTTCCCTTTGTTCTTCGGTATGTTACTTGCCCCAGATTCGATCGTTGGTATCTTTATATCTAGTTCAACCTCGTTACCGACAAGTATCTTTACTCGTTCCATAATACAAGATCCCGTGGCTAACACTTCAGTAACATTGCTTGCAAGGCTTGTTGTGATGTTGTATTACCAAGTGGGCCCTGAGATACCTCTTTGTCACACAAAGTAACAAATCCCAGTCTTGATCCATGCCAACTCAACAAACACTCTCGAGGATACCTGTAGAGCACCTTTATAGTCACCCAGTTACGTTGCGACGTTTGATACACACAAGGCACTCCTCAAGTGTCAGTGAGTTGCTTGATCTCATGGTTATAGGAACAGATACTTGACATGGAGAAAACTATACCAATAAACTGACATGATCATATGCTATGTTTATAGTTTGGGTCTTGTCCATCACATCATTCTCACAATTATGTGATCCCGTTATCAAATGACATCTCATGTCAATGGCTAGGAAACCTTGACCATCTTTGATCAACGAGCCAATCTACTAGAGGCATACGAGGGACAAAATGTAGTCTATGTATCCACACATGCAATGTGTTTCCAGTCAATACAATTATAACATGGATAATAAATGATTATCATGAACAAGGAAATATAATAATAATCATTTTATTATTGCTTATAGGGCATATTTCCAACAATATCACCTAATTCTTATGGAAATATAAATGTTTTACTAAACATACCGTAGAAGCTATAGTAAAAGCTCATGATGAGAAACTTGACTCAGAAGTTTCAATACGTAGAAAGTTACATGATGAATGGGCGTTAGGGCATATTTATCACTTAGTAGTTTTCATGATTTATGACAATGCATTTGCGGACAAATAGCGTGCATTAAGCCTTTCAGATAATCCATCATATGGCATAAGACAATTCTAGCCCTTGGGTGGATAATAGTGAAGATAATTTTGTTTCCTGCATTTTGTTTTCGGTGGAATTGAGTCATAGGAGAACCATACTATTAATAGGGGGTCTGCATTGGAAAGGTTTGGGTGGAATCAACACGTATACTTTCATTTGTTTTCTTTCCCGCATCAATAGAGTTGCTCCACTATGCCCTTTCTTCTGATCCTAAAGGAGACAAGTGGCAATACCACGCAAGCAAGTGTCAGTACCGCCTACAAATGTAAGCGGTAATACCACCCTCGGGTAGTAGTACCACTGTCCAGTGCCGCATGTTGTACCACTGGCACTGGAGTCTTGACTTTTCGTGTTGGACCGAGAAGTTGTTGGGACGGTAGTACGATGCGGTAGTACCGCTTATAAGCGGTAGTACCACGTATTACTACCACTCCACTACCGCCCTACGTTCTGGAATTTGAACTCTTAGCCGACTCTAAGCAGCAGTAGGGCGAGGCACTATCGCCCTTGCGAGCAGCAGTACCACTTCAGCGGTACTACCTCTGCTCCTATCTCTGCCCTTCGTTCGAGGGCCTCTGCACTACAACCCCAATTGTAGTACCGCCAAGGGGAGCGGTAGTATCGCTCTGGCGCCACTACCATCTTGTGGACTTGTGCCATTGCCTTGTGTAGCTGGCACAACCGCCCAAGCAGTAGTACCGCTCCCATGAGCGGTAGTGTCTCTTGTGTGCGCGCTCATGGAGTAATGGTTTTATTTGTTCCCCCACTATATAAAGGGGATATTCTTCCCCAAGAATATTACACCTTCCATTCCCAAGCTCCATTTTTTCTCCAAGCTCCATTTTCGCCCGATCTCTCTCCCTAGCCAAGAAAAGTTGTTGATCTTCTAGGGTTTGGTTCAGAGGGCCCTGATCTACACTTGCACCAAGAGAAATTTCATTACCCCACTAACCCCTTGCGGATCTTCTTACTCTTGAGTGTTTTAGCACCCTAGACAATTGGGGTCACCTCGGAGCAACAATCCATTGTGGTGAAGCTTCGTGGTGGTGTTGGGAGCCTCCAATTAACTTGTGGAGATTTCCCCAACCTTGTTTGTAAATGTTCGGTTGTCGTCTTCAAGGGCACCACTAGTGGAATCATAGCATCTCGCATTGTGTGAGGGTGTGAGGAGAATACGATGTCCCTATTGGCTTCTTGGGGAGAATTATCTCCACCGGTTCCACTTGTGGTTATTTCTTACCTCTACTTTGTCCAAGTTTTACTTGTGTTGTGTACTTTGCTTGCTTGTATTGTTGTTGTTGCTAGCATCATATAGGTTTTTCACCTAGTTGCATATCTAGACAACCTATTTGTTGCTAAACCTAATTTGTTAGGAAAATCTTAAAATTGGTAGTTGCCTATTCACCCCCTGTAGTCAACCATATCGATCCTTTCAATTGGTATCAGAGGTACATCTCTTTAAAGGCTTAACCGTTTGAAGAGTATGGTTGATGACGTGAGTGGCAGAGGGGTGAACTCTGCGGCCGCATCCGTGGTCGTGGTCACCCGCGATGATGGGAATGAGGCCATAACCTCTCTTAAATCATCCATGGTGGATGAGGATGATACGATGATGCCTACCGCAATTGTTGATGACAAGGGTATGTCTATGCCTATGACAATTGTTCATGCCAAAGATGTAGTTTTTCCCAGCTACCAACGTTTAACATACAATGATGGAGGTGAACTAGACCTCACATCTAAGAGTTACATAACTATGCAAATAGTGAGAAAGTATGGAGGTATATTTTCCAGGTTATATTTTCTAGTTTAGACAGCGTCATGTATCGACTACGAAGCGACCCTCTTTGGGTGTCATATTTATTTCGTGTGAATTTTCTGCTTGAGAGTTGCACTTGGCTCGAGGTCCATCATCATCGACGGGTTGCTCGCTGGTTAGGTCTACTTTGGCCAAAGGTTCCTCGTGTGTCCAGGGATTGTCCGTTGGTGTTCGTCACCCCATCTTCAAGTTATGTGTATTGTCCGATAATTGGAATACTTTATCATGAATCTTGGAGGAGTAGTTCCATCGTAAAAGATCAGATCAAATCATAGGCGTGTCTGACATCGTGCTCTCATCAGAGGTCAAGAACATGCTAAATAAATTCCTTGAGAATCTTAAACTACCCACCAATCCGAAGGATTTGGCTAATCCAATCCATGCAGAGACAGATGTCGATCTCGTCAAGGAAACATCTAATACTGAGCTCCCCAAATCCTCCCATGAAGATAATGGATCGAGCTCCCATTCCACGGCTGCCCCTCCACTGTCCTATGGTGGATCGGTTCCCTCACCTCATATTAACTCTAATGCTCCCCACCCAAGTTTGTTTTGACAAAATTTCATAATTGGGGTTTTCGTATCAAGTTTCATTTGAATGACAGCTGAACACAATTATGAATGGTGATCGAGCAAGGCTTTCACCCTCATGATCTAAACAACATGACTCCAAGAGAAGAGGTCAAAAACAAACTCAATGCTTACGCTTTGTTCAGTCTCCAATCTGCCATGCCACCCGAAGAGATCTCCCACTTGCGTCTATTCACCATTGCCAAAGAAGCATGGACGAACATCAAATCATTGTACAAAGGGAGCTCAAGAATTTAATGATGCAACTTTGAGGTGGTTATTGATGAAGCCGATGAGTTTGTGATGAATGAATACCAAGACCAAAGAGATCTCTACCGGAGATTGACCACTCTTCCCGTCTCTCTCCATGATCATGGGAGCAAGGAAATAGATGACACGTGGGTCAAGCGAAAGTTCCTCAAGGCCATCATGCCATTCAAAAAAGGCATGTCTTCTATGATCCTTCAAAGATTAGTCTTCCACACCTTGTCTTCAAGTGAAATGTTGGATGAGTTTGTTGCTATGAACATCTTGAACAAGACCGCGGAAAATGCCCTTCTTTGCCTTCAACGGTCAAATAAGCCCGACCTTGTTTTGAAGTCCAAGGCAATCTCAGAAGAGGAAGAAGAAGAGGAGGGGTGCTTCCCCGAAGACACCAAATATGCTTACCACGAGCACATGGCTCTGACATCAAGGAAATTTTGGGGCAACAAGAGGAACACCAATCCCAACTTCTCCAATAAAAACTTGAGTGCATCCAAGGTAAAGAAACGGGTGAGGACATGATAAAATTGTGGTAATGTCAGTCACTTTTTTGTAGATTACCCTTATGTGAAATGAGAAGACAATGGTGGCAAGCTCATTCGTGAGGACAAGTCCATGTTCTTCCCGAAGAAGAACAACTTCATGAAGAGGGTGCCTCCAAAGGTGTTGACGGTGCAAGAAGAGTACAACTCCGATGATGATGATGATGATGATACAACTGGAGAAGGAATGGCAACGGATAGCATGTCCATTGCCATCTCTCGTCCTACCATGGTGTCACTCCTCAACTCCCCCAACAAGGATCACATGCCCATTGCCAAGTGCCTTATGGCCAAGGCCTCTCACAAGGTAACTTCGTACTTCAATACTACCGTCACCACTACCCCTTCTACGGATAGTGGGGATGAAAAGGAGGAGCCAAAAGTAGATGAAAATTCTTTTTGATATATTCATGCGTAAACACAAAGGTAAGATCAATAAGCACTTCATCTCTCTCTTGGAACTATTTGGTGAGGCCAATGATGCCATTGACTATCACGAAGAGACCATCTCTAAGATGGAAGGATATAGTCGTGATTATGCCGATGTGATTATGGATCTTTCCAACGCTTTAGAATAAGAACAAAGTCTTCATTTGGCTCTTGAGGAGTCACACAACATTTTCTTGGCTAGACTCAAGGAAGATCTTGATCATGCTCAGGTTCTTACTTGTATGCTAAAATTCGAGAAGGTTGAACTTGGGGTTGGCCATGAGAAACTCAATGATGAGTTTGGATTTCTTGACAGGGCTCATAAGCCCTTTAATAGTACCCACAACAACCTCAAAGTTTCTTATGATCAACTCCAAGTAAATCTAACAAGGAGATTGGTGCTTGTCCGCCTTTTCTGTTAATTTCTAATGCTCATACTTCTAACCCTTGTTGTGAGCATGTGCACCTTGTGGAGTAAAATGCTAAGTTGAAAGAACAACTTGAGAAGGGCCTTGTGACTTGCATCCAATGCGATAAGAACCTCAACGGCCTTTTGAGCAATAAAAGGAAGTTGTATCTAAGGAGGGACTTGGGTTTGTACCCAAGTCAAAGAAGAAGCAAGTCAAGAATAAAGACAAGACCAAGCAATCTCCCACTCTTAAAGAAACATTTGTCAAAGAGGGAGAGGTGAGGGAGTCCTGGATTAGGGGGTCCTCAGATAGCCGACCTATTGTTTATGGGCCAGGCTTTATGGGTCGCAAGGCAAGAATCGAACGATCAAAGACCACCTACACCAGATGGAAGCTTCGAGGAGCCATAACGCACTCTCCAAGTTATTAGCTATAGTTAGGCATCTTTATCTCTTCGACATGTAACCGACCATGTGTAAACCCATGGCATCCTCGGCGTCTATATAAGCCGGAGGGTTTAGGGGTATAGAGAGAACAACTCATCTAGGGTTAGCTATTCGACCTCGAGGTTGATCAACTCCATACCCCCCACATCATTAATACAACCAAGCAGGACGTAGGGTATTACCTCCAGAGGAGGGCCCGAACCTAGGTAAATTGGTGTCCCCTTTTTCTCTTGTTACCGTCGACTCAAGTCTCACAGTTTGGGACGCCCTACCCAAGATCCGCCGGTTTTGACACCGACATTGGTGCTTTCATTGAGAGTTACTCCATGAGTGGCAAAGGAATCGATGGCTAACCTCGTTGCAAGCAGCGAGGTCTGTATTCAGGGGACTCTTGTCCGTGATCAGAGTCTCACCGGCAATGACATCTTATCGCATGCCAACCTGATCAGCCGTCATGGACAGACCGGAAGCTTTCCCCCCAATTAGATCATCAAGTTAGGAACGATAGAGTTCATGGCTGATTCACGGGGAATACATGATCTAATGGAACCTTCGACCCTCAAAGAGAAACATGTAAGTCCGGATGCCTTGATGCCGAAGACATCAGGTCTCATGGTTGGATGGAACACAGATCCACTTCGGCATGGCACTGGAACCGTCACGCCACTCAACGAATCTACTCGTCTTAGCGACACGCACCCTACCATCGCCTCGCTCTTAAACGAGTTGTTCGATCGGATCGAAGCTATGCGTATATCGGATGACCAGTTTCTGATCTATGATCAGCTCGGGATCAGACCCGATGACAGGGAGATTCATGTCCCCCCGGTCACCCACCTTGTCGCTACTATCGAGTGTCCTGCTGCGGATTCTGCCCAACAGCCAGAATTGAAAACTGTCTATACCCCAAGCCTCGATCACCGAAACTCCTTCAGTGAGCCAGAGGCAGGGAATCACTCTAAAGCTAGACCGTCACTGGTCTGGGATCCTTCGCACGATTCGGAAACTGTAATTCTGAACAATCAATGCGGTATGGAATCGAATTTTTCCCACCCATCGCTCAAGACGATCGTCCCAGTATCGCATCAGCGCCCGTTTCTTCGGATCTTCGGAATATCAAGAAACTACAAGGAGAATCAGTCGATCACTTTTGGGCCAGACTCCTACTCGCTAGAAGCAGAGTCAAAGGTCGTAATGACCAAGATATGATGGCAATTTTCATTCGCAATTGCCATGTCGAAGGGATTATTAATGCTTTGACCCGCCGACACATAAGCGACTTTTCAGAGTTATCCGATTTGGTACAAAAGTACCGTGACATGGAGAGCGTCTGGCAATCCGAACAGCTGTTCTTGGAACCAATTCTCCCCGAACACCCTAGAGGATCTCGGAAAAAGAGGATACCTCCAAAGCAGCCAACCAGGTAGGAACCCGTCGAAAAGAGAGATAATCCCCTTTTAGGGACCGACATTGTCCTCGACGGACTACTGGACAAGCCTTGCCCTATACATTCTGTGCTACTAAACACAAACCCGACTCACAGCCTTAGAGCTTCCCGGGTCGTCAGGAAAGTCACAAAAAGCAGTGAGACCATCCTTGAAGCACCCTCGTCGAGTAGGCGCTCTCCTTCGCCTCCTAGATACAATGCCGAAGTCCTGATGGTCTACGAGATCTTCCCCTCAAGGAATAGTCATAAGAGATCTTTGGGAACTCCAACAGGTCTACCATGTGGCAGCCACTAGCCCATGGGCAGACACACCAATTACTTTCGGGGACACTAACCAGTCACTAGCTACACTAATGGATACAGGCTACATAAAGTGCTAATGGACGGTGATAGTGGTCTAAACCTGTAATACGAAGTCACCCTGGAAAAAATGTTGTTCAACCGATCCCGCATTGAACATAGCAACACAACCTTCCGGGGAATTATCCCAGGGAAAGAGGCACGTTGTTCCGGATGTATCATCCTGGACGTGGTGTTCGGCATGCCCGAAAACTACCGATCCGAAGAACTTCTCTTCCACATCATCCCCTTCCCAAGTGGCTATCACGCCCTATTGGGACATGACGCCTTTAAAAGTTCCAAGCTATACCCCATTACGGGTACATGAAACTCAAAATGCCAGGACCAAACGGAGTGATCAAGATGCCAGTGATCCGAACATAGCTCTTCGGGCCGAAAACAAAAGGGCACCGCTCGCCCTCAAGGCATCAGAGGAGACTTTTGCTGCCAAAGAGATGACCGGATTATGGTCAACAATAATAAGGATGACGTGATCCTTAGCAAAAGGCCCAGGTCCACGTCCTTCAAACCCGCAGAGGAAATCATTAAATTATAGGTACATCCGACGGACCCCAATAAGACAAGGTCCATCGGAGCCCAGCTTGATACCCTCGTGGATGAAGCACTTTGGAATTTCCTTCACGAAAATTGGGACATTTTTGCCTCGCATCTTTTCGATATGCTCGGAATCCCACGACGGCTCGCCGAGCACAATCTAAACATTATCCCAGACTTTAAGCTCGTGAAACAGACTCTGTGCTATTTCAACGAGCCCAAACGCCAAGCCATGGGTGGAGAATTAGCTAAACTGCGCGAGGCCAGATTTATTCAGGATATTAAACAACCTGAGTGGCTGGCAAACCTGGTGATGGTACCTAAGAAAGACAAGTCCTGGTGGTTGTGTGTCGACTTCAAAGACCTTAACAAAGCCTGCCCCAAGGACCCTTTCCCCTTACCACGCATAGACCAGATCATTGATGCGACAGTCGAACACGATTCATTGTGTTTCCTCGATGCTTACTTCGGATACCATCGAATTAAAATGAAGGAATCCGATCAGGAGGCTACCCACATTCATCACCCCCTATGGGCCATTCTACTTCAACATGATGCCTTTCGGGCTAAAAAACACTAGGGCCACATACCAGCGCATGATCCAAACCTGTCTCGTGACACAAGTCGGTAAGACTATCAAGGTAGACGTGGATGATGTGGTAATCAAAACCAAACACGTCGTCCAGTTGATCGACGACCTACGGCGAACCTTTGCCAGTCTACGCAAATAGGATATACGGCTCAATAAGGAAAAATGTGTATTCGGAGTTCCCTCTGGTAAGTTGCTTGGATTCAACATCTCCCATAGAGGAATAGAGGCAAATCCAGCTAAAAACCATAATCTATTAGAACTTGCAATTCCCACAGAGCTGAAGCATGTCCAGAGGTTAGCTGGGTGCGTAGCGGTGTTAAGCCGCTTTATCTCCCGCCTTGGAGAAAAGGCTTTACCACTCTATAAGCTGCTGAAGCAGACCAACAAGTTCGAATGGACCGATGAGGCAGTGGCTACATTAGAACAAATCAAAACACTACTGGCAACCAATCCCATACTCACGACACCAGGCGCCGGTGGCCCATGTTATTATACATATCGGCCACCAACAAAGTTGTCGGCACGGTGCTCGTCATCGAACGAGATGAGGAGGGACACAAATTCCGGACTCAGAAACCGATATATTATGTGTCAGAGGTGCTAACGTAGTGCAAGTCCATATACCCACATTACCAAAAAAATAGCCTACACATTATTTATGGTGTCAAGGAAATTTATGGAGTGTGCGGTAACAGTGGCATCTCAGGTCCCCCTGAATGACATAATCAGTAACAGGGACGCCACCGGCCGCGTAGCCAAATGGGCCATTGAGCTCCTTCCCTTTGAAATAACCTACAAGCCATGCGGTGCCATTAAATATTAGGTACTGGCGGACTTCCTGGCTGAATGGACAAAGGCCGACCTCCCAAAGGAATACAGTGCATACTCCCATTGGACAATGTACTTTGATGGATCCAAGACCCTGACTGGACTAGGGGTTGGAGTAATCCTCACACACCCCATGGGCGACAACGTGCGATACGTGTTACAAATCATGTAAGCCGACTCCAATAATGCAGCCGAATACGAAGCTTTCCATCATGGCCTTCAGATGGCAGTATCAATGGGCATACAATGGCTAGAGATATGGGGAGACTCAAACTTGGCCATATCAACCCAAAGATGGCGCAATATAGAAATGTCATCCTCAAGATATCTGCTCGGTTTGAGGGGTTGGAATTCCACCATGTCGCTCGCGACAACAACCAATCCACTAACATACTGGCCCGTATGGGAGCCAAGCACGATCCCGTCCCGAGAAACACCTTCCTGGAGCATCTCTTTCAGCCCTCCGTAGTGTGGCAGGACGACGACAATGGCATCTGTCTAAATACGGCAGACGAAGTTGTTCCCCCATAAACGAACCAGACGATGGCATTATCGGCGGCTCTGCGATGAATGAAACACCCTTGGCTCATGAGGTAATGGTTGTAATAGCTCCATGGACAGAGCCCTTCCTCGCTTACCTTCTTCACAAGGAACTCCCCGATGATCAAACAAAGGCATGACACATAGTTCGGCGATCCAATGCCTACATAGTACACGAGGGTGAGCTATACAAGAAAATCACAACCGGAATATTACAGCGGTGTGTATCCGAGGAAGAAGGACGGGAGGCATGGGCGGTTATCATCCGTAGAGCCGCCGATAATGCCATTGGGGGCTAGACATTGGAGTAATCCTCGCCAAAATCCACGTAGGCATGGGCGTTTATCATGCCAAGGCAAGATACCTTGTCACCAAGGCCTTCCGAGGTGGTTTCTTTTGGCCTACAGCTCGGACGGACGCCCAGTCACCTGTCCAACATTGTGTACGGTGTCAACTCTTTGCAAATCAAAGTCACATGCCCCCAATAGCTCTTCGGACTATTACGATCACCTGGCCTTAAGCGATCTGGGGGCTGGACATGCTCAGACCCCTTAAAGGGGGGACCAAGAAAAATAAATACCTACTAGTCATGGTCGACAAGTTCACCAAATGGATAGAAGCAAAGCCCGTCAATTCGGCTAAATCCGGACCACTGATCGACTTTATATCCAGTGTAGTACACCGTTACAGTGTCCCGCATAGTATAATAATGGATAATGGATCCAAGTTCACGGCCCAAGAGGTCAAGGACTGGTGCGCAAAAATGGGCATAAACCTCGATTATGCGTCGGTCTATCATCCCCAGACCAATGGACAGGTCGAGCGAGCAAACGGTCTCATTATGAGTGGCATTAAGCCACGTTTGGTCCGGTCTCTTCACGAGTCCGACTGTCATTGGGTGGAGGAACTCGACTCCGTTCTATGGGGCATGTGCACCACCCCGAACAGATCAACGGGTTACACACCGTTCTTTATGGTCTATGGGGCTGAGGCAATCCTCCCTTGCGACATTCCACGACGCATGAAGAGTGCGCATGAAAAGGAGGCCGAGTTGGATCAGTGGGATGACTTAGATGCCTTGGAGGGAGAGAGCGACATAGCTCTGGCTCGCTCCACTTTTTACCAACAGCAAGCTCAATGTTACCAAAGTAGGGAGGTCAGGGCAAAGGCATACAACATAGGCGAACTCGTCCTACGACTCCTGGAGAAACAAAAGCATAAAGTCAATCCCAAATGGAAGGGTCCTTTCATCATCGACGAAGTACTCGCGGGAGGTGCCTATCGTCTTTGGAGTCCATCCGATAACCGCCTTAAACCAAACCCATGGAACGCAGCTCATCTTCGGCGCTTCTATGGATAAACTGGTGTCGTCTAACTCCCCTATATTTTTTCCTTTTTTTCCTCTTGTTCTTTTTTCCTTCTTTCTACTTCCCTTCCCATTTTGCTATTTGACAGGGCCAATTTCTTTTCTTTCCCTATGATCGGTTGAACCGATCTTGTACCAAAGATGATTGGCATACACCATAAAGTGTTAAATCCGAACACAACACGTGGGGGCTTCTTCTAGTAGCCAATTTTTTTATATTACAAGTATTTGCTCACACCTATCATGCGCAAATGTTTCTTTTGTCATGTTCTAGCCATCATATGCATCAATTACAAATAAGACTTTGCCAAGCTGGGTTGCCTTGCTCCCGTGTTTACCCTCTACGTTCCCAATTGTTTGGCTAGAGAGTAAAGGGAGCACCTCTGCGATTGTTCCGACCGGGTCATCTGAACACGTACCTCATATGGGTGAAGCCGAAAGCTAGCTATCTTACGTAGACAATTGGTTGGCTGTGACGGAAACACCTTATACGGCTCCGATCGTTATCACTATTGTTTGGGTCTTTTCTTCCCAAAGCACAATTAGCCGCATACTAAAAGTATGCGGACTTCTATCTACGATCTTCGTAGAGCCCCGATGAAAGGTATCAATAGAGGTACTATTTTCCTCGGAAGATGTTTCTTACTCTAAGCAGTAATATAACATATATTTTTGTGTGCTTTCTGTCTGTTCGCACCGCATGGCCGGATTGCCTGGTGTCGGTGTTAAAACTGGCAGATCTCAGGTAGGGGGTCCCGAAATATGAGACTAGGATTGACAGTAACAGGAGACGAAGGGGACACAAGTTTACCCAGGTTCGGGCCCTCCAATGGAGGTAATACCCTACGTCCTGCTTGATTATATTGATGGTGTAAGGGGTTACAGAGTAGATCTACCTCGAGATCGTATGTCTAACCCTACATGAGTTGTTCTATCTATACCCTAAAACCCTCCGGCTTATATAGATGCCAAGGATGCCTAGGGTTTACACATGGTCGGTTACATGCCGAACAGATAAACTTGCCTAACTATTACATTAGACGTGGAGTGCAAGCCTTGTTTCCCAAAGCTTCCATCTAAGAGATTGGGACTTCAAATCCTCCGATCTTTGATAAGCAGCCTCATAATCTGGCCCATCACAATAGGTCGGCTATCCGAGGACCCTTTAATCTAGGACTCCCTCAGTAGCCCCCAAACTTGCCTCCAACGCCAAGGGTCTTCATCTCCGACTGCTTCGCGAAGAGAGTCTTTGGCTTGTGAGGTGAGTTCCTTCCTGCCAAATTGTAGTTCGACCTCCAATGAAAAGTAGTGTAGCGACCCGACCTGAAAGGTCAAGTCTCCGGTGTTTCCGTACCATCCCAAGATCATGCTGGTACACACACGGTACATCCATGTATATATCAAAGGGAAATCACACAGCATTATATTAATCGAAATCTCATATCGAGTCCTTTATTACAATAAAAATTACAATAAAGTGGCTAAAAGCCAACTCATGAGAATATCTAAATCTTGCGGAAGCGTCGAAGGTAGATGAGTCCATCTGACTCCAAGGGCATCTCACTGAGCATAGAACGTGTCCTCACTCCTGGTCGGAAAAGTACTCTGCAACATGATACGTTGCAGCCGTGTAGGTCAGCATATGGAATATGCCGGCAAAGTCACAAGAGAAGGGTGAAAAGATAATCATCTAGTCTATATGCATATATGGCAGGTGGGGTGGTAAGTTTTTGCGTAAAGCCAAGTTTTTCCTACATCAAGGGAGGGGCTAAGCAAAATATTACTAAGTTGGTTGATTAATGAGATGGTTCCACCAACCAATTCTCATTTCCAAATTATTAATACCCACATCATCATTATTAATTGTGTTGAGAGTTCCGGAAATTTCAATTCCTTTGGCTCAAGTCGTCCATGACCGTGGACACGGCTAATCGATTAGGTTTAAGTACTCTGCAGAGTTTTGCACACATTCCCCACAAGATTTGGTCGCCTCCGTTTGATTTCTCGCACTTCAGGGTGTTTGAGAAACGGATGACCAAAACATGGTCTTCCAAAGGGTTTCCCTGCGACTCTGTCGGTGCCCATCCTTTCCTACCGTTCTTCTACCTCTCGTAGCACCGCCTGTCCAGGGTCACCACGATATCCAACCAAGCCAGAGCCCATAATGACTTGTGGCTGTGCAGGTAAGCCTTGGGTTTTAAAGCATCCATCCATCTCTTTGTGCCTGGGTGGATCTTTCCGCGTGAATACTGGCCATCTCCAGCATCACCTAGGCAAATCCACTGGTTTCTCCAGGGTGCCGTTCAACCATCATCCACCCAGAGGTATGTTGAAAACTCGGAGTCTTAAATCTTGATCATTATGTAGGTCTTGAAATTATTAACTCTCTCAACTCTCATGAATCACACAACCAACCCCGTCTACTAATAGCATAGCAAAAAGTAAAACAACGTTTCCCGGGGCCAATGTGTCAAAGAGGTTGAGAAGGTACCTACCACATGATACTACTACAATGTAACCAAGTTTCCAACTAACCTATCTTGCATGCAATTGGGGAGATGGTAGAACTAATGCATATAAAACATGGGTAAACATGGTCAAAGTGACTTGCCTGATTGATGATCTTCGTACGTGAGTGACTCTAAGTAACAAGCTTCGCACTCCGGATAATCTAACGAAGCAAACAAGCACTCAATAAGCATACAACCAAATATTGTAACTCACAAACATCAACCAAGAACTAGTAAACAATCAAGACAAAACAATGCACAAATCTCAAGTAAGAAAACACACAAAGTTTTGTTTACTAGGAGGTGACTGATAAAACACTACTATCATAATAAAACTATTTTGTAATAACAAAACAATTGCTGTCAGCAAGGAAACAATAGAATATTTTATTAATAAACAGAATAAAATCAATTTAAGTTTTTGGGAAAAGTTTAGTAAAGTTTATACAAGTTTGTGATAAACACTATATGAATCAACTATAGTTATATTAACAAAAGAATGAAAACTAAACTTATTATTTATTTGTAAAACATGTTCTTAACAGAAAATAATTTACAATTAAATCTGTCTTAGAAAACAGAATTAAAATATACAAAACTTTGTTTGAAAACAAAACTATTACTAGTTAGTTGTTTTAATCAAATTATGCCTATTTGAAAAGAAGTTGTGATTCCTATGTTAAATAAAATTAAACTAATCAAATTTATATCTTTATTATCAGTGAGTGAAAACACTAAATATTTACTAACAGAACCTAATAAACAAATAAAACCAATTCTAAATCAA
The DNA here is from genome assembly GCA_022496015.1 of Hordeum marinum. Classification (NCBI taxonomy): domain Eukaryota; kingdom Viridiplantae; phylum Streptophyta; class Magnoliopsida; order Poales; family Poaceae; genus Hordeum; species Hordeum marinum. Next base: position 258,702,568 of record CM039674.1, on the reverse strand, counting down.
ACTAATTAAAATTGAGTTTATAAAACTATATTATAATACTAAGCAGATTCTGTTTTTGGTTAAAACATTAATCAAATTAAACCTAAAAATCCTCAAACTAAGCATGAAGATAGTCCTAACTAATACCAAACAGTAGCAAAAATATTCATATCAAAATCTATTTTCAAACTCTAGTTATTCAGATTTGAAGATTTTGAGCAAATTTGATTAGATTCAAATTTTATAGCTCAAATTTGAAATTTAAAAGTACAAGGTGAAACTACATGAAAAATGTGAGCTATTGCAAAAAGAATCAACTCAAAACACTAAATAGATTAAAAGATATAGCTAAAACAAATTTTGAAAACATTCTGTTAATTAAAACAAAACTGAAAATGAAACCTGGCTTTGCAACGGCCAGGGGGCTACGTGGCGCGATCCTATTGGCTAGCGAGTGCGTGCGGTAGGTGATTTAGAGCGGGCGACCGGTCGGTAGAGGATACCGGTTCGGATTTAAATCCGTTCTAATCTCGGTCGTTGATTCAGGATCCGATGGTCGAGGGGAGCTTACGGGGAAAAGTCGCCGGCGTCGGAGATCTCCGGCGAGTCCGGAACGGCAAAGACGACGGCGTTGGTGTTCCGGTGGTCGGGGAAGACGGGGAAGTGGTCCGGGCGACGGCGACGGTTCTCCGGAGTCGATTGGTGAGGTCGGTTGGGCGAGAGGTGGACGGAATCGGTGGCTACGGTCGACGGGAGGTCCGGTGGGGGTGGGAGCTCCGGCGAGCAATTGCGTGGTCTTCCGGTGAGGGACAGAGGGGCTAGGGGGGGAATGAAAGGCGGGGCTGTGGGGCTCTTATATAGGTGCTCGGGGGTGCGGGGAGTTAAGAGAGGAGAGAGATCCGGCGAGGGGAGGAAACGGCCGGCGTCGGGTCCGGCGCGCGCGGGGGGGGGGGGGAGAAGATGACCGTTCGGTGAAACGGTCGGTCGGGTGGGGCTCGGTGTCAGTGAGGGGAGGGCGTGTCCGTTACGCGCGGTCGGCCGGTCGGTAGTAAATGCGCGAATAACTGCCGTGGGCCGGCCCGTTTAATACCGGAAACGGTTACCGTTTCTTTTTAATAATTTTCCAGAGACATTCTAAAGCTTTTAAAGCATTCGAATCGTCTCTAAATATAGGGGTATTATATATCAAAATTAACAGAATAATAAATTCTATTTAATGAACATTTCTATCCTGTCATTTGAACACTTTGAAAAAATAATATTTTCAGAAATTGCCTAATTGTTTTTAAATCCTTTTTGCAAATATTTTCAAAATAACCCCTGGTTATTATTGTTCAAATATATCACCAATTAGTCCCTGGTGTGGAGTGTCATGTTCCTCCTCTCTTATTTGAACTTTTAACCAAAATTTCAAATAGGTGAAACAACTTAGGGAAAAGTAGAAAGAGCTTTCTGGAATTCAGAAGAGACATTTCAACAAACACATACATTCAAGCAATGATGCTGCTAGATGCATAGCTATAATCATAACATTCCAAAATGAAATTTTGGGATGTTACAAGTAGTCTCCCGCGTAGTGGCACGTCCGAATACTATAAATTTATCGGCTCTGAAGCCCAAACGTCAGGGGATATATAAAGGCCCTCTGACGACCTTTCTGATGAAAGGTTACGGTCCACCATGACTGCCAAACCAGTTTCATAGACTCGATTCACGGTTTGAGGCTGTTTTAATCATCATGATCTATCAATATATCTATCGTGTCCCATTTTATATGGTATATACTTAACTACGCGCACACAACGGCTCTCGTGTCTCGGGAAGTGGAGGGATTCACGGTGCGGCGAGGGGAATCCACATCAACAGGCCTCATAAAAAGAGAAGAAAACCCCCAAAAGTTTTTTACGCTTTGCATTCAACTTCTCCACCTCCCATTCTCTTGCGCGTCCAGAGCACAAATCTAGGTCTCTCTGCCCCCACCTTTGAGCTTGGCAATGGGAGGATCTAATGGCCAGTGGGAAGCTTACAGGGTTACCAACAAGGACATCCTCGACCTTAAGAAGGCTGGTTTCCTCCCCACCGACATTCCTCACCACGTGCCAGAGGAGGGCCAAGTGATCCCGACCCCCAGGCCAGTCGAGAGGGTGGTGTTCATCCCCCACTTCATCAGGGGGTTGAGTTTCCCACTCCACCCCTTCGTCAGGGGATTAATTTTCTTCTATGGACTCAACTTCCACGACCACCCGCCGAACACCATCATGCATATGTCGGTGTTCATCCTCGTGTGCTAGGCCTTCGTGCACGTCGAGCCGCACTTCGGGCTCTGGCTACAGGTCTTCAATATCAAGCCCAAGTGCGATGGAGGCAAGCACAAGGACTGCGGCGGGGTAGTCATCGGCAAGCTCGCCCATGTTGGGTGGCCATCGGGCACCTTCATCGACTCCATCAAAGGATGGTTGAAGGAGTTGTTCTACGTCACCGAACCATGAGAGGAGCACCAACTCCCCACCGCTGCATTCAGATCTGCCCCCCACCAGACAGGCTTCACGGCCCGAAAAGGGCCTGGCCTGGGGTTCGCGCAAAGAGGTGACCAATCTATAGAAGTGCCTCCACTCCCTGGTCGAGGAGGGCATCAAGCTAGCCGATGTGGGCCAGGTGATGCTCCAAATATGCATCCTCCTCTGCCAGCGTCAGAACACTCCTCCGTGGGCATGAGAACTCGAAGCCGAGTCCACAATCCAAAATTTCTTTCGCACTACACGGGAGAAGCTGTGGAAGGCACTCTTCAAGTCGATGAAGAGCTGGCCATCCGAGGAGGAGGACAAGGGTCTGCACACTGCCAAGCCGGACTCCGAGGTACGATTTTCCCCGACTTCATTGGCTCTGTTACACAGAAAATCCCTTCATCCTCTTATCTGATCTATTCTGGCAGAGATGGCAGAAGAAGGCCACCAACATCAACAGTCCGGCTCCTCAGCCCAAAGACGAGAGTATCGGGCTGTTAGTCAGGATGCTCGTGGAGAAGCCTTACGAGGCTCCCACGAAGGAGAAGAAGAAGAAGAAGCCAGGTCAGGCTAGCCTTCGCATCAAGGAGGCCGAAGAGGAGGAAGAAGAGGAGGAGGAGGTCGAGAGCGAGGGGGAGGCGACTTTACCCATGCCAAGAAGAGAGCGGCGTCTTTGGACGCCCCAAGGCAGGCAACTTCTCCTGCCACAAAGAGGGCACGGCAAGCGCAGGTGGTTCTGTTCGATGACAGCTCGGACTCGAGCTCCACGTCCAAAGACCCCGAGGAGGTTCCACGAAGGAGCCTATGGGTCAATCCCCCTCCATCCAGGTTAGGATCCGAAGACCCTTCTACCTATAACTAGTAGGTTCAGATTTTGCTAACACGCAGATTATTGGTCCAACAGCCCCCCGCGCGTTATCCCCACCGAGGTAGTATCGGATGGGGAGACCGCACCCGCCGAACTGGCGGAGAGCGGGGATGCCTCGCACGTCACCACTCCAAGGCGCCACGAAGGACGTCGTGGAGGTGTCGTCCCAGCCTACTCCAATGGAGGCGGACACAGGAGGCAAGGGAGAAAGCACCGTGGCCGAGGCTAACGCTTCGGCCACCGAAGACCAGGGGACAACACCCTACCCAGACATCTAGGAGGCCGAACGAACGGGCAACCAGTCCCCTCAGAGGACATCTCCGGAGCGCACTATGCCTCCGGAGGCACCGGTCCAATCCTCGGTGGGTGATCGGCAAATACGATCATCCCTAGCACCGCTGACCAACAGGTGGTCGGTCATGGAGGAGGCACTATCGAGCGCCTCCATCCTTGAGGATCACCGCACCCTTATGGGTGTGGTACTAGAAAGCGTCCAGTCTATTGACAACAGACTAATGGAGGCCTTCAAAGGTCTCCTAGCGGGCTTTCAAGTAAGTCGCCCGACATTTCGCTAAGATTTTTATTTATTCGTATTGTATACATGGCAGCCCCCGAGCCCTAGGTGAGGTGAACAAGTTCACCTAGGGGTCATATCTATAATTTGAGAAGTGAGTTCTGATGTGATGTATGCATTGTGTATGTAATGTAGGCTTCATCATCAGTGGCGACCAAAAATGACGCGGAGCTAGACGAGCTACATCGGAAGCTCAAGCGCTCCGAGGATTAGGTGGAAGCCCTCAACAAGAGGTTCGACGAGGCATAGGGTAAGTCCAAATTAAATCTGAGTACTTTCCCCTAAATACTATAATTGAAGATTCTTTTATATAAGGTTTTATCGTTTTGCAGCTTCATAGAAAGAGATCGAAAAAGTCAAGGCGAGCTTCAACGTGCCAAAGACGAAGCGGCCGTGGAGAAGGCGGCGGCCAAAGAAGCGTACACCGCTCTCTCCGCCCTACGAGCCACCAACGATAAGCACTAGGCTCGTGTGGTGGAGAAACAGGATGAGCTCAAGGATGCTAGCAAAAAGAGTGAGGCCTTGGAGCAAAAGAATAAGGCGAGCTCGGCCGAACTGTCCACCATGAAGTCCGATCTCTAGAAGGAGCGGATGGACAGACAGATCTTCGAGGAACAAGTTCACCAAGCCAAGGAGATAGCCGATGGTAAGCCGTCCTCACTAAAGTGCATATTCAGGGATAGCAGATTCAAATTACTGACCCAGGTGTGGCGATCCTCAAGCGCATCTGCCGATCTCCAGAAGAGTGTGGCAGACACTAATCAGTTGTTTGCCTCACGAGGAGAGGAAGACGAAGCTCGGACGTTTTGGGCATAGTTTAGAGCCCCCGAGCGTCCTCCTCTGCTGGTGGAGCAGCTACAACAGCTGATGGAGCTGCACCAGATGGCGAAGCCATCCATGAAGGACCTCTACATTTGCTTATGGCCCGGCGAGCCACTCCCAGGAAGTTACTTCGGCCTGGTGCAGCGACTGATTGCTACCACGCCCCGCCTCGACGTCGTCAAGCGCTCCTCACGCATCGAAGGAGTCCGGATGGCTCTTGCCAAGGCCAAAGTGCCCTGGCCGGGGCTCGATCCGATGAAGGTCACCATCGACCCTCCGCCACCTGGAAAGGAGCACCGACGCCCCGAACTGTATTTTGATGGAGTGATGGAGAGTGCGTGGATGATAGCGTCGTAGTGTTCGAGTGAAAAAAAATTTGAATGAGCTTGTAATGTGTCCGAAGACTCATGATAACTTTTAATGATAATAGTATCCGCTCTCATATGGTTTTGTATTCCTTTATAACTCTTGTGTGGTTGTTTAATACTAAAAGATGTGAGTCGTCGACTTCAGCCCCCACGTAGATACTACCAGGGGTGTCTATAACAATGCACTGTGTCCCTTAGCCGTATTATCGGAACCCGAAGGTGGTGTAGTGCGGCAGACTAGGAAATCAAACTATAGTGCTTTATTTCTTTCACTTAATGAAAAGGGGTGCGAAAAGGACTACGGGAAGCATACGATTAGCCACTAGAGTGTTTGCGATGTTTGGACGAACCGAGGCTGAAGCCCACATCATAATGTTTGCGCAAAAGGCAAGTTCCTCATATAACAGGGAATAACCTCTTACCAGGATTGAAGTATAATACTTCTAACTTGGGGTTCACAGATCGGATCTCGCATACTATGACAGTCCGTTTTTGGCTTTCTCCCCTGAGGTGTTTGAGCGGACTATCTGGAAGCACAATCGCATGGGTGCTTCCTTTGCCCTTTTAGCCGAACGAGCGGAACATAAAGGGGCAAGCACAGGAGCCAGGCAACCTAACTTAATGACCAAAGACATAGTTCAGAACCAATGCATATAAAGTGAATGCCAAGACGCCGAACACACGATAGTTAAGGAGATTTGTGTTTGAAATCATGCCCCCGGTCTATTGGCTAGTTACCTCGCGTCATATCGAACAGGTTCACGAGAAGAGGGAGAAAGGAGAAAAAGTATGTGCCAAAAAAAGGACAGATGAGGCGTGCTTGCGCCTAGTAGTTTTGCATTTTCTCAACAGCTCTTATAACTCGGATTGCTAAAGCAACTATTTACGGTATGCGAAAGAAAATAAGAAATAACATCCTACAGGAGTTGTTGTACCAGGGGTCTTCAATTGGTGACCTGACGTCCTTGATATGCCCCTTTGCTAGTTGACTCTTGCTCTTGTGTATCTTGATGGGTGTTAGTGTGGGTGGATATTGCGAACAAAATCTTGAGAGGCCATAGTATTATAGTTGAGCTTTACGCTGTAGGCAGGCTCTTTTAGGAGTGTCTTCATCTTGTTCGAAGATGTATTGGTGGTAGTAGGTCGGGGCAGCCGAACACTCACCTGTATTTCTCCACAGCTTCCCATGGAATCTTAAGTACGAAATTGTGCCTCCTCGGCACGTACTTTGCTGGCCCAAAAATTGTGCGGTGGGGGCGAGTCCCTATAGAGAGAAAGAGGAAGGATCCGAGTTATCGGTCTCAAGCCGAACTCGCTTCCCAGCTTTATGTGGCTTTATGGCGGATACCGAAGCTTGTTGATCTTCTTTATAACTAAATTCGGCTGCTAGGGCTAGTGCATGCTCCTCAGTCCTAAGGGAGCACTCGGTATTGCCGTTGACAGTAATGACCCCCCTTGGGGCCTGGCATCTTGAGCTTGAGGTATGAGTAGTGTGGGACCGCGTTGAAACGAGCAAACGTTGTTCGTCCAAGCAGCGCGTGATAGCCCTGCGGATGGGCACGATGTCAAAGATCAAGTTTTTGCTGCAAAAGTTGTCAGGTGAGCCAAACACGACCTCTAGAGTTACCGAGCCCATGCATCGGGCCTCAATGCCCGGGTTCACTCCTTTAAAGGTAGTGCTGCTGGGCTTGATCCTTGATGGATCGATGCCCATACTTTTCACTCTATTTGAGTAGATCAGGTTAAGGCTATTACCTCCATCCATTAGGACCTTTTTGAGGTGATACCCATCTATAATGGGATCTAGGACGAGGGCCGCCGAACCCCCATGACGGATATTGGTCGGATGATTACGCCGATCAAAGGTGATCGGGTATGCTGACCATGGGTTGTACTTCGGGGCTATGGGTTCCATCGCGTAGACTTCCCGGAGGGCGCGCTTCCGCTCCTTCTTTGGTATGTGGGCGACGTATATCATGTTCACCGTTTTTACTTCGGGAGGGAACTTCTTGTGATCGCCACCCATTGGACCCCGAGGCTCATCTTCATCCTCGATGCGCAAGCTTTTGCCCTGGTCTTCGGGTTGTATCTTGCTGGCCTATTTAAACACCCAGCAGTTGCGGTGTGTGTGATTGGCGGGCTTTTCTGAAGTTCCATGGATTTGGCAAGGCCTTTCCACGATCTTCTCGAGCTGAGTGGGTCCGTCACGATTCCCTTTAGGGGGCTTCTTCCGCTGTCCAGGTCGGGAATTGCAGAATCCGACATTAACCGCCATGTCATTGGCATCATTACTACTGTGCCAGCACTTATTCTTATTCTGCTTTGGCTTGGAATTGCCATCCTGGGCTTCAGGTGCCACGGGATCATCAGAATTGTGGCTACGTCTAGCCACCCAGTTATCCTCTCTCGCGCAAAAGCGAGTCATGAGGGAGGTAAGGGCGGACATAGTTCAAGGCTTGTCATGGCCTAGCTGGCAGGGCAGCCATTCATCCCGAATATTGTGCCAGAAGGAGGCTATGGCCTCAGCATCCGGACAATCAACGATTTGGCTTTTCTTAGTCAAGAACCGATTCCAGAACTGCCGGGCGGATTCGCCGGGCTTCTGGACGACGTTGCTGAGATCGGAAGATTCCGGCGGGCGGACATAGGTGCCCTGGAAGTTAGAGTGGAACGCGTCTTCTAGGTCTTTCCGGCATCCTATGAAGTTTTTAGGGAGGCTGTTTAACCAGTGCTGAGCTGTCCCCTTAAGCTTAAGAGGTAGGTATTTGAATGCATGAAGATCATCTCCTCATGCCATGTGGATATGGAGGAGGAAGTCCTCGATTCATACAGTTGGGTCGGTGGTCCCATCGTACTGTTCTATATTCATGGGTTTAAACCCTTCGGGGAACTGATGCCGCATTACCTCGTCCGTGAAGCACAAAGGGTGAGATGTGCCTTTGACCCGTGCTATGTCGCGCCTGTATTCAGCGTCTGTATGGGGCCGGTTGCATTCCCGGACCCTGTTGTTTTGGTCGAACCATGGTTTGTACTTGCCATGTCTATTGGGTGCGTAGTTTCTGGATCCATAAATGGATCTAGTGTGGCCTTCTCTGTGATCCAGGTCATCTCGTAGGTCGAACCAGTCATCAGGCTCTAATGGCTCCTTGCCTCTTTGTAACCAGTGCCATTGGTCGTCCTGTCTCGACCACGAGGGGGATGTCCGGCTTGTCGTACGGAGTATGGTTTGGAGATGGAGTGTCAGTAAGTTTGTCATCAAATTGCGGCAGCAACCTTCTCTGAGGGTAGCTTTTGGGCCGGTTTGACGGGCCAGTGCCGTATACTTCCTCGGCTGAGAGGACTTTTGTCCATCGATTGTTGAGGTAGGCTTGTTCAGATTTGAGTTGTCGCTCTTTGGCCTTTAGGCTATGATCCGTTGCCTAATTTCCTCCCGATCCTCGAGGTTATCAGGGATGTACAAGTCATCAGCTTCCGGTATATCTTCCTCATCGACGGGGGGAAGGTAATCATCGCCTTCAGGGTCATTGATGGTATTGGGGTCGTTTTGATCCTCAAGCTCTCCCGGACTCTCAAATGGGTGCTCGGGAATATCGGGATTGTCATGATCGGCGGGGGCATTATCTTCCTCATTGCTGATAATAGCTCGTCTTCCCTTTTTGCTTTTGGACCCCTTATGCTATTTCCGGCGCCTTGATGGTGCATCAGCCGATTTGTCACCGTTGTTGTGAGGTGTATTGTCGCCATTGGTGGCAGGAGTGTCCAGCATGTAGACGTTGTATGTAGAAGTGGCGGCCCAACTCCCAGTGTTAATGGGGGTGGGAGCACGGTCCTCTTCATCCATGTATTTTGCGTCCTCGGAGGCATAGTCTAGCACGTCGGTTAAGTCTTCGACAATGGCTATCTGATCGAGACCTTAGTGGGTGGTGGGTGGGTCGAAAAATCCATCCCTGCCCGAACTATAACCGGGTCAGGTATAGATCAGGGTGGATTGCCGGTGATCCTCATCGAAGAGAATTGCTCCAAGGCTTCATCAACCACTAAGGTCCCGATCGGATCCAGCTGTTCGGAACTCGCGGAGTCAACCCTCATGAGGTCCACCCATGGGGAGTGTTCGGAAGGAACACATGTTCGGTCACATGGCTTGATGGCCAGTCCGGGATAAGAGATCCGATTGCCGCCATGGGTGACCCCATTGGCATGTCCGAAGAAAGGGCTCGAGGTTAAGGCCTTAGAGTCCTTGGGGGCTATAGGCGAAGTGGTGAGCCCGATTAGTGACAGGTCGCCCCGAGAGTCAACTGAGAACTCTAAGTTTCCAAATCAGACCTGTTGATCAGGGGCGAAGCTCTCAACGCGGCCTAGATGGCCGGTGGAATCCGCATGCCGCACAACACTGCCGAAGGTGAAGATCTGCATAGGGACGAGAACGGCCATGTTGCGAACCCCTTCGTTGATGAAGAGACGAGGCATCAATTTCATCTTACTCACAGAGCAACTCTCAATGAAAGCACCAATGTGGGTGTTAAAACCAGCGGATCTTGGGTAGGGGGTCCCAAATTGTGATACTAGGATCGACGACAACATGAGACGATGGGGACACGGGTTTACCTAGGTTCAGGCCCTCCAATGGAGGTAATACCCTACGTCCTGTTTGATTGTATTGATGGTGTAAGGGGTTACAGAGTTGATCTACCTCAATATCGTATGTCTAACCCTAGATGAGTTGTTCTATCTATACCCTAAAACCCTTTGGCTTATATAGAGGCCGAGGATGCCTAGGGTTTACACATAGTCGGTTACATGCCGAAGAGATAAACTTGCCTAACTTTTACATCAGACATGGAGCACAAGCCTTGTTTCCTGAAGCTTCCATCTAAGAGATTGGGCGTTCAAATCCTTCGGTCTTCGGTAAGCATCCCTCATAGTCCGACCCATAACAATAGGTCGGCTATCCGAGGAACCCCTAATCCAAGACTCCCTCACCCGGTTCTCCGAATACAGTTCGCTCTTTTGGAGGGAGAAATAAGGAGGAACACTCCCGAGCTCTTCGCACGGGGGGGGGGGGGAAGAAGCCGATGGCCGGTTAAGACAAAGTTTACAACACAGATTGTTTATACACAAGTACATATAAATTACATGTGCGGCTGCTGATCGAGATTATCGATTATCGTGTCAAGGGGACAGTCCTCTTGTGAAAGACGGGCGGCAGGCATCACCTGGTCATACACCAGGTGGAGTGGAACTTCTTTTCCATCCGATCCCATGGGACCAACCCGCGCCATATGCTCGGGATTAAGTCCGGTGAAATGGGTCTTGATCATTGCCCATGCTTCCCGTGCTCCCTCACGGCAAGCCGAAGTCTTCCATAGCACGAAACTATTCTGAGCCCCCTTGAATCGATCCACGAGTTCGGCTAGCCCTTCAAGTGGCTGTTCGGCAGGCCATAGTGCCTTCACCATCCCTTTCATTCCTTTCCACACATACCCATGGAGAGTGGTCAGCTCTTTCAGCGGGTCCCCCTGGTATGATCGAATCTCCTCTTCAGGATGCCCGGACAGGAGGCATGTACATGAGGCAACCGTGTGCTTACTGTTATTACCTACACCAGAAATATTTGCTCGTAAAAGAATCACACTTACCGAACATGCCCCTCTGAAGCTTTTGGTTTTCCTATTGAGCTTGGGCCAACTGAATCTTCAAATTCTTAATTTCTTCGGCCTGCTTTTGCACAACAAGGTAGGCAACCTGGTGCTGGGACTCGGCGTACCGCTAAGAGTCTCGGGCTTCCTCCAACTGCCTTTGCATGTGCCCTATTGACTCGGCTGCTACATGGAATTTGTGTGTCAGGCATGATGATACATTAAGATTAGCAGTAAAGGTACACTCACCATGGGCCTCACGCGTGAAGCTCTTTACTTGTGTCAGTTCGGCCTTCACGGACTGCACTTTCGTGCGGCTCCCCTGGAGCTTCTTGGCCAATTGCTCATGCTGTTGCTTTGAAGCCTGCGTCAGCAGTCAAACAGTACGGAGATCCTTAATTCGTTTGTTTCAAGACAAATTAAGGCTCGAGGCTACTGGGCTTACACGAGTGTTCGCATTCTATAAAAACCGACCACTTACCTGTATGCTGGTTGATATAAACTTCATAGCTTCGCCGAACCCAGCTCGGGCGGCACCAAGGTGCGCATCTGCTGAGCGTATGGTGCCGAACTCCTGTTCAGAGAATATTGGGTGCCGCATGGCTTCCCATCGTTGCCGGTGATTCATGGAACTCTCCACCTTCGATTTGGTGATGGATACACCATCACCAGAATCGGCAGGCGCCAGATTGGCCATGGGGGCTTCTGTAGCAGAAGCCGCATGAGCCGTGCCTCAGGAATTTCGGGCGTCTCTAGACACCCGGGTAACCTCATCAGCAAGAGAGGGCTGGGCGTTTCGCCTAAGTATTTCAATGAAACAAACTGCCGTAAGACTTTATTGATTGCAACAATAAGCGGATAACCGAACAATGTACCTTCAGGATGAGCGGGCAGGTGGATTCGTCCCCGTGACCGGCCCTTTCGCGGGATCCCTGTTGGCCTCTGACTCAGCCGCAACTTCGGCTGCCGGTGTATGGCACGCGGATCGGTGGCGTTTGGGAGTCAGGACCAGCAAGTCCGGGGCGCTCTTGGTAGTTGGCCTCTTACGGGAGGAGCTTTTGTTCTTACCCGTTGCCGGGATGGAGAATGACCCGGGGTAATCAACTATGATAGCCACCAGGGATTGGACGATGCTATCCTGAAGACAGACTTCGTCCTCGATGTCAAGTAGAAGATCTAGGTCCTCATTGAAACCCGGATCATTGTCGCGTGATTGGTTCTCGGGCTGAGGAGCTGGACAATTGACTGTCTCGATGAAACTCCTCCATTCATGTTCATGCAAGGCTTCGGTTAAATGAAGTGCGGAACGGAAACCCCGAACTATTTTCATGCTTGAGAGGGAAAGGCTTACCCATTCGATAGGATTGTGGGGCGAATATCCTTACTTGGTTGTTCGCCGAACAAAGTCTTCTTGCTCTCCTTTGTATAGGTCGGCAAGTGCGGCAGCCAACGTCGTCGGATTGGTGGGCCCTTGCTTTCAGGAGCATGTGGTGTTGCTTGTCCCATTGTATTGCCACAAGGTCTTTACCCTTTGTTGAAGGGGACGCAAACACTGGGAGATGGCGGTGGCCATGACGTCAATCATGGTCAGTTGGTGGTGGACGAGCATCCGCACCTGCGCAGCTAGGCGCCGCACTTTGATGCTTTCCTCGTGGGACGAGCTCCTCGGCTGCCAGTTGTATCTCTTCTTCGGGAGGGCGTCTGAGTATTCGGGAAGACCTGTCCGAGTTGGCTCGAACAGGGGGACATCTTCAATATAAAACCATTTCGAAGTCCATTCTTCGGATTTGTTCGGTGTGCCCGCCAGATACCCCGTCCCCGCTATGCGGCACACTTCGGCTCCAGCGACCTCCAAAATTGTCTTGTCCCGAGTTTGGGGGACGAGACAGAAGTATTTTATCCACAAATCAAAGTGCACTTCACACCCCAAGAACACCTCGCAAAGAGCAACGAAGCCCGAGATGTGTAAAATGGACCCTGGAGTAAGGTGGTGGAGTTGGATCCCGTAGAACTGCACCAACCACCTCAGGAATGGATGGATTGGAAACCCAAGACCCCGAAGGAGAAAGGGGATGAAGCATACATGCTCCCCCTTGTTAGGATTGGGGAAACGATCGTCGAAAACTTTATCACCGTAAGAGAGCAGACCTACGTGGGTTGCCCCCAGATCCGAAGAAGGGAGATACCCCTGGGTCTCTAGATTGCGGAGCCGCGGGAGTGTAATGGAATAGCTGATCCAGTCCCCTGGGTGTGATCCGTAGGGACGTGCGGAGGAGCTGGGGGCGTTAGCCATGTTTTGCATGGAGCTTCCGCTAGGAGTATCTTTCGATGGGGAGGAAGAGGATGTGGTCTGACCCACGGTTTGTTTGATTAAATGAATGGTGCCTCCGTCACGTAGGGGTAAGATTGTAAAAATCACTGAACACTAGCCTCCCCATGATGCACGAAAATCGAGGAACACGCGTAGTTATTATAATGAACCTACGCCCGTGATGCCTGGGATCTTACCAAAGACTGGTCGATTGCCAAACAAGGAGGGATGGGGGATTTGCCTCGCAAGCCGAAGACGACGACATGAGGAGATCGACCGGATATATATCGGCGTTGAAGGCTAGTCTAGGGACTACTGAGGGAGTCCTGGATTAGGGGTCCTTGGATAGCCGACCTATTGTTTATGGGACGGGTTGTATGGGCCGCAAGGCAAGCATCGGATGATCAAAGACCACCTACACCAGATGGAAGCTTCGAGGAGCCATGACACACTCTCCAAGTTATTATCTTTAGTTAGGCATGTTTATCTCTTCGGCATGTAACCGACCATGTGTAAACCCAGGACCCCCTCGGCGTCTATATAAGACGGAGGGTTTAGGGGTATAGAGAGAATAACTCATCTAGGGTTAGCTATTCGATATTGAGCTAGATTACTCCGTAACCCCCACATCATCAATACAACCAAGCAGGACGTAGGGTATTACCTCCATAGGAGGGCTCAAACCTGGGTAAATCTGTGTCCCCTTTGTCTCATGTTACCGTCGACTCCAGTCTCATAGTTCGGGACCCCCTACCCGAGATCCACAGGTTTTGACACCGACAAGAGGGTGATCCTAAGGATAAGAAGAATAAGATGATGGGTGGTAAGGCCAAAAGGGGCAATGCCACTCATCCCAACAAGACCGACGATTTTAATCCTTCCTATGATTTGTGCATGCTAGTGATGGGCATGTTTATGCCAAATTTGATAGTTCTTCTTATGAGTACATCGAATTTTCTATTTGGGTTCCTAAGACCCTTGTTGCTAAACTCAAAGGACCCATTCAAGAATGGGTACCTAAATCCAAGCATTAATCTTATGTAGGAGTTTGCTTCTGGAGTAGGATCAGGGTTTCTCGATAGTGGAGCAACAAATCATATGACCGGAAGCAAGGACTTGGTGGTGGACGTTCAATCTTACTCATCTATGGCCACCCAAGTCCAATTTGGTGACGTACAACTTCCAAGGTATTGGGTCTTGTAAAGGTGATGATCTCTCCGAATTTAACCATTGAGAAAGTCATGCTTGTCGAGACCCTACCATAAAATTTACTTTTCGTTCGTCTACTTGGACTCATGGGGTTTTCTACTTTCTTTGATATTGATACCGTGGCCCTCATGTGGAGCAAGACTCTTACAGTAGCCTATGTTGGGTATGTTGAGAACAATCTCTCTGTGGTCAACTTCTCGGAGAAGCCGATTAAGACTGCAACATGTATAATGGCTAAAGTTGATATGGGATGGCTTTTGCATCACCGTCTATCCCATGTCAATATGAGATCTTTGCAAAGTGTCCTAAATGGGGACCATGTCCGTAGACTAACAAATGTTAGTTTTTCCAAAGATCGGGCTTGTAGTGCTTGTATCGAAGGGAAAGCTTCATGAGAAATCTCACTGCCCCACGACTACTATTTACTTGAATGGGCCCCTAGAGCTCCTTCTCATGGATCTCTTTGGTCCTCCATCCTTTCACTGTCTTGTAGGAAGAAAGTATTGCTTGGTGACTGTGGATGATTATTCAATATACACATGGGTATATTCTTCAAGAGGAAGAGTGAGACCCAACAAACCCTCATCGACTTTGCCAATGAAGCCCAACGCCAACATGGAGCAAAGATTTTGAGGATTAGAAGCGACAATGGCTTCGAGTTCAAGAACTACACCTTGGATGAGTTTCTGAGTGATGAGCAGATCAAGCACCAATACTTTGCACCTCATACCCCTCAACAAAATGGTGTAGCGGAGAGGAAGAACCGGACGTTGATGGAGGCGGCAAGGACCATGATGGCAGAAATTAAATCTCCATACAAGTTTTGGGAGAAAGCCATCAACATTGCATGTCATGCATTCAATTGGCTCTACCTCCGCAAAGTCTTGAAAAAAACTCCATATGAAATTCTTACTTGTAACAAGCCCAACCTCAGGTACTTTCGGGTGTTTGGGTGTAAGTGTCTGTTTGATTCTGAAAAAGGGAACTTGGTTAGATAAATTTGATTCTAGAGCTCATGAGGGCTTATTTGTTGGTTATGCTACAAACTCTCATGATTACCGTGTTGTCAACAAGTCCACCAGACTCATTGAGGAGATGTGTAACATGGAGTCTGATGAAAATAATGGCTCCCAAGTGGAGCAAAGTGGTCTTTGTGATATAGGTGATGAAATTCCTCCCCAAGCCTTAGTAAGAATGGGTGTGGGACACTTCCTACCCGTTGAGGAACCCCTTGTGACCGAAGGAGAAGGATAATGTTCTATGCAAGTGGAACCCTTACCATCACTTGACCCACACGCTTCTGAAGAACAAAGTGAAGGTCCTAAACCAAATGAACAAGATCAAGGGCAAGGTCAACCTCATGATGATGTGCTTCACCAAGTGAATCCCAAGATCAAGTTCATGTCTCCGAGCAAGCTCAAGATCAAGTGCAATATCAAGAAGACACTCAAGATATTATTCATGCATCTCACCAACCTTCCTTCGAGGAGATTTTGGAGCGTCGTTGTGCTACCAAAACTAACAGATCTCGGGTAGGGGCTCCCAAACTATGGATCTTGGATTGATGGGTTACAGGAGACAAGGGAGATGATGTTTACCCAGTTTTGGGCCCTCTCTATGGAGGTATTACCCTATGTCCTGATTGGTTTGTATTGATGATGATGTTTCAAGTACAGAGTTGATCTACCTCGAGATTGTATGCGATGGTCTAAACCCTTGGAGTTATGATTGCATATCTTCCCTACGGACTAAAACCATCTGGCTTATATAGATGCTAGGGGTACCTGGGGTTATATCATGTCAGTTACATCAAGGAAGGAATATGCCGAGTCTCTCATCTTGTCCGTGGAATATATGCCATGGCTTGGGAAGTGTCCATCATGGATACGGAAGTCCCACATGCTTTGGTTCATCCATGACGGTCATAGTTTGGCCCACTGTCCGCCCATAAGACAGGCTGGCGGCCCGAGGACCCCTTAGTCCAGGATTCCCTTAGTAGTGCCCGAACTGGCCTCCAACGCCATAGCCTTAAATTCTTGTAGCTCCTGGCTTCCGTGGTCCTCGGCTTGTGAGACGAGTTCCCCTTTTCTCCAATGTTCGGCTAAGTTCTGTTCGGCTTATGACATACTCCTGATTGTTGAAGCATCGCATGGCCCACCAAATTGAATCTTCCACTACAAGGTTGATGACACTCCTCGTTTCCCGTGGTTCAATAGGAGATTTGTTGGTCCCGATAGTTGTTTACAAGAAGGCCCTCCGCATGTGGAGTGGAATATCACATGTTAAATAGGCATGGCGTATGTTTACCATCACACCTTGTTCCTCAACCGTTAGGAAGAACATCAGAGAGCCCAAAGATATGGCGAGTGCCCCAAGTTCCTCCTCGCGTCCCCATGACCCTCTCCCAGGTGACTCGTCGAGCTGCGCCATTTCCCGCCTCCATTTGCACGACCTGGAGGTGCAAGGATACCTTCCTCCCTCAGATCTAGTGCCCTCCCGTTCCAGATTGACCTCCACAGTTGGTGAGGCTTTCATAGAGAAATTTCCTACTCGACGCAAGGATGAGAGGGTATGCTTCATCCCTTTCTTCTTATGAGGCTTCGGCTTTCCCACCCCCTTATTAAGGGTTCTACTAGGGTTTTATGGGATTCAGCTTCACCATCTCACCCTCGGATCTCTTCTTCACATCTCGGGCTTTGTAGCCCTTTGTGAGATGTTCCTGGACTGTGATGTCCATTTTGATATATGGAGGAAATTTTTCGGTCTCGTCCACTGAACTCAAGGCGGACGATCCATGAGGTAGGTGGAGCCAAAGTTTGGTGCGTAGCAGCAATGGGATACCCCATGGAGACCCCGAAGAGTGGACCTCCAATGGTTTTATATCGAGGATGTCCCTTTATTCGATTCAATTCAGAGGGGTTTGCCCAAATTCTCGTCCATTCCCTTAAATAAACGTTTCACCTGGCGCCCGAAGAGTCCTCTTCTGGAGGATAGTTTGGAAGTAAAACAACTAGTCTCCAAGATAAGAATATTGACTCATCATAAGCTAACAATTGTTGACGTGATTTCGACAGCCATTAGCCGATGTGTCCAGCCATTCCAACAAAGGAATCATCCACTATGGTGTTATAATGGCGTAAATGACGCGACACGCTATAAACGGGAAAGCCTTGCCGACCAGGCAGCGATGGTTGTCGTTCTGGCCGATCTTTTCAAGGGAGAAGAATAAGAGTTTACTCGCCTGAGTATTAACGAAGGTTCCTCAAGACACAATATCATTGAGTGGGGGAGCACAATCCCTTTTTATAATTCAAATGTCTTAGTTGTTTTGGCTCAACACAACTTTTGTGTTTCGTGACACATGAATGGAGGCGCTGGATTGAAATAGTTGACTGTATTGCCCCTCAACCCGAGGTCTATGACCACGACGATGACCCGGGGTTCCATGACGACTCGAATACATCAATCGTTTTTGAGGATGGGGTCTTCTTCCAGGAGAGCGTTGATGGTATCCAGGTTGCTCTTAAAGCCAATCATCCTGGGATACTCCCCTTCTCTACTGGGAGTCGAGAGAAAAATCCATCTCGCAAAAGGCACTCGCCCCCCACTATATCGGTTCCTACCCCAGAGGTCGTCGCTCCACCCGTCGAACATTAGCACCGGCATGACCCATGCCAAACAACGGTCGAGCCCCTACACATGGATCTACCACGATTATTCCAACCGTACCTCCTCCCAAGAGGTATTAATTCGAACCCATAGCTCGGATACTGCTTCCCAACCTTTTCATGGGCATGAACTTTCCGAACTTATGCAGGAACCGAATACAACCACCACCATCCAAAGACATCGGTATCGTTTAGCGTAGTGCCCCTAGACTGAGGTGTTCAGCAACATCTAGGGGTAATGCAGAAGCTCCTGCCGAAAACCAACTTCCAGAGAAGGTCGGGGAGGTTTCGGCCACTAATTCCGAGGTTGAAAGCGTGATGAATCACCGTCAACAAAAATAGGCACTACATCATCCTGAATTTTCCGAGCATGTGTTTAATGCTCTAAATTCGACGGATGCATACCTCAGAGCTGCTCGAGACGGTCTTGCAGAAGTTACTAAATGCATGTCGACCAGTTTTAAGGGACGTGTTTGATTTTCACAATTAAACACAAATCCTAACCTAGTAGCCCCCGAGCCTTAATTTGGTCGGAATGGTCGAG
This sequence comes from Hordeum marinum, assembly GCA_022496015.1. Lineage (NCBI taxonomy): Eukaryota > Viridiplantae > Streptophyta > Magnoliopsida > Poales > Poaceae > Hordeum > Hordeum marinum. The sequence continues at coordinate 258,684,085 of CM039674.1, read as the reverse complement.
TTAAGGGTCTAAATAATCTCGTTGTATCAATTGACAGGCCTTGTGAGATGAAAATAAGAAATTTTCCGAGGACCTAGAACTCAAGCAAAAAGAGATAAAGGTTGTGAAGGGTGAATTGGAAGATGTGAAGAAATTCACAAGAGACGCGCATAGTGAGTAATTACATGAAGTAATTCACTATTCAGCCATGCACGCGCTTCTAATGATTGCTACTTTTTAGCAGCTGAGTCCATAAGTCTGATGCAAAAAGATTTGGATGCGGCCAAAGGATCACAAAGCTATGCCGAATCACGGCACTAGGCCTGCCTTCGGGTATTATCCCGACATCTGGACCAAAAGAACAAACTTAAGGCAGAGAACGAACAACATGCTAAGGAAATTGAGAGTTTAAAACTCAATGGGTACACGCCCATGAACAGAACCAAAGATTGAAAAGTGGCATGTTCGGTAAGTGAAGCTTCAAGCTTGTAGTTCCGTATACATACTATTCTGAACTAAGCAGCATACCACGTCCCTTTATAGCTCTCCTAACTGGGCGCCCTGAAGAAGAAGCCAACTCGTTTGGAGGGACCCTATTGAAGGAACTATCCATCATGCATGAGCGAGGGAGAAATGCGATGAAGAGCATGATCAAAGCATTATGTCTGATCGAGAACCTCTAGAAGGAATGACCAAATTAGCGGATCAACTTGAAGGAGCTCGTTAGTGTTTTGAATTATGGAAAACTTCGTCCTATCAGGAAGGTGCGCGGGAGGCATGGATGATGGTGAAGACAAGATTCACCAAACATAACCCAGAGCACTTGGCTCGAGTTGGGCCGGTAGGGCCAGACGGCCAAGAGGTGCCCCTTCACTTGGTTTATGACCAGGTGATGCCTACCACGTGTATCTCAACAAGACTGCCGCCTAGATGCGATAATAGATAATCTTGATCAATAACCAAGTGTTTGATTCTATGTAACCATGTACTTTAGATCAAATATTTCTCAATCCAAACTATAAATGCTGTCTTAACCAGTCGTCGGCTTCTACCACCCCAGACAATGGTCAGGGGCTATTCCGTACTATGTAACATGTGATAACATGAGAACAATTTGGAGAACCAGGAAATCTAGCCATATAGTGCTAATAGACAGAGCATGATCGTGGAGCTGTGTTATATTACTTGCTTAAAGTAAGAAACATCTTCCAAAGAAAATAGTTCCACTATGGGTTCCTTTCTTCCGGTTGCTTTGCTAATGTAGACGTGATAACCGACTATTCATAGTATGCGGAGGACGGTTGTTTTGGGAAAATATCCCTCTTTGCTTGGTGACGATCACTGAATTTTTAACTTCCATTGTGGCCGATCAATTATGTTTGTTAAGATTGCTAGCTTTCGGCTTCATCCGTCTAAGGTACATACCTGGTTAACCCGGTCATAGCAATTGCAGAAGTGATCCCTTTACCCTCTGGCCAAATAATCAGGAACGTAGAGGGTAAGCATAGGAGCCAGGCAACCCAACTTTGCCAAGTCTTAAGTTAAATTGATGCATATGATGGCTTTAAAACAATGTAGGAAGGATGCACAGATGATAAAAACAAAAATAGATGCATAAATTATATTCATTGGCTTTATAAAGAAGCCCCCCAGTTATTGGGGATAATAAATTGAAAGATGTATGCCGAAGGGATACTGAACATAGCTTGGTCTAGCCGAATACACCCAGGCTTATCCGTAGAAGCGCTGACGACGATTTGCATTCCATGGGTTTGGTTCAAGGCGATCATCCGATGGGTTGCGAAGGCGATACACTCCTCATGTAAGAACCTCGTCAATTATAAAGGTTCCCTCCCATTTGAGGAAAGTTTGTTTTCCTTTTTCTCCGGGAGGCGTAGCACAAGTACGCCCACATTATACTTTTTCCCAAACTTCCTTGCTTTGGTAACACCGAGCTTGTTGTTGATAAAAAGTTGAGAATGACACATCTACGTCTCACTCTTCTTCCAAGGCGTCTAGGTCGCCCTGCTGATCTAGCTCGGCCTCCTTTTCCTCATACATGCATACTCTAGGTGCATCATGGATAATGTTGCAGGGTAGCATCGCTTCTGCTCCGTATATCATAAAAAATGGTGTATATCTCGTTGACCAGTTTGGGTGGTGCGTAGACCCCATAATATGGAATCGAGCTCTTCAACCCAATGACAATCAGATTCCTTAAGGGAATGGACCATGCGAGGTTTAATGCCACTCATAATAGGTCAGTTAGCCCGTTCTACCTGTCCATTAGTTTGAGGGTGATAGATAGAGGCGTAGTCAAGCTTGATGCCCAGATTGGTGCACAAGTCCTTTACCTCTTGAGTGGTAAAATTGGATTAATTTTCCGTTATTATGCTATGAGGGACACCATATCGGTGAACCACATCAGATATAAAGTTAATAACGGGGCCGGACTTAGCATAAGTTATCAGCTTTGCTTAAATCCATTTAGTGAATTTGTCGACCATAACCAGTAGGTACTTCTTTTTCTTTGTCACCCTTTAAGTGGTCCGACCATGTCCATCCCCCAGACCACAAAAGGCCAGGTGATTGGAATCGTCTGAAGAGCTGTTGCGGGCATGTGGATTTGATTTGCGAGGAGCCAACAACCAACACAATGTTGGACATGAGTGTGAGCATCTGTGCGAGCCGTGGTGCAAAACAAGCAAGCCCCGAAAGCCTTGCATACCAGGGACCAAGCTGCTCCGTGATGACCGCCCATGCGAGCGTGTATTTCATTCAGGAGTTGTTTACCTTCTTCTTCGGATATGCAGCGTTAGAGAACTCTGGTGGTGCTTTTCTTGTATAACTCACCCTCATGGACCTTATAAGCCTTGGATCACTGAGTTATTTCTCTTCTTCAGCTTGGTCCTCGAGGAGATCTTGGCGGAGAAGATAGGTGAGGAAGGTCTCGGTTCATGGTGCAATTACTGCAATGACTTCATGAGCCGAAGGCGTCTCTTCAAGTGCTGAGCCACGAATGATTTGTTCATCCGGTTCGGTTGTGGGAGGGTGACCTTTTCTTGACCACTTCTGCCAGTATTATTGTCTTTGTCCTACCATATCACGGATGGCTTCAAGACTCGCTCCACAAAGGTGTTCTTAGGAATAGGATCGCGTTTAGCACCTATGCGGGCAAGGACATCAACAGCTTGATTACTGTCTATGGAGACATGATGGAATTGAAGGTCTTCTAACTGTGCTGATATTTTGAGAACAACATTTCTATATGCTGCCATTTTGGGGTTTTGGCGTCAAATTCTCCATTTATTTGGGAGATAGCAAGGTTAGAATCTCCTCGTACCTCGAACCATTGTACACCCATTGAAACAAGCATCCAAAGTCTGTGCAGCAGGGCCTCATATTGGGCCGCATTATTAGAATCGATGTAAATGATTTGTAGTATGTATCAGATGTTGTCACCGGTGGGGGGCATAAGTATGAGACTAGCCCCTAGTCCGGCAAGCATCTTGGATCCATCGAAGTACATCATCCAATGAGAATTTGTACTGTACTCCCTAGGGAGCTCGGCATCCGTCCATTCGGCAAGAAAATCAGCCAACACCTGGATTTAATAGCTCGGCGTAGCTTGTATGCGATTTCAAAAGGTAGGAGATCAATGGACCATTTGTCTATGTGGCCCATAGCATCCCTGTTGTTGATTATATCATTTAGGGGTACTTCAAATGCAATTGTTACCGAACACTCTTGAAAGTAGTGTCGGAGTTTTCGAGATGCCATAAAAACTGTATAGGCTATCTTCTGGTAATGTGGGTACCGGGTTTTGCACGGGGTGAGTACTTTGGTCATGTATTAGATTGGCTTCTATATCCAGAGCTTGTGGCTTAAAACCTCTCGTTCGACGACAAGAACTATGTAGACCACGTGATTGGCGGCCGCGATGTAAAGCAACATTGGTTCACCTGTGGCCGGTGCTGCTAATATTGGATTGCTGGCCAATAGTGTTTTAATGTCCTCTAATGTGGTAGTTGCTTCATTGATCCACTCAAAGTTATCCGTATGTTTGAGGAGTTTGTAGGGTGGTAGTGCCTTGTCCCCTAGGCGGAGATGAAACAACTCAAAGTCGTAACACAACCCGCTAGTTTTTGCACATGCTTCAGTTTTATAGGGATTGCAAGTTGTGATAGATCTTGGATCTTAGACTGATTGGCTTCTATTCCTCTATGGGAGACAATGAAATCGAGCAGTTTACTAGCAGGGACTCCGAAGACACATTTGTCCGGGTCAAGCCGTATATTACAAGTCTGCAGGTTATCGAAGGTTTGTTGAATGGCGTCCATCAGCTGGCTGATGTGTGGTTTTAATGACCATGCCGTCTACGTATGCTTCAACTATACGCTAATATGTAGCGCCTATGTTTTTTAGCCCCAAAGGCATAGTGTTTAAGGAAAATTGCATGTACTGAGTGATGAAACCAGTTGCGACCTGGTCAGACTCCTTCATTTTGATTTGGTTGTTTCCGGAGTAGGCGTCAACAAAACACAATGAATCATGTTTGGCGGGGGGCATCGATGATTTGGTCTATGGGCGATAAGGGAAAGGGGTCCTTATGGAGGCTTTATATAGGTTTTTAAAATCGACACATAGCCAGAAGGATTTGTCCTATTTTGGTACCATGAACAAGTTTGCCAACCACTTCGGGTGTTTGATGTCGCATATGAATCAGGCCTCAAGAAATTTTGCCAGTTCTGTTGCTTGATGCTTGGGTTCAGAAAATCTATGTAGTATTTGTTTGACTGGATTAAACCCTAGACTTATGTTTAGGCTGTGCTCTACCAGTCTTGGTGCGATTCCTGGTATATCTGAAGGGTGCCATGCGAATATGTTCCGGTTTTCATGCAAGAACTTGCATAGTGCTTGGTTGATTTCGGGGTCCAGCTGGGTTCCAATGGATGTTGTTTTGTTGGGGTCCGTTGAGTGTACCAGGAATTTGATTATCTCATGTGCTGGATTAAATGATGTGCATTTAGGCCTCTCGCTGAGGGTTACATCGTCCTTATCTACTACTGAGCGAAGTGCGGTTAACTCTTCGGTTGCTAGAGCTTCAAATAGTTCCTTGAGAGCGAACAATGTCATTTTGTTTTCGGCTCGAAAGTCTCTATACGGGTCACTTATGATTGTGATAACACCATTAGGCCCTAGCATTTTGAGTTTCATGTACCTGTAATGCGGTATGGCTTAAAACCTGGTGAAGCCATCACGCCCCAGCAAGGTGTGATAGCCGCCGCGGAAGGGTACAATATGGAAGACAAGTACCTCAGACCTGTAGTTCTCAAGGGTGCCGAACACCACATTGAGAGTAACTTGTCATGAGCACCGCGCCTCTCTTCCAGGGATAATCCCCCAAAAGGTGGTCTAGCTCCATTTGAAGCAAGATCTGCCAAACTGCATTTTGTCCAAAGTATCCTCATAGATGAGGTTTAGGCCGCTGCCATCGTCCATAGTAGCTTGTGGAGCCAAAAACCGTCTATTATGGGGTTAAGGACGAGAGCGGCGGGTGTCCAGTTGGACCAGATTGGTGGTTGATCTTCCTCACCGAAGGTTAACGGTGTGTTGGTCCTTGAATCCGGCACTACCAGGTGTTGTATATGTTTGAGGTCTCGAAGAACTCTCGTCCTCTAATTTCTTGAGGAAAACATTTTGTAGATTGTTAGGATCTCATCGTTGTTATCCGATGACGTGGCTGGACATCTTCCTAGGGATGAAGTTCTGAGGATAGCCTCCCCACTCTTTTCCACTTGCCTCATGACCCAAAAAGCTCGAATGTTGTGAGTCGGATTTTTATTCGACGAGGCAGAGTGTATGGAGCACGTACTATCCAATAGTTCATCAAGAACCATCTTGTATCCCGTGAGGGGTTTGTTCTTCTTTTCGGTGGGCTCGTGTTCGGTGGGACGAAGTGAGAGTGTGCGCTTCCTCCGAGCTCCTCTAGGGTCCCTGGCCTGGATTGACTCCGTGCGCATATGTTGTGATAGCCAGGTGCTTTCCATGGTGCAGTGTTTGCGCACCAGTTGTGATAGCTTAGCAAAATTGTGGACGTGGCGGCGAGAGAGAGCATTGAGGATCCCTTCATCTCGGCAGTCATGCCGGAAGGTTGCTATGAGCTCCTGATAGCTGTAGGTTATCATCATGTCCTTAGTAAGGAGGAATCTATCTCAGTAGTGGTGGACTGTTTCCCCTGACTGTTGTTTAACGTACATCATGTCCCATATATCGAGCTTCTCTGAATTAGCTGGAGAGTAGTCGACATGGGTGGTGGGTGGGAATTTTTTTCTTATCCCAATAGGGCACGAACCCGGAGGCACGATGGTCACACCTTGTGCCGTCGTGCTACCTGGCGCGCCCGTTCCAAGGTCCGGATTATCGGCTATGATGCTTCCATTTAAGGTTGGGTGCCAGATCATGAACCGATCCCGAACTATTTACGGGACCGAGTTCAGACTCCAAACTAAGGGAGTGATATTGATGATCGGAAACCCAAACACAAACCATTTTTTAGCTTCGGTGGTTGAGAGGATGACCCTTCGACCGAGTTCTCGATGGTAGCGAGCGGGTGTGTGATCTGTGGGATGTAAATCTCTCTATTTTCGGGTTTAAGCCCGATCTGGTCATAGATACAAGGTTGGTCTTCGGTTACTCCCATGGCTCGGATCCGTTCAAGTAATTCGTTCTAAGACGAGATGTCTATGGAGTCCATGCTCCTAGAGCGTGTGGGGTCGAACCGCGACACCATCTCTCCTAGGGCCCTTAGAGCCATGCCCGGGCGCCGATCAGCCGTAGATAATAGGGGCGTGTCGACAAGATCAGGCTTTAGGGCTGGACCTCGGGTGGAGGATGCCTCTCCAACAGAGGCCTCCATTACTAACATTATGAAATTAGGGCTTGTGACCAGGCCGAGCTCGTGCGAGGGAGCCGTCAGATTGGTCAGAGCAAGATCTCCCCTTGAGTCGACGGTGAACTCTAGGTTTACGAACCTAGCCTCCTATTCGGGGCCAAAGCTTCCGACCTGGCCGAGGCGGCCAGTCAGGGTGGCATGTAGGACGTTGTTACCGAACGTGAACATATATCCATGGACGAAAGTGTCCCCATTATAGATTTCACAACTGATGAATAGACAAGCAATTGATCCATAAGTGATCCTTTAGTGGAATTCCCAATGAAAGCACCAATATTGGTACCAAAACTGGCAGATCTCGGGTAGGGGGTCCCGAACTATGGATTTTGGATTGATGGGTTACATGACAGAAGGAAGACGATGTTTACCCAGGTTCGGGCCCTCTCTATGGAGGTAATACCCTACATCCTGCTTTGTTTGTATTGATGATGACGTGCCAAGTACATAGTTGATCTACCTCAAGATCGTATGCAATGGTCTAAACCCTAAGAGTTATGATTGCGTATCTGCCCTACAGACTAAAAACCTCTAGCTTCTATACATGCTAGGGGTGCCTAGGGTTACATAATGTCGGTTACATCAAGGAAGGAATATGTCGAGTCTCTCATCTTGTGTGCGGAATATATGCCACGGCTTGGGAAGTGTCCATCCTGGATACGATATTCTCACAGGCTTTGGTTCATCAAGGACGGTCATAGTTCGGCCCACTGTCCGACCCATAAGACAAGCCGGCGGCCCGAGGGCCCCATAGTCCAGGACCCATCAGTCGTGCTGCCACAGTAGCCTCCACTCTACATCGTAATCAACATGTTTTGGAGAATGTCTATGGAAGCTTGAGTAAGAGCAACTCTAGTAGACCCCCTTAAATCCGCAACCCTTAAAATAGGGTTAAGGGTCGAGTAAATCGCATTTTAAGGCCGATATCGATGGCGGCGGAACCTGCAAACCCAAGCGGTAAAATAGAATATCCGGGGATATTCTCTTTTACTGCTCGGGTTTGCGGGTTGTGTTCCCCCGCCGCCAATTTTGGCCCTGCAAACCGTAAAAGCACAAAAATCAATTGACCACGATTTTGAGCAAATAAAACATAAATGCCGAGAATTCAAATAGGATCTTGACATCACCACATCGTTTTGGTGACAGTTGAACATAGCTTTCGCACCACAACCCAAAATACATCACCACACCATTCGTTATCACTCCATCATCATCATGACAAGATGAAATCTTGACCGCCACCATTTCCATGACCACTTGCCAAACCACCATGCTCACCAAACCTTGGCACCGCATGACGTCTTCTGGCTTGCCTCCTCCCCTCCAAGATCTCCAACCTTGCCATGTTATGCCAGTCTTTGCTGACCTTGTCTATCTGATTTTGGTTCATCATCATGATCTTGTTCTCCTCTTGAAGGAGTTTGGCCATGGCTTTGTCCTCCTCGGCCCTGGCTCTTCTCTCCTCAATGGTGGCCTTGCGGTCGGTATCCTCCTTGAGTAGTTGCCACTTATATTGCTTCTCTTAAGCCTTCTTCTCGGGCAACTCCTTTTTTGCCTCCAATGTCTTGATCACCAAAAGCTCATTGTACTTCACCATGTGATCTAGCTTGCCCCATAAGCTTGAAGCCTCCACTTCCTTCTTGATCTTGTCATTAGCCTTGTTGTTTCCATCAGGCTTGTTCTTGTTTCTTGGGCCATAATCCTCTCCATCATTATCATCATCCATCTTGGTGAGGGAACCTCTCTTCGGTGGGGATTCTTTCTCAATCACCTTCCACTTCTCATTATCTTTGAGAAGTTCCCAACAATGCTCTCGTTGAAATGCCTTTTTGCATGAAGCTTCCATGTACTTGTACCTTTCTTGTGCAATTTTGTCCTACAAAATGGAAACAATGTCAAATTGTGCAACCGTTCTGAGTTGTACAAAAGATTTACACTTGGGACATGAAAACGAACTCATATAGTCGGATTCAACGACACCACATGGAGGTGCATTGCGCACTTGCGTAGAGTAAGCAGCCCAACAGCTACATATCGGCTTGATGACGTCCCAATGACCTTGAAGAGAACGAAAGGTGTGCAGCATCCTGTTGGGATACTTTGCTATCATGTGTAAGAATTTATCCTTGATCCTTTGCCAATACCACTTTGCGGTTTGGTCGATGTCGGTTCATGCATCAAGAGACACCGACCCCCAAGACTTGATAAAAAAATGTCTTCCAATGGAGTGTAGTTCTTCAATCTTGCATGTTTTTCTTGCGCTTTGTGCGGGAAATTGAAGAATCATACCTTGTGCCCATTCCGTCGAACACCTCGGGGGTGGCAGGAGCGCCATCACTGGTAGTGCTCGAGGAAGCTCTTGCCGGAGCAATCGGGGGAGGTATTGGCGGGTCATCTTTCCCCGCGAGCTTCTTGCATTTCACATCAGAAGTCTTCCCCTTCTCTGCGGCAGTTGCTGGACCAAATTCGCGTCAGAGGCAGCACTAGGGTCACGTCCTACAGTCAACGTGTGCTCTAATACCATTTTTGTAGCGACCCGACCTCAAACGGTCAAGCCTCTCTATATTCTGTGCTATCTCTGGATCAGTATGCTCGCACACACAGTACATCAATGTATATATCAAAGTGGAATCACATGTAAATAACATAAAACAGATATATACCTCAAAATCTCAATGGAAACAGTCAACGGGAGTGGATTCCCAATAAACACCAACGATAGGTTGAGTGTAGACCATAACCCTGAATCGTAACCTTACTCGTCGTAGAAGAATATCTGCAACATGAGACATTGCAGCCGTGTAGGTATGCATATTGAATATGCCACCAAGTCACAAAAGAGGGGTGAAAAATATCATCTATACTATATGCATATATGGCAGGTGGGGCTGTAAGTTTTGCGTAAAGCGGTTTTTTCGTACAACAAGAGAGGTGGCAAAGCAATTTTTTTACTACAATGTTGGTAGAGTAATGAGAAGGTTCCACCAACCAATTCCCATACCCAAGTTAACAATAATACCCTCATCATTATAAATTGTTTGTGTCAAGACTTCCTGATAGTTTCAGTTGCTTTGGCTCAAGTTGTCCATGACCGTGGACACGACTACTCGATTAGGTTTGAGTATTCTACAGAGTTTTGCCCACGTCCCCCACAAGATTTGATAGCCTTTGTTGAAAACCTCGGACTTCAGGGTGTTTGATAAACGGATGACCAAAACATGGTCTTTCAAAGGGTTCCTCTAAGCCTTTATCGCGGCCCATCCATTCCTACCGTTCTTTTACATCTAGTAGCATTGGCCGTCCAGAGTCACCACAATGTACAACCAAGCTAGAGCCCATAATGGCTTATTGCTATGCAGGTAAGCCTCGGGTCTTGAAGTATCCATCCATCTCTTTGTTCCTAGGTGGACCTTTTCGCGTGAATATTGGCACTTCTCCAGCAACACCTAGGCTAACCACTGGTTTCTCCAGGGCATCGTTCAACCATCATCCACCTAGAGGTATATTGCATCATGAGGTCTTGAAAAATTCTTGAAGTCTTGAGGTCTTGAACAATTATTAAGTCTCACAATTATCATGGTAAACACTCAAGCAAACCCCGTGTACTAAAAGCATAGCAAAAATAAAATAACGTCCCGGCCAAAGTAACAAGGTTTAGGGGTTCCTACCACATGATACTACTCAAGTAGCCAAGTTTCGAAGTAGCTACTGTGCATGCAATGGGTGGAAGGATTGAACTAATGCAAATTCAAAACATAGGTGATAACATGATCGATGTGAACTTGCCTGGTAAGATTGATGAAGATAGAATCGCTCTTAGAAAATAACTTGATAGAACTATTCGTCACTCTCCGATGAAATCTATATAAGCACACATTGCACTCATAACCAAACACTTATAGCAATCAATACTGACAAATAAGAAGCAATTGAAAAATTAAACACAATAGGGTTTTGATGAAGGAAATACTTAAGACAAAAGTTAAAACAACAAAACTTCAGTGAAACAACCAAATTAGTTTTCTCTACAAATAATCCTAATTTCAATAGCAACAAGGTAACAACAAAGTAAATCTAACAAAAGTATTTTATCAAATATTTTACTAGCAAAAAGAATTATTGTTGAAGAACAACTAAGATGTATGAAAACAACACACTAAGGAACATAAGTTTTCTAACTAATAGAACAACAAAGTAAACACTAAGATAATAAAATAACAAAAAAACAAAAATATAAACAAATAAATAAGAGAAATTATTTTCTCATAGACCTTTATTTAACAACAGAACTAATTGACAAGCTTTCATTAAACACTTCTTATGACCTAACCAAAAATTAACCTAGAGTTAAACCACAAAAATTTTCAATTATAATACAAATTGCTTCTGGTCTAAACTAAGGTTAATAGAATAATTAAAATAAAAAAAATAGAAAATATTTTCAATATGAAATAAACTTGTATTGAAATCAATTTGCAAGTTATGATTCAACTATAATTCATGTCATGCAAGCAAAGTCAATAAAATAAAATAATCCTTCTTGAATTACTACTATTAACTAACTAAAAACAATATAAAACTTGTCAACTAATATAAAAGAAAACAAATTAAAAAACAATTAAAACAAAAGAAATAGAAATAAACCAAAAAAGAACTAAAACATAATCTGTTTTGCTTGAAACCCTAATTTAAAATATTCTAAAAATTCTCAAATTGAACAGGGTGATAAATATAACCAATACAAACCAGTAGCAAAAAGAATCACTCAAAACTATGTTATCAAACTCATGTTATTCAAATTTTTGTGTTTCAATCAAATCTGTTTGAATTCAAATTTACAAATTTCAAACATGGTGAAACTGGATATCATAAGAAACTAGACAAAAATTGTGACACAATACAAAAACAATCACTCAAAAACAATAAGAATCCTAATAGTTATTAAATTTCTAAAATCAAAACCTTCTTTGTTTTGAAAACATAAAATAGAATTTAACAACAAAACTAATTAGTGAACATGCTACATGGTGCTTCCAGAGTGGCTGTCGGCGTGCATGCGTTAGCTAAACTAGTGAACATGCACCAATTAAAGTAAAAAAAGCTTTGGTTAAAATAGCTACAAGGAAAACTGACCGGTTGTTTTAAAAGAACCGAAGGGGTACGTGCATTCTAATCCTGGCCATTGGCTTACATCAGACAGAGGAGGAAGATCACCGGGGGGTCGGGGTGCTCCGGCGATTCCGAGGCCGCTAGGCTACGTGGGGCGGTGCTTCGGTGGTCGTGGGCAATGGTGAAGGTGTCCAATCGACGGCGGGGAGACACCGGTATCGATCCTTGCCGTTAGCGGGGCTCAGGGATGGCATGGGTGAGCTCGGCGAGCGCGGACAGCTTCAGCTCGTGACCGAACTCCGGTGAGTCCGTGTGGTGGCATGGGGGCATCGGGTTTGTGGGGTTTGGGGGGACGTGGTGCGGGGAAGGTGGGGTTCTTATAGGGGGCTCGGGGAAGGAAAGGGAATCGGTGGATTTGTTGCCGCTCCGGTGAGGTCCGTCGAGGAAGGAAAGAGAGGGAGGGATGGAAAGGGAAGGCTGACGGGATCCCGGTCGGACGATGGGGCCGGGGTGTCGGTGAGAGAGAGAGAGAGAGGGCGGTGGATCGGTGGCTGATCCAAAGGATCTAACGAGGGCGGTTCGAGCCAAAACTTCCAAATGGGCCTTAGGGTTTCCAAACACATGCGGCAAAATTTCCTATTTAAAGCATTTTTTCCAAACAAAAATAATAGGAGGGTAAAAGGAGAAAAGGAACTTTGATCCATTCATTAATTAAGTCTTCGGGGGTTGTTTCCCTTTTGAATCGACAATAAATATATGCTCAAAAGTAGAAGTTTTATATATCAAAATTATCAAAAAAAAATAAAATCTATAAGATGAACATGTTTCCACGGCCAAAATAAATGCTTAAAAAATATTTTTCAGAAAATGCCTAAATTTATTTTATTTCTTTTTGCAAATATTTTTCAAATAACCCCGTGAGTTCTATGGTTCAAAGATTTTACAAAATACCCCTGGTCTGGAGGGTCATATTCCTCCTCTCAAATATTTTTGAATTTTGGCAAATGAAACTGAATTCTTTCAAATTTTGAAATAGATCCGAATATGCAATGAATTCCAAATAGGAAATTTCAGCAGTCTTTGCAAATCAAATTTTCAAATCCACCATTTGAAGAAGTCATGTCATCTTCTCTCATTGTTGTGCCTTGGATGAGATTTGAATATAAAACAAAGGGAAAGTCATTTTATTGCCTCTCACTGAGAAGTTTTTAAAAGTTTCAAATTTTCACTCAAACTCAGTCAATCAAACAAACAATCAATCATTCTAGTGAATAATATAACATTCCAAATTTTGGGATGTTACACGGGCGTGCCTTCATGGCAGGGCCAGTGGCAGCGTCGCCCTGGACAACGATGTTGTCCTACAGCCTGCGGGGTGGCACGGTGTAGCCTTCAATAACGATGGGGGGCGGCATGGCCACCGACGAGATCTGTCGAAGGGGGTGGCGCATGGATGGCGTCCGCGGTGACGGCTCCCGACTAAGAAGCTTCCATGCCGATGAAGGGACGCATCTAACGGTGCTCCGGGGTGACTGGCGGGAGGTGGTTGGAGGCGGAGGGAGAGGGAAGCAGGAAGAGCCGCACGAAAATGTCCCTCCCCCCAAGTCCCTTAGCTGATATGGGTCGAGCTTGGGTCGGCCTCCTTCCCCCGTGAATCTAAAGGTTGAGGGCGAAAAAATTTTGCGCCCTTTTTACAGTTCGCACGCCGATACGATGTCTGGTCGGGTCAATTTTTCGCCCAAACCCGTAAACGGGTGGTTATTTTGTGGGTCGACACGTTTTAAGGGGTATGGTAGAGTTGCTCCAAAGGGGTGACCACTCGTAAACAATTAACAAACCTTTGTCAGCATCACGCGTTTGTTTCTTGTATTGAACCCCTAAAGTCACAAGAGGTCGTCGAGGACACAGATTAGCTTGAAGTCATGCAAGATGAACTCAACAACTTCGAGCCCAACAAGGTGTGGCAATTAATTCCAAGGCCCAATGAGGACCATAATGTAATTGGAACAAGATGGATCTTCAAGAACAAGCAAGATGCAAATGGTGTTGTTATTCGAAACAAGGCAAGATTGGTGGGTCAAGGCTACTCCCAAGTCGAGGGTATCGACTACAATGACACCTTTGCTCCCGTTGCCGACCTTTAATCTATTCGCATGTTGCTTGCATACGCTTCGCATCATAATTTTAATTTGCAACAAATGGATATGAAGAGTGCCTTTTTAAATTGTCCTCTTAATGAGTTAGTATATGTCAAATAACCCCCAAGGTTTGAGGATCCCAAGTTCCCCAATCATGTCTATAAACTCGATAAGGCACTCTATGGCCTTAAACAAGCCCCACGTGTGTGGTATGAGCACCTTACCGAGTTGTTAGAAGATCATGAGTTTGTAATATGGCCTTAAACAAGCCCCACGTGTGTGGTATGAGCACCTTGCCGAGTTGTTAGAAGATCGTGAGTTTGTAATTGGGAAAATTGACCCTACTCTTATTACTAAGAGGGTTAAGTGGGGTATGTTCATATGAGAATTATATGTCAATGATATTGTATTTAGTTCTCCAAACAAGTCTTTCAATGATGAGTTTTCCGCACTCATGACGAAAGAGTTTGAGATGTCTATGATGGGAGAGTTGAAGTTCTTCCTTGGATTCCAGGTCAAGAAACAATGACATGGAACCTTCATCAACCAACCTAAGTACACTCAAGAAATACTCGAGAGGTCCAAGTTGGATGATGTCAAGCCGGCCAAGAGACCTATGCAACTCAAGTGCCAACTTGACATTAATCCCAATGGTAAATCCATGGATGAAAAAGTATATCACTCCATGATTGGATCCTTTCTTTATGTTTGTGCATCTAGACCGGATATCATGTTGAGTGTGGGAATTTGTGTATGATTTCAAGCCGCACCTAAGGAAAGCCAGTTTGTGGCAGTCAAGAGAATCTTTTGATATTTGGCTCATACCCCAAACTTTGGCTTATGGTACCCCAAAGGTGCTTTATTTGATCTCATGGGATATCCAGACTTGGATTGGGTGGGGGACTGTGTGGATAGGAAGTCAACTTCTGGAGGGTGCGAATCCATTGGTCACTCTTTGGTAAGTTGGTCTTCAGAGAAACAAAACAGTGTTTCTCTCTCTACCACCGAGGCCCAGTATGTAGCCATCGCACGTTGTTGTGCACATTTGCTTTCAATGAGGCAAACGTTAAAGGATTACGATGTCAATTGTGAGAAAGTGCCTCTTTACTGTGACAATGAAAGTGCTATCAAGATCTCCCACAACCCGGTTCAACATTGCAAGATGAAGCATATTGAGATTCGTCATCACTTCATTCGGGAGCATATCTCAATACTCATTAACAAGTTGGAGATATTTTTACTAAGCCATTTGATGAAGATAGATTTCGCGAGTTAAGGCATGAGCTAAATATCATTGATTTGAGCAATGTGGCTTGATGTATTGCACACCCCACCGCACTCATCATTTTTTTTGTTTAGATGTAGGCATGGATATAGGGGGAGTGTTGTTCGCTCAATTATCACTCCCTCCCCCCCCCCCATTATGCATAAATCGGTCAAATCTTTCACATTCGCCATTTTTATGGTACTTGTACATCAAGGACGAGTTTTGGCCATGTGCCCAAGGTTAAAATCTTCATGGTGCCATACAGATTGGCTCAAACATAGGCGGCTTCGAGCACCGCCCCCTCCTAGTGAGGTATTTTCTATTGACAACATGTGTTTGTTTAGTGTCACTCCAACCTTGCTCATCTCTTTATTTGTCATTTTGTGCTGAGTGCACCTTCCCATCTTCTGGTTCTTGTCTCCAACCCAAGACTTTTCTGATCTTCAAACTCATATTGCATAAGCCAATCTTTTAGAAATAGTTTTGGCTTCTCCTAGACGCCCATGCGGTACTACTGCTGGAGCTGTACTACCCGGCCTACTGCCGGACTGTCGTACCGGGGTGGTACTACCGCTCCCCAAGCGTTACTACCACTTATGAGAGTGCAAAGGGGGTTGTGAGACGGCAGGGGGAGTTCCCACTCCCCCATACCCATTCATCTCTTTCCTCCCTCACGGTTCTCTCTCTCAAGGCGATCTCCTTGCTCCAGTGGCCGTCGTCGGACCATCATTTTCGGACGTTGTTCCGCGATTCCGACCAGTGGAGTCGATCCCCACCCTCTCCTATTTCCATGGATGCCATTATTGCCCTTGTTTTCCTCTCCTATGGTTCTATTTCTTGGATCTAGGCTTTGGGGCAATATGATATGCATTAATCGGTTTTTAGTCAAATCGAGGCATGTGTAGGACGTGGAAGACTGCTAGTGAGTAGTTTGTTGTTCTATTGGAGGATATTTGAATTTTGCATCACTAGTAGTACTGGTTCTGACCTGTGGTGGTGGTTATGGTACTACCTCTTATGGAGAGCGGTACTACCGCCTCTGCTACCAAATTCACATGTCTTTTGATTCAACTTCAGGTCTATTCTCTTTTTTTTGGTTCTGCATTTTGTTTACACCTGCTTTTCCCTCGATTTGTGTTGTAGGTTCCAGGTGGTAGCGGCTCTACTCATCAGGAGCGTCGGGTGAATTCAAGTCATGAGGGGTGAATGCACATATGATCCCTTGGTGGTTTTGATAATTCATGACAACATACATTATCTCTTGGACTAATATTTCCGCTAAGCATATTCCGGAAAAGTCCAATGATGGGATGGCTATAGACTGTGAGGAGACCCCAAGATGCAAGGAATGGATTTGCAAGGCTTCAAGCTAGAAGACTCTTTTTTTATTTGTGAGAAATCACTTTGACTCCCTAGGAAAGCCAATACTATTAAAAGGGGGTGAGTTAATGTTGGTGAACAAATTGCTTCATGTGCACAAGTGCTAGCCACCAAAAACACCCACAAGCTCTCCCACAAATCTACTATGTCAAAACCCTACTTCACAAAATTGGTGCCACCAAGTTTTCTCATTCGTCTCTACCAATTTTCCTCCCAGATAGAGCCCTAGATAAACCCTAACATCTCGGTACAACCAAGTGCAACTGAGTTCATAGAATCGGAATTTTTGAGTTTTGTGTTTCGGTCTCACCGAGTTTGGAAACTGCCCTCGGCCACTCATTCCAGTACCACCGAGTTTGCCATATCGGTCTCACCAAGATTGCCAAAGTTGTGACATTTTGAATAGATCGGTACAACCGAGTTTTGCTTCGGTTTCATCGAGTTGGTCAATAATGTTGTAACGGTTGGATTTTGGATATGCCTATATATACCCCTACACCACATCCCACTCGCAAGAGAAGCACTCAAAACAGTTCGCCACTTCCCTTATCCAAATTTCTGAGAGAGAATGACCTACCCTGGTGTTGTGATCAAGTTATTCCACTCCAACCATACGTGTCGGGGATATATCCTGCGGTATAACCCGGTCGGAAGTATGACCTGGCCAGGGCTTGGCGACTCACTGGAGACTTGGTCGAGATGCGACGATTCATTGGTAACACGACGGGCGGGTCAGACTAGCGACAAGGCCAAAGGCCCGACGTGTAAGCTGGCGCCAGGCGGATCACAAGGGAAGGCCCAAAGGAGAGATGATTCCCTTACAAGAGAAACAAGACTTGGATCAGGATTCATGAAAGACTAGTCCTAATCCTACTCCTAGTACGACTCTACATGTAAACCTAGCCTTTCCACCTATATAAGGAGGGGTAGAGCACCCCTATAGAGACAAGTTGACAAGATAAGATAGACACAAGAGATTAGAGATAAACAGATTAGAGGCTCTCGATATTAGAGGTAGCGATGCTGCACCCTTGTAACTGAGAGATCTTCCTCATCATCAATACAAGACAAGGAGGACGTAGGCTTTTACCTCCATCGGAGGGGCCGAACCTAGGTAAACTCGCGTCTCTCGATTCTGACCAACCCCCTCTCAAGACGCCGCCACATAGTTGCGATTGCCCCAAACCTAAGTCCGTTGACCCGGACATCTCTCGTGACAAATCCACGACAGTTGGCGCCCATCGTGGGGCCTCCACACGGTGAGTTTGTGTTCTTGGAGGGAAGCTTTTCCAAGGATCGAGAAGCTCGCAATTGGCCAGATGAACAAGATCCAGTACGGTAACCCTCCATGGAACAACCTTGAGTAGAGCCGGGTTGCGTCAAGTGTGCCACCGTCGCTGCAAGTCGAAAGACGAGTCCATGATCAAAGTTCTGCCGAGAAACTATTGTATGATGTTGCTACAACGACACACCATCAAGATGGGTAGACAATTTCCATTGAAGCCTTCAGATCAGATCTGCCGAATTGCGATTACTAGTCTACGCCACCATGTCTACATCAAAATCCCAAGGGGATCCGCTAAAAGCTATTGAGTCTAGAGGTGATGATCGAATCAATCAAGTACTACACCATGTATTATTCCAACTAGTACATCTCATGTGAGACAGAAGCCAAAGCACTACCTCTTGTCCTTGCTACTACGCGCACATGAGGTGGCTGCCAGAGAAAAGAAACCATAGTTATGACCCGGAGAAGGATACGGATAAGCTGGCCCACCGCGAAAGTGGACGTGCGCACAGTTCGTCGGCTACCTCACTCCTAGTCCTCACGGCGCCATATTGCCGCTGCCACCATCATCTCGCCACACCCCCTCGCGCCGGCCTCATCTCGTTTGCTCGCCTACGCCACGCCTACCTCGTTGGCCCGCTCGCGTCCGCGCCCCACGAGCCAGTTCCGCCTGCGCGAGCCGCCAGCCACAACCCGTTGTGGCCTCGCCTCCACGGCCTCGCTTCTGCCACCGCTTAGATCAAAATTTTCTAAATTCCCAAGTCACTACAGGCATGCGACCCGGCACTTGTGGGCTACAGTATTAAGTTGTTCAAACATATTATGAGGTTCAAATTGAAGACCCGGCCCATCACATACTGATGAGCCGTCCCTTGGGGGCTACACCACCTGAAGCTTTATAATGTATAAGACAATTACAAGTCCCAGGCTGTTGCAGGCAAGACAACCTAGTACTTGGGGGATACACAATCACAGATATTATTGCAAAGCGCCAAGTCATCATGGATAAACTTGGAGCTTGGGGGCTACAGGTAATATGATATAAAAAAAATTGAAGAGAGTTTTCAAGATGTCAATTGTGAGTGAGACCGTCTCAACAGATTTTTATCTAGCCAAAGCATTGAAAGACCATCTCAACATCATATGCATTTCTTTACTCCCAATAAATTTATAAAGTCAGTTGGAGTCCAGTTGTTTGACCCGGCATCACCAACAATCATGACCAGGTATTGTCAAAAGATCATGACCTGGCAGATTCTATATGAGCAACCTGGGTGCACAGGTTGAAGTGGTGCAACAATGGACAAAGTTCTATTCTCAATGTTTTTATCAAGACGAGGCAATGGAAGCCGGCTTAACTTCGT
The DNA here is from genome assembly GCA_022496015.1 of Hordeum marinum. Classification (NCBI taxonomy): domain Eukaryota; kingdom Viridiplantae; phylum Streptophyta; class Magnoliopsida; order Poales; family Poaceae; genus Hordeum; species Hordeum marinum. Next base: position 258,664,608 of record CM039674.1, on the reverse strand, counting down.
ATGGTTTTCTTATCTCCAATAAATTTCATGAAGCCAAAGTTTCGGAGGCCGAATCAATGGCATATGGATGTTTCATTCCCAATATTTTTTTCAAAGGACACTGACAAGCAAGACGATTGAGAAGATGGTTCATTCATATAAAGAAGAAACCAGGATTTTTGAGGATCCACTTTAGTGAAATAAGCCGGCCAAGGGAGTGAGCCGGTCACTTAACATATTTATTATTCTTATTTCAGGAGCTTACCATGAATAAATTCAAGGTAACTTGGGGGCTAATGTTGGGGATATACCCCGCGGTATAACCCGGCCGAAAGTATGACCCGACCAAGACTTGGCAACTCACTAGAGATCCGGTCGAGACGCGACGATTCATTGGTAACTCGGCGGGCGGGTCAGACGAGCGACAAGGCCCAAGGCTCGACGTGTAAGCCGGCGCCAGGCGGCTCACAAGAGTAGGCCCAAAGGAGAGAGGATTCACTTACAAGAGAAACAGGAACCGAATTAGGATTCATGAAGGACTAGTCCTAATCCTACTCCTAGTAGAACTTTACATGTAAACCTACCCTTTCCACCTATATAAGGAGGAGTAGAGCACCCCTAGAGAGACAAGTTCACAAGTTATGATAGACACAAGAGATTAGAGATAAACAGATTAGAGGCTCTCGATATTAGAGGTAGCGATGTTGCACCCTTGTAACCGAGAGATCTTCCTCATCATCAATACAAGACAAGCAGGACGTAGGCTTTTACCTCCATCGGAGGGGCCGAACCTGGGTAAACTTGCATCTCTTGATTCTGACCAACCCCTCTCAAGCCGCCACATAGTTGCGACAGTCCCGAACCTAAGTCCGTTCACCCGGACATCTGCCGTGACAAATCCACGACAATATGGATCTTTATTTCTAGCCTCTCCAAGTTGCTTTCGACCCAATCAATCTCTTCTACCAATCCAAATCCGTGAGAGACTAATTGAGTGTTGAGGAGTTTATCATTTTGAAGCACAAGAGAAAGGAGTTCATCATCACTATCAAGCGTATTACCTTTTGGAGGGTGGTGCCTCCTGGATTGGTTAGGTCTTGCTTGGGAGCCCGCTACTTCGTGTTGTGGAGTTGAAACAAGAAGTTTGTACGGGCAAGGAGATCTGCTACTTCATGAAGATCTACCCACAGTGAGGCTATTCCTTCGTCGATGCAAGCCTTTATGGAATATTCAAGGTTGCTACTTCGTGTCTTCAACTGCGTTTGATCTTCCTTTCTCTACTCTCTTACATGTGCTTGTCTTACTTTCCACTTCCATATTTGTTGACTAGCATGTGTAGGGTGCATTAGACTTGTCATAATTGCTGAAACCTGCCAACCTATTAACTTGGGAAAAGGTTAGGTTTTCATTCTTAGAAGTAGTCTATTCACCCCCTCTAGACGTCTCTTCTATCGATCCCCTCAATTGGTATCAGAGCTTTGGTATCCATAGCTTTGGTTTCATCACTGTGGAGGAAGATGGATGTGTCTAGTTTGGGGAGTATTAGTTGTAGAGTGCCCATTCTCAATGGGGAGTACTATAGTTAATAGAAATATGACATGCGTGAGCTATTTAATGAATTCCATTTGAGCAAGTATGTTAAGAGCCCTATGTACCTTCCATTGATCCCTTACATCCCACACACGAAGAGGAAGTTGATATGCTTCGCAATCTTAGAACTGTTAATCTCATTATCAAAGGATTGCCTAGATTTGTGTTTGATAAAATGAAAAAATTTGAATGTGCTTATACTTTGTGGAATGATTTTGAGAAACGATATCCAAGTTATTCACTAAGTAATCTTGATGAAATTCTTCATAAAGCTATTGCATTTCACTTAATGAAGCCTATCCATCCTAACTTTGATAAATACTTATTTGAGATTCGAGACCTCATGCATGCTAAAGTTGATGTCACTACCATCAATAACATTATCTTTGAAGCCATTCGCAATCATAAACTTGAACATTTTCATTATCTCAACCCTAACGAATCCCTTGTCTCTTATGTCGAGGATATCCCACTTGATGATGACAACGTGGAACATGGCTACTATGAGGAAGATGATTTATTCGACATCGAGTGTGAGAAAACTATGAAGAGTTTAAGTCTAATGGCAAACTTCAAAGATTACATGGCCGGAGGAAAGGAATGGATTCTTGACAGTGCATGCACCGATCATATGACTGGGGATAGAGACATGTTTCAAGAAATCACACCAAACCATGGACCCCGAAGATATGTAACTTTTGGAGACAACTCCACAGGTAACGTACTTGGTCTCGGTAAGGTGTCCATATCTCATGATAGCTCTATTAAGAATGTCATGCTTGTTGAATCCCTTGGCTACAATCTTCTTTCCGTATCTAGACTTGCCGCCTTCGGTTTTATTGTGCTATTTACCAAAGTAGATTGGAGAGTGTTTCGTCAAGATAACAATAGCATGGTATTTATCGGTTTTCGTAGATGTGATCTATACATTGTTGATTTCACTAAGAGATCCAAACCTCACACTTGTCTCATTACAAAATCTTCTAAAGGTTGACTTTGGCATAGAAGGTTAGGTCGTGTTGGTATACATAATCTAGACAAGCTCATCAAAGGTGATCATATTATTGGTGTTAAAGATGTTATCTTTGACAAAGATAGATTTGTAGTGCTTGTCAAGCTAGAAAGCAAGTAGGTGGAAGTCATCCCGTAAAGAATATCATGACTACTAGGAGACCACTCGAATTGCTTCATATGGACCTTTTTGCTCACAATGCTTACAAGAGACTTGCTGAAAATTCCTTTGGTCTATTATAGTTGATGATTTTTCCAGATTTATGTGAGATTCTTCCTTGATGATAAGTTGCAGGTGCGAAAGATCTTCAAGAACTTGGCTGGCAAAGCTTGAAATCAGTTTGAAGTGAAGATCAAGAAAGTTCAGAGCGACAACAGATTGGAGTTCGAGAACACAAATGTGGATACTTTCTTGACGAAGAAGGGATTCTACATGAGTTCTCGGCTACGTACACGCCTCAAAAAATGGAGTTGTTGAGAGGAAGAACTGAACTCTTATTGAGATGGCAAGAGCGATGCTCGACGAATAGAAGACGCCAAGACACTTTTGGGCCGAAGTCGTGGAAACAACTTGTCATGCCATGAACCGACTCTATCTTCACAAGCTTGTCGATAAAACAGCATATGAGCTACTCACCGGTAACAAACCCCAAGTTGGATACTCCGGGGTATTCGGCTCCAAGTGTTACATTCTTGATAAGCATCGTCATACCAAATTTTCTCATAAATCTCATGAAGGTTTCCTACTGGTTACGGATCAAACTCTCACACTTACCGTGTCTACAACAACTTCACTGGAAAAGTTGAACAGACGGTACATGTGAAGTTGGATGAATATCATGGTGTGCAAGTCAAACAATTGCCAAATGATGTAGGAGATAAAGAACCTTCGGAAGCTATCCAAGACTTGTCCATTGACTAAAACCTCTTTCACATGCAAAACATGATCGAACCCGAGAACTCATTGGGTGTGAGATTCATAACAAATCACATGGCGATGTGAGCTAGATTATTGATTCTAGTGCAAGTGGGAGACTGTTGGAAATATGCCCTAGAGGAAATAATAAATTAGTTATTATCATATTCCCTTGTTCATGATAATCATTTATTATCTATGCTAGAATTGTATTGATTGGAAACTCAGATATGTGTGGATACATAGACAATACCATCTCCCTGGTATGCCTCTAATAGACTAGCTCATTAATCAAAGATGGTCAAGGTTTCCTAGCCATGGACATGAGATGTCATTTGATAAACGGGGTCACATCATTAGGAGAATGATGTGATGGACAAGACCAAAACTATAAACATAGCATATGATCGTGTCAGTTTATTGCTATATTTTTCTGCATGTCAAGTATCTGTTCCTATGAGCATGAGATCATGCAACTCACTAACACCGGAGGAGTACCTTGTGTATATCAAACGTCGCAACGTAACTGGGTGACTATAAAGGTGCTCTACAGGTATCCCTGAGGGTGTCTATTGGGTTTGCATGGATCAAGACTAGGATTTCTTACTCCGTGTGACGGAGAGGTATCTCAGGGCCCACTCGGTAATACAACATCACTATAAGCCTTGCAAGAAATCTGACTAAAGAGTTAGGCACGAGATCTTGTATTACGGAACAAGTAAAGAGACTTTCCAGTAACGAGATTGAAATAGGTATAGAGATAGCGACGATGGAATCTCGGGCAAGTAACATAACGAAGGACAAAGGGAACATCATACGGGATTAACTGAATACTTGACATAGAGGTTCAAACGATAAAGATCTTCGTAGAATATGTCGGAACAAATATGGGCATCCAGGTCCCACTATTGGTTATTGACCGTAGAGGTGTCTCGGTCATGTCTACATAGTTCTCGAACCCGCTGGGTCTGCACACTTAAGGTTCAGTGACGTTTCGGTAGTATAGAGTTATGTATTGTGGTGAACGAAGGTTGTTCGGAGTCCCAGATGAGATCACGGACATCACGAGGAGCTCCGGAATGGTCTGGAGGTAAAGATCGATATATAGGAAGTCCTGTTTTGGTCACCGGAAAAGTTTTGGGCTCATCGGTAGTGTACCGGGAGTGCCGGGAGGGATATCGGGGACCATCGGGAGGGGTGTCTGGACCCAAAGGGACTCATGGGCTGTGGGAGGAGTCAAGACATCCCTTAGTGTGGTATCTGAACCCCCCACTAAGTCCCATGCAGCTAGGAGCAGGAAAAACCGAAAGGTGGAGAGGTGGAAAGAGTTTCCAAGTGGAAAGGAGGAATCCTACTCCTAATACGATTGGAGTAGGACTCCTCCACCTCCAATTTCGACTAAACCTTGAGGTTTTGAGGCTTCCTCCTCCCCTCCCTCCTTCCTATATATACTAGAGGATTTAGAGGGGAAAGCTAACCCTAATTTCCATGTGCTCCCTCTACTTCATCTAGATCGTTTTCTCCTCTAGTCTAGTTCGGCGGTGCTTAGGCGAAGCCCTGCCGAAATAGTTCCACCACCATCGCCGCCATGCCGTCGTGATACCAGAAAACTCATCTACCTCTCTGCTCCCTTTTGCTAGATCAATAAGGCAGAGATCGTCATCGAGCTGTATGTGTGCTGAACGCGGAGGTGTCGTCAGTTCGGCGCTAGATCGAAAGGACCGTCATTATGATCGCGAGACGATTCGCGATGTGATTGCGGGACGGATCGTGATGGGATCGCGGTACGGATCGTGATTGGATCACGAGAAGGATCATGATGGGATCGCGGGACGCTCAGGGATTTGGATCGTGAAGACGTTCGACTACATCAACCGCATTTCTTAATGCTTCCCGCTTAGCGATATACAAGGGTATGTAAATCCGAGCTCCCTCTCGTAGATACTCATCACCATGGATAGATCTTGCGTGAGCATAGGAATTTTTTTGTTTCCCATGCAACATTCCCCAACAGTGGTATCAAAGCTAGGTTTAGGTGTAGATGAGATCTCGAGTAGAACACAAAGGAGTTTGTGGGCGTTGATGCTTAGATTGCTTCCTCCCTTGGTCGTGTTTTGGTTCAGCGGTATTGTGGGATGAAGCAGCCCGGACCAACCTTACTTGTACGCTTACGAGAGACCGGTTCCATCGACTGACGTGTAACTTTGTTGCACAAAGATGGCTGGCGGGTGTCTTTCTCTCCTACTCTAATTGGATCGGATTCGACAAAGGCGGTCCTTGAGAAGGTTGAATAGCAATTTGAGTATCATCATTGTGGTTTATGCGTAGGTGAGAATTGTTCTTGCTAAATACCCATAGCAGCCACGCAAAACTTGCAACAACAATTAGAGGATGTCTAACTTGTTTTTGCAGGGTATGTTGTGATGTGATATGGCCAATTACATGATGATATATATGTGGTGTTCAAGATGATCATGTATTGTATAGAATATCATGACTTGCATGTCGATGAGTACGGCAATCGGCATGAGCAATAGAGTTGTATTTAATTATCGTATGACCTGTGTGTCAATCATTAAGCATTATGTAATTCTTTACTTCATCGCTAAGCGGTAGCCATAGTAGTAGAAGCATGGTGGGCGCGACAACCCCGATGGCGACACCTTGATGGAGACCAAGATGATGGAGATCATGGTGTCATGCCGGTGACGACAAAGATCATGCCAGTGCTTTATAGATGGAGATCAAAAGCACAAGTTCATGGCCATATCATGTCACTTATGATTTGCATGTGATGTTAATCCTGTTATGCACCTTGTTCTAAAATTTCAAGATCAATTGTGTTCTCCCCGAGTGTGCACCGTTGCGAAAGTTCATCGTGTCGAGACACCACATGATGATCGGGTGTGATAGACTCTACGTTCACATACAACGGGTTCAAGCCAGTGTTGCACATGCAGAACACTCGGGTTAAACTTGACGAGCCTAGCATGTACAGACATGGCCTCGGAACACAAGAGACCGAAAGGTCAAACATGAGTAATATAGTAGATATGATCAACATGATGATGTTCACCATTGAAACCACCTCAACTCACCTGATGATCGGACATGAGTTGGTGAATTTGGATCATGTATCACTCGAATTACCGGAGGGATGTCAATTTGAGTGGGAGTTCTTAAGTAATATGATTAATTGAACTCATTATCATGAATATAGTCAGTAGTGTCTTTGCAAATTATGTTGTAGATTACTAGCTCATGTTGTAGCTCCCTTGAATTTTTATATGTTCCTAGAGAAATAGAGTTGAAAGATGTTGGTAGCAATATTGCGGACTGGGTCCATGATTTGAGTATTGTCCTCATTGCTGCACAGAAGGCTTATGTCCTTAATGCACCGCTCGGTGTGCCATCCCCTCTAGCGTCGTCTGTAGATGTTGTGAACATCTGATAGGCATGTTCTAATGATTAATTGATAGTTTAGTGCGTCATACATTATGGCCTATAATTGAATCTCCAAAACATTTTGAACGTCATGGAACATATGAGATGTTCTAAGAGCTGAAATTGGGATCTCAGGCTCGTGCCTGTGTTGTGAGATATGAGATCTCCAACAAGATTATTTGCCTGCAAGATGGAGGAGAATAGCTCAATAGTTGAGCATGTGCTCAGATTGTCTGGGTACTACAATCGTTTGAATCGAGTTGGAGTTAATCTTCTAGATAAGATAGTGATTGATATAGTTCTCCAAGTCGCTGTCACTAAGCTACTAGAGCTTCGTGATGAACTATAAAATGCCAGGGATGGAAATAATGATCCCTGAGCTATTCGTGATGTTTGACACCGCGAAGGTAGATATCAAGAAGGAGCATGAAGTGTTGATGGTTAGTAAAACCATTAGTTTCGAAAAGGGAAAGGGTAAGGAGGGAAACTTCATGGATGGCAAGTCAGTTGCTGATCCGGTGAAGAAACCCAAAGTTGAACCCAAACCCGAGATTAAGTCCTTCTATTATGAGAAGAGGGGTCGCTAAAGCGGAACAACCCTAGATACTTGTTAGATAAGAAAGCTGGCAACATCAACAGAAGTATATTTGATATACGTGTTATTGATGTGTACCTTACTAGTACTCCTAGTAGCACCTGGGTATTGGATACTGGTTCGGTTGCTAAATGTTAGTAACTCCAAATAAAAGCTATGGAATAAACGGAGACTAGCTAAGGGTGAGGTGACGATGTGTGTTGGAAATGCTTCCAAGGTTGATGTGATCAGCATCGCACGGTCTCTCTACCTTCGAGATTAGTGACAAACCTAAATAAATGTTATTTGGTGTTTGCATTAAGCATGAACATGATTAGATCGTGTTTATTGCAATACTGTTATTCATTTAAGTTAGAGAATAATGATTATTCTGTTTACATGAATAATACCTTCAATGGTCATGCACCCGATGAGAATGGTTTGTAGAATCTTGATGGTAGTAATACACATGTTCCTAACATTGATGCCAAAAGATAAAATGTTGATAATGATAGTACCACATACTTGTGGCACTGCCGCTAAATGTCATATTGTTCTAAAGTACATGAAGAAACTCCATGTTGATGGATCTTTGGACTCATTCGATTTCGAATCGGTTGAGACATGCGAACCATGCCTCTTGGGTAAGATGACTAAGGACCCCATTTTCCGATTTGATGGAGCGGGAAAGTGACTTATTGGAAATGATACATGTTATGTATGCAATCCAATGAGTGTTATAGCATGCGGTGGATATCGTTATTTTCTTACCTTCTTTGATGATTTGAGTAGATATAGTGTATATTTACTTAATGAAACACAAGTCTGAATCTTTTGAAAAGTTCAAGCAAAATCAGAGTGAAGTTTGAGATCATCGTGACAAGAAGATAAAATGTCTACGATGTGATCATGGAGGTGAATATCTGAGTTACGAGTTTGGTATACAACTTAAGACAAAGTGGAAGTTGTTTCACAACTCACACCACCTGGAACACCATAGTCTGATGGTGTGTCCGAACGTCGTAGTCGTGCTCTATTGGATATGGTGCGAACTATGATGTCTCTTATCGATTTGCCACTATCGTTCTGGGATTATGCATTAGAGACAACTACATTCACTTTAAAAGGGGCACCATCTAAGCCCGTTGAGATGACACCATATGAATTTTGGTTTGGCGGAAACGTAAGCTGTCATTTCTTAATGTTTGGGGCTGCGACGCTTATGTGAAAAACCTAATGAGATCGAACCCAAAGCGGACAAATTCATCTTCATAGAATACCCTAACTTAAAAGTTGGGTAAACCTTCTATCTTAGATCCAAGCACAAAGTGTTTGTTGCTAAAATGGGTCCTTTCTTGAGAAAGAGTTTCCCTCGAAAGAATTGAGTGGGAGGAAGATAGAACTTGATGAGGTTGTTGAACCTTTGTATCAACCAGAGAGTAGCACTGTGTAGAAAGATGTTTCTGTGGAGCCTACGTTAGTTGAAGAGGAAGTTAATGATGATGATCATGAAGCTTCATATCAACTTACTATCAAACCTCGTAGGTCGACAAGGACACATAATGTTCCTAAGTGGTATGACAACCCTGTCTTAGAGGTCATGTTGTTAGACAACGATCAGCCTACGAGCTATGCAGAAGCGATTATGGGCACGGATTCCGATAAATGGCTAGAGGTCATGAAATCTGAGAAAGGATCCATGTATGAAAAGCAAGTATCGACTTTGGTAGACTTGCCCATTGAATGGCAGTTCATTCAGTACAAATGGACCTTTAAGATGAAGATAGATGCTGATGGGTGAATGTTACCATTTATAAAGCTCAACTTGTCGCAAAGAAGTTTCCGACAAGTTCAAGGAGTTGACTGCGATGAAACTTTCTCACTCGTAGTGATGCTAAAGTCTATTGGAATTATGTTAGCAGTTGATGCGTTTTTTCAATTATGAAATCTGGCAGATGGATGTCAAAACATTGTTTCCTTCCTTGAGGAAATGTTGTATGAGATACAACTAGAAGGTTTTGTTAGTCCTAAGGATGCTAAATCGTGTGCAAGCTCCAGTGATCCTTCTATGGACTGGAGCAAGCATCTCGGAGTTGGAATATACGCTTTGATGAGGTGATCAAAGTTTTTGAGTCTATACAAAGTTTATGAAAAACTTGTATTTGCAATAAAGTGAGTGGGAACACTATAGAATTTCTCATAAGCATATGTGGATGACAAATTGTTGATCAGAAATGATGTAGAATTTCTGGAAAGCATAAAGGGTTGTTTGAAAAGAGTTTTTCAAAGGAAGACCTAGATAAAGCTACTTAATTGTTGGGCATCGAGATCTATAGAGATAGACCAAGACGCCTGATGAGACTTTCAATGAGTACATACCTTGACAATATTTTGAAAGAGTTAAAAATGGATCAGTCAAAGAAAGAGTTCTTGCCTGACTTTTAAGGTGTAAAGTTGAGTGAGACTCAAAGCTCGACTACGGCAGAAGAAAGAGAAAGGCCGAAGGTCATCCCCTATGCCTTAGCCATAGGCTCTATATTATGCCATGTTGTGTACCGCACCTGGTGTGTACCTTGCCATGAGTCTGACAAGGGGTACAAGAGTGATCTAGGAGTGGATCACTGGACAGCGGTCCAAATCATCCTTAGTAACCAGAGGACTAAGGAGATGTTTCTTGATTGTGGAGGTGATAAATACTTCATCAAAGTTACGTCCATGCAAGATTTAACACCGATCTGAATGACTCTTAGTAGCAATCTGGATACGTATAGTGGAGTAGCCATTTGGAATAGCTCCAAGTGGAGCGTGGTAGCAGTGTCTACAGTATGACATAGAGATTTACAAAGTACACATGGATCCGAATGTCGCACACCCATTTACTAAACCTCTTTCACATGCAACACATGATAGAACCCCAGAACTCATTGGGTGTGAGATTCATAACAAATCATATAGTGATGTGAGCTAGATTATTGACTCTAGTGCAAGTGGGAGACTGTTGGACATATGCCCTAGAGGCAATAATAAATTAGTTATTATCATATTTCCTTGTTCATGATCGTTTATTATCCATGCTAGAATTGTATTGATCAGAAACTCAGATACATGTGTGGATACGTAGACAACACCATGTCCCTAGTATGCCTCTAATAGACTAGCTCGTTAATCAAAGATGGTCAAGGTTTCCTGGCCATGGACAAGAGATGTCATTTGATAAACGAGATCACATCATTAGGAGAATGATGTGATGGACAAGACCCAAACTATAAACATAGCATATGATCGTGTCAGTTTATTGCTATAGTTTTCTACATGTCAAGTATCTGTTCCTATGACCATGAGATCATGCAGCTCATTGACACCGGAGGAGTACCTTGTGTGTATCAAACATTGCAACGTAACTAGGTGACTGTAAAGGTGCTCTATAGGTATCCCTGAGGGTGTCTGTCGGGTTGGCATGGATCAAGACTGGGATTTGTTACTCCGTGTGACGGAGAGGTATCTCAGGGCCCACTCGGTAATACAACATCACTATAAGCCTTGCAAGAAATATGACTAAAGAGTTAGCCACGGTATCTTGTATGACAGAACGATTAAAGATACTTGGCGGTAACAAGATTTTACTAGGTATAGAGATACCGACAATCGAATCTCGAGCAAGTAACATACCAAAGGACAAAGGGAATAACATACGGGATTAACTGAATCCTTGACATAGAGGTTCAAATGATAAAGATCTTCGTAGAATATGTAGGAACCAATCTGGGCATCCAGGTCCTTCTATTGTTTATTGACCATAGATGTGTCTCAATCATGTCTACATAGTTCTCGAACCCGCAGGGTCTGCACACTTAAGGTTCGGTGACTTTTCAGTAGTATAGAGTTATGTATGGTGGTCACCAAAGGTTGTTCGGAGTCCCGGATGAGATCCCGGATATCACGAGGAGCTCCATATTGGTCTGGAGGTAAAGATTGATATATAGGAAGTCCTATTTTGGTCACTGGAAAAGTTCTGGGCTCATCGATAGTGTACCGGGAGTGCTGGGAGGGATATCGGGGACCATCGCGAGGGGTGTCTCGACCCAAAGGGCCTCATGGGATGTGGGAGGAGTCAATCCAGGCCTTAGTGTGCTGGCCGAGCCCCACACTAAGGCCCATGCGGCTAGGGGTGGGAAAAACCCAAAGGTAGAGAGGTGGAAAGAGTTTCCAAGTGGAAAGGAGGAATCCTAATCCTAATAGGATTGGAGTAGGACTCCTCCACCTCCAATTTTGACCAAACCTTGAGGATTTGAGGCTGCCTCCTCCCCTCCCTCCCTCCTATATATACTAGAGGATTTAGAGGGGAAAGCTAACCCTAATTGACATGTGCTCCCTCTACTTCATCTAGATCGTTTTCTCCTCTAGTCTAGTTCGGCGGTGCTTAGGCGAAGCCCTGCCGGAATAGTTCCACCACTATCGCCGCCACGCCGTCGCGCTGCCGAAGAACTCATCTACCTCTCCAGTCCCTTTTGCTGGATCAAGAAGGCGGAGATCGTCATCGAGCTGTACGTGTGCTGAATGCGGAGGTGCCATCCGTCGGTGCTAGATCGGAAGGACCGTGATCAGGATCGCGAGAAGATTCGTCTAGTTGATATCTCTTTGTAAATTATGTTGTGTTTCCTTTGAAGATCTTTTTGACATTTTATTGCAAGTTTCCTAAAATCATTTAAGAGTTTCTGAAACATTGCCAAGTTTCTATTTATACCTTGGAGTCTCCAACTTAAACTAATCATTTACACCGATTATGCAGATAAGCTATAAATCCACAATTCTGTTTGAGTGACAGTTTTGCCTTGGAGCCACCGATTTAGTTCTCTTCTATGTTCTATGTTAATACTAGCACATTCTTGTTTCCTCAGTGATCCCTTTGTTATATATTATTATTATAAAGGGGGGTATTTTATTGAAGGATCCCTTAGTCAAAGGAGGAGAAGACTTACAAGCTTTCAGATTAGTGAAAGGGGGAGAAATTCATCTCTATGATCCCTCGGTCTTAAATGTTCTCTATGATTCTCTCCTTTCCATGATCCCTACATTCTATGACCCTTGTTTTCTAGGATCCCTTCTAACACCATGATCTCTTTTTCTGACCCTTTGTATGGACCGTTTTGGAAATTAATGCCAAAGGGGGGAAATACCAAAGCTTCAATTCAAAGGGGGAGATACACATAAGGGGGAGATATAAAATTAAAGGGGAGAATATAAAATATCAAAGCTTATGCCTATATAGACAAGGGGAGAATACCAAACTATGGGAGAAACTTCAGTGTTACCCAAAGTGGAGAAACACTACTTAAGAGGGAGAGAGCATGTTAAGGGGGAGAGAGAATGCCTAATCTTGTTCTATCTATCATTTGAGGAGTGAGAAAATATGTTTATTTGACTACTCATTTTAGACTTATCTCACCCTACCTTTCCCATTCTAAGATCCAGGGGGAGAGGAAGACCTAGAATTTCATATTTAGGGGAGAAAGCTCTACATGATCTTGAAGACATATCAATCTTAAGTAATACTATCTTCGATATGCTCTCCATATCTTGGTACTATTGAGTTGTAGTGCATTTGGATTTGTAGAATACTCTTGTGTTTCCTAACATTGTTTTCTCAAGTGTGTTTCTACTATTAGGATGCTAGGTAAGTATATGCATCGCAACTTTGATCAAGATAATATCTTTCTTGTTGCACATATTGTTTGCAAGAGTGAAGTCTTGAACAAGGATACAACTCATTCATATATATATTTGATGCATATATCCAAGATACACATGACTCATCATATCCCTTATACTATATGTGTGTCCATGCATTTCAAATCAACTATCCTTTAAAGGGATTTCACACATCTAGGAGGAGCAAATTTTAGTCATGTGTCTCTCAAAGTATTCATTATATTCTTGCATAATCTTTATTTGAAGCTTTGATTGTATGTTGTCAAAAATTACCAAAAAGGGGGATATTGGAAGCACATATGCTCCCTTGGTGGTTTTGATAATTCATGACAACATACATTGTCTCTTGGACTAATATTTCCACTAATTATATTTCAGGAGAAGTTCAATGATGGGATGGATATACATTGTGAAGAGACCCCAAGATGCAAGGAATGGATTGGAAAAGCTTCAAGCTAGAAAACTCTCTTTTTACTTTGTGAGAGATCACTTTGAGTCCATAGGAAAGCCAATACTATTAAAAGGGGATGTGGTAATGTTGGTGAACAAATTGCTCCACGTGCACAAGTGATAGCCACCAAAAACACCCACAAGCTATCACAAAAAAATACTTTGTCAAAACCCTACTTCACAAAATCGATGCCACCATGTTTTCCCATTCGGCTCTACTGATTTTCCTGCTAGACAGAACCCTAGGCAAACCCAAATATCTCGGTATAACCAAGTGTTGCTTCGGTGCAACCGAGTTTTTGTGACCATGATTCGGGTGACTGATTTCAAAGAATTGGAATTTATGAGTTTTGTTCGGTCTCACCGAGTTTGGAAACTACCCTCAGCCACTCGTTTCTGTACCACCGGGTTGCCATATCGGTCTCACGAGATTCCCAAAGTTGCCACATTTTGAACAGATCGGTACAACTGAGTTTTGCTTAGGTTTCACCGAGTTGGTCAATAATGTTGTAACGGTTGGAATTTTCGAGATGCCTATATATACCCCTCCACCACATCCATCTCGCAAGAGAAGCACTCAGAACAGTTCCCTACTTTCCATATCCAAATTTCTGAGAGAACCACCAACCCTTGTGTTGAGATCAAGATCATCCACTCCAACCATATGGATATTGATTTCTAGCCTCCCCAAGTTGCTTTCCACCCAATCAATCTCTTGTACCAAGCCAAATCTGTGAGAGAGTTACTGAGTGTTGAGGAGTCTATCATCTTGAAGCACAAGAGCAAGGAGTTCATCATCACTATCAAGCCTATTATCTATTGGAGGGTGGTTCCTCCTAGATTGGTTAGGTGTTGCTTGGGAGCCTCCTACTTCGTGTTGTGGATTTGAACCAAGAAGTTTGTATGGGCAACGAGATCGCCTACATCATGAAGATCTACCCGTAGTGATGCTAGTCCTTGGTGGATAGAATACGTTATGGAATAGTCAAGGTTGCTAATTCGTGGACCCTTATGGGTGGAGCCCTCCGTGGACTCTCGCGACCGTTACCCTCCGTGGGTTCAAGACTCCATAAACATGGATGTACGATTGTGCCACCTATCGGAACCACGGGAAAAATCTTCATGTCTACAACTACATTTGATCTTCCTTTCTCTACTCTCTTACATGTGATTGTCTTACTTTCCACTGCCATATTTGTTGACTAGCATGTGTAGGGTGCATTAGACTTGTCATAATTTCTAAAATCTACCAACCTATTAACTTGGGAAAAGGTTATGTTTTAATTCTTGCAAATAGTCTATTCACCCCCCCTCTAGACGTCTCTTCTATCGATCCACTCAAGGCGGCTCTAAGCGTTACCACACTCCAGGAGATGTCCTTGCCAATCCCAATGCACCACCCAAGCAGAAGCCCACGGCTCGGTCTATGAATAAGTCGCCAAGCAAAGAGTTCTTCATTATCCATCATCGCAACCCGTATGTGAATCCACAAGAACAAGCTCTTCTCAACCGTCCTATGTGGACTAGGCAGCAAGGTTCTATTTATCATGATGTATTCAAAATAAAGAAGAACCTCTTTGTTGCTCATGCCAACTCCATTGGTATGAACTATCTGCAGAAGAATGTCAAATATTTTGGTGAAGCTCTGGACCTATGATAGAAGCTAAATATTGTCAAGCTCATGCAGTCCTACAAATATTTTGATGCAGAGATCGTGGTTGTGTTCTTTGCTATGGTTCATCTCAATTCTGATGAGGATAGGACCTTGACATGGATGATTAATGGAAAGAGACTGACTTCTAAATCGAAGGACTCCATGGATTTACTGGGCTATGATGATAAGGGGCTTCATACCCCAATCGGATTTCGTCCTCACACGGAGGTTACTTCCACTCACCAGAGTCATCTCTGGCCCTTCTCTACTTGGAATATCTCCTACACCACTGGCAAACCAACCTATGTGATATTTCCGTTTCTTGACATCATGCACCGTATCTTTTGGCACACACTCTTTCCCCATGTTCGGAACTTGGATCAGCTACATTCTTATCTGGTGGTTATGTTGCTCTCTTGTCAGAATATGAAGAGCTCAGATGAGGTAGAGGTTCTGGATGTTTCCCATGTCATGTGGTCGGAGCTCCTCTCAGCAATAACGGAGCGCATATGTCCCTATATATGCTCCATATTTGATGCATATTATTGAGGGGACCTGGGAAAACACCTTTTGGGGTGAATTTTTTGAATGTGATGAGCCGGTTACCCCTGAGGTTGTGGAACTGAGGAAGAAGGACAAGTGGAACACTCATGCTACTCCGGAGGAGGATGTCCCCGAGGATGAGAAAGTGGAGGAGTATGAGGTTGAGGGTGGTGCTATTCCTAGTTATGCACCATCTAACGTGGAGCCATCTTGGGCCAAGAAGCTAAAGGAGAAGATGAAGAAGTTGTTATGCATTCAGGCCCATGGCCAGTACACAACTCATGTGGCAGTGAAGAAGGCTAGGAGAAAAAAATCTTGTGATGAGGCACATTGGGATGGAGGTGACTAGCGGTTTAGGGGACATGATCACTTATGAGGAGACTAGGACTTCCAAGCATTGCCAATGGGACTCAGATATTGATCAGCCTGGCACAACAACTTCTAGCTCCAGCAAGTTCAAGGATTATTGATGATGATCCCATGCTTTGCTACCACCTTGGATCATATTAGTGCTCTTAGCCCTTTTGGTGCCTCGATGCCAGGGGGAGATTTTAGGGATTTGTCGAGTCGTGATTGCGTCTTGCTTGCTTGTTTTCTTCGCCCGTGAACTCTTTTATCATTTTCTTTGGTTTGTGTTTGTGAGACTTAAAGACCGATTCCTATGGTGTGAGACATATGCTACCCTCTACTTATATTTATATGTCTTAGTACTCTACTAGTTTGTGAGTTTATGCTTATCTTGTGCCCTATGTTCATGCTCACTTGACACCTCTTGCATATATGCTTATTGCTCTTAATGATATTGCAAGTATTGCATGTCTATAAAATATAGGGGGGTTGTTGATCCTAGTGGGTGTGCTTTGCATTCCAAAAGCATATCTAAAATAAGTGCACACATATAGGGGGAGCCCGTCTATATTTTATAGGTGTTGGGGTTTGCTTTCAATCTTATGATATTCTTTGTGGAAATCCCATGTTTTCATCAATCCACCAAAAAGGGGGAGATTGTTAGGGCATTTTTCTCCCCAAGTTGTTTTGGTGATTGATGACAATGCATTTGCAAACTAATTTCGTGTACTAACCTTTGAGATAATCCATCATATGGCATACAACGATTCTATCCCCTCGGTGGATAATAGTGAAGACTGTTTTCTTTCCTGCATTTTGTTTTCGGTGGAATTGAGTCATATGAGAACCGTACTGTGGGCGCACGAGATTAATGCGACGGAACCATCTGTTGAAGCCCAGAAACCCCTAAGATGGTCCCACACACCTATCATTTTTTATGCTGATGATCACCCTGATCGCACAACAGCGGTCGGGTGTCTGCCATTGTTGGTTTCACCAACGATTCACAACCTCAAAGTGCCGAAAATGTTAGTTGACGATGGGGCTAGTCTGAATCTGATCTTGCCTAATGTGACCAAGAGATTGCAAATTTCTGGCGGGGATCTAGAGGAGACAAGCACTTTTCAGGGGATCAATCTGGGAAGGACCCGGCCGAAGGGCAAGATCACATTGCCGGTAACATTTGGCAATGATATGAACTTCAGAATAGAGAAGATTGTTTTTGACATTGCCAAGATACCCTTGTCGTACAATGGGATACTTGGACGCGCGGCGCTGGCCAAGTTCATGGCGGCGTCACACTATGCTTACAACGTGTTGAAGATGCCCAGGCCGATCAGCGTCATCACGATCAACTCCGACAACAAGGACGCACTTATCTGTGCCGACTAACTTTACCAGGAGGCAGTTGCAGCACCTGCCGCCAAGGCACCTGCTCCTGCCGTTGAAGCTCCCGAGGGTAAGAAGACCGGCAAGGCCTCTGGTGCACACTCCGGCAAGCGCACATCTTCGGAGTTCTACGCTCCCGTCGATGATGTGCGAGAGAGCTCCACCGGCAAGAACAAGAAATCCAAGGCAGCTCCACCAAAAACCAAGAAGGTGCCCGTCAAGGAGGACGACACAGGGGGGACTTTCACCATAAGTTCCACCCTCAATGACAAATAGGAAAGTGCGCTCGTTGCCTTCCTGTAGGTGAACATCGATGTATTTGCATGGCAACCATCTAACGTCCCTGGTGTTCCCAGGGAGGTAATTGAGCAGCACCTTGCTGTCTATCCCCACGCGTGTCCCATCAAGCAGAAAGTCAGGAAGCAAGCCTTGGAGCGGCAAGAATTCATTGCCAAGGAAATTAGGAAATTGGAAGCGGTACGCTTGGTCAGGGGAGTGCTTCATCCAACATGGTTGGCCAATATAGTTGTGGTGCGCAAGGCGAATGGAAAATGGAGGCTGTGCATTGATTATACAGATCTTAACAAAGCCTGTCCAAAAGACCCTTTCCCCTTGCCATGCATTGACCAGATTGTGGACTCCACTACATGCTGTGATTTGCTATCATTCCTCGATGCTTATTCAGGATACCACCAGATCTTCATGTCCAAGGAAGATGAAGAGAAGTTCACGTTTATCACCCCATGTGGTACGTATTGCTTTGTGTGTATGCCCTTCGAGTTGAAAAGTGCTGGTTCGACATTTGCAAGAGTAGTCCAGATTGCTTTTGAACACTAGCTACATAGAAATATGGAAGCCTATATGGATGACATCGTGGTCAAAACCAAGGATAAAGCAATGCTTGTGCAGGACCTAGAAGAGACTTTTGCGAATCTGCGCAAGATCAACTTGAAGCTCAATCCTGAGAAATGTGTGTTTGGTGTTCCATCCGGCAAGCTTCTCGATTCTTGTATCTCAGTGTGGGATCGAGGCGAACCCCGACAAGATCAAAGCAATTGAGCAGATTGAAGCACCAAAACGCGTCAAGGATGTGCGTCATCATGCCGGCTGCGTCGCGGCTCTGAGTAGGTTCATCTCGAAGTCTGCTGAGCGCGCCCTGCCCTTTTTCAAAATCTTGAAGAAGGCGGGTCCAATGAAGTGGACTCCAGAAGCGGAGGCAGCGCTATAGGATTTGAAGAAATACCTCTCCTCTCCGCTGATACTAGTCGAGCCTAGACCACAAGAGCCACTGTTGCTGTATTTGGCGGCAACTAATCAAGTGGCTAGTGCTGCATTGGTGGCACAAAGAGAAGCTTACGAAGAAGCAGCTATAGAAGCAAGATCGCCAAGCGATGAACTGGGGGCTTCGCTAGCAAGGTCTGGTGCCGACAAGTCAGGACCTACACAGGTAAATGAAGCTACGCAGAAGAAGACAATGGGGCAGCGCCCAGTGTACTTTGTCAGCTCCCTTTTGCAAGGGGCCAAGTCAAGGTACTCTGGTGTGAAAAAGTTACTTTTTGGCCTCCTCATGGCCTCAAGGAAGCTACACCATTATTTTCAAGCACATGAAATTACCGTCGTCACTCGCTTTCCGCTGCAACGGATTTTGCAAAACCCAAACGCGACCGGCAGGATTGTGGAGTGGGCCTTGGAGTTGTCAAGCTTTGGCCTCAAGTTTGAAAGAACTTCAACCATCCAGAGCAGAGCTTTGGCAGAATTCATTGCAGAATGGACTCCAACACCAGACGAAGAGATCCAAGAAACGACCATCCCCGTCAAGGAAACAAGCCAAGAATGAGTTATGTACTTTGACGGAGCTTTCTCTCTGCAGGGCTGGTGCAGGCGTGCGGCATGTCGCACCCACCGGAGAGCACCTCAAGTATGTAATTCAGATGCACTTTCCCCAAGAGAAGTTGACAAACAACACCGTAGAGTATGAGGGGCCGCATGCCGGCCTCGAAATTGCGGCAGACCTTGGGATCAAGAAGCTCATTGTCAGAGGAGATTCACAGCTTGTCGTCAAGCAAGTCAATAAAGATTATTAGAACCAATTGATGGAAGCTTACGTAGATGAAGTGAGGAAGTTGGAGGTGCGCTTTGACGGTCTGCAAGCAGAGCACGTTCCTCGTGCAAAGAATAGTGTTGCTGATGCGCTGTCGAAGCATGCTGCCCTCAAGTTACCTGTGGAACCAGCGACTTTCATGCTCCAACTGAGTCAGCCATCCGTATCGCCACCGGCAAAGCAGAACAAGAGGAGGAAGTTAAATTCTGGCTAGTACTTCTCGGCAGAGCTTACGAAAGCTACCGACAAGGAAGTTGTCAGGATCGACGCCAATCTTGTCGGGGGGAAACAGGCTTCGGCAGGGCCTCAAGCCCTTGCCGTAGAGACAAGCGCCCCCATGGCAGACGACATGCCGTTAGTCCTTGTCGTCGCGCCTCAGGCTCCAGCATGGGCACAATGCATAGTTCAGTTCCTTCAAACAGGAGAACTCCTGGAGGAACAAGAATAAGCAGAGAAAGTAGCATGTCGGTCTAGTATGTACCAGTTTGTGGACGATGTCCTGTACAGAAAGAGACCGAACGGTGTGAAATTGAAGTGTGTTCCTCGGGAAGATGGACTAGAGCTGTTGGCAGAGATACATGGAGGCATATGTGGCTCCCACATAGGATCAAGAGCTCTTGCCGGGAAGGCCAACCGGCAATGTTTCTTTTGGCCCACTCCTATCTAGGATGCAACTGCACTAGTAACCAAGGGTGAAGCGTGCCAGTTCCATTGGAAGAAGCTACATGAACCAGCTCAAGCTCTTCAGACAATCCCTCTTTCCTGGCCATTTTCGGTCTAGGGCTCGACATCTTGGGCCCTTTTCCCCATGCTACCGAGGGCTTTGAGTACTTGTATGCTGCATTCGACAAGTTCACAAAGTGGCCGGAAGTGGAAGCAGTGAGAAAGTTGATAGCACAATCAGCCGTCAAGTTCTTCAGAGGACTAGTTTGCCATTTTGGTGTTCCAAGCAGGGTCATCACCGATAACGGCACACAGTTCACAAGCTGTGCCTTCATGTAGTACATCCAAGACCTTGGCGACAAGATTTGCTTTACTTCGGTCGCTTATCCAAGGAGCAACGGCCAAGCGGAAAGGGAAAATGTTGAAGTGTTGTGAGGGCTAAAGAGGAAAACTTTCGATAGGTTGCACAAATGCGGAAGACGCTCGATTGATGAGCTATTGGTGGTTCTTTGGTCGATCAGAATGATGTCGAATCGAGCCACCGGCTAGACACCCTTGTCCCTGGTGTACGGGGTGGAGGCCGTTCTCCCCACAGAACTCATATACGGGTCACCTCGATTGATCGCTTATGATGAGCTTGAGCAAGAATAGTTGTGCCAAGATGACGTAACGCTCCTTGAGAAAGATCGTCTTTAGGCTACTGTGCAAGCTGCACGCAACCAGCAAGCTTTGCGCCGCTACCATGGCTGCAAAGTTCATGCCCGAAGTCTTGAGGATGGCATCCTTGTTCTTCGGCGCGTTCAGTCGGCCAAGAATTCAAACAAGTTGACGCCAAAGTGGGAAGGCCCTTATCGAGTAGTACGAGTCACCAGGCCTGGCACAGTCCGCCTAGAGACCGAAGATGGCGCCCCAGTGAGCAACTCCTAGAACATTGAACATCTTCATAAGTTCTATCCATAAGGCGTGGTTGTCGTGCCCCCCGGCAACCACCTTTTGTACAAGTCTTGCTCGCAGGGCATGTCATCCTTTGTACAAAGCCAGGCCCAGACCCTGTGCATAGTTGAATAAGATCAGGCATCTTGCAACTCTTGTTGATTCCCATGTTTCTTTACATGCATATTTATGTGACATGTTACATTAGGCTTATTCCCGGCAAGTGCTAACGAACCTCCAAGGTTCCATACCTCTATTTTCTCTTCTTTCTTTTGCTTAAAGGATACAAGGTTCCCTCACGCGCAAGTTTCCAGGGGGGAAGAGGTGGTGCGGACGCCTATGAGCGATGTTCGAAGTTGGCACCTTGCGGGAAGGAGTACGACAACGAAAAGATAAGTTGCAAAACTCTAAGTAAACTTTTACTATGAGGTTATCTCTATCATTGGACGATTTTAAACTCTTGTATGGAAAACCTGCACGCAAGGGAACCTTGCCATGATTGGTTGCGCCCTTGTTCTGTTTCGAGTCCACTCAATAGTTTAAGTGGCTGCACTGAAAACAATAAGGTAACTTGTCACGGTTGGTCGCGCCCTTACTCTGTTTCTAGTCCGCTAAACAGTTTGGGTGGTTGCGCTAAAAGTGTCAAGACATCTTGCCGGTAGCGGCATTGCCAGTAGGCTGCTAAGGACCCGCTCCTCAAAGTGCTCGCAGCGGTGTTCCATATGCCGGCAAGTTTTCCTATGAAGCATAGGGAATACACCATACAGAGGAAAATCAAACAAGAAGAGTAACATGCATTCATTTAAAGGAAATAAAATATAGATGGGACAGTGCCTTTTCGTAAATACATCTTTATTTGACTTTCTCCCCTAGGGGTATATTACAAGAAGAAAAAGATAGGGAGAGGCCCCCGTCAGAAGCCCAACCTAACCCCTTCTGGACCAGCACTACGCGGAGGGCAGGGCATCCAGAAGGGAGGACGAAGCCGAAGTCCATGTGGCTGCCACAGGATCCAGCTGGAAGATGAGGCAACACCCGGGACTAGGACCCTCGGCAAGGTCGCTCAGCCGGGAGGGGGAGAGGCGTGAGCTAGCGATGATGGTGTGGCTGACGACTGGTCAGAACTTAGGTCATCGTATTCTGACTTGATGACCTGGAGCTCGGACTTGTCATCGTCGTCTTCACCACTGTCCTCCTTGTCACTGTTGCTCGAGGAGGAACTTCCAGCACCGCTCGATCTCTCTTCGCAGCAGCTGAGTCGGATGCCCGAGCGCCCATAAATCTTGACGGAGAGCAGATTGGCCACCGTCATTTTGAAGCGGAAGACGTGCCCATCCTGGAGGTTGTGGGCACGGGCGAAGGTTTTACAACCGTGCATGAGGAACATGACGCGATGCTCCGGGTACTCGACATCCACCCGCATGGCGCCATTACAGCAACCATGTGCCTGGAACCATAGGGTGGGTGGCTTGTCAACCTCCATCACCCTGGCGAAAGGACGAGGGAGACATAGATGGCTTCGAAGGGGACCGCGCAGTTCGAGGACGAACTCCACCGCCATCCCCTCAGCGCGAGTCTCTTCAAGGAGGGGGTCTAGAGTCGAAGGAAGATGTGGGATGGTGCTCTGCTTCCCCCAGCCTCGGCCTCCACGCCGACCACGACCCCTCGCGCCCCTTCTGCCACGCGCGCTCGAATCACCCTCAGCCTCCATGGCTGAACCGGTGACATGATCCTAACGGGAACTCCTCGCCGAACGGGCGGAAGAGGGAGGCCGCCCTTGCCGCCCAGCCATGTCCAAGGGCAGGCACAACTCGAGATTGGGAAGGTTTGGAAGGGCAGGCTTTGGAGATCTTCGCTCAATGAGGGAGAAAGATGGGTGAGCCTCGCCCTCGCTTCCCTCCCAATTTATAGGGGGAAGTGTGGGGGATGGCTCTCCCTCACACCAAGAGTTGCCGTCCATCTCCACCAATAGAGCCGCCCGCGATCATGGGGCGAACAGGCGGGCGCCCTGTTCCCCCAATCCATGGCGCTGCGGTTTCTGCCACGGTCGGGACTTTAAGTCACGGGCGCCCATTTGGTGATTCCCTGCTATGCATGCGGCACGCGTCGCGGAGACGGACTGACGCAGTAAGCGGAATGATTGCAACTACGCACCCCTGCCACACATGCTCGTGCACTGTTTGGACCTAGCCCAACAACGCCTCGCACCGTGTGTGGTCCAGGATCGGGGGCTCCTGTCGGTGTACTAAGGATCGGGTCCATTAGTACCCCTTACTTGTGCACGGGCAGTTGTAGCCATGCCCGCGGCAAGGCCTGCCGAAGGACTGCTGGAAGCAAGCATGAAGACGTCAAGGGGACGCGCAAGTCAACGAACACAAGAACGAAGGCCAAGGGATGCAACCCAAGCAAGATCTTGCCAGGGGTGGCCTGTGGAGCTCCGACAAGGAGGGCACCTGGCAAGGCCTCGCCACCTTGCCAGCGTGGAGGCCAGGTGTCGACCCCTAGGAGACGTGTCAAGGTGCTGGCGATGGAGAGGCTAAGCGGTGCCGATGGGATGGGCTCCTGTCCCATCCCGTAGAAGGTCAGGGACACCTGGCGGAGCATTGAATGCATTTGTCTCACTCCATATGTGTTAGGTATGATAACATTGTAGCACTATGCACCCCGTGTGTGCACTATACACCACTGTTGGGATCCCCTTGGTCGTATAAAAGGAGGCCCACGGCGTTACGATGGAGGACTTTTGGCTCCCACCTTCTAGCTCACGCGCATAGCAGCTGCTCATAGCACTCCTGTAGCTGGAAACTCAAAAACACCCACAATACATCAAAGCGGGAGTAGGGTTTTACGCTCCATAGCGTCCCAAACCTAGGTAAAAACCTCCCCTGACACCGTTCGTTTGATCTGCTCTTTGTACACACCTTCTTCCCGCCGAACCACAAAGGGATCCTCGCGATCCCATAGGTGTCGTGCACTGACAATATCATTCATAATTTCTTGATATAAGGTAAAGGGAATTGCACTCACACTAGCACCCACATCACATAAGCCATGATAACAATGATCTCCTATTTTAACAGAAACAACAGGCATGCCAACAATAGGTCTATGTTTATCTTTAGCATCAGGTCTAGCAATTCTAGCAGCTTCATCACAGAAATGAATAACATGCCCATCAATACTATCAACCAAGAGATCTTTAACCATAGCAATAATAGGTTCAACATTAATTTGTTTAGGAGGTGTAGGTGTTCTAACATAGATATTACGAACCACAGTTGAAGCTTTAGCATGTTCCTTTATTCTAACAGGGAAAGGTGGTTTCTCAATATAAGCAGCAGGAATAACATGATCAACATTGTAAGTAATAGTTTCTTCTTCAACTTTAGTAGGTTCAACTACTTTCACTGCAATGGGAGGATGATATTTAAACACCTTGTCCTTACGGAGGTCAACATGAGCAGCAAAAGATTCACAGAAAGAAGCTACTATCTCAGAGTCAAGTCCATATTTAGTGCTAAATTCATGAAAAGCATCAGTGTCTACAAAGGATTTAACACAATCAAACTTAAGGTTTATACCAGACTCCTCACCTTCGTCGAGTTCCCAATCTTCAGAGTTGCGTTTAATTCTTTCCAATAGATCCCATTTGAAGTCAATATCTTTCTTCATATATGAACCAGTACAAGAGGTATCGAGCATGGATTGATCATTACGAGAAAGCCGAGCATAAAAATTCTGAATAATAATTTGTCTCGAGAGCTCATGATTGGGGCATGAATATAACATTGACTTAAGCCTCCCCCAAGATTGAGCGATTATTTCTCCTTCACGAGGTCAAAAAATTTAGATATAATTCTGATCACGATGAACTAGATGCATAGGATAAAACTTCTGATGAAATTCCATTTTCAATCGGTTGTAGCTCCATGATCCAATATCATCACATGGCATATACCATGTCAATGCCTTCTCCTTTGAAGATAAAGGAAATACCTTCTTCTTGACATGATCCTTGGGCAGACCTACAAGCTTAAATAATCCACAAACTTCATCCACATAGATTAGATGCAAATCAGGATGTAGTCTTCCATCTCCTGCATACAGATTAGCCAGCAGTTTCTCTATCATACCCGAAGGAATTTCATATTAAAAAAATTCAGTAGGTTCAATAGGTTGAGGAACAACTTTTTGTGCTTCCGGTCGAGGTGAAGATACCCCAAACAAGCCCCTCAAAGGATTACTTTCCATAGTAACAAGTGATAGTAAATATCATTACACTATATATTTTTTCCTTACCAGATTCCACTTACCAAAGTTGCTTCACTCCTCGGAAATGGCGCCATAAAAAAGTCTTGATGACCCACAAGTATAGGGGGTCTATCATAGTCCTTTCGATAAGTAAGAGCGTCGAACCCAACGAGGAGCAGAAGGAAATGACAAGCGGTTTTCAGTAAGGTATTCTCTGCAAGCACTGAAATTATCGGTAACAGATAGTTTTGTGATCAGATAATTTGTAACAAGTAACAAGTAATAAGTGTAGAAAAGTTGTAGCAAGGTAGCCCAATCCTTTTTGTAGCAAAGGACATGCCTGGACAAACTCTTATATAAAGTGAACCGCTCCAGAGGACACATGGGAATTTCTGTCAAGCTAGTTTTCATCATGCTCATTTGATTCGCGTTCGTTACTTTGATAATTTGATATGTGGGTGGACCAATACTTGGGTGATGCCCTTACTTGGACAAACCTCCCACTTATGATTAACCTCTCTCGCAAGCATCCACAACTACAAAAGAAGAATTAAGATAAATCTAACCATAGCATGAAACATATGGATCCAAATCAGCCCTTACGAAGCAATGCATAAACTAGGGTTTAAGCTTCTGTCACTCTAGCAACCCATCATCTACTTATTATTTCCCAATGCCTTCCCCTAGGCCCAAATAATGGTGAAGTGTTATGTAGTCGACATTCACACAACACCACTAGAGGAGAGACAACATACATCTCATCAAAATATCGAACGAATACCAAATTCACATGATTACTTATACCAAGACTTACCCCATGTCCTCAGGAAAAAACGTAACTACTCACAAAGCATGTTTATGTTCATAATCAGAGGAGTATTAATTATCATAAAGGATCTGAACATATGATCTTCCACCAAGTAAACCAACTAGCATCAACTACAAGGAGTAATGAACACAACTAGCAACCCATAGGTACCAATCTAAGGTTTGAGACAAAGATCAGATACAAGAGATGAAAAATGGTTTGGAGAGGAGATGGTGTTGGTGAAGATGTTGATGGAGATTGACCCGCTCCGGGAGGGAGGTTTCCCTGGCAGAACAGCTCCGCCGGAGCTCTAGATTGGTTTTGCCCAAGTTTCGCCTCGAGACGGCAGTGCTTCGTCCCGAAAGCTCTCTTGTGATTTTTTCCACGTCAAAACCCTTCATATAGGAGAAGATGGGCACCAGAGACCTGCCAGGGGGCCCACAAGCCACCTAGGCGTGGCCAGGGGGTAGGTCGCGCCTGGCAGGCTTGTGACCTCCTGGTGGTCCCCTCTAGTATTTGTTTCTCCCAATATTTTTTTATATAATCCAAAATAATTCTCTATTACTTTTCAGGACTTTTGGAATTGTGCAGAATAGGTCTCTCATATTTGCTCGTTTTCCAGTCCAGAATTCCAGTTGCCGGCATTCTCCCTCTTCATGTAAACCTTGTAAAATAGGAGAGAAAAGGCATAAGTATTGTACCATAACGTGTAATAACAGCACATAATGCAATAAATACCAATATAAAAGCATGATGCTAAATGGACGTATCATTCACTTATATCTTTTGAGCTAAGCAGCTGCTCTAGTACTTCACTTATATCTTTTAGAGCATGGTGGCATATAGATTTTATAGAAATAATTGCATTCTCGTTCTTCACTTTAATTTGTTTGAGAGTTAATAATAGTGAGGGTAATTTGCATGGGTTATAAGACTATTACGAAAATAATAGGTATTCAAGGAGTGCATAATCAAAACCTTCATGTAGCACATAAAACAGAAATTGTGAGTTAATGATATTGATGTGATAATATGAAAGGGTGTGAGTGAATGGTTTTTGCTTAGTAAAAATATAGATAGTTAAAGCATGTTAATTTGTTGTTCATACAAATATTGGTTATGGCATGGTGATGATGTGTGAGCATTCTTATTCCTCGTTGGAATCCTAGTGTTGTTTAGGTCAGAGGCGCGCGATGGTTAACTCCTACCAACCTCCTCCCTATGGCATGTTAGTAGTACTTTGCTTCAAGAGAGCTAATAAAACGTTGCAATAAGTATGTGATTTATTTATGAATAATGTGAATATATGGATGTATGAACTCTCATCACCTCATATTTGCTAGCCTCTTCGGTAGCTTGCATTTCCCATTCTCACCTCGAGGATTGGTGTAAACTTCGCTGCTGCATCCAAACCCCGTGACATGATACACTCTGTTGCACATAAGCCATCTTATATCCTCCTCAAAACAGGCACCATACCTACATATCATTAAATTTCCATAGCCATTTCGAGATACATTGACATGCAACTTCCACTGTTACATCATATGACTAGTACACTCATTGTCATATTGCTTTGCATGATCATGTAGCTGACATAGTATTTGTGGCAAAGCCACCATTCAAGATTTTTATACATGTTACGCTAGATCATTGCAGATCCTGGTACATTGGCAGATCCATTCATATAGAGTCATATTATTTATTATTTTTTAATATCGAGTTGTAAGTAAGTAAAAGTGTGATAGTCATCATTATTAGGGCACTATCTTAGTAAGAAAGGATGATGGACACAATGATTCCCCCACAAGTCGGGATGAGACTAATGACGAAAAAAAGAAAAGAAGAAAAAAAGAAAAGAAAGAAAAGAAAGAAAAAAGGAAACAAAAAATGAGAGAAAAGAGAGAAGGGACGGTGCTACCACCTCTTTTTTCACACTTGTGCTTCAAAGTAGCACCATTTTTCCCATATAGAGAGTCACATGTTTTGTCACTTCCATATGCTTGTGGGAATTTTTTGTTATAGAACTTGGCTTCTATATTCCTATGACGGGCTTTGTCAAATTCCCGAGGTCTTCATGAGTAGGCAAGTCGGATGCACACCCACTTAGCTTCAGTTGAGCTTTCATCCAGTTACAGCTCTAGTGCATCCGTTGCGTGGCAATCCCTACTCCTTGCATTGATATCTATTGATGGGCATCTCCATAGCCCATTGATACGCCTAATTGATGCGAGACTTTCTTGTCCGCTTTTACCCCTTTGAAACCTACCACCATATTCTGTTCCACATATATTCTATATACATAGTTCACGCTCATGTATTGCGTGCGTAATAAAAAAAGCTTACGCGTGTTAAAAATTACGATCCAACCACCTCGCTTAACACCATGGTGCTTGACATTTGCATTTATATGGTGAAGACAAAGCCATGCCATGCTAATATGAGAAAATGAATGGGGGTAAACATTCTTTAAGGATTGTATATTTTGAAACCCGATGATAATGTTACTTATGTTTATGTATATTACTATATTGATGTTTATTAATTTATCCTTTATCAATGGTCATACTTGCAAAAGATTACATGTTCGGTAGCATGTCACATCAAAAAAATTGTTTTTATCATTTACCTACTCCAAGACGAGCATGAATTTAGCTTGGGGATGTTGATACGTATCCAACATATCTATAATTTTGTATTGTTCCATGCTATAATATTATCATTCTAGGATACTTTTTGGGCATTTATTTGCTGATTCATATTATTGTTTGAGCACTAACCAATTAACCCAGTGCCAAGTGCGAGTGGTTGTTTTCTGTATGTTTTTGGCTTTTCAGGTTTGCAGTACCAAATGAGGTCCGATTGCCATGAAACTTATTGATGATTTTTTTTGGACCAAAAGAAGACATGGAAGCTTTGAGAGGAGGCTGGGCGCACGAGGGCCCCACAAGCCAACAGGGCGCCCCGAGGGTGGTGGCCGCGCCTTGTTAGCTTGTGTTTGCCCCCCTCTTCTCCAATGCCCCTCTCTGTTCTATAAATTCCAATATATCGCCAAAACCCTTGGGAGCCACCCAAAACACTTTTTCTGCCGCCCAAGTATTTGTTCCGCCGTGTGCCCATCTGGACCCTTGTTCCGGTGCCTTGTCGGAGGGGGGATCGATCATAGAGCCATCAACCTTGTTGCTCCCATGGTGATGTGTGAGTAGTTTACCACAAACATACGGCTCCGTAGTTAGTACCTAGATGGCTATCTCTCTCTCTATGTTCTTCAATAGAAAGTTCATCACATCTTCACGATGATCTATTCGATGTAATCACTTTATGCGGTGCGTTTGTTGGGATCCAATGAATTGTGGGTTTATGTTCAGATTGTTCATGAAATTATATTGAGTTCTTTGATGGTCCTTACATATGCATGATTATATGATCAGTTCGTATTTCATTTGATCTATCGGTTTAGATTGTCCAACTAGATTGGTTTATCTTTAGTGGGAGAGGTGTGTTGTAGTGGGTTCAATCTTGTTGTGCTCAATCCTAGTGACAGAAGGGGACATGACAATTATTTGTATTTTTCCCACTGAGGATAAAACGATGGGGTTTATTCATATTAATTGGATTTACTTTGTCTACATCATGTCATTGTTCTCCAAGCATCACTCTGTTTTACTTAATACTATAGATGCATGCTGGATAGCGGTCGATGGGGGGAGTAATAGTAGTAATTGGAGGGAGGAGTCGGTCTACATGTTATGGACTTGATGCCTATATGTAATGATCATTGCCATGAATAAATATTGGATAACTATGTGTTTTTCTATCAATTGCCCAACAGTAATTTGTTTACCCACCGTATGCCTTCTACATGAGAGATGCCTCTAGGAAAAACTATGGTCCCCCAAGTCTATTCACACATATATTTACAAACACTACTACTACCTTGCTGCCATTTATATTTTATTTATATTTTACAATTTACTATCTATTATCATCCACACTACTCATTTCATAGCAAATAACGACTTCAAGGGAACTGACCATCCTCTTGCCTGCGTTGGGTGCAAGTGTTTGCTATTTTTTGTGTAGGCCCTGAACACAGCACTACAGGTGGAATATGATATGGTGGTAGAGATCAAATAGGGAAGACAAAAGTGGAGGAAGTCTCGCATCAACTAGGAGGATCAATAGGCAATGGAGAGGCCCAACAATCAGTATCAATGTGAGGAGTAGGGATTGCCATGCAACGGTTTCACAAGAGCTATAAGTATATGAAAGCTCAAGCTAAAACTAAGTGGGTGTGCATCGAACTTGCTTGCTCATGAAGCCTTGTGGTATTGTTGGATGTTTGGTGTGGTTGCTTTCTAATATAAAACAGGGGGACCCTTTTTTGTCAGGAAGCCCGTTATCGGCAAGACAAGTTCTATAACGAAAATAATTGCCACTAGTATATGAAAATGGTATACGAGGAGACTCTGTATATATGAATAAAATGGTGCTACTTCCAAGCACAAGTTTGGTAAAAGGATAGTAGCATTGCCCCTTGTCTTTTTAAATCTCTTTTTTATCTCTCATAGTCCGGAACCTCATCCTCATTCTGTGAAGGAATTATTAGCTTCTATCACCCATTATTTTTCCTCACTAAAATAATGCTCTAATAATGATGATCATCGCACGTTTATTTACTTACAACTCGATAAAAACCTATTACAAGATATGATTCTATATGAATGCCTCTCGCGGTGTACCAGGATGTGCATTGATCTAGCGTAGCATGTATTACAATGATGAATGGTGGCTTTGCCACAAATATCATGCCATCTCTATATGATCGTGCAAAGCAATATAACGATGAACACACATCTCATGAAACGGAACAATGGAAGTTGCATGGAAATATATCTGGGAATGGCTATGGCAATTCCATGATAGGTAGGTATGGTGATTGTTTTGAGGAAAATATAAGGAGGCTTATGTGTGATAGAGTGTATTATACCACGGGATTTGGATGCACCGGCAAAGTTTGCACCAACTCTTGAGGTGAGAAAGGACGATGCATGGTACCGAAGAGGCTAGCAAATTACAGAAAGGTGGGAGTCTGTATTGTCCATGAACTCACATACTTATTGTGAAAGTTTTATTGGCTCTCTTGAAGAAAAGTAATACCAGTGCGCCACTAGGGAGGAGATTAGGAGGAGTTAAGCATCGTGTGCCCCCAACTCAAACAACACAAGGTTTCAATGAGTAATAAAAGTGCTCCAACAACCCGGTCATGCCATGACCGACACTAAAATGATTATTTAATAACAAGGTTTACATCGATATGTTTACTTACCAATGATCATGAATCTATACCATTTCATATAACCACATCTATATAATTAATTCACGTAATCCATATTTAGTGATCAGTATGCAAGTTTTCCTTATATCCCCCGTAAATACCTATCATTTTCAAGCTAGTCACTATAACCAGTGCATATTACCACTTCTACTTAAGACTCCCGAATAGATTTAAGTGAAGCATGAAAGTGCAATAATTTCTATAAAATATAACCACCGTCATCTTCTAAATATATAGGTGAAGAACATGAGAAACAACATATCTAAAAAATATAAGTGAAGCACATAGAGTATTCTAACAAATTATGTTGAATGTATGTCTCTCTAAAAAAAGTGTGTCCAGCAAACAATGATTGTGACAAACTAACAAGCAAACCAAATAAAACTATAATACATGAAGCTCCAAGCAAAACTCGTATCATGTGATGAATACAATGTAGCTGCAAGTAACATAACGATGAACTATGGAAAGAAAGAGGGGATGCAATCCAGGGCATCCCCAACATTAAATGCTTGGGCCTTCTCTCTATTTTACATTGGGGTGCCTTGGGCATCCCCAAGCTTAGGGTCTTACCCCTCCTTATTCCTTTATCCATCGTGATGTCACCCAAAACTTGAAAACTTCAGCACACAAAACTCAATAGAAACCTCATGATATCCATTAGTATAACATGTATGTAGCGACCCGACCTGAAACGATCGAATCTCCGGTGTTTCCGTACCATCCCAAGATCATGTTGGTACACACACGGTACATCAATGTATATATCAAAGGGAAAATCACACTACTTTATTAATCGAAAATCTCATATCGAGTCCTTTATTACAATAAGAATTACAATAAAGTGGCTGAAGGCCAACTCATGAGATAAACTAATCCAAAATCTTGCGGAAGCTTCAAAGGTAGCTGAGTCCATCTAACTCCAAGGGCATCTCTCCGAGCGTAGATCGTAACCTCACTCCTGGTCGGAAAAGTACTTTGCAACATGATATGTTGCAGTCGTGTAGGTCAGCATATTGAATATGCCGACAAGTCACAAAAGAGAGGGGTAAAAATAATCATCTATTCTATATGCATATATGGTAGGTGGGGTAGTAAGTTTAGCATAAAGCCAATTTTTCCTACAACAAGAGAGGGGCAAAGCAGAAATTATTACTGAAATGTTGGTTGATTAATGAGATGGTTCCACCAACCATTTCTCATACCCAAGTTATCAATAAAACCCACATCATTAAATTATTTGTGTTGAGACTGGCTGATAGTATCATCTCCAGTGCTCATGTTGTCCATAACCGGGGACACGGCTAATCGATTAGATTTGTTACTCTGCAGAGTCTTGTACACTTTACCCACAAGAATCAATCCCTCCCATTGTGACCTCGCACTACCTGGTGTTTGAGGATGGGATGATCGAAACATGGTCTTCCATAGTGATCCTCTGATAGAAAGTCAATGCCCATCCAAATCCTACCGTTCTTCTACATCTCATAGCAACTGACCTACCGAAGTCACCACTACAGTCAACAAAGCCAAAGCCCATATTGACTTTTGGTTGCACATGTAAGGTTTCCGGCCTTGAAGTATCCATCCATCTCTTTGAGCCTGGGTGGCATTCCGTTGGGATGATCACAGGTAGATACCAGGGTTCCCGGGTATAACCATGATAGATATCAGGCTGCCAGATGCATGTCCAATCCACCCAGAGGTATGTTGAAAACTTGAAGTCTTGAAGTCTTGATCATCATGTAGGTCTTGTAATAATTGTCTCACAACTCTCATGAATCACACAACCAACTCCGTCTACTAATAGCATAGCAAAATAAATCAATGATTCCCGGGGCCAAGGTGACAAGTATTTGAGGGGTGCCTACCACATGATACTACTCAATTAACCAACTTTCCAAGTACCTACTCTGCATGCCAATGGGTGGAGATGGTAGAACTAATGCAATAAAACATAGGTAAAACATGATCAAGGTGACTTGCCTTGCTGACGATCTTCGTACTCGAGTGACTATAGATAACAAGCCTCACACTTCGGATGATCTAACGAATCAAACAAAACACACAATAAGCATAACCATAACACAACTTACAACAACATCCAGGTAAACTAATAATACTAGAACAACCAATATCACAAGCAAAGAAAAAGAGTCAAAAACAAAACAAATGTCTTTCAAAGTTTATGGAAAAGCTTTTACTAAAATAACACAAGATAAAAATTGTTTTCAGCAACTAACAAAGAGATAACAGAAAAGAAATACTAAAATTTTACTAGAAAACAGAAAGTATTTCACCATAACTTTTGTGCGAAAGAAATACTACAAAACATTTTATAAAACACTACATATGGTGCAAACAAGGTTTACCTATTAAAATAGAGCACAAAACAAAACAAAATATTTTTATTAACAGAAAATAAATCACCTAATGCTGAACAACAGAAACTAAAAGAACTACAACAGAAAGTTGAAATAAAACAGAATTAAAACAAACTAAAATAAAAACAATTCAAATAAACCCTAAAAAGAACAAAACAGAATCTGTTTTGCTAAAAACCCTAATCTAAATATCCTAAAAATTCTCAAACGGAACAGGGTGTTAAATCTAACTAATACAAAACAGTGGCAAAAAGAATCACTCAAAAATAAGTTTTTAAACTCAAGTTATTCAAAATATAGTGATTTGAGCAAATTTAACATAATTCAAATTTAAGAGTTCCAATTTGAAAACTAAAGCTCCAGACAAAAACTACATGAAATTTGTGACCTAATGCAAAAAGAATCAATCAATAACTCTAAATATCCTAAAAGATATAGCAAAAAAAATAGAAACTATTCTATTTTCTAAAACAGAAACAGAAAATAAAAAACTAAACTACGAACAGGCTACGTGTCATGCTGTGATTGGTTGTGGCTGTGTGCGGTAGTTGCTAACTAACAAACGACCACAAAATAGAGGATAATGGTTCGAGATTTAAATCGATCTAATCTAAACCGTACGATCTAGATCCGAAGGCTAAGGAGGGGGTGGGGTGCTCACAGCGGCGGTTGGTGGCGTTCCGGCGAGTTCGATGGCGGTGGCTCTATGGTCGTCGGGGGTGCATCTCCGGTGGTCAGGGGCGAGGCCCGAGGGGTCCAATCGACAGCGGCGGAGCTCCGGTGACGGTTGGTGGCAACGGAGAGCGAGTGGGCGTCGGGGGTAAGCTCCTCGAGCTCGTGGAGCTTCGGGTCCAGGCGGAACTCCGGCGAGGCGGCGATGGGCGTTCTGGCGAGAGTTCGTGGGGTTTCGGGCAAAAACGGGCAAAGGGGAGGTCAGGGGTTTATATAGGGGTCTCGGGGTGGAAGAAATAGGAAAGAGAGAGGTGCGCGGTGGATCGGGCGATCATCCCGAATCATTTTCAAACCCGGTTGGGTAGATTTGGGACGATTCCTTCCTATTGGGCAACGAGTGCGTTTCCTTTTTTTGAAACTTCTTTTTTATAAAACAAAACAGAAAAGTAAACGAAATAAAAAATATAAAATACTTTTATATAGACATATTATATATCAAAATGACCAGAAAAATATTTCCTATATCATGAACATATTTTCAGAGGCAAAATCACATCTCACAAAATCAAAAAAATTGAATAGTGTTGCTGGTTCAAATAAAATGCAAATAAAATATTTTCATTATAACAAAATGATTTCAAATTCATTTCTCTCCATTTTTATATTTAAGGGAATCATTTTACCCTATTTTCCATATGGTTTATTAATGGAGAAAAATAAATTTTAAAACCACTTTCAAAAATGGCTTTGAAACCCTTTTGTGAAATATTTCAAAAATAGTTTTCTGAGTTTTACAAATTCAAATATGATTCAAATGCCCCTGGTTTGGAGTGTCATATTTCTCCTCTCAAAATCTTGTCAAGGGTATTTGAATTCTTTCAAAATTTAAAATGGAACCAAATATGAAATGGATTCCAAAAAGAATAATTCAGAGATTTTCAAATCCACTTTTCAAATTCCTTGTTTATGAAGAAGTCATGTTATCTTCTCTCACTAATTTGAAAAGGAATTTGAATTTGAATTCAAAAGCACATGGGAAAGTCATGTCATTCCCACTCATTCAAAAGTTTTTAGAAGTTTCAAATTTCACTCAAATTCAATCACTCAATCAAACAATCAGTCATCCATCTATTTATTATAACATTCCAAAATTTGGGATGTTACAAACCTACCACACTTAAAATGAATCTCGTCCTCGAGATTCGAAAAGGATAGAAAGAAAAGGTTAAGGTTTGGGGGTCTTCTAACAAATCCATTGACCAAGAAGGTGTGGGGTCTACCACACTTAAAATGAGAGTTACTTGTCCCTCAAAATCCGGACAGTCCTCTGGGTGCATCTGTCTCTTCACATTATTTATGATCGCTCCTTTGGTGATGCTCTTCCGTTAAATAAAAATCTCGTGTTCTCATAACAAAATGTATTTCCTCCGATATTGGGTCTTCTTAACTGATAAGTCTCGCGGTCATTCTGAGTAACTTATCGATGATCTTTTGGTGGTCTACCATTAGTGGTTATCCTACAGTGAAATGGTCTTGGCATCATTCCTCACCGTAAAATTCCTACGTGTGATAGCAACTGTCATGTACAAGGGGTTTGCATCATACCGTTCTAAGGCTTAAACAAAAGCTTCAAAGAATGTCGTCTCTTTACTATGGGCAAGTCACTCAGATTTACCAATCCGAATAGCAAGAGAATGATAAGAGTAAGTCGTCATGGTGGCCAAGCCATGTCGCACTGAAATCATTACCTTGTATAAGGTTTAGTGAATCTCGTATTCTAACACTTGGGGTTCCTCACAAGCGTTGCACTAATTTCTCTTGTCAACGAACGAAGTTCGGATAAATCCATTGATTCTGCAAGCTTAATAAAACATCTATCATTATCTTACAACTCTCGGGGTTTCGTAACCTCCTAAGAAAAACGTTTGATGATCAAATCACAACTTCTTGCTTCATGATCTTGGGGTAACCTTCATGAACCGTGAGATCCATCCTTGATACAGGTTTTATTCCTTGAATAGGTTTTCCTTTCCATTGGTCTGTTTACCAATAAAAGTTTTAGGTTCATCATATTCAAAATCTAAGGTATATTATTTCAGGCATTGTCATCCACATAGTTGGATATGGTTCCACATTCTCTTCAGCTGTATTCACTAATCCAAACTCCTTAACTAGAATGGGACTTTCTTTATTAATTGGTCCCTGTGGTTTCTACCACACTTAAAATGAAATGTACACATGTCTGCATAGACCATATTTTTTGATATCCTCGAAAATGGTCAAAGATTTTTGTTCAACATAGGAAAATCATGACACCATAAATTCCATTGGCTCATGAATTTATTACAAACTCTAAGACCTCCATTACATAACTTCAAAATGATAAGAGTGCTACCTATTACATTTATTACTTCCAAAACCAAAACTCAAACTACTCATTTTAGCCTTCTTCTCCGGGCAGGTATAGGAGTACTGTCCTGTCTTGTTGCACCGATGACAGGTGATGCGGCTCAGATCCTTCCGTGTAGAAAACCATGGAGTCCTCTTCTTCTTCTTGGGTTGGGTTCCTTTCCTGATGCTTGGCTCATACCTTTGCAAAAACAGTGTTGCCTCTCCAAGCTACAATGCAAACATCTGATGCCTCCGCTTACTTGGCCTTTCTTCTTGTCCAGGTTGATCATTTCTTCTATCTCCCGAGGATCATATTGCACTTATTCTATCGGGAAGTCTCCCAGATACTCGTTTGGACAATCCTGAGAGATATGTCCTTCTTCTCCACACGAATAACATGACTTGGTATCTATGTTTGGGTCTGGTATATCTCTCATCATCATGGGTTCTTCTAACTTTTCTCGAGGGCTTCTTTCATTGCTTCCTTCTGCTGCTTCATGACTTCTTGTACCTTGGGGTATATTTGACATTCTGTTGGATAGTTAGTGGTTCCTTCACACAAGAAACATGTCACCTGCCCAGTTGGGCATTCCTCAGCTCGGTGATTTTATTCACAATGAGAGCATCCATCCTTGTGTTCTTCCTGGGTGTGTCCTATCTCCCCACATATCTTGCATGCACAAATCTTCTTCACATCTTTGCAACTGGGCTTCTGGGTGTTGGTAACAACATGAGATCTTTGCAGAGTCATCTTGAATTCTTCCCAAGTGATTGATGCTTGCATATCATGGATAGCTTCATGCATCTTCCACCAATTTGCAGCACCTTCTGCAAAGTACCGAAAAGCATACTGGTCCATCTCCTTTCTTGCAACATGGTTTCTCCTTAGATGATCCTCCATGTTATGAATCCATTCTTCTGTCTCTAACCGAGTCATCGATCCAGAATACACGAGTCTAGCTTCATATGCCATCTATTGGGTCCAAGGTTTTGTGGATGAGATACTGGGGAAAATAGAAGGAGATACACACAATACAAACAATGGTTTTGAAAATAGATTTTATTTGTGGTTGTTGGTGTTTATTGGGACTCCACTCCCATTGAATGATTCCTCTGTGATTAAGAGGTATATATCAACTTTACGCTATTTACATGTGATTGCACTTTGATATATACATTGATGTACTGTGTGTGCCAGCATACTGATCCAGGGATGGCACTAACACACAGAGGCTTGACTCGTTTTGAGTCAAGTCGCTACAATGTACATCATAAAGTTTAGATATTGTAATAAACTAATTAATAATTGTTATTGCATAATACCTACTATATTATAACTCTGTAGGATCTGAAGTATATCTAGAGGGGGGTGATTAGACTACTTGACCAAATAAGTTCTTAACATTTTCCTATTTTTAATGGGTGGCAAGTTTTAGCAATACTATCAAGTCTAGTACACCCTACACATGCAAATCTAAGAGTATAGCAGAGGAAAGTAAATACATGCAAGTGTAAGTAGAGGGAAGGGATAGGAAGATCAAACGCAATGGGCACTTGAAGATTTTTCCCGTTGTTTCAATAGGTGGTGCTATCGTACGTCCACATTGATGGAGACTTCAACCCATGGATGGTAGAGGTTGCATGAGTTCATGGTGGGATCCACCCACGAAGGTGTAATGACCAAGATGCGGTACTATCCCTATTAAGGCTCGAGGACCTCTATGGGGATAGAAACACATCTTGGTGTTTCGCAATACAAAAATCATTGCAAATTTGCAATAGATGTATAAGAGGATATGAGTATATGAGTTGGCTTACACTGGCCACATACTAGATTACAGAACCACATAATCATTCATTCAATCATCCGAAAAGATAGGGTCCGACTACGGACGAAATCAAACGATAAAAGCAATGATAACTATCTCCCAAAGCACAGGAAGACGACCAAGTATCTCCCCTACCCATCCAGATAAGTCACATACATACGCCTGCGTTCTTCATCGTACTCCCACTAGAGCTGGGGCACATCAACTAGATCGATCTCATCAATACCTGTACATGTAGTGTTGTCGAAATCTGTGAGCCACGGGGACTCAGCAATCTCATTAAGCTGGGTACCAAGACTATGTAAGCCAATGGGTGAGGAATGGTTAAGTGGTGAGGCTACAACAAGCACTAAGCATATATTTTGGTGGCTAACTGACGAGAGCAAGAATAATTATGGTGGTCTACGCATAATAGGCGTGAAGTAGAATGATCACTAAATGATCCTGAACACCTAGATACATCAAATATAACCTCACCATGTTCTCTCTCGGTTCATACTCACGAGCAGCGACAGTCACAATTACGCAGACGGTTGGTGTATTTTATTTGAGTTTACTTAAAGTTTGTTATAACCGGGTGTTAAACAAATTTCCAAGTTTCCACATAACTGCGGGCACTGCTTCTCGAAAAGATTTAACCCTGTAGGGTTGCTCCAACTCATCCATCACAAACTAACCACACGCTGCATGGAATAACCTTGACTACGGAAAACCCATGATCTCCTTGGAAATTCCGTTGGAAAACCTCAACCTCAAGATAGCCCAACATATCCTCGGAATCACGCGCACAAGACATTAGGGAAAGGTAAAACAAGTCTTGCAAGACCGCCCGACGCATCGATGAACCCGATAGGAGCTACATATCTCGTTCTCGGGACACGACAAATGAGCTACACGTATAGTCACCTGATAGAAATCTCCTGAGTTGCCCCGCGTTGGCCCCGCACAGTGCTCTAGTTTGGACCAACACTCATGAGGAGCACTGGCCTGGGGATTGATTAATTATCCACGGGGTATGTAAGCCCTATGCACTTTTAATTAGGTTGTTAAGCAAATAGTACCAATGTTGGGTCTTGCCAGACAAGCTTTATCGCTAAATGAATAGTCAAGGGGGTCCCTATAACAACCTCGAGCATGTTAGGAGCGCTCAATATGGAACATAACACCAGTAACAAGTAACTAGGGCGGTAGAAGTGGAACAGAACACTAGGCAAATAGCCAAGCCTCCACCTTTTACCAAGTATATAGGTGCATTAAATTAAATAGCAATAAATATTGTGATATCTCCAGATATCCATGTTATCACATGGAAACAACCTGCACCTGCAACTAAGAATGCTATAAGAGGGGCTGAACAATGGTAACTTAGCGAAACAATGTTTTACTAGGTAGTGGAGGGTTAGAGGCTTTCATGGCAATTTAGGAGGCTTGACATTTCGGTGGTAGGTAATGAAACATACGGTAGAAGCGAGATATCTAGCATAGCAAAAATAGTATCTGGATCTAGGTAACGATCATCTTGCATGTCGGGTCTTCAGAGGGATAAAGAGTTGGGTCCTTGTAGGCATTCTCTCTGGGATCCTTGTATGCAGGCTCGACACTCGGGTCTACCCAAAGATAAACAACACCAAATAAACATACAGTCAAGGTGCAATGTGCAACCAAAGATGATGCATGACAAATTTGATGTATTTAACATGGTAGCCCTATGCTAGTCATCTTTATCATGCAAATATTAAGTTCTTTAATATTCTGGACTGAACCTCAAGATTAGTTATTTGAACATGCATGAACATGGAAAGTATGAATGCTCCTCATGAAAACGATGCAAATGCATATGGATGACGTGGAAAACGGAGTAATGGAACTCTCAGAACACTCATGACAAGGTTCTAGCGGTAACAGAGACAAAAACAAAGATGAGGAAGGCCATGGGCAATTCCTTGGTATTCCAAGGGTGCCTTTGGATTGGAAATGAAAATCTAGTAGGAATAGACCTAAAGATCATGCAAAACTACTGGGTAGAACTCTCAAAAGAAACAAAACAACCATACACACAATCTGTCCACAAACAACAACATGCCATATTTCAACATCCACAACAAGAGATAAAACAATCTACAAAGCACAACAAGGGCATGGAAATGAAGTATACAAGATTCTTAACAAATCATATAACTGCAACTACATCTATGGAAGGAATGATCAATAGCAAATGAATACACAAGATGGCATATTAAATCAGCACTTAAGGACTTAGTGAAAATTACCAGTTTTACAATCTGAGTTAACAGGATGGCATTTTGACAACAACAAATACATAGGCTACAGGGACTTGCATGGCATGAAATTTAACAAGGTTATCAAGGACAACATGCACTTCAATTCACTCCATTATATCATCATCAAAACATGCATAGATCACTGGCTATCATCCTCCCAACATGGCATATTGAGATAAACAGTCCCCCAAACTTAGAAAAAATCAACAAGTGGCAAGGAGGGCATTTTTTAACAGAATGGCATGTTTGACAGAAAATTTAAGCAAGTTGCAATAACTCTACTTGCAGGCAATTGGTACAAGCTAACAGAAGACAACATGCTCAATAATGCATTACATTGGGCCAACCCCAAAGGAGCTGCAG
This sequence comes from Hordeum marinum, assembly GCA_022496015.1. Classification (NCBI taxonomy): domain Eukaryota; kingdom Viridiplantae; phylum Streptophyta; class Magnoliopsida; order Poales; family Poaceae; genus Hordeum; species Hordeum marinum. Next base: position 258,622,986 of record CM039674.1, on the reverse strand, counting down.
ATTCATGGCAATCATCATGACAACATAGCAAAAAACTACCAGATTCTATGACTTAGAAATATTTGAGCATGTGAAAATAATAGCATTTTGGTAGCATGTTGACAGCAAGAATTCCACACCTAAACAAGGCTTAACATGGCATGGAAAAATACCAGGGGCTAGTAGAGATATCAAAGAGTAATTTTTATGTTGACAAGTTTAGCAAATAGTGCAAGCATTAAATCATGCAAAAATAACAAAATGACATATTATCACAAAATAGCATTCATAGAAACTTGCTCAAATGATAAAACTAATGCCACAGATGGATCCATTGGATTTTTCTACACCAAATTCATATATCATAAGCCTATATTCCTTAGAAAAATATCACACCAATGCAATTCAAAATTTACAAGAACTAGTTATACCTAGTATATGCCAAATTAGACATGTACCCTATTTGGCACTAGACAGAAATGGCATGTACTAATCTAGAAACTTACTCTAAATGGAAATAACTCAGAAACAGAGAAATAAAAAGGCAATAAACAAAATAAAAAGGGGGGCCACTGGCATACTCACTAGGGTCCCAAGAGGATGACATGTGGGCCCCTGGACCCACTGTCACTGGCCAAGAAATGATGGGAAAAAAGGTGTGCCTAGGGGAACAAACCCGGGTCTCCTTGGTGGAGCACAGGGTGAGCGACCACTGGACTATAGCATCGACATTTGACATAAGAGGGATATTACCCCTCTTAGACTCAACAAAGGCCCAATCTTCCTCGGTGATGCCAGAGAAGCTGACGATGGAGACGGCGACGACTCACACGACTAGCAGCTCATGCAATCTATGACGGAGGTGCAGGTTTGAGCGGGGGCTCCATTCCCCTGGCTAGCGCGGCGAGGAAGCGCAGCAAGGCGGGGTGCGGGAGCTTGCTGCTCTTGGTTCCACTGGGTTGCGGGGCGCGAGAAGAGGTGTTGTAGACCGCGCGGCGAGCATGGGCGAGTGCTGCAAGGTGCTAGGAGGCTATGGGGTGAGCACGGGCAGGCGGGAGGGGCTATGACGCAAAGGAGCCTGACCTGCTTATCTTTGAAGAAAAACTTCAGAGTACGCGCCCGAAGTGCGGAGTGCACGGTAATGGCACGGCCTACGAGGGCCTACTGATGGCAAGACTCGGCAAGGAGGAAGACGGGGGTTACCTAGCTACCTTAGACATGGAGAAAAGGTCAGTGGTGTGGTGAGGCGAGGAATCCTGGCGTGCTCATGATCCGAAGCTGCGGACGAGGTAGGGGAAGAAGAGGACATCGGGGAAGGAGATCTTGGCTCGGCCTTGACGTGAAAACGGAACCGGCGTCATGCTCTCTTGCGTGCATGTGAAGCAGGGGTGCACAGAGGGGCTACCACTCTGGCGGCAGGCTGAGGAATGGCCCGGCCATGGCGATTGACGAGGAGAGGGGGCTGTGTTCGGTGACTCTTACCTGCCGGCGGTGGTAGAGAAGGTGGAGAGGGAGAGGGGGAAACCCTAGGCTTGTGGGGCTGGCTAAATAGGCAAGGCGATGGTCGTCATGGCTGCTAGGGTGACCATGTGCTTTTCGTCACTCAATCTCTTTGAGAGAGAGGAGGGGTCCAAGAGGAGGACGAAAGGAGCTCGAGGAGAGGCTGGCAAGTGGGGCCACCGGCATCCACGCTAGAAAGGCAGAGCAAGCGATCGGGTTGGCTGCTACACGTGGGCTAGTTGGGCCGCAAGGAAAGGAGAAGGCCCACATGGCCGCAAACTCTCTCTTTCTCAAAACGAAAGGTTTTTATTTTTAATAAAACAACAAAACATAGAAAATGCCGGCTAAGTTTGTGAAGGAATTAGAGGAAAAGAAAATATGTTTTGAACTCACAAAATCATGCACTATTTAACAAAATTGGTTTAGGCTTTTTTGAGAAAATAAATAAACCACCTATTAATTACTTTGGATGTTGTTTGCAAAATAGAAATAAAATGATGAAGAGCGGCACAAGGCTAAGTATAATTTTACAATACCCTACAGAATATTAGGCAGATTCGCAACATTCATATGAGTGGATTATGGCAATCAAAAATACCACTATTCATAGAATTTGAATAAAAGAGAGATATGGATGTATAGTGGAGAAGAAATGGTAGGGAGGTTTCACACAAGGACTATCACTTGGGTTTACAACACAACATCACAACACACACAACAACAAACCACATCACACAAGCATGATGCAAAGTTATGAATGATGATATTATGCCATGATGCAAAATGATATGAGGCAAACTTTATTAAACCAAACCACATGAGGTCAAAACTTGGAAGGTTCATACATGGAATATTACAGGGATGGCATGGATTGCACTTGGCTATTACAGAAGGGTCCATGAAGTAGCAACCTCATCTATTCCATCACCACTTACGTCCACAAAGGACTAGCCTCACTCGTGGTAGATCTTCATGAAGTAGGCAATCTCCTCACCCTTACAAGCTTCTTGGTTCACTCCACATGAAAATGGAGGCTCCCAAGTGATTCCTAATCAGTCTAGGAGACACCACTATCCAAAAGGTAATATATGTGGTAGAAATGATGAACTCCTTGCTCTTGTGCTTCAAAAGATAGTCTCCTCAACACAAAATCTCTCTCTCATATAATTGGGCTTGGTAGAAGATATTGATTGGGTGGAAAGCAACTTGGGAAGGCTAGAAATCAAGATTCATATGGTTGGACTGGAAGATCTTGATATCAACACATGAGTAGGTATTTCTCTCTCAAAAGATGAATGGTGGAAGTGTTTGCTTCTTCTGGCTGCTCCCTCTATGAATGAGAGGGAGGTCGAGGGGTATATATAGCCATCTCCAAAAATCCAACCATTAAAACATTATATCCCAACTCGATGGAACTGAAGTAAAAAACTCAGTTGCACCGACTAGTGCAAAATGCTCTAACTTTAGGATTTTCGGTGAGACCGATATACAACTTCTTGGTGAGTCCAATTTGGTTGACCTATGCAGTTCCACACTTCAGTGACACCGATTTGCAAAACTCAGAAGTTCTGATTTTGTGCAAATAGATACCAGAAGGTTGGTCACTGGTTTTCGGTTCTACCGACTCAGAACATGTTACACCGAGTTGCTAGGATTTGTCTTGGGAATTTGTCTAAGGAAAAGTCGGTATGGACGATTGTGGAAAGTTGGTGGCACCGAATTTGACTTTTATGGTTTTTACAGAATATATTGTGAGAGAATTATTGAGGGCTTTTGGTTGCTAATATCTAATCACTTAAGCAACCGGATCATCATAAATACTGATACTTGTGATCTGCGTTGGGTTTTCCATGAAGAGGAATGGGTAATTACAGCACAATACAGATAAGTATTTGCCACAGTTATGAAACCGAGGTTTATCAAACCAATAGTAATATCAATCCACAACCGTCTTCAGTGGCTGCACACAAAAGAGCAAACAACTTGCATCCAATGCAGGCAAGAGGGTTGTCAATGCCCTTGATATCGTTATCTGCAAGCAAGTGAAGTGTGTAGATAATACTAGATAGTTATAAATTTCAAAGTAAAATAATAAGTAAATAAGAACATCAAGGTATTGATAAGTTTGTAAATATGTAAGTTAATAGACCCGGGGGCATAGTTTTCCCTACGAGCATCTCTGTTGAAAATACGGATACGATGGGTAAACAAATTACTGTTGGGCAATTGATAGAAAAGTGCATAGTTATGTGATATTCACGATAATAATCATGTGTATATAGGTAACACGTCTACAAGCAAATAGGCTGACTCTTGCCTACATCTATTACTATTACTCCATTTCAAGAGTGCTTCTATGCTCGCCTCTCTACGTATTAAGTTCATGACAAACAGAGTAATGCATGGAGAACAAATACATGATGTAGACAAAGTAAACTCAAGCAATATGAATAAACCCCATCGTTTAATCCTTAGTGGCAACAACACAAAGACGTATCTTGTCCCCTTATGTCACTAAGATATAGAAACTCGACAGATTGAACCCACCACAATGCACCTCTCTCACTGGGGAAAGATCAATTTACTTGGCCAAAGGAAATCAATAGATCGGAGAGAATTATGAAGCTATAATGTTCATGAAATTAAGAAGAAGAAGAATTTTAGAGAAGACTCAAATGGTTTTCATGATTAATCTGAACATAAACCCACAATTCATCGGATCCCAACAAACGCACCGCACAGAAGAATTATATCGGATAGATCAAAGCGAAGATATGATGATCAATGAAGATCAAAAGAATGCTAGGTACTAAGTATGGACCCATAGGTCTGTGGAAAACTACTCACACGTCATCATGAGGGTAACAAGGTTTATGAAGAGTCCCTCCATGATTGACCCCCCTCGGCAGGGTGCCAGAACGGAGATCCAGATGGGATCACGTTGTAACAAAGACTTATGGCGGTGGAAAAAGTATTTTAGGATGACCCCTAGGGTTTTTGGAATATATGAGAATTTATAGGCCAGAGAATGGAGTCAGGAGGGGCGCCAGGGAGGCACAAGCTATCAGGGTGCAGCTAACCCCCTGGGCGCGCTCTATTGGATTCTGGCCCTCTCGTGCGGCCCCTGGTCTTCTACCTAAGCTTCCAGGTCTTCTTTTACTCCATTAAAACAAAAATAGTTTTGGGTTTTTGGACTTCGTTTGGTATTGTAAACCTGAAAAGTAAACAACATGCACAAAACAACAACTCGCACTGGGCACAGGGTCAATAGGTTAGTGCTTAAAAATAATATAAATTGGTAAATTATTACTCAAAAAGTATCCTAGAATGATAATATAACAGCATGTAACAATCAAAAATTATAGATATGTTGGAGTCGTATCAAGCATCCCCAATCTTAATTTTTGATGTGAAATACTACCCAATATGTAATCTTTTGCATGTATGCTCATTGAGAAACCATGAATTAACAAACATTAACATAATAATACTTATAAGCACAAGCAACAAAATCATCAATCTTTCAAAGTATACGATCCTCAAAGAATGTTTACCCCATTCATCTTATTATATTAGAAAGGCATGGCTCCATCTTCACCACATTAATACAAATGTCAAGCACCACGGTGTCCAAGTCAGGCAATTGGATTGTACCTTTTCAATATGCATCAACTTTTTATTCTTCAGGCAACACATGAGCGTGAACCATGGACATAGCATACGGATGGAAAACAATATGGTGGTAGATATCAAAGGAGAAAAAAGTGGAGAACATAGTCTCACATCATCTAGGCGTACCGACTGGCTATGGAGATGTCGATCGATAGATTATAGATGTCAATGCAAGGAGTAAGAATTGCCATGCAAATGATGCACTGGAGCTATAAGTGTATGAAAGCTCAACTGAAGCTAAGTGGGGTGTGCATCCAACTTGCTTGCTCATGAAGACCTCGGGCATTTGAGGAAGCCCGTCATCAGAATATACAAGCCAAGTCCATAATAATGAAAAGTGATTCCCACTAGCATATGAAAATGTCATAACATGAGACTATATGAAAAACAATGTGCCACTTTGAGGCACAGGTGTGGTAAAGGAAGTAGCAAAGTCACTTCTCTCTTTTTCATTTTTATAATCTCTTTTTTAATATATGGTGGGATCATTTGGCATCCCCCATTTTTATTTCCTCACTCAGACAATTCTCTACTAATGATGATCATCAAACTTTTATTTACTTACAACTCAATATGAAAACTCGATATGAAGAACTATGAAACAATATGACTCAGTATGAATGCGTCTGGCAGTGTATCAGGATGTGCAATGATCTAGCATGACATGTAAAAATATGATGAATGGTGTCTTTTCCACAAGTACTATGTCATCCCTATATGATCATGCAAAGAAATATGATGATGAACGAACTAGTCATATGATGTGACGTGAAATTAGCATGGCAATACATCTTGGAATGGCTATAGAAATGCCATAATAGGTAGGTATGGTGGTTGTTTTGAGTAAGATATAAGGAAGCTTATGTGTGACAGAACATATCATGTCACGGGGTTTGGATGCACCGGCAAAGTTTGCACCAATCCTCGAGGTGACACTGGTGCAGCGACGTGCTATACAAACAGTTTTTAACCAATTTCCGTGACGTAGTTTTAAAACATCGCCTTTCCTTGTGGATGATTGGGGGGGCCACCCCACACAACACATCAAAATTGTCGGTGATGGAGGCCAATGAATGCAAACGTTTGGCAAAACTAAGCGTATGGGATTTCCGTATCTATCACAAACAAGAGTCACCTGTCAACCTAATGACGGGAAAATGGCTAGGCATGAGAACACGCGTCCACGTCATTGATACAGAGTGAATAAATTTAAATCATTAACGTGTCCAACAAAATAAAAGCAAACATTGCAGATACATATTTCTAGAAATCTTACATTTCCATAAAAAATCTGTTAATTACATCTCCGAAGAGAAAACCCCTGATTAAGAATTCCATCATTTCTAATACATGGGATTATAACATATGACTATTACAAAATGATAATAGAAAAATCTTCCTCCTCGCTGTCGTCGATGCCAGCATGCTCGGGGGAGCCTTGAACTTTGTTGAAGTTATCATACACTAGTAGAAAACGGCCCATTTGTCCCAGTTCCAGAGGCCCATTAGCCCCAGTTATGGAACCGGGACTAAAGGGTTGGGACTAAAGCCCAAAACCTTTAGTCCCAGTTCTCTTATGAACCGGGACAGAAAGGGCTCCACGTGCCGCTGTGGGGAGCCCAGGCAGGAGGACCTTTAGTCCCGGTTGGTAACACCAACCGGGACTAAAAGGCATCCACGCGTCAGCATCTGGCAGGAGCTGGGGGGTTTTGTTTTTTTGAAAGGGGGGTAGGGGGTTTTGGAGGGTTAATTTAGGGGTTTCATATTGTGTTAGCTAGATAATAGAGAGAAGTGTCCTCTCTTTCTCCGTGCTTGTTCGATGCTAGCTACTATAGAGAGAACTCGACACGCTAGCTAGTAGGCAAATGAAGGAACCATTAAGTACACAAGATCTTCATGAACATATACAAAGAGAAGTGATCGACCTCTCTTTCTCCGAGAGATTGGTCGAACAACAAGTTTTCATATATAATCTATCCGACGCGACTAGCTACATATATACAATAGAAGATCTCTTACAATCCCTAACATCTAATGTCAAGTTCCAGATGGTATTCTCCAGCTTTATTTATGACGTGGTCAAGAAAGAATCCTGCCAATTCCTCTTGAATTTCTTGTATGCGATCATGTGGTAGGAGTTCATCCCGCATCTGCCACATCTAATTTGAAAAACGGGGTCAATACATATATATGAATGAAACTCAACACAAATCATGGTAATAAAATAAAATTGTGAATATTATTGCTTACGCACTTGATATTGTTTTTCAGACTAGCCCCGGTTAGAGGTCGTCACATTGTAGATGAACTCGCAAAGATAGTATCCACAAAACTCGGTCCCTTCTTCCTGCCACAAGCACTTTACGAGAAATAGAGTTCAATCAAACTAATAATCAAGCATGATAAATGGTATTGATGAAACTAGAATCAATGGGAGATGCGCGGTCCTAACTAGTAGTACTTACTTTCGGGTGTGTCAATCGCAACTCCCTTGGCAGTGCCGGAACAATTGCGGTTAACTCTTTCCAAAACCTGGCAGACAAAGAAAATAATCACTTGATATCAGGAAATGAACAAAGTTGCCGATATGATGCAATAATGATCAATTGACTTACTTCTGGAGCATTTCAGTCATGTCTGCATATTCCTAGGGATCTTTTCGTCTCGTTTCTAAGACGATTACTACTCCCCGCTCCAGGTTAACCTCTAGGAGAATAAAGTGGAAGCTCCGCACGCATGCATAACTCATCAATTACATTACTATAACCTCGAGTAATAAGGGAAACCGAATATGCACAAGATAGTAACACTCACCGGAAGTTGTAAGGAAAGAGTATTCTCTCCTTGTTTTGATTTTTAAGCAACGATTGTAGCAAGTTGTCCTCGGTGTCAGTGACTCTGTGTTTAACCGTCCATTCATGTATGACATTTGGGTTAATCAACCCAGTGTCATAGATTTGTGCTTTTCTGCATTCGACGATCTTCAATCTGCATAATATAGTGAGGATAATTATATGTACATGCAATGAAAGAGATGAGCTATATATAGAGACTTAATTATAGAAATAGTACTTATAGACAGTAGGAAGGCACGATTGTTTTGTCGATGGCCTTTTGATTGTATAACTAGAATATCTCGTCAAATTCAACAGACATCTGATTCATTCCAACGAGGTCATGCTCCTCTTTAATTATCAGTGTCAAAGTATCCTTCCCAGACTCGCGAAAGGTTTTCATGTACCATTCATGCAATCTTTGCATCATCGTTGTAAGAGGAGGAGGATCAGGTTTGACGAGAGGCTGCCCGTACTGGTATCTGAATTCGTCCACCTCCGGTGCTTCAAACAGTAGATCATCGCCCATGTAATATCAGGATTGGTACAGGGCACCAACCCCGGATGATCAGCGGCGATATCGCTAGACACCTTGAGCGGGGGGCACGATTGCTTCGCTTGTTCACCGGGCTGGGGATTTTTCCCACTTCTTCGTTCTTCTAACCTTGCATCACTGGAAGTACTTCCCGACCGCCGCACATCTTGATATGTATTTTTAATATAGCGGACATAGTTGGAATCCGGCGGAGGCGGTGGTGGTCGCTTGAGGGCATCGATAGTGCGCTTCACTTTCACCAGATCTGGCTTCTCCTTCGGAGGTGGAGTTTTCTTTGCAAAATGGTCCCTCACTTCGGCATGACAGATGTCCTCATTGTCCTTCTTGGTCCTCTCATATGGTAACTTTTCTGGAGCCTTGAGAGATGGACCATATCTAAATTGCCTCCCGCCTCTGCTTGTACCGCTAGCCGCCGGAGCGGCAGCGTCTCTCTTCCATCATTGCTGATGAGGCGGAGGAGGCGGAGTGCTCCGACGCGCTGGAGGAGCCGGATTGGCGGCGTCTATCTTCCGCCATTGCTGATGAGGCGGAGGAGGAGGCGGACTGCTCCGATGCGCCGGAGTAGGCGAAGAAGGAGGCGGAGTGCCCTCACGCATCGGAGGAGCTGGAGAAGGAGGCGTAGTGCCCTGATCACCCGACGGAGGAGGAGGAGGAGGAGGAGGAGGAGGAGGCAGAGTGCCTTGACTCGCCAGAGGAGGAGGTGGAGGTGTCCAGTTTGGAAGCTTGATGTACTCCTTCTGCCATAGACATGTACTCCTCAAAGCATGAACCAACTGATTCTCCCCTTCACCTGTAGGGTGGTAAAGCTCGAGCTCCTCAAATCCCTCCATTACTTCATCAACCATCTCAACAACATAGCCATGTGGAATCGGAAGGCGGTGAAAAGTTCCGTTGGGTTGAAGAGGTGCAACAGAGTCGACAGCCGCCTTGAAAGTGAGGTTCCGGCATTCCGTCATAAGCTCGCAATGTTGAGCCTCCGTGATAGTATCCACGGGATAGCTAGGAGCCGTGAAGTCAGGCTGAACGAGCTCCATGGAAGCCATGCTGCTTCTCGGCTGAGATAGCAGGTAGCTTCTGGGGTAGCTTCGTGCCGCTGAGATGGTTGGTCGGCAGCTCGTTGGCTCTCAAGTTCCTCTAGCTTTTGTAGTCTTGCATTGAGCTTCTGCATGTCGCTCAGCTCCGCTTTCCTCTTTCTCTCCCAGCTTCTGTAACTGCCTATGTCAGGAAACTCAACCTTCCACGAAATGGAGCCTGGTGTGCCTTGTGTTCGTCCAGGGTGCTCAGGATTCCCGAGGGCCTCGGTCAGCTCGTCCTTCTATCTGTCAGGAAAGAACGTCCCTTCCTACGCTGCGGTGATATACTTCTGAAGCTTCTTGACGGGTATTGCAAGTTGCTCGTCCATCCAATGACACTTCCCTGTTTCAGGGTCCAAAGTTCCCCCAACCCTGAACAACCAAGTCCTTGAACGGTCTGGCCAGTTCAATGTCTCTGGTTCGACCACTTTAGCAATCAGGTCATTCTCAGCTTTGTCCCACAACGGCCGGACTTTGAGGTAGCCACCTGACCCCATGTGATGGTGATACTGCTTCTTTGCAGCATTGTTCGTGTTTGTCTCTCACATTTTCTTACTCTTGTTCGATGTCTTGTAGGCCACAAATGCGGGCCAGTAATCTCTTATCTTCTCAAATCGGCCGATGAATTCTGGAGTCTTCCCTTTGTCGACAAACTTTGATTTCAACTCATTCTTCCACCTCCTCAATAGATCTGCCATCTTATTAAGAGCACATGCCTTGACCAGTGGCTTTATAACTGGGTTATTCGGATCCTCCTATGGTGGTAGGATGAAATTTGCCTTCAGCGAGATCCAAAGATCATCTTTCTATCTATCGGTGACATAAGAAACTTCAGGATCGTCGTCCTTAGGCTTATTCCATTGGTTGATGCTGATCGGGTTGTTGTCCCTAACAATAGCTCCGCACTAAGCAGCAAATGCATCCTTGGTCTGCTTTGGTTCAATCGGTAGGCCATCATTCGCGAGTGTTGTGATCGTGAACCTTTCATCCTTGTGCAACCTTTTCTCCGGGCCTCGTCTCGTTACCGAAGTTTGGCTCGATCTGGAGAGCTATAAAAGAAGAAAAAGAGTTAATATCTGTACATACCAAAACAATTAATGCATCAATTAGCTAGTCAGCAGAGTCTTAATTAATATATATACCTCGCCGGACATTGCAACAGCTCCCTCCTCTGTTCGGTCACCGGAGCCGTCACCATGGTCTCCTTCTTCCTCCGGCATTCGGTCACTAGAGCCATCATGATCATATCCTTCCTTCTCCATTGTTCGATCACTTGAGTCGTCATCCTCTCCTTCCAGACCATCGGTGTCATTGAGAAACGACAAGACATTATGTCCGGTAGGGATTATCTCCCCCAACAACTATTCTTGTTCCAAGTCTGTTTGATCCATAGTTTCTGCAAATATTACAACATGGCAATTAATATACAAACATGAATGTCTAACATCTGGAACGCCTCTCTCATGAATGTCCGACGTCCGGACCGCCTCTCTCATGAATGTCTAACAAGAGATTCTCTTAACCTTTAAGGGATTTAACAAAATGGCGCCATTCTGGATGTGTAGAAAATGGTCCATATTTTTCTTGATCTCATCTACCCTTCCACATGTCACGTTGTCTAGTGTCAAAGGATTCAAGAAAACCATGGCTTCATCATTGGCCGGAAGTAATAGGCGCATAATGGTACGAATCTCTCCAAAAAAATTGGAACGGAGTCCTGGATAGGATAATTATCTTTTTGGTACGAAGTTCAGCAAGAGCCTTCTGAATATCGCAATTTGGAAGGCCTTTGCTGAAATTCGTACCAAAAAGTGAATTATTCTATCTGGAACTCCGTTCCAAAACAACTTTTAAGAGCTTCATAGAATCATACGCATGTTACTTCCGGCTAATGATGAAGCCATGGATTTCTTCAATACTTTGACAAACAACATGACATATAGAAGAATATATATATAGATGAGATCAAAAAAATTGGATCAACTTGTGCACATCCATAATGGGGGCATTCTTGATAAATCTATGCTACCAGAGTTTTCTATATGAACAAGTTATCGGGGAGGGGGTAGACGACAACGACGCTCACCCCTCATGTCCGACGTCCCCCCTCATGTCATGTCCGACGTCCCCCTCATGTCGAAGTTATCGAGGAGGGGGTAGACGACAACGACACTCACCCCTCATGTCTGATGTATGATATCCCCCTCATGTCATGTCTGATGTCCCCCCTCATGTCGAAGTTATCGGGGAGGGGGTAGACAACAACGAGGCTCACGCCTCATGTCCGACGAACGACATCCCCCCTCATGTCATGTCCAACGACGCCCCTCATTTTTACTAATTCGATGTGATGCAATGATCACAACATCGGTATCATCATCTACCGGGAAGGAACAACAGCGACAAACAGAGAAATGAACACATTCAATGCAACAAACACGTTGTATGCTATGGCATGTTAAAGCATTGAATTGACCTAGTGCAATAGATAGTCATATTAAGTGAAGTGGAATTCAAATATATGCTAAATTCCAACTTCAACACTATTTATTACTTTATCCTAATCATGAAATGTCCTACTTGGGGATGTTAACTTGCTCAAACATGCATGAACATGGCATAAACAGATTCATTGGATTTTTCTGATCATTGTTCATATATAAATTATTTTCATCTGGGTTACTGTTGAATTTTAGCAGTTTTATATATTTTCTGGAATTTCCTAAGTATTCTTTACACAATAAATAGCTTGAGGCATCTATATTAATTAACTAAGTGCTTGACCCAGATTTGACCAGGGGCTAGGCCCCATTGTAAGTGACCCAGTGGGTCAAACTATGGTCAAATGGGTCAGCTTTGCCGGCGTTGAGCCATTGGCATCACCAGACACGGCGAAGGTGGTCGGAACTCCACTTCCGGGGACCATTTGGGCGGCTGAGAGCATCTACTCGAAGCTGGCGATCCCATGCGTCGAATGGAGCAGTTGGCCTCGTCGGGGAAGGCCTAGTTCCATGAAGGCGTCCTCTCCCGCGGCGGTCGAAGCTTGGTCAGAGCTTGGGCGAAATCGACCCAGGGTTATGGGGAATGCAACGCAAGCTCACCGGGAGGCCGTGGAGAGGCTCAACGTGCTCGTTGACGACCCGAAGGCGACGAATTTGATGGTGATGTCCGATGACAAGAGGTTGAAGAAGACGATGGTCTTGGTATTGTGGTGCTCCCGGTGATGACGGGGGCGATGGCGGGGCGACGACGGGCGACGGTGACGGCAGGGGCGGTGTCGGGGCAGCCTGGCGGCGTTGATGTATCAGGGTTTCGGACGAAAACTCATCTGTTACAAAGGGATTTCATTTTTTAAAATTATTTGTACTCCAGACGTTTTGTGTGTTCAAAATGCACCATTCAAAGCCACATCATAAATTTTCAACCCTTTCTGACTTCATTTTTTATTTTTCATGCATTTACTGATTTTTTGAGCTAAATGACCCTGAAATTGAAAAGCACTACAAATGAACTCCAAAAAGGTTGAAAGTTGGCATGGTATCATCATTTCACCAACATAGCACGTGCTAAAAGTTGAGAGGGTTACGAGAAAAACAGGATGCACTTCGTGTACAAAATGGACAATCTCTTTCAAAGTATAAGGGTTTCGGATGAAAACTCATCTGTTACAAAGGGATTTCATTTTTTTGAACTTATTTGAACTCTGGACTTTTTGTGTGTTCAAAATGCACCATTCAAAGCCACATCATCAATTTTCAACCCTTTCTGACTTCATTTGGTATTTTTCATGCATTTACAAATTTTTTTGAGCTAAATGACCCTGAAATTTAAAAGCACTACAAATGAACTCTGAAAAGGTTGAAAGTTGGCATGGTATCGTCATTTCGCCCACATAGCATGTTATAAAAAGTTGAGAGGGTTACGACAAAAACTGGATGCACTTCGTGTACAAAATGGATAATCCCTTTCAAAGTATCAGGGTTTCAAACGAAAACTCATCTATTACAAAAGGCATTTCATTTCTTCACATGTAACTGCAATGATATAGTTGTGGAGAGAAAGTCTTCACTTTTTCTTTGCTTGTGTCCTTTGCTTATTGCACCGTAAGCATGGATAATCTTCATTGTTTAACAGGGTGCTTGGGTCAGCCTTGACTTTGAAGGGAGGAATTTCATGAAACTTTTCATAATCTTCAGACATGTCTATCTTGCCCTCCAATCCCATGCTGTCTCTTTTTCCTGAAAGAACTATGTGGCGCTTTGGCTCATCGTATGATGTATTCGCTTCCTTATCTTTTCTTTTTCTCGGTTTGGTAGACATGTCCTTCACATAGAAAACATGCGCCACATCATTGGCTAGGACGAATGGTTCGTCTGTGTACCCAAGATTATTCAGATCCACTGCTGTCATTCCGTACTTTGGGTCTACCTATACCCTGCCTCCTGAGAGATTGACCCATTTGCACTGAAACAAAGGGACCTTGAAATCATGTCCATAGTCAAGTTCCCATATGTCCACTATGTAACCATAATATGTGTCCTTTCCCCTCTTGGTTGCTGCATCAAAGAGGACACCACTGTTTTGGTTGGTGCTCTTTTGATCTTGGGCGATTGTGTAAAATGTATTCCCATTTATATCGTACCCTTTGTAAGTCAATACAGTCGAAGATGGTCCCCTGGCCAACGAGTACAGCTCATCAGAAACAGTGTTGTCACCCATAAGACGTGTTTGCAACCAACTACCGAAAGTCCCAATGTGTTCATATGTAATCTAGTCATCACACTGCCCCGGGTGTTTGGAGCACAGAATATTCTTGTGTTCATCGACATATTATTGAACTGTGTAGTGTACTTGAGACCAAGAATGCTCGTCCCTACATATTATTGAGTCTGATCCTAGCGTGCCTTTTCCAGTCAGTCTCCCCTCATACCACGATTGAGGGAGACCAATCTTCTTAAGGTCAGGAATGAAGTCAACACAAAACCCAATGACATCCTTTGTTTGATGGCCGATGGAGATACTTCCTTCTGGCCTAGCGCGGTTAAGAACATATTTATATAAGACTCCCATGAACCTCTCAAAGGGGAACATATTGTGTAGAAATACAAGGCCAAGAAGGACAATCTCCTCGACTAGATGAACTAGGACATGCGCCATGATATTGAAGAAGGATGGTGGGAACATCAGCTCGAAACTAACAAGACATTGCACCAAATCACTCCTTAACCTTGGCAGGATTTCTAGATCAATCACCTTCTGAGAGATTGCATTGAGGAATGCACATAGCTTCAAAATGGACAATCGAACGTTTTCCGGTAGAAGCCCCCACAATGCAACCGGAAGCAGTTGCGTCATAATCACGTGGCAGTCATGAGACTTTAGGTTCTGGAACTTTTTCTCTTCCATATTTATTATTCCCTTTATATTCGATGAGAAGCCAGACGGGACCTTCATACTGAGTAGGCATTCAAATAAGATTTCCTTCTCTTCTTTGGTAAGAGCGTAGCTGGCAGGACCATCATACTGCTTTGGATGCATGCCGTATTTTTCATGCACACGTTGTTGTTCCTCCCGTGCCTCCGGTGTATCTTTTGTGTTCCTACACACTCCCAAGAAGCCTAGCAGGTTCACGCAAAGATTCTTCGTCATGTGCGTCACGTTGATTGCAGAGCGGACCTCTAGGTCTTTCCAATAGGGTAGGTCCCAAAAAATAGATTTCTTCTTCCACATGGGTGCACGTCCTGCATCGTCAGTCGGAACACATAGTCTGCCAGGACCCTTGCCAAAGATTACTTGTAAATCATTGACCATATCAAATATGTGATCACCAGTACGGAGGGCGGGCTTCTTCCGGTGATCTGCCTCACCTTTGAAATGCTTTCCTTTCTTTCGACATTGATGGTTGGTCGGAACAAATTGACGATGCCCCAAGTACATATTCTTCCTGCATTTGTCCAAATATATACTATCAGTGTCATCTAAATAGTATGTGCATGCATGGTATCCCTTGTTTGTTTGTACTAAAAGGTTACTTAGAGCAGACCAATCGTTGATGGTTACAAACAACAACGCATGTAAGTCAAATTCCTCCTGTTCTTTCTCATCCCACACACGTACACCTCTTCCATTCCATAGCTGTAAAAGTTCATCAACTAATGGCCTTAGGTACACATCAATGTCATTGCCGGGTTGCTTAGGGCCTTCGATGAGCATTGGCATCATAATGAACTTCTACTTCATGCACAACCAAGGAGGAAGGTTATACATGCATAGAGTCACAGGCCATGTGTTATGATCGATGCTCTGCTCCCCTAAAGGATTAACGCCATCTGCACTTAAACCAGACCATACATTCCTTAGGTCACCTGTAAAGTCACTCCACTTTCTCTCGATCTTTCTCCACTGCGACCCGTCAGTGGGTGCTCTCAACTTCCCATCTTTCCTACGGTCCTCTTTCTGCCATCGCATCAACTTGGCATGCTCTTTGTTTCTGAACAAACGTTTCAACCGTGGTATTATAGGAGCATACCACATCACATTGGCAGGAACCCTCTTCCTGGGGCGCTCGCTATCAACATCACCAGGGTCATCTCGTCTGATCTTATACCGCAATGCACTGCATACTGGGCATGCGTTCAAATCCTCGTACGCACCACGGTAGAGGATGTAGTCATTAGGGCATGCATGTATCGTCTGCACCTCCAATCCTAGAGGGCATACAACCTTCTTTGTTGCGTATGTACTGTCGGGCAATTCGCTATCCTTTGGAAGCTTCTTATTCAATATTTTCAGTAGCTTCTCAAATCCTTTGTCAGGTACACCATTCTCTGCCTTCCACTGCAGCAATTCCAGTGTGGTACCGAGCTTTGTGTTGCCATGTTCGCAATTTGGGTACAACCCTTTTTTGTGATCCTCTAACATGTGATCGAACTTCAACCTCTCCTTTTCACTTTCGCATTGTCTCTTTGCATCAACAATGACCTGGCGAAGATCATCATCAGGCACATCGTCTGGTTCTTCTTGATCTTTAGATTCCCCCATTGCAGCATCACCATATTCAGGAGGCACATAGTTGTCATCATCAATATTCTTCGTTGTCTTCCATCATAACCCCTCTTTCTTTGTGCTTGGTCCAAACATTATAGTGTGTCATAACCCTTCTCAAGCAGGTGAAAGTGTAGGGTTTTAGAGTTGGAGAAAGCCGTCGTATTCTCATAGATAGTACATGGACAAAGCATAAAACCATTCTGCTTGTTTGCCATAGCCGCTTCGAGAAAATTATGCATGCCCTTAATATACTCGGAGGTGCGTCGGTCACCGTACATCCGTTGCCGGTTCATCTGCATGCGTTATATAATAAAGTGTATTAAAACCATTACAGAATATCATGAATAGAGAAGTGACCAAATTAATAGAAATTTATCATCACATTAAAGTCAAAGTACAGTAGTGACCAAAATAAATACATAAAGTTCATACATAGTTCTCATTATTGAACAACATATAGCTCTCTAGAGCATCTAATTAAAACATACATTGAAACTATGTAAGAAAATTAAATGCAACAACAAATGCGATCATAACCGCAACTAAGGTACCAATTGATCAAACACCATAATGATACCAAGCCTCGGTATGAATGGCATATTTTCTAATCTTTCTAATCTTCAAATGCATTGCATCCGTCTTGATCTTGTGATTGTCGACGACATCGGCAACATGCAACTCCAATTTCATCTTCTCCTCTTCAATTCTTTGTAATTTTCCTTTCAAGTAATTATTTTTTCAACCAAATTTAACTTCTCGACAAGAATTTCTATGTCGGTTGGAATTTCCGGTTCACATAACTCCTAGATTAAAAAACCTATGTCAGGTTGGTCGGCATAATTGTCATAAACACTAAATAAAACAAATAGTTATCAAATATAATATATATATACCACATCTGAATCATAGACAGGACGAGGGCCGACGGAGGCGGATACCAAAACCATTGCACTATATAATAACAAACAATAATAAAAGTAATAAAATTACACAGGTATCTATCTAAATCATACAAGTAAGAACTTTTTCTTTTAGAAAGAAGATAATAAGAAGAGGCTAACCACGATGGTGCCGGCGCCGAGATCGGCGCGGGCGATCGACGGCGGTGACGACGGGGATGGGACAGGACGTACCGCCAAACCTAGACAAATCTTGAGGAAAATGGAGCTTGGACAAGGAGCTTTGAGAGGAGAAATCTTAAGTGTGGCTCAGGAATTTCATCGAGCACCTCATGTGCATAGGAGGTGAGCTAGAGCACCACAAAGCTCTCCCACGGCCGGCCAAAAAACAGAGCAGTGCACTGCTCTGCTCATGGGTAGGGGGTATATATAGGTTTCCCTTTGGTCCTGGTTTGTGGCTGGAACTGGGACTAAAGGACCCCATTTGGTCCCGGTTCCATCCAGAAACCAGGACCAACCGTTGTGAGCCAGGAGCGAGGCCCATTGGTCCCGGTTTGTGTCTGGAACCGGGAGCAAAGGAGTCAGACGAACCGGGACCAATGGCCCACGAGATCCGGCCGGCACCCTGGCCTCACGAACCGGGACCGATGCCCCCATGGGTCCGGTCCGTGAGTGAACCGGGATTAATGGGATTTCAGGCCTGGACCAAAGCCTTGTTTCTACTAGTGATATGCGATAGCTTTCATTTATATTCTTCTTTTATTTTACTTGTACTGATATCGGTAGTACATGTGTGCATGCTTAAATGGATTCATCTAGTTTCCTTAATTGATTAACCAATTAATGGACTTCGATTTATTTTTGTTTATATGAGAAAGTTATCTTAGTGGTTAATCAGTCTGCTAAATGAGCCTTCAAACATCATGGTATGGCACATAAAATCATGCACATATGCTATGCATGCAAAACACTTTAGTACTATCATATATAGTACTTTCTTTTGTGAGTAGATGATCATATCTATGTTTTCTAGATATGTGCAAACCGTATGGGGGATGCATGGTCTAACTTACATCTTATGTGAAGATAAGCTAGACGCAACTTTTTTAGCATACCATATATGAGGCAAATAAACATATTTAATTTATTTTGGTGGCGTATGCAAATGCATTATACTCCCTCCGTTCCTTGATATAAGGTGTATAGATTTTTGAGAAAAAATCCGAAATATAAGGTGTATTGCGTTGCACCACTCGTTTGGATATTTGTTTTAGGTATTTGATTACATTTCCTTATATCAGGCAAGCTCCTGTATTTTCTAATGTCAATTAGTCAGGTGCAATCTTGCTCAAAACTTGTGAATTTTTCCTCCATGTGTGTTCTTTAATTTCCGTGCCAAAAACTATACACCCTATATTTAGGAACGGAGGGAGTAATATTTTAAGTGCAATCAGACTCAGATTATGACTCTGGTCATTTTTAATCTTTATCATGCGTATCAATGTCCATATGAAGGGACCATACAGTTTTTTTTAGTCGGGTGGATGCCCGCCAACTAGCCTAGACTTAGCCACGGTACAACATCTCCATTTCACTTTGCATATGCATACACTTTGTTTCAGATAGTATAATCATCTAGTCTACTCTCCCAAACCCACTTTCAATATTACTGCAAACATTATTATCAATAACATATGTATCATGAGAATTACATAAATTTTCAAGATCATAAGAAACATGATCAGCCCAATCATGATCATTGCAATAAGTAGTGGACCTAACAAAATCATCATCCCCAAGTTCGTTGTTTTGCATATCATTAACAAAATGACTTTAATAGAATTAATACTAACATTGTCGCAATCATACTTTTTATTCAATAAGTGTATCCCAATAGCATTTACTTTTATAACTTCTTGATTATTAGCTATTGGTTTAGGTCAAGAAGCAAATTTGAAAAGATTACAAGTGGATGAGGATCCATTTATTTTATTTGCAACTTTTATATTCTGTTTTTGTCAATGATAAGGATAACATAACTAGGCAAGTAAAAAAGTAATGCAAGTAAATGACGTGTGTGTGTAGGTACCTCAAGTTGTTTGATGATACTCCTCGGCAACGGCGTCAGAAATTCTTCTGCTACATGAGATGTGTTAGGATTTTCCACGAAGAGGAAGGGTGATATAAGAAAGTGGCAAAAAGTATTTTCCTTTATTAAGAACCAAGATTTATCGAACCAGTAGGAGTACATCCGAACAAGCAAGTAGCGACACATACACACAAAAGAGCAAATACTTGCACCCAATGCATACAAGAGGGTTGTCAATCCCCTTGTAATTTTTGAATACCAAGAATTAAATATGATAATGGTACATAGATAATTGCAAAATAAAATAAATATAATAAAGTTACATCAAGGTATTTTTGGTTTTTATGATATGATAAAGGTACACCCGGGGCCATAGTTTTCACTAGAGGCTTCTCTCTTTTAGCATGGCATACGGTGGGTAAATAAATTGTTGTTGAGAAATTTATAGAAAATAGAAAATTATAACGATATTCATGGCATGATCATACATATAGGCATTACATCCGTAACAAGTAGACCGACTCTTGCCTGCATCTGTTACTATTAGTCTACTTCCACTGCAATCATATTATTATGCTACTAATGATTTTTTGGAAGTAAGTTTTTTTTCACGTGTGGTTGAATTAACATCTCAACAAATAAAGATTATAATTTTTGTTTGGCTTTCCTTGTGTCAAATCAAAAAAATTGGGTGAAATACTATCCTCCAAGGCTATTGTAATCTCCTATAATTATAGGCCATCGGGTAGCGGCCTGAGAGGTACAATGATGAAGTCGGACAATCGATGTAAATATGCAAAGTAAGGAAAGGAGGGGTGGAGTGAGAAAAGTGGGCATGACCGGGTCGGGTGTCGAAATCCTATGGGACGGCAACGCCGCACCATCCATCCACACATACAAAATTTACTTCCAATTTACCGGAAAACTGATGTCCAAGTGGATTCGTGGCTCGAGGATCCGCGCACTAAGAGCATCTCCAGCCGTTTGCCCCCTAGGGGCCCGAAATAGCGCTGCCTGGGGCCAACTGGTGCTATAATCGGCTTTGGGGGCTCGGGTTCCCAGCTGCCGCCCCAAGGTTGCCCCCAAGCCGGCGATTTTGGCCCAATATGGGCACAGATTCGGCCCAATATGGGCATTCTTTCGGCATAAATTCAACAAATTCGGCGCTCTTTCAGCATAAATTCAACAATAACTATTTTTTTATGCCAATGTTCATCACATAAATTATTACAGATCGAATAGTTCAATGAAGCAAGCTCATAATTCCAACATAGATTAAAACAAATCGAACTAGGCGTTGCCCTTGAACCTCCATAGGTGCTCCACCAGATCATCTTGAAGTTGTTGATGCACCTGTGGGTCTCGGATCTCCTGGTGCATATTGAGGAAGCCACACCATGTTGCTGGTACCTGGTGATCAACAACTGCAAGAGCTCCCTGCCTAAAATATGGTTCAGTGTCAAACGCTAGCTCTTCCTTCTCGCTCTCAATGATCATTCTGTGCAAGATGACACAACAATTCATGACCTCCCACATCTGCGATTTTGACCAGGTCAGAGCGGGGTATCGGACAACAACAAATCGAGATTGGATCACACCAAATGCTAGCTCGACATCTTTCCTGCAAGCCTCCTAACACTTAGCAAAGTGTGCCTTCTTTGGCGCCACGGGTTTTGAGATAGTCTTCAGAAATGTGGACCATGTCAGATAGATACCATCCGCTAGATAGTATGCCTTGTTGTAGTGGCGCCCATTGACCTCAAAGTTCACCGAAGGAGCATGACCTTCAACAAGCTTGGCGAAGACATTCGAGCACTGCAATACGTTGATGTCATTGTGAGTTCCTAGCATACCAAAGAAGGAGTGCCAAATCCATAGGTCTTGTGTGGCCACTGCCTCAATTACCACACTACAACCTCCTTTGGCGCCTTTGTACATCCCCTGCCAGGCAAATGGGCAGTTTTTCCATGATCAATGCATGCAGTCGATGCTTCCAAGCATCCTAGGAAATCATCTTGCTGCAATTCGTGCTAGGATCCAAGTAGTGTCTTCAGCATTGGGTGATCGCAAATAATGTGGACCAAACACTGCCACCACTGCCCTGTAGATCTTGTACAGACACTCAATGGTGGTGGACTTGGCCATTCATCCATAGTCTTCCCGTATATCACTGGGAGCTCCGTATGCAAGCATCCTCATAGATGTGGTGCACTTCTAGAGTGAGGAGAATCCAACTATGCTGGTGCAATCCTTCTTGCAAATCAAATAGATGTCGAACTCCAGGATGGAATTAACAATCCTAAGGACGAGCTTCCGGTTCATCTGGTAACGGCGCTGAAATACTTTCTCACCATGCAGAGAAGAGTCAGCAAAGTAGTCGGTGTAGAGCATGCAATAGCCCTCTATCCCATGCATATGTCTGCTCTTGCGTCGGCTCGATGCCGAGCCACCTCGCCGAGGCTTGGCATTTTTTCGCGAACAGGCCGGCCAGCGCGGCGAGGATCATGAGGTGTTCCTCATCGGCGGTGTCAGCCTCGGCTTCCTCCTCTAACAGAGCCGTGAATGTCTCCTCATCGTCCGAGTCCATGGCCGAACAAGGAAAATGCTGAACACCTTGTGGGTATGGTGGGTAGGAAGCCGCCGGTGCCATGCCGGCGTGATGGCCGTCGAAGAACAGTGAGGGTGAGGGGGATGAAGGCTGAAGCGAAATCCGGCAAGGAAATGGAGATGCACGTGGAAACGGCCTTTTCTAACGACGATGTGATGGTCGTGGGCAGGCGGGCCCCCAAGTGCCCCCTAGCGCGCTGGATTTGGCATGGGATCGCTGACCCAAAAAAAGGGCCCAACCGGCGAAAAATGGCGTCCTGATAGCACGGCTGGGAGGATTTTTCGGTTGGAAATATGCCCTAGAGGCAATAAAAAAATAGTTATTATTGTATTTCCTTGTTCATGATAATTGTCTATTGTCCATGCTATAATTGTATTGACCGGAAACCGTAATGCATGTGTGAATACATAGACCACAACATGTCCCTAGTGAGCCTCTAGTTGCCTAGCTCGTTGATCAATAGATGGTCACGGTTTCATGAGAATGGACATTGGATGTCGTTGATAACGGGATCACATCATTAGGAGAATGATGTGATGGACAAGATCCAATCCTAAGCATAACAAGATCGTGTAGTTCATCTACTAAAGCTTTTCTAATGTCAAGTATCGTTTCCTTAGACCATGAGATTGTGCGACTCCCGGATACTGTAGGAATACTTTGGGTGTGCCAAACGTCACAACGTAACTGGGTGGCTATAAAGGTACACTACGGGTATCTCCGAAAGTGTCTGTTGGGTTGGCACGAATTGAGACTGGGATTTGTCACTCCGTGTGACGCAGAGGTATCTCTGGGCCCACTCGGTAAGACATCATCATAATGAGCTCAATGTGACTAAGGAGTTATCCACGGGATGATGTGTTACGAAACGAGTAAAGAGAATTGCTGGCAACGAGATTGAACAAGGTATAGGGATACCGACGATCGAATCTCGGGCAAGTATCATACCGATAGACAAAGGGAATTGTATACAGGATTGATTGAATCCCCAACATCATGGTTCATCCGATGAAATCATCGTGGAGCATGTGGGAGCCAACATGGGTATCCAGATCCCGCTGTTAGTTATTGATCGGAGAGGTGTCTCAATCATGTCTACGTGCCTCCCGAACCCGTAGGGTCTACGCACTTAAGGTTCGATGACGCTAGGGTTATAGGGAAATAGTGTATGTGGTTACTAAAGGTTGTTTGGAGTCCCGGATGAGATCCCGAACGTCACGAGGAGTTCCGGAATGGTCCGGAGGTAAAGATTCATATATAGGAAGTGAGGTTTTGGTCACCGGAAGTGTTTCGAGGATTACCGGTAACGTATCGGGACCACCGGAAGGGTTTCGGGGGTCCACCAAGTGGGGCCACCAGCCCCAGAGGGCTGCATGTGCTCAGATTGTCTAGGTGCTACAATCACTTGAATCGAGTGGGAGTTAATCTTCCAGATAAGATAGTGATTAATGCAGTTCTCCAAGTCACTGCCACCAAGCTACTAGAGCTTCATGATGAACTATAACATGCCAGGGATGGATAAGATGATCCCTGAGTTGTTCATGATGTTTGACACCACGAAGGTAGAAATCAAGAAGGAGCATCAAGTGTTGATGGTTAAGTGAAAACCACTAGTTTCAAGAAGGTCAAGGGTGAGAAGGGAAATACTTCAGGAATGGCAAGCCAGTTGCCGCTCTAGTAAGAAACCCAAGGTTAAGTCCAAACCCGAGACTAAGTGCTTCTGTTATGAGAAGAATGTTCGCTGAAGCGGAAAAACCGTAGATACTTGGTAGATAAGAAGGCTCGCAATGTCGACAGAAGTATATTTGATATACATGTTATTGATGTGTACCTTGCTGGTACTCCTAGTAGCACCTAGGTATTGGATACCGGTTTGGTTGCTAAGTGTTAGCAACTCGAAATAAAAGCTACGGAATAAACGGAGGCTAGCTAAGTGAAAGGTGACGATGTGTGTTGGAAGTGTTTCCAAGGTTGATAGGATCACCATCGCATGCTATCTCTACCTTCGGGATTTGTGATAAACCTAAATAAATGCTATTTGGTGTTTGCGTTGAGCATGAACGTGATTAGATCATGTTTAGTGCAATACGGTTATTCATATAAAATAGAGAATAATGGTTATTCTGTTTAAATGAATAATGCCTTCAATGGTCATGCACCCACTTGGAATGGTTTATTGAATCTTGATCGTAGCAGTACACATGTTCATAACATTGGTACCAAAAGATACAAAGTTAATAATGATAGTACTACATACTTGTGACACTGCCGCTAAATGTCATATTGGTATAAATCACATGTAGAAACTCCATGCTGATGGATCTTTTGACTCACTCGATTTCGTTAATACATGTTGATGTATGTGGTCCAATGAGTGTTGAAACACACAGTGGATATCGTTATTTTCTTTACCTTCACTGATGATTTGAGTAAATATGGGGATATTTGCTTAATGAAACATGAGTTTGAAATGTTTGAAAGGTTCAAGGAGTTTTAGAGTAAAGTTAAAGATCATCGTGACAAGAAGATAAAATGTCTACGATATGATCATGGACATGAATATCTGAGTTACGAGTTTGGTATGCAATTTAAGACAATATGGAAATTGTTTCACAGCTAACGCCTCCTGGACCACCATAGTGTGATGGTGTGTCCGAATGTCGTAGTCATGCTCTATTGGATATAGTGCGTACTATGATGTCTCTTATCGTTTTGCCACTATTGTTATGGGGTTATGCATTAAAGACAAATCCATTCGCTTTAATAGGGCACCATCTAAGTCTGTTGAGATGACACCGTGAGAATTATGGTTTGATAGAAGCCTAAGCTGTCATTTCTTAATGTTTGGGGCTTCGACGCTTATGTGAAAATGGGTTTTCACCTAATGAGATCAAACCCAAAGCAAGCAAATGCATCTTCATAGAATACCCTAAGGAGACATTGGGTATACCTTCTATCTCAGATCCAAGCACAAAAGGTGTTTGTTGCTAAGAACGGTTCCTTTCTCGAGAAAAAGTTTCTCTCAAAAGAATTGAGTGGGAGGAAGATAGAACTTGATGAGGTGGTTGAACCTTTCTTTCAACCAGAAAGTAGCGCAACACAGAAAGATGTTTCTGTGGAGCCTGCGTCAATTGAAAAGGAAGTTAATCATGAAGCTTCAAATAAAGTTACTATCTTACCTCGTAGGTCGACAAGGACGCATACTGCTCCAGAGTAGTACGGCAACCCTGTCTTGGAAGTCATGTTGTTGGACAACGATGAACCTACGAACTATGGAGAAGCGATGGTGGGCCCGGATTCCAACAAATGGCTAGGAGCCATGAAATCCGAGAAATGATCCATGTATCAAAACCAAGTATGGACTTTGGTAGACTTGCCCATTGAACGGCAGGTCGTTGAGTACAAATGGACCTTTGAGATGAACACAGACGCTAATGGTGAAATGTCACCGTTTATAAAGCTCGACTTGTCACAAGAAGTTTCCGCCAAGTTCAAGGAGTTGACTGCGATGAGATTTACTCATCCGTAGCAATGCTAAAAGTCTGTTAAAATTATGTTAGCAGTTGCTTCATTTTTCGATTATGAAATCTGGCAGATGGATGTCAAAACAAGGCTTCCTTAACGGTTTCCGTGAGGAAGAGTTGTATGTGATACAACCAGAAGGTTTTTTCAATCCTAAGGATGCTAAAAGGTATGCAAACTCTAGCGATCCTTCTATGGACTGGAGCAAGCATCTTGGAGTTGGAATATGAGCTTTGATGAAGTGATCAAAGTTTTTGAGTTTATACAAAGTTTATGAGAAACTTGTATTTACAAGAAAGTGAGTGGGAGCACTATAGAATTTCTGATAATAATATGTAGTTGACATATTATTGATCGAAAATGATGTAGAATTTCTGGAAAGCATAAATGGTTGTTTGGAAAAAGTTTTTCAAAGGAAGACCTGGATAAAGCTACCTAATTGTTGGGCATCAAGATTTATGGAGATAGATCAAAATGCTTGATAATAATTTCAATGAGTACATACCTTGACAAGATATTGAAGAAGTTCAATATGGATCAGTCCAAGAAAGGGTTCTTGCCTGTATTAGAAGGTGTGAGATTGAGCACAGCTCAATGCCCGACCACGTCAGAAAATAGAGAAAAGATAAGTGTCATCCCCTATGCTTTAGCCATAGGCTCTATATAGTATGTCATGCTGTGTACCGCACCTGTGTGTGCCTTGCCATGAGTTTGTCAAGGGGTACAAGAGAGATCCAGGAGTGGATCACTAGACAGTGGTCGAAATTATCCTTAGCAACTAGAGGACTAAGGAAATATTTCTCAAGATAAAGAGTTCGTCGTAAAGGGTTACGTCGATGCAAGCTTTAACACCAATCCGGATGACTCTTAGTAGAAATATGGATAAGTATAGTGGAGTAGCCATTTGGAATAGATCCAAGTGGAGCGTGGGAGCAATATCTACAGTAGGACATAGAAGTTTGCAAGGTACACACGGATTTGAATGTCGCAGACCCGTTGACTAAAACCTCTTTCACGAGCAAAACATGATCAAACCCCAGAACTAATTGGCTGTTAATCACATGATGATATGATCACATGGTGATGTAAGTGTTAATCACATGGCGATGTGAACTAGATTATTGACTCTAGTGCAAGTGGGAGACTGTCGGAAATATGCCCTAGAGGCAATAATAAAATAGTTATTATTGTATTTCCTTGTTCATGATAATTGTCTATTGTTCATGCTATAATTGTATTAACCGGAAACCGTAATGCATGTGTGAATACATAGACCACAACATGTCCCTAGTGAGCCTCTAGTTGGCTAGCTCATTGATCAATAGATGGTCACGGTTTCATGACCATGGACATTGGATGTCGTTGATAACGGGATCACATCATTAGGAGAATGATGTGATGGACAAGACCCAATCCTAAGCATAGCACAAGATCGTGTAGTTCGTCCGCTAAAGCTTTTCTAATGTCAAGTATTGTTTCCTTAGACCATGAGATTGTGCAACTCCCAGATACCGTAGGAATACTTTGGGTGTGCCAAACGTCACAACGTAACTGGGTGGCTATAAAGGTACACTACGGGTATCTCCGAAAGTGTCTGTTGGGTTGGCATGAATCGAGACTAGGATTTGTCACTCCGTGTGACGGAGAGGTATCTCTGGGCCCACTCGGTAAGACATCATCATAATGAGCTCAATGTGACTAAGGATTTAGCCACGGGATGATGTGTTACGGAACAAGTAAAGAGACTTGCCGGTAACGAGATTGAACAAGGTATAGGGATACGGACGATCGAATCTCGGGCAAGCATCATACCGGTAGGCAAAGGGAATTGTATACGAGATCGATTGAATCCCCGACATCGTGGTTCATCCGATAAAATCATCATGGAGCGTGTGGGAGCCAACATGGGTATCCAGATCCCGCTGTTGGTTATTGACCGGAGAGGTGTCTTGGTCATGTCTACGTGCCTCCCAAACCCGTAGGGTCTACACACTTAAGGTTCAATGACGCTAGGGTTATAGGGAAATAGTGTACGTGGTTACCGAAGGTTGTTCGGAGTCCCGGGTGAGATCCCGTACGTCACGAGGAGTTCTGGAATGGTCCGTACGTAAAGATTCATATATAGGAAGTGAGGTTTTGGTCACCGGAAGTGTTTCAGGGATTACCGGTAACGTACCGGGACCACTGGAAGGGTTCCGGGGGTCCATCAAGAGGGCTTCATGGGCCGCAAGTGGGAGGGAACCAACCCCTAGGTGGGCTGGTGCGCCCCTCACAAGGTCCCAAGGCGCAGCAAGGGAGGAGAGGGGGCAAAGCCTAGGCTCAGATGGGCCTAAGGTCCACCTAGGGCGCCGGCCTCCCCTCTCTCCCTCTGGCCGCTGCACCAGATGGGATCTGGGGCTGCCGTCGGCCCCTAGGGTGGGAACCCTAGAGCGCAACCCTCCCTCCTCCTCCTCCTATATATAGTGGTGGGTTTTGGGGCTGCCAGACACACGAGTTCTCTCTCTCTCTCGGCGCAGCCCTATCCTTCCCCTTACTCGTTCTCCGCGGTTCTTGGCGAAGCCCTGCCGGAGACCATGCAGCTCCACCGTCACCATGCCATCATGCTTCCGGAGCTCTCCCTCAACCTCTCCTTCCTCCTTGCTGGACCAAGGCGTAGGAGACGTCATCGGGCTGCACGTCTGTTGAACGCGAAGGCGCCGTTGTTCGGCGCTAAGATCGGAATCCACCGAAGATGCAATCTCCTTCCCACTCGTTGCTGGTTTCTCCATAGATAGATCTTGGTGAGCACGTAGAAAAAAATTGATTTACTACTACGTCTCCCAACAAAAAGTGGCATGGGAAGCCCGTTGGGGACGTGGCTGGAGATGCTCTAAGAGCACATCCAACGGGCTGACCCAAACGGACGGCAATTTTGTCCACTTTTTGTCCGTTTGGGTCGGCCGCCCGTCCGGTGCCCGCCCTGTTTTAGATTTGGGTCCACACTATGCCCAACGCGCTGACCCATATGTGTCGGCGTGGCCGGCTGGCCGCCCTATTTCAACAAATAACTCATTTTGCATTGCCTTTGCATTCAAGCATATAGTCAAATAACATAGTTTGAACAGAATAAAATAGCATAGTTTTACAAGCCGAATAAAAGTAAAAAGGGCTCACATAGTTTTGCAAGCCGAATAAATAAGATACATCTATTGGTTGCCAACATGATCCCAAATTTGCTCAACCAAATCATTTTGCAGTTGCACATGAGTTTTCCAATCACGCATGTCATGATGAAATTGGGTGAGCTATTCAAATGTTGCGGCTCCTCCATGCCCAGGCACAACATTCTCACCCTGAAACTGAAACCCTTGATAGTATAGACGTTCCGGGCGCTCATCTTCTATGATCATATTGTGCATGATCACACAAGCAGTCATCACCTCCAAAATTTTCTGTGTGCTCCAGGTATTAGCAGGATACCGAATGATGCCCCATCAAGTTGCAAAACACCAAAGGCACGCTCAACATCCTTCATAGCACTCTCTTGCTCTTGGCAAAATCTTTTCCTCTTCTCTCCGACAGGGTCGGAGATTGTCTTGACAATAGTAGTCCATTGAGGATAGATACCGTCACCCAGGTAGTTTCCTTTGTCATAGTTGTGGTCGTTGATAGTAAAGTTCACCGGTGGGTTGTTGCCTTCGGCAAGCCTAGCAAACACCGGTGATCGCTGAAGCACGTTGATATCATTGTGTGATCCAGCCGTGCCAAAGAAAGAGTGTCAGATCCAGAGATCATGAGACGCCATGGCCTCTAGTATGACAGTGCAAGCCCTGACATCCCCTTATACTGCCCTTGCCAAGCACAAGGGCAGTTCTTCCACTCCCAGTGCATGCAGTCTATGCTGCCAAGTATCCCTGGGAAACCCCTGCTGGCATTCATCGCCAACAAACTGGTTGTATCTTCAGGAGTCGGTTCTCTTAAGTACTCAGGGCCAAACACAGTAATAACAGCCTTACAGAACTTATACAGGGACTCTACGCATGTAGACCTGCTCATACGAACGTACTCATCAATGAGATCACCGGGCACTCCGTAGGCAAGCATTCGGATGGCGGCAATGCATTTCTGATAAGAGGAGAAACCAATCTTTCCAACTGCATCCTCTTTGCACACGAAATAGTCATCGTAGCCGACCACCCCCTCTCTAACACAGTTGAAAAGATGCCTACTCATACGGAAACGGCGACGGAATTTCTGATGTTTGAACAACGGATTTGTTGTATCAAAGTAGTCCTTCCAAAGAAGGAAATGCCTGCTCTCTCGGTTGCGATTCAACGCCGGAAGGTGGCCCGGAATGGAGCCACGGAACGATGGCCGATGGCTATTGAGGTGGTGATGGACCAACACGGCAGCCAATATCTCCTCCTCGTCATCGGACAACGAATCGTCAGAATCGCAAAGGAAATTGTGAAAAAAGAACCCGTCGGCGGAGTCCATTTTGTACCTTGGCAAACTGTCGAACAACTTGCGGGCATCGACAAAGGAGACGGCCGGCGAATGAGACTAGCTGTCCTGCTGGCGTCCGACGAGCGGGCCGGCGTCCGACGAGCATGCCGATGAGGATCTGTTTGGGGTGGCGAGGTGGCTTCTTGGTCGCGGTCGCGGCCGTGTCAGGGGGGAGCGGTGGTGGGAAGCAGTTGGTTCCCCGGCGGCAAGACGGCGGTGGCGGGCGACATGGGAGGTGGCGGCGTTGCTGAGCGGATGTTGCGGCGCTGACAACTCGCAGAGTCACCGGAAAAATGGGCGGCGACGTCGGCGACGAAGTGGGCGAGGGTTGCTGTTGGATGGGGAAAGGCCAGTGTGCCACCGACCAGCAAGCCCGGGGAAAAGAAAAGTCAAGCGCGCGCGTCCGTCTCGTGTTCGCGCTGACGCAAATCCGGCTCAAAAATGGATCGCCTGCAGACGAAAAGCGGGTGCGCGTCCGTTTGGATCGGCTTTTATATCCGTGTCAAACCAAACGAACGCCAAGGGACGAAATGAGTCGTTAAAATTGCTCTTAGAAACAGATTACGCGTTCAAACAAGCTAGCACACAATTTTTCTCATGGTATCTATCAAAGTATGAAGATGGTTCTGCCACCAAACGGTATCGCATCCATGGTTTGCAGACCATGGTTTTGCCACCGCTGTTGTACATCATGACGCACTCGTATGTCAGTCACCTACACTATCCGTTCTATTCCCAGACGACAAAAATTCGTAATCCTTTTTCTTTTCTTTTCGAGAAGCAACTAAGTCGTGGAAACTTTGATGATTCCAAAATCACAGCGCCAAACCAATTCCAAGCAGCCATCAAAAAGTGCATCCTCCCAAATTCTCTCAATGTAGGAGAGATGAATACTCAACAGACTCTGGCCTCTGCTTTTGCCCCTTCCTGTGGGCCACTTTGATTCTTTCTTCTCTTTAGTCATCTTCCATCCATGCAACAAGGAATCAAATCCTAACTTTTTTATTTCCTCCCACCACCATTCCTTTTTCATTTCATTGACCAAGATTGGGCCTCCTCAAGGTCGCTGCTTCGGCGCCCCCTGGGCATGGCGAATTGGAGAGCAGAGCATGCCCAGCATATGGCGCTCGCTTGACGCCATGGACGACCAGGAGGGAGCCTGGAATCGAGGAGCTGGCCTCATATTCTCCCTCCGGTTTGATCCCATGAGGGCGGGCTTCGATCGTACTCTGGCCAGCTTCCCTGTTTCCGCGTTGATTAGCCGCCTTTTTGGATGGAGCAAGAACGGTGGCCAAGGGAGGCCCAAGGGATCCGTCATGGTCGCCGCCGCCGTAGCACTTTACGCGGCTGCGCTCTTTGTTTCAGATCAGCAGCCTCGCCGGCGACGCCTGGCTGCTTCTGCTGCTGCAGCTAGGCCAACTTCTGGTATGCAGCTTGTTTCATTAGTTGATCGTACTTCAGCTCATGCTCACGTTTATATCATATATGCGATTTGATTTGCATCGATTTGTCTGCAGCAACCAG
The DNA here is from genome assembly GCA_022496015.1 of Hordeum marinum. Lineage (NCBI taxonomy): Eukaryota > Viridiplantae > Streptophyta > Magnoliopsida > Poales > Poaceae > Hordeum > Hordeum marinum. Next base: position 258,591,198 of record CM039674.1, on the reverse strand, counting down.
ACCTCGTGCTCTGCCTACGCCGGACGATGGGCTCAGAATTCTGGCATCGGATGTAAGTCGTGATCCTTGGCTAGAACTCCCGTTTCTCGATCATGGCAAATTCATGCAATCGAACTAAACTAATTGCTTGCCCTTCGTATCGAAGGATGAATATGTGGAAAACGTGATCCACAGCGTGTCGATCGGTGCCGGGGACGATGAGCCAGTTCTGGTAGCAAGAGTTCAGACCATGCCACCCGACGTGGCTGGAGCAACCTCTGCATGGGAAACGGAGCACGATAAGCTGGAGGAGGAGGAGGTCGAGCGATTCAAGGAGCTGTGGCTGTCTCTCGTGGAGCGGGAGCAGAGGCTAGAGCTCCGGCTTATGGACCTCGACGACCTTAGAGAGCAGGAGGCCACCGTGAAAGAGCTCGAGAACCGCGTCGGCCTCGCCGCCGTGGAGGCGCGGCTCCTGGAGCTCAAGGTCTTGTCGCTGCGTGAGGAGAACGAGAAGCTCAAAGATCAGGCGGCGGAGCTGGAGGCCGTCCGAGCTCAGCTGGGTCGCACCAAGGAGAAGCTGCGGGCGCTCAAGGAGCGGGTGCAGGTCGAGCGGGAGGAGTCTCAGAGCGAGGCGGCAATGCTCCGGGACAAGGTGATGGAGCTGGAAAAGACCGCCGAGAAGAGGGACAAGGTGCTGGCGGCGGAGGCGGCGGAGCTACGGAGGGCCAAAGCCGCGCTGGAGGAGGAGAACAGGGAGCTTGCTCGGAGGTTGCAGGATGCGGAGCAGGTCTCCTCCGCTGTTAGTCTGGTTCATGAGGTAACTGCATTCCTAATTCTTGAATTCAATGCAACATTTTCTGCCATTTCGTTCAAATTTGTGAAAAATCAGTACATCTCAATTTCTCCAGATTTATGTGTCGATTGTTGAATGGCTTGAAGCTTTGGTCAAGCCAACAAAACTATCTGCCTGGAGAGAGAGAAAATAGTAAAAAAACATGGAATTGTATTATTATTTTTGGTCAAACCAAAAAAGACCTTTCTAAGCTCGTGATGCATTGAAATAGCAAATCCAACAAAATAGTTTACGTTTGAAACCAATTCTTTGGATGTCTGGATTCTTTATGCTGGCTTGCTGGCTTGTTGGCAAAACGCAAGATGACCTTTTCATGTCGATTGGTTTGGAACAAAGTGGCGGCTGAAATCTCTGCCAAGTTGTTTTTGTTATGTGTCACTGTCACTGCTTTAATTTGACGCTAAGGTTGTGCTGAGAACCTTCTGAATTACTAGTTGTTATTCTGACGAGACTCTTGCGTGGTGCAATTGGATATAAGGTGGCCATTTAGTTTATGTTATGGTCACAGCTTGGCCATGATGACCCAAAGAGCAACATTTTTATCAACCTGTCTTTTCTGATGCACTACTATTTAATACTCGCAATTATGCATTTGCGACCCTTTTTGGCACATTTTTTCCTCCATCTTTACTCTATACCTTTCTAAACTATTTGAACTCCGAACGAATAAATTGCTGCATTTCTCTATAACACCTACTTATATTTTTGAGATACATCAATGGCCAATTGGCGAATATTATGTCCGTTTTTCCCTGTCCCACCGAGAAACCACGAGCATAGGTGCCACTTTTGTTTAGAAGACATATGCCACTATCTTTTGAGAACATTCCCTCCCCGCAAGTACAAAGTCTGAATTTCCCATGTGCACATTTTGCTTAGAATTTTTTTTGCCATGTGCTACTCTCTCTCCGTAACCGTCACAGGATTTCAATATTGGCAACCTCCGTCGATGTGGCTGAACGTGCTAATTAATCTTCCCTTTTTCTCTGAAATTTATTAGGACGACATGGTTGACGAGGCAAGCTACCTGAGGGAGGCGAACGATCGGCTGACGAGGCAGATCGAGCAGCTACACAGCGACCATTGCGCGCACGTCGAGGAGCTCGTCTACCTCAAGTGGGTCAACGCCTGCCTCCGCCACGACCTCCGTGGCGACGACCACCACCCCTCGTCCGCCAAGCAAGACCAGGACGGGGTTGGCAGCGCCATGCCGTCGGCCATGGATCTGAGCAAGAGCATGAGCTACCGCTCCAGCGAGAAGGCCAAGGAGCTCATGCTCCAGTATGGCAGCCTCGGGCTCGACGGCTACGACCCCGCTCTCTTCTCGCCGCTCAACGAGTCCATATACGGCGACGGCGAAAGTCGCCAGCGGCGTGTTGGAGATCACCACGAGCCAGGGCGGAGTCCGGTCGTGCCGTCGCCGGCCGCAGCCGCGCCCGACAATCGGGCCGGACATGGCAAGCTCAAGTTTCTGGGGAATATCAAGAAGCTGCTAGCGAGCAGCAGAAGGAGCCACGACCGCAAGAGCAAGAAGGCTGCGCCGGACGACGAGCATCTGGAGAAGGCGATGAGGTGGCTGTCCTCCAGCAGCCACGACGCGCTCGGCGGAGACAGCTCGTACGAGAGCACGCCGCTGTCGTCGTACGACCGGACGCCGCTGAGCAGCGTGACGACCGCGGACTTGCACGCCCGTGCGCGCGCCGGGGAGGCGCCCTCCGCGTCGAGGCTGGAGGCGGAGACTCGGCTGGCGAGGTCCAAGAGCGACAATGGCGCGTCCTTCGGGCTGGAGGCGACCAGGTACCACGCTCTCCGGCCGGACCGCCCGGCCGGTCCCGGGGCAGACGGGTTCCACTCGCCGGAGAAGATTAGAAGGTACTCAGACGAGTTGAGAAGCTCCTGATCAATACATGTCGGTGCATGGGACGCTCTCCTGTAGCCTGTAGCGTAATGTTTTTGCACAATAAACTTATTAACAGCAAACGGTCTGTAAGACGAAATGCCAACTTTCTTCATGTTCTTGTGTAAAAATACATGTTAAAAAAGGGTAGCTTGGACTAGAATGAATTGCAAAAACCTATCACATTAAATTTAATTTCTAATTTATTATTTCCTTCGTTCAATAATGTAAAACGTTTTTTGATACAGCATGAAGAAAGTATCATATTTTTTTTGGACGCCTCAAATATCAAAGGTTTTCTTACTTTTTTTTAGTAAACACTCATTATCCAGTTATGACGAATTAAACCAATTTCGAGCATGACGGCCCCTTCGCCAGGTCCGGCACTAAAAGTCAAAAAAAATGACATGGACCATTAAACAAAAGAGGGCCCATTTGTCAGGCCTCCACCCATTCAGCTCATATGGACTTCTTCGCATACTATAACGGGATCATAACTGACTATTTCATAAATGTACAGAACAATTGTACATAAATACTATTTAGGAGCACCTTACTCAAATAGCTATATCAACTCTATAGCCGAAAACTTTGATTACAATTGTGGATCAAATCTAGAGGAGATAAACGTGCCACGATTTGGCATCATCTTTTAACACTATGCCTTTAAATCTATTAAGCCAAAGCGAGAAATCAAATACAATGTTTCTAAGCATGATCATGGAGAGAATGTTCTTATCATGGAAGACAAGTGCATTGCGTGAATCCCAAAAAAATAAAGGATAGTGAGTGCAGCATATGCCCCCTTCCTCTCTCTCATCATGTGTAAACCCTGGCAATTAGATCACGGGGAACGAAGGAGTTACTGACGTGATATGACATGAGGACATCGTCAGTCAGGCGGGGTCTGCTATTTGTGATAGGCATTGGAATTTCTCCGAAGAGGAAGGGTGATGTAGTATAGTAGCAGAAAGTATTTCCTTCGGTTAAGAACCAAGGTTTATCGACCCAATAGGAGATCAACAAGCGAACGGTTAACAATACCCGCACACACACACACAAATAAATACTTCCACCCAACACGGGCAACAGGGTTGTCAATCCCCTTGTACTCGCTAATTGCAAAGATTAATTCTGATAGTGATAAGTATAAAATAAAATAAAATAAATAAATTGGAGGAAGGACATTTTAGGATTTTTGAAAATATATAAACTGAATGGACCCTGGGGGCGTAGCTTTCACTAGAGGCACCTCTCTCATGAACAGAGCAACGGTGGGTGAACAAATTACTATTGGGCATTGATAGAAAATCGAATAATTATGACGATATTCATGACATGATCAATATATAGGCATTACGTCTGTGACAAGTAGACAGAAACGATTCTGTATCTACTACTATTACTCCGGCAATTGACTTATATCCACTGGATCTATGGTATTAAGTTCATAACAAATAGAGTAATGCTTGGAGCATGATGACATAATGTAAACAAAGTAAGACCAAATAATATTTTCGAACCCCGTCGTTTTATCCTTATTAGCAACAATACAAATATGTGTCTCGCTACTCCTCATGTCATAGAGTGAGGACACCTCGAGATGGAACCTATACTATGCACCACTTCCACGGAAGATCTATTCGTCAACTTGGCCAAAGAAAACAAATAGACCGGAAAGAAATACATAGCTTTAAAATCACACATAACAAATGTCAAAAAAGACTCAATTACTTTTAATGAATAATCTGATCATAAACCCGCAATTAATTGGATCACAACAAACACACCGCAAAGATTACACCGAATAGGTATCCGAAGAGATCATTGTATTGAAGATCAAACGAGATAGAGAGAGAGAGCCATCTAGCTACTGCTATGGACCTGTAGGTCTTGTGGGAGCTACTCACACGCCGTCATGAAGGCAGCACATGGATGAAGATGGCCTTTGTGATCGATTCCCCCTACGGTAGAGTATCGATGAAGGCCTACAAATGGGATCGCAGAAGAACAAAGGCTTGCCGCGGCGATAAAATTGTTTTGGGTGTTGCTATGAGGGTATTAGAATATTGTTGAATTTATAGAAGTATAATTAGGTCAGGAGGACTTTCGAGGGGACACGCCTACCCCTCGGAGTGTCACGTGAGCTTGTGGCCCTCTCGTCTCATCTGGCCTCCTCCTGAAACTTCTAGGGTCCCTCTTTGTCTAGAAAAATCACCGTAAAGTTTCATAGTGTTTTGACTTCGTTTGGTGAGGTTTTTCTACGAAACCAAAAACAAGCAGAAAACAGGAACTGACACCGGGCACCGAGTTAATAGGTTAGTTCTCAAAAATGATATTAAATTGTGTATAAGCATACAAGGTCGATAAAGCATGAAACAATCAGAAATTATAGATACGTTGGAGACGTATGAGCATCTCGAGGCTTAATTCATGCTCGTCCTCTAGTAGGTAAATGATAAAACATAATTTTTAATGTTGAATGCTACCTAAGATGTCTTAATCATGTAATATTTTTAGTATGAATGTTGAGAAACAATGACTTATTAAATATCGAAGCGATAGTATAAATGAATACTAGCTAATAACCATTACTACTTTTGAAAATAACAATGCTAAATAATGTTATCCCTACTCATTTAATCATGTAACCAATGACATAACTTTGTCTTCCTTGCGTAAAGCATAAATAATGAATACCCCGGGGCCAAAGCTAGCAATTGACTTGTAGTTTTTCATGCCCTTCAGCATTTTCAACTTCACTAAATACCTCAACGTGAGCCATAGACTTAGCACTTTAGGTGGAATATAATGATGGTAGGGGTTCATAAGGGAAAACATAAATAGAGAAAGTCTCGCATTAACTCGCCTAACTGTTAGGCCATGAAGATGCCTTTCAATCATATAAATTTAAGGAGTAGGAATTTCCATGCAATAGTTGCACTAGAGCTATAAATGTATGAAAGCTCTCAACCAAAACAAAGTGGGTGTGCCTCCAGCTGTCTTGCTCATGAAGACCTCGGGCATTTAAGGAAGCCCGTCGTCGGAGTATGCAAGTCAAGTTCTAATAATGTAAAGTTCCTACTAGTATATGAAAGTGACAAATCATGGAGACTCTATACGCTACTTTCACTGTTGTAGGCGCATCCTACACAAACGTTTCTTACCCCCTTTCCGTGACAGAGTTTTCAATCGTCGCCTTGCCCATGTGCGCGATAGGGTATCCATCCCACACGACCCAGAAACCGTCGGTGATAGGTCCTTCAATTACACACGCTGAGCAAAAGGAGTGCGTGTGCGATCTGGTGAGCCATTGCAAACAGTTATATGGGAAAAATCATGTGAGATTTCAGTAGCATCTCGCACGGTGCCTAGAAGAAATTATGTGGCATAGGTTGTCCATCACACACGCTTTTTATGTGGAAAAGTCTGTGCAAGGTGGCCTAACACAAACATTTGTCGAGCGGAAGTCGTTTGTGATTGTTCATTGTTCCAACACGCATACTTTCTAGAAACTGTGTGGGTTGTATTAGGGCATCGCCCGCGGTTCTGTCTCAGAAACCGTATGCAATAGAAAACCACAATAACCAAGAAATTGGCCTATTATTGTACTCCATATAGTAATCAAATTGACATTTCAAATCAAACACACCATATATTTCATATTCGTATCACAACAACCAAGATTTCACAACCGAATAACATCAGATAGCTTCAGCAATCAGTTACATCATGTAGGCACATAGCTAGCTACGACATTACTCAACAACACCAAGTTTCACATGCAACATCTAAAACCTTTGGAAAGTAGCATCATATAAGGTAAATAGACATATGAATCTGATCTGGAAAACTGTTGAACCTGAAGGCGAATATTGAGCCTTCAGTGATGTTGAATGTCCTTCCAACTTTAGGCTAGTTGTGTTGGGGAACGTTGCATGGGAAACAAAAGAATTCCTACACACATGCAAGATCTATCCATGGATATGCATAGCTATGAGAGGGGAGTGTATCTACATACCCTAGTATATCGCTAAGTAGAAGCGTTTAGAAACACGGTTGATGTAGTCGTACTCTTTACTATGCAATTGCGGTCCAATCCGATCCAGCGCCGAATGGACGGCACCTCCGCGTTCATTACACGTGCGTCTCGATGATGTCTCCGCCTCCTTAATCCAGCAAGCGAGGGGGGAGAAGTAGATGGGATCTCGACCAGCACAATGGCATGATGGAGATGGTGGTGTCGCAGTGCTGGCGGGACTTTGCCAAGCGCCTCCGGAACGGCGTACGAGGAAGAAACGGGAGAGACGAGAGGGAGGCCGCGGCAGTGGGAGGGTGTACTGCCCCCTTGCACCTCCCCACCTTTATATAGGCATGGTAGGGGCTGGTGACTTCCCTCCAAGCCCCTAGGGTAGTTGGTCAAGGCGGGAGGAACGAAATCCCTCCTTTCCTTCCCCACCGATGAGTATCCCCCCTTTTTAGGGATCTTGATCTTATCCTTTCAGGATATCATCCTATTCCTTTTAAGGGGGGATGTTGTTGCACCTAGACTAGAGGTATAGGGACTTTCCCCACCACCCACATCCATGTGTGTTCCCATGCAGGTGGACTCACTCTGGAACCTTCTAGAACCTTCCCGGTACAATACCAAAAAATCCCGAACATTTTTCGAAACCTTGAATATGACTTCCCATATATAAATCTTTACCTTTGGACCATTCCGGAGCTCCTTGTGACGTCCGGGATCTCATCCGAGACTCCGAACAACATTCATTCACCAACATACATATCCCAATACTACTCTAGCATCACTGAACGTTAAGTGTGCGGACCCTACAGGTTCAAGAATCATGTAGACATGACCAAGAACCTCTCCAGACAATAACCAATAGGGGGACCTAGATTCCCATATTGGTTCCTACATATTCCATGAAGATCTTTATCGGTCAAACCATGATGTCAAGGATTCGATCAATCCCGTATGCAGTTCCCTTTATCCAATGGTATGTTACTTGCCAAAGATTCGATCGTCGGTATCTCCATACGTAGTTCTATCTCGTTGCCTGCAAGTCTCTTTACTCATTCCGTAATACAAGATCCCATGACTAACTCCTTAGTCACATTGCTTGCAAGCTTCTTGTGATGTTGTATTACCGAGATGGCCCAGAGACACCTCTCCATCAAACGGAGTGACAAATCCCAGTCTCGTTCCATGCCAAACCAACAGACACCCTTAGAGATACATGTAGAACATGTTTATGATCACCTAGTTATGAAGTGATGTTTGATACACACAAGGCATTCCTTCGGTGTCAGGGAGTTGCATGATCTAATGGTCTTAGGAACAGATACTTAACATGAAGAAATGAGTAGCAATAAACTTAGTGATACTATCAAATGTTATGCTTATGGTTGGGTCATGTCCAACACATCATTCTCCTAATGGTGTGACCCCGTTATCAAATGATAGCTCGTGTATATGGTTAGTAAACCTTAACCATCTTTGATCAATGAGCTAGTCTAGTAGAGGCTCAATAGGGATAGGGTGTTGTCTATGTATCCACACATGTATGTGAGTTTCCGATCAATACAATTCTAGCATGGATAATAGCCGTTTATCATGAATAGGGAAATATGATAATAATAAATTTATTATTGCCTCTAGGGCATATTTCCAACAAGTGGTTGTGGATGATTGCCCACCAAATCTTTGAACTCTTGAGGAAGACTTCCATAGTGTATCGTGGATGTGGAATGAATACCTTCTTCATCTCTTGACCATGCAGGTGCTTTGAGAGGTAACATTGGTGAACTGCTTTGTAAAGGACTAAAAACAGATATATGCATAAATATATGTTCTAAATGTTGAAATGGCGCAAAGGAGAAAAACTAAGTAAAATAGTTAGTAGTTAGTACCATCCTATAGTTGGTTGATGTCTTCTTCATTAATTGTACAAACGAAGATCTTGTTGTTATTAGTCGCTAGTTTGTTTATCCTAACAATCTTTCTGGGTTTCTTGACTTGACTGATATTGATGGACATCTCATTTTTTTCATATGCAAAATGGATCGAACATTGGATATAAACCTCAAACAGCAGGACCTACATGTGCAAGACCAAAAAGTTAAAAATCTAGATATTATAGTGGTTGCTGCAATTGCAAAATAATGTTCTATTAGACAAAGGACCATGCATGTGCAAACCTCGATGGTAAACCTCAGTGCCTCCCATTATTTCCCTGTCACGCATATAAGGTAGTTATTGATTAGTTTAAGTGAGAGTTGGCATACTATAAGTAAAATATGTTGATGAAAAATGAACACATTGTAGATCCAAAAGATTAAGGCGGGCCACATGGAAATATAGCAATTCTATATGTGTCTCATGTATTTAGTATAATTTCAATTTATTTCTCACTTCATAACAGTACAAAATTGAACCAACAAGAATTGAACATCGCATTTCATAATTGAAGCAAACAGTTAACTAAACATCACAACAAATGAACCAAATAGTTAACTGAGCACCACATTGCACATTATACTGGAATATCATATTGCATATTAACATCACAAGAAGGCACCGGCACTGGCCGAGAGAAAACAACACGAATTGTCGTTTAAAGCAGCCAACCACGTCGTATTGTTCGCGCGTGAGGCTTCGATGGTGGGGTCTATGGCTAGGTGATCCTACAAGATATAGAGGTCGACACACATGGAAACCCTTGTGACCTCATCTGTGCATGTGACCGCGATTTGCTTCTCTGTTTCTAGATGCTCCTTGAGCTCCAGGCTATACTACGTGCACCATGGCTTATAGCGGTGCTTCTTTGGAGCATGAGGCGGTAATTTGGGTGGAAGGTGCTGCGCCGGCTGAGAGGGCATCTGGGGTGGAGAAGGAGGAGGAGGCAGATGTGGGGTGTGAATTACGTGACTAGATCAATGAGGCCGTGCAATAGGAAGGAGCGTTGCCAGCAAGGAGGTGGCGCTGCAAGCAAGCAGTGCATGTTTGGACTTGGGAAAAAAGAGGAAACAATGGTATGGTGGATTTTGGTAGGGGAGAAGTAGATATTTTTGTGGTTGCCAAAAAATTTCACTCGGTACGATGAAAATTGAAAAACTAGCGCGCAAGTATGGTTGACGCACGGGCATTGGACTCTAGACGGCCAAGCTTCCACAGTAAGTCAGGCCCTAAGATCTTTTATACTTCATCTCAAATGATTCTTTCTAATGAACTTTTTGAAGTGTACTTCATTTTTCATTTTGAATTTAAAGACAAAATGGGGTTACGACAAAAACGAACAGTGTTTTAATTGCTAGAACATTTATCTTCGGTGAACACGCAAATATATGAGTGACGTGTTAAATTTTGGAATTATACATGGTTCGTTTGGACATTTTTATACATTAAGCGAGTTTTATAGGCATTTAGTGAGCATAATTCAAATTGGAAATGCAGTCTCATGCTTGAGTGCACCAAAATGGGTTTAAAAATCATATATGTGTCCTTGCATGCATGTTTATTTCCCACGCAAGAAATGGGAATGGATTTCAAACACCTCGACGTCGTGGATCGGCCGCAAAGATTGAGAACCTTGGTCTTTCAGTTCCTGTAAATCCAAAACTCATCTGAAATTCATGAAACTTGGCATGGTGTCATGAAATGGCACCAACATGCCATGGTAAACAAATCCATTTTGGGTAAAGTTCTCGCATAAACTTCTTACAAACCAGAGCTTCTCACTAGAAGTCTTGTGGTTCCGGTCAGGAACATGTCACCTTTATCGACGAAACAACATTCCTTGCCCCTTCTTGCCTTGAATATTTTTACAGAGGAAACATGCAACTATAGGTGTGTCATGTTAAAATTTGGAATTATGCAGGGCTCATTTGGTCATTTTTGTACATTAACTAAGTTTTCTAGGCATTTAGTGTGCATAATTCAAATTTGAACTGCATGCACATGGTCCAGTGCACCAAAATGGGTTTGGAAATCATATATGCATCCCTGGGGCATGTTTAATTCCTAGGAAAGAAATTGGAATGAATTTCAAACATCTCGGCATCGTGGATCGGTCACAAACATTAAGAAGCTTGGTTTTTAAATTCATGTAAGTCCAAAACTCATCTGAGATTCATGAAACTTGGCATGGTGTCATGAAATGGCAAAAACATGTTGTGGAAAAAAATCTCCAATTTTGGTAAGTTTTGGCATAAGCTTCTTACAAACGAGAGCTTATCACTAGAAGCCTAGTGGTTTCGGTAGGGAAACATGTCACCTTTGTGGAAGAAACGATATTCGTTGCCTCTTCTTGCCTTGAATATTTTTACAGAGGCAACATGCAACTATAGGAGTGTCATGTTAAAATTTGGAATTATCCAAGTTCATTTGGATATTTTTATACATTAACTCGGTTTTTTAGGTATTTAGTGTGCATAATTCATATATGAACTGCAGGCACATGCTCTAGTTCACCAAAATGGGTTGAAAATCATACATGTGTCCCTAGGTGCATGTTTAGTTTCCAGGCAAGAAATGGGAATGAATTTCAAACATGTCGGCACCATGGGTCGGTCGCAAACATTGAGAAACTTGGTTTTTAAATTCATATCCAAAACTCATCTACAATTCATGAAACTTGGCATGGTGTTTTGAAATGGCACCAACATGTTGTGGTATTTTTTCCCCAATTTTGGAAAAGTTTTGGCATGAGCTTCTTACAAATCAGAGCTTCTCACTAGAAGCCTCTTGGTTCCGATTGTGAATGTGTCAGCTTTTTCGATGAAATTACATTCGTTGCCTCTTCTCGCCTTAAATATTTTACCAAGGCAACATGAAACTATAGGAGTGTCGTGTTAAAATTTGGAATTATACAGGGTTTGTTTGGATATTTTTATACATCGATTGAGTTTTCTAGGCATTTAGTGTGGATAATTCAAATTTGAACTGCACGCATATGCCCTAGTTCACCAAAATGGGTTGAAAATAATACATATGTATTTGGGTGCATGTACAGTTCCTATGAAAGAAATGGGAGTGAATTTCAAACACCTGGGCATCATGGATCGGCCGCAAACATGGAGAAGCTTGGTTTTTCAATTTTTGTAAATCCAAAACTCGTCTAAAAGTCATGAAACTTGGCATGGTGTCTTGAAATGGCACCAACATGCCATGATAAAAAATTCCAAGTTGGGTAAAGTTGTGGCATAAGCTTCTTAAAAACCAGAGCTTCTCACTAGAAGCCTCGTGGTTCCGATAAGGAACATGTCACCTTTGTCGACGAAATGACGTTCATTGCCTCTTATCGCCTTGAATATTTTTACAGAGGCAACATCAAACTATAGGAGTGTCATGTTAAAATAATTATACAAGGTTTATTTGGACAATTTGTATGCATTAAGTGAGTTTTCTAGGCATTTAGTGTGCATAATTTGAATTTGAACTGCAAGCACATGCTCTACTACACGAAAATGGGTTAAAAATCATACATGTGTCCCTAAGTGCATGTTTAGTTCCCACGAAAGAAATGGGAATGGATTTCAAAATAACTTCCACGTTCATTTTTGGAACAACCAGCTGTCAAGTTAATATTGGAACCAGTTGCCTTATTTTAATTGTCTGTATTGTACTAACCATTTACTTGCCACCGCACTTCCCTCTTATTTTATTTTCTAGGAGGTGTTGTGGGGGCAGGTTTGATTAGATGGGTCACGCATGAGCAGTCTGTCGTGCAGGCTTAGCGGGACGCGTGCGAGCAGTGTACCTCGCATCTTGCTCACCGGGAATCAAGTCCTCTGACCTCCACCCACCGCTCGCCTCACTCCCAAGTTCTCCATTAATGATCCTCATTATCCTTTGTTCTTATCTATAAGCATCGCCGCCGAGGATCGCCTCCTTATCCGATGGAGGACTGATACTTGTGATCTGCGTTGGGTTTTCCACAAAGAGAAGCGGGTGATGCAACAAAATATAGATAAGTATTTACCACAGTGAGAAACAAGATTATCGAACCAATAGGAGTAGCACACAACCCCTCCTCACCGACTGAACAAAATGATGCAAACACTTGCACCCAACGTAGGGAAGAGGGTTGTCAATCCCCTTGGACACGTTACTTGCAAGCAAATGAAGTGTGTAGATGATAGTAGATAATTTTAAATTGCAAAATAAAATAAAATATAAATAATGGAATAAAGGTAATTGATACTTCTATAAATATATAATTGGATAGACTCGAGGACCATAGTTTTCCCTAGTGGCATCTCTCATGAAGTAGGCATACGGTAGGTAAACAAATGTCGATGGGCAGTTGATAGAAAAGCGCATAGTTATGACATATTGGTTCATGGCAATGATCATTACATATAGGCATCACGCCTTTAAGCAAGGAGACTAACTCCTACCTACATCTACTTCTATTACTCAACCCATCGACTGCTATCCAACATGCATCTAGAGTATTAAGTAAACAGAGTAATGCTTGAAGAACATTGGCATGATGTAGACAAAGTAAATCCGATTAATATGAATGAGCCTCATCGTTTTATCCTTAGTGGCAAAAATAAAAAGATGTGTCTTTTCCCTTTCTATCACATGGATATAGAACACTACCAGATTGAACCCTCTACAACGCACCTCTCCTAGTGATGAAATATCAATCTAGTTGGCCAAACTATCTCAATAGATCGGAGAGAATTATGAAGCTATCATATAATCATGCATATGAAAAGAAGGACTAGCAAGGAACTCAATATAATTTCATGAACAATCTGAGCATAAACCCACAATTCATCGGATCACAACAATTGGACCACACAAGAAGATTAGATCGAATAGATCACCGCAAAGATGCGGTGAACTTTGCATTGAAGATCAACAAAGAGCGAGATAGCCATCTAGGTACTAACTACGGACCCGTAGGTTTATGGTAGACTAATCACACATCACCCTGGCAGCATGAAGGTTGATGTAAAGGCCCTCCATGATCGATCCCCCCTTCGGGGGGGGGGCACCAGAATAGGGCTACAGATGGGCACATGGCAGAACAGAGACATGTAGTGGCAGAAAAAGTGTTTCGGGAGGCTCTCTAGGGTTTACAGGATATATTGGAATTTTTAGGCCAGAGAGGGGCGTCGAGAGACACCAGGGGGAGCCAGCACACAACAGGGCATGACCATCCCCTAGCGCACCCTGATGTGTGTTGGCTCTCTTGTGTGGCGTCCGGCCTTCTCCCTAAGCTTCCATGTCTTCTTTTGGTTGATCAAAAATCATAAAAAAAGTTTCATCGCAATTGGACTTCATTTGGTACTGTAACCTTAATAGCAAAAAACACAGAAGATAGCAACTTGCACTTGGCACTGGGTTAATAGGTTAGTGCTCAAAATAATGAATTGGCAAATAAATGCATAAAAATTATCCTTAAATGATAATATTATAGCATGGAGCAATCAAAAAGTATAGATACGTTGAAGACGTATCGGCATCCCCAAGCTTAATCCATGCTCGTCCTCGAGTAGGTAAATGGAAAAACATAATTTTTGATGTGACATGCTATGCAACATGTAATCTGTTGCATGTATGATCATTGAGAAATGGTGAATTAATAAACATCAACATGGTAATATTCATAAACATACGTAACATAATCAACAAGTTTCAAAATATACGATTATTAAAGAATGTTCACCCCCTATTCATTTTATCATATTAGCATGGCATGACTCCGTCTTCACCACATAAATACAAATGTCAAGCACCATAGTGTTAAGTAAGGCAATTGGATCATACTTTTTAACGCGCTTCAGCTTTTTATTACTCACGTGATACTTGAGAGTGAACCATGGATATATCATAAAAGTGGAATTGGATATGGTGGTAGGTTTGAAAGGGGTAAAAGTCGAGAAGAAGGTATTACATCAACTAGGCATATCAACGGCCTATGGTAATGGCCATCAATAGATATGAATGCAAGGAGTGTTGGGGAACGTCGCATGGGAAACAAAAAAATTCCTACACACACGCAAACCTATCCATGGTGATGAGCATCTATGAGAGGGAGAGTGGATCTAGGTACCCTTGTAGATCGCTAAGCGGGAAGCGTTAAGAAACGCGGTTGGTGTAGTCGAACTTCTTCGCGATCCAAATCGCCGAGCGTCCCGCGATCCAATCACGAACCATCCCGCGAACACATCATGATCCGTCCCGCGAACTCATCACGATCCGTCTCACGATCTTGATCACGATCTGTCCCGCGGACTCATCACGATCCATTCCGTGATCACATCACGAACCGTCTTGCAATCTCGATCACGGTCCTTCCGATCTAGCGCCGAACAGACGGCACCTCCGCGTTCAGCACACGTGCAGCTTGATGACGATCTCCACCGTCTCAATCCAGCGAGAGGAGTTGGAGAGGAGAGAGAGTTCACCGGCAGCGTGACGGTAATCCGGTGATGGTGGTGGAGCAATTCCGACAGGGCTTCGCCTAAGCGCTGCAGAAAACCGATCTAGAGGAGAAACTATGCACCGGTGTAACGGGTAGCATGTGGCCGGAAATTCTGTCCAAAAACCACCCAATCCACTAGTATATATAGGAGTAGAGCAGACGAGAGGCAGCCAAGGCCTTTGGGTCGGCCGAAATAGGAGGTGGGAAGCAATCCTACTTCACCTCCAATCCTAGTTGGAGTAGGATTGCCTCCTATTGGCTGATTTTCCACTTTTTGCTTTAGGACTTTCTCTCCTGCGCCATGGGCCTTTGTGGCTGTTTTACCAGCACACTAAGGGCTGGTTATTATTCTCCCACATCCCATGGACCTCTTGGGGTCGAAATACCCCTCCGGAGGCCTCCCGGTACACTATCGGCACTCCCGGTACACTACCAGCACTCCCGGTACACTACCGATGAGCCCGAAACTTTTCCTGAAACCAAACTAGGAATTCCTATATATGAATATTTACCTCCGGACCATTCCGGAGCTCCTCGTGACATCCGGGATCTCATCCGGGACTCCGAACAAACTTCGGTCACCACCATACATAACTCTACACTACCGAAACGTCACTGAACCTTAAGTGTGCAGACCCTGCAGGTTCGAGAAATATGTAGACATGACCGAGACACCTCTACGATCAATAACCAATGGCGGGACCTGGACGTCCACATTGGTTCCTACATATTCTACGAAGATCTTTATCGGTCGAACCTCTATGTCAAGGATTCAGTTAATCCCGTATAACGTTCCCTTTGTTCTTCGGTATGTTACTTGCCCGAGATTCGATCGTCGGTATCTCCATACCTAGTTCAACCTCGTTACCGTCAAGTCTCTTTACTCATTCCGTAATACAAGATCCCGCAACGAACAATTAGTCACATTGCTTGCAAGGCTTATTGTGATGTTGCATTACCGAGTGGGCCCCGAGATACCTCTCCGTCACACGGAGTAACAAATCCCAGTCTCGATCCATGCCAACTCAACAGACACCATCGGAGATACCTGTAGAGCACCTTTATAGTCACCCAGTTACGTTGCGACGTTTGATACACACAAGGCACTCCTCCGATATCTGTGAGTTGCATGATCTCATGGTCATAGGAACACATACTTGACATGCGGAAAACAGTAGCAATAAACTGACACGATCATATGCTACGTTTGCAGTTTGGGTCTTTTCCATCACATCATTCTCCTAATGATGTGACGCTGTTATCAAATGACATCTCATGTCCATGGCTAGGAAACCTTAACCATCTTTTGATCAACGAGCTAGTCTATTAGAGGCATACTAGGGACATGGTTTTGTCTATGTATCCACACATGCATCTAAGTCTCCGATCAATACAATTATAGCATGGATAATAAACGATTATCATGAACAAGGAAATATGATAATAACTAATTTATTATTGCCTCTAGGGCATATTTCCAACAGTCTCCCACTTGCACTAGAGTCAATAATCTAGTTCACATCACCATGTGATTCGCATTGTTATGAATCTAACACCCAACGAGTTCTGGGGCTCGATCATGCTTTGCATGTGAGAGAGGTCTTATAGTCAATGGGTCTGTAACATTCAGATCCGTGTGCACTTTGCAAATACCTATGTCAAACTGTAAACACTGCTACCACACTCTGCTCGGTACTATTGCAAATGGCTGCTCCACTATACGTATCCAGATTACTACTACGAGTCATCCGGATTAGTGTTAAAGCTTGTATCGACGTAACTCCTTACGACGAACTCTTTATCACCTCCATAATCGAGAAACATCTCCTCAGTCTCTTAGTTACTGAGGATAATCTTGACCGCTGTCCAGTGATCCACTCTTGGTTCACTCTTGTACCCCCTGATGGACTCATGGCAAGGCACACACAGGTGCGGTACACAGCATGGCATAATATAGAGCCTATGGCTAAGGCATAGGGGGCGACGTTCGTCCTTTCTCTTTCTTCTGCCGTTGTCGAGCTTTGAGTCTCACTCAACTTTCACACCTTACAAATCAGGCGAGAACTCTTTCTCTGACTGATCCATTTTGAACTCTTTCAAAATCTTGTCAAGGTATGCACTCATTGAAAGTCTCATCGAGCATCTTGATCTATCTCCATAGATTTTGATGCTCAACAATTAGGTAGCTTCATCCAGGTCTTCCTTTGAAAATCACTTTCCAAATGACCGTCTTATGCTTTCCAGAAACTCTATATTATTTCTGATCAACAATATGTCATCCACATATACTTATCAGAAATTCTATAGTGCTCCCACTCACTTTATTGCAAATACAAGTTTCTCGTAAACTTTGTATAAACATCAAAACTTTGATCACCTCATCAAAGCGTATATTCCAACTCCGAGATGCTTGCTTCAGTCCATGGAAGGATCACCGAAGCTTGCACACCTTTTAGCATCCTTAGGCCTGACAAAACCTTCTGGTTGTATCACATACAACCTTTCCTCAAGTAAACCGTTAAGGAAACGATGTTTTGACATCCATCTGCCAGATTTCATAATTGAAAACACAGCAACTGCTAACATAATTCCAACAGACTTTAGCACCACTACGAGTGAGAAAGTCTCATCGTAGTCAACTCCTTGAACTTTTCACAAACATCTTTGCAACAAGTCGAGCTTTACAAATAGTGACATTCGCCATCAGTGTCTGTCTTCATTTTAAAGATCCATTTGTACTCAACGACCTGCCGTCCAACGAGCAAGTCTAGCAAAGTCTACACTTGGTTTTCATACATGGATCCTATCTCGGATTTCATGGCCTCCAAGCATTTGTCGGAATCCGGGCCCATCATCGCTTCTCCATAGCTCGTAGGTTCATCGTTTGTCCAACAACATGACCTCCAAGACAGGGTTGTCGTACCGCTTAGGAGCAGTACACATCCTTGTCGACCTACGAAGTTCGATAGTAACTTGATCCTGAAGCTTCATGATCATCATCATTAACTTCCTCTTCAACTAACGTAGGCTTCATAGAAACAACATCCTGCGCTGCGCTACTCTCTGGTTGAACAAAGTTTAAACAACCTCATCAAGTTCTATCTTCCTCCCACTTAATTCTTTCGAGAGAAACTTTTCCTCGAGAAAGGATCCGTTTTAGTAACAAACACTTTGCACTTGGATCTGAGATAGAAGGTTCACCCAACTGATCTTAGGGTATTCTATGAAGATGCATTTGTCCGCCTTGGGTTCGACCACATTAGGTGAAAACATTTTCCACACAAGTGTCGCAGCCCCAAGTATTAAGAAATGACAGCTTAGGTTTCTATCAAACCATAATTCACATGGTGTCATCTCAACGGATTTAGATGGTGCCCTATTTAAAGTGAATGTAGTTGTCTCTAATGCATAACCCCAAAATTATAGTGGTAAAACGACAAGAGACATCATAGCACGCACCATGTCCAATAGAGCATAACTATGATGTTCGGACACACCATCACACTATGGTGTTCCAGGTGGCATTTAGTTGTGAAACAACTTTCACATTGTCTTAAGTTGTATGCCAAACTCGTGACTCAGATATTCACCTACATGATCATATCGCAGTCATTTTTATCTTCTTGTCACGATGATCTTTAAACTTCACTCTGAATTTGCTTGAACCTTTCAAACGATTCAGACTTGTGTTTCATTAAGTAAATATACACTATATCTACTCAAATCATCAGTGAAGGTAAGAAAATAACGATATCCACTGCACGCTACAAGACTCACTAGATTGCATACATCAACATGTATCATTTCCAATGAATCACTTGCCCGCTCCATCCAACGGGGTCCTTTAGTCATCTTGCCCAAGAGGCATGGTTCGCATGTCTCAACCGATTCGAAATCGAATGAGTCCAAATATCCATCACCATGGAGTTTCTTCATGCGCTTTATACCAATATGACATTTTGCGGCAGTGCCACAAGTATGTGGTACTATCATTATTTAACTTTGTATCTTTTGACATCAATGTTATGAACATGTGTATTACTACGATCAAGATTTCGACAAACCATTCTCACTGGGTGCATGGCCATTGAAGGTATTATTCATGTAAACAGAATAACTATTATTCTTTGACTTAAATGAATAACCGTATTGCAACAAACATGATCTAATCATGTTCATGCTCAACGCAAAACACCAAATAACATTTATTTAGGTTCGTCACTAATCCTGAAGGTAGAGAGAGCGTGCGATGTTGATCACATCAACCTTGGAAACATTTCCAACACACATCGTCACCTCACCCTTAGCTAGTTCTCTGTTTATTCCGTAGCTTTTATTTCGAATTACTAACATTTAGCAACTGAACCGGTATCCAATACCCAGGTGCTACTAGGAGTACTAGCAAGGTACACATCAATAACTCGTATATCAAATATACTTCTGTCGATGTTGCCAGCCTTCTTATCTACCAAGTATCTAGGGTTGTTCCCCTTCAGCGACCTCTCACCTCATAATAGAAGCACTTAGTCTCGGGTTTGAGTTCAACTTTGGGTTGCTTCACTGGAGCAGCAACTGACTTGCTATCCATGAAGTTTCCCTCCTTGCTCTTGCCCTTTTCGAAACTAGTGGTTTGATTAACCATCAACACTTGACGCTCCTTCTTGATTTCTACCTTCGCGGTGTCAAACATCGCGAACAGCTCAGGGATCAATACTTATATCCCTGGTGTATTATAGTTCATCACTAAGTTCTAGTAGCTTTAGTGACAGTGACTTGGAGAACTATATCAATCACTATCTTATCTGGAAGATCAACTCCCACTTGATTCAAGCGATTCTAGTACCCAGACAATCTGAGTACATGCTCAATGATTGAGCTATTCTCCTTCATCTTACAGGCAAAGAATCTTGTTGGAGATCTCATATCTCGCAACACAGGCACGAGCCTGAGATCACAATCTCTGCTCCTAGAACATCTCATATGTTCCGTGACGTTCAAAACATTTTGGAGCCTCAATTCTAAGTCGTAATGCATGACGCACTAAACTATCAAGTAGTCATCAAAACATGCCTGTTAGATGTTCACAACATCTATAGACGACGCTAGAGGGGGGGTGCACCGAGCGGTGCATTAAGGACATAAGCCTTCTGTGCAGCAATGAGGACAATCCTCAGATCACGGACCCAGTCCGCAATATTGCTACCAACATCTTTCAACTCTATTTATCTAGGAACATATAAAAATTTAAGGGAGCTACAGCGCGAGCTAGTAATCTACAACATAATTTGCAAAGACACTTTGACTATGTTCATGATAATGAGTTCAATTAATCATACTACTTAAGAACTCCCACTCAAATTGACATCCCTCCGATCATTCGAGTGATACATGATCCAAATTCACCAACTCAAGTCCGATCATCACGTGAGTTGAGGTGGCTGCAATGGTGAACATCATTATGTTGATCATATCTACTATATGACTCATGTTCGACCTTTTGGTCTCTCGTGTTCCGAGGCCATGTCTGTACATGCTAGGCTCGTCAAGTTTAACCCGAGTGTTCTACGCGTGCAAATCTGGCTTGCACCCGTTGTATGTGAACGTAGAGTCTATCACACCCGATCATCATGTGGTGTCTCAACACGACGAACTTTCGCAACGGTGCACACTTGGGGAGAACACAGTTCATCTTGAAATTCAAGTGAGGGATCACCGTATAATGCTACCGCCGTACTAAGCAAAACAAGGTGCATAAAAGGATTAACATCTCATGCAATTCATAAGTGACATGGTATGGCCATGAACTTGTGTTTAAGATCTCCATCTTCAAAACACCGGCATGATCTCCATCGTCACCAGCACAACACCATGATCTCCATCATCTTGATCTCCATCAATGTGTTACCATTGGGGTTGTGGTGCCAGCCCTGCTTCTACTTCTATTGCTACCGCTTAGCGATAAAGTAAAGCATTACATAGCGCTTAATGATTGACACGCAGGTCATACAATAATTAAAGACAACCCTATGGCTCCTGCCGGTTGCCGTACTCAACGACATGCAAGTCGTGAAATTCTATGCATCACATGATCATCTCATACATCACATATATCTCATCATGTAATTGGCCATATCACATCACAACATACCCTGCAAAAACAAGTTAGACTTCCTCTAATTGTTGTTGCATGTTTTACATGGCTTCTACGGGTATCTAGCAAGAACGATTCTCACCTACGCATAAACCACAACGGTGATACATAGATTGCTTTTCAACCTTCTCAAGGACCGCCTTTGTCGGTTCCGATCCAACTAAAGTGAGAGAAACTGTCACCCGCAAGCCATCTAAGCAACAAGTTGCGTCGAGGGAACCGGTCTCTCGTAAGCGTACGAGTAATGTTGGTCCGGGCTGCTTCATCTCACAATCCCGCTGAACCAAAATCCGACCAAGGGAGGAAGCAATCTAAGCATCAACGCCCACAAACCTTTTGTGTTCTACTCGAGATCTCATCGAACCATCAACCTAGCTCATGATGCCACTGTTGGGGAACGTCGCATGGGAAACAAAAAAATTCCTACGCACACGCAAACCTATCCATGGTGATGAGCATCTATGAGAGGGAGAGTGGATCTACGTACCCTTGTAGATCGCTAAGCGGGAAGCGTAAAGAAACTCGGTTGGTCTAGTCGAACTTCTTCGCGATCCAAATCGCCGAGCGTCCCGTGATCCAATCACGAACCGTCCTGCGAACACATCATGATCCGTCCCACGAACTCATCACGATCCGTCTCACGATCTGTCCTGCGAACTCATCACGATCCGTTCCGTGATCACATCACGAACTGTCTTGCGATCTCGATCACGGTCCTTCCGATCTAGCGCCGAACGGACGGCACCTCCGCGTTCAGCACACGTGCAGCTTGATGACGATCTCCACCGTCTCGATCCAGCGAGAGGAGGTGGAGAGGAGAGAGAGTTCACCGGCAGCGTGACGACACTCCGGTGATGGTGGTGGAGCAATTCTGGCAGGGCTTCGCCTAAGCGCTGCAGAAAACCGATCTAGAGGAGAAACTATGCACCGGTGTAACGGGTAGCACGTGGCCAGAAATTCTGTCCAAAAACCACCCAGTCCACTAGTATATATAGTAGGAGAGGAGAGGATAGGCAGCCAAGGCCTTTGGCTCGGCCGAAATAGGAGGTGGGAAGCAATCCTACTTCACCTCCAATCCTAGTTGGAGTAGGATTGCCTCCTATTGGCTGATTTTCCACTTTTTGCTTTAGGACTTTCTCTCCTGCGCCATGGGCCTTTGTGGCTGTTTTACCAGCACACTAAGGGCTGGTTATTATTCTCCCACATCCCATGGACCTCTTGGGGTCGAAATACCCCTCCCGGAGGCCTCCCGGTACACTACCGACACTCCCGGTACACTACCGATGAGCCCGAGACTTTTCTGGAAACCAAACTGGGACTTCCTATATATGAATCTTTACCTCCGGACCATTCCGGAGCTCCTTGTGACGTCCGGGATCTCATCCGGGACTCCAAAAAAACTTCGGTCACCACCATACATAACTCTACACTACCGAAACGTCACCGAACCTTAAGTGTGCAGACCCTGCGGGTTCGAGAACTATGTAGACATGACCGAGACACCTCTACGGTCAATAACCAATGGCGGGACCTAGACGTCCACATTGGTTCCTACATATTCTACGAAGATCTTTATCGGTCGAACCTCTATGTCAAGGATTCAGTTAATACCGTATAACGTTCCCTTTGTTCTTTGGTATGTTACTTGCCCGAGATTCGATCGTCGGTATCTCCATACCTAGTTCAACCTCGTTACCGGCAAGTCTCTTTACTCGTTCCGTAATACAAGATCCCGCAACTAACAATTAGTCACATTGCTTGCAAGGCTTATTGTGATGTTGCATTATCGAGTGGGCCCCGAGATACCTCTCCGTCACACGGAGTAACAAATCCCAGTCTCGATCCATGCCAACTCAACAGACACCATCGGAGATACCTGTAGAGCACCTTTATAGTCACCCAGTTACGTTGCGACGTTTGATACACACAAGGCACTCCTCCGATATCTGTGAGTTGCATGATCTCATGGTCATAGGAACACATACTTGACATGCGGAAAACAGTAGCAATAAACTGACACGATCATATGCTATGTTTGTAGTTTGGGTCTTGTCCATCACATCATTCTCCTAATGATGTGACCCCGTTATCAAATGACATCTCATGTCCATGGCTAGGAAACCTTAACCATCTTTTGATCAACGAGCTAGTCTATTAGAGGCATACTAGGGACATGGTTTTGTCTATGTATCCACACATGCATCTATGTCTCCGATCAATACAATTATAGCATGGATAATAAACGATTATCATGAACAAGGAAATATGATAATAAATAATTTATTATTGCCTCTAGGGCATATTTCCAACAAGGAGTAGGGATTGCCATGCAACGGATGCACTATAGATATAAGTGTATGAAATCTCAACTGAAGCTAAGTGGGTGGCATCTAACTTGCTTGCTCATTAAGACCTCGGGAATTTGAGGAAGATCATCATCGGAATATACAAGCCAAGTTCTATAATGAAAAATTCCCACTAGCATATGAAAGTGCACAAATCAAGAGACTCTCTATATGAAGAACATGGTGCCACTTTATGGCACAACTATGGAAAAGGATGTGGTAGCACTGTCCCTTCTCTCTTTTCTCTCATTTATTTTTTCTTTTATTTTTCTCCTTTTTTCTTTCTTTCTCGCACTTTTTTTTTATTTTTTTTCGGAGTCTCATCCTGACTTGTGGGGGAGTCATTTTCTCCATCATCCTTTCCTCAATGAGATAGTGCCCTAATAATGATAATCATCACACTTTCATTTACTTACAACTCGATATAAAAAACTGATAAGAGAATAGTATGACTCTATATGAATGCCTCTGACAGTGTACCAGGATGTGCAACAATCAAGCGTAACTTGTATCAAAAAATGATGAATGGTAGCTTTTCCCCAAATATTATGTCAGCTTATGTGATCATGCAAAGCAATATGACAATGAAAGTACTAGTCATATGATATAACGGTGGAAGTTGCATGGCAATATATATTGGAATGGCTATGGAAATGCCATGATAGGTAGGTATGGTGGCTGTTTTGAGGAAGATATAAGGTGGTTTATGTGCAATAGAGTGTTTGATGTCATGGGGTTTGGATGCACCAGCTAAGGTTGCATCGATCCTCGAGGGGAGAATGGGCAATGCACGGTATCGAAGAGGCTAGAAAATATGAGGTGGTGAGAGTGCGAATATCCATGTATTCACATTAGTCATAAAGAATGCACATACTTATTGCAAGATTTTATTAACTTTCTCGAAGCAAAATACCACTCGCATGCCCCTAGGGAGGAGGTTGGGAGGAGTTAACCATCACGCGCCTCCGACTAAAACAACACGAGGATTTGAACAAGGAATTAGAATGCTCACACATCATCACAATGCCATAAAAATAGATGAACAACAAGTTAAAACCCCTATAATTCACAATATTCTTACTAATTAATAATCATGCACTCATGACCATTCACATTACCACATTAATACCATTAACTCAAAATTTCTCATTTATGTGCTACATGAAAGTTTTGATTATGTACTCCTTGAATACGTATTATTTTTGGATTAGTCTTATAACACATACAAATTACCGTCACTGTCTACTAAATATCAAACAAATATAAGGGAAGAATGAGAGTAAAATTATTTCTTTAAAATCTACACACCACCGTGCTCTAAAAGATAGAAGTGAAGTACTAGAGGAACTACTTAGCTCAAAAGATATAAGTGAAGCACAACGAGTATTCTAATAAGTCATTGTAATCTTGTGTCTCTATCAAGTAGGTGTGTCCGGCAAACAATAATTGTGGAGAACTAAAAAATCAAACTAAAGCAAACGATGCTCCAAGCAAAACTCATATCATGTGATGAATAAGAATATACCTCCAAGTGAAATACCAATGGATTGAGGCAAAATAGGGGATGCCTTCCTAGGCATCCCCAAGCTTAGACGCTTGAGTCTTACTAGAATTTGACTTTGGGTGTTGTGGGCATCCTCAAGCTTAGGCTCTTGCCGCTCCTTATTCCTTCATCCTTAGTGATAGCACTCAAAACTTGAAAACCTCAGCAAAAAAACTCAACAGAAACCTTCATGAGATCCATTAGTATAATAAGCATATCAAATAATTTAGGTATTGTTATAAATTGATTCTTATTTTATTATTGCATAAGGTATGGCTTATACCCCCCGATACCGTCCATAGCATCATCAAAACAAGCAAACTATGCAAGCGAAAACAGAATTTGTCTAAAACAGAAAGGTCTATAATTATCTGTAAATATACCATACTTCTGTACCTCAAAAATTCTGAAAAAACAGGAAAACAATTATAGAAATACTGTAAAAAATTCAGATCAAAAAGACATTCTAGTAAACTCAGAGAAATTCTACACTAGACGCTAAAGTTTATGTTTTTGCAACGTATCAATTCTACTCATCATGCAAGTCATCCCAAAGGCTTTACTTGGCACAAACACTAATTTAAACATAAAATGGAATCATTATAGTAGCAATAATCATGTTATAAAAAACATATAGAAAGTAAAAGCAAGAAAATAAGATAACTATTGGTTTGCCTCCCAACTAGCGATATTGTTTTACGCCCCTAGCTAGGCATAAGGCATATGATCAAGTGTTTTCATCCTTCTTATCAAGCTCCTCAGTAACAAAAGCATGCTTAGGAAAAATATGAGGCTTGAAAATAGGCTCTATTAGAAACTTTATAAAATTGCGATGCACACTAATCATTTTTAGATCGTCGTTTCATTTGGTAGGAGTGATACTAACATTCTTGGGGACATATATAAACTTGGGATTTTTCTTTTGAGAGGTACTAGCATTAGTTTTTGAAGGAGTGAAAGCAGGACCCACTTTATCAATGACCCCCTCCAATTTATCAATTCTAATACAACCTTGCTCTACCCTCTCATTAATAGTTGTATCTTTATCCTTCAATATTTTCAAACTAACCCCTACCTTTTATCCAAACTAAGTGATATGATTACGAATCTTTTTATCCGACTCCTCAGTTTGTTCTTTCGTAGCAATTTTATTTTCAATAACATCACGCCTTTGCATAACATGTTCCAAGATCAAAATAGTTTCGTTAATGATAATAGGTGATGACCCAACTAAATTTGCCATGGCTTTGAAAGCATCCGAAGTGTGACTCATTAATAAATTACCATTGGTAATAGTATCAAGTACAAATCTATACCATGTAGTAATACCCACATAGAAATTACAAAGCAAGATGTTGTGTGATTGCTTATGAGTTGATTTATTTTGAGCAATGCAAATCCTATGCCAAGCATCTTTTAAACTTTCTCTTCTCCTTTGTTTAAAATTAAGCACCTCATTATCAGGAGTAAAGGGAACAAAGGAAGAACTAGCCATAGTATCAAGCAAAGAAGTATACTACAAAATATAAATATTTTGTATTTTTGATTTTTATAAAGCAAGAAAAATATAACAGAAAATAAAAGGTAGAACAAGTGCATGATAATATGTGTGAAGGTACTTGATAGTAGGTTGGTGATACTCCCTGACAACGGCGCTAGAAATCCTTCCTGATACTTGTGATCTGTGTTGGATTTTTCGCGAAGAGGAGTGAGTGATTCTGTTGGAAATATGCCCTAGAGGCAATATAAATTGGTTATTATCATATTTAATTGCTCATGATAATCGTTTATTATCCATGCTACAATTGTATTGATCGGAAACTTAAATACATGTATGGATATATAAACAACACCGTGTCCATAGTGAGCCTCTACTAGACTAGCTCATTGATCAAAGATGGTCAAGGTTTCCTGACCATATACATGAGTTGTCATTTGATAACAGGATGACATCATTAGGAGAATGATGTGATGCACAAGACCAAAACAGTAGGCATAGCATTTGGTAGTATCACTCAGTTTATTGCTATTGTTTTCTTCATGTCAATTATCTGTTCTTAAGACCATGAGATCATGCAACTCTGTCACATCGAATGAATGCCTTGTGTGTACAAAACATCACTTCGTAACTGGGTGATCATAAAGATGCTCTATATGAATCTTTGAGGGTGTCTATTGAGTTGGCATGGATCGAGATTGGGATTTGTCACTCTGTTTGATAGAGAGGTATCTCTGGGCCCTCTCAGTAATACAACATCACAAGAATCTTACGAGAAATGTGACTAAGGATTTACTCATGGGATCTTGTATTATGTAACGAGTAAAGAGACTTGTCGGCAACAATATTGAACTAGGTATGGAGATACCGACGATCGAATCTCGGGCAAGTGACATAACGATGGACAAAGGGAACTACATACGGGATTGATTGAATCCTTGACATCGTAGTTCCACTGATAAAGATCTTCGTGGCATATCTAGGAACCAATATGGGCATCCAGGTCCCGCTATTGGTTATCTACCAGAGTGGTGTCTCAGTCATGTCTACACGATTCTCGAACCCGTAGGGTCTGCACGCTTAACGTTCGCTGACGATATGTTATTATTGAGTTATGAATGTTGGTGAACGAAAGTTGTTCAGAGTCCTAGATGAGATCTTAGACATGATGAGGAGTTCCGAAATGGTTCTAAGGCAAAGAATTATATATGGGAAGTTCCGTTTTGGTCACCGAAAAGGATTCGGGCATCACCGGTAGTGTATCGGGAGTGTGGGAAGGGTTCCCGGGGTCCACCGGAAGTGGTACACCCGTCCCAGGCAGGCACATGGGCTAAGAGGGGTACACACCAGCCCCTGGTAGGTTGGGCGCCCCTCTCCACCTTTTCCCATGCGGCTAGGGCCGATGGAGGGCAAACCCTTGGGGGCGCCACCCTAACTTGGGGGCCAAGCCACCCCCTGTCGCCCTCCCTTGGATGGAGCCCTAAGGCCAGAGCACCTCTCCCCCTGCCCCTATATATATGAGAGGAGAGGGAGGGCAGCCACACCTCAAGTCTTGGTGTATCCCACCCTCTCTACCTAGATCATTTTCTCCTCAGATTGCATCACGACAGCGCTTGGTGAAGCCCTGCCGAGATTGCTCCACCACCACCGCCACCATGTTGTTGTGCTGCCAGAGAAATCATATACTACTCCTCCCTCACTTGCTAGATCGATGAGGTGGAGACTTCATCGAGCTGTAGGTGTGCTGGACTCGGAGGTGCCATCCATTCAGCGCTAGATCGGGACGGATCACGATTGGATCGTGAAGACGTACGACTACATCAACCGCTTTTTTCCAAACGCTTCCGCTTAGATATTTACAAGGGTATGTAGATGCACTCCGCCTCTTGTAGATATACATCTTCATGGATAAATATTGTGCGTGCGTAGGAAATTCTTTGTTTCCCATGCAACGTTCCCCAATAGTGGCATCATTATATAGATGCGTAGATGATATGCATGAGTAGAACACAAAGTGTTTGTGGGCGTTGATGTTCAGATTGCTTACCTCCTTGGTCTTATTTTGATTTAGTGGTATTTTGGGATGAAGCAGCTCAGACTAACCTTACTTGTCTTTGCACAAGAGACCAGTTTCACTGACTTACATGCAACTTGTTTGCATAAAGGTGGCTGGCGGGTGTCTATCTCTCTCACTTTAGTTGAATTGCATTCACTGAAGGCGGTCCTTGTAGAACGTTAAAAGGCAACTTGAATATTACCATTGTGGTTTTGCATAGGTAAGAATGGTTCTTACTAGTTTCCCATAGCAACCACGTAAAACTTGCAACAACAAAGTAGAGGTTGTCTAACTTGTTTTTGTAGGGCATGTTGTGATGTGATATGGCCAAGAGGTGATTTGATATATGTGATGTAAGAGATGATCATGTTTTGTATAGTTATTACGACTTGCATGTTGATGAGTACGATAACCGATGCTACCTCTTGAGCTTGCGTTGGTTTTCCCTTGAAGAGGAAACGGTGATGTAGCAAAGTAGATAAGTATTTCCCTCGGTTGTTGAGAACCAAAGTATCAATCTAGTACCAGGAACAAGCAAGTCCCCAATGGATGTACCTACACAAATAATCAAACTCTTTCACCCAACACTATAAAGGGGTTGTCAATCCCTTCACGGTTATTTGCAAGGATTAGATCTGATACAGATAGATGTAAACGAGAACGGCAAGTAAAAGGTAAATAAATTGCAGCAAAATATATATGGTATTTTTGGTTTATAGATCTGAAAGTATATTATGGAAAGTAGACCCAGGGGCCATAGGTTTCACTAGAGGCTTCTCTCTCGAAGGAAAATATCACGGTGGGTAAACAAATTAATGTCAAGCAATTGATAGAAAAGCAAATAATCATGTACTTATCCAAGGCAACGATCAGACATATAGGCATCATGTCTGTATCAAGTAGACCGAAATGATTCTGCATCTACTACTATTACTCCACACATCGACCGACTCCTGCCTGCAACTAGAGTATTAAGTTCATGAAGAACAGAGTAACGCATTAAGAAAGATGACATGATGTAGAGGAATAAACTCAAGCAATAGGATGAAAACCCCATCTTGTTACCCTTGATGGCAACAATACAATACGTGCCTCGCTACCCCTACTATGTCACTGGGTGAGGACACCGCAAGATTGAACCCAAAACCAAGCACTTCTCCCATTGCAAGAATTACCAATCTAGTTGGACAAACCAAACCAATAACTCGAACAGACTTACAAGGATATGAAATCATGCATATAAAAATTCAGAGAAGATTGAAATAAGATTCATGGATAATCTAAACATAAACTCACGATTCAACGGATCTTGACAAACACACCACAAAAGAAGATTACATCGAATAGATCCCCATGACGATCATGGAGAACATGGTATTGAAGAGCAAAGAGAGAGAAGAAGCCATCTATCTACTAGCTATGGACCCGTAGGTCTGTGGTGGACTACTCACACATCATCGGAGGGGCAATGGAGTTGATGTAGATGCACTCCGTGATCGAAACCCCCTCCGGCAGATTACTGGAAAAGGCTCCAAGATTGGATCTCTCGGGAGCGAAGGCTTCTGGAAGAGGAAAAGTATTTGCGTGGCTCCCTTCGATGTTGGGGGGATATTTGGGAATTTATAGGCTAATGATTAGGGTTAGGAGACTTGCCGGGAGACGGCAAGCCTGCTAGGCGCGGCCAGGGGGCTCATGCCTATCAGGCTTGTGACTCCCTGGCAGGTTTCCTATCGTGCACTCCAAGCCTGGTTGATTTGTTTGCTTCTAGAAAAATTCCTCCCGAAGGTTTTATTCCGTTTGGAATCCGTTTAATATTCCATATTTGCAAAACTCAAAAACAAGGAAAAACATAATCTGGCACTAGGCTCTAGATTAATAAGTTAGTCCCAAAAATAATATAAAATAGCATATTAATGCATATAAAACATCCAAAACAGATAATATAATAGCATGCCATCATCAAAAATTACAGATACGTTGGAGACGTATCGGCATCCCCAAGGTTAATTCCTGCTCGGCCTCGAGTAGGTAAATGATAAAAACATATTTTTTTATGTGAAGTGTTCCCTAACATATTTATCCATGTAATATTATCTATTGTGGCATGAATATTCAGATTCGTAAGACTCAAAACAAAAGCTTAATATTGATATAAAAACAATAACGTTTCAAGCATACTAGCAAAGCAATTGTATCTCTTCAAAATATAATAGCAAAAGAAAGTTATCCCTACAATATCATATGGTCTGGCTATGCTCCATCTTCAACACACAAAGTATTTATATCATGCACAACCCAGATGAGAAGTCAATCAATTGTTTTCACACCTTTATTTTCTCAAACTTTTTCAACTCTCATGCAATACATGAGCGTGAGCCATGGATATAGCACGAGTATATGAAAGTGAGAAAATAGGAGACTCTCTAGCATGAAGATCATGGTGCTGCTTTGAAGAAAAAGTGTGGAAAAAGATAGTAGAAATGACCCTTATTTTTTATTTGGTCTTTGTTGGCCTTATTTTTTTCATAAAGTCGAGAATCTCATCCCTACTTGTGAGGGAATCATAGCTTCCATCATCCTTTCCTCACATGGAACATGCTCTAATAATGATAATCATCACACTTTTATTTACATACAACTCAAAAGAAAATTACAACTCGATACCTATGACAAAATACGACTCTATATGCAATATGGGAGTGATGGTGCATGTCATAAAAGGAAACGGTGGAAGTTGCATGGCAATATATCTCGGAATGGCTATGGAAATGTCGTAATAGGTAGGTATGGTGACGTTTTGAGGAAAGATATATGGTGGCTGTTTTGAGGAAGGTATATGGTGGCTGTTTTGAGGAAGGTGTTTGTTGTACCGGCGAAAGTTGCGCGACACTAGAGAGGCTAGCAAAGGTGGAAGGTTGAGAGTGCGTATAATCCATGGACTCAACATAATTCATAAAGAACTCACATACTTATTGCAAAATTCTATTATTCATCGAAGCAAAGTATTAAATGCATGCTCCTAGGGGACAGGTTGGTATGAGGTAACCATCGCGCTCTCCCGACCCTCACACAAAGGTCGACAATCTATAAAAAAGTCATGCTCCGACTTCCTTACATAATGGTTCACCATACGTGCATGCTACGGTAATCACAAACCTTTACACAAGTATTTTTACCAAATCACAATTACTTCCTAACATGCTCTTAACATTACCATCTTTATATCTCAAAACTTTATGCAAGGAATCAAACTTCTCATAAATACTCAATACACTTAATATGGAAGTTTTTATTATATCCCTCTTGGATGCCTATCATATTAGGACTAAATTCATAACCTAGACCAATTACCATGCTGTTTAGATACTCTAAAAATAATATAAGTGAGGTACGAGAGTTCAATTATTTCTACAAAATGCAAACACCACCGTGCTCTAGAAAATATAAGTGAAGCACATAGAGCAAAATTGCCTAACTCAAAAGATATAAGTGACGCACATAGATCATTTTAACAAATTCACGATTCAGCGTGTCTCTCTCAAAATATGTGTGCAACAAGTATGATTGTGGCAAACTAACAATAAAAGACTCATATCATACAAGACACTCCAAGCAAAACACATATCATG
This sequence comes from Hordeum marinum, assembly GCA_022496015.1. Classification (NCBI taxonomy): domain Eukaryota; kingdom Viridiplantae; phylum Streptophyta; class Magnoliopsida; order Poales; family Poaceae; genus Hordeum; species Hordeum marinum. The sequence continues at coordinate 258,558,801 of CM039674.1, read as the reverse complement.
TGGTGAATAAAAATATAGCCTCAAGTAAATTTACTGATGGATTGAAGACGAAAGAGGGGATGCCTTCCGGGGCATACCCAAGTTTAGGATTTTTGGCATCCATAAATATGACTTGGGGTGCCTTGGGCATCCCCAATCTTAGGATCTTGCCACTCCTTATTTCATAGTCCATCAAATCTTTACCCAAAACTTGAAAACTTCACAACACAAAAGTTAACAGAAACTCGTGAGATCCGTTAGTATAAGAATATAAATCACCACTTTAGGTACTGTTGTGAACTAATTATTTATTTATATTGGTGTTATACATACTCTATTATAACTTATCCATGGTTCACCCCATGATACAACCCATAAATTCATCAAAATAGGCAAACAACTCAAAGAAAACACAATCTTTCAAAAACAGAACAGTCTGTAGCAATCTGGAAACTTCGTATACTTATGTAAATCACACAATTATGAAAAATTAGTAAATCCTGGGAAATTTATATATCAATCTTGTGTAAAAAAAATTAGACTCATTCGATGCTCTGAAAAATTAGGAAAATTCTTGTACTAGGCGCAAAAGTTTCTGTTTTTCAGCAAGATCAAATCAACAACTACCATAGATCACCCCAAGGGTTTTACTTGGATAAAACACTAAGTAAAACACCAAAAAACAATTACTACATAAGTAATAATGTGGTAAACACTCAAAAACCGAAGCAAAATAGAACAAAAAAATAAAATTGGGTTGCCTCCCAACAAGCGCTATTGTTTAATGCCCCTAGCTAGGCAAAACGCAATAGATCTAGATATTGTCATCTTTGGTATGCAATACAAAAGTAGCTCTCATAATAGAATCATAAGGCAATCTTGTTCTATTTCTAGGAAAGTTTTCCATGCCCTTCCTTAATGGAAATTTAAATCTAATGTTTCCTTCTTTCATGTCAATAATTGGACCAATCGTTCTAAGGAAAGGTCTACCAAGAATAATAGGACATATAGGATTGCAATCTATATCAAGAACAATGAAATCTACGGGCACATAATTCCTATTTGCAACAATAAGAACATCCTTAATCCTTCCCATAGTTTTCTTAATAGTGGAATCCGCAAGATGCAAATTTAGAGAGCAATCATCAAGATCATGGTAACCTAACACATCACATAAAGTGTTCGGAATCGTGGAAAAACTAGAACCCAAATCGCACAAAGCATGGCACTCATAATCTTTGATTTTTAATTTTAATAGTAGGTTCCCACTCATCGTGAAGTTTTCTAGGGATAGAAACTTCTAACTCAAGTTTTTCTTCAAAAGATTTCATCGTGGCATCAACGATATGTTTGGTAAAAGCTTTATTTTGACTATAAGCATGTGGAGAAGTCATCATGGATTGTAACAAGGAAATACAATCAATCAAATAGAATCTATCATAATTAAAGTCCTTGAAATCCAAAAGAGTGGGTTCATTGCTATTTAAAGTTTTGACCTCTTCTATCCATCTTTTATCAATCTTAGCATCAAGATCTATAGACTCCGAATCATTGGGACGCTATTTAACTAAAGTTGACTTATCTCCAGCCCCATATTTATCAATATTTATCTTGGAAAACAAAGATTCAATAGGAGTCACACCAATCACTTTAAGATCTTCATCATTATTATCACGAAAACACACCTTTTCAAGCCATTCATGCTTAGCATGTATTCTAGTGGTTCTTTCCTTACTTTCATCAATAGAAATTCTCATAGCTTTTAAAGACTCATTAATATCATTCTTGGGTGGAGTAGATCTAACTTTCAAAGAATCAATCTCAAGAGAAATTCTATCAATGTTCCTAGCCAAATCATCAATCTTGAGCACTTTTTCTTCAATCGTAGCATTAAAAACATTTTGTCAACCAATAAATTCTTTAACAATATTCTCAAGATCATAGGGCATATTATTATAATTTACATAGGAATTGTTGTAGGAATACCATAATTATTAGATGAATTACTAGGAAACGGCCTAGGGCTGAAATTACCATTGTACGCGTTATTACCAAAAGTGTTCCTACCAACAAAATTCACATACATAGATTCATTACTATTTCCAATCAAAGAAGACAAAGGCATATCATTAGGATCAATAGGAGCACTCTTACTAGCAAACAATTTCATCAATCCATCCATCTTTTCACTCAAAGTATGCATTCATCTCTTCAATAGCATGCACTTTTTTACTGGTAGGAGATCTTTCAGTATGCCATTGAGAGTTGTTTGTCATGATATTATCTAGGAGTTTAGTAGCTTCTCCTGATGTTATTTCCATAAAATTACCGCCCGCGGCTGACTCTAAAAGATTTCTAGATGCAAATTTCAATCCCGCATAAAAAATTGTATAATCATCCATAAACTCAAACCATGTACGGGGCAATTCCTAATCATTAATTTCATCCTCTCACAAGATTGTGCAACATGCTCATGATCAAGTTTTTTAAAATTCATTATATCATTCCTAAGGGAGATCATTCTTAGCGGGCGGAAAGTACTTGGAGATAAAAGCATCTTTACACGTATTCCATGAATCAATACTATTTTTAGGCAAAGATGAAAACCAAGTTTTAGCATGATCTCATAGTGAGAACAGAAATAGCTTCAATTTAACAATATCATTATCCACATATTTCTTATTTTGCATATCACACAACTCAATGAAATTATTTAGATGGGATGTGACATCTTCACTAGGAAGGCCAGCAAATTTTTCTTTCATAACAAGATTAAGCAAGGCAGCATTGATTTCATAAGATTCCGCACTAGTGGCGGGAGCAATCGGAGTACTAATAAAGTCATTATTATTAGTATTGGAAAATTCACACAATTTGGTATTCTTAGACATCGTAACAAAGCAAGCAATCAAGCACACAAGCAAACGAAAGGCAAATGAAAGAAGGGCAGAAAAAAGGCAAATCTTTTTGGTATTTTCTGAAAATCTTTTTAGAAGTGGGGGTCAGGAAAACGAGAGGCAAATGAAAAATAATGTAAATGCAAGAGACAAGTTTGTGATGGGTACTTGGTAGGCTTGATGTGTATCATCCTCGGCAACGGCACGACAAATCCTTCTTGTTACCTCTTGAGCTTGCGTTGGTTTTCCCTTTAAGAGGAAAGGGTGATGCAGCAAATTAGATAAGTATTTGTCTCAGTTGTTGAGAACCAAGGTATCAATCCAGTAGGAGGAACAAGCAAGTTGCCAATGGATGTACCTACATAAATAATCAAACTCTTGCACCCAACGCTATAAAGGGGTTGTCAATCCCTTCACGGTTATTTGCAAGGATTAGGTCTGATAGAGATAGATGTAAAGAAGAATGGGAAGTAAAAGATAAATAAATTGGAGAAAAGTATTTTTGGTTTATAGATATAAAAGTATATTATGGAAAGTAGGCTCGGGGGGGCCATAGGTTTCACTAGAGGCTTCTCTCTCGAAGGAAAATATCACGGTGGGTAAACAAATTACTGTCAAGCAATTGATAGAAAAGCGAATAATCATGTAGTTATCCAAGGAAATGATCAAGCATATAGGCATCACGTCCGTATCAAGTAGACCGAAACAATTTTGCATCTACTACTATTACTCCACACATCGACCGACTCCTGCTTGCATCTAGAGTATTAAGTTCATGAAGAATAGAGTAACGTATTAAGAAAGATGACATGATGTAGAGGGATAAACTCAAGCAATATGATGAAAACCCCATCTTGTTACCCTTGACGGCAATAATACAATACGCGCCTCGCTACCCCTACTGTGTCATTGGATGAGGACACCACAAGATTGAACCCAAAACCAATCACTTCTCCCATTGCAAGAATTACCTAGTTGGCCAAACCAAACCAATAACTCGAAGAGAGTTGCAAGGATATGAAATCATGCATATAAGAATTCAGAGAAGATTCAAATAAGATTCATGGATAATCTGAACATAAACTCACAATTCATCGGATCTTGACAAACACACCACAAAAGAAGATTACATCGGATAGATCCCCATGAAGATCATGGAGAACATGGAATTGAAGATCAAAGAGAGAGAAGAAGCCATCTAGCTACTAGCTATGGACTCGTAGGTCTATGGTGGACTACTCATGCATTATCGAAGGGGCAATGGAGTTGATGTAGATGCCCTCCATGATCGAAACCCCCTCCGGCAGATTACCGAAAAAGGCTCGAAGATTGGATTACTCGGGAACGGGGGCTTCTGGTGGCGAAAAAGTATTTGTGTGGCTCCCTTTGATGTTGGGGGAATATTTGGGAATTTATAGGCCAAAGATTAGGGTTAGTAGACCTGCCGGGAGACGGCAAGCCTGCTAGGCGCAGCTAGGGGGGCCCGCGCCTAGCAGGCTTGTGACTCCTTGGCAGGTTTCTTGCCGTGCACTCCAACCCTGGTTGATTTCTTTCCTTCTAGAAAAATTCCTTCCGAAGGTTTTATTCCGTTTGGACTCTGTTTAATATTCCATATCTGCAAAACTCAAAAACAAGGAAAAAACATAATCTGGCACTAGGCTCTAGGTTAATAAGTTAGTCCCAAAAATAATATAAAATAGCATATTAATGCATATAAAACATCCAAAACAGTTAATATAATAGCATGCCATCATCAAAAATTATAGGTACGTTTGAGATGTATCAACCGGCAGGAGCCATAGGGTTGTCTTTAATTTATTTGTGCCATTTGCTTTGCTTTAGCGCTATGAGTTAGCAATAGTTGTACAAGCAATAGTTGGCGCGACAACTACATGATGACACGATGTTGGAGATCATGATGATGGAGATCATGGTGTCATGCCGGTGACGATGGAGATCATTCCGGTGCTTTGGAGATGGAGATCAAAAGCACAAGATGATGATGGCCATATCATGTCACTTATATGATTTGCATGTGATGTTTATTCTTTTATGCATCTTATTTTGTTTAGGATGATGGTAGCATTATAAGATGATCCCTCATTAAATTTCGAAATAAAATTGTGTTCTCCCCAAGCATGCACCGTTGCGAAAGTTCTTCATTTGGAAGCACCTCGTGATGATCGGGTTTGATAGACTCTTCATTCACATATAATGGGTGTAAGACAGTTTTACACATGCAGAATACTTGGGTTAAACTTGACGAGCCTAGCATGTACATACATGGCATCTAAACACACGCGGCCGAAAGGACGAACATGAATCATATAGTAGATATGATCAACATGGAGATGTTCACCATTGAAACCACCTCATCTCACATGATGATCGGACTTGGTCGTGGATTTCGATCATGTAACACTTAGACAACCTAAGGGATGTTGATTTGAGTGGGAGTTCTTTAGTAATATGATTAGCTGAACTCATTATCATGAACATGGTCTAAAGTTGTTTTTATAAAAAAAATTAGATCAATGGTTCGCGCAGTAGCTCCCCTGAATTTTAATGCGTTCCTAGAGAAATCTAAGTTAAAAGATGATGGAAGTAACTATGTGGACTAGGTCCGTAATCTGAGGATTATCCTCATGGCTTCGCAAAAGGCTTATGTTCTTGATGCACCGCTCGGTGCGCCACCCTCTCCAGTGTCGTCTGCAGATGTTGTGAACGTCTGGCAGGTGCGTGCTGATGACTACTCAATAGTTCAATGTGCCATGTTGTACGGCTTAGAATCGGGACTTAAATGCATTTTGAATGTCATGGAGCATATGAGATGTTCCAAGAGTTGAACTTAGTATTTCAAGAAAATGCCCGGATTGAGAGGTATGAGACATCTGATAAGTTCTTCACCTGCAAGATGGAGGAGAATAGTTCTGTCAGTGAGCATATACTCAGAATGGCTGACTACTACAACCTCTTGAATCAGTTAGGAGTTGAGCTTCCACCTGAGATGGTTACTGACAGAGTGATACAGTCACTGTCGCCTAGCTATGAGGTCTTTGTGATGAACTACAATATGCAAGGGACGTACAAGTCTATCTTTGAGCTATTTGCAATGTTGAAAGTCGCGGAAATAGAAATTAAAAAGGAGCATCAAGTGTTTGTGGTGAATAAAACCACTAGTTTCAAGAAAGGCAAGGGAAAGAAGGGAAACTTCAAGAAGAGTGGCAAGCAAGTTGCCGCTCCCGTGAAGAAACACAAGGTTGCACCCCAAGCCCGAGACTGGGTGCTTCTACTGCAAGGGGGATGGCCACTGGAAGAAGAATTTCCCCAAGTACCTGGCTGATAAAAAGGCTGGCAATGTCAACAAAGGTATATTTTATATACATGTTATTGATGTGTACTTTACCAGCTCTCGTAGTAGTGCTTGGGTATTTGATACCGGTTCAGTTGCTCATATTTGTAATTAGAAGTAGGAACTACAGAATAAACAGAGGCTGGCAAAGGACGAGGTGACGATGCACGTCGGAAATGCTTCCAAGGTTGATATGATCGCCGTCGGCACGCTCGCTCTTTGATTACCATCGTGATTAGCTTTAAACCTAAATAATTGTTATTTGGTGTCTGCGTTGAGCATGCAGCTTATATATGGATCTTGTTTACTTCGAGACGGTATTCATTTAAATCAGAGAATAATAGTTGTTCTATTTATATGATTAATATTTTTTATGGTCGTGCACCCAATGTGAAGGCTTATTCTTGTTGAATCTTGATCCTAGTGATACACATGTCCATAACATTGATGCCAAAAGATGTAAAGTTAATAATTATAGTACCACCTTCTTGTGGCACTTCTGCTTAGGTCATATTGGTGTAAAGCGCATGAAGAAACTCCATGCTAATGGACTTTTGGAATCACTCGATTTTGAATCGCTTGATACATGTGAACCATGCCCCATGGGCAAGATGACAAAAAACCTATTCTCCAGAATAATGGAGCGGGCAAGTGACTTGTTGGATAACATACATAGTGATGTGTGCAGTCCAATGAGTGGATATCATTATTTTCTTACCTTCACTGATGATTTGAGTAGATATGGGTATATTTAGTTAATGAAACACAAGTCTGAAACATTTGAAAAGTTCAAGCAATTTCAGAGCAAAGTAGATAATCATCATAACAAGAAGATAAAATTTCTCGATCTTACCGCGGTGGAGAATATCTGAGTTATGAGTTTGGCGTGAATTTAAGACGGTGTGGAATTGTTTCACAGCACATGCCACCCGGAATACTATGGCGTAATGGTATGTCCGAGCGTCATAATAGTACTCTATTAGATATGGTGCGATCTATGATGTCTCTTACTGATCTGCCACTATTGTTTTGGGGTTATGCATTAGACACGGTCACATTCACTTTAAATAGGGCACCATCTAAATTCATTGAGACGACACTGTATGAATCATGTTCTAACAACAATGAACCTACAAGCTATGAAGAAGCAATGGTGGGCCCAGATTCCAACAAATGGCTAGAGGCCATGAAAACCAAGATAGGATCCATGTATGAGAACAAAGTGTGGACTTTGGAGGACTACCATATGATCGTAAGGCCATACAGAACAAATGGATCTTTAAGAAAAGGACGGACGCGGACGGTAATGTCACCATCTATAAAGCACGACTTGTTGCAAAAGGGTTTTCAGAAGTTCAAGGAGTTGAGTACGATGAGACTTTCTCTCCCGTAGCGATGCTTAAGTCCGTCAGGATTATGTTAGCAATAGCTGCATTTTTCGATTATGAAATTTGGCAAATGGATATCAAGACAACATTCCTCAATGGTTTCCTTAAGGAAGAGTTGTATATGATGCAACAAGAAGGTTTTGTCGATCCTGAAAATGCTAACAAAGTATGCAAGTTCTAGCCATCCATCTATGGACTGGTGCAAGCATTTCAGAGTTGGAATCCTTGCTTTGATGAGTGATACGCCTCCAATGTATCTATAATTTTAATTGTTCCACCATCACACAATAGGGCACGCCCCAGGGGGCGCCCTGATGTGTGATGGCCCCCTCGTGGCTCTCCCGATGCCCCTCTCTGGCGTATAAATTATCTAGTATCCCAAAAACCCTAGAGGAGGTCCCGAAACACTTTTTACGCCATCGCAAGTCTCTGTTCTGATGGGAGCCCATCTAGAGATCCGTTCTAGCATCCTACCAGAGGGGGATCAATTAGAGAGAGCGTCTTCATCAACCTTGTTGCCCTCATGATGATGTGTGAGTAGTTCACCTCAGACCTACAGGTCCGTAGCTAGTACCTAGATGGCAATCTCTCTCTCTTGATCTTCAATACAGCGTTCATCGCATCTTTGCCTTGATCTATCCAATGTAATCCCTTTGTATGGTGCGTTTGTTGGGATCCAATGAATTGTGGGTTTATGTTCAGATTATTCATGATAAATATTTGAGTCTTGTTTGAAATCTAGTATGATTCTTATGTGCATGATCATTATAGCTTCGTAATTCTCTCTGATCTATTGAAATAGTTTGGCCAACTAGATTGATATTTCTTCAGTGAGAGAGGTTCGTTGTGGTATGTTCAACTTGGAGAGTTTCTATATCCCAGTGACAAAGTAGGGGACAAGATACGTCTTTGTGTTTTGGCTACTAAGGATAAAACAATGGGGTTGGTTCATATTTCTTGAGTTTACTTTGTCTACATCAGGTCATCATTCTCCAAGCATTACTTTGTTTTACTTAATACTCTAGATGCATGCCGGATAGCGGTCGATCAGTGGAGTAATAGTAATAGGTGCATGTAGGAGCCCACCTATATGCTTATGTACGTGATGCCTATGTACACATGATCATTGTCGTGAAAAACGCATAACTATCCGCTTTTCTATCAACTGCCCAACAGTAATTTTACAAATGCTACTATTACCTTTCTGCCATTTACTTGCTTTTATTTTATTTTCCAATTTACAATTACGTACACAACCCACTTGCTTGCAAATAACGAGTCCAAGGGGATTGACAACCCTCTTACCAGCGTTGGGTGCAAGTTGTTTGCTCTTCTGAGTGCAGCCACCGAAGACGGTTGAGGATTGGTGTTCCTATTGGTTCGATAAATCTTGGTTTCATAACTGAGGGAAAAACTTACCCACATTGTGTTGCGATAACCCGTTCCTCTCATAGAAAACCCAACACTGATCACAAGTATCAGGAAGGATTTCTGGCGTCGTTGCCAGGGAATATCTTCATCAATTATCAAGTAACTTCATACAAATTATCATTCACTTGTTCTTCTTTTTATTTGCTGTTATATTTAGTTTGTCTCATAAAAAAATTATTTATCTTTGCTAGTTTACTTGCCTGGCTATGGTACCTTATGTTAAACCATTCGCTAGTGAGAGTGCACTAGATTATCTTTATGAGGTCTTGCTTGAAAATCGTGAATCTAAAGTGATTCATGATAGTTCCTTGAATGAAAATCATAATTGCCATGTTGTTAGTATAAACTCTATGAATATCAATTGTGCTAATGATCATGATTGGGGTCATAACCATGATGTTTCTTGTGATCTTGATAGTTTTAATCTTCATGACAAATAAATTACATATTATGATATTTGCAATAGTACTAAAAGTAGGTTTGGAAGAACGTGAACTTTAGTTAATGTTAATCCCACTATCTTGGAAGATTGTAAACCTTTTGTGCATGTCGATCATAGAGCACACATTTTATAAGATTGCAATATTGTTGAATTTGGATATGATCCTACATGTAATTATTAGGAGAGAGGCAAATATGGTTATAGAAATTCTCATGTTACTCACTTACCTCTCTTGATGTTCACATTATTAATGCTTCAATCTTCTTATTTGCATATGCTAGATTTCACTTGTCTTGGGAATTTGATTTCATATAAAATGCCTATGTATAGGAAGTATGTTAGACTTAGATTTGTATTTCACATGCTATATGATGTTGTCTTTGTGCTTCAATTGTTACCCTTTATGTGAGCATAATTGAAATTTCAAGCCTATCTTGGTGGCTATAAAGAAAGACCTTGCTAGGAGACAATGCGATAGTTATCTTGTTACTTGCTGTCGGTTTGTGATAACATGATTATTGCCTCTGTAATGATTATGCTTTTATGTTTTATTAGTGTTTCTGCCTAGTAAGCCTTTGGGATGACTCACAAGATGAGTAGAAATGATGCTGAAACAAAACAAAAACTTTTGACTCTAGTACATGAATTCTCATTTTATTTACTGAAGCATGATAATGATCTGAAATTTCTACATAGTATTTCTATACAAATTTTCCACAGTGTCCTAATTTTTCAGAATTCTTACAGTTGCACAAGTGTAGGTTCTCTATAGATTGCTACCAAATGTTATGTTTTAGACAGATTATGTTTTGCTTGCATATTTTGCTTGTTTTGATTATGCTATGGATTGTATCGGGGGGTATAAGCCATGGAGAAATTATAATACAGTGCCTATTATGCAAAAATGAAAAAAGAATCAATTTGTAACATTACCTAAAATATTCCATATGTTGCTTATACTAACGGATCTCACGAAGTTTTGTTGAGTATTGTAAGATTAAAGTTTCAAGTTTTGGGTGTTATCACGATGGACCATGGAATAAGGAGTGGGAAGAGCCTAAGCTTGGGGATGCCCAAGGCACCCCAAGGTAATATTCTAAGGAAGACTGAAGCGTTTAAGCTTGGGGATGTCCGGGAAGGCATCCCCTCTTTCGTCTCAATCCATCGGTATGTCACTTGGAGCTACATTTCTATTCATCACATGATATGTGTTTTGCTTGGAGCGTCATTGTAGGATTCGAAAGTACGTCTAGAGGGGGGTGATTAGACTACTTTACCAAATAAAACCTAACATTTTTCCAAGTTAATTGGTTGGCAGATTTTAGCAATTTTAGCATATCAAGTTCACCTTACACATGCGTGTCTACGAGTATTGCAGCGGAAAGCAAAGACAAGCATATGTAAGAGGATAAGGATAGGGAGATCAAAGGCAATTTGGATACACAAAGATTTTCCCGTGGTTCCGATAGGTGGTGCTATCATACATCCATGTTTATGGAGACTTCACCCACGGAGGGTAACGGTCACAAGAGTCCACAGAGGGATCCACCCATGAAGGGTTCCACGAAGAAGCAACCTTGTCTATACCATGATGGCCTACGTCCATGGAGGACTAGCCTAACTCGGGGTAGATCTTCACGAAGTAGGTGATCTCCTTGCCCTTACAAACTTCTTAGTCCAACTCCACAACACGAAGTAGGAGGATCCCAAGCGACACCTAACCAATCTAGGAGGCACCACCCTCCAAAAGGTAATAGATGTGGTAACAACGATGAACTCCTTGCTCTTGTGTTTCAAATGATAGTCTCCTCAACACTCAATCACTCTCTCATAGGTTTGCCTTGGGCAGAAGAGATTGATTGGGTGGAAAGCAACTTGGGGATGCTAGAAATCAAGATCCATATGGTTTGAGTGGATGATCTTGAGCTCAACACAAGGGTAGGTGGTTATCTCTCAGAAAATTGGATATGGGAAGTGTGGGTCTATTCTGAGTGCTTCTCTTGCGAGTGGGATGTGGTGGAGGGGTATATAGGCATGTCCAAAAAACCAACCGTTACAACATTCTTGCCTAACTCGATGAAACCAAAGTGAAAACTCGGCTGCACCGACTAGTGCAAAATGTGGCAACTTTGGCGTTTTCGGTGAGGCCGATATAGGAATTTCGGTGGTACCGATATGAGTGGCCAAGGGCAGTTACAGAACTCGGTGAGACCGATTCACAATTCTCAGAAATTCTAATTCATGTAAATGAGTCAATAGGAAGTTGGTCACTGAACTCAGTTGCACCGATATGTGAAACTTGGTAGTACGAGATGTGGGATTGTCTTAGGATCTCTCTAGGGTTTTGACACGGTGTAGCCTAAAGGATATAGTTGGTGGTATTGATTTGGAATAGTAGAATGTAAGACAGAATATTTGTGGGAGAGTTTGTGAGTGATTTTGGTGGCTAAAACTTGGTCATTTTGAGCATCTCATTCACCACTATTACCTCACCCTCTTTTAATAGTATTGGCTTTCCTATGGACTCGAAGTGATTTCTCACAAAGTAAAATGTAGATTCTTCATGCTTGTAGCTTGGCCAATCCTAATCCTTGCATCTTGGAGTCTCCTCACAATCCTTTGCTAATCAAGACATTGAACTTTTTACTGAAATATACTTAGTGGAAACATTAGTCCAATGAAATATATGTTGTTATTAATTAGCAAAACCACCTAGGGAGAAGTTGTGCTTTCAATCTCCCCCCCCCTTTGGTAATTGATGACAACATATAGATCAAAGCTTCAATAGAGATAAAATATGAATAGCATTGTCGCTTTGAGAGGTATGTGATAAGCAAGAGCTCCCCTTAATTTTGTGCATCATTTTAAATTTGCGTTTGAATGCAAATGCACAATCTATTAGGACCATGGGTCACTCTTCCATGTCACGTACAACTTGGTGGTGCGCAAAATTTAATATGAGTGAATTACATAAGCACATCACACCAAACATCAAGTGAATGATCATCATATAGGCATCACAAAGATAACATAGTGGTAGCATCACATAAAATGTATATGATCAAACACCGACAAAATTTTGCAACCAAACGATAAACCAAATGTTTTTAAAATGTAGAGAGGTGTCAAAATGCAACACTCTGTCTCGAAGCCCTATGATCTATAACGGACCCCTTTGGCAACAAGTTACCAAAAAGTTCAAAGTCATAGAGCTAATCATCACTATGGGCATGGTCTCCTCCATGAGATGATTAAGCTGTTCCTGTAGTTGTCGAAGGAGTAGAGAGAAGAGCATCCACGAAAGCTTCGGTTGAAGTCCTTTGAGGTGGTGGTGTAGACATTGGAGGTGCAGACGGAGCTCATGGAGCTATGGAAGGTGATGATGAAGAAGGCCTCATCTCTAGAGCTAGCATTGTAGGAGTTCTGGCTTGGGTCTTGAACTGGTTGCTGGTCCTAAGGGTTGGACTATCATCATCATCAGAATCTGCAGAATGAGGAATGGGAACTGCATCCACTTACTTCTTGAGCTCATCTATAGTCTTTATCGGCCCATCCACTTTGTTGTTCAGTGTGGAAAACTTGTCCTCCAGAATCCTCAAAAGACCCCCTTGATTATGCAGGATGGTCTTGATGTCCTTCTGCATGCCCTGAATGGTGCTAAATAGAAGATCCATTTGCTTAGTCCTAATCCTAGGCACGTGAGCACTAGCAGCTCTGGCTGCCTCAGCCTCTGCATGTGTAGTAGATGAAGTGGGATGACCGGGATCCATCACAACAACATTATCCTCAAAATCTGGCTGGAGTGGCATATGTGGGCGATCAAGTGCATATACATTCTTCTCTAACTTAGAGGTGATGAGCATATGAATGTACAGTGCATATCCACATGATCTCTTCTTATCTGCAGTTGTCCTCTTGATTGTCTCAACTATCAAATCCATCACCTTGAATCTGGTGTGGGTGTCATTGTGGTGCGGCATGTTGATGGAATAGCCTCGAATCATCTTGTCATCTCCTCACTTGGGCATCAAGGTGTACCTCGTGATTGTGTTGGTAGTAGGCAGTCCTGCTTGCAGGTAATAGACTGAACCAAGCTTATGTGAATGCACGTAATCAGCAGGAATCTCCTTGTACATATTTTCCATAGAGTTATGATTCATCTTGACTTCAGTGTAAACATCCAAATCACCTTCCTGTACCTGTGGAGCTCCTAAGATGGTAGCCCAGTCATCAACAGTGGATTGGTACCTGACTCCTTCAGTCATCCATATGATCCTGCCATCTGTGTAGAAGTGAGCAGTAGAGTAGAACTGCATGATCATCTCATCATTCCAAGCAGTAAACTCTCTTCCAACAAAGTTTGCAATATCAATGCACTGGAAGTTGTCTTGCACACTGGGAAAATAGTCATAATTTTCCTTGATATAAGCCCACTCAACATATCTCATGTCACTGACTTCTGGGCTCTTGTCCAATAGGACAGTCTCATAAAAGTCATGTTGTTCCTTGGTGTGAAATCTGGCATCCACACCAGTCCTTCTCCTGGAGGCATAGGGGTCATTTGCTCTCCACAGCATTAGCCATGAGTCTCTCCTCTTCTTGATATCCTTAGTAATGGATGAGTATCATCATGAGCAGGTAGATGAGGCCTGAGTTTCCTCAACACTGTCAAGTCTTCCTCAACATCTCTGGAAGTTGAAGTCTTGTTCTTTGCTGCAAGAGGTATGTCTCTGGTAGTCTTCTTGGACTTTGGAGCAATTGGCTTATTTGGTGTAGACTTCTTGCTTGAAGAAGCTTGCTTTGGCATAGCATCAGCAAGTATCTTCTTCTTCTTGGAAGGAGGAGCTTCAGTAGCTGGCTCTTCCTCCACTTCCTCCTCATCGGCATCAGTTGGGTCCTCATACATGTAAGTGTGTCTTCCAATCACTTTCACTATCCTATTTATGGCTTTCTTCGTGTCACCTGCCTTCTTAGGCATAGAACTCTTTGTAGGCTCAACTGAAATAGATGTGTTGGTCTTGGCACTCTGAGGTGCCCTCATAGCTTCTGAGCTGGCATAATCCTTTCTGACAGGCCTTTTGGCAGAAGATGCCTTTGTAGTAGACTTCTTTGCAGCTCTTTCCTTCTTTTCTTGCTGCAACTTGATAACCTCCTCATCTGACACAAAATTTGAATCCTCCTCATCTGAATTCATCTTCCTTCTTGCCCTGGTGGCAGCCTTGGGCAAATCAGGTGAACTAGGATTGTAATCTGAAGAAGATGAACTAGCATCTAGGCTAGTGCATGAACTCATGTCCACATCTCTCTGTTTGAAATCATCTGACTTTCATCAGAACCTGACATGCTGACCCTGTGAATAGAGCATAGTAGAGCAGAGAGGTTGAGCATCACAAAACACAGATGGTTTTTCAAAATTTGAACTTAGAATCTTAGTTTTGATCTTCTACAAAGAGAATTTTGGTTGCACCGAGTTCAGCATTTCAAAGCCATTGAAATAGACACCTTGCCTTAAGAGAGATTTGGCAGTCTTTTCAGTTTCACCGAAAAGAAGTGCTCGGTCTCACCGAAGATGTTCTTGCTAACCCTAAAAACAAAATCGGTAGAACCGATTTTTACAACTCGGTGACACCGAGATGCAATTTGTGGAATGTCAGACCTAAAAATTCCTTGTCCTCTAATCTAATGGATTTTATCATGGGATAGATCGATTTCAAATTGTAGCAAGATGATAAAATATCCCTAATGCACTAGAATTACACATGGGAGCGCAAGGAGAGGTCGAAACCACACCCTAGTGCGGTGATGGCTTCGCTACGACGGCGAAGGTGGTGAGTATTACCGTCGACGACGGAGATCCCATCAATGAGGGCGCACGGGGAGACAAGGGCGACGACCAAGGGTCCAGGTGCGTCGACTAGGGTTGGAGGAAACGGACGATTGAGAAATGAATTTCAAAAGTCGGGTCCGCCGAGATTATATACCCTTCGCTGTCGGTGGCACCAGTTCTAAAATATCGGTGCCATCGATTTCCTCAACTATCAGTTGACAGGGAAACTCGGTGAAGTCGAGATTGTGGAATCAGTGCTATCAAGATTCTAAAAATCAGATCAACCCTAGGCACCGGTGAAACCGAGATTTTGTAGTTGGTTGCACCGAGATTGCACTGGGGAGGTTTTGGTAGTCATCTCTTAACGAAACGGAACTCTGAGTGCTCCTCACACAAAGGGTTCGAGAAGTGCTTGCTCAAATTTTGTGATGTAGAATGAATAGGATTTGAGACGAGAAAGCATAGATAGCTAGAGAGGGGTACTTAGGCATTCTTGCATATTCAGTTGGCCAAAGGAAAATGAAAGACAAATAGCAACAATTGGATATCCTCAAATGAGTAAACATATGCATACCATCATTTTCACACAGTAAGACATCAAATGAATTATGGCAAACATGAAAAACCACTCTAGTATCTACCAAGCACTTTGGCGATGACGGAGTCAGCTATATATGAGTATATTGACTTAGGAGACAAGTAAGAATACTTGATCATAGGTCATACTCGTCGTTTAAGCACAAGTGGTTTTACCACTTTTACATAAAGCATTTAATGTGTTCACATCTTTAAGATATGCTTTAACTCAATTCTTAGAGTAAAGCTCCCCCTTGATTTGACATCCCCCCTAAGAGGGATAGACTAACCTTGGGTTTTGTCATAGAAGACTTCATGTGGGTGATTTAGTGGTGGATGCTCATAGTTGATGAAGATCATCTTGGGAGCAATCCTCATTGTTTCTTACTCTTCTCACCTACATGGGTTGGTCCCACACAAGAGAAAAATACAAGGATATCTATGGACATGGAGTGTAATGTATACATGATGATGTCCATGGATTCTTTCATTACCTTGTCCCTTGCTTACCTTTGAGGGAATGTGTGACTCCTTGAACTATTGCGTAAAGTTGTAGTTGATTGCAAATAGTCCTTGCCAAAAATGAATGTGAGTGAATTTTGGTGGTGGGGTTACCCCTCAAGAACTTCTCTAGTTCTTCTTGTTTGGGATTCACATCAACTTGATGGGAATCCTTGGAGTTGAAGTAGCACTTGTAGAAGTTGAGCTGGTGGTAGTCTTGGGAACCCACTTGACTATGGCTTGGGATTCATCTTCATATGAGGCAATCTCCTCTTGAAGCTTGCCATTGAGCTTGTGGTCTTGTGGTGGAAGGTCATCCTGAGCTTTTGTTCCCTTGGGGAGAGTATGTTCATACTTTTGTTTTTGGGGAACAAACTTGGGCTTGGGGTATTGATCTTCTTCCCATTCAACCCCATTTGCGTTGAAGTAGCCAATGACATGGTTCTTCAGGTATCCTCCATGATTGCGTACAATTTCTTTAAATTGATTACATCCGGCAAGACTTTTGTAGACACCTTTTTCTATAATCACTTTCAATAGATCCTTTTCTTGCTCAAGTGTAACTTGGCTAAGAGAATCATTAGTGGAATCAATAGAACTACTAGAAGCAATATCATTGGATTTATCATTTTTATTGTTATTAGTTGAAGAACCTTTCTTGCCTTTGTTACTAGTTTGTTTGGCCTTAACTTGTGGAATGAATGTAGACAAGAGTAGTCGTTTGGCTAGATAACAGGAAGTCTTCTTTCGAAGATCATCATTGATAACTTTTAGGAATTCATGCTCTTGTTCCAAATTGAGCTTCTCGAAGCGGAGCTTCTCATGAGTTCTTACAAGATCTCTATGATCTTCTAGAGTAGATTCGTGTGCTAACTTAGGAGTGTTTAATTCTTTAGTTATTTGCTCTATTTCCATATTATCATCATCACACGTCTTATCTTGACTAGCATGATTACTAACAAGTTCATTTTGACTAATATCACTAGATTTGTCAAATAGCAAGTCATCATCTGCAAGTAAGTCACCCTCATCACTATTCAAGTCAGTGTACTCGGGGTGTGGTACCTTGGCGCCTTTAGACATGAAGCAACTTCCACTCGCATCATTTGGTGAATCAAATATGTCGTAGGAGTTGGAGGAAACGAGTGCAAGTACAGCAACACCTTCATCTTGACTATAGTCGGAGTCAAAGTGATAGCTTCTCTCGGAGTGGTTGTCGGATTCGGAGCCGGAGCCGGAAACCCATTCACCAACATGATCTTGATGTCTTCTTATTGTGTAGCTCTTGGTGTACTTGTCCTTCTTCTTTGAGTCTTTACTTCTCCTAGAGGGTCTTCGTTCAGAACGATCATCTCTACTCCTTCTCTCTCTTCAAGGCACTCATCTCCTGAGCTCTTTCTTCTAGGTGACTCTTCCCTTCTTTTGTGGGGGGGTGTGCACTCGTTGGAGTAGTGTTTGGGCCTTCCACAATTGTAACAATTCCGGTCATGACTAGATGAACGCTTATCTTCATATCTTGAGTTGGAGTTTCTCTCTTTGCCTCTAGTCTTGTAGAACTTGTTGAATTTCTTGACCATGAGGCTTATCTCTTCATTGGTGACAAGATTTTCACTTGATGTAGTGGGAGTGTCAATTGAAGCTTTGTAAGCACCGCTAGACTTGTTGTGAAGTTCTTCCTTGTCTTTGAGTGACATTTCATGAGCAACAATCCTTCCAATTACTTCTGTAGGCTTGACATCTTTGTAAGTTTGCATCATTTGGATTAATGTGCACACGGTGTCGTACTTCCCATCCAAGGCTCTAAGTATCTTCTTGATGCTGATTTTTTTCGGTTATCTCTTAGCTTCCTAAGTCGACAATCTCATTTGTGATGAGAGCAAGCCTAGAGGACATTTCAGCGACTCCTTCACCATCCTTCATCTTGAACTTATCAAGTTGACTTTGAAGCACATCCAGCTTAAATTCTCTGGCAGAGTCGGTACCTTCGGGCATATCAACCAAAGTACCCCAGATTTCCTTTGCATTCTCAAGACGGCTGATTTTGTTGAATTCTTCGGGGCATAAGCAGTTGAATAGAATGTCACATGCTTGAGCATTGTATTGCAACATCTTCAATTCTTTTGCGGTCTCTTCACGATCCAGCTCCTTCCCATCACCAAAGAATTCACCTTGCAAGCCAACACAAACAACAACCCATATGGCATGGTTATGACCAAGAATATGCATTTTCATTTTATGCTTCCAACTAGCAAAGTTGTACCATCAAAATATGGACCTCTACGGTGATAGTTTCCCTCACTAGACGTCATACTCTCCTAGGTTGTGAGACCAATGCAATGGAGACCAATGCTCTGTTACCACTTGTAGGGATCGAAAGTAGGTCTAGAGGGGGTGATTAGACTACTTGACCAAATAAAACCTAACCTTTTCCCAAGTTAATTGATTGGCAGATTTTAGCAATTCTAGCATATCAAGATCACCCTACATATGCATGTCTATGAGTATTGTAGCAGAAAGTAAAGACAAGCATATGTAAGAGGATAAGGATAGGGAGATCAAACGCAGATTGAAGACACGAAGATTTTCCCGTGGTTCTAATAGGTGGCGCTATCGTACATCCACGTTTATGGAGACTTCAACCCACGGAGGTTAATGGTCACGACATTTCATGGAGGGCTCCACCCACGAAGGGTTCCACGAAGAAGCAACCTTTTCTATACCATGATGGCCTACATCCACGGAGGACTAGCCTAACTCGGGGTAGATCTTCACGAAGTAGGCAATCTCCTTGCCCTTACAAATTTTTTGGTTCAACTCCACAACACAAAGTAGGAGGATCCCAAGGGACACATAACCAATCTAGGAGGCACCACCCTCCAAAAGGTAATAGATGCGGTAACAAAGATGAACTCCTTGCTCTTGTGTTTCAAATGATAGTTTCCTCAACACTCACTCACTATCTCATAGATTTGGCTTGGGTATAAGAGATTGATTAGGTGGAAAGCAACTTGGGGAGTCTAGAAATCAACATCCATATGGTTTGAGTGGATGATCTTGACCTCAACAAAAGGGTAGGTGGTTCTCTCTTAGAAAATTGGATATGGGAAGTGTGGGTCTATTCTGAGTGCTTCTGTTGCGAGTGGGATGTGGTGGAGGGGTATATATAGGCATCTCCAAAAATCCAACTGTTACAACATTATTGCCCAACTCGGTGAAACCGAAGTGAAAACTCGGTTGCACCGACTAGTGCAAAATGTGGCAACTTTGGCGTTTTCGGTGAGAACGATATAGGAATCTTGGGGGTACCGATATGAGTGGCCAAGGGCAGTTACACAACTCGGTGACACCGATTCACAATTCTCGGAAATTCTGATTCTTGTAAATGAGTCAACGGGAAGTTGGCCACTAAACTCGGTTGCACAGATATGTGAAACTTGGTATTTCCGAGATTTGGGTTTGGCTTAGGCTCTGTTTAGGGTTTTGACATGGTGTAGCCGAAAGGATATAGTTGGTGGCACCGATTTAGAGTGGTAGGGTGTAAGACAAAATATTTGTGGGATAGTATGTGAGTGATTTTTGTAGCTAACACTTAATCATTTTGAGCATCTCAATCACCATAATTACCTCACCCCCTTTTAATAGTATTGGCTTTCTTATGGACTCGAAGTGATTTCTCACAATGTAAAATGTAGAGTCTTCGTGCTTGTAACTTGGCCAATCCCAATCCTTGCATCTTGGGTTCTCCTCACAATCCTTTGCCAATAAAGACATTGAGATTTTTCCTGAAATATACTCAGCGGAAACATTAGTCCAATGAAATATATGTTGTCATTAATTACCAAAACCACCTAGGGAGAAGTTGTGCGTTGGGTTGTTTGTTTTTGTTTACTTTTACATTTAGTTTGCCACAATCATCGTTTGCTTGACACACCTATTTGAGAGAGACACACCATCATCATAATTTGTTAGAATACTCTATGCACTTCACTTATATATTTTTTTACCTTAGGAGTTGTTGTAGTACTTCAGTTATATCTTTTTTAGCACGGTGGAGTGTAGATTTTATAGAAATAATTTCACTCTCGCTCTTCACTTATATCTGTTTGAGACTTAATGAATAGTTATGGTAATTTGCATGGGTCATAAGACTAGTCCAAAAATAATGGTTATTCAATGGGTGATAATCAAAACCATCTTGTAGCACATACAGATAAATTGTGGGTTAATGGCATTGACGTGGTAATATGTAAAAGGTTTGAGTTCATAATTATTGATTCGTAGAAGTGTTGATATTAAGACGTGTTAACTTCTTGTTCGTCTAAAAAAATTATATTCCTCATTGAAATCCTAGTGTTGTTCCGAGTCGGGGGCACGCGATGGCTAACTCCTACCAACCTCCTCCCTCGGGGCATGCAAGTAGTACTTTGATTTATGCTAACACTAATCAAACTTTGCAATAAGTATGTGAGTTATTTATGACTAATGCGATGCCATGGACATATGCATTTTCACCTTCTCATATTTGCTAGCCTCTTCGGTACCGTTCATAGCCCATTCTCACCTCGAGGATCGGTGCAACTTTCTCCTGTGCATCCAATTCTCGTGACATGACACGCTCTGTTGCGCATATGCCTCACTATATCTTCTTCAGAACATCCACCATACCTACCTATAATGGCATTTCCATATCCTTCCAAGAATATTGCCATGCAAATTCCATCGTCACTTCACATGACTAGTTGTTCATCATCATACTGATTTGCGTGATCATATAGAGCTGACATAGTATTTATGGCAAAGCCACCGTTCATCATATTTTTATACATGTCACGCTACATCTTGCACATCCTAGTACACTGCTAGAAGCATTCATATAGAGTCATATCGTCCTATCAATTTTTCATATCGAGTTGTAAGTAAATAAAAGTGTGATGATCATCCTTATTAGAGCATTGTCCCAGTGAGGAAAGGATAATGGAGACTATGACTCCACACAAGTCGGGATGAGACTCCGAAAAAAGAATGAAAAATGGGGAGGCCAAATGATCCCACCACACAAAAAAGATATATATATAAATGATGGAAGGAGAATTAAAGGGGAATAAAGCCCACCATGAAAACAATGAGAGAAAAAGAGAGAAGGGACTTTGCTACTATCCTTTACCACACTTGTGCCTCAAAGTGGCACCATGTTCTTCATATAGAGAGTCTCTTGTTTTGTCACTTCCATATGCTAATGGAAATTACCTTTTAATTATCAACTTGTCTTGTATATTCCAATGAAGGGCTTCCTCAAATGCCTGAGGTCATCATGATCAAGCAATTTGGATGCACACCCCATTTAGCTTCAGTTGAGCTTTCATACACTTATAGGTCTAGTGCATCATTTGATGGCAATCCCTACTCCTTGCATTGACATCTATCGATGGGCATCTCCATAGCCTATTGGTACGCCTAGTTGATGTGAGACTATCTTCTCCATTTTTTACCACTTTG
The DNA here is from genome assembly GCA_022496015.1 of Hordeum marinum. Lineage (NCBI taxonomy): Eukaryota > Viridiplantae > Streptophyta > Magnoliopsida > Poales > Poaceae > Hordeum > Hordeum marinum. The sequence goes on along the minus strand of CM039674.1, from coordinate 258,536,912 downwards.
ATATCTACCATTATATTCTATTCCACTTACATACTATGTCCAATGGTTCGTGCTCATGTATTGCATGAAGAATAAAAAGTTGATGCATATTGAAAAACTACGACCCAATTGCCTGACTTGGACATTGTGGTGAGTAAATTTTGTATTAATGTGGTGAAAATGGAGCCATGTCTGGCTAATATAATAAGACGAATGGGGGTAAACATTCTTTGAGGATCGTATAATCTGAAAGATTAAGGATTTTGTTGCTTATACTTATAAGTATTGATGTGTTAATGTTTGTTAATTCATCATTTCTCAATGATCATACATACATACAAAAGTTTACATAATGGGTAGCATGTCAAATCAAAAAAATTGTTTTTTATCATTTACCTACTTGAGGACGAGCAGGAATTAAGCTTGGGGATGCTTAATACGTCTCCAATGTATCTATAATTTTTATTGTTCCATGTTGATATATTATCATTCTAGGATACTTTTTGGGCATTTATTTACCAATTTATACTATTTTTGAGTACTAACCTATTGACACAGTGCCCAGTGCCAGTCGTTGTTTTTTGCATGTTTTTTACTTTTCAGGTTTACAGTACCAAACGAACTCTAATTGCCATGAAACTTTGTATGATTTTTTCTAGACCAAAAGAAGACCTGGAAGCTTCAGAAGGAGGACGGGTTACGCACAAGGTCACCAGCACACAAGAGGGCGCGCCCCAAGGGGGGTTGCGCCCTGATGTGTGTTGGCCCCCTAGTGGCTCTTGACACCCCTTTCAGGCCTATAAATTCTGTAATATTCCCAAAACCCTAGAGGAGGTCCCAAAACACCTTTTACGATGCCGCAAGTCTTTGTTACAACGAGAGCCCATCTAGAGCTCAGTTACGGCACCCTACCAGAGGGTGGATCGATCATGGAGGGCCTCTTCATCAACCTTGCCGCCCTCATGATGATGTGTGAGTAATTCACCATGGACTTATGGGTCCGTAGATAGTACCTATATGGCAATATGTCTCTCTCTTGATCTTCAATACAATGTTCATCGCATCTTTGACTTGATCTATTCGATGTAATCCCTTTGTATGATGTGTTTGTTGAGATCAGATGAATTGTGGGTTTATGTTCTGATTATTCATGATAAATATTTGAGTCTTCTCTGAAATCTAATATGATTCTTATGTGCACGATCATTATAGCTTGTAATTCTCTCTGATCTATTGAAATAGTTTGGCCAACTAGATTGATATTTCTTCGGTGAGAGAGGTGCGTTGTGGTAGGTTCAACCTGGCGAGTTTCTATATTCCAGTGACAAAGTAGGGTACAAGATACGTCTTTTGTTGCTGCTACTAAGGATAAAAAGATGGGGTTTATTCACAGGGTACAAGAGGGGCGTTGTGGTAGGTTTGACCTGGCAAGTTTCTATATCCCAGTGACAAAGTAGGGTACAAGATACGTCTTTGTCTTTCCTAATGAGCTTCCTGAAATGCCTCCTGATCGCGACATTGAGTTCATCATTGAGCTAATGCCCGAAGCAGGACCCATCTATAAGAAGCCATATAGAATGGGATCTGTAGAGTTGGCTGAATTGAAGAAGCAACTGGCTGAGCAAGATAGAAAAGGATTTATTCGCCCTAGTGCCTCTCCTTGGGGATCACCTGTTCTATTCATGTCAAAGAGGGACAGAACTATCCAGCTCTGTGTCGATTACCGTTCTCTCAATGAAGTCACAATCAAGAACAAGTACCCACTTCCCAAGATTGAAGACCTGTTCGATCAGCTAAATGGAGCCAAGGTGTTTTCCAAGATTGATCTCAGGTCTGGGTACTACCAGTTGAAGATCAGACCCCAAGACATTCTGAAGACGGCATTTGTAACCCAGTATGGCTTCTATGAATACACGGTCATGTCATTTGGGTTAACCAATGCCCTGGCTTACTTCATGTACCTCATGAAGAAAGTTTTCATGGAATACTTGGATAAGTTTGTCGTAGTCTTCATTGAAGACATACTCATCAACTCCAAGTCCGAAGAAGAGCATGAGTAACACTTGAGAATGGTCCTGGAAAAGCTTTGAGAGCACCAGATTTATGCCAAGTTCAACAAGTGCAAATTCTGGCTGCATGAAGTTGGATTCTTGGGTCATGTGTTGACTACAGAAGGATTGTTAGTGGATCCCGCCAAGATTGAAGTCGTGACTGAATGGCAATCTCCGAGAAATGTGAAGGAAGTTAGAAGATTCCTCGGACTCGCGGGATACTACCACAAGTTCGTCGAAGGATTCTCAAGCATTGATAATCCCATGAAGCACCTCTTGAAGAAGGACAAGAAGTTAGAATGGACGTTGAAGTGCGAACAAAGCTTGCAAGAGATCAAGAAGAGATTCACAACAGCCCCAGTTTTGGCCGCTCCCGATATTCACAAGGAGTTTGTGATATATTGCGATGCATCAAGAACCAGGATTTGAGGTGTTTTGATGCAAGAAGGCAGAGTTGTAGCATATCTATCCAAACAGCTACGTCCTAATGAAGATAATTATGCCACTCATGATCTTGAGTTGGCAGTTGTAGATCATGCCTTGAAGACATGGCGACATTACCTTCTAGGAAAGCGATGTGAGATATACACATATCACAATAGTTTGAACTATATTTTCACTCAAAGGGAGTAGAACATGAGGCAACTAAGATGGTTGGAGTTGATCAAGGGCTACGACCTAAGTGTTCAACACCACCCTGGAAAGGCTAATGTGGTAGCACACGCCTTACGCAGAAAGGCTTCTTCCTTGAATGCCATGATTAAGGAAAGGTTACCCGCCTTGTATGAAGAGCTTGAAAGCTTTGGCTTGGAATTGGTTACACTAGGATTTTTGGCTAACCTCCAAGCTAAGACAACCTTGATGGATGAGATTAAGGAAGCCCAGAAGGGGCATGGGATTATTAAAGGCATCAACAGGAAGATCAAGGCCGGCAAGGCCCGTGGATTCTCACTAGATGAACAAGGAGTTGTATGGTTTGGGACTCAAAGAGATAGCCACTTTTGTCGCTAAGTGTGACATATGCCACAGCGTCAAAGGTGAGCATCAGTGACCCGCTGGATTGTTGCAACCTCTCAAAGTGCGTGAATGGAAATGTGACAAGGTTGGGATGGACTTCATCATCATATTGCCAAGGTCAAGAAAAGGACGTGATTCCATTTGGGTCACTGTCGATCACCTGACCAAGGTAGCCCACTTCGTTCCCGTCAAGACCACTTATGATGGAAGCTAGCTAGCCAGTCTTTACATCGAGCGTATTGTGACCCTTCCATTGGGGAACGTTGCATGGGAAACAAAAAATTTCCTACGCTTCACCAAGATCAATCTAGAAGATGAGCATCTACAAGAGGAGATATCGGATCCACATACCCTAGTAGATCGCTAAGAGGAAGCGTTAAGAAATGTGGTTGATGTAGTCGAACGTCTTCGCGATCCAAATCGCAAGTCGTCCCGCGATCCAATCACGATCTAGCGCCAAACGGACGGCACCTCCGCGTTCAACACACGTAAATCTTGATGAAGCCTTCACCTCCTCGATTTAGTGAGCGATGGTGCAGTAGTAGATAAGTTCTCCGGAAACACGATGGTGTGGTGGCGGTGGTGGTGGTGCTATCCCGGTAGGGCTACGCCTAGCGCTACTGAAACCATGAACGAAGGAGAAAATGATCTAGGGAGAGAGAGGGGTGCCAAGGGCTTCGTGTGTCCTCTTGGGGATCCACCTCCCCTCTATATAGAGGTGTAGGGGCATGGGGAACATCCCCTCCAAGCCCTAGGGTGCAGCCAAGGGGGGAGATGGTGGAATCCTAGTCCCCCTCCTTCCCTTCCATACAAATGTGTGCTTTCCACCTTTCTGAACTGCATGGGCCTTGAGGGACTTGTATGCTTGGCCCAATAAATCCAGGGTGTCTCCCCTCAGCCCATGCAAACCCTAGGAACGTGGTGGAGCCCTCGGTGGACTTCCGGACTCCTCAGGAAGTTTCCGGAACCTTCTAGAAGCTTCCTAGTACAATAACGGAAAAACCCAAAACTTTTGCGGTAGCCAATATATGACTTCCCATATATAAATATTTACCTCTGGACCATTCCGGAGCTCCTCGTGATGTCCAGGATCTCATCCGGGACTCCGAGCAACTTTCATTTACCAGCATATATAACTCATAACCACTATATGGTCACCAAACATTAAGTCTATAGATCCTGCGGGGTCGAGAACTATGTAGACATGACCGAGACACCTCTACAATGAATAACCAATAGCGGGACCTAGATGACCATATTGGCTCCTACATATTCTATGAAGATCTATATCGGTTGAACTTCTATGTCAAGGATTCAGTTAATCATGTACGCTGTTCCCTTTGTTTATCGGTATGTTACTTGTCCGAGATTCGATCGTCGGTATCTCCATATCTAGTTCAATTTCGTGACCGACAAGTCTCTTTTACTTGTTCCGTACTATAAGATCCTGTGGCTAACACTTTAGTCAGTTTGCTTACAAGGCTTATTGTGATGTTGTATTACCGAGTGGACCCTGAGATACCTCTCCGTCACACGGAGTAACAAATCCCAGTCTTGATCCATGCCCACTCAACAAACACCTTCGGAGATACCTTTAGAGCATCTTTATAGTCACCCAGTTACGTTGCGACGTTCGATGCACACAAGGTATTCCTTCCGTGTCAGTGAGTTGCATGATCTCATGGTCATAGGAACAGATACTTGACATGCAGAAAACTATAGCAATAAACTGACACGATCATATGCTATGTTTATAGTTTGGGTCTTGTCCATCACATCATTCTCCTAATGATGTGATCGTGTTATCAAATTACATCTCATGTCTATGGCTAGGAAATCTTGACCATCTTTGATCAACGAGCTAGTCTATTAAAGGCATACTAGGGACATGGTGTTGTATATGTATCCACACTTGTATGTGAGTTTCTGATCAATAAAATTCTAGCATGGATAATAAACGATTATCATGAACAAGGAAATATGATAATAACTAATTTATTATTGCCTCTAGGGAATATTTCCAACACCTTCATGGAGTTCCTAAGGAGATTTTGTCAGACCGAGGTACTCAATTTACCTCAAGGTTTTGGAAGCAATTCCAAGAAGCATTGGGAACCAAGCTATCCTTCAACACCGGTTTTCACCCTCAGACCGGAGGATAGACGGTGCGAGTAAATGAGATACTCGAAGACATGCTTCGACGTAACTTTTTATGACAAACTCATTATCACCTCCATAATTGAGAAATATTTCCTTAGTCCTCTAGTTACTAAGGATAATTTTGATCGCTGCCCAGTGATCCACTCCTAGATCACTCTTGTACCCCTTGACAGACTCATCGCAAGGCACACACGGGTGTGGTACACAGCATGGCATACTATATAGACCCTATGGCTAAGGCATAGGGGACGACCTTCATCCTTTCTCTTTTTTCTGCCGTGGTCGAGATTTGAGTCACACCCAACTCAACACCTTACAAACCAGGCAAGAACTCTTTCTTTGATTGATCCATTTTGAACTCTTCCAAAATCTAGTCAAGGTATGTACTCATTGAAAGTCTTATCAGACGTCTTGATCTATTTCTATAGATCTAGATGCCCAACAATTAAGTAGCTTTATCCAGGTATTCCTTTGAAAAACTCTTTTCAAACAACCCTTTTTGCTTTCCATAAATTCTACATTATTTCCGATCAACAATATGTCAACCACACATACTTATCAGAAATTCTATAGCGCTCCCACTCACTTTCTTGTAAATACAAGTTTCTCATAAACTTTCTATAAACCCAAAAACTTTGATCACCTCATCAAAGCTTTTATTCCAACTCCGAGATGCTTGCACCAGCCCATAGAAGGATCACTGGAGCTTGCATACCTTTTAGCATCCTTAGGACTGACAAAACCTTTTGGTTGTATCATATACAACCTTTCCTCAAGTGAACCGTTAAGGAAACTATGTTTTTACATCCATCTGTCAAATTTAATAATTGAAAAATGCAGCAACTGCTAAAGTAATTCCAACAACTTTAGCATCACTACGGGTGAGAAAGTCTCATCATAGTCAACTCCTTGAAGTTTGTCGGAAACTTCTTTGCGATAAGTCGAACTTTTATAAATGGTGACATTTACCATCAGCGTCCATCTTCTTCTTAAAGGTCCATTTGTACTCAACGACCTGCCGTTCAACGGGCAAGTCTACCAAAGTCCATACTCGGTTTTCATACATGGATCCTTTCTCAGATTTCATGGCTCCAAGCCATTTGTCTAAATCCGTGCCCACCATCGCTTCTTCGTAGCTCATAGGTTCAATGTTGTCTAAGAACATGACCTCCAAGACAGGATTGACGTACCACTAAGGGGCGGTACGAGTCCTTGTCGACCTACGAGGTTCTGTAGTAACATGATCTGAAGCTTCATGATCATCATCATTTTCTTCCTCTTCACTTGGTGTAGGCATCATAGAAACATCTTTCTGTGTCGTGCTACTATCCAACTGAAGTGACGGTTTAACAACCTCATCAAGTTCTACTTTCCTCCCACTCAATTCTTTTGAGAGAAAATCTTTGTCGAGAAAGGACCCGTTTTAAGCAACAAACACTTTGCCCTTAGATCTGGGATAGAAGGTATACCCAACTGTTTCCTTAGGGTATCCTATGAAGATGTACTTTCCACTTTGGGTTCGAGCTTATCAGACATAAGCGTCGCATTCCCAAACTCTGAGAAACGATAGCTTAGATGTCTGCCAAACCATAATTCATACGGTGTCATCTCAATGGATTTAGATGGTGCCCTATCTAAAGTGAATGTAGTTGTCTCTAATGCATAACCCCAAAATGATAGTGGCAAAACGATAAGCGACATCATAGTACGCACCATATCCAATAGAGCATGACTACGACGTTGACACACCATCACACTATGGTGTTCCAGGTGGCGTGAGCCGTGAAACAACTTCCACATTGTCTTAAGTTGTATACCAAACTCATAACTCACATATTCACCTCCACGATCATATCGTAGACATTTATCTTCTTGTTATGATGATCTCAAACTTCACTCTGAATTTGCTTGAACTTTTCAAACGCTTCAGACTTGTGTTTCATTAAGTAAATATACCCATATCTACTCAAATCATCAGTGAAGGTAAGAAAATAACGACATCCACCGCACGTTACAGAACTCATTGGACCGCATACATCAACATGTATTATTTCCAATAAGTCACTTGCCCGCTCCATCATACCGGAAAATGGGCTTAGTCATCTTGCCCATGAGGCATGGTCCGCATGTCTAAACCGATTTTAAATCAAATGAGTCCAAAGAACCATCAGCATGGAGTTTCTTCATGCGCTTTACACCAATATGACATTTAGCGGCATTGCCAAGAGTATGTGGTACTATCATTATTAACTTTGCATCTTTTGGCATCAATATTATGAACATGTGTATCACTACGATCAAGATTCAATAAACCATTCACATTGGGTGCATGACCATTGATGGTATTATTCATGTAAATAGAATAACCATTATTCTCTAACTTAAATGAATAACAACATTGCAGTAAACACGATCTAATCACGATCATGCTCAACGCAAACACCAAATAACATTTATTTAGGTTCATCACTAATCCCAAAGGTAGAGAGAGTGCGATGGTGATCACATCAACCTTGGAAACACTTCCAACACACATCGTCACCTTGCCCTTAGCTAGTCTCCGTTTATTCCGTAGCTTTTATTTCGAGTTACCAACATTTAGCAACTGAACCGGTATCTAATACCCAGGTTCTACTAGGAGTACTAGTAAGATACACATGAATAAAACGTATATGAAATATACTTTTGTTGACGTTGCCAGCCTTCTTATCTACCAAGTATATAGCGCAGTTTCGCTTCAGTGACCGTTCTCCTCATAATAGAAGCACTCAGTCTCGGGTTTGGGTTCAACCTTGGGTTTCTTCACTAGAACGGCAACTGGCTTTCCATTCTTGAAGTTTTCCTTCTTGCCCTTGCCCTTCTTGAAACTAGTGGTTTTATAACAATCAACACTTGATGCTCCTTCTTGATTTCGACCTTCGCAGTGTCAAACATCGCGAACAGCTCAGGGATCATCTTTTCCATCCCTGGCATATTTATAGTTCATCACAAAGCTCTAGTATCTTGGTGGCAGTGACTTGGAGAACTATATCAATCACTATCTTATCTTGGAAGATCAACTCCCACTCGATTCAAGCGATTGTACCACCCAGACAATCTGAGCACATGCTCACTGATTGAGATATTCTCCTTCATCTTGCAGGCAAAGAATCTTATTGGAGGTCTCATACCTCTCAACACGGGCACGAGCCTGAAATCCAATTTCAGCTCTTGGAACATCATATATGCTCCATGACGTTCAAAATGTGTTTGGAGCCTGAATTCTAAGCTGTAATGCATGACGCACTAAACTATCAAGTAGTCATCAGAACGTGCCTGTCAGATGTTCACAACATCCGCAGTCACTGTTTGAGGGGGTGGCACACCGAGGGGTGCATTAAGGACATAAACCTTCTATGCAGCCACTAAGGACAATCCCTCGATCATGGACCTAGTCCGCATAATTGCTACTACCATCTTTCAACTTACTTTTTCTCTAGGAATGTATCAAAATACAAGGGAGCTACAGTGCGAGCTAGTGATGTACACTATAATTTAGACTATGTTCATGATAAGAAGTCTAGTTAATCATATTACTTAAAAACACTCACTAAAGTTGACATCCCTCCAATCATCCGAGTGCTAAATGATCCAAATTAACCAACCCAAGTCTGATCATCACGTGAGATGAGGTGGTGTCAATGGTGAACATCTCCATGCTAATCATATCTACTATATGACTCATGTTCGACCTTTCGGTCTCTTGTGTTCTGAGGCCGTGGTTGTACATGCTAGGCTCGTCAAGTTTAACCTGAGTGTCCTGCATATGCAACACTGGCTTGCACCCATTGTATCTGAACGTAGAGTCCATCACACCGATCATGACGTGGTGTCTTGAAACGACGAACTTTTGCAACGGTGCACATTCGGGGAGAACACAATTTTTATCTTGAAGTTTTAGTGAGGGATCACCTTATAATGCTACTGTCATCCTAAGAACAATAATATGTATAAAAGTATTAACATCGCATGCAAATCATAAGTGACATGATATGGCCATGAATTTGTACTTTTGATCTCCATCTCAAAAGCATCGGCATGATCTCCATCATCACCGGCATAACACCATGATCTCCATCATTGTGTCGCCATCGGGGTTGTCGCACCCACCATGCTTCTACTAGTATTGCTACCGCTTAGCGATAAAGTAAAGCATTACATAGCGCTTAATGATTGACACGTAGGTCATACAATAATTAAAGACAACCCTATGGCTCCTGCCGGTTTTCGTACTCATTGACATGCAAGTCGTGATATTCTATACAAAACATGATCATCTCATACATCAGATATATCCCATCATGTAATTTTCCATATCACATCACAACATACCCTACAAAAACAAGTTAGACATCCTCTAATTTTTGTTGCATGTTTTACGTGGCTGCTACGGGTATCTAGCAACAACAATTCTTACCTAAGCAAAAACCACAATGGTGATACACAAATTGCTATTCAACCTTCTCAATGACCGCCTTTGTCGAATCCGATCCAACTAGAGTAGAAGAGACAGACACCCGCCAACCATCTTTATGCAACAAAGTCACATGTCAGTCAATGGAACCGGTCTCTTGTAAGCGTACGAGTAAGGTTGGTCTGTGTCGCTTCATCCCACAAAACCGTTGAATCAAGAAAAGACCAAGGGAGGAAGCAATCTGAGCATCAACACCCACAAATTCATTTGTGTTCTACTCATGATTTCATCTACGCATAAACCTAGCTCGGATACCACTGTTGGGGAATGTTGCATGGGAAATAAAATTAATATGCTTCACCAAGATCAATCTAGGAGATGAGCATCTATGAGAGGAGAGATCAGATCCACATAACCTTGTAGATTGCTAAGCAGAAACGTTAAGAAATGCGGTTGATATAGTCAAACGTCTTCGTGATCCAAATCGCAAGTCGTCCCGCGATCCAATCACGATCTAGCGCCGAATGGACGGCACCTCCGCATTCAACACACGTACAGCTTAATGATGCCTTCACCTCCTCGATCTAGAGAGTGATGGTGAATTAGTAGATGAGTTCTTCGGAAACACGACGGCGTGGTGGCGACGGTGGTGGTGCTATCCCGGTAGGGCTACGCCTAGCGCTACTGAAACCGCGAACGGAGGAGAAAATGATCTAGGGAGAGAGAGGGGGCACCAAGGGCTTCGTGTGTCCTCTTGGGGTGCCCCTCCCCTCAATATATAGGTGGAGGGGCGTGGGGAACATCCCCTCCAAGTCCTAGGGCGCATCCAAGGGGGGAGGAGGTGGAATCCTAGTCCCCCTCCTTCCCTTCCATACAAAGGTGAACTTTCCACCTTTCCCAACTGCATGGGCCTTGAGGGACTTCTGCGCTTCGCCCAATAAGACCAAGGTGTCTACCATCAGCCCATGCAAACCCTTCGGACGTGGTGGAGCCCTTGGTGGACTTCCGGACTCCTCCAGAAGTTTCCAGAACCTTCTAGAAGCTTCCCGATACAATACCGGAAAAACACGAAACTTTTTCGATTGCAAAAATATGACTTCCCATATATAAATATTTACCTCCAGACCATTCCAGAGCTCCTCGTGATGTTCGGGATCTCATCCGGGACTCCGAACAACTTTTGGTCACCAACATATATAACTCATCAACACTATATCGTCACCAAACGTTAAGTGTGTAGACCATGCGGGTTCGAGAACTATGTAGACATGACCGAGAAACCTCTACGGTCAATAACCAATAGTGGGACCTAGATGCCCATATTGGCTCCTACATATTCTACGAAGATATTTATCGGTTGAGCCTCTATGTCAAGGATTCAATTAATCTCGTACGATGTTCCCTTTGTTTACCGGTATGTTACTTGCCCGAGATTCGATCATCGGTATCTCCATACCTAGTTCAATTTCGTTACCGACAAGTCCCTTTTACTCGTTCCGTAATACAAGATCTCGTGGCTAACGCTTGAGTCACTTTGCTTGCAAGGCTTGTTGTGATGTTGTATTACCGAGTGGGCCCTGAGATACCTCTCCGTCACACGGAGTAACAAATCCCAGTCTTGATCCATGCCCACTCAACAGACACCTTCGGAGATACCTTTAGAGCATCTTTATAGTCACCCAGTTACGTTGCGACGTTTGATACACACAAGGTATTCCTTCGGTGTCAGTGAGTTGCATGATCTCATGGTCATAGGAACAGATACTTGACATCTAGAAAACTATAGCAATAAACCGACACGATCATATGCTATGTTTATATTTTGGGTCTTGTCCATCACATCATTCTCCTAATGATATGATCCCGTTATCAAATGACATCTCATGTCTATAGCTAGGAAACCTTGACCATCTTTGATCAACGAGCTAGTCTAGTAGAGCCATACTAGGGACACAGTGTTGTCTACGTATCCACACATGTATGTGAGTTTCCGATCAATAAAATTCTAGCATGGATAATAAACGATTATCATGAACAAGGAAATATGATAATAACAAATTTATTATTGCCTCTAGGGCATATTTCCAACACCTTCATGGAGTTCCTAAGGAGATTGTGTCAGACCGAGGTACCCAATTTACCTAAAGGTTTTGGAAGCGATTCCAAGAAGCATTGGGAACCAAGCTATCCTTCAACACCGTTTTTCACCCTTAGACCGGAGGATAGATGGTGCGAGTAAATCAAATACTCAAAGACATGCGTCATGCTTGTGTCTTTGTGGGGACCCCGACTCATAGGTCGTGATCACCGAATGTACGTGCACAGTGATCCTAGAGATCAATGCTCACTGAACACATAGAAACTGAATAACAAGAGTCTTACATCCATTACATACCGTTTTACTCGAATATGGCCCTTAAGGCCTAGTCTTCACATGATTGCAGCGGAAATCTTCAATGATAGCGTGACCGCATGCCATCTGCCTTAACCCTACAGACATTCTGACTCGGAAGCGTCCTAGCTCGCATGTCCGTCACTAAGGTAATCTTCATCATAACTTGATATTTCATGCTTGGCTAATAAAATTAACAGTGGAAAGCCAATGAGTACTTTGAATGTACTCGCAAGCAACCCATGTTTGGAACAAGGCAATAGCAATGCATGATATAGCACTAATAGGTAAATTTTGCAGAAAGCTAGTTTTGAGTGCAATGACATGATCAAGTACTTAAGTAAGCATGCATCAACCATGAACAGGTGTTCATAGGAACACGTCATAGTCATCATCATAAGTAGGGGGTTGGACATATCATGTTCAACCATCACACCAAGTCCTCAGACGTATCTCATGTACTGTCTGAACATCTCATGTTCAGTCATCATGCCAAGTCATCTGACTCGAATCAAATAGCATCCCTGTCACCACACACGCACACCAAGTTTGCGAAAACATCTGGACATAGTCTAAGCATCACCACCCAATTGTCCTTGACCATGGACATGGCTATTCAAATAGTTTTACACTCTGCAGAGGTTGAACGCTTTACCCACAAGACTCGGGGAACTTCTGTGTCATCCACGACTCGCGGTATGTAACATACCCGAGGTAAGCACCTGAACAATGCCTTTCCCCTGGCAATACTAAACAAAGAGTCCACTCGATTGGTACCCAGCCCTCACTATGTACATCACACAAGCCTCGCTCCAGATCATACCATCCATGAGGGGACCAACGGTGTGCCCGGTGCCAGTGAAGACAGGGCATGATCATACATACCGGTACGACCCCGTATCAAGAGTGACCACACCACTCCTGCCACTAGTAATGCGGGATCCTTGCCAATACCCACCAAGGTAATCAACAAAGCCCCTTCCCATATAGGGGTAGAGTGGTTGTACATGTAAGGTTGGGACGGTCGACAAATCTTAAATCTAATCCGTTTTTGAAAACTACACACACTCACTTGCTCCGGTACACCACTTCTTTATCAAGTGGCTACCCAGCTCATCATCATCTCCCTTGGGCATTAGTGGCACCCGACGGGGTTTTCGTAAAGTCTTTGAAAACACCTCTTTGTTTCCATCACCATGCATAATCTTGAACCCACTTGCATAGCATCTACTGGCATCCTATCTACTCCCACCCGCATAACCCTCATAAGGTGGTAGGGTCATGCACGATGCAAGTGTTAATGGCAAAAGTATCAAAAGCAACCCACCGGAGTGATCACTACTCCACATGATCAAGTTTAACAAAGGTAAAGTGATATATGACATGCAATGGAAATGGTTTCTTAATATGGTCAAAGGGCTGCTTGCCTGGCTTAGCAATGTCTTCGAGGTCTTCGCCAGCTTCTCGTCCACTACGAGCATTTCATCTACTTCGTCAACTATCATCAGAAACAACCGAAATAAGCAATACAACAAGCGGAGAAATGAAAGTGCTCTATAATTAGGAGTTTTATTTTTCTTGGACCCCTTGGGTCACAAGAAAAATAATCATGAAGGTTTCATTGGATGTGGATCTAGGGTTTTTTAATGGTGGAAATGAAGGAAATGATGATCCTATAAGAAGTCTACAGAAAACATTTTTATTAAAATGTGTGGAGGCATTCACCAAATAAGGAATGATTTTAGAAACATGAGGGAAGTGGTTTCACTGGATTTGGAGTTGCGAGGATTTACCTATGATTTTCCTAAGATGGAATAATGGAAAAAGGGAGCTATTTATTTGGTCAAGCATGATAGATGCATGATAAAATGTTAAACTTATCCAGACAAATAGGGCATGACATTTAGAGCCTCTGGGAATTTGAATCACTCCATTTGAAGTTGATATAAGTACTCTAGGAATTTTTAAAGTGAGGCATTCCATAGCTCAAATTCAAATTTGAATTTGAACTCTATAGAAAAGGTTGGAGGAAAAATGTGAAATGCACATATTTAGATAAATCTTGATCTTAGGGACATCTAGGAATTTGAATCATCAAATTTGGAGTTCAAATGAATTTTCTATGGATTTTACAAGCTTCTAAAAATCAAAAATGGGAAAGGGTCTTAACAAATGGGATAACCACGCACCGAGCGCAGAATAGCAACGATCGGAACTGGGCCGGCCCAACTGTTCGGCCTCAAGCGCGAAGGGCTACATCGGAGGCGCATTCCCAGGAATTCGCCTCCGGCGCGGAGAGGTGTAGAAGGCGGGTGCCGCCTCCACTTACACTGACGGCGGGGCCGCCTAGTTGCCGACCGGCTGACGGGTGGGTCCAGGGGAGGACGGGCCCGCTGGCAGGTTCGTCGTTCTTCTCCCGCGCCCTCGCGCATGGCCGCGAAGAGGGGCGAACCCAGACGGCGATTGTTGGCGACTCCGTCCACTAATCGAGTCGCCCGGCCTACCGGCATACTCAGGGGGCCGAGGCGGTCCTCCTCATGCCGGTCATGGTCACTAAGGGGCTCTGAGCTGAGCAGGGCATCGACCGCGGCGGAGACCGGTGACGGCCATGATGAATCCGACGACTCCGGTATGGGGGGAGGATTTGAAGTGGGGGGTCAGGCCCATGTGGTCTTGAGGGAGCTAAGGGAGAAGAAAAGGATGTCGGGGTGCTTTGTGTCGTCCGGATGGCAGCGGCGCGTGGCGGCGGTGCTCTGGCTCAGGTCGAGCACGCAGAGCGGGTAAATGGATAGGGGTGACTAGGGTTCAATTGGGAGAGAGAGGAAGCGAGAGAAGAGCCGAGAGGATCTCGGGGTGGCTTTAAATAGCCCGGGGGCGAGCTCATCACGGACCAAGGTTTGGCGGGTCGTGGCCGTCCATAGCATGCTCCGAGGGTCTTTGTCCCGTGTTAAAGGCTCTCGGGGGCTTGGTATTGGTCCAGGGAAGAAAAGAGGGGGAGCGGGGAAGCGCAGATGCCTCGCGCATGCGGGGCCGACCATTGGCCGAGCTGGCCGGCTTCGACACACGCGGGAGGAGGAGAGACAGGAGGGGGCTGACCAGCTGCCATGACGAGGACGTCGAGGCGACCTCAAGTGACACGACCACTGCACCCAAGGTTGTCGGGGGCATCCATTGGGCGGCAGCTACAGTGCGGGTGCGCATTGTAGCGCGCTCTGGAGCACCCCTTTGGCATGCCAGTGCATGCCATTTGCCTCCAGGGTGTGCCCCAACGTTTCCACTAGTGTCTAGGGGAATCTAGGAGGGTAAAACAAAGTGTAAAATGCATTGGATGCTGCCTGGGTTCCTTGGTTGAGAAGAGAAGCTGAGAAAGAGAGGAGAAATTGTTGTCCAGAGGGGCAAAAGGAGAGTTTTACCAGGCCAATCATTCAGCTATGGCCATGCCAAGTTTAGTGGGGGTGAAGGAGAACTACTAAGGGCTCTGGTTAAATTTTGAGCTCAAGGGAAAGAGTAAAAGTGGTCAAAATAGTGAATCCTAGAATACACCAGAAGGTGTTTGATGGAGTTTTGGGCAAGCAAAAGGCCTCAACTTTCTGTGGGTTTTGACAGGATAAAATTATGGGTAAAAATTGGAGTGATCACAAATTTTGAGCTCATTTGAGAAAAGTTGGCAATACAAATGTTCTAAACCCTAGAAATGGGCAGAAATGGATTTCTATAGATCTACTCATGTAATTCTATTCCCCTTGTTGCACCACTTGGCGTGGTGACATATTTTAGGGACTATATAACATGCACAAAAAGTTTGGGGCCCAATGGGGAAACTTGGCAATGTAATATTACCAAATTCTTGAAATCAACAGAAAGGGATCTGGGGTGATTTGGACAAGTGAAACTGTTCTCCTTGATGCACCACTTGGTGTGGATGTATTATTGGAGGATTATATCATGTCCACAGAGTTTGAGCTCAATAGGATAAAGTTGGCAATGTAGAGTTGCTCAAATTTGAACCTGGACAAAGAGGGGTTTGGGATATTTTTGTGAATAAAGACAATTGGTATTGAGTTAAAACTTGGCAAGATGACCACATATACCATATGTGACATGATAGAATTTTCTAGGATTTATTTGAGAATATTTCTTATAGAAATATTTCAAATTCTTGGAATAGGAAGGAATGGTTTTGAAGGTTTTTGTCCATGATTTTGAACATGACCATGTGTTTAAACTCATATGTATGGTAAATATATGTCCATTGAGTTTCCCTAAATTTTCCCAAATATTTTTAAAGCATTTAAATAATTTTTCCCTATAAAAGACCATTTCTGGCCTTAAGAAAAAGCCTTTAAATAAAATATAAAATAATATTTTAAAATAATATTTTGTGGTTTTGGGAAGCTATATGTATAGTAGGTTCCAAATAAAGCATTTGGGGAAAAAGGATCCACCCAATTTGGGGACTTGTAGTGCAAATTCTCAAATCAGGGGGTTTTGCAAAACCTAATTTGAATAAAACCTTTTTGGCCAAAATAATATTTTGCAAAAATATAATTAAGTCCTATTCACATGGCATGATCATTGGACAAGAGTGGGGATCAAGGAGAAGAGTTTTGAGAGTAGAAGGGATTTATGAATATAGAGCACTAGCAAGCAATCAGACAATCAGCAATCAAGTCAAGCATAACAAGCACACAAAAGTTTAAATTGGCCCTGATTTTTGAGTCATGATAACTTAGTCATGAGGCAAATAATAGGGTGTGACATACCTATCCCCCTTACAAGAATCTCGTCTCCGAGATTCCTAGGCTAGGCGTGGGAAGGATGCGGAAATTCAGAGGTGAGGTAGTCTTCACGTTCCCATGTGGCTTCTGCTCCAGCGTGGTTGTCCTTCTGGATCTTGAAGTGCCTGAGGATATGTCTTCAAATGCACCGTTGACTTGGTCTAAGGGTGAATGGGGTTCTAGCAAGGGCCTGGCTTGCGTGTGTATCCCAAAGTCGGAATACCTGGCCAAGTAGTGTGCCTGTGTGCTGGTCCTGGGACTGCTCACGTTGGTTAGTGACATCTAGATGTCACGCGTTAGAATAGAAGGGTTGAGTCTCGGTGTAGCTTCTCATTGACGGGGAAGTCCTTATCTTCCTTAAAGCAGGAGGTCTTCAGTCGTAGGTGGTCTCCATCCTATAGAGTGCCGAGGTGCGTCATCGTGGGCTTCTCGACGAGATCTTCTGCTTGAGTAAGTTGCCTAGGTAGATTCTTCATTCTTCTTGGTTGTTTGTCTTCATCGTCATGGACGCAGGTTTCTGGAGGGTCTTCGAGTGTTTGGTCTATTCGTCACTCCGTGGCAAGGTCTATGTTGGGTCTTGCCCCTAAGACTGAGCTTAGAGACTTGATATCAAAACGGGTCCTACCAACTAGGAAGGTTTTAGTGGGGTTCTAGATAAGCTGACTATTCAGAGTATAGATCAGCCATCTAACCCCCAAGGTCTGACGCTTGGCAAGCAGGGTGAACTTACCTTTGACAGGTGGTTTACCATGATCGAGTCAGGTTCACGTCCTTGATTGAACCAAGAAGGGTCTAGCAATGAGGTCATGACAGTCATTCCACTCCGTTCCAGGCATCTGAAGGGAGTAGGGATGTCATGCTCATTGTACACCATCAAAGTGGTGGAGTGAGGGGTGTTACCAGCTCGTCGGTCCCTTCCTAGTCAGGAACTAATAGGTGATTGATAAGACAAGGGGCTCTATAATCATCTTGATGTGCAAGGGCTTCATCGTGCTTGGACGTCGGTGCTTCTTGATATACTCTAGTTGATGTAGCTGGCGGAGGAGTGGTTGTTGACTTCTTTTTCTTCTCCTCCGTCGTCGTTGTGGCTCTACAATCGCAGTGGTCCTTCATCTTGCTTGGGAAAGAAAGTCTTCTTATGTTGGGAGGGTGCTTCGCGGAGTCCAACTCCTTCAAGGCGAGACCTTATACTTGAGAGGCGTGGTAGTTAGTGTTCCTGGGGCTGATCCAAACAGGACTGAGGTGTTCCTCCTCTCATTGGGTAAATAAGTATGTCATCCCGGAGGACAACAACCTATTCCCCAAAGTATCACATAAACACATTGCTCATGGGACATGTGAGAGGAGCGGACATTCGTCCCGGATAGTCACTAGTATCAAGGGTTTGCAGTCCAGCCTAATAGAGGTCTTTGTGGCCACCTTCCTTTTGAACAGGATTGGTGGTGGTCAAGGTGTAGTATCGGCCAGAGTCTAGTGACTTAGAGCCAAGGCCAATGGTCACAATCCGACCATATTATGGATCGATAAAGCTTTGGGGTTTCAAGGAGCTTAGGATGTGAGGGAACGTCTAACATCTTATCCTGAGCACAACTATTTGATGCCAATAGTACTTCCTATTACTCCAAACAAAATCACCCTATTTCACCCAAGGTATCATCTCATATAAGTCCACTCCAATATTACACATGCTACTCACATCTCCACGGTTTGAGACAAGGACTATACCGAAAATCTCATATGTATACTATAGCTAACTCACATATGTCCCTATATAGAAATCCTTGGGATAATTTACAAGCCGCTAAGCTTGATCATGACATTACCAATCCGAGTGTCCTTCTGACCTATCCAAGTCTAAGGTATTGCATTACTATGCTAAGGAAGCATGTAATAAACCATTCCAAGATCTTGATTCCTTCCTACGAATCCTATTTAATCAATCCACAAAAATCATCCTCTATTACATGACCCATTAGTGTTACAAATCCAGCATCGATGGCGTCCAACATAATCTCCTCGAGTTCATATAATCCACATCGTTGCAAGGACTGTTTTCATGAACTTCCAATCTCATGGCCCACTACACTCCAAGGTCGAGCTTATATAGATCCTTAAATTATCGCTATCATCATTCGATTCCTTCTACTTATCATCCACCGAGAGACATGGTATCATGATCAACATCATTGGACTAAATCTAATTTACTCCGGACCATGTGGTTTAGTTGATCTCGAGCGCCTACTATAATCACCTATTTAAATCCAAGGCTTACATCTAGTAAGAATTCCGTACTAGTTACTCCAGTTACCATCATATCACCATCAATCCACCATCAAGCGTCACTTGCCAAAGTCAAGTCATATATCCACCAAGAATTCCAGCTTGTGACCATATTTGTCCTACTAATCCAAATTGCTCAAGGGACAAGTAAGTTATGCTACTCTATCAATCTTGATCTACCAAGCTCATCTACCAACATTAAGCCTCGTAATCCACCCAAGGGTCTCAACTGCCTCCTAAAGACATCTATTATGGCTAAATCAAATCACTGTCAACAAATAGTATATCCTTAGAATGATCCTTTCTATGGCATCAAGGTTCTAGTGCTAGCTTAGGAATGAAGGATGTTTGTTCACTATGATCACTAGCTCCATAATGAACCCACTGCAAGGCAGGGGTTATCGAAGCTCAATAAGTGCTAAGGCAAATCCGTGTATTAAACACGTGATCAGAGGCTTGTGCTGAGGAAGCTTGTGATGTCTAGGTTGGTCCGGGGAGGGGGTTTCCAATCTCGAGGGAAGAGCCTAACCCTTCGGGGTTGCGTTTGGTTGAGTACGTTGTAGTCATAGTCTTCAACACTAGCTGTCCGTGGAGGTGGATCCTTGGCGCATCTTGTCTTGCTGGTCTTCAGTTGACGAGAGGGGGAAGAGGGAAATTAGCATGGAGGAGAGTGCCTAAGGGGGTGGTATAGTGCAAGTGTAATCAAGCAAGTGCCGAAAAAGGGCAAACACAAACATCATGGTAAGGTAGGTGATATAGTTGTGCACTTGTTGCCTAAGGCAAAAGTGTGACTTACACGAAAGCACAACAGGAAAAAAACACGCAACACACATCATGGTTCCATCTGAACCATCATACGGACTCAACTTCGCATGGGGGACACACGACCTATCCTACCCTAGGGGTTCTCAGACTCATTAGTCGTGCTGCTTCGCGTCTTGGAGAGGACTCCGCTTAGTTTTTTGGGTCTTCTACAGGTGTCGCTATGTCTTTGGTTGTTTTTCATCAAAATGATCCTGGTTGCGCCCGAAGAGTCCTTAACGACTTTGGGTCTGTTGAGTTGATGATGAAGGTGCTTCTTCACGGCTGCTGTTGACAAGGTCTCCTAGTGTCCTCGTGATCGTGACAATGCCTTCTTGTCTCTTGAGACGTCAATCATTCCAGGTAGGCAACCTTTTATGCAATGTCATTAACAAGGCATGGTAGAGTTGTATCTTGTCGATCACGTTGACAATATCATCGGTACCAAGAGCGGGGGATGATGAGAACCGTTTTCCTGCTCACTATGGTGAGGCGGACCAAATGGCGACGTTCTCATCCACCGGTGGTTGCCAATATAACAACAAAAAGGACAGGGTTTCTCTATTAGCGATGCATTATCATGACATTGCATGCCTTGTGCCCTGGTCTTTGAAGGCTAGGGTGGCATCATCATGGGGCTATGTCAAGGGTGTCACCATCATCTAAGTCTTGACATCCTCATCCTTAGAGAAGGTATCTTCCGTTGGTAGCTCCTTGTCTAGTGTCGCCAGCTTAGGTCCAAGACATGTCGGCAATCGTCTGGCAAGGTGGCTTCCTTCCAGGTTACCCACGAGGATTACAAGGAATCCCGTGGTTAGGGGCACAAGGGTAGTAGCGACCATTTGCAAAGTTTTTTGAAAATCAGACAAGGAGAGCTAAGAGAAAAGTGGTGGAAGTGCTAAGGCAAAAATCTTTGCTGCCCTTGGAATTTAGGAGAGGCGAGAGATATAGAGGCTTTGTAGGTGATTTTGAAGGGTCTGGAAAAATAGTTTGTCCTAACTAACGTCCATGCTAACTAAGGGCTTCCTATAGTCAGGATAGCTCTGATACCAGCTCTGTGGGGACCCCGACTCATAGGTCGTGATCATCGAATGTACGTGCACAGTGATCCTAGAGATCAATGCTCACTGAACACACAAAAACGGAATAACAAGAGTCTTACATCCATTACATACCATTTTACTCGAATATGGCCCTTAAGGCCTAGTCTTCACATGATTGCAGCGGAAATCTTCAATGATAGCGTGACCCCATGCCATCTGCCTTAACCCTACACGCATTCTGACTGGGAAGCGTCTTAGCTCGCATGTCCGTCACCAAGGTAATCTTCATCATAACCTGATCTTTCATGCCTGGCCAATAAAATAACCAGTGGCAAGCCAATGAGTACTTAATGTACTCGCAAGCAAACCATGTTTGGAACAAGGCAATAACAATGCATGATATAGCACTAATAGGTAAATTTTGCAGAAAGCTAGTTTTGAGTGCAATGACATGATCAAGTACTTAAGTAAGCATGCATCAACCATGAACAGGTGTTCATAGGAACATGTCACAGTCATCATCATAAGCAGGGGGTTGGACGCCTCATGTTCAACCATCACACCAAGTCCTTAGACTTGTCTCATGTACCGTCTGAACATCTCATGTTCAGTCATCATGCCAAGTCATCCGACTCGACTCAAATATCATCCCTGTCACCACACACGCACACCAAGTTTGCGAAAACATCTGGACGTAGTCTAAGCAGCAGCACCCAACTGTCCTTGAACATGGACACGGCTATTCGAATAGTTTTACACTCTGCAGAGGTTGCACACTTTAACCACAAGACTCGGGGAACTTCCGTGTCATCCACGACTCGCGGTATGTAGCATACCCGAGGTAAGCACCCGAACAATGCCTTTCCCCTGGCGATACTAAACAAAGAGTCCACTCAATTGGTACCCAGCCCTCACGATGTACATCACACAAGCCTCGCTCCAAATCGTACCATCCATGAGGGGACCAATCATGATCGTACATACCGGTACGACCCCGTATCGAGAGTGACCACGCCACTCCCGCCACTAGTAATGTGGGGTCCTTGCCAGTACCTACCAAGGTAATCAACAAAGCCCCTTCCCATATAGGGGTAGAGTGGTTGTACATGTAAGGTTGGGACGGTCGACAAATCTTCAATCTAGTCCGTTTTCTAAAACCACACACACTCACTTGCTCCGGTACACCACTTCTTTATCAAGTGGCTACCCATCTCATCATCATCTCCCTCGGGCATTAGTGGCACCCGATGGGGTTTTTGGAAAGTCTTTGAAAACACCTCTTTGTTTCCATCACCATGCATAATCCCGAACCCACTTGTGTAGCATCTACTAGCATCATATCTACATCCACCCGCATAACCATCATAAGGTGGTAGGGTCATGCACGATGCAAGTGTCAACGGCAAAAGTATCAGAAGCAACCCATCGGAGTGGTCACTACTCCACATGATCAAGTTTAACAAAGGTAAAATGCTATATGACATGCAATGGAAATGGTTTCTTAATACTGTCAAAGGGTTGCTTGCCTAGCTTAGCAATGTCTTCGAGGTCTTCACCCGCTTCTCGTCCACTCCGAGCATTTCATCTACTTCATCAACTATCGCGGGAAACAACCGCAATAATCAATACAACAAGTGGAGAAATGAAAGTCCTCTATAATTAGGAGTTTTATTTTTCTTGGACACCTTGGGTCACAAGAAAAATAATCAGGAAGGTTTCATTGGATGTGGATCAAGGGGTTTTTTTGAATGGTGGAAATGAAGGAAACGATGATCCTATAAGAAGTCTACAGAAAACATTTTTATAAAAATGAGTGGAGGCACTCAACAAATAAGGCATGATTTTAGAAACATGAGGGAATTGGTTTCACTGGATTTGGAGTTGCGAGGATTTACCTATGATTTTCCTAAGATGGAATAATGGAAAAAGGGAGCTATTTATTTGGTCAAGCATGATAGATGCATGATAAAATGTTAAACTTGGCCAGACAAATAGGGCACGACAATTAGAGCCTCTGGGAATTTGAATCACTCCATTTGGAGTTGATATGAGTGCTCTAGGAATTTTTAAAGTGGGGCATTCCATAGCTCAAATTCAAATTTGAATTTGAACTCTACAGAAAAGGTTGAAGGAAAGATGTGAAATGCACATATTTGGATAAATCCTGATTTTAGGGAGATCCAGGAATTTGAATCATCCAATTTGGAGTTCAAATGAATTTTCTATGGATTTTACAAGCTTCTAAAAATCAAAAATGGGGAAGGGTCTTACCAAATGGGCCAACCGCGCACCGAGCGCAGAATAGCAGCGACTGGAACTGGGTCGGCCCAACTGTTCAGCCTCGAGCGCGAAGGGCTACGTTAGAGGCGCATTCCTAGGACTTCGCCTCCGGCGCGGAAAGGCATAGAAGGCGGGTGCCGCCTCCACTTACACTGCCGCCTAGTTGCCGCACCGACTAACTGGTGGGTCCAATGGAGGACGGGCCCATTGGCAGGTTCGTCATTCTCCTCCCGTGCCCTCGCGCACGGCCGCGGAGAGGGGCGAGCCCTAACGGCGATTACCGGCGACTCTGTCCACTGATCGAGTCGCCCGGCCTACCGGCATGCTCAGGGGGCCGAGGCGGTCCTCCTCATGCCGGTCATGGTTGCCGAGGGGATCTAAGCTGAACAGGGCATCGGCCATGGCGGAGATCGGCGGCGGCCGTGGTGAATCTAACGACTCCGGTACAGGGGGAAGGATTTGAAGTGGGGGGTCAGGCCCCTGAGGTATTGGGAGAGCTAAGGGAGAAGAAAAGGAGGTCGGGGTGCTCTGTGCCGTCCGGATGGCTGTGGCCCGTGGCGGTGGTGCTCTAGCTCGGGTCGAGCACACGGAGCAGGGAAATGGAGAGGGGTGACTAGGGTTCAATTGGGAGAGAGAGGAAGCGAGAGAAGAGCCGAGAGGAGCTCGGGGTGGCTTTAAATAGCCCGGGGGCGAGCTCACTGCAGACCAAGGTCCGGCGGGTCATGGTCGTCCATAGCATGCTCCGGGGGTCTTTGTCCCGTGTCAAAGGCTCTCGGGGGCTTGTTCTTTGTCCAGGGAAGGAAATAGGGGGAGCGGGGGAGCGGGGAAGCGCAGATGCCTCGCGCATGCAGGGCCGACCATTGGCCGAGCTGGCCGGCTTCGGCATGCGCGGGAGGAGGAGAGAGAGGAGGGGGCCGACCAGATGCCATGACGAGGACATTGAGGCGACCTCGAGGGACACGACCATAGCGCCCAAGGCTGTCGGGGGCATCCATTGGGCGGCAGCTACAGTGCGGGTGCGCACTGTAGCGCGCTCTGGAGCACCCCTTTGGCATGCCAGTGCATGCCATTTGCCTCCAGGGCGTGCCCTAGCGTGTCCACTAGTGTCTAGGGTAATCTAGGAGGGTAAAATAAAGTGTAAAATGCATTGGATGCTGCGTGGGTTCCTTGGTTGAGAAGAGAAGTTGAGAAAGAGAGGAGAAATTGCTATCCATAGGGGTAAAAGGAGAGTTTTACCAGGCCAATCATTGAGCTATGGCCATGCCAAGTTTACTGGAGGTGAAGGAGAAGTACTAAGGGCTTTGGTAAAATTTTGAGCTCCAGGGGAAGAGTAAAAGTGATCAAGATAGTGAATCCTAGAATACACTAGAAGGTGTTTGATGGAGTTTTGGGCAAGCAAAAGTCCTCCACTTGCTGTGGGTTTTGACAGGACAAAATTATGGGTAAAAATAGGAGTGATCACAAGTTTTGAGCTCATTTGAGAAAAGTTGGCAATACAAATGTTGTAAACCCTAGAAATGGGCAGAAACGGATTTCTATAGATCTACTCATGCAATTCTATTCCCCTTGTTGCACCACTTGGCGTGGTGACATATTTTAGGGACTATAAAATGCACAAAAAGTTTGGGGCCCAATGGGGAAACTTGGCAATGTAATATTACCATATTCTTGAAATCAACATAAAGGGGTTTGGGGTGATTTGGACAAGTGAACCTGTTCTCCTTGATGCACCACTTGGTGTGGATGCATTATTGGAGGATTATATCATGTCCACATAGTTTGATCTCAATAGGAGGAAGTTGGCACTGTAGAGTTGCTCAAATTTGAACCTGGACAGAGAGGGGTTTGCTATATTTTTGTGAATAAAGACAATTGGTATTGAGTTGAAACTTGGCAAGATGACCACATATACCATATGTGACATGATAGAATTTTCTAGGATTTATTTGAGAATGTTAATTATAGAAATATTTCAAATTCTTGGAATAGGCAGAAATGGTTTTGAAGGTTTTTGTCCATGATTTTGAACATGACCATGTGTTTAAACTCATATATATGGTACATATATGTCCACTGAGTTTCCCTAAATTTCCCCAAATATTTTTAAAGCATTTAAATAATTTTTTCCTATAAAAGACCATTTCTGGCCTGAAAAAAAGGCTTTAAATAAATTATAAAAATAATCTTTTAAATAATAATTTGTGGTTTTGGGAAGTTATATATATAGTAGGTTCCAAATAAATCATTTGGGGAAAAAGGATCCACCCAATTTGGGGACTTGCGGTGCAAATTCTCAAATCAGGGGGTTTTGCAAAACCTAATTTGAATAAAACCTTTTTGGCCAAAAAAATATTTTGAAAAAATATAATTAAGTCCTATTCACATGGCATGATCATTGGACAAGAGTGGGGATCAAGGAAAAGAGTTTTGAGAGTAGAAGGGATTTTATGAATATAGAGCACTAGCAAGCAATCAGACAATCAGCAATCAAGTCAAGCATAACAAGCACACAAAAGTTTTAATTGGCCCTAATTTTTTAGTCATGATAACGTAGTCATGAGGCAAATCACAGGGTGTGACAGTATTGGCATATAGAGCCAAGTGGGAAGATTGCCTATCATTCGCCGAGTTCTCCTACAACAACAGCTACCAGTCCGGTCTGCAGATGGCACCATTTAAAGTGCTATATGGTCACAAGTACCGCACTCCCCTCGAATGGTCAGAAACCGTAGAAGGACTAGTCTTTGAACCAGATATCCTCCGTGAAACAGGAGAGCAAGTTCAACTCGTCATAGAGCATCTAGAGACCGCCAAGTCAAGACAGAAGAGCTACGCCGATTCCTGCTGCCGAGAAGTGACCTTCAACAACGGAGACCATGTCTATCTCTGAGTAACGCCTCTCAAAGGAACCAAGTGTTTCCACGTCAAGGGAAAGCTTGCACAAAGATACATCGGCCCCTTTAAGATCACCGCAAGACGAGGAGAAGTTGCCTACCAGCTAGAGGTACCTTCCGAGCTATCAGATGTGCACAACGTTTTCCACATGTCACAACTCCTGAGGTGCCTCCAAGTTCGCAATCGTCCCGGCCTCTACAAGGACATCGATCATCAAGCCATGACCTTCAGCCAGACCTCACTAATCGTGAGAGGCCAATTCACATTCTGGATGAAGCCGGGCATTGCACCCGAAGTCGCACCGTCAAGTACTTCAAGGTCCAATGGAGCAACCACACCGAAGCAGAAGCAACCTCGGAGCATGAAGACTACCTTAGATCTGAGTTCCCTTATCATTTTAGCGCCTAGCTTAGGAATCTCAGGGACGAGATTCTTGTAAGGGGCTAGGTATGTCACACCCTGTGTTTGTACCACTTTGCTATGTGATGAGTTTATAAAATTTGAAACAATTAAAACATTTTGCTTGCTTGTGATGCTTGGATTGGTTGTTATTTGCTTGAGTGTTTGTTTGTGTTTTAATTCAAAAAAATTATTCTACTCTCAAGAACTCCTCAACCTGATCCAAACCTTTTCCCAATGATCAAGCCATGTGTACAGGACCTAAAACTATTTTTGCAAAATATTATTTTGGCCAAAAAGCATTTATCCAATTTAGGTTTTCTAAAACCCTTGAATTGAGGTGTACTACAAGTCCTCAAATTAGGGTGCATGTTTTCCCCCAAAGACTTTATTTGGAACCTACCATATATAAGACTTCCCAAAGCCACCAAATAATATTTTTAAATATCATTTTTCCTATTTTATTTAAAGGCTTTTTCTGAAAGACAGGAATGGTCTTTTATAGGAAAAAAAATTATTTTAATTCTTTAAAAATATTTTAGAAAATTTAGGGAAACTCAGTGGACATATATTTTCCATGTATAAGAGTTTCAGCACATGGTCATGTTCAAAATATTGGAAAAAACCTCCAAAACCCTTTTTGCATATTTCAAGTATTTGAAATATTTCTATGCGAAATATTCTCAAATAAATCCAGGAAAATTCTAGAAAGTCACACATGCTATATTTGATGATCTTGCAAAGTTTCATCTCAATCCAAATTGTGTTGGTTCACCAAAATAACCCAAAACCCTTTGTGTCCAGATCCAAATTTGAGCAACTTTACATTGTCAAGTTTCTTCTTTTAATATCAAACTTTGTGGACATGCTCTAATCCCCAAATGATGCCACTACACTAAGTGTTGGATCAAGCAGAATAGTTCTGCATGACCAGATCTAATAAAACCCATTCCTATTGATTTCTAGGGTTTATAGAGATTGCATTGTCAACTTTGTTCAAACAGGCTCAAACCTTGTGATCATCCTTATTTTTACCTCCCATTTGATACTGCTAAATCTCACTACAAGTGGGAAATTTTATCTTGCCCAAACACACATCAAACACCTTCTGGTGAAATAGTAAAACCCCTCGTTTCACAACTTAAACTATTCTCCTTCACCCCATCTTTTTATCAAAGCATCTCCTAGTTGCCTTGCACCCCCAAGTAAAAACCTCATGTCCTCAGACCAATCATGGAGGGGTGAAAACTCCATTTCTACCCCCTGGATAGCAGGGCAGCAGCATCTTCTTCTCTCTCACTCACATTCCCAGTGACTTCCAGAACACTCAAAGCCCTCCCCTACCATTATCGTATACCCCTACATCCCTTGGACATGCATTGCCATTCCCTACGTGCCAAGAGCATGCCATGGCATGCCATAAGCACGCTTTGGAGCACGCTACAGTGCACTCCCGCACTGTAGACATCCCCCAATCCGAGCACCCGACAGCTTTGGGCCTCCCCCTCGTGTCTCTCGAGGCCGGCTCGGCATCCGAGACACGCTACACGGTCGACCCTCACCTCCCTCTCTCTCTGACGACCTCTGCAACACGTGCCCGCAACCGCCCGGTTCGGCCAACCCCAGGCCTCACACGTGCGCGCTCCCCGCTCTCTCTCGTCTCTCCCTCTGGTCATGGACCACTCCTAGGAGCACCCCTCGACTCGAAGCCGAGCCCTCCCGTGGCCTTCATAACCTCTCTAGCCTGCTTCGGCGGACCACGTCCATGGTGCTCAGGCTCAAGGCTATTTTAAGCCACCCCGAGGCCCTCTCTCCCCTCTGCTGACCCTCTCTACCTCCCAACGTGCCCCGAGCCACCCTAGCGAGCTCCCGGTGCCTCAGTGCTCGGGATCGACCGAGGTGCCGCTGCGTCAGACCTCCGTCGATCTCCAGTTCTAGATGGCCTCGGCGATCACCTCCCGAAGCGCCTTCTCCACGAGACCTTGTCGCCGGCGAACCGGACGTCCCCTCCGACTAGCTCCACCCTCGCCAGAATCGGGACACTCCTCTGAATCCATTCTCGTCGTCTCTGAGCCCTATCGTGCCCCTACCGTCGTTGTTTGCGTTGTTGACGAAGGGATTGGACCAAAATATTTTGAAGACCTCGAAAAAAAATTGAGCCAGGCAAGCAGCCCTTTGATGATGTCTTAGAAACCCTTTTTATGCATGGCATATAGCACTAGGGATGAAAACGGCACGGAAACGGACGGAACTGGTTGCTACCATATTTGTTTCCATATTTTTTTGCAGAAGCAGAAATGAATACAGAAACCCCAGAAACAAATACAGAAACAGATACTACCGGAAACAGAGATGCAACAAATACAAAGCGGACACAGAAACAAAACTTTGTGTTGACTGGAACTTACAACACCCTTGAATCATAGAGAAATACACACAAAAACCAAAACAAATTATGGAATTGTTAACATGGCTACAAAATGATATGGTTGTGTTAGCAACATAGGGTAGTATTATAGTAGTACATAACTATTTTATATAGGGTGTGTATGGTAGTAAAAGATCCTCAAATGATCCATCATGCTCATTGTATCATTGTGTGTTGTTTGGTAGTTGGGCAACAAAGCAGCCATGGGACTATAGTAGAAACAGAAATTCCATTTTCATGGAAACGGAAAGTTTTGTTTCCACATCCGTTCCACCGAAAAACATAGTTCCGTTTTTGTTTCCGTTTACGCATAAATAATTCCATTTCCATTTTCGTTTTGCAAAATTCCGTTTTCGTTTTCATAATTCCTCTCCGTTTTCATTTTTCCTCTGGAAAAGCGGAAACTTTCCACTCCATTTTCATCCCTATATAGCACTTTATTTTTTATGTATTGATCATGATGCTATGGTGACCACCATGATGGGTCACCTCCGTTACTTCCTCGTTGATACTCACATGACATGACTCTACTTTTTCTTAGAGTTATGTGGGTGGAAAGTAGATAGGGAGCTAAAGGAGTTGCTACGCGAATGGGACGGGTATTTGCATGGTGATGGAAACAAGTGCTTTCAAAGACTTTTCTAAAACCCCATCGGATGCCACTAATGCCCGATGGAGAAGATGAGCTAGGCAACCACTTGAGAAAGAAATGGTGTATCGGAGCAAGTTGTGTGTGTTTGTTTTCGAAAACAGATTAGATTTAAGAATTGCTTATCATCCCAACTTTACATGTACAACCATGATAGACCTTATGGGACGGGGTTTGTTGATTACTTTGGTCGGTACTAGCAAAGAGACCACATTACTAGTGGCGGGAGTGACGTGGTCACTCTCGATACGGGATCGTGACGGAAAGGACGATCATGGACTGTTTTCACAGACACCGGGCACACCGTTGGTCCCTTCATGGATGATACTTGTGATGTACATCATGCGGGTTGTGTGCCAACGAGTGGACTCTTTGTTAGTGTCGTCAGGGAAAGGTATTGTTCGGCTACTTACCTCGGGTATGTAACATAACGCGAGTCGTGGCTTGACACGAAAGTTTCCCGAGTCTTGTGGGTAAAGTGTGCAACCTCTGCAGAGTGTAAAACTATTCGAATAGTTGCGTCCATAGTCAAGGACAGTTGGGTGGTCCTGCTTAAACTATATCCAGTATTTTACTAAACTTGGTGTGTGTGTGTGGGTGACAAAGGAATACTTGAACTAAGTTGAATGACTTGGTGAGATGATGACATTAGAGTTGATATACTCTGATTATGTTGGTATATGTAACTTGTTCACACGGACATCTGCAACTACAAGATGCATGCCTTCATAAGTTGATTGATCATGGCATTGCACTTGAAAATTAGCTTTCCGCAACTTACCTACTTAGTGCTATATCATGCATTGTTATATCTTGTTTCAAAACATGGATTGTTTGCGAGTACATTCAAAGTATTCATCGGCTTGCCACTTTTATTTAATTGGCCAGGCATGGAAGAGCGGGAATATGATGAAGATTATGTTGGTGACGAACATGCGAACTAGGACGCTTCCCAGTCAGAATGCCTGTAGGGTTAAGGCTGATGGCATGGGTTCACGCTACCTTTCAAGATTTCCGCTACGAATTTGTGTTGGTTGTTTGGCCTTCATGGCCCTATCTATGTAAGACTTGACCTTGATGACCTTTATTTGTGTAAGACGGTATGTATGGATGTAAGACTCTTGTTATTCAGCTTTTGTATGTTCAGTGAGTATTGATCTTTGGGATCACTATACACGTGCATTCGGTGATCACGACTTATAAGCCAGGGTCCCCACAGCTATATATACCTCTTGTAAGACGTCGCATGGGCTAAGTTGATCGGTTGTAAATTTTCGGAGTTTGTAACTTCTCCCGATATAGTGAAGTTCGATGGCTTTCGCCCGTGGTTTTTTTCCCTCCGTGTTGAAGGGATTTTCCACGTTAAAATCTTGTGTTGATTTCGTTTTTTGCCGATTGATTTGCGTGTCATATCTCTAACAAAAGGTGACCGGTGTTGTTCGAGACGCGGCTTTGTGAGTCTAACAAAAGGTGACCGGTGTTGGTTGAGACGCGGCTTTGTGAGTCAGTTCTTTTGCATTGAAGTTGATTGTGTGTGTTTGTGTTAAGAGTTGTATTATGTGCGTTTGTGTTGGAGTGGTGTTTGCTACTCACCAGGCTGTGGTGAGAGCTTGTCTGATCTTGTAATTTACCTTCTATAAAGGTAAGGCACCCAATTTGTGAGCTCTCAAAAAAAATCACAGCACATATGCGATGCATGAGTACAGAACGGAACAATTTTATTAATGAGCTGAACCATTATCCTGTTTTCACTACTTAAGATGGCAATACATGAATAGAGTAGAGTGGTGCCCCTGCACATTACACTTTGCACCCTTCAACGAGCGAAAAATGAACATGGCCTCTTCCAATCCAGAAGCCATTGCACATGAGGACTCAGGTGAGCAGCGGTCTCATCCGTGCTCTCCGCAAACCAGACGAGCGGTATCCAGACCCTTTTCCACACCTACAAATCCTAATCTTCCCGTCCGTGCAAATTAAATGTATATAGGCTAAACTAAATACATACATACACTGATGATTCAGTCTAAAATACAACTCATTTGCTGTAACTTCTGACAGTTTGTGCGTCACGGTCACTGTGACTTTCACATGTTGCCAGAATCCTGTATGGACTATGCTCCACGACATACCTTGGCAGTTCAGCCACACATAACCTCCACAACAGCTCTTTTCATTGTCCCAGGGCAAGGATCTCCACCAAATACCTCTGGAACTACGCTTACCCCACAACGCTCTTGATTAATGCAGTTCTGCAAGAAACGCCAATTCAGATTCTAGGTATAAACACGATTAGGTAAAGAAAGGATTTGGATCTACGTTACCTTCCAAAATATGTCGTACGACTTGTGTGCATGACATCCGCCTTCTGAGTAGCTCCCGCAGGACCCCTGCGGTGTGCCAAAGCTGGCAAATTCTATTTCAGTTATTTTCCGCCCATGATCACATTGGAGGTGGACCTTAGCTTTCTCGTAGTCCTTGGTGTGCCAGTTGGTCATCGACGGCTGCCATTCAGACACGTCAGCACAGACACTTCCAGTAGTTCTTTTCACCATTGAAATTTCGCTAGGGTCACCGCCCATCTCCTCGAATATCACCAACAGGTTCCCAGTAGGATTAAGCCATGGGCGAGGAACATGGTACCTGAAGGAACATGACATAGATGTAAGAGCTTCACTTATAAATAGTGCCATGGGTAGTTCTGTAATAATTATTTCTAACCCATGGAGTTCCTACCATCTCTGAGAAGAGTCGCCGCAGTTGGTTTGACACTTCGTCTCATCATATTCACCACGGTAATCACAGTAACCACATGTTCCGGAGGCCTCGTAGCCAGGCCAATACCGTCCAATTCCTTGACCATTTATCCAGATGTGCCCCTTCCCCATGCTACTCATGTCCAAGGCTAATGGCTCGTCACCATCTGGTGCGTTGAAAAAAGCCTGAAAAGTGGGAACTGTGGGTAAACCTTCTAAAAAATGATGGCTCTATCACATGGGTAGCAACTAATCACATGCAAATTTCACATTACCTTGTACCAGGTCAGAGGCTGCTTCTGCACAGGTTCTCCCCATTCTACCGATGAGCTTCCACTAAGTGAATGAAGACTCATAGCCTCACCTTTCAAACCAACCTGCCCATATACAATAGGTTTTTTATGTTAATGCTTGCGCACAAGGTTAATACTTGACAGAACATGAAAACAACATACATTACCTGATAAGTCCATTTCTGCCACGTGAGATCTCTTCTTCCCTCATTCAGGCCATAAAGAATCACCGGACCAAGAATTCCAGCATTCCAAGTCTCAAAATGTTCTCCAACATTCTGTATCCAGGAATGGTTAAATACACAAAGGCTCAAACATTGCATGACCAAGAGTACTATCTTAGTTAGCAAACTATCCACACTTACCGGGAGACCAACTGCTATACTTAAGCACGAAATAGTGTTGCTTCCTGCCCATAGTTTCACATTCCTACTATACGTCAGCTTCGGGTTTTCTACACTGCCGTACACAGTTCCTATGAACAGATTGGAGAGCATTTCAATATCAATTACTTTTGACAGTCAAGAGATAAACATTTTTTTGTCAAACGGGACAGAGACTCATAATTACCTGCTAATTGACCATTAACAAAAACATGCAAAGCATGACCTGCTGACATCACAGTGAGTTTGGGAGACTTCCCACTGGTGAGGAACTGCTCATCCTTCGGAACATCAACACTTCAAAATGAAACTTTTAGTACCACTGAATTGCAAGGAGTCATATATTCATATTTTTGGTGGAGTTAGGCAACTTACTATGTTGTATACCACAAGTAGTCTGTGTTATCCCTCGTCATATTTATTTGTTCCAGTAATCCTACCGTTGTAAATGCTTCCTCCCCACTAAAGGAATTAATCTCCTCATTATATGACTGCCATGTGAGTTCTCCAGCCCATTCCATTTTCATTTGTGAAATCTGGCTGCCAACCTGTGTAAGCATATCACACAAACTTTAAATAATGATAAAAAGGCATAAATTCAGATCAGATACGGATTTTAAATAACACTGGTAAAAAAGAAACTACATAGATTAAATTTGAATGAATATACAATTTAAGCAAGCCAACTAAATTAACCAGATAGCTCAAGTGCCTAATCTCACCCTAGCAGTGTTGAAGACTGTTGTTTTGCAGTCCGGGAGAATACTGATAGACCAAGGAGGCAGGTCATAATGCATCCCGCGGAATGATACCCTTGCATAAGATAGCTTATCCTTGTTCTCAAGAAAAGCTGCACAAGCTCCTGTGCTTAACCTAAAAACGGATGACTGAGCAGAAAGTTACCAAGAAGTCAGCTCTGGCTTATGAACAAAATAGTGTAGGTCTCAAGTAGAGAAAAGAACAGAATGTCATCACAACCTTCTGAGCCTTCCCAAGGGAAGATATGATGGGATCTCCTGCAACCAGGGCTGGTTCGCAAAGCTTGATGGCTCTATGCAACTCCTTCAAGTGGCCCCATTTTGGTTCTCTCAATAAACCTGAGGAAACGAAGGGGAAAAGTTCGGTCAAATTGGTACATTTTCGATAAGGGGCGCTTTATTACTTAAAAGGTTTTAAGTATTACACCCGGTCTCTGCATAACTAAGATGCACACAGCCAAACCAAAACCATAAATGAAGTCTAAACTCAGAAATAAAAAGGCGAAATGCAAGTAGTCATAATACTGTATGACGCCTAATCCATGGGAGGGCCAATCCGAAGATCATGCTGCCATCCATGTCGGGTAAAAGTATCCCTCGCCGTGTTCTCCAATCGTGTAGACACCTTCGTAAATAGGTCTCGATTCTCCACCCGTTGTAGAGACGACCATAAACGGAGCGTACCTGTACATCTGTAGATAACCTAGCATTCGGGGGCACATAATAACAAAGTATGTGCTGTATAACATCGACAAAGAAAGAAAGAAAAACAATTTTGTTGTACTCCCTCCGTCCGGGTTTATTAGGCCCGGAGACCACTTCTCTTAGACCAAGGCACATAGTAATTTGCTTACATTAATTCTTCTATCCCACTCCCAATGTACTCTCTCATATGTCAATTCTCACATGCAACCAATGAAACAACATGCATGCAATGTATTTATTGTTCAGCTATGAGACTAGTAATAATGCCTCTCGCTACGGCCAATGAAATGATTGCATGCATGTAGGTTTCCAAAGTAAGGCCTTATAAAGAGGGACATGCATGTGTTGCTCTTAGGCCTAATAAACCCGGACGGAGGGAGTAATGTAGCACCAAATGTTACCATTACGATGTAGGTGATATAAAACGATTTGTGCAATCAGACACTGCATTGTTGCTAATCCATTGTTTATAGAAACAAATTATTTTCCAACTGCGTCTTTAAAAGGTTATGGACCTTGAGAATTGGAGTGGATGAAAATCTCTCTGTAACTCAGACAATGGACTTGAACCCGGAAACTGCAGAGTGGAATGTGGATGCTGCCACATTGCTTTGTGCAATTAAAATTAAGGGATGGAGGTGTCAGAAAATACCTAAACTGCATCGTTGTTTCATTCAAGTTCACTAGAAACTAGAAAGGGAAATTGGCTATACAAGGGCCGCTTCAGATGAAAAAATATACAAGTGGCAGCAACCACTACATGACATGAAATAGGTTCAAAGTACTCCCTCCATTCACTATTACAAGATATAAGATGTTCTACTGTAACTTGATGTATATACACATTTTACTGTGTTTGTTCACTCATTTCAGTCCGTATGTAGTCCATATTGAAATAATCAGAACATCTTATATTTAACGGAGGTAGTATATACCATGTATCAACAGGGTTCACTCCTTGAGTGCCCCACGTGCCACCAGGGGCGATTAGGGTTTCCCCCCGGAGCAGCAAGCGCCACCACCGCCTCTTGTCACCTCGCCGTTGTCAGGGGCCGCATCCTATCCAGCCCCCGACAGCGGGGAACTCTCCCTCCTACTTATCGTCGTCGGTGTCTCCTCTGGAGGCATGGCGGCGCGGATGTGGAACGACTGATCAAAGACGGCGGCGCAGCTTTTTAGATCGTAGGGCGGCCTGCTTGTAAGTATCCAATGGTGATCAGTGGAGATCGCGGCAGTTCAGCTACTTCGGCAGACGGTGAAGACGGCGGTCAGCTCCTCATGTGTCTCCTTTTGCTGGTATCAGCCATCATTTCACGGTAGCAGCTTGGCAGCCGGCATGGTCAGCTAGGCGGGTCTGAGGGGTGGTGGTGACGGCAATCAGCTGCGGTGGTGGCAGATCAAGGCACTGCATGGTTGTGCTGTCTTTGACTGGATCTGGCTATGGGGGCATCTCAGAGAGCTCAGTCGGCAGCTTCTATCCAGGGTGAAAACCTAGGTCTGGCTATCTGCCTATCTAGACTCAGCAACCACGGCGTTTTGCGGTGTTCCCTCCCTGAAGGCATTGCTATGGTGCACCGATACATGCTGCCCAATGAAAATCCAGGATGTGGCCTTATTGGTCGAATCCGGCGACAAGGATGCTAGTCCTATTTCTCGTTGGAGGCGTCACATTGAATACTAAGTTCCTTTACACATCATCATTGTGTAGCCGGTGTTAGCATGTGGACAATCTCTTGGTAGCCTTCGGCGTTGGGGTTACAAGGGACTCGGCTACGGGTTGTATTGTGCTTGACAATCTGCCATGGCGTTTCCATTTTTCCTTTTGCCAATTCAATCAGATTTCTAATGATTCGGTTGTATGCATTCTTAGTTCGTACAGATGCCGGGGGTAATGAAGCATCAATTTTTTAACAAAAATATAACATGTGCCAAAAGTAAGGCATGCATTGCAGATAAACAGAGAATGGAGAAGTGAACTCACCATATTCATCAATAGGAGCATCATAGTCATAGCTAGTTGCAACGAATGGACCACCAGCTGTCCTCCCAAAGTTTGTTCCTCCGTGATACTAAAAAGAGGCGTCATAACTCACAACTTGGTACAAATATTTTGGTGACATGATAAGTTTCAGTTAAACAGAAAGGATCAGTGTGACTTACCATGTAATAATTAACAAAAGAGCCACCCTTCTGGATAAACTTGGCAACACCATATGCTAGATCCTCTACTGGTCTATGTGGAACTGGAACACCAAAGCCTGTATACCTGTGTTAAGGAGAAAAGAAGATTTACATGGAGAAAAATAAATATACAAAATATCATGTGGTAGTAGCCTTTTAGAGAGAGAATGATGAATTTACCAGGCAGTCCAAGCTTCAGTCCACATGGTAGGCTTGTGAGGTTTATTCGGCGAGAACCAGTCACAGTAAAATCCATTGCATGTATTAATCTGCCACCAGTAAATCACAGTAAGATCTAGCGGAGTGCAAACTCCTAGTCCAAGTTATGTCATGTAAGGGTGGAAGTTCCTTTTAGAAATGAAAGGCTTGGCAGATGATTCAGTAAATATGATGGACTCGTTTTATTTCCATTTTTGGAAAATGGGGTCATGAAGGTGAATGACCCCAGCGCATTAAAAAGCAAGGAGCTATTGTCTATGGTAGACATATTAAAGCCAAGGAGTGAACAACATACAATTGGATCTGGGGCGTCATCCTCTTTACACATGATCCATGGAACACCTGTGTTGAGCGCAATCGCCATGTTAGCTGCCCATGAGGCGTAGGCCTTGGAAGGCTCGCCCTGATCCCACTCCAAGGGGCCAAACTCGTTCTCGATCTGCAAGGACAATGATGATTTAAAGGTGGGCCTGGTTGAAAAGAAATCAATATGCTAGCAACAGAGGTCAAACAATTTGAAGCATACCTGGGAGAGGATTATTGGTCCTCCCTGCCACTCAAAGAGCCCTTCCGACTTCATCATGTCAACGATCTTGGTGGTGAACTTCTGCATCTCAAGCTGTTTGAAAGAATCATGATGGAAAATATAGGCATTTTAGAAAGAAGCTAAGGATAAAGACAGAGTAGAGCTGACAAAACAACACTTGCCTTGAATGGCTGATTATCAGTTCTAAAGCTGATGCCGGGGACATACTTCAGCCAGACAGGGAAACCACTGCAGTCAAAGGGAGTGTGATTCAGCATATTTTAAATGAAGTCAACATCAAGAAGCGACTTCTCAATGTGGCAACATCCCTCATTAGGTAAACTGAGTCCACAAAACTGTAACTGTTTTTTTTTCGAAAAGGAGGGTATCCCCCGCATCTTACGAAAAAAAAAACTGTAACTGTAGTAAATGATTTAGCACGAGCAGCAACTGGCACCTAGAAAATCACTAAAACTACTACTGTACTTATCTTATAAGAAAACTTGAACCTGCTAGTTGTGCTTATTTGGTAGAGTAACAAATGTTGAGAGCAATGCGGGTGTAGTAGGTGGTTGTTACCCGAAGTTCCACTCTGCGCAGACGTAGGGGCCAATGCGGAGGTGCACGTAGAGTCCGGCCTGCTTCACCAGCTTGATGAAGTGCACTAGATCATACCTCCCCTCGAAATAGTACTGCACAATACAATCGATTCACCCAGCATAGCAAGCAGCATCAGAAAGCAAAACAAATCGACCTTTTTTAGCATAGCAAAGCATGGCAGGCGGGAGAAAGTGGCAACCTGGCCAGGGGAGGGCTCGTGGCCGTTCCAGAATACGTACGTCTGCACCACGTCGAGGCCGCCGTCCTTGGCCTTCTGTATCAGATCCGGCCACATCTGCAGGCGGCCACGGTAACGAGCAAAGAAAGAGAATAGTCACACTGGGAGCTGGCATTCTCGGGAAAGAGAGCGGGGCCGCTGGAGAAGCAAGAAGCCGGTACCTCGGGGACGCTCCTCGGGTAGTGGATGGAGCCGGAGAGCAGGATGCGGCGCCGGCCGTTCACCACTAGTGCCTTGCGGTCGTAGGTGACGGCCGCCGACGCCGTCGCGGCGAGGGTGGCCACCGCGAAAGCGACCGCGACCGCGACGGCGAGGACGGACGGTGCCGGCAGCGCGGAGGACGCCATGGGAAGGACTGAAGCCGGAAAGGGAGGGAAGTGCAGTGGAAAAAAAAGCGGAAACGCGGCGCCTTTCGGTGCTTTTCCCTCCACCGGGGAGTGGGAGGGAGGGTGGGAGTGAAGTGAAGTGAAGTGAGGCGCTCGCTGGCGGACACGCGCGCGCTCTCTCTCTCTCTCTCCTTTGCTTTGTCCGGTTCCCTCGTGCTTCACCGTCCAGAGTTTGCAGCTGGTTCCTTTTGCTTTTTCTTACTTTCCCTGTGCCACTCCCGATCTGCAACGGGTGTAGTTTTGCTGCCCATTTCCTCTTCCTTGATGATAGGTTTCTCTCTCTAAACACTATGCGGCTTAGTGTTTGGTAATGCTATCTTCTATGCAAGTGTTTGTGAGTAAGTATATGCCTAGTGGGCTAGTATTTGCTTGTTGGTTTGTTAAATGTTCACGCTGTCAAACTATAATTGGACTTGTAATTAGCGGTGTGTTGAATGTTTGAGTCGAACACGTATACCTGGTTTTATATTATAAAGACATCACTGGATGATAAAATAGTAGACATAAGCTCTAGACTAGTCAAAGATCACAAGAGGGACCGTCAGATCGCCACTGGCAGGACTTGTCGGACCGATTGTGGCACGATGGTCAAGTAATGGTACTATATTGATTCAGTACATATAGTAGGAGAGACCGTAGTCATGGCCCCATGGATGTAGTCATGTTGATTAACCTTGTTAACAACTCTAGATGTCGTGCTCGTACTTGTGCGTTTGCTTCTTCTCGATGGCGCAACACGTGTCTCGTGTTATTCTAACAAGTGATATCAGAGATATTGTTACGTGAATTTTTAGTCACATGTGTTTTGATCTAGAAGATTGATGCCTCGAACTACTTCTGTCGTCGAACATCTTTGCCCCCAAGACCACGAACGACTACGACACATGTATGACTACATTGCACCGAAGTCGATCTGCCTTGCTGATGGTGTCTTGGATTAGTGGTGAAAACCACGTCAGTCCGCGATTGTTGGCTCGGCCAAGGATACCCCTACACCTGAAGAATGTGTCGTGCATACCTTGGCCCTCGGCGTACTTAAGATGGAATCTTCTGAAGACTTGGTGTACACTTCAACGCGTATATTGAATGATCGACATGTTATCCCTAGTTGTGGCCGACATACTTGTAACCCTAGATACCTCGGTGCCTCTATAAGTCAAGGGTTATTCATACGCTCTTGAGGTAGATCATCATGTACTTTGTACCCCATCCGCTGAAAGGTAACGCAGCAGAAAACAAAAAAAATCCGACCTACGCACCAGCCCAGGACCACTATGAAGACTGCATACAAGGTTTGATCTTTTCGTTACCGACTCGTAGCGCAGCGGAAGTAGAGTCGATGACGATCGGCGGTGCAGATCCCCGCAGCTAGGATTTAAAACCTCCCAACCGCGAGGATATATACCCTCATCTGCCCCTCGGACAGCCCTCCGAGAGGCG
This sequence comes from Hordeum marinum, assembly GCA_022496015.1. Lineage (NCBI taxonomy): Eukaryota > Viridiplantae > Streptophyta > Magnoliopsida > Poales > Poaceae > Hordeum > Hordeum marinum. The sequence continues at coordinate 258,496,821 of CM039674.1, read as the reverse complement.
GTCAGACAGTCCCCCGGACGGTGTCGCGGACAGCCCTTTCGGAGGACCTCCAAAACTTGGACTGTCACTCAGACAACCCTTCGGGAGGACCTTCGAAACTCGGACGGTCACACGGACAGCCCTTCGGGAGGCACTCTCGAATTAAGACAGAAACTACGATCTCTCTACAGAGTTGCACACATATGGTGTCATCTATCCGGCAGGGCTTCGCCATCCAGAACTAGTTCCTGCCGAAACCCAGACAGCCTTTCGGCTCTACGAAACTATTTCGCCGGGAGGGAGAGAAGAAGCCAGATCATTGCAATGGCACTTGTATGTGAGAAGGAGTGAGTTTTTGGGCTGCCTCCTCACCCCTATTTATAGGGTGAGAGACTATGGTAAAAATACCAAAATGCCCTTAGATATATTTCAATATTCATAATAGTGATTCCACTATTCATAATAGCGATTCCACTATTCATAAATAGTGTTTCCCACTATTCACAATAGTGTTTTCCACTATTTCGTAATAGTGTTTTCACTAGTCATGAGATATTTTCTCCCAATAGTGTTTCCCACTATTCATAATAGTGTTTTCACTATTCACGAGATATTTTCTCCCAAAAAGCACTTTCACTATTCACGACGACATTTTTCAGCGTCCGGTCGAACTGAAAATATTTATGTGGGCTTACAACATTTCCAGTACCCCACTAAAATAATTTTCAATGTGATCCGGAACAATTCCGGATTAGTGATTTTCATCTGCGAAAAGCATTTGAAGCGGTTCCGGCAGCTCCAGAACATTTTCGGTTTTTCTTTCGGAAAATTCCCAGAAGTTTCCAGAATGATTCTGGCACCCTCCAAGAATTATCAGGCATGTGCCGAAACCAATTTGACTTAATGGTATCCCCTGAAACAACTTTTTAGTTTTACCAAACTGTTTCGGTGTTCTCTCTCTGGAACTTTTCTGGTGTCCGAAACTTTTCCGGTGTCCAAAACTTTTTCGGTGATTTTCTCTCAAACTCCTTGTCCAGTATTCAGCAGATAGATGACCCTTAAGCGTGTGACCCTATAGGTTCGGTGAAGCATAGACATGACCCGGAACCCCTTCCGATCAATGATCAACATCGGAGCCATGGACACCCATATTGACCCCTATACCCACACGAATGAATATTCGAGTGAACCTCCAGTTGCCGTGTACTATTCCTGTTGCTTCGCGATATGTTACAAATACCTGAGGTGAGACATGTTAGCATCCCTGTGGATCAACAACTTGTCCACTATGCCAGTTACCTCGTTACCGGTATTGTTCTCTTTTCTTGTTCCCGTGTTCAGGCATCCCCGTGATCAAATCACAAAGGGTCTGGCCAGACGATGATGGATGCCGTAACACCGAGAGGGCCCAAAGATATCTCTCCATCGTCGGAGGAGCAAATCCCAATCTTGAGCTATCAAGTTACTTGACATACTTTTCCATGAACCCGTAAGCCGCCGTAATAGCCACCCATTTACGGATGACATTTAACAAACCCCAAAGTTCATGAAGCAAGCATGAAGAAACTCGATACTCTCGTGGTCTAAGTAATTATGCAAATATTAACTTCTCTGTGTTATTAACCATTAACTTATGACGAATGTATCTCATAGCATAACATCAATTCGGGTCGATTCAATACAAATGTTCTTCTAACATTGTGCCCTCAAAATTGTCGGCATAGCCATGCCCATGATCAGGAAAATAGGATCATCATGCAATACTTGAGCCAGTCTTAGAGGCCAGACTAGGAATACAATTTACTGTTTATTATTCCACACGTGCATATGAGTCTTCCTTCAAGCTTCGTGGTTATTGTAGACTCGAGAACCATAACAGTTATAGCATGGAACATAAACCTAATTATGAACAGGGAGATAATCGATAACATTTATTATTGCCTCTAGGGCATATCTCCTATAGACTCCCACTTGCACTAGAGTCAATAATCTAGTCAATGCTAATGCACTTTTCACCTATGGCATACTGGTGTAAAGTATGCTTCGCTTGTGGTATAGCCTGATGTCCAACGGGTCTGACAACTTCAGCTCCGTGTGTAACTTTGCATATCCTCGCGTTTTCACGCTATCACAAAATTCGTATTTTGTGTGAACTTGGCTTTGCATATGTGTGAATCATTGGTCGAAATCTGATTCCTCAGACTGGGCTATGGAGCAACTATCTGTAATAGTGTCTCATAGACTAAAGCTATCTTGGAACCATACTAAGTTCATGAATGAACTACATGATTCAACAACTTCTTTGTCGCTTCCAAAGCGTCAACATACTTAGCCTTTGTTACAGAATTCGCCACAGTATCTTGTTTGGAACAATTTCCAACTACCGTGCCACCATATTGTGTATTACACAAAACCCTTAACTTAAATCGAAAATCGCATGGAGCATTGATTGAGACTGCATCGATATAATTACTTACAACGAGCACTTCAAATCTCTGCTTGCGAGAAAACATGTCATCAACACTACTCTAGTACTTAATGACATCTTTCACTGTTGTCCCATTATCAGTGCTTTGATCATTTTGGTATCTATACTCGCAACAACTTGGGAGTATCGGACATATCTGGTTGTTTTTACATACCATGGAATACATGATTTAATCCAAACACTAGAGTGTGTGGAATCTCCATCATGTATTTTACTCGTCAGTGTTTTGGAACACTGAGTCTTGCAAAAACTCTTTCCATGTGACTTCGGCAAGAATCACTCCTTGGCGTTTTTAAATGCTAAAAGGTTTTAACATCTTGTCAATATGTATTCATTGCTTAGCCCCATTAGGTAAATCTATCTCCATAGATCATCATGCCTAATATTGAGGCTATTTAGCCTAAGCACTTCATCGCAAAACTATTTTCAAATGAAGTCCTAATTCGTGTCAAGAAATTTATTTCCAATTAACAATGTGTCAAGCACACAACGTTTTTAGAAAAATTATTATGCTCCCACTTACTTTCTTGAATCACAAGCATCTTCGTTACCCATTGATGAAATCAAAAAAACCTTTTGACCATTTCATCAAACCACGAAGATTCCAACTCCATTTTTCTCTCTTCTATCCATTGCTGGAACTCTGAAGTTTGCATACTTACTAGCATCCTATGGATCGACAAATTACTTTGGACTGTATCACATACAAGTCCTGGGTTTCATTTCCATCAGATGGAAATCCTTTTGTCATCCATGTTTCATATCTCATGATTGATATATGTATTAATTGCTAGTTCAACCCGAACCGACCTTAAGCATCGCTACGGTGAAACAACATCATCGTAGTCAACTCCTTGAACTTGTTATTTCAACAAGTCGAGCTTTATGGATAAAACAATTTTTATCTGTATCAGTTTTTAGTTCCATAAATATTCGTTAGACTCTAAGTCCTCTAAAAGGTGTATCAAGGTTTTAATCTTGAATCACTTATATGGAAACTATCTCGGATTGTATTGCCATTTAGCCAATCCTGGAGTCAGGGCCCATCAACGCTTCCTTGTATATTGTAGGTATACTGATGTCTAACAACAATATCTCGTTTGCGCACCTGATAGGTTTGCACGAGCTTTGCCTACCTGGTTCAGCTGCACGTTCGACCGAAGTCCATACATTTTATTGTAGAGACTTCCGTATCAGTCGTAGTAGGAAACAACGGGATCACTTCTAGGGTTTCTTTCCTTTGAACTGATGACGAAGATACTGGTTATCTCGTCGAGTTGCACTGTCCTCCCACTCACCTTTTGTAAGAACTATTCTCTTTAAAAGCATACCGTTTTGTGGCAAAACCCTTTGCCTCGGTATAGTGGTGGGGGAATACCCAATGACTTGGGATAACCATGCAAAGTAGCACTTGTCTGATTTGGAATAGGTTTGTAACCTTTTACACAAGCCCCATATTCCAAATGTTAAGAAGAGATATAACATGGTTGGGCGTACCATACCATGGCGTCATTTCAACAGACCTGATGGATCTCTTTTCAGTGTAAAAGCCGCAGTCTCTAAAGCATCACTCTATAAAAGGGGTAATGGCAAATCTATTTATGTCATCTTTGATCTTACCATGTCATAAATGGTTTGATTTCATCTTCACGGACTTTCCACTTGCAGTGGTGTTCCGGGAGGTGCAAGTTATGAAACTCTTTTCACAACTCATCAGCCATTCGCTAAACTTGTAACTCAAATATTCGTTTTCGCAATCAAATTGCAGAAACATAATTTTCTTGGTACAATAACTTCTACTTCATTTTTGAAAACCTTTCGAATGATTTCAAAAGATCCAGACTTACGTCTCATCAAGTAAATATCCATATATCTACTTGAGTCATTTTTGAAGGTAGACAAATCCACTGTTTGCAACAACATTTATCGGACTACATACATCAAATGTATGATCACCAATAAGTTCTTTGCTCGTTCCTTATGGCCTGTGAACGGTATTTAAGTTAGTTCACCTTTTGGAGGAAAGTTGCAAGTGTCAGATGATTCAAAATCAAACGACTTCAAAATCCATCATAATGGAATTTTCCATGCGAGTTTCTCCAATGTGACCAAATGCAGACACATATGTGGTATTCTTTTAGTCTTGCGACATTTAGCGTCAGTGTTATGGATGTATCATATTTCCATCAATATTCATAACATACATCCCATCTAGGATGGAAGCATGGCCCTTCATGTTTATTCATAATACTGAACAACAATTGTTGTTTTTATGAACAACTCTTTTGCAACAAACATTGTGCAATGGGCTAGACTGTATGAAACTCTAAAATGAATTATAAAAATAAACCCAGAGGTAATGTATTATTATCAATATTCATAACATACGTCTCATTCATAATGAAAGTATGGCCCTTATGTTATTCATAACACCGAACATGAAAAGTTCTCTTATGAACAACCTTCTTGCAAGATACCTTATGCAAAGGGCTAGAGTGACTCTAAAATGACTTATGAAACTTAATACATAGGGAATACAGCGATGGAAGGCATAGTAACATTTACTATGTTCCCTGCGTGTATCTAAACCTCATCCCTGGTTAGTCTTGCAGGCCATAGTAGTTCTTACATCAAGTTGCAACAGAATGCAATTGAATGGGTATCTTTGTGACCAACTCACAATACCCAAGAATTAGTGATTAGCATGTTTAACCATAATTCCCAAGAACTATATCTTTGACCAACCTTCTATACATCAAAAACTTGTATGACATTCATACATGAGTTGGATATTCCGGTCTTCTTTCCTTTTGCCATTATACTTCTAACAGTTTAACTTTTCAGTATTTCTCCTACTCTCAGAAGAAGCATCCAACTTAAGAGTGGCGTTAGCCCTAGACTTCCTAGGCGTGAAAGTCTCACTAACACCCTTCAGACACTTCCTTTCTCTTTAAGTTGTTGTTTTATTCACCTTTCATCATATGACAGGCGTTCTCCTGGATCCCTCTCTTATCAGTCTAATGCATAGTAAACTTCTTTACTAGTAGTTTGCAAACAAACATTGCTTTGGATATCTCATATCTTTTAGCCTTTGTCTGTGTAGCGACCCGACCGGAAAGGTCGAATCTCCGGTGTTTCCGTACCATCCCAAGATCATGTTGGTACACACACGGTACATCAATGTATATATCAAAGGGAAATCACATAGAATTATATTAATCGAAATCTCATATCGAGTCCTTTATTACAATAAAAATTACAATAAAGTGGCTGAAGGCCAACTCATGAGAATAACTAAATCTTGCGGAAGCTTCAAAGGTAGTGAAGTCCATCTGACTCCAAGGGCATCTCACCGAGCGTAGAGCGTATCCTCACTCCTAATCGGAAAGGTACTCTGCAACATGATACGTTGCAGACGTGTAGGTCAGCATAAGGAATATGCCGGCAAAGTCACACGAGAGGGGGGTAAAGTAATCATCTAGTCTATATGCAAAATATGGCAGGTGGGGTAGTAAGTTTTTGCATAAAGCCAATTTTTTTCCTATAACAAGAGAGGGCAAAGGCATAATTACTACAATGCTGGTTGATTAATGAGATGGTTTCACCAACCAATTCTCATACCCAAGTTATTAATACCCACATCATCATATTAATTGTGTTGAGAGTTCCGGAAGTTTCAGTTCCTTTGGCTCAAGTCGTCCATGACCGTGGACATGGCTAATCGATTAGGTTTGAGTACTCTGTAGAGTTTTGCACATGTTCCCCACAAGATTTGATTGCCTCCATTGGATTCCTCGCACTTCAGGGTGTTTGAGGAACGGATGACCAAAACATGGTCTTCTAAGGGGTCTCACTGAGACTCTGTCGGTGCCCATCCTTTCCTACCGTTCTTCTACATCTCGTAGCACCGCCTGTCCAGTGTCGCCACAATATCCAACCAAGCCAGAGCCCATAATGGCTTGTGGCTGTGTAGGTAAGCCTTGGGTCTTGAAGCGTCCATCCATCTCTTTGTGCCTGGGTGGACCTTTCCGCGTGAATACTGGCACATCTCCAGCATCACCTAGGCTAACCACTGGTTTCTCCAGGGCGCCGTTCAACCATCATCCACCCAGAGGTATGTTGAAAACTTGGAAATCTTGAAGTCTTGATCATAGTAGGTCTTGAAATTATTATCTCACACTCTCATGAACCACACATCCAACCCCGTCTACTAATAGCATAGCACAATTAATTGAACGTTTCCCAGGGCCAAAGTGTCAAAGGTTGAGGGGCGCCTACCACATGATACTACATCAAGTAACCAAATTTCCAACTAACCTACTTTGCATGCAATTGGGGAGATGGAAGAACTAATGCAATAAAACATAGGTATACATGGTCAAAGTGACTTGCCTGATTGACGATCTTCATACTCGAGGGACTCTAGGTAACAAGCCTCACACTCCGGATGATCTAATGAATCAAACAAGAGCACCCAATAAGTATACAACAAAAATTATAACTCACAAAATCAGGAATGAACTAGAATCACTCAAGACAAAACAGGGCACAATCACAAGAAAAGAAATCAACACATAGTTTTGTTTTCTAAAAGATGATGGGTGAACTACTACTAACAAATAGAACTATTAGTATTAATAAAACCATAGTTGACAGAAAAGAACAATAGAAATATTTTAATTAAACAGAATTAAATCTATTTAAAGTTCTGTTAAGAAAAATCTTAGTAGGGTTTTAAAAGTTTTGATAAACACTACTACATGAAGTGGGCTAGGGTTTTCTAGCAAAAGAGTAAAACTAAACTTATAATTTTATTGACATAACACTATCTTAACAGAAAGGAATTTACTAAAAACTTTTCTTAGAAAACAGAATTTAATTATTTAAAACTTTGTTAAAAGAATCTATTACTAGACTAGTTGGTTTTAATCAAATTATACCTAGTTGAGAAGGAGTAGAGTTCCTATAACAATATATAAATAAACTAAGCAAATTACATTTTTATTAACAGCAAGTAAATCACTTAAAGTTGAAACAATAGAACCTACTAAAACAAAATATAACTAACTCAGATTTAAACTAACTAAAATTCAAACTAACTAATCTATATAAATACTAGATAGATTCTGTTTATAGCTAAAACACTAAACAAATTTATCTTAAAAATCTTCAAACTAAGCATGATGACAGTCCTAACTAATACCAAGCACTAGCAAAAAGATTCATACAAAAATCTATTTTTAAACTCTAGTTATTCAGATTTGAGTAGTTTGAGCAAATTTGATTAAATTCAAATTTTAGAGTTCAAATTTAAAATCTAAGACAACAGGGTGAAACTACATGAAATATGTGACCTAATGCAAAAAGAATTAACTAAAAACACTAAATAGTTTAAAAGATATAAGCAAAACAAAATCAGAAAACCTTCTGTTAACTAAAAACAAAACAGAAAAAATAAAATAAAAAAACTAACGGACGGTCGAGGCTACATGGGAAGCGGTGATTGGTTGTGCTAGCGTGTGCGTGGGAAGCTAGCGAGCGGTGGCCGAATCTTAAAAGAAAACGGTTCGCGTTATAAAACGATCTAATCTGGATCGTTGTCTACAGATCTGACGATCCAGAGAGGTTCGGTGGCTTACAGGGATGGTCGAGGTGGTCTCCGGCGAGGACGGCGGTGGCCGGTGGTCGAAGTTGGTCGGGGAGGTCGCTCCGGTGGTCGAGGGAGACGTCAGAGGGGTCCACACGACGGCGGTGAACCTCCGGCGATGATTGGTGGCGACGGTGGGGCGAGGGGATGAGGGAGGCGACGGCCAGGTGTGGTGGATGGGTTCGAGGAGTGGCAGGAACTTCGGCGAGCTTTGGTGCAGCGCTCTGGAGAGGGAGAGAGAGGGGTTTGGGGGGGGGATGGAGTGTGGAGGGTGGCCGCCTTTATATAGGGCCGCGGTGGAGCGAGGGAAGGCAAGAGGAGAGAGATCCGGCGAGGATGGATCACCGACGATGGTCGCGGGCGCGAAGGAAGAAGGTGACCGCGCGGATCTCGCTAACGGTCGGGTGGGGTCCGCTTGCTAGAGAGAGGGAGGGCGGCGTCTACGCGTCGGTCGGCCGGTAAAAAGGAAAGTCGGAAGGGGCTTAAATGCAAATGGGCTGACCGGCTATTAAACGCTTTAAAGTTTTTCCTATTTTCAAATACCAGCGCAGTAAAATTCATTTAATACCTTCGATTAAATTCCAAATATAGGAAAAGTATATATCAAAATTGACATAAGAATAAATGCCATTTATTGAACATTTTTATTCTGTCATTTGAATACTTTGAAAAAATATATTTTCAGAAATTGCCTATTTGGTTTTAAAAGCTTTTGCAAATATTTTTCAAAATAACCCCTGGTTTTATTGTTCAAATAAATCACCAAGAAGTCCCTCGTGTGGAGTGTCATGTTCCTCCCTCTTATTTTGAACTTTTTCCAAGGTTATCAATTAGGTGAAAGCAACATATTGAAAATTGAAAGGGACTTTCAGAAAGTCAGAAGAAGCATTTCAACAAATTCATATATTCAAGCAATGATGATGGTGATGCATAGCTATATTTCATAACATTCCAAAATGGAATTTTGGGATGTTACAGTCTGTCTCTGAAAATGATTTTCAGATTCCATGAATATCACATAACTATCCAAACTTTCGAAGTTCGGGTCTCATGGAAGCAAACATATTGCACTTTGATTGAAAAGGATTTCTAGATTTTGGATCGAAGGACGGGAGTCACATGATCCATAGCATTAGTGGGAGAATACCAAAAGCATGCGATAGGACACAGTCCTTCTCGGCACTCTTGAGGACAATCCTCACATTACGTTACCAACCGTAAAGTTTTAACCAGATGTTTAACAGATATTCAATTTTAATAGGGAAGGTGGAAACGCGAGCCATTATTCTACAACTATTATGCAAATCACACTTAGACATTGTTCAAAATTAATTGCACTAAGAATTAAAAGAATTCAATTCTATAGTGTGCTCCCACTCAAATCAATATCTCTCATAATTGATTGTGAGTGATTCAAGATCCATATTACAATTCAACGCCAAGGATGTATCCATCTCAAGTGACGAGAATTGTAATTGGTAGGCCAACTTGCCAATCACATCTCTATGTGACTCTTGTTCATCTTTTGATGCGTGTGTTCCGAGCTCATGACTTTCATGCCTCAACGTCAAGACAACCAAGTGATCACGCTGCGAGGTCTCAACTCACCCGCCTCACACCCGTACAATCGTTTGTACCCATGTATCCATGTGATACCCCGAAAGGAAAGATGTCGTGATGGTGCTACACTTGGGAGAACACTAACTACTTGATATTTTGTTAGAGATCACCCTAATAAAAGTGACTACCGCGCGATCAAAAGGGTGCATCATAAGGGATAAACATCTCAGGCAATTCATAATAGCATGATATGGTATAGCCCTTTCTGACGGAGAAGTATTGTATTTCTTCGTCTTCGGCATTCGCGTCGGTGTTCACCTTCGCGAAGATTGCCACCACCTTGTTGATGCACCAGATAATATTTCTATTTCTATAGCAAATAAAATAAGTGCATTGCATAAGGTTGACACGCAGGTCATTAAAGTGCAATCATATGGCTGCAGCCATCATGCCGAATCATGACACGCGGGTCATGTTAATCAAATTACATCATATAGTCATCTCATACATAATCAAATTTATATGAGCACTGCTATACCACATCACATGCACATGCAAACCATCCTGCAAAACCAAGTTAGACGCCTCTAATCGGTTCATGCAAAAACTTGTTTTATGTGGCTTCTAAGGTTTCAAAACAAACCGAAGCTACCAACGTCCATCATCAAGCATGATAATCCAAGTCGCTAGATTAACATTGCGAGGTGTATGAAACACGAGATAATAAAATCTTGAGCCCCATACTAAACTTCGTCATACGCATGACCCCCATGCAGATCACATCTGCATTGCCCTTTTGTCTGCGAAACATCCATCTTTCTCAACTATGGTGGAACCCAAAGAACTGTTAGCACTTCGTTGATGTGTCAATCAGCATACTCAGGAGAAGCATGAAAGGATCGCGGATTGCCAGAACTTTGTGAGATTCCACCATGTTGTTAAGATCAGGACTATGCAAATTGTAGGGAAGCAACAAGAACATCGGGTACAGATTTCATCTGCTACCCGCACAAATAATTTTCAGTAATGGATCTCATCTACTACCAAATTATATTGTGCAACACCCATACATCTCTATGTATTCTAGATCGCAACCTGCATCTATGCATAGCACGGCTCTTGATGCCACTAAAGGGTAACGTAGCAGAAAACAAAAAATTCCGACCTACGCACCAGCCCAGGACCACTGTGAAGACTGCATGCAAGGTTTGATCTTTTTGTTACCGACTCGTAGTGCAGCGGAAGTAGAGTCGTTGACGATCGGCGGTGCAAATCCCACAGCTAGGATTTACAACCTCCCAACCATGAGGATGTATACCCTCATCTGCCACTCGGACTGCCCTCCGGGAGGCGGTCAGACAGTCCCCCGGACGGTGTCGCGGACAGCCCTTCGGGAGGACCTCCAAAACTTGGACTGTCACTCGGACAACCCTTCGGGAGGACCTTCGATACTCGGACGGTCACACGGACAGCCCTTCGGGAGGCACTCTCGAACTAAGACCGAAACTACAATCTCTCTATAGAGTTGCACACATACGGTGTCATCTATCCGGCAGGGCTTTGCCGTCCAGAACTAGTTCCTGCCGGAACCCAGACAGCCTTTCGGCTCTATGAAACTATTTCGCTGGGAGGGAGAGAAGAAGCCAGATCATTGCAATGGCACTTGTATGTGAGAAGGAGTGAGTTTTTGGGCTGCCTCCTCATCCCTATTTATAGGGTGAGAGACTATGGTAAAAATACCAAAATGCCCTTAGATATATTTCAGTATTCATAATAGTGATTCCACTATTCATAAATAGTGTTTCCCACTATTTACAATAGTGTTTTCCACTATTTCATAATAGTGTTTTCACTAGTCATGAGATATTTTCTCCCAATAGTGTTTCCCACCATTCATAATAGTGTTTCCACTATTCACGAGATATTTTCTCCCAAAAAGCACTTTCACTATTCACGACGACATTTTTCAGCGTCCGGTCAAACTGAAAATAGTTATGTGGGCTTAGAATATTTCCAGTACCCCACTAAAATAATTTTCAATGCGATCCGGAACAATTCCGGATTAGTGATTTTCGTCTGCGAAAAGCATCTGAAGCGGTTCTGGCAGCTTCGGAACATTTCTGGTTTTTCTTCCGGAAAATTCCCAGAAGTTTCTAGAATGATTCTAGCACCCTCCAAGAATTATCAAGCATGTGCCGAAACCAATTTGAATTAATGGTATCCCCTGAAACAACTTTTCAGTTTTACCAAAACTGTTCCGGTGTTCTCTGTGTGGAACTTTTCCGGTGTCCGAAAATTTTCCGGTGTCCGAAACTTTTTCGGTGATTTTCTCTCAAACTCCCTGTCTAGTATTCAGCAGATAGATGACCCTTAAGCGTGTGACCCTATAGGTTCGGTGAAGCATAGACATAACCCGGAACCCCTTCCGATCAATGATCAACATCGGAGCCGTGGACACCCATATTGACCCCTATACCCACACGAATGAATATTCGGGTGAACCTCCAGTTGCCGTGTGCTATTCCTGTTGCTTCGCGATATGTTACAAATACCTGAGGTGAGACATGTTGGCATCCCCGTGGATCAACAACTTGTCCACTATGCCAGTTACTTCGTTACCGGTATTGTTCTCTTTTCTCATTCCCGTGTTCAGGCATCCCCGTGATCAAATCACAAAGGGTTTGGCCAGACGATGATGGATGTCGTAACACCGAGACGGCCTAGAGATATCTCTCCACCGTCGGAGGAGCAAATCCCAATCTTGAGCTATCAGGTTACTTGACATACTTTTCCATGAACCCGTAAGCCGCCGTAATAGCCACCCATTTACGGATGACGTTTAATAAACCCCAAAGTTCATGAAGCAAGCATGAAGAAACTCAATACTCTCATGGTCTAAGGAATTATGCAAATATTAATTTCTCTGTGTTATTAACCATTAACTTATGACGAATGTATCTCATAGCATAACATCAATTCGGGTCGATTCAACACAAATGTTCTTCTAACATTGTGCCCTCAAAATTGCCGGCATAGCCATGCCCATGATCAGGAAAACATGATCATCATGCAATATTTGAGCCAGTCTTAGAGGCCAGACTAGGAATACAATTTACCGTTTATTATTCCACACGTGCATATGAGTCTTCCTTCAAGCTTCGTGGTTATTGTAGACTCGAGAACCATAGCAGTTATAGCATGGAACATAAACCTAATTATGAACAGGGAGATAATCGATAACATTTATTATTGCCTCTAGGGCATATCTCCTATAGACTCCCACTTGCACTAGAGTCAACAAGTGATATCAGAGATATTGTTACGTGAATTTTTAGTCACATGTGTTTTGATCTAGAAGATCGATGCCTCGAACTACTTCTGTCGTCGAACACCTTTGCCCCAAAGACCACGAACGACTACGACACATGTATGACTACATTGCACCGAAGTCGATCTGCCTTGCTGATGGTGTCTTGGATTAGTGGTGAAAACCACGTCAGTCCGCGATTGTTGGCTCGGCCAAGGATACCCCTACACCTGAAGAATGTGTCGTGCATACCTTGGCCCTCGGCGTACTTAAGATGGAATCTTCCGAAGACTTGGTGTACACTTCAAGGCGTATATTGAATGATCGACATGTTATCCCTAGTTGTGGCCGACATACTTGTAACCCTAGATACCTCGGTGCCTCTATAAGTCAAGGGTTATTCATACGCTCTCGAGGTAGATCATCATGTACTTTGTACCCCATCCGTTGAAGGGTAACGCAGCAGAAAACAAAAAAATTCTAACCTACGCACCAGCCCAGGACCATTATGAAGACTGCATACAAGGTTTGATCTTTTCGTTACCGACTCGTAGCGCAGCGGAAGTAGAGTCGATGACGATCGGCGGTGCAGATCCCCGCAGCTAGGATTTAAAACCTCCCAACCGCGAGGATGTATACCCTCATCTGCCCCTCGGACAGCCCTCCGAGAGGCGGTCAGACAGTCCCGCGGACGGTGTCGCGGACAGCCCTTTCGGAGGACCTCCAAAACTTGGACTATCACTCGGACAACCCTTCGGGAGGACCTTCGATACTCGGACGGTCACACGGACAGCCCTTCGGGAGGCACTCTCGAACTAAGACCGAAACTACGGTCTCTCTACAGAGTTGCACACATACTGTGTCATCTATCCGGCAGGGCTTCGCCATCCAGAACTAGTTCCTGCCGGAACCCAGACAGCCTTTTGGCTCTACGAAACTATTTCGCCGGGAGGGAGAGAAGAAGCCAGATCATTGCAATGGCACTTGTATGTGAGAAGGAGTGAGTTTTGGGCTGCCTCCTCACCCCTATTTATAGGGTGAGAGACTATGGTAAAAATACCAAAATGCCCTTAGATATATCTCACTATTCATAATAGTGATTCCACTATTCATAATAGTGATTCCACTATTCATAATAGTGATTCCACTATTCATAAATAGTGTTTCCCACTATTCACAATAGTGTTTTCCACTATTTCGTAATAGTGTTTTCACTAGTCATGAGATATTTTCTCCCAATAGTGTTTCCCACTATTCATAACAGTGTTTTCACTATTCACGAGATATTTTCTCCCAAAAAGCACTTTCACTATTCACGACGACATTTTTCAGCGTCCGGTCGAACTAAAAATATTTATGTGGGCTTAGAACATTTCCAGTACCCCACTAAAATAATTTTCAATGTGATCCGGAACAATTCCGGATTAGTGATTTTCATCTGCGAAAAGCATTTGAAGCGGTTCCGGCAGCTCCAGAACATTTTCGGTTTTTCTTCCGGAAAATTCCCAGAAGTTTCCAGAATGATTCTGGCACCCTCCAAGAATTATCAGGCATGTGCCGAAACCAATTTGACTTAATGTATCCCCTGAAACTACTTTTTAGTTTTACCGAAACTGTTTCGGTGTTCTCTCTGTGGAACTTTGCTGGTGTCCGAACCTTTTCCGGTGTCCGAAACTTTTTCGGTGATTTTCTCTCAAACTCCCTGTCTAGTATTCAGCAGATAGATGACCCTTAAGCGTGTGACCCTATAGGTTCGGTGAAGCATAGACATGACCCGGAACCCCTTCCGATCAATGATCAACATCGGAGCCATGGACACCCATATTGACCCCTATACCCACACGAATGAATATTCGAGTGAACCTCCAGTTGCCGTGTACTATTCCTGTTGCTTCGCGATATGTTACAAATACCTGAGGTGCGACATGTTAGCATCCCCGTGGATCAATAACTTGTCCACTATGCCAGTTACCTCGTTACCGGTATTGTTCTCTTTTCTCGTTCCCGTGTTCAGGCATCCCCGTGATCAAATCACAAAGGGTCTGGCCAGACGATGATGGATGCCGTAACACCGAGAGGGCCCAGAGATATCTCTCCATCGTCGGAGGAGCAAATCCCAATCTTGAGCTATCAAGTTACTTGACATACTTTTCCATGAACCCGTAAGCCGCCGTAATAGCCACCCATTTACGGATGACGTTTAACAAACCCCAAAGTTCATGAAGCAAGCATGAAGAAACTCGATACTCTCTTGGTCTAAGGAATTATGCAAATATTAATTTCTCTGTGTTATTAACCATTAACTTATGACGAATGTATCTCATAGCATAACATCAATTCGGGTCGATTCAACACAAATGTTCTTCTAACATTGTGCCCTCAAAATTGCTGGCATAGCCATGCCCATGATCAAGAAAATAGGATCATCATGCAATACTTGAGCCAGTCTTAGAGGCCAGACTAGGAATACAATTTACCGTTTATTATTCCACACATGCATGTGAGTCTTCCT
This sequence comes from Hordeum marinum, assembly GCA_022496015.1. Lineage (NCBI taxonomy): Eukaryota > Viridiplantae > Streptophyta > Magnoliopsida > Poales > Poaceae > Hordeum > Hordeum marinum. The sequence goes on along the minus strand of CM039674.1, from coordinate 258,481,328 downwards.
TCAAGCCTCGTGGTTATTGTAGACTCAAGAACCATAACAGTTATAGCATGGAACATAAACCTAATTATGAACAGGGAGATAATCGATAACATTTATTATTGCCTCTAGGGCATATCTCCTACATCCGAAACCAACACAGTACAAGTAGGATGTAGGATTTTACCTCTAGAGAGGGCCCAAACCCGGGTAAAACATTGTGTCCCCCTTTGTCCTATTACCATCTAGCCAAGATCATCGGCTCGGGACTCCCTACCCGAGAGCCGTTAGTTTTAGCATCGACATTGGTGGCCCATACAGGTCTAGCCATGTGATGACAAAGACCTGATGCATCATGTTTGGATCAACCATGGCATTGGTTGTGGGAGTACATTTGTCCTCGGATGGCTTTTTACCTTCGATGGCATCATGTTGCACGCAAACTCGCCCAGTCACCTCGCCATGGATCAAACGATACCTCAAATCCAGCTTCAAGCTCAGACCCAAACTCTATGTTAGCAGATCAGGAATAAGGCCTGATCAGTGCAAGCCCCAAGGCTACGTCAGGTGGAACCTCGGGCAGACTACAGGTAAGCCTCGCATATCATCAAGATACAGGCGAGACCGAACTCACTCTCCTGAACAAGATGTTAGATCAAATTCAGAGTCTGGGAATTTTAGACGGTCAAACCTTGGTCTATGATCGGATTGAGAGCAAACCAGTAGAAATGGGAATCTTTTCCCCACCCACACTCACCTAATTTCTACTATTGAGGACTTAACCGACGTATTAGACTTTGCCTCCGACGAGATAGATGGCATGGATGAAGATGTCAATGACATGTCTTATTGCACATCACCCCTGGCCACCTCTGTCACATCCCAAATTTTTCCCAGATCTGGTATGTTAAAAATTTCACATGGAATTACAAAAAATATTAAAAAAATCCTTTTGATGTTTGATTGCTAGTGGATTTGCTTGATTGTTGAATAGGAAGTTGAAATCCAATTTCAGCTAGTGGAAACCTAGCTAGCCAATAGGTGGAACACAGGCCTTTGAAATATTGTTGGGCCAAAAGCATTTCAAATAAGACCCAAGGATATCCAAGTCAAATTAATTTCCCTAAATAAGTTGGACTTGATTTGAACTGGAATCATTTTGAAATCAATTCAAATCAACACGAAATTTAATCAAATATGACTTGCATTTGAATTTGGCACGAGTTAGAATTCCACAAGACCAAATGTTGACCTAGACACGTTGCATATTTTCAAAATTGGTCTTGAAGCAGAATTGGGTTGAAAACCAAATTCAAATTCATTTTGAAAAGAAAAGTGCACACATTAGTTGTACAAAATGTCCAAATGAAATGTGCAACAAATCAAAAATATTCCAAATTGGAAATTAGAAAACATTAACGGTTGAAAGAAAATTAAAATTCAAAATGGTTTTGAATTTAGAAAGAACCAGGAAAAAGAAAAGGCAGAAAAACAGAAACAAAAAATGAAACAAAAAGAAAAAGGCCTTTAGTTAGGCCAGCCTAGCCAACCCGAGCCGGCGTGACACCCCAAGAATTTAACCATCGTTTTATTAAGTAAAATTTGGCCAGAACTAAAATTTTGAAATATATTGGTCATTTGTTGGTTTTAGAATCTTATTTGTTCTTTGTGTTCTATAATTGTTCCCTCCATGTAGAAATTTTTGAAAAGTATTGTGGGCTTTGAAAGTTTTCTTAAACCATATAATTTAAATTGTCAAATTTGGTAGGAAATACTTTTAGCATTTGTAAATTAGGATCTGACATTTGATGCATATAGATCACTTTTTTGCAAAAATCCATCATGGTCATTTGTAAGTTTTGAGCACAACTTCCTATTTTCAAATCCCGTCCAAATTGAGCATTGCACTGCAACCCTATTTTTCCCAGCTCAATAATTTCTAAAACTTTTCCATCTTATAGTCCTTCCAACCAAACTTGAAGTCCAGGAGATTGGCTCTATTTGGCTCTTTTAAATTCACCAAAAGTTTTCCTCAAATATTGGTCCAAAGCTGAATTTTGGTAAAACTTGCACTCGCAAGTTTTCTATTTTTCCAAACCAACTCCACTACCCTCTCTAGCAACCAAAGAGGCCTAATCCTATCATGTCCAGAAAAAATTCCATAGATCATCTTAGCATCTTGTCAAACACCTTGAGTGTAGGACAAAAAATTTGCTACCACTCGTAATTCGATTACCAACTACCTCCCCCGACCAAACTAGCATGTCGAGTAGCTCTATGCTATCCAAGAGCATCACCCTGCGAAAATGTAGCTCAAGGAAATTAACCTAGGATGACCTGGCATTTCATTGAACACGTCGGGAGCATGTTCGGAACACGAGAAGAGCGCAGTTATTGCAGTCACGAGCGCTTGGGTTCTGTCGTCGTATGCCGCCTTCCCCCTGCTCATCTGGATTACATACGAGAGACCCTCTCGACCACCCAACCGCCCAAATGTGGAAATCGTGCCGACCACACCACCACCCAAGCTCCCTGCGCCAGCTAGTGCGCCCCTAAAGTAACCCGGGAAGGCCATCGGACTCACCAAACCTCACTGATCCCCGCACCAACCTCACCCGCCTTGCAAGCGTTGCGCTTGGCCACCAATGGCCGCCCCCAAAATCTGCCTTGATAGGCGTCGTCCAAGCCACCTGGAACCCCTTTGAGCTTTCCAGCACACCTGCCTGGGTGATTTTGGACGGCGACTGACCGTACCAACTCGCTCCGTCCTCGCCACCGACCCGGAGCACCATTAATGGCGACTGGCGCCTCGGCCATTCGCTGGATGCAGCAACCGACATTGCCCACCTATAAAAGCCCCCTCTCGGCTCATCTCGAACATCAACCATCGCCCTCTCACCCTCCAAAAGCCATGTGAAGCACTCATCCAATCAGAGCTTCCTTCTCCTTCATATCGTGTCGGGGCATCAGGCGCTCTCCATTGAAATCCAATGCCATCGAGGCTTTCGCTCCTCCAATATCTTCGCCATGAGTCCCCCCTTGATCCCACTAATCCATTCCTCATCTCAATTTTACTCGAGGACCGCCATAGGCAAAATCCATCTCAAGGCCGACGCACTCGTCCGTCGGTATCGAAGCCACCGGAGCTTCAGGGCTCGTCGGTGATCATGGCATACCTCCACGCGACCGCCATGACCCCCTGAGCTCGTTCTCGTGCTCAGTTTTCCGAGGGGAGCCGTCGTTAGCTGGCGAGGAGCATTGGAGCATGATACTTGTGATGTGTGTTGGGTTTTTCGTGAATAGGAACGGGTTATCGCACCACAATGTGGGTAAGTGTTTCCCTCAGTTATGAAACCAAGTTTTATCGAACCAATAGGAATACCAATCCTCAACCATCTTCAGTGGTTGCACACAAAAGATCAAACAATTCGCACCCAACGCTGGCAAGAGGGTTGTTAATCCCCTTGGTCTCATTATTTGCAAGCAAGTGAGTTGTTTAGATAATTGTAGATAATTGTTGCAGAATAAAATAAAAGCAAGTAAATGGCAGCAAGTTGATAGTAGCGTTTGTAAATATATAAGTGAATAGACCTGGGGGCTGTAGTGTTCTCTAGTGGCATCTCTCATAGAAATAGCATACGGTGGGTTAACAAATTACTATTGGGCAATTGATAGAAAAGCAGATAGTTATGCCATTTTCACGACAATGATCATGTGTATATAGGCATCGCGTCCATAAGAAAATAGGCTGACTCTTGCCTGCACCTATTACTATTACTCCACTCATTGACCGCTATCGAGCATGCATCTACAGTATTAAGTAAAATAGAGTAATGCTTGGAGAAGGATGACATGATGTCGACAAAGTAAACTCAACCAATATGAATTAACCCCATCGTTTTATCCTTAGTAGTAGCAACACAAATACGTATCTTGTCCCCTACTTTTTCACTGGGATATAGAAACTCGTCAGGTTGAACCTACCACAATGCACCATTCCCACCGAAGAAATATCAATCTAGTTGGCCAAACTATCTCAATAGACCAAAGAGCATTACGAAGCTATAATGATCATGCAAATAAGAATCATAGTAATCAGGTTTTACTCAAATACTTTTGATGAATAATCTGAACATAAACCCACAATTCATCAATCCCAACAAACACACCATATAAATGGATTACATCGGATATATCAAGGCAAAGATGCGATGAATATTGTATCAAAGATCAATAGAGAGAGGGAGAGAGATTGCCATCTAGGTACTACCTACGGACCCGTAGGTCTGTGGTGAACTACTCACACATCATCATGAGGGCAACAAGGTTGATGAAGAGGCCCTCCGTGATCGATCCCCCTCCGGCAGTGTGTCGAAACAAAGCTCTAGATGATCTCCCATCGGAACAGAGACTTAAGGTGGCGTAAAAAGTGTTTCGGGACCTCCTCCACGGTTTTGGGGATATTAGAGAATTTATAGGCTAGAGAGGGGCGTTTGGAGAGCCACGAGGGGGGCACCACATATCAGGGCGTGCCCTGATGTGTGGTGGAGCCCTCGTGCGGCTCTAGGCCTCCTTCCGGAACTTCCAGGTCTTCTTTGGGTCTAGAAAAATCATCAAAAAGTTTTGTGGCAATTGGACTTCATTTAGTAGTGTAAACATGAAAAGGAAAAAACATGCAGAAAACAACAACTGGCACTAGGCACTGGGTCAATACATTAGTGCTAAAAAATATATAAATTGGTAAAGAAATGCCCAAAAGTATCCTAGAATGATAATATATGAGCATGGAACAATCAAAAATTATAGATAAGGTTGAGACGTATCAGAGCGCCACCTCTGTTCATCCAGAGAAGAGGAGGGAGAAGGTGTCGGCGGGGATCCAGTCAAACGTGAGGTGTGGGCCCGGTGGGACCCACCATCAGTGACTAGAGGACGCGTCGAAGCGTTTTAAGTGGAGGCATACTTCTCATAATACGTCTTCACTTCTGAAAAGCGTAAACTCAACCGACCCGTTTTCATTTTACAGTTTTATTATCAGCACCCTCACCGTAACCCCATGTAACATCCCAAAATTTCATTTTGGAATGTTATGATTTATAGTTATGCATCCATCTGCATCATTGCTTGATTGTATGTGTTAGTTGAAATGCCTCTTCTGAATTCCAGAAAGCTCTTTCTACTTTTCCCTAAGTTGCTTTCACCCATTTGAAATTTTGGTTAAAAGTTCAAATAAGAGAGGAGGAACATGACACTCCACACCAGGGACTAATTGGTGGTTTATTTGAACAATAATAACCAGGGGTTATTTTGAAAATATTTGCAAAAAGGGTTTAAAAACAATTAGGCAATTTTTGAAAATATTATTTTTTCAAAGTGTTCAAATGACAGAATAGAAATTTCATTAAATAGCATTTATTATTCTGTTAATTTTGATATATAATACCCCTATATTTAGAGACTGTTTGAATGCTTTAAACGCTTTTGAATATCTGTGGAAAATTATTAAAAGGAAACGGTAACCGTTTCCGGTATTAAACGGGCCGGCCCACGGCAGTTACTCGCGAATTCATTACCGACCGGCCGACCGATGCGCTTTCACTTCTCTCTCTCTCTCACTGCCGCCGGGCCCCACCTCGTTCGCTCGTAATGACCGAACGGTCATCTCCTTCCCCCCCCCCCCCCCCCCCCCCGCGCGCGTCGGACCCGACGCCGGCCATTTCCTCCCCTCGCCAGATCTCTCTCCTCTCTTAACTCCCTCTCGCTCCCCGCACCCCTATAAGTACTGGCCAGCCCCTCTCTTCATTCTCCCCCCTAGCCCCCTCTGTCCCTCGCCGGAAGGCTACGCAATTGCTCGCCGGAGCTCCCACCATCACCGGACCTCGCCGTCGACCGTAGCCACCGATTCCGTCCACCATTCCACCCACCGTTGCCACCAATCGACTCCGGAGAACCGTCGCCGTCGCCCGGACCACTTCCCCGTCTTCCCCGACCACCGGAGCGCCTCGCCGTCGCATTCGCCGCTTCCGGACTCGCCCGAGACCCCGACGCCGGCGACCTCTTAACCTTGTGAGCACTCCCACCCCTTGGATCTAAGATCCACGGCTGAGATTAGATCGTATTAATCCGAATCGTTTTCCTTTAGGAACCGGTCGCCCGCCCGGAACCCTCGAGCGCACACCACCCTTAGCCAATCCGACAGCGCCACGTAGCCCCCTGACCGTCGCAAATCATTTTTTCTTTTTCTGTTTTTGTTTTAATTAACAGAATGTTTTCAAAATTTGTTTTGCTTATATCTTTTAATCTATTTAGTGTTTTGAATTGATTCTTTTTGCAATAGCTCACATTTTTCATGTAGTTTCACCCTGTACTTTTAAATTTCAAATTTGAACTATAAAATTTGAATTTAATCAAATTTGCTCAAAATCTTCAAATCTGAATAACTAGAGTTTGAAAATAGATTTTGATATGAATCTTTTTGCTACTGTTTGGTATTAGTTAGGACTACCTTCATGCTTAGTTTGAAGATTTTTAGGATATATTTGAGTAGTGTTTTAGCTATAAACAGAATCTGCTTAGTATTATAATATAGTTTTATAAACTCAATTTTAATTAGTTTGATTTAGAATTGGTTTTATTTGTTTATTAGGTCCTGTTAGTAAACATTTAGTGTTTTCACTCACTGATAATAAAAATATAAATTTGCTTAGTTTAATTTTATTCAACATAGGAATCACAACTTCTTTTCAAATAGGCATAATTTGATTAAAACAACTAACTAGTAATAGTTTTGTTTTCAAACAAAGTTTTGTATATTTTAATTCTGTTTTCTAAGACAGATTTAATTGTAAATTATTTTCTGTTAAGAACATGTTTTACAAATAAATAATAAGTTTAGTTTTTCATTCTTTTGTTAATATAACTATAGTTGATTCATATAGTGTTTATCACAAACTTGTATAAACTTTACTAAACTTTTCCCAACAAACTTAAATTGATTATATTCTGTTTATTAATAAAATATTCTATTGTTTCCTTGCTGACAACAATTGTTTTTTTATTACAAATGGTTTCATTATGTCAGTAGTGTTTTCATTCCTCACCTTTTGAAAACAAAACTTTGTGTGTTTTCTTACTTGAGATTTGTGCATTGTTTTGTCTTGATCGTTTACTAGTTCTTGGTTGATGTTTGTGAGTTACAATAATCTGTTGTATGCTTATTGAGTGCTTGTTTGCTTTGTTAGATTATCCGTAGTGCGAAGCTTGTTACTTAGAGTCACTCACGTACGAAGATCATCAATCAGGCAAGTCACTTTGATCATGTTTTACCCATGTTTTATATGCATTAGTTCTACCATCTCCCTAGTTGCATGCAAGATAGGTTAGTTGGAAACTTGGTTACATTGTAGTAGTATCATGTGGTAGGTACCCCTCTCAACCCTCTTTGACAACTTTGGCCCCGGGAAACGTTGTTTTACTTTTGCTATGCTATTAGTAGACGGGGTTGGTTGTGTGATTCATGAGAGTTGAGAGAGTTAATAATTTCAAGACCTACATAATGATCATGATTTAAGACTCCGAGTTTTCAACATACCTCTGGGTGGATGATGGTTGAACGGCACCCTGGAGAAACCAGTGGATTTGCCTAGGTGATGCTGGAGATGGCCAGTATTCACGCGGAAAGGTCCACCCAGGCACAAAGAGATGGATGGATGCTTTAAAACCCAAGGCTTACCTGCACAGCCACAAGTCATTATGGGCTCTGGCTTGGTTGGATATCGTGGTGACCCTGGACAGGCGGTGCTACGAGAGGTAGAAGAACGGTAGGAAAGGATGGGCACCGACAGAGTCGTAGGGAAACCCTTTGGAAGACCATGTTTTGGTCATCCGTTTCTCAAACACCCTGAAGTGCGAGAAATCAAACGGAGGCGACCAAATCTTGTGGGGAACGTGTGCAAAACTCTGCAGAGTACTTAAACCTAATCGATTAGCCGTGTCCACGGTCATGGACGACTTGAGCCAAAGGAATTGAAACTTCTGGAACTCTCAACACAATTAATAATGATGATGTGGGTATTAATAATTTTGGGAATGAGAATTGGTTGGTGGAACCATCTCATTAATCAACCAACTTAGTAATATTTTGCTTAGCCCCTTTTCTTGATGTAGGAAAAAAAATTGGCTTTACGCAAAACTTACCACCCCACCTGCCATATATGCATATAGACTAGATGATTATCTTTTCACCCCTCTCTTGTGACTTTGCCGGCATATTCCATATGCTGACCTACATGGCTGCAACGTATCATGTTGCAGAGTACTTTTCCGACCAGGAGTGAGGACACGTTCTATGCTCAGTGAGATGCCCTTGGAGTCAGATGGACTCATCTACCTTCGACGCTTCCGCAAGATTTAGATATTCTCATGAGTTGGCTTTTAGCCACTTTATTGTAATTTTTATTGTAATAAAGGACTCGATATGAGATTTCGATTAATATAATGCTGTGTAATTTCCCTTTGATATATACATGGATGTACCGTGTGTGTACCAGCATGATCTTGGGATGGTACGGAAACACCGGAGACTTGACCTTTCAGGTCGGGTCGCTACAGAAATGGTATCAGAGCACACGCTGACCGTAGGACGTAACCTCTAGGATTGGAAAGCCTTAGGATTGTTTCTCTTTGTCTTTAAATATCTTATACTCTCATCTATTCGTTTCTGACTCCTCTCCGATTATTTCAAAATTTATAGATGGCCACCTTCATCCCAGTGTTGATCACGGAGTTTTGCCAGCCTGACGCAACGATGCCCTTTGGTAAGGAGCTGATGAGGATCATCAAGGACGTAAGGATTGCTTTGCCGAGCATCACCGGGATTCCTATCATGTCATTTCCCCAAGATGGACGCTACAAGATCGAGGTGCACATCCCAGGGAAGACCTTTGGGAATCGGAAGAAACCCATCGACTTCAAGTTCGTGGCACCCAGCTGGATACTTGGAAGAGACATGGCCATTCATCGTGCCCTTGGACGTATCCAGGAGGAATACAGAGGTGGAACCATTTCACCAGGACTCAGCATGGTTTGCCGCAGAGATGCTCATGGCAACATCATAACCCCTCCCACTGGAGACTCCACCATGTCATATATCCAGACCCTGGAGACTCACATCAGGACTCTGGAGCTTCGAGTTCGTGCTGATACAAAGACAATCAAGAATCTGATGAACCGCGAGCTGGACCTTGAAGCTGATCTGCAAGAGGCCAACTATGAACACGAGCATGAAGTGAAGGACTTCCTAGAGAGGATTGATGAGCAGAATGCACGCATCGCAACTCTGGAGGAGCAGCTAGACATGGGGGAAAACCTTCATCCCGAAGGAGACATGGCACCCTTCATCAGCGACGATGAAGACTATGAGGAAAGCACCACCGGAGGACCTACGACAATGCACTTCTGAGGAAAAACATTAGTTATGCCCTCCATGTATCTTTTATTTTCGTCGTTAAAGCATAGGTCGATGCTAGTTGTTTGAGATTTGTATTCCCGATGTTTGACGTTGATTGAATAAATGAATGAGTGTTTGGTGTGATATGTTTGTTGCATTGCATATGGGTAGTGAATTTCTTCTAGACCCTTGTTCTATTCTAATTCTCATCCCTCTGAAAACAGCAAGATGCCTCCACGACGTGAGACCGACTTCACTTTCCCGCCGGAACTCACTCAACTCCTTCAGCAGCAGAATGCACTGATGCAGCTATTGATCCAGAATCAGACCAACAACCAGAACAACAACCACCATCCACCCCAGACTGACAATCTCACCCGTTTTCTGAGGTTGAATCCTCCAACTTTCTCCAGCAGTACTGAGCCCATTGTGGCAGATGACTGGCTTCGCAAGATGGAGAGAGAGCTCATCACCGTTGGATGCACTGACGCTGAGAAAGTGCGATTTGCCGCACATCAACTGGAAGGACCAGCAGCATCATGGTGGGAGAACTACACCACCACTTATCCTATTGCAGATGTGACTTGGGAGCAGTTCCAGCAAGCTTTCTGCACCGCACATGTTTCAGCTGGAGCCATGAGTCTGAAGAAGCGCGAGTTTCGCAACTTGCGCCAGAGTAATCGCTCTGTGGCCCAGTACGTGGATGACTTCAACACATTGGCACGTTATGCACCAGGAGACGTGGCCGATGATGCAGCCAAGCAAGAGAAATTTCTGGAAGGACTCAACGATGAGTTGAGCATGCAGCTGGTAGTGGCTAATTTCAACAACTACCAAGAGCTGGTGGATAAGGCACTTATTCTGGAAGGTAAACAGCAGCAGATTGAGAACCGCAAGAGGAAGTACACTCAGGGGAAGTTCAACTCTGGAGCTCATCAGAAGCTTCGCTACTCCCCGTACTCAGGGAATACCGGATCAGGGACCGGTAAGTTTGGAAGACACACTCATGCTGTGCACAACCATGGAGGCCACCATCATGGAGGAAATGGGAACAACCGTCTCAACCATGGCAATTTCAAGACTGACAATGGGAATGGGAACAACAACCAGCACCGTCAAGTTCCTGCTCAGAAGGATCTGAGTCACATTACCTGTTTCAAGTGTCAGAAGACAGGGCACTATGCTACTGAGTGTTCCCAGAGCAAGCAAGGCAGTGGAAACGGCAACAACAACGGCAATTCCGCAGCCAAGAAGCCAAACCTTTTTCCTCGTGCCCAGGTGAACCATCTCGACGTGGAAGAAGTCTATGATCAACCCGAGACTGTGGTTGGTAAGTTTTTATTGCATTCACGTCCTGTTACAGTACTTTTTGATTCCGGTGCAACTCATTCATTCATATCAAGGGTAGTTGTGGATAAGCATGGCTTGCCCACCAAAACCCTTAGTCAGCCCATTAAGGTCAGTTCCCCAGGAGGTATGGTGATGGCAGGGATAGGATGCCATGCCTTGAAACTCAATATAGGAAACCATGTTTTTCCCACCGACCTCATCGTCTTAGAATCCCAGGGATTGGATGTAATCCTAGGCATGGATTGGATGACCAAGTATGAAGGAAATCTTGATTGCCTCAGCAAGTCTGTTTCACTCACCATCCCGGAGAACAAGAGGATTAAGTATGTATCCCGACGCACACGTATGAGTGCTCGGTTAAATTCTCTCACGGTAGTTGTTCAGGAGGAAGTACCTGTGGTAAAAGACTTTCCAGATGTATTTCCGGAAGAATTACTAGGCATGCCACCAGATAGGGAGATTGAGTTCCTAATAGAGCTACAGCCAGGGACAGCCCCAATTTCCAAGAGACCCTATCGGATGCCCGCAAATGATCTGTTGGAAATCAAGAAGCAAATTAAGGAGTTATTGGACAAAGGTTATATACGCCCCAGTTCTTCACCTTGGGGAGCCCCAGTTCTTTTGGTGGAGAAGAAGGATAAAACCTTGAGAATGGTAGTCGATTATCGTGCCTTGAACGAGGTGACTATCAAGAACAAGTACCCTCTGCCGATGATTAATGATTTGTTTGATCAGCTCGTAGGAGCCAAAGTATTCTCCAAGATCGATCTTCGATCAGGGTATCACCAGTTGAAAATTCGTGAACAGGATATACCCAAAACAGCTTTCACCACGAGGTATGGCTTGTATGAGTATACGGTCATGTCTTTTGGATTGACTAATGCTCCTGCCTACTTCATGAATTTGATGAACAAAGTATTCATGGAATACCTAGACAAGTTTGTTGTGGTGTTCATCGATGACATTCTGATATTCTCCAAGAACGAGGAAGAGCATAAGGAACATTTGCGTTTAGTTCTGGAGAAGCTGAGAGAGCATCAACTATATGCCAAGTTCAGCAAATGTGAATTTTGGCTGACGGAAGTCGGATTCCTTGGACATGTTATTTCCGGAGATGGAATAGCAGTGGACCCTGCTAAGGTTGAAGCCGTCACCGAGTGGAAGTCCCCTACCTCAGTTAAGGAGATCCGCAGTTTCCTCGGACTTGCCGGTTATTACCGGAGATTCATTGAGAATTTCTCAAAGATTGCCAAGCCCATGACAGAGTTGTTGAAGAAAGAATCTAAGTATGTTTGGACTGAGGAATGTGAAGCCAGTTTTCAGGAGTTGAAGAAACGTTTGGTCACAGCCCCAGTGTTGATTTTGCCCAATATTCGGAAGGACTTCCAGGTTTACTGTGATGCCTCACGTCAAGGACTTGGAGGAGTACTCATGCAAGATGGAAAGGTTGTAGCCTATGCTTCCAGACAACTACGACCTCATGAGTTGAATTATGCCACGCATGATTTGGAACTAGCAGCCGTAGTGCACGCACTCAAGACTTGGAGACATTTTCTTATCGGAAATAGTTGTGATGTTTACACCGACCATAAGAGCCTGAAGTATATCTTCACGCAGAAAGAGTTCAACCTCAGACAGAGGAGATTGTTAGAGTTAATCAAGGACTATGACATTAGATTACACTACCATCCAGGTAAGGCTAATGTTGTAGCCGATGCCTTGAGTCGGAAAACTTATGTGAACACACTCACAGCTGGAGGATTACCTCAAGAGTTAGTCGATGATCTCAGAGAGCTCAAGCTAGAGATAGTTCCAAGAGGATATGTTGCTACACTGGAAATTCAGTCCACCTTGACCGAAAGAATTCGTGAAGCCCAGAAATCGGACAAGGAGATAGCTGAGATTAAACAGAGAATGGAAGATGGTAAAGCTAAAGGTTTTCTTGAGGATGAACACGAAACTTTGTGGTTTGAGAACCGAATCTATGTGCCCAATGACCCAGAGCTCAGGAAGTTGATACTTCAGGAAGCCCACGATTCACCTTACTCGATACACCCAGGCAACACCAAGATGTATCTGGATTTAAAGGAAAGTTATTGGTGGACAGGTATGAAGAAAGATATTGCGGAACATGTTGCAATATGTGATGTTTGTCAGAGAGTAAAGGCAGAACATCAGAAACCAGCAGGGTTACTCCAACCTTTGCAGATACCCGAGTGGAAATGGGAAAAGCTTGGTATGGACTTCATCACAGGATTACCCAGGACCCGTTCAGGTTATGATTCCATCTGGGTAGTGGTAGATCGCTTGACCAAGGTAGCTCACTTCATTCCAGTGAAAACCACCTATACCAGTGCTAAGCTAGCCAAGATATATATGACCAGGATCGTATGTCTGCATGGAGTTCCGAGGAGTATCGTGTCAGACAGAGGAACACAGTTTACCTCAAAGTTTTGGCATCAGTTACATGAAACTTTGGGTACAAGGCTAGAGTTCAGTACAGCCTTTCATCCGCAGACAGATGGACAGACTGAGAGAGTCAACCAGATTCTGGAAGACATGTTGAGAGCTTGTGCGCTAGATTATGGATCTAGTTGGGATGACAACTTACCTTACGCAGAATTTTCGTACAACAACAGTTATCAAACCAGTCTAAAGATGGCCCCTTTCGAAGCTTTATACGGAAGGAGATGCAGAACACCACTGACGTGGGATGGTGTTGGAGACCGACAACTTTTTGGTCCCGACCTTATCCGAGATTCTGAAGAGAAAGTCAAGATGATTCGTGACAGACTCAAGGTAGCTCAATCTCGACAGAAGAGTTATGCTGACAACAAACGCAAAGAAGTGACGTATAAAGTGGGAGACCGAGCTTATCTTCGTGTGTCCCCGCTTCGTGGAATCAAGAGGTTTGGTGTTAAAGGAAAATTAGCACCCAGATTCATAGGCCCCTACAAAATTCTTGAACGTAGAGGCGAAGTTGCATACAAACTGGAATTGCCGAAAGGATTATCCGAAGTTCATGATGTGTTCCATGTGTCCCAGCTGAAGAAATGCCATGCTGAGATGGCTGATATCCCTTTGAGAGACACCGTGCCCCTAGAGGCCATACAGCTTGACAATGATCTGACCTACGAGGAGAAGCCTGTCAGAATCCTCGAGACTGCCAACAGAGTTACCCGCAGCAAGACCATCAAGTTCTGCAAAGTTCTGTGGAGTCACCACACCGAGGAAGAAGCCACCTGGGAACGCGAAGAAGATCTTCGTAGAGACCATCCGCACCTATTTTCTAGCCAACCCGAATCTCGAGGGCGAGATTCATCTTAAGGTGGGTAGGTTTGTAACATCCCAAAATTTCATTTTGGAATGTTATGATTTATAGTTATGCATCCATCTGCATCATTGCTTGATTGTATGTGTTAGTTGAAATGCCTCTTCTGAATTCTAGAAAGCTCTTTCTACTTTTCCCTAAGTTGCTTTCACCCATTTGAAATTTTGGTTAAAAGTTCAAATAAGAGAGGAGGAACATGACACTCCACACCAGGGACTAATTGGTGGTTTATTTGAACAATAATAACCAGGGGTTATTTTGAAAATATTTGCAAAAAGGGTTTAAAAACAATTAGGCAATTTCTAAAAATATTATTTTTCCAAAGTGTTCAAATGACAGAATAGAAATGTTCATTAAATAGCATTTATTATTCTATTAATTTTGATATATAATACCCCTATATTTAGAGACGATTTGAATGCTTTAAAAGCTTTTGAATGTCTCTGGAAAATTATTAAAAGGAAACGGTAACCGTTTCCGGTATTAAACGGGCCGGCCCACGGCAGTTACTCGCGAATTCATTACCAACCGGCTGACCGATGCGCTTTCACTTCTCTCTCTCTCACTGCCGCCGGGTCCCACCTCGTTCGCTCGTAATGACCGAACGGTCATCTCCTTCCCCCCCCACCCCCGCGCGTGCCGGACCCGACGCCGGCCATTTCCTCCCCTCGCCGGATCTCTCTCCTCTCTTAACTCCCTCTTGCTCCCCGCACCCCTATAAGTATCGGCCATCCCCTCTCTTCATTCTCCCCCCTAGCCCCCTCTGTCCCTCGCCGGAAGGCTACGCAATTGCTCTCCGGAGCTCCCACCATCACCGGACCTCGCCGTCGACCGTAGCCACCGATTCCGTCCACCATTCCACCCACCGTTGCCACCAATCGACTCCGGAGAACCGTCGCCGTCGCCCGGACCACTTCCCCGTCTTCCCCGACCACCGGAGCGCCTCGCCGTCGCATTCGCCGCTTCCGGACTCGCCGGAGACCCCGACGCCGGCGACCTCTTAACCTTGTGAGCACTCCCACCCCTTGGATCTAAGATCCACGGCTGAGATTAGATCGTATTAAATCCGAATCGTTTTCCTTTAGGAACCGGTCGCCCGCCCGGAACCCTCGAGCGCACACCACCCTTAGCCAATTTGACAGCGCCACGTAGCCCCCTGACCGTCGCAAATCATTTTTTCTTTTTCTGTTTTTGTTTTAATTAACAGAATGTTTTCAAAATTTGTTTTGCTTATATCTTTTAATCTATTTAGTGTTTTGAATTGATTCTTTTTGCAATAGCTCACATTTTTCATGTAGTTTCACCCTGTACTTTTAAATTTCAAATTTGAACTATAAAATTTGAATTTAATCAAATTTGCTCAAAATCTTCAAATCTGAATAACTAGAGTTTGAAAATAGATTTTGATATGAATCTTTTTGCTACTGTTTGGTATTAGTTAGGACTACCTTCATGCTTAGTTTGAAGATTTTTAGGATATATTTGAGTAGTGTTTTAGCTATAAACAGAATCTGCTTAGTATTATAATATAGTTTTATAAACTCAATTTTAATTAGTTTGATTTAGAATTGGTTTTATTTGTTTATTAGGTTCTGTTAGTAAACATTTAGTGTTTTCACTCACTGATAATAAAAATATCAATTTGCTTAGTTTAATTTTATTTAACATAGGAATCACAACTTCTTTTCAAATAGGCATAATTTGATTAAAACAACTAACTAGTAATAGTTTTGTTTTCAAACAAAGTTTTGTATATTTTAATTCTGTTTTCTAAGACAGATTTAATTGTAAATTATTTTCTGTTAAGAACATGTTTTACAAATAAATAATAAGTTTAGTTTTTCATTCTTTTGTTAATATAACTATAGTTGATTCATATAGTGTTTATCACAAACTTGTATAAACTTTACTAAACTTTTCCCAACAAAATTAAATTGATTATATTCTGTTTATTAATAAAATATTCTATTGTTTCCTTGCTGACAACAATTGTTTTGTTATTACAAATGGTTTCATTATGTCAGTAGTGTTTTCATTCCTCACCTTTTGAAAACAAAACTTTGTGTGTTTTCTTACTTGAGATTTGTGCATTGTTTTGTCTTGATCGTTTACTAGTTCTTGGTTGATGTTTGTGAGTTACAATAATCTGTTGTATGCTTATTGAGTGCTTTTTTGCTTTGTTAGATTATCCGGAGTGCGAAGCTTGTTACTTAGAGTCACTCACGTACGAAGATCATCAATCAGGCAAGTCACTTTGATCATGTTTTACCCATGTTTTATATGCATTAGTTCTACCATCTCCCCAGTTGCATGCAAGATAGGTTAGTTGGAAACTTGGTTACATTGTAGTAGTATCATGTGGTAGGTACCCCTCTCAACCCTCTTTGACAACTTTGGCCTCGGGAAACGTTGTTTTACTTTTGCTATGCTATTAGTAGACGGGGTTGGTTGTGTGATTCATGAGAGTTGAGAGAGTTAATAATTTCAAGACCTACATAATGATCATGATTTAAGACTCCGAGTTTTCAACATACCTCTGGGTGGATGATGGTTGAACGGCACCCTGGAGAAACCAGTGGATTTGCCTAGGTGATGCTGGAGATGGCCAGTATTCACGCGGAAAGGTCCACCCAGGCACAAAGAGATGGATGGATGCTTTAAAACCCAAGGCTTACCTGCACAGCCACAAGTCATTATGGGCTCTAGCTTGGTTGGATATCGTGGTGACCCTGGACAGGCGGTGCTACGAGAGGTAGAAGAACGGTAGGAAAGGATGGGCACCGACAGAGTCGTAGGGAAACCCTTTGGAAGACCATGTTTTGGTCATCCGTTTCTCAAACACCCTGAAGTGCGAGAAATCAAACGGAGGCGACCAAATCTTGTGGGGAACGTGTGCAAAACTCTGCAGAGTACTTAAACCTAATCGATTAGCCGTGTCCACGGTCATGGACGACTTGAGCCAAAGGAATTGAAACTTCTGGAACTCTCAACACAATTAATAATGATGATGTGGGTATTAATAATTTTGGGAATGAGAATTGGTTGGTGGAACCATCTCATTAATCAACCAACTTAGTAATATTTTGCTTAGCCCCTTTTCTTGATGTAGGAAAAAAATTGGCTTTACGCAAAACTTACCACCCCACCTGCCATATATGCATATAGACTAGATGATTATCTTTTCACCCCTCTCTTGTGACTTTGCCGACATATTCCATATGCTGACCTACATGGCTGCAACGTATCATGTTGCAGAGTACTTTTCCGACCAGGAGTGAGGACACGTTCTATGCTCAGTGAGATGCCCTTGGAGTCAGATGGACTCATCTACCTTCGATGCTTCCGCAAGATTTAGATATTCTCATGAGTTGGCTTTTAGCCACTTTATTGTAATTTTTATTGTAATAAAGGACTCGATGTGAGATTTCGATTAATATAATGCTGTGTGATTTCCCTTTGATATATACATGGATGTACCGTGTGTGTACCAGCATGATCTTGGGATGGTACGGAAACACCGGAGACTTGACCTTTCAGGTCGGGTCGCTACACCCCATCCGAGCGGGTGAGCCAAATATTTAAATTCCATAGTATTCCCTCCAAGAGGTAGAAGTAATCCTTGCAACCACCTTAGCAAATCTCGAGGACGAAATATTTATTTAAGGGGAGTAGAGTTTGTAACACCCCAAAATTTTAACCATGTTTTCATTAATTAAAATTTGGCATAAATAAAAATTATAATTTATGTTTGGCTCTATGTTGATTTTAGAACCCTCTTTGTTCTATGGCTTCTAAATTTCTTCCCTCCAAGTAGAATTTTTTGGAAAGTATTATGGGCTTTGAATATTTTATTAAATCATATTATTTATTTTTTCAAATTTGGTAGAAAATATTTTTATAATAAAACTTTCCTAATTAAATTCTTTTTATAGCATTTTCAGACTCTGAAATGCCTATGTTGCACCAGAACTATATGAAATAATTCTTTTTAAATTCCACCAAAATTAGGAGAGGTCATATGTTGTCTACATATCACCTTTATGCAAAAAAACATCATGGTCATTTGGAGATTTTGAGCACATCATCCAATTTTCATTTCTGGTCTGGTTTGAACATTTGCACTGCAACCCCAATTTTCCTAACTCAAGTATTTCTCAAACTTTTCCATCTTATTGTCCTTCCAACTAAACACAAGTACAAAAGATCAACTCCATTTGCAAATTTTAAAATCACTAAATGTTCTCCTCAATTTCTGGTCCAGAACTGAATTTCCTCCAAACTTGCACTATGATGTTTTCACTGTTCTCGAACCAACCCCACCATCATCTCTAGCATCAAATGAGACTCCATCCTGTCGTGTTTCAAATCCAACAAAATTTTCTAGCTAGCCCTGGCATACTGTCGAACACCTTGTGTGCATGGCTGAAGCATACAAGTTTCAAAAACCTATATGGTACTAGCTTTTCTGGGTCAACCTACATGTCTAGCATCCCTCCCAACCCTACTAGCACCACCCTGCCAAATTGTAACTCATTTGGGACCCCCTTGACCCATTTTCCATTTTTTGAGCACTTTGTGTACGTGCTATGGGTGCGGCCAGAGCACGCATATTACACGTGTTGGCACTGAGCCGCCACGTCACATGGTTTCCTCTCCACCTCTCGTTCTGATCCTCCTCTGGTAGCCGCATCGCACCTTAACCACGCCAACGATCCTCACATCCTCTAGCGCCGCCTGCACCATTCACGCTGCCATAAATGGCCGCCATCGTGGTCAGCCCATGGACGGCACCGTCCATGAGTCCTTGGACAATCCCGGAGCGCTAGCTCGCCGTGCCTTAACCCCCACCCACCTAGTCTTATCCATGTCGTGTCGACCACTCTGACAGCCACGCCGACAAATACCACCTCTACGGTTCGCCATTAATGGTCGTCGTCGCTATTAGCCATGGTCGGCACCGTCCGAGAGCTCTAGGCTAGCCAGCTAATCGCGCGAGCCATCCCATCGGCCACACCTAATGTCTCACCGGCCAAGCTCACCATAAATGAAACCCCCACCATGGTTATCCTTGGGAAGCCCTAGAACCTACCTCGTCCGCCTATATAAAGACCCTGTGAGCATGACCTCGACATCAGGACCATCCCTTCTCCCTCTACTAGCCCCCTAGAAGTAGAAAATCATCCGGGAACGATCATCTTCTCCGCCTTTGATGAGAGCATCCTGCGTCGTCTTCCGGTCGATTCCAACGGAACTAGAGCCCCCTCTCCCCATTCTCTCCACCAGTAGCCCCCTCATGACCTCCACCAATATCCCCCTCGCCAATTTTACAAAGGAAGCACTGATATGTCTCCATCGTATCTATAATTTTTTATTGCTTCATGCCAGTATTCTGCAACTTTCATATACTTTTGGCAACATTTTTATATTATTTTTGGGACTAACTTACTTAGCCAGTGCCCAGTTCCAGTTCCTGTTTTTTGTGTTTTTTTTGTTTTGTGGAATTCCATAACAAACAAAGTCCAAACGCAATAAAATTTTACGGAGATTGTTTTGGAATATATGTGAATTTTGGGAGTCGGAAACTGTGGTGGGAACAAGCCTGACAGTAGAAGATAGGGGTACGTAAGGAGAGGGCAGAGTCCTAGCTACGGCGAGGATGTACACACGAATGTATGAGTTCAGGCCCCTCTCATGGAGGTAACATCCCTACATATGAATGCTCGGGAGCTTTCTGTCGTGTGGAATACGAGTGTTACAGGGGGTGCGAACCCTTGTGCCAAAGGGGAGTGACGGCTTATATAAAGTGTGCTGCCCCTCATGAATTCCAGGCAACCATGGGTTTGATCATGGGAATAAAGGTATACGTTACTGATAACATACACAATAAATGCTACTAATGGCGATTGGTCGAACGCCTGCTTGTTGGCCTCCCTGGGGTGCCTTCTGGTCTTCTGCTATCGACTGGCCATCGGTTCTTCCGAGTGAAAGGAGACCGACGAGTGGATGGAGAAACCTCCGAGTGGATTAAATGTCGAGTGACTTACGCGCCATGGTGACTTCAATCAGAATCTCTCTTGTAATCTCTAAGTCCTCCAACATAGTGTCCTTAGGTAGGGTATGTAGGTCAGGCCTAGGACCCTACCCTAGGTACATATCCTCGTCATTAGCCCCCGAACGGATCGGGGTTCGAGTGCAAAAGGGATCGATGCTGGTTCTGATAAAGCACAGAAATTCAGAATGCCTTCTAGGGTTTTACATAAATCTGCGTCGACTCGAATCTTTATCATTTGCCCCGATCGATTCAACCTTGATAAGTGTCCGAGTGAATTTAAGCACAGATTCAAATCCGAGTGAATCAAGAAGATCTTTGGATGCGACGGGTCGCTTCGTCAGACCCGGATTTCACGGGATTCAAAAATTTGGGAAGCGCGCGCTGCGCGAAGATGCCGCCACGACTGGGGCAAGTGGGAGCATAATGCCTCGATTTCCACGCCGCCCATTACACCACGTACAACACAACTTCTGTGGCCGAGATACACAGAGATCTGGCGGGCGTGCAGGTCAGTGACTCACTCGGGCTGGTATAAGATTAGATTGTGCGGCAGACGGCACAGTATTCCATCTCCATTCCCCTCTTTCTCTCCGCCTCCTCTGCTCCAAGCGTGCCGCCTAGCTCCGTCCCGTTGCCCGTCGCTGCAATGATGAAGAGCAAGGCAGAGAAGCTTGAGCGCACCAAGAAAGGAGAGGCAAAGGCGAAAAAGCCGTCGGGCGCCCGATTCACGGCACCGCCGGGGTGGACCAGGAAGATTTTCTCCCATCGACGGTCACGGCAAGGGACGTCAAAAACCTCATCGCCGACGGGCTCGTGGCCGACGGCTCGTGGAGGCTGTCAGAGGGGGAGATTGAGGCGGAGTCACGCAAAGGGGAGCGACTCCTCCTCCTTACCCACGTCGAGCGAGGTTTTTCTCTGCCTCCTCACCCATTCATCCATGATTTCTTGAACTTCTTTGGAGCTCAACTCCACCACTTTCCTCCGAATGCCATCTCGTACTTTGCCTTCTCCATAACCTTGTGCGAGTGCTTACTGGCCTGTCCTCCCCGTCAGGGTTTGTTTAAACACATCTTCACTGTCTGATCCCAGTCGGTGAAAAAGTCCAACCGAGATGATGATAAGACCCATGTCATTCAGTTATGTGGGGGCTTGGGACTCCAAAAGAGAGCTAGAAGCTACTTTCCATCGATGACTTTTCCTGAATCTGTGCGGGGTTGGCAGTCAACTTGGTTCTATTGTAATGATGTTGCATCTCCCAACATGTCGACTGGCCTTCCCCCCTTTACACCAGAGCGACCCACTACTCCCAAATCACCGTCAGTGACAGAAGGAGAGAAAGTCCAAGTGGGAATCTTAGTGAATGCGGTAGTAAATCTGGTTCGTGGCAGAGTGACTAGTATGGATCTGCTGGAGACATTTCTTAGTCGATGAATCCAGCCACTTCAAGCGAGGGACCACGCTATGTGGCACTATTCGGGCCCTGAGGACACCACTCGGTCACATCCAGAGGAAGTCTCGGAGGAAACCGTCGCACAGTGGCTTCGGAGCATCACTAGAGCCTGCGACACCCCCCTGGAAGCCAAGTAGATCTTGCCTTTCTCTGCTGAGAACCCATTGCCGAATCTGGTAAGTTATATCTTTGTCGAATGCTTTCATGTTCCGTCGAGTGATTGGGTCATCAGTCGATTGACTTTACTGTTTGAATCTCACAGGAATTGATGAACATGTACTCGCCCGTGCCGAATGGAGATCAACCCAATGACGGGGAAGAGAGCGAGGGCGGCAGCGTTGACGTTAATTATGCCGATGACATCAAGGGCAATTATGAGGACTCGGAGGAGAGCGAGGAAGAGGTTGAGTCTCCACCTCGCAACGAGCATCGCTCCAAGCAGCGCCAAGATCCAACAGCTGCCCAAAGTAAAACTTTGGCATCAAGCACCCGAAATCCGAAGCGCGACCGGGCCATAACATTTAAGACGACGGAAAAGGCGGCAAAACAATCCAATACTGACGCGCCAAAACCTCGGAAGGCTCTACACAGCATGAAGATCGCCGTGCCTGTTGCTTCAATGTGAGTGTTCATTTTCCTTCTTTTGTTGTTTTGTGGAACTTCATATCTTTGCTGATCGAGTGGAATTTGTCTGCCAGAGCTGCTATCTCAATGACGAAGAGGAGCATATGGAAGTGGACACTGCTGATGCGACCACCTCCCAATGAGGTATAACAAACCTACACTTTGTTCTGTTTTTTGGTAATGATTTGCCGATTGAATAAACTAATGTCGTCGGTTGGTAGTTGCAGAAGTCATCCAGCTAGAGGACGATGAAGAGCCACCACCGGGTACAGGGGGTGAAGGTGTGACCTCACGCACTCCACGCGTACGCACTTGGAGAACGTCATGAGTGCACACACCTCGTAGGTCGACTGATGCGTCGTCTCAAGGGCTTGGCGGCTCGTCTTGAGTCAGAACTGAGCTTGCGGCTCCGCTGTTGAGTGCCCCACTAGCCACTTCGACCATTGTGGCCTCGACGTCGATTGGACAGCCTCAAGCAACTTCAGCTACTCCAGCCACATCATCAACTCACCCGACGTCTGCCTTTCCTCTGTATCGCGTCCCGGAGGACCAAACTGGAGCTGGCAAAGAGGCCATGATCCAAGTAGAGCAGACAATGCTGCGTACGAAGGAGGCGTACGAAGCCAGCAAGTTGGCTTATAATGCTAGCTCGACGCTTCGCACCAATGTCCGAGTAAGTGCGATTGTAATTTCATTTCCGATTGAATTCCTGTCTTTCTTGATTGTACACCCACTGGGTGTTTTCCTTTTTGAAGCAAATCGCTAGTTTTCCTCTCGAGTAGATTAGGTCTTAGTCGAGTGGTTTCTGGTCCAATGGGGGCACGTTGAGTGCACCCACTGGGTGTAGTCCTTGAGACTACTGTCGAATGGTGATGACATCGGCAGGGGTCTTAAAATTATTTCGATAATCGCTCGACAGGTCGAGTGATAGCAGGTCCAGTGGGGGCACACTGAGTCCACCCATTGGGTGTAGTCCCCGAGCCCGCTGTCGAGTGCTTGCATCGACGGGGGTCTAATAGAGACGATGTTTGTAGGCTTGCACACTTTTTTGGGGGGAGGGGTTGCTTGTCACTCGACAGGTCGAGTGATAGCAGGTCCAGTGGGGGCACGTTGAGTGCACCCACTGGGTGTAGTCCCCGAGACCGCCATCGAGTGCTTGCATCGGTGGGGGTCTGATAGAGATAAATTTTTGCTCGGACAGGTTGGACCTGGTCGAGTGGTTTCGTATCCAATAGGGGCACACTGAGTGCACCCACTCGGTGTAGTCCCCAAGACTACTGTTAATCGTTGACGATGGGCAATAGTCTTAAGAACTTGGACTCAGGGTCCTTTTTCGTGCGTGGAGTACGCTTGTTACTCGGTTCGTCTAGTGTGTTCTTTGCCTTAGTGTTTCCACATCTGAATGCTTGTCTTAGGGATGGAGAGGTCCGAACCTACCCTGCAGGTTTCATGGACATCATTTCCATCAACCATGATATGATGCAGATTTCATGGACATCATTTCCATCAACCATGATATGACATAGGTTTCATGGACATCATTTCCATCAACCATGATATGACGCTTTTCAGGGGGGTGGGGTGGGGCAGCGGGCCCCCAACCGGTGGACTGAGCTCGTTCCTTTCTAGTCAGGAGTGGAGGAATTTTAATGTCGACTAGACTACTTCTTTGTTGATTTCGGAAAGCTTGTGAACTTGGGACTCGGTACATCGACCTGGAGAAAGAGAAGAATCAGCTTCAACTAGATCTGGAGGTGTGCAAGAACAATCTGTACCGTGCACAGGCTGAGCTGAGGAACCTGGGAGGTAATCTTTGTCAACCAACTACACTGTCACTTTCATCTTCCATCCTTTGAACCGAGTGTCCTCACTCGACCAGACGTGCGTGATGAGAATCGCCGACTCCAAGCGCGACTCAACAATGTTATTTCTTTAGATACCATGAAAAAAGCACTGGAGGACAAGGACAAGGCACTTGCTAATGCTCAAAGGTGGCGAGGGAGAAAACTAAGGCTGATGAGAAGAAACTTACTGCATCTAAGAAGCTAGAAGAAGAGAACGCAAAACTCAAGCAGGAACGGGCTGACTGGATCAAGAAGACCAAACAACTAAACAAGAGGAGCAATGGTCTGGAGCAGTACTTGGGAGACTTTGCGAAGAAGATGTTCAGTATGCTCGACGGTAACTTTCTTTCATCGAGTGAACTTCCTTAATTCCCATAGGACAATAGCGTGGCCATCTTTCCATTCCCTCTTCATATAGAATCTTGCCAAGACATTGAAAAGGAGACCGAGGAGATTGAACCAAATCTGGATCCCACCAAGTTGCCCGTCGGGGACGTTGTGGCCATGAATATGTTTCGTCTCGACGTTTGTCTTAAAAGTGTCCAGGAGTACATCACTCAACCGAGGGCTGCATTGGAGAAGATTGACAAAGAACTGTGGCCTAAAGACACCCTCCAAACTGACCTCGAGTCAATGTTGACTCGTCTCAATGAGATTCCTAGTCGAGTGCAAGCATGGAAGAAATCTACTGCTTGCTACGGAGCCGACGTGGTGCTTTCACTCGTCCGAGTCCATTGCAAGGAAGCAAATGAGGACAAGCTGAAGACTCTCCAGGTGATCAACACTAAGAAACATTAATTCGAGGACTTCATGAAGACTCTCCAAGCTGTGGGTTGCTTGTCACTCGGAATGTTTCGATCTTAGACGAAGACTGATTCGCAGCTAAGTTTCCGAGTGAATGGAATGCTATCCACTCGACAGAGGTTTTAACTTAGGAGAAAACTGGTTCGTAGTTAAGCCCCCGAGTGAGAGGGTTGCTCGTCACTCGGAGTGTTTTGCACTTAGATGAAGACATATTCGACTAAGTTTCTGAGTGAATGGAATGCTATCCACTCGGCAGAGGTTTTAACTTAGGAGAAAATTGGTTCACAGCTAAGCCCCCGAGTGAGAGGATTGCTCGTCATTCGGAGTGTTTCGAACTTAGACGAAGACTGATTCGCAACTAAGTTTCTAACTGAATGGAATGTTATCCACTCAGCAGAGGTTTTAACTTAGGTGAAAACTGGTTTGTAGCTAAGCCCCTATCACGCCCAAGATGCGATCCAATCCTTATTTTGGCACGAGGACCTCGACAGGGATAGAAGCGCATCTGGTCGTGTTGCAAGAATGGATATCATTACAAGTACATGTACAGAAGAGATGAGTATATGAAATTGGCTTACACTCGCCACAAGCTACAACAAGTTCACATCAATACAACAACATACTCAAACATCATAAAGAAGAGCAGGGTCCGACTACGGACGAAAACAAACGACAAAATGACATCCATCCTTGCTATCCGAGGCTGCCGCCTGGAACCCATTCTAGATTGGTGAAGAAGAAGAACTCCAAATAAAACAAGCATCGCGCTCACGTTCAATCATCGCATTACCTATACCTGCAACTATTGTTGTAGTAATCTGTGAGCCACAGGGACTCAACAATCTCATTTCCAAGGGTATCAAGACTATTAAAGCTTAATGGGTGAGGTATGGTTAAGTGGTGAGGCTGCAGCAAGCGGCTAAGCAGTTGTTTGAGTGGTTAACTTACGAATACAGAAAGTAAAGTGGGTGGTCTATGCATAACGGACATGAACTAGTAATGATCACTAATTGATCCTGAACACCTACTTACGTCAAACATAACCCCACCGTGTTCTCTCTCGAAGAAGGACTCACGAGAAGAGACAGTTGCGGTTACGTACACAGTTGGTGTATTTTATGAAAGTTGACTTCAAGTTTGTTATGACCGGGTGTTAAACAAAGTATCCAAGTTTGCCACATAACCGCGGGTACGGCTTTCCGAAAGATTTAACCCTACAGGGGTGCTCCAACTCATCCATCACAAATTAACCACACGCAGCGGGAATAACCTCGACCACGGATCTCGTGATCTTCCTAGGCAATTCCATAGGAAATCCGCCACCTCGAGGTACCCCGAAGAAAATCGGAATTCCTCACTCAAGACGTTCGAGAAAGGTAAAACAAATCCAGCAAGGCCGCCAGGCATACCGACAAAACCCGATAGGAGCCGCGTCTCTCGTTCTTAGGGTACGACCGGATGGGCAAGACATCGGGTTAGCTGAGACCCCGGGTGACCAGGGGGCACCAGACATCGCCCGGTTTGGACCAACACTCATGAGGAGCACTGGCCCGGGTTGTTGATTAATTATCCGCGGGTGCTGGGGGTCCCTATGCATTTTATTAGTTATTAGGTGAATGTAGTACCAATGTTGGGCCTTGCCAGACAAGCTTTATCCTAAAACGAAAATCAAGGGGGTCCCCATAACAACCCCGAGCATGTTATGAGCGCTCAATTATGGAACACAACACCGGTTCACAAGTAACTAGGGGCGGCAAGAGTGGAACAAAACACCGAGCAAAAGACCAAGCCTTCCACCTTTACCAAGTATATATGTGCATTAAATTAAATAGCAATAATATTGTGATAACAAAAGAATGTCCATGTTGACACATGGAAGCAATTGCACCTGCAGTTAGAAATGCTATAAGAAGGGCTGAGCAAGCGTTAACATAGCCAAACAAAGGTTTGCTGGGATGTGGAGGGTTAGAGGCTTTTCATGGCAATGTTGGGAGGCTTGACAAACAAGTGGTAGGTAGCGTGACATAGCGATAGAAAACAAGACATCTAGCATGGAAATGATAGTAATGGTATCCAAGGAAATGTGTCATCTTGCCTGAGATCCCGCTCGGAAGAAGTACGAGTCCATGAAGAAGACGAGCCAACGTAGTCGAGCAAATACTCACACTCCGAACGCTTTCGAAACTCTATCAAGAAGAAGCAAACCGTAAACAAACAATCAACACAAGCTACACCACAACATATGCATGACATGATGCGCAAACAATTACGATGCATGTCCGATTTAATATGCAATGCAGGGCATGGCATGGCAAGCACAACAAAAACCACTACATGTTAAGTGAAGTTCAATATGCAACGAGTTGCATATTGACGAAACTCCATGTTTGAATTACTTAGTTCACTCTCGTTAGGTACTCATCAATATTAAATGTTTTTAACGTGGCAAGAGGTGAAGCATACATAACTATACCATCTATGTAGTTGAAACGAGGCCGAAAGCAACATATAACATTTCCGAAACATTCTCATAAGCATGATATGACTTTGGTTCGGATCTGTCCTAACACAATTTTAGAGTTGTTAAACTGCAAAATAAATTTCACCATGAGATTCTACACATTTTTCTAGCCAAGTTACATATGTGGAACATTTTTATCGGAGGTACAATTTTGTAGTTACGAAATAAACCATTTTTAACATGGCATTTACGCAAATCAACACAAACAGAAAGTTTAAACATTTTTATCACATGCGAAAGTTGGATATTGTGAATCTACATAAAATTCCAAACATTTTTCATATATTAAGTTTTTACATGTGATGCCCGATTTGTGAGATATTAAATGGATGAACATGAGGGTCTTTTCTCTAAAACAGTAATTCCTGGGATAAATCTAAATCACATAATCTGGAAAAAAAATCTACACGGGCCGAAACTAGGACCTGGCCAAACAGTTCACAGAGGCGCAACATACAAAGAAGCGTACATGCGCTGAATAGCGGCTGGAGAGGTCACCTCGTGGGCTCCAGGCCCAGTCGGTGGAGAGGCCACACAGGCAGAGGCGGGGCTAGGTCATGGCTTGGGCCTGGAAGAGGCCCACACGGTCGCTAGGGCGAGTGCTCGAGCGGGAGGCTTGTCTGGTCGTCGACCTCCTCCCCGCAGAGATGAACGGCGGCGGCGGCATGCGCTACTGTGGTGTGCATGCGGCGGCCCGAGGCGGGGATGGATGGATCCAGCCGAGGGGATCCCGAAGCCGGCATCTCCATTCTCGGCGGTTGTGACAAGATCTGCGAGCTCGAAGGTAGGGAGGTCGGCCATGGGGGGGTCCTACGGGGGAGAGAGAGATGGCGAGGTGAGAGTGATGGAAGGAGGGAAGGGGAAAGACAGGGCACGGGGGAGATCCGGCCTGGAGGTCGCCGGCGACGCGGCGCGGTGGGCTCCTTGGCGGACGCGGAGGCGGGGCATCGGGCGACGGGGACAGGGCACCGCGGCGAGGAAGATGGGCGGCGCGGGTGCGCTCGGGCCGGCTGAGGCCCGGTTCGGCCCAAAGCGGGCCAGATGCGGGCTCGGGCGGGCCACGGCGGCTAGGGGAGCCAGGGGCGACGTGGCAAGCCCCTGTTGGCCACAGAGGCGGCTCCGGCGGCGCCAAGTGGCCGGGATGGGCTGGTCGGCACTGAACATGAGGAGGGAGGTGGTGGTTGGGTGGCTGGGGCAGGTTTTAGGGGTAGGTTAGCCCAAAAATGGCATGGGGATTGGTTTAAAGAGGGAAAGGGGGTTAGGGTTGAGGTTTTTGCTCCGTTTTCGGACCATGCGATCGTGATCGGACGGTCCAGAAGTAGAGGAGGGCTAGGAGGGCTAAGTGGACTGTGTGGAGGTGGTTGGGCTGAGAAGATAGGGAGGTTTGGCCCGTGACATGAGTTTTCAAACACCGGAACGACCGCAAATAAACCGATGACCACACTAATATGGTTAACCAATGGGGTATCAAACGAACTCGGAATGCGACGAAATTTGGCAGGCGGTCTACCTACACTATAATAAGATCGCACGCCGGGTTTCGACCCAATCCGAGCATATTTTTCGCACGCCTTAAAAACGGGGTTTTTTAAACGATGTCGCGGGCGTGTGTGGTTGGTCTCGAAACGGGCAATGGCAAGAACAGAAAGAATCGGCAACTACGAACGGATGCATGTTTTCGAAAACTAGTGACGATGCTATGATGAATGCGAGACCCAAACGAAACACATGACAAGAATGGAATAAAAGGGGAATCTTCTAGAGCGTCGGTCCTGGGCTGTTACAACTCTCCTCCACTACACGAGGATCTCGTCCCGAGATTTAGAATGAGAAGGGGAAGAGAAAGAGCAAAAGGTAAAACTTAGTTGCTTCTTTGACAAACGAGTGAAACCAATGGCAACAAGAAGGTTGGAAGAGATGAAGAATAACATGGGAACAAGCAAGAATTCACAGAAATTTCGGTAGCACTTCGGTAGGATAGAGAGGAAAAATTTGATATGATGGAAAGAAATTAAAAGAGACACCAAACTTTGGTTGGATTAGAATCAACACTCCATAAGATGGAAGGATCATGAAAACGTTGCACAACACTCCGGTTAATGGACAAGCAAGGGAAGAACATGATCTTAATCAGACTAGATGTGGGTTGAAAAGAGCAACACCACAATGCCTTCAGAACAAACGAGTAGAAGCTAAATCTTTGAAGAGAAGAGAACTGAGAAGAAAATGACAACTTCTACCACCAATGAATTTGAGAAGCATAGGTTGAACGGAGTTGTTGGATAATCAACAACGAAAAGAATAGCTTGTTTTGGACTTATGGAAAACATCTCAAAATTATGAGGTGACAATCCTCCACGACAGAAACAACTGGTTGATTGAGAGCAACAAGATATGCACAACTTCTTTCACCAAGAGGTGGAGGAGACACTTGAATCATTTATAACACCATGATAGCAACAATCCTTAGGAAAAGCTTTAGGTGAAATCCAACCCAAGATAACTCCGAGAAGACAAGATGGGTTTACTTATCTTATTCTTGACAATTTTCCTTCGAGACTCCTATTAATCAAGAATTTAATAATACCATCTCAAAAGACAATGGAGAAGGAATTGAATTTAGGCATCCAAGATAAAGAACACTTGAGCACCTCCAACAAGAATCTTGAAGAACACTTCTTGAAGACTTACATCCTTAACTAACTACATAAAAACCATCTTGAAGAACTCCGTAATGAAAGGATGTTAGAAAAGAATTGAAGGTTGCGAAAAGACAAGATTGCGGCCATCCAATGATTTAGATGATGCTTCGGGACAAGATACTTTAGTAAAACTAGGAACTCCAGAAAATAAAAAGATAAGCAACTTAGAATTGAGAATTGATACCATGAACAACCGCGGAAGAAGGATTAAAATCACCTTGACCAACAAGAATAAGAATTATGTTATGTGTATCCTTCATCAAGTTAAATTGATGACAAGCAACGGATTTCACACACCACTTATTCTTCTTGCAAAGAATTGAAGAGAGAGAGATAGATCACAAATCTGAAGAAGTCTTGCACGAGAACACCGGTAAGAATTAGAAACTAAATACGATACTTCAAATGAATGGAATAACATGAGACCAAAGAGAGCATGATCCACCTAATAGAAAACTTCACAAGGCACCGGAATAATTGATATACGAACAAAGGGACAACGATTGAGAAGAATTTGAGAACGAAAGTTCAAAGCTGTGAACGAAGAAATCTTCAGAAATGATGGCCTTCGGAGGATCGAGGAATGAAGACAACTCTGAATTCACCGGATAGATATGGGAGGAATTACTCATGACCAAAACAATTTGAGATGATAGCAACAACCTGAAACCATGAATCATGAAGAGGATGAGCAAAGATTTAAGAGAATTCTCCTTCGTTCTTCAATGTTGAGAATGATGACGAGGAACAACACCATGAATACCGAGATACTCCGGAAGAATGAATAAGGAAAGGTTGAGCCAACGATGAAAATAAATATGAAGCGATCATGGAGAAGGAATATGACTGATGAAAATCATTCTTACATCATATGGAGAAGAACTTGAGGACATCTCCGGAAAGATTAGAAGAGCCAGGTAAGATCCTGGGAAAAAACCTGTGGGTTATGGGCCCACTCAAAAGAAACCACCATTATAAAAATTGCTTAGAAAGAGAGATTGCGCCGGTACACATTAAGAACTTGATGATATGAGACCCCTGAAATAATTTGAAAGGATTATTGACTGAAAACACGAAACTTCTAAGATATCTTCAACACTCCGGATAGAATAGAAAAGATGAATAAACAAGAGAGGCTTGGATAAGAATTACAACATGGGAGAGTAATTAGAGAATGAAAATGATATGATCAACACCAAGATCTTGAATTGAATGCACCAGAGAAGAAAACAGAGACGAAGAAATGATGAACTTGAAGCACTTGAGAATCTTCACAATGAATCATCGGATATGAAACAGAAGAGAAGATAGTGAAAGCATCACATGAATAGAGAAGGCACTTGGAAGAGAATTTAATCATTGAAGAAAAAGGGCGGAGGGTGGGGAAATCAAAGAAAACTTGGAACATATGAGACAACTCTGGAACGAAATATGAGATTGATCTTGCAAATATTGGAGATGATAGAATTATCTTGAAGAGAAGCACACCGGATAAAAAGAATTGATATGACAACTCCGGTTGATCCAAAGGATTAGACTCATGGAAATATGCGAACACCATTTAGGAAAGATATGAAATCACCACTTGACACCGAAGCAACTCGAATTACCATAATCAAAACAAAACAAAGGATGAGGCTTATGAAACAAGCCAGAAACAAATGCATAAAATAGATTTCGTCCGATATTTTCGTGGTAAGGTTCGCACGGGCTCGATCGTACATTGGATTGTCATATTGAAATGACGCTCGAATATGCTCCCTAGGCGTAGCGAACTACAAGGCTTGACAAAGCATATCTGATGACATATATCGAGACTGTCCTCTATAAGAAAGACCATGAACAAACGAATCCACTAGATGTCGAACCCCAACCTCACATCATGATCTGTTGAAAGATAGCCTAGGTAACTACTAGAATTCCCACCTAAGAACTTCCGAAAACTTTCTTGTTTATGCAATCCGGTGTTGGGGATACAAGGAGGAAATATATCACACAACTAACAAACCAACACCCCAACTGTATCCATCCTTCAACACATAACCAGAGGATTTCGCAAGTCCATCTAACTCGGATCCTCGAAAGCACAACGATACTAACCATGGTGGTACCCCGGACGCCTCCCTAGTACTGGGTGACTCTGACCTTATCTCACCAAGACAAGTATTGAAGTAATTCTGAACACCCTCCGTCCCGAGATACTAAGGAAGCTGAATGATAACGATTTGCCAAGAATTCCCTGGAGCTCAACTCCCCGGAAGAAATCAAGTCAGACAGGAGGCACCAAGACAGAACTCCGTCACATCAGCATCATATAGTTTCCAAAATACCCGCGTGATCCTAAAAAACATTTGAGCGAGAAGAGTAGTAGAATCAAAATTCCTAAGTCGAATACCTCACCAGAGTATAGAAGAGAAGTAAAAAGAATCTTACTCTCTGATATAACTAGACTCAAAATAGTTTTTTACTAGACTTGACTCAGCCAAATTCGATCAATCAAGGGGATCCTAGGTCGGTACAGGCTCTGATACCAACTTGTCACGCCCAAGATGCGATCCTATCCTTATTTAGGCATGAGGACCTCGATAGGGATAGAAGCGTATCTGGTCGTGTTGCAAGAATGGATATCATTACAAGTACATGTACAGAAGAGATGAGTATATGGAATTGTCTTACACACGCCACAAGCTACAACAAGTTCACATCAATACAACAACATGCTCAAACATCATACAGAAGAGTAGGGTCCGACTACGGACGAAAACAAATGACAAAATGACATCCATCCTTCCTATCTAAGGCTGCCGCCTGGAACCCATCCTAGATTGATGAAGAAGAAGAACTCCAAATCAAACAAGCATCACGCTCATGTTCAATCATCGCATTACCTGTAGCTGCAACTATTGTTGTAGTAATCTGTGAGCCACAGGGACTCAACAATCTCATTTCCAAGGGTATCAAGACTATTAAAGCTTAGGGTGAGGTATGGTTAAGTGGTGAGGCTGCGGCAAGCGACTAAGGAGTTGTTTGAGTGGATAACTTAAGAATGCAGAAAGTAAAGTGGGTGGTCTACGCATAACGGATGTGAACTAGTAATGATCACTAATTGATCCTGAACACCTACTTACGTCAAACATAACCCCACCGTGTTCTCTCTCGAAGAAGGACTCACGAGAAGAGACAGTCACGGTTACGCACACAGTTGGTGTATTTTATTAAAGTTTACTTCAAGTTTGCTATGATCGGGTGTTAAACAAAGTATCCAAGTTTGCCACATAACCGCGGGCACGACTTTTCGAAAGATTTAACCCTGCAGGGGTGCTCCAACTCATCCATCACAAATTAACCACACGCAGCGGGAATAACCTCGACCATTAATCTCGTGATCTTCCTAGGCAATTACATAGGAAATCCGCCACCTCGAGATAACCCGAAGAAAATCAGAATTCCTCACTCAAGATGTTCGATAAAGGTAAAACAAATCCAGCAAGGCCGCCAGGCGTACCGACAAAATCCGATAGGAGACGCGTCTCTCGTTCTCAGGGTACGACCGGATGGGCAAGACGTCGGGTTGGCTGAGACCCCGTGTGACCATTGGGCGTCGGACATCGCCCGGTTTGGACCAACACTCATGAGGAGCACTGGCCCGGGTTGTTGATTAATTATCCGCAGGCACCGGCGGGTCCCTATGCATTTTATTAGTTATTAGGCGAATGTAGTACCAATGTTGGGCCTTGCCAGACAAGCTTTATCCTAAAACGAAAATCAAGGGGGTCCCCATAACAACCCCGAGCATGTTAGGAGCGCTCAATTATGGAACATAACACCGGTTCACAAGTAACTAGGGGCGGCAAGAGTGGAACAAAACACCAAGCAAAAGGCCAAGCCTTCCACCTTTACCAAGTAGTATGTGCATTAAATTAAATAGCAATAATATTGTGATAACAAAAGAATGTCCATGTTGACACATGGAAGCAATTGCACCTGCAGAACGCTATAAGAAGGACTGAGCAAGCATTAACATAGCCAAACAAAGGTTTGCTGGGATGTGGAGGGTTAGAGGCTTTTCATGGCAATGTTGGGAGGCTTGACAAACAAGTGGTAGGTAGCGTGACATAGCGATAGAAAACGAGACATCTAGCATGGCAATGATAGTAATGGTATCCAAGGAAATGTGTCATCTTGCCTGAGATCCTGCTCGGAAGAAGTACGAGTACATGAAGAAGAAGAGCCAACGTAGTCGAACGAATCCTCACACTCCGAACGCTTTCGGAACTCTATCGAGAAGAAGCAAACCAGAAACAAACAATCAACACAAACTACACCACAACATATGCATGACATGATGTGCAAACAATTATGATGCATGTCCGATTTAATATGCAGCACAGGGCATGGCATGGCAAGCACAACAAACAACCACTACATGTTAAGTGAAGTTCAATATGCAAGGAGTTGCATATTGACGAAACTCCATGTTTGAATTACTTAGTTCACTCTCGTTAGGTACTCATCAATATTAAATGTTTTTAACATGGCAAGAGGTGAAGCATACATAACTATATCATCTATGTACTTGAAACGAGGCCGAAAGCAACATATAACATTTCCGAAACATTCTCATAAGCATAATATGACTTTGGTCCAGATCTGTCCTAACACAATTTTAGAGTTGTTAAACTGCAAAATAAATGTCACCATGAGATTCTATACATTTTTCTAGCCAAGTTACATATGTGGAACATTTTTATCGGAGGTACAGTTTTGTAGTTACGAAATAAACCGTTTTTAACATGGCATTTACGCAAATCAACGCAAACAGAAAGTTTAAACATTTTTATCACATGCGAAAGTTGGATATTGTGAATCTACATAAAATTCCAAGCATTTTCATATATTAAGTTTTTACGCGCGATGCCCGATTTGTGAGATATTAAATGGATGAACATGAGGGACTTTTCTCTAAAACGGTAATTCCTAGGATAAATCTAAATTCACAGAATCTGGAAAAAAATCTACACGGGCCGAAACTAGGACCTGGCCCAATAGTTAACAAAGGCGCAACATACAAAGAAGCGCACATGCGCTGAATAGCAGATGGAGAGGTCACCTCGTGGGCTCCAGGCCCAGTCGGTGGAGAGGCCACACAGGCAGAGGCGGAGTTGGGTCGTGGCTTGGGCCTGGAAGAGGCCCACACGGTCGCTAGGGCGAGCGCTCGAGCGGGAGGCTTGTCTGGTCATCGACCTCCTCCCAGCGGAGATGAACGTCGGCGACGGCAGGCGCTACTCCGGCGTGCATGCGGTGGCCCGAGGCGGGGATGGATGGATCCGACCGAGGGGATCCCGGATCCGGCATCTCCATTCCCGGCGACTACGACAAGATCTGCGAGCTCGGAGGCAGGGAGGTTGTCCATGGGGGGGTTCCTATGGGGGGAGAGAGATGGCAAGGTGAGAGAGATGGAAGGAGGGAAGGGGAAAGACAGGGCACGGGGGAGATCCGGCCTGGAGGTCGCCGGCGACGCGACGCGGTGGGCTCCCTGGCGGACACGAAGGTAGGGCATCGAGCAACGGGGACGGGGCACCGCGACGAGGAAGACGGGCGGCGCGGGTGCGCTCGGGCCGACTGAGGCCCGGTTCGTCCCGAAGCGGGCCAAATGCGGGCTCGGGCGGGCCACAGCGGCTGGGGGGAGCCAGGGGCGACATGGCAAGCCCCTGTTGGCCACAGAGGCGGCTCCGGTGCCGCCAAGTGGCCGGGATGGGCTGGCCGGTGCTAAACACGAGGGGGGGGTGGCGGCTGGGTGGCTAGGGCAGGTTTTAGGGGTAGGTTAGCCCAAAAATGGCATGGGGATTGGTTTAAATAGGGAAAGAGGGTTAGGGTTGAGGTTTTTGCTCCGTTTTCGGACCGTGCGATCGAGATCGGACGGTCCGAAAGCGGAGGGGGGCTAGCAGGGCTAAGTGGGCTCTGTGGAGGTGGTTGGGCTGAGAAGAGAGGGAGGTTTGGCCCGTGACATGAGTTTTCAAATACCAGAACGACCGCAAAAAAACCGATGACCGCACTAATACTGTTAACCAATGGGGTATCAAACAAACTCGGAATGCGACGAAATTTGGCAGGTGGTCTACCTACCCTATAATAAGACCGCACGCCAGGTTTTGATCCAATCCGAGAATATTTTTCACGTGCCTTAAAAACAGTTTTCTAAACGATGCCACGGGCGCGTGCGTGTGCGTGGTTGGTGTCGAAACGGGCAACGACCAGAACGGAAAGAACCGGCAATTATGAATGGATGCATGTTTTCGAAAATGAGTGATGGTGCTATGATGAATGCGACACCCAAATGAAACACATGACGAGAATGGAATAAAAGGGGAATCTTCGGGAGCGTCGGTCCCGGGGCTGTTATAGCCCCCGAGTGAGAGGGTTGCTCGTCACTCAGAGTGGATTTGGATATGAGATTGCACAATCGGGACCGACAAATGACAGCAGGAGTCATAATTTTGATAAACCATAGTGTTTGTAGTACTCTTATTACATCAAAACAACTTAGTATTCAAGTATAAAAACATTGAAGTAAATCTGCGTTCTAGGCGCGCGGCTCGTCGATCTTCTTCTTGAGGTTGTAGAGGTGGTAGGCTCCATTGTTCAGTACTTTTGTGACTTTGAAAGGACCTTCCCACACAGAGGCGAGTTTGTGTGGCCGCTGCTGATCCACTCAGAGCACCAGACCACCCTCATGGAACGACCAACTCTTGACGTGCCTGTTGGAAATATGCCCTAGAGGCAATAATAAATTAGTTATTACTATATTTCCTTGTTCATGATAATCGTTTATTATCCATGCTATAATTGTATTGATCGGAGACTTAAATGCATGTGTGGATACATAGAGAAAACCATGTCCCTAGTATGCCTCTAATGGACTGGCTCGTTGATCAAAGGATGGTTAAGGTTTCCTAGCCATGGACATGAGATGTCATTTGATAACGGGATCACATCATTAGGAGAATGATGTGATGGACAAGACCCAAACTACAAACGTAGCATATGATCGTGTCAATTTATTGCTACTGTTTTCTGCATGTCAAGTATATGTTCCTATGACCATGATATCATGCAACTCACGGATATCGGAGGAGTGCCTTGTGTGTATCAAACGTTGCAACGTAACTGGGTGACTATAAAGGTGCTCTACAGGTATCTCCGAGGGTGTCTGTTGAGTTGGCATGGATCGAGACTGGGATTTGTTACTCCGTGTGACGGAGAGGTATCTCGGGGCCCACTCGGTAATACAACATCACAATGAGCCTTGCAAGCAATGTGACTAATTGTTAGTTGCGAGATCTTGTATTACGGAACGAGTAAAGAGACTTGCCGGTAACGAGGTTGAACTAGGTATGGAGATACCGACGATCGAATCTCGGGCAAGTAACGTACCGAAGAACAAAGGGAACATCGTACGGGATTAACTGAATCCTTGACATAGAGGTTCGACCGATAAAGATCTTCGTAGAATATGTAGGAACCAATGTGGACATCCAGGTCCCGCCATTGGTTATTGACCATAGAGGTGTCTCAGTCATGTCTGCATAGTTCTCGAATCCGCAGGGTCTGCACACTTAAGGTTTGGTGACGTTTCGGTAGTATAGAGTTATGTATGGTGGTGACCGAAGGTTGTTCGGAGTCCCGGATGAGACCCCGGACGTCACGAGGATCTCTGGAATGGTCCGGAGGTAAAGATTCATATATAGGAAGTCCCAGTTTGGTCGCCGGAAAAGTTTCGGGCTCATCGGTAGTGTACCGGGAGTGCCGGTAGTGTACCGGGAGACCTCCGGGAGGGGTATTTCGACCCCAGAGGGTCCATGGGCTGTGGAGAGTGATAACCATCCCTTAGTGGGCTGGTAGAACGGCCACAATGAGGCCCATGGCGCAGGAGGCAAAAGTCCTAAAGGAAAAAGGTGGAAAAAAGGCAAAAAGGAAGAGTCCTACTCCTACTAGGAGTGGAGGAAGGAGTAGGACTCCTCCTCTTGTGGCTCGGCCGAACCAACAAGGCTTGGAGGCCAAGGCTGCGTCCTCCTCTCCCTCCCTCCTATATATACTGGTGGAATAGAGGGTTTTTACACAGATTTTATGGCCACGTGCTACCCGTTTCACCGGTGCTCCTCTAGATCAGTTTTCTGCAGTGCTTAGGCGAAGCCCTGCCGGAATTGCTACACCACCATCACCGAAGCGCCGTCACGCTGCCGATGAACTCTCTCTCCTCTCCACCTCCTCTTGCTGGATCAAGACGGTGGAGATCGTCATCAAGCTGCACGTATGCTGAAC
The DNA here is from genome assembly GCA_022496015.1 of Hordeum marinum. Classification (NCBI taxonomy): domain Eukaryota; kingdom Viridiplantae; phylum Streptophyta; class Magnoliopsida; order Poales; family Poaceae; genus Hordeum; species Hordeum marinum. Next base: position 258,442,904 of record CM039674.1, on the reverse strand, counting down.
GCGGAGGTGACGTCCGTTCGGCGCTAGATCGGAAGAACCGTGATCGAGATCGCGAGACGGTTCGTGATGAGATCGCGGAACATATCGTGATGAGTTCGCGGAACAGATCGTGATCAAGATCGTGAGACGGGTCGTGATAAGATCGCGGGACGGATCATGATGAGTTCGCGGGACGGATCGTGATTGGATCGCGAGACGGATCATGATGAGATCGCGGGACGCTCGACGATTTGGATCGTGAAGATGTTCGACTACACCAACCGCGTTTCTTAACGCTTCCCGCTTAGCGATCTACAAGGGTACGTAGATCCACTCTCCCTCTCTTAGATGCTCATCACCATGGATAGGTTTGCGTGTGCGTAGGAAAATTTTTGTTTCCCATGCGACGTTCCCCAACAGTGGCATCATGAGCTAGGTTGATGGTTCGATGAGATCTCGAGTAGAACACAAAAGGTTTGTGGGCGTTGATGCTTAGATTTCTTCCTCCCTTGGTCGTGTTTTGGTTCAGCGGTATTGTGGGATGAAGCGTCCCGGACCAACCTTACTCGTACGCTTACGAGAGACCGGTTCCCTCAACTGCACTTGCTGCAACAGATGGCTAGCGGGTGTCGGTTTCTCCTACTTTAGTTGGATCGGATTCGACAAAGGCGGTCCTTGAGAAGGTTGAAAAGCAAACTAGTGTATCACCGTTGTGGTTTATGCGTAGGTGAGAATCTTTCTTGCTAGATACCCGTAGCGGCCACATAAAACATGTAACAACAATTAGAGGACGTCTAACTTGTTTTTGCAGGGTATGTTGTGATGTGATATGGCCAATTACATGATGTGATATATGTGATGTATGAGATGATCATGTGATGTATAGAATTTCACGACTTGCACGTCGATGAGTACGGCAACCGGTAGGAGCCATAGGGTTGTCTTTAATTATTGTATGACCTGCGCGTCAATCATTAAGCGCTATGTAATGCTTTACTTTATCGCTAAGTGGTAGCAATAGAAGTAGAAGCAGGGCTGGCGCCACAACCCCAATGGCATCACATTGATGGAGATCAAGATGATGGAGATCATGGTGTTGTGCCGGTGACGATGGAGATCATGCCGGTGTTTTGAAGATGGAGATCTTAAACACAAGTTCCTGGCCATATCATGTCACTTATGATTTGCATGTGATGTTAATCCTTTTTATGCACCTTGTTTTGCTTAGGACGACGGTAGCATTATAAGGTGATCCCTCGCTTAATTTCAAGATAAATTGTGTTCTCCCCGAGTGTGCACCGTTGCGAAAGTTCGTCGTGTTGAGACACCACGTGATGATCGGGTGTGATAGACTCTATGTTCACAGACAACGGGTGCAAGCCAGATTTGCACGTGCAGAACACTCGGGTTAAACTTGACGAGCCTAGCATGTACAGACATGGCCTCGGAACACAAGAGACCAAAAGGTCGAACATGAGTCATATAGTAGATATGATCAACATAATGATGTTCACCATTGCAGCCACCTCAACTCACATGATGATCGGACTTGAGTTGGTGAATTTGGATCATGTATCACTCGAATGATCGGAGGGATGTCAATTTGAGTGGAAGTTCTTAAGTAATATGATTAATTGAAATCATTATCAAGAACATAGTCGATAGTGTCTTTGCAAATTATGTTGTAGATTACTAGCTCGTGTTGTAGCTCCCTTAAATTTTTATATGTTCCTAGAGAAATAGAGTTGAAAGATGTTTGTAGCAATATTGCGGACTGGGTCCGTGATCTGAGGATTGTCCTCATTGCTGCACAGAAGTCTTATGTCCTTAATGCACCGCTTGGTGCGCCACCCCCTCTAGCGTCGTCTGTAGATGTTGTGAACATCTGACAGGCACATTTCGATGACTACTTGATAGTTTAGTGCGTCATACATTACGGCTTAGAATTGAGGCTCCAAAACCTTTTGAACGTCACGGAACATATGAGATGTTCTAGGAGCAGAGATTGTGATCTCAGGCTCGTGCCTGTGTTGCGAGATATGAGATCTCCAACAAGATTCTTTGCCTGTAAGATGAAGGAGAATAGCTCAATCATTGAGCATGTACTCAGATTGTCTGGGTACTACAATCGCTTGAATCAAGTGGGAGTTGATCTTCCAGATAAGATAGTGATTGATACAGTTGCCCAAGTCACTGTCACTAAAGCTACTAGAACTTAGTGATGAACTATAAAACACCAGGGATAGAAGTATTGATCCCTGAGCTGTTCGCGATGTTTGACACCGCGAAGGTAGAAATCAAGAAGGAGCGTTAAGTGTTGATGGTTAATCAAACCACTAGTTTCGAAAAGGGCAAGAGCAAGGAGGGAAACTTCATGGATAGCAAGTCAGTTGCTGCTCCAGTGAAGCAACCCAAAGTTGAAGTCAAACCCGAGACTAAGTGCTTCTATTATGAGGTGAGAGGTCGCTGAAGCGGAACAACCCTAGATACTTGGTAGATAAGAAGGCTGGCAACATCGACAGAAGTATATTTGATATACGAGTTATTGATGTGTACCTTGCCAGTACTCCTAGTAGCACCTGGGTATTGGATACCGGTTCGGTTGCTAAATGTTAGTAACTCGAAATAAAAGCTACGGAATAAACAGAGAACTAGCTAAGGGTGAGGTGACGATGTGTGTTGGAAATGTTTCCAAGGTTGATGTGATCAACATCGCACGCTCTCTCTACCTTCAGGATTAGTGACGAACCTAAATAAATGTTATTTGGTGTTTTGCGTTGAGCATGAACATGATTAAATCATGTTTGTTGCAATACGGTTATTCATTTAAGTCAGAGAATAATGGTTATTCTGTTTACATGAATAATACCTTCAATGGTCATGCACCCAGTGAGAATGGTTTTTTGAAATCTTGATCGTAGTAATACACATGTTCATAACATTGATGTCAAAAGAAACAAAGTTAAATAATGATAGTACCACATACTTGTGGCACTGCCGCAAAATGTCATATTGGTATAAAGCGCATGAAGAAACTCCATGCTGATGGATATTTGGACTCATTCGATTTCGAATCGGTTGAGACATGCGAACCATGCCTCTTGGGCAAGATGACTAAAGGACCCCGTTGGATGGAGCGGGCAAGTGATTCATTGGAAATGATACATGTTGATGTATGCAATCTAGTGAGTCTTGTAGCGTGCAGTGGATATCGTTATTTTCTTACCTTCACTGATGATTTGAGTAGATATAGTGTATATTTACTTAATGAAACACAAGTCTAAATCGTTTGAAAGGTTCAAGCAAATTCAGAGTGAAGTTTAGAGATCATTGTGACAAGAAGATAAAAATGACAGCGATATGATCGTGGAGGTGAATATCTGAGTCACGAGTTTGGCATACAACTTTAGACACTATGAAAGTTGTTTCACAACTAAATGCCACCTGGAACACCATAGTGTGATGGTGTGTCCGAACATCATAGTTATGCTCTATTGGAAATGGTGCGTGCTATGATGTCTCTTATCGTTTTACTACTATAATTTTGGGGTTATGCATTAGAGACAACTACATTCACTTTAAATAGGGAACCATCTAAATCCGTTGAGATGACACCGTGTGAATTATGGTTTGATAGAAACCTAAGCTGTCATTTCTTAATATTTGGGGCTGCGATACTTGTGTGGAAAATGTTTTCACCTAATGAGGTCGAACCCAAGGCGGACAAATGCATCTTCATAGAATACCCTAAGATCAGTTGGGTGAACCTTCTATCTCAGATCCAAGTGCAAAGTGTTTGTTACTAAAACGGATCCTTTCTCGAGGAAAAGTTTGTCTCGAAAGAATTGAGTGGGAGGAAGATAGAACTTGATGAGGTTGTTAAACCTTTGTTCAACCAGAGAGTAGCGCAGCGCAGAATGTTGTTTCTGTGAAGCCTACGTTAGTTGAAGAGGAAGTTAATGATGATGATCATGAAGCTTCAGGATCAAGTTACTATCAAACTTCGTAGGTCGACAAGGATGTGTACTGCTCCTAAGCGGTACGACAACCCTGTCTTGGAGGTCATGTTGTTGGACAACGATGAACCTACGAGCTATGGAGAAGCGATGATGGGCCCGGATTCCGACAAATGGTTGGAGGCCATGAAATCCGAGATAGAATCCATGTATGAAAACCAAGTATAGACTTTGGTAGACTTGCTCGTTGGACGGCAGGTCGTTGAGTACAAATGGATCTTTAAAATGAAGACAGACGCTGGTGGTAATTATCACCATTTGTAAAGCTCGACTTATTGCAAAGATGTTTGTGACAAGTTCAAGAAGTTGACTGCGATGAGACTTTCTCACTCGTAGCGATGCTAAAGTCTGTTGGAATTATGTTAACAGTTGCTGCATTTTCAATTATGAAATCTGGCAGATGGATGTCAAAACATCGTTTCCTTAACGGTTTACTTGAGGAAAGGTTGTATGTGATACAACCGGATGGTTTTGTCAGTCCTAAGGATGCTAAAAGGTGTGCAAGCTTTAGTGATCCTTCTATGGACCGAAGCAAGCATCTCGGAGTTGGAATATACGCTTTGATGAGGTGATCAAAGTTTTAATGTTTATACAAAGTTTACGAGAAACTTGTATTTACAATAAAGTGAGTGGGAGCACTATAGAATTTCTGATAAGTATATGTGGATGACATATTGTTGATCGGAAATAATGTAGAATTTCTGGAAAGCATAAATGGTTGTTTGAAAAGTGATTTTCAAAGGAAGACCTGGATAAAGCTACCTAATTGTTGAGCATCAAAATCTATAGAGATAGATCAAGATGCTTGATGAGACTTTCAATAAGTGCATACCTTGACAAGATTTTGAAAGAGTTCAAAATGGATCAGCCAGAGAAATAGTTCTCATCTAATTTGTAGGGTGTGAAGTTGAGTGAGACTCAAAGCTCGACAACGGCGGAAGAAAGAGAAAGGACGAACGTCGTCCCCTATGCCTTAGCCATAGGCTCTATATTATGCCATGCTGTGTACCGCACCTGTGTGTGCCTTGCCATGAGTCTGTCAAGGGGTACAAGAGTGGTCCAGGAGTGGATCACTGGACAGTGGTCGAAATTATCCTTAGTAACCAGAGGACTAAGGAAATGTTTCTTGATTATGGAGGTGATAAAGAGTTCGCCGTAAAGAGTTACGTCGATGCAAGCTTTAACACCTATCCGGATGACTAGTAGTAGCAATCTGGATACGTATAGTGGAGCAGCCATTTGGAAATAGTACCAAATGGAGTGTGGTAGCAGTGTTTACGGTTTGACATAGAGATTTGCAAAGTACACACGGATCTGAATATCGTAGACCCGTTGACTATAAGACCTCTCTCACATGCAAGGCATGATCGAGCCCCAGAACTCGTTGGGTGTTAGATTCATAACAATGCGAATCACATGGTGATGTGAACTAGATTATTGACTCTAGTGCAAGTGGGAGACTGTTGGAAATATGCCCTAGAGGCAATAATAAATTAGTTATTATTATATTTCCTTGTTCATGATAATCGTTTATTATCCATGCTATAATTGTATTGATCGGAGACTTAAATGCATGTGTGGATACATAGACAAAACCATGTCCCTAGTATGCCTCTAATGGACTGGCTCGTTGATCAAAGGATGGTTAAGGTTTCCTAGCCATGGACATGAGATGTCATTTGATAACGGGATCACATCATTAGGAGAATGATGTGATGGACAAGACCCAAACTACAAACGTAGCATATGATCGTGTCAGTTTATTGCTACTGTTTTCTGCATGTCAAGTATATGTTCCTATGACCATGAGATCATGCAACTCACGGATATCGGAGGAGTGCCTTGTGTGTATCAAACGTTGCAACGTAACTGGGTGACTATAAAGGTGCTCTACAGGTATCTCCGAGGGTGTCTGTTGAGTTGGCATGGATCGAGACTGGGATTTGTTACTCCGTGTGACGGAGAGGTATCTCGGGGCCCACTCGGTAATACAACATCACAACGAGCCTTGCAAGCAATGTGACTAATTGTTAGTTGCGGAATCTTGTATTAAGGAATGAGTAAAGAGACTTGCCGGTAACGAGGTTGAACTAGGTATGGAGATACCGACGATCGAATCTCGGGCAAGTAACATACCGAAGAACAAAGGGAACATCGTACGGGATTAACTGAATCCTTGACATAGAGGTTCAACCGATAAAGATCTTCGTAGAATATGTAGGAACCAATGTGGACATCCAGGTCCCACCATTTGTTATTGACCGTAGAGGTGTCTCGGTCATGTCTGCATAGTTCTCGAACCCGCAGGGTCTGCACACTTAAGGTTTGGTGACGTTTCGATAGTATAGAGTTATGTATGGTGGTGACCGAAGGTTGTTTGGAGTCCCGGATGAGATCCCAGACGTCACGAGGAGCTCCGGAATGGTCCGGAGGTAAATATTCATATATAGGAAGTCCCAGTTTGGTCGCCGGAAAAGTTTCGGGCTCGTCGGTAGTGTACCGGGAGTGCCAGGAGTGTATCGGGAGACCTCCGGGAGGGGTATTTCGACCCCAGAGGGTCCATGGGCTGTGGAGATTGATAACCATCCCTTAGTGGGCTGGTGGAACAGCCACAATGAGGCCCATGGCGCAGGAGGCAAAAGTCCTAAAGGAAAAAGGTGGAAAAAAGGCAAAAAGGAAGAGTCCTACTCCTACTAGGAGTGGAGGAAGGAGTAGGACTCCTCCTCTTGTGGCTCGGCCGAACCAACAAGGCTTGGAGGCCAAGGCTGCATCCTCCTCTCCCTCCCTCCTATATATACTGGTGGAATAGAGGGTTTTTACACAGATTTTACGGCCACGTGCTACCCGTTTCACTGGTGCTCCTCTAGATCAGTTTTCTGCAGTGCTTAGGCGAAGCCCTGCCGGAATTGCTACACCACCATCACCGGAGCGCCGTCACGCTGCCGGTGAACTCTCTCTCCTCTCCACCTCCTCTTGCTGGATCAAGACGGTGGAGATCATCATCAAGCTGCACGTGTGCTGAACGCGAAGGTGCCGCCCGTTCGGCGCTAGATCGGAAGAACCGTGATCGAGATCGCGAGACGGTTCGTGATGAGATCACGGAACAGATCGTGATGAGTTCGCGGAACAGATCGTGATCAAGATCATGAGACGGATCGTGATAAGATCGCGGGACGGATCGTGATGAGTTCACGGGACGGATCGTGATTGGATCGCAAGACGAATCATGATGAGATCGTGGGATGCTCGGCGATTTGGATCGCGAAGATGTTCGACTACACGAACCGCGTTTCTTAACGCTTCCCACTTAGCGATCTACAAGGGTACATAGATCCACTCTCCCTCTCGTGGATGCTCATCACCATGGATAGGTTTGCGTGTGCGTAGGAAATTTTTTGTTTCCCATGCGACGTTCCCCAACATTGCCTTGCATGGAAGCGACGCAAATCTTGCTGATACACGGTCGGCCGTATCATAGCCATTTCACGCTCTTGTTTCAGGAGATCCACACCGCCTTGTCAAGCTTGTTCAGCTTCAGCCTTGGAGTAAAGTTCTACGTGAGGAGAATTATGAAGGAGATCACTCGGCAGAACAGCTTCAGCTCCATACGCCAAGAAGAAAGGAGTGCGCCCAGTCGACTGATTAGCAGTCGTCCTCAAGCCCCATAGTACATATGGCAATTCAGTCACCCAAGCTCTAGCTGCATGTTCAAGGTCCCGCATGAGTCGAGGCTTCAATCCTTGAAGGATAAGGCTTTTTGCTCGCTCAGCCTGACCATTAGTCTGAGGGTGCGCAACGGATGCGTAATCCACCCGAGTGCCTTGGGCGAAGCAAAAGTGACTGAACTCTTTTGAGTCGAAGTTTGAGCCATTGTTTGTAATGATGCTGTGGGGAACTCCATAGCGGATCGTAATCTCTCATGAATTTTATTGCAGTGCGCGAGTTCAGCTTCTTTATGGGCTTAGCTTCAATCCACTTGGTGAACTTGTCGACTGCTACAAGAAGGTGAGTAAATCCACTATGACCCGTTCGAAAAGGGCCGACCATATCCAAGCCCCATACAGCGAACGGCCAAACAAGTGGAATAGTTTTCAAGGCAGATGCAGGCTTATGTGACAAGTTTGAGTAGAACTGACACCCTTTGCAGCGATCGACAATCTCGTTAGCCATCTCGTTGGCGTGCAGCCAGAAGAAACCAGCTCGGTAAGGTTTAGCGACAACCGTCCGAGAGGACGCATGATGACCACAGGTTCCCGAGTGAATTTCCTCCAGAATCAGTCGACCTTCCTCACGGGAAATACACAGCTTAGTCATGCCAGTTACACTTTCTCTAAAAAGTTGATCATCCATCACTGTAAAGGCCTTGGATCTACGGACAATCTGTCAGGCTTCAACCTCGTCTTCAGGAAGTTCTTGCCTCGCTATTTATGCAATATATGGCAGTGTCCAATCGGGTATGATCACCAGAATATCCATGACCAGATCTATGACGGTTGGGATATCTACTTAAGTCAAATTAGAGGCGCTTATAGCTTGCGGGGGCTCTTCGGTGAAGGGATCTTCCTGCACCGAAGGAGAATGCAAATGTTTCAGAAACACATTGCTAGGTACGACCTTCCGAGTGGATTCGATCTTTGCCAACTCATCAGCTGCTTGATTCTTCACTCGGGGAATATGGTGGAGTTCCAAACCTTCAAACTTCTTCTCAAGCTTTCTCACTGCATTGCAATATCCGGTCATAGCAGGGTTCCTGATGTCCCACTCTTTCATCACTTGGTTGACCACCAAATCAGAGTCACTGCATACCATCAGGTGTCGGACGTCGAGTGAGATGGCCATACGCAACCCGTATAGGAGTGCTTCATATTCAGCTTCATTATTGGAGGAATCAAAGTGAATCTGAAGGACATAACTGAGCTTGTCTCCTTTTGGAGATACCAATACTACTTCGGCACCAGACCCATTCAACATCTTAGAGCCATCAAAGAACATGGTCCAATGTGCCGAGTTGATTTGAGCAGGTTGTCGCTGTTCTATCCACTCGGCCATAAAATCAGCAAGTGCTTGAGACTTGATTGCCTTTTTTTGCTTCAAACTTGATATCAAAATAGAGGAGCTCAATAGCCCATTTGGCCACTCGACCAGTCGCATCTCGATTGTTGAGGATCTCAGACAGTGGAGCATCACTAACGACTGAGATTGAGTCATCTTGAAAGTAGTGTGCCACCTTCTTCGCACATAAATATATACCATAGACGAGCTTCTGGTAATGAGGATACCTTTTCTTTGAAGGAGTCAACATTTTAGAGATATAGTAAACTGGACGTTGGACTTTATAAGCCTTGCCCTCCTCTTCCCGCTCGACAGTGAGAACCGTACTAACGACTTGATTTGTGGCTGCAATGTACAGGAGCAAGGGTTCTTTGCTGTGCGGAGCAGCAAGCATCGGTTGGGTGGAAAGCAGGGCTTTGAGCTCGACAAACGCTGCTTCAGCTTCGGGAGTCCACTCGAATGTATCATACTTCTTCATCACTCAGTATAAAGGCAATGCCTTCTCACCGAGACGAGAAATAAATCTACTCAACGCCGCCAGGCACCCCGTGAGCTTCTGGACATCGTGCACACGCACAAGGCTTTTCATTCGGGTGATGGCGCTAATCTTCTCAGGATTGATGTTGATTCCCCGTTTGGAAACGAGGAAACAGAGCAACTTGCCACTAGGAACACCGAAAGTGCACTTGGACGGGTTTAACTTGATATCATACTTCCTCGGATTGGTGAATCTTTCTGCCAAGTCAGTCAGCAGGTCGGAACCTTTACGAGACTTGACAACAATATCATCCATATAAGCCTCGACATTCCGAGGGATTTGGTCGAGCAAGCATTTCGAAATCATGCGCATGAAAGTAGCGCCAGCATTCTTCAAACCAAAAGGCATGGTGATATAACAAAAACACCCGGAAGGGGTGATGAAGGCTGTTTTTATTTCATCTGTACCCATACAGATGGATCTGATGCTAACTAGAGTAAGCATCGAGAAAGGATAAACGCTCGCATCCCGCAGTCGAGTCGACAATCTGATCGATGCGAGGGAGCAAAAAATGATCTTTCGGGCAGACCCAATTGATATGCTTGAAATCAATACACATGTTGAGTGACTTATCTTTCTTTGGGACCATGACGACGTTTGAGAGCCACTCGGAGTGGTAAATCTCCCGAATGAACTTGGCCGCCAAGAGTCGAGCCACCTCCTCACCGATTGCCTTCCGCTTCTTCGCTGTCGATCGTCGAAAGTGCTCTTTCACATGCTTGGCCGTCGGGTCAACTCTCAGTCGGTGCTCAACCAGTTCCCTGGGTACACCCGGCATGTCAGCAGGCTTCCATGCAAAGATGTCCCAGTTCTCACGGAGGAATTGGATGAGCTCGGCTTCATATCTGTTGTCGAGTGTCGTCGAAATGTTGGTCGGGGCAGCATTAGGATCTGTCAGGTGAATGTGTACTTTCTTCACTTCCCATGCCGACTGAAAAGCGGACTCCAAGGCGGGCTTGTTGGCACGCAGTAAGTCGACAGGATCTGCACTCTTCTTGTACTCTTCCAATTCGACCACAACCATTTGATGGTCGGCGATTTTGGAGCCCTACTGAAGGCACTCCTCAGCCCTCTGTCGATTCCTTGTGACTGTGATCACGCCCTTGGGTCCGGGCATCTTTAACTTGAGGTACACGTAACATGGATAGGCCATGAAACGCGCATAGGCTGGACGACCGAGGATGGCGTGATATGCGCTCTGCAAGTCCACAACTTCAAACGTCAATTTCTACTTGCAAAAATTCTTGTCGGTGCCAAACACCACATCCAATGCAATCTGGCCGAGTGACTTGGCATTCTTCCCGGGAATGACTCCGTGGAACTGCATGTTGCTTTCACTGAGACGGGACATCGGAATACCCATCCCTTCTAGGGTATCCGCATACAGGATGTTCAGAATACTCCCTCCATCCATGAGAACCTTGCGGAGTCGAGTGCCTCCCACAACAGGATCCACCACCAAAGCTTGTCAACCGGGGGTAGCGACATGAGCAGCGTGATCTGACTGGTCGAATGTGATACCAGTCTGAGACCATTTGAGGTACGTGGGGGTTGCGGGAACATCCATGTTGACCTCTCTGTTAATAAATTTCAGTCGACTCTTGCTTTCTACATCAGAAAAAATCATCAAAGTGGCATTGACCTCAGGGAAATCCTCTTTGGCTTCATCATCCTCCTTTCTGGGAGATTTCTCACTCGACTGACCTTCTTTGAACCGTTGGATCAGCAATCTGCAATGTTGAGTGGTATGTTTCGGCAATATCAAATTACCTTCCTCATCTTTCTTCGTGTGGATTGGACACGGTAAATCCATAACATCAGTTCTCGACTGATTCTTTACTTTCTTGGGGGTAAACTGCCCTTTGGGCTTCCCCTTGTTCTTTCCTTGCACCGCTAGAGCAACCGCCTCTGCCTGAGCAGGGCCATCAGCTTTGCACTTTTGCTTCCGACTGTAATTGTCGTCGGCATCATTGTCGACTACTTTTCCCTTGCCGCTACGGAGGCGGTCTTCCTCTTCGCCATTGGCGTATCGAGTGGCAATCTCCATCATCTTTCTCAGTGAAATATCTCCTTTACGACCAAACTTTAGGTAAAGCTCTCTGTACTTAACACCAGCCTTGACGGCGCAAACGGCTTGGTGCTCGGAAACATTTTCCACTATGTGATGTAGAGTGGACCAACGCTAAATCTAATCCCTCAAAGATTCATTGGACTTCTTGACACAATGCTGCAGGTCAATCAAACTAGCTTGACGTTTGCATGTGCCCTCAAAAGTTGTGATGAACACTCGGGCAAGATCCTCCCAGCAGTAGATGCTAGAAGGAGCCAAACGATTCAACCACGCTCGGGCCGAACCATCCAACATCAAGGACAAATGCTTCATGGCTATGTTATCATTCCCTCCACTAATCTGCACCGCCACTTGGTAATCGTCTAACCATGTTTCAGGCTTCGACTCTCCTGTGAACTTGCTGATTCCACCCGCCAACCTGAAGTTGGGGGGAATCTCAGCAGACCGGATGGCTCTAGTGAAACACTTGGGACCAAAGATGACGCCACCACTTCCACTCGGATAGTCTCTATCATAACCATCCCTATGAGCCCTGCCCCTGTCAATCCGCTTCTGTGCAAGGATATCCCTCGCATCAAATCCAGGATTCCGCTCATCACCGAACAGGTGCCTATTGTCATAGTGCCGGGGCACATACGAACCACTCCGCGGAGGAGTAGGCACTCGACGGTGGTCATCACAGTGAAAACGAGGAGCGAACTAATCTCGTCCCTAATCTCTATATTGATCTTCACGGTAACCTCCGCCCCTGCGACACGGAAGCGATCCAGGGCTATGTGCCGACTGAAGTGTATCTGCCTTGGGCGAATTGCTGTGTAATCTATTGCGCGACTGAGAAACAACTGAATTCTGCCGCTGTGCTGCATCAAGCAACGCTCGAATCTGCCGCAAACCTCTGCGAGCCTCTGAACGCGACGGTTGAATGGAATCCGCAATCCTAGCAGGGGCTGCAACATTAAGAACTGGAGTACAGAATACCTCGACGTTGTTCTGAGATCCACTCGGAAACAACTGTCGCTGATGTTGACTAGGAGCGGGTGGACGCTGGCGAGCGCGCTCGTCGAGTTCTCTCTACATCTCTTCGAGCCGAACACGCGTGGCCTCCAAGGCCTGAGCCTCGGCAGTAGCACCGATGATGGGGTATGGAGAACCTCCTCATCTCGGCGTTGCTTCTCACTCGATGGTCCCTCGGTCTCGCGCCTACCGCGGCCGAAGCTAGGTGGCGGGCTTTCATGAGAACCAGCCATAAGAACCTACACTATTGGATCACAACTCTCGCACTCGGAAGGGACGTCAGACTGACCCGACGCTGAGTCGAACACACCGTGAAGTGATTCAGCAGGCTCGATAGCCATGATCTATGGAGATGCGGCCTGGCGAGCACCGCGTGCCTCACCCAATGCTGGAGACATGAATGGCCAGATCGCTTGTGGCGACGAACAACGGGGAGGGCCGACAGGTACGGAGTCGACGACTACCGAAGAAGAACGCCGCAGGAGCTCGCACGGAAGTGTGCCGCCCCATGGATCGGGAGCGCCTCAACGTCTAGAGGCGCCTCCTGAAGCCATGCCAAATCGTCGGCGATGAAAGTGAGCGCACCAAGATGGATCTCGTGGCCAAGGAACAAACCGCCGCCGGAAGACATGACGAAGGAAAAAACCACAACCTCGTCGGAAGTTGCTTAGATGTCTGCCCCACGGTGGGCGCCAACTGTTGTGGGAACAAGCCTGACAGTAGAAGATAGGGGTACGTAAGGAGAGGGCAGAGTCCTAGCTACAACGATGATGTACACACGAATGTATGAGTTCAGGCCCCTCTCGTGGAGGTAACATCCCTACGTCTCAATGCTCGGGAGCTTTCTGTCGTGTGGAATATGAGTGTTACAGGGGGTGCGAACCCTTGTGCCAGAGGGGAGGGGCGGCTTATATAGAGTGCGCTGCCCCTCATGAATGCCAGGCAACCAAGGGTTCAATCGTGGGAATAAATGTATACGTTACTGATAACATACGCAAAAAATGCTACTTGGTCAAACGCCTGCCTATTGGCCTCCCTGGGGTGCCTTCTGGTCTTCTGCTGTCAACTGGCCATTGGTTCTTCCGAGTGAAAGGAGACTGTCGAGTGGAGGAAGAAACCTCCGAGTGGATTAAATGTTGAGTGACTTACGTGCCATGGTGACTTCAGTCAGAATCTCTCTTGTAATCTCTAAGTCCTCCAACATAGTGTCCTTAGGTAGGGTATGTAGGTCAGGCCTAGGACCCTACCCTATGTACATATACTCGTCAGAATCAACGTAAGATGGTGCCTGATGGAGGCACAAGCCAACAGGGCGAGGGCACACCCTAATGGCTGGTGGCGAGCCCTTAGGTAGGTTGGGGCTCTCCTTCCGCCGCAATAAAGATATTTTTGCGATAAAATCCCCTCAAAATTTCAGGACGATCGGAGTTACAGATCTCCAGATATTTAAGAAATGGTGAAGAGGTCCGAAAACAGTCTCCAAAACAAGAGAGAAAGAGAGAGAGAGAGATCCAATCTCAGAGGGGATGCTGCCCTCCGACAGCCATGGACCTGAGGAGAAACCCTCCTCCCACCTAGGGAGAAGGCCAAGGAAGAAGAAGAAGAAGAAGAAGGAGAGGGGCTCTCTCCCGGTGGCGCCGGAGCGCCGCCCGAGCATCCATCGTGACGACGATCTACACCAACAACTTAGCCACCATCACCACCAACTCTCTCTCCCCCTCTATGCAGCGGTGTAAAACCTCTTCTCCCCGCTGTAATCTATACTTGAACATGGTGCTTAATGTTATATATTATTATCCAATGATGTATGGCTATCCTATGATGTTAGAGTAGATCTCTTTTGTCCTACGGGTTAATTGTGGTATGATGTTACTGATATAAGTTGTATGTTGATATGGTGTTGTCCTAAGGTGCCTTCCTTGAGGTGCACATGTGAAGGAATCCCGCTGGAGGGTTTGTAATATCTTCATGATTCGCTTATAGTGGGTTGGTGAGTGACGGAAACACAAAACCGAGTAAGGGGATTGTTTACGTATGGAATTAAAGGGGACTTAATGTTTCATGCTGTGGTTGGGTTTTACCTTAATGATCTTTAGTAGTTGCGGATGCTTTCTAGAGGTTCAATCATAAGTGCACATGATCCAAATAGAGAAAGTGTGTTAGCGTATGCCTCTCCCTCATTGTGTATGCTAAATATCTATCATGTTATATTGAATTGCCTATGGACAATCTTTCTCTTGCGTTACACAAAAAGCTTTCTACTAAACTATTTACTTTTATTGTTTTTTTATTAAAACAACACCTAACTTTTATTTCCACATTCTTTATTATCTTACAAAACTATCTTCACACCTACTAAGTACTTTTATTTCCACATTCTTTTCCGCAAAGTAGTTTCATACTTGTTCTAGTTAAAGTAAGCGTTAGCGTGCGTAGAGTTGTATCGGTGGTCGATAGAACTAGAGATAATATTAATTGTACCTTTAACTTCTTGTTGTGTTCGACACTCTTACTTATTCAAAAAGTCTACAACCGATCTCCTACACTTGTGGGTTATCAAGACTTTTTTCTGGTGTCGTTGCTGGGGAGCAATAACGTAGCAGTCGATATTCTCGTGTGTGCTTATTTGCTTTATCACTAAGTAATTTTTATTTTTGTTATTAGTTGTTTTATTTTCTATTATTATTATTTTTACTATCTTTAGATATGGACATGAAACACGAAACACCACAAAAGTTAGTGGTACTTGCTACTCGTGGAGATGGGGAACCTCCTAAAACCCTCAATGCTAGTTATGCGAAACACATTAATTACTCATTTGATAATCCTGAGAAATCCTCATTCAACTTTATAATGGGAGACATGCAGGATCAATGTGAGTACTTTAGGGATTATCGCTTGTCTCAAAAAGGGAAACACTTATGGGATCCAATTAAAATATTGCATTGGTTTGCTTGGGATGCATGTTTGAGATGTGATTGTACATGCTGCTCTAAGATTAAGGGTCTTCACCTTCTCTTTCAATGTGAATTTAATGATAATAAAACCTTGTCTTCTTATGCTAAAGGTATTTATGATTACTATGATGTGGAACAAATAGAATAATTTGTTGTTTTTAAAGGTGCTTATGAAATTGCTTCTTTGACTAAAAAATATGATGATGCTCCTTACAAATCTGAAATTTTTGCCATACTTAAATACTGCTATGATAATTATTTCGATGCATGGTTAATTAGTTATTAGATGCATGAACCCGAGGGACAAATCTGTAGAACCATATTTCCTGTTCAATTAGTAAATTCGTCCAGAGGTAAAAACATGACGTGGGATGGATCTGGAACAGAGTGTGCGCTGGATAGTTATGCATCGCATAGGGCGGGTTTTTGGGTGGTTGGGCGCTCACCAGAGTGGGCCGAGCCCATGGAGAGGCTGGAGCGGGCCGTCACAACACCTCGTGCTGGGTCGGCTTGAGCGGGTGACGAACGGCCTGGCACGGCCGACTGGCTACAGAGGGCAACGGGGTCCACGGGTACGGGCGAGCACTCTGCTCGTCCCTGAGCTCGCGCACGAAGAAGGCACTGTCGGGCGATGCAAGGAACAACAATAGGCAAGGTGGCTCCAAGGAATAGGCTGGGCGTGGCTCACATGCACGACATGGACGACGAATGGGTACGACTCGAGCAGGACCCACGCGAGGGTGCGAAGGCATGGAGTAAGGCAACAGCTTGGCATCCATGGCAACGGCGGCAGGAACGCGACGGGCGAGGATATCCCAAGGCGGCGGCTACTTCAGGTCGAAGGGGGGGTCGGAGGGCAGATCCAGTGGCCGGGGCTCCATTCCCAGCGACGAGAGCTCGATCTAGTGACGGGACGACGGTTGACGGCGACGGCCATGGCATGGTGCTCCTGTAGATCGAATTAAGAGAGAAAGGTAGAAATGAGAAGAGAGTGGGAGGCTAGGGGAAGAACAAGGGGCGTGGGTCAGCGGCGGCACTCTTTGTCGAGGGTCTGGTCGCCGACTGTCGCGACGCTCCGGCGAGGTCGCGACGATGCACGTGGACCGGAAGCTCCTCTCGTGTGTGTGCGTAAAGGAGGCTGGCTGAGGGGTGGATCGGGAACAGGCAAGGAGTTGCACGGGTGGCTCTCAGTCATTGGATCCTTCAAACAACGGTCTAGAGAAGGGGATGGATTGTTGTGGATAGATTGGATCGAATATGGGGAAGGCGGCTGCTGGTTGGTTCGGATGGAATTCCGAGGGAATTTGGAGTGCGGGGCGGCAAAAACACATATTTGATCTTTTTTCGAAGCAAATTCATGATCTAAACTGTGGGTGATTTTTTTCCATAAACTGACCGTTTTGTATGCCAACAGTCAGACGTTGCAATGCACTATGTAGCGCCTCGGTCTTAGACGCCGCAGTCCGACCAGCGTGATAGCTGGAGGCTAGACGGAGGCCCACAGTCAAATGTGCAGCGCTTGAGGCATGGGCGCCACACAGTTTGATGCAGCGCCTAGCGCTTCGACCGGACGCGGTTTTTGCACAGTTGCGTTCACAACGGATATCTTGCCCGCCCGATCGCGCTAGAAGATTCTCGCTGCATGCAGCCAGGTACAGAGAGGGTTCCATCCTTGTCGGAATCCACAGTAGTATTAACCCGTATACCGTTTTTTATAACATCTCCCTCCTACCGTATTCCAGATAGACCCGGACCCACCAACCAGCGCATCACCCTCCTTTATCCCTTTGACCGTTGTTCATTCTCATCCAAGCACAAGAAAATCCCAGCGCCGATAGCATCTCCTTCCTTCACAACCAGATCTGATCTGCCTCGCAATCCACCTTCTTCCACTGTTTGCTTTTGATGATTCGTCGCAGCAACCTTCCGATGTCGACGCACTCCACCAGCTGCTACACGGGAGATGAAACGAGCTCAAGTATGACTCTTGATCTAGATCACAGAGGTCTCGAATTCGTGCATTCGGTTGAGGTATTGTTTGATATAGATTCAGCAACAACAACCCCAACCCAAACCTCTCCCCGCCCCCCATTCCATTCGTGCATTCGTTTTGTTTTCTTTTCTAATCCATTTGGATCTTACTTTCAGACCGCTGTCCGCTCGGATGAAGAACAAGAGGAGGACCAACCTCCAGAGGAGATCGTTGATCCAGATTTCTACGGCATCAACACAACATCTCCCCACAAGTGCCATCACAAGATTCATCCAGCAAGGAAAGTTGCCTTCGTCTCTGCAGCTGCTGGTAGAAGATTCCTCGGGTGCCCCCTCCAGGTTATTAGATTGTCCCTTCATTTTCTGAGTGTTTTTTTGTTTTAATCCTATGTTTGAGTCCTTAATACTTGAAAAGTTAAGGTCTCATTTTCAATTTGTATTCAGGGAACAGAGAGATGCTCATGGTTCTTGTGGATTGATGACCCATGGGGGCCTATTTTTACATGATCATTAATGCACCCATGGGATCAAGCTGCCGTGGACTTTAATAGAGCATCGGTTTTAGAGTCCAAGAAGAAGGAATTGGAGCGTTCTTACTTAGATCTTTGGACAGAGAGAAGCAATATGCAGCTTGAGCACGATCAGGCTGTCAGCATACTGAAGGACACAATTCTTCAATCTGAAATTAAGTATTCAAGGATGTTGGAATTCCACGGTAAGCTGTTGGTGGCAACAATTTCTTTAGTTGTTACCCTGGCCGGAGTGCTGGCTTGTGTGTTGACCTACTAGATTCCTAAGTAGTCCAAACTGATCTTTAGCTTGATTGTTTAGTAGCTTCTGTTAGGAATGTACCGAATCGGTGTGTTTCCTGCTACAATTATCTATGAAATGAACAAGTTTGTCTCTGTTATCATGTTTGTGTGGTACATTAAGAAACCAATCTTGTTTGTCATTGTCGTAAAAGGTTGCGTTGAATTTCCAAGGATTCCCATTTTGTATTTATGCTGTACACCCCGATAGCATTGATTTTGGGTGCCAGATTATAAAAAACCATTATTTGAAACTGCTCCGCACATAAAGTTCTTCAGCCATTGGATGATGAGTTCCAATGTTAAGTGGTGCATAAGTTGGCTATGATCCATCCCAATTTCAATTTCTTATTCGGAGTCGGCGCATACTGCATGGTGCATTACCAACATCATATTGACATTACTTACAATTTTCAATCATTCATTATGGTTATAAGATAGTTTCCTTATGCTTCCGAGATTCTTTGTTAACATGTTCTTACCAGGTTTTAAATTTGATATCTGATTCTATTGTTGACCATAACCCAGGTTAGGTGTATAAAACCACAATCATACTGTTGTGGTTCTACTTGGATCATCTGCATCCCAAAAATCCTTGGTTTCTTTCTTCATCCGGGACAAGGTACCGCGTATACTACCGTGCTTATTCGCTTTGCATATCATCCTGTGTTACATAAGTATTATTTACCACTGGAGTTCATACGTTGATAGGAGCACCATTGATGTTTTTCAAATACGGTTAGGCCCCGATGTACTCTTTTTTTATAACACATGTATGTTATTGTTTTCCCTATATTATTATCTGAAGAAAGTGGCACGCCAAGTGATGCGATGCAACGAACAAGGAAGTGATGCGCAAAATAGATAACTTAGCATGGCCTGACCAGTGAGGCAATAATTGTACGAAATACAACATAGTTGTTTCACATAAAAAGAGTCTAGACAACACACAATGTTGTCAAATTCAGATAACGAAACACGCAGATGAGATTCTCCGGTCTTCATAGCGTCGTCATTGCAATGCTAGTTTCCGACGATTTAGAAAGGCCATCCAACACACGCAAAAGTGCGCGCTTACAAACTTAAACATTCTGTTTGTCCTTCTTTGGAAACAGGCAATCCTTGTACCTCTTAGGAAGATGTCCAATGTTATCCTCTGTTCCAAGCAGATCAACAAGCAGGTTCATCCTAGCATGCGTAACACCGTCACCCTGCGTGTACAATGCAGATGTGTGGATTCATTAGAAAACCGTTCTCAACAATGAGACCTAGGTAAAGAATTCGTTAATCCATAATACTTACAAGGTTAAGTTCCCTCTTCAGCTTGGTCCCCATCCAGTTCCTTGCTAGGTGTGTAGCATATATGCCAGTGTCTTCCCTGCACATATTATCAAAACAGACAACGCGTTAATTTAATTTGTCAGCAGTTCAAACTATATATCATCCCGATAATGAGTCAACGGATATATTATTTACTTTTGGCATATGCCTGTGATTAGGACCTTGGGAAAGCATGTATTCCACTTCCTCATGTCAGGCTCCCATCCAATGAAAAATGACCTTATGCAAACCTCAACATCCCTGTGAAGCTCATCAGCTACCTTCCTGTGCCTTAGTTGAATTTCCTTGTCAGACTCATCCCCATTGTTCATAGTTGGGTCGAGCACAAAAATATTTGCCCTTGGGAAGTCCCATATGCCTGTAGACCATTTGAAGTTGAATCTAACTGGCAACACGATCTGGTTTCGGTTACCGGTGGAAAGGATAGAAATGATATGTTAGCAAGAATGACTTGTTTAACGTTCTCAAAAATGTACACATGTTTAAACCCTAACCTCACCTCTGTACATTTGTGAACCTCATAACTTATATGAGGGCCTACGAACATGTCCTTTATGTATCTCAACTTAGAGATGTCGTCCTCCCTGCTAACATGATTCTGTGTTTTCCGGAACATATCAATACAACATGAACTTTTTGATGTCCGACATATTGAATTCAATAGAGAGATGGTAAAGAATTCCTGACCATGAAATCTGGCTCCAAGAAGTGCCTCCAGCACCCTTCCCCTTTTGTAGCTGCGAACAAAATGTCCATTTGTTGATACCTTCTCATCGCCAGTGTCATCAGTACATTGTCTACATCTCCTCCGTCACGTAGCATGTCACGGAGATGTTGTCCACTAATGTCCATGTATTTTGGGTGCGTGCTAATAATCCACATGCTGCAGATTTAAAAAAACAACAAGCCCCTGTTAGAGTCACCATTGTTTGTGCATAACCCAACTATCATCAAAACGACAGTCTAAAGGAGAGTTTTATGTTTTTGGGAGAGCTTACTCAGCTTGTTAGGGTTATCCCTAAACACCAGCTTGTATATCTACATCACATTTATTGGAGCTCTAGTAGGGGGGTCATAACCCATTACAAATGGAGATCTTGCGTACTTCCCAGGCTTCACCACCCTTGTGGCTAAGGCTGCGTGCTGAAAGTTCCTTGTGACATAGTGATGTTCAAGTTTATAGCTTCCTGCTCAATCTCCTCCCTGATGTCAAGCTCGACAGCACACATTTGGCGGTGCAGGCTAACGGGAGAAGTCCCTGCACCTTGCCCTGAATAATACAGGCTTGGTGTTGGAGTGTGGACAATTTGCAACCCTGTATTTGTTTTTCAATATTAAGGAGAAAGTTTGTCGTTAGCTATCACGATACCACCACCAGTCAGCACAACAGCAATAATTCAACTGTGGTGTGACCTTACCGCTGTTTTGCAAAGCCTCCCCCTTTGTTCCTACAGAACAAGGTGTTGTGTTTGCTGAGGCGACCGACAGTTCCGTAACAAAAGCACGACGAAAATAAATAGATGGTTTGCTTATCGTTTGATCAAAAAATGCGGTAAATGTGATCCGTCCTCATCTCTCATGAAGTAGTACCTTCTGATGAAGATGCTGTTGCGAATGCATTCATCAGGTCATGTGCCTAAAACCTGACAGTGCAACTTTGTACTTGCCATGCATAGCTGGAGGATAAATTGATCCACCCACAAATACATCATATTGGTTGCCACATGGAACTATTGAATTTTGATTTCCTTCAATATCTTCTTTTTCGATCTCTCCACCCTCATTAAGTCCAAGAACTTGACGTGAATGGCCTTGCTGTTCTTCACTCATAGCAGGAACTTCTGGTCTGGAAGCAGCACGTAGAACCGAGAGTGCTAAGTTGTTTCCTGTTTCGTCCTCCAACGGTTCTTTCTCGGCTGCAGTATTCCCACCGTCACCCATGTCGTACTCTTCTGCAACTTCAAGAAGTTCATCTATTGCCTTATTTGCTGCTTCCCTAGCATCTTCAGTTTCTTCGGGGCTCTCTACCCTTGCCCTTTTTGGTGTGTTCCTCTTTGCCAGAACCTTTTTCCTTTTAACTCCCCATGACTCCTTGGTGGCTCGATAACATCATCAGTAGCTGGCTCTATGGTCTCGAAATTGAGCGGAGTCACTGCATCCGCTTCCACCCCACCTGTAAAAAATGGGACGAACAATATCAGCCAGCAAACATGCAGTATGTGTTGGTTGTCTGTATTATGTATATCCCTGTTTTTTATACCCATACCTGTACTGGCAGCATTGTTGCCTTGCTTCTGTCCTTCCCTCATAGCATTTGTTATCTGGTTGATGTCTGAAATTATCTTGGCACTCTCTGCCACAATCACACCATTTGTGTCGTTGACAATCTCCTCCCATCCCATAGCATGTTTCCTGTTCAACCTGGCACCTTTCCGGGATGCGTCATTCACGGCGGTCTGACACTTGTTAGAATACTGCTCAACCTTGTTGATAATGATGCCAGCAAACTGCACGATTTTGCAACAGCACAAGCCAGGTTAGTGAGATATGCAATCTGACTCTTTTTTATACAAAAACATGTTATCCCGGTAAACATTTACATCTATTACGGCTCTTTCCATGGGTGGTACAGCTGTGCTCCCTCCAACCATGAATCCATCAATGGTTTGTTGCGTTGCTCTGGCGATAGGGTTACGGCAGTAGCACACCGTCACAGATTCCTCGGCTATAAAAAGTTCCGTCACGTATAGATGTTAGGTGCGCTTACTATGTACTATGTGCGTATAAATTCCCTTTAGTTGCATTAACCGAATACCACCCCCCAACCCCCTCCCCCCATCCCGTTTTTATATTAAACCAACAATAAACATTACACACAACATAATCATGCAACACTCATGTTGTGCAAAATCAATCATTTTACTAAGCACGAACGCGGTGCATTTGTAAGATGGTGCTATATATATTATTAAATGCATGAAAACTTCATCGGATAACAATCTCAATATATTTAGTTAACATATATCAGCCATGCATATCAGCCATGCGTTGGTCTTGACAGCTGATGGAGAATGGAGCACACATGTTGTTCGATGTACGGGAACTATTCATGCCATCCTATTACCCTTGGGCAAATAAATGATTTCATGTAAAACAACTTACCAGTAGGTGTCCATACACTATGACCTCTGCATCTTTCCCGGCAGACATGTCTTCCTCAATAACTTCAGATATGGTTTTTTGGTTGTATTCCTTGCACCTAGGGAACACGTCATGTGCTATGTTCTTGTCTTCTCTATCGAGGTTGTCAAGATAGAAAACCTGTGCCACGAAACATATGCATCAGTGATACATTCAATCTAATTTGTTAAAATAGTGAATGGCACGATTTCAAACCTTCAGGAAGAAGGTGCATCCAGTGAGATTTGACTTCACTTTCCCACCAAGCAGTTCTGACTTCACCCTGCCAGCAGATGAAAGAGGCTCTTCTCTGATGCACCTTCCCCAATTGAACATCTGAATCATGTCAGGTATGTGCAATGCGTTCCAGTAGTCATTCATGAAGTAGTTGTGCTTCAGTGATGGTGCTAGGAGATAAGTCATCGTGCATATTGCAAACGCAACCTTGAATTTCCATGCTTCTTTCTTTGTGCATATTGGTGTCTGCTTCGGTCTGCCGTATTCTAGCTCCATTATACGAACTATTGGTGTTATTTTGTTGACTCCGTTGATGATCCCTAATATCTCGAGAACAGTATCACCCACGTGTGGCGGTGCATTTCTGGTCACAGTAGTTCCTGCTAAAGGGACACCTAGTACCTTGCCGATGTCTCCGTCGTCGAAAGGTAAGTCCCTCCTTGCATCAATTACCACAGCAGACGCCTTTTCGTTGATCTTGCTCATCAGCCACATTGCTTGATGCATGTTGAACTTTGTTATGGTTGGTAAATGAAGCAGTCCTTCAAAATCCATCTCAACTACTAGCAACCTCTTTTCGACAGACAAACACTGAACCAAACCCTTCATCTTTTTTAGGCTGCTCCTTGAGTTTATTGGGTTTTGTGATGCTTTCTTCTTACCCCTCTTGTCGCCATATGACTCCGATTCTTCGTCATCATCGAAGTGTTGGGTAGGGTACACATCGAAATCATCTCCTGATTCATCGTTGGATAGCTGTTGTCCACGGGACGATGATCCAAACACCATTTCCTGCGTTGCAGATCGATACTATGTTAAACTACCAAAGTTGCTTCATTTGATTTAAACATGGAACTGATAGTTAAAGCACTATCATGCCTTGCTGATTCTTATTAGTGTTTGTTTCCTTATTATGTCCATAATGCTATATAAATACAGCTCAAGAACCACATTTGAAATTACAGACAGCAAACGGGAGAATTTTCAAAACCACGCGATCCACTACGATACATCAGGATACATACATGCATATGTTAACTACAATTTATTTCAAAGGTTTTCTAAACATATATTCCCTACACATTGATTCACATGTTGTTCTCTATATATGATAAAGAACCCAATTGACATAGTAATGGTTTGCATAAGCTAAAAGTTAGAGGTGGACATGTAACTAACTGGTGCATCTCTACTACAGAGGAGCAAAGCCTAGTATTTGCAAGAAAATAAAAATGCAACCCCCATATTACCAGAGACATGTTGTGCGTTTTGTCGAAGTACCATGCATCCAGCTTTATTTTCATCAATTCATTGGCCAAACAGTGAATGACAGCGGTTATAGGACGCGTTCTTCAGTTTCAGCATAAAAGTATGAACTTCATCAATGGAACTTTCCGATTACGTTACTTTATCGTTCATCATCTTTCCCCACATTGTCTTTGTAGATCTGTATTTGGGTTACCACACACCTTCTATGGCGCTGTTTTATATAGCCTACTTCTTATCTTGTTATATGCACATGCATCACCGTTTACTCTTATGGAGGTTCAGGATTCAGGCTAGATGTAATATTTTCAGTGGATAGATGGTTTGCCATAATTGAAAAATCTGTTACTCCTATTGCTAGGGATGGAACCATGAAAGCATCAAACTTAGATAGAACACACCCACACCCAACTCCCCACAACAGATCCAAAAGAACTATCAGAAAAGGGAGAGAATAAACATTTGCAATGGAACACGTAGTACCTTTTTTCCCAGTAGATCCGATGCAGCAGTTGGAGATCCTAGTTCCTCATCCTCCGGGAGAGGTAGCCAAGAGAGGGAGTTGTGAATGAAGTTAAGCTCTGGTAGTGCACTCCCCCGTCTCACGGCTCGTCCCTTTTGAACCAGCTGGGGTGAGGTATGGGTCTAGGCAGAGGTCAGGAATCTTTTTGTACCAGTTACACAAATACACATCTCCTCTCCCAACACTGCCGTAGCCAGAGTTATACTAATCGTTATTACAGTAGGCTGCTAAAGTGTTTACTAAACATGTTGCTAGGTGGCTTATTTCATTATGCTAACATTTTGTTGTTGTTTGTATTCGTGGTCGTATCTTCGTTATAAAATTTCATGATAATCAGGCCTTGTATATTTTCATCTCCACTGAGACATTGACCACCGACACTCCATGACGTGTGCGCAAATTCGTTCACAGCAACGGGGTCGGGATTGTTCTTGGTTGAGAATCTTTGTAGTCAGGAAATACAAATAACTTCCTTTATTACCTGACCGGACCTTGAGGTAGTAGCATTAAGTGTAGGCAACGTTTATGTTAAGTTCCTCGTTAAGAATAACGTCAAGGACAAAAAATGGAATCACAACCATTTCCTACCACCTGATTACCCTACGGCCTTATCAATGCGGATACAGATGCAAACTTACATGCACCGTAAAATGAAAAAAATCTCACGATGCCTATGTCCCAATCATACAATGATACGACGCAAGTATTGTGCCAAATTTTGACATTGATAGCGTAGTACAGAGCATACATTCATAGGTAACCTTAAACGATAGTAGGATTGAAAAGAAATGTTACACGAACGACATTAGACAAAGACAAATACCCTGAACAGTCGACTCCCCCAGCGTCGTGAGAGATTGGGGTGGGGGTGGTGTGATGGACGGGGGACGTGCGGACTGACCACTACGATAGAGCTATCAAGACCCACGATGCGTGCACATAAAGGACCTCGACCGGGGTCAGAAGTAACCAGTTCGTCATTTCCCGACCCAAGCTGCCGTGACAGCGATCACAGCTGCCACCGGTGCTGTTTGTTCATCCTCTTCAGCTTCCTGATGTCTCTATCGCGGTCACAAAGTTCCTCGACCAAATCGTCCCTGTCTTCTCTCAGAAGCTCAATCTTGACGCGTTCAGCATGGATCCTCTTCTGGACGTATTCCTCCAGCACGTCCTCCCATACGTAGACCTCGCACGCATTCCTCTGAACCTGTCCAAAACAGCAGAGAGAAAAATAAAAAAGGAAAATTCAGTCAGTTTCCTAACGCAGCTAAATCTTGACAAGCTTTTACTTCCCCTATTATTCTCTTACCCCATAGTTCTGGCAGCTGAAGTAGAACTTGTGCTGCCTCGCAGAGCCATGCTTCTTGGCACATGGCCTGCCGCATGCACACTTCAGGACCGGTTCCACTGTTGCCATTTTTTTTTGTAAGTGTTTTGGGTCGAGTATGAGAAGTGTTGCGGCGTTGCACTGTCTGATGCCCGTATGTATAGCCATGTCATTAAATTGTGTCAGCTGTAACGGACCAACCGTGGTACAAGTGATTTAGTTGATACCGAAGACGTTGTCATCCTGTCCCGGGCCTCACGCCCCTCCGAGCTAGCAACAGTGTAGGGGTCCGGTCTTTTTCCGTTCCTTACGGGCGCGCGGGTCGAACATCACAATTGTCTGGTCAAATCAACTTTTAGGACAGGAGTGGCATGGCGCGTGACGAGATGATGCTGGCTCGTACTGTGCAGCTTTGGACATGAGGGCATGGCCTGCTGCTTCTTGACAGGAGGGCATGGGCTGGCGTGTACTGCTCCTGTCTAAAAAATAATGCATGCTTCACGGGTGGCTCAACTTTCTAACTCTCTGTGACTCCCCACACGCATCAAAAAGTTTTCTATATGTGCCAGGACTGTTAAGTACTTCGTCGAAGATGCCAAGAGGTCTTCCATTGTCACGCGGACTTTGCATGTGCACTTGGCACTCGTAAAAAAGTCCGGCTCCTATACCATTACCGGTTCCCCACCCGCCAACACATGAGTTCCTCGTACTTGGAACAGATATAAAATGTCATGTGAGCTCGCTGTCCACGTATGCGGGTAACACCTCTCCTGGATTCGATCTGCCCAGCCAACTTCCATGGGTCAAGTCGATATAAAGAGATGGGATGCCCCTGCTCTCCATCTGCTAGTACATCAAATCTTTATATATCTCAAGCATCCCTACCTTCTCCTCCTACTCACAAACGTCATGGATGACGAAGGGGATGGTACCAATGCTCTGTTCACCGGCGACGCCATGATGGTTTCCCTGACACGCTCGACTGCAACCACCATCGTCCCAGTGAGTGTTGCAACCGGCCTATTGTCTCATACTAGCCTGATAAATACCATGCTTGTGATTCTGACCCAATTCATCTGTACAAGCTCATCCTTCAACGCTGAGGCCTGTGACAATTATGCAGCTATACAACGGGTTCCTGGAAGACATAGAGCGTTATCCGATATTAATCGAGGGAGAGCCTGTCTCATCTGTGAGTTTATTTGTACACTCAATCATTTCATCAGTCATCGATTGTCGATTGATTAATGTTGTGTAATTAGGTAATCCTCATAGGGACCGTGTCACACTCAACCATTAGAATGGGGCATTGGTCTTCCAAACTGCGTGACGCCACCGGAGTGATCAACATATCTTACTCGTATATATCGCAAGTCATTTGAAGCACATGTGTATTCTGCAATATCAAGAATGGATCTCAAGATATATTGATGTTTATTGGTTTTCTCTCCACCTCAGGCTGGAAACACCTGCTGATTCAAAGCTCGCTTGGTCAACAAGGTATTCTCTCTGCAAAGCTCACATAATGTTGCACTACAACACTGACATTAAACTAAAAAAAGTCCCACCAATGTGTGCCAGCAATGGCGACTACGTCCAAGTATTTGACAAAACAGGAATGAATGAATATTTTCTTCAGATTAAAGCTTTCAAGATCAGGTTAGATCACAGCCTAACTATCTTAATTTGTTATAAACGAAACCAAATCAATTTACCTCTATTTCTGCACGCAACCTTACATCTTTATCTTATAGGTCAATCGTAAACTACAATGACACCACTCATCACTACATGCATTCTATATACGTCACTCTAGACATTCGTAAGAAAAATGCTATCAAGGTAAAAACATGTCAAATTTATTTTCTTCACACGCAAGATTCCTTCATTTATCATAGAATCTGTTAAACCCCCCAACCCCCCAGGCAAGATCAAAGCCCGTCTCGTCTGCATCAACCGTGTTCTCGAAGGGGGCGCCAGTAAAACCATCTGAGGTACCCATTGAAATGTCGACCAAGGACAAGATCTTCGCCATACTACGCGACCTGGCATACAAGTAATTGGCACTAATGCATATAGTCAGGTTCTATACTCGGATGCTTTTAGTGTCATGTACAATCGTTAAGTCCCTTGGTGATCCGCCCTCATGCGCGTAATTTTTCTTATTATAAAGTCCTTGCATTCATGTTCCGACTCCACATATTAAGTTCAACTATAAGGGGTTGCTGATGTTTGTATTTTGCTAACTCCCATGAGTTGTTGTTTATTAGAGACATTGCATATGGAGTCAGCCTCAAGTTAATCCGTAGTACACTGGACATCAGCCAGGATGAAATAATGTAAGATTCCTCGAACACAAATATACCCCCTTTAATAATGTAAGAAGTGCCCATGTATGAGTTGTCTGCTTGCATACTGCACGATAAGTAATATCATTTGATACCTGATTTATTTCTACCTACCAGGAAGGTCATCACAGAACAAACTTATCTCGGGATGATCTACACAACAGTTGATGACAACCACTTTAAGTCTTCGATTTGAAGTTACGATCTATGCTTATTGTTATGTGGGCCCATTATTCTGAACACCTAAATTAGTATGTGTTTTGTTGTAATATTTTTAGTTAGCCAAGTACTGGACCGTTTGTTGTTGTATGGCACTTTATGTATTCTTATGATGCCCTACCTTGCCCTCTGCCGTCTCATGAATTCAACATACGCTACACCCCCCCTTACCCAAAGTAGTGAATTCCCTCCCCAAGAACAAACTTAACACCAACACAACACAACATCACACCACCCCCAAACCACCACCACCCCAACAACCAACAACAGCCACCCACTCCACCCCCTACCCACCCAGCCTCCCAACATACACATAACCCTACAACGTCCAATGGAAGAAGTTGATTCTGGTCGTCCTACATCCACCATGGACATGGAACAGGTTGATTTCATTTCCATGATAGATGACAACATCTTGAGTGAGATTTTGACAAAACTAGGTTGCACTGGATCTCTTATTCGTAGCTCTGTGGTGAGCTCGAAATGGCTCCAGATCTGTTGCTCCAAACAGTTCATCATGGAGTACTCGCGGCGCAATGCTCCTGTCGTCCTTAGATTCATTGCTTCATTTGAGCATTCCTTTGAGCTCCACGTACGCCTTGTAGGTGTGTCGGCTCAACCTCCTGATCCTGGTCATGCATCGCTTCTTGCAAGGGTGGATGTCTCCCGCCTCTCAACTGAGCACATACTCGCATCTGAACGAGTCGAGCTCCTCGTCTTTTCTAGGGGTCTCGCTGGCGGGTTTTTCTCCGTTGTTCCAACTATTCCATTTCGTAGTACTTTCCTAGCTACTAGAATGCCTCGAGTGTCTGTTGTATCGCCTCATCACACGCCCAACTTCTATGGTCAATCTGGAGTAATCTCAAATGACACGTCTACTAAGTTTTCTTTTTTCATTAAGCAAGCAGCAGGTCCGTTCACACGTTCTTACTCCGGTTTGAGATTAGGTTCTGTTTCAGACTTATACATCCATGTCTGTGTTCTGATAAACAATGAATGGTCAGGTTTTGCGTCGCCCCCGCTGCGAACTCTTCCTGGCAGTGACGGTCCTTTATTCCATTAGGATCCGTACTCAATACTAGTTGATTCTAATCTTGTCATGATCTATGTGGTCGGTTTTATTGTATGCTTCAACATAGATGATTACAACTTCTCCACCGTTCAACTACCTATAGTTGCCACTTCATGTTTTGATTACCACATCTCTAGGAGTAGTTCAGGTATCCTATCTTTTGTTCACAGTCACAATTCATCAATTTTCGCACTTGGCTCCTGTCATCAAATCAACATGGAGAGAAACAATGGGCTCTTGTGTCGGAAATAGATTTGTTCTCGCCATTTGCTCATTATGCTCTTCACCCCATGTGGCGCCAATTTTTCATTGGAGATCCCAACGATGTAGGACTCCATTCAATGCAGATAAGGGGATCTAGCATGGATTCGTGCTTTGTGCTACTCAAATTCAGTTTTCACAATGCAATGTTTGTTCTAGAGATGAAGAGAGGAAACGTACAAGAGGTGCACTTCCTTGAAGGCGATGGGCCAATAAGGTCTACTTTCTCTTTTTCAAAGCGTTGGCCACCGCTTGTAGGTCTGGATATTGACAAGGCATTATAGGTCGTGTCTGTTAAGTGAAACTATTGTGATGCCATCTACTTGTTCTGTGGAAAAACGTTGTATGTGCTCCTTTAATAATATGATGTGTAAAGACTTTGACATGTTTATGATTTTGTAATGCATCGAGCTTGTTATGTTGATTGTCCCCATCCATTGCTCATGTATTTTCATCTTTGTGATGCCTTGCATTCATCAGTCCATGCTGGTCATGTTCAAAACTTGTGTCGCACTTAAGTCGTTTTCACATAAGGACTTATTCAGATCGTCATGCCATATGATGGAAACCTTTGTCCCTCACGCTATTCGAGACTCTGTTGTAACCTGTGTCGCACCTAAGGAAGCACATTGTCAACAATATACAAATGCAACTAAGGTATATGGATAGACATAAACAATAAGAATCTATAGAGATCTCTATTAACCATGCATACACCGATTGTAAACTACAACATGCCAAGGGTTCCAATTTTTTTAAACATGATTACATAGCCATTTTCAAACATTTCATTCAACAGCCGAACACTGGACTGTTTTTTCAACAAGGTTGCTGGGCTGGTGTCAAAGGCAAATTAAACATATAAGTTCCAGTTAGGTCCATCGGGCTAAATTAAAACAAACAGGTTTGGCAATCACAAAAGAGACATCATAGTTCTTTCACTGTCAACAACTAACTAACGTGCAGACATGCATCAAGTTCCTGCCACATTAATCACACTATGACGGTAAACCATATTTTCATTGCATTATGGTCGTCGAGCTTCTGGAAGCATATGGCTACCATGTCATCAACCTTCAAACCAAGCAAACTTGCGTAAGTCTTGAATCTTGCATGTAAAACCAACCTATCGTCTCGGATCTTCTTGTATCGAGCATCAACATGTGTACCCGCATCATTTACCAGCAGTACCGACCCTTCTTCTTCGAGTAGCGCTGACTTCTTCTCTATACGTTCAACCACTCGCTTTGGAATTCTCTAGGATACGACGTTTTAACATACACCATGGTCAGTTGCCATATAGGAGATAGATCATAAGATCCATTCACCAAATTCTCATAACTAAAATAACTTACCATGTATCCTCCAGTGACGTCACAGCTGCTCATCCTTTGAACAATCACACAACATGGATACTTTGTTGGCCCAAACGTGCTCTGGATCATTCTCTTCATCTTGTGATATCCTGTAACATCCCAATTTTATTAAATTAGGATGTTAATAGGATCATCATATTACATATCATATTTTTATTGCATTTGGAGTTTATGATGTTCAAGTTTCTCCACTTACATAAAATCATAGTGAGGGGCTAATATGACTTCCTCAAAATATAAATGGGTGGGAAAATACTGGAATAAAATTTGGTGCTTTAAAGTTGCATTGAAAGTTATTTTCTTTCTAGAGTTAGATTATTGCATTAAGAATTTTTTTCCTAAGTTATTTGAGCGGAACAAAATGTTCACTATGCTCTATATAATAGATTATGATTTAAAAATTATTTTGTTTTATCTTCTAGTGGTGGATGTTTTTTTAAAACAAAATGTTTCTGTTTCAAAAGAAAAACACGCACGCATGGCCCAGCCAAGCCGGCCGACCCAGCGAGGCCGACCCAGCCAGGCCGATCGCCTGAGCCCTCCCCGGTGCTTGCTCGCTCCCCTTCCCTCCCCATGCTCTCTCTCTCTCTCTCTAGTCTCTCTGTCTCAGGCAGCCTGCAAGTGGGGCCCGAACCCCATCGT
This sequence comes from Hordeum marinum, assembly GCA_022496015.1. NCBI lineage: Eukaryota > Viridiplantae > Streptophyta > Magnoliopsida > Poales > Poaceae > Hordeum > Hordeum marinum. The sequence goes on along the minus strand of CM039674.1, from coordinate 258,410,684 downwards.
CCCTAACATCCCGCTCAACCCGCACAGGATGAGGTCGTGCCGCGCTCATCCGCAACCGTCGGCCGGAGCTCTCTAGATAGATCTTATCCCGCACTCCCGGACGGCCTAGCCGCGCCTATAAAAGGCCCTTGATCCCCTCGTTCCATTCAGCAGACCCGCTTCATCTCTTGCCGCTCGCATCGCTCGCCCCGTCCGTTTGCATCTCGCTGGAGCCGAAGTTCTCCATCGACGTTTTCGACGTCGGTGAGCTGATATGACCCCTTATTGCTTCGGGAATCGGACCTCCTCATCATCCCGCATACCCCTGACATCTTTTTGTGCCCCTAGGTTCGCCGGAGCCGCCGCCTCGACGACCTGCGTCGCCGGAGTTCACCGGAGCTCCACCCCTCGCTCCGCTCCCTCCAGTCGTCCCTGTCGTTCGCCGTCACCGTCGTTCGGCAGCCCTTGTCTAGCCGCACCCGTCTGATCACCTCGCCCGCACCGGAGCCCGCTAGAGCCGCCGCTCAGTTGACGCCGAGCTTTTGCCCGACGCTCACGCCAACGCCTCTGTAAGCGCTCGCCTCCCCTCGCTTGTATGTAGATTAAATTAGTTTTTTTATTAGTTAGATCGAAGAGGTACTGGTTAACCACGTTTTAATCTAAACCATGTAGTTTATTTAAACCGAACGTCGGTTTTTCTTTTAGCCTAGCCGAACCGGATGACTTACTTAGTTCGCGAACGTTCACCGCATAGCCGCAGCGGCGAACGCAGCCAGCAAACCAGAGCCATCCACTCGCGCTCTAGCCGCGAACGTTCACAATTTAGTATTTTCAGAAACGCTATTATAGCAGTTTTTTTCCAGATTTGTTTCAAAACTACAAACGGCCTTAACTTTTTAACAGTAGATCAAAACGAGATGAAACAAGCGGCTAAATTCTCGTCTCGAATAGCTCTAACCAGAGAACCCATTGTTGCAAACTTTTGAAAGTTCAAATTTGAAATTATTTCAGATTTGAATTGAAATTTCATTAGGCCATATCTTCCAAACGGTATACCCGTTTGAAGTGATTCTTTTTGCACCACGTCACACGAACTAAATCCTTTGCTATGAACTTTTTACACAATATATTCTACACAATTATTTTTTTGTTCATCATAATATTGCTAGTATGCCTTGTAGGAACACTAGTGCATGTCACGAATTTTTGAACACTTTTTCACACATGATTTTATACCTGGAAAAAAATTCATGCTTATTTCAAGTGTGGGATTTTATTTGGATTTTGCAAAATATTTTGTTGCATGTTCCTTTGAATTGTATGAATGCTTGTTTATGTGTTTTTTTACTTTGCGATAGGTTGTCCGGAGTGCAAAGCAGAGTACTACCATTCCCTAGAACTTCACTCCCAGCATGAAGGCAAGTTACATTTTGATCATATCTGTTTTTACCTATGTTTTACATATGCACGTACTCCTTTGTTGTAGGATTGCATGGTAGAATTTATGCCCAAGGGCTATGCTTGCACCCAGTAGTTCATTTGAGGTAGGTCTGAACCGTATCAACTTTTTTGCCACCGTGTGATGTTACAATGCTTCGCCAAAGTAGACGTGGATTGGGGAGTGTTATCACCTTGAGATATGAGTGACAAAGTAGTAATTAGGACCAACTCTAATGAACTACATGGGTGGAAATTGGTTTGTATGGAGACGAAGTACAGTGGGAGCATTCATGGGAATCCATGGGAGTGCACACTAGTGGTCCGTCCACCCAGGCTCAAAGGGATCAACCTTATTTTCATGTCTAAAAGTTTTCGTGTGCAGCTGCAAGCCAATATGGGCTCTGGCTTAGTTGAGTAGGTGGTGTGACCTCTTTCGGGATAGGCTAGCAGATGTAGATGATGTAGGTGTACCAGCCTATCCATGGGTTAGGGGAAATGCTATCGAAAGACTATGTCTCGATCTTTCAATCAAGGAGGTGGTCGAGTCTTGTGGGAAAAGTGCGCAACCTCCGCAGAATGTAAATCTAATCGATTAGCCGTGTCCCCGGTCATGGACAACTTAAGCTTTTAGTAGTGAAAATGTAGGAAGATCTCATCACTCTTAACTAATCAACTGGATACATAATTTTGGAATGGTTGAGATGGGGCATCATCTCAGACTTATGATATTTGTAGAAGTAGATAATTAATTTTTTTGATAGGGAAAAACTAGCTTCATGCAAAACTAAACTTAGAGCTTTCCACCAGCCAAATTGCATGTACCAGGTAGGCTCATTACACTTTTATGATGTGACTTACCAGTAATTCCATGTGCTGACCTACACGGCTGCAACTTATCATGTTGCAAATTTATCCGATGATAAATAAGGTGCGATAGGTCGTTATTCTGCACTCAGCTTGCTCGTGGAGTTGATGGACTCGTTACACTTATTTGCTTCGTCATTATTTTGTTTTACTTGGCCTTAGGCCACATTAATGTAATAGATACTCTTTGAGGATTTTTGATGTAATAAATGTGTGACTGAACTCTGTTGTAAATCCTCAAGTACTGTGTGTCAACATATCGATCCAGGGATGACACTTAAGCAGAGAGACTTCGATCCCTTGAGATCGGGTCGCTAAAAGATGGTATCAGAGCACATGTTGACTGTAGGACGCGACCCTAGGAAAATGGAAAGACATAGGATAAAAACTCTATTTGACAACTCTTTTGTACCCCTGTTTTGGTCTCATGCTTTTCCCTGCTTCACTACTAATTTCTCCTCTCTTTCAAACTGTAGATGTCGACCCCCATTGTTGAGTTTGCTCAGCCCGACGCGACCATCCCCTTCGAAAGACAGCTGGTGAATATCAGAGGACATCTGCACATTGCCCTGCCCAGCTTCACCGGTACCTTCACAGCCACATTACCTGAGGAGATGCGCTGGAGGATTGACGTCCATATTCCAGGGCGAACTTTTGGAGACGCCACCGAGCCGATCGACTACTACATAGAAGTAGGATCATGGGGCATTGGCAAAGGGATCGCCGCGCTCTTTGCACTTGGGCGTATCCGACAGGACTTACGCGAGGATCTCAGGAAGACTAACTATGTCATGTTCGTGCGCCGTGACTCGGATGGAGATCTGGTGCGCACCAGGGAGGACGACACCATCACCTCCCACATTGAGGACATGGAGGAGCTCATCACCAGGATGAAGGAAGAGATGGACAACAACCTCGTCACCACCCACAACCTGATGACCCGCAATGCCGAGCTGGAAGAAGAGCTTCAGAACGCTTGCACAGAGCACGAGGAGGAGCTCGATGCGCTGCAGGATAAGTTCAATGACTTGAAGCTTCAGCTAGAGAAAGCTAAGGAAAAGCTTGATAACGGGAAGAATCTCCAAGAGGATCACTCTTACGGGGACTACGTCAGTCAGGACAAAGACTATGAGGATGACGATGAGGAGATACAGAGTGATGCCGCTGGAGCCGACATCAACATGATAGATCTCTCTTCCGATGAGGAGTAGATTTAGACCACCATGAGAGATTAGGATTCGATATTCGATTAATATTTGATTGATTTATTTGTGGGACCTTGTCAAATCTTGTGACATGGCTCGTCTTAGATTTGTTTCGTATGAACTCTTTAATTGAATTGAATTGGAGTGATTTGGATTTTTATTGCCATCCTTTGCATATGTATAGTGTTTCTCCCTTAGGCCTAATTCTATCTATACCTCATCTATGCTGACCCAACAGATGCCACCAAGGCGCGACCCTTTCGGGAGCGGCTCAGGGAATGATATCCCACCCGCCTTGGAACAATTGCTTCAGACCCAGAACCAGATGATACAGTTGTTGATGCAGAATATGGCCTAGAACAACAACAACCCGCCTCCACCTCCACCTCCACCACAAATTGATAGCCTTACCCGTTTTCTGAGGTTGAATCCTTCAATCTTCACGAGCAGCCTGGAGCCAATCATCGCAGATGACTGGCTTCACAACATGGGTAGGAAGCTAGCCACAACAGGGTGCACTAATCAGGAGAATGTGAGGTTTGCCTCTCACCAACTGGATGGACCAGAAGCTTCGTGGTGGGAGAATTACACCGCCACATACCCCATGGAGAATGTGACTTGGGCTTAGTGCCAACATGCGTTCCGCACTGCTCATGTTTCAGCGGGAGCTATGGCTCTCAAGAAGAGGGAGTTCCGCAACTTGCGCCAAGGAGGTCGCATAGTGTCTGAGTATGTTGATGACTTCAGCAGGTTGTCCCGTTACGCCCCAGGTGACGTGGCAACCGATGCAGCCAAGCAAGAGAAGTTTTTGGAGGGACTGAATGATGAGCTGGGAATTTAATTGATGGTAGCGACTTTTGAGAACTATCAAGAGTTGGTGGACAAGGCGATCACTCTAGAGGGCAAGCATCAGCAGATGGAAAATCGCAAGAGGAAATATGGTCAAAGTAAGTTTCAGTCTGGAGCTCAGCAAAAGCCTCGCTATGCCCCTTTCTCGGGATATTCTGTTACAGGACACAGTAAGTTTGGAGGGCACAACCATCATAACCATGGTGGTCATTCTCAACATGGAGGCAATGGACACAACCACAATGGCCATAAGAATGGCAATGGGAATGGAGGAAATGGCAATCACCATCACCCTACCCCTGCTACACTAGTGAGGAAGGATCTGAGTCACATCACCTGCTTCAAGTGCAAGAAGACAGGGCACTACTCTAATGAGTGTCCCAAGCTGCATAATGGGAATGACAATGGAAGTTCTGGAGGCAAGAAGCCCAACCCTTTCACTAAGGGGCATGTGCACCATGTCAATATGGAAGAAGTCTATGAGCAGCCGGATGTGGTGATTGGTAAGTTTTTGGTTAATTCATTTCGAGCACTCATTCTATTTGACACTGGTGCATTGCATTCATTCATATCGAGGGGGTTTGTGGATAAATATCAGTTGCCTACTATAGCTCTTAAGTCACCTGTTCTAGTGAGTTCTCCAGGAGCAGAGTCTATGACTAGTCAAGGATGTTTTCAGTTACCTTTAAACGTAGGGGGCATGTTTTTCCCATGGATATGATCGTACTTGAGTCACAAGGGTTGGATGTAATCCTAGGTATGGATTGGATGTCCAAGTATGAGGGAAGCATTGATTGTGCTAGTAGGTCAATTCTTCTCACCACTCCAGAGAAGAAAATGATCAAGTATGTATTCAGGCTTAAGCCTAAGAGGACTCAGGTGAACTCTCTTACGGCAGTTGTCCAGGAAGAAGTACCAGTGGTGAAGGATTATCCTGATGTATTTCTAGAGGAGTTGCCCGGTATGCCACCCGATCGGGAGATTGAATTTTTGATTGAGTTACTGCCAGGCACCGGACCTATCTCCAAGAGGCCATACAGGATGCCCTCTAATGATCTAGCGGAAGTCAAGAAGCAGATTGAGGAGTTACTGGAGAAGGGGTATATTCGCCCGAGTTCATCACCTTGGGGAGCCCCAGTCCTCTCAGTGGAGAATAAGGATGGAACCTTGAGGATGTGTGTGGATTATCGCTCTTTGAATGAGGTGACCATCAAGAACAAGTATCCGCTGCCGATGATCAATGACTTGTTCGACCAGCTAGAAGGAGATAGTGTTTTCTCCAAGATTGACCTTCGATCGGGTTATCATCAGTTGAAGATCCGTGATAAGGATAACAACTCTTACCACGAGGTATGGGCTTTATGAGTATACAGTCATGTCTTTTGGTTTGACTAATGCCCCTGCCTATTTTATGAGCATGATGAACAAGGTATTCATGGAGTATTTGGATAAGTTTGTTGTGGTATTCATTGATGATATATTGGTTTTCTCCAAGAATGAGGAGGAGCACGCAAAACATCCTCGCTTAGTTCTGGAGAAACTCAGGGAACAACAACTTTATGCCAAGTTCAGCAAGTGTGAGTTTTGGTTGAAGGAAGTCGGATTTCTCGGACATGTTGTGTCAGGGGAAGGAATTGCCATGGAACCTTCCAAGGTAGAAGCAGTCACAAAATGGAAAGCACCGACCTCAGTTAGCGAGATCCACAGTTTCCTTGGACTTGTAGGATATTATCGGAGGTTCATTGAGAATTTCTCCAAGATTGCAAAACCCATGACAAAGTTGTTGAAGAAGGACACCAAGTATACTTGGACTGAGGAATGTGAAGCCAGTTTCCAGGAGTTGAAGAAACGTTTGGTTACAGCTCTAGTGCCAATTCTGCCGAATATACACAAGGATTTTCAAGTGTATTGCGACGCTTCACGTCAAGGACTTGGAGGCGTGCTTATGCAAGAAGGAAAGGTTGTAGCTTATGCTTCACGTCAGCTTCGACCTCATGAGTTGAACTATGCCACACATGATCTGGAGTTAGCAGCAGTGGTGCATGCACTCAAGACCTAGAGACATTTCCTTATTGGGAATCAATGTGATGTTTACACCGATCACAAGAGTTTGAAGTATATCTTCACGCAAAAAGAGTTGAACCTCAGGCAAAGGAGATGGTTGGAGCTCATCAAGGATTATGACATGAGTTTGCATTATCATCCAGGGAAAGCCAACATCGTGGAAGATGCGTTGAGTCGTAAGAGTTATGTTAACACTCTTATCATAGTAGGATTACCTCAGAAGTTGTGTGATGAACTTAGAGATCTCCAGTTGGAAATAGTTTCAAGAGGTTATGTTGCCGCACTTGAAGTTCAGTCCACCTTGTTGGGAAGAATCAGAGAAGCTCAGAATTTGGATCAAGGTATTGCCGAGATAAAGGAGAGGATCAACAAAGGAAAGGCAGAAGGATTCCGTGAGGATGAGCATGGAACCATATGGTTTGAGCAGCGTATTTGTGTGCCCAATGATCCAGAGATCAGGAAGTTGATTCTTCAGGAGGCTCATGATTCGCCCTACTCGATACACCCAGGGAACATCAAGATTTATTTGGACTTGAAGGAAAGTTTTTGGTGGACCGGTATGAAGAGGGAAATTGTTGAGTATGTAGCAGTATGTGATGTATGTCAGAGGGTAAAGGCAGAGCATCAGAAAGCAGCGGGTTTACTTCAGCCATTGCCAACACGTGATTGGAAATGGGATAAACTTGGCATGGACTTCATCACGGGATTACCCAAGACCCGTTCAGGTTATGATTCCATTTGGGTGATAGTTGATCGCTTGACCAAGGTTGCTCACTTCATCCCCGTGAAGACTACCTATACAAGTGCTAAGCTGGCAAAGATATATATGATCAGGATCATATGTCTGCATTGAGTTCCGAGGACCATTGTATCAGATAGAGGAACACAGTTTACTTCAAAGTTTTGGCATCAGCTACACGAAACTTTGGGTACCAGGCTAGAGTTCAGTACAACCTTCCATCCATAGACAGATGGGCAGACAGAGAGAGTGAATCAGATTCTGGAGGACATGTTAAGAGCTTGTGCACTAGACTACGGGTCTAGTTGGGATGATAACTTACCTTATGCAGAGTTCTCATACAACAACAACTATCAAGCCAGTTTGCAGATGGCCCCTTTTGAGGCATTGTATGGGAGGAAATGCAGAACACCGTTGATGTGAGATGGAGTTGGAGATCACAAATTGTGTGGCTCGGCTTTGATTCAAGATTTTAAGGAGAAGGTCAAGTTGATCCGTGATAGACTCAAGATAGCTCAGTCTAGACAGAAGAGTTATGCCGATGCTAAACGCAAGAAAGTGATTTACGAAGTGGGAGATAGAGCATATCTGCGAGTGTCTCCACTTTGAGGTATTAAGAGGTTTGGAGTCAAAGGAAAGTTAGCACCACGATTCATGGGGCCATACAGAGTTCTGGAACGCAAAGGAGAAGTTGCATACAAGTTGGAACTACCAAAGGGTTTGTCAGGAGTTCATGATGTGTTTCATGTTTCCCAACTGAAGATGTTTCCGAACACAATGCCTTTAGAAGCAATTCAATTGGATAATGATCTAACTTATGAGGTGAAGCCTGTTAAGATTCTTGAACTACTGAGAGAATCACTCGTACCAAGGTCATCAAGTTCTGCAAGGTTCAGTGGAGTCACCACACCAAGGAGGAAGCTACATGGAAACGAGAAGAAGATCTCAAGCATGACCATCCACACCTTTTTGCTGGCCAACCCGAATCTCGAGGACAAGATTCCTTAAGGGGGTAGGTTTGTAACATTCCAATTTTATTAAATTAGGATGTTAATAGGATCATCATATTGCATATCATATTTTTATTGCACTTGAAGTTTATGATGTTCAAGTTTTTCCACTCACATAAAATCATAGAGAGGGGATAATATGACTTCCTCAAAATATAAATGGGTGGGAAATACTGGAATAAAATTTGGTGCTTTAAAGTTGCATTAAAAATTATTTTCTTTCTCGAGTTAGATTATTGCATTAAGAAAATATTTTTTCTGAGTTATTTGAGCAGAACAAAATGTTCGCTATGCTCTATATAATAGATTGTGATTTAAAAATTATTTTGTTTTATCTTCTAGTGGTGGATGTTTTAAAAAAACGTTTCTGTTTAAAAAAAATGCACGCGTGGCCCAGCCAGGCCGACCGACCCAACCAGGCCGATCGCCCGAGCCCTCCCCATGATCTCTCTCTCTCTTTCCCTCTCTCTCTTGCTAGTCTCTCTGTCTCACGCAACCTGCAAGTGGGGCCCGAACCCCATCGTCACTAACCTCCCGCTCAACCCGCACGGGGTGAGGCCGCGCCGCGCTCACCCGCAACCGCCGGCCGGAGCTCTCTGGATAGATCTTATCCCGCACTCGCGGACGCCCTAGCGGTGCCTATAAAAGGCCCTCGATCCCCTCGTCCCATTCAGTAGACCCGCTCCATCTCTCGCCGCTCGCACCGCTCGCCCCGTCCGTTTGCATCTCGACGGAGCCGAAGTTCTCCGTCGACGTTTTCGACGCCGGTGAGCCGATATGACCCCTTTGCTTCGGGAATCAGACCCCTCATCATCCCGCATACCCTTGCCATCTTTTTGTGCCCCTAGGTTCGTCGGAGCTCCGCCCCTCGCTCCACTCCCTCTGGTCGTCCCCGTCGTCCGTCGTCACCGTCGTTCGGCAGACCTCGTCAAGCCGCATCCGCCCGACCACCTCTCCCGCGTCGGAGCCCGCCGGAGCCGCCGCCCAGTCGATGCCGAGCTTCTGCCCGACGCTCGCGCCAGCGCCTCTGTAAGCGCTCGCCTCCCCTCGCTTGTATGTAGATTAAATTAGTTTTTTTATTAGTTAGATCGAAGAGGTATTGGTTAACCGCGTTTTAATCTAAACTATGTAGTTTATTTAAACCGAACATCGGTTTTTCTTTTAGTCTAGCCGAACCGGGTGACTTACTTAGTTCGCGAACGTTCACCGCGTAGCCGCCGCGACGAAAGCAGACAGCAAACCAGAGCCATCCACTTCGCACTCTAGCCGCGATAATTCACAATTTAGTATTTTCAGAAACGCTATTATAGCAATTTTTTTAGATTTGTTTCAAAACTTCAAACGGCTTAACTTTTTAACCGTAGATCGAAACGAGACGAAACTAGCGGCTAGATTTTTGTCTCGAATAGCTCTAACCAGAGAACCCATTGTTGCAAATTTTTGCAAGTTCAAATTTGAAATCATTTCAGATTTGAATTTAAATTTTATAAGGCCATATCTTCCAAACGGTATACCCGTTTGAAGTGATTCTTTTTGCACCACGTCACACGAACTAAATCCTTTGCTATGAACTTTTTACACAATATATTCTACACAATTATTTTTCTGTTCATCATAATATTGCTAGTATGCCTTGTAGGAACACTAGTGCATGTCACGAATTTTTGAGAACTTTTTCACACATGATTTTATACCTGGAAAAAAATTCATGCTTATTTCAGGTGTGGGATTTTATTTGGATTTTGCAAAATATTTTGTTGCATGTTCCTTTGAATTGTATGAATGCTTGTTTATGTGATTTTTTTACTTTGCGATAGGTTGTCCGGAGTGCGAAGCAGAGTACTACCATTCCTTAGAACTTCACTCCTAGCACGAAGGCAAGTTACATTTTGATCATATCTGTTTTTACCTATGTTTTATATATGCACGTACTCCTTTGTTGTAGGATTGCATGGTATGCCCAAGGGCTATGCTTGCACCCAGTAGTTCATTTGAGATAGGTCTGAACCGTATCAACTATGTCACCACCGTGTTATGTTACAATGCTTCGCCAAAGTAGACGTGGATTGGAAAGTGTTATCACCTTGAGATGTGAGTGACAAAGTAGTAAATAGGACCAACTCTAATGAACTACTTGGATGGAAATTGGTTTGTATGGAGGCGAAGTACAGTGGAAGCATTCATGGGAATCCATGAGAGTGGACACTAGTAGTTCGTCCACCCTGACTCAAAAGGATCAACCTTATTTTCATGTCTAAAAGTTTTCGTGTGCAGCCGCAAGCCAATATGGGCTCTGGCTTAGTTGAGTAGGTGGTGTGACCTCTTTCGAGATAGGCTAACAGATGTAGATGATATAGGTGTACCGACCTATCCGTGGGTTAGGGGAAATGCTATCGAAAGACTATGTCTCGATCTTCCGATCAAGAAGGTGGTCGAGTCTTGTGAGAAAAGTGCGCAACCTCCGTAGAGTGTAAATCTAATCGATTAGCCATGTCTTCGATCATGGACAACTTGAGCTTTTAGTAGTGGAAATGTAGGAAGATGTCATCACTCTTAACTAATCAACTGGATACATAATTTTGGAATGATTAAGATGGGACACCATTTCAGACTTATGATATTTGTAGAAGTAGAACAATCAATTTTTTTGATAAAGAAAAGCTAGCTTTATGCAAAACTTAACTTAGAGATTTCCACCAACCAAATTGCATGTACCATATAGATTCATTACACTTTTATGATGTGACTTGCCAGTACATTCCATACACGGCTGCAACTTATCATGTTGCAGATTTATCCAACGATGAATAAGGTGCGATAGGTCGTTATTCTGCACTCAGCTTGCTCGTGGAGTTGATGGACTCGTTACACTTATTTGCTTCCGCATTATTTTGTTTTACTTAGCCTTAAGCCACATTAATGTAATAAATACTCTTTGAGGATTTTCAATATAATAAATGTGTGATTAAACTCAGTTATAAATTTTCAAGTACTGTGTGTGTCAGCATACCGATCCAGGGATGACACTTAAGCAAAGAGACTCCGGGTCGCTACATATTCAAGCCTGATGCCCCTTGCATATATGCATTTATTGATTACCTTGGACTTCCTACGGCTTGGACCACGCATTGCTTAAGAATATGCACAAAATGTAAAAACAACAAGTTATTTTATGATGAAACATGCACGAGTTGGAAGACCATGTAAAACGATCAAGATTGTCACACGAAAGAATCACTCAGCAATTCATATAGCTTTGACAATTAGGCTTGACATATATTAACAAAGTTAAATGGCACTCCGTAACATATATAGCTTTTCAAGTACTAGTTCAGATGTTCGTTGTTCTAACCGTACTTGTATTAAATGATTTCAGTATTAAAGCAACATCAATAACATAATACGTGTGAGAATTGGTAACACGATGATTGTGCAAATTGGTAAAATATGTTCTTTGATAAAGCTATACTATTAAAGCGATGCCCTTACCAACAAAATAAAGCGGTGAAAGCTGGACGTCGCCAGCCTCAAAATCCACCGAGATCCTGTGTCCTCCGTTACGCAAGTAGATGTACATGATGTGCCCTGGCCTGACGGAATAATCGTCGACGAGCTACTTCTAGCCACCACCCGTAATCTTTGAACCCACATCAACAAACTCGAAGATCACCTCGTATTGTAGCCCCTCACATGTAACGAAGTCCGGGGTCCACATCTTTATTTCTCCTGGTATTGCGTCAGGTTCAACGCGATGCACGTATTCTTCTATGACGCGACGTACTCCGCATGGAACAAACTACAGACCATCAAGGGATGATTTGCGTGTTACAACTCCTTCGAAAGGCAGTGTGGTCAATGTTAAAAAAACATTCAGAACATACCATTTCGAAACAATACAGATCCGTGATTGGTATCCGGAGGTGACACGCCGGAGCTTGTTCGTCACGGCATACATCCAGTTCATGTGTGCAATACCGGCACTTCTCGCCGTGCATAACACGATTTTGTTTGGGTCACATTTTTTGCAGCGGTTGAAAACAATGATTCTGACATGCAAAGCACTACTTTAAAAATCTATATACGGTTACTACAGAAAAAAAAATGGTACTAGTATGACTAAATTTGGACCAAGATATAAAACGTTCGTACTTCTCCTATTATTGTTCTGCGGCAGAGGGGACCTATTAAAATACAATTGACGGATTAATCAGCACCGGCGAAACTATGGAAGCCCCCTACACCAACCTAATTAGGCGTCTGGCCATCCTAATCTCACCAGCCCCGTGTCAGATCTGTACCTAAAACAAGTCAACACTACCCAGAAATACGACCAATCTGTGCTTACTGCTTCCATGTGACCAAGTCAAGAATCTCTATCGGATTAATGTATTCCGATCGAAGGAATGATTGAGCATCTATTTCCTGGCGTTTGATCTAGGATGGACAACAAGGATGCTAAAATACGGGGGATATATTGGCAAGATTAGATTCGTACCTGCGCATCCTCCTCCATCGCTTTCTTCCGAAGGGATGGAGATCCGAGATCTAGCAACGCTCTGCCCTGTTGAATGGTAGGGGGGCGAGTGAATTAAACTTGTGGGGGCTCGGGGGAGAGAAACAGACTAACACCGCATCGTCCGCCCTTTTTAGTCACGGCTGGGCCGGCGTCTCCCTGCGGGTCCACTATTCGGTCCCCCAGTATTTAAACGTCGTGTCCAATTGGACCTTGTGGAGAATATGAAGTGCTAAACAACGGGTGCAAACTGTATCTGAGTTTTTTTGTTTGGCTTAATACTGTCCATAAACGAATGCGCGATAGGATATATACCAATTTCCATAGCATTTTCTATTCATTCAGGATATGCATGTAATTATTATTTTTTCTAGTAGATGCAACCTTAATTCGAATAGTCCTTCGTTTAACCGATTTATACAGAAAATGTGAACGATAAAATGACCGATATCTTCGCAAAAAAAAGAGATAAAACGACAGATAGATTGAAAGGGTATTATTACACTTATAAAGAATGTGCGCAGTTGTTTTATTGTTACAAGAATTATTTTGGACCCTAGATGGGCGGTCCTCACAAAACATCCACCCCGATTGATCAGCTTCTTATTGAAACATCTAAGACAATTCGTGGAAGATTATTGTGTCACATCCTTTGGCCTAATCATAACATACAACCATAGCACAAATCATCCCTGTATCGATGTCATTTGTTTCTACGAAATCGTGCCATCCTCGTCCGTATATATATCCTCCTGTCGTCCTTCCTATAGTATGATGCATTATGACCATATTCCTCCATCCGTAGGAATATTCCTCCAACTAGCTCAAACCCCATCTCACTAACTATAGCAGCGTGGATAGCCTGTCAGACGTAAAAAAACGATCAACGTAACGTAACATACTTGAAAAGACTACAGATTATAGCGATAGTTACTCACGATAACGCTGTCATCAATATTGGCTGGCGTGATCCTGTGGACCTGTATAGGTTCTCTTTCGCTTTCATGCATAATTGAATTTAGCTTTGCCATTTCTGCTCTGCTAAGGTTTACATCGTTGCCCCAAACGACTACCCGTCGCCCTTGGAAGTCGTCGATGTCTATACATCATAATGGATATACGAACACGTTATATATTAGATGTGAAAGAAAATATTTCGAAATCCATGACAATGTACCTGTCATCATTCCTGATGTACCGTCGATGTCGGCCGCTCCAAGCGTTACATGCCTGCGATGTGGTTGCGTAGTGAAAGTTAACGTATCTCCTTTGTGTATGCCGTAGTCCCACCCGTAGTTGTCCCACTCGATGCCATGGAGGTATGTTGCTTGTCCCCTTTCAATTATTTTAAACCGATAACTCATGTTGTCTCGTGTGCGAACATTGATCCCCCTCTTGAATGTGTTGTTGAAATGTTGATGAACCGAACAAGGCACACGCTGAATCCAAGAGATTGTATCATTGTTGTGTGTGAAAAAAAATGAAAACTGCGAACATGAAAAAATACGAACTATCAAAATCTCGGATAGCGCACCATCCCTGTGTAGTGGTCAAAAGGCACTATAGCCTCAAATGATTCGAACTCCTCACCTTCGTCTTGGCAAGGGGGATCCCGGTGCCACATATGCCACATGCATTTGCCATTGTACAACCAGTTATCTAGCTTAAATGATTCAACTCCATACCTCCCAACACCCTCTTTTATACCCATTAGGCACCACGTCCAGTCAACCCAAATGCTACAAGTTAGTTTCCTGGTTGTCTATTCTGGGAATTTGTATGATTCTTAAAAATAACGGATTTGCATATACGATAGGATTTGGTCTGTGCTAATCACTGTGCATGCTTTTTTTCGTCAACCTATTTTGGTGGATGTGTTGAAATTTTCCTCACCACATAACTGAACGGGCAATTTGTTTGATAAAGACATGAACCAACTACTACTGGTTATTCATTTTAACCTCTTTAACATGACCGCACCACAATCTCAACCTAATTGAACATTCGTAGAACTTACCCTATATTTGAAACATGACATATATAACGAAACATGACGGTGTGCACACAACCAACCAATGTGAAAACACGACGTGTATGAAAATAAAAACAGGTAACCCAACATTGCTTGAACTTTATCTCAATTTGAAATATGACATCTATAAGGAATCATGGCGGTGTGCACACCGCACAACTGTAAGTAAACTTTACAATGTCCATTATCTTTGAAGAACTATCTCTTCAATGGATCACATGGTTACCTTCGTTCAAGCGGTCATGTGGTCGGAGAATGTAAGCACTTCAATGCACTTACCATTGTACTTGAACGGCCAGATCCGAAGCACTTCCGTTGTTCTGGCTAGTACTATTCGAATTTACATCCCTTTGAATCAATACATCTACAAAAAACATGACAATGTACTTCAATGCACTTACAATATGGTACTTTGTTATTTTAGAAACACCCCACTCATATGGCGATGATATAGTTATTTCACACAGACTTGTGAAGTTCTTGATCATGACCCATTCTTTAATAACCTTCCTTATTGTAATGAACTCCGTCATGTCCATCATCTATAAGTACTAACATTTATAAACACCCCACTCATAAGGACCACAATCATAAGCACTAACATTTATATGCATCACACGGTTGTTTCATTCACATAGTCTAGCAAAAAAATAAGTGCGGTCATCTGGTCGATGAAACAAAACACTTCAATTCGCTTACAATGATACTTGATCCGCCCGATCCGAACAACTTTCGTTGTTCCGGCTAATACCATGGGACTTTACCTCCTTTTGAATCATGACATCTATGAAAAAACATGACGGTGTGCCTCAACGTGATTGGCACTGCACTTTGTTATTTTTTCTAACCACCGACTTATAGTGTGATGAAATAGTGTTTCCACACGATTTATGGAAGGTCTTGATCATGGCAAATTATTTACGAAATATCCATCTTGGTTGAAGCTCTAACCTTTATATGCATCACATGGTTGTTTCATTCGAACAGGGCGACAAAAAAATTAGCTGCGTTCATTGTCCTTTGGGAACAAAGCACTTCAATGCACTTACCATGGTAGTGTTGGAAATATGCCCTAGAGGCAATAATAAAATGGTTATTATTGTATTTTCTTGTTCATGATAATTGTCTATTGTTCATGCTATAATTGTATTAACCGGAAACCGCAATGCATGTGTGAATACATAGACCACACCATGTCCCTAGTGAGCCTCTAGTTGGCTAGCTCGTTGATCAATAGATGGTCACGGTTTCATGACCATGGACATTGGATGTCATTGATAACGGGATCACATCATTAGGAGAATGATGTGATGGACAAGACCCAATCCTAAGCATAGCACAAGTTCGTGTAGTTCGTCTACTAAAGCTTTTCTAATGTCAAGTATCATTTCCTTAGACCATGAGATTGTGCAACTCCCGGATACCGTAGGAATACTTTGGGTGTGCCAAATGTCACAACGTAACTAGGTGGCTATAAAGGTATACTACGGGTATCCCCAAAAGTATCTGTTGGGTTGGCACGAATCGAGACTGGGATTTGTCACTCCGTGTGACGGAGAGGTATCTCTGGGCCCACTCGGTAAGACATCATCATAATGAGCTCAATGTGACTAAGGAGTTAGCCACGGGATGATGTGTTACGGAATGAGTAAAGTGACTTGTCGGTAACAAGATTGAACAAGGTATAGGGATACCGACGATCGAATCTCGGGCAAGTGTCATACTGGTAGACAAAGGGAATTGTATACGGGATTGATTGAATCCCCGACATCATGGTTCATCCGATGAGATCATCATGGAGCATGTGGGAGCCAACATGGGTATCCAGATCCTGCTGTTGGTTATTGACCGGAGAGGTGTCTCGGTCATGTCTACATGCCTCCCGAACCCGTAGGGTCTACACACTTAAGGTTCGATGACACTAGGGTTATAGGGAAACGGTGTACGTGGTTACCGAAGGTTGTTCAGAGTCTCGGATGAGCTAGGTCTATCCCTAGAATCTATGCATAAGTAGAACACAAGGTGTCGTGGGTGTCGATTTTGTCAATTTGCTTGTCGTTACTAGTCTTATCTTGATTCGGCGGTATTGTGGGATGAAGCGACCCGAACCGACTTTACATGTATGCTTACGTGAGACTGGTTCCACCGCCTGACATGCACTTGTTGCATAAGGTGGCTAGCGGGTGTATGTCTCTCCCACTCTAGTCGGATTGGATTCGATGAAAAGGGTCCTTATGAAGGGTAAATAGAAATTGGCATATCATGTTGTGATTTTTGCGTAGGTAAGAAACTTTCTTGCTAGAAACCTATAGCATCCACGTAAAAACTTGCAACAACAAATTAGAGGACATCTAACTTGTTTTTGCAGCATATGCCGTGTGATGTGATATGGCCAAAGAATGTGATGTGATATATGTGATGTATGAGATTGATCATGTTCTTGTAATAGGATTCACGACTTGCATGTCGATGAGTATGACAACCGACAGGAGCCATAGGAGTTGTCTTAATTTTTTGTATGACCTGTGTGTCAATCATAAACGCCATGTAATTACTTTACTTTATTGCTAACCGTTAGCCATAGTAGTAGAAGTAATGGTTGGCGAGACAACTTCATGAAGACACGATGATGGAGATCATGGTGTCGTGTCGGTGACAATGATGATCATGGTGCCCCGAAGATGGAGATCAAAGGAGCAAGATGATATTGGCCCTATCATGTCACTATATTGATTGCATGTGATGTTTATCATGTTTACATCTTATTTGCTTAGAATGACAGTAGATTAATAAGATGATCCCTCACTAAAATTTCAAGAAATGTGTTCACCCTAACTGTGCATTGTTGCTAAGGATTGTTGTTCCGAAGCACCACATGATGATCGGGTGTGATAGGTTCTAACATTCACATACAACGAGTGTAAGCCAGATTTACATACGCAATACACTTAGGTTGACTTGACAAGCCTAGCATGTATAGACATGACCTCGGAACACGGGAGACCGAAAGGTCGAACATGAGTCGTATAGAAGATATGATCAACATGGATATTTTCACCATGGATGACTAGTCCGTCTCACGTGATGATCGGACACGGGCTAGTTGACGTGGATCATGTGTCACTTGGATGACTAGAGAGATGTCTATCTAAGTGTGAGTTCATTAAATAATTTGATTATGTGAACTTAATTATCATGAACTTGGTCTAAAATTATCTTTACAATCTATATTGTAGATCCAATGGCCAACGCTAATGTTGCCCTCAACTTCAACGCGTTCCTAGAGAAAACCAAGCTGAAAGACGATGGAAGCAACTATGTGGACTGGCTCCGTAGCTTGAGGATCATCCTCATAGCTTCCAAGAGATTGTATGTCCTTGATGCACCGCTAGGTGACACACCCATCTTCCCCGCAACTCAAGACGTTATGAACGCCTGGCAGTCGTGTTTGTGATGATTACTCCCTGGTTTAGTGCGGCATGCTTTACAGCTTAGAACCGGGGCTCCAAAAGCGTTTTGAGCAACACGGAGCATATGAGATGTTCCAAGAGCTAAAATTGGTTTTCCAAGCTCATGCCCGGGTCGAGAGATATGATGTCTCTAACAAGTTCTTAAGGTGTAAGATGGAGGAAAATAGTTATGTCAGTGAGCACATACTCAAAATGTCTGGGTTGCACAACCGCTTGTCTCAGCTGGGAGTTAATCTTCCGAATGACTCGGTTATTGATAGAATCCTCCAGTCGCTCCCACCTAGATACAAGAGCTTTGTGATGAACTACAACATGCAGGGCATGGAGAAGTCCATTCCTGAGTTGTACTCGATGCTAAAATCAGCGGAGGTCAAGATCAAAAAGGAGCATCAAGTGTTGATGGTCAATAAGACCACTAGTTTCAAGAAAGGCAAGGGTAAGAAGAACTTCAAGAAGGATGGCAAAGCAGTTGCCGCTCCCGGTAAGCAAGTTGCCGGGAAGAAGAACAAGAATTGACCCAAGCCTGAGACTGAGTGCTTTTATTGCAAGGGTACCGGTCACTGGAAGCGGAACTGCCCCAAGTACTTAGCGGATAAGAAGGCTGACAACGTTAAAGGTATATGTGATATACTTGTTATTGATGTGTACCTTACCAGCGCTCGTAGTAGCTCCTGGGTATTTGATACCGGTGCAGTTGCTCACATTTGTAACTCCAAGCAGGAGCTGCGGAATAAGCGGAGACTGGCGAAGGACGAGGTGATGACGGGCGTCGGGAATGGTTCCAAGGTCGATGTGATCGCCGTCGGCACGCTACCTCTACATCTACCTTCAGGACTAGTTATAAACCTTAATAATTGTTATTTAGTACCAGCTTTGAGCATGAACATTGTATATGGATCTCGTTTGATGCGAGATGGCTACTCATTTAAATATGAGAATAATGGTTATTCTATTTATATGAGAGAAATGTTTTATGGTCATGCCCCGCTGGTCAATGGTTTATTTTTGATGAATCTCGAACGTGATGTTACACATGTTCATAGTGTGAGTACCAAAAGATGTAAGGTTGATAACGAGAGTCCCACTTACATGTGGCATTGGCGCCTTGGTCATATTGGTGTAAAACACATGAAGAAACTCCATGCTAATGGACTTTTGGAGTCTCTTGATTTTGAATCATTTGACATGTGCGAACCATGCCCCATGGGCAAGATGACCAAGACTCCGTTCTCCGGAACAATGGAGCGAGCAACTGACTTGTTGGAGATAATACATATCGATCTATGCGGTCCAATGAGCATTGAGGCTCGCGGTGGCTACCGTTATGTTCTCACCCTCACGGTTGACTTAAGCAGATATGGGTATGTCTACTTAATGAAACACAAGTCTGAAACCTTTGAAAAGTTCAAGGAATTTCAGAGTGAGGTAGAGAATCAACGTGACAGGAAAATAAAGTGCCTACGATATGATCGTGGCGGAGAATATTTAAGTCGCGAGTTTGGCACGCACCTAAGGAAATGTGGAATTGTTTCACAACTCACGCCGCCTGGCACACCACAGCGAAACGGTTTGTCTGAACGCCGTAATCGCACTCTATTGGATATGGTGTGATCCATGATGTCTCTTACCGACTTACCGCTATCATTTTGGGGATATGAATTAGAGACTGCCGCATTCACTTTAAATAGGGCACCGTCTAAGTCCGTTTAGATGACACCGTATGACTTATGGTTTGGAAAGAAACCTAAGCGGTCGTTTCTGAAAGTTTGGGGATGTGATGCTTATGTGAAGAAACTTCAACCTGAGAAGCTCGAACCCAAAGCAGAAAAGTGCGTCTTCATAGGATACCCCAAAGAAACTGTTGGGTATACCTTCTACCTCAGATCCGAAGGCAAAGTCTTTGTTGCCAAGAATAGATCCTTTATAGAGAAAGAGTTTCTCTCGAAAGAAGTAAGTGGGAGGAAAATAGAACTTGATGAGGTAATTGTACCTCCACTTGAACTGGAGAGTAGCGCAGCACAGGAAGTTGTTTCTGTGGACCCTGCACCGGCTGGAGAGGAATTTAATGATGATGATCATGAAACTTCAGATCAAGTTGCTATTCGAAGGTCTACTAGGACACGTTCCGCACCAGAGTGGTACGGCAACCCTGTCCTGGAGATCATGTTGTTGGACAGCGGTGAACCTTCAAACTATGAAGAAGCGATGGTGGACCCGAATTCCAACAAATGGCTTGAAGCCATGAAATCTAAGATATGATCCATGTATGAGAACAAAGTATGGACTTTGGTGGACTTGCCTGATGATAAGCGAGCCATAGAAAATAAATGGATCTTTAAGAAAAAGATTGACGCGGATGGTAATGTGACCATCTATAAGGCTCGGCTTGTTGCTAAGGGTTATCGACAAGTTCAAGGAGTTGACTACGATGAGACTTTCTCACCCGTAGCAATAATGAAGTCTGCCCGAATCATGTTAGCAATTGCCGTATTTTATGATTATGAGATCTGGCAAATGGACGTCAAAACGGCATTCCTTAATGGTTTCCTTAAGGAAGAACTGTATATGATGCAGCCGGAAGGTTTTGTCGATCCTAAAGATGCTAACAAAGTATGCAAGCTTCAGCGCTCCATCTATGGGCTGGTGCAAGCATCTCGGAGTTGGAACATTCGCTTTAATGAGGTGATTAAAGCGTTTGGGTTTATACAGGTTTATGGAGAACCCTATATTTACAAGAAAGTGAGTGGGAGCTCTATAGCATTTCTCATATTATATGTGGATGACATATTGTTGATGGGAAATGATATAGAACTTTTGGAAAGCATAAAGGCCTACTTGAATAAGTGTTTTTCAATGAAGGGCCTTGGAGAAGCTGCTTACATATTAGGCATCAAGATCTATAGAGATAGATCGAAATGCCTCATAGGTCTTTCACAAAGCACATACCTTGATAAGATATTGAAGAAGTTTAATATGGATCAGTCCAAGAAGGGGTTCTTGCCTGTGTTACAGGGTGTGAGATTGAGTACGACTCAATGCCCGACCACGGCAGAGGATAGAGAAAAGATGAGTGGCATCCCCTATGCTTTAGCCATAGGCTCTATTATGTATGCCATGTTGTGTACCAGACTTGATGTGAACCTTGCCATAAGTTTGGTAGGGAGGTACCAAAGTGATCCCAGAGCGGAACACTGGACATCGGTCAAGAATATCCTGAAGTACCTGAAAAGGACCAAGGACATGTTTCTCGTATATGGAGGTGTCGAAGAGCTCGTCGTAAAGGGTTACGTCGATGCTAGCTTCGACACAGATCCGGATGACTCCAAGTCACAAACTGGATACGTGTATATTTTGAATAGAGGGGCAGTCAACTGGTGCAGCAGCAAGCAAAGCGTCATGGCAGCATCTACATGTGAAGCGGAGTACATAGCTGCTTTGGAAGCAACTAAGGAAGGAGTCTAGATGAAGGAGTTTATCACCGACCTAGGAGTGAGTCCCAATGCGTTGGGCCCGATGACTCTATTCCGCGACAACACTGGAGCTATTGCCCTTGCCAAGGAGCCCAGTTTTCACAAGAAGACAAGACACATCAAACGCCACTTCAACTCCATTCGTGATTACATTCAGGAAGGAGATATAGATATTTGTAAAGTACATACGGATCTGAATGTTGCAGATCCGTTGACTAAACCTCTCTCACGAGCGAAACATGATCAACACCAGAACTCTATGGGTGTTCCATACATCACAATGTAACTAAATTATTGACTCTAGTGCAAGTGGGAGACTGTTGGAAATATGCCCTAGAGGCAATAATAAAATGGTTATTATTGTATTTCCTTGTTCATGATAATTTTCTATTGTTCATGCTATAATTCTATTAACCGGAAACCATAATGCATGTGTGAATACATAGACCACAACATGTCCCTAGTGAGCCTCTAGTTGGTTAGCTCGTTGATCAATAGATGGTCACGGTTTCATGACCATGCACATTAGATGTCGTTGATAATGGGTTCACATCATTAGGAGAATGATGTGATGGACAAGACCCAATCCTAAGCATAGCACACGATCGTGTAGTTCGTCTGCTAAAGCTTTTCTAATGTCAAGTATCGTTTCCTTAGACCATGAGATTGTGCAACTCCCGGATACTGTAGGAATACTTTGGGTGTGCCAAACGTCACAACATAACTGGGTGGCTATAAAGGTACACTACGGGTATCTCCGAAAGTGTCTGTTGGGTTGGCACGAATCGAGACTGGGATTTGTCACTCTGTGTGACGGAGAGGTATCTTTGGGCCCACTCGGTAAGACATCATCATAATGAGCTCAATGTGACTATGGAGTTAGCCATGGGATGATGTGTTACGGAACAAGTAAAGAGACTTGCCGGTAATGAGATTGAACAAGGTATAGGGATACGGACGATCGAATCTCGGGCAAGCATCATACCGGTAGGCAAAGGGAATTGTATACGGGATTGACTGAATCCCCGACATCGTGGTTCATCCGATGAAATCATCATGGAGCATGTGGGAGCCAACATGGGTATCCAGATCCCGCTGTTGGTTATTGACCGGAGAGGTGTCTCGGTCATGTCTATGTGCCTCCCGAACCCGTAGGGTCTACACACTTAAGGTTCGATGATGCTAGGGTTATAGCGAAATAGTGTACGTGGTTACCGAAGGTTGTTCAGAGTCCTAGGTGAGATCCCCGACATCACAAGGAGTTCCAGAATGGTCCGGAGGTAAAGATTCATATATAGGAAGTGAGGTTTTGGTCACCGGAAGTGTTTCGGGCATCACCGGTAACTTATGGGGACCACCGGAAGGGTTCCGGGGGTCCACCATGTGGGGCCACCGACACCAGAGGGCTGCATGGGCCGAAGGTGGGAGGGAACCAGCCCCAGAGTGGGCTGGTGCGCCTCCACCAAGGCTGAAGGCACAACACAAGGAGGAGAGGGGGCAAACCCTAGCCCAGATGGGCCTTAGGCCCACCTAGGGCGCCGCCCCTCCCCTCTCCCTCTCTTGGCCGCTGCCCAAGGCCATCAAGGGCTGGCCGTCGGCCCTAGGGTGGGAACCTTAGGGGCTGCACCCTCCCTCCTCCTCCTATATATAGTGGGGTTTTTGGGGGCTGCCAACACACGAGTTCCTCTCCCTCTCGGTGCAGCCCTACCCCTCCTCCTCCTTCTCCTCCACAGTGCTTGGCGAAGCCCTGCCGGAGTACCACGCAGCTGCACTGTCACCATGCCGTCTAACTGCCGGAGCTCTCCCTCAACCTCTCCTTCCTCCTTGATGGATCAAGGCATAGGAGACGTCACCGGGCTGCGCGTGTGTTGAACGCGAAGGCGTCGTTGTTCGGCGCTTAGATCGGACTCTACCACGATTTGAATCGCAGCGAGTATGACTCCACCAACCGCGTTCTTGTAACGCTTCCGCTTAGTGATCTTCAAAGGTATGAAGATGCTCTACCCCCTTTGCTCGTTGCTGGTTTCTCCATAGATTGATCTTGGTGACGTAGGAATTTTTTTGATTTACTACTACGTCTCCCAATAGGTAGTTGATCAGCCCGATCCGAAGCACTTCCGTTATTCCGGCTAGTACCATAGGAATTTACATCTTTCTGAATCATGACAACTATAAATGATCATTACGGTGTGCTTCAACTCACATACCATGGTACTTGTTTTTTTGAACACCGCACCCATAGGTGTTTTTTTAGTTGAAGACCCAAAGCACTTAAATGTAACTGTCACGGTACTTGATCAGCGTGCCCCGAAGAACTTTCGTTGTTCCGGCTAATACGATTGAATCATGACAGATATAAAAAAATGATGGTGTGCTTAAATGCACTTACCATTGTACTTGGATATATTCTAAAAATCGGACTCATAAAACGGTGATACATTTTTTCTGTATGGACTCGTGAAGACCTTCAACATGACCGATTATTTAAGAACTCTCCCTCTTTGATGGAACTATGCCATGTCCATCATCTATTAAGTACTACACATTTATACGAATCACACGGTTGTTTCATTCAAATGGTCGAGCAACAAAATTAATTGCGGTCAT
Source organism: Hordeum marinum (assembly GCA_022496015.1). Classification (NCBI taxonomy): domain Eukaryota; kingdom Viridiplantae; phylum Streptophyta; class Magnoliopsida; order Poales; family Poaceae; genus Hordeum; species Hordeum marinum. Next base: position 258,386,442 of record CM039674.1, on the reverse strand, counting down.
TAGGTTGAATACCAAAAAACACTTCAATTCAATTACAATTATACTTGATCTCCCCGATCCGAAACACTTCCATTGTTCCTGCTAGTACCATGAGAGTTTATGTCCTTTTGAATCATGACATTTATGAATAAACATATCAGTGTACATCAACGTAAATGCCATTGTACTTCGTAATTTGTTTAATCACTAACTTATAGTGTGATGACACAGTTAGATCTCAAGGATTTGGGAAGGATTTGATCATGTCCCGTTATTTAAGAACTCTCCCTCTTGGATGGAACTCTGCCATGTCTATAATCTAAAACGCTATAACATTTATATGCATCAAATAGTTGTTTCATTTGAACGTGTCGAGCAAAAACATTATTTGCATCCATTGGGTATAAGAAACAAAGCATTTCAATGCAAGTACCATGGTATTTGATCGTCCCGATCGGAAGCACTTTCATTGATCCGGTTAGTACCAATGGAATTTACATCCTTTTGAATCATGAAAACTAAAGAAAACATAACAGTATGCTTAGAATAACTTATGAGTGTTTAGTTGAGTTTTTTTTAGTCGAAGAACCAAAGCACTTAGATGCTCCAGCCGTGGTACTTGATCAACCCATTCCGAAGCATTTTCGTTGCCCCCGCTAATACCATTGGAATCTACCTTCCTTTGAATCATGACATCTAACAATATAATGACGGACGAAAGCACTCCAATGCACCTACCATGGTACTTGATCAGCCCAATCCGAAGCACTTATGTGGTGCCGGTTAGTACCATGGGAATTTACATCCTTTTGAATCATGATAACTATAAATAAACATGACGTTGTGCTTCAAATCACTTACCATGATACTTCGTTTTCTTTAACACCGCACTCATAGGACGATGATATGGTCATTCCGCACTAACTTGCAAAGAACTTGATCGTGATCACTTCTTTAAGAACTCTCGCTCTTGGATGGTACTCTGCCATGTCCATCATCTAAGGAGATATGGCATTTATTTGCATCACACGATTGTTTCATTCAAACGGGTCGAGCAAAAACTTTAATCGACTTTCTGTAGTCGAAGAATCGAAGCACTTAGATGCTCTTCCCATGGTACTTGACCAGCCCAGTCAGAAGCACTTCCGTTGTACCGGTTAGTACCATGTGAATTTACATCCTTTTGAATAATGACAATTATGGATAAACATGACGGTGTGCTTCGGTCAAACGGATTGAGCCAAAAAATTAATAGGTTTTTTTAGTTGAAGAACAAAAGCACTTAGATGATCCTACCATTGTGTAAGGAACAAAGCATTTCAATGCAAGTTCAATGGTACTTGATCGTCCGGATCCGAAGCACTTCCGTTGTCCCATTTAGTACCAATGGAATTTACATCCTTTTGAATCATGAAAACTAAAAAACGGCGTGCTTCTAATAACTTAAGAGTGCTTTAGTTGAGTTTTTTTGGTATAGGGTTTAGGAGTTCATAAATTATGGATCTTTATTTAGTTGAAGAACCAAAGCACTTAGATGCTCTTATCGTGGTACTTGATTGGCCCGGTCCGAAGCTCTTTCGTTGCTCCTGCTAATACCATTCGAATGTACCTTCCTTTGAATCATGACATCTATAAAAAATGACGGACAGAAAAACTCCAATGCACCTACCATGGTACTTGATCAGCCCGATCTCAAGCACTTACGTGGTGCCGGTTAGTACCATGGGAATTTACCTCCTTCTGAATCATGACAACTATAAATAAGCATGACGATGTTCTTCAAATCACCCACCATGGTATTTCGTTTTTTTTAACACCGCACTCATAGGCCGATTATATGGTTACTTCGCACTGACATGCGAAGAACTTGATCGTGATCATTTCTTTAAGAACTCTCGCTCTTGGATGGTACTCTGCCATGTCCATCACCTAAGGAGATATGGCATTTATATGCATCACACGATTGTTTCATTCAAAAGGGTCGAGCAAAAACTTCAATCGGCTTTCTTTTTGTCAAAGAACCAAAGCACTCAGATGCTCTTTTCGATGGTACTTGATCATCCCGGTCCGAAGCACTCCCGTTGTACCGGTTAGTACCATGTGAATATACATCCTTTTGAATCATGACAATTATGAATAAACATGACAGTGTGCTTCGATTGAGTTTTTTTAGTTGAAGAACCAAAGCACTTAGAAGCTCTTGCCACCTGTACTTGATCATCACGGTCCGAAGCACTTCCGTTGCTTCGGCTAATACCATCGAAATTTACCTCCCTTTGAATCATGACACATATAAAAAAATGACGGTGTGCTTCAATGCACTTACCATTGTACTTGCATATTTTGTAAACACCGCACTCATAACACGGTGATATTTGTTTTTCATACGGACCCGTGAAGACCTTCAACATGATCCATTATTTAAGAACTCTCCCTGTTTGATGGAACTATGCCATGTCCATCATCTATTAAGCACTACACATTTATACGAATCACACAGTTGTTTCATTCAAATGGTCGAGCAACAAAATTAATTGTGGTAATTAGGTTGAATAACCAAAAACACTTCAATTCAATTACAATGATACTTGATCTCCCCGATACAAAGCACTTTCGTTGTTCCAGCTAGTACCATGGGAGTTTACGTCCTTTTCAATCATGACATCTATGAATAAACATAACGGTGGACATCAACGTAAATCCCATTGTACTTCGTAATTTGTTTAATCGCCGACTTATAGTGTGATGACGCAGTTACATTTCAATGATTTCGGAACGACTTGATCATGTCCCGTAATTTAAGAACTCTCCCTCTTGGATGGAACTCTGCCATGTCCATCGTCTAAGAAGCTATAACGTTTATATGCATCAAATGCCTGTTTCATTCAAACGGGTGATGCAAATAAATTATTTGCGTCCATTGGGTATAATAAACAAAGAATTTCAATGCAAGTACCATGGTACTTGATCTTCTCGATCGGAAGCACTTCCGTTGATCCGGTTAGTACCAATGGAATTTACATCCTTTTGAATCGTGACACCTAAAAAACACAATGGTGTGCTTCAGATAACTTATGAATGATCTAGTTGAGTTTTTTTAATTGAAGAACCAAAGCACTTATATGCTCTTGCCATTGTACTTGATCAGCCCGGTCCGAAGCACTTTCGTTGCCCCGGCTAATACAATTGGAATCTATCTTCCTTTGAATCATGACATCTATAAAAATAATGACGGACGAAAGCACTCCAATGCACCTACCATGGTACTTGATCAGCCTGATCCGAAGCAGTTCCGTGGTGCCGGTTCGTACCATGGGAACTTAAATCTTTTGAATCATGACAACTATAAATAAACATGACGATGTGCTCCAAATCACTTACCATGGTACTTCGTTTTTTTGACACCTCACTCATAGGCCGATGATATGGTTATTTCACACTAACTTGCGAAGAACTTGATCGTGATCACTTCTTTAAGAACTCTCGCTCATGGATGGTACTATGACATGTCCATTATCTAAAGAGATCTGGCATTTATATGCATCACACGATTGTTTCATTCAAACGGGTCGAGCAAAAACTTTAATCGACTTTCTTTAGTCAAAGAACCAAAGCACTTAGATGCCCTTCCCATGGCACTTGATCAGCCCGGTCCGAAGCACTTCCGTTGTACCAGTTATTACCATGTGAATTTACATCCTTTTGAATCATCACAATTATGAATAAACAAGACGATGTGCTTTGATTGAGTTTTTTTAGTTGAAGAACCAAAGCACTTAGAAGCTCTTACCATGGTACTTGATCAGCACGGTCTGAAGCACTTCTGTTCTTCGGCTAATACCATTGGAATTTACCTCCCGTTGAATCATGACATCTATAAAAATAATGATGGTGTGCTTCAATGCACTTACCATGGTACTTGGATATTTTTACCTCCCTTGTGAAGGACTTCATCATGACCCGTTATTTAAGTACAACCCCTCTGTTATGGAACCCTGCCATGTAAATGATCTAAAAAGCACTCACACTTATAAGCATCAACCTGGTTGTTTCGTTCAAATGGATCGGGGCAAAAAATTAATAGGGTTTTTTTAGTTGAAGAAGCAAATCACTTAGATGCTCCTACCATTGTACTGTATCGGCCAGGTTCGAAGCACTTCTGTTGCTTCGGCTAATACCATTGGAATTTACCTCCCTCTGAATCATGACATCTATAAAAAATGACGATGTGATTCAATGCACTTGCCAATGTATTTGGATATTTTTAAACACCGCACTCATTAAACAGTGATAAATTTATTTCGTACGGACTCATGAAGGCCTTGAACATGACCCATTGTTTAAGGACTCTCCCTCTTGGATGGAACTCTGCCATGTCGATCATCTAAGAAGCTATAATGTTTGTATGGATCAGACGGTTGTTTCATTCATCCGGGTCGAGTAGAATAATAAATTTCGTTCATTTGGTTGACACACGAAAGCACTCCAATGCACTTACCATGGTACTTGATCAACCCGATCCGAAGCACTTCCGCTGATCCGGTTAGTACCATGGGAATTTACATCCTTTTGAATCATGTCAAGTATAAATAAAGGCGTCGGTGTGCTTAAAATAACTTACAATGGTACTTGATTTTTTTTAAACACCGCACTCATAGGCCGATGTTATGGTTATTTCGCACTAACTTGCCAAGAAATTGATCGTGATCATTTCTTTAATAACTCTCGCTCTTGGATGGAACTCTGCCTTGTCCATCATCTAATGAGATATGACATTTGTATGCATCACACGATTGTTTCATTCAAAAGTCTCGAGCAAAAGCTTTAATTGACTTTCTTTAGTCGAAGAACCAAAGCACTTAGATGCTCTTACCGTGACACTTGGTCAGCCCGGTCCGAAGCACTTTCGTTTTTCCAGCAAATACCATTGGGATTTACCTCCATTTGAATCATGACATCTATAAGAATAATGAGGGTGTGCTCCAATGCAAGTACCATTGTACTTGGATATTTTTTAAACATCGCACTCATAAAACGGCGATATATTTATTTTGTACGGACTCGTGAAGAACTTGAACATGACCCATTATTAAATAGTTGCATTGCATTGCTTTATTTCATGAAAACATGTCGAACAGAAATAATAATTGGGTTCATTGGTTTTAGAAACAAAGCACTTCAATGAACTTACCACGCTACTTGATTAGCCTGATCTGAAGCACTTCCGTTGTTCCGGCTAGTAACATATGAATTTACATCCTTTTGGATCATGAGAACTATAAATGATCATGACGGTGTGCTTCAACTCTGTTACCATGGTACTTGATCAGCCCTCCCTGAAGCACTTCCGTTGTTCTGGCTAATACCATTGGAATTTACCTCCTTTTGAATGATGACATCTACAAAATAAAATGACGATGTGCTTCAATGCATTTACCATGGTTATCCGTTGTGATTTTTTAAACACTCATAAAGCGGTGATATATATTTCGTATGGACTTGTGAAGAAATTGATCATGATCTATTCCGTAAGAACTCTCCCTCTTGGATTGCCACAACCTGCTGCGGTGTTGGGTACTTGAGAGGTCGGTTACGCATGACAATACACATGACGTATTTTTTTGTTGATATGTCTATTTCACTTGGACTTGTGATGAACTTTAACATTCTCGTTGTCCAATAAAGAGCTAACTCTTATATGGACCACTATGTTAATTCGTTTAACGGTGTGAAAAAGTCTCTATCGTGGCCAAGCTATTGAAGAGTCGACCCATTCCAATGACCTTCCCATGGTGTGACAGCCCAAGTGTTGTCCCTACCTTTTATGGCATGTAACCTATTGTATGAACCTTGTGTCATGAGCTTATTGATATTTTTGCAACTTGTCATCCATGTGTGTTTGTGCATTCATGCATCATTTCATCCATCATAGCATTCATCTTGCCTTGCTAGTTTTCATGTGTCTTTGAATGGTGTGGTGGATGGTAGTGTGACTTGTGTTGTGATGTGATTTGTGTGTGGGTGGAGTTCATGTGTGCAACCTCCTTCATCTTCCCCTCTCTTTATTTCATCAAAAAACCCAACCTAATGCCTTTCATTCACATGTTATTTTCATAACAGAACTAACTTGCAAATTAAAATGCTTAGAAATGTTCAAGAGGTAGCCCTATATGTATATTTAATTTAGAGTGTGGTTCTTTTGGATGTTTGGAGTGGTATGCTTTTGTGCTTTAATAAAACATGGGCTGTTATTTTAAAAGGAATTAAAATTACTTGTCCTAAAATTTAACTTAATATTTTTATTAAATAGTGCATTATTTAGTGAGTCTCAATCTATTTTGTTTTCACAAGATCTTTTTCCAGCTGTCTGGTTTTGGCTTATCTTGCTGTTGTTTAAAAAAATAAAGAAAGCCTTTTTGTGAGAGGGAGAGAGCTGTCCCCTAGCTGGGCCTCTCCAGGCCCAGCAGCAGCGAGGCCGAGCGCTAGCGCAGCCCAGCCGGCCATCCAGCACGCACATTCGTTCTCCTCTGTACAACAACACATCCGCAGTAGCCACGTCGCCAACTTCGATGATTTGACGGCCAGCCGTCGACCCTAGCCCCTTTATAAGGTGTCCCCGACCTAGCCCTAGCATCCCTGGCCCCATTTAGTCCCTCTCCCACCTCGCGCTGCCGCTCAGGTAAGAGACCACGCCATAGCCGTCGCCTGTCTACCATGCTCCGGTCGAGCTCGAGCACGTGCTCGGGGTAGATCCTCTACATCGTCCTCTTCCTTCCCGGCGGCGAGGATCAACGCTCCGGAGTCCCTGAAGTCTGCTTCATCTACGCACGCGACGCCATCAACCCTGGAGCCCCCTCATCGTCGGCCTCTTCTTCCTAGACGTCTCGGAACAGGAGTGTGTCGGAGTTCTTCGACTCGCAACCGTCGCGCCGCCGTGTCCCACGCATCCTATCCATGTCCTAGGTAGTGGAGGTATACCCCTCCTTCCATTCCTCTCGCCCGCTTTGTTGTTAGCCTCATGTACGCGTAGTTTCGTCCGTGTCAACTTCGCGCTCTCGTTGCTCTGCCCTTAGATGCAGTATGCGTACTATTTTTTTGCCCTTCCATTCTTGCTCCCTGTGGGTTGGGTCCTTGTCCCTCGCACTCCTAGGGGAATTCCGCACCCCCGCCGGTGTTCCGCCTCGCCGAAGATGGCCGGAGCTAGCCCCATGCTACGTCGTTGCTCTGTCAGAGTGCTTGTGCGGTTCAGTTCGTCAGATAGTTAGTGCATGTGTGTTCTTAAGATAGGAAGAGCGCCCCCTCTGTTAGCAAACACAGCGATAGCAGAGTGGTTGGTTCGTGGGGTAAGACCTAGGAGGTCTTGGGTTCGAGCCTAAGTACCTCCCCTTTTTTTGTTTCTTTTTCTTCCTTGCATTATATGTGTGTATATGCAGAATTGAGCAAGTGTAGGTTTTCTTTCTGTTTTCTTTTGTGATTTATAGTGTGTGGTGTGCTTGGTGCTTATATATGTGTGTATGTGTATGTACATAAGAGTACATATGCATGTGTAGATGTATGTGTGTATGCATGAGAGCATATGTGCATGTGTATGTTTTTGTGTGTTGGGAGCGTGTGTGCTTCATGCATACATCCCTATGTGTGTGTATGTGCATGAGAGTGTGCATATATGCATGACCTAGTGTGGTGAGAGTTTACATGCATGCTTGTTTGTGGGAATTGAGCAAGTGTAGGTTTTCTTTCTGTTTTCTTTTGTGATCTATAGTGTGTGGTGTGCTTGGTGCTTATATATGTGTGTGTATGTGTATGTACATAAGAGTACATATGCATGTGTAGATGTATGTGTGTATGCATGAGAGCATATGTGCATGTGTATGTTTTTGTGTGTTGGGAGCGTGTGTGCTTCATGCATACACCCCTATGTGTGTGTATGGGCATGAGAGTGCATATATGCATGACCTAGTGTGGTGAGAGTTTACATGCATGCTTGTTTGTGTGTGTGTGTGTGTGTGAGTTTTGTGCCTAGTGCACTTGTGAGAGTGAGTGTGTGTGTGCCATGTGCTTATGCATATATGGCCATGTGATTAAGTGTGTGGATGAACACCCCCTCTTGGGTGGTATGGTCATGAGTGACCTTGTGCTCATATGCCCTTAGGCATATGAAGCATGTGTGTGTGTGCTTTGTAGAGTGTGTGTGGTGTAGAGTGTATGTGTGTGGGGGGTGACTAGTGGGCTTCCCACTTGACTCACCCCTTGTTGATTATATGCATGTGGTATTTGTTAGCTCATTTCCATCTCTAGCTAAGATTCCAATCTGCTTTGCTCATATTTGCTCATGTTCAATTAGAGTATGAACCACTTATGTGAATAGGTGATTGTTTTTGCTATCTTGTTGTGCCTTGTTGTTTCACATGAACATATGAGTATGACACATGTTTTTGGGGTGGAAAGAGCCAATGAATCCACTAGTGCTTTCAGATTCCACTTTTGAGCAAGTTCATAAAACTGTCATTTTCAGTTGTGTTGCTACTTTGTCATTTTTGCATGATTTAATCCTTACTTGCTTTGGGGCATGTGCCAACATGGAAGTGCTAGTGTTTTATATATATTATGCCATGGTATTTTTTTTAACATGAGAATCATCCATATAAGCGGGAACCATGCTGTTAAGTAGCCAACTTAATGTTTCTGTTTCAGCATGCTAAAAAAACTATTAAGTCTGAGAATCAGTTGTTATTTTTATGCCATGTAGAGAGGATGGTATCTTGTGATGTGTTATGAATTTGAGCATGCTCAGCGTCAGTTATTTATAGTAGATGTTGTCTACTACCATCCTGTTAATTTTCATGCGAAGAGGTGGTATCTAGCATATTTGACTACTACTGTCAACTTGCTACTTTATGAACTCAGATTTCTTAAAAACTAGAATTTTCACTAAGTCCTAGAAAACTGTTTGTTCATGTCAACTTGATAGCTTCATGCTTATTGATGTGTGCCTCCGTTACCAATTGTGTAGTTGGATAAGTTGATGTATATATCATGTAGTTTCTGTCAATATCTTGTTTGTGGCTGTAGGGTTCCTGTAGCGCAAGTTGTGGGCTGTGTAAGTTGCTATGTTGCTGTTTTGTGGCAGATTGTTGTTTTATTGTTTTCTGACTTGTGGGAGCTATACTCCATGGAATTGATTGATTTTTGAGTCTATTGTGGTTGGTTTTTCGTGGCCTAACCAGTGGCTACCTTGGAATGCCAAGAATTATCCCATGGCATTGGTTGTCTTGTGTTTTGCCTTCGTACCTTGTCGTGAGCGTATCGTGAGAACCGTAACTCCGTTTCTTGCGTTCCTTATAAGCATTTCTATCGACTTTGCATGTTGCATCCATATTTTCCATGTTCATGCATGTCCAAAGAACTTAACATGAGGTTCTATACAGATTCATTAATAAACAAACTTTGCATGTGAAACCTGACTAGTTTTGGATTGCCATGTTAAATTCTTCTAAATGGATCATGCATCATCTTGTTTGTGCATTGCACCTTGGTTGGATGTTTATTGTTTCTTTTTCTCTTGGGTATACGCGAGTGTTGATACTGAGTACGAGGACCTAGGAGAGTACCACTACGAGGATCCCGCTACTTGTATCACTGAAGAACCAACATGCAAGATGATCGTACCCGGATCCCGATACTATTTTCGCTTGCTAATTTCTCGCTCTTATTGTTACAGTTGTGCTACCTACCACTTGAATATCAACCTCCTAGTTTCCATGAAAGCCTCTAACCCTCCACGTCCTAGCAAACCTTTGATTGGCTAAGTTACCGCTGCTCAGCCCCTCTTATAGCGTTCTTAGTTGCAGGTGCAGGTTGTTCCATGTAATAACATGGATTTGGATATCACAATATTATCTGTTATTTAATTTAATGCACATATATATCTTGGTATTGGTGGAAGGCTTGGCCTTTTGCTAAGTGTTTTGTTCTGCTGTTACCGCCATAGATTCTTGTTACTGGTTGTTATGGGGACCCCCTGGTTTATTCGGTTGAGATTAAAACTTGTCTGGCAAGACCCAACATTGGTACTACATTTTCTTAACAACTTAATAAAATTTGCATAGGGTCTTGCAAACCCGTGGATAATTAATCAACCCCCAGACCAGTGCTCCTCATGAGTGTTGGTCCAAACTAGAGCATTGTGCCGGGCCAACCCAGGGCAACTTGGGAGATTTCTATCAGGCCTCCGTACGCGTCGCTTATCCGTCGTGTCCTGAGAACGAGATACGCGGCTCTTATCGTGTTCGTCGACACGTCGGGTGGTCTTGCTGGATTTGTTTTACCTTTATCGAGTGTCTTGCGTGTGGAGTCTGACTTTCTTCGGGTTTTCTCGAGGTGTTGGAATTCCTTTGGAATTACCTATGATGACCGCGAGATCCGTGGTCGAGGCTATTCCCGCGGAGTGTGGTTATTTGTGATGGACTAGTTGGAGCACCCCTGCAGGGTTAAAAACTTTTCGAGAAGCCGTGCCCACGGTTATGTGGCAACTTGGATATTTGTTTAACACTCGGTTATAGTAAACTTGAAGTAAACTCTAAATAAAATACACCAATTGTGTGAGTAACCGTGATCGTCTCTGCTCGTGAACATGATCCGAGAGAGAACACGATGGGGTTATGATTGACGTAAGTAAGTGTTCAGGATCTCATAGAGATCATACTCGATTCGATCGTTCATCGTAGGCCACTCATATTTATTTCATGTTGCGTAAGTTAGCCACCATATATGCTTAGTGCTGCTGCAAACTAAACACATACCCCATCCCAACCTTTAAGCTTGAATAGTCTCAGTACCCGGGCGCTTGATTGTTGAGTCCTTATGGCTCGCAGATTACTACAACCCTCCAGGTACAGGTACAGATGAGTACGTGCAGGATGATCTTACCCAACTCCAGTGGGAATATGATGAGGAAAGAGGCAGGATGTATGTGACTTAACTGAATGAGTAGAGGACCATGGTCGTCATCTTTGGGATAGCGAGATAGTATCATTTGCATCTATTTTTATCATTTGATTTCGTCCGTAGGCGGACCCTGTCTTCATCTTGATGATTTGAACTCTGAGTGAATTGTAATTTAGCATGTGGCGATTGTAAGCCAATCTTGCATACTCATCTTTTCAGTATTGTATGATGTGATGATACTATACTTGCTAACGGCAAGATGCGCCTCTATCCCTTGCGGGGCCCTCGTGCCTTAAAAAGGATAGGCGCGCATCTTGGGCATGACAAGTTGGTATTCAGAGCCATACGACCATAGGAGCCTTTGCTTGATCGAACTTGGCCGAGTCGAGTCTAGTAAAAACTATTTTGAGTCTAGTTATATCGGAGAGTCGGATTCTTTTTACTCCTCTTCTATGCTCTGGTGAGGTATTCGACTTAGAAATTTTGATTCTACTCCTCTTCTTGCTCAAATTTTTTTGGATCACGCGGGTATTTTGGAATCTATATGATGCCGATGTGACAGGGTTCTGTCTTGGTGCCTCCTGTCTGACTTGATTTCTTCCGGGGAGTCGAGCTCCAGGGAATGTTGGCACATCGTTATCATTCAGCTTCCTTGATATCTCAGGACGAAGAGTGTTTGGAATTACTTTAATACTTATCGTGGTGAGATAAGGTCAGAGTCACCCAGTACCGGGGAGGCCTCCGGGGTACCACCATGATTTAGTATCGTTGTGAGTTCGAGGATTCGAGTTAGATGAATTTGTGAAAGCCTCTGGTTATGTGTTGAAGGATGGATACAGTTGGGGTGTAGGATTGTTAGTTGTGTGAGATATTTCCTCATTGTATCCTCCACACCGGATTGCATAACCAGAAAGTTTTCGGAAGTTCATAGGTGGGAAATCTTGTCATCTAGGAACATCTTCTTCAGATGTATGTGGGCATATACATTTGTTCCGAGTGCTTAGCTCAATACTTTTGTGTTATTGCAAGTGGCTTATTATATCTGATGATGTTATCATAAACCTAAGAAGCATTCTTACTAATTTTTTAGTAGGAAGGCTGTGTTGTTATTTGTTCAATTTTCTTCAAGCTCTTGATTCAGCTTTGTTTCATCTTTCAATGAGCTGCTGATGCGTTTTGTCCATCTTTAGGATGGCTCCACCAACTCGTAGCAATCCGGGTCGTGGTGAGGAGCAGGCTGATGTTCCACCACCACCCCCGCCGCCGCCACCTCCTCCTCCTCCTCTAGAAGCTTGGCAAGCTGTGATGGCTGCAACCAATGCGAACACTCAGATGTTGCTCAGGTTGTTGCAAGAAAGGGAGCAGGGTCAGCAAGGTTTTCAAGGGAATTTTCAGAATCAGCTTCAATTTGTGACACTCAATCAGTTCCTTGCCAACCAGCCCAAGTCTTTCACCTGTTGTGATCAGCCTCTTGATGCTGATGATTGGCTTCATGGTATGAGTAAGCATTTTGAGTGCAGCAATGTCAGGCCAGAGGACTTTGTCAGATTTGCATCGTTCCAACTCAAGGGTCAAGCAGCTGATTGGTGACAGCAGTACAAGGATTCCATGGGCGATCGTGTTGTTACTTGGAACGATTTCTGTCGTGACTTCAGGGCTCATTACATTCCGACAAGCTTTGTTGAGGAGATGCGTGAGAAGTTCAGGCGCCTCAAGCAGGGAACCAAGTCTGTCTACCAGTACAACATCGAGTTCCAAAATCTAGCCCATTATGCTAAGCAAGATGTTCCAGATGATAAGGCTATGATCTATCAATTCAGAGGTGGTCTCAAGGATGAGCTTCTTCCAGGCCTAGTTCTTCAAGAACCTCGGGAGTTTGATCAGTTCTATAACATGGCTTTGAAGGTTGAAGCAACTCAGCTCAAGTTGGAGAACTCCAAGAAGCATTCAAGGGATTCATATTCTTCTTCTTCTAGCTCTCAGATGGTCCCCAAGCAGCAGAAGTATTGGGTGCCAAACCCTCCTCCATTTCGTCCTCCTCAGCAGCAGAAGCAGTTCGGTGGTCGTGGTTTCCCACCCACCCAACCCAGGATTCCAGCAGAGACCCCAGGCATCCAAGCGAGTTCTTGTTCCTCCTCCAGGCAATGTTCGTCCACTTTTTGAGGTGACTTGTCACAAGTGTGGCCAGAAAGGTCACTATGCAAACAAGTGCAACCAGCGGCGTCTTCCGCCTCCTCCTCCTGTCAAGCCTCCAGGCAATGCTATGGTGAAGCATAACCCCAAGACCGCAAGAGTGAATATGGTGAATGCACCAGAGGCTGAGGATTTTTCTCAAGTGATCATGGGTAATCTCTCAGTTAATGATTTTCCTGCAAAAGTTTTGTTTGATTCGGGAGCATCGCATTGTTTCATGTCTCGCCCTTTCTTTGTCAAGAATGGGTTTGATTATCAAGATTTGCCTAAGTCCTTGTCTGTGGTGTCGCGCGGTAAGATGTTGAATTCCAATCGCATTGTTCCGGATGTTTCTATCAAGATGGGCAATTATTCTTTTCTAGCTTCTCCAATTGTTCTCGATAATTCCGACATTGATCTCATTTTGGGCATGGACTTCCTGGCTATGAATAAGGCTCATATTGATTGCAAAGCAAAAGAAGTCAAGTTGACTCATCCTTCAGCACGTGATTATTTTCGCGGCTCGCGATGACACAATCCGTCTCTTTGCTCTAAATGATAAGGGTGAAATCTCGGCGATTTCTCAAATTCTGGTGATTTGTGAGTATGAAGATGTCTTTCCAGAAGAATTGCAAGGAATGCCCCCTCACCGGCCAGTCGAGTTCGTGATTGATCTCGAGCCCGGAACTGAACCGGTCTGCAAGCGCCCATGTAAACTTGGCTCCGAAGAGCTGAAAGAGTTGAAGAAGCAGCTAGACGAGCAAGAACGTCTGGGTCTGATCAGACCAAGTCTTCTCCATGGGGTTGTGGTGTTTTGTTTGTCAAGAAGAAATATGGCGCGGATCGTCTTTGTGTCGACTACCGACCATTGAACAAGAAGACAATCAAAAACAAATACCCACTTCCCAACATCTATGAGTTGTTTGAGCAACTGAAAGGTGCCAAGGTTTTCTCGAAGCTTGATCTTCGCATGGGTTATCATCAGATTCGCATTCGCGGAGAAGACATTCCCAAGACCGCTTTCAGAACGAGTTTTGGCTCTTATGAGTACACCGTCATGTCGTTTGGTCTTGCTAATGCTCCTCCAACCTTCTCAAGAATGATGAATTTCATTTTCTCTCCTTTCAAGAATGAATTCGTCTTGGTCTATCTGGATGATATCCTTGTGTTCTCGGAGACAGAAGAAGAGCATGCAGAGCATCTCCACCTTGTGCTTGACAAGTTAAGAGAGCACCGATTCTATGCCAAGTTTTCCAAGTGTGAGTTTTGGCTCAATGAAGTGGTGTACCTCGGGCATGTCATCTCTACCGAGGGAATTAAAGTGCACCCTGAGAAAGTTGAGGCAATCTTGAAGTGTGAACCTCCTCAGAATGTGAAGCAGCTTCGGAGTTTCCTCGGGCTTGCTAGCTATTGCTGAAGATTCGTGGAGAACTTCTCTCAAATTGCTAAGCCTCTGTCCAATCTCCTCCAAAAGAGTGTCAAGTTTGTTTGGTCTCCTGAGTGTGATGTGGCGTTCAATACGCTCAAGCAGAGACTGACTTCAACTCTAGTTCTTGTTCCTCCTGAGCAATCTAAGCCTTTCCAAGTTTTCTGTGATGCTTCTCTCCAAGGCCTTGGTGGTGTTCTCATGCAAGACAAGAAGATTGTTGCTTATACCTCGCGTCAGTTGAAGCCTGCCGAGAAGAACTACCCCACTCATGATCTTGAGTTGGCGGCAGTTGTGCATGCTCTAATGACTTGGAGGCATTTGTTGTTGGGTAGACCAGTTCAGGTGTACACCGATCACAAGAGCTTGAAGTACATTTTCACTCAACCCAATCTCAATCTTCGGCAATCTCGTTGGGTGGAAATGCTTGAGGACTTCAATCCAAGCATTGAGTATACTCCTGGGAAAGCAAATGTCATTGCAGACGCGCTCGTCCGTAAGGCGTACTGCAATAGTCTCATCTTGAAGCCTCTTAAGCCCGAGCTTTTGTGAGGCCTTCCGCAAGCTCAACCTTCAGATGATTTCGCAAGGATTTCTTGCCAATGTTCAAGTCTCTCCGACTCTGGAAGATCATGTTCGCCAAGCGCAGCTTCTTGACGCTATGGTGAAGAAAGTGAAGAAAGGTGTGGCCAAGAGCTTTCCAAAGTATTAGTGCTTTAGTGTTGATGACAAAGATACCTTGTTCTTTGAGGACCGTCTTGTGGTTCCAAAAGGTGATGTCAGAAAGGTTATCATGGACGAAGCACATAATTCTCTTCTATCCATTCATCCAGGCAGTTCCAAGATGTATCAGGATCTCAAGCAAACCTTCTGGTGGACTCGCATGAAATGTGAAATTGCTCAATTCGTGAACGAGTGTGATGTTTGTCGCAGAGTGAAGGCGGAGCATCAACGTCCACCAGGTCTTCTTCAGCCTTTGCCTATCCCAGAGTGGAAATTCGATCATGTTGAGATGGATTTCGCCACTGGGTTTCTGAAGTCCAAGAGAGGCAACGATGCCATCTTTGTGGTTATCGACAAGCTGTCAAAAGTTGCTCATTTCCTGCCAGTCAAAGAATCTATCTCTGCAACTCAGCTTGCAGAGTTGTATACGTCAAGGATATTGTCTTTGCATGGTATTCCTCAACTCATCTCTTCTGACCGTGGAAGTCTCTTTACTTCTAAGTTTTGGGAGTCCTTCCAGACTGCTATGGGTACAAAGATCTGTTTCAGCACCGCGTTCCATCCACAGACAAGTGGTCAAGTTGAGAGAGTCAATCATATCCTTGAAGATAAGCTCAGAGCCTGTGTGATTTTGTTCGGCATGAAATGAGAAGACTGTCTTCCATATGCTGAATTCTCATACAACAATAGCGTTCAAGCTAGTTCAGGCAAGGCCCCTTTCGAGATTCTCTACTGCAGAAAGTGTCGTACCCCGCTTAACTGGTCTGAAACCGGTGAGCGTCAGATATTGGGCAATGACATGATCACAGAAGAAGAAGAAATGTGCCATGTCATTCGCGAGAACCTCAAAGCAGCTCAGTCCCGACAGAAGAGCTATTACGATAGCAAACATCGGGATGTTTCCTTCCAAGTGGATGATCTAGTATATCTTAGAGTCTCTCCCATGAAGGGCACTCGGCTGTTTGGAATTAAAGGGAAGCTAGCTCCTTGATTTGTTGGTCCTTTCAAAGTTGTTCGCAAGAGAGGTGGTCTTGTATATCAACTAGAGCTTCCTCCGAATTTCACGAACGTGCACGATGTCTTCCATGTTTCTCAGCTCCGGAGATGCTTCAAGACTCCTGAGCGAACCATTGACCTCCAAGACATCGATCTCCAAGAAGATCTCTCTTATCGTGAGCATCCAGTTGCAATTCTTGAAGAAACTGAGCGTAAGACTCGCAACAAGTCTATCAAATTCCTCAAGGTGAAGTGGTCTCATCATTCCGACAAAGAAGCTACTTGGGAACGTGAGGACCTTCTCCGTTCCGAATTTCCGAACTTCTTTTGTTCCTAGATCTCGGGTCAAGATCCTCTTGTAGCGTGGGAGAGTTGTGATAGCCCAAGTGTTGTCCCTACCTTTTATGGCATGTAACCTATTGTATGAACCTTGTGTCATGAGCTTATTGATATTTTTGCAACTTGTCATCCATGTGTAGTTGTGCATTCATGCATCATTTCATCCATCATAGCATTCATCTTGCCTTGCTTGTTTTCATGTGTCTTTGAATGGTGTGGTGGATGGTAGTGTGACTTGTGTTGTGATGTGATTTGAGTGTGGGTG
Organism: Hordeum marinum; assembly: GCA_022496015.1. NCBI lineage: Eukaryota > Viridiplantae > Streptophyta > Magnoliopsida > Poales > Poaceae > Hordeum > Hordeum marinum. Next base: position 258,369,595 of record CM039674.1, on the reverse strand, counting down.
GAGTTCATGTGTGCAACCTCCTTAATCTTCCCCTCTCTTTCTTTCATCAAAACCCCCAACCTAATGCCTTTCATTCACATGTTATTTTCATAACAAAATTAACTTGCAAATTAAAATGCTTAAAAATGTTCAAGAGGCAGCCCTATATGTATATTTAATTTAGAGTGTGGTTCTTTTGGATGTTTGGAGTGGGTATGCTTTTGTGCTTTAATAAAACAGGGTCTGTTATTTTAAAAGGAATTAAAATTACTTGTCCTAAAAATTAACTTAATATTTTTATTAAATAGTGCATTATTTAGTGAGTTCCAATCTATTTTGTTTTCACAAGATCTTTTTCCAGCTGTCTGGTTTTGCCTTGTGTTGCTATTGTTTTAAAAAAAATAAAGAAAGCCTTTTTGTGAGAGGGAGAGAGTTGTCCCCTAGCTGGGCCTCTCCTGGCCTAGCAGCACCAAGGCCGAGCGCTAGCGCAGCCCAGCCGGCCTCCCAGCGCGCACGTTCGTTCTCCTCTTTCTCCTCTATACGGCAGCACATCCACAATAGCCACGTCGCCAACTTCGGTGATTTGACGTCCGTCCGTCGACCCTAGCCCCTTTATAAGGTGTCCCCGACCTAGCCCTAGCATCCCTAGCCCCATTTAGTCCCACTCCCACCTCGCGCCACCGCTCAGGTAAGATCCCACGCCATAGCCGTTGCCTGTCTGCCATGCTCCGGTCGAGCTCGAGCACGTGCTCGGGGTAGATCCTCTGCATCGTCCTCTTCCTCCCCGACGGCGAGGATCAACGCCCCGGAGTCCCTGAAGTCTGCTTCATCTACGCACGCGACGCCATCAACCATGGAGCCCCCTCATCGTCGGTGTCTTCTTCCTCGACGTCTCGGAACAGGAATGTGTCGGAGTTCTTTGACTCGCAGCTGTCGCTCCGTCGTGTCCCGTGCCTCCTATCTATGTCCTAGGTAGTGGAGGTATACCCCTCCTTCCATTCCTCTCGCCCGCTTTGTTGTTAGCCTCATGTACGCGTAGTTTCGTCCGTGTCAACTTCGCGCTCTTGATGCTCTGCCCTTAGATGCAGTATGCGTACTATTTTTTTGCCCTTCCATTCTTGCTCCCCGCGCGTCGGGTCCTTGTCCCTCGCACTCCTAGGGGAATTCCGCACCCCTGCCGAGGTTCCGCCTCGCCGGAGATGGCCGGAGCTAGCCCCATGTTGTGCGTGTGCGGTTCAGTTCGTCAGATAGTTAGTGCATGTGTGTGCTTAAGATAGGCAGAGCGCCGCCTTTGTTAGCAAACGCAGCGATAGCAGAGTGGTTGGGTTCGAGCCCAAGTACCTCCCCTTTTTTTGTTTCTTTTTCTTCCTTGCATTATATGTGTGTATATGCAGAATTGAGCAAGTGTAGGTTTTCTTTCTGTTTTCTTTTGTGATTTATAGTGTGTGGTGTGCTTGGTGCTTATATATGTGTGTGTATGTGTATGTAGAGTACATATGCATGTGTGTATGCATGGAGCATATGTGCATGTGTATGTTTTTGTGTGTTGGGAGCGTGTGTGCTTCATGCATACACCCCTATGTGTGTGTATGTGCATGAGAGTGTGCATATATGCATGACCTAGTGTGGTGAGAATTTACATGCATGCTTGTTTGTGGAAGTGTGTGTGTGAGTTTTGTGCCTAGTGCACTTGTCAGAGTGAGTGTATGTGTGCCATGTGCTTATGCATATATGGCCATGTGATTAAGTGTGTGGATGAACACCCCCTCTTGGGTGGTATGGTCATGAGTGAGCTTGTGCTCATATGCCCTTAGGCATATGAAGCATGTGTGTGTGCTTTGTAGAGTGTGTGTGGTGTAGAGTGTATGTGTGTGGGTGGGTGACTAGTGGGCTTCCCACTTGACTCACCCCTTGTTGATTATATGCATGTGGTATTTGTTAGCTCATTTCCATCTCTAGCTAAGATTCCAATCTGCTTTGCTCATATTTGCTCATGTTCAATTAGAGTATGAATCACTTATGTGAATAGGTGATTGTTTTTGCTATCTTGTTGGCCTTGTTGTTTCACATGAACATATGAGTATGAATCATGTTTTTGGGGTAGAAAGAGCCAATGAATCCACTAGTGCTTTCAAGTTCCACTTTTGAGCAAGTTCATAAAACTGTCATTTTTAGCTGTGTTGCTACTTTGTCATTTTTGCATGATTTAATCCTTACTTGCTTTGGGGCATGTGCCAATATGGAAGTGCTAGTGTTTTATATCTATTATGCCATGGTATTTTTGTTTAACATGAGAATCACCCATATAAGCGGGAACCATGCTGTTAAGTAGCCAACTTAATGTTTCTGTTTTAGCATGCTAAAAAAATTACCAAGTCTGAGAATCTGCTGTTATTTTTATGCCATGTAGAGAGGATGGTATCTTGTGATGTGTTATGAATTTGAGCATGCTCAGCGTCAGTTATTTGTAGTAGATGTTGTCTTCTACCATCCTGTTAATTTTCATGCCAAGAGGTGGTCTCTAGCATATTTAACTACTGCTGTGAACTTGCTACTTTATGAACTCAGATTTCAGAAAAACTGGAATTTTCACTAAGTCCCAGGAAACTGTTTGTTCATGTCAACTTGATAGCTTCATGCTTATTGATGTGTGCCTCCGTTGCTGATTGTGTACTTTGAATAAGTTGATGTATATATCATGTAGTTTCTGTCAATATCTTGTTTGTGGCTGTAGGGTTCCTGTAGCTCAAGTTGTGGGCTGTGTAAGTTGCTATGTTGCTGTTTTGTGGCAGATTGTTGTTTTATTGTTTTATGACTTGTGGGAGCTATACTCCATGGAATTGATTGATTTTTGAGTCTATTGTGGTTGGTTTTTCGTGGCCTAACCAGTGTCTACCTTGGAATGCCAAGAATTAGCCCATGGCATTGGTTGTCTTGTGTTTTGCCTTCGTACCTTGTCGTGAGCGTATCGTGAGAACCGTAACTCCGTTTCTTGCGTTCCTTATATGAATTTTTATCGACTTTGCATGATGCATCCATATTTGCCATATTCATGCATGTCCAAATAACTTAACATGAGGTTCTTTCCAGATTCATTAATAAACAAACTTTGCATGTGAAACTTGACTAGTTTTGGATTGCCATGTTAAATTCTTCTTAATGGATCATGCATCATCTTGTTTGTGCATTGCACCTCGGTTGGATGTTTATTGTTGCTTTTTCTCTTAGGTAGACGCGAGTGTTGATACTTTGTACGAGGACCCAGGAGAGTACCACTACGAGGATCCCGCTACTTGTATCACTGAAGAACCAACAGGCAAGATGATCGTACCCGGATCCCGATACTATTTTCGCTTGCTAGTTTCTTGCTCTTATCGTTATAATTGTGCTACCTACCACTTGAATATAAGCCTCCTAATTGCCATGAAAGCCTCTAACCCTCCACGTCCTAGCAAACATTTGATTGGCTAAGTTACCGCTGCTCAGCCCCTCTTATAGCGTTCTTAGTTGCAGGTGCAGGTTGTTCCATGTAATAACATGGATTTGGATATCACAATATTATCTGTTATTTAATTTAATGCATATATATATATATATATATCTTGGTATTGGTGGAAGGCTTGGCCTTTTGCTAAGTGTTTTGTTCCGCTGTTACCGCCATAGATTCTTGTTACCGGTGTTATGTTTTCCATATTTTATGCTTCTAACACGCTCGGGGTTGTTATGGGAACCCCTTGGTTTATTCGGTTGAGATTAAAACTTGTTTGGCAAGACCCAACATTGGTACTACATTTGCTTAACAACTTAATAAAATTTGCATAGGGTCTTGCAAACCCGTGGATAATTAATCAACCCCCGGGCCAGTGCTCCTCATGAGTGTTTGTCCAAACTAGAGCACTGTGCGGGGCCAACCCAGGGCAACTTGGGAGATTTCTATCAGGCCTCCATACGCGTCGCTTATCCGTCGTGTCCTGAGAACGAGATACGCGGCTCTTATCGGGTTCGTCGACACGTTGGGTGGTCTTGCTGGATTTGTTTTAACTTTATCGAGTGTCTTGCGTGTGGAGTCTGACTTTCTTCGAGTTTTCTCGAGGTGTTGGAATTCCTTTGGAATTACCTATGATGACCGCGAGATCCATGGTCGAGGCTATTCCCGCAGAGTGTGGTTATTTGTGATGGACCAGTTGGAGCACCCCTGCAGGGTTAAAAACTTTTTGAGAAGCCGTGCCCGCGGTTATGTGGCAACTTGGATATTTGTTTAACACTCGGTTATAGTAAACTTGAAGTAAACTTTAAATAAAATACACCAACTGTGTGAGTAACCGTGATCATCTCTGCTCGTGAACATGATCCGAGAGAGAACGCGATGGGGTTATGATTGACGTAAGTAAGTGTTCGGGATCACATAGAGATCATACTCGATTCGATCGTTCATCGTAGGCCACTCATATTTATTTCATGTTGCGTAAGTTAGCCACCATATATGCTTAGTGTTGCTGCAAACTAAACACATACCCCATCCCAACCTTTAAGCTTGAATAGTCTCAGTACCCAGGCGCTTGATTGCTGAGTCCTTATGGCTCACAGATTACTACAACCCTCTAGGTACAGGTATAGATGAGTACGTGCAGGATGATCTTACCCAGCTCCAGTGGAAATATGATGAGGAAAGAGGCAGGACGTATGTGACTTACCCGGATGAGTAGAGGACCATGGTCGTGATCTTTGGAATAGCGAGATAGTAACATTTGCATCTGTTTTTATCGTTTGATTTCGTCCGTAGGCGGACCCTGTCTTCATCTTGATGATTTGAACTCTGAGTGAATTGTAATTTAGCATGTGGCAATTGTAAGTCAATCTTGTATACTCATCTTTTCAATATTGTATGATGTGATGATACTATACTTGCTAACGGCAAGATGCGCCTCTATCCCTTGCGGGGCCCTCGTGCCTTAAAAAGGATAGGCACGCATCTGGACGTGACACATGGTACTTGAGTAAATGATGAAAAAAACAGCGTCAAGAATTATAGTTTTCCCCTTTGTTCTTTCGCTAGTTTGACATGTCTCTACGCGAAGGCAAATTATCTTGATTTGCACTGAACAAGATAACGTTGTGTGGGTACATGATAGCTTTGCCGACAAAGGAATATTATGCAAATTTCGATACAAAGTAGCTTGCGATGTTGCAAGTTTGCGACAACATAAACATGCTTACAATTGCCGAATGAGTCTTATATCAAAGTTTGCACAAAATAGTTGATCCTTCGAAAACGTTGATAGCATGGTCAGGACATTGAGTTAATGTCTCTGCATTCCTTTTCAAAATGAGAACTCTCAAATCATCGAAAGAATGATTCCCATCAGCGGCCGCATTGAGACCTGTTGTGTCCTATCAAGCTGTACTTACCGCACATGGGTTCCTTCCTCTGCTTCTTGTTTGATCCACCGTTTGTTGGACATTTGGCAGAGTTGTGACCCTTTCCACGGCAAGTTTTGCAGAACTTTGTTCTTGGCTGGCTTACTTCGTACCCCGGTCTCGATCTTGCGTTCGTCGGTCGTCCACGATCTCTCTTGCGAGAATCTACCGTCTGGATGCTTTCAGTCCAGTGTTGCCGTTGATATTCTATTGCATATCATTGTTTTCTTTGTCTACGATGTCCTCCAATCCTTTGCCGTCTTTCCCATTTGCTTTGTCTTTGATACCAACAATTGCATCAGATAATCTTGACATTGCAAACTCGAAAGCCTCTGGGTTGTTGTCACCCATTCTTACAATGTCTAGGGCTGTTGTGTAAAGTGTTGTGTGCCTGAATGTAGTTGAACCAAGAATGGGGCCGCATCCTCTCTATATTTTCAAGTACTCTGGCAGATCTTCGCATGCATCTTTAGTCCACCTCCTCAGGATGTGCGCTTCTGGTATCTTCGTGAACCTTACGTGTGCCATGACCTGAATGCATTAAGGTCCGTGTTATTTCGGTAAAACATTATTTTTGATAAGTACGTAACACCACCATACGTGCACTGGTTGAAACTAAACACATTGAAACAACATAGACATTAAGTGCAATAGAATTTAGCAAGGTGTTGTTGTGCGCTCTATATAATGCCTAGGCAGCAGAGCAAACCCATGTGCTCGTACATGCCACACTCGCATTGGAAAAAGTTAGCAGGTTGTTGCACTTTGACATTGTAGGACGTCTTGGACCAAGATTCTCTACGGTCGGCATAAAGGTGTGTCACACAGTATGTATCGTTCACAGCCAAAGTGTTCTCGACGTAGTAGGATGCAGATTTAAAGCATGCTTCTTGAAAGAGCTTGAACAACGCAGGTGTGTAAACCTTCCCAGCATGTCTCTCCAAAGGCAATCCTGATTTGAGCACCAGGCTACCCTGTTTTAGGACATGACAATTGTTGTTAGGATGTATTGTATAACGAAGAAAGTACTGCACTGGCTAAAACACATAAATCCCTGGTTGAATGCTTCAAACTTACCAAATGGCTCTTCTTCTCGGCAAAATTCTCTTCCGCATCACGGTCGAACTGGAGTTTCTGGTAATGCTTGATGAACATGTGCATTGAGCCTCCAGGAGGTACAAAATTCTTCAACATATGGTTGGCGCTCTCTGACCTTTGCGTGCTGGTCATCCTTGCGCAGAACACCCCTGAAAAATATGGCTTTGCCCATTTTTTTCAGAGCTCGTATAGCTGAGTCATCATTGGGTGTTCCTGAAGTTTGTGCTTCTGCACTAACGTTTGCCAGGCTGCTTCGAACTCTTCGATAGTTGGCATATATACCAATATCTTGTGTAATTCATCCATGAGTTCTTTGTTCATTGTGTATGCTGGTCCAAGGGTCTCCTTCGCACGACGCATGACGTGCCATCTGCACCAGCGGTGTATTATTCCGGGCAACACATTAGCGATAGCGAATTCCATTGCACGACATTGGTCTGTTTCATGATCCAAGGTTATCCAATGGAAAACGAAGTTCAAAACAATACATTGGTTTATTTTGGGAGAAAATTAAGTCGTGTACCTGTTAATATAGTAGCAGGTGCTTTGCCTCCCATCAAGGACACAAACTCCTTGAATACCCAGTCGAAAGTTTCCTCCTTCTCATTCCTCATCAGAACACCGCCTAATATAATGCTTTGGAACTGGTGGTTCACACCCACAAACAGACCGAATGGCGTATCATACTGATTTGTACGATATGTTGTGTCAAACGTGATAGCATCTCCAAACATTTTATATTGGTATCTGCTCCTTCCATTGGTCCACATAAGTTCCTTAATCTTGCTCTTACTGTCAACAAGAACGCTATCCGCAAACATTGGATCATTTTTCTTAAGTTCAGATAGGAGCTCCACTATTTTCCTGATGTCATCTTCTGCAGTCTCTTGGTTCATCCTCTTGCACAAGTAGTTCAGCAATCTCTTGTTGAATGGTACGTTCTCTATTGATCCAAAAAAACTTGCGATGACGGAAAAAACCTTAGTTATACCAATGTTTTTGCTCGTCAGGTGCTTCACAATATCTTTGGTGTAGGTGTCGATTATCCTGTGTGACAGCCAATGTACCTTCTCGCTGCACGATGATGACAAATGGTGGTTGTGATCTGGTCTAAAGTCATGTATATACCGTCCATTGTCACGTGTGCGGAATAGCCTTATCAATGTTTGGCAATTGGATGCCACAGAACTTGTGTTTTCTTTTCTTGGCTTTCCCTGAAACATTAATTTTACCCAACCATTAGCCTAGCAAGATAATAAAAATAATAAACTGGATGCAATAATGTACCGGGTTTTCGATCTACCCACCACATAGCCACAAACGAAGTCTTGGACGGTCCTGCTCTTCTGTGCATTTCTCCTACATTGACCATATCGTATACCAAAGCCAATCTCCCAGGAATATAGGTTGTAAAACTCAATTGCCTCAGCGAGTGAGTCGAACTCTCTTCCAATCTCAGGTGCGACCACATGTCCAGACTTCCGGTCAACATAGCTGCGCATCGCTTTCTCAAGTGCAGATACTCTTCCCTGTTTTGGCTCTCGCTGGTCTGGTATTTTTTCCATGCTTGAACCTACGCACGAAGAATGAAAATGTTTATCAGTTTCAGCAGTAAAACCCCGTTACCTTTTCTTCGCATCGGAATTTATTAAAACCACGACGCTGGTCAGTTTCTGCTGATTGATTTGGCAACGGTTCACATCATAAACTGCTTGCAATTTTACAGCAAGATAAAAGATCATGAACTTTTTGTCGCAGCTGACAGTGGTCTTACATTTTCAGTTTTGGAAACGAACATAAGTCAGGCAGATTAGAATTTAAGACTACTGGCCAAAAAAACATAAAAGTCACGCATCCGCTGGGTGCGGCAACAAAAAATGATCGATGTTACAGCAGTATGTACATTGCGAAAACATGGAGCTACATTAAGTCCCGTTCGGAGTCATTAAAAGGTACATATCGATGTTTCTCGTATTATGTTTTCTTATCAATGTCTCCGCCTCATTGTTAGCTAAACTTTATGTACGCCATGAAATTGGAGTAGAGATAAAGCTCCATCCAGTCTTTTTAACTAGGGAAAACAAACATTGCAAAATTGAACGAGAACCTAGTGCATTTAAACAAATCGTTCCCCAAGCTTCAGTCCTCCGTATATACTAAAGAGGGCAGGTCAATTACCTTGTTTTCCACAGCACTTGTTCGCCATTAGGTTGGTGATGATCTCTCGTTGATGCTGTGTTTGGTTCGAGAACTTCAGGGATAGGAAAATCCGACTGACAAAAAAAAATTCGCCATTGATTTCTACGTCAATTTCGGAACCTGAACATCTCTGGAGTTGTTCTGCCTCGAAGAAGTTTCTACTCTCTTCCTCGAGTGAGGACATCGCCTCATCGACCTCCTGGCCTGGATCTGCAAATTCGTCTTTCCATTGGAGACCCCGATCGATGTGGAGAGGCGCTTCTCCTCTTTCCTGTTCTTCCTCTCCAAGATCCTCAAGCCCGTCCTCTTCCTGTTCTTCCTGGTGCAAACACGGGCTTGGATCTATGTTGGGGATGGAGGGGAAGCTGAGGAACGATGAACAGTCGCATTAGTGGATGACCCTAATCGGTTTGTTGTGAGGATAAGCTGAGGAACGATGAACAAGGGCGTTTGATTTTGAGCATACCTGAGCAGGAGCGTCGTGAGAGATTGGGGTGGCTGATGCGGAGCTTGCGGCGGGTGGTCCAACGACTGCTGGTCGATCGGCGGCGTGAGCAGATCTGCGACTGCGCTCAGGGGAAAAGGCTACCGGCGAGCTTTGAACAGGGGAAGTGTGGAGATTGCAAATTTGAACGAGAAAGAGGACCGAGAGAAAGCGACTCGTGGGTGGGGTATGTACACTGAACAACGCATATAATAGTACATCCCACATCCGTATCGCGCACCGTATTCCGGTTGTAAAATCTCGGAGGTGGGGCTGGGACAATAAATCCACGTCGCTAGTGGGATCGGCTAGTGCGAATCGTCGTGCGGAGGCTAGCGGCTGCGATTGGCGCTATGAACGCAACGCGCTGGTAATGCTCTTTACCGTGCACATTGACTTAACCACGTCAGGCTAGCCCTCTCCAAACAGTTCTTTCTCTTCCTCTCTGTCCAACAGAGAGCACAAACGGTGGCCCCTTCAATCCCACCTCCATCCCTCTCAGATCTGACGATTTTAGCCGTGGAATCGATCTCTAATCCCTCCTACTAGGTAAACTCCTCCGTTCCTCTTTCTTTTCCTCCGTAAATTTGTTACTATTTTTGAGATTTGTTCAAGATTGGGTGGAACACTTGATTTGCTTGGTTTGGATCTTTATTTGTTCAAGATTGGGTGTTGTCATTTAGGATGTGTAGTATTGTTCATTAGTTCACAATATATGATTCTTGTTAGTGAAACCCTAGATTGTTTAGTTTTTTTAGATATATATGAGATGCCTAGTTTTGTAGATAATTATGAGATGTTAAGTTTGTGTAGCTGTATAAAAGATGTTGAGTTTTTTAGATATATATGAGATGTTGAGATGAACACATATGACATAGGATATATATATATATATATGTGTGTGTGTGTATATATATATATATATATATATATATATATATATATATATATATATATGAGAGAATTTTTCAAATGAGTATTGTAAATCATTTATTCATTGTGTGAGAAGGAGATGTTGATATTATTGTAGATGAATACATATGAGATGTTTAGATAAACACATATGAGATGTTGAGTGTATGCCGATATTGAGATAAACTCATATATGTGTATTGTTTGGACTTTGTAAGGATGGTTTGGCTTCTCGACGATGCCTATGACACACGACACCGGGCCTACATGATGCGCGAGCAGGAGATGGTAATAACGAGTCCATCCAATTCAATTCAAATCCTGCCTCACTTGTTCCAAGACATCGGCACAGACAACGGATGTGCATTCCAAAACCAACATTATGCCTTCCCTCCAACTCAACAACGTCACTTAGGTCCATGCAATTCAAATCTTGCCTCACTTGTTTCAAGACATCCGCATAGCTAGGACTAATCTCAAACACCATGTCAAGCTCATCCGGGTCCGGCTCAACTTGCCTTTCAAAAGGCCTCTTTATCCGCATGATGAACATAAACACATGTTCTTCCCATCCCTAAAAAAATCAAAAACACACATATATCCAATAAGTACTTAACCCAATATTTGCACAAAATACATAAGCCCTAACATAGATATGAAACAATAACCCTAACCCCCACTTAACAATAACCACAACCCTAACCATAGCATAACCCTAACCCTAAACCCAACATAACAACACACATAACGCTAACCCTAGCATAGTTGGAAGCCTAACCCTAGCAATTTGGGAAATATGCATAACATGTTTCCACAAAAAATTCCAAATCCAAGCAACAACTAGGGTTTCCCCAAACTAGCAAGATATGAGCTAATGTGACAATTCCTTTGGATGAAAATGAGAGGATCGGAGGAGATTACCTTAAGGGAGGGGTTGGCTTCGAAATCAGCGGACAAATACTCTGGATTTGCAAGATTTGAGAGGTGGGGAGAGGGGGGAGAGGGAGAGAGAAGGGTGTCGGTGGGGTGGGTGCGTGTGGGGTGGGAATACATCAAAGTTGCGATTAGGCCATGTGCATAACCCTATCAGGAACACAAGAAGGCCACTCGAAGGAAGCACACCGTCGCTGAAACTCTCGTCGCCCTGACCCGGCAATGGCGTCGCGCATCCCCGCTCAAGCACGGCCCTCCGCCTCGTTAGAGAAAAGCTCCGCCACCATGTCATCCACATGATCCTGGACCCGACCAGTGAGGGCAGCACGGATCACCTCAGACATGGGACCAAGCACCGCCTTGAGATCGAAGTGCGGGTCAAGATGAATGAGGTGGCAGAAGATGTTGGAGGCCGCCTGCTCGAGTAGGTCACGAATCTTCTCCTCCACGAGCACGCGGGTCTTCTCCGCACCCACCTCAAGGCACTCCACGAGCCTAGAAAAGAAGCCCAGATACCCAACATCGTTCAGAACCAAGGGGCTCGAAATGCGCTCACCGCAGATGTCGCCTAAGTCCCGCCTGGCCCTCTTCTTGAGGGATTGGAACATTTGGGAGCGCATGTGTTGGAGGTCGCGAGCACGGTCCGCCTCGTCCGAAGTCTCCTTCGCCAGGGAAGCAACACCCTTCACTTGTTTATAAAGAAAAGCTAGTTCAGCCTCGGCAGCTTCCTGGGCGTCCATCGCGGCTTGCCGGCACCCTTCCTCTTGGTCTAACTTATTCTTGAGATCGTTGACCTTGCCTTTCAGGAGGTTAAGTCGCTGACAGAAATGGGACTCCTGGAGCTCCAGCTTCGCGCGATAATCCTGGAGGAGGGGACGCCAGGCCTCTGCCACCCTATTGTCAACCTCCTCCTGTATCCTCGCCTCGCGGGAGGCAAGGGACTCCTCGGCCAGCGACGTCTGGCGCTCCCTCACCTCTAGCCTCTCTTGTTCCAGGCTCTTCTCCAGCGCTTCCAACACCAACAAGTCGACAGGCGCCAGGGGGCTTGCGCCAGCAGGGAGAAGCTCGGCCAGTGGATCGACGAGTGTGGCCCTCCGCAGTTGGATCTGCCCTTCAAGGTTGGTGTTGAGGGCCTAGAGCTCCTTGAGGCGAACCTCGGAGGCCCTACGCCGACAATCGGCCTACTGAGCCTCGGCAAGGGCAAGTTCATGGGCCTCCACCGGTGCCGCAAGGGACCCTTCCACCTCCGTGCGGGCACGCTCGCGCTGTAGACGGCTTAAGTTCATGACAACCTCAAGCTAGCACCACCCTAATGCAAGGTGCTGGCGTTCCTTCTCCAAGCGGGCATCATTGTTGGCGAGCCCCACCCCTAGGCGTTGGATCGCGTTCGCCGCGGTATGGAGCAAACCCCATGGCGGGGCGCTCGGGTCTTCAGCAAGCTCAAGCGGCCAACCAAAACTTCCACCTTCTCCCAGGCGAATGGGGGAGGTGCGCGAGGGGCCTCTCGGCCCGAACCTATGCTCGGGGGCTGGGGGCTCACGTACAAGCGTCCCAGAAGAAGGAAGCATCCCTTGGGGCCCCACATCGCCAAGCAAGGGGGGTCCGGGAGGGCGATGCGGCGCGACCCTAGAAGGGACCGCGGTTAGGAGAAGTGGCGCCACTCGGGGGAGCCAGAGGCCGCGTGCGAAGAGGACCATAGGGGACTTGCACCGAGGGCCACCAAACGTCAGAACAGGCCCAGGCACGGGTACCTCGGAGAATGGAACCCCGTGGCGTACGAGAGAAGAGACCGCAAGAGGCTCAGCGGCCGCATGAGCAGACGATGCTGGCCTACCTCCCTCATCACCGGTGGGGAGCCTACGGAATGAAAGGCTCAGAAGAAAGGCATTGAAAAGAAGAACGAAAGAGGATACAATCACTTACTCGTCTATGGCGACCCACTTCCTCTTCACCGGAGCCCACAGCGCTGAGGAGCGGCCACCCCTGGGCGTCTTCCTTTGCCGGCCGATGCGGAGACCCGGGAACGTAGGGTTGGCCACCGATGGTTGATGATCAGCGGCAAGGACGGCGACTTCCACCGACGACGGAGTGCCGCCCCCGATCCCAGCTCGACCCGAGGCAAGAGCCAGGGGAATGGGCGGTGAGACACGGCCCACCTCGGCCGCGGGGAAGGCGACGTGACCCAAGATCTCACGGGCTGGAGCCCCTGGGAGCAAGGCATCCCGACGACGCGCCTCCCCCTAAGGAAGGAACCCCCACTCGTCGGAGTGCGGCATCTTCGCGACGAGGGCCTCTCGAGCCTTAAAGTTGTACAAGGGGAAGCCGTCGCGTGGGAGCTCGGCAGGTTCACCACCAGTCAGGCGGCGAAGAAGCTCGCGCAGGACGTCAGGGGAAAGAGGCGAGACCTGGATCCACATTGGGTCACGAGGACCCGCGAAGGCCCACATCGGGCGGGAGTGGCGTTGAAGAGGAGCAATTCGTTGGAAGTGAATTCCCGCACCACCATCGCCATCGTCACGCCCGCCTGCTTTAGCCTCGCCAGCCTGGCCAGGACTGGTGCAAGCCCAGGGGCGGCATGCTCCTCGCACATCCACCCGCGATTAGGCGTTGTGGGTGTCGGCGGGGGTTGGAATAGAGTTTTACCCTCAGCAGTTGTAGGACCAAAAGTATGTCTAGAGGGGGGGTTGATTAGACTACTTGACCAAATAAAAGTTTTGCCTATAACAAGTTTTAGGGTTGACAGTTTTTAGCATTTCATGGCAAGTCAAGTACACCCTACACATGCAAGTCTAAGAGTGTATAGCAGCAGAAAGTAACAATAAGCATGTATAGAAGGGATAGGGTAGGAAGATCAAACAAAGTTGTAGACACGATGCTTTTTCCCGTGGTTCCGATAGGTGGCGCTATTGTACATCCACGTTTATGGAGTTTTCAACCCACAGAGGGTAACGGTCGCGAGAGTCCACGGAGGGCTCCACCCAAAAGGATCCATGAAGTAGCAACCTTGACTATTCCATAACGGCTTCCGTTCACGAAGGACTAGCCTCACTATGGGTAGATCTTCATGAAGTAGGCGATCTCCTTGCCCTTACAAACTTCTTGGTTCACTCCACAACACGAAGTAGGAGGCTCACAAGTGACACCTAACCAATCTAGGAGGCACCACCCTCCAAAGGGTAATAGGCTCCATAATGACGATGAACTCCTTGCTCTTGTGCTTCAAGATGATAGACTCCTCAGTACCCAATCACTCTCTCACAGATTTGGTATGGTGGAAGAGATGGGATTGGTGGAAAGCTACTTGGGGAGGCTAGAAATCAAGATCCATATGATTGGAGTGGAAGATCTTGATCTCAACACAAGGGTAGGTGGTTCTCTCTCAGAAAATCTGATAGGATAGGTATGGAATAGTTCTGAGTGCTTATCTCTCGAGTAGGTGGTGGCGAAGGGGTATATATAGGCATCCTCAAAAATCCAACAGTTACACACAAAATGACCAACTCGGTGACACCGATGTGTTAATCTCGGTGGTATCGAAGTGACCAAAAGGTGGCAACTTTTGAATCTCGGTGAGACCAATATAGGAAACTCGGTTGCACCGATAAGGTGACCAACGGTCAAATTTCCAATCTCGGTGACGCCGATCCAACATTCTCGGTGGGACCAAAAATGTGAATTTGCGTAACAGAAAGTTGGCAACCTAAACTCGATGGCACCGGTATGGAATCGGTTGCACCGAAGTGGCTAGGGTTTGACAGAGTCTGTCTAGGTTCTGGAATCGGTGGCACCGGCATGGGAAAGTTGGTTGCACCGTTTTTGAGTGTTAGGTATAGAACAGACTTTGGTGGGAGAGTTTGTGGATGTTTTTGGCGACTATCACTTGTGCACGTTTGAGCATATTGTTCACCAACAAAACCTTACCCCCTTTTAATAGTATTGGCTTTCCTATGGACTCAAAGTGATTTCTCACAAATATAAAATGTAGAGTCCTCTTGCTTGAAGCTTGGTCAACCTATTTCCTTGATCTTGGGGTATGTCCA
The DNA here is from genome assembly GCA_022496015.1 of Hordeum marinum. Classification (NCBI taxonomy): domain Eukaryota; kingdom Viridiplantae; phylum Streptophyta; class Magnoliopsida; order Poales; family Poaceae; genus Hordeum; species Hordeum marinum. The sequence goes on along the minus strand of CM039674.1, from coordinate 258,354,532 downwards.
CAGTCTCCTTTTGCCAATCCTATCATTGATCATTTCCTGAAATATACTTGGTGGAAACATTAGTTCAATGACTTATATGTTGTTATTAATTACCAAAACCACCAAGGGAGCAAATGTGCTTTCAATCTCCCCCTTTTTGGTAATTGATGACAACATATAGATCAAAGCTTTGACATATGATTAAATCAATGAATATACTCGTCGCTTTGAGAGGTATGTGATAAGCAAGAGCTCCCCCTAAACTTGTGCATTATTTTGAATTTGCGTTTGAATGCAAATGCACAATCGATTAGGTATGTGGGGCACTTCTTCCATGTCACATACAACTTGGTGGTGTGCGAGAATAATTAGAATGAATAACAACGCACAACACAATCAACCAAAGGTGAATGATCATCTCATAAGCATTAAGATGATAGGAATTAGTAGCATCACACATAAAAACGTATGATCAACCAAATGTTTGACAAGCAACAAACACCAAAACACTCTCTCGCTCGAAGCCTAAAGATCTATATACAGTTCTCCCCCTTTGGCAACAAGTTACCAAAAAGTTCAAAGGTATACATCTAATCGTTCTTGGGCTGATCTCCTCCGGTTGTTGATGAAGGAGTCGAGATAACAGCGTCGACGAAGATCTCTGCAGATGTCGTGGATGGAGTTGGAGACAACTGGAGGAACTGGAGCAGATGAAGCAGGAGTTGTGCTGACAGTAGCAGCAGCTGATAAAGAGGGCCTCAAGTCTGGTGCAGGCACTGTGCCTGATCTAGTCTGAGTGGTGAACTGAGTGCCCGGCCTTAGAGGTGATTCATCCTCATCATCATCATCGTCATCATCCGAAGTAGAAGAGACCCGAGGGATGCACGGATTCAATTTCCTTCTGAAGCTCTGTGACTGTCTTAGTCAGCCTTTCCACCTTATCATTAAGGGTCTTGATCCTAGTTTCAGAGATACTGACAAGACTATTCTGGTTCTCCAGAATCCCCTTAATGTCCTTCTGTATGCCCTGAACTGATGATATCAACATATCCATTTGCTCATTTTTGGATCGAGGGGCTTGAGCATTAGTGGCTCTAACTGCCTCTGCTTCTGTCGGAGCTACAACTAAAGCGGGATGATCAGCATCCATCACCACAACATTGTCCTCGAGATCTGGCTGTAGGGGTAAATGTGGATGATCTAGAGCAAAGACGTGCTTCTCCAATTTTGAATTGATAAGCATCTGGATGTAGGGTGCATAACAGCAAGAGCGCTTCTGGTCAGCAGCAACCCTCTTGATTGTCTCAACAATCAAATCCATGACTCTGATCCTGGTGTGTCTGTCAAGGTGGATCAACATATTGATGGAGTGGCCTTAGATCATCTTGTCATCTCCTGACTTGGGCATCAAAGTATGCCTCAGAATGATGTTCATTGTGCGGAGGCCAGCCTGAAGAAAGTAGATAGATCCTAGCCTGTGAGACTTCACATTGGCAACAGGGATCTCCTTGTACATATTTGCCATAGCATTGTGGCTCGCCTTGGATTCTGAGTATACATCCAAGTCACCATCCTGTGCTTCAGGAACTCCTAAGATAGCAGCTCATTCTTCAACAGTTGATTCATACCTTGCACCTTCAGTCATCCATACAATTCTACCATCTCCATAGAAATGTGCAGTAGAGCAGAATTGCATGATCATCTCATCATTCCAAGTAGTAAATTCTCTGCCAACAAACTCATCCAAACCTATGCAGTGGAAATTGTCTTGGACACTTGGAAAGTAGTCCTCATTCTCCTTGATGAATTTCCAATCAACATATCGCTTATCACTAACAGCTGGACTCTTGTCAAAGAGCATAGTCTCATAGAAATCCTGTTGCTCCTTGGTATAAAATCTGTAGTCCACAACTGTCTTCTTCCTCTGGGCATAAGGATCTATAGCTTTCCAAGCTCTCAATCCCGAATCCTTCATCTTCTTCATATCCTCAGCTAGTGGGTAGCTGGCATTGTGTACTGGAAGATGTGATCTGAGCTTCATCAAAGTTGTCAAGTCATCGTCCTCTTCAGCTCTGGAAGCAGTCCCTTTGTTCTTCTCAGAAGCTGGAATCTGCCTAGATGTCCTCTTAGGCTTCTCAGCAACAGCCTTCTTGGATGTGCTAGACTTAGGCATAGCATCAACCATAAGCTTCTTTTGCTTTTTCTTGGAGGGGCCTTCTCAACATGCTCTTCCTCCTCTTCAGCGTCAGCATCAGCAGCTTCTTCAGGATCCTCATGCATGGAGGTTTTTCTGCCAATGACATGAATAACCCTCTTTCTAGCTTTCTTCTCTCCTGCCTTCTTAGGCATAGCTTTCTTGGGGACTTCAACTGAGATAGTTGCTCTGGCAGTCTCATGAGCCTTGAATGTTGAAGCAGGAGCATAGATCTTGCTGACAACCCTCCTGGAAGAAGTGGCTTCAGTAGCATACTTCTTAGCAGCTTTCTCTTGCTTCTTAGCAAGAATATTCTCAGGGATAAAGTCTGAATCCTCTTCATCTAAGTTCAGCTTCTTTCTGGTCCTTGTAGTAGCTTTGGGCAACCCATGGAAGCTAGGGGTGCCTGGATCTGAAAATGAACTAGGCTCTGGGCTTGTGCCTGAACTCATGTCTGCACCCTGCTCTGGCATGTTCTGACTGTCCTCTTCATCTGACATACTGACCCTGTGAATGGAATATAGATGAGAAGAAGTAGATGAGTCATCACAAAATTATCAGCTGGTTTTTGAAGTTTTGAACAACATATTTTCAAAGTTTTGCATTCTGTTAGAAACAAATCGGTAACACCGAAGCAAAAGTTTCGGTGACACTGAGACTGACTGTCCCTCTTAACAGAAACTTGGCACCCTTTTCGGTGAGATCGAAAAGGAGTGCGCGGTTTCACCGAGACAGTTCTCAGCACATAGAAACAAAAATCGGTGGTACCGGTTTTCTTGATTCGGTTCTACCGAGTTGCGTCGGGCGGAAGGCAAAACCCTAGAAATCAATGTTTCGCTAGCCTATGGGGATTTCTTGTGGATAGGAATAAGTGCAATGAGTGGCTTATAGATAAAATCAAGTCCAATGCGCAAGAATCAGAAGGGAGCACAAAGGAGGTCGAATCCGTACCCTAACTTGGTGCGGATCCGCTACGGCGGCGACGATGGAGCAGATTTCATCGACGGCGGCGATTCCTAGCGGCAGAGGAGCGCAGGAAGACAAGGGCGACGACCAGGGGTCTCGAGCCGGCAGCTTAGGGTTTTGAGGTGCGATGTTTGAAGATAGAATTTCAAAGCGTCGGGGTCCACAACATATATACCCTCCACTGTCGGTGATACCGATTTTATGTTTTTGGTTTCACCGAGTTCCACAACTGTCAGCTGTCAGGGAAACTCGATGTAACCGAGAATATGAAATCGATAATACCGAGATTGAAAACCAGATCAACCCTAGGCATTTGGTGAGACCGAGATTGTGGGGTTGGTTCCACCGAGATGCACTTGGGAGGTTTTAATGGTCAGCCCTTGTTGATACGGAACTTCGAGTGCTCCACACACAGAGGGATCAAAAAGCACTTGTTCAAATTTTGTGATGCAGCATGAATGGAATATGAGGTGAGAAAGCATAGATAGCTAAAGAGTGGTCCCAGGCATTCTTGTCCATCCAATTGGCAAAAGAGAAAATCAATAACCAAATAGCAACAATTGGATGTCCTCGAATGAGAAAATAAATGTAGACCAACATGCTCACACAATAAGATGTCAAAAGAAGTCATGACAAACATGCACAAACATACTAGCTTCTAACAAGCACTTGCGCGATGACAAAGTCATCTATATATGAGTATTTGACTTAGGAGCCAATAAGAGTACTTGATCATAGGTCATACTCATCGTTTAAGCACAAGTGGGGTTACCACTTTTAAATAAAGCATTTAATGTTGTCACATACTAAGAGATGTTTTGACTCAAGTCTTAGAGTAAATCTCCCCCTTATTGTGACATCCCCCCATAAGAGGCATAAACTAACCTTGGGTTTTGTCAATGAAGACTTCATGTTGGTGAGGTAGTTGTGGATGCTCAATGTTGATGAAGATCACCAAGAATTGAGAGCATCCTTGTTGTTTCCTTACTCCTCTCACCTATATGGATTAGTCCCAACACACAAGAGACAAATACAAGGACATCTATGGACATGGAGTACAAAGCATATGTTATGATGTCCATTGATTAGTTGATTACCTTGTCCCTTGCTTACCTTTTGAGGGTATGTGTGACTCCTTTAACTATTGCATTGAGTTGATGTTGAGTGCAAAAAGTCCTTGCCAATAATGAATGTGAGTGAATTTCATTGGCGAAGTCACCCCTCAAGAACTTACTAGTTCTTTTTCTTGGGGACCCACATCAAGTTGATGGGGATCCTTGGTGTTGAAGTAGCCTTTGTAGTAGTTGAGCTTGAAGTAGCCTTGGGAACCCACTCCACCAAAGCTAGGGGTTCATCTTCATATGAGTTAATGTCCTCTTGAAGCTTGTTCTTGCCCTTGAGCTTGTGGTCTTGTGGTGGAAGGTCATCTTGAGTGTTTGTCCCCTTGGGAAGAGTATTTTCATACTTCTCCTTTTGAGGAACAAACTTGGGCTTGGTATATTTACCTTCTTCCCATTCAACTCCATTAGCGTTGAAGTAGCTAACACCACGATTCTTCCGGTATCCTCCGTGCTTGCATACAATTTCCTCAAATTGCTTACATCCGGCAAGACTCTTGAAGATACATTTTTCTATAATTCCTTTCAATAAAGCATTTTATTGCTCAAGTATAACTTGGCTAAGAGAATCATCATTATTGGAATCAATAGAACTACTAGAAGCAACATCATTGGGTTTAGCATTTTTATTGTTGCTACTAGATGAAGAACCTTTTTTGCCTTTGTTACTAGATTGCTTAGTTTTAACTTGAGGCATGAAAGTAGACAAGAGTAGTCGTTTGGCTAGATAAGATGAAGTCTTCTTTCAGAGATCGTCATTGGTAGCTTTGAGAAACTCATGCTCTTGCTCCAAGTTGAGCTTCTCGAAGCGTAGCTTCTCATGAATTTTCGCAAGCTCTCTATGATCTTCGAGAGTGGATTCATGAGCTAACTTAAGAGTGTTTAGTTCTTTATTTAGTTGTTCTATTTTAATCTTATCATCATCAAATGACTCATCTTGACTAGCATGAGAATTATCAAGTTCATTTTGATCAACATCACTAGTTTTTATCACAAAGCAACTTATCATCACAAAGCAAATCATCTTCATCACTATCAAAATCAAGATACTCGGGGTGTGATACCTTGGGGCCTTTAGCCATGAAGCAACTTCCACTCCCTTCGTTTTGTGAATCAAATAGATCGCAGGAGTTGGTAGTCACTAGAGCAATTCCGGCAACACCATCATCTTGACTATAGTCGGAGTCGGAGTGATAGCTTCTGTCAGAGTTGTTGTTGGAGTTGGAGCCGGAAACCCATTCACCAACATGAGCTTGATGTTTTCTTCTTATGTAGCTCTTGGTGTACTTGTCCTTCTTCTCTGAATCTCTATTTCTCCTTGAGTCTCTTCATTCATAACGATCATCTCTACTCCTTCTCTCTCTTTGTGGTGATTCATTCCTTGAGCTTCGTCTTTGAGGTGACTCTTCTCTTCTTTTGTAGGGAGACGTGCACTCATTTGAGTAGTGTCTGGGCTTCCCACAATTGTAGAAACTGCGGTCACGACTTGATGAACGCTTCTCTTCATCTCTTGAGTTGGAGTTTCTTTCTTTGTCTCTATTCTTGTAGAACTTGTTGAATTCTTGACCATGAGACTTATCTCTTCATTGGTGACAAGGTTGTTGCTTGAAGTTGCGAGAGCATCACTTGTGGCTTTGTAAGCACCGCTGGACTTATGATGAAGTTCTTCCTTATCTTTGAGTGTCATCTCATGAGCAACAATCCTTTCAATGACTTCCGTAGGCTTGAGATCTTTGTAGTTTGGCATCATTTGGATCAATGTGCACACAGTGTCATATCTCTCATCCAAAGCTCTAAGTATCTTCTTGATGATGAATTTGTTGGTCATTTCTTTGCTTCCTAAGCTGGCAATCTCATTTGTGATGAGAGCTATCCTAGAGTACATCTTTGCGACTCCTTCACCATCCTTCATCTTGAACTTGTCAAGCTGACCTTGAAGAACATCTAACTTGGATTCTCTCACGGACTCGGTTCCTTTGTGCATATCAACCAAAGTATCCCAAATCTCTTTTGCATTCTCAAGACGGATGATTTTGTTGAATTATTTAGGGCATAAGCAGTTGAAGAGAATGTCGCATGCTTGAGCATTGAGTTGCAACATCTTCAACTCATCCACGGTCGCTTCACGATCCGGTTCCCGTCCATCCGCAAAGAACTCACCTTGCAAGCCAACACGAACAACAGCCCAAACGGCGGGGTTATGACCAAGAATATGCATTTTCATTTTGTGCTTCCAACTAGCAAAATTAGTGCCATCAAAGTACGGACCTCTACGGTGATAACTTCCCTCACTAGATGCCATACTCTCCTAGGTTGTGAGACCTAAGCAATGGAGACCAAAGCTCTGATACCAGTTGTAGGACCGAAAGTATGTCTAGAGGGGGTGATTAGACTACTTGACCAAATAAAAGTTTTGCCTATACCAAGTTTTAGGGTTGGCGGTTTTTAGCATTTCATGGCAAGTCAAGTACACCCTACACATGCAAGTCTAAGAGTGTATAGCAGCGGAAAGTAACAACAAGCATGTATAGAAGGGATAGGGTAGGAAGATCAAACGCAGTTGTAGACACGATGATTTTTCTCGTGGTTCCGATAGGTGGCGCTATCGTACATCCATGTTTATGGAGTCTTCAACCCACGAAGGGTAACGGTCGCGAGAGTCCACGGAGGGCTCCACCCAAAAGGGTCCACGTAGTAGCAACCTTGACTATTCCATAACGGCTTTCGTCCATGAAGGACTAGCCTCACTATGGGTAGATCTTCACGAAGTAGGCGATCTCCTTGCCCTTACAAACTTCTTGGTTCACTCCACAACACGAAGTAGGAGGCTCCCAAGTGACACCTAACCAATCTAGGAGGCACCACCCTCCAAAAGGTAATAGGCTCGGTAATGACGATGAACTCCTTGCTCTTGTGCTTCAAGATGATAGACTCCTCAGCACCCAATCACTCTCTCACAGATTTGGCATGGTGAAAAAGATGGGATTGGTGGAAAGATACTTGGGGAGGCTAGAAATCAAGATCCATATGATTGGATTGGAAGATCTTGATCTCAACCCAAGGGTAGGTGGTTCTCTCTCAGAAAATCTGATAGGATAGGTATGGAATAGTTCTGAGTGCTTCCCTCTCGAGTAGGTGGTGGTGAAGGGGTATATATAGTCATCCCCAAAAATCCAACTGTTACACATGAAATGACCAACTCGGTGACACCGATGTGTTAATCTCGATGGTACCAAAGTGACCAAAAGGCGGCAACTTTTGAATCTCGGTGAGACCAATATAGGAAACTCGGTTGCACCGATAAGGTGACCAACGGTCAGATTTCCAATCTCGGTGACGCCGATCCAACATTCTCGGTGGCGCCGATCCAACATTCTCGGTGGGATCGAAAATGTGAATTTGCGTAACAGAAAGTTGGCAACCTAAACTCAGTGGCACCAGTATGGAATCAGTTGCACCGAAGTGGCTAGGGTTTGGCAGAGTCTGTCTAGGTTGTGGAATCGGTGGCACTGGCATGGGAAAGTTGGTTGCACCGATTTTGAGTGTTAGGTATAGAACAGACTTTGGTGGGAGAGTTTGTGGATGTTTTTGGCGACTATCACTTGTGCACGTTTGAGCATATTGTTCACCAAAAAAACCTTACCCCCTTTTACTAGTATTGGCTTTCCTATGGACTCAAAGTGATTTCTCACAAATATAAAATGTAGATTCCTCTTGCTTGAATCTTGACCAACCTATTTCCTTGCATCTTGGGGTATGTCCATGGTCTCCTTTTGCCAATCCTATCATTGAACATTTCCTGAAATATACTTGGTGGAAACATTAGTTTAATGACTTATATGTTGTTATTAATTACCAAAACCACAAAGGGAGCAAATGTGCTTTCAGGAGTCTCAACATACACCCGCTGCCGCCAAAACCCTGCTGCTTCCGGGGAGAGTTTGGCGTCAAGAGCCCCACATGCCGATTCATCCACCATCCTCAAGGACACGCACCCGGAACATTGTTCCTTAGAAGCCAACTCAAGGGATAAGAAGTGGCATGACAAGGCCATGGAAGGGGAAAGACCAACAAAGGCTTCGTATAGGAACACGAAGGCCGAGAGGACAACGAGAGAGCCAGGGTCAAGGTGAAGCACACAGATCTGGTAATGCGAAAGCACAGTAGTGAGGAAGCTCGAAAATGGTTGTAGTACGCTGGAGAGGAGAGCATGAATATGAAGGGGAACGACGAAGGCCATCATCTCGCCCTGGGGCCGCAAACCTGGCCAGATCGTGGTTGGCCCACATTCATTGGAGCCGGCCGCGACTACTAGTTGGACCTTCTCCAGTCCCTCAAGGTTCACCACTGACGACCGGCCCAGTGCGGTTAGGGGCATCGTTGCGGCGGACGGACCCCCCCAAGCTTTCTCCTTTCACCCCCTCCGAAAACGCGGCGAGGAGGACGGAGGGAGGAAAATGACGCGGCGCACGGGGACTCAGCAGAAGGGTTGGAGTCATGCAAGAAGGGAGAACAGACGGCGGAATCGACAGGAGGCAAAGGCGGCTCTAAGGCAAGAGTCGGGTGACTCAGCAAACCTCGCTATGGTCAGTCCGGTGCAGAGAAGAAGGGGTGACGAATCTTCGGCCTACCACATATAAAGCCTAGCCCGCAGGCGGTTGGGGCCCGTGGCGCTTCGAACCGTCCTCCAGGCTTCGTCTGTAAGCCAGCTCGGGCATGCCTTGGGCCTGGGGGCCACTGTCGGCGTTCTAGGAATGGGGATACCCAGACCTGCCTGCCTATGGCCCATGGCACGGCCCACTTCATCCACCAAATGGGACCAGGCGAGGCCCCACTCAAGACAAGGCCCTCACGAGGGCCCTAGCCCCGCGAGGAAGAAAAGTGACAAGACCCAAGAAGGATGGGCCTCCTCAGGACCCCTTCGGAGCGACGGAGATCTCTATGCAAGGTCCGGCCTCAGGAGTCAATGATGATGTAAGGAAGGACAGGCGAGCCCCAGTGCGCCAGGTGGTGTAGTTTCCTCTTTGGTGCAAAGGAAGCAGGGACAGGCGCGGGTTCCCAGAGCACCCCCAAAGTTTTCCATTTCGGTGCAAGAAGACCACAACCACCTGCCCTGCAGGGCAGATGCCATCGCTGAGCCCGTCCCTGCTCTGTCGACAGCCACTTTGCAGGTGAATACCGCCTTTGGGCAGGGCGAGCACCAACACTTGTCCCCCTTCAAAATTGGCTGTTGTGGGATCCCTTCCCGCCATTGTGATAAGGGAAGAGGACCCGGGCCATCGCTATATATAGAGCATAGGTTGCACCATAGAGAGGGACCCGGAAGCCCCCGACCGACCGACCCTACACTTAGTCACTCCATACACCACCACGAGACAGCTAGCCAAGAACGCATCTTGAGCACCCTCACAAGGCTCAAGCGCATTGTACTAGTTCATCCACCCAAACCTCCACGAGAGGCAACCCACCAAAGCAGGAGTAGGGTATTACGCTTCACAGCGGCCCGAACCTGGGTAAACTGTCGTGTCCATCTTGTTCCTCTCCATCATGCGAGTTCGTCGTTGTGTTCATCGAGTAGCGAGCTAGGTCAGGTGAGGCTACAGGAGATCTTCGCACACGCCCCTATGTTCGAATCTTAAGGGTTTAGCGGAGCCCGAAATCCGACAGCAAGTCTTCTTTCCTTTTCTTCAGCTTCTTCTTCTTCTTCTAGTCTTCTTCTTTTTCTTCTTCTTCTTCCTCTTATTCTTCTAGTCTCCTTATTCTAGTACTTATTCTTATTCTTTCAGTCTTCTTCTTCTTCTTCTAACTTTCTTAATTACTTCCATTTTTGCAATTTTGATTCACTTTATGGAAGGTGGGATTGATGGACTGCTAGTGTTCGTTTCTTTTCATTTGTATTGACGAACAATGTGAAACTTATGTATGTATATATGGATGAACGATGCGAAACTATGTATTGTGCTAGGCTATGTGTTCTCTAGCTGGTTAAAAAATTTCACGATGAAACGCTGTGAATATGTGTGCCGTGAAATATATGTGCTAAAGATGTCTGAAACTATATATATATATATATGTGTGTGTGTGTGTGATGTGAAAATGGAGAGAAATAAAGAAAACAAACAAAAAGGGGCAATACAGGCTCTTTGCCATATGTCAGCAGATGGGCAAGCTCTTTGCCATCTTCCAGCAGATGACAAAGATGCCACGTGGCAGCAGTCTGTGCAACCTGGGAGCACTAGGTCTGGCCCATTTGGTCACTTTGCCATCTGTTGGCAGATGGCAAAGGTTTGGGGCAGGCAGATGGCAAAGGAATGGGGGCCAGGCAGCTGGCAAAGGGCTTGGTGCAGGCAGATGACAATGGTCTTGGGCAAACAGATGGCAAAGGGCTTAGGACGGCAAAGTATGCCGTTAGCCACCTAACATGGCTAACAACCATACGTTGCCATCAACGTCCTTTGTCGTCAGCCAGCTAATGGCAAAGATTCTTTGCCATCCGCTGTGTCTTGGCAGATGGCAAAGAGCTGCATTGCTGGCGCTAGTAGTGCTGAAACATTCGCTATCTGCCGGCTGATGACAAATACCTTTGCCATCGGTGGAATGGTTCTTTGCCATCTGCCATGGCTGATGGCAAAGAAGCTGATTCCGGCAGTGTAGGTTGCGAGCGGGTCGATGCATTGTGCAGAGGGGGTAGTGAAAGCACATATGCTCCCTGGGTGGTTTTGATAATTCATGACAACATACATTGTATCTTGGACTAATAGTTTTACCTAGTTTATTTCAGATGAAGTCCATAGAGAAGATTCAACATGGAATGTGTGGAGAATTCCCAAGTAGAGAAGAAGAAGGAATGGGATAAGATTGGCAAGAGCTCAATCTACAAGACTCTATATTTCACATTTTGTGAGAAATCACTCTTGAGTCCATAGGATGAGGTAAATATTATGATTTGGTTGCTCAAGTGCTTAGAGATAAGCCACCAAAAATACTCATCCATTCTCCCACAAATATTCTGTCCAAACTCTAAAAGTCCAAAATTCGGTGCCACCAACTTTTTCCATTCGACCCTACCGAGTTTTGCCCTAAACACATCCCATGCCAAACCCTAGCTTCTCAGTGACACCAACTTTCCATTTTGTGCAACCATAATTAGTGACCAACTTTCTGGATAGCCATTTTCAAGAATAGGAATTTCCAAGTTATGGAAATCGGTCTCACCGAGATTTGGAAAATGGCTAGGTCAGGCATATCGGTCCCACCAAGGTTTATATATCGGTCTGAGTGAAACGCCAAAAGTTGCCACATTTTGCACTATTCGGGGCAATCGAGATTTTGGATCGGTTTCATCGAGTTGGGCAATAATGTTGTAACGGTTGGATTTTTGGAGTGCCTATGTATACACCTCCACCTCCTCTCACTCGTAGAGGAAGCACTCAGAACACACCAACACTTGTCTTATCCATTTTACCGAGAGAGAGCCACCTACTCATGTGTTGATATCAAGATATTCCATTCCAACCTTATGAATCTTGATTTCTACCCTCCCCAAGTTGCTTTCCTCCCAATCATCCTCTTCTACCAAGCCAAATCTTTGTGAGAGTGATTGAGTGTTGAGGAGACTATCTTTTGAATCACAAGAGCAAGGAGTTCATCATACTACCACATCTATTATCTTTTGTAGAGTGGTGTATCCTAGATTGGTTATGTGTCGCTTCAAAGCCTCCTTCTTCGTGTGTGGAGTTGAACCAAAAAGTTTGTACGGGCAAGGATATCGCCTACTTCGTGAAGATCTACCCATAGTGAGGCTAGTCCTTCGTGGACGGAAGCCGTGATGGAATACACAAGGTTGCTACTTTGTGGACCCTTATGGGTGGAGCCCTCTATGGACTCTTGCGACCGCTACCCTCCGTGGGTTGAAGTCTCCATCAGCGTGGGCGCACGATAACACCATCTGTCAGAACCACGGGAACTTCGTGTCTTCAATTGTGTTGGATCTTCCTATCTCTGCTCCTTCTTACATGTGCTTGTCTTTACTTTCCACTACTTTACTCATTGACTAGCATGTGTAGGGTGCAATAGACTTGTTAGATTTGCTAAAATCTGCCAACCAATAAAATTGGGAAAAGGTTAGGTTTTTATTTTGCCAAGTAGTCTATTCACCCCCCCTCTAGACGACTCTTCTAGTGATCCCCCAATTGGTATCATAGCTTTGGTCTTCATAGACTTTGTTTTATCACCATTCGAGGAAGATGGATGTGTCTAGTTTGGGGAGTCTTAGTTGTAGAGTGACTATTCTCGATGGGCAGTACTATAGTCAATGGAAATATGAGATGCTTGAGCTATTTAATAAATTCCATTTGACCAAGTATGTTAAGAGCCCTTATGTGCTCCCATTGATCCCTTACATCCTTCACAAGAGGAAGAAATTGATATGCTTCGTAATCTTAGAATTGTTAATCTTATCATCACATGATTGCCAAGAATTGTGTTTAATCAAGTGAGAAACTTTGAGTGTGGTCATACTTTGTGGAATGATTTAGAGAAAAGATATCCAAATTACTCTTTGAAAAATCTTGATGTCATTCTCCATAAAACTATTGCCTTTCACAAAATGAAGCCTAGTGACCCAAACTTTGATGAATACTTGTTTGAGCTTCGTGACCTCATGCCTTCTAAAGGATATGTAGTATTTCTGCCAAGTAATGCCTTTAGGATGATCCATAAGATGAGTACAAACAATGCTGAATCTGAAACAGAAACTTTGTTCCTAGTGCACGAATTTTCATTTTTTACAGAAACATGATATTGAGCTGAAATTTTAACACGGTATTGCTATACAAATTCTTTACGTTGTCCTAATTGTTCAGAATTTTAAGAGTTCCAGAAGTATGGGTAGAGTACATATTACTACAGACTGTCCTGTCTAAAACAGATTATGTTTTCGTTGCATTGTGTGCTTGTTTTGATGAATCTATGGCTTGTATTGGGGGGTATAAGTCATGGTAAAGTTAGAATACAGTAGTTATAATGCAATAATAAAATATGAATAGGTTTACAACAATACCTAAAGTGGTAATTTGCTTTGTTATACTAACGGATCTCACGAGAATTTTGTCAAGTTTTGTGTGATTGAAGTTTTCAAGTTTTGGTTGAGATCGCAATGGATGAAGGAATAAGGAGTTAGAAGAGTCAAATCTTGGGAATTCTACAGCACTCCGAGTTAATATCCAAAGAGTAACAAGCAACTAATCTTGGGGATGCCTCGAGTGGCATCCCATCTTTCTTTCAACAACCATCAGCATACTACTTGGAACTATATTTTTATTTGTCACATATCATGAGTGTTGCTTGGAGCGTCCTGTATCTTTGCTTTCTTTGATTTTACCCTTGCTGCACACACCTGCTTGAGAGAGCCAAAATTATGTTATGATTTGTTAGAATTGCTCTTTATGTTTCACTTAAATTTATTTGAGCAAAGGAATTGTTCTAGTGCTTCACTTATATCTTTTTGAGCACGACATGCTTTTACATGTTTGAAGAAATGCTCTCATGCTCCACTTATATTAATTTGAGAGTTTTAAATTTTTAATAAATCCTCTCATGCCTCACTTATACTATTTTGATAGATGAAACTCGTATGCTCATGTTCTTCACTTATATCCACGTGAGCTTATCAAAAGCAATCGCAACATATGAAACTAGTCGCAAAGTGATAAATATTCAAGAGGGATATAATAAAAACTTTCATGAAGATCATTGGAAAAATTAAACTTGATTCTTTGTAATAGTTTTGAGACATGACAATAGTGATATGTGAGTTATGTTAGTGAGTAATTATGCTTAGTAAGAATGTTGGTGTTATGGTTTGTGATTCCCTATGCAAGCACAAAAGTCAATAGTTGTGTTACGAAATTACATCCTACTTATGGTGCATTATTCATTGTTAGTTATGCTTATTGCTCTCTTATGTGATTTTTTGTTTCTTGGTTGGATGCTTCTCAATCTATTTCTAGCCTTCACTTGTACTAAGTAGAAATACAATTTGTGCATTCAGAATCCTTAAACCCAGTTTTGCCATATGAGTCCACCATACCTACTTATATACGGTATTTCCATGTCGTTCCAAGAAAATTTGTATGTGCCATATCTAAATTTTCAAAATATTTTTTCCTTTTTGTGTGTTCGTATCGCTCATGAAACGGTAGGGGGTGACCGATATTTTTCCATGCTAGATGTGTTATTCTCAAGATGAGTGTTTATTCACTTGTCATTGCACAAGAGTATGGCGGTAATAGGGATGCTTAGTCCCAAAATGAAAAGAAAGAAACAATTTTATTTATGTTGTCAAATAATAAATTCCTTGGAAAGTGTTGGTATGGAAGGCAATCGTGGATTCGGCTAGCCATGAAAAGTGAAAGTATGGTTGAAAAGGAATACACTTTATTTTTTGCTTGGGAATCGCTTATGATGTATCTAGCATGGAAGAATATTGAAATCTCTTAGTCATTTTTGTTGACAGGAAAGACATCCCACCCAAAATGTTTTTCTTTATCAATTTAAACACTTGAGATCTATCACCTCTACAAATCCCTACTTCCCTCCGCGAAGGGCCTATCTATTTACTTTATGCAATTTTTATTTTCAATTCGAGTCTCCATCTTCTCTTATAAAGCACCAACTAGGAGGCACTATGATCGTACTTGAGCATTAGGTGTAGCTAATATTTTAGTGTGTATTGTGAATGGATCGATGATTGAGCATGATGGGCTAGGGATAACTTGCTTTAGTGTTGATATTTTGAAAGACATGGTTGTTTGTTGATATGCTTGAGTATTAAAGTTTTCATGTCAAAACCAGACTATTGCTTTGAACCATCTAAAAAGTTTAAACGTCCATTCTACAAATAAAAGAATATGTGATGAACATGTTAGGCAGCATTCCACATCATTTTTTTTGTTTTTATCATTTACCTACTCGAGGACGAGTAGGAATTAAGCTTGGGGATGCTGATACGTCTCCAACGTATCTATAATTTTTGCTTGTTCCGTGTTGTTATATTATTAATCTTGGATGTTTTACAATCATTTTATAGATTTTTTCGGACTGGCCTATTGACATAGTGCCAAAGTGCCAGTTGCTGTTTTTGCTTGTTTTTTACTTCGTAGAAAATCAATATCGAACAGAGCCCAAATGTCCTAGAATTGTTGGAGAATTTTTGTGGACCAGAAGAACCAAGATCGGCCAAACAACTACCAGGGAGGGGGGCCCGGGGGGCCACCACCCACCAGGGCATGCCAGAGGCCCCTAGTGCGTGCTAGTGGGTGGTGGCCACCTCGGGCACCCCCTCCACCGACTATCAAGCCTATAAATTCCCAAATATCCAGTAAACCCTAGGAGAGTCGACGAAACACAATTCCAGCCACCACAAATTCCAGAACCTCGAGATCCAATCTAACACCATCACGGAGGGGTTCATCTACATCATAGGTGCCTCTCCGATGATGCGTGAGTAGTCCACCATAGACCTACGGGTCCATAGGTAGTATCTAGATGGCCTCCTCTCTCTCTTGATTCTCAATACAATGGTCTCTTGGAGATCTATTTGATGTAATGACTTTTGTCGTGTGTTTGTTGGGATCCGATGAATTTTGAGTTCATGAACAATTTCTGTCCATGAATATGATTTGAGTCTTCTTTGATCTCTTGCATGATGACTTATAGCCTCGTATTTCTTCTTCGAATCTTTGGATTAGTTAGGCCAACTAGATCGATTTTTCTTGCCATGGGAAGAGGTGCTTTATGATGGGTTTGATCTTGCAATGTTCTTTCCCGGTGACAGAAGGGGCAACAAGGCACGCATGTATCATTGCCATTAAGGATAACAAGATGGGGTCTATTCATACATGAATAGATCCTGTCTACATCATGTCACCATTTTTATTGCATTACTCCGTTTCTCCATGAACTTAATACACTACATGCATGCTCGATAGCGGTTGATGTGTGGAGTAATAGAAGTAGATGCAAAATTGTTTTGGTTTGCTTATCTTGGACGTGATGCCTATATAATGATCATTGTCTCGATATCGTCATGATTATTTGATCTTCTATCAATTGCCCAACAGTAATTTGTTCACCCACCATGAGCTATACTCATGAGAGAAGCCACTAGTGAAACCTACACCCCCCGGGTCTACTTTTTCAACATATTGCTTTCTGATCTACTATTTTGCCTTTTTGTTTTCAGATCTATTAATCCAAAAAAACTAATAATACCTTGTTGCACTATTTTATTACTTATTTTATTTTGTGTTCTTGCGAGATCTATTTGCCAAAACTATCATCACCTAATCTATCTTTCTATCGTAGAGAGCTTGACAACCTCTCTTTCGCGTCGGGTTGCATGTATTTGTTATTTGTGTGCACGTGTTCTTTACGTGGGTGCATGATCTTCCTCTACGAATTGATACCTTGGTTTCATAGCCGAGGGAAATATTTACCGTCGTTGTGCTGCATCATCCCTTCCTCTTCGGGGAAATACGGACGTAGTCTCAAGCCACGTCATCCGGCGTAAGAGGCAAAGCAGCAAGTTCACCCCTATGGTTATCGTCGGCTCACTCTATTTGTCATCATAATCGGCACACTCCCCAGAATCTCTGTTGGAAATATGCCCTAGAGGCAATAATAAATTAGTTATTATCATATTTCCTTGTTCGTGATAATCGTTTATTATCCATGCTATAATTGTATTGATTGGAAACTAAATACATGTGTGGGTATATAAACAACACCGTGTCCCTTGTATGCCTCTAGTAGACTAGCTCGTTGATCAAAGATGGTCAAGGTTTCCTGGCCATGGACATGAGATGTCATTTGATAACGGGATCACGTCATTAGGAGAATGATGTGATGGACAAGACCCAAACTATAAACGTAGCATATGATTGTGTCAGTTTATTGCTATTGTTTTGTGCATGTCAAGTATCTGTTCCTATGACCATGAGATCATGCAACTCACTAACACCAGAGGAGTACCTTGTGTGTATCAAACGTCGCAACATAACTAGGTGACTATAAAGGTTCTCTACAGCTATCTTCGAGGGTGTCTATTGGGTTGGTATGGATCAAGATTGGGATTTGTTACTCCGTGTGACGGAGAGGTATCTCAAGGCCCACTCGGTAATACAACATCACTATAAGCCTTGCAAGCAATGTGACTAAAGAGTTATCCACATTATCTTGTATTATGGAACGAGTAAATAGACTTGCCGGTCACGAGATTGAAATAGGTATAGAGATACCGACGATCGAATCTCGGGCAAGTAACATACTGAAGAACAAAGGGAACAACATACGTGATTATCTGAATCCTTGACATAGAGGTTAGACCGATAAAGATCTTCATAGAATATGTAGGAACCAATATGGGCATCTAGGTCCCGCTATTGGTTATTGACCATAGAGGTGTCTCGGTCATGTCTACATAGTTCTCGAACCCGCAGGGTCTGCACACTTAAGGTTCGGTGACGTTTCGGTAGTATAGAGTTATGTACGGTGGTGACCAAAGGTTGTTCGGAGTCCCGGATGAGATCCTGGACGTCACGAGGAGCTCCAGAATGGTCCGGAGGTAAAGATTGATATATAGGAAGTCCTATTTTGATCGCCGAAAAAGTTTCGGGCTCATCGGTAGTGTATCGGGAGTGCCGAGAGGGTATCGGGGGACCATCGGGAGGGGTGTCTCGACCCAAGAGGCTACAAGTGCTGTGGGAGGAGGTAAACCAGCCCCTGGTGGGTTGGGCGAAGCCTCCTCTAAGGGCCCATGCGGCTAGGAAAGAGTGGGAAAGGAAAAACCCGAAAGAATGGAAGGAAAATCCTAATTAGGAAGGAATCCTAATAGGATCCCACCTCCCTTGTGGGAGGTGGATTCCCTCCCTTGTTTGGTTCAACCGAACCTACTTGGAGTAGGGGCCAAGGCTGCCTCCTCTCCCCTTCCTCCTATATATATTGAGGGATTTTGAGGGCATTCCCTAACCCTAATTGCCACGTGCTGCCCTCTTCTTCCTCTAGATCTGTTTCTCCTCTAGATTGATTCCGTAGTGCTTGGCGAAGCCCTACGGGATCAACTCCACCACCGCTACCGCCGCGCTGTCGAAGAACTCATCTACCTCTCCGCTCCCTCTTGCTAGATCAAGAAGGCGGAGATCGTCATCGAGTTGTACGTGTGCTGAACGCGGAGGTGACGTCCGTTCGGCACTAGATCGGAAGGAGCATGATGGGATCGAGGACGGCTCGTGATGAGAGCGCGGGACGGATAGTGATTGGATCGTGAAGACATTTGACTACATCAACCGTGTTTCTTAACACTTCCGCTTAGTGATCTACAAGGGTATGTAGATTCACTCTCCCTCTCGTAGATGCTCATCACCATGGATAGATCTTGCGTGTGCGTAGGATTTTTTTTGTTTCCCATGCAACATTCCCCAACAGTGGCATCTGAGCTAGGTCTATGTGTAGATGAGGTCTCGAGGAGAACACAAAGGAGTTTGTGGGCGTTGATGCTTAGATTGCTTCCTCCCTTGGTCGTGTTTTGGTTCAGTGGTATTGTGGGATGAAGCAGCCCGGACCAACCTTACTCATACGCTTATGAGAGACTGGTTCCATCGACTGACGTGTAACTTCGTTGCACAAAGATGGCTGGCGGGTGCCTGTTTCTCCTACTTTAGTTGGATTGGATTCGACAAAGGCGGTCCTTGAGAAG
The DNA here is from genome assembly GCA_022496015.1 of Hordeum marinum. NCBI lineage: Eukaryota > Viridiplantae > Streptophyta > Magnoliopsida > Poales > Poaceae > Hordeum > Hordeum marinum. The sequence continues at coordinate 258,335,520 of CM039674.1, read as the reverse complement.
GTTGAAAAGCAATTTATGTATCACTGTTGTGGGTTTTGCGTAGGTAAGAATTGTTCTTGCTAGATACCAGTAGAAGCCACGTAAAACTTGCAACAACAATTAGAGGACGTCTAACTTGTTTTTGCAGGGTATGTTGTGATGTGATATGGCCAATTACATGATGATATATATGTGATGTATGAGATGATCATGTATTGTATAGAATATCCTGACTTGCATGTCGATGAGTACAACAACCTACAAGAGCCATAGGGTTGTCTTTAATTATTGTATGACCTGCGTTTCAATCATTAAGCGCTATGTAATGCTCTACTTTATCGCTAAGAGGTAGCAATAGTAGTAGAAGCATGGTGGGCGTGACAACCCCGATGGTGACACGTTGATGGAGATCAAGATGATGGAGATCATGGTGTCATGCCGGTGACGATGGAGATCATGCCGGTGCTTTAAGGATGGAGATCGAAAGCACAAATTCATGGCCATATCATGTCACTTATGATTTGCATGTGATGTTAATCCTTTTATGCACCTGCTTTTGCTTAAGACGATAGTAGCATTATATGGTGATCCCTCACTAAAAATTTCAAGATCAATTATGTTCTCCCCGAGTGTGCACTGTTGCAAAAGTTCGTCATGTCGAGACACCACGTGATGATCGGGTGTGATAGACTCTACGTTCACATACAACGGGTGCAAGCCAGTGTTGCACATGCAGAACACTCGGGTTAAACTTGACGAGCCTAGCATGTACAGACATGGCCTCGGAACACAAGAGACCGAAAGATCGAACATGAGTCATATAGTACATATGATCAACATGATGATGTTCACCATTGAAACCACCTCAACTCACGTGATAATCGGACTTGAGTTGGTGAATTTGGATCATGTATCACTCGAATGACCGGAGGGATGTCAATTTGAGTGGGAGTTCTTAGGTAATATGATTAATTGAACTCATTATCATGAACATAGTCAAAGTGTCTTTGCAAATTATGTTGTAGATTACTAGCTCACGTTGTAGCTCCCTTGATTTTTTATATGTTCCTAGAGAAATAGAGTTAAAAGATTATGGTAGCAATATTGCGGACTGGGTGCGTGATCTAAGGATTGTCCTCATTGCTGCACAGAAAGCTTATGTCCTTAATGCACCGCTCGGTGCGCCACCCCCTCTAGCGTCGTCTGTAGATGTTGTGAACATCTGACAGGCATGTTCCGATGACTACTTGATAGTTTAGTGTGTCATGCATTACGGCTTAGAATTGAGGCTCCAAAATGTTTTGAACGTCGCGGAACATACGAGATGTTCTAAGAGCTGAAATTGGGATCTCATGCTCGTGCCCGTGTTGTGAGATATGAGATCTCCAACAAGACTCTTTGCCTGCAAGATGAAGGAGAATAGCTCAATCGTTGAGCATGTGCTCAGATTGTCTGGATGCTACAATCGCTTGAATCGAGTGGGAGTTGATCTTCTAGATAAGAAAGTGATTGATATAGTTTTCCAGGTCACTATCACTAAGCTACTAGAGCTTCGTGATGAACTATAAAATGCCAGGGATGGAAAAAATGATCCCTGAGCTGCTCGTGATGTTTGACACCGCGAAGGTGGAAATCAAGAAGGAGCATCAAGTGTTGATGGTTAGTAAAACCACTAGTTTTGAGAAGGGCAAGGGCAAGGAGGGAAATTTCATGGATGGCAAGTCAGTTGCTGCTCCAGTGAAGCAACCCAAAGTTGAACCCAAACCCAAGACTAAGTGCTTCTATTATGAGGAGAGCGGTCGCACAAGTGGAACAACCCTAGATGCTTGGTAGATAAGAACGCTGACAATGTCGGCAAAAGTATATTTGATATACGTGTTATTAATGTGTACCTTGCTAGTACTCCTAGTAGCACCTGGGTATTGGATACCGGTTCGGTTTCTAAATGTTAGTAACTCGAAATAAAAGCAACGGAATAAATAGAGACTAGCTAAGGGTGAGGTGACGATGTGTGTTGGAAATGTTTCCAAGGTTGATGTGATCAACATCGCACGCTCTCTCTACCTTTGGGATTAGTGACGAACCTAAATAAATGTTATTTGGTGTTTGCGTTGAGCATGAACGTGATTAGATCTTGTTTATTGCAATACAATTATTCGTTTAAGTCAGAGAATAACGGTTATTCTATTTACATGAATAATACCTTCAATGGTCATGCACCCAATGAATGGTTTGTTGAAACTTGATTGTAGTAGTACACATGTTCATAACATAGATGCCAAAGGATACAAAGTTAATAATGATAGTACCACATACTTGTGGCACTGCCGCTAAATGTCCTATTGGTGTAAAATGCATGAAGAAACTCCATGCTAATGGATATTTGGATTCATTCGATTTTGAATCAGTTGAGACATGCGGACCATGCCTCATGGGCAAGATGACTAAGCCCGTTTTCCGGTATGATGGAGCGGGCAAGTGACTTGTTGGAAATAATACATGTTGATGTATGCGGTCCAATGAGTTCTGTAACGTGCGGTGGATGTCGTTATTTGCTTACCTTCACTGATGATTTGAGTAGATATGGGTATATTTACTTAATGAAACATAAGTTTGAAGCGTTTGAAAAGTTCAAGCAAATTCAGAGTGAAGTTTGAGATCATCGTGACGAGAAGATAAAATGTCTACGATATGATCGTGGAGGTGAATATCTGAGTTATGAGTTTGGTATACAACTTAAGACAAAGTGAAAAGTTGTTTCACAACTCACGCCACCTGGAACACCATAGTGTGATGGTGTGTCCGAACGTCATAGTCATGCTCTATTGTAGATGGTGCGTACTATGATGTCTCCTATCGTTTTGCCATTGTCGTTTTGGGGTTATGCATTAGAGACAACTACATTCACTTTAAATAGGGCACCATCTAAATCCGTTGATATGACACCATATGGTTTGGCAGAAACGTAAGTTGTCATTTCTTAGAGTTTGGGAATGCGACACTAATGTCTGATAAGCTCGAACCCAAAGTGGAAAAATGCATCTTCATAGAATACCCTAAGAACAGTTGGGTATACCTTCTATCTCAAGATCCGATTACAAAGTGTTTGTTGCTAAAACGGGTCCTTTCTCGAGAAAGAGTTTCTCTAGAAAGAATTGAGTGGGAGGAAGACAGAACTAGATGAGGTTGTTGAACCTTTTTTTCAACTAGAGAGTAGCGCAACACAGAAAGATGTTTCTGTGGAACCTACTTTAGTTGAAGGGGAAGTTAATGATGATGATCATGAAGCTTCGGATCAAGTTACTATCAAACCTCGTAGGTCGACAAGGACGCGTACTGCTCCTGAGTGGTACGACAACCCTGTCTTAGAGGTCATGTTGTTAGACAACGATGAATCTACGATCTATGGGGAAGCGATGATGGGCCCGGATTCCGAAAAATGGTTAAAGGCCATGAGATCCGAGAAAGGATCCATGTATGAAAACCAAGTATAGACTTTGGTGGACTTGCCCGTTGGACGACAGGTCATTGAGTACAAATGGACCTTTAAGATGAAGACAGAAGCCGATGGTAAATGTCACCATTTATAAAGCTCGACTTGTAGCAAAGAAGTTTCTGACAAGTTCAAGGAGTTGACTGCGATGAGACTTTCTTACTCGTAGCGATGTTAAAGTCTGTTGGAATTATGTTAGCGGTTGCTGCATTTTTCTATTATGAAATCTGGCAGATGGATGTCAAAACATCGTTTCCTTAACGGTTTACTTGAGGAAATGTTGTATGTGATACAACCAGAAGGTTTTGTCAGTCCTAAGGATGCTAAAAGGTGTGTGAGCTCCAGCAATCCTTCTATGGGCTGGAGCAAGCATCTCGGAGTTGGAATATACACTTTGATGAGGTGATCAAAGTCTTTGAGTCTATACAAAGTTTACGAGAAACTTGTATTTACAAGAAAGTGAGTGGGAGCACTATAGAATTTTTGATAAGATGTGGTTGACATATTGTTGATCAGAAAAAATGTAGGATTTCTGGAAAGCATAAAGGGTTGTTTGAAAAGAATTTTCAAAGGAAGACCTGGATAAAGCTACTTAATTGTTGGGCATCGAGATCTATAGAGATAGATCAAGACGTCTAATAAGACTTTTAGTGAGTACATACCTTGACAAGATTTTGAAAGAGTTCAAAATGGACCAGTAAAGAAAGAGTTCTTGTCTGATTTGTAAGGTGTGAAGTTGAGTGAGACTCAAAGATCGACCACAGCAGAAGAAAGAGAAAGGGCGAAGGTCGTCCCCTATGCCTTAGCCATAGGCTCTATATTATGCCATGCTGTGTACCGCACCTGGTGTGTGCCTTGCCATGAGTCTGTCAAGGGGTACAAAAGTAATCCAGGAGTGGATTACTGGACAGCGGTCAAAATTATCCTTAGTAACCAGAGGACTAAGGAGATATTTCTTGATTATGGAGGTGATAAAGAGTTTGTCATAAAGAGTTACGCCGATGCAAGCTTTAACACCAATCCAGTGACTCTTAGTAGCAATCTAGATACATATAGTGGAGTAGACATTTGGAATAGCTCCAAGTGGAGCATGGTAGCAATGTTTACAATATGACATAGAGATTTGCAAAGTACACACGGATCTGAGTGTCACAGGCCCGTTGACTAAAGACCTCTCTCACATGCAAAGCATGATCGAACCCCAGAACTCATTGGGTGTTAGATTCATAACAACGTGAATCACATGGTGATGTGAACTAGATTATTGACTCTAGTGCAAGTGGGAGACTGTTGGAAATATGCCCTAGAGGAAATAATAAATTAGTTATTATCATATTTCCTTGTTCGTGATAATCGTTTATTATCCATGCTATAATTGTATTGATTGGAAACTAAATACATGTGTGGGTATATAGACAACATTGTGTCCCTGGTATGCCTCTAGCAGACTAGCTCGTTGATCAAAGATGGTCAAGGTTTCCTGGTCATGGACATGAGATGCCATTTGATAACGGGATCGAATCATTAGGAGAATGATGTGATGGACAAGACCCAAACTATAAATGTAGCATATGATTGTGTCAGTTTATTGCTATAGTTTTGTGCATGTCAAGTATCTGTTCCTATGACCATGAGATCATGCAACCCACTGACACCAGAGGAGTACCTTGTGTGTATCAAACGTCGCAATGTAACTGGGTGACTATAAAGGTTCCTTACAGGCATCTCCGAGGGTGTCTGTTGGGTTGGTATGGATCAAGACTGGGATTTTTTACTCTGTGTGACGGAGAGGTATCTCAGGGCCCACTCGGTAATACAACATCATTATAAGCCTTGCAAGCAATGTGACTAAAGAGTTAGCCACATTATCTTGTATTATGGAACAAGTAAATAGACTTGCTGGTAACGAGATTGAACTAGGTATAGAGATACCGACGATCGAATCTCGGGCAAGTAACATACCGAAGAACAAAGGGAACAACATATGTGATTATTTGAATCCTTAACATAGAGGTTCGATCCGATAAATATCTTCATAGAATATGTAGGAACCAATATGGGTATCCATATTCCGCTATTGGTTATTAACCATAGAGGTGTCTCGGTCATGTCTACATAGTTCTCGAACCCGCAGGGTCTGCACACTTAAGGTTCGGTGACGTTTCGCTAGTATAGAGTTATGTATGGTGGTGACCGAAGGTTGTTCGGAGTCCCGGATGAGATCCCGGACGTTAAGAGGAGCTCCAGAATGGTCCAGAGGTAAAGATTGATATATAGGAAGTCCTGTTTTGGTCGCCAGAAAAGTTTCGGGCTCACCGGTAGTGTGTCGGGAGTGTCGGGAGGGTACCAGGGGACCATCGGGAGGGGTGTCTTGACCCAAGAGGCTACATGGGCTGTGGGAGGAGGTAAACCAGCCCTTGGTGGGCTTGCCAAAGCCTCCTCTAAGGGCCCATGCGACTAGGAAAGAGTGGGAAAGGAAAAACCCCAAAGAAGGGAAGGAAAATCCAAATTAGGAAGGAGTCCTAATAGGATCCCACCTCCCTTGTGGGAGGTGGATTCCCTCCCTTGTTTGGTTCGGCCGAACCTACTTAGAGTAGGGGACAAGGCTGCCTCCTCTCCTCTTCCTCCTATATATATTGAGGGATTTTGAGGGCAACCCCTAACCCTAATTGCCACCTGCCGCCCTCTTCTTCCTCTAGATCCGTTTCTCCTCTAGATTGATTCCGTAGTGCTTGGCAAAGCCCTGCTGGATCAGCTCCACCACCACCGCCACCGTGCCGTTGTGCTACTGGAGAACTCATCTACCTCTCCGCTCCCTCTTGCTAGATCAAGAAGGTGGAGATCGTCATCGAGCTGTACGTGTGCTAAACGCGGAGGTGCCGTCCGTTTGGCACTGGATCGGAAGGACCGCGATGGGATCGCGGGACGGCTCATGATGAGATCGCTGGACAGATCGTGATTGGATCGTGAAGACGTTTGACTACATCAACCGCGATTCTTAACTCTTTCGCTTAGCGATCTACAAGGGTATGTAGATTCGCTCTCCCTCTCGTAGATGCTCATCACCATGGATAGATGTTGCGTGTGCGTAGGAATTTTTCTGTTTCCCATGCAACGTTCCCAACAATCTGTCCCTTCTCTTTTTTCCTCCCCACTCTTCTCCATGTCCCTCCCCCCGGTCATAATGGAAGAGCTCGAGAGGTACAAAGGAGAAATACTTTTGTTAACCTCTATGGTATGAACTGAAGAAAAAAATACACCACTCCTTGGAGCTAAAACAACTCTCATCCTCCCTCGAATTTGCAACAAACGGGACAAAATTTGTGCACTTAACAAAAATAAATGGTATTTAATTGGCAGTTTCCATATACAATCCCCTTGATTTCTCTCTTTTCCCTTAACCTATGGACACTATCAATTTCCTGCATGCCATACCTCTGATTAACATCTCTAAAAAATCTAGACTCTGACAGATTGTTACACATATTTGGCAAAAATTTCGATTTCGTAATTGCACCCTTTCATCTAAATGCACAACGGTACTCAATGTCTTGGTTGATGTTTCTTTCCTTACTAGAAATCAAATAGCTAAACTCTATCGAATCAGAGAGGAAAATGCTCGAACCTGATTTCTTCCAGAGGCGAGGGCTTCACCTTCCCCCTTGGTTCTCTAGAATCGGCGAGGAGATCACCATAGAATCCTTACACTTGTCAGGCATCTCCCCACCAGATCAATGCCAATCACGCACGGATTTCCGTTGAGATACTCCTCTGCCCACCGCTTCACCCGCTCTCAAATCTTCTTCCGATCTGGTGTCGAGCGATAAATCCGCCTTGCCTTCGCCTTTAGCACGCTCCACTCCTATCACACCTTATATTTTGTAAAACTTTTCTATGATTATGATTTCAAAAATTTAGTCCAATTAAAACTTTTATGTGCATGTAAATGCTTGAATTGATTATTATTTGCTTGTTTGTGTTTTAATTCACAAAAATCCCCCTCCTCTCAAAACTCACCTCCTTGATCCAAATCTTTGCCCAATGACCTATGCCATGTGTGTACTAGGACATACAACTATTTTTATAAAATATTATTTTGGTGAAAAAACATTTATTCAAATTAGGTTTTCAAAAAACCCTGAATTGAGGTTTGCACTACAGGTCCTCAAATTAGGAAAATATTTTGCCTCAAATATTTTACTTGGATCCTATTATCTATAAGACCTCCCAAAACCACAAAATATATTTTTGAAGGTTATCTCGAGGTGGGAAGCTCCCCCGGCTCCCCTTTCCTTCTCTGTGGTCCTCCCTTGCCTTCTTGACGTGGAACAGTCCCCTCCCGTGCAGTTTGCAGCTGGAAACGGCCTCGGCAACCTCTCCCTGAAGCTCCTCCGCCGCGGGACCTCGTCGTCGACAAATTGCTGCTCCTCTCTGCCCGCCTCCACCTCCATCCGAAGTGTGGCTGGCCCCTGAGCCCATCTCCACACTCGCCTACCCTCGTCATGGCCTAGAACGCTGGTGGTGAGCCCCAACTTCCTCTGGCCGCGAGGTTTAATATGACAGGTGGGCTCCACCTGCCATCCTCACCTCCCTCTCTCCTCTGCTCTCTACCGCTGACGCCTGGGGTCCGCGCTTCAGGTTCAAAACCTGGTGGTGCACGCGCCTTGGCTCGTCTGGGCTCACACGCGTCGGGTCTGCCCAGCTACGGCCAGATCTGGCCCAATGGCTATGTTGGCCATTTTTCTTTTTCTTTTTCTTTTTCCAGGATATTTCCAAAAATTCCACAGCCCAAATTATTTATCCAAATCTAATAATTCCAACTCCTAAAATCTTGTAAAAGCCCAACCTATTTAATGGTGCCACCTGTGCACCATTTGGAACATATTTTCCATATTGTTCCTAATTAAAACCTTGTTTTTAAGTATTTAAAACCAATGTTAAAATGCTTTTCACTGTTTTTGACACTCAAAACCCAAAAACTAGGAATTATGGCTTTTTTAGTTTTCACCCTAGTATTTTACAAAAATGGATTGACATTTTTAGGAGTGATTTTTTCCTATTTTTGTCGTGGTCTTATTTTTGCCCATTATATTGCAACGGCAGATTACGCTGTTGACGAAGAAGTTGGTCGAGAAGCTTTCGAAGACCCCGAAGACTTTGTTGAGCCAATCAAGTAGCCCCTTTACCATGTTGATTAAACCCTTTATTTGCATGTCATGTAGCACTTTACTTTTGTTGCATCGAAGCATGATGAAATGGTGACCACTTTGGTGGGTTGCCTCTGTTACTTTCCTCGTTGATACTTGCATTGCCATGACTCTACTTTCCATATAGAGTTATGTGGGTGGGAAGTAGATAGGTTGATAAAGTAGTTGCTACGCAAACGGGATGGGTATGTGCACGGTGATGGAAACAAAACTGTTTTCAAAGACTTTTTGAAAACCCCATCGGGTGTCACTAATGCCTGAGGGAGAAGATGAGGTAGGTAACCGCTTGAGAAAGAAGTGGTGTACTGGAGCAAGTTGTGTGTGTGTGTGTTTTCGAAAATGGATTAGACTTAAGATTTGTCGACTGTTCCCAACCTTACATGTACAACCCCGATACCCCTTATGGGACAGGGCTTTGTTGATTACTTTGGTCGATTTTAGTAGAGAGCCCGCATTACTAGTGACGGGAGTGACGTGGTCACCCTCGACACGGGGTCATGCCTGAATGGACGACTATGATTGTTTTCACGGACATCGGGCACACTGTTGGTCCCTTCATGGATGGTACTTGTGATCTACATCATGCGGGTTATCTGCCAACGAGTGGACTCTTTGTTTAGTGTTGTCAAGGGAAAGGCATTGTTCGGGTGCTTACCTCGGGTATGCAATATACCGTGAGTCGTGGCTTGACACGAAAGTTCTTCGAGTCTTGTGCGTAAATTGTGCAACCTCTGTAGAGTGTAAGAACTATTCTAATATCCATGTCCACGGTCAAGGACAGTTGAGTGGTGCTATTTAAACTACGTCCATTGTTTACAAAACTTGGTGTTGGGAGGGGGAGGAGATACATGAGTTGAGTCGGATGACTCGGCGTGATGATTAAACTGGAGTTGTTCCAAACTCTGTTTATATTGATATATGTAACCTGTTCATATGAATACTCGTAACCTCATGATGTATGCTTTACAAGTTGATAGGACATGTCAGGGCACTCTAAAATTAGCTTTCTATAAAATTACCTACTTAGTGCTATATCATGCATTGTTGTACCTTGTTCCAAACATGGGTTGCTTGCGAGTACATTGAAAGTACTCATTGACTTGCCACTTGTTATTTAATTGGTCAGGCATGGAAGAACATAAATATGATGAAGAGTACCCTGGTGACGGTCATGCGAATTAGATTGCTTCCAGGTCAAAATGCTTGTAGGGTTAAGGCAGATGACATGGGTCCACGATATCGTTCAAGATTTCCGCTGCAAGTTGTGTTTGATGTTTAGCCTTCATGGCCCTATCTATGTAAGACTTAACCATAATGGGTCATAATTTGTGTAAGACATTATGTATTGATGTAAGACTCTTGTATTCAGTTTCTACGTGTTCAATGAGCATTGATCTCTGGGATCACTATACAGGTGCATTTGGTGATCACGACTTATGAGTCGGGGTCCCCACAACTCCACAACACCGGTGAGCTCACCGTCGCCACCCACCCCTCCACTAGCCCCTCCCTACGCCGGGTTGTCCGCCGGACCCGCCCTTGCCATCACCTCACTCTGTTTCCATCGCCGCCAGATCGCCAGGTCGCCTCCAGCTTCGTTTTTTACAAAATCGCCCCTTTCATTTTTTTACCAACTTAGTGATGAACTGTGCATGTCATTCTTTTATCAATCATGGGTTGCTTCTCAGTACATTCGAAAGTACTTATTGACTTGTTTCTGGATATTTACTTGGCCAGGTATGAAAAAACAGAAATATGAGGAAGAGTTCTTTAACGACGAACATACATACTAGGACGCTTTTTCAGTCGGAATGCAATTTAAGGCATATGACATAAGTCTATGTTATCGTTGAAGATTTCCGCTACAAGTGTTTTATTTGAGATTTAGCCTTTATGACTCTATCTCTACAAGACTTGATCATGATGGTCATATTTGTGTAAGACGTTATATAATGGATGTAAACTATTGATATTCAGTTTGTTGTGTTCAATGAGCATCGATCTTGAGGTTGAACATACATAAAACGAATGCTTTGACTCATCAGTCGGGGTCCCTACAAAAAATTGGTAACTTTTAATAACAAAACTAAAATACACAGCTGGTGGTATAAATACCCCTTTTTCGTTTTTCTATGTTTTTTTGGTCGGAAAATCGGGCGAGCGGCTGTAAGGAAGAAAATCGGTTAGATGAGTTAAAAAAAAATTCGGTTAGATTGACGAGCCCACCCTAGCGCGAGCAAGAAATCCCAATCCAACGGCTTCCAGCCCTTCACGCTGTTATCGGGTCCATCCAATGGTAGCGCCTTCCTCCTGTAGTTCGTTCTTTTTCTGGACACCTAAAATTCCACGCCCCCCTCTCCTGGCCTCCTCCACTTCAAATATGATCTCAAGAATCTGCATAGCCATCTTAGACTAGATGGTTTCTTGTGCTACTACTATGAAGTGTTAGTAGTCTCAGTCCAAGGATGGCTTCATCTGAGTTGAAGTTATTCCTATATTCTTGTCACAGAAGAGAAGATACGTGAAGGTAATTTTGAGTCCAAACTGTTGACACCGTGTGGTTTTCTGAAACAACTGCTACACACAGGGTATTGATAACGAACAAGCATGGAGAGAAACTTGTGGGGCTACTGCATCCCACGGGTTTGAACAGGATTGTAGTCTTGTGCCATGGCTTTACGGCCTCCAAGGTACATAACTATTTCGTGACCAGAAGAAATTTGCCTTTTCCAATTTTGCTTATGTGATATGTAACGAATTGAACTGTCGGAGTAGTAGTTTCTGCTACCCTTCTACTGACGTTTAACACTTATCTTCAGAGTTCTGGCGTTATTGTTGATCTGGCAGATGCAATAATAAAACAAGGGATTAGTGTCTTTCGCTTTGATTTCAGTGGAAACGGGTAAGTTACTCATAGAATACCGGATATGCTGTTGCTTGTATGTTCACTAAACTCTTTGTGCTAAATGCTAGTCTGGCCTTTTCTGAAGGTAGTCTTTATAACTGAATGAGCTCAGATTCATGTATGACATATACTATCATTTTGATCCACAGATTTTATGTTATCTGATAGACCTGCACTTTTGTCATGGACAAAATATATGGATAAAATAATCTGGCAGATATTCTTTTCCATTTAAATTTTATGAATTGCATTTTTGTTGTTTTAATATATTATACGTATTTGTTGGTACACAATTTTTTCAATATTTTTGTAAATAGGCTTATGCATGGTTCCTAATCTCATTCATGCTGTGCCTTTGATCTTATTGCTTTTCAGAGAGAGCGAAGGCGAATTCCAGTATGGCAACTACAGGAAAGAGGCTGAAGACTTGCATTCTGTTGTCTCATATCTGTATCAGGAGAAGTATGATGTAGCAGCTGTTGTTGGTCACAGCAAAGGTTGGTGATATACTTGTTTGGTTTGTATATAGTTGTGTTTATTATTGCTATTATTAAGTTGTTTCATTGAATTTTATCATCAGCACGTGGAAGAGCTTGTTTTGTTTTTCAACAATTTGCACATACACTATGCAAAAGTAAAAAATGGTAGAGTCTCTTACCTGCATATGTAGTACATTAGTCATAACATTAAACCTAGTTGTGACATCTCTGTAAGATTGGTTTCTGCTTGCACTATGTGTATACTTAATTGGATGCCCTTGTCTGTTTTACCTATGAAACATATTCCTTTTGCGCATCCTGAACTTCTGCACAGTGAGACACGCACAACATATTTCATCCAGTAATTGCTTTTTGGGATCACACTGTTTTTTTCGTAATGGTCAACGGGGGGTGGATCTTCACCTGAATATGTTCAACCGATTTCACCAAGCCTCACAGCTCCATACAGGATAGGTTCAAGTGAACCAGAGTACATGGGGGGAACAAGGGGAGAAGACACACAGCCGAAAAAACACACCCATGCCTACAGCCGAACCCCAGGAACCGCCAAAGAAGAGCACACAGGGAGAAATCGGCCGCTCAACAACACCAAGCAGTGTCGTTATCAGGCCCTGAGAAGCTCAAACCACTGACCTGAAGCCGGACGTACCATCACCACCAACCGCCATCACAAATCTCATCGGCACAACCAGCATAGAGGGGCACCTTAACTTCCATCTTCATCTGACCAAGCAAGGCGAAGAGCCTTGAACGTTGATCGCCACCCAACAACACTCTCCAAAGGGAAGAGGTGTCATATAGGAATGATCTAAAGCCGGATGCAATACCACCACAAGCCACCATCACAAATCTCATCGGCACAACCATCATAGAGGGGCACCTTAACTTCCATCTTCATCTGACCAAGCAAGGCAAAGACCCTTAAACGTTGGTTGTTTGGTTGCCACCCAACAACACCCCCAAAGGGAAGAGGTGTCGTAACGAGGCATCCTATTGGGTTTTGACAGGCAGAGAAAAGAACATCTTCCTTGCGGTTTCTGCCCAGATTTCCATCACTCCCCTGGACAGTAGCAGCAACAAAGGAGTCATCTACATTTAGCTTAGTCCAATCCTGACCAGGTTGCTCAGATTGTTGGGGAACGCGACAGATTTTTTTTTCCGGTATAGCGAGCACGCCCAGGACCACTATGGAGACTGCATACAAGGTTTGATCTGATCCGTACCGACTCGAAGCGCAGCGGAAGAAGAGTCGGTGGAGATCGTTGGTGCAGATCCCCGCAGCTAGGATTTTACAACCTCCCAAACGCGAGGATGTACTCCCTCGTCGGACAGTCCTTCGGGAGGCGGTCGGACAGTCCCCCGGACGATGTCACGGACAGCCCTTCGGGAGGACCCTCGAAACTCGAACGGAGACTCGGACAGCCCTACGGGAGGACACACGAACAGCCCATCGGGCAAAAGATCGAAATTACGACCTCTATGGGGTTGCACACATACGGTGTCATCTATCCGGCAGGGCTTCGCCGTCCAGAACTAGTTCCTGCCGGAACCCAGACAGCCTTCCGGCTCTACGAAAGACTCTTTTCGTGGGAGGGAGAGAGAGCTTGCAAAGCAAAGCATGTGTATGAGAGCACAAGGATGATCTCAAATGGCAGCCATCTATCCTCCTTTTATAGGCCAAGGCAAGGGGTGGGGTGGAGGAGGAAATACCAAAATTGCCCTAGCAACATGTCCCACATGTAAGGCAAAAAGGTAAGGCAAGTGGGGCCCCATGGAGGAGACCTCCATGGACGGCCACACCCTTGTCCCCCCCATGGCCCCCCCAACAAGCCACCAACATGTCTCCTAGAAACATGGGTGTTCCCTAGACAAAAGGCCACCAAACATGCAACCCCCGATTCGTGGGATCTTGTCCCCTCGTGCCGAGACAAGATGTTTTTCCGCGATCGTTTCTTCTGAAAAAATCCCGGACGGTCCCAGAACATTTCCGGTACCCTCTAGAATTACTTTGGGCTCATGCCGAAACATTTACGGTATGGTGGTTTTCATCAGCGAAAAACAACAACAGCAGTTTCGGCGGCTCCGGAACATTTCTGGGTTTTTTCTCCAGAAAAATCCCAGAAGTTCCCAGACCAATTTTGGGACCCTCTAAGAATTTCCAGGTGAGTGCAGAAACCATTTTGGCCTAATCATATATTCTGAAACAACTTTTCGGTTTTACCGAAACTCTTTCGGTGTTCTCTCTCTGGAACTCTTCCGTCGTCACCGAAACTTTTTCGGTGACTTTCTCTCAGACCCCCCTCTAGAATTCAGCAGATAGATGACCCTTAAGTGTGTGACCCTATAGGTTCGGTGAAGTATAGACATGACCCGGAACCCCTTTCGATCAATGATCAACATCGGAGCCGTGGACACCCATATTGACCCCTATACCCACACAAATGAATATTCGAGTGAACCTCCAGTTGCCCCTGTTGCCTCGCGATATGTTACAATTACCCGAGGTGAGACATGTTGGCATCCCCGTGGATCAATAACTTGTCCACTATGCCAGTTACCTCGTTGCCGGTATTGTTCTCTTTTCTCGTTCCCGTGTTTCGGCATCCCCGTGATCAAATCACAAATTGTCTGGCCAGACGATGATGGATACCGTAACATCGAGGGCCCCCAGAGATATCTCTCCATCGTCGGAGGAGCAAATCCCAATCTTGAGCTATCAAGTTACTTGACATACTTTTCCATGAACCCGTAAGCCACCGTAATAGCCACCCAATTACGGATGACGTTTAACAAACCCCAAAGTTCATGAAGCAAGCATGAAGAAACTCGATACTCTCATGGTCTAAGGAATTATGCAAACGTTAACCATCTCTGTGTTATTAACCATTAACTTGTGACGAATGTATCTTATAGCATAACATCAATTCGGATCGATTCAACACAAGTGTTCTACCAACATCGTGCCCTCAAAATTGCTGGCATAGCCATGCCCATGATCAGGAAAACAGGATCATCATGCAATACTTGAGCCAGTCTTAGAGGCTAGACTAGGAATTCAATTTACCGTTTATTATACCACACGTGCACATGAGTTTCCCTCCAAGCCTCGTGGTTATTGTAGACTCGAGAATCATTGCAGTTATAGCATGGAACATAAACTTTCATTACAAACTTGGAGATACAAAATAACTGTTATTACTGCCTCTAGGGCATATCTCCTATAGACTCCCACTTGCACTAGAGTCATAATCCAGTTACATGGCTTCCCTAACACCAATGGCTATCCGGTGTTGCTCATGCTTTGCCCGTGGTAGAGGCTTTGTCATCGGGTCTGACACATTCAAATCCGTGTGAACTTTGCGTACTTTCACTGAACCTTCTTCAACATGATGTCGAATGAGTTTATATTTGCGTTGAATATGCATTGTCTTATGGTGCGAACATGGCTCCCTTGCCTAAGCCACGGCCCCACTATTATCACAATAGATCTCCATCGGGTCCAGAGCACTTGGAACCACACCAAGGTCTTCAAGAAATTGCTTGATACCGATAGCTTGCTTGGAGGCTTCAGAAGCAGCAACATATTCCGCCTTCGTCGTAGAATCCGCCACGATCTTTTGTTTGGAACTTTTCCAATCAACTGCGCCGCCGTTCAATATGAAAACATAGCCAAATTGAGATTTGAAGTCATCTGGGTCAGTCATGAAGCCTGCATCAGTGTAACAACTTACAATGAGCTCTTCATCACCTCCGTACACAAGGAGTAAATCCTTGGTCCTTCTGAGGTACTTAAGAATACCCTTGACTGCGGCTCAGTGTTCCAATCTTGGATCACCTTGGTATCGGCTGCTAACACTTAGCGCATAGGAAACATCCGGTCTTGTACATAGAATGGCATACATAATAGAACCAACTGCCGAAGCATATGGAATATCATTCATTTGTACTCGCTCATCGAGGGTTCGAGGACTCTGATTCTTGCAAAGCACTGTGCCAGGTGACATGGGGAGTAGGCCTTTCTTGGAGTTCTCCATGTTGAACTTTTCAACACCTTGTCAATGTACGTGCTTTGGCTAAGCGCTATTAGGCGTCTTGATCTATCTCTATAGATCCTGATGCCCAATACATATGCCGCTTCACCTAAGTCTTTCATTGAAAAACTCTTTTTCAATGAGTCTTTTATTTCGCTAAGAAAATTCACATAATTTCCAATCAACAATATGTCATCCACATACAAGATTAGAAATGCTTTTGCGCTCCCACTAAACTTCTTGTAAACACAAGATTCTTCATCGTTCCTGATGAAACCAAACTCTTTGACCACTTCATCAAAACGTATGTTCCAGCTCCTTGATGCTTGCTTCAGACCATAAATGGCTTTCTGAAGCTTACATACTTTTTCAGCATTCTTAGGATCGACAAAACCTTCTGGCTGTATCATGTATACATCTTGTTCAAGGTTTTCATTTAGGAAAGCCGTTTTGACATCCATCTGCCATATTTCATAATTGAAATAAGCAGTAATTGCTAGTAATATCCGAACAGACCTAAACATAGCTACAGGCGAGAAAGTCTCGTTGTAGTCCACTCCTGGAACTTGCGTGAACCCTTTCGCAACAAGTCTAGCTTTGTGGATAGTAATGTTACCATCCGCGTCCGTCTTTCTTTTGAAAATCCATTTACAACCAATGGGTTTTACGCCATCTGGAAGTTCTTCCAAGTTCCAAACTTGGTTTTCGTACATGGATTCCATTTCAGACCTCATGGCTTTGTGCCATTCCCTTGAGCTAGGCCCCGCCATCGCTTCCTTGTAGTGCGCAGGTTCATCATCTTCAAGAATGAAGATTTCGTTATGAAAATACTCAGGTGGCTGGATAGCCCTACCTGATCTACGCGGTTCAGTTACAACATTGTCTGAAGTTTCCGCATCATATGCGACAACTTCCGGCTCGGTTGTAGGGATAATTTGCGGAATTACTTCCGGTTCATTAGCCATATCAACGGTTGCCAAAGATTCACTAATCTCATTAAGTTGTACCATCCTCCTGCTCACTTCTTTAGCGAGAAACTCTTTCTCAAGAAAGACTCCATGTTTTGCAACAAACACTTTGCTCTCGGAGATGTGATAGAAAGAATACCCAACTGTCTCCTTGGGATAACCTACAAAGTAACATTTGTCTGATCTGGGATCAAGTTTGCTTGGCTGTAAATGCTTTATGTATGCCTCACAACTCCAAATTTTGAGAAACGACAGGTCGGGTTTCTTCCCGTGCCATATCTCATATGGCGTCGTCTCAACAGACTTAGACGGTGCTCTGTTAAGTGTGTGAGCGGCAGTGAGTAGTGCGTGACCCCAAAAAGATATCGGTAGATCTGAAAAGGACATCATCGACCTTACCATGTCCAACAGGGTTCGATTACGTCTTTCCGATACTCCATTTCTCTATGGAGTTCCGAGAGGCGTAAGCTGTGAAACGATTCCACGGTCACTCAGATGTTGGCTAAACTCGTGACTAAGATATTCGCCTCCGCGATCAGATCGCAGAAACTTAATCCTTTTGTTACGATGATTTTCTACCTCGTTCTGAAATTCTTTGAACTTTTCAAAGGTTTCCGACTTATGCTTCATCAAGTAGATATATCCATACCTACTTAAATCATCAGTAAAAGTTACGAAGTAGAAATACCCACCCCATGTGATTGTGCTCATTGGACCACATACATCACTATGTATTATTTCCAATAATTCACTCGCCCGTTCAGGATGACCCGTGAACGACGTCTTGGTCATTTTTCCCATCAAGCAAGCTTCACATGTGTCAAATGATTCAAAATCAAGGGACGGTAAAACTCCATCTTTATGGAGTCTTTGCATGCGTTTCTTTCCGATGTGGCCAAGTCGACAGTGCCACATGAAAGTGGTGGTGGTATCAGCCTTCCTAAGGCGTTTAGCATTCACGTTAAAGACAACATTTTCATATTCAAGATTCAGTATGAAAAGGCCCCCAACAATGGGTGCAAATCCATAAAACATATACTTACAATAAAGTGAACAATCATTGTTCTCAGACTTGTAGGAGTACCCATCGTGTACTAAACATGATCCAGAGATAATGTTTCTACACAACAACGAACAAAATAACAGTTACTAAGTTCTAAAATAAATCCTGAAGGGAGACGTAGAGGCATAATGCCGACGGCTTGAGCGGCGATCCCAGCGCCGTTCCCGACACGCATCACGACTTCATTCTTTGCCAGCTTGCGCACCTTCTGAAGCCCCTATATCGGGTTGCAAATGTGAGCAACCGATCCGGTATCAAATACCCAAGACTTAGAATTTTCGCTAGCAAGCAAAACGTCAATGACATTAACTTGTATAACAATTATACCTTTTCCGGTTTTCCCGGACTTCTTATCTTCCATACTTCTTGCAGTTTCTCTTCCAGTGACCTGTTCCCTTGCAGTAGAAGCACTCAGTTTCATTCTTGGCCCCGCCCTTAGATTTGCCTTGGAAACCGGTCTTACCGGCGCCCTTGCCCTTCTTTGGCTTGCCTTTCTTTTTGAAACTGGTAGTTTTATTCCGGTATAGCGAGCACGCCCAGGACCACTATGGAGACTGCATACAAGGTTTGATCTGATCCATACCGACTCGAAGCGCAGCGGAAGAAGAGTCGGTGGAGATCGTTGGTGTAGATCCTCGCAGCTAGGATTTTACAACCTCCCAACTGCGAGGATGTACTCCCTCGTCGGACAGTCCTTCGGGAGGCGGTCGGACAGTCCGCCGGACGATGTCGCGGACAGCCCTTCGGGAGGACCCTCGAAACTCGAATGGAGACTCAGACAGCCCTGCAGGAGGACACACGAACAGCCCATCGGGCAAAAGATCGAAACTACGACCTCTCTACGGGGTTGCACACATACGGTGTCATCTATCCGGCAGGGCTTTGTCGTCCAGAACTAGTTCCTGCCGGAACCCAGACAGCCTTTTGGCTCTACGAAAGACTCTTTTCGTGGGAGGGAGAGAGAGAGCTTGCAAAGCAAAGCATGTGTATGAGATCACAAGGATGATCTCAAATGGCAGCCATCTCTCCTCCTTTTATAGGCCAAGGTAAGGGGTGGGGTGGAGGAGGAAATACCAAAATTGCCCTAGCAACATGTCCCACATGTAAGGCAAAAAGGTAAGGTAAGTGGGGCCCCATGGAGGAGACCCCCATGGCCGGCCACACCCTTGTCCCCTCCATGGGGGGGGGGGGCAACAAGCCACCAACATGTCTCCTAGAAACATGGGTGTTCCCTATTAGACAAAAGCCACCAAACATGCAACCCCCGATTCGTGGGATCTTGTCCCCTCGTGCTGAGACAAGATGTTTTTCCGCGATCGTTTCTTCTGAAAAAATCCTGGACGGTCCCAGAACATTTCCGGTACCTTCTAGAATTATTCTGGGCTCATGCTGAAACATTTACGGTATGGTGATTTTCATCAGCGAAAAACAACTACAGCAGTTTCGGTGGCTCCGGAACATTTCCGGGTTTTTTCTCCAGAAAAATCCCAGAAGTTCCCAGACCAATTTTGAGACCCTCTAAGAATTTCCAGGTGAGTGCCGAAATCATTTTGGCCTAATCATATATTCCGAAACAGCTTTTCGGTTTTATTGAAACTCTTCCGGTGTTCTCTCTCCGGAACTCTTCCGTCATCACCGAAACTTTTTCGGTGACTTTCTCTCAGACCCCCCTCTAGAATTCAGCAGATAGATGACCCTTAAGCGTGTGACCCTATAGGTTCGGTGAAGTATAGACATGAACCGGAACCCCTTCCGATCAATGATCAACATCGGAGCCGTGGACACCCATATTGACCCCTATACCCACACGAATAAATATTCGAGTGAACCTCCAGTTGCCGTGTGCTATTCCTGTTGCCTCGCGATATGTTACAATTACCCGAGGTGAGACATGTTGGCATCCCCGTGGATCAACAACTTGTCCACTATGCCAGTTACCTCATTGCCGGTATTGTTCTCTTTTCTCGTTCCTGTGTTCCGGCATCCCCGTGATCAAATCACAAATTGTCTGGCCAGACTGATGGATACCGTAACACCGAGGGGGCCCAGAGATATCTCTCCATCGTCGGAGGAGCAAATCCCAATCTTGAGCTATCAAGTTACTTGACATACTTTTCCATGAACCCGTAAGCCGCCGTAATAGCCACCCAATTACGGATGACGTTTAACAAACCCCAAAGTTCATGAAGCAAGCATGAAGAAACTCGATACTCTCATGGTCTAAGGAATTATGCAAACGTTAACCATCTCTGTGTTATTAACCATTAACTTGTGATGAATGTATCTCATAGCATAACATCAATTCAGATCGATTCAACACAAGTGTTCTACCAATATCGTGCCCTCAAAATTGCTGGCATAGCCATGCCCATGATCAGGAAAACAGGATCATCATGCAATACTTGAGCCAGTCTTAGAGGCTAAACTAGGAATTCAATCCATTTATTATACCACACGTGCACATGAGTTTCCCTCCAAGCCTCGTGGTTATTGTAGACTCGAGAATCATTGCAGTTATAGCATGGAACATAAACTTTCATTACGAACTTGGAGATACAAAATAACTGTTATTACTGTCTCTAGGGCATATCTCCTACACATATATCCATCACTAGGAATATAATGAATTCCCTAAACAGTTAATCATGATACTTTTGGTGGCAGTATTTTATTTGCTCACTGCTGCATGCCAAACCTAGTATAGATCCTTAGGCCATGAAAAACTAGGGGTATGGCTCCGAGAAGCAAGGGTAGGCCGGCAATGTTTCTGGGAGTGAGAGGGAGAGAAGGCTGGCCACTTGGATTAGTTTTTTCCCGGGAATACGCATTGTTGCGTATCGTTGCATTGATAGGTTAGAAGAGTAGCAAGAGTTTACAAAGTAGGAGGGGGGGCTCGAAGAGTGCGAGAAGAGCATGATAGAGGGTGCTCAACCTCGCCTAGGTACATCAAGTTACAAGGATAATAACATGTAGCCCTTTTGCGCCAGTGCGCGCCCATAGCCTGGCCTCATCCTTGAGCAGCAACGACAACTACGCGTTGGATGGCTGCTTCCCATCGAAGACGGTGGCATTGCGGTGCTTCCATGTCTCCGAGGCGACCAACATGATGAGGGAGTTGACACCTTTCTGTACACCAGCCATGCAAGAAGCTGCCGTGGCCTCCCACCATGGGAAGAAACATGCGGTGTCACTGGGCAGAGAGATTGGCAGCCGACACCAAGAGAGGATCTCGTGCCATGTGATACGAGAGAAGACGTATCGGACGAGTAGGTGGTCAATAGTCTCGAGCTCCTGTCCGCAAAGTAAGCACGCGGGGTCATGGGGCAGTCCATGTCGCGCTCGACGCTCAGCCGTCCAACAACGGTCGAGGCGGCTAGCCAAAGGAAGAACTTGGCATTTGCAGGCGCCCAAGATTTCCAAACGAGGCGCCAGAAGGGCGCCATGGTGGAGCCAGAGAAGAGGGCGTAGTAGGCCGAGGTAGCCATGTAGGATCCGCTCGTCGTCCATTTCCAGATGATCGTGTCAGGGCCCGCAGTGAGCTGGACAAGCTGGGTACGCTGCCACAAGCGGAAGTAGTCAACTGTGGCCGCCGGACCAAGGAGGCTGTGAATGTCCCGGATCCAGGAATGCTGGTGAAGCCCATCGCAAACCGAGCGCTGACACCTCGCTCACCGAGGGACAAGCGCGAAGGTGGTGGGTGCGAAGTTGCCAATGGTTTGGCCGTCCAGCCAGGGATCAGTCCAAAAACGGCTAGTCTTGCCATCCCCATTGGATTAGTTTTTGCTCTCTCATTTCTTGGATAATTCATATGGAGTACGTGCCTACATAATATTTATATCCTTTTTATAGGGCTGTCTGACTTTGACCCCTAAGAATAGGATCCCTAATTGCCTAACACATCATACTGTTATCTTCCTAACTAAATCACTTATTCCTAACTAAATATATCTTTTATATCCTTTTCCTTATCTCCAACGAAGTTAGGGGCCAGATCATAATCCCCGAGGGCATGTACAATGGTGTTGCCTTAGTAAGGTCATATAGGATGATTGCTGAGTTGGGAGAGAAACAAAAACAAGATGTTCGAATAGTAGGGGATGTCTTATCTTAGTCACATGTTTTCTAGTTTAATTTTAATCACCATAATGTTAAGAGCATGTAATAAAGACTTGCATATGGTGTTCATTGACTTGGAGAAGGCCTATGATAAGATACCACGAAATGTTATGTGGTGGGCCTTGGAGAAACACAAAGTCCCAACAAAGTACATTACCCTCATCAAGGACATGCACGATAATGTTGTGACAAGTGTTCGAACAAGTGATGGCGACACTGATGACTTCCCGATCAAGATAGGACTGCATCAGGGGTCAGCTTTGAGCCCTTATCTTTTTGCCTTGGTGATGGATGAGGTCACAAGGGATATACAAGGAGATATCCCATGGTGTATGCTCTTTGCAGACGATGTGGTGCTAGTTGATGATAGTTGGGCGGGGGTCAACAGGAAGTTGGAGTTATGGAGGCAAACCTTGGAATCGAAAGGTTTTAGACTTAGTAGGTCTAAAACCGAGTACATGAGGTGCGCTTTTAGTACTACTAGGCACGAGGAGGAGGATGTTAGCCTTGATGGGCAGGTGGTGCCTCGGAAGGACACCTTTCGGTATTTGGGGTCAATGTTGCAGAAGGATGGGGATATCGATGAAAATGTGAACCATCGTATTAAAGCCGGATGGATAAAGTGGCGCCAAGCTTCTGGCATTCTCTGTGACAAGCGAGTGCCACAAAAGCTAAAAGGCAAGTTCTATAGGACGGCGGTTTGACCCGCAATGTTGTATAGCGCTGAGTGTTGGCCGACTAAAAGGCGACATGTGCAACAGTTAGGTGTGGCGGAGATGCGCATGTTGAGATGGATGTGTGGCCACACAAGGAAGGACCGAATCCGAAATGATGACATACGAGATAGAGTTGGGGTAGTGCCAATTGAAGAGAAGCTTGTCCAACATCGTCTGATATGGTTTGGGCATATTCAACGCAGGCCTCCAGAAGCCCCAGTGCATAGCGGACGGCTAAAGCATGCTGATAATGTCAAAAGAGGCCGGGGTAGACCAAACTTGACGTGGGAAGAGTCCGTAAAGAGAGATCTGAAGGATTGGAGCATCACCAAAGAACTAGCCATGGACAGGGGTGCGTGGAAGCTTGCTATCCATGTGCCAGAACCATGAGTTGGTCGCGAGATCTTATGGGTTTCACCTCTATCCTACCCTAACTTGTTTGGGACTAAAGGCTTGGTTGTTGTTGTTGTTGTAATATTAAGAGCATGTAAATATTAATTGTTACATATCACACTAAGAGATAATCCATCTTATTGTGTGTTTCTGTTTTCATCTCTATATGTCATTGAGGCTTAAAAGAAGGCTGCCTTATCTACCAATGTAGATGTCCTGACACTCACAGCTCACGCGCCTTCATTCACTGAGTGTTACCATATGTTGTTGCGCTTTTAACTCGTGAATTTGAAAATGTAGTCACTTAATTTACATTATTATTCAGGAGGAGATGTGGTTGTTCTTTATGCTTCCCTATATGACGATGTCCGCATGGTTGTTAACCTATCCGGCCGATTTTATTTGGAGAAAGGCATTGAGGAACGCCTAGGGAAAGAATTTCTTGATAGAATAAATAAGGAAGGTTACATTGATGTCACAAACAAGTCAGCTAACAATTTTGTACATTGTGTGTATAGCTTATCTTTCGTTGTCATATACTGACTATCCAATGGTTGCAATGTAGGAAATGTTTTATATAGGGTAACAAAAGAGAGCTTGATGGAACGACTCAACACTGACATGCATGCAACGAGCCTCTCCATTAGCAAGGAATGCAGGTCAGGAAACTACTTGAGGAATGAACTACCTTTGTATTCCAACTACCAACTGAAACAAGGGGCACCATGGCACCGACATGACACATTTACCTTCTTTAAATAGTCATTCCCATGCATTCCCAGGATTGAAAACATTAAATATCTCTTTTATTATTCCCTCTTGATCGGTGGTACAGTTGTAGTATCTGAACTCGAGTACCAACTCCCCCCACCCAACGCACCCCACCAGTACACAAGCTCGACCTACAAACTACACACATTGCACGGGTGTTTTGAGCTTTGACAGTTGTGGCACAAACATGCGTGGGAGGCACCGGAAATTATTCGTGAGCCACCCGTTCGATCCAGGGATCGAACTCGGGCGGGCTGGGTGGCCACTGCACCACTCGCGCGGCTCAAACATTAAATATCTCATGTGTTTGTAGTTGGGCATAGGTTTCATATTGTGCTAGACTAAATTCTGCGTGTTGCAAATATCAGGCAATTAATTTACTGTCGTTATTCAGCTTCTTCGCAATTCATGGTTCTGCTGATGAAATCATTCCGGTGGTAGATGCATATGAGTTTGCAAAGCATATACCGACCCACAAACTGTGTGTCGTCGAGGGAGCAGATCACTGCTACACCAGACATCGTAAAGAACTTTCCAATGCTGTAGTGGGTTTCATTACATCCAACAAGGTACCGAAGAATGCCATTTTATATGTCGGTCTCTGCAGTATCGCTTCTGGTTTGACAGTGCCTTTAATTTCACTGCGACGATTGTTTTGGCAGGCCAGGGATACCACGCTAGAAGATCAATGAATTCTGCTGGATTTATGCTGTAGGATTTTGTACAACAGTTTTGCTTTACAGAAGCTCCCCTCCGAACAAGGCAATTCATGATCATGGACATTCTACTTCTTAGTTCTGGGATGTAATAAGCAATAAAGCATTGCAAGGCTTTAGGTTTGCTTTATTTTATTAACTAAATAGTTGGAAAAGTATGCTGTAAAATATGTGGAACTATTATAGAGAGGTGTTTTGGATCTCGGGGTGCGTGGACTCTGAAATTTTCATTTAAAGAAAATCACATCCAAAGTGTAATAATTTCTGATAAAATTCCACATGTGCATTTGAATGTACTGATATGAGATACTTTAACATGCGAGCTATACAAATAAAAGACAAAATCATGGATTTTTAATAGCAAATGAATGTGTCTCTTTTTTGCAGATCGATGATCTGCTAATATTACACATGATGTGGATTACTTTCCAAATTTTTTTTTGAAACTTCACAATTTTGTTTTTCATTTGTTATTCCGAAAAGGTGCTCATAGAGCCTGAGCTCCAAAACGCATTTAGTTGCAGCAGATTTTTGCAGATTTTTTGCTTGGACAAAAACTCAATTAAGATGAGTTAGTCCGCAAAGTGCAATTCATAATTTCTTACCATACCACAAGGACCCCATGTGTCAAATCAATCTTCGATATTTATCTGGTAAACCTTCATCTTTACTCCATGATCTATCTTCATGTCTTAAAAGACGCATTGAACATCACTTCATTGCTTCAAGACATAATGACCAATATCTCAATTCTATCATGACCATACCGAGTTTCTACATGAGTATTGTTAAGAATAATAACCCAACATTAATTAGGGGATAAATCCCTGTCCCTTGCATGTATAATCCCACGATGTGGGAACCGTCGTATCGGTTACTCCCTGGAGTGTCGCCTCTGAGAACTGACATATCCCTTGTACGTGTCCTTATATAATGATTCGTTCCAATCAATAATGATTACCGATTCAATCATTTGCTCTTGCTCATCTTGTTAATTCTCCATCACAAGCTTTTGAGAGACACAATGAATTCTTCACTTGAATTACTTGCTTCAACACTTGACCAACCATGACTCAATATATGAGCTCATCATGTTCTCATATTTAAGCCATATATAGAATTCTTATCTTTAATCATTCTCTCAAGATCTTGATTCTTCATAGACCAACCCATAAATCCAAGCATGGAAATACTTGAGTTCCTTCATTGAACTCCAACTTGATCACATCTTGTACATCACATGGACTTCATATTGATTATACTTGATTCAGTCATAGAGCTTAATCTTGATGCCCCAAACTCCATTTTTTTGCTTCTTCTTGATCATAATATATTCATCACTAGAACTCAATGATCTTGATGCACATCTTGATGTTGATGGCATTCATTCTAAATCCATGCAATCTTCTTCATAAATTTGCCTATGGAACTCTCCTTCAAATACATCTCAATGAAACACATTAGTCCATAGAGATTGTTATTAATCACCAAAACAACACATGGGACTATATGCACTTTCACCAATCCGGTCCATAGAAGTCCAAGCAAGTCTTCGTGGTGAGCAAGTCAAATGAAGAAGAGCAAATAAAATAACAAGTCAAAGATGGAGGCAAAGGAGCAAACAAGCCCGATCCCTAGAAGAAGGGCTCCATATAGTGGAGGGAATCCCCCTCCTAGCCCAACTAGAAGCCAGTGGACTAATGGACTAGAGATTACTTACTTCTACTCTCCCATATCGTCATCTCAAGGGTACCCTTGGTTATTTGTCAAGGAACTGCATGCTATTAATATCTCTACATGGGTATGTAGCACATTCACTCCCACTTGAATAAACTCAAGAGGAGAGTCCCCCCTAGAGCCAAGGTTCGACCGTAGACTGGGAAACAAAAGCCGAAAGTAGGTGGAAGTTGAGTCACTCGCGACTATTAAGCCCAACTCGTGCAAGGCTTAATTTGGAAGAACATCATATGCTGCTTCGGCGTCCCTCAAGATAAAACTATGGATTATGGGATCTAATTTGACACAGTGTCATTATTGGAATTCGGTGACTCAATTGGGACCCATGCGTGCTTTGCCTTCCTCACCTACCCCAAGAGCAACAACCTTGTTGAAAGAGTAAATGGGCTCATCCGTAAGGGCTTCGAGGACACATAAACAATGTAACCGCAAAGGAAGATGTGCAGACAAGCTACTCATCGTATTCTGGGGCCTGCAAACTACCATCAACCGCTCCACGAGCCAAACATTGTTTGCCTTTTTTTATGACACCAAGGTTCTTCTCGAGGCAAAACTCGAGTATCGCTCTTACCGCATAGAGAGTCTTCGCAAAGCCATGCCTCCAAATCATGAGTTGAACAACAACTTTCCAAGACGAGCTCTACCTAACAAACATTGGTCACGACAAAGATTTGGTAAAGCACGCCGTCTACAAGTAGAGCGCTACCCGCTTCAACAACTCTTGGGTGAGGCCACAGGCTTCCCTCCAAGGCAACCTCGTCCTCAAGAAGGTTCTCAACCTCAAGCTTCAAGGAAAGATACAACCCAAGTGGGATGACATACCATCTCCACCATACTAGGCTCCAAGGCATATCGCCTCGCCAACATGCAAGGTCATATCAGCCATGTCTGGAACAGTGTCAAGCTCTATATATTCTATGCTTGAGCCCCCTGCCCACGACTCTCAAAAAATGCATAGGCAAGGCATGTATCCTCCTTCCTCACAAACTCGGGAATTTTATGACATATCCTAACAGTACCTTCAAGGGCCATTCACATCAATATATCTCATATAGGCATCACAATCTAGGTCTCCACCACAATTAAGCGGCACCCTATAATAGGGCATGCCCCCAAAGCCCTTATGCTAGGCAAAGAAGGATGTCGATAGCCCACCCCAATTAAACGACACCCTACAATAGGGCATGCCCCCAAAACCCATATTCTAAGTCAAGAAGGATGCTGCTAGCTAAAGGTCTCCCCTCGAAGGGATGATTTGTCGGGGACACACCATCCAATGCAAATTCCTATGTGCAATGAAGGACTAAAGATCTCCTCACTGTTGAGATAGGCAAAGAAAGGCACCACACCCACATATAAGTCCTAAAGCTTAGCAAGCACGTCACTCACAATCTTCAGTGGCCATGAATTTCAATGGTCACTGACCGTGATGATCCCCAAGGAAAGAGAACCAAGCCCACGGCCCAAGACTAAAGCATGAGACTCAAAACGGATTCAGATGTGCAGGGTGTGAGCACTACGAGTGGGTCGAGAATGCATCCAAGCCAACCAAGTGATCCTCCTGCTAAGTCCTAACCATCCAATCAAAAGCTGGTTCTAAAATAAAACAATATGTTTATGCTTACAAAAGCAGCTTTATTAGTTATTGAACTTGTGTTGTTTACACTGAAAGCACAACTTCTCCCTAGGTGGTTTTGGTAATTAATAACACGATATATTTCATTGGACTAATGAATCTATCAAGTATATTTCAGAAAAAAAAAATCAATGAATGGATTGACTAGGATGTGAGGAGATTCCCTAGATGCATGGAACATCAATTGGCAAAATAATGTTATAACGGTTGGATTTTTGGAGATGGCTATATATACCCTTCCACCTCCCTCTCATTCATAGAGAGAGCACTCAGAACAAGCAATCACTTCCACCATTCATTTCCTGAGAGAGAACCACTTACTCATGTGTTGAAATCAAGATCTTCCACTCCAACCATATGAATCTTGATTTCTAGTCTCCCCAAGTTGCTTTCCACCCAATCAATCTCTTCTACTAAGAAAATTTTTATGAGAGAGTAATTAAGTGTTGAGGAGACTATCTTCTGAATCACAAGAGCGAGGAGTTCATCATCCATACCACATCTATTACCTTTTCGAAAGTGGTGTCTCCTAGATTGGTTAGGTATCACTTGGGAGCCTCCAATTCGTGTGGAGTTGAACCAAGAAATTTGTAAGGGCAAGGAGATTGCCTACTTCGTGAAGATCTATCCCGAGTGAGGCTAGTCCTTCGTGGACATAAGCCATGGTGGAATAGACGAGGTTACTACTTCGTGGACCCTTCATGGGAGGAGCCCTTCATGGATTCGTGCAGGCGTTACCCTCCATGTGTTGAATTCTCCATCAATGTGGACGTACGTAAGACCACCTATCGGAACCACGAGAGAATTCTCCGAGTCCCCATTGTGCTTGATATTCCTACCCCTTCCCTCTACTTACACTTGCATGTCTTCACTTTTCGCTGCTAGACTGGTAGATTTGAATGTGTAGGGTGTGCTTTGGTGAAATTGCTAAAACTTTCCAACCATTAAAATTGGTCTCCATTGCATTGGTTTCACAACCCAGGAGAGTATGGTGTCTAGTGAGGGAAATTACCACCGTAGAGGTCCGTATTTTGATGGTAAAAACTTTTCTAGTTGTAAGCATAAAATGAAAATGCATATTCTTGGTCATAATCCCGCTGTTTGGGCTGTTGTTCGTGTTGGATTGCAAGATAAATTATTTGATGATGGAAAGGAACCGGATCGTGAAGCGAGTGCGAAAGAATTAAAGATGTTGCAATACAACGCTCAAGCATATGACATTCTATTCAACTGTCCATGCCCCGAAGAATTCAACAAAATAAGTCATCTTGAGAATGCAAAGGAAATTTGGGACACTTTGGTTGATATGCACGAAGGAACCGAACCCATGCAGGAATCTAAGTTGGATGTGCTAGAAAGTCAGCTTGACAAGTTCAAGATGAAGAATGGTGAAGGAGTCTCGGAAATGTACTCTAGGCTTGCTCTCATCACAAATGAGATTGTCGGCTTAGGAAGAGAAGAGATGATCGACAAATTTATCATCAATAAGATCCTTAGAGACTTGGATGGAAAATATGACACCGTGCACACATACAAAGATCTCAAGCCTACGGAAGTCATTAGAAGGATTCTTGCTCATGAAATGTCACTCAAGGACAAAGAAAAGCTTCACAACAAGACAAGCGGTGCATACAAAGCCACAAGTGACTCTCCCGCTACCTCAAGCCACAACCTTGATACTAATGAAGATATAAGCCTCATGGTTCAAAAATTCAACAAGTTCTACAAGAATAGAGGCAAAGAGAGAAGGTCCAACTCATGATATGAAGAGAAGCGTTCCTCTAGTCGTGACCAAAATTGCTCCAATTGTGGAAGATCCGGACACTTTTCTAATCAGTGCACGTCCCCCTCCAAGAGAAGAGAAGAGTCACCAAGAAGAAGAAGCTCAAGGGATGAGTCACCTCGAAGAGAGAGAAGGAGTAGAGAAGATCGCTATGAACGAAGACCCTCTCGGAGAAGCAAGGACTCAGAGAAGAAGGACAAGTACATTGTCGAGGGAATAAGCGTGATAATACTACTAGGGGTACGAATGGAGGGGCGAAGTCTAGCTATGGCTTAGGCATTTCAGTCAGATGTGTACGATTTCAGGCCCCACTTGGGAGCGGTGAAGACCCTACGTCTCAATCCCGGGGGCTGGTTTTCTTTGATTATGGGGGAATAGAGGATTACAGGTGTCAGAACCTTGTTACGACGTCCGGTGGTGGCTTATATAGAGTGCGCCACCACCGGACGAGCGCCGTAATAAATGATAATTAAACCGATATTGCACAAACTGCCGCTCTAATTAGGGTGTTACTGATAACGCATGATTACTACGGATATGAACGTCCCTTCAGGTTCTTTTAACGTTGCGCCTCCGAGGCCATTGAGCTCCTGTTACCCGAATGTATGACAAAGTCACCCAAGTGACTTTGCGGGTGTGTCCGAGTGCTTCTTGAGACATGTCCAAGTGCGCTTTTACCTTTGGAGCTTCAGTACCAATGATGGTCTATAGGTGGGCCCAGAAGTCAGTCTTGTGACCCTACCCATAGTAGACGACCTCATCAATAGCCCCCGAATCCGTGAGGTTTGGATGGCTGAGTGATCGACACTCGAGAGTGCCGATGTCACCTCAGAGGTGTTTCAGGAAATGACTTGCGTCATTTCCCACTCGGATCCATGCCTCGACAGATTTAGGACCAACATTCCTTGGTCGAATGTCTGAGTTTGCATACGCGATACTATCTTTGAAGCTATAGTGCTTCCTTGGAGGAATGATCCGAATGCTCTGTTATTCTGTCTGAGTGCTTCGTTATAACAGTCTAGTCGTTCGGTTTGCAAACGAATCGTCAGGCGATTCAGAGCGCTGATCTCTTCTTTATAAAGCATGAAGGGGTTCCCGCGCGTTCGAACCAGCGGAGGGCACACGCAAACTGCAATGAAGCGGTTGATCCGCGAGATTTGGGGGTAGTGGGCACGACGCCCCGTAATTATGCCATAAGTTTTGCCACGTGTCCCTAAGAGCCTGAACAGGGGATCTGCAGATCTCGCTTCATCCGCAGATTGATGTACAAAGATTGCACCTAATTCCTGCTATTAGAGGCGGAGATACTGTGTAGGGGGGAATAGATCCCACTTCTTCCTCCCGTCAACTTCTCCAACACAAATCACCTCACTCCACATAGCATCTGCCGTGAGCTGAACCCAACCTCACCGGAGATGAACCGTGGAGCGACTGCGAAAGTTGAGCGGGTGAAGAGGGGCTCACGCGACTCCTCCTCGAGCGCTGGCGCATCTGTAGGGTGGACCCAAGGCAACTGGATGGTGTCGCAGGCCACCAAGGCCCGGTTGCTCGAGATGGAGGACCAGGGCCTCCTGGCCAGAGGGAGTTGGAGGCTGCCGAAAGCGAGCGAGGACGATCCTTCACTACAGGGGAATGGGCATGTACTCTTGGTGACTCACCTCGAGTGAGGTTTCCGCCGCTTCTTAGATTTCTTCGGTGCTCAAATCCACCACATCCCGACCAATGCCATGGTGTACTTAGCTGCTTTCGTATCTTTGTGCAAAAATTTCCTGGGCTGCCACCCTCACTGGAGCTTTTTAAGCACCTATTGACCTGCTGAGTGATGACGGTAAAGAAACGGACTCGGTCAAGGGATAATACTAACGTGACCTAGCTATGCGGGGGGTTGGGAATTCAGCTGCGAGGCAAGGGTTGTTTCCCGGCGATCACCTTTCCCAATTCGGTGAAAGGCTGACAGGAGAATTGGTTTTTATTGCCAAGATGTTCCAGTCGGAAACAACCAACTGGGACTTCCTCTGTATACGTCGGAATGCATTCGGTCGCTTCCCAAGCTGACTGTAACCAAAGAACAAAAACTGGACGTAGACATCCTGGTGATTGCTCTGGTGGCCCTAGTGCAGACGGGTGTCAATGGTCTGGACCTGCTCGAAGTCTTCTTTTAGAGGAGAGTTCAAACACTGCAAGCAAGAGTCCACCCTATGTGGGAGTACACTGGAGCAAACGACACCACTCAGACACATCCCAAAGAACTTGATGCAGATACGGTTGAAGCCAAGATCAAGGCGACCACTATGACGCGAGATAACCCTACCGTTCTCACGAGGAAATATGCCGAATGAGGTAACTTCCGAAGACTTGTTTTCCGAATGACATTCCGTGCTTGTTCTTGTATTAGCTTGATTTACTCATTTTCCACTCGGCGAGCTTTCACGAGCTTGATTGGTGAGATTCTGATCATGAACCGGAATCCGATTAATGTGGCGAGCGATACAGATATCACGGAAGATTCCACTAGAGTGGGGGAAGAAGAAGAAGATGGCGACGATGAAGAGGACTCGGGCAAGATCTGCGAGGTGGAGTCCTTGCATTTGGAAGGCCGTGTGCCTGAGTCCCACTCCAAGTCATGCCATGACCCGAGGATTGTTGGCGGCGGTCCAAAGGCGCCGAGTGTTGTCAAGCCGACTGCCAATGCTCCCTCGACCCGTAGTACGAAGCGTGGTCATGCGGAACTGGTCTTGTCGCCCGAGAAGGTGGCAAATCAAGCCAAGGTTGTTGCAGCCAAGCCTTGGAAGGTGGTTCCCATTCTGTCGTGGAGTTGTCACGGCAAGATGTCCTCGTGAGAGAACTTAGGTGTGAGGCCATCGAAACTATGTGGCGGCTTGAGAGGGGTTGGTCGGAATCGAGAGACGTGAGTTTACCCAGGTTCGGCCCCTCCAACGGAGGTAAAAGCCTACGTCCTGCTATGTGTGTATTGATGATGATCTCGATTACAAGGGTGCGGAATCGCTAGCTCTAATCTCTAGAGCCTCTAATATGTCTATCTCTAATGACTTGAACTTGTTCTCACTCTTGGGGCGCCTTACCCCTCCTTATATAAGTGGAAGGGTAGGTTTACATGTAGAGTCCTACTGGGAGTAGGATTAGGACTAGTCTTACATGAATCCTAATCCGGGTCTTGTTTCCTTCGTGAGGGAGTCTTTCCTCTCCTTGGGCCTTCTCTGTGAGCCGGCCCTCCTGGCCTATCCATGAGCCACCTTGCACCGGCTCGCACGCTGGGCCATGTGCCTGGTCGACCTATGACCCGGTAATAGAGGTGACACATGAGCCGCCATATGATGAGACGGGTCATACCTCCAGCCGGGTCACCAATGAATCGTCAAGTTCGGCCAAGGCTCCCGTAAGTCGCCAAGTCCCGGCCGGGTAATCCTTCAAGCCGGGTTATACCGCGGGGTATATCCCCGACATTAGCCCCCAGGTTAGCTTGAATTTATTCATGGTAAGCTCCTGAAATAAGAATAATAAATATGTTAAGTGACCGGATCACTCCCTTGGCCGACTTATTTCACTGAAGTGGATCCTCAAAAATCCGGGTTTCTTCTTTATATGAATGAGCCGTCTTCACCATCGTCTTGCAGGTACGTGTCCTTTGAAATAAAAAATATTGGGAATAAAACATCCATATAACATTGAGTCGGCCTCCAAAACTTTGGCTTGATGAAATTATTGGAGATAAGAAAACCATATGAAGTTGAGCCGGCTTCCATTGCTTTAGCTTGATAAAAATATTGAGAATATAACTTCATCCACTGTTACACCACTTCAACCTGTGAAGCCGGGTTGCTCATATAGAATCTGCTGGGTCATGATCTTTTGATAGTGCTGGGTCATGATTGTTGGTGATGCTGGGTCAAACAACTGGACTCCAGCTGACTTGATAAAAATAAAGAAATTCATGTGATGCTGAGCTGGTCTTTCAATGCTTTGGCTAGATAAAAATCTGTTGAGTCAGTCTCGCTCATAATTGACATTTTGAAAGCTCTCTTTCAAGGTTTTGATATGTCCATATTACCTGTAGCCCCCCAAGATCCAAGTTTATCCATGATGACTTGGTGCTTTGCTATATTATATTGGACTATGTATCCCCCAAGTGCCGGGTTGTCTTGCCTGTAGCAGCCTGGGACTTGTAACTGTCTTATACCTTATAAAGCTTCAGCTGGTGTAGCCCCTAAGGGCCGGCTCATCAGTATGTGATGGGCCGAGTCTTCAATTTGAACCTCATAATTTGTTAAACAGTTGAATACTGTAGCCCCCAAGTGCCGGGTCAGTAAGAAGTATTGGGCTGGGACTTAAAAAAATATAGAAGGCTGGCTCATCTCCTTGAGACAACATGATCTGTTGACCATGTAATGATTTGAAAAGCAACTTGCATTATCCCCCAAGTGTCGTGATGCATGCTTGTAGCGACATGGGACTTGCATACTTGATATAAACTAGACTTGAATAATGTAGCCCCCAAGTGTCGGGTCGTCTGCCTATGGCGACTCGAGAGTGTGAGAATAATATGACACATCATAATTTGTTGAATGAATCCTTGACCGTGGTTGTAACCCAATATTTTGTCGAATATCCTGGAATAATGCCTTTATCCTTGAAAATGAAAATCCCTGCTCGTGGTTGCAGTGCAACCCGGAAAATATATGTTTGCGAAATCCATGAGTGTTGTGGTCTACTACAAAGCACATGTTGGAACAATCCAAGAGCCGGTCAATTAAATGACCTGGCATTATATGTTATAGGGCGGCTCTTTGAGAATAGTCAATTCTTCTGAGCTGGCTTGGAAAACTGCAATCATTTAATATTGGTTATGATAAACCATGATGAAGATCCAGCCATTTGGGCTATCAAAGATCTATTTGTTTCTGCAGAAGTTTATGCTTTGACCCTGTTTGAAGACCGGCTTGATATGTATGTATGATGCATAATGCAAATGCATGATGATGTATGCATATGATAGGAACAATTAACTTGTATATGTTCTTGCTTTTTCTTTTTTCAAACCTCATATGTCGTCTCTCCCATAATGGAGAGGCTACAACAGGGCATGAGTTCCCCCAGGCCCATAAGCTACTTCTCACATGATGTAAATCTGTCGTTTGAACCTTAAACAGTGTAGGTCTTTAAAAGAGTAACTGTTTAAGAGTACGAACGGGCCACAAGGCGGAGAGTCTGTAGAAGATAGGTGAGTTTATCCTCGCTTTCTGTATGCCGGTCCTCACATGACACAAGCCGCCGTTTTAACCTTAACTAGTGCAGGGTCTCATCTCAAGATTGTCTGTCAAGTACTTTGATCAGATCAGGGTGTTTAAGCTGAGAGTAACTGGTAAGAGTTTGCTACTCTTGAGCATGCATTGGTTTTCCCTTAAAGAGGAAAGGGTGATGCAGAAAAGTAGATAAGTATTTCCCTCAGTTGATGAGAACTAAGGTATCAATCTAGTAGGAGGAACAAGCAATTCACCAATGGATGCACCTACACAAACAATCAAACTCTTGCACCCAACGCTATAAAGGGGTTGTCAATCCCTTCACAATTATTTGCAAGGATTAGATCTGATAGAGATAGATGTAAACGAGTATTGAAAGTAAAAGATAAATAAATTGCAGCAAAGTATTTTTGGTATTTTTGGTTTATAGATCTGAAAATATATTATGGAAAGTAGACCCAGGGGCCATAGGTTTCACTATAGGTTTCTCTCTTGAAGGAAAGTATCATGGTGGGTACACAAATTACTGTCAAGCAATTGATAAAAAAGCGAATAATCATGTAGATATCCAAGGCAATGATCATGCATATAGGCATCACATCTGTGTCAAGTAGGCCAAAATGATTCTGTATCTACTACTGTTACTCCACACATTGACCGACTCCTGCCTGCATCTAGAGTATTAAGTTCATGAAGAACAGAGTAACGCATTAGGTAAGATGACATGATGTAGATGGATAAACTCAAGCAATATGATGAAAACTCCATCTTGTTACCCTTGATGGCAACAATACAATACGTGCCTCGCTACCCCTACTTTGTCACTTGGTGAGGACACCGCAAGATTGAACCCAAAACTAAGCACTTCTCCCATTGCAAGAATTACCAATCTAGTTGGCCAAACCAAACCAATAACTCCAAGAGATTTGCAAAGATATGAAATCATGCATATAAGAATTCAGAGGAGATTCAAATAAGATTCATGGATAATTTGAACATAAACCCACAATTCATCGGATCTTGACAAACACACCGCAAAAGAGTATTACATCGGATAGATCTCCATGAAGATCATGAAGAACATGGTATTGAAGATCAATGAGAGAGAAGAAGCCATCTAGATACTAGCTATGGACCCATAGGTCTGTGGTGGACTACTCACGCATCATCGGAGGGGCAATGGAGTTGATGTAGATGCCCTCCATGATCGGATCCCCCTTCGGCAGATTACCGGAAAGGCTCCAAGATTGGATCTCTCGAGAACGGAGGCTTCTGGCGGCGGAAAAGTATTTGCGTGGCTCTTTTTGGTGTTGGGGGTATATTTGGGTATTTATAGCATGAAGAATAGGGTTAGGAGATCTGCTAGGAGATGGCAAGCCTTCTAGGGGGGTGGCCGCGCCTCCAGGGCTTCTGACCTCCTGATAGCTGCCCTGGCGTCCACTCCAAGTCTGGTAGATCTCTTTCCTTCCAGAAAAAACCATTCCGAAGATTTTATTCTGTTTGGGATCCGTTTAATATTCCATATCTGCAAAACTCAAAAACAAGGAAAAAACAGAAATTGGCACTGGGCTCTAGATTAATAGGTTAGTCCCAAAAATAATATAAAATAGCATATTAATGCATATAAAACATCCAAAACAGATAATATAATAGCATGCCACCATGAAAAATTATAGATACGTTGGAGACGTATCAGCATCCCCAAGCTTAATTCCTACTCGTCCTCGAGTAGGTAAATGATAAAAATAGAATTTTTGATGTGGAGTGCTACCTAACATATTTATCCATGTAATATTCTCTATTGTGAAACGAATATTCAGATCCATAAGACTCAAAACAAAAGCTTAATATTGATACAGAAACAATAACATTTCAAGCATACTAGCAAAGCAATTGTATCTCTGCAAAATATAATGGCAAAAGAAAGTTATCCCTACAATATATATGGTCTGGCTATGCTCCATCTTCCCCACACAAAGTATTTATATCATGCACAACCCCGATGACAAGTCAAGCAATTGTTTCACACTTATTATGTTCTCAAACTTTTTCAACTCTCACGCAATACATGAGCGTGAGCCATGGATATAACACTATAGGTGGAATATAATATGGTGAAGGTTGTCAAGGAAAAGGAGAAGATAGTCTCACATTAACTAGGCGTATCAAGGGCTATGGAGATGCCCATCAATAGATATCAATGTGAGTGAGTAGGGATTGCCATGCAACGGATGTACTTAGAGCTATAAGTGTATGAAAGCTCAAAAGGAAACTAAGTGGACGTGCATCAAGAAGAAAAATTCCACTAGTTATATGAAAGTGACAAAATAGGTGACTCTCTACAATGAACATCATGGTGCTACTTTGAAGCACAAGTGTGGAAAAAGATAGTAGCAATGTCCTTTCTCTCTTTCCTCTCTCTTTTTTTGGTGGGCATCTAAGCCCTCTTTTATTCATCATTCATTATTTTATTTGGGCTTCGCTGGCCTCTTTTATTTTTCATAAATTCCGGAATCTCATCTCCACTTGTGAGGGAATCATAGCTTCCATCACTGTTTCCTCACATGGGACATGCTCTAATCTTCTATATCTAAATAGGAGCCCCCACTAGATGATTTTCCTGGCTTATGGCGAAGCCACGTCAGCACCTATTTTCCCGCTCACAGTGTCCCGCTTCCTACATCGGTCGCTGCTC
This sequence comes from Hordeum marinum, assembly GCA_022496015.1. NCBI lineage: Eukaryota > Viridiplantae > Streptophyta > Magnoliopsida > Poales > Poaceae > Hordeum > Hordeum marinum. Next base: position 258,297,550 of record CM039674.1, on the reverse strand, counting down.
CCGATCGCAGAGCCCCGCCTCCCGTCGCTCAATTCGTTGCCTGGCCTGTACGCGAAGGTTGTTTACATGTTTAAAGCCCACATGTTTACATGTTTCAAGCCCATGAAAATCCCATAGTATAGCGTAACAAAACAAATAGCCATCGTCGTCTTTCCCATCGCCTGCATCTTTTGCTTGGCCAGTCGCCGCCGTCCACCAAGAGCCCTTCCGTCATCTTCCCCGGTGATCCCTGGGAAGCCTCTGCCGCCCATGATGTTGTACAAGCAGCCTCCACCATCCATGCTTCCCTCCATCCATCCATCGCTCGTGGCTGCTAACCCTTCTACCATGACTGACGGCATCCCCTAGCGAGCCGCCACGCCCGACGGCCCCTGCCAGCCACCACCACTAGCTCTTCCTCCACTATGCATTAACTCGAGGTCATTCGTTCATCTTCCCGTTGCTTTTTTTGCCGCAATCCCTTCCACCACCATGCCACAAATGCCCATGAAATGGCCGCACGCACCACTCCATTGATGACCCCTCATTATCTCCGCCTCTATTACCCTTCAGTTGCGGAGAAAACTGTACTTAAAACCCCCTCTATACCGCCACAGTCATCAAACATGGACACCTCCTCGCATCCACATCTGTGAACCGCCCTCTGCTGTGTGTGTAGGTGCACACTCCCTATTTTCGATCATCTTTCAATATTCCTATCCTGAAGATTTTGTTCTCCAATTTCTCAGGTTGCACTAGGAATCAAAAGGTGCCGAACGTATTGGTCTTTGGCTCCTTGGATCACTTCATAGGTCGTTAACTGCTTCCATTTGTTTGGCATTGTTATTTACTCTCACTTTGTCATCTGCATAAATCAAAAAATGCTAATATGACAGTCTAGGATTTGAAGTTTCGAGGTACTTGTCATTAGTTCTTCTACATACAACCTACTTTATCCAAAAAAATCTTGGTTCCCATACTGTCGAATACTGCCTCTCGGTAAGGTTGTCCATTATTTTCAATAGTATCCACGAACTTGCTCACGGATATTCCGATTTTTCCTGCTTATTGGCTATACCTTTCTAGTTTTCTTTATTTATCTTTATCTAATATGCTATTTGCATTCTCCCGGTTTTCATCCACCTCTGATTTTCATAACCCTGATCTTATGTTTTTCAATTTCTCAGATTGTGCCTGGGATCAAAAGCTCAACGTTTTACTTCGTATCTTCCTTGCTGCTTGGATTGGGTCCATTGCTTCGTACATGTCTTGCTGTTGAGGTTGGTACACAAGCACCCATCTCCGAATTTAATCTTTAGCTTGAAAGTGCATTATATCGAGTAGAGGGGGGGGGGGGTGAATAGGCGATTTTTACAAATTCATTACTAAGGAATTTGAAATGTGATGAATAACTAGCAGCAGAATAAGTACTCAAGTGCATGAGGAACTTAGCGACATCATAGTCATCATGATGAAATGAAACATGCACAGAGTACAAGTAGCGTGATACAGGATAAGAAGGTGAGGAACAAGGTAACTTGAAGAATTTGAGGTGAGGAAATTGTGAAGTCTTCAGACAAATTCTTCAAACAGTAAAGTTCAATTTCATCAATAGTTATATGAGGAAATGAAAGGGTTGAGGAAATAGAACCAGGTAGCTTGATGAAGACAATGGTTTGATGACCCAGTTCCAACTGCTGTGACAGTCGTACGTCTGGTTTGGAGTGGCCTGGTATTTAAACCAGAGGACACATAGTCCCAGGACACACAGTCCTTACCGTATTCTCCTTGAGCTAAGGTCACACAGTCCTCGCCCAACACTCGTGGTAAGTCTTCAGGGTAGACTTCCAAAACCCTCACAAACTGGTCACCCGGCATCCACAATTTACTGTTGGATGCTCTAGACCAAGGTCACTTCGTGATCCCCAATTGACTGTAGGAGCACTAGACCATGACGCCTAACCGTCTGGAGGATGCACAGTCCTCAAAGGTAACAACCGTCGGTTCCACATAGGAATTTCTTCAGTGATGCTCAATCACTTTGGGTTTGGTGGTTTGGTTGTGGGTTTTTCCTCACTGATGATTTTCACTCAAAGTCCTTGGAGGATGGGTTGCTCTCAAATGACAAGTGTCAGTTCTCTCTCGGAGCAGCCAACCAACTAGTGGTTGCGGGGGGTGGCTATTTATAGCCAGGGTGCAACCTGACATGATAAGACATAAATGCCCCCAATGATATGACCATTATGTGGATAAGAATGATTGGGGACAGCTGGCACTAAGCACAACAAAGGTCGAAATTTTGAACTATGAAAGTCCTCAGCTTATCATGTTCCTCACTTGTAGGCAATTCGCACTGGCGAAATCCTAACTCCTCAGTCAGATCAATTTCCTCAGAGACCAGAAGAACTTCGTGTCTGTCATTGAAGAACTTGTCTAAACCGGAAGAGATTTCCAAAGGCTTCACTCGAAGGATTGTATAGGTTGAGGATCTTGGAGTTGAGCATCAGTTGGAAATTTTCCTTGGTATTACCTCGACCCCCTTTAACAGTATGGTGTTTCCTATGACTCAAATAAAGGAAATGAAACTACGAAAACAAAAGTCTTCACGCTTCATATTCCTCGTTCATATATTCAAGGTCACACCAACTTCTTCATTTTCAAAGTCTTCACAAAGTCTTCACCAAAGTCTTCAAAAAGTCTTGAGCAAAGTCTTCACTTGAAGATATACATTTTTAGGGGTCGATAATCTCCGAATATATCAAACTCCTCATAGACTTATAGAGCCTGTGTACACTCACGAACGCATTAGTACCTTAACCTATAAGTGTTCAATACACCAAAATCACTAAGGGGATAAACATATGAAGTGAAAGTACATATTTTGATGATTGATGACAAATAGGTTAAGTTTTCAATGGGGATAAACATATGAAGTGAAAGTACAAATTTTGAGGAATTTGATTGCAAGATATAGAAGAACTCCCCTGAAGATGTGCATATTTGAGGAATTTGCTTTGGACTGCAAATGCACATGGAAGGTTCAAACATGGAGAACTCCATCTATATCTTGTAATTCATACACACATATGAACATATGATATGAAGAATTTGAAATGCGTGAGGAAAATGGTGTCTGACGAAAATTAGCTTGTATGCATTAAGGTACTTGAGGAAATAAACATGCGAGGAAATAGTTCAAAAGTGTCAGACCACCATCGGACTTAAGTTTACAACTCAACCAACAAAAGTTTCAAAAGAGCGAGAGTTGTAACTTAAACAAAAATAGCCCATATAGAGAGACCCGCTTGAAGACTAACTCAAATTTTCTCCCCCTTTGTCATCAAAGACCAAAAGGGACAAAAAAGTGAGGACTAACGCCCCTTTGAAGAATTTCATCGTGTTGGTGAGGAAGGAGCGCCATCGCTGTCGGGGTCGTTTGTCGATGCAGGGCCTGCCGCAGTGTCGTCAATGTCTTCATCATCATCGCGCTCTCGAGATGAAGAATATGAGCTTGTGACCATCAGAGGAACTTGGACTTTCTTGAATTTCTTCTGAGGTCGACGAGCCCAGTCAGGATGTTCCTCAAGATCCAGCTCATTCAGTTCTTCAGAAGGCATGAGGTGAGACATTACGTCCCAAGTGCGGTTGAGGTTTTCATGCGCATAGTAGTGATTCCTCTTCACAGTGTTTTGCATCATAGTCATGTTCTGCACAATGTAACCAAGTTGATGCTTCACCCACTTGTGATTGCGATCGACCTTCTGATGAAGACTTATTAGAAGCTCGCGATCAGTCATCACACGAGGGGCAGACTCTTGAGGTTTTTGAGCTGAGGCCTTTGCATCGGAGTCTTGAGTGGCAATGTCATCATTGGTGGAGAAAGAAGCGGCTTTGCGAAACTGTCCATCCAACGGACGAGTGCCTTCATCAATGACGCTTTGCCTTTTCCTTCAACTGAGGCAATTGTGCTCTTGATGACTTCTATTGGAGGCAGGAAGCCAAAGTGATTCTGAAAATTAGCCTTGAAGGGAACCGAGGACTTTGCCCTGATGAATTTCATGATCCATGGCGCATAGGGCTTCTGTTCAAATGGAGCTAAGGCAGCACTGGCCAATGTCCTCATGAAGAAGTCATGCAAGTAGATGGGAATTCCATGAATGATGTTGAAGAGCATATTCTTCATGACTCCTTCCACTTCTTCTTCTTCAGAATCGTGGCCTTTCTGAGGACATAGTGTATTTGTGAGGATACGGTAGATAGTCCTGGGCACATATAGCAGATCCTTCACAAGGAAGGTGTTTTGTTGAGGCTTTCCAGGAGGCAATGGCTTCATCAACACTTGCATCGGCTGATTTGGAAGCGCAGGCTCATTGAATAGTTTGTGGGCTTCATCTGAGGGAATTGGAACTGGTACACACTAAAGCAATTCAGAAGCTTGAGCAGTGAAGTGTGTTGATCCTTTCATCCAGTCCAATATCCAGGAGTTGACGTCTGAAGCATTTCCGTTGATATGCAATGTGGCATAGAACTGAAGAATAAGTTCTTCATTCCAGTCGCAGATGTCGACACAGAATGGAAGAATGCCTGCATCATGAAGAACTTGGAGCACCGGTGTGAATGATGGAAGGGTTTCCATGTCAGCATGCGGAATTTGGTGGTGCTCGAAGACTTTCTTCTTCTCAAAAAGAACTGATGCATAGTAGTTGAGTTGTGTTGCCATCCAGGATCTGTTGCGTCCTGCCCTTGCAGAGTCATAGGGATTTGGACCTGTGAGAACATGCGCTCACTGAAGAAATTTCTTTTGAGGAATTTGGGGCGCGCTGAGCCTTTGAATGGCATCCTTGGCTTCGGTTGAAGATTTGGCTTGAAGCGACCCTTGATCTCCTTTGGCATGGGAGGAACTTCAGACTGAGTAATTTGAAGGACAGGTTCCTCAGCTGCGGCGGGAGCATCAAGAATATTAGCTGTTGCAGCTGGAATTTATTCACTGACATGAATATTCAGATTTGCAGATTCTTCAGGTATTTCTTCAGTCGGAGCAGGCGACTGAGGAATCTGCAGCTGAGGAGTAGTCATTGGTGAATTTGGGTGCACAGATTCCCAATATTCATCATTGATGACAGGAGTAGTGTCACCAATGTCAACTTCCTCATCAATTTCTTCAACTCCAGCTTCCTCAGCAGTGAACTCAAGCTGGCGTGTTGATACCTTCAGGGTTGAAGCAGTGTCTTCAACAACTATTTCTTCATCAATCTGCTCTATTGAAGCAGCAGAATGATTTTCGTCTTCATCTGGGATGACATATTCCACTCCAAATGGCACAATTTCGTAGGCAGGTGCTAAGGAAATTGGGGTTGCATCAATTGGTCCAGTTGAAGAACTTGGCATAGTCTTCAACTTCTTCAAAGCTGGTCCTACTGAATTTGATGCTTTTCTTTTGAGGGTCTTTTCCTCAGTAGTGACAATTTCTTCAGGAATGACTGTTGCAGCCGCCCTGGTGGGTTCAGTTTCTTCACGCGCAGCAGAATCTTCAGCTGGCCTTTCAGTTTCTTCGGGCACAACAATGGAGGTTGTCCTTGCATGATCATCAGTGGTCTGAGTTTCCTCAGGAGCACTAGTAGTTGCTTCTGGTGCAGAAGCATTTTCATCAGCAGTTTCATCAGGCTGAGCTATTTCATCAGCAGCTTGAGGAATTTCATCAGACTGATGATGTTCTGGTTGCGATCGGGTTGCAACCCTGGTGTTGTGATCCTTAACTGCTGCTTGAGCAGCCCTAACGAATCTGACCTTGGTGCCCTTCCATTCAGCATCATATCTCTCTTGATCCTTAGAGAGTGTGCGAATTTCAGATTGAACAGTGATGAGTTGATTTGGGGTCAAATTCATCACATTGTCTCTCAGGAACTTTTCCTTTCAAACTCTATTCCTCTTAGCTCTCAGAGCTTGCTCTCTCTTCCATTTTTCTTCAGAGATGAAGTGGGTGAGGACATGATCCACTCCAAAAGGCTGATTTAGTGAAGAAAGTGGGGTGCTTGGGTCTTCATGCCATATATCGATGAAGTTGAGGATCATCTTGGGATCCAGCATGAGAGGAACAGAACTGCCCTTTGCTATAGCAGCCCTTTGCTGACTTTGCCTGATGATTTCTTCCAATTCCTCATCATCAGCTTCATCATCATCATCCTCAGTACCCGAGGGTATGGTCACCACAACCTTGCTTGAGTGAGGACTTGGTCTTTGACCTCGTCCAATGGTTTTCTTCAGCTTCAACGTAGAAGGGCTAGTTGAAGACTTTGTTGTGGTAGAGGGGCTAGCTGAGATCTTTGGAAGTCTTGAGAATCCCTCAGTCCTCTTACATGTTGCCAGATGCACTAGGGTTGAGGACTTTGCAGCTGCTATAGAAGACTGAGCAGCAACCGTTCCAGTAGCTGAAGACTTTCTAGGCAGAGGCCTTTGACCTTGAGGAATCTGCAGTGAAGGTTTTGAGGTTGAAGAACTTGTCTTCACTGCAGATTTCTTCATCTTGATTTTCTTCAGAGCACTTGCAGAGGCTCCGGCAGAGGCAGCAGTAGAATCTTCATTGAATTTCTTCACTGCATCTTTGGCTTTGTTCGCCAGCTTTGCTTGCTGCTTCTCCCATTTGTGAGGAAAGTACTCACCAGTCTTGAGGCTAGTGGGATCAACAATTTGATTTGGAGCTAGGGGAGGCCTACTGCAAGGATGTTTTACTGCGAATTTTATCATGTATTTTGGAGTTACATAACGATATTCCTTCCATACCCTTGCCCATCTCCTCTCAATTTTCTGCAGACGATTTTTTCTCTGCTTGGTCATTTCTTTGCCATGAGTTTCTTCATCGGGTGTGCAGTATTCCTCATATACGTCATCTAGAATCTCAAAGGCAGTGTGCACATCTGGCTTCTTTCCACCTTTCTAAGGTTTCTTTCTATCAACCATTTTCTTCACTTGAGGAATTTGAACTCTTGAGGACTCTAAAGAAGTACACAATTTTTCCTCAAGGAGCGCTGCAAATGAGTTAAGTTGATGGGAACCTAGTGATTCATTAGCGGACATGTTGTACCTGTGAACAGAGTATAGGTGCGAGGAATTTGAAGAGGTCATATGCGTTCTCAGAAATTTTTCTAATTAAATAGGTGAGAGGTATATGACCATGGGTGTCTTGAGGTATTTCACTAAGTGTTCTTTGTCTCAAGTTCCAGAGTTGTGCAAATTTTGAGGATTCACACAATTGAGGAATCTTGAAGAAAATCATTACTTAGAAGAAAAACATCAAGTATGTGAAGATGTAAGGTGCTTTTAGAATAGTTTCATGAAGAATAAACACCTTTTGAGGAATATGAGGAGCATTTGAGGATCAAACAGGGGCAGTAAAAATAAATTTTATTTATCCTGGTGAAGAACACGACGAACAATGATATTGGGAGGTTCGTCCGTTCAGATCTCCCACGCCCTAGCTTGGTAGAGGGAGATAGCTACAGCGGCGGCGGGGTGAGGACTTCCGCGGACGATGCGAGTACGGCGACGACGAGGTTGAGGCAGTGAAGATCTTCCTCACCGGCGACGATGAATTTAGCGGCGACGCTAGGTTGGAGCTCGGGAGTGGGATGAGATGAGGAGTAACCGAGAACAGTTGAAGGGGAGGGGGTATTTATAGAGGAAGTGAAAACCAATCTGCCCAAAGATTTTGGACAGGATTGCCCCTGACCCTTGCTCTCCACACGACAGGTGTCACCCACGTTCTGAGTAGAGGAGATTATGGGGGATCGTGGATTATCCAGCCGTGGGAATCAGAACCGTTGGGCAAGAACCGCTAAAAATCTTGATAGTGAAAATTTCAAAGTTTTCGTTCGCAAATTCTTCAGCTATCAAGGACACAGTGAAGACTTTGAACAAGTTTTGAAGTAGAAGGCATATGAAGAATTTGTGAACAGACCAGGTTGAGTTTAGCATAGAGGGGAAAGGGTCCGATCACATTCACTTAGATGAAAATCAACTTGAAGAATTAGCAATAAGTGAATGCTGTTGAGGACATTGAAAACTCAAATATATATATAGTCAATGAGGAACATGAGTTTCAAAGTTTGAAGAATTTGAAAAGTTGAGGAATTTGATAATTTGAAGAATTTGCAAAAATGACGAAAGACTCAATTTTGAAGAATTTCAACTTTGGTTGGTGGCGTGACCCACCGTATAAGAATGATGATTTTAGACACCGCGTACAATTGTCGTAGGGTTCTGAGAATCAAATTCTTCATTAATTTCTTCACACTTAGAGGGTTATTCTTCATTGATTGAAGAAAAAGTTACTTCGTGTGTTGCACATCAAAGTCATCAATTTTGCATGTGTGTTAGGATGTGTGTCCTTCTTCAAAGAACATTCGAAGATTCTAAGATATTTAGCTCACACCGCAACTTGCAAAATCTCTTTTCATCCAAGGGCTTTGTGAAGATATCGGCCAGTTGTTCTTCAGTGAGGATGTTATCGATGGAGATGTCGCCCTTGAGTACATGATCTCGAAGAAAATGATGACGAATCTGGATGTGCTTGGTCTTGGAATGCTGAACTGGGTTGTAAGAAATATTGATGGCACTCTCGTCGTCGCAGTAGAGAGGCACATTCTCCAACTTGTTGTCGTAGTCCTTGAGGGTTTGCTTCATCCATAGTAACTGAGCGCAGCATGAACCAGCAGCAATGTACTCAGTTGCAGTAGTAGATAGTGAAACGCAGTTCTGCTTCTTTGAGGAACAACATACTAAGGATCGTCCGAGGAAATTACATGTGCTAGAGGTTGACTTGCAATCCACACGATCTCGAAGAACTTGTGATCAACTGACGAATGTGGTCGATGGAGATGTCGCCCTTGAGTACATGATCTCGAAGAAAGTGATGACGAATCTGGATGTGCTTGGTCTTGGAGTGCTGAACTGGGTTGTATGCAATCTTGATGGCACTCTCATTGTCACAGTAGAGAGGCACATTCTTCAACTTTATGCCGTAGTCCTTGAGGGTTTGCTTCATCCATAGTAACTGCACCGACAACAATGTACTCAGCTTCAGCAGTAGAGAAAACGCAGTTCTGCTTCTTCGAGGACCAATAGACTAAGGATCGTCTGAGGAAATGACATGTGCCTGAGGTTGACTTGTGATCCACACGATCTCTAGCATAGTCAGCATCAGAGTATCCGGCGAGGTGAAGATTTGAGGCCTTGGGATACCATAATCCAAGTGTTGGTGTGTGAGCTAAGTATCGAAGAATATGTTTCACAACCTTATGGTGTGATTCCTTCGGTGTTGCTTGGAATCGGGCACACATGCAAACACTTAGCATAATATCAGGCCTAGATGCACATAGATACAATAATGAACCAATCATGGAGCGGTATACCTTCTGATCGAAATCTTTACCATTTTCATCAGTGCAGAGGTGGCCTTTTGAAGGCATTGGAGTTTTGATGCCTTTGCAATCTTGCATGTCGAATTTCCTCAGAACATCTTTGAGGTATTTCTCTTGGGAGATGAAGATGCCGTTGTCTTGCTGACGAATTTGAAGACCTAAGAAGAATTTCAACTCTCCCATCATAGACATTTGATATTCTTCACTCATCATATAGGCAAATTCATCACTATAACGTTTGTCAGTACAGCCAAAGATAATATTATCCACATATATTTGGCATATGAACAGTTCATTATCATAGGATTTTGTGAAAAGAGTGGGGTCGAGTGAACCAGGTTTGAAGCCTTTGTTCATGAGGAATTCCTTCAGAGTGTCGTACCACGCCCGAGGGGCCTGCTTGAGGCCATAGAGGGCCTTGTTTAGTCTGAAGACTTTGTCAGGATGCTTAGGGTCTTCAAAACCTGGGGGTTGAGCAACATATACTTCTTCCTCAAGCTTACCATTGAGGAATGCACTTTTCACATCCATTTGATATAAGATGATATTATGATGGTTGGTGTAATCAAGTAATATTCGAATAGCTTCAAGTCTAGCAACAGGTGCAAACATTTCATCAAAGTCAATTCCTTCAACCTGTGTGTAGCCTTGAGCTACAAGTCGAGCCTTATTCCTCACCACAAGGCCATTTTCATCTTGCTTGTTGCGGTATATCCACTTGGTACCTATTATGTCATGTTTGCGAGGATCTGGTCGCTTGACAAGTTCCCACACGTTGTTGAGCTTGAACTGATGCAATTCCTCTTACATAGCTTGAATCCACTCAGGCTCCTTGAATGCTTCATCAACTTTGGTGGGCTCTATGATAGAGACAAAGGCAAAGTGCCCACAAAAGTTGGTTAAATGTGAAGCTTTTGAGCGAGTGAGGGGACCTGGCGCATTGATGTCATCGATGATTTTGTCAATCTATAGTTCATTTGCAACTCTAGGATGAGCAGGTTGACGTGGTTGAGGATTTTCATCAGCACCATTTTCTTCAGGTGTATCAGCATGAGTGTATTCATTCGTTGGAATGAATTCCTCAGTGGGTATGATATCTCTAGTTGCCTTCAGCTTGATGGATTCCTCAGGAGACTGTTCATCTAACACAGAAGGCAGGTGCTCTCTTTGCGAGCCATTAGTTTCATCGAACCGCACATCTACAGTTTCAATAACCTTGTGATGATAGGTGTTGAAGACTTTGTAGGTGTGCGAGTCCTTTCCGTAACCAAGCACAAAACCTTCATGTGCTTTCGGTGCAAACTTAGAATTATGGTGAGGATCTCTGATCCAACATTTTGCACCAAAGACTTTAAGATAACTTACATTGGGTTTCTTGCCAGTCATAAGTTCATATGAAGTCTTCTTGAAGAATTTGTGAAGATATACCCTGTTGATGATGTGGCATGCAGTATCAATTGCCTCAGGCCAGAAGCGACGAGGAGTCTTGTATTCATTAAGCATGGTGCAAGCCATCTCAACGAGAGTCCTGTTCTTGCGCTCCACGATGCCATTCTGTTGAGGGGGTATAAGGGGCAGATAACTCATGAGTAATACCAAGTTCATCAAGATATTCATCAAGATTAGCGTTCTTGAATTTAGTCCCATTATCACTCCTAATATGCTTGATCTTGATGCCGAAGTTGATGGAGGCCCTTGAAGCAAATCGTCTGAAGATATCCTGCACTTCATTTTTGTACAGAATAATATGCACCCACGTGTAACGAGAGTAATCATCAACAATGACAAAGCCATACAAACTTGAAGCATTTGTTAGTATGGAGTAATGAGTGGGGCCAAAGAGATCGATGTGAAGCAATTCAAAGGGTCATGTCGTGGTCATGATTGTCTTCGAGGGATGCTTGGATCTGTTCATCTTCCCAGATTCACATGCACCGCAGAGATGGTCCTTGAGGAATTTGACACCCTTGATGCCAATGATGTGCTTTTTCTTCACGAGCATATGCAAGTTCCTTATACCCGCATGTCCAAGTCGTCGATGCCACAACCAGCCTTCTGAAGACTTTGCAAGTAAGCAAGTGGCAGGTTGAGGACCTGTAGAGAAATCAACAATATACAAGTCTCCTCTCCTAAAGCCTTCGAAGACTTTGGAATTGTCAGATTCCATGATGACAACACAACGATATTTTCCAAATACGACGACCATATCAAGATCACAAAGCATTGAGACAGACATAAGGTTGAACCCAAGGGATTCAACAAGCATCACCTTATCCATGGTTCGGTCCTTTGAGATAGAAACCTTACCAAGTTCCAATACCTTGCTTTTTCGTTTGTCTGCGTAGGTGATATGCTTCAGAGGAGATGGAGTGAGTGTTAAATTCATCAATAGATTCTTGTCACCCGTCATGTGGTTTGTGCATCCACTATCGAGGACCCACTCAGTAGCTTTTGGAGTATCATCCTGCAGATGAATTAGTACAAATTACGAACTCATATGCTTCAGAGTGAAGAATATGACATCAATTTCATCAGATAGGATTTCATCACACAAGATAGTAAGCAAGCAGTGTGAGGACGTGAGAAATGAGGAATTCATTTCATCATGGTTAGCTTGCGTCCTTTCAAGCAATTCCTTAGGTCTCCAGCAAGTTCATCAGATGTCCAGTTTCATCTGGAGACCTAACCCTGCATAAGAAATTAGTTCAATTTCTTCTCCACCCACATCTGGAGGGGTGGCAAAGAGTTCATCATTCTACGAGCACCATGTGAGAAAGGAGGCATTGAAGTAAGTGCGCTTCGTTTCACAAGACGAGGATTAGAGTACTCAAATGAATAAGCAGAGAAATTCTTCGAGGACTTATGAACATAATGGTTTGAAGAATAATGCACGTATTCATAACTCTTAGATTTTTCCTGCGAAATAGAAGTATTAGCATGAGAATGATATTTTTGACCATTTGAGGAATTTGGTCCAAGTGAGGACTTTGATCTGGGGTTCCTATTCTTCATGAGTGGTGTCGTGAGGACATTCACTTGAAGATTTTGAAGGTAGCTCTTGGGAACCCAGATTTTCTTCATAGGAGAGCCATTCCTGTAGTTAGTTCCAACAAATCTAGCAAATACTTCACCTTTCAGATTTTTGAAGAATTTGTAGTTCGAGTCAAGTGACTCATTAGAGAAATATGAAGTTTCACACGTAAAGCCAGATAAAGTGAATTGATCTACAGGAGGTCCTTTCGCAGCAACCCATGAGGTTTTGGGGTACTACTCAGGTGTCCAGTAGGATCCATCAGCATTGAGTTTCACAAAGGCAATACCCTCTTTCCTAGGGTTCCTATTCAGAATCTGCTTTTTGAGGACATCGCAATGGGTTTGATGCCCTTTGAGACTTTTGTACATGCCTGTCACATACAATTCCTTGATCCCTGCATTGTCATCAGTGATACTTGTGGTATCCTCAGATGAGAAATTTGAGACCACAGGAATAGTTGAAGAATTTGCAGCAATAAAAGCATTTGAACATTCAGGTGAAGAATTAGCAGTTTCACGTTCGATGCATTTCAAACAAGGTGGAACAAATTCTTCCCGAGCATTACTAATCTGTTGAGCTAGTAAGGAATCGTTTTCCCTTTGGAGATCCTCATGTGACACCCTCAGTTTCTCAAGATCTTGCTTTCTTTGAAGAAATTCATAAGAAAGCTTCTCATGATCAACTAAGAGGTCGTTATGATGACTCTGTAGGTTATCATACTTTGTCCGAAGACTTTTGAGATCGACAGACATAGTTTGAGTCCGATCCACTTCATGGTTCAACAGATCATCGCGTTTGTCTAGCATTTTCTGAAGCTTTTCAAGTGCACTTTGTTGCTTAGTGGCAATTTTAACAAGTTTAGCATAGCTAGGTTTCACATATTCATCAGATTCACCTTCACTTGATTCAGATGAGGAATGATGTTTGTGTACCTTTGAGCCTTTTGCCATGAAGCAATAGGTGGGAGCATAATCATCATTGCTGACGTCAGAGTCATTGGAGTAGTCATATTCTTCATCGTTGAAGATGGACTTGCTAACGAAAGCAGTAGCGAGAGCAAGGCTAGCGACACCAGATTCTGATTCCTCCTCAGATTCTTCCTCTTCTTCATATTCTTCCTCAGAATCCATTTCCTTGCCGATGAATGCTCGAGCCTTTCTGGAACGATTCTTCTTATGCTTTGAGGACTTTGAAGATGAGGACTTTGCAGATGAGGACTTTGAAGATTTCTTCTTTTTCTTTGAGTCATCAGAACTATCCTCCTTGTATTTCTTCTTCTTCTTTGAATCTTTTTCCCAGAGAGGACAGTCAGAGATAAAGTGACCAGGCTTCTTGCAACGATGACAAGTTCTTTTCTTGTAGTCTTCTAAGGAATCTGATTTCCTCAAGCCACTTTTTGATGACTTTCCAAATCCACCTCTCCTTGAGAACTTCTGGAATTTTCTCACAAGCATTGCTAGTTCCTGACTTAGTTCTTCAGGATCACCAAGGCTGCTGTCAGAATCTTCTTCTTCAGATGAGGACATTGCTTTTGCCTTCAAAGCACGAGATCTTCCATAGCTTGGCCCATAGAGGTCTCTTTTCTCAGCTTGCTGGAATTCATGAGTATTGAGTCTCTCAAGAATATCAGCAGGATCAAGTGATTTGTAGTCTCCACGTTCTTGAATCATCAAAGCCAGAGTATTGAATGAGGAGTCAAGAGATCTTAGCAGTTTCTTCACCACTTCATGGTCACTGATATCGGTGGCACCTAGTGCTTGAAGCTCATTGGAGATATCAGTGAGACGATCAAAAGTTTGCTAAACATTTTCATTGTCAAGTCTCTTGAAGTGGTTGAACAGATTGCGAAGAACATCAACACGAGAGTCACGTTGAGTGGAAACACCTTCGTTGACTTTGGAAAGCCTATCCCAGATAAGCTTAGCAGTCTCCAAAGCACTCACTCTGCCATACTGACCTTTGCTCAGATGGCCACAAATTATATTCTTCGCTTGAGAATCGAGTTGCTTGAATCTCTTCACATCAGCAGTAGTAACAGTGGGAGTGACAGAGGGCACACCATTTTCCACAACGTACCAGAGATCATTGTCAATAGCTTCAAGGTGCATACGCATCTTGTTCTTCCAGTAGGGGTAGTCTGTCCCATCAAAGGTAGGACACCCCGCGGAAACCTTGATCATACCTGCAGTCGACATAACTAGAACTCTAGGTGGTTAAACCAAAATCACACAGAGCGAGGGAGTACCTGCTCTGATACCAATTGAAAGTGCGTTATATCGACTAGAGGGGGGGAGGGGGTGAATAGGGGATTTTTACAAATTCATCACTTGAGGAATTTCAACTTTGAGGAATTTGAAATGTGATGAATAACTAGCAGCGGAATAAGTACTCAAGTGCATGAGGAACTTAGCGACAACATAGTCATCATGATGAAATGAAACATGCATAGAGTACAAGTAGCGTGATACATGATAAGCAGGTGAGGAACAAGGTAACTTGAAGAATTTGAGGTGAGGAAATTGTGAAGTCTTCAGACAAATTCTTCAAACAGTAAAGTTCAATTTCATCAACAGTTATATGAGGAAATGAAAGGGTTGAGGAAATAGAACCAGGTAGCTTGATGAAGACAATGGTTTGATGACCCAGTTCCAACTGCTGTGACAGTCGTACGTCTGGTTTGGAGCGGCCTGGTATTTAAACCAGAGGACACACAGTCCCAGGACACACAGTCCTTACCGTATTCTCCTTGAGCTAAGGTCACACCGTCCTCGCCCAACACTCGTGGTAAGTCTTCAGGGTAGACTTCCAAAACCCTCACAAATTGGTCACCCGGCGATCCACAATTTACTATTCGATGCTCTAGACCAAGGTCACTTCGTGATCCCCAATTGACTGTAGGAGCACTAGACCATGACGCCTAACCGTCTGGAGGATGCACAGTCCTCAAAGGTAACAAGCGTCTGTTCCACACAGGAATTTCTTCAGTGATGCTCAACCACTTTGGGTTTGGTGGTTTGGTTGTGGGTTTTTCCTCACTGATGATTTTCACTCAAAGTCCTCGGAGGATGGGTTGCTCGAATGACAAGTGTCAGTTCTCTCTCAGAGCAGCCAACCAACTAGTGGTTGTGGGGGGTGGCTATTTATATCTAGGGTGCAACCTGACATGATAAGACATAAATGCCCCCAATGATATGTGACAGCCCAAGTGCTGTCCCTTCCTTTTGTGGCATGTAACCCCATGTATGAACCTTGTGTCATGAGCTTATGATATGTTTTGCAACTTGCCATCCATGTGTTGTTTGCATTCATGCATCATTTCATCCATCATAGCATTCTTCATGCCTTACTTGTATTCATGTGTTGTTGTATGATGTGGTGGTTGTGAGTGGGTCTTGTTTTGTGTTGGTGCTTGAGTGTGGTTAGAGTCTTGTGTGCAACCCCCTTCCTTCCCTCTCTTCTTTCATTGAAAACCCAACCTAATGCCTTTTTTCCATGTTGTTTTTATAATCAGATTTAAGTTGCTATATAAATTATTTAAAAATGTTCAAGTGCTAGCCTAATATGTTTTGAGTATGTTAGTGTGGTTCTTTTGTTAATCTGAGCCTTTTTTTGCTTTTGCGGCTTTTAAATAACAAGAGTTGTTATTTTCTTTAAAGTATTAAATTTACTTGGCCTAAAAATCAACTTACCATTTTTATTAAATAGTGCATATTATTTGGTTTACAACAATATTTTTGTTTGCCCAAAAATCCTCTTAATTATTTCTGTGGTTTTTTTAAAGTAGGTTGTTTATTTTAAAACAAGAAAACCCTCTTCTGTTTTGTTTAAGTGAGAGAGAGAGAGAGCAGCGTGGGCCTTTCCCCACGGCCCAGCCCGCTCGGGAAACGGCTACTTTAAGCATGTCATGTAGGCTATTGTCGATACGCAGCATAGCAGAGTGGTTGGTGTAGTGTGTGGTGACGAGGAGGTCTCGGGTTCGAGCCCGACCCCTTCCCCCTTTTGATTTATTTTTTTCTTTTCCTTTTGTTTTCTTTTGTTTTCTCTTTGCTACATATGTGGTGTGTGTCTGTGCTTAGTGCAAACACACACATGTGAGTGTGAGTGTGAGAGGGTTATGTGCATGTGTAGTTAGTGTATGTGTGTTTGCACATATGTATGAGAGTGTGTATGTGTATATACATAAGTGTATATATGCATGTGTTTGTGTGTGTGTGGTTTGCTCTATGCAAGTGCAGTGATGTATGTGGTGTTTGTGTGTTTTTGAGTGTGTGTGTGGCAGGTTGCACATATGTGGTGTATGTGCATGAGAGTTGTGAGTGCGTGTGTATGCTATGCATACATACACATGTGTGTGAGTAGTATAGAGAGTGCATATGCATATGGTGCATGTGAGTGTGTGTGTGGGTGAACCCCCCCCCTTCATGGGTGGTATTTTCTTAGTGGTATTTGTGTTCATATGCCTTGGGCATGTGTAGAGCATGTGTGTGGGTGCTTGTAATGGTGTGTGTAGGTGAGTGTGTGTGAGGGTGACTAGTGGTATCCCACTTGTTTTGCCCTTGTGGTAGATAAGCATGTCATGTAGGGTTTGCTAGCTCATTGCCATTCTTAGCTAAGTTGACAATATGCTTATGTCCATTAATGTGCATCCCTAGTAGAGTAAGTCTTGACTTTGAAGAATAGGTGGTAGTTTTGATATCTTGTTTGTGCCTTGATGTTTTACATGAACATATGAGTATGACCCCTGGTTTTGGGGTATAAAGAGCCAATGAACTCATTGGAACTCTCAGATTTCACTTTTGAGCAAGTTCATAAATCTCTCATTTTAGCTGGGATGTCCTTTTGTCATTTTTGCATGATTTAATCCATGCTTGCTTTGGGATATGTGTCAACATGTAAGTGCTAGTGTTTCATATCTATTATGCCCTAGAATTTTTGTTTAACATGAGAATCACCCATATAAGTGGGAAACAAGCTGTAAGTTGCCTACTTGATGTTTCTGTTTCAGCATGCTAGAAATGACTGTCTGGGGATCTGCTGTTATTTTTATGCCATGTAGAGTGGATGGTATCTTGTGATGTGTTGGATATTTGTTCATGCTTAGTGTTAGTTATTTGTAGTAGATATTTCCTTCTACCATCCTGTTAATTTTATGCCAATAGGAGCTATCTAGCATATTTAACTACTGCTGTCAACTTGCTACTTTATAATCTCAGATTCCAGAAAACTGGAATTTTCACTAAGTCCTAGAAAACTGTTTCATCATGTAAACTTGATTGCTTCATGCTTATTGATGTGAGCCTCCTTTGCTGATTGTGTAGTTGGATAAGTTGATGTGTGTGTTGAGTAGATTCTGTCCATATCTTGTTTGTGGCTGTAGGGTTCCTGTAGCTCAAGTGGTGAGCTGTAGAAGTTGCTATGTTGCTGTTTTGTGGCAGATTGTGGGTTTTATTGTTTTGTAACTTGTGGGAGCTATGATCCATGGAATTGATTGATTCTTGAGTCTATTGTGATTGGTTTTTCATAACCTATCCAGTGGCTACCTTGGAATGCCAAGAATTAGCCTATGGCTTGGTGGTCTTGTGATTTTGCCTCCGTACCTTGTCGTGAGCGTATCGTGAGAACCGTAACTCCGTTTCTTGCGTTCTTTATATGCATTTCTATCGATTTTGCATGATGCATCCATATTTTCAATGATAATGCATGTTTAAATAACTTAAAATGAGATTCTGTCCAGATTCATTAATAAACAAACTTTGCATGTGAAACATGACTAGTTTTGGATTGCGATGTTTAATTCTTCATAAATGAAGCATGCATCATCTTGGTTGGATGTTTATTGTTTATGTTTATCTTGGGTAGACGCGAGTGTTGATACTAAGTACAAGGACCCAGGAGAGTACCACTACGAGGATCCCGCTACTTGTTCCGCTGAAGAACCAACATGCAAGATGATTGTACCCAGATCCCGATACAATTTTTGCTTGATAGTTTCTCGCTCTTATCGTTACAATTGATCTACCTACCACTTGATATCAGCCCCCATGTTTCCATGACAACCTCTAACCTCCACATCCTAGCAAACCTTTGATTGGCTAAGATACCGCTGCTCAGCCCCTCTTATAGCATTTTAGTTGCAGGTGCAGGTTGTTCCATGTGATAACATGGATTTGGATATCACAATATTTTCTGTTATTTAATTTAATGCACATATATATCTTGGTATTGGTGGAAGGCTTGGCCTTTTGCTAAGTGATTTGTTCCGCTGTTACCGCCATTAGTTCCTTGTTACCGGTGTTATGTTTTCCATAATTTGCGCTCCTAACATGCTCGGGGTTGTTATGGGAACCCCCTTGTTTATTAGGTTGAGACTAAAACTTGTCTGGCAAGACCCAAAATTGGTTCTACATTTGCTTAATAACACAATAAAATTTGCATAGGGTCTTGCAAACCCGTGGATAATTTAATCAACCCCCGAGCCAGTGCTCCGCATGAGTGTTGGTCCAACCCAGAGCAGCTTATTAATGCCACCCGAGGAAACTCGGTGATTGGTGTGGTAACCATCGCTCATCTGTCGTGTCTTGAGAACGAGATACGCGACTCTTATCGGCTTCGTCGACACATCGGGAGGTCTTGCTGGATTTGTTTTACCTTTACCGAATGTCTTGCGTGTGGAGTCTGACTTTCTTCGGGTTTTCTCGAGGTGTTGGAATTCCTTTGGAATTACCTATGATGACCGCAAGATCCGCAGTCGAGGCTATTCCCGCGGAGTGTGGTTAATTTTGTGATGGATTAGTTGGAGCACTCCTGCAGGGTTAAATCTTTCGGAAAGCCGTGCCCCTAGTTTTGTGGCAACTTGGATATTTGTTTAACACCCGGTTATAGTTAACTTGAAGTAAACTCTAATTAAAATGCACCAACTATGTGTGTAACCGTGATCGTCTCTGCTCATGAACACGATCCGAGAGAGAACACGGTGGGTTTATGATTGACGTAAGTAAGTGTTCAGGATCTCTTAGAGATCAAACTAGATTCGATCGTTCATCATAGGCCACTCATATTTATTTTCATGTTGCGTAAGTTAGCCACCATAAATGCTTAGTGCTGCTACAAACTAAACACTACCACATCCCAACCTTTAAGCTTGAATAGTCTCGGTACCCGGGCACATGATAGCTGAGTCCTCTGTGGCTCACAGTTTACTACAACACTCCAGATGCAGGTTCAGATGAGTTTGTGCAGGATGATCTTACCCAGATCCAGTGGGAATATGATGAGGAAAGAGGCAGGATGTACGTGACGTATCCGTATGAGTAGAGGACCTGGTCGTGATCTTTGGGATAGCTTGATAGTATCATTTGCAACTATTTTATCGTTTGATTTCGTTCGTAGTCGGACCCTGTGTTCAACTTGATGATATGAATTTGAGTGACATTGTAAGTTAGCATGTGGCGAGTGTAAGCCAATCTTGTATACTCATCTCTTTCAGTACTGTATGTTGTGATGATACTATTCTTGCTAACGGCAAGATGCGCATCTATCCCTTGCGAGGCCCTCGTGCCTTAAAATGGATAGGCGCGCATCTTGGGCGTGACAAGTTGGTATTTAGAGCCATACGACCATAGGAGCCTTTGCTTGTTCGAACTTGGCTGAGTCGTGTCTAGTAAAAACTATTTTGAGTATAGTTATATCGAAGAGTAGGATTCTTTTTTACTCCTCTTCTATGCTCTGGTGAGGTATCCGACTTAGGAATTTTGTTTCTACTCCTCTTCTCGCTCAATTTTTTTTAGGATCACGCGGGTATTTTGGAGTCTATATGATGCCGATGTGACAGGGTTCTGTCTTGGTGCCCCCAGTCGCCACATGAGCGATTTGGGCATACAAAACAGAATATTTATTTGAAGGTTTAAAGTTTAGCACATGCAAATTTACTTGGAACGGCAGGTAAATACCACATATAGGTAGACATGGTGGACTCATATGGAACAACTTTGGGTTTATTGAGATGGATGCACAAGCAGTATTCCCGCTTCGTACAAGTGAAGGCTAGCAAAAGACTGGGGAGCGACCAACTAGAGAGCGACACAGTCATCAACATGCTTTGAGATTAACCAACATTGAATGCAATCATGAGTAGGATATAATTCACCATGAACATAAACATCATGGAGGCTATGTTGATTTGTTTCAAGTACATGCGTGAACATGTGCCAAGTCAAGCCACTTGAATCATTCAGAGGAGGACACCATTCTATCATACTACATCACAACCATTTTAATGCGCATGTTGGCACTCTAGACGAACCATTATCCACTCTTAGCTAATTAAGCATGGCATGAATAACTATAATCTTTAATTGTCATTGCAAACACGTTCAGCCCATAATGTACTGAATTTGGAACGATGATCTAATCATATTTACAAAAGCAAGATAGGTTGAGTTCATACCAGCTTTTCTCCATCTCAATCTTTTCATCGAATATCGTCATTATTGCCTTTCACTTGCATGACCAAACGATGTGAATAATAATAAGAGTGCATGTGCATTGGACTAAGCTGGAATCTGCAAACAATAAACCAAAGGAGAAGACAAGGCAATATAGGATCTTTGTAAGATAAACAATAATGCATATAAGAGCCACTCAACAGGTCATTGTATTCTTCTCCTTATGACCCAAAGAAAAGAAAGGAAAATTATTTACACGGGAAAGCTCCCAACAAGAAAAAGAAGAACGAGAAATCTATTTGGGTTTTCTCTTTAATGCTACAACTAAGCAACTAGGAAATAGAGCTAGAACTATTTTTTTTGTATTTTTCTCAAAGTTAATTAAACAGACAAGAAGAAAGCAAAACAAGGAATAAGCTACCATGGATAGTACAATGAAAAAGTATGAACATGAATGTAATGTCGATGAGAAATACGTACTCCCCCAAGCTTAGGCTTTTGGCCTAAGTTGGTCTGGGGCCATGGTTGGAAATAACCTTCTCCGGGATACTCCAGAGGACACTGAGGATTCCATTGATTAGCGGCCTCCTATGGCTCCCACTGAAAGACCGGGACCTGATATGGATCAAGGGCCGGTGCCTGCTCACGTGCTGGGGGTTGTGACAAACCCTAATATAGGTAGATGTCATCGGGCATAACAGTGTACCTACCTGAATGAATATTGAACAGAGAAGAAGCAGGCAGAGTAATAATCTCACAAGTACCCTGACTAAATACTAAATTGTAAAGCAGCCTCCTATCATCATTCTTCTTAATAACATCGTGGCCTACCATACGGTCATAATCTAGAAACTTCGTGGGTATTAGCATCTCATCTTTCTCATGAAGCCTAATGGGTATCTCAAAATGTTATGCTAAACGAGATGCATAGAAACCTTCGAATATGGGCCCCTTCGAATGGTTGGTGTTCAACCGTTGGGCCACCATAGAGCCCAGACTAAAGGTTCTATCAACAAATAAAGCGTGGCGCAAAATAGCGAGGTCAGGAGCACTAAGGCTTCCACTCTCCCAGCGACCAACTAAACATCTTCCCGCAAATAATGAATAATAGCAGGAAAAATGTAAACTAGCTGCTCTTGCCTTTGACACGCCTCTCTCTTCTCGTATAGTGACCGAGGCAATAAAATCTTCCATGTCTCGAGGACGTGGTTCCCTGATGGTGCCCTCATAGGGTATCTTGCAAACTTTGCAAAAATCGTAAAGGTTCATTTCTTAGGCACGTCATATAAGTGAAATTCTACTGTAGGAGGGTCTTCCCTAGGATGAAAGCGAAATTTTTGCACAAAGGTATTAGTGAGCAAGAGGTACTGGTCACACTTATCATTGAGGAAGTCGGTGATGCCTGCATTCTCGGCCAAATAATAGAAATCTTCATAAATTCCGGCCGCCCTCAAGAATGTGTCACACGGCCATTCACATGGTCGAATTTCTGCGACGCGAGGAAGATTATATTTGGGTTTCTACTTCATTTCATTTTCATCTTCCTTAGAACCCTGGCTTGAAGAACCTCTTAATAATATTCTTAACATTTCGATGACCAATCCCCTAAAACAGCTTTGCGAATGGAGCTTTGAGCAAGGAGATCTAAAATGGCACCAAGATGAGCTAGAACATGGGTTTGAGCAATGATGGGATTTTTTCTGGAGGAAGATGAAGTGAATGGGTGCTGGAATAAGTGGAGGAGGACCACGTGATACCCACAAGCCACATGGCGTGCCTAGGGGGGGTGGGCGCGCCCTGTAGGCTGGTGGCCCACTAGTGTAGCCCCCTGATGCATACTTAGTGCCAAAAATTCTTAAATATTCCAGACAAAATCATACTCCAATTTCAGGACATTTGAAAAACTTTTATTTTTAGGTCACTTTTTTTATTGCACGGGAAACTCAGAAAACAGAAAAAATAATGGCATTTTTACTTAATTTCATCTAGGTAACAGAAAGTAAAAGTTAGGTACAGGAAGTTGTGCTTTCTAAATTCATCCATCTCATGCTCATCAAAAGGAATCCATCAATAAGGTTGATCAAGTCTTATTAACAAACTTCTTTCGAATAACATGAAACCGAAGAATTTTCGAATAACACTAAGTTACCTCAATGGGGATATGCATTTCCCCAACAATAAGTATATCATATTTCTTCTGATAGTAGGAAGAGGGAACTCAAAGTCTCCAATAATAACTGTTGGAATTTTTTCAATAGAGTTGATACTATGAACTTGAGGTTGTTTGTTCGGAAAGTGTAACGTGTGCTCATTACCATTAATATGAAAAGTGACATTGCCCTTGTTGCAGCAATAACACCCCTGCAGTATTCAAAAAGGGTCTACCAAGGATGATCGACATACTGTCGTCCTCGGGAATATCAAGAATAACAAAGTGCGTCAAGATAGTAGCATTTGCAACTATGACAGGTACATCCTCACAAATACCGATAGGTAGAGCAGTTGATTTATCACCCATTTGCAATGAGATCTCAGTAGGTGTCAACTTATTCAAATCAAGTCTATAGTATAAAGAGAAATACATAACACTAACACCAGCTCCAAGATCACATAAAGCAGTTTTAACATAATTTCCTTTAATAGAGCATGGTATAGCAGGTACTCTGGATCTCCTAATTTCTTAGGTATTCCACCTTTAAAAGTATAATTAGCAAGCATGGTGAAAATCTCAGCTTCCGATATCTTTATTTTATTTGTCACAATATCTTTCATATACTTAGCATAAGGAGACCTTTTCAAAACATCAGTCAAGCGCATACATAAAAAGACAGGTCTAAGCATTTCAACAAAGCACTGAAAGTCCTCATCATCCTTTTTCTTGGATGGTTTGGGAGGAAAGGGCATGGGTTTTGGAACCCATGTTTCTCTTTCTCTGCCATGTTTCCTAGCAATGAAGTCTCTTTTATCATATCTTTGATTCTTAGATTGTGGGTTATCAAGATCATCAGCAGGTTCAATCTCCACATCATTATCATTACTAGGTTGAACATCAACATGAACATCATTATTAATGTTATCACTAGGCTCATGTTCATCACCAGATTGTGTCTCGACATCAGAAATAGAAACATCATTTGTATTCTGAGATGTATCTATAACAACTTCACTAGCAGTATGCAAAGTACTATCATCATTATTTTTCCCACTCTTGTTGGAACGGATAGGTGCATCAGTATTAACTCTATGAGAATCTTGCTCATTTCTCTTATGATGGCCCTCAGGATACAAAGGTTCCCGAGTCATTCTACCTCCTCTAATCACAACTTTAACAAAATGATCATTATCTTTACTATTCATCACATTAAGAAAATCATTCTGAGTCTTAAGTACTTATTCTACTTGAGTGGTTACCATGGAAGCATGTTTAGTAATAAGCTTAAGATCATTGACAGTTCTACTCAGATAATCACCCAACTGATCAAGCATATAAGCATTATGTTTCAATTGTCTACTAACATAAGCATTGAAATTTTCTTGCTTCACAATAAAATTATCAAATTCATCCAAGCATTGGCTAGCAGACTTATTATAAGGAATATCTCTTTCATCAAATCTACTGAGATAATTTACCTATACTACCTGTGTCGGGTTATCAAGACCATGTATTTCTTCAATAGGTGGTAGATTCTTAACATCCTCACCTTTAATACCCTTTTCTTTCATAGATTTCTTTGCCTCTTGCATATCTTCACAACTGAGGAATATAATACCTCTTTTCTTCGGAGTTGGCTTTGATAGTGGTTCGGGAATGGTCCAATCATTATCATTGCTCAGTATATTATTCAATAGTAATTCAGCTTGTTCAACAGTTCATTCCCTGAAAACACAACCAACACAACTATCTAGGTAGTCCCTAGAAGCATCGATTAGTCCATTATAAAAGATATCAAGTATTTAATTTTTCTTAAGAGGATGATCAGGAAAAGCATTAAGTAATTGGAGAAGCCTCCCCCAAGCTTGTGGGAGACTCTCTTCTTCAAGTTGCATAAAGTTAAATATTTCCTACAAGGCAGCTTGTATCTTGTGGGCAGGAAAATATTTTTTTCAGAGAAGTAATAAATCATATCCTGGGGACTACGCACACAACCAGGAGCAAGAGAATTAAACCATATCTTAGCATCACCCTTTAATGAGAAAGGAAACAACTTAAGAATATAGTAATAGGGAATTTTTTCCTCATGAGTAAATAGGATGGCTATATCATTCAATTTGGTAAGATGTGCCATAACAGTTTCAGATTCATAACCATGGAAAGGATCAGATTCAACCAAAGTAATTAACCCAGGATTGAAAGAGAATTCATAATCCTTATCAGTAACAAAGATAGGTGAAGTAACAAACTTAGGATCATATTGCATTCTAGCATTCAAAGATTTTTCCTTCCACTTGTGAAGCAATTTCTTGAGATCATCTCTATCCTTACAAGCAAGAAAGTCCCTAGCTACCTCTCCTTCCATAACATAACCCTCAGGTATATCAGACAATTCATATCTAAGAGAGCTAGGTCTAGCAGATGTATCATAGTGTTCAGTTTCAATAATTTCATCAGATTCAGAAATATTATCGGTTTTAGCATTGGCTCTAGCAATTTGTTCATCAAGAAATTCACCCAATGGCATAGTATCATCATAAGCATCATGCATAGCATAAGTAGCATCATCAATTACTTGTGGTATATTAGAATTACTAGAAGGTGGTGGTGTCGCAAAATTACTCATAACAGAAGGTGAATCAAGTGCAGAACTAGATGGCAGTTCCTTACCTGTCCTCATAGTTGAGGGGTAGATCTTCATTTTTGGATCATTAAGACTCCTCATAGTGATCAATAGATATATATCCCAAGTGACTCAGAGAATTGATCTAGGCTCCCCGACAACGGCGCCAAAAAAAGGTCTTGATAACCCACAAGTATAGGGGATCACAACAGTTTTTGAGGGTAGAGTATTCAATCCAAATTTATTGATTTGACACAAGGGGAGCCAAAGAATATTCTCAAATATTAGTAGCTGAGTTGTCAATTCAACCACACCTGAAAGACTTAATATCTGCAGCAAAGTAATATGGTAGTAACGGTAAATGTAGCAAGGTGATAGTAGCAGTTTGTAGTTATTGTAATAGTAGCAACGGAAAAGTAACTTAGCGAAGATCAATATATGGAAAGCTCATAGGCAATGGATCAGTGATGGATAATTATGTCGGATGACATTCATCATGCAACAATTATAACATAGGGTGACACAGAACTAGCTCCAATTCATCAATGTAATGTAGGCATGTATTCCGTATATAGTCATACGTGCTTATGGAAAAGAACTTGCATGGCATCTTTTGTCCTACCCTCCCGTGGCAGAGGGGTCCTATTGGAAACTAAGGGATATTAAGGCCTCCTTTTAATAGAGAACTGGACCAAAGCATTAGCACTTAGTGAATACATGAACTCCTCAAACTACGGTAATCACCGGAAAGAATCTCAGTTATTGTCACCTTGGGGGATGCGGATCATAAATCATAATAGGCATCTACAACTTGCAGGATAGGACCAAGAACACACATATATTCATGAAAACATAATAGTTTCAGATATAAAATCATGGCACTCAGGCCCTAGTGACAAGCATTAAGCATAGCAAAGTCACAGCAACATCAATCTCAGAACATAGTGGATACTAGGGATCAAACCCTAATAAAACTAACTCGATTACATGATAAATCTCATCCAACCCATCACCGTCCAACAAGCCTACGATGAGATTACTCATGAACGGTGGAGAGCATCATGGAATTGGTGATGAAGGATGGTTGGTGATGACGAATGCGTCGATTTCCCCTCTCCGGAGCCCAAAACGGACTCCAGATCTGGTCTCCCGAGGAAGAACAGGAGGTGGCGGTGGTTCCGTATCATGAAACGTGATGAACTCTTCTCTCTGATTTTTTCTCCCCGAATAGGAATATATAGAAGTGGAAACGAGGTTGGAGGAGCAGCAGAGGGCCCACAAGCCTGCCCGGCGCGCCCTAGGGGGGTGGGCGTGCCCACCAAGCTTGTGGCCAGGTGGTGGCCCCCCTGCAGTTGATTCTTTCACCAGTATTTTTTATGAATTCCAAAAATATTCTCCGTAAATTTTCAGGTCAATCCGAGAACTTTATTTCCACACAAAAATAACACCAAGGCAATTCTGCTGAAAACAACGTTAGTCCGGGTTAGTTCCATTCAAATCATGCAAATTAGAGTCCAAAACAAGGGCAAAAGAGTTTGGAAAAGTAGATACGTTGGAGATGTATCATTAGCCTGATTATGTAAGGATATCCTTACGAATAATCCTCTTTTCTTACAACATGCAGGGCATCATGAAGCACATGTACAAGCACCAGTGAACTACAATGCCGTCTGTTTCACTTAGTTATGTAATGGCTCAAACTGTAATCCGGTCAAACTATCAGTACTACTACTATATGATCTTATGCATGTACTCAGTTATGGAATCAGAAATTGCACTACATTCTACTTAAATTATTTATATTGTCAGCCTACTGCAATTGTTATCAATATATACTAATTTCCTTTTAAGTGTACAAATGGTAGAAAACAAGGATATGTCATGTCATTTTTTTATTAAATTGCTTTCGAAATCTTGACTACGTACATACGTACTGTTGAACCACCCTACTAATTAGTAGCCAGACCACACTTAAGGCCAAATAGAACGTACATAGCAAGCATGCACCACACAAGCACACCTCCATCAAGTCAACAGGTATCATGTTTGCTTCCGTGGTTTTTCAACATTTATCATTTGCATCAACTCTCAATTACAAATTCCTGCAACAACGCGTGGGGTACCATCTAGTAATGATAACAATCACACTTTTATTTACTTACAACTAAAAGGAAAATTACAACTTAATACCTAGAACAAAATATGACTCTATATAAAATATGAAAGTGGTGGTGCATGTCATGATAAAAGGAAATGGTGGAAGTTGCATGGCAAAATATCTCGGAATGGCTATGGAAATGCCATAACAGGTAGGTATGGTGGCTGTTTTGAGGAAAGATATATGGTGGCTGTTTTAAGGAAGGTATATGGTGGCTGTTTTGAGGAAGTTAGATTTGTTGCACTAGCGAAAGTTGCGCGGTACTAGAGAGGCTAGCAAAGGTGGAAGGGTGAGAGTGCGTATAATCCATGGACTCAACATTAGTCATAAAGAACCTACATACTTATTGCAAAAGTCTATTAGTCATTGAAGCAAAGTATTAGATGCATGCTCATAGGGGAGAGGTTGGTAGAAGTAAACCATCGCGTGCTCCCGACCCTCACACAAAGGTCGACAATCTATAAACAAATCATTGTCCGACTTCCTTACATAACGGTTCACCATACGTGCATGGCGGGAATCACAAACCTTTACACAAGTATTTTTACCAAATCACAATCAATTGATAACATTACTCTTAACATTACCATCTTTATATCTCAAAACTTTATGCAAGGAATCAAACTTCTCAAAAATACTCAATGCACTTAATGTGGAAGTTTTTATTATATCCCTCTTGGATGCCTATCATATTAGGAATAAATTCATAACCTAGACCAATTACCATGCGGTTTAAAGACTCTCAAAATAATATAAGTGAGGTACGAGAGTTCTATTATTTGTATAAAACGCAAATACGACCGTGCTCTAAACATATAAGTGAAGCACATAGAGCAAAATTGCCTATCTCAAAAGATATAAGTGAAGCACATAGAGTATTCTAATTTATTAATGATTCAGAGTCTCTCTATCAAAATATGTGGCATCAAGTATGATTGTGGCAAACTAAGAAGCAAATACTCATATCATACAAGACGCTCCAAGCAAAACACATATCATGTGGTGAATAAAAATGTAGCCTCAAGTAAATTTACCGATGGATTGAAGACGAAAGAGGGGATGCCTTCCGGGGAATCCCAAAGCTTAGGATCTTTGTCATCCTTGAATATGACTTGGGATGCCTTGGGCATCCCCAATCTTAGGCTTTTGCCACTCTTTATTCCATGGTCCATCAATTCTTTACCCAAAACTTGAAAACTTCACAACACCAAACTCAATAGAGAACTCGTGAGATCCGTTAGTATAAGAAAATAAATCACCACTTTAGGTACTGTTGTGAACTTATTATTTATTTATATTGGCATAATACCTACTGTATTCTAACTTCTCCACGGTTCATACCCCATGATACAACCCATAGATTCATCAAAATAGGTAAACAACTCAAAGAAAACAGAATCTGTCAAAAACAGAACAGTCTGTAGAAATCTGAAAATTTCGTATACTTATGTAACTCAAAAAATTCTAAAGAATTAGGAAAACCTGTAAAATTTATATATAAATCTTTTTTAAAAATTTCATACTCATTGGACGCTCAGAAAAAATTATAAAATTCCTGGACTGAGCACAAAAGTTTCTGTTTTTCAGCAAGATCAAATGAACAACCACCATAGATCACCCCAAAGGTTTTAATTGGATCAAACAGTAATTAAAACACCAAAACACAATTAATAAAGAATTAATAATGTGGGAAACACTCACAACAGAAGCAAAAAAAAAACAGAACACAAAAATAAAATTGGGTTGCCTCCCAACAAGCGCTATTGTTTAACGCCCCTAGCTAGGCAAAACGCAATAGATCTAGGTATTGTCACAATAATAAGGGAGATAATCCATGCTCATCTCATACTCCCTTATTTTAGCAGCAAGTTTACTTTTTGTCAAGCAAAAAAAATTCAAAAGGGTTGAATTTAATAGGATAAGGATCCTTAAGATCAAGTGCGGGAAGGATAGGTTCCTCCTTCGTCCCCTTATAGTGTATACTCGGTTCATCATTATAAGCTTTCCTTTGGGTGAAGGTCATAACCCTTTTTCTTAATATGAACTCTAATCCATTGTTTTGTATAGAAAAATTATCATTAAAGTTCAGAAATCTTATCAACCAAAACCTCGGTAGGGACCCTTTTTCTCAAATTTTCATTATAAGCAACATAATCCGGGGATTGCAATCTCATTATATCTTCTTGATTAAAAAGAATCTAATCTATGGGGGGACATCCAACATTAATTTAATGAGAAAACATTTTCACTAGCCTCTTTCATGATAAATCTAAACTCGTGGGCTAGGAATATAGTGGCGGCACGCTTAATGGAAGAATGTTGAATATTAGAGAACTCTAGAAAAATCCTTTGTATGCAAGGGTGCATATGAACGAGGTGGCTCTCAAGTTCAATTATTAATAGAGTTATAGCATCCGCAAGACTTTTAGTTTTGTTGAGAATGGAGCCTCCTAGGGTAGGAAGCGTTCCCGCACAAGTAAAGAAATCTTGAATAACACCTTTTCCAATGATATTACCACTACCTACGCGGATTTTTTTGTATGAGTGATAATAGGTTGTTCAAGAGGGCCGTTATTAGCAAAGTTATCAAAATCTGCCTCAAGATTATTACTATCCTTTTCAATGAAGGTATCCCTAGATCCTGTCATGGTGGCAAGGAATCGATCTAGAACGCAAGCAAGCAAAAAGCAAATGAAAAGGCAAACAGAAGAAGGGCGAATAACAAGGCAAGTCTTGTTTGGAAATCATTTTAGAAGTGGGGGAGAGGAAAACAAGAGGCAAAAGGGAAATAATGTAAATGCAAGAGATGAGTTTGTGATGGGTACTTGGTAGGATGGATGTGTATCCTCCCCGGCAACAACGCCAGAAATCCTTCTTGCTACCTCTTGAGCATGTGTTGATTTTCCCTTGAAGAGGAAAGGGTGATGCAGCAAAGTAGATAAGTATTTCCCTCAGTTGATGAGAACCAAGATATAAATCTAGTAGGAGGAACAAGCAAATCACCAATGGATGCACCTACACAAACAATCAAACTCTTGCACCCAACACTATAAAGGGGTTGTCAATCCCTTCACGATTATTTGCAAGGATTAGATTTGATAGAGACAAATGTAAACGAGTATGGAAAGTAAAATATAAATAAATTGCAGCAAAGTATTTTTGGTATTTTTGGTTTATAGATCTGAAAATATATTATGGAAAGTAGACCCAGGGGCCATAGGTTTCACTAGAGGCTTCTCTCTTGAAGGAAAGTATTATGGTGGGTAAACAAATTACTGTCAAGCAATTGATAAAAAAGCGAATAATCATGTAGATATCCAAGGAAATGATCATGCATATAGGCATCATGTCCATGTCAAGTGGACCAAAATGTTTCTGCATCTACTACTATTACTCCACACATCGACCATGCTTGCATCTAGAGTATTAAGTTCATCAAGAACAGAGTAACGCATTAGGTAAGATGACATGATGTAGAGGGATAAACTCAAGCAATATGATTAAAATCCCATCTTGTTACCCTTGATGGAAACAATACAATACGTGCCTCGCTACCCCTACTTTGTCACTGGGCGAGGACACCGCAAGATTGAAGCCAAAACTAAGCACTTCTCCCATTCCAAGAATTACCAATCTGTTGGACAAACCAAAACAATAACTCGAAGAGACTTGCAAAGATGTGAAATTTGTTGGGTAACATTGCATGTGAAACAAAAAATTTCATACACACATGCAAGATCTATTCATGGTGATGATCAACTACGAGAGGGAGAGTGGATCTACATACCCTTATAGATCGCTAAGCCGGAAGCATTAAGAAACGCAGTTGGTGTAGTCGAACGTCTTTGCGATCCAAATCGAAGAGTGTCCCGTGATCTCATCACGATCTATCCCATGATCCAGTCACGATCCGTCCCAAGAACTCATCACGGTCCGTCCCACGAACTCATCATGATCCATCTCGCGATCTTGATCACGGTCCTTCCTCTCTAGCGCCTAACGGACGACACCTTCGCGTTCAGTGTTGGAAATATGCCTTAGAGGCAATAATAAAATGGTTATTATTGTATTTCCTAGTTCATGATAATCGTCTATTGTTCATGCTATAATTGTATTAACCAGAAACCAGAATACATGTGTGAATACATAGACCACAACATGTCCCTAGTGAGCCTCTAGTTGACTAGCTCGTTGATCAATAGATGGTCACGGTTTCATGACCATGGAAATTGGATGTCATTGATAACGGGATCACATCATTAGGAGAATGATGTGATGGACAAGACCCAATCCTAAGCGTAGCACAAGATCGTGTAGTTCGTCTGGTAAAGTTTTTCAATGTCAAGTATCGTTTCCTTAGACCATGAGATTGTGCAACTCCCGGATACGGTAGGAAAGCTTTGGGTGTGCCAAACATCACAACATAACTCGGTGGCTATAAAGGTGCACTACGGGTATCTCTGAAAGTGTCTGTTGGGTTGGCACGAATCGAGACTGGGATTTGTCACTCCGTGTGACGGAGAGGTATCTCTGGGCCCACTCGGTAAGACTTCATCATAATGAGCTCAATGTGACTAAGTAGTTAGCCACGGGATGATGTATTACGGAACAAGTAAAGAGACTTGCCGGTAACGAGATTGAACAAGGTATAGAGATACCGACGGACGAATCTGGGGCAAGTATCATACCGATAGACAAAGGGAATTGTCTACGGGATTGATTGAATCCCTGACATCGTGGTTCATCTGATGAGATCATCGTGGAGCATGTGGGAGCCAACATGGGTATCCAGATCCCGCTGTTGGTTATTGACCAGGGAGGTGTCTCGGTCATGTCTACATGTCTCCCGAACCCGTAGGGTCTACACACTTAAGGTTCGATGACGCTAGGGTTTTTGGGAAATGGTATACGTGGTTACCGAAGGTTGTTTGGAGTCCCAGATGAAATCCCGGACATCATGAGGAGCTCCAGAATGGTCCGGAGGTAAAGATTGATATATAGGAAGTCCAGTTTTGGTCACCGGAAAGTTTTCGGGCTCATCGATAGTGTAGCGGGAGTGCCGAGAGGGTGCCGGAGGACCCCCGGGAGGGGTGTGACGACCATAGGACTTCATGGGCCGTTAGAGGAGGTTTACCAGCCCTTTTTGGGATGGCCAAGACCTTCTATAAAGGCCCATGCAGCTGGGATCAAGAGTTAAAAGGCAAAAGGGTTTTAAAAGAGGAGATCCACCTCCCTTGTGGGAGGTGGACTCTATCCCTAGTTCGGCCGAACCTCTCCTCCTTGGAGGAGGGTCTAAGGCAGCCCTCCCTATCCCTCCTCCTATATATATGCAAGGGTTTTGGATGATTTGAGACACGACTTCTCTCTCTCTCTCTCTCTCTCTCTCTCTCTCTCGGCGCAGCCCTACCCTTCCTCTTCCTCGTTCTCCGTAGCGCTTGGCGAAGCCCTGCTGGAGTCCACGTAGCTCCACCTCGTGCTGCCGGAGCTCTCCCTCAACCTCTCCTTCCTCCTTGCTGGATCAAGGCATAGGAGACATCATCGGGCTGCACGTGTGTTGAACGCGAAGGCGCCGTTGTTCGACGCTGAGATCGGAATCCACCGCAATCTGAATCGCTGCGAGTACGACTCCACCAACCGCGTTCTTGTAATTCTTCCGCTTAGCAATCTTCAAAGGTATGAAGATGCAATCTTTCCCCTCTCGTTGCTGGTTTCTCCATAGATAGATCTTGGTGACACGTAGGAATTTTTTTGATTTACTACTACGTCTCCTTCAGTGGCATCATGAGCTAGGTCTATGCGTAGAATCTATGCACGAGTAGAACACAAAGCAGTTGTGGGCATCGATCTCGTTAATTTGCTTACCACTACTAGTCTTATATTGATTTGGCGGTATTGTGGGATGAAGCGGCCCGGACCGACTTTACACGTACGCTTACGTGAGACTGGTTCCACCGCTTGACATGCACTTGTTGCATAAGGTGGCTAGCGGGTGTCTGTCTCTCCCACCTTAGTTGGATTGGATTCGATGAAAAGGGTCCTTATGAAGGGTAAATAGCATTTGGCATATCACATTGTGGTTTTGGTGTAGGTAAGAAACGTTCTTGCTAGAAACCTATAGCAGCCACGTAAAAACTTGCAACTACAAATTAGAGGACGTCTAACTTGTTTTTGCAGCATATGCCTTGTGATGTGATATGGCCAAAGGATGTGATGTGATGCATTGTGATGTATGAGATTGATCATGTTCTTGTAATAGGATTCACGACTTGCATGTCGATGAGTATGACAACCGGCAGGAGCCATAGGAGTTGTCTTATTTTATTGTATGACCTGC
Organism: Hordeum marinum; assembly: GCA_022496015.1. Taxonomy (NCBI): domain Eukaryota; kingdom Viridiplantae; phylum Streptophyta; class Magnoliopsida; order Poales; family Poaceae; genus Hordeum; species Hordeum marinum. The sequence continues at coordinate 258,263,410 of CM039674.1, read as the reverse complement.
CTGTCAATCATAAACGCCATGTAATTACTTTACTTTATTGCTAAACGTTAGCCATAGTAGTAGAAGTAATAGTTGGCGAGACAACTTCATGAAGACACAATGATGGAGATCATGATGATGGAGATCATGGTGTCGTGCCGGTGACAGTGATGATCATGGTGCCCCGAAGATGGAGATCAAAGGAGCAAGATGATATTGGCCATATCATGTCACTATATTGATTGCATGTGATGTTTATCATGTTTACATCTTATTTTCTTAGAACGATGGTAGTAAATAAGATGATCTCTCAATAAAATTTCAAGACAAGTGTTCACCCTAACTGTGCAACGTTGCTAAGTATCATCCTTCCGAAGCACCACGTGATGACCGGGTGTGATAAGTTCTAACGTTCGCATGCAACGGGTGTAAGCCAGATTTACACACGCGAAACACTTAGGTTGACTTGATGAGCCTAGCATGTACAGACATGGCCTCGGAACACAGAAGACTGAAAGGTTGAACATGAGTCGTATAGAAGATATGATCAAGATGGAGATGTTCACCATGGATGACTAGTCCGTCTCACGTGATGATCGGACACGGGCTAGTTGACATAGATCATGTGTTACTTGGATGACTAGAGAGATGTCTATCTAAGTGGGAGTTCATTAAATAATTTGATTATGTGAACTTAATTATCATGAACTTAGTCTAAAATTATCGTTACAATCTGTATTGTAGATCCAATGGCCAACGCTAATGTCACCCTCAACTTCAACGCGTTCCTAGAGAAAACCAAGCTGAAAGATGATGGAAGCAACTATGCGGACTGGGTCCGTGGTTTGAGGATCATCCTCATAGCTTCCAAGAAATTGTATGTCCTTGATGCACCACTAGGTGACCCACCCCTTCTCCTAGCAGAGCAAGACGTTGCGAACGCTTGGCATTCTCGCTACGATGATTACTCCCTTGTTCAGTGCGGCATGCTTTACAGTTTAGAACCGGGGCTCCAAAAGTGTTTTGAGCAACACGGAGCATATGAGATGTTCCAAGAGCTGAAACAGGTTTTCCAAGCTCATTCCCGGGTCGAGAGATATGACGTCTCCGACAAGTTCTTCTGCTGTAAGATGCAGGAGCATAGTTCTGTCAGTGAGCACATCCTCAAGATGTCTGGGCTACACAACTACTTGACTCAGCTGGGAGTTAATCTCCCGGATGACTCGGCCATTGACAGAATCCTCCAGTCGCTTCCACCTAGCTACAAGAGCTTTGTGATTAACTACAACATGCAAGGGATGGAGAAGTACATTCTTGAGTTGTACTCAATGCTGAAATCAGCAGAGGTCGAGATCAAAAAGGAGCATCAAGTGTTGATGGTGAATAAGACCACTAGTTTCAAGAAAGGCAAGGGTAGGAAGAACTTCAAGAAGGACGGCAAAGCTATTGCCGCGCCCGGTAAGCAAGTTGCCGGGAAGAAGAAGAACAAGAATGGACCCAAGCCTGAGACTGATTGTTTTTATTGCAAGGGTACCGGTCACTGGAAGCGGAACTGCCCCAAGTACTTAGCGGATAAGAAGGACGGCAACGTTAAAGGTATATGTGATATACTTGTTATTGATGTGTACCTAACCAGCGCTCGTAGTAGCTCTTGGGTATTTGATACTGGTGCAGTTGCTGACATTTGTAACTCCAAGCAGGAGCTGTGGAATAAGCGGAGGCTGGCAAAGGACGAAGTGACGATGCACGTCGGGAATGGTTCCAAGGTCGATGTGATCGCCGTCGACACGCTACCTCTACATCTACCTTCGGGATTAGTGTTAAACCTTAATAATTGTTATTTAGTACCAGCTTTGAGCATGAACATTGTATCTGGATATCGCTTGATGCAAGATGGCTACTCATTTAAATCTGAGAATAATGGTTGTTCTATTTATATGAGAGAAATGTTTTATGGTCATGCCCCGCTAGTCAATGGTTTATTTTTGATGAATCTCAAACGTGATGTTACACATGTCCATAGTGTGAGTACCAAAAAGTGTAAGGTTGACAACGATAGTCCCACTTACATGTGGCATCGCCGCCTTGGTCATATTGGTGTCAAACGCATGAATAAGCTCCATACTGATGGACTTTTGGAGTCTCTTGATTTCTAATCATTTGACACCTGCGAACCATGCCTCATGGGCAAGATGACCAAGACTCCGTTCTCCGGAACAATTGAGCGAGCAACTGACTTGTTGGAAATAATACATACCGATGTATGTGGTCCAATGAGTGTCGAGGCTCGTGGTGGCTACCGTTATGTTCTCACCCTCACTGATGACTTGAGTAGATATGGGTATGTCTACTTAATGAAACATAAGTCTGAAACTTTTGAAAGGTTCAAGGAATTTCAGAGTGAGGTAGAGAATCAACGTGACAGGAAAATAAAGTGCCTACGATCTGATCGTGGCAGAGAATATTTAAGTCACGAGTTTGGCACGCACCTAAGGAAATGTGGAATTGTTTCACAACTCACGCCACCGGGCACACCTCAGCGAAATGGTGTGTCTGAACGTCGTAATCGCACTCTATTAGATATGGTACGATCTATGATGTCTCTTACCGACTTACCGCTATCATTTTGGGGATATGCATTAGAGACTGCTGCATTCACTTTAAATAGGGCACCGTCAAAATCCGTTGAGACGACACCGTATGAATTATGGTTTTGAAAGAAACCTAAGCTGTCGTTTCTAAAAGTTTGGGGATGTGATGCTTATGTGAAGAAACTTCAACCTGAGAAGCTCGAACCCAAAGCGGAAAAGTGCGTCTTCATAGGATATCCCAAAGAGACTATTAGGTATACCTTCTACCTACGATTTGAGGGCAAAGTCTGTGTTGCCAAGAATGGATCCTTTCTCGAGAAAGAGTTTCTCTCGAAAGAAGTAAGTGGGAGGAAAATTGAACTTGATGAGGTAATTGTACCTCCACTCGAAACGGAGAGTAGCGTAGCACAGGAATTTGTTTCTGTGGAACCTGCACCGGCTGGAGAGGAAATTAATGATGATGATCATGAAACTTCAGATCAAGTTACTGTTGAACGTCAAAGGTCCACTAGGACACGTTCCGCACCAGAGTGGTACGACAACCCTTTCCTGGAGATCATGTTGTTGGACAACGGTGAGCCTTCGAACTATGAAGAAGCGACGGCGGGCCCGGATTCCAAGAAATGGCTTGAGGCCATGAAATCCGAGATAGGATCCATGTATGAGAACAAAGTATGGACTTTGGTGGACTTGCCTGATGATAAGCGAGCCATTGAAAACAAATGGATCTTTAAGAAGAAGACTGACACGGATGGTAATGTAACCATCTATAAGGCTCGGCTTGTCGCTAAGGGTTATCGACAAGTTCAAGGAGTTGACTACGATGAAACTTTCTCACCCGTAGCGATGCTGAAGTCTGTCCGAATCATGTTAGCAATTGCCGCATTTTATGATTATGTGATCTGGCAAATGGACGTCAAAACGACATTCCTTAATGGTTTCCTTAAGGAAGAACTGTATATGATGCAGCCAGAAGGTTTTGTTGATCCTAAAGATGCTAACAAAGTATGCAAGCTCTAGCGCTCCATCTATGGGCTGGTGCAAGCATCTCGGAGTTGGAACATTTGCTTTAATGAGGTGATTAAGGCGTTTGGGTTTATACAGGGTTATAGAGAACCCTGTATTTACAAGAAAGTGAGTGGGAGCTCTGTAGCACTTCTCATATTATATGTGGATGACATACTGATAATGGGAAATGATATAGAACTCTTGGAAAGTATAAAGGCCTACTTGAATAAGTGTTTTTCAATGAAGGACCTTGGAGAAGCTGCTTACATATTAGGCATCAAGATCTATAGAGATAGATCAAGACGCCTCATAGGTTTTTCACAAAGCACATACCTTGAAAAGATATTGAAGAAGTTCAATATGGATCAGTCCAAGAAGGGGTTCTTGCCTGTGTTACATGGTGTGAGATTGAGTACGACTCAATGCCCGACCACGGCAAAAGATAGAGAAGAGATGAGTGTCATCCCCTATGCTTCAGCCATAGGCTCTATTATGTATGCCATGCTGTGTACCAGACCTGATGTGAACCTTGCCATAAGTTTGGTAGGGAGGTACCAAAGTGATCCCGGAGCGGAAAACTAGATAGCAGTCAAGAATATCCTAAAGTACCTAAAAATGACAAAGGACATGTTTCTCGTATATGGAGGTGTCGAAGAGCTCGTCGTAAAGGGTTACATCGATGCTAGCTTCGACACAGATCCGGACGACTCCAAGTCGCAAACCGGATACGTGTATATTTTGAACGGAGGGGCAGTCAGCTGGTGCAGCAGCAAGCAAAGCATCGTGGCGGCATCTACATGTGAAGCGGAGTACATAGCTGCTTTGGAAGCAACAAAGGAAGGAGTTTGGATGAAGGAGCTCATCACCGACCTAGGAGTAATTCCAAGTGCGTCGGGCCCGATGACCCTATTCTGTGACAACACTGGAGCTATTACCCTTGCGAAGGAGCCCATGTTTCACAAGAAGACAAGACACATCAAGCGCCGCTTAAACTCCACTCGTGATTACATTCAGGAGGGAGAAATATATATATTTGTAAAGTGCATACGGATCTGAATGTCGCAGATCCGTTGACTAAACCTCTCTCACGAGCAAAACATGATCAACACCAGAATGCTATGGGTGTACGGTTCATCACAATGTAACTAGATTATTGACTCTAGTGCAAGTGGGAGATTGTTGGAAATATGCCCTAGAGGCAATAATAAAATGGTTATTATTGTATTTCCTAGTTCATGATAATTGTCTATTGTTCATGCTATCATTGTATTAATCGGAAACCAGAATACATGTGTGAATACATAGACCACAACATGTCCCTAGTGAGCCTGATTGACAAGACCCAATCCTAAGCGTAGCACAAGATCTTGTAGTTCGTCTGCTAAAGTTTTTCAATGTCAAGTATCGTTTCCTTAGACCATGAGATTGTGCAACTCCCGGATATGGTAGGAATGCTTTGGGTGTGCCAAACGTCACAACATAACTGGGTGGCTATAAAGGTGCACTACGGGTATCTCCGAAAGTGTCTGTTGGGTTGGCACGAATCGAGACTGGGATTTGTCACTCCGTGTGACGGAGAGGTATCTCTAGGACCACTCGGTAAGACATCATCATAATGAGCTCAATGTGACTAAGTAGTTAGCCACGAGATGATGTATTATGGAACGAGTAAAGAGACTTGCCGGTAACGAGATTGAACAAGGTATAGAGATACTGACGATCGAATATCGGGCAAGTATCATACCGATAGACAAAGGGAATTGTATACGGGATTGATTGAATCCCCGACATCGTGGTTCATCCGATGAGATCATCGTGGAGCATGTGGGATCCAACATGGGTATCCAGATCCCGCTGTTGGTTATTGACCGGAGAGGTCTCTCGGTCATGTCTACATGTCTCCCGAACTCGTAGGGTCTACACACTTAAGGTTCGATGATGCTAGGGTTATAGGGAAATGGTATACGTGGTTGCCGAAGGTTTTTAGGAGTCCCGTATGTGATCCCGGACATCACGAGGAGCTCCGGAATGGTCCGGAGGTAAAGATTGATATATAGGAAGTCCAGTTTTGGTCACCGGAAATTTTTCGGGCTCAGTGCCGGGAGGGTGCCGAAGGACCCCCGGGAGGGGTGTGACGACCATAGGACTTCGTGAGCCCTTAGAGGAGGTGTACCAGCCCTTTTTGGGCTGGCCAAGACCTTCTATAAAGGCCCATGCGGCTGGGATCAAGAGATAAAGGGCAAAAGGGTTTTAAAAGTGGAGATCCACCTCCCTTGTGGGAGGTGGACTCTATCCCTAGTTCGGCCGAACCTCTCCTCCTTGGGGGAGGGGCCAAGGCAGCCCTCCCTATCCCTCCTCCTATATATATGCAAGGGTTTGGGATGATTTGAGACACAACTTCTCTCTCTCCTGGCGCAGCCCTACCCTTCCTCTTCCTCGTTCTCCGTACCGCTTGGCGAAGCCCTGCCGGAGTCCACGTAGCTCCACCGTCACCACGCCGTCGTGCTGCCGGAGCTCTCCCTCAACCTCTCCTTCCTCCTTGATGGATCGAGGCATATGAGACGTCATCGGGCTACACGTGTGCTGAACGCAGAGGCGCCGTTGTTCGGCGCCGAGATCGGAATCCACCGCGATCTGAATCACTGTGAGTACGACTCCACCAGCCGCGTTCTTGTAACGCTTCCGCTTAGAAATCTTCAAAGGTATGAAGATGCAATCTCTCCCCTCTCGTTGCTGGTTTCTCCATAGATAGATCTTGGTGACACGTTGGAATTTTTTTGATTTACTACTACGTCTCCCAACATTCAGCACACGTACAGCTCGATGACGATCTACGCCTTCTTGATCCAGCAAGAGGGAGAGGAGTGGTAGACGAGTTCTTTGGCAGAGTGACAGCACCACGGCAATGGTGGTGGAGCAATTCTGCCAGGGCTTCGCCTAAGCACTGCAGAAAACCGATCTAGAGGAGAAACTATGCACTAGAGGAACAGGTAGCGCATGGCTCAAAAATCAAGTGCAAAAACCCTAAAACCTCTAGTATATATAAGAGGAAGAGAGGAGGAGACTGGGCGCAAGGGCCAAGCCCTCTAGGCTTCGGCCAAAGTGGGAGGAGAGGAGGAATGCTCCTCCAATCCTAGTAGGACTAGGATTCCTCCTTATTTTGGCCTTTTTGCCTTTTTCCGCCGTTTTCTCTTTGGGTTTTTCTTCCTAGACGCATGGGCATTGTGTGGGACTTCCACAAGCCCACTAAGGGCTGGTATTCACTCTCTCACAGCCCATGTAGCCTCTTGGGTCAAAATACCTCTCCCGATGGTCCCCTGGTACACTACCGGCACCCTAGTACACTATCGATGAGCCCGAAACTTTTCTGGCGACCAAACCAGGACTTCCTATATATCAATCTTTACCTCCAGACCATTCCGGAGCTCCTCGTGACGTCCGGGATCTCATCCGGGACAATGAACAAGCTTCGGTCACCACCATGCATAAATCTATACTACCGAAACGTCACCGAACCTTAAGTGTGCAGACCCTGCGGGTTCGAGAACTATGTAGACATGACCAAGACACCTCTACAGTCAATAAACAATAGCAGGACCTGGATGCCCATATTGGTTCCTACATATTCTACGAACATCTTTATCGGTCGAACCTCTATGTCAAGGATTCAATTAATCCCGTATGATGTTCCCTTTGTTCTTCGGTATGTTACTTGCCCGATATCCGATCGTCAGTATCTCCATACCTAGTTCAACCTCATCATCGGCAAGTCTCTTTACTCATTCTATAACACAAGATCTCATGACTAACACTTAGTCACATTGATTGCAAGGCTTATTGTGATGTTATATTACCGAGTGGGCCCTGAGATACCTCTCCGTCACACGGAGTAACAAATCCCAGTCTTGATCCATGCCAACCCAACAAACACCCTCGAAGATACCTGTAGAGTACCTTTATAACCACCCAATTATGTTGCGACGTTTGGTACACACAAGGCACTCTTCCGGTGTTAGTGAGTTGCATGATCTCATGGTCATAGGAACAGATACTTGACATGCAGAAAACAATAGCTATAAACTGACACGATCATATGCTAGGGTTGTAGTTTGGGTCTTGTCCATCACACCATTCTCCTATTGATGTGATCCCATTATCAAATGACATCTCATGTCCATGACTAGGAAACCATAGCCATCTTTGATCAACGAGCTAGTCTATTAGAGGCATACTAGGGACATGGTTTTGTCTATGTATCCACACATCCATCTAAGTCTCCGATCAATACAATTATAGCATGGATAATAAACGATTATCATGAACAAGGAAATATGATAATAATTAATTTATTATTGCCTCTAGGGCATATTTCCAACAGTCTTCCACTTGCACTAGAGTCAATAATCTAGTTCACATCACCATGTGATTCACATTGTTATGAATCTAACACACAATGAGTTCTTGGGCTCGATCATGCTTTGCATGTGAGAGAGGTCTTATAGTCAACAGGTCTGCGACATTCAGATCCATGTGTACTTTGCAAATCTCTATGTCAAACTATAAACGCTGCTACCACACTCCACTTGTACTATTCCAAATGGCTGCTCCACTATACGTATGCATATTGCTACTACGTGTCAACCGGATTGATGTTAAAGCTTGCATCGACGTAACTCTTTACGACGAACTCTTTATCACCTCCATAATCGAGAAACATCTCCTTAGTCTTTTAGTTACTAAGGATAATCTTGACAGCTGTCCAGTGATCCACTCCTGGATCACTCTTGTACCCCTTGACGGACTCATGGCAAGGCACACACAGGTGCGGTACACAACATGGCATACTATACAGAGCCTATGGCTAAGGCATAGGGGACGACGTTCGTCCTTTCTCTTTCTTCTGCCGTTGTCGAGCTCTGAGTCTCGCTCAACTTCACACCTTACAAATCAGGCGAGAACTCTTTCTCTGATTGATCCATTTTGAACTCTTTCAAAATCTTGTCAAGGTATGTACTCATTGAAAGTCTCATCAAGCATCTTGATCTATCTCTATAGATCTTGATGCTCAACAATTAGGTAGCTTTATCCAGGTCTTCCTTTGAAAATCACTTTTCAAATGACCGTTTATGCTTTCCAGAAATTCTACATTATTTCCGATCAACAATATGTCATCCACATATACTTATCAGAAATTCTATAGTGCTCCCACTCACTTTATTGTAAATACAAGTTTCTCGTAAACTTTGTATAAGCTACAAAACTTTGATCACCTCATCAAAGTGTATATTGCAACTCCGAGATGCTTGCTCCAACCCTTAGATGGATTGCTTGAGCTCACACACCTTTTAGCATCCTTAGGACTAACAAAACCTTCTGGTTGTATCACATACAACCTTTCCTCAAGTAAACTATTAAGGAAACGATGTTTTGTCATCCATCTGCCAGATTTCACAATTGAAAAATACAGCAACTGCTAACATAATTCCAACAGACTTTAGCATCGCTACGAGTGAGAAAGTCTCATCGCAGTCAACTCCTTGAACTTGTCATAAACTTCTTTGCAACAAGTCGAGCTTTACAAATGGTGACATTTACCATGAGCGTGTGTCTTCATTTTAAACATACATTTGTACTCAACGACCTGCCGTCCAATGAGCAAGTCTACCAAAGTCTATACTTGGTTTTCATACATGGATCCTTTCTTGGATTTCATGGCCTCTAACCATTTGTCGGAATCCAGGCCCATCATCGCTTCTCCACAGCTCGTAGGTTCATCGTTGTCCAACAACATGACCTCTAAGACAGGGTTGCCATACCACTCAGGAGTAGTACGCGTCCTTGTCGACCTACGAGGTTTGATAGTAACTTGATCCGAAGTTTCATGATCATTATCATTAACTTCTTTTCAAGTAACCTAGGCTCCATAGAAAACATCTTTCTGCGTTGCGCTACTCTCTGATTGAAACAAAAGGTTCAACAACCTCATCAAGTTCTATGTTCCTCCCACTCAATTCTTTCGAGAGAAACTTTTTGTCAGGAAAGAACCCATTTTAGCAACAAACACTTTGCACTTGGATCTGAGATAGAAGGTACACCCAACTATTCTTAGGGTATTCTATGAAGATGCATTTGTCCGCTTTGGGTTCGAGCTCATTAGGTGAAAACCTTTTGCCACATAAGCGTTGTGGCGCCAAACAATAAGAAATGACAGCTTAGGTTTCTATCAAACCATAGTTCAGACAGTGTCATCTCAACGGATTTAGATGGTGCCCTATTTAAAGTGAATGTAGTTGTCTCTAACGCATAACCCCAAAACTATAGTAGCAAAACGATAAGAGACATCATAGCCCGCACCATATCCAATAGAGCATGACTATGACGTTCGGACACACCATCACACTATGGTGTTCCAGGTGGCGTGAGTTGTGAAACAACTTTCACATTGTCTAAAGTTTTATGCCAAACTCGTAACTCAGATATTCACCTCCACGATCATATCACAGACATTTTCATCTTCTTGTCACGATGATCTTAAACTTCACTCTGAATTTTCTTGAACCTTTCAAACGATTCAGACTTGTGTTTCATTAAGTAAATATACACTATATCTACTCAGATCATCAGTGAAGGTAAGAAAATAACGATATCCACCGCACCCTACAAGACTCATTGGATTGCATACATCAACATGTATCATTTCCGATAAATCACTTGCCCGCTCCATCAATCCGGAAAACAGGGTCCTTAGACATCTTGCCCAAGAGGCATGGTTCGCATGTCTCAGCCGATTCGAAATCGAATGAGTCCAAAGATCCATCAGCATGGAGTTTCTTCATGCGCTTTATACCAATATGACATTTAGCGGTAGTGTCACAAGTATGTAGTACTATCATTATTAACTTTGTATCTTTTTGCATCAATATTATGAACATGTGTATTACTATGATCAAGATTCAACAAACCATTCTCACTGGGTGCATGACCACTGAAGGTATTATTCATGTAAACAGAATAACCATTATTCTCTAACTTAAATGAATAGCCGTGTTGCAATAAACATGATCTAATCACGTTCATGCTCAACGCAAAACACCAAATAACATTTATTTAGGTTCATCACTAATCCCGAAGGTAGAGAGAGCGTGCGATGTTGATCACATCAACCTTGGAAACATTTCCAACACACATCATCACCTCACCCTTAGCTAGTTCTTCATTTATTCCGTAGCTTTTATTTTGAGTTACTAACATTTAGCAACCAAACTGGTAACCAATACCCATGTGCTACTAGGAGTACTCGCAAGGTACACATCATCAACACGTATATCAAATATACTTCTGACGACGTTGCCAGCTTTCTCATCTACCAAGTATCTAGGGTTGTTCCGCTTCAGCGACCGCTCTCCTGATAATCGAAGCACATAGTCTCGGGTTTGGGGTTCAACTTTGGGTTGCTTCACTGGAGCAGCAACTGACTTGCTATCCATTAAGTTTCCCTCCATGCTCTTGCCCTTCTTGAAACTAGTGGTTTGACTAACCATCAACACTTGACGCTCCTTCTGGATTTCTACCTTCGCGGTGTCAAACATCGCGAACAGCTCAGGGATCATTATTTCTATCCTTGGCATTTTATAGTTCATCACCAAGTTCTAGTAGCTTAGTGACAGTGATTTGGAGAACTATATCAATCACTATCTTATCTGGAAGATCAACTCCCACTCGATTCAAGCGATTGTAGCACCCAGACAATCTGAGCACATGCTCAACGATTGAGATATTCTCTTTCATCTTGCAGGCAAAGAATCTTGTTGGAGATCTCATATCTCGCAACACGGGCACGAGCCTGAGATCCTAATTTCAGCTCTTAGAACATCTCATATGTTCCGTGATGTTCAAAACATTTTGGAGCCTCAACTCTAAGCCATAATGCATGACGCACTAAACTATCAAGTAGTCATCAGAACGTGCTTGTCAGATGTTCACAACATCTATAGACGATGCTACATGGGGTGGCACCGAGCGGTGCATTAAGGACATAGGACTTCTGTGCAGCAATGAGGACAATCCTCAGATCACGGACCCAAGTCCACAATATTGCTACCATCATCTTTCAACTCTATTTCTCTAGGAACATATAACAATTCAAGGGAGCTATAGCTTGAGCAAGTAATCTACAACATAATTTGCAAAGACACTACTGACCATGTTCATGATAATGAGTTCAATTAATCATATTACTTAAGAACTCCCACTCAAATTGACATCCCTCTGATCATTCAAGTGATACATGATCCAAATTCACCAACTCAAGTACGATCATCATGTGAGTTGAGGTGGTTTCAATGGTGAACATCATCAAGTTGATCATATCTACCATATGACTCATGTTCGACCTTTCAGTCTCTTGTGTTCCGAGGCCATGTCTGTACATGCTAGGCTCGTCAAGTTTAACCCGAGTGTTCTGCATGTGCAACACTGGCTTGCACCCATTGTATGTGAACGTAGAGTCTATCACACCCGATCATCACGTGGTGTCTCAACACGACGAACTTTTGCAATGGTGCACACTCGGGGAGAACACAATTTATCTTGAAATTAAGTGAGGGATCACCTTATAATGCTATCGTCGTCCTAAGCAAAACAAGATGCATAAAAGGATTAACGTCACATGCAAATCATAAGTGACATGATATGGCCACAAACTTGTGCTTTTGATATCCATCCTTAAAGCACTGGCATGATCTCCATCGTCACCGGCATAACACCATGATCTCCATCATCATGATCTCCATCATTGTGTCGCCATCGGGGTTGTCGCGCCCACCATGCTCATACTACTATAGCTACCGTTTCGCAATAAAGTAAAGCATTACATAGCGTTTAATGATTGACACGCAGGTCATACGATAATTAAAGACAACCCTATGGCTCCTGCCGGTTGCCGTACCTATCCACATGCAAGTTGTGATATCCTATACAACACATGATCATCTCATACATCACATATATCTCATCATGTAATTGGCCATATCACATCACAACATACCCTGCGAAAACAAGTTAGACGTCCTCTAATTGTTGTTGCAAGTTTTACGTGGCTGCTACGGGTATCTAGCAAGAACAATTCTCACCTACGCAAAACCACAACGGTGATACATAAATTGCTTTTCAACCATCTCAAGGACCGCCTTTGTCAAATCCGATCCAACTAAAGTAGGAGAAACAGGGACCCGCTAGCCATCTTTGTGCAACGAGGTTACACGTCAGTTGATGGAACCAGTCTCTCATAAGCGTACGAGTAAGGTTGGTCCGGTCCGCTTCATCCCACAATACTGCTGAACCAAAACACGACCAAGGGAGGAAGCAATCTAAGCATTAATGCCCACAAACTCTTTGTGTTCTACTCAAGATCTCATCTACACATAGACCTAGCTCATGATGCCACTTTTGGGTAATGTCGCATGGGAAACAAAAAAAATCCTACGCACACGCAAGATCTATCCATGGTGATGAGAATCTACGAGAGGGAGAGTGGATCTACATACCCTTGTAGATCGCTAAGCGGGAAGTGTTAAGAAACGCGGTTGGTGTAGTCGAACGTCTTCGCGATCCAAATCACCGAGCATCCCGCGATCTCATCACGATCCGTCCTGCAATCCAATCACGATCCGTCTCATGAACTCATCAAAATCCGTCCCGCGAACTCATCACGATCCGTCTCGCGATCTTGATCAAGTCCTTCTGCTTTAGCGCCAAACGGACGGCACCTCCGCGTTCAGCATGCGTACAGCTCGATGACGATCTCTGCTTCTTGATCCAGCAAGAGGGAGAGGAGAGGTAGACGAGTTCTCTGGCAGCATGATGGTGCCGTGGCGATGGTGGTGGAGCAATTCCGGCAGGGCTTTGCCTAAGCACTGCAGAAAACCGATCTAGAGGAGAAACTATGCACTAGAGGAACTGGTAGTACATGGCTCAAAAATCAACAAAACCCCTAAAACCTCTAGTATATATAAGCGGAAGAGAGGAGGAGACTTGGTGCAACTGCCATGCCCTCTAGGCTTCGGCCGAAGTGGGAGGAGAGGAGGAATCCTCCTCCAATCCTAGTAGGACTAGGACTCCTCCTTATTTTGGCCTTCTGCCTTTTTCCACCTTTTTCTCTTTGGGTTTTTCTTCCCAGCCGCATGGGCCTTGTGTGGGACTTCCACAAGCCCACTAAGGGCTGGTATTCACTCTCCCACAGACCATGTAGCCTCTTGGGTCAAAATACCTCTCCCGATGGTCCCCCGGTACACTACCGTCACTCCCGGTACACTACCAATGAGCCCGAAACTTTTTCGGCGACCAAAACAGGACTTCCTATTGTTGGGGAATGTTGCATGGGAAAGAAAATTTTTCCTACACATACGCAAGATCTATCCATGGTGATGAGCATCTACGAGAGGGAGAGTGGATCTACATACCCTTGTAGATCGCTAAGCGGGAAGCGTTAAGAAACGCGGTTGGTGTAGTCGAACGTCTTCGCGATCCAAATCGCCAAGCGTCTCGCAATCTCATCACGATCCGTCCCATGATCCAATCACGATCTGTCCCACGAACTCATCATGATCCTTACCGCGAACTCATCATGATCCGTCTCGCGATCTTGATCACGGTCCTTCTGATCTAGCACCGAACGGACGACACCTCCGTGTTCAGCACACGTATAGCTTGATGAAGATCTCCACCTTCTTGATCCAGCAAGAGGGAGCAGAGAGGTAGATGAGTTCTCCGGAAGCACGACAACATTGCGGTGATGGTGGTGGAGCTATTCTAGCAGGGCTTCGCCTAAGCACCGCTGAAAACCGATCTAGAGGAGAAACTGCGATCTAGAGGAGAGGTAGCACGTGGCTATTAGGGTTAGCTTTTCCCTCTAAATCCTCTTGTATATATAGGAGGGAGGGAGGGGAGGAGGCAGCCTCAAACCCTCAAGGTTTGGTCAAATTGGAGGTGGAGGAGTCCTACTCCAATCCTATTAGGAGTAGGATTCCTCCTTTCCACTTGGAAACTCTTTCCACCTCTCCACCTTTGGATTTTTTCCTTCACAAACCACTCCAGCCGCATGGGACCGTAGAGGAGGCTTAGGCCAGCCCACTAAGGGCTGGTTTACCTCCTCCCACAGACCATGTAGCCTCTTGGGTCGAAACACCCCTCCCAATGATCCCCCAGTACCCTCCCGGCACTCTCGGTACACTACCGATGAGCCTGAAACTTTTCCGGTGACCAAAACAAGACTTCCTATATATCAGTCTTTACCTTTGGACCATTCTGGAGCTCCTCGTGACGTCTGGGATCTCATCCGAGACTTCGAACAATCTTCGGTCACCACCATACATAACTCTATACTACCGAAACATCACCAAACCTTAAGTGTGTAGACCCTGCGGGTTCGAGAACTATGTAGACATGACCGAGACACCTCTACGGACAATAACCAATTGCGGGACCTAGATGCCCATATTGGTTCCTACATCTTCTACGAAGTTCTTTATCGGTCTAACCTCTACGTCAAGGATTCAATTAATCCTGTATGTTGTTCCCTTTGTTCTTCGGTATGTTACTTGCCCGAGATTTGATCGTCGGCATCTGCATACCTAGTTCAACCTCGTTACCAGCAAGTATCTTTACTCGTTCCGTAATACAAGATCTCGTGGCTAACACTTAGTCACATTGCTTGCAAGGCTTATTGTGATGTTGTATTATTGAGTGGGCACTGGGATACCTCTCCATCACACAGAGTAACAAATCCCAGTCTTGATCCATGCCAACCTAACAGACACCCTCGGAGATACCTGTAGAGCACCTAGTTACGTTGCGACGTTTGATACACACAAGGTACTCCTCCGGTGTCAGTGAGTTGCATGATCTTATGGTCATAGGAACAAATACTTGACATGCAGAAACGGTAGCAATAAACCGACACGATCATATGCTACGTTTGTAGTTTGGGTCTTGTCCATCACATCATTCTCCTAATGATGTGATCCCGTTATGAAATGACATCTCATGTCCATGACTAGGAAACCATAGCCATCTTTGATCAACGAGCTAGTCTATTAGAGGCATACTAGGGACATGGTGTTGTCTATGTATCCACACATGTATCTGAGTTTCTGATTAATACAATTATAGCATGGATAATAAACGATTATCATGAACAAGGAAATTTGATAATAACCAATTTATTATTACCTCTAGGGCATATTTCCAACAGTCTCCCAGTTGCACTAGAGTAAATAATCTAGTTCACATCACCATGTGATTCGCATTGTTATGAATCTAACACCCAATGA
This sequence comes from Hordeum marinum, assembly GCA_022496015.1. Taxonomy (NCBI): domain Eukaryota; kingdom Viridiplantae; phylum Streptophyta; class Magnoliopsida; order Poales; family Poaceae; genus Hordeum; species Hordeum marinum. Next base: position 258,247,503 of record CM039674.1, on the reverse strand, counting down.
GTTCTGGGGCTCGATCATGCTTTGCATGTGAGAGAGGTCTTTTAGTCAACGGGTCTGCGACATTTAGATCCGTGTGTATTTTGCAAATCTCTATGTTAAACTATAAATACTGCTACCACACTCCACTTGGAGCTATTCCAAATGGCTACTCCACTATACGTATCCGGATTGCTACTAAGAGTCATCCGTATTGGTGTTAAAGCTTGCATCGACGTAACTCTTCACGACGAACTCTTTATCACCTCCATAATGAAGAAACATTTCCTTAGTGTTTTAGTTACTAATGATAATCTTGACCGCTATCCTGTGATCCATTCCCGAATCACTCTTGTACCCCTTGATGGACTCATGGCAAGGCACATACATGTGTGGTACACAGCATGGCATACTATATAGAGCCTATGGCTAAAGCATAGGGGACAAACTTCGTCCTTTCTCATTCTTCTGCCGTGGTTAAGCTTTGAGTCTTACTCAACATCACACCTTGCAAATGAGGCAAGAAACCTTTCTCCGACTGATCCATTTTGAACTCTTTCAAAATCTTGCCAAGGTATGTACTAATTGAAAGTCTCATCAAGCATCTTCATCTATCTCTATAGATCTTGATGCTCAACAATTAGGTAGCTTTATCCAGGTCTTCCTTTCAAAAACTCTTTTCAAACAACCGTTTATGCTTTCCAGAAATTCTACATCATTTTCGACCAATAATATGTCAACCACATATGCTTATCAAAAATTCTATAGTGCTCCCACTCACTTTATTGTAAATACAAGTTTCTCATAAGCTTTGTATAGACTCAAAAACTTTGATCACCTCATCAGAGCGTATATTCCAACTCCGAGATGCTTGCCTTAGTTCATAGAAGGATCACTGAAGCTTGCACACCTTTTCACATCCTTAGGACTGACAAAACCTTCTGGTTGTATCACATACAACCTTTCCTCAAGTAAACCGTTAAGGAAACGATGTTTTGACATCCATCTGCCAGATTTCATAATTGAAAAATGCAGCAACTGCTAACATAATTCCAATACACTTTAGCATCGCTACGAGTGAGAAAAGTCTCATCGTAGTCAACTCCTTGAACTTGTTGTAAACTTCTTTGCAACAAGTCGAGCTTTACAAATGGTGACGATTACCATGAGCATCTGTTTTCATTTTAAACATCCATTTGTACTCAACGACCTGCCGTCCAACGAGCAAGTCTACCAAAGTCTGTACATGGATCCTTTCTCGGATTTCATGGCCTCTAACCATTTGTCGGAATTCGGGCCCATCATCCCTTCTCCATAGCTCGTAGGTTCATCGTTGTCCAACAATATGACCTCCAAGACAGGGTTGTCGTACCGCTCAGGAGCAGTACACATCCTTGTTGACCTACGAGGTTCGATAGTAACTTGATCCGAAGCTTCATGATCATCATCATTAACTTCCTCTTCAACTAACATAGGCTTCACAGAAACAACTTCCTGCGTTGCGCTACTCTCTGGTTGAACAAAGGTTCAACAACCTCATGAAGTTCTATCTTCCTCCCACTCAATTCTTTCGAGAGAAACTCTTTCTCGAGAAAGGACCCAATTTTAGCAACAAACACTTTATGCTTGGATCTGAGATAGAAGGTTTACCCAACTATCTTTAGGGTATTCAAAGAAGATGCATATGTTCGCTTTGGGTTTGAGCTCATTAGGTGAAAACCTTTTTCACATAAGTGTTGCAGCCCCAAACGTTAAGAAATGACAGCTTAGGTTTCTATCAAACAATATGGTGTCATCTGAACGTATATAGATGGTGCCCTATATAAAGTGAATGTAGTTGTCTCTAATGCATAACCCCAAAATTATAGTAGCAAAACGATAAGAGACATCATAACACGCACCATATCCAATAGAGCACGACTATGACGTTCGGACACACCATCACACTATGGTGTTCCAGGTGGCGTGAGTTGTGAAACAATTTTCACATTGTCTAAAGTTGTATGCCAAACTCGTAACGTAGATATTCACCTCCACGACCATATCACAAACATTTTCATCTTCTTGTCACGATGATCTTAAACTTCACTCTGAATTTGTTTGAACCTTTCAAACGATTCAGACTTGTGTTTCATTAAGTAAATATACACTATATCTAGTCAAATCATCAATGAAGGTAAGAAAATAACGATATCCACCGCACGCTACAAGACTCATTGGATTGCAGACATCAACATGTATCATTTCCAATAAATCACTTGCCCTCTCCATCCATCCGGAAAACAGGGTCCTTAGTCATCTTTCCCAAGAGACATGGTTCGCATGTCTCAGCCGATTCAAAATCAAATAAGTCCAAAGATCCATAAGCATGGAGTTTCTTCGTGCGCTTTATACCAATATGACATTTAGCGGCAGTGCCACAAGTATGTGGTACTATCATTATTAACTTTGTATCTTTTAGAATCAATGTTATGAACATGTGTATTGCTACGATCAAGATTCAACAAACCATTCTCACTGGGTGCATGACCAAACAGAATAACCGTTATTCTCTAACTTAAATGAATAACCGTGTTGCAATGAACACGATCTAATCATGTTCATTCTCAACGCAAAATACCAAATAACATTTATTTAGGTTCGTCACTAATCCTGAAGGTAGAGAGAGCGTGCGATGTTGATCACATCAACCTTGGAGACATTTCCAACACACATTGTCACCTCACCCTTAGCTAGTTCTCTGTTTATTCCGTAGCTTTATTTTGAGTTACTAACATTTAGCATCCGAACCGGTATCCAATACCCAGGTGCTACTAGGAGTACTAGCAAGGTACACATCATTAACACGTATATCAAATATACTTCTGACGACGTTGCCAGCCTTCTCATCTACCAAGTATCTAGGGTTGTTCCGCTTCAGCGACCGCTTCTCCTCATAATCGAAGCACTTAGTCTCGGGTTCGGTTTCAACTTTGGGTTGCTTCACTGGAGCACCAACTGACTTGCTATCCATGAAGCTTCCCTGCTTTCTCCTGCCCTTCTCGAAGCTAGTGGTTTGACTAACCATCAACACTTGATGCTCCTTCTTGATTTCTACTTTCGCGGTGTCAAACATCGCGAAATAGCTCAGGGATCATTATTTCTATCCCTGTCATTTGATAGTTAATCACCAAGTTCTAGTAGCTTAGTGACAGTGACTTGGAGAACTATGTTAATCACTATCTTATCTTGAAGATCAACTCCCACTCGATTCAAGCGATTGTAGCACCCAGACAATCTGAGCACATGCTCAATGATTGAGCTATTCTCCTTCATCTTGCAGGCAAAGAATCTTGTTGGAGATCTAATATCTCGCAACACGGGCACGAGCGTGAGATCCTAATTTAAGCTCTTAGAACATCTCATATGTTCTGTGACGTTCAAAACGTTTTGGAGCCTCAATTCTAAGCCATAATGCATGACGCACTAAACTATCAAGTAGTCGTCAGAACGTGCCTGTCAGATGTTCACAACATCTACAGACGACGCTACAGGGGTTGGCGCACCGAGTGGTGCATTAAGGACATAAGCCTTCTGTGCTGCAATGTGGACAATCCTCAGATCGTGGACCCAGTCCGCAATATTTCTACCATCATCTTTCAACTCTATTTCTCTAGGAACATATAAAAATTGAAGGGAGCTACAGCGCGAGCAAGTAATCTACAACATAATTTGCAAAGACACAACTGACTATGTTCATGATAATGAGTTCAATTAATCATATTACTGAAGAACTCCCACTCAAATTGACATCCCTCCGGTCATTCGAGTGATACATGATCCAAATTCACCAACTCAAGTCTTATCATCACGTGAGTTGAGGTGGTTTCAATGGTGAACATCATCATGTTGATCATATCTACTATATGACTCATGTTCGACCTTTCGGTCTATTGTGTTCCGAGGCCATGTCTGTACATGCTAGGCTCGTCAAGTTTAACCCGAGTGTTCTGCATGTGCAACACTGGCTTGCACCAATTGTATGTGAACGTAGAGTCTATCACACCCGATCATCACGTGGTGTCTCGACACGACGAACTTTCATAACGGTGCACACTCGGGGAGAACACAATTTATCTTGAAATTAAGTGAGGGATCACCTTATAATGCTACCGTCATCCTAAGCAAAACAAGCTGCATAAAAGGATTAACATCACATGCAAATCATAAGTGACATGATATGGCCATGAACTTGAACTTTTGATCTCCATTTTTAAAGCACCGGCATGATCTCCATCGTCGCTGGCATGACACCATGATCTCCATCATCTTGATCTCCATCAATGTGTCGCCATCGGGGTTGTCGCACCCACCATGATTCTACTACTATTGCTACCGTTTAGCGATAAAGTAAAGCATTACATGGTGCTTAATGATTAACACGTAGGTCGTACAATAATTAAAGACAACCCTATGGCTCCTGCCGGTTGCCGTACTCATCGACATGCAAGTCGTGATAATCTATACAATACATGATCATCTCATACATCACATATATCTCATCATGTAATTGGCCATATCACATCACAACATACCCTGCAAAAACAAGTTAGACGTCCTCTAATTGTTGTTGCATGTTTTATGTGGCTGCTACGGGTATCTAGCAAGAAGAATTCTCACCTACACAAAAACCAGACCGGTGATACATAAGTTGCTTTTCAACCTTCTCAAGGACCTCCTTTGTCGAATCCGATCCAACTAAAGTAGGAGAAACAGATACCCGCCAGCCATCTTTGTGCAACAAGGTTACATGTCAGTTGATGGAACCGGTCTCTCGTAAGCGTATGGGTAATGTTGGTCCGGGCCGCTTCATCCCACAATATCACTGAACCAAAACATGACCAAGGGAGGAAGAAATCTAAGCATCAACGCCCACAAACTCTTTGTTTTCTACTCGAGATCTCATCTACACGTAGACCTAGCTCATGATGCCACTGTTGGGGAACGTTGCATGGGAAACAAAATTTTTCCTACGCACACGCAAGATCTATCCATGGTGATGAGCATCTATGAGAGGGAGAGTGGATCTACATTCCCTTGTAAATCGCTAAGCGGGAAGCGTTAAGAAACGCGGTTGGTGTAGTCGAACGTCTTCACGATCCAAATCGCCGAGCGTCCCGCGATCTCATCATGATCCGTCCCGCGATCCAATCACGATCCATCCCACGAACTCATCACAATCCATCCCGCGAACTCATCACGATCCGTCTCGTGATCTTGATCACGGTCCTTCCGATCAAGCGCTGAACGGACGACACCTCCGCGTTCAGCACACACGCAGCTTGATGACGATCTCTGCCTTATTGATCTAGAAAGAGGGAGTGGAGAGGTAGATGAGTTCTGTGGCAGCGCGACGGCGTTGCGGCGATGGTGGTGGAGCTATTCTAGCAGAGCTTCGCCTAAGCACCGCTGAAAACCGATCTAGAGGAGAGACTCCGATCTAGAGGAGAGGTAGCATGTGGCTATTAGGGTTAGCTTTTCCCTCTAAATCCTCTAGTATATATAGGAGGGAGGGAGGGGAGGAGGCAGCCTCAAACCCTCAAGGTTTGGTCGAAATTGGAGGTGGAGGAGTCCTACTCCAATCCTATTAGGAGTAGGATTCCTCCTTTCCACTTGGAAACTCTTTTCACCTCTCCACCTTTGGATTTTTTCCTTCTCAAACCACTCCAGCCGCATGGGCCCTTAGAGGAGGATTAGGCCAGCCCACCAAGGGCTGGTTTACCTCCTCCCACATCCCATGTAGCCTCTTGGGTCGAGACACCCCTCCCGATGGTCCCCAGGTACCCTCCCGGCACTCTCGGTACACTACCGATGAGCCCGAAACTTTTTCGGTGACCAAAACAGGACTTCATATATATCAATCTTTACCTGCGGACCATTTCGGAACTCCTCATGACGTCCGGGATTTCATCCGAGACTCCGAACAATCTTCGGTCACCACCATACATAACTCCATACTGCCGAAACATCACCGAACCTTAAGTGTGCAGACCCTACGGGTTCGAGAACTATGTAGACATGACCGAGACACCTCTATGGTCAATAACCAATAGCGGGACCTGGATGCCCATATTGGTTCCTACATATTCTATGAAGATCTTTATCGGTCGAACCTCTATGTCAAGGATTCAATTAATCCCGTGTTGTTCCCTTTGTTCTTCGGTATGTTACTTGCCCGAGATTCGATCGTCGGCATCTCCATACCTAGTTCAACCTCGTTACCAGCAAGTCTCTTTACTCTTTCCGTAATACAAGATCCTGTGGCTAACACTTAGTCACATTGCTTGCAAGGCTTATTGTCATGTTGTATTATCGACTGGGCCCTAAGATACCTCTCCGTCACACGGAGTAAGAAATCCCAGTGTTGATCCATGCCAACCCGACGGACACCCTCGGAGATACCTATAGAGCACCTTTATAGTTACCCAGTTATGTTGCGACGTTTGATACACACAAGGTACTCCTTTGGTGTCAGTGAGTTGCATGATCTTATGGTCATAGGAATAAATACTTGACATGCATAAAACAATAGCAATAAACTGACACGATCATATGCTACGTTTGTAGTTTGGGTCTTGTCCATCACATCATTCTCCTAATGATGTGATCCCGTTATCAAATGACATCTCATGTCCATGACTAGGAAACCATAGCCATCTTTGATCAACAAGCTAGTCTATTAGAGGCATACTAGGGACATGGTTTGGTCTATGTATCCACACATGCATCTAAGTCTCACAATTATAGCATGGATAATAAATGATTATCATGAACAAGGAAATATGATAATAACTAATTTATTATTTCCTCTAGGTCATATTTCCAACAAAATGAGGCATATAAGAATTCAGAGGAGATTCAAATTAGAATCATGAATAATCTGAACATAAACCCACAATTCATCGGATCTTGACAAACACACCGCAAAAGAGTATTACATGAGATAGATCTCCATCAAGATCATGAAGAACATGGTATTGAAGATCAAAGAGAGATAAGAAGCCATCTAGATACTAGCTATGGACTCGTAGGTCTGTGGTGGAATACTCACGCATCATCGGAGGGGCAATGGAGTTGATGTAGATGCCCTCCATGATCGGATCCCCCTTCGGCAGATTACCGGAAAAGGCTCCAACATTGGATCTCTCGGGAACAGAGGCTTCTGGCAGCAGAAAAGTATTTGTGTGGATCTTTTTGGTGTTGAGGGGATATTTGGGTATTTATAGGATGAAGAATAGGGTTAGGAGACCTGCCAGGAGATGGCAAGCCTGCGAGGCGCGGCCAGGGGGTGGCCGCGCCTCCAGGGCTTGTGACCTCCTGGTAGGTGCCCTGGTGTGCAGTCCAAGTTTGGTAGATCTCTTTCCTTCCAGAAAAAGATCATTCCGTAGATTTTATTCCGTTTGGGCTCCGTTTAATATTCCATATCTACAAAACTCAAAAACAAGGAAAAATAGAAACTGGCACTAGGCTCTAGATTAATAGGTTAGTCCCAAAAATAATATAAAACAACATATTAATGCATATAAAACATCCAAAACAGATAATATAATAGCATGCCATCATCAAAATTATAGATATGTTGGATACGTATCAGAGTTCGGTGGGTCACCTGGTGGAGTGGCATCAACATATAGGCAGGTTTAACCCGAACTTGCGGTGGATGAAGAACCGATCAAGAGGGTGTGTAAGCTAAACCCGGTGGTCGGAAGCCCCCAAATGACCTTATTGACGGAATCAACTTTTGGATATATAACCCGGCCTTGCTGTGGCTGAAGAGCCGATCAAGAGGGTGTGTAAGCTAAACCCGGTGGGTTGGAAGCCCCCAAATGACCTTGTTGACGGAATCGACTTTTGGGTATATAACCCGGCCTTGCAATGGCTGAAGAGCCAATCAAGAGGGTGTGTAAGCTAAACACGATGGGTTGGAAGACCCCAAATGACCTTGTTGAAGTATCAACTTTTGCACAATCTTGTATGAAGAAACAGGAGAAGCCTCCAAGTGACTTTATGATGATCCAATAAATCCGGGCACCCATGTTTGAACGGTGCATCATGGCGGTTCGTCCTCTTGGGAAATTTTTAATCTTACGCCAATAATGTAGTAGCCCCTAGAACCGAGTTAACTTCCTTGCAATGACTCAGCGTTATCGTTGAAAAATGACCAAATGTGTGGAGCCATGTCTATAGTCCCCGAGTCTTAAGTTGAGTTGAAGAGGCATCTTGAGAGTCTCCACTGAAGGTTGAGGTTGACCGTGGCGGGTTATAGATGATCCCATATGAATTATTTGAATAATCCGGTCGATGGTTCATCCCAGCTGGTTGTTGAAGTTAACCAAACCGCAGTGGCAGCGACTTGTGCGCCTGTCCGTCAGGCGGCTCGTACAGGCGAACACCGCACCGATATGCCAATGTAGATTGGACCACGGGGCGGCAATTCCGAACCGTTTATTAGGCGGCTCGTACCGGTGTATGCAGCCCCTGGCGTGTTGATGTAGACGTAGAAGTCAGCCACGATGTTTAAAGACAGCGTGATCGTGAGAGACGGACGCGGTGTTGTAAGCCGCTACGCTCGGGAGAGACGGTCATGGTGTTGTACGATGGCGCAAACGGCGAGTCGCCCGTGGTGATGGAAAGCAACATGGACGGCGAGTCGCCGTGGCATTGTTAAGCCGGCGCGGTCGGTGAGTCGCCCGTGGTATTTATAAACCGGCGCGGACGCGCGGGTCATTTGTGGCATGTTGATGTAGCCTGGACTGCATGGCGGCGGCTCACGAATGTCCATTGGGAGGCTCATATGGGCGTTTGCAGCCCCAACATGTCAATGATGGCATGAGCTTTGTACTCGTAATAAAACACCACTTTTGTAATGAACACTTCTCCTGTGCATAAAAATATTGCAGGACGGAATAATTGTTTCCAAAGAATTTAATATGTGTTAATGAAATAGAAAGGGCAGATATCACATGACGTATTTGGTCGTCGTAGTCATGGGCTCTCGGCCATCTCCGCAGCGGAGCACAACCGTGCCCACCACGGTCGTTGCCACACACGTGCATGTCCCGGCGCAAACGTTCCCGGAGACAGTCATCGTCACAGACATGTGGGGTCCTGTTTTTTACACTCTGTTTCTTTTCTCTGCCTCTTTCCTTTTCAGACCAGAGCCATAGCAGGGCGGCTTAGCAGGGGTGCATGCGGCTCAGCGAAGCCAGGCGCCTGAGTGGCTCAGCGAGGCCGCGATGGAGGCGAGCTGGCGTCTCGGGGCAAGGCGCACGGCAGCGGGTCTCGAGCAGCATCTCACACGCAAGGGAGATGCAGCGAGGCATAGCGGAGGCGGGGTGTAGTGGCGTGGCGGCGACCGGGGGCGGCTCAGAGGCGCCGGTCTACGGTGGAGTCAGAGCAGCCCAGCGGCTCGGCTGAGCGAGGCGAGGTGTTGGAGGGAAGGTGCGGCGGTGGCCAAAGCATGCGAGGCGGATGGAGCCGGCTCTGGAGTGAGCGATGGGAGTGTGAAGACATAACAATGGGGCGGCTCGATGGCCGGCGAGGACGAAAACCTGGGGGTGATGTGGAGGTAAGCGGCTGGCGGCACGGGTGTGAAGTAGAAGAGGCAAGGCCAGCCACGACGGCTACGACAGGTATGGCGGGCGAGCCGCGGCTGCAATGGAGAGAGGCAAGGCTGCAGCGGAGGCGATGAGAGGCAGCAACTAAGTCGACCGAGATGCAGTGGAGGCTGGCGCCATGGGCGTGGAGCTCGTGCAGCTGGGAGGCGGCTTGGGAATGGAAACGAGGCCGGCTCGAGGGCGAGACGAGTCATGGTGAACGCGGGGAGGCGAGGCGAGTCCAAAGCACGCGGAGGCGGACTGGTCGCGGGGCAAGCTGTGGCAGCCGTGGTAGGTGCGGTGTGTTGGAGGCGAGGCGGTGACTTGAAAGTGCAGGGCCGCATCAATGAAGGCCTAGCGGTAGCAGAGGCGACATGAGGGCAGGCGAGCGTGTGGTGGAGCGGGTGCTGTGGGGCGACACCTTAGGTACGGAGGGGAGGGGAGGCAAAATGAGCCACGGTGTCGTGAGGCGAGGTGAGGTGGTGTGATGCCACAGCGAGGGGCACCCAACCTGGCCTTGAAGCAAACGGAGCCGGCCGCAGGCGCGACGGTGACGAGCCGGCGGCTGGGAGCGGCAGTGGCTGGTGGGCGAGCAGGGACGAGCCATGACGGCGACCGGCGCGGCCTGGAGCAGGCACGTAGTAAGGCGCGGTGGAGCTGGTGACTTTGACGTGTGGCATTGACTCCATTCTCCACCCGATCTGTGACCCTCTGGTTGATCTCTTCAGGATTTGTTTCTATTTGATCTCCTCAGGACTTGCTTCCATCGATGCTTGGGGTTTAGAATTTTTTTTGACGTGGACAACAGTTTGCCTCGGCTAGCTAGCAACAACCGAGCAAATCAACTTCGTGTCCACCTTGGTTACGATGGCTCGTACTTTCGATCGGATCCATGTCATTACTTCTATTGGAAAGCAAACCATATGTGTGAATCGAATCCGCGGTGGAAACTTCCGTCCTCACGGTGATGCGCAACGATGTTTCAGAAATTGATCTAGCTTTGTATCGCCGGATCATAGTGGCGGCGCACGACGCGACCCTAACTTATCTTGATCTCAAACTAGTACATGCCGCTTCGACTTCTCGTCAATAGAGTGATCCCTTTGCGCTGGCTCTTCTTAGTCTGACACATCACGAGCTTCTCGATCCCTAAAGAATTCCCTTCAAGAACACAAGATCACCATGCATTGCCCCATGGTGGGTGCCAAATGTCGTGGATTTGTCAAGGCAATATGTCCTCATGAGAGAATTTAGGTGTGAGGCCATCGCAACTATGTGGCGGCTTCAAAGGGGTTGGTCGAAAATGAGAGACATGAGTTTACCCAGGTTCCGCCCCTCCAATAGAGGTAAAAGCCAACGTCCTACTTTGTGTGTATTGATGATGATCTCGATTACAAGGGTGCAGAATCACTACCTCTAATCTAGAGAGCCTCTAATCTGTCTATCTCTAATGACTTGAACTTGTTCTCACTCTTGGGGCGCCTTACCCCTCCTTATATAAGTGGAAGGGGTAGGTTTACATGTAGAGTCCTACTGGGAGTAGGATTAGGACTAGTCTTTCATGAATCCTAATCCGCGTCTTGTTTCCTTCGTGAGGGAGCATTTCCTCTCCGTGGGCCTTCTCTGTGAGCCGACCCTTCGGGCCTATCCACGAGCCGCCATGCACTGGCTTGCATGTTGGGCCATGTGCCTGGTCGTCCCGTGACCCGGTAATAGAGGTGATGCATGAGCCACCATATGATGAGCCGGGTCATACCTCCGGCCGGGTCACCAATGAATCGTCAAGTTCGGTCAGGGCTCCTATAAGTCGGCAAGTCCCGGCCGGGTCATACTTCAGGCTGGGTTATACTACGGGGTATATCCCCGACACATCTCAAAAGATCAAGATGAACATCCCAGTTTCTTCAGCGTAAGAATTTTCACTCGAATGTGTTGTTTGAGCCTATCCGAGTGAGTTTGAAAATACGAATGTTTCCTTTACAGTGCTGATAATTCAACTACTTCGCCTGAACCTCAAACTCCGGAGAAGGAGCGAGCCGAATTAGATGCGGCATCTTCGAAGGGTAAACTTCGAGACTTCCCTTGTACATGCTATGATTTTGCTTCTTGCTTATTTCTGAATGATTTTTGAACACTTGTAGCTCGGACTGATGTGATCGACATTGATGTGGTTGACAAAGCTGACTCTCCAAATCGTACTGCAAACATAGAAGGTGCGATGTACAAACCATCACTTGCCGGTGCCTTGGCATCATCGTAGGGAACCATCTCGGGCGTTGGAGTCGCACTCGAAACTAGTATGTCGACTCTTTATGCCAGTTCGTCGTGATACCGACATCTTCTTGCTACACATCACCCAGAGGACCAGACGGGAGCGAGCAAAGAGCCGCTGATCCAGCTAGAACTAATGTGCGATAAACTGAAGACAGCGTACGATGCGAGTGCGACGCTACAGAAGAATGTCCGAGTAAGTACTCTTGTAAGTACCTCCCTCATTCGGCATCTTGGTCCGTCTGTTTGTGGTTTAAATCTCGAGTGGGTTTGCATCTGGGCACACCCGCTGGGTGCTAACTTTCTAGTGGGGGCGCACTAAGCGCACCCACTAGGTGTAGTCCTCGAGACTGCCATCGGTTGAAGAAGTCGACAGTAGTCTGATAGCGTAGGAATATCTTGAACTTAAAATTTCCAGTGGGGGCGCGCTGAACGCACCCACTGGGTGTAGTCCCCGAGGCAACGTCGACTGAAGTAGTCAGCGAGAGTCTTAGAGTTTTGAAGTCTGACCGAATGATCTGTATGTTGAATCCGATTGACGAACCATATGTCTTGTGTGATTGATTTTCTCGCCATTTGCCGAAATAGTCTGTTTGTGAGCTCGAAAGCCACTACAATGCTCTAAAGGAGGATGTTCTGACCCTGCGCCTTGGCTTAGAAGCTGAGAAAGCCAAGAGAGCCCATGTGGAGCAAGAGAAGAATGCGTTGGAAGGTATTGTTACTCTTGTCCAACTGCTATTGTCACTGTTCTTTCTTCCTGTCCGAGTGAGTCTACTTTATCAGATCTTCATGGAGAAAATCGTCACCTTGTCGAGAGACTGAGGAATTATGTTTCTTTAGTAATGGTGAAGACGACCCTCGAGAAGAAGGACACAGAGCTGGCAGCGGCCCAGAAGGAGGCCAGTCGGAAGACCAAGGAGGCCGAGGAGAAGCTGAAGTCAGTCGGGAAGTTGGAAGAAGAGAAGAAAACCCTTGAGGCCGGTGAAGAACTCCAAGGAAGATCTTATCAAATGGAAGACTAAGCTTGAACATATCACTGCCAAGAAGGCTCAACTAGAGTAGTTTGTCGACGAATTCAGCGATACCGTGAGCGAAAAGCTCAAAGGTAAGCTCCCCAGAATGACCCGTGTGTATTTTTGAACAACCGAATGAAGTTTTCTTGATTCTAATTCCTCTTTTTACTAGGATGAACTTACAATTCTGTTTCGACATTGATGAGGAGACTGACAAGATCGAGAAAGAGCTGGATCCGGCCCGAGAACTGCTCAAGGATAGTGCTGCCATGGCCTTTCTCCATCTGGAAGAACGCGTCGGCGAAGCAGTTTCATATATCAGAAGGCTCCACACTGGCATCATGGACATTTAAAAGGAGCTCTTCTCCAATGAAGAACCCTCCAAGGACCTGGAATCCACTCTCACCCGAGTGAGAGACATTTCGAGCCGAGTGAAGATGTGGAAGAAGTCAGCGGCGTGAGCCGAAGCTGACATTGCTCTCTCACTGGTACGGGTCCACTACAAGGGAGTGGACAAGAAGAAACTGAAGTCCTTGGAGGTTACCAATCGGAGGCACACTAGAATTCTAGATTTCATGGAGATGTCCATGGAGGCGGCCAGTCGAATTGTAGAAAGCCTTGACCTGGACACTTCCTTGAAGCAGTGCCTAGCCCCGAGTGATCGTTGGGCTAAAAACTTCTTTAAATATTTTACTCGAAATGCCCGAGCAGTATTTGTAAGACTTTTAAATCAGTCTGAGTCTCCTATCATTCGTCGTTCCACTTTGAGTGATGCAGATCTCATCTGCTTTATCTTAACTTGATATTTTGAGTGCATTATACTCGAGTGTGTATGGTGCCTCCACTTGGCGTGAATTTTGACTTAGGCGATGCGGGGTCACAGCTAAGTCCCCGAGTGTAGGCAAGACCTTCACTCGGAGAAATTTGTCCTTAGATGAATAATTATGACCATGTTCATCTTGACAATTGAGTGTGGAGAAGTTGTCTAACTTAGGCGACGCGGAGTCACGGCTAAGTCCCCGAGTGTGGGAGAGACTCACACTCGGAGTAGTTGGCTAACTTAGGCGACACAGAGTTGTAGCTAAGACCCCGAGTGTGGGCGAGACCCATACTCGGGGTGGTTCGTTAACTTAGGCGATGCAGAGTCACACCTAAGCCCCCAAGGGTGGGCGAGACCCACACTCAGAGTAATTCAATAACTTTGGACACGCGGAGCCGAAGCTAAGCCCCCGAGTGTGGGTGAGACCCACACTCGGAGTAGTTCGCTAACTTAGGCGACGCGAAGTAGCAGCTAATCCCCCGAGTGTAGGTGAGACCCACACTCGTAGTAGTTCCCTAACTTAGGTGACGCGGAGTCCCAGCTAAGCCCTCCGAGTGTGGGTGAGACCCACACTCGCAGTAGTTCGCTAACTTAGGCGACACGGAGCCGCAACTAAGCCCCCCGAGTGTGGGTGAGACCCACACTTGGAGTAGTTCGCTACTTAGGCAACGCGGAGTCGCAGCTAAGCCTCTGAGTGTGGGTGAGACCCACACTCAGAGTTGTTCACTAACTTAGGCGACATGGAGTCATAGCTAAGCCCCCGAGTGTGGGTGAGACCCACACTCGGAGTAGTTCGCTAACTTAGGTGACGCGGACCGCAGGTAAGCCCCCAAGTGTGGGTGAGACCGACACTCGGAGTAGTTCGCTAACTTAGGCGATGCGGAGTTGCAGCTAAGCCCCCGAGCACGGTAAGACCAACACTCGGAGTAGTTCGCTAACTTAGGCGACACGGAGTCACAGCTAAGCCCCCGAGCAAGGGCGAGACCTTCCCACAGAGTAGTTTGTCATTTAGATGAACAATGATGGTCATGTTCATCTTAAATTCGAGTGTGAAGAATGTCCCTCTCGAGAAGTTTTCTAACTTAGGCGACACGGCGTCGCGGCTAAGCCCCACTCGGAGTATTTTACTAACTTAGGCGATGCAGAGTCGCAGCTAAGTCCCCGAGCAAGGACGGGACCTTCACTCGGAGTAGTTTGTCATTTAGATGAACAATGATGGTCCTATTCATCTTGATAGTCGAGTGTGAAGAATGTCCCACTCGAGAAGTTTTCTTACTTAGGCGAGCGGAGTCGCGACTAAGCCCCCGAGTGTGGGCGAGACCCACACCCGGAGTAGTTTGCTAACTTAGGCGACATGGAGTCGCAGCTAAGCCCCCGAGCGAGGGCGGGATCTTCACTCAAAGTAGTTTGTCGTTTAGATGAACAATGATGGTCCTATTCATCTTGACAGACGAGTATGAAGAATGTTCCACTCGAGAAGTTTTCTAACTTAGGTAACCAAGAGTCGTGGCTAAGCCCCCGAGTGTGGTTGAGACCCACAATCGGAGTAGTTTGCTAACTTAGGCGATGCGGAGTCGCAGCTAAGCCCCCGAGCATGGGCGAGACCCTCACCCGGAGTAGTTTGTACTTAGGCAAAATCAGGTTTGTGGCTAAGTGTTTTGTGCTTTATACCCACCGGGGGTGGTAGTCAAATTTAAACAAGATACAATGAAACAAAGATTTATTCATCGAGATCACTCGGATTTATTATGGAAGTCTTAATTTACATTCGTCGCATTCTAAGTGTAGATCTTGCAGAGCAGGTCCGTGTTCCAAGTACGAGGTTCTTGACCCGTAGATCACTCGGGGGGAATTATACTGGAGATCACACGACATCACAACTTTCGACCCATAGACCATGAAGAAAGGAGTGCGCTGCGTAGAGCGGTTAGGGATCGTCTGAATGCCCCACAAGACTAAAGGTAGTTCTTCGACGCAAGTTCCAGCAACATGCTTTAGATCTATCATCAATCGGGGTTTCAATCCTTGAAGGATCATTCCGTTTGCTCGTTCTGCTTGTCCATTTGACTGTGGGTGAGCCACGGAGGCGTAATTAACCCGAGTGCCCTGGGAGAAGCAAAACTCACAGAATTTGTGTGAGTCAAAGTTCTTCCCATTATCTGTAATGATGTCATGCGGCACACAGAACCTATAGATAATCTGCCGAATGAAGCTGACAGAAATGCCTGCATCAAGACTTTTGATGGGTTTAGCCTCGAGCCACTTAGTGGATTTATCAACAGCCACAAGCAGGTGGGTGAATCCACTCGTCGCCGTCCTCAAGAGCCCAACCATGTCAAGGCCCCACACGGCGAATGGCCAGGTGAGCGGAATCGTCTTCAGCGCAGAGGCAGGTTTGTGAGACTTGTTCTTATAGAACTGACATCCAACACACTTGTCAACCAGCTCTTTGGCTGCTTCGTTGGCTCGGGGCCAGTAAAAACCTACTCGGAAAGCCTGAGCAACTAGTGTCTGAGAGGACGTGTGGTGGCCACAAGTTCCCGAGTGAATATCTTGTAGGATCTGGAGTCCATCTCGAGGAGAGATGCATTTCTGAGTGACCCATGTGGTGCTTTTCTTATACAACCGGTCTCCCAAGACTTCAAATGATTTAGATCGGCGGACGATCTGGAGGGCTTCTTCTTCATCTTTAGGGAGTTCTTGCCGGAGGAAATATGCTAAATACGGTGAGTCCACTCGGGAGTGATTACTAGCATTTCGTGGACTAGGTCGACCACGACTGGGACGTCAACCTTAGGCAGATTTGAAGGACTGATTGGTTGCGAGGGCTCCTTTGTGAAAGGATCTTCTGCAATTGTAGGGGCGTGCAGATGTTTGAGGAATAAATCCTTAGGAACTCACCGCCGAGTGGATCCAATCTTCACCAAGTCATCAGCTGCTTGATTCTTCGCATGAGGAATGTGATGCAGCTCCAAACCTTCAAAATTCTTCTCTAGCTTTCTAACTGCATTGCAGTAGCCAGTCATAGCTGGACTCTAAATGTCCCATTCCTTCATCACTTGATTGACAACAAGGTCCGAATCTCCGAGATCATTAAATGATCAACAATGAGTGAAATGGCCATTCAGAGTCCATATAGGAGGGTTTTGTACTCAGCCTCATTGTGTGATGAATCGAAAATGGATTTGTAGGACGTAGTTCAGCCGGTCTCCTTTGGGAGAGACGAGGACAATGCCATCCCCTAAACCATTGAGCATCTTGGCTCCATCAAAGAACATGGTCCAATGTTCAGAAACACTCGGGGTCGGCTGCTCTTGCTCAATCCACTCGGCCATAAGGTCGACTAATGCCTGGGACTTGATTGCCTTCTTGGCTTCAAACTTGATCTCCAACGGGAGGAGATCGATTGTACATTTTGCCACTCGTCTAGCTGCATCTTGATTATGTAAGATCTCCGACAGGGGAGCGTTGCTGACGACTGTAACCGCGTGGTCTTGGAAATAATGAACCACCTTCTTCGCACTCAAGTAAATACCATAGTCGAACTTCTGGTAATGTGGGTATCTCTGCTTAGAAGGAGTCAAAACTTCTGAGATGTAATAGATGGGCCTTTGGACTTTGAATGTTTTGCTTAACTTCTCGCGTTCAACTGCCAGGATGGTGCTTGCCACTTGATTAGTAGCTCCAATATACAGGAGTAGCGGTTCCCGACTGCCCGGAGCAGTTAACACCGGATGGGTGGAAACAAACGCCTTGAGTTCTTCAAACACGGCTTGTGCTTCAGAAGTCCACTCGAAATTGTCAGATTTCTTCATCAATCAATAAAGCGGGAGAGCCTTTTCACCGAGTCTTGAGATAAATCGCCTCAGAGCCGCAAGGCAACCTGTCAACCTTTGCACATCATGTAGGCACTCTGGCTGCTTTATTCGGACTATGGCTCTGATCTTGTCCAGTTAGCATCGATCCCTCTCTCGGAAACGAGGAAACCGAGTAGCTTTCCTATAGGTACTCCAAATGTGCACTTGGTTGGATTCAACTTTATTCCACAACGCCGTAAATTGGCGAAGGTTTTAGCCAGGTCCTCCAGGAGGTCGGAACCTTTCCTGGAGTTGACCACAATATCGTCCATGTAGGCCTCCACGTTCCAACTGATCTGTTTCTGCAAGAATTTTTGAATCATTCGCTGGAAATTAGCATCAACATTCTTCAAACCAAAAGGCATTGTGACATAGCAAAAACACCCAAATGGGGTGATGAAGGCAATTTTTATTTCATCAGGGCCGTACATACGGATCTGGTGGTACCCGCAGTACACATCCAGGAACGACAGACGTTGACATGTGGCAATAGAGTCCACTATTTGGTCTATGCGAGGTAAAGGGAAATGATACTCGGACATGCCCAATTGAGGTGTTTGAAGTCAATACACATCCAGAGTGATTTATCCTTCTTGGGCACCAAGACGACATTCGCGAGCCAGTCGGAGTGGTATACCTCACGAATGAACTCAGCGGCTAGGAGCCGAGCTATTTCTTCGCCAATTGCCTTGCGCTTCTCTGTGGAGGATCAACGCAAGTACTCTTTGATTGTCTTAACTTTGGGATTAGTTCGAAGTCGGTGCTCAGCCAGCTCCCTGAGAACACCAGGCATGTCAGACAGCTTCCATGCGAAGATGTCCTAGTTCTCACGGAGGAACTAGATGAGCTCAGCTTCCTATTTATCACCGAGTGAGGTGAAGATGTTTGTCAATGCAACATTAGGATCATTCAGATGAACATGGACTTGGTGATAAATATCAATGAGACCAGGCAAGTCCATGTTCATCCAACTAATCGTAATGTTGCACCGAAAAGTTCTCCACCTCACTTGGTGATAAATAGGAAGCTAGGCTCATCCAGTTCCTTTCTAAGAACTGGGACATCTTCCCATGGAAGCAGTCTGACATGCCCGATGTTCATAGGGAGCTGGCTGAGCACCGACTGTGAACTAATCCCAAAGTTAAGCCAGTCAAAGAGTACTTGTGGCGATCCTCTATAGAGAAGCGCAAGGCGATTGGCGAATAAATAGCTCGGCTCCTAGATGCTGAGTTCATTCGTGAGGTATACCACTCCGAGTGCCTCGTGAATGTCATCTTGGTGCCCAAGAAGGATAAATCACTCCGGACGTGTATTGAGTTCAAACACCTCAATCGGGCATGTCCGAAGGATCATTTCCCTTTACCTCGCATAGACCAAATAGTGCACTCTACTGCCGGATGTGAATGCATGTCATTCCTGGATGCGTACTTTGGGTACCACCAGATCCATATGTACGGCCCTGATGAAATGAAAATGTCTTTCGTCACCCCATTTGGGTGTTTCTGCTACGTCACAATGCCTTTTGGTCTGAAGAATGCTGGTGCTACTTTCCAGCGAATGATTCAAAAATGCTTACAGAAACATATTAGTCCATACATGGAGGCCTACATGGACGACATTGTGGTCAAGTCCAGGAAAGGTTTCGACCTCTGGCGGACCTAGCTGAAACCTTCGCCAATTTGCAGCACTTTGGAATAAAGTTGAATCAAGCCAAGTGCACATCCGAAGTACCTGCAGGAAAGCTACTCGGTTTCCTCATTTCCAAACGAGGGATTGATGCTAACCCGCACAAGATCGGAGCCATAGTCCGAATGAAGCAGCCAGAGCACCTACATGATGTGCAAAGGTTGACAGGTTGCCTTGCGGTTCTGAGCCGATTCATCTCAAGACTCGGTGAAAAGGCTCTCCCGCTTTAACGATTGATGAAAAAATCTCACAATTTCGAGTGGACTTATAAAGCACAAGCCACGTTTGAAGAACTCAAGGCATTGCTTTCCACCTAGTCGGTGTTAGCTGCTTCGGGCAGTCGGAAAACGCTACTCCTGGTTCTCCGATTGGATCAATAAAGACCGCACAAGTTGGCGCCTCCACGGCAGGGACCGTATGTCATCTCCAAAGTGCTACACAATGGAGGATACCGATTGTACAATATCAAGGATGATGCAGAAGAACTTCAGACTTGAAACGCGGATCTGGTCCGCAAGTTCTACACTTAGAACGCGATGAATGTAAATTAAGACTTTCATAATAAATCTGAGTGATCTTGATGAATAAATCTTTGTTTCATTATATCTTGTTGAAATTTGACTACCACTCCCAGTGGGTATAAAGAACAAAACACTTAACCACAAACCTGATTTTGCCTAAGTACAAACTACTCTAAGTGAGGGTCTCGCCCACGCTCGGGGGCTTAGCTGCAACTCTGTGCCGCCTAAGTTAGCAAACTACTCCGAGTGTGGGTCTTGCCCACACTTGGGGGCTTAGCCGCTGAGGGAGTCTTGGATTATGGGGTCCTCGGGAGGCTGACCTATCTCTATGGACCGGACTATATGGGACACTTACGAAACACATGATCCATTGAAGACCTTATCTCCAAGATGGAAGCTTTGGGAAGTACGGCTTGCACTCGACGTTTGATGTAGCAAATAGGCATGTTTTATCTCTTCGACATGTAAACGACCATGTGTAAACCCTAGGTACCCTTGGCGTCTATATAAGTCGGAGGTTTTTAGGTTATAGGCACAAAACAACTCATCTAGGGTTAGCTATTCGATCTCGAGGTAGATCAACTCTATAACCCTCCATAGCATCAATACAACCAAGCAGGACGTAGGGTATTACCTCCATAGGAGGGACCGAACCTGGGTAAATCTGTGTCCCTTCATCTCCTTTTACCATCGATTCTAGTCTCACAGGTTGGGACCCCCTACCCGAGATCCATCGGTTTTGACACTGACATTGGTGCTTTCATTGAGAGTTCCTCTGTGAGCACTAAAGGGATCGATGCCTCGTCTTGTCATCAATGAAGAAGTCTGCAATATGGACACTTTCGTCCCCAGATAGATCTCCTTTGGCAGCGTTGTGATGCACGCCGACCCGACCGGCCATCTAGGCCGAGCCCAGAGCTTCGCTCCTAATCGAGAGGTCAGATTCGGGAACCTAGAGTTCTTCGTAGACTCTCTAGGCGACTTGTTACTAACCGGGCTTGCGACTTCACTTGCCATGCCCGAAGACTCCAAGGCTTTAACGTCGAGTTCCTTCTCCGGTCACACTGGCGGGGTCAACCACGGTGGTGTACCCACTCCTAGTACGGGTCTAGCCATAGTGTTGGAAGGCTGGACACTTGTTCTTACCGAACATCCTTCTCGTTCGGATGCATCGGGGGTCAAATCCGAAGGTTCCGAACAGTATAATCCAACAGAGCCCCTGGCGTTCGATGAAATTCTAGATCAGATCTTGTTAATGGAAATTTCCGACGATCCGGACCCGATCTCTGTTCAGATCGGCTACAGTATGGGTCGAGACAAATTTTTTGTCCCACCCACCACCCACTTGATAGCCATAGTCGAACATTTAACCGACATGCTGGACTATGCCTCCAATGAGGTAGATTACATGGATGAAGAGGATTGCACCCCCACCGCTGTTAATACTGGATGATGGGCCGCCACTTCAACATATGATGTCTACATGGTGGACACTACCAATGGCGACAAAACACCTAACAATCACGGCGATAAGTTGAGCGACATGCCGTCAGGGCGCCAAAAACCGCATAAGCGGTCCAAAGGCAAAAAGGGAAGGAAAGCTATCATTGGCACCTGGGACGAAAGTTACCCCTGAAGACCGTGACGACCCTGATATCCCTGAACCCCCGTTAGAGGGTCAAGAAAGGCCTGAAGACTAGAGGAACCCCGATGACATCAATGACTCCGAGGACGATAACTACCTCCCCCTGTCGAAGAGGAGGATATCTTGGCAGCCGATGACTTGGACATCCCTGATAACCATGAAGATCAGGAACTGTACAGACAGTAGCTCATAGGGACGGCACACAACTTGAAAGCTAAGGAACGACAGCTTAAAGCTAAACAAGATGACCTCAATGATCAGTGGACAAGAGTCCTCTCAGCCGAGGAAGGACATGGAGCTAGTCTATCAGACCAACCCAAAATCTATCCACGAGTCTCCGAAACATACTCCATACGACAAGCCAGACCGCCCTCCTCATGGACATGATCGGACGGTTGACGACGCTGGTTATAGGACGGCAATACCCCGGAGATGGGGAAAGGAGACACTAGAGCCCAATGGCAGGTTCGACCTGCGTGACGACTTAGATCACAGAGCAGGCCATACAAGATCCATCTACGGATCCAGAGACTACTCACCCAATAGATGGGATGGGTACAAACCATGTCTCGACCGAGGTAATAACAGAGATCGAGAATGCAACTGAGCCAGAACAGACGCTGATCATAGGCATGACATAGCTCAGATTCGAGGCTCCGCTCACCCCTGTGTTTCACAGATGAGGTGATGCAGCATCATATCCTGGAAGGGTTTAAACTCGTGAACATCGAACAGTACGATGGGACAACTGACCCAACCATATGGATCGAGGACTTCCTCCTCCACATACACATGGCTCGAGGAGATGATCTCCATGCCATCAAATACCTCCCCCTTAAACTCAAGGGGCCAGCTTGGCACTGGCTAAACAGCCTCCCGAAAAATTCCATCAGATGCTAGGAAGACCTGGTGGATGCATTCCTCTCTAACTTCTAGGGAACCTATGTTCGGCCGCTGGACTCCTCTGACCTATGTAATGTCGTAAAAAACCCAGAGAGTCTGCATGACAATTCTGGAATCGGTACTTGACCAAGACGAACCAGATTGTCGATTTTCCGGATATCGAGGCAATAGCCTCTTTTAGGCATAATATTCGGGATGAATGGCTGGCTCGCCAGCTCGGCCAGGATAAACCTCGGACCATGTCCTCCCTAACTTCCCTGATGACCTGCTTCTGCGCCGGTGAAGACAATTGGATGGCAAGATGCAGCCACAACTCCGAAGCGCTAAGACCTCAGAGGTTCGAGATGGAAACGGGAAGCCCAAGCGCAACAAGAACAAGTGTCGACACAATAACAATGATGCCGATGATACGGCCGTCAATGTCAGATTCCGCAACTCCCGTCCTGGGCAGCGGAAGAAGCCTCCTAAAGGCAATCATGACGGACCCACACCGCTGGTGAAAATCATGGTCAGGCCTTGCCAAATCCATGGGACCCAAGAGAAGCCCGCCAAGCACACACACCGCAATTGCTAGGTGTTTAAACAGGTCGGCAAGCTCCCACTCGAGGATCGAAGCAAGAGCCCTCACAACAAGGATGATGATGAGCCTCGGGGTCCGATTGGTGGCAATCAAAAGTAATTTCCTTCGGAAGTCAAGATGGTAAACATGATATATGCCACCCATATACCCAAGAAGGAGAAGAAGCGCGCCCTTCGAGAAGTCTATGCTGTAGAGCCCGTGGCCCCGAAGTACAACCCATGGTCGGCATATCCGATCACCTTTGATTGGCACGATGACCCGACCAATATCTGTCACGAGGGTTCAGACGCACTTGTCCTCGACCCCATTATCGATGGGTATCACCTCACAAAAGTCCTAATGGACGGAGGAAGTAGCCTTAACCTAATTTATTCAGACACAGTGAAAAATATGGGCATAGACCCATCACGAATTAAACCCAGTAACACTACCTTTAAAGGGGTGATTCCAGGAGTCGAAGCCCGATGCACGGGCTCCGTTACTCTGCAAGTTGTGTTCGGCTCGCCCGATAACTTTCACAATGAAGACTTGATCTTCGACATTGTGCCCTTCCGCAGCGCCTATCACGCCATGCTCGGCTGGACAACATTCGCTCGTTTCAACGCCGTCCCGCATTATGCATACCTAAAGCTCAAGATGGCTAGACCCAAAGGGGTCGGCACTGTTAACGGCAATACGAAGTGATCCTTATGAACTGAGGAACATGCACTGGTGCTAGCGTCTGAATTTAGTTACGAAAATGATTGAAAAGTATCGGCACCCGCCGTAAAGGCACGCAAGGTCGGGAGGCAAGCTTGGCTGCAGGC
Organism: Hordeum marinum; assembly: GCA_022496015.1. Classification (NCBI taxonomy): domain Eukaryota; kingdom Viridiplantae; phylum Streptophyta; class Magnoliopsida; order Poales; family Poaceae; genus Hordeum; species Hordeum marinum. Next base: position 258,223,790 of record CM039674.1, on the reverse strand, counting down.
CGTACTCCCAGAGCCTTCCTCTCCCCTCAAATAGGGACTCACTCCCCATCCCATGGCCCCGGGATTAGCAAAGTACGTGCCAAGAAGGCACAACTTCACACTTAAAATTCTATGGGCAGCGCTGGGGAAACAAAGGTGGGAGTCCGGCTGGACACGGACTACTACCATTCAGTACGTCTTCAGACACAATACATGGACTATTGAAGGCCCCACCAAGGGCATAAAGCTTATTCATAATTCGGCAACTTTTCAAGACCTTGTTTGCAAGATCCGTTCGCCGAACAACCAAGTATCAGGAGTCAGCTAGCAACAGGTCACATCAAGGACGTAAGGCCATGAATCGAAGACCCTTGGTACAACTACTCCTGTAATCTTTTTTTTCACATACCCGTAAGCAGTTACTTCGGCGCTCCGAGTAATAAGAGTTATGGAGAAAACAAAAAATATATAGCATCATTTTACATGTTTGTATCTTTGTCCTTTTTGGCACATATTTTCCTTTTCTCCCTCTTCTCGCGACACAAGTTCGATATGTAACGACGCAACCGGATAATATACCGGGGGCTCGAGCATACACACAAATCACCTTACGTATGTTTTATTATGTGTTCGGCGTCTAGGAGTTCACTTTATATGCATCGGTTCCGAACTATGTCTTGGGTCAATAGTTGTGTTGCCCGGCTCCTGTGCTTGCCCCTTTAAGATCCGCTCGTTCAGCTAAAAGGGCAAAGGGAGAACCCCTGTGATTGTGCTTCCAGTTAGTTTGGTCAAGCACACCTCAGGGGAGAAAGCCAAAAATTGACCATCATAGTATGTGAGAGCCGGTATGTGAATCCGAGCCTGAAGTGTTATACTTACTTCCTCGTCAGAGGATATTCCGCGTTGTGCGAGGGGTTTGGTATCCATGCCAACCATGTGATGCTGGCCTCAGTCGTGGTTCATCCGAACATCACAACACTCCAGGGGATAGTCCTTGTCCCCCCACAGTCCTTTTCGTGCCCCTACGGCTAAGTGAAAGAAATAAGGCACTATAGTCTGATTGCCTAGTCCCCCGCACTCTATAACCTTCGGGTTCCGATCACTTGGCTAATGTCGTGGGTTTGTCATGGCAAGATGTCTGGGTTAACGGACTTAGGAGTGAGGCCATCACAACTATGTGGTGGCTTGAGAGGGATTGGTCAGAATCGAGAGATGCGAGTTTACCCAGGTTCGACCCCTCCGATGGAGGTAAAAGCTTGCGTCCTGCTTTGTGCTATATTGATAATGAGGAAGATCTCTCGGTTACAAGGGTGCTATCTTGCTACCTCTAATCCCGATAGCCTCTAATCTATGTATCTCTAATGACTTGTGTTTGTCTTAACTTGTCCCTCTAGGGGTGCTCTACCCCTCCTTATATAAGTGTAAGGGGTAGGTTTACATGTAGAGTCCTACTAGGAGTAGGAGTAGGACTAGTCTCTCATGAATCCTAATCTGGGTCTTGTTTGCTTTGTGAGGGAATCCTTTCTCTCCTTGGGCCTGCTCTTGTGAGCCACCCCTCCAAGCCCGTCCTTGAGCTTCCTTGCACCAACTCGCACGCTAGGCCATGGGCCTGGTCGTCCTGTAACCCGGTAATAGAAGGTGATGCATGAGCCGACATATGATGAGCCGGGTCATACCTCCTGCCGGGTCACCAATGGATCGTCAAGTTCGGCCAGGACTTTAGTGAGTCGCCAAGTCCTGGCCGGGTCATACTTCAGGCCGGGTTACACCACGGGGTATATCCCCAACAGCTAAGGAATATTGTGCATTGGTAGAGACACCCCATGTAGTATCTACATGGGGGCTGAAGCCGACGACTCGCATGTTTCAGTTTTAAATGGCCACAGAGGAGTTATAAAGAATGCAAAAACATCAAAGCTGAATAAATAACTTATAATATTAAAAACTTTGAAAAGTCTTTGGATGCATTTCAATTCATTCGAATACATTATCGCCCGAACACTGAGAAGCTATTGCCCGAGCACCTTCCATTACTCCGGCGAAGTATAGCTCGGGGCGTCTATGCTCCTTCCCGGGAGGCGGCGGGGCAGTGGCTACCTTCATTGGATCCAGTGCCGGCTAGTGCACCTTGGCCTTGGCAAGGGCAATCTGGACTCCCTCGATGTAGGAGGAGCGCTTCACGGTGTTGAAGCGGGGTGAAGCGGGGATTAACTTCTGCACCAGGCCAAAGTAGCTACCTTGCAGCGGCTCACCGGGCTATAGGCGGATGCAGATGTCCTTCATGGACGACTTTGCCATCTGTTGCAACTCCATCAGTTGTTTTAGTTGTTCCACGAGAAGAGGCGAGCGCTCGGGGGCTCCGAATTGTGCCCAGAACAGCCAAGCTTCGTCTCCTTCTTCCTCGAGGCGAACAACCGATTGGCGTCCGCCATGCTATTATGGAGATCGGAGGAGGCACCTGAACAATGCCACACCTGGGTAAGCAATTGGAATTTGCTATCCCTGAAGACGCACTATAGTAAGTATGGCTTACCATCCATTATGTCCTTCGCTTGGCGGACCCGCTCCTCATAGAACCGCCTGTCCACCCGCTCCTTCTGAAGATCGTTCTTCAGGGTGGACAGTTCAGTCGCGCTCGCCTTGCCCTTCTGCTCAAGGGCCTCACACTTTTGGGTGGCGTCCTTGAGCTCATGCTGGACCTCCGCCAAACGAGCCTCGTGGTTCTGGCTGGTGGCTCGTAGGGTGGACAAGGCGGTTGTTGCTTCTTTGGCCGCCGCCCTCTCGACGACCGCATGGTATTTTGCTTGTTGGAGCACGACCTTGAGCCTCTCCACCTCTTTCACTGAAGCTGTTTAAACATTAAAACATTATGAAAAACTGCATGGATAGTGTTCGGGTAAAGGTATTCAGAGAAAGGTATTAGGATTTTGTTTCGACCTACCTTGTGCCTCGTCGAATCTTCTGTTGAGGGCATCAACTTCATCCTCAGAGTGTTTAAGATTCCAATTCAGTTCGTCCAGTTTGGCGCCATTTATGGTTGTTGCTGATGACGAAGCCTGCAATACACATGCAGTTGACATGTTACATGGGTTCTATACTCCCAAACTATATTCAATCCAATCATATGTTCGACCTTATTAGGGGCTAATCTAACACTCCGGACACATATTTGGATCTAGTCCAGAATCGGATACATGATTGACCCCTAGGTAAGTTTTTTCAAACTCACCCAGGGCTCGGGGGCTGCCATGTACATAATAATAAAAATATGTAAAAACTTGGCAAATAAGAGTTTCATGTGACTTACTTGAAAACTCGCCAGGAGACCTTTGAAGGCCTCCTTCAGTCTATTGTCAACGGACTGAATGCTGTGTAATACCGCACCAATAAGGGTGCGGTGCTTCTCGGAGACGGGGGTGCTCGATAGAGCCTCCTTCATGACCGGCCACCCATTGGTCGGTGGCACCAGAGGTGATAAGATAACCCGATCACCGACCAGGGTTTGAACCAGTACCTCTGGAGCATGGTGCACTTCGGAGATGCCCTCGGAGGGGACTGAGCGGCCGCTCGTCCGGCCTCCGTAGTTTTCGGGCAGGGTACCTCGCCCCCGGTCTTTGGTGACCGAGGTGTTAGCCTCGACCATTATGTCATCTCCCCCACTGCCGATGCCCGGATCTATAGGACCATGTTGGGATGACACCTCCGTGGTGTCCTTCATGGCGCCTGGAGTGGCGGGATGCGAGGCATTCCTGCTCTCGGCTAGTTCGGTGAACGGGGTCTCCTCGTCCGATATTTGATCAGTGGGAAGGATGCACGGGGGGATGCAAATCAGTAAGCACCCACGTGTTAATAAACTCTACACCTATTAAAGGACGAACAATGGGTCTTGAGATCCTAATCTTCGGACCGGGGGCTTGACCCTGAGGTTCCTTCGTGGAACCACCTTGAGGTCATCAGACTCAATATCTGAGTCCGAGCTGTCGTCGGACATGATCACCTATGCTCGACGCGTCCTCTTATGGGCAGGGGGGTACCTCCTCCAGGGCGTCCAATGATGCCGCACTCTTCCTTGCAAGGGGGAATTGCCTTCCCCTCGGCTTTTTCCTCCTCTTCTTCCTCCTGCTCCTCCTCTTCCTCTTCCTCCTCATGCTCCTCTTGATTCGAGGAGGCATGAGTTTGCCCGGACAAAGTCTCTAAGTGATCCCGGATGCGAAGGCCGCTTCGGCTTGGTTTCTTCTTCTTCTCCTTTGTGGGGCCTCGTAAGGCTTTGCCACGAGAATTTTCGCCAATAGCCCAGACCTGGTGTCCTTGGGTTGAGGTGCCGGACTGCTGATATTAACGAGTTTCCTTAGCCATTTCTGCAAGAGAATGATCGGAAGAAAATATTATGGATCCTCTTTGGGAAAGGTAAAGCCGATCAAGCAGAAGTGTACCGTACCTCGGTGGTGGGCTTGGCGGCCTGCAGGCCTCTGTCTTCCTCCTCGGATGGCCAACTCTCCTGTGACTTGTAGAGCACCTTCCATAGCTTCTCCCACGTAGTGCGGAAGAGGTTCTAGATTGTGGGTGCATCGTCAAGCTGACAAGCCCACAAGGGAGTGTGCCAGCGCTGGCAGGGGAGCATGCGTCTCCGGAGCATCACCTGGAACACATTGGTCAGCTTGATGTCCTTCTTGACCATGGAGCCGATGTGTTTCTACAGGTCACTCACCTCCTTGCTCGGTCCCCAGCTAAGGCCCTTTTTGAGCCATGAAGCTAGTCTGGTGGGGGGACCGGATCTGAATTTAGCAGGAGGAATCTGACCTTCTTCTCGTGGTTCTGTGATGTAGAACCACTCCTTCTGCCATGCCTTGATGGTGTCGATAAAGGTGCCCGATGGCCACATGACATGGGTGAGCTTGCCGATGACAGCTCCGTCGCAGTCTGTGTGCTTCCCGCTGATGCACTTTGGTTTGACGTTGAACACTTTGAGCCATATCCCAAAGTGCGAGTCGAGTCATAGGAAAGCGTCGCCGACAAGGATGAACGCCGAGATGTGCATGAAAGAGTTCGACGGGAGGTCATGGAAGTCGAGGCCATAGAAAAACATCAACCCCCTGACGAAGGGGTGGAGCGGGAAGCTCAACCCCCTGAGGAAGTGTGGGAGCAAGACCACCCTTTCGCCCGACCGGGGACTAGGGATCACTTGGCCCTCCTCAATTGCATGATGAGGGATGTCAGCGGAGAGTTAGCCAACTTTCTTGAGGTCGAGGATGTCCTGGTCGGTGACCATGGAGGCCTCCCACTGGCCGTTGGATCCCTGCATTAATGAGCTCGGAGGTGTGTGTGGGGGGGGAAAACCAGATATGTGCTTCGGAGGCGCAGAGGAATGGAAGACAGAGAAGGCGAATGGGGAGCGTGAATAGGCTTCAGGGTTTTATTCCCCTTTTATGATGCTTATCGATTCGGTCTCCCCTTGTTGTGCCGTAAATCGGTCCACTTCTCGAGACATGTGATCCATTGCACACGCGTGATTAAACATATCCCGTATAAAATGGGACACGATCGGTACATTGATAGACTGTGATGATTATAACGGCCTCGAACCGCGAATCGAGTTTGTCTAACTGGCCTAGCAGTCGTGGTGGGTCATGACCTTTCGCAAAGAGGTCATCAGTGGAATATTATTTACCCCTTTACGTTTGGCCTCCAAGGCCGGCCTATTTACAGTCTTTGGATGCGCCACTATGCGGAAAGCTACTTATCATCGGAGGCTGAACTAGGTTCGGCGGGAATAACTCACCTCACAAGACGAAGACTCTGATCATGTGAAGCAATCGAAGCTGGGACTGTTGGCGTTGGGGGAAAGTTCGAGGGCTACTGAGGTAGTCCTAGATTAAGGAGTCCTCGGGAGGCCGACCTATCTCTATGGGCCACTTACAGAACACAAGATTCATTGAAGACCTTATCTCCAAGATGGAAGCTTCGGGAAGTATGGCTTGTGCTCCACGTTTGATGTAGCCAATAGCCATGTTTATCTCTTCAGCGTATAACCGACCATGTGTAAACCCTAGGTACCCTTGGGGTCTATATAAGCCAGAGGGTTTTAGGTTTAGGCACAGAACAAATCATCTAGGGTTAGCTATTTGATCTCAAGGTAGATCAACTCTGTAACCCTCTATACCATCAATAAAACCAAGCAGGACGTAGGGTATTACCTCCGTAGGAGGGCCTGAACCTGGGTAAATCTATGTCCCCTATGTCTCCTGTTACCATCGATTCTAGTCTCACATCTCGGGACCCCCTACCCGAGATCCGCCGGTTTTGACACTGACAACCGTGACTCCGCGTTGCCTAAGTTAGAAAACTTCTCGAGTGGGACATTCTTCACACTCGACTATCAAGATGAACATCACCATCATTGTTCATCTAAACAAAAAACTACTCCGAGTGCATATCCTGCCCTTGCTCGAGGGCTTAGCTGCAACTCCGCGTCCCTTAAGTTAGTAACTACTCCGAGTGTGGGTCTCGCCCAAACTCGGGGGCCTTAGCCGCGACTTCGCGTCGCCTAACTTAGAAAACTTCTCGAATGGGACATTCTTCACACTCGACTATCAATATGAACAAGACCATCAATGTTCATCTAAATGACAAACTACTTTGAGTGAAGGTCCCACCCTCGCTCGGGGGCTTAGACGCAACTCCGCTTTGCCTAAGTTAGCAAACTACTCCGAGTGTGAGTCTCACCCACACTCAGGGGCTTAGACGCGACTCCACGTCGCCTAAGTTAGAAAACTTCTCGAGTGGGACATTCTTCATACTTGACTGTCAAGATGAACACACTACTCTGAGGGAAGGTCTCACCCTCACTTGGGGGCTTAGCTGCGACTCTGTGTCGCCTAAATTAGCGAACTACTACGAGTGTGGGTCTCACTCACACTCGGGGGCTTAGTTGCACCTCCGCATTGCCTAAGTTAGCGAACTACTCCAAGTGTGGGTCTCACCCACACTCAGGGGCATAGCTGCGGCTCCGCATCGCCTAAGTTAGAAGACTACTCCGAGTGTGGGTCTCACCCACACTCGGGGGCTTAGTTGCGACTCCGTGTCGCCTAAGTTAGCAAACTACTCTGAGTGTGGGTCTCACATACACTTGGGGGCTTAGCTCCGACTCCGCGTCGCCTAAGTTAGCAAACTACTCCGAGTGTGGGTCTCACCCACACTCGGGGGCTTAGGTGCGCCTCCGCATTGCCTAAGTTAGCGAACTACACCAAGTGTGGGTCTCACCCACACTTGGGGGCATAGCTGCGGCTCCGCATCGCGTAAGTTAGAAAACTACTCCGAGTGTGGGTCTCACCCACACTCGGGGGCTTAGCTGCGACTCCGTGTCGCCTAAGTTAGCAAACTACTCTGAGTGTGGGTCTCACATACACTTGGGGGCTTAGCTCCGACTCCGCGTCGCTTAAGTTAGCGAACTACTCCTAGTGTGGGTCTCACCCACACTCGGGGGCTTAGCTGTGGCTCCGCGTTACCTAAGTTAGTGAACTACTCTAAGTGTGAGTCTCGCCCACACTCAGGGACTTATCCCCGACTTCGCATCGCTCGAAGCGGAAGTACGGACGATAGGAGCCCCAGGCTCATTTAAAGGTCTTAAAGATACTACTCGGCATTCTGAGGCAAATATTTAAATAAGGTTTTAGCCCGGTGATCACTCGGGGCTAGGCAGTGCTTCAAGGAACGTGTCCAGGTCAAGGCTTTCTGCAATTCAGGTGGCCGCCTCCATGAACATCTCCATGAAATCTTCAATTTTGGTGTGCTTATGATTGGTGACCTCCAAGGACTTCAGTTTCTTCTTGTCCAGTCCCTTGTAGTGGACCCGGACCAGTGAGAGAGCAATGTCATCTTCGGCTCGGGCCGCTGACTTCTTCCACATATTCACTCGGATCGGGACGTCTCTCACTCGGGTGAGAGTGGATTCCAAGTCTTTGGAGGGTTCTTCATAGGAGAAGAGCTCCTTTTCAACGTCCATGATGCCAGTGCGGAGCCTCCTGATATACGAAACTGCTTCATCGACGTGTTCTTCCGGATGGAGAAAGGCCGCGGCAGCACTATCCTTGAGTAGTTCTCGCGCCGGATCCAGCTCTTTGTCGATCTTGTCAGGCTCCTCATAGATGTCAAAACAGAATTCTAAGTTCAGCCGAGTAAAAAGAGGAATCAGAGTCAACCAAACTTCATTTGGTTGTTCAAAAATACACATGGGTCACTCGGGGGAGCTTACCTTTGAGATTTTCGCTCACGGTGTTGCCAAATTTGTCGATAAACTGCTCCAGCTCAGCCTTCTTGGCAGTGATATGTTCAAGCTTAGTCTTCCATTCGATTAGCTCTTCCTTGGACTTCTTCATGGCAGCCTCAAGGGTTTTCTTCTCTTCTTCCAGCTTCCCGAGTGACTTCAGCTTCTCCTCGGCCTCCTTGTGTCACGCCCAAGATGCGCGCCTATCCTTATTAAGGCACGGGGGCCTCGCAAGGGATAGAGGCGCATCTTGTCGTTCACAAGTATAGCATCATTACATCATACATTATAGAAGAGATGAGTATATGAGTTGGCTTACACTCGCCACATACTAAATTACAATTCCACACAGAGTTCAAAAATCAAGATGAAGACAGGGGTCTGCCTATGGACGAAATCAAACGATAAAAACAGATGCAAATGATACTATCTCGCTATCCCAAAGATCATGACCATGGTCCTCTAGTCATCCGGATAAGTCACGTACATCCTGCCCTTTTCCTCGTCATACTCCCATTGGAGCTGCGTCAGATCATCCTGCACGAACTCATCTGTACCTGTACCTGGAGTGTTGTAGTAATCTGTGAGCCACAAGGACTTAGCAATCATGCGCCTGGGTACCAGACTATTCAAGGTTAAGGTTGGGATGGGGTATGTGTGTAGTTTGCAGCAACACTAAGCATATATGGTGGCTAAACTTACGTAACATGAAGATAAATATTTGGCCTACGATGAACGATCAAATCTAGAGTGACCTCTATGAGATCCTGAATACTTACTTACGTCAATCATAACCCCACCATGTTCTCTCTCAGATCTTGTGCACGAGCAGAGACGATCACGGTTATTCACACAGTTGGTGCATTTTATTTAGAGTTTACTTCAAGTTAACTAGAACTGGGTGTTAAACAAATATCCAAGTTGCCACATAACTGCGGGCACGGCTTTCCGAAAGATTTGACCCTACAGGGGTGCTCCAACTAGTCCATCACAAATTAACCACACTCCGCAGGAATAGCCTCGACCACGGATCTCGTGATCATCCTAGGCAACTCCAAAGGAATTCCAACACCTCGAGATAACCCGAAGAAATTCAGAGCCCTCACACAAGACACTCGATAAAGGTAAAACAAGTCCAGCAAGACCTCCCGACATGTCGACGAACCTGATAAGAGCCGCGTATCTCATTCTCAGGACACGACGGATTGTCCAAACTTCCGGTAGGCCAAACACAGAGTTTCCCCTGGTGGCCACCGACGGTTGACATTTTGGACCAACACTCATGAGGTGCACTGGCCCGAGGGTTGATTAATTATCCACGGGGTTGCAAAGCCCTATGCAAATTTTATTAAGTTGTTAAGCAAATGGAGTACCAAATTTGGGTCTTGCCAGACAAGTTTGAATCTTAACCGAATAAACAAGGGGGTCCCCATAACAACCCCGAGCATGTTAGGAGCGCAAAGTATGGAAACATAACACCAGTAACAAGAAACTATGGCGGTAACAGCGGAACAAAACACCTAGCAAAAGGCCAAGCCTTCCACCAATACCATATATATATGTGCATTAAATTAAAAAACAGATACTATTATGATATGCCAAATCCATGTTATCACATGGAACAACCTGTACCTGCAACTAAGAACGCTATAAGAGGGGTTGAGCAGTGGTAACTTAGCCAATCAAAGGTTTGCTAGGATATGGAGGGTTAGAGGCTATCATGGCAATTTAGGAGGCTGACATTCAAGTGATAGGTAGCGCAATTGTAATCATAAGAGCGAGACAACTAGCAAGTGAAAATAGTATCGGGATCCGGGTACGATCATCTTGCCTGTTGGTTCTTCAGTGGAACAAGTAGCCGGATCCTCGTAGTTGTACTCTCCTGGCTCTTTGTACTCAGGTTCAATGTTTGCGTCTACCCAAAAGAAACAGCAAGAATAAACAAACAACCATGGTGCAATGCACAAGCAAGAATGATGCATGCTTATTTGAAGAGTTTTAGCATGGCAATCCTATCTAGTCATGTTTCACATGCGAAGTATTGGTTATTAATGAATGTAGACAGAAACTTCTTTTAAGTTATTTAAACATGCATGAACATGACAAATATGGATGCATGATGCAAAAACAATAAAAATGCATATGAAGATCGTAAGAAACGGAGCTACGGTTCTCACGATACGCTCACGACAAGATACGAAGGCAAAGCACAAGACAAGAAGGACCTGGGCTATTCCTTGGCATTCCAAGGTAGCCACTGGTTAGGCAATGAAAAACCGACCACAATAGATCCAAAGATCAAGCAATTCCATGGAGTATATCTCCCACAAGCTACAAAACACTAAAACAAACAATCTACCACAAAATAGCAACATAGCAACTTTCACAGCCAACAACTTGAGCTACAGGAACCCTACAACCACAAACAAGGCATTGTAAGAAACTACATAACATGCTTATCAACTTATCCAACTACACAATCTGGAAAGGAGACACACATCAATAAGCATTAAGCTCACAAATTGGCATGATGAAACAGATTTCTGGGGCTTAGTGAAAATAACAGTTTTCTGGAATCTGAGTTAATCTAGTAGCATGTTGACAGCAGAAACTAATGGTGCTAGAGACCACCTCAGGGCGTGAAAATTAACAGGATGATAGAAGACAACATCTACTTCAAAACACTAGCACTGATCTTGAGCTAATGCACAACATATCAAAAGATAGCAACCACTCTTCATGGCATAAAAATAACAGCAGATTCTCAGACAGAATTATTTAGCATGGTGAAAACAACAACATCAAGTTAGCTACTTTGCAGCAAGTTTCCCACTTATATGGGTGATTCTCATGTCAAACAAAATACCATGGCATAATAGGCATAAATCACTAACACTTCCATGTTGGCACATGTCCCAAAGCAAGCATGGATTAAATCATGCCAAAATGGCAAGGTGGCATCATAGCAGAAAATGACAGTTTTATAAACTTTCTAAAAAGTGGAATCTAATTGCCCCAATGGAATCCTTGGGTCTTTCTACCCCAAAATCATGTATCATACTCATATATTCATGTGAAGCAACATGACAAGAACTACATAGCAAAATCAACAACCTCTCTTATAAGTGAAAACATACCAAAAATGCTCATGATCATATATGGACCTATCCAGATTTGGAAATGTTTCTATAACAGGAAAAGAGCTAAAACACACTACAAAACAACATGACACACATCAACATAGATAGGGTATAACAAGTGGGGCATGGACCACTTGTCACCACACACACACACACACCACAAACCTACACACCACTACCTCACATACACACACACATGGCAAATATGCACAAGTGCATATTGCACTTAACCTCATGAAAACACACACACCCATGTGTGTGGGTGTTCATCACACACACATATGCACACATATATGCACAAAGTGCATATATGCACATATACATGCATGTGACACCACACTCACACACATACACTCACATACATACATATATTCAAGCCACACACTCACATGCACTACACATATACATGTATTCTAAACAGAAAAGGAAAAAAACACATCATGTATGTGTACATTTATATACACACAGCACATTCACACATACAAATGAAAGAAAAGAAAACAAACACAAAAAAAGGGGGGTTCGGGCTCGAACCCACGACCTCTCGGTCGCTTCCCTGAGTGCGCTACCACTATGCCACGGCCTCGACTGCTAACAGAGAAGGGAACGAGCCCACTAGTACACTCCACTACACGCGCTAACTATCAAAACTGAAGAAAACAGCCACCGGCGACATCGGCAAGCGGCGGCGAACTCCGGCGATGGCTGGCCTCTCCGGCGACAGAGACCACCAGCGGGGAGAACGGGGTCCTAGGGGAACCCATTCCCGCACCAAACGGCGGCAAGGGGTGCTGGAGCTCGAGCTTCTGCTCGGCTCGAGACATGGTGGAGGCAGAGCACGATGGCGGCGAACGCCGGCCTACACGAGGGAAGAAGGGGCTGCGGGGATCGGCTGCTCACCGAGGGGTTGCTCGGCGATGTGGGGGCGCGGACAATGGCGAGATGAAGGGGAAGAAGAGGAACAAGACGACCGTTGACGTCCTCTTTTTCTTGCGGACGACGGCTAGACGGGGCGGCGATGCAGGGGTGCTCCTCACCCCTTAGCAGCGGGAACAGAACACGGCGAGCACCCGCGAGCTCCCCGCCATGGCCACCGGCGATGAGGGCCACCAGGGACGAGGCGACAGCGGCGACAACGACCGGCGGAATCTATGAACCTCACCCCTCTCTCTGAACTTACCTAAGAATAAGGAGGAAGAAGAAGGAAGAAATGGAGGGAAAGGGGAGCGGCGGCGGCGCTAGGAGGAAGAGGGAATCCTAGGCGGTCTGCACGGAAGTCGAGGGGACCTAAATAGGAACGGGTTGATGGCGAGGCGTCGTCAAAAGCTCACGGCGGGCACGCTCTCACTCTCTAAAACTCTGACGGAGAAGAAACGGAGCAGGTGGCCGCTTGGTCACCTTGGCTGGGCCGCGCAAGGAGGAGCCGGCCCAGTTCTCTCTCAAACAAATAAAACAGGGGGTTTTCCTTTTAAATAAACCAGCAAGCTAAGAAAAAACCATGGAGGAAAATAAAAAGGATTTGGAATAAAGCAAAAATACATTTGACTACAGGAAAATGAGAACTAGTTAATAAAATTGACAAGGGGATTTTTGAAGCAAGTAAATTAAATAATTTTAAAATCAACAGCCCCCTTGTTATTTAAACCTCAAATACATATTAAGCTCAATCACCAAAAGAACCACACACATAATTTTAAAACATTATAGGCTACCTCCTGAACATTTTAAACAATTATATTGGCAAGTTATTTCTGTTGATAAAATGACAAGGAATAAAAGTGGGTATTTGGTTGGGTTTTGTTGAAAAGAAAAAGAGAGGGGAAAGGACAAGGAGTGTTGCACCACATACACTCAAACCACATCACACAACACAAGAACACACCCTACCACAACAAGGTCACATCACAAACAAGGCATGGCATGATGGATGATATGATGCATGATGCATGAATGCATGAACAAGACATGGCATAACAAGGTTCAACTCATATCATTACTCTCATGACAATAAGGTTCACATAAGATACATGCCATAAAAGGTAGGGACAACACTTGGGCTATCACACCTTGGTCTTCCAACTGGCCTCCTTCTTGGTCACTACCAGCTCCGTGTCCTTCTTGAGGGCCTTCTCCAGTTACCAAAGAAACATAATTCTTCAGTCTCTCGACAAGGTTATGATTTTCTCCATGAAGATCTGATGAAGTAGACTCAGTCGGATAGGAAGAAAGAACAGTGACAGTAGCAGTCGAACAAGAGGAACAATACCTTCAAGGCACAGGGTTAGAACCTCCTCCTTCAGAGCATTGTAGTGGCTTCCGAGCTCACAAACAGACTGCAATCAGCAAATGGAGAGAAACATTTCAATCACACAACACATATGATTCGTCAATCAGATTCAAAATACAGATCATTCGGTCAGACTTCAAAACTCTAAGACTCCCGCCGACTACTTTAGTCGATGATAGCCTCGGGAACTACACCCAGTGGGTGCGCTCAGCGTGCCCCCAATGGAAAATTAAAGTTCAAGATATTCCTATGCTATTAGACTACCACTGACTCCTTTAGTCGACGACAGTCTTGGGGACTAGAAAGTCAGCACCCAAGAGGTGTGCCCAGACGTTGGAAATATGCCCTAGAGGCAATAATAAATGGTTGTTATTATATTTCATGAAATTTATTATCCATGCTTTAATTGTATTGATTGGAAAGACATTACATGTGTGGATACATATACAACACTGTGTACCTAGTATGCCTCTAGTAGACTAGCTCGTTAATCAAAGATGATCAAGGTTTCCTAGCCATAGACATACGATGTCATTTGATAACGGGATCACATCATTGGGAGAATGATATGATGGACAAGACCCAAACTTGAACATAGCATATGATCGTGTCAGTTTATTGCTATAGTTTTCTGCATGTCAAGTATCTGTTCCTATGACCATGAGATCATGCAACTCACTAACATCGAAGGAGTACCTTGTGTGTATCAAATGCTGCAACGTAACTGGGTGACTATAAAGATGCTCTACAGGTATCTCCAAGGATGTCTGTTGAGTGGGCATGGATCAAGACTGGGATTTGTTACTCCGTGTGACGGAGAGGTATCTCAGGGCCCACTCAGTAATACAACATCACAACAAGCCTTGTTAGCAATGTGACTAAAATGTTAGTCATGGGATCTTGTATTACAGAACGAGTAAAGAGACTTGTCAGTAACAAGATTGAACTAGGTATAGAGATACCGACGATGGAATCTCGGGCAAGTAACAAACGTAAGAACAAAGGGAACAACATACATGATTAACTTGAATCCTTGACATAGAGGTTCAAGTAATAAAGATCTTCGTAGAATATGTAGGAACCCATATGGGCATCCAGGTCCCTCTATTGGTTATTGATCATAGAGGTGTCTCGGTCATGTCTACATAGTTCTCGAACCCGCAGGGTCTGCACACTTAACGCTCGGTAATGTTTCTGTAGTATAGCTTTATGTATGCTGGTGACCGAAGGTTGTTCGGAGTCCCGAATGAGATCCCGGATGTCACGAGGAGCTCTGGATTGGTCCGTAGGTAAATATTGATATATAGGAGTCCCGTTTTGGTCAGCAGAAATGTTTCGGGCACTTCAGTAGTGTACCTGGAGTGCCGGGAAGGTACCAGGGGACCATCGGTAGAGGCTACCTATGCCGGGAGTCCACATGAGCCTGAGGGGTGCTACAGCAGCCCTTAGTGGTCTGGGGAAACCAGCCCCAAAAGTCCCAAGCGACTGGAGGAGGAGAGAAGGAAAACAACCCAAAGGTGGGTAGGATTCCAACTGGAATCCTAATAGGAGTAGGATTGGAGGTGGACTCCTCCACCTCCTCCCCACTTCGGCTGAAGCCCTAGGGGAAACCCTAGGCATCTGCCTCCTCCCCTCCCTCCTATATATACTGGAGGAATAGAGCCCCCAGGGACACAAGTCCACATGCTAGTTCTCTATTTCCCTGTTCCTCCAACATCTAGATTCGGTGGTGCTTAGGCGAAGCCGTGCCGGAATAGTTCCACCACCACCGTCGTCGCATTGCCGGAGAACTCATCTACCTGTATGATCCCTCTTGCTGGATCAAGAAGGCAGAGATCATCATTGAGCTGTACGTGTGCTGAACGTGGAGGTGCCGTCCGTTCGGTGCTAGATCGAGATGGATCATGATAGGATTGCGGGACGCTCGGCAATTTGGATCGCGAAGACGTTCGACTACATCAACCGCGTTTCTTAACGCTTCCCGCTTAGCGATCCACAAGGTTATGTAGATCCACTCTCCCTCTCGTAGATGCTCATCACCATGGATAGATCTTTCATGTGCGTAGGAAAATTTTGTTTCCCATGCAACGTTCCCCAACACTAGATGCAAACCCACTCGGGATTTAAACCACACGCAGATGGACCAAGATGCCGAATGAGGGAGGTACTTATGGGAGTACTTACTCGTACATTCTTCTGCAGCGCTGCACTCGCATCATACGCCATCTTCAGTTTATCGCACATCAGCTCCAGCTGGATCAGCACCTCTTTGCTCGCTCTCGTTTGGACCTCTGGGACATGGTGTAGAGAGAAGATGTTGGTCTCACGAGGAACTAGCATAAGAGTCCATGTGCCAGTTCTGAGTGTAACTCTAGTGCCCGAGCTGGTTCCCTGCGATCACGCCAAGGCACCGGCAAGTGATGGTTCCTGCATCACACCTTATATGTTTGCAGGTGGATTTGGTAGGTCAGCTTTGTCAACCACATCGATGTCGATCACATCAGTCGGAGTTACAAGTGTTCAAAAATCATTAAGAAATAATCAAGAAGCAAAATCACACCATGTACAAGGAAAGACTCGAAGATTACCCTTCGAAGACGCCGCATCTACTTCAGCTCGCTCCTTCTCCAGAGTTTGAGGTTCAGGTGAATTAGTTGAAGTATCGGCACTGTAAAGGAAACATTCGGATTTTCAAACTCACTCGGATGAGGTCAAACAACAACATTCGAGTGAAAATTCTTACGCTGAAGCAACTAGGATGGTCATCTTGATCTTCAGAATGGGAACCGCCTGTCGGGGCTTGGTTGCAACAACCTTGGCTTGCTTCGCGACCTTCTCGGGCGACGAGACCAGTTCCGCACGACCACGCTTCGTACTACGGGTCGAGGGAGCATTGGCAGTCGGCTTGACAACACTCGACGCCTTCAGACCACCACCAACAATCCCCGGTTCATGGCGTGACTTGGAGCGGGACTTGGGCACATGGCCTTCCGAACGCGAGGACTCCACCTCGCAGCTCTTGCTCGGGTCCTCTTCGTCGTCTTCATCTTTGTTGTCACCGTCTTCTTCTTCTTTCCCCCACTCCGGTAGAATCTTCCGCGATATCTGTATCGCTCTCCACATTAATCGGATTCTGGTTCACGATCGGAATCTCACCAATCAAGCTCACGAAAGCATGCCTAGAGGAAAATGAGTAAATCAAGCTAACACAAGAACAAGCACAAAATGTCATTTGGACAACAAGTCTCCGGAAGTTACCTCATTTGGCAGATTTCCTAGTGAGAATAGAGGCACCAGCCTGCACCCCCTGGGTTATCTCGCGCCACAGCGATCGCCTTGATCTTGGCTTCAACCGTCTCTGCATCAAGTTCTTTGGGGTGTGTCCGAGTGGTGTTGTCTGCTCTAGTGTACTCCCACATAGGGTGGACTCTTGCTTGCAGTGGTTGAAATCTCCTCTGAAACAAGACTTCGATCAGGTCTAGACCATTGACACCCTTCTGCATTAGGGCCACTAGAGCAATCACCAGGATGTCTATGTCTAGTTTCTCTTCTTTGGTTACAGTCAGCTTGGGAAGCGACCCAATGCGTACCGACGTATATAGTGGAAGTCGCAGATGGTTGTCTCCGACTGGAACATCTTGGCAATAAAACCAATTCTCTTGCCAGCCTTTCACCAAGTTGGGAAAGGTGATCGATGGGAAACAACCCTTGCCTCGCAGCTGAATTCCCAACCCCCCAGATAGCTGGGTCATGTTGGTCTTATTCTTTGATCGAGTGGGTTTCTTTACCGTCAGCAATCGGCAGGTGAATAGGTGCTTAAACAAGCCCGGTGAGGGTGGAAGTCCTGGAAATTTTCGCACAAAGATACGACAGCAACTAAGTACACCATGGCATTGGGCGGGATGTGGTAGAGCTGAGCACCGAAGAAATCTATGAAGTGGCGGAAGAACGGATGGGGTGGAAGGGAAAAACCTCGCTCGAGGTGAGTCACCAAGAGGATGTGCTTGTTCCCCTGTGGAGATGGATCGTCCTCGCTCGCTTCCAGCAGCCTCCAACTCCCTCTGGACAAGAGGCTCTAGTCCTCCATCATGAGCAACTGGGCCTTGGTGACCCGCGACACCATCCAGTCGCCTTGGGTCCACCCTGCCGGTGCGCTGATGACCCACAAGTATAGGGGATCTATCCTAGTCCTTTCGATATGTAAGAGTGTCAAACCCAACGAGGAGCAGAAGGAAATGTCAAGCGGTTTTCAGCAAGGTATTCTCTGCAAGCACGGAAGTTATCGATAATAGATAGTTGTACGATAAGATAATTCGTAACAGGTAACAAGTAACGAGTGTAACAAAGGTGTAGCAAGGTGGCTCTATCCTTTTTGTAGCAAAGGATAAACCTGGACAAACTCTTATATAAAGCAAAGTGCTCCCGAGGACACATGGGAATTACTGTCAAGCTAGTTTTCATCATGCTCATATGATTCATGTTCGTTACTTTGATAGTTTGATATGTGGGTGGAGCGGTGCTTTGGTGCTTTCCTTACTTGTACAAGCCTCCCACTTATGAAACATATGGATCCAAATCAGCCACTTACGAAGCAACTCATAAACTAGGGTTTAACCTTCTATCACTCTAGCAACCCATCATCTAGTTATAACTTCCCAATGCCTTCCCCTAGGCCCAAACAATGGTGAAGTGTCATGTAGTCGACGTTCACATAACACCACTAGAGGAAAGACAACATACATCTCATCAAAAAATCAAACGAATACCAAACTCACATGATTACTTATAACAAGGCTTCTCCCATGTCCTTGCTACCTCTTGAGCATGTGTTGGTTTTCCCTTGAAGATGAAAGGGTGATGCATGGAAGTAGGTAAGTATTTCCCTCAGTTGTTGAGAACCAAGGTATCAATCTAGTAGGAGGAACAAGCAAGTCACCAATGGATGCACCTACACAAATAATCAAACTCTTGCACCCAACACTATAAAGGGGTTGTCAATCCCTTCACGATTATTTGCAAGGATTAGATCTGATAAAGATAGATGTAACGAGTGCGGAAAGTAAAAGATAAATAAATTGCAGCAAGTATAGATCTGAAAATATATGATGGAAAATAGTCTCGGGGGCGATAGGTTTCACTAGAGGCTTCTCTTTTGAAGACAAATATCATGGTGGGTAAACAAATTACTGTCAAGCAATTGATAGAAAAGCGAATAATCATGTAGTTATCCAAGACAATAATCATGCATATAGGCATCACGTCCGTATCAAGTAGACCGAAACGATTCTTCATATACTACTATTACTCCACACATCGACCGACTCATGCCTGCATCTAGAGTATTAAGTTTGTGAAGAACAAAGTAACACATTAAGAAAGATGACATGATGTAGAGGGATAAACTCAAGCAATATGATGAAAACCCCATCTTGTTACCCTTGATGTCAACAATACAATATGTGCCTCGCTACCCCTACTATGTCACTGGGTGAGGACACTGCAAGATTGTATCCAGAACCAAGCACTTCTCCCATTGCAACAATTACCAATCTAGTTGGCCAAACCAAACAAATAACTTGAAGAGACTTGCAAGGATATGAAATCATGCATATAAGAAATTAGAGGAGATTCAAATAAGATTCATGGATAATCTGAACATAAACTCACAATTCATCGGATCTTGACAAACACACCACAAAAGAGGATTACATCGGATTGATCTCCATGAAGATCGTGAAGAACATGGTAATCAAATAGAGAGAAGAAGCCATATATATACTAGCTATGGACCCGTAGGTCTGTGGTGGACTACTCATGCATCATCAGAGGGGTAATGGAGTTTATGTAGATGCCCTCCATGATCGAAACCCCCTCCGGCAGATTACTCGAAAAGGCTCCAAGATTGGATCTCTCGGGAACGGAGGCTTCCGGAGGCGAAAAAGTCTTTGCGTGGCTCTTTCTGATGTTGGGGGGATATTTGGGTATTTATTGGCCAAGAATTAGGGTTGGGAGACCTGCCAGGAGGCGACAAGCCTGCTAGGCGCGGCCAGGGGGGCCTAGTAGGCTTGTGGCACCCTGGCACCTCCCGTGACGTGCACTCCAAACTTGGATGACTTGTTTCCTTCCAGAAAAATTCCTTTCGCGGGTTTTATTCCGTTTGGACTCCGTTTAATATTCCATATCTGTAAAACTCAAAAACAAGGAAAAACAGAAAGTGGCACTTGGCTCTAGATTAATAGGTTAGTCCCAAAAATAATATAAAATAGCATATTAATGCATACAAAACATCCAAAATAGATAATATAATAGCATGTCATCATACAAAATTATAGATACGTTGGAGACGTATCAGCATCCGCAAGCTTAATTCCTGCTCATCCTCGAGTAGGTAAATGATAAAAATAGAATTTTTGATGTGGAGTGCTACCTAACATATTTATCCAAGTAATATTCTTTATTGTGGCATAAATATTCAGATCCGTAAGACTCAAAACAAAAGCTTAATATTGATATAGAAACAATAACATTTCAAGCATACTAGCAAAGCAAATGTATCTCTTCAAAATATAATGGCAAAAGAAAGTTATCCCTACAATATCATATGATCTGGCTATACTCCATATTCCACACACAAAGTATTTATATCATGCACAACCCCGATGAAAAGTCAAGAAATTGTTTTCACACCTTTCTTTTCTCAAACTTTTTCAACTCTCGTGCAATAAATGAGCACGAGCCATGGATATAGCATTATAGGTGGAATAGAATATGGTGGAGGTTTTCAAGGAAAGGGAGAAGATAGTCTCACATCAACTAGGTGTATGAACGGTCTATGGAGATGCCCATCAATAGATATCAATGTGAGTGAGTAGGGATTGCCATGCAATGGATGCACTAGAGATATAAGTGTATGAAAGCTTAAATGGAAACTAAGTGGACGTGTGTCATGAAGGAAAATTCCACTAGCTATATGAAAGTGAGAAAATAGGAGACTCTCCATCATGAAGATCATGGTGCTACTTTGAAGCACAAGTGTGGAAAAAGGCAGTAGCAATGTCCCTTCTCTCTTTTGTCTGTTTTTTTGGTGGGCATCTAAGGCCTCTTTTCTTCTTCTTTTTTATTTGGGCTTAGCTGGCCTCTTTTATTTTTCATAAAGTCCGGAATCTCAACCCCACTTGTGAGGGAATCATAGATTCCATCATCCTTTCCTCACATGGGACATGCTCTATAATGTAAATCGTCACACTTTTATTTACTTACAACTCAAAAGAAAATTACAACTCGATACCTATGACAAAATATGACTCTATATGGAATATGGAAGTGATGGTTCATGTCATAAAAGGAAACGGTGGAAGTTGAATCGCAATATATCTCGGAAAGGATATGGAAATGCCATAATAGGTAGGTATGGTGGCTGTTTTGAGGAAAGATATATGGTGGCTGTTTTGAGGAAGGTATATGGTGGCTGTTTTGAGGAAAGTGTTTGTTGCAACGGCGAAAGTTGCGCGGTACTAGAAAGGCTAGCAAAAGTGGAAGGGTGAGAGTGCGTATAATCCATAGACTCGACATTAGTCATAAAGAACTCACATACTTATTGCAAAATTCTATCATTCATTGAAGCAAAGCATTAAATGCATGCTCCTAGGGGGGAGATTGGTAGGAGTTAACCATCGCGCTCCCCCGGCCCTCACACAAAGGTCGACAATCTATAAACAAGTCATGCTCCGACTTCCTTACATAGCGGTTCACCATACGTGCATGCTACGGGAATCACAAACCTTTACACAAGTATTTTTACCAAATCACAATTTACTTCCTAACATGTCTGTTAACATTACCATCTTTATATCTCAAAATTTTATGCAAGGAATCAAACTTCTCATAAATACTCAATGCAGTTAATATGGAAGTTTTTATTATATCCCTTTTGGATGCCTATCATATTAGGACTAAATTCATAACCTAGACCAATTACCAAGCAGTTTTTAGAAACTCTCAAAATAACATAAGTGAGGTACGAGAGTTCAAGTATTTCTATAAAACACAAACACCACCGTGCTCTAAAATATATAAGTGAAGCATATAGAGCAAAATTGCCCAACTCAAAAGATATAAGTGAAGTACAAAGAGTATTCTAATAAATTCATGATTCAGTGTGTCTCTCTCAAAAGATGTGTGCAAAAAGGATGATTGTGAAAAACTAAGAATCAAAGACTCATATCATACAAGACGCTCCAAGCAAAACACATATCATGTGGTGAATAAAAATATAGCCTCAACTAAATTTACCGATGGATTGAAGACGAAAGAGGGGATGCCTTCTGAAGCATCCCCAAGCTTAAGCTCTTTGGCATCCTTTAATATGAATTGGGGTGCCTTGGGAATCCCCATTCTTTGGCTCTTGCCACTCTATTTCCATAGTCCATCTAATCTTTACCCAAAACATGAAAACTTCACAACACAAAACTTAACAGAAAACTCGTGAGATCCGTTAGTATAAGAAAATAAATCACCACTTTAGGTAATATTGTGAACTCATTATTTATTTATATTGGTGTTATACCTACTGTAATATAAATTCTCCATGGCTCATACCACATGATACAACCCGTAGATTCATCAAAATAGGCAAACAACTCAAAGAAAACAGAATCTGACAAAAACAGAACAATCTGAAGCAATCTGGAAACTTCGTATACTTATGAACTCCAAAAATTCTGAAAAATTAGGAAAACCTGGGAAATTTATATATGAGTCTTGTGTAAGAATTTCAGATTAATTATATGCTCTTAACAAATTATAAAATTCCTGGACTGAGTGAAAAACTTTCTGTTTTTCAGCAAGATCAAATCAACAACTACCATAAATCACCCCAAAGGTTTTACTTGGCTCAAACACTAACTAAAACACCAAAACACAATTACCACAGAAGTAATAATATGGGAAACACTCAAAAACATAAGCAAAAAATATAACACAAAATAAAATTGGGTTGCCTCCCAACACACGCTATTGTTTAACGCCCCTAGCTAGGCAAAACGCAATAGATCTAGGTATTGTCATCTTTGGTATTGGCAACTTTTGTGAGGACCTTCTCGAATCTCGGGGGTTCTTTCCTCTTTCCCCCATTTGTAGGGGTAGTATCCATCTTGGTGTCCAAAATGTCCAAACACTTATTGCAAAGGGTAATCAAAGTATTCAAGCGATTAAGGTTCCCGTTTGAGGGGTTCGTGATATTGTTGTAACTCGACCAAGTGTTTATGTAAATCACCCAATTTGTCTAGAACTTGAAATCCCTCTTGTGAGAAAGCAAACCCCCCTTTTGGTGGAGGAAACCCCAAAATCCCTTCTAAAACTTCATAAGCGGCATTCGTGTCAAGCTCAATAAAGTTTCCTTTTGAGGCAAAATCTAGAAGCTCCCTATGATGCAAAGCACTACCAATGTAAAAATATCTAAGCAAAACTTTTGCATCCCATTTTAGATTGGAAATATGATAAGATTCCATTTTCATATACCAATCATCTTTCAAATTTTCCACTTGTTTTTGTTTGAAGTAAAGAACTTCAAAATCTGGTGACAAGGGGGACGTGGTAATACTAGACATAATGGTCCAGTAAGAAAGAGGCAACCAAAACAGGGCGAATAGAGAGGCGACTCGTTTTGGTATTTTCTGAAAATCGTTTTAGAAGTAGGGGAGAGGAAAATGAGAGGCAAATGGAAAATAAATTAAATGCAAGAGATGAGTTTGTGATGGGTACTTGGTAGGCTTGATGGGTATCCTCCCTAGCAACAGTGCCAGAAATCCTTCTTGCTACCTCTTGAGAATGCGTTGGTTTTCCCTTGAAGAGGAAAGGGTGATGCAGCAAAGTAGGTAAGTATTTCCCTCAGTTGTTGAGAACCAAGGTATCAACCCAGTTGGAGGACAAGAAAGTCACCAATGGATGCACCTACACAAATTATCAAATTCTTGCACCCAACGCTATAAAGGGGTTGTCAATCCCTTCACAGTTATTTGCAAGGATTAGATCCGACAGAGATAGATGTAATGAGTGCAGAAAGTAAAAGATAAATAAATTTTAGCAAGTATAGATCTGAAAATATATGATGGAAAATAGACCCGGGGCCATAGGTTTCACTAGAGGCTTCTCTCTTGAAGGCAAATATCATGGTGGGTAAACAAATTACTGTCAAGCAATTGATAGAAAAGCGAATAATCATGTAGTTACTCAAGGCAATGATCATGCATAGAGGTATCACGTCCATATCAAGTAGATCGAAACGATTCTGCATCTACTACTATTACTGCACGCATCGATCGACTCCTGCCTGCATCTAGAGTATTAAGTTCACAAAGAACAGAGTAACGCATTAAGAAAGATGACATGATGTAGAGGGATAAACTCAAGCAATATGATGAAACCCCCATCTTCTTACCCTTGATGGCAACAACACAATACATGCCTCGCTACCCCTACTATGTTACTGGGTGAGGACACCGCAAGATTGAACCCAAAACCAAGCACTTCTCCCATTGCAAGAATTACCAATCTAGTTGGCCAAACCAAACCAATAACTCGAAGAGACTTGCAAGGATATGAAATCATGCATATAAGAAATCGGAGGAGATTCAAATAAGATTCATGGATAATCTGAACATAAACTCACAATTCATCAGATCTTGACAAACACACCACAAAAGAGGATTACATCTGATAGATCTCCATGAAGATCATGAAGAACATGGTATTGAAGATCAAAGAGAGAGACAAAGCCATCTAGCTACTAGCTATGGACCCGTAGGTCTTTGGTGGACTACTCACGCATCATCGGAGGTGCAATGGAGTTGATGTAGATGCCCTCCGTTAGCGAAACCCCCTCCGGCAGATTACCTGAAAAGGCTCCAAGATTGGATCTCTCAGGAACGGAGGCTTCTGGCGGCGGAAAAGTATTTGTGTGGCTCTTTCTGATGTTGGGGGAGATATTTATAGGCCAAGAATTAGGGTTAGGAGACCTTCCAAGAGGCAACATGCCTGCTAGGCGCGGCCAGGGGGGCCATGCTGAAGGAGTCCTGGATTAAGGGGTCCTCGGATAGCCGGCCATTATTCATGGTCCACACTATATGGGCCGCAAGGCAGGCATCGGAGGATCGAGGACCATGTGTGCCAGGATGGAAGCTTCATGGAGTCCAGACGTGTTCTCCAAGTTATTAGCTGTAGTTAGACAAGTTAGCTCTGCGGCATGTTATTGACCATGTGTAAGCTAAGGGCACCCCCGGGATATATATAAGTCAGAGGGTTTTAGGGGGTAGGGACAGAACAACTCATCTAGGGTTAGACATACGATCTCGAGGTAGATCAACTCTGTAACCTCTTACACCATCAAGACAATCAAGGAGGACATAGGGTATTACCTCCATAGGAGGGCCCGAACCTTGGTAAAGTCGTGTCCCCTTCGTCTCGTGTTACCGTTGATCCTAGTCTCACAGTTTGGGGGGCCCTACCCCAGATCCGCCGGTTTTGACACCGACATTGGTGCTTTTATTAAGAGTTCCACTGTGAGTGCCGAAGGCATCGATGGCTTGCCTCGTCGCAAGTGGCAAGACCTGCATTGAGAGGACTTTCGCCCCCGATCAGAGTTTCACTGGCAACGACATCTTGTCTCAAGCCAACCCGATCAACCGTCATGGACAGATTGGAAGTTTTCCCCCGCATCAGACTATCAAGTTCGGAACCCTAGAGTTTGTGGCTGATTCACGGGGGACACTCGTTCCAATGGAACCCTCAACCTTCGAAGAAAGACCTGAAAGTACGGACGCTTTGACGTCCGAGTCATCAGGTCCCGTGGGGGAACGGAACATAGATCCGCTTCAGCGTGACTCTGGAACCATCACACCATTTGACGAATCCACTCGTATCAGCGACACGCACCCTGCCATCGCTTCATTCTTAAACGAATTGTTCGATCGGCTCGAAGCAATGCATATACTGGATGACCAGGTTCTGATCTATGATCGGCTCCGGATTAAACCCGGTGATAGGGAGATTCACGTCCCTCCTGTCACCCACCTTGTCAATACTATCGAGTGTCCGACTACGGATTCGTCCCGACAGCCGGAATTGAAAACAGTTTGCATCCTGGTCTCTGATCACCAAGGCTATGCAGACGAGCCAGGCGTCGAGGATTACCTTAAAACCGGACCGTCATCGGTCCCAGAGCTATGCCACAATTCAGAGTTTGCATTCCCAAATACTTAACGTGATGTAGAATCCAGTTTTTGCCCACCCACCCCCCAGGATGATAATCCCAGTTTTTCACCGAAGACCGTATCTCTAGACTTCCAAGACATAAAGCAACTGCGAGGAGAGTCAGTGCACCACTTTTGGGCAAGACTACTGCTTGCTAGGAGCAAAGTAAAAGGTCTCAACGACCAAGATTTAACGGCAATTTTCACTCGCAATTGCCACGGCGAGGGTATTCTTAATGTCCTAGCTCGTCGATGCATTAGCAATTTCTCGGAGCTATCCGAATTGGTACAAAAATATTGTGCCATGGAGAGTGTCTGGCAATCCGAGTGGCTGTTCTCGAAACCAAAATCCCCTGAACACCCTAGAGGAGCTCGGAAAAAGAGGATACCTACTAATCGGTCAGCCAGGCATGAACCTGTCGGGAAAAGAAACAAGCCCCTTTTGGGTGCCTGCACTGTCCTCGATGTACTTTTGGATAAACCCTATCCCATACATTTCGTATTACTAAACGAAACCCAACGCACAGCCTTTGAGCTTGCTGGGTCGTCAAGCAAGTCGCAAATATCGGCGAAGCTATCCTCGACACACTTCTGTCAAGTAGACGTTCTCCTTTGCCGCTCGAATTCGATGTTGAAGTCTTGACTGTCTATGAAATCTTCCCCTCGAGGAACAGACGCAAGAGAGCTCTTAAAGAGCACAAGCAAGTCTATCACATGGTAGCCACTAGCCCATGGGCAGACATACCGATTACTTTCGAGGACACTGACCGGCCGCCCATTCTTTCCGGACGTTCACCGGCCACCCTAGTCTCGAATCCCATCATCGATGGATACATGCTATATAAAGTGATAATAGACGGAGGCAGTGGTCTTAACCACATTTACGAAGCCACGCTGGAAAAAATGCATTTTGACCGATCTCGCATCGAGCGTAGCAACAGAACATTTCGGGGAATTATCCTAGGAAAGGAGGCATGATGTTCCGGATGTATCATCCTGGACGTGGTGTTCGGCACACCCAAAAAATATCGATCTGAAGAACTTCTCTTCCACATTGTCCCTTTCCCATGTGGCTATCATGCCCTATTGGGACGCGATGCCTTCACAAAGTTCCAGGCTATACCCCATTACGGGTACATGAAACTAAAAAATGCCAGGACCAAGCAGAGTGATCACAATCACCAGCGATCCGAATATAGCCCTTCGGGCCGAAAACAAAATGGCAGCGCTGGCCCTCGAGACACTAGCAGAAACTTTCGCCATCGAAGAGTTGACCGCTTTACGGTCGACAGTCAATAGAGACGATGTGATCCTCAGCAAAAGACCCAAGTCCACATCCTTCAAACCCGCAGAGGAAATCATCAAATTTTAGGTGCATCCAATGGACCCCAATAAGACAACGTCCATCGGAGCCCAGCTCGATCCCCTTATGGATGAAGCTTTGCGGCATTTCCTCCACGAGAACTGGGACATTTTTGCTTGGCATCCTTCCGATATGCTTGGAATTCCACGTCGGCCGGCCGAACATAGCCTAAACATTATTCTAGGTTTCAAACCCATGAAACAGACTCTGCGTTGTTTCTCCGAACCCAAGCGGCAGGCCATGGGTGAAGAATTAGCCAAACTGCTCGAGGCCAAATTTATTCGGGATATTAAACACCCCGAGTGGCTAGCAAACCTGGTGATGGTACCTAAGAAAGACAAATCCTGGCGGCTATGTGTCGATTTTAAAGACCTTAATAAAGTATGCCCCAAGGACCCTTTCCCCTTACCCCGCATCAACCAGATCATCGATGCCATAGCCGGACACGATCTGTTGTGTTCCCTCGACGCTTACTGTGGATACCATCAAATTAAAATGAAGGAATCCGATCAAGCTGCCACGGCTTTCATCACCCCTTACGGGCCTTTCCGCTTCAACATGATGCCTTTCGGGCTAAAAAATGCTGGGGCTACTTACCAGTGCGTGATCCAAACCTGCCTCTTTACGCAGGTTGGCAAGACTGTCGAGGCATATGTGGACGATGTGGTAATCAAAACCAAGCACGTCGACCAGCTGATTGACGACCTATGCCAAACTTTCGCTAATTTACGCGAATATGACATCCGGCTCAATCCGGAAAAATGTGTATTTGGAGTTCCCTTGGGTAAGCTACTTGGATTCACCATCTCCCATAGAGGAATAGAGGAAAATCCAGCTAAGATCCGTGCTCTATTAGTACTTGCAATCCCCATGGAACTGAAGCATGTCGAGAGGCTATCCGGGTGCGTAGCGGCGTTAAGCCGGTTTATCTCCCGCCTCAGAAAAAAGGCTCTGCCACTCTACAAACTGTTGAAACAGACCAACAATTTCGAATGGATCGATGAAGCAGCGGCTATGTTGGAAGAAATCAAAGCAGTACTGGCAACCAACCCCATACTCACTGCACCAGGCGCTAGTGAGCCCATGTTGTTATACATATCGGCCACCAACAAAGTCATCAGTGCGGTGCTCGTCGTTGAATGAGATGACGAGGGGCATAAATTTCGGACTCAGAAGCCGGTATATTATGTGTCAGAGGTGCTAACACAGTGCAAGTCCAGATATCCACACTATCAAAAAAATTCCCTACATAGTATTCATGGCATCGAGGAAACTCCGACACTACTTCTAGGAGTGCGTGGTGATGGTAGCATCGGAAGTCCCCTTGAACGACATAATCAACAACAGGGATGCCACCGGCCGCATTGCCAAGTGGGCCATAGAGCTCCTCCCCTTCTAAATAACGTACAAGCCACGCCGTGCCATCAAATCACAGGTGCTGGCGGACTTTTTGGCCGAATGGATGGAGGTCGAACTCCCCAAGGAATATAGTGCATACTTCCATTAGACAATGTACTTTGATGGCTTCGAAACCTTGGCCAGACTGGGGGCTGAAGTTATCCTCACATCCCCCACGGGCGACAATGTGCGATACGTGTTGCAAATCATGTATGCGGACTCCAACAATGCAGCCGAATACGAGGCCCTTCTTTATGGTCTACGGATGGTTGTATCCATGGGCATAGGACGGCTACAGGTGCAGGGAGATTCCAACCTAGCCATCTCCCAAATCAACGGCGAATTTGACGCTAAAAATCCGAAGATGGCGACATATAAAAGCGTCGTCCTCAAGATATCAGCTTGGTTTGAGGGGCTGAAATTCCACCATGTCACTCGCGACAACAACCAAGCCACCAACATATTGGCTCGTCTAGGATCTAAGCACGATCCTGTCCCTGAGAACACTTTTCTAGAACATTTGTTTAAGCCTTCTGTCGTGTGGAAGGACGATGACAATAGCACCGGTCCGGATACATTGGACGTGGTTGTCCCCCTGTCAACGAACCGGACGACCAAATAATTAGCAGCCCTGTAATGAATGAAACGCCTTCGGCTCATGAGGTAATGGCAGCAATTGCATCTTGGACCGAGCCCTTCCTCTCCTACCTTCTTCGAAAGGAACTCCCCGATGACCAGATAGAGGCACGTCGCATAGTTTGGCGCTCCAAAGCCTACAAGATTCACGACATTGAGGTATACAAGAAAAGCACAACTGGGATACTACAGCGGTGCATATCCAAGGAAGAAGGGCGGGAACTTCTCGTCGAAGTACATGCAGGCATGGGCGACCATCATGCCGCGGCAAGAGCCCTAGTTAGCAAGGCCTTCCGAGCGGGTTTATTCTGGCCCACAGCTCGGACGAACGCACAGTCACTTGTCAAGTAGTGCGTGGGGTGTCAACTCTTTGCAAACCAAAGTCACATGCCTCCAACAACTCTTTGGACTATTCCGATCACTTAGCCTTTCGCGATATGGGGGCTTGACATGGTCGGACCCCTTCAAAGGGGGACCAAGAAAAACAAATATATGCTGGTCATGTTTGACAAATTTGCCAAATGGATAGAGCCAAAGCCTGTTAAATTAGCCAAGTTTGGACCAGTTATAGACTTCATATCCAACATAGTACACCGTTATGGTATACCACATAGCATAATAACGGATAATGGATCTAATTTTACAGCCCAAGAGGTCAAGGACTGGTGCGCGAAAATGTGCATTAAGCTCGAGTACGCATCAGTCTACCATCCGCAGACCAATGGACAAATTGAACGCGCCAATGGTCTCATTATGAGCGGCAGTAAGCCACGATTGGTCCAATCTCTTCACGAGTCCGACTTTCATTGGGTTTCGGAGCTCGACTTCGTACTATGGGGCCGGTGTACCACCCCAAATAGATCAACGAGCTTCACACCGTTCTTCATGGTCTATGGGGCAGAGGCAGTCCTCCCCTGTGACCTTATTCACGACGCACCAAGAGTGCGCATGTACGAGGAAAAGGAACTCGATTTGGATGGGTAGGATGACCTAGACGCCATGGAGGGAGAACGCAACATAGCTCTAGCTCACTCTGTGCTTTATCAGCAGCAAGCGCGACGCTACCAGAGTAGGGAGGTCAGGGCACAAACATGCAATGTAGGTGAACTCGTCCTACGGCTCCCGGAGAAGCAAAAGCATAAACTCAACCCCAAATGGGAGGGCCCCTTCATCATTGACGAAGTACTCGCGGGAGGAGCCTATCATCTTCGGAACTCATCAGATAATCGCCTTGAACCAAACCCATGGAACGCGGCTCGTCTTCGGTGTTTCTACGGATAGACCGGTTGTCGGGGATACACAAAATAGGTAGGCCCATGAAGGGTAAAATAGCATAACAGCATGGGGTCCACATTTCAGGTGGGTCCAGATAAATACATTCATACTATCCACTCGGCAAGCAACGTTCCATCCACTCGGATGACAAACAACCACTCGGCAGTACAAACCACTCGGCAGTACGACTCACTCAGATATGCTAGGAACAACAGTCGGCAAGCCAGTTGAAGCATAGAGAAGGTTCTATAGTGGACCGGCATTATGGCATCAATGCCCCATCCTGTAACATAGGAGGTGAGGGGGTGGCGCACTCTATATAAGCCACCCCCACCACATAGCTCAGGCAGCTTCTTCTCCCTTGGCTCTCTCGCCATTAGTCTCGGGACTTAGCTCAGGCATGCAGATCCGTTTTCCTTTCTTCCTCTCAAATACACCATGTAACTCAAGTTCATGAGGAACACACAAAGCCTCTCCGGAGCACGAGACATAGGGTTGTTATCTCCATCGTGAGAGGCCCGAACTCGCTAAAACCTCCGTGTCACCCATTTGCATCTCGATAGATCATGCTCCATTATCGTACCCCTCTCTAATGTCAGAATCGCCCCACGACATTTGGCGCCCACCGTGGGGCATGGCGTCTATCGAGCCATGATGCAGATGGTTATTTTTCAACCACCAGCGGCATCCCGCTGATGCCCTCTATTCGATTTCACCTTCATGCTTTAACACATCTTAGTATTGTTCATTCATCTTCGTGACAAGCAAAGCATTGTAAGCAGAAGGGAAACAGACATCTATTCAAGCACATACAAGGAGAACCATCGACCTTCAAGAAACCGACTACCCCTCCGCACGCGGCGGCCGGTGTCGTCCACCTCACCGACGTCTCCGACCTCGGCGCTGTAGACTGCACTTCGTTTGTGATGTCGTCATGCAGCCCCTATGTGCGGCCACCGGCGCCGTCCGCCTCATTGTCGCCACGTGTGGCCATCGGTGTCGTTCGTGTCATCGTCATCACGCACAGACGCTGGTGCCGTTCGCCTCATCATCATCTTCAACCTTGTCACAACGCTCCCACGCACGGCCGTCGACGCCGTTCGCCCTGTCACCGACTCTAGCCTCGTGTTCTCGGCTGCTCGGCGGCAACCTCCGCGGTGCAGGCGCAAGCCCATCACGGCGCTCCTTCCTCCACGTGGTCACTGGTGACAGTCTCCATGGCGAAAGCGCGCTGCGGCGGTGACCTACGAAACAATCTCATCCCGCAGCCGATGGCCGTTCGACATCGAAGGAACAATCCTCGTAAGTGCACTCATAACGTGGGCCACCTCCTCCATCAATTGATTGCATGTAGGCAAAAAAGGAAATGGAAGGACGTGGTGGCTTTCAACGTCGGGTTAATTGGCCGCCTAATTAAACGGCTAATTGGTTAAGTGCTTACGTTTCGGTTTGACATCAATTAATTTGTGAATGCATGCATGCATAACCATTCATGGTCTTCAATACTTGGAAACTTGGTCCATCACAAATATTTGTGGCTATGCTTGTTACTAACTTGCAGGACAGCAATATATTAGGATGGATGTTTCATACGACCAACTAACACGGTGACACGAAGATGAAATTTGCGTCCAGACGCTCCATCATCACTCGGCAGCTCCGCGTGCCGTCACTCTACTGGACGCGTCGTCATCACTCGGCAGATCCGCGCATCGCCATTCAGCCCGACGCTCCATCGTCACTCGACAGCTCCGCGTGCCGTCACTCTATTAGACGCGTCGTCATCACTCGGTAGCTCCGTGCAACGCCATTCAACTAGACGCTCCATCATCACTCGGCAGCTCCGCGTGCCGTCACTCTACTGGACGCGGCGTCATCACTCGGCAGCTCCGTGCATCGCCATTCAGCCAGACGCTCCATCGTCACTCGGCAGCTCCGCATGCCGTCACTCTACTGGACGCGGCGTCATCACTCGACAGCTCCACGCATCGCCATTCAGC
The DNA here is from genome assembly GCA_022496015.1 of Hordeum marinum. Lineage (NCBI taxonomy): Eukaryota > Viridiplantae > Streptophyta > Magnoliopsida > Poales > Poaceae > Hordeum > Hordeum marinum. Next base: position 258,191,201 of record CM039674.1, on the reverse strand, counting down.
CAGATGCTCCATCGTCATTCAGCAGCTCCGCGCGCCGTCACTCTATTGGACGCGTTGTCATTACTCGACAGCTCCGTGCATCGCCGTTCAGCCAGACGCTCCATCGTCACTCGGCAGCTCCACGTGTCGTCACTCTACTAGATGCGTCGTCATCACTCGGCACCTCTGTGCATCGCCCTTCAGCCAGATGCTCCATCGTCAATCGGCAGCTCCGCGTGCCGTCACTCTACTAGACGCATCGTCATCACTCGGCAGCTCCACGCATCGCCATTCAGCCAGACGCTCCATCGTCACTCGACAGCTCCGCGCGCCATCACTCTACCGGACGCGTCGTCATCACTCGGCAGCTCCACGCATCGCCGTTCAGCCAGACCCTCCATCATCACTCGGCAGCTTCGCACGCCGTCACTCTACTAGACGCGTCATCATCACTCGGCAGCTCCGTGCATCGCCCTTCAGCCAGACGCTCCATCGTCACTCGGCAGCTCTGCACGCCGTCACTCTACTGGACGCGTCATCATCACTTGGCAGCTCCGCGCATCACCATTCAGCCAGACGCTCCATCGTCACTCGACAGCTCCGCGCGCCGTCACACTACTGGACGCGTCATCATCACTCGCCAGCTCCGTGCATCGCCATTCAGCCAGACGCTCCATCGTCACTCGGCAGCTCCGTGCGTCGTCACTCTACTGGACGCGTCGTCATCACTCGACAGCTCCGTGCATCGCCGTTCAGCCAGACGCTCCATCGTCACTTGGTAGCTCCGCGCGCCGTCACTCTACTGGACGCGTTGTCATCACTCAGTAGCTCCGCGCATCGCCCTTCAGCCAGACACTCCATCGTCACTCGGCAGCTCCGCACGCCGTCACTCTACTGGACGTGTCGTCATCACTCGATAGCTCCGTGCATCGCCATTCAATCGGACACTCCATCGTCACTCGGCAGCTACGCGCATCGCCATTCAGTCGGACGCTCCATCGTCACTCGGCAGTTCCGTCCATCGCCATTCAGTCGAATGCTCCAACATCACTCGGCAGCTCCGTGCATCACCACTCAGTCGGACGTGTCTACTTCGCCCAACCACTCCTGCACCATCAGACAGCTAAGTCATTCGTCATACGCTGCATTCAATTAAATAGTTGTTTCCGCATCACCGAGTGTCGAGGAAGTCACACATGATGTTCACTCGGAGGCCATGCCGCCTAGTGTACCTCTACGCTCGGTTGTTTATTTTTATCTGGGAACACTTCACTTCCGCTTCTTTTGGATCCAGTACTCAAACGAGTTCAGTCGGTTCTTGCACTATGTTAGACCCTTGCCGGTCCTGAACAACAAGCACCTGGCACGCCTAGTGGGTGTCTATAGGTGTTATTTACACAAATTATTTCAGAAAATATTAGGTTACTTCAAGAAATTTTTATGTTGGCTTGTGCTATTTTTCGTACACATGTTACGCGTTCACTCGACGCATCTGTGCACCATCTTTGTCGCTACTCAGGCTCAGTTGCCATGACGATCATTCATGTCTTTCCACTTGTTCAAACGCCTCCTTGATGGCATGTGGACTTGGCTGCCCCGCGTGCCGCCTCTTGATCGGTTATCTGTTCGACGACAAACTCGACTCGGCCGCCCAGCGCGCCGTCACTTGGTCGATTCCTCTTCAACAACAAGCTCGACTCGGCCGCCCCGTGCACCGTCACTTGGTCGACTCCACTCCGATGGATGCATCTTCATCACTCGGCCGCCCCGCGCATTGCCACTCCGACAGATGCGTCTTCATCACTATGCCACCCCGTGTGTCACCACTCTGACGGATGCATCTTCGTCACTCGGCCGCCCCGCGCGTCACCACTCTGATGGACGCGTCTTCATCACTCCGCCGCCCCGCGCGTCGCCATTCTGATGGATGCGTCTTCATCACTCGACAGCCCTACGCGTCGCCACTCTGATGGACGCGTCTTCATCACTCGGCCGCCCTGCGCATTGCCGCTCTGACGGATGCGTCTTCGTCACTCGGCTGCCTCACGCGTGACCACTCCGACGGATGCATCTTCGTCCCTCGACTGCCACGCGCGTCGCCACTCTGATGGACGCGTCTTCATCACTCTGCCACCCCACGCGACGCCATTCCGACGGATGCGTCTTCATCACTCGACAGCCCTACGCGTCGCCACTCCGATGGATGCGTCTTCATCACTCCGCCGCCCCGGGCGTCGCCATTCCGACGGATGCGTCTTCATCACTCGCCAGCTCTGCGCGTCACCACTCCAATGGATGCGCCTTCATCACTTGGCCGACCCGCACGTCGCCACTCCAACGGATGCGTCTTCATCACTCGGCCGCCCCACGCGTCGGCACTCCAACAGATGCGTCTTCATCACTCGGCCGCCCCGCGCGTCGCCACTCTGATGGATACGTCTTCATCACTCTGCCACCACGAGCGTTGCCATTCCGACAGATGCGTCTTCATCACTCGACATCCCTGTGCGTCGCCACTCTGTGTGGCACGTCTTCATCATTAAGCCGCCTCGCACGCCATCGCACGGTTTAGCTGCGATTCCGTATCGCTTAAGTCAAAAACTACTCCAAGTGCGGACATGCTCCACACTCGGGGGCTTAGCTACGATTATGTATCGCCTAAGTCAAAAACTACTCCGAGTGCGGACATGCTCCACACTCAGGGGGCTTAGCTGCGATTCCGTACCGCCTAAGTCAAAAACTACTCCGAGTGCGGACATTCTCCACACTCGGTGACTTAGCTGCGATTCCGTATTGCCTAAGTCAAAAACTACTGCGAGTGCGGACATGCTCCACACTCGGGGGCTTAGCTGTGATTCCGTATCGCCTAAGTCAAAAACTACTCCGAGTGCGGACATGCTCCACACTCGGGGGGCTTAGCTGCGATTCCGTATCGCTTAAGTCAAATACTACTCCGTGTGCATACATGCTCCACACTCAGGGGCTTAGCTGTGATTCCGTATCGCCTAAGTCAAAAACTACTCCGAGTGTGGACATGCTCCACACTCGGGGGTTTAGTTGCGATTCCGTATCGCCTAAGTCAAAAACTACTCCGAGTGCGGACATGCTCCACACTCGGGGGCTTGGTTGCTATTTCGTATCGCCTAAGTCAAAAACTACTCCGAGTGCGGACATGCTCCACATTTGGGGGCTTAGCTACGATTTCGTATCGCCTAAGTCAAAAACTAGTCCGAGTGCGGACATGCTCCACACTCGGGGGCTTAGTTGCGATTCTGTATCGCCTAAGTCAAAAACTACTCCGAGTGCGGACATGCTCCACACTCGGGGGCTTGATTGTGATTCCGTATCGCCTAAGTCAAAAACTACTCCGAATGTGGACATGCTCCACATTCGGGGGCTTAGCTGCGATTCCGTATCGCCTAAGTTAAAAACTACTCTGAGTGCGGACATGCTCCACACTCGGGGGCTTAGTTGCGATTCTTAACGCCTAGGTAAGCTACTCCGAGTGCGGACATGCTCCACACTCAGGGGCTTAGCTGCGATTCCGTATCACCTAAGTCAAAAACTACTCCGAATGCGGACACCCTCCACACTCGGGGGCTTAGCTGCGATTTCGTATCGCCTAAGTCAATAACTACTCCGAGTAAGGACATGATCCACACTCGGGGGCTTAGCTGCGAACCTGATTCGCCTAAGTTAGAAACTAATCCGACTGAGGACAACATCCACACTCGGGGACTTAGCCATGATCCAGAAATCATATAAGGCAGACTCAATAAACATTCAGCATGTCAACCACACGAAGATTTGCCCGACAGGCCCAGCTCCAGGTTATATCTATTTACTGTGCCCAACGCACAAGGATCAGTCCGACTGATTCAGCTCGAGATTGCAACAATTTACTACGCCAAGCGCATCAGAGTTCACCTGTTTAGTTCAGTTCTGCACTGAAAGACATAAACCCTCTGCCAGACTCATCTAGTCCGACAGAGGCTCGGGGACTACACCCAGTAGGTGCACTTAGCGTGCCCCCACTGGAAGTTGAATAAAAGAAACATTATGCTCGGTCAGGTCCGACAACAACATTCAAGTTTAAATAAGCTCTGTAGACTCCAACCGACGGCCAGCAATCGGTCAAAGTCTCAGGGGCTACTGTCGGGGATACACAAAATAGGTAGGCCCATGAAGGGTTGAAATAGCATAACAGCATGGGGTCCACATTTCAGGTGGTTCCGGATAAATACATTCATACTATCCACTCGGCAAGCAACGTTCCATCCACTCGGATGACACGCAACCACTCGGCAGTACAACTCACTCGGCAGTACGACTCACTCAGATATGCTAGGACCAATAGTCGGCAAGCCAGTCGAAGCATAGAGAAGGTTCTACAATGGACCGGCATTATGGCATCAATGCCCCATCCTGTAACATAGGAGGTGAGGGGTGGCACACTCTATATAAGCCACCCCCACCACATAGCTCAGGCAGCTTCTTCTCCCTTGGCTCTCTCGCCATTAGTCTTAGGACTTAGCTCAGGCATGGAGATCCGTTCTCCTTTCTCCCTCTCAAATACACCATGTAACTCATGTTCATGAGGAATAAGCAAAGCCTCTCCGGAGCACGAGACGTACGGTTGTTATCTCCACCGTGAGAGGCCCGAACTCGATAAAACCACCATGTCACCCATTTGCATATCGATAGATCATGCTCTATTATCCTACCCCTCTCTAATGTTAGAATCGCCCCCACGACACCGGTCCTGTCTGAATCCCCGCACATTTTACATTTTTTATTTTTCTTGTATTTTCATTTTTTTTTCTTTCCTTCCCACTTTGATGTTGGATAGGATCAATTTTCTTCTTCCTATGTTCGGTTAAACCGATCCTGTACTAAGGTTGTCGGGATACGCCATAGAGTGTTACATTCGAGCACAACACGTGGGGGCTTCTTCTAGTAGCCATCTTTTCTATTGCAATTTTTTTCCCGCACCTATCGTGTGCATACGTTTCTTTTGTCATGTTTTGGCCATCATATGCGTCAATTCGAACTAACATTTTGCCGAGCTGGGTTGCCTCACTCCTGGTTATTCTCTACGTTCCCGCTCGTTCGGCTAGAGAATAAAGGGAGAACCTTTGCGATTGTTATGACCGGGTCATCCGGACACGTACCTCGAACGGGTGAAGCCGAAAGCTAGCTATCTTACGTAGACAATTGGTCGGCTCGAACGGAAACACCTTATACAGCCTTGGTTGCTATCTTTGTTTTTCGGGACTCTCATTCCCAAAAAACACTTAGTTGCATACTGTGAATATGCATATTGCTATCTACGTTATTCGTAGAACCATGGAGAAAGGTATCGTTAGCGGTACTATTTTCATCGAAAGATGTTTCTTACACTATGTCATAATATAACATACCTTTTTGTGTGCTTTTTGTCTATTCGCACCACATGGCCGGATTGCCTAGTTCCTCGAATACAATTCGCTATTCGGCGAAGGAATAATAAGAAGGAACGCTCCTGAGCTCTTCGCTCAGGAGGGAGAAGCCGATGGCCGGTTAAGACAAAGTTTACAACACATATTGTTTTACACGTGAATATGCAAATTACATATTCGGCTGCTGATCAAGATCATCGATTATTGTGGAGAGGGGGCAGTCTGCCTGCGAGAGCATGGCAGTTGGTATCACCTGGTCATATACCATGCGGAGTGGCACTTCTTTTCCATCCGATCCCATAGGACCAACCCGTGCCATATGCTTGGGGTTAAGTCCGGTGAAACGGGTCGTGATCATCGCCATGCCTCCCGTGCTCCTTCGTGGCAGGTCGAAGTCTTCCACAGCTCGAACTTACACCAAGCCCCCCTGAATCGATCCACAAGTGCGGCCAGCCCTTCTAGTGGCTGTTCGGTGGGCCATAATGCCTTCACCATCCCCTTCATCGCCTTTTGCACCCGGTTGTGGAGAGTGGTTAGCTCCTTCAGCAGGTCCCCTTGGAACAATTCGATCTCCTCTTCAGGATGCCCGGTCAAGAGACCTGTCCACAAGAGAACAAGCGCGATTACTATCATTTTATACATCACACATACTTACTCATAGAGGAATTGTATTTACCGAATACGCCCCTCCGAAGATTCTGATTTTCTTCTTGAGCTTGGGCCAATTGAGTCTTCAAACTCTTTATTTCATCGGCCTATTTTTATATAACAATACAGTCGGCTTCCTGCTAGGATTCCGCATACCTTTGTGAATCCCGGGCTTCTTCCCACTGCCTTTCCATATGTCCTATTGATTCGGCTACTACACATAATCCATATGTCAGGCATGGAATCCATATATTCTATTGACTAGCAGTAAATGCACACTTAGCATGGGCCTCGTGCATAAAGCTTTTCACTTGAGGGCCTTGGCCAGTTGTTCGGACTATTGCTTTGTGGCTTGTGTCAGCAGTTAAGCAGTTGTGTGATCCTTAATTCGTTTTTTCAAATCAAATTAAGGCTCGAGGGCTACAAGGCTTATACAAGTATACGGGTTGTACAAAATTCGACCACTTACTTGAATATTGGTTGTTATCAGCTTCATAGCTTCTCCAAATCTAGTTCGAGCGGTCCCGAGGTGTGCATCCGCCGAGCGTAGGGCTCAGAACTCCTAGTCAAAGAAAACTAGGTGTCGCATGGCCTCCCATCAGTGCCGATGATGCATGTCACTCTCCACTTCCGATTTGGTGACTGATACTCTGTCGCCAGATTCGGCGGGCATCGGACCGGCCATGGGGGCTTCCGTAGCGGAAGCCGCATGGACGGTGGCCTGGGAGCTTCAGGCGTCTCCTGACATCTGGGCAGCCCCCTCGGTAGGTGAAGATTGGGTGTTTCGCCTAGGTAAAGAACAAGCGGCTACAAGATTTTGTCGAGCATAACAATAAAACGGATATCCAAATAGTGTACCGATGGGATGTGCGGACAAGTGGATTCGTCCGTGTATCCGGCTCCTTTGCAGGGGCCCGGCCGGCCTCTGACTCGTCTACGGCTTTAGCTGCTGGTGCAAGACATGCTGATCGATGATGCTTGGGGGCTGGGACCGGCGCGTCCGGGGTGCTCTTAGTAGCAGGCCTCTTTCGGGAGGAGTTTTTCTTCTTGCCCATGGATGGAATGGAGAATGACTCGGGGTAATCGATTATGATTGCCACTGGGGTCTGGAGAATGTTGTCCTGATGATAAACTCCGTTCTCAAAGTCGAGAAGGAGATCCAGGTCCTCGCTGAAGCCCGAATCATTGTTGCATGAATGATTCTTGGGCTGAGGAGTCGGACAATTGACTATCTCGATGAAGCTCCTCCATTCCTATTCACGCTAAGGCATCGGTCAAATAAGAATGCGGAATGAAGTCCCGCACTATTTCATGATTAGAAAGGGAAGGCATACCTATTCGATTGGATTGTGGGCGAATACCCTTCCTTGGTTGACCGCTGGATGAAGTCTTCTTGCTCTCCTTTTTACAGGTTGGCAAGCACGGCGGCAGCGCTGTTGGATTGGCAGGACCTAATTTTCGGAAACGCGTGGCACGGCTTGTCCCGTTGTATCGCCATAAGGGATGCACCCTTTGTTGGAGGGGCTGCATGCACAGGGAGATAGCGGCAGCCATGACGTCGATCATGGTCAGCCGGTGATGGGCAAGCATCCGCACTTGCGCGGCCAGGCGTTGCACTTCGGCGCTCTCCTCTTGGGATGAGTCCTTGGGTCGCTAGTTGTACCTTTTCTTTGGGAGAAGGTCAGAGTATTCGGGCAGACCTACCCGAGTTGGCTCGAATAGGGGGACGTCTTCAATATAGAACCATTCTGAAATCCATTCTTCGGATTTCTTCAGCGTGCCAATCGGCTACCCCGTCCCTTCTTGCGGCATACTTTCGCTCCGCCGACCTCTAAGATGGCCTTGTCCCAAGTTCGGGGGACGAAACAGAAATATTTCCTCCACAGATCGAAGTGAGCTTCGCACCCTAAGAACATCTCGTAGAGGGCAACGAAACCCGATATGTGGAGGATCGACCCTGGGGTGAGATGGTGGAGTTGAATCCCGTAGAACTCCAGCAACCCCCTCAAGAACGGGTGGACTGGAAATCCAAGGCCTCGGAGGAGGAATAAAACAAAGAAAATGCGCTCCCCTTTGTTTGGATTGGGGAAGCGCTCGTCAAATACCTCATCGCCATAAGCGACCAAAGCAACACGGGTTGTCGCCAGATCTGATGATGGGAGATATCCCTGGGTCTCCATGTTACTGAGCCGCAGAAGTGTGACAGAGCAGCTGGTCCAGTCGCCTGGGCATTGGCCCTAAGGGCGCTTTGAGGAGCTGCGAGCGTTAGCCATGTTGTGCGTAGAGCTTCCGTTGGGAGTTTCTGACGATAAGGAGGAGGAAGATGTGGTTTGAATCAGGTTTTTGTTTGGTTAAATGGTTGGTGCCTCCGTCACTGAGGGGTAGGATTGTAAAAGATCACTGACCACTCGCCTCCCCACGACACACAAAGGTCGAGGAACTTGTGCAGTTATTATAATGACCCGCACCTGAGACGCTTGGGAATCTTACCGAATACTGGTCAGATGCCGAACATAGGAGGATGAGGGACTCGCCTCACAAGCCAAAGACAGCAACGTGAAGGGATCAACCGAATATATATATCAGTGTTGAAGGCCAGTCCGGGGGCTACTGAGGGAGTCCTAGATTAAGGGGTCCTTGGATAGCCGGCCATTATTCATGGGCCGAACTGTATGGGCCGCAAGGCAAGCATCAGAGGATTGAGGACCATCTGCGCCAGGATGGAAGCTTCATAGAGTCCAGACGTGTTCTCCAAGTTATTAGCTGTAGTTAGGCAAGTTATTTCTTCGGCATGTTACCGACCATGTGTAAGCTAAGGGAACCCCCGGCATCTATATAAGTCAGAGGGTTTTAGGGGGTAGGGATAGAACAACTCATCTAGGGTTAGACATACGATCTCGAGGTAGATCAACTCTGTAACCTCTTACACCATCAATACAATCAAGCAGGACATAGGGTATTACCTCCATAGGAGGGCCCGAACCTAGGTAAACTCGTGTCCCCTTCGTCTCCCGTTACCGTCGATCCTAGTCACAATGTTCAGGACCCCCTACCCGAGATCTGCAGGTTTTGACACTGACACACGCCTAGAAGGCTTGGAGCACCCTGGCACCTCCCCTGATGTGCACTCCAACCTTGGATGACTGGTTTCCTTCCAGAAAAATTTCTTCCATGGGTTTTATTCCGTTTGGACTCCGTTTAATATTCCATATCTACAAAACTCAAAAACAAGGAAAAAACAGAAACTGGCACTTGGCTCTAGATTAATAGGTTAGTCCTAAAAATAGTTTAAAACCGCATATTAATGCATATAAAACATCCAAAACAGATGATATAATATCATGCATCATCAAAAATTATAGATACGTTGGAGACGTTTCAGTCCTTAGGAACAAACGTAACTACTCAAAAGGCATATTCATGTTCATAATCAGAGGAGTATTTATTATCATTAAGGATCTGAACATATGATATTCCACCGAATAAACCAACTAGCATCAACTACAAGGAGTAATCAACACTACTAGCAACCCATAGGTACCAATCTGAGGTTTTGAGACAAAGATCGGATACAAGAGATGAACTAGGGTTTGGAGAGGAGATGGTGTTGGTGAATATGTTGATGGATATTGACACCCTCTTGATGAAAGTATCGTTGGTTATGACGATGGCTTTGATTTCCCCCTCCAGAAGGGAAGTTTCCCCAGCAGAACGGCTCTGTCGGAGCCCTAGATTGCTTCTACCCAGGTTCCGCCTTGAGAGGGCGGCGCTTCATCCCGAAAACTCTCCCTTGATTTTTCCAGGTCAAAACACATCATATACCAAAATATGGGACCAGATGCCTACTAGGTGGCCCACAAGCTACACGGGCACGCCTAGGGGGGTAGGGCGCCCCCCGAGGCTTGTGGCCGCCTGGTGGGTCCCCTTTGGTATCTTCTTTGCCCAATATTTTTTATATATTCCAAAAAAATTCTCCGTATATTTTCAGGACTTTTGGAGTTGTGCAGAATAGGTCTCTCATATTTGCTCCCTTTCCATCCCAGAATTTTAGCTGTCGACATTCTCCCCCTTCATGTAATACTTGTAAAATAAGAGTGAAAAGGCATAAGTATTGTACCATAATGTGTAATAACAGTCCATAATGCAACAAATATCAATATTAAAGCATGATGCAAAATGGACGTATCAACTCCCCCAAGCTTAGACCTCGCTTGTCCTCAAGCGAAAACCGACATCGGTAATCATGTCCACATGTTTAGAGATAGAGGTGTCGATAAAATAAAATACGGACATGAAGGAATCATGGTCATCTTTAGAACAGCAACATATATTGACATATAATTTCTTATGCTAAAGTAAAAATTGATTCCCAAGGTAAAGTATGAATTAGAAACTTTATTGAAAACTAACAGACTATGATCTCAGTCATTGAAGCAATTGCAATTTATCATAACATCGGAAAGAGTCAATATAAGAGCTTTTCAACAAGTTCACATACTCAGCTATCATTTAGTATTTTAAATTGCCAACACTCACGCGATACTTATGAGATCAAAGTTTCAATCAGGCACAGAGAAAGATAGGGGCTTATAGTTTCGCCTCCTAATTATTTACCTCAATGGTAATATCAACAATAATAGTTTATAATAACCTACATATGAGTGGATATATATATGTCTAGATCATTCCCCAACACATGACGCTTGCCAAGAGAAAAAGTTGATAAAAAGGAAGTGGTGAAGATCACCTAGACTCTTGCATAAAATTAAGTACTAGAAAGTAAAAGTAAAAGATAGGCCCTTCATAGAGGGAAGTAGAGGTTGTCATGCGCTTTTATGGTTGGATGCATAATGTCTTAATGCAAAAGAACATCACTTTATATTGCCACTTGTGATAAAGAACTTTATTATGCAACCCGTCGCTTTTATTTCTTCCATATCACAAGTTCGTATAAAGTTTGTTTTCCTCACACTAATAGATCATACATATTTCGAGAGCAGTTTTTATTACTTGAAGGATCTTACTCAATCCATAGGTAGGTATGGTGGACTCTCATGGAAAAACTTGTTTAAGGGTCTTTGGATGCATAAGTAGTATATGTACTTGATGCGGAAGTTTTGGCTAGTATGAGGTGGAAGCAAGCGTCACATGTTAGAGGATCCATGACGATATAAGTTCTATTCGGAAATAAGCAAACATAACTCATTATGTTGTCTTCCTTGTCCAACATCAAATTTTTAGCATATAATATTTTGATGAGTGGTCACAATCAAAAAAAATGCCCAAGATAGTATATTTATATGTGAGACCTCTCTCTCTCTCTATTACCTCCCATTAATTGCAACAATGACCAAAACTATGTTTTTCAACTAACAACAAGTTTCATGTGACATACTTCTTATATGTGAAGTCTTTACATACCATAAGATCATTATATAATATTTTTACTTCTTTAACTCTTTATTTATTTGTCTCCAAACCATAGCAAGAAAGCAAAGACCTCAATTCAAACTAATCTTTATTATATAACACTCGGACTCGATTACATAGAGGGAACATAAGGCAAAACTCAAGGCTAGATCATACTAAAAACTTTTATTCTGCTAGATAAAGATGTAACCAAAAGTATCGAACTAAGCAAAATGTAAAGATAAAGGTGGGATGATGATACGATACCGGGACACCTCTCCCAAGCTTGGCACAAGCCAAGGGGAGTGCCCATGCCCATGTGTTTACTTGTCTTTCTTCGGAGGTGGTGATGATGTAGTTGTTGATGATCTTGGAGGTTTATCCTCCGACTTCCAAGGCATAGGTTCACCATCGTAAAAGGATGCTCGAGTCTTCGGGATCCTCAAATCTGCAGCCGAACTCATCCTCTTAAATTTGTATTCATACTCATAGTTTTGGTTTTGCGGGTCATAGATATGGGCTTGGAGTTGCTCGATTTTCTCATGAAGCTTGAATATTTCCTCCCCGATGTCCTTGGTGTCCAGCTTGTGATTATGGGTGAACTCAGCGATCATCAAGTGATTGGCATTGAGTTCGTGTCCCACCATCCCTTGGCACTTGCAAAATTGATCCTCCATTGCTTCGAGCCTTGTCTCCATGCTTCTGGTCTTCTTTGGCCCTTCAACATCGTGGATGTGCAGCACCCCCTCACGCATCTCAATGGTTTGAGGGTGTTTCAGCACCTCCGGGAGGTACGGGCTGATGACCCTCTCAAAAAACTTGTCCTTGGGTGCGCTTCGAGACGTCATGGCGATATAGATCTGTCAGAAAAACAACTCAAAACAAGAACAGAGGATTTTTCTGTGGTACGGTGGTCAAAACCTTCAGGAGATTATGTAATGAATTTTTACCGACCAACAGGAATATTCTACAAGAAAACAGAGTCCGGAGGGCACACTAGGTGGCCACAAGCTATAGGGATGCGCCCAGGGGGGTAGGGAGCGCCCTCACGGCTTGTCGCCTCCTTGTGTACTATTCGGACTACTTGAAAATTTCCTAATTTGTTAAATATTCCAAAACGGAGAAAAATTGCTATTGGAAAAGTTTTGGAGTTGGTTTACTTACCGTACCACATACCTACTCATTTTCGGAGTCTGAAACATTCTGGTAGACATCCCTTATGTACTCCTCCGGGGTTATGGTATTAATAATATTGGTTTCTACATTTACGAGAGTACCTGAGATATAATGTTTGATTCTCTGCCCATTTACCACCTTTGGATTTGTGCCTTCGGCGTTGTTCATCTTGATGGCACCGAAACGATCTACTTCCTCGATAATGTAAGGCCCTTCCCATTTAGAGAGAAGCTTTCCTGCAAAAAATCTTAAACCGGAATTGTATAGCAAGACATGGTCACCTACATTGAATTCACGCTTTTGTATCCTTTTATCATGCCATCTCTTAAATTTTTCTTTAAACAACTTGGCATTCTCATAGGCCTGGGTTCTCCATTCATCAAGTGAGCTAATGTCAAATAACCACTTCTCAGTAGCCAGTTTGAAATCATAGTTGAGCTCCTTAATTGCCCAATAAGCTTTATGTTCTAGTTCAAGAGGTAAGTGACATGCTTTCCCATAAACCATTTTATACGAAGACATACCCATAGGGTTTTTATATGCAGTTCTATAAGCCCATAATGCATCATCAAGTTTCTTACACCAATTCTTTCTAGATCTATTAATAGTCTTTTGCAAGATCAATTTAATTTCTCTATTGCTAAATTCTACTTGGCCACTAGACTGAGGATGATACGGAGATGCAATTCTACGGTCGACATCATATTTAGCAAGCAATTTACGGAAAGCACCATGAATAAAGTGTAAGCCACAATCAATCATTAAGTATCTAGAGACTCCAAACCTCGAGAAAATAACTTCTTTAAGCATTTTAATAGAAGTGTTATGATCAGCACTACTAGTTGGAATGGATTCTACCCACTTAGTAACATAATCAATAGCAAGAGGTTGTTGGGGAACGTCGCATGGGAAACAAAAAATTTCCTACGTACACGCAAACCTATCCATGGTGATGAGCATCTACGAGAGGGAGAGTGGATCTACGTACCCTTGTAGATCGCTAAGCGGGAAGCGTTAAGAAACGCGGTTGGTGTAGTCGAACATCTTCGCGATCCAAATCGCCGAGCGTCCCGCGATCTCATGACGATCCGTCCCGTGACCCCATCACGATCCGTCCCGCGATCTCATCACGATCCGTCTCACTATTTTGATCACGATCTGTCCCGCGAACTCATCACGATCCGTCCCGCGATCTCATCACGAACCGTCTCACGATCTCGATCACGGTTCTTCCGATCTAGCGCCGAACGGACGGCACCTCCGCGTTCAGCACACGTGCAGCTTGATGACGATCTCCACCGTCTCGATCCAGTGAGAGGAGGTGGAGAGGAGAGAGAGTTCACCAGCAGCGTGACGGCGCTCCGGTGATGGTGGTGGAGCAATTCCGGCAGGGCTTCGCCTAAGCGCTGCAGAAAACCGATCTAGAGGAGAAACTATGCACCGGTGTAACGGGTAGCACGTGGCCGGAAATTCTGTCCAAAAACCACCCAATCCACTAGTATATATAGGAGGAGAGGACAGGAGAGGCAGCCAAGGCCTTTGGGTCGGCCGAAATAGGAGGTGGGAGCAATCCTACTTCACCTCCAATCCTAGTTGGAGTAGGATTGCCTCCTATTGGCTGATTTTCCACTTTTTGCTTTAGGACTTTCTCTCCTGCGCCATGGGCCTTTGTAGCTGTTTTCCCAGCCCACTAAGGGCTGGTTATTATTCTCCCACAGACCATGGACCTCTTGGGGTCGAAATACCCCTCCCGGAGGTCCCCCGGTACACTAACGGCACTCCCGGTACACTACCGATACTCCCGGTACACTACCGATGAGCCAGAAACTTTTCCGGAAACCAAACTGGGACTTCCTATATATGAATCTTTACCTCCGGACCATTCCGGAGCTCCTCGTGACGTCCGGGATCTCATCCGGGACTCTGAACAAACTTCGGTCACCACCATACATAACTCTACACTAATGAAACGTCACCGAACCTTAAGTGTGCAGACCCTGCGGGTTCGAGAACTATGTAGACATGACCGAGACACCTCTACGGTCAATAACCAATGGAGGGACCTAGACGTCCACATTGGTTCCTACATATTCTATGAAGATCTTTCTCGGTCGAACCTCTATGTCAAGGATTCACTTAATCCCGTATAACGTTCCCTTTGTTCTTCGGTATGTTACTTTCCCGAGATTCGATCGTTGGTATCTCCATACCTAGTTCAACTTCGTTACCGGCAAGTCTCTTTACTCTTTCCGTAATACAACATCCCGCAACTAACAATTAGTCACATTGCTTGCAAGGCTTATTGTGATGTTGCATTACCGAGTGGGCCCCGAGATACCTCTCCGTCACACGGAGTAACAAATCCCAGTCTCGATCCATGCCAACTCAACAGACACCATCGGAGATATCTGTAGAGCACCTTTATAGTCACCCAGTTACGTTGCGACGTTTTATACACACAAGGCACTCCTCCGATATCTGTGAGTTGCATGATCTCATGGTCATAGGAACACATACTTGACATGCGGAAAACAGTAGCAATAAACTGACACGATCATATGCTACGTTTGCAGTTTGGGTCTTGTCCACCACATCATTCTCCTAATGATGTGATCCCGTTATCAAATGACATCTCATGTCCATGGCTAGGAAACCTTAACCATCTTTTGATCAACGAGCTAATCTACTAGAGGCATACTAGGGACATGGTTTTGTCTATGTATCCACACATGCATTTAAGTCTCCGATCAATACAATTATAGCATGGATAATAAACGATTATCATGAACAAGGAAATATGATAATAACTAATTTATTATTGCCTCTAGGGCATATTTCCAACAGTCTCCCACTTGCACTAGAGTCAATAATCTAGTTCACATCACCATGTGATTCACATTGTTATGAATCTAACACCCAATGAGTTCTGGGGCTTGATAATGCTTTGCATGTGAGAGAGGTCTTATAGTCAACGGGTCTGCGATATTCAGATCCGTGTGTACTTTGCAAATTTCTATGTCAAACCAAAAACACTGCTACCACACTCCACTTGGTACTATTCCAAATGGCTGCTCCGCTATACGTATCCATATTGCTACTACAAGTCATCCGGATTGGTGTTAAAGCTTGCATCGACGTAACTCTTTACGACGAACTCTTCATCACCTCCATAATCGAGAAACATCTCCTCAGTCTCTTAGTTACTGAGGATAATCTTGACCGCTGTCCAGTGATCCACTCCTGGTTCACTCTTGTACCCCCTGACGAACTCATGGCAAGGCAAACACACGTGCGGTACACAACATGGCATAATATAGAGCCTATGGCTAAGGCATAGGGGACGACGTTCGTCCTTTCTCTTTCTTTTGCCATTGTCGAGCTTTGAGTCTCACTCAACTTTCACACCTTACAAATCAGGCGAGAACTCTTTCTCTGACTGATCCATTTTGAACTCTTTCAAAATCTTGTCAAGGTATGCACTCATTGAAAGTCTCATCAAGCATCTTGATCTATCTCCATAGATTTTGATGCTCAACAATTAGGTAGCTTCATCTAGGTCTTCCTTTGAAAATCACTTCCCAAATGACCGTTTTATGCTTTCTAGAAACTCTACATTATTTCTGATCAACAATATGTCATCCACATATACTTATCAGAAATTCTATAGTGCTCCCACTCACTTTATTGCGAATACAAGTTTCTCGTAAACCTTGTATAAACATTAAAACTTTGATCACCTCATCAAAGTGTATATTCCAACTCCGAGATGATTGCTTCAGTCCATAGAAGGATCACTAAAGCTTGCACACCTTTTAGCATCCTTAGGACTAACAAAACCATCCGGTTGTATCACATACAACCTTTCCTCAAGTAAACAGTTAAGGAAATGATGTTTTGACATCCATCACACATAATTTCAAAGGGTATGTTCCAATCAGGTGGTTGAACAATAGGTGCAGAAGTCAAGGCTTTCTTAAGGATTTCAAATGCTTCTACACAATCATCATCAAAAACAAAAGGAACATCTTTTGCAAGAGATTAGTGAGAGGCCGAGAAATTTATATAAGTCTTTAATAAATCTCCTATAGAAACCAACATGACTAAGGAAACTTCTTACACCTTAGATATCCGTGGGACACGACATTTTTTCAATAGCATCAACTTTAGCTTTATCCACCTCAATACCTCTTTCTGAGGTTTTGTGCCCCAAGACAGTACCTTCATTAACCATAAAGTGGCACTTTTCCCAATTCAAGACAAGATTATTTTCTTCACATCACTACAAAACTCGATCAAGGTTGCTTAAGCAATCATCAAAAGAAGTTCCGTAAACGGAGAAATCATCCATGAAAATCTCAAAAATCTTTTCACAAAAGTCAGAGAATATAGCAGTCATACATCTTTGAAAGGTAGCAGGTGCATTGCATAAACCAAAAGGCATACGTCTATAAGCAAAGGTACCGAAAGGGCAAGTAAAATTAGTTTTTTCTTCATCCTGTTTTGACACAGGTATTTGAGAGAAACCAGAATAACCATCTAGAAAGCAGAAGTGTGTATGTTTGGATAATCTTTCTAGCATTTGATCAATAAAAGGTAAAGGGTAATGGTCCTTCCTAGTAGCTTTATTTAATTTTCTAAAATCGATTAGCATTCTATAACCTGTAAGAATTCTTTGTGGAATCTGTTCATTCTTATCATTGGGAACAACAGTAATACCTCCCTTCTTAGGGACACAATGAACATGACTTACCCAGCTACTATCATCAATAAGATAAATTATACCTGCTTCCAGAAGCTTTAGTATTTCATTTCATACCACTTCTTTCATTTTAGGATTTAACTATCGTTGGTGATCAACAACTGGTTCAACATCAGGCTCCATATTAATTTTATGCTGACATAAAGTGGGACTAATGCCCTTAAGACCATCAAGAGTATATCCAACAGAGATACGGTGCTTCCTCAGAATTTTCAATAATCTCTTTTCTTCATGCACTAAAAGGTGAGCACTAATAATAATAGGATATATCTTCTTTTCATCAAGATAGACATATTTTAGAGTATCAGGTAATTGTTTAAGCTCAAACACGGGGTCACCCTTGGGTGGAGGAGCATCCCCAAGAATCTCAACAGGCGAGTTATTTTTCAAAATAGGATGTTGATCAAAGAAAATCTTATCCATTTCATTCCTTTCATTCATATTCATATCGTTTTCATGGTCTAGCAAATATTGTTCTAAGGGATCAATGGGAGGCACAATAATAGAAGCAAGACCAACAATTTCATCTTTACTAGGCAATTCTTTGTCATGGGGTTGTCTACGAAATGTAGAGAAATTGAATTCATGTGACACATCCTCAAAACATATAGTAACAGTTTCTTTCTTGCAATCTATCTTAGCATTAAGGTGTTCAAGAAAGGTGTACCAAATATAATGGGACAAAAATTATCCTGTGGGGAACCAACAATAAGAAAATGAGTAGGGTATTTTACTTTCCCAGACAAGAGTTCAACATCTCTAACAATCCCAATTGGTGATATAGTATCTCCATTAGCAAGCTTGATAGTAACATCAGTATCTTCTATTTTAGCAGGAGCAGATTCATTCATAATTTCTTGGTATAAAGTAAAGGGAATTGCACTCACACTAGCACCCACATCACATAAGCCATGATAACAATGATCTCCTATTTTAACAAAAACAACAGGCATGCCAACAATAGGTCTATGTTTATCCTTGGTATCAGGTCTAGCAATTCTAGCAGCTTCATCATAGAAATAAATAACATGCCCATCAATATTATCGACCAAGAGATCTTTAACCATAGCAATACTAGGTTCAACTTCAATTTGTTCAGGGGGTGTAGGTGTTCTAGTATAACTCTTGAGAACCACAATTAAAGCTTTGGCATGATCCTTTATTCTAATAGGGAAAGGTAGTTTTTCAATATAAGCAGTAGGAACAACAGGATCAACATTATAAGTAATGGTTTCTTCTACAACTTTAATAGGTTTTACTACTTTCAATTCAATGGGAGGATGATATTTTTCCTTACCAAATTCCACTCACCAAAGGCTCTTCACTCCCCAGCAACAACACCAGAAAAGATTCTTGATGACCCACAAGTATAGGGGATCTATTGTAGTCCTTTCGATAAGTAAGAGTGTCGAACCCAATGAGGAGCAGAAGGAAATGACAAGCGGTTTTCGGCAAGGTATTCTCTGCAAGCACTGAAGTTATCGGTAATAGATAGTTGTATGATAAGATAATTCGTAATGGGTAATAAGTAACGAGTGTAACAAAGGTGCATCAAGGTGGCTCAATCCTTTTTGTAGCAAAGGGCAAGCCTGGACAAACTCTTATATAAAGTAAAGCGCTCCCAAGGACACATGGGAATTACTGTCAAGCTAGTTTTCATCATGCTCATATGATTCATGTTCGTTACTTTGATAGTTCGATACATGGGTGGAACGATGCTTGGGTTTTGTCCTTACTTGGATAAGCCTCCCACTTATGATTAACCCCTCTTGCAAGCATCTGCAACTATGAAATAAGAATTAAGATAAATCTAACCATAGCATGAAACATATGGATCCAAATCAGCCCCTTACGAAGCAACTCATAAACTAGGGTTTAACCTTCTGTCACTCTAGAAACCCATCATCTAATTATTACTTACCAATGCCTTCCCCTGGGCTCAAACAATATTGAAGTGTCATGTAGTCAACGTTCACATAATACCACTAGAGGTTAGACAACATACATCTCATCACAATATCAAACGAATACCAAACTCACATGATTACTTATAACAAGACTTCTCCCATGTCCTCAGGAACAAACGTAACTACTCACAAAAGCATATTCATGTTCATAATCAGAGGAGTATTAATTATCATTAAGGATCTGAACATATGATATTCCACCGAATAAACCAACTAGCATCAACTACAAGGAGCAATCAACACTACTAGCAACCCACAGGTACCAATCTGAGGTTTTGAGACAAAGATCAGATACAAGAGATGAACTAGGGTTTGGAGAGGAGATGGTGCTGGTGAAGATGTTGATGGAGATTGACCCCCTCTCGATGAAAGGATCGTTGGTGATGACAATTGCTTCGATTTCCCCCTCCCAGAGGGAAGTTTCCCCAGCAAAACGGCTCTACCGGAGCCCTAGATTGCTTCTGCACAGGTTTTGTCTCGAGATGGCAACGCTTCGGCCCGAAAACTCTCCCTTGATTTTTTCCAGGTCAAAACACATCATATAGCAAAAGATGGGGATCGGAGGCCTGTGAGGTGGCCCACAAGCCACAGGGGCGCACCCAGCTGGGTAGGATGTGCCCCCAGGCTTGTGGCCGCCTGGTGGGTCCCCTCTGGTATCTTCTTCGCCCAATATTTTTATATATTCCAAAAAAATTCTCCATAGATTTTCAAGACTTTTGGAGTTGTGCAGAATAGGTCTCTCATATTTGCTCCTTTTCCAGCCTAGAATTCTAGTTGTCGGCATTCTCCCCCTTCATGTAAACCTTGTAAAATAAGAGAGAAAAGGCATAAGTATTGTACCATAATGTGTAATAAGATCCCATAATTCAATAAATATCAATATGAAAGCATGGTGCGAAATGGATGTATCACGCGCCAGCGCTCGAGGAGGAGCCGCACAAGCCCCTCTTCACCCACTCTGCTTTCGCAATCGCTCCACGTTCATCACTGGTGAGGTTGGGTTCGGCTCATGGAGGAATGCTCTATGGAGTGAGGTGGTTGGCGTTAGAGAAGTCGACGGGACGAAGAAGTGAGATCTATTCCCCCATGCATAGTATCTCCGCCTTTTATAGAAGGAATCAGGCGAAATCTTTGGCCGTCATAATTTCGAGGTGTGTCCGAGTGGTGTCGTCTGCTCTAGTGTACTCCCACATAGGGTGTACTCTTGATTGCAGTGGTTGAACTCTCCTATGAAAGAAGACTTCGAGTAGGTCCAGACCATTGACACCCTACTCCACTAGGGCCACCAGAGCAATCACCAAGATGTCTACATCCAGTTTCTCTTCTTTGGTTATAGTCAGCTTGGGAAGCGACCGAATGCGTTCCGACGTATACAGATGAAGTCCCGGCTGGTTGTTGATAAATCTCCAATGTATGCATAACTTTTGATTGTTCCATGCTATTATACTATTTGTTTTGGATGTTTTATATGCATTAATATGCTATTTTATATTATTTTTGGGACTAACCTATTAACCTAGTGCCCAGTGCCAGTTTCTGCTTTTTCCTTGTTTTTGAGTATTCTAGAAAAGGAATATCAAACGGAGTCCAAACGGAATAAAATTCTACGATGATTTTTCTTGGACCAAAAGAAACCCTGCAGACTTGGAGAAGAGTCCAGAAGAGCCACGGGTGGGCCACAAGCCACCCTGGCGCGGTCAGGGGCGCGCCCCCTGGCTTGTGGGCCGCCCATAGCTCTTCCAACCCTAATCTTCGGCCTATCAATTCAGAAATATTCTCCCAATACCAAAAGCCTCTGTTCCCGAGAGATCCAATCTTGGAGCCTTTTGCGGTAATCTGCCAGAGGGGGATTCGATCACGAAGGGCCTCTACATCAACTTCATTGCCCTTATGATGAAGTGTGGGTAGTTCACCATAGACCTACGGGTCCATAGCTAGTATCTAGATGGCTTGTTCTCTCCCTATGTTCTTCAATACCATGTTCTCCATGGGGATTTATCCGAGGTAATACTCTTTTGCGATGTGTTTGTCGAGATCCGATGAATTGTGGGTTTATGATCAGATTATCTATGAATATTATTTGAGTCTTTTCTGAAATCTTATATGCATGATTTCATATCTTTGCAAGTCTCTTCGAGTTATTGGTTTGGTTTGGCCAACTACATTGGTAATTCTTGCAATGGGAGAAGTGCTTAGTTTTGGGTTCAATCTTGCGGTGTCCTCACCCAGTGACATAGTAGGGGTAGCAAGGCACGTATTTGTATTGTTTCCATCAAGGATAAAAAAGATGGGGTTTTCATCATATTGATTGAGTTTATCCCACTACATCATGTCATCTTACCTAATGCATTACTCTGTTCTTCATGAACTTAATACTCTAGATACAGGGAGGAGTCGGTCGATTTGTGGAGTAATAGTACTAGATGCAGAATCATTTTGGTCTACTTGACACGGACGTGATGCCTATATGCATAATCATTTCCTTGGATATCATCATGAATATGTGCTTTTTTATCAATTGCTTGATGGTAATTTGTTCACCCATTGTATTTTTTTCCTTCAAGAGAGAAGCCTCTAGTGAAACCTATGGCGCCCGGGTCTATCTTCCATATTATATTTTTAGATCTATAAACCAAAAATACCTTGCTGCAATTTTATTTACTTTTTACTTTTATCAATCTTGTATATCTTTTTCTTTCAGATGTAATCCTTGCAAGTAACCGTGAAGGGATCGAGAACCCCTTTATAGTGTTGGGTGCAAGTGTTTGATTGTTTGTGTAGGTGCATAAATTGGGGCCTTGCTTATTCCTCCTACTGGATTAATACCTTGGTTCTCAACAACTGAGGGAAATATTTACCTACTTTGCTGCATCACCCTTTCCTCTTCAAGGGAAAACCAACGCAAGCTCAAGAAGTAGCAAGAAGGATTTCTGGCGTCGTTGCCGGGGAGGATACACATCAAGCCTACCAAGTACCCATCACAAACTCATCTCTTGCATTTACATTATTTTCCATTTTCCTCTCGTTTTCCTCTTCCCCACTTCTAAAATGATTTTCAAAAAAAAAAAGATTTTCCTTTTTATTCGCCCTTCTTCCGTTCGCCTTTTCGTTCGCTTTTTCTTTGCTTGTGTCCTAGATCGATTCGTTGCCACCATGTCTGAATCTGGGAAGGTTGTCACTGAAAATTTTGAGGGTATTGCTAGTACAAATCTTGAAAAAAATTGGATCTTGCTCTCTAGATCATGGAACTGAACCACCTCCAAATTATAAAGCTAAAACTTTTGAAGTGGCAAGCGGCAATATTATTGGAAAAGGTGTTATTCAAGATTTCTTTACTTGTGCGGGTACACTACCTACCTTAGGAGGGTATATTCTCAATAAAACTAATAGTCTTGCGGATGCAATAACACTGCTAATAATTGAACTTGAGACGAAATTTGTTCATATGCATCCTTCCATACAAAGGATTTTTCTAGAGTTCTCTAATGTTCAACATTCTTCCATTAAGCGTGCCGCCACTATATTTCTAGCCGACGAGTTTAGATTCATCATGAAAGAGGCTAGCGAAATTTTTGCTCATTATAAAATTAATGGTGGATGTCCCCATATAGAGGAGATCCTTTTTAATCAAGAATAAATAATGAGATTGCAATCTCTGAATTATGTTGCTTATAATGAAAATTTGAGAAAAGGGTCCCTACCGAGGTTTTGGTTGATAAGATTTCTGAACTCAATGATAATTTTTCTATACAAAACAAGAGATTAGAGTTCATATTAAGAGATAGTCTTATGACTTTACACCAAAGGAAATATTACAATGATGAATTGATTATACACTATAGGGGGCTGAAGGAGGAACCTATCCCTCCCGCACTTGATCTTAAGGATCCTTATCCTATTGATTTAGCCCTTTTGATTATTTTTGATTGCCACAAAGGAAACATTCCGCTGAAATACGGGAGTATGAGATGAGCATGGATGATCTCCCTTAATATTATGACAACACCTAGATCTATTGCGTTATGCCTAGCTACGAGCACTAAACGATTGCGCTTGTTGGGAGGCAACCCAATTTTACTTTTATGCTTCTGTTTTGCTTTTGTTTTCGAGTGTTTCACACATTATTACCTCTGTATTAATTTTTTTTTGGTCTTTTTATTAGTTCTTGATCCAAGTAAGACCTTTGGGATGGTCTATGGTGATTGTTGATTTGATCTTGCTGAAAAACAGAAACTTTTGCACCCAGTCCAGGAATTTTATGAATTTATTAGTGTGACAAATGAGTATGAAATTTTTACACAAGATATATATAAAAAATTTCCAGGTTTTCCCAATGTTTCTAAATTTTTGGAGTTATCAAAGTATTCGAAGTTTACAGACTGCTACAGACTGTTCTGTTTTTGAAAGATTCTATTTTCTTTGTGTTGTTTAGTTATTTTGATGTATCTATGGGTTGTATCGGGGAGTATGAACCATGGAGAAGTTGGAATACCATAGATATTACACCAATATAAATAAAGAATGAGTTTACAACAGTACCTAAAGTGGTGATTTATTTTTCTTATACTAACGGATCTCATGAGTTTTCTGTTAAGCTTTGAGTTGTGAAGTTTTCAAGTTTCGGGTAAAGATTTGATGGACTATGGAATAAGGAGTCCCAAGAGCCTAAGCTTGGGGATGCCCAAGGCACCCCAAGGAATCAAGGATGCCAAAGATCCTAAGCTTGGGGATGCCCCGGAAGGCATCCCCGCTTTCGTCTTCAATCCATCGGTAAAATTACTTGAGGCTATATTTTTATTCATCACATGATATGTGTTTTGCTTGGAGCGTCTTGTATGATATGAGTATTTGCTTTTTTAGTTTGCCACAATCATCCTTGCTGCACATATCTTTTTAGAGAGACACACATGAATCGTGAATTTATTATAATACTCTATGAGCTTCACTCATATCTTTTTAGCTAGGCAATTTTGCTCTAGTGCTTCACTTATATCTTTTTAGAGCATGGTGGTGTTTTATGAAATATTTGAACTCTCATACCTCACTTATATTATTTTGAGATTCTTTAAACAACATGGTAATTGGTTTAGGTTATGAATTTAGACCTAATATAATGGGCATCCAAAAGGGATATAATAAAAACTTTCATATAAGTCCTCGAAGAATTTCTCTGCTTATTCATGTGAGTACTCTAACCATCGTCATGTGAAATGAAGTGCACTAGCTTCAATGCCTCATTTCTCATATGGAGCTCGCAGAATGGTGGACTCTTTGCCACCCCTCCAGATGTGGGTGGTGAAGAAATTGAACTAATTTTCTATGCAGGGTCGGGTCTCCATACGAACTTGAACGTCTGATGAATTTGCTGGAGACCGGAGGAAATGCTTGAAGGGACATAAGCTAATCATGAAAAAATGAATTCCTCATTTCTCTCGTCCTCACACTACTCTACTTACTATGATGAAACTCCAAAAGCTACCGAGTGGGTCCTCGATAGTGGATGCACCAATCACATGACTGGTGACAAGAATCTACTGATGAATATACCACTTGCCCCATCTCATATGAAGCATATCACCTATGCTGACAAAGGAAAATGCAAGGCATTGGGTCTAGGTAGGGTTGCAATCTCAAAGGACCGACACATGGATAAGGTGATGCTTGTCGAATCCCTCAGGTTCAACCTCATGTCTGTCTTAATGCTTTGTGATCTTGATATGGTTGTCATCTTTGGAAAATATCGTTGTGTTGTCATCATGGAATTTGACAATTCCAAAGTCTTCGAAGGCGAGAGGAGACTTGTATATTGTTGGTCTCTCTACAGGTCCTCAAACTGCCACGTGCCTACTTGCAAAGTCCTCAGAAGGTTGGTTGTGGTATCGATGACTTGGACATGCTAGCTTGAGGAACTTGCACACGCTCGTGAAGAAAAACACGTCATTGGCATTGAAGGTGTCAAATTCCTCAAGGACCACCTCTATGGTGCTTGTGAATTTGGGAAGATGACCAGATCCAAGCATCCCTCGAAGACAATCATCACCACTACTCGACCTTTTGAATTGCTTCACATGGACCTATTTGGCCCCACTCATTATTCCACACAAACAAATTCTTCAAGTTTGTATGGCTTTGTCATTGTTGATGATTATTCTCATTACACTTGGGTGCATATTATCCTGTACAAAAATGAAGTGTGGGATGTCTTAAGATGATTTGCTTCAAGGGCCGCAACAAACTTCGGCATCAAGATCAAGCATATCAGGAGTGATAATGGGATTGAGTTCAAGAACACCAATCTTGATGAATATCTGGATGAACTTGGTATTACTCATGAGTTATCTGCCCCATATACTCCTCAACAGAATGGTGTCGTGGAGCGCAAGAACAGGACTCTTGTTGAGATGGCTCGCACCATGCTTGATGAATACAAGACTCCTCGTTGCTTCTGGCCTGAGGCAATTGATACAGCTTGCCACATCATCAACAGGGTATATCTTCACAAAATCTTCAAGAAAACTTCATATGAACTCATGACTAGCAAGAAACCCAATGTAATTTATCTCAAAGTCTTTGGTGCAAAATGTTGGATTAGAGATCCTCACCACAGTTCTAAATTTTCACCGAAAGCATATGAAGGTTTTATGCTTGGTTACGGAAAGGACTCGCACACCTACAGAGTCTTCAACACCTACCATCACAAGGTTGATGAAATTGTAGATGTGCGGTTGAATGAAACTAACTACTCACAAAGAGAGCACCTGCCTCTTGTGCTAGATGAAAAGTCTCCTAAGGAATCCATTAAGTTGAAGGCCACTGAAGATGTCATACCCATGAAGAACCTCAACCTACTGAGGAAGTCATTCCAACCAATGAAGACATTTATGTTGATACACCTGAAGAAAATGGTGCTGAAGAAAATCCTCAGCCACGTCAACCTGCTCATCCAAGAGTTGCAAATGAAGTGTAGATTGACAAAATCATCGACGACATCAATGCACCAGGTCCCCTCACTCGCTCAAGAGATTCACATTTGACTAAGTTTTATGGGCACTTTGCTTTTGTCTCTATCATAGAGCCCGCCAAGATTGATGAAGCATTCAAGGAGCCTGAGTGGTTCAAGCTATGCAACAGGAATTACATCAATTCAATCTGAACAACATGTGGGAACTTATCAAGCGGTCAGATCCTCGCAAGCACAACATCATCGGTACCAAGTGGATCTACCACAACAAGCAAGATGAAAATGTCCTTGTGGTAAGGAATAAGGCTCGTCTTGTAGCTCAAGGCTACACATAGGTTGAAGGAATTTACTTTGATTAAACTTTTGCACCTATTGCTAGACTTGAAGCTATTCACATATTGCTTGTTTATGCTAACCATCATGATATCATCTTATATCAAATGGATGTGAAAAGTGCATTCCTCAATTCTAAGCTTGAGGAAGAAGTATATGGTGCTCAACCCCTAGGTTTTGAAGACCCTAAGCATCCTGACAAAGTCTTCAGACTCAACAAGGTCCTCTATGGCCTCAAGCAGGTCCCTCGGGCGTGGTATGACACTTTGAAGGAATTCCTCATGAAGAAAGGCTTCAAACCCGGTTCACTCCACCCAACTCTATGACAATGAATTATTCGTGTGCCAAATATACGTAGATGATATTATCTTTGGTTGTACTCACAGACGTTAGAGTGATGAATTTCCCTATATGACGAGTGAATAATATCAAATTTCTATGATGGGGGAGTTGAAATTCTTCTTATGTCTTCAAATTCGTCAACAACGCAATGGCATCTTCACCTGTCAAGAGAAATACCTCAAGGATGTTCTGAGGAAATTCAACATGCAAGACTGCAAAGGCGTCAAAACTCCAATGCCTTCAAAAGGCCACCTCTACACTAATGAAAATGGTAAAAAATCAATCAGAAGGTATATCGCTCCATGATTGGCTTTTACTGTAGCTATGTGCATCTAGGCTAGATATTATGTTGAGTGTTTGCATGTGTGGACGATTCCAAGCAACACCGAAGGAATCACACCATAAGGCTATGAAACATATTCATCGATACTTAGCTCACACACCAACACTTGGATTGTGGTATCCCAAGGGCTCAAATCTTCACCTCTTCGGATACTCAGATGCTAACTATGCTGGAGATCATGTTGATCGGAAGTCAACCTTAGGCACATGTCATTTCCTTGGACGATCCTTAGTTTGTTGGTCCTCGAAGAAGCAGAACTGTGTGTCACTATCCACTGTTGAAGCTGGGTATATTGTTGTTGGTTCATGTTGCGCTCAATAGCTATGGATGAAGCAAATCCTCAAGACTTTGGCAGCAAGGTGAAGAATGTGCCTCTCTTCTGTGACAATGAGAGCACTATCAAGATCGCTTACAACCTAGTTCAACACTCCAAGACCAAGCACATCCAGATTCGTCATCATTTTCTTCGAGATCATGTACTCAAGGGCGACATCTCCACCGACCACATCCCCACTGAATAACAACTGGCTAATATCTTCACAAAACCCTTGGATGAAAAGAGATTTTGCAAGTTGCAGTGTGAGCTAAATATCTTTGAATCTTTGAATGTTCTTTGAAAAGACACATATCCTAACACTTACGCAAAATTGATGACTTTGATGTGCAACACACGAAGTAACGTTTTTCTTCAATCAATGAAGAATAAACCTCTAAGTGTGAAGAAACTAACGAAGAATTTGATTCTCAGAACCCTACGACAATTGTACGCGGTGTCTGAAATCATCATTCTTATACGGTGAGTCACCCCACCAACCATAGTTGAAATTCTACAAAGTTGAGTCTTTCGTCATTTTGCAAATTCTTCACATTCCTCAAGTTTGCAAATTCCTCAAATTCTTTGAAACTAATGTTCTTCATTGACTATATATATATATATATATATATATATATATATATATATATATATATATGAGTTTTCAAGTCCTCAACAACATTCACTTATTGCTAATTCTTCAAGTTGATTTTCATCTAAGTGAATGTGATCGGACCTCTTCCCCCTCTATGTTAAACTCAACCTAGTTTGTTCACAAATTCCTCATATTTTTTTACTTTGAAACTCGTTCAAAGCCTTCACTGTGTCCTTGACACCTGAAGAATTTGCGAACAGAAACTTTAAAATTTTCACTATCAAACTTTTCAACGCTTCCCACTCAAACCGTTCCGACTCCCACGACTGGATAACCCACGATCCCCCACTATCTCAACTACACAGTACGTGGGTGACACATGTCGCATGGAGAGCAAGGGTCATGGGCAATCTGGTCCAAAATCTTCGGACTAGTCAGTTTTCACCTTCACTATAAATACCCCTTCCCTTTCACTATGCTCGAGTTACTCCCCACTTCCCTCTCTCTCACGAGCTTAGACCTAGCGCCGCTACTAAAATCATCTCCGTCAGAGAGGAAGAGCTTCACTGCCTCGATCTCGTCGTCGTCGTACTCACATCGGCCACGGAAATCTTCACCCTGCCACCGATGTAGATGTCTCCCTCTGCCAAGCTAGGGCGTGGGAGATCTAAACTGACAAGCTTCTCCACTTCCTCTCACTATTCATCATGTTCTTCACAAGGGTAATTAAAATCTAATTTTAATGCCCTATTTTTATCTTCATGTTCTTACACAAATTCCTCAAAGGTGTTTATTCTTCAAGTATCATCTTCAGAATGTGTTTACCTTGATGTGTTTCTCTAAGTTATGATTTTCTTCATGATTCCTCAATTGTGTGGATTCACAAATCTGCACAACTCTAGAACCTAAGTCAAGAACACTTAGTGAAATTCCTCAAGACACCTATGGTCAAAATCCTCAACTTGATGTATTTTGAAAATTTCTGAGAACGCATATGACATCTTCAAATTCCTCGCACCTATACTCTATTCACAAGTACAAAATGTCTATGGATGAATCACTAGGTTCTCATCAACTTAACTCATTTACAATGTTCCTTGAGGAAAAAAAGTATACATCTTCAGAATCATCAAAAGTTCAAAGTCATCAAGTGAAGAAAATGGCAGATGGTAAAAGACCTTAGAAGGGTGGAAAGAAGGCTGAACAAAACACGGCCTTTGAAATACCTGAGGATTTATATGCTGGTTACTTTACTCCTGATGAAGCCATTCAGAGGAAAGAAACAAAGGAGCAGAGGAAAATCAGAATTTAGAGGATTGAACGGAGGTGGATGAAGGAGTGGAGAGAATACCGTTATGTCACTCCCAAGTACATGAAGAAATTTGCACTCAACCCTCCTTGCAGAAGGGCTCCTCCTGCTACTGATCAAGAAGTTGATCCCACTAGCATTGCTCGTGGTAAAGACTTTCCAGCTAAATGGGCTAAGCATCAAACAACACTTCAGAGAACTACCAAAGCAGCAATAAAGCAATTCAATGAAGACTCTGCTGGTGTTGCCTCTGCCGGAGCCTCTGCTAGTGCTCCCAAGAAATCCATAGGGAAGAAGTCTGCACTGAAGCCAAAGTCCTCAACTTCCAATTCCCCACTATAGAGTCCTCAAGCAAGTTCTTCAAAGGCTACTGCAATGCCTTCAATTGCTGCACAATCCTCAGCCGTAGCCACAAAGTCCTCAACTCCAGTGCATCTTGCAACATGTTAGAGAACAACATGTTTTGCTATTGCTTCAGGGGCCTCTGCAAGTTCATCATCCCAAGCACATTCCTCAAATAGTCCTTCTTTGTTGAAGGTGAAAGCTACTATTGGACGAGGAGCTCGACCAAGTCCTCAACCAAAAAAAGTTGTGTTCCAGGTTCCATTAAATTCTTCAAATGATGAAGCTGATGATGTGGAACTTGAGGAAATCATCACAAACAAGCAAAAAAGAGTGGCTCAAACTAAGGGCACTCAAATTCCTTTGATGGTGGACCCAAAGACTATGCTCAACTTCATCAACATTTGGCACCAGGATCCAAACACTCTGATTGATGATTTGAATCTACCTCCTGGTCCAAGCCATGTCGTCACAACCTTCATTGCTGAAGAAAAGTGGAAGTATGAGAAGGCTCGACAAACGAAGAAGGTTCAGTAGAAGAAGGAGCATTTCTTGAAGAACAATGTTTTGAAGCTTTCTCTAGAACAACTTGTGACTATGCAATCTGAGATCAAAGGACTCAGTGATGAATTCAGTTGATAATATGCTGATTGGCATGGTGTCAAGGTCTGTTTCCTCAAAGTGTCTAACGGAGGCATCAATGACCACAACAAGAGGGTTGCAGCTCAATCGCAACCACAAATTCCTCAGGCTTAATCCTCTTCTCAGCCCGCTGAAGAAACTAAAAGCACAGCTGAAGAAATTCAGGCTGCTGAAGAACCTGTCAGGGCAACCTCCACTGTTGCGCCTCAAGAAATTGCCAGGCCAGCTGAAGTTTTTGCTACGCTTGAAGAAATTGAGACCACTAGGACGACTACATCAGTCGTGTCTGAAGAAACTGCTTCCCCTTCACCCTCTGCTGAAATTGCAAAATCTTCAAGGGTGAAGATTATCAACCTTCCTTCTGCATTAGAAGCGAAGAAAACAAAGGCAGCAGAGAAGAGAGTTGCTGAGAAAAGAAAACCATCAACTTTAGATTCCTCAGCTGTGAAGAAGTTGAAGACTATGCCAAGTTCTTCAACTGATCCCATTGATGCTACCCCAATCACCTTCGTGCCTGCCTATGAGATAGTTCCATTTGGTGTTGACTATGTCATCCCAAATGATACAGATGAAGAAGATCATTCTGCTGCTTCATCAGAGCAGATTGATGAAGAAATTGAGGTGGAAGCAAATGCTTCAACCCCTCTGGTAT
Source organism: Hordeum marinum (assembly GCA_022496015.1). NCBI lineage: Eukaryota > Viridiplantae > Streptophyta > Magnoliopsida > Poales > Poaceae > Hordeum > Hordeum marinum. The sequence goes on along the minus strand of CM039674.1, from coordinate 258,159,993 downwards.
AATCGCCCCAGCCTCAATTAACTGTTGAATAGGCCGGCGTTGAAGAAATTGAAGAGGATGTGGACATTGGTAATACCACTCCAGTTATAAATGATGGATATTGGGAAGCTGGACACCCAAATTCTCCAAGGACCACTCCCCTCATCCAAACTCCTCAGTCACCAGCCCAGACTGAAGAAATTCATACAAGATCTGATGATTTGGCCGCACCACTCACTTCAATTCCTGAAGATACTCTAGCTGCATCAGCTGAAGAAATTGCTGCTCTTACTGCACCTGAGGAACTTGTTGTTCAAATTCCTTAGTCTGAAAAAGTTCCTGCTATGCCAAAGGAAATTATGGGCCGCTTCAAGCCAAATCTTCAGCCGAAGCCAAAAATGTCATTCAAAGACTCAAAGTGCCCCAAATTCATCAAGGCAAATTTCTTCAACGAGCACATATTCTTCACAGGGCCGAATCCATATGATTCAGCAAGGGCCGATCGCACCAGATTCTGGACTCCTACACAGATGAACTTCTATGCATTAGTGCTGCTCGACGAAGAGAAAGTCTTTGACCATCAGCAAATTCCTTATGTGGATATCAAATCTATCCCATGCTTCACACTAGTGCTCGCAATTCTACATGATGCTAGAATTCCTCCATTCTGCGTTGACATATGTGATTGGAATGAAGAGCTCATTCTCCAATTTTATGCAACCTTGCACATCACAGGTGATGCTTCTTATATCAATTCTTGGATTCTAGACTGGATGACTAGATCCACTCACTACACAGCCCCAGCCTCTAAATTGCCTCTAGCCGTGCTAATAGCAATTCCCTTAGAAGGTGCAAGATGCTTGTTTGATGAACTTGAATTGCCCAATCACATGATGCAAGTGCTGATGAATCCTTTGGCTCCTGGAAAACCTCAACGGACCACCTTCCTTGTGAAGGATTTGCTCTATGTACCTAGGACCCTATACCGCATTCTGACCAAAACCCTCAGTCCTCTCAAGGGTCACAACTCTGAAGAAGAAGAAGTGGAGGGAATCATGAAGAATATGTTATTCAACATCATTCATGGGATTCCCATCAATTACCATGATTTCTTCATGAGCACTTTGGCCAATGCTGCTGTAGCTCCATTTGAATTGAAGCCTGACGCTCCCTGGATCATGAAGTTCATCAGATTAAGGTCTTCACTCCCATTCAAGGCTGATTTTCAAAATCACTTCAGCTTTCTGCCTCTGATAGAAGTCCTCAAAAACACATTTTCTTCAGTTGAGGGCAAAGGCAAAGTTGTCATTGATGAAGGTACTCATCCATTGGATGGCCAGTTTCGCAAAGCTGCATCTTATTCCACCAATGATGACACTGCTACCCAAGATTTTGCTGCAAAAGCCTCATCGCAAAATCCTCAAGAAGCTGCCCCTTGTGTGATGATTGATCGAGAGCTTCTCCTAAGTCTTCATCAGAAGGTTGATCGCAATCACAAGTGGGTAAAGCGTCAGTTTGCTTCAATTCTTCAGAACATGACTGTGACGCTGAACTCTGTGAGAAAAAATCACTACTATGTGCATGAAATCTTCGATCGTGCATGGGCCATTCTCGCACATCTCAAGACTCCTGGGGAGCTCAAGAAGATGGACTTTCAGCAGAACTTTGACTGGTCTCATCCTCCTCAGAAGAAATTCAGAAAATTTCAAGTTCCTCATCTAGTTACAAGCTCATATTCTTCATCGCGCGAGGCGGATGAAGATGAGGGTATTGACGACACTGTGGCAGGCCCTGTATTGACAAACGACCCCGACAATGCTGGCGCTCCTCCATCTCCTTCAAGATGAAATTCTTCAGGGGCATTAGTCCTCAGTTTGCGTCCCCTTTGGTCTTCGATGAAAAAGGGGGAGAAAATTTGAGTTAGTCTTCAAGCGGGTCTATATATATGTGTGTGTGTTGTTTTTGTTTAAGTTACAACTCTCTCTCTCTCTTGTAGCTTTTGTTGGTTGAGTTGTAAACTTAAGTCCGATGGTGGTCTGACTCTTTTAAACTGCTTTCCGCATGCTTATTTCCTCAAGTACATTAATGCATGCATGTTGAATTTTGTCACACACCATTTTCATCATGCATTTAAAATTCTTCACCTCATATGTTAAACGCGTGTACGAATTGCAAGATATAGGGGGAGTTCTCCATGTTTTTCACCTGCCATGTGCATTTTTAGTCCAAAGCAAATTCGTCAAATATGCACATGTTTAGGGGGAGTTCTTCTATATCTTGCAATCAAATTCCTCAAAATTAGTACTTACACTTCATATTTTTATCTCCGTTGAAAACTTAACCTATTTGTCATCAATCACTAAAAAGGGGGAGATTGTAAGTGCATATAGTGCCCCTTATTGATTTTAGTGTATTGAAGACTTATAGGTTAAGAGACTGATGCATTTTTAAGTGTACACATGCTCTATAAGTCAATGAGGAGTTTGATATATTCGGAGATTATCAAGCACTAAAAATGTATGTCTTCAACTAAAGTCTTTGCTGAAGACTTTGGTATTCCCTAAAGACTTCGAACATGAAGAAGTTGGTGTGACCTTGAAGATGTGAACGAGGACTATGAAGCGTGAAGACTTTTGTTTTCGTAGTTTCATTTCCTTTATTTGAGTCATAGGAAACATCGTACTGTTAAAGAGGGTTGAGGTAATACTAAGGAACATTTCCAACTGATGCTCAACTCAAAAGCCTCAACCTATCCAATCCTTCAAGTGAAGCCTTTGGCAATCTCTTATAGTTAAGTCAAGTTCTTCATTGACAGAGACGAAGTTCTTCTAGTCTTTGATGAAATTTGTTTGACTGAGGAGTTAGGATTTCGCCAGTGCGAATTGCCTACAAGTGAGGAATACGATAAGCCTAAGGACTTTCATAGTTCGAAATTCCGACCGTTGTTGTGCTTAGCGCCAACTGTCCCCAATCATCCAATCCACAAAACGGTCATATCATTGGGGGCATTTACGTATTATTATGTCAAGTTGCACCCTGGCTATAAATAGCCACCCCCCACAACCACTAGTTGGTTGGTGTCTCCCAGAGAGAACTGACACTTGTCATTTGAGAGAAACCCATCCTTCGAGGACTTTGAGGGAAAATCGCAAGTGAGGAAAATCCCAAATCCGAACCACCAAACCCAAAGTGATTGAGCATCACTGAAGAGATTGTTCCTGTGTGGAACCGATGCTTGTTACCTTTGAAGATTGTGTATCTTACAAACGGTTAGGCGTCATGGTCTAGTGCATCCTGCAGTCATTGAGTGACCTTGGTCTAGAGCATCCAGCAGTCAATTGTGGATCGCTAGGTCACCAGTTTGTGAGGGTTTTGGAAGTCTACCCTAAAGACTTACCTCGAGTGTTGGGCGAGGACTGTGTAACCTTAGCTCAATGAGAATAGGTAAGGAATGTGTGTCCTCTGGTTTAAATACCAGGACGCTCCGAACCAGGCGTACGACTATCACAGAAGTTGGAACTGGGTCATCAAACCATTATCTTCATCAAGCTACCTGGTTCTGTTTCCTCAACCCTTACATTTCCTAATATACTTGTTGATGAAATTGATCGTTACTGTTTGAAGAATTTGACTGAAGCCTTTCTCAATTACCTCACCTTAAATTCTTCAAGTTACCTTGTTCCTCACCTACTTATCCTGTATCATGCTATGTGTAATTTGTGCATGCTTTATTTCATCATGATGACTATGCTACTACTATGTTTCTCATGCACTTGAGTACATATTCCGCTGCTAATTATTCATCACATTTCAAATAACTCAAGTTGAAATTCCTCAGTGATGAATTTGTAAAAATCGCCTATTCACCCCCTCCTCTAGTCGATAAACGCACTTTCACAAGCACTTTTCGGACCCTCTAGGTGAGGAGCACTTGGAGCCAACGATTCGACAAGGCTGACTTCCAAAATCTCCCAAGTGTTTTTTGGTGTGACCAAAACCTCCAAATTCGGCTGCACCAAGGCACTAGGGTTGATCTACTTTTCTACCTCGATATCATTGATTACAGAGTTTCGGCATCACCAATTTGCTCTCTCGACTTGCAGTAACGCATCTCGGTGGAACCGATTTCTTTTAATCGGTGGAACCTATTTCTTTTTATCGGTCTCACCGAGAGCAGGTGGGTATATACATTTGTGGGTCCGCACTTTGAAAATTTCTTCAAACCAATGACACCTGCATCCCACTACCGCCTCCGCCCGCGTCTATGGACGATATCCGCTTCTCCCACGCGCCCTCGCTGTCGGAGTCCATCGCCGTCAACGGGAATCCTCCCTGCCATTACCGACATAGAGAAGATCAGCCAAGTTAGGCTAATCTTTGATCCCTCTTGTGCTCCAAGTTCAAATTCATGCGCACTAGGTCTTGTCAATCTTCTGTCCATGTTATGTAATGATTCCATCCACTAAAAATTCCTTAGATTTAGCTCAGTCAAAAAAATTCAGGGTTAGGTCTCCGCGGTATGCAATCTCATAGTCACCGAGTCAAAACATCTCAGTGTCACCGATGTGGGTTCATCCACATCACAAGAACTTGTCAGTGAAACCGAAAAGCTCCTATCGGTGTCACCAAAAAAGGGTTTTAGGGTTTCTAAGTGCAACTTCAGAGAGATCGAGTCATACTTCGGTGAAACCAAAACAGCATGACCAAGTTTGTGTTGTTGTTGTAAGTTGCCCCAATGATTTCGAAACCTAAAACTCGGTCGAATCAAATTTCATACTGTGAATACCTAAATATAACTTTTTGAGTTCAAACTTGCAAAAATTTCTGAATTTTGTGATGTTCATCCATTCCACTCATCTATGTCTACTTCAGAGGGTCAGTGTTCAACCATGTCTGGATGAGAGGCTAGCTAGAATGAGTTCAAAGAGCACAATATGGACCTTGATGCAGGCACTAATCCCGAGGCTAGCTCTGAGGACCCAGGTATCCCAGCTCTCATGGCTTGCCCAAGGCAGGCACCATGTCTAGGAAGCACAAAAGCTCGGATGAGGAGGATGAAGATTTCATACCTGATGAGACGACATCCAAGAAGCAACCAATGGGAAAGGAAAGGGTGGGTGCTATAAAGTGCACACGGATTTGAATGTTGCAGACCCGTTGACTAAACCTCTTCCAAGGGCTAAACATGATCAACACCAGAACTGTATGGGTGTTCGATTCATTGCCATGTAAATCACATAGTGATGTCAACTAGATTATTGACTCTAGTGCAAGTGGGAGACTGTTGGAAATATGCCCTAGAGGCAATAAATAAAGTGTTTATTATTATATTTCCTTGTTCATGATAATCGTTTATTATCCATGATATAATTGTATTGAATGGAAACACATTGCATGTGTGGGTAAATAGACAACACAATGTCCCTAGTATGCCTCTAGTGAACTAGCTCGTTGATCAAAGGATGGTTAAGGTTTCCTAGCCATGGACATGAGATGTCATTTGATAACGGGATCACATCATTGGGAGAATGATGTGATGGACAAGACCCAAACTACAAACGTAGCATATGATCGTGTCAGTTTATTGCTACTGTTTTCTGCATGTCAATGTATATGTTCCTGTGACCATGAGATCATGCAACTCACGGATATCGGAGGAGTGCCTTGTGTGTATCAAACGTCACAACGTAACTGGGTGACTATAAAGGTGCTCTACAGGTATCTCCGATGGTGTGTGTTGAGTTGGCATGGATCGAGACTGGGATTTGTTACTCCGTGTAACGGAGAGGTATCTCGGGGCCCACTCGGTAATGCAACATCACAATAAGCCTTGCAAGCAATGTGACTAATTGTTAGTTGCGGGATCTTGTATTACGGAACGAGTAAAGAGACTTGCCGGTAACGAGGTTGAACTAGGTATGGAGATACCGACGATCGAATCTCGGGCAAGTAACATACCGAAGAACAAAGGGAACGTTATACGGGATTAACTGAATCCTTGACATAGAGGTTCGACCGATAAAGATCTTCATAGAATATGTAGGAACCAATGTGGACGTCCAGGTCCCACTATTGGTTATTGACCGTAGAGGTGTCTCGGTCATGTCTACATAGTTCTCGAACCCGCAGGGTCTGCACACTTAAGGTTCGGTGACGTTTCGGTAGTGTAGAGTTATGTATGGTGGTGACCGAAGGTTGTTTGGAGTCCCGGATGAGATCTCGGACGTCACGAGGAGCTCCGGAATGGTCCGGAGGTAAAGATTCATATATAGGAAGTCCCAGTTTGGTTTCCGGAAAAGTTTCGGGCTCATCGGTAGTGTACCGGGAGTGCCGGTAGTGTACCAGGAGACCTCCGGGAGGGGTACTTCGACCCCAAGAGGTCCATGGGCTGTGGGAGAGTATTAACCAGCCCTTAGTGCGCTGGGATGAACCTGAATAATTGTTATTTAGTGCCTGCGTTAAGCATGAACATTATATCTGGATCTTGTTTATTGCGAGACGGTTACTCATTTAAATCAGAGAATAAAGGTTGTTCTATTTATATGAGTAATATCTTTTATGGTCATGCACCCAATGTTGGGGGTTTATTCATATTGAATCTTGATAGTGATGAGACACATGTTCATAACATTGATGCCAAAAGATGTAGAGTTGATAATGATAGTACCACTTTCTTGTGGCACTGCCGTTTAGGTCATATTGGTGTAAAACGCATGAGGAAGCTCCATCCTGATGGACTTTTGGAGTCACTTGATTTTGAATCACTTGACACATGTGAACCATGCCTCATGGGCAAGATGACTAAAACGCCGTTCTCTGGAACAATGGAACGGGCAAGTGACTTGTTGGAAATCATACATACAGATGTGTGCGGTCCAATGAATGTCGAAGCACGTGGTGGTTATCGTTACTTTCTCACCTTCACTGATGACTTGAGTAGATATGGATATATTTACTTGATGAAACACAAGTCTGAAACGTTTGAAAAGTTCAAGCAATTTCAGAGTGAAGTTGAGAATCATCGTAACAAGAAGATTAAATTTCTGCGATCTGATCGAGGAGGTGAATATCTGAGTTATGAGTTTGGCAGTCACTTAAGACAATGTGGAATTGTTTCACAGTTGACACCGCCCGGAACACCACAGCGTAATGGTGTGTCTGAACGTCGTAATCGGACCTTATTAGATATGGTGCGTTCTATGATGTCTCTTGCCGATTTGCCACTATCGTTTTGGGGTTATGCATTAGAGACAGCTGCATTCACTTTAAATAGGGCACCATCGAAATCCGTTGAGATGACTCCATATGAACTGTGGTTTGGCAAAAAGCCGAAGCTGTCGTTTCTTAAAGTTTGGGGATGTGATGCTTATGTCAAAAAGCTTCAGCCTGAAAAGCTGGAACCCAAAGCGGAGAAATGCGTCGTCATAGGATACCCGAAAGAGACAGTCGGGTATACCTTCTATCTCAGATCCGAGGGCAAAGTGTTTGTCGCTAAGAACGGAACATTTCTTGAGAAAGAGTTTCTCTCGAAAGAATTGAGTGGGAGGAAAATAGAGCTTGATGAGGTTGTTAAGCCTTTGCTTCTACCAGAAAGTAGCGCAGCGCAGAAAGATGTTTCTGTGGAGCCTACGACGGTTGAAGAAGAAGTTAATGATGATGATCATGAAGCTTTGGATCAAGTTACTAATGAACCTCGTAGGTCGACAAGAACGCGTGCTACTCCTGAGTGGTACGGCAATCCTGTCTTAGAGGTCATGTTGTTGGACAACAATGAACCTACGAGCTATGAAGGAGCGGTGATGGGCCCGGATTCCGAGAAATGGTTAGAGGCCATGAAATCCGAGATGGGATCCATGTATGAAAACAAAGTATGGACTTTGGAAGTACTACCTGAAGGGCGAAAGGCCATTCAGAACAAATGGATTTTTAAGAAGAAGACGGACGCAGACGGTAATGTCACCATCTATAAAGCTCGACTTGTGGCAAAGGGTTTTTCACAAGTTCAAGGAGTTGACTACGATGAGACTTTCTCACCCGTAGCGATGCTTAAGTCTGTCAGAATCATGTTGGCAATAGCTGCTTATTTCGACTATGAAATTTGGCAGATGGATGTCAAAACGGCGTTCCTCAACGGTTTCCTTGAGGAAGAGTTGTATATGATGCAACCCGAAGGTTTTGTCAATCCAGAGAATGCTGACAAAGTTTGCAAACTCCAGCGATCCATTTATGGACTGGTGCAAGCATCTCGGAGTTGGAATAAGCGTTTTGATGAGGTGATCAAAGCGTTTGGGTTTATACAAGTTTATGGAGAAGCTTGTATTTACAAGAAAGTGAGTGGGAGCTCTGTAGCGTTTCTAGTGTTATATGTGGATGACATATTGCTGATTGGAAATGATATAGAAATGCTGGAAAGCGTGAAGGAATATTTGAATAAGAGTTTTTCAATGAAGGACCTAGGAGAAGCTGCTTTCATATTAGGCATTAAGATCTATAGAGATAGGTCGAGACGCTTACTAGCACTTTCACAGAGCACATACCTTGATAAAGTTTTGAAGAAGTTCAAAATGGAGCAGTCCAAGAAGGGGTTCTTGCCTGTGTTACAAGGTGTGAAGTTGAGTAAGACTCAATGCCCAGTGACCGCAGAAGATAAAGAAAAGATGAGCGTCATCCCCTATGCTTCAGCCATAGGCTCTATCATGTATGCAATGCTGTGCACAAGACCCAATGTTAGCCTTGCCATAAGTATGGCCGGAAGGTCTCAAAGTGATCCTGGAATGGAGCACTGGCAAGCGGTCAAGAATATACTTAAGTACCTTAACAGGACTAAGGACATGTTTCTCGTTTATGGAGGTGATGAAGACCTCGTCGTAAAGGGTTACGTCGATGCAAGCTTTGACACTGATCTAGACGATTCTAAATCGCAAACCGGATACGTATTTATTCTTAACGGGGGAGCGGTAAGCTGGTGCAGTTCCAAGCAAAGCGTGGTAGCTGATTCTACGTGCGAAGCAGAGTACATCGCAGCCTCGGAGGCAGCAAAGGAAGGTGTCTGGATGAAGCAGTTCATGACAGATCTTGGAGTAGTGCCAAGTGCACTGAATCCAATAAACCTGTTCTGTGACAACACTGGTGCCATTGCTCTAGCCAAGGAACCAAGGTTTCACAAGAGGACCAGACACATAAAGCGACGCTTCAACTCCATCTGGTTCTACATCGAGGAGAAGGACATAAATATTTGCAAAGTGCACACGGATCTGAATGTTGCAGACCCGTTGACTAAACCTCTTCCAAGGGCTAAACATGATCAACACCAGAACTGTATGGGTGTTCGATTCATTACCATGTAAATCACATAGTGATGTGAACTAGATTATTGACTCTAGTGCAAGTGGGAGACTGTTGGAAATATGCCCTAGAGGCAATAAATAAAGTGTTTATTATTATATTTCCTTGTTCACGATAATCGTTTATTATCCATGCTATAATTGTATTGAATGGAAACACATTGCATGTGTGGGTAAATAGACAACACAATGTCCCTAGTATGCCTCTAGTGAACTAGCTCATTGATCAAAGGATGGTTAAGGTTTCCTAGCCATGGACATGAGATGTCATTTGATAACGGGATCACATCATTAGGAGAATGACGTGATGGACAAGACCCAAACTACAAACGTAGCATATGATCGTGTCAGTTTATTGCTACTGTTTTCTGCATGTCAATGTATATGTTCCTATGACCATGAGATCATGCAACTCACGGATATTGGAGGAGTGCCTTCTGTGTATCAAACGTCACAACGTAACTGGGTGACTATAAAGGTGCTCTACAGGTATCTCCGATGGGGTCTGTTGAGTTGGCATGGATCGAGACTGGGATTTGTTACTCCGTGTAACGGAGAGGTATCTCGGGGCCCACTCGGTAATGCAACATCACAATAAGCCTTGCAAGCAATGTGACTAATTGTTAGTTGCGGGATCTTGTATTACGGAACGAGTAAAGAGACTTTCCGGTAACGAGGTTGAACTAGGTATGGAGATACCGACGATCGAATCTCGGGCAAGTAACATACCGAAGAACAAAGGGAACTTTATACGGGATTAACTGAATCCTTGACATAGAGGTTCGACTGATAAAGATCTTCGTAGAATATGTAGGAACCAATGTGGACGTCCAGGTCCCGCCATTGGTTATTGACCGTAGAGGTGTCTCGGTCATGTCTACATAGTTCTCGAACCCGCAGGGTCTGCACACTTAAGGTTTGGTGACGTTTCGGTAGTGTAGAGTTATGTATGGTGGTGACCGAAGTTTGTTCGGAGTCCCGGATGAGAACTTGGACGTCACAAGGAGCTCCGGAATGGTCCGGAGGTAAAGATTCATATATAGGAAGTCCCAGTTTGGTTTCCGGAAAAGTTTCGGGCTCATCGGTAGTGTACCGGGAGTGCCGGTAGTGTACCAGGAGACCTCCGGGAGGGGTACTTCGACCCCAAGAGGTCCATGGGCTGTGGGAGAGTATTAACCAGCCCTTAGTGGGCTGGGAAAACATCCACAAAGGCCCATGGTGCAGGAGAGAAAGTCCTAAAGCAAAAAGTGGAAAATCAGCCAATAGGAGGCAATCCTACTCCAACTAGGATTGGAGGTGAAGTAGGATTGCTTCCCACCTCCTATTTCGGCCGACCCAAAGGCCTTGGCTGCCTCTCCTCTCCTCTCCTCCTATATATACTAGTGGATTGGGTGGTTTTTGGACAGAATTTCCGGCCACGTGCTACCCGTTCCACCGATGCATAGTTTCTCCTCTAGATCGTAGTTCCGCAGTGCTTAGGCGAAGCCCTGCCGGAATTGCTCCACCACCATCACCGGAGCACCGTCACGCTGCCGGTGAACTCTCTCTCCTCTCCACCTTCTCTTTCTGGATCAAGACAGTGGAGATCGTCATCAAGCTGCACGTGTGCTGAACGCGGAGGTGCCGTCCGTTCGGTACTAGATCGGAAGGATCGTGATCAAGGCCACGGGACGTTCGTGATCGGATCGCGGGACGGATCGTGACGAGATCACGGGACGGTTCGTGATTAGATCGCAGGACGCTCGGCGATTTGGATTGCGAAGAAGTTCGACTACACCAACCGCGTTTCTTAACGCTTCCCGCTTAGCGATCTACAAGGGTATGTAGATCCACTCTCCCTCTCGTAGATGCTCATCACCATGGATAGGTTTGCGTGTGCGTAGGAAAATTTTTGTTTCCCATGCGACGTTCCCCAACAGTAATACCCTACGTCTTGCTTGCTTGTATTGATGATATGTAGGTTACAGAGTCGATCTACCTCGAGATCAAATAGCTAAACCCTAGTTGAGTTGTCCCCTCTCTACAACCTAAAACCCTTTGGCTTATGTAGACGCTGAGGGTACCTAGGGTTTACACATGGTCGATTACATGTCGAGGGGATAAACATGCCTATTCACTACTCTGAACATGGAGGACAAGCAACGATTCCCGAAGCTTCCTTCCTGGAGACATGGCCTTCAATCTATCCAATGCTTGGGAAGCGGCCCATACATTCCGGCCCATAAGAAATAGGCCAGCATCCCGAGGACACCTTAAACCAGGACTCCCTCAGTAGCTCCTGAACTTGCCTCCAACGCCAAGGGTCTTAGCTCCAGCTGCTTCGTATAATCAGAGTCTTCGGCTTGCGAGTTGAGTTCTTCCCTCCGAGTTTAGTTCCGCCTCCGGTGACATGTAGTTTTCCGATTAGAGGATCGTGCGAAAATCGTGAACAACCTAGCCCCGAAGGCCAAGCGTCAACGAGAAAAAAGAGTTCCCTGACAACCTTTTTGACGAAAGGTCACGGCCCACCATGACCGTTGGACCAGTTGGAAAAACTCAAACCACGGTTCGAGGCTTTTTTCATCAGCATGATCCATCAATGCACAGATCGTGCTTCGTTTCACATGGGATATGTTTAATCATGCGCGCATAATAGCACGTACATCTTGGGAAGTGGAGCGACACGTGGCGCAACAAAGGGAGGCCGAACAGTGATAAGACTCATAAAAGGGAAAGAAAACTCCCAAGGCCTAAACACGCTTCCCATTCGCACCTTCTGCTTCCCCAATATCCTGAGCTTTCAGAGCACAGATCTAGGTATTCCACAACTCCCCCCTCTGAGCTCATCCATGGCTGGTTCTGGCTCTAAAGGCAAGTGGGAGGCTTCCATGGTCACTGACCGGGACATCCGGGACCTCAAGGATGCCGGCTACCTCCTCGCCAACATTGGCCACCGAGCGCCGAAGAAGGGCCAGGTGATCCCCACCCCCAAGCCAGGCGAGAGGGTGGTCTTCATACCCCACTTCATTTGGGGATTGAGCTTCCCACTCCATCCCTTCGTTAGGGGGATAATGTTCTTCTACGGCCTCGACTTCCACGACCTCCCGCTGAACTCCTTCATGCACATACCGGCCATCATCATCGTTTGTGAGGCCTTCTTGCGAGTCGAGCCGCACTTTGGACTTTGGCTCAAGGTATTTAATATCAACACGAAGTGTGTCGCAGGCGAACACGTAGACTGCAACGGGGCTATCATCGGCAAACTCCCCCATGTCGGATGGCCATCCGGCACCTTCATCGACACCATCAAAATATGGCAGAAAGAGTGGTTCTACATCACCAAGCCAAGGGAGGAAGTCCAAGCGGCTCCGGCCGAATTCAGATCCGGTCCCCCAATCAGATTGACCTCATGGCTCCGAAAGGGCCTCGACTGGGGGTCAGACAAGGAGGTGGACAATCTGTAGAAACGCATCGCCTCCATGATCAGAAACGACATCGCGCTAGCCAATGTGTTCCATATTATGCTCTGGTGGCGTTGATACGTCTACATCGTATCTATAATTTTTGATTGTTCCATGCCAATATTCTACAACTTTCATATACTTTTGGCAACTTTCTATACTATTTCTGGGACTAACATATTGATCCAGTGCCCGGTGTTAGTTCCTGTTTGTTGCATGTTTTTTGTTTCGTAGAATATCCATACCAAACAAAGTCCAAACACGATAAAAACTTATGAACATTTTTCTGGAATATATGTGAACTTTTGGAAAAAGAATAAACGTGAGACGATGCCCGAGGTGATGACAAGCCAAGTGGGTGCGGCCTACCCACCTGGACACGCCCTGGGCCCTTGTGGTCACCCCTTAAGGCGATTAGAGCTCTCCTTTTGCCACAAGGAATATATTTTTATAGTTAAAAGCCCCTCAAAATTTCAGCCCGATCGGAGTTACGGATCTCCACATATTTAAGAAACGGTGAAATGCCAAATCTGGGAGCGCGGAAACAGAAGGAAACAAAAAGAGAGATCCAATCTCGGAGGGACTCTTGCCCCAACACCACCATGGAGGCCATGGACGAGAGGGAAAAACCTTCTCCCATCTAGGGGTAAGGTCAAGCAAGAAGGATGGCTCTCTCTCCCCCTCTCTCCCGGTGGCACTAGAACGCCGCCGGGGCCATCATCATGTCGGCGATCTACTCCAACAACTCTATCATCTTCACCAACACCTCCATCATCTTCCCCCATCTATCTACAGCGATCCACTCTCCTGCAACCCGTTGTACCCTCTATTTGAACATGGTTCTTTATGCTTCATATTATTATCCAATGATGTGTTGCCATCCTACGATGTCTGAGTAGATTTTTGTTGTCCTATGGGTTGATTGATGATCATGATTGGTTTGAGTTGCATGTTTTATTATTGGTGTTGTCCTATGGTGCTCTTCATGTTGCACAGGTGTGAGTGATCCTCGCTGTAGGGAGTAGCAATGTGTTCATGATTTGCCTATGGTGTGTTGCGTGGGTAACAGATGCAACCCGAGTAGGTGGGTTGTTGCATATGGGAGTAAAGAGGACTTGATACCTTATAATGCAATGGTAGGGTTTTACCTTAATGATCTTTAGTAGTTGTGTATTCTTGCTAGAGTTCCAATCATAAGTGCATATGATCCAAGTAGAGAAAGTATGTTAGCTTATGCCTCTCCCTCATATAAAATTGCAACAATGATGACCGGTCTAGTTATCGATTTCCTAGGGACAATTCCGCAACTCCTACCACCACTTTTCCACACTCGTTAAACTAACTTAGTTGTTTCTTTGTCTAAGCAGCCCCTAGATTTTATTTATGTGTTCTTTATTATCTTGCAAACCTATCCTATCACGCCTACCAAGTACTTCTAGTTTCATACTTGTTCTAGGTAAAGCGAACGTTAAGCGTGCGTAGCGTTGTATCGATGGTCGATAAAACTTGAGGGGATATTTGTTCTACCTTTAGCTCCTCGTTGGGTTCAACACTCTTACTTATCAAGAAAGGCTACAATTGATCCCCTATACTTATGGGTTATGAAGACCTTTTTCTGGCTTCGTTATCGGGGAGCAATAGCGCGGGGTGAATATTCTCGTGTGTGTGCTTGTTTGCTTTATCACTAACTATATTTTATTTGCTGTTCTATGTTGTTATCTATCTTTAGTTATGGATAAGGAACACAAAATACCTAAAAAATTAGGTGTACTTTCTACTCATGGAGATGGGGAACCTCCTAAAACCCTCGATGCTCGTTATGTGAAAGATAGTATGCACTAATTTAATAATCCTGAGAAAACCCCATTCAATTATATAATGGGATAAACGTTGGATCAACGTGAATAATTTAGGGATTATCGCTTGACTCAAAAAGGGAAACTGTTATGGGATCAAATTCATATGTTGAAATGGTATGCTTGGAATCTATGATTGAGATATGATATTGCTTGTGGCTATAGGATGAAGGCTAAACACCTTCCCTTTTCATGTAAATTTAATGATAATGAAACCTTGGCTTCTTATGCTAATGGTATATATGATTACTATGATGTGGAACAAATAGAAGAATTTGTTGCTTTTAAGGGTGCTTATGAAATTAAAGCTTTGTTTGAAAAGTATGAAGATTATGATGATGTTGTTTATCGATCCCAAAAATTGGCTATGCTTCGTTATTGTTATGCCAATTATGAATATAATGCCCATATTGATCAATTTATTAAGAAAATCTCCGCTATCCAAAAAGAGACTAAGATTTTGCAGGAATCTATGGAAGAAGAAATTGATGACATTGTGAGCTCATTGGATGAAAAAGGTGAGGAGGAGAGCAAAGAACAAAAGGAGGAAGAGCGGACTAGCTACCCGTGCCCACCTTCTAATGAGAGTAACTCTTCAACTCATACATTGTTAATTTCCCTTCGTTCTTACCAAAGTATGAAATCTATGATAATTGTTATGATCCCTTGTGTTGGTGTCAAATCCGGCATATCTCGTAGTAGGGGTCCTAAGCTAGGTGTCTTGGAGCAATGGTAACATAGACACGGGATTTTAGCCAGGTTCGGGCTCTCTCGAGGAGATGCTACCCTACGTCCTGCTTTTGATTGTATTGACATGAGGATAGTACATAGTACAAGTATCTACCATGAGATTGCAATAATGAATCTAAGATGATCTATCGACAAGCCAGGCCTCGATTTATATATGTACCATAGGCCTAGGGTTTAGAGGAGTCCTTGTCTTGGGAGCCAAGTCTTGTGGAATCCTCCTTGTGTTCGGCATGGGCTGCCCGAAGTGGCCCATTAGTGAGTCGCCCTGGGGTCCTCGGCCCGACCCACTAGTCGGGAGACGATGTGGTGAGTACCCCCTAGTCCAGGACACCGTCAGTAGCCCCCTGAACCAGTCTTCAAGTTGGGGACGCTCCTCGGTTCTTCCGAACTGTTCTTTGTGTTCGGTCATCAGTCTTGAAAACTGGTTCAACAAATCTTCCCATCTCCGATCTCGAGAATCGCAGACGTATATCCGAAGAGTTCATACGTCGGGCACCCGAGGAGCCCCTTTAAATTACCAGCTTTTATCAATGCCTTGTAATTTTTACGCCACACCTTGGGTAATTTTTTCTCGTGGGGCGATATCCTCTTGCATTTGAGATCCAACGCCGAACTGCATTCGAGGTGTATTTTTAGCCAAGCACCAATGCTGGTCGGCATTCGAGGTGTAATAGACTACCTCGGTCATGAAAAGTTTGGAGGAGTTCAACCGAACATAATGCCGGAAAAGCCCTCTAGGGAGAAAACCACTCGCGTCTAAGATTGATGCCGAACTGCATCCGAGGTGTCTTTTTGTAGCCAAAGTCTAATTATGATCGGCATCTGAGTGCCAATGATGGACTGCGTCCGAGCTCCAACACCGGATTGTATTCGAGCTCCAACGTTGGTCAGCATCCGAGGTGTCATAAATTACCTCGGTCTCTGAAAATTTGAAGGACTTTATCCGAGCTTAAATGCCGGAATAGTCTTTTATGGATCCAGCTATTCACATCCGAGCTTTCATGCCGTACTGCTTTTGAGGCGTCTCCGATCTTAAGCTTTATGTCGGACTCCTTCTGAGCTCCAACGCCAGACTACATCCAAGCTCCAATGATGATTGGCGTCCGAGGTATCATAAACTACCTTGGACCTTAAAAAATTGAAGGAATTCAGCCGAGCTTAATGCCGGAAATGCCCTCTATGGGGCCATCCACTGGCACCCAAGCTTTATGCCAGACTGCTTCCGAGGTGGTGCACCACCCCGACCGTGGGCTGAGTTTTCGTGGATATTTTTGATTGGTGTAATTTATTCTCTGCCAAGATATATACCAGTAGCCCTCAAGGTGCATGTCAGTCTAAAACCCGAGTTGCACCTGAAGTATGACATAGAACCGCTGATCCCAGCAACCCCCGAGACTCAGGTCGATTCCTAAAATTGGCCTGAGGATCAACTCCTAGCTCGACAGCATACTTCGGAACACAAAGGCGGTGTGCATAGACCTCGAGACTCAGGTTGGGTGCGGCCGACCAACCTGAGGACAATAATCTCTTCGGAAATTGTATTGCACTTAAATTTTCTGCATTAAATTGTCAATGCAGTAGCCCCCGAGACTTGGGTTGGGCGACATGACCGACCCTAGGACCGTACCTCCTCGGGAACTAGTTCAACTATCATGTATGTTTTGACAATACAGATGTGAAGTTCAGCAGGAAAGATGCCGAACTGTAGTTTAGAAAAGAGTTTCACGCCGAATACGTCAACCAAGAGAATGTCCCGCTTCTTGAAAGGAAAACATAAATTAGGTGAAAGATGTTATAAGCTCAAAAGACCAAAAAACGTGCGTGAAAAACTTTACGTATAGATTGAATCAAGTTTTTTGGTGCCAATATGAATTTGGTCTTAAAATTGTACTTTCGTCGTGCTTTGACATGACACATCCGATCTCTAGACTTCAAGTGGGCCAGCCTTCGGCTTCAACCTCCCTATCCCGAAGGCGGAGTGTTTCTCAGGCCAGTTTAGCAAACTAAATGTGAGTGGCTTTAGAGAGAAACCAGGCTACCCGGCTATTGATCATGCACTTGAGTCGAGAAAGGAGTGGTAGAAAAAATACTTTGCAAGGACTAAGAAGAAAACATCTATTATACTCATATTAATTTAAGAGCCCCCAAGTGACTTGGGAAAAAGAATTTTATGTATAATGATTGTACGTACCAAAGTACATATATAATATCTGTGTTCGCCCGAACTTTGAACGTGTCTTAACTAACCGCCGGCTTCTCCCTCTTAGGCCAAGGGCCGAAAAGTGTTATCTACTCCACCTACTGAGAATATCGGTGGTGTTTCGGATAACCAGGCAATCAAGCCATGAGGCTGTAACAGACAGAGCGCACCGAGGGAACTTATGCGATATTACTTATGCAACGTAAGAAGCATGTTCAAAGAAAATAGTGCACCCAACGGTACCTTTCTTTGGTCGCTCATTATTACTATCAGACTTGTGCAATAGATTTGTGTACGCGTGAGTTCCGTCGTGTGCCCACCATAGTTGAAAACAATAAGAGCGCTAGCTTTCGGCTTCACCCGTCTGAGGTACAATTTCGGATGACCCCGTTGTAACAATCGCAGAGGTGCTCCCTTTACTCCCTAGCCGAACAATCGGGAACGTAGATGTAAGCACAAGAGCCAGGCAACCCAACTTTGCGGAACACTTAAGTCAACATGATGCATATTTTGGCATAATACATGAGCAAGGAAAGAAGTTGTACAATAATAATCACATGCAAAGAGAAAATGTTTCATAAAGGAAACCCCCAAATAAACGGTGTATCTGAATTTGTTTGTAACAAACAAGGTTTTGACAAAGAAATTTTTTCACAAACAACTTTTTATCAGAAAAGTATAATGCTTTGTTGAACTGAACAAAATTAGAAAGCTGAAAATATTTTAACATGAAAGCGACTTAGATGGTTAATGTGCTAGGTGTCAATGACACGATCCGGGCTTGTGGCGGGATGAGGACGCCCATCAAACTTTTGACAGATCCGATATGGTGCATAGTCTTTGGCATGACCGAGGTCCTAGCCCCCAAGCCCGATATGACCGAGCGAGGACCTCGGCATTCCGAAGTAGTGACATGGATCGGCCTATGTGGTGAGGCGAAGCCCCCGGTCCAGCTGAGATGGCGAAGTAGGATGGCAAGGTGACGCTGAACGGACCATGCGACGCAGCCAAAGTCGATTTCCTACGCACATAAAATAGTGCAAGGAGGAAATAATAATAAAAATTAAAGGTAATAATATATATTTTTTTAAATTCTTCTACTTAGTTAATTTAAGTGAAGCAAATAAGTAAATGGCTGGGGCCCCGAGGTGCCTAAACGAAGAGTTCGGCTTGACGAAGCGGCGATGCTGCACAGTCGATGTGGCGAGATGAAGTCCTCGGTCCACTTAGCATGGCGGAGCTATGATCGGCGGACGCCGAAGTCTCGTGTAGGTCAGCTGGTGACATTGAAGTCTCATGCCAGCCGAGGTGTTAAAGCAGGTCGGCTGATCACGCCAAAGTCCCCGAAGCAGGTTGATGAAGGGATGCCAAATCCCTTGTCTAGCCGAGGTGACAGAGCGGGTCGGCTGGTGACGCCGAAGTCTCACAAAAGCCGAAGTGTCGAAGCTGATCGGCTGGTAATGCCAAAGTCTCACGCCAGCTGAGGTGTCAAAGCAGGTCGGCGTGCTGGACGTCAGCTTGAAAAAGTAACGGCACGGCGATGCCGGCGCTAATCAGAATTTGTGGCGAGGTCAATGCTGGCTTGATGAAGCAACGGAGTGCCCGACCCGTACAACCAATGGGTGACGAGGTTCGCTTGATGATTATTCGGCCCTTGGGATGCCAAAATCTTGGTCGGATGACCGAGATGATGAGAAAATTTCCTTCAAAAAGGACGCCCGACAACCCGTTCATGAAAAAGATAAACACGGGTCGGATTCGTTTTTGCGCAAAAAATAGATCCAAAATTTGTTGTACTCATCGGGCGTTTCTCGGAGTTTGAACGATCGGATCGAGCTGAAATTTTGAGGGGTGCCCGATATAGGAATTCGGCAGTCGATGAAGGGTGAGATTTTCCAATGGAAGTCTGAGCTAGATACTGGACACCTCGCCCTAAACTCATCCTGATTCTCGTCTAGATTCGACAGGGCTCCAGTATATTGCAGATCGCCGGAGATTCCTCCATCAAAACGCGACGAAATTTTGCAAGATTGTTGTAAACTCAATTCCGCACAATTCTACTGAAGCAATCGTCAAAACGACACTCGAGGAGGTACGAATGATGAACACGAATTTGTTGTCTAGAAAAACTGCATGATCGTGCGAGGGCAATGTTGACGTTGAGCCCCTGAGTACCATGGAGGATTCTTGCAAGATCTTGGTTGAGATTGGAGTTGATGTTGATGAAAACTCCCGTCCGATCTATATAACCCAACGTGGAGCGCAGTCTTCGGCATAGCCGAGGTGACCAGTCAAGCTGGCGACGAAGATGCCGACGTTGACGATGTAGCTCGGTTCCGACGCGTAGATCGCGATGGAGCCGGTCTGAATTCCCATCGCCCCGTGGCGACTACCCAGCAGGCTATCAATGAAAGTACCAATGTCGGTGTCAAATCCGTCATATCTCGTAGTAGGGGTCCTAAGCTAGGTGTCTTGAAGCGATGGTAACATAGACACATGATTTTACCCAGGTTCGGGCTCTCTCGAGGAGATAATACCCTACGTCCTGCTTTTGATTGTATTGATATGAGGATAGTACAGAGTACAAGTATCTACCACGAGATTGCAGTAATGAATCTAAGATGATCTATTGACTAGCCTAGCCTCGGTTTATATATGCACCATAGGCCTAGGGTTTAGAGGAGTCCTTTCTTGGGCTCCAAGTCTTGTGGAATCCTCCTTGTATTCGGCATGGGCTGCCTGAAGTGGCCCATTAGTGAGTCGCCCTGGGGGTCCTTGGCCCAACCCACTGGTCGGGAGACGATGTGGTGAGTACCCCCCTAGTCCAAGACACCGTCACCTTGGATACGTTTGAAATATCCCTTTTTGATGAACTTGATGCTTGTTATGCTTGTGGCCACAATGCCAATATGAATGATGCTTATGGAGATGAACTTGCTATAGTTCCTTATGTTAAACGTGAAATTGTTGCTATTGCGTAGAGTTGATGGGTTGAGTTTTCCTATTGCACATGATAATTTGATATATATATATATAATATGCATGTGCTTGCTACTCCTACTTGCAATTATTATGAGAGAGGAACTACATATCCGCCTCTCTATGTTTCCAATACGATAAAATTGCAAGAAATTGTTTATACTATGCATTGGCCTTTACTTTATGTGCATGAATTGTTATTTTATGACAGGCCGATGCATAGGAAGAGAGTTAGACTTTGTTGTTTCATTATTTATATCACTTTGTGCTCACACTAAATTAAAAATCATTGTTAATTAAAATTGGCTTTGATATACCTTGGGATCCGGGTGGATCCATTACTTGAGCACTTTATGCCTAGCTTAATGGCTTTAAAGAAAGGCTGCCAGGGAGACGACCCGGAAGTTTTAGAGAGCAATTTTATTCTGTTGTATGCTTTTATATATTTTAAAAAATAAAAAATTAAGTGGGAAGCTTAAAACTTTTTCAAAAAGAGAAGTGAAAGTGAGAAAGACGAGCATCGTTGAAGTGGGGGCCAGCCTTGAACTTTGTTCATGCCCATGGAAACTTTGTGAATCTTAATTACAGAAACTTTTCAAAAAAATAATTATCCCCTTGTACAAATCCATTTTATTATAAAAAATAATGTGCCAAGAATTACCTTTAGGATGTTTAAATTGCTTGTTTGATTTGTGTTGTGTAAAAACAGAAACTTTTGCTACATTGTTTGAATTTCTATATTTTACTGGAGCGTGCAAAATTCTGAAATTTTTACACAATACTTTTATACAAATTATTCACCACTTCCTAATTTTTCAGAATTTTAAGAAATACAGAAGTATGGTGAAGGCTCAGATTACTACAGACTATCCTGTTTTTGATAGATTATGTTTTTGATGCATTGTTTTGCTTGTTTTGATGAAACTATCGATTGTATTGGTGGCATAAGCCATGGAAAAGTTATATTACAGTAGCTATAATGAAAAAACAAAATATGAATTGGTTGGAAACAGTACTTCAAGTGGTAATTTGCTTTATTATACTAACTTATCTCACGGGTTTTGTTAAGTTTTGCGTGATTGAACTTTTCAAGTTTTGGGTGAGATCACGATGGATGAAGGAATAAGGAGTGGAAAGAGACTAAGATTGGTGATGCCCGAGTCACCCCAAGGTAATATTCAAGGACTGCCAAGAAACTAAGCTTGGGGATGCCCCGGAAGGCATCCCCTCTTTCTTGTAACGACCATCGGTAATTTTAGTTGGAGCTATATTTTTATTCGTCACATGATATGCATAAATCTTGGAGATTCATGTGATTTTTTATTTTTTATTTTGATAACGCTCCATGCTGGTATGATAAAGTCCTTGGTTGATTTATAGAAGGCTCTTTGCACCTCACTTATATCTTTTGAATATGGCTTTATAGAATGCTTCATGTGCTTCACTTATATCATTTGAAGTTTGGATTGCCTGTTTCTCACACATAGAAACTGCCATTTGTAGAATGTTGTTTTGCTTCACTTATATTTGTTAGAGCATGGGCATATCTTTTGTAGAAAGAATTAAACTCTCATGCTTCACTTATATCTATTTAGAGTTAACAGGAGTTGGTCATTCACATGGTTAGTCATAAAATCCTAGATAAAACTTGTAGATCACTGAATATGATGTGTTTGATTTCTTGCAATAGTTTTGCGATATAAAGATGGTGATATTAGAGTATGGTAGTGAGTAATTTTGGATTGTTAGAAATACTTGTGTAAAGGTTTGTGATTCTCGTAGCATGCACGTATGGTGAACCGTTACGTAAGGAAGTCGGGGCATGATTTGTTTATTGATTGTCAACCTTTGTGTGAGGGTCGGGAGCGCACGATGGTTAACTCCTACCAACCTCTCCCCTAGGAGCATGCATCTAATACTTTGCTTTGATGACTAATAGACTTTTGCAATAAGTATGTGAGTTCGTTATGACTAATGTGAGTCCATGGTTATACGCACTCTCACCCTTCCACCTTTGCTAGCCTTTCTAGTACTACGCAGCTTTCGCCGGTGCATTAAACCCACCATATATCCTCCCTCAAAACAGCCACCATACCTACCTATTATGGCATTTCCATAGCCATTCCGAGATATATTGCCATGCAACTTCCACCATTCCATTTATTATGACATGCACCATCATTTTACATATTGCTTTTCATGATCATAATATAGCTAGCGTGATGTTTTCATGGCTTGTCCGTTTTTTATGTCATTTTCTATGCTAGATCATTGCACATCCTGGTACACCACCGGAGGCATTCATATAGAGTCATATTTTGTATCGAGTTGTAATTATTGAGTTGTAAGTAAATAAAAGTGTGATGATCATCATTATTAGAGCATTGTCCCATGTGAGGAAAGGATGATGGAAGCTATCATTCCCTCACAAGTTGGGATGAGACTCCGAACTTTATGAAAAATAAAAGAGGCCAGCAAAGCCCAAATAAAAAAGAGGCCTTAGATGCCCAGCAAAAATATTAAAAAAGAGAGAGAAAAGAGAGAAGGGACAATGCTACTATGCTTTTCCACACTTGTGCTTCAAAGTAGCACCATGACCTTCATGATAGAGAGTCTCCTATTTTGTCACTTTCATATACTAGTAGGAATTTTTCATTATATAACTTGGCTTGTATATTTCAATGATGGGCTTCCTCAAATTGCCCTAGGTCTTCATGAGCAAGCAAGTTGGATGCACACCCACTTAGTTTCTTTTTGAGCTTTCATACACTTATAGCTCTAGTGCATCCATTGCATGAAAATCCCTACTCACTCACATTAATATCTATTAATGGCCATCTTCATAGCCCGTTGACACGCCTAGTTGATGTGAGACTATCTTCTCCTTTTTCTTCACAACCTCCACCACATTCTATTCCACCTATAGTGCTATATCCATGGCTCACGCTCATGTATTGCGTGAGAGTTGAAAAAGTTTGAGAACATAAAAGGTGTGAAACAATTGCTTGACTTGTCATCGGGGTTGTGCATGATATAAATACTTTGTCTGGGGAAGATGGAGCATAGCCAGACTATATGATATTGTAGGGATAACTTTCTTTTGCCATTATATTTTGAACAGATACAATTGCTTTATTAGTATCCTTGAAGTATTATTGTTTTAATGTCAAATGATAGACTATTGCTTTGAATCACTCATGTCTTAATATTCATGCCATGATTAGATTATATGAACAAGATTGTGCTAGGTAGCATTCCACATCAAAAATTATCTTTTTTATCATTTACCTACTCGAGGACGAGCAAGAATTAAGCTTGGGGATGCTGATACGTCTCCATCGTATCTATAATTTTTGATTGTTTCATGCCAAAATTCTACAACTTTCATATATTTTTGGCAACTTTTTATACTATTTTTGGGACTAACATATTGATCCAGTGCCCAGTGCCAGTTCCTGTTTGTTGCATGTTTTTTGTTTTGCAGAATATCCATACCAAACAAAGTCCAAATGCGATAAAAACTTACGAAGATATTTTTTTGGAATATATGTGATTTTTGGGAAAAAGAATCAAATCGAGACGATGGCCGAGGTGACCACAAGCCAGGGGGTGCGACCTACCCCCTTGGCCGCGTCATGGGCCCTCTTGGTCACCCCTTAAGGCGGTTGGAGATCTCCTTTTGCTACAAGGAATATATTTTTATAATAAAAATCCCCTCAAAATTTCAGCCCGATATGAGTTACGGATCTTCGGATATTTAAGAAACGGTGAAATGGCAGAGTATGGGAGCGCAGAAACAGAAGGAAACAGAAAAAGAGATCCAATCTCGGAGGGGCTCTCGCCCCTCTACCACCATGGAGGCCATGGACCAGAGGGGAAAACCTTCTCCCATTTAGGGGAAGGTCAAGGAATAAGAAGAAGTAGGGGGTTCTCTCCCCCTCTCTCCTGGTGGCACCAGAACACCGTCGGGGCAATCATCGTGTCGGTGATCTACTCCAACAACTCCGTCATCTTCACAACACCTCCATCACCTTCCCCTATATATCTACAGCGGTCTACTCTCCCGCAACCGATTGTACCCTCTACTTGAACATGGTGCTTTATGCTTCATATTATTATCCAATGATGTGTTTCCATCCTATGATGTATGAGTAGATTTTTGTTGTCCTATGGATTGATTGATGATCATGATTGGTTTGAGTTGCATGTTTTATTATTGGTGATGTCCTATGGTGCTCTTCGTGTCGCACAAGCATGAGGGATCCTCGCTATAGGGTGTATCAATGTGTTCATGATTTGCCTATGGTGGGTTGCGCGAGTTACAGAAGCATAAACCCGAGTAGGTGGGTTGTTGCATATGGGAGTAAAGAGGACTTGATACCTTATAATGCTATGGTTGGGTTTTACCTTAATGATCTTTAGTAGTTGTGAATTCTTGCTAGAGTTCCAATCATAAGTGCATATGACCAAAGTAGAGAAAGTATGTTAGCTTATGCCTCTCCCCCATATAAAATTGCAATAATGATGACCGGTCTAGTTACCCATGGCCTAGGGACAATTCTGTAACTCCTACCACCACTTTTCCACACTTATTAAACTAAATTAGTTGTTTCTTTATCTAAGAAGCCCCTAGATTTTATTTACGTGTTCTTTATTATCTTCCAAACCTATCCTATCGCACCTACAAAGTAGTTCTAGTTTCATACTTGTTCTAGGTAAAGAAAACGTTAAGCGTGCGTAGAGTTGTATCGGTGGTTGATAGAACTTAAGGGAATATTTGTTCTACCTTTATCTCCTCGTGGGGTTCGACACTCTTACCTATCAAGAAAGGCTACAATTGATCCCCTATACTTGTGGGTTATCAGGCGCATCCTCCCCTGCCATCATCGGAGCTCTCCCATGTGGGCTTGTCCGCTTGACGACGAGCCTACTATTCGTCAGCTCTTCCGAACTACTCGGGAGAAGCTATGGAAGGCGATGTTCAAGGCGCAGAAGGACTAGCCAGCCAAGGAGGAGGATCGGGGTCTACACGTCGATAAGCCTCCTATCGATGTATAACATAGTTTTGTTTGCTCGGCTTTATTTTTCCTAAAGAAAATCTAAGCACCTCTCCAACCACTTTGGCAAAAATGGATGAGCAAGGCCACGGGCATCGACTGCCCAGCGCCTCAGCCCGAAGACATCAGGTCTAGGCCGTTGTCGGAGATGCTCGTCGAGGCGCCTTACGAGGTGCCAGCAAAGAAGGAGAAGAAGAAGAAACCAGGCCGAGAAGGCATGCGTATAAGGGACCTGCCGGACGCTATGCTAGGGGAAACCCATGCCTCCCCCAATTAGGAGGAAGGGCTTGACAACAAGGGGGAAGGCGATTCTACCCTCACAATAAAGAGGGTGGTTCATCACATGCCACAAAGGTACCTCCTCCTATCCCCGAAGAAAGCGCGTCGGACATAGGTAATTCTGTCCGACGATAGTTTGGACTCGGATACCGATTCCGATGACTCCAAGAGGGTTCCACGAAGGAACCTAAGGGTCAAGCCCCCAGCTCGAAGGTAAAGATCCAAAGACTTCCTTGACTATTAACGATAAGTTTAAAAGGTTATTAACATGTGAGTGTTTATTGATTTTGCATCCCACCTCGCGTTCTCCCCACCGAACAGGTTTCGGACGGGGAGACCCCGCCCGCCGAACTAGCGAAGAGTGGGACTGCGTCACATCCCACCCCTTCGGGTGCCGCGAAGGATGCCACAGAGGTGTCATCCTAACAGACTCTTGTGGAGCCGGCCACCAGTGGTGGGGGTGACGACGTCATGGTCGAGGATAACGCTTCGGCCACCGAAGACCAGGGGAAGAGCCCAGCCCGGACACCGAGGGGACCGGGCGAGGGGACGTTCAGTCCCCTCTGAGGACATCTCTGGAGCACACCATGCCTCGAGAGGCACCAGTTCAATCCCCGGTTGGCGATCGGGTTGTCTGATCACCACCGGCACCATCGACCACCGTGTGGCCAGTTATGGGGGAGGCTCTATCGAGCGCCTCCATCTCCATGGACCATCGTACCCTTATGGGTGTGGTATTGCAAAGCATTCAGTCCGTCAACAACGGACTAAAGGAGGCCTTTAATGGTCTCCTCACGAGCCTTCACGTGAGCCACGTAACGCTCAGTTTGTAAAGTATTAATTTCTTTGTGTTATAATTATGTACATGGCAGTCCTCGAGCCCTAGGTGAGTTTGAAAAAACTCTCCTGGGGATCCATCATAGATCATTATCCGAACTATGTTCACGACTATATATGTTCGGAATGTTCTAACAGCCCTTAAAAAGGACCGGACATTGGATCATAATGATTACAGTTCGGAAGTTTCGAATCCATGTAACCTGATAGGGATTTGTTTTTTACAGGCTTCGTCATCAGCGGCGGCTATGAATGCCGCCGAGCTAGACGAGCTGAATCGGAATCTCAAAAGCTCCAAAGATGAGCTTGATGCTCTTAACAAGAGATTCGACGAGACGCAAGGTAAGCCTTACTTAGTATCCGAAAAATTTCATCATCGTATTGTCGATGCAGTATTCATATTCTTGATGCTTACATAGCCTCGGCGAAGGAAATGGAGAAGCTTAGGGCCGAGCTACAGAATGCGAAGCAGGAGGCTGCTGTCGAGAGGGTGGCGGCCGAACAAGTGGCTACCGTGCTTTCCGCCTTAAGGGCCACCAGGGACAAGCACGAGTCTCGGGTGGAAGAGATCCAATAGGAGCTCAAGGATGCTAGCCACAAGTGTGAGGTCCTTGAGCAGAAAGGCAAGGAGTAGGCCACCAAACTATCCACCCTAAAAACCAATCTCCAAAAGGAGCGGGTGGATAGGAGGTTCCATGAGGAGCAAGTCCGCCAAGCAAAGGTTATAACGGATGGTAAGCCATATTTATTGTAGTTTTTCTTTGGAGATAGCAAGTTCGAGCTGCTTACCCAGGTGTGGCGTTCCTCGGGCGCCTGCTCCGACCTCCAGAAGAGCGTAGTAGACGCGAATCGGTTATATGCTTCGTGGGGAGAGGGAGATGAAGCTCAGCTATTCTGGGCGCAATTCAAAGCCTTCGAGCGCTCGCCTCTTCTCGTGGAGCAGCTGATGGAGCTAAATCGGATGGAGGAGCCGGCCATGAAGAATCTTTGTATCCGGCTATGTCCCAACGAGCCACTGCCGGGCAGATACTTCGGCCTGGTGCAGAAGCTGAGCGATGCCTCGCTCCGAATCGATGCACTACGGCGTTCCTCCTGGACCGAGGGAGCTCAGATGGCCTTCGCGAAGGCCAAGGAGCACTGGTCGGGGCTTGATGCGATGAAGATAGCTACCGCCCCTCCGCCTCCTGGAAAGGAGCACAGGCGCCCCGAGCTATACTTCTCCAGAGTAATGGAGGGTGCTCAGGTGATAGAGTCACAGTGTTCAAAAGAGAACATGTATGATTGAATGCGTTGTAATATGTCTGGAGACCTTTGAACGCTGGTATATTTGTTATGCATGGTTTATCATGTTTTTAATGTTTTGTGTTCCTTTATAACTCTTCTATGGTCGTTGAAACTGAAGGTTGCGAGTCGTCGGCTTCAGCCCCCACGTAGATACTACGTGGGGTGTCTCTAGTTACGCACTATAACCCTTAGCCGAGCTATTAGTACCCGGAGGTGGTAGTGTGCGGCCGATCAGGCAATCATACCATAATGCTTTATTGCTTTCACTTAGCCGTAGGGGCGCGAAAAAGACTGTAGGAGGCTGGTGACTAGCTCCCGGTTACTTATGATGTTCAGATGAACCGTGGCTAAAGCCTATATCACATGGTTTGTATGAATACCAAACCCATGTATGACACGGAATGACCTCTGACGAGGTCTTGACTATAACACTTAAGCTCAGATACGCAGATCGGTTCTCACATACCATGACAGTCAATTTTCGGCTTTCTCCTCTGAGGTGTTTGACCATGCTAGCCGGAAACACAATTGCAAAGGTTCTCCCTTTGCCCTTCTAGCCGAATGAGTGGAACATAAAGGGGAAAGCACAAGAGCAGGGCAACCCAACTACTGACCCAAGACATAGTTCGGAACCAATGCATATAAAGCGAATTCCAAGATGCCGAACGCGTAATTAATTGTGCAAAAGGCAATTTTTTTAAACTCGAGCCCCGGTCTATTAGCCTGTTGCGTCGCAATATAGCAAACAGTTTCGCGAGAAGAGGGAGAAAATAGAATATGTGACAAAAAAGGACAACAAGACAACCATGTATAATGTTTTTTTATTTTTCTCAACAACTCTTATTGCTCGAATTGCCAAAGCAACTGTTTATAGGTATTTGAAAGAAAAAAACAAATTTTACAAGAGTGGTTGTACCAGGGGTCTTCGATTGGTGACCTTACGTCCTCGATGTGCCATGTCGCTTGTGTACTCCTGCACCTCTTAGGGAGTGGTGCACCTCAGTGGGTGGTACTGTTTGGCGAACAGATCTTCCAATCAAGGTCTTGAGAAGTCACCAAAGTGTGGATGAGCTTTACGCCTTCAGCAGGTCCTTGATGGTACCTGTAGTGTGTTCGAAGACATTTGATGGTAGTAGTTTGGTCCAGCCGAACACTTACCCTTTTTTCCCCATCGCCGCCCACGGAATTTTGAGCGCGAAGTTGTGCCTCCTTGGCACGTACGTTGCTGGTCCTAGGGCTGCACGATGGGGGCAAGTCCTTATTTATGGGGAGAAGAAGGTTCTGAGAGTTCATACTGAAGTCGAGCTTGCTTCCCAACCTTCCGCGCCTGACGGCAGGTACCGGCGTTAGCCGATCATCATTGTAATGGAATTCGGCTACCAGGGCCAATGCATGTTCCTCAGTTCAGAGGGAGCGCCATATGTTGCCATTGACAGTGACGACCCTCTTGTGGTCGGGCATCTTGAGCTTGAGGTATGCATAGTGTGGGACAGCGTTAAAGCGAGCGAACGATGTACGGACGAGCAGGGCATGATAGCCACTATGAAAAGGCACCATGTCGAAGATCAAGTCTTCACTTCAAAAGTTATCGGGCGAGCCAAATACTACTTCCAGGATCACGGAGCCTGTGCACCGGGCTTCGACGCCTGGGATCACTCCTTTAAAGTAGTGTTGCTAGGTTTGATTCTTGACGGGTCTATACCCATCTTTTTCACCGTATCTGAGTAGATCAGATTTAGGCTACTTCCTCCGTCCATGAGTACTTTAGTGAGGTGATACCCATCTATAATGGGCTCTAGGACAAGGGCGGACGAACCTCCATGATAGATATAGGTCGGGTGGTCATGCCGATCAAAGGTGATTGGGTACGCCGACCATGGGTTATACTTCGGGGCTACATTCTCTATGGCGTAGACCTCCCGAAGGGCGCGCTTCCTCTCCTTCTTGGGTATATGGGTGGCGTATATCATATTTACTGTTTTCACCTCTGGGAGGAATTTACTTTGTCCGCCACCAATCGGACCCCGAGGCTCATCCTTGTCCTTGTTGTGTGGTCTCTTGCCTTGGTCCTCGGATGTGAGTTCGTCGGCCTGTTTGAATACCCAACAGTTACGGTTGGTGTGGTTGGTGGGCTTATCTTGAGTGTCATGGATTTGGCAGGGCCTTTCCATGATCTTCACTAGTGGGGTGGGTCCGTCGCGATTGCCTTTAGGAGGCTTCTTCTGCTGCCCGGGTCGGGAATTGCGGAAGCCGACGTTAACAGTCGTGTCATTGGCATCACTATTGTTGTGTCAATGCTTATTCTTATTACGCTTTGGTTTCCTATTTCCATCCCAAACTTCGGAGGTTCCGGGGTCTTCGGGGTTGTGGCTTCGTCTTGCGAGCCAGATATCCTCGCCCGCGCAAAAGCGGGCCATGAGGGATGTAAGGGCGGACATTCTCCGAGGCTTATCCTGGCCGAGCTGGCGAGCCAACCATTCATCCCGAATATTGTGCCGGAAGGAGGCTATTGCCTCGGCGTCTGGGCAGTCGACAATGTAGTTTTTCTTGGTCAAGAACCGATTCTAGAATTGCCCCGTGGACTCTCCTGGCTTCTAGACAATGTTACTCAAATTGGAGGAGTCCGGTGGCCGAACATAGGTGCCCTGGAAGTTAGATCAGAATGCATCATCTAGGTCTTCCCAGCATCCTATGGAGTTTTCGGGGAGGCTGTTCAACCAGTGCCGAGCTGGCCCCTTAAGTTTTAGGGGTAGATATTTGATGGCATGGAGGTCATCTCCTCGTGCCATGTGAATGTGGAGGAGGAAATCCTCAATCCATACGGTTGGGTCACTTGTCCCATCGTACTGCTCTATGTTTATGAGTTTAAACCCCTCCGGGAATTGATGCTGCATCACCTCGTACGTGAAGCATAGTGGGTGGGCGGCGCCTCTGACCCGAGCTATATCGCGCCAGTGATCAGCATCTGTTCTAGCCCGGTTTCGTTCTCGGCCTCTATTGTTGCGGTCGAGCCAAGGCTGGTACCCGTCCCATTGATCGGGTGAGTACCCTTTGGATCCGTAGATGGATCTTGTGCGACCTGCCCTATGGTCCAGGTCATGTCTCAGGTCGAACCTGTCATCGGGCTCTATTGGCTCTTTTCCCCGTCTTCGGGGTATCGCCGGCCTATAACCGGTGCAGTCAACCGTCCTGTCGCGCCCTCTTGGGGGCAGTCTGGTTTATCGTATGGGCTATGTTTAGGAGACGGCATATCAGTGAGTTCATCATTGAATTGCGGCAGCAGCCTTCCGTGTGGATACCTCTTAGGTTGGTCCAACAGACCGGTATCGTATCCTTCCTTAGTTGCGAGGACTCTCGTCCACCGATCGTTGAGGTTGTCTTGTTTGGCTTTAAGCTGTCGTTCTTTTGTTTTTAGGCTGCGGGCTATGGCTATAAGTTGTCGCCTGAACAGTTCTTGATCTTCATGGTTATCGGGAATGTTAAAGTCATCAGCTTCCGGGATGTCCTCCTCCTCGACAGGGGCGAGATAGTTATCATCTTCGGAATCGTTTAGGTCGTCGGGGTTACGTTGGTCTTTAGGCCTCTCCTGACCCTCTGACGGGTGTTCGGGGATATCGGAATTGCTGAGGTCTTCTGGTGTATCTCTGTCCCTGGTGTCGATGATAGCTTTCCTTCCCTTTTTTGCCATTTGACCGTTTATGCGGTTTCCGGCGCCTTGACGGTGCTTCACCCGACTTTTCGCCATTGTTTTTAGGCGTGTTCTCGCCATTAGCGGCTAGAGTGTCCACCATGTAGACGTCGTACGTGGAGGTGGCAGCCCATCGCCCGGTGTTAATGGGGGTTGGAGCGTAAACTTCCTCATCCATGTATTCTGCCTCCTCACAAAAAAATTCCTATGTTCACGCAAGACCTATCCATAGTGATGAGCATCTACGAGAGGGAGAGTGGATCTACGTACCCTTGTGGATTGCTAAGCAGGAAATGTTAAGAAACGCGGTTGGTGTAGTCGAACGTCTTCGTGATCCAGCAAGAGGCAGCAGAGAGGTAGAAGAGTTCTCCGGCAGCATGACAGCTCTCTGATGATGGTGGTGGAGCTATTCCGGCAGGGCTTCGCCTAAGCGCTGCAGAAATCCGATCTAGAGGAGAAACTATGCACTGGAGG
Organism: Hordeum marinum; assembly: GCA_022496015.1. Classification (NCBI taxonomy): domain Eukaryota; kingdom Viridiplantae; phylum Streptophyta; class Magnoliopsida; order Poales; family Poaceae; genus Hordeum; species Hordeum marinum. The sequence continues at coordinate 258,127,826 of CM039674.1, read as the reverse complement.
AATGGGTAGCACGTGGCTGAAAAAACTAGTGCAAAAACCCTTAAACCTCAAGTATATATAGACGGGAGAGAGGAGGAGGCATGGCCCTCAAGGGACCAGCCCTTGGTTCGGCCGAATCAAAGAGGAGAGGAGGACTCCTCCTCCAATCCTAGTAGGACTAGGATTCCTCCCTATTTTGCCTTTTTTCCACCTTATCTCTTTGGGTCTTCTCTCCTAGCCGCATGGGCCCTGTGTGGGACTTCCACCATCCCACTAAAGGCTGGTATTCACTCTCCCACAGCCCATGTAGCCTCTTGGGTCGAAATACTCCTCTCGAGGGTCTCCCGGTACACTACCGGCACTCCCGATACACTACCGATGAGCCCAAAACTTTTCCGGCGACCAAAATAGGACTTCCTATATATCCATCTTTACCTCCAGACCATTTCGGAGCTCATCGTGATGTCCGGGATCTCATCCGGGACTCCAAACAACCTTCGGTCACCACCATACATAACTCTATACTACCGAAACGTCACCAAACCTTAAGTGTGCAGACCCTACGGGTTCGAGAACTATGTAGACATGACCGAGACACCTCTACGGTCAATAACCAATAGCGGGACCTGGATGTCCATATTGGTTCCTACATATTCTACGAAGATATTTATCGGTCGAACCTCTATGTCAATGATTCAGTTAATCCCGTATGATGTTCCCTTTGTTCTTCGGTATGTTACTTGCCCGAGATTCGATCGTCGGTATCTCCATACCTAGTTTAACCTCGCTACCGGTAAGTCTCTTTACTCGTTCCGTAATACAAGATCTCGTGACTAACACTTAGTCACATTGCTTGCAAGGCTTATTGTGATGTTGTATTACTGAGTGGGCCCTAAGATACCTCTCCGTCACACGGAGTAACAAATCCCAGTCTTGATCCATGCCAACCCAACAGACACCCTCGGAGATACCTGTAGAGCACCTTTATAGTCACCCAGTTACGTTGCGACATTTGATACACACAAGGCACTTTTCCGGTGTCCGTGAGTTGCATGATTTCATGGTCATAGAAACATATACTTGACATGCAGAAAACAGTAGCAATAAACTGACACGATCATATGCGACGTTTGTAGTTTGGGTCTTGTCCATCACATCATTCTCCTAATGATGTGATCCCGTTATCAAATGACATCACATGTTAATGGCTAGGAAACCTTGACCATCTTTGACCAACGAGCTAGTTCACTAGAGGCATACTAGGGACAAAGTGTTATCTATTTACCCACACATGTAATGTGTTTCCAATCAATACAATTATAGCATGGATAATAAATGATTATAATGAACAAGGAAATATAATAATAAACACTTTATTTATTGCCTCTAGGACATATTTCCAACAGTCTCCCACATGCACTAGAGTCAATAATCTAGTTCACATCACTATGTGATTTACATTGTAATGAATTGAACACCCATGCAATTCTGGTGTTGATCATGTTTAGCCCTTGGAAGAGGTTTAGTCAACGGGTCTGCAACATTCAGATCCGTGTGCACTTTGCAAATATTTATGTCCTTTTCCTTGATGTAATCGTGGATGGATTTGAAGCGTAGCTTTATGTGTCTGGTCCTCTTGTCAAACCTTGGTTCCTTGGCCAAAGCAATGGCACCAGTGTTGTCACAGAACAAGTTCATTGGATTCAGTGCACTGGGCACTACTCCAAGATCTATCATGAACTGCTTCATCTAGACACCTTCCTTTGCTGCCTCTGAGGCTGTGATGTACTCCGCTTCGCACGTAGAAACGGCTACCACGCATTGCTTGGAACTGCACCAGCTTACCGCTCCCCCGTTGAGAATAAATACGTATCCGATTTGTGACTAAGAGTTATCAGGATCAGTGTCAAAGCTTGCATCGACGTAACCCCTTACGATGAGCTCTTCATCACCTCCATAAACGAGAAACATTTCCTTAGTCCTTTTCAGGTACTTAAGGATATTCTTGACCGCTTCCCAGTGCTCCATTCCAGGATCACTTTAAAACCTTCTGGCCATACTTATGGCAAGGCTGACATCAGGCCTTGTGCACAGCATTGCATACAAGATAGAGCCTATGGTTGAACCATAGGGGATGACACTCATCTTTTCTCTATCTTCTGTAGTCACTGGGCATTGAGTCTTACTCAACTTCACACCTTGTAACACAGGCAAGAACCCCTTCTTGGACTGATCCATTTTGAACTTCTTCAAAACTTTATCAAGGTATGTGCTCTATGGAAGTGCTATTAAGCATCTCGATCTATCTCTATAGATCTTAATGCCTAATGTGAAAGCAGATTCTCCTAGGTCCTTCATTGAAAAACTCTTGTTCAAATATTTCTTCACGCTTTCCAGCATTTCTATATTGTTTTCAATCAGCAATATGTCATCCACATATAATATTAGAAACGCTATAGATCTCCCACTCACTTTCTTGTAAATACAAGCTTCTCAATAAACTTGTATAAACTCAAACGCTTTGATCACCTCATCAAAGCACTTATTCCAACTCCAAGATGCTTGCACCAGCCCATAAATGGATTGCTGAAGTTTGCAAACTTTGTCCGCATTCTCTGGATCAACAAAACCTTCTTGTTGCATCATATACAACTCTTCCTCAAGGAAACCGTTGAGGAACGCTGTTTTGACATCGATCTGCCAAATTTCATAGTCGAAATAAGCAGCTATTGCCAACATGATTCTGACAGACTTAAGCATCGCTACGGGTGAGAAGGTCTCATCGTAGTCAACTCCTTGAACTTGTGAAAAACCCTTTGCCACAAGTCGAGCTTTATAGACGGTGACATTATCGTCCGTGTTTGTCTTCTTCTTAAAGATCCATTTGTTTTGAATGGCCTTTCGCCCTTCAGGTAATACTTGCAAAGTCCATACTTTGTTTTCATACATGGATCCCATCTCGGATTTCATGGCCTCTAACAATTTCTCGGAATCCGGGCCCATCACCGCTCCTCCATAGCTCGTAGGTTCATTGTTGTCCAACAACATGACCTCCAAGACAGGGTTGTCGTACCACTCAGGATTAGTACGCGCCCTTGTCGACCTACGAGGTTCAATAGCAGCTTGATCTGAAGCTTCATGATCATCATCATTAACTTCCTCTTCAACCGTCGTAGGTTCCACAGAAACATCTTTCTGCGTTGCGCTACTTTCTGGTTGAAGTAAAGGTTCAATAACCTCATCAAGCTCTATTTTCCTCCCACTCAATTCTTTCGAGAGAAACTCTTTCTCAAGAAATGTTCCGTTCTTAGCGACAAACACTTTGCCTGCGGATCTAAGATAGAAGGTATATCCTATGAAGACGCATTTCTCCGCTTTGGGTTCCACCTTTTTAGGCTGAAGCTTTTTGACATAAGCATTACATCCCCAAACTTTAAGAAACGACAACTTTGGCCTCTTGCCAAACCATAGTTCATATGGCGTCGTCTCAATGGATTTCGATGGTGCCCTATTTAAAGTGAATGCAGTTGTCTCTAATGCATAACCCCAAAACGATAGTGGAAAATCAGCAAGAGAAATCATAGAACGCACCATATCTAATAAGGTTCGATTAAAACGTTCGTACACACAATTACGTTGTGGTGTTCCGGGCGGTGTCAACTGCGAAACAATTCCACACTGGCTTAATTGACTGCCAAACTCATAACTCAGACATTCACCTCCTCGATCAGATCGCAGGAATTTAATCTTCTTGTTATGATGATTCTCAACTTCACTCTGAAATTGCTTGAACTTTTCAAACGTTTCAGACTTGTGTTTCATTAAGTAAATATACCCATAACTACTTAAGTCATCAGTGAAGGTGAGAAAATAACGATATCCACCACGCGCTGTAACATTCATTACACCGCACACATCAGTATGTATGATTTCCAGTAAGTCACTTGCCCGTTCCATTGTTCCAGAGAACGGCGTTTATTCATCTTGCCCATGAGGCATGGTTCACATGTGTCAAGTGATTCAAAATCAAGTGACTCCAAAAGTCCATCAGCATGGAGCTTCCTCATGCGTTTTACAACAATATGACCTAAACGGCAGTGCCACAAGAAAGGGGTACTATCATTATCAACTCAACATCTTTTGGCATCAATGTTATGAACATGTGTATCATCACTATTAAGATTCAATATGAATAAACCCCTCACATTGGGTGCATGACAATAAAAGATATTACTCATATAAACAGAACAACCTTTATTCTCTGATTTAAATGAGAAACCGTCTCGCAATAAACAAGATCCAGATATAATATTCATGCTTAACGCAGGCACTAAATAACAATTATTCAGGTTCATCACTAATCCCGATGGTAATCGAAGAGAGAGTGTGCCGGCGGCGATCACATCAACCTTGGAACCATTTCCCACGTGCATCGTCACTTCATCCTTTGCCATCCTTCGTCTATTCCGTAGTTCCTGTTTTGAATTGCAAATGTGAGCAACCGAACCGGTATCAAATACCCAGGCACTACAACGAGAGCTATTAAGGTACACATCAATAACATGTATATCATATATACCTTGTTTGTCATTGGCCGCCTTCTTGTTAGCCAGGTACTTGGGGCAGTTCCGCTTCAAGTGACCAGTTCCCTTGCAATGAAAGCACTCAGTTTCTGGGTTGGGTCCATGCTTGGGCTTCTTTACAGGAGTAGCTGCTGCTTTGCCATCCTTCTTGGTTTTACCCTTCTTGCCCTTCCCTTGCCATTCTTCTTGAAACTAGTGGTTTTATTGACCATCAACACTTGATGTTCTTTCTGGATTTCAGACTCAGCGACTTTTAGCATCGCAAACAGCTCGGCGACTAACTTGTTCATGTCGTGCATGTTATAGTTCATCACAAAGCTCTTGTAACTAGGTGGCAGTGATTGAAGAACTCTGTCAATGATCGCCTCTGGCAGAAGGGCAATTCCCAACTCCTCTAGACCCAGACATTCTGAGTATATGTTCACTGATAGACCTGTTCTCCTCCATCTTGCAAGCATAGAACTTATTGGAGGACTCATACCTCTCGATTCGGGCATTCTTCTGAAAGATCAACTTCAAATCCTGGAACATCTCATAAGCTCCATGACGTTCAAAATGTCTTTGAAGTCCCGGTTCTCAGCCATACAATATTGCACACTGAACTATTGAGTAATCTCCAGAATGTGCCTCCCAAGCGTTCTTAACGTCTTCGGATGACATATCTTCTGGTTGGTCACCAAGTGGTGCATCAAGGACATATGATTTCTAGGAAGCCATGAGGATAATCCTCAGATTATGGGCCCAGTCAACAATGTTACTTCCATCATCTTTCAACTTAGCTTTCTCTAGGAACGCATTAAAATTCAGGGGTGCTACTGCGCGAGCCATTGATCTACAAGATAAATATGCAAAGGTTACTTAGACTATTGTTCAAGATAATGAGTTTAGTTAATCAAATTACTAAAGCTCTCACTCAAATTGACATCCCTCAGGTCATCTGAGTGTCACATGATCCAAATTCACCAACTCAAGTCCGATCATCATGTGAGTTGAGGTGGTGTCAATGGTGAACATCATCATGTTGATCATATCTACTATATGACTCATGTTCGACCTTTCGGTATCTTGTGTTCCAAGGCCATGTCTGTACATGCTAGGCTCGTCAAGTTTAACCCGAGTGCTCTACATGTGCAACACTGGCTTGCACCCGTTGTATGTGAATGTAGAGTCTATCACACCCGATCATCACGTGGTGTCTCGACACGACGAACTTTCGTAACGGTGCACACTCGGGGAGAACAATTCATCTTGAAATTTAAGTGAGGGATCACCATATAATGCTACCGTCGTCCTAAGCAAAACAAAGTGCATAAAAGTATTGACATCACATGCAAATCATAAGTGACATGATATGGCCACGAACTTGTGCTTTTGATCTCCATCTTGAAAGCACCGGCATGATATCCATCGTCACCGGCACGACACCATGATCTCCATCATCTTGATCTCCATCAACGTGTCGCCATCGGGGTTGTCGCGCCCATCATGCTTGTACTACTATTGCTACCATTTAGCGATAAAGTAAAGCATTGCATTGCGTTTAATGATTGACACGCAGGTCATACAATAATTAAAGACAACCCTATGGCTCCTGCTGGTTGCCATACTCATCGACATGCAAGTCATGATATTCTATACAACACATGATCATCTCATACATCACCTATATCACATCATGTAATTGGTCATATCACATCACAACATACCCTGCAAAAACAAGTTAGACGTCCTCTAATTGTTGTTGCATGTTTTACGTGGCTGCTACGGTATCTAGCAAGAACAATTCTCACCTACGCATAAACCACAACGGCAATACATTAGTTTCTTTTCAACCTTCTCAAGGACCGCCTTTGTAGAATCCGACCCAACTAAAGTAGGACAAACTGCCACCCGCTTGCCATCTTTTGCAACAAGTTGACGTTGAGGGAACCGGTCTCTCGTAAGCGTACGAGTAATGTTGGTCCGGGCCGCTTCAAACCACAATACCGCTGAACCAAAACACGACCAAGAGAGGAAGCAATCTAAGCATCAACGCCCACAAACTCTTTGTGTTCTACTTGAGATCTCATCTACACATAGACCTAGCTCTGATACCACTGTTGGGGAACGTCGCATGGGAAACAAAAAAATTCCTACGTTCACGCAAGACCTATCCATGATGATGAGTATCTACGAGAGGGAGAGTGAATCTAAGTACCCTTGTATATTGCTAAGCAGGAAGCATTAAGAAACGCGGTTGGTGTAGTCAAACGTCTTCGCGATCCAAATCGCCGAGCGTCCCGCGATCCAATCACGATCCGTCCTGATCAGCACTGAACGGACGGCACCTCCGCGTTCAGCACACGTATAGCTTGATGACGATCTCTGCCTTCTTGATCCATCAAGAGGGAGCGGAGAGGTAGAAGAGTTATCCGGCAGCATGACGACGCTCTAGCGATGGTGGTGGAGCTATTCCGGCAGGGCTTCGCCTAAGCACTGCAAAAATCCGATCTAGAGGAGAAACTATGCAGTAGAGGAACGGGTAGCACGTGGCTGAAAAAAACTAGTGCAAAAACCCTAAAACCTCCAGTATATATAGGAGGGGGAGAGGAGGAGCCTTGGCCCTCAAGGGACCAGCCCTTGGTTTGGCCGAATCAAGGAGGAGAGGAGGACTCCTCCTCCAATCCTAGTAGGACTAGGATTCCTCCCTATTTTGCCTTTTTCCACCTTATCTCTTTGGGTTTTCTCTCAAAGCCGCATGGGCCTTGTGTGAGACTTCCACCAGCCCACTAAAGGCTGGTATTCCTTTCCCACAGCCCATGTAGCCTCTTGAGTCGAAATACCCCTCCCGATGGTCTCCCGGTACACTACCGGCACTCCCGGTACACTACCGATGAGCCCAAAACTTTTCCGGCGACCAAAATAGGACTTCCTATATATCAATATTTACCTCCAGACCATTCTGGAGATCCTCGTGATGTATGGGATCTCATACGGGACTCCGAACAACCTTCGGTCACCACCATACATAACTCTATACTACCGAAACGTCACCAAACCTTACGTGTGCAGACCCTGCGGGTTTGAGAACTATGTAGACATGACCGAGACACCTCTACGGTCAATAACCAATAGCGGGACCTGGATGTCCGTATTGGTTCCTACATATTCTACAAAGATCTTTATCGGTCGAACCTCTATGTCAAGGATTCAGTGAATCCCGTATGATGTTCCCTTTGTTCTTCGGTATGTTACTTGCCCGAGATTCGATCGTCGGCATTTCCATACCTAGTTCAACCTTGCTACCGGCAAGTCTCTTTACTCGTTCCGTAATACAAGATCCTGTGACTAACACTTAGTCACATTGCTTGCAAGGCTTATTGTGATGTTGTATTACCGAGTGGGCCCTAAGATACCTCTCCGTCACACGGAGTAACAAATCCCAGTCTTGATCCATGCCAACCCAACAGACACCCACGGAGATACCTATAGAGCACCTTTATAGTCACCCAGTTACGTTGCGACGTTTGATACACACAAGGCACTTTTCCGGTGTCTGTGAGTTGCATGATCTCATGGTCATAGAAACATATACTTGACATGCAGAAAACAGTAGCAATAAACTGACACGATCATATGCTACGTTTTTAGTTTGGGTCTTGTCCATCACATCATTATCCTAATGATGTGATCCTGTTATCAAATGACATCACATGTCAATGGCTAGGAAACCTTGACCAACGAGCTAGTTCACTAGAGGCATACTAGGGACAAAGTGTTGTCTATTTACCCACACATGTAATATGTTTCCAATCAATACAATTATAGCATGGATAATAAACGATTACCATGAACAAGGAAATATAATAATAAAAACTTTATTTATTGCCTCTATTGCATATTTCCAGCAGTCTCCCACTTGTACTAGAGTCAATAATCTAGTTCACATCCCTATGTGATTTACATTGTAATGAATCGAACACCCATGCAGTTCTGGTGTTGATCATGTTTAGCCCTTGGAAGAGGTTCAGTCAACGGGTCTGCAACATTCAGATCCGTGCACTTTGCAAATATTTATGTCCTTTTCCTCGATGTAATCACGGATGGAGTTGAAGCATCGCTTTATGTGTCTGGTCCTCTTGTGAAACTTTGGTTCCTTGGCCAGAGCAATGGCACCAGTGTTGTCACGGAACAGGTTCATTGGATTCAGTGAAGTGGGCACCACTCCAAGATCTGTCGTGAAATGCTTCATCCAGACACCTTCCTTCGCTGCCTCCGAGGCTGCGATGTACTCCGCTTCGCACGTAGAATCGGCTACCATGCTTTGCTTGGAACTGCACCAGCTTATCGCTCCCCCGTTGAGAATAAATGCGTATCCAGTTTGTGACTTAGAGTCATCCGGATCAGTGTCAAAGCTTGCATCGACGTAACCCTTTATGACAAGCTCTTCATCACCTCCATAACCGAGAAACATTTCCTTAGTCCTTTTCAGGTACTTAAGGATATTCTTGACCGCTGCCCAGTGCTCCATTCCAGGATCACTTTGAAACCTTCCGGTCATACTTCTAGCAAGGCTGACATCGGGTCTTCTGCACAGCATTGCATACATGATAGAGCCTATGGCTGAAGCATAGGGGGTGACACTCATCTTTTCCCTATCTTCTCCAGTCACTAGGCATTGAGTCTTACTCAACTTCACACCTTGTAACACAGGCAACAACCCCTTCTTGGACTGATCCATTTTGAACTTCTTCAAAACTTTATCAAGGTATGTGCTCTGTGAAAGTGCTATTAAGTGTCTCGAGCTATCTCTATAGATCTTAATGCCTAATATGAAAGCAGCTTCTCCTAGGTCCTTCATTGAAAAACTCTTGTTCAAATATTCCTTCACGCTTTCTAGCATTTCTATATTGTTTCCAATCAGCAATATGTCATCCACATATAATATTAGAAACGCTATAGATCTCCCACTCACTTTCTTGTAAATACAAGCTTCTCCATAAACTTGTATAAACTCAAACGCTTTGATCACCTCATCAAAGCGCTTATTCCAACTCCGAGATGCTTGCACTAGCCCATAAATGGACCGCTGGAGTTTGCAAACTTTGTCAGCATTCTCTGGATCGACAAAACCTTCTGGTTGCATCATATACAACTCTTCCTCAAGGAAACCGTTGAGGAACGTTGTTTTGACATCCATCTGCCAAATTTCATAGTCGAAATAAGCAGCTATTGCCAACATGATTCTGACAGACTTAAGCATCGCTACGGGTGAGAAGGTCTCATCGTAGTCAACTCCTTGAACTTGTGAAAAACCCTTTGCCACAAGTCGAGCTTTATAGACGGTGACATTACCGTCCGCGTCTATCTTCTTCATAAAGATCCATTTGTTCTGAATGGCCTTTCGCCCTTCAGGTAATACTTCCAAAGTCCATACTTTCTTTTCATACATGGATCCCATCTCGGATTTCATGGCCTCTAACCATTTCTCGGAATCCAAGCCCATCACCACTCCTCCATAGCTCGTAGGTTCATTGTTGTCCAACAACATGACCTCAAAGACAGGGTTGCCGTACCACTCAGGAGTAGTACGCGCCCTTGTCGGCCTATGAGGTTCAATAGCATCTTGATCCGAAGCTTCATGATCATCATCATTAACTTCCTCTTCAACCGTCGTAGTTCCACAGAAACATCTTTCTACGCTGCGCTACTTTCTGGTTGAAGTAAAGGTTCAGTAACCTCATCAAGCTCTATTTTCCTCTCACTCAATTCTTTCGAGAGAAACTCTTTCTCAAGAAATATTCCGTTCTTAGTGACAAACACTTTGCCTTCGGATCTGAGATAGAAGGTATACCCGACTGTCTCTTTCGGGTATCCTCTGAAGACTCATTTCTCCGCTTTGGGTTCCAGCTTTTCAGGCTGAAGCTTTTTGACATAAGCATCACATCCCCAAACTTTAAGAAACGACAACTTTGGCCTCTTGCCAAACCATTGTTCATATGGTGTTGTCTCAACGGATTTTGATGGTGCCCTATTTAAAGTGAATGCAGCTGTCTCTAATGCATAACCCCAAAATGATAGTGGCAAATTCGCAAGAGACATCATAGACCGCACCATATCTAATAAGGTTAGATTACGACGTTCGGACACACCATTACGCTGTGGTGTTCTGGCCGGTGTCAACTGTGAAACAATTCCACACTGTCTGAAGTGCCTGCCAAACTCATAACTCAGATATTCACCTCCTCGATCAGATCGCAGGAATTTAATCTTCGTGTTATGATGATTCTCAACTTCACTCTGAAATTGCTTGAACTTTTTAAACGTTTCAGACTTGTGTTTCATTAAGTAAATATACCCATATCTACTTAAGTCATCAGTGAAGGTGAGAAAATAACGATGTCCACCATGCGCTGTAACATTCATTAGACCGCACACATCAGTATGTATGATTTCCAATAAGTCACTTGCCCATTCCATTGTTCTAGAGAATGACGTTTTAGTCATCTTGCCCACGAGGCATGGTTCACATGTGTCAAGTGATTCAAAATCAAGTGACTCCAAAAGTCCATCAGCATGGAGCTTCCTCATGCGTTTTACACCAATATGACCTAAACGGCAGTGCCATAAGAAAGGGGTACTATCATTATCAACTCAACATCTTTTGGCATCAATGTTATGAACATGTGTATCATCACTATCAAGATTCAATATGAATAAACCCCTCACATTGGGTGCATCACCATAAAAGATATTACTCATATAAAAAGAACAACCTTTATTCTCTGATTTAAATGAGTAACCATCTCGCAATAAACAAGATCCAGATATAATGCTCATGCTTAATGCAGGCACTAAATAACACTTATTCAGGTTCATCACTAATCCCGATGGTAATCGAAGAGAGAGCGTGCCGACGGCGATCACATCAACCTTGGAACCATTTCCCACGCGCATCGTCACTTCATCCTTTGCCAGCCTTCGTCTATTCTGTAGTTCCTGTTTTGAATTGCAAATGTGAGCAACCGAACTGGTATCAAATAATCAGGCACTACAACGAGAGCTAGTAGGGTACACATCAATAACATGTATATCATATATATACCTTGTTTGTCATTGGCCGCCTTCTTGTCAGCCAGGTACTTGGGACAGTTCCGCTTCTAGTGACCAGTTCCCTTGCAATGAAAGCACTCAGTTTCTAGCTTGGGTCCATGCTTGGGCTTCTTTACAGGAGTAGCAACTGCTTTGCCATCCTTCTTGGTTTTACCCTTCTTGCCCTTGCCCTTGCCATTTTTCTTGAAACTAGTGGTTTTATTGACCATCAACACTTGATGTTCTTTTTGGATTTCAGACTCAGCGACTTTTAGCATCGCAAACAGCTCGGTGACTGACTTGTTCATCTCGTGCATGTTATAGTTCATCACAAAGCTCTTGTAACTAGGTGGCAGTGATTGAAGAACTCTGTCAGTGATCGCCTCTGGCGGAAGGGCAATTCCCAACTCCGCTAGACGAGTCGAATACCCAAACATTCTGAGTATACGTTCACTGATAGACCCGTTCTCCTTCATCCTGCAAGCATAGAACTTATCGGAGGTCTCATACCTCTCGATTCGGGCATTCTTCTGAAAGATAAATTTAACTCCTGGAACATCTCATATGCTCCATGACGTTCAAAACGTCTTTGAAGTCCCGGTTCTAAGCCATACAATATTGCACACTGAACTATTGAGTAATCTCCAGAACGTGCCTTCCAAGCGTTCTTAACGTCTTCGGATGACATGTCTTCTGCTTGGTCACCAAGCGGTGCATCAAGGACATATGATTTCTGGAAAGCCGTGAGGATAATCCTCAGATTACGGGCCCAGTCAACAATGTTACTTCCATCATCTTTCAACTTAGCTTTCTCTAGGAACGCATTAAAATTCAGGGGTGCTACTGCGCGAGCCATTGATCTACAACATAAATATGCAAAGGTTACTTAGACTATTGTTCAAGATAATGAGTTTAGTTAATCAAATTACTAAAGCACCCACTTAAATTGACATCCCTCAGGTCATCTGAGTGTCACATGATCCAAATTCACCAACTCAAGTACGATCATCACGTGAGTTGAGGTGGTGTCAATGGTGAACATCATCATGTTGATCATATCTACTATATGACTCATGTTTGACCTTTCGGTCTCTTGTGTTCCGAGGCCATGTCTGTACATGCTAGGCTCGTCAAGTTTAACCCGAGTGTTCTGCATGTGCAACACTGGCTTGCACCCGTTGTATGTGAACATAGAGTCTATCACACCCGTTCATCACGTGGTGTCTCAAACGACGAAATTTCGCAACGGTGCACACTCGGGGAGAACACAATTCATCTTGAAATTTAAGTGAGGGGTCACCTTATAATGCTACCGTCGTCCTAATAAAAACAAGGTGCATAAAAGGATTAACATCACATGCAAATCATAAGTGACATGATATGGCCATGAACTTGTGCTTTTGATCTCCATCTTGAAAGCACCGGCATGATCTCCATCATCATCGGCACGACACCATGATCTCCATCATCTTGATCTCCATCGACGTGTCACCATCGGGGGTGTCACGCCCATCATGCTTGTACTACTATTGCTATCATTTAGCGATAAAGTAAAGCATTACATAGCGTTTAATAATTGACACGCAGGTCATACAATAATTAAAGACAACCCTATGGCTCCTGTCGGTTGCCGTACTCATCGACATGCAAGTCGTGATATTCTATACAACACATGATCATCTCATACAACACCTATATCACATCATGTAATTGGCCATATCACATCACAACATACCCTGCAAAAACAAGTTAGACGTCCTCTAATTGTTGTTGCATGTTTTACGTGGCTGCTACGGATATCTAGCAAGAACAACTCTCACCTATGCAAAAACCACAATGGTGATACATAAGTTGCTTTTCAACCTTCTCAAGGACTACCTTTGTCGAATCCGATCCAACTAAAGTAGGAGAAACTGCCACCCGCCAACCATCTTTTGCAACAAGTTGCAATTGAGGGAACCGGTCTCTCGTAAGCATACGAGTAATGTTGGTCCGGGATGCTTCATCCCACAATACCGCTGAACCAAAACACGACCAAGGAAGGAAGCAATCTAAGCATTAATGCCCACAAACTCTTTGTGTTCTACTCAAGATATCATCTACACATAGACCTAGCTCTAATACCACTGTTGGGGAACGTCGCATGGGAAACAAAAAATTTCCTACGTTCACGCAAGACCTATCCATGGTGATGAGCATCTACGAGAGGGAGAGTGAATCTACGTACCCTTGTAGATCGCTAAGCCGGAAGCATTAAGAAACGCGGTTAGTGTAGTCGAACGTCTTTGCGATCCAAATCGCCGAGCGTCCCACGATCCAATCACGCTCCGTCCTGATCAAGCACCGAACGGACGTCACCTCCGCATTCAGCACACATACAGCTTGATGACGATCTCCGCCTTCTTGATCCAGCAAGAGGGAGCGGAGAGGTAGAAGAGTTATCCGGCAGCGTGACGACGCCCCGGCGATGGTGGTGGAGCTACTCTCGCAGGGCTTCGCCTAAGCACTGCAGAAATCCGATCTAGAGGAGAAACTATGCACTGGAGGAACGGGTAGCACGTGGCTGAAAAAACTAGTGCAAAAACCCTAAAACCTTCAGTATATATAGGAGGGAGAGAGGAGGAGGCTTGGACCTCAAGGGACCAGCCCTTGGTTCGGCCGAATCAAGGAGGAGAGGAGGACTCCTCCTCCAATCCTAGTAGGACTAGGCTTCCTCCCTATTTTGCCTTTTTTCCACCTTATCTCTTTGGGTTTTCTCTCCCAGATGCATGAGCATTTTGTGGGACTTCCACCAGCCCACTAAAGGCTGGTATTCACTCTCCCACAGCCCATGTAGACTCTTGGGTCGTAATACCCCTCCCGATGGTCTCCCGATACACTACCGGCACTCCCGGTACACTACAGATGAGCCCAAAACTTTTCCACCGACCAAAATAGGACTTCCTATATATCAATCTTTACCTCCAGACCATTCTGGAGCTCCTCGTGACGTCCGGGATCTCATACAAGACTCCGAACAACCTTCGGTCACCACCATACTTAACTCTATACTATCGAAACGTCACCAAACCTTAAGTGTGCAGACCCTGCGGGTTCGAGAACTATGTAGACATGACCGACACACCTTTACGGTCAATAACCAATAGCGGGACCTGGATGTCCATATTGGTTCCTACATATTCTACGAAGATCTTTATCGGTCGAACCTCTATGTCAAGGATTCAGTTAATCCCGTATGATGTTCCCTTTGTTCTTCGGTATGTTACTTGCCCGAGATTCGATCGTCGGTATCTCCATACCTAGTTCAACCTTGCTACCCGAAAGTCTCTTTACTCGTTCCGTAATACAAGATCCTGTGACTAACACTTAGTCACATTGCTTGAAAGGCTTATTGTGATGTTGTATTACTGAGTGGGCCCTGAGATACCTCTCTGTCACATGGAGTAACAAATCCCAGCCTTTATCCATGCCAACCCAACAGACACCCTCGGAGATACCTATAGAGCACCTTTATAGTCACCCAGTTACGTTGCGACGTTTGATACACACAAGGCACTTTTCCGGTGTCCGTGAGTTGCATGATGTAATGGTCATAGAAACATATACTTGACATGCAGAAAATGTTGGAAATATGCCCTAGAGGCAAAAATAAAATGGTTATTATTGTATTTCCGTGTTCATGATAATTGTCTATTGTTCATGCTATAATTGTGTTAACCGGAAACCATAATACATGTGTGAATACATAGACCACAACATGTCCCTAGTGAGCCTCTAGTTGGCTAGCTCGTTGATCAATAGATGGTCACGGTTTCATGACCATGGACATTGGATGTCATTGATAACGAGATCACATCATTAGGAGAATGATGTGATGGACAAGACCCAATCCTAAGCATGGCAGAAGATCATGTAGTTCGTGTGCTAAAGCTTTTCTAATGTCAAGTGTCGTTTCCTTAGACCATGAGGTTGTGCAACTCCCGGATACCGTAGGAATACTTTGGGTGTACCAAACGTCACAACGTAACCGGGTGGCTATAAAGGTGCACTACGGGTATCTCCAAAAGTGTCTGTTGGGTTGGCACGAATCGAGACTGGGATTTTTCACTCCGTGTGACGGAGAGGTATCTCTGGGCCCACTCGGTAAGACATCATCATAATGAGCTCAATGTGACTAAGGAGTTAGCCACGGGATGATGTATTACGGAACGAGTAAAGAGACTTGCCGGTAACAAGATTGAACAAGGTATAGGGATACCGACGATCGAACCTCGAGCAAGTATCATACCGATAGACAAAGGGAATTGCATACGGGATTGATTGAATCCCCGACATCATGGTTCATCCAATGGGACCATCATGGAGCATGTGGGAGCCAACATGGGTATCCAGATCCCGCTATTGGTTATTGACCGGAGAGGTGTCTCGGTCATGTCTACATGTCTCCCGAACACGTAGGGTCTACACACTTCAGGTTCGATGATGCTAGGGTTATAAGGAAATGGTATACGTGATTACTTAAGGTTGTTAGGAGTCCCGTATGAGATCCCAAACGTCACGAGGAGCTCCGGAATGGTCTGGAGGTAAAGATTGATATATAGGAAGTCCAGTTTTGGTCATCGGAAAGTTTTCGGGCTCATCGGTAGTGTACCGGGAGTGCCAGGAGGGTGCCAGAGGACCCTCGGGAGGGGTGTGACGACCAAAGGACTTTGTGGGCTGTTAGAGGAGGTGTACAAGCCCTTTTTGTGCTGGCCAAGTCCTTCCGGAAAGGCCCATGCGGCCAGGGATAAAGAGATAAGGCTAAAGGAGATTCAAAAGGAAGAGATCCACCTCCCTTGTGGGAGGTGGACTCCTCCCTTGCTTCGGCCGAACCTCTCCTCCTTGGAGGAGGGACCAAGGCAGCCATCCCTCTCCCTCCTCCTATATATACTTGAGGTTTTGGCTGTTTTGAGACAAGATTTGATCTCTCTCTCCCACGGCGCAGCCCTACCTCTCTTCTTCCTCCTCCGAAGTGCTTAGGCGAAGCCCTGCCGGAATACCTTGCTGCTCCACCACCACCACGCCGTCGTGCTGCTGTTGGAGCTCTTCCCCAACCTCTCCCTCCTCCTTGCTGGATCAAGGCGCGGGAGACGTCACCGGGCTGTACGTGTGTTGCACGCGGAGGCGCCGTTGTTCGGCGCTAAGATCGGATTCCACCGCGATCTGAATCGCTACAAGTACGACTCCACCAACCGCGTTCTTGTAACGCTTCCGCTTTGCAATCTTCAAAGGTATGAAGATGAAATCTCTCCCCACTCGTTGCTGGTTTCTCCCTAGATAGATCTTGGTGACACGTAGGAAATTTTTTGATTTACTACTACGTCTCCCAACAGTGGCATCATGAGCTAGGTCTATGCGTAGAATCTATGCACGAGTAGAACACAAAGCAGTTGTGGGCGCCAATATTTTTAATTTTCTTACCACTACTAGTCTTATCTTGATTCGGCGGTATTGTGGGATGAAGCGGCCCGGACCGACTTTACACGTACGCTTACGTGAGACCGGTTCCACCGCCTGACATGCACTTGTTGCATAAGGTGGCTAGCGGGTGTCTGTCTCTCCCACCTTAGTCGGATTGGATTCGATGAAAAGGGTCCTTATGAAGGGTAAATAGCAATTGGCATATCACGTTGTGGTTTTGGCGTAGGTAAGAAACGTTCGAGCTAGAAACCTATAGCAGCCACATAAAAACTTGCAACTACAAATTAGAGGACGTCTAACTTGTTTTTGCAGCATGTGCCTTGTGATGTGATATGGCCAAAGGATGTGATGTGGTGCATTGTAATGTATGAGATTGATCATGTTCTTGTAATAGGATTCACGACTTGCATGTCGATGAGTATGACAACCGGCAGGAGCCATAGGAGTTGTCTTATTTTATTGTATGACCTGCGTGTCAATCAAGAACGCCATGTAATTACTTTACTTTATTGCTAAACATTAGCCATAGTAGTAGAAGTAATAGTTGGTGAGACAACTTCATGAAGACACGATGACGGAGATCATCATGATGGAGATCATGGTGTCGTGCCGGTGACAGTGATGATCATGGTGCCCCAAAGATGGAGATCGAAGGAGCAAGATGATATTGGCCATATCATGTCACTATATTGATTGCATGTGATGTTTATCATGTTTACATCTTGTTTGCTTAGAACAACGGTAGTGAATAAGATGATCTCTTAATAAAATTTCAAGAAAGGTGTTCACCCTAACCGTGCACCGTTGCTAAGGATCGTTGTTCCGAAGCACCACGTGATGATCGGGTGTGATAGGTTCTAACGTTCGCATACAACGGGTGTAAGCCAAATTTACACACGCGAAACACTTAGGTTGACTTGACGAGCCTAGCATGTACAGACATCGCCTCGGAACACGAAAGACCGAAAGGTCGAACATGAGTCGTATAGAAGATACGATCAACATGGAGATGTTCACCATGGATGACTAGTCCGTCTCACGTGATGATCGGACACAGGCTAGTTGACATGGATCATGTGTCACTTGGATGACTAGAGAGATGTCTATCTAAGTGGGAGTTCATAAAATAATTTGATTATGTGAACTTAATTATCATGAACTTAGTCCAAAATTATATTTACAATCTATATTGTAGATCCAATGGCTAATGCTAATGTCACCCTCAACTTCAACGCGTTCCTAGAGAAAACCAAACTGAAAGATGATGGAAGCAACTATGCGGACTGGGTCCGTGGCTTGAGGATCATCCTCATAGCTTCCAAAAGATTGTATGTCCCTGATGCACCGCTAGGTGACGCACCCATTTTCCCAGCAGATCAAGACGTTATGAATGCTAAGCAGTCACGCTACGATGATTAGTCCCTTGTTCAGTGCGGCCTGCTTTACAGTTTAGAACCGGGGCTACAAAAGCATTTTGAGCAACACAGAGCATATGAGATGTTCCAAGAGCTGAAACAAGTTTTCCAAGATCATGCCCGGGTCAAGATATATGATGTCTCCGACAAGTTCTTCAGTTGTAAGATGGAGGAAAACAGTTCTGTCAGTGAGCACATACTCAAAATGTCTGGGTTGCATAACCGCTTGACTCAGCTAGGAGTTAATCTCCCGGATGACTTGGTCATTGGTAGAATCCTCCAGTCGCTTCCACCTAGCTACAAGAGCTTTGTGATGAACTACAACATGCAGGGTATGGAGAAGTTCATTCCTGAGTTGTACTCGATGCTGAAATCAGCGGAAGTCGAGATTAAAAAGGAGCATCAAGTGTTGATGGTGAATAAGACCACTAGTTTCAAGAAAGGCAAGGGTAAGAACTTCAAGAAGGACGGCAAAGCTGTTGCCGCGCCCGGTAAGCAAGTTGCTGGGAAGAAGAACAAGAATGGACCCAAGCCTGAGACTGAGTGCTTTTATTGCAAGGGTACCGGTCACTGGAAGCGGAACTGCCCCAAGTACTTAGAGGATAAGAAGGCCGGCAACGTTAAAGGTATATGTGATATACTTGTCATTGATGTGTACCTAACCAGCGCTCGTAGTAGCTCCTGGGTATTTGATACCGGTGCAGTTGCTCACATTTGTAACTCCAAGCAGGAGTTGTGGAATAAGCGGAGGCTGGCAAAGGACGAGGTGACGATGTGCGTCCGGAATGGTTCCAAGGCCAATGTGATCGCCGTCGGCACGCTACCTCTACATCTACCTTCGGGATTAGTTTTAAACCTTAATAATTATTATTTAGTACCAGCTTTGAGCATGAACATTGTACCTGGGTCTCGCTTGATGCAAGATGGATACTCATTTAAATCTGAGAATAATGGTTGTTCTATTTATATGAGAGAAATGTTTTATGGTCATGCCCCGCTGGTCAATGGTTTATTTTTGATGAATCTCGAACGTGATGTTACACATGTCCATAGTGTGAGTACCAAACAGTGTAAGGTTGATAACGATAGTCCCACTTACATGTGGCACTGCCGCCTTGGTCATATTGGTGTCAAACGCATGAAGAAGCTCCATGTTGATGGACTTTTGGAGTCTCTTGATTTTGAATCATTTGACACATGCAAACCATGCCTCATGGGCAAGATGACCAAGACTTCGTTCACTGAAATAATGGAGCGAGAAACTGACTTGTTGGAGATAATACATACCGATGTATGCGGTCCAATGAGTGTCGAGGCTCGCGGTGGCTACCGTTATGTTCTCACCCTCACTGATGACTTGAGCAGATATGGGTATGTCTACTTAATGAAACATAAGTCTAAAACCTTTGAAAGGTTCAAGGAATTTCAGAGTGAGGTAGAGAATCAACGTGACAGGAAAATAAAGTGCCTGCGATCTGATCGTGGCGGAGAATATTTAAGTCACGAGTTTGGCACACACCTAAGGAAATGTGGAATTATTTCACAACTCACACCGCCTGGCACACCTCAGCGAAATGGCGTGTCTGAACGTCGTAATCGCACTCTATTGGATATGGTGTGATCTATGATGTCTCTTACCGACTTACCGCTATCATTTTGGGGATATGCATTAGAGACTGCCGCATTCACTTTAAATAGGGCACCGTCAAAGTCCGTTCAGATGACACCGTATGAATTATGGTTTGGAAAGAAACCTAAGTTGTCGTTTCTAAAAGTTTGGGGATGCGATGCTTATGTGAAGAAACTTCAATCTGAGAAGCTCGAACCCAAAGCAGAAAAGTGCGTCTTCATAGGATATCCCAAAGAGACTATTGGGTATACCTTCTACCTCAGATCCGAAGGCAAAGTCTTTGTTGCCAAGAATGGATCCTTTCTCGAGAAAGAGTTTCTCTCGAAAGAAGTAAGTGGGAGGAAAATAGAACTTGATGAGGTAATTATACCTCCACTTGAACCGGAGAGTAGTACAGCACAGGAAGTTGTTTCTGTGGAGCCTACACCGACTGGAGATGAAGTTAATGATGATGATCATGAAACTTCAGATCAAGTTACTATTGAACGTCGAAGGTCCACTAGGACACGTTCCGCACCAGAGTGGTATGGCAACCCTGTCCTGGAGATCATGTTGTTGGAAAACGGTGAACCTTCAAACTATGAAGAAGCGATGGCAGGCCCGAATTCCAACAAATGGCTTGAAGCCATGAAATCCGAGATAGGATCCATGTATGAGAACAAAGTGTGGACTTTGGTGGACTTGCCTGATGATAAGCGAGCCATTGAAAATAAATGGATATTTAAGAAGAAGACTGACGCGGATAGTAATGTGACCGTCTATAAGGCTCGGCTTGTCGCTAAGGGTTATCGACAAGTTCAAGGAGTTGACTACGGTGAGACTTTCTCACCCGTAGCAATGCTAAAGTCTGTCCGAATCATGTTAGCAATTGCCGCATTTTATGATTATGAGATCTGGCAAATGGACGTCAAAATGGCATTCCTTAATGGCTTCCTCAAGGAAGAACTGTATATTATGCAGCCGGAAGGTTTTGTCGGTCCTAAAGATGCTAACAAAGTATGCAAGCTCCAACGCTCCATCTATGGGCTAGTGCAAGCATCTTGGAGTTGGAACATTTGTTTTAATGAGGTGATTAAAGCGTTTGGATTTGTACAGGTTTATGGAGAACCCTGTATTTACAAGAAAGTGAGTGGGAGCTCTGTAGCATTTCTCATATTATATGTGGATGACATACTGATAATAGGAAATGATATAGAACTCTTGGAAAGTGTAAAGGCCTACTTGAATAAGTGTTTTTCAATGAAGGACCTTGGGGAAGCTGCTTACATATTAGGTATTAAGATCTATAGAGATAGATCGAGACGCCTCATAGGTCTTTCACAAAGCACATACCTTGAAAAGATATTGAAGAAGTTCAATATGGATCTGTCCAAGAAGGGGTTATTGCCTGTGC
Organism: Hordeum marinum; assembly: GCA_022496015.1. Taxonomy (NCBI): domain Eukaryota; kingdom Viridiplantae; phylum Streptophyta; class Magnoliopsida; order Poales; family Poaceae; genus Hordeum; species Hordeum marinum. The sequence continues at coordinate 258,106,295 of CM039674.1, read as the reverse complement.
TACAGGGTGTGAGATTGAGTACGACTTAGTGCCCGACCACGGCAAAAGATAAAGAAGAGATGAGTGTCATCCCCTATGCTTCAGCCATAGGCTCTATTATGTATGCCATGCTGTGTACCAGACCTGATGTGAACCTTGCCATAAGTTTGGTAGGGAGGTACCAAAGTGATCCCGGAGCGGAACACTGGACAGCGGTCAAGAATATCCTAAAGTACCTGAAAAGGACAAAGGACATGTTTCTCATATATGGAGGTGCCGAAGAGCTCGTCGTAAAGGGTTACGTCGATGCTAGCTTCGACACAAATTCGGACGACTCCAAGTCGCAAGCCGGATACGTGTATGTTTTGAACGGAGGGGCAGTCAGCTGGTGCAGCAGCAAGCAAAGCGTCGTGGCGGCATCTACATGTGAAGCGGAGTACATAGCTTCTTCAGAAGCAGCAAAGGAAGGAGTCTAGATGAAGGAGTTCATCACCTACCTAGGAGTGATTCCCAATGCGTCAGGCCCGATGACTCTATTCATTGACAACACTGGAGCTATTGCCCTTGCGAAGGAGGTTTCACAAGAAGACAAGACACATCAAGCGCCGCTTCAACTCCATCCGTGATTACATTCAGGAGGGAGATATAGATATTTGTAAAGTACACACGGATCTGAATGTCGCAAATCCGTTGACCAAACCTCTCTCACAAGCAAAACATGATCAACACCAGAATGCTATGGGTGTTCGATTCATCACAATGTAACTAGATTATTGACTCTAGTGCAAGTGGGAGACTGTTGGAAATATGCCCTAGAGGCAATAATAAAATGGTTATTATTGTATTTCTAGTTCATGATAATTGTCTATTGTTCATGCTATAATTGTATTAACCAGAAACCAGAATACATGTGTGAATACATAGACCACAACATGTCCCTAGTGAGCCTCTAGTTGGCTAGCTCGTTGATCAATAGATGGTCACGGTTTCATGACCATGGACATTGGATGTCGTTGATAACGGGATCACATCATTAGGAGAATGATGTGATGGACAATACCCAATCCTAAGCATAACACAAGATCATGTAGTTCGTGTGCTAAAGCTTTTCTAATGTCAAGTATCGTTTCCTTAGACCATGAGATTGTGCAACTCCCGGATACCGTAGGAATACTTTGGGTGTACCAAACGTCACAATCTAACTGGGTGGATATAAAGGTGCACTACGGGTATCTCCGAAAGTGTCTGTTGGGTTGGCACGAATCGAGACTGGGATTTGTCACTCCGTGTGACAGAGAGGTATCTCTGGGCCCACTCGGTAAGACATCATCATAATGAGCTCAATGTGGCTAAGGAGTTAGCCACGGGATGATGTATTACGGAATGAGTAAAGAGACTTGCCAGTAACGAGATTGAACAAGGTATAGGGATACCGACGATCGAATCTCGGGCAAGTATCATACCGATAGACAAAGGGAATTGCATACGGGATTGATTGAATCCCCAACATCATGGTTCATCCGATGAGATCATCATGGAGCATGTGGGAGCCAACATGGGTATCCAGATCCCGCTATTGGTTATTGACCGGAGAGGTGTCTCGGTCATGTCTACGTGTCTCCCGAACCCATAGGGTCTACACACTTAAGGTTCGATGACGCTAGGGTTATAGGGAAATGGTATACGTGATTACTCAAGGTTGTTCGGAGTCCCGGATGAGATCCTGGACATCACGAGGAGCTCCGGAATGGTCTGGAGGTAAAGATTGATATATAGGAAGTCCAGTTTTGGTCACCGAAAAGTTTTTGGGCTCATCGGTAGTGTACCGGGAGTGCCGGGAGGGTGTCGGAGGACCCCCGGGAGGGATGTGACGACCAAAGGACTTTGTGGGCTGTTAGAGGAGGTGTACCATCCCTTTTTGGGCTGTCCAAGTCTTTCCGGAAAGGCCCATGCGGCCAGGGATAAAGAGATAAGGCTAAAGGAGATTCAAAAGGAAGAGATCCACCTCCCTTGTGGGAGGTGGACTCCTCCCTAGCTTCGGCCGAACCTCTCCTCCTTGGAGGAGGGGACAAGGCAGTCCTCCTTCTCCCTCCTCCTATATATACTTGAGGTTTTGGCTGTTTTGAGACAAGATTTGATCTCTCTCTCCCACGGCGCAGCCCTACCTCTCTTCTTCCTCCTCCGCAGTGCTTAGGCGAAGCCCTGCCGGAATACCTTGCTGCTCCACCACCACCACGCCGTCATGCTGCTGTTGGAGCTCTTACCCAACCTCTCCCTCCTCCTTGCTAGATCAAGGCGCGAGAGACATCACCGGGCTGTACGTGTGTTGAACGCGGAGGCGCCGTTGTTCGGCGCTAAGATCGGATTCCACCGTGATTTGAATCGCTATGAGTACGACTCCACCAACTGCGTTCTTGTAACGCTTCCGCTTTGCGATCTTCAAAGGCATGAATATGCAATCTCTCCCCACTTGTTGCTGGTTTCTCCATAGATAGATCTTGGTGACACGTAGGAAATTTTTAGATTTACTACTATGTCTCCCAACAAAAAACAGTAGCGATAAACTGACACGATCATATGCTACATTTGTAGTTTGGGTCTTGTCCATCACATCATTCTCCTAATGATGTGATCCCGTTATCAAATGACATCACATGTCAATGGCTAGGAAACCTTCACCATCTTTGACCAACGAGCTAGTTCACTAGAGGCATACTAGGGACAAAGTGTTGTCTATTTACCCACACATGTAATGTGTTTCCAATCAATACAATTATAGCATGGATAATAAACGATTATCATGAACAAGGAAATATAATAATAAACACTTTATTTATCGCCTCTAGCGCATATTTCCAACAATACCCTACGTCCTGCTTGATTGTATTGACGATATGTAGGTTACAGAGTCGATCTACCTCAAGATCAAATAGCTAAAACCTAGATGAGTTGTTCCCTCTCTACAACCTAAAACCCTCCGGCTTATATAGATGACGAGGGTACCTAGGGTTTACACATGGTCAGTTACACGACGAGGGGATAAACATGCCTATTCACTACTCCGAACGTGGAGGACAAGCCACGATTCACGAAGCTTCCTTCCTGGAGATAGGTCCTTCGATTGATTCATGCTCGGCCAGTGGCCCATACAGTTCGGCCAATAAGAAATAGGTCGGCCTCCTGAGGACCCTTTAAATGAGGACTCCCTCACCCGACACGTAACAAGAGCCACTAGTGCTTCAGTTCTCAAGACGAAGAGCGATCAGATGGCCTATCTAGTCAGTACTATGCTAGGCATGAAGAATAACATCATAGAGCTACTGCTGAACCAGAAGAGACTTGAGAGGATAGTGAAGACAAAGTTTTATGATTTTGACAACAAGGTGACTGAGTTGACCATCACTGTCAACACCTTGAAGCAAGAGGTAGATGCAGTTCCTTTGCCCAGCTGAGATGATGATGATGATAGCCCTACATTGCATGTCCACATTCGGTTCAGGATTCAGGCTAGATCTGCTGTTGTGGCTGCCCAAGAGCCAAGCCCTTCAGTGTCTGCACCGGCTACAACTTCTACCATGTCTGCTTCAGCACCTCCTGTGTCCACTCCACCAGCCCAGCGAACTTCTGCAGAAGCATTTTTCGCTGCTCTCATATAGACTCCTTCCACGATGACCAGAGCAGCTTCATCGCCCCATGGAAGAGATCATGCCCACAGTGACATTTAGCTCTATACTTTCGAGATTTTTGGTAACTTGTTGCCAGAGGGGAAGAAATTGTATAGATCATATGGCTTCAAGAGAGAGAGTGTGTGTTGCCTTTGTTGCTTCTCTTTGACTTTGAAAACAATTGGCCTACCTTTTGTTCGTCTTAAAACTTCATTATGTTTGATCATATTCTTTGTGATTGATGTTACTATTTTTTATCTTTATGATATTCATATGATGATCATTCACTCATGCTTGGTGTTATGTGCATTGTAATCCATACATATCATTTATGACCACCACCAAGATGTATGGGACATTGAAGAGTGGCCCATAATCCTAATCAATTGCCCATTTGCATTTAAATGCAAATTAAATTAATGCACAAATTTAGGGGGAGCTCTTGCTTATCACATACTTCTCAAAGCGACGATACTATATATTGATTTACTTTATGTCGAAAGTTTGATATATATGTTGTCATCAATTACCAGAAAGGGGGAGATTGGAAGCACAACTTCTCCCTAAGTAGTTTTGGTAATTAATAACAACATATATTTTATTTGAAAAATGAATCTATCAAGTATATTCAGAAGAAGTTCAATGAATGGATTGGCTAGGATTATGAGGAGATTCCCTAAATGCATGGAACATCAATTGACAACAGCTTCAAGACTCTACATTTTATATTTATGTGAGAAATTACATTTGAGTCAATAGGAAAGCCAATACTATTAAAAGAGGATGAGGTATATATGATGATTTGATTGCTCAAAATGCTAAGAGATTAGCCAACAAAAGCCTCAACAATTCTCCCACAAAATATTCTGTCCAAACCCTAAAAGTCAAACTCGGTGCCACCAATATTTCCACTTCGGCCTTACACAGTTTTCCTTAGATAGATCCCAAAGTACAACCCTAACAAATCGGTGCAACTGAGTTTCGATTCGGTTCAGCTGAAAAGTAGTGACCAACTCTCTAGTATCTAATTGACAAAAACAGAATTTTCAAGTTTTCATCGAGTCATGGGAACTGCCTAGGTCGACTGAATCGGACTCACTGACATGTTGTATATCGGTCTCACCAAAAAGCCTAAAGTTAGAACATTTTGCACTAGTCGGTGCAACCAAGTTTTACTCTGGTCCCACCGAATTGGACAATAATGTTGTAATGGTTGGATTTCTGGAGATGGCTATATATACCCCTCCACCCCCTCTCATTCGTAGAAAAAGAACTCATAACAAGCAATCACTTCCACCATTCATTTTCTGAGAGAGAACGACTTACTCATGTGTTGAAATCAAGATCTTTTACTTCAACCATATGAATCTTGATTTCTAGCCTCCCTAATTTTCTTTCCACCCAATAAATCTCTTCTACCAAGCCAAATTTTATGAGAGACCGATTGAGTGTTGAGGAGATAATCTTCTGAACCACAAGAGCAAGGAGTTCATCATCCATACCACATCTATTACCTTTTGGAGTGTGGTATCTCCTAGATTGGTTAGGTATCGCTTGGGAGCCTCCAATTCGTGTGGATTTTAACCAAGAAATTTGTAATGGCAAGGAGATCGCCTACTTCGTGAAGATCTATGTCGAGTGAGGCTAGTCCTTTGTGGACGTAAGCCATGCTGAAATGGTTACTACTTCGTGGGTGGAGCCCTTAGTGGACTCGCGCAAGAGTTACCCTCCATGGGTTGAAGTCTCCGTCAACACGGACGTACTATAACACCACCTATCGGAACCATGGGAAAACTATTCGAGTCCCCATTGCGTTTGATCTTCGTATCCCTTCACTCTACATACGCTTGCATGTATTTACTTTTCGCTGCTAGACTCGTAGATTTAAATGTGTAAGGTGCGCTTTGGTGAAATTGCTAAAACTTGCCAACCATTAAAATTGAGAACAGGTTAAGATTTTATTTGGTCAAATAGTCTAATCACCCCCCCCCCTCTAGACATACTTTGGATCCTACAAGTGGTATCAAAGTTTTGGTCTTAATTGCTTTGGTTTCACAACCTAGTAGAGTATGTCGTCTAGTGAGGGAAATTGTGGTGGTCCATATTTTGATGGTACAAACTTTTCTAGTTGGAAGCATAAAATGAAAATGCATATTCTTGGTCATAATCCCGCCGTTTGGGTTGTTGTTCGTGTTGGATTGCAAGGTAATTCTTTGATGATGCAAATGAACCAGATCGTGAAGCGATTGCGGTATAATTGAAGATGTTGCAATACAACGCTCAAGCATGTGACATTCTATTCAACTGACTATGCCCCGAAGAATTCAACAAAATAAGTCATCTTGAGAATGCAAAGAAAAATTGGGATACTTTGGTTGATATGGACAAAGGAACCGAATCCGTCAAGGAATCTAAGTTGGATGTACTATAAAGTCAGCTTGATAAGTTCAAGATGAAGAATGGTGAAGGAGTCATGGAAATGTACTCTAGGCTTGCTCTCATCACAAATGAGATTGTCGGCTTAGGAAGTGAAGAGATTATTGACAAAATCATCATCATGAAGATCCTTAGATCCTTGGATGGAGAATATCACACCGTGCACACATACAAAGTTCTCAAGCCTACAAAAGTCATTGAAAGGATTGTTGCTCATGAAATGTCACTCAAGGACAAAGAAAAGCTCCATAACAAGACAAACGGTGCATACAAAGCCACAAGTGACTCTCCCGCTACCTCAAGTCACAATGTTGTTACTAATGAAGAGATAATCCTCATGGTTAAGAAATTCAACAAGTTCTACAAGAATAGAGGCAAAGAGAGAAGCTCCAACTCAAGATATGAAGAGAAGCGTTCCTCTAGCCGTGACCGAAATTGGTCCCACTGTGAAAGACATGGACACTTTACAATGAGTGCACGACCCCCTCCAAGAGAAGAGAAGATTCACCAAGAAGAAGAAGAAGAAGCTCAAGGGATGAGTCACCTCGAAGAGAGAGGAATAGAGAAGATCATTATGAACGAACACCCTTCCAGAAAAGCAAGGACTCTGAACCATAGGAAAATTCTTTAAGTCCCCATTGCGTTTGATCTTCCATCCCTGCCCTCTACTTACACTTGCATGTCTTTACTTTCCGCTGCTACACTCGTAGATTTGCATGTGTAAGATGTGTTAGACTGGTAAAATTGCTAAAACTTGCGAACCATTAAAATTGAGAAAATGTTAAGTTTTTATTTGGTAAGTAGTCTAATCACCCCCTCTAGACATATACTTTGGATCCTACATATACAAGAGATAAAACCCACTTTTTCTGGTAGGAGCTAGGTTCCTACCGGGTCTAGCTCGTAGGTTGTAGGGGTGGAAGGGAGGTTGACGGGGTGATGGGCGCGAGCGGCGGCGCTGGGGTGCCGTGGTCACACGAGGGAGAGGGAGAGGAAGGCACGACATCAGCTAGGGTTTAGGGTTCTGGCTCCTGAGAGAGACGGGCAATAAATATGTCTTTTTGCTTGATTCTAAAAACGAGTCCTTACAAGAGTTTATATAATCCTATATGTGCTGAAAATAAAGATATGTTGGGCCATGCCCCTAATTGGACGTGCCAATGGGCCTCCTCCGGTTGCAGTGCATGTCGGTCATAACATCTCTCCCCGCCTGCGTAAACAGCTCGTCCTCGAGATGGAAGTCTAAAAAATGTTGGAGGAACTCCGCGAGCTGCTCCCAAGTGGCGTCCTCCTCTAAAAGGCCTTGACACTGGATCAACAGGCGCCAAACACCACGGCTCTGTTGGGCCTTCAACACCTTCTCCAGACCCGAAAGAAGACGTCCATCGGAGGTCGAAGGGAGCGCCGGCACGTCCGTCGACGGATCGCCATGGAAAGGCTTCAACAAGCCCACATGGAAGACGTTGTGGATGCGGGATCCAGGTGGAAGTTGAAGTCGGTAGGCAACCTTGTCGATACGTTCCAAGACTGAAAATGGTCCGGTGTAGCGAGGGCCCAGCTTGCGCTTGGCGCGCGGGTCCAGTGACTTCATGCTGCGATGAAGGAGACGTGGACACACCCAGTCACCCACCTCAAACTCCATCTCACGATGGTGGGCGTCATAGTACTTCTTAGACAGCTGGTGGGCCTGGAGAAGACGCTGGCGCACCTCGGCAAGGATCTCATCCCTGTTGTGAGAAGGTCGCTTGCTGCCTCCGTCCTGGCCGTCCCGGGTTGAAACGGCAGGATGGGTGGTGGCGGATGGCCGTACACCACCTCGAAGGGGGTGGCATGTAGGTCGGAGTGATAGGAGGTGTTGTCGCAGTACTCTGCCCAAGGGAGCCAGTCCACCCAAGCACATGGATGATCACATGTAACACAGTGTAAGTACATAGCAATCACCTTGTTTACCACCTCGGATTGGTCGTCCGTCTGAGTGTAGAATGTCGTACTCAGGCGCAGTTTCACGCCCGCCATCCAAAAAAGATCGCGCCAGACGTGGCCGATGAACACCGGGTCACGATCGCTGACGATCTAGCAGGGAAACCCGTGGAGGCGAACGATGTTGTCGAAGAAGGCACGTGCTACAGAGGTGGCGGTGTAGAGATGGTCAAGCACGATGAAGTGCGCATACTTGGAGAAGCGGTCGACCACCATAAGGATGACAGACTTGCCGCCCACCTTGGGAAGGCCCTCGATGAAGTCCATGGAGATGTCGGCCCATACCTGGGAGGGGACCTCAAGGGGCTGTAGTGGTCCCGTCGGCCGCAATGTCTCTGTCTTGTTGCGCTGGCACGTCACGCAAGACCGCACCCAGTCCCGTACCACCACACGATCACCAGGGATGTAGAAATCAGCTCGGAGGTGGTGGAGGGTCTTCTGGATGCCCTCATGGCATGGCCCAGCAACATGGCCTGGTGGCGGAGGTCCCCATGATCCGGCACGAAGAGGCGCCGCCCGTGCAGGAGCAGGCTATCGTCCAGGCGCCATGGCTCCTCCAGCTCGCCAGCCTCGAAGCGTTGACGGAGAAGCTACGCATCCGTGGCGCTCGTGGTGGCACGACAGATGTTGTCGATGAAGGGAAAAGAGGGTCCCGAGCGGGTGCGGAGGACCACCCCCTCGGTGTCGGCAACGCTCGTGTCGAGGTCGGCGTCGCGGCGAGACAACGCGTTCGCCACGGTGTTGAGGCGACCCAGGCGGTACTCGACGGTGAAGTCAAAGTCGAAAAGCTTGCTGATCCACTGATGCTACGGCACGCTGGAGAGGCGCTGGTCCAACGGGAACTTGAGGCTGTAATGATCTGTGCGAATACAGAACGGGCGCCCCTAGAGATACGGTCGCTAGTGGTGCACAGCCTGCACCAAGCCGATGAGCTCCCTCTCGTAGGCCGTGAGCTTGTGATGGCGTGTGGCGAAGGGCCTTTTGAAGAACGCGAGCGGGCCCTCACCCTGATGAAGGATGGCGTCAAACCCCATGCCCGAGGCATCGTAGTCCACCACGAACAGCTTGTCGAAGTCCGGCATCTGAAGGACCGGCCCCGTAGTGAGAGCCTGCTTGAGGGTCTAGAAAGCCTCGGTTGCCTCAGTATCCCAGGAGAAGGCGTCACGGCGCAAGAGGCGTGTGAGCGGTGCCGTGATGAGGCCAAATTCCCGGATGAACTTCCGTAATAACCCGCGAGGCCCAGGAATCCATGGAGAGCCCGCCGCGAGTGTGGCGCTGGCCAAGCCGCGACCGCCACAACCTTGTCGGCATCCATGGCAATACCCTCCACTAAGATGACGTGGCCGAGATAGGTGACTGAGGTCGTGCCGAACAAGAACTTCAAGCGCTTGAGGTGCAGCTGGTGCGCTCGAAGCTCGTTGAAGACGATGGCCACGTGTTGTAGATGCTCCACCCACGAGGAGTTGTAGATCAGAATGTCATCAAAGAAAACAAGCACGAACCTCGCAAGTAGGGCCGAAGGACGTCGTTCATCAAGGACTAGAATGTCGCCGGGGCATTGGAGAGGCTGAAGGGCATCACCAAGAACTCGAAGTGGCCATGATGAGTGCGAAACCCTGTCTAGGCGATATCGTCCGGGTGCATCTGCACCTGATGGTAGCCCGGGTGAAGGTCAAGCTTAGTGAAGAAGTAGGCCTCGTGTAGCTCGTCCAGGAGTTCCTCAACGAAAGGTATAGGAAATTTGTCCTTGGACATCTTGGCTTTGACAGCACGATAGTCGATGTAGAAATGCCATGAGTCATCGGCCTTGTGAACGAGGAGCACCGGTGCGGAAAACAGTGACGTGGAGATCCGGATGATGCCCTGGGCGAGCATGGCCACACACTGTCGCTCCAACTCGTCCTTCTGCAGCTGGGGGTAGCGGTACGGCCGCACGGCGACTGGGGCGGTGTACAGCAGCACGTGGATGCGGTGGTCGTAGGGCCGGACTAACGGGAGGCCCTGCGGCTCTTCGAAGAGGTTGCTGTGTTGTTGCAACAGGCTGGCCAACAGGGGGTTCTCAGCGTCGACAGCGGTCGCCGTCAGCTGGGGTCGGGGCGTCGTTGAGGTGGCGCCACCCACACCCTCCCACTAGACGCGGCGACCCAGGTGCCAGAAGATCATCGTCATGGCGTCGAAATCCCAAAGGATGGGATCCAGGGTCCGCAAAAAGTTGACACCGAGGATGAAGTCGAAGCAGCCCAAGTCAATACCGACGCAGGTGATGGTGAAGTGCTCGTCGCCGATGATGAGGGGAATGTGCCGAGCAATACCCTGGTAGTATAGACGGTCACCGTTGGCCATGGTAACGCGGAGCTACTCCCCGCTAGTCGGTTGCAGCTCCAGACGACGCATGGTGGCCCCGAGCATGAAGTTGTGGGTGGAGCCCGTGTCCAGCAGGGCGAGGAACCCTTCCCTGTTGACCGTCACCGGCAGGAGCATGGTCTTATCCGTCTGTATGCCTGCGAGGGCATGGAGGGAGACCACGAGGGCGTTCGCCTGGTCGGGCCCCGGGGGAACCGCGACGTCAAAAGGGGCGGCCGGGTCGCGAGCCCGATGTCTACGGTGTCCTCCTCGACGTAGTCCGCAGCCTCCAAGTAGAAGAGGCGCGGGCAAATATGGCCCGGGACGTAGGGCTCGTCGCAGTTGTAGCACAGCCCTTAACGGCGGCGTTCGAGCTGCTCGGCCGGGGTGAGCCGACGGAAGGGTCGCGTCAGGGCCAGGGCGGGGGCGCCGCGGGAGCCTGGGCAGGGCACCCCGATGCTGGTGGTGGCGGTCGGGGAAGTTGTCGGGCGGCCCGAGATGGGGGCGCCTGCTGCATGGCCACCGCGCGAAGCTCAAAGGCGCGGGCATAATACATGGTCGTTTGGAGGTCATGTGGCCCGCGCATCTCCATGTCCACGCGGATGAGGTCCGGCAGACCGCCAATGAAGAGCTTAGCTCGCTGGCGAGCCGTGACGCCGGGAGTGTGGCAAGCCAGGGCCTAGAAGCGGTCGGCGAAGTCTTGCACCGTGGAGAGAAACGAAAGTCACCCAAGCTCCGCCAGCCGACTCCCACGTATTGGCGGTCCGAAGCGCAAGAGACAGAGCTCGCGGAAGTGCTCCCATGGGGGCATGTCACCCTCGTCCTATTCGAGGGCGTAGTACCACATCTGAGCTCCCCCCCCCCGAAGGTGATATGAGGCGATCCAGGTGCGGTTGGACGCGAGCGTGCGCCACCCTCAGAAAAATTGGTTGCACTGGTTGAGCCAATTCAGGGGATCCATAGTGTCGTCGTAGGTGGCGAACTCCAACTTGGAGAACCTCGGCGGTGGCTGGGTGTGGACGATGATTGGGGGCGCCTCATCGGCGTGGAACAACGAGGATGGCTGTCCGGAGTAGGCGGGCATCAGGGTGCCGCCTTGGAACAGGGGCCTGTTGACGCCGTCGTAGTGGCAAGGGGAGGTCGAGTGCCCCTTGTACTGCAGGCCGAGTGGGACGTAGGTGGTGGCGGCACGTGTTGTTGGCCCGAGGCCATCGTGTAGACTGGCTCGAGGGACTCGGAGAGCAAGGCCGGCAGCGGGGACGGCGACGGAGGGGACCGGACCTGGTGGATGGGCACCCCAGGCGCTGTCGTCGGGAGCCCTAGCCGCAAGGTCGCCGCTGCCGGCGGCGGCAACTGCTGCTGCGGTGGCAGCAACATGGCGGGGGCGACGGATGTCGCCGGTGGCGGCGGCTGCCACGGGAGGTGCGGTGGCCCCATGACGGTGGCGAAGGGGGCGGCAGGTGGCGGCGCGTAAGGCCCCGTGGGGAAGGGACGGATGCCCTGGACCGCCTGTGTAAGGTCTCAAAGGGCCGCCGACATCTCCTCCGGGATGAGGATGGCGGGGACGGCCGCGGGTGGTGTCGAGGCGGCGGAGGAGGCCGGCCCGGATAGGGACGATGCACCGGGTGCGGTGGTCATCGACGGAGAGGTGGCGATCGGCAACGGAAGGGTGGCGGTGGGCAGAGGGGCGGACATGATCGAGCCGGAGACTACTGATACCAGATTGGTAGGATCTAGGTTCCTACCGGGTCTAGCCTGCAGGGTGTAGGGGTGAAAGGGAGGTTGCCGGGGCGATGGGCGCGAGCGGCAGTACTGGGGTACGATGGTCGCGCGAAGGAGAGGGAGAGGGAGGCGCGGCGACGGCTAGGGTTCCGGCTCCTGAGGGAGCCGGGCAATAGATGTCTTATTGCTTGATTCTAAAAACAAGTCCTTACAAGAGTTTATATAATCCTATATATGTTGAAAATAAAGATAAGTTGGGTCAGGTCTCTAACTGGATGTGCCAATGGGCCTCCTCCGGCTGTAGTGCACGCCAGTCATAACATTTTCATTATTAGAAAAATAAGCACCAACAAAATCCAGAGGCCTGAAGGATGTAGGTGAGACATAGTCTCAGATACCAACAAAACACCACACCGCGCACATCTCCAGCAAGGCTACGCGAACCAAACAGCCCCTTGGTTTCGGAGCAATCATTTACTGTGCGGAAGAATATCTCCATAATAGACTACATCATCATAATTTTGCATCTAAAAGGAAATCGTTTCCTGGAGACTGGAGTTACTCAAATTTTTTGGCTATGAAATGTCAGATGTATCAGCACGCAAAGCCATACTATTTGTGCCAGCTAGTAACACTAGATTGACAATAAAATATACCCTTACTGGAATTGCATGGGGAGAAAAAACATCCAAGACCAGCAGGAGAACTGGTGAAATCACCACATACGAGGGAGAGACTCTGCCCGGATGATCTCCTTAAGAAGAGCCTTCTCCTCATTGATTTTGTTCTTCTCAGCAGCGTCACGTGGTTTGCTCTTCCGCTTCTCTTCCAGCATCCACTTGTAGACCTGGCGCTGCTCATCTTCAGATAAAGGTGGGAGTACTCGTTTCGGCGGAGGAGCAGGCTCTGCAGGCTTAGCAACTGCAGCAGGTGGGGCTATCAATGCTGCTGCAGCAGCTGCGGCGGCAGCGGCCTCAGTATTTTTCTTGTCCTGGTCTCGCTTGTAGGTCTTTGCAAATACATAAACTGCATGTTACAAGGATGTCAACTTACTGAAAGATGTGGGTATACATTGGTTAAAACAATAGTAAACCATACAGTGCATCAGTTCAATCATAACACAGAAGGCATACCTACATGGACTAACTACGGCAAGTTCGTCAGCGCTTAAACTAGGTCCTTGAATTATTAAGTGAAATTGTGACCAAGGCGCATAAAAGAGGAAATGACAGAGTGCAATGACAAAAATGCCTTCAACAGAAAATTAGTATGTATCACACAGCAAGCTCAACTAATACTTGCTGAGCGGCATTTGGTTCTCGGTGGGCCTTCACAGCATGAGGCAACTCAACAGTAACAACTCAAATGATATAGTAGTGGCAATGTGCAAGTTCTCAAGAGACTTAGCCAAACTCAATTTTATTTTTGCCTCCTTTACCACATATTTTCTCTCTTGTCACCAAAGCAAACTGCAGCCGACAAAAGCATTATGTTTCTCTGCTGCAACCACAGTATATCCTTGCAAAGCTATGGGTTTCTGTTTCCAAAACAGAAGGGGAAACACCTCAAGGTTGCTACCAATTGTTTTTTGCTTTGATCGAAACAGAAATAATAATTTGTTTTGCACTTTCTTACCACATCCTGCATCCTTTCAATCTTGTCTCAAGTCAAACATTTTTAAGTTTGACCAAGTTTAGAGGAACAAATACGTATAAATATCTGAAATACAAAATCAATATAACTACATCTATGATAAAATATGTTTCCATAATGTATTTATTGTGTACTGTAGGTGTAGATAATTTATTAAGACGATAGATAGACATTGTATAGATAGAAGGAGGGAGTATTTTTCAAATCGTGATCATGTATGCTACAGTGTGTTCCTTACTTTTAAGAGAAAATATATAATCCCACAGCTCTAAAAGGTAACAACAGTACTGTGCTCAGTGGCAATGTTGTAGCTGGCATAAATTGAAAATTTGCAAATTCTTGATAGATTTAACCAAAACTACAGAAATACTCCCTCCGTCCCAAAATAAGTGATGTGGTTTTAGTTCAAATTTGAACTGAATCACATCACTTATTTTGGGACGGAGGGAGTAATTGCCTATCTTGTACCACATATTTTCTCTCTTGCCCCCTAACAAACTGCAGCCTATCAGTGCATTATGTTTCTCTGCCGCAACCACGGTAATCCTTGCAATTATATGGATTTCTTATCCAAAACAAGGGGGAAAAGCCCTGAAGGTTGCTACCAATTGTTTTGCGCTTTCTTACCACGCACTCCCTCGTTCCATTTATACCTCTTAATCCTGTCTTAAGTCAAACATTTCGAAGTTTGACCAAGCTTATAGAAATAAATATCAACATCTACAATATAAAATCAATATCACTTGACCTATTATGAAATATGTTTCCATAGTATTTATTGAGTATTTTAGATGCTGATTCTTTTTCCATAAACTAGGTCAAACTTATAACAATATTACTAGGCCTTGTATACATGGAATGATGCAGCATTTCAGAAATCATGACCATGTACACTACAGTACCTTGCTTAATCCAAGAGAAATATATACTGCCACAGGTGAAAAAGGTACAACAGCTTTGTGCTCTAAATGATATAGTAATGGCAATGTTGTAGCTACCATAAACTGGAAATTTGCAAATTCTCAAAAAATTTAAGCAAAACTCAAAAAAATTGCCTATCTTGTACCACATCTTTTCTCTCTTGCCCCCTAACAAACTGCAGCCTGTCAGCGCATTATGTTTCTATGCTGCAACCAAGTAATCCTTGCAATGATATGGGTTTCTATTTCCAAGACAGAGGGGACAAGCCCTGAAAGCTCCTACCTATTGTTCTGTACTTTCTTGCCAGATAATTGTCAAATCATGAACATGTATGCTAAAGTATTCTCCTTACATTTAAGAGAAATCTATATGTCCTGCTACCCATGAAAAAGGCTAAGTCCGTGATATAATTATGGGATTTATCTTTATACAATAAATGTGACATGGATCAGATCCCTGGAGTCTCACCATTCTGTAAATGGAGTTCATCTCATTCTCACCTATTACTTCCCTACCAAACAATAGAGTGGGCACATCTTGTCGTAATTCCGTACTTATGGAATTCGAAATTCCACATGATTATCACACCTAGATTCACAATAAATAGCAGGCATAAAACTTCATCTGTGTAAGCAAACTGGGGAGGCCCAGATGCACAATCATTAAGGACACGCAAGAGAGATAGAGCTACTTCACGGGCACAGACCGCACTTTGTCGTTTCTAGTAGCTAACAAGTAGAATTCGCTGCGACCTATCAAGATTTAGTCGTCCTCGAGCCAATCTACACAGCGAAGAGCACCAAGATTCCAAGAACCCTAAGCAGAGATACTAGCAGAGTAGCAAATAGGACCGAACGAACCATAGCGAGGTCAACAACACAATGTGGCGCAAATGTAGAGGTACACGACTGGAAATGAAAGAGATCGAGTACGGGGGGCGCCTCTCTCACCTCCGATGAAGATGTTGGTGGCGAGGAGGAAGGGGAAGACGCGGCGCATGATGGCCCCCTTCACCGCTGGCTGCGGCTGCGGCGCTTTCTGTGGCACGGTGGCAGGGTCGAGCTTGCCGGGAGTGGTCATCGCGACGAGGTCACGGGAATATCGCGGTGTCCGGGGCGACGGGAAGGGAGGGTGTTGGCGGCGGCGAGACCGAGACGACTGCGTGAATGCTTTTACCCTTCTCTCCTCTTCGCAGGGCTTTAATAGCATCCCGTGAAAACTCGCCGTCCACCTTTTTCGATGGTTTTATGGAACGGACGGAAGTTCTCTCTTCGTTCTAAATACAAGTCTTGTCTTTTATAGATTTCACTAATAAATGTGTTCGTATGTTACGACGGGTGAAAACAAAATGAAAATCATTAAGGATTAGATAATTAATCTATTGTTTCCTATTTGACATCGTGAGCCGTAGGATGAGATGCATGATGGTCGAACTTGCCGCAGTCCATTCTCATGTTTCTTGGTTGAACATATCTTGAGCCTTATTTCTACGAAGAATAGATTAGGTAGCGCATAAGAATGACAGTGATGTCACGGAAAGCGGCAACATGTGCATGGTGTGCGGGTGTTTAGCGATGATGGAGTTATCATCATTGATGGCCTCGTTGACCATCAACCGGTTTGGTGTTAAGAAAGAGCTGCATATTGTCCATGGTGTACGGATGACCGACTTGTTTCTCTTAAAAATCATTTTGGAGTACTCCTTCTAGCTCGGATTCTTCCCTCTCGGATGCCTTACATAATTCAAAATAAATATGGGGTGAAACGATTCAAAATTAATAGTAAATCACATGCTAATAAAAGATTAAGGATGTGTTTTCCAACAAAGTATTAGAAAAACCATAGTATTGAAAAAGACACAATAATTTTGGATGTGGGTTAACATACCATAGTTTTTATATCAAAATATCTTCAAGTATAAGTAACACTGAGGGAATATTTGGCAGCCCCTATGCTCAACAACGTAAAAAATACTAGCTGGCCGTTATCTGCTGCAAACACGCGATCTAATTGTTGAATGCAAATTTGTAGTAGTCAGTTGTGTTTCCATTTTTATCTTTCATTTTTATAACATAATTTGCTAACAAAAATTTACATTTTCAGGGTTCAAATCGATGCAAACAACAGAAAAATTACATGTACACGGATGAGCAAGGTTGTCTCCTTCTTATAAAAACATGTACAACATGGCTGATAGACGTGGCCGGTACACTATTCCATATCTCTTTGTTTATTTTCCTTAGATAGCCTATATCTCTTTGGAGTTCATCCATTCCAACTAAGAAAGTCTTCTTCCTTATCTTTCTCAACCTTTTTTTATTGATCCCAATGTAGTTCAATGATATAAAAAAACTTAAAACATATATAAATTAATGAAATTATGTATAGAAAAGCGATGGGTATTATTTAATAGATTAACTAAGCCACTTTCGTTAGTTAAAAGTGAGCTAGCTCAGGTGGCAGTTGGCTAGAACCATATGCAGCGAATGAAAGGTCTTGAGTTCAAATCCTGATGTTCTGTATTTTTGCCCAGGCCGATGACAATACTACGAACTTATCTCTAGATAGCATGAGTTGTTGTCTAGGCGAAGGCCTGCAGGCCAATGGGCCTAAGGCCCAGGCGCATACGAAAAATATAAACCAGCGGCCGAGCTGGCTAGCCATAGCGACGGACAAAAATTTAAGATGACAAAAAAAGTGGAGAAATAATCCTTCTTTTAATATTAGATAAAGATTAGAAGACTACATACGAAAGGACAAAAACATATTTTAAAATATAGATTCACTCATTTTACTATGTATATAGTCCTCTAGTGAAGTCATTAAAAAAGATTTATATTTAGGAACGGAGGGAGTATACGACTTGAAGAGATCTTGTAAAAGTTTTAAGGAACGAACCAACATGTAGTTAGATGGTTAAAGAGACAGTGATATGAAGAAAACGTCCCCATCGATGATGAGACGTCTTTGATGATTTCGTAAATTTTAAAATAATATGCTGACTCAACTTTTCGCAAGTGCTCATAACGATAAGGTGTGTATGTATATATTCATAGGAATGAGTGTATGTACGTATACATGAGTGTTTGCGTATGTATTATGTTAAAAAAATCTACGAAAGGCCCTTAAACCGTCCACGCACAAGGAGCACACGCGCACGCGCGACGCCCTCTCCTGCAGCTTCGACCATTTATCCTGGAACAACTTCGAGAGCGAGAGGCTCGACTGCATCTTCTCGCCCGCGGTCAAGCGTCTCTAAACGGTGGAAAAGGCGTGGTTTGACGTGAAGAAGGTCACCGTCGCTAGAGACGAAGCTGCAACGGCGTGGGTGGAGGCGTTGAAGGAGAAGTACCAACTCCTTGTCGTCCTCTTCAACTCCCTCATGAAGTACCATATCTCCACTGCAAGAAGCTTGACGACAGACGACGATGAGTACATTTAGTTTAATTTCATCTTACTGGAAAAGTTTCCATGCAAACTCTACATTAATTTCGTTGAACTCCGGTCATGTAATATGTGCCGTGAACTTTAGTTTGAATATGTCATACGTGTATTCAAGGTCTGTTTGTTTGTGACGTTCGTCGTTCTGGAAATTTGGTTTACAGGATACCACAAATGAATTTTGCGGGACGAGCATATACCGGTTCTGCTAGAAATGCTCTAACGCTGAGTAACAACTGCCTAATATAAAAAAAATTATGATAAACATTATCGTTGATAAAACTGGTCGGACTGGGTCACGTGGCCTTTATGGGTCGTGCACCTTTTTTGGGAGCTACGCACTCCAACAGCGCGCAGACGCACACATGTCCCGTGACTGGGCCGGCCCATTAACACTAAATAAAGGACAGCGCGACTTGAAAAAATGACTGAAACAGACGAGGCCTTGCCAGGATTTGTTGGGTGCTACTTGTAATAAAAGTGCAATTTTTAAGATACCACCTAAGCGACACATTTAATAGAGTCTTTACAAAATTTTGAATTTTTCTAATTTTTTGGAAAACAATTAAAAGCTGAATATTTTTTGAAAATGACAATGAATTGTGGTATTCCATATATTTTTTATTCTGAATGATTTTGAAAACTTTGAACAAATTTTGAAACCATGAACGTTTTCTGAAATCCACAAACATTTTGTTAATTCGTGAACATCTTATGAGTTTATGAACAAGTGTTGAAAAAATGAGAACATTTTTTTGAAAACACGAACAATCTTAGAAAAATAGGAACATATTTCTTAAATCTAATCGAATTTTCAAAATAGAGAAGAAAAATTGAAAGTGGGAACATTTTTTGAAATTACATACATTTTCCGAATTTGCAAACAAGTAACATTTGAAACTGAAAGTTGGAACATTTTCTGATTTTTAGAAAATGAGAACATTTAAAAAAAAATCTATTTTTATTAACAGAAGCGAACATAAATTTAGAAATTCTAAACCTTTTCGAAATTTCTGATCCAAATTTCAAAATAGTAACATTTTTCTAAAATATGTAAAAAATCTACAAAATGCAAACATTTTAAATTTCTAACATTCATTAAAAATAAAATTCATAAAAAATCCATTGAATAAAAATGCGAAGATATTTTAGAACAAAATTTGAAAACACGAACAAATTTGAAATTCGTGAAATTTTTTATAAAATTTTGAAAATTTTCTGAATTTTCAGAACACTTTTTGAATATGCAACAAATTTTCAAAATATGAACAAATTTTAAATTTGTGAACAGAAAATTCAAAATGGGAACATTTTTAAATTCCCCCAAAATTTAAGAATTTGTGGAAAAAAATTATAACGTGAACATTTTTAACATTTCTGCAAATTTGTAAATAAAAATAAACTTGAAAAATAAAAGAAAAGAAAAGGAGAAAAAAATGAAAAAAATGAAAAAAAGGGGAGCCGTCCGATCTGGTGGGCGTCCCGAGGAGCGTAATCGAACACCACCTGATGGTTGTGCCTCCATGCACGCCCGGTGAAGCAGAAGGCAAGACGACAGGCGCAAGAAAAGCAAGCATTCATCGTCAAGGAGGTTCGCAAGCTGTCCCTTGATTGCTTGGCCAACCTCGTGATTATCCCCAAGAAGGGAAGGAAAGAGCGCATGTGCGTCGACTTCATGAGTCTCAACAAGGCTTGCCCACGGGATCCCTTTCCGCTCCCACGCATCAACCAGATCGTGGACTCTACCGTCGAGTGCGATCTGCTGTGCTTCTTGGATGTCTTCTCGGGTTACCACCAAATCAAGATGGCGGTGGAAGACGTCGAGAAAATGGCATTCTTATCCCCATGCGGCGTGTATTGATACACATGCATGCCCTTTGGGTTGCGGAACGCTGGCGCGACCTTCCAGCGGTTGATGCACATCGCCCTGGGACCGCAGCTCGGGAGGAATGACGAGGCTTACGTCGACGATATTGTGGTCAAGTCATGGGAGGCGAGGACCCTGATCAAGGACCTAGAGGAGACGTTCGCCAGCTTGCGTTGGGTGAACCTGAGGCTCAACCCCGAGAAGTGCGTTTTTGGGGTCCCCTTCGGCGAACTACTCGGCTTCTTGGTGTCGCATTGGGGGATTGAGGCAAACCACGAGAAGGTCAAGGCAATTGAAAAGATGCGCCCACCTCAGACCCTCAAGGAAATGCAGAAGCTGGTGGGCTGCATGACCTCCTTGGGACGCTTCATCTCCAGGCTCGGCGAGCGCACCCTCCCCTTCTTCAAGCTCATGAAGAGGAAGGGTCCTTTCAAGTGGACCCCGGGGGCAGAGGCGGCTTTCCAAGAACTCAAGCAGTTCCTCACAAACTGTTCCATCATGGTGGCGCCCCTGTGCTCGTGAGCCCTTGGTGCTCTACTTGGGGGCGACCCCACATTCAGCCAGCGCGGCGCTCGTGGCGATCCGGGAGGAGCATGCCAGCACAGACACAAGGGGAAGTGGCTCACAAGGAGTCGCACAACACTTGCCACCCCGGAACGACACTCCTGAGGGCCTCGCCATCTCACCGACTCCTGAGGCACCCGAGTCCTTCGCGCCCCCTGAGGATCAGGGTGGCGCCAACACCCCACGCCTCGTAGAGCATCCGGTGTACTACGTCATCACCATGCTACGAGACGCGCACGTGCTACCCCATGTAGAGAAGCTCTTGCTCGTGCTCCTCGTCGCCTCAAGGAAGTTGCGCCACTACTTCCAAGGTTATCCGATCAAGGTCGTCTCTGTGTACCCTCTCGAGAAGGTGCTATGCAACCCCAACGCTACAGGAAGGGTTGCGGAGTGGAATATCGAGCTACAGGCTTTTCATCTGGATTTCAGCACAACCAGGGTCATCAAGGGCGCGACCCTTGCTGACTTCGTGGCGGAATGGATGGATGCCCCCGAACGGGGGCTGGATGAGGGCTAGCCCCTCGTGCCTGGCGATGAAGCACCCGAAGGCTGGGTCATGCACTTTGATGGAGCCTTTGAA
Organism: Hordeum marinum; assembly: GCA_022496015.1. Taxonomy (NCBI): domain Eukaryota; kingdom Viridiplantae; phylum Streptophyta; class Magnoliopsida; order Poales; family Poaceae; genus Hordeum; species Hordeum marinum. Next base: position 258,085,144 of record CM039674.1, on the reverse strand, counting down.
CGATAGGGCGTGGGGCCGGAGTCGTGCTCATCTCACCTACACAAGACAAGCTCTACTACGCCATGTAGCTCTGCTTCCAGCACGGCAAGAAGGTCTCCAACAACATCGCGAAGTATGAGGGCTTGATCGCGGGCCTCCGGGCTGCTGCATCCCTGGGGATCAAGCCCTCACCGTCAAGGGAGACTACCAACTCCTCGTCAACTTCTCCAACAAAGAGTACAAACCGAAGGACGAGCACATGGAGGCATACCTAGAGGAGGTGCGTAAGATGGAAAAGCGCTTCCAGGGCCTGGAATTGCAGCACGTCCCACGCGGCGCGAACAAGAAGGCGGACGACATCGCCAAGAGGGCGTAGCATCGCGAGCCTCGGGATCCTGGCGTCTTCAAGGAGAGGCTCATCAAGCCATCGGTGGTTCCCCCGGCCGCCGACCCGATATCATCTCGAGAGGAGCTGCCGCCAGCCCCGCCCTTAGGGGCCCCAGCCTGCGGACCGGCCTCAGGAGCACGCTTGCGCCTAGTACTGGAACCTTAGGCCAATGACTGGACCGAGGAGTTTAAGGCGTATCTGCTCAGCGGTGCCTTGCTAGAGAAGGAAGAGGACGCCGAACGCGTGGCCCATTAGGCCACCGCCTACTGCCTGAAGGACGGCGAGCTATACCATAGGCGCCCGAATGACGTCTCATTGCGGTGCATATCCGAGGAACAAGGGCGCGAGTTGCTAGCCGATATCCATGGAGGCGACTACGGACACCACTCCTTGTCTCGCACCCTCATGGGAAAGGCATTCCATGGTGATTTCTATTGGCCCAGAGCGCTCAATGGCACAGCCGAGCTGGTCCAATCCTACGTGGCCTACCAATTGCACCCCAAGCAGATTCATCAACCAGCGTAAGGCCTCCACACCATCCCACTCTCCTGGCCTTTCGCGGTCTGGGGCTGGACATACTGGGCCCCTTTCCTCGGGCAACCGGAGGCTACCGCTACCTCTACATCGCCATCGACAAGTTGACCAAGTGGGTGGAAGTGTAGTCCGTACGCACCATCCCTGTCGCCTCAGCAGTCAAGTTCATCCGGGGCCTCGTGAGCCGCTTCGGGGTCCCCAACCATATCATTACTGACAATTTCTCACAATTCACGAGAAACCTCTTTAGAGAATATTGTGCTAACCTTGGGACGCAGATATGTTACGCTTCAGTGGCACACCCGCGGAGCAACGGCCAGGCCAAGCGCGCCAACGCGGAAGTCTCGAGGGGTCTCAAGATGAGAATCTTCCAGAAGAAACTTGAGGCATGTGGCAAGGTTTGGCTCGGTGAGCTTCAGTCTGTGTTGTGGTCCATCCTCACCACCGCGACTAAGCCCACCAACTAGACCCCATTCTTCCTCATCTACGGAGCTGAGGCGGTCCTCCCTCACGAGGTCAAGCATCGCTTCCTGCGGGTCTTGGCATTCAAGGAGGAGCGTTAGGATGCTGAGCGGGGGATAGATCTCATGCTCGTAGAGGAGGGCCATCGCCAGCCCTCAATCCACGTCGCGAGGTACCAGCAGACGCTGCGGCAATACCATTGTCGCGGCATCCGCTCCAAGACCCTCGAAGTCGGAGACCTTATCCTGAGGCGGGTCCTCTTTGGGGAGGGCTTGCAGCTCTCGCCCATGTGGAGGGCCCGTACAGGGTCATCCGTGTCTCCAGACCTGGCGCTGTGCGCCTGGAGACTCAGGATGGGGGCCCCATCCAAAACACCTGGAACATCCAGCATCTCTGCAAGCTCTACCTGTGACACTCTCACATAATAATGAGTGGGATGTATACGTCCGGAGCCCCCCGAGGACGCGGAGGGGTTCTCACCCATGCCCAAGTGGAAGCCCCATGCTCCATGCTGGCGGACGACACTGTCATTCAGCGACTATACCCGCGCCCAGTGGATGTCCCATGCTCCGCGCTGGGGGAAGACTAGTCTAGGCGCCGAACATGGCTGTTATTTGCCCTATTTTGTAACCAAATTTTCCACCTTTTGGAATGAAGTTTGAAGTTTTCATTTATTATTCAAAAAATGGGGTGGGAATCTTCTCCTTGCAATGTTTTCTTGTTTTGAGTTCCTTCTCAAGGGGTTTGGCACCATTGGCTCTCCCTCGCGTGCTCCGCAAGCGGGGGCTGGGCACGGTACATTATGCGGGATCCGGGCCGCGCACATACCTCGCCAAAACTTTGGCGTCCTAATACTCGCGCGACGCTCTTGGGGCAAGCTAGCGCACAATATCACCCCGGCCTCAGGAGCGCCTCATTTCCTGGCCTCGCTGGGCATCATGACCCGGTACTCTGGCGGTGACCAACCCATGCAAGGGTGCTCGGGGTCTCTATGGTTAAGCGAAAAGCTCTGCGGCAGCTATCGACCCTCGCAAGGGGACTTGGGGACTCTACGACCAAGGAAAGAAGCTCCGAAGGAACGCGCCCCTACGGTAGAAGAGCCTACCACCGGCGCACCAAGCTAAGTTTACCTAATCATGAGTTACCTAAGCATAATGAGCAGGAACATTTCAGTTTGCAACAACGAAAAACGGGGATGCGAAAAGAAAAATGCTAACATAAAAGGCGCAAGCGCCACAATTCATTACATGCCCCCACGGGCCCCTCCATGACTCTTGATGCAGGAAACAAAAGCAAAAGACAACATCCCGAAGACCGTCACTCCTAAGGCCTAGATCCGGTGTCTCCCACGCTCAGTCGGAGTCCTCCTCCTTCATGATGTAGGCACGACGACACGGTGGCTTGACGTCCTCCTTGGCGGGAGCGCGACACCGCGGCGGCTCGTCACCCTCCCTGGTCCGGGCGCGGTGGTGCGGTGGCTTGTCGTAGTCCTCATCGCTCGAGCTTCCCCAGGAGGAGGTGTCGTCGCCGCTGGAGGAGCTGCGGCCACCGCCAAGGGCAAGTTCACCGCCGAGGGCACCGCCGTTGCGACAACCGTTGCTGGCAGGAAGACGGTCGATGTTGCCGTCATCGCCCTCCGGGCAGCATCCTAGGCACGTGTCGTCTTCTCCGAAGATCTTGACAAAAAGTGTCGCCACCACGTCGTTCTTGAATTGGTGCGTGCACCTCCCCTTGGGGCTGCGGGCATGGGGCAAATGTCTACCATCCGCGGGTAAAGAACATATAGCTCGCAGGGGTAACCTCGACCTTCGCCCACGAGGCTGCGCTGCAACAACCATCGGCTTGCATCCATAGGCCGGCAGGCCCCCCGACCGGCAGTGCATCCGCGAAGAAGCGCGAGAGCGAAAACCTGGTCATTTACGGCCTCTCTGCCCACACCACGAACTCCTGGACCGCTTCAGCTGATTGGATTCGAGAGCGGGGTGACTGGACGGCTTCAGCAGGCCTCCCCCCTCAGGCGCAGCCACTGCAATCACTGTGGCCACCCGCACGGGAGGGAGCCCGGCCACGACCATCGGAGGTGGCACCAGCCCGTGCGAGAGTGCGCCCGCGCCCTCGGGGGGCCGGTGCCGGTGTAGCGGTATACATCCGGGGCCGGACGCGACCCCTCCTGGGCGGCGGTGAGCCCGACTCCTCAAGGGGGCCCTTCCCTTTCTCAGTGGCGGAGAACCTCCTCACCGGCACCATGGTTGTGGAGATGATGAATTGAAGGAGGTACGCGAGAAGATGAGGATGGCCTGAGGGCTTTGCCTCCTTCACTCACTTATAGCCGGACAGAGGCTAGCCGGCTCCGCTCCACATCCTAAGCAATGAAAGCCCCACAGCGGACGCAAGCCCGTATCAGCATGGGGAAGTGGAGGCGTCTGTGCTTCATCATGCGCCACACGACGATCCTGGCCCGCGGGCGATTAGGGCCCATGACGCCTCGGTCTTCCCCCTTGGCTTCGCCTAAAAGCTAGCCCAAATATGCCTTGGGCCCGGGGCTGCTATTGGCGTTCTGGACTAGGGGTACCCAGACCTGCCTGCCCACGGCCCAACACGTGGCCCACCACAATGGTGCGGTATGGCCCAACGACAACTCCCCCAAGGCAAGACCCTCGCAAGAGCCCCCGCCTCACGAGGAGGACAACGTCAAGACCTCCAGAGAGTGGCATCCCCCTAGACTGCCTCCCAAGGAGCGGAGATTCCTATGCAAGTGCCCAACCTCCCAAGGACATGATGACATGGGTTCTGATGACGAAGCCAGGTGGGCGCCAGTAGGCGCGGGAGGAGGACAATTTCCTATTTGGTGCTAAGGAGACAAGGACATATGCGGGTTCCCAAGGAATCCCCAAAGGTTTCCTTCACGATGCAACGAGACCGAGACCACGAGCTCGACAGGACGAATGTCATCGTCGAGCCCACCTTACGTCCCCCCCTGAAGCTTTGCAAGCAAAGACCACCTTTAGTCAAGATAGGATGTACCTCCTATCCCCTTTCAAATTGTTGGGGAACGTTGCATGGGAAACAAAAAAATTCCTACGCACACACAAGATCTATCCATGGTAATGAGCATCTACGAGAGGGAGAGTGGATCTACATACCCTTGTAGATCGCTAAGCGGGAAGCGTTAAGAAACACGGTTGATGTAGTCGAAAGTCTTCGCGATCCAAATCGCAAGCCGTCCCGTGATTCAATCACGATCCGTCCCGCGATCCAATCATGGTCCTTCTGATCTAGCGCCGAACGGACAACACCTCCGCGTTCAGCACACGTACAACTCGATGACGATCTCCACCTTGTCGATCCAGCGAGCGAGGGCGGAGTAGTAGATGAGTTCTTCGGCAACACGACAGTGTGGTGTCATTGGGGGTGGTGCTATCTTGGCAGTGCTACGCCTAGCGCTACCGAAACCACGAACGTAGGAGAAAACGATCTAGGAAGAGAGAGGGGCGCTATGGGCCTCTTGCGTGCTCTTGGGGCGCCCCTGTCCCTCTATATATAGGTGGAGCGGAGTGGAGATCATCCTCTCCAAGCCCTAGGGCGCAGCCAAGGGGTAGGAGTTGAACTCCTAGTCCAATTCCCTCCCTTTCCAAAACCAGGTGGACTTTCCACCTCTCCCAAGCCACATGGGCCTTGAGGGACTTGTGCGCCTGGCCCAATAAGGCCAGGGAGCCTCCCCTCAGTCCATGCAAACCCTTGGGACATGGTGGAACCCTTGATGGACTTTCGGACTCCTCTGAAAGTTTCCAAAACCTTCTAGAAGCTTCCCAATACAATACCAGAAAAACCCAAAACTTTTCCGGTAGCCAAAATATGACTTCCCGTAGATAAATATTTACCCGCGGACCATTTCGGAGCTCCTTGTGATGTCCCGGATCTCATCCAGGACTCCAAACAACCTTCGGTCACCAACATACATAACTCAACAATACCAAATCATCACCGAACGTTAAGTGTGTAGACCCTATGGGTTCGAGAACTATGTAGACATGACTGAGACACTCTCTGGTCAATAACCTATAGTGGGACCTGGATGATCATATTGGCTCCTACATATTCTACGAAGATCTTTATCGATCGAACCACGATGCCAAGGATTCAGGTAATCCCGTATGCAATTCTGTTTGTCTATCGGTATGTTACTTGCCCGATATTTGGTCGTCGGTATCTCTATACCTAGTTCAACCTCGTTACTAGGAAGTCTCTTTACTTGTTCCGTAATACAAGATCCCGTGGCTAACTCTTTAGTCACTTTGCTTGCAAGGCTTATTGTGATGTTGTATTACCGAGTGGGACCTGAGATACCTCACCATCACACGGAGTAACAAATCACAGTCTTGATCCATGTCCACTCAACAGACACCCTTGGAGATACCTGTAGAGCATATTTATAGTCACCCAGTTACGTTACGATGTTTGATACACACAAGGTACTCCTCCGGTGTCAGTGAGTTGCATTATCTCATGGTCATAGAAACTCATACTTGACATGCAGAAAACAATAGCAATAAACTGACACGATCATATGCTACATTTATAGTTTGGGTCTTGTCCATCACATCATTCTCCTAATGATGTGATCCCGTTATCAAATGACAACACATGTCTATGGCTAGGAAACCTTAACCATCTTTGATCAACGAGCTAGCTAGTAGAGGCTTACTAGGGACACTTTGTTGTCTATGCATCCACACCTGTATCTGAGTTTCCAATCAAGACAATTATATCATGGATAATAAACGATCATCATGAACAAGGAAATATGATAATAACTAATTTATTATTGCCTCTAGGGCATATTTCGAACACAAATTTGGCCGTTGTGGATCCCTTCCCGCATGTGCAATAAGGGAAGAGGACTGTGACCCTTATAAATAGCCACCCACTCCCATCGTAGAAGAGGGGTTGAGTCGAGCTAGTTCATCACCACCAAGGGTCCCTCATGAGGCCACCCCACCACTATACTTGTTCATACTTAGCCACCTCGTGAGGCCAATCCACCATAAAGCAGGAGTAGGGTTTTACACCGCAACGTGGCCCGAACCTGGGTAAATCTCTGAGTCCACCTTCTTCCTCGCTTGCACTTGCTCGTCGTAGCTAGGCCGTAGGGTGACAAGATTGAGACTTTGAGCCGGTTTAGATCCTCGCACATGCTCCAGTGTTCGAACCTTGTGGGTTTTGCGGCGCTCGGAATCTGACAGAGACCTACATATCATTCAAAAAAAAGCAATGTAAAAAATAAAATCCACATTTCCCCTCGTAAAATACCGCCACCGACATGTGCTGCTCCAGACAATCCACCTTCGACAAGGGAAGACCGAACCCTTCCTCCTTCACCCCGCACCGCTGATGGTGAGCACATCAATTTCTCCTCCCATACCGATTACCCATTACCCATGTACCCAATGGGTAAAAATCCAATTAGGATAATGACATGGGACAAAATTACCCATGGTTATATAAAATAGGGAAACATTCATACATGCATAGCAATGTACCCTTATAAAATATGATAAATGGGTTACTTTTATTGTAGTGCTTATCTCGTGACCTTATGTACGTCCAGAGTATCTCTAGTTTAGCAAGAGTTTATGAGCTTAAAATGTTTGATTATGTGTTGTTGTTTTAAATAAATTATATTGTTGAAAGCACATATGCTCCCTTGGTGGTTTTGATAATTCATGACAACATACATTGTCTCTTGGACTAATATTTCTACCTAGTTTATTTCAGGTTTAGTCCACAGAGAGTGTTGGAAAAGGGTTGTGAGGAGACATCAAGATGCTAGCAGAGGATTGGCCAAGCTACAAGCATGAAGACTCTACATTTTACTTTGTAAGAAATCACTTTAAGTCCATAGGAAAGCCAATACTATAAAAAGGGGGTAAGTTATTAATGGTGAATGAATTTCTCAAAATGATGAAGCGTTACTCACCAAAAACACCCACAGGCTCTCTCACAAAGATTCTGTCCTAGAACCTACCACTCAAAATATGTGCCACCAAGAATTCCATATCGGCTACACTGCGTCAAAACCCTAGACACAAACCCTAGCCAAAATCCACTTCTCGGTACTACCAACATTCATTTCGGTGCAACCGAGTTTCAGTGACCAACTTTTGCTTGCCTGTTTTACAAAATTCAGAATTTCCGAGTTTTGTGAATCGGTCTCACCGAGTTGTGTAACTGCCCTAGGTCACCAATATCGGTACCACCGAGAATTATATATAGGTCTCACCAAAATGCCAAAGTTGCCACATTTTGCACTAGTCGATGCAACCGAGTTGGGAAATAATGTTGTAACGGTTGGATTTTTGGAGATGCCTATATATACCCCTCCACCACATACCACTCGCAAGGGAAGCACCGAGAACAGACCCACACTTTCCATATCCAATTTTCTGAGAGAGAACCACCTACCCTTGTGTTGAGGTCAAGATCATCCACTCCAACCATATGGATCTTGATTTCTAGCCTCCCTAATTTGCTTTCCATCCAATCAATCTCTTCTACCCAAGCCAAATCTATGAGAGAGTGATTGAGTGTTGAGGAGGCTATCATTTGAAACACAAGAGCAAGGAGTTCATCGTTACTATCGAGCCTATTACCTTTTGGAGGGTGGTGCCTCCTAGATTGGTTAGGTGTCGCTTGGGAGCCTCCTACTTCGTGTTGTGGAGTTGAACCAAGAATTTTGTAAGGGCAAGGAGATCGGCTAATTCATGAAGATCTACCCCGAGTTAGGCTAGTCCTCCGTGGATGTAGGCCATCATGGTATAGACAAGGTTGCTTCTTCATGGAACCCTTCGTGGGTAAAGCCCTCCATGGACTCGTGGCCGTTACCATGGGTTGAAGTCTCCATAAATGTGGATGTACATTCGCACCACCTATCAGAACCATGGGAAAAATCTTCGTGTCTACAATTGCGTTTGATCTTCCTATCTCTACTCTCTTACATTGCTTGTTTTACTTTCCGCTGCCATACTTGTTGACTAGCATGTGTAGGGTGCATTGGACTTGTTATAATTGCTAAAATATACCAACCAATTAACTTGGGAAAAGGTTAGGTTTTAATTCTTGCAAGTAGTCCATTCACCCCCTCTAGACATATCTTCTATCGATCCTTCAATTGGTATCAGAGCTTTGGTCTCCAAAGCTTCGGTTTCATCACCTTGGAGGAAGACAGATGTGTCTAGTTTGGGGAGTATTAGTTGTAGAGTGCCCATTCTCGATGGGGAGTACGATAGTCAATGGAAATATGAGATGCTTGAGCTATTCAATGAATTCGATTTGAGCAAGTATGTTAAGAGTCCCTATGTACCTCACATTGATCCCTTACATCCCACACACGAAGAGGAAATTGATATGCTTCACAATCTTAGAACTGTTAATCTCATTATCAAAGGATTGCCTAGATTTGTGTTTGATCAAATGAAGAATTTTGAATGTGCTTATACTTTGTGGAATGATTTGGAGAAATTATATCCAAGTTATTCATTAAATAATCTTGATGAGATTCTTCATAAAGCTATTGCATTCCACATAATGAAGCCTAGTGATTGTAACTTTGATAAATGCTTATCTGAGTTTCGTGACCTCATGCGTGATAAAGGAGATGTCACTACCATCAATAACATTATCTTTGAAGCCATTCGTATTCATAAACTTGAAATTATCATTATCTCAATCCTAACGAATCTCTTGTCTCTTATGATGAGGATATCCCACTTGATGATGACAGTGTGGAACATGGATACTATGAAGAAGATGAGTTATTCGACATCTAGTGTGAGAAGACTATGAAGAGTCTAAGTTTCATGGAAAACTTCAAAGATTACAAGGCCGGAGGAAAGGAATGGATTATCGAAAAAGGTTCCACCGATCATATGACTGGAAATAGAGACGTGTTCCAAGAAATCACACCAAACCATGGACCGCAAAGGTATGTAACTTTCGGAGACAACTCCAAAGGTAAGGTATTTGGTCTTGGTAAGGTGGCTATATCTCATGATAGATCTATTCAAAATGTCATGCTTGTGGAATCCCTTGGCTACAATCTTGTTTCCATATCTAGACTTGCAGACTCTGGTTTTAATGTGCTATTTACCAAAGTAGATTGCTAAGTGTTTTTTCAAGATAACAATAGCATGGTATTTACCGGTTTTTCATAGAGGTGATCTATACATTGTTGATTTCACTAAGATATCCAAACCTTGCACTTGCCTCATTGCAAAATCTTCTAAAGGTTGGCTTTGGCATAGAATGCTAGGACATGTTGGTATGCGTAATCTAGACAATCTCATCAAAGGTGATCATATTATTGGTGTTAAAGATGTTATCTTTGACAAAGATAGACTTTGTAGTGCTTGTCAAGCCGGAAAGCAAGTAGGTGGAAGTTATCACATAAACAATATCATGACTACTAGGAGACCACTCATGTTACTTCATATGGATCTTTTTGGTCCCAATGCTTACAAGAGACTCGGTGGAAATTCTTTTGATCTAGTTATAGTTGATGATTTTTCCAGATTTATGTGGGTATTCTTTGTTGATGATAAGTCGCAGGTGCAAAAGATCTTCAAGAACTTTTCTCGCAAAGCCCAAGGACGACCAAAACATCATCAGAATCAAATGGGTGTTTCAAAACAAGCAAGACGAAGATGGTAAAGTCGTTCGCAACAAGGCACGCCTCGTGGCGCAAGGTTACACACAAGTCAAATGTATGGATTACGGTCAGACCGATTCCCCTGTTGCTTGACTTGAAGTTGTTCATATATTGCTTGCTTATGCGAATCATCATGACATCACACTTTACCAAATGGATATTAAAAGTGCATTTCTAAATGAGGAGATTGAGGAAGAAGTCTATGTTAAGCAACCCCCCGGTTTTATGAATCCTTAGAAACCCAACCATGTTTACAAGATTTGTAATGCTCTTTATGGACTTAAGCAAGCCCCTCTTGCTTGGTATAAGTGCCTAACGAAGTTTCTTCTTGGAAAGGGTTTTGAAATTGGTAAAATTGATGCAACCTTATTCACCAACAAAGTTAATGGTGAATTATTTGTGTGCCAAATTTATGTGGATGATATTATCTTTGGATCTACTAACCCACAATTTAGTGAGAAATTTGGAAGGTTGATGTCCGAGAAGTATGAGATGTCCATGATGTGTGAGCTGAAATTTTTTCTTGGTTCGGAAATCAAGCAAACGAGAGAAGGAAATTTCATCTCTCAAACCAAGTATACCAATGTCTTGATCAAGAAGTTCAACATGCAAGAGTGTAAAGGTATGAAAACTCCTAAGCCTTCTAGTGGACATGTTGATCTCACCAAGGAGGAAAAACCCGTTGATCAAAAGGTTTATCGATCAATGATTGGTTCATTGCTATATCTATGTGCCTCCCATCCCAATATCCTGCTTAGTGTTTGCATGTGTGCTAGATATCAAGTTGCTCCTAAAGAGTGTCTTATTAAGTCCGTGAAAAGAATTGTGAGATACTTGATACATACACCAAACTTTGGCATTTGTTATCCCAAGGGATCTTCTTTTAACCTTGTTGGCTATTCCGACTCGGACTACGTGGGAGATATGGTTGATAGAAAATCCACCTTGGGTACATGTCAATTTCTTGGTAGATGTTGTAAGTGCATCTAGTGTCACCCTTTGTTGGTTTTGGAGTATTGAAGACAAACGTAGTTGAGGGACTAATGTGTTTATGAGAGTTCATAAGTTAACACAGATAGAAGTCCCTAAAAATGTTTGAAGACATTGATGACGGCTGAAGCCATTGGTGGGATGCAAAGACATTCGTCCGAAGACAATGAAATGCGAATACGAAGTCTTTTGGTAGTTTTGTGTCTTCTTTCCCGAATCACAGGAACCACTGTACTATTAAGTGGGGTCGAAGTGATTGATGGCAGATGCTGACGTGATGCTCAACCCATACCTATGTCCTCGAGTGAAGCCAATGAGAGGAAAACTCTTCGAGAGCTGGTTGAGTCAGCCTTAATTGTATCCCAAGTAAAGTTGTCGCGTGCATTCAAAATTTGACCGTTGTGAAACATGTCAGTTGGCCATTGACCCAGGGTCATTTTGGTCATATCGGGCCGGGTTGCCTGCTAGCTATAAATAGCCCACCCCATCCACCATGAGAAAGTGGTTGCTCGGAGAGAGATACGACTGCTGTCGTTTTGGAGCAACCCACCTCGAATACATTGAGAGAGAAACATCCCACGAGGATACACCTAAACACCTAGAGCTAGTGTGTTTGAGCATCACCGAAGACTTTATGTTCACACAAAACCGAAGACTTATTACACTTGAAGACTATGATCTTCCAAACGGTTAGGCGTCTAGGTCTATAGCGTCCAAGAGTCATTGTGGACTGCCGGATGACCAAGTTTGTATGGGTTTCAGAAGTCTACCCTCAAGACTAACCTAAGTGATTGGGCGCTGTCTAAGTGACTTCGTCTCAAGGGGAATAAGGTGAAGGCGAGGTCTTCTGAGTTCAATCTCAGCCTCCCTAACCAGATGTATAGTTGTCACAGCAACTGGAACTGGTCCAACAAATCTTGTGTCTTCGTCAAGCTACTAGTTCTATCCTTCACTCTCTTACATTCCTACTACCGAACTATGAAGTCATTGCTTGAACATTGTATGAAGACTTTGTCCAAAGACATTCATATCTACTCTTTATCTTCATACCATATAAGTTTGTCTTCGGCTCATCTTAGTATTCATGATGATTATGCTTAACTTGCTTGAATGTATTCACTGCATTGCATGTCCCGTCTAGATCCTTAATTGTATCCCTACCTGATTCTGTTTACATTTCCACACTATTCGAATACATTCATTGTTTCGAAGTATTTCATAAAAATCTCCTATTCACCCCCCTCTAGTCGATAACTAGCATTTTCAATTGGTATCAGAGCAAGGTACTCCCTTGTTCTGTGTTTTGGTTTAACCACCATGGAGTTTTAGCTATGTTGATTGGTGGGATAATCAAGGTCTCCGCTACGTGTCTTGTCTTCGATTTTACCAACTACCCCTATTCGAAGAACAAGATGCGCATGCATCTCGAAGCCATTGACAACGACCTATGGTATGTCATCATGTTGGGCATTCCCAAAGTTGGTGAAGGTGTTACTGCTGCTGATGTGAAGAGGTTCACGCAACTCGACTCCATCGCCAAGAACATCATTTGTGGTCATCTGACCAAAGGACAGTATGGCCATGTGACTGCACTTAATACCTCCAAGAAAATCTAGGAATGGCTATCCAAAGTGAACGAAGGCGTCTCATCTCAAAGAGACTCTCGTGTCGATGTGCTTCGCAACCTGTTCAGCTGCTTCAAGAGACTCAACAACAAAAATGTTTAGCTCACCTTTGATCGCCTCATTGACATCTCAATTGAGCTGAATGCACTCGACGCCACTGATATCACCAGAGATGAAGTCGTGAAGAAGCTACTCAGATCTCTTGATAGTTCCTTTGATACTCTCGCACTCATGATGCAAGAGTGCCCTGACTTCAAGAGTTTGGACCCAGCTGATATACTTGAGAGGTTGAACACCCATGAATTCCAACAAGCTGAGAAGAGAGATATCTACGGACCAAGCTACAGTCGCTCCTGTGCATTGAAGGCCAAAGATGTGTCTTCATCTGAAGACAACTCTGAATGCAATTTTGATGGTGCTAAAGACTTTGGAAAGGAATTTGCCTTGCTTTTCAGGAAATTTAGGAAGTTTGCCAAGTCAAAACGCTATGCTAAATCGTCAAGACAAGATTCTGAGAGGTGTAGAGATACGTCTTCAAAGGACAACAAGAAGCAAACCTATCACAAGTGCAAGAAATCTGGTCACTTCATTGCTGATTGTCCTCAATGGGAAAAGGAATCGAAGAAGAAGAGCAAGAACTATGACTCCGATGACAGCAACAAGAATAAGTATGCAAAGTCTTCATCACACAAGAAGAGTTCATCAGGAAAGGCCCATGCCTTCATCGGAAAGGAGATGGATTCACAGTCTGAATCTGGTTCTGAGGCTGAGGAAGCATTTGAGGAGGAATCTGACACTGAAGTAGCCAGACTAGCAATGGCTTCGGCTTATCTGTCTACGTCTGTCTTCGAACCCGAATACAATGGCTCCTTCTTCAACACCGAAGCCAGTGATGATGACACTACTCCAGCCTACTGCTTCATGGCGAAAGCCTCCAAGGTATCTTTAAAGTCCTCACGTCATGACTCTGAATCTGAAGCTGAATCTGATAATGACATGAAACCAAGCTATGCTAAACTTGTAAAAATTGCCACCAAGCAACAAAGTTCCATGGAGAAAATGCAAACTACTCTAGAGAAAAGTGATGACCTGCTATACAAAGAGATGAGTCTGAACGAAACTATGGCTGAAGACATGCGTAGTCTTTGTTCAAGGTTTTAGATCTCCAAAGCCGTCATGATGCCCTCTCAACTGATCATGAGAAGATTTCTTTTGAATATCTTCAGAATTTTTTTGATCTAGATAAGTTGAGGGAAGCACATGATGACCTACGAAAGGAAAAATGACTCACTCCTAGCAGAGCAGATCAATACCGCTCAGGATGAATTTGTTGCTACATGCTTAAGATGTATTGCTCGTGAAGCTAATGACTCAACTGCTGAATGTTCAAAGGCTTCCGAGAATGCTTTATCTTCAACTTTATCTTTGGCACCTAACCCCTCATCTGAGGAAGCCACTACTATCACTGATGACAATGGCAGGTTGAAGACATTGCTTGAGATTGGCATGTACAAGAGTCTGAAAGGGCATTAGATTCTTTGTGATGTCCTAAAGGAGACTATACTGAACAAAAACCCTAGGAAAGAGGGTGTTGGTTTAGAAAGAAACCTCAATGATGATGGATCATACTGGACACCTAAGCAATACCCCAAAACCACATGGGTTGTTGCAAAAGGTCCTTTTGTTGATCCTTTCACATTATCTGGCTACAACTGTCTGAATCCTCTCATTATTGATGGATCCTTTGACTCCAACTATAAACTGTTCAAATGCCAAAATGGTGAAGTGTTTTCCAGGTTTTTTGGTTCTAATTGCATGAATGGTTCTCCTTTGAAGAAGATATGGGTTCCCAAAAGTCTTCTTGAGAAGCTTCGTGTGAATGTCCGGATGACATCTCTCAGGAAGAAGACAAACCCTAGATCAATGTCCTCAAGAAGAAAAAGGCCTACATGTGATCACTCTAACAAATCTGTTTCACAGGGAAGAACTCAAATGACATATGAATACGTACACTATGGCATGAACCGTTATGTTCATCCAACCAAGAATTTCTGAGCTTATTCATTTGAGTACACTAACCCTCCTGTGAAACGTGCTATTAGGGCATCTTTGCCCAAATTATCTGATGATGCCTTACGTCTCATTGCTTCTAAGCCACCCCTTCAGATGTGGGTGGTTAAGAAGAACTAATATCTTCATGTAGCATCGAGTATCCAGATAGGAAGAAGCCTATCCCGAAGACTATCTCTAGAGACCCTAAAAACAACCTTGTTTGGACGCAAGACAATTAATGTGAATGTTATCATTCATATCGTCCAATGTCTTCACTCAACTATGCACTGCTATATCACTCATCAATGCATGTTACATTTGCATGCCTTGGTGAACCATACTAATTCTCAATGCAGGAAGACAAACCCAATGCCACTGAATGGATCATGGATAGTGGTTGCACCAGTCACATGACTAGTGATCGAAGCCTATTGATGGAGCAAACTCTTCGACCTCCAACAAAAGACCAAATTGTCTTTGCTCACAAGAGCAGCAACAAAGTATTGGGGCTAGGTAGAGTTGCTATCTCAAGGGACCGACACATGGAAAATGTCATGCTTGTCGAATCCCTCGGTTACAACTTAATGTCTGTCTCAATGCTTTGTGACTTAGATATGCTTGTCATTTTCGGCAAATTTCGATGTGTGGTATGATACGTCTCCATCGTATCTACTGTTCCAAACTCTTTTGCCCTTGTTTTGGACTCTAATTTGCATGATTTGAATGGAAGTAACCCGGACTCATGCTGTTTTCAGTAGAATTGCCTTGATGTTATTATTGTGCAGAAATAAAGTTCTCGGATTGACCTGAAAATTTACGGAGAATATTTTTGGAATTAATAAAAAATATCGGCGAACGAATCAACCGGAGGGGGGCCACCCATAGGTGGCAAGCCTGCCACCCGCGGCCACCCCCTTGGCCGCGCCTAGTAGGCTTGTGGGGCCCCTACTGCTCCACCGACCTCAATTCCACTCCTATTTATTCCTATTCGTGGAGAAAAAATTGTAGAAAAGAGCTCATCGTGTTTCATGATACGGAGCCACTGGCACCTCCCGTTCTTCCTCGGGAGGCTAGATCTGGAGTCTGTTTTGGGCTCCGGAGAGGGGAAATCGACGCCATCGTCATCACCAACCATCCTTCATCACCAATTCCATGATGCTCTCTGCCATTCGTGAGTAATCCCATCGTAGGCTTGCTATAGGGTGATGGGTTGGATGAGATTTATCATGTAATCGAGTTAGTTTTGATAGGGTTTGATCCCTAGTATCCACTATGTTCTGAGATTGATGTTGCTATGACTTTGCTATGCTTAATGCTTGCCACTAGGCCCGAGTGCCATGATTTCAGATCTGAGTTCCATGATTTCACATCTGAACCTATTATGTTTTCATGAATATATATGTGTTCTTGACCCTATCTTGCAAGTTGTAGACACCTATTATGAGTTATGATCCGCATTCCCCAGGGTGACAATAATCGGGATTCTTTCCAGTGATTACCGTAGTTTGAGGAGTTCATGTATTCACTAAGTGCTAATGCTTTGGTACGGTTCTCTAGTAAAAGGAGGCCTTAATATCCCTTAGTTTCCATTAGGACCCCGCTGCCACGGGAGGGTAGGACAAAAGATGCCATGCAAGTTCTTTTCCATAAGCACGTATGACTATATATGGAATACATGCCTACTTTACATTGATGAATTGGAGCTAGTTCCGTGTCACCCTACATGATAACTGTTGCATGATGAATGCCATCGGACATAATTATCCATCACCGATCCATTGCCTACGAGCTTTTCACATATTGATCTTTGCTAAGTTACATCTCCATTGCTACTATTACAATCACTAGAAAACTGCTACTGTTACTTTTGCTACCATCACCATTACTTCCATACTACTTTGCTACTAAATACTTTGCTGCAGATATTAAGTCTTTCAGGCGTGGTTGAATTGAAAACTCAGCTGCGAATACTCGAGAATATTCTTTGGCTCCCCTTGTGTCGAATCAATAAATTTGGGCTGAATACTCTATCCTCAAAAACTGTTGCGATCCCCTATACTTGTAGGTTATCAAGACCTTTTTCTAGCGTCTTTGCCAGGGAGCATAGCTCTATTCTCTGAGTCACCTGGGATTTATTTCTGTTGATCAACATGAAGAATCTGAAAGATCCAAAAACCAAGATCTATCCCTCTACTACGAGGGGAGGTAAGGAACTGCCATCTAGCTCTGCACTTGATTCACCTTTTGTTATGAGTAAGTTTGCGACACCACCACCTGCTAGTAATTCTGATATGTCGCAAGTAATTGATGATGCCACTTCTGCTATGCATGATGCTTATGATGATACTTTGCTTGATAATACTGTGCCACTGGGTGAATTTCTTGATGAACAAATTGCTAGAGCCAATGCTGAAAATTATGATACTTCTAAAACCGATGAAATTATTAAAACTGAACACTTTGAGACACCTATTAGACCTAGCTCTTCTACATATGAATTGCCTAATATTCCCGAGGGTTATGTTATGGAAGGAGAGGTAGCTAGGGACTTTCTTGCTTGTAAGGATAGAGATGGTCTTAAGAAATAGATATGCAAGTGGAAAGAAAAATCTTCGAATGCTAGAATGAAATATGATCCTAAGTTTGCTACTTCACCTATCTTTGTTACTGATAAGGATTATGAATTCTCCATCGATCCCGAGTTAATTACTTTGGCTAAATCTGATCCTTTCCATGGTTATGAATCTGAAAGTGTTGTGGCACATCTTACTAAATTGAATGATATAGCCACCCTATTTACTCATGAGGAAAAATTTCATTATTACTATATTCTTAAGTTGTTTCCTTTCTCATTAATGGGTGATGCTAAGATATGGTTTAACTCTCTTGCTCTTGGTTGTGTGCGTAGCCCCCAGGATATGATATATTATTTCTCTGGAAAATATTTTCCTGCCCATAAGAAACAAGGTGCCTTGCAAGAAATATTTAACTTTGTGCAAATTAAAGAAGAGAGTCCCCCCACAAGCTTGGGGGAGGCTTCTCCAATTACTTAATGCTTTGCCTGATCATCCTCTCAAGAAAAATGAAATACTTGATATCTTTTATAATGGACTTACCGATGCTTCTAGGGACCACCTAGATAGTTGTGCTGGTTGTGTTTTTAGGGAATGAACCGTTGAGCAAGCTGAAATACCATTGAATAATATATTGAGCAATGATAACGATTGGACTATTCCCGAACCACCTCTGAAGCCAACTCCAAAGAAGAGAGGTATTCTATTTCTAAGTCCTGAAGGCAAAGAAATCTATGAAAGAAAAAGGTATTAAAGCTAAAGATGTTAAGAATCTACCTCCTATTGAAAAATACATGGTCTTGATAACCCGACACACGTAGTAAGGTAAATTCTCTTCGTAGATTTGATGAAAGCAATATTCCTTATAATAAGTCTGCTAGCCAATGCTTGCATGAGTTTGATAATTTTGTTGTTAAGCAAGAAAAATTTAATGCTTATGTTAGTAGACAATTGAAACATAATGTTTTCATGCTTGATCTCTTAGGTGATTATATGAGTAGAACTATCAATGATCTCAAACTGATTAGTAAACATGCTTCCATAGTAACTACTCAAGTAGAACAAGTACTCAAAGCTCAGAATGATTTGTTTAATGAGATGAATAGTAAGAACAATGACCATTCTGTTAAAGTTGTGACTAGAGGTGGTAGAATGACCCAGGAACCTTTGTATCCCAAGGGCCATCCTAAGAGAATTGAGCAAGATTCTCAAAGGAGTAATATTGATGCACCTAGTCACTCCAGTAATAAGAGGAACAAGGATGATCATAGAACCTTGCATGCTGCTAGTGAACCTATTATAGATACACCTGAAAACCCAAATGATATTTCTGTTTCTGATGCGGAGACACAATCTGGTGATGAACATGAGCCTAGTGATAATATTAATGATGATGTTCATGTTGATGCTCAACCTAGTAATGATAATGATGTGGAGATTGAACCCGCTATTGATCTTGATAGCCCACAACCTAAGAATAAAAGATATGACAAAAGAGATTTTGTTGCTAGGAAGCATGGTGTAACGCCCCGGACACACCCGCCGGTAGTCATTACTCTTGGCGGGATCTAGACTGGCCTCACAAATCAATACTAGTCTTTTCTACGCACTTTGTCCTCACTCATGCGCATCCGGGACCAACTTCCCGGTCGGTCACCCATCCTAGAACTAATCCAAGCCAAGCATGCTTAACCTGGGAGTTCTGTTCAAATCGGCTCCCGAAAAAGAAGGAATTCCTTATTGATATGAGTAGTCTATCAACCCTAATAAGCCAGGCTATCACATACACCACCACTCAGAGGAATCGACGTCCTCGTCGGGCCACAGGAACGTTCCCTCTTGGTACAAACGTCTGTGCTTCCAGTCCGATACATGTGTCATTTCATGTGCCATGACGGGTCACCAACTACGTGAATAACATGACCGCGCACCTGTCAGGAAACATCCATGTAACCACGAGGGTCGGCTCTGATACCAACTTGTAACGCCCCGGACACACACGCCGGTAGTTGTTACTCCTGGTAGGATCTAGACTGGCCTCACAAATCAATACTAGTCTTTTCTACGCACTTTGTCCTCACTCATGCGCACTCGGGACCAACTTCCCGATCGGTCACCCATCCTAGAACTACTCCAAGCCAAGCATGCTTAACTTGGGAGTTCTGTTCAAATGGGCTCCCGAAAAAGAAGGAATTCCTTGTTGATATGAGTAGTCTATCAACCCTAATAAGCCAGACTATCACACATGGTAAAGAAAGAGAACCATGAGTTCAGAAAACCATGCCCTTTCCTCCTAAACCATCCAAGAAAAAAGGATGATGAGGATTTTGAGCGCTTTGTTGAAATGCTTAGACCTGTCCTTTTGCGTATGAGCTTGACTGATATTCTGAAAATGTCTACTCATGCTAAGTATATGAAAGATATTGTGACTAATAAAAGGAAGATACCGGAAGATGAAATTTCCACCATGCTTGCTAATTATACTTTTAAGGGTGGAGTACAAAAGAAATTAGGAGACCCAGGAATACTAACTATACCATTCTCTATTAAAGGGAATTATGTTAAAACTGCTTTATGTGATTTGGGAGCTGGTGTTAGTTATGCCTTTCTCTTTATACCATAGACTTGATTTGAATAAGTTGACACCTACTGAAATCTCTTTGCAAATGGCAGATAAATCAACTGCTCTACCTATTGGTAATTGTGAGGATGTACATGTCATAGTTGCAAATGCTACTATCCTAAGAGACTTTGTTATTCTTGATATTCCCGAGGACGACATTATGTCTATCATCCTTGGTAGACCCTTTTTGAATACTGCAGGGGTTGTTATTGATTGCAACAAGGGCAATGTCACTTTTCATATTAATGGTAATGAGCATACAGTACACTTTCCAAAGAAACAACCTCAAGTTCATAGTATCAACTCCATTAAAAAATTCTGATGATTATTATTGGAGACTTTGAGTTCCCTCTTCCTACTATCAAGAAGAGATATGATATACTTATTGTTGGGGACATGCATATCCCCATTGAGGTAACTTAGTGTTATTCAAAAATTCTTCGGTTTCATGTTATTCAAAAGAAGTTTGTTAATAAGACTTGACCAACCTTATTGATGGATTCTTTTTTATAAGCATGAGATGGATGAATTTAGAAAGCACAACCATCTGTATCCAACTTTTACTTTCTGTTCGTTAGAGTAAATTGAGTAAAAATGCTATTATTTTTCTGTTTTCTGAGTTATCCGTGCAATAGAATAATGACATGAAAATAAAAGTTCTTCAAATGCCCTGAAAATGTAGTATGATTTTTTCTGCATTATTTAAAAATATCTAGCACTGAGCACACTGCAGGGGGCTGCACCAGTGGGTTACAAGCCCATAAGGTGTAGCCACCCCCTAGCCGCGCCTAGCAGGCTTGTGGCTCCCACGTGCCCCCCCTCCACTTATTCCAGCACCCATCCACTTCATCTTCCTCCAGAAAAAATCCCACCATTTCTCAAACCCGTGTTCTAGCTCATTTTTCTACCATTTTCGATCTCCTTGTGCAAATCTTTATTTGCAAAATTGTTTTGGGAGATTGTTCTTTGGTATGCGACTCCTCCAATGGTCCAATTAGTTTTTGTTCTAGTGCTTCATATATTGCAAATTTTTGCTGCTGTGGTGACCTTGTTCTTGAGCTTCAATGTCAATTTTTTATTGTCCCAAGTAGTTTTGATGCATGATATAGCCTCTAGGCACTTGTGGGAGTAGTTGCTATGATTTTTGTTGAGTTTTGTTCATATTTATTTTGGGTCACTAAAAATTTCAGAATTTTTCAGAGACAGAAATGCTGAGGAGATTGTTAAGAGGCTCTTCAACTCGTAGTTCTAAGGAAGGTGAAAATGAGATGAGGGAGAGACCCAAGTACAATCTTCCTCGTGTCGTAGAAGTTGGACCATGTGAATGGCCATGTGACACATTCTTGAGGGTAGCTGACATTTATGAAGATTTTTATTATTTGGCTAAGAATGTAGGCCTCACCGACTTCCTCAACAATAAGTGTGACCAGTACCTCTTGCTCATGAATACCTTTGTGCAAAATTTTCATTTTGATGTTAGGGAAGATCCTCCTACAATAGAATTTCACTTATATGATGTGCCTAAGAAAATGAACCTTTATGATTTTTGCAAGGTTTGCAAAATACCCTATAAGGGAAGCATTAGGGAACCACGTCCTAGAGACATGGAAGTTTTTATTGCCGCAGTCACTGTAGGGGAAGGGAGAGTTGTGTCAAAGGGAAGAGCAGCTAGTTTGCATTTTCCTGTGCTACGCTATTATTCATTATTTGCAAGGAGATGTTTAATTCGTCGCTGCGAGAGTGGAGGTCTTAGTGCTCCTGACCTCGCCATTCCATGTCGTGCTTTATTTGCTGATAGAACCTTTAGTCTGGGCGCTATGGTGGCCCAACGGTTGAGCTCCAACCATTCAAGGGGAGCCATATTCGGAGGTATCTATGCATCTCGTCTGGACAAACACTTTGAGATACCCATTAGGCTTAATGAGGAAGATGAGAGGCTGCTACCCTCGAAGTTCTTAGATTATGACCGTACGGTAGCACATGATGTTATTAAGAAAAATGATGATAGGAGGCTCCTTTATAACTTAGTTTTTAGCCAGGGTACTTGTGAGATTATTACTCTGCCTGCTTCTTCTTTGTTCGATATTCACTCAGGCAGGTACACCATTATGCCCGGAGACATTTACAACTATTGGGGTCTGACGCAACCCCCAGCTCTAGGACTAGCGCCAACCTTTGATCCGTACCCTGAGCCAGTTTTTCGGCAGGAGCCACGGGAGCTCGCCAACCAATGGAACTCCGAGGATGCTCCAGAGTATCTGGGAGAGAGTTGTTTCCATCCATGGCCCTAGACCAACTTAGGCCAAAAGCCTAAGCTTGGGGGAGTACGTATCTCTCACCGACATTACATTCATGTTTTCACACTTTAGTAGTCGGTGTTCACACTCTTTCATTGTACCATCCATGGTAGCTTATTTCCTTGTTTCACTTTCTTCTTGTGTGTTTAATTAACTTTGAGAAAAATAAAAAATAGTTCTAGCTTTACCTTCTAGTTCCTTAGTTGTAGTATTAAAAGAAAAACCCAAAATATTTTTTGTTCTTCTTTTGCTTGTTGGGAGCTTTCCCGTGTAAATAGTTTTTCTCATTCTTGTTTCGAATTTCCTTCCTTTGGGTCATAAGGAGAAGACCACAATGAAAATGTTGAGTGGCTCTCATATGCATAATTGTTTATCAATCATAGAGCCCATATTACTTTGCCTTCTCCTTTGAGTTATTGTTTGCAGATTCCAGCTTAGTCCAATGCACATGCACTCTTATTATTATCCACAATGTTCGGTCGTGCAAGTGAAAGCCAATAATGACGATATTTGATGAAAAGATTGAGATGGAGACAAGCTGGTATGAACTTGACCTATCTTGCTTTTGTAAATATGATTAGCTCATCGTTCCAAATTCAGTTCATCATGGGTGAAACATATTTGCAATGACAATTAGAGATTATAGTTATTCATGCCATGCTTAATTAGATAAGAGTGGATAATGATTTGTCTTGGGTGCCAACATGCATATTAAAATGGTTGTGATGTAGTATGATGGGATGATATCCTCCTCTGAAAGATTCAAGCGGCTCGACTTGGCACATGTTCATGCATGCAGTTGAAACAAAATCAACATAGCCTCTACGATATTTATGTTCATAGTGATTTATATCCTACTCATGCTTGCATTAAATGTTGGTTAATCTCAAAGCATGTTGATGACTGTGTCGCTCTCTAGTTGGTCGCTCCCTAGTGTTTTGCTAGCCTTCACTTGTACTAAGCGGGAATACTGCTTGTGCATCCAATTCCTCAAACCCAAAGTTGTTCCATATGAGTCCACCATACCTGCCTATATGCGGTATTTACCTACCAATCCAAGTAAATTTGCATGTGCCAAACTCTAAACCTTCAAATAAACATGTTGTTTTGTATGCCCAAATCACTCATGTGGCGACTGGGGGCTGTCAGTATCTTCCATGCTAGGTGGGTTATTCTCACGATATGTGTTGATTCACTATGGTTCACGAGAAAGTGGCTGGTAATCGGGATGCCCAGTTCCATGATCAAAATAAAATCAAAATATAATTACACAAAACTCCCTAGGATTGTGTTTGTATGGACGGTACCCGTGGATTTGGCTCGCCATGGAGTGTGGCTGATTGGTGGAGGGTAGTAAAAAAATTATTATTCTATTTGGGAACCACCTATAATGTATCCAGCATGGAAGTTGTTGAAAACCTCTTGGTCATTACGTGAGCAATGAAATCACACCTCTCGAATTTTTTATTCATCTGTGTTTAAAAACTCGAGCTCTGGCACCCCTGCAAATAAATGCTTCCCTCTGCGAAGGGACTTTCCATTTACTTTATTGTTGAGTCATCCTCCTCTTATAAAAGGCACCAGTTAGTGAGCAGCATTGTCATTTGTATGCTTTGCTGTTAATTGATATTGAGTATGAGCATGACTAGATCTCTTTCACCGTGAATTACAATGCCTAGTCAATCCTTGTTCTTTAGAGGTGCTTTGCATTTATATTTTGCGGTCTCAGAAAGGGATAGCGAGATATCATTTCATCATATTGTATCATGATTGTTTTGATAAAAGTGTTGTCATCTGAGAGTTATTATTATTGCTTGCTAGTTGATTATGCCATTGATATGAGTAAATGTGAAACCTAAATGTTATTGTGAACATGGTTAGTCCATGATCTTTGCTGAAAATCTGAACATCAGTTAGACATATTTACAACAACAAGATCAAACAGAGTTTGTAAAAGTTTTTCTTTATCACTTTCAGTTTATCAACTGAATTGCTTGAGGATAAGCAATGGGTTAAGCTTGGGGGAGTTGATACGTCTCCATCGTATCTACTTTTCCAAACTCTATTGCCCTTGTTTTGGACTCTAATTTGCATGATTTGAATGAAACTAACCCGGACTGACGCTGTTTTCAGCAGAATTGCCTTGGTGTTATTTTTGTGCAGAAATAAAATTTCTCGGATTGACCTGAATTTATGGAGAATATTTTTGGAATTAATAAAAAATACTGGCGAAAGAATCAACCGGAGGGGGGCCACCCACAGGTGGCAAGCCTACCAGGCATGACCACCCCCTGGCCGCGCCTAGCAGGCTTGTGGGGCCCCCGCTGCTCCACCGACCTCAATTCCACTCCTACTTATTCCTATTCGCAGAGAAAAAAATTGGAGAGAAGAGCTCATCGGGTTTCATGATATGGAGCCGCCGCCACCTCCTATTCGTCCTCGGGAGGCCAGATTTGGAGTCCGTTTTGGGCTCCGGAGAGGGGAAATCGACGCCATCATCATCACCAACCATCCTTCATCACCAATTCCATGATGCTCTCCGCCTTACGCGAGTAATCCCATCGGAGGCTTGCTGGACGACGATGGGTTGGATGAGATTTATCATGTAATCGAGTTAGTTTTGATAGGGTTTGATCCCTAGTATCCACTATGTTCTGAGATAGATGTTGCTATGACTTTGCTATGCTTAATGATTGTCACTAGGGCCCGAGTGCCATGATTTCATATCTGAACCTATTATGTTTTCAGTATATATGTGTTCTTGATCCCATCTTGCAAGTTGTAGACACCTATTACGAGTTATGATCCGCATCCCCCAGGGTGAAAATAACCGGGATTCTTTTCGGTGATTACCGTAGTTTGAGGAATTCATGTATTCACTAAGTGCTAATGCTTTGGTCTGGTTCTCCATTAAAAGGAGGCCTTAATATCCCTTGGTTTCCATTAGGACCCCGCTGCCACGGGAGGGTAGGATAAAAGATGTCATGCAAGTTCTTTTCCATAAGCACGCATGACTATATATGCAAAAAAATGCCTACATTACATTGATGAATTGGAGCTAGTTCTGTGTCACCCTATGTTATAACTGTTGCATGATGAATGTCATCCGACATAATTATCCATCACTGATCCATTGCCTACGAGCTTTTCACATATTGATCTTTGCTAAGTTACTTCTCCATTGCTACTATTACAATCACTACAAAACTGCTACTGTTACTTTTGCTACCGTCACCGTTACTTCCATACTACTTTGCTACTCAATACTTTGATGCAGATATTAAGTCTTTCAGGTGTGGTTGAATTGACAACTCAGCTGCGAATACTCGAGAATATTATTTGGCTCCCCTTGTGTTGAATCAATAAATTTGGGCTGAATACTCTACCCTTGAAAACTGTTGCGATCCCCTATACTTGTGGGTTATCATGGTACTGATGCCCTCTGACAAAACCAAAGTCTTCGAAGGTTTTCAAAGAGGTGACTTGTATATGGTAGACTTCTCTGTAGGACCATAGGCTGCCTCATGTCTTCTAGCAAAAGCTTCGGAATGCTGGCTATGGCACAGAAGGCTAGGACATGCTGGGATGAGGAACTTACACACACTCGCCAAGAAGAAGCTTATCATTGGCGTCGAGGGTGTTAATTTCAATAAGGATCACCTCTGTGGTACCTGTGAAGATGGGAAGATGACCAAGGCCAAACACCCCTCGAAGACAATCATGACGACCTCACATCCCTTCGAGCTGCTACACATGGACTTATATGGCCCTCTCACTATTCCACCTTCTCTACCACTACTAATCTATATGGCTTCGTAATTGTTGATGACTATTCTCGATTCACTTGGGTGCATATCATACTTTACAAAACAGAAGTGCAGGATGTCTTCAGGCGCTTCACAAATATGTGCATGAACAACTACAACATCAAGATCAAGCACATCAGGAGTGACAATGGCACTGAATTCAAGAACACGGGCTTGGACACCTATCTTGATACTCTTGGCATCACCCATGAGTTCTCTGGTCCATACACCCCATAGCAAAATGGTGTCGTGGAGCGCAAGAATAGGACTCTCATTGAGATGAATACAAGACACCACGGAGCTATGACCTGAAGCCATTGACACTGCATGCCACATCATCAACAGAGTACATCTTCACAAGTTCTTCAAGAAAACATCTTATGAGCTTCTCACTGGTAAGAAACCCATTGTAAGTTACTTCAAAGTCTTCGGTGCAAGATGTTGGATAAGGGATCCACACCACACTCCTAAATTTGCACCGAAAGCACATGTGGATTTATGCTTGGTTATGGAAAGGACCCGCACACCTAAAAGTCTTCAACATCTTTCACAACAAAGTTGTTGAAACTGTAGATGTGTGGTTCGATGAAACTAACGGCTCACAAAGAGAGCACCTACCTCGTGTACTAGATGAATTCCCCCCTGAAGAAGCTATCAGAATGATGGGCATTGGAGAAATTGTGCCTGAAGAACCTATGGTTGAAGAAGTCATCATTCCTCCATCCACTCAGCGTGAAGACAATGCTGAACCTGAAGACAATGCTGTTGACGAAGACAATGCTCAACGGCCGGAACAAAGTCTTCGCCCTGCTCATCTATGCATGGCAAATGAAGATCAAATTGAGAGAATGCTAGACATCATAAATGCACTAGGTCCACTTACTTGCTCAAGAGCTACTCAATTGGCAAACTTTTGTGGGCACTTTGCTTTTGTATCTATCATAGAACCCACCAAAGTATATGAAGCTTTCGAGGAATCAGAATGGATTCAAGCCATGCAGGAAGAGCTTCACCAGTTCAAGCTGAACAATGTGTGGGAGCTTGTAAAGCGTCCTAATCCAAGGAAGCACAACATCATCGGTACCAAATGGATCTTCCGCAACGAGCAAGTTGAGTCTGGCCAAGTCATCAGAAACAAGGCATGACTAGTGGCTCTAGGTTACACACAGGTCGAGGGTATTGACTTTAGTGAAACCTTTGCACTTGTAGCCAGACTCGAAGCCATTTGTATATTTCTTGCGTATTCTAACCATCATGATATATGCTTGTATCAAATGGATGTCAAAAGTGCATTCCTCAATGGTAATATTGAGGAAGAAGTATATGTTGCTCAACCACCAGGGTTTGAAGATCCAAAGCATCCCAACCATGTCTTCAAGCTCAACAAGGCACTCGATGGCCTCAAGCAAGCACCAAGAGCTTGGGCTTCAAATTCGACAACAACCAAATGGCATCTTCATATCCCAGGAGAAGTACCTCAAGGACTTCCTCAAGAAATTTGGAATGAACGAAGCCAAAGGCTACAAGACGCTAATGCCTACCAATGGACACCTCTGCACTAACGAAAATGGTAAAGATTTCGATAAGAAGGTATATCTCTCCATGATTGGGTCTTTGTTGTACTTATGTGCATCTTGGATAGATATAATGCTCAGCATTTGCATGTGTGCCCGATTTCAAGCGGCACCAAAGGAGTCGCATCACCTTGCTATGAAGCAAATACTTAGATATCTGGCTCACACCCTAGCGCTAGGATTATGGTATCCAAAGGGATGGAAGTTTGAGCTGATTGGCTATTTAAATTGTGACTTCGCTGGCGACAGAGTTGATCGCAAGTCTACATCAAGGACTTGTCACTTTTTTGGATGATCTATTGTATGTTGGTCTTCGAGAAGCAGAAACCCGTTTCACTCTCCACTGCCGAAGCCGAATACATTGCTTCAAGTGCATGCTGCACTCAACTTCTCTGGATGAAGCAGACCCTCAAGGACTACGACATCAACCTAAAGCATGTACCTCTCTAATGCGACAATGAGAGTGCAATCAAGATCTCCTACAACCTCGTACAACACTCGAAGATGAAGCACATTCAAATTCCACATCATTTTATTCGGGCTTACATGATGAAGGGCGACATCAACATCAAGCATGCAGACACTGAAGATCAACTAGCAGATATCTTCACGAAACCTTTGTATGAGAAGAGGTTTTGCAAGTTGCGGTGTGAGATAAATATCTTAGAATCCTCAAAGTTCCTTTCAATGGGAATACATACTAATGCTTATGCATGTTGACGACTTTGATGCACAACACACGATGTAACGTATGTCTTCAATTCATGAAGATTTACAATATGAGTGTGAATACATTAACGAAGAATATGACTTTAGAGCACCACGATACTTGTGCGTCGTGTCTGGGTCAAACATTCTTATACGATGGGTAATGCCACCAACCAAACTCGAATACATTGCTTTTATATCATTTTCTTCATATGTCTTCGAGAGATGAATGTCTTCAGGACAAAACTTTATTGTTTGCACATGTGTTTTAGTTGAAAACTATTTGCAGATCTATATTGGGATTAGAGCTTTGTCCTATAGCTTTGTCTCCAACCTTTTCCTAGGCAAATGTGATCGGACTCGACATTCTCCTCGATTCTTACCTCGTCTAAATCTATTCTAATCCAGTCATATGCATTCTATGTTGACACGTGTTGACTGTCTTCACTGTGTCCTTGTCAGTCGAAGACAAATCAACCACATATTTAATTATCAAATCTCAGCTATCTCCGTGTTTTTAGAAACAACTCCCATGCCGCCGCTTCGATTATGGTAGTAGGTTGTCAGGTGGTTTGCATGTATGCCACGTGTCCTCTTAAACCGAGGAGTCAGGGGCATATATGTCCAACCCGTTCGGATGTCTCCACCCACTATAAATACAACTTACCCCCTTCCATAATTACTTTCCTCTTCCGCCGCCACCCCACGTGCTCAAAACCCTAGCACCGTCACTAGAACCCATCGTCGCCGGAGACGAAGTGCTTCCCTGCCATGCCTTCTCCATCGACATACTCATGCCAGACGCGTTCATCCTCCGCTCGTTGTTACCGTAGCTGGCTGCTCCACCAAGTTAGGGTGAGGTAGATCGAATCGCTCGGCCTCTCTGCCTCATCGAGCTGTTCATCACATTCTTCATCGCGGTAAATAAAGATCTATTTTTACCACATGCTTTGATCTAAAATTCTTACTAAAATTTGTCGGTTATTGTTTCTTCACCTTCTATACAACCGCATCTATATCTAGCTCTATCCTTGCCAAATATGTTCACTTTGTGATCTGAAACTTGGTCTGATTCCTCCCTTGTACGAATCCTTGGACTTGTACAAATCTGAAATCACCATATTCTCTATAGAAGTGAATGTCTTTGGTATAAGGTCAATGTCTTCAAAACTCAGTTTTAACCTCCAAATCTTCTGAGAATGCATATGACCTCGCCTCTTCCCTCGCGTCTCTAGATCTTTCATAGGTACATGTCCGTAGCAGAATCACTTGGATCTCATAGTTTGAGTTCATTTGCAGACTACTTGCAGATACATTTGGAATCCCTTGGTGCATGCTCATACTTGTATTTTCCTATGAAGCCTTTGTCGAAGCCAATGGCAGATGATAAACCAGTAAAGAAAGGAGGGAAGCAGAGATGCAAGAAAAATGCTAAGGATCTTCCCCTAGATCTTTATGAGCAATACAAGTCTGATAACGCGGAAACATATCACCAACGCAAGAACCGACTCCAATGGATCCGAAGATATTGGAGTGTGGAGTGGTTTTACTACAGCTTCGTCACTGATGAGTATGCTGAGAAGTGTGTTGAAAATGCACCCTGGACAGACATCGTATACAGAAATCTTCATGCGAAGACAAAGGCTAACACAATCAAGATGGGATTATATCAATGTATGTTCCGACCCCCAATGCCTAAGAATCCCCATCCATCAAATATCCTTGTCATCCCAGATCCCATAGAATCGGATGCTGATGTAGTTGAGCAAGAAAATGCTCCCGAGCCACAACCAAAGCCTTTGGAGAAGCCAAAGTCTTCCAAGGCTCCACCTCCAACAGAGTCTTCACCACAAGCTTCGCGGTCCCCTTTCGCAAATCCTGAGGAACCAGAGTCTAAAGGTCGCCTTCATAGGCGTATGAAGAGAAAAGATGTTGCTTCTCGTGGCCCGAAGCCTACCCTATCTTTGATGGATGCAGCTAACATGATTTAGTTGTCTGATTGCGAGTTTGATGACGAAGCCTTAGCAAGGCTTATTCAGCGGAAAGAAGAGGAAGCAAAGTTGCTCAAAGACTTACCTCTGTTTGATCCTGTCATTTTTGAACACTTCATTAATGAATGGTTCGCCGGCCCCTCCCTTAGCATTAATGCACTTCAGCTCCCAATTTGCCTGGGCATCATGTTCCAAGGACTTGTGAATGAGGAACTGAGCGTGGCTCAGAAGGCCCAGCAAACAAAGGCCAAGATCAGCCATGAAAAGGAGCTCTTCAAGCAAAATGTGCACGGGCTCAATGCCAAACAGATCAAAGGTTATCAGCCGTGTTTGAGAAGAGATGTAAAGCTATCAAGGGCGCCCTTGCATGCCTCAAGAGAAAGACCACTATAATGGTGCAAGATCACAATGACATGCTGAAGAGAAAGGCGCTTGGTCAACCTGCGCTTGCGCCTGAAATCATTGCTCGTTCACGTCAAGCTTCAATGTCTTTGGAACACCCTGCTCCTGAACGGTCTGAGAACCGTGACATAGTCTTCCCCGCTGGGTTTACCAACCCATGGATGCGCCCCTCTACCACCGCTACATCTAGCAAGAAGACAAAGCAGGCCGAAGCCGAAGCCGAAGCCGAAGCTAAGAAGCGAAGGCAGCTACTCCTGAAGCCCAACCTCCGAAGAGGTTGAAGACAAGAAATCCAAGTCTTTAGAACCAGCACAAGACCTAGCACCAGAACCACCTACTACTCCATCATCAACACATGTTCCTCAACAAGAGACTCTGCTTGTTACGCCAATCTCAGTGGGTCCTCATGCCTCAGAAAACTTGGAGAGACAAGTAGTTCTGCATGAGTCTGCTTCCACAAAGACTCAGAAACTAGAAGAGATTCCAGCTGACGAAGACACTGCCGCAGTTGAAGACTTTGCTCATGAAGACATTGGTCTTGATGACAATGTCGAGCCTGAACATGTGTAGGGGAACGTTGCATGGGAAACAAAAAAATTCCTATGCACAGGCAAGATCTATCCATGGTGATGAGCATCTACGAGAGGGAGAGTGGATCTACATACCCTTGTAGATCGCTAAGCGGGAAGTGTTAAGAAATGCGGTTGGTGTAGTCAAACGTCTTCGCAATCCAAATCGCCGAGCGTCCCACGATCTCATCATGATCCGTCCTGTGATCCAATCACGATCCGTCCCGAGAACTCATCATAATCCGTCCGGCGATCTCATCGTGATCCGTCTCGCGATCTTGATCACGGTCCTTCCGATCTAGCGCCGAACGGACGGCACCTCCGCGTTCAGCACACGTACAGCTTGATGACGATCTCCACCTCCTTGATCCAGCAAGAGGGAGCGGAGAGGTAGACGAGTTCTCCGGCAGCGCGACGGTGTTGCGGCGATGGTGGTGGAGGAATTCCAGTAGGGCTTTGCCTAAGCACCGCTGAAAACCGATCTAAAGGAGAAAACGATCTAGAGGAAGAAGAGGGCAGCACGTGGCAATTAGGGTTAGGGCTGCCCTCAAAACCTCTAGTATATATAGGATGAGAGGAGGAGGAGGGTTGGCGCAAGGGCCAGCCCCTCTTTGGTTCAGCTAAAGTGGAGAGGAGTCCTCCACCTCCTCCACTCCTAGTAGGATTAGGACTCCTTCCTTATTTCCACCTTTTTGCCTTTTTCCACCTTTTCCACTTTGGAATTTCTTCCCAGCTGCATGGGCCTTCTGTGGGCCTTCGGCCAGCCCACTAAGGGCTGGTATTCCTTCTCCCACAGCCCATGTAGCCTCTTGGGTCGAAATACCCCTCCCGATGGTCTCCCGATACACTACCGGCACTCCCAATACACTATCGATGAGCCCGAAACTTTTCCGATGACCAAAATAGGACTTCCCTATATATCAATCTTTACCTACGGACCATCCCAGAGCTCCTCATGACATCCAGGATATCATCCGAGACTCCAACAACCTTCGGTCACCACCATACATAACTCTATACTACCGAAACGTCACCGAACCTTAAGTGTGCAGACCCTACGGGTTCGAGAACTATGTAGACATGACCGAGACACGTCTATGGTCAATAACCAATAGCGGGACCTGGATGCCCATATTGGTTCCTACATATTCTACGAAGATCTTTATCGGTCGAACCTCTATGTCAAGGATTCAGTTAATCCTGTATGATGTTCCCTTTGTTCTTCGGTATGTTACTTTCCTGTGATTAGATTGTAGGTATCTCCATACCTAGTTCAGCCTCATTACCGGCAAGTCTCTTTACTCGTTCCGTAATACAAGATCCCATGACTAAAACTTAGTCACATTGCTTGCAAGGCTTATTGTGATGTTGTATTACCGAGTGGGCCATGAGATACCTCTCCGTCACACGGAGTAACAAATCCCAGTCTTGATCCATGCCAACCCGGCAGACACCCTTGGAGATACCTGTAGAGCACCTTTATAGTCACCCAGTTACATTGCAACGTTTGATACACACAAGGTACTCCTCCGGTGTCAGTGAGTTGCATGATCTCATGGTCATAGGAACACATACTTGACATGCAGAAAACAGTAGCAATAAATTGACACGATCATATGCTACGTTTGTAGTTTGGGTCTTGTCCATCACATCATTCCCCCAATGATGTGATCCCATTACCAAATGACATCTCATGTCCATGACTAGGAAACCATAGCCATCTTTGATCAACGAGCTAGTCTATTAGAGGCATACTAGGGACATGGTGTTGTCTATGTATCCACACATGTATCTGAGTTTCCGATCAACACAATTATAGCATGGATAATAAACGATTATTATGAACAAGGAAGTATGATACAAACGAATTTATTATTGCCTCTAGGCCATATTTCCAATAGTCTCCACTTGCACTAGAGTCAATAATCTAGTTCACATCACCATGTGATTCGCATTGTTATGAATCTAACACCCAATGAGGTCTGGGGCTCGATCATGCTTTGCATGTGAGAGAGGTCTTTTAGTCAACGGGTCTGCGACATTCAGATCCGTGTGCACTTTGCAAATCTCTATGTCATACTGTAGACACTGCTACCACACTCCACTTGGAGCTATTCCAAATAGCTGCTCCATTATATGTATCCAGATTGCTACTAAGAGTCATCCGGATTGGTGTTAAAGCTTGCATCGATGTAACTCTTTACGATGAACTCTTTATCACCTCCATAATCGAGAAACATTTCCTTTGTCCTTTAGTTACTAAGGATAATCTTGACCGCTATCCAGTGATCCACTCCTGGATCACTCTTGTACCCCTTGACGGACTAATGGCAAGGCACACACAGGTGCGGTACACATCATGGCATACTATATAGAGTCTATGGCTAAGGCATAGGGGACGATGTTCATCCTTTCTCTTTCTTCTGCCGTTGTCGAGCTTTGAGTCTCACTCAACTTCACACCTTACAAATCAGGCGAGAACTTTTTCTTTGACTGATCCATTTTGAACTCTTTCAAAATCTTGTGAAGGTATGTACTCATTGAAAGTCTCATCAAGCATCTTGATCTATCTCTATAGATCTTGATGCTCAACAATTAGGTAGCTTTATCCAGGTCTTCCTTTGAAAAACTCTTTTCAAACAACCGTTTATGCTTTCCAGAAATTCTACATCATTTCCGATCAACAATATGTCAACCACATATGTTTACTAGAAACTCTATGGTGCTCCCACTCACTTTATTGTAAATACAAGTTTCTTCTAAACTTTGTATAGACTCAAAAACTTTGATCACCTCATCAAAGTGTATATTCCGGCTCCGAGATGCTTGCTTCAGTTCATAGAAGGATCATTGAAGCTTGCACACCTTTTAGCATCCTTAGGACTGACAAAACCTTCTTGTTGTATCTCATAAAACCTTTCCTTAAGGAAGGAAATGATGTTTTGACATCCATCTGCCAGATTTCATAATTGAAAAATGCAACAACTGCTAACATAATTCCAACAGACTTTAGCATCGCTACGAGTGAGAAAGTCTCATCGCAGTCAACTCCTTGAACTTGTCGGAAATTCCTTTGCGACAAGTCGAGCTCTGCAAATGGTGACATTTACCATCAGCGTCTGTCTTCATCTCAAAGGTCCATTTGTACTCGATGACCTGTCATCCAACGAGCAAGTCTACCAAAGTCTATACTTGGTTTCCATACATGGATCCTTTCTCAGATTTCATGGCCTCTAACCATTTGTTAGAATCCGGGCCCATCATCGCTTCTCCATAGCTCGTAGGTTCATCGTTGTCCAACAACATGACCTCCAAGACAGGGTTGTCATACTACTCAGGAGCAGTACGCGTCCTTGTCGACCTAAGAGGTTCGATAGTAACTTGATTCGAAGCTTCATGATCATCATCATTAACTTCCTGTTCAACTAATGTAGGATCAACAGAAACAACTTTCTGCGCTACGCTACTCCCTGGTTGAACAAAGGTTCAACAACCTCATTAAGTTATATCTTCCTCCCACTCAATTCTTTCGAGAGAAACTCTTTCTTGAGAAAGGACCCAGTTTTAGCAACAAACACTTTATGCTTGGATCTGAGATAGAAGGTTTACCCAACTGTTCTTAGGGTATTCTATGAAGATGCATTTGTCCGCTTTGGGTTCGAGCTTATTTGGTGAAAACATTTTTTCACACAAGCGTCGCAACCCCAAACATTAAGAAATGACAACTTATGTTTCTATCAAACCATAATTCACACGGTGTCATCTCAACGGATTTAGATGGTGCCCTATTTAAAGTGAATGTTGTTGTCTCTAATGCATGACCCCAAAAACTACAGTAGCAAAACAATAAGAGACATCATAGCATGCACCATATCCTATAGAGCACGACTATGACGTTTGGACACATCATCACACTATGGTGTTCCAGGTGGCGTGAGTTGTGAACAACCTTTCACATTGTCTTAAGTTGTATAGAAAACTCACAACTCAGATATTCACCTCCATGATCATATCATAGACATTTTATCTTCTCATCACGATGATATTAAACTTCACTCTGATTCTGCTTGAACTTTTCAAATGATTCAGACTTGTGTTTCATTAAGTAAATATACACAATATCTACTCAAATCACCAGTGAAGGTAAGAAAATAACGATATCCACCGCATGCTACAAGACTCATTGGATTGCATATATCAACATGTATCATTTCCAATAAATCACTTGCCCGCTCCATCAAACCGGAAAATGGGGTCCTTCGTCATCTTGCCCAAGAGGCATGGTTCGCATGTCTCAACCGATTCGAAACTGAATGAGTCCAAAGATCCATCAGCATGGAGTTTCTTCATGCGTTTTATACCAATATGACATTTAGCGACAGTGCCACAAGTATGTGGTACTATCATTATTAACTTTGTATCTTTTGGCATCAATGTTATGAACATGTGTATTACTATGATCAAGATTCAACAAACCATTCTCACTGGGTGCATGACCTTTGAAGGTATTATTCATGTAAACAGAATAACCATTATTCTCTAACTTACATGAATAACCGTGTTGCAATAAACACGATCCAATCATGTTCATGCTTAACACAAACACCAAATAACATGTATTTAGGTTTGTCACTAATTCCGAAGGTAGAGAGAGCGTGCGATGTTGATCACACCAACCTTGGAAACATTTACAACATACATTGTCACTTCACACTTAGCTAGTCTCCGTTTATTCCGTAGCTTTTACTTCGAGTTACTAACATTTAGCAACTGAACCGGTATCCAATACCCAGGTGCTACCAGGAGTACTAGCAAGGTACACATCAATACCACATATATCAAATATACTTCTGTCGACGTTACCGGCCTTCTTATCTACCAAGTATCTAGGGTTGTTTCGCTTCAGTGACTGCTCTCCTCATAATAGAAGCACTTAGTCTCGCGTTTGGGTTCAACTTTGGGTTGCTTCACTGGAGCAGCAACTGACTTGCCATCCATGAAGTTTCCCTCCTTGCCCTTGCCCTTCCCGAAACTAGTGGTTTTACTAACCATCAACACTTGATGCCCCTTCTTGATTTCTACCTTCGCGGTGTCAAACATCGTGAACAGCTCAGGTGTCATCATTTCCATCCCTAGCATAATTATAGTTCATCACTAAGTTCTAGTAACTTAGTGATAGTGAGTCCGAGAACTATATAAATCACTATCTTATCTAGAAGATCAACTCCCACTCGATTCAAGCGATTATAGCACCTAGACAATCTGAGCACATGCTTAACGATTGAGCTATTCTCCTTCATCTTCCAGGCAAAGAATCTTGTTGGAGATCTCATATCTCACAACACGGGCACGAGCCTGAGATCCCAATTTCAGCTCTTAGAACATCTCATATGTTCTGTGACGTTCAAAACATTTTGGAGCCAGAATTCTAAGCCGTAATGCATGACGCACATAACTATCAAGTTGTCATCAGAACGTGCCTGTCAGATGTTCACAACATCTACAGATGACACTAGAGGGGGTGGCGCACCGAGTGGTGCATTAAGGACATAAGCCTTCTATGCAGCAATGAGGACAATCCTCAGATCACGGACCCAACCCGCAATATTGCTAACATCATCTTTCAGCTCTATTTCTCTAGTAACATATAAACATTCAAGGGAGCTACAACGTGAGCTAGTAATCTACAACATAATTTGCAAAGACACTACTGACTATGTTCATGATAATGAGTTCAATTAATCATATTACTTAAGAACTCCCACTCAAATTGACATCCCTCCGGTCATTCGGGTGATACATGATCCAAATTCACCAATTCAAGTCCGATCATCATGTGAGTTGAGGTGGTTTCAATGGTGAACATCATCATGTTGATCATATCTGCTATATGACTCATGTTCGACCTTTCGGTCTCTTGTGTTCCAAGGCCATGTCTGTACATGCTAGGCTCGTCAAGTTTAACCCAAGTGTTCTGCATGTGCAACACTGGCTTGCACCCGCTGTATGTGAACGTAGAGTCTATCACACCCGATCATCACGTGGTGTCTATCACGTGGTGTCTCGACACGACGAACTTTCGCAACAGTTCACACTCGAGGAGAACGCAATTTATCTTGAAATTTAAGTGAGGGATCACCTTATAATGCTACCGTCGTCCTAAGAAAAACAAGGTGCATAAAAGGATTAACATCATATGCAAATCATAAGTGACATGATATGGCCATGAACTTGTGCTTTTGATCTCCATCTTGAAAGCACCGACATGATCTCCATCATCACCAGCATGACACCATGATCTTCATCAACGTGTCGTCATCGGGGATGTCGCGCTCACCATGATTCTACTACTATTGCTACCTTTTAGCGATAAAGTAAAGCATTACATAGCGCTTAATGATTGACACGCAGGTCATACAATAATTAAATACAACCCTATGGCTCCTGCCGGTTGCCGTACTCATCGACATGCAAGTCGTGATATTCTATACAGAACATGATCATCTCATACATCACATATATCTCATCATGTAATTGGCCATATCACATCACAACATACCCTGCAAAAACAAGTTAGACGTCCTCTAATTGTTGTTGCATGTTTTACGTGGCTGCTACAGGTATCTACCAAGAACAATTCTCACCTACGCAAAACCACAAGGTGATACATAGGTTGCTTTTCAACCTTCTCAAGGACCGCCTTTGTCGAATCCGATCCAACTAAAGTAGGAGAAACAGACACCCGCCAACCATCTTTGTGCAACGAAGTTACACGTCAGTCAATGGAACCGGTCTCTCGTAAGCGTACGAGTAAGGTTGGTCTGGGCCGCTTCATCCCACAATACCACTGAACCAAAACACGACCAAGGGAGGAAGCAATCTAAGCATCAATTCCCACAAACTCTTTGTGTTCTACTCAAGATCTCATATACACATAGACCTAGCTCATGATGCCACTATAGGGGAACGTTGCGTGGGAAACAAAAAAATTCCTACGGACACGCAAGATCTATCCATGGTGATGAGCATCTACGAGAGGGAGAGTGGATCTACATACCCTTGTACATCCCGCGATCTCATCATGATCCGTCCCGCGATCCAATCACAATCCATCCCGCGAACTCATCATGATCCGTCCCGTGATCTCAGCATGATCCATCTCGTGACCTTGATCATGGTCCTTTCAATCTAGCACCGAATGGACGGCACCTCCGCGTTCAGCACACGTACAACTCGATGACGATCTCCGCCTCGTTGATCCAGCAAGAGGGAGAAGAGAGGTAGACGAGTTCTCCGGCAGCACGACGGTGTTGCGGCGATGGTGTTGGAGGAATTCCAGCAGGGCTTCGCCTAAGCACCACTAAAAACCGATCTAGAGGAGAAAACGATCTAGAGGAAGAAGAGGGCAGCACGTGGCAATTAGGGTTAGGGCTGCCCTCAAAACCTCTAGTATATATAGGAGGAGAGGAGGAGGAGGCTTGGCGCAAGGGCTAGCCCCTCTTTGGTTCGGCCGAAGTGGAGAGGAGGAGTCCTCCTCCTCCACTCCTAGTAGGATTAGGACTCCTTCCTTATTTCCACCTTTTTGCCTTTTCCACCGTTTCCACTTTGGAATTTCTTCCCAGCTGCATGGGCCTTCTGTATGACTATGGCCATCCCACTAAGGGCTGGTATTCCTTCTCCCACAGCCCATATAGCCTCTTGGGTCGAAATACCCCTCCCGATGGTCTCCCGGTTCACTACCGATGAGCCCGAAACTTTTCCGGTGACCAAAACAGGACTTCCTATATATCAATCTTTACCTCCGGACCATTTCGGAGCTCCTCGTGACGTCCAGGATCTAATCCGAGACTCCGAACAACCTTCGGTCACCACCATACATAACTCTATACTACCGTAACGTCACCGAACCTTAAGTGTGCAGACCCCGCGGGTTCGAGAACTATGTAGACATGACCGAGACATCTCTACGGTCAATAACCAATAGCGGGACCTGGATGCCCATATTGGTTCCTACATATTCTACGGAGATCTTTATCGATCGGACCTCTATGTCAAGGATCCAGTTAATCCCGTATGATGTTCCCTTTGTTCTTCGGTATGTTACTTGCCCGAGATTCGATCGTCGGTATCTCCATACCTAGTTCAACCTCGTTACCGGCAAGTCTCTTTACTCGTTCCATAATACAAGATCCCGTGACTAAAACTTAGTCACATTGCTTGCAAGACTTATTGTGATGTTGTATTACCGAGTGGGCCCTGAGATACCTCTCCGTCACACGGAGTAACAAATCCCAGTCTTGATCCATGCCAACCCGACAGACACCCTTGGAGATACCTGTAGAGCACCTTTATAGTCACCCAGTTACATTGCGACATTTGATACACACAAGGTACTCCTCCGGTGTCAGTGACTTGCATGATTTCATGGTCATAGGAACATATACTTGACCTGCAGAAAACAGTAGCAATAAACTAACATGGTCATATGCTACATTTGTAGTTTGGGTCTTGTCCATCACATCATTCCCCCAATGATGTGATCCCGTTACCAAATGACATCTCATGACCATGACTAGGAAACCATAGCCATCTTTGATCAATGAGCTAGTCTATTAGAGGCATACTAGGGACATGGTGTTGTCTATGTATCCACACATGTATCTGAGTTTCCGATGAACACGATTATAGCATGGATAATAAACGATTATCATGAACAAGTAAATATGATAATAACCAATTTATTATTGCCTCTAGGGCATATTTCCAACAACATGTTCCGCAAGTGGATGCACCAATGGTCTCCTCTCCACAACCAACTAGTGATTTATTGGACATTGGGACTTCTCACCGGCCAGACGTTCTTGAAGCTGAGCCTGGTACAACATCACCTTCTTTCTTCCCGCTAGTGTTAGCCTCTCAAGAATCTCCGTTTGCTCAAGAGGATATTGAAACCACCAACCGCACCTCCCCACTCAAACGTCTTCATCAAGGACCTCATGCCCTAATGTCCCCTATACCAGAAGACGAAGTGTGAGTTTCACCGACTGCAACAGTCGAAGATGTACTGCAGATTGCAGATGTTCCTCCCAGCCAACCTGCAATAGAAGACATGGCAGCTGAAGATATTGCTGCTGATACCCCCATGGGCGAAGCCAATGCCCCATCCTCTGATGGACCTCCTGTCCCTGCCACGCCATCAACTAAAGACAATGAAGATAACATTGTGATGGCTCGCAATCGGGAAGGAGAGATGGTCCCTACAAGGTGGCCTCGCCTTGTTGCACAACCAAGGATGGGCCCTCAGTATGAGTTCAACCTGGATCACCGCCCCTCTATCATGAATCCCATGCCTCGCCTTCCAGGTCTTTGATAGTCTGGACCAACAAGACCCATTGTCTTCGAGCTTGAAAGGTTCAGGCTGAACAACACGTTCTTTGACTCTGACGCAATCCATACAAAAGAGAGAAAATACAGTCTGGCAGGTTCTGGAGTGCTCTGCAACGTCAGTACTACATATCTGTGCTTTATGGTTAGAACAGGATGTTTCCTCACAAACATCTCAGCTTTGAAGCCATGAAAGGTCTTCCTTGTTTTGATCAAACACTTGATTGTCTTCAAGATGTGGGTTTTCTGCCTTTCTGCGAGGACCACGAAGACTAGAATGAGGAACTTATCCTCCAGTTTAATGCAACCCTTCACATCTCTGGCTTCGGTCGCGATTTGAACTCTTGGCAAATGGAATTCATGATAAGGGATGAACACATCACTGCTTCACCACTGGACTTCTTTCCTGCAACACTTCTTGCTGCCTCTGGTGAAGATTTGGATCCTTGCTCTGAAGCCTATGTGGTTGCCACTCGAAGCCTATTCCATATACAAGAACCCAACATGACTGAGATGGTGACTCTAATGAAGCCTTTGGCTCGAGATGCAGAATTGCCCACTTCATTCTTCGTGGATGATCTTCAGTACTTGCCCAGGACTCTCTACCACATTCTTCAGCACACCATTTGGCCAATCAAAGGGCACAACTCCTCACGCAAAATTGAAGGTCCTTTTAAGACTTTTCTCTACAACATTGTACATGGCATCAGGTTCAATCTTCAAGACTTGTTCCTTCGCAACCTTGCTGCAAATGGCTTCAATATCCTCAAGACGAAGATTTATGCTCCTTGGATCACGTGCTTTATCAAGTACAGAGACAACACCAGGTTTCTTCCTTCTGCTCACAACCATGTCATTTATCTTCCCGATATTGAAGTTGTGCAAGCAGATTTGTATCCATCCAAGAGCAAAAACCCAATAGTCGAAGGCACTAGTGGCACTGCTGATGTTGAAGGTCTTCTCATTCCCTCTAATACATTAAGTGGTGCTACCAACACCGAAGCCACTGATAGCACTTTGCCTCGTCAATGCCTACCTAGGAGAGAGCATGCACTCATTGATCGTGAACTTCCTGTTTCACTGATCCAGAAGCAAGATAGGCATCATGAGTGGACTCGCCGCCAGATGCAGTTTGTTGTGCAAGACCTCAACCATGTTCACAATCTGGCCACCAAAAATGCCTTCGTTGCCTATGAAACCAGTCGTCGCTCATGGAGGACTCTGACTATGCTGGCACCTGATCATGAGCTTCATGAAGATGGATTTCATCCACGCTACAGATTTGCTGCACCACTTCCCAGTGCAGAGAAGTAGCGCCAAACTCCATCACTCGAAGACAGTGACTTCTCATCAGCTCCTTCCGCCAATGTCAGGCTTGCAGATGAAACTGATAATGCAACCTCTCTGCCTCCATCGACTCGGCGTCACGACACTGCACCAAGCTCCTTTGCAACAAACACCAAGACTCCACTGCATTGTCTTCATCGACATTTGCTGGGGACACGTAGTTCTCAATGCCTTTGTTTCTTTTTGGTCATTTGATGACAAACGAGGGAGAAGCGTTGGGTGATAGTCTTCAAACGGGTCTACTTTTAAGGGTTGTGTGTTAGTTTTTGGTAAGTTTACAACTCTCATTTCTAAACATTTGTTGTTTTCGGTTGTAAAACTTAAGTCCTGATGTTTGTATGCATTTTATGTTTACCGTGCTCTTTGGCGCTTCTTCAAGTTATTTTATGCGCCCAAAGTCATTCTGCAAACGCCCATCTATCATTGTGCATTTCGTTATCTTAGACATATTTGTTAAATGCATAGTGGTTAAATTACAAGATATAGGGGGAGATCTCCACAAACTACAACCTGCCATGTGCATTTGCATTCCAAGCAAAATATT
The DNA here is from genome assembly GCA_022496015.1 of Hordeum marinum. Lineage (NCBI taxonomy): Eukaryota > Viridiplantae > Streptophyta > Magnoliopsida > Poales > Poaceae > Hordeum > Hordeum marinum. The sequence goes on along the minus strand of CM039674.1, from coordinate 258,042,592 downwards.
CATATGCACATCTTCAGGGGGAGCTCTCTATATCTTGTAATCAAAATCTTCAAAACCTCATCTTCACATATTTTTAATCCCCTTTGAAAACTTCAACCAGTTTGTCATCGATCACCAAAAAGAGGGAGATTGTAAGTTCATCTAGTGCCACCCTTGTTTGGTTTTGGAGTATTGAAGACAAACGTGGTTGAGGGACAAATGTGTTTGTGAGAATTCATAGGTTAACACAGAGAGAAGTCCCTGGAGTTTCGGTTTGGCCGTCGAAGACGACCCCCAAAAATGTCCGAAGACATTGATGACGGCTGAATCCATTGGTGGAGGACGAAGACATTCGTCTGAAGACAATGAAACACGAAGATGAAGTCTTTTGGTAGTTTTGTTTATTCTTTCCTTAGTCATAGGAACCACCGCACTGTTAAGTGGGGTCGATGTGATCAAAGTCAGATGCTGACGTGATGCTCAACCCATACCTATGTCTTTGAGCGAAGACAATGAGAGGAAAACTCTTCTAGAGCTAGTTGAGTTAGCTTTACTTGTAGCCCAAGTAAAGTTGTCCCATGCGTTCAAAATCCGACCGTTGTGACACGTGTCAGTTGGCCATTGACCCAGGGTCATTTCGGTCATATCAGGTCGGGTTGTCTGCTGGCTATAAATATCCCACCCCCTCCACCATGAGAGGGTGTCTTCTCAAAGAGAGATACGACTATTGTTGTTTTGGAGCAACCCACCTCGAAGATATTGAGAAATACACATCCTACGAGGATACACCTAAACACCTAGAGATAGAGTATTTGAGCATCACCAAAGACTTTTTGTTCTTAGTGAACTGAAGACTTATTACACTTGAAGACCATGATCTTCCAAAAGATTAGGCATCTGGGTCTAGAGCATCCAAGAGTCACTGTAGATTGCCGGGTGACCAAGTTTGTATGGGTTTTGGAAGTCTCCCCTGAAGACTTACCTGAGTGATTGAGCATTGTCTAAGTGACATCGTCTCAAGGGGAATAAGGTCAAGACGAGGTCTTCTGAGTTCAATCTCAGCCTCCTTAACCAGACATACAGTTGTCACAACAACTGGAACTGGTCCAACAAATCTTGTGTCTTCGTCAAGCTACTGGTTCAATCCTTCACTCTCTTACATTCCTACTGCTAAACTGTGAAGTCATTGCTTGAATATTGCGTGAAGACTTTGTCCGAAGACATTCATATCAACTCTTTGTCTTCATACCATCTAAGTTTGTCTTTGACTCATCTTAGTATTCATGATGATTATGCTTAACTTGCTTGAATGTCTTCACTACATTACATGCCATGTCTAGATCCTTGATTGTATCCCTACCCGATCTTGTTTACATTTTCGCACTATTTGAATACATTCATTGTTTCGAAGTCTTTCATAAAAATCGCCTATTCATCCCCTGTAGTCGATAACTAGCACTTTCACACCCCCTCTAGTCGATAACTAGCACTTTCAATTGGTATCAGAGCAAGGTACTCCCTTGTTCTGTATTTTGGTTTAACCACCTAGAGTTTTAGCTATGTCGATTGCAAGGATAATCAAGGTCTTCGCTGTGTGCGTTGTCTTTGATGGAACCGAGTACCCCTACTAGAAGAACAAGATGCACATGCATCTCGAAGCCATTGACAACAACCTATGGTATGTCGTCATGGCGGACATTCCCGAAGTTGGCGAAGGTGTTACTACTGCTAATGTGAAGAGGTTCGCACAACTGGACTCCACCGCAAAGAACATCATTTGTGGTCATCTGACCAAGGGACAATATGGCCGTGTGAGTGCACTGAACACCGCTAAGCAGATCTAGGAATGGCTGTCCAAAGTGAACGAAGGTGTGTCATCTCAAAAGACTCTTGTGTTGATGTGCTTCGCAACCTGTTCAACCGCTTGAAGAGACTCGACAACAAAAATGCTCAGCTCACCTTTGATCATCTCATTAACATCTCAAATGAGTTGAATGCACTTGGCGCCACTGATATCACCAAATATGAAGTCATGAAGAAGCTAGTCAGATCACTTGACAGTTCCTTTGATACTCTTGCACTCATGATCCAAGAGCACCCTAACTTCAAGATTTTGGACCCCGCTGACATTCTCGAGAGGTTGAACACCCATGAATTCCAACAGGCCAAGAAGAGAGATATCTATGAACCCAGCTACAGTCGCTCCCGTGCATTGAAGGCCAAAGTCGTGTCCTCATTTGAAGACAACTTTGACTGTAGTTCTGATGGTGTTGAAGACTTTGGAAAAGAACTTGCTTTGCTTGTTAGGAAATTCCGGAAATTTGCCAAGTCAAAACACTATGCAAAATCTTCAAGGCGTGATTCCAAGAGGTCTGGTGAAATTTCTTCGAAAGACAGCAAGAAGCAAACCCGTCACAAGTGCAAGAAAGTTGGTCACTTCATTGCTGACTGTCCTCGATGGGAAAAGGAATCCAAGAAGAAGAGCAAGGACTATGAATTAGATGACAACAAGAAGAAGAAGCATGCAAAGTCTTCGTCACATAAGAAGAGCTCATCTAGCAAAAACATGCCTTCATCGGAAAGGAGATGGATTCACAGTCTAAATCTGGCTCTGAGGCTGAGGAAGCATCTAGGGAGGAATTTGACTCTGACGTAGCTGGACTAGCACTGGCTTCGACATATCTCTCCATGTCTGTCTTCGAACCTGAAGAAAATGTCTCCTTCTTCCACACCGAAGCTAGTGATGATATTGCGACTCCTCCTTACTGCTTCATGGTGAAAGCCTCCAAGGTATCCTCACAGTCCTCACGTCATGACTCTGAATCTGAAGCCAAATCTGATAATGACTTGAAACCAAGCTATGCTAAACTTGTAAAAAATGCCACCAAGTAACAAAGTGCCATGGAGAAAATGCAAACTACTCTAGAGAAAAGCGATGACCTGCTTCGCAAAGAAATAAGTCTGAATGAAACTATGGCAGTGTGTAGTCTTCGTTCAAAGTTTGAGGATCTCCAAATTCATCATGACGCCCTTTCAACTAATCATGAGAAGCTCTCTCTGTAATATCTTTAGAAAAATATTGATCTTGAAAAGTTGAGGGAAGCTCATGATGATCTACGGAAGGAAAATGACTCACTCCTAGCTGAGAAAATCAGTAGCGCTAAGGATGAAGTTGATGCTCCATGCTTAAGATGTCTTGCTCAACAAGCTAATGAATCAACTGCGGAATGTTCTAATGCTTCTGAGAATGCTTTATCTTCAACTGTATTTGTGGCACCTAACCCCTCATCTGAGGAAGCCACTACTATCGCTGATGACAATGACAGGTTGAAGACATTGCTTCAAACTGGCATGTACAAGAGTTTGAAAGGACATCAAATTCTTTGTGATGTCCTAAGGAAGACTATACTGAACAAACACCCTAGGAAAGATGGTGTGGGTTTTGAAAGAAACCTCAATGTTGATGGATCCTACTAGACACTTAATCAGTACCCCAAAACCACATGGCTTGCTACAAAATGTCCTTCAGTTGACCTTCGAGATTATCAGGCTTTAACTATGTGAATCCTCTCATTATCGATGAATTCTTTGATTCCAACTATGAACTATTCAAGTGCCAAAATGGTGAAGTGTTTGCGAGGTTTATTGGTACTAACTGTAGGAATGGTTCTCCCATGAAGAAGATCTGGGTTCTCAAAAGTCTTCTCGAGAAGCTTCGCGTGAATGTCTTGATGACATCTCCCAAGAAGAAGAGAAACTCTAGATCAATGTATTCGAGAAGACATAAGTCTTCATATGATTGCTCTACTCATTCTTTTCCGTAGGAAAAGACTCAGATGACTCATGAATATGTGCACTATGGCATGAACCGCTATGTTCATCCAACCAAGAATTTCTCTGCTTATTCATTTGAGTACACTAACCCTCCTGTGAAATATGCTATTAGGGCATCTTTGCCTAAATTCTCTAATGCCGCTTTACATCTCATTTCTTCTAAGCCACCCCTTCGTACGTGGGTGGTTAAGAAGAACTAATATCTTCTATGCAGCATCGGGTCTCCAGATTGGATGGAGCCTATCCTCTGGAGACCCAAAAACAATCTTGTCTAGACGCAAGATAATTAATGCTAATGTTATCATTCACATTGTCTAAAATGTCCTCATTAATTCAAGCTTTGAAATATCTTCATCAATGCATGTTACATTTGCATGCCTTGGTGAGCTATACTAATTCTCAATGCAGGAAGACAAATCCAATGACATTGAATGGATTATGGATAGTGGATGCACCAATCACATGACTGGTGATCAAGCCTATTGATGGAGCAAACTCTTCGACCTCTAACAAAAGACCACATCGTCTTTGTTGACAAGAGCAGTAGCAAAGTATTGGGGCTAGGTAGAGTTGTTATTTCAAGGGATCCCCACATGGGAAATGTCATGCTTGTCGAATCTCTTAGTTACAACTTGATGTCTATATCAATTCTCCGTGACTTAGATATGATCGTCATATTTGGAAAATTTCAATGTGCTGTAATAATGGCCTCTAACAAAACCAAAGTCTTAAAAGGTTTTCAAAGGGGTGATTTGTACATGGTAGACTTCTCTGTAGGACCACTCGTAGCTTCATGGCTTCTAGTAAAAGCTTCGGAATGTTGGCTATGGCACAAAAGGCTAGGACATGCTGGGATGAGGAACTTACATACACTGACCAAGAAGGAGCTTATCATTGGCATTGAAGGTGTCAAGTTCAAGAAGGACCACCTCCGTGGTGCTTGTGAAGCCGGGAAGATGATCTGGGCCAAACATCCCTCGAAGACAATCATGATGACTTCACGTCCCATCGAGGTGCTACACATGGACTTATTTGGCCCTACTCACTGTTCCACTTTCTCTACCACTACATATCTATATGGATTCGTAATTGTTGTTAACTATTCTTGATTCACTTGGGTGCATATCATTGTTTACAAAATAGAAGTGCAGAATGTCTTCAGGCACTTCGCAAATAGGCGCATGAACAACTACAACATCAAGATCAAGCACATCAGGAGTGACAATGACACTGAATTCAAGAACACAGGCTTGGACACCTATCTTGAGACTCTTGGCATCACTCATGAGTTCTCTGCTCCATACACTCCTCAGCAGAATGGCATCGTGGAGCACAAGAATAGAACTCTTATAGAGATGGCCCGCACCATGCTTGAGAGTACAAGACACCTCGAAAACTATGCCCTAAAGCCATTGACACTGCATGTCATATCATCAACAGAGTATATCTTCACAAGTACTTCAGGAAAACATCATACAAGCTTCTCACTGGTAAGAAACCCAATGTAAGTTATTTCAAGTCTTTAGTGCTAGATGTTGGATAAGGGATCCACATCACACTTCAAATTTTGCACCGAAAGCACATGAGGGTTTCATGCTCGGTTACGGAAAGGATTCACACACCTATAGAGTTTTCAACACTTTCCACAACAAAGTTGTTGAAACTGTAGATGTGTGCTTTGATGAAACTAATGGCTCGCAAGGAGAGCACCTACCTCCCATGTTAGATGAATTACCTTCTGATGAAGCTATCAGACTGACGGGCACTGGAGAATTTTTGCCTGGGGAACCAGATGTTGACTGAAGTCATCATTCCTCCATCCACTCAGCACGAAGACAATGCTGAACCTGAAGACAATGCTCAGCAGCCAGAACAAAGTCTTCACCCTGCTCATCCACGTGTGGCTAATGAAATCAAAATTGAGAGAATGCTAGACAACATAAATGCACCAGGTCCACTTACTCGCTCAAGGGATACCTAATTGGCTAACTTTTGTGGGCACTTTGCTTTTGTATCTATCATAGAGCCCACCAAAGTTGATGAAGCTTTCAAGGAGTTATAATGGATTCAAGCCATGCAAGAAGAGCTTCACCAGTTCGAGCTAAACAACGTATGGGATCTCGTGAAGTGCCCTGATCCAAGGAAGCACAACATCATTGGTACCAAGTGGATGCTTCGCAACAAGCAAGATGAGTGTGGCCAAGTCGTCAGAAACAAGGCTCGGCTCGTAGCCCAAGGTTACATACATGTCGAGGGTATTGACTTTGGTGAAACCTTTGCACTTGTAGATAGACTTGAAGCCATTCGCATACTATTTGCTTACGCTAACCATCATGACATATGCTTATATCAAATGGATGTCAAAAGTACATTCCTCAATGGTAAGATTGAGGAAGAAGTATATGTTGCTAAACCACTAGGGTTTGATGGTCCAAAGCATCTTGACAAAGTCTTCAAGCTCAACAAGGCACTCTATGGCCTCAAGCAAGCGCTAAGAGCTTGGTATGACACACTCAAGGAATTCCTCAAGAAGAAAGGCTTCAAACCTCCCACTCTCTTTACTAAATCCTATGATGGTGAACTGTTTGTATGTCAAATATATGTGGACGACATTATCTTCGGTTGCACTAACAACAAGTACAGTGACGAGTTTGCGTTTATTATGCAAGAGAAGTACCAAATGTCAATGATGGGAGAACTAAAATTCTTCCTAGGGCTTAAAATTTGACAACAACCAAATGTTATCTTCATATCTCAGGAGAGGTACCCCAAGGACTGCCTCAAGAAATTTGGCATGAATAAAGCCAAAGGTTACAATACGCCAATGCCTACAAATGGTCACCTCTACACTGACGAAAATGGTAAAGATTTCTATCAGAAGGTATATCGCTCCATGATTGGGTCTTTATTGTACCTATGTGCATCTAGGCCAGATATAATGCTTAGCGTTTGCATATGCGCCCGATTTCAAGAGGCACCAAAGGAGTCGCACCACCTCGCGGTGAAGCGAATACTTAGATATCTGGCTCACACCCCAATGCTAGGATTATGGTATCCAAAGGGTTCGAAGTTTGAGCTCATTGGCTATTCAGATTCTGACTTCGCTAGCGATAGACTAGATTGCAAGTCTACATCAGGCACGTGTCAATTTCTGGGACGATCTCTTATGTGCTGGTCTTCGAAGAAACAGAACTGTGTTTCACTCTCCACTGCCAAAGCTGAATACATGGCTGCTGGCACATGCTGCCCTCAGCTTCTCTGGATGAAGTAGACCATCAAGGACTACGACATCAACCTGAGGCATGTACCTCTCTATTGCGACAATGAGAGTGCAATCAAGATCTCCTACAACCCAGTACACCATTCGAAGACGAAGCATATGCAGATACGACATCATTTCCTTCGAGATCATGTGATGAAGGGCGACATCAACATCAAGCATGCTGACACTCAAGATCAATTGGCAGATATCTTCACGAAGCCTTTGGATGAGAAGAGATTTTGCAAGTTGTGGTGTGAGCTAAACATCTTAGAATCCTCAAATGTCCTTTGAATGGGAATACATCCTAATGCTTATACATGGTGATGACTTTGATGCACAACACATGAAGTAACATATGTCTTCAATTCATGAAGACTTACAATCTGAGTGTGAATACATTAACGAAGAATGTGACTTCAGAGCGCCATGATAATTGTGTGTCGTGTCTGGGTCAATCATTCTTATACGGTGGGTAGTGCCACCAACCAACCTCGAGTTTATCTTCAAAACAAAATTTTATTGTCTGCATGTGTGTTTTTGTTGAATACTGTTTGCAGATCTATATTTGGATTGGAGCTTTGCCCTATACAACATTTTTCCTATAGCCTTGTCTTCAATTTTTCCTAGGAAAATGTGATCGGACCTGACATTCTCATCTGTTCTTACCTTGTCTAAATCTGTTCTAAACTAGTCATATGCATTCTATATTGACACGTGTTGACTGTATCCACTGCGTCCTTATCAGTCGAAGACAAATCAACCACATAACTAATTCTCAAATCTCAATTGTCTCCGTGTTTTTAGCAATATCTCCCACACTGCCGCTTCGATTACGGTAGTGGGGTTGTCATATGTTTTGCATGTCTGACATGTCTCCCACATAAACCGAGGAGTCTAGGGCATATCCGTCCAAATGGTTCGGATGTTTCTATCGCTATAAATACAAGTGACTCCATTCAATTATTATTTTCCTCCTCCGCCGCCACCCTCGTGCTCAAAACCCTAGCATCGTCACTGGATTTCATCGCCCCCAAAGACGAAGTGCTTAGCTGCCGCAACTTCTCCGATGGCGTACTCACGCTGGCCGTGAACATCTGCATCTCGCCGCCGCTGTAGTTGTCTGCCTCCACCAAGTTAGGGTGAGGCAGATCAAACTTCTCGGCCTCCCCGCATCGTTGAGATGTTCTTCATGTTCTTCACCGCGGTAAATAAATAGCTATTTTTACCGCATGTTTGATTTGGAAATCTTACTGCAAATATTTGGTTGCTGTTTTCCATCTTCCACTCAACCGCATCCAGATGTAGATCTCTCTTTGCCTAATACTTTCACTTTGTGGTCTAAATTGGATTGATTCCTCACTTGTACAAATTTTCGAACTTGTACAAATCTGAAATCATCATATTCTCTATAAAAGTGAATGTCTTTGGTAAACAAGGTCAATGTCTTCAAAACACTGTTATATCTTCAAAATCTTCTAAGAATGCATATGACCTCTCATCTTCCATCGCGTCTCTAAATCTTTCATAGGTACATGTCCGCAGCAGAATCACTTGGACATAGTCTGAATTCGTTTGCAGACTATTTGCAGATACATCTGGAGTCGCCCGGTGCGTGCTCATATTTGCGCACCCCTGTGAAGAATTTGTCGAAGCCAATGGCAAATGATAAACCATCCAAGAAGGGCAGTCGGAAGAAGCGGAAGAATGCTGCCAAAGATCTTCCTCCTGAGCTTCAAGAGCAGTACAAGTATGATGATGAGGAGACTTATGCTCAACATAAGAATCGAATCCAATGGATTCGAAGATATTGGGTGGACAAGTGGTTCAGATATCAAATTGTCACAGATGAGTATATTGAGAAAAATGTTGAGAAGGCACCCTGGACAGATATCGTCCATAAGAATCTCCATCAAAGACCGAGGTTGAAGCTAGAAAGATTGGGTTCTTTCCGTGCATGGTAAGGCCCCCAATGCCTAGCAACCCTCATACATCAAGCATTCTTGGCTGCTCATAACGTACTCAGTCTGACTGTGAGGAAGAGGATGAAGAGAATCCTCCAGCTCCTGATCTGAAGCCTTTGAAGAAGTCAAAGGCTTCGAAGCCAAAAGCTTCAACAACACCCAAGCCTGCTAACTCTACACCTCAAGCTTCATGTTCCCCTCTGTTGATCCAAAAGAGTGTGAGGAAGAAGATCGCCTTCATAGGCGAATGAAAAGGAAGGTTGTTGCTGCTAGAGGATGTAGACCCATAGTCTCTTTGATGGATGCATCCAACATGATTGAACTGTGTGACGATGAGTTTGACGATGAAGCCTTAGCTTGGCTCATCCAGCAGAAAGAAGAGGAAGCCAAGCTTCCCGAAGACTTACCTCTATTCGACCCTGTCATCTTTGAACATTTCATTGATGAATGGTTCACTGATCTCTCCCTCACTATTGATGCTCTTCAACTTCCAATTTGTCTGAGTGTCACATTCCAAGGACTGGTGAATGAGGTACTGACCGTGGCTCAGAAAGCCAAGCAAATGAAGGACAATATCAGCCATGAAAAGGAAATGTTCAAGCAGAACGTGCACAAACTCTCCGCCCCTCAGATTCAGGGATATCAGTTGATGATGACATATCTTAAAGGTGAGTTTGAAAGGAAGTGTGAAGACATTAAAGGTGCCCTAGCATGCCTCAACAGAAAGTATTCGATCATGGTTCAAGATCACAACAACATGCTAAAGAGAAAGGCTCTTGGTCAGCCTGATCTTGCTCCTAAAATCATTGAATGCTCCAGCAAGCTTTAATGTCTTCGGATCAGCCAACTCTTGCTTGGTCTGAGCATCGTGGCACTATCTTCCTCGTGGGTTCGCCAGCCCACGGACGCATCCCTCTTCCACTTCTACATCAAGCAACAAGACCAAGCAAGATGAAGTTGATGCTAAGACGCGCAAGCGTGCAACTCCTTCTGAAGCTCCACCCACCTCTCCTCCGAAGACTAAGAAAGTTAAGTCTTCGCGTAGACCCCAACCTCAACAAACTCCTCCTGCTCAAGAGGACCTACTCCATGTGTCACCCATCTCAGTTGCTCCGGCTGCCTCTACAAACACTGAGAGGCATGTTATTCTTCAATAGTCTGCTACCATAGAGGCTTCGCATACTAAAGACATTCCAGCTGCCAAAACCAATGCACCTGAAGACATTGCTGCTGAAGCTAATGTTTAGCAGAATGAGATGCCTCAAGTTGATGCACCCATGGTATCATCGCCCTAGCAAGAAAGCGATTTCGTGGACATCAGAACGCCTATCAGGCCCGAGATTCCTGAAGCTGAACACAGAACTCCTTCTCCATCATTCTTTCCACCTGCTCCACGATCACCAGAATCACCATTTGCTGCCATGGAGACAGACACCACTCCTCATGCATCTCCTCTCAAAAGGCTTCGCCGTGTACCAAGACATGCTATGTCTTCAATGCACAACATCCCTAAAGATGAAGCTCATGAATCACCAACTGCAGCAGTTGAAGAAGTGCTCATGATTGAAGACATTCCTCGAGATCAACCTAAGTCTGCTACCACTTCTGCTGAAGACATTGCAGCAAACACCACTCTAGGACATGTGAATGCCCCTGATGGTCCTGCTGTCCTTGCCATGCCACCGACCAATGATAATGAGGACAATATCATCCTGGCTCAGAATAGGGAAGGAGAAATGGTTCCCACCAGATGGCCTCGGCTCGTTGTTCCACCATGGATGGGGCCTCAATATGAATTCAACCTTGATCGACGCCCCAATGTCATGAATCCCATGCCTTGTCTTCCATGTCTTCGACAGTCACACCCTACTAGACCTACTGTCTTCGAGCTCAAAAGGTTCAGGCTGAACAACACCTTCTTCGACTCCAACCGCAATCCATACAATTGTTCAAGAATACCGTCTGAAATTTTTTGGAGTTATCCACAATGTCAATACTACATGTGTGTGCTCTATGGTCAGAAAAGGATCTTTCCCCACAAACATCTTAGCTTTGAAGCTATGTAGGGTCTACCCTGTTTTGATCAAGCACTGGATTGTCTTCGAGATGTGGGTTTGTTGCCATTGTGCAAAGATCATGAAGACTGGAATGAGGAACTCACCCTCCAGTTCTATGCAACGCTTCACATCTTTGGTTTTGGTCAAGACTTGAACACATGGAAGATGGACTTTATGACCAGGGATGAACACATCACTGCGTCCCTGCTAGTTTTCTTCCTTGCTACACCACTTGCCGCCTCTGGTGAAGAATTGGATCCTCACTCTGAAGCCTATGCGGCTGCTACTCAAAGCCTTTTCCACATGCAAGAACCCAATATGTTTGAGATGCTCACATTGATGAAGCCTTTGGCTCAAGATGCAGAGTTGCCCACTTCTTTATTCGTTGATGATCTTCAGTATCTTCCCAGGACAATCTATCATATTTTTTGGCACACAATTAGGGCAATCAAAGGGCACAACTCAACATGCAAGATTGAAGGGGCTACAAAGACATTTCTCTACAACACTATTTCAATCTTCAAGATTTGTTCCTTTGCAACCTTGCAGCAAATGGCATCAATGTCCTCGAGCCAAAGATATATGCTCCATGGATTATGTGCTTCATCAAATACAGAACCAACACCAGGTTTGTTCCATCTGCTCACAACCATGGCATTTATCTTCCAGATATTGAAGTTGTGCAAGAAGATCTTTATCCATCCAAAAGAAGAACCCCATTGTTGAAGGCACTGATGATGTTGAAGGTCTTCACCTTCCATATGATCCTTCAAGGGCAGGACTAATTGGTGCAGTTTGTCAACCATGAACCAGTGCCACCAATAATGAAGCCACTTCGAGTACTTGCCTCGTCAACGCCTGCCAAGAAGAGAGCATGCACTCACTAATCGTGAACTTCCAGTCTCTCTGATCCAGAAGCAAGATAGGCATCATGAATGGACTCGGCGCCAGATGCATCCAGTGATGCAAGATATCAATCATGTTCGCAACCTCGCCACCAAGAATGCATTTGTGGCCTATGAAACCAGTTGTCACTCATGGAGGACTTTGAAAATGCTGGCACCTGAGGACGAGCTTCGAGAAGATGGCTACCATCCACGCTATAGATTTGGTGCACCACCTCTTGCGAAGAAGTGGCGCAAGACTCCATTGCTCAAGATACTGACTTCTCTTCTTCAGCTCCCTCCGCCAACGTGGACTTGTAGATGAAGCTGATGATGCAACCTCTCTGCCTCCATTGACTCGGTATTGCGACACTGCACCAAGCTCGACTACACCAGCACCCCATGACTCCTCTGCACTTTCTTGATAGCGTCTTGGTGGGAACGTGTAGTTTTCAATGTCTTCATCCCTTTTTGGTCATTCGATGTCAAAGGGGGAGAAGCATTGGATGATAGTATTCAAACGGGTCTACTAATAAGGGCTGGGTGTTTTTTGCTAAGTTTACAACTCTCATTTATGAACATTTGCTGTTTTGGGTTGTAAAACTTAACTCTTGATGGACGTCTGCACTTTACGTTTATCGTACTCTTTGGCGCTTCTTCAAGTTATTGTATGTGTCTGAAGTCATTTTGTAGACACCCATTTCTCATCATGCATTTCATTATCTTCGACATATCAGTTAATGCATAGTGATTGGATTACAAGATATAGGGGGAGATCTCCACAAACTACAACCTGCCATGTGCAATTGCATTCCAAGCAAAATCTTCACATGCACATCTTCAGGGGGAGCTCTCTATATCTTGTAATCATAATCTTCAAAAACCATATCTTCACATATATTTATCCCCGTTGTAAACTTCAACCAGTTTTTCATCAATCACCAAAAAGGGGGAGATTGTAAGTGCATCTAGTGCCACCCTTTGTTGGTTTTGGAGTATTGATGACAAACGTGGTTGAGGTACTAATGTGTTTGTGAGAGTTCATAGGTTAACACATATAGAAGTCCCTGGAGTTTTGTTTTTGCCGTCGAAGACGACCCTAAAAATTTCCGAAGACATTGATGACGGCTAAAGCCATTGGTGGGATGTGAAGACATTCGTCCGAAGACAATAAAACGCGAAGACAAAGTCTTTTAGTAGTTTTGTTTCTTCTTTCCTGAGTAATAGGAACCACCATACTGTTAAGTGGGGTCGAAGTGATTGTAGTCGGATGCTGACATGATGCTCAACCCATACCTAGGTCTTCGACTGAAGGCAACGAGAGGAAAAATCTTCTAGAGTTGGTTGAGTCAGCCTTATTTCTACCCCAAGTAAAGTTGTTGCGTGCGTTCAAAATCCGACCGTTGTGACATGTGTCAGTTGGCCATTGAACCAGGGTCATTTCGGTCATATCAGGTCATGTTGCTTGCTGGCTCACGCCCTATGCCATGAGAAGGTTGCTGCTCAGAGAGAGAAACGGTTGCTGTCGTTTTGGAGCAACCCACCTCGAATACATTGAGAGAGAAACATCCTATGAGGATATACCTAAACACCTAGAGCTAGTGTGTTTGAGCATCACCGAAGACTTTCTATTCTAAGACAACTAAAGACTTATTCCACTTGAAGACTGTGATCTTCTAAACGGTTAGGTGTATGGGTCTAGAGCGTCCAAGAGTCATTGTGGATTGCCGGGTGACCAAGTTTGTACGGGTTTCAGAAGTCTCCCCTGAAGACTTACCTGAGTGATTGGGCGTTGTCTAAGTGACTTCGGCTCAAGGGGAATAAGGTGAATACGAGGTCTTCCGAGTTCAATCTCAGCCTCCCTAACCAGACGTACAATTGTCACAATAACTAGAATTAGTCCAACAAATCTTGTGTCTTCGTCAAGAAACTGGTTCTATCTTTCACTCTCTTACATTTCCAATTTGAAGACTTATCATGAAGACATTCATATCTACTGTTTATCTTCATACTGTCTAAGTTTGTCTTTGAATCATCTTAGTATGCTTGATGATAATGCTTAACTAGCTTGTATGTCTTCACTGTAATGCATGCCTTCCTTAGATCCTTGATTACTATCCCAACCTGATCATGTTCCGCTTCTGCATCGCTCGAATACATTCATTGTTTCAAAGCTTTTCATAAAAATTGCCTATTCACCCCCCTCTAGTATATAACTAGCACTTTCAGATCTCTTGTGTCTTGGTCATCCAAGAAACAAAACTCGATATCTCTATCTACCACCGAAGCAGAATACATTTCCGCTGGATAATGTTGTGCTCAATTGCTATGGATGACTCAAACTCTTAAGGATTATGGCATACATGTCATACATGTACCATTGTTATGTGACAATGAGAGTGCAATCAAAATTGCTTATAATCCTGTGCAACATTCGCGAACTAAGCATATTCAAGTTTGACATCATTTCATTCTATATCATGTTGCCAAAGGATATATCGATCTCAAGCATGTTCGTACTAACAAACAATTGGTCGATATCTTTACTAATCCACTTGATGAAAAAGTGTTTTGTCACTTGAGGAGTGAGTTGAACATCATTGATGCTTCAAACTTTAGCTAGGCTCACTCGGTTGCATGCAAGGGCATGAGCTTACATGACTATTCCTTGATACCTTTGACATACTATCTTATATCTGGAAATATGTGCTCCCTTGTATTACAACTAACCTTTTGTAGAAACTTGGAAGAATTTCATTCCACAAGATTTCCAACAACTCATATCACAAGCACCTATATGACCAAGTATCCACAACCCCTCTTTGATGATGGAAGGAAGAAGACAACACATAGCATATCCTTGACATATATTTGATGAGATCACAATTACTAATTCACAATTGGTATCATGTCACTTGGATATATCATGTTATTCCTTGCATAACTAACTCATGTAGGTGAAAAGAGAACCAAAAACAATCAAGGATTGCTACCAACTCAAGATGATCTTCATCAACATAGAGCATCCACAACAAGTTCTTCTACATACTACATCATCAACATCACTCAAAGGTATGTGCTCATATCCTTGAAAAAGCTTTACCCCAAGTCATGAGATAAAGCAACTCAAGAGATATGAAAACATTAAAATGCTAAGCAAAAAATGGTAACCCCATTTTGAGCTTAATGATGAGTATTACCTATGATCAAGTATTCTTGCTTGGCTCTTAAGTCAATATACTCTAATATAGGTAACCTAGTCACTGACCATCATCTAGATGTAATCTCTTGGTTGGTTCATCTAACATTTCCATGATCTCTTAGAACTACTCAATGATCATCTAGTTGAATTCTCCTTTGCAAATATTTTTTTAATTTTATTGCAAGTTTTCTAAAAATTATTTGAGATTTTCTGATAGTTGCCAAGTTTCTGTTTTACCCTCGGAGCCTACAATTCAAATTACTCAGTATCACCGACTCAGCAGATAGGCTGCAGATACACTATTCGGCTCCACCGACTTATTTTCCTCGGAGCCACTGACTTTGCTATATTCTATACTCTTTGATTATTTCAGCAAATCTGCATCCCTTCAAGGACCCTTTTGTAAAATAAAATAAAAACCTTGAAGGAGGAGAAATTTTATTCAAGGATCCCTATGATTAAGGCGGAGAAATATTAAAAGTTTTCGGATAACTTAAAGAGGGAGAAGTTATACTCTATGACCCATCAGTATTAAATGCTCTCTATGATCCTAACATTCCATAATCCCTACTTTCAAAGACCCTTGTTCCCTAGGATCCCTTCTCATTCAATGATCCCTACGTCTGACCCTGTGTATGAACCTTTTTGGAAATTTATGCCAAAGGGGGAGAAATACCGAAACTTCAATGCAAAGGGGGAGATACACCAAAGGGGAGATTCATTCTTCAATGCAAAGGGGGAGATCCATCAAAGCCTATGCTTATATACAAGGGGAGAATACCTAAGTCTATGCCTATCCATAGGGGGAGAGATATTGTGATCACACAAAGTGGAGAGACACTACTTAAAGAGGAGAGAGAAAATATGTTTATTCGGTTTGACTACTCATGTTAGACTTGTCTCACCCTACCTACTCCCAATATCCACATACTAAGATTCAGGGAGAGAGAAATACCTACACTTTCATATTTAGGGGAGAAAGTTCTAAATGATCTTGGAGACGTATCAATCTTAAGGATAACTATCTTCTATATGTTCTCCACATCTTGGTACTGTTGAGTTCAAGTGCATTTGGATTTGTAGAGTATTCGTGTGTTTCCTAACGTTGTTTTCTCAAGTGTATTTATGCTATTAGAATGCTCAAGAACTCAAGGTAAGTATATGCATAACATCTTTGATCAAGATGATCTCTTGCTTCTTGCACATATTGCTTGCAAGAGTGAGGTCTTGAACAAGGGTGAATCTCATTTTAATATATTTGATGCATACAGACAAGATACACATGACTCATCATATCCCTTCTACTATATGTGTGTCCATGCATGACAAAGCAACTATCCTTTAAAGGGATTGCACACATTTAGGGGGAGCAAGTTTTAGTCACGTGTCTCTCAAAGTATTCATTATATCATTGCATATGTTTATTTGAAGCTTCGATTGTATGTTTTCATCAATTACCAAAAAGGGGGAGATTGAAAGCACACATGCTCCCTTGGTGGTTTTGATATTCATGACAACATACATTGTCTCTTGGACTAATATTTCTACCTAGTTTAGTTCAGGTTTAGTCCATGGGGAGTGTTGGCAAAGGGTTGTGAGGAGACCCCAAGATGCTAGCATAGGATTGGCCAAGCAACAACCATGAAGACTCTACATTTTACTTTGTGAGAAATCACTTTGGGTCCATAGGAAAGCCAATACTATCAAAAGGGGGTAAGGTATTAATGGTGAATGAATTGCTCAAAATGATCAAGTGTTAGTCACCAAAAACACCCACAAGCTCTCCCACAAAGATTTTGTCCTAGAGCCTACCACTCAAAATTGGTGCCACCATCAGTTCCATATCGGCTATACCGAGTCAAAACCCTAGACATAAACCCTAGCAAAAATTCACTTCTCGTTACTACCAACATTCACTTTGGTGCAACCAAGTTTCGGTGAGCAACTTTTGGTTGCCTATTTTACAGAACTCAGAATTTCCAAGTTTTGTGAATCAGTCTCACTGAGTTGTGTAACTACCCTAGGCCACCCATATTGGCACCACCAATAATTATATATCAGTCTCACCGAAATGCCAAAGTTGTCACATTTTGTACTAGTCGGTGCAACCGAGTTTTCAGTTCGGTTTCACCGAGTTGGAAAATAATGTTGTAATGGTTGGATTTTTGGAGATGCCTATATATACCTTTCCACCACGTCTCACTCGCAAGGGAAGCACTCAGAACCGACCCACACTTCGCATATCCAATTTTCTAAGAGCGAACCACCTACCCTTGTGTTGAGGTCAAGATCATGCACTCCAACCATATGGATCTTGATTTATAGCCTCACCAAGTTGCTTTCCATCCAATCAATCTCTTCTACCCAAGCCAAATCTATGAGAGAGTGATTGAGTGTTGAGGAGACTATCATTTGAAACACAAGAGAAAGGAGTTCATCGTTACTACTGATCCTAGTACCTTTTGGAGGGTGGTTCCTCCAAGATTGGTTAGGTGTCGCTTGGGAGCCTACTACTTCGTGTTGTGGAGTTGAACCAAGAAGTTTGTAAGGGCAAGGAGATCGCCTACTTTGTGAAGATCTACCCTGAGTTAGGCTAGTCCTCCGTGGACGTTGGCCATCATGGTATAGACAAGGTTGCTTCTTCGTGGAACCCTTCGTGGGTAGAGCCCTCCGTGGACTCTCGCGACCGTTACCCTTCGTGGGTTGAAGTCTCTATAAACGTGGATATTCGATAGCACCACCTATCGGAACCACATGAAAAATCTTCGTGTCTACAATTGCGTTTGATCTTCCTATCTCTACTCTCTTACATATGCTTGTTTTACTTTCCGTTGCCATACTTGTTGACTAGCATGTGTAGGGTGCATTGGACTTGTTATGATTGCTAAAATCTGCCAAGCAGTTAACTTGGTGTAGGATCGAAAATATTTCTAGAGGGGGGGGGTGATTAGACCACTTGACTGAATAAATTTTTTACCTTTTCCCATTTTTAACTGTTGGCAGACTTTAGAAATGATAGCAAGTCAAGCACACCCTACACATGCATGTCTACGAGTATAGCAGCGGAAAGTAAAGACAAGCATATGTAGTAAAGGAAGGGTAGGAAGATCAAACACAATTTGGAGACACGAAGATTTTTCCCGTGGTTTCAATAGGTCGTGCTATCATACGTCCACGTTTATGGAGACTTCAACCCACGGAGGGTAATGGTCGCGAGAGTCCACGAAGGGTTCCATGAAGAAGCAACCTTGTCTATACCATGATGGCCTACGTCCATGGAGGACTAGCCTAACTCGGGGTAGATCTTCACGAAGTAGGCGATCTCCTTGCCCTTACATACTTCTTGGTTCAGTCCACAACATGAAGTAGGAGGCTCCCAAGCGACACCTAACCAATCCAGGAGGCACCACCCTCCAAAAGGTAATAGGCTCGATAATGTCGATGAACTCCTTGCTCTTGTGCTTTAAGATGATAGAATCCTCAACACTCAATCACTCTCTCATAGATTTGGATTTTGTGGAAGAAATTGATTGGGTGGAAAGCAACTTGAGGAGGCTAGAGATCAAGATTCATATGGTTGTAATGGAATGGCTTGATCTCAACACATGAGTAGGTGGCTCTCTCTCAGAAAATTGATGGGATAAGTAGGGTTCTGTTCTGAGTGCTTCTCTTGTGAGTGATTGGTGGTGAGGGGTATATATAGGCATCTCCAAAAATCCAACCATTACACCTAAAGTGGCCAACTCGGTGACACCAATGTGTGAATCTCGGTGGGTATCGAGTTTCTCCAAAGATAGCAACTTTTGAATCTCGGTGAGACCGTTACGGAGATCTCGGCAGTGTCGATAAGGTGTCCAACTATCAGAATCCATATCTCGGTGACGCTGATCCAAAAACTCAGAATTTATGATTTTGTGAATCGAGGTAATAGAAAGTTGGCAATATGAACTCATGGCACCGAAGGTTGCACCAAATGATCTAGGGTTTGGTAGGGTTCTGTGTGAGTTGGGAAATCGGTGGGATCGAGTGGGAGTGGTTGGTTGCACCGATTTTCATGATAGGCTTGGACAAACTTTTGTGGAAGAGTTTTGTTGGTGTTTTTGGTGACTATCACTAGTACACGTGGAGTATCTTGTTCACTAATAATACCTTGCCCCCTTTTAATAGTATTGGCTTTCCGATGGACTCAATGTGATTTCTCACAAAGTAAGATGTAGAGTCCTCTTGCTTGAAGCTTTGCCAATCCAATTACTTGCATCTAGGGGTTTCTCCACAATCCTTTTGCAAACCCATGATTGAATTTTTCCTGAAATATGCTTAGTGGAAATATTAGTTCAATGAGATATATGTTGTTATTAATTACCAAAATCACCAAGGGGGCAAATGTGCTTTCAATCTCCACATTTTTGGTAATTGATGGCAACATATAGATCAAAGCTTCGACATATGATATAATTAATGAATATACTCATCACTTTGAGAAGTATGTGAGAAGCAAGAGCTCCCCCTAAATTTGTGCATTATTTTGAATTTGCGTTTGAATGCAAATGCACAATCGATTAGCTACATGGGGCACTTCTTCCATGTCACATACAACTTGGTGGTGTGTGAGAATAATAAGAATGAATATCATAGCACAACACAATCAAGCAAGGTGAATGATCATCTCATAAGCATCATAAAGATAGGAAATAGTACAACGCACATCAAGTGTAGGATCAAACACCAACAAAGTTTAACACATCCAAACCAAAAGATATAAAATGTTTTGAAAAACGGTAAAAAGCAACGCTCTCTCTCCCTCGAAGCCCTAATGATCTATACAAATTCTCCCCCTTTGGCGACAAGTTACCAAAAATTTCAAAGGTATAGAGTTAAACACTCTTCTGGGGCTGATCTCCCCCGGTAGCTGAGATTGGAGTCGAGAGAATGGCATAAGTGAAGACTTCTACAGACGTCATAGATAGAGTTGGTGTAGCAACTCGAGGAACTGGTGGAGCTGATGGAGCTGAAGTGGTTGTAGCTGGTGCTGATGAAGAGGGCCTCATCTTTGGAGCTATCACTATGGGAGTCCTAGTATGAGTCCTGAACCGAGTGCCTGTCCGGAGAGGTGCACTATCCTCATCGTCATCTATAGTGTGAGGGCTAGGCATGGCATCAACTTCCTTCTTAAGCTCATCCACTATCACTGTGATCCCATCCACCATGTTGTTAAGAATATGAAACTTGTTGTCAACAATCCTTGTAAGGCAATCCTGGTTCTTCAAGATGTTACTGATGTCCTTCCGCATGCTGAGCACTGAGCTAAGGAGAAGATCCATTTGCTCACTCCGAGTCTTGGGTGCCTTAGCACTAGTGTCTCTGGCTGCCTCTGCCTGTGCATGTGCTTGTGCTGCAGCGGATGTGGGATGATCTAGGTTCATCACCACAACATTGTCTTCTAGCTCTGGCAAGAGTGGCAAATGTGGTCGATCAAGTGCAAATATCTGCTTCTCCAACTGAGAGTTGATAAGCATCTGGATATAAGGTGCATATCCACATGATCGCTTCTAATCTGCAGCAATCATGTTCACTGTCTCCACTATCAGGTCCATCACTCTGAATCTGGTGTGTTGATCAAGATGGAGCAGCATGTTGATGGAGTAGCCTTTGACCATTTTCTCATCTCCAGACTTAGGCAACAAGGTGTGCCTCAAGATAGTGTTGATCGTGCGTAGACCAGCCTGGAGAAAGTAAATGGATCCTAGCTTGTGAGATTTCAGATTTGCAGCAAGGATCTCCTTGTATATGTTCTTCATGGCATTGTGGCTTACCTTGGGCTCAAAGTACACATCAAGGTCACCTTCTTCCACCTCTGGGACTCCTAAGATGGCAGCCCACTCATCAACTGTGGATTCATACCTGGTGCCTTCAGTCATCCACACAATTCTACCATCTCCATAGAAATGAGTAGTGGAGTAGAATTGCATGATCATTTCATCATTCCAAGAAGTGAACTACTTGCCAAAAAACTTATCAAGACCAATGCAATGGAAGTTATCTTGCACACTTGGGAAGTAGTCTTCATTCTCCTTGATGTACTTCCAGTCCACATATCTCATGTCACTCATAGTAGGGCTCTTGTCAAGCAGAATTGTTTCATAGAAGTCTTGTTGTTCCTTTGTGTAGAACATGTAGTCCATAACAGTCTTCCTCCTCTAAGCATATGGATCAATGACTCTACAATCTCTTGGTCCTTGGTCCTTCCTCTTCTTCATGTCCCCAGCTAGCAAGTGGCTGGCATTGTGCCCTGGAAGGTGTGGCCTCAGCTTCATCAAAACTGACATAGCATCCTCCTCAACATCTCTAGAGGTAGATCCCTTGTTCTACTCAGAATCTAGAATGTCTCTGGATAACCTCTTGGGTTTAGGAGCAGAGGGCTTCTTAGTTGCAACTATCTTGCTCTTGGGAGCATCTTGTCTTGGCATAGCATCTAACAACAACTTACTCTTCTTCTTGGGAGGAGCCTTGGCAGCTGGCTCTTTCTCCTCCTCCTCAGCAAGAGTCTCTGCTAGGTCCTTATACATAGAGGTAGGCCTTCCTGTAACATGGATAATCCTCTTTCTACTCTTCTTCTCTCCAGCCTTCTTGGGCATGGATTTCTTTGGGGGCTCAATAGTCATGGTGCCCTTAGAATTCTCTGGTGCTCTCATAGATTCTAAGATGGCATGCTCCTTTCTGACCACCTTCTTGGAAGAGGTAGCCTCGCTGGAGGCTTCTTGGCAGTCTTCTCAGCCTTCTCCTGCTTAGCCTTTGTAGGAATCTCATCAGGCACAAAATCAGAGTCTTCTTCCTTTGAGTTGAGCTTCCTCCTTGTTCTGGTTGCTGCCTTGGGCAGGTCTAGAGAGCTGGGAACATCACCAAAAGAAGATGAGCTCCTATCTGGACTAGTGCCTGGATCTGTGTCTACACTGAGCTCTCTGAGGTCATTCTCACTAACTCTTGACACTGACATCTCTGACCCTATGAATAGAATATAGAGGAGTAGATAGGTTGAGTCATCAGAAAGTTTCAGAAAATTAACTCAAAGATTTGAACTAAGATTTCTCAAGATTTTCATTCTGTAAAATGAATATCGGTACAACTAAGGCAAAAAAATTGGACCCACCGATACAAACAACCTGCTTTACACAAACTTGGCACCCATTTCGGTGAAACCAAAAATGGGCAATCGGTTTCAACAAGGCTGTTCTCTGTTGACCTAAATATGGAATCGGTGCTACCAATTATTTTGCTTCGGTTCCATCAAGATTCATGTTGTGGATGGCAAACCCTAAAAAATCTTTTGTTCACTATTCTTATGGAGGTTCTTGTGGATAGATCAGTCTCAAAGAATGTCTTATCAATGGAAAAGTCGTAATAAGCATGAGTTGGAGGGAGGAGCGCAGGAGGGGATGAAATCGTACCCTAGTTCGGTGATGATTTCTCTACGGTAGTGATGGTGGTGAAGATTTCGTCGACACCAGGGACTTCCAATGGCAAAGGCACTCGGGAAGACGAAGGCGATGACCGGGGGTCCTTGTTCGACAGCTAGGGTTTTTGAGGGGATGACGTTTGAAGAAGTAATTTAAAAATTTGGGTCTGCTTCTTTATATACCCGTTGCTTTCAGTGACATTGGTTCTAACTTATTGGTGTTACCGAGTTCCATAACCGTCAGCTGATAGGGAAACCCGGTGTAAATGAGAATACATAATTGATGTTACCGAGTTTGAAAACCAGATCAACCCTAGGCATTCAGTGAGACCGAGAATTTTGAGTTGGTTCCACCGAGATGCACTTGGGAGGTTTTAATGGTCAATCCTTTGTCGATACGGAACTCCGAGTGCTCCTCACACAGAGAGATTGATAAGTACTTGTTCAAATTTTGTGATGCAGCAAGAAGGGAATATGAGACGAGAAAGCATAGATAGCTAGAGAAGTGTCCTAGGCATTCTTATCCATCCAATTGGAAAAATAAAAATTAAAGTCCAAATAGCAACAAGTGGATGTCCTCGAATGGATAAAGAAATGCAGACCAACATGCTCACACAATAAGATGTCAAATGAAATCATGGCAAACATGCACATACATACTATCATCTATTAAGCATTTTGCCGATGACATAGTCATCTACATACGAGTATATTGCCTTAGGAGCCAAGTAAGAATACTTGATCATAGGTCATACTCATCGTTTAAGCACGAGTGGGGTTACCACTTTTACATAAAGCTTGTTAATGTTGTCACATACTATGAGATTCTTTGACTCAAGTCTTAGAGTAAAGGTCCCCCTTGATGTGACATCCCCCTTGGGAGGGATAAACTAACCTTGGTTTTTGTTGATGAAGACTTCATGTAGGTGATGTAGTGGTGGATTCTCAAAGTTGATGAAGATCACCATGATTTGGTGGCATCCTTGTTGTTTCTTACTCCTCTCACCTACATGGGCTAGTCCCAACACACAAGAGACAAACACGAGGATATCTATGGACATGGAGTCCAAAGCATACATGATGATTTCCATGGATTTGTTGATTACCTTGTCCCTTGCTTACCTTTGAGGGAATGTGTGACTCCTTGAACTATTGCATGGTGTTGATGTTGATTGAACTAGTTCTTGCCAATAATGAATGTGAGTGAATTTCATTAGAGGAGTCACCCATCAAGAACTTCTCTAGTTCTTCTTCTTGGGGACCCACGTCAAGTTGATGGGGATCCTTGGTGTTGAAGTGGCACTTGTAGAAGTTGAGCTTGAAGTAGCCTTGGGAACCCACTTGACCAAAGCTTGGGATTCATCTTCATATGAGTCAATGTCCTCTTCAAGCTTGTACTTGCCCTTGATCTTGTGGTCTTGTGGTGGAAGGTCATCTTGAGATTTTGTTCTCTTGGGAAGAGTATGTTCGTACTTCTCACTTTGAGGAACAAACTTGGGCTTGGGGTATTGACCTTCTTCCCATTCAAATCCATTTGCGTCGAAGTAGCCAATTCCATGGTTCTTCCGGTATCCTTCGTGCTTGCGTACAATTTTCTCAAATTGCTTACACCCGACAAGACTCTTGTAGATAACTTTCTCTATAATCCCTTTCAAAATTCATTTTCTTGCTCAAGTGTAACTTGGCTAAGAGAAGTGTTAGTGGGACCAATAGAACTACTAGAAGCAATATCATTGGATTTATCATTTTTATTGATACTAGTTGAAGAACCTTTCTTGCCTTTGTTACTAGTTGAAAGCACAACATGCTCCGTTGGTGGTTTTGATAATTCATGACAACATACATTGTCTCTTGGACTCATACTTTTATCTAGTGTATTTCAGATAATAGTCCATGGAGAGTTGGGTTGGCAAAAAGGAGTATGGACAGTATCCCCATGAAGAAGAAGGAGACGAAATAGGTTGGCCAAGCTTCAAGCAAGAGGACTCTACATTTTATATTTGTGAGAAATCACTTTGAGTCCATAGGAAAGCCAATACTATTAAAAGAGGGTAAGGTTTTGTTGGTGAACAAAATGCTCACACGTGCACAAGTGATAGTCACCAAAAACACCCACAAACTCTCCCACGAAAGTGTGTCCAAAGCCAAGAACTCAAAATCGGTGCAACCAACATTCTACACTCGATGCCACCGATTCTCAACCTCAGACACACTCAGCCAAACCCTTGATTTTTGGTGCAACCGATACTGCATTCGGTGCCACCGAGTTGGGCTGCCAACTTTCTATTACAGAAATTCATAGTTTTGGTCCCTCTGAGATTATTGAATAAACATCACCGAGATTGGACATTCTAATCGTTGGTCACTTATCGATGCAACAGAGATTCCTATATCGGTCTCACCAACATTCAAAAGTTGCTAACATTAAGTCACTTCGGTACAACGAGATTCACACATCGGTTTCACCGAGTCCGGCTTATTGTGTGTAATGGTTGGATTTTTGGAGATGCCTATATATACCCCTCCACCACCACTTACTCGACAGAGAAGCACTCAGAACTATTCCATACCTATCCTATCAGTTTCCTGAGAGAGAACCACCTATCCTTGTGTTGAGGTCAAGATCTTCCACTCCAACCATATGGATCTTGATTTCTAGCCTCCCCAAGTTGCTTTCCACCAATCCCATCTCTTCCACCAAGCCAAATATGTGAGAGAGTGATTGTGTGTTGAGGAGTCTATCATCTTGAAGCACAAGAGCAAGGAGTTCATTGTCATTACCGAGCCTATTACCTTTTGTAGGGTGGTGCCTCCTAGATTGGTTAGGTGTCGCTTGGGAGTCTCCTATTTCGTGTTCTGGAGTTGAACCAAGAAGTTTGTACGGGCAAGGAGATCGCCTATTTCGTGAAGATCTACCCATAGTGAGGCTAGTCCTTCATGGACAAAAGCCGTTATGGAATAGTCAAGGTTGCTACTTCGTGGACCCTTATGGGTGGAGCCCTCCATGGACTCTCGCGACCGTTACCCTCTGTTGGTTGAAGACTCCATAAACGTGGATGTACGATAGCACCACCTATCGGAATCACGTAAAAAATCTTTGCGTCTCCAATTGTGTTTGATCCCCATATCTCAACTCTATACTTCTTGTGCAATGTATTTACTTTTCGTGCCATATTTGTTGACATGCATGTGTTGGGTATATAGACTTGGTAGTCTTGCTAAAACTGTTAAAATCTGCCAACCAATTAACTTGGGAAAAGGTTAGGCTTTAATTTCCTGCTAGTAGTCTATTCACCCCCCTCTAGACACTCTTCTAGTGACCCCTCAATCGGTATTAGAGCATTGGTCTCCATTGCTTCGGTTTAATCATCAAGGAGGAAGACGGATGTGTCTAGTATAGGGAGTTTGAGTTGTAGAGTGCCTATTCTTGATGGAGAGTACTATAGTCAATGGAAAACTTTGATGCTTGAGCTGTTTAATGAATTTCAATCGAGCAAATTTGTTATGCGCCCCTATGAGCCTCCTATTGATCCCTTGCATCCCACACACGAAGAGGAAATTGATATGCTATGCAATCTTAGAACTGTTAATCTTATTGTTAGAGCTTTGCGTAGAAATGTGCTCAACCAAATGAAGAATTTTTTGTGTGCTTATACTTTGTGGAATGATTTGGACAAACGATATCCAAATTATTCATTGAATAATCTTGATGAAATTCTCCATAAAACTATTGCCTTTCACAAAATGATGCCTAGTGATCCTAAGTTTGATGATTGTCTATTTGAGCTTAGAGACCTCATGCGTGCTAAAGGAGATGTCACAACTACCAACAATATCATTATAGAGGCCCTTCGCATTCATAAACTTGAACATTGTCATGACCACCATCCTAACGAATCTCTTGTTCTTTATGACGAGGATTTACCACTTGATGATGACAATGTGGAACATGGCTACTATGATGAAGATGAGTTGTTCGACATCGAGTATGATAAGGTCATGAAGAATCTAAGTCTCATGGCAAACTTCAAGGATTACATGTCTAGAGGAAAAGAGTGGATTCTCGATAGCGGATGTACCGATCATATGATCAGAGATAGAGAAATGTTTGAAAGATCACACCAAACCATGGACCACGAAGGTACGTAACATTTGGAGACAACTCCAAGGGTAAGGTACTTGGTCTTGTTAAGGTGGCCATATCCCATGATAGATCTATTCAAAATGTTATGCTTGTTGAATCTCTTGGCTACAATCTTCTTTCCGTAGCTAGACTTGCCGACTTTGGTTTCAATGTGTTATTCATGAAAGTAGATTGCCAAGTGTTTCATCAAGATGATCATAAAATGGTATTTACTGGTATCCGTAGAGGTGATCTATACATTGTTGATTTAACTAAGGGATCCAAGCCTCGTAGTTGTTTAATTCCTAAATCTTCTAAAGGTTGGCTTTGGCATAGAAGATTAAGACATGTTGGCATGCGTAATTTAGACAAGCTTATCAAAGGTGATCATATACTTGGTGTTAAAGATGTTATCTTTGACAATGATACACTTTGTAGTGCTTGTCAAGATGGAAAGCAAGTAGGTGGAAGTCATCCTATTAAGAATATCATGACTACTAGGAGACCACTCGAGTTACTTCACATGGATCTTTTCGGTCCCAATACTTACAAGAGTATCGGCGGAAATTCCTATGGTCTAGTTATAGTTGATGATTTTTCCAGATTCACGTGGGTATTCTTCCTTGATGATAAGTCCCAGGTTCAAAAGATCTTCAAGAACTTCGTTAGCAAAGCGCAAAATCAGTTTGAAGTGAAGATCAAGAAATTTCGGAGCGATAACGGATCAGAGTTCAAGAACACCCCTGTGGATACCTTTCTTGATGAAGAAGGTGTCTCACATGATTTCTCGGCTATGTACATGCCTCAACAAAATGGAGTTGTTGAGAGGAAGAACCGGATGCTTATTGAGATGGCTAGAACGATGCTTGACGAATACAAGACGCCAAGACACTTTTGGGCAGAAGCCGTGGAAACAACATGTCATGCCACAAACCAACTTTACTTGCACAAGCTTCTCGGTAAAACGGCATATGAGCTACTCACCGGTAACAAACCCCAAGTTGGATACTTTCGAGTATTCAGATCCAAGTGCTACATTCTTGACAAGCATCGTCGTACTAAATTTGCTCCTAAATCTCATGAAGGATTCCTACTTGGTTACGAATCGAATTCTCATACTTACCATGTCTACAACAACTTCACTCGAAAAGTTGAAGAGACGGTAGATGTGAAGTTTGATGAATATAATGATTCGTAAGTCGAACAATTGCCAAATAATGTAGGTGATAAGGACACTTCGGAAGCTATCCTAGATTTACCCATCGGCAAGATTCGTCCCATGGAGGTGAAGGAAAGTACTTCATCAACTCAAGTGGAAGCCCCTACTTCACGACAAGGTGAAACACAACATGACATGGAGGCATCCACAAGTGGTACACGGGAAGATGATGAAGAGGAGGAAGTACATCATGAAGATCCACCACAACCTCCTCCACCACCACCTCAAGGGAACGACACCGTCAACAACAACGAAGATGAAGCAGATGATGATGATGAAGAAGAAGCTCCACCGTCTAACAAGCCCAAGCTACCTTGAGTTCGAGCACAAGTGACCAAGAACCATCCCCTAAACCAAATCTTTGGTGACATCCAAACCGGGAGAATCACTCGCTCTAAAACTCGTCTAGCTAACTTTTGTGAGCATTATTCTTTCATCTCTAGCATTGAGCCCTTGAAGGTAGAACAAGCTCTTGAAGATAGGGATTGGTTGAACGCCATGCATGAAGAGCTTCACAACTTCGAAAGGAACGAAGTGTGGACACTCGTGGAGAATCCCGAGGATGAGCACAACATTATTGGAACCAAATGGGTGTTTCGGAACAAGCAAGACGAAGACGGTCAAGTCGTATGCAACAAGGCACATCTCGTGGCCCAAGGATATAGTCAATTCGAAGGTATGGACTATGGTGAGACTTATTCCCCTGTCGCTATACTTGAAGCTATTCGCGTTCTTCTTGCCTATGCTAATCACCATGATATCACACTTTATCAAATGGACATTAAAAGCGCCTTTTTAAATGGTGAAATTGAAGAGGAGGTGTATGTTAAGCAACCACCTGGTTTTGTAAATCCTAAGAAACCTAATCATGTTTACAAGCTTCGTAAAGCCCTTTATGGTCTTAAGCAAGCCCCTCGTGCTTGGTACAAATGCTTAACGAAGTTTCTCATTGAAAAAGGTTTTGAAATTGGTAAAACTGATGCAACCTTGTTCACTAAGAGAGTTAATGGTGAATTATTTGTGTGCCAAATCTATGTGGATGATATTATCTTTGCTTCCACTAACCCTTAATTTAGTGAAAGATTTGGAAGGTTGATGTCCAAGAAGTATGAGATGTCCATGTTGTGTGAGCTGAAATTCTTTCTTGGATTGCAAATCAAGCAATCAAAAGAAGGAACCTTCATCTCTCAAACTAAGTATACCAAGGACTTGATCAAGAAGTTCAACATGTAAGAGTGCAAAGGTATGAAAACACCCATGCCAACTAGTGGACATGTTGATCTTACCAAGGAGGATGAACCGGTTGATCAAAAGGTTTATCGATCTATGATTGGTTCATTGCTATATCTATGTGCATCTCGTCCTGATATTATGCTTAATGTTTGCATGTGTGGTAGATATCAAGCAGCACCTATGGAGTGTCATCTTTCGGCCGTGAAACATATTGTGAGATACTTGATACAAACACCAAACTCTGGCATTTGATATCCCAAGGGATCTTCTTTTAACCTTGTTGGCTATTTCGATTCGGACTATGCCAGTGACAAGGTTGATAGAAAATCCACCTCGAGTACTTGTCAATTTTTGGGTAGATCTCTTGTGTCTTGGTCCTCCAAGAAACAGAACTCGGTATCTCTATCTACTGCCAAAGCTGAGTATATTGCTGCTGGATCTTGTTGTGCGCAATTACTATGGATGACAAAAACGCTTAAGGATTATGGAATCCATGTTAAAAATGTTCCATTACTATGTGACAATGAAAGTGCTATTAAGATTGGTCATAATCCTATGAAACATTATTAAACTAAGCATATTCAAGTTCGACGTCATTTCATTCGTGATCATGTTGCTAAAGGAGATGTTAATCTTAAGCATGTTCGCACTAACAAGCAATTGGCCGATATCTTTACTAAACCACTTGATGAGAAAACTTTTTGTCATTTGAGGAGTGAGTTGAACGTCATTGATGCTTCAAACTTGAGCTAGACTCACTCGGATGCTTGCAAGGGCATGAGCCTTCTTGATACTTCCATGATATTCCTAATATATTATGCCATGGAATTCTATTCTCCCTTGTATTGCATCTAACCGTTTGTAGGTACTTGGAAGAACTTCATTCCACGAGATTGCAACCAACTCCAATCATAAGCAATCTTGTCTTGACCAAGTAACCACAACCCCTCTTGACAATGGAAGGAAGAAGTCAACAAAAACATATCCTTGACATATACTTGATCCTTACATCAAAATCTCCATTGGTATCATGTCAAATGGATATACCTATTGCTCTTCCTTGCATGACTAACCTTTGTAGGTAACAAGTGTACTAGAACGAGAAGGATTGCTCCCAACTCAAGATGTTCTTCATCAACCTTGAGCATCCTCAACAAGTTCACCTACGAGCAATGTCATCAACATCACTCAAAGGTATGCACTCATATCCTTGAAAATGCTTTACTCCAAGTCATGAGCTAAAGCAACTCAAGTGATATGAAGACATTAAAATGCTTTGTCGAAAAATGGTAACCCCATTTTGAGCTTAACATAGAATATGACCTATGATCAAGTATGCTTGCTTGGCTCCTAAATCAATATACTCTAATATAGGTGACCGAGTCACCGCCCATCATCTAATTAAGAATCTCGTGTGGTTTGTTCTCTATTTGCATGATCTCTCGTAACCACTCAAATCTTCTCTAGATGATGTCCTTCAGTTTCCCTTTGAAAATATTTTCTTTTGACTCCTTGTAAACAGAAACTTGGTCCCTTATTCCTTTCTTTCTATTTTAGCCTCGGAGTCGCCGACTCAGATATCTCGGTTCTACCGAAATTGCAGACAAGCTGCACTACAAAATCTCGGTACCACCGATCTATCTGCCTCAGAGTCACCGATTTTTTTTCTCTTATTTGTTCTTCTTCCGTTACTTTGATGATCCCTTCTAAAAAACATAGGGGGAGATAACAAGCAAAACTTAGGGGGAGAAATTCTTTATTCAACGATCCCTAGCTCAAAGGAGGAGAAGACTTAACAAGAACTCAGTTCTATTTGCCACAGGGAGGGAAGTTACTTTCAATAATTCCCTCAGTTCTTTTCTATGAACCCTACTTTAAATGACCCTTGTTCTCGAGGATCCCTTCCTTGTCAATGATCCCTATACCTACTCCTAACTTTGACCTTTTTGGAAATTAATGCCAAAGGGGGAGAATAACAAAGCTTCATGCTAAAGGGAGAGTTACATGCTTATGCAAAGGGGAGATATGATTAGGGTAGAGCAGATATCGAGCTTTTACTTATATAAATAATCTCAATAATATCCTTATTTTATTTGACTGTTCACTTTATAACTTTTCTCACCCTATCCAATCCCAATATCCACATGCTGAGATTCAGGGGGAGGGGCTGAACTACTATTTTCATATCTAAGGGGAAAAAGTTCTAAATGATCTTGTAGACATATTAATCTTAAGGATTATCATCTTTTATATGTTCTCCATATCTTGGTACTTTTGAGTTCTATTGTCTTCATATTAGTTGAATACTCTTGTGTTTCCTAACATTGTTTTCTCATGTGTGTTTCTACTACTAGAATGATCAAGAACTCAAGGTAAGTATTTGCTTCATACTCTTTGTCAAGATAATCTCTTGCTTCTTGCACATATTGTTTGCAAGAGTGAAGTCTTGAACAAGGACACATATCATTCATATATATTTTGATGCATATAGCCAAGGTACACATGACTCCTTATATTCCTTCATCCATATGTGTGTCCATGCATTCCAAAGCAACTATTCTTTAAAGGACTGCACACATTTAGGGGGAGCAAATCTAAGTCATGTGTCTCTGAAAGTCTTCATTATATCCATGCATATCTTTATTTGAAGCTTTGATTGTATGTTGTCATTAGTTACCAAAAAGGGGTAGATTGAAAGCACAACATGCTCCCTTGGTGGTTTTGATAATTCATGACAACATACATTGTCTCTTGGACTAATACTTTTATCTAGTGTATTTTAGATAATAGTCCATGGAGACTTGGGTTGGCAAAAAGGAGTATGGAGAGTATCCCCATGAAGAAGGAGAAGAAATAGGTTGTCCAAGCTTCAAGCAAGAGGACTCTACATTTTATATTTGCGAGAAATCACTTTGAGTCCATAGGAAAGCCAATACTATTAAAAGGGGGTAAGGTTTTGTTGGTGAACAAAATGCTCATACGTGCACAAGTGATAGTCACCAAAAACACCCACAAACTCTCCCACCAAAGTGTGTCCAAAGCCAAGAACTCAAAATCGATGCAACCAACATTCTACACTTGGTGCCACCGATTCTCAACCTCAGACACACTCAGCCAAACCCTAGATTTTCGGTGCAACCGGTACTGCATTCGGTGCCACCGAGTTGGGATGCCAAATTTCTATTACACAAATTTACAGTTTCGGTCCCTCCGAGATTGTCGAATCGGCGTCACCGAGATTGGACATTCTAACCATTGGTCACCTTATCGGTGCAACCGAGATTCCTATATCGGTCTCACCGAGATTCAAAAGTTGCTAACTTCAAGTCACTTCGATACAACCGAGATTCACACAACGGTTCCACTGAGTCTGACTTATTGTGTGTAACGGTTGGATTTTTGGAGATGCCTATATATACCCCTCCACCACCACTTACTCGACAGACAAGCACCCAGAACTATTCCATACCTATCCTATCAGTTTTCTAAGAGAGAACCACCTATCCTTGTGTTGAAGTCAAGATCTTCCACTCCAACCATATGGATCTTGATTTCTAGCCTCCCCAAGTTGCTTTCCACCAATCCCATCTCTTCCACCAAGCCAAATCTATGAGAGAGTGACTGTGTGTTGAGGAGTCTATCATCTTGAAGCACAAGAGCAAGGAGTTCATCGTCATTACTGAGCCTATTTCCTTTTGGAGGGTGGTGCCTCCTAGATTGGTTAGGTGTCGCTTGGGAGCCTCCTACTTTGTGTTGTGGAGTTGAACCAAGAAGTTTGTACGGGCAAGGAGATCACCTACTTCATGAAGATCTACCCATAGTGAGGCTGGTCCTTTGTGGACGGAAGCCATTATGGAATAGTCAAGGTTGCTACTTCGTGGACCCTTATGGGTGGAGCCCTTCGTGGACTCTCGCGATCATTAGCCTTCGTGGGTTGAAGACTCCATAAACATGGACATACGATAGCACCACCTATCGGAACCACGGAAAAAATCTTTAAGTCTCCAATTGCATTTGATCTCCATATCTCAACTCTTTGCTTCTTGTTCAATGGCTTTACTTTATGCTTCCATATTTGTTGACATGCATGTGTTGGGTATATAGACTTGCTAGTCTTGCTAAAACTATTAAAATCTGCCAACCAATTAACTTGGGAAAAGGTTAGGCTTTAATTTCGTGCTAGTAGTCTATTCACCCCCCTCTAGGCACTCTTCTAGTGATCCCTCACTAGTTTTCTTAGCCTTAACTTGTGGAATGAATGTAGACGAGAGAATCCATTTGGATAGATAAGAGGAAGTCTTCTTTCGAAGATCGTCATTGATAGCTTTAAGGACTTCATGCTCTTGTTCCGAATTGAGCTTCTCAAAGTGGAGCTTCTCATGTGTCCTTTTAAGCTCTCTATGATCTTGTAGAGTTGACTTGTGAGGTAAGTTAAGTGTGTTTAGTTCTTGAGTTAGTCGTTCTATTTCCAACTTATCATCATCACACAACTTATCTTGACTAGAGTGATTACTAACAAGTTCATCTTGACTAACATTACTGGATTTGTCAAATAGCAAGTCATCATCTCCTAGCAAGTCATCTTCATCACTATTGAAATCAAGATACTCGGGGTGTGATACCTTGGAGCCTTTATCAATGAAGCAACTTCCACTCCCTTCATTTGGTGAATCAAATATGTCGTAGGAGTTGGTTGTCACTAGTGCAAGTCCGGCAACACCTTCATCTTGACTATAGTCGGAGTTGGAGCGATAGCTTCTCTCAAAGTCGTTGTCGGATTCGAAGCCGGAAACCCGTTCACCAACATGAGATTGATGTCTTCTTCTTGAGTAGATCATGGTGTACTTATCCTTCTTCTCAGAGTCCCTACTTCTCCCTGAGTGTCTTCATTCATAACGATCATCTCTACTCCTTCTCTCTCTCTTCGAGGTGACTCATCTCTTGAGCTTCATCTTCTTGGTGACTCTTCTTTTCTTTTGTAGGGAGCCGTTGAAAGGATCAAGATGGACCTAGAGGGGGGTGAATAGGTACAATTACAAATTTTAATTGTTACTTAGCAATTTTTAGGCGATAATGCGAAATATGAAAGTAAGCCTAAACAATAGCAAGTATGATGCTAAGAGTTACACCAAGTAAACAAGTACCACAAGTATATGAGTAAGCAAGCACAATAAGATATATGTAAAAGACTAAGAGACAAATAACCACAAGTAGGGAGTGAGGGTAGGAATAACCGCAACTTCGAGAGACAAGGATGTATGCCGATGTTCACTTCCTTGGAGGGAAGCTATGTCACCGTTCAGAGAGGTGGATGTTACCACGAAGGCTCACCCTAATCTCTCCTTGAGATATCACCACGAAGGCAATTCCCAACCACTAGTGGTAGACCTTGGGGTGGTCTCTAAACCCTCACAAACTTTCCGGGGGTAATCACAATGAACGATTCCTCGCAGGAGAACTCCTACCGCCTAGGAGTCTCCAACCTCCAAGAGTAACAAGATGCACCACGAAAAACAAGGGGGAATCAACTTTTGCTTTGGTCAACGTGTAGATCAAGCACTCCTCCTTCACTCCTCCAAAGATCAAGAGCTTTAGTTGGATAAGGAGGAAGAACTCCAAGAATTCGAGGTCTGGAAATGGTGGAGAGAGAAATGGAGTCGTTAGCTTCTTCGTGGGGAAGAAGAATACTATTTATAGGTGGGGACCGGATCCAGCCGTTGGGGCGAGATTCCTGCGAGAACCGGGAGTTCCGTCCAAGCCCAGAGGTTCCGGACCCTGGAAGTTCCGGCCAAGTTCTGGGCAGGTTCCGGTCTACACAGAGAGTTTGCATCTTCTCTGGAATACCCCAGAAGCTGCTAGAACAGGGACGGAAGTTCCGATGCCCGGAAGTTCTGGCTGGCACAGAAGTTTCGGGGAACAGAAGTTCCGGCTAGGGTCCCGCAAGGTTCCGGGCTACACAGAGAGATTGCACACGGTGTAGTTTCTCTGGGTGGCCCGGAAGCTTCCCGGACCTTCTGGTCCCCGGAAGTTCCGGCCTTGGCAGAGTCATTGCGCCGTGTAAAAAAAAGGACCAATGATGAAGTTGATTGTGCCAGATCATATGTGTGTGTGAAGTTGATCCCCAGATGTTTTTCATGATGCACCCCCTCTTAATAGTGTGACTACCCTAGGGACTCAAGAAAGAAAAGATAACAATATGGCAATCGGCTTTTTCCTTTTTCCACATAGAGGGAGAATAACCATCCATGCTTCTCTTCAATTTGACGATGTTGTTTATACTAGAGCATGTTGTTAGAAACACAAATGAAATTGTCATAGATGTCAAAAACTGTTAAGGGCAATAATGCACTTTAAATCTCCCCCTTTTTGACATAGATGACAATAATGCTTGAGAGGGTAACCACACAATGCATGTAGAATATAAAGCAGTTTTAATGAAAGGAAACAACTCCCCCACAACCTATGCCTTACTTTAGATTTGTATTTGAATACCAAAGACACGTTTGAAAGAAGCTCCCCCTCACACTGTGCTACCCTTACAAGGATAATAAAGCGACATAGAATGATTTACTAACCTTGATTTTCATATGGATATGTCAATTATGATAGATGTCGCTCCTCAGAAAAAATAAGAAATATGACACCAAATATGACACCATGCAACATAGTGTAACCCATAAAGTGCTCACATAAGAATAAATTGTTAAAAACACTTAACGATAAGGTACGAAACGAAGATAAGGTTCAAATAGGAGCAAATAAGAGAAAAGGTTCAATGAAGGTTCAGATAACACGATAAACGAAGAGACAACACCCCTATCAAGCAATACAACATCTCCCCCTTTGTCATCAAGATGGCAAAAAGGAAAAAAATGAGGAATGCACTACTCAAGCCCCTAAGCAGATGAGTCATCAAACAACTCTCCAGAAGACACTGAGTCGTGAGGGCTATGAGAAGAGGCTTCATCTCCAGCTTCGACATCAAATCGAGCAAACTGGGGCTGGTATTGATCAAACGGTGTCACATGAGACTCAAAACCATGAGAAATGGTCATACCAGATGTACGCAGGACATCCTTAAGGGCCTTCATGCCCTCCTTCATAGACTTGTGCTCCTCCCATTGTTTCATGTGCATATCTTGCAGCAGACAGAACATGTTCTTCAGAAGACGCCAAACTTTGTTGCTCTTCCGAGACTCGGAATCACTAGGTTCCCCACGATGAAAAGCATGAGAGCGAGAGCGGAGTTCAAAGTGATGTGCACCCCCGGCATGAAAATCCTCTTCCTCATCACCATCACCCTCAAGAATGGGAGCCTTGACTTTCTTAACCAACAAGTTAACACCGGTGTGAATAGTCAGACGCCGTCTAGCAGATGCATCAGGAGCAATCTCAGCAAAGAAGGCAGTGATATAGGGAGCATAGATCGGAACCTTGCAGTTCATCATGACACTGTACATCTCATGCCATATGAAATCCATCACATCAATAGGACCCGTATCAGAGGAGTGACAGTTGTAGTGAAGGAGGTTGATGAGATGACCACAAATCTTGTTTTTGTCACCCACCTTGACTGCTAGCACTTCGCGAAAAATCCAGTTAATGATATCATAGAAAGGCAGAAGGTCACCAACAGAGCCAAAAAGTCCTCGAGGAGGGTACAAGTCAGCCAAGTGATGAACCTGAAAGACTCCTCTATCATGGATATTGTACCCATGATCAATAGTAGTGTCAGTGTACGTATAGCCCAAAAGACGAGCCAACACAAAGAATGGAGCTGAGAACTTCTCATCACCAGACATCCAGGTAAGAGTCCGGTGAATATCAGTTCCAAAATGCACTGTGGCATAAAACTGAGCCACAAGAGGTGGGGACACGTCATGCTAAAAATTCATGTGAGGAAGAAGATTGAGATTGACACACATATTCTGGACCCCAGCAAACTATGTAGTGTTGGTGGGATTCTTGTCAAAGTGAGTGATGTTTATACTCTTCTGAATGACACATTTGTTAACAAACTGGGTGAAAATCTCTGTATAGGTGCATTGCTGACAGAGAGTCCAGAATTTGGAGTCAGCCACATGTTCACATTCTTCATGATACAGATTGACCCTGCCCTGAGCAACCCACTCTGGTGCAGACAGCTCTTTCATAGTGATGGGTACAGGAGGAGGAGGAGGAGGATGAAACATGAACTGGCTTGCCCTTCTTGCAAACCATCTTGCATTTCTTTGCTGATTGGGAGCAGGAGGAGGGGAGCCATCGTCTTTAGACTCAGGACCAGGCTCAGGATGGCAGTCACAGGCCCAAGCACAACAACTTTGGTCTTCTTGAC
Source organism: Hordeum marinum (assembly GCA_022496015.1). Taxonomy (NCBI): domain Eukaryota; kingdom Viridiplantae; phylum Streptophyta; class Magnoliopsida; order Poales; family Poaceae; genus Hordeum; species Hordeum marinum. Next base: position 258,005,050 of record CM039674.1, on the reverse strand, counting down.
CCTCTCTTTGGATTCCGTTCATACACCTTAGACGGTCGAGCATGTGAGCCAGAACCACATGTTGAAAGAGATGAGAGAAATAGAAGGAGGAGAGGATAAGTACACTAGCTTGAAAAGGAAAGAGATAATCAAGGAACCTCATTGTCCAAGAATATGTCAAGACTCTGCTTTGGACGGAGGTTCCGGGCCAGGGTCGGATGTTCCGGCCAGCGGAAGTACCGGCCCCCTCCCAGATGTAGAAACCCTAGCGAGGCCAGAAGTTCTAGCCTAGCCGGAAGTTTTGGGCACCGGTAAAGTCGCAGGGTTCCAACCCGATCAAAGAAGAGAACAAGCATAAATCGTGCAATGGATTTGAACGGAAGACGGACTGTAGATCTATGGTGGATGTAGTATATGAGATTTGTAGTGTGTGATGCTATCCTAATACCATAAGCAACTAAAATCCCTAGGAGTTAAACCAGAGAGAAGATAGAGAGAGTGCTTAGGTTACCTTGCTCCATGGAGATGGGGAGGAGCACACGAGATGCCCTACGAACACGATGGAAGGGAGGAAGGCCGGAGGTTCCGGGGGCCGGCAGCTCGCACGGAAGTCGTCGATGGGAGAGGGGCATCACAGGAAGAGTAGACGAAGGGAGGAGCAGGGGGAAAAATGGGGGAAAGCTCCTTTGGCGACCCCTGTCCCACTGTTAAGTGTCTCAAATCCACGGGACCCGGAAGTTCCGGTCAGGCCCGAAAGTTATGGCGGCCAGAAGTTCCGGGTTATCCAGAGAGAACACAGTCTCTCTGAAATCTCGAGAACTTGAGGGAGAGAGTCCGAAAGCTGCCAGTACCAGCACTAGCCGAATCAACATTTATGTGTATGGAAGAAGCTTTGTGAACTAAGAGAAAAATCAGAGGGTTTTAAGATGAGATAGGCTTAGGTAGAACATGTAATATGGTCATATAGAACTACTACACACACATGGCAGAAGGAAACGGATCAAGAAAGAAAGCCCAAAATATGAGAGTAGAGATCGAAAAAAGAAGATATATATAGATAAAATCAAAAACCATGAGGAACGAAGATAGGGCGATGGACGGATCCACCATGTTTGATTATATATGACTTGGCACTGCGAAGATATTAACCTTGAGTCCAACATCACAACTCCATCATTTCAAGTACTAAGTCACAAAAGTGAGGCCTAGTAACTTTGAGAGTGTTTGGTTTGTTTATGCATCATATAGGGTGAGAGAACTCATGAATTGAATGTCTCCCCCTAAATACATGCCTACACCTAGACAAGACATGAAGTAGGTGTATGTAGGTGTACAAGATTTCACATAATGTTATCAAGCTCCAAGATACCAAGTTCACGCCTAAGTTGACAAAACCTTGCTTCATCCAATGGTTTGGTCAAAATGTCTGCAAGTTGCATATCTATACCAACATGATCAAGATGAATGTCCCCCTTTTGCACATAATCTTTCAAAAAGTGATACCTAATATCAATGTGTTTTGTGCGAGGGTGATCAATAGGGTTCTCAACAATCTTGATGGCACTTTCATTATCGCATAGAAGAGGCACATGTCTATAGGTGATACAATAATCCTTCAAAGTTTGCCTCATCCATAGCATTTGTGTTCCACAACTTGTGACTGCAATATATTCGGCTTCAATGGTTGAGAGGGAGACACAATTTTTCTTCTTCGAGGACCAACTTACCAAGGAGCATCCAAGAAATTGAGATGAGCCAGAAGTAGACTTCCTTCCCACTTTGTCTCCGGCCCAATCCACATCCGTGTACCCAATGATATCAAACTTGGCATCCTTGGGGCACCATAGACCCAACTTTGGGGTGTGAACAAGGTATCTAAGAATATGCTTAACCACCTTATGATGAATTTCCCTAGGGGAAGCTTGAAATCATGCACATATGCCTACACTTAACATGATGTCTGGTCTAGATGCACAAAGATAAAGCAATGAACCAATCATAGAGCGGTAAATAGATGGGTCAAAAGGAATACCGTTGGTGTCTTTAGTGTGAACGATTTTTGTAGGCATGGGTGTCTTACAAGGGTTAGCATTTGTCATGTCAAACTTCTCTAGAATTTCCTTGAGGTATTTTGTTTAAGACAAGAAAATTCCTTCTTGACATTGTTGTATTTGAAATCCGAGAAAGAACTTCAAGTCCGCATTGAGTGACATCTCAAAGGTCCTGGTCATGGAAGTGACAAACTTCTTGCACAATTGAATTTTAGGAGAACCAAAAATGATGTCATCTACATAGATTTGGCATAAGATCAAATCACATTTCCCCTGTTAGTAAAAAGAGTGGGATCAATCACCCTTCTCACAAAGCCATCATCGAGTAGAAACTTCTTAAGATGATCATACCAAGCACGAGGTGCTTTTTTGAGGCCATACAAAGCCTTATGAAGTTTATACACATAGTCTTTGTGATTGGGATCAATAAACCCAGGTGGTTGTGATACATATACTTCTTATAGAGGACCGTTAAGGAAAGCACTCTTAACATCCATTTGATGTAATGTAAAACCATTGAAAGTAGCATACGCAAGTAAGATACGAATAGATTCAAGATGGGCAACGGGAGCAAAGGTCTCATCAAAGTCCAAACCTTCAACTTGTGAGTACCCTTGTGCCACTAACCTTGCCTTGTTGCGGATGATTACGCCATTCTTATCTTTCTCGTTCTTGAAATCCATTTTGTTCCAATGACATTGTGTTCCATAGTTGGTCTCTTGACTAATGACCATACTTTGTTGTGTTCAAAACTGTTCAACTCTTCTTACATAGCAACGAGCCAATCATTGTCCATCAATGCATGTTGTAACTTGAGTGGCTCAATGTAACATCCCAAAATTTCATTTTGGAATGTTATGATTATAGCTATGCATCTAGCAGCATCATTGCTTGTATGTATGTGTTTGTTGAAATGTCTCTTCTGGATTTCAGAAAGCTCTTTCTATTTTTCCCTAAGTTGTTTTCACCTATTTGAAATTTTGGTTAAAAGTTCAAATAAGAGAGGAGGAACATGACACTCCACACCAGGGACTAATTGTTGGTTTATTTGAACAAAAATAACCAGGGGTTATTTTGAAAATATTTGCAAAAAGGGTTTAAAAACAATTAGGCAATTTCTGAAAATATTATTTTTTCAAATTGTTCAAATGACAGAATAGAAATGTTCATTAAATAGCATTTATTATTATGTTAATTCTGATATATAATACCCCTATATTTAGAGACGATTTGAATGCTTTAAAAGCTTTTGAATGTCTCTAGAATTTTATTAAAAAGAAACGGTAACCGTTTCCGGTATTTAACGGGCCGGCCCACCGGCTTTAAAAGCCGAGACCGTTACCGGTCGGCCGACCGAGCGCATTCACTTCCCTCTCTCTCACTGCAACCGGACCCCACCCGACCGACCGTTGCCCCGAAACGGTCGTCCCCTTCCTTCCCCGCGCGCGCCGGACCCTCGCCGGCCGTTTCTTCCACCTCCGCGGATCTCGCTCCCCATCACTCCCCTGCACCCCTCGAGCACTCTATAAGTACCGGCCAGCCCCGCCTCTCATTTTCCCCCAAACCCCCTCTCTCCCTTGCTGGAAGGCTGCCTAATTGCTCGCCGTAGTTCCCACCCCCACCGAATCTCGCCGTCGAGCGTAGCCACCGTCTCCGTCCACCGTTCGCCCCACCGTTGCCACCAATCGACTCCGGAGAACCGTCGCCGTCGCCCGGACCACTTCCCTGACTTCCCCGACCACCGGAGCGCCTCGCCGTCGCATTCGCCGCCTTCGGATCGCCGGAGAAACCCCGACGCCGGCGGCTCTTAACACTGTGAGCTCTCCCAACCCTCGGATCCAGAATCAACGCGTGAGATTAGATCGGAAATAATTCCGAACCGGTACCCACTACCGATCGGTCACCCGCCCGAAATCCTCGTGCACACACACCCCTTAGCCAATCGGACAGTGCCACGTAGCCCCCTGACCATCGCAAATTATTTTCCTTTTTCAGTTTTTGTTTTAATTAACAGAATGTTTTTAAAAAATTGTTTTGCTTATATCTTTTAATCTATTTAGTGTTTGGAGTTGATTCTTTTTGCAATAGCTCACAATTTTCATGTAGTTTCACCCTGTACTTTTAAATTTCAAATTTGAACTATAAAATTTGAATTTAATCAAATTTGCTTAAAATCTTCAAATCTGAATAACTGGAGTTTGAAAATAGATTTTGACATGTATCTTTTTGCTACTGTTTGGTATTAGTTAGGACTACCTTCATGCTTAGTTTGAAGATATTTAGGATATATTTGATTAATGTTTTAACCAAAAACAGAATCTGCTTAGTATTACAATATAGATATACTTAATTTTAATTAGTTTGATTTTAGAATTTGGTTTTATTTGTTTATTAGGTTCTGTTAGTAAACATTTAGTGTTTTCACTCACTGATAATAAAAATATAAATTTGCTTAGTTTAATTTTATTTAACATAGGAATCACAACTTCTTTTCAAATAGGCATAATTTGATTAAAACAACTAACTAGTAATAGTTTTGTTTTCAAACAAAGTTTTGTATATTTTAGTTCTATTTTCTAAGACAGATTTAATTGTAAATTATTTTCTATTAAGAACATGTTTTACAAATAAATAATAAGTTTAGTTTTTCATTCTTTTGTTAATATAACTATAGTTGATTCATATAGTGTTTATCGCAAACTTGTATAAACTTTACTAAAGTTTTCCCAACAAAACTTAAATTGATCATATTCTGTTTATTAATAAAATATTCTATTGTTTCCTTGATGACAACAATTGTTTTGTTATTACAAATGGTTTCATTATGTCAGTTGTGTTTTCATTCCTCACCTTTTGAAAACAAAACTTTGTGTGTTTTCTTACTTGAGATTTGTGCATTGTTTTGTCCTGATTGTTTACTAGTTCTTGGTTGATGTTTGCGAGTTACAATTTTCTGTTGTATGCTTATTGAGTGCTTGTTTGCTTCATTAGATTATCCGGAGTGCGAAGCTTGTTACTTAGAGTCACTCACGTACGAAGATCATCAATCAGGCAAGTCACTTTGATCATGTTTTACCCATGTTTTATATGCATTAGTTCTACCATCTCCCCAGTTGCATGCAAGATAGGTTAGTTGGAAACTTGGTTACATTTGTGTAGTATCATGTGGTAGGTAACCCCCTCAACCTCTTTGACACATTGGCCCCGGGAAACGTTGTTTTTACCTTTTGCTATGCTATTAGTAGACGGGGTTGGTTGTGTGATTCATGAGAGTTGAGAGAGTTAATAATTTCAAGACCTACATAATGATCAAGATTTAAGACTCCGAGTTTTCAACATACCTCTGGGTAGATGATGGTTGAACGGCACCCTGGAGGAACCAGTGGATTTGCCTAGGTGATGCTGGAGATGGCCAGTATTCACGCGGAAAGGTCCACCCAGGCACAAAGAGATGGATGGATGCTTTAAAACCCTAGGCTTACCTGCACAGCCACAAGTCATTATGGGCTCTGGCTTGGTTGGATATCGTGGTGACCCTGGACAGGCGGTGCTACGAGAGGTAGAAGAACGGTAGGAAAGGATGGGCACCGACAGAGTCGCAGGGAAACCCTTTGGAAGACCATGTTTTGGTCATCCGTTTCTCAAACACCCTGAAGTGCGAGAAATCAAACGGAGGCGACCAAATCTTGTGGGGAACGTGTGCAAAACTCTGCAGAGTATTCCAAACCTAATCGATTAGCCGTGTCCACGGTCATGGACGACTTGAGCTAAAGGAATTGGAACTTCCGGAACTCTCGACACAATTAATATGATGATGTGGGTATTTAATAATTTTGGGTATGAGAATTGGTTGGTGGAACCATCTCATTAATCAACCAACTTAGTAATATTTTGCTTAGCCCCTCTCTTGATGTAGGAAAAACTTGGCTTTACGCAAAAACTTACACCACCACCTGCCATATAAGCATATAGACTAGCTGATTATTTTCACCCCTCTCTTGTGACTTTGCCGGCATATTCCATATGCTGACCTACACGGCTGCAACGTATCATGTTGCAGAGTATTTTTCCGACCAGGAGTGAGGACGCGTTCTATGCTCAGTGAGATGCCCTTGGAGTCGGATGGACTCATCTACCGTCGACGCTTCCGCAAGATTTAGATATTCTCATGAGTTGGCCTTTGGCCACTTTATTGTAATATTTATTGTAATAAAGGACTCGATATGAGATTTCGATTAATATAATGATGTGTGATTTCCCTTTGATATATACATGGATGTACCGTGTGTGTACTAGCATGATCTTGGGATGGTACGGAAACACCGGAGACTTGACCTTTCAGGTCGGGTCGCTACACTCAACACTAGAGACAAACGAAAAGTGAGCACAAAAGTTTGTCAATTGTTTACGAGTGACTCTACCTTCCAATATGTCGTTTATAATTTGATCAACATCAACACGACCGGCCAATCGTGGCATGATGGAGGTTAGGGTTTCACGAGGTTCAACTTCATTTCCATCATCCACATCATCAATATATGGATCATTAATGTGTGGTTGAAGATCTTCTTATTCATGTTACATTTGTTGAGGTTCATCATCAAAGATTGCACTTTCTTGTTCATGCTCTTGGTGATGATCTTGTCCTTGAATGTGATCATGGTGAGGGACTTGTTCTCATTCTTGATTTTGAACAATGGACATAGTTTGATCAATAGGATCTTGTGGAGGTATGGGTGTTGGAGTGGCTTGAGGATGAGAGAAACTTTCATCTTCTTCATCACCATCATGAAATTCTTGTTCCATTGGAAGAAGAGCACCAACACCCATGGACAAATATCTTGAGAGGGATCTTCTCCACCTACATCACTTAGATCAACTTGCTCCCCATGGGAGCCATTAAATTCATCAAACACCACGTCACAAGTTTCTACAACACATCCATTGGATTTGTTGTAGACTCTATAGGCGTGAGAGTTTGATCCATAACCAACAAATATCCCCTCAATTGTTTTGGATTGAAATTTTCTTAACTGCTCTCTTCTATTGATGATGAAACACTTGCACCCAAACACACTAAAGTACTTGACATTTGGCTTGTTCCCGGTCAGGAGCTCATATGGAGTCTTCTCCAATATCGTGCAGAGGAAGAGCCGGTTCGATGCATGGCATGCTGTGTTGATAGCCTTATCCCAAAAATTATGTGGTGACTTGTATTCATCCAAGATGTACCTTTCCATTTCCACAAGTGTACGGTTCTTTCTCTTGGCTACACCATTTTGTTGAGGAGTGTAGGGTGCGGAATATTGATGCTCAATCCCTTCAGCACTAAGAAATTCTTCCAAGGTGTAGTTCTTGAACTCAGAGCCATCATCACTTCTTATTTCCAAGATTTCTTTGTCAAACTTGCGTTGGGCTTGCTTGGCAAAATCAATGAAGGTGATCTTCGTCTCGTCCTTGGACTTGAGGAAAAACACCCATGTATATCTTGAGTAATCATCAACAATGACAAGTCCATACTTTTTCCCACCAAGACTATCCCATGACGGAGGCCCAAAAAGATCCACATGAAGGAGCACTAAAGGCCTTGAAGTAGATACAATATTCTTGGGTGGGTGCATTGATTGATGTTGCTTCCCGTCTATGCATGCACTACACACACGATCTTTCTCAAAGAGGACATTGGTTAGTCCAAGGATGTGATTACCATTTGAGAGATTTTGAAGATTTCTCATGCCAACATGGGCTAGCCGGTGATGCCATAGCCACCCCTTGTCTGCCTTGGCCATTAGACAAGTTGCATGGAATGTGCTCTCTTTTGAGAAATCAACTGTGTAAAGGTTCCATCCAACTTTCCAACAAATGCCACTTCGAGAGTATCTCTCTTAAATACTTTCACATCTGTTAGTCCAAATAGTGTATCATAACCAACTAAAGCCAATTGGCGAACGGAAAGCAAATGGTATTTAAAGGATTGGACAAGCATGACATTTGCAAGAGACATGTCATTTGTGATAGCCACATTGCCCAAACCGAGTACCTGTCCTTTTGATCCTCCACCAAACACAATGCTCATAAATGGTTGAATAGCTTCCATGAAGTCAAAAAGCAATCTGATATCTCCGGTCATATGGTTGGTGCATCCACTATCGATCACCCATTTGACTCCACCAGAGAAAGCAACCTACACACAATTTTATGACTTGGTTAGAGGCACCCATTTTGCAATGGGACCTCTCAAGTTAGTCACAAGGGTCTTAGGGACCCACATAGCATAAAACCGGAATGCATTACGAGGACCAACAATTTACAAAGTACATAGGATGGAGGCATGGACTCTTTTGGCTTGTTGAAAGTGGGCATGCCCCTAGTGGCCTTCCCACTCACAACCTTACCTTTCTCCTTTTGCCCTTCAAGTACAAATGTCTCTTTGAGAGGGGTGGAGCACTTATGAGGAGGTGTCTTCTTCTTGCTTATGCTTGGGTCAAACCCGAGCCCTTCCTTGGAAAACACCTCATTGTGTTGGCTCAACACCTTGTTAAGGTTCTTTTGTCCTTGAGCACTTTTCATGAGTCCTTTCTTGAGTTGTGCCTTTAGAAAATGGTTTCCCTCAAGAATAGATGCTAGGTCACCGCTAGAGTTAGTAGTACAAGCATCAACATTGATAATAGGTGAAGAGTAAACCTTGGCTAGAGTTTCAAGACAAGTAAGTTTGAGCGTCTCAAAGCTCTTTGTAAGAAGAGTGAGATCCTCTTCCTTAGTCTTGAGGGACACAGATAGAAGCTCACAATCCTTAGAGAGAGAAACATGAGATTCCACAAGCTTACTTTTATCATTCAACTCCTTGCAAGAGTTCTTGGCCTTTTTCAAAGAGGCAAGATTTTTAGCATGATCATCAATGTTTGCACCAATTTTTAAGCATAGTTCATCATTTTGTGCTTCCTCATATTGGACTTTCCGCTCAAGGATTTCATACTTTTCCTTTTCCTCGGCGATAAGGGTTTCGACTTCCTTAATGGTAACGGTGTGCTTACTCGCCATCTCCATAAGCATACAAAACATAGTGAGCTTATTTACTTTAAGGAAGCACATGACCTTATTTGGTTTAGCAAGCATAGGATCATCTATATCATTATCATCATTATCCTCCACATCAAGATCCTCATCACAAGAATTAGACGAAGTGAAAAGAGGAGGATTTGAGTGTGGGGTTACCTTGACCTTGTCAGGAGAGTTTTGGTCCTATCCATCTTCTATCACGACCTTTGCCATTAAGCACTTATGAGTGTTGCCCTTGTAGTCTTTCATATAGTTGGTGACAACCTCACCGCTCTTGTTGACTAGCCTCAAGGTGTTTTGAGAATCTTGAGCTACTCCAGCAACACCACCAACATCATCTGGATCGGATTCTTCATGAGCAACCATTGATTTCCCATCTCTTTTCTTGAGCTTGGAGTTCATAGGATTTGGCAACTTATTCTTAGGAAGGGTCTTGGGAAACCTTGGATTATCTTCTCTCTTCTCATAAGGGCAATCGTTGGAGAAGTAGTTGGTTTCTTCACAGTTGTAGCATTTTCTCACTTTCTTCTTCTAGAATCTTCCCTTGAATTTCCCCGCACTAAATCTCTTAACAAAGAGGGCAATTTCTTCATATGAAGGGCTCTCATCGAAGTCAATCTCATCCCCATCATCATCATCATCTTCTTTTTCTTCTTCACTTTGCTCTTCCTCACATACATGTTTGGCCTTCAAAGCAAGATTGATCTTTGGTGCTGAGGTACCATGCATGGCAAGATGTTTTGTAGCATTTGCCTTTGACTCTTCAAATAATTGGAAAGTGGATATGATGTCATCCGGAGTCATTTCCTTGAATCCATGATGTTGTCTTATGTCCAACACCATTTTGTGATGATACGGAGCAAGAGCATGAAGTAGCTTGTCCACGAGAAACCGCTTAGTCAAGTTGAAACCATCTTGTGTCTTGTCACAATCACATGACTCAATGTCGTCAGAGAGAGTCATGAGAGATCAAGGAGCTGCTTAGGGGATTCACCTTTCTCCATACAAAAGTTTTGTAATTGACCCTTGGCAATTTCATACTGAGCAAGCCAGAGAGTGCAAGTACCGGTTTTGGTCCTTATAATGCTATCCCATAATTCCTTGGCACTTGTGATATGTATGTAGGGTCTCCTTTGCTTATCATTCATTCCCTTTCTTATGCACATGATTGCGGTGTCATTGAGATGCTTGTCATATGTCTCTCTTGGAGTGAGATTCTTTGGGTCGACAGAGTTATAGCCATGCTCCAAGATTTCCAACATTTCATCATTGGCGTACCTAAGATGGTCCTGCATACCAACCCTCCACAAAGCAAAATCGGAACTATCATCAAGAAAAGGAGGTTTTCCTCCAGGATTATATTTAGGTTTATCAACTTGAGGTCTTGCATAAAGCCATGGAACACTAGAGTGATCATTGCTAGGAGGTTGTTGGCCAAGTGAAGGAGTAGACACAGTTGGCCTCGAGGCGGCACCACCCGAAAGTGGTGCAAGCATCATATGGTTAATGTGGCTAATCTCATTTGGACCAAGGACTCAAGAGAAGCATCATGCTCCTCCTTTTGCTTAGCAAGAGCCCGTTCCAGATCCTCAGAAGTAAAAGACTTGGCTTCCATGGAAGCCGCCCCCTTATCCTTCGGATCTCCAACAAGGGGAGTCCCATCGGGGTTCATCTCGCTCTAGGGAGGTTAAGCCACACGAATAGAGAACGAAGCTCTAATACCAATTGAAAGGATCGAGATGGACCAAGAGGGGGGGGTGAATAGGTCCAATTACAAATTTTAATTGTTACTTAGCATTTTTTAGGTGATAATGCGGAATATGAAAGTAAGCCTAAACAATTGCAAGTATGATGCTAAGAGTTACACCAAGAAAACAAGTACCACAAGTATATTAGTAAGAAAGCACAATAAGATATAAGTAAAGACTAAGAGAAAAATAACCACAAGTAGGGAGTTAGGGTTAGGAATAACCGCAACTCCAAGAGACGAGGATGTATGTCGATGTTCACTTCCTTGGAGGAAAGCTACGTCACCGTTTAGAGAGGTGGATGTTACCATGAAGGCACACCAACGCCACGAAGGCTCACCCTATTCTCTCCTTGATATATCACCATGAAGGCGATTCCCAACCACTAGTGGTAGACCTTGGGGTGGTCTCCAAACCCTCACAAACTTTCCGGAGCTAATCACAATGAACGATTCCTCACCGAAGAACTCCTACCGTCTAGGAGTCTCCAACCTCCAAGAGTAACAAGATGCACCATGAAAAACAAGGGGGAATCAACTTTTGCTTTGGTCAGTGTGTAGATCAAGCACTCCTCCTTCACTCCTCAAAAGATCAAGAGCTTTAGTTGGCTAAGGAGAAAGAACTCCAAGAAATCAAGGTCTAGAAATGGTGGAGAGAGAAATGGAGTCGTTAGCTTCTTCATGGGGAAGAAGAAGACTATTTATAGGTGGGGACGGAATCCAGCCATTGGGGCCAGATTCCTGCGAGGACCGGAAGTTCCGTCCAAGCCCGGAGGTTCCGACCAAGTTCCAGGTAGGTTCCGGGCTACACAAAGACTTTGCATCTTCTCTAGAATACCCCAGAAGCTGCCAGAACAAGGATGGAAGTTCCGACGCCCGAAAGTTCTAGCCAGCACGGAAGTTCCGGGGAACGGAAATTCCGGCCATGGTCTGGCAAGGTTCTGGGCTACACAGAGAGATTGCACACATTGCAGTTTCTCTGGGTGGCCCGAAAGCTTCCCGGACCTTTTGGTCCCCGGAAGTTCCGGCCTCGGCAGAGTCATTGCGTCGTGTAAAAAAAGGACCAATGATGAAGGTGATTGTGTGAGATCATATATGTGTGTGAAGTTGATTCCCATATGTTTTTTATGACGCGCCCCCTCTTAATAGTGCGGCTGCCCTAGGGACTCAAGAAAGAAAAGATAACAATATGGCAATCAACTTTTTCCTTTTTCCACGTAGAGGGAGAATAACCATCCATGCTTCTCTTCAATTTTGATGGTATTGTTTATACTAGAGCATGTGGTTACAAACACAAATGAAATTGTCATAGATGTCAAAAACTGTTAAGAGCAATAATGCACTTTCAGCCGTGCACTCATTGGAGTAGTGTCCGGGCTTCCCACAATTGTAGTAGTTTCGGTCACGACATGACAAACGCTTCTCTTCATATCTTGAGTAGCAGCTTCGATCTTTGCCTCTATTCTTGTAGAATTTGTTGAATTTTTTGACCATGAGGCTTATCTCTTCATTGGTGACAAGGTTGTCGCTTGAAGTTGTGGGAGCATCACTTGTGGCTTTGTAAGAACCGCTAGACTTGTTGTGAAGCTCTTCCTTGTCCTTGAGTGTCATCTCATGATTCATGAGCAACAATTCTTCCAATCACTTCCGTAGGATTGAGATCTTTCTAGTTGGGCATCATTTGGATCAATGTGCACACGGTGTCATATCCCTCATCCAAAGCTCTAAGTATCTTCTTGATGATGAATTTGTTGGTCATTTCTTTGCTTCCTAATCCGGCAATCTCATTGGTGATAAGAGCTAGCCTAGAGTACATCTCTGTGACTCCTTCACCATCCTTCATCTTGAACTTGTCGAGCTGACTCTGAAGAACATCCAACTTGGATTCTCTTATAGATTTGGTACCTTCGTGCATATCAACCAAAGTATCACAAATATCTTTTGCATTTTCAAGACGACTGATTTTGTTGAATTCTTTGGGGCACAGGCAGTTGAAGAGAATGTCACATGCTTGAGCATAACATTACAACATCTTCAAATCATATGTGGTCGCTTCACGATATGATTCCCTACCATCCGCAAATAATTCACCTTGCAATCCAACACGAACAACATCCCAAACGGCAGGGTTATGACCAAGAATATGCATTTTCATTTTGTGCTTCCAATTAGCAAAATTTGCGCGATCAAATTACAAACCTCTACGGTTATAATTTCCCTCGCTAGACGCCATACTCTCCTAGGTTGTGAAACCAATGCAATGGAAACCAAAGCTCTGCTACCATGTGTAGGATCGGAAGTATGTCTAGAAGGGGTGATTAGACTACTTGATCAAATAAAATTTCTACCTTTTCCCAATTTTAAGTGTTGGCAGATTTTAGAAATTATAGCAAGTCAAGCACACCCTACACATGCATGTCTACGAGTATAGCAGCAGAAAGTAAAGACAAGCATATTTAGTAAAGGAAGGGTAGGAAGATCAAACACAATTTGGAGACGTGAAGATTTTTCCCATGGTTTTGATACGTCGTGCTATCGTACGTCCATGTTTATGGAGACTTCAACCCATGGAGGGTAACGGTCACAAGAGTCCATGGAGGGTTCCACGAAAGCAACCTTGTCTATACCATGATGGCCTATGTCCATGGAGGACTAGCCTAACTCGGGGTAGATCTTCACAAAGTAGGCGATCTCCTTGCCCTTACAAACTTCTTGGTTCACTCCACAACAAGAAGTAGGAGGCTCCCAAGCGACACCTAACCAATCCAGGAGGCACCACCCTCCAAAAGGTAATAGGCTCGATAATGTCAATGAACTCCTTGCTCTTGTGCTTTAAGATGATAGAATCCTCAACACTCAATCACTCTCTCATAGATTTGGATCTTGTGGAAGATATTGATTGAGTGGAAAGCAACTTGGGGAGGCTAGAGATCAAGATTCATATGGTTGTAATGGAATGGCTTGATCTCAACACATGAGTAGGTGGCTCTCTCTCAGAAAATCGGATGGGATAAGTGGGGTTCTGTTGTGAGTGCTTTTCTTGCGAGTGAGTGGTGGTGAGGGGTATATAGGCATCTCCAAAAATCCAACCATTACACCTAAAGTGGCCAACTCGGTGACACCGATGTGTGAATCTCGGTGGGTACCGAGTTGCTCCAAAGATAGAAACTTTTGAATCTCGGTGAGACTGATACAGAGATCTCGGCGGTATCGATAAGGTGTCCAACAATCAGAATTCACATCTCGGTGACGCCGATCCAAAAACCCGGAATTTTCAATTTTGTGAATCGAGGTAACAGAAAGTTGGCAAACTGAACTCGGTGGCACTAAAGCAGAATCGGTTGCACCGAATGATCTAGGGTTTGGCAGGGTTCTGTCTGAGTTGGGAAATTGGTGGACCGAGTGGGAGTGGTTGGTTGCACCGATTTTCATGATAGGCTTGGACATACTTTTGTGGAAGTGTTTTGTGGATTTTTTTGGTGACTATCACTTGTGCACGTGGAGCATCTTGTTCACCAGCAGTACCTTACCCCCTTTCAATAGTATTGGCTTTAGGACTCAAAGTGATTTCTCACAAAGTAAAATGTAGAGTCGTATTGCTTGAAACTTTGCCAATCCAATTCCTTGCACCTAGGGGTTTCTCAACAATCCTTTTGCCAACCCATCATTGAACTTTGCCTGAAATATGCTTAGTGGAAATATTAGTTTAGTGAGATATATGTTGTTATTAATTACCAAAACCACCAAGGGAGTAAATATGCTTTCACTTGGGAAAAGGTTAGGTTTTAATTCTTGGAGGTAGTCTATTCACCCCCCTCTAGACGTCTCTTCTAGTGATCTTTCAATTGTTTGTGAGAATATGTTATTGTTTATGGTATGATGTTTTTTGTAAGCATGTGTTGTTATTATGATGTGTTCTTTCTAAACTATGACTCTATCTTGTTGATTTTTACTATGGGTTGCTCAAGTTGACTTCTTGCGAATGTGGGTATTTTTACTCGTGGATACACATTTATATTGTCGGGTGGTTGGTATGGATAAAATGGTATCTGTTGGTGGGTATGCGTATGGGTGATATCTCCTTTTTATTATTCCAGTATTGAAACAAGAAAGGGTACCCCTCACCTATTTACCTAGAGGTGACCCTAGGTATCGAAAGAGGAAGACTCCCTTGAAGCAATGGTCTCTAGCAAGCTTATGGTAAAATCTCAATCCAACTTTTGACCAGATCAACAAGCAAATTGTGATTCAAACACTTATAATAAAAACAAGCTACAGGGACAATGTTTTAATGCTTAAAACCATGTATTGGTGTTGTGACAAAAATGATATTAGTTTGTGCTCGGTAACTCACCCATTAGGAGGTGCTTGCTTCGTATCAGAGTGGGGGATGTTGCTCAAATAAAATCTTAACCGGTTCAAGTCCCGCCTCAAGAATCAGTTGACCTACCGAAGGCCCTATCTCCCTCGCGAGGTTGTATTGATAATTAAGATAATAATATCAGATAAAAGCATTGGGTGTTTAATGACTACACCTCATGAATACCCAAGGTAATGATCGATGTTACCCTACTAAACCTTGTGGTCATTAGTGTTTGGTATAACACTTCACAGTCCCCTTGCTCCTAGCCTCACCGATGCTCAATCTCCATGATCATGGGTACCTGCAGGGATGAAGACCATGGACAAGGCAAGGGACACTTCATGAAACAATTTTATTTCACACATACAAGACATTGTGTCAAAGACTTTCACTGATCCTGTTGGGGATATAACCCCATGGTGAGACCTGCCTCAGAGGCTCCGGGTCACACCTGGCGGCTCATACACCAGCCCAAGGATGGGCCATAAGACTTAAGCCCAAGACGTTGGGAGGCTTGACAAGATGGGCCGGGACATGGCCCGAACGGAGAAGGTATGAAGACCCGGGCGAGTGAGCCACCCGAAGACAACTTGCTCAGGAAGGCAAGGCAATGTAGAGATAGACTCGGACACATTGTGAGAGTCGGTTACGACTTGTATGACCCATGGTCTTGACCTCTTATATAAAGGCGAGACCCGGGGTAACTTAGGGGAGTCAACTATTGAGAACTAGGTCAAGCAATCAGCTCCCTTGTAATCGATACACCAAGCAATACAAACACAAGTAGGACGTAGGCTGTTACCTCTACTTGAGGGGCCGAACCTGGGTAAACCCGTGTCCTCCGTCCCAATCAACACCTTTGAGTCCATCACCTTAGCAATGGCCTTGAATCCAAGTCCGTCCACCCGGACATCTGCCGTGACAAAACCACGATAGTTGGCGCCCACTGTGGGGCTAGCGCTCGATGGTGTAGAGTTCCCAAAGGGATCTCTTATGGGGTTCGAAGGATACATGGTCGGAAGGATGAGCAAGAGTCGCCGCGGCCGGCTCTACATCGACGAAGCCGGCTGGGGTCCTGAGGCCGATTCTGTCGAATATGGATTCCGGGTTCCCTTCGGTGGAATCCACGTCTTCATCGGCAAGGTTGACGGATCTACACCCGAGCCGGACGTCTACAACAACATCGTCAAGCCGGCTCGGCACACACAACCCGCCGAATATGTGCGACCTACCTGTGTTTACCCGGGCCGGAAGCACGTCTTCGTGGGCTTTACTCAAGGTATGGATTTTGAAACTTCTACGTCGCAGGAGACTGTTGTCTATTCAGAGGACGGATCTTCGAGCGGGGAAGCAGAGTCGATCTACCAACTTCACAATGGCAAGCTCGGGGGCTACAACGAGCCTTACCCTGGGTCGGAGCGTTCTGAGCTGGACGATCTCGGGCTGTCGGTTCATGCGGCCGTGTTCATGGCGGGGTCAGCCCCAGGCACGAGCAGCACAGCCACCGGAGTAGCAAACACGGGGGCTGACCCGCCGACTCAAGTTCTTCTGGATCTGATGAATGAGCTCGCAACCCTGATGACCACCAAAGTCACACCAGATAATCAAGCCGCTCGGAACTTGGAGATCGTAAGACTCAAGGACCAGATGGCGGAGGTGCAATAGAGTATAGCCAAATTAAAAGTTCAGATGGAGGCGGAGGCAGAACGCCTTAAGACAGATGCTTTCCGCCTTGAGCTAGAGCAGCAATCAGCGGCTACGGTGCAGCGAATGAGGCATCAAACCCGCTTACCGGAATAGTACGAGGCTAGAAATCTCTTTAATACGCCAGGAACGGGATGAACAACGGATGCGCCTGGAAGTCGGCCGGCGACTCGACAACAGCTTAACCCACCTCAACGAAACCAAGCCTCACCAGTGGCTTTTCCAACACCGGCGGGTCATTATTCTAACCCGGCGGAGAACATGGTGGCCTCAACAACCCGACTTGAAACAATCCCTATTCCATATGAGGCGCCTTTTGCAGAAGAGGTGCGGAACGCCATTGGGTACCTTCAGATGGCGATGGCCCAGCAGGAGAAATATGCTTACAGCCAGAGCCGCGTTCACTCAACCCCCTCCCCAGCCATAGCTTTAGCCGGCGTTATGAGTCGCCGGCGGTTTCTAGCAGCGACCGGCACCGGGGGCCTCTAGGGGATGATCAGGCAGCTCTAGATGCCCAGGTGCTCGTAAACTGGGCAAGAAACCAGCAAGAGGCGACGGCTTTGGCAGCGGCGGCTCACCAAGAGCCTGCGCCCTCCATCTCAGTAGGAGTAGGAGTGACCACCAGGGGCGTGGGAGTATCGTGTTTAGTACCTGCTCTGCGAAACAAGCGGTTGCCAAAGGATTTCAAAGGACCTCGCAAAGTCCAAAATTACACTGCCGACTTACCTTCGGAGCCTTGGATCGAAGGCTATGAGTTGGATAGGGAGAAGTTAGATGTCAATGATGCAGTATGTGCCAAGTATTTTGTCATGATGCTTGAAGGACTGGCTCGCACGTGGTTGAAGGGTTTGCCACCCAATACCATCAATTCATGGGCTGAGCTGAAAGCAAGGTTCATCAAACACTTTCAAGGGACTTGCAAACAGCCTATGACGATTGTGGATCTGGATCACTATGTCCAACTGGAGAATGAGTCGACTCATCATTGGGTCCGGCGGGTGTCGACCGTCATCCACTCGTCTGAACAGATCATGGCGGCTCAAGCGGAGGTGATCCTGGAGATGAACTGTCACTTCATCCCTCTATAGCAGAAGCTCGGCCGACTCAAGCATATGTGTTAGGACATGGGAGAACTCATGGTGGCTCTCACAAAGTATGCCAACTCTGATAACACGAAGGATCTAGGCTCTGATGAGGAGAAGACTGTCCAAGTTAAAAAGAACAATCATGGAAAGGGTGCGGCAGGTAATGGTAACTAGGGCAAGCGGAAGAACCTGGATGGCGGGTCAGAATTGGTGGCCAATGCCAGCACCGGCCATAACCATCCTAAGGGCAATGGGAAGTTTAGACCGCCTTTTAACAAAAATAAGACTCCTTTCAATTTGGAGGAAATGCTCAATAAACTTTGTCCAGAGCACAGCCGGCCCGATAGAGTTCCGGGTCACACATGGGGTAATTGCCACATCATGCAGAAGTTTAAGAACTACAACATGCAACAGCATAACAACAATAGTGGTGGCCTGCCCGGCGACTCAGGATCAGGCGGGTCAAGAGCCGGGTTTGGATCCGGTGGCTCAGGATCCGGTCATCATGGCTAGGGCGACCAAGGAGGACATCCTTAGCACTCTGGTAGCAACAATCAGCAGCAGCATAATCAGTCTGTGTATCAGACTAATCCAAAGCAGCTCAGTTCGGGCTAGTATCATGTTTTTACGACTAGCCTTAACAAGTGGGATCAGAAGTTGCGCAAGCGGGCGGTTAATGTAATCTCGCCGGCTCTGTCGCAATACTTGAAGTGGTGTGAGTATGACATAACATGGAGCCGGAAAGATCACCCGCCGCGTGTTGATGACCCGGGGCGGCTAGCCCTGGTAGTTGCCCCCCAGTTGGGAGGACATATGGTGAATAAGGTACTTATGGATGGTGGCAGTAGCATCAATATCCTGTACTATGATACCTTCCGGCGGATGAAGCTGCTTGATAAAGACCTTAAGCCCTCATCAACAGTTTTTCATGGTGTAGTGATGGGCAAGTCAGCTTACCCAGTGGGTAGGATTTCTTTCGAAGTCGCGTTTGGTGACGAGTAAAATTACAGGGTGGAGTCCTTGTGGTTTGAAGTACAAGATCAAGAGCCCCTATCATGCATTATTTGGGCGACCGGCTTATGCCAAGTTCATGGCTAGGCCCTGTTATGTCTACTTATAGCTCAAGATGCCCGGGTTAAAAGGTACGATTACTGTTCATGGTTCAGAATATGACTATTGAGTGCGAAGAAGGGGACGCGGCTTACGCGGAATCCAGTTGTGCTGAGGCAGAGCTCAAGTTCTATAAGGAAAATGTTGACCCGGAGGATATGACCCCACTGAAGAAGCCTACCACAAAGGTTGAGCCGCCCCTCAAATTTTCGGTGGATGACACCAAGGCAGTGGATTTTACTCTGGGTGACTCATCTAAATAGTTCACTATTGGGGACAATATGGATCCCAAATAGGAAAGCGCGCTCATCGAATTCATCCATGAGAATCAGGACATCTTCGCATGGAAGCCCTCTAACATGCCGGGTGTGCCGAGAGAGTTTGCTGAGCACAACCTTAATGTGGACCCTAAGTTTAAACCTATCAAGCAATTCCTACGGTGGTTCAACAAGGAGAGACGCAAGGCCATCGGGGAAGAGGCCGCCCGGCTCTTAGCGGCGGGTTTCATTGTCGAAGTCTTTCACCCGGAGTGGCTTGCTAACCCAGTGCTTGTGCTCAAGAAGAACGACACGTGGCATATGTATGTGGAATATACAAATCTTAACAAGGCCTGTCCGGCTGATCCTTTTGCTCTCCCTCGTATTGATCAAATCATTGATGCAACGGCGGGTTGCGAAAGTTTATGCTTCCTGGATGCTTATTCGGGATATCATCAGATCAAGATGGCGGTGAAGGACCAAGAGAAAATGTTTTTCATCACGCCTTTTGGGGTGATCTGCTATGTGTCTATGCCTTTTGTGCTCAAGAGTGCCCAGGCGACTTATCAGTGTTGTGTGCAGAATTGTCTTCACAACCAGATTGGGCGCAACATTCATGCTTATGTGAATGATATTGTGATCAAATCAAGGAAGAAGGAGACTCTGCTTGACGACTTAAAGGAAACCTTTGACAATCTGCGGATCTATAAGATGATGCTTAACCCGGCAAAGTGTGTCTTTGGTGTTCTGGCTGGCAAGCTCTTTGGATTTCTGGTCTGTGAGTGTGGTATTGAAGCTAACCCGGATAAGATCAAGGCTATCACCTCCCTGGCTGAGCCGGCTTGTATCAATGATGTTCAATGCCTGGTAGGGCAGATCGCCGCATTGAGCTAGTTTATAAGCCGGCTCGGTGAGAAAGCCATCCCTTTATATCAAATGATGAAAAAGACAGACAATTTTGTTTGGAGTATGGTGGTGGGTGAAGCGTTTGAGGCACTCAAGAAGCAGCTCACTGAGCCGCCGGTTTTAGCCGCTCCGACTGAGAAAGAACCCTTGCTCTTGTACATGGCAGCTAACAACAGGGCTGTCAGCGCTGTAATTGTGGTCAAGCGCAAGGAGACAGGGAAAGAATATTCGGTTCAGAGGACGGTTGATTATATCAGTGTGGTCTTGACAGAATCCAAGCAGAGATATCCACATTGGCAGACGCTAGTATATGGGGTGTTCATGTCCAACCGCAAGCTAAAGCACTACTTCTTAGGGCACCAGATCACTGTGGTCAGCTCTGCTCCGTTGGGAGACATAATTCAAAACAGAGAAGCCACTGGTAGGATTGCTAAGTGGGCATTGGAGCTAGGACCTCTCAATCTAAAATACGTAGCTCGTACGGCTGTCAAGTCTCAAGCCCTTGTGGATTTCATAAACGACTGGACAGAGTGTCAGGCGCCCGAAGAAAAGCCGGATAACACATACTAGACAATACACTTTGATGGATCCAGGCAGCTGGAAGGATCAGGGGCAGGGGTTGTCTTAACATCCCCCAAAGGTGACATGTTCTGTTATGTGCTCCGACTGATGCTCCCTTGCACTAATAATGCAGCTGATTACGAAGCCCTGCTTCATGGCCTCAGGGTAGCTAAGGAGATGAACTTAAGCCGGGTAAGGTGCTTCGGCGACTCAAATCTTGTGGCTCAGCAAGTTTCAGGCACTTGGGATTCCAAGGATCCGCGGATGGCGGCTTATCATCAGGCGGTGGATGTCATTGTTGGTCACTTCAAGGGTTATCAGGTGGATCATATTGATCGTCGCAGGAACGAGGCGGCTGACGCCCTGTCAAGGTTAGGCTCCCAACGAAAGCCGGTGCCACCTAATATCTTTCTGGACATCTTACATCACCCGTCCATCAAATTACCCTCAGAGGAAGATTTGGTTGTTCCTGACCCGGAGGGACAATTGGTGGCGGCTCTACATGCTATTCTGGATTGGATTGTGCCTACTTGTCATACTTGACTCGGGGCGAGTTACTAGATGATGGAAATCTGGCCACATAGATCACCCGACGGTCTAAGTCTAGGACGATAGTCAATGGCGAGTTACACAAGTGCAGCGTCACCGGAGTGTTTCAGCGTTGTGTCTCACCAGAGGAGGGTAAGGAAATTTTGAATGAAATTCATGCTGGTGATTGCGGACATCACGCCGGCTCAAAATCTCTGGTGGCCAAGGCTTTCTGGCATGGTTTCTTCTGGTTGACAGCTCACAAGGATGCAGAGGATCTAGTCCGCAAATGCGACGGTTGTCAAAAGTTCGGCCGGCATGCTTATGTTCCGGCTCAAGAATTGCGCATGATTCCAATCACTTGGCCGTTTGCAGTCTAGGAGCTCGATATGGTTGGGCCTTTCAAGAGATCCAAGTACAAGAAGACGGACCTCTTGGTGGCGGTTGATAAGTTTACCAAGTGGGTAGAGGCTGAGCCGGTCGGCATGTGTGACGCGGCTATGGCGGTTCAGTTTATCAAAAAGGTGATCTACCGTTTTGGTTACCCTCATAGCATCATCACGAACAATGGCACGGACCTATCCAAGGGGTCTGTGAAAACGTTCTTCGACATTGAACACATTCGGCTTGATGTTTTTGCGGTTGCTCATCCATAGTCCAACGGTCAGGCGGAGCATGCTAACCAAGAAATCCTAAGAGGTATCAAGCCCCGGCTTATGGTTCCTTTACAACGAATGTCGGGTTGTTTGGTGGAGGAATTGCCGTCCGTATTATGGAGCATCAGGACTACCCCCAATAGATCAACGGGTTATACACCTTTCTTCATGGTTTACGGTGCAGAGGTTGTGTTACCAAGTGACATCCGGCATGACTCGCCATGAGTGGCGGCTTACGTTGAGACGGACAATGAGACAGCACGTCAAGACGTGTTGGATGCCTTGGAGGAGGAACGTGATCTAGCGGTTGCTCGTTCGGCGATTTATCAGCAAGACCTGCGCCGTTATCATAGTCGCAGAGTGAAGACCCGGACGTTTCAAGAAGGCGACTTAGTGCTGCGGCTGATTCAAGACCAGAAAAATATGCATAAGCTATCTCCTCCATGGGAAGGACCTTTCGTGGTCAGCATAAATCTCAACAACGGGTCATATTACCTCATTGACATCCGAGATGATTCAGATACCTCAGGGCAGGAGACCCGTCGGTCGTGGAGCATAGCGCATCTGCGGCCTTACTACACCTTAGTCGTTGAGACTCGACATTGTACACTATCATTGTACATATCATATTTATATATGAATAAAGTTGGCATCCCTACAAGCCGGGGTCTCTACTCTTTCGCATATCTTCACCTAGGCAAGAAAGATCCAACATGATCATCCAGGGGGCTTCCCACCCTCCGGGTGTAGCTTATCAGACCCTATCGGTCGGCTCTCAAGCCAAAAAGTTGACTCCATCAACATGATCGTCCAGGGGGCTTCCCACCCTCCGGGTGTAGCTTATCAGACCCTATCGGTTGGCTCTCAAGCCAAAAAGTTGACTCCGTCAACATGATCGTCCAGGGGGCTTCCCACCCTCCGGGTGTAGCTTATCAGACCCTATCGGTCGGCTCTCAAGCCAAAAAGTTGACTCCATCAACATGATCGTCCAGGGGGCTTCCCACCCTCCGGGTGTAGCTTATCAGACCCTATCGGTCAACTCTCAAGCCAAAAAGTTGACTCCGTCAACATGATCGTCCAGGGGGCTTCCCACCCTCTGGGTGTAGCTTATCAGACCCTATCGGTCGGCTCTCAAGCCAGAAAGTTGACTCTATCAACATGATCGTCCAGGGGGCTTCCCACCCTCCGGGTGTAGCTTATCAGACCCTATCGATCGACTCTCAAGCCAAAAAGTTGACTCCGTCAACATGATCGTCCAGGGGGCTTCCCACCCTCCGGGTGTAGCTTATCAGACCCTATCGGTCGGCTCTCAAGCCAAAAAGTTGACTCCATCAACATGATCGTCCAGGGGGCTTCCCACCCTCCGGGTGTAGCTTATCAGACCCTATCGGTCGACTCTCAAGCCAAAAAGTTGACTCCGTCAACATGATCGTCCAGGGGGCTTCCCACCCTCCAGGTGTAGCTTATCAGACCGTCAACATGATCGTCTAGGGGGCTTCCCACCCTCCAGGTGTAGCTTATCAGACCCTATCGGTCGGCTCTCAAGCCAAAAAGTTGACTCTGTCAACATGATCGTCCAGGGGGCTTCCCACCCTCCTGGTGTAGCTCATCACACCCTATCGGTCAGCTCTCAAGCCAAAAAGTTGACTCCATCAACATGATCATCCAGGGGGATTCCCACCCTCCGGGTGTAGCTTATTAGGCCCTATCGATCGGCTCTCAAGCCAAAAAGTTGACTCCATAAACATGATCATCCAGGGGGCTTCCCACCCTCTGGGTGTAGCTTATCAGACCCTATTGGTCGGCTCTCAAGCCAAAAGTTGACTCCATCAATATGATCGTTCATAGAGACCCTGTACTGATAAGTAGTTTTAAGTGGCAAGTCAGCCCAGTAGAACCAGCACATGAGCTGTTAGGAAGATACAACATCTTTGTGTTATGCTTTTAAGCTGCCCTCCTAACAATGTCAGGATACATCTATTCTTGCAGGTCAATTAAGCTGCCAAGAGTCGGCAAAGCATCCAATGGGAAGTGCAAGGAAGATGATATATATATTAAGCCGGGCTATTTAATATGTGCACGATGGCACAGTTCAGGCAAAGGCAAAGTTACTAACAAGCCTATTACATATGCTCTTTGTAGAGCCCAAAAATATTTTAAAGTGTTTTACATCGCTCATGGCGGGTCACAAGAGCCGGTTTATCAACGGCGTTCACAACTCCATCAGCTGGTTAGCGGGTCACCCTACTTCGGGTCTCCGACCTCCTTGATCTGAAGATTGTCCAAGTCCCAGTTGCAGTGGGTTAAAGCTACAAAGTCTCCTTCTTCAAAGAAGGGGGGCGGGTCAAGTTCAGAAGCAAAAAGGTGCTTACTGCGGGCAGGCATCAGGTCCTTGGACTCAAAGAGGGGTCCGCGGATTCTCTTCTGATCAGCGCTGTAAGCCGCCTGATATGTTGCCAAGTTGACTTCTTCTGCTAACACGGAGGCAAGGACTTTGGAAGCCTTCACACACCGTGCATAGTCAGCTTATGTAAACTCGTATCCATCATCTTTCTTGGAGGGAAACCCGTCCATCATGTCTGCAGGAGTCAACTCCGGAGCAAAGGCCAACGCTCGGCTTATGGCTGCGATAGCTCCCTGTCGGGCGGCTGATTTCTTCAACTCTACGATCTGTTTTGGTAGCATGGAGAGAAGATGTATGACCCCTTTGATAGTTGAGGGGGTGGTATCCTTGTAGAGCACAGCCTTGATCTTGCAAACAGCTCCACAGTAAAGTTGTTCCGTCAGAGTATAAATAGCCTTCACGGGCAGCAAGCTGTCGGAAGCGAGTTGGCGGCTCCTTGGACCTACATAAGACAGACTCTTCGTCATAAGTCGCCAGTACAAATACACATACATAATTTGGGTTAAGCTGTCAAATACTTACCAAATATGGCAGCTGACATCTTTTTGATATGGCGCTTCAAAGATTGCAGCTCATCTGACACAAACATCAGCCGCTGGTCAGCGTCATCCGCCCGTTGAGTCAGGGTGGCTTGTTCAGTTTTAGCAGACTCTTTGAAAGTGGCAAAGTCGGCTTTGATCTTGGTCAGTTCTTCAGCGAGGAGCCGACACTTTTCATCAGCCTTGCTTCGGGTGGCTTGTTGCATGGCAAGATTATGCTTTAAGTCAGCCACTTCTGACCCGGCTTTGTTTAAAGTTTCCTGTGACATATCAAAATAAGGAATGAGTCATCAAGAGGGATTTTTTTTTTCAGATAATGAAGGTTAAGCAAGTTTCAAGCAGATTGCAAGCAATATGTTTGACACTTGGGGGCTAATGTCTATTTGATCTCAAAGATTACAATGCAGTTCCGGATCATTTTTATCAATTTAGCCTGGAACTTGGGGGCTACAGGCTGGCTTTTCAAATTGTTTTCAATGAAAGCTCCGACTCAACTTTAACAAGATTGAGCCGGCCCTTGGGGGCTACAATTGGCTCTATTAACTACCTTCAATAAAGTTTTGACTCAACTTTGACAGGATTGAGCCGGCCCTTGGGGGGCTACAATTGGCTCTATTATCTATCTTCAATAAAGCTCCGGTTCAATGTTATCGACTTTGAGCCGGCCCTTGGGGGTTAAGAACGATGATTTGCGATTACTTCTAAATAAGTTGAGGCTTACAGGCTAAGCATTTCTAGTTCTACCAAGTTTTGAAGACCTGGATTATCATCAGCTAATATTAACTCAGCTCTTGGGGGCTATGTAAGGGTATAAGGAGAGTGAGAATACCTCATATTTCTTCTTCATCAAGTTGACAAGCTTGAGCTCCAGGTCCCGGCTTGTATATAAGAGGTTCAAATAACCAGCATGAAGTTCATCAGTTGTTAGCTTCTCTAGCACGGGGATCTCAAACTCCAGCTTCTTGGAAGTATTAGTCGTCTCACTATGCTTAGTCAGCACATGAGGTTGAGGAGAGTGGAAGCCGGAGCCAGTAATAAGGACGTCCGGAGTGGTTGCTTCATCACCAACCTTTGCAGGGCTTGGCAGCTTGGAATGGTCCCTCGGAGGACTCTCGAGAATCATATCGTCGGTTGCCGGCTCTGTAGAAGGACAAGCCTCTTCAGGTGCCTCTTTAGAAGCCGTAGAGGGATCAACATCGGGCATGGGAGCATCTGGTTTAGCAGGTTCCGGTTCTTGAGCATTCGGGCCAGGGGAGGACTTGTTGTTTTTTCCTTCGCTTGACTTGAGCCCTGAAGAGCACAAAGGTTAGAGCCCAAAATTTACAACCACCAAAGACTTGGATATAATGCCTGAAAACACACATACAATGGGTTAATCTTTGGAGGTGGCAGAGCAGTGGACGTAGAGTCGCCAGACGAAGGAGGTGATCCCTGAAAGGCGGTTCAGGTAATATAAGGAAATTTTGGAATTACAAAGGAAGGATTAGTAAAATCAAGCAGAGATGGAATAGATACGTTAGCTGGATGCTTCCTCTGAGCCGAAGAATTAGGTAACCTGGCCATGAGAACGGTAGAGCCGGCGCTCCGGGTCTGGCGTCGAGCGGCTTGTTGTTGCTTTTTCAAAAGAAATTGGGGGTCTAAGTAAGCAAGAGGCTGAGAAATTGGAACTTGTCGAACGACCCGTCGTATCTTCTGGGGTACAAAATATTCTGAGTCGGACGAAACATAAGTTACCTCAGGGGCGTTGGCATGGATGGTCTCTGTCTTGTCCTGTGAATAATTGTTGTCAATAAGGTGAATAAAGAGGCGGCAAAGATAGTCAAGTTATACCTCTGAGTCATCAGATTCCGGCTGTTCTTCCAGCTCTTCCTGAGGAGTGATCTTCTTCTTCCGGACCGTGGTCTTCTTCTTTGATTTGTTCAGAGGAGGAACGTATTTCTTCTTCCAGAAGTCAGAATTGACCTAAAAATATAAGCCGACAAAAGGTGAAGAGATTGCCAAGATATAGTTAATATAGAGAAGAGAATATAAAGAGCCGCCCTTACGTCTGGAGCTGGGTTCACGGCACAGAAAGGTGCTAACCCGATGACATCGCAAGCTTCTGAAGACTCATGAACGAGGCTCTTGATTGAAGCCATGATGTTATCCTATGATAATGTTGTCGAGTTAAAGCAGAGGGGGTCACCA
Source organism: Hordeum marinum (assembly GCA_022496015.1). NCBI lineage: Eukaryota > Viridiplantae > Streptophyta > Magnoliopsida > Poales > Poaceae > Hordeum > Hordeum marinum. The sequence continues at coordinate 257,977,914 of CM039674.1, read as the reverse complement.
GGTTGGACCGTGTATTCATGCATGACCCTCCAAGAAATCCAGCAACGAGTTAAATCCAGGCCTATTAGTCCGTTGGCCATAAGGGCTTTGATCTTCACGTGATCCGGACCGTATTTTACACGCTTGGAATCTGATAGTCGGTCAGGGAGCTCAGATGTTGTTTTGAGCCGGGACGGAAGATAACCCAGCAGGGGATGCTCTCCTTCAAGGGAGGTATCTTTGCAGTAAAACCAAGTTTTGTTCCAATCTTTAGGGTGGCTTGGCAATCGAAGAGCCAGGAAGGTTATGTCCCACCGCCTCTAAATGGAAATTCCACCAAGCTCTAAGCTTGGGCCGGCCTTCACCTTTGTCTGATGATTTGCATAAAAGAACTCGCGGAATAAATCCACGGACGGCTCTTCTTGAAAATAGACCTCACCGAGTATTTGGAAGTTGCATATGTTGGAGACAAAATTGGGAGCAAGGTCTTGAGGGTGTAGTTTGAAAAAAATGAAGGACATCCCGGAAGAATTTTGAGCCGGGTGGGCTAAACCCGCGCGAGAGGTGATCTGTAAATACGACTACCTCACCCTCCTGAGGACGGGGCTTCAATTCATTGCCCAGAACCCGCTAATGAATAACACTTTTTGCTGGAAGGGTCCCCACGTTTACAAAGCCTATCAAATACTCTTCCGTAACGGCAGAGCCGACCCAGTTGTACGAGTTGGATGCACGAGACATGGCGGCGGGTCAAAACCGTGCAAGGTAACAATGCATGGCGAGTCAGGGGACGGCAGACGACTAAGGGCGGTTAAAAGCATAAGATTTCATAAAAGTAAGCCGCTAGGAACTGGTTAGTGAGAGCCGGAATTTCATGGCGGGTCAAGTTTATAAGAAGACGAAGCAAAATTTGGCTAAGTGTGGAAAACAGGTTTCACAACATATCTCTGTGGTTACGGATCTACAAAACAGAGAAAAGTGGTTTTATTTCAAACCTAGCGACGAACCGTCGAAACGGCGAAAGTTGGAAAATGGCAGGCAGAGCAATTATAGATCTGCGCGGTGCTGCTATCAGTTTCCTACAGTACACTACAATGGGGGGAAACATATCATCGTGTTTTATGGACTAGGCATGGCTGGCATTGGAGAAAAGCTCGTGTTCTAACCAGCAGTGGAACTCCAGGAAAACCCTACCAAAAACCACGGATCTAGGGGAGGAAAAACTTACCGGAGATGGCGCAGCAGACGCGGGCAGAGTTCTGGAGCAAACAGGTTGATGAAGCGGCCTCAAACGACGACGACATGAAGACGTCACCGAAGCGAGGTGCACTGGAGCGGCGACGGTGGAAGGAAGAAGAATAAGAGCGAGCGGGGAGGAAACAAATGCCACCCTTTGCGGTCCTATTTAATAGGCAAAGGTGGAAATGGGCGCAAAAACCGAGGCGATAGATATTGATTGACCGAGGCGGACGCCTCGATTCTCAGACCGTCCATTTAATGAGGGAAGATTCGTTGCGGGCATCAGGGGATCTTTCTGACAGGTTTGACATGACATCATGGCGGGTTATTGTTTACTTTCAGGTGACGTAAGTAAGACTCGCCACTAGTTAAGAAGGAGGCTGAAGTGAGCAAACTCAAATCAACCTGGGGCCTAATGTTGGGGATATAACCCCACGGTGAGACCCGGCTCAGAGGCTCCAGGTCACACCTGGCGGCTCATACACTAGCCCAAGGATGGGTCGTGAAGACTTAAGCCCAAGACGTTGGGCGGCTTGACAAGATGGGCCGGGACGTGGCCCGGATGGAGAAGGTATGAAGACCCAGGCGGGTGAGCCGCCCGGAGACAACTTGCTCAGGAAGGCAAGACAATGTAGAGATAGACTCAGACATGTTGTGAGAGTCGGTTACAACTTGTATGACCCGTGGTCTTGACCTCTTATATAAAGGCGAGACCCGGGGCGACTTAGGGGAGATCAACTATCGAGAACTAGGTCAAGCAATCAGCTCCCTTGTAATCGATACACCAAGCAATACAAACACAAGCAGGATGTAAGCTGTTACCTCTACTTGAGGGGCCGAACCTGGGTAAACCCGTGTCCTCCGTCCCAATCAACCCCTTTGAGTCCATCACCTCAGAAATGGCCTCGAATCCAAGTCCGTTCACCCGGACATCTGCCGTGACAAAACCACGACAGATCCCTTCACCAATTATCTAGGGTTGCAAGGCTCATGCATCACCCCATACCTTACTGTACTACTCACACATGGAGATCAGATCGCGAGAACAAAACATTGAAGAACACATCTTTGGATTTATTACAATATGTCTTACAATGAATTCCTTGTGCGATGCTAGGGTTTGTGGTGTAGATGGTTATGGAGCTGAAAATGGCGGCGGCTAGGGTTTGTGGATAAAGGTGATAACGAAGAGGTTCTCGTTGTGCTCGGTGCAGTTCTATTGACATTTTGATGGGCCCCCCTTTATAGAAGTTGTTCATGTGGACGACTTGCCTCGGTTTCCACACCAAATGACCGCTCAAACGGGCGCGTGCGGTCGCATGGAATGTCGTCTTTGACTCTGGTGGCCTTCTGCCACCTCCTCATGAATTGTTTATTCTCCATTCTCCCTCCTTTCCTTTCTCCCACGTGATTTCTTCCCTTTTTATCCCATTTCATGTAGAAAAAAATCGAAGAGAGCATTTGTGGAATCCCTTGCATTCATTAGTTATTAGTGGAAATATCGAAGCGAATACCTATATTTTAATGAAATTTTTTGGTTTAATCATGGTCGAAATGAGTGTAAAAATATCACTCATCAACTCCCCATAGCTTAAAATTGATCATCCTCGGGCAACATAGAGAGAAACCAAAGCATAAGGAACTCAGTTGTTTAAACCAAAATAATGAGAAGGTTTTGGTTCACTTACGATTAGTATGCCTAGATAGCCCTCCACTTCTTGACCTGAAAACTTATCATAGATATAGCAGTGGCATGGTTATACTGCAAGTGTTAGTGAAGCAAAAATAATCAACACGAAATTTCTAATCTACTAGATAAAACAATTTTGCAGCACGTTATTTCATTTAATCTAGACGACACTTGCTTGCCGGGAACACACGAAGAGTTTCTTAAAGATAGAGCCATGAAAACATAAGTTAGGGAGTAGAAATCATGTAGTAAAATATGATGATGGTGTGCTCATGAGCACACCCACAATTGCCTCCTCCCCTAGGCTCAGAAACCGAATAATATTTGTTTGTAGTGTTGCCACTACATACGATAACAAACTCATAGCCGAAACCGAGTGGTTGCTCTTCATGGACCTTTCATTGGCCATCGAAGTCCTTGGCATAACAGTGACAAAGGCACATGTAGACACATAAATACATATATAGTAGCAAAGGCCATGGAACCAGCCGGAGGCTGTAAGACCATGTTGAGATATACACCACAGATTTTTGGCATAATCTCGTCCACCTTTCAACTAAGTTCCTCTAGAGAATTTATCCACAAGTGCTATCAAGTCTATTACAATTAACAACATAGGGTCGAGCATATCAAACATCACTTCCACTACAATTTCTCAACTCCCAAGTCTTGAAAGACTTTCTATTATGCAATGTTATACTTGGTTGATAACATTTTATTCAAAAACTATCCCACGACAAGTCTTAGTCGTCTAATCTAAAGAAAATAAAGGCTACAAAATTATTTTAGCTACTAGAGCAAAACCTTTGTATCAACTATCAAGACTTACTCCCATCTACATATATCACACATACAACAACTACATCTATTCTAAGTATCCAAGTGCAAAAGACGAGGGTCGTAGGACATACCATCACAGTTGGGAATTTACACACTTCTCTTCCTTACTCTTGCATTCCTCATAGATAAACGCCCCTAAAAACAAAATGCAAATGAACTCCAAGGGGCTAAAATGAAGAACAAGAGAAAATCAAAGCTTATTCTATTTTTTGGTTTTGGTTTTTGAAAACTATCTTAGAATCAATAAATCACAAAGGCAAAAATCAAGTGTTGGAACAGACCAACACGAGTGTTTTGAAGCTCCTTGAGCTTAAGTACAACTCATTACAATTTATTAAAATACCACCACATTTTTATGTAAAAGTGGTGGTAACCTCCCCCAAGCTTAGGATCTTGCAAGCCCAAACCGGTGAGATCATTGTGGCGGTTGGTCAGGAGCCCACTCCTGCCTCCAGTTGGAGAAGTCCAGGTTCATGTTGGCGGTTGTGCCTCTCAGGGATGATGCAAGGTTTCTCATATCATGAATAGAGCCCTGGATGTTGTTGAGGTCTACATAGGTGGTGTAGTATTATTGGGGTTGATCCTCCTGTTCGTCAATGGCGAGTTCTTATTCATCTACTTGTTCATGCTCTGGCCCTTCTTGGTCAAAAGTTGCATCTCCTTCCTGTGCAACACAATGCAATTGTCCATTCTCTATGGAGAAACAATTAGGCATAGGTGTGGGTAACAAGTACGCCACTCAAGGAATTTTGGTGTAATCACGACCATTACGAACTACTACCATAGTAGTGCTAGTAAGAACACGAATGTTAACAAGGGTGTTATCGACAATGGGGTGGAGGTGATTGTAGTTGAGGCCAAGGGAGTTGGCTAACATGATGATCACTCCTCCACACACGATATCTTTGTGTGCATGATTTTCTTGATGCGCGAGGTGTCACAAAAGTATTGCCCCTAGGTTGGATGAATAACCAAAGCCAGGTTTGTCGCTTTCCGAGAAATAGCATGTTCTCATCATTAACCTTAGAAATTTCTCCTCATGTGTGCAATGAGTTAGTGATAACATAGTAGAAATAACATATAGCGGGACTTTAAATGCAAGTAGCTCTTTGCTTAGAGCCATGGTGACTCATCTGGTAAAAGGATTGCCTTGGGTACGGGTCAGTGAAATCATAAACATATCTAATATCATCATCATTGTTGGGGAAGACAAAGTAGTTACAACACACACAAAAATGATGTTAAAGCCTTGGTTAAGGCACTAGTGCAGCGATGTGCTATACAAACGGTTTTAAGCCCTTTCTGCGATGTAGTTGTAAACCGTCACCTTGCATGTGTGGGCGATAGGGGGGGTCCATCCCACATGACATGAAAACCCATCAGCGATGGTGACCAAAGAATGCATACAATCTACAAACGTAATCGTGTGAGGTGCAGGAATATCATCGCACACGTTTCTCGAAACATTTACGTGTGGGATCGTCTTTGGACCAGGCACGGCTTCCTTTTGTCTCACGTGTGAGATAAGGTGCTATCAAAAACGATTGAGGAGCTACTACGCACATATATAAGTGCTGCAAATCGTTTGCGATTTCTTATGTATCACCAATGTTTAAGTGTATATCTTGTGTGCTTTTCCTGTAGATCATAGGCGGTTGCGCTATGAGTTGCGTGTGCTTTTACTCTTGATCATATGCGGTTGCACTATGAGTTACGTGTGCTTTTCCTATGGATCACAGGAGGTTGCGCTATGAGTTGTGTGTGCTTTCCATTTTGAATCGCATACACTTAGTTGCTTGAACCGTGTGCGTTGAAAAGGTCAGCTTATTGTAAAATATCGCATTTGACTCACCCTTCAAATAGCAAATCCGCCACAATATGCAATCGACACATAGTGTCCACATGAAGAACATTCATCATATTTTGACACAATATGCAATTGAACGAATAGTTTCCACAGGAAGAACATTCATCATAATTCGCAACAATATGCAATTGAGCCACATGCTCCTCGAGATGAGCTTCCAACTCCTCAATATATTTCTTGCCCTCAATGGCAATAGACATGATTTCCATGAAGTTGGAACGAGCAATATTATTCTTATGAAGATCTTTAAAAACTATTTCCCCCTTAAGTTTTAAGGAAGCAATATTATCACTCTCTTCATCATTATCATCAACATCATCATCGTGAGATATATTGGGATTCAAAGTAGGAGATACCTTTGAAGCCTTAGACATAAGGAAAAAGTGAGAAACAATAGATGATGATGTAGGATCCCTTGAAGCACCATTCAAGACCACATCTTGTTCCATGGAGTTTTGGGTGTCCTCTATATTGTTAGCACAACAACTCGAGGACATAGATACATTTTTATCATGGCAACAAGATATAGCAAGCATATCATCATGAGATTTAGTAAAGCTATTTGTACATGATATGCAAGGACTATCAACACAAGCATGTGAAACATTTAAATTGCTCGAGGTGTTAAAGTCCAAAGATGAAGCACTGCAATAAGATAGTGAAGAAGAATTATCAACAATAAGCCCACTATCATCATTACAATGATCATCACTACTCACCATATAATTACCTTGTGGCAATCCACATGTAGGTGAAGTAGAAGAAGTTGAGAAGACAACACGACCGGAGGTGGAGGTAGAACAATAATCCCTACAAATCTTCGACACACCATATTTATCTTGAAGCTTTCTCCACAACTCATGAGCATCCCGGAATGGCATGAGTTCAAATATAACTACATTGCTCAAAGCATCAAAAAGCACATTAGAAGCTTGAGCATTGAGATAAGAGTTTTTCTCATCCTCTAAAGATATGTATTGACAATCCTTTGGAGGAGAAAAACCCATATCTACAATTCACTCTAAATTTGGGTCCATGACCCTAAAGAGATTAAGCATGTGAACTACCCAAACATCAAAATTTGTGCCATTGAAACTAAGAGTGTCAAAGAATCCTAATCCCCTAGTCGACATCCTTACTCTCTAGGTGGTTAAACCTAATAATGAGAAACCAGGCTCTGATACCAATTGAAAGGACGTGGATGTCGCCTAGAGGGGGGTGAATAGGCACTTTAAAATAATTACGGTTTAGGCTTGAACAAATGCGGAATAAAACTATCATTTAGTTAGTAAAGCACGAAACCTAAAACAACTAGGCTCACCTATGTGCACCAACAACTTATGCTAAGCAAGATAGACAACTAAGTGATAGCAAGATATATAGCAAGAAACAACATGGCTATCACAAAGTAAAGTGCATAAGTAAAGGGGCTTGGGTAAGAGATAACCGAGGCATGCAAAGATGATGATGTATCCCAAAGTTCACACCCTTGCGGATGCTAATCTCCGTTCGGAGCGGTGTGGAGGCACAATGCTCCCCAAGAAGCCACTAGGGACACCGTAATCTCCTCACGCCCTCGCACAATGCAAGATGTCGTGATTCCACTATGGGACCCTTGAGGGTGGTCACCGAACCCGTACAAACAAGGTTGGGACAATCTCCACAACTTGATTGGAGGCTCCCAACGACACCACGAAGCTTCACCACAATGGATTGTGGCTCCGAGGTGACCTCAAATGCTCGGGGCAATCTCCACAACCTAATTGGAGACCCCGAAGCTTGCCCAGAGCTTTGCACCACAATGATTGAGCTCCGAGGCACCACCAACCGTCTAGGGCGCCAAAGCACCCAAGAGGAACAAGCTCTAGGGTGCTGAAACACCCAAGAGTAATAGCTTCTCAACTTCTCACTTCCACGTATCACCGTGGAGAACTCAAACCTATGCACCAAATGCAATGGCAAGGGCACACGGAGTGCCCAAGTCCTTCTCTCCCAAATCCTACCAAAGCAACTAATGCTAGGGAGGGAAATGAGAGGAAGAACAAAGAAGAACACGAAGAACTCCAAGATCTAGATCCAAGGGGTTCCCCTCACTTAGAGGAGAAAGTGATTAGTGGAAATGTGGATCTAGATCTCCTCTCTATTTTCCCTCTAGAACTAGCAAGAATCATTGGAGGGATTGAGAGTTAGCAAGCTTGAAGAAGGTCAACAATGGGGGAAGAACACGAGCTCAAAAGATGAGATCCATTGGGGAAGAAGACCCACTTTTATAGGGGAGAAAATACCAACTGTTATCCCCACCCTCATCCCCACCCTCATCCCCGTGCGTCGCGGTACTACCGCAATAAGATCATGGTACTACCGCAAGTGCTTGCGGTACTACCGCTGCGACATACGGTACTACCACTCCCACAGAAGTATCAGACTCAGGCCGAATTCACTAGGCAGCTAGCGATAGAACCACCGGAGCGGTACTCCTACGAGCCCATGCGGTACTACCGCATGGTCGATAGAGACTGGCACTAGGAGATGCATGGAAGTAAAAAATTACTTCCGTGCCTACCTCCGCTGAGGGCGAAGCTGCGAAAAAGTCTGGCACGGTAGTACCAGAAGTCATTTGCGGTACTACCGCCCGAGGGGCGGAAGTAAAAAATTACTTCCGTGCAACTTGCGATACTACTGCCCTTGGGGTGGAAGTAAAAAATTACTTCCATGCCACTTGCGGTACTACCGCTCTGAGGAGCGGTACTACCGCTATCCACTGAACCGCAACACCTACAACTACTCGTCTAGGAAAACGGAAGAATATAGTCAAAACCAGAACTGTCACAACTTCTGAAAATGAGCTCCGAATTGACAAGAGCTATCCAACAGCGACTGGTTTTCTTAAGAAGAGGAAGTATAGAAAATGCCAAAGGTATAGAGATGAGAAACTTCTTTCAATGAAGAATCCTCAATAACCCCAACATCGAAAACCTCATTGAAGATGCATATGGACTCCGTTTTGGATGAACTTGAGCTTGTCATGAAGTTGACCATAAGCTCAAGAAACCTCAACGAGACAAACCAACCAAGAACCAAGAAAGATGATGATGCCAAGAATACAACGGTTTGTGCTCTCAACGAACGGTACGATCAAGCTACTCACTTGAGAGCCCCCTTGATAGCACGGTTACCTACCATATAACCCAGTCTCCCAACTACCACTATGAGACCGGTAAAATAGAAAACCCTATCAAGGTCAAACCTTAGCCTTGCACATAGTCCACTTGAGCTAGATGATGACGATCTTGACTTCCTCAAGATGGACCACCTTTCTTGATTGTGTTGGCTTGATGAAGACTAGATGATTGCTCCCCCATACTCCACTATGGGTGATATACTCTTTAGCACATCTTCACAAGTCCATTGACATCACAATGGACGGCAAGCTTCAAGCCTGATCTCTCCGTTATGCTTCACTTTAACTTGCACACCGCAACCTTGATAACGATCACCACTTGATGTCATCTTCCAGGGAAATATGCCTAACCCCACAAAGAACTCTCACAAGGAACATGGGTTAGTACACAAAGCGTAATGGACAATGCTTACCATACCATGGGATTACTTGATCCCCCTCGATACATCTTGCATGCTTTGTGTGTTGATCACTTGATTCACTCTTTGACTTAGTCTTGATCAACCTTGTATCTTATCTTCTTTCTTCATAAAGATGATGTCTTGAAGGTAATCATGAATGCTCACACAATCTCCTTCTTGAAGACATGCTTGTATATCTTAAAATACGTGTGCAACAAAATCCTCATATCCAATGATAAGTAGTTGGAGGAAGACAAACTATATTGAGAATCCAAAGATTGCAAAAAGGATCATATGGCACAAAGACATACACCGGAGTGAAGCAAGCAACCAAAAGATACTAATTGGAACAATCAATCACATGGGCCAACGAGCCACACGAATAAAAGATATTATGATATGGGCAAAAAAATGTTTATAAAGTAACTAGAGGAGCTCCCCATGATTTGTGAACAAATAAGAATTTTTGTATTTGAATACAGGTGCACAAAATGGGATCATGACTCCCCCAAAATCAATATAAACACACCACAAGTGCAAGCAAGTAGATAAGACAATGAGCATAGTACTTGCACTAAACATATGGTTGAGAAACATGTAAAAGAGGAAATTTTAAGAATAGGCTCAACCAAAATGATGTGTGTGAGTCATGGCAAAGCACATGAGAAGACTAGTATAAGGATGAGCATAAAGCATCAACATAGTCTTGATGAAATGAGACATAAAGTGCAAACCATATCCTTCCCACACACAAACCACTTGCAAAAGGGTTCACAAGCTTACTAATAGGAAGACTAAAAAACAAATCTTGTGACAAACCCTAGTGAAGATAGGAAATGATAGCCTTGTCAAGAGAAGGGATACCAATCGACATGAAAAAACCCTCGTGAAGACAAGCAAGAGGAAAATAATCTTCACCACCAACGAGTGCATCAAGATGCTAGGATATAAGATCCACACTCAAGACAAATTCTTTCATGAAACCACCAAGTAAATAAAAAGGAAATGCAACGGTGGGCGTGAAAGAAAAGAGGATATCAACTAGAGATGTAACTTCTCTCGTGTGTATAAGATTCTAGGTAGAGGGCAATCATGATGATATATCCACAAAGAATAATGTACATACAAAATAGTTACAAGAAGGAACAAACAAGATATCCAAAAGGAAGTCATAAATATACCAATAAGATCTTTTCTTGAAAGCATAGCACATAGCCTAATATTCTCTAATTGTACATAAATGAACTCCCAATACACGAACATCAAAGACATCACAACTAGGAATATGACATCATCGTTGAGACGCTTTGAGAAAGGAAAGAAGTACCACAAGAATGAATCAAGAAATTCATGCCGTGATGCAACCTATACAAGGTTGAATGTGATAAATGTATGCATGAAGAACATACTTGTTACCGAGATAGCATTGGATTGATGTAGTAGACAGCGGTTCTTCGATCATCCTAGCATGATCCAATAAGCACATGGTGTCAACACCTTCCTTGTATGTGAGCCGGGTGTCCAATGTATCTCCAATTGTTCCTATAACAACACCACAAACAAAGTGGTACCCAAACTTATGGGGACCAAAGAGTTAGTGGACCAACAATATATATAGGACAACCTCCACATAAATATGTGCATATAGATATGAAATTGAATTTCATGCACACTTTAGCCAATTTATGTCATAGTGGAGTTTCCCCTATATATAGGGTCAAGGAAAGAGAACATGCCAAAAAAAGTACATGTAGTAAATACGCATGCTCAAAGCTTTCAAGAATCAACTCAACACACAGTTGATAAGATACCGAAAGAAAAGGTATCAAGTGAAACTAAGATACCAAATGAAAAAAATATCACTTGACGAATACCAACTAAAAGATACATCAAGGAATGAGCTATCCATTGACACATGCCAAATAGAAGGAAACAAGATACCAATTGAAGGAAAACAAGAGGTATCAAGTTCCCAAAAGAGAGCTAGGTTCCAAACAAACCAAACCCTTCACAAAATTTCATGATGGCACGAAGAACCATAGAGAGAAGGCTTGCCTCCCACCAACACACACCAAAAGATTTTATGATGAACACATAAAGAGAGTGTTCTACAGAAAATAGGATAGCTCCCCCAAGAGATGTGCATTATATAGAATTTGCATTTGAATGCAAAATGCACATGATGGGATCATCACTTTCCCTATATCTATAGAAACACTAGGCATGCTCAAAAAGATCCACAAGAGGCAAGGAAGAAAAATGATAAATAAAATCCTATGTAAAGATGATTAGCAATCTCAACCACTTAAAAGGAATACCAATTGTCAAGGACAAGAAGTATTTGGAAATAATTCCCATTGGTAGATTGCAAATAGATCCAACATCATCTTCACTCCTCAATCATAAGCAAGTGACACTTGTAGAGCTAGCATGCCACCTAGGAACAAGATAAATTGTAATATCACATCTAAGTGGCAATATCTCAAATGTACACTCTCTGGGCTTTTAATATGCACATAGCATATTACTCCCCCATAATGTGGTAACCCAACGTTAATAACAAGTGGGAAATGAAATCCAACAAGAGATAATTAATGGACCGTTTAGAATTTGAATTTCTCATGAGAAGACATACCAAATAGAAGCTAGATAATCTTGTAATATCAATACTAAGTGGTATTCCTCATGAACACACATTTTTAGGGTCGTGAAGTGCATAAGGCACATCACTCCCCCAAAATGGGATAATCCATTAATCTCTCACAAAGAGCCAACTAAGATACAAACATGATGCAAAAAGTCTCTACACAAGACTCACACATACATGATGTGAAACCCATCATACATACTTGATTTCTCAAGATAAACAAATAGGAAGCACAACATATACAAACACATGCAAGGTACAAAACCACAACATGCAAAGGGGTAAGTAACTAACAATGTATTCAATTTAAGTACAAGTTATCGCAAGGAGGAACATTGGTATATGATAGGCACTTGATGATCCACATGACATGTCTTGAGACAATATGAATGATGAAGAACCCTCAATTCTTCATAATGTAGCCACGTCACCAATGCCCTCCAACAATACTTATTGATCAAGTTTGAGCTTGTTGATCCCCAACCAAGTTGGGTGCTAAGAAGTTAGTCACAATAGGCTTGGCTACCCAAATGGTTCTTTTCTTGACACCACTTTGATTACCACCAAACATGGCAAACACAATGCCAAGCTTATCCTTCCCAAGAGAATAGATATCATCAATAATGATTGGGTTGGATAAGTTACCATTAGTGCATGAAAAAGAAAAGTGACCCTTCTCACGACACAAGTAGCAACATTTAACCTTTACTTTCTTCTCAATTGATTTCTCAACTTGAGGAGCATTGACTTGGGTCTTCTTGTGAAGTGGCCTTTCTTCAACTTGACATTGAGCATGAGATTGAACTTGTGGCCGCTTCCCTTGTTGCTTTCACTATGGGGCTTCTTCTTCAATGGGCAAGATATAACATGGTGCCATTCTATTTTGCACTTGAAGCAAACAATCTTGGCCGAGTTCTTGACTTGTTCCTGGCCCTTCTTGTTGTTTCTCTTGGACTTCTTCTTCTTCTTGGAGTTGAATCCAAGTCCACCTTTGTCATTTGGGGATTTTTGCCCACACAAGATATTGTTGAGTGTGGACTTCCCTTCATGACTCTTTTCCAAGTCTTTCTTGAAAGAAGTGACTTGGGCCTTGAGCTCTTTGATTTCCTCTACATGGTTAGTATCAATACAAGTACTATAGGAAGTATACGCTTCATTGTTAGAGCAACAAGGCAAGGAAAGTAATTCATCACAAGATGTACCAACATTATGAGTAGATGAACTACGAGGACTAGCACATGGCAATAAAGCATTTCTACTAGATGTAGTGCTAATTTCCACACGAGGATCGCTTGATGTTACCTTAGTAGTACTAGCCTCATGAGCTATCTTTAGCACAATATGAGATACTAGAAGATCGCCATGATAGCTAGAAATCTTTTCATGACTCTCTTCCAATTTCCCATAATTACTAGATAGCAACTTAAGTTCAGCCCTTAGCTCAACATTCTCCTTTAATATGGATGCTTCACAAGAAATAGAGTTAGTAGCACAAGCATCATCATTAACAACAAGAGGAGAAGGCAACTTGGCAAGCTCTTTACCATATGAAACTTTAAGTTGAGCATGAGACTTGGTGAGTTCAATGAGCGAACTCTTAATGACCCTTGAGCCATTTTCGAGGTGATCAAAGTCCTTAAGGAGTTTAGCATGTGCAACTTCAAGCTTATCATTTTTAGTTCTAAAATCATTAGCCACCTTGAGAGTTCTTTCATGGGATTCCTTTAATCTAGATAATTCTAGAGCAAAGGTCTCCTCAAGAGATTCCTTGGTGGTTTGTTCATTTTCAAGAGCTTGACATAGCTCCGCGATCTCATTAGCGTAATCATGTTCATGACCTTCCATTTTCTCAATGGTTGCCTCATGCTCCTCGAGATGAGCTTCCAACTCCTCAATATATTTCTTGCCCTCAATGGCAATATGTAGCGACCCGACTTGAAAGGTCGGATATCTGGTGTTTCTGTACCATCCCAAGATCATGCTGGTACACACACGGTAAATCAATGTATATATCAAAGGGAAATCACACAGCATTATATTAACGAAATCTCATATCGAGTCCTTTATTACAATAATCATTACAATAAAGTGGCCGAAGGCCAACTCATGAGAATAACTAAGTCTTGCGGAAGCGTCGAAGGTAGATGAGTCCATCTGACTCCAAGGGCATCTCACCGAGCGTAGAGCGTATCCTCACTCCTGGTCGGAAAAGTACTCTGCAACATGATACGTTGCAGCCATGTAGGTCAGCATATGGAATATGCCGGCAAAGTCACAAGAGGGGGTGAAAAGATAATCATCTAATCTATATGCATATATGGCAGGTGGGGTGGTAAGTTTTTGCGTAAAGCCAAGTTTTTCCTACATCAAGAGAAGGGGTAAGCAAAAAAAATATTACCAAGTTGGTTGATTAATGAGATGGTTCCACCAACCAATTCTCATACCCAAGTTATTAATACCCACATCATCATATTAACTGTGTTGAGAGTTCCGAATGTTTCAGTTCCTTTGGCTCAAGTCGTCCATGACCGTGGACACGGCTAATCGATTAGGTTTGAGTACTCTGCAGAGTTTTGCACACGTTCCCCACAAGATTTGGTCGCCTCCGTTTGATTTCTCGCACTTCAGGGTGTTTGAGAAACGGATGACCAAAACATGGTCTTCCAAAGGGTTTCCCTGTGACTCTGTCGGTGCCCATCCTTTCCTACCGTTCTTCTACATCTCATAGCACCGCCTGTCCAGGGTCACCACGATATCCAACCAAGCCAAAGCCCATAATGACTTGTGGCTGTGCAGGTAAGCCTTGGGTCTTGAAGCATCCATCCATCTCTTTTTGCCTGGGTGGACCTTTCCGCGTGAATACTGGCCATCTCCAGCAACACCTAGGCAAATCCACTGGTTTCTCCAGGGTGCCGTTCAACCATCATCCACCCAGAGGTAAGTTGAAAACTCGAAATCTTGAAGTCTTGATCATTATGTAGGTCTTGTAATTAATCTCACAACTCCCATGAATCACACAACCAACCCCGTCTACTAGTAGCATAGCAAAATGTAAAACAACGTTTCCCGGGGCCAATGTTGTCAAAGGGGTTGAGGGGGTACCTACCACATGATACTACAACAATGTAACCAAGTTTCCAACTAACCTACTTTGCATGCAATTGGGGTGATGGAAGAACTAATTCAATAAAAACATGGGTAAAGATGATCAAAGTGACTTGCCTGATTGATGATCTTCGTACGTGAGTGACTCTAGGTAACAAGATTCGCACTCCGGATAATCTAACGAAGCAAACAAGCACTCAATAAGCATACAACAAAATATGTAATTCCCAAACATCAACAATGAACTAGTAAACAATCAAGACAAAAACAATGCACACATCACAAACAAGAAAACACACAAGGTTTTGTTTACTAGAAGATGATGGGAAAATCACTACTAACATAACTAAACTATTTGTATTAACAAAACAATGGTTGACTGCAAGTAAACAATAAATATTTTTTTACTAATAAACAGAATAAAATCAATTTAAATTTTTGTAAGAAAAACTTTAGTAAAGTTTTGATAAACAATACTATATGAAGCAACTATAGTTTTACTAACAAAAGAGCAAAACAAAACTTATTATTTATTACTAAGACATTATCTTAACAGAAAATAAAACTACTAAAACTTATCTTAGAAAACAGAATTAAATTATATAAAACTTTGTTGAAAGAAATTATTATTAACTAGTTGTTTTAATCAAATTAAACCTATTAGAAAAGAAGTTGTGATTCCTATATTAACAAAGAAATAAACTAAACGATTTTATATTTTTATTAACAGTAAGTAGAACACCTAAAGTTTAACTAACAAAACCTACTAAATCAAATAAAACTAAATCTAATTTAAACCAACTAAAACTAAGTTAAATAAAGCTATACTAACTAATAGGCAGAATCTGTTTATAGCTAGAACACTAATCAAAATCATCCTAAAAATCCTTAAACTAAGAAGTAAGATAGCCCTAACTGATACCAAGTAGTATAAAAAAGACTCATATCAAAATCTATTTTCAAACTCTAGTTATTCAGATTTGAATGATTTGAGCAAATTTGATTAAATTCAAATTTTATAGTTCAAATTTAAAATCTAAAAGTACAGGGTGAAACTACATGAAAAATGTGAGCTATTTCAAAAAGAATCAACTCAAAACATTAAACAGATTAAAAGATATAAACAAAACAAATTTGGAACGCAATCTGTTTTCTGAAAAACAAAACCGAAAGGAAAACTACCTAACGGTCGGCCAGGGCTACGTGGCAAGATCCTATTGGATGCTAGCGTGCGTGTGCGGGTGATTCGAGCGGACAAACGAACCTAAGAGGATACCGGTTCGCGGCTTATGTTGTTATAATCTGGATCGTCAGATCCAGATCGAACGGATGTGGGGAGGTCCGACGACTTACCGGAGGGGAGGAAAATTTTTCGGCGAGGGTGGCGGCGGACGGTGGTTGGAGGAGATCGGGGGAGGCGTTCCGATGGTCGAGGGAGGTAGTGGAAAGGTCCATACAACGGCAGAGGTCCTCCGGCGCCGATTGGTGGTGTCGGAGAGGTGCGAGGACGACCGAGGCGACGGGCAGGAGCAGTGGAGAGCTTCGGTGGTCGGAGGAACTTCGGCGAGGCTCGAGCGTGTTGTTCTGGCGAGGAGAGAGGGGGCTCGGGGGGGAAATGGAGCGGGGAGAGAGGCGCTACTTATAGGGTGCTCGGGAGGTGCGGGGAGGAGAGAGAAGGGAGATCTGGGGCGATGGAATCTCGGCGACGGCGGCGCGGGCGCGAGGAGAGGGATGACCGCGCAGGCGTTACAGGTGGTCAGGGTGGGACCCGGTGTCAGAGAGAGAAGAAGCGGTGAATGCGCGTCGGTCGACCGGTTTGTAATCAATTTGCGAGTAACTGCCCGTGGGCCGGCCCGTTTAAATACAAAATCGTTACTGTTTTTAATAGTCAGAGCAGTAAAACCTCTTTAAAAGCATTCAAAACATTGCTAAATATAGAAGTATTATATATCAAAATTAACAGAATAATAAATTCCATTTATTGAACATTTTTATTCTGTCATTTGAAAATTTGAAAAAATAATATTTTCAGAAATTGCCTAATTGTTTTTAAATCCTTTTTGCAAATATTTTCAAAATAACCCCTGGTTTTTATTGGTCAAATAAATCACCAATTAGGTCCTGGTGTGGAGTGTCATGTTCCTCCTCTCTTATTTGAACTTTTTACCAAGATTTCAAATAGGTGAAAGCAACACATTGAAAGTAGAAAGGGCTTTCAGAATTTCAGAAAAGGCATTTCAACTATTACATGTATTCAAGCAATGATGATGATAGATGCATAGCTATATTTCATAACATTCCAAAATGGAATTTTGGGATGTTACAAACCTACCCACCTTAAGATGAATCTCGCCCTCGAGATTCGGGTTGGCTAGAAAATAGGTGCGGGTGGTCTCTACGAAGATCTTTTGGGGCGCCGGTTGCCGGTTCATGCGACCCAAGATGAAGCGCCCTTTGCGGAGGATGTGTGAAATGCCATTGGATACTTGCAGACGGCAATGGCCCAGCAGGAAAAGTACACCTACAGCCGGAGCCGTGTTCATTCAACCCCTCTCCCTAGCCAGAATTTTAGCCGGCGTTCCGAGTCGCCGGCGGGTTCCAGCAGCAATCGGCACCAAGAGATTCCAACGGGTCATCGGCCGGCTATGGATGCAAGAGGCCAGCAAGAGGTGACAGCTTTAGCCGAGGCGGCTTGCTAGGAGCTCGCGCCATCCGTGTCAGTAGGAGTCGGAGGAACCACCAGAGTGGGGGGGTGCCATGTTTATCACCGGCTCTGCGGAGTGAGTGGCTGCCAAAGGATTCCAAAGGGCCCCGCAAGGTTCCAAATTACACCGCTGATTTACCCCCAAAGGCTTGGGTGGAAAGTTATGAACCAGCCATGGAGATGCTGGATGTCAGTGAGGTGGTTTGTGCCAAATACTTCATCATGATGCTTGAAGGCCCGGCCCACACATGGTTAAAGGGATTGCCACCCAATACCATAAATTCATGGGTAGAGCTGAGAGCCAGATTCATTAAAAACTTTCAAGGAACATGTAAACAGCCCATGACCATCGTGGATCTGGATCACTGTGTTCAACAGGAGAATGAGTCAGCTCATCATTGGGTACGACGGGTCTCGACCATCATCCACTCTTCAGAGCAGATCACGGCGGCTCAGGCAGTACTGATCCTAGAGAAGAACTGCCACTTTGTCCCGTTAAAACAAAAGCTTGGCCGGCTCAAGCGTACATGTCAGGACATGGGAGAGCTCATGACGGCTCTCACGAAATATGCTGACTCGAATAACACGAAGGATCCGGGCTCCGACGAGGAGAAGGCTGGCCAAGTCAAGAAGGGCAATCAGAGCAAGGGTACGGCAAACAATGGTAGCCATAGCAAACATAAGAATCCTGAGGCCGGGTCAGAACTGGTAGCCAACACAAGTACCAATCAGAATCAACCCAGGGGCAACAGGAGGTTTAGGCCACCTTTTAATAAGGACAGGCCTGTCTTTAATATGGAGGAGGCGTTGGAGGGTCCTTGTCCGGATCACGGTCAGCCCGATAAGTCGGCAAACCACACATGGGGAGAGTGCCGTTTCATGCAGAAACTTAAGAATCACTTCACACACCCCAACAATCAGGACAGTGGCCCACCGGGCGGCTGTGGACACGGCGGGTTAGGGGCCGGTTTTGGGTCCGGTGGTTAAGTGTCTGGTCACCCAGGTCAAGGTAATCAAGGAGGACACCAGTAGCATCCTAGCAATAGCAATCAGCAACAGCGAAATCAGTTTGGTTATCAGAGTAATCCAAAGCAGCTCAGCTCCGGTCAGTATCATGTTTTCACGACCAGCCTCAACAAAAGGGATCAGAAGTTGTGTAAGCGGGCGGTCAATGTAGTTGCACCGGCCCTACCACAGTATTTACGATGGTCTGAGTATGATATAACATGGAGCCGGTAGGATCACCCGCCACGGGTCGATGATCCCGGGTGGCTGGCTTTGGTTGTGCCCCCCAAGTGGGAGGGTATATGGTAAATAAAGTGTTGATGGATGGAGGCAGCAGTATTAATATCCTCTACTACGATACTTTTTGGCGGATGAAATTTCTAGACAAACATTTAAAACCCTCGTCCACCGTTTTTCATGGTGTGGTGCTAGGCAAGTCGGCGTATTCGGTGGGCAGTATTTCTTTGGAAGTGGCCTTTGGCGACAAATATAACTACAGGGTTGACTCCTTGTGGTTTGAGGTGGTAAAAATCAAGAGTCCTTATCACGCACTGTTTGGACGTCCGACTTATGCAAAATTAATGGCTAGGCCTTGCTATGTATACCTACAACTCAAGATGCCCGGCTTAAAAGGTACCATTGCTGTTCATGGTGACCGAAAGACGGCCATCGAGTGTGAGGGAGGAGATGCGGCTTACGCCGAGTCCAGTTGTGCTCACGAGGAGCTTAAATTTTACAAAGAGAATATTGACCCGGAGGATATGACCCCACTGAAAAAACCTACCATGGAGGATGAGCCGCCCCTTAAGTTTTCAGTGGATGATACTAAGGCGGTAGATTTCACTCCAGGCGACTCATCCAAACAGTTCATCATTGGAGCTCACATGGATCCCAAATAGGAAAGCGTGCTCATCGAATTCATCCGTGAGAATTGGGACATCTTCGCATGGAAACCTTCTGACATGCCGGGTGTATAGAGAGAGTTCGCTGAGCACAACCTTAATGTGGATCCGAAGTTTAAGCCAATTAAGCAGTTTCTACGGCGGTTCAATGAGGAGAGACGCAAGGCCATTGGGGAATAAGTTGCCCGGCTCTTGGCAGCGGGTTTCATTGTTGAGGTTTTTCACCCGGAGTGGTTGGCTAACCCGGTGCTGGTACTCAAGAAGAACGACACGTGGCGTATGTGTGTGGACTACACGGACCGTAATAAGGCTTGCCCGACTGATCCGTTTCCCCTCCCTCGTATTGATCAAATCATTGATGCTACGGCGGGTTGTGAAAGCTTGTGTTTCTTGGACGCTTACTCAGGTTATCATCAGATCAAGATGGCGGTTAAAGACCAGGAGAAGACGGCTTTTATTACACCTTTCAGGGCTTTCTGTTATGTATCTATGCCTTTCGGGCTCAAGAGTGCCCAGGCGACTTATCAACGATGTGTGCGGAACTGCCTTCATAGTCAGATTGGCCGCAACGTCCATGCTTACATAGATGACATCATGATCAAATCCAGGAAGAAGGAGACCCTTTTGGGTGAATTAAAGGAAACCTTTGATAATCTTCGGGTCTATAAGATGATGCTTAACCCGACTAAATGTGTCTTTGGTGTTCCGGCTGGCAAGCTCCTGGGGTTTATGGTTTCTAAACGTGGCATTAAAGCTAACCCGAATAAAATCAAGGCTGTCACTTCTCTGGCAGAGCCGGCCTGTATTAACGATGTCCAGTGCTTGGCGGGGCAGATCGCCGCGTTGAGCCGTTTCATAAGCCGCCTTGGGGAGAAGGCTATTCCTTTATATCAGATGATGAAGAAGACGGATAAATTCGTTTGGAGCAAGGCGGTGGCTGAAGCACTTGAGGTGCTCAAGAAACAGTTGACTGAGCCGCCGGTGCTGGCTTCTCCGGTTGAGAAAGAACCGTTACTTTTATACGTGGCGGCTAATAATCGGGTAGTAAGCGTTGCGGTTGTGGTCGAGTGCAAGGAATCTAGAAAGGAGTATCCAGTTCAAAGGCCGGTTTATTATATCAGTGAGGTCCTGACGGAGTCCAAGCAAAGGTACCCGCATTGGTAGAAGTTGGTATATGGGGTTTTCATGGCCAGCCGCAAATTAAAGCACTATTTTTTAGGGCACCAGACAACCGTGGTTAGTTCTGCTCCGTTGGGGGATATAATCCAGAACAGAGAAGCCGCTCGAAGGATTGCTAAGTGGGCATTGGAGTTGGGATCTCTTAATATAAAATATGTGCCTCGTACGGCCATCAAGTCCCAGGCTCTTGTGGATTTTATAAATGATTGGACGGAATGTCAATCCCCTGAGGAAAACTCGGATGATACAAGGGGTATCAGGTGGATCACATTGATCGTCACAAGAATGAGGCGGCAGATGCGTTGTCACGACTAGGCTCCCAATGAAAGCCAGTGCCGCCCAATGTATTCCTGGACGTCTTACATCATCCGGCTGTTAAGTTACCTTCGGAAGAGGATTTGGCTATTCTTGACCTCAAAGGGGAGTTAGTGGCGGCTTTGCACACTATCCTAGATTGGGTTGTCCCCTACCTGGCCTATCTAACCCGGGGCGAGTTACCTGATGATGAAGACCTGGCCAGACAGATTACCCGGCGCTCCAAATCAATGACGATAGTTAATGGTGAGTTGCACAAGTGCAGCGTGACTGGCGTTTTTCAACGCTATGTCTCACTTGAGGAGGGTCAGGAAATCTTAATGAAATTCATGCCAGAGATTGTGGACATCATGCCGGCCCGAGGTCGCTGGTAGCCAAGGCCTTCCGGCACGGGTTCTTCTGGTTGTCAGCTCACAAGGATGCAGAGGACTTGGTTCGCAAATGTGACAGCTGTCAGAAGTTCGGCCGACGTGCTCATGTTCCGGCTCAAGAGTTCAGGATGATACCAATTACATGGCCATTTGCAGTCTGGGGGCTAGACATGGTAGGACCTTTCAAAAGATCCGAAGATAAGAAAACGCACCTCTTGGTGGCGGTCGATAAATTCACCAAATGGGTGAAGGCAGAGCCGGTTAGCAAGTGTGACACGGCTATGGCGGTTCAATTTATTAAGAAGCTGAGTTAACGTTTTGGCTACCCTCACAGCATTATCACCGACAATGGTGCAAATCTATCTAAGGGGGCTATGAAAGAGTTCTGTGACAAGGAGCACATCCGGCTGGATGTTTCAGCAATTGCGCATCCACAGTCTAATGGTCGGGCGGAGCATGCTAATCAAGAGATTTTAAGGGGCATCAAGCCACGACTTATGGTTCCTTTACAACGGACGCCCGGGTGTTGGGTAGAAGAATTGCCTTCCGTCTTATGTAGTGTCAGAACTACCCCCAACAGATCTACAGGCTATACACCTTTCTTTATGGTGTATGGTGCTGAAGCAGTATTGCCGAGTGACATCCGGCATGATTCGCCATGTGTAGCGGCTTATGTTGAGACGGATAATGAGACGACACTTCAAGATGCGTTGGATGCTTTGGAAGAAGCACGGGAGCTGGCGGCTACCCGATCAGCGATCTATCAGCAAGACCTGTGCCGCTACCACAGCCGCAGAATCAAGACCCGGACATTCTAGGAAGGCGACTTAGTGCTCCGGCTGATTCAGGACCAGACACGCAAGCATAAGTTATCTCCTCCTTGGGAAGGACCCTTTGTGGTCAGTAGAAATCTCAACAATGGGTCATACTATCTCGTCGATATCAGGGATGACTCGGA
This sequence comes from Hordeum marinum, assembly GCA_022496015.1. Taxonomy (NCBI): domain Eukaryota; kingdom Viridiplantae; phylum Streptophyta; class Magnoliopsida; order Poales; family Poaceae; genus Hordeum; species Hordeum marinum. The sequence goes on along the minus strand of CM039674.1, from coordinate 257,955,531 downwards.
GACGGCGGGTCAGGAAACCCGCCGGCCATGGAACATAGCACATCTACGGCCATATTACACACAAGGGTGTTGAGACTCGCCATTGTATACTATCATTGTACATACCGTATATAAATAAGATAACATCCCCGCAAGACAGACCTCTTTTGTTACACGCATCGTTGTTCATACAAGAAGAGTTCATAAAAATTCCAGTTGATAGATCAACTGCGGCGGAGGGCGGCTTCTTACCTTCGGGTATCGCTTCTAATGCTTATCGGCCCGCCTCTATGCCAAAATCTCCGGCTAACATGATTAGCCACAGTGGAGGGCGGCTTCTTACCTTCAGGTATCGCTTCTAATGCTTTATCGGCTGGTGTTTACGCCATATTGCTGAAGGGGGCTTCTTACCGACGGGTATCGCTTCTAACACCCTATCGGCCGGCTTCATTCCAAATCTTCGGCTAACATGATTAGCCGCGGTTGTAGGAAGTTTTTTACCGACGGGTATCTAACCCTAACAACTGGCGGAGGGCGGCTTCTTACCTCCGGGTATAGCTTCTAATGCCTTATCGGCCAGGCTTTATGCCATCTCCGGCTAACCAGATTAGCCATGGTTGTCAAGGGGGCTTCCCACCTCCAGGTGTAGCTTATCTAAAACAACCGGCGGAGAGCGGCTTCTTACCTCCGGGTATAGCTTCTAATGCCTTATCGGCCAGGCTCTATGCCATCCCCGGCTAACCAGATTAGCCATGGTTGTCAAGGGGGCTTACCACCTCCGGGTTTAGCTTATCTAACCTTAAACAACCGGCGGAGGGCGGCTTCTTACCTCCGGCTATAGCTTCTAATGCCTTATCCGCCAGGCTTTATGCCATCCTCGGCTAACCAGATTAGCTATGATTGCCAAGGGGGCTTACCACCTCTGGGTGTAGGCTACCTAGTCTTGGCTACCGATGTCTTCTATGTCAACAAAGCAACATAAGGGCTCAAGACAGCATACAAAGGCAATGACAGTTGAAGAGCCAGATCATTTTATACAGCAGAATAGAACAAGATTCAGCAGAAGCAAAAGTGGCATCTAGTCTATTACATACACTCCCTGAGGAGCCCAAAATTTCGTACAAGTTTTGTTTCAACGCCACATGGCGAGTCATGGAGAGTCGGTTGTTACAAGCTTTTCAAGGTAAGGGATAACTAGTTGCCGGGTCATCCTGCTCTGGCTCTTTGGTGGCCCCGATCTGGAGATTGTCCAAGTCCCAGTTGCAGTTCGTTAGAGCCGCAAAAGAGCCTTCTTCAAAGTAAGGAGACAGATCAAAGTCAGGAGCGAAGAGGTCCTTACTGCGGGCAGGTGTTAAGTCCTTGCACTCATAAAGCGGGCCGTGGATTCTCTTTTGGTCAGGGCCATAAGCCGCCTGGTAGGTCGTCAAGTCAGCTTCCTCCGCTAAGACGGAAGCCAGCATTTTGGAATCCTTTACGCACCGGTTGTAGTCAGCATCAGTGAACTCAGAGTCATCGTCTTTCTTGGAAGGGAAGCCATCAATCATCTCGGCTGAGGTCAGCTCCGAAGAGAAAGCCAAGGCCCGGCTGATGCCCGCAATCGCCCCTTGGTGGGCGGCTGATTTCTTTAACTCGACAATCTGCTTGGGCATGGTGGACAAGAGCTCCAAGACGCCCTTGAGAGTCGCAGGAATCTTGTGTTTGTACTGCACAGCTTTGATGGTGCACACTGCACCACAGTAGAGTTGCTCTGTCAGGGTGTAGACGGCTTTCAAGGGTAGTAGGCTGTCAGAGGCCAGTTGGCGGCTCCTAGGGCCTGTGTAAGTCGGAGGTTTTATGGTAAGTCGCCAGCACAAGTGTGTTGGGAAGCGTTGCATGGGAAACAAAAATTTTCCTACGCACACGCAGATCTATCCATGGTGATGAGCATCTACGAGAGGGAGAGTGAATCTACATACCCTTGTAGATCGCTAAGCGGGAAGCGTTAAGAAACGCGGTTGGTGTAGTCGAACATCTTCGCGATCCAAATCGCCGAGCGTCCCGCGATCACATCATGATCCGTCCCACGATCCAATCATGATCCGTCCCGCGAACTCATCACGATCCGTCCCGCAATCTCATCACGATCCATCCCGCGATCTCATCACGATCCCTCCCGTGATCTCATCACGATCCGTCCCGTGAACTCGTCATGAACCGTCTCGCGATCTTGACCACGGTCCTTCCAATCTAGCGCCGAACGGACGACACCTCAGCGTTCAGCACACATGCAGCTTGATGAATATATCCACCGTCTTGATCCAGCAAGAGGAAGTGGAGAGGAGGAAGAGTTCACTGGCAGCGTGACGGCGCTCCGGCGATGGTGGTGGAGCAATTCCGGCAGGGCTTCGCCTAAGCACTGCGGAAATGCGATCTAGAGGAGCACCGGTGGAACGGATAGCACGTGGCCATAAAATCTAGTGCAAAACACCCAATACCACCAGTATATATAAGAGGGAGGGAGGAGGAGGGCTGGTGCACAAGGCAGCCCTTGCGCAAGGAGGAGAGGAGGAATCCTCCTCCAATCCTATTAGGACTAGGATTCCTCCTTTCCTACTTGGAATCTCTTTCCACCTTGGCTTTTTTTCTCTCTTTATCAAGTCCAGCCACATGGGCCTCTTAGAGGACTTCCACCAGCCCACTATGGGCTGGTTTCCACCCTCCCACAGCCCATGTAGCCTCTTGGGTCGAAATACCTCTCTCGATGGTCCTCCGGTACACTACCCGCACTCCCGATACACTATCGATGAGCCCGAAACTTTTCCGGCGACCAAAATAGGACTTCCTATATATGAATCTTTACCTCCAGACCATTCTGGAACTCCTCGTGACATCCGGGATATCATCCGGGACTCCGAACAACCTTCTGTCACCACCATACATAACTCTGTACTACCGAAACGTCACCAAACCTGAAGTGTGCAGACCCTAGGGGTTCGAGAACTATGTAGACATGACCGAGAGACCTCTATGGTCAATAACCAATGGCGGGACCTAGATGTCCACATTGGTTCCTACATATTCTACGAAGATCTTTATCGGTCGAACCTCTATGTCAAGGGTTCAGTTAATCCCGTATGATGTTCCCTTTGTTCTTCGGTATGTTACTTGCCCGAGATTCGATCGTTGGTATCTCCATACCTAGTTTAACCTCGTTACCGGCAAGTCTCTTTACTCGTTCCATAATACAAGATCCCGTGACTAACACTAGTCACATTGCTTGCAAGGCTTATTGTGATGTTGTATTACCGAGTGGGCCCTGAGATACCTCTCCGTCACACGGAGTAACAAATCCCAGTCTTGATCCATGCCAACTCAACAGACACCCTCGGAGATACCTGTAGAGCACCTTTATAGTCACCCAGGTATGTTGCAACGTTTGATACACACAAGGTACTCCTCCGATGTTAGTGAGTTGCATGATCTCATGGTCATAGGAACACATACTTTGACATGCAGAAAAATATTAGCAATAAACTAACACGATCATATGCTACGTTTGTAGTTTGGGTCTTGTTCATCACATCATTCTCCTAATGATGTGATCCCGTTATCAAATGACATCACATGTCAATGGCCTGGAAACCTTGACCATCTTTGATCAACGAGCTAGTTCACTAGAGGCATACTAGGGACAGAGTGTTGTCTATTTACCCACACATGTAATGTGTTTCCATTCAATACAATTATAGCATGGATAATAAACGATTTATCATGAACAAGGAAATATGATAATAACTAATTTATTATTGCCTCTAGGGCATATTTCCAACAGTCTCCCACTTGCACTAGAGTCAATAATCTAGTTCACATCACCATGTGATACGCATTGTAATGAATCTAACACCCAATGAGTTCTGGGGCTTGATCATGCTTTGCATGTGAGAGAGGTCTTATAGTCAATGTGTCTGCGACATTCAGATCCGTCTGTACTTTGCAAATCTCTATGCCAAACTGTAAACACTGGTACCACACTCCACTTGGTACTATTCCAAATGGCTGCTCCTACTATACGTATCCAGATTGCTACTACGGGTTATCCGGATTGGTGTTTAAAGCTTGCATCGACGTAACTCTTTACGACAAACTCTTTATCACCTCCATAATCGAGAAACATCTCCTTAGTCCTTTAGTTACTAAGGATATTCTTGACCGCTGTCCAGTGATTCACTCCTGGATCACTCTTGTACCCCTTGACGGACTCATGGCAAGGCACACCCAGGTGCGGTACACAACATGGCATACTATACAGAGCCTATGTCTAAGGCATAGGGGACGACGTTCGTCCTTTCTCTATCTTATGTCGTGGTCGAGCTTTGAGTCTCACTCAACTTCACACCTTACAAAGCAAACGAGAACGCTTCTCTCTGACTAATCCATTTTGAACTCTTTCGAAAATCTTGTCAAGGTATGTACTCATCGAATGTCTTATCAAACATCTTGATCTATATTTATAGATCTTGATGCTCAACAATTAGGTAGCTTTTATCCAGGTCTTCCTTTGAAAAACTCTTTTCAAACAACTGTTTATGCTCTCCAGAAATTCTACATCATTTCCGAACAGCAATATGTCATCCACATATACTTATCAGAAACTCTATAGTGCTCCCACTCACTTTATTGTAAATACAAGTTTCTCGCAAAATTTGTATAGACTTAAAAACTTTGATCACCTCATAAAAGTGCATATTTCAACTCCGAGATGCTTGCTTCAGTTTATAGAAGAATCACTGAAGCTTGCACACCTTTTAGCATCCTTAGGACTAACAAAACCTTCTGGTTGTATCACATACAACCTTTCCTCAAGTAAACCGTTAAGGAAACGATGTTTTGATATCCATCTGCCAGATTTCATAATTGAAAAATGCAGCAACTGCTAACATAATTCCAACAGACTTTAGCATCGCTACGAGTGAGAAAGTCTCATCGCAGTCAACTCCTTGAACTTGTCGTAAACTTCTTTGTAACAAGTCGAGCTTTACAAATGGTGACATTTACCATGAGCGTCTGTCTTCATTTTAAACATCCATTTTGTACTCAACGACCTGCCGTCCAACGAGCAAGTCTACCAAAGTCTACAATTGGTTTTCATACATGGATCCTTTCTCGGACTTCATGGCCTCTAACCATTTGTCGGAATCCGGGCCCATCATCGCTTCTCCACAGCTCGTAGGTTCATCGTTGTCTAACAACATGACCTCCAAGACAGGGTTGTCGCACCGCTCAGGAGCAGTACACATCCTTGTCGCCCTACGAGGTTTGATAGTAACTTGATCTGAAGCTTCGTGATCATCATCATTAACTTCCTCTTCAACTAATGTAGGCTTCATAGAAACAACTTCCTGCACTGCGCTACTCTCTAGTTGAAACAGAGGTTCAATAACCTCATCAAGTTCTATCCTCCTCCCACTCAATTCTTTCAAGAGAAACTTTTTCTCGAGAAAGGACCCAGTTTTAGCAACAAACATTTTATGCTTGGATCTGAGATAGAAGGTTAACCCAACTGTTCTTAGGGTATTCTATGAAGATGCATTTGTCTGCTTTCGGTTTGAGCTCATTAGGTGAAAACATTTTCCACCCAAACATCGCAGCCCCAAACGTTAAGAAATGACAGCTTAGGTTTCTATCAAACCATAATTCACATGGTGTCATCTCAACAGATTTAGATGGTGCCCTATTTAAAGTGAATGTAGTTGTCTCTAATGCATAACCCCAAAATTATAGTAACAAAATGATAAGAGACATCATAGCATGCACCATATCCAATAGAGCACGACTATGACGTTCGGACACAACATTACACTATGGTGTTCCAGGTGGCATGAGTTGTGAAACAATTCTCACATTGTCTAAAGTTGTATGCCAAACTCGTAACTCAGATATTCACCTCCACGATCATATCACAAACATTTTTATCTTCTTGTCACAATGATCTTAAAACTTCACTCTGAATTTGCTTGAACCTTTCAAACGATTCAGACTTGTGTTTCATTAAGTAAATATACACTACATCTACTCAAATCATCAATGAAGGTAAGAAAATAACGATATCCACCGCATGCTACAAGGCTCATTGGATTGCATACATCAACATGTATCATTTCCAATAATCATTTGCCCACTTCATCAAAACAGAAAACGGGGTCCTTAGTCATCTTGACCAAGAGGCATGGTTCGCATGTCTCAACCTATTCGAAATCGAATGAGTCCAAAGATCCATCAGCATCGAGTTTCTTCATGCGCTTTATACCAATATGACATTTAGCGGCAGTGCCACAAGTATGTGGTACTATCATTATTAACTTTGTATCTTTTTGGCATCAATGTTATGAACATGTGTATTACTACGATCAAGTTTCAACAAACCATTCTTACTGGGTGCATGACCATTGAAGGTATTATTCATGTAAATAGAATAACCATTATTCTCTAACTTAAATGAATAACCGTGTTGCAATGAACAAGATCTAATCACGTTCATGCTCAACGCAAAAACACCAAATAACATTTATTAAGGTTCGTCACTAATCTCGAAGGTAGAGAGAGCATGCGATGTTGATCACATCAACCTTGGAAACATTTCCAACACACATCGTCACCTCACACTTAGCTAGTATCCGTTTATTCCGTAGCTTTTACTTCGAGTTACTAACATTTAGCAACCGAACCGGTATCCAATACCCAGGTGCTACTAGGAGTACTAGCAAGGTACACATCAATAACATGTATATCAAATATACTTCTGTCGACTTTGCCGGCCTTCTTATCTACCAAGTATCTAGGGTTGTTCTGCTTCAGCGACCATTCTCCTCATAATCGAAGCACTTAGTCTCAGGTTTCGGTTCTTGCCCTTCTCGAAACTAGTGGTTTTAGCTAACCATCAACATTTTGACGCTCCTCCTCGATTTCTACATTCGCGGTGTCAAACATCGCGAATAGCTCAGGGATCATTATTTCTATCCCTGGCGTTTTATAGTTCATCCAAGTTCTAGTAGCTCTAGTGACAGTGACTTGGAGAACTATATCAATCACTATCTTATCTGGAAGATCAACTCCCACTCGATTCAAGCGATTGTAGCACCCAGACAATATGAGCACATGCTCAACGATTGAGCTATTCTCTTTCATCTTATAGGCAAAGAATCTTGTTGGAGATCTCATATCTCGCAACATGGGCACGAGCCTGAGATCCTAATTTCAGCTCTTAGAACATCTCATATGTTCCATGACGTTCAAAACATTTCAGAGCCTCGATTCTAAGCTGTAATGCATGACGCACTAAACTATCAAGTAGTTATCAAAACGTGCCTGTCAGATGTTCACAACATCTACAAACAACGCTAGAGGGGTTGGCGCACCGAGCGGTGCATTAAGGACATAAGCCTTCTGTGCAGCAATGAGGACAATCCTCAGATCACGGAGCCAGTCCGCAATATTGCTACCATCATCTTTCAACTTTATTTCTCTAGGAACATATAAAATTCAAGGGAGCTACAGCATGAGCTAGTAATCTACAACATAATTTTGCAAAGACACTACTGACTATGTTCATGATAATGAGTTCAATTAATCATATTACTTAAGAACTCCCACTCAAATTGACATCCCTCCGGTCATCCGAGTGATACATGATCCAAATTCACCAACTCAAGTCCGATCATCACGTGAGTTGAGGTGGTTACAATGGTGAACATCATCATGTTGATCATATCTACTATATGACTCATGTTCGACCTTTCGGTCTCTTGTGTTCCGAGGCCATGTCTGTACATGCTAGGCTCGTCAAGTTTAACCCGAGTGTTTTGCATGTGGAACATTGGCTTGCACCCGTTGTGTGTGAACGTAGAGACTATCACACCCGATCATCACGTGGTGTCTCAACACAACGAACTTTCGCAACGGTGCACACTCGGGGAGAACACAATTTTATCTTGAAATTTAAGTGAGGGATCACCTTATAATGCTACCGTCGTACTAAGCAAAACAAGGTGCATAAAAGGATTAACATCACATGCAATTCATAAGTGACATGATATGGCCATGAACTTGTGCTTTAGATCTCCATCTTGAAAGCACCGGCATGATCTCCATCGTCACCGGCATGACACCATGATATCCATCATCTTGATCTCCATCAACATGTCGCCATCGGGGTTGTCACGCCCTGCATGCTTCTACTACTATTGCTACCGTTTAGCGATAAAGTAAAGCATTACATAGAGCTTAATGATTGACACGCAGGTCATACAATAATTAAAGACAACCCTATGGATCTTTCCGGTTGCCATACTCATCGACATGCAAGTCATGAAATTCTATACATCACATGATCATCTCATACATCACATATATCACATCATGTAATTGGCCATATCACATCACAACATACCCTACAAAAACAAGTTAGACGACCTCTAATTGTTGTTGCATGTTTTACGTGGCTGCTACGGGTTTCTAGCAAGAACGATTCTCACCTACGCATAAACCACAAGGGTGATACATAATTTGCTTTTCAACCTTCTCAAGGACCACCTTTGTCGAATCCGATCCAACTAAAGTGAGAGAAGCTGCCACCCGCAAGCTATCTAGGCAACAAGTTGCATCGAGGGAACCGGTCTCTCGTAAGCGTACGAGTAATGTTGGTCCGGGCCGCTTCATCTCACAATACGGCTGAACCAAAATCCAACCAAGGGAGGAAGCAATCTAAGCATCAACACCCACAAACCTTTTGTGTTCTACTCGAGATCTCCTCAACACATAGACCTAGCTCATGATGCCACTGTTGGGAAAAGTTGCATGGGAAACAAAAAAATTCCTACGCACACGCAGATCTATCCATGGTGATGAGCATCTACGCGAGGGAGAGTGAATCTACATACCCTTGTAGATCGCTAAGAGGGAAGCGTTAACAAACGCGGTTGGTCTAGTCAAACATCTTCGCGATCCAAATCGCCGAGCGTCCCGCGATCACATCACGATCCGTCCCGCGGTCCAATCACGATCCGTCCCGCGATCCAATCATGATCCGTCCCGTGAACTCATCACGATCCGTCCCACGATCTCATCACGATCCGTCCCGCGATCTCATCATGATTCGTCCCATGATCTCATCACGATCCGTCTTGTGAACTCGTCATGAACCGTCTCACGATCTTGACCACGGTCCTTCCGATCTAGCGCCGAACAGACGGCACCTCTGCGTTCAGCACACGTGCAGCTTGATGACGATCTCCACCGTCTTGATCTAGCAAGAGGAAGTGGAGAGGAGGAAGAGTTCACCAGCAGCGTGACGGCGCTCCGGCGATGGTGGTGGAGCAATTCCGGCAGGGCTTTGCCTAAGCACTGCGGAAATCTGATCTAGAGGAGCATCGGTGGAACGGGTAGCACGTGGCTGTAAAATCTAGTACAAAACACCCAATACCACTAGTATATATAAGAGGGAGGGAGGAGGAGGGCTGGCGCACAAGGCATCCCTTGCGAAGGAGGAGAGGAGGAATCCTCCTCCAATCCTATTAGTACTAGGATTCCTCCTTTCCTACTTGGAATCTCTTTCCACCTTGGCTTTTTTATCTCTCTCTCAAGTCCAACCGCATGGGCCTCTTAGAGGACTTCCACCAGCCCACTAAGGGTTGGTTTCCACCCTCCCACAGCCCATGTAGCCTCTTGGGTCGAAATACCTCTCCCGATGGTCCCCCGGTACACTACCGGCACTCCCGGTACACTACCGATGAGCCCGAAACTTTACCTGCGACCAAAATAGGACTTCCTATATATGAATCTTTACCTCCGGACCATTCTGGAGCTCCTCGTGACGTCTGAGATCTCATCCAGGACTCCAAACTACCTTCGTTCACCTCCATGCATAACTCCATACTACCGAAACATCACTAAACCTTAAGTGTGCAGACCCTGCGGGTTCGAGAACTATGTAGACATGATCGAGACACCTCTACGGTCAATAACCAATGGAGGGACCTGGATGTCCACATTGGTTCCTACATATTCTACGAAGATCTTTATCGGTCGAACCTCTATGTCAAGGATTCAGTTAATCCCATATGATGTTCCCTTTGTTCTTCGGTATGTTACTTGCCCGAGATTCGATCATTGGTATCTCCATACCTAGTTCAACCTCGTTACCGGCAAGTCTCTTTACTCGTTCCGTAATACATGATCCCTTGACTAACACTTAGTCACATTGCTTGCAAGGCTTATTGTGATGTTGTATTACCGAGTGGGCCCTGAGATACCTCTCCGTCACACGGAGTAACAAATCCCAGTCTTGATCCATGCCAACTCAACAGACACCCTCGGAGATACCTGTAGAGCACCTTTATAGTCACCTAGTTACGTTGCTACGTTTGATACACACAAGGTACTCCTCCGATGTTAGTGAGTTGCATGATCTCATGGTCATAGGAACACATACTTTGACATACAGAAAAATTGTAGCAATAAACTGACACGATCATATGCTACGTTTGTAGTTTGGGTCTTGTTCATTACACCATTCTCCTAATGATGTGATCCCGTTATCAAATGACATCACATGTCAATGGCTAGGAAACCTTGACCATCTTTGATCAACGAGCTAGTTCACTAGAGGCATACTAGGGACAGAGTGTTGTCTATTTACCCACACATGTAATGTGTTTCCATTCAATAAAATTATAGCATGGATAATAAATGATTTATCATGAACAAGGAAATATGATAATAACTAATTTATTATTGCCTCTAGGGCATATTTCCAACAAAGTATTATATGCCAATTGAGTGAAAGTTGCCGAAAACTCACCAAAGAGGGCGGTTGTCATTTTGGTGATGTGGCTTTTCAAAGATTGGAGCTCATCTGATACGATCATCAATCGCTGGTCAGCACCAACTGCTCGCTTAGTCAATGAAGCTTTTTCTGAGCCGGCTGACTCTTTGAAAGCGGTGAAGTAGGCTTTGGTTTTAACCAACTCCTCGGACAGGAGCTGGCATTTCTCATCAGTGGCGCTCCGGGCAACTTGTTGTGCACCCAAATTGGCTTTTAAGTCGGCCAATTGTGACCCAGCTTCAGTTAAGGTTTCCTGTGACACATCAAAGCATAGAATAAACGGGCAAGTCTCAGACAGATTGCAAGTAATATGCGTGACACTTGGGGGGCTAATGTCTATTTTCAGAAGTTCGGCATGAAAGTCCCGACTCAACTTTGAACAAGATTGAGCCGTCCCTTGGGGGCTAGTATTGGCTCTCTTATTTATCTTCTAATAAGTTCCGGTTCAAAATTATCAATCATTGAGCCGGCCCTTGGGGGTTATATACTCTTTTTTCATAACGAGGATGATCATAAAAGTCCCGGCTCAACCTTTGGAAAGATTAAGCCGGCACTTGGGGGCTACGTAAGGATATAAGGAAAAAGGAATACCTCATATTTCTTCTTCATGAGGTTAACTAGCTGGAGCTCTAGATCCCGGCTTGTGGCTAGCCGGTTCATATAGCCAGCATGAAGCTCCTCAGCTGTCATCTTCTCAAAAGCAGAAGATTCAAACTCCAACTTATTCAAGGCTTTAGACGGTTCTTCATGCTTGGTCAGCACGTGAGCCGGGGGAGACTGGAAGCCAGAGCCGGTAATCACGACGTTCGGAGTGGCAGTGTTCTTGGTCATCTGGGCAGGACTTGGTTGCTTCGAAGGATTCCTTGGAGGGCTCTCTAGGATGATGTCTTCCGCAGCCGGCCCAGTAGATGTGGCTGGCGGATCCACATCCGGTCGTGACTTGTCCAATTGTTCGTGCTTAGGCTCTTGGGCTACGGGGCTAGGTGAGGACTTGTTCGTCTTTTGACGCTTCGCTTGAGCCCTAGAGAGCACGAACGTCAGAACCCAAGGATTACAGCCGCCAAAGGGAACATAAGTGCACGGTTAAAGGAAGTACTTACAACGGATTGATCTTAGGAGGTGGCAGGGCGGTTGCCGTAGAATCGCCAGAGGAAGGTGACCTCTGCGAGATAGTTGAGAAAAGAGAACACAATATTGAAATGGCAAAGCAAACCAGTCAAACAAGAGATATATACCTCTGCAGGGCGTTTCTTTGGAGCCGAGGAGTTCGGTAAACCGGACACGAGATCTGTAGAGCCAGCGCTCCGGGTTTGGCGATGATTAGCCTGTTATTGCTTTTTAAAAAGAAATTGAGGGTCCAGATAAGCAAGAGGGTGAGAGAGAGGAACTTTCCTAATAACCTGCTGCGGCTTCCGGGGGATAAAGTATTCTGAGCTGGAGGAAACATAGATTACCTCAGGGGCGTTGGCGCGGCTGGTCTCCACGTCATCCTATGAGTAAAACAGGTGTTAGTAAAATGAGAAAACAAAGTCTCAAAAAAGCAGCTAAAATTGTACATCTGAGCCGGATGATTGCGGTGGCTCAAACCATCCCTCTTGCGGGGCGTCCTTCCTGGGCTTCCTCCTCTCCTCCTTGCGCAAGGGCTGCCTTATTCAAGGGAGGGGTGTATTCCTTATTCCAGAAATCAGAGTCAGCCTAAAAGAATAAGCTGGTTAAAGGTAGTAAATCAGCAAGATACAAGTAAAGTCCAAGAGACGGATGGGAATAAATTGCCTTACATCTGGGGCCGGATTAAGGGCACTAAAGGGGATCAACCCGATAGCGCTGCAGGCACCGAATGTCTCATGAACGAGACTCTGGATAGCAGTGGTGATGTCGTCTTTTGTCAAGGTTGACCGGCTGAAGTAGAGTGAGTTGTCGTATTTGCCCTTGTACTCACACAGAAGGCGGCTTCTATGGCTTAACGGCATGATCCACCAAGAGATCCAGCAGCGGATCAGGTCCAGTCCAGTTAAGCCGTTGGCCATGAGGGCCCTAATCTTGGCATGAGCCGGCTCGTATCTTGCACGCTCTGAAGCTGACAGCCGGCTAGGAAGCTCTGACGTTGTCTTGAGCCAGGAAGGACGGTAACCCGGCAATGGACGTTCACCCTCTGGAGAAGTATCTTTGCAATAGAACCACATTTTATTGTAGTCCTTTGGGTGACTCGGCAGCTGCATAGCTGGAAATGTGATGTCCCGACGCCTTTGGATAGAAATTCAGCCCAACTCGAGACTCGGACCAGCCTTCACTTCAGTTTGATGGTTGGCATAGAAGAACTCCCGGAACAGGCCTACCGATGGCTTGGCTTGCAGATAGACTTCACACAACACTTGAAAGTTGCAGATGTTTGAGACGGAGTTGGGGGAGAGGTCTTGAGGATGGAGTTTGTAAAAATGAAGGACATCGCGGAAGAATTTTGAGCCGGGAGGCACGAAACCCCGTTCAATATGGTCCGAGAAAATGACCACCTCTCCTTCTTGGGGAACGGGCCTCGGTTCATCACCCGAGACCCGCCAGTGGATGGCATCTTTGGAAGGGAGAGTGCCAGCATGAACAAAGTCCATCAAAAACTCTTCCGTAATGCACGACCCGACCCAGTTACAGGAGTTCGAGGCACGAGATATTTTGCCGGTTCAAAGATTATGGAAATTAAAACACGGCGAGTCAAGAGGAGATTAAAATCTATGGCGGCTTACGAGCTTAAAGATTCTATGTATAAGATGCTATACTCCGGCTGATGAGAGCGGGCGCAGAGGGGGGGGGGAATTTGGCTAAGTCCCGGAAAACAGGTTTCACAAACTACTGCTCTATTTATGGATCTACAAAAGCAGGAAAAGGGTTCCTATTTTTAGACCTAGCAAAGAACAGACGAAGCAGACGAAAACTAAAACGATGAGAAGGACCCGCGATGGGCCCGTGCATTGTGCACGGTCGCCCCGCACGCGGCGGCGCGGTCGGCGTGAGCGTTAAGGGTGCGGCTGACGTCGAAGGACCCCGAACAGCGGCGGCAGAAGAACTCGCGCGAGGGCGACGGGCTTCCTGCAAACCCTACCGGCGCGGTAATGGATCTAAGGAGAAGCATGGGCTTACCGGTGACGGCGCAGTGAAACACGGATGAAGCTCTGATTTGCACAGGTTGATGCAGCGGCCTGGCGTCGACGGAGCGAAGGTGGCACCGAAGCTGGAAATGATGGAAGCGGTTGCGTCAGGGGAAGAAGACAAGGAAGCGAGCAGGAGAAGTAAAATACCGCCTGGGGTGGTCCTATTTAAAAGGAGAAGGAAGAATGAGCGCGAAAATCCAGGCGACGGAAACATTTCGGCCGAGGCGGACGCCTCGATTTTCAGGATAATCACTTAATGCGAAGATTTGGTGTGTATGTTAGCGAATCTTTCTTGCAGGGCTAACAAGATGTCATGGCGGGTCATCCCTGGCGACTCGCCAAAAGAGCAAGACAAGAGGGTGAAGTGAGCAAGCTCAAATCAACCTGGGGCCTAATGTTGGGGATATAACCCCCGCGGTATGACCCGCCCTAAGGACTCTGGGTTATGATTGATGGTTCATACACTAGCCCAAGGTAAGCCGGTGGTCCTAAAGCCTAGGAAGCTTGTCGGCTCATAAGGTGGGCCGGACAGTGGCCAGAAGACCCGGGAGTGTAAGACGCCCGAGGACAACTTGGACAAGAAGATAGAGGAAGACTCAGATAGACAATGAGAGTCGGGACCCAATTGTATGACCCGTGGTCTAGACCTCCTATATAAGCGCAGACCCGAGGCGACTTACAGATCATGTTATCGAATACTAGGCCAAGCGTTTGCTCCCTTGTAATCGATACATCAAGCAATAAAACACAAGCATGACGTAGGCTATTACCTCGAGTTGAGGGGCCGAACTTGGATAAATCCATGTCTCTCGTCCCTATCAACCCCTTTGAGTCCATCACGTTAGCGATGGCCTCGAACCGAAGTCCATTCACCTGGAAATCTGCCGTGATAAAACCACGACACCCGCCCTCAGCCCCATGCTTTACGGTACTACCGCAATAAGATCATGGTACTACCACAAGTGCTTGCGGTACTACCGCTGGGACATGCGGTACTACCGCTCCCACGGAAGTATCAGACCCAGGCCGATTGCACTGGACAGCTAGCGGTAGAACCGCCGGAGCAGTACCACCGCGAGCCCATGCGGTACTACTGCATGGTCGGTAGAGACTAGCGCTAGGAGATGGACGGAAGTAAAAAATTACTTCCGTGCCTACATCCGCTCAGGGCGAAGCTGCGATAAAGTCCGGCACGGTAGTACCGGAAGTCATTTGCGGTATTACCGCCCGAGGGGCGGAAGTAAAAATTACTTCCGTGCAACTTGCGGTACTACCGCCCTTGGGACGGAACTAAAAAATTACTTCCATGCCACTTGCGGTACTACCGCTCCGAGGAGCGGTAGTACCACTCCGAGGAGCGGTACTACCGCTATCCACTGAACTGCAACACCTACAACTACTCGGTTAGGAAAATGGAAGAATACAATCAAAAGCAGAACTGCCACAACTTCTGCAAATGAGCTCCAAATTGACAAGAGCTATCCAACAGCGACTGGTTTTCTTAAGAAGAGGCAGTATAGAAAATGCCAAAGGTATAGAGATGAGAAACTTCTTTCAATGAAGAATTGGCAATAACCCCAACATCGAAAACATCGTTGAGGATGCATATGGACTCCATTTTCGATGAACTTGAGCTTGTCATGAAGTTGACCATAAGCTCAAGAAACCTCAACAAGAAAAACCAACCAAGAACCAAGACAGATGATGATGCTAAGAATGCAATGGTTTGAGCTCTCAACAAACGATACGATCAAGTTACTCACTTGAGAGCCCCCTTGATAGCAAGGTTACCTACCCTATAACCCAGTCTCCCAACTACCACTATGAGACCGGCAAAATAGAAAACCCTATCAAGGTCAAACCTTAGCCTTGCGCATAGTCCACTTGAGCTAGATGATGACGATCTTGACTTCCTCAGGATGGACCACCTTTCTTGATTGCATTGGCTTGATGAAGACTAGATGATTGCTCCCCCATACTCCACTATGGGTGAGATACTCTTCAACACATCTTCACAAGTCTGTTGACATCACAATGGACGGCAAACTTCAAGCCTGATCTCTCTATGATGCTTCACTTGAACTTGCACACCGCAACCTTGATAACGATCACCACTTGATGTCATCTTCCATGGAAATATGCCTAACCCCACAAAGAACTCTCACAAGGAACATGGGTTAGTACACAAAGCGTAATGGACAATGCTTACCATACCATGGGATCACTTGATCCCTCTCGGTACATCTTGCACGCATTGTGTGTTGATCACTTGATTCAATCTTTGACTTAGTATTGATCAACCTTGTATCTTATCTTCTTTCTTCATAAAGATGATGTCTTGAAGGTAATCATGAATGCTCACATAATCTCCTTCTTCAAGACATGCTTGCAATAAGCTCAACTCTCACATGACCAATCTTTGGATAAACCTTGAATACCACCTTGGTCATCATATAAACTCCTTGAAACCCAACAGACGGACTTCAAGAAGTGCTTATGGACAAATCCTTCGAATATAACTCAAGGCAACCATTAGTACATAGGGGTGTCATCAATTACCAAAACCACACATGGAGAAATGTGCTCTTACAACTGGGCTTTATATAGTGTTTCACAAATAAGGTGCTGATAAATTTTCTAACAGATAGCAATTCATCTGTGGCGAGCGGTTCAGAGATCATCGGTCCAAAGATCACCTGCAGGATTTTTGGTTAGAATGTGACATATGTGTGGAGTAGAAGATAGTATTAAGAAACAGACTTGCTGGTTCTATTTTGTCAGCATCGACACCACACTCAACATGCCTGCATAGGTTCATCTTGTGTGTGCAAATGTAGTATCCACATAGGTTGGTCCCTTGTTGTGTTGAGGGCACTGCAATTTTTTGTACATTATTAGTCATATATTTGCCCTATTAAGAACAACCTAACCGGTGTAAGTTGTTTCTTTTTTTATTTGGAGAGAAATATAAAGAGGTTTACTTAGAAACTTGAACATCTGATGTGGGGACCCCGACTCATAAGTCATGATCACCGAATGCGCATGTACAGTGATCCCAAAGATCAATGCTCACTGAACACACAAAAGTCGAATAACAAGAGTCTTACATCCATACATACCGTCTTACACAAATAAAGACCATTGAGGTCAAGTCTTACATAAATAGGGCCATGAAGGACAAACACCAAACATAACTAGTAGTAGAAATCTTGAACGAAAGTGTGAACCCATGCCATCTACCTTAACCCTATAAGCATTCTGACTGGGAAGCATCCTAGTTCGCATGTTCGTCGCCAACGAACTCTTCACCATATTCCTGCTCTTCCATGCCTGGCCAATTAAATAACCAGTGACAATGCATGATATAGCACTAAGTAGGTAAGTTTGCAGAAAGCTAATATTGAGTGCAATGACATGTTCAAATAATTTTTTATAGCATGCATCAACAGGTTGCAGGTATCCATATGAAAAAGTTTCAGGTATGATCATAAGCGGGGGTTGAACATCTCATGTTCAAACTTCATGTCAAGTCATCAGACTCAACTCAAGTATCATCTTTATGTCATCCACACACGCTCATCAACTTTAGTAAAACTCTAGACGTAGTTTAAGAAGCACCAGCCATCTGTCCTTGATAGTGGACATGGCTATTCAAATAGTTTTACACTCTGCAGAGGTTGCACACTTTACCCACAAGACTAGGGACACTTCCGTGTCAAGCCACCCCTCGCGATATTGCTCATACCCGAGGTAAGTACCCAAACATTGCCTTTCCCCTGGCGACACTAATCAAAGAGTCCACTCGATTGGTACATAACCCTCATGATGTACATTTTGGAAATATGCCCTAGAGGCAATAATAAATTAGTTATTATCATATTTCGTTGTTCATGATAATCGTTTATTATCCATGCTATAATTGTGTTGATCGGACACTCAGATACATGTGTGGGTACATACACAACACCATGTCCCTATTATGCCTCTAATAGACTAGCTCGTTCATCAAAGATGGCTATGGTTTCCTAGTCATGGACATGAGATGTCATTTGGTAACGGGATCTCATCATTAGGAGAATGATGTGATGAACAAGACCCAAACTACAAATGTAGCATATGATCATGTCAGTTTATTGCTACTGTTTTCTGCATGTCAAGTATATGTTCCTATGACCATGAGATCATGCAACTCACTAACACCGGAGGAGTACCTTGTGTGTATCAAACGTCGCAACATAACTGGGTGACTATAAAGGTGCTCTACAGGTATCTCTGAGGGTGCCTGTTAGGTCTGCATGGATCAAGACTGGGATTTGTTACTCCGTCTGACGGAGAGGTATCTCAGGGCCCGCTCGGTAATACAACATCACAATAAGCCTTGCAATCAATGTGACTAAGTGTTAGTCATAGGATCTTGTATTACGGAACAAGTAAAGAGACTTGTCGGTAACGAGGTTGAACTAGGTATGGAGATACCGACGATCGAATCTCGGGCAAGTAACATACCGAAGAACAAAGGGAACATCATACGGGATTAACTGAATCCTTGACATAGAGGTTCGACCGATAAAGATCTTCGTAGAATATGTAGGAACCAATATGGGCATCCTGGTCCCGCTATTGGTTATTAAACGTAGAGATGTCTCGGTCATGTCTACATAGTTCTCCAACCCGCAGGGTCTACACACTTAAGGTTTGGTGATGTTTCGGTAGTATAGAATTATGTATGGTGGTGACCGAAGGTTGTTAGGAATCCCCGATGAGATCCCGGACGTCACGAGGAGATATAGAATGGTCCGTAGGTAAATATTGATATGTAGGAAGTCTTGTTTTGGTCGCCGGAAAAGTTTCGGGCTCATCGGTAGTGTACCGAGAGACCATCGGGAGGGGTATTTCGACCCAAGAGGCTACATGGGCTGTGGGAGGATGAATACCAACCCTTAGTGGGCTTGTGGAAGTCCCACAAAGGGCCCATGCGGGTGGGAAGAAAAATCCCAAAAGGAAAAAGGTGGAAAAAGGCAAAAATGGCTAAATTAGGAAGGAGTCCTAATCCTACTAGGAGTGAGGAGAAGGACTCCTCCCTCCTGGTTCGGCCAACCCAAGGGCTGGCTCCTTGGGAGACAAGCCTCCTCCTCCTCTCCTCCTTTATATACTAGAGGGTTTTAGGGTTTTGGCACTAGATTTTCAGCCACATGCTACCCGTTCCTCTAGTGCATAGTTTCTCCTCTAGATCGGTTTTCTACAGTGCTTAGGCGAAGCCCTATCGGAATTTCTCCACCACCATCGCCGTGGCACCATCATGTTGCCGGAGAAATCTTCTACCTCTCTGCTCCCTCTTGCTGGATCAAGAAGGCAGAGATCATCATCAAGCTGTACGTGTGCTGAACGTGGAGGTGACGTCCGTTCGGCGCTAGATCGAAAGGACCGTGATCAAGATCGCGAGACGGATCGTGGTGAGATCGCAGGATAGATCGTGATGAGTTCGAGGGACGGATCGTTATTGGGTCACGGGACGGGTCGTGATGAGATCGTGGGACGCTCGGCGATTTTAATCGCGAAGACGTTCGACTACACCAATCGTGTTTCTTAACGCTTCCCGCTTAGCGATCTACAAGGGTATGTAGATCCACTCTCCCTCTCATAGATGCTCATCACCATGGATAGATCTTGCGTGCACGTAGGAAATTTTTTGTTTCCCATACAACGTTCCCCAACAGTGGCATCATGAGCTAGGTCTATGTGTAGATGAGATCTCAAGTAGAACACAAAGAGTTTGTGGGCGTTGATGCTTAGATTGCTTCCTCCCTTGGTCGTCTTTTGGTGCAGCGGTATTGTGGGATGAAGCGGCCTGGACCAACCTTACTCGTATGCTTACGAGAGACCGGTTCCATCGACTGACGTGTAACTTCGTTGCACAAAGATGGCTGGCGGGTGTTTGTTTCTCCTACTTTAGTTGGATCGGATTTGACTAAGGCGGTCCTTGAGAAAGTTGAAAAGCAACTTATGTATCACCGTTGTGGTTTATGCGTAGGTGAGAATTGTTCTTGCTAGATACCCGTAGCAGCCACGTAAAACATGCAACAACAATTAGAGGACGTCTAACTTGTTCTTGCAGGGTATGTTGTGATGTGATATGGCCAATTACATGATGAGATATATGTGATGTATCAGATGATCATGTGTTGTATAGAATATCATGAGTTGCATGTCGATGAGTACGAAAACTGGCAGGATCCATAGGGTTGTGTTTAATTATTGTATGACCTGCGTGTCAATCATTAAGCGCTATGTAATGCTTTACTTTATCACTAAACGGTAGCAATAGTAGAAGTATGGTGGGCGCGACAACCATGATGGCAACACGTTGATGGAGATCAAGATGATGGAGATCATGGTGTCATGTCGGTGACGATGGAGATCATGTTGGTGCTTTCAAGATGGAGATCAAAAGCACAAGTTCATGGCCATATCATGTCACTTACGATTTGCATGTGATGTTAATCCTTTTATGCACCTTGTATTGCTTAGGACGACGGTACCATTATAAGGTGATCCCTCACTTAATTTCAAGATAAATTGTGTTCTCCCCAAGTGTGCACCGTTGCAAAAGTTCATCGTGTCGAGACACCACGGGATGATCGGGTGTGATAGACTCTACGTTCAGATACAATGGGTGCAAGCTAGTGTTGCACATGCAGAACACTCGGGTTAAACTTGACGAGCCTAGCATGTACAGACATGGCCTCGGAACACAAGAGACCGAAAGGTCGAACAT
Organism: Hordeum marinum; assembly: GCA_022496015.1. Classification (NCBI taxonomy): domain Eukaryota; kingdom Viridiplantae; phylum Streptophyta; class Magnoliopsida; order Poales; family Poaceae; genus Hordeum; species Hordeum marinum. Next base: position 257,934,776 of record CM039674.1, on the reverse strand, counting down.
GAGTCATATAGTAGATATGATCAACATGATGATGTTCACCATTGAAACCACCTCAACTCACGTGATGATCGGACTTAAGTTGGTGAATTTGGATCATGTGACACTCAGATGACCTGAGGGATGTCAATTTGAGTGGGAGTTCTTCAATAATATGGTTAATTGAACTCATTATCATGAACATAGTCAGTAGTGTCTTTGCAAATTATGTTGTAGATTACTTGCTCACGCTGTAGCTCCATTGAATTTTTATATGTTCCTAGAGAAATAGAGTTGAAAGATGATGGTAGCAATATTGCGGACTGGGTCCGTGATCTGAGGATTGTCCTCATTGCTGCACAGAAGGCTTATGTCCTTAATGCACCACTCGGTGCGCCAACCCCTCTAGCGTAGTCTGTAGATGTTGTGAACATCTGACAGGCACGTTCTGATGACTACTTGATAGTTTAGTGCGTCATGCATTACAGCTTAGAATTGAGGCTCCAAAATGTTTTGAACATCACGGAACATATGAGATGTTCTAAGAGCTTAAATTAGGATCTCAGGCTTGTGCCCGTGTTGCGAGATATGAGATCTCCAACAAGATTCTTTGCCTGCAAGATGAAGGAGAATAGCTCAATCGTTGAGCATGTGCTCAGATTGTCTGGGTGCTACAATCGCTTGAATTGAGTGGGAGTTGATCTTCCAAATAAGATAGTGATTGATATAGTTCTCCAAGTCACTATCGCTAAGCTACTAGAACTTGGTGATGAACTACAAAATGCCAGGGATAGAAATAATGATCCCTGAGCTATTCACGATGTTTGACACCGCGAAGGTAGAAATCAAGAAGGAGCGTCAAGTGTTGATGGTTAGTCAACCACTAGTTTTGAGAAGGGCAGGAGCAAGGAGGCAAACTTCATGGATAGCAAGTCAGTTGCTGCTCCAGTGAAGCAACCCAAAGTTGAACCCAAAACTGAGACTAAGTGCTTCAATTATGAGGAGAAGCGGTCGCTGAAGCGGAACAACCCTAGATACTTGGTAGATAAGAAGGCTGGCAACATCGACAGAAGTATATTTGATATACGTGTTATTGATGTGTACCTTGCTAATACTCCTAGTAGCACCTGGGTATTGGATACCGGTTCGGTTGCTAAATGTTAGTAACTCAAAATAAAAGCTACGGAATAAACGGAGAACTAGCTAAGGGTGAGGTGACGATGTGTGCTGGAAATGTCTCCAAGGTTGATGTGATCAACATCACACGCTCTCTCTACCTTCGAGATTAGTGACGAACCTAAATAAATGTTATTTGGTGTTTTGCGTTGAGCATGAACGTGATTAGATCGTGTTTATTGCAACACGGTTATTCATTTAAGTTAGAGAATAATGGTTATTCTGTTTACATGAATGATACCTTCAATGGTCATGCACCCAGTGAGAATGGTTTGTTGAATCTTGATCGTAGTAATACACATGTTCATAACATTGATGCCAAAAGATACAAAGTTAATAATGATAGTACCACATACTTGTGGCACTGCCGCTAAATGTCATATTGGTATAAAGCGCATGAAGAAACTCCATGCTGATGGATCTTTGGACTCATTCGATTTCGAATCGCTTGAGACATGCGAACCATGCCTCTTGGGCAAGATGACTAAGGACCCCGTTTTGTAGATGGATGGAGCGGGGAAGTGATTCATTGGAAATTATACATGTTGATGTATGCAACCCAATGAGTCTTGTAGCGTGCGGTGGATATCGTTATTTTCTTACCTTCACTGATGATTTGAGTAGATATAGTGTATATTTACTTAATGAAACACAAGTCTGAATCGTTTGAAAGGTTCAAGCAAATTCAAAGTGAAGTTTAAGATCATCGTGACAAGAAGATAAAAATGTCCGCGATATGATCGTGGAGGTGAATATCTGAGTTACGAGTTTGGCATACAACTTTAGACAATGTGAATGTTGTTTCACAACTCACGCTACCTGGAACACCATAGTGTGATGGTGCGTCCGAACGTCATAGTCGTGCTCTATTGGATATGGTATGTGCTATGATGTCTCTTATAGGTTTGTTACTATAATTTTGGGGTTATGCATTAGAGACAACTACATTCACTTTAAATAGGGAACCATCTAAATCCGTTGAGATGACACCATGTGAATTATGGTTTGATAGAAACCTAAGCTGTCATTTCTTAATGTTTGGGGTTGTGATGCTTGTGTGGAAAATGTTTCCACCTAATGAGGTCGAACCCAAAGCGGACAAATGCATCTTCATAGAATACCCTAAGAACAGTTGGGTGAACCTTCTATCTCAGATCCAAGCATAAAATGTTTGTTGCTGAAAGTGGTCCTTTCTCGAGAAAATTTTCTCTCGAAGGAATTGAGTGGGAGGAGGATAGAACTTGACGAGGTTGTTGAACCTTTGTTTCAACGAGAGAGTAGCACAACACAGGAAGATATTTCTGTGAAGCCTACGTTAGTTGAAGAGGAAGTTAATGATGATGATCATGAAGCTTCAGATCAAGTTACTATCAAACCTCATAGGTCGACAAGTATGTGTACTGCTCCTGAGTGGTACGACAACCCTGTCTTAGAGGTCATGTTGTTGGACAACGATGAACTTATGAGCTATGGAGAAGCAATGATGGGCCCGAATTCTGACAAATGGTTAGAGGCCATGAAATTCGAGAAAGGATCCATGTATGAAAACCAAGTATAGGCTTTGGTAGACTTGCTCGTTGGACGGCAGGTCGTCGAGTACAAATGGACCTTTAAGATGAAGACAGACGCTGATGGTAAATGTCACCATTTATAAAGATCGACTTGTTGCAAAGAAGTTTACGACAAGTTCAATGAGTTGACTGCGATGAGACTTTCTCACTCGTAGCGATGCTAAAGTCTGTTGGAATTATGTTAGCAGTTGCTGCATTTTTCAATTATGAAATTTGGCAAATGGATGTCAAAATATCGTTTCCTTAATGGTTTACTTGAGGAAAGGTTGTATGTTATACAACTAGAAGGTTTTGTTAGTCCTAAGGATGCTAAAAGGTGAGCAAGCTTTAGTGATCCTTCTATGGGTTGAAGCAAGCATCTCGGAGTTGGAATATACACTTTGATGAGGTGGTCAAAGTTTTGTAGTTTATACAAAGTTTACGAGAAACTTGTATTTACAATAAAGTGAGTGGGAGCACTATAGAATTTCTGATAAGTATATGTTGATGACATATTGTTGATTGGAAATAATGTAGAATTTCTGGAAAGGATAAATGGTTGCTTGAAAAGTGATTTTCAAAGGAAGACCTGGATAAAGCTACCTAATTGTTGAGCATCAAGATCTATAGAGATAGGTCAAGATGGTACTTTCAATGAGTACATGCCTTGATAAGATTTTGAAAGAGTTCAAAATGGATCAGTCAGAGAAAGAGTTCTCGCCTGATTTGTAAGGTCTGAAGTTGAGTGAGACTCAAAGCTCGACCACGGGAGAAGAAAGAGAAAGGACGAACGTCGTCCCCTGTGCCTTAGCCATAGGCTCTGTATAGTATGCCATGTTGTGTATCACATCTGTGTGTGCCATGCCATGAATCCATCAAGGGGTACAAGAGTGATCCAGGAGTGGATCACTAGATAGCGGTCAATATTATCCTTAGTAACTAAAAGACTAAGGGGATGTTTCTCGATTATGGAGGTGATAAAGAGTTCGTCGTAAAGAGTTATGTCGTGCAAGCTTTAACACCAATCCGGATGACTCGTAGTCGCAATCTGGATACGTATAGTGGAGCAGCCATTTGGAATAGTACCAAGTGGAGTGTGGTAGCAGTGTTTACAGTTTGACATAGAGATTTGCAAAGTACACGCGGATCTAAATATCATAGACCCGTTGACTATAAGACCTCTCTCACATGCAAAGCATGATCGATCCCCAGAACTCATTGGGTGTTAGATTCATAACAATGCGAATCACATGGTGATGTGAACTAGATTATTGACTCTAGTGAAAGTGGGAGATTGTTGGAAATATGCCCTAGAGGAAATAATAAATTATTTATTATCATATTTCCTTGTTCATGATAATCGTTTATTATCCATGCTATAATTGTGTTGATCGGAAACTCAGATACATGTGTGGATACATAGACAACACCATGTCCCTAGTATGCCTCTAATAGACTAGCTCGTTGATCAAAGATGGCTATGGTTTCCTAGTCATGGACATGAGATGTCATTTGGTAACGGGATCTCATCATTAGGAGAATGATGTGATGGACAAGACCCAAACTACAAACGTAGCATATGATTGTGTCAATTTATTGCTACTGTTTTCTACATGTCAAGTATATGTTGCTATGACCATGAGATCATGCAACTCACTGACATCGGAGGAGTACCTTGTGTGTATCAAATGTCGCAACGTAACTGGGTGACTATAAAGGTGCTCTATAGGTATCTCCGAGGGTGTCTGTTGGGCTGGCATGGATCAAGACTGGGATTTGTTACTCCGTGTGACGGAGAGGTATCTTAGGGCCCACTCGGTAATACAACATCACAATAAGCCTTGCAAGCAATGTGACTAAGAATTAGTCACGGGATCTTGTATTACTGAACGAGTAAAGAGACTTGTCGGTAACGAGGTTGAACTAGGTATGGAGATACCGACGATCGAATCTCGGGCAAGTAACATACCGAAGAACAAAGGGAACATCATACGGGATTAACTGAATCCTTGACATAGAGGTTCGATCGATAAAGATCTTCGTAGAATATGTAGGAACCAATATGGGCATCTAGGTCCCGCTATTGGTTATTGACCGTAGAGATGTCTCGGTCATGTCTACATAGTTCTCGAACCTGCAGGGTCTGCACACTTAAGGTTTGGTGACGTTTCGGTAGTATAGAGTTATGTATGGTGGTGACCGAAGGTTTTTCGGAGTCCCAGATGAGATCCTGGACATCACGAGGATCTCCGGAATGGTGCGGAGGTAAAGATTGATATATAGGAAGTCCTGTTTTGGTCGCCGGAAAAGTTTCGGGCTCATCGGTAGTGTACCGGGAGTGTCGGTAGTGTACCGGGAGACCATCGGGAGGGGTATTTCAACCCAAGAGGCTACATGGGCTATGGGAGGATGAATACCAACCCATAGGGGGCTTGTGTAAGTCCCACAAAGGGCCCATGCGGCTGGGAAGAAAAATCTCAAAAGGAAAAAGGTGGAAAAAGGCAAAAAGGGCTAAATTAGGAAGGAGTCCTAATCCTACTAGGAGTGGAGGAGGAGGACTCCTCCCTCCTGGTTCAGCCGACCCAAGGGCTGGCTCCTTGGGAGCCAAGCCTCCTCCTCCTCTCCTCCTATATATACTAGAGGGTTTTAGGGTTTTGGCACTAGGTTTTCAGCCACGTGCTATCTGTTCCTCTAGTGCATAGTTTCTCCTCTAGATCGGTTTTCTGCAGTGCTTAGGCGAAGCCCTGTCGGAATTGCTCCACCACCATCACCGTGGCGCCATCACGCTGCCAGATAACTCTTCTACGTCTCTGCTCCCTCTTGCTGGATCAAGAAGGCAGAGATCGTCATCAAGTTGTACGTGTGCTGAATGCGGAGGTGTCGTCTGTTCGGCGCTAGATCGGAAGGACCGTGATCAAAATCGCAAGATGGATCGCGGGACAGATCGTGATGAGTTCACGGGACGAATCGTGATTGGATCGCGGGGCGAATCGTGATGAGATCGTGGGACGCTCGGCAATTTGGATCGTGAAGACGTTCGACTACACCAACCGTGTTTCTTAACGCTTCCCGCTTAGCGATCTACAAGGGTATGTAGATCCACTCTCCCTCTCATAGATGCTCATCACCATGGATAGATCTTGCATGCGCGTAGGAAATTTTTTGTTTCCCATGCAACGTTCCCCAAAAGTACATCATACGAGCCTCGCTCGAGATCATATCATCCATGAAGGGACCACTAATGTACCCGGTGTTTGTGAAATCAACACATGAACGTCCTTTCCGGCATGACCCCGTATCGAGAGTGACGATTTCACTCCCACCACTAGTAATGTGGGCTCTCTGTTAGCATCAACCAAAGTAATCAACAAAGCCCCATCCCAGTGGGGGTATCGTGGTTGTACATGTAAGGTTGGGACGGTCGACAAATCATAAATCTAATCCATTTTTGAAAACATATACTCAACTTGCTTCCGTACACGAGTTCTTTCTCAAGTGGTTACCTAGCTCAACATCATCTCCCTCGGGCATTAGTGGCACCCGACGGGTGCTAACTCTTGAGCATGCGTTGGTTTTCCCTTGAAGAGGAAAGGGTGATGCAGCAAAGTACGTAAGTATTTCCCTCAGTTGTTGAGAACCAAGGTATCAATCTAGTAGGAGGAACAAGCAAGTCACCAATGGATGCACCTACACAAACAACCAAACTCTTGCACCCAATGCTATAAAGGGGTTGTCAATCCCTTCACGGTTATTTGCAAAGATTAGATCTGAAAAAGATAGATGTAAATGAGTGCGCAAAGTAAAATATAAATAAATTGCAGCAAGTATAGATCTGAAAATATATGATGGAAACTAGACCCGGGGGGGCATAGGTTTCACTAGAGGCTTCTCTCTTGAAGGCAAATATCATGGTGGGTAAACAAATTACTGTCAAGCAATTGATAGAAAAGCAAATAATCATGTAGTTATCCAAGGCAATTATCATGCATATAGGCATCACGCCCGTGACAAGTAGACCGAAACGACTCTGCATCTACTACTATTACTCCACACATCGACCGATTCCTTCCTGCATTTAGAGTACTAAGTTCATGAAGAACAGAGTAATGCATTAAGAAATATGACATGATGTAGAGGGATAAACTCAAGCAATATGATGGAAACCCCATCTTGTTACCCTTGATGGCAAAAATACAATATGTGCCTTGCTACCCCTACTATGTCACTAGGTGAGGACACCGCAAGATTGAACCCAAAACCAAGCACTTCTCCCATTGCAAGAATTACCAATCTAGTTGTCCAAACCAAACCAATAACTCGAAGAGACTTGCAAGGATATGAAATCATGCATATATGAAATCAGAGGTGATTCAAATAAGATTCATGGATAATCTGAACATAAACTCACAATTCATCGGATCTTGACAAACACACCACAAAAGAGCATTACATCGGATAGATCCCCATGAATATCATGAAGAACATGGTATTCAAGATCAAAGAGAGAGAACAAGCCATCTAGCTACTAGCTAGGGACCCCTAGGTCTGTGGTGGACTACTCACGCATCATCGGAGGGGTAATGGAGTTGATGTAGATGCCCTCCGTGATCGAAACCTCCTCCGGCAGATTACCGGAAAAGGCTCCAAGATAGGATCTCTCAGCAATGGAGGCTTTCGGCGGCGGAAAAGTATTTGTGTGGATCATTCTGATGTTGGGGGAATATTTGGGTATTTATAGGCCAAGAATTAGATTTAGGAGACCTACCAGAAGGCCACAAGCCTGCTAGGCATGGCCGAGGGGGGCGCCTAGCTGGCTTGTGGCGCCCTAGCACCTCTCGTGACATGCACTCCAAGCTTGGATGACTTGTTTCCTTCCAGAAAAATTCCTTCTGAAGGTTTTATTCCGTTTGGACTCCATTTAATATTCCATATCTGCAAAACTCAAAAGCAAGGAAAAAAAACATAAACTGGCACTTGGCTCTACATTAATAGGTTAGTCCGAAAAATAATATAAAATAGCATATTAATGCATATAAAACATCCAAAACAGATAATATAATAGCATGCCATCATCAAAAATTGTAGATACGTTGGAGATGTATCAGCATCCCCAAGCTTAATTCCTTCTTGTCCTCGAGTAGGTAAATTATAAAAACAGAATTTTTGATGTGGAGTGCTACCTAACATATTTATCCAAGTAATATTCTTTATTGTGGCATGAATATTCAGATCTGTAAGATTCAAAACAAAAGCTTAATATTGATATAGAAACAATAACATTTCAAGCATACTAGCAAAGCAATTGTATCTCTTCAAAATATAATGGCAAAAGAAAGTTATCCCTACAATATCATATGGTCTGGCTATGGTCCATCTTCCCCACACAAAGTATTTATATCATGCACAACCCCGATGAAAAGTCAAGCAATTGTTTTCACACCTTTATTTTCTCAAACGTCAACTCTCACGGAATACATGAGCACGAGCCATGTATATATCATTATAGGTGGGATAGAATATGGTGGAGGTTGTCAAGGAAAGGGAGAAGATTGTCTCACATCAACTAGGCGTATCAATGGGATATGGAGATGCCCATCAATATATATCAATGTGAGTGAGTAGGGATTGCCATGCAACGGATGCACTAGATCTATAAGTGTAGGAAAGCTCAAAAGGAAACTAAGTGTACGTGCATCATGAAGAAAAATTCCACTAGCTGTATGAAAGTGACAAAATAGGAGACTCTCCATCATGAAGATCATGGTGCTAATTTGAAGCACAAGTGTGGAAAAAGGTAGTAGCAATGTCCCTTCTCTCTTTTCTCTCATTTTTTATGTGGGAATATAAGGCCTCTTTTATTCATTTTTTATTGGGCTTCGTTGGCCTCTTTTATTTTTCATAAAGTCTGGAATCTCATCCCCACTTGTGAGGGAATCATAGCTTCCATCATCCTTTCCTCACATGGGATATAATCTAATAATGATAATCATCACACTTTTATTCACTTACAACTCAAAAGAAAATTATAAATCGATACCTATGGCAAAATATGACTCTATATGCAATATGGAAGTGATGGTACATGTCATGAAAGGAAATGGTGGAAGTTGCATGGAAATATATCTCGGAATGACAATGGAAATGCCATAATAGGTAGGTATGGTGGCTGTTTTGAGGAAAGATATATGGTGGCTGTTTTGAGGAAGGTATATGGTGGCTGTTTTGAGGAAAGTGTTTGTTCCACCGGCGAAAGTTGCGCAGAACTAGAAAGGCTAGCAAAAGTGGAAGGGTGAGAGTGCGTACAATCCATGGACTAAACATTAGTCATAAAGAACTCACATACTTATTGCAAAAGTCTATTAGTCATTGAATCAAAGCATTAAACACATGCTCCTAGGGGGAGGTTGGTAGGAGTTGACCATCGCGCGCCCCCAACCTCACACAAAGGTCGACAATCTATAAACAAGTCATGCTCCGACTTCCTTACATAGAGGTTCATCATACGTGCATGCTACGGGAATCACAAACCTTTAAGCAAGTATTTTTACCAAATCACAATTTACTTCCTAACATGTCTCTTAACATTACCATCTTTATATCTCAAAACTTTATGCAAGGAATCAAACTTCTCATAAATATTCAATGCACTTAATATGGAAGTTTTTATTATATCCCTTTTGGATGCCTATCATACTAGGACTAAATTCATAGCCTAGATCAATTACCATGCTGTTTTAGAAACTCTCAAAATTATATAAGAAAGGTACGAGAGTTCAAGTATTTCTATAAAAAAACGCAAACACCACCGTGCTCTAAAAGATATAAGTGAAGCACATAGAGCAAAATTGCCCAACTCAAAAGATATAAGTGAAGCTCATAGAGTATTCTAATAAATTCACGATTCAGCGTGTCTCCCTCAAAAGATGTGTGTATCAAGGATGATTGTGGCAAACTAAAAAGCAAATACTCATATCACACAAGACACTCCAAGCAAAACACATATCATGTGGTGAATAAAAATATAGCCTCAAGTAAATTTACGATGGATTGAAGACGAAAGAGGGGATGCCTTCCGGGACATCCCCAAGCTTAGGATCTTTGGAATACTTGAATATGAATTGGGGTGCCTTGGTCATCCACAATCTTGGGATATTGCCACTCTTTATTCCATAGTCCATCAAATCTTTACCCAAAACTTGAAAACTTCACAACGCAAAACTTAAGAGAAAACTCGTGAGATCCGTTAGTATAAGAAAATAAATCACCACTGTAGGTACTGTTGTGAACTCATTATTTATTTATATTGGTGTTATAACTACTGTAATATAACTTATCCATGGATCATACCACATGATACAACCCATAGATTCATCAAAATAGGCAAACAACTCAAAGAAAACAGAATCTGTCAAAAATAGAATAGTCTATAGAAATCTGGAAACTTAGTATACTTCTGTAACTCAAACAATTCTGAAAATTTATTAAAACCTGGGAAATTTATATATAAATCTTTTTCAAAAATTTCAGATCAATTCGGCACTCTTAAAAAATTATAAAATTCCTGGACTGAGCGCAAAAGTTTCTGTTTTTCAGCAAGATCACATCAACAACTACCATAGATCACCCCAAAGGTTTTACTTGGCTCAAACACTAATTAAAACACAAAAACACAATTACTACAGAATTAATAATGTGGGAAACACTCAAAAACAGAAGCAAAAAATAGAACACAAAAATAAATTTGGGTTGCCTCCCAACAAGCGCTATTGTTTAACGCCCCTGGCCAGGCATGATGATTTCAATGATGCTCACATAAAAAGTAGTAATTGAAACACACAAGAGATCATCATGAATCTCATGAAAATCACATTTAGTTCTAACCCACTTCCTATGCATAGGGTTTTTGTGAGCAAACAATTTATGGGAGCAAGAATCAACTATCATAGGAAGGCAAAACAAGCATAACTTCAAAACTTTGAACACATAGGGAGGAAACTTGATATTACTGAAATTCCTACAAGCATATGTTTCTCCCTAATAATAATTTTAAGTAGCATCAAGAAGTAATTTCACAATATAACTATCAAATAAATCATTATTTCCATCATCAATTATAGCATATGTGTCATCATCAAAACTTGGGGAACAAACAATATCATATTCATCAAGCATAGCATCCCCAAGCTTGTGGATTTGCATATCATTAGCATCATGGATATTCAGAGAATTCGTACTAACATGGCAATCACGCTTTTCATTCAAGGAACTATCATGAATCTCATTAGAAATTTCTTATTTCAACACTTCATCAAAATTTTCAGATTCATGATTTTCAAACAAAACTTCATAGAGATAATCAAGTGCACTCAACTCACTAGCAATTGGTTCATCATAATTTAGTCTTTTGAAAAGATTATAAAGTGGATGAGGATCCATATAAATAGATTTTTATCAAGCGAAGATGCAAGCAAATAGAAGGCACATGGCAACACAAGCAAACATAGCAACGAAAAGGCGAACGGAAGAAGGGAGAATAGAAAGGCAAATATTTTTGGTATTTTCTGAAAATCCTTTTAGAAGTGGGGGAGAGGAAAACAAGAGGCAAATTTCAAATAAAGTAAATGCAAGAGATGAGTTTGTGATGGGTACTTAGTAGGCTTGATGTGTATCCTCCCTGGCAATGGCGCCAGAAATCCTTCTTGCTACCTCTTGAGCATGCATTGGTTTTCCCTTGAAGAGGAAAGGATGATGCAGCGACGTAGGTAAGTATTTCCCTTAGTTTTTGAGAACCAAGGTATCAATCCATTAGGAGGAACAAGAAAGTCACCAATGGATGCACCTACACAATCAATCAAACTCTTTCACCCAACGCTATAAAGGGGTTGTCAATCCCTTCACGGTTATTTGCAAAGATTAGATCTGAAAGAGATAGATGTAAATGAGTGCGGAAAGTAAAAGATAAATAAATTGTAGCAAGTATAGATCTGAAAATATATAAATAAATCGCGAGAGGCTACCGCTTTACTGCTCCCTATTCAAGGAGGGGTTATTATTAGTTTAGTTTTAATTCATTGTACATATTAGTTAAGTACTATCATCCGTATACGTATGTATCATGTATTCAATAAGCTATTGAACAATTAAAATATATTATTAGTTTCACATTTCTATATGTTCTTGTACTAATTTTCTGTCTCTAGACTCTAGCTGTTACTCTCATATTGAAACATAACAATAAAACATAAATCATTCACACATTGAAACATATCAATATTATGATTGTTGTCTAGACATTGGGATCGACATCAAAACGATTCAACAAAATAAAAAGCGTCCATGACTACCACACTAACCTATGGAAGCTCTTAGTTCTGCCTTAACTCGGTCAGGCATTCATCCATGCGGTTTACATGCTCGCAGTACATCTGGAGCGCAATCGCAAGCTCCAAGCTGGCTATTTCGTCGGAGATAACCATCTTGAGGATGTGGCGGGAATTTTCTTGTACTGCTCACCACTGGACACCTAGGCAAAGGAGGAGCTCGAGCCTACCGACCAACCCTTAACAACGAGGGGGCCGCGGACAAGGCGAACGGCGTGACCCATGTGAACGGCACAACATGCGTCCGGTGCAAGTACGATGCAGCCAGGCTCTGGTGCAAGTACCGCACAGACGACCATTGCCCATTCTTGGCGAGAAATCAGGCTACTAACATGTCGTGGACACAGCTGCAACGTCATGTCGGGTGGGACAGCAGGCAAGCAAGGATGGAACCGCGCTTGCTCTGCCACGTGCCGCACCTCTCGCTCTGCACCCCTCTATTGGTCTTGTTGTGCTGCACGTCTTGCCCTCTCAGCGCGGACGCACATATTTTGCTCTATTGAGCACCGTCGGTGCTCTTCTTGTGCGGCATTGCAGCCTCTCGACGGTGAGGCAGCTATGTTGCTTGGTGGCGCCATCGTGCCCCGTGCCAAGGGTCTTCTCAACCTTGCGATGAAAAATATCACAATGTTGTCCGGCGCATGGCCGAGCATGCCATCGGCCGCGACAAGGCGTTCTTCCTGTACCGGATCGTTTTTGTCATCATGGAGGTTGATGGCAGAGGCAGCGCTTGGTCGGGTTGGCATGCTTGGTAGATGGGATAGGCTACACTAGGTGTGCATCCAAGTGTGTCGCACACCGACTTTCATGCTCATTCACTTTTGGTGGGAAACCAATGTGGATGCTTGCGCAGGAACATGCATGGTTTCTAGCGAGAACATGGCCAAAAGACACGCATGTGCGGTGCCGAAGCATGCAATACTCGAAACCTTAGGCGAAAGCCCTGTGACAAGACGTGAAAGAGGAAGAAGGGGTGGTGCGTTGGCAGACGAGTAATAATAATAAAATGTCTGTGATATTAATACGATCAAACGACACTTCCTTGCGTAGCGTCAGTAATGATTTCATCAATCACTAACAATTAAAATACACTAACCATCTGCCCACAACACACACACCTTCATATGCTAACCCGTTTGTGTTGTGTTGGATCAGCACAAATAGTTTATCTGAGTGAACTCTACGCCGTACTTCGCACATGTATGTAGTTTTCATAACTATTTATGTTATCTTCCCTAATCACAAACAGTTCGTAAAAACAAACTGTCTGTTGTAGATCGCATGTGTAACTATTTTCTAAATCATATTTGATGGATCCACCATTGCACATAGTTCGAGTCATTAGCAACGGAGCTTGAATTATACCATTTGTTATTCATGCATCGCACACAGTTTCGTCGAAGGGTCTCGGATTGCTGTGTCGTCTTTGGATCTTCCTGTAGTAGCGAGGAGACAGAAAGTGATCCTCTCCTCCTCAAATGCATTTGGCATTAAACCAACATTGTGCGAGAGAGTGCTAAGAAACACAAGCATCAATCGTCCGTAAGTCTCACATCCTTGATAAACAAAATGATGCAACCCATAATTATGACAAAGCAAATTAAAATCATGAGTGATAACTATCTTGGTGAGAGTATTCACACAAGCCCATTTGGTTGCCTTGATCTTCCTTACGATGAGCTTCTAGAACTTCTTCCTTCCTCCATGGTCAGTGAAGATGATCCTCTGAGTGAAAAATTGTTGTGGTTGTGTGATGGATGAACTAGAACCATCGTGTACGCATGAAGACCTATGTGTAAACATCATAGATCGATCACACCGAAGGATTTGAACTCCTTCCTCGGTCTTACTGGAGCTATTGGCGTGTAAAACGACCGCTCATACGGGCGCAAGCGCCCGCATGGAATGTTGTCTTCAACCCAGTTTAACTCAACTTTACCTGCGTGTAGATGAAACAACCGTCAAAATGGACGCCGGTGTCCTTTTAAAACCCCATCGTTCACTCTGTCTATTTTGTGCTCCTGGTCAAGGATGTCAAACGACCGCTCGAACTGGTGGCCTCATTGATGGTTTCTGCAGAGAATCAAAATGACCACTTGAGGGGGCGCGTGCAACCATTTGATACCTTGTATTTCTCTCTATTGTATCTGGTTATTTTGCGATGGAACCTCCTACAGGTCAAATAACCACTCGTGCAAACGCTACGATCGTAGGAATGGTCGTATTTTGGTCCGTTTCTTCTGAAACTTATATTTTTCTTTGTATTCCCGTGATGTTAGTTCCATAGGTATACATAGACATATTTCTAGTTGTTCAAACATCAATCATATAAATCATCTTGCACAAGGCTAGGCCTTCATTAGAACTAGTCTTCCAAACTCACTTCTTCATATGGAACTTCAATCACTCTTTTATTAAAAACAAAAAAATTAAAAACTTACTTGTCTACTTTATTTGTGTAGGTTTCCTCTCACGAAGCTTGTTTTTAGTGGGGTAGCTCGACCGTAGTGGTGATAAAGGTGTTACCTGAACACCGAGACCATAGCTTCTAGCATTCAAAATGATGCAACTTCCTGTGTAGGTCTTCAATTTCCTTTTCCAGGGGAAATGACTTATAAAGGGATCTTTAGCTGGTAAATCATAACAAACACCCCCCTCAAACACATTATCAAGGCTTTGATAGTCCTTAGAAAAGGTTTACCGAGAATTATAGGAGCAATTGGATCATGAGGCATATCTACTATAACTAGATCAATCATGATAGGGCAATCATTAATTTGAACTATAACTCCATGCTTAATGCCTACTACCCGAGAAAAGTACAATTAGCCATATTCAATATAATCACGGTATTAGCATAAGGACCAAGATTGAGACTATCATAAACAGATTTAGGGATATTGGAAACACTTGCCCCTAGATCACATAAAGCGTTACAGTTATTAAATCCTATCTCAATCTCTATAGTGGGTTCAAAAGCATCCTCTTGCTTAGCTGGTAACTTACTGAATAACTTCTTTCCTTTAGCATCAAGTTCACGTACCTTGGCTACAACTTTTTCAACAAAGAAATATATGCCTCATCATTAGTTACCTCCGGTATTGGATACTTCGTGGATATCATCTTGAAAGAATATGCACCGGTATAACTGTACTCTGGCACATGGAGTGCATCAAGTACCTCACCTTTCTCTTTGTTGCTTCTTACCATTTTAACTTCTTCAACTGGGTTAGGCTCCAGTTTAACTGCAAACTTAGCCAAAATCAAGATATGGTTTCACTAGCGCAGCAATGTCCTATACAAATGGTTTTTAACCCCTTTCCGCGACAGAATTTGAAACTTTCGCCTTGCATGTGTGTGAGATAGGGGTGGTGTCGGTGTCAAAACCGGCGAATCTCGGGTGGGGGGTCCCGAGCTATGAGACTAGAATCGATGGTAACAGGAGACGAAGGTGACGATATTTACCCAGGTTTGGGCCCTCCTATGGAGGTAATACCCTACATCCTGCTTGACTGTTTGATGATATGTAGTCGAAGGGATAAACATGCCTATTCACTACTCCAAATGTGGAGGGCGTGCCACGATTCCCAAAGCTTCCTTCCTAGAGATAGGGCCTTCGATTGATCCAATGCTCGGCAAGCGGCCCATACAGTCCGGCCCATAAGAAACAGGTCGGCCTCCCAAGGACCCCTTTAACCAGGACTCCTTCAGTAGCCCTCGAACTTGCCTCCAACGCCAAGGGTCTTAGCTCTAGCTGTCGTATAATCAGAGTCTTCAGCTTGCGAGGCGAGTTCTTCCCTTCGAGTTTAGTTCAGCCTCCGATGAAATGTATTTTTTCCCGATCTGTGAATCATCTGAACACAATGAATAGCTTAGCTTCGAAGGCCAAGCATCAATGAGCAAACAAAATTCCCTGACAACCTTTCTCACGAAAGGTCACGGCCCACCATGATCGCCGGATCAGTTGCAAAAACTCGAACCGCAGTTCGAGGCCGTTTTCATCAGCACGATCCATCAATGTACAGATCATGCTCCATTTCCCATGGGATATGTCTAATCATGCGCGCATAAAGGCATGCACATCTTGGGAAGCGGAGCGATATGCGGCACATCAGAGGGAGGTTAACAAGCGACCCTCCGATAAGAAGTGAAAAAACCCAAGGCACAATCATGCCTTCCATTCGCATCCTCTGCTTCCCAATCTCTTGAGCTTCCAAAGCCCAGATCTAGTTTTTCCACAACTCCCCCTCTGAGCTTGGTCATGGAGGGCTCCAGTGGCAAGTGGGAGGCTTCAACGGTCACCGACCAGGACATCCAGGACCTCAAGGACGCCGGCTACCTCCCCGCTAACATCTACCACCGCGTGCCACTCCCAAGCCGGGCGAGAGGGTAGTCTTCATCCCTCACTTCATCCGAGGACTGAACTTCCCGCTCCACCCCTTCGTGAGGGGGCTCATGTTCTTCTACGGCCTCAACTTCCATGACCTCCCACCAAACTCCTTCATGCACATATCGGCCTTCATCATCATCTGTGAGGCCTTCTTGCGAGTGGAGCCACACTTCGGACTATGGCTCAAGATATTCAATATCAAGTCATCGTGTGTCACAGGCGAACACACAGACTGTAGTGGGGTTGTCATCAGCAAACTCTAGCTCGTCGGATGGCCGTCCAGCACCTTCATCGACACCATCAAGATCTGGCAAAAATAGTGGTTTTACATCACCGAGCCAAGGGAGGAAGGCCGAGCTACTCCTGTCGAATTCAGATCCAGTCCCCCCACTAGATTGACTTCGTGGATACAAAAGGGCCTTGACTGGGGGTTGGATAAGGAGGTGGACGACCTGCAGAAGCGCATTGCCTCCATGATCAGAGGCGATATTGAGCTGGCCGACATGGTCCAGATTATGCTCCGGCGGCTCATCCTCCCCTGCCAGTGTCGGGACTCTCCCATGTGGGCTTATCGGCTTGACGATGATCCTACTATTCGTCATCTCTTCTGAACTACTCGGAAGAAGCTGTGGAAGGTGTTGTTCAAGGCGCACGAGAACTGGCCAACCAAGGAGGAGGATCGGGGTCTACACGCCGATAAACCTCCTTCCGAGGTATAATATAATTTTGTTTGATCGACTTTGTTTTACGAAAGAAAACCTAAGAACTTCCTGATCACCTTTGCAGAAATGGCTGAGCAAGGCCACGGGCATCAATTTCCCGGCGCCTCAGCCCGAGGACGTCAGGTCTAGGCTGTTGTCGAAGAAGCTCATCGTGGTGCCTTACAAGGTGCTAGAGAAGAAGAAGAAGAAGAAACTAGGACGAGGAGGCATGCGTATAAGGGACTAGCCGAACGTTGTGTCCGAGGAAACCCATGCATCCTCCAATCAGGAGGAGGAGCATGATGACGAGGGGGAAGGCGATTCCCCCCTTGCAAGAAAGAGGGCGGCGTCATCGGACGCCACTCAGGAGGTACCCCCTCCTGCCCCGAAGAAAGCACGTTGGACGCAGGTAATTTTTTCCGATGATAGTTCGGACTTGGATATCGAGTCCGGGGACTTTGAGAAGGTTCCACAAAGGAACCGAAGGGTCAAGCCCCTAGCTCGAAGGTAAAAGTCTAAAGAGAATTGTCAATGCTAAGTTTTTGGATGTTAAAATCGTGTGAGAGCCCATTGATTTGCAGCCCACCACGCGTCGTCCCCACCGACCAAGTTTCAGACCAGGAGACCCCGCCTGCTGAGCTAGCGGAGAGCAGGACCATGTCTCACCCCACCCCTCCGGGCGCCGCGAATGATGCCGCAGAGGTATCATCCCAGCAAGCTCTTATGAAGTCGAACACCTGTGGTGGGGGAGATGACGTCAGGGTCGAGGCTAACACCTCGGCCACCGAAGACTAAGGGGGAGAGCCTCTCCTGGATATTAAGGAGACCAAAACAAGGGGAAGTCCAGCCCCCTCCATGGCCATATCCAGCGCGCACAACGCCTCCGAAGGCACCGGTTCGATCCCCGGTTTAAGATCAGATTAATCGATCACCGCCAGTGCCACCGACCAATGGGTGGCCGGTAATGGAGGAGGCTCTATCAAGTTCCTATATCTCCAAGGAGCACCGCACTCTCATGGGTGCAGTTCTACAAAGCATTCAGTCCATTGACAATGGACTGAATGAGGCTTTCAAAGGTCTCCTGACGGGCTTCCAAGTGAGCCACGTGATACTTTGTGTGTGAAATATTAATTTCTTTATACTATTGTTATATACATGGAAGCCCCCCGAGCCCTAGGTGAGTTTGGAAAAACCTCACCTGGGGGTCAATCATAGATCATTATCTGAATTATGTACAGGACTACACTTATTCGGAACATTCTAACAGCCCTTAAGAAGATTGGACATAGGATCATATTTATGTCAGTTTGGAAGTTGTGAACCCATGTAACTTTATAGGGATTTGTTTTTTACAGGCTTCGTCATCAGTGGCGGCTATGAATGCCGCCGAGCTAGACGAGCTGAATCGGAAGCTGAAAAGCTCCGAGGACGAGCTTGATGCTCTAAACAAGAGATTCGACGTGGTGCAAGGTAAGCCCAACTTAATATCCAAAAAAATTCATCATCGTACTGTCGATGCAGAATTCATATGTTTGATGCTTACATAGCCTCTTTGAAGGAAATTGAGAAACTCAAGGCCAAGCTACAACATGCGAGGTAGGAGGCTGTGGTCGAGAGGACGGCGGCCGAACAAGCGGCCATCGCACTTTCCGCCTTAAGAGCCACTAGCGACAAGCATGAGGCTCGGGTGGAGCAAATCCAATAGGATCTTAAAGATGCCGGCCAAAAGTGCAAGGTCCTCGAGCAGAGAGGCAAGGAGCATGCTGCCAAACTATCCACCCTGAAAATCGATCTCCAAAAGGAGCGGGTGTATAGGCGGTTCTTTGAGGAGCAAGTCCGCCAAGAAAAGGTTATCATGGATGGTAAGTCATATTTATTGCAGTGTGTCTTCGGGGATAGCAAGTTTGAGTTTCTTACCCAGGTATGGTGTTCCTCAGGCGCCTGCTCCGACCTCTAGAAGAACACAGAGGACGCGAATCAGTTCTATGCTTCGCGGGGAGAGGGAGATGAAGCTCGGCTATTTCGGGCGCAATTTGAAGCCTCCGAGCGCTCTCCTCTTCTCATCGAGCAGCTGAAGCAGGTGATGGAACTACATCAGATGGCGGAGCTGGCCATGAAGGATCTTTGTATCCGGCTATGGCCCAACGAGCCACTATCGGGAAGCTACTTCAGCCTAGTGCAGAAGTTGATCGACGCCTCGCCTTGGATCGACGCACTAAGGCGTTCCTCCTGCATCGAGGGAGCTCGGATGGCCTTTGCAAAGTCCAAGGTGCACTGGCCGGGGCTTGATCTGATGAAGATAGCCACCGCCCCTCCGCCTCCTAGAAAGGAGCATAGGCGCCCTGATCTATACTTCTCCGGACTAATGGAGGGTGCTCGGGTGATAGAGTCACGGTGTTCGAAAGAGAACATGTATGATTAAATGCATTATAATATGTCTGAAGACCTTTGAACGCTTCTATATTTGTTATGCATGGTTTATCATGTTTATAATGTTTTGCATTCCTTTATAACTCTTGTGTGGCTGTTGAAACTGAAAGCTGCGAGTCGTCGGCTTCATCCCCCACGTAGATGCTACTTGGGGTGTCCCTAGTTATGCACTATAACCCTTAGCCAAGCTATCGGTACGCGAAGGTGGTAGTGTGTGGCATACCAGGCAATCATACCATAATGCTTTATTGCTTTCACTAAGCGGTAGGGGCGTGAAAAGGACTGTGCGAGGCTGGTGACTAGCCCCCGGTGACTTTTGATGTTCGGATGAACCGTGGCTAAAGCCGATATCACAAGGTTTGTACGAATACCAAACCCATCATATGACACGGAATGACCTTTGACGAGGTCTTGAGTATAACACTTAAGCTCGGATTCACAGACCGGTTCTTGCATACTATGACAGTCAGTTTTTGGCTTTCTCCTCTAAGGTGTTTGACCAGGCTAGCCGAAAACACAATTGCAGATGTTCTCCCTTTGCCCTTTTAGCCGAACGAGCAAAACATAAAGGGGCAAGCACAGGAGCCGGGCAACCCAACTATTGACCCAAGACATAGTTCGAAACCAATGCATATAATGCGAATTCCAAGATGCCGAAGGCATAATCAACTGTGCATAAGGCAAAAAAATTAAACTCGAGCCCTCGGTCTATTAGCCTGTTGTGTCGCAATATATGGAACAGTTTCGCAAGAATTGGGAGAAAATAGAATATGTGCCAAAAAGGACAGCGAGACAACCATGTATAATGATTTTATATTTTTCTCAACGACTCTTATTGCTCAAATTGCCGAAGCAACTATTTACAGGTATTTGAAAAAAAGGAATTTTATAGGAGTGGTTGTACCAGGGGTCTTGGATTGGTGACCTTACGTCCTCGATGTACCCTGTCGCTTGTCTACTCCTGTGCCTCCTAGGGAGTGGTGCACCTCATGGGTGGTACTGTTCGACGAACGGATCTTTGCAAACAAGGTCTTGATAAGTCGCCGAAGTGTGGATGAGCTTTATGCTTTTAGCAAGTCCTTGATGGCACCTGCAGTGTGTCAGAAGAAATTTGATGGTAGTAGTTCGGTCCAGCTGAACACTTACCCTTTTTCCCCACCGCTGACCATGGAATTTTGAGCGTGTAGTTGTGTCTCCTTGGCACGTACTTTGCTAGTACTAGGGTTGTGTGATGGGGGTGAGTCCCTGTTTTCAGGGATAAGAAGGTTCTAAGAGTTCGGGCTGAAGCTGAGCTCGCTTCCCAACCTTGCTTGCCTTTACGCCAGGTGCCGGCGTTTGTCGATCATCATTGTAATGGAATTCGGCCACCATGGCCAATGCATGTTCCTCAGTTTGGAGGGGGCGATCTGTGTTGTCGTTGACAGTAATGACCCCCTTGGTGCCGGGCATCTTGAGCTTGGGATATGTGTAGTGTGGGATGGCGTTAAAGCGAGCGAACGATGTGCGGCCGAGCAAGGCATGATAGCCGCTGCGGAATGGTACAATGTTGAAGATCAAGTTTTCGCTTCGAAAGTTATCGGGCGAGCCGAACACTACTTCCAGGCTTACGGAGCCCATGCACCGGGCTTCGATGCCCGGGATCACTCCTTTAGAGGTGGTGTTGCTGGGTTTGATCCTTGACGGATCTATACCCATCTTTTTCACCGTGTCTGAGTAAATCAGGTTAAGGCTACTTCCTCCGTCCATTAGGACTTCCGTGAGGTGATACCCATCTATAATGGGGTCTAGGACGAGGGCGGCCATACCTCCATGACGGATACTGGTCGGGTGGTCACTTCTATCAAAGGTGATCGGGTACGCCGACCATGGGTTATACTTCGGGGCTACAGGCTCTATGGCATAAACCTCCCGAAGGGCACGCTTCCTCTCCTTCTTGGGTATATGGGTGGCGTAGATCATATTTCTTGTTTTCATCTCTGGAGGGAACTTGTTTTGTCCACCACCGATCGGACCCCAAGTCTCAGCCTCGTCCTCTCTGTGTGGGCTCTTGCCTTGATCCTCGGATGTGAGTATCTCGGCCTGTTTGAATACCCAACAATTACGGTTGGTGTGGTTGGCGGGCTTCTCTTTAGTGTCGTGGATTTGGCAAGGCCTTTCCATGATCTTCTCCAGTGGGGTGGGTCCGTCGCGATTGCCTTTAGGAGGCTTCTTCCGCTGCCCGGGTCAGGAATTGCGGAAGCCGGTGTTAACGGCCGTATCATCGGCATCACTACTGTTGTGCCGACGCTTATTCTTATTGAGCTTTGGTTTCCTGTTTCCGTCCTAAACTTTTGAGATTCCAGGGTCTTCGGGGTTGTAGCTCCGTCTTGCGAGCCAATTATCCTCGCCCGCGGAAAAGAGGGTCATGAGGGATGTAATGGCGGACATTGTCTGAGGTTTATCGTGGCTGAGCTGGCGGGCCAACCATTCATCCCGAATATTTGCTAGAAGGAGGCTATTGCCTCGGTGTTCGGGCAGTCAACAATCTGGTTTTTCTTGGTCAAGAACCGATTCTAGAATTGCTGCGCGGACTCTCTTGGCTTCTGGACAACGTTGCTCAAATCGGAGGAGATCGGAATGCATTCTATAGATATTCCCGGCATGCTATGGAGTTTTTCCGGGAGGCTATTCAACCAGTGCCGAGCTGGCCCCTTAAGTTTTAGGGGTAGATATGTGATGGCGTGGAGATCATCTCCTCATGCCATGTGGATGTGGAGAAGGAAATCCTCAATCCATACGGTTGGGTCAGTTGTCCCATCGTACTGCTCTATGTTTACGGGTTTAAACCCCTCTGGGAATTGATGTTGCATCACCTCATCCATGAAGCATAGTGGGTGGGCGCGCCTCTGACCCGAGCTATGTCGCGCCGGTGATCGGCGTCTGTTCTAGCCCGGTTTCGTTCTTGGCCTCTATTGTTGTGATCGAGCCAGGGCCGGTACCCATCCCGTTAATCGGGTGAGTACCCTCTAGATCCGTAGATGGATCTTGTGTGTCCTGGCCTATGGTCCAAGTCGTGTCGCAGGTCGAACCTGTCATTGGGCTCTATTGGCTCTTTCCCCCGTCTTCGGGGCATCGCCGGCCTATAACCGATGTAGTCAGCCATCCTGTCGCACCCTCGTGGGGGCGGTCTGGCTTATCGTATGGGGTATGTTTGGGAGATGGCGTATCAGTGAGCTCATCGTCAAATTGCGGCAGTAGCCTTCTGCGTGGATAACTCTTAGGTTAGTCCGACAGACCGGTATTGTGTCCTTCCTCAGCTGCGAGGACTCTCGCCCATCGATCATTGAGGTTGTCTTGTTTGGCTTTAAGTTGTTGTTCTTTTGTTTTCAAGCTGCGGGCTGTGGCTATAAGCTGTTGCATGAATAGTTCCTAATCTTCAGGATTATCGAGAATGTCAAAGTCATCGGCTTCCGAAATGGCCTCCTCCTCGACAGGGGGAGGTAATTATCATCCTCGGAATCGTTTATGTCGTCGGGGTTGCGCTGGTCTTCAGGCCTCTCCTGACCCTCTAGCGGGTGTTCGGGGATATCGGCATCGCCGAGGTCTTCCGGGGTATCTCCGTCCCTGGTGCCGATGATAACTTTCCTTCCTTTTTTCCCTTTGATCATTTATGCGGCTTCCGGTGCCTTGATGGTGCTTCACCCAACTTGTCACCATCGTTTGTGGGCGTGTTCTCGCCATTAGCGGTAGCAGTGTCCACCATGTAGACATCGTACGTGGAGGTGCCGGCCCATCGCCCAGTGTTAACGGGGGTGGGAGCGCAATCTTCCTCATCCATGTATTCTACCTCCTCGGAGGCATAGTCCAACATGTCGGTTAAATCTTTGACTGTGTCTATCAAGTGGGTGGTGGGTGGGACAGAAAATTCGTCCTGACCCGCCCTAAGGAAGATCTAACCATGGATCGGGGTTGGTTCGTCGGTAATCTTCATCGACGAGATCTATCTGGAGCCTCGTTGAGTATCGAGAGCTCGACCGGACAACCTTCTCGGAGCATTTGGAGTTGACCTCTGTTGTGTCCGCGCTAGGAGAGTGTTTAGTAGGAACAAGTATCCGGTCATCTGGCACTATGGCCGGATCCGGACTAAGAGTCGGGTCATTACCACAGTAGATCCCGTGGGCGTGACCAAAAGAAGGATCCGAGGTTAAAGCCTCGGAGTCTTTGGGTGTGGCAGGCGAGACTGTGAGCCCGGTTAGAGAGAGATCACCCCGAGAGTCTGCAGAGAACTCTAGGTTCCTGAATCTGACCTCTTGATCGGGGGCGAAGCTCCCAACCCACCCTAGATGGCTGATCGGGTCAATGTGCAGCATAAAGTTGCCGAAAGCGAAGATCTGTCCGGGGACAAACGTGTCCATGTGTCATGACCAAGATGCGATCCTATCCTTATTTCGGCACGAGGGCCTCGATAGGGATAGAAGCGCATCTCATCGGTTTGCAAGAATGGATATCATTACAAGTACATGTAGATAAGAGACGAGCATATGGAATTGGCTTACACTTGCCACAAGCTACGTCAAGATCACATCAACACAACAACATGTTCAAACATCATACATAAGAGCAGGGTCCGACTACGGACGAAACCAAACGATAAAAAGGCATCCATCCTTGCTATCCCAGGCTGCCGCCTGGAACCCATCCTAGACCGATGAAGAAGAAGAAGAAGAACTCCAAATCAAACAAGCATCATGCTCACGTCAAATCATCACATTACCTGTACCTACAACTGTTGTTGTAGTAATCTATGAGCCACAGGGACTCAGCAATCTCATTTCCAAGGGTATCAAGACTAGCAAAGCTTAATGGGTGAGGTATGGTTAAGTGGTGAGGCTGCAGCAGGCACTAAGCATTTATTTGAGTGGCTAAATTACGAATACAGAAAGTAAAGTATGGTGGTCTATGCATAACGGACGTGAACTAGTAATGATCACTAACTGATCCTGAACACCTACTTACGTCAAACATAACCCCGCCATGTTCTCTCTCAGATAAGGACTCATGAGAAGAGACAGTCATGGTTACGCACACAGTTGGTGTATTTTATTTGATTTTACTTGAAGTTTACTATGACCGGGTGTTAAACAAAGTTTCCAAGTTGCCACATAACCGCGGGTACGGCTTTCCGAAAGATTTAACCCTGCAGGGGTGCTCCAACTCATCCATCACAAATTAACCACACGCCGCATTGGAATTCCTCAACCGTAGAATCACCCGTAGTATTTTCGGAATCCCAATGGAAAATCTCAACATCGAGGTAGCGCGAATTGTTGTCGAAATCCCATGTGCAAGACTTTCGAGAAAGGCAAAACAAGTCCAGCAAGGCCGCCCAACGTGTCAACCAACCCGATAGGAGCCGCGTATCTCGTTCTCAAGACACGACCAGATGAACACTATGTACGGCAACCTGGTAGAAATCCCTCGAGTTGCCCCGAGGTGGCCCCACAATTGGCTCTGTTTTGGACCAGCACTGGAGCACTGGCCCCCTTGTATTATGTTAAATTAATCCACGAGGGGGCGACCCTCTATGTTGTAATAAGGTGACTAGTATTATTATGTTGGGCAAACGTAGTACCAAAGTTGGGCCTTGCCAGACAAGTTTTATCCTACAACGAAAATCAATGGGGTCCCCATAACAACCCCGAGCATGTTAGGAGCGCTCAATTATGGAATGTAATTCCGGTTCACAAGTAACTAGGGCGGCAAGAGTGGAACAAAACACCAAGCAAAAGGACAAGCCTTTCACCCTTTAACAAGTATATATGTGCATTAAATTAAATAGCAATAATATTGCTATAACAAAAGAATGTCCATGTTGAGACATGGAAGCAATTGCACCTGCAGCTAGAAACGCTATAAGAAGGGTTGAGCAAGCGGTAACATAGCCAAGCAAAGTTTTGCTGGGATGTGGAGGGTTAGAGGCTTATCATGGAAATTTTGGGAGGCTTTTCAAACAAGTGGTTGGTAGCAAGACGTAACAATAAAAGTGGGACAACTAGCATAGCAATGATAGTAGTGGTATCCAGGGAAATGTGTCATCTTGCCTGAGATCCCGCTTGGAACAAGAATGATTACATGAAGAAGACGATCCGTGAAGTAGATGAACGAATCCTCACACTCCGAATGCTTTCGGAACTCTATTGAGAAGAAACAAACCGGAAAAAACAATCAACACACGATACACCACAACATAAGCATGATATGATGCGCAAACAAATATGATGCATGTCCGGTTTGATTATGCAAGGCATAGCAAAGCACATGAAACAACTCCTACACATTAAGTGAAGCTCAATACGCAATGAGTTTCATATTGATGAAACTCCAAATTTGAATTATTTAGTTCACTCCCATTTTGGTACCCATCAATGTTAAATGTTGTAAAACATGGCAAGAGGTGAAGCGTAAGTAAACTATTTATCTAGGCATCTTAAATGAGGTCGGAAACAACTTATAGCATTTCCGAAATGACCTCATATGCATATCATGATTTTGATCCAGATCTATCCTAAGCATGTTTTATAGATGTTAAACAACAATATAACATGCACCATGTTATTTTAAATGATTTTTTAGTCAAGTTACATATATAGATCATTTTAAACGGAGCTATGGTTATTTAGTTATGAAAGAAACCGTTTTAGCATGGCATTGGTGAAAATAAAAATAAAACAGCAAGTTAATCAATTTAAACATGGATGAAAGTTGCATATTACAAATATATACAAAATTCTACAAGGTTTTCATATATAAAACATTTTAATACATTGCACAGTGATTAAGTTATTAGCATTTTAAAAGCATGACATTTTTTTATAATATGCAATCCACTGGAATAAAAAAGCTAAATCCTAAAACATACACAGGACGAATTGCATCACTATGCAGTGGCCCGAGAGGATTTTGGCCCAAGTGGCCGACTTGGCAGGCCACAACCACAAGTAAAAAATTGCATGCAAAAAATATGGGATGCCTGGGAGTTGATCCGAGGATCTCCTAGTCTCCAGCGACAATCTTAGCTACGCTAGCCAACCCAACCACTAGCTTACTCATTCATCAAAGTAGTGGCGATCCAATATAACCTCTACACAGTAGAACGGATCTAGAACAAAAGACCAAAGTTCAGTTACGAAGCTTACGGTGGGGGAACAAAGGTTAACGCTCATGGCTATATTGGGACGGGCGAGGGAGGTCAGGGGCCCTCTGGATATGATGGCTGGGGATGCACACAGGGCAGGTCGTGGCCGCTCAGTCGCCACACCCCACGCACGCGGAAACGGAGGCCCGCACTTGGAGGCTGGTCTCACGTGATAGGGACAAGCAGGCCCCTGATGCAGCAACTTCGAGCTCATGGCGGAATCTTGCAGGGGAGATGAGGCAAGGCATGTCTCCGTCAAGGTCTTGGGCGGCAGAACGAGCAGACTAGGTCGGGGAGCATCCATTCCCGGTGGCGGGGCTCGTCGACGTCAACAATGGCAACGGCGGTGTGGAGCTCCATCGAACTAGCCATGGCAGAGAGCTGTGGCACGGTTCCCTGCATCACAAGAACAAGGAGAGGGAGAGAGTTCACGAGGGAGCGAGAGAAATAAGACGAGCCTA
The DNA here is from genome assembly GCA_022496015.1 of Hordeum marinum. NCBI lineage: Eukaryota > Viridiplantae > Streptophyta > Magnoliopsida > Poales > Poaceae > Hordeum > Hordeum marinum. Next base: position 257,907,538 of record CM039674.1, on the reverse strand, counting down.
GGAGGGACAACGAGCGACGGAGCATGACCTGGTCCTGGTCGTCGGTTGGGGCGGCGAGGAGCTCCGGTGGCTCTGCTCTCTGAAGATCTCTCTCTCTCTCTCTCTGAACCTACCTAACAGGGGAGGAGGAGAGAAAGAAGGAGGAGAGGGAGGAGCAGCGACGCAATGCAGGGAGGGGGGAAACTAGGGAGGCGTGCCAGCTATATAGTTGGCCGGCCTCGACGTCCATGAGCACTTCACGGCGCGGGCACACGCTCTCTGAACCTCGCAGAGGCAAACGGGGACGACGGCATCGGGCGAGAGCAGGTGGGCGTTAGGAGGGGAAGGCGATCTGTGGGTAGGCCGCTGGCTACGGGGCTTGCTGGGCCGCGGGAGGGGAGGAAGGAAGAAGGCCCGGGTGGGCCGGCTCTCTCTCTCAGCGAAAAATAAAAACACAAGGACTCCTCCTTTAAAAATAAACAACACAAAAGGAATAAAACCTAGGCAAGTTTGAAAAAGATTTGGGGGGAGAAAAATATGTTTGGGAACCAGCAAATTGTACCCTATTTAATAAAAATGGAGTTGGCATTTTTAGAGCAAACAATTTAATTCACTTAAAAATATTTATACATGTTGTTCTTTTTGAAAGGGAGGCAATGATGCAACAAACTTGCGCAAGAGCTATTTAACCAAACTAAACAAAATATTTAGGGGAAGATCAAAAGTTTGAATGAGGCAAAACAGCAAGTGAAACAACCACATGTTGCAATATTTGAATAAGGAGAGAGATGGCAAGTTTAAGTGAAAATATGGAGGGTATCACACCAAGACTTGCACACCAGCACCACATTACACACATGCTCTCAACAACAAAAGCATATGATGCAACATAAAAATTATGAGATGATGCCATGATGTCATGATGAAAGTCATGAAGCACATATATATTACTCAAATCTTAAGGACACAAAGATGAGGGTTCAGACATGACTAATATTACAAATATGGCAAGGGATGCTCTTGGGCTGTTACAACTCTCACACACTACACGAGGATCTCGTCTCAAGATCTAAGAATGACAAGGGGAAGAGAAAGAGCAAGAGGTAAACTTAGTTGCTTCTTTGACAAACGAGTGAAACCAATGATCATTGAAGGTTTCAACAAGATGAAGAACGAGACAAGGAACAAGGAAGAATTCCCAAGAAATTTGGGCAGCACTATAGTAGGAAAGAGAGACAAAACTTGATATGATGGAAAGAAATTGAAAGAGAGACACCAAACTTCAGTTGGATTAGAATCAAAACTTCATAAGATGGAAGGATCATGAAACGATTTCACAGCACTCTGGTTAAATGGACAAGCAAGGGAAGAACATGATCTTAATCAAACTAGATGTGAGTTGAAAAGAGCAACACCACAATGCCTCCGGAACAAAAGAATAGTAGCTAGATCTTTGGAGAGAAGAGAACGGAGAATAAAATGACAACTTCTACCACCATTGAATTTGAAAAGCATGGTTGAACGGAGTTGATGGAGAATCAACAACAAAAGAATAGCTTGTTATGGGCTTATGGAAAACATCTCAAAATTATGAGGTGACAACCTACCACAACAGAAACAATCGATTGCTTGAGAGCAACAAGATATGCAAAACTTCTTTCACCAAGAGGATATATTGAGAACTTTAATCATTTACAACACCCTAATAGCAACAATCCTTAGGAAATGCTTTAGGTGAAATCCAACCCAAGATAACTCCGAGAAGACATGATGGGTTTACTTATCTCATTCTTGACAAATTTCATTTAAGACTCCTCATAATCAAGAATTTAATAACACCATCTCAAAAGACAATGGAGAAGGAATTGAACTTAGAAATGCAAGATAAAGAACACTTGAGAACCTCCAACAATAATATTGAAGAACACTTCTAGAAGAATTACATCCTTAACAACCCACCATGAAGAAGCATCGGGATGGACTAAGGGATGAAAGGGTGATAAAAAATAATTGAAGGTTGAAAAATAACAAGATTTAGGCCTTGCAAAGATTTAGATGAACCTTCGCTAAGAGATACTTCAAAATAACTTGGAACTACAAAAAGAAAAGATGAGAACACTTGAATCAAGAATTTGATATCATGAACAACTCCGAAAGAAGGATTCAAATCACTTCATGAAACAAGAATAAGAATTATGTTATGCTTATCCTTCATCAAGTTAAATTGATGACAAGCAACGGATTTAGCACACGACTTATTATTCTTGCAAGGAATTGAAGAGAGAGAGATAGATCACAAACTTGAAGAAGTCTTGAACGAGAATACCGGTAAGAATTCACAAATGAATGAGGATATTGCGATTGAACAAATACATGGGAACGAAGAGATCAGGATCTACCTAATGGAAAACTTGAACGAAGCACCGAAATAATTGAGATACGAACGAAGATATAACAATTGAGGAGAATTCAAGAACGAGAGATGAAAGCTGAGAATGAAGAAATCTACTGAAATGATGGCCTTCGGAGGATCGAGAAATGAATACAAATCTGAAATGCTTCAGGTAGATATGAAAAGAATTACTCATGATAAAAAACAATTGGACAGAAAAGCACAAAACTGAAACCAAGAATCTTTGGAAGAACGAACAACAATTTTAAGAGAAACTCTCCTTCGTTCTTCTATGCTAAGAATGATGACGAGAAACAACACCATGAATTACTGAGATACCCCGGAATAATGAATAAAGAATGATGGAGCCACTGAACAAATATAATAATTAGAAGCTGACTTGGATAATCAATATGACCGATGAAAATCATTCTTACGTCATATTGGGAAGAACCTGAGGACCTCTCCCGAAAGATTAGAAGAACCAGGTAAGATCCTGGGGGAAAACCTGTGGGTTATGGGGCCACTGAAAGGAAACCACCGTTGAAACAATTGCTTAGAAGGAGAGATTGCACCGATACAAATGAAAACTTAATGATGTGAGAACCTTAAAAATAATTTGAATGGATTTGGATGGGAACAAGAATCTTCTGAGATATGCTTAAAACTCCGGATAGAATAGAGAGATGAATAAGCAAGAGAGGCTTGGGTAAGAATTCCAACATGGGAGAGCAATTAGAGAATGAAAAATATATGATGAACACCGAGAACTTTAATTGAATCCGCCGAAAAAGAAAACAAAGATGAATACTAATAAATGCTAAACTTGAGCACTGAGCATCTTCACAATGAATCACCGGATATGATGCAGAAGAAAGATAGCGGAAGCATTTCATGTAAAGGAAGGCACATGAATGAGAATTTAATTGTTGAAGAAAAAGGGCAGGAGGGCAGGAAAAAATCAAGACAACTAGATACCAATGAGATGAACTCCGGAAAGAAATACGAGGATTGATCTTGCAAATATTGCAAGGATTGAATCCACTTGAAGAGAGCACACCGGATGAAAAGAATTGATATGACACTTGATTGAGCCAAATAATTAGCATTCCCACGGAATATGATAACACATCTTAAGAAATATGAAATCACCACTTGACATCGAAGCAACTCGAATACCATATTCAAAAACAAAACAAAGGATGAGGCTTACGAAACAAGCCAGAAACAAATACATAATAGAGATTCCGTCCGATATTTTTCGTGGTAAAATTCGCATGGGCTCGATCGTACATTGGATTTTCATATTGAAATGACGCTTGAATATGCTCCCTAGGTGCAGCGAACTACAAGGCTTGACAAAGCATACCGAGAATGTCCTTTGTAAAAAATAATGTGAACGAACAAACCACTAGATGTCGAACCCCAACCTCACATCATGATTTGTTTGAATATAGCCTAGGTAACTACTTGAATTCCCACCTAAGAACTCCCGAAATGTTCCAGTTATGCAATCGGGTGTTGGCGATACAGGGAGGCAAAATATCCCACACAACTAACAAGCCCTACACTCCAACTGTATCATCCGTCAACACATAACCAAGAAAACCTCGTAAATCATGTACCTTAGACCTTCTAAAAACATCTGATATACTAGTTGTGGCAATACATTTGATCGCTCTCCCTAGTACTGGGTGGCGCCAAACTATTCTCACCACAAAGAGTATAGAAGCGTTTTCGATGTCGGCGACCTCTTCTATTATGGAACTGCAACGATACAAATGTGATGACAACACCTCGGAGCTCAACTCCCTGGGACACTGCCACAACCCCTAAATGTCAGGAGGCACCAAGAACAATGTTCTCATCAAAAAGATATCGGAACGATCCCAACAATACCCATGTGATCCTAAAAAAATTGAGTGAGAAGAGGGGTAGAATAAAATTCCTAAGTCAAATACCTCACCAGAGTATAGAAGTGGAGTAAAAAGAATCCTACTCTCCAATATAACTACACTCAAATAGTATCTCACTAGACTCGACTCGGCCTAGTTCGATCAATGAAGGGGGATCCTAGGTCGATACAGGCTCTGATACCAACTTGTCATGCCCAAGATGCAATCATATCCTTATTTCGGCACGAGGGCCTTGACAGGGATAGAAGCGCATCTCGTTGTTTTGCAAGAATGGATATCATTACAAGTACATGTACAGAAGAGATGAGTATATGGAATTGGCTTACACTCGCCACAAGCTACAATAAGATCACATCAATACAACTATATGTTCAAACATCATACGTAAGAGCAGGGTCCGACTACGGATGAAACCAAACGATAAAATGACATTCATCCTTGCAATCCTACACTGCCACCTGAAACCCATCCTAGATCGATAAAGAAGAAGAAGAAGAACTCCAAATCAAACAAGCATCGCGCTCATGTCAAATCATCACATTACCCGTACCTGCAACTGTTGTTGTAGTAATCTATGAGCCACAGGGACTCAACAATCTCATTTCCAAGGGTATCAAGACTAGCAAAGCTTAATGGGTGAGGTGTGGTTAAGTGGTGAGACTGCAGCAAGCACTAAGCATTTATTTGAGTGGCTAACTTACGAATACATAAAGTAAAGTATGGTGGTCTACGCATAACATACGTGAACTAGTAATGATCACTAACTGATCCTGAACACCTACTTACGTCCAACATAACCCCACCGTGTTCTCTCTCACATAAGGACTCACAAGAAAAGACAGTCATGGTTACGCACATAGTTCGTATATTTTATTTAAGTTTACTTCAAGTTTACTATGACCGGGTGTTAAACAAAGTTTCCAAGTTGCCACATAACCGCGGGCACAGCTTTTCGAAAGATTTAACCCTGCAGGGGTGCTCCAACTCATCCATCACAAATTAACCACACGTCGCATTGGAATTCCACAACCCAGGAATCACCGGTACAATTTGCGGAATCCCGACAGAAAATCTCAACTTCGAGATAGCCCGAAGTGTCTTCGAAATCCCACGCGCAAGTGAGGGGTCACTAGAAGTGTGTCTAGAGGGGGGGTGAATAGACTACTAGTAGGAATTTAAAAACTAACCCTTCCCATGTTAATTGGTTGGCAAATTTAACTGTTTTAGTAAAGCTAGCAAGTCTAACAGCCCTACACATGCATGTCAGCAGATATGGCAGCAGAAAGTAAAGACATTGCATATGAATTAAAGTGTTGGGATAGGTAGATCAAACGCAGTTGTAGACACGATGATTTTTCCCGTGGTTCCGATAGGTGGCGCTATCATACATCCACGTTTATGGAGTCTTCAAACCACAGAGGGTAACAGTCACGAGAGTCCATGGAGGGATCCACCCAAAAGGGTGCATGAAGTAGCAACCTTGACTATTCCATAACGACTTCCGTCCACGAAGGACTAGCCTCACTATGGGTAGATCTTCATGAAGTAGGTGATCTCCTTGCCCTTACAAACTTCTTGGTTCACTCCACAACACGAAGTAGGAGGCTCCCAAGCGACACCTAACCAATCTAGGAGGCACCACCCTCCAAAAGTTAATAGGCTTGGTAATGACGATGAACTCCTTGCTCTTGTGCTCAAAGATGATAGACTCCTCAGCACCCAATCACTCTCTCACAGATTTGGCATGGTGGAAGAGATGGGATTGGTGGAAAGCTACTTGGGGAGGCTAGAAATCAAGATCCATATGATTGGGGTGGAAGATCTTTACCTCAACACAAGGGTAGGTGGTTCTCTCTCAGAAAATCTGATAGGATAGGTATGGAATAGTTTTGAGTGCTTATCTTTCAAGTAGGTGGTGGTGAAGGGGTATATATAGGCATCCCCAAAAATCCAACCGTTACACACAAAATGACCAACTCGGTGACACCGATGTGTTAATCTCGGTGGTACCGAAGTGACCAAAAGGTGGCAACTTCTGAATCTCGGTGAGACCGATATAGGAAACTCGGTTGCACCAATAAGGTAACCAACGGTCAGATTTCCAATCTCGGTGATGCCGATCCAACATTCTCTGTGGGACCGAAAATGTGAATTTGCGTACCAGAAAGTTGGCAACCTAAAGTCGGTGGCACCGGTATGGAATCGGTTGCACCGAAGTGGCTAGGGTTTGGCAGAGTCTGTCTAGGTTCTAGAATCGGTGGCACCGGTATGGGAAAGTTGGTTGCACTAATTTTGAGTGTTAGGTATAGAACAGACTTTGGTGGGAGAGTTTGTGGATGTTTTTGGCGACTATCACTTGTGCACGTTTGAGCATATTGTTCACCAACAAAACCTTATCCCCTTTTAATAGTATTGGCTTTCCTATGGACTCAAAGTGATTTCTCACAAATATAAAATGTAGAGTCCTCTTGCTTGAAGCTTGGCCAACCTATTTCCTTGCATCTTGGGGCATGTCCACAGTCTCCTTTTGCCAATCCTCTCTATAGACTGTATCTGAAATAAGGTTGGCACACAAACATAATATCATCCACATAGATTTGGCACACAAATAATTCACCATTAACTCTCTTAGTGAATAAGGTTGCGTCAATTTTACCAATTTCAAAACCTTTTTCGATAAGAAACTTCGTTAAACATTTATACCAAGCACGAGGGGCTTGCTTAAGACCATAAAGAGCTTTACGAAGCTTGTAAACATGATTAGGTTTCTTAGGATTCACAAAGCCAGGTGGTTGCTTGACATAAACCTCTTCTTCAATCTCACCATTTAAAAATGCACTTTTAATGTCCATTTGATAAAGCGTGATATCATGGTGATTGGCATAAGCAAGAAGAATGCGAATAGCTTCAAGTGTAGCGGCAGGGGCGTAGGTCTCACCATAGTCCATACCTTCGACTTGCGTATATCCTTGAGCTACAAGGCGAGCCTTGTTGTGCACGACTTGACTGTCTTCGTCTTGCTTGTTCCGAAATACCCATTTGGTTCCGATAATGTTGTGTTCATCCTCGGGCTTCTCCACGAGTGTCCACACTTTGTTCCTTTTGAAGTTGTGAAGCTCTTCATGCATAGCGTTCACCCAATCCGCGTCTTCAAGAGCTTGTTCTACCTTCAAGGGCTCAATGCTAGAAATGAAAGAATAATGCTCACAGAAGTTTGCTAGACGAGTTTTAGAGAGAGTGATCCTCCCTGTTCGTATATCACCAAAGATTTGGTTTAGGGGATGGTTCTTGGTCACTTGTGCTCGAACTCAGGTCAGCTTCCGATTGTTGGTTGGTGGAGCTTCTTCTTCATCATCATCTCCTTCATCTTCGTTGTTATTGAAGGTGTCATTCCCTTGAGGTGGTGGTGAAGGAGGTTGTGGTGGATCTTCATGATGCACTTCCTCCTCTTCATCACCTTGTCGTGTACCACTTGTGGATGCCTCCATGTCATGTTGTGGTTCACCTTGTCGTGAAGTAGGGGCTTCCACTTGAGTTGATGAAGTACTTTCCTTCACCTCCATGGGACGAATCTTGCCGATGGGTAAATCTAGGATAGCTTTCGAAGGGTTCTTATCACCTACATCATTTGGCAATTTTTCGACTTGAGAACCATTAGATTCATCAAACTTCACATCTACCGTCTCTTCAATTTTCCGTGTGAAGTTGTTGTAGACATGGTAGGTGTGAGAGTTTGATCCATAACCAAGTAGGAATCCTTCATAAGATTTAGGAGCAAATTTAGTACGACGATGATTATCAAGAATGTAGCACTTGGAGCCGAATACCCAAAAGTATCCAACTTGGGGTTTGTTACCGGTGAGTAGCTCGTATGTCGTTTTACCGAGAAGCTTGTGCAAGTAAAGTTGGTTTGTGGCATGACATGTTGTTTCCACGGCTTCTGCCCAAAAGTGTTTTGGCGTCTTGTATTCATCAAGCATCGTTCTTGCCATATCAATGAGTGTCCGGTTCTTTCTTTTAACAACTCCATTTTGTTGAGGCGTGTATGTAGCCGAGAACTCATGTGAGACACCTTCTTCGTCAAGAAAGGTATCCACATGGGTGTTCTTGAAATCCGATCCATCATCACTCCGAACCTTCTTGATCTTCACGTCAAACTGATTTTGTGCTTTGCGAGCAAAGTTCCTGAAGATCTTTTGAACCTGTAACTTATCATCAAGAAAGAATACCCACGTAAATCTAGAAAAATCATCAACTATAACTAGACCATAGGAATTTCCACCGAGACTCTTGTAAGCATTGGGACCGAAAAAATCCATGTTAAGTAACTCGAGTGGTATCCTAGTATTCATGATATTCTTAACAGGATGACTTCCACCTACTTGCTTTCCAGCTTGACAAGCACTACAAAGTCTATCTTTGTCAAAGACAACATCTTTAACACCAAGTATATGATCACCTTTGATAAGTTTGTCTAAATTACGCATGCCAACATGTCCTAATCTTCTATGCCAAAGCCAACCTTTAGAAGATTTAGCAATTAAACAAGTGCGAGGTTTGGATCTTTTAGTGAAATTGACAATGTATAGATCACCTCTACGTATACCAGTAAAGACCATTTTATGATTATCTTGACGAAATACTTGGCAATCTACTTTCGTGAATAGAACATTGAAACCAAAATTAGCAAGTCTAGATACGGAAAGAAGATTGTAACCAAGGGATTCAACAAGCATAACATTTTGAATAGAGCTATCATGGGATATGGCCACATTACCAAGGCCAAGTACCTTACCCTTAGAGTTGTCTCCAAAGGTCACGTACCGTCGAGGACCTTGATTAGGCATGATCTCTCAGAACATGTCTTTATCACCAGTCATATGATCCATACATCCGCTGTCGAGAATCCACTCTTTTCCTCCGGACATGTAATCCTTAAAGGTTGCCATAAGACTCAGATTCTTCATGATCTTCTCATACTCGATGTCAAACAACTCATCTTCTTCATAATAGCCATGTTCCACATTGTCATCATCAAGTGGGAAATCCTCGGCATAAAGAACAAGAGATTCGTTAGAATAGTGATGATGACAATGTTCAAGTTTATGAGTGCGAATGGCTTCAAAGATAATGTTGTTGATAGTGGTGACATCTCCTTTAGCACGCATAAGATCACGGAGTTCATATAGGCATTTATCAAAGTTTGGATCACTAGGCTTCATTTTGTGAAAAGCAATGGCTTTATGAATAATTTTATCTAGATTCCCTAAGGAAAGATTTGGATATCGTTTATCCAAATCAGTCCATAAGGTATAAGCACATGCAAAGTTCTTCATTTGAGAAAGCATGAATCTTGGTAAACCTCTAACAATAAGATTGACAGTTCTTAAGTTACTAAGCATGTTAATTTCCCCTTCGTGTGTGGGATGCAATTCATCAATAGGAGGCTCATAGGGGCACATAACATATTTGCTCAATTGAAATTCATTAAATAGCTCAAGCATCAAAGATTTCCATTGACTATAGTATTCTCCATCAAGAATGGGCACTCTACAACTCAAACTCCCTATACTAGACACATCCATCTTCCTCCTCGGTGATTAAACCGAAGCAATGGAGACCAAAGCTCTAATACCAATTGAGGGATCACTAGAAGTGTGTCTAGAGAGGGGTGAATAGACTACTAGAAGGAATTTAAAAACTAACCCTTCCCAAGTTAATTGGTTGGCAGATTTTAATAGTTTTAGTAAAGCTAGCAAGTCTAATAGCCGTACACATGCATGTCAGCAGATATGGTAGCGGAAAGTAAAGACATTGCATATGAAGTAAAGTGTTGGGATAGGTAGATCAAACGTAGTTATAGACATGATGATTTTTCCCGTGGTTCCGATAGGTGGCGCTATCGTACATCCATGTTTATGGAGTCTTCAACCCACAGAGGGTAACGGTCGCGAGAGTCACGGAGGGCTCCACCCAAAAGGGTCCACGAAGTAGCAACCTTGACTATTCCATAACGGCTTCCGTCCACGAAGTACTAGCCTCACTATGGGTAGATCTTCACGAAGTAGGCAATCTCCTTTCCCTTAAAAACTTCTTGGTTTACTCCACAACACGAAGTAGGAGGCTCCCAAGCGACACCTAACTAATATAGGAGGCACCACCCTCCAAAAGGTAATAGGCTCGGTAATGACGATGAACTCCTTGCTCTTATGCTTCAAGATGATAGACTCCTCAGCACCCAATCACTCTCCATAGATTTGGCATGGTGAAACAGATGGGATTGATGGAAAGCTACTTGGGGAGGCTAGAAATCAAGATCCATATGATTGGAGTGGAAGATCTTGAGTGGAAGATCTTTACCTCAACACAAGGGTAGGTGGTTCTCTCTCAGAAAATCTGATAGGATAGGTATGGAATAGTTCTGAGTGCTTCTCTTTCGAGTAGGTAGTGGTGAAGGGGTATATATAGGCATCCCCAAAAATCCAACCGTTGCACACAAAATGACCAACTCGGTGACACCGATGTGTTAATCTCGGTGGTACCGAAGTGATCAAAAGGTGGCAACTTTTGAATCTCGATGAGACCGATATAGGAAACTTGGTTGCACTGATAAGGTAACCAACGGTCAGATTTCCAATCTCGGTGACGCCGATCCAACATTCTCGGTGGGACCGAAAATGCGAATTTGCGTAACAGAAAGTTGGCAACCTAAACTTGGTGGCACCAGTATGGAATCGGTTGCACCGAAGTGGCTAGGGTTTGGCAGAGTCTATCTAGGTTCTGGAATTGGTGGCACCGGTATGGCAAAGTTAGTTGCACCGATTTTGAGTGTTAGGTATAGAACGGACTTTTATGGGAGAGTTTGTGGATATTTTTGGCGACTATCACTTGTGCACGTTTGAGCATATTGTTCACCAACAAAACCTTACCCCCTTTTAATAGTATTGGCTTTCCTATGGACTCAAAGTGATTTATCACAAATATAAAATGTAGAGTCTTCTTGCTTGAAGCTTGGCCAGCCTATTTCCTTGCATCTTGGGGTATGTCCACACTCTCCTTTTGCCAATCCTCTCTATAGATAGTATCTAAAATACACTAGGTAAAAGTATCAGTCCAAGAGACAATGTATGTTGTCCTGAATTATCAAAACCACCAAGGGAGCATGTTGTGCTTTTAGCAAGACGTTCTAGAAAGGCAAAACAAGTCCAACAAGGCCGCCCGACATGTCAACGAACCCGATAGGTGCCGCATATCTTGTTCTCAGGACACGACCGGATGAACACTACGTACGACAACCTGATAGAAATCCCTCGAGTTGCCCCGAGGTGGCACCGCAAGTGGCTCTATTTTGGACCAGCACTGCCCCCTGTATTATGTTAAATTAATCCAGAAGGGAGCGACCCTTTATGCTGTAATAAGGTGACAAGTATTATTATGTTGGGCAAATGTAGTACCAAAGTTGGGCCTTGCCAGACAAGTTTTATCCTAAAATGAAAATCAAGGGGGTCCCCATAACAACCCCGAGCATGTTAGGAGCGCTCAATTATGGAACATAACACCGGTTCACAAGTAACTAGGGCGGCAAGAGTGGAACAAAACACCGAGCAAAAGGCCAAGCCTTCCACCCTTTACCAAGTATATTTGTGCATTAAATTAAATAGCAATAATATTGTGGTAACAATAGAATTTCCATGTTGAGACATGGAAGCAATTGCACCTGCAACTAGAAACTCTATAAGAAGGGTTGAGCAAGAGGTAACATAGCCAAGCAAAGGTTTGCTGGGATGCGGAGGGTTAGAGGCTTATCATGGCAATGTTGGGAGGCTTGTCAAATAAGTGGTAGGTAGCAAGACGTAACGATAAAACGGGATAACTAGCATAGCAACGATATTAGTGGTATCCAGGGAAATGTGTCATCTTGACTGAGATCCCGCTTGGAAGAAGAATGAATCCATGAACAAGACGATCCGTGAAGTAGACGAACGAATCCTCACACTCCGAACGCTTTCGGAACTCTATCGAGAAGAAGCAAACTAAAACAAAACAATCAACATACGATACACCACAGCATATGCATGATATGATGGGAAAAACAAATATGATGCATATCCGGTTTAATTATGCAAGGCATAGCAAAGCACATCAAACAACTCCTACACATTAAGTGAAGCTCAATATGCAACAAGTTGCATATTGACAAAACTCCATATTTGAATTATGTAGTTCAATCCCCTTTAGGTACCCATCAATGTTAAATGTCGTAAAACATGGAAAGAGGTGAAGCATAAGTAAACTATTTATCTAGGCATCTTAAACGAGGCCGGAAACAACTTATAGCATTTCCGAAATGACCTCATATGCATATTATGATTTTAGTCTAGAACTGTCCTAAGCATGTTTTATAGATGTTAAACAACAATATAAAGTGCACGATGTTATTCTACATGATTTTTTAGTCAAGTTACATATATAGATCATTTTAAACAGAGCGAAGGTTATTTAGTTATGAATGAAACTGTTTTAGCATGGCATTGGTGCAAATAAAAATAAAACAGCAAGTTAAACAATTTAAACATGGATGAAAGTTGCATACGAATCTACACGAAATTCTACAAGGTTTGCATATATAAAACATTATAATATGTTGCACAATTATTAAGTTTTTAGCATTTTAAAAACATGACATTTTTTATAATATGCAATGCACTGGAATAAAAAAAGCTAAATCCTAAAATATACACGGGCCGAATTGCATCACTCTGTAGTGGCCAGAGAGCATTTTGGCCCAAGTGGCCGACTTGGTAGACCACAGCCACAAGTAAAAAAATGCATGCAAAAAATATGGGATGCCTGGGAGTTGAACATAGTATCTCCTGGTCTCCAGCGACAAACTTAGCTACGCTAGCCAACTCAACCATTAGCTTATTCATCAAAGTAGTGGCGATCCAATATAACCTCTACACGGCATAACAGATCTAGAACAAAAGACCAAAGTTCAGTTGCAAAGCTTATAGCAAGGGAACAGAGGTTGACGCTCATGGCTATATTGGTATGAGCGAGGGAGGTGGGGGGCCTCCAAATATGATGGCTGGGGATGCACATAGGACAGGTCATGGCTGCTCAGTCGCCGCACCCCACGCGCACGGCAAGGGGGGGCACGCGCTTGGAGGCTAGTCTCGTGCGATAGGGACGAACAGGCCCTTGCTGCAGCGACTTCGAGCTCATGGCAGAAGCTTGCAGGGGCGACGAGGCAAGGCATGGCTTCGGCAAGGTCTTGGGCGGCAGGACGAGTGGACTAGGTCGGGGCGGATCCATTCCAGGTGGCGGGCCTCGTCGAGGTCAACCAAGGCAACGGCGGAGTGGAGCTTCATCGGTCTGGCCATGGCGGAAAGTTGCGGCACGGTTCCCTGCATCATGGGAACAAGGAGAGGGAGAGAGGTCACGAGGGAGCGAGAGAAATAAGACAATCCTAGGAGGGACAAGGGGCGATGGAGCATGACCTGGTCCTGGTCGTCGGTCGGGGCGGCGAGGAGCTCTGGTGGCTCTGCTCTCTGAAGATCTCTCTCTCTCTCTCTGAACCTACCTGACAGGGGAAGATGAGAGAAAGAAGGAGGGAGAGGGAGGAGCGGCGGCGCAAAGTAGAGAGGGGGGAAACCCTAGGGAGGCGTGCCAGCTATATAGGTGGCCGGCCTCGACGTTCGTGAGCACTTCACGGCGCGGGCACGTGCTCTATAAACCTCGCAAAGGCAGACAGGGTCGACAGCGTCAGGCGAGAGCAGGTGGGCGTTAGGAGGGGAAGGCGATCGGTGGGCAAGCCGCTGGCTGCAGGGTTTGCTGGTGTTGGAGATATGCCCTAGAGGCAATCATGTATGATGATATTTCCTAGTGTTTATGAATAAAGATAGTCCTTGTACATTATCGTTGATGTGTATTAACAAGTATGTGACTTGTTTGTGAGACTATGCATTGTATGATAACTGTCCTAAATGGTCCCTAGTCGAAAGGGTTGTGTGGACACGTAACTAATCAGACTAGCATATGACACGGTGGATGGTTCGGTCTCACTGACCATGTAGCATTGGATGTTATCCGGATAATATGGACTCGGAAAGGTCTGGTCGGATTCGACATAGTCGGATCCGAGTCGAGATAAGGTCTGAGTTGGACAGACCCAACTACGAGACATAGCGATAGGTCATCTATGAGTCTCTAGTACAACATATGTTCTATGTCCTAAGACCTGAGCTGGCGCATGTACTCAGGATGGTGACAGACTTGCTTTGGGTCGACCAAACGCTAATCCGTGACTAGGTAGTTATAAAGGTAGGTTTCGGGCTTGTCCAGACCCATGTTGTGAGACATGGTCGAGCAAGATGGGATTTGCCCCTCCGATCAGGAGAGATATATTCTGGGCCAATCGGGTGATCCGACCTGGATAAACATGGCCATGCGTTGAGGATTATGAGATAATCCAAATGTTGGTCGGATTCACCGTAACGAGAAAGAGGTCGTGCTGCAACAAGGATGACCATGTCGCCTTGTGCATGACAACATATATCGTGTGGCAAAGGGAACAGAAGTGTGAAGTATAGGTTCGCCTAACCAGCTTCATCGGGCACTTGGAGTCAACACGTCTTGCTAGAGGCCGCTACCGACCGGTCGAGTCAGATGTGATCTGACTCGCGACCAAGTGGACAAGAACCTAAAGGGTCACGTGCTTAAGGGAAGGAACACATGGGCTTTAGGATCCGTGCGAGGCCCAAGAGTTGAGCCCGCGCCGGATGCCTGTATATAGTGGAGGTGCGGCACACCCATCCGGTTGATCGCTTCAGCGCCGTCATTAGGGCTTTGCATGCGTTGCAACTAGCCACCTCCACTCTCCGCCGTTGACTGTGTGATCAGACCTAGCAGTCCGCCGCATGGGTGTTCCTCCTGCACGGGCGAATACCTTAGAGGCGGTGCACTTGTGCCGCTCCGACGAACCTATACGTGGGATCCGGCGAACCTGTACGTGGGACCGTTGTGTGTGTAGCGCCTTGTATTTCGTACATGATCACACAAATCGGTAGAATGCGATTCTATGCATAAGTTTGTTTTGCAGGTTTGATCTGAATAGTATGGCTCATATGTATGTGATGCATGTGTGTAATTTAACATGACCTGCATGTCATGATTGTCAGCTGGCAGGAGCCAAAGTGTTGTCATTATATTGTATAACGACCTGCGTGTCGACTTGTGATTCTCTGTAAATTCATTACTAGTTGTAGTAGTTGGAGGACAGAGATCAAGTTCGAGGCTTTGGCGTCCTGGCAAGACGGACAAGATGGAGTTCTGCCTTGGTCATCGGAGTTGGAGCCAACCTGGAAGGATGTCCATGAAGGAGCCATACTATTTCACATATTTATGTTTATATGTGATGGATATTGCTTCTTATTTCTATGCATGTTAGTATGGTAGAAAGATCCCTCATTAATATCAAGCATATTGCCATTCCGGATGTTGCACCTTCACACATCAAGTACGTCTGGTAGTGGGCTCATAAAATTGAGGTGCTACTGGGTGTCCTTGAACTGGAGGGTTCGTGTCGGACACGGACATGCACTGGAAGAGGAACTGTAGCAAGTGGCTTGCTGAGCACGACAAGAAGGCCGAAGATGCTTCTTTAGGCAAAGGTACACTACATATGTTATAGACATTTACCTTGCTGACATACCTAGTAGCTCTTGGATATTTGATACTGGATCGGTTGTTCATATTTGCAACTCGATGCAGGGGCTGGTAAGAACTAGGCATGTGGCACAAGGGGAGATTGACATCAGGGTCGGCAACAAAGAAAGAGTGCTACATTGGAGGTCAGCACGATGTAGCTCAAGCTTCCTTCTGGATTTATTTTGGAATTGAATAATTGTTATTACATTCCCGCACTTAGTCGGAACATTATTTCCACCTCATGTTTGATGAGTCAAGGTTATGAATTCAATATAAAGGACAATGGTTGTTCATTTTATTTGAATGGAATGTTCCATGGCTATGCACCCATAGTAGATGAGCTATTTATTTTAAATCTAGAAATGGAACCAGTCTATAACGTGAATGTCAAGAGGCATAAGCCTAATGAGATAAATCTGACATATAAGCCTAATGAAATAAATCTGACATACTTCTGGCATTGCTGACTTGGACACATTAGTCTAAAATGCATGAAGAAGCTCCATGATGATGGACTCCTAACTTCGTCCAACTTTGGGTCGTTAGAGACATGCGAATCATGCTTGCTAGGCAAGATGACTAAGTCTCCTTTTGCAAAGAGTTGCGAGAGGGTGCCCGAGCTGTTGGAGCTTATACATAGTGATGTGTGTGGTCCAATGAGCACAACAGCCAGAGGTGGCTATCAGTACTTCGTGACTTTTACCGACAACTTGAGTAGATATGGATATATCTATTTGATGAGGCACAAGTCGGAAACTTTTGAAAAGTTCAAAGAGTTTCAGAACGAGGTTGAAAATCAGCTCGACAAGACGATAAAATTTCTACGATCAGATCGTGGAGGTGAGTACATGAGCCAAGAGTTTGACAATCATATGAAAGGCCGAGGTATAGTACCTCAGCTCACACCTTCATGTACGCCGCAGAGAAACGGTGTGTCAGAACGGAGAAATCGAACCTTGTTGGACATGGTCCGGTCGATGATGAGAAAATCGGATTTACCCTTGTCATTCTAGGGATACACTCTAGAAACTGTAGCTTTCACACTTAATAGGGTACCATCTAAATCCGTAGACAAGAAACCACATGAGATGTGGACTGGGAAGACTCCTAGTTTGTCTTTTCTAAAGATTTGGGGTTGTGAAGCATTTGTCAAGCGACTCATGTCGGACAAGCTTACACCCAAGTCGGATAAATGTATATTCATGGGATATCCAAGGGAAACCTTGGGATATAACTTCTACAACCGAGAAGAGAACAAAGTGTTTGTTGCTCGGAACGGGGTTTTCCTAGAGAAAGAGTTTCTCAGTCGGGAGGCCAGTGGGAGAATGGTGCGACTCAAAGAAATTTGAGGCCACTCAGGGATAACTCGGTTGGTGATGAGATCACACTGGAGTCGGTCAGAGAACCCATAGTGGAGTCGGTACCAGAGCCATGGAGGTCGGAAAGATTGCGCAGAGTGCGTGATGTTTTGTTGCTAGAAAGCGACGAGCCGGCCACGTATGCGGAAGCAATGGTGAGCCCAAATTCCAAGGCATGGCTAGAGTCCATGAGATCCGAGTTAAAGTCCATGGATGAGAATCAAGTCTGGGACTTGGTTGATCCGCCACCTAGCGTAGTTGCCATTGGTTGCAAATGGGTCTTTAAGAAGAAAACCGATGTGGATGGAAATGTTCAGATCCACAAAGCTCGGCTTGTCGCTAAAGGTTATGGACAAGTTCAAGGAATTGACTACAACGAGACCTACTCGCCGGTAGCGATGCTAAAGTGGTGAGGATCATACTAGCTATAGTTGCGTATTTCGATTATGAGATACGGTAGATGGATGTCAAAATGGCTTTCCTTCATGGAAATTTAAAAGAGGATGTATACATGATACAGCCCGAAGGTTTTGTCGATCCAACTAACGCTGGTAAAATATGCAAGCTCAAGAGATCCATTTATGGATTGAGGCAAGCAGCTCGGAGTTGGAACATTCGTTTTGATGAAGTCATCGGCGACCTTGGTTTCATCAAGAATGAACAGGACTATTGTTTATACAAGAAGTCTAGTGAGAGCTCGATAGTATTTTTGATCTTGTATGTAGATGACATACTGCTGATCAGAAATGATGTTTCGATGCTGAACTCAATCAAGGAATCATTGAATGGCAAGCTTTTGATGAAAGACCTTGGAGAGGCAGTGTACATTTTAGGCATCAAGATCTATAGAGATAGATCGAGGAGGCTGCTCGGCTTAAGCCAGAGCACATACATAGATAAAGTGTTGAAGAGGTTCAACATGAGTGAGGCCAAGAAAGGGTTCTTGCCCGTCTCACATGGTATAAGGCTAAGCAAGACTCAGAGTCCTATGACTTCTGATGAGCAAAACCGGATGAGTAGGATTCCATATGCCTCGGCAATTGGATCCATCATGTATGCCATGCTATGTACACGACCTGATGTTGCCTATGCAATAAGCTTAACAAGCAGATACCAGGCCGACCCAGGTGAGAGTCACCGGGCAGCGGCGAAAACTATCTTGAAGTACCTAAAAAGGACTAAAGAGATGTTCCTAGTTTATGGAGATGAGGAGGAGCTCTGCATAAAGGTTTACACTGATTCTAGTTTCCAAACCGACAGGGATGATTGTTGATCGCAAACTGGATTCGTGTATGTCATGAATGGAGCAATGAGCTGGACGAGTTCCAAGCAAGATACGGTGGCCGACTCCACAATAGAGGTCGAATACATTGCGGCTTGTGAAGCCGCAAAGGAAGGTGTTTGGATTTGGAAGTTCCTGGAAGATGTTGGTGTGTTCCCGGGCTGGTCAAAACCGTTGGACCTTTATTGTGATAATTCAGGTGCCATCGCAGAGGCCAAGGAGCCGAGACAACACCACAAGACCAGGCACATAGACCTAAAATATCACTTGATACGAAAGCTCGTAGAGAAAGGTGATACCAATTTATGCAAGATTCATACGGATGCAAATGTTGCAGATCCGTTGACTAAGCCACTTCCACAACCCAAGCATGATGGGTACATTAGAGATATGGGCATTCGATGTCTACTTGATTGACTCTAGTGCAAGTGGGAGACTGTTGGAGATATGCCCTAGAGGCAATCATGTATGATGATATTTCCTATGTGTTTATGAATAAAGATAGTCCTTGGACATTATCATTGATGTGTATTAACAAGTATGTGACTTGTTTGTGAGACTATGCATTGTATGATAACTAGTCGAAATGGTTGTGTGGACACGCAACTAATCAGACTAGCATATGACACGGTGGATGGTTCGGTCTCACTGACCATGTAGCATTGGATGTTAGCCGGATAATATGGACTCGGAAAGGTCTGGTCGGATTCGACATAGTCGGATCCGAGTCGAGATAAGGTCTGAGTTGGACAGACCCAACTACGAGACATAGCGATGGGTCATCTATGAGTCTCTAGTACAACATATGTTATATGTCCTAAGACCTGAGCTGGCGCATGTACTCAGGATGGTGACAGACTTGCTTTGGGTCGACCAAATGCTAATCCGTGACTAGGTAGTTATAAAGGTAGGTTTCGGGCTTGTCCAGACCCATGTTGTGAGACATGGTCGAGCAAGATGGGATTTGCCCCTCCAATCAGGAGAGATATACTCTGGGGCCCTCTGGTGATCCGACCTGGATAAGCATGGCCATGCGATGAGGATTATGAGATAATCCGAATGTTGGTCGGATTCACCGGAACGAGAAAGAGGTAATGATGCAACAAACTTGGGCAAGAGTTATTTAACCAAACTAAACCGAATATTTAGGGGAAGATCAATATTTTGTGTGAGGCAAAACAGCAAGTGAAACAACCACATGCTGCAATATTTGAACAAGGAGAGAGATGGCAAGTTTAAGAGAAAATAAGGAGGGGGTCACACCAAGACTTGCACAACAGCACCACCTTACACACACACTCTCAACAACACAAGCATATGATGCAACATAAAAATTATGAGATGATGCTATGATGTCATGATGAATTCATGAAGCACACATATATTACTCAAATCTCAAGGACACAAACATGAGGGTTCACACATGACTAATATTACAAATATGGCAAGGGATGCTCTTGGGCTGTTACACCATGTTATGGACCTCTTCGTTGATGACGAAGCGAGCCATTGGTTGCTTTGGTGATCACAGCAGAACTCTCAATGAAAGCACCAATGTCGGTGTCAAAACTGGCAGATCTCAGGTAGGGGGTCCTGAGTTGTGAGACTAGAATCGATGGTAACAGGAGACGAAGGAGACGATGTTTACCCAGGTTCGGGCCCTCCTATGGAGGTAATACCCTACGTCCTGCTTGATTGTATTGATGATATGTAGGTTATAAAGTTGATCTACCTCGAGATCGAATAGCTAAACCCTAGATGAGTTGTCCTCTGTCTACAACCTAAAACCCTTCGGCTTATATAGACGCCGAGGGTACCTAGGGTTTACACATGGTCGGTTACACGTCGAAGGGATAAACATGCATATTCACTACTCCAAACGTGGAGGACACGCCACAATTCCCGAAGCTTCCTTCCTGGAGACAGGGCCTTCGATCGATCCAATTCTCGGCAAGCGGCCCATACAGTCCAGCCCATAAGAAACAGGTCGGCCTCCCGAGGACCCCTTAAACCAGGACTCCCTCAGGCGGGTCCATACCACATGACACAGAAAAATTGTCGGTGATGGTGATGAACACAAACATTTGTCAAAACAAAGCATATGGGATGTCCGCATCTATCACAAATGGGCCATCCTTGCTACTCGTGTGCGGTCGTGTAACCATCATAGTCGGTATTTTGTGGTGCAACATTTGCGTTGCCCGTCGCATCACAAATAGTTCATAACTATAAAGCATGCATGATAATGATACTATCACACACATTTGTTCCTACTTCATTGTTTGTGATATATCAAGTTTCCCGAACGCTCCAACTGTCGTACTCGTGTCTAATGCCTACAACAAAACAAGCAAATCGTCATTATAAAGCGTGTATTATAAGAAGACTATCACAAACATTTAGGTAAGTCCCATTGTTTCAATATTGTCTAACATCACACAAGGTTTTCAAATGACAATTGTGTGCATGGTCGCACACAGTTTTTCTCTATGAAACATGTTGGATCATGAGGTATATTACGCATGTTGTGCTTTACAACCCGTGTGCATTGTAATTTCCTGCAAAGCATATTCCCCCTAATTTAATCGTTGCAATTTAAAATTCTATAGAAATTGAATTTGAAAGTAGGAAATAACATTTTTCATATCCATCATATATAGATATAGCTTCAAGAACCAATGCATTATTCCATTCACAGGTACATATGTGCAAGCATTACATAAAAAAAGAATTACGTAAGGACCGAATAAAGAATGATGAACAATGGTTGCATACTTTTATTAAATACGGTAAAGAAATAGGTGAAAGATATTCTGGTTCCTGTACAAGGTGAAGTAAAATGCCCATATTGTGCCCTCCTCTATGCAGAATGCATGCACGAGTCTAGTCCAACTCCTTGTGATGGCGGACCGCCCATCCTTCATTTTCTAGGACATCTAGATACTCATCGTAGCCTGGTAGAAAATACTTTAACCTTTGCATGTCCACCAATCATGTAGTTTCAGAGGTAATCTTGAGTAAACTTCTTTGGGAACCACTACAAACAAAAAATATTCTGACATTGTAATCGAACAACTCATTATTTGCAGTAAAAAGAAGGGTACATAGTTCCTAGTTATCATTCTGCAATTCACTGTTGTCTTGGATAAGGTGTAAAGAAATAGTTTAATTGCGATGTTTTGTCCCATTTTACTAACAATATTTATTAGTTTCCTCACTTGATGCTAGTTCATGAATATCTCATTGCTCCATATGCAAAAAGGATCAAAGCGCGAATCTTTACCAGTGACATATGTACCTACAAGCAACAAGTTAATATTAGAAGCTAAACTGAAATTGCGCAATGGAATATTATAGTACTCCCTCCTTCCAAGCATACAAGATCTTATTACATCCAAAATACTCACATGTTGGATGTATTCATATCTTATACTATGGGGCGGAGGGAGTATATACAAGCCATGTGATGAAACTAACCTCGACGGAAAACAACAGCCATTCCCAATATTGTCTTGGGTAAGTACATCAAAAGGCATGTTAAGTACAATAGGCTAAACATGAACCAGGTATATGCATGGTAAACAACATGATCTCAAAATGATAGCTTTAGTGTGTAGGTTTTTAAGCACGCTAGCTAAGCAAATAAGAAGTGTAAAGGTGTGTTAACTGCAATAGTCTTAACATTTAACAACAACATAATATAGTCATTCAAATAGGCATTGTGCAGGCTTAAGCACACTAGTTATTGTTACATCAAAATGGAAATGCATATGCTCACTACAATAGGCTTTAAAGCAATCAAATATAGTCATTCATAGTGGTACTATTGAAATTGCATAGAACATAGCTTGTGCTTAAACATCAAATTGTATCACTCAACATCACATATTAAAAAACTAAAATAAATAGTGGGCATGTTAACTACACCAGGCTTAATAGGAACCACATACTGCCGTTGAAATTGACATTGATGAAATTGAACTGCAAAGTCCATACCTGCACATATAGAACTTCACAATGTGAAATAGCTGAAATAAAAAAAGGCATACTATACACCAATTGAATCAGGACAAATGCCAACTACAAACAACCAAGCATGTAAAAAAACTAAAATAAACAATGGGTGTGTTAACTACACCAGGTTTAATAGGAACCAAATATGGTCGTTGAAACTAGCATTGATGAAACTGAACTGCAAAGTCCGTGCGTGCACATATAGAACTTCACAATGCGAATAACTAAAATAAACAAGGCATACTATATAGCAATTGAATTTGTACATATGCCAACTACAAACAACTGAGCAAGCAAAAATAGTTAAACAAGAAATATGCTCACTACAACAGCCTTAACAACGACCAACTATAGACATTCGTATTGATATTGTTGAAATTCGATAGAACATAGCTTGTTCTTAAGCATCGAATTGAGTAATTGAACATGCATGTGAAAAAACTGAATAATCAATGGGCGTGTTAACTACATCAGGTTTACAAGAACCTAATATGGCCGTTGAAACATGTATTGATGAAATTGAACTACACAGTCCATACATTATGTATGAGTGAAATAGTTAAACATGATGGTACGTCTCCAACGTATCCATATTTTTTTTGTTCCATGCTATAATATTATCATTCTAAGATACTCTTTAGGCATCTATTGGTCAATTCGTATTATTTTTGAGCACCAACCTATTAACCTAGTGCCAAGTGCCAAGTGTTGTTTTTTGTGTTTTTTTGCCTTTTAGGTTTACAGTACCAAACGAAGTCCAATTGCCATGAAATTTTTTTATGTTTTTTTTGGACCAACATAAGACCTAGAAGCTTCGGGAGAAGACCGAAGTCCACACGAGAGAGGCAACACACATCAGGGCACACACAGTAGGGGTGGTCGTGCCCTATTGTGTGCTGGACCATGATGGCCCACAAGTATAGGGGATTAATCCTAGTCCTTTCGATAAGTAAGAGTGTCGAACCCAACGAGGAGCAGAAGGAAATAAGAAGGAGTTTTCAACAAGGTATTCTCTTCAAGTGTTGTAAGTAATGGTGATAGATAGTTTTGTAGCAAGATAATTCGTAACAAGTGAAAAGTAAAACAGTAGCAAGTGTGTAGCAAGGTAGACCAATCCTTTTTATAGCAATGTACATGCCGAAAAGTAATCTAATATAAAGCAAACGCTCCCAAGGACACATGAATTACTGTCTAGTCATGTTCATCATGTTGAGTTGATTCGCGTTTGTTACTTTGATAATTTGATATGTGGGTGGACCGATGCTAAGTTGTTGTTCGTACTTGAACAAGCAACCCACTTATGATTACCCCTCTTGCAATCATCCACAACTAAGAAAGAAGAATTAAGATAAATCTAACCATAGCATGAAACGTGTGGATCCAAATCAGCCCCTTATGAAGCAACACATAAACTAGGTTTAAGCTTCAATCACTCTCGCAGCCCATCATCTACTTGTTACTCCACAATGCCTTCCCTTGGGCCCATAACATGGTGAAGTTTCATGTAGTCGACGGTCACACGACACCACTAAGAGAAGCAACAGCATGCATATCATCAAATAGCGAACGAATACCAACTTCGCATGATTACTTATAATGAGACTTTGCCCATCACCTCAGGAACAAAAGTAACTACTCACACATCATGAACATGTTCAAGATCAGAGGTATAATAATGGTGATCAAGGATTTGAACATAATATATTCCACAAAGTAATACAACAAGCATCAACTATGAGATGTAATCAACACTACTAGTAACCCAGAAGTACCAATCTAAGAGCATCTCCAGCCATGCCCCCAACAGGCCCCACCAGGCGACTTTTTCGGCGCTGACGCTGAAAAAACGCCCCAGTCGCGCCCCTAGGACGCCGAAATCCGCCGACTCAGCCCGTTTTTGGGCTCGGCGATCGCAGGCCGCATCCGGCGCACTGGGGGCACTTGGGGGCTCCGGCACAAGGGAAAAGCACGTCTGGCCCACAAGTCAATTTTTCTTCGAGATTCGCCTCCCTCCCCTCGCGCGCTCGGCCGCCAACCGACTGATCCCGGCGCCGCCCACCGCCCCGCCACCACTAGATAGCCCATCCCCGCCGGAAAAAGAGCAAAGGTTTCGCCAAGGCATCCCCTTCGCCACCAACTGGGCGATTTTTCCGGCCTTTCCCGACCTCGGAGGGGAAGTGTAGCGGCGGTATGCGCCCACCGCACCCGCAAGGTGTTCGGCGATTTGCCTGCCTCAGCAATGGACTCGGACGACGAGGCACTCGCCGTGCTGCTGGTGGAGGAAGCCGAGGCCGACGTCCAGGAAGAGGAGAATCTCATGATCCTCGCCGCCCTCGCCGTCCTGCTGACGAGCAATGAAAAGCCGCGGAGAGGTGGCTCGGCGCCGGGGCGGATGAAAGCAAAGAATCGACATCGTCTTGAAGGCTACTGCATGCTCTACTCCGACTACTTTGCCGATGCTCCACTGCATGACGACAAAACATTTCGGCACTGTTATTGGATGGGCAGGAAGCTTTTCCTCAGGATTGTGAATTCCATCCGGGAGTTCGATAGCTACTTCAAGTGCAAGAAGGATTGCACCAGCAAACTTGGATTCACCTCAATCCAGAAGTGCACGACAGTGATGAGGATGCTTGCATACGAAGCTCCCAGTGATTCACTCGACGACTATCGGTGCATGGCCGAGTCCACCACCATTGAGTGTTTCGACAAGTTCTGTCGGGCAGTGGTGGCAGTGTTTGGACCACAATACTTGTGAACACCCAATGCGGAAGACACTGCTCAGATCCTAGCACATAATGCAGCAAGAGGATTTCGTGGGATGCTTGGAAGCATCGACTGCATGCATTGGAAATGGAAGAACTGCCCATTTGCTCGGCAGGGGATGTACAAAGGCACCAAAGGCGGTTGCAGTGTGGTACTTGAGGCGATGGCCACACAGGACCTCTCGATTTGGCACTCCTTCTTTGGTATGCCAGGAACTCACAATGACATCAACGTGCTGCAGTGCTCACCTTTCTTTTCCAAGCTTGTTGAAGGTCATTCTCCTCCAGTGAACTTCGAGATCAATGGGCAGCACTACAACAAGGGGTACTACCTAGATGATGGCATCTATCCAAGATGGTCTACATTTGTGAAGACTATCTCAAACGCTGTGCTAGGAGGCAAGAAGTCCCACTTTGCCAAGGTGCAGGAGGCTTGCAGGAAGGATGTCAAGCGGGCATTTGGTGTGCTCCAATCTCGATTTGCTGTTGTCCGATACCCTACTCAGACCTGGACGAAAGATCAAATGTGGGAGATCATGACTTGATGTGTCATCTTGCACAACATGATCATCGAGAGCGAGCAGGAAGAGCTAGTGTTTGACACTAAATCATACTACAGGCAGGGTCCTCTAGCCGAAGTTGATCACCAGCTACCGGCAACCTGGACTGCCTACCTCAGTATGCGTTAGGAGATTCGAGACCCACACATGCATTATGAACTACAGCAGGATCTAGTGGAGCACCTATGGAGGATCAAGGGCGATGCCTACCTCGACGTGTGATGACATATGAGTTTTTATTTGTTGAACTATATATAATTTGTATTGAATTATTTTTTGTTGTTGTTGCACTATTTTGCTAAATTATTTGATTTTTTGTGATGAACTATGTGATAAAAATTTTATTTATGTTGAGAATTGAACGCCGAACCACGCCGACTATGGGTCGTTTCTCGCCGATATCGAGCCATTTTTCTATTTATCTGGGCAAAAAAGCGGCCGTGAATGGGCCGATATCAGCGCCTAGGGGCGATCTGGGGGCGACGGCTGGATGCCCAACCGCCCCGAGCGCCGATTCCACCGCCGACTTGCCCCCAGGCGGCGATTTTTATGCCTCCTGGGGGGCCAACGGCTGGAGATGCTCTAAGGTTTTGAGACAAAGATTGAATACAAGAGATGAATCGGGGTTGGAGACTGATATGGTGTTGGTGAAGATGTTGATGAAGATTGGTCCTCCCGTGAAGGAGGAAGCGTTGGTGATGACGATGGCTTCGATCTCCCCCTCCCGGACGGAAGTTTCCCTGGCAGAATCTCTCTGCCGGAGAGCACAAGGGCCTTTGCCCAGGTTTCCACCTCGAGGTGGAGACGCTTCTCCTGAAAGTATCTTCTTCATTTTTTTTCTAGGTTAAAAGACACCCTATAGGATAATAGGGGGGTCAGGAGACCTGTTGGGGCCTCACAATGCAACAGGGCGTGCATATGGGGGTGGGCGCGCCCTGTTGGCTTGTGACCCGCAGGTGGCCCCCCTCTGGTATATTTGTGGCCCAATAATTCACATATATTCCAAAAAATCTCCATGAAGTTTTAAGTCATTTGGGGTCCGGTGAATTTTCACCCTTTTTCTTGGGTTTCAGGTCCAGAATTCCAGTTTTCGTCGGTTTCCCTCTTTGTGGTGTACCTTCTAAATTCAGAGAGAAAAGGCATAAGAATTGTATCATAATGAGGAATAATGGACAAGAATATCATAAATATGAATAGGAAAACATGATGCAAAATGGACGTATCAACTCCCCAAGCTTAGACCTCGCTCATCCTCAAGCAAAAGCCAAACTCGATAATAATGACCACATAATTTGAGAGAGAGGTGTCGATAAAAATAAAATTCTGACATGAAAGCATCATGAACTTCAACATAGCAACAAGTATTTTATCATATGACTTCTCATAAACAAGTAACAATCCATTCACAAATATTGAAGTATGAAGCATAAACTTTATTGATAATCAACAAACAATGTTCTTAGTCATCGAGACAATCAGAATTCATCATATTTCAGAGGAGAGTCTATGTAAGAGCTTTCATATTAGCAATTTCACATACTCAACTATCATTTAATATTGTATGATTGGTGACACTCATTGCATAATTTTGGAGCTCATGTTTCCATCACACACATAGGAAGATAGGGGCTTTATTGGTTTGCCACCCAACTCATTTACCTCAAAGGATAATGTCAACAATAAAAA
The DNA here is from genome assembly GCA_022496015.1 of Hordeum marinum. NCBI lineage: Eukaryota > Viridiplantae > Streptophyta > Magnoliopsida > Poales > Poaceae > Hordeum > Hordeum marinum. Next base: position 257,879,877 of record CM039674.1, on the reverse strand, counting down.
ACATGATCATCTACATCCAACTGGATATATATATATATGAATCTTTCCTCAACACATGATGCTTGCCACTATAGAGTTAATATAAAGGAAGAGTGAGGGAGTCCGGGACTAAGGGTTCCTCGGGCTGCCAGCTTATTTCTTATGGGACGGATAGGTGGGCCGCTACGTGGCCATCGCATGAAGGCTAAATTATAAGACAACCTTGTATTCAGGAAAGAAACCTTCGGTGCCTTGGTGTGTCCTCCAAGTCAAGATGGAGAGACCAACTTGTTTATCCTTGATAGTAACTGACTATGTGTAACCTAGGAACCCCTGGTGTCTATATAAACCAAAGGGTTTAGTCCGTAGAAACCATTATTCCAACTCATCTAGGGTTTAGTTCCTTTGGTCTCGTGGTAAATCGATTCTATAATCGTCATACACACATCAATACAATCAAGCGGGACTTAGGGTTTTACCTCTTCAAGAGGGTCCGAACCTGGGTAAACATTGAATCCTTGTTTCCTGTTCCCCATTGATTCAAAAACCACAGCTCGGGACCCCCTACCCAAGATCTACCGATTTTGACACCGACATTGATGCTTTCAGTGAGAGGTCCATTTATTGGATCACCAGAAGGTTCGATGGCTCGCTTGGTCATCACCGATGACATCCACACCGGGGACCTCTCCGCCCCCAACCAACTCTTTGTGTTTGGCAGTATCGTTCAATGCGCTGATACGGCCGATTGTCTAGACCAGATCGGTAGCTTTGCCCCTAGATAGAAGATCAGGTTCAGTAGCTTAGAGTACGTGATGTCTACTACACAACTTTATTGTTGTAGACTATGTTGGGCCTCCAAGCGCGGAGTTTTGTGGGACAATAGCAATTTTCCCTCAAGTGGATGACCTAAGGTTTATCAATCCATAGGAGGTGTAGGATGAAGATGGTCTCTCTCAAACAACCATGCAACCAAATAAGAAAAAGTCTCTTGTGTCCCCAACACACCAAATACAATGGTAAATTGTATAGGTGCACTAGTTCGGCGAAGATATGGTGATACAAGTGTAGTATGGATGATAAAAATAGGTTTTTGTAATCTAAAAATATAAAAACAACAATGTAACAAGTGGTAAACAGCGAGCAAAATGTTTTATAAATGCTTTGGAATAAGGCCTACGGTCTGTACTTTCGCTAGTGCAATCTCTCAACAATGCTAATATAATTGGATCACATAACCATCCCTCAACGTGCAACGAAGAATCACTTCAAAATTCTTATCTAGCGGAGAACATAAGAAGAAATTGTTAGTAGGGTACAAAACTTGTAACAACCCGGGACCAACACTCCAAGAGATTCCCCTTTTATTCCATTGTCATCGTGTGATTCGTTTGGTTGTCACATTCATCATTACATCATTCGCATCATCTGCATAACATCGTCACTCGTTTTCGAAAACTTGCATCCGTTCATAGCCGCCGGTTCTCTTCATTCGTGTCGTCGACCGTTACGAGACCAACCACACACGCACGCACCCGCGACATCGATAAAATAATGCTTTTAAAAGCGCGCGAAAAATAATCTCAGATTGGGTCAAAAGTTGGCGTGTGGTCTCATTATAATGTAGGTAGACCGCCTGCTAAATTTCGTCGCAATCAGAGGTCGTTTGATACCTAAATAATCAACTGTAGCGACACCATCATTGGTTTATTTGTCACACGTTTTCGATGTTTTAAAACCCCATCACAGGCCGCAATCTTTCCTCTCATCCCCACCTAGCGCACTCTATAGCCCACTAAGCCCAACAAACCCACTCTGCGTCCGAAGACGTTTCATCGGGATCAAACGTTTAAGCACCTCTAACTTACCATTTTGAAATCCCTAATCCTTCACCAACCTCTAGCCTCCCTTCACCTCGAAATCCATGCATTACCGACCAGCGGCCGCTACTTGGCGAGCAGCCAGCCACCTAGCGTTGCCGCCAGCCGTGCCTCCAGGCACCCACGTTGCGCCACGTCGCCCTCAGCTCCCTTCACCTCACCGCGGGCCCGCCGAAGCCCATCCGAGCCCTCCCGAGCTCGGATCTACCGCCGCCAGCGCTGCAGCCACGGGAGCCCCGCTCCCCCGTGCCCGAGCCCGCGTCTCTGGCCCTGCGGCCCCAAGCTTGCCGGCCATGCCCCTTGCCGCTGGCGAACGCCCTCGCCGGAGAGCCCGCCGTCGCAGGTTCACATCCACCATGGCCGCCTCATGAATTCGAGGTTCGCTGACGGAAACGGACTCGCCATGTCCGGATCTGAAGGCCCCCGCTCGGATCCGGCTCCTCTCGCCCATCCCATGCCTCGCCTGAGTCCGCCGTTGCCCCCGTTGACCTTCTAGCGCCGCCACCTCCTCCGGTTCGTGGGAGGGAGACGATGCCCTCGTCCCGCCCGCTTTGACCGCCAGCGCCTGGGCCAGCGCTCGTGGGCCGCGTTACCAGGCCCAGCCGCTGCTCCTCTCAAGCGCCGGCCTGCCTGCCTCCTCCCCGCCGAACTGGGCCAAGCACACAAGGCGAGGTGCATCCCAGCCGTTCCCATTCCTCTATATGACGCCCCATGCGCGACCTAGTTATGTTGTGCATGCTCTAGTTCAGCCCGATAGTTCAAGATTCGGCCCGCTTGTATTTTTCTGTGTCCTACGAATTTATCAATTAAATATGTCATTGCATATTTTTTTTCAGAAAAATGCGTGATTTTAACTTGCTAATAATTTAATAACCGTGCATTGTATCAATATGAAAAATGCTCAGAATTTTGTGTAGATTAATAATATTCTAATTTCATCCATGTTTAAAATGTCTAAAATTCTCTTTTCTTGGAAATCACATAAATATCATGATTTTGCATTGCGCATATGTATTTAACCGTGCATCGGAATTAATCAAACTATATATGCAAAATGTGTGGTTTAATTATATTGCATTTTCATGCATGAGAAAAATATGTAATGTGATGATTGCATTTAATTTGCATACTTAACTTGTTAAAATGTTTTATGCCCTAATCTCGCATAATTGTTGTGCCATTTTTGTTATATGAAAACCCATATATTATATATGACTTTGGGATAGAAAAATCTATAGAATTTAACTGTGTAATTAGTTTTGTCATTTGAGAAAGTTTGTATGCATGTAATTTTCATTATGATACCCTTTTGTTTATTTTGTGTGAATTATCCATGCCTATTTTGGGATAGTTACCAACATGAGATATGTCCTTGGCCTTGGTAATTTTGGTTGCTATAAAAATCCATGCTTATGTGTTATTTTGTTGTTGTCAATATGGCATAAAAATATTGCTGTTTTGGGGGGTAAATATTTCTAAGTCGGGAATCTGTAATATTTTTTGTTGTCTTGCCATGTGTTTTGCTAGTGATTTAGCACTCCTCTGGATTGGTGTAAAATAGTTATTTGTAATTCATAATGCCCTCTAGCATGTTGTTAAGTTTCATGTCAATATATGCCCTTTTGCTTATATAGTTTTACTGCTGCCAATAAGCCTTTATGATAAAAATTGCCCTGTTAAAAAAACTGATATTTTCACAAAGTCTGAAAACTACTTAGTTCAATATGTCTTCTTGTGAGCTCATTTTCTATTGATCCAGGCTTCTAATCAACTTGTTGTTAATAGATGAATTGTTGAGCATCATGTAGGCTTCAACACCATGTCTTTCTTGTGTATTTTAGGTGGCTGTAGCTTGTTGATTTGTGGATTGCAACAAGTCATGTTGCTGTTTTGGGCAGATTATACACAAACTTGTGTTGGTTGTTGTGGTTGAACCGTAGCCCCGTTTTGGACATGCCATATATGAATCTTGCTTAGAATTTAATGGAGTTTCATAATATCTTGCTGTGTTCATGGTTTGAAATGTTGTGGTTGTTATTTTCATGTATTTTGCATTCATGGCATATCCATCTTGTGTTGGTCATATCTTTTAGACCGTCGCTCTGTTTTAGACGTTCTATATATGTAAATCGACTAGGATGACGTGTAGAATTGCATGCTAAACTTTATTCTGTAGTATAACAAATATTAAATATGGTTAGTTCAGATCTGTACCAATTTTGAAATTAACATATGGGGTCATTTGGAAATACTATAAGTTGTTTCCGGCCTCATTTAAGATGTCTAGATAGATAGTTTACTTATGCTTCACCTCTTGCCATGTTTAACAACATTTAACATTGATGTGTACCTAAATGGGAGTGAACTAAGTAATTCAAATGTGGAGTTCCGTTAATATGCAACTCGTTGCATATTGAGCTTCACTTAATGTGTAGTATTTGATTGTTGTGATTGTCGTGCCTTGCGTAATTAAACTGTACATGCACCATGTTTGTTTACGCATCATGTCATACATATGTTGTAGTGTATCGTGTGTTGATTGTTTGTTCGGATTGTTCCTTGTCGATAGAGTTCCGAAAGCGTTCGGAGTGTGAGGATTCGATCGACCACGTCCCGTTCGTCTACTTCACGGATCGTCTTCTTCATGGATTCGTTCTTCTTCCAAGCGGGATCTCAGGCAAGATGATAATTTCCCTGGATACCACTACTATCATTTCCATGTTAGTTGTCACGTTTTCTATCGCTATGTCTCGCTACCTACCACTTGTTTGTCAAGCCTCACAAAATGCCATGATAAGCCTCTAACCCTCCACATCCCGGCAAACCTTTGTTTGGCTATGTTATCGCTTGCTCAGCATTTCTTATAGCATTTCTAGCTGCATGTGCAATTGCTTCCATGTGACAACATGTATACTTTTATTATATCACAATATTTTTGTTATTTAATTTAATGCACATATATACTTGGTAAAAGGTGGAAGGCTTGGCAATTTGCTTAGTGTTTTGTTCCACTTTTGCCGCCCTAGTACTTGTGTACCGGTGTTATGTTCCATATTTTACGCTCCTAACATGCTCGGGGTTGTTATGGGGACCCCTTGATTTTCCTTTTGAGATATAACTTATCTGGCAAGGCCCAACATTGGTTTTACCATTTGCCAACCTAATAAAACTTGCATAGGGACTTTTCGGACCCCGTGGATAATTAATCAACAAACCAGGCCAATGCTCGTCATGAGTGTTGGTCCACCTACCTAGCAGTAGGCGGTGTCACCTCAGGGCAACTCGAGGCATATTCAGGCTACCGTCCACTTCGCATAAACGGATGATGCCCATAGATAGAGAGCGTGCGGCTCTAGATGCGGATTTGACTCACTGGGAGGCCTTGCTAGATTTGTTTTACCTTTCTCGAACGTCTTGTGCGTGGAATTTCGAATACACTTCGGGCTATCTCGAGGTTGAGATTTTCCTACAGAATATCCAAGGAGATCACGGGTTTCATGGTCGAGGTTATTCCCGCGACGTGTGGTTAGTTTATCATGGATGAGTTGGACACCCCTGCAGGGTTAAATCTTTCGGAAAGCCATGCACGCGGTTATGTGGGAACTTGGAAACTTTGTTTAACAACTGCTCATAGAAAACTTGAAGCAAACTCAAATAAAATACACCAACCGTGTGCGTAACCGTGACTGTCTCTACTCGTGAGTTCTTATCCGAGAGAGAACACGGTGGGGTTATGTTTGACGTAAGTAGGTGTTCAGGATCACTTAGTGATCATTACTAGTTCACGTCTGTTATGCGTAGACCACCCACTTTACTTTCCATATTCGTAAGTTAGCCACTCAAATAATTGCTTAGCCCTGGCTGCAGCCTCACCACTTAACCATACCTCACCCTTTAAGCTTTGCTAGTCTTGATACCCTTGGAAATGAGATTGCTGAGTCCATGTGGCTCACAGATTACTACAACAACAGTTGTAGGTATAGGTAATGTGATGCCTTGACGTGAGCGCGATGCTTGTTTTGATTTGGAATTCCTTTTTTTCTTCATCAATCTAGGATGGGTTCCAGGCGACAACCTGGGGTAGCAAGGATGGATGTCATTTTATCGTTTGATTTCGTCTATAGTCAGACCCTGCTCTTTTGTCTGACGATTGAATATGTTGTTGTGTTGATGTGATCTTGATGTAGCTTGTGGTGAGTGTAAGCCAATTCCATATACTTATCTCTTATGTACATGTATTTGTAGTGATATCCCTGTCGAGGCTCTCGAGCCAAAATAAGGATAGGATCGCATCTTGGGCGTTACAAAACCACCTTAAGATTATCCTTTCTGATCAATCTATCCAAGAGATCGACTACACCACCGCTGTCGGCATCGCCAGGGGGAACAAGCACGTAGCCGTCCGCTATGCCCCCCTCAACAGCCTGGCGGCCGGCAACATGAACACCTGGACAGACTTCGAGGAAGTCTTCGTCCGCAACTTCACCGGCACCTACAAGCGGCCCGACCGTCCCCGTGAACTGGCCATGTGCGTGTTGGGGAACATTGCATGGGAAACAAAAAAAATTCTATGCACACGCAAGATCTATGCATGGTGATGAGCATCTACGAGAGGGAGAGTGGATCTACATACCCTTGTAGATCACTAAGCAGGAAGCGTTAAGAAACGCGGTTGATGTAGTCGAACATCTTCGCGATCCAAATCGCCGAGCGTCCCGCGATCCCATCACGATTCGTCCCGCGATCCAATCACGATCCGTCTAGCGATCTCATAACGATCCGTCCCGCGATCCAATCACGAATCGTCTCGCGATCTTGACCATGGTCCTTCCGATCTAGTGCCGAACGAACGACACCTCCGCGTTCAGCACACGTACAGCTCAATGACGATCTCCGCCTTCTTGATCTAGCGAGAGGGAGCGGAGAGGTAGACGAGTTCTCCGGCAGCGTGACAACGTTGCGGCGATGGTGGTGGAGCAATTGCATCAGGGCTTCGCCTAAGCACCGTTGAAACCGATCTAGAGGAGAAACTACGAACTAGAGGAGAGGCAGCACGTGGCTTAGGGTTTCTTGATGTGTCCCAAGTGCTAGCCTCGCCCTCTATTTATATGCTGAGCCCTAGGGTTGAAACTTGGAGAAAAATCCTCCTCAAGGTCGGTTTGCCCGCAAGGCAAGAGTCCTTCTCGGACTCCAAGACCAGACGCCAAGGTCCTCGGCGTCTGGCCCAGACGCCAGGGTCCCTGGCATCTGGCCCCTAGCCTCCGCAAAACAGCTTTTGCACCTTCCGAAAGCCTCATGGGCTTTACCCCTGGGCCCAAATAAAGTGTTCCTGTACCCCGAACATTTCGGGAAACATCCGAAACTATTTCCAGTGAATTCTGGAACCCTTTCGGAGACCAAACACTATTATCCTGTATATCAATCTTTACCTCCGGACCATTCCGGAGCTCCTCATGACGTCCGAGATCTCATCCGGGACTCCGAACAACCTTCGGTCACCACCATACACAACTATATACTATCGAAATGTCATTAAACCTTAAGTGTGCAGACCCTGCAGGTTCAAGAACTATGTAGACATGATCGAGACACCTCTACGGTCAATAACCAATAGAGAGACCTGGATGCCCATATTGGTTCCTACATATTCTACGAAGATCTTTATTGGTCGAACCTCTATGTCGAGGATTCATTTAATCCCGTGTGTTGTTCCCTTTGTTCGTCGGTATGTTACTTGCCCGAGATTCGATCGCCGGTATCTCCATACCTAGTTCAACCTCATTACCGGCAAGTCTCTTTACTCGTTCCGTAATACAAGATCCCATGACTAACACTTAGTCACATTGCTTGCAAGGCTTATTGTGATGTTGTATTACCGAGTGGGCCCTGAGATACCTCTCCGTCACACGGAGTAACAAATCCCAGTCTTGATCCATGCCAACCCAACAGACACCCTCGGAAATACCTATAGAGCACCTTTATAGTCACCGAGTTACGTTGCGACGTTTGATACACACAAGGTACTCCTCCGGTGTTAGTGAGTTGCATGATCTCATGGTCATAGGAACATATACTTGACATGTAGAAAACAGTAGCAATAAACTGACATGATCATATGCTACGTTTGTAGTTTGGCTCTTGTCCATCACACCATTCTCCTAATGATGTGATCCCGTTACCAAATGACATCTCATGTCCATGACTAGGAAACCATAGCCATCTTTGATTAACGAGCTAGTCTATTAGAGGCATACTAGGGACATGGTGTTGTCTATGTATCCACACATGTATCTGAGTTTCCAATCAACACAATTATAGCATGGATAATAAACGATTATCATGAACGAGGAAATATGATAATAACCAATTTATTATTGCCTCTAGGGCATATTTCCAATAGTCTCCCACTTGCACTAGAGTCAATAATCTAGTTCACATCACCATGTGATTCACATTGTTATGAATCTAACACCCAATGAGTTCTGGGGCTCGATCATGCTTTGCATGTGAGAGAGGTCTTATAGTCAACGGGTCTGCGAATTTCAGATCCGTGTGTACTTTGCAAATCTCTATGTCAAACCATAAACACTACTACCACACTCCACTTGGAGCTATTCCAAATGGCTGCTCTACTATACGTATCCGGATTGCTACTAAGAGTCATCCGGATTGGTGTCAAAGCTTGCATCGACATGACTCTTTACGACGAACTCTTTCTCACCTCCATAATCGAGAAACATTTCCTTAGTCTTTTAATCACTAAGGATAATCTTGACCGTTGTCCAATGATCCACTCCTGGATCACTCTTGTACCCCTTGATGGACTCATGGCAAGGCACACACAGGTGCGGTACACAACATGGCATACTATACAGAGCCTATGGCTAAGGCATAGGGGACGACGTTCGTCCTTTCTCTTTCTTCTGCCGTTGTCGAGCTTTGAGTCTCACTCAACTTCACACCTTACAAATCAGGCGAGAACTCTTTCTCTGACTGATCCATTTTGAACTCTTTCAAAATCTTGTCAAGGTATGTACTCAGTGAAAGTCTCATCAAGCATCTTGATCTATCTCTATAGATCTTGATGCTCAACAATTAGGTAGCTTTATCCAGGTTTCCGTTGAAAAACTCTTTTCAAACAACCCTTTTTGCTTTCCAGAAATTCTACATCATTTCCGATCAACAATATGTCAACCACATATGCTTACCAGAAACTCTATAGTGCTCCCACTCACTTTATTGTAAATACAAGTTTCTCATAAACTTTGTATAGACTCAAAACTTTGATCACCTCATCAAAGTGTATATTCCAACTCCAAGATGCTTGCTTCAGTTCATAGAAGGATCATTGAAGCTTGCAAACCTTTTAGCATCCTTAGGACTGATAAAACCTTCTGGTTGTATCTCATACAACCTTTCCTTAAGGAAGGAAAACGATGTTTTGACATCCATCTGCCAGATTTCATAATTGAAAAATGCAGCAACTGCTAACATAATTCCAACATACTTTAGCATCGCTACGAGTGAGAAAGTCTCATCACAGTCAACTCCTTGAACTTGTCAGAAACTTCTTTGCGACAAGTCGAGCTCTATAAATGGTGACATTTACCATCAGTGTCTATCTTCATCTCAAAGGTCCATTTGTACTCGACGACCTGCCGTCCAACGAGCAAGTCTACCAAAGTCTATACTTGGTTTTCATACATGGATCCTTTCTCGGATTTCATGGCCTCTAATCATTTATCGGAATCCGGGCCCATCATCGCTTCTCCACAGCTCGTAGGTTCATTGTTGTCCGACAACATGACCTCCAAGACAGGGTTGTCGTATCGCTCAGGAGTTGTACACATCCTCGTCGACCTACGAGGTTCGATAGTAACTTGATCCGAAGCTTCATGATCATCATCATTAACTTCCTCTTCAACTAACGTAGGCTCATAGAAACATCTTCCTGCGCTGCGCTACTCTCTCATTGAAACAAAGGTTCAATAACCTCATCAAGTTCTATCTTCCTCCCACTCAATTCTTTCGAGAGAAACTCTTTCTCAAGAAATGTTCTGTTCTTAGCGACAAACACTTTGCCTTTGTATATGAGATAGAAGGTATACCCAACTGTTCTTAGGGTATTCTATGAAGATGCATCTGTCCACTTTGGGTTCGAGCTCATTAGGTGAAAAAAAATTCCAGCACAACGGCGTGGTGGCGGTGATGGTGGAGCGATCTCAGCAGGGCTTCGCCAAGCGCTGTCGCACACGCGTTTTGGAGGAGAAACAAATCTAGGCAGAGGGAGGGATGCACCTATACCTTAGGGTTGTGCTGCCGTCCCTCTCCCTTTATATTTATAGGAGGAAGGGGTAGGTAGGGCGCAGCCTTGGTCCCTCCTCCAAGGAGGGCTGGCCGGCCAAGATAGGGAGGAGTCCACCTCCCATAAGGGAAGTGGGCGCCCTAGAGAGGTCTCCCTCCCCTCCAAGGCACCTCCCCGCCTACCCTTGGGTGCAAGGGCCCTTTGTGGTCGGTTTCCCATCCCATTATGGGCTGGTGCGCAGCCACCTAGGCCCATGTGCCCCCCCGGGGCGGGTGGGCCCCTCCCGCTGGACCCCCGAACCCCTTCTTCACTCCCGGTACACTACCGGTAGTGCCCGGAACTTTTCCGGAACCCAAATACCACTTTACTATATATCAATATTTACCTACGGACCAATCCGGAGCTCCTCGTGACGTCTGGGATCTCATTCGGGACTCCGAACAACCTTCGGTCACCACCATACGGGTTCGAGAACTATGTAGACATGACCAAGACACCTCTACGGTCAATAACCAATAGCGGGACCTGGAGGCCCATATTGATTCCTACATATTCTACGAAGATCTTTATCGGTTGAACCTCTATGTCAAGGATTCAGTTAATCCCGTACGCTATTCCTTTTGTTCTTCGGTATGTTACTTGCCCGAGATTCGGTATCTCTATACCTAGTTCAATCTTGTTACTGGCAAGTCTCTTTACTCATTCCGTAATACAAGATCCCATGACTAACACTTAGTCACATTGCTTGCAAGGCTTATTGTGATGTTGTATTACCGAGTGGGTTCTAAGATACCTCTCCGTCACACGGAGTATCAAATCCCAGTCTTGATCCATGCCAACCCAACAGACACCCTCGGAGATACCTGTAGAGCACCTTAATAGTCACCCAATTATGTTGCGACATTTGATACAGACAAGTTACTCCTCCGGTGTCAGTGAGTTGCATGATCTCATGGTCATAGGAACAGATACTTGACATGCAGAAAATAGTAGCAATAAACTGACAAGATCATATGCTACGTTTGTAGTTTGGGTCTTGTCCATCACATCATTCTCCTAATGATGTGATCCCGTTATCAAATGACATCTCATGTCGATGACTAGGAAACCATAGCCATCTTTGATCAACGAGCTAGTCTATTAGAGGCATACTAGGGACATGGTGTTGTCTATGTATCCACACATGCATTTGAGTTTCTGATCAATACAATTATAGCATGGATAATAAACGATTATCTTGAACAAGGAAATATGATAATAACTAATTTATTATTGCCTCTAGGGAATATTTCCAACAGGGACTCCACCGGCTAGATCGCCAAATGGGTCATCGCCCTTGCTGACTACGAGATCTGGTACGAGCCGCGCACCGCCATCAAGTCATAGGCGCTGGCCGACTTCCTCGTCGACTGGGCGGAGACCGAGTTCGTTCCGCCTCCCCCAGACTCCACGCATGGGCGCATGCATTTCGACGGCTCAAAGATGAGAACCGGCCTAGGTGCCGACATAGTACACTCCTCCCCAAAAGGTGACCAGCTCAAGTACGCCCTCCAGATTCACTTCGCCGCCTCCAACAATGTGGCCGAATACGAGGCCATCGTCCACGGCCTCCGGCTCGCCAAGGAGATCGGCATCAGGCGCATCCTATGCTTCGGCTACTCCGACCTCGTGGTGCAACAGGTCTCTAGCGAATGGGACGCCAGGGACGCCACTATGGCCAGCTACCGCTTCCTCATACATCAACTCACTGGTTCCTTCGAGGGTTGTGAGTTCCACCATGTCCTGCGGGCGGATAATGACGCAGCCGACGCACTGGCAAAGATCGGCTCCACCCGGCAGGCCATCCCAGCCGGTGTCTTCCTCGAGCGGCTGCTCAAACCATCAATCAAGCCTTCCCTAGAGTCGGAGTCCATCTTCGTACCGGACGACGCTGCCGGCCCATCGGCGGCTCCGGCTGCTCCCTCGGCATCTTCGCCATCGGCTCCTCCTACCCTGGATGCCTTGCCGGCGGCCGCTCAACCGGCCCAGCCGGTTGCGTTTGAGGCAGCCAGCTCCGACACCGCTGCTGTCATGATGGTAGTCGACGCCTCTCCTGCTGTCCCCAACTTGGGGGCTGGTAAGCCAGTCCCAAGGCCTGGCGAGCCGGCCCTAGGGCCTGGTGAGCCGGTCCCGGGGACTGGTCACCCAGGCCCGGGGGCTCCTGAGCCGGCCCCCATCTCGGCTCCTTCATGGGCCCAGCCCATCCTGGCGTTCCTTCTGCGCGGCGAGCTCCCTCCGGACGAGGCCACGGCAAGACAAATCCAGCGTCTGGCCTCGGCCTACAACAACATCAATCACGAGCTCGTCCACCGCAGCACCACCGGCGTCTTCCAACGGTGCGACGAGCCGGAGAAGGGTCAGGAGATCTTCCTTGACATCCACCAAGGCGAGTGCGGGCACCACGCCGCCTCCAGGATCCTGGCAGCCAAGGCTTTTCACCATGGTTTCTACTGGCCGACCGCTTTGGAGGCGGCCAAGAAGCTGGTTGACGAGTGCGAGGGTTGCCAACGCTTCAGCACATAGAGCCACCTGCCGACTTCGACCCTCCAGACCATTCCCCTCTCGTGTCCCTTCGCCTTCTGGGGGCTGGACATGGTGGGACCCTTCAAAGCCACACGTGGCAGCATGACACATCTGCTAGTGGCTGTCGACAAGTTCACCAAGCGGATCGAGGACAGACCGATCAAGAAGCTGGACGGCCCCACGACCGTCTGGTTCATCGATGACATCACGGTTCGCTACAGCGTCCCCCACAACACCATCACCGACAACGGCATGAACTTCGCCAAGGGCGCGCTCGCGCGATTCTGTTCCAAGAAGGGCATCCGGCTCGACCTAGCATCCGTCGCTCACCCACAATCAAATGGCCAGGTCGAGAGGGCGAACGGCCTAATCCTATCTGGCATCAAGCCCCGACTCGTAACACCACTGGCGAGGTCAGCCGGCTGTTGGGTCGACGAGTTGCTGGCTGTCCTTTGGAGCCTCAGGACCACTCCCAACTGATCAACCGGCTACACACCTTTCTTCCTTGTGTACGGGTCCGAGGCGATCATTCCCATCGATATCGAGTTTGACTCGCCTTGGGTCGCCCTATACACGGAGAAGGACACAAAGGAGGCAAGAGAGGACGGCGTCGACCTACTCGAAGAAGCCCGCGAACTGGCCTTGATCTGGACGGCCATCTATCAGCAGAAGCTTCGGCACTACCATAGCAAGCGGATCCGGCCGCTCTCCTTCCGCGAAGGAGACCCGGTGCTCAGGCGGATCCAGCGGACAACCGGCAAGCACAAGTTGTCCTCCCCATGAGAGGGCCCGTTCATCGTCAACAAGGCTCTGCACAACAACGCGTACTACCTAATAGATGCCAAAAAGCCGTAGAAGCGCAAGAGAGAAATCTCCGGCGAGGAGACCTGAAAGCACAATTTCTCCCTTGGTGGTTTTGGTAATTAATAACAACATACAAGTCGTTGAACTAATGCTTTCACCAAGTATATTTCAGGACAAGTTTAATGATAGGGATGGCTAAAGGATTGTGGAATTACCCCAAGATTCAAGGAAATAGGTTGGCCAAGCTTCAAACAAGAGGACTCTACATTTTACATTTGTGAGAAATCACTTTGAGTCCATAGGAAAGCCAATACTATTAAAAGGGGGTAAAGTTTTGATGGTGAACAATATGCTCAAACGTGCACAAGTGATAGTCACCAAAACATCCACAAACTGTCCCACCAAAGTCTGTCCTAAGCCAAATATGCAAAATCGGCGCAACCAACATTCCTATCCCGGTGCCACATATTCTAAACCCTAGGCAGACTCAACCAATCCCTAACACTTCGGTGCAGCTGACACTGCACTCGGTGCCACCGAGTTGGGTTGCCAAGATTCTGTTACACAAGTTCTCATTTTTGGTCCAACCGAGAATGGTGAATCAACGTCACCGAGATTGGTAAATCTGACTGTTGGACACCTTGTCGGTGCAACCGAGAATTGTATATCGGTCCCTCTGAGATTCAAAAGTTGCCACTTTTGGTCACTTCGGTACCACTGAGATTTACACATCGATGTGACCGAGTCTGACTTATTGTGTGTAATGGTTGGATTTTTGGGGATGCCTATATATACCCCTTCACCACCACCCACTCGAAAGAGAAGCACTCAAAACTATTCCATACCTATCCAACTCAGTTTTTTGAGAGAGAACCACCTACCCTTGTTTTGAGGTCAAGATCTTCCACTCCAACATATGGATCTTGATTTCTAGCCTCGCCAAGCTGCTTTCCACCAATCCCATCTCTTCTACCAAACCAAATCTGTGAGAGAGTGATTGCGTGTTGAGGAGTTTATCATCTTGAAGCACAAGAGCAAGGAGTTCATCGTCATTACTGAGCCTATTACCTTTTGGAGGGTGGTGCCTCCTAGATTGGTTAGGTGTCGCTTGGGAGCCTCCTACTTCGTGTTGTGGAGTAAACCAAGAAGTTTGTAAGGGCAAGGAGATCGCCTACTTCGTGAAGATCTACCCATAGTGAGGCTAGTCCTTCATGGACGGAAGCCGCATGGAATAGTCAAGGTTGCTTCTTCATGGAACCCTCCATGGGTAGAGCCCTTCGTGGACTCTCGCGACCGTTACCCTCCATGGGTTGAAAACTCCATGAACGTCGACGTACGATAGCACCACCTATTGGAACCACGGGAAAAATCATCGTGTCATCACTTGTGTTTGCTTTCTTAACCCTCTCTTTACTTACATGTGCAATGTCTTTACTTTCCGCTGCTACACTCTTAGACATGCATGTGTAGGGTGTTACTTGATATGCTATGAATGCTAAAACTTGCCAAGAATTAAAATTGGGAAAAGGCAAAACTTTTATTTGGTCAAGTAGTCTAATCACCCCCCCTCTAGACCTACTTTCGATCCTACAAGTAGTATTAGAGCTATGGTCTCCATTGCATTGGTTTCACAACCTAGGAGAAGTATGGCATCTAGTGAGGGAAATTATCACCGTAGAGGTCCGTACTTTGATGGCACTAATTTTGCTAGTTGGAAGCATAAAATTAAAATGCATTTGCTTGGTCATAATCATGTCGTGTGGGCTGTTGTTCGTGTTGGCTTGCAAGGTGAATTCTTTGCGGATGGAAAGGAATCGGATCGTGATGCATCTGCGGATGAATTGAAGATGTATTAACTCAATGCTCAAGCATGTGACATTCGTTTCAACTGCCTATGTCCTGAAGAATTCAACAAAACCAGCCGTCTTGAACACGCAAAAGAGATTTGGGATACTTTGGTTGATATGCACGGAGGAACCGAGTCCATGAGAGAATTCAAGTTAGATGTTCTTCAAGGTCAACTTGACAAGTTCAAGATGAAGGATGGTGAAGGAGTCGCTGAAATGTACTCTAGGCTAGCTCTCATCACAAATGAGATTGCCGGCTTAGGAAGCAAAGGAATGACTGATAAGTTCATCATCAAGAAGATACTTCATGCTTTGGATGAGAGATATGACACCGTGTGCACATTGATCCAAATGATGCCCAACTACAAAGATCTCAAACCAACAGAAGTGATTGGTAGAATTGTTGCTCATGAGATGACACTCAAAGACAAGGAAGACCTTCATCACAAGTCTAGCGGTGCTTACAAAGCCACAAGTGATGCTCCCGCTACCTCAAGCGACAACCTTGTCACAAATGAAGAGATAAGCCTCATGGTCAAGAAATTCAACAAGTTCTACAAGAATAGAAGCAAAGATCGTAGCTCCAACTCAAGATATGAAGAGAAGAATTCGTCAAGTCATGACCGAAACTTCTACAATTGTGGGAAGCCCGGACACTACTCCAATGAGTGGTCGGCTCCTTACAAACAAAGAGAAGAGTCACCAAGAAGACGAAGCTCAAGAGACGAATCACCTCGAAGAGAGAGAAGGAGTAGAGATGATCGTTATGAACGAAGACCCTCGAGGAGAAGTAAGGACTCGGAGAAGAAGGACAACCACACCAAGAGCTACTCAATAAGAAAGCATCAAGCTCATGTTGGTGAATGGGTTTCCGGCTCCGACTCCGACAACCACTCCGAGAGAAGCTATCACTCCAACTCCGACTAGCCAAGATGATGGTGTTGCCGGAATTGAACTAGTGACAACCAACTCCTATGATCTATTTGATTCACCGAATGAAGGAGGTGGAAGTTGCTTCATGGCTAAAGGCCCCAAGGTATCACACCCCGAATATCTTGATTTCGATAGTGATGAAGATGATTTGCTTTATAATGATGACTTGCTATGTGATAAAACTAGTGATGTTAATGAACTTGATAATTCTCATACTAGTCAAGATAAGTCAATTGACGATGATAAGATGAAAATAGAAGAACTAACTAAAGAACTCAACACTCTTAACTTAGCTCATGAATCTACTCTTGAAGATCATAGAGAGCTTGTAAGAACTCATGAGAAGCTACGCTTCGAGAAGCTCAATTTGGAGCAAGAACATGAATTTCTTAAAGCTATCAATGATGATCTCCGAAAGAAGACTTCATCTTATATTGCCAAACGACTACTCTTGTCTACATTCATGCCACAAGTCAAATCTAAGCAAACTAGTAACAAAGTAAAGAAAGGTTCTTCATCTAGTAGCAACAATAAAAAAGCTAAACCCAATGATGTTGCTCCTAGTAGCTCTATTGATTCCACTAATTATGATTCTCTTAGCCAAGTTACACTTGAGCAAGAAAATGCTTTATTGAAAGGAATTATAGAGAAATGTATCTACAAGAGTCTTGAAGGGTACAAACAATTTGATGAGATTGTACGCAAGCATGGAGGATACCGGAAGAATCATGGTGTTGGCTACTTCAACGCTAATGGAGTTGAATGGGAAGAAGGTCAATATCCAAATCCCAAGTTTTTTCCTCAAAAGGAGAAGTATGAAAATACTCTTCCCAAGGGGACAAATACTCAAGATGACCTTCCACCACAAGACACCAAGCTTAAGGGCAAGAACAAGCTCCAAGAGGACTTTGACTCTTATGAAGATGAATCCCAAGCTTTGGTGAAGTGGGTTCCCAAGGCTACTACAAGCTCAACTTCTACAAGTGCTACTTCAACACCAAGGATCCCCATCAACTTGATGTGGATTCCCAAGAAGAAGAACTAAAGAGTTCTTGAGGGGTGACTCCGCCAATGAAATTCACTCATATCCATTATTGGCAAGATCTATTTGCAATCAACATGAACCCTATGCAATAGATCAAGGAGTCACACATTCCCTCAAAGGTAAGCAAGGGACAAGGTAATCAACAAATCAATGGACATCATTGCAATGCTTTGCACTCCATGTCCATAGATATCCTTTTATTTGTCTCTTGTGTGTTGGGACTAACCCATGTAGGTGAGAAGAGTAAGGAAACAACAAGGATGCTCCCAACTCTTGGTGATCTTCATCAACCTTGAGCATCCACCACTACCTCACCAACATGAAGTCTTCATTGACAAAACCCAAGGTTAGTTTATCCCTCTTATGGGGGGATGTCACATCAAGGGGGAGATTTACTCTAAGACTTGAGTCAAAGCATCTCTTAGTATGTGACAACATTAAATGCTTTATGTAAAAGTGGTAACCCCACTTGTGCTTAAACGATGAGTATGACCTATGATCAAGTACTCTTACTTGGCTCCTAAGTCAAAATACTCATATATAGAAGACTTCGTCATTGCCCAAGTGCTTGTTAGATGCTAGAGTGTTTGTGCATTTTTGCCATGATTTAATTTGACATCTTATTGTGTGAGCATGTTGGTCTGCATTTATTTTCTCATTCGAGGATATCCAACTGTTGCTATTTGGCCTTCTAATTTATCTTTTGCCAATTGGATATACAAGAATGCCTAGGACCACTTCTTTAGCTATCTATGCTTTCTCACCTCATACTCTATTCATGTTGCATCACAAAATTTGAACAAGTGCTTTTCGATCCCTCTGTGTGTGGAGCACTTGGAGTTCCGTATCGACAAGGACTGACCATTAAAACCTCCCAAGTGCATCTCGGTGGAACCAACCACAAAATCTTGGTCTCACCGAATGCCTAGGGTTGATCTGGTTTTCAATCTCGATACCACTGATTCCATTTTCTCGGTTACACCAAGTGTCCCTGTTAGGTGACAGTTGAGGCACTCGGTGACACCGGAAAATTAGAGTCGGTGTCACCGACAGTGGTGGGTATATAAGTTGTGGACTCCGACGCTTTGAATTTCAATCTCATTCCTCGCGCCTCATAATCCTAAGCTGCCGCCCACGAGACCCCTGGTCATCGCCCTTGTCTCCCCGCGCTCCTCTACCGCTAGGAATCGCCGTCGCCGACGAAATCCACTCCCTTGTCGCCACTGTAGAGGATCCACGCCAAGCTAGGGTACGGATTCGATCGCTATTGCGCTCCTCATCCGATTCCTGTGCATTTGATTCATGTTTATCTTTGATACACCCTTTGCACATATTCCTATCCACTCAAAACTCCAAAATCTTGCGAATAACAATTTTTCTAGGGTTTTGCCGTCCGCCCGATAATCTCGGTGGAACTGAAACTGACATATCGGTCTCACCGATGTGCTTTTCTGTGTGGCTGAGAACTGACTCGATGGAACCGAGTTGCTCTTTTCGGTCCGATCGAAAAGGGTGCCATGGTTTGGTTAGAGAGTTAGTCAGTCTCGGCCTCACCGAAAAATTTGTTTCGGTTGTACCAATATTTATTTGACAGAATGCAAAAATCTTGAAAATTCATTGTTCAAATTTCAAAAACCATCCTCATTTTGTGATGACTCATCTACTTCTGCTCTCCTATACTCTATTCACAAGGTCAGCATGTCAGGCTCAGAGGACAGTTAGAATTTGGCAGAGCAGGGAGTGACATGAGTTGTGGCACAAGCCCAGAGGCCAACTCGTTTTCAGATCCAGGCACCCCCAGCTCTCATGGGTTGCCCAAGGCTGCCACCAGGACCAGGAAGAAGCTCAACTCTGATGAAGAAGATTCATATTTCATTCCTGAGGATATTCTTTCCAAGAAGCAAGAAAAGGCTGCCAAGAAGTCAGCATCTGAAGCTACTTCATCTAGAAGAGTTGTCAGCAAGATCTATGCCAGCTTAGAGACTATCAAGGCACATGAGAGTGCTAGAGCATTATCTCTGTTGATCCCCCAAGGAAGGCTATGCCTAAGAAGGCAGGGGAGAAGAAGTCCAGGAAAAGGATTGTCCATGTGATTGGTAGGCCTACCTCTATGTATGAAGATCCAAAGGAGGCTGCTGGTGCTGCTGCTGAGGAAGAGGAGGAAGAACATGTTGAGACAGCCACTCCCAAGAAGAAAGCCAAGAAGCTGATGGTTGATGCTATGCCAAAGTTTGGCACTTCTAAGAGCACCAAGCCTTCTTCCAAGAAAGGTGTTGCACAGAAGTCCAAGAGGACTACTAGAGACATTCCAGCTTCTGAGAAGAACAAGGGGACCGCCTCCAGAACTGAAGATGATGATGACTTGACTACTTTGATGAAGCTCAGACCGCATTTTCCAGTGCATGATGCCAGCCACTTAGTTGCTGAAGACATGAAGAAGAGGAAAGACTCAGGATTGAGAGCCTGGAGGGCCATAGATACTTATGCTCAGAGGAGGAAAACTGTTGTTGACTACATGATCTATACAAGAGAGCAACAGGATTTTTATGAGACAGTGTTACTTGACAAGAGCCCAATTATTAGCGACATGAGATATGTTGATTGGAAGTTCATTAAGGATAATGTGGACTTCTTTCCAAGTGTCCAAGATAACTTCCCTCCCATTGGTCTGGATAAGTTTATTGGCAGAGAGCTTACTGCATGGAACGACGAGATGATCATGCAATTCTACTCCACTGCCCATTTCTATGGAGATGGTAGAATTTTATGGATGACTGAAGGTGCTAGGTATGAATCCACTATTGAGGAGTGGGCTGCACTTCTAGAAGTTCCAAAAGCTCCGAAAGGTGATCTGGATGTATACTCAGAGCCCAAGGCAAGTCACAATGCCATGAAAGATATGTATACTCCTATCCTTGTAGACAAGGTGCAATCACACAAGCTAGGATCTATCTATTATCTGCATGCAGGCCTCCATACAATGAACACCATTCTGAGGCACACCTTGATGCCCAAGTCAGGAGATGACAAGATGATCTGAGGCTACTCCATTAACATGCTGATACACCTTGACAGGAACACCAGGATTAGAGTCATGGATCTGATTGTTGAGACAATCAAGAGGGTTGCTATTGATCAAAAGTGCTCTTGCTATCATGCACCCTACATCCAGTTTCTTATCAACTCTCAGTTGGAGAAGCACATTTTTGCTCTAGATCGTCCACATCTGCCCCTACAGCCAGGTCTTGAGGATAATGTCGTGGTGATGGACCCAAATCATCCCACATCTGCTACAACACAGGCAGAAGCAGAAGCAGTACGAGCCGCTAGTGCTCAAGCCCCCAGATCCAGGAACGAGCAAATGGATCTTCTGATATCAGCCGTCCAGGGCATGCAGAAGGATATCAAGGGGATTTTGGACAACCAGAATAGTCTAGTGAGGATCTTCGAGTCAAGAATCAAAGTTCTTGGTGATAAGGTGGACAAGTTCTCCAAGACAGTTATAGAGCTTCAGAAGGAAGTTGACTCCGTGCACATCCCTCGGGTCTCTTCTACTTCAGATGATGATGATGATGACGACGATGAGGATGAATCGCCTCTCGGGCCAGGCACCCAGTTCACCATTTAGATGAGATACCCCACAATGCCTGCACCAGACTTGAGGCCCTCTTCATCAGCTCCAACTACTGTCAGCACAACTCCTGCTCCATCAGCTCTAGTTCCTCCTGTGACCACTCCAGCTCCATCCACGACATCTGCAAAGATCTTCGTCGACATTGTTATCTCGACTCCTTCATCGACAACCGAAGGGGATTAGCCCAAGAATGATTACTTATATGCCTTTGAACTTTTTGGTAACTTGTTGCCAAAGGGGGAGAAGTGTATATAGATCATTAGGCTTCGAGTGAGAGAGCGTTTGGTGTTTGTTGCTTTTTCACCAAACAATTGCTTTTGGTTGTCATGATACTCTTTTGTTTTGCTTGTGATACACGCTTGATGATGTTTGATCATACGCTTTAATGTGTGATGCCACTATTTCCTATCATCTTAATGCTTATGTGATAATCATTCATCTTTGGTTGATTGTGTTGTGCTATGATATTCATTCAAATTACTCTCGCACACCATCAAGTGGTATGTGACATGTAAGAAGTAACCAATGTACCTAATCGATTGTGCATTTGCATTCAAACGCAAATTTAAAAATAATGCACAAATTTAGGGGGAGCTCTTGCTTATCACATACTTCTCGAAGTGACGATTATATTCAATGATTATATCTTTATCGAAGCTTTGATCTATATGTTGTCATCAATTACCAAAAAGGGGGAGATTGAAAGTGCATTTGCTCCCTTGGTGGTTTTCGTAATTAATAACAACATATAAGTCACTGAACTAATGCTTTTGCCAAGCATATTTCAGGACAAGTTCAATGATAGGGATGGCTAAAGGATTGTGGAATTACCCCAAGATTCAAGGAAATAGGTTGGCCAAGCTTCAAGCAAGAGGACTCTACATTTTACATTTGTGAGAAGTCACTTTGAGTCCATAGGAAGGCCAATACTATTAGAAGGGGGTAAAGTTTTGTTGGTGAACAATATGCTCAAACGTGCACAAGTGACAGTCACCAAAACATCCACAAACTCTCCCACCAAAGTCTGTCCTAAGCCAAATATGCACAATCGATGCAACCAACATTCCTATCCTGGTGCCACAGATTCTAAACCCTAGACAGACTCAACCAAACCCTAACACTTCGGTGCAGCCGACACTACACTCGATGCCATCGAGTTGGGTTGCCAAGATTCTGTTACGCAAGTTCTCATTTTCGTCCGACCGAGAATGGTGAATCGGCATCACCGAGATTGGTATATCTGACCGTTGGTCACCTTGTCGGTGCAACCGAGAATTGTATATCGGTCCCTCCGAGATTCAAAAGTTGCCACTTTTGGTCACTTCGGTACCACCGAGATTTACACATCGGTGTCATCGAGTCTGACTTATTGTGTGTAACGGTTGGATTTTTGGGGATGCATATATATACCCCTTCATCACCATCCACTCGAAAGAGAAGCACTCAGAACTATTCCATACTTATCCTACTCAGTTTTCTGAGAGAGAACCACCTACCCTTGTGTTGAGGTCAAGATCTTCCACTCCAACCATATGGATCTTGATTTCTAGCCTCCCCAAGCTGCTTTCCACCAATCCCATCTCTTCTACCAAGCCAAATCTGTGAGAGAGTGATTGTTTGTTGAGGAGTCTATCATCTTGAAGCACAAGAGCAAGGAGTTCATCGTCATTACTGAGCGTATTACCTTTTGGAGGGTGGTGTCTCCTAGATTGGTTAGGTGTCACTTGGGAGCCTCCTACTTCGTGTTGGGGAGTGAACCAACAAGTTTGCAAGGTTAAGGAGATCGCTTACTTCATGAAGATATACCCATAGTGAGGCTAGTCCTTCATGGACGAAAGCCGCATGGAATAGTCAAGGTTGCTTCTTCGTGGAACCCTCCGTGGGTAGAGCCCTCCGTGGACTCTCGCGGCCGTTACCCTCTGTGGGTTGAAGACTCCATGATCATGGACGTACTATAGCACCACCTATCGGAACCACGGGAAAAATCATCGTGTCATCACTTGTGTTTGCTTTCCTAACCCTCTCTTTACTTACATGTGCAATGTCTTTACTTTCAACTGCTACACTCTTAGACATGCATGTGTAGGGTGTTACTTGATATGCTATGAATGCTAAAACTTGCCAAGAATTAAAATTGGGAAAAAGGCCAAACTTTTATTTGGTCAAGTAGTCTAATCACCCCCCTCCAGACCTACTTTTGATCCTACAAGACCGAGCACCCATGGAACGCGGTGCTCCTCCGTCCGTTTTACTGCTGAAAAAACGAGTGTATGTATGTATCCTTCCCCTTTTGGGCTTATGAATGCAATGGATGCCCCAAGACAGCTCTTGGGACATGCCCCTTTCCACTTAAAAGCTTGTCAATTCAATCCGCCGGCCCCCGGATCCCGCCCCTGGCCCCGGGGGCTCGCCGGCTAGTCTTAACATCCTCCCTCGAGGTAGATCAAGTAGTGTGAGATAAGTAAGTCCTCCCACCCCTCCCTTCTACAGACCGACTCCCGACTATCCGGCTCGTGGAGTCTAGGGGCAAAGCTTGGTTCACACGAAAAACCGATCACTTGGGGGTCGTCGGCTAAGTCTAGCCGGTTCATGCTCCTGCCTCTGTCACTTGCCTTACCGAAAAAGTCCTCGCGGTTCCTAAACTCAAAGCCGGCTCCCTCGAGGCGGACGCCCCGTCCCAGCTACAGACCGACTCCCGGCTATCGGGCTGGTGGGGTCGAAACCAAGGGGGAAAAGGACTTGAGCTAACGGAACCTAAGGGGCAAACAAAGGGAAGGGCAAGCCGGCACGCATAAAAACTAACTTTGCAGCAACCAAAAACTTCATAATTTAAAAGAAGGCCCACGGCCATTACGATTCATTACAATACACCCCCAGTGGGTGGACTTGAGTTTAACATGCAGAAAAAACAAAATAAAAGTAAAGACGCCCGAGGGCTCAGGCCACCGGCGTGTCACCAGCCGGTGCGTCACCAGTCGGCTTGACTCTCGGCCCGAAGGTAGTCGCGGCCTTTAGGTCGGCTTCCGTGGCCTTTGGGGCAGCCTCCGTGCTCCCAGCCGTCTCAGTGCTGGAGTCGGTGCTCTCATCAGCGACCTCCTCATCCTCCGGACATTAGGGGTTGCCGAAGGAGTCCTCGGCTACCGGCTCGCTGTCCTCGCCAACTGCCGGCAGGAGCTCATCCGGGTCGACGTATGTGGCGAGCTCATTGGCCCAACGGACGAGGATGGGCTCGCGTGCTGCCTGCTCCTCAGCTGGCTTGTCCCGCCTAGTGGCCAGCTGGTCTAGTCAACACCGCGGTACCACGACGTGACGAACCGGAGCGCCATCTGCGTGCCGGCTCGAGCCGCCGACACCTTCCAGACCTCGAGCCGGGCCACGACATTCTCCAGCCACAAAGCCATGCGGCTCTCCGGAGCTCCACGCCCCGACCACAAGGTGGCGATGACCTCCTTGCCGGCCGTCTTCAGCCGCTCCATGCTCCACTCGAGGTGTATCAACCAGTTCTGTATGGCCAGCCCAAGCTCTGCCATAACCCAGGCGGCATACCCCTCGATGATGCGCCCACGCGCCCGAAGATATTCCCGATGCTCCCCAACGGCATGCTCGACGTGGCGCTAGGGAAGAGCCCTAAAGAAGAAAGGGAAGAATGAGAAGAGGGAAACTCAAGGACAAGAAGAAAGCAGCCGGCTGAAAAAGAAAAATTGGTACTTATGCTCAATGGAGTCATCCAGCTCAATGGCGAAGTGGAGCGACGAGTCCCGCTCCGATACCAGCGTCGCCTCCGCCTCGGCGAGGGAAACCCTGTGCACCTCGAGCGTCCTCTCGAGGCGGGTCACCTTGTTTTGGAGGGCGGCGGTCCGTTGGGTGGCGTCAGCCACCTCCTTGACGGCTTTCTCCTTAGCCGTCACCTCCCGCGCCACGTCGGCTTTCAGGCGGTCTTGGGCCGCTTGCCCATCCACCAGCAAGGCACCCAGCCGGT
Source organism: Hordeum marinum (assembly GCA_022496015.1). Taxonomy (NCBI): domain Eukaryota; kingdom Viridiplantae; phylum Streptophyta; class Magnoliopsida; order Poales; family Poaceae; genus Hordeum; species Hordeum marinum. The sequence goes on along the minus strand of CM039674.1, from coordinate 257,854,909 downwards.
CCCTCTCCTGGGTGACCGCTTGGACACTCTATGCCAGCCGGTCTTGCTCGGAGACCGCCCAGTCCTCTCCTCCTAGAGGGTGGTCATCTCCCCTACGAAGCAAAACTAGCGTCAGCCAGACATTCTAGGCCCGTCCCGGCTGCCATGTAGCCGGCCCGGCTCCCAGGGGCTACGCACCCCCCCACAAGACCAATCGTACCTCGCACCCATGCCAGCTCCTCCTCCAACCGATAGAAGCCATGCTTGCCGCGGTTGTGGATGGAGACCACCTCGTCAAACAGCTCCTGCCGCCGGGCGTTCCCTGCCTGCCACAGGAAGTCAAAATCAGAAGGCGCACAAGGAGATCCTGCCCGGCTGCCCCATAGCCGGCCAGCCAGCCCGCATCTCGGGGGCTACACCTAGTGGGTGCGCTTGCGTGCCCCCACTAAAAATTTCAACAAGGACAAGCGATGCTTACCTCTGCGTGCCACAGGGTGGTGTCGGCCGCCTCCGCGAACCGGGCCAGCTACTGGCAGCACCGCTCCAGGGCGCTCCCCAGCTCCCCGAGCGCGGGGACCGGGCCGCCTATCGAGGGAGCGGAAGGGTAGGGACGCGCACCAGCGCCTCCTAGTCCTGGATCACGTCCAGCATGGACCTCCGGGCCTAGCCATCGTCACCACCCATCCCAACATTCGTCACGGTGCCGGTTGCCGGGGGAGGATTGATAACGGCGAGGGCGCGGGAGTCGGTCCCCTGTTGCTCCTCGCTTCGCGCTAGCGCCGCCCCCTCCTCCTATCGGCTCGGCACGACGATCGCGATGGACGGTGCCTCCGGCTCCATAACCAGCGCCTCTGGCGCCGCCTCCGGAGCCACCGAAACATCCGACACGTCAACTTGGGCCGGCTCGGCCTCGGGCAGCGTCCCGTCCGGCACCATCGGCTGGGCCTCCTCGAGGACCAGCTCCGTAGCCGCTGCCCCGGACGGGCCGCCTCCTCCACGGACGGAGGCGCGGACGGCTCTGTAGTCGCCCCTCGCGGCTCGCTCGACAGGGGCCTCGGCATGTAGGTCGAGTCTGCCATCGAGTCGCATGCTCGCGCAGGGTCCACGGACCTCCTCCGCCTCCCGCCACTCGAGGTCCCGGAGCGCGAGGCCCCACCTTGGGCTCCGGACTTCAAGGCCCGCAGCTGCGCGAGCCTCCTCTTCTCCTCCCGTTGTGTGGCCGCGTGCTCACAAGCCAGCCTGCTGGCGGCTTCCGTCGGGTCAACCGTCGACTCCACGTCGTGGAGTTCGATGGGGTCCCTAGAGAGCATAAGGGTCAAGCACCCGCTAACCCACAACTTGGAAAGGAAACTATGCAAAAAGAAGGTCACTTACCCGGTGATGACAGGCACAGCCCCCCTGGTGCGCGCCGGTGGCTTCGGCACCGCCGCCTTCACCCACTTGCGGGCAGGCGGTTGCACCGCTGGCTCCTCCAGAGTCGGCCTCTTCCCCCGGCTAGTGGCCCCGGCCATCAGGGCATGAGCCAGCCGCTCCTCGCTCCGCCCACGCCAGCCCTGTTGAACTGGGGGGAGGCGCGTTCAGGATCCGAACATCATCATCATCATCATCGTCATCATCATCATCGGTCCAATCCTTGATCGTGGGATCGAGAGGATACTCACTGGCTGCACTGGGCTCTTCGGCTGCGCCGGACCCTCCGGCTCCACTAGGCCTGCCGGCTCCCGGGTCAGCCGCCTCCTCAGCCTCCGCAAAGGAATCCACCCCCTCTTCGGCCGGGACTCCTTGCTCGTAGTCCTCGGAGTCAGAGTGGTCATGGTCCGCCTTGAAGATCTGGGGGTGCGGGCCATCCGGCGTGTTCTGTCGCACGAACAACTGCGGTCAGCACAGAAAAGTAAGAACGGACGCCGGCTGGAGGGGTTCGAACAAGAAGGGTCATCTCGATGGAACATACCAGGGGCGCTCGGTGGTGTCGATGGTACGTCTCCTTGCCAAAGGTCCATGACGTCGGAGCCAGCTTGAAGGTCGTGATGGCATTCACCCGCTTCGCCACCTGAGCCGGTGTCAGGTCGACGATCGTCAGCTGGCAGGGATCCCGGTGGCCAGACATGTCGTAGATCTGGTGCGGCCACATCTGGAGAGGAAGCACCTGATGCGCGATGAAGGCCACCACCAGATCGGAGGCTACCAGCCCCTCCCCGCTCCTCAGCTCCATGAGCCGGCCGAGCTCTACGAGAGCGGTTCCACGTGGGGCGGTCCCCGACCAGTTCACCCCGGAGGACGAGGCGTTGACGTACTCCGGCAGCCGGATGTAATCCCTCTGCGGGTTGGCGTTATTCACATAGAAGAAGGTCCGATGCTAGCCCTTGATGAAGTCAATAAGGCTGAAGTGCGGGAAACATGAGCCGCGGTAGCACACCGCAGCGCCCCCGCAGGCGGTGCTTTTCAGCGCCTTGAGCTAGAAAAGCGCCTTGAGGAAATCCACGAAAGGGAGCATCCCCAAGTAACCCTCGCACAACATCACGAAGCCCGAAATGTAGAGGATGGCATTGGGGCCGAGGTGATGCGGTTGGAGGTCAAAGGTGTCCATCATGAGACGGAAGAAATGGCTCACCGGGAGCCGAAGCCACGGGAAAAGTGGCAGGAGAAGACGACGAACTCCCCCTCCTACGGCTTAGGCACCAACTCATCGCCCAGTGCGCGGGCGGTCACATGCTCCACCGGCGGCAGCATGCGCGCGTGGCGGAGCTCTACGATGGTGGCCTCCGTGACCATGGAACCGGCCTAGCTCCCCGAGCGTCCTTTGGCCATCGCGACTGTGGGGTTGCGCGGGGGGACGTGCAAGCGGGGTCGCGAGCGAGATGAGCAGCGACATGCGAGGGAGCGGAGAAGACGAGAGGAAGGAAGACAAGGGGGCAAATGGGGCGCGGGTGGCGCGGGTGCTACCGCCCTTTGCCCTCCCTCCCCTTTTAAAGGGGGAGGCCACGATCGGGGGACGTGGGGATTAACTATGCCCGCTCCCTCGTAATCTCCGCGTGCGCGTGGGCATCATGGGCCATAATCGCCGCTTTGGGGCGCAGAAGATCTTTGCCAGCATCCCGAGGCCTACTGGGCTATGCCTGGGGTCTAGCGGGCTAGGCCCACTGCGACGTCCCATCTGCCCGCGTGCGCGGGACCCACGGCATCATTACTCACCGTGTGGCACGCTGCGAGCCAGCCCGGGTCCCAGGGCGGTGTGTCAGGACCCGAGGCATCGGGAGCAGCCGCCGACCCGACCGGTTGTTCGGCTTCATGCCGGAGGCGGGCGCTGCTGGGGGGAAACTGCCGGCTCCCCTCCGTCTGGCGGACATGGGCCCCTGCCGGCTTTGAGAACTACTAACGGGGTTATTACCCCTGGGTAGGCCAAAACAACGGGGTTCTTTCCCCCACTTCAAGAAAAAGTACGTGGCCGGCTGCCCACAGCCGGCTGGCGCGCAACCGACGGGTGCGTTGCCGGCTGGATCGAGGCCGGCTGGTCAAGGAGCCGGCTCGGCCCCCGGCCGCCTGGACGCGGTCGGCTGCCTTCGAGCCGCCTCCTCCATTAACCCTTGGGAAGACAAGCTCCCGTCCCATCCTTCGGCACGCAGGTATGGCAACGCGACGGGACCCCCACGACGGGCACCGATGTAGCCATAGTGGCCGCTGACGCACGAGCGCGCGTGGCTACAGTTCGGCTAGTCGTATCGCTGACCTCGGCCAACCGCGACCGGGCGGGGCAATAGTGCCGGCACGCCCCCTCCCACTCGATTACCTGCTCCGGCATGGCTACAGTGCACCGGGTCGTACCGGAGACTTCGGCCGGCTGGCGCAAGATGACGCCGCCCGGGCGACCCATGCCGTAGCAGGTGGGCGGGGGCCAATCACGGAGCCGGCTGGCGGGCCCCAACGGGCAATGGGACCGTGCAGACGGTGGACCGTACGAGCAACGAGACGGCTCACGAGGCGGGGCCCTCTGGCCAGTTGGAGAGGCTGCCAGCCGTGTCCCCCCACTTTGTACCCTAGGAATATTATAAGCCAGGGGTTGGCTTATAAAACCACCCGAGCCCCATGCAACGGGCACGACGAGAAATCTCACGCATACACACCCACGGGACACTTCCCTCATATCCACCTTCGTAGCGAGGAAGGCGAGCCGGCTGCTCCCTCTTCCTCCTCTAGAGAACAGCTCCAGGAGCAACCTTATAACATACCCATCCATCAACTAGACCAAGCAGTACTAGGGGTGTTACCTCCCACAGAGGGCCCTGAACCTGGGTACATCGCGTGTCACTACCGCTTGTGCCTAATCCCGCACCCGGAGCCCGTCGGCATCCTCCGGCCCCAACCACCTTCAATAAGCCTACCCATGGCATCTGTCGTGAGAAAACAACGACACAGAGAGAAGTAGGGATTTGCATATGTGCTAGAGCTCATTGTTTAAAACTTAGATGAATATAATTTTTGGGAGGTGCACCGTTCCTGTTAACGTTATGACCAAGAGTTATCAATATGTTCCATGTTAAACACATTATCTGCGGTTCCCAAGCGATAAAAGTAAAGGTTTACTCCCCCTCCACCAACAAACACACTCCACGACATTCCGAATCCACGGGTACCATCCATACTAACAACATTCCTAGGGGAGTTTTGTTTAATTATTTGCATTTTTATTTATTTCGGGACTAGGTATCCCTATTACTACTGCTCTCCCACAAAGACGAGTGAATAAACACTTATCATGAGAATAACCCGCTTAACTTGGAAGATATTGACCACCCCCTGTCGCTCCATGAGCGGTCCAGACACACAAAAACATATGTTCATTTGAAATTTTAGATGTGGCACATGCAAATTTACTTGGAATGGCAGTGAAATACCATATATAGGTAGGCATGGTGGACCCTCATGAAAGAAACTTGGCTCAAGGATTTGGATGCACAAGTAGTATCTCTACTTAGTACGAATTTTTGGCTAGCAAAAGGTTCTAAACAAGCACCACATGTTGGAGGATCCATAACAATATAACTTCTATGCAAATATACACAACCATAACTCATTACGTTGTCTTCCTTGTCCAACTTCAACTAATTTTCTCAAGTTTGAAAATAATTAATGGGTATTCATAATCATATAATATTTCCAAGATAATATATTTGCATGTGAAAGTTCTCTTCCTTATACTAATCATTCACGAATTGCGTATAGGCCCAATATTGTGATTGTCAAACTTCAATAGATTTTACTTTATAAACCAGATGTGAAGCTACTACTAAGCATAAAGCACATTGATAATTTCAGATTTATGATATTCAATTCATTCACAATCTACTCTTAGGATATACGTGAAGCACAAGAGTAAACATCAAACTACTCTCAAAAGATATAAGTGAACATTAATGAGTAGGTAAACAATAAAGTAGCTATGTGAGGACTCTCTTTCAATAAACATTTTAGATCTGATTATTTTATTTAAACAGCGAGTAAAAGAAAAATAGCACTCTAAGAATAGCACATATCATGTGGACAAATAAAAATTTAGGCTCAACATAGGCTAACCGATAATTGTTGATGAAGAGAGGTGGGGTGCGTAGCATCCCCAAGCTTGGATGCTTGAGACTTCTTGAAATATTTACTTGGGGTGCCTTGGGAATCACAAAGCTTGAGATTTTGCATCTCGTTCAATCCTCTCATATCACGATTTCACCTATTCTGAAAATCTTCATCCACACAAAACTCGAAAAGAACTCGTGAGATAGGTTAGCACACATGAGAATAAATCCACAATTCATGTACTGATAAGACAAGTTTAAAAATAATTTTCAAACTTCATCTACTGTTTACTATCATTTCCACAATTTATATCTACCAACATAGGCTATGGAAACTATAGGATAAGTAGATAACAAAACTATGACAACAATCTGTCAAAACAGAACAGTCTGTAGCAATCTATTAAACCAGTGTACCTCTGTAACTCAAAAATGTCTGACAATTTAGGATGTGCGAAATATTTATATGACAACACTGTGTAGAAATTTTAGAAACTTTTCACGTCCAGTAAAATATGAAAATTCAAACACTACAACAAAAGTTTCTGTTTTTACACAACACATATCAAACATGTAATGCAAGCATCCTAATGAAATTCTTGGAACTTTTTATGGAAAAACACGATTATAAATATCATCTAACAGATAACAACAAATTATGATGATGCTCCAAGCAAAACACATATCATGTAACGAATAAAAATATAGCTCTATGTAAGATGTTTTGATAATGTTGGAGACGAAAGAGGGGATGCCTTCCGGGGCATCCCCAAGCTTAGACGCTTGAGTCTTCCTTGGATATTACCATGGTGGTGTCTTGGGAATCCCCAAGATTAGGTACTTACTAGTCCTTATTCACCTCATATCGGTATCTCACCCAAAATTTGAAAACTTCAATCACACAAAACTTAACGGAACTTCATGAGATGGGTTAGTGTAGTAAAGATAGATCATTCGCTTAGGTACTGTCAAGACAAGATTCATAATTGTTATCACATAATACCTACTGTATTCTATCATTCCCACAATTTATATCACCAAATATAAGCTATGGAAACACTTGAAACAAGCAAACTATGCATGCAAAACAGAATCTATCAAAAACAGAACAGTCTGTGAAGATCTGAATGATCACCATACTTACCTGCTCTAAAAATTCTGAAAAATTAGGAAAATGCACATAATTTTCATAGAAATGTTCTGTAAATATTTCAGCATTTTTGGTGCTCCGGTAAAATCATATACTTCATATACTGGACGCAAACCTTTCTGTTTTTGCACAGAATCAAACAAACAAGTTTCCACACTATCCCAAAGGCTTTACTTGGCACTTTATTGAAATAAAAGACACAAAACATGATTACTATAGTAGATTAATCATGTGAACATATAAAAACAGAAAGTAAAAGTTTTGGGTTGTCTCCCAATAAGCGTTTTCTTTAATGCCTTTTAGCTAGGCATAATGATTTCAATGATGCTCGTATAGGAATAATAGTTGAAACACGCAAGAGAGCATCATGAAGCATATGACAAGCACATTTTAAGTCTAACCTAGTTCCTATGCATAGGGATTTTTTGAGAAAACAATTTATGGGAGCAAGAATCAATTAGCATAGGAAGGCAAACAAGTGCAACTTCAAAACTTCGAACACATAGAGAGGAAACTTGATATTATTGCAATTCCTACAAGCATATTTGCCTCCCTCGTAATAATTTTCAGTAGCATCATGAAGGAATTCAACAAAATAACTATTACATACAACATTGTTTTCATGATATACAGGCATATAAAATTTATCCCTCTCCACATAAGCAAACTTCTTCTCATTCATAATAGTGGGAGCAAACTCAAGGAAATAACTATCATGAGGTAGTTGATAGACATAACCACTTTGAATATTAAAATCATGATGAAAAGTTTCATGGTTACTATCATTACTCTTTATAGCATACATGTCATCACAATAATAATCATACATAGGAGGCATGCTATCATCATAATAGTTTTGCTCGTCAAAACTTGGGGGACTAAAAATATCATCTTCATCAAACGTAGCATCCCCAAGCTTCTGGCTTTGCATATCATTAGCATCATGGATATTCAGAAAATGCATACTAGCAATATTAGAATCATGCTCGTCATTCAAGGAATTCTCATTAAGTATTTTCATAATTTCTTCCTCTACCAATTGAGCACAATTTTTGGAATCCTTGTTTTCACAAAAGACATTATAAAGAAGAAACAAATGATGCAACCCAAACTCCATTTTTTTGTAGTTTTATTTTATAAAACCGAACTAGTGAAAAAAAGAAACTAAAAGATTTGATTGCAAGATCTAAAGATATACCTTCAAGAACTCACCTCCCTGGCAACAGCGCCAGAAAAGAGCTTGATGTCTACTATGCAACTTTATTCTTGTAGACTATATTGGGCCTCCAAGCGCAGAGTTATGTAGGACAGTAGCAATTTTCCCTCAAGTGGATGACCTAAGGTATATAAATACATGGCAGGTGTAGGATGAAGATGGTCTTTCTCAAACAACCCTGCAACCAAGTAATAAAAAGTCTCTTGTGTCTCCAACACACCAAATACAATGGTAAATTGTATAGGTGCACTAGTTCGGGAAGAGATGGTGATACAAGTGTAGTATGGATGATATAAATAGGTTTTTGTAATCTGAAAATATAAAAACAGCAATGTAACAAGTGGTAAACAGCAAGCAAAATGTTGTATGAATGCTTGGAAATAAGTCCTACGGTCCATACTTTTGCTAGTGCAATCTCTCAACAATGCTAATATAATTGGATCACAGAACCATCTCTCAACGTGCAACAATGAATCACTAAGTTCTTATCTAGTGGAGAACATAAGAAGAAATTGTTTGTAGGGTATGAAACCACCTTAAGGTTATCCTTTCCGATCAATCTATCCAAGAGTTCATACTAAAATAACACCAAGTTCTCCTTTCTGATCGATCTATCTAAGAGTACGTACTAGAATAACACCATACGATACGCATAAACCAACTATAATGTCACCTAGATACTCCAATGTCACCACAAGTATCCATGAGTTAATTATACGATACGCATCAAACAATTTGATATTCATAATACTCAATCCAACACAAAGAACCTCAAAGAGTGCCCCAAGATTTCTATCGGAGAACATGGTATGAAAACATGCAATCAACCCCTATGCATAGATTCCCAAGGTTAGCAAAATCAACAAGTTGACGCTGATACGTCTCCAACATATCTATAATTTTTGATTGTTCCATGTTGTTATATGATCAATCTTGGATGTTTTACAATCATTTTATAGCAACTTTATATCATTTTTTAGGACTAAACTATTGACATAGAGACAAAGTGACAATTGTTGTTTTTTCTTGTTTTTTTACTTCGCAGAATATCAGTATCAAACGAGACGAAACTTTTTGGAGAACTTTTTTGGACCAGAAGAAGGCCAGTGGGCCAAACAAGTAACCAAGAGGGAGCCTAGGCCACCCACAACCCACCAGGGCGCGCGAGAGTGTGGGGACCTCGACTCATAAGTCGTGATCACCGGATGTACGTGCTCACTGAACACACAGAAACTGAATAACAAGAGTCTTACATCCATTTCATACCGTTTGTACTCAAATATTGCCTCTATGACCAAGTCTTTATAATCTCGCAGCAGAAATCTTCAACAATAGCATGAACCCATGCCATTTGCCTTGACCCTACACGCATTCTGACTGGGAAGCGTCCTAGCTCGCATGTTCATCACCAAGGTAATCTTGATCATAACCTGATCTTGCATGCGTGGCCAACAAAATAACCAGTGGCAAGCCAATGAGTACTTTGAATGTACTCGCAAGCAACCCATGTTTGGAACAAGGCGATAACAAAGCATGATATAACACTAAGTAGGTAAGTTTTGCAGAAAGCTAGTTTTGAGTGCATTGACATGATCAAGTAACTTGCGTAAGCATGCATCAACAGTTGGTAGATATTCATATGAAAGATACATATATCGACATAAGAAAAGGGTTGAACAAAATAACCAGCGGCAAGCCAATGAGTACTTTGAATGTACTCGCAAGCAACCCATGTTTGGAACAAGGCAATAACAAAGCATGATATAACACTAAGTAGGTAAGTTTTGCAGAAAGCTAGTTTTGAGTGCATTGACATGATCAAGTAACTTGCGTAAGCATGCATCAACAGTTGGTAGATATCCATATGAAAGATACATATATCGACATAAGCAAAGGGTTGAACATCTCATGTTCAGATATTTCATTCAAGTCGTCGGACTTAGCTCAAGAACCACCTGAACACCTCATGTTGAGTCATCATGTCAAGTCACCCGACTCAACCCAAGTGTCATCTTTGTCACCGACTCACGCCATTTTGTGAAAACACTAGACGTAGCACAAGAGCGGTCATCCAACTGTCCTTGACCGAGGACGCGACTATTCGAATAGTTCTACACTCTGTAGAGGTTGGACGCTTTACCCACAATACTTGGGGAACTTCCGTGTCATTCATGACTCGCGGTATATTTCATACTCGAGGTAAGCACCCGAACAATGCCTTTCCCACGGCGATACTAAACAAAGAGTCCACTCGATTGGTACAAAGCCCTCATGATGTACATCCCACGAGCCTCGCTCCAGATCGTATCATCCATGAAGGGACCAATGGTGTGCCCGGTGCCTTTGAAGACAGCGCATGATCGCCCATTCCGGTATGACCCCATCTCGAGAGTGAACACTTCGCTCCCGCCACTAGTGATGCGGGCTCTCTACTACCACCAACCATAGTAATCAACAAAGCCCTGTCCCATATAGGGGTAGAGTGGTCACACATGCAAGGTTGGAATAACGGTCGCAACTTACACCAATCCGTTTCGAAAACCACACACACACTTGCGTCGGTACACCAATTCTTTCTCAAGTGGTTACCCAACTCAACATCATCTCCCTCGAGCATTAGTGGCACCCGACGGGGTTTTCGAAAAGTCTTTCAAAGCACTTTTCTCTTTATCACCATGCATATTCCCGTCCCACTTGCGTATCATCTACTAAGCATCCTATCTACTCCCACCCACACAACCCTCATAAGGAGGTAGGGTCATGCACGATGAAAGTATCAACAAGAAAGTATCGGAGGCATCCCACCAAAGTGGTCAGCACATCAACATGATCAACATCATGGAAATAATTGCTATATGCCATGCAAATAAAAGGGTTCATAGTTATGGTCAAAGGGCTGCATGCTCGGCTCAGCAAAGTCTTCGAGGTCTTCACACACTTCTCGTCCACTCCGAGCACTTCATATACTTTGTTAACTATCATCGAAAACAACTACAATAAGCAACAAAACAAGCAGAGAAATAAAATTGCTCTATAAATAGGATTTTTATTTTTCTAGGACACCTCTGGTCATGATGAAAATAATGAAGGAGGTTTTGATGGATGTGGGCCAAGGGGGAGTTTTAAATGGTGGAAATGAAGGAAACTATGATCCTATAAGATGTCCACAGAAAATATTTTTGTAAAAAAGAGTGGATGAACCCAAAAATAGGCCATGATTTAAAAAGATTTTAGGAATTGGTTCTACTAGATTTGGAGTTGGTATGAATATCCTAGGGGTTTGCAAAGTGGATCATATATGAAGAAATGGTCCAATATTTCACACAGCAGAATAGGTCTAAGGAACAATGTTCACATCCTAAGACATGATTTTATATGCACCTAGGAACTTGAATAACTCCATTTGGAGCTATAATGAATGCTCTAAGGATTTTATAAAGTGGCCTCTAATAGTTCAAATTGGAATTTAAATTTGAACATCACAAAATCTCATGGTAGAAAAATATGGAAGTGGCACCAGTAAATAGGTGGCATTTTTAGGAGGATGTAGAAATTTGAATCATCAAATTTGGAAGTCGTATGTATTTACTATGGATTTTACAAATCTGTGAAGAAATAGAAAAAGGGAAAAAGGGAATATACCCTTTGGGTTATACCACGCACAGTGCGCAAAGCCGGAGTTGGGCCAGCCCAGTGGCTTGGCCTGGCGGAGGAACGGCCATGCCAATGGCGTACTCCAGAGAGTACGTCTTCTCGGCGGGTAGATGCCTTCAGCGGAAGGTGCATCCACTTAAATGGGTGGGGCCCGAGCCTTAGAGGCTGGCCGACGGGCCCTGCTCGAAGGGTCTCCCTCTGTAGCGACCCGACCTGAAAGGTCAAATCTCCGGTGTTTCTGTACCATCCCAAGATCATGCTGGTACACACACAGTACATCAATGTATATATCAAAGGGAAATCACACAACATTAATTAATCGAAATCTCATATCGAGTCCTTTATTACAATAAGGATTACAATAAAGTGGCTGAAGGCCAACTCATGAGATAAACTAAACCAAAACTTGCGGAAGCTCCAAAGGTAGTTGAGTCCATCTGACTCCAAGGGCATCTCACCGAGTGTAGAGCGTATCCTCACTCCTGGTCGGAAAAGTACTCTGCAACATGATACATTGCAGCCGTATAGGTCAGCATATTGAATACGCTGGCAAAGCCACAAGAGAGGGGGTAAAAATAATCATCTAGTCTATATGCAAATATGGCAGGTGGGGTAGTAAATTTTTGCATAAAGCCAAAATTTTCCTACAACAATAGAGGGCAAAGGCATAATTACTACAATGTTGGTTGATTAATGAGATGGTTCCACCAACCAATTCTCATACCCAAGTTGACATTAATAACCCACTTCAATAATTAATTGTGTTGAGAGTTCTAGATAATTTCAGTTCCTTTGGCTCAAATTGTCCATGACTGCGGACACGGCTAATCGATTAGGTTTGGGTACTCTGCAGAGTTTTGCACACGTTCCCCACAAGATTTGATCGCCTCCATTGGACTTCTCGCACTTCATGGTGTTTGAGAAACGGATGACCAAAACATGGTCTTCTAAAGGGTTTCCCCGAGACTCTGTCGGTGCCCATCCTTTCCTACCGTTCTTCTACATCTCGTAGCACCGCCTGTCCAGGGTCACCACGATATCCAACCAAGCCAGAGCCCATAATGGCTTGTGTCTGTGCAGGTAAGCCTTGGGTCTTGAAGCATCCATCCATCTCTTTGTGCCTGGGTGGACCTTTCCGCATGAATACTGGCACTTCTCCAGCATCATCTAGGCTAACCACTGGTTTCTCCAGGGCGCCGTTCAACCATCATCCACCCAGAGGTAACTTGAAAACTTGGAGTCTTGAAGACTTGATCATCATGTAGGTCTTGAAATTATTAACTCATAACTCTCATGAATCACACAACCAACCCCGTCTACTAATAGCATAGCAAAATGTAAATCAACGTTTCCCGGGGCCAATGTGTCAAAGGTTTGAGGGGTACCTACCACATGATACTACAACAAGTAACCAAGTTTCCAGATTACCGACTTTGCATGCAATTGGGGAGATGGAAGAACTAATGCAATAAAACATAGGTATACATGGTCAAAGTGACTTGCCTTGCTGACGATCCTCGTAATCAAGTGACTCTAGACAACAAGCTTTGCACAACGGATGATCTAACGAATCAAACAAGAGCACACCATAAGCATAAACACAATACAATTCATTCAACAACAAGGTAAAAAAATGCTTCAACAAACAAATTCACAATCAAAAGAAGAATCACTTAAAGTATAAGACTATAAAAATTATTGGGGTCAAAATCCCTACTAAGACATACAAGTCAAACAAATTGGTTTTGAACAACTAGACATTTTAGATAACAGAAAAGTAAATATAAAATTTTATTTGAAAACAGAAAGTATTTCATTATAAAAGTTTTGTGCTAAAAGAAGTACGACAAAACTTTTTCTAAACAATATACATGGTGAAAACAAGATGAACCTATTCAAACTAGAGCACAAAACAATTTGAAAAACATATTTTATTAACAGAAAATAAAATACACCTAAAGTTGAATCAATAGAACCTAATGAAATCTAAAAAAACAAAAGTTAAACTAATTCAGGTTCAAATTGAATAAAAATCAATTTAGTTAAAATCTATTAAGAACTAAATAGATTCTGTTTTTGATAAAAACAGTAACCAAATTCATTCTAAAAATTCTCAAATTATGTAGAATGATAGGTTTTACTAATACCAAACAGTGGCAAAAGGATTCACTCAAAAATATATTTTGAAACTCTAGTTATACAGATTTTAGTAATTTAAACAAATTTGATTAGATTCAAAATTTAAAGTTCAAATTTGAAATCTAAGCATACAGACATAAACTACATCAAATATGTGAACTAATGCAAAAAGAATCAACTAAAAACACCAATTTTATTAAAAGATATGATAAAAACAAAAACAGAATACATTCTGTTTTCTAAAATAGAAAAGAAAAAAACTTCCTATCTATCGGACAGGGTCTACGTGTCAGGTTGTGATTGGCCGCGAGGGCGTGCGCGTGAGAGCTAACGAGCGGACGACCGAAGCGTAGAGGAAAAAAATCGCTATTTAAATCTTATAGTCGGGAGCGTTGGATCTACATCTAACGGTCCAGGGGGGTCCAGTGCCTTACAGAGGGGAGGAGGAGGTTCCGGCGAGGTCGACGGTGGCCGGAGGTCGAAGGTGGTCGGGGGCGACGGTGCGGTGGTCGGGGGTGATGTCCGAAGTGCTCAGGCGACGGCAGCGAAGCTCCGGCATTGATTGGCGGCGTCGGACGGGGCTGGGGACGACGAAGGTGACGGCCGCGAGCTCGGGAGGGTTCGGTTGGAGTCCGAACTCCAGCGAGGTCGTGCGTGGTGTTCTGGCGAGGTAGAGTGGGGGCTCGGGGTGGAATGGAGCGCGGTGAGGGCTGTGGCTTTTATAGACCAGATGCGGGGTCGGGAGAGGGAGAGAGGAGGGAGATCCGGAGAGAGAGAGAGAGATCTCCGGCGACGGCGGCGCGCGCGAGGAAGGAGACGGGCGCGCGAATGACGCCATCGGTCAGTGGGTCCCGCTTGCCAATGAGAGAAAAGGCGAGGTTAGCGCGTCGGTTGACCGATTCGTATTGAATTCGGGAGTTAAAGCCTGTGGGCCGGCCCGATTCGTTTTAAAAACCTTCCTTTTCCATTTCGAGTGCAGTAAAAACTCTTTTAATGCATTCAAAACTATTCCAAACATAGGAATTATATATATCAAAATGATCAGGAGAATGAATGCTATTTAATGAACATTTTTGCTCTGTCATATTGAATATCTTTTAAAATTTATTTTTAGAAAATGCCTAATTGATTTTAAATCCTGTTGAGATAAATTTTCAAATGACCCCCGGTTTAATTGCTCAAATGTTTCACCAAGATGCCCCTGGTGTGGAGTGTAATGTTACTCCTCTCTATCTTTGAACATTTCCAAAGGTTTTCAAATAGATGAAACAGATACATGGAAAAATAGAAATGGCCTTTCAGAATTTCAAAAGAAGCATTTCTAAAAATTCATTACATTCCAACAATGATGATGATGCATAGCTATATATATCATAACATTCCAAAATGAAATTTTGGGATGTTACAAACCTACCCACCTTAAGATGAATCTCTCCCTCGAGATTCGGGTTGGCTAGAAAATAGGTGCGGGTGGTCTCTACGAAGATCTTCTTCGCGTTCCCAGGTGGCTTCTTCCTCGGTGTGGTGACTCCACAGAACCTTACAGAACTTGATGGTCTTGGTTCGAGTAACTCTGTTGGTAGTCTCGAGGATTCTGACAGGCTTCTCCTCGTAGGTCAGGTCACTGTCAAGTTGTATGGCCTCTAGGGGCACTGTGTCTCTCAAAGGAATATCAACCATCTCAGCATGGCATTTCTTTAGCTGGGAAACATGGAAAACATCATGAACTCTGGACAGTCCTTCCAGCAATTCCAGCTTGTATGCAACTTCGCCTCTACGTTCCAGAATTTTGTAGGGGCCTATGAATCTGGGTGCAAACTTTCCTTTAACACCAAACCTCTTGATTCCTCGAAGTGGGGACACACGAAGATATGCTCGATCCCTACTTCATATGTCACCTCCTTGCGTTTGGTATCAGCATAGCTCTTCTACCGGGATTGAGCTATCTTGAGTCGGTCTCGAATCAGTTTGACTTTCTCTTCAGAATCTCTGATAAGATCGGGACCAAAAAGTTTCCGGTCTCCAACACCATCCCACGTCAATGGTGTTCTGCACCTCCTTCCGTATAAAGCTTCAAAAGGGGCCATCTTCAGACTGGTCTGATAACTATTGTTGTACGAGAACTCTGCGTAAGGTAAGTTGTCATCCCAACTGGACCCATAGTCTAGCGCACAGGCTCTCAACATGTCCTCCAGAATCTGGTTGACTCTCTCAGTCTGTCCATCGGTCTGCGGATGAAAAGTTGTACTGAACTCCAGCCTTGTACCCAAAGTTTCATGTAGCTGATGCCAAAACTTTGAGGTAAACTTTGTTCCTCTATCTGACACGATACTCCTCGGAACTCCATGTAGACATACGATCCTGGTCATATAGATCTTGGCTAACTTAGCACTGGTATAGGTGGTCTTCACTGGAATGAAATGAGCCACCTTGGTCAAGCGATCGACCACTACCCAGATGGAATCATATCCTGAACGGGTCCTAGGTAGTCCTGTGATGAAGTCCATACCAACCTTATCCCATTTCCACTCGGGTATCGGCAAAGGTTGGAGTAACCCTGCTGGTTTCTGATGTTCCACCTTTACTCGCTAACAAACATCACATACCGCAACATGTTCGACAATATCTTTCTTCATACCTGTCCACCAGTAACTTTCCTTCAAATCCAGGTACATCTTGGTATTGCCTGGGTGTATCGAGTATGGTGAATCGTGGGCTTCTTGGAGTATCAACTTCCTGAGCTTTGGGTCATTGGACATAGATTCGGTTCTCAAACCATAGAGTACCCTGTTCATCTTCACGAAAGCCTTTAGCCTTGCCTTCCTTCATTCTCTTCTTTATCTCAGCTATCTCCTTGTCCGATTTCTGGGCTTCTCGAATTCTTTCGGTCAAGGTGGACTGAATCTCTAGTGTGGCAACATATCCTTGCGGAACTATCTCTAACCTAAGCTCTCTGAGATCTTTGGTTAACTCCTGGGGTAATCCTCCGGCTATGAGTGTGTTCACATAACTCTTCCTACTCAAAGCATCTACCACAACATTTGCCTTTCTTGGATGGTAATGTAATCTCATGTCATAGTCCTTGATTAACTCTAACCATCTCCTTTGTCTGAGGTTTAACTCCTTTTGCGTGAAGATATACTTCAGGCTCTTATGATCAGTGTACACGTCACAACTATTTCTGACAAGGAAATGTCTCCAGGTCTTGAGTGCGTGCACTACGGCTGCTAGCTCCAAATCGTGGGTGGCATAATTCAACTCATGGGGTCGTAGCTGTCTGGATGCATACGCTACAACTTTTCCCTCCTGCATGAGTACTCCTCCAAGTCCTTGACGGGATGCGTCACAATAAACCTGGAAGTCCTTCCGAATGTTTGGCAGTATCAACACTGGGGCTGTGACCAAACGTTTCTTCAACTCCTGGTAACTGGCCTCACATTCCTCAGTCCAGATATACTTAGACTCTTTCTTCAATAGCTCTGTCATGGGCTTGGCAATCTTTGAGAAATTCTCAATGAATCTCCGGTAATATCCGGCAAGTCCGAGAAAACTACAGATCTCCTTAACTGAGGTGGGTGACTTCCACTCAGTGACTGCTTCAACCTTAGCGGGATCTACTGCTATTCCTTCTTCGGAAATAACATGTCCAAGGAATCCGACTTCCGTCAGCCAAAAATCACATTTACTGAACTTGGCATATAACTGGTGCTCTCTAAGCTTTTCCAGAACTAAACGCAAGTGTTCCTTGTGTTCTTCCTCGCTCTTGGAGAATATCAAAATGTCATCGATGAACACCACGACAAACTTGTCCAAATATTCCATAAACACTTTGTTCATCAAATTCATGAAGTAGGCAGGAGCATTAGTCAAACCAAACATGACTGTATACTCATATAAGCCATACCTGGTGGTGAAAGCTGTTTTGGGTATATCCTGTTCACGAATCTTCAGTTGGTGTACCCTGATCGAAGATCGATCTTGGAGAATACTTTGGTGCCTACTAGCTGGTCAAACAGGTCATTAATCATCGGCAGAGGGTACTTATTCTTGTTAGTCACCTCGTTCAATGCATGATAATCGACCACCATCCTCAAGGTTTTGTCTTTATTCTCCACCAAAAGAACTGGGGCTCCCCAAGGTGATGAACTTGGGCGAATATATCCCTTATCCAATAGCTCCTTAATCTGCTTCTTGATTTCTACTAAATCATTTGCGGGCATCCGATAGGGTCTCTTCAAAATTGGGGCTGTCCCTGGTAGTAGCTCTATCAGAAACTCTATCTCCCTATCTGGTGGCATGCCTGGTAACTCCTCCGGGAATACATCTGGAAAGTCTCGTACAACCGACACTTCCTCCTGAACAACTCCTGTGAGGGAATTTAACCGAGCACTCATTTGTGTGCGTCGGGATACATACTTAATCCTCTTGTTCTCCGGAGTGGTGAGTGAGATAGACTTGCTGGGGCAATCAAGGTTTCCTTCATACTTGGTCATCCAATCCATGCCTAGGATTACATCCAATCCCTGGGATTCTAAGACGATGAGGTCGGTAGGAAAAACATGGTTTCCTATGTGGAGTTTCAGGGCGTGGCATCCTATCCCTGCCATCATCATACCTCCTAGGGAATTGACCTTAATGGGCTGACTAAGGGTTCTGGTGGGTAAACCATACTTTTCCACAACTACCCTTGATATGAATGAATGATTTGCACCAGAATCAAAAAGTACCATAACTGGACGTGAATGTAATAAAAACTTACCAACCACAGTCTCGGGCTGATCATAGACTTCTTCCACATCGAGGTGGTTCACCTGAGCACGAGGAAAAGGATTTGGCTTCTTAGCTGTGGAGTTTCCGTTGTTGTTGTCGTTTCCATTTCCTTGCTTGTTCTGAGGGCATTCAGTGGCATAGTGCCCTGTCTTCTAACACTTGAAATAGGTGATATGGTTCAGATCCTTCTGAGCCAGAGTAGGACGGTGTTGGTTGCCATTCCCACTTCCATTACCATTCTTGAAGCTGCCATTGTTGGGACGATTATTCCCATTTCCTCCATGGTTATGGCCTCCATGGTTGTGCACGGGATGAGTGTGTCCTCCATACTTACCGGTCCCTGATCCGGTAGTTCCTAAGTACGGGGAGTAGCAGGGCTTCTGATGAGCTCCAAAGGTAGACTTCCCCTGTGCATACTTCCTCTTGCGGTTCTCGATTTGCTGCTGCTTCCCCTCCAAGATGAGGGCCTTGTCTACCAGCTCCTGGTAGTTGCTAAAGGTAGCCACCATCAGCTGCACACTCAACTCATCATTGAGTCCTTCCAAGAACTTCTCCTGCTTGGCTGCATCATCGGCCACATCTCCTGGTGCATAACGAGCCAACGTGCTGAAGTCATCCACGTACTGGGCCACGAAATGGTTCCCCTGGCCTAAGTTGCGAAACTCATGCTTCTTCAGACTCATGGCTCCAGCTGAGACATGTGTGGTGCGGAAGGCTTGCTTGAACTGCTCCCAAGTCACACTAGTAATGGGGTATGTGGTGGTGTAGTTCTCCCACCATGAAGCTGCTGGTCCCTCCAGTTGATGGGCGGCAAAGCGCACTTTTTCAGCCTCAAAGCATCCTGTGGTGGTGAGTTCCCTCTCCATCTTGCGGAGCCAATCATCTGCCACAATGGGCTTAGTGCTGCTGGAGAAAGTTGGGGGATTCAGTCTCAGAAAATGGGTGAGGTTGTCGCCTTGAGGTGGAGGGTGGTTGTTGTGGTTGTTGGTCTGATTCTGAATCAATAGCTGCATCGGGGCGTTCTGCTGCTGGAGGAGTTGTGTGAGCTCTGGCGGGAAAGTGAAGTCGGGCTCACGTCGCGGAGGCATCTTGCTGTTTTAAGAGGGGTGAGAATTAGAATAGAACAATGACCTAAAAGGGAAATTCACTACCCATATGCAATGCAACAAACATATCACACCAAACACTCATTCATTTATTCAACTCAAGGTTTCAAACATCAAGATACAAATCTCCAATCAAACTAAGCATCGACCTACGCTTTAACGACGAAAAATGAAGATACATGGGGGCATAACTAAAGTTCTCCTCAAAAGTACATGGTGAAGGGGCCTCCTCCGGTGGTGCTCTCCTCATAGTCATCATCGTTGCTGATCAGAGGAGCCATGTCTCCTTCTGGATGAAGATTTTCACCCATGTCCATCTTTTCCTCCAGAGTTGCGATGCGAGTGTTCAGCTTATCGATCCTCTCTAAGAAATCCTTCACCTCATACTCATGCTCGTGCTCGGCTTCCCGTAAGTCAGCTTCGAGGTCAATCTCACGGTTCATCAGCCTCTTGATCGTCTTCGTATCGGCACGTACCCGAAGCTCCAAGGTCCTGACGTGCGTCTCCAAAGTCTGGATATAGGAAATGGTGGTGTCTCCAGTGGGAGTGGTTATGATATTTCCATTGGCATCCCTGCGACAAACCACGCCGAGTCCTGGTGAAATGGTTCCACCTCTGTATTCCTCCTGAATACGTCCAAGGTCACGATGAATGGCCATTTCTCTCCCAAGTATCCTGCTGGGTGCCACAAACTTGAAGTCGATGGGTTCCTTACGATTTCCAAAGGTCTTCCCGGGGACGTGCACCTCGATCCTATAGCGTCCGTCTTGTGGAAAAGACATGATAGGAGTCCCGGTGATGCTCGGCAAAGCAATCCTTATGTCCCTGATGATCCTCATCAGCTCCTTGCCAAAGGGCATCGTTGCGTCAGGCTGACAAAACTCCGTGATCAAAACTGGATGAAGGTGGCCATCTATAAATTTTGAAATAAATCGGAGGGAAGTCAGAAACGAGTAGATGAGAGTATAAGAATTTTAAAGACAAAAGAGAAATAAATCCTAAGGCTTTTCCAATCCTAGAGGTTACGTCCTACGGTCAGCGTGTGCTCTGATACTATTTCTGTAGCGACCCGACCTGAAAGGTCGAATCTCCGGTGTTTCTGTACCATCCCAAGATCATACTATACACACATGGTACATCAATGTATATATCAAAGGGAAATCACACAGCATTAATTAATCGAAATCTCATATCGAGTCCTTTATTACAATAAGGATTACAATAAAGTGGCTGAAGGCCAACTCATGAGATAAACTAAACCAAAACTTGTGGAAGCTCCAAAGGTACTTGAGTCCATCTGACTCCAAGGGCATCTCACCGAGCGTAGAGCGTATCCTCACTCCTAGTCAGAAAAGTACGTTGCAACATGATACGTTGCAGCTGTATAGGTCAGCATATTGAATATGCCAGCAAAGTCACAAGATAGGGGGTAAAAATAATCATCTAGTCTATATGCAAATATGGCAGGTGGGGTAGTAAGTTTTTGCATAAAGCCAAAAATTTCCTACAACAATAGAGGGCAAAGGCATAATTACTACAATGTTGGTTGATTAATGAGATGGTTCCACCAACCAATTCTCATACCCAAGTTGACATTAATAACCCACTTCAATAATTAATTGTGTTGAGAGTTCCAGATATTTTCAGTTCCTTTGGCTCAAACTGTCCATGACCGTGGACACGGCTAATCGATTAGGTTTGGGTACTCTGCAGAGTTTTGCACACGTTCCCCACAAGATTTGATCGCCTCCGTTGGACTTCTTGCACTTCATGGTGTTTGAGAAACGGATGACCAAAACATGGTCTTCGAAAGGGTTTCCCCGAGACTCTGTCGGTGCCCATCCTTTCCTACCGTTCTTCTACATCTCGTAGCACCGCCTGTCCAGGGTCACCACGATATCCAACCAAGCCAGAGCCCATAATGGCTTGTGGCTGTGTAGGTAAGCCTTGGGTCTTGAAGCATCCATCCATCTCTTTGTGCCTGGGTGGACCTTTCCGCATGAATACTGGCACTTCTCCAGCATCATCTAGGCTAACCACTGGTTTCTCCAGGGCGCCGTTCAACCATCATCCACCCAGAGGTAACTTGAAAACTTGGAGTCTTGAAGACTTGATCATCATGTAGGTCTTGAAATTATTAACTCATAACTCTCATGAATCACACAACCAACCCCGTCTACTAATAGCATAGCAAAATGTAAATCAACGTTTCCCGGGGCCAATGTGTCAAAGGTTTGAGGGGTACCTACCACATGATACTACAACAAGTAACCAAGTTTCCAGATTACCGACTTTGCATGCAATTGGGGAGATGGAAGAACTAATGCAATAAAACATAGGTATACATGGTCAAAGTGACTTGCCTTGCTGACGATCCTCGTAATCAAGTGACTCTAGACAACAAGCTTTGCACAACGGATGATCTAACGAATCAAACAAGAGCACACCATAAGCATAAACACAATACAATTCATTCAACAACAAGGTAAACAAATGCTTCAACAAACAAATTCACAATCAAAAGAAGAATCACTTAAAGTATAAGACTATAAAAATTATTGGGGTCAAAATCCCTACTAAGACATACGAGTCAAACAAATTGGTTTTGAACAACTAGACATTTTAGAAAACAGAAAAGTAAATATAAAATTTTATTTGAAAACAGAAAGTATTTCATTATAAAAGTTTTGTGCTAAAAGAAGTACGACAAAACTTTTTCTAAACAATATACATGGTGAAAACAAGATGAACCTATTCAAACTAGAGCACAAAACAATTTGAAAAACATATTTTATTAACAAAAAAGAAAATACACCTAAAGTTGAATCAACAGAACCTAATGAAATCTAAAAACACAAAAGTTAAACTAATTCAGGTTCAAATTGAATAAAAATCAATTTAGTTAAAATCTATTAAGAACTAAACAGATTCTGTTTTTGTTAAAAACAGTAACCAAATTCATTCTAAAAATTCTCAAATTATGTAGAATGATAGGTTTTACTAATACCAAACAGTGGCAAAAAGATTCACTTAAAGATATATTTTTAAACTCTAGTTATACAGATTTTAGTAATTTAAACAAATTTGATTAGATTCAAAATTTAAAGTTCAAATTTGAAATCTAAGCATATAGACATAAACTACATCAAATATGTGAACTAATGCAAAAAGAATCAACTAAAAACACCAAATATTTTAAAAGATATGATAAAAACAAAAACAAAATACATTCTGTCTTCTAAAACAGAAAAGAAAAAGAACAACTTCCTATCTATCGGACAGGGTCTACGTGTTAGGTTGTGATTGGCCGCGAGGGCGTGCGCGTGAGAGCTAACGAGCGGACGACCGAAGCATAGAGGAAAACGTTTCGCTGTTTAAATCTTATAATCGGGAGCGTTGGATCTACATCTAACGGTCCAGGGGGTCCGGTGGCTTACAGAGGGGAGGAGGAGGTTCTGGCGAGGTCAACGGCGGCCGGAGGTCGAAGGTAGTCGGGGGCGACGGTGCGGTGGTCGGGGGCGATGTCTGAAGTGCTCAAGCGACGGCGGCGAAGCTCCGGCATCGATTGGCGGCGTCGGACGGGGCTGGGGACGACGGAGGCGGCGGCCTTGAGCTCGGGAGGGTTCGGTTGGAGTCCGAACTCCGGCGAGGTCGTGCGTGGCATTCTGGCAAGGTAGAGTGGGGGCTCGGAGTGGAATGGAGCACGGCGAGGGCTGTGGCTTTTATAGACCAGGTGCGGGGTCGAGAGAGGGAGAGAGGAGGGAGATCCGGAGAGAGAGAGATCTGGCGACGACGGCGCACGCGGAAGGAGACGGGCGCGCGGATGACGCCGTCGGTCAGTGGCTCCCGCTTGCCAGTGATAGAAAAGGCGAGGTTAGCACGTCGGTTGACCGATTCGAATTGCATTCGGGAGTTAAAGCCTATGGGCCGGCCCGATTCGTTTTAAAACCTTCCTTTTCTATTTCCAGTGCAGTAAAAACTCTTTTAATGCATTCAAAACGATTCCGAACATAGGAATTATATATATCAAAATGATCAGGAGAATTAATGCTATTTAATGAACATTTTTCCGTAGTCATATTGAATATCTTTTAAAACTTATTTTTAGAAAATGCCTAATTGATTTTAAATCCTTTTGAGATAAATTTTCAAATGACCCCCTGGTTTAATTGCTCAAATATTTCACCAAGATTCCCCTGGTGTGGAGTGTCATGTTCCTCCTCTCTATCTTTGAACATTTCCAAAGGTTTTCAAATAGATGAAACAGATACATGGAAAAATAGAAATGGCCTTTTAGAATTTCAAAAGAAGCATTTCTACAAATTCATTACATTCCAACAATGATGATGATGCATAGCTATATATATCATAACATTCCAAAATGAAATTTTGGGATGTTACACCCTCCACCTCCCGCCAGCAGAGGGGAGGACAGAGGAGCCCGACCGAGCACCGGCCGGCACCTGCCCAAGTAGCTCCGGCCACCTCCGACGGCGCCCCGGCCACCGGTGAGATCGGGGCAAAGGGCCGCAGCCCATGGGGGTCCTTTGCTTCGTCAGGAAGTGCCAATTCAAGTGCGACCTTACCCGTGGCGGATTTTGGCGAGGACGGCCATGCAGCTCCGTGCTCCAGCCATCGTAAGAGGAAATGATGATCTAGGGAGGGTGGTGTTGGAGCTAGAGTTGCCCTGAAAACATTTTTAGGAGATGAGAGGGCCATACCCAGGTGAATTTTGTGGGGGCCGAGGTGGTGCCCTGGCGGCCATGGGGAGGGTTGAAGGGTAAGGGAAGACGAGGGGGCCGGTCCAGGAGTTCCCTGGGCAGGAGAGGGAGCAAGAGAGGGCAAGAGAGGAGCTTCGGGCTTGCTTAAATGGCTGGTGCGCGAGCCCACCATGGATGGCGTCCATGGCCATGCCACAAGCGAGGCTAGGACCACAGGGGGACTTTCGAGGCATGTCTACGGAGTTCGTGGACATGGCCTACGTCCAGGGAGGTGGAGACAAGGAGCGGGGAAGCGATGGGGCCTCGCGCGTGTGAGGCCGGCCACCGGCCGAGCTGGGCGGCCATGGCACGCGTGCGAGGAGGCCATGGGAGGAGGAGAGAGGAGAGGGCTGACAGCGTGCTGTGTCCCGGACGCCAAGGCGACATCGGGGGGCACGAGGGGGAGGCCCAATGCTGTCGGGGCAGGGATTGGGCAGCGGTTACAGTGCAGGTGCACACTGTAGCGCGCTCCAGAGCGCGCGTATGGAATGGCATGCTAACGGCATTTTGGGCATGTCCAGCCATGTCCAGTGGGACCAGGTAGGTCTAAACAATGTGGGGGAGGCATTGGATCTCTAGTGATCCACCGGGGTGAGAGAGGAGTGGAGAGAGAGGGAGATTCCTGATGTCCAGAAGGGTAAAATGGGGTTTTACCCTACTTAACCATTGAACTGAGCCTAGGATTTCTTGCTGGAGGTGAAATACATCAATGTGGAGCTGTGGTAATAATTTGGAGGCAAGGAGAACAAGTTAAGAGGTGGGAACATGACTTTTACTAAACATACAGAAGGTGTTTGATGAGTGTTTGGGCTAGCAAATGGAGTTTTCTTGCCATGAGATTTGACACGATGAAATAGAAGGTAGAAACAAGGTTTATCACCAAGTTTGAGATTTATTGAAGAAAGTTCACAATGTAAACTTTGTAAACCCTAAAAACTAACAGAATTTGGTTTCTATAGATCTAGGCATGCTAAACTATTCTCCTAAATGCACCACTTGGGGTGCTGGCATTATTTTGGCATTAGAGCATGCACAAAAAGTTTGGGACCAAATGGGGAAACTTAACAAAGCAAAACTTTCCAATTCTTGAAATCGGCATAAACGGGTTTGGGGGGATTTGGACAAGTTAATATGTTATCCTTGATGCACCACTTGGTGTGGATGCATTATTGGAGTATTAGAACATGTCCACAAAGTTTTAGATTAATAGGATATAGTTGGCAATGTAAAGTTGCTCAAGTTTGGATCTGGACAGAGAGGGTTTTGGAATATCTTTGTGAATCAAAACAATTGGGATTGAGATGAAATTTGGCAAGATGATCACATATGTCATATGTGACATGCTAGAATTTTCTTGGATTTATTTGAGAATATTTCTCATAGAAATATTTCGAATCCTTGAAATAGGCAGAAACGGTTTTGAGGGTTTTATCCATTATTTTGAACATGATCATGTGTTTAAACTCTTATATATGGACAATATATGTCCATTGAGTTTTACTAAATTTTCTCAAATATTTCTAAAGCATTTAGATATTTTTCCCTATAAAAACCATTTCTGGCCTTAAGAAAAAGCCTTTAAATAAAATAGTAAAATGATCTTAAAAAAATATTTGGTGGTTTTGGGAAGTCATATATATAGTTGGTTTCAAATAAATCCTTTGATGTAAAATATTCCACCCAATTTGAGGATCTGTGGTACAAACCTCAATTCAGGGGGGGTTGAAAACCTAATTTGAATGAATCCTTATTGGCAAAATAGATGTTGATAAAAATAGTTTTACGTCCTATACACATGGTATGATCATTGGACAAGAGTTTTAGATCAAGGAAGAGAGTTTTGAGAGTAGGAGGGAGTTTTACGAATATAGAGCACTAGCAAGCAAGCAAACATGCAAGCAAATAGCACACAGGTCAAGCATTCATATGCACTCAAAAAGTTTTAATTGGCCCTAATTTTTGAGTCATGTTAACTTAGTCATGAGGCAAATCATAGTCCATGACAAACCTACCCCCCTACAAGAATCTCGTCCCCAAGATTCCTAGGCTAGGCACGGGAAAGATGCGGATATTCAGAGGAGAGGTGGTCTCCACGTTCCATGTTGCTTCTGCTTTGGCGTGGTTGTCCTTCTGGATCTTGAAGTGCCTAAAGATATGTCTTCAAGTGCATCGTTCACTTCATCTAAGGGTGAATGGGGTTTTGGCAAGGGCTGGCTTGCATGTGTATTCCAAATCAGAATACGTGGCCAAGTAGTGTGTCTGTGTGCTGGTCCTGAGGTTGCTCATGTTGGTTAGCGACATCAAGATGTCTCACGTTAGAATAGAAGGGTCGAGCCTTGGTGTAGCTTATCGTTGACGGGGAAGTCCTTATCTTCCTTAAAGCAAGAGATCTTCAGTCGTAGGTGGTCTTCATCCTTGAGAGTGTTAAAGCGCATCGTGGGCTTCTCGTCCAGACGTTCTGCTTGAGTAAGTTGCCCAGGTAGATTCTTTATTCTTCTTTGGTTGTTGTCTTCATCGTGATGGACGCATGTTTCTAGAGGGTCTTTGAGTGTTTGGTCTACTCGTCTCTCCATGGCAAGGTCTGCGCTGAATCTCGCCCCTAAGACTGAGCTTAGAGACTTGGGGTTCAGTGGGGTTCTAGATAAGCTGACTATTCAAAGTATTCAGAGTATAGATCATCCATCTAATTAGAGTTCTACCATCTGGTTCTAGATAAGCTGACTATTCAGAGCATAGATCAGCCATCTAATCCCCAAGGTCTGACGCTTGGCAAGTGGGGTGAACTACCTTTGATAGGTGGCTTACCATGACCGAGTCATGGTTTACGCCCTAGATTGTCTAAAAAGGGTTGATAACGAAGTCATGACAGTTGTCCACTCCATTCCAGGCATCTGAAGGGAGTAGGGACGTCATGCTCATCATACACCATCAAAGTGGGGGAGTGAGAGGTGTTATCTACTTCTCGGTTCCTTCCTAGTCAGGAACTGATAGGTGATCGTTAAGACAAGGGGATCTATAATACTCTTGATGTGCAAGGGCTTCATCGGGCTTGAACGTTGGTGCTTCTTGCTATAGTCTAGTTGATGTAGGCGGCAGAGGAGTGGTGGTTGACTTCTTTTGCTTCTTCTTTGTCGTTGTCATGGCTTCGCAATCACAGTGGTTCTTCATATTGCTTGGGCAAGAAAGTCTTCTTCTCTAGGGAGGGTGCTTCGCAGAGTCCAACTCCTTCAAGGTGAGACTTTATACTCGAGAGGCATGGTAATGAGTGTTCTTGGGGCTTGTCAAAAGAGGACTAAGGTGTTCCTTCCTCTCATTGGGTAAATAAGTATGTCATCCGTGAGGATAACAACATATTCCTCCAAATAACACATAAACACATTGCTCATGGGATGTGTGAGAGAGGCGGTCATTTGTTCTGGGTGGTCACTTGTCCATAGGTTTGTGGTCCAACCTAATACAGGTCCTTGCAGCCATCTTCCATATGAACATTTCTGGTGGGGGTCGGGGTGGAGTATCGGACATGGTCAAATGACTTAGAACCAAGACCTATGGTCATAACCTGATCATATTGTGGCTCAGTAAAGCTTAGAGGTTTCAATGAGCTTAGGATGTGAGTGAACGTCTACCATCTTATCCTCGAGCACAGCTCTTAGATGCCAATAGTACTGCATATTACTCCAAACTAAATCACCCTATATCCTCGAAGGTATCATATCATATAAGTCAACTTCAATATTACACATGCTACTCATATCTCCAAGGTTTTGAGAGAAGGACTATACCGAAAATCTCATATGTATACTATAGCTAACTCACATATGTCCCTATATAAAAATCCTCGGGATAATTTACAAGCCGCTAAGCTTCATCATGACACTACCAATCCAAGTGTCCTTTTGACCTATCCAAGGTCTAAGGTATTGCATTACAATGCTAAGGAAACACATAATAAAGCACTCCAAGATCTTGTTTCCTTCCTACGAATCCAATTCATCAATCCATAAATACCATCCACTATTGCATGACCTATTATTGCTACAAATCCAATACCGGTGTCGTCCCATATATCTCCAGATTTCCTAAATCCCCAAATTCCAGGAAGTACTATCTCATCACAGTATAACCATCAATCCCCATCATGATGATGCAGTGAACTCCGATGTTAGGTGCACATGGATCCTTGAATTGCTTCTAACAACAATCCAATATTCCTGGTTTGTCTTCCATCGAGAAACATGGTATCAAGATCAAGATCATCGGACTAAATCCAAATTACTCCGAACCATGTGGTTTGATTGATCTTGAGTACCTATTAGAATCACCTATTTAAGTCCAAGGTTTACATCTAGTAAGAATTTCCCTACTAGTTACTCCAGTTACTATTGTAACATCATCAATCCACTATTAACATTATTGCCAAAGTCACGTAATTTATCCACCAATAATTTCAACTTGTGATCACAATGGTCCTACTAAATCCAATTTGCTCAAGGGGGAAGTAAGCTTTTCTACTCTATCAATCTTGATCCACCAAGTTTGTCTATCAACATTAAGCCCCGTAATCCACAAAAGGGTCTCAACTGCTTCCTCAAGACATCTATTATGGCTAAATCAAATCATTGTCCACATATAGTATTTCCTTAGAATGATCCTTCCTATGGCATCAAGGTTCTAGTGCTAGCGTAAGAATTGAGGATGTTTTTTCACTATGATCACTAGCTCCATAATGAACCCAGTGCTAAGAAGGGGTTATTGAAGCTCAATAAGTGCTCTGGCAAATCCGTGTATTAAACATGTGATCAGAGGCTTGTGTTGGGGAAGCTCGTGAGATCTAGGTTGGTTAGGGAGGGGTTTCCAATCTTGAGGGAAAAACATAACCCTATAGGGTAGCGTCTGGTTGAGTACATTGTAGTCGAAGTCTTCAGTGCTAGTTCCTTATCGAGGTGGGTCCTTGGTGCTTCTTGTCTTTCCGGTCTTCAGTTGATGAGAGAGGGAGAGGGGAAAGCAGCATAGAGGGATGTGCGAAAGGGGGTGGTATAGTGCAAGTGCCAAAAAGGCCAAACACAAACATCAAGGTAAGGTAGGTGATATAGTCACGCACTTGTTGTCTAGGTCAAAAGTGTGACTTACACCAAAGCACAAACAAGAAAAAGAAGCAACACACATCATGGTTCCATCAGAACCATCATACGGACTTGACTTTGCATGGGGGATACACAACTCATCCTACCCTAGGGGTTCTCTGTAAGTGCATCTAGTACCCCTTAGTGATTTTGGTGTATTGAAGACTTATAGGTTAACGGACTGATGCGTTTGTAAGACACAGGATCTATAAGTCGCTGAGGAGTTTGATATATTCGAAGATTATTGACCCCTAAAAATGTATGTCTTCAACTGAAGAATTTGGTGAAGACTTTGGTATTCCCTGAAGACTTTGAAAATGAAGAAGTTGGTGTGACCTTCAAGATATGAACGAGGACTATGAAGCGTGAAGACTTTTGTTTTCATAGTTTCACTTCCTTTCTTTGAGTCATAGGAAACACCGTACTGTTAAAGGGGCCAAGATAATACTAAGGAAAATTTCCAACTGATGCTCAACTCAAAAGCCTCAACCTATCCAATCCTTCGAGTAAAGTTTTTGGAAATCTCTTGTAGTTCGGTCAAGTTCTTCAGTGACAGAGACAATGGTCTTCTGGTCTCTAAGGAAATTGGTCTGACTGAGGAGTTAGGACTTCGCCAGTGCAAATTGCCTACAAGTGAGGAATATGATAAGCCTGAGGACTTTCATAGTTCAAAATTCTGACCGTTGTTGTGCTTAGCGCCAGCTGTCCCCAATCATCTTATCCACATAACGGTCATATCATTGGGAGCTTTTATGTCTTATCATGTCAGGTTGCACTCTGGCTATAAATAGCCACCCCCACAACAACTAGTTGGTTGGCTGCTCCGAGAGAGAACTAGCACTTGTCATTTGAGAGCAACCCATCCTCCGAGGACTTTGAGAGAAAATCATCAGTGAGGAAAAACCGAAATCCAAACCACCAAACCCAAAGTGATTGAGCATCACTGAAGAGATTGTTCCTGTGTGGAACCGATGCTTGTTACCTTTAAAGACTGTGCATCTTCCAGATGGTTAGGCGTCATGGTCTAGTGCATCCTGCAGTCAATTGGGGATCTGAGGGGTCACTAGAAGAGTGTCTAGAGGGGGTGAATATACTACTAGCAGAAAATTAAAACCTAACCTTTTCCCCAGTTAATTGGTTGGAAAATTTTAACAATTTTAGCAAGGCTAACAATTCTATATACCCTACACATGCATGTCAAAAAGATAGCAGTGGAAAGTAAATACATTGCATATGAAGTAGAGAGATGAGATATGAAGTTCAAATGCAATTGGAGACGCAAGGATTTTTCCCGTGGTTACGATAGGTGGTGCTATCATACGTCCACATTGATGGAGTCTTCAACCCACAGAGGGTAACGGTCGCGAGAGTCCACGAAGGGCTCTACCCACGGAGGGTTCCACAAAGAAGCAACCTTGACTATACCATGACGGCCTATGTCCACGAAGGACTAGCCTTACTCGGGGTAGATCTTCACGAAGTAGGTGATCTCCTTGCCCTTAAAAACTTCTTGGTTCAACTCCACAACACGAAGTAGGAGGCTCCCAAGAGACACCTAACCAATCTAGGAGGCACCACCCTCCAAAAGGTAATAGGCTCGGTAATGTCGATGAACTCCTTGCTCTTGTGCTTCAAGATGATATACTCCTCAACACACAATCACTCTCTCACAGATATGGCTTGGTAGAAGAGATGGAATTGGTGGAAAGCAACTTGGGGAGGCTAGAAATCAAGATCCATATGGTTGGAGTGGAAGATCTTGATCTCAACAAAAGGGTAGGTGGTTCTCTCTTAGAAAACTGATAGGATAGGTATGGAATAGTTCTGAGTGCTTCTCTTTCGAGTAGGTGGTGGTGAAGGGGTATATATAGTCATCCCCAAAAATCCAACCGTTACACACAAAATGGCCAACTCGGTGACACTGATGTGTTAATCTCGGTGGTACCGAAGTGACCTAAAGGTGGTAACTTTTGAATCTCGGAGGGACCGATATAGAAATCTCGGTTGCACTGATAAGGTGACCAACGGTTAGAATGCCCAATATCGGTGATGCCGATTCACCAATCTCGGAGGTACCAAAACTATGAACTTGCGTAACAGAAAGTTGGCAGCCCAACTCGGTGGCACCAAAAGCAGTATCGGCTGTACCGACGGGTTAGGGTTTGGCTGAGTGTGTCTAGTGTTTGGAATCGGTGGCACCGACTGTGGATTGTTGGTTGCACCAATTTTGAGTGTTTGGCTTAGGACAGACTTTGGTGGGAGAGTTTGTGGGTGTCTTTGGTGACTATCACTTGTGCATGTATGAGCATTTTGTTCACCAACAAAACCTTACCCTCTTTTAATAGTATTGGCTTTCTTATGGACTCAAAGTGATTTCTAACAAATATAAAATGTAGATTCCTCTTGATTGAAGCTTTGCCAATCCATTCCTTGCATCTTGGGGTATTTCACAATCTCTTTGCCAACCCAACTCTCGATGGACTATTATCTGAAACACACTAGATAAAAGTATTAGTCCAAGAGACAATGTATGTTGTCATGAATTATCAAAACCACCAAGGGAGCATGTTGTGCTTTCAGTCTCCCCCTTTTTGGTAATTGATGACAACATACAATCAAAGCTTCAAATAAAAATATGCGTGAATATAATGAAGACATTGAGAGGCACATGACTTAGATTTCCTCCCCCTAAATGTATGCAGTCCTTTAAAGGATAGTTGCTTTGCAATGCATGGACACACATATGGATTTAAGTGATACAAGGAGTCATGTGTATCTTGTCTATATGCATGAAGATATATGAATGAGATGTATCCTTGTTCAAGACTTCACTCTTGCAAATAATATGTGCAAGAAGCAAGAGATCATCTTGATCGAAGATATGATGCATATACTTACCTTGAGTTCTTGAGCATTCTAGTAGTAGAAACACACTTGAGAAAACAATATTAGGAAACACAAGAGTATTCTACTAATCAAAAGCAATAGAACTCAAAAGATACCACGATATGGAGAACATATAAAATATGATGATCCTTAAGATTAATATGTCTCCTCCTTTAGCATAAATCTATTAGAGCTTTTCTCCCCTTAGATATGAAAGTGGTAGATCATCCTCTCCCCCTGAATCTCAACATGTAGATATTGGGATTGGATAGGGTGAGAAAAGTCTAAAATAGACAAGAATATTATTGAGTGCTTGGAAATTTCTCCTCCTTACTTTGGTATTCTCCCCCTTTTTAGCATGAAGCTTTGTTCTTCTCCCTCTTGTTTAGGAATATACTTTTAATATTCTCCTCTCCCCCTAAATCATATCTCCCCCTTTTCATAAGCATGTAACTCTCCCTTTAGCATGAAGCTTTGTTCCTCTCCCCCGTTTGCATTAATTTCCAAAAAGGTCAAAGATAGGAGTAGATATAGGGATCATTGACAAGGAAGGGATCCTTGAGAACAAGGGTCATTAAAAGTAGGGTTCATAGAAAAGCACTGAGGAAATCATTGGACGTAGCTTCTCTCCCTGTGGCAAATATTAGTCTTCTTTTCCTGGGAGCTAGGGATCCTTGAATAAAGAATTTCTCCCCTGAAGTGTTGTTTGTTCTTCTCCCCCCTAATTTTTTTGTATGAGAGATCATCAAAGTAAAAAAGCATATAAGATAAGAAAAACAAATCGGTGACTCCGAGACAGATAGATCGGTGGTACCGAGATTTTGTAGTGCAGCTTGTCTGCAATTTCGGTAGAACCGAGAAATCTGAGTCGGCGACTCCAAGGCTAAAAACCCTAAGAAAAGAATAAGGAACCAATCTTCTGTTTTCAAAATGTCAAAAGAAAATATTTTCAAAGGAAAGAGAAAAGAACATCATCTTAGAGAAGATTTGAGTGGTTATGAGAGATCATGCAAAACAGAGAACAAACCACACAAGAATCTTAACTAGATGATGGGCGGTGACGAGGTCACCTATATTAGAGTATTTTGACTTAGGAGATAAGAAAGAATACTTGATCATAGATCATACTCTATGTTAAGCTCAAAAATGGGGTTACCATTTTTTGATTAAGCATTTTAATGTCTTCATATCACTTGAGTTGCTTTAGCTCATGACTTGGAGTAAAGCCTTTTCAAGGATATGAGAGCATACCTTTGAGTGATGTTGATGAAGTTGCTCGTAGGTGTACTTGTTGAGGATGCTCGAGGTTGATGAAGATCATCTAGAGTTGGGATCAATCCTTCTCGTTCTAGTACACTTGTTACCTACAAGGGTTAGTCATGCAAGGAAGAATAATGGGTATATCCATTTGACATGTTACCAATTGAGATTTTGCAATAGAGATCAAGTAAATGTCAAGGATATGTTTTTGTTGTCTTCTTCCTTCCATCATCAAGAGGGGTTGTGGATACTTGGTCAAGACAAGATTGCTTATAATTGGAGTTGGTTGCAATCTCATGGAATGAAGTTCTTCCAAGTACCTACAAACAGTTAGATGCAATACAAGGGAGCATAGGATTCCAAGGCATAAGATATCATGTTAGCAATATCATGGAAGTACCAAGAAATCTCATGCCCTTGCAAGCATCCGAGTGAGTCTAGCTCAAGTTTGAAGCATCAATGATGTTCAACTCACTCCTCAAGTGACAAAAAGTTTTCTCACCAAGTAGCTTAGTAAACATATCGGCCAATTGCTTGTTAGTGCGACCATGCTTAAGATTAATATCTCCTTTGGCAACATGATCATGAATGAAATGGTGTCGAATTTCAATGTGCTTAGTTCGAGAATGTTGCATAGGATTATGACCAATCTTAATAGCACTTTCATTGTCACAAAGTAATGGAACATTTTTAACATGGATTCCATAATCCTTAATCGTTTGTGTCATCCATAGTTATTGTGCACAACAAGATCCAGCAGCAATATACTCAGCTTCGGTAGTAGATAGAGGTACCGAGTTTTGTTTCTTGGAGGACCAAGACACAAGGGATCTACCCAAAAATTGACAAGTACCCGAGGTGGATTTCCTATCAACCCTGTCACCGGCATAGTCCGAATTGTAATAGCTAACAAGGTTAAAAGAAGATCCCTTGGGATACCAAATGCAAAGTTTGATGTTTGTATCAAGTATCTCACAATACGTTTCACGACCAAAAGATGACATTCCTTAGGTGCAGCTTGATATCTAGCACACATGCAAATACTAAGCATAATATCGGGACCAGATGCACATAGATATAGCAATGAACTAATCATGGTTCGATAAACTTTTTGATCAATCGGTTCATCTTCCTTGGTTAGATCAACATGTCCACTAGTTGGCATGGGAGTTTTCATACCTTTGGACTCTTGCATGTTGAATTTCTTGATCAAGTCCTTGGTATACTTAGTTTGAGAGATGAAAGTTCCTTCTCTTGATTGCTTGATTTGCAATCCAAGAAAGAATTTCAGCTCACACATCATAGACATCTCATACTTCTCGGACATCAACCTTCCAAAGCTTTCACTAAATTGAGGGTTAGTGGAACCAAAGATAATATCATCCACATAGATTTGGCACACAAATAATTCACCATTAACTCTCTTAGTGAACAAGGTTGCGTCTATTTTACCAATTTCAAAACCTTTTTCAATGAGAAACTTCGTTAAGCATTTGTACCAAGCACGAGGGGCTTGCTTAAGACCATAGAGGGCTTTACGAAGCTTGTAAACATGATTAGGTTTCTTAGGATTCACAAAACCAGGTGGTTGCTTAACATAAACCTCTTCTTCAATTTCACCATTTAAAAACACACTTTTAATGTCTATTTGATAAAGCGTGATATCATGGTGATTAGCATAGGCAAGAAGAATCCGAATAGCTTCTAGTCTAGCAACGGGGGCATAAGTCTCACCATAGTCCATACCTTTGACCTGAGTATATCCTTGGGCCACGAGACGTGCCTTGTTGCATATGAATTGACCGTCTTCGTCTTGCTTGTTCCGAAACACCCATTTGGTTTCGATGATGTTGTGCTCATCCTCGGGCTTCTCCACGAGTGTCCACACTTCGTTCCTTTTGAAGTTGTGAAGCTCTTGATGCATAGCGTTCACCCAATCTGCATCTTCAAGATCTTGTTCTACCTTCAAAGGCTCAATGCTAGATATGAATGAATAATACTCACGAAATTTAGCTAGACGAGTTTTAGAGCGAGTGATTCTCCCGGTTTGGATATCTCCAAAGATTTGGTTTAGGGGATGGTTCTTGGTCACTTGTGCTCGAACTCGGGTCATCTTCCGATTGTTGGATGGTGGTGCTTCTTCTTCATCATCATTTCCTTAATATTCGTTCTTGTCAACGTGATCATCTCCTTGAGGTGGTGGTGAAGGAAGGTTGTGGTGGATCTTCATGATGTACTTCCTCCTCCTCTTCATCTTGTCGTGTACCGCTTGTGGATGCCTCCATGTCATGTTGTGGTTCACCTTGTCGTGAAGTAGGGGCTTCCACTTGAGTTTATGAAGTACTTTCCTTCACCTCCATGGGACGAATCTTGCCAATGGGTAAATCTAGGATAGCTTCTGAAGGGTCCTTATCACCTACATCATTTGGCAATTGTTCGACTTGCTAACCATTAGATTCATCAAACATCACATCTACCGTCTCTTCAACTCTTCGAGTGAAGTTGTTGTAGACACGGTAAGTGTGCGAGTTCGATCCATAACCAAGTAGGAATCCTTCATGAGATTTAGGAGCAAATTTAGTACGACGATGCTTGTCAAGAATATAGCACTTGGAGCCAAATACCCGAAAGTATCCAACTTGGGTTTTGTTACCGATGAGTAGCTCGTATGTCGTTTTACCGAGAAGCTTGTGCAAGTAAAGTCGGTTTGTGGCATGACATGTTGTTTCCATGGCTTCTACCCAAAAGTGTCTTGCTGTCTTGTATTCGTCAAGCATCGTTCTGGCCATCTCAATAAGCGTCCGGTTCTTCCTCTCAACAACTCCATTTTGTTGAGGCGTGTATGTAGCCAAGAACTCATGTGAGACACCTTCTTCATCAAGAAAGGTATCCACATGGGTGTTCTTGAACTCTGATCCATTATCGCTCCGAACCTTCTTGATCTTCACTTCAAACTGATTTTGTGCTTTGCGCATGAAGTTCTTGAAGATCTTTTGAACCTGCGACTTATCATCAAGGAAAAATACCCACGTAAATCTGGAAAAATCATCAACTATAGCTAGACCATAGGAATTTCCACCGAGACTCTTGTAAGCATTGGGATCGAAAAGATCCATGTGAAGTAAGTCGATTGGTCTCCTAGTAGTCATGATATTCTTAACGGGATGACTTCCACCTACTTGTTTTCCTGCTTGACAAGCGCTACAAAGTCTATATTTGTCAAAGATAACATCTTTAACACCAAGTATATGATCACCTTTGATTAGCTTATCTAAATTGCTCATGCCTACATGACCAAGTCTTCTATGCCAAAGCCAACCTTTAGAAGATTCAGCAATTAAACAAGTGCAAGGCTTGGATCTTTTAGTGAAATCAACAATGTATAGATCACCTCTACGGAAACCGGTAAATACCATTTTATGATTATCTTGACGAAACACTTGGCAATCTACTTTCGTGAATAACACATTGAAACCAAAATCGACAGGTCTAGATACGGAAAGAAGATTGTAGCCAAGGGATTCAACAAGCATAACATTTCTAATAGATCCATCATGGGATATGGCCACCATACCAAGGCAAAGTACCTTATCTTTAGAGTTGTCTCCAAAGTTCACGTACCTTTGAGGACCTTGATTAGGCATGATCTCTTGGAACATGTCTTTATCACCAGTCATATGATCCGTAAATCCACTGTCGAGAATCCACTCTTTTCCTCCGGACATATAATCCTTGAAGTTTGCCATGAGACTTAGATTCTTCATGATCTTCTCATACTCGATGTCAAACAGCTCATCTTTACCAAGGTAACTATGTTCCACATTGTCATCATCAAGTGGGAAATCCTCGTCATAAAGAACAAGAGATTCATCAGAATTATGATCATGACATTGTTCAAGTTTATGAATGTGAATGGCTTCAAATATAATGTTGTTGATAGTAGTGACATCTACTTTAGCACGCATAAGATCACGGATCTCAAATAGGCATCATAGTTTGGATCACTAGGCTTCATTTTGTGGAAAGCAACAGTTTTATGAAGAATTTCATCAAGATTTCCTAAGGAAATATTTGGATATCGTTTCTACAGATCAGTCCACAAGGTATAGGCACATGCAAAGTTCTTCAATTGAGAAAGCACGAATCTTGGTAAACCTCTAACAATGAGATTGAAAGTCCTTAGGTTACCAAGCATGTTAATTTCCTCTTCGTGTGTGGGATGCAAATCATCAATAGGAGGCTCATAGGGGCACATAACATATTTGCTCAATTGAAATTAATTAAACAGTTCAAGCATCAAAGTTTTCCATTGACTATAATACTCTCCATCAAGAATAGGCACTCTACAACTCAAACTCCCTATACTATACACATCCATCTTCCTCCTCAGTGATTAAACCAATGCAATGGAGACCAAAGCTCTGATACCAATTGAGGGATCACTAGAAGAGTGTATAGAGGGGGGTTGATACGTCTCCAACGTATCTATAATTTTTGATTGTTCCATGCTATTATATTATCTGTTTTGTGTGTTTTATATGCATTAATATACTATTTTATATTATTTTTGGACTAACCTATTAATCTAGAGCCTAGTGCCAGTTTATGTTTTTTCCTTGTTTTTGAGTTTCGCAAATAGGAAAATTAAACAGAGTCCAAATGGAATAAAACCTCCGGAATGAATTTTTCTGGAATAAAAGGAAGCCATGAGACTTGAGAACCAAGGCAGAGGAGCTTCCACGGGGCCACAAGCTCGCTAGCCGCGGCTAGAGGGGGCACCTCGCCAGGCAGGCTTGTAGGCCCCTAGGAACTCCCCTAACCCTAATCTTCGGCCTATAAATTCCCAAATATTCCATCATTATCAAAAAGATCCACAAAAACACTTTTTCGCCACCAGAAGCCTCCGTTCCCGAGAGATCCAATCTTGGAGCCTTTTCCGATAATCTATCGGAGGGGGATTCGGTCACGGAGGGCATCTACATCAACTCCATTACCCCTCCAATGATGCGTGAGTAGTTCACCATAGACGTACAGGTCCATAACTAGTAGCTAGATGGCTTATTCTCTCTCTTTGCTTCTCAATACCATGTTCTTCATGATCTTCATGGATATCTATCTGATGCAATACTCTTTTGCGGTGTGTTTTTTGAGATCCGATGAATTGTGGGTTTATGTTCAGATTATCCATGAATATTATTTGAGTCTTTCCTGAATTCTTATATGCATGATTTTGTATCTTTGCAAGTCTCTTCAAGTTATTGGTTTGGTTTGGCCAACTAGATTGGTAATTCTTGCAATGGGAGAAGTGCTTAGTTTTGGGTTCAATCTTGCGGTGTCCTCACCCAGTGACAAAGTAGGGGTAGCGAGGCATGTATTGTATTGTTGCCATCAAGGGTAAAAAGATGGGGTTTTCATCATATTGCTTGAGTTTATCCCTCTCCATCATGTCATCTTGCTTAATGTGTTGCTCTGTTCTTCATGAACTTAATACTCTAGATGCAGGCAAGAGTCGGTCGATGTGTGGAGTAATAGTAGTAGATATAGAATCGTTTCGGTCTACTTGACACGGTCATGATGCCTATATGCATAATCATTGCCTTGGATATCTTCATAATTATTCTCTTTTCTATCAATTGCTCGACAATAATTTGTTCACCCACCGTAATACTTGCCATCATGAGAGAAGCCATCTAGTGAAACCTATGGCCCTCGAGTCTATTTTCCATATTATATTTTTAGATCTAAAACCAAAAATACCAAAAATACTTGCTTTCCTATTTTTACTTTTAGTTTTACTTTCCTTTCAAAGCATCCTATTATATCTATCTCTATTAGATCTCATCCTTGCAAGTAACCGGAAGGGATTGAAAACCCCTTTATAGCGTTGGGTGCAAGAGTTTGATTCTTTGTGTAGGTACATCTATTGGTGGCTCGCTTGTATCTCCTACTGGATTGATACCTTGGTTCTCAAAAACTGAGGGAAATACTTATCTACTTTGGTGCATCAAATTGTTCCTCTTCACGGGAAACCAACGCATGCTCGAGAAGTAGCAAGAAGGATTTCTGGTGCCGTTGCTGGGGAGATACATAGCAAGTCAAGATCAGAACTCTCTCTTCAACTTGCCAATTTCTGGTTCGGTTGTGGGGAGATCTACATAAAGCCTACCAAGTACCCATCACAATATCATCTCTTGAATTTACATTATTTGCCATTTGCCCCTCGTTTTCCTCTCCCCCACTTCACCAATTTGCCTTTTTGCTCACCCTTCTTCCGTTCGCCTTTTCATTGCTATGTTTGCTTGTGTTGCCGTGTGCCTTCTATTTGCTTGCATCTTCGCTTGCTAAAAATCTATTGATATGGATCCTCATCCACTTGCTAATCTTTTCAAAAGGCCAAACTATGATGAACCCATTGCTAGTGATTTGAGTGCCCTTGATTATCTCTATGAAGTTTTGTTTGAAAATCATGAATCTGAAAATTTTGATGAAGTGTTGAAAGAAGAAAAATATAAAGTGATTCATGATATCTCCTTGAATGAAAAGCATGATTGCAATCATATTGTTATAAATTTTATTAATGCCAATTATGTTAATGATATGCAAAACTACAAGCTTGGGGATGCAATATTTGATGAGTTTGTCATGACCACTACTTATTGCAATGATCATGATTGGGGTTATAATGCTTCTTATGATCTTGATAATTTATTTAATACTCATGATGAATATCATATTGAAAGTGGTTTCGGAAGAGTGTCAACCTTAGGCATTATTGATCCCACTATTTTGGATAGTGTTCAATCTTATGAATTTTTTGATAAAAGTGGGTTTGGAGAGGTCATGACTTCAGTTAATTATAATCCCACTATTTTGGAAAAGTATCAACCTTGCATGCATGTGGATCATGAAGAGAAAATTTTATATGTTAGTTATATTGTTGAATTACTTCATGATTCTACTGAAATTTATTATGAGGGGGGGACATATGCTTGTAGGAATTGCAATAATATCAAGTTTCCTCTCGATGTGTTCAAAGTTTTGAAGTTATGCTTGTTTTGCCTTCCTATGCTAGTTAATTCTTGTTCCCATAAATTGTTTGCTCACAAAATCCCTATGCATAGGAAGTGGGTTAGACTTAAACGTGTTTTTAATGCTATTAATGATGCTCTTTTGCATATCTCAACTACTACTTTTTATGTGAGCATCATTGAAATCGTTTTGCCTAGCTATGAGCATTAAACAATAGCGCTTGTTGGGAGGTAACCCAATTTTATTTTGCTTTCTGCATTTTGCTTCTATTTTGGTGTGTTTGGCACATTATTACTTCTGTAGTAATTGTGTTTTTGTGTTTTGATTAGTGTTTGAGCCAAGTAAAACCTTTAGGGTGACCTATGGTAGTTGTTGATTTGATCTTGCTGAAAAACAGATACTTTTGCGCTCAGTCCAGGAATTTTCCGAATTTTTCAGAGCGCCAAATTGATCTGACATTTCTACACAGGATTGATATACAAATTTCCATGCTTTTACTAATTTTTCAGAATTTTTAGAGTTCCATAAGTGTTCGAAGTTTACAGATTGCTACAGACTGTTCTGTTTTTGATAGATTATGTTTTTCTTTGTATTGTTCGCTTATTTTGATGTATCTATGGGTCGTATCAGGGGGTATGAGTCATGGAAAACTTGGAATACAGTAGGTATTACAAAAATATAAATACAGAATGAGTTAACAACAGTACCTAAAGTGGTGATTTATTTTTCTTATACTAACGGATCTTATGAGTTTTCTGTTGAGTTTTGTGTTGTGAAGTTTTCAAGTTTTGGGTGAAGATTTGAAGGACTATGGAATAAAGAGTGGCAAGAGCCTAATCTTGGGTATGACCAAGGCACCCCAAGTCATATTCAAGTATACCAAAAATCCTAAGCTTGGGGATGCCCCGGAAGGCATCCCCTCTTTCGTCTTCAATCCATCGGTAAATTTACTTGAGGCTATATCTTTATTCACCACACGATATGTGTTTTGCTTGGAGCGTCTTGTATGATATGAGTATTTTCTTGTTAGTTTTCCACAATCATCCTTGATGCACACATATTTTGAGAGAGACACGCTGAATCATGAATTTGTTAGAATACTCTATGTGCTTCACTTATATCTTTTGAGCTAGGCAATGTTGCTCTAGTACTTACTTATATCTTTATAGAGCATGGTGGTGTTATATTTTATAGAAATTAAAGAACTCTCATTCCTCATTTATATTATTTTGAGAGTTTCTTAAAAAACATGGTAATTTGTTTAGGTTATGAATTTAGTCCTAATATAATGGGCATCCAAGAGGGATATAATAAAAACTTTCATATTGAGTGCATTAACAACTATGAGAAGTTGGATTCCTTACATATAGTTTTGAGATAATAGGGATGGTAATACGAGAGTGATGCTAGTGGGTAGTTGTGAATTGAACAGATACGTGTGTTAAAACTTGCGATTCCTGTAGCATGCATGTATGGTGAACCATTATGTAACGAAGTCGGAGCATGATTTGTTTAATGATTGTTGACCTTTGTGTGAGGGTTGGGAGCGCGTGATGGTTAACTCCTACCAACCTCTCCCCTAGGAGCATGCGTCTAATGCTTTGTTTGATAACTAATAGACTTTTTCAATAAGTATGTGAGTTCTTTATGACTAATGTGAGTCCATGGATTATACGCACTCTCACCCTTCCATCTTTGCTAGCCTCTCTAGTACCACGCAACTTTCGACGGTATATCAAACCCTCCTTCCTCAAAATAGCCACCATATATTCCTCAAAACAGCCACCATACCTACCTATTATGGCATTTCCATAGCCATTCCGAGATATATTTCCATGCAACTTCCATCATGTAGTTTTTCTATGACTTGCATCATCACTTCATATTGCATATAGAGTTATATCTTGTCATAGGAATCGAGTTGTAATTTTTATTTTTCTTTGAGTTATAAGTAAATAAAAGTGTGATGATTTTTCATTAATAGAGCATTGTCCCATGAGAGAAAAGGATGATGGAGGCTATGACTCCCTCACAAGTTGGGATGAGTATCCGGACTTTACAAAAAATAAAAGAGGCCAAAGAAGTCCACCAAAATAAATAAAAAAATGAGAGAAAGAGAGAAGGGACAATTGCTAATACCTTTTTCCACACTTGTGCTTCAAAGTAGCACCATGATCTTCATGATAGAGAGTCTCCTATTTTGTCACTTTCATATAACTAGTGGATATTCATCTTGCACGACCACTTACTTTTCTTTTTGAGCTTTCATACATTTATAGCTCTAAGTGCATTTGTTACATGGCAATTCCTACATACTCACATTAATATATATTGACGGGCATCTCCATAGCCCGTTGATACACCTAGTTGATGTGAGACTATCTTCTCCTTTTCCTTTGCACCTCCTCCATATTCTATTCCACCTATAATGCTATATCCATGGCTCACGCTCATGTATTGCGTGAGAGTTGAAAAGGTTTGAGAACACCAAAAGTGTGAAACAATTGATTGACTTGTTCATCGGGTTTGTGCATGATTTAGATACTTTGTGTGGGGAAGATGGAGCATAGCCAAACCATATGATTTTGTAGGGATAACTTTCTAAGGCCATGTTATTTCGAAAGGACACGACTACCCTGTTGGTGTGCTCGAAGTATTACTGTTTTTATGTCAATATTAGAATATTGTTTTGAATCTAACGGATCTGAATATTAATGCCACAATAAAGATATTAAATGGATAAATATGTTAGGTAGAATTCCACATCAAAAATTCTGTTTTTATCATTTACCTACTCGAGGACGAGCAGGAATTAAGCTTGGGGATACTGATATGTCTCCAACGTATCTATAATTTTTGATTGTTCCATGCTATTATATTATATATTTTGCATGTTTTATATGCATTAATATGCTATTTATATTATTTTTGGGACTAACCTATTAATCTAGAGCCTAGTGCCAGTTTCTGTTTTTTCCTTGTTTTTGAGTTTCGCAGATAAGGAATATTAAATGGAGTCAAAACGGAATAAAACCTCCGGAATGATTTTTCTGGAATAAAAGGAAGCCACGAGACTTGAGAACCAAGGCAGAGGAGCTGCCACGGGGCCACTAGCTCGCTAGCCGCGGCCAGGGGGGCCACCCGCGCTGGGCAGGCTTGTGGGCCCTTGGCAACTCCCCTAACCCTAATCTTAGGCCTATAAATTCCCAAATATTCCATCATTATCAAAAAGAGCCACGAAAACACTTTTCCACCACCAGAAGCCTCCGTTCCCGAGAGATCCAATCTTGGAGCCTTTTTCGGTAATCTGCCGGAGGGGGATTCGATCACGAAGGGCATCTACATCAACTCCATTGACCCTTCGATGATGCATGAGTAGTTCACCACAGACCTACGGGTCCATAGCTAGTATCTAGATGGCTTCTTCTCTCTCTTTGCTTGTCAATACCATGTTCTTCATGATCTTCATGGAGATCTATCCGATGTAATACTCTTTTGTGGTGTGTTTGTCGAGATCCCATGAATTGTGGGTTTATGTTCAGATTATCCATGAATATTATTTGAGTCTTTCTTGAATTATTATATGCATGATTTCATATCTTTGCAAGTCTCTTCGAGTTATTGGTTTGGTTTGGCCAACTAGATTGGTAATTCTTGCAATGGGAGAAGTGCTTAGTTTTGGGTTCAATCTTGCGGTGTCCTCACCTAGTGGCAATGTAGGGGTAGCGAGGTACGTATTGTATTGTTGCCATCAAGGGTAAAAAGATGGGTGTTTTCGTCATATTGCTTGAGTTTATCCCTCTACTCCATGTCATCTTGCTTAATGCATTACTCTGTTCTTCATGAACTTAATACTCTAGATGCGGGCAGGAGTCAGTCGATGTGTGGAGTAATAGTAGTAGATGCAGAATCATTTCGGTCTACTTGACACGGATGTGATGCCTATATGCATAATCATTGCCTTGGATATCTTCATAATTATTTGATTTTCTATCAATTGCTCGACAGTAATTTGTTCACCCACCGTAATACTTGTCGTCATAAGAGAAGCCATCTAGTGAAACCTATGGCCCTCGGGTCTATTTTCCATATTATATTTTCAGATCTAAAACCAAAAATACCAAAAATACTTGTTGTCCTATTTTTCCTTTTAGTTTTACTTTCCATTCAAAGCATCCTATTATATCTATCTCTATTAGATCTCATCCTTGCAAGTAACTGTGAAGGGATTGA
This sequence comes from Hordeum marinum, assembly GCA_022496015.1. Lineage (NCBI taxonomy): Eukaryota > Viridiplantae > Streptophyta > Magnoliopsida > Poales > Poaceae > Hordeum > Hordeum marinum. Next base: position 257,810,040 of record CM039674.1, on the reverse strand, counting down.
CAACCCCTTTATAGCGTTGGGTGCAAGAGTTTGATTCTTTGTGCAGGTACATCTATTGGTGGATCGCTTGTATCTCCTAATGGATTGATACCTTGGTTCTCAAAAACTCAGGGAAATACTTATCTACTTTGCTGCATCAAACCGTTCCTCTTCACGGGAAACCAACGCATGCTCGAGAAGTAGCAGGGGTGAATAGACTACTAGCAGAAAATTAAAACCTAACCTTTTATCAAGTTAATTGGTTGGTAGATTTTAACAATTTTAACAAGGCTAACAATTCTATATACCCTACACATGCATGTCAACAAATATAGCAGCGGAAAGTAAAGACATTGCATATGAAGTAGAGAGATGAGATATGAAGATCAAACGCAATTGGAGACGCAAGGATTTTTCCCGTGGTTCTCATAGGTGGTGCTATCGTACGTCCATATTCATGGAGTCTTCAACCCACGGAGGGTAATGATCACAAGAGTCCACGGAGGGCTCTACCCACGGAGGGTTCCACGGAGAAGCAACCTTGACTATACCAGGACAGCCTACATCCACGGAAGACTAGCCTTACTCGGGGTATATCTTCACGAAGTAGGCGATCTCCTTGCCCTTACAAAATTCTTGGTTCAACTCCACAACATGAAGTAGGAGGCTCCCAAGCGACACCTAACCAATCTAGGAGGAACCACCCTCCAAAAGGTAATAGGATCGGTTATGTCGATGAACTCCTTGCTCTTGTGCTTCAAGATGATAGACTCCTCAACATACAATCACTCTCTCACAGATATGGCTTGGTAGAAGAGATGGGATTGGTGGAAAGCAACTTGGGGAGGCTATAAATCAAGATCCATATGGTTGGAGTGGAAGATCTTGACCTCAACACAAGGTTAGGTGGTTCTCTATCAGAAAACCGAGAGGATAGGTATGGAATAGTTCTAAGTGCTTCTCTTTCGGGTAGGTGGTGGTGAAGGGTATATATAGGCATCCCCAAAAATCCAACCGTTACACACAAAATGACCAACTCGGTGACACCGATGTGTTAATCTCGGTGGTACCAAAGTGACCAAAAGGTGGCAATTTTTGAATATCGCAGGGACCAATATAGAAATCTCGGTTACACTGATAAGGTGACCAATGGTCAGAATGCCCAATCTCGGTGACGCCGATTCAACAATCTCGGAGGGACCAAAACTGTGAACTTGCGTAATAGAAAGTTGGCAGCCCAACTCGGTGGCACCGAAAGTAGTATCGGCTGTACCGAAGGGTCAGGGTTTGGCTGAGTCTGACTAGGGTTTGGAATCGATGGCACGGAATGTGGAATGTTGGTTGCACCGATTTTGGGTGTTTGTCTTAGGACAGACTTTGGTGGGAGAGTTTGTGGGTTTCTTTGGTGACTATCACTTGTGCACGTATGAGCATTTTGTTCACCAACAAAACCTTAACCCCTTTTAATAGTATTGGCTTTCCTATGGACTCAAAGTGATTTCTCACAAATATAAAATGTAGATTCCTCTTGCTTGAAGCTTTGCCAATCCATTTCCTTGCATCTTGGGGTATTCCACAATCTCTTTGCCAACCCAACTCTCCATGGACTATTATCTGAAACACACTAGATAAAAGTATTAGTCCAAGAGACAATGTATGTTGTCATGAATTATCAAAACCACCAAGGGAGCATGTTGTGCTTTCAGGATCACGAAGTGACCTTGATCTAGAGCATCCAGCAGTCAATTGTGGATCGTCGGGTGACAATTGTTGGAAATATGCCCTAGAGGCAATAATAAAATGGTTATTATTGTATTTCCTTGTTCATGATAATTGTCTATTGTTCATGCTATAATTGTGTTAACCGGAAACCATAATACATGTGTGAATACATAGACCACAACATGTCCCTAGTGAGCCTCTAGTTGACTAGCTCGTTGATCAATAGATGGTCACGGTTTCATGGCCATGGACATTGGATGTCATTGATAACGGGATCACATCATTAGGAGAATGATGTGATGGACAAGACCCAATTCTAAGCATAGCACAAGATCGTGTAGTTCGTTTGCTAAAGCTTTTCAATGTCAAGTATCGTTTCCTTAGACCATGAGATTGTGCAACTCCCGGATACCGTAGGAATGCTTTGGGTGTGCCAAACGTCACAACGTAACTGGGTGGCTATAAAGGTGCACTACGGGTATCTCCGAAAGTATCTGTTGGGTTGGCATGAATCGAGACTGGGATTTGTCACTCCGTGTGACGGAGAGGTATCTCTGGGCCCACTCGGTAAGACATCATCATTATGAGCTCAATGTGACTAAGGAGTTAGTCACGGGATGATGTATTACGGAACGAGTAAAGAGACTTGCCGGTAACGAGATTGAACAAGGTATGGGGATACCGACGATCGAATCTCGGGCAAGTATCATACCGATAGACAAAGGGAATTGTATACGGGATTGATTGAATCCTTGACATCGTGGTTCATCCGATGAGATCATCGTGGAGTACGTGGGAGCCAACATGGGTATCCAGATCCCGCTATTGGTTATTGACCGGAGAGGTGTCTCGGTCATGTCTACGTGTCTCCCGAACCCGTAGGGTCTACACACTTAAGGTTCGATGACGCTAGGGTTATAGGGAAAAGGTATACGTGATTACCGAAGGTTGTTCGGAGTCCCGGATGAGATCCCGGACGTCACGAGGAGCTCCGGAATGGTCCGGAGGTAAAGATTGATATATAGGAAGTCCAGTTTTGGTCACCGGAAAGTTTTCGGGCTCATCGGTAGTGTACCGGGAGTGCCGGGAGGGTGCCGGATAACCCCCGGGAGGGGTGTGACGACCAAAGGACCACATGGGCTGTTAGATAAAGTGTGCCAGCCCTTATTGGGCTGGGCAAGACTTTTGCTAAAGGCCCATGCGGCTGGAGATAAGGAGATAAGGCAAAAAGGATTTAAAAGGAGGAGATCCACCTCCCTTGTGGGAGGTGGACTCTCCCTTTAATTCGGCCGGCCATCTCCTCTTTGGAGTAGAGGCCAAGCCAGCCCTCCACGTCCCTCCTCCTATATATACTTGAGGTTTTGGATGTTTTGAGACAAGATTTGATCTCTCTCTCTCACGGCGAAGCCCTACCTCTCTTCTTCCTCCTCCGCAGCGCTTAGGCAAAGCCCTGTCGGAATACCTTGCTACTCCACCACCACCACGCCGTCGTGCTGCTGTTGGAGCCCTTCCCCAACCTCTCCTTCCTCCTTGCTGGATCAAGGTGTTGGAGACGTCACCGGGCTGCACGTGTGTTGAACGCGGAGGTGCCGTCCGTTCGGCACTTGATCGGATCTACCGCGATCTGAATCGCTGCGAGTACGACTCCATCAACCGCGTTCTTGTAACGCTTCCGCTTAGCGATCTTCAAAGGTATGAAGATGCAATCTCTCCCCTCTCGTTGCTGGTTTCTCCATAGATAGATCTTGGTGAACGTAGGAAAATTTTGATTTACTACTACGTCTCCCAACAGTGGTATCAGAGCTAGGTCTATGCGTAGAATCTATGCACGAGTAGAACACAAAGCAGTTGTGGGCGTCGAGTTTGTTAATTTGCTTGCCGCTACTAGTCTTATCTTGATTCGGCGGTATTGTGGGATGAAGCGTCCCGGACCAACTTTACACGTACGCTTACGTGAGACCGGTTCCACCGCCTGACATGCACTAGATGCATAAGGTGGCTAGCGGGTGTCTGTCTCTCCTACCTTAGTCGGATCGGATTCGATGAAAAGGGTCCTTATGAAGGGTAAATAGCAATTGGCAAATCACGTTGTGGTGTTGACGTAGGTAAGAAACGTTCTTGCTAGTAACCTATAGCAGCCACGTAAAAACTTGCAACTACAAATTAGAGGACGTCTAACTTGTTTTTGCAGCATGTGCCTTGTGATGTGATATGGCCAAAGGATGTGATGTGATGCATTGTGATGTATGAATTGATCATGTTCTTGTAATAGGATTCACGACTTGCATGTCGATGATTATGACAACCGGCAGGAGCCATAGGAGTTGTCTTATTTATTGTATGACCTGCGTGTCAATCATAAACGCCATGTAATTACTTTACTTTATTGCTAAGCGTTAGCCATAGTAGTAGAAGTAATAGTTGGCGAGACAACTTCATGAAGACACAATGATGGAGATCATGATGATGGAGATCATGGTGTCATGCCGGTGACAGTGATGATCATGGTGCCCCGAAGATGGAGATCATAGGAGCAAAATGATATTGGCCATATCATGTCACTATATTGATTGCATGTGATGTTTATCATGTTTACATCTTATTTGCATAGAACGACGGTAGTAAATAAGATGATCTCTCAATAAAATTTCAAGAAAGGTGTTCACCCTAACTGTGCACCGTTGCTAAGGATCGTCGTTCCGAAGCACCACGTGATGATCGGGTGTGATAGGTTCTAACGTTCGCATACAACGGGTGTAAGCCAGATTTACACATGCGAAACACTTAGGTTGACTTGACGAGCCTAGCATGTACAGACATGGCCTCGGAACACGGAAGACCGAAAGGTCGAACATGAGTCGTATAGAAGATACGATCAACATAGAGATGTTCACCATGGATGACTAGTCCGTCTCACGTGATGATCGGACACGGGCTAGTTGACATGGATCATGTATCACTTGGAAGACTAGAGAGATGTCTATCTAAGTGGGAGTTCATTAATAATTTGATTAAATGAACTTAATTATCATGAACTTAGTCTAAAAATGTCCTTGCAAATTATGTCGTAGATAGCTCGCGCTGTAGCTCCCCAGTTTTATTGATACAATCCTAGAGAAAAGTAAGTTGAAAGTTGATGGTAGCAATAATGCGGACTGGGTCCGTGATCTGAGGATTGTCCTCATTGCTGCACAGAAAGCTTATGTTTTTGATGTACCGCTAACTGCATCACTCCCTCAAGCGTTGTCTGTAGATGTTGTGAACATATGACAGGCACTTTTTGATGACTACGTAATAGTTCAGTGCGTCATGCATTACGGCTTAGAATTGAGGCTTCAAAATGTTTTGAACGTCACAGAACATATGAGATGTTCTAGGAGCTGAGATTGTGATCTCAAGCTCGTGCCTATGTTGAGAGGTATGAGACCTCCAACAAGATTCTTTGCCTGCAAGATAAAGGAGAATAGCTTAATCGGTGAGCGTGTTCTCAGATTGTCTGGGTGCTACAATCACTTGAATCAAGTGGGACTTAATCTTCCAGATGAGATAGTGATTAATGCAGTTCTCCAAGTCACTGCCACCAAGCTACTAGAGCTTCGTGATGAACTATAACATGCCAGGGATGGATAAGATGATCCATGAGTTGTTCGTGATGTTTGACACCACGAAGGTAGAAATCAATAAGGAGCATCAAGTGTTGATGGTTAAGTGAAAACCACTAGTTTCAAAAGGGGCAAGGGCAAGAAGGGAAAAACTTCAGGAATGGCAAGCCAGTTGTTGCTCTAGTGAAGAAACCCAAGGTTGAGCCCGAACCCGAGACTAAGTGCTTCTGTTATGAGGAGAATGTTCGCTGAAGCGGAAAAACCCTAGATGATTGGTAGATAAGAAGGCTGGTAATGTCAATGGAAGTATATTTGATATACGTGTTAGTGATGTGTACCTTGCTGGTACTCCTAGTAGCACCTGGGTATTAGATACCGGTTCGGTTGCTAAGTGTTAGCAACTCGAAATAAAAGCTACGGAGTAAATGGAGACTAGCTAGGTGAAAGGTGACGATGTGTGTTGGAAGTATTTCCAAGATTGATGTGATCACCATCGCACGCTCTCTCTACCTTCAGGATTTGTGATAAACCTAAATAAATGTTATTTGGTGTTTGCGTTGAGCATAAACGTGATTAGATCATGATTAGTGCGATACGGTTATTCATATAAGTTAGAGAATAATGGTTATTCTGTTTACATGGATAATGCCTTCAATGGTCATGCACCCACTCGAAATGGTTTATCGAATCATGATCGTAGTAGTACACATATTCATAACATTGGTACCAAAAGATACAAAGTTAATAATGATAGTACCACATGCTTGTGGCACTGCCATGTAATGTCATATTGGTATAAATCGCATGAAGAAACTCCATGATGATGGATGTTTTTTGACTCACTCGATTTCGAATCGGTTGAGACATGCGAGCCATGCCTCTTGGGCAAGATGACTGAGACCCCGTCATCCAATATGATGGAGCGGGCAAGTGGCTTATTGGAATTAATACATGTTGATGTATGTGGTCCAATGAGTGTTGAAACACACAGTGGATATCGTTGTTTTTCTTTACCTTCACTGATGATTTGAGTAAATATGGGGATATTTACTTAATGAAACACGAATCTGAAATGTTTGAAAGGTTCAAGGAGTTTCAGAGTGAAGTTAAAGATCATCGTGACAAGAAGATAAATGTCTATGATATGATCATGGAGGTGAATATCTAAGTTACGAGTTTGGTATGCAATTTTAGACAATGTGGAAATTGTTTCACAGCTCACGCCTCCTGGAACACCATAGTGTGATGGTGTGTTCGAACGTCGTAGTCGTGCTCTATTGGATATAGTGAGTACTATGATGTCTCTTATCGTTTTACCACTATCGTTATGGGGTTATGCATTAAAGACAAATCCATTCACTTTAACAGGGCACCATCTAAGTCTGTTGAGATGACACCGTGAGAATTATGGTTTGACAGAAGCCTAAGCTGTCATTTCTTAATGTTTGGGGCTGCGACGCTTATGTGAAAATGGGTTTTTCACCTAGCGAGCTCGAACTCAAAGCAGACAAATGCATCTTCATAGAATACCCTAATGAGACATTGGGTATACCTTCTATCTCAGATCCAAGCGCAAAAGGTGTTTGTTGCTAAGAACGGGTCCTTTTTGAGAAAGAGTTTCTCTCGAAAGAATTGAGTGGGAGGAAGATAGAACTTGATAAGGTTGTTGAACCTTTGTTTCAACCAGAGAATAGCGCAACACAGAAAGATGTTTCTGTAGAGCCTACTTAGTTGAAAAGGAAGTTAATGATGATGATCATGAAGCTTCGGATCAAGTCACTATCGAACCTCGTAGGTCGACAAGGACGCGTACTGCTCCTGAGTAGTACGACAACCCTGTCTTGGAAATCATGTTGTTGGACAACGATGAACCTACGAACTATGGAGAAGCGATGGTGGGCCCGGATTCCAACAAATGGCTAGGAGCCATGAAATCCGAGAAAGGATCCATGTATGAAAACCAAGTATGGACTTTGGTAGACTTGCCTGTTGAATGGCGGGTCATTGAGTACAAATGGACCTTTGAGATAAACATAGACGCTAATGGTGAAATGTCACCGTTTATAAAGCTCGACTTGTCGCAAAGAAGTTTCCGCCAAGTTCAAGGAGTTGACTGCAATGAGATTGTCTCATCTGTAGCGATGCTAAAAGTCTATTAAAATTTTGTTAGCAGTTGCTGCATTTTTCGATTATGAAATCTGGCAGATGGATGACAAAACAAGGTTTCCGTAATGGTTTCTGTGAGGAAGAGTTGTATGTGATACAACCAGAAGGTTTTGTCAATCCTAAGGATGCTAATAATATGCAAACTCCAGCGATCCTTCTATGGACTGGAGCAAGCATCTCGGAGTTGGAATATATGCTTTGATGAGGTGATCAAAGTGTTTAAGTTTATACAAAGTTTATGAGAAACTTGTATTTGCAAGAAAGTGAGTGGGAGCACTATGGAATTTCTTATAAGAATATGTAGTTGACATATTATTGATCGGAAATGATGTAGAATTTCTGGAAGAGCATGAAGGGTTGTTTGAAAAGTTTTGTTTTTCAAAGGAAGACCCAGATAAAGCTACTATTTTATTGAGCATCAAGATCTATAGGGATAGATCTATTCGCTTGATAAGTTTTTTCGACGAAGACATACCTTGACAAGTTTTTGAAGGAGTTCAAAATAGATGGGTCAAAGAAGGAGTTCTTGACTGTATTGTAAGGTGTGAAATTGAGTAAGACTCAATACCCGACCACGGCAGAAGATAAAGAAGAGATGAGTGTCATCTCCTATGCTTTAGCCATAGGCTCTATATAGTATGCCATGCTGTGTACCGCACCTGTGTGTGCCTTGCCATGAGTCTGTCAAGGGGTACAAGAGTAATCCAAGAGTGGATCACTAGACAGCGGTCAAAGTTAGCCTTAGTAACTTGAGAACTAAGGAAATATTTCTCGATTATGGAGGTGATAAAGAGTTCATCGTAAAGTGTTACGATGATGCAAGCTTTAAAACCAATCCGGATGACTCTTAGTAGAAATCCAGCTACGTATAGTGGAGCAGCCATTTGGAATAGCTCCAAGTGGAGCATGGGAGTAGTATCTACAAATATGACATGGAAAGTTTGTAAGGTACACACGGATCTGAATGTCGCAGACCCGTTGACTAAAACCTCTTTCACGAGCAGGACATGAACAAACCCCAGAACTTATTGGGTGTTAATCACATGATGATATGATCACATGGTGATGTAAGTGTTAATCACATGGTGATGTGAACTAGATTATTGACTCTAGTGCAAGTGGGAGACTGTTGGAAATATGCCCTAGAGGCAATAATAAAATGGTTATTATTGTATTTCCTTGTTCATGATAATTGTCTATTGTTCATGCTATAATTGTGTTAACCGGAAACCATAATACATGTGTGAATACATAGACCACAACATGTCCCTAGTGAGCCTCTAGTTGACTAGCTCGTTGATCAATAGATGGTCACGGTTTCATGGCCATGGACATTGGATGTCATTGATAACGGGATCACATCATTAGGAGAATGATGTGATGGACAAGACCCAATTCTAAGCATAGCACAAGATCGTGTAGTTCGTTTGCTAAAGCTTTTCAATGTCAAGTATCGTTTCCTTAGACCATGAGATTGTGCAACTCCCGGATACCGTAGGAATGCTTTGGGTGTGCCAAACGTCACAACGTAACTGGGTGGCTATAAAGGTGCACTACGGGTATCTCCGAAAGTATCTGTTGGGTTGGCATGAATCGAGACTGGGATTTGTCACTCCGTGTGACGGAGAGGTATCTCTGGGCCCACTCGGTAAGACATCATCATTATGAGCTCAATGTGACTAAGGAGTTAGTCACGGGATGATGTATTACGGAACGAGTAAAGAGACTTGCCGGTAACGAGATTGAACAAGGTATGGGGATACCGACGATCGAATCTCGGGCAAGTATCATACCGATAGACAAAGGGAATTGTATACGGGATTGATTGAATCCTTGACATCGTGGTTCATCCGATGAGATCATCGTGGAGTACGTGGGAGCCAACATGGGTATCCAGATCCCGCTATTGGTTATTGACCGGAGAGGTGTCTCGGTCATGTCTACGTGTCTCCCGAACCCGTAGGGTCTACACACTTAAGGTTCGATGACGCTAGGGTTATAGGGAAAAGGTATACGTGATTACCGAAGGTTGTTCGGAGTCCCGGATGAGATCCCGGACGTCACGAGGAGCTCCGGAATGGTCCGGAGGTAAAGATTGATATATAGGAAGTCCAGTTTTGGTCACCGGAAAGTTTTCGGGCTCATCGGTAGTGTACCGGGAGTGCCGGGAGGGTGCCGGATAACCCCCGGGAGGGGTGTGACGACCAAAGGACCACATGGGCTGTTAGATAAAGTGTGCCAGCCCTTATTGGGCTGGGCAAGACTTTTTCTAAAGGCCCATGCGGCTGGAGATAAGGAGATAAGGCAAAAAGGATTTAAAAGGAGGAGATCCACCTCCCTTGTGGGAGGTGGACTCTCCCTTTAATTCGGCCGGCCATCTCCTCTTTGGAGTAGAGGCCAAGCCAGCCCTCCACGTCCCTCCTCCTATATATACTTGAGGTTTTGGATGTTTTGAGACAAGATTTGATCTCTCTCTCTCACGGCGAAGCCCTACCTCTCTTCTTCCTCCTCCGCAGCGCTTAGGCGAAGCCCTGTCGGAATACCTTGCTACTCCACCACCACCACGCCGTCGTGCTGCTGTTGGAGCCCTTCCCCAACCTCTCCTTCCTCCTTGCTGGATCAAGGTGTTGGAGACGTCACCGGGCTGCACGTGTGTTGAACGCGGAGGTGCCGTCCGTTCGGCACTTGATCGGATCTACCGCGATCTGAATCGCTGCGAGTACGACTCCATCAACCGCGTTCTTGTAACGCTTCCGCTTAGCGATCTTCAAAGGTATGAAGATGCAATCTCTCCCCTCTCGTTGCTGGTTTCTCCATAGATAGATCTTGGTGAACGTAGGAAAATTTTGATTTACTACTACGTCTCCCAACAACAATTTTGTGAGGGTTTTGGAAGTCTACCCTAAAGACTTACCACGAGTGTGGGGCGAGGATTGTGTGTCCTTAGCTCAAGGAGATGTGTCCTGGGACTGTGTGTCCTCCGGTTTAAATACCAGGACGCTCCAAACCAAACATACGACTGTCGCAGCAGTTGGAACTGGGTCATCAAACCATTACCTTCATCGAGCTACCTGGTTCTATTTCCTCAACCCTTTCATTTCCTCGTATACTTGTTGGTGAAATTGATCCTTACTGTTTGAAGAATTTGACTGAAGACTTTCTCAATTTCCTCACCTCAAATTCTTCAAGTTACCTTGTTCCTCGCCTGCTTATCCTGTATCATGCTACCTATAATCTGTGCATGCTTTATTTCATCATGATTACTATGCTACTGCTATGTTTCTCATGCACTTGAGTACTTATTCCGCTGCTTGTTATTCATCTCATTTCAAATTCCGCAAGTTGAAATTCCTCGGTGATGAGACTGTAAAAATCGCCTATTCACCCCCCTCTAGTCGATATAACACACTTTCAATTGGTATTAGAGCAAGGTATTGCCTTGTTCTGTGTGATTTTGGTTTAACCACCTGGAGTTCTAGTCATGTCGACTGCAGGTATGATCAAGGTTTCCGTAGGTTGTCCTACCTTCGATGGGACGAACTACCCCTACTGGAAGAACAAGATGCGCATGCATCTTGAAGCTATTGACAACGATCTCTAGTACGTTGTGGAAAATGGTGTTCCCCGCACCTCTCTGACTGTTACTGCTGATGATACAAAGAAGTTCAAGCAACTCGATTCTCAAGCGAAGAATATCATTTGTGGCCATCTGAGCAAAGGTCAGTATGGCAGAGTGAGTGCTTTGGAGTCTACTAAGCTTATTTGGGATAGGCTGTGCAAAGTCAACGAAGGTGTTTCCACTCAACGTGATTCTCGTGTTGATGTTCTTCGCAATCGCTTCAAAAGACACGATAGTGAAAATGTTCAGCAAACTTTTGATCATCTCACTGATATCTCCAACGAGCTTCACGCACTGGGTGCCACTGACATCATTGACCACGAGGTGGTGCAGAAACTGCTAAGATCTCTTGACTCCTCATTTGACACACTGGCTTTCATGATTCAAGAGCATGGAGACTACAAGTCACTTGATCCTGCTGATATACTTGAGAGACTCAATACTCATGAATTTGAACAAGTTGAGAAGAGAGACCTCTACATGCCAAGCTATGGAAGATCTCATGCGCTGAAGGCAAAATCAATTTCCTCATCCGAAGGCGAAGATTCTGATAGTAGCCTTGGTGATCCTGAAGAACTGAGTCACGAGCTGGCAATGCTCGTGAGAGAATTCCAAAAGTTCTCAAGGAGAGGCCGATTTGGAAAATCATCAAAAAGTGGTTTGAGGAAATCAAATTCTTTAAGCGACTATAAGAAGAGAACTTGTCACAAATGCAAGAAATCTGGTCACTTTATCTCCGACTATCCTCTCTGGGAAAAAGAATCAAAGAAGAAGAAGTACAAGGACGACAGTTCTGATGACTTAGAGAAAAAGAAAAAAATCTTCAAAGTCTTCTTCCACAAAGTCCTCATCTTCAAAGTCCTCAACGCACAAGAAGAATGGTTCCAAAAAGGCTCGGGCTTTCATTAGCAAGGAAATGGATTCTGAAGAAGAATATGAAGAAGAGGAAGAATCTGAGGTGGAATGAGAATCTGGTGTTGCTAGCCTTGCTCTTGGTACTGCTTTCGTCAGCAAGTCCATCTTCAACGATGAAGAAAATGACTACTCCAACGACTCTGACGACAACAATGATGATTATGCTCCCACCTATTGCTTCATGGCTAAAGGTTTCAAGGTACACAAGCATCACTCCTCCTCTGAATCAAGTGAAGGTGAATCTGATGAATATGTGAAACCTAGCTATGCCAAACTTGCTAATATTGCCACTAAGCAACAAAGTGCACTTGAAAAGCTTCAGAAACTTTTAGACAAAAGCGATGATCTATTGAATGAGTAAGTGGATCAGACTCAAACTCTGACTGATGATCTCAAAAGTCTTTAGTTAAAGTATGATAACCTTCAGAGTCATCATAATGCTCTCTTAGTCAATCATGAGAAGCTTTCGTATGAATTTCTTCAAAGAAAGCAAGATCTTGAGAAACTAGGAGTGTCTCATGAGGATCTCCAAAGGGAAAACGATTCCTTACTGGCTCAATAGATTAGTATCTCTCAGGAAGAATTTGTTCCGCCTTGTCTAAAATGCATCGAACGTGAAACTGCTAATTCTTCACCTGAATGTTCAAATGCTTCTATTGCTGCAAATTCTTCAACTATCTCTGTGGTCACAAATTCCTCATCTGAGGATACCACAAGTATGTCTGATGAAAATGCAGGGTTGAAGGAATTCTATGTGACAGGCATGTACATAAGTCTCAAAGGGCATCAAACCCTTTGCGATGTGCTCAAAAAACAGATTCTGAATAGGAACCCTAGGAAATAGGGTATTGCATTTGAGAGGAAACTCAATGCTGATGGATCCTACTGGACACCTCAGCAGTACCCCAAAACCTCATGGGTTGCTGCAAAAGGACCCCCTGTAGATCCATCCACTTTATCTGGCTTTACTTGTGAAACTTCATATTCCTCTGATGAGTCACTTCACTCCAACTACAAATTCTTCAAAAATCAGAGAGGTGAAGTATTTGCCAAATTTGTTGGAACTAACTGCAGGAATGGTTCACCTATGAAGAAAATCTAGGTTCCTAAGAGCTGCTTACAAAATCTTCAAGTGGATGTCCTCACGACACCACTTATGAAGAAAAGGAACCCTAGATCAAATTACTCATATGGACCAAAGTCTTCACTTGGACCAAATTCCTAAAATGGTCAAAAATATCATTCTCGTGCTAACGCATCTGCTTTGCAGGGAAAATCTAAGAGTTCTGAATATGTCCATTATTCTTCAAATCATTATTTTCATAAGTCCTCGAAGAATTTCTCTGCTTATTCATACGAGTACTCTAACTATCATCCTGTGAAACGAAGCGCACTAGCTTCAATGACTCCCTTCTCATATGGTGCTCGCAGAATGATGAACTCTTTGCCACCCCTCCAGATGTGGGTGGTGAAGAAATTGAAATAATCCCTTATGCAGGGTCAAGTCTCCAGCTGAACTTGAACGTCTGATGAATTTGCTGGAGACCTGAGGAAATGCTTGAAAGGACGCAAGCTAATCGTGTAGAAATGAATTTTTCATTTATCACATCCTCACACAGCTTTACTCACCATATTGTGTGATGAAATTATGCCTGACGAATTTGATGTCATATTCTTCACTCTGAAGCATATGAGTTCGTAAGTTGTACCAATTCGTGTGCAGGATGAACCTCCAAAAGCTACTGAGTGGGTCCTCGACAGTGGATGCACCAACCACATGAATGGTGACAAGAATTTACTGATGAATTTACCACTTGCCCCATCTCATCTGAAGCATATCACCTACACTGACAAAGAAAAAGCAAGGTATTGGGTCTAGGTAAGGTTGCAATCTCAAAGTACCGACACATGGATAACGTGATGCTTATCGAATCCCTCGGGTTCAACCTCATGTCTGTCTCAATGCTTTGTGATCTTGATATGATTGTCGTATTTGGAAAATATCATTGTGTTGTCATCATGGAATCTGAACATTCCAAAGTCTTTGAAGGCTTTAGGAGAGGAGACTTGTATATTGTTGATTTCTCTACAGGTCCTCAGCCTGCCACATGCCTACTTGCAAAGCCTTCAGAAGGCTGGTTGTGGCATCGACGACTTGGACACGCTCGTGAAGAAAAAGCATGTAACTGGCATTGAAGGTGTCAAATTCCTCAAGGACCACCTCTGTGGTGCTTGTGAGTCTGGGAAGATGACCAGATCCAAGCATCCCTCAAAGACAAGCATGACCACTACTCGACCTTTTGAATTTCTTCATATGGACCTCTTTGGCCCCACTCATTATTCCTCACTAACAAATTCTTCAAGTATGTATGGTTTTGTCATTGTTGATGATTACTCTCGTTACACTTGGGTGCATATTATTCTTTACAAAAATGAAGTGCAGGATGTCTTCAGACGATTTGCTTCAAGGGCCTCAACAAACTTCGGCGTCAAGATCAAGCATATCAGGAGTGATAATGGAACTGAGTTCAAGAACACCAATCTTGATGAACTCGGTATTACTCATGAGTCATGAGTTGTCTGCCCCATATACTCCTCAGCAAAACAGCACCGTGGAGCGCAAGAACAGGACTCTTGTTGAGATGGCTTGCACCATGCTTGATGAATACAAGACTCCTCGTTGCTTCTGGCCCTAGGCAATTGATACAGCTTTCCACATCATCAACCGGGTATATCTTCACAAATTCTTCAAGAAGACATCATATGAACTTATGACTGGTAAGAAACCCAATGTAAGTTAACCCAAAGTCTTCGGTGCAAAATGCTGGATTAGAGATCCTCACCACAGTTCTAAACTTGCACCAAAAGCACATGAGGGGTTTATGCTTGGTTACGGAAAGGACTCACACACCTACAGAGTCTTCAACACCTACCACCAAAAGGTAGTTGAAACTATAGATGTGCGGTTCGAGGAAACTAATGGCTCACAAAGAGAGCACATGCCTCCTGTGCTAGATGAAAAGTCTCCTGAAGAATCCATTAAGTTGAAGGCTACTTAAGATGTCGTACCCACTGAAGAATCTCAACCTACTGAGGAAGTCATCCCAACCAATGATGGCATTCATGTTGATACACCTAAAGAAAATGGTGCTAAAGAAAATCCTCAGCAACGTCAACCTACTCATCCAAGAGTTGCAAATGAAGTGTAGATTGACAAAATCATCGATGACATCAATGCACCAGGTCCCCTCACTCGCTCAAAAGCTTCACATTTGGCTAAGTTTTGTGGGTACTTTGCTTTTGTATCTATCATAGAGCCCACCAAAGTTGATGAAGAATTCAAGGAGCGAGAGTGGATTCAAGCTATGCAAGAGGAATTACATCAATTCAAGCTAAACAATGTGTGGGAACTTGTCAAGCGGCCAGATCCTCGCAATCACAACATCATAGGTACCAAGTGGATCTACCACAACAAGCAAGATGAAAATGGCCTTGTGGTAAGAAATAAGGCTCGCCTTGTAGCTCAAGGCTAGACACAGGTTGAAGGAATTGACTTTGATGAAACTTTTGTACCTGTTGCAAGACTTGAAGCTATTCGCATATTGCTTGCTTGTGCTAACCATCATGATATCATCTTATATCAAATGGATGTGAAAAGTGCATTCCTCAATGGTAAGCTTGAGGAAGAAGCATATGTTGCTCAACCCCTAGGTTTTGAAGACCCTAAGCATCCTGATAAAGTTTTCAGACTCAACAAGGTTCTCTATGGCCTCAAGCGGGCCCCTCGGGCATGAATATCAATGTCTATGATGGGAGAGTTGAAATTCTTCTTAGGTCTTCAAATTTTTCAGCAAGACAATGGCATCTTCATCTCTCAGGATAAATACCTCAAGGATGTTCTGAGGAAATTCATCATGCAAGATTGCAAAGGCGTCAAAACTCCAATGCCTTCAAAAGGCCACCTCTGCACTGACGAAAATGGTAAATATTTCGATCAGAAGGTATATCGCTCCATGATTGGCTATTTATTGTATCTATGTGCATCTAGGCCTGATATTATTCTGAGTGTTTTCATGTGTGCCTGATTCCAAGCAACACCGAAGGAATCACACCATAAGGCTATGAAACATATTCTTCGATACTTAGCTCACACACTAACGCTTGGATTATGGTATCCCAAGGTCTCAAATATTCATCTCGTCAGATACTCAGATGCTGACTATGCTAGAGATCGTGTGGATCGCAAGTGAATCTCAGGGACATGTCATTTCCTTGGACGATCCTTAGTCCGTTGGTCCTCGAAGAAGCATAACTACGTGTCTCTATCTACTGCTGAAGCTGAGTACATTGTTGTTGGTTCATGTTGCACTCAGTTGCTATGGATGAAGCAAACCCTCAAGGACTATGGCATCAAGGTGAAGAATGTGCCTCTCTACTATCACAATGAGAGCGCTATGAAGATTGCTTACAACCCAGTTCAGCACTCAAAGACCAAGCACATCCAGATTCATCATCATTTTCTTCGAGATCATGTACTCAAGGGCGACATCTCCATCGATAGTTGGCTGATATCTTCACTAAGCCCTTGGATGAAAAGAGATTTTACAAGTTGCGGTGTGATCTAAATATCTTAGAATCTTCGAATGTTCTTTGAAAAGACACACATCTTAACACTTATGCAAAATTGATGACTTAGATGTGCAACACACGAAGTAACGTTTTTCTTCAATCAATGAAGAATAACCCTCTAAGTGTGAAGAAATTAATGAAGAATTTGATTCTCAGAACCCTATGACAATTGTACGCGGTGTCTGAAATCATCATTCCTATATGGTGGGTCACGCCACCAACAATTGTTGAAATTCTTCAAAGTTAGGTTTTTCGTCATTTTGCAAATTCTTCAAATTTTCAAATTCCTCAAGTTTGCAAAATCCTCAAATTTTCAAATTCTTCAAACTATGAAACTGATGTTCTTCATTGACTAGATATATATATATATATATAAGTTTTCAATGTCCTCAATAGCATTCACTTATTGCTAATTCTTCAAGTTTATTTTCATCTAAGTGAATGGGATCAGACCTGTTCCCCCTCTATGCTAAACTCAACCCAGTCTGTTCACAAATTCTTCATATGCGTTCTACTTTGAAACTCCTTCAAATTCTTCACTGTGTCCTTGATAGCTGAAGAATTTGCGAATGGAAACTTTAAAATATTCACTACCAAATTTTCGGCGCTTCCCGCTCAAACCGTTTCGATTCCCATGACGGGATAACCCATGGTCCCCCACTATCTCAACTACTCAAAACATGGGTGACACATGTCGCGTGGAGAGCAAGGGTCAGGGGCAACCTGGTCAAAAATCTTCGGGCCGGTTGGTTTTCACCTCAATTATAAATACCCCTTCCCTTTCACTATGCTATAGTTACTCCTCACTCCCTCACTCTCCCGAGCTCAAACCTAGCGCCGCCGCTAAAATCATCGTCGCTGGTGTGGAAGAGCTTCACTGCCTTGACCTCGCCGTCGTCGTACTCGCGTCGGCCACAGAACACTTCACCCCGCCACCACTGTAGTTGTCTCCCTCTGTGAAGCTAGGGCATGGGAGATCTAGACAGACAAACTTCCCCAATTTCATCTCACTGTTTGTCGTGTTCTTCATCAGGGTAAATAAAATCTAATTTTACTACCCTTGTTTGATCTTCGTATTTTCCACAAAATCCTCAAAGGTGTTTATTCTTCTAGAATCATCTTCTTAAGCACTTGACATGCTTCATTCCCTTGATGTTTTTCCTAAGTTAATGATTTTCTTCAAGATTCCTCAATTGTGTGGATCCTCAAAATTTGCGTGGAACCTAAGACAAGAACACTTAGTTAAATTCCTCAAGACACCTATGGTCAAAATCCTCAATTTGATGTATTTTGAAAAATTTCTGAGAACACATATGACCTCTTCAAATTCCTCGCACCTATACTCTGTTCACAGGTACAAAATGTGTGCTGATTAATCACTAGGTTCACATCAACTTAACTCATTTGCAGCGTTCCTTGAGGAAAAATGTATACATCTTCAGAATCATCAAGAGTTCAAAGTCATCGAGTGAAGAAAATGGCAGATGGTAAAAGACCTCAGAAAGGTGCAAAGAAGGCTGAACAGAACACTGCTTTTGAAATACATGAGGATTTGTATGCTGGTTACTGTACTCCTGATGAAGCCATTCATGGGAAAGAAACCAAGGAGCAGAGGAAGATCATAATTCAAAGGATTGAACGGAGGTGGGTGAAGGAATGAAGAGACTATCGCTATGTCACTCCCAAGTACATGAAGAAATTTGCACTCAAACCTCCTTGCAGAAGGGCACCTCCTGCTGATGATCAAGAGGTTGATCCCACAAGTGTTGCTCATGGTGAAGACTTTCCAACTAAATGGGAAAAGCATCAACGAAAACTTCAGAGAACTACTGAAGCAGCCGTGAAGCAATTCAATGAAGATTCTGCTACTGCTGCCTCTTCCGGAGCCACTGCTAGTGCTTTGAAGAAATCAATGGTGAAGAAGTCTGCAGTGAAGCCAAAATCCTCAACTTCAAAGTCCTCGCTACATAATCCTCAAGCAAAGTCGTCTAAGTCAACTGCAATGCCTTCAGTACCTACACAATCATCATCTGCTGCCACAAAGTCCTCAACACATGTACATCTTGCAACATGTCAAAGGACTACAAGCTTCTCAATTGCTTCAAGGGTCTCTCAAAGTTTATCAGCCCAAGCACATCCCACAACTAGTCCTTCTTTGCCGAAGATGAAAGCCACTGCTGGACGAGGACCTCGACCAAGTCCTCACCCCAAGAAAGTTGTGTTCCAAGTTCCATCAGATTCTTCAGATGATGAAGCAGATGATGAGGAACTTGAGGCAATCATCAGAAACAAGCAAGAACGAGTGGCTCAAGCAAAAGACACTCAAATTCCTCTCTGGCTGGATCCTAAGATGGTGCTGAATTTCATTGACATCTGGCATAAGGATACCAACACTCCAATTGATGACTTGAAACTGCCTCCTGGACCAGATCATGTCCTCACAGCCTTCATAGATGAAGAAAAATGGAAGTATGAGAAGGCCAGACAAACCACGAAAGCTCAGTACAAGAAGGAACATTTCTTGAAGAGTAATGTTCTGAAGCTTTCTCCTAAACAGCTTGTCACCATACAATCTGAGATCAAAGGACTCAGTGATGAATTCAACCGGTATTATGCTGATTGGCAAGGCGCCAAGGTCTGGTTCATCAAAGTGGCTGACAAAGCCATCAAGGAACACAACAAGAGGGTTGCAGCACAATCGCAACCGCAAATTCCTCGGGCTGAAGAACCTACTCAGCTTGCTGAAGAAACTACAAGCACAGATAAAGAAATTCAAACTGCTAAAGAACCTATCAGGGCAACATCCACTGTTGCGCCTAAAGAAATTGCCACACCAGCTGAAGCTTTTGCTGTGCTTGATGAAATTGAGACCACAAGGACGACTGCATCAGTCGTGCCTGAAGAAACTGCTACTCCTTCACCCTCTGCTGAAAATGCAAAATCTTCGAGGGTCAAGAATATCAACCTTCCTTCTGCATAAGAAGTGGAGAAAACAAAGGTTGTGGAGAAGAAGGCTGCACAGAAGAGAAAAGCATCAACTTCAGATTCCTCAGCAGGGAACAAGTTGAAGACTCTACCTAGTTCTTCAACTGATCCAATTGATGCAACTCCTATCAGCTCCGTGCCAGCCTACGAGTTAGTACCATTTGGTGTTGACTATGTCATCCCAAATGATGAACAAGATGACAAGGATCAGTCTGCTGCTTCCTCACAGAAGATTGATGAATAAATTGAAGTGGAAGCAAATGCTTCAACACCCCTGGTATCATTGCCCCAGCCTCAGTTGACTGCTAAAGAGGCAAGCATTAAAGAAATGGAAGAGGATGTGGACATTGGAAACACAATTCCTCTCATCAATGATGAATATTGGGAAGATGCACACCCAAATTAACCAATGACCACTCCACTCACCCAAATTCCTCAGTCTCTAGCCCAGACTAAAGAAATTCATACGGGATCTGATGACTTGGCCGCACTTGTCACTTCAATCCCTAAGGATATTCCAGCTGAATCAGCTGAAGAAATTGCTGCTCCAACTACAACTGAGGAAACTGTTGTTCAAATTCCTCAGTCTGAAGAAGTTACTCCAATGCCCAAGGAAATTGTGGGCCGCTCCAAGCAAAACCTTCAGCCGAAGCCTAAGATGTCATTCAAAGGCTCAAAAAGCCCCAAATTCATCAAGACCAATTTCTTCAACGAGCACATATTCTTCACTGGTCCAAATCCTTATGATTCAGCAAGGGCCCATTGTACCAGATTCTGGACACCCACGCAAATGAATTACTATGCATCAGTGTTGTTTAACAAGGAGAAAGTCTTCGAGCACCAACAAATTCCTCATGCGGAAATGGAAACTATCCCATGTTTCACACCAGTGCTCGCAGTTCTTCACGGTGCTGGAATTCTTCCCCTCTGCATGGACATTTGTGATTGGAATGAAGACCTAATTCTTCAATTCTAAGCCACCTTGCACATCACAAGTGATGCTTCTGATGTCAATTCTTGGGTTCTAGACTAGATGAAAGGATCAACTCACTACACTGCCCCAGCCTCAGAATTGCTTCGAGTTGTGCCAATCCCAATTCCCTCAGAAGGAGCACGATGCATGTTTGATTAACCTGCATTGCCCAATCACATGATGCAAGTGTTGTTGAAGCCATTGGCTCCTGGAAAAACCCCAAGGACTACCTTCCTAGTGAAGGATTTTCTCTATGTTCCCAGGAACATCTATCGCATTCTGACCAAAACCCTCAGTCCTCAGAAGGGTCACAACTCTAAAGAAGAAGAAGTGGAGGTAATCATGAAGAATATGTTGTTAAACATCATTCATGGGAGTCCCATCAATTACCATGATTTCTTCCTAAGGACTTTGGCAAATGCAGCTTCAGCCCCATTTGAATTGAAGCCTTATTCTCCCTAGATCATGAAATTCATCACATCAAGGTCTTCATTTCCCTTCAAGGGTGACTTTTAGAATCACTTCGGCGTTCTGCCTCCTATCGAAGTCCTCAAGCACACATTTTCTTCAGTTGAGGGCAAAGGCAAGGTTGTCATTTATGAAGGTACTCGTCCTTTGAATGGTCAGTTTTGCAAAGCTGCATCTTACTCCACCAATGATGACTCTGCTACCCAAGACTCTACTACAAAAGCCTCAGCACAAAAGCCTCGAGAAACTATCCCTCGTGTGATGACTGATCGTGAGTTCCTTCTAAGTCTTCATCAGAAGGTTGATCGCAACCACAAGTGGGTCAAGCGTCAGTTTGGTTCACTTCTTCGAGACATGACTGTCACGCACAACACAATGAGGAAGAACCAATACTACCTTCATGAAGTCTTCAACCGCACTTGGGCCATTCTGTCTCACCTCAAGACTCCTGAAGAACTGAATGAGATGAACCTTGAGCAGAACCTTGACTAGGCTCGTCCTCCTCAGAAGAAATTCAAGAAAGTTCAAGTTCCTCGGCTGGTTACAAGATCATATTCTTCATCGCGCGAGGCGGATGAAGCTCAGGAAATTGACGACACTGCTGTGGGCCCCGCATTGACGAACGACCCCGACAACGCTGGCGCTCCTCCATCACCTTGAAGATGAAATTCTTCAGGGGCGTTAGTCCTCAGTTTTCTTCCCTTTTGGTCTTTGATGACAAAGGGGGAGAAAATTTGAGTTAGTCTTCAAACGGGTCTCTATATATGGGTTGTTTTTGTTTAAGTTACAACTCTCCCTCTTCTCAACCTTTTGTTGGTTGAGTTGTAAACTTAAGTCCGATGGTGGTCTGACTCTTTTGAACTACTTTCCACATGCTATTAACTTAAATTACCTTAATGCATACATGCTGAATTTCGTCAGACACCATTTTCATCATGCATTTGAAATTTTTCATATCATATGTTAAATGCGTGTATGAAATTACAAGATATATGGGGCTTTCTCCATGTTTTTAACCTGTCGTGTGCATTTGCAGTCCAAAGCAAATTCCTCAAATATGCACATCTTCATGGGGAGTTCTTCTATATCTTGCAATCAAATTCCTCAAACTCAATAATTACACTTCATATTTTTATCCCCGTTGAAAACTTAACCTATTTGTCATCAATCAGCAAAAAGGGGGAGATTGTAAGTGCATCTAGTGCCCTTATTGATTTTGGTGTACTGAAGACTTATAGATCAAGAGACTGATGCGTTTGTAAGTGTACACAGGATCTATCAGTCACTGAGGAGTTTGATATATTCAAAGATTATTGACCCCTAAAAATGTATGTCTTTAACTAAAGACTTTGGTGAAGACTTGCTGAAGACTTTGGTATTCCATGAAGACTTTGGAAATGAAGAAGTTGGTGTGACCTTGAAGATATGAACGAGGAATATGAAGCGTGAAGACTTTTGTTTTCATAGTTTCATTTCCTTTCTTTGAGTCATAGGAAACACCATACTGTTAAAGGGGGCCGAGGTAATACTAAGGAATTTCCAACTGTTGTTCAACTCAAAAGCCTCAACCTATCCAATCCTTCGAGTGAAGCCTTTGGAAATCTCTTGTAGTTCAGTCAAGTTATTTAGTGACAAAGACGATGATCTTCTGGTCTCTGAGGAAATTGGTCTAAGTGAGGAGTTAGGATTTTGCCATTGCTAATTGCCTACAAGTGAGGAATATGATAAGCTTGAGGACTTTCATAGTTCAAAATTCCGACCGTTGTTGTGCTTAGCGCTAGCTGTCCCCAATCATCTTAACCGCATAATGGTCATATCATTGGGGCATTTATGTCTTATCATGTCAGGTTGCACCCTGGCTATAAATAGCCACCCCCCACAACCACTAGTTGGTTGGCTGCTCCGAGAAAGAACTCACACTTGTCATTTTAGAGCAACCCATCCTCCAAGGACTTTGAGGGAAAATCATCAGTGAGGAAAAACCCAAAGCCAAAATGATTGAGCATCACTGAAGAGATTGTTCCTGTGTGGAACCGACGCTTGTTACCTTTGAAAACTGTGCATCTTCCAGACGGTTAGGCGTCATGGTCTTACCTTTGAAAACTGTGCATCTTCTAGACGGTTAGGCACCATGGTCTAGTGCATCCTGTAGTCAATTGGGGATCATGAAGTGACCTTGATCTAGAGCATCTAGCAGTCAATTGTGGATCGCAGGGTGACCAGTTTGTGAGGGTTTTGGAAGTCTACCCTAAAGACTTACCACGAGTGTTCGGCGAAGACTGTGTGTCCTTAGCTCAAGGAGAACACGATAAGGACTGTGTGTCCTGGGACTGTGTGTCATCTGTTTTAAATACCAGGTCGCTCCAAACCAGACATATGACTCTCACAGCAGTTGGAACTGGGTCATCAAACCATTGTCTTCATCGAGCTACCTGGTTCTATTTCCTCAACCGTTTCATTTCCTCATATACTTGGTGGTGAAATTGATCCTTACTGTTTGAAGAATTTGACTAAAGACTTTCTCAATTTCTTCACCTCAAATTCTTCAAGTTACCATGTTCCTCACCTGCTTATCATGTATCACGCTACCTGTAATCTGTGCATGCTTTATTTCATCATGATGACTATGCTACTGCTATGTTTCTCATGCACTTGAGTACTTATTCCTCTGCTTGTTATTCATCTCATTTGAAATTCCTCAAGTTGAAATTCCCCAGTGATGAAATTGTAAAAATCTCCTATTCACCCCCCCCCTCTAGTCGATATAATGCACTTTCATTCTCGGACTCAGTAGTCGTGCTTGCTTCGCGTCTTGGAGAGGAGTCCGCTTAGTCTTCTGGGTCTTCCTCAGGTGTTGCTATGTCTCTGGTTTGTTGTGTGTCGAAACGATCCTAGTTGTACCTGAAGGTCCTTGTCGACTTCAGGTTTGGTGAGTTGACGATGAAGGTGGTTCCCCATGACGGTCGTCGATGGGTCTTCTGTTGTCTTCGTAATCGTGACAATGCCTTCTTCCCTTCTAAAAAGTCGAGGGTTCCAGGTAAGAAATCCTTTATGTAATGACATTAACAAGGCATGATAGAGTTGCGTCCTACCGGTCACGTTGACGATACCATCGGCACCAAGAGCGAGGGATGATGAGGACTGTTTTCCTGCTCACTATAGTGAGGCGGACCAAATGGCGAGGTCCTCATCCACTGATGGTTGCCAACCCATCATTGGTAATGACAGGATTGCTCTATTAGCGATGCATAAAATGATCTTGCCTATCTTATGCTCTGGTCATTGTAGGCCAATGTTGCATCATCCTGGAGCTGTGTCGAGGGTGTCACCATCTTCCGAGTCTTAATGTCCTCATTCCTTGAGAAGTTATCCACTGCTGGCATTGTCTTGTCGTGGTGCCATCAAACTTGTGTGAATTTCTTGCAAGGTAGCTCCCTTCGAGGTTACCCACGAGGATTACAAGGAATCCCGTTGTTAGGGGCACAAGGGTAGTAGCGACCATTTGCAAAGTTTGAAAAAGTAGACGAGGAGAGTTAAGAGAAAGATGGTGGAAATGCTAAGGAAAAAACCTTTGCTTCCTTTTGAAAATTTAGGAGAGGTGAGAAATATAGAGGTTTTGTAAGTGATTTTGACGGGTATGGGAAAATGGTTTTGTTCTAAATAACGTTCATGCTAACTAAGGGCTTCCTATAGTCAGGATGGCTGTGATACCAGCTCTGTAGGGACCCTGACTCATAAGTCATGATCACCGTATGTACGTGCATAGTGATCCCAGAGATCAATGCTCACTGAGCACACAGAAACTGAATAATCCATTTCATACCATTTGTACTCAAATATGGCCTCTATGACCAACTCTTCATAATCTCATAGCGTAAATCTTCAACAATAGCGTGAACCCATGCCATCTGCCTTGACCCTACAGGCATTCTGACTGGGAAGCGTCCTTGCTCGCATGTTCATCACCAAGGAAATCTTCATCATAACTTGATATTTCATGCCTGGCCAATAAAATAACCAGTGGCAAGCCAATGAGTACTTTGAATGTACTCGCAAGCAACCCATGTTTGGAACAAGGCGATAACAAAGCATGATATAGCACTAAGTAGGTAAGTTTTGCAGAAAGCTAGTTTTGAGTGCAATGACATGATCAAGTAACTTGTGTAAGCATGCATCAACAGTTGGCAAATATCCATGTGAAAGGTACGGATATCGACATAAGCAAAGGGTTGAACATCTCATGTTCAGATATTTCATTCAAGTCGTCCGACTTTGCTCAATAACCACCTGAACACCTCGTGTTCAGTCATCATGTCAAGTCACCCGACTCAACCCAAGTGTCATCTTTGTCACCAAATCACACCAGTTTGTGAAAACACTAGACGTAGCACAAGAGCGGTCATCCAACTGTCCTTGACTAAGGATGTGGCTATTCGAATAGTTTTACACTCTGTAGAGGTTGCGCGCTTTACCCACAAGACTCGGGGAACATCCGTGTCATCCACGACTCGCGATATATTTCTGTGGCGACCCGACTCAAAACGAGTCAAGCCTCTATGTGTTAGTGCCATCCCTGGATCAGTATGCTGGCACACACAGTACATCAATGTATATATCAAAGTGCAATCACATGTAAATAGCATAAAGTTGGTATATACCTCTTAATTCACAGCGGAAACAGTCAACGGGAGTGGAGTCCCAATAAACACCAACGGCAGGTTGAGTGTAGACCGTAACCCTGAATCGTACTCTTACTCGTCGTAGAAAAGTATCTGCAACATAAGACATTGCAGCCGTGTAGGTCAGTATATTGAATGTACCGGCAAGATCACCATAGAAAGAATGATACAGGCTATTCTATATGCAAAAGGCTTTGTGGCTCTATGTTTGAGTTTTTGCAGAAAAGCTGGTTTTATTTTCCCTACAACAAAGGAGTGAAACGAAAATCACTCCTAACAGTTGGTTGTTAATGAGATGGTTCCACCAACCAATTCTCATGTCCCAAAAATTATTAATAGACCCACTCATCATAAAATTTATTAATGGTGTTGAGAATGGCTGATAGTATCATCTCCGGTGCTCATGTTGTCCGTAACAGGGAACACGGCTAATTGATTAGTTTGACACTCTACAGAGGTTTGTACACTTTACCCGCAAGAATCGATCCCTCCTGTTATGTCCTCACACTGTCTGGTGTCTAAGAACGGGACGATTGAAACATGGTCTTCCATAGTGATCCTCCGATAGAAAGTCAGCGCCCATCCAAATCCTACCATTCTTCTACATCTCGTAGCAACTAACCTACCGAAGTCACCACTACGGTCAACCAAGCCAGAGCCCATATTGACTTGCGGTTGCATGTAAGATTTCTGGCCTTGAAGTATCCATCCATCTCTTTGAGCCTGGGTGGCATTCCGTTGGGATGATCACACATAGATACCAGGATTCCCGAGCATAACCATGATAGGTATCAGGCTGCCAAAAATGCATGTCCAATCCACCCAGAGGTATATTGAGTCCTTGAAGTCTTGAAGTCTTGATCATCATGCAGGTCTTGAAATAATTAATTAACCTCACAACACTCCTAAATCTCACAACCAACCCCGTCTACTAAAGCATAGCAATTGTAAGTAACAGCCCTTCCCGGGTAAGTGGTAATAGGATGTTGGGTTTCTCCTACCTCATGATACTACTACAAGTGCAAGATCAATATCCTACTGGGTATAGATGGAAAGATTGATTCAAATGCAAATAAAGCATAGGTAATGTAAGATGATCAAAGTGAACTTGCCTGTACTGTTGATGAAGAAAATATCGCTCTCAAAAATAACTTGATAGAACTATTCGTCACTCTCCGATGAAAATCTATATAGTCAAACATTGCATTCATATAAGCAATCATACTAGCAATCAATACTAACAATCAAAAAGTTATCACAAAACCAAAACACAAAAGGGTTGTGATGAAGGAAATACTTAAGACAAAAGTTAAAATAACAAAACTTCATCTAATCAACCATGTGTAGTTTTCCCTACAAATAACCTATTTTCAAAAGTAACAAAACAAAAACAAATTAAAATATAACAAAAGTATTTTAGTAAATATTTTAGTAGCAAAAAGAATTTCTTTTGAAGAACAAGTAAGAACTATGAAAACAACACACTAAACACCATAAGTTTCCTAGCTAATAAACTTAACAACAAGTAAAACAATAAAATGTTAAAATAATATAAAAAATATACCAACTAAGTTAACATAAAGTGAAACTTGTAAAACAAATTTTATAAATATTTTCAAATAATAAATCAAACTAGGAAGGAAATCAATTTGCAAGTTATTATGAAACTAGAATTGATTTCATGCTATAAAAATAATAAATGACATAAAAATAAACTTGGTTGAAATACTAATGCTAACTAACAGAAAACAAAGTAAAATTGTCAACTAATATAAAAGAAAATAAATTAAAACAATTTAAAACAAAAGAAATAGAAATAAACCTAAAAATAACTAAAACAGAATCTGTTTTGCTTCAAACCCTAATTTAAAATATTCTACAAATTCTAAAATTCTACCTACTGTTAAATAAGATCAGTAGTGACTAGTAGAAAAAAGAATCAACCAAAAATCTATTTTTAAACTCGATATATTCAGAAAATAAGATTTGAATCAAATCTGTTTGAATTCAAATTTAAATTATTCAAATATAGCCAAAATTTATATCTACAGAAACTAGATAAAATTTGTAACAGCATGCAAAATGAATCACTCAATAATACTAAAAATCCTAATAGTTATTCAATTTCTAAGATAGAAACTATTCTATTTTTTAAAATAGAAACAGAAAAAGAAAAAAACAAGTAACGGACCGGGGCTACGTGGCGCTCCGTGATTGGCCATAAGGCATGCTTGTTCTAACGTTTCGAGCGGACGACCGATACTTATAGAAAGACGGTTCGGCTAAATAACTAAAAAGAAAACCGGACGGTTTATTAATTTAAACCAAAGGGGTACGTGGGATCTAATCCTAGCCGTCTATCTATATCGGGCGGGGGAGGAGGAAGGGGAGCTCACCGCGGTGGAGGTGGCCGGCGATGGTGGACTCCGGCGGTGGCGACGTCTCGAGCGTGAACGGGGGCGTCGCTCTGGGGGGTCTCCGGTGTTGGCAATGGCACCGGTCGATGCAGGCGAGGATGGCGAGCACGCTGGTGGCCTTGGCGCCGGCGCAGGTTGTCGGAGGCGTCGACGGTGAGCTCCGAGGAAGCGGTAGCGTCGGGTGGTCGATGGGAAGGTCGCTCCGGTGGCTCTGGAGCTCGAGTGGGTGCACGGGGAGGTGCGGCCAAGGGTGGCAGAGAGGTTTGTGGGCTCAGGATGGTGACGAGGTGGTCGGGGGGGTGTGATCTGATGGCAATGGTGCGGCGGCGGGGCTCTACTCCGGCGAGCAATAGCGGGCGAGGTAGGGCGTCAGGGTGAGAGGTCAGGGGAGGAACGGGTGCGGGGCTCCTGGCTTTTATAGCCCTGGGGTCAGGGGTGCTCGGAGGGAAGGAAATAGAGGGAGATCCGGGGCGGTTTCGATCTCGTAGGCAAGGGAAGGAAGGAGGGAGGAGGAAGAAGGAAAGCGAGCACGGGGATCATCGGTGGGGTCCATAGTCAGAGAGAGAGAGGAGAGAGGGAAAGGGATCTGTGGCCGATCCGAATCTTTTAGGATCTGGCGTGGAGGGGTGCGGGCCGAAACCTTCCTAGTTGGGCTTCGGGGTTTCCTAAATAAAATATTTTCCTTTTTTATAAACAAAACAGAAAAGCAAACTAAATAAATGAAAATCTAAAATAGTTTTATATAGACATATTATATATCAAAATGACCAAAAAAATAAATTCTAAAACATGAACATATTTTCACTGTCAAATAAAATTCTTACAAAATAAGAAAAATCAAACAGTGCTACTGTTTTAAATAAAATGCAAATGAAACATTTTTAAAAATACCAAAATGGCTTAAAGTTCCTTTATCTCCATTTTTATATTGAAGGGAATCATTTTACCCTATTTTCCATATATTTTATTTTTGGACAAAATTAATTTGAATAAAAACCAAATAACTCCTAAGTGGTTTTGAATTTGCATTTTCAAACCACTTTCAAATCCTTCTTTTAAACTTCCAACTCATATTTCATATAATTTGAAGAAGTCCTTTTATCCCCTCTCATGAAAATCATTGAGTTGCATAAAGTTTCTGAATTTGAAATATTTTCAAATGAAATTCAAACCATTTTGAAATCCCTTTTCATTTCTTTAATTAGAAGAAGTCATATCATCTTCACTCTCGGGTTTTGTGATGAAATGAATTTGAATTCCTAAGGATCAAAAATTCAGAGTGAAAGTTTGGGGAAGGTCATCTCATTCCCTCTCATTAGACTTTCAAAAAGTTTCAAATTTCACTCACTTTTCAATCACTCAATCAAACAATCTATCATTCTATTGATTAATATAACATTCCAAGATTTGGGATGTTACAAACCTACCACACTTAAAATGAATCTCGTCCTCGAGATTCTAAAAGGCTAGAAAGAAAAGGTTAGGGTTTGGGGGTCTTCTAACAAAATCCATTGACCAAGAAGGTGTGGGGTCTACCACACTTAAAACGAGAGTTACTGGTCCCTCAAAATCATGACAGTCCTCTGGGTGCATCTGTCTCTTCACATTCTTTATGATAGCTCCTTCGGTGATGCTCTTCCGTTAAATCAAAATCTCGTGTTCTCATAAGAAAATGTATTTCCTCCGATACTGGGTCTTCTTAACTGATAAGTCTCGCGGTCATTCTAAGTAACTTATCGATGATCTCTTGGTGGTCTACCATTAGTGGTTATCCTGCAGTGCAATGGGTCTTGGCATCATTCCTCACCATAAAATTCCTACGCGTGATAGCAACTGTCATGTACAAGGGGTTTTCATCATACCGTCTAAGGCTTAAACAAAAGCTTCAAAGAACGTCGTATCCTTACTATGGGCAAGTCACTCAGATTTATCAATCCGATAGCAAGAGAATGATAAGAGTAAGTCGTCATGGTGGCCAAGCCATGTCGCACTGAAATCATTACCTTGTATAAGGTTTAGTAAATCTCGTATTCTAACACTTGGGCTTCCTCACAAGCATTGCAGAAATTTCTCTTATCAACAAACGAAGTTCGGACAAATCCATTGATTCTTCAAGCTAAACAAAAGATCTAGCATTCCTTCACAACTCTCAGGTTATCGTATACTCCTAAGAAAACGTTTGCTGATCCAATCACAACTTCTTGCTTCATGATCTTGGGGTAACCTTCATGAAACCGCGAGATCCATCCTTGATGCAGGTTCTATTCCTTGAATATGTTTTCCTTCATTGGTCTATTTACCATTAAAAGTTTTGGTTCATCATATTCAAAATCCAAGATATATTATTTCACGTGTTGTCATCCACATAGTTGGATATGGTTCCACATTCTCTTCACGTGTATTCACTTATCCAAACTCCTTAACTAGAATGGTACTTTCTTTATTCATTGGTCCCTGTGGTTTCTACCACACTTAAAATGAAATGTACACATGCTTGCATACACCATATTTTCTCATATCCTCAAAAATGGTCAGAGATCTTTGTTCATAGAGTAACAACTCATATATACCAACATGGAAAAATTGGGACTCAATAAATTTCATTGATTATGAAGTTATTACAATCTCAAAGACTTCCGTTACAAAATTTAACTCCATAATCTCATGAAAACAAGAGTGTTTCATGTTACAAATATTGCTATCTCAAAACTTACTCCTCCATTCTTGCTTTCTTCTCCTTTGGACATTCACTAGCATAATGTCCTGCTTCCTTGCAACGAAAACATATGACTACTGACAAGTCTCGGGGCTTCTTGATGTTGGTGTTTGCTCCTTGGGTTCTTGGTTCCTTTCTTGGGCACATATTGGCATAGTGACCCATATCCTTACACTTGAAACATCTGATATCACTCAGGTCCTTCTGTTCAGGGGATTGTTTCTTCCGGATACGCTTTCTCTTCTTCCTAGACCCTTGCGTACAGATCATAGCTTCTATTTCCTGAGGATCATACCAAACATTTCTGTCGGGAATTCTTCTAGATATTCCTATGGACAATATTGTGAGATATGTCCTTCTTCTCCACATGAATAACATGACTTGGTGCAGTTCTCTATTGAGATATCTCCAAATGGTACATCTTTTGTCGTCATTGGCACGGGCATACTCATCAGAGGTTCCTCAAAGCTTTCCCTGAGGGCATCTTTCTTCTGCTTGATAACTTGTCGTACCTTAGGATATATGTGGCATTCAGCTGGGTAGTGGGTGGTTCCTTCACATAAGAAACAAGTCACCTGACTAGTTGGGCACTCCTCAGCTGGGTGATTTTCTTCACAGTGGCGGCATCCATCCGTGTGTTCTTCCTGGGTGTGTCCTATCTCTCCACAGATCTCGCATGCACGAGCCTTCTTCATCGGGTTAACACAATGCTTCTGAATGAGACGGGATCTTAACAAAGTCTTCTTGAATTATTCCCAAGTTTCTGCTCCATTAAATCCTTGTATGGCATGATGCATTCTCCACCAGATAGCAGCACTTTGGGTAAGGTACTGAAGAGCGTGTGCAACCTCATACTTCTTTGTAATCAAGTACCTCCCAAAGTGGTCCTCCATGTTCTGAATCCATATCTCAGCCTCTAGCTGGGTCATTGGTCCAGAGAATACAAGTCTAGCTTCATATGCCATCTATTGGGTCCAAGGGTTTTAGGATGAGATACTGAGGAAATAGAAGGAGATACACACAATACAAACAATCGTTTAAAAAATAAGTTTTATTTGTGGATGTCAAAAATAATGCACACAAATGACAGCTCACACATCACCGTATCTAAAGTGAGTATGCAACAGGGGTTTGGTCTTCTTGGGGACATAAAATCTTTGAAACTCTTCATGGTCTTCAATTTCTTCACATCCTTATAGTCTTCAAATTTTTTTGTAGCTCTTTCCATAGTGAAATACATCTTTGTCTGAGTTGGTCATCAGTTGTCCGATATCTTGTCCTGGTTGACATGGCAATTAGTTGACTCCTCCGAGTGGTCAAAGGGACAAGGGTATTATCTAACTATTTGATAAAACTAAGAAGGGATGAGAAGTAAAAGTTTTTTTTTGAGAATAAGGTTTGAGAGATATCATGTCCTATGGGGTATCCAGTTGTCTAGGGTCACATCCTACAGTCAACATGTGCTCCGATACCATCTCTGTGGTGACCCGACTCAAAACGAGTCAAGCCTCTGTGTGTTAGTGCCATCCCTAGATCAGTATGCTGGCACACACAGTACATCAATGTATATATCAAAGTGCAATCACATGTAAATAGCGTAAATTTGGTATATACCTCTTAATTCACAGCGGAAACAGTTAACAGGAGTGGAGTCCCAATAAACACCAATGGCAGGTTGAATGTAGACCGTAACCCTGAATCGTACTCTTACTCGTCATAGAAAAGTATCTGCAACATAAGACGTTGCAGCCGTGTAGGTCAGTACATTCAATGTACCGGCAAGATCACCATAGAAATAATGATAAAGGCTATTCTATATGCAAAAAGCTTTGTGGCTCTGTGTCTGAGTTTTTGTAGAAAAGCTGGTTTTATTTTCCCTACAACAAAGGAGTGAAACGAAAATCACTACTAACAGTTGGTAGTTAATGAGATAGTTCCATCAACCAATTCTCATGTCCCAAAAATTATTAATAGACCCACTCATCATAAAATTTATTAATGGTGTTGAGAATGGCTGATAGTCTCATATCCAGTGCTCATGTTGTTCGTAACCGGGGACATGGCTAATCGATTAGTTTGACACTCTGCAGAGGTTTGTACACTTTACCCGCAAGAATCGATCCCTCCTGTTATGTCCTCGCACTGCCTGGTGTGTGAGAATGGGACGATCGAAACATGGTCTTCCATGGTGATCCTCCGATAGAAAGTCAGTGCCCATCCAAATCCTACCGTTCTTCTACATCTGGTAGCAACTGACCTGCCAAAGTATCCACTACGGTCAACCAAGCCAGAGCCCATATTGACTTGTGGTTGCACACGTAAGCTTTCCGGCCTTGAAGTATCCATCCATCTCTTTGAGCCTGGGTGGCATTCCATTGGGATGATCACAGGTAGATACCAGGATTCCCGAGCATAACCATGATAGATATCAGGCTGCCAAAAATGCATGTCCAATCCACCCAGAGGTATATTGAGTCCTTGAAGTCTTGAAGTATTGATCATCATGCAGGTCTTGAAATAATTAATTAACCTCACAACACTCCTGAATCTCACAACCGACCCCGTCTACTAAAGCATAGCAATTGTAAGTAACGTCCCTTCCCGGGCAAGTGGTAACAGGATGTTGGGTTTCTCCTACCTCATGATACTACTACAAGTGCAAGCTCAATATCCTACTGGGTGTAGATGGAAATATTGATTCTAATGCAAATAAAACATAGGTAATGTAAGATGATCAAAGTGAACTTGCTTGTACTATTGATGAAGAAAATATCGCTCTCAAAAATAAATTGATAGAACTATTCGTCACTCTCTGATGAAAATCTATATAGTCAAACATTGCATTCATATAAGCAATCATACTAGCAATCAATACTAACAATCAAAAAGGTAACACGAAACCAAAACACAAAAGGGTTGTGATGAAGGAAATACTTAATACAAAAGTTAAAATAACAAAACTTCATCTAATCAACCATGTGTAGTTTTCCCTACAAATAACCTATTTTCAAAAGTAACAAAACAAAAACAAATTAAAATATAACAAAATTATTTTAGTAAATATTTTATTAGCAAAAAGAATTTCTTTTGAAGAACAAGTAAGAACTATGAAAACAACACACTAAACACCATAAGTTTTCTAGCTAATAAACTTAACAACAAGTAAAATAATAAAATATTAAAATAATAGAAAACAAAATATATAGCAACTAAGTTAATATAAAGTGAAACTTGTAAAACAAAATTTAAAAATATTTTCAAACAAGAAATCAAACTAGCAAGGGAATCAATTTGCAAGTTATTATGAAACTAGAATTGATTTCATGCTATAAAAATAATAAATGACATAAAAATAAACTTGGTTGAAATACTACTGCTAACTAACAGTAAACAAAGTAAAATTTGTCAACTAATATAAAATAAAATAAAATAAAACAATTTAAAACAAAAGAAATAGAAATATTCTATAAATTCTAAACTTCTACCTACTGTTAAATAAGATCATTAGTGACCAGTAGCAAAAAGAATCAACCATAAATCTATTTTTAAACTCAAGATATTCAGAAAATAATATTTGAATCAAATATGTTTGAATTCAAATTTAAATTATTCAAATATAGTCAAAATTTATATCTACAAAAACTAGATAAAATTTGTAACAGCATGCAAAAAGAATCACTCAAGAATACTAAAAATCCTTATAGTTAGTCAATTTCTAAGACAGAAACTATTCTGTTTTTTTAATAGAAACAGAAAAAGAAAAAAACAAGTAATGGATCGGGGCTACGCGGCGCTCTGTGATTGGCCATAAGGCATGCTTGTTCTAACATATCGGGCGGACGGCCGATACTTATAGAAAAATGGTTCGGCTAAAATAACTAAACAAAAAACCGACCGGTTTATTAATTTAAACCGAAGAGGTACGGGGGATCTAATCCTAGCCGTCTATCTAGATCGGACGGGGGAGGATAAAGGGGAGCTCACCGTGGTGGAGGTGGCCGGCGATGGTGGACTCCGGCGACGGCGACGTCTCGGGCGTGAACGGGGGCATTGCTCCGTGGGGTCTCCGGCGTTGGCGATGGCACCAGTCGACGCAGGCGAGGATGGCAAGCACGCTGGTGGCCTTGGCGTTGGCGCAAGTTGTCAGAGGCATCGATGGTGAGCTCCGAGGTAGCCGTGGCGTCGGGTGGTCAACGGGGAGGTCGCTCCGGTGGCTCTGGAGCTCGAGCGGGTGCACGGGGAGGTGCGAGCAAGGGTGGCATAGAGGTTTGTGGGCTCAGGATGGTGATGAGGTGGTTGGGGGGTGCGGTATGATGGCAATGGTGCGGCGGCGGGGCTCTACTCCGGCGAGCAATAGCGGGCGAGGTAGGGCGTCAGGGTGAGAGGTCAGGGGAGGAACGGGTGCAGGGCTCCTGGCTTTTATAGCCCTGGGGTCAGGGGTGCTCGGAGGGAAGGAAATAGAGGGAGATCCGGGGCGGTTTCGATCTCGCTGGCGAGGGAAGGAAGGAGGGAGGAGGAAGAAGGAAAGCGAGCACGGGGCTCGCGCGGGCGGTCGATGGGGTCCACCATCAGAGAGAGAGAGGAGAGAGGGAAAGGGATTGGTAGCCGATCCGAATCTTTTCGGATGTGGCGTGGAGGGGTGCGGGCGGAAACCTTCCTAGTTGGGCTTCGGGGTTTCCTAAATAAAATCTTTTCCTTTTTTATAAACAAAACAGAAAAGCAAACTAAATAAATGAAAATCGAAAATAGTTTTATATAGATATATTATATATCAAAATGACCAAAAAAATAAATTCTAAAACATGAACATATTTTCACTGTCAAATAAACTTCTTACAAAATAAGAAAAATCAACAGTGCTACTCTTTTAAATAAAACGCACATGAAACATTTTTAAAAATACCAAAATGGCTTCAAGTTCCTTTATCTCCATGTTTATATTGAAGGGAATCATTTTACCCTATTTTCCGTATATTATATTTTTGGAGAAAATTAATTTGAATAAAAACCAAATAACTCCTAATTGGTTTCGAATTTGAATTTTCAAACCACTTTCAAATCCTTCTTTTAAACTTCCAACTCATATTTCATATAATTTCAAGAAGTCCTTTTATCCTCTCTCATGAAAATCATTGAGTTGCATAAAGTTTCTAAATTTGAAATATTTTCAAATGAAATTCAAACCATTTTCAAATCCCTTTTCATTTCTTTAATTGGAAGAAGTCATATCATCTTTAAATTTGAAATGTTTTGAGAAGTATTTCAAAGCACATTTGTCTTTATCACCATGCATATTCCCGTCCCACTTTCATAGCATCTATTAAGCACCCTATCTACTCCCACCCGCACAACCCTCATAAGGAGTTAGGGTCATGCATGATGAAAGTATCAACAAGAAAGTATCGCAGGCATCCCACCGAAGTGGTCACCACATCAACATGATCAACATCTTGGAAGTAAGTGATATATGACATGAAAATAAAAAGGTTCATAGTCATGGTCAAACGGCTGCTTGCCTGGCTCACCAAAGTCTTCGAGGTCTTCACACGCTTCTCGTCCACTCTGAGCACTTCATCTACTTCGTCAACTATCACCGGAAACAACCGCAATAAGCAACACAACAAGCAGAGAAATAAAAGTGCTCTATAAATAGGAGTATTATTTTTCTAGGACACCTTTGGTCATGAGAAAAATAACCAAGGAGGTTTTGATGGATGTGGGCCAAGGGGGAGTTTTGAATGGTGGAAATGAAGGAAACTATGATCCTATAAGATGTCCACAAAAAATATTTTTGTAAAAAAGAGTGGATGAACCAAAAAAATAGGGCATGATTTAAGAAGATTTTAGGAATTGGTTCTACTGCATTTGGAGTTTGTATGAATGTCCTAGGGGTTCGCAACGTGGAACATATATGAAGAAATGGTCCAATATTTCACATAGCAGAATAGGTCTAAGGAACAATGTTCACATCCTAAGACATGATTTTATATGCACCTAGGAACTTGAATCACTCCATTTGGATCTATAATGAGTGCTCTAGGGATTTTATAAAGTGGCCTCTAATAGTTCAAATTGGAATTTAAATTTGAACAGCACAAAATCTTGTGGTAGAAAAATATGGAAGTGGCACCAGTAAATAGGTGGCATTTTTAGGAGGATGTAGAAATTTGAATCATCAAATTTGGAATTCATATGAATTTACTATGGATTTTAGAAATCTGTGAAGAAATAGAAGAAAAATGGAAAAAGGGAATATACCCTTTGGGTTATACCGCGCACAGTGCACGGAGACGGAGTTGGGCCAGCCTAGTGGCTCGTCCCGGTGAAGGAACGTCCATGCCGGTTGCGTACTCCAGAGAGTACGTCTTCTCGGCAGGGGGACACCTACAGCGGAAGGTGCGTCCACTTAAACGGGTTGGGCCCGAGCCTTACAGGCTGACCGACGGGCCCCGCTAGCAGGGTCTCCCTCCACCTCCTGTCGGCACAGGGGAGGACAAAAGAGCCCAACCGAGCTCCAGCCGGCGCCTGCCCCGGTGGCACCGGCCACCTCCGGCGGCGCCCCGGCCACCGGTGAGATCGGGGCGAAGGGCCGCACCCCCTGGGGGTCCTTTCCTTTGCCGGGAATTGCTAGTTCGAGTGTGGCCTTACCAGCGGCGGATTCTGCCGAGGACGGCTGTGTAGCTCGGTGCTCCGGCCATCGAAGGAGGAAATGATGATCTAGGGAGGGTGGTGGTGGAGCTAGAGTTGCCCTGGCAGCATTTTTAGGAGAGAAGAGGGCCGAACCCAGGTGCATTTTGCTGAGGTCGAGGTGGTGCCATGGCGGCCATGGGTAGGGTTGGAGGGTAAGGGAGGACGAGGGGGCCGGTCCAGGAGGTCCCTAGGAAGGAGAGGGAGAAAGAGAGGGCAAGAGGGGAGCTCCGGGCTTGCTTAAATGGCTGGTGCGCGAGCCCACCATGGACGATGTCCATGGCCGCGTCACACGCGAGGCTAGGGCCATAGGGGGACTCCGGGGGCTTGCCTATGGAGTTCGTGGACGTAGCCTATGTCTAGGGAGGTGGAGAGAGGGAGCGGGGAAGCGATAGGGCCTCGCGCGTGTGAGGCCGGCCACTGGCCAAGCTGGGCGGCCATGGCACGCGTGCAAGGAGGCCGCAAGAGGAGGAGAGAGTAGGGGGCCGATAGCGTGTCGTGTCC
The DNA here is from genome assembly GCA_022496015.1 of Hordeum marinum. Lineage (NCBI taxonomy): Eukaryota > Viridiplantae > Streptophyta > Magnoliopsida > Poales > Poaceae > Hordeum > Hordeum marinum. Next base: position 257,771,979 of record CM039674.1, on the reverse strand, counting down.
CGGACACCAAGGCGACATCAAGGGACACGAGAGGGAGGCCCAATGCTGTCGGGGCCGGGGATTGGGCGGCGGCTACAGTACGGGTGCGCACTATAGCACGCTCCAAAGCGCGCGTATGGCATGCCACAGCATGCCAACGGCATTTTGGGCGCGGCTAACCCTGTCCATTGGGTCCAGATAGGTCTAAACAATGTGGGGGAGGCATTGGATGCTCTGGTTATCCACTAGAGTGAGAGAGGAGTGGAGAGAGAGGGGGAGATTCCTGCTATCCAAAAGGGTAAAATGGGGTTTTATCCTACTCAACCATTCAACTAAGCCAAGGATTTCTTGATGGAGGTGAAATACATCAATGTGGAGTTGTGGTAATAATTTGGGGGCAAGGAGAACAAGTTAAGAGGTGGAAACATGACTTTTACTAAACATACAGAAGGTGTTTGATGAGTGTTTGGGCTAGCAAATGGAGTTTTCTTGCCATGAGATTTGACACGATGAAATAAAAGGTAGAAACAAGGTTGAACACCAAGTTCAAGATCTATTGAATAAAGTTCACAATGTAAACTTCGTAAACCCTAGAAACTAACAGAATCAAGTTTCTGTAGATCTAGGCATGCTAAACTATTCACCTAAATGCACCCTTGGGGTGCTGGCATTATTTTGGCATTAGAGCATGCACAAAAAGTTTGGGACGAAATGGGGAAACTTGACAATGCAAAACTTTCCAATTCTTGAAATCGGCAGAAAGGGGTTTGGGGGCATTTGCATAAGTTAATCTGTTCTCCTTGATGCACCACTTGGGTGTGGATGCATTATTGGAGTATTAGAACATGTCCATAAGTTTGATATTAATAGGATATAGTTGGCAATGTAAAGTTGCTCAAGTTTGGATCTGGACAGTGAGGGTTTTCAAATATCTTTGTGAATCAAAACAATTGGGATTGAGATGAAATTTGACAAAATTATCACATATGTAATATATGACATGCTAGAATTTTCTTGGATTTATTTGAGCATATTTCTCATAGAAATATTTCAAATCCTTGAAATAGGCAGAAATGGTTTTGAAGGGTTTTGTCCATTATTTTGGACATGAGCGTGTGTTTAAACTCTTATATATGGACAATATATGTCCACTGAGTTTTACTAAATTTTCTCAAACATTTTTAAAGCATTTAAATAATTTTTCCCTATAAAAGACCATTTCTGGCCTTAAGAGAAAGCCTTTAAATAAAATAGTAAAATAATCTTCAAAAATGTTTGATGGTTTGGGGAAGTCATATATATAGTCGATTTCAAATAAATCCTTTGGTGTAAAATATTCCACCCAATTTGAGAACTTGTAGTACAAACCTCAATTCAGGGTTTTTTTTAAACCTAATTTGTATGAATCCTTTTTGGCAAAAATAGATTTTGATAAAAAATAGTTTTAGGTCCTATACACATGGTATGATCATTGGACAAGAGTTTTAGATCAAGGAAGAGAGTTTTGAGAGTAGGAGGGAGTTTTATGAATATAGAGCACTAGCAAGCAATCAAACAAGCAAGCAAATAACACACAAGTCAGGCATTCATATGCACTCAGAAAGTTTTAATTGGCCCTAATTTTGAGTCATGTTAACTTAGTCATGAGGCAAATCACAGGGTGTGATGTAGAGGCCCCAGGGGCGCCCTGATGGGTTGTGGCCGCCTCGGGGACCCCCTCCACCGACTATGAGCTCTATAAATACCCAAATATTCGGAAAATCCTGGGGGGGGTCGACGAAACACAATTCCAGCCACCGCAAGTTCTTGAACCACGAGATCCAATCTGACACCATCATGGGGGGTGCATTGTCTTCATGGGTGCCTCTCCAATGATGCATGAGTAGTCCACCATAGACCTATGAGTCCATAGGCAGTAGCAAGATGGCTTCATCTCTCTCTTTTGATTCTCAATACAATGGTCTCTTGGAGATCTATTTTATGTAATGACATTTTGTGGTGTGTTTGTTGGGATCCGATGAATTTTGAGTTCATGATCAGTTTCTATCCATGAATATTATTTGAGTCTTATTTGATCTCTTATATGCATGATTACTTATAGCCTCATATTTCTTCTTTGAATCTTTGGTTTAGTTAGGCCAACTAGATCGATTTTTCTGGCCAAGGGAAGAGGTGCTTTGTGATGGGTTCGATCTTGCGGTGTCCTTTCCCAGTGACAGAAGGGGCAGCAAGGCGCGCATGTACCATTGCCATTAAGGATAACAAGATGGGGTCTATTCCTACGTGAATATATGTTGTCTACATCATTTCACCGTTCTTATTGCATTACTCCGTTTTCCTATGAACTTAATACACTAGATGCATGTTGGGTAGTGGTCGATGTGTGGAGTAATAGTAGTAGATGCAGAATCGTTTTGGTCTACTTATGTTGGACGTGATGCATATATAATGACCATTCCCTTGGATATCGTCATGACTATTCAATCTTCTATCAATTGCCCAATAGTAATTTGTTCACCCACCGTGTGCCATACTCATGAGAGAAGCCACTTGTGAAACATACTGTCGCCGGGTCTACTTTTCCAACATATTGCTTTCCGGTCTATCTTTTTTCCTCTTTTGTTCTCACAACTATTAATCCAAAAACCCAAAAATACCTTGCTGCACTTTTTGTTTACTTCTTTTCTTTTGTGTTCTTGCGAGATCTATTTGCCCAACCTATTACAATCTAATCTATCTTTTTATCATTGAGAGCTTGACAACCTCTCTTACGCGTCGGGTTGCAAGTATTTGTTCTTTGTGTGCAGGTGTTGTTTACATAGTTGCTTGATCTTCCTCCACGGATTGATACCTTGGTTTCTTAACTGAGGGAAATACTTACCGTAGATGTGCTGCATCATCCCTTCCTCTTTGGGGAAATAGCGACGTAGTCTCAAGCCACGTCAGACACCATAACGTATATCAAGTGAATCACTTGAATACCCCAATGTCACTATGGGTACCCGCATGGAAGACATATATCAAGTGCTCTCAAATCCATAAAAGTATTCAATCCGGTAATAACAAAATCTCAAAGGGAGAACTCAATTCATCACAACAAGATAGAGAGGGGAAAACACCATATGATCCAACTATATTAACAAACCCCGTGATACATCAAGATCGTGCCATCTCAAGAACACGAGAGAGAGATTGAACACATAGATATTGGCACAAACCGTCAGCCCCGAGGGTGGACTACTCCCTCCTCATCATGGCCACCGCCGGGATGATGAAGGTGGCCACCGGAGATGATCTACCCTCTCTGGCAGGGTACTCGAACGCCTCCAGATTGGCTTTTCATTGATATAGAGAGTTGCAGCGGGAGAACAAGGAGTCTAGGGCTATTTCTGATGGTTTCTGTATTTATTGGATTTTTGAGTCTCGGTTTCACGCGAAGATGGGCCACGAGGAGAACACAACCCACCAGGGCGCACCAAAGGGGCCTGGCGCGTGGTGGTGGGTTGTGCCCACCTCGTGGCTCTTCTGGCCCTCCCATGAAGCTTCTAGTGCCTCTTTTGTTCCAAAAAATCTTCAAAAAGTTTCATTGCATTTGGAGAAATTTTATTTCTGCAAAAAACAACACCATGGTAGTTCTGCTGAAAACAGCGTTAGTCTGGGTTAGTTCTAAATAAATCATATAAAATGCATCAAAACCATATAATTTTTTTTAAACATAGTTTAATATGGCGAGAATACTTCATAAATTATAGATACATTGGAGACTTATCAGTATGCCGCCAACACCCAGGGCGATCTATTCCTCGCTAGGCTCACGACCTCGTCCGATGAGGCCAGAAACCATAAACATTGGAGACTTATCAGTATGCCGCCAACACCCAGGGCGATCTATTCCTCGCTAGGCTCACGACCTCGTCCGATGAGGCCAGAAACCATAAAGCTTTAACTTCGGGCCTTCTCCGTGACCCCATCTACGGGTCAACTCTCGCCTTGGACCTAGCCTCGAGCTCGGATTTGACCACGGCGCCCGGAGACCTGTGATCGGCCTCGGCCGAACATACTCCTTGCTTCGACGTGCCGGAGATTGATTTCGGAAGACTCCAGAAGGACAATCCAGCTGACCTCTCGCTATTAAACGACGTTGGACCTAATCCAAATGATTAATATTATGCATGTCCTGCCCTCACCCTATGCTCGGACAAGTCTTGAGGCAGGCCACGGGGAATTTTACATCCCACCCACCACCCACTTAGTAGCCACTATCGAAGACTTAACCGATATGCTGGACTGCACCTCCGAGGAGGCCTATGACATAGACGAAGATGTCAACACTAATTACCCCTCCCACCACTGGACGGTGGACAGCTATCTCCACCTACGACGTCTATATGGTGGACACCTCCAGCACAACGAGAAAGAACAGCGAAGGCACCCCTAGTGAGAATGACGATAACCCTGGCGAGGTGCCTCCCAAGCGTCGACACCAGCGCAAACTATCTAAGGGACGCAAGGGCAAGGAAATCAACACGTGCAACGTAGAAGACGATACCCCAATCAACATGCAAAGCCTCGATGACCTAGTGGCCCCCGAACAACAGCTCGATGTCGCGCAGGGGCACGAGGATTGGTATAACTCCGAAGACCTCAAGGACTTCGAGGACAACAACTACCTTCCTCCCTTCGAGGATGAGGTTAGCCTTGGAACCGAGGATTTCATCATCCCCGAGGACCCACTAGATCAAGAACGGTTCAAGCGGCAGCTGATAGCTACTGATACGTCCAAATTGCATCATGATTTCCTACTGTTATTGATAATGTCTTTATGCATAATAATGCTTCATGGAGTAATTCTAATGACTTTTCTCTCATAATTTACAAGGTTTGCACAAAGAGGGAGAATACCGACAACTGGAAATCTAGACCTAAAATACATACCAGAGATACCTATTCTGCACATCTTCAAATGAGTTGAAACTTCACGAGGATTTTTTATAGAATATATAAGAAATATTGGAGCAAATAACTACCGGAGGGGGCAACCCTAGTGAGAACAAGACACCATAGGGGCCCAGGCCCACAAGGCACGCCCTGGTTGGTTCTGCTCAGCACGGCCCACCTGTGGAGCCCATCTTCTAGTATATAAGGTGTTTGGACCTAGAAAAAATCAGGAGAGGACTTTTGGGATGGAACACCACCGTCTCAAGGCGAAACTTGGGCAGGAGCACTTTTGCCCTCTGACGGAGTGATTCCACCGGGGGAACTTCCCTCCCGAAGGGGGAAATTGAAGCCATCGTCATCACTAACAACCCTCTCATCTTTGGGAGGCCATTCTTCATCAACATCTTCAACATCACCATCTCCTCTCAAACCCTAGTTCATCTCTTGTGTTTAATCTTTGTACCGGAACCTCAGATTGGTACCTGTGGGTGACTAGTAGTGTTGATTACCTTGCGTAGTTGATTACTGTATGGTTTATTTGGTGGAATATTATATGTTCGGATCCATTATGCTATTCAATACCCCTTTGATCTTGAGCATCCATATTATTTGTGAGTAGTTACCTTTGTTCTTGAGGTCATGGGAGAAGTCATGTTGTAAGTAATCATGTTAATTTGATATGTGTTAGATATTTTGATGATATGTATATTGTGATTCTCTCAGTGGTGTCATGTGAACATCGACTACATGACACTTCACCATCCTTGGTCCTAAGGGAATGCATTGTCCAGTAGTTATTAGATGATGGGTTGCTAGAGTGATGGAATCTTAAATCCTAGTTTATGCGCTACTTCGTAAGGGGCTGATTTGGATCCACATGTTTAATGCTATGGTTAGATGTTATCTTAATAATATTCTCATAGTTGCAGATGCTTGCGAGGGGGTTAATCATAAGTGGGAGGTTTTTTCAAGTAAGAACAACACCCAAGCACCGGTCCACTCACATATCAAATTATCAAAGTAGCAAACACGAATCAAACCAACATGATGGAAGTAACTAGATGGAATTCCTGTGTACCCTCAAGAACACTTTGCTTATTATGCGAGGTCGTTTTGGCATGTCCTTTGCCACAAAAGGATTGGGCTACCTTGCTGCACTTTATTTACCGTTACTGTTACTTGCTCGTTACCAATTATCTTGCTATCAAACTACATTTTACGTACAATTTCAGTGCTTTTAGAAACTACCTTGCTAAAAAACGCTTGTCATTTCCTTCTGTTCATCATTGGGTTCGACACTCTTACCTATAGAAAGGACTACAATTGACCCCCTACACTTGTGGGTCATCAAGACTCTTTTCTGGCACCATTGTCGGGGAGTGAAGCACTCTTGGTAAGTGGAAATAAGGAAGAACTTATACTACATGCTGAAATTTATTGTCACTTGTTACTATGGAAAACAATCCTTTGAGGGGTTTGTTCGGGGTATCTTCACCTCGACCGAAACCATAATTAGTTGCCCCTCAACCTACTGCATGTACTGAAAATATTGGTTATGAAATTCCTTCGGGTATGTTAGAACAACTGCTAGCTAATCCTTATGTAGGAGATGGAACTGAACATCCTGATATGCATATAATACATGTGGATGAAATTTGTGGATTTTTCAGGCTTGCAGGTTTATCCGGAGATGAAGTTAAGAAAAAGGTTTTCCCTTTATGTTTGAAGGGAAAATCATCGACATGGTATAGGCTATGTGATGATATTGGATCGTGGAACTGGAATCGATTGAAATTGGAATTCCACAAAAAAAATCCTATGAATCTAGTTCATCATGATCGGAATTATATATATAATTTTTGGCATCATGAAGGAGAAAGCATCTCTCTAGCTTGGGGAGGCTTAATTTAATGTTATATTCATACCCCAATCATGATGTCTCGAGAGAAATTATTATTCAAAAAAAATTGCTCGGCTTTGTCATAATGATCGATCCATGCTCGATACTTCTTGTATCGGTTCTTTTATGAAGAAAACTATTGAATTCAAGTGGGATATCTTAGAAAGAATTAAATGCAACTCTGAAGATTTGGAACTCGATGAAGGTAATGAGTCAGGTATTAAGCTTGAATTTGATTGTGTTAAATCTTTTATGAATACCGATGCTTTTCACAAGTTTAGCACTAAATATGGACTTGACTCTCAGATAGTAGCCTCTTTTCTGAATCATTTGCTACTCATGTTGATCTCCCTAAGGAGAAGTGGCTTAAATATCATCCCCTATTAAAGAAGAAATCAAAGAACCGGTCATAGCTAAAGAAGAGACTATCATTTACAATATTGATCTAGTTGTGCCTACTAGTTATATTGAGAAACCACATTTCCCTGTTAGGATAAAGGAACATGCTAAGGCATCAATTGTGGTTCACAAGATTAATATTAAAGCACCTAATCCCTCTGAAAAATTAAAGTAGAACCTAGTGTTTGCTATGGTTAAAGGTCTCTTGGTAGAAAATATTGATGGGCATGTTATTTACTTCTGTGATGAAGTTGCTAGAATTGCCAAACCCGATGAAAAAGATAAACATAGACCCGTAGTTGGCATGCCTGTTGTCTTAGTTAAAATAGGAGATCATTGCTACCATGGTTTATGTGATTTGGGTGCTAGTGTGAGTGCTATTCCTCTTACCTTATACCAAGAAATTATTAATGACATAGCACCTGCTGAAATAGAAGACATTGATGTTACATTAAACTTGCTAATAGAGACACCATCACACCACTTGGGATTGTTAGAGATGTTGAATTCTTGTGTGGGAAAATAAAATATTCTACTGATTTTCTAGTTCTTGGTTCCCCACAAGATGACTTTTGTCCCATTATCTTTGGTAGGCCTTTCTTGAGCACTGTTAATGCTAAGACAGATTGTCAAAAAGAAACCGTCAGTGTTAAGTTTGGTGATGTGTCTCATGAGTTTAACTTTCCCAAGTTTATTAGACAACCTCGTGATAAAGAATTATCTAGTAAGGATGTGGAAGAAATGAAATAGAGAAAAAAATCTTTGAACAACAACCTCTATTAAAACATAATTTGCCTATTGAAACTCTAGGAGGTCCTCCTCCACCTAAAGGTGATCCTGTGTTTGAGTTAAAACAATTGCCTGACACTTTGAAGTATGCTTATCTTGACGAGAAAAAGATATATCCTCTTATTATCACTGCTAACCTTTCAGAACATGAAGAAGAAAGATTATTAAAAATTCTAAAGAAGCACCGGGCTCCTATTGGATATACTCTTGATGATCTTAAGGGCATTAGTCCCACTCTATGTCATCGCAAGATCAATATGGAACCTGATGCTAAACCCATTGTTGATCACCAACGATGATTGATTCCTAAGATGAAATAAGTGGTAAGAATTGAAATACTAGAGCTTCTGGAAGAAGGTATAATCTGTCATATAGATGATAGTAGATGGGTAAGTCTCGTTCATTGTGTCCCTAAGAAAGGAGGTATTATAGTTGTTCCTAATGATAAAAAATGAACTTACCCATAGAGAATTGTTACTGGTTATAGAATGGTAATTGACTTTAGGAAAGTAAATAAAGCTACTAGAAAAGATCATTACCCTTTGCCTTTCATTGATCAAATGCTAGAAATATTATCTAAACTCACACACTTTTGTTTCCTGGATGGATATTCTGGTTTCTCTCAAATACCCGTGTCACAATTTGATCAAGAGAAAACCACCTTTACTTGCCCTTTTGGAACCTATGTTTATAGATGTATGCCTTTTGATTTATGCAATGCACCCGCTACCTTTGAAGGATGTATGAATGCTATATTCTTTGGGTTTTTAAAAGATTGTGGAAGTTTGCATGGATGATTTTTCCGTTTATGGAACTTCTTTTGATGATTCCTTAAGCAACCTTCATCGAGTTTTGCAGAGATGTGGACAAACTAATCTCGTCTTGAATTGGGAGAAGTGACACTTTATGGTTAATGAAAGTATTGTCTTGGGGCATAAAATTTCCGAACGAGGTATTGAGGTGGATCAAGCTAAAGTTGATGCAATTGAGAAAATGTCATGTCCTAAATATATTAAAGGTATTCGGAGTTTCCATGGTCATGTTGGTTTCCATAGGAGGTTTATTCCCTTTGTTTTACAAAAGGAGACTTCTCCAAAATTTCTAGGCCTCTTACTACTCTTTTACAAAAGGATATTCCCTTTGTTTTTTATGATGATTGTGTAGAAGCCTTTGAAACACTTAAGAAAGCCTTAACCACTGCACCTATTGTGCAACCACCTGATTGGAACTTGCCTTTTGAAATTATGTGTGATTCTAGTGATTATGTTGTTGGTGTTGTCCTAGGACAAAGGGTTGATAAGAAACTAAATCTTATCCATTATGTTAGCACAACTCTAGACAGTGCCCAAAGAAATTATGCTACTACTGAAAAAGAATTTTTAGCAGTTGTGTTTTCTTGTGATAATTTTAGATCTTATATTGTTGATTCCAAATGTTCACACCGATCATGTTGCTATAAGATACCTTATGGAAAAGAAAGATGCTAAACCTAGACTCATTAGTTGGGTTCTCTTACTTCAAGAATTTGATTTACATATCACTAATAGGAAAGGAGCTGAGAATCCCGTGGATGATAACTTGTCTAGGCTAGAAAATATTCTTGATGACCCACTGACTATTGATGATAGTTTTCCTGATGAACAGTTAGCTGCAATAAATGTTTCTCAAAACACTCCTTGGTATGCTGATTATGCTAACTACATTGTTGCTAAATATATACCACCTAGTTTCACATACCAACAAAAGAAACAAATTCTTCTATGATTTAAGACATTACTTTTGGGAGGACCCATATCTTTATAAAGAAGGAGTAGATGGTATTATTAGACGTTGTGTACCTGAGCATGAACAGGAATAAATCCTAAGGAAATGTCATTCTGAAGCTTATGGTGGACATCATGCGGGAGATAGAACTGCTCAGAAGGTATTACAATCTAGTTTTTATTAGCCTTCTCTCTTCAAAGTTGCCCATAAGTTTGTCTTGTCTTGTGATGAATGTCAAAGAATTGGTAATATCGGTAAGCGTCAGGAAATGCCTATGCATTATTCACATGTTGTTGAACCATTTGATGTTTGGCGTTTTGATTATATAGGACATTTTCCTTCTTCTAATGGGTATACTCATATTTTGGTTGTTGTTGGTTATGTTACTAAGTGGGTATAAGCCATTCCAACTAGTAGTGTTGATCATAACACCTCCATTAAAATGCTTAAAGAAGTTATCTTCCCGAGGTTTGGAGTCCCTAGATACTTAATGACTGATGGTGGTTCACACTTTATTCATGGTGCCTTCCGTAAAATTCTTGCTAAATATGATGTTAACCATATAATTGCCTTAATATCATCCTCAATATAGTGGTCAAATTGAACTTAGCAATAGGGGAATAAAATTGATATTACACAAAAAATTCAATAGGTCTCGAAAGAATTGGTCTAAGAAACTAGATGATGCACTTTGGGCCTATATAACAGCTTATAAAAATCCTATGGGTATGTCTCCATACAAAATGGTATATGGGAAAGCTTGTCATTTGCCTCTAGAGTTAGAACACAAAGCATTTTGGGCAATTAAAGAACTCAACTATTATCTCAAACTTGTCGGTGAAAAGAGGTTATTTGATGTTAGATCACTAGATGAATGGAGAACCCAAGCTTATGAAAATGCCAAACTATTCAAATAAAAAGTTAAAAGATGGCTTGACAAAATAATCCAAAAGTGATAATTCAAAGTTGGAGAATATGCTCTTTTGTACAATTCTCGTTTCAGATGTTTTGCAGGAAAACTTCTCTCCAAATGGGAAGGACCATATGTTATCAAAGAGGTTTATCGCTATGTAGCTATTAAGATTAATAATGCCCACGGTACTAACCCGAAGGTACACATTAATGGACAAAGAATTAAACATTATATCTCAGGTACACCCATTAATGTTGAAAGCAATGTTATCAAAACCATGACACCGAAGGAACACATAAGAGAAATCTTCCGGAACACTCCAGAATTGTGAAAAAGAAGAGGTATGTGATATGGTAAGTAAACGGACTTTGAAAAATCCGCAAAAATATTTTTTGTCAGTTTTGGAATATTAGAAAAATTAGGAAAATAAGAAATAAACAGGAAAGTAACCGAGGTGAGGACGATACACTAGGGCGCGCCTGCCCTTCCTGACACGCCCTGGTGGGTTGTGCCCACCTCGAGAACCTTCCCGACTCTGTTTTCCTTCCGTTTGCTTGCTTTCCAAAAATAAAAAAGTTCTATATATATCCCCAATTGTTTTGACCACCGCATCGTAGAAATATTCTCTGTTCTTGTTTCGTGTTGTTTTCTCGTTAGATCTAGATCTCTATGGCTCCACCAAGTTCCCCCAAGGACAAGTTCTTCGAGAAGGTTATCAATCCGTACTTGTCGAAGGTGATGAAGCACCCTCAAACCATTGAGATGCATGAGGGGGTCCTCCAGATCCGAGATGTTCAAGGGCCTAAGAAGATGGGAAGCATGGAGTCCAGGCTTGAAGAAGTGGAACAAGACATCTTCAAGTGCAAAGGGATGGTGGTGGGTGGACTTAGTGCCAATCACTCCATGATCATGCAATTCACTTGTGATTACATGGTGGATGGCCAGTCCATGGATGACATCGTATTCACCTTCAACGAGCAAATCAACTTTCTGTAAAGTCAAATTTATGATCTTCAAAATCAAGTTTTTGGATGTGAAGCAAGATTTAAAGGTATGAGTTTAGCTGTCGGTTGAAAAACTCAGGGGACTCGTGCATCAACTTTTGATGGTGAACCCTTGCCCTGGAAGACGGAGGACAAACCTACTACTTATTCATCACCACCTCCTTCATCATCTTCACTACCAAAGGATACTTGATTACATGGGTACGGGCACTCCCCTTGGCTTGAGCCAAGCTTGGGAAGATGCCCCGGTATCGTATCACCATCACTTTTCACCTTTACTTTTTATTTTGATCCTTAGCCTCTTTCATGATTTGGTTGAATAAAAGTTTAGTATGATCTATTTTTTATTACTAGTTTCGTGATCCATCTATCTATGTAATCGAGTGAGAGTTATATAATAAAGTTTAGTTTCTGAGCTTTTGCTTCTTTGCTTTCTTGTTGCAATCATAATAAAAGAAAATAAATGAAAAGTATCATATGCTAATCTTATGGTGAGTAATGACATCACATAAGGAACAGAGTGGTAAAATTTATTGGAGATTGACAAACATAGCATTAGTCAATGATGCAACTCATGAAAGAATTAATTAGGGAAGAGAACATTCACATGCAAATACACTATCTTGGACATCTTCTATGATTGTGAGCCCCCATTAAATATTATATGACAAAATTGTTGACGTTGGACAAGGAAGACAACGTAATGATTTATGTTTGTTCATGTTTACATAGAAGTTATATTGTCATAGATCCTTCAACATGTGGTGCTTGCTCAATATCTTTTCTAGACAAAAATTTTGCACTAAGTAGAGATACTACTTGTGGATCCAAAAACCCCAAACCCAAACTCTTGTTTTGAGAGTCCACCATACCTACCTATGGATTGAATAAGATCCTTAAAGTAAGTTGTCATCGGTGCACTAAGGCAATAAATTGCTTCTAAAAAGTGTTGGATCAATTAGTGTAAGAGAAAATTGAGCGTTGCACAAACTTGTGATGGCAAAGTAATAAAAGTGTGCATAATAAAGGTTGCTATCACAAGGGGCAATAAAGCGTGACTTTCTTTTGCACTAAGGGATTTGGCATACAAACTAAAAGGCGCATGAAATGTTGGAAATATGCCCTAGAGGCAATAATAAAATGGTTATTATTGTATTTACTTGTTCATGATAATTGTTTATTGTTCATGCTACAATTGTGTTAACCAGAAACCGTAATGCATGTGTGAATAAATAGACCACAATATGTCCCTACTGAGCCTCTAGTTGGCTAGCTCGTTGATCAATAGATGGTCACAGTTTCATGATCATGGACATTGGATGTCATTGATAACGGGATCACATCATTAGGAGAATGATGTGATGGACAAGACACAATCCTAAGCATAGCACAAGATCGTGTAGTTCGTCTGCTAAAGCTTTTCCAATGTCAAGTATCATTTCCTTAGACCATGAGATTGTGCAACTCCCGGATACCGTAGGAATGCTTTGGGTGTGCCAAACGTCACAACGTAACTGGGTGGCTATAAAGGTGCACTACGGGTATCTCCGAAAGTGTCTGTTGGGTTGGCACGAATCGAGACTGGGATTTGTCACTCCGTATGACGGAGAGGTATCTCTGGGCCCACTCGGTAAGACATCATCATAATGAGCTTAGTGTGACTAAGGAGTTAGCCACGGGATGATGTGTTACGGAACAAGTAAAGAGACTTGTCGGTAACAAGATTGAACAAGGTATAGAGATACCAACGATCGAATCTCGAGCAAGTATCATACTGATAGACAAAGGGAACTGAATACGGGATTGATTGAATCCTCGACATCGTGGTTCATCCGATGAGATGATCATGGAGCATGTGGAAGCCAACATGGGTATCCAGATCCCGCTGTTGGTTATTAACCGGAGAGGTGTCTCGGTCATGTCTACGTGTCTTCCGAACCCGTAGGGTCTACACACTTAAGGTTCGATGATGCTAGGGTTATAGGGAAATAGTGTACGTGGTTACTGGAGGTAGTTTGGAGTCCCGGATGAGATCCGGGACGTCACGTGGAGTTCCGAAATGGTCCGGAGACAAAGATTGATATATACGAAGTGAGGATTTGGCCACCGCAAGTGTTTCGGGAATTACCGCTAACGTACCGGGACCACCGGAAGGGTTCCGGGGGTCCACCAAGTGGGGCCACCATCCCCGGAAGGTTTCATGGGCCAAGAGTGGGAGGGAACCAGCCCCTAGGTGGGCTAGTGCGCCTCCCACCCCAGCCTAAGGCGCAAGAAAGGTGGAGGGAGGGGAAACCCTAGGTCCAGATGGGCCTAAGGCCCACCTAGGGTTGCGCCCTCCTCTCCTCCCTCTCTGGCCGGCGGCCAAGCCCCATCTAAGGCTGTCGCACCCTCTAAGGTGGGAACCCTAGATGGGGTGCCTCCTCCTCCCTCTCCCCTATATATATGTGAGGTTTGGGGGCTTCCCAACACACGGTTTTCTTCCTCTCTCGGCGCAGCCCTACTCCTCCCTCTCCTCGTTCTTCGTAGCGCTTGGCAAAGCCCTGCCGGAGTCCATGCAGCTCCACTGTCACCATGCCATCGTGCTGCCGGAGCTCTTTCCCAACCTCTCCTTCCTCCTTGCTGGATCAAGGCGTAGGAGACGTCACCGGGCTGCACGTGTGTTGAACGCGGAGGCGTCGTTGTTCGAAGCTGAGATCGGAGTCCACTGCGATCTGAATCACTACGAGTACGACTCCACCAACCGCGTTCTTGTAACGCTTCCGCTTAGCAATCTTCAAAGGTATGAAGATGCAATCTCTCCCCACTCGTTTCTGGTTTCTCCATAGATAGATCTTGGTGACACGTAGGAAAAATTTTGATTTACTACTACGTCTCCCAACAGTGGCATCATGAGCTAGGTCTATGCGTAGAATCTATGCGCGAGTAGAACACAAAGCAGTTGTGGGCGTCAATCTTGTTAATTTCCTTACCACTACTAGTCTTATCTTGATTCGGCGGTATTGTGGGATGAAGCGGCCCGGATCAACTTTACACGTATGCTTACGTGAGACCGGTTCCACCACCTGACATGCACTTGTTGCATAAGGTGGTTAGCGGGTGTCTGTATCACCCACCTTAGTCGGATTGGATTTGACGAAAAGGGTCCTTATGAAGGGTAAATAGCAATTGGCATATCACGTTATGGTTTTGGCGTAGGTAAGAAATGTTCTTGCTAGAAACCTATAGCAGCCACGTAAAAACTTGCAACTACAAATTAGAGGACGTCTAACTTGTTTTTGGAGAATATGCCTTGTGATGTGATATGTCCAAAAGGATGTGATGTGATGCATTGTGATGTATGAGTTTGATCATGCTCTTGTAATAGGATTCACGACTTGCATGTCGATGAGTATGACAACCGGCAGGAGCCATAGGAGTTGTCTTATTTTATTGTATGACCTGCGTGTTAATCATAAACGCCATGTAATTACTTTACTTTATTGCTAAACGTTAGCCATAGTAGTATAAGTAATAGTTGGCGAGACAACTTCATGAAGACACAATGATGGAGATCATGGTGTCGTGCCGGTGACAGTGATGATCATGGTGCTCCGAAGATGGAGATCAAAGGAGCAAGATGATATTGGCCATATCATGTCACTATATTGATTGCATGTGACGTTTATCATGTTTACATCTTATTTGCTTAGAACAATGGTAGTGAATAAGATGATCTCTCAATAAAATTTCAAGTGTTCACCCTAACTATGCACCATTGCTAAGGATCGTTGTTCCGAACCACCACGTGATGATCGGGTGCGATACGTTCTAACATTCGCATACAACGGGTGTAAGCCATATTTACACACGCGAAACACTTAGGTTGACTTGACGAGCCTAGCATGTATAGACATGGCCTCAGAACACGGAAGACCGAAAGGTCGAACATGAGTCGTATAGAAGATACGATCAACATGGAGATGTTCATCATGGATGACTAGTCTGTCTCACGTGATGATCGGACACGGGCTAGTTGACATGGATCATGTATCACTTGGATGACTAGAGAGATGTCTATCTAAGTGGGAGTTCATTAAATAATTTGATTATGTGAACTTAATTATCATGAACTTAGTCTAAAATTATATTTACAATCTATATTGTATATCCAATGGCCAACGCGAATGCCACCCTCAACTTCAACGCGTTCCTAGAGAAAACCAAGCTAAAAGATGATGGAAGCAACTATGCGGACTGGGTCCATAGTTTGAGGATCATCCTCATAGATTCCAAGAGATTGTATGTCCTTGATGCACCGCTAGGTGACGCACCCATTCTCCCAGCTGAACAAGATGTTATGAATGCTTGGCAGTCGCGTTGCAATGATTACTCCCTTGTTCAGTGCGGCATGCTTTACAGTTTAGAACCGAGGATCCAAAAGCGTTTTGAGCAACACGGAGCATATGAGATGTTCAAAGAGCTGAAACTAGTTTTCCAAGCTCATGCCCGGGTCGAGAGATATGACGTCTCTGACAAGTTCTTCAGCTGTAAGATGGAGGAGAATAGTTCTGTCAGTGAGCACATACTCAAGATGTCTGGGTTGCACAATCGCTTGACTCAGCTGGGAGTTAATCTCCCGGATGACTCGGTCATTGACAAAATCCTCCAGTCGCTTCCACCTAGCTACAAGAGCTTTGTGATGAACTACAACATGCAAGGCATGGAGAAGTCCATTCCTAAGTTGTACTCGATGCTGAAATCAGCGGAGGTCGAGATCACAAAGAAGCATCAAGTGTTGATGGTGAATAAGACCACTAGTTTCAAGAAAGGCAAGGGTAAGAAGAACTTCAAGAAGGAAGGAAAAGTTGTTGCTGCGCCCGGTAAGCAAGTTGCTGGGAGGAAGAACAAGAATGGATCCAAGCCTAAGACTGAGCGCTTTTATTGCAAGGGTACCGGTCACTGGAAGCGGAACTGCCCCAAGTACTTAGCGGATAAGAAGGCCAGCAACGTTAAAGGTATATGTGATACACTTCTTATTGATGTGTACCTAACCAGAGCTCATAGTAGCTCCTGGGTATTTGATACCGGTGCAGTTGCTCACATTTGTAACTCCAAGCAGGAGTTGCGGAATAAGCGGAGGCTGGCAAAGGACGAGGTGACGATGCGCGTCGGGAATGGTTCCAAGGTCGATGTGATCGCTGTCGGCACGCTACCTCTACATCTACCTTCGGGATTAGTGTTAAACCTTAATAATTGTTATTTAGTACCAGCTTTGAGCATGAACATTGTATCTGTATCTCGCTTGATGCGAGATGGCTACTCATTTAAATCTGAGAATAATGGTTGTTCTATTTATATGAGAGAAATGTTTTATAGTCATGCCCTGCTGGTCAATGGTTTATTTTTTATGAATCTCGAACGTGATGTTACACATGTCCATAGTGTGAGTACCAAAAAGTGTAAGGTTGATAACGATAGTCCCACTTACATGTGGCACTGCCACCTTGGTCATATTGATGTCAAACGCATGAACAAGCTCCATGCTGATGGACTTTTGGAGTCTCTTGATTTCGAATCATTTGACACGTGCGAACCATGCCTCATGGGCAAGATGACCAAGACACCGCTCTCCGGAACAATGGAGCGAGCAACTGACTTGTTGGAGATAATACATACCAATGTATGCGGTCCAATGAGCATCGTGGCTCGCGGTGGCTACCGTTATGTTCTCACAGTCACTGATGACTTGAGCAGATATGGGTATGTCTACTTAATGAAATATAAGTCTGAAACCTTTGAAAGGTTCAAGGAATTTTAGAGTGAGGTAGAGAATCAACGTGACAGGAAAATAAAGTGCCTATGATCTGATCGTGGCGGAGAATATTTAAGTCACGAGTTTGGCACGCACCTAAGGAAATGTGGAATTGTTTCAAAACTCATGCCACCTGGCACACCTCAGCGAAATGGTGTGTCTGAACATCATAATCGCACTCTATTGGATATGGTGCGATCTATGATGTCTCTTACCGACTTACCGCTATCATTTTGGGGATATGCATTAGAGACTGCCGCATTCACTTTAAATAGGGCACCGTCAAAATCCATTGAGATGACACCATATGAATTATGGTTTGGAAAGAAACCTAAGTTGTCATTTCTAAAAGTTTGGGTATGCGATGCTTATGTGAAGAAACTTCAACCTGAGAAGCTCGAACCCAAAGCGGAAAAGTGCGTCTTCATAGGATATCCCAAAGAGACTATTGGGTATACCTTCTACCTTAGATCCGAAGGCAAAGTCTTTGTGGACAAGAATGGATCCTTTCTCGAGAAAGAGTTTCTCTCGAAAGAAGTAAGTGGGAGGAAAATAGAACTTGATGAGGTAATTGTGCCTCCACTCGAACCAGAGAGTAGCACAGCACGAGAAGTCATTTCCGTGGAGCCTACACCGGCTGGAGAGGAAGTTAATGATGATGATCATGAAACTTCATATCAAGTTACTATTGAACATCGAAGGTCCACTAGGACACGTTCCGCACCAGAGTGGTATGGCAACCCTGTCCTAGAGATCATGTTGTTGGACAACGGTGAACCTTCAAACTATGAAGAAGCGATGGTGGGCCCAGGTTCCAACAAATGGCTTGAGGCCATGAAATCCGAGATAGGATCCATGTATGAGAACAAAGTATGGACTTTGGTGGACTTGCCTGATGATAAGCGAGCCATTGAAAATAAATGGATCTTTAAGAACAAGACTGACGCGGATGGTAATGTGACCGTCTATAAGGCTCGGCTTGTCGCTAAGGGTTATCGACAAGTTCAAGGAGTTGACTACGATGAGACTTTCTCACCCATAGCGATGTTGAAGTCTGTCTGAATCATGTTAGCAATTGCCACATTTTATGACTATGAGATCTAGCAAATGGACGTCAAAATGGCATTCCTTAATGGCTTCCTCAAGGAAGAACTGTATATGATGTAGCCGGGAGGTTTTGTTGATCCTAAAGATGCTAAAAAGTGTGCAAGCTCCAGCGCTCCATCTATGGGCTGGTGCAGGCATCTCAGAGTTGGAACATTCGCTTTAATGAGGTGATTAAAGCGTTTGGGTTTGTGCAGGTTTATGGAGAACCCTGTATTTACAAGAAAGTGAGTGGGAGCTCTGTAGCATTTCTCATATTATATGTGGATGACATACTGATAATGGGAAATGATATAGAACTCTTGGAAAGTGTAAAGGCCTATTTGAATAAATGTTTTTCAATGAAGGACCTTGGAGAAGCTGCTTACATATTAGGTATTAAGATCTATAGAGATAGATCGAGACGCCTCATAGGTCTTTCACAAAGCACATACCTTGACAAGATATTGAAGAAGTTCAATATGGATCAGTCCAAGAAGAGGTTCTTGCCTGTGTTACAAGGTGTGAGATTGAGTACGACTCAATGCCTAACCACGGCAAAGGATAGAGAAGAGATGAGTGTCATCCCCTATGCTTCAGCCATAGGATCTATTATGTATGCCATGCTGTGTACCAGACCTGATGTGAAGTTTGCCATAAGTTTGGTAGGGAGGTACCAAAGTGATCCCGGAGCGGAACACTGGACAGCGGTCAAGAATATCCTGAAGTACCTGAAAAGGACCAAGGAGATGTTTCTCGTATATGGAGATGCCGAAGAGCTTGTCGTAAAGGGTTACGTCGATGCTAGCTTCGACACATATCCGGACGACTCCAAGTCACAAACCGGATACGTGTATATTTTGGACGGCGGGTGTCGACCATTATTTACTCTTCAGAGCAGATCACAGCGGCTCAAGCGGTGCTCATTTTAGAGAAGAACTGTCATTTCGTTCCATTAAAGCAGAAGCTCGGTCGGCTCAAGCGCACGTGTCAGGATATGGGAGAGCTCATGACGGCCTTGACGAAGTATGCCGACTCAGATAACACCAAGGATCCAGGCTCGGATGATGAGAAAGCCAATCAAGGGAAGAAAAACAATCAAGCAAAAGGTTTTGTGAACAATGGGAATCAGAATAAGCGGAAGAGCGCTGATAGCGGATCCGAGCTAGTGGCAAATACCAACACAGGACAGAACCATCCCAAGGGGGTGGAAAATTCAGGCCAAGGAACAGAGGCCCTTTTAATTTAGAGGAGGCGCTTAGGAAGCCTTGTCCGGAGCACAGCATGCCTGACAAGCCGGCGTTGCATGTGTGGGGTGATTGCTTTATCATGCAGAGATTCAAAAACCAGCATTCCCAACCGCGTAATAACCAGGGCGGTGGCCCGCCTGGCAGCTCAGGGCACGGCAGGTCAGGGGCTGGATTCGGCACCGGCGGTTTAGGAAACGGGCATCCGGGTCAGAATAACCAAGGGGGGCACCAACAGCATCCTGGCAACAACGGCAATAACAACAATCAGCAGCAACGCAATCGGTCCGGGTTTCAGAGTAACCCGAAGCAGCTCAGTTCTGGACAGTATCACGTATTCACGACCGGTCACAATAAACGAGACGAGAAGTTGCGGAGGCGAGCGGTTAATGCGGTTGCTCCCGATCTCCCGCGATATTTGTCGTGGTCTGAATATGACATAATGTGGAGAAGGGAGGATCATCCGCCACGGGTAGATGACCCGGGCCGGTTGGCTCTAGTTGTGGCCCCTCAGGTGAATGGCTATATGGTGAATAAAGTGCTTATGGACGGAGGTAGCAGCATCAACATCCTTTACTATGACACTTTTCGGCGGATGAAGTTGCTTGACAAGGATCTTAAACCTTCCTCCACCATCTTTCATGGTGTGGTCCTGGGTAAATCAGCATACCCGATGGGCCGAATCTCATTGGAAGTAGCTTTTGGAGATGAGCATAATTACAGGGTTCGAGGTGGTCAAAATCAAAAGTCCCTATAATGCGCTATTTGGGAGGCCAGCTTATGCTAAATTTATGGCTAGGCCTTGCTATGTTTATTTGCAACTCAAAATGCCCGACTTAAATGGCACAATTACCGTTCACGGTAACAGGAAAACGGCTCTTGAGTGTGAGGAAGGAGATGCGGCTTATGCAGAGTCTAGTTGTGCTCAGGAGGAGCTGAAATTTTACAAGAGAACGTTGATCCGAAGGATATGACCCCGCTAAAGAAGCCTACGACAGAAGTTGAGCCGCCGCTCAAGTTTTCAGCGGATGATACCAAGGCAGTAGATTTCAATCCGGGCGACTCATCCAAGCAGTTCATCATTGGGGCTCACATGGATCCCAAATAAGAAAGCGCACTCATCGAATTCATCCGTGAGAATCGGGACATCTTTGCATGGAAGCCTTCTAACATGCCGGGTGTACCGAGAGAGTTTGCTGAGCACAATCTTAATGTGGATCCAAAGTTTAAGCCGATCAAACAGTTTCTACGATGGTTCAACGAAGAGAGACGTAAAGCTATTGGGGAGGAAGTTGCCCGGCTCTTGACCGCAGGCTTTATAGTGGAAGTTTTTCACCCGGAGTGGTTGCCTAACCCGGTGCTAGTGCTAAAAAAGAACGGCACGTGGCGTATGTGCATAGATTACATGGACCTTAACAAGGCTTGCCCGGCTGACCCTTTTTGCACTCCCTCGTATCGATCAAATTATTGATGCAACAGCCAGA
Organism: Hordeum marinum; assembly: GCA_022496015.1. Taxonomy (NCBI): domain Eukaryota; kingdom Viridiplantae; phylum Streptophyta; class Magnoliopsida; order Poales; family Poaceae; genus Hordeum; species Hordeum marinum. The sequence continues at coordinate 257,750,688 of CM039674.1, read as the reverse complement.
TGTGAAAGTTTATGCTTCCTGGATGCATATCAGGATATCATCAGATTAAGATGGCAATGAAAGATCAGGAGAAGATGGCGTTTATTACACCTTTTGGGGCGTTCTGCTACGTCTCCATGCCTTTCGGGCTCAAGAGCGCCCAGGCGACTTACCAACACTGTGTGCAGAATTGCCTCCACAGTCAGATTGGCCGAAATGTTCATGCTTACGTAGACGACATCGTGGTTAAATCTAGAAAGAAGGAAACTCTTTTAGAGGATTTGAAAGAAACCTTTGAGAATCTCCGGGTCTACAAGATGATGCTTAACCCGACGAAGTGTGTCTTTGGTGTTCCAGCAGGAAAGCTTTTGGGTTTCTTGGTCTTTGAGCGGGGCATCGAGGCTAACCCGGATAAGATTAAGGCTATCACTTCTTTGGGGGAGCCGATGTGCATTAATGATGTTCAGCGCCTTGTAGGACGGATTGCTGCGTTGAGCCGCTTCATAAGCCGGCTTGGGAGAAAGCCATTCCCTTATACCAGATGATGAAGAAGACAGACAAGTTTAAGTGGAGCACAGCAGCGGCCGAAGCACTTGAAGCTCTTAAAAAGCAGTTGACTGAGCCGCCAGTGTTAGCTGCTCCGGTTGAGAAAGAGCCATTGCTCCTTTATGTGGCAGCTAACAACAGAGCGGTCAGTGTAGCAATTGTGGTTGAGCGCAAGGAGGCAGGGAAGGAGTATCCTGTGCAAAGGTCGGTTTATTACATTAGTGAAGTTTTGGCAGAGTCTAAGCAGAGGTATCTGCATTGGCAGAAGTTAGTATACGGAGTTTTCATGGCCAATTGCAAGTTAAAACATTACTTTTTGGGGCACCAAATAACAGTGGTCAGTTCTGCCCCGTTGGGGGATATCATTCAAAATAGAGAAGCTACAGGGAGGATTGCCAAGTGGGCCTTAGAGTTGAGTCCTCTTAGCATCAAGTATGTTCCTCGTACAGCAATTAAGTCTCAAGCTTTGGTGGATTTCATAAATGATTGGACTGAATGTCAAGCCCCCGAAGAGAAGCCGGATAATACGTATTGGACTATACACTTTGATGGATCCAAGCAGCTAGAGGGGTCCGGTGCAGGAGTTGTTCTCACCTCCCCCAAGGGTGACAAGTTTTGTTATGTGCTCTGGTTAATGTTCCCTTGTACTAATAATGCAGCTGAGTATGAAGCACTGCTCCATGGTCTCAGAGTCGCTAAAGAAATGAATTTAAGCTGGGTCAGGTGTTTAGGCGACTCAGATCTGGTGGCTCAGTAAGTTTCAAGCACTTGGGACTCCAAGGATCCACGGATGGCGGCTTATCGACAAGCGATTGATATCATTGCCAGTCACTTCAAGGGGTACCAGGTGGATCACATTGATCATCACAGGAATGAGGCGGCTGATGCTTTGTCACGGTTAGGCTCTCAACAAAAGTCGGTACCACCTAATGTTTTTCTGGATGTATTGCATCATCCGACTGTCAAGATACCCTTTGAGGAGGATCTGGCTATTCCTGACCCGGAGGCGGAATTGGTGGCGGCTCTGCATGCTACCCCGGACTGGACTATTCCTTATTTGACGTATCTGACACACGGTGAGTTACCTCAAGAGGAGGATCTGGCCAGGAAAATCACTCGGCATTCTAAGTCTATGACGATTATCAATGGTGAGTTACATAAGTGTAGTGTGACGGGTGTCTTTCAGCGCTGCGTCTCACCAGAGGAGGACCGGCAAATATTGAGTGAAATTCATGCTGGCGACTATGGACATCACGTCGGGTCAAAATCTTCAGTGGCCAAAGCTTTTCGACATGGGTTTTTCTGGTTGACGACTCACAAGGATGCAGAAGACTTAGTCCGTAAGTGTGACGGCTGTCAGAAGTTCGGCCGGCGTGCTCACGTTCCTGCTCAAGAGTTGAGGATGATACCAATCACTTGGCCGTTTGCGGTCTGGGGGCTCGATATGGTAGGACCTTTCAAGCGATCCAAGGATAAGAAAACGCACCTTCTGGTGGCGGTTGACAAATTTACTAAGTGGGTAGAGGCAGAGCCGGTCAGCAAATGTGACGCGGCTACAGTGGTTCAATTTATTAAGAAGCTAATCTATCGCTTTGGCTACCCGCACAGTATCATTACGGACAATGGAACAAATCTATCCAAAGGAGGTATGAAAGCGTTATGTGAGAAGGAACATATCCGGCTTGACGTTTCAGCCGTGGCACATCCACAGTCTAATGGTCAGGCGGAACGAGCCAATCAGGAAATCTTAAGAGGAGTCAAACCACGACTCATGGTCCCTTTGAAGCGGACACCCGGATGTTGGGTTGAGGAATTGCCCTCCGTCTTATGGAGCATCAGAACTACCCCTAACAGGTCTACAGGTTTCACGCCTTTCTTCATGGTGTATGGTGCTGAGGCGGTTCTACCCAGCGATATCCGGCATGACTCACCAAGGGTGGCGGCTTATGTTGAGACGGACAATGAGGTAGCACGCCAAGATGCGTTGGACGCCTTGGATGAAGCATGAGAGTTAGCAGCAGCCAGGTCGACAATTTATCAATAAGACCTGCGATGCTATCATAGCCGCAGGGTAAAGACCCGGACGTTCCAGGAAGGTGACCTGGTGCTCCGGTTGATTCAAGACCAATCTAGAATGCATAAGTTATCTCCACCATGGGAGGGGCCTTTTGTGATCAGCAGGAACCTTAACAATGGGTCATATTACCTCATTGATGTCAGAGATGAGTCGGAAACCGCAGGTCAAGAGACGTTGCGGCCATGGAATATCGCACATCTGCGACCATACTTTACTTAGCAGGCGTTGGAAGTCGCTATCATATATCATGCTTACATGAGTAAAAGCTAGCATCCCCGCAAAAGACTGGGGCCTCTGCTCTTATGTATACCTTTGTACAATCAAGATAAAATTTTCCGGCTCAAAAATTTGAGTTGAAATGGTTTGTTCGCCGTCAAAACGGCTGGTCTATCATCCGGCTTTATGCCCTATCAAGCGTTGTGGCAGGGAGGCTTATTGCCTTCGGGTATGGCTCACAACTCCCTTGCACAGTCGGCTTTTACGCTGGTGCAAGGAGGCTTCTTGCCTTCGGGTATAGCTTACTTCTCCCTTGCATAGTCGGCGATATGCTCAATTAAGCACTGTTGCAAAGAGGCTTCTTGCCTTCGGGTATAGATTACTTCTCCTTTGCACAGCCAGCTGTCATTAAACTGTTGCAAGGAGGCTTCTTGCCTCCGGGTATCGCTCACCTCTCCCTTGCACAGTTGGCTTTATGCCTAGTTTGGTTACATTAAGCGATGTTGTTGATGGAGGCTTCTTACCTTTGGTATAGCTTACAGGACCCTAAGACAACAGCGTGTACACCAAATTCCAGTTGCTTATCAACTGCGGCCATCGAAGGGGGCTTCTTACCGACGGGTATCGCTTATCTCACCCTAATGGCCGGCTTTATGCCACTTCCGGTTACTTATTAACCGCGGTTGTCAAAGGGGGCTTCTTACTGACGGGTTCGCTTATCTCACCCTAACAACCGGCGTTTACGCCAAAATTCAGTTGCTTACCAACTGTAGCTGTTGAAAGAGGCTTCTTGCCTTCGGGTATAGCTTACTTCTCCTTTCAAACAGCCGGCTTTATGCCGTCTCTGGCTAATTATTAGCCGCGGTTGTCGATGGAGGCTTCTTGCCTTGGGGTATAACTTAAATCTCCCATCGACAGCCGGCGTTCACTGTACTCTTACCAGTCAATCTCACCTAGAGACCCTGAGCCGGTTCAAGAAATTGACGGCCAATCTCGCTTAGAGACCCTAAGCCGGTTCAAGAAATTGACGGCCAATCTCGCTTAGAGACCCTGAGCCGGTTCAAGAAATTGACGGCCAATCTCGGTAGAGACCCTGAACTGGTATGAGTTTAACCGTTCGAATCCACGCAGAAGAGCCGTCATATGAGTTTTTTAGGAAGGAAAGATCATCATCACGTATTGTATCATTCCGGCTTATCAAGCCGGGTCAGAGCAAGGCAATTATAAGTCCCAGGTTGCTGCAAGCAGAACTACCCGGCACTTGGGGGCTACACAGCCGCAATTCTCCTCAAAAGTTCCGGTTCATCAATAGCCGCAGTTGTCGATAGAGGCTTCTTACCATCAGGTATAGCTTACATTATCCTAAAGACAACCGGCTCCTTAATGACTTTGTCCAACAAGAGTCGGAGCCATGTTGCTCCGGTCGACAAAATTCAAGGTTTCAAAGAGATTATCCGGCTCTAATATTCTGGAGAAAGGAATGGCGTATTCAAAGACAGACACCCCTCATCAGAAAATCTCAAGGTAGTCGGCAACACATTAAATTGAAACACAGAGAGAGAAAAAATGCACACAAAGAGGTGCAAATATATACAGTCGCCAAGCGGTAGTCATGTTTACTCTATTACAAAAACTACTCTCAGAAGGAGCAAAAGCATTGTCAACCGCCCACGGTGGGTCATTACATGAGTCTGTGCTCAGAAAGAAAGAATAAAATTCAGTTATTGGCCAGCTCATCCTGCTCCGGGTCTTCTGCTGGTTTTATCTGGAGATTGCCCAAGTCCCAATTACAGTCAGCCAGAGCAGCAAAAGACCCTTCAAGGAACGGAGACGCGTCAAGCTCACAAGGAAAGAGATCCTTACTGCGGGAGGGTGTCAGATCTTTCCACTCGTAGAGAGGCCCGCGGATTCTCTTCTCCTCTGCGTCATAAGCCGCCTGATAGATGCTCAAGTCAGCTTCATCCGCGAGAACAGAGGCCAGATAGCACGACTCTTTGACACATCGGGTGTAATCTTCTTCGGTGAATTCTGAGCCGTCATCTCTTTTAGACAGGTAACCATCCATCATTTCAGCCGGCGTTAGCTCGGGGGCGAAGGCCAGAGCCCGGCTCAATCCAATGATGGCTCCTTGGCGGAAGGCGGACTTCTTTAGCTCTTCTATTTGCTTGGGCATTGTGGAGAAGAGTTCCAGGACCCCTTTCAGAGCAGTGGGGATCTTCTCCTTATATTGCACGCTCTTGATCGTGAAGATGGCACCGCAGTATAACTGTTCCGCAAAAGTGTAAATGGCCTTCAGTGGCAGAAGGCTATCAGAAGCCAACTGCCGGCTCCTGGGACCTGGATAAGTCGGATAAAGTTAATGAGTCGCCAGTCTTTCACTAGCAATGTTAAACAGTACAAAGTAAAACAGAAACTTACCAAATAGGGCGGCTGACATCTTCGCGATGTGCTGCTTCAGGCCTTGAAGTTCCTCCGCCATAGCTGTAAGCCGCTGCTCGGCGTCGTCCGCCCATTTGGTCAGAGCGGCCTTTTCAGATTCAGGTGTCTCTTTTAAAGAAGTAAGCTCAGCAGTGACATTGGCGAGCTCCTTAGAGAGAAGCCGACACTTTTCGTCAGCAATGCTTCGGGCTTCTTGCTGAGCCGCCAGGTTGGCCCTCAGATCCGTCAACTGAGACCCGGCTTCATTCAAAGCTTCCTATAATACATCAAAATACAGGATAAGCCGCCAAAATGCAGGACGAGTGTTAAAAGCAAATACAAGTCTCAAACAGATTGCAAGCAATATATTTGACACTTGGGGGCTAATGTATATTTGATTTTTTAGTATGCAATTCCGGTTCATCTCCTTCGAAGCTAATCCGGAACTTGGGGGCTACACTATGGCTCTTCAATGTACTAATAATGGAAGCACCGACTCAACTTCATCAAGTTTGAGCCAGCCCTTGAGGGCTACGATTAGATCTTCAAGCTGTCTACATTAAAGGCCCAGCTCAAATATAATCTGAGACGGCCCTTGGGGGCTACGATTGGCGGTTCACTTTATTTACAGTACAAAGCTAAAGCAATTTTAAGGGAATTTGACATGACAATATCTGCAGAGGTCACAGAAAGACCCGGCTCAATGATTCAGTACGTTAAGCCGGCTCTTGGGGGCTAAGTAAAGATATAGTAAGAAGGAAAAGTACCTCATATTTTGTCTTCATGGAAGAGATCAAGCGAAGTTCCAGATCCGGCTGGTGGTAACCTGGTTTATATACCCGGCGTGTAGCTCTTCGACTGTCATCTTCTCGCACGAAGAGTCGAAGTTCAGTTTCTTCGAGGCTTCAGTCGGCTCTATATGTTTGGTCAACACATGAGCCGGAGGCGTTTGATGACCAGACCCGGTGATAACAACATTCGGAGTGTCAGGGGTCTTGGCAGGAGTCGCCGGCTTTGAAGGAGCCCTTGGAGGGCTCTCCATGATGACATCTTCAGCGGCCGGCTCCGTGGAGGCAGCCGGTGGGTTTTCTTCTGGTTGAGTCTCCTCCAATTGTTCGGGCTCTGGCTCTTCGATAACTGGGTCGGAGGAGGGCTTGTTGGCCTTGCGACGTTTAGCTTGAGCACTGCAAAAAAGAAGGATCAGCAGTTGAAGATATTGCTATCATATTAACAGCCGGATATCCAGATATCATAGTAAGGAATGCTTACAGCAGATTAATCTTGGGCGGTCGTATAATTGACTCCGAAGAGTCGCCGGAGGAAGGAGATTTCTACAAAGAATAAAACAGAAAGGTGAAGAGAGTATCAAGTTTACAAAGGAAAGACAAAGGGAAAGAAGAAATTTAAACCTCGGCAAGGCGTTTCTTTGGAGCCGGAGAGTTTGGTAGCCCGGACATGAGCTCAGTAGAGCCGGTGCTTCGAGTCTGTCGACGCTCGACTTGCTATGCTTTTTTAAGAGAAAATCGGGAGCACGGTAAGCAAGAGGGTGAGAAAGAGGAACTTTTCTGATAACCCGCCGTGGCTTTCAAGGGATGAAACATTCTGAGCCGGAAGAAAAGTAATTTACCTCGGGAACATTGGCACGGCTGGTTTCCACTTCATCCTGCGACTAAAGTAGGTATTAATGAAGCAGGAAGGTAAAAGATCAAGCAAGACAGTTAAAACTTTACCTCTGAGCTGGATGATGGTGGCGGGTCAAGCAAATTATCCTGCGGGGCATATTTTTTAGCCTTTTTAGTTGCGACCTTCTTCCTGGATTTCTTCGGAGGGGCAACATATTCCTTCTTCCAGAAGTCTGAGTCGGCCTATAATAATGACCCGGAGAGTGAATACCAAATCAACAAAGTGCAAACAACGTCTAAGAGACGGATGGGAAGAGATTAAACTTACATCAGGAGCCGGATTGTTGGCGCTAAAAGGCGCCAGGCCGATTTCGCTGCATGATCCGGAAGCTTCATGGACAAGGCTCTGGATGGCGAGGGTAATGTCATTCTCTGTCAATGTGGATCGGCTGAAGCATAATGAGCTATCACACTTGCCTCCATATTCGCACATGAGTCGGCTTCTATGGCTCAAAGGCATAATCCGCCACGAAATCCAGCAGCGGATCAGGTCCAGCCCGATTAAGCCGTTGGCCATGAGAGCCTTGATTTTGGCGTGGGCCGCCTCATATCTTGCGCGTTCTGAAGCTGATAGCCGGCCAGGAAGCTCTGATGTTGTTGTGAGCCGGGAAGGACGATAACCCGGCAAAGGACGCTCGTTCTCAGGAGAGGTGTCCTTGCAATAGAACCAGGTCTTGTTCCGGTCCTTGGGGTGACTCGGCATCTGCGTGGCTGGAAAGATGATATCTCTACGCCGTTGGATGGATATGCCTCCAAGCTCTAGGCTCGGGCTGGCTTTCACTTCAGTTTACCGGTTAGCATAAAAGAACTCCCGAAAGAACCCCATAGACGGCTTGACTTGAAGGTAAGCTTCACAGAGCACTTGGAAGTTGCATATGTTTGAGACGGAGTTGGGGGCCAAGTTTTGTGGGTGAAGCTTATAACAGCGAAGGACGTCCCGAAAGAATTTTGAGCCGGGAGGCACGAACCCTCGTTCAATATGGTCAGAAAAAACCACCACTTCACCTTCTTGAGGATTGGGCCGCGTCTCATCACCCGGGACCCGCCAGCTAATGAACCTCATTCTTCGGAGGAAGAGTACCCGCGTGAACAAAATCCGACAAAAAGTCCTCTATGATGCACGACCCAACCCAGTTGCATGAGTTGGATGCACGAGACATATTGGCGGCTTAAGTGTTGTGCAAGATAAAAGGCGCGATAAGTCAAAGCGCAAGAAAATATTTTTTGACGACTTAAAGGTTTAAGGGCTCTATGGATAAAGTGGAAGACCCGGCTGATGTCGGCCCATCATTGGGTCCGCCAGTTGTCGACCATTATTCACTCTTCAGAGCAGATCACAGCGGCTCAAGCGGTGCTCATTTTAGAGAAGAACTGTCATTTCGTTCCATTAAAGCAGAAGCTCGGTCGGCTCAAGCGCACGTGTCAGGATATGGGAGAGCTCATGACGGCCTTGACGAAGTATGCCGACTCAGATAACACCAAGGATCCAGGCTCGGATGATGAGAAAGCCAATCAAGGGAAGAAAACAATCAAGGAAAAGGTTTTGTGAACAATGGGAATCGGAATAAGCGGAAGAGCACTAATAGCGGATCCGAGCTAGTGGCAAATACCAACACAGGACAGAACCATCCCAAGGGGGGTGGAAAATTCAGGCCAAGGAACAGAGGCCCTTTTAATTTAGAGGAGGCACTTAGGAAGCCTTGTCCGGAGCACAGCATGCCTGACAAGCCGGCGTTGCATGCATGGGATGATTGCTTTATCATGCAGAGATTCAAAAACCAGCATTCCCAACCGCGTAATAACCAGGGCGGTGGCCCGCCTGGCGGCTCAGGGCATGGCGGGTCAGGGGCTGGATTCGGCGCCGGCGGTTTAGGAAACGGGCATCCGGGTCAGAATAACCAAGGGGAGCACCAACAGCATCCTGGCAACAACGGCAATAACAACAATCAGTAGCAACGCAATCCGTCCGGGTTTCAGAGTAACCCGAAGCAGCTCAGTTCTGGACAGTATCACGTATTCACGACCGGTCACAATAAACGAGACGAGAAGTTGCGCAGGCGAGCGGTTAATGCGGTTGTTTCGGATCTCCCGCAATATTTGTTGTGGTCTGAATATGACATAATGTGGAGCAGGGAGGATCACCCGCCGCGGGTAGATGACCCGGCCCGGCTGGCTCTAGCTGTGGCCCCTCAGGTGAATGGCTATATGGTGAATAAAGTGCTTATGGACGGAGATAGCAGCATCAACATCCTTTACTATGACACTTTCCAGCGGATGAAGTTGCTTGACAAGGATCTTAAACCTTCCTCCACCGTCTTTCATGGTGTGGTCCCGAGTAAATCAGCATACCCGGTGGGCCGGATCTCATTGGAAGTAGCTTTTGGAGATGAGCATAATTATAGGGTGGAGTCCTTGTAATTCGAGGTGGTCAAAATCAAAAGTCCCTGTAATGCGCTATTTGGGAGGCCGGCTTATGCTAAATTTATGGCTAGGCCTTGCTATGTTTATTTGCAACTCAAAATGCCCGTCTTAAATGGCATAATTACCTTTCACGGTAACAGGAAAACGGCTCTTGAGTATGAGGAAGGAGATGCGGCTTATGCAGAGTCTAGTTGTGCTCAGGAGGAGCTGAAATTTTACAAAGAGAACTTTGATCCGGAGGATATGACCCCGCTAAAGAAGCCTACGACAGAAGTTGAGCCGCCGCTCAAGTTTTCAGCGGATGATACCAAGGCAGTAGATTTCAATCCGGGCGACTCATCCAAGCAGTTCATCATTGGGGCTCACATGGATCCCAAATAAGCGGGGCATCGAAGCTAACCCGGATAAGATTAAGGCTATCACTACTTTGGGGGAGCCGACGTGCATTAATGACGTTCAGCGCCTTGCGGGACGGATTGTTGTGTTGAGCCGCTTCATAAGCCGGCTTGGGGAGAAAGCCATTCCCTTATTCCAGATGATAAAGAAGACAGACAAGTTTAAGTGGAGCGCAGCAGCGGCCGAAGCACTTGAAGCTCTTAAAAAGCAGTTGACTGAGCCACCAGTGTTAGCTGCTCCGGTTGAGAAAGAGTCATTGCTCCTTTATGTGGCGTCTAACAACAGAGCGGTCAGTGTAGCAATTGTGGTTGAGCGCAAGGAGGCAGGGAAGGAGTATCCTGTGCAAAGGCCGGTTTATTACATTAGTGAAGTTTTGGCAGAGTCTAAGCAGAGGTATCCGCATTGGCAGATGTTAGTATACGGAGTTTTCATGGCCAATCGCAAGTTAAAACATTACTTTTGGGGGCACCAAATAATAGTGGTCAGTTCTGCCCCATTGGGGGATATCATTCAAAATAGAGAAGCTACAGGGAGGATTGCCAAGTGGGCCTTAGAGCTGAGTCCTCTTAGCATCAAGTATGTTCCTCGTATAGCAATTAAGTCTCAAGCTTTGGTGGATTTCATAAATGATTGGACTGAATGTCAAGCCCCCGAAGAGAAGCCGGATAATACGTATTGGACTATACACTTTGATGGATCCAAGCAGCTAGAGGGGTTCGGTGCAGGAGTTGTTCTCACCTCCCCCAAGGGGTCCGGTACTAATAATGAGCAAGCAAAGCGTCGTGGTGGCATCTACATGTGAAGCAGAGTATATAGCTGCTTCAGAAGCAGCAAAGGAAGGAATCTGGATGAAGGAGTTCATCACCGACCTAGGAGTGATTCCCAATGCGTCAGGCGCGATGACTCTATTCTGTGACAACACTTGAGCTATTACCCTTGCGAAGGAGCCCAAGTTTCACAAGAAGACAAGACACATCAAGCGCCGCTTCAACTCCATCCGTGATTACATTCGGGAGGGAGATATAGATATTTGTAAAGTACATACGGATCTGAATGTCGCAGATCCGTTGACTAAACCTCTCTCACGAGCGAAACATGATCAACACTAGAATGCTATGGGTGTTCGATTCATCACAATGTAACTAGATTATTGACTCTAGTGCAAGTGGGAGACTGTTAGAAATATGTCCTAGAGGCAATAATAAAATGGTTATTATTGTATTTCCTTGTTCATGATAATTGTCTATTGTTCATGCTACAATTGTGTTAACCAGAAACCGTAATGCATGTGTGAATAAATAGACCACAATATGTCCCTACTAAGCCTCTAGTTGGCTAGCTCGTTGATCAATAGATGGTCACGGTTTCATGATCATGGACATTGGATGTCATTGATAACGGGATCACATCATTAGGAGAATGATGTGATGGACAAGACCCAATCCTAATCACAGCACAAGATCGTGTAGTTCGTCTGCTAAAGCTTTTCCAATGTCAAGTATCACTTCCTTAGACCATGAGATTGTGCAACTCCCGGATACCATAGGAATGCTTTGGGTGTGCCAAACGTCACAACGTAATTGGGTGGCTATAAAGGTGCACTACGGGTATCTCCGAAAGTGTCTGTTGGGTTGGCACGAATCGAGACTGGGATTTGTCACTCCGTATGACGGAGACGTATCTCTGGGCCCACTCGGTAAGACATCATCATAATGAGCTCAGTGTGACTAAGGAGTTAGCCACGGGATGATGTGTTACGGAACGAGTAAAGAGCTTTTCGGTAACGAGATTGAACAAGGCATAGAGATACCAACGATCGAATCTCGGGGAAGTATCATACCGATAGACAAAGGGAATTGAATACAGGATTGATTGAATCCCCGACATCATGGTTCATCCGATGAGATCATCATGGAGCATGTGGGAGCCAACATGGGTATCCAGATCCCGTTGTTGGTTATTGACCAGAGAGGTGTCTCGGTCATGTCTATGTGTCTCCCGAACCCGTAGGGTCTACACACTTAAGGTTCGATGACGCTAGGATTATAGAGAAATAGTGTACGTGGTTACCGAAGGTAGTTCGGAGTCCTGGATGAGATCCTGGACATCACGACGAGTTCCCGAATGGTCCGGAGACAAAGATACATATATAGGAAGTGAGGATTTGGCCACCGGAAGTGTTTCGGGAATTACCGGTAACGTACCGGGACCACCGGAAGGGTTCCGAGGGTCCACCAAGTGGGGCCACCAGCCTCGAAAGGTTTCATGGGCCAAGAGTGGGAGGAAACCATCCCCTAGGTGGGCTGGTGCGCCTCCCACCCCAGCCCAAGGCACAGGAAAGGTGGAGGGAGGGGAAACCCTAGGTCCACATGGGCCTAAGGCCAACCTAGGGATGCGCCCTCCTCTCCTCCCTCTCTGGCCGGCGGCCAAGCCCCATCTAGGGCTGCCGCACCCTCTAGGGTGGGAACCCTAGATGGGGTGCCTCCTCCTCCCTCTCCCCTATATATATGTGAGGTTTTGGGGCTTCCCAACACACGGTTTTCTTCCTCTCTCGGCGCAGCCCTACTCCTCCCTCTCCTCATTCTCCGTAGCGCTTGGCGAAGCCCTGCCGGAGTCCATGCAGCTCCACCGTCACCATGCCGTCATGCTACCGGAGCTCTTCCCCAACCTCTCCTTCCTCCTTGCTGGATCAAGGCGTAGGAGACGTCAACGGGCTGCATGTGTGTTGAACGCGGAGGCGCCGTTGTTCGGCGCTGAGATCAGAGTCCACCGCGATCTAAATCGCTACGAGTACGACTCTACCAACCGCATTCTTGTAACACTTCCGCTTAGCGATCTTCAAAGGTATGAAGATGCAATCTCTCCCCACTCGTTGTTGGTTTCTCCATAGATAGATCTTGGTGACACGTAGGAAAAAATTTGATTTACTACTACGTCTCCCAACATGACAACCTCTGATTCCCTCTACGAAGGGCCTATCTTTTACCTTTATGTATTTACTTTTATGCAAGAGTCGAAGTATTCCTCTCTATTCCTTTTTATTTTCCTCTTATTACAAGCATCATGTGGTGAGGAAAGATCTAGGCACATATATCCAGTTGGATATGAGTGATCATGAGTCATTATTGTTGACATCACCCTGAGGTGAATACGTTGGGAGGCAAAACTATAAGCCCCTGTCTTTCTATGTGTCCGGTTGAAATTTTTTGCTCATGGGTATGTTGTGAGTGTTAACAATCATAGAATACTAAATGATGGTTGAGTATGTGGACTTCCCAAAAGGCTCCGACACGATACCCTTCTTGAAAATATGATGAATTGTAGTTGCAATGTTGACTGAGAACATAGCTTGTTGGTTTCCAGTAAGGTTTATGCTTTATACTTCTATGTTATGGTGAATTGTTACTTGCTCATGAGAAGTTATATGATGTTGTTATGAAATAAAAGTTATATGAAAGTGTTCTATTATGAAGTTTGTTCTTGTTATGATAATAAGCATGATGCTACTATGTCTGTAGTTTGTTTTTGTCGACACCTCTCTCTCAAACCATGTGCACATGTTTTTCGATACTCAAGCGAGGTCTAAGCTTGGGGGAGTTGATACGTCCATTTTGCATCATGATTTCCTATTGTTATTTATAATGTTTTTATGCATAATAATGCTTCATGGAGTAATTCTAATGCCTTTTCTCTCATAATTTACAAGGTTTGCACAAAGAGGGAGAATACCGACAGCTAGAAATCCAAACCTAAAAAGCATACGAGAGATACCTATTCTGCACATCTTCAAATGAGCTGAAACTTTAGGGGGGGTATAGAATATATAAGAAATATTGGAGAAAATAACTACCAGAGGGGGCCACCCTGGTGAGCACAAGACACCTGGGCGTGCCAGGCCCCCCCAAGCGCCCCCTGGTGGGTTGTGCTCAGCACGGCTCACCTCCGGAGCCCATCTTTTGGTATATAAGGTGTTTTGACCTAGAAAAAATCAATAGAGGACTTTTGTGATGGAACGCCGCCATCTTGAGGCAGAACTTGGGCAGGAGCACTTTTGCCCTCCGATGGAGCGATTCCGCCGGGGGGAACTTCCCTCCTGGAGGGTGAAATCGAATCCATCGTCATCACCAACAACCCTCTCATCTTTGGGAGGCCATTCTTAATCAACATCTTCAATAGCACCATCTTCTCTCAAACCCTAGTTCATCTCTTGTGTTCAATCTTTGTACCGGAACCTCAGATTGGTACATGTGGGTGACTAGTAGTGTTGATTACCTTGCGTAGTTGATTACTATATGGTTTATTTGGTGGAATATTATATGATTAGATCCATTATAATATTCAATGCCCCTTTGATCTTGAGCATGCATATTATTTGTGAGTAGTTACCTTTGTTCTTGAGGTCACGGGAGAAGTCATGTTGCAAGTAATCACGTGACTTTGATATGTGTTTGATATTTTGATGATATGTATGTTGTGATTCCCTTAAAGGTGTCATGTGAATGTCGAATACATGACACTTCACCATCCTTGGGCCTAATGGAATGCATTGTGGAGTAGTTATTAGATGATGGGTTGCTAGAGTGACAGAAGCTTAAACCCTAGTCTATGCGCTACTTCGTAAGGGGCTGATTTGGATCCACATGTTTAATGCTATGGTTAGATGTTATCTTAATACTTTTCTCGTATTTGTTGATGCTTGTGAGGGGGTTAATCATAAGTGGGAGATTTGTTCAAGTAAGAGCAGCACCCAAGCACTGGTCCGCCCACATATCAAATTATCAAAGTAGCGAACACGAATCAAACCAACATGATGAAAGTAACTAGATGGAATTCCCGTGTACCCTCAAGAACACTTTGCTTATTATAAGATATCGTCTTGGCTTGTCCTTTGCCATAAAAGGATTGGGCTACCTTGCTCCACTTTATTTACCATTCTTGTTACTTGCTTGTTACCAGTTATCTTGCTATCAAACTACATGTTACCTACAATTTCAGTGCTTGCAAAAACTACCTTGCTGAAAACCACTTGTCATTTCCTTCTGCGCCTTGTTGGGTTTGGCACTCTTACTTCTCAAAAGGACTATGATTGACCCCCTACACTTGTGGGTCATCAGCTACCGCCCGAAGCCTAAAGAAAAAGCAGCAGCAATTAAAGACGAACAAGATACCCTCAACGATAGATGGACGAAAGTCCTAGCAGCCGAAGAAGGGTATGACAATGAACAATCAGATCAAAATAAAAGTTATCCGTGCTGACGTCTCCTACCTCAATTTGACGATGAGGCCCCTGATCCGCACCCCACATGCACTCAGGACAACCAGCCAGATCGCCCCCCTCGAGGATGGGACATGATGACTGGAAGGACCGAAGATAGACCTACACTCCCCCATGGGAGAGGAAGGGATCCAACATATACTGAGGACCCATACGACCTATGACACGGCTGGACGCTAGAGCAGGTCAGACAAGATCCATCTACGGATCTAGAGGGCATAGCCTCATCAGTCGGGACGAATACCAAGCCTAGCTCGACCGAAACAAAAGAGTTCGGGAGGAACACCGTGTCCGGATGGCCTCCGACCTCCGGAACAACGTAGCCCGAGTCAGTGGTGCCGCTCACCCAATGTGCTTAACAGACGAGGTGATCCAACGCCAGTTCCTTAAAGGGTTTAAACTCGTAAACATCGAACAATATGACGGGACAACATACATGGCAGTGTGGATCGAAGACTTCCTTCTCCACATTCATATGGCTCGAGGAGATGATCTCCATGCCATGAAATGCTTACCTATAAATCTTAAAGGACTAGCACGGGACTAACTAAACAGCCTCCCTAAAAACTCCATTGGGAGCTGGGAAGAGCTCGAAGATGCTTTTCGAGCTAACTTTCAAGGCACCTACGTCGAGCCCTTGGACTCCGATGACCCGAGCCATGTTGTTCAAAGGCCCGACGAATCAGGATGACAATTCTAAAATCGGTTCTTGACTAAGAAGAACCAAATCATTGACTGCCCGGATGCCAAAGCAATAGCCTCTTTTAGGCACAACATCCGGGATGAATGGCTAGCTTGACAGCTCGGCCAAGACAAGGCGAGGTCAGTGTCGGCCCTTGTTGTGCTAATGACCCGCTTTTGCACGGGTGAGGACAGTTGGTTAGCTCGTCGAGACAGTAATCCCGAAGACCCCGACACATCTGAAGTTCACAACGGAAATGAGAGGCCATGGCGCAACAAGAACAAGCGTCGACAGAGCGACAGCGATGCTGAGGACACGACAGTAAATGCCTGATTCAGCAACTCAAAATCAGGACCGCGGTAGAAGCCCTCTAAAGGGAATAGGGATGGACCTACTGCACTGGACAAAATCTTGGATAGACCCTACCAGATCCACGGTACCTCATACAAGCCCGCCACCCACACTAACTGTAACTGTTGGGTGTTCAAGCAGGCAAATAAACTTGCAGCCGAGGACCATGGCAAGGGTCCCCGCAGCGAGGACGACGACGAGGCTCGTGACCCAAACAATGGGGGCCAGAAGCAATTCCCTCATGAGGTAAAATTGCGAACATGATCTACGTCACGCATATACCAAAGAAGGAGAGGAAGCGTGCCCTTTGGGACGTCTATGTCGTAGAGCTAGTAGCCCTGAAAATCAACCCATGGTCGGCTTGCATGATCACCTTCGACCAAAGAGACCATCTGACCAGTATCCGTCATGGAGGATCCACAATCCTGGTACTCGACCCCATCATCGACGGTTACCACCTAACCAGAGTCCTCATGGATGGAGGCAGTAGCCTCAAACTGATTTACTCAGATACCGTAAGAAAGATGGGTATCGACCCGTCAAGGATCAAACCAAGCAACACCACCTTTAAAGGGGTAATTCCAGGCATGGAAGCCCGCTACTCGGGCACCGTAACTCTGGAAGTAGTGTTTGGCTCACCCGACAACTTCCATAGCGAAGACTTGATCTTCGACATCGTCCCCTTCCGCAGCGGCTATCACACACTTCTTGGTCATACAACATTCGCCCGCTTTAACATCGTTCCTCATTGCGCATACATGAAGCTCAAGATGCCCGGACCCAAGGGCGTCATCACTATAAATGGAAACATAGAGCGCTCACTTTGTACTAAGGAGCACATAGTGGCCCTGGTCGCCGAGGTACAGGTCGGCAAGGAAACGGAACTCCCAGCCTGCCGTCAAGGCACGCAAGGTGAGCAAGCAAGCATGGACCCTGTTTCAACTACTGGAGCCTTCCCACGCCCAAGACAAATAGGAACACGCCCCCCAAAGCAAGGCCCCACTAGCCCTAAGGTATGTACCCCACAGGCATAATTTCACACTTAAAATACCATGGGTAGCTGTGGGAGCCCCCCGTCCAAATACCAAGTGTTTGGCTAGACCGACCTATAGTCAGATTCGTCTTCTGGCAAGCAATAGGTACCATTAAGGACCTACCTAGCATCAAGCTAACATACCATGACGACCTCTCAAGACCAAAGGTCCACTTACCAATTACCACCCCCTCTCAAGGAGCTCCAGAGAAAAGGCGCAGACGTGCAGCAGGGCGCGGTAGGGATGTAAAACCACTCATAAAGAGTCATGTATAAACCTTTCCTCTATAAAGCTTATTTTAAAATAAAGTATCCATAACAGTTGCTTCAGCGGTGTGGATTGTACGGTTAGACGTCACGAGTTCATCGGGAAGTAAAGACCATTTTCGCCGGTCCCATTGTGATCATTTGTGTTGCATAGCTTTCTTTTCTCCGCTCTTCGACGCCGAAGCAACCTTGTTCGATACATATTTTAGATGAAACCGGTTAATATTCTGGGGGCTTGACCATCAGAATCACCCAAAAGCATCATTTCGGCACTATTTTTATCCTATGTGCTTGGAAGTCTCGGATATTGCATTATATGCATCGGTCCTGAATTATGTCTTGGGTCAATAGTTGGGTTGCCCGGATCCCATTCTTACACTCTTATGTTCCGCATGTTCAGCTAGGAGGGTAAAGGGAGAACCACTGTGATTGTACTTCCAGCATGACTGGTTAAGTACCTCAGTGGAGAAAGCCAAAAACTGATTGTCAAAGACCTGGAATGAAGCTAATTAAATATTGGGCATCAAGATCTATAGAGATAGATCAAGTCGCTTGATAAAACTTTCAATGAATACATACTTTGACAAGATTTTGAAGGAGTTCAAAATAGATCAGTCAAAGAAGGAGCTCTTGGCTGTGTTGTAAGGTATGAATTTAAGTAAGACTCAAAACTCGACCACGGTAGAAGAAAGAGAAAGGACGAAGGTCGTCCCCTATGCCTTAGCCGTAGGCTCTATATAGTATGCCATGATGTGTACCGCACCTCGTGTTGTGCCTTGCCATGAGTCTATCAAGGGGTACAAGAGTGGTCCAGGAGTGGATCACTGGACAACCGTCAAAATTATCCTTAGTAACTCGAGGACTAAGGAAATGTTTCTCGATTCGGGAGGTGATAAAGAGTTCGTCGTAAAGTGTTACGTCGATGCAAGCTTTGACACCAATCCGGATGACTCTGAGTAGCAATCCAGATACGTATAGTGGAGCAGTCATTTGGAATAGCTCCAAGTGGAGCGTGGTAGCAGCATCTATAGTATGACATAGAGATTTGCTAAGTACACACGGATCTGAATGTTGCAAACCCATTGACTAAAACCTCTCTCACAAGCAAAACATGATCAAACCCCAGAACTCATTGGGTGTAAATCACATGGTGATGTGAACTAGATTATTGACTCTAGTGCAAGTGGGAGACTGTTGGAAATATGCCCTAGAAGCAATAATAAATTAGTTATTACCATATTTCCTTGTTCATTATAATCGTTTATTATCCATGCTATAATTGTATTGATTGGAAACTCAAATACATCTATGGATACATAGACAACAAAGTGTCCATAGTAAGCCTCTACTAGACTAGCTCGTTGATCAAAGATGGTTAAGGTTTCCTAGCCATAGACATAAGTTGTCATTTGATAATGGGATCACATCATTAGAAGAATGATGTGATGAACAAAACTCAACCGTAAGCATAGCGTTTGATCGTATCAAGTTTACTGCTATTGCTTTCTACATGTTAATGTATCTGTTCCTATGACCATGAGATCATGCAACTCCCTGACACCGGAGGAATGCCTTGTGTGTATCAAACGTCACAACGTAATTGGGTGACTATAAAGGTGCTCTACAGGTATCTCCGAGGGTGTCTATTGGGTTGTCATGGATATTGACTGGGATTTGTCACTGCATATGACAAAGAGGTATCTCTGGGCCCACTCGGTAATACAACATCACAAGAAGCTTGCAAGCAATGTGACTAAGGAGTTAGTCACGTGATCTTGTATTACAGAATGAGTAAAGAGACTTGCCGGTAACGAGATTGAACTAGGTAAGGAGATACCGACGATCAAATCTCGGGCAATTAACATACCGATGGACAAAGGAAATTGCATACGGGATTGATTGAATCCTTGACATCATGGTTCGTCCGATAAAGATCTTCGTAGAATATGTAGGAACCAATATGGGCATCCAGGTCCCGCTATTGGTTATTAACCGTAGAGGTATCTCGGTCATGTTTGCATAGTTCTCGAACCCTCAGGGTTTGCACACTTAACGTTCGGTGACGATTTGGTATTGTTGAGTTATATATATTGGTGACCGGAAGTTTTTCGAACTCTTGGATGAGATCCCGGACGTCACGAGGAGTTCTGGAATGGTCCAGAAGTAAAGATTTATATATAGGAAAGTGGTGTTCGGGTTCTGGAAGAGTTTCGGGTATTTCCGGTATTGTGTCGAGAGTGCCGAAAAGGTTCCGAGGGTCCATCGGGAGGGGCCCACCCACCCTGGGGGGCACATGGGCCTAAGAGGTGGCGCACCAGCCCCTCGTGGGCTGGGCAGCCGACCCCTAATGGGTTCATGCGCCCAAGGTGGTAGGTGGGGGTGCCTTAGAGGGGAGGGACTCCTCCCTAGGGCGCCCACCTCCCTTGTGGGGGGTGGACTCCTCCCCATCTTGGCCTGCCAGCCCTCCTTGGAGGAGGGGCCAAGTATGCACCCCACCTACCCCCTCCTCCTATATAGAGAGAGGGAGAGGGAGGGTAGCCGCACCCCAAGGCATAGGTGCAGCCCTCCCTTTCTCCCTAGATCTGTTTCTCCTCCAAAACGCGCCTGCGGCAACGCTTGGTGAAGCCCTGCTGAGATTGCTCCACCACCATCGTCACTACGCCCTCGTGCTACCGGAGAACTCATCTAACTCTCCGCCCTTGCTTGCTGGATCAAGAGGGCAGAGACGTCATCGAGTTGTACGTGTGCTGAACGCAGAGGTATCGTCCGTTCGGCGCTAGATCGAGACGGATCTTGATTGGATCACGGGATGGATCGTGATTGGATCGCGAAGACGTTCGACTACATCAACCGCGTTTCTTAACACTTCCTGCTTAGCAATCTATAAGGTATGTAGATCTACTCCCCTCGCGTAGCTATGTATCTTCATAGATAGATCTTGGGTGTTCGTAGAAAAAAATTTGTTTCTCATGCAACGTTCCCCAACAGATTGAACATGTATAAATGATATCATTGTATTTGTTTTGCATAACAATGTTAATTGATATATTTGTATATTGATTTTAAACATACAATATGTGAAAATCATAGTCGAAGTTGTGCATCGAAGACCCAAAAAGTCAACGAAGGAGGGAGTATAACTGAGACTAATAAAGCGGAAAAACATTTTTTTTAAATGAGCTCTATAAAAAATAGTTGGGTGTACTATGTGATGAGGACATCTATATCATAGTTACACCCACGGCCTCTGCTACTATACATATTGGACCAATTGCTAAAGCTCGCTCACACCAATTAAAGTATCAGGTACTTTCTTTCTTAGAATGGTTCTAATGTTCATGAGATATGATGTTGCCTAAAATAAATAATTGTGTTGATTACTAATGAAGGGTCAAGCATGGACAAGAGGGGTGAACACTAGAGCGAGATCAAGCATGGAGATGAAGGCGCACGCAAAGAGAACCAGAACGACGTTTCCAGTGAACTTTTCAACACTTTGAAACCTTCATGACGACATACAAGATTACAAGGACATGGACGGAATATATAATATGGCCTTTCATAAATTTTGTCCACAACTTATTATAGATGATGCACCACCTTATTTTTAATCAGGCCCATATAATTTCAAAATACTACTTCATAGACTAGTTTTAGTAATTTCAAAATACTACTTCATAGACTAGTTTTAGAGTTGTAGTGGAAAAGACTCGGAAGGTGTTTTAGTCCCACCTTGCTAAGGATGGACGAAATCCTCTCCATTTTTTTCTATAAATACAACCCTTAAGGCTGTTTTAGTCCCACCTTGTTAAGAATGGACGAAATCCTCTCCATTTTCTCCTATAAATACAACCCTTAAGACACCGTTTAGACTTGAGTTTTGTTTAGATTAAAGTTCGTCACAGCTACAACTCGTGACATTTGTTTGTTTTCAACGATCAGACCAAGACGTATCAAAATCCCACTTGATTAGTAAAGTTTTCCTTTTATATTCGCACTATCCCAATTACAATTGCAATTTCTTGCTTCTTCATTTGCATGCAAAAAATTACCCTCGTGATCAGATTGATCGTGTCCGACATAATCAATAACTTCTTAAAATTGATTTAACGATTGTTAAGACACGACGTCTTCACACGTTCGTAATCAGATCGTTAAAATAAAAAACGATAGCTACTTCTCATAAAAAAATCGGGACACCTTTCCCTATGACTATAGATCTTTGCTTGGTCTACCATAAACACTGATAATCTTATCTTGCTTTCCCTGTGCCCTACAATACCCAGATAATACATTGTTCTAATTGGCTTATGTCACTGGTGCAATGGGTTATTGTTAGAAAAGATAAATCAACAACGTCGGTCACTAACACGTAAACAGTCGTTTGTTTCAAACGCAATATGTGTACCCCTTTCGTGTGCACCTCTTTCTTATTAATTAATCACCTTAACTTTGCTATAAAAGGCCATCCCTACTACTCCGTTCCTAAATATTTCACTATAAACTACGTACCGATGTATATAGACATAATTTAAAATATAAATTCATTCATTTTGTTTCGTATGTAGTCCATAGTTGAATCTCTAGAAAGACAAATATTTAGGAACGGAGGGAATATAACATACTCGCCAGCACAAAAGAAACCAAGCCTGCCACAAAATAAATGGATTCTCAAAGAGAACCAAGTTATCGACAGCTGCCCTTGCGAATTAGAACCTCTGGATATGGGGATGAAGACGTCCACGCCGAAGGAAGACTAATTGCATCACTAACTTGTGAGCTAAATGTACAGGCTTATACAAAAGATGACTGTTTCTACCAACATGGACCCCGTAGACAAATATACAGCTGGGCCCAAATTAGAGTTTGAATTCAAAAACAAAAGGAATTTGCGGTTACAAGAGCTATCTCCAGCAATCAACCAACTGCTTGTTAGGTGGAGCCAAAATGGAACACAAACAATTATCTACCTGACATTGAGGTAACTACAATTAGCATCGGAGTTGGGGTGTGCAGAGCGCTATCACCTGAGCGGCTTCCACGGCACGTAAGACCTAGCAACAAGACACGAAATTGGAAAATTGAAGTAAACACTGACAACTGTGTTGAGACAAGCTAGTGACGAAAATACTCAGTTAAAATGAAGATGTCAGTGCAACAGCATTAGCACGTTTTATATTCATGTCCACTAACATAATTAACTTGACCCTTGCAACCCAGATTCCAAGAAAAAAAAAGTTAAATCATATGTGCATCTTCCTTCAAAAATTTTGAGCAAATTCTTTTACTGGATTACTTTTGGAAGGTGCAAGTCACAAGCACAACTTACAACTAACTACCTATATTAGGCAAACTGCATAATAATTGGCGTAATGAAGCACCAAATGTAACTGTATAAGCTGGATTGGTATACTTGCCTAGACCTATTATGTGTCAATTCCCCAAATTCCAGTAGTAGAAAAATAATAGCTAGAGGAGAAATAAAGTGCAAGTGTTATCAGTTTCATACTGCTTGATAAACTTATTGTGCAGTTCACAAAAACATCTTGATAACATGTGTTTGCATTGAAGGAATCAAACATGCTAAGGATTTGACAAAAAATATCTTGCATCACACTCACACAAACACCAAGGAATGACTTTAAGATAAGAGGGATACCTGTACAGTAAACTTTACAACAGAAAGCAATTTTCTGCAGAAGTTATCAACCTGGAGTGATTATGTATCATCATCCTCCTCCTGAATTTGAAGGATGAGCATATAGACTGCCTTGAACAACAGCTCTCTGCTGCTGCTGCTGAGTCTGAAGTTGCAGCCGAGCCTGCTGTTGCTGCCGCTGGGTGCCAATAACATTTCCATGTATAGGAACACCCCCTGATAGTTGCCTTTGCAGCATGCATTGGTTAGGTGCTGATAAGAAAGCTTCATTTCCAACAAAGCTATCTTGAGGCGAGCTAGCTAGCTGTGATGTCGAGGCAACAGCAGTTGGATCTTGAGATGAATCCTGTTTCCGATGGTGTATAGATGAAACACCTGGGCTGCCCGAGTCTGTACTCCTTGCAACGGATGTAGACGCAATTACCTGATTGACTTGATCAACAGGCAACTCAATCCTAATATCGCTATTCATATTGCGGTTTTGTTGCATCATCAATCTTTGGATATTATTATGTGATGGATTCATGTGCCGATGTTGTTGCTGCTGCTGTGTAGACAATTGTGGTGATGAATGGACTGGAGCTTGTTGGGAACCTAACAAGGTCTGGTTGGGAGAACCCTGTATTGAACCTTGATTACCAATATCTAATGATTGTATTGGTGACTCGGGTGTATGAGAAGCATACATTTTTGGTTGATTCACAGGCTGAGGCACTGATGGAATCAATCCCTTATTACCAGCGAAATACGCTGGGGCCTGCTGCATCGTACTTGTATCAGAAACTTGGTTTTTTGAGGTTGCAGGAATGCCGCTGGGTTGAGTAGCATCAACTGAAGGATTCTGCTGCGTCATATTCCCTCGGCCTAAGCTCTTCATTAGCTTAGCTTGCTGGCTACCTTGATGTCGCTGCTGTTGGTTTTGTCTTAACTGCTGCTGAGCCTGTTGCTTCTTCTGCTTATGTGATGTACTATTGGCAGGCTGATTAGGAAGCACTGAGCTATCTTGTGGATGTTGCGTCGGGTGCTGCTTCTTATGCTGTGATTGTGAAGATGGGACAGCATTGACAACAGATTGTGGTTGCGATTGTGAACCATTCTGCACAGTTGGCACAGCACTAGCTGCAGAAAGTGGGTGCTGTTGTTGGGACATAATGCATTGTTGAATGTGTCTCTCTTTAGCTAACCGTGCATAAGCCTGATGCTGTGGGCTTGACTGGTTTGCTCCTCGGATATGAGAATGCTGTGTGTTTCCAAACATGTGCGTCTGTTGTGGCATCTGATGTGGTTGGGACTGCTGAACAGGAAATGACTGAACAGGTGAAGATGTTCCGGCATGGGGAAATGGTGTGCCACTGAAATGGATAGCCTGGCTATTTCCCTGTGGGACTTGCATCTGAAACTCCTGCACCCCCATTTGTCTATGCTCTTCCGAATTCAGGCCAGGCTACAAGAAACAGAGGTGTAGCATCAGCAATCCCATACCAAAAAAAAGGAGTTATATTTAATCTTAGCTTTTCTTGATTAAGTTAAATTTGATACCACAAGTACAGCAAGTCAAGCAAACATCACTAACTGAGCCATACCAAAAGAATAAGAGATGCAAGTTGCTAAATGAATCACATTGTAATGAACCAATAGTATCTTACTCTCTAGCTGTGATATCCTTTATATACAACTTCTAACGCACCATCTTGAAACGTACATCCAGGAATCACTCTTTATATATCAGAATACAGTCTTTTATTTAATTCATAGTAGTCGATGAAAATTGAACAACAATAATATGTAGCTGTTGTGGGCATTAGTACGTTTGCCTCAATGCAGCATCGGATGTATTACAGACAAATCTGAGAATGGTTTTAGAAAATGGGTTACACCGTCAACGTAAACGGTATGGGCAAAAATCATATTTTGTTTGAGTACCTATACGCTGTAACGTTAATGAATACCAGAGTTGCGCATGTATCAGTCGAGGACGAACCACCGGCTGGAAGCATGGTGTCCAGGTCCAAACCGAGAAGGAACAGACACATGGGACACTGGCGTAGCTTCCCTACGAACATCGTTCATGCCTTGGGGCCGAGGTCCTGAGAGCGAGACCAATAGTAACGACGGCGGCGGTGGCTGCACCGGTGGCGGTAGCGGCCGATGCAACGACGGCGGCGGCGGCTGCAGCGACAGGGGCGACGGCGGATGCAATGACTGGGGCAGCGGCAACAGCACCGGCAGCAGCTAGTTGCAGTGGCGCCTGCAAAGACGGAGGCGTGGACAGCTGGTGGCAGCAGCGACGATTTAATCGCAGAGGAGATAGCAAGGGGGAGACGGCTGTAGCAGCTTTAGTTACGGACGATTTTGACCGGTAAGAGATTTGTACTAGGCTGGGATCTAATACCGTGTTATGGGATTACGGAGCAACCAAAAAAAACAATATCTAACTGTATCCATTAATGCTGTAATCAGGTTACGATACAAAAGCACGAACCAAACACCTCCTAAGTGTCAATACCCATGAAGTCTGTGGGCTTCTCTCCAGATGGAAAGGTAATACGGCCTGTTCAGAAAACAACCAGCAAACATTTGCTGCAGGGAGTCTGGGACATCTATGTGGTCAACCAGTCTTGGCAGTAAATACAAACTCACTATTCCTTGTCCAGAGTCTAATATGTGATCAGTTTAGGCAAATGTGATTACATAAATGACACAATTTCTGTTGGAAAACACTGTTTTGTTTATATTGGCACTGTCAGAACTGACGTGAACGACCAGAGAGTTGTTTAAGGATCATCAGTCAACCAGTACATCATTTTGGCAACAAGGAAAGACAGATAGCATGTGTGTACTTTCTACTCAAATGCTTCTACCAAACCGGTCAGCGCAAAAAAGGAGATACACTGAAATTTACATATCATAATACAATATGAAAGGGGATGCGTACCCGAAGCATCTGCATCGGATCACGTGGCCTCAACATCGCTTTTGCAGGACCAGGTACAGCACCAGGGTGAAGATTTGCTGAGTTTTGCATGCCTTGACCATTGCTGGATAGCATGTTTCCGGATGAAACCATATTTCGCATTCCTGGGGAACCAATCCTTGGAAAACCTGGTCTCGAAACAGGTGCACAGCGAGTAAGTCCGGTCATCATTCCCATACCATTAGCACCGGGCATCATTCGAACACCACGATCAACTCCAGCGGGCAACACACCAGGAACAGAAACTCCAGGTTGCTGAAGATTTCTGCCATTAACCATATGAGTGTACTGAATTCTTTGTTGTTCGTCACCCTGTAAAGAGGTAGGTCTAGGCACACCATACCTTTCAGCATACATGCAGAAACAAACATTAAAAGACAAATTTATTCAATACCAACTAGAGAGGACAACAGGGTCATTTACCTAGACGGGGCATTCAATGTTGAAGGCAACGGCAAACTGCTTCCTAGTACCATACCAGGAGAACCTGATAACCTTGGGTTCACATTTGATGTTGGAAGAGCAGGACTAATTGAACCGTGATGGTTCGGAAGCGTTAACACATTTGTATGTGATCCCGGGTAACCAACAGGAAGTGCATCAGGGGCTGAAGTTATTGTATCACAAAGATCAAGTGGCCTATAAATGCTTTGAATTAGACAGAAGCATAGAACACAAAATGACCAGCAGTAGCTGGATTAAATAAGAATACACTGAATGATATAGCGGGGGGGTGGGGGGGTGGGGGGGGGTAATATCTAAAAGGGTTAGTTTGAGGTGTGTGCACATACGTCAAAATGCCACCAGAGAAGTTGCTTGTGCACACTTGAGAAAGTGCAAGAACATGAGAAGTATGAAGTGGATTTATCAGCTTAAGCTCCTGCATTTCCCCCTTAATAATGACCAAAAAGGAGAAGAGAATCATGTCAGGAAGCAAATATTGATAATACTCAGTGAGAACGATAAACAAAATAACACAAAAATTGGAAGGAAACATCAGAAAGATTATATCAGACAAACCCAAGTAGAAAGGTTAGATCAGGAATTATATTTACATTGAAAAGCATGCTTATGTTTCCTGTTTGAAGGAAATATCATATCGTGATCACTATACCCAAATTGCCATACCCCTATGGCGTATCGGGGTAACTTGCAAACAACTGTTATGTGATTTGAAAATACATTGCTTCGACCTAGCGAAACCTAATCAAGAAACGACACAATATCGTCAATTTATATTTATACTTGATGTTCCTCCGAAAATGATGAGAGAAAAAGGTGAGTAAAGTATGCGGTTTACTTAAGATCAGGACCAGTGGTCACCAGATTCCACACAAATTTGGTGGTCAGTTTAAGTACAGAAAACCGAAAAGTGAGAATGGGCAAACCTAGTCCTGCCTGGAAATATTCCTTATTTCAGTCAGAATCAGAAAACAAATCACAGAGTAAAAAAATTGAGCACCTATTGCACTTGTGGCTGACACGGAAAAAAGTATAAAGTTCTGTAATAGCAACTTCTTCCCCAAATTTTGTTCATTTTACACAGGCAAGGGATGAAGGGGAGCCTTGGCGCAGTGGTAAAGCTGCTGCCTTGTGACCATGAGGTCACGGGTTCAAGTCCTGGAAACAGCCTCTTGCAAAAATGTAGGGAAAGGCTGCGTACGATAGACCCAAAGTGGTCGGACCCTTCCCCGGACCCTGCGCAAGCGGGAGCTACATGCACTGGGCTGCCCTTTTTTACACAGGCAAGGGATCTTGTAAATGTGCATAATACTCAAAGTCTCGAGCGTCTACGTGTGTGACTGCTTTTCAGAATTTTCTGAAATTTAGAGATGCCCATTTTGGGAGAAAGAAAAACTGGCTCATGTGAGTCTGGGGCCGCCCCAGACTCGTGAAAGTACGAGACTATTTTGGCTCAACCCCACAGAGCGCCTAGGGATATACTCCCTCCGTTCCAAAATATAAGACCTTTTAGAGATTTCACTATAGACTACATACGGATGTATACAGACATATTTTAGAGTTTAGATTCACTCATTTTGCTCCGCATGTAGTCCATAGTGAAATCTCTAAAAGGTCTTATATTTAGAAACGGAGGAAGTATATATGATACCTCAAACGTAAATGGGGAGAGGATAGCCAATCTTCACAGACCTAAAATGAGCATCAGTATTCTCTGCATATCCAACAGCAGCAGATGATTGTCCTTACAGACAGTAAGGAAGGCACAAAACAGCATGGCAAAATTACCAGGAAAAGGAAACATGGCTACTACCAGTACTACGAGCAAGGAAAATGGCAGCTATGCCTCACGCAGAATCAAGTCAGTGTGAGGTTTTCAAAGGAAGACAATACTGACCTTTCTGCGACATGGATGCAATTTCTGCCCAAGGAAGATTATTTTCTCAAAATGTGTCTTAAGAGTCTCTTCCTCAAACGGTCCTTGAAGGCGCTGAAACAGCTGTCTGGCACTGCCCTGATATTCACACAAGGGATTCATAGTGTTAATTGTTGAAGAAATGACATGTTGTGTGCATCTCTGTGCAGATTATTGGACAAAAAAAGGTGGCCTTATTCTTGAAATTTATAGCGATCAATAAAAGCTGCAGCAGATTTACAGAAATCCAATAGCCACTAGATCAAGGATTAATATTCTCTCCGTATAAAAGCTAATAGGTATAACATAAATGCGAGAGCAAACCTTCGGAATGCCAGGTAATGTGGATTGATAATGTTGAGATGAGCCTGAGTCATCTGCACTGTCAGCGCCATCACCAGAACTTCTATCCGTTAGAAGCTTGTGACGGTCCTTACACTCATCAGGCCTTCTATATATACACTGCAATGTCGGGATGCAAGAGATCACCATTAAGGCATTAAGTGAGAAACTGATGAACAATGTTTTAAAGCCACCAGAATATGGTAACAAATTTCATCCACAAATAAGGAAGAAAGTAGTAACCAGCATTTCTAAAAAGAATTAATACCAATTCAATCATAAGTAAACGCTAGAAAAGTAAATGGAAACGACATGGGTTATGAAAAAATGAATTATGCAAGGCGCACTTGCATGATATCGGAGGGGGGGAGGTTTAAGGATCGATAGTGCCAAAATAATGTAATTACCTTCAGTTGGACAATGCTGTTCAGTGCGTCGCTCACTAATTCCCAGTTTTGACCCATATCATGTACAAGCACCACAAGAGCCTGGTTTTTTTAAGATGTTAGCAGTTTTCCGCAAAATGTTGCAAGATCGAGTAATTTCAAACATAGAATAACCTGATCCTCAAAATTTGACCATGGACTTCCAGGACCAGAGTGACCAGCAGTCATCTGAACAAGAGATCAACATTTCAGAAAGTAGTTGATGAGCAAAATGACAGAGCCAAGGTGTTGGCATAATAAATAAATATCTTAGCTCAACTACAACAGTTAGGCTGTTAAAAACATGAGGCTAAAGATCGACTCAAGTTTTGGCTCAATCCGGAGTGGACAGCAGCAATCTGACCAAGAGATCAATATTTCAGAAAGTAGCTGGTGAGCAAAATGCCAGAGATGGTTGTGCTTGCATGCTAAACAATAATCTTAGCTGAAATTAAAAAAAAAAACATTAGGAAGAAAAAGTTTTGGCACAATCCAACAAGGGTCAGGTCAGACTGAGCTCATCTCTAGTTTAATTGAGCATGAAATCAAATTTGGGCTAATTTTGATGTCAGCTGACCTTTGCTCAAACTGGGAGCCAAAATGATGAATATGTACATATATGATCCTCAACCAAACTGCTATATCTTAGTCTCCTAGTAGCCATAATCTAACCCGGCCTTTTGCCCTTGTTGTACAACAAATTGAATTTATGGTGTATTAACTGTCATTCCGTGAAACCTGGATGACTTTCAGGTGGTCGAGCACAAGGGTGGGCGAGCATGAAGTCATGGCTTCAATCTGCACTCATATATGAGTGAAACACACTTTCTCAAAACAATGGAGTTTACAGAATTAATGAACAATTTTCCATTTCCCTTAGTAACATGGCCCATGCATCATGCGAATATTATCATTATTACTTTATACTGTCAAAATCTTGAAAAAAACTAATAATGTTTTCAGTGCTATATTTAAAGGTAACAATTCTAAACATACTACTGAGCCAATTCAAGCAGCAGAAAAGGTTGACAATCATCCCTCTAGTCGTAATGGAGAACTTTATCCAAGCCAGAAGCCCAGAATGTAAAATAAGGCAAGCTCATGATAAGTCTGGCTGTCTTTTCTTGAACTCGTAAGGAAGCGCATACTACAGTTCAGCAACCAATGAGAAGGAAAAGCTTCCTGGGTAATTGGGTAGTCTATTCAGTTACGCAAGAGAACCAAAAGACAGAAACAAAAGAGGAAACCCATAAAAGCATAGAATGAACTGAACTGTTAGTTGTCTACTTGATAGTACTACACTCAAAGTACATAAGCTATAACATCAATTTTTTTCAGCAAATAATGAATTCAAACTCAAATAGTTTTAATTGCTAACAGAGAAAAATAATGCATGTGCAAAGAAAAATGGCTTTGATTTGCGAAGGAAAAGGTGCAGCACAGTAAATGGCTATGTGCAGATAAAGGTGCAAAACATAAATACGACCAGAATGTCAAAATATATGGATACCTTAAGTGCTTTACTTTTTCTTCCACGATCCCGATTAGTGATGATCTTTATAATCTTCGTCGGGTTTACCATGTTACTCATTTGTGATGCTGCCGGAGATGCCAGTGGGCCAACTGGTGTAAGAGCCTCTAATGAAATATCTGGTGCTTGATGTAACAGTTTAGTCTTCTTAGAAGCATGCTGACCATTTACCACTGTTAATAGATCAGCATCTAACATGTCAGAAGTTATTCTCGTGTCCTCTTAAGTAAGAACCAATTATTCTCATGTTCTATGCCGATAAAAATATGATGTCTGAAGCAGAGACAAAGAAAGTTACCAATATTCCCATTTGAATCAAACTGATTAGCCTCCTGTCTCTTCTTCAAATAATCCTTCTGGTACAGGAAAGAGGCAGTATCCAGAAATTAGAGAAACTATATGCTTACTGTAGTTCTATTCAGAAATGTTTGGTGGTACTGAACTTTGGAGGCTTGCAGTGCTGCGTAGGGTTCACTAAACCCTACAGTACTCTCTTGCTCCCAAACTAGAATACACTCCCATAACTCAGAAAGGATGACTGAAATTAATCAATTATGTTATGCCATAGTTCACTTATGTTCCTTCAAACATCATTTTAGCACGATGTTCACTAGTTTGTTGCTAGAACATGTATGTGTAGCCGCTTCAAAATGACTACGGGGCTATTTGGAAGAATTGCATTCCTTGCTGAAGTATCCGTATTCAGTTTGACTTCACCGACAGATTGACCAAGCACACCCTAATGGATTGACCATAAGAGTTGGTTGCTTAATCACATACAACTAAACATAATACCTGCTCGTATTGAGCAACCAAATCAACCTGAGGTCTAGGATCATGGGCAATGGCCTGAAATATAAGCAGAATGAACTTTCTATACCAACCATAGTACACAAAACAATAAAGAGAGTTGGCATTGAGAATTCGACCTTTCCAGCCATCAAGGTATAGGGCTCGGTCACACTCTGTGGTGCCTTGTACCCAGGGTGCTTAGGCTTTTTCTTCTTTTTAGACTTAGTAGACACCTCACTGCCATCATTTATTAATTGTCTGTCAAAGTCAACAGTGGATTCAATATCTGCATTCTTCCTTGGGAAAACCCCGCCTTGTAATGAACTTTGATCATCTTGGCAGGAGTTTGTGTCTCCACTAGAGGCATCTGTTTTACTTGTGAACTGAGAGATTCCGGTAACACCAGCAGAGAATGGGCTTGCAACTCGCTGTCTAACAGCTGTCCGTATGCGTTTCGTAGGAATGGAAAGGAAATCCGGAGGTCTTTTACCATTTGATAAAAATGGCTGGTTTCCTGGCTTGCTCTCCGAGCATGGATCATAAGGCAGGTCAACACCATTATCATACGGCCTTCTGCCATTCATCCTCTGCAGTTGTTTCTTCTTGTGACTCGATTTCGATGCCAAGCCACCATCATATGTTTCAGGCAATAAGTAATTGTGTGCCTCGGCTTCATCATCTTCATATGCATTCTCCCTATGTACATCTAAACAAAAAATGAAACATTGATAAGATTGCATCACGATACAGATATTGAGAAAAAGTGGTATATAAACCTGGAAGATAATCACATGTAGATGGCTCATAATCCTCCTTGTGTTCAGTGTTAACAAACTTCTGTGATACAGAAATAGTTAATTTGACAGTAAATGGATACAAAAGAAGTTAAATTTGGAATATAAATAGAATGGTGAAAATGGTGAACATGGAGACTTATATGTGTAATTCCTCAATTTATAGCATAATGTTCTTGTTAGTGATTTAACATTGAAATAATAACTGGTAACATCGAATGTCCATTGAGCCCATAATAACACCAATTAATCTCTTGAAAGCAACAGAACACTAAATTTAGATGTGCAAGAATTTTGTACACAGTCCACGACTGAAGCAACTGAAATATTTGCCAGGACAAAGCACTGAAATACTTGAGTTCAACATATTAACAGAACTCCCCCAAGATGGAAAAAGAGCATAGTTGCTGCTCTGGTGTACCGAAAGTATCATCTTACCTTATTATAAACAGAGATACACCCCACAGACTCTCTGTATGCATGCATTGCACCAGGGGCTACCTCATAAAAGAGATTTGTCTGAAAGATAGGAAATGTATCATTAACCAATATTTAGACAAGTTCTTTGTGCATGTTCTTCTCATACTTAAAAAAATGGTTCCAGGATTTATTAAGTAAATCACATAGAATGAGATGGGATGTAATAAGATGTAAAGAAAGATGGAAATTGTCAAAACCATATAGAACCAGATAGATTACTTCTGAAAGTTCATCTGGCACTTTTAAAATGCCAAAATCATTTAGCCTGTCTGGAGTTGGTGGTGCTTCAGCTAATGAAAGACACTCAGACACATTACAGTTGAACTCCAAAAACCGAAGAGCGTAACTCTGAATATGAGAGTGCTGAGACCACCTAGGCTTCTCTTGTTCAAAGGATTTGTCAACCTGTTCAAATTCATAAATCACATCAACCTTGCAGTTGCAAGTTACAAACATATCAAGCATAATAAGTCTACAACAAAGTTTATGCACTTGAAAAAATAACATGAAGCGGCATTTGCAGCTATTTCATTCTGGGCTACAGGGAAGCCAAAACCCCTCTAGCCAGTACATGCAATACCCATCAGAACCAATGCATACAAAAAATAAAAATAA
Organism: Hordeum marinum; assembly: GCA_022496015.1. Lineage (NCBI taxonomy): Eukaryota > Viridiplantae > Streptophyta > Magnoliopsida > Poales > Poaceae > Hordeum > Hordeum marinum. Next base: position 257,717,356 of record CM039674.1, on the reverse strand, counting down.
ATGATTAATGTTTTATTGATTTTTAATACCAGTTCCTTTTCTCCTTTGGTTCCAGCAAGCTTCATTTCTTCAATCCCCTTTGGTTTCTCTATTTGTGACGCTTTAGGAGTCTCACCACTAGTAGCTCGTAAAGTCTCAGCTGAACGCCAAAAATTCACGATGCCCTTGGCCAGAATTCTGGCAGCAGATTTCTGCTTTCTGTGAACACTAGCTTCTTCAAATGCTGCTCGGCCACTGGAAGCAATCCAGTTGCACATCTGGGCTGCAGCTGTACTTCTCCACAGACGCTCCTATTATATAGGATATAGTTAGGTTACATGTATATGTAACAACAATGTTACACAACAACATAAGAAATCTTACAAGTCATATGAGTGCAATGAAGAAAATAAGATCAGTTGAGGAAGTACCTGCATGAAATCATTTGCCATCCAAGCCATCTCCTCCAGAACAAATTCCCAGTGACTTTTCCGCTTCTTCTCCAAAGAAATATTGCAAAGAGCTTGTTCACTAGCTCTCTTAACATTCAGCTGTCAAGTAATGGCTTTCTTTTCAGTAACAAGAATACTGGCATAAAAGGAGAGCATTATATAACCTAAGTGTACCTCTATAAACCGAGCCCTTCTAAGGATAGAATCTTCATGTTCCTTCTTTATCATAATAGGATCTTCACATTCCTTTTTTGTAATTGTTGCATCATTTCGGCTACATTTTGTAACATCGTTGTCAAAGTTACATATAGAATATTTAGTTGATAACACAGGATTAGGCATATCCTCTGTGAGGGAAGCAGGGGGCACATCAACAGAAGTCAACTTATCGGAACCACTCAGAGCACTGGAACAGTTGTTGTTTCTATCCAAATCAGAACCTGCCTTCTTAGTCACTTTGTTGTGGTCAGAAGTAGCAGGAGGTCCTGTATCCTTTTGCTTGTCAGCCACATCGTTACAAACTTCAGTTTCATCTTTCCCAACGGTGCAGACTTCTGGATGTATAGGAGCACAACTGTCAACCACAGCAGTGGGGCTGCTACGGCCTTCCAGTTGGTCATCTGTTTTGTCGTCGTTATCACCAGGTACAGTGTTACTCAAGCCTTCATCAGGATTTTCACCAACCTTCACTGATACAAAATTAGAATTTTTACCTAAATGCTCATCAGTAGTCTTGGTGGCATCTGTACAAGTTAGATCCACTTCATTTTCATTAGATCTAGCAATTTCTATTGCTGGATGCAGAACAGATGCCTCATTTTCCATATCAACTGCATGAGCATAAACCATGATTTTGTCAGAGCAGCTGTTACCTGCCTTTTCAGGAGTGTGTGCTTCTCTAAAGATTTCGTGGTGTGTAGATGGCAAAGAAGTTGTCCTTGAAGAAGCTTCTTTTGTAATAGCATGAGGAGATTCGGCAAAAGCAGCTGCACTAGGCATCTGGCCACCTCCAGCATGCTGTGAATTATCAGACACGCTGTTTGGTAAGATTTCAGGAGCTAGAGTAACTTGTTGGTTGTTTGTTATTTCATGTTTTTCTTCTTGCTTGCATTCATGAATTTCTTGAACACTGCCCATCTTTGCTACCATTTGATTATTTGACGCATTATTCAACATATCGTTACCATTTGAACTTCTCGGTATTGGAGTCGCACTGGATGAGGCGCCATGATCATCAATTTTTGCTTCTTGCACTACCCCTTTTGCATCATTCCGGTGAGAACTTAAAGGGGGAACTGGTGGAGACCTAACAGGCACAGTATTAACATTCTCCCTGCTTGACTTTGACCTGCGTCGAGCATACGCTTGGCTCTTTGCCCCAAGGCGGAACAAACCAGAATCTTCAGCTTCTTTTAAGTTATTCTGGCCATCATTGCACAAAGACATCTCAGGTTGAGGTGTGTTACTTCTTTTAGTGCCACGTTTCACAAGTTTCTCCCCACCTATTTTGTTGGTATCTCCATCTAAAAGCATAAGATTATCAGCTGTATTGGCTTCACGACATGAACTTCCTGGTCTGCCACTACTATCAAACAAATCTCCATGAGGTGATGCAGCAAATGTGAAACTACCTTTTGCTTCACTGCAGTGCAAGAAAGAACTAAAGGCTTAAATCAACCAATAACAATGTCAATGTTATCACATGACAGACCAGGAACTAATTATCACCTTATCACATTTTGTTCAGCTATCTGATCTGTGACAGAAGTGGACTGTACACTCAGCGACACTACATGTCCAAGTTTGAAATCCAAGGGATTGCCTCCCTGCATGATAGGTGAATAAACCAGGGGGAAACAAAAATGCACAACACCATATGATGATGTAGTTTGCACGTACCTTAACTAAAAACTCAAGCTCCCTTCTCCGTTCTTCACGGACATCATATTCCTGCCTGAAGGTTGTGTACAGGAAGGTATCAGGTATCCATCAAAAACGTAAACTAGTGAAGAATAACATGTTGGTAGATGTACCTCAGCTCCTCCTGAGCTTTCTCTATGGCCACACGGCGAGGGGAAGTTTTTGTGTCAGTGCTCACACCACATTCAACAATTCCTCCCATAGAGCACGGCTCAGTATCCACTTGACCACAGAAGCAGGCTTTGCCCATACATCACTACAAGCGTATTTTACTCGGAACTCCAAGCCATCAAACGAGCATGCCCTCCTCACAAATTCACAAGACACAATAAAAACCTGACCTGTAAACCGATAGACTGCCATAAACAACCATGACAACTAAAGAAAACAATAATAAGCAGAAGCTGCAAACAAATAACAGACCATGTAAACCTAGAATAAAAGCAATCCCTACTATTAGAAATCAAAATAAGGGTTTTTATAACCACAATAATTGCCCAACCAAATATGACATGTGTCGTCATCCTCTGCCCAATCAAACGAGCACACGCAACGACATGAACCTTTTGCATATTCGAACAAAGCTTACATAACAAAAGATCATGTGGAGCTCCTAACCAGTATCTATTCATACACAGTGCGTGCTCTGCATAACCGGGCAAAACAAATATCACATTTTCATATAGTCCACGTCATCTCACACACTTGGAGGGACAGACGGTGCTAACATCTCAAACCACAGGCGCAATTCAAGCTCACCCATGCCAACTACTACTGCATACACACTGCGTAACACATAGAGAAGACTAGTACGGGCATTCCTCCACGCCTAACACAAATGAAGCGCAATTCATGAGCAACAGCACAGTACCACCACTCGAACATGTCGCCACACGTTGTCCCCCACACAGCACGGTGCCACTCAACACCTCAATTGCGACCCTAGGAGACGGCACAAGGCAGAAGGGTACCGAGGCGAGCATTCGATGTAGCAGGGGACGCACCTACACAACCCGCGCCGGGAGCTAGGGTTAGGGTTTGCAACGGATGAGCCTGGAAGAGACAGGTGGTGGGTCCTGGCAGTGGGAGGGGCTCCGGGGGAGGCCACCAGGGAGCTGTATTAAGGTATTGGGTTGCCGAAGGCAGTGGCGTCGCCGGAGATCAGGGAGCGGTGGGTTGCTCGCGGGGCGGTGAGGGTGGTACGTCGTATGCAGGCAAGGCCAGGAGGGAGGGAGAAAGGGCTGCCTCCGTGCGTGCGGGTGCGGGTGCGAGTGCGGGCGAACTGGCGCCGTCTGACCCGATCGGCGCGGGATTGGGCTGGCCTTCGCTTGATCGGGCTAGTTGGGGCTGTAATTCGCGCCTCGTTTTTTTCTTCTTTTCTTCTATTTTACTCCCTCGGTTCTTAAATATTACTCCCTCCGTCCGAAAATACTTGTCGTAAAAATAGATGTATCTATAACTAAAATAAGTTTATATACATCCATCTCTAAGACAAGTATTTCCGAACGAAGAGAGCTCCAACGAATTTTAAAACGCATATGCATTCTACTCCCTCCGTTCCTAAATATAAGTCTTTTAAAAGGTTTCACTAGAAAACTACATACGGATGTACATGTACATGGACACACTTTAGAGTGTAAACTCATTCATTTTGCTCTGTATGTAGTCTTATAATGGAATCTCTAAAAAGACTAATATTTAGGATCGGAGAAAGTAATGATTTACAGTAAAACTGATTACATGCACCGTACTTTGAATTAAGATCCACATGCACATTAAGCAACATTTTCTGACTTCTTTTACCATTATAAATTACTTTTCATACATTTTAAATTACTTTTCTTTCTATTCTTGTTTTTCCATCTATTTCACCCACGTATACAGTTTAAAATATGTGTGCATCCGTTGTTTTATTATGTAGTTCCTTTTGCCCCTCCTCCTCTGCTACAATGCACATCATTTCTTCTTCATTACCCCATCTCCAATTGTACATCGATATGAGATTTTGAATACGTGCATTATATTATTTGGGTAAAGGGATAGAAATTGTGTGCAATGACATGCAGACGTCAGATTACCCCACAAACAGGATGGATCTTTAACATAAAACAAATCTACCTCAACACCCATCCCTCTTTAGATAGGTGCAACAAATTGAAAACCAATATATATGTAATGACGTGCCACATGAAAAAAAATGATTAGAAAGAACAAACAATAAATAATAACAACATGATACAACAGTATATGGTACCTAAATATATGTAGAAACAAGAACTAATACATGTTTGTGTACCTCCTGCAAACTTAAAGCCTTGAATTAATAGCCAGCTTTAAGTAACGAATGTAATATTTTGTTCCCTTGACAACCCAAAGGCAGATGAAAGCCAAACCAAGTAGGTTGTAAACTTGTTATATTAAATTCAATATTCATGTGAATATCAAGAATTAGTCATGTGAAGCACCATATCAAAGAAAATCACAATGACTATATCGAATGGCGGAGAATTAAACGGTCTGAAACCAAAGAGACAAAGGCAAAAAAACACAAAGGAGCTAAGGAAACATATGTTAGCACTACCATCACCCAGTAATACAAATACTATAAAATATCCTGAAGCAAAACTTCTCAAACCTTTTTTTGAGTTTCAACCGACCGTCCTCAACTCCTTATTGAAATATATTTCAGACAGCCTAAGATTTGGGAGCTTCTTGATGCAGTACCTGGGGCAGGTTAGCCTCCAACAGGCTAGCCTAGAGGTCAGTTCGCGTCTCTTTGCACCAAAGTGTGTTCTTGTTTTATTCCATACCTAGAAATTGCTCGTAGTTACAATTTCATCTTATGTTTTCTGCTAGATATGAAGTTTGGAGTGATTCTTTGTCACGCGTTGAGGGATGTGTTGGAAATATGCCCTAGAGGCAATAATAAATTAGTTATTATCATACTTCCTTGTTCATGATAATCGTTTATTATCCATGCTAGAATTGTATTGATCGGAAACTCAGATACATGTGTGTATACATAGACAACACCATGTCCCTAGTATGCTTCTAATAGACTAGCTCATTGATCAAAGATGGTTAAGGTTTTCTAGCCATGGACATGAGATGTCATTCGATAACGGGGTCACATCATTAGGAGAATGATGTGATGGACAAGACCCAAACTATAAACGTAGCATATGATAGTGTCAGTTTATTGCTATAGTTTTCTGCATGTCAAGTATATGTTCCTATGACCATGAGATCATGCAACTCACTGACACCGGAGGAGTACCTTGTGTGTATCAAACGTCGCAACGTAACTGGGTGACTATAAAGGTGCTCTACAGGTATCTCCAAGGCTGTCTGTTGGGTTGGCATGGATCAAGACTAGGATTTGTTACTCCGTGTGACAGAGAGGTATCTCAGGGCCCACTCGGTAATACAACATCACAACAAGCCTTGCAAGCAATGTCACTAAAGTGTTAGCCACGGGATCTTGTATTACGTAACGAGTAAAGAGACTTGTCGGTAAAGAGATTGAACTAGGTATGGAGATGTCGACGATCGAATCTCGGGCAAGTAACATACCGAAGAACAAAGGGAACAACATACGGGATTAACTGAATCCTTGACATAGAGGTTCAACCGATAAAGATCTTCGTAGAATATGTAGGAACCAATATGGGCATACAGGTCCTGCTATTGGTTATTGACCGTAGAGGTGTCTCGGTCATGTCTACATAGTTCTCGAACCCGTAGGGTCTGCACACTTAAGGTTCGGTGACACTTCGGTAGTATAGAGTTATGTATGGTGGTGACCGAAGGTTGTTCGGAGTCCCGGATGAGATCTTGGACGTCACGAGGAGATCTAGAATGGTCCGGAGGTAAAGATTTATATATAGGAAGTCTTGTTTTGGTCACGGAAAAGTTTCGGGCTCATCGGTAGTGTACCGGAAGTGCCGGGAGGGTACCGGGAGACCATCGGGAGGGGTGTCTCGACCCAAGGGGCCACATGGGCTGTGGGAGGAGGCAAACCAGCCCCTTATGGGCTGGCCGAAGCCCCCACTAAAGGCCCATGCGGCTGGGGTGGAGAAACCCAAAGGTGGAAGAGGTGGAAAGTGTTTCCAAATGGAGAGGAGGAATCCTACTCCTAGTAGGATTGGAGTAGGACTCCTCCACCTCCAATTTCGGGCAAACCTTGAGGGTTTGTTGCTGCCTCCTCCCCTCCCTCCCTCCCTCCTATATATACTAGAGGATTTAGAGGGGAGATCTAACCCTAATTGCCACGTGCTCCCTCTACTTCATCTAGATAGGTTTTCTCCTCTAGTCTAGTTCGGCGGTGCTTAGGCGAAGCCTTGCCAGGATAGTTTCACGACCATCGCCGCCACGCTGTTGCGCTGCCGGAGAACTCATCTACCTCTCCGCTCCCTCTTGCTGGATCAAGAAGGCGGAGATCGTCATCGAGTTGTACGTGTGCTGAACGCGAAGGTGTCGTCCGTTCGGCGCTAGATCGGAAGGACCGTGATCAAGATCGCGAGACGGTTCGTGATTGGATCGCGGGACGGATCGTGATGGGATCGCGGGACGGATCGTGATTGGATCGCGGGACGGATCGTGATTGGATCGCGGGACGCTCGGCAATTTGGATCGCGGAGACGTTCGACTACATCAACCGCGTTTCTTAACGCTTCCCGCTTAGCGATCTACAAGGGTATGTAGATACACTCTCCCTCTCATAGATCCTCATCACCATGGATAGATCTTGTGTGTGTGTAGGAAATTTTTTGTTTCCCATGCAACGTTCCCCAACAGTGGCATCATGAGCTAGGTCTATGTGTAGATGAGATCACGAGTAGAACACAAAGGAGTTTGTGGGCGTTGATGCTTAGATTGCTTCCTCCCTTGGTCGTGTTTTGATTCAGCAGTATTGTGGGATGAAGCGTCCTGGACCAACCTTACTCGCATGCTTATGAGAGATCGGTTCCATCGACTGACGTGTAACTTTGTTGCACAAAGATGGCTGGCGGGTGTTTGTTTCTCCTACTTTAGTTGGATCGGATTCGACAAGGCGGTCCCTGAGAAGGTTGAAAAGCAACTTATGTATCACCGTTGTGGTTTTTTGCGTAGGTGAGAATTGTTCTTGCTAGATACCCGTAGCAGCCACGTAAAACTTGCAACAACAATTAGAGGACGTCTAACTTGTTTTTGCAGGGTATGTTGTGATATGATATGGCCAATTACATGATGAGATATATGTGATGTATGAGATGATCATGTATTGTATAGAATATCACGACTTGCATGTCGATGAGTACGGCAACCGGCAGGAGCCATAGGGTTGTCTTTAATTATTGTATGACCTACGTGACAATCATTAAGCGCTATGTAATGCTTTACTTTATCGCTAAGTGGTAGCAATAGTAGTAGAAGCATGGTGGGCGCGACCACCCCGATGGCGACACGTTGATGGAGATCAAGATGATGGAGATCATGGTGTCACGCCGGTGATGATTGAGATCATGACGGTGCTTTAAGGATGGAGATCAAAAGCACAAGTTCATGGCCATGTCATGTCACTTATGATTTGCATGTGATGTTAATCATTTTATGCACCTTGTTTTGCTTAGGACGACGGTAGCATTATAAAGTGATCCCTCACTTAAATTTCAAGATAAATTGTGTTCTCCCAGAGTGTGCATCGTTGCGAAAGTTCGTCGTGTCGAGACACCACGTGATGATCGGGTGTGACAGACTCTACGTTCACATACAACGGGTGCAAGCCAGTGTTGCACGTGCAGAACACTTGGTTTAAACTTGACGAGCCTAGCATGTACAGACATGGCCTCGGAACACAAGAGACCGAAAGGTCGAACATGAGTCATATAGTAGATATGATCAACATGGTGATGTTCACCATTGAAACCACCTCAACTCACGTGATGATCCGACTTGAGTTGGTGAATTTGGATCATGTATCACTCGAATGACCGGAGGGATGTCAATTTGAGTGGGAGTTCTTAAGTAATATGATTAATTGAACTCGTTATCATGAACATAGTCAGTAGTGTCTTTGCAAATTATGTTGTAGCTCACGCTGTAGCTCCCTTGAATTTTTATATGTTCCTAGAGAAATAGAGTTGAAAGATGATGGTAGCAATATTACGGACTGGGTCCGTGATCTGAGGATTGTCCTCATTGCTGCACAAAAGGCTTATGTCCTTACTGCACCGCTCGGTGCGCCACCCCTCTAGCGTCGTCTATAGATGTTGTGAACATCTGACAGGCACGTTCCGATGACTACTTGATAGTTTAGTGCGTCATGCATTACGGCTTAGGATTGAGGCTTCAAAACGTTTTGAACGTCACGGAACATATGAGATGTTCTAAGAGCTGAAATTGGGATCTCAGGCTCATGCTCGTGTTGTGAGATATGAGATCTCCAACAAGATTCTTTGCCTGCAAGATGAAGGAGAATAGCTCAATCGGTGAGCATGTGCTCAGATTGTCTAGGTACTACAATCGATTGAATCGAGTGGGAGTTGATCTTCCAGATAAGATAGTGATTGGTATAGTTCTCCATGTCACTGTCACTAAGCTACTAGAGCTTCTTGATGAACTATAAAATGTCAGGGATGGAAATAATGATCCCTGAGCTATTCATGATGTTTGACACCGCGGAGGTAGAAATCAAGAAGGAGCATCAAGTGTTGATGGTTAGTGAACCCACTAGTTTCGAATAGGGCAAGGGCTAGGAGGGAAACTTCATGGATGGGAAGTGAGTTGTTGCTCCAGTGAAGAAACCCAACGTTGAACCCAAACCCAAGACTAAGTGCTTTTATTATGAGGAGAGTGATCACTGAAGTGGAACAACCCTAGATACTTGGTAGATAAGAAGGCTGGCAACGTCGACATAAGTATATTTGATATACGTGTTACTGATGTGTACCTTGCTAGTACTCCTGGTAGCACCTGGGTATTGGATACCGGTTCGGTTGCTACATGATAGTAACTCGAAACAAAAGCTACGGAATAAATGGAGACTAGCTAAGTGTGAGGTGACGATGTGTGTTGGAAATATTTCCAAGGTTGATGTGATCACCATTGCACGCTCTCTCTACCTTTAGGATTAGTGATGAACCTAAATAAATGTTATTCGATGTTTGCATTGAGCATGAGCGTGATTAGATCATGTTTATTGCAATACAATTATTCATTTAAGTTAGAGAATAATGGTTATTCTGTTTACATGAATAATACCTTCAATGGTCATGCACCCAATGAGAATGGTTTATTGAATCTTGATCGTAGTGATACACATGTTCATAATATTGATGCCAAAAGATACAAAGTTAATAATGATAGTACCACATACTCGTGGCACTGCCGCTAAATGTCATATTGGTGTAAAACGCATGAAGAAACTCCATGCTGATAGATCTATGGACTCATTCAATTGCGAATCGGTTGAGACATGCGGACCATGCCTCATGGGCAAGATGACTAAGACCTTATTTTCCGGTATGGTAGAGCGGGCAAGTAACTTATTGGAAAATATACATGTTGATGTATGTGGTCGAATGAGTGTTGTAGCGTACGGTGGATATCATTATTTTCTTACCTTCACTGATGATTTGAGTAGATATATATGGGGATATTTACTTAATGAAACACAAGTCTGAAATGTTTGAAAAGTTCAAACAAAATCAGAGTGAAGTTTGAGATCATCGTGACAAGGAGATAAAATGTTTACGATATGATCGTGGAGGTAAATACCTGAGTTATGAGTATTGATATACAACTTAAGACAATGTGGAATTTGTTTCACAGCTCACGCCACCTGGAACACCATAGTATGATGGTGTGTCCGAACGTCGTAGTCATGTTGTATTGGATATGGTACGAACTATGGTGTATCTTATCGTTTTGCCACTATCATTTTGGGGTTATGCATTAGAGACAACTACATTTACTTTAAACTGGGCACCATCTAAATCCGTTTGAGATGACACCGTATGAATTTTGGTTTGGCGAAAACCTAAGCTATAATTTCTTAATGTTTGGGGTTGCGATGCTTATGTGAAAAAGGGTTTTCACCTAATGAGCTCGAACCCAAAGCAAACAAATGCATCTTCATAGAATACCCTAATATTAAAGTTGGGTAAACCTTCTATCTTAGATCCAAGCATAAAGTGTTTGTTGCTAAAATGGGTCCTTTCTCGAGAAAGAGTTTCTCTCGAAAGAATTGAGTGGGAGGAAGATAGAACTTGATGAGGCTGTTGAACCTTTGTTTTAGCCATAGATTAGCGCAACACAGAAAGATGTTTCTGTGGTGCCTACGTCAGTTGAAGAGGAAGTTAATGATGATGATCATGAAGCTTTGGATCAAGTTACTATCGAACCTCGTAGGTCGACAAGGACGCGTACTACTCCTGAGTGGTACGACAACCTTGTCTTAGAGGTCATGTTGTTGGACAACAATGAACCTACGAACTATGGAGAAGCGATGATGGGCCCGGATTCCGACAAATGGTTAGAGGCCATGAAATTCGAGAAAGGATTCATGTATGAAAAACAAGTATAGACTTTGGTAGACTTGCTCGTTGGACGGCAGGTCGTTGAGTACAAATGGACCTTAAGATGAAGACAGACGCTGATGGTAAATGTCACCATTTATAAAGCTCGACTTGTCGCAAAGAAGTTTCTGCCAAGTTCAAGGAGTTTACTACGATGAGACTTTCTCACCCGTAGCAATGCTAAAAGTCTGTTGAAATTATGTTAGTAGTTGCTGCATTTTTCAATTATGAAACCTGGCAGATGGATCTCAAAACATCGTTTCCTTAACGGTTTACTTGAGGAAAGGTTGTATGTGATACAACCAGAAGGTTTTGTCAGTCCTAAGGATGCTAAAAGGTGTGCAAGCTCCAGCAATCCTTCTATGGTCTGGAGCAAGCATCTCGGAGTTGGAATATACGCTTTGATGAGATGATCAAAGTTTTTGGGTTTATACAAAGTTTACGAGAAACTTGTATTTACAAGAAAGTGAGTGGGAGCACTATAGAATTTCTGATAAGTATATGTGGCTGACATATTATTGATCGGAAATGTTGTAGACTTTATAGAAAGCATAAACGGTTGTTTGAAAAGAGTTTTTCAAAGGAAGATCTTGATAAAGGTACCTAATTGTTGAGCATCAAGATCTATAGAGATAGATCAAGATGCTTGATGAGACTTTCAATGAGTACATACCTTGACAATATTTTGAAAGAGTTCAAAGTGGATCACTCAAAGAAGGAGTTCTTGCCTGGTTTGTAAGGTGTGAAGTTGAGTGAGACTCAAAGCTCGACCACGGTAGAAGAAAGACAAAGGATGAACATCGTCCCCTGTGCCTTAGCCATAGGCTCTATATAGTATACCTTGCTGTGTACCACACCTGTGTGTGCCTTAAGTCTGTCAAGGGGTACAAGAGTAATCCAGGAGTGGATTACTAGACAACGGTCAAAATTATCCGTAGTAACTAGAGGACTAAGGAGATGTTTCTTGATCATGGACGTGATAAAGAGTATGTCGTAAAGGGTTACATCGATGCAAGCTTTAACACCAATCCGGATGACTCTGAGTAGCAATCCGGATACATATAGTGGAGCAGCCATTTGGAGTAGCTCCAAGTGGAGTGTAGTAGAAGTATCTACAGTATGACATAGAGATTTGCAAAGTACTAACGGATCTGAATGTCGCAGAACCGTTGACTAAAAGACCTCTCTCACATACAAAGCTTGTTCGAGCCCCGGAACTCATTTGGGTGTTAGATTCATAACAATGTGAATTGCATGGTGATGTGAACTAGATTACTGACTCTAGTTCAAGTGGGAGACTATTGGAAATATGCCCTAGAGGCAATAATAAATTAGTTATTATCATCGTTTATTATCCATGCTAGAATTGTATTGATCAGAAACTCAGATACATGTGTGGATACATAGACAACACCATGTCCCTAGTATGCCTCTAATAGACTAGCTTGTTGATCAAAGGAGGTTAAGGTTTCCTAGCCATGGACACGAGATGTCATTTGATAACGGGATCACATCATTAGGAGAATGATGTGATGGACAAGACCCAAACTATAAACGTAGCATATGATCATGTCAGTTTATTGATACAGTTTTCTGCATGTCAAGTATCTGTTCCTATGACCATGAGATCATGCAACTCACTGATAGCGGAGGAGTACCTTGTGTGTATCAAACGTCGCAACATAACTGGGTGACTATAAAGGTTCTCTACAGGTATCTCCAAGGGTGTTTGTTGGGTTGGCATGGATCAAGACTGGGATTTGTTACTCCCTGTGACGGAGAGGTATCTTAGGGCCCACTCGGTAATACAACATCACAACAAGCCTTGCAAGCAATGTCACTAAAGTGTTAGAGACGGGATCTTGTATTACATAACGAGTAAAGAGACTTGCTGGTAATGAGATTAAACTAGGTATGGAGATGCTGAAAATCGAATCTCAGGCAAATAACATACCGAAGAACAAAGGGAACAACATACGGGATTAACTAAATCCTTGACATAGAGGTTCAACTGATAAAGATCTTCATATAATATGTAGGAACCAATATGGGCATCCAGGTACCACTATTGGTTATTGACCGTAGAGGTGTCTCGATCATGTCTACATAGTTCTCGAACCCACAGGGTCTGCACACTTAAGGTTCGGTGACGCTTCGGTAGTATAGAGTTATGTATGGTGGTGACCGAAGGTTGTTCAGAGTCCCGGATGAGATCCTGGACGTCACAAGGAGCTCCAGAATGGTCTGGAGGTAAAGATTTATATATAGGAAGTCCTGTTTTGGCCACCGAAAAAGTTTCGGGCTCATCGGTAGTGTAACGGGAGTGTCGGGAGGGTACGAGGGGACCATCGGGAGGGGTGTCTCGACTCAACCTGGGCGTTTGGGTACCCGAAACTGTTACCTGAAATCGAACCGAACCTTAATACCCGAAATGTCGATTAATTCGGGTTTCGGTCTTCGGTACGGTTCTGGTTTTAGGACTGTTCGGTTTTCGGGTAAGGGTTGGGTTAGCAGTCTCGAAAACTCAAAATAGCCATATTAACCGAAGGTAGCACAACACACACTTGCACCTGCGCGGCCTGCCAGCCCAAGCCCAACTCCCTGCTCGCAGCCTCGCACAAAAGCCTCCCAGTCCCAGGTCGTAGCTTACAAAAGCATCCCAATCGACCACTCCTCTCCCTCGACCCTTCTCCCTCTCGCCCTAACCCTAGTTCCGAGCGGTGGCGGCGGATGGTGGCGTCTGCACCTGCTCGTGATGCGTGATGGCGTGACCGCGCGAGGCATACCGCACGAGCTCGCGACGCTGTTGTTGTAGTGACGCGCCAATGGAGCAGCAATTGCTGGAGTGGTGGAGTAGACGCGCGAGCCGCCGGTTGCTGTACGAGGAGATGTGTTAGCCGCCGGGCCGGAATCAACACATGAAGCACCTTCGACGGCAGCACCGCAGCAACATCAAGTGATCAACATGAGTGGTAAGTCCCTCCAAGCCTTCACTTTGTCACTCCCCAAGTTCCAATTTGTCCCGATTCATATGCTCAAGTAGTCAAAACATATGCGTGCTGATTTAGACTAAGAACCATTCCACTTTGTCCCGATTCAGTAGTCACGTGTTGATGTGTATCAGCTCTAGATAAAACTGATACTTGTAGTTCTGTTGTTAATTGTAGTCTGTATACTTGATTTAATTACTAATGTGTATGCAGATAGCAAACTTGAATGTTATTTGTTTAAATGTACTGTTACTAGTGCGTGTATGCAGATAGCAAACTTGAATGTTACTATCATGTGTATGCAGATAGCAGACTTGAGATTTGTTAATTAAATGTACTTTTAAAATGCAGTTTAAATGTACTATTAAAATGGTTTCTTCTTTTGACCTGTTGATCTCTTCTCTCATTGCTGATATGTTAGGCTAACTAGTTGTGTTATTTGTTTTTTTGTAGATGGCAGATCAAGGCTCTCATATGTCGGTGTCAGGCACCTCCCCTTACACCGCTTTGAACTTGGAGAAGGACAGTAATGATGGGCAGCAACTCACGAACCAGCAGCAGAAGGAGATGACCGAGGTTGAGAAGACGACAACAAATGCAAAGAAAAGGAAGGAAATGGCTCCACGATCTGAAGTTTGGAACCATTTTACCAAGGTCCTGGAAGGGGGGGTGCTGACCAAAGCAACATGCAACTATTGCAAAAGTGATCTTGCTTGTGTCGCTAAAAGGAATGGTACGTCATCCATGTTGAAGCATTTGACGACATGCAAGAAAAATCCTGATATGGTCAATGATCACAAACAACCAACTCTACAAGCTACTCCGAATCTGGCAGATACTAGTAAGTGCTCACTCACCACTTGGAGATTCGATCAGGATAAGCTCAAAGATGCTTTGGCTGAAATGATAATTGTGGATGAGCTTCCGTTTGCATTTGTTGAGAAGCCAGGATTTAGAAGGTTTGTGGCAAAGGCTTGTCCTCGTTTCAATGTCCCATCTAGGAGGACAGTTACCAAAGATTGTGTCTACATTCATTACAGGGAGAAAGACAAGCTACAGAAATTCTTGAAAGAATCATGTGAAAGAGTTTGCCTAACTACCGACACATGGACATCTTCCCAAAAGCTGAATTTTATGTGTGTGACAGCCCATTTTATTGACAGTGAATGGATTCTACATAAGTGGATCATTGGATTTTTCTTGGTGAGGGGTCACAAGGGGGAAGACATTGGGAAGGACCTGGAGAAGTGTTTGGTTGAGTGGGGCATAGATAAGATGTTTTCAGTCACAGTTGACAATGCCTCAGCAAATGATGGAGTTGTAAACTACGTAAAGAGGATCATGAACAGTGCAAATGCAAGCATAGGGAGAGGAGAATATATGCACATGAGATGTGCTGCTCATATTATGAACTTGATAGTTACCGATGGGCTAAAAGAGTTGGAGATCTTGGTGAAGCGAGTCCGTGCCGCTGTCGAGTTTGTTAAGAATTCTCCAGCTAGAATTACCAAGTTCAAGAAGTGTGCTGAATTAGAGAAGTTGGCAAACAAAGGTTTCTTGTCACTTGATGTATGAACTAGATGGAACTCCACGTACTTAATGTTGAAAGCTGCAACCACATATGAGAAGGTCTTTGTGAGGTATGAAGAAGAGGACCCGTACTCTGCAATTGAGCTAAACGGCGAAAAAATGTCAGGAGTGCCTGAACCTGAAGACTGGGATAATGCTTCAAAGATGGCTGAGTTTCTTGAGCATTTCTATAAGCTCACCCTTCGTGTTTCAGGTTTAAATTATTGCACATCTCATATTTTCTTCCATCAAATTTCTGATATAATTGTCTTGCTGAGGGCATGGTGTGGAAGTGAAGACCCCTTGCGAAGAGATATGGGAGAAAGGATGATTAACAAGTACAACAAGTATTGGGGAGATCACAAGAGCTTTAACATCCTGATTTTTGTAGCTGTTGCTCTTGATCCAAGATATAAGTTGTCAAACTACATCAAGATTGCAACTTTTGAAATGTTTGGACAGGTCAATGGAGAGGATGTGTGGACAAAAATGAATACAACACTTAATAATCTGTTCAAGGAGTATGTTAAGTTATATGTTCCAAGTGAGCATGAAGTGCAACCTGATGATGCACCTCAATTTGAAGAGGACAATAGTGAAAGCTTGATGAGTTCCTTGATTGTGAGGAAAATGAGAATGAATGACTGTGGAATCGGCATCAGCCCTTGCAAGTCTGAACTTGAAAAGTATCTTGCGGAGGATAATGAAACAAACAATGGAAAATTCAATATTCTTGAGTGGTGGAAGGTTAACTCGTCTAGATTTCCTGTGCTGTCACGCTTAGCTCATGATGTCCTAGCTTTCCCAATATCCACAGTTGCATCAGAGTCGACTTTTAGCACCGGTGGACGCATCCTTGATGACTTCCGAAGCTCTCTTACTCCATTCATGGTGGAGGCACTAATTTGTACTCAGGATTGGTTGCGAAGAGAAATTCCTGTTAACAACGAAGAGGATGCTCAACTACTGGCCAACCTAGAACAAGGTAATTAAGCAAACAAGTTACTCTTAGATATGTGCTTTCTATTTTATCAGTACTTAAAATCTCTTTCTTTATTTATTATTGTCAGATGTACTTCAAGAACTGTCTGATCTAAGCATTGCTAAGTCCAGTACAAGCGCGAGTGTCCTCATCACCATTGGTGACACCGAATCGTAAGTCTTGGTGAGTGAAATTCTTGCAAGATTTCCCATGTAACTTGCAAGATTTCTGTTACGCAAGATTTCTATTTTAATTTGCTTTGCATTTGCACTATATTCAAGTGATTTTCCCTTCACTTATGTAGGGAATACCAAAAGAACATCAAGGAAGTGTGCGCTGACTGCCAACCTAAGGAATCCTCTCAGCTTGAACCTCTAGGAAGCCCTTAAATTATTTAGCTATGGTTGTCTCAGCTTGGACCTATTTAGCTTGAACCATGTTATCTATTCAGCTTGAACCGTGTTTATTTTGTGTTTGTGACTCGAGTTATGTTTCTGTTTATTTGGGATGTGCACTATTATATTTGATCTATGTTTGTGTTATGCACTATTATATTTGATCTATGCATGTGCAAGTGTATATTTTGGGTTATGGGTACCCGAATTACCCGAACCGAAATTTTTGGGTAATTTGGGTACGGGTATTTATGTGGCAGATAGAAATCCGGTTTCCATTTTGTGCTAATTGTATTACTCGCAAACCGAACTAACCGAACCGAAAAAACCAAATTACCCGAACGCCTAGGCTGAGTCTCGACCCAAGGGGCCACATGGGCGGTGGGAGGATGCAAACCAGCCCCTGGTAGGCTGGCCGAAGCCCCCACTAAAGGCCCATGTGGTTGGGGTGGAGAAACCCAAAGGCGGAAGGGGTGGAAAGTGTTTCCAAGTGGAGAGGAGGAATCCTACTCCTGGTAGGATTGGAGTAGGACTCCTCCACCTCCAATTTCAGCCAAACCTTGAGGGTTGGAGTCTGCCTCCTCCCCTCCCTCACTCCTATATACACTAGATGATTTAGAGGGGAGATCTACCCTAATTGCCACGTGCTCCCTCTACTTCATCTAGATAGGTTTTCTCCTCTAGTCTAGTTCGGCGGTGCTTAGGCAAAGCCCTGCCGGAATAGTTCCACCACCATCGCTGCCATGTCGTCACGCTGCCGGAGAACTCATTTACCTCTTCTCTCCCTCTTGCTGGATCAAGAAGGCGGAGATCGTCATCGAGCTGTATGTGTGCTGAACGCGGAGATGTCGTCCGTTCGGCGCTAGATCGGAAGGATCGTGATCAAGATTGCAAGACGATTCGTGATTGGATTGCAGGACGGATCGTGATGGGATCGCGGGATGGATCGTGATTGGATCGCTAGATGGATCGTGATTGGATCGCGGGACGCTCGACGGTTTGGATTGTGAAGACGTTCGACTACATCAACCGTGTTTTTAACGCCTCCCGCTTAACGATCTACAAGGGTATGTAGATCCACTCTCCCTCTCATAGATGCTCATCACCATGGATAGATCTTGTGTGTGCGTAGGAATTTTTTTGTTTCCCATTCAATGTTCCCCAACAGGATGATCATATGATTCTATTATGTTAGCATTGTTGAGAAATTGTACTAGTGAAAGTATGAACCTTAGGCCTTACTTCCAAGCATCGCTATATTGTTTTTCTCATTGTTTACTACTTGTTATCTTGATGTTTTTATATTTTTAAAATACAAAAACCTATATCTACCATCCATATTGCATTTGTATCACCATCTCTTCACCGAACTAGTGCACCTATACAATTTACCATTGTATTGGGTGTGTTGGGGACACAAGAGATTTCTTGTGTTCGATTGTAGGGTTGTTTGAGAGAGAACATCTTGATCCTACACCTCCCACGGATTGATAAACCTTAGGTAATCCACTTGAGAGAAAATTGCTAATGTCCTACAAAACTCTTCGCTTGGAGGCCCAACGGAGTCTACAAGAATAAATTTGTGTAGTAGACATCAGCCTTTAGAGCATACCAAGTTAGTTGCGAAGAAGCAGAAAGAGAAGGACAAGTAATTTTATGAGATGACATGCAAGTAGTTTTGGGAGTACCGTTAGTGCACTCCCTATCGTTGTACTCAGGACCCATCTCTTATGAATTCCCATTCTGGAACAAGGATCAGATGTCTATCTATCATGATGTTCTTAAGTACACGAAGAAACTTTATGTGCACACCAAGTATAATGATGTTGACCATATGGAGAAGGACCAAGCATAGTTTGGAGAATCTCTTGCTCTTTGTGATGAGTTTGATATGGTCTAAATCACGACCTTCAAAAAACTTTGATCCAGAGATTGTGGATCGGTTCTATGCCATGGTGCACTTTGGTACTGATGAACGAAGGACTATGACCTGGATGACCCATAGGAGACAATTGTATGCTATTCTATTGGACTTTTCTGTCATAGGGAGTCCGTTGCCACCCAAAAGTCCAAGTTGTATCACTACATGAGGACCAGGAAGATTGCCAAGGAAGAAGTTCATGAGTTGATTCCGTTTCTGGATATCATGCATCACATATCCAGGCACACCCTCTTCCCTCGCATTGGAAACTTTGATAAGGTACACTCTTATGTTGTGGACATGTGTTGGCGTACGACAACCTATGGGACCAACAGGGTCCATTTTGTTGTTCAACTATGGGGATTCGCGTGCGCAAAGAGCGTCACCAACCAGTGCGCATGCGAGGGTTTAGACAGGTTCGGACCGCCCAGAGGCGTAATACCCTACGGCCTATGTGTTTGTTGCATATGAGTGTGTCCATAGTATAGGAAGCGCAACATCACGGTAGGAGTGCTCGAGAGTGTCGCTACCCATGGAAATGGACAGGGTTCCGACCCTTGTAAAGGTAGCCACGAACCTCCTTTTATAGTCTCCAAGGGGTTACCACATTGGCTAAAAAGGTAATTACATGAGGGTAAAAAGGTAGGTGTAACAGTGGTTAAACTAGCTATAGTGGGAAATACCTAACCCTGATGGATTAGGACAGACACATTAAATGCGCCATGAGGTGTCAATTCGACGTCGTTCATCGGTAAGGATCGTCTCTCCTTCTGTGTCGTTCGCCCAACTACCTCTTATTAGCATGCCACGCCATTAGGACCGTTGTCATTAAAGCTGATGTAATCCTCCCAAGTTGTCACGTGCCCTAACAAGGCCTACCTAATAGCTTACCCACTTGAGTCCTCATTGATGGCGACAATCAACCTAGTGAGGTGGAGATGTGATGCGGTAATAGGATCTTGCTAGGAGTGATAGCTGTTGGGTCTTCTGCACCGACAAGGAGGCTTGCCGGTGGCTTGGCCTTGTTGCTGGCTAGTGTCTTGGATGTAGAATACTCCAGCAAGGCTTGCCGAGCTAGAGGCTATATCCATCTCTGCACAAGTCAGGGTGCTAAAGGACCCTTTCTTTAGTACACCGACAGGAGTCCCCTGGGCCTGGGCCAAACTTGAGTCCATGACATTGTTGGGCTAGGCCCAAAACAGTGCACATACATACGTCACTAATCTTTACTGTTGTTGTGATGATGGTTTCACTGCTCCCCCATGATGTGCATTAAATGCAGGATGTGGGAGAGGTGTAGCAAAACGGCGCCAAAGGGGCGTGCCTAAAAAGGTGTGGCCACGTCGGATAGGGAGAGGCGGCCTCTACGCATTCTACCCTCATAAAAAGGGAATCTATGGAGGTGCGACTCATCCCAATCCAACTTCCTCTGCTCTGTCGCCTCTTGTGGTTTCCCTTTCGCGTAGCATAGAGCCCCCATGCTTCTCCTTTTTCTTCATCGCCATCCATCTCCGAGATCGCCATGGTACCCAAGAGAGCATCATCCGCTTCCGCCTCAGGTCCAGCAAAGAAGCAAGGAGGCGTTGGCAGTGGGCGATCAACCCCAACGCAGAAGCAAGGAGGGAGGCGTTGGCGGCGGCGCGGAGGGGTGTCGTGGTCTTCTACCAATCTGTCTTGATAAGAACTGACCTCAACTCGAGGTATGCCTTGATGTGGGGGAAGGAGACCTCAGCGCATCCGACTCCAGTGGTGATTCCCGATGATTCCCATCCCAATGTGGAGAAATACCCGTTTTCACGACGTATTTCTACAACAGGCAGTGATACTTGTGATGTGCATTGAGTTTTCCGCAAAGAGGAGTGAGTGATGCAACACGGTGTAGATAAGTATTTACCTTAGTATCGAACAAAGGTTTATCGAACCAATAGGAGTAGCACGCAACCCCGTCTTCAGCGACTGGCACAAAGAAGCAAACACTTGCACCCAACGCATGCAAGAGAGTTGTCAATCCCGTTGGACTCGTTATTTGCAAGCTAATAAGTAGTCTGGTTGGTAGTAGATAATTATAAATTGCAAAATAAAATATAATTAAATAACAACAGCAAGGTACTTGATATTTTTGTAAATATATATTTGGATAAACCCGGGGGGCATAGTTTTACCTAGTGGCATCTGCCATGAAGTAGGCATACAATGGGTAAATAAATTACTGTTGGCCAATTGATAGAAAATTGCATAGTTATGCAATATTTATTCACGACAATGATCATGTATATATAGGCATCACATACATAAGCAAATTGGCCGACTCCTGCCTACACCTATTACTATTACTCCACCATCTACCGCTATCCAGCATGCATCTAGAGTATTAAGTAAAACAGAGTAATGCTTGGAGAACAATGACATGATGTAGAAAAAGATAACTCAATCAATATTAATTAACCCCACAGTTTCATCCTTAGTGGCAACAATACAAAGACATGTCTTGTCCCTTTCTGTCACTAGGATATAGAGCACTGCTAGATTGAACCCACTACAACGCACACCTCCCACCAAAGAAATATCAATCTAGTTGGCCAAACCATTTCAAAAGATCGAAGAGATTTACGAAGGTGTAATAATCATGCAAATAAGAATAATAATAGATTTCAGAGAAGACTCAAATCTTTTATCATTAATAATCTGAACATAAACCCACAATTCATTGGATCCTAACAAACGCACCGCACAAAAGAATTACATCAGATAGATCAAGGCGAAGATGCGATACTCATTGTATTGAAGATCAAGAGAGAGAGATAGCCATCTAGGTACTAACTACGGGGTCGTAGGTCTATGGTAGAATACTCACACATCACCATGGTAGCAACAAGATTCATGTAGAGGCCCTCCGTGATTGATCCCCCTCCGTCATGGCACTAGAACAAGGATCCAGATGGGCACACAGCGGAACAGACTTGAGGCGACAGAAAAAGTGTTTTGGGGGGCTCCCTAGGGTTTTGGGGATTTATTAGAACCACCCCTGGGTGCGCCCTGATGTGTGGTGGCTCCCTCCGTGGCCTCCAATCTTCTTCTAGATCTTCCAGGTCTTCTTTTGGTCCAGAAAAATCATAAAAAAGTTTCATAGCAATTAGACTTTGTTTGGTACTGTAACCCTGAAAAGCTAAAAACATGCAGAAAACAGCAACTAGCACTTGGCACTGGGTAAATAGGTTAGTGCTCAAAAATAATATTAATTGACATATACTTGCCCAAAAAGTATCCTAGAATGGTAATGTTATAGCATGGATCAATAAAAAATTATAGATACGTTGGAGACGTATCAGCTGGTTCCCCCCTTTTTCGCCTTCTTCACAGACATGATGTTGACCTATGGCTTCAAGTTGTTATATTTCAAGCCGAATGCCATGACCACCCTGTCGAGCTTCGTGCATCTGTGCGAAAAATTTATAGGAATAGTCCCCAAAGTCTCCCTTTTCTGCCACTTCTATATCCGTGCATAGAAGGGGATGTCCGCTCCGGCAGCATCATGTGGATTCCTCTGACCACTCACAAGGAGGTCTACCCTCTCGGCAACTTGCACAAGAAGTGGGTGGAGAGGCAGGCGGAGTGGTGCTACATTGCCGATGAGGAGCCCTCGGCGTTCTGCAAGATCCGGAAGTCCAAACCGGTCCACGACAATCAGTGGAAGGCTCTTGCTCCCGATGACACGAAGCTTCACATCGCCATCACGTGCATGCTCCGTTTGAGAGCTGTCGAGCTCACCATAGAGATGGTGGGCATGGATTTCCTCGCCAGGCACATCGCCTCCTACAAGAAAGGGACGCTTCGCGTGGCAATACGACAACATCTTGATATAATGCGGCTGTGCCTAGGGCTAGACGACAACCTAACGTCACTACAGCTTCCCGTCCTATGCCACCAACTCTTTCGCCCCGATGGGAATTTCAAACTGCTGGCACGCATCATCCCACTCGATCTTGGCGGCTGTGCCTAGGGCTAAGGACTCGATCTTGGCGTTGATGCCAGCATGCAATGCACACGAGGTCGACCCTCTATGGGGGCCGCCGGCAAAGTAGTTGGTGTAGGAGGGGTTTGAGAACTTGATGGAGGTGCGTGTCAGGGACGAAGGGTCGCTGATCCTCGACACCACCAAGGAATCGATTGAGTTAATCGGTAGGAGGGTCGTGGAGGCAAGCTTCAACATCGGCGGCAACAGCACCGGTGCTGTCGCGACTGAAGATGAGGGGGAGGAGACCGGCAGCGAGGACGAGGATGACGAAGAGGCCCTGGCAATTGACCTGCCTGAAGAGCCCGCCGGGGTCGAGAAGACCGAGGCCGCCGGCAAGTCGGAGTTCGAGGAATTCCGGCCACACGCCATACCGAAGAAGAAGTCTCGCATCTCGTGTTGGGCCATTACTAGCGAGGTAGTTCATCCCTCCCTGCCACCAGGGGAAGAAGAGGAGGAAGACCTTGGGGCCGATGTTGGTCGTCCGTGGAAAATGAGGCACGCGGTTGCCAAGTGCTCAGCAAGGGCCTCTGCCACGGGACTAGAGGCTTCTGGTTCCGCCATGCCAGCGTCACGTGTCAGTACGCCTACCCCGCCGGCTGCTCCTGCCAGTCGCCCGAAGGAGCTCTGGGACTTCTCAACCCTCGGCTCCGAGGAGGAGGAAGAGTAAGTGCTTTATCCAATTCTTCCACTATCCCGAATTTCTTTCTCGTCTTGAATGTGTCCGATAATGTTATTAACGTCTTGTAGGGACGCGGATACCTTGGCACAATGTCTGGCCAAGAGGGTGAATACTGCGCCGACCCTAGAGGAGACGCCGAGCTATTTGCCAGAGCAGGAGGTCATCATCATCAGCCCTTTGTCAAACCACCAACAGGAGCCTACTCCCCAGTACCCAATGGCAAGTGCAGGCATGGACACGAATGTTACCACCTCCGTCCCGCTGCCGACGGGGGAGGAGCAACAAGATGTGAGTCCCCACGAGGCCACTCAGACGCACGCTCCACCGGAGGGGAGTTCTTCATCAAGGGCTCCTATCGAGGAGCCTGTCCGCATCGAGGACGTGCCGGTAGGCGATGTTGCCGGCAGCCACGCGATGGCAACAATCGTTGCCAGAGAAGGAGATGCTCCTTTTCAACAAGAGTCCACTAGTAATCCCTTGGCTGCCCTTTCCCTTTTTTGTCATCTTGAACTTCTCTTTTTAAGTCGAAGTTGTGCTTGCTTTTTGCCTTGAATCATTAGATCAACCCCCGTCTGGAAAGATGGACATGGATGCTCCTACCGGAGGGACCGCCGAGGAGGTGGCCGGGGAGGCCAACCGGGTTGCTGCTGACGAATAGGCCACTCGCCGAGCCGATAAACAGGCCGGCAAGAAAGCCCTCGAGGACCCCTTCCCGGGGGTAATCACTAATGCTGAGGGCACGACTGCCTCAGGAGCGCCGGGTTGGGCATGCTCATCGTGGCTAGGGCGCCTAGTGGAGTTGTTGCCGATCCATCATTATCAACGGAGGCTCCGCCAAGACGGTACCTCAAGATAGGTGATCTGCACTCTGCCAGCTTTCCTGGCGACGTGATCCTCGAGGACTTGTCCGAAGGAGACTCCGTCAAAGTTGTTGTCTCCGCACCTGGAGGAGGGGTTGCCGTTGATCCTTTCAGAAACAATGATGATGCCAAGGAGCATGCAATCCAGGCCTCCCTCAGCAAGAAATTCAAGCACCTGCAGAATCACTATCTCACCCCTTTTGAGAGTCTAGACCGTCGGGAAGCACTTGATACGTCTCCAACGTATATTTTTTTTATTATTCTATGCTATAATACTATCATTCTAGGATACTTTTGGGGCATTTATTTGTTGATTCATATTATTTTTGAGCACTAACCAATTAACCTAGGGCCCAATGTAGTTGTTGTTTTCTACATGTTTTTGGTTTTTCAAGTTTACAATACCAATCGAAGTCCAATTGCCACGAAACTTTTTGATGATTTTTTCTAGACCAAAAGAAGACATGGAAGCTTCGAAAGGAGGTTGGGGGCGCAAGGGGGGCCACAACCAATAGGATGCGCCCAGGGGGTGTGGCCATGCCCTGGTGCATTGTGGCTCCCATTGGCGTCTCCTGATGTCCCTTTATGGCCTATAAATTCTAATATATTGGGAAAACCCTAGGGAGACTCCCGAAACACTTTTTCTGGTGCCGCAAGTCTCTATTCTGCTATGTGCCCATATGGAGCCCTATTCCGGTGCCCTGCCGGAGGGGGGCCAGTCATGGAGGGCCTCTACATCAACCTTGCTGCTCCTATGGTTATGCGTGAGTAGTCTATTACAGACCTACGGATCCGTAGTTAGTACCTAGATGGCCATATACCTATCTCTCTCTCTTGATCTTCAATACAAAGTTCACCGCATCTCTGCGGTCATCTATTCGATGTAATAACTTTGTGTAGTGCTTTTGTTGGGATCCGATGAATTCTGGTTTATGTTTAGATTGTTCATGAAATAATATTGAGTTCCTTGTTGGCCCTTCTTTACATATGCATGATTATATGATAGATTCGTAATTATCTCCGATCTATTGAAATAGTTTGGCAAACTATATTGATATTTCATTAGTGGGAGAGGTGCATTGTAGTGGGTTTAATCTAGCGGTGATCTATATCCCAATGACGGAAAGGGACAAGCCATGTCTTTGTATTGTTGCCACTAAAGATAAAACGATGGGTTCATTCGTATTAATTGGATTTACTTTGTCTACATCATGTCATTGTTCTCCAAGCATTACTCTGTTTTACTTAATATACTCTAGATGCATGTTGGATAGCGGTCGATGGGCGGAGTAATAATAGTAGATGCAGACATGAGTCGGTATACTTGCTTACATACGTGATGCCTATATTTAATGATCATTGCAATGGACAATATTGCATAATTATGCGCTTTTCTATCAATTTCCCAACAATAATATGTTTATCCATCGTATGCCTACTACATGAGAGATGCCACTAGGGAAAACTATGGTCCCTGGGTCTATCCACTTATATATTTACAAATCCTATATTACCTTGCTATTATTTACCTTTTATTTTATTTTTCAATTTACAATTATCTACTATCATCTACAAGCTTCATTTGCTTGCAAGTAACGAGTCCAAGGGGATTGAAAACCCTCTTGCCAGCGTTGGGTGCAAGTGTTTGTTTCTTTGTGTGCGGTCGCTGAAGATGGGGGTTGCGTGCTACTCCTATTGGTTCGATAACCTTGGTTCTCATCAAGGGAAATACTTATCTATACTGTGCTGCTTCACCCGCTCCTCTTCACGGAAAACACAACACATATCACAAGTATTGATAAGCCACAAGTATAGGGGATCAATTACAGCCTTTCTTGATAAGTAAGAGCGTCGAACCCAATGAGGAGCTAAAGGAAGAACAAATATTCCCTCAAGTTCTATCGACCACCGATATAACTCTACGCACGCTTAACGTTCGCTTTACCTAGAATAAGTATGAAACTAGAAGTACTTTGTAGGCGCCGTGGGATAGGTTTGCAAGATAATAAATAGCACTTAAATATAGGGGATTCTTATATAAAGAAACAACTAAGTTAGTATTAGTAGAGAGCTTTTTTGTCACAATAAAGTTATTTGTCCCTAGGCAATCGATAACTAGACCGATAATCATTATTGCAATTTTATATGAGGGAGGGGCATAAGCTAACATACTTTATCTACTTGGATCATATGCACTTATGATTGGAACTCTAGCAAGCATCCGCAACTACTAAAGATCATTAAGGTAAAACCCAACCATATCATTATAAGGTATCAAGTCCTCTTTACTCCCATATGCAACAACCCACCTACTTGGGTTTATGCTTCTGTCACTCAAGCAACCCACCATAGGCAAATCATGAACACATTGCAACACCCTACAGCGAGGATCCCACATGCTTGCGCGACATAGAGAGCACCATAGGACAACACCATAATAAAACATGCAACTCAAACCAATCATGATCATCAATCAACCCATAGGACAAAACAGATCTACTCAAACATCATAGGATAGCCATACATCATTGGGAAATAATATATAGCGTTGAGCACCATGTTTAAGTAGAGATTATAGTGGGGGGAAGGGGTGTTACACCGCTGCATAGAGGGGGATAGAGTTGGTGATGACGGCGGCGAAGTTGTTGGTGTAGACCGTGGTCACGATGATGGCCCCGGCGGCATTCCGGTGCCACCGGGAGAGAGGGGGAGAGAGCCCCCTCCTTCTTCTTCTTCCTTGGCCTCCCCCTAAATGGGAGGAGGGTTTCCCCTCTGGTCCTTGGCCTCCATGGCGGTAGAGGAGCGAGAACTCCTCCGAGATTAGATCTCTCTCTCTCTCTTTGTTTCCTTCTGTTTCTGCGCTCCCAGATTCTGGCCTTTCACCGTTTCTTAAATATACGAAGATCCGTAACTCCGATAGGGATGAATTTTTGAGGGGATTTTTATTATAAAATATCTTCCTTGCAGCAAAAGGAGAGCTCCAACCTCCTTAAGGGGTGACCACAAGGGCCCAAGGCGCGGCCAGGGGGGTAGGTCGCGCCCCCTGGCTTGCGGTCACCTCGGGCATCATCTCGTGTTGATTCTTTTTCCCAAAAATCACATATATTCCAAAAAAAATCTCCGTAAGATTTTATCGCGTTCGGACTTTGTTTGGTATGGATATTCTGTGAAACAAAAAACATGCAACAAACAGGAACTAGCACTAGGCACCGGATCAATATGTTAGTCCCAAAAATAGTATAAAAAG
Organism: Hordeum marinum; assembly: GCA_022496015.1. Classification (NCBI taxonomy): domain Eukaryota; kingdom Viridiplantae; phylum Streptophyta; class Magnoliopsida; order Poales; family Poaceae; genus Hordeum; species Hordeum marinum. The sequence continues at coordinate 257,689,789 of CM039674.1, read as the reverse complement.
TTGCCAAAAGTATATGAAAGTTGTAGAATATTGGCATGGAACAATCAAAAATTATAGATACGACGAAGACGTATCAGAATCCCCAAGCTTAATTCTTGCTTGTCCTCGAGCAGGTAAATAACAAAAAGATAATTTTTGATGTGGAATGCTACCTAGCATAATCTTGTTCATATAATCTAATCATGGCATGAATATTAAGACATGTGTGACTAAAAGCAACAGTCTATCATTTGACATTAAGACAATAATACTTCAGGCATACTAATAAAGCAATCATGTCTTCTCAAAATACGATAGCTAAAAGAAAGTTATCCCTACAAAATCATATAGTCTAGCTATGCTCCATCTTCCCCACACAAAGTATTTATATCATGCACTGATGACAAGTCAAGGAATTGTTTCACACCTTTTATGTTCTGAAACCTTTTCTACTCTCATGCAATACATGAGCGTGAGAGATGGATATAGAACTATAGGTGGAATAGAATATGGTGGAGGTTATGAGGAAAAGGAGAAGATAGTCTCAGATCAACTAGGCGTATCAACGAGCTATGGAGATGCCCATTAATAGATATCAATGTGAGTGAGTAGGGATTGTCATGCAACAGATGCACTAGAGCTATAAGTGTATGAAAGCTCAAAAAGAAACTAAGTGGGTGTGCATCCAACTTGCTTGCTCATGAAGACCTAGGGAAATTTGAGGAAGCCCATCGTTGGAATATACAAGCCAAGTTACATAATGAAAAATTCCCACTAGTATATGAAAGTGACAAAATAGGAGACTCTCTATCATGAAGATCATGGTGCTTCTTTGAAGCATAAGTGTGGAAAAAAGATAGTAGCATTGTCCCTTCTCACTTTCTCTCGTTTTTTTCTTTTTTTGGTGCACATCTATGGCCTCTTTTTTGGGGCTTCATTGGCCTCTTTTATTTTGCATAAAGTCCGGAGTCTCATCCCAACTTGTGAAGGAATCATAGCTTCCATCATCCTTTCCTCACATGGGACAATGCTCTAATAATGATGATCATCACACTTTTATTTTACTTACAACTCAATACTAGAACAAAATATGACTCTATACGAATGCCTCCAGTGATGTACCGAGATATGCAATGATCTAGCGTAGCGAATGACATCAAAAAATAGACAAGCCATGAAAACATCATGTGTCATGGTTTTATCACGCCAGATGTCCGAGGACTTATGTTCAAGGCCATCGCTAAGGTGATGGACTCAAAGGGGTTGGTTGGGACGAAGGACACGAGTTTACCCAGGTTCGGCCCCTCGAGAGGAGGTAAAAGCCTACATCCTGGTTGTGTTGTATTGATTGGAGTATCGATTACAAGGGAGCAAATTCGCTTGACCTGGTTCTCGATTAGTTGGTTTCTGTCTAAGTCGCCCCGGGTCTCGCCTTTATATAGGAGGTCAAGACCACGGGTTACACAAGTCTCATACCGACTCTTACAACGTATCCGACTCTATCTCTATGTCGTCTAGAACACGAGTTCTTCGTAATGCCAGACGACATATAGACCGGTGAACCTTATAATGACCCTCTTTCCATTGCGGTAAATCATAGGAAATCAATAATAGCGCAATACAGATCCGTAGTTGCCTCCTTTCACTATCTTCGAACGTTTGCCAGTTTGTCGTTAGGTTTAAATAAACCTGCTTTCTTCTCTGTTTGTAGATCCGCACTTATATAGATAGCATGCGAAACCTGTTTTCCACACTTAGTAGCATTTTACTTCGTTGCCCTGCAAACTTAACTCGCCATTAAACTTTCGATTCTCACCACAAACTGCTCCGGCGGCTTAGCTTCATAGATCTTAGATTTCATGAGCCGCCCTTAGTTGTCTGTCACCTTCTAACTCGCCACGCACTGTTACTTTCCACAGCTTTAAGACGCCATTATGCCTCATGCGTCCAATTCCTATAACTGGGTCGGCTCTGCCGTTACTGAAGAGTTTCTGAAGGATTTCATAGACTCAGGGACCTTACCAGCCAAAAATGTCATCCATTGGCGGGTTCCAAGCAATGAGAAGAAACCCATTCCTCGAGAGGGCAAAGTAGTCATATTCGCTGATGACCTTATTCGGGGTTTCAGCCCGCCCGACTCTAAAAATTTTCGAGACGTCCTTCATTTCTTTAAGTTGCGCCCTCAAGATATTGCCCCAAACTCCATCTCAAATATGTGCAACTTCCAAATCCTCTATGAAGTTTACTTACAAGAAGAGCCGTCCATTGATCTCTTCCATGAGTTCTTCTATGCAAACCGCCAGACAAAAGTGGTAGCTGGCCCAAGCTTAGATCTCGGCAGAATCTCAATTCAAAGAAGACGGGATGTGACCTTTCCGGCTGTTTGAATGCCAAGTCATCCTAAAGATTGGAATAAAACTTGGTTTTATTGCAAAGGTACCTCTCTAGAGGGAGAACGCCCCTCGCCGGGTTATCGTCCGACCCGGCTCAAGACCACGACTGAACTCCTTGACCGGATGTCAGCCTCGGAACGGGCAAAGTATGCTCCGGCTTATGCCAAAATTAAAGCCCTCATGGCCAATGGTCTGACAGGGATTGATCTGACCCGCTGCTGGATCTCTTGGAGAGTCATGCCTCTAAGCCGGCGAAGCCGTCTCATGTGTGAATATACGGGTGACGCCAATGACCCCCTCTGCTTTAATCCTACCATGTTGTGAGAAGATAACATCATTGCTGCCATCAAAAGCCTTGTCCATGAGTCTCAAGGATCTGGCCGCGCCATCGAGTTAGCACCCTTCTATACCACAAACCCACCCCAGATGTAAGGGCAACTCTCAATCTCCTTACTTCCGCATTAGCTATCCATGTATATTTTGCAATCTTTAACCTCTTTCGACGGCTTTTGCTTTCAGGCTAATTCTAGCTTCTGGAAAAAGAAGTATGTTCCTCCTCCGAAGAAATCAAAGGAGAAGGCCGGCGCGCGAAAGAAGAAAACTGCACCTCAAGAACAGCCTGAAGCTAATGACTCGGAGGTAGAACTTGACTCTCTTGGCCGTCTCTTCATACGCCTTATTGACTGTAATACTTCACAGGATGAGACGAAGACAAGCCACGCCAACGTTCCTGAGGTAACCTATGTTTCATCTGACTCAGAACCTCTTCCACCAAAGAAGATACGGCGGGTCGTCCGAAAAGTACCATTTTCTCAACCTCTTGCTTACTTAAACCCCAACTTTCTTTTGAAAAAGAAACAACACCTCTCCCGTCACCAAACCCGGAGCACCGGCTCTGAAGACCTTATGGCCGGGTTGTCCAACTCTCCGGTTCAACGGAAACGGCCGGCTGAGGTATTTGTTTAACTTGGCTTAGTTTTGTCAACCTTGCCTTTACAGTTTGACTCTGTTTTTATATTGCTTTAACTGTTTCCAGGAATCACCCCTTCATCGGGCGACTCTGCCGCAACTGCTCTGCCACCTCTAAAGATCAACCCAGAGTACGTGCTTTTCATGCTTGCATCCCATCCTTTGTTACCCGTGAATTTTGCACCATGACCTTTGTTGCTCTCCAGGGCTCAAGCGAAACGAAGGAAGACCGGCGGGTCTACCCCTGCCCCCACTGCTCGAGAGCTGGAGCCTGCCAAGCTGGACTCTCCTGCAATACACGCTGACCCCTCTGCCACCTCCAAGGATGTGCCTGAAGATGCTCGTTGTTCTGCCGAGCCGGTGGCCCATGACATGATCACTGAGAGCCCTCCGAGGACCAACTCTAAGCCGCCGAGCCCTTCAATGGCCGTTGATGATTCGGGTACTCCAGATGTCATCATTACTGGTACCGGCTTTCAAACTCCTCAACCTCATGTGTTGACAAAGCACACTGAGAAGACTGAAGCCTCTGAGAAGCTGGATTTTGAGCTCCTCATGCTAGAGAAGTTAACTACTGATGAGCTACACACTGGTTACCTGAACCGCCTCTCCACAAGCCGAAACATGGAGCTCAGACTTGTTGGCTTAATGAAGAAAAAATATGCGGTATTCCTACTCTCTTTTCCTTATATCCTTGCATAGCCCCCAAGAGCTGGTTTAATATTTGCTAATGGTAACCGGGTCTTCCAATCCATGTCATAAGTAGAAACACTTAGCCTGTAGCCCCCAAGTATCGGTTTAAGATGTAAATATCGAGCTGGTACTTTAGTGTTTAAGTAGTTGACCATTTGTAGCCTCCAAGTGCCAGCTTAACTTGATAAAGATGAGTTGGAACTTCACTTTAAATAGATCAAAGAGCCATTTGTAGCCCCCAAGTGCCGGCTTAACTTTATAAAGGTGATCCAGAACTTCATTGTAAATAGATCAAAGAGCCATTTGTAGCCCCCAAGTGCCGGCTTAACTTGATGAAGATGAGCCAAAACTTCATTGTAAAGAGATCAAAGAGCCATTTGTATCCCCCAAGTGCCGTCTTAACTTGATGAAGATGAGTCGGAACTTCATTGTAGTCTTCGGAGAACAAACAGACATTAGCCCCCAAGTGTCGAGCATATTGCTTGCAATCTGCTTGAGACTTGCATTATATTGTCTTAATTTGAATCATCTGGTAATATGTTATCTTGGCGACTTAGCCCTCATTTGCTTTTTATATGTCATAGGAAGCTTTAAGTGAAGCCGAGTCTGATCTGACTGGCTTAAGGAGCAATCTGGCCACCTAGCAAGCCGCCCAAAGCGAGGCAGAGGAGAAGTGCCGGCTCGCCACTAAAGAACTTGTAAAAGTTAAAGCTGACTTCGCCACCTTCAAGAAATTTGTTGAAACGGAACAAACTGCCTTGGGCCAACATGCAGATGATGCTGACCAGCGGCTTATGGTTGTATCCAATGAACTGCACGCCCTGAAGCGCCATATTGCGAAGATGTCTGCCGCTATCTTTGGTGAGTACTAAAGACTTAGCCAATATCCTTTATGCGAAAAACTGTACAGGCGGCTTATAAACGAAAATCTGTCTTATGCAGGTCAAAGGAGCCATCAACTCGCTGTTGATAGCCTGTTGCCACTGAAATCCATCTACACACTAACAAAACAGCTATACTGCAGAACTCTTTGCACGATCAAAGCAATGCTCAATAAAGATAGTATCCCCCCGTCTACGAAGGGAGTCATAGAAGTGTTATCCACGCTGCCCAAACAAATCCAGGAGCTCAAAAAATCAGCCGCCAGAAAAGGAGCCATTGCAGCAATAAGCCGGGCTTTAGCCTTCGCCCCAGAGCTAACTCCTGAAGAGATGATGGACGGGTTTCCATTAAAGAAGGATGACGACTCACAGTTCACAGAAGCCGACTATGCTCGTTGCATGAAGGCCTCTAGAGTCCTTGCATCAGTATTAGCGGAAGAAGTGAACCTATCAACATATCAGGCGGCTTACAATGCCGAGAACAAGTGAGTGCGTGGCCCAACCTTCGAGGCCAAGGATTTAACTCCTGCACGTCGTAAGCACTTCTTTGCTCCTGATCTTGACCCGTCTCCCCTCTTTGAAGAGGCAAACTTTGAAGCTTTAACCAACTGCAACTGGGACGTGGACAATCTCCAGATCGAGGAGGTCGAAGACCCGCCGCAGGGTGACCCGCCATCGAGCTGATCAACTTGATAACGCCATGGATAATGTGGCTTTGTAACCCACCGTGGGGCGGTGTAAAAACTTTAAGTCATTGCTTTTGAGATCTGTGGAGAGCATTGTAATAGGCCTTTAGTAAAACTGTCTTGCCTGAACTGTGCCATCGTGCACATATGAAATTGCCCGGCTTTAACATATTATGTCCGCCTTGTGCTTCAATTTACATAGATATCGTGGCGGCTCTTCTTGAGAAAACCAACATGTGAGAGCATAATATTTTCCATATTGTCAGTAGGGCGACTTAGAATAGCACAGCCCGGAGATGTTATATCTTTCCTGATTAGTTTTTTGAAAAAAATGAACAACTCATGTGCCGGTTCTTCTGGGTGGACTCACTAATTAAAACTCCTATTAAGTACAGGGTCTCTATCGAGATTGGCCGTCAATTCCTTAGAACAGCTCAGGGTCTCTAAGCGAGATTAACTGATAGGAAGTGTAACATCCCAGAAAGAGACACGACAGGGCATGAGTACCCTAGTAGCTCATAAACTTCCTCTCACGTGACATAAATCCGTCGTTTTAACCTTAAACAGTGCAGGGTCTTTAAAAGATTAACTGTCTAAGAGTACGAACGGGCCACATAGCGGAGAGTCGACAATAGATGAGAGAGTTTATCCTTGCTTTCTGTAAGCCAGCCCTCACATGACAAGAATCGCCGATTTAACCTTAACCAGTACAGGGTCTCTAACGAGATTGTCCATCAATTTCTTTGAACCGGCTTAGGGTCTCTAAGCGAGATTAACTGGTAAGAGTTCGGCGGGTCACCTGGTGGAGTAGCAAGTTGCAAATGGGTAGGTTTAACTCTGGTGGCTTAAGAGCCGATCAAGTGGGTATGTAAGATAAATCCGGTGGGTTGGAAGCCCCCAAATGACCTTGTTGACGGAGTCAACGATTTGGCTTAAGAGCCGATCAATAGGGTGTGATAAGCTAAACCCAACGGGTTAGAAGCCTCCTAGATGACCTTGTTGCACAAGCTGAGACATGCGAAATGGCAGAGGCCCCAGCTTGCGGGGATGCCAACTTTATTCACACATATATATATATGATATGTACTATGATGGTGTACAATGTCCAGTCTCAATGACTCAGGTATAATAAGGCCGCAGATGAGCTATGTTCCACAGCCGGCGGGTCTCTTGCCTAGAAGTGCTTGAGTCGTCTCGGACGTCAATGAGGTAATATGAACCGTTGTTGAGATTTCTGCTGACCACGAAAGGCCCTTCCCATGGAGGGGACAACTTGTGTGCATCTGTCTGATCTTGAATCAACCGCAACACTAAGTCGCCTTCTTGAAACATCCGGGTCTTAACTCTATGGCTATGGTAGCGACGCAGGTCTTGCTGATAGATCGTCGATCGAGCCGCCGCCAGATCACATTCTTCCTCCAAGGCATCCAACGTGTCTTGACGTGTTGTTTCGTTATCCTCCTCAATGTAAGCCGCCACCCATGGCGAGTCATGATGGATATCGCTTGGTAACACGGCTTCTGCGTCATAAACCATGAAGAAAGGTGTATAACCTGTTGATCTGTTAGGAGTGGTTCTGATGCTCCATAAGACGGACGGCAACTCCTCTACCCAACAACCCGGCGTGCGCTACAAAGGAACCATAAGCCGGGGTTTGATACCTCTCAAGATTTCCTGGTTAGCACGTTCTGCCTGACCATTTGACTGTGGATGAGCCACCACAGAAACGTCAAGTCGGATGTGCTCACTTTCATAGAACGCTCGCATAGCCCCCTGGGATAAGTTCGTACCATTATCTATGATGATACTGTGAGGGTAACCGAAGCGGTAGATCAAATTCTTAATAAATTGAACCGCCGTAGCCGCATCACACTTGCTGACCGGCTCAGCTTCTACCCACTTGGTAAATTTGTCCACCGCCACCAAGAGGTGGGTCTTCTTGTCCTTGGATCTCTTGAAAGGCCTGACCATGTCAAGCTCCCAGACTGCAAACGACCAAGTAGTTGGAATCATGCACAACTCTTGAGCCGGGACGTGAGCACGCCGGCCAAACTTTTGACATCCATCACATTTGTAGACCAAATCTTCCGCATCCTTATGAGCCATCAGCCAGAAGAAGCCATGTCGAAAGGGCTTGGCCACCAGAGATTTTGAGCCGGCGTGGTGACCACAATTGCCAGCATGAATTTCATTCAAGATTTCCTTGCCTTCTTTGGGTGAGACACAATGCTGAAACACGCCAGTGACGCTGCACTTATGTAACTCACCATTGATTATTGTCATAGACTTAGACTGCCTGGTAATCTGTCTGGCCAGATTTTCATCTTCAGGTACCTCGCTGCGAGTCAAGTATGCCAAATAAGAGACGTCCAGTCAGGAATAGCATGTAGAGCCGCCACCAGCTGTCCCTCCGGGTCTGATATAGCTAAGTCTTCCTCTGAAGGTAACTTAACTGATGGGTGATGTATTACGTCTAAGAAAACATTAGGCGATACCGGCTTACGGTGAGAGCCCAGTCCAGAGAGTGCGTCGGCTACCTCGTTCTTGCGACGATCAACATGATCCACTTAATAACCTTTGAAATGACCAGCAATGACATCCACTGCCTAACGATAAGCCGCCATCCGCGGGTCCTTGGAATCCCAAGTACCTGAGACTTGTTGGGCCACGAGGTATGAGTTGTCGAGACACCTAACCCAACTCAGGTTCATCTCCTTAGCCACCCGGAGGCCGTGAAGCAGAGCCTCATACTCAGCTGCATTGTTAGTACAAGGAAACACCAGCCTTAGAACGTAACAGAACTTGTCACCTTTGGGGGAAGTTAAGACAACCCCTACCCGTGATCCTTCCAATTGCCTGGATCCATCAAAGTGGATTGTCCAATATGTGTTATCCGACTTTTCCTCGGGCGCCTGACACTCCGTCCAGTCGTTTATGAAATCCACTAAGGCTTGCGACTTGACCGTCGTGTGAGGCACATATTTCAAGTTAAGAGGCCCAAGCTCCAATGCCCACTTAGCAATCCTGCCGGTGGCTTCTTCGTGAGAGCCGCCATGAGCTCCCCCATGTCCTGACATGAGCACTTGAGCCGGCCAAGCTTCTGCTTCAGAGGCGTAAAGTGGCAATTCTTCTCCAGAATCAAAACTCCTTGAGCCGCCGTAATCTGTTCAGACGAGTGGATGATGGTTGAGACCCGTCGGACCCAATGATGAGCCGACTCATTCTCCTGCTGCACACAATGATCCAAATCCACAATCATCATGGGCTGCTTGCATGTTCCCTGGAAATTTTTGATGAACTTCGCCTTTAACTCGGCCCAGAAATTAATGGTGTTGGGTGGCAAGCCCTTCAACCACGTGCAAGCCGGCCCTTCCAGCATCATGATAAAATACTTGGCACATATTGCGTCGTTGATGTCTAACATCTCCATCGCCAGCTCATAGCTCTCAATCCACGCCTTTGGAGGCAGTCCAGTAGTGTAATTTGGGACCTTGTGAGGGCCCTTGAAATCCTTCGGCAGACGTTCGTTCCGTAAAGCCGACGCTAAGCACCGCACTCCCACGGCCCTGGTGGTTACTCCTACTCCTACCGAGATAGAAGGTGCAGGTTCTTGATGAGCCGCTGCCACTGCCAGAGCTGCCGCCTCGCACTGTGCCCTCGCCCGGTCCACCAGCTCCTGAGCATACAAAACCGCCTGATTATCTCGTGGTGGGTACCGGTGCCGATCACTGCTAGAAACCGCTGGCGACTCATACCGCCAGTTGAAGCTGCGACTGGGGATGGGGGTTGAATGCACGCGGCTCCGGCTGTAGGCGTACTTCTCCTGCTGGGCCATCATCGTCTGCAGGTATCCAATGGTGTTCCGCACCTCTTCTGCGAAGGGCGCCTCGTCAGGGATAGGGATCGTCCCAAGCTGGGTTGCTGTGGCCACCATGTTCGCCGTCGGGTTTGAATAATGACCTGCCGGCGTTGGGAAAACCATTGGTGAGGCCTGGTTCCGTCGGGGCGGGTTAATATGCTGCTGTCGAGCCGTCGGCCGACTCTCAGGTGCTTCCATTGTCCGTCCTGTTCCCGGCGTGTTAAAAAGATTCCTGGCCTCGTACTATTCCTGAAAGCGGGACTGATGCCTTAGCCGCTAAACTGCTGCCGTAGATTGCTATTCCAGCTCAAGGTGGAAAGTGTTTATCTTAAGGCGTTCTGCCTCCGCATCCATCTGAGCTTTCAGCATGCTGATCCCTTTTTGGACTTCGGTCATATGGTCCTTTATCCTTGCGGTCTCTGCGTTCCGGGCGGCTTGATTCTCCGTTGTGACTTCAGTTGCCATCAGGGTTGTAAGCTCATCCATCAGATCTAGAAGAACTTTAGCTGGCGGTGGGTCGGTGCCTGACCCGATTGCCCGGGCGGCTGTACTGCTCGGGCCTGGTGCTGAACCCACCATGAAGGCGGCCGCATGCATTGGCCGCCCATGGTCCTCCGGCTCATGATACTTCGACCCGGGGTAAAGCTCGTCGTAGCCCCCGAGCCTGCCATCGTGAAGCTGGTAGATTGATTCCGTCTCTCGGCTCGAAGATCCATCCTCCAAAAAGACAAGAGTTTCCTGCGACATGGAATCCTCAAGAGCCATGCCCTGCGTGAAGCCAACGAAGACGTGCTTTCTGCCCGGGTTAGCGCGGGTGGGTTGCATGCGCCGAGCCGGCTTGACGATGTTGGTGCAGACGTCCAGCCCGGGTATAAATCCGCCGACCTTGCCGATGAAGACGTGGATTCCATCGAAGGGAACCCAAAAACCGTACTCCACAGAGTCGTCCTTGGGGCCCCAGCCAGCGTCGTCGATGTAGAGCCGGCCACGACGACTCTTGCTCATCCTTCCAACAACGTATCCCTCGATCCCTTAGAGAGAGCCCTTTGAGAAGTCAACACCACCGAGTGCTGGCCCCACAATGGGCGCTAACTGTCGTGGTTTTATCACGGCAGATGTGCGAGGACTTATGTTCGAGGCCATCGCTAAGGTGATGGACTCAAAGGGGTTGGTTGGGACGAAGGACACGAGTTTACCCAGGTTCGGCCCCTTGAGAGGAGGTAAAAGCCTACGTCCTACTTGTGTTGTATTGATTGGAGTATCGATTACAAGGGAGTGGATTCGCTTGACCTAGTTCTTGACTAGTTGGTTTCTATCTAAGTCACCCTGGGTCTCGCCTTTATATAGGAGGTCAAGACCACGGGTTACACAAGTCTCATACCGACTCTTACAACGTATCTGACTCTATATCTATGTCGTCTTGCCTTCCTGGGCAAGCCGTCTCCGGGCGGCTTAAACTGCCCGGGTCTTCATGCCTTCTCTCATCTGGGCTTCGCCCTGGCCCATCTTGGCAAGCCGCCATATATCTTAGGCTTATGTCTCTAGGCCCATCTGCCTTGGTCTGGGTTATGAGCCTCCAGGTATGACCTGACCACACTTGGGCGGGTCTTACCATGGGGTTATATCCCCAACATCATGCTAGCTATCTTACGATCATGCAAAGCAATATGAAAATGATTGTGCGTGTCATAATAAACAGAACGGTGGAAGTTGCATGGCAATATATCTCAGAATGGCTATGGAAATGCCATAATAGGTAAGTATGGTGGTTGTTTTGAGGAAGGATATATGGTGGGTTTAATGCACCGGCAAAAGTGGCGCGGTACTAGAGAGGCTAGCAAAAGTGGAAGGGTGAGAGTGCGTATAATCCATGGACTCACATTAGTCATAAAGAACTCACATACTTATTGCAAAAGTCTATTAGTCATCAAAGCAAAGCATTAGACGCATGCCCCTAGGGGATAGGTTGGTAGGAGTAAACCATCACGCGCTCCCGACCCTCACGCAAAGGCTTACAATCAACAAACAAATCATGCTTCGACTTCCTTACATAACGGTTCACCATACGTGCATGCTACGGGAATCACAAACCTTTACACAAGTATTTTTGCTAATTTACAATTACTCTGTAACATGACTCTTAATATTACCATCTTTACATCTCAAAACTTTTGGAAGGAATCAAAACACATCATATTCAGTGATCTACAAGTTTTATGTAGGATTTTATGACTAACCGAGTGAATGACCAACTCACGTTATCTCTCTAAATAGATATAAGTGAAGCATGAGAGTTTAATTCTTTCTACAAAAGATATGATCACTCTCTAAAAAATATAAGTGAATCAAAAGAGCATTCTACAAATGGTGGTTTTCTATGTGTGAGAAACAGGCAATCCAAACTTCAAATGATATAAGTGAAGCACATGAAGCATTCTATAAAGCCACACTCAAAAGATATAAGTGAGGTGCAAAGAGCCTTCTATAAATCAACCAAAGACTTTCTCATACCATCATGGTGCATTATTAAAATAAAACTGAAAAGCACATGATGCTCCAAGATTTACAAATATCATGTGACGAATAAAAATATAGCTCCAAGTAAAATTACCGATGGTTGTTAGAAGAAAGAGGGGATGCCTTCCGGGGCATCCCCAAGCTTAGTTTCTTGGGAGTCCTTTAATATTACCTTGGGGTGCCTCAGGCATCACCAAGCTTAGTCTCTTTCCACTCCTTATTCCTTCATCCATCATGATCTCACCCAAAACTTGAAAACTTCAATCACACAAAACTTAACCAAACCCACGTGAGATACGTTAGTATAATAAAACAAATCACCACTTTAAGTATTGTTGCCAACCAATTCATATTTTGTTTTTGTATTTTAGCTACTATAATATAACTTTTCCATGGCTTATACCATTTATACAATCGATAGTTTCATCAAAACATGCAAAACAATGCATCAAAAACAGAATTTGTCAAAAACAGGACAATCTGTAGTAATCGGAACATTCACCACACTTATATAACTCTAAAAATTCAGTAAAATTAGGAAAAAAATAAAATAACAGCATAGCAGTACTGTGTAAAAAATTCAGAAACTTTTGACATTCCAGTAAAAAATGTAAATTCACGCACTACAGCCAAAGTTTCTGTTTTTGCATTGCACACACCAAACAAGCAATCTAATCATCCTAAAGGAAAATCTTGGCACATTATTTTTATAATACAATGGATTTGTACAAGGGGATAATTATTTTTGTTGAAAATTTTCCGTAATCAAGATTCACAAAGTTTTCATGGGCATGAACAAAATTCAAGGCTAGCCCCCACTTCAACGTTGCTCGTCTTTCTCACTTTCACTCTTCTTTTTGAAAAAGTTTTAAGTTCACCACTTTATTTTTTTTAAACTATATAAAAGCACACAACAAAATAAAATAAAACTTCCGGGTTGTCTCCGTGGCAGCGCTTTCTTTAAAGCCATTAAGCTAGGCATAAAGTGCTCAAGTCATGGATCCACCCGGATCCCAAGGTATATCAAAGCCAATTTTAATTAACAATGATTTGTAATTCAGTAGTGAGCACAAAGTAACATATATCATGCAAAAACAAGTCTAACTCTCTTCCTATGCATCGACATGTCATAAAAGAACAATTCATGCACACAAAGTAAAGGAAAATGCATAGTATAAACAGTTTCTTGCAATTTTACCCTATTGGAAACATAGAGAGGTGGAGATGTAGTTCCTCTCTCATAATAATTGGAAGTAGGAGAAGCAAGCACATGCGTATTATATCTATCAAAGTCATCATGTGTAATAGTAAAAGGCAACCCATCTATATAATCCTTAATAAGTGCAAATTTCACCGATATAGTGTAGTTGGGATAATTCAAAAAGATAATAGGACTATCATGTGTGTGTGCAATAGCAAAAATTTCACGTTTAACATAAGGAACTATAGCAAGTTCATCTCCATAAGCATCATTCATATTGACATCATGGCCACAAGCATAGCAAGCATCAAGTTCATCAAAAAGGGGTATTTCAAACAAATCCAAGGGATCATAGCAATTATCATAGCATTCATCCTTCGATAAGAATGAAGGGAAATCAAACAACATATGAGTTGAAGAGTTACTCTCATTATAAGGTGGGCACGGGTAGCTAATCCGCTCTTCCTCCTTTTGTTCTTCGCTCTCCTCCTCATTTTTTTCATCTAATGAGCTCACAATTTCAGCAACTTCCTCTTCCATAGATTCCTGCAAAATACTAGTCTCTTTCAAGGCAGTGGTCATTCTTTCAATAAATTATTTAATATAATCATTAGAAGCATAGTTTTCATAGCAATATTTAAGTATGACAAAAATTTCAGATTTGTAGAGAGTAGCATCATACTTTTCAATCAAAGAAGCAATTTCACAGGCACCCTTAAATGCAACAAATTCTTCAATTTGTTCAACATCATTATAGCAATAGGCCTCCTTGACATAAGAGGATAATATTTCATTATCATTAAACACACATTGGTAGGGAAGGTGTTTTTAGCTTCTTTAGAGCAACAAGTAAAGTCATAAATTTCACATAGATTCCAAGCATAGCAACACAAAGTATTAATTTGATGCCACAAGAGTTTCCCTTTTTGAGATATGTGGTGTCGCACATAATGAGCATGCTAATTTAATGATTTTCCCTCAACTAAGCTAGTTGGGTTTTCAGCACGAGCATAAGTGGATCGAAGATGGCCCAAGTAATATTCTTCGGTGGTACGTAACACTAGTGGTTCCTCAACTTTTGGAGGAGTAAGTACATCTATTTTTTTTTGGTATTTTGAGTTTGCTACCCATATATAAAGATATAAAACAAGTTAATAACAGAAAAATAAAAATTACTTAGTGATAAAGCAAACAAGAACACACGAGAATATGCAGCCCATGCTATTGGTCCCCGACGACGGCGCCAGAAAAAGGTCTTGATAACCCACAAGTATAGGGGATCAATTGTAGCCTTTCTCGACAAGTAAGAGTGTCGAACCCAACGAGGAGATAAAGGTAGAACAAATATTCCCTCAAGTTCTATCGACCACCGATACAACTCTATGCACGCTTAACGCTCGCTTTACCTAGAACAAGTATGAAACTAGAAGTACTTTGTAGGTGTTGTGGGATAGGTTTGCAAGATAATAAAGAGCATGTAAATAAAAACTAGGGTCTGCTTAGATAAAGAAACAACTAAGTTAGTCTTAGTAGAGAGCTTTTTGTCACAAGAAAGTTATTTGTCCCTAGGCAATCGATAACTAGACCGATAATCATTATTGCAATTTTATATGAGGGAGAGGCATAAGCTAACTTAATTTATCTACTTGGATCATATGCACTTATGATTGGAACTCTAGCAAGCATCTGCAACTACTAAATATCACTAAGGTAAAACCTAACCATAGCATTATAAGGTATCCAGTCCTCTTTACTCCCATATGCAACAACCCACCTACTCGGGTTTATGCTTCTGTCACTCAAGCAACCCACCATAGGCAAATCATGAACACATTAGAACACCCTACAACGAGGATCCCTCACACTTGCGCAACATGGAGAGCACCATAGGACAACACCAATAATAAAACATGCAAATCAAACCAATGATGATCATTAATCAACCCATAGGACAAAACGGGTCTACTCAAACATCATAGGATAGCCATACATCATTGGGAAATAATATATAGCATTGAGAACCATGTTTAAGTAGAGATTATAGTGGGGAGAAGGGGTGTTACACCTCTGCATAGTGTTGGGGAACGTTGCATGGGAAACAAATTTTTTCCTACGCACACGCAGATCTATCCATGGTGATGAGTACCTACGAGACGGAGAGTGGATCTACATACCCTTGTAGATCGCTAAGCGGGAAGTGTTAAGAAACGCGGTTGGTGTAGTCGAACGTCTTCGCGATCCAAATCACCGTGCGTCCCGCGATTCAATCACGATCCGTCCCGCGATCCAATCACGATCCGTCCCGTGATCCGATCACGATCCGTCCCACGAACTTGATCATGATCCGTCTCACAAACTTGATCATGATCCTTCCGATCTACCACCGAACGGACGTCACCTCCGCGTTCAGCACACGTACAGCTTGATGACGATCGCCACCGTCTTGATCCAGCAAGAAGGAGTGGAGAGGAAGAAGAGTTCTTCGGCAGCCTGATGGCGCTCCGGCGATGGTGGGGGAGCAATTCTGACAGGGCTTCGCCTAAGCACTTCAGAAAACCGATCTAGAGGAGAAACTATGCACTTGAGGAACGGGTAGCACGTGGCTGAAATTCTAGTGCAAAACCCTAGAAATCCACCAGTTTATATAGGAGGGAAGGAGGAGGAGAGGTAGTCTTGGCCTCCAAGCCTTGGAGGCTTCGGCCGAAGTGGGAGGTGGAGGAGGACTCTCCTCCTCCAATCCTAGTAGGACTAGGATTGCTCCTTTTTGCCTTTTTTTCCACCTTTTCCTATTGGTTTTTTCCTCCAGCCACATGGGCCTTGTGTGGGAGTTTCCACCAGCCCACTAAGGGCTGATATTCACTCTCTCACAGCCCATGAAGCCTCTTGGGTCGAAATACCCCTCCCGGAGGCCTCCCGGTACACTACCGGCACTCCCGGTACACTACCGATGAGCCCGAAACTTTTCCGGCGACCAAAATGGGACTTCCTATATTTTGAATCTTTACCTATGGACCATTCCGGAGCTCCTCGTGATGTCCAGGATCTCATACGAGACTCCGAACAAACTTCGGTCACCACCATACATAACTCTATACTACCGAAACATCACCAAACCTTAAGTGTGCAAACCCTGCGGATTTACCTCTACGGTCAATAACCAATGGCGGGACCTGGATGTCCACATTGGTTCCTACATATTCTACGAAGATCATTATCGGTCGAACCTCTATGTCAAGGATTCAGTTAATCCCGTATGATGTTCCCTTTGTTCTTCGGTATGTTACTTGCCCGAGATTCGATCGTCGGTATCTCCATACCTATTTCAACCTCGTTACTGGCAAGTCTCTTTACTCGTTCCGTAATACAAGATCCCGTAACTAACACTTAGTCACATTGCTTGCAAGGCTTATTGTGATGTTGTATTACCGAGTGGGCCCTGAGATACCTCTCCATCACACGGAGCAACAAATCCCAATCTTGATCCATGCCAACTCAACAGACAACCTCAGAGACACCTGTAGAGCACCTTTATAGTCACCCAGTTACATTGCGACATTTTATACACACAAGGTACTCCTCCGATATTTGTGAGTTGCATGATCTCATGGTCATAGGAACATATACTTGACATGCAAAAAACAGTAGCAATAAACTGACACGATCATAAGCTACGTTTGTAGTTTGGGTCTTGTCCATCACATCATTCTCCTAATGATGTGATACCGTTATCAAATGACATATCATGTCCATGGCTAGGAAACCTTAACCATCTTTCGATCAACGAGCTAGTTCACTAGAGGTATACTAGGGACATTGTGTTTGTCTATGTATCCACACATGTATCCATGTTTCCAATTAATACAATTATAGCATGGATAATAAACGATTATCATGAACAAGGAAATACAATAATAAACACTTTATTTATTACCTCTAGGGCATATTTCCAACAGTCTCCCACTTGCACTAGAGTCAATAACCTAGTTCACATCACTATGTGATTTACATTGTAATGAATCGAACACCCATGCAGTTCTGGTGTTGATCATGTTTAGCCCTTGGAAGAGGTTTAGTCAACGGGTCTGCAACATTCAGATCCGTGTGCACTTTGCAAATATTTATGTCTTTCTCCATGATGTAATCGCGGATGGAGTTGAAGCGTCGCTTTATGTGTCTGGTCCTCTTGTGAAACCTTGGTTCCTTGGCCAGAGCAATGGCACCAGTGTTGTCACAGAATAGGTTCATTGGATTCAGTGCACTGGGCACTACTCCAAGATCTGTCATGAACTGCTTCATCCAGACACCTTCCTTTGCCGCCTCCGAGGCTGCGATGTATTCCGCTTCGCACGTAGAATCAGCTACCACGCTTTGCTTGGAACTGCACCAGCTTACCGCTCCCCTGTTAAGAATAAATACGTATCCGGTTTGCGACTTAGAGTCGTTCGGATCAGTGTCAAAGCTTGCATCGACGTAACCCTTTACGACGAGCTCTTCATCACCTCCATAAACGAGAAACATTTCCTTAGTCCTTTTCAGGTACTTAAGGATATTCTTGACCGCTTGCCAGTGCTCCATTCCAGGATCACTTTGAAACCTTCTGGCCATACTTATGGCAAGGCTGACATCGGCTCTTGTGCACAACATTGCATACATGATAGAGCCTATGGCTGAAGCATAGGGGATGACACTCATCTTTTCTCTATCTTCTGCAGTTACTGGGCATTGAGTCTTACTCAACTTCACACCTTGTAACACAGGCAAGAACCCCTTCTTGGACTATTCCATTTTGAATTCTTCAAAACTTTATCAAGGTATGTGCTCTGTGAAAGTGCTATTAAGCGTCTCGATCTATCTCTATAGATCTTAATGCCTAATATGAAAGCAACTTCTCCTAGGTCCTTCATTGAAAAACTCTTGTTCAAATATTCCTTCACCCTTTCCAGCATTTCTATATTGTTTCCAATCAGCAATATGTCATCCACATATAATACTAGAAACGCTATAGAGCTCCCACTCACTTTCTTGTAAATACAAGCTTCTCCGTAAACTTGTATAAACTCAAACGCTTTGATCACCTCATCAAAGCGCTTATTCCAACTCTGAGATGCTTGCACCAGTCCATAAATGGATCGCTGGAGTTTGCAAACTTTGTCAGCATTCTCTGGATCGACAAAACCTTCGGGTTGCATCATATACAACTCTTCCTCAAGGAAACCATTGAGGAACGCTGTTTTGACATCCATCTGCCAAATTTCATAGTCGAAAGAAGCAACTATTGCTAACATGATTCTGACAGACTTAAGCATCGCTACGGGTGAGAAAGTCTCATCATAGTCAACTCCTTGAACTTGTGAAAAACCCTTTGCCACAAGTCGAGCTTTATAGACGGTGACATTACCGTCTGCGTCTGTCTTCTTCTTAAAGATCCATTTGTTCTGAATGGCCTTTCGCCCTTCAGGTAATACTTCCAAAGTCCATACTTTGTTTTCATACATGGATCCCATCTCGGATTTCATGGCCTCTAACCATTTCTCGGAATCCGGGCCCATCACTGCTCCTCCATAGCTCGTAGGTTCATTGTTGTCCAACAACATGACCTCCAAGACAGGGTTGTCGTACCACTCAAGAGCAGTATGCGCCCTTGTCGACCTACGAGGTTCAATAGCAGCTTGATCCGAAGCTTCATGATCATCATCATTAACTTCCTCTTCTACCATCGTAGGTTCCATAGAAACATCTTTCTGCGCTGCGCTACTTTCTGGTTGAAGTAAAGGTTCAATAACCTCATCAAGCTCTATTTTCCTCCCACTCAATTCTTTCGAGAGAAACTCTTTCTCAAGAAATGTTCCGTTCTTAGCGACAAACACTTTGCCTTTGGATCTGAGATAGAAGGTATACCTGACTGTCTCTTTCGGGTATCCTATGAAGACACATTTCTCCGCTTTGGGTTCTAGCTTTTCAGGCTGAAGCTTTTTGACATAAGCATCACATCCCCAAACTTTAAGAAATGACAACTTTGGCTTCTTGCCAAACCATAGTTCATATGGCGTCGTCTCAACGGATTTTGATGGTGCCCTATTTAAAGTGAATGCAGCTGTCTCTAATGCATAACCCCAAAACGATAGTGGCAAATCAGCAAGAGACATCATAGAACGCACCATATCTAACAAGGTTCAATTACGACATTCGGATACACCATTACGCTATGGTGTTCCGGGCGGTGTCAACTGTGAAACAATTCCACATTGTCTTAAGTGACTGCCAAACTCATAACTCAGATATTCACCTCCTTGATCAGATCACAGGAACTTAATCTTCTTGTTACAATGATTCTCAACTTCACTCTGAAATTGCTTGAACTTTTCAAACATTTCAGACTTGTGTTTCATCAAGTAAATATACCCATATCTACTTAAGTCATCAGTGAAGGTGAGAAAATAACGATATCCACCACGCGCTGTAATATTCACACATCAGTATGTATGATTTCTGATAAGTCACTTGCCTGTTCCATGGTTCCAGAGAACGGCGTTTTAGTCATCTTGCCCATGAGGCATGGTTCACATGTGTCAAGTGATTCAAAATCAAGTGACTCCAAAAGTCCATCAGCATGGAGCTTCCTCATGTGTTTTACACCAATATGACCTAAACGGCAATGCCACAAGAAAGTGGTACTATCATTATCAACTCTACATCTTTTGGCATCAATGTTATGAACATGTGTATCATCACTATCAAGATTCAATATGAATAAACCCCTCACATTGGGTGCATGACCATAAAAGATATTACTCATATAAATAGAACAACCTTTATTCTCTGATTTAAATGAGTAACCGTCTCGCAATAAACAAGATCCAGATATAATGTTCATGCTTAACGCAGGCACTAAATAACAATTATTCAGGTTCATCACTAATCCCGATGGTAATAGAAGAGAGAGCGTGCCGACGGCGATCACATCAACCTTGGAACCATTTCCCACGCGCATTGTCACTTCATCCTTTGCCAGCCTTCATTTATTCCGTAGTTCCTGCTTTGAGTTGCAAATGCGAGCAACCGAACCGGTATCAAATACCCAGGCACTACTACGAGAGCTAGTATGTGAACGTAGAGTCTATCACACCCGATCATCACGTGGTGTCTCAACACGACGAACTTTCGCAACGGTGCACACTCGGGGAGAACACAATTCATCTTGAAATTTAAGTGAGGGATCACCTTATAATGCTACCGTCGTACTAAGCAAAACAAGGTGCATAAAAGGATTAACATCACATGCAATTCATAAGTGACATGATATGGCCATGAACTTGTGCTTTAGATCTCCATCTTGAAAGCACCGACATGATCTTCATCGTCACCGGCACGACACCATGATCTCCATCATCTTGATCTCCATCAACGTGTCGCCATCGAGGTTGTCACGCCCTGCATGCTTCTACTACTATTGCTACCATTTAGCGATAAAGTAAAGCATTACATAGCACTTAATGATTGACACGCAGGTCATACAATAATTAAAGACAACCCTATGGCTCCTGCCGGTTGGCGTACTCATCGACATGCAAGTCGTGAAATTCTATACATCACATGATCATCTCATACATCACATATATCACATCATGTAATTGGCCATATCACATCACAACATACCCTGCAAAAACAAGTCAGACGTCCTTTAATTGTTGTTGCATGTTTTACGTGGCTGCTACGGGTTTCTAGCAAGAACGATTCTCACCTACGCATAAACCACAACGGTGATACATAATTTGCTTTTCAACCTTCTCAAGGACCGCCTTTGTCGAATCCGATCCAACTAAAGTGAGAGAAACTGCCACCCGCAAGCCATCTAGGCAACAAGTCGCGTCGAGGGAACCGGTCTCTCGTAAGCATACGAGTAATGTTGGTCCGGGCCGCTTCATCTCACAATACCGCTGAACCAAAATCCGACCAAGGGAGGAAGCAATCTAAGCATCAACGCCCACAAACCTTTTGTGTTCTACTCGATATCTCATCAACACATAAACCTAGCTCATGATGCCACTGTTGGGGAACGTTGCATGGGAAACAAAAAATTTCCTACGCACACGCAGATCTATCCATGGTGATGAGTACCTACGAGAGGGAGAGTGGATCTACATACCCTTGTAGATCGCTAAGCGGGAAGCGTTAAGAAACGCGGTTGGTGTAGTCGAACGTCTTCGCGATCCAAATCGCCATGCGTCCCGTGATCCAATCACGATCCGTCCCGCGATCCAATCATGATCCGTCCCTCGATCCGATCACGATCCGTCCCACGAACTTGATCATGATCCGTCTCACGAACTTGATCACGATCCTTCCGATCTAGCACCGAACGAACGACACCTCCACGTTCAACACACGTACAACTTGATGCCGATCTCCACCGTCTTGATCCAGCAAGAAGGAGTGGAGAGGAAGAAGAGTTCTCTGGCAGCCTGACGGTGCTCCGGCGATGGTGGTGGAGCAATTCCGGCAGGGCTTCGCCTAAGCACTGCAGAAAACCGATCTAGAGGAGAAACTATGCACTGGAGGAACGGGTAGCACGTGGCTGAAATTCTAGTGCAAAACCCTAGAAATCCACCAGTATATATAGGAGGGAAGGAGGAGGAGAGGCAGACTTGGCCTCCAAGCCTTGGAGGCTTCGCCCTAAGTGGGAGGTGGAGGAGGACTCTCCTCCTCCAATCCTAGTAGGACTAGGATTGCTCCTTTTTGCCTTTTTTCCACCTTTTCCTATTGGGTTTTTTCCTCCAGCCACATGGGCCTTGTGTGGGAGTTTCCACCAGCCCACTAAGGTCTGATATTCACTCTCCCACAGCCCATGAAGCCTCTTGGGTCGAAATACCCCTCCCGGAGGCCTCCCGGTACACTACCGGCACTCCCGGTACACTACCGATGAGCCCGAAACTTTTCCGGCGACCAAAACGGGACTTCCTATATATGAATCTTTACCTCCGGACCATTCCGTAGCTCCTCGTGCCATTCGGGATCTCATCCGGGACTCCGAACAAACTTCGGTCACCACCATACATAACTCTATACTACCGAAATGTCACCAAACCTTAAGTGTGCAGACCCTGCGGGTTCGAGAACTATGTAGACATGACTGAGACACCTCTACAGTCAATAACCAATGGCGGGACCTGGATGTCCACATTGGTTCCTACATATTCTACGAAGATCTTTATCGGTCGAACCTCTATGTCAAGGATTCAGTTAATCCCGTATGATGTTCCCTTTGTTCTTCGGTATGTTACTTGCCCGAGATTCGATCGTTGGTATCTCCGTACCTAGTTCAACCTCGTTACTGGCAAGTCTCTTTACTCGTTCCGTAATACAAGATCCCATAACTAACACTTAGTCACATTGCTTGCAAGGCTTATTGTGATGTTGTATTACCGAGTGGGCCCTGAGATACCTCTCCGTCACACGGAGCAACAAATCCCATTCTTGATCCATGCCAACTCAACAGACACCCTCAGAGACACCTGTAGAGCACCTTTATAGTCACCCAGTTACGTTGCGACGTTTGATACACACAAGGTACTCCTTCGATATCTGTGAGTTGCATGATCTCATGGTCATAGGAACATATACTTGACATGCAGAAAACAGTAGCAATAAACTGACACGATCATAAGCTACATTTGTAGTTTGAGTCTTGTCCATCACATCATTCTCCTAATGATGTGATCCCATTATCAAATTTTTAGGTGATTTTTTATTATAAAAATATCTTCCTTGCGGCAAAAGGAGAGCTCCAACCGCCTTAAGGGGTGACCACAAGGTCCCAAGGCGCGGTCAGGGGGTATGCCACGCCCCCTGGCTTGTGGTCACCTCGTGCATCATCTCACGTTGATTCTTTTTTCGAAAATTCACATATATTCAAAAAACTCCGTAAGTTTTTATCGCGTTTGGACTTCGTTTGGTATGGATATTTTGCGAAACAAAAAACATGCAACAAACAGGAACTAGCACTGCGCACTGGATCAATATGTTAGTCCGAAAAATAGTATAAAAAGTTGCCAAAAGTATATGAAAGTTGTATAATATTGGCATGAAACGATCAAAAATTATAGATACGACGGAGACGTATCAAGTATGAGGAGGATTTTTGGCGCCGTTGCCGGGGAGTATGACCAACCTACTATCAAGTACCTTCGCACAAATTATCATTCACTTGTTGTACTTTTTTATTTACTGTTATATTTCTTTATAAAAATCAAAAAAATACAAAAATATTTATCCTTGCTAGTTGCTAATTAACTCATGTGCCTGCTTTATTTGCTAGTTTACTTGTTCTGCTTGTTACTTTGCTTGCTTAGTCACCATGTCTCAAGATACTGCTAAGTTGTGTGACTTCTGAGATACTAATAACAATGATTTTATTAGTACTCCTATACCACCCACCGCTAGTGCGGAGTTTTATGATATTAACACTGCATTGCTAAATCTCGTGATGAAAGAACGATTTCCGGGAAGTCCTAATGAGGATCCCGCTGCTGATCTTCATAGTTTTGTTGAATTATGTGATATGCAAAATAAAAATATATGGATAATGATGTGGTCAAATTAAAATTATTTCCATTTCCACTATGAGATAAAGCTAAGGCTTGGTGTTCATCTTTACCACGTAATAGTATTGGAACATGGAATAAGTGTAAAGATGATTTTTTTGCCAAGTACTCTCCTCCTACTAAGATCATCTCCCTTAGAAATAAAATTATGAATGTTAAACAACATGATCAAGAACATGTTGCACAAGCTTGGGAGAGGATAAAATTCATGATTAGAAATTGCCCTACTCATGGTTTAAACTTATGGATGATTAAATTAAATTTCTATGTCAGACTAAACTTTGTGTCTAGAAATCTTCTAGATTCGGCTGCAGGTGGTACCTTCATGGAGGTGAGATTAGGAGAGTCCACCAAACTTTTGGACAACATTATGACAAACTACTCACGATGGCATATCGAAAGAGCTCCAACTGCTAAGAAGGTAAACTCTGCTGAGGAAATCGCTACTTTGAGTGAAAAAGTGGATGCTCTTATGAATATAGTTGCTAGTAAACATGCTCATGCCGATCCCAATGATATGCCTTTGCACACCCATATTGAGAAAAATAATGATGCTATTGATGTGAACTTTATCTAGCGAAACAATTTCAACAATAATGCTTACAGAGGAAATTTCAGTGCTATAACGTACCCCGGTAATTCCTCTAATAAATTCTTCTACAAATAATAATAGGTTATTCTGTGATCTTAATAACATCATTAAAGAATTTATTAGTTCTCAAAATATTTTCAATACTATGGTAGAGGATGGATATAATTGCTCTTGATGTGGAAACACTTGAAAGTAAAAAAAATCCACCAAATTTTGATTTTAATGATACTATTAAATGTATCCAAATATCTATCAATGAAAGTAAGGAGAGGACCGCTAAGTTGAAAGCTAAGCGAGAATTCTTAAAGGCTCTTCCACCCGGTTTTTACAGTAATCATGATGAAGATCTTAAAATGATTGGTAATTATGCTATTGATTCCTTGTTTAATAATCTTAAATTTGATGATAAATGGACTGGGTATGAGTCAAATTTAGCTACAAGGCGTCCCGTTTGTTCGGAGGGTGCAAATTCTAATGCAAAAACTGGAAAAAGTGGGTTTGGAGAGGTCAAAACTGTAACTGGTGATGTGCCCAATATCTTGGATTACAAGGAATTCATTTATGAAAGTTTCTCTTTAGTAGAATGTGTTTCCTTTCAGCAATCCATTATTATCTCACCCAATGCTTATGAACAAAATAAAGCTTTTACTTGACATATAGTAGAAGCAATGATAAAAGCTTATGATGAGAAACTTGAGCTAGAAGTTTGTATTCCTAGAAAGTTGCATGATGAATGGGAACCTGCTACTTCTCGAGCATGCATTGGTTTCCGTGAAGAGGAACTGGTGATGCAGCAAAGTAGATAAGTATTTCCCTTAGTTGTTGAGAACCAATGTATCAATCCAGTAGGAGATACAAGCAAGTCCCCAATAGATGTACCTACACAAAGAATCAAACATTTGCACCCAACGCTATAAAGGGGTTGTCAATCCCTTCAAGGTTACTTGCAAGGATGAGATCTGATAGAGATAGATAGAATAGATTGCTTGAAGGAAAGAAAAACAAATGGTAAAAATAATGCGGCAAAGTATTTTTGGTATTTTTGGTTTTAGATCTGAAAGTATAAGATGGAAAATAGACCTGGGGGCCATATGTTTTGTTGGAAATATGCCCTAGAGGCAATAATAAATTAGTTATTATCATATTTCCTTGTTCATGATAATCGTTTATTATCCATGCTAGAATTTTATTGATCAGAAACTCAGATACATGTGTGGATACATAGACAACACCATGTCCCTAGTATGCCTCTAATAGACTAGCTCGTTGATCAAAGATGGTTAAGGTTTCCTAGCCATGGACATGAGATGTCATTTGATAACGGGATCACATCATTAGGAGAATGATGTGATGGACAAGACCCAACTACAAATGTAGCATATGATCATGTTAGTTTATTGCTACAGTTTTCAACATGTGAAGTATATGTTCCTACGACCATGAGATCATGCAACTCACGGACACCAGAGGAATGCCTTGTGTGTATCAAACGTCACAACGTAACTAGGTGACTATAAAGGTACTCTACATGTATCTCCGAGGGTGTTTGTTGAGTTGGCATGGATCAAGACTGGGATTTGTTACTCCGTGTGACAGAGAGGTATCTCAGGGCCCACTCGGTAATACAACATCATAATAAGCCTTGCAAGCAATGTGACTAAGTGTTAGTCACGGGATCTTGTATTACAGAACAAGTAAAGAGACTTGCCAGTAACAAGGTTGAACCATGTATGGAGATACCGACGATCGAATCTCGGGCAAGTAACATACCGAAGAACAAAGGGAACATCATACGAGATTAACTGAATCCTTGACACAAAGGTTCGACCGATAAACATCTTCGTAGAATATGTAGGAACCAATATGGGCATCCAGG
Source organism: Hordeum marinum (assembly GCA_022496015.1). NCBI lineage: Eukaryota > Viridiplantae > Streptophyta > Magnoliopsida > Poales > Poaceae > Hordeum > Hordeum marinum. The sequence goes on along the minus strand of CM039674.1, from coordinate 257,663,542 downwards.
TCCCACTATTGGTTATTGACAGTAGAGGTGTCTCGGTCATGTCTACATAGTTCTCGAACCCGCAGGGTCTGCGCACTTAAGGTTTGGTGACGTTTCGGTAGTATAGAGTTATACGTGGTGGTTACCAAAGGTTGTTCGGAGTCCCGTATGAGATCCCGGACATCATGAGGAGCCCCGGAATGGTCTGGAGGTAAAGATTGATATATAGGAAGTCATGTTTTGGTCGCCGGAAAGGTTTTGGGCTCATCGGTAGTGTAACTGGAGTGTCGGTAGGGTACCGGGGGACCATCGGGAGAGGTATTTCGACCCAAGAAGCTACATGGGCTATGGGAGGACTAATACCAGCCCTTAGTGGGCTGGAAAAAGTCCCACACAAGGCCCATGCGGCTGGGGAAGAAATTCCAAAGGAGAAAAGGTGGAAAAAGGCAAAAAGGTGGAAATAAGGAAGGAGTCCTAATCCTACTAGGAGTGGAGGAGGATTCCTCCTCTCCGCCTCCTCTCCCACTTCGGACGAAGCCTAGAGGGGCTGGCCCTTGCACCAAGCCTCCCCATCCTCTCCTCCTATATATACTAGAGGGTTTTAGGGTTTTGGCACAAGATTTTCAGCCATGTGCAACCCTACCCTCTAGTTCGTAGTTTCTCCGCTAGATCGGTTTCAGCTGTGCTTAAGCGAAGCCCTGCTAAGATTACTCCACCACCATCGCCACAACGCCGTCACACTGACGGAGAACTCGTCTACCTCTCCGCTCCCTCTTGCCGCATCAACAAGGCGGAGATCGACATCAAGCTGTATGTGTGCTGAACGCGGAGGTGCCGTCCGTTCGGTGCTAGATCAGAAGGACCATGATCAAGATTGCGAGACGGATCGTGATAATATCGCGGGACGGGTCATGATGAGTTCGCGAGACGGATCGTGATTGGATCGTGGGATGGATCGTGATGAGATCGCGGGACGCTCGGCGATTTGGATCGCGAAGACGTTCGACTACACCAGCCGCGTTTCTTAATGCTTCCCGCTTAGCGATCTACAAGGGTATGTAGATCCACTCTCCCTCTCGTAGATTCTCATCACCATGGATAGATCTTGTGTGTGCGTAGGAATTTTTTTGTTTCCCATGCAACGTTCCCCAACAGTGGTATCAGAGCTAGGTCTATGTGTAGATGAGATCTTGAGTAGAACAGAAAGAGTTTGTGGGCGTTGATGCTTAGATTGCTTCCTCCTTTGGTCGTGTTTTGGTTCAGTGATATTGTGGGATGAAGCGGGCCAGACCAACCTTACTCGTACGTTTATGAGAGACCGGTTCCATCGACTGACGTGTAACCTCATTGCACAAAGATGGCTGGCAGGCGTCTGTTTCTCCTACTTTAGTTGGATCAGATTCGACAAAGGCGGTCCTTGAGAAGGTTGAAAAGCAACGTATGTATCACCGTTGTGGTTTTTGCGTAGGTGAGAATCGTTCTTGCAAGATACCCGTAGCAGCCACATAAAACATGCAACAACAATTAGAGGACGTCTAACTTGTTTTTGCAGGGTATGTTGTGATGTGATATGGCCAATTACATGATGAGATATATGTGATGTATGAGATGATCATGTATTGTATAGAATATCACAACTTGCATGTTGATGAGTACGACAACCGGCAGGAGATATAGAGTTGTCTTTAATTATTGTATGACCTGCGTGTCAACATTATGCGCTATGTAATGCTTTACTTTATCGCTAAACGGTAGCAATAGTAGTACAAGCATGGTGGGCGTGACAACCCTGATGGCGACACGTTGATGGATATCAAGATGATGGAGATCATGGTGTCATGCCGGTGACGATGGAGATCATGCTGGTGCTTTCAAGATGGAAATCAAAAGCACAAGTTCATGGCCATATCATGTCACTTATGATTTGCATGTGATGTTAATCCTTTTATGCACCTTGTTTTGCTTAGGACTACGCTAGCATTATAAGGTGATCCCTCACTTAAATTTCAAGATGAATTGTGTTCTCCCCGAGTGTGCACCGTTGCGAAAGTTTGTCGTGTCGAGACACCACGTGATGATCGGATGTGATAGACTCTACGTTCACATACAACGGGTGCAAGCCACTGTTGCACATGCAGAACACTCGGGTTAAACTTGACGAGCCTAGCATGTACAGACATGGCCTCGGAACACAAGAGACCGAAAGGTCAAACATGAGTCATATAGTAGATATGATCAACATGATGACGTTCACCATTGAAACCACCTCAACTCACGTGATGATCGGACTTGAGTTGATGAATTTGGATCATGTATCACTCGAATGACCGGAGGGATGTCAGTTTGAGTTGGAGTTCTTAAGTAATATGATTAATTGAACTCATTGGCATGAACATAGTCAGTAGTGTCTTTGCAAATTATATTGTAGCTCACGCTGTAGATCCCTTGAATTTTTATATGTTCCTAGAGAAATAGAGTTGAAAGATGATGGTAGCAATATTGCAGACTGGGTCCATGATCTGAGGATTGTCCTCATTGCTTCACAGAAGGCTTATGTCCTTAATGCACCGCTCGGTGCGCCACCCCCTCTAGCGTTGTTTGTAGATGTTATGAACATCTGACAGACACATTCCGATGACTACTTGATAGTTTAGTGCGTCATGCATTACGGCTTAGAATTGAGGCTCCAAAACATTTGGAATGCCACAGAACATATGAGATGTTCTAAGAGCTGAAATTGGGATCTCGGGCTCGTGCCCGTGTTGTGAGATATGAGATCTCCAACAAGATTCTTTGCCTGCAAGATGAAGGAGAATAGCTCAATCGTTGAGCATGTGCTCAGATTGACTGGGTGCTACAATCGCTTGAATCGAGTGGGAGTTGACCTTCCACATAAGATAGTGATTGATATAGTTCTCTAAGTCACTATCACTAAGCTACTAGAACTTCGTGATGAACTATAAAATGTCAGGGATGGAAATGATGATCCCTGAGCTGTTTGTGATGTTTGACACCATGAAGGTAGAAATCAAGAAGAAGCATCAAGTGCTGATGGTTAGTAAAACCACTAGTTTCGAGAAGGGCTAGGGCAAGGAGGGAAACTTCATGGATGGCAAGTCAGTTGCTGCTCAAGTGAAGCAACCCAAAGTTGAACCCAAACCCGAGACTAAGTGATTCTATTATGAGGAGAGCAGTCACTGAAGCGAAACAACCCTAGATACTTGGTAGATAAGAAGGCTGGCTACGTCATCAGAAGCATATTTTTGATATACGTGTTATTGATGTGTACCTTTCTAGTACTCCTAGTAGCACCTGGGTATAGGATACCGGTTCTATTGGTAAATGTTAGTAACTCGAAATAAAAGCTACGGAAAAACGGAGACTAGCTAAGTGTGAGTTGACGATGTGTGTTGGAAATGTTTCCAAGGTTGATGAGATCAACATCGCACGCTCTCTCTACCTTCGGGATTAGTGACGAACCTAAATAAATGTTATTTGGTGTTTGCGTTGAGCATGAACCTGATTAGATCTTGTTTATTGCAATACGGTTATTCATTTAAGTCAGAGAATAATGATTATTCTGTTTACATGAATAATACCTTCAATGGTCATGCACCCAATGAATGGTTTGTTGAATCTTGATCGTAGTAGTACACATGTTCATAACATTAATGCCAAAAGATACAAAGTTAGTAATGATAGTACCACATACTTGTGGCACTACCGCCAAATGTCATATAGGTATAAATCACATGAAGAAAGTCCATGCTGACGGATCTTTGGACTCATTCGATTTCGAATCGGTTGAGACATGCGAACCATGCCTCTTGGGCAAGATGACTAAGGACCTCGTTTTCGGTTTGATGGAGCGGGCAAGTGATTTATTGGAAATGATACATGTTGATGTATGCAAACCAATGAGTCTTGTAGCGTGCGGTGGATATCACTATTTTCTTACCTTCACTAATAATTTGAGTAGATATGGTGTATATTTACTTAATGAAACACAAGTCTGAATCATTTGAAAAGTTCAAGCAAATTCAGAGCGAAGTTTAAGATCATCATGACAAGAAGATAAAAATGTCTGCGATATGATCGTGGAGGTGAATATCTGAGTTACGAGTTTGGCATACAAATTTAGACAATGTGAAAGTTGTTTCACAACTCACGCCACCTGGAACACCATAGTGTGACAGTGTGTTTGAACGTCATAGTCGTGCTCTGTTGGATATGGTGCATACTATGATATCTCTTATCGTTTTGCCACTATCATTTTGGGGTTATGCATTAGAGACAACTACATTCACTTTAAATAGGGCACCATCTAAATCCGTTGAGATGACACCATATGGTTTGGAAGAAACCAAAGCTGTCATTTCTTAGAGTTTGGGAATGCGACACTTATGTTTGATAAGCTCGAACCCAAAGCAAAAAATGCATCTTCATAAGATACCCTAAGAACAGTTGGGTATACCTTCTATCTCAGATCCGAGTACAAAGTGTTTGTTGCTAAAACTGGGTCCTTTCTCGAGAAAAAGTTTCTCTCAAAAGAATTGACTGGGAGGAAGATAGAACTTGATGAGGTTGTTGAACCTTTGTTTCAACCAGAGAGTAGCGCAGCGTAGAAAGATGTTTCTATGGAACCTATGTTAGTTGAATAGGAAGTAAATGATGATGATCATGAAGCTTCAATCAAGTTACTATCGAACCTCGTAGGTCTACATGGACGTGTGCTGCTCCTGAGTGGTATGACAACCCTGTCTTGGAGGTCATGTTGTTGGACAATGATGAACCTACGAGCTATGGAGAAGCGATGATGGGCCAGGATTCCGACAAATGGTTAGAGGCCATGAGATCCTAGAAAGGATCCATGTATGAAAACCAAGTATAGACTTTGGTAGACTTGCTCGTTGGACGGCAGGTCGTCGAGTACAAATGGACATTTAAGATGAAGACAGACGCTCATGATAAATGTCACCATTTATAAAGCTCGACTTGTCGCAAAGAAGTTTCCGACAAGTTCAAGGAGTTGACTGCGATGAAACTTTCTCACTCGTAGCGATGCTAAAGTCTGTTGGAATTATGTTAGCAGTTGCTGCATTTTTCAATTATGAAATCTGGCAGATGGATGTCAAAACATCGTTTCCTTCCTTAAGGAAAGGTTGTATGAGATACAACCAGAAGGTTTTGTCAGTCCTAAGGATGCTAAAAGGTGTGCAAGCTTCAGTAATCCTTCTATGAACTAATGCAAACATCTCAGAGTTGGAATATACACTTTGATGAGGTAATCAAAGTTTTTGAGTCTATACAAAGTTTATGAGGAACTTGTATTTACAATAAAGTGAGTGGGAGCACTATAGAGTTTTTGATAAGCATATGTGGTTGACATATTGTTGATCGGAAATTATATAGAATTTCTCGAAAGCATAAAGGGTTGTTTGAAAAGAGTTCTTCAAAGGAAGACCTGGATAAAGCTACCTAATTGTTGAGCATCAAGATCTATAGAGATAGATGAAGATGCTTGATGAGACTTTCAATGAGTACATACCTTGACAAGATATTGAAAGAGTTCAAAATGGATCAATCAGAGAAAGAGTTCTTGCCTGATTTGTAAGGTGTGAATTTGAGTGAGACTCAAAGCTCGATAACGGTAGAACAAAGTGAAAGGACGAACATCGTCCCCTATGCCTTAGCCATAGGCTCTGTATAGTATGCCTTGCTGTGTATCGCACCTGTGTGTGCCTTGCCATGAGTCCGTCAAGGGGTACAAGAGTGATCCAGGAGTGGATCACTGGACAACGGTCAAGATTATCCTTAGTAACTAAAAGACTAAGGAAATGTTTCTCGATTATGGAGGTAAGAAAGAGTTCGTCATAAAGAGTTACGTTGATGCAAGCTTTAACACCAATCCAGATGACTCTTCGTAGCAATCTGGATATGTATAGTGGAGCAACCATTTGGAATAGCTCCAAGTGGAGTGTGGTAGCAGTGTCTAAAGTATGACATGGAGGTTTGCAAAGTACACACGGATCTAAATGTGGCAGACCCGTTGACAAAAAGACCTCTTTAACATGCAAAGCACGATCGAGCCCCAGAACTCATTGGGTATTAGATTCATAACAATGCGAATCACATGGTGATGTGAACTAGATTACTGACTCTAGTGCAAGTGGGAGACTGTTGGAAATATGCCCTAGAGGCAATAATAACTTAGTTATTATCATATTTCCTTGTTCATGATAATCGTTTATTATCCATGCTAGAATTGTATTGATCAAAAACTCAGATACATGTGTGGATACATAGACAACACCATGTCCCTAGTATGCCTCTATTAGACTAGCTCGTTGATCAAAGATGGTTAAGGTTTCCTATCCATGGACATGAGATCTCATTTTATAATGGGATCACATCATTAGGAGAATGATGTGATGGACAAGACCCAACTACAAACGTAGCATATGATCGTGTCAGTTTATTGCTACAATTTTCTGCATGTCAAGTATATGTTCCTACGACCATGAGATCATGCAACTCACGGACATCGGAGGAATGCCTTGTGTGTATCAAACGTCACAATGTAATTGGGTGACTATAAAGGTACTCTACAGGTATCTCCGAGGGTGTCTGTTGAGTTGGCATGGATCAAGACTGGGATTTGTTACTTCGTGTGACGGAGAGGTATCTTAGGGCCCACTCGGTAATACAACATCACAACAAGCCTTGCAAGCAATGTGACTAAGTGTTAGTCACATGATCTTTTATTACATAACGAGTAAAGAGACTTGCCGATAACGAGGTTGAACTAGGTATGGAGATACCGACGATCGAATCATGGGCAAGTAACATACCGACGAACAAAGGGAACATCATACGAGATTAACTGAATCCTTGACAAAGAGGTTCGACCAATAAAGATCTTTGTAGAATATGTAGGAACCAATATGGGCATCTAGGTCCCGCTATTGTTTATTGACCGTAGAGGTGTCTCGGTCATGTCTACATAGTTCTTGAACCCGCAGGGTCTGCACACTTAAGGTTTGGTGATGTTTCGGTAGTATAGAGTTATACATGGTGGTGACCTAAGGTTGTTTGGAGTCCCGGATGAGATCCCAGACATCGCGAGAAGATCTGGAATGGTCCGGAGGTAAAGATTGATATATAGGAAGTCGTGTTTTGATCGCCGGAAAGGTTTCGGGCTCATCGGTAGTGTACCAGGAGTGCCGGTAGTGTACCGGTGGACCATCGGGAGAGGTATTTCGACCCAAGAGGCTACATGGGCTATGGGAGGACTAATACCAGCCCTTAGTGGGCTGGCTAAAGTCCCACACAAGGCCCATGCGGCTGGGGAAGAAATTCCAAAGGAGAAAAGGTGGAAAAAGGCAAAAAGGTGGAAATAAGGAAGGAGTCCTAATCCTACTAGGAGTGGAGGAGGAGGATTCCTCGTCTCCCACTTCGGCCGAAGCCTAGAGGGTCTGGCCCTTGAGCCAAGCCTCCTCCTTCTCTCCTCCCATATATACTAGAGGGTTTTAGGGTTTTGGCACAAGATTTTTAGCCACGTGCAACCCTACCCTCTAGTTCGTAGTTTCTCCTCTAGATCGGTTTCAGCTGTGCTTAGGCGAAGCCCTGCTAAGATTACTCCACCACCATCACCACAGCGCTGTCACACTGCTGGAGAACTCATCTACCTCTCCACTCCCTCTTGTTGGATCAATAAGGCGGAGATCGTCATCAAGCTGTACGTGTGCTGAACGCGGAGGTGTCGTTTGTTCGGCGCTAGATCGGAAGGACCGTGATCAAGATCACGAGACGGATCGTGATGAGATCGTGGGATGGAACATGATGAGTTCGCGGGACAGATCATGATTGGATCACGGGATAGATCGTGATGAGATTGCGGGATGCTCGGCGATTTGGATCGTGATGAGATTGCGGGACGCTCGGCGATTTGGATCTTGAAGACGTTCGACTACACCAACCGCGTTTCTTAACGCTTCCCGCTTAGCGATCTACAAGGGTATGTAGATCCACTCTCCCTCTCATAGATGCTCATCACCATGGATAGATCTTGCATGTGCGTAGGAATTTTTTTGTTTCCCATGCAAAGTTCCCCAACAGGTTTCACTAGAGGCTTCTCTCATGATGGCAAGTATTACGGTGGGTGGACAAATTACTGTCGAGCAATTGATAGAAAAGCGAATAATTATGAAGATATCCTAGGCATTATGCATATAGGCATCATGTCTGTGTCAAGTAGACCAAAATGATTCTGCATCTACTACTATTACTCCACACATCGACCGACTCCTACCTGCATCTAGAGTATTAAGTTCATGAAGAACAGAGTAACGCATTAGGTAAGATGACATGATGTAGAGGGATAAAATCAAGCAATATGATGAAAACCCCATCTTTTTATCCCTAATGGCAACAATACAATACGTGCCTCGCTACCTCTACTTTGTCACTGGGTGAGGACACCGCAAGATTGAACCCAAAACTAAGCACTTCTCCTATTGCAAGAATTACCAATCTAGTTGGCCAAACCAAACCAATAACTCGAAGAGACTTGCAAAGATATGAAATCATGCATATAACAATTCAGAAAAGACTCAAATAGTATTCATAGATAATCTGAACATAAACCCACAATTCATCGGATCTCGACAAACACATCGCAAAAGAGTATTACATCGGATAGATCTCCATGAAGATCATGAAGAACATGGTATTGAAGAGCAAAGAGAGATAAGAAGCTATCTAGATACTAGCTATGGACCCGAAGGTATGTGGTGTACTACTCACGCATCATCAGAGGGGCAATGGAGTTGATGTAGATGCCCTCCGTGATTGAATCCCCCTCCGGCAGATTATCGGGAAAGGCTCCAAGATTGGATCTCACGGGTACTGAGGCTCCTAGCGGCGGAAAAGTGTTTTCATGGCTCCCTCTGGTATACAGGGAATATTTTTGAATTCATAGGCCAAGAAATAGGGTTGGGGGAGCTGTCGTGGGCCCACGAGCCAGGGGGGCTATTGTGGGGAACGAACAACTATGGTACCGTGGGGCCCCCTTTCGGTTCGGCAAGGGGGCATGCTGGCACAAAGAGCCGGTCTGGTGAGCTGCGCATGTGGTGTTTTTACCTAGGTTCGGGCTGCACGGATGCGTAAAACCCTACTCCTGCTTGGTTGTATTGATACTGTTCTAGGGTTCGAGCTACAGGAGCGCCATGAACGGTTGCTACATGAGCTTGGGAGCCTTCTCTTCCTCTCTAACTGTCGGGCTGTCCGATTGCCTAACTGCCTAACCGTCCGAAATCCTCAAAGGCCAAAGAGTCCAAAACTCCTTGTCTGTAACGCCCTAGGCCTCCTTTTATACTCAAGGGAATCCCAACAGTGGTGTACAGTGCGTGCACAGGACGCACAGTGCTGCTACAGTGCTATCATACATAAACCTGACGGAGTAGGACAAGAGCATTAAATGCACCGTCAGGGGCCTCAGTTTGTCAGTGGGATGGGACGGGGGCCGTCCCATCGGTGCTGCTTAGCTTCCTCCAACGTCGACGCCGCGACACGCGTCCAGGTGGATCGACACCTGTCCTGTGCGCCGGCGGTGCTTGCTGGGGCCTCGCCTTGTCGGGGGGCCTTGCCTTGCCGGGGGCCTGGAGGCTCTACAACCCTCCTGGCAAGGTCTTGCCGGTGGTCTTGAGTCTTCTATGCTGGTGCTTGGTAAGTCCTCGCTAGGTCCTGCTATTGGGGCGGCTACCACTGCTCGCGCACGAGTAAACGAGCAATACATGGCCCAAAAACTCTAGTGCACCAACAGGAGCCCCCGAGCCTGGGCCATACACGTTGCGAGGCGTTGTTGGGCTAGGCCCAAACAGTGCGCGGGCACACGTGGCAGGGGCCCTGCAGTTGTGATTATTGAGCCCGCTACGCTTCCCCATGATGCCCATTGAATGAGGGTAGTGGGATACGTGCGTGGCACGGCCGTTACAGCAGTGCATCTGCGAAACGTTTTTGTGTTGTCTTGTTTTAGGTAAAAAAGAGTCCGCTCTGCGCCTTCCCCATAAAGAGGAGACTGCAGAGTCAATGCCCATTTACCTCTCGTCTCTCCCAATCTAAGAACCGCCGTCTCCCACAATGACTTTGTGCGTGGGGTGGAAGTCTGGACCGAGAAGCTCGTCGACGTCATGGGGAAGCTTGCCGAACAACTGTCCGCCATGGGGAAGCTTGCCGAACAATTGTCCGCCATGGGCCTAGAGGGCCCGTCATATTCTCCTGACGACACGGTCCCTACGAGCGCCAAGGTGACCTTGTTCTTCGACGGCCTACTCAAAGCCCTGGAGCAGCTCCATTCCGACTGGGCGGCCCACCTGGCCGACGAATCGCGCAGGCTCTGCTAGGCTATCCTTCGTAAGGTGCTTGTCAAGGTGGCATACAGGAATCCCAACCTCAACCTCGACAACGTCCTCGACCATTTGCCGAAGGGTGTGGACGTCCAAGCGCTCGAAGAACTCATCGCGCCCATCGTCGAGCGGGTGAGCCAGGTCAAGCAGGTCGAGGGCGATCGCTGAGATTAGTTGCCCTACTCCTCGTTGCTGCACATATCCAGAACAATTTACTTCGTGTTAAAGTTTCGGCAAGGCTGATGTAATGCTATCTGCTAATGTCTTGGATGATCGCCATGTTATCTTCCTTGTTAAGCTGATTCTATGTATGGAATTTTCCTTATGCCCTTTCTGGAAAAATCTTGCCGGCGTGTGTAGTCCTTCCGCAAGCGCTTTGTGGAACGGGTCCTTAGCAGCCTGCTAGCGGTGCCATTGTCGACAAGACACCTTGGCATCCTTGGCGCGGCCGTTAAGGGCATTAGCCTTACTCAAAACGGGGTAAGGGCGCGAGTGCTGTCACTTGGATCATTAAGCAGACTTGAAACGAAACAAGGAGCGCGGGCGAAGCCACTTAAGCCATTGAGCGGTCCCGTACACATTGAGGGCGCATCCAATCGCAGCAAGATTCCCGTGCATGTAGGTTTTCCATACAGAAGTCGAAAACCGCTCAAGGAAAATAACTTTAGAGCAAAGCTTCACATGGGGTTTTCGCAACTTATCTTTTCGTTGCCTTTATCCTTTCGGCAAAGCTGCACGTGAGGGATCCTTCTGCCCTTTTGACAAAGAAAGAAGAGAAAATATGGATATGGAACCTTGGTGGTTCGTTAGTTCTTGCCGGAATTAAGCGTAATGCAACTCTCCAGATAAACATGCACATAAGTAAACATGAGAGCTAAACAGGATTGCAGAACACTTATCTTTATTTATCTACACACAGGATCTGAGCCTGGCTTTGTACCAAGGATTACATGCTTCAGTGGCAAGACTTGTACAAAAGGTGGTTGCCAGGGCCGGCCCGACAACTGCGCCTCATGGGTAGAACTTTTGAAGATGTTCGATATTCCAGGAGTTGCTTACTGGAACGCCATCCTCGGTCTCCAGGCGGATTGCGTCGGGCCTAGTGACTCGTACTACCCGATAAGGGCCTAACCACTTTGGCATCAACTTGTTTGGATTCTTGGCGGACTAAACTTGCCGAAGAACAAGGTCGCCTTCCTCAAGACTTCTGGCATTAACCTTGCGGCTATGGCAGCGGCGCAAGGCTTGCTGGTAGCGTGCAACTCTCACAGTAGCCTGAAGACGGTCTTCCTCAAGGAGCGTCGCATCGTCTTGCCACAACTGCTCTTGCTCGAGCTCATCATAAGTGATCACTCGAGGTGATCCGTATGTGAGTTCCATGGGGAGCACTGCCTCCGCCCCATAGACAAGGGAGAAGGGTGTCTAGCTGGTAGCTCGATTTGGTGTCGTCCTGATTGACCAAAGAACCACCGACAACTCATCAATCCAGTTTCTTCCGCACTTGTGCATCCTATCAAAAGTTCTTGTCTTGAGACCTCGCAGCACTTCTGTGTTAGCCCTCTCTGCTTTGCCGTTGTTCCTCAGGTGGCAGCGGAAGCAAAACATATTTTGCTACCAAGGTCTTGGACATATTGCATGAAGGTGCGGCTCGTGAGCTGTGTGCCATTGTTAGTGATGATCCTGTTGGGAACACCAAAGCGGCAAACTAGTCCTTTAAAGAATTTGACGGCTGACTGTGCTGTCACCTTCCTCACTGCTTCCACTTTCGACCACTTTGTGAACTTGTCGATTGCCACGTACAAGTACTCAAAGCCCCCGGCAGTGCGAGGAAAGGGCCCCAAGATGTCGAGCCCCCAGACTGAAAATGGCCAGGAGAGAGGGATTGTTTGAAGAGCATGAGATGGTTGATGTAGTTTCTTCGAATGAAACTAGAATGCTTCACACTTTGTTACTAACATAGTTGCATCCTAGAGGGCAGTGGGCCAAAAGAAAACTTGCCAGAATGCTTTTCCGACAAGTGCTCTTGATCCTATGTGGGAGCCACATATACCTCTGTGTATTTCTGCCAACAGTTCCAGTCCATCCTCCCGAGAAATGCACTTGAGTTTCACGCTGTTCGGTCTCTTTCTATACAGGATGTTGTCTATGAACTGGTACATATGAGACCGGCGGGCTACTTTCTCTTCTTCCTCTTGTTCCTTAGGGAGTTCTCCTGTCTAAAGAAATTGGACAAGATGCCATGCCCATGCCGGAGCCTGAGGCTCGACAACAAGGACTAAAGGCATATCCTCTACTGGGGGAGCATTTGCCTCGACGGCAAGGGCCTGAGGGCCTGCTGGAGTCTGCCGTGCCTCGGCAAGCCTGGCGGGAGCACACGCTTCTATGACAAGAGCTGATGGCCTTGCCGGAGCATAGCACTCACCCGCAAGCCCGCCGTTGTCTTGGGCAATTTTCTCGCCGGTGGCTTCAGGGAGCCCTGCCGGGAGATACTTGCTGGAACTTAACTTCCTCCTCTTCTCTTTCCCAGTTGATGGTGTCACGAAGGGTTGAGTTAGTTGGAGCACGAAAGTTCCTGGTTTCACAGGTAACTTAAGGGCAGCACATTTTGAAAGGCCATCGGCAACGTTGTTCTCCGCATGTGGAACGTGCTCCATTTGTAGGCCGTCAAAACGTTCTTCCAACTTCCTTACTTCATCTACATAAGCTTCCATTAACGGACTCTGGTAGTCTTTGTTTACTTGCCTGACGACAAGTTGAGAATCACCCCTGATAATAAGTTTCTTGATCCCAAGGTCCGCCGCGATCCTGAGACCGGCGAGCAGCCCTTCATACTCAGTAGTGTTGTTCATTGATCTCTCCCGAGGAAAGTGCATATGGATCACATATCTGAGGTGCTCTCTGGTGGGTGTGACAAGCAACACTCCGGCACCAGCGCCTTGCAGAGAGAAAGCTCCATCAAAATACATGATCCACTCTCGATCAGTCTCCTTACCGGGGAGAGTTGACTCTGGAATCTCTTCATCGGGCGTCGGGGTCCATTCCGCAATGAACTCCGCCAAGGCCCTACTCTGAATAGTCGAAGTGCTTTCAAACTTAAGACCAAAGCTTGATAGTTCCAGAGCCCACTCTACAATCCTGCCGTAGCTTCTGGGTTCCTCAATATCCGCTTTAGCGGGAAGCGGGTGACAACGGTGATCTCATGTGCTTGGAAGTAATGGCGCAGCTTCCTCGAGGCCATAAGAAGGCTAAAGAGCAACTTTTGCATGCCAGAATACCTTGATCTAGCCCCCCTACAACAAGGAGATGACAAAATAGACCGGTTGCTGCACCACTTTCTTCTTCTGAACTATCTCTTTCAACTGCGCAGATCCTTCCTTGCCGGCACCAGACCCCGCCAAAGGCTGTCCTGGCTCATTGTTTGGCGCCTCTGCCGCTGCCGCTGCTTCTACATCAACCTCTCTTTCAGCCACTAATGCATCACTCACCACTTGATTCGTTGCTGCCAAGTACATCAACAATGACTCTTGTGGCTTTGGCGCGACTAGGACTGGTGGAGAGGAAAGGTACTTCTTCAAATCCTGCAGTGCTGCCTCCGCTTCCGGAGTCCATTTCATTGGACCTGCCTTCTTCAAGATTTTGAAAAAGGGCAGGGCGTGCTCAGCAGACTTTGAGATGAACCTACTCAGAGCAGCAACACAGCTGGCAAGGCGTCGCACGTCCTTGACTCATTTTGGTGCCTCAATCTGCTCAATTGCTTTGATCTTGTCGGGATTCACTTTGATTCCATGTTGAGACACAAAGAACCCGAGAAGCTTGCCGGATGGGACACTGAACACACATTTCTCGGGATTGAGCTTCATGTTGATCTTACGTAGATTGGCGAACGTCTCTTCTAGGTCCGCTATGAGTGTGGCCTTGTCCTTGGTTTTGACCACTTTGTAATCCATATAAGCCTCCATATTTCTATGCAGCTGGGGCTTAAAACCTATCTGTACCGCCCTCGCAAAGGTAGAACCATCGCTTTTCAACTCGAAAGGCATACACAAAAAGCAGTACGTACCGCATGGGGTGATAAACACGGTCTTCTCTTCGTCTTCCTTGGACATAAAGATCCGATGATAACTGGAATAGGCATCAAGGAAAGACAACAAGTCACAGCCGGCGGTGGAGTCCACAATCTGGTCGATGCGTGGCAAGGGAAAAGGATCTTTGGGGCAGGCCTTGTTGATGTCTGTGAAATCAATGCATAGCATGCACTTCCCATTCGCCTTGCACACCACGACTAGATTGGCCAACCACGTAGGGTGGAGTACTCCTCTGATCAAACCAGCCGCCTCTAACTTCTTGATCTGTTCGGCAATAAATTATTGCCGCTCCAAAGCTTGCTTCCGGACCTTCTGCTTGACGGGCCGCGCGTGTGGACAGACGGCAAGTTGGTGCTCAATCACCTTCCTGGGAACACCGGGGATATCAGATGGTTGCCATGCAAACCCATTGACATTCGCCTACAGGAAGGCGACGAGTGTGCTTTCCTATTTGTCGTCAAGGGTGTAACTTATGGTAAAAGTCCCCCCGTGCCATCCTCCTTGGCAAGCACCTTCTTGGTTTTTGGCGGAGCTGCCTTGGACTTCTTGCTCTTGCCGGTGGATCTCTCTAGCACATCGTCAACAATAGTGCAACACTCCGGAGAGGTGCGCTTGCCGGAATGTGCGCCAGAGGCCTTGCCGGTCTTCTTCCCCCCGGGAGCTTTAGCGACAGGAGCAAGTGCCTTGGCGGCAGGTGCTGTGGCTGTGCCCCGGTAGAGTTGGTCAGCGTAGATAAGCGCGATCTTCTTGTCGGAGTTGATGGTAATGACACTCATCGGCCCGGGCATCTTTAACATGTTGTAAGCGAAGTGAGTGGCCGCCATGAACTTGGCCAGTGCCGGTCTCCCGAGAATGCCGTTGTATGGCAATGAGATCTCGGCAATGTCAAAAATGATCTTCTCCGTTCTAAAATTGATATCGCTGCCGAACGTCACCGGTAGCATGAACTTGCCTTTCGGCTGAGTCCTTCCCAAATTGACCCCTTGGAAAGCGCCTGTCGGCTCGAGATCTCCGTGGGGAATCTGCAACCTTCGAATGACATCAGGCGAGATTAGGTTCAGGCTGGCTCCGCTATCGACTAACATCTTTGTCACCTTGAGGTTGCGGATTGTTGGTGAGACCAACAACGGCAGGCGCCCGACCGCGGTTACGTGATTAGGGTGATCCTTGGCGTCGAAGATGATAGGAGTGTTGGACCATTTCAGAGGTTTCTCTGCACCGATAGAGGACTTTGCTGCATTAACCTCTCGCGCCCACTATTTAATTTGGCGGTGAGAGGAATGTGACGAGGCTCCTCCTTCTATGCACATCGCCTCCATAGCTCTCTGGAACTCATGCTCACTGGACTCGTCGTCCTCTTCGACGTCATCATCATCTTCCTCTTACTTGTCGTGGCCATGGGCGGGCCGATCCTTCTATTCCATGGGCTTGCCGGGGCGACCTCCTCGGCCAACACGCTTCTTGCCGGACCCCTCAGCACCATCCTGACCCTCTCCTTGTCGCACCTTTCATATCTAGCCCTCTGCTTGTCGGCAAGCTGCTCAACTTGCCGACAGTCTTGGAGGTCGTGGCCTTTGGTGCGATGGATCTTACAGTACTGCTTGCCAAAGTTTCTTGGCTTGCCAACAGTTGCCAAAACATGGCAGGAGGTGCACCCGACAACATCGTTACCGGGGTCATCGACTTTGCCTTTCTTGGCAGCGCCGGGGTTGCCGGATCCTTCGATGGCTAGCACGGTTTTCCCTTGCATTTCTTGTTCCGCCGCCGGCCCTTCTTTGCCGGGGGAGCGGTGTCTTCATCGTTAGAGTCGACCTCCACACCAGCATTCTCGCTGGTGAGTCTTCTCCCTTCTTCAACGCGAGCCCATTTGTCTGCCAAAGCATAAAGCTTGGCGACATCCCCGACTCTGTTCATCGCCAGCTCTTCCCGCATCTTGCGGTTGCGCACGTTCTGATGGAACATGCTGATAATGACGACAGGGTGAACGTCTGGGATGTTGTGGTGCACGCGGATGAACCTTTGGATGTACTTGCGCAGAGTTTCGCCTTCCTTCTGGGGGATGATGTGCAGGTTGCTCTCCTGGCCAGGAGCTTGATGACCCCCAAGTGAAGGTGCCAACGAATTCGTGATACATGTCTGCCCAGGAGGCGATGGATCTCTTTGGCAAGTGCATCATCCATGATCTGATATTGGGCCTAAGCACTAACGGGAAGTAGTTAGCCAATATCTTGTCGTCGTGGCCCCCGGTAGCCTGCACTACAATGGTGTAGACGCTCAGGAACTCTGACGGATGGGTCTTTCCGTCATACTTCTCCGAGACTTCTGGTTTGAACGTGCGGGTGTTGGGCCACTGGACTTGCTGCAGCTCGGGGGTAAACGCTGGACAGCCCACCTCGTAAGGTAGGCTGACTAGGTACCCCGACGCAGACTTGTTTATGGTGGGTCCCGCGTGCCTGTCCGACTGGAGGCATGCTTCCCATCGTCGCTCGATCACGGTTCGAGCGTCCTCCCTGTTATGTTCCCAAAGAACATGATGCTGATCACGGTGCGTCCGCGGATCAGACGACACCGTTGAGTAACCGTTGTGGGCTTCGGTCCGTCGGGTCGGCGACGACGATGCTGTCACGGAGGAGAGTGCGCCGAGGTCGTGCCGACTCCGGGGACCTCACCGCTGGCTTGAGGCGGCCCTGTGGGCCGAAGCTTGTCTGCGAGGCTGAGGAGGCTCTGAATGGTCGCTCTCGATTCATCGAGCTTCTCCGCAACAGGAGGGAAGTTCAGGAGTAGCTGCACCCGTGCCATCGCTTCCTTCGCTGTGGACGACATTGAGCGGCGCGAGGAACGCGAGGTGCTCTGACTCCTAACCGTGTTAGAAGGAGCATCTCCGTGGTCCCGCGTCGGCATGCCACTCCCACTCGCGTGCTGGTCCTGCGCATCTTGGGAATGATGTGTAGGAGCCTTTCCGTGGGGATACTGAGAACTACGGGTGCTGAGGCGCGGCTCTCCACACGCGTCCTGAGAAGGTCGCGACGTAGGCGCTGGCGTGGGCGCCCTGGGGGATACTCTTCCGCCCTCGGAGTTCGTCATACCACCCGCAGGCGGTACCGCTCTATCTTGAGACCCAGGTGTGTGGGGGTTCCACCCGTCGCCATGGGCGTCTCTACGGCGAGCGTCGCCGCTCGCTTGGCCTTGGTCACCGGAACGTTGCGGAAGTTCCGAACCTCCGCCTCCTCCTCCTCCACCCACGTCTATGCCATCTCCTATCTATGCATATACAGGAATGGCGGACGTGGATGGACCAACTGCAGTCAGGCCCTTCTTCTTGGGGGCCATGGCGATGATGAAGCTTGGGTGTAGATCACTAGAACGGGTTCGTAGAACCTCTTACGCGCCCCCTACTTGGCGCACCAAAGATGTTATGGGGAACGAACACCTATGGGACCACGGGGCCCCCTTTCGGTTCGGTGAGGGGGCGTGCTGGCACAAAGAGCCGATCTGGTGAGCTATGCGCGGGGTGTTTTTACCTAGGTTTGGGCCGCACGGATGCGTAAAACCCTACTCCTACTTGGTTGTATTGATCCTGTTCTAGGGTTCGAGCTACAGGAGCGCCATGAATGGCTGGTACGTGAGCTTGGGAGCCTTCTCTTCCTCTCTGACCATCGGACTGTCCGGTTGCCTAACTGCCTAACTATCCGAAAGCCCCAAAGGCCAAAGAGTCCAAAAGTCCTTTTCTGTAACGCCCTGGGCCTCCTTTTTTACTCAAGGGAATCCTAACAGTGGCGTACAGTGCGCACACGAGACGCATAGTGCTGCTATAGTGCTATCATACCTAACCCTGATGGAGTAGGACAAGAGCATTAAATGCATCGTCAGGGGCCTCAGTCCGTCAGTGGGACGAGACGGTGGCCATCCCATCGGCACAACTTAGCTTCCTCCAACGTCGACACCGCGACACACGTCCAGGTGGATCGACACCTGTCCTGTGCGCTGGCAGTGCTAGCTAGGGCCTTGCCTTGCCGAGACCTTGCCTTGCCGGGGGCCTGGAGGCTCTACGGCCCTCCCGACAAAGTCTTGCCAATGGTCTTGATTCTTTTGTGCTGGTGCTTGGTAAGTGTTTGCTAGGCCCTGCCGCCAGGGCGGCTACCACTGCCCGCGCACGAGTAAAGGGGCACTAGATGGCCCAAAAACTCTAGTGCACCGACAGGGGCACGCCCCCTAGGGCGCGCCCCTATGGCTTGTGGCCACAGGCTGCTCTCCTGACTTCATCTCCAAGTCTTCTAGGTTGCTTCTGGTCCAAGAAAAATTATTCCGACGCTTTTATTCCGTTTGAACTCAGTTTAATATTCCTTATCTGCAATACTCAAAAACAAGGAAAAAACAGAAACTGCCACTAGGCTCTAGATTAATAGGTTAGTCCCAAAAATAATATAAAAAAGCATATTAATGCATATAAAACATCCAAAACAGATAATATGATAGCACAGAACAATCAAAAAATTATAGATACGTTGGAGACGTATCAGAACCTACTATCAAAATAAATCTTAAAGAATATGAATGTAATGCTTCGTGTGACCTTGGTGCTAGTGTTTTAACAATACCTAAATCTCTTTGTGATGTGCTTGGTCTCACTAATATTCAAGATTGTTACCTTTTAGAGCACGTTGGCATATAGATTTTAAAGAAATAATACCACTCTCGTTCTCCATTTATATTTGTTTGAGAGTTAATAAGTAGTGATGGTAATTTTCATGGGCTATAAGACTAGTCCTAAAATAATAAGTATTCAAGGAGTGCATAATCAAAACCTTCATGTAGCACATAAAGGAGAAATTGTTAGATAATGATATAAATGTGGTAATGTGAAAGTGCATGAGTGCATGATCATTGGTTAGTAAGAATTGTAAATTAGTGGGTCTTTATTTGTTGTTCATCTAAATATTTTCTATGTCATGGTGATGATGTGTGAGCATTCTTATTCCTCGTTGAAATCCTAGTGTTGTTTGATGTCTACTATGCAACTTTATTCTTGTAGACGTTGTTGGGCCTCCAAGCGCAGAGTTTTGTAGGACAATGGCAGTTTTCCCTCAAGTGGATGACCTAAAGTTTATCAATTCGTGGGAGGCGTAGGATGAAGATGGTCTCTCTCGAACAACCCTGCAACCAAATAACAAAGAGTCTCTTGTGTCCCCAACACACCCAATACAATGGTAAATTGTATAGGTGCACTAGTTCGACGAAGAGATGGTGATACAAGTGCAATATGGATGGTAGATATAGGTTTTTTAATCTGAAAATATTAAAACAGCAAGGTAACAAATAGTAAACATCGAGCAAAACGTTGTATAAATGCTTGGAAACAAGGCCTAGGGTCCATACTTTCACTAGTGCAATTTCTCTCAACAATATTAACATGGTTGAATCATCTGTAAATACCTCTTGTGTGACAAAGAGTTCAATCCAAAGTAAGAAATAGCGGAGAACTAATGAAGAAATTATTGTAGGGTACGAAACCACCTCAAAGTTATCTTTTCCTATCAATCTTATGAGCTAACCCTATAAGTGCTACAAACATCCCTAGAGTTCATACTAAAATAACACCTTAAGATACACATCAACCAAAACCCTAATT
The DNA here is from genome assembly GCA_022496015.1 of Hordeum marinum. NCBI lineage: Eukaryota > Viridiplantae > Streptophyta > Magnoliopsida > Poales > Poaceae > Hordeum > Hordeum marinum. The sequence continues at coordinate 257,643,443 of CM039674.1, read as the reverse complement.
GCACCTAGATACTCCAATGTCACCACAAGTACCCATGGGCTTGATTATACGATATTCATCACATAATTTCAGATTCATCGTGTTCAATCCAACACAAAGAACTTCAAAGAGTGTCCCAAAGTTTCTACCGGAAAGTCAAGACAAAAACGGAACCCGCAAGACACGAAACCCGCAAGTTGATCACCAAATCATACATCAAGTGGATTAATAGAACATCCCATTGTCACCACGGATATCCCATCGCAAGACATACATCAAGTGTTCTCAAATCCTTAAAGACACAATCCGATAAGAAAACTTCAAAGGGAAAACTCAATTCATCACAACAAGATAGCGAGGGGAAAACTCCATATGATTCATCTATATCAGTAAAGCTCGTGGTACGTCAAGATCGTGCCATCTCAAGAACGAGAGAGAGAGAGAGAGAGATCAAACACATATCTATTGGTACATACCCTCAGCCCCGAGGGTGACCTACTCCCTACTCGTCATGGAGCCCACCGGGATGATGAAGATGGCCTCCGGTGATGGTTTCCCCTTTCGACAGGGTGCCAAAACGGGCTCCTGATTGATTTTTCGTGGCTCTGGAGGCTTGCGGCGGCGGAACTCCCGAACTAGGTTTCTTTTCGGAGGTTTCTATATTTTTAGGAATTTTTGGCGTCGATCTCACGTCAAGTGGTGCCACGAGGCGGTGGCAAGCCTGCTAGGCGCGACCAGGGGTGGCCATGCTTGACAGGCTTGCCGCCTCCTTGTGGCTCTTATGGCCCAGCTCCAATGCTTCAGGGGTCTCTTTTGGTCCACAAAAAATCATACTAAATTTTCAGCCCATTTCGAGAACTTTTATTTCTGTAGAAAAAATGACACCACAGTAGTTTTGCTGAAAACAGCATCAGTCCGGGTTAGTTCTAATAAAATCGTACCAAAAACTTATAGAATTATTCTAAACATGGCATTAATACTTCATAAATTATAGATACATTGGAGGCGTATGAGCATCCCCAAGCTTAATTCCTGCTCGTCCCTGAGTAGGTAAATGATAAAAGAAACAATTTATGAAGTGTGAATGCTAGCAAGCGCAGAAGTTTGATCAATGATAATTCCAAACACTTTTTCTAGCATCATTATATATCATAAACAGTAGCTCACCTCATAAACCTTCTCATGATGAAATAACAAGCTATCCACATGTTAAAGTATAGACTAACAAACTATGCTTTCAGTCACCAAACAATTGCAATTCATCTTATTTTCAGGAAGGGTCTACGTAAGAGCTTTGATTTAGCAAATTCCACATACTCAGCCATCATATAGTCTTCCATGTTTGCTAACACTCAAAGCATATTTTTAGAGCAAATGACATCCGTCGAACACAGAGAAAGATAGGGGCTTAAAGTTTCGCCTCCCAACTTATTTATCATATAGACAATTGATTAAATATATTTGAATGGCCATATATGCTTCGATCTTTCCCCAACACATGACGCTTGCCAAGAGAAAAAGACGAAGTATAGGAAGTGGTGAAGATCACCATGACTCTTGCATAAAGGTAAGTACCAGAAAGTAAAAGATAGGCCCTTCGTAGAGGGAAGCATTGATTTGCAGAGGTGCCGGAGCTCGAGCTTTTAAAACAGAGATGAATAATAATTTTGGGCGGTATGCTTTCATTGTCACCGTAACAACTGAGAGATCTTGGTATCTTCCATGCTAGATACATTATAGGCGGTTCCCAAATAGAATGGTAAAGTTTTTACTCCCCCTACACCAATCAATCACACTCCATGGCGAGCCGAATCCACATGTACCGTCCATACCAACAACATTCCTAGGGGAGTTTTGTTTAATTATTTGCATTTTTTATTTCGGGACTGGGAATCCCTATTACCAACCACTTTCTCATGAATGATAGTGAATCAACACATATCGTGAGAATAACCCACCTAGCATGGAAGATACTAACAACCCCTAGTTACTATATGAGCGATTCAGGCATACAAAATAGAATATTATTTGAAGGTTTAGAGTTTGGCACATGCAAATTTACTTGGAACGGCAGGTAAATACCGCATATAGGTAGGTATGGTGGACTCATATGGAACAACTTTGGGTTTAAGGGTGTTTGGATGCACAAGTAGTATTTCTACTTGGTGCGGACGTTTTTGGCTAATATGAGATGGAAGCAAGCACCACATGTTGGAGGATCCATAACAATATAACTTCTATACAAATATACCCAAGCATAACTCATTACGTTGTCTTCCTTGTCCAACTTCAACTAATTTGCTCAAGTTTGAAAATAATTAATGGGTGTTCACAATAATAAAAGATGTCCAACATAGTATATTTATATGTGAAATGTCTCTTCCTTCAATATTCTTTCATGAATGGTTCAATTGACCAATACGATGTCTGCTAACTTCCAATAATTTTTACCACCTATACTTCTTATATGTGAAGTAATTACTCCCCATGGGATAAGCATATAAAACATATATAATTTCAGATTTATGATATTCAATTCATTAAACCATTTACTCATAGGATATAAGTGAAGCATGAGAGTAAATGACAAAACTACTCCAAAACATATAAGTGAAGATCAATGAGTAGTCAAACAATTAGGTAGCTATGTGAGGACTTTTTCTCTCTCTCTCAATAAATATTTTAAGATCTGAAGTATTTTATTCAACATCAAGCAAAAGAAAAATAGAACTACAAGAATAGCATGCATCACGTGAATGAATTAAAATTTAGGCTCAACATAGGCTAACAGATAATTGTTGATGAAGAGAGATGGGATGCGTAGCATCCCCAAGCTTAGATGCTTGAGACTTCTTCAAATATTTACTTGGGGTGCCTTGGGCATCCCCAAGCTTGATATTTTGTATCTCTTTTAATCCTCTCATAACATGGTTTCACCTATTCTCAAAAGTAGGTATGGCAATGGGGACAATCCCCTATGGGGATACCTAGAACATCCCCATCCCCATCTATTCCCCATACCTCCATCCCCATCCCCATTTACATGACTGGGGATGAAATTTCCCCATACCCATGCCCCACGAGGTAACGATGCCCCATTAGGGTCCCCATCCCCATTAAGAAACGATCATATACATAATATGACAGAATATAATCAAGATATATACATGGTGTTGTCCTTGTTCTACTGATACCGATCTTGGTCGTACTGACTTCTTGGTCATGGTGGCGTTTGAGGTGAGGATGTGAGGTAAGTTTAAGGTTTTCCTCATTTTTTTGTTTTTTCAAGTTTGTTTGTAAATATTTGAAGCTTGACCACAATGTCACAGTTAAAAAGTGGGCCCCTGATGGGTATTGGGTCTGGGGAATAGGATCTCATCCCCATCCCCGTTGTACCCTATGGGGAATAAATTGGTTCGGTAAATATCCCCATGGGGAAGTTTTTCACCCATCCCCACCCCCTAATAGATGAAATACCCATGGGTTTGACGGGTATGGGGCCCCATTGCCATCCCTACTCAAAAGCTTCATCCACACAAAACTCGAAAAGAACTCGTGAGATAGGTTAGTACACATAATAATAAATCAACTCTTTATGTACTGCCAAGACAAGTTGCACAACAATTTTCAAACATTAGGTATTGTATACTATCATTTCCACAATTTATATTTACCAATATATTCTATGGAAACTATAGGATAAGTAGATAACAAAACTATGACATCAATCTGTCTAGGCAGAATAGTCTTTAGCAATTTATGAAAACAGTGTATTTCTGTAACTCAAACAATTATGAAAATTTAGGAAATGCTAAAAACTTTATATGAAAATACTGTGTATAAATTTCAGAAACTTTCCACATTCCAGTAAAATATGAAAATTCAAGCACTACAGCAGAAGTTTCTGTTTTTACACAGCACACATCAAACATGCAATTCAAGCATCCTAAAGGCAATTCTTGGAACTTTTTATTAAAAATATATATTATAAATAAAAACTAACATATAAAACAAAATAAAATGATGCTACAAGCAAAACACATATTATGTGATGAATAAAAAATATAGCTCTAAGTGAGATATACCAATATTGTTGAAGATGAAAGAGGGGATGCCTTCCGGGGCATCCCCAAGCTTAGACGCTTGAGTATTCCATGGATATTAACTTGGGGGTGCCTTGGGCATACCCAATATTAGGTTCTTGTAACTCTTTATTCCCCTAATGTCGGTGTCTCACCCAAAACTTGAAAACTTCAATCACACAAAACTTAATGGAACTTCGTGAGAAGGGTTAGTGTAGTAAAGACAAATCATTCACTTAGGTACTGTCAAGACAATATTCATAATTATTACCACATGATACCTACTGTATTACATCATTACCACAATTTATATTACTCAATATAAGCTATAGGAACATTTGAAACAAGCAAACTATGCATGCAAAACATAATCTGTCAAAAAACAGAACAATTTTTAAAGATCTGAATGATCACCATACTTACCTGACTCTAAAAATTCTGAAAATTAGGAAAACTCAAGTAATTTGCATATAAATTTTTTGTAAAAATTTCAGAATTTTTGGACGCTCCAGTAAAATCATATTATTCATACACTGGACACAAAACTTTTTGTTTTTGCACAAAATCAAACAAGCAAGTATCCACACTATCCCAAAAGCTTTACTTGGCACTTTATTGAAATAAAAGACACAAAACATGATTAATACAGTAGATTAATCATGTGAAAACATAAAAAAATAAGGTAAAAGTGTTGGGTTGTCTCCCAACAAGTGCTTTTCTTTAATGCCTTTTAGCTAGGCATGATGATTTCAATGATGCTCACGTAGGAATAATAATTGAAACATGCAAAAGAGCATCATGAATCTCATGACAAGCACATTTAAGTCTAATCCACTTCCCATGAATAGGTATTTTGTGAGCAAACAATTTATGGGAACAAGAATCAACTATCATAGGAAGGCAAAACAAGCATGACTTTGAAACTTTCAATGCATAGAGGGGAAACTTGATATTATTGCAATTCCTACAAGCATTTGTTACTCCCTCATAATAAATTTCAGTAACATCATCAAGGAATTCAACAATATAACCGGCACATAAAGCATTATTTTCATGATGCACAAGCATAGAATTTTTATTACTACCCACACAAGCAAAATTCTTCTCATGCAAAGTAGTGGGAGCAAACTCAACAAAATAACTATCATGTGACACTTGATTGACATAACCACATTGAATATTAAAATCATGATAATAGGTTTCATGGTTTTCATTACTCTTTATAGCATACGTGTCATCATAATAATCATCATATATAGGAGGCATGCTATCATCATGATAGTTTTGCTCATCAAAACTTGGGGGACAAAAAATACCATCTTCATCAAACATAGCATCCCCAAGCTTGTGGCTTTGTATATCATAAACATAATTACTCACTTCATTAATGGTATGAATAGCACCAATAGTATAGCAATTATTATCATCATCATACAAGTTGGTGCCATAAATATTTTCAAGATTATAAGAAGTATCATTATCTTCGCAATCAGAATTATCACAAAAACCAATAGGCATAATGAAATCATCCTCAAGTGTATCATCTTCCACAACTATTTTTGGTTCATTCTCATGAGGCCTATCAATAATGCGAGCAAAATTATTTGGGAGAGATACCTCTTTACCTTTAATTTTCCTTCTTTTCTTCTTCTTCACCACATTATGTGTGGGTTTATTAATTCCCCCGAGATTCTTTTTGAAGAGGTTGGTCGAATAAAAATCTCCTCTCCGTTACCTGATTCATCATAAGAAAAAATAGGAGGATATTAGGAAACCTCTTCCCCTTAATTAGTATTATCTTGATCTTCTATTTGTTTTCTTGTCTTAAGTAATGGGCAATATAAGGATTCTCAATGCAATTTACCATGCAATACATAGAGATTTCACTTGGATCAAAATCAATCAATTTCATGAGAACCCAAGATGGAACATCATTAGTTTTATGTTTCATTTCTTCATACCCCCCAAATAGACTAAGTTCACTATGATTCTTAAGGGTAATGAGGTTATCACAGTTTTTGGACACAATTCGATCATGAATTAATTCACATTGGAAATTAAATGACCACTTTCATTGCAAAGTTCACAAGTACGACAAGAAATATTAAGTCTTTCAGCACAAACATATAGCCTCTCTTGCAACCATTTAGTTTCTAAATACTTGTGCCTCTTACAAAATCTATCTTCTCTTTTAGGCGTGTCTTGACAAACTCTATGCATTCCACAAAAAATGGCATGCTTATAAGAAGTCTTTTTATCATGACTAGTGCAATCATCATTAGTACTATGGATATTCAAAGAATTCATACTAAAAACATTGCAATCATGCTAATCACTCAAAGATTTAGTGCCAAACATTTTAATAACTTCTTCTTCTAACACTTGAGCACAATTTTCCTTTCCATCATTTTCACGAAAGACATTAAAAAGATGAAGCATATGAGGCAACCTCAATTCCATTTTTTTGTAGTTTTATTTTATAAAACCAAACTAGTGAAAAACAAGAAACGAAAAGAGTTGATTGCAAGATCTAAATATATACCTTCAAGAACTTAACCTCCTCAGCAATGGCGCCAGAAAAGAGCTTGATGTCTACTACGCAACTTTATTCTTGTAGACTTTGTTGGGCCTCCAAGCGCAGAGTTTTGTAGGACAATGGTAATTTTCCCTCAAGTGGATGACTTAAGGTTTATCAATCTGTGGGAGGTGTTGGATGAAGATGGTCTCTCTCAAACAACCCTGCAACCAAATAACAAAGAGTCTCTTGTGTCCCCAACACACCCAATACAATGGTAAATTGTATAGGTGCACTAGTTCGGCAAAGAGATGGTGATACAAGTGCAATATGGATGGTAGATGTATGTATTTTTAATATGAAAATATAAGAACAGCAAGGTAACAAATAGTAAACAACGAGCAAAACATTGTACAAATGCTTGGAAACAAGGCCTAGGGTCGATACTTTCACTAGTGCAATTTATCTCAACACTATTGACATAGTTGAATCATATGTAAATACCTCCCGTGCGACAAAGAGTTCACTGCAAAGTCACAAATAGCAGAGAACTAACAAAGAAATTATTGTAGGGTACAAAACCACCTCAAAGTTATCTTTTCCAATCAATCTTATGAGCTATCCCTATAAGTGTCACAAACATCCCTAGAGTTCGTACTAAAATAACACCTTAAGATACACATCAACCAAAACCCTAATGTCACCTAGATACTCCAATGTCACCACAAGTACCCATGGGCTTGATTATACGATATGCATCACATAATTTCAGATTCATCATGTTCAGTCGAACACAAAGAACTTCAAAGAGTGCCCCAAAGTTTCTACCAGAAAGTCGAGACAAAAACGTGTGCCAACCCTTATGCATAGATTCCCAAGGTCACGGAACCCGCAAGTTGATCACCAAAACATACATCAAGTGGATCAATAGAACATCCCATTGTCACCACGAATATCCCATCACAAGACATACATCAAGTGTTCTCAAATCCTTAAAGACTCAATCCGATAAGAAAACTTCAAAGGGAAAACTCAATTCATCACAACAAGATAGAGAGGGGAAAACTCCATATGATTCATCTATATCAATAAATATCGCGGTACATCAAGATCGTGCCATCTCAAGAACACGAGACAGAGAGAGAGAGAGATCAAACACATAGCTACTGGTACATACCCCCAGCCCCGAGGGTGAACTACTCCCTCCTCATCATGGAGCCCGCCAAGATGATGAAGATGGCCTCCGGTGATGGTTTCCCCCTTCGGCATGGTGCTGAAATGGGCTCCCAATTGTTTTTTCATGGCTCTGGAGGCTTGCGGCGGCGGAACTCCCAATCTAGGTTTCTTTTTGGAGGTTTCTATATATATAGGAATTTTTGGCATCGGTCTCACATCAAGGGGTGCCGCGAGGCGGTAGCAAGCCTGCTAGGCGCGGCCAGGGGGTGGCCGCGCCAGGAAGGCTTGCCTCCTCCTCATGGATCTTATGGCCCAGCTCCAATGCTTCGGGGGTCTCTTTTGGTCCACAAAAAATCATACTAAATTTTCAGCCCATTCCTAGAACTTTTATTTATGCACAAAAAGTGACACCACGGTAGTTCTGTTGAAAACAACGTCAGTCCGGGTTAGTTCTAATAAATTCATACCAAAATCATATAGAATTATTGTAAACATGGCATGAATACTTCATAAATTATAGATACGTTGGACACGTATCATTGTTTAAGTCGGAGAGGCGCAATGGTTAACTCCTCCCAACCTCCTTCCTAGGGGAATGCGAGTAGTACTTTGCTTCGAGAGAGCATAAAACCTTGCAATAAGTATGTGAGTTCTTTATGACTAGTGTGAATCCATGGATGTACGCACTCTCACCACCTCATATTTTATAGCCTCTTCCATGTCGTGCATTGCCCATTCTCACCTCGAGGATCGGTGCAACCTTCGCCAGTGCATTCAAACCTAGTGGCATGATACGCTCTCTTGCACATAAGCCTCATTATATATTCCTGAAAATAGCCACCATACCTACCTATTATGGCATTTCCATAGTCACTCCAATATATATAGCCATGCAACTTCCACTGTTACATCATATGACTTGTACTTTCATTGTCATAATGCTTTGCATGATCATATAAGCTGACATAGTATTTGTGGCAAAGCCACTATTCATAATTTTTTATACACGTTACGCTTGATCATTGAACATCCTGGTACACTGCCACATGCATTAATATAGAGTCATACTATAGTTTTTCATATCGAGTTCTAAGTAAATAAAAGTGTGTTGATCATCATTATTAGGGCACTATCTCAGTGAGGAAAGGATGATGGAGACAATGACTCCCGCACAAGTTGGGATGAGACTCCAGATGAAAACTGGAAAAAAGAAGGAAAAAAGGAAATGAAAAATAAAAAAGGAAATAAATGAGAGAAAGGAGAGAAGATTCAGTGCTACAACCTCTTTTCCACACTTGTGCCTCAAAGTGGCACCATGTTCTTCATATAGAGAGTCTCATGTTTATTCACTTTCATATTCTAGTGGGATTTTTTTACTATAGAACTTGGCTTGTAATTCCGATGACCGGCTTCCTCAAATACCCGAGGTCTTCATGAGCAAGCAAGTTGGATGCACACCCACTTAGCTTCAGTTGAGCTTTCATACACCTATAGCTCTAGTGCATCCGTTGCATGGCAATCCCTACTCTCTGCATTGATATCCATAGCCCGTTGATACACCTAGTTGATGAGACTTTCTTCTCCACTTTTACCCCTTTGAATCCTACCACCGTATTCTATTCCACCTTTATGCTATATCCATGGTTCATGCTCATATATTACGTGAGTAATAGAAATATGAAGCGCGTACGGTCCAATTGCCTGACTTAACACCATGGTGCTTGACATTTGTATTTATGTGGTGAAGACGGATCCATGCCATGCTAATATGATAAAATGAATAGGGGGTAAACATTCTCTAAGGATCGTATATTTTGAAACTCGATGATTATGTTACTTATGTTTATGAATATTACCATGTTATATTTATTAATTCATCATTTCTCAATGATCATACCTGCAATAGATTACATGTTGGTAGCATTTCACATCAAAAATTATGTTTTTGTCATTTACCTACTCGAGGACGAGCAGGAATTAAGCTCGGGGATGATGATATGTTTCCAACATATATATAATATTTTATTGTTCCATGCTATAATATTATCATTCTAGGATACTTTTTGGGTATTTATTTTCCGATTCATATTATTTTTTAGCACTAACCAATTAACCCAGTGCCCAGTGTTAGTTATTGTTTTCTGCATGTTTTTAGCCTTTTAGGTTTATAATACCAAGTGAAGTCCAATTGCCATGAAAGTTTTTGATGATTTTTCTCGACCAAAATAACACCTTCAAGCTTCGGAAGGTGGCCGGGGGCTGTAAGGGGCCCTACAAGCCAACAGGATGCACCCAAGGGGGGTGGTCGTGCCCCGTTACCTTGTGGCTCTCCGTAACGTCTTCCGACGCCCCTCTTTGCCCTGTAAATTCTAAATATTGGGAAAACCCTAGGGAGCCTCCCGAAAAACTTTTTCCGCCGCCGCAAATATCTGTTTCGCCGTCTGCCCATCTGGAGCCCTATTCCGGTGCCCTGCGAGAGGGGGGATCGATCACGAAGGGACTCTACATCAACCTTGCTTCTCCCATGGTAATGTGTGAGTAGTATACTATAGACCTACAGGTCCATAGCCTCTCTCTCTCTCTCTCTCTTGATCTTCAACACAAAGTTCACCGCATCTTCGCGGTGATCTATTCGATGTAATCACTTTGTGCGGTGCATTTGTTGGGATCCGATGAATTGTGGGTTTATGTTCAGACTATTCATGAAATTATTGAGTTCTTTGCTAGTCCTTCTTTACATATGCATGATTATATGATAGCTTCATAATTCTCTTCGATCTATTGAAATAGTTTGGCCAATTTGATTGATATTTCTTCAGTGGGAGAGGTATGTTGTAGTGGATTCAATCTGGAGGTGCTCTATATCCTAGTGACAGAAAGGGACAAGACACGTCTTTGTATTGTTGCCACTAATGATAAAATGATGGGGTTCATTCATATTAATTGTATTTACTTTGTCTATATCGTGTCATTGTTCTCCAAGCATTACTCTGTTTTACTTAATACTCTAGATGCATGCTGGATAGCGGTCGATCGGTGGAGTAATAGTAGTAGATGCAGGCAGGAGTTGGTCTATTTGCTTATGGATGTGATGCCTATATGTAATGATCATTACCATGAACAAATATTGCATAACTACACACTTTTCTATCAATTGCCGAACAGTAATTTGTTTACCCACCGTATGCCTACTACATGATAGATGCCACTAGGGAAAACTATGGCCCACGGGTCTATCCACTTATATATTTACAAAAGCTTTCATTACCTTGCTTCCATTTATTTGTTGTCTATTTATTTTGCAATTTATATTTTTCAACTATCATCTACACACTTCATTTTCTTGCAAGTAACGAGTCTAAGGGGATTGAAAACCCTCTTGCTCGCGTTGGGTGCAAGTGTTTGCTTTGTTGTGTGTAGTCGCTGAAGACGGGGGCTGCGTGCTAATCATATTGGTTCGATAACCTTGGTTCTAACTAAGGGAAATACTTTTCTATACCGTGCTGCATCACCCGCTCGTCTTCATGGAAAACCCAACTCAAATCACAAGTATCAACACTCCTTATCGAGGCGGAGGTCAGGTTCCAGGGGCATCCCGTTGAGACGCAGACTTGGTTCACTGACAGCCACAAGGATCTTGTTGAATGGTAGGCTGAGCTCACTAAGGCCTTGGCAGCATTCATCAACCAGAAGGCTGAGGAAGAGAAGATTTGGAGGGATGCGGATGCAAGCATCATCGTCGCCGACGCGGAGCTCTTCGCGCGCAAGATCCAAATTTACTCCCATGAAGATGATCTTGCTGCTCGAGAGCAAGATCTTGCCAGCAAGCTCGGGGTTGAGCTAAACAAGACGATCTATGAGCTAGAGTAGAAGCAAAAAGATGCTCTCGAGAAGGAGGCGGCAAAGCAGGCTAGCAAGCTCCAAGAGGCCATTAATGCTGTCGAAGCCGCTCAGTCCGCCAAGACAGACCATGAAAAGATGGTGCAGCAGCTGGAGCTAGACCTTGTTGCTTCCGGTAAGGAGGTCTCGAAGCTGAAGGATGACTTCCAAAAGGCACTCCAAGGCTTGGCGGACCTCTAGGTGGGGCTCTAGGATAAAACCAAGGAGCTAGCCGCCGACACAGACATCAATGCCAATCTAAAGATGAAGGTGAGCAGTGATACGTCTCCAACGTATCTATAATTTATGAAGTATTCATGCCATGTTTACAACAATTTTATATGGTTATTGTATGATTTGATTAGAACTAACCCGAACTGATGTTGTTTTCAGCAGAACTACCGTGGTGTCGTTTTTTTGTGTAGAAATAAAAGTTCTCGAAATGGGTTGAAAATTTACGGTGATTTTTTACGGACCAAAAGAGACCCCCGAAGCACAAGAGCTGGGCCAGGAAGTGGACGAGGAGGCCACAAGCCCTCTAGACGCGCCCTACCCCCAGGGAGGGTGCTTCGGGCTTGTGGGCCCCTCGGGCACCCCCTTGATGTGAGACCGATGCCAAATATTCTTATAAATACCCAAATCTCCAAAAAGAACCCTAGATGGGGAGTTCCACCACCACAAGCCTCTGTAGCCATGAAAAACCAATCGGGGCCCCATTCCGGCACCCTACCGGAGGGGCAAACCATCACCGGAGGCCATCTTCATCATCTCGGCGGTCACCATGACGAGGAGTGCGTAGATCACCCTCGGGGCTAAGGGTATGTACTAGTAGCTATGTGTTTGATCTCTCTTTCATGTTCTTGAGTGAAACGATCTTGATGTACCACGAGCTTTATTAATATACATGAATCATATGGAGTTTTCCCCTCTCTATCTTCTTGGGATGAATTGAGTTTTCCCTTTGAAGTTCTCTTATCGGATTGAGTCTTTAAAGGATTTGAGAACACTTGATGTATGTCTTGTGATGGGATATCAATGGTGACAATGGGATGTTCTATTGATCCACTTGATGTATGTTTTGATGATCAACTTGCGGGTTCCGTGACCTTGGGAATCTATGCATAGGGGTTGGCACACATTTTCATCTTTACTCTCCGGTAGAAACTTTGGGGCACTCTTTGAAGTTCTTTGTGTTAGATTGAACGTGATGAATCTGAAATTGTGCGATGCATATCATATAATCAAGACCATGGGTACTCATGGTGACATTGGAGTATCTAGGTGACATTAGGGTATTGGTTGATGTGTATCTTAAGGTGTTATTTTAGTACGAACTCTAGGGCTGTTCGTGATACTTATAGGGATAGCTCATACAATTGATCGGACAAGATAACTCTGAGGTGGTTTCATACCCTACAATAATTGCTTCGTTTGTTCTCTGCTATTTGTGACTTTGGAGTGAACTCTTTGTCGTACGTGAGGGTTTTACATATGATTCAACTATCTCAGTATTGTTGAGAGAACTTGCACTAGTGAAAGTATGAACCGTATGCCTTGTTTTCAAGCATTGCAATGCCGTTTTTGCTCACTTTTGTTACTTGCTACCTTTCTGTTTTTATATTTTCAGATTACAAAAACTTATATCTACCATCCATATTGAACTTGTATCACCATCTCTTCGCCGAACTAGTGAACCTATACAATTTGCCATTGTATTGGGTGTGTTGGGGACACAAGAGATTGCAGTGTTGTTTGAGATAGACCATCTTCATCCTACACCTCTCATGGATTGATAAACCTTAGGTCATTGACACGTCTCGAACGTATCTATTACTTTTGATTGTTCCATGCTATTATATTATCCGTTTTGGATGTTTTATATGCATTAATATGCTATTTTATATTATTTTTGGGACTAACCTATTAACCTTGGGCCTAGTGTTAGTTTCTGTTTTTTTCTTGTTTTTGAGTATTGTAGATAAGGAATATTAAACGGAGTCCAAACGGAATAAAATCTTCGCGATGATTTTTCTTGGACCAGAAGACATCTACCAGACTTGGAGATGAAGGCATGAGACCTGCCAGGAAGTCATAAGCCACCCTGGCACGACCGGGGGGGGTGCCCCCTGGCTTGTGCCCCCGGCAGGTCCTCTCTAACCCTAATCTTTGTCCTATAAATTCCCAAATATTCCCAATACCAAAAAGAGCAACGATAGTACTTTTCCGCCGCCGGAAGCCTCCGTTCCCGAGAGATCCAATCTTGGAGCCTTTTTTGGTAATCTGCCAGATGGGGATTCGATCACGGAGGGCATCTACATCAACTCCATTGCCCCTCAGATGATGCGTGAGTATTCCACCACAGACCTATGGGTCCATAGCTAGTAGCTAGATGGCTTCTTCTCTCTCTTTGTGCTCCAATACCATGTTCTCCATGATCTTCATGGGGATCTATCCGATGTAATACTCTTTTGCGGTGTGTTTGTTGAGATCTGAAGAATTGTGGGTTTATGATCAGCTTATCTATGAATATTACTTGGTTCTTCTATGAATTCTTATATGCGTGATTTCATATCTTTGCAAGTCTCTTTGAGTTATTGGTTCGATTTGGCCAACTAGATTGGTAATTCTTGCAATGGGAGAAGTGCTTAGTTTTGGGTTCAATCTTGCGGTGTCCTCACCCAGTGACAAAGTAGGGGTAGCGAGGCACATATTGTATTGTTGCCATCAAGGGTAAAAAGATGAGGTTTTCATCATATTGCTTGATTTAATCCCTCTACATCATGTCATCTTACTTAATGCGTTACTTTGTTCTTCATGAACTTAATACTCTAGATGCAGGCAGGAGTCGGTCGATGTGTGGAGTAATAGTAGTAGATGCAGAATCGTTTCTGTCTACTTGACATGGATGTGATGCCTATATGCATAATCATTGCCTTGGATATCATCATAACTATGCGCTTTTCTATCAATTGCTCGACAGTAATTTGTTCACCCACCGTCTTATTTGCCTTCAAGAGAGAAGCCTCTAGTGAAACCTATGCCCCGCAGATCTATTTTCCATATTATATTTTCAAATCTATATACCAAAACTACCAAAAATACCTTGCTGCAATTTATTTACCTTTACTTCTCGCAATCTTTCCTATCTATCTCTATCAGATCTAATCCTTGCAAGTAACCGTGAAGGGATTGACAACCCCTTTATAGCGTTGGGTGCAAGTGTTTGATTGTTTGTGTAGGTGCATCAATTGGTGACTTGCTTGTTCCTCCTACTTGATTGATACCTTGGTTCTCAACAACTGAGGGAAATACTTATCTACTTTTCTGCATCACCCTTTCCTCTTCAAGGGAAAACAAACGCAAGCTCAAGAAGTAGCAAGAATGATTTCTGGCGCTGTTGCCAGGGAGGATACACATCAAGCCTACCAAGTACCCATCACAAACTCATCTCTTGTATTTACATTATTTGCCTTTTGCCTCTCGTTTTCCTCTCTCCCACTTCACCAATTTGCCATTCTATTCGCCTTTTTCTTGCCGGATCTCTTTTTGTCTGCTTGTGTTGACATGTGCCTTCTATTTGCTTGAATCTTCGCTTGCTAAAAATCTATTGATATTGATCCTCATCCACTTTCTAATCTTTTCAGAAGGCCAAATTACGTTGAACCAATTGCTAGTGAGTTGAGTGCACTTGATTATCTCTATGAAGTTTTGTTTGAAAACCATGAATCTGAAATTTTTGATGACGTGTTGAAAGAAGAAATTTATAAGGTGATTCATGATAGTCACTTGAATGATGAGCATGATTGCAATGTTGCTAGTATGAATTCTCTAAATATCCATGATGCTTATGATATGAAAAGCCACAAGCTTGCGGATGCTATGTTTGATGAAGATGATATTTTTTGTCCCCAAGTTTTGACGAGAAAATTTATTATGATGATTGCATACCTCCTATTTATGGTGAGGGTGATGACACGTATTCTATCATGAGTAATGATAACCATGAAACTTATCATCATGATTTTAATTTTCAATGTGTTTGTGTCAATCAAGTGTCTCATGATAATTATTTTACTGAGTTTGCTCCCACTACCATGGATGATAAGGAATTTGCTTATGTGGATAGTAATGAAAATTCTATGCTTGTGAAATATGAAAAGAATGATTTATGTGATAGTTATATTGTTGAATTACTTCATGATGCTAATGACATTCATTATGAGAGGGGAACATATGCTTGTAGGAATTGCAATAATATCAAGTTTCTCTTCAGGCTGCTATTAATGATGCTTTCAGGAATGGCTTCATATCCAAACCTATCCCTTTTAGCGAGGACGATTACCCTGTCATACAATATGCTGACGACACCATTGTCTTCATACAGGCAGACGAAGCTCAGGTAGCAAAAATGAAGGAAATTCTCCAGGATTATGCCCTGTCTGTAGGGCTTCACATCAACTTTGAGAAGTCCACTATGATACCCTTGAATATCCCTGCTGATAGAGTTTAAGTTTTCACTAACATCCTGCGCTACTCGGTGGGAGCATTGCCATTCACATACCTGGGTTTGCCCCTGGGCACCACACGCCCTTCAGTCACAGAAAACTCTCTACAGCAGCCTCGCTACTGGATTATGGGTCCAAACTAACCCTGGTTAATTCTATGGCTACCTCGCTGTAACATCCAAAAATTTCATTTTGGAATGTTATGATATATAGCTATGCATCATCATCTCTTTGTTTGAATGAAATGAATTGTTGAAGTCTTCTTTTGAAATTCTGAAAGGCCATTTCAATTTTTTCCATGTATTTGTTTCACCTATTTGAAAACCATTGGTAATGTTCAAAGAAAGAGGGGAGTAACATGACACTCCACACCTGGGGCATCTTGGTGAAATATTTGAGCAATAAAACCAGAGGGTTATTTGAAAGTTTATCTCAAAAGAATTTAAAATCAATTAGGTATTTTCTGATTTTTTTAAATTATTCATTTTAACAGAGGAAAAATGTTCATTAAATAGCATTTAATCCCCTAATCATTTTGATATATACATTTCCTATGTTTGGAAATGATTTGAATGCATTAAAGATGTTTTAAACGCTCTGTAAATAAAAAGGAAACGAATTAAACAGAAACGGGCCGGCCCACAGCCTTTAAGACCCGAAATCACTCCGGGTCGGCCACCGACGCGTAGATCCCGCGTCCCACCCTCCCTGACGCGCAGGACCCACCGTCCGACCATGGCGACAGCGCGCTTGTCTCCTTCACCGCACCTCCGACGTCGCCGGCGATCTCTCCCCACAGATCTCGCCCCTCTCTCCCTCCCCGACCACCGCACCACCCCTATAAGAACCCCCCATCCCTCCGCTCTCCGTTCCGCCCTGAAACCCGCTCTAACCTTGCCGGAACGCCACCACGCCACCTCGCCGGAGTTCGGACGTCGACCGAATGTCCCCGAACACGAGGCCGTCGCCTCCATCGTCCCCAGCCCCGGCCGACGCCACCAATCGACGCCGGAGCTTCGCCGCTGTTGCCTGAGCACTTCAGACGCTGCCCCCGACCACCGCACCATCGCCTCCGACCACCTCCGACCTCCGGCCGCCGTCGACCTCGCCGGAACTCCGACCCCCTCCTTTGTAAGCCGCCACCTCCACCCGCATCCGTTCGATCTAGATCCAACGCGCCAGATTAGAAACTTTATAAAACGAATCAGTACGCGTTAAGTTTCGGTCGTCCGCTCGCTAGATACCGCATGCACACTCTCTCAACCAATCGCAGCATGCCACGTAGACCTTGTCCGTTCGATCAGATTTTATTCTTTTCTTTTCTGTTTTAGAAAACATAATGTTTTCTGTTTTTGTTTTAGTTGTAACTTTTAAACTAATTAGTGTTTTTAATTGATTCTTTTTGCATTAGGTCACAAATTTCATGTATTTTCATCCTGTTGTCTTAGATTTCAAATTTGAGCTTTTAAATTTGAATCTAACCAGATTATCTTAAATTACTAAAATCTGTATAACTAGAGTTTAAAAATATATTTTTGAGTGAATCTTTTTGCCACTATTTTGTATTAGTTAGGCCTATCATCCTACATAGTTCGAGAGTTTTTAGGATGAATTTGGTTAATATTTTTAACAAAAACAAAATCTTTTTAGTTCTTAATAGAGTTTAGTTAATTTGATTTTTTGTTTAGTTTAAATTTGAGTTAGTTTAACTTTTGTTTTTAGATTTCATTAGGTTCTGTTGATTCAACCTTAGGTGTATTATTTTCTGTTAATAAAAATATATTTATTTTTTTCTTTTATTATTTGTTTTGTGCTCTAGTTTGAATAGGTACATCTTATTTTCACCTTTAGTATTGTTTAGAAAAATGTTTTGTAGTAACTCTTTTTGCACAATTTTTTTATAATGAACTACTTTCTGTTTTCTAATAAAATTTTTGTATTTACTTGTCTGTTATCTAAATGCCTAGTTGTTCAAAACAAATTTTTGACTTGTCATGTGTTAGTAGAGTTTTGACACCAAAAATTTTAGAGTCTTATACTTTGAGTGATTCTTCCTTTTAATTATGCTTATTGTGTGTTTTGTTTGATTCGTTAGATCATTCGGAGTGCGAAGCTTGTTATCTAGAGTCACTTGAATACGAGGATCGTCAGCAAGGCAAGTCACTTTGACCATGTATACCTATGTTTTAATTGCATTAGTTCTATCATCTCCCCAATTGCATGCAAAGTAGGTAATTTGGAAACTTGGTTACTTGATGTAGTATCATGTGGTAGGCACCCCTCAACCCTTTGACACATTGGCCCCGGGAAACGTTGATTTAATTTTGCTATGCTATTAGTAGACGGGGTTGGTTGTGTGATTCATGAGAGTTGTGAGTTAATAATTTCAAGACCTACAAGATGATCAAGACTTCAAGACTCCGAGTTTTCAACATACCTCTGGGTGGATGATGGTTGAACGGCGCCCTGGAGAAACCAGTGGTTAGCCTAGATGTTGTTGGAGAAGTGCCAGTATTCATGCAGAAAGGTCCACCCAGGCACAAAGAGATGGATGGATGCTTCAAGACCCAAGGCTTACCTGCACAACCACAAGCCATTATGGGCTCTAGCTTGGTCGGATATCGTGGTGACCCTGGACAGGCGGTGCTACGAGATGTAGAAGAACGGTAGGAAAGGATGGGTACCGACAGAGTCTCGGGGAAACCCTTTAGAAGACCATGTTTTGGTCATCCATTTCTCAAACACCCTGAAGTGCGAGAAATCCAACGGAGGCGATCAAATCTTGTGGGGAACGTGTGCAAAGCTCTGCAGAGTACCCAAACCTAATCGATTAGCCGTGTCCACGGTCATGGACAGTTTGAGCCAAAGGAACTGAAACTATCTAGAACTCTCAACACAATTAATTACATTGATGTGGGTATTAATGTCAACTTGGGTATGAGAATTGGTTGGTGGAACCTTCTCATTAATCAACCAACATTGTAGTAAATATGCTTTTGCCCTCTCTTGTTGTAGGAAAAATTTGGCTTTATGCAAAAACTTACTACCCCACCTGCCATATATGCATATAGAATAGATGATTACTTTACCCCTCTTTTGGGACATTGCCAGCATATTCAATATGCTGACCTACACGGCTACAATGTATCATGTTGCAGAGTACTTTTCTGACCAGGAGTGAGGATACGCTCTACGCTCGGTGAGATGCCCTTGGAGTCAGATGGACTCAACTACCTTTGAAGCTTCCGCAAGATTAGTTAATCTCATGAGTTAGCCTTCAGCCACTTTATTGTAATTCTTATTGTAATAAAGGATTCGATATGAGATTTTTCGATTATTAAAGCTGTGTGATTTCACTTTGATATATACATTGATGTACCGTGTGTTTACCAGCATGATCTTGGGATGGTACAAAAACATCAGAGATTCGACCTTTCAGGTCGGGTCGCTACAGAAATGGTATCAGAGCACACGCTGACCATAGGATGTAACCTCTATGATTGGAAAAGCCTTAGGATTTATTTCTCTTTTGTCTTTAAAATTCTTATACTCTCATCTACTCGTTTCTGACTTCCCTCTGATTTATTTCAAAATTTATAGATGGCCACCTTCATCCCAGTTTTGATCACGGAGTTTTGTCAACCTGACGCGACGATGCCCTTTGGCAAGGAGCTGATGAGGATCGTCAGGGACGTAAGGATTGCCTTGCCAAGCATCACCGGGACTCCTATCATGTCTTTTCCACAAGACGGTCGCTACAGGATCGAGGTGCACATCCCTGGGAAGACCTTTGGAAATCGTAAGGAACCCATCGACTTCAAGTTTGTGGCACCCAACTGGATTCTTGGGAGAGACATGGCAATTCACTGTGCCCTTGGACGTATTTAGGAGGAATACAGGGGTGGACCCATTTCACTAGGACTCAGCGTGGTTTGTCACAGGGATGCCAATGGAAATATCATAACCACTCCCACTGAAGACACCACCATTTCCTATATCCAGACTTTGGAGACGCACATCAGGACCTTGAAGCTTCGGGTACGTGCCGACACGAAGACGATCAAGAGGCCGATGAACCGCGAGATTGACCTCAAAGCTGACCTACGGGAAGCCACGTACGAGCATGAGTATGAAGTGAAAGATCTCTTAGAGAGGAATCGATAAGCTGAACACTCGCATTGCAACTCTGGAGGAACAGTTGGACATGGGGGAAAATCTCCATCCAAAAGGAAACATGGCTCCCTTGGTCAGCAACGATGATGACTATGAGGAGAGCGTCACCGGAGGAGGCCACTTCACCATGTACTTTTGAGGAGAACTTTAGTTATGCCCCATGTATCTTTATTTTCGTTGTTAAAGCGTAGGTCGATGCTTAGTTTGATTTGGAGATTTGTATCTCGATGTTTGAACCTTGAGTTGAATAAATGAATGAGTGGTTGGTGTGATATGTTTGTTGCATTGCATATGGGTAGTGAATTTCCTTTTAGGTCCTTGTTCTATTCTAATTCTCACCCCTCTGAAAACAGCAAGATGCCTCCGTGACGTGAGCCCGACTTCACTTTCCTGCCGGAACTCACACAACTTCTGCAGCAGCAGAATGCCCTGATGTAACTGTTGATTCAGAACCAGACCAAAAACCACAACAACCACCCTCCACCTCAAGGCGACAACCTCACCCGTTTTCTAAGGCTGAATCCACCAACTTTCTCCAGCAGCACTGAGCCCATTGTGGCAGATGATTGGCTCCGCAAGATGGAGAGGGAACTCACCACCGCTGGATGCACTGAGGCTGAAAAGGTGCGCTTTGCCGCTCATCAACTGGAGGGGCCAACAGCTTCATGGTGGGAGAACTACACCACCACGTACCCCATTGCTAGTGTGACTTGGGAGAAGTTCAAGCTAGCCTTCCGCACTGCTCATGTCTCAGCTGGAGCCATGAGTCTGAAGAAGCATGAGTTTTGCAACTTACGCCAGGGGAACCGTTCCGTGGCCCAATATGTGGATGATTTCAGCACGTTGGCTCATTATGCACCATGAGATGTGGCCGATGATGCAGCCAAACAGGAGAAGTTCTTGGAAGGACTCAACGATGAGTTGAGCGTGCAGCTGGTGGTGGCTACTTTTAGCAACTACCAGGAGCTGGTAGACAAGGCCCTCATCTTGGAGGGGAAGCAGCAGCAAATCGAAAACCGCAAGAGGAAGTATGGACATGGGAAGTCTCACTCTGGAGCTCAACAGAAGCCCCGCTACTCCCCGTACTCAGGAAATACTGGATCAGGGGCCGGTAAGTATGGAGGACACACTCATCACGTGCATAACCATGGAGGCCACAACCATGGAGGAAATAGGAATAATTGTCCCAACAATGGCAACTTCAAGAATGGTAATGGAAGTGGGAATGGCAACCAACACCGTCCCGCTCCAGCTCAAAAGGATCTGAACCATATCACCTGTTTCAAGTGCCAGAAGACAGGGCACTATGCCACTGAATGCCCTCAGAACAAGCAAGGAAATGGAAACGGCAACAACAATGGCAACTCCGCAGCTAAGAAGCCAAATCCTTTTCCTCGTGCTCAGGTGAACCACCTTGATGTGGAAGAAGTCTATGATCAGCCCGAGACTATGGTTGATAAGTTTTTATCGCATTCACGTCCAGTTATGGTACTTTTTGATTCTGGTCCAACTCATTCATTCATACCAAGGGTAGTTGTGGAAAAGTATGGTTTACCCACCAGAACCCTTAGTCAGCCCATTAAGGTCAATTCCCCAGGAGGAATGATGATGGCAGGGATAGGATGCCACGCCTTGAAACTCCATAGAGGAAATCATGTTTTTCCCACCGACCTCATCGTATTAGAATCCCAGGGATTGGATGTAATCCTAGGCATGGATTGGATGACCAAGTATGAAGGAAATCTTGATTGCCCCAGTAGGTCTATTTTGCTCACCACCCCAGAGAACAAGAGGATTAAGTATGTATCCCAACGCACACGGATGAGTGCTCGGTTAAACTCCCTCACAGGAGTTGTTCAGGAGGAAGTGCCGGTTGTACAAGACTTTCCAGATGTATTCCCGGAGGAATTACCAGGCATGCCACCAGATAGAGAGATTGAGTTTCTGATAGAGCTACTACCAGGAACCGCCCCAATTTCCAAGAGACCCTATCGGATGCCCGCAAATGATTTAGTAGAAATCAAGAAGCAAATTAAGGAGTTATTGGATAAGGGATATATTCGCCCAGGTTCCTCACCTTGGGGAGCCCCAGTACTTTTGGTGGAGAAGAAAGATAAAACCTTGAGGATGGTAGTCGATTATCGTGCATTGAACGAGGTAACCATCAAGAATAAGTACCCTTTGCCGATGATTAATGACCTGTTTGATCAGCTAGTAGGAGCCAAAGTATTCTCCAAGATCGATCTTTGATCAGGGTATCACCAACTGAAAATTCGTGAACGGGATATACCCAAAACAGCCTTCACCACAAGGTATGGCTTATATGAGTATACAGTCATGTCTTTTGGTTTGACTAATGCTCCTGCCTACTTCATGAATATGATGAACAAAGTGTTTATGGAATATTTGGAAAAGTTTGTCGTGGTGTTCATCAATGACATTTTGATATTCTCCAAGAGCGAGGAAGAACACAAGGAACACTTGCGTTTAGTTCTGGAGAAGCTTAGAGAGCATCAGTTGTATGCCAAGTTTAGTAAATGTGAATTCTGGCTGACGGAAGTCGGATTCCTTGGACACATTATTTCCGGAGAAGGAATAGCAGTAGACCCCGCTAAGGTTGAAGCAGTCACTGAGTGGAAGTCTCCCACCTCAGTTAAGGAGATCCGCAGTTTTCTCGGACTTGCCGGATATTACCGGAGGTTCATTGAGAATTTCTCAAAGATTGCCAAGCCCATGACAGAGTTGTTGAAGAAAGAGTCTAAGTATATCTGGACTGAGGAATGTGAGGCTAGTTTCCAGGAGTTGAAGAAACATTTGGTCACAGCCCCAGTGTTGATACTACCAAACATTCGGAAGGACTTCCAGGTTTATTGTGACGCATCACGTCAAGGACTTGGAGGAGTACTCATGCAGGAGGGAAAAGTTGTAGCCTATGCATCCAGACAGCTACGACCCCATGAGTTGAATTATGCCACCCATGATTTGGAACTAGCATCCGTAGTGCACGCACTCAAGACCTGGAGACATTTCCTTATTGGAAATAGTTGTGATGTTTACACTAATCATAAAAGCCTAAAGTATATCTTCACACAGAAGGAGTTGAACCTCAGACAGAGGATATGGTTAGAGTTAATCAAGGACTATTACATGAGACTGCATTACCATCCAGGAA
Organism: Hordeum marinum; assembly: GCA_022496015.1. Taxonomy (NCBI): domain Eukaryota; kingdom Viridiplantae; phylum Streptophyta; class Magnoliopsida; order Poales; family Poaceae; genus Hordeum; species Hordeum marinum. Next base: position 257,619,962 of record CM039674.1, on the reverse strand, counting down.
AGGCAAATGTTGTGGCAGATGCTTTGAGTCGGAAGAGTTATGTGAACACACTCATAGCCGGAGGATTACCCTAGGAGTTAACCGATGATCTCAGAGAGCTTCGGTTAGAGATAGTTCCAAAAGGATATGTTGCCACACTAGAGATTCAGTCCACCTTGACTGAAAGAATTCGTGAAGCGCAGAAATCGGACAAGGAGATAGCTGCGATAAAGCAGAGAATGAAAGAAGGAAAAGCTAAAGACTTTCGTGAAGATGAACAAGGTACTCTATGGTTTGAGAACCGAATCTATGTGCCCAATGACCCAGAGCTCAGGAAGTTGATACTTCAAGAAGCCCACGATTCACCATACTCGATACACCCAGGCAACACCAAGATGTACTTGGATTTGAAGGAAAGTTACCAGTGGATAGGAATGAAGAAGGATATTGCCGAACATGTTGCGGTATGTGATGTTTGCCAGCGAGTAAAGGCGGAACCTCAGAAACCAGCAGGGTTACTCCAACCTTTGCCAATACCCGAGTGGAAATGGGATAAGCTTGGTATGGACTTCATCACAGGATTACCTAGGACCCGTTCAGGTTATGATTCCATCTGGGTAGTGGTCGATCGCTTGACCAAGGTGGCTCATTTCATTCCAGTGAAGACCACCTATACCAGTGCTAAGTTAGCCAAGATATATATGACCAAGATCATATGTATGCATGGAGTTCCAAGGAGTATCGTATCAGATAGAGGAACACAGTTTACCTCAAAGTTTTGGCATCAGTTACATGAAACTTTGGGTACAAGGATGGAATTCAGTACGACTTTTCATCCACAGACCGATGGACAGACCAAGAGAGTCAACCAGATCTTGGAGGAAATGTTGAGAGCTTGTGTGCTAGACTATGGGTCCAATTGGGATGACAACTTACCTTACGCAGAGTTCTCGTACATCAACAGTTATCAGACTAGTCTGAAGATGGCCCCTTTTGAAGCTTTATACGGAAGGAGGTGCAGAACACCATTGATGTGGGATGGTGTTGGAGACCGAAAACTCTTTGGTCCCGATCTTATCCGAGATTCTGAAGAAAAGGTCAAACTGATTCGAGACCGACTCAAGATAGCTCAATCCAGGCAGAAGAGCTATGCTGATAACAAACGCAAGGAGGTGACATATGAAGTGGGAGATCGAGCATACCTTCGTGTGTCCCCACTTCGAGGAATCAAGAGGTTTGGTGTTAAAGGAAAGTTAGCACCCAGATTCATAGGCCCCTACAAAATTCTTGAACATAGAGGCGAAGTTGCATACAAGCTGGAATTGCCAGAAGGACTGTCCGGAGTTCATGATGTTTTCCATGTTTCCGAGCTGAAGAAATGCCATGCTGAGATGGCTAATATTCCTTTGAGAGACATAGTGCCCCTAGAGGCCATGCAACTTGACAGTGACCTGACCTACGAGGAGAAGCCTGTCAGAATCCTCGAGACTACCAACAGAGTTACCCAAAGCAAGACCATCAAGTTTTGTAAGGTTCTATGGAGTCACCACACCGAGGAAGAAGCCACCTGGGAACACGAAGAAGATCTTCGTAGAGACCACCTGCACCTATTTTCTAGCCAACCCGAATCTCGAGGGCGAGATTCATCTTAAGGTGGGTAGGTTTGTAACATCCCAAAATTTCATTTTGGAATGTTATGATATATAGCTATGCATCATCATCTCTTTGTTTGAATGAAATGAATTGTTGAAGTCTTCTTTTGAAATTCTGAAAGGCCATTTCAATTTTTTCCATGTATTTGTTTCACCTATTTGAAAACCTTTGGTAATGTTCAAAGAAAGAGAGGAGTAACAGGACACTCCACACCAGGGGCATCTTGGTGAAATATTTGAGTAATAAAACCAGGGGGTTATTTGAAAGTTTATCTCAAAAGAATTTAAAATCAATTAGGTATTTTCTGAAAAATATTTTTTAAAGTATTCATTTTGACAAAGGAAAAATGTTCATTAAATAGCATTTAATCCCCTGATCACTTTGATATATACATTTCCTATGTTTGGAAAAGATTTGAATGCATTAAAGATGTTTTAAATGCTCTGTAAATAAAAAGGAAACGAATTAAACAAAAACGGGCTGGCCCACAACATTTAAGACCCGAAATCACTCCGGGTCGGACACCGACGAGTAGATCCCGCGTCCCACCCTTATTGACACGGGACCCACCGTCCGACCGCGGCGACAGCTCGCTCGTCTCCTTCACCGCGCCTCCGACGTCGCCAGCGATCTCTCCCCACAGATCTCGCCCCTCTCTCCCCCGACCACCGCACCACCCCTATTAGAACCCCCCGTCCCTCTGCTCTCTGTTCCACCCTGAAACCCCCTCTAACCTCGCGGGAACGCCACCATGCCACCTCGCCGAAGTTCGGACATCGACCGAATCTCCCCGAGAACGAGGCCGTCGCCTCCGTCGTCCCTAGCACCGACCGACGCCACCAATCAACGCCGGAGCTTCGCCGCCGTTGCCTGAGCACTTTGGACACTGCCCCCGACCACCGCACCATTGCCTCTGACCACCTCCAACCTCCGGCCGCCGTCAACCTCGCCGGAACTCCGACCCCCTCCTCTGTAAGCCGCCACCTCCACCCGCATCCGTTCGATCTAGATCCAACGTGCCAGATTAGAAACTTTATAAAACGAATCAGTACGCGTTAAGTTTCGGTTGTCCGCTCGCTAGATCCCGCACGCACACTCTCTCAACCAATCGCAGCATGCCACGTAGACCTTGTCCGTTCGATCATATTTTTTTCTTTTCTTTTCTGTTTTAGAAAACAGAATGTTTTCTATTTTTGTTTTAGTTGTAACTTTTAAACTAATTAGTGTTTTTAATTGATTCTTTTTGCATTAGGTCACAAATTTCAAGTAGTTTCATCCTGTAGTCTTGGATTTCAAATTTGAACTTTTAAATTTGAATCTAACCAAATTTGCTTAAATTACTAAAATATGTATAACTAGAGATTGAAATATATTTTTGAGCGAATCTTTTTGCCACTATTTTGTATTAGTTATGCCTATCATCCTACATAGTTTGAGAATTTTTAGGATGAATTTGGTTAATCTTTTTAACAAAAAAAGAATCTGTTTAGTTCTTAATAGAGTTTAGTTAATTTGATTTTTTGCTTAGTTTAAATCTGAGTTAGTTTAACTTTTGTTTTTAGATTTCATTAGGTTCTGTTGATTCAACATTAGGTGTATTATTTTCTGTTAATAAAAATATATTTATTTTTTTCTGTTATTATTTGTTTTGTGCTCTAGTTTGAATAGGTACATCTTATTTTCACCTTTAGTATTCTTTAGAAAAAAGTTTTGTAGTAACTCTTTTTGCACAATTTTTTTATAATTAACTACTTTCTGTTTTCTAATAAATTTTGTTTATTTACTTTTCTGTTATCTAAATGCCTAGTTGTTCAAAACAAATTTTTGACTTGTCATGTCTTAGTAGAGTTTTGACACCAAAAATTTTAGAGTCTTATACTTTGAGTGATTCTTCCTTTTGATTGTGCTATTGTTTGTTGAAGTATTTGTTTACCTTGCTGTTGTATGAATTGTATTGTGTTTATGCTTATTATGTGTTTTGTTTGATTCGTTAGATCATCCGGAGTGCTAAGCTTGTTATGTAGAGTCACTTGAATATGAGGATCGTCAGCAAGGCAAGTCACTTTGACCATGTATACCTATGTTTTTATTGCATTAGTTCTACCATCTCCCCAATTGCATGCAAAGTAGGTAATTTGGAAACTTGGTTACTTGATGTAGTATCATGTGGTAGGCACCCCTCAACCCTTTGACACATTGGCCCCGGGAAACGTTGATTTAATTTTGCTATGCTATTAGTAGACGGGGTTGGTTGTGTGATTCATGAGAGTTGTGAGTTAATAATTTCAAGACCTACAAGATGATCAAGACTTCAAGACTCCAAGTTTTCAACATACCTCTGGGTGGATGATGGTTGAACGGCGCCCTGGAGAAACCAGTGGTTAGCCTAGATGTTGCTGGAGAAGTGCCAGTATTCATGCGGAAAGGTCCACCCAGGCACAAAGAGATGGATGGATGCTTCAAGACCCAAGGCTTACCTGCACAGCCACAAGCCATTATGGGCTCTGGCTTGGTTGGATATCATGGTGACCCTGGACAGGCGGTGCTACGAGATGTAGAAGAACGATAGGAAAGGATGGGCACCGACAGAGTCTCGGGGAAACCCTTTAGAAGACCATGTTTTGGTCATCCGTTTCTCAAACACCCTGAAGTGCGAGAAATCCAACGGAGGCGATCAAATCTTGTGGGGAATGTGTGCAAAGCTCTGCAGAGTACCCAAACCTAATCAATTAGCCGTGTCCACGGTCATGGACAGTTTGAGCCAGAGGAACTGAAACTATCTGGAACTCTCAACACAATTAATTACATTGATGTGGGTATTAATGTCAACTTGGGTATGAGAATTGGTTGTTGGAACCTTCTCATTAATCAACCAACATTGTAGTAAATATGCTTTTGCCCTCTCTTGTTGTAGGAAAAATTTGGCTTTATGCAAAAACTTACTACCCCACCTGCCATATATGCATATAGAATAGATGATTACTTTACCCCTGTTTTGTGACATTGCCGGCATATTCAATATGCTGACCTACACGGCTGCAACGTATCATGTTGCAGAGTACTTTTCCGACCAGGAGTGAGGATACGCTCTACGCTCGGTGAGATGCCCTTGGAGTCAGATGGACTCCACTACCTTTGAAGCTTCCGCAAGATTAGTTAATCTCATGAGTTGGCCTTCAGCCACTTTATTGTAATTCTTATTGTAATAAAGGACTCGATATGAGATGTTTTGATTATTAAAGATGTGTGATTTCACTTTGATATATACATTGATGTACCGTGTGTGTACCAGCATGATCTTGGGATGGTACAGAAACACCGGAGATTCGACCTTTCAGGTCGGGTCGCTACACTCGCTTGCAATTTATGCCATGTGCTCCATCCGCATCCCGCCCAAGATTCTTGAGCACTTGGACAAGCTAAGGAGGCATTGTCTGTGGGCAAAAATGTCTAAAACTGGGATCAAGAACTGCTCGCTTGCAGCATGGGATGTTGTATGTAGACCAAAGCAGAAGGGAGGGCTTGGCATCATTGACCTCAGGGTTCGGAACCAGGGCCTTCTTCTCAAACAACTCCACAAGTTCTATAACCAGAGGGATGTGCCATGTGTCAGCCTCATCTAGAAAACCTACTACCAAGAGCAAAATGTGGTACCACACAATACTGATCCCTGTGGGTCCTTCTGGTGGCGTGACCTTCTTCAACTTACGCCTATCTATAGAGGTGTCACGAAGGTGGATGTGGGCGATGGGAGCACATCTCTCTTTTGGAAGGATCTGTGGACTCAGGGTGTTCTATCAGAGCAGTATCTGAGGGCGTTTTCTTTTGCCAAGTTTGAGGATGTTTCTATCAGAATCTTACTCTCGACAAGTACCATTGGAGAGAACTTTCATCTTCCGTTGTCGGTTCAGGCCAAGCAGGAAGTCCAAGAATTGCAAGCAGACCTCAGCGCTGTGGTTCTTAGTCAGGATCAGGTGGATAAATGGCTGTGTGAGTGGCAAGATGAGGAGTTTAAATCAAGCAGATACTACCGCTTCTGTTTCCAAGACATGGTGGCCGATGATGCATTTTCATGGGTCTAGAAATCTAAATGTACCATGAAGTGGAATTTTTTTGCGTGGTTGCTGTTGGCTGATAGATTGAACACCCGGAACATGCTGCGCAGGCAAGGGATGACTCTATCAGGTGATGACTACTCGTGCCTTCTTTGTGCCCACTGCCCGGAGGAGACGCTTGAACACCTGTTCTTTGGCTGTGCATTTAGCGTGGAATGTTGGGCCTCCCTTGGGGTTAACTATGAGTCACACAATAATAGGCTCCGTACGGTTCATGCTGCGAGACGGGCCTGGAATTCCCCTCTGTTCTTCGATGTTTTCACTATTGCATCATGGAGCATTTGGAAAGTGAGGAACAACAAGCTTTTTAGAGGGATCACCCCTACCCATGAATCCTGTATGGCCAGGTTTAAGTCTGATCTAGGACTCATGAAGCATAGGATCAAAAGTGGCCTATGGCCCTTTGTGGATCAACTGATAGCTAGACTTACCTGACTTATACCTCCTTTTCTTCTCTGGTGTTCGTTAGACACCAATTCTACACACCTCCTCCCCCCTCATCCATGTAATTGCTTTGTAAATTTGTGGCTCCTTTAATATAAAGTCAGTGGGGGTGCCCCCACTATCCAAAGTTCCTCAAAAAAATATCAAGTTTCCTCTCTGTGTGTTTAAAATTTTGAAGTTATGTTTGTTTTGCCTTCCTATGCTAGTTGATTCTTGTTCCCATAAATTCTTTGCTCACAAAATCCCTATGCATATTAAGTGGGTTAGACTGAAATGTGTTTTTCATGCTATTCATGATGCTCTTTTGCATATCTCAATTACTACTTTTTATGTGAGCATCATTGAAATCGTTATGCCTAGCTAGGGGCGTTAAACAATAGCGCTTGTCGGGAGGAAACCCAGTTTAGTAATTGTTTTTGAGTGATTTACACATTATTACCTCTATAGTAATTGTTTTTTGGTGTTTTAATTAGTGTTTTAGCCAAGTAAGACCTTTGGGATGGTCTACGGTGATTGTTGATTTGATCTTGCTGAAAAACATAAACTTTTTTGCCCAGTCCAGGAATTTTATAAATTTGCCAGAGAGACGAATGAGTCTGATTTTTTTAGAGAAGATTTATATACAAAATTCCCAAGTTGTACTAATTTTTCAGTATTTTTAGAGTTACAGAAGTATACGAAGTTTCCAGATTGCTACGGACTATTTTGTTATTGACAGATTTTGTTTTCTTTGTGTTGTTTACCTATTTTGATGTATCTATGGGTCGTATCGGGGGGGGGGGGTATGAACCATGGATAAGTTGGAATAAAAAAGATATTACACCAATATAAATAAAGAATAATTTCACAACAATACCTAAGGTGGTGGTTTATTTTCTTATACGAACGGATCTCACGAGTTTTCTATTAAGTTTTGTGTTGTGAAGTTTTCAAGTTTTGGGTAAAGATTTTATGGACTATGGAATAAGGAGTGGCAAGAGCCTAAGATTGGGTATGCCCAAGGCACCCCAAGGAATCAAGGATGCCAAAAATCCTAAGCTTGAGGATGCCCCGGAAGGCATCCCCTCTTTCGTCTTCAATCCATTTTTTAAATTTACTTGAGGCTATATTTTTATTCACCACATGATATGTGTTTTGCTGGAGCGTCTTATATGATATGAGTATTTGCTTTTTAGTTTTACACAATTATCCTTGCTGAACACATCTTTTTAGAGAGACACGCATGGATCGTGAATTTATTAGAATACTCTATTTGCTTCACTTATATCTTTTGAGCTAGGCAATTTTGCTTTAGTTCTTCACTTATATCTTTTTAGAGCACGGTGGTGTTTTGTTTCATAGAAATAATTGAAACCTCGTATGTAGCAACCCGACCTGGAAAGGTCAAGCCTCTTTGTGTTCTGTGCCATCCCTGGATCAGTATGCTGGCACACACAATACATCAATGTATATATCAAAGTGCAATCACATGTAATTAACGTAAAACTGATATATACCTTAAAATCTCAGTGGAAATAGTCAACAGGAGTGGAGTCCCAATAAACACCAATGGCAGGTTGAGTGTAGACCGTAACCCTGAATCGTATCTCTTACTTGTCGAAGAAGAGTATCTGCAACATGAGACGTTGCAGCCGTGTAGGTCAGTACATTGAATGTACCGACAAGATCACCATAGTAGAACAGAAGATAAAAACTATTCTATATGCAGTAAGGCTTTGTGGCTCTGTGTCTGAGTTTTTTTTGCATAAAAGCTGATTTTATTTCTTTTCCTACAACAAGGAATATCAGGAATTTTCATTACAGAGTTACCTAACATGACATGGTTCCACCAACCGATGTCTTAATGCCCACAAGTATCATAAGTTGCCCACAATTAATTATCAGTCCAGTGTTGAGAGTTCAGAGATAGATCCAAGTCCAGAGGCTCAAATTGTTCGTAACCGGGGACACGGCTAGTCGATTAGGTTTAACTCTGCAGAGTGTTGTGTACTTTACCCACAAGATTCGTTCCCTCCTTGTAAGTCCTCGCACTGCCTGGTGTTTGAGAACAGGACGAACAAAACATGGTCTTTCAGAGTGTTTCCTTGACTACTGTCAGTGCCCATCCAATCCTAACATCGACTACATCTCGTAGCACTGCCCAGCCAGAGTCACAACAAAGATCAAGCAAGCCAGAGCCCATAATGACTTGTGGCTACACAGGTAAGCTTCCACAGTCACAACCAAGCCAGATGTCATGGCGCTTCTCCATGCATCCAGCCATCCACTGGTTACTCCAGGGATGCCCAATCAACCATCCTTCACCCAGTATTGTGTATTGAAAACTTGTTTCTCGAGTCTCGAAGTCTTGAGGTCTTGAAGATGCAGGACTTGAAGATGCCTTCATGAAGTTGTCTTCTTGACGTAGAGTCCTCCTTCTCACACCACTCACGAACACTCATACAAAACCCTGTCTACTTTAGCATAGCATAAAAATAACTAACGTTCCCGGGGCTTTAGTAACAAGTGGTGGGTTCCTACCTCATGCATTCTACTTAACTACAAGAATTTCAATAACACTACTGGAGGGATTTGTTGAATGATGCCACTACATGCAATAAAACATAGGTATGAACAAAATGGCCAAAGTGAACTTGCCTGTACTATTGATGAAGAATAATATCACTCTTAGAAATAACTTGTTAGACTATTCGTCACTCTCCGATGAAAGTCTATATAATCAAACATTGCATTCATATAAGCAATCATACTAGCAATCAATTCTACCAATCAAAAGTAACACAAAAACCAAAAGCAACAAGGTTGTGATGAAGGAACTACTTAAGACAAAACTCAAAACAACAAAACTTCATCAACACAACCAAGGGTTGGTTTTCTCTACAAATGATCCTATTTTAAAAGGAAACGAAACAAAACAAAGAAAAATATAGCAAAAGTATTTTAGTAAATATTTCACTAGTAAAACGAATTACTTTTGAAGAACAAGTAAGAACTAAGATAAATAACACACTAAACACTATAAGTTTTCTAGCTAATAACCTTAACAACAAGTAAAATAAATAAAATAATAGAATAAGAGAAATTTTTTTATAAAGCAACTAAGTTAATAGAAAGTAGACTTATAAAACAATTTATAAAACAATTTTCAAAAAGGAAACCAAACTAGCAAATGGAAATCAATTACAAGTTATAATTAACTAGAATTGATTTTCATGCAATCAACTAATAAAATAATATTTGTTTGGAGGGCTACTGTTATCTAATAGAAAACTTTATAAAATCTAACAACTAATATAGAAGAAAATAAATTAAAACAATTTAAAACAAAAGAAATATAAATAAACCTAAAAAGATCTAAACAGAATCTGTTTTTCTTGAAAATACTATTTTAAAGTATTCTAAAAATTCTCAAATTCTACCTAGTGATAGCTAAGATCACTAATGACCAGTAGCAAAAAGAATCAACTAAAAATATTTTTTTCAACTCAAGATATTGAGAAAATAAGAGTTGAATCAAATCTGTTTGAATTCAAATTTAAATTATTCAAATATGGTCAAACTTTATATCTACAGCAACTACATAAAATTTGTGAAACAATGCAAAATGAATCAAATTAAAACAATTAAAAACATAAAAGATATGAAGAAAACAAAATCAGAAACTATTCTGTTTTTAAAACAAAAACAAAAAAATGGAAAATTCTAACTAACGGATAGGAGTGAAGTAGCGGCTTCTGATTGACTGAAAGTGTGTGCGCGTGGGTGCTAACGAGCGGACGGCCGATACTTAAGGAAAACGGTTCGGTCTAACTTAACTAGATAGAAAAACCAGTCGGTTTATTTATCTAAACCGAAGGGGTATCCTATTCTAATCGTGACCGTTGGGATGGGATCTAACGGAGGGAAGAACTCACTGGTGTGGAGGTCGACTCCGGCGAGGTCCGGCGATGTCCGAGGCGGCAAGGTCGACAAGGACGTTGCTCCGGTGGTCCTCCGACGATGGCGTCAGCACCAGGTGATGCGGACGAGCACGGCGACGAGGTAGGTGGCGTCAGCGGGGCTCGGGGACGACGGTGTCGACGACGGCGAGCTCATGAGCGGTGAGGATCTTCGGGTGGTCGTCGAGGAAAGGAATCTGGTGGGTGCGGGGCATGGGCGAGCGAATGGAGAGGTGCGCGCGAGCGAGGTGGAGAGGTTGGTGGGCTCGGGAGAGCTTGGGGCGGTCGGAGTGGAGCGGCACGAGCTCAAGGGCTTCGGTGGTGGCCGGAGCTCCGATGAGCAATGGCAGCGGCGAGAGGGCACGGGGAATGGGGCTTAGGGGTGGTATGGGGGTGCAGGAGGCCTCGAGTATTTATAGGAGCGGCTCGGGGTCGTAGAAAGGAAAGGGAGAGGAGATGGCGGATCTGGTGGTCGCTGGCGTGGAAAGGGGAGGGGACAGAGGAGGGAGACAAGCGCGGGATTAGTGGGATCGGATGGTGGGGTCCACCGATCAGTGGGAGAGAGAGAGGGAGTGGCGTCGGTGGCCGGTTCGGAGTAATTTTGGGGGGGGGGGCAGGAGTTAAGGCAGGTGGGCCGGCAACTTTTTAATAAAACGTTAATTCCTTTCCTTTTCTAATTTCCAGTGAATGGAAAACTCATTTATGGCAATCAAAACACTTCCAAAATTTACGATCTTTATATTAAAATGACCAGGGGAATAAATGCAATTTAATGAACATTTTTCCACGGTCAAAATAAATACTTTAAAACAATTATTTTCAGGAAATGCTTAAATTGATTTTAATTCTTTTTGCAAATAATTTTCATATAACTCCCTGGGTTTTATGGTTCAAATACTTCACAAAATAACCCCTGGTGTGGAGTGTCATATTACTCCTCTCAAGTTTTGTCAAGGGGTTTGAATTCTTTCAAACTTCAAATTGAAAATTCAAATATGAAAGGAACTCCATATCAGGAAATTTTCAAATAGTTTTCAAATTCTCTTTTCAAATCTTTTTATATTGAAGAAGTCATGTCATCTTCTCTCCCTGATTTGAAATGTAAGAATTTGAATTCAAAAACACATGGGAAAGTCAGGTCATTCCCTCTCATTCAAAAGTTTTTAAAAGTTTCAAATTTCACGCAATTCAATCACTGAGGCAAACAAACACTCATTCTAATATTTATTATAACATTCCAAAATTTGGGATGTTACATCGTACCTCACTTATATTATTTTGAGAGTCTTTAAACAACATGGTAATTGGTTTAGGTTATGAATTTAGTCCTAATATAATAGGCATCCAAGAGGGATATAATAAAAACTTTCATATAAAGTGCATTGAATATTATGAGAAGTTTGATTCCTTGCATAAAGTTTTGAGATATAAAGATGGTGATATTAGAGTCATGTTAGGAAGTAATTGTGGATTGGTAGAAATACCTGTGTAAAGGTTTGTTATTCCCGTAGCATGCACGTATTGTGAACCGTTATGTAAGGAAGTCGGAGCATGATTTGTTTATTGATTGTCAACCTTTGTGTGAGGGTCGGGAGCGCGCGATGGTTTACTCCTACCAACCTCTCCCCTAGGAGCATGCATCTAATACTTTGCTTAGATTCCTAATAGACTTTTGCAATAATTATGTGAGTTCTTTATGACTAATGTGAGTCCATGGATTATACGCACTCTCACCCTTCCACCTTTGCTAGCCTCTCTAGTACCGCGCAAGTTTCGCCAATGCATTAAACCCACCATACACCCTTCCTCAAAACAGCCACCATACCTACCTATTATGGCATTTCCATAGCCATTCCGAGATATATTTCCATGCAACTTCCACCATTCTGTTTATTATGACACGCACCATCATTTTCATATTTCTTTGCATGATCGTAAGATAGCTAGCATGATGTTTTCATGGCTTGTCCATTTTTTGATGTCATTTGCTATGCTAGATCATTGCGCATCCCGGTACACCACCGGTGGCATTCATATAGAGTCATATTTTGTTCTAGATATCGGGTTGTAATTCTTGAGTTGTAAGTAAAATAAAAGTGTGATGACCATCATTATTAGAGCATTGTCCCATGTGAGGAAAGGATGATGGAAGCTATGATTCCCTCACAAGTTGGATGAGACTCCAGACTTTATGAAAAATAAAAGAGGCCATTGATGCCCACCAAAAAAATGAGAGAAAAGAGAGAAGGGACAATGCTACTATCTTTTTTTCCACACTTGTGCTTCAAAATAGCACCATGACCTTCATGAAGAGAGTCTCCTATTTTGTTACTTTCATGTACTAGTGGGAATTTTTCATTATATAACTTGGCTTGTATATTCCAATGACGAGCTTCCTAAAGTTTCCCTAGGTCTTCATGAGCAAGCAAGTTGGATGCACACCCACTTAGTTTCTTTTTGAGCTTTCATACACTTATAGTTCTAGTGCATCTGTTGCATGGAAATCCCTATCACTCACATTGATATCTATTAATGGGCATCTCCATAGCCTGTTGATATGCCTAGTTGATGTGAGACTATCTTCTCCTTTTTCTTCACAACCTCCACCATATTCTATTCCACCTATAGTGCTATATCCATGGCTCACGCTCATGTATTGCGTGGGAGTTGAAAAAGTTTGAGAACATAAAAGGTGTGAAACAATTTCTTCACTTGTCATCGAGGTTGTGCATGATATAAATACTTTGTGTGGGGAATATGGAGCATAGCCAGACTATATGATTTTTTAAGGATAACTTTTTTTGCCATTATATTTTGAAGAGACACAATTGCTATGTTAGTATGCTTGAAATATTATTGTTTTTATGTAAGCATTCAGATTTTGTTTTGAGTTTTATGGATCTGAACATTCATGTCACAATAAAGGAAATTACATGGATATATATGTTAGGTAGCATTCCACATCGAAATTTCTGTTTTTATCATTTACCGACTCGAGGACGAGCAGGAATTAAGCTTGGGGATGCTGATACGTCTCCAACGTATCTATAATTTTTGATTGTTCCATGCTATTATATTATCTGTTTTGGATGTTTTATATGCATTAATATGCTATTTTATATTATTTTTGGGACTAATCTATTAACCTAGAGCCTAGTGTCAGTTTCTGTTTTTTCCTTATTTTTGAGTATTGTAGATAAGGAATATTAAATGGAGTCCAAATGGAATAGAATATTCACGATGATTTCTCTTGGACCAGAAGACATCTACCAGACTTGGAGGGGAAGGCAGGAGACCTGTCAGGAGGTCACAAGCCAACCTGGCACGACCAGGGGGCACCCCATGGCTTATGGCCCCCAGCAGGTCCTCTAACCCTAATATTTGGCCTATAAATTCCCAAATATTTCCCCAATACTGGAAAGAGCAACGATAATACTTTTCCGCCATCGGAAGCCTCCATTCCCGAGAGATCCAATCTTGGAGCCTTTTCCGGTAATCTGCCAAAGGGGGATTTGATCACGGAGGGCATCTACATCAACTCCATTACCCCTCCGATGATGCGTGAGTAGTCCACCATAGACCTACGGGTCCATATCTAGTAGCTAGATGGCTTCTTCTTTCTCTTTGTGCTCCAATACCATGTTCTCCATGATCTTCATGGGGATCTATCCGATGTAATACTCTTTTGCGGTGTGTTTGTCGAGATCCGATGAATTGTGGGTTTATGATCAGCTTATCTATGAATATTATTTGGTTCTTCTCTGAATTCTTATATGCATGATTTCATATCTTTGCAAGTCTCTTCGAGTTATTGGTTTGGTTTGGCCAACTAGATAGTTAATTCTTGCAATGGGAGAAGTTCTTAGTTTTGGGTTCAATCTTGCGGTGTCCTCACCCAGTGAAAAAGTAGGGGTTGCGAGGAACGTATTGTATGGTTGCCATCATGGGTAAAAAGATGGGGTTTTCATCATATTCCTTGAGTTTATCCCTCTACATAATGTCATCTTACTTAATGCGTTACTCTGTTCTTCATGAACTTGATACTCTAGATGAAGGCAGGAGTCAGTCGATGCGTGGAGCAATAGTAGTAGATGCAGAATCGTTTCGGTCTACTTGCCATGGACGTGATGCCTATATGCATAATCATTGCCTTGGATATCATCATAACTATGCGCTTTTCTATCAATCGCTCAATAGTAATTTGTTCACCCAGCGTGTTATTTTCCTTCAAGAGAGAAGCCTCTAGTGAAACCTATGGCACCCTGGTCTATTTTCCATATTATATTTTCAGATCTATATACCAAAAATATCAAAAAATACCTTGCTGCAATTTATTTAACTTTTACTTCTCGCAATCTTTCCTATCCATCTCTATCAGATCTAATCCTTGCAAGTAACCATGAAGGGATTGACAACCCCTTTATAGCGTTGGGTGCAAGTGTTTGATTGTTTGTGTAGGTGCATCTATTGGTGACTTGCTTGTTCTTCCTACTGGATTGATACCTTGGTTCTCAACAAATGAGGGAAATACTTATCTACTTTGCTGCATCACCCTTTCCTCTTCAAGGGAAAACCAACGCAAGCTCAAGAAGTAGTAGCCATCCACTTGAGGGAAAATTGCCACTGTCCTACAAAACTCTGCGCTTGGAGGCCCAACAAAGTCTACAAGAATAAAGTTGCGTAGTAGACATCAAGCTCTTTCTGGCGCCGTTCCCGGGGAGGTGAGTGCTTGAATGTATATATTTAGATCTTGCAATCAAATATTTTAGTTTCTTGTTTTTCACTAGTTTTATTTTATAAAACAAAACTACAAAAAATGGAGTTTAGGTTGCATCAACTGTTTTGTCTCTTTAATGTCTTTCGTGAAAATGATGGTTCAGAAATTTTGTGCTCAATTGGTAGAGGAAAAATTTATGAAAATACTTAATGACAACTCCTTCAATGATGAGAATGATAGAAATATTGCTAGTATGATAGATTCTGTGGTGATAACTCCTTCAATTAATGATAACTCCTTCAATGGTGATTGTTTAGATCTTCATAGACTGTTCTGTTTTTGACAGATTCTGTTTTGCATGCATAGTTTGCTTGTTTTAGTGTTCCCATAGCTTATATTTAGTGATATAAATTATGTGAATTGTATAATACAATACTTATTATATGAGAACAATTATGAATCTTGTCTTTACAGTGCCCAAGTGAATCATCTTTACTTATTGTACTAACCGCTCTGACGAAGTTCCGTTAGGTTTTGTGTGATTGAAGTTTTCAAGTTTTGGGTGGGACACCGATATGAGGAGAATAAGTAGTGACAATAACCTAATCTTGGGGATGCCCAAGATACCCCCAAGGTAATATCCAAGGAATACTCAAGTGCCTAAGCTTGGGGATGCCCCGGAAGGCATCCCCTCTTTCGTCTTCAACACTATCGATATATCTTACTTAGAGCTATATTTTTATCCGTCACATAATATGTGTTTTGGTTGGAGAATCATTTTATTTGTTGGTATCTGTTAGGTGTTATTTATAATCTTGTTTTTAATAAAAAGTTCCAAGAATTGTCTTAGGATTCCTGCATTGCATGTTTCGATGTGTGTTGTGTAAAAACAGAAACTTTTGCTATAGTGTTTGAATTTGCTTATTTTACTGGAACGTGGAAAGTTTCTGAAATTTTTACACAATGTTTTCATATAAATTCCTTAGCATGTCCTAAATTTTCATAATTGTTTGAGTTACATAAGTACACTAGTTTAATAGATTACTATAGACTGTTCTGTTTGGACAGATTGTTGTCATAGTTTCGTTATCTACTTATCCTATAGTTTCCGTAGTCTATATTGGTAGATATAAATTGTGGAAATGTAGTAAATAGTATATTATGTTTGAAAATTGTTGTGCAACTTGTCTTGGCAGTACATGAAGTGTTGATTTATTCTTATGTGTACTGCCCTATCTCACGAGTTCTTTTCGAGTTTTGTGTGGATGAAGTTTTTGGGAATAGGTGAAAACATGATATGAGAGGATTGAACGAGATACAAAAGCTCAAGATTGGGTATGCTCAAGGCACACAAGTAAATATTTCAAGAAGTATCAAGCATCTAAACTTGGGTATGCTACGCGTCCCACCTCTCTTCGTCAACTATCGGTTAGCCTATGTTGAGCCTAAATTTTTATTTGTCCACATGATATTTGTTATTCTTGGAGTGCTATTTTTATTTAGTTTGATGTTTGAATAAAATACTTAAGATCTGAAATTCTTAGATGAGAGAGAGACCTCACATGGCTATTTAACTACTTGACTACGCATTGATTTGAACTTGTATCTTTTTGGAGTACTTTTGTCATTTACTCTCGTGCTTCACTTATATCCTATGAGTAAATGATTGAATGAATTGAATATCATAAATCTTAAATTATACATGTTTTATCTGCTTATCCCATGGCGGGTAATGACTTCACATATAAAAAGTATAGGTGGTAAAATTTGTTGAAAGTTTGCAAACACCGCATTGGTCACTTGAACAATTCATGAAAGAATATTGAAGGAAGAGAGATTTCACATATAAATATACTATGTTGGACATCTTATATTATTGTGAGCCCCATTAATTATTTTCAACTTGAGCAAATTAGTTGAAGTTGGACAAGGAAGACAACGTAATGAGTTATGCTTGGGTATATTTGTATATAAGTTATATTGTTATGGATCCTCCAACATGTGGTGCTTGCTTAGGATCTTTTGCTATCCAAAAATTTGTACTAAGTAGAGATACTACTTGTGCATCCAAAACACTTAAACACAGTTTCTTGCCATGAGTGTCCACCATATGTACCTATGGATTGAATAAGATCCTTCAAGTAAGTTGTCATAAGTGCAAAAAGCAATAAAAATTGCTCCTAAATATGTATGATATTTTTTAAGGGAAAATAAGTGTTGTACGAACTTGTGATGGTAAAGAATAAAAGTGATGGACTGCATAATAAAGGTTGCTATCACAAAGGGCAATACAACGTGACGTTCCTTTACATTAAGGGTTTGCACATACAAAATTAAAAATTGCATGACAACCTATGCTTCCCTCTATGAAGGGACTATCTTTTACTTTCATGTATTTACTTTTATGCAAGAGTCAATAGTATTCCTTCTTAGTTCAACCTCAATTATTCTTTATTTGGAAAGCATCATGTGGTGTGGAAAGATCCAAGCATATATGGCCAGTAAAATATATTTGATCATGAATTATTATTGTTGACAATTATCTATATGATAAATAAGTTGGGAGGTGAAACATTAAGCCCCTATCTTTCTCTGTGTTCGACGAATGCCATTTGCTCTAAAAATATGCTTTGAGTTTTAGCAATCATGGAAGACTATATGATAGTTGAGTATGTGGAATTTGCTAAATCAAAGCTCTTACATAGACCCTTCCTGAAAATAAGATGAATTTCAATTGTTTGGTGACTGAAATCATAGTTTATTAGTTTTCATGAACTTTATGGACTATACTTTAACATGTTAATAACTTGTTACTTCATTATGAGGAGTTTCATGAGATGAGCTACTGTTTATGATATATAATGATGCTAGAAAATGTGTATGGAACTACTATCGATCAAATTTATGCACTATGCTAGCATTCACACTTCATAAATTATTTATTTTATCATTTACCTACTCGAGGACGAGCAGGAATTAAGCTTGTGGATGCTGATACGTCTCCAATGTATCTATAATTACGAAGTATTCATGCCATGTTTACAACAATTTTATATGGTTTTTGTATGATTTGATTAGAACTAACCCGGACTGGCGCTGTTTTAAGCGCAAGTACCATGGTGTTGTTTTTTGTGTGTGCAGAAATAGAAGTTCTCGGAATGGGCTGAAAATTTACGGTGATTTTTTATGGACCAAAAGAGACCCCCGAAGCACAAGAGTTAGGCCAGGAAGTGGACGAGGAGGCCACAAGCCCTCTAGGAACGCCCTACCCCCCACGGAGGGTGCTTAGGGCTTGTGGGCCCCTCAGGCACCCCCTTGACGTGAGGTCGACGTCAAAAATTCTTATAAATACACAAACCTCCGAAAAGAACCCTAGATGGGGAGTTCCACCGCCGCAAACCTATGTAGCCACGAAAAATCAATTAGGAGCCCGGTCCGGCACCCTGCGAGAGGGGGAAACCATCACCGGATGCCATCTTCATCATCCCGGCGGTCTCCATGACGAGGAGGGAGTAGTTAACCCTCGGGGCTGAGGGTATGTACCAATAGCTATGTGTTTGATCTCTCTCTCACTCTCTCTCTCGTGTTCTTGAGATGACACGGTCTTGATGTACCGTGAGCTTTATTAACATAGATGAATCATATGGAGTTTCCCCCTATCTATCTTCTTGTGATGAATTGAGTTTTCCCTTTGAAGTTTTCTTATAAGATTGAGTCTTTAAAGGATTTGAGAACACTTTATGTATGTCTTGCGATGGGATATCTGTGGTGACAATGGGATGTTCTATTGATCCACTTGATGTATGTTTTCGTGATCAACTTGTGGGTTCCATGACCTTAGGAATATATGCATAGGTGTTGGCACACATTTTCATCTTGACTCTATGGTAGAAACTTTGGGGCACTCTTTGAAGTTCTTTGTGTTGGATTGAATGTGATGAATCTGAAATTGTGTGATGCATATCGTATAATCAAGCCCATGGGTACTCATGGTGACATTGGAGTATCTAGGTGACATTAGGGTATTGGTTGATGAGTATGTTAAGGTGTTATTTTAGTATGAACTCTAGGGTTGTTCGTGACACTTATAGGGATATCTCATACGATTGATCCGAAAAGATAACTCTGAGGTGGTTTCGTACCCTACAATAATTTCTTCGTTTGTTCTCCGCTATTTGTGACTTTAGAGTGAACTTTTTGTTGCATGTGAGGGATTTACATATGATTCAACTATGTCAGTATTATTGAGAGAACTTGCACTAGTGAAAGTATGAACCCTATGCCTTGTTTACAAGCATTGCAGTACCGTTTTTGCTCACTTTTCTTACTTGCTACCTTGCTGTTTTTATATTTTCAGATTACAAGAACTTATATCTACCATCCATATTGCACTTGTATCACCATCTCTTCCCCGAACTAGTGCACCCATACAATTTGCCATTGTATTGGGTGTGTTGTGGACACAAGTGATTTCTTGTATTTAATTACAGGGTTGTTTGAGAGAGACCATCTTCATCCTACACCTCCCACGGATTGATAAACCTTAGGTCATCCACTTGAGGGAAAATTGCTACTATCCTAAAAAACTCCGCGCTTGGAGGCCCAACAAAGCCAACAAGAATGAAGTTGTGTAGTAGACATCAAGCAGCTACGAGGATAGTCCGCCCATTCCAAGGAGCGAGATTTGCTTGAGGAGCTGCGGAAGTAGAAGGAGATGCTTCCTTTCTCCGCACATACATCTAATGAGCTGTAGAATAATATCGGTTTGTGGACTGGCCACCTCGTGAACATTGCGAGCAAGGTCCCCCCTCAACTCGTCGCCATGGATTTGGTGGAATGCTCCTTCTCCAACGACGACAGGAAGGTGGTGAGTGTTAGGCTATACCTCTTCTTCCAGAAGCTTGTCGGGGCACTAGAGAAGTACAAAGAGAAACCGATCGACAAGTTCATCAAGGGGTCCCACGAGCTCTGATGGGGCGCTCTCCATAAAGTCTTGGTAATAATAGCCTACCGCAACCCTGGCATCGACTTGAGTGGGGCCTTCTCCAAGCTTCCTAAGGGCTTTGACACCGCCGAGCTCGATGCCTTTGTCACTCCAATCTCCAAGAGGGTCGATTCTATCAACTTTAAGAAGTGTTCTCTTTGCTGTTTGTCTTAGTGCATGTAGCAAAACAATAGTCTTCGATTAGCACCACAACTTTATATTTTGAATGTATTCTATTTGTTTTTTGAAATGGATGGCTGATTTCCCCCATATTTGATCCAACATTTGCATGTTTTAAATCCCTATGCTTGTCGGAAACGCCTACGGGTGCACACATGTTTGCCGCGAGCGCTTTAGGAGCGGATCCTTAGTAGCTTGCTGGCGAGACCACCTTAGCGCCCTTACCACAACCACTTTTGATGTTGAGTGGACTCGAAACAACTCAAGAGCACGAATATTTCCAACAAGGGTCCTTCGCGTGCAGGTTTTCTCACACAAATGTTTGAACTGTTCAAGGGGAGATAGCTTATAACAAAGAATTTTTTAAAGCTTTTGGTGACTTAGATTTTCTTTGCTGCAATTCTTTTCGTGAAACTATCTTCCTTGAACACGTTCGGGTATCCATACCATCACTCCCCCCGAGAGGACTTGCACATGGGGAGCCCGTCTGTCCTTTGAGAAAAAAGAAAGAGGAGAAAAGGAGGAGGCTAGAAATCTCGTTGGTCCAGCAATCATTTCATGAATTTTACAGTGATCACAACATTCTCATGCAATATACACAAAATAAATATGTACTTTGACAATGAGTTGTAGAACACTTAGCTTTATAGAATACGCACAGGGTCTTCGCCTAGCTTTGTACAAAGCATTACATGCCTTGTCGGCTGACTTGTAAAAAGAGGCTACCGGGATGCCTTCCTACCGTGCCTCACGGGTAGAACTAGCGAAGATGCTCGATATTCCACAAGTTTTTCATCAGGGTGCCATCTTGGGTCTCCAGGCAGACTACGCCAGGCCTGGTGACTCGTACCACCCGGTAAGGGCCCTCCCACGTCGGCGTCAACTTGCTTGCCCCCTTCGCGGACTGGATCCGATGAAGAACAAGGTTGATACGTCTCCAACGTATCTATAATTTTTGATTGTTCCATGCAATAATATTTTCCAGTTCATATTATTTTTTAGCACTAGCTTATTAACCCTGTGCCAAGTGCCAGTTGCTATTTTTTGCGTGTTTTTAGCTTTTCTGGTTTATAGTACCAAACAAACTCCAATTGCCACGGAATTTTTTTATGTTTTTATGGACCAAAATAAGACCTTCAAGCTTCAGGAGAAGACTAGAGGCCGCACGAGAGAGGCAGCACACATCAGGGCGCACCCAGGGGGTGTGGCCGCTCCCTGTTGTGTGTTGGCCCCTCCTAGCGCCTCCCAACACCCCTCTCTGGCCTATAAATTCTTATATATCCTAAAAACCCTATAGAGCCTCCCGAAACATTTTATCCTATGTCGCGAGCCTCTGTTCTGCCGTGTGCCCATCTGGAGCCCTGTTTTGGTGCCCTGTCAGAGGGGTGGATCAATCACGAAGGGCCTCTACATCAACCTTGCTGCTCCCATGGTGATGTGTGAGTAGTCTACTATAGACCTATAGGTCCGTAGTTAGTACCTAGATCTCTCTCTCTCTCTCTCTCTCGTGATCTTCAATACAAAGTTCACTGCATCTTCGTGGTGATCTATTCGATGTAATCTTCTTGTGCGGTGCGTTTGTTGGGATCCGATGAATTGTTGGTTTATGTTTAGATTGCTCATGAAGTAATATTGAGTTCCTTACTGGTTATTTACATATGCATGATTATATGATAAATTTGTAATTCTCTCCAATCTATTGAAATAGTTTAGCCAACTAGATTGATATTTATTCACTAGGAGAGGTGCGTTGTAGTGGGTTCAATCTTGCGGTGCTCTATATCCCAATGACAGAAATTAACAAGACACATCATTGTATTGTTGCCACTAAGGATAAAATGATGGGGTTTATTAATATTAATTCAATATACTTTGTGTACATCATCTCAATGTTCTCCAAGCATTACTCTGTTTTACTTAGTACTCTAGATGCATGTTGGATAGCGGTCATTGGGTGAAGTAATAGTAATAGATGCAGGCAGGAGTCAATCTAGTTGCTTACAGACGTGATGCCTATATGTAATGAGCATTTTCATGAACAAATATTTCATAACTGTGCACTTTTCTATCAATTGCCCAACAATAATTTATTTGCCCATCGTATGCCTACTTCATGAAAGATGCCACTAAGAAAACTATAGCTAACGGGTCTATCCACTTATATATTTATAAAAACCTATATTACCTTGTTGTTATTACCTTTTATTTTATTTTAAATTTTCAATTATCTACTATCATCTACAAACTTTATTTGCTTGCAAGTAACGAGTCCAAGGGGATCGACAACCCTCTTGCCCATGTTGGGTGCAAGTGTTTTCTTCTTTGTGTGTAGTCACTGAAGAGAGGGGTTGAATGCTACTCATATTGGTTCAATAAGCTTGGTTCTCACCGAGGGAAATATTTATCTATATTGTGCTACAACACCCGCTCCTCTTCACGGAAAACCCAACACAAATTACAAGTATCAAAGGTCTCGTTGCTCAACGCTTCTGGTGTGCACCTTGCGGCTGTGATAGCGGCGCAAGGCTTGCTGGTACCGAGCAACATGTAGGGAAGCCTAAATATGATCTTCCTTGAGGAGTGTGGCATCTTATTGCTGCAATTGCTCTTGCTAGTCCTCATCAAATACCTGCACTCGTGGTGACCCATATGTGAGTTCCATGAGGAGTACCGCTTCTGCAACTTATACCAGCGATTAGGGTGTCTCGTCGGTGGCTAGATTTAGTGTCATCCTGATTGACCAAAGAACCACTGACAACTTATCAATCCAGCGCCTTCCGTTCTTGTGTAGCTTGTCTAAGGTCCTTGCCTTGAGTCCCTGCAACACTTCAGCATTTTCCCTCTCTACTTGGCCGTTGCTCCTGAGGTGGGCAACCGAGGCAAAGAAAATCTTGACATCAATATCTTGTTAGTACTGCATGAAGGTGTTGTTGGTGAACCGTGTGCCATTGTCGGTGATGATTCTATTTGGCACTCCAAATTGACGAACTATCCCTCTAATGAACTTAACCATGATTGCGCCATTACCTTCCTCACCGGTTCCACTTTATTCCACTTTTTAAACTTGTCGATTGCAACAAACAAGAATTCAAAGCCACCAATAGCACGAGCGAAAGGGCCAACTATGTCGAGCCCCCAGACTTCAAATGGCCAGGAGAGTGGTATGGTGTGAAGGGCTTGCGCTGGTTGATGTATTTTGTTGGCATGGAATTGGCATGCTTCACATGTGGTTACCACTGCCGAGGCGTCTTAAAGGGCTGTCGGCCAATAAAATCCTTGCCAGAATGCTTGGCTGACAAGCGCGGGAGACCCGGTATGGGATCCGCATATCCCCTCATGTATCTCCACCAACAACTTTCGTCCATCTTCCCAAGAAATGCACTTAAATTTCACTCCGTTTGGTCTTCTTTTGCATAGAGTGTTATCCACAAATTGGTACATTCTTGACTACCAGGCTACTCTTTAAGCTTGCTCTTACTCTTTGGAAAGATCTCTTGTTTGGAGGTATTGGGCAATCTTTTGTGCCCATGCCGGAGCCTGTGGCTTGATAACAAGGACTATAGGCATTTCTTTCACCATGGGAGTGCTAGCTTCCACGGCAAGGACCGCTGGTCCTGCCGGAGCTTGTGGCTCACTGGCAAGCGCCTTGTTGCTCCTGACAACCTTCTTGGCGGCTGCTGGTAGCTCTGCTGGGAAGTAGTCGCCAAGACTAATCTTTCTCTTCTTTGCCTGCCGAACTGATGGTGTGACGGATGGTTGAGTCAACTCGAGTACAAAAGTGCCTCATTCCACATTTAGCTTATGTGCGGCTTGTTTTGACAGGTCATCAGCAATGTTGTTCTCCACACGAGGAATGTGTTCCATCTATAGACCGTCAAAATGCTCTTCCAATTTCCTTGCTTCATTGACATATGCTTCCATCGGAGGGCTTTGGAATCCTTGTTTACTTGACGTACAACCATCTGTGAACCACCCTTGACTATCAATTTTCGGATGGCAAGGTCGACCACTATCCGCAGGCCGACAAGAAGTCCTTCATACTCAGCTGTGTTGTTTGTTGATGCCTCCCGAGGAAAATACATATGGATTACATGCTTGAGGTGCTCTCCGGTGGGTGCAACAAGCAGCACTCCGGCACCGGTGCCTTATAGCCAGAAGGTTCCATCAAAGTACGTAACCCATTCTTACGGCTCTTCCTTGTCGTGGAGGGTTGTTTCTGGGATTTCTTCATCTTGCGTTGGCGTCCATTCCGCAATGGCTCTGCTCCGAATAGTTGACATGCATTCAAAGCTTAGAGAAAAGCTAGCCAGCTCCAACGCCCACTCGACAATCCTGCCGGTTGCCTTTGGATTTCTCAAAAATGTGTTGCAATGGAAAGTGAGTGACAACGGTAATGTGATGTGCTTGGAAATAATGGCATAGCTTCCGAGAGGACATGAGAAGGCCAAAAAGGAATTTCTACACTCTAGAGTACCTTGATCTAGCCCCCTATGGGAGAGAACTGACAAAGTAGACTAGGCGTTGCACCATCTTCTTCTTTTGCACAATTGCTTGATCTGTTCCTTGTGCCGTACTTGCATTGTCGGCTCCTTGGCTTGCCGGTGCTGAATGCCGGTTGCCAGCTCGGGGGTTGCCACTTCCTCTTCCTTAGCTTCTCTCTCTGCCACTAGTGCATCGCTAACCACTTGATTCATTGCCGCTAAATATATCGACAACGGCTCCTGCGGTTTAGGTGTGACTAGTATTGGCATTGATGATAGGTATTTATTCAAATCTTGCACCACTGCCTCTGCTTTCAGAGTCCATTTCATTGGACCTACCTTTTTCAAGATTTTGAAAAATGACAGCGCACGTTCTACAGATGTAGAGATTAACCTACTAAGGGCGGCAATGCAACCCGCCAAGCGGCGTACGCCCTTTATGCACTTTGCTGCCTCCAACTGCTCGATTGCTTCAATCTTGGCGGGGTTAGCTTCAATCCCGGATTGTGACATGAAGAACCCGAGAAGATTGCCGAATGGGGCTCCAAATACGGACTTCTCAGGGTTGAGCTTCAAGTTGATCTTGCGCAAGTTTGCAAATGTTTCTTCTAAGTCTTGGATGAGTGTTGCCATGTCCTTGGTGTTGAAGACAATATCATCCATGTATGCTTCCACATTCCTGTGCTGCTGGGACTCAAAACTAATATGGAAAGCTCTCGCAAATGTTGAACCGACATTCTTCAACCCAAAAGGCATACGTTTGCAGCAGTATGTGCCACATGGGATGATGAATGCGGTCTTTTCTTTGTCTTCCTTGCCCATGAAGATCTCATGGTAACCAGAGTATGCGTCAAGGAACGATAGCAGATCACAGACGGCGGTTGAATCCACTATTTGATCAATGCGCAGCAAGGGAAATGGATCTTTCTGACAAGCTTTATTGATATTAGCGAAGTCAATATAGAGCCTCCACTTTCCACTTGTTTGGTTTTGGAGTATTGAAGACAAACTTGGTTGAGGGACTAA
The DNA here is from genome assembly GCA_022496015.1 of Hordeum marinum. NCBI lineage: Eukaryota > Viridiplantae > Streptophyta > Magnoliopsida > Poales > Poaceae > Hordeum > Hordeum marinum. The sequence goes on along the minus strand of CM039674.1, from coordinate 257,594,445 downwards.
TGTGTTTGTGAGAGTTCACAGGTTAACACAATGAGAAGTCCCTGGAGTTTCGATTTAGCCGTCGAAGACGACCCCCATCAATGCCTAAAGACATTGATGACGGCTGAAGCGATTGGTGGTGGACGAAGACATTCGTCCGAAGACAATGAAACACGAAGGCGATGTCTTTTGGTAGTTTTGTTTGTTCTTTCCTGAGTCATAGGAACCACTGTACTGTTACGTGGGATCGATGTGATCGAAGTCAGATGCTGACGTGATGCTCAACCCATACCTATTTCTTCGAGCAAAGACATTGAGAGGAAAACTCTTCCAGAGCTGGTTGAGTCAGCTTTACTTGTAGCCCAAGTAAAGCTGCCGCATGTGTTTAAAATCTGACCGTTGTGACATGTGTTGGTTGGCCATTGACCCAGGCTCATTTTGGTCATACCAGGTCGGGTTACCCGCTGGCTATAAATAGCCCACCCCCTCCACCATAAGTAGGTGGCTGCTCAGAGAGAGATACAATTGTTGTCGTTTTGGAGCAACCCACCTCGAAGACTTTGAGAGATACACATCTTGCAAGGATACAACTAAACACCTAGAGCTAGTGTGTTTGAGCATCACCGAAGACTTTCTGTACTGAGTGAACTGAAGACTTATTACACTTGAAGACTGTGATCTTCCAAACAATTAGGCGTGTGGGTCTAGAGCGTCCAAGAATCATTGTGGACTGCCGGGTGACCAAGTTTGTACGGGTTTTGGAAGTCTCCCCTGAAGACTTACCTGAGTGATTGGGAATTGTCTAAGTGACTTCGGCTCAAGGGGAATAAGGTGAAGACGAGGTCTTCTGAGTTCAATCTCAGCCTCCCTAACCAGACGTACAGTTGTCACAACAACTGGAACTGGTCCAACAAATCCCGTGTCTTCCTCAAGCAACTGGTTCTATCCTTCACTCTCTTACATTCCTACTCTGAACTGTGAAGACATTGCTTGAACATCATGTGAAAACTTTCATCAAAGGCATTCATATCATCTGTTTATCTTCATACCATCTAAGTTTGTCTTCGACACATCCTAGTAATCATGATGATTATGCTTGTCTTTCTTGAATGTCTTCTCTGGCTTGCATGCCCTGTCTAGATTCTTGATTGTATCCCTAACTGATCCCGTTCCGCATTATTTGAATACGTTCATTGTTTGGAAGCCTTTCATAAAAATTGCCTATTCACCCCCTCTAGTCGATAACTAGCACTTTCAATTGGTATCAGAGCAAGGTACTCCCTTGTTCCGTGTTTCGGTTTAACCACCGTGGAGTTTTAGCTCTGTTGACTACATGGATAATCAAGGTCTCCGCTGCGTGCCCTGTCTCCGATGGCATCAACTACCCCTACTCGAAGAACAAGATGCGCATGCATCTCGAAGCCATTGACAATGACCTATGGTATGTGAAAGCACATTTGATCCCTTGGTGGTTTTGGTAATTAATAACAACATATATGTCGTTGGACTAATGTTTCCACTAAGCACGTTTCAGGAAAAGTTCAATGATGGGTTGGCAAAAGGATTGTGGAATACCCCAAGATGCAAGGAAATAGATTGGCAATGCTTCAAGCAAGACGACTCTACATTTTACTTTGTGAGAAATCACTTTGAATCCATAAGAAAGCCAATACTATGAAAAGGGGGTAAGGTACTGCTGGTGAATAAAATGCTCATATGTGCACAAGTGATAGTCACCACATACACCCACAAGCTCTTCAACAAAAGTCTGTCCAAAGCTAAATATCCAAAATCGGTGCGACCAATACTTCCCACTTGGCGCCACCGATTCTTAGCCTCAGACAGACTCAGCCAAACCCTAACCTTTCGGTGCAACCGATTCCGCTTCGGTGTCACCGAGTTTGGGTTGCCAACATTCTGTTATGCAAATTCACAAAATCGGGCCCATCGAGTTTGTTGAATCGGCATCACCGAGTTTGGCAATATGACCGTTGGTCACCTTATCGATACAACCGAGTTTTATGTATTGGTCTCACCGAGATTCAAAAGTTGCTACCTTTTAGGCAACTCGGTACCACTGAGATTAACACATCGGTGTCATTGAGTAAACTTATTAGGTGTAACGGTTGGATTTTTGGAGATGCCTATATATACCCCTCCACCACCACTCACTCGTAAGAGAAGCACTCAAAATAGATCCCCACTCATACCAACTGATTTCCTGAGAGACAGCCACCTACTCATGTGTTGAGATCATGTCACTCCATTCCAACCATATGAATCTTGATCTCTAGCCTCCCCAAGTTGCTCTCCACCCAATCAATCTCTTCCACCATAGCAAAATCTGTGAGAGAGTGATTGTGTGTTGAGGAGTCTATCATCTTGAAGCACAAGAGCAAGGAGTTCATCGACATTATCGAGCCTATTACCTTTTGGAGGGTGGTGCCTCCTAGATTGGTTAGGTGTCGCTTGGGAGCCTCCTACTTCGTGTTGTGGAGTGAACCAAGAAGTTTGTAAGGGCAAGGAGATCACCTACTTCATGAAGATCTACCCCGAGTTAGGATAGTCCTCCGTGGATGTAGGCCAACATGGTATAGTCAAGGTTGCTTCTTCGTGGAACCCTACGTGGGTAGAGACCTCCATGGACTCTCACAATCGTTACCCTCCATGGGTTGAAGACTCCATAAACGTGGACGTATGATAGCACCACCTATCGGAACCACCGGAAAAATCATCGTGTCTCCAAATTGCGTTTGATCTTCCTACCCTTCCTTTACCTTTCATGCTTGTCTTTACTTTCCGCTGCTATACTCGTAGACATGCATGTGTAGGGTGTTCTTGACTTGCTATGAATGCTAAAATATGCCAACACTTAAAATTGGGAAAAAGTAGATTTTTATTTGGTCAAGTAGTCTAATCACCCCCCTCTAGACCTACTTTCGATCCTATAGTACGTCGTCATGGCGGGCATTCCCGAAGTTGGTGAAGGTATTACTGCTGCTGATGTGAAGAGGTTCGCGCAACTCGACTCCACCGCCAAGAACATCATCTGTGGTCATATAACCAAAGGACAATATGGCCATGTGAGTTCACTTAACACCTCTAAGAAAATATGGGAATGACTGTCCAAAGTGAACGAAGGTGTTTCATCCAAAAGAGACTCCCGTGTTGATGTGCTTCGCAACATGTTCAACCGTTTCAAGAGACCCGACAACGAAAATGTTCAGCTCACCTTTGATCGCCCCACTGACATCTCCAACGAGCTGAATGCACTCGGTGCCACTGATATCACCAAACATGAAGTCGTCAAGAAGCTACTCATATCACTTGACAGTTCCTTTGACACTCTCACACTTATGATCCAAGAATGCCCTGACTTCAAGAGTTTGGATCCAGCTGATATACTTGAGAGGTTGAACACCCATGAATTCCAACAAGCTGAGAAGAGAGATATCTATGGACCAAGCTACAGTCGCTCCCCTGCATTGAAGGCCAAAGCTATGTCTTCATCCGAAGACATCTCTGAATGCAGTTCTGATGGTGCTGAAGACTTTGGAAAGGAGCTTGCCTTGCTTGTCAGAAAGTTTCGGAAGTTTGCCAAGTCAAAACGCTATGCTAAATCTTCAAGACATGATTCCAAGAGATTTGGAGATATGTCTTCCAAGGACAACAAGAAGCAAACTTGTCACAAGTGCAAGAAAACTGGTCACTTCATTGTTGATTATCCTCAATGGGAAAAGGAATCCAAGAAGAAGAGAAAGAACTACGACTCCGATGACAACAACAAGAAGAAGTATGCAAAGTCTTTGTCACACAGAAGAGTTCATCAGGAAAGGCCCATGCCTTCATCGGAAAGGAGATGGATTCACAGTCAAAATCTAGTTCTGAGGTTGAGGAAGCATCTAAGGAGGAATCTGACGCTAAAGTAGCTGGTCTGGCAATGTCTTCGGCTTATCTTTCTACGTCTGTCTTCGAACCCGAAGATAATGTCTCTTTCTTCAACACCGAAGCCAGTGATGATGACACTGCTCCAGCCTACTGCTTCATGGCGAAAGCCTCCAAGGTATCCTCAAAGTCCTCACGTCATGAATGTGAATCCGAAGCTGAATCTGATGATGACATGAAACCAAGCTATGCTAAACTTGTAAAAATTGCCACTAAGCAACAAAATGCCATGGTGAAAATGCAATCTACTCTAGAGAAAAGCGATGACCTATTACGCGAAGAGATGAGTCTGAACGAAACTATGGCTGAAGACATGCGTAGTCTTCGTTCAAGTTTTGAGGATCTCCAAAATCATCATGATGCCCTCTCAACCAATCATGAGAAGTGTTCTCTTGAATATCTTCAGAAAAAGGTAGATCTTGAGAAGTTGAGGGAAGCACTTGATGACCCACGGAAGGAAAACGACTCACTCCTAGCAGAATAGATTAGTACCCCTCAGGATGAATTTGATGATCCATGCTTAAGATGCATTGCTCGTGAAGCTAATGACTCTACTGCTGAATGTTCTAAGGCTTCTGAAAATGTTGTATCTTCAACTGTATCTATGGACCTAACCCCTCATCTGAGGAAGCCACTATTATCACTAATGACAATGACAGGTTGAAGGCATTGCTTGAGACTGGCATGTACAAGAGTCTGAAAGGGCATCAAATTATTTGTGATGTCCTAAAGAAGACTATACTGAAAAAAAAACCCTAGGAAAGAGGGTGTTGGTTTCGAAAGAAACCTCAATGTTGACGGATCTTTCTGGACACTTGAGCAGTACCCCAAAACCACATGGGTTGCTGCGAAAGGTCCTTTAGTTAATCCTTCCACATTATCTGGCTATGACTGTGCGTATCCTCTCATTATTGATGAATCCTTTGATTCCAACTATAAACTGTTCAAATGCCAAAATGGTGAAGTGTTTGCCAGATTTTTTGGTAGTAACTGCAGGAATGGCTCTCCTTTGAAGAAGGTCTAGGTTCCCAAAAGTCTTCTTGAGAAGCTTCGTGTGAATGTCCTGGCAACATATCTCAAGAAGAAGACTAACCCCAGGTCAATGTCTTCGAGAAGACAAAGGTCTTCAATTGATCACTCTAACAAATCTGTTTCTCAGGGAAGGACTCAAATGACACATGAATATGTGCACTACTGCATGAACCGTCATGTTCATCCAACCAAGAATTTCTCAGCTTATTGAGTATACTAACCCTCTTGTGAAACATGCTATTAGGGAAACATTGCCTAGATTCTCTGATGTTGCCTTACATCTCATTGCTTCTAAGCCACGCCTTCGCATGTGTGTGGTTAAGTAGAACTAATATCTTCATGCAGCATCGGATCTTCAGATAGGAAGAAGCCTATCCCAAAGATTATCTCTGGAGACCCGAAAACTATCTTGTTTGGACGCAAGTCAATTAATGTGAATTCTATCATTCATATCGTCCAATGTCTTCTATCAATATGCACCGCTATATCACTCATCAATGCATATTAGTATTGCATGCCTTGGTGAACCATACTAATTCTCAATGCAGGAAGACAAATCCAATGCCACTGAATGGATCATGGATAGTGGTTGCACCAGTTACATGACTGGTGATCGAAGCCTATTGATGGAGAAAACTCTTTGACCTCCAAAAAAGACCACATTGTGTTTGCTGACAAGAGCAACAATAAAGTATTGGGGATAGGTAGAGTTTCTATCTAAAGGGACCGACACATGGAAAATGTCATGCTTGTCGAATCCCTTGGTTACAAATTAATGTCTGTCTCAATGCTATGTGACTTATATATGCTTGTTATATTCGGCAAATTTCAATGTGTGGTACTAATGGCCTCTAACAAAACCAAAGTCTTCGAAGGTTTTCGACGAGGTGATTTGTATATGGTAGACTTCTCTATAGGACCATAGGTTGCCTCATGTCTTGTAGCAAAAGCTTTAGAATACTGGTTATGGCACAAAAGGCTAGGACATGCTGAGATGAGGAACTTGCACACAATCGCCAAAAATAAGCTTATCATTGGCTTTGAGGGTGTCAAGTTCAAGAAGGCTCACCTTTGTGGTGCCTGTGAAGCCAGGAAGATGACCAGGGCCAAACACCCCTCGAATACTATCATGAAAACTTCACGTCCCTTAGAGCTGCGACACATGGATTTATTTGGCCCCACTCACTATTCCACCTTATCTACCACTGCAAATCTATATGGCTTCATGATTGTTGATTATTATTCTCGATTCACTTGGGTGCATATCATACTATACAAAACAGAAGTGCAAGATGTCTTCAGGTGTTTCGGACATAGGTGTATGAACAACTACGACATCAAGATCAATCACATCAGGAGTGACAATGGGACTGAGTTCAAGAACATTGGACTTGACATATTCCTTGACCGGCTAGGCATCACTCATGAGTTCTCAGCTTCATACACCCCACAACAGAATGGCGTCGTGGAGCACAAGAATAGGACTCTCATTGAGATGGCTCGCACCATGCTTTATGAATACAAGACACCTAGGAAGCTATGGCCTGAAGCCATTGATACTGCATGCCACATCATCAACAGAGTATATATTCACAAGTTCTTTGAGAAAACATCTTATGAGCTTCTTACTGGTAAGAAACCCAATGTAAGTTACTTCAAAGTCTTAGGTGCAAGATGTTGGACAAGAGATCCACACCACACTTCTATATTTGTACCGAAAGCACATGAGGGTTACATGCTTGGTTACGGAAAGAACTCGCACACCTAGAGAGTCTACAACATCCTTCACAATAAGGTTGTTGAAACTGCAGATGTGTGATTCGATGAAACTAATAGCTTGCAAAGAGAGCACCTGCCTCTTGTTCTAGATGAATTACCTTCGGAAGAAGCTATTAGACTGATGGGCACTAGATAAATTGTGCCTGAAGAACCCATGCTTGAAGAAGTCATCATTCCACCATCCACTCGGCGCGAAGACATTGCTGAACCTGAAGACAATGCTGCTGATGAAGACAATGCTCAGCATCCAGAACAAAGTCTTCGCCCTGCTCACCCACGCGTGGCAAATGAAATTCAAATTGAGAGAATGCTTGACGGCATTAATGCACCAGGTCCACTTACTCGCTCAAGAGCTACTCAATTAGCTAACTTTCATGGGCACTTTGCTTTTGTATCTATCACATAACTAACCAAAATGGATGAAGCTTTCAAGGAATCGGAATGGATTCAAGCCATGCAAGAAGAGCTTCACCAGTTCAAGCTAAACAATGTGTGGGAGCTCGTAAAGTGACCTGATCCTAGGAAGCACAATGTCATTGGTACAAAGTGGATCTTCCGCAACAAGCAAGATGAGTCTGGACAAGTCGTCAGAAACAAGGCATGACTGGTGGCTCAAGGTTACACACATGTCGAGGGTATTGACTTCGGCGAAACCTTTGCACCTATTGCTAGACTCGTAGCCATTTGTATATTGCTTTTTTATGCTAACCATCATGATATATGCTTGTATCAAATGGATGTAAAAAGTGCATTCCTCAATGGTAAGATTGAGGAAGAAGTATATGTTGCTCAGCCACCAGGGTTTGAAGATCCAAAGCATCCTGACTATGTTTTCAAGCTCAACAAGGCACTCTATGGCCTCACGCAAGCACCAAGAGCTTGGTATGACACACTCAAGGAATTCCTCATGAAGAAAGGCTTCAAACCTGGTTCACTCGATCCCACTCTCTTCACTAAATCTGATAAAAGTGAATTGTTTGCATGCCAAATATATGTGGATGACATTATCTTCGGCTGTACTAACAACAAATACAGTGATGAGTTTGCTTATATGATGTAAGAGAAGTATCAAATGTCGATGATGGGAGAGCTGAAGTTCTTTTTAGGGCTTTAGATTTGACAACAACCAAATGGCATCTTCATATCTCAAGAGAAGTACCTCAAGGACTGCCTCAACAAATTTGGCATGAATGAAGCCAAAGGCTTCAAGACGCCAATGCCTACCAATGGACACCTCTGCACTGACGAAAATGGAAACGATTTTGATCAGAAGGTATATCGCTTCATGATTGGATCTTTGTTGTACCTATGTGCATCTAGGCCAGATATAATGCTTAGCGTTTGCATGTGTGCCCAATTTCAAGCGGCACCAAAGTAATCACATCACCTTGGTGTGAAGCGAATACTTAGATATCTGGCTCACACCCCCACGCTAGGATTATGGTATGCAAAGAGTTTGAAGATTGAGCTAATTGGCTACTCAGATTTTGACTTCACTGGCAACAGAGTTGATAGCAAGTCTACATCAGGCACTTGTCACTTTCTTGGACGACCCCTTGTGTGTTGGTCTTAAAAAAAGTAGAACTGTGTGTCACTCTCTACTACCGAACCGAATACATTGCTGCTAGCGCATGCTGCACTCAACTTCTCTGGATGAAGCAAACACTCAAGGACTATGGCATCAACCTGAAGGATGTAGCTCTCTACTGCGACAATGAGAGTGCAATCAAGATCTCTTTCAATCCAGTACATCACTCGAAGATGAAGCACATTCATATACAACATCATTTTCTTCGGGATCATGTGATGAAGGGCGACGTCAACATCAAGCATGCAGACACTGAAGATCAACTGGCAGATATCTTCATGAAGCCTTTGGATGAGAAGAGGTTTTGCAAGTTGCGGTGTAAGTATCTTAGAATCCTCAAATGTCCTTTGAAATGGGAATACATCCTAACACTTATGCATGTTGATGACTTTGGTGCACAACACATGATGTAACGTATGTCTTCAACTCATGAAGACTTACAAGTTGAATGTGAACACATTAACGAAGAATATGACTTCAGAACACCATGATAATTGTGTGCCGTGTCTGGGTCAAACATTCTTATACGGTGGGTAACACCACCAACCAACCTCGAAGACATTGCTTTTATCTCAACTTTTTTATATGTCTTCGAGAGCTGAATGTCTTCGAAAAACTTTGTTGTTTGCACGAGTGTTTCAGTTGAAAACTATTTGTAGATCTACATTTGGATTAGAGATTTGTCCTATACATCATTTGTCCTATAGCTTTGTTTTCAACCTTTCATTGGCAAATGTGATCGGACCCGACATTCTCCTCTGTTCTTACCTCGTCCAATCTGTTCTAATCCAGTCATATGCATTCTATGTTGACACGTGCTGACTATCTTCTCCGTGTCCTTGTTGGACGAAGACAAATCAACCACATATTTAATTCTCAAATCTAAACTATCTCTGTGTTTTTAGTAACAAACTCCTGCGCTGCCGCTTCACAGGTGGTTTGCATGCATGCCACGTGTCCCACTTTAGCCGAAGAGTCAGGGGTATATTTGTCTTTTCGGTTCGAACTCCTCCACCCTTATAAATACGAGTTACCCCCCTTTCATTATTATTTTCCCCTTCCTCCGCCACCCCACGTTCTCAGAACCCTAGCACCGTCACCGGAACCCATCGTCGCCGAAGACGAAGTGCTTTGATACCACTACTTCTCCAGCGACGTACTCATGACAGCCGCGCTCATCCTCTGCTCGCCACCGCCATAGCTATCTACCTCCACCAAGTTAGGGTGAGGCAGATTGAACTGCACGACTTCTCTGCCTCGTCGAGTAGTTTGTCTCGTTCTTCATCACCGGAATTAACATCTATTTTTACCCTGCGTTTTGATCCTAGATTCTTACTAAAATTTGTCGATTGTTTATTGTTCTCTTTCCGTTGAACCGAATCTAGATCTAGATCTATTCTTACCAAATATATTCACTTTGTGGTCTGAAACTTGGTTGATTCCTCACTTGTGCAAATCCCTGGACTTGTACAAATCTGAAATCACCATATTCTCTATAGAAGTGAATGTCTTCGGTATAAGGTCAATGTCTTCAAAACTCAATTTTAACTTCAAAATCTTCTGAGAATGCATATGACGTCTCCTCTTCCCTCGTGTCTCTAACTCTTTCACAGGTACATGTCCGCAACAGAATCGCTTGGATCTCATAGTCTAAATTCGTTTATAGACTACTTGCAGATACATCTAGAATCTTCTGGTGCATGTTCCTATTTTTGCACTCCTGTGAAGCCATTACCAAAGCCTTTGCCGAAGCCAATGGCAGACAACAAACCAGTCAAGAAGGGAGGAAAGAAGAGACGCAAGAACACTTCTAAGGATCTTCCCCCAGATCTGTATGAGCTATACAAGTCTGATAAGGAGGAGACATACACCAAACGCAAGAATCGCCTCCAATGGATCCGAAGATATTGGAGTGTGGAGTGGTTCTACTACCACTTCGTCACTGATGAGTATGCAGAAAAATGTGCTGAGAATGCACCTTGGACGGACATCATATATAGAAATCTTCATCCGAATACCAAGGCTGAAGCCATCAAGATGGGATTCTACCCGTGTATGTTCAGGCCACCAATGCTAGAGAATCCCGATGCATCAAGCATACTTTGCATCCCAGATCCCACAGAGTCAGATGAGGAGGAAGTTGAGCAAGAAAATGCTCCTGAACCACCACCGAAGCCTTTGGAAGAACCAAAGTATTCAAATCCAAAGTCTTCCAAGTCGAAGTCTTCTAAGCCTAAGTCTTCCAAGGCTCCTCCTCCTGCAGAGTCTTCTTCACAAGCTTATCGGTCCCCTTCTGCAAATCTTGAGGAACCAGTATCTGAAGATCGCCTACACATGCATATGAAGAGGAAGGTTGTTGCTTCTCGAGGCCCAAAGCCTACTATGTCTTTGATGGATGCAGCCAACATGATTGAGCTGTCAGATGACGAGTTTGATGATGAAGCCTTGGCTAGGCTTATTCAGTAGAAAGAAGAGGAAGCCAAGCGCCTTGAATATTTACCTCTGATTGATCCGGTTGGCTTTGAACATTTCATTGATAAATGGTTTGCTGACCCCTCCATCAGCATTGATGCACTTCAACTTCCAATTGGCCTAAGTGTCATGTTCCAAGGACTTGTGAATGAGGAACTGACCGTGGCTTAGAAGGCCAAGCATACCAAGGCCAAGATAAACCATGAGAAGGAGCTCTTCAAGCAAAATGTGCACAGACTTGATGCAGAGCAGATCAATGGCTATAGGCTGATGATGGCAGATCTCAAAGCTGTGTTTGAGAAGAGATGTGAAGCTGTCAAGGGTGCTCTTGCACACCTCAAGAGGAAGACCACCATGATGGTGCAAGATCACAATGATATGTTGAAGAGGAAGGCACTCAGTCAGCCTGCCCTTGCGCAAGTCATTGCTCGCTCACATCAAGCTTTGGTGTCTTCTGAATAGCCTGCTCCTGCACATTCTGAGGAGCGTGGCATAGTCTTTCCCACTGGGTTTTCCAAACCACGACCGTGCCCCACAACCACTGCTTCGTATAGCAAGAAGACAAAGCAAGCTGAAGCTGAAGCCAACAAGCGCAAGGCATCTGCCTCTGAAGCCCAACCTATGAAGAGGTTGAAGACAAGAAAAACAAAGCCTTCAGAACCAGCGCCAGACCTAGCACCAGAACCACCCTTTGCTCCATCATCAACACCTTCTCCTCAAGAGCCTTTGCTCGTTACACCAATTTCTATGGCGCCCCCTACATCTGAGAACTTGGAAAGACAAGTTGTACTCCACGAATCTGCTTCCACAGAGACTCAGAAACCTGAAGAGATCCCAGCTGCCGAAGCCACTGTCACAGCTGAAGACAGTGCTCATGAAGACATTGGTCCTGAAGACAATGTCAAGCCAGAACCTGTTCTACAAGTGGATGCCCCAATGGTCCACTCCCCTCAACCAACAAATGAATTTGTGGACATTGGAACTCCTCTCCGTAAGGATGTGCCAGAAGCTGAACCTGGTACACCATCACCTCCATTCTTCCCGCCTATGTCTGCTTCACTAGAATCTCCATTTGCACCTGAGGAGATTGAATCTATCAATCGCACTTCACCACTCAAATGTTTTTGAAGAGGACCCCGAGCTCTTATGTCTCCAATTCCTGAAGGAGAAGTGTGTGTTTCCCCAATTGCACCAGTCGATGATGTGCTGCGGATTGAAGATGTTCCTCCCAACCAACCTACCACTGAAGTCATGGCAGCCGAAGACAATGCTGCCGATGCCACCATGGGAGAAGCCAATGCCCCATACCCTGACGGACCTCCTATCCCTGCCACACCATCTACTGAAGACAATGAAGACAACATTGTGCTGGCTCAGAATAGGGAAGGAGAGATGGTCCCTACAAGATGGCCTCGCCTTGTTGCACCACCAAGGATGGGACCCTAGTATGAGTTCAACCTAGATCGCCGCCCCTCTGTCATGAATCTTGCGCCTCGACTTCCAAGTCTTTTACAGTCAGGCCCAACAAGACCTTTGGTCTTTGAGTTGGAGAGATTCAGGATGAACAACACATTCTTCATCTCCGACCGCAATCCATACAAGAGAGCCAAGATACAGTCTGACAGGTTCTGGAGTGCTCCACAACGTCAGTACTACATGTGCATGATATATGGCCAGAACAGGATCTTTCCCCACAAGTATCTCAGCCTTGAAGCTATGAAAGGTCTTCCTTATTTTGACTAGGCCCTGGATTGTCTTCGAGATGTGGGTTTGGTGCCATTTTGCACAAATCATGAAGACGGGAATGAAGAACTCATCCTCCAGTTCTATGCAACCCTTCACATCTCTAGCTTCGGTTGTGACTTGAACTCATGGCAGATGGAATTCACGATAAGGGATCAGCTCATCACTACTTCACCACTAGACTTCTTTACTGCAACACCTCTTGTTGCCTCTGGTGAAGACTTGGATCCTCGCTCTGAAGCCTATGCGGCTGCAACTCGAAGCCTATTCCATATGCGAGAACCCAATATGACACATATGTTGACACTGATGCAACCCTTGGCTCAAGATGCAGAATTGCCCACTTCATTCTTTGTGGATGATCTTTAGTACCTGCCCAGGACACTCTATCACATTCTTCGACACACTATTTGGCCAATCAAAGGGCACAACTCCTTAGGCAAGATTGAAGGTCCTCTAAAGACATTGCTCTACAACATTGTATATGGCATCAGGTTCAATCTTCAAGACATGTTCCTTCGTAACCTTGCTACCAATGGTGTCAATGTCCTCGAACCAAAGATTATGCTCCTTGGATCATGAGCTTCACCAAGTACCACACCAACACCAGGTATCTTCACTCTACTCGCAACCATGGGGTTGTGCCAGCAGACTTGTATCCATATCTAGGATCGAAAGTAGTGCTAGAGGGGGGTGATTAGACTACTTGACCAAATAAAAATCTACTTTTTCCCAATTTTAAGTGTAGGCAGATTTTAGCATTCATAGCAAGTCAAGTACACCCTACACATGCATGTCTACGAGTATAGCAGCGAAAAGTAAAGACAAGCATGTAAGTAAAGGAAGGGTAGGAAGGTCAAACGCAATTGGAGACATAATGATTTTATTCCGTGGTTCTGATAGGTGGTGCTATCGTACGTCCATGTTTATGGAGTCTTCAACCCACGGAGGGTAACGGTCGCGAGAGTCCACAAAGGGCTCTACCCATGGAGGGTTCCATGAAGAAGCAACCTTGACTATACCCTCATGGCCTACGTCCATGAAGGACTAGCCTAATTCGGGGTATATCTTCACGAAGTAGGCGATCTCCTTGCCTCACTCCACAACATGAAGTAGGAGGCTCCAAAGCGAGACCTAACCAAGCTAGGAGGCACCACCCTCCAAAAGGTAATAGGCTCGATAATGTCGATGAACTCCTTGCTCTTGTGCTTCAATATGATAGACTCCTCAACACACAATCACTCTCTCACAGATTTGGTTATGGTGGAAGAGATTGATTGGGTGGAAAGCAACTTGGGGAGGCTATGGATCAAGATTCATATGGTTGGAATGTAATGGCATGATCTCAACACATGAATAGGTCTCTCTCAGAAAATCAGTAGGTATGAGTGGGGAATTGTTCTGAGTGCTTCTCTTGCGAATGAGTGGTGGTGGAGGGGTATATATAGGCATCTCCAAAAATCCAACCATTACACCTAATAATCAGACTCCATGTAACCGATGTGTTGATCTCGGTTGTACCGAGTTGCCTCAAAGGTAGCAACTTTTGAATCTCGGTGAGACCGATACATAAAACTCGGTTGCACTAATAAGCTGACCAATGGTCAGATTGCCAAACTCGGTGACGCCGATTCAACAAACTCAGTCGGACCAAAATGGAAGCTGGCAACCCAAACTTGGTGGCACCGAAATGGAATTGGTTGCACCGAAGGGCTAGGGTTTGGCTGAGTCTGTTTGAGGCTGAGAATCGGTGGCACCGAGTGGAAAGTGTTGGTTGCACCGATTTTGAATTTTTGGCTTTGGATAGACTTTTATGGAAGAGCTTGTGGATGAATGTTGTGACTATCAATTGTGCACGTATGAGCATTTTGTTCACCAACAGTACCTTACCCCCTTTTAATAGTATTGGCTTTCCTATGGACTCAAAGTGATTTATCACAAAGGTAAAATGTATAGTCCTCTTGCTTGAAGCTTTGCCAATCTATTTCCTTGTATCTTGGGGGTATTCCAGAATCCTTTTGCCAACCCATCATTGAACTTTTCCTCAAACATTCTTAGTGGAAACATTAGTTCAGTGACATATATGTTGGTATTAATTACCAAAACCACCAAGGGAGCAAATGTGGTTTCACCATCCAAGAGCAAGAACCGCATTGTTGAAGGCACAAGTGGCACTGCTGAAGTTCAAGGTCTTCTTATTCCTTCTGATCCATCAAGAGCAAGACTCATTGGTGCACTTCGACAACCAAGATCTACTGCAACCAACTCCGAAGCCACTGCCACCACTTTGCCTCGTCAACGCCCGCCCAGGAGAGAGCATGCACTTACTAACCGTGAACTTCTAGTTTCACTGATCCAGAAGCAAGAAAAGCATCATGAGTGGACTCGACACCAGATGAACTCAGTTGTGCAAGATCTCAACCATGTTTGCAACTTGGCTACCAAAAATGCCTTTGTTGCTTATGAAACAAGTCGTCGTTCATGGAGGACTATGACTCTACTAGCACCTGAGCATGATTTTCATGAAGATGGGTTTCACCCTCACTGGGGAAACCATCACCGGAGGCCATCTTCATCATCCCGGCGGTCTCCATGATGAGGAGGGATTAGTTCACCCTCGAGGCCGAGGGTATGTACCAGTAGCTATGTGTTTGATCTCTCTCTCTCTCTCTCGTTTTCTTGGATGACACAATCTTGATGTACCGCTAGCTTTATTGATATATATGAATCATATGGAGCTTTCCCCTCTCTATCTTGTTGTGATGAATTGAGTATTCCCTTGAAGTTTTCTTATCGGATTGAGTCTTTGAGGGTTTGAGAACACTTGATGTATGTCTTGCGATGGGATATCCGTGGTGACAATGGGATGTTCTATTGATCCAATTGATGTATGTTTTGGTGATCAACTTGCGGGTTTCGTGACCTTGGCAATCTATGCATAGGGGTTGGCACATGTTTTCATCTTGACTCTCCTATAGGAACTTTGGGGCACTCCTTGAAGTTCTTTGTGTTGGATCTAACATGATGAATCTGAAATTGTGTCATGCATATCATATAATCAAGCCCATGGGTACTTGTGGTGACATCGGAGTATCTAGGTGACATTAGGGTTTTGGTTGATGCGTATCTTAAGGTGTTATTTTAGTACGAACTCTAGGGCTGTTCTTGACACTTATAGGGATAGCTCATAAGATTGACTGGAAAAGATAACTTTGAGGTGGTTTCGTTCCCTAAAATAATTTCTTTGTTAGTTCTCTGCTATTTATGACTTTGGAATGAACTTTTTGTCGCACGATAGGTATTTACATATGATTCAACTATGTCAGTATTATTGAGAGAAATTGCACTAGTGAAAGTATGAACCCTAGGCCTTGTTTCCAAGCATTGCAATACCGTTTGTGCTCACTTTTGTTACTTGTTACCTTGCTGTTTTTATATTTTAAGATTACAAAAACCTATATCTACCATCCATATTGCACTTGTATCACAATCTCTTTGCCGAACTAGTGCACCTATACAATTTGCCATTATATTGGGTGTGTTGAGGATGCAAGAGATTTCTTGTATTTGATTGCAGGGTTGTTTGAGAGAGACCATCTTCATCCTATGCCTCCCACGGATTGATAAACCTTAGGTCATCCACTTGAGGGACAATTGCGACTGTCCTACAAAACTCTATGCTTGGAGGCCCAACACGAGTCTACAATAAGAAGGTTGCGTAGTAGACATCATTGAGCATGGGAGGCCCCAAAACTCTGTGCTTGGAGTCCCAACACGTTGGATGATGAGTTGAGAGACTTTTGCCATGATATTGAGAGTGAGAGTGCCTTCACCACTAGACCGATATACGATGAGTTGCACCAATTCCCATGTGGGGAGAGTCACAACCCCCACCACCTGAGTGAGATGAGTGACTCCACAATATGTGACTTTGAGTGCACCCACCTAGAGGGAGTGAGTGAGTCACCACCAAATAGAGCGAGTGATGTAGTTGATAGGGCATATGAGGCAATTTTCATTTCTATCAACTTAACCTCTACCTCTATTGTGTCTTCTCCTTTGGTGCTAGGTCCCATATATGATGATGCGCTGACCCTCGATGACTTTGTCCTACCTTTGGACAAGACGATGGCCATGGTGGAATATGATGCACCCCCCACATGGTTCCATCACGATGAAAATGACCACAAGTTGGTCTTTGCAACCTCACCTACACCACATGAGTGGCATGAAAATGGTAACATAGGTGAAGGTGATGCTCTTGCCCCACTAGTGGACATTGATTGCTTGTATGATCGATCCACCAATTGCCATGCTTCATGATTATGTGACTTCCTCATGTGAGGAATTGCCCATTTATGATGAGTTTGACGACTCTCATGTGGAGTCTATTAGTTGTCATTCCATGTTGCATCGGATACCTTGTGAGAATTCTATAGGTCACATCATGTTTGATAATCCGCTTGACTTGTCATATGCTATGCATGAGATCACCCACATTGCATCTTCGCAATCTCTTCATAGTAACTATGCATATCACATAAAAATATATCCAATTCGTGACTATGGCATAGATGAAAAACCCATGGTTATTGGCATTTGCTTTTCTTGTGATAACATTGCAAAGCTCCCTTTGCATAATTTGCGAAATTGTTCTCCTATGCCAGGCCATGATCACCATGCTTTGTAAATGCATTCTTTTGGACGTTGTTCATCTTCTCCATCCTATGCTTCCACTATTGCACATGAGGAGATCCCCATAGTTTCCTGATACATATTAGGAGATTTTGATACATCCTATTCATTGCATGATTCCAATAATTGGGTGCACAATATGCTCGCTATTGATATGAATGATATGCTTGTGCCACATACTTGCTATAATTTGCGTCCCACTCATATTGAGCATAATAACTGTCATTGCATGATGGATGATGTATTCCTATACCATGCCTCAAATTTCTTTCAGCATTCCCTATCTTGTGCTAACTCTCATGTGCACATACACATCATAATGGATGATATGTATATTTACCACGCACACACGTTGTTTCGTGTGTCTCCTTGTTGTGTAGGTACACATGATTCACCATCAACCTCGCAAGCGCATGAGTTGACGAAAAGAGATCTAGAGAGCAACAAAGATGTGCGCCACCATGGAGTGTTTACCCTCCACCCACCCTCTTTGCGCAAATACTTCACGCATTTCTTCTACATGGATCTCACATGGCTATGGATTCTTGATCATTACACTTATTATGCCCATATTGCCATGTTCACTTTGCATGATATGCTCGTTTCTATGCCCTTGCTATGCAATTGTGCCCCATGCTTTGCATCTCACATGACACTTGATTATATGACTTGTATGTGTTCTTGCAAGCTTGGTGGAGATATTACTTGTTATTGCCATGTTTGCTTTGTGCACCATGCATATGATGATGTCTTGATCATGTTTTGTTTGCGTGCTCGCGATATGTCATGTGCACTATTTATGTCCACTATTTGCTCACATGACATGATTGCCATGATTTCCTATAGTATGTTGCATCTTCGCACTACTACCTTGTACGACATGATCACTATGCTCGCTTATGTTGCTGTCGGGACCCCGATCCGAAGTCATAGGAATCCAGCCTGTAACACATCACATCACTTTGCGGCCTCACGCACGGTAACTCTATGGCTGCAGCCTTACCTTAGCCGGGACCGTTTGTGGCTTTTGGCTCACGTATGTGAATATGTCGCTAGCATTCAAACGACAGAGAACCCGGTTCGACATTACTAGTCATAGAACCCAAGTGGCATAGCCATATGGAAACAAGCATACGTAACCCAACAATGCAGGTGTCGGCCTCAGGCGTGTGTAGACGAGTCATAGCCAGCTACAAGTACTCCATTACGCCGTGGGACATAAATGTCATCACTGCACGTAGACGAGTCGTAGCAGGCTACAGGGACTCCATTACACTAAGAGACATTTCCCCGAAGGGACAGACACATCAGCAAAGAAGGATACATGCCGGTCAATCAATGTGTCCGGAGCAGTATCAAGCTACCAAGGCTCGGTGGAAGCACAAAGAGGCAGTTTCCCATAAAGAGTACTACTAAAGGCACATGGCTAGGTGTCGGATCCCATACATACCGTTGCACGTCACACGTATGCATGACATGCCCGATATGCATAGATACAACTGTGGCATCACAACATAACCATACAACAACACATCTTTTATTTAAGAGTCTTAGAGGAGCCTTGCATAATATGTTCTTACATGTAGGGGTCACATGACCCGACACTCAAGTCATACAAGCAAGTTCATACAAACCAAGCAGAAGCATAAAGCTGTCTGAATACAAATGGTTGAAAGAGTAAAAAGGCACATGGCTTGACTATCTATAGCCCGCCATAGGGCTTAAGGTTGTAGCTGGGACACCTGCTATTCGGCATCGTTGACATCTAGATAGAACCCACTTGATGGGTCTTGGGTCTCATCTGCAACATTTATTAAGCAAATATGAGTACAAACATACTCAACAAGTCTTTAAAGCAGACCTAGTCTATTCATGCTCATGTATCAACAAGGGGAGTGGTGGAGTTCATGCAGCAATGCCATCTTTGACTCTTGGCTAACCTATACTACACATATTAATTCTTTGTTCAAATTTTAGATATCGCACATGAGTCCACTAACTCCACATCAATACACCACCATGGATTCACTTCCGTCATCTACGAGAATGTCATCCACGTTACTCACACTTGTCTTGAGATTTTTATGAGTATCCATTAAATTATCTATGAACGGCATAAGTTCTCCAAGTAGTCCATATCCGAGGACGTGGCTATTCGAATAGATTCATACCCTGCAGGGGTTTACTCCTTCACACATGCTCTCGTCACTTATCTCTGTGTGCTCATAAAACCATGCACCTCGGCAACCTTCAAGCGGAAGCCCAGCGAGGGAGTCGGCCACGACCGTCAATCACATAAGACCTCTAGTCTAGGCTATCGCCTATTTGAGATTGAACCCGCACGGAAGTTCAGCCGAAGTTTCTGCTACGGCCACAAACGATGTGCGCAGGGTTCCCAAGCCCACAATTCGGGTGACCCTTGGTACACGGTGCCACTGCCTACCGCATCGTAACCCACCCCTAGGGTCAGCGCTACGCATGGCCTCCCGCATACTATAAACACCAGAAACTACTTGCAACTCCTGGACCAAGGACTAAGTGATTAATAAGTCGAGAGGGGTCGAGTTACCGAAACCCAATGTGTGCTAGTAACTAGCCTTGGATCACAAACACGGAACTCAGTTCCTAAGAACGGTGCCAATGAGAAAACCCCCTATGTACTCCTACATAGCCTCGCATTGCCACCTTTGCCAAATCGGGTTCATCATTAAGCTTATCACATCAGAACAATACTATTTCACTCCAGTTCATCCCCTAAATGAATGAGACCTGACACAACTCTAAGCATGGCAAGCATAACAAGCAAAACGGTTAAAGCACATCATGGCTCAAGCATCTACCAAGTATACTAGGTTGCAAGGTTTTGCTATTTACTATGATAATGACAGGTCATGCAAAGGAATGGGTTCATCTAACACATATGATAGGAAATTCAATTGTTGTCCTAATGCAATAAACAAGAGCAGGAGCGAGAGAATGGGATGTTATCGGAATGATCAATGGGGTTGCTTGCCTTGCTGGGAAGCGGGAAGGTATTCTCCTTCGTTGGAATACTCGGGGGTATCCTCAGAAGCAGGGCCTACCGCAATGCAGATAAGTAACAATCAACACACGGCAAGTGCAGCAATATGATGCATGATCATGACATGGCAACATGGTTGGATGAGCTAATGCAACTATTAACCAAGTTAAATGAAGTAGATTTGAATATAGGTTCAAAACCGTTCTTCATTCATATTTAATATATTGACGTATTGCTAAATGTCAATGTCCATCTACATAAGTTGCTCTAACATGCATGATAACATCTCCATTGGATTCATTGTAATTTTCTGATAAATTTTCACATATAAATTATTTCAATCTGAGTTATAGATTAATTTCTATGAATTTTCTAAGTTTTAACTATTTTCTGGAATTAATTTAAAACAGAAATCCTTTTGTTGCATCAGCATGACATCAGCATGACATCAACTGGTCGTCAGCCCGTTGATAGGTCAAACCTGACCAGTGGGGTCCACTGGTCAGTGACCCAGCCACTAACAAAAACTAATTAACCACTAAACACTAATTAATTAGAAAGGGGGCCCACTGTTAGTGGGTCATTAGCTTAATTAAGTTAATTAGTTAATTATTTTTAATCTAATCCTAATTAACAGGTCGGGCCCACTTGCCAGTTGACCCTGGGGTCAAACCCCCATGGTCAAACCAATTGACTCGCTGGCGTTGAGCCGCCGGCGACGTAGGGACGACGGAGGGGGTCGTAAAACCTCCTCCGGCGACCATTTCGATGGCGGATGGTTCCTATCGAACCAGCACGCACGCGCACTTCGATTTGGACACACCCTAGCGGCTGAGGTGGCCCGGAGCATCGCTGGCGTTGAGCTTGGCGGCCGCCAGAGTTCGGGCGAGCACCAGCTCCTCGCTCTAGCATGCTAAATGACCGGGGCTAGGCACCTACGACCTCTACGCAACCCCACGAGCTTGGTGGTGGCCTCGAAAGGACCAACTGATCACCGAAGCGACGCCGGCAATGAGCTTGTGCGGCGGAGCACCTCGGGTGCCGATGGAATCGAGGGCTACAGAGGGGGAATTGGCTGGGGAAGAGGGGGAAACGATTCAGGGGCTCACTACGGGCGCACAGCCATCGATAGCATGCTCGGGGAAGGCTTGGAGGTGGCGAATCGTCAGCAGCGGTGCTCGGGTCCAAGGAGGAAGAGGGGGTCGGGGTCGTCGCTCCCGAGCCTCAGGCGGTGCGTGGCTTTGTGCAGAGGTCGGGGACAACGAGACAGAGCTTCTGGCAAGCTTAGGGGGGGTGGTTACGACGGCGAGCGAACGAAGGCGACGGCCATGGCGGAGCAGGCCGGAGGGGAGAGGCAGAGGGTGCATGCGCGTGCGAGAGAGAGCGATGGTGATGCCAACCACGTCCTCATCCGTTCGCCAGTGCGATGAGGGAGGCAGGCGCCCTGGGAGCTGCGTGACAGCTCCAACGCGAGCGCACGACGAGCACGCGCTCGTCCTTCTGGATGCCAGGAGGACGAAGGCGGTGCTGGGCCAGATGGGCCAGCCTAAGGTGAGCTTCCTCCTTTTTTTCAATTCCAGTTTGTGTTTTCTTTTCTGACATTTTTTTATTTTTTTATTTAAGCACAAATGCTAGGCACAAAATACTCCAAATATTTTATAGAGCTTAGTTTGAATATTTCAAACCTCTACAAAAAGTTTCAAAATATTTTGAGTGCCAAAATAATTATAATGCTTTATTTGGCATTTTCAGCAGCTTTAATATTTATTTTTGAAATTCTATATTGATTCAAATATTTAGAAAGACCCCTGATATATTGATGTCCACATTTATCATACATTGGGGACATTTTTGATGGGCATTTTGGATTTGTTGGTTTTTCACAACTATTGAATTGGTTTGATTCAGGTGAGGTGTTAGGGTTTCGGTTAATCCCCATTTCAAATTTATGCAATAAGTGAAAACATGATGCACACACATGCTGACGTAAGTAAGCTAACTAGGGATGTGACAACTCACCCCACTCAAAAGAATCTCGTTCCGAGATTTGGAAGTCATCGGGAAGAGCATGGGGTACTCTAGTCGAAGACGATCCTCTCTTTCCCATGTGGCTTCCTTTTTGGAATGGTGTGACCACTGAACCTTGTGAAACTTGATGTTATGACGCCGAGTGGTATGCTCAGCTTGATCAACATTACAAACAGGGTATTCCCGATATGTAGCGACCCGACTCAAAACGAGTCAAGCCTCTGTGTTTTCTGTGCCATCCCTGGATCAGTATGCTGGCACACACAGTACATCAATGTATATATCAAAGTGCAATCACATGTAAATAGCGTAAAACTGATATATACCTTAAAATAGCAGCGGATACAGTCAACGGGAGTGGAGTCCCAATAACACCAACGGCAAGTTGAGTGCGGACCGTAACCCTGAATCGTACTCTTACCCGTCGTAGAAGAGTATCTGCAACATGATACGTTGCAGCCATATAGGTCAGTACATTGAATGTACCGGCAAGATCACCATAGTAGAACAGAAGAATAAAGACTATTCTGTATGCAAAGGCTTTGTGGCTCTGTGTCTAAGTTTTTGCGTAAAAGCTGATTTTATTTTCCTACAACAAAAGGGAATATCAGGAATTTCACTATGGAATTACCTATCATGACATGGTTCCGCCAACCAATGTCTCAATACCCACAAGTATCTTAAGTTGCCCACAATTAAGTTATCAGTCCAGTGTTGAGAGTTCAGAGATAGATCCAAGTCTAGAAGCTCAAATTGTCCGTAACCGGGGACACGGCTAATCGATTAGGTTTAACTCTGCAGAGTGTTGTGTACTTTACCCACAAGATTCTTTCCCTCCTGGTAAGTCCTCGCACTGCCTGGTGTTTGAGAACAGGATGAAAGAAACATGGTCTTTCAGAGTGCTTCCCTGACTGTCCGACAGTGCCCATCCCAATCCTAACGTCGACTACATCTCGTAGCACTGCCCAGCAGAGTCACAACAAAGATCAACCAAGCCAGAGCCCATAATGACTTGTGGCTACACAGGTAAGCTTCTGGGCATGAAGTATTCATCCTTCTCTTTGAGTCTGGGTGAAGCTTTCCGCAAGATGTCATGGCGCTTCTCCATGCATCCCGGCCATCCACTGGTTTCTCCAGGGATGCCCAATCAACCATCCTTCACCCAGTAGTGTGTATTGAAAACTTGTCTTCCCGAGTCTTGAAGTCTTGAGGTCTTGAAGATGCAGGACTTGAAGATGTCTTCATGAAGTCGTCGGTTTGACGTGGAGTCCTTCTTCACACCACTCACGAACACTCATACCAGACCCCGTCTACTTTAGCATAGCATTGCACTAACTAGCATTCCCGGGGCTCTAGTAACTAGTGGTGGGTTCCTACCTCATGCATTCTACTCAACTACAAGAATTTCAATAACACTACGGGAGGGATATGTTGAATGATGTCACTACATGCAATAAAACGTAGGTATGAAAAGATGGTCAAAGTGAACTTGCCTGTACTGTTGATGCAGATAAAGATCGCTCTCAGAAATAACTTGATAGAACTATTCGTCACTCTCCGATGAAAATCCATATAAACAAACATTGCATTCATATAAGCAATCATACTAACAACCAATTCTAACAATCAAAAGTAACTCAAAACAAAAGCAACAAGGTTGATGAAAGAAATACTTAAGACAAGGTTGAAACACAAAACTCCAACAAATTCAAAAGTAACACAAAACAAAACAAAAGTAAAATATAATAAAAGGATTTTAGTAAATATTTTTCTAGCAAAATGAATTGCTTTTGAAAAACAACTAAAACTATGAAAACAACATTCTAAACAACATAAGTGTTTGTCTACAAGCACAACCATAAACTAAGAGAAAACAAATTATGAAACAACTAAGTTAACAGCAAGTAATTCAATCAAATATTTATTATAAAACAAAATTAAGTCATCTAAAACTCTTGTGAAAGAATTACTATTAAAACTAAATTGTTTTATAAAACATTAACTAATGAAGGAAAATATGGTTTCCTATGATAATAGAGTAAAACTAAACTATGTTTGTTTAAAACATTTATTTACAGAAAAGAATTAGTAAAAACTTTATTTGAAAACAGAATCTAAATACTTAAAACTTTAGTTAAAAGAATTGTTGCTAACAAATTTGCTTTTAAAACAACTATACCTATTTGAAAGAGGGTATAGATCCCTACAACAAAAATTTATAAACTAAACAAATTAACTTTTGTTAACAGCAAGTAAATTACTAAGGTTTGGAACAACAAAACTAAATGAAATATGAAACTTAATATAAATCATATTCAGATTTTTAAAATAAAACAAAGTAAATAAACTAATATGATACTAAACAGATTCTGTTTGGTTTGAAAACACTATTTAAAATTATTATAAAATTCTCAAACTCTACCAAATGATAGCTATGGTCACTAGTGACAAGTAGGAAAAAGAATCATTCAAAAATTCATTTTAGAACTCATGATATTCAGAAAACAAAATTTAAATCAAATCTGTTCAAATACAAATTTTGATGTTCAAACATAGTCAAATTTGGTATTCACAAAAACTAGATGAAATTGTTGATCTAATGCAAAAGAAATCAATTAAAAACATTAAGTAGTTTAAAAGATATAAAGAAAATAAAATCAGAACTTCCTCTGTTTTCTAAAACAAAACAGAAAAAGAGAAAACTAAAATAACGGTCAGGGGGGTGACGTGGCGTTCTCTGGTTGGTCCAGGTGGGCGTGTGATAGGGGGTTTCGGGCGGTCGACCGATGCTTTAGAATAAAACGGTTCGCATTTAATAGGTTCTAATCTGGATCGTCAGATCCAGATTGGACGGGGAAGAGGGGTGGTGGAGCTCACCGCGGTGGTGGGTCGCCGGCGAGGGCTTCTCCGGCGAGGCCGAGGCGAAGTGGTCGATGTGGGCGGCGCTCCGGTGGTTCCCCGGCGACGGCGATGGCACTAGTCGACGGCGGCGAGTACGGCGAGCACGTCGGTGGCTTCAGTGAGGCTCGGGGGCGTCGGAGTCGACGGGCAGGAGCTCCTCGAGCTTCGGGTGGGAAGGTTACTCCGGCGAGGGCGACAGTGAGGCGGGTCTGGGGTCTCTGGGGCTCGGGAAGGGGATGGGGTGGTGCGCACGAGCGAGAGGAGCTCGATGGTGTGCTCGGGAGAGGTCGGGGAGGTCGGAGACGGGCGCTAGGAGGGGAGAGGCGTGGCGGCGACCGAAAGCTCCGTCGAGCGATTCCGGCGAGGTGGGGGCTCGGAGAGAGGGGGAATAAAAAGGAATGGGAAGAGGAGGAGCGGGGCTTCTTATAGGGGCTTAGAGGGGTCGGGGAAGTAAGGAGGGAAGGGGTCCGCGGCGAGGGTCCGGCGACGGCGTCCGGCGCGTGGAAGGATGAGGACGACCGCGCGGGAGAGGGAATCGGACGGTGGGACCGGCTTGTCCGTGAGAGAGCGAGAGGGGCGTTATTAGAGGTGACCGACCGGTAACGGTTTCGGCATTAAATGCTGGTGGGCTGGCCGTTTTATTATAAACCGTTACCGTTTTGCTATTTATGATTTTAACAGAGCAATAAAACTGCTTCAATGCATTCGAATAAATTCCAAATATAGTCAAATGTTATATCAAAATTAACAGAATAATAAATGCCATTTAATGGACATTTTTATTCTGGCATTTGAATACTTAAAAAAAAATCATTTTTTTAGAAAATGCCTTAATTGGCTTTATTTACTTTTGCAAATACTTTTCAAATAATTGTTTTGGGTTTGATGATTCAAAAACTTCACAAATTACCCCCTGTCTTGGAGTGTCATGTTACTCCTCTCAAATTTTGTCAGGGTTTTGAATTCTTTGAAAATTTTGGATAGGGACCAATATGAAATAGATTTTCAAAATAATCCAGAGGTTTTCAAAAGCTCTTTCAATTCCTTCTTTTAAACTTCCAACTCATATTTCTTAAAATTTGAGGAAGTCATATTATCCTCTCTCATGAAAATCATTGAGTTGCATAAAGTGTTCTGAATTTGAAATATTTTCAAAATGGAAATTCAAATCATTTTCAAATCCCTTTTCATTTCTTTAAATGGAAGAAGTCATGTCATCTTCACTCTAGGGTTTTGTGATGAAATGAATTTGAATTCCTGGTGATCAAAATGCAGATTGAAAGTTTTGGGAAAGTCATTTCATTTCCTCTCAATAAACTTTCAAAAGTTTCAAAAAGTTTCAAATTTCACTCACTTTCAATCATTCAAGCAAACAAACAATCATTCTATATTTATTATAACATTCCAAAGTTTGGGATGTTACAAATCTACCACACTTAAAATGAATCTCGTCCTCGAGATTCGGAGAGGCTAGAAAGAATAGGTTAGGGTTTGGGGTCTTCTAACAAACTACATTGACCTGGAAATGTGGGTCTACCACACTTGAAATGAGAGTTACTGGTCCTTCAAAATCTTGACAGTCCTATGGTGCATCTGTCTGTTCACATTCTTCACAGCATCTTCCTTGGTGATGATCTTCGGTTTAAAATCAAAAACTTGTGTTCTCATAACAAAATGTATTACCACCGATACTGGGTCTTCTTAGCTGGCAGGCCTCGCGTTCATTCTAAATAACTTATCGAAGATCTCATGGTGGTCTACCATTGGTGGTTATCCTGCAGTGAAATGGGTCTTGGCTTCATTCCTCACCGTAAAAATTCCTACGTGTGACAGCAACTGTCATGTACAAGGGTTTCATCATACCATTCTAAGGCTTAAACAAAAGCTTCAAAGAACGTCGTCTCTTTACTATGGGTAAGTCACTCAGATTTACCATTCCGGATAGCAAGAGAATGATAATAGTAAGTCTTCATGGTGGCCAAACCATGTCGCACTAAAATCATTACCTTGTATAAGGTTTAGTAATCTCGTATTCTAACACTTGGGCTTCCTCACAAGCGTTGCAGAAAATTTCTCTTGTCAACGAACAAAGTTCGGATAAATCCATTGATTCTGCAAGCTAAGCAAAAACATCTATCGTTTCTTCACAACTCTCAGGTTATCGTATGCTCCTAAGAAAACGTTTGCCGATCAGTCGTAGCTTCTTCCAAGTTTCTTCCTTCACAAAGGTGGGGCTTGATCCTTATCAATCTTGAGGTCAGTGACTTGTGGGTCCACTTGAATCCTTGAACAGCTTTAACTCACTCCTGGGGTTACTATCGTTCCATATACTAGCATTACCTTCAGTTCACTACACCATACCCTTGAGGTAACAATTTACAGACCTATTATTGTCTAGACTCCACTCAGCGGAATCCATTTTCCTTTCCATTGGTCTGTTTAACCCTGGGTATGGTTTCATCACAATCATTCCTTTTCTCAATATTCCAACTTCGAAAACTCTTTGTCTCAAAGGTTATTATCCGGATAGTTTGCGGTGATTCCACATTCTCTTCATCCGTATTCACTTATCCATACTCCTAAATCCAGAAAAGGTACCTGTGGTTTCTACCACACTAAAATGAAATGCACTCATGTTTGCATAGACCATATTTTCTCATATCCTCGAAAATGGTCGGAGACCTTGGGTCATAGAGTAACAACTCATGAAATGCAACATAAGGTAAATCATGACACCATAAATTCCATTGACTCATGAATTTATTACAAACTCTGAGACTTCCGTTACAAGATAAGCTCATGAAATCAAAAGTGCTTCATGATACAGGTATTTCCATCTTCGAAACTATCCCATTCTTCTCATATTCAATCCTTGGTTACATTCTCAATCACTACTTAAAACTCCTAGAAAGTGGTTTACTAAAAATGCTGCCATCCACATAGTTTGGTATGGTCTAGCATCAACTCCCAACTTTATTCATTCATCTCCCCTTGGAGATACTCTAGTACCACTGGAAATTTGCGATGTGCTCCTTGAAATCCTCCATCTTTTCCTTGATTAGGGTGGACATGAGCTTCATCTCCATCATTTCCGTATGCACCTCTTGTAGGTATTCCTGAGTATGATGGAGTCTTGCTTCAAGTATTTCTCCAATATGGCGTATGGCTTCCATGGCAGCTTCACGAACAACGTCAAAGAAAATAGCTTGTGGTACACGAGATATGTAAAAGTATTGTCCAGTAGTCTTTGGGCAAACTCCATTTGCACGGTGAAGGTGTACCTTCACATACCAAAGTTTCACTCCATTATCCATGAATGGGTAGCCTTTGTAGACTGCATCTCCTTCAAGATGGATGTGCTTCATCATATCCTTCAGGATCCTTGGGTAGTCATGATCACTGGTCAGGGTCATGATTGTTTCCGGGCCTTTGAGGAAAGACTCATAAAGGGTGGTCATCTGCGTGTGTCAGAAAAGGTACTCAGAATTGACATATGTCTCGACTTGGGTAAACATCCATGTTATCCAAAATCAAACTTCAAATTCACTTTCCAACATCTTTAGAGAGTATTGTTATCCTTAAGACAAATGGATTATGCATTACATAACTTCAAGGATAAGAGTGCTACCTATTACATTTATTACTTCCGAACTCAAACTACTCATGCTTAGCATTCTTCTCTGGGCAGGTATAGGAGTAGTGTCCTGTCTTCTTGCGCTGAAAACAAATGATTTCTGACATATCTCGGGGCTTCTTGATGTTGGTGCTTGCTCCTTGGGTTCTTGATTCCTTTCTTGGACACTTATCGGCATAGTGGCCTAAATTCTTGCACCTGAAACACATGATCTGACTCAGATCCTTCTTCGTAGAAATTGGGTTGTTCAGAGGAAGTCTTCGGTTTCTCTTCTTGGGTTCCTTGGTTCCGATCAAAAGTTCAATTTCCTGTGGATCAAACTCCACTTCTTCTGTCGGAAAATTTCCCAGATACTCTTTTCTCTCCTTCGTACAGTCCTGTGAGAAATGTCCTTCTTCTCCACATGTATAGCAGACATTTGAGTAAAATCTGGTTAATCCTTCTCCATCAGGGTCTTCAATATCTTTCTTCTTCACAAGTTCTCCAAATTTTTCTCTGAAGGCTTTCTTCATGGCTTTCTTCTGCTGTTTGATGACTTCTTGTAACTTGGGGTACTCCTGGCATTGAGCAGGGTAGTGATTGGTTCCTTCACACAAGAAACATGTCATTTGCCCAGTTGGGCAGTCCTCAGCAGGGTGATTCTCTTCACAATAAGGACATCCTTCCTTGTGTTCTTCCTGGGTGTGTCCTATCTCTCCACAGATTTTGCATGCTCGGGTCTTCTTCATCGGAATAACACAATGCTTCCGAATGAGACGGGATCTTAACAAAGTCTTCTTGAGTTCTTCCCAATTCTTTGCTCCATTAAATCCTTGTATGGCGTGATGCATTTTCCACCAAGTTGCGGCACTTTGGGTAAAGTGCTGGAGAGCATATTGAACCTCATACTTCTGTGCTATCGAGTTGCTCCTGAAGTGATTCTCCATGTTGTGAATCCATACTTCTGCCTCTAGCTGGGTCATTGGTCCAGAAAGTACAAGTCCAGCTTCATATGCCATCTATTGGGTTCAAGGTTTTGGGATGAGATGGTAGAGAGAAAGGAGGAGAAAACACACAATACAAACAATGGTTTTGAAAATAGATTTTTGTTGTGGCTGTCGAAAATTACACACAAACGACAACTCACAAATCATCGTATCTAACGTAAGTATACAACAGGGGTTTGGTCTTCTAGGGGCATAACTTGGAAATTTCTTCATGGTCTTCAATTTCTTCAGATCAGTATAATCTGTAATCCTTTTTGTAGCTCTTTCCATAATGGAATACATCTTTGTTGGAGTTGGTCACCAGTTGTCCGATATCTTGTCCTTCTTGGAGTGGCTTCAGTTGATCCTTAGTGGGGTCAAAAGGAAAAGGGTATTTTCTAACTCTTGATAAAACTCTGAAGGGATGAGAAGTAGAAGGTCCTTTGAAAACAAAGTTTTCGAGAAATCATTTCCTAAGGGCTTTCCAGTTTCTAGGGTCACGTCCTACAGTCAACATGTGCTCTGATACCATTTCTGTAGCGACCCGACTCAAAACGAGTCAAGCCTCTGTGTTTTCTGTAGCATCCCTGGATCAGTATGCTGGCACACACAGTACATCAATGTATATATCAAAGTGCAATCACATGTAAATAGCGTAAAACTGATATATACCTTAAAATAGCAGCGGATACAGTCAACGGGAGTGGAGTCCCAATAACACCAACGGCAAGTTGAGTGCGGACCGTAACCCTGAATCGTACTCTTACCCGTCGTAGAAGAGTATCTGCAACATGATACGTTGCAGCCATATAGGTCAGTACATTGAATGTACCGGCAAGATCACCATAGTAGAACAGAAGAATAAAGACTATTCTGTATGCAAAGGCTTTGTGGCTCTGTGTCTAAGTTTTTGCGTAAAAGCTGATTTTATTTTCCTACAACAAAAGGGAATATCAGGAATTTCACTATGGAATTACCTATCATGACATGGTTCCGCCAACCAATGTCTCAATACCCACAAGTATCTTAAGTTGCCCACAATTAAGTTATCAGTCCAGTGTTGAGAGTTCAGAGATAGATCCAAGTCTAGAAGCTCAAATTGTCCGTAACCGGGGACACAGCTAATCGATTAGGTTTAACTCTGCAGAGTGTTGTGTACTTTACCCACAAGATTCTTTCCCTCCTGGTAAGTCCTCGCACTGCCTGGTGTTTGAGAACAGGATGAAAGAAACATGGTCTTTCAGAGTGCTTCCCTGACTGTCCGACAGTGCCCATCCCAATCCTAACGTCGACTACATCTCGTAGCACTGCCCAGCAGAGTCACAACAAAGATCAACCAAGCCAGAGCCCATAATGACTTGTGGCTACACAGGTAAGCTTCTGGGCATGAAGTATTCATCCTTCTCTTTGAGTCTGGGTGAAGCTTTCCGCAAGATGTCATGGCGCTTCTCCATGCATCCCGGCCATCCACTGGTTTCTCCAGGGATGCCCAATCAACCATCCTTCACCCAGTAGTGTGTATTGAAAACTTGTCTTCCCGAGTCTTGAAGTCTTGAGGTCTTGAAGATGCAGGACTTGAAGATGTCTTCATGAAGTCGTCGGTTTGACGTGGAGTCCTTCTTCACACCACTCACGAACACTCATACCAGACCCCGTCTACTTTAGCATAGCATTGCACTAACTAGCGTTCCCGGGGCTCTAGTAACTAGTGGTGGGTTCCTACCTCATGCATTCTACTCAACTACAAGAATTTCAATAACACTACGGGAGGGATATGTTGAATGATGTCACTACATGCAATAAAACGTAGGTATGAAAAGATGGTCAAAGTGAACTTGCCTGTACTGTTGATGCAGATAAAGATCGCTCTCAGAAATAACTTGATAGAACTATTCGTCACTCTCCGATGAAAATCTATATAAACAAACATTGCATTCATATAAGCAATCATACTAACAACCAATTCTAACAATCAAAAGTAACTCAAAACAAAAGCAACAAGGTTGATGAAAGAAATACTTAAGACAAGGTTGAAACACAAAACTCCAACAAATTCAAAAGTAACACAAAACAAAACAAAAGTAAAATATAATAAAAGGATTTTAGTAAATATTTTTCTAGCAAAATGAATTGCTTTTGAAAAACAACTAAAACTATGAAAACAACATTCTAAACAACATAAGTGTTTGTCTACAAGCACAACCATAAACTAAGAGAAAACAAATTATGAAACAACTAAGTTAACAGCAAGTAATTCAATCAAATATTTATTATAAAACAAAATTAAGTCATCTAAAACTCTTGTGAAAGAATTACTATTAAAACTAAATTGTTTTATAAAACATTAACTAATGAAGGAAAATATGGTTTCCTATGATAATAGAGTAAAACTAAACTATGTTTGTTTAAAACATTTATTTACAGAAAAGAATTAGTAAAAACTTTATTTGAAAACAGAATCTAAATACTTAAAACTTTAGTTAAAAGAATTGTTGCTAACAAATTTGCTTTTAAAACAACTATACCTATTTGAAAGAGGGTATAGATCCCTACAACAAAAATTTATAAACTAAACAAATTAACTTTTGTTAACAGCAAGTAAATTACTAAGGTTTGGAACAACAAAACTAAATGAAATATGAAACTTAATATAAATCATATTCAGATTTTTAAAATAAAACAAAGTAAATAAACTAATATGATACTAAACAGATTCTGTTTGGTTTGAAAACACTATTTAAAATTATTATAAAATTCTCAAACTCTACCAAATGATAGCTATGGTCACTAGTGACAAGTAGGAAAAAGAATCATTCAAAAATTCATTTTAGAACTCATGATATTCAGAAAACAAAATTTAAATCAAATCTGTTCAAATACAAATTTTGATGTTCAAACATAGTCAAATTTGGTATTCACAAAAACTAGATGAAATTGTTGATCTAATGCAAAAGAAATCAATTAAAAACATTAAGTAGTTTAAAAGATATAAAGAAAATAAAATCAGAACTTCCTCTGTTTTCTAAAACAAAACAGAAAAAGAGAAAACTAAAATAACGGTCAGGGGGGTGACGTGGCGTTCTCTGGTTGGTCCAGGTGGGCGTGTGATAGGGGGTTTCGGGCGGTCGACCGATGCTTTAGAATAAAACGGTTCGCATTTAATAGGTTCTAATCTGGATCGTCAGATCCAGATCGGACGGGGAAGAGGGGTGGTGGAGCTCACCGCGGTGGTGGGTCGCCGGCGAGGGCTTCTCCGGCGAGGCCGAGGCGAAGTGGTCGATGTGGGCGGCGCTCCGGTGGTTCCCCGGCGACGGCGATGGCACTAGTCGACGGCGGCGAGTACGGCGAGCACGTCGGTGGCTTCAGTGAGGCTCGGGGGCGTCGGAGTCGACGGGCAGGAGCTCCTCGAGCTTCGGGTGGGAAGGTTACTCCGGCGAGGGCGACAGTGAGGCGGGTCTGGGGTCTCTGGGGCTCGGGAAGGGGATGGGGTGGTGCGCACGAGCGAGAGGAGCTCGATGGTGCGCTCGGGAGAGGTCGGGGAGGTCGGAGACGGGCGCTAGGAGGGGAGAGGCGCGGCGGCGACCGAAAGCTCCGTCGAGCGATTCCGGCGAGGTGGGGGCTCGGAGAGAGGGGGAAGAAAAAGGAATGGGAAGAGGAGGAGCGGGGCTTCTTATAGGGGCTTAGAGGGGTCGGGGAAGTAAGGAGGGAAGGGGTCCGCGGCGAGGGTCCGGCGACGGCGTCCGGCGCGTGGAAGGATGAGGACGACCGCGCGGGAGAGGGAATCGGACGGTGGGACCGGCTTGTCCGTGAGAGAGCGAGAGGGGCGTTATTAGAGGTGACCGACCGGTAACGGTTTCGGCATTAAATGCTGGTGGGCTGGCCGTTTTATTATAAACCGTTACCGTTTTGCTATTTATGATTTTAACAGAGCAATAAAACTGCTTCAATGCATTCGAATAAATTCCAAATATAGTTAAATTTTATATCAAAATTAACAGAATAATAAATTCCATTTAATGGACATTTTTATTCTGGCATTTGAATACTTAAAAAAAATTCATTTTTTTAGAAAATGCCTTAATTGGCTTTATTTACTTTTGCAAATACTTTTCAAATAATTGTTTTGGGTTTGATGATTCAAAAACTTCACAAATTACCCCCTGTCTTGGAGTGTCATGTTACTCCTCTCAAATTTTGTCAGGGTTTTGAATTCTTTGAAAATTTTGGATAGGGACCAATATGAAATAGATTTTCAAAATAATCCAGAGGTTTTCAAAAGCTCTTTCAATTCCTTCTTTTAAACTTCCGACTCATATTTCTTAAAATTTGAGGAAGTCATATTATCCTCTCTCATGAAAATCATTGAGTTGCATAAAGTGTTCTGAATTTGAAATTTTTTCAAAATGGAAATTCAAATCATTTTCAAATCCCTTTTCATTTCTTTAAATGGAAGAAGTCATGTCATCTTCACTCTAGGGTTTTGTGATGAAATGAATTTGAATTCCTGGTGATCAAAATGCAGATTGAAAGTTTTGGGAAAGTCATTTCATTTCCTCTCAATAAACTTTCAAAAGTTTCAAAAAGTTTCAAATTTCACTCACTTTCAATCATTCAAGCAAACAAACAATCATTCTATATTTATTATAACATTCCAAAGTTTGGGATGTTACACGATATGTAAGGTTATCTTGGAGATCAAGCACTTCGTGGTCCAATTCGCGGACAAGGTCCGAGAAACAACGCCTGAGTTGCGAGACGTGGAAGACATCATGAACCTTGGAAAGTTGCGGAAGAAGTTCCAATTGGTAGGCAACTTCTCCTCGTTTAGCAAGAATGCAAAAAGGTCCAATGTAACGAGGAGCCAACTTGCCCTTGATACCGAATCGATGGGTACCCTTCAGAGGTGTAACCTGAAGATAAGACTTCTCGTCAACTTCATAGGTCACAACCTTATGATGGCGATCATATTGGCTCTTTTGACGAGATTGGGCTGTTTTCAACTTTTCACGAATAATGCGAACCTTCTCCTCTGCATCCTGGATCATATCCGGGCCAAAGAGTTGCCTCTCTCCGGTTTCTGACCAGTTAAGAGGTGTTCGACACCTTCGTCCATAGAGAACTTCAAAAGGAGCTTTGCCCAAGCTTGACTGATAACTTTTGTTATAAGAAATTCGGCAAATGGAAGACATTTCTCCCAATTCATACAGAAGGATATAACACAAGCTCGGAGCATGTCTTCGAGGATTTGATTGACTCGCTCAACTTGACCACTTGACTGCAGATGGAAATCAGTGCTAAAGGATAGATGAGTCCCCATAGCATTTTGGAAGCTTTCCCAGAATCGGTAAGTAAAGATACTTCCACGGTCTGAGTTAATCTCCAAAGGAACACCATGAAGAGAAACTATTCAAGAAACGTATAACTCTACTAGCTGGCTAGCAGTTATACTCTCCAGAACAGGAAGAAAATGAGCCACTTTGGAAAGACGGTCTATGACCACAAAGATAGCATTATTCCCTCTCTTGGTCCTGGGAAATCTGGTGATGAAATCCATACCGACCTTATCCCATTTCCATTTAGGAATAGCTAAGGGTTGAAGGGTGCCAGCAAGCCTTTGATGTTCTGCCTTAACGTGATGACAAACGTCGCAGTTAGGAACGAACTGAGCAATTCTCTCTTCATCCTAGTCCATGAAAACCTTTGGCGTAGGTCCTGATACATCTTGGTACTACCAGGATGAATTGTGAGAGGAGATTCATGAGACTCCTTAAGGATCAACTGCCGCAGATGTTGCTTCTTCGGGATCACCAAGCAATTCTTAAAGAAGACAACACCCCGATCATCTTCCGAGAAGCATCTAACATTACTCGTCCTAATGTTTTTCTTGATTCAATATATCCCGACATCATGCTTCTGGGCTTCTATGATTTGATCCGAACGAGTAGGTTTCGTCACCAGGTTTGAAAGGAATCCTTGAGGAACAAGGTGAAGGTTCAACTTCCGAAATTCCTGATAGAGAAGTGGTTGACTTTGTTGTAACATCAAGTTGTTACAATAAGACTTACGACTTAGTGCATCAGCCATGGCATTGTCTTTCCCCGGGGTGTAAGTTATCCCTAATTCGTAATCTGTAATCAACTCAACCCACCGTCTTTGCCTGAGATTCAAATCCGGCTGGATGAAAATATATTCCCGACTTTGGTGATCAGTGCAAATTTTGCAACGATTACCCAGAAGGTAATGTCGGCAGGTTTTCAGTGCATGGACTATATCTGCAAGCTCAAGATCATGTGTTGGATAATTATCCTCATGTGGACGCAACTGTCGAGATGCGTATGCAATCACATGACGATCTTGCATGAGAATGCAACCTAATCCTTGTCGCGAGGCGCCGCAATAGATAACAAAGTCCTTAGAGAAGTCTGGTGGCACCAGAACGGGAGCAGAGGTTAGGCGTCTTTTTAGTTCCTGAAAACTGTGCTCGCATTATGGGGTCGACTTGAACTTTTTATCTTTCTTGAGGAGTTCAGTCAGAGGCTTCGCAACCTTGGAGAAGTTCTCGACAAAGCGGCAACAATAGATCGCTAGGCCAAGGAAACTCCGAACTTGCTTAACCGATTCAGGTTGAGTCCAATCAAGGACGGCCTGAACTCTCTCAGGATTGACAACAATACCTTTACCAGAGATCACCTGGCCTAGATAGGTCACTTTTGGTAACCAAAATTCACACTTGGAGAATTTGGCATACAGACGATGCTCTCGAAATTTCATCAATACCAGCCCTAAATGCTCGGCATGTTCCTATTCGTTCTTCGAGTAGGTGAGTATATCATCGAGGTAAACCACGACGAATTTATCCAGATACTCCATGAAGATTGAATTCATCAAGCGAGAGAAGGTGGCTGGGGCATTGGTTAAACCGAAGGACATGACAGTGTACTCGTATTGGCCATAACGAGTAACAAAAGCCGTTTTTGGAATGTCCCCTTTTTTAATTCTGATTTGATGGTATCCCAACCTCAAATCCATCTTGGAAAATATAGAGGATCCAGCGAGTTGATCATACAAATCATTGATCCTGGGGAGCGGATACTTGTTCTTTATGGTGACCAGATTCACTGGCCGATAATCGACAACCATCCGATCCGATCCATCCTTCTTCTTGACAAAGAGAATGGGGCAAGCCCAAGGAGAAGAACTAGGATTGATGAAACCTTTCTTCAAAGCCTCATCGAGTTGTTTCTTAAGTTCGGCTAGTTCTAAGGGTGCCATCTTATAGGGTCTTCTGGCTATTGGGACAGTCCCTGGAATGAGCTCTATCACAAACTTTACATCTCTGACAGGTGGAATTCCTCGCAGTTCTTCTGGAAAGACATCCGAAAAGTCACGGACTACCGAAATATCTTCTAATTCTAGAAGAGGGCTAGCATTGAGAGAATAGAGTTGGTGTTTGACAGCTCGAGTGGAGACATTAACTATCTCACCCGATGGATGTGTAAGATGAACATTCCTACTATGAGTATCAATCTTAGCATAGTGGGCTTTCATCCCGTCCATGCCTAAGATGATATTGATGTCCGAAGACTTGAGGGCTATCAAAGATGCTAGGAAGACTAGCCTATCCACAAGAATCTCATTGTCATGGCTTACCCTAGAGGTTTGCCATTTTGAACCAGGAGTCTGAACTACTAAAGGAGTAGGCATATCACAAAAAGACATGTTATGCAACTATGCATAAATTTCTGAGATGAATGAATGAGATGCTCCAGTATCAAACAAAACAAATGCTGGATGACTATTGACAAGGAGTGTACCTAGGATAACATCAGGATCCTCAAGGGCTTCTTCAGCAGAAACATAATTCACTCGACCACGAGCAGGAGCTGGCTTCACATAGAAGGCTTTTCCCGGCTTCCCACGTCCAGCCGGCTTGGCATTGTTTTGGGGACACTCACGGGAATAGTGTCCTGGTTCTCCACATTTGTAGCAGACAATGGTAGCACAGGGAGCAGCATTGACAGGGGGACCTCCAAATGTCCTGGCTGGAGGGTTGGGCGGAGCTGGGTGAGGCGCCTGGAAGGATGGCCTCGCGGTGTACCTTGGTGGTAGAGCTGTGTTGGGCACCCACACCCGACGTTTGTTGGGGCCTGAGCCAGATGCGGGGCTGAAGTCACGGGTGTGCTTCTTAGTTGCCTCGTAGTCAGCCTGTCCGTTTTCGGCATTGATAGCCTTGTTGACGAGGGCCTAGAAGGTGGTGCACTCATGCAGGCGTAGGTCTCCACGGAGCTCAGGATTAAGTCCCTTGCGGAACCTAGCCTATTTCTTGGCATCGGTCAACACTTCCTCCGGAGCATAACGAGCAAGGTTGCCAAACTCATGGATATAGGCATCTACTGTTAGTCTGCCTTGGGTAAAAGCACACAACTCCTCTCTCTTGCAACCCATCAGCCCTTCTAGGATGTGATGGGTACGGAATGCCTCACTGAAATCTGCCCAAGTTGCTGTGGGGCCTACGGGGCGCATGGCTTCATAATTTTCCCACCATAGATTGGCGGGCCCTTCCAGAAAGTATGCAACAAAAGTCACCTTGTGGCCTCAGATACATTGGCAGCTCGGATTTTGCGGGACATGCTAGTCAACCAGTCATCAACGTCGAGCGGATTGACCGAATGATGAAACTTAGGTGGGCACAACTTGAGGAAGTCATTGAGGGACACACCATCATTACGCTCATTGCGAGAAGGACTCGCTGTATTCTGCTCAATACGTTCCAACAGCCTGTTGGTCTCCCTTTTATTCCGCTCAGCTTCGAGCATCACTTCTGCCAAGGAGGGCGCCTGCGGCAGGTTCTCTTGTCTAGGCTGGCTTCCCTCGCCCTGCTCGAAGGCAAGCACGGGGTTATTCCTAGTTGACACCATCCTAGGAAAACAAACCCACAACTTAGACAAGAAAGACAACAGCTCTAAGACATGAGATGAGGAATGTACTGGACAACATGGCATGCACAGGTAAACACCCGATCAACATGGTAATAACAAACTTCCATATGAACACCATGATTCATACACACCATGACATAGTTTAGTACAAGCCCAAGCTGAAGTACAAACTACAGAAATATGATACAACTCATTGGAGGCATTACAAGCTTCCTATACATTATCTATCTACACCTCCGAAACTCAACTCTCAACCTCAGTCATATCCCACAAGACACGCAGGACTATGGCAATACAACTACTACAATACTAGTACTAACATCCACATACTCAAGCATCACCATAGAATGACTCATATAGGTTACCCTCGTGGCCCGGGAGTTGAACCTGAGGATCTGGAAACACCCTGGCCTGCGATCCCTGGAACCCGTAAGGACACAGATGTGGCCTCGGTCCCCTCGTTGGTGGCAACAATGGTCCTCGAAGAGGAGGGATGCCTCCAACATCTGGCCAGTCTATGCGAGCTAGCAGATCAGTTCGCGATGGGTTCAACATCTCCAAATCTCCATAGCCTATTTGCATGTGTAACATCCCAAATTTTGGAATGTTATAATAAATATTAGAATGAGTGTTTGTTTGCTTGAGCGATTGAATTGAGTGAAATTTGAAACTTTTAAAAAAACTTTTGAATGAGAGGGAATGACATGAGTTTCCCATGTGCCTTTGAATTCAAATTATTACATTTCAAATCAGTGAGAGAAGATGACATGACTTCTTCAATATAAAAAGATTTGAAGAGTGGATTTGAAACCATTTGAAAATTTTCTGATATGGAGTTCCTTTCATATTTGAATTTCCAATTTGAAGTTTGAAAGAATTCTAACCCCTTGACCAAAATTTGAGAGGAGTAATATGACACTCCACACCAGGGATTATTTTGTGAAGTATTTGAACTATAAAACCCAGGGGTTTATTTGAAAATTATTTGCAAAAACAATTAAACTCCATTTAGGCATTTTCTGAAAAAAATATTTTTAAAGTATTTATTTTGGCCATGGAAAAATGTTCATTAAATTGCATTTATTCCCCTGGTCAATTTAATATATAAATCTTGATTTTTTTGGAAATGTTTTGATTGCCATAAAGTAGTTTCCATTATGTGTAAATTAGAAAAAGGAAAGGAATTAACGCGTATTAAAGAACCGGCCGACCCACCTGCCTTAACTCCCCCCGAAATTACTCCAATCCCACTAATCCCGTTCTCGTCTCCCTCCCTTTCCTTTCTACGACCCCGAGCCACTCCTATAAATACCCGAGGCCTCCCGCACCCCGTTCCACCCCTAAGCCCCATTCCCCGTGCCCTCTCGCCGCCACGCCATTGCCATCGCGCCGCTCCACCCCGACCACCCCGAGCCCTCCCGAGCCCACCATCCACTTCCCCACCGCCGTGCGCACCTCCCCAACCACTCGCCCGAGCCCCGCACCCACCGGAGACGTCCCTCCGTCTAGACCCGACGCCGCCGTCCGCCATTACCGACGTCGTGCTCCAACCGGTCATCCTCGAGCCTCGTTGACGCCACCTACCTCATCGTCGTCCTCGCCTACATCGAACAGAGCAAACCCCGACGCCAGAGGACCACCGGAGCGTATCGCTGCATCACCTCACCGCCTCGGACATCGCCGGAGCCGTCAACTGCCACGGTGAGCTCCTCCTCCTCCTCTCCACCGTTAGATCTCAGATTGACGCGCGAGATTAGAAGTTTTAAATACGTTGAAGCGTTTTCTATTAGGAGTCGAACGTCTGCCCGAAACACTCTCTCACGCACACTCTTTGCCCAATAGAATAGCGCCACGTGTACCCCCTGTCCGCTTAGAAACGTTTTTCTTTTTTTTCTGTTTTAATTTCAATTTCAGAAATAGTTCTGTTTTTCTTTTTTATATCTTTTATGTTTTTAATTATTTTAATTTGATTCTTTTTGCATCATGTCACAAATTTCATCTAGTTTCTGCAGATATAAATGTTGACCCTATTTGTATAATTTAAAATTGATTTCAAACAGATTTGTTTCAAATATTATTTTCTGAATATCTTGAGTTTAAAAATAGATTTTTGGTTGATTCTTTTTGTTACTGGTCATTAGTGATGTTATTTATTAGTAGGTAAAATTTTAGAATTTTAAGAATATTTTAAATTAGTATTTTTAACAAAAACGATTATGTTTTAGTTCTTTTTAGGTTTAGTTCTACTTCTTTTGTTTTAAATTTGTTTAATATATTTTTATTTTATATTAATTGAAAAAATTCTACTTTGTTTTCTATTAGTTAGCAATATTATTTCAACCAAGTTATTTTAGGTCATTTTATTAATTGGTTGCATGGAATCAATTCTAGTTTCATAATAACTTGCAAATTGATTTCATTGCTAGTTGGATTTCCTATTTGAAAGTATTTTCATAAATTGTTTTATAAAGTTTCACTTTATGTTAACTTTATGTTAGATCATAAACAATTTGTTTTAAAGTTGAAATTGTTTGTGGTTAATTCAAGGTTAACATTGTTGATGTCATAAGATGAGTTTT
Source organism: Hordeum marinum (assembly GCA_022496015.1). NCBI lineage: Eukaryota > Viridiplantae > Streptophyta > Magnoliopsida > Poales > Poaceae > Hordeum > Hordeum marinum. The sequence goes on along the minus strand of CM039674.1, from coordinate 257,553,144 downwards.
GATAAAAGCTTTTGATTAGTTCTTAAGTTGTTCTTCCAAAGTAATTATTTTGCTAGTAAAATATTTACTAAAATAATTTAACATTTTACTTTGTTTTTGTGTTTTACCTTTGAAAATAGGATTTACTTGTAGAGAAAACCAACCTTAGTTGTGTTGCTGAAACTTTGTTGTTTTGAGTTTTGTCTTAAAAATTTCCTTCATCACAACCTTGTTGTTTTTGGTTTGGTGTTTACTCTTGTGTTATTTTTGTGTGATAGAATTGATTACTAGTATGATTGCTTATATGAATGCAATGTTTGACTATATAGATTTTCCTCGGAGAGTGACGAATAGTTTATCAAGTTATTTCTGAGAGCGATATTATTCTTCATCAATAGTACACGCAAGTTCACTTTGACCATTTTGTTCATACCTATGTTTTATTGAATGTAGTGATATCTTTCAACAAATCCCTCCAGTAGTGTTATTGAAATTCTTGTAGTGGAGTAGAATGCATGAGGTAGGAACCCACCACTTGTTACTAAAGCCCCGACAACGTTAGTTATTTTTATGCTATGCTAAAGTAGACGGGGTTTGGTATGAGTGTTCGTGAGTGGTGTGAGAAGGAGGACTCTACGTCAAGACGATAACTTCATGAAGGCATCTACAAGTCCTGCATCTTCAAGACCTCAAGACTTCGAGACTTGAGAAACAAGTTTTCAATACACACTACTGGGTGAAGGATGGTTGATTGGGCATCCCTGGAGTAACCAGTGGATGGCCGGGATGCATGGAGAAGCGCCATGACATCTTGCGGAAAGCTTCACTCAGACTCAAAGAGACAGATGAATACTTCATGCCCGGAAGCTTACCTGTGTAGCCACAAGTCATTATGGGCTCTTGCTTGGTTGATCTTTGTTGTGACTCTGGTTGGCCAGTGCTACGAGATGTAGTCGACGTTAGGAATGGATGGGCACTGACAGAGGTCAGGGAAACACTTTGAAAGACCATGTTTCGTTCGACTTGTTCTCAAACAACCGGCAGTGCGAGGACTTACCAGGAGGGAACGAATCTTGTGGGTAAAGTACACAACACTCTGCAGAGTTAAACCTAATCGATTAGCCGTGTCCCCGGTTACGGACAATTTGAGCTTCTAGACTTAGATCTATCTCTGAACTCTCAACACTGGACTGATAATTAATTGTGGGCAATCTATGATACTTGTGGGCATTGAGACATCGGTTGGCGGAACCATGTCATGTTAGGTAACTCTGTAGTGAAAACTCCATGATATTCCTTTGTTGTAGGAAAAGAAAATAAAACCAACTTTTCTATAAAAACTATCCTCTCCTCCTAGAGAAGCAGGAACATAACAGAATTCAGTGTTCTCAAGCAGACCATGGTGAAACCTCATGCCAGTCAACATGGTATAGGTGGCCTCCTGAACTGCCATGTCTATGGTGACACCTAACCCATATGTCCAATGAAGCGGCTTTACAGCTCCAGGATATGATGGATATATCTTAACAGTACACAGGTACTGGCTCTGGTTGAAATCTCGATACTGCTCCTCCACTATATACTTTGGGTACCAATGGTAACCAACCTCCATCATAACTCTAACCAACATGGCCGTGTGACCTGGTACATCGATGCACCTAGTCAGACGGACCACCTGACTAGAAGGATGAGGGGCATCTGAAACAGAGAATGATGCAAAGACGTTAGAGATCCTAGCAGAAATTGGACAACATAATGGCTGTAATTGCTCAAAAAAGATTTTGAGACAACTGCAAAGATTGGATAGCACAACCACTCAGCTTTCTAGACTCAAGTTTCTATTCCAACCGATTGTCACACCAAACAATAATCTAGAATCGGAGTTCACTTGCGAACAAGCTAGCTAATAGTCCATGGTTAGTAACTCGTCATCCTAAGAAATAGATAAGAAGCCTAGTTCTTAACCCCGTAGAAAAGATGAGGTGACTTAGAATAGAATAACTTGGGAAGAGGAGTAAAAAGAGCCTTATGGTCCCTTCCATAATCAAGTCCCCTACTTTTCTATAGTGTTTCTAGACTCAACTTCGACCGGTTTGGCTTGGTAGTCCTACAGTCAGTCAGGCCTTGATACCAACACTGTCGGGACCCCGATCCTAAGTCATAGGAATCCAGTTTGTAACACATCACATCACTTTGCGGCCTCACGCACGGTAACTCCACGGCTGCAGCCTTACCTTAGCTGGGACCATTTGCGTCTTTTGGCTCACGTATATGAATATGTCGCTAGCCTTCAAACGACAAAGAACCCAGGCTGACATGACTAGTCATAGAACCCAAGTGGCACATCCATACGGAAACATGCATACGTAACACAACAATGCAGGTGTCGGCCTCAAGCGTGTGTAGATGAGTCATAGCCAGCTACAAGGACTCCATTACACTGTGGGACATAAATATCATCACTGCATGTAGACGAGTCGTAGCAGGCTACAGAGACTCCATTACACTGCGAGACATTTCCCCGAAGGGACAGACACAACAACAAAGAAAGATACATGCCGGTCAATCAATGTGTCCGGAGCTGTAGCAAGCTACCAAGGCTCGGTGGAAGCACAAAGAGGCAGTTTCCCGTAAAGAGTACTACTAAAGGCACATGACTAGGTGTCAGATCCCATACATACCGTTGCACGTCACACATACGCCCGACATGCTCGATATGCATAGATACAACTATGACATCACAACATAACCATGCAACAACACATCTTTTATTTAAGAGGCTCAGAGGAGCCTTGCATAATATGTTTTTACCGGCAGGGGTCACATGACCTGACACTCAAGTCATACAAGCAAGTTCGTAAAGCTGTTTGAGTACAGACAGTTGAAAAGGTAAAAAGGCACATGGCTTGACTATCTACATCCTGCCACATGGCTTAAGGTCGTAGATGGGACACCAGCTATTCGACATTGTCGACATCTAGATAGAACCCACCTGATGGGTCCTGGGTCTCATCTGCAACATTTATTAAGCAAACATGAGTACAAACGTATTCAGCAAGTCTTTAAAGCAGACCTAATCTATTCATGCTCATGTATCAACAAGTGGAGTGGTGGAGTTCATGCAGCAATGCCAACTTTGACTCTTGGCAACCTATACTACACATATTAATTCTTTGTTCAAATTTTAGATATCGCACACGAGTCCACTAACTCCACATCAATACACCACCATGGATTCACTTCCACCATCTATGAGAGTGCCATCCATGGTACTCACACTTGTCTTGAGATTTTCATGAGTATCCATTAAATTATCTATGAACAACATAAGTTCTCCAAGTAGTCCATATCCGAGGATGCGGCTATTCGAATAGATTCATACTCTGGAGGGGTGTACTCCTTCACACACGCTCTTGCCACTTATCATTGTGTGCTCATAAAACCATGCACCTCGGCAACCTTCAAGCGGATGCCCAGCGAGGGTGTCGGCCATGACCGTCAATCACATAAGACCTCTAGTCCAAGCTATCGCCTATTTGAGACTGAACCCGCACGGAAGTCCGGCCGAAGTTTCGCTATGACCCCAAACAATGTGCATAGGGTTCCCAAGCCCACCATTTGGGTGACCCTTGGTACACCATGCACTGCCTTCTGTGTCGTAACCCACCCCTAGGGTCAGCGCTACGCATGACCTCCAGCATACTATAAACACCAGAAACTACTTGCAACTCCTGGACCAAGGACTAAGCGATTAATAAGTTGAGAGGGGTTGAGTTACTGGAACCCAATGTGTGGTAGTAACTAGCCTTCGATCACAAACATGGAACTTAGTTCCTAAGAATGGTCCCAATGAGATAACCCGCCATGTACTCCTACATAGCCTCTCATCACTACCTTTACCAAATCGGGTTCATCTTTAAGCTTATCACATCAAAACAATATTGTTTCACTCCAGTTCATCACCCAGATGAATCAAACCTCACACAACTCTAAGCATGGCAAGCATAGCAAGCAAAACGGTTAAAGCACATCATGGCTCAAGCATCTACCAACTATGCTAGGTTGAAAGGTTTAGCTATTTACTGTGATAATGACAGGTCATGCAACGGAATGGGTTCATCTAACGCATATGACAGGCAATTGAACATTTGTACTAATGCAATAAACAGTAGGAGCGAGAGAATGGGATGTTATGGGAATGATCAATGGGGTTGCTTGCCTTGCTAGGAAGCGGGAAGGTATTCTCCTTCGTTGGAATACTCGGGGGTATCCTTAGAAGCAAGACCTACCGCAATGTAGATAAGTAACAATCAATACATGACAAGTGCAGCAACATGATGCATGATCATGACATGGCAACATGGTTGGATGAGCTAATGCAACTATTAACCAAGTTAAATGAAGTAGTTTTGAATATAGGTTCAAAACCGTTCTTCATTTCAGATTTCATATATTGACGTATTACTAAATGCTAATGTTCATCTACATAGTTTGCTCTAACACGCATGGTAATAGCACCATTGGATTCATTGGATTTTTATGATAAATTTTCATATATAAATTATTCCAATCTGAGTTATAGATTAATTTCTATGAATTTTCTAAGTTTTAACTATTTTCTGGAATTAATTTAAAACGGAAATCCTTTTGTTGCATGAGCATCACATCAACATTACATAAGCTGGTCAACATCCCATTGATAGGTCAAACCTGACCAGTGGGGTCCACTGGTCAGTGACCTAGCCACTAACAGAAACTAATTAACCACTAAACACTAATTAATTAGAAAGGGGCCCACTGTTAGTGGGTCATTAGCTTAATTAAGTTAATTAATTCATTATTTTTAATCTAATCCTAATTAATAGGTCGGACCCACTTGCCAGTTGACCTTGGGGTCAAACCCCCATGGTCAAACCGCTCGACTCGCCGAAGTTGAGCCGCCGGTGACATCAGGGACGGCGGAGGGGGTTGAAAAACCTCCCCAGGCGACCATTTCGGCGACGAATGGTTCCTACCGAACCAGCACACACGCGCGCTTCGATCTGGACGCACCCCAGCGGCTGAGGTGGCCCAGAGCATCGCCGACGTTGAGCTTGGTCGCCGCCGGAGTTCAAGCAAGCACCAGCTCCTCGCTCTGGCGTGCTAAACGACCGGGGCTGGGCACCTATGGCCTTTAGGCAGCCCCACGAGCTCGGTGGTGGCCTCAAAAGGACCAGCTAATAACCGAAGCGACACCAGCGACGAGCTCATGCGGCAGAGCACCTCGGGTGCCGACGGAATCGAGGGCTACAGAGGGGGAATTGGCTGAGGAAGAGGGGGAAATGATCCGGGGGCTCACTGTGGGCGTAGAGCCATCAATAGCATGCTCGGGGAAGGCTTGGAGGCGGCGAATCGTTAGCGGTGGTGCTCGGGTCCGAGGAGGAAGAAGGGGTCGGGGTCATCATTCCAGGGCCTCTGGCGACGCGTGGCTCGGTGCAAAGGTCGGGGACGACGATGCGGAGCTTCTGGTAGGCATAGGGGGGTGCGGGAGCGGCTGTGGCTACGGCGGCGAGCGAGTAGAGGTGACGGACATGGCGGAGCAGAGGGGAGGGGAGAGGCAAAGGGCGAATGCAAGAGAGAGAGCGATGGGGACGGCAGCGACGTCCTCATCCCTTCGCCAGCACGATGGGGGAGGCAGGCATGCAGGGAGCTGTGTGGCAGCTCCGGCGCGAGCGCACGGCGACTACGCGCTCGTCCTTTTGGACGCGAGGAGGACAAAGGCGGTGCTGGGCCAGATGGGTCGGCCTATGGTGAGCTTCCTCCTTTTTTTCAATTCTAGTTTCTGTTTTCTTTTCTGACATTTGTTTTATTTTTTTATTTAGGCACAAATGCTAGGCACAAACAAAAAGTTTCAGAATATTTTGAATGCCAAAATAATTATGAATCTTTATTTGACATTTTTAGCAGCTTTATTATTTATTTTTGAAATGCTATATTGATTCAAATATTTGGATGACCCTTGATATATTGATGTCCACATTATCAGACATAGGGGACATTTTTGATGGGCATTTTGGATTTGTTGGTTTTTCACAACTATTGAATTTGTTTGATTCAGGTGAGGTGTTTGGGTTTTTGTTAATCCCTATTTCAAATTTATGCAAAAAGTGAAAACATGATGCACACACATGCTGACCTAAGTAAGCTAACTAGGGATGTGACAGTTGCATCACCGATGTGCTCCTTTTATGCAGTTGATGACAACCATTGCCATGCTTCGCACATGATTCATATTGCTTGTTGTCATATGTCTCCACATGTTGCCTCTCTCATGCTCGATGCTTTGCCATGTATTGGGTGCAACAATGCTATTAATTTGTCTAATGAGATTGCCCCCATAGCTTTTTCTCATATTATTGGAGCTTTTGACATCTTTCATGTGAAGCATGCTTGTATTCCTTCTTTGCACCATATGTCTAGTGCAATGAATATTACCATTGTTGCATCATATTATTCATGCACTTGTGATACTAACAGTTATGTGCAAGAGAAGAGAACCATCATGATGGATGATGTGTTTATATACCATGCACATACATTCTTTGCTTTGTTGTGTGTATGTGTAGGATACTTGGACTACATGTCAACTTCCACTTCACGTGAGTTGACGATTCGAGGTCTTGAGAGCGAGCCATGCTACATCGACGCATTTCTACATCGCACTTGCTTGCGCATCAGCATTGTGATGGACGCACAAGGTCACACTTATGAGGTGACATCCTTCTTGAGCATGGATATGGTGGCTCATCCTACTTGTGTCGCTTGTATCATGACACATATTGGTTATCTTGGACCACTTACTTGCACACATGTTAGTGATATTTCTTTCACTCATAATTTCCATCGTTCCATGCCTCATGACATATATGCCTTGTGTGTTGCATCCAAGTTGTGGATTACTTGCTCTTATCATATGCTTGGTTGCAACAATGTCCATTCTTCACATTTGTGATGCAACATTGCTTGCTACATGCTTGACTTGATTGCCTCACACATGTTGAACACTTGCTATTTCTATTGTGTTGAGTGCCTCACTATCTTCAATACACCATGTGCACATCATGCTTGGATTGCCTTGCACTTGCCAAATGTGTCTAGACAATTCATTTTATTTGGTGTTGTGAATGATTCCTATGCCTACGATAAACCTTTTGTTGATTGCTTTGTGCATGCGTGCTATCACCTTGAGGTAGATGCTCTTTATATTGCCATGCATAATTGCATCTTTACCTCACATTTTCACGCTTGTCCCCATGATGCCTTAGATTGTGCTAAATTTGTATGCTCACATGCCATGTCACAATCCCTTGTCACACCATATGTTATGCATGATGATAACACTTGTTCGGTGATTCACCACTTGAGTGCTTGGTTTTGCACTAACGCTAACCACATTTGTTTTTCCAAGTGCTTGTTGTCCTTGCCCCTTTTTAAGGAATTACAAGACGCTGAGACATTGGAGAGTGACCTTTTCGAGCTTCTACATGATGAGAGCTTGATGATTGTCCACTTCTACATGGTGACGCCATCTCCTTTCCATGGTGATTTGGTATTTGATCCGAGGATGGATCTTTACCAAGGGGAGGGGATCATGTGGAGCATCCTACGGACATCACCATGGCAAGATTCCCTTTGGCAAGTGAAACATGCAACATCTACTTCACACACATAAAGGTGAATCATCTCCTTTACACGTGTTCACTTGACCCCTTCGTGGATGGTATACTACTTGACACTCCTCTCGTGTGCATGCATAGGTATTGTCGGAGCTTCTCGGGAGATGATGAGGTGAGCCAGAACCTGTGTACGACTACACCATCCGTGAGGGAATCTTGGAGGATAAGGAAGAAGAAGCAAGGACGAGACTCTGGAAGTCCCTGACCTTCCGGCCTTCTCGGAACCTCCGGACGCCGGACCTTCCGGCCTCCGATGACCGGAGCAACTCCTAGACGTGCCAACTCTCTGGATAGCCCGGACCTTGTATAGACCTCCCCCAGAACCTCCGGATCCTAGAACTTCTGTCCATCCCTGGATCTTCCGGCCCTGCTTGCGCGCAAAGACTTGGGCCGCAACCCGTGTACCTCTTTTGCCCCTCACTTACCCCTTCGCGGCTTCCACTATATATACTCCTATCCCACCTCCATTCTAGGGTTAGCAAAGTGATTTCTCATAGTTAGTTGAGTTTTGCTCCTTCCTCTACCTCTCCATAGAGATCAAGACCTCCACTTGAGAAGATCCCTAGAGGATGTCAAGACCCCTTTTGAGGGAATATACATCTATGGATTTCAAGGCCCATCTCTCCTAGAGATTTGGATGAACTACCCATGTACCCTTATTTCCATTGTTGTTCTTGGATCTTTATGCACCTCATGTATTGCTTGTGATTTGAGGAGTACTTGGTGTGGATCTTGTCCAATAGAGTTTTCCCCCTTTGATTTCTCCACATTTCCCCTCATTTTCTTCGTGTTCTTCCCCGAATCCACCTCCAATTCGTGAAGATCGGTCCACCCTCGGGTTTGCCCCGTATCACATGGCTCATACGTGTCCTGGTAAAATAATGTCCAATTTGGGACAAGTTTTGGCACAAGTCCCGCACAAACCAAAGATTAATTATCATGTGAAGATTTGTTGTTTCGATATGGAATGTGTGACCTTATGTGGGTGAATCGACATCCACTGGCTCTTCTCGTCTTGAACTATTTTTATAGGCAACCAATACCAAAATGAGAGTGTTGTGACAAAATATGAAATTATACATGGTTCATTTGGACTTTTTATACATTAATTGACTATTATATGCATTATTTAATGTGCATAATTCATATTTGAACTACAATCAAAAGGTCCGGTGCATCTAAATGGGTTGAAAACCGTATAAGTGTACACACATCTTTAGGATCCCATGCAATATATGGGAATGAATTTCAAACATTTCGCAGTCTTGTCTCGTCCATACAAACATTGAGAAACTCGGATTTTAAATCATGTGTAAATCAAAATCTTGTCAGAAAACTCATGAAACTTGGCATGGTGTCATAATACGCTTGGCCCATATGTGCTCTGGTAAAATAATGTCCAAATTGGGACAAGTTTTGGCACAAGCCCTGCACAAACCAAAGATTAATTATCACGTGAAGCTTTGTTGTTTCGATATGGAATGTGTCACCTTATGTGGGCGAATCGACATCTGCTGCCTCTTCTTGTCTTGAACTATTTCTATAGGCAACATATAGCAAAATGAGAGTGTCATGCCAAAATATAAAATTATACATGGTTCATTTGGCCTTTTTATGCATTAATTGACTTTTAAATGCATTATTTAACATGCATAATTCAAATCCGAACTACAATCAGAAGGTCCAGTGCATCAAAATGGGTTGAAAACCATATTAGTGTGCATGCATCTTTAGGTCCCATGCAAGACATGTGAATGCATTTCAAACATCTTGGGGTCTTGGATAGGCCACAGAAACATTGAGAAACTAGGGTTTTAAATCATGTAAATCAAAAAATCATTAGGAGATTTGTCGTGGTTTTGTCATGACAGATGTCCTAGCACTTAAGTTCGAGGCCATCGCTAAGGTGATGGACACCAAGGGGTTGGTTGGAACGAAGGACACGAGTTTACCCAGGTTCAGCCCCTCGTGAAGAGGTAAACGCCTACATCCTGCTTGAGTTGTATTGATTGGAGTATCGATTACAAGGGACCGGATTCACTTGACCTAATTCTCGATTGGTTGGTTTTCTGTCTAAGTCGCCCCGGGTCTCGCCTTTATATAGGAGGTCAAGGCCACAGGTTACACAAGTCTCATACCGACTCTTACAACGTATCTGACTCTATCTCTATGTCGCCTTATCATCTTGGGCAAGCCGCCTCCAAGCGGGTTAATCGCCTGGGTCTTCATGCCACCTTCCGTCCGGGCCTTGTCTTGGACCATCTTGGTAAGTCACCATACGGCCAGGCCTACGTCTCTTGGCCCATCTGCCTCGGTCTGGATTATGAGCCGCCAGGTATGACCCGGCCCCACCTGGGCGGGTCTTACCATGGGGTTATATCCCCAACATTAGGCCCCAGGTTGATTTGAGATTTCTTATGTCAATCTTCCATCTTATTTGGTGGCGAGTCTCACTCTTCATCACCTGAAAGTAAGATATGTAACCCGCTGTGATGTCATATCGGATATGCCAAAAAGATTCCGTGACGACCACCACAGATCTTTTAATCATTAAACCGATGGCTCGAAAATCGAGGCGTCTGTCTTGGTCGGTCAGTTTCTGTCGCCTTGATTCCCGCGCCCGTTTCCACTTTCCATCCTCTTAAATAGGACCGCAAAGGGTCTTTCTCATTTCCTCTGCCGCCTGCACCTCTTCTTCTTCCTCTCAACGCCATCGCTCTCAAGCTCCCTTGCTCCGGTGAAGCTTCATCGCCGTCGTCGCCCTAGGCCGCTTCATCAAGCTGAACGGACCACAGCCTTGCCCGCGACCGCTGCATCACTTCCGGTACATTTTTCTCCATCCCCTAGATGTGTAGCTTAGTGTGACAAATCCATGGATTTCGTTGGCCCCGTTAGAGCGCAAGTTCCTCATAATGCCGAACGACGCATAACCCAATAAGTCTTGTAATGATCATCTTCCCGTTGCGGTAAATTGTGTGAAATCACCAATAGCTTAATACATATTTGTAGTTGCTTCCTTTTACCGCCCTCAAACTTTGCCAGTTCTTCCTCAGTTCGTCATTAGATTTGAAATAAATCAGTTTTTCCTCTATTTGTAGATCTGCAATTATAAAGATAGCATGTGAAACATGTTTTCCACACTTAGTTGCATTTTTCTTCATCTCTCTATCAATTTAACCCGCCATATAAACTTCTGACTCTCACCATAAACTACACCGGCAGCTTAGCTTCGTAGAACTTAGATTTCACCAACCGCCCTTAGTTGTCTGTCACCTTCTAACTCGCCGTGCACTGTTATTTTCCACAGTTTTAAGATGCCATTATGCCTCGTGTGTCCTCTTCCTATAATTGGGTTGGCTCTGCGGTTTCTGAAGAATTTTTGCAAGACTTCATAGACGCGAGGACCTTGCCAACCAAAAATGTCATCCATTGGCGGGTTCCGGGCAAGGAGAAGAAAACCATCCCCCAAGATGGTGAAGTAGTCATATTTGCGGACCACCATGCGCGTGATTTCAGCCCGCCCGGTTCTAAAATTTTCCAAGACGTACTCCATTTCTTCAAGTTGCATCCTCAGGACATTACGCCTAACTCTGTCTCAAACATGTGCAACTTCCAAATCCTCTGCGAAGCTTACTTACAAGAAGAGTCATCGGTTGACCTCTTCCGTGAGTTTTTCTACGTAAATCGCCAGACAGAAGTGGTGGCTGGTCCAAGCTTAGAGCTCGACGGAGTCTCCGTCCAAAGAAGACGGGATATGACCTTTCCGGCTGTTCGAATGCCAAGCCACCCTAAGGACTGGAATAGGACTTGGTTTTACTACAAAGATACTACTCCTAAGGGAGAATGTCCATTGTTGGGTTATCGCCCAACCCGGCTCTGTACTACAACTGAACTCCCTGACCGGATGTCAGCCTCCGAGCGGGCGAAGTATGCTCCAGCTTTCACCAAAATCTGAGCCCTCATGGCCAATGGTCTGACAGGGATTGATCTGAGCCGCTGCTGGATATCTTGGAGAGTCATGCCTCTGATCCGGAGAATCCGTCTCATGTGTGAATATACGGGTGACGCCAATGACCCCCTTTGTTTTAATCCTACCACTCCGTCAGAAGACAACATTATTATCACCATCAAAGGACTTATCCACGAGTCTCAAGAATCTTGCCGCACCATTGGATTACCACCATTCTGTGCAGCAAACCTGGCCCCAGATGTAAGGGCGACTCTAAATCTCCTTATTTCCGTGTTTAGCTATCCATGCATGTTTGCCACCTTTAACTTCTTTCGGCGGCTTTTGCTTTTAGGCTAACTCCAGCTTCTAGAAAAAGAAATACGTCCCTCCTCCGAAGAAGTCTAAGGAGAAGATCGGCGGCTGAAAGAAGAATACTGTGCCTTAGGAGCATCCTGACGTTGATGACTCGAAGGTAAAACTTGACTCTCTTTAACCGTCTTACTATGCACCTTACTGACAGTAATAACTTCACAGGACGAATCGGAGACAAGCCACACCAACGTTCCTAAGGTAACCTATGTTTCATCTGACTCAGAACATCTTCCACCAAAGAAGATACGGTGGGTCATCCGAAAAGTCCCATTTTCTCATCCTCTTGCTTATTTAGACCCCAACTTTCTTTTGAAAAAGCAATAGCAACTCTCCCGACGCCAGACCCTGAGCGCCGGCTCTGAAGATCTTATGGCCGGGTTGTCCCATTCTCCGATTCAACGGAAACGGCCGGCTGAGGTACTTGTTTAGCTTGGTCTAATTTTGTCAACCTTGCCTTCTAACTTTACTCTGTATTTATATTGCTTTAACTGCTTTCAGGAATCACCCCCTTCATCAGGCGACTCTACGGCCACTAAGCTGCCGCCTCTGAAGAACAACCCAGAGTATGTGCTTTCATGCTTGCATCATATCCTTTGTCATTCTTGAACGTTAAACAATAACCTTCTGAGCTTTCCAGGGCTCAAGCGAAATGAAGGAAAACTGGTGGGTCTACCTCTGCCCCCGCTATCCAAGAGTCGGAGCCCGCCAAGCCGAACTCTCCTGCAGCACATGCTGATCCCTCTACAGCCTCCAAGGATGCGCCTGAAGACTCTCATCGTTCTGTCAAGCTGGCGGCCCATGAGATGGCGACTGAGAGTCCTCCGGGGACCAACTCTAAACCGCCATGCCCTTGAACGGCCGTTGACGATCCAGTTATTCCGGACGTCATCATTACTTGTACCGACTTTCAAACTCCTCAACCTCATGTGCTGACAAAGCACACTGGGAAAACTGATGGTTCTGACAAGCTGGACATTGAGTTCCCCGTGCTGGAGAAATTGACCGCCGAAGAACTTCATGCCGGTTATCTGAACCGTCTCTCCACAAGCCAGAATATGGAGCTCAAACCTATTAATCTGATGAAGAAAAAATATGAGGTACTCCTTCCTTTCCTTATACCCTTATGTAGTCCCCAAGAGCCGGTTTAATATTTACTAATGGTAAACCGGGTCTTCCAATCCATGTCATAAGTAGGACCACTTAGCATGTAGACCCAAGTATCGGCTGAATATGTAAATATTGAGTCGGTATTCAGTGTTAAGTAGTTGATCAATGGTAGCCCCCAAGTTTGGGTCATTATAGAAATAATGGGCCAATCTTCCCTGTAGATTGAACAAAGAGCCATATGTAGCCCCCAAGTGTCGGCTTATCTTTGATGAATATGAGCCGGAACGTCATTGTAGACTTAGAAAACATCGCTGTAGCCCGCAAGTGCCGGCTTAACTTGATGAAGACGAGCCGGAACTTAATTGTAGTCTAGGAGAACAAACAGACATTAGCCCCCAAGTGTCGAGTATACTGCTTGGAATCTTCTTGAGACTTGCATTATATTTTGTTCACTTAACTAGTTGGTAATATGTAATCCTGGCGACTTACCCTTCAATTGCTTTTTGTATGTCACAGAAAGCTTTAAGCCATGCCGAGTCTGAATTGACTGGCTTGAAGAGCAATCTGGCCTCCCAGCAAGCCGCCCGAAGCGAAGCAGAAGAGAAGTGCCGGCTTGCTGCCAAAGATCTTACAAAAGTGAAGTCTGAATTTGCTACTTTCAAAAAAGCTGCTGAGGCGGAGCAAACTGCTCTAGCCAAACGTGCGGACGATGCTAATGAGCGACTCATGGTCGTATCTGACGAGTTGCACTCCCTGAAGCGCCATATCTCAAAGATGACAACCACTATCTTTGGTAAGTATAAATACTTAGCTGATATTCTTACTTAAAAACTGTGTCGGCGGCTTATCACTCAAACTCATCCTTTGTAGGTCAAAGGAGCCGCCAGCTTGGTGCTGACAGCTTGCTGCAACTGAGAGCCGTGTACACTTTGTCAGAACAGCTATACTATGGGACCCTTTGCACCATCAGGGCTATGCTGAACAAATAAAGCATCCCCAAGTTTATGAAAGGAGCCATAGAAGTGTTGTCCACCCCGCCAAAGCAAATCGAACAACTCAAAAAACCAGCCACCCGGAAAGGAGCCTTGCTGCAATAAGTCGGGCTTTGGCCTTTGCCCCAGAGCTAACTCCTGAAGAGATGATGGATGGCTTTCCATCAAAGAAGGACGACGGCTCAGAATTCACAGAGGCTGACTATGCTCGTTGTATGAAGGCCTCCAGGGTCAGTGTTGGCGGAAGAAGTGAATCTATCAACATATCAGGCGGCTTACAACTCTGAAAATAAGCGAGTGCGCGCCCCAAACTTCGAGGCCAGGGATTTAACTCCTACACACCATAAGCATCTCTTTGCCTCTAATATTGACCCGTCTCCCCTCTTTGAAGAGGCCAACTTTGAAGCTTTAACCAACTGCAATAGCGACGTGGACAATCTTTAGATCGAGGAGGTCGAAGACCCGCCGCAGGATGACCTGCTATCCAGCTGATCAATTTGATACTACCATGGTTTAATCCGACTTCTTGACCCGCCAAAATCTTGAGCGGTGTAAACACTTTAAGTCTTGCTTTTTGAGCTCTCTGTGGAAAGCGTTGTAATATGCCTTTAGAAAGAACCTTATCTTGTGTGAACTGTGACATGGTGCACATAGGAAACCACACAGCTTAATATATTATGTCCGCCTTGTGCTTCAATTCATACCAGATGTCGTGGCGGCTCATCTTAAGAAAACAGCCTGTAAGAATAGAATATTTTCCGCACTGTTGTGAGGGCGTCTTAGAATAGCACAACCCGGAGATGTTAAATCTTTCCTGACTTACTCTTTCAATAACTCATGTGCCGGTTCTTCCGGGTGGACTCGCTACTAGAACTCTTTATCAATACAGGGTCTCTATCGAGATTGGCCATCAACTTCTTTGAATGGCTCAGGGTCTCTAAGCGAGATTAACTGATAGGAGCGTAACATCCCAGAAAGAGACGCGACAGGGCATGAGTACCCTGGTAGCCCATAAACTGCCTCTCACGTGACATAAATCCGTTGTTTTAACCTTAAACAGTGCAGGGTCTTTAAAAGATTAACTGTCTAAGAGTACAAAACGGGCCACATAGCAGAGAGTCGGCAGTAGATGAGAGAGTTTATCCTGGCTTTCCGTAAGCCGGCCCTCATGTGACAAGAGCCGCCGGTTGAACCTTAACCAGTATAGGGTCTCTATCAAGATTGTCTGTCAACTTCCTTGAACCGGCTTAGGGTCTCTAAGCGAGATTAAGTGGTAAGAGTTCGGCGGGTCACATAGCGGAGCAGCATCAGCTTACAGGCAGGTTTAACCCGAGCTTGCGGTGGCTTAAGAGCCGATCAAGAGGGTATGTAAGCTAAACCCGGTGGGTTGGAAGCCCCCAAATGACCTTGTTGATGGAGTCAACTTTTTGGGTATATAACCCACATGACTTTGGATTAATAGCCAATCAATAGGGTTTGTTAAGCTAAACCTAGTGGGTGGAAGCCCCATAGATGATCTGTTGATGGAGTCAACTTTTTGGGTATATAACCCGCCTAACTTTGGCTTAAGAGCCGATCAACAGGGTCTGATAAGCTAAACCCAGTGGGTTGGAAGCCCCCTAGATGATCTGTTGAAGAGTCAACTTTTTGGATATATAACCCGCCTGACTTTGACTTAAGAGCCAATCAATAGGGTCTGATAAGCTAAACCCAATGGGTTGGAAGCCCCCTAGATGACCTTGTTGCGCAAACTGAAATACGCGAAACAGTAGAGGCCTTAGCTTGCAGGGATGCCAACTTTATTCATATATATATATATATATATATATATATATATATGATATGTACAATGATGGTGTACAATGTCAAGTCTTGACGATTCAAGTATAGTAAGGCCGCAGATGAGCTATGTTCCACGGTCGACGGGTCTCCTGCCCAGAAGTGCTTGATTCATCTCATATGTCAATGAGGTAATACAACCCGTTGTTGAGATTTCTGCTGACCACGAAAGGTCCTTCCCATGGAGGGGATAACTTGTGTGCATCAGTCTGATCTTGAATCAACCGCAACACTAAGTCGCCTTCTTGAAATGCCCGGGTCTTAACTTTGCGGCTATGATAGCGACGCACGTCTTGCTGATAAATCGCCGATCGAGCCGCTGCCAGATCACGTTCTTCCTCCAAGGCATCCAACGCATCTTGACATGCTGTTTCATTATCCGCCTCAACGTAAGCCGCCACCCGTGGAGAATCATGACGTATATCGCTTTGTAACACGGCTTCCGCGCCATAAACCATGAAGAAAGGCGTATAACTAGTTGATTTGTTAGGAGTAGTTCTGATGCTCCATAAGATGGACGACAACTCCTCTACCCAACAACCCGACGTTCGATGCAAAGGAACCATAAGCCGGGGTTTGATACCTCTCAAGATTTCCTGGTTAGCACGCTCTACCTGACCATTTGATTGTGGATGAGCAACCGCAGAAACATCAAGTCGGATGTGCTCACTTTCGCAGAACGCTTGCATAGCCCCCTTGGACAAGTTCATACCATTATCTATGGTGATACTATGAGGGTAACCAAAGCGGTAGATCAGCTTTTTAACAAACTGAACCGCTATAGCCGCATCACACTTGCTGACCGGCTCAGCTTTTGCACACTTAGTAAATTTGTCCACGGCCACCAAGAGGTGGGTCTTCTTGTCCTTGGATCTCTTGAAAGGCCTGACCATATCAAGCCCACAGGCTGCAAATGGCCAGGTAATTGGAATCATGCACAACTCCTGAGCCGGGACGTGAGCATGCTGGCCAAACTTTTGACATCCATCGGACTTGCGAACCAAGTCTTCTGCATCCTTATGAGCCGTCAGCCAGAAGAAGCCATGTCGAAAAGCCTTGGCCACCAGAGATTTTGAACCAGCGTGATGACCACAATTGCCAGAATGAATTTCATTCAAGATCTCCTTGCCTTCTTTAGGTGAGACACAAGGTTGAAAGACGCCAGTGACGCGACACTTATGTAACTCACCATTGATGATTGTCATAGACTTAGACCGCATGATGATCTGCCTTGCCAAGTTTTCATCCTTAGGTAACTCGCCGCGAGTCAAGTACGCCAGGTAAGGCACAGTCCAGTCAGGAATAGCGTGTAGAGCCGCCACTAGCTGCCCCTCCGGGTCAGGTACAACCAAGTCTTCCTCTGAAGGTAACTTAACTGGCGGGTGATGAAGTACGTCTAAGAAAACGTCAGGCGGTACCGGCTTACGCTGAGAACCCAGTCTTGACAGTGCATCGGCCGCCTCATTCTTGCGACAATCAACATTATCCACTTGATAACCCTTGAAATGACTAGCAATGACATCCACCGCCTGACGATAAGCCACCATCCGTGGGTCCTTGGAATCCCAAGTGCCTGACACCTGCTGGGCCACGAGGTCTGAGTCGCCGAGACATCTAACTCGACTCAGGTTCATCTCCTTAGCCACCTGGAGGCCATAAAGCAGAGCTTCATACTCAGCTGCATTGTTAGTACAAGGAAACATCAGCCTTAGCACATAACAGAACTTGTCACCTTTAGGGGAAGTTAAGACAACCCTTGCCCCGATCCTTCTAGTTGCCTGGATCCATCAAAGTGGATTGTCCAATATGTATTATCTGGCTTTTCCTCGGGCACCAGACACTCCGTCCAGTCGTTTATGAAATCCACTAAGGCTTGATACTTGACCGCCGTGCGAGGCACGTATTTCAGATTAAGAGGTCCAAGCTCCAATGCCCACTTAGCAATCTTGCCGGTGGCTTCTCTATTTTGAATTATGTCTCCCAATGGGGCAGAGCTAACCACTATGATCTGGTGCCCCAGGAAGTAATGCTTCAACTTACGATTGGCCATGAATACCCCATATACCAACTTCTGCCAATATGGATACCTCTGCTTGGACTTTGTCAGGACTTCATTGATGTAATAAACCGGCCTCTGAATTGGATACTCCTTCCCTGCCTCCTTACGCTCAATGACGATCGCGGCACTGACTGCCTTATTATTAGCCGCCACGTATAAGAGCAAAGGTTCCTTCTCAGCCGGAGCCGCTAAGACTGGCGGCTCAGTGAGCTGTCTCTTGAGTGCCTCAAATGTCTCACCTGCTGCCGTACTCCGGACAAAGTTGTCTGTCTTCTTCTTCATCTGGTACAAAGGGATGGCCTTCTCTCGAAGGCGGCTTATGAACCGGCTTAACACAGCGATCCATCCTGCCAGGCGCTAAACATCATTGATGCATGCCGGCTCAGACAGGGATGTGATTGCCTTGATCTTATCTGGATTAGCCTCAATGCCATGCTCAAAGACTAGAAATACCAAGAGCTTGCCTGCAGGAACACCAAAAACACACTTAGCCGGGTTAAGCATCATCTTATAAACCTGTAAGTTGTCGAAAGTCTCCTTCAGGTCGTTAAGCAGAGTCTCCTTCTTTCTTGACTTGATCACAATATCATCCACATATGCATGAACGTTGCTCCCAAATTGACTGTGAAGACAGTTATGTACACAACGCTAGTAAGTCGCCTCGGCACTCTTGAGCCCGAAAGGCATGGAAACGTAGCAGAAAGCACCAAAAGGCATGATGAAAGCCGTCTTCTCTTGGTCCTTGACTACCATGTTGATCTGCTGACCAGAATAAACATCTAGGAAGCATAAACTCTCACAACCCGCTGTTGCATCGATGATCTTGTCGATACAGGGGAGAGCGTGAGGGGCGGCTCAGATTCTGTGGTGGGCTTCTTGAACGGAGTCATGACCTCCTCGTCAACATTTTCCGTATAGAACTTGAGCTCTGCTTTAGCACAACTCGACTCTGCATAAGCTGCGTCTCCTTCCTCACACTCAATAGCCGTCTTCCGATCACCATGCACTGTAATCGTCCCGTTTAAACCGGGCATCTTGAGCTGTAAGTAGACATAGCAAGGCCTCGCCATGAATTTGGCATAAGCCGGACGTCCAAATAGGGCATGATATGGACTTTTGATCTTGACCACCTCAAAACACAAGGTTTCCACCCTGTAGTTGTATTCGTCACCAAAGGCGACTTCCAAAGAGATCTTACCCACCGGATAAGCTGTCTTTCCAGGCACCACACCATGAAAGACTGTCGAGCAAGGCCTAAGATCCTTATCAAGCAACTTCATCCAGTAGAAAGTGTCATAGTATAGAATATTAATGCTGCTGCCACCATCCATAAGCACCTTAGTAAACACATATCCTCCCACTTGGGGGCAACTAGCAAAGCCAGCCGCCCCGGGTCATCAACACGTGGCGGGTGATCCTCTCTGCTCCAAGTTATGTCATACTCAGACCAGTTCAAGTATTGCGGGAGAGCCGGCGTGATCGAATTAACCGCCCGCTTGCACAACTTCTGATCTCGCCTGTCAAGGCTGGTTGTAAAGACATGATACTTACCCGAGCTGAGTTGCTTCGGATTACTCTGATACCCAGACTGGTTACTCTGCTGCTGATTATTGCCACCAGATTGCTGATGATGCCCTCCTTGATTTCCTTGGCCTTGATGGCCGGAACCTGAGCCACCAGAACCAAGGCCAGCTCCTGACCCGCTTGGTCCTGAGCCGCCTGGCGGGCCACCGCCATTGTTGTGATGCTGCCGCAAGCTGTAGTCCCGAAACTGTTGCATCATGTGGCAATTCCTCCATATGTGACCCACCACCCTATCAGGTCGGCTGTGCTTCGGACAAGGTTTATTGAGCATCTCCTCCAAGTTAAAAGGAGTTTTACTCTTATTAAAGGGTTGTCTGGAATTCCTGTTGCCTTTTGCACGATTGTTCCCGGCGTTGGTGTTGGCCACCAATTCTGACCCGCCATTTGGATTCTTCCTCTTGCCCTGGTTGCCATTGCCTACCACACCTTTGCCATTGTTACCCTTTTTACCCTTACTGGGATTCTCCTCGTTAGAGATTGGATCCTTCATATTGTCCAAGTCGACGTACTTCGTGAGAGCCGCCATGAGCTCCCCCATGTCCTGACATGAGCGCTTGAGCCGGCCAAGCTTCTGCTTCAGAGGTATAAAGTGGCAATTCTTCTCCAAAATCAAAACTGCTTGAGCTGCCATAATCTGTTCAGATGAGTGGATGATAATTGAGACTCGCCAGACCCAATGATGAGCTGACTCATCCTCCTGTTGCACACAATGATCTAAATCCACAATCGTCATGGGCTGCTTGCACGTTTCTTGGAAATTTTTGATGAACTTTGCCTTTAACTCGGCCCAGGAATTGGCGGTGTTGGGCGGCAAGCCCTTGAACCACATGCGAGCCAACCCTTCCAGCATCATGATAAAATACTTGGCACATATTGCGTCATTGACGTCTAGCATCTCCATCGCCAGCTTATAGCTTTCAATCCACGCCTCCGGAGGCAGGTCAGTAGTGTAATTTGGGACCTTGCGAGGGCCCTTGGAATCTTTTGGCAGGCGCTCGTTCCGCAAAGCCGGCACTAAACATGACACTCCCACAGCCCTGGTAGTCACTCTTGCTCCTACCGAGATGGAAGGTGCAGGTTCTTGATGAGCCACCGTCGCCGCCAGAGCCGCCGCCTCTCGTTGTGCTCTCGTCCAGTCCACTAGCGCTTGAGCATCCAGAACCGCTTGATCATCTCGTGGCGGGTCTCGGTGCCGATCACTGCTGGAGACTGCCGGCGACTCATAACACCGACTGAAGCTGCTGCTGGGGATGGGGGTTGAATGCATGCAACCCCGACTATAGGTGTACCTCTCCTGCTGAGCCATCGCCGTCTGAAGGTATGCAATAGCGTTCCACACCTCTTCTGCGAAAGGCGCCTCATCCAGGATAGGGATCGTTCTAAGCTGGGTTGCTACCGCCACCATGTTCTCCACCGGGTTTGAGTAATGACCTGCCGGTGTTGGGAAAGCCATTGGTGAGGTCTGATTCCGTCGGGGTGGGTTAAGCTGCTGCCGAGCCACCGACCGACTTCTAGGTGCTTTCGCTGTCCGTCCCATTCCCGGCATGTTGAAAAGATTTCTGGCCTCATACTGTTGCGGCAAGTAGGACTGATGCCTCATCCGCTGAACCACCGATGTGGATTGCTGCTCCAGCTCAAGGCGGAACGCGTTCGCCCTAAGGCGCTCTACCTCCGCATCCATCTGAGCCTTCAGCATGCTGATCCCTTGTTGGATTTCAGTCCTTTGGTACTTTAGCCTTGCGATCTTTGCGTTTCGGACGGCTTGATTCTCTGCCGTGACATTAGTCGCCATCAGGGCTATAAGCTCATTCATCAGATCTAGAAGAACTGGAGCCGACGATGGGTCAGCCCCCGACCCAGCTGCCCCGGCGGTTGTACTGCTCGTGCCTGGTGCTGAACCCGCCATGAAGATGGCCGCATGCATTGGCGGCCCATGGTCCTCCGCCTCATGATACTCCGACTCGGGGTAAAGCTCATCGTAGCCCTCGAGCTTGCCATCGTGAAGCTGGTAGATCGATTCCGTCTCTGCGCTCGAAGATCCATCCTCCGAACAGACGAGAGTTTCCTGCGACATGGAATCCTTGAGATCCACGCCCTGCGTGAAACCGATGAAGATATGCTTCCTGCCCGGGTTAGCACAGGCAGGTCGCACGTGTCGGGCGGGTTGCGTGCGCTGAGCCAACTCGACAATGTTGGTGTAGACATCTGGCCCAGGTTCAGATCAGTCAATCTTGCCGATGAAGACGTGGATTCCGCCGAAGGGGATAAGGAAACCATACTCAAGAGAGTCGGCCTCGGGGCCCCAGCTGGCGTCGTCGATGTAGAGCCGGCCACGTCGACTCTTATTCATCCTACCAACAACGTGTCAATCCCTGGGAAGAGCCCTTTGAGAACTCAATACCACCAAGCGCTAGCCCCACGGTGGGCGCCAACTGTCGTGCTTTTGTCACGACAGATGTCCAAGGACTTAAGTTCGAGGCCATTGCTAAGGTGATGGACTCAAAGGGGTTGGTTGGGACAAAGGACATGAGTTTACCCAGGTTTGGACCCTTGTGAGGAGGTAAAAGCCTACGTCCTGCTTGAGTTGTATTGATTGGAGTATCGATTACAAGGGAGCGGATTCGCTTGAGCTAGTTCTCGATTGGTTGATTTTTTGTCTAAGTCGCCCCAGGTCTCGCCTTTATATAGGAGGTCAAGGCCATAGGTTACACAAGTCTCATACCGACTCTTACAACATATCTGACTCTATCTCTATGTCGCCTTACCATCTTGGGCAAGCCGCCTCCGGGCGGCTTAATCACCGGGGTCTTCATGCCACCTTCTGTTCGGGCCTTGTCCTGGCCCATCTTTGTAAGCCGCCATACGGCGAGGCCTATGTCTCTTGGCCCATCTACCTCTGTCTGGATTATGAGCCACCAGGTATGACCCGGCCCCACCTGGGCAGGTCTTACCATGGGGTTATATCCCCAACAAGATTCATGAAACTTGGCATGGTTTCATGAACATGGCACATAAAGGCGTCATAGCATTTTGTTTTCCTATTTGAAACTCGTTTTTAATATATATATTATTTTAGAGCCAACATTGAGAATATTAGTTAAATTGTAGTAAATCTAAAACTCACACAAAATTCAAGAAATATGACATGACAGCATTATATAGCACAAATATGTTGTGGTGTTTTTCGTGTCATTAATAGCAAACAAAAGCTTTTTGGAACAATGAACTGTCACATTTCCAAGCAAACAATTCATTATTTTCAATCAATTGGTGTTCTGCTACCCTTTACATGCTTCCAAGCATCACACTCTTTTATTGGCTAGGGCTTAGGAGGTACCGTGCGAGCAGCTGCTTGAGTTGAGAGGAGGTGTGCAAGCTGACATCCGCCGCGCAGGCTCATCGGGAGGCATGTAGACAGTACGCCAAAGACTCACGAGGAATCGAGCCCTTTGCCTCCGTATCTTCCCTCATTGCTACCAACATGTCCATCAATGGCACTCGATCCACTGTTTAATAGGTGGATTTACTGCCCACTCACTCACAATTCTCCATATATCTTCACCTCACATTCCCCTCCATCTTCAGACCTCCACGACGACCTACGCCATGGTGCAGAAGGATCATATGCCACTAGTCTTCTGGTTTGGTGAAGTTGACACCGAGCCGAAAGAGATAGAACATAAAGACGAATGGGACACCATGGACGTGACCCTGGAAGAGCTGCATGCCACAACAGATGCTACCCCGACGCACTCGCCATCAACCATCATCGCGCCTGTGCCAGCAACCATCCCCGTGGCATTGACGGGCTAGTCGCCCAGCATCATCGCAGCGCTGGAAATCACAAGCGTCAGGGAGGTCTCCGCTGAACCACGTGAGCTGATGTACATGCAAGCGCCAGCGCCTCCTCCTACCCCCGTGCTCGTGCGTGCCCTTGCGCATACCACGACGGTCCTATTGTGCATTCCCGGACCGACGATGCCTCACCCCTTGTGCGCGCCTGCACCCACCGCGCCTGTACCCGTCATGGTCCCCTCAGCGGATTGGGCCCCGCCATCGACAGCTTTCTTGCAACGCCGCTAGTTGCCACCCCCGGCCCTGCACCCGTCGATCGCGCGACGGCTGGTTCTTTGATTGTGAAGTCCATAATATTCAGGTCTCGGTTGAAGAACTATACAACTGCGCCCTGAAGCACAAGAACGCCGCCGCCGCCATCGTCGCAACTAGTTTTCTTTATACTCGATTGTATGAATGTAAAATGAAAGCTTGACTGAATGAAATCTATGGTTTGATGAACTAAGTATTTATCTCTGAATTCACGTAGCAAACAAAAAACCATCATAGATTTATCTGAATGAACAGACATCACAAACGGTTCGGGTTGAATACCCGTTTGAAGAGCGACAACTATCTTTCCTTCACCCGTAAGCCAAGTCAAAATATTGTCACAAAGGATTGGTCTAATGCGTCATCGCAAACGTTTCTCGAATATGATCCGTGTGCCTAGTATAGACAATCCGGGAAGATTTGCATCTATCATAGTGGGTAAATTGCCATGTGTCAAATCAGAAACATTGGCATCTGTCGATCTAGTAACACTGGCATTTGTCAATGTTGTAGCACTGGCATTTGTCAAGTATTTTAGAAACAAAATCATAATTAGGGTGTAATTTTGCAACTGAAATTCACTTTAAACATGGATTTCATTCATACATTAAGCATTGGTCTTTGTACAATACAGTTCAACTCAACAGCTGAACTAAACAAAAAATTTCCCAATTGTTGCCAACCATGTACTAAATTAGCTAGTTCAACTATATACTAGCTAATTAAACTACGTGGTACACTTCAACCATATCTATAGTTAGACGAACTGAACAAAATAACACCTAAATACTAGAAGTACAGAGGGGCTTTTTACTACTTCTAGTAGAATCGAGCGCGCTTAGTAAGAGGAAGTGGAGGAGGAGCCTGTCGACGAGTTGGCGGAGACATGTCCGTTGCTTGCCAGTGCTGCCATCTGATGCTCAAGACGCCCCTCCTCAAAGTGACGGGATTCTGCATAGATCTCCGTGTTCTGCGTCGCCACTGTGGCTTCTCCTCCGACCACTATGTCAGTGAGCTTCTTCGCATGCGTGACCTAGCGCTCCACCTCCTTCTCTAGGAAGTAGATGTAGCGCGCAAGGGTCATGGCGCAGAAGCCCGACGGAAGGCCTTTGGCGAACTCCACCTCCCGCATTCGGGCCTTGGTGGCAGTGCGGGTTATGACCCCGCAGCCTGACGGCGGGGTCATGGCAAAGACGGGCGATGGTGGGGTGGCAGCCCCGGCGGCAGCCGGCCTGGTGACGGCCGCCGGCGGCCACCAGTAGCTGCCTTCGGGCAGCGGTGGTGGAGCGTGTAGTTGGTGGCATGCGCACACCCACTAGGGAAACCATGTGCATTACACGCTTTAGAGAACTGCCGCGCCGACTCGGTGAAGCCTCCCAGCTGGAGCTGTCCTTTGGCCGAGTGGGTAGGCGACGACGAACGGTCAGTTCCATTAACGATTAGGGGAGAATCAAACTAGACAAGCTATGGGGAGGGGGTGAAGGCAATGTGGAGTCGCTGACCGTGAGGGTTTATATAGCAGGCCGCCAAGCATTGGGGATTTCACCGAGCATGATGGGAAGCTAGAGCCGTAGCATGGTTTTGCATGCGGGAACCTATGCCGTTCTGAGCGGGAATGGGATCATTGAGCGAGTGTGTGGCCAAAACCCAAAGACGTGCCGAAGCGCACATTGGAATACTCGGGCGGCAACGCGGTGACAAGATGTGAGAGAGTAGGATGGACTGATGTGGAGGCACACACATCAAAATAATAAAACGTCTGCAATATTAATATAGGCAAATGACACTTCCCAACGTAGCGTCTATAATGATTTCATCCATCGCTGGCAATTATTTGGAAGCAACCGTCTACCCACAACACACACGGTTGTGTTATTTCTGGTGTTCGCACATGATTCTGATTACTCACATGGTTGTCATATATCGCACACATCGTGTTGTGCCGAGTCGTTTGTGTTTAGCTATATCAGCGCACACAGTTTATCCGAGTGAACTATATGCCGTACTTCACACACATATGTACTATTGGTAACCGTTTTTATTATCTTCTCTAATCACAAACGGTTCATAAGAACAAACTGTCTCCCATAGATCGCATAGCCAAATACTTTCCGAATCGTATTTTATGTGTACACCTTCGCACATAGTTCATGCCATTAGTGATGGAGCTTGTACTATACCGTTTGTGATTCATGCATCGCACACAATTTCGGTGAAGGGTCTCTGCTTGATGTGTCGTGTTTGGTCCATTCTGTAGTAGTGCTTGTTTTAAACATCTCAATGCACAATTTTAATAATTTGGGGTGGCAACTGCCTCACAAAACAGATAATCCCACACATAGAGGCTAGTGTAAACAAGTGAAACGGAAAGAGTCCCCCCCCCCCGCACGACCACCATCGGAAACACCAGTTCGAGGCGCGTCAAACTATTTTTATGCAGAAAACATGTGACACAACAGTCTGTGTTATAATTATAAAATGTCCATATATCATTCGAAAAATATGTAATAATTGAGTTTCGAGGAATTCATTGGGCGAAATCATATGTCCCTTGGGTTCATGTGTTTAGTCACCATGCAATAAATGGTAAGAAACCTCAAACATCTTGGCGTCGTGGAAAACATTGAAAATCTTGGTTTTTAGACAGCTCGACATCAAACATCGAAAAATCATTTTAAATCGAAGTGAATCCGAAAATCAATTGAAAATCATGAAACTTGGGATTCCGTTTCATGATATATATATATATGTATGTATGTATATATATAAATATATATATATATATAAGTTAGTCTCCACTCAAGGTAATCTTACGACTGCTTTATAAATAAATTACATTTGATATACACATATTTATGTTCATATTAATTTACTATGTAAAATTTGACATAAAAACAAAAACATAGGCTGTAAGACATTTTTTTACATTTCATGTATATTTTACACCATGTTTTTACGTTTGTAATTTTATGTAATATAAAATATTTCCTACGATGATTTAGTATTTTCTTACGTTCACTTAATACGTATAAAGTAAGAAAACAATTACAACACATAAAAATATGGTGCATTAATGTTAAAAATAGAGGGGGTGAGAATAGTTATTCCTCACCCAGGGTGATGAATAGCGCGACTCTCTCTCTATATATATATAGTGTGTGTGTGTGTGCTAGGCCTAATTTGTCTCTAATTTTTGATACACTTTTCTTATGAACGGAAGCTTATTAAAGGTTGGTGCTTGGTACACACACTTATCACATTACCATCACGAACGATTACAAAATTCATCCGTGTGTGTTGGTCCTAACAAAACATTACGTACCACCACGAGCCCCGTTTGCCGTCCAAGCAGACATGACTCAATGGGACGCATGATGCGAGGAGTCCGCGGCTCAGGCTGATCGTCAGGCATGCGAGAAGGTGTATAAATAGACAAGACGCGTGTGAGCAGGCCGCTGTGGCTCATCGGGAGACATGCGAGTTGGTGTGTGAATTGACAGGACGCGTGCGAGCAGTCCTCTGCCCAGGCTAATAGGGAGACGTGCGAGCATTCCTCTATGGGGGTTAGATGGGAGACGTGCGAGTCGAGGTGAGGCATGCGAGAAGACCGCTGCGTAGGCTCACCGGGAGGCGAGCCGTTTACTCGCCTCCCGCCTGATAACCCACAAGTATAGGGGATAGCAATTGTTTTCGAGGATAAAGTATTCAACCCAAATTTATTGATTCGACACAAGGGGAGCCAAAGAATATTCTTGAGTATTCGCAGCTCAGTAGTCAATTCAACCACACCTGAAAGACTTAATATGTGTAGCAAAGTAGTATGGAAGTAACAGTGATGATAGCAAAAGTAACAGTAGCAGTTTTGTAGTGATTGTAATAGTAGCGATGGAGAAGTAACTTAGCAAAGATCAATATGTGAAAATCTTGTAGGCAATGGATCAGTGATGGATAATTATGTCGGATGACATTCATCATGCAACAGTTATAACATAGGGTGACGCAAAACTAGCTCCATTCATCAATGTAATGTAGGCATGTGTTCCGTATATAGTCATACGTGCTTACGGAAAAGAACTTGCATGACATCTTTTGTCCTACCCTCCCATCATAGCGGGGTCATAATGGAAACTAAGGGATATTAAGGCCTCCTTTTAATAGAGAACGGGACCAAAGCATTGACACTTAGTGAATACATGAACTCCTCAAACTACGGTAATCACCGGAAAGAATCCCAGTTATTGTCCCCCTAGGGGATGCGGATAATAACTTGTAATAGGTGTTTACAACTTGCAAGATGGGATCAAGAACACACACACATATATATATATATATATATATTCATGAAAACATAATAGGTTCAGATGTAAAATCATGGCACTCGGGCCCTAGTGACAAGCATTAAGCATAGCAAAGTCATAGCAACATCAATCTCAGAACATAATGGATACTACGGATCAAACCCTATCAAAACGAACTCAATTACATGATAAATCTCATCCAACCCATCACTGTCTAGCAAGCCTATGATGGTATTACTCACGAACGGTGGAGAGCATCATGGAATTGGTGATGAAGGGTGGTTTGTGATGACGATGGCGTCGATTTCCCCTCTCCGGAGCCCAAAACGGACTCCAGATCTAGTCTCCCAAGGAAGAACAGAAGGTGGCGGCGGCTCCGTATCGTGAAACGCGATGAACTCCTCTCCCTGATTATTTTTCTCTACGAATAGGAATAAATAGGAGTGGAATTGAGGTCGGTGGAGCAGCAAGGGGCCCACAAGCCTGCTAGGCATGGCCAGAGGGGTGGTCGCGCTTGGCAGGCTTGCCACCTGTGGGTGGTGCCCCTCCGTTTGATTCTTTCGCCAGTATTTTTATCAATTCCAAAAATATTCTCCGTAAATTTTCAGGTCAATCCGAGATCTTTTATTTCTACCCAAAAATAACACCAAGGCAATTCTATTGAAAACAGTGGCAATCTGGGTTAGTTCCATTCAAATCATGCAAATTAGAGTCCAAAACAAGGGCAAAAGAGTTTGGAAAAGTAGATACGATGGAGACGTATCAACTCCCCCAAGCTTAACCCATTGCTTTTCCTCAAGCAATTCAATTGATAAACTGAAAGTGATAAATAAAATCTTTTACAAACTCTGTTTGATGTTTTTATTGTAAATACGTCTAACTGATGTTCAGATTTTCAGCAAAGATCATGGACTAACCACGTTCAAAATAATATTTAGGTTTCACATTTACTCATACCAATGACATAATCAACTAGCGAGCAATAATAATAACTCTCGGATGACAACACTTTTATCAAAACAATTATGATACAGTATGATGAAATGATATCTCGCTAGCCTTTTCTGAGACCGCAAAACTTAAATGCAGAGCACCTCTAAAGAACAAGGAGCGACTAGACATTGTAATTCACGGTGAAAGAGATCTAGTCATGCTCATACTCAATATCAATTAACAGCAAAGCATACAAATGAAGGTGGTTCTCTTGAACTGGTGCCTTTTATAAGAGGAGGATGACTCAAGAATAAAGTAAATGAAAAGGCCATTCGCAGAGAGAAGCATTGATTTGTAGAGGTGCCAAAGCTCAAGTTTTTAAACAGAGATGAATAATAATTTTCAAGAGGTGTGCTTTCATTGCTCACATTACGACCAAGAGGTTTTCAACATCTTCCATGCTAGATACATTATAGGCGGTTCCCAAACAGAATGATACATTTTTTACTCCCCTCCACCAATTAGCCACACTCCACGGTGAGCCGAATCCACGGGTACCATCCATACAAACACAGTCTTGGGTGAGTTTTGTTTAATTATATTTTGATTTTATTTTGAGCATGGAACTGGGCATCCCGATTACCAGCCACTTTCTTATGAATGATAGTGAATCAACACATATCGTGAGAATAACCCACCTAGCATGGAAGATATTGACAACCCCCACTCGCCACATGAGTGATTTGGGCATACAAAACAGAATGTTTATTTGAAGGTTTAGAGTTTGGCACATGCAAATTTACTTGGGACGACAGGTAAATACCGCATATAGGCAGGTATGGTGGACTCATATGGAACAACTTTGGGTTTGAGGAATTGGATGCACCAGCAGTATTCCCGCTTAGTACAAGTGAAGGCTAGCAAAAGACTAGGGAGCGACCAACTAGAGAGTGACATAGTCATCAACATGCTTTGAGATTAACCAACATTGAATGCAAGCATGAGTAGGATATAAATCACTATGAACATAAATATCGTAGAGGCTATGTTGATTTGGTTTCAATTGCATGCATGAACATGTGCCAAGTCAAGCCACTTGAATTGTTCAGAGGAGGATATCATCCCATCATACTACATCACAACCATTTTAATATGCATGTTGGCACCCAAGACAAACCATTATCCACTCTTAGCTAATTAAGCATGGCCTGAATAACTATAATCTCTAATTGTCATTGCAAATATGTTTCACCCATGGTGAACTAAATTTGGAACGATGAGCTAATCATGTTTACAAAAGAAAGATAGGTCAAGTTCATACCAGCTTTTCTCCATCTCAATATTTTCATCAAACATCATCATTATTGCCTTTCACTGTCATGATAGAACCGTGTGGATAATAATAAGAGTGCACGTGCATTAGACTAAGCTGGAATCTACAAACAATAACTCAAAGGATAAGGCAAAGTAATTATATGGGCTCTATGATTGATAAAAAATTATGCATATGATATCCACTCAACATTTTCATTGTGGTCTTCTCCTTACGACCCAAAGGAAGGAAATTCAAAACAAGAATGAGAAAAACTATTTACACGGGAAAGCTCCCAACAAGCAAAAGAAGAATGAAAAATATTTTTGGGTTTTTCTTTTAATACTACAACTAAGCAACTACAAGGTAAAGCTAGAACTATTTTTCTGTATTTTTCTCAAAGTTAATTAAACACACAAGAAGAAAGTGAAACAAGGAAATAAGCTACCATGGGTGGTACAATGAAAGAGTGTGAACACCGACTACTAAAGTGTGAAAACATGAATGTAATGTTGGTGAGAGATACGTACTCCCCCAAGCTTAGGCTTTTGGCCTAAGTTGGTTTAGGGCCATGGATGGCTTGGGTAATATCCAAAGTCATAGCCGGGGTTGTGCTAGGCTGCGGCGGCCACCGCCTGAACTACTGCAGCATGAAGGCGAGATGCTTCCGCAGTTCTCTCATACTCGTTTGCCTCCTCTCTCGTTACAAAGTATCTTTGTTTTTCCTAAAAGTTAAAGAAGGCAGGAGCAGGAAGAGTAACTGGAAAACGCGTTGTCTATCAAAAATTAGTCGGTACTGGAGGGATTGTTCGTTCGTTTCAAGAAACTAAAAACGTACCAAAGCCTCATAATCAATAAAAGCAGGTGGTAACTCAATAGCATTTCCCCGTATGGGTACCCAAAGATAATTAGCTACACGAGTGGCATAAATCCCGCCAAAGAAATATCCATCCTTAGCATTATTATGCAACCTTCTAGCAATAATGGCTCCTAAGTTATATCACCTTTCACCCATTACTGCACTCTTAAGAATATTGAGATCGGTTGCACAAAGGTGGCTATGCTCAGTTTTACCGTTAATACATCTACCTATGAATAGAGAAAAATAATGTATAGCAGGAAAATGAATGCTTCCCATGGTAGCTTGTGTAATGTTTCTAGTTTCTCCGACGGTGATGCTAGCAAGAAAATCATTACATTCAGTTTTGTGCAGATCATCGTAGCTGCCCTATTGTGGAATTTTGCATGCATGATTAAAATCCTCTATGTCCAAAGTATGTGATTTGTCATAAATGTCAAATAGAACGGAAGTTTTATTAGAATTGAGCGAAAATTCAAACCTCTGCATGAAAGAATCTATGAGTTGATAGTATTGCTTGCATTTGTCCGAAATGAATTCCTCAAGGCCAACATTTCTTGTATATGCGTAGAATTCTTCCTTGAAACCAGCATCACTCATAAATTGATCCGATGTCCATTCACAAGGTTGTACTTGTGCTTCCCTCAGTGGTTGAAGGTAGGGTTCATGTATCTTGAGTCTCGGGGCCTTCTTGCTCGAGGAACCCCCTAGAAACACCTTCCTCAACATTTTTCTTTTGATAAAAAAATCCTAAAAATTTTAGTGACGCAAAATAATGGTGAACAAAACTCAACAAAACTCATAGTAACTACTCCCACAAGTGCCTAGAGGCTATAACATGCAACAAAACTACTTGTGACAATACAAATTTGACATGCAAGCTCAAGAACAAGGTCACCACAACAGCAAAAATTTACACTAAATAAAGCACTAGAAGAAAAACTAATTGGACCATCGGAGGAGTCACATACCGAAGAACAATCTCCCAAAATAGTTTTGCGAATGAAGCTTTGCACAAGGAGATCGAAAATGGAGGCAAAATGAGCTAGAACACGGTTTAAGAAATGGTGGGATTTTTTCTGGAGGAAGATGAAGTGGATGGGTGCTGGAATAAGTGAAGGGGAACCACGTGGGACCCACAAGCCTGCTAGGCGTGGCTAGGGGGGTGGCCACGCCTTGTGGGCTTGTGACCCACTGGTGCACCCCCTGTAGTGTGCTTAGTGCCAGATATTTTTAAATATTCCAGAAAAAATCATACTACATTATCAGGGCATTTGAAGTGTACCATATGCTCATTACCATTAATATGAAAAGTAACATTGCCCTTGTTGCAGTCAATAACAGCCCCTACAGTATTCAAAAATGGTCTACCAAGGATGATAGACATAGTTTCGTCCTCAGGAATATCAAGAATAACAAAGTCCGTTAGGATAGTAGCATTTGCAACTATGAGACGTACATCCTGACAAATACTGATAGGTAGAGCAGTTGATTTATCATCCATTTGCAAAGAGATTTCAGTAGGTGTCAACTTATTCGAATCAAGTCTACAATATAAAGGGAAATGCATAACACTAACACCAGTTTTAACATAATCCCCTTTAATAGAGCATGGTATAGTTGGTATTCCTGGGTCTTCTAATTTCTTTGGTACTCCACCCTTAAAAGTATAATTAGCAAGCATGGTGGAAATTTCAGCTTCCGGTATCTTCCTTTTATTAGTCACAATATCTTTCATATACTTAGCGTAAGGAGACATTTCCAGAATAGCAGTCAAGCGCATACGCAAAAGACAGGTCTAATCATTTCAACAAAGCGCTCAAAATCCTCATCATCCTTTTTCTTTGATGGTTTAGGAGGAAAGGGCATGGGTTTCTGAACCCATAGTTCTCTTTCTTTACCATGGTTCCTAGCAACAAAATCTCTTTTGTCATATCTTTTATTCTTAGGTTGTGGGTTATCAAGATTAACAACAGGTTCAATCTCCACATCATTATCATTACTAGGTTGAGCATCAACATGAACATCATCATTAATATTATCACTAGACTCATGTTCATTACCAGATTGGGTCTCAGCATCAAAAACAGAAATATCATTTGGGTTTTTAGGTGTATCTATAACAGGTTCACTTGCAACATGCAAAGTTATATCATCATCCTTGTTCCTCTTATTACTGGAGCGACTCGGTGCATCAATATTACTCCTTTGAGAATCTTGCTCAATTCTCTTAGGAGGGCCCTCAGGACACAAAGGTTCCTGGGTCATTCTACCACCTCTAGTCACAACTTTAATAGAATGATCATTGTTCTTAATATTCATCTCATTAAGCAAATAGTTCTGAGCTTTGAGTACTTGTTCTACTTGAGTAGTTACCATGGAAGCATGTTTACTAATTAGTTTGAGATCATTGATAGTACTACTCATATAATCACCTAAGCGATCAAGCATGAAAGCATTATGTTTCAATTGATACTAACATAAGCATTAAAATTTTCTTGCTTAACAACAAAATTATCAAACTCATCCAAGCATTGGCTAGCAGACTTATTATAAGGAATATCACTGTCATCAAATCTATGAAGAGAATTTACCTCTACTACGTGTGTCGGGTTATCAAGACCATGTATTTCTTCAATAGGTGGTAGATTCTTAACATCTTCAGCTTTAACACCTTTTTCTTTCATAGATTTCTTTGCCTCTTGCATATCTTCAGGACTTAGAAATAGAATACCTGTTTTCTTCGGAGTTGGCTTCAAAGGTGGTTCAGGAATAGTCCAATCATTATCATTGCTCAATATATTATTCAATAGAATTTCAGCTTGCTCAATGGTTCGTTCCCTGAAAACACAACCAACACAACTATCTAGGTGGTCCCTAGAAGCACCGGTTAGCCCATTATAAAAGATATCAAGTATTTCATTTTTCTTGAGAGGATGATCAGGCAAATCATTAAGTAATTGGAGAAGCCTCCCCCAAGCTTGTGGGTGACTCTCTTCTTGGATTTGCACAAAGTTAAATATTTCCTGCAGGGCAGCTTGGTTCTTATGGGCAGGAAAATATTTTTCAGAGAAATAATATATCATATCTCGAGGGCTACGCACACAACCAGGAGCAAGAGAATTAAACCAGATCTTAGCATCACCCTTTAATGAGAAAGGACACAACTTAAGAATATAATAATAATGATTTTTTTCCTCATGAGTAAATAGGGTGGCTATATCATTCAATTTGGTGAGATGTGCCACAACAGTTTCAAACTCATAACCATGGAAAGGATCAGATTCAACCAAAGTAATTAACTCAGGATCAACATAGAATTCATAATCCTTGCCGGTAACAAAGATAGGTGAAGTAGCAAACTTAGGATCATATTTCATTCTAGCATTC
Source organism: Hordeum marinum (assembly GCA_022496015.1). NCBI lineage: Eukaryota > Viridiplantae > Streptophyta > Magnoliopsida > Poales > Poaceae > Hordeum > Hordeum marinum. Next base: position 257,518,649 of record CM039674.1, on the reverse strand, counting down.
AAAGATTTTTATTTCCACTTGCATAGCAATTTCTTAAGATCATCTCTATCCTTACAAGCAAGAAAGTCCCTAGATACCCCTCCTTCCATAACATAACCCTCAGGAATATTAGGCAATTCATATCTAGGAGAGCTAGGTCTAGCAGGTGTCTCAAAGTGTTCAGTCTCAATAATTTCATCAGTTTCAAAAGTATCATAATTTTCAGCATTGTCTCTAGCAATTTGTTCATCTAGAAATTCAACGAGTGGCACAATATTATCAAGAAAAGTATCATCATAACATAATGCATAGTAGAAGTGGCATCATAAATTACTTGCGACATATTAGAATTACTAGCAGGTGGTGGTGTTGCAAACTTACTCATAACAGAAGGTGAATCAAGTGCAGAGCTAGATGGCAGTTCCTTACCTCCCCCCGTAGTAGAGGGATAGATCTTGGTTTTTGGATCTTTCAGATTGTTCATGGTGATCAATAGATATAAATCCCAAGTGACTCATATAATAGAGCTATGCTCCCCGGCAACGGCGCTAGAAAAAGGTCTTGATTACCCACAAGTATAGGGAATCGCAACAGTTTTCGAGGGTAGACTATTCAACCCAAATTTATTGATTTGACGCAAGGGGAGCCAAATAATATTTTCGAGTATTCGCAGCTGAGTTGTCAATTCGACCACACCTGAAAGACTTAATATTTGCAGCAAAGTATTCAGTAGAAAAGTAGTATGGAAGTAACGGTGACGGTAGCAAAAGTAACAATAGCAGTTTTGTAGTGATTGTAGCAGTAGCGACAGAGAAGTAACTTAGCAAAGATCAATATGTGAAAAGCTCATAGGCAATGGATCACTGATGGATAATTATGTCGGATGACATTCATCATGCAACACTTATAACATAGGGTGACACAGAGCTAGCTCGAATTCACCAATGTAATATAGGCATGTATTCCGTATGTAGTCATACGTGCTTATGGAAAAGAACTTGCATGACATCTTTTGTCCTACCCTCCCATGGCAGCGGGGTCCTACTAGAAACTAAGGGATATTAAGGTCTCCTTTTAATAGAGAACTAGACCAAATCATTGGCACTTAATGAATACATGAACTCCTCAAACTACGGTAATCACCGGAAAGAATCCCACTTATTGTCACCCTGGGGGATGTGGATAATAACTCGTAATAGGTGTTTACAACTTGCAATATAGGATCAAGAACACACATATATTCATGAAAACATAATAGGTTTAGATCTGAAATCATGGCACTCGGCCCCTAGTGACAAGCATTAAGCATAGCAAAGTCATAACAACATCAATATTAAAACATAGTGGATACTAGGGATCAAACCGTATCAAAACTAACTCGATTACATGATAAATATCATCCAACCCATCACCGTCCAGCAAGCCTATGATGGGATTACTCACGAATGGCGGAGAGCATCATGGAATTGGTGATGAAGGATGGTTGGTGATGACGATGGCGTCGATTTCCCCTCTCCGGAGGACAAAACGGACTCTAGGTCTGGCCTCCTGAGGAAGAACATGAGGTGGCGGCGGCTCCATATCGTGAAATGTGATGAACTCTTCTCCCTGATTTTTTATCCACGAATAAGAATAAATAGGAGTGGAATTGAGGTCGGTGGAGCAGCAGGGGCCCCACAAGCCTGCTAGGCGCGGCAAGGGTGAAAGTGCATATAGTCCCCATGTGTGGTTTTGGTATTTGATGACAGTCCTAATAGACTAATGTTGGCACTGAGTTATACATTTGAAGGAATGTTCTATTTGTAAAGCCTGAAGAATATTGGATGAATTGAAGGATGTTTGTTCCATGATGATGCAAGAAGGACCTCAAGTGAATTCTAAATGAACATCATATACATACTATTGTGCATGCATCAAGGTTGAGCTCAATGATTGAATCAAATATGATACGATGAAGATGAGTTCCATGTGATAAACAAGATGTGATCTATGTGGAGTCCATTGAGGATCTCAGACGTTCTCATGCTTTGGCTTATGGTTTGAACCATGACGGATCAAGATCTTAAGAGAAGAATTAAAGAGAAGAATTCTACATATGTCTTGAAAATAGAATCATGATGAGCTCATATGTTGAGTAATGGATGATTATTTCGTCAAGCAAGTAAATCAAGTGAAGTATTCATTGTGCCTCTCAAGAGACTATGTTTGTATAATGAAGCACAATAAGAAATCAATAGGGCCTTCAATACATCAAGATTAATCATGGACCAAAGATTAATGTTGGCCAAGATGATGATCAAATATTAAACTCAAAGTTTTTCATCACACAAGCGCAAATGATGTACCACATGAGATCTTTTGGTATGGTAAGTAAATGTCAATTGCACTTTGTGTACTAACCCATACTATGTGTTGTCTATGTTTATGAGGGTTAGGTAATTCTCATGGGCTCGCATGGAGAGAGAGAGAGATTCCAAATTTCCATGAGAGGATGATATCAAGTGTTCATGATCATGGTTGAGAAGGGCAAGTTCAAGATAACCATCCCGAAGGATTACATGCTTGAAGCTTGTGGATGTTCACATGATGAACAAGTGAAGATGAATATATAGTAATGCCTTCCACATCGTGTATGGGAGAGCTATTTGAAGACATCACCAATGTATTGCCTTCAACTTGAGCCACCAAGAAACAATAACATCAAGCTCAAGTGAAAGTCTCAAGTCAAAGGTATTGATTCCTTTGATGTTAGTGGTGTGGAATGATGACCACCGAAGAAATATATTCACTCAAGAAGGGATTCTCAATGGCTATCTAGTATAGCTATTTTATTATTCTCGAGTTATAGGGATCCCGCACTATTAAGAGGGGGTCAAAGAGTTTCGAGATGTACTTCCTCAAGTCAAAATCTTCTAAACACAATTCCACTCCTATCATATATCCCAAAAAACCATACACCAAAAAGGGTTCTGTAGTTTCTATGCTCAAACCTTTGCATAAATTGGATCATCCATTTTGTTTGATATTGGGTGGTTCTTTATGTGAGGACCTCGGGCTTTTCAATAGCCACAAAACGAGCCCAAGATCATCAAAATCGGAGTGTGTATGTAAATGTTATGCATGTTCTACTCTTAGTATGTTGGCTGCTTATTGGGGGGCCAGAAGTTTTGGGCTAAACAGAAAATTTGCAAAAATCTGGCCCCAAGGAAGCCCGGAAGTTCCGTGCCGACTCGGAAGTTCCGAGCGCCAGAAGTTCCAGGCAGGTTTCGGGGCAAGCCTAGAAGTTCCGGGCTACGTTTTTGTATGCATAACAGGCAGATTTGGTGGGGCACTATATAAGGTACCCTTCTTCCCCAACGAGGTAGAGCTTTTGGATCTGAGATTTCCCCATTGTTTTGAGCTCTCTCCTCCTCCCCCAAGCCTCAAGGCTCCAATCCATTTGGGGGAAAACTATCCCTTGGATCTAGGGTTCATTTGTTGACCTTCTCCATTGTTACTCTCCTCTTCCATCCCTGCATAGCATTAGTTGCTTTCGGTGGGATTTGAGAGAGAGGGATTTGAACATTCTTGTGTTAAATCCCAAAGAGATTTGTGAGAGTTCTTGAAAGAGATTTCATCCAAGCATACATCCACTACTCCTCTCTATTTTGACCAAAGCAATTTGTGATTTGAGCAAGCCTTGAGCATTTCCCCCTTGATCTTGTTACACTTGGACGTTGGAGACTCCTAGGTGGTAGGAGTACTCCGGTGAGGAATCAACTTGTGATTTGTCCATCGGAAAGTTTATGAAGGTTTGGAGGCCGCCTCAAGGTCTACCACTAGTGGTTGGGAATCGCCTTCGTGGTGATATCTCAAGGAGAATAGGGTGAGACTTCGTGGTGTTGGTGTGCCTTCGTGGTAACATCCACCTCTCTAACGATGACTAGCTTTCCTCCAAGGAAGTGAGCATCGGGATACATCCTCGTCTATGTGACTTCAGTTATCCCTAACCCTAACTCCTTACTTGTGGTTTACTTTGGTTACTTGAGCATACATTCACTACATATTGTTGTCCTCATTATATTGTGTTGGCTATTTCCTTGTAAAGATTAATTATTTAGGCCTACACTCTATATCCCACAATTCATACTTGCTACTATTGATATATCTTGTGTTCAGTGTGAATCGCTATCTTGTGTCATACACTTACATATCTTGTGATATTGCTCAAGTAAGTTTGTGTAACTTACTTGTGCTTGTTAGTAATATTGTTGTTCTCACCTAATTTATATTAAGTTGTTCGTGCATCTAGTTAAGCCTAGTGTATTTAGGATTTGTTCTTGAAAAGTATCCTCTTAGCTGGTTTACGCATTAGGATAAAGCCGAATCCGCGAATGTTTTTAATAAATGCCTATTCACCCCCTCTAGGCGACATCGTGGTCCTTTCAATTGGTATCAGAGCAAGGTCTCTCCTTATTAGGCTTCACTGCCTTGAGAGTATCGATGTCGTCTAATGGATTAGTGCACAATGGCACCTTTGATTTTGATGGCACAAATTATCACTTGTGGACAATTTGTATGCTTTGTCACTTTGGGGCCATGGGTCCAAATGCTTCACGAATTGTTCTTGTAGGGATTTCTTTTGTAAAGGATGATCCTCCTCCATCTATAGATGACATGTATCTTGATTGCGATGCCTCTCTTGCCATACATCAAACTATAATCCCTAAAGTTTTTAAGTCAATCTCGACTTGCAAGTCGGCTCATGAGCTTTGGACAAAGCTCGAAGATATATATGGTGGGTAAAATCTTGATGAAGACAATATTATGTTTAAGGAGTTAATGGAGGAGCTCTCCACATTTATCAATCACGAAGAGCTCTCTATTATTTCTACCTCCGATTACTTGCACACTTCAACATCTTCCACTCCACCGACATGTGGTGTGACACAAGGTAATGACATGGTGAGTGAAGAAATATCTTGTGATGATGGTGTTAAGCTCACTATTACTAATCTTGCTTGTGTAGATGCTAGTGTTGTATCTTCTATGGACTTGGGCACATCTAGCACTACAAATATTATGAATTATTGTGTTGATAGTCCATGCATATCATCTAAGAATTTCTTAACAAATGTTGGTGATGATATGCTTGCTCTCCCGTGTGACCATGATCAAAATGCTTTGGTTTCTTATAATTTTTGTATGACTAACCATTTAGAGGAAATAAAGAAAAATGAGGCACTCTTGATTGATTAAGAACCTTATTCTCCAAAAGAATCATCATCAACCCTCTTTGCTCACATGTGCCTCATGGCAAGAGGTAATGACGAGGTATCATATTGTCTTAGTGATAACGCTGATATTTGTAATGAGGATGATGATGATGACTTGACTGAAAATCTCTATGAGATTGGTAAAATTCTTTATAAAGCTAGAAATAATGCTTATAGAAGGTTTCAAGACTTTCTTGCTTGCTTTGAAAAACGTAATGATTTATTTATTAATGAGCAAGCCAAAAGTGAACAACTTGAACATGAACTTGATAAGGCTCATCAAACATTTAGAGACTTAAGATCTTCAAAAGGAGAGATTGAAATTGCTCATGGTAAACTTAAAGAGGATTTTTGAGATCCTTCTCCTTGAATGCAATAATGTCAATGGAGAGCTCATCAAAATCTCTAAGATTCATGAGGAGTTTCAATCTACTCATGAGAAGTCTCTAATTGCTACTTGTTCCTCTCATATTGTCGATGATACTTGTGCATCTAACTCTACCTCATGTGAAGCATCAAGCTTTAAGGAGAATGTTGAGCTGTATGCTCAACTTGATTTGCTAACAAGCAATTATGGGAAATTGGGATAAAGTCATGAAAATCTCTCGAGCACTCATGAGGATCTTCTAATCTCTCATAATGAGCTAAAGTTAGCACATGAGACTATGGTCACCAATGTAAAATCTTGTGAGTCTTATGTGAACATTAGCACATGTACTGTAAGCTTTATTTCCATGTTCTAATACTTGCAATTCATCCACCTCTCATATTATTACCACTCATGATGAATTTCTCGCCTTGTCTTGTTGCTCTAACCATGTAGTTTCTACTTCCACTAGTCCTCTTGTTTCTAGTGTTCAAAATAACCATGTAGAAGAAATTAATGAGCTCAAGGCCCAAGTCATTAGTTTGAAGAAATTATTGGAAAAGTGTGATGATGGACATAGTTATCACTCCAATAAGAAGAAGTCCAGGAACAATAAAAGGGGACAAGAACAAGGCACGAACGAGTCCAACATTTCTTGCTTTAAGTGCAAAAAGGCTAGGCATCATGTGAGATCTTGTCCATTGAAGATAAGGGATTATAAAGAGAAGCCACATCGGAAGAGTCCTCAATCTCAATGTCAATCTCAACCTCATGTTGAATAATGGCCACTATGCATGATGAAACATGTTATGTAGCGACCCGACTCAAAACGAGTCAAGCCTCTGTGTTTTCTGTGCCATCCCTGGATCAGTATGCTGGCACACACAGTACATCAATGTATATATCAAAGTGCAATCACATGTAAATAGCGTAAAACTGATATATACCTTACAATAGCAGCGGAATACAGTCAACGGGAGTGGAGTCCCAATAACACCAATGGCAGGTTGAGTGCGGACCGTAACCCTGAATCGTACTCTTACCCGTCGTAGAAGAGTATCTGCAACATGAGACGTTGCAACCATGTAGGTCAGCATTTTGAATATGCTGGCAAGATCACCATAGAAGAACAGAAGAATAAACTATACTATATGCAATAAGGCTTTATGGCTCTGTGGCTAAGTTTTTGCATAAAAGCTGATTTTGTTTTCCTACAACAAAGGAATATCAGGAATTTCACTATGGAGTTACCTATCATGACATGGTTCCGCCAACCAATGTCTCAATACCCATAAGTATCATTAAGTTGCCCATAATTAGTTATCAATCCAGTGTTGAGAGTTCAGAGATAGACCAAGTCTAGAAGCTCAAATTATCCGTAACCGGGGACACGGCTAATCGATTAGGTTTAACTCTGCAGAGTGTTGTGTACTTTACCCACAAGATTCTTTACCTCCTGGTAAGTCCTCGCACTGCCTGGTGTTTGAGAACAGGATGAAAGAAACATGGTCTTTCAGAGTGTTTCCCTAACTGTCCGACAGTGCCCATCCAATCCTAACATCGACTACATCTCGTAGCACTGCCCAGCAGAGTCACAACAAAGATCAACCAAGCCAGAGCCCATAATGACTTGTGGCTACACAGGTAAGCTTCCAGGCATGAAGTATTCATCCTTCTCTTTGAGTCTGGGTGAAGCTTTCCGCAAGATGTCATGGCGCTTCTCCATGCATCCCGGCCCTCCACTGGTTTCTCCAGGGATGCCCAATCAACCATCCTTCACCCAGTAGTGTGTATTGAAAACTTGTCTTCTCGAGTCTTGAAGTCTTGAGGACTTGAAGATGCAGGACTTGAAGATGTCTTCATGAAGTTGTCGTCTTGACGTAGAGTCCTTCTTCACACCACTCACGAACGCTCATACCAAACCCCGTCTACTTTAGCATAGCATAAAAGTAACTAACGTTCCCGGGGCTTTAGTAACCAGTGGTGGGTTCCTACCTCATGCATTCTACTCAACTACAAGAATTTCAATAACACTACGGGAGGGATGTGCTGAATGATGTCACTACATGCAATAAAAACATAGGTATGAAATAGATGGTCAAGGTGAACTTGCCTGTACTGTAGATGAAGATAAAGATTGCTCTCAGAAATAACTTGATAGACTATTCATCACTCTCCGATGAAAAATCTATATAACAAACATTGCATTCATAAGCAAACACTTCTAGTAATCAAACTAACATTCACAAGGTGACACAAGAAACAAAAACAACAAGGTTGATGAAGGAAATACTTAAGACAAAAGTTAAAATCAAGAAAGCTTTCAAGAACACAACTAAAGTAGTTTTCCCTTACAAGCAACTATTTTCAAATAGTAACAAAACAATAAAAAAGTAAAATACAACAAAACGATATTAGTAAATATTTTACTAGCAAAAAGATTTACTTTTGAAGAACGAGTAAAACTATGAAAACAACATCCTAAACAACATGATTGTTTGCCTAATGAACTTAACTACAAGCACAACCATAAACTAAGAGAAAACAAATTATGAAACAACTAAGTTAACATAAAGTAATTAATAAAAATCTTTATTACAAAACAGAATTAGATCATCTAAAACTTTGTGAAAATAATCTCTACTAAAACTAAGTTGTTTTATAACACATTACCTAATGAAAATAATATATTTTTCCTAGCTTAAGAGAGCAAAACTAAATCATTTTTTTATTAACAAAACATTTCTTAACAGAAAATATTACTAAAAACTTTATTTGAAAACAGAATCTAATTATATAAAGCTTTAGTTAAAAGAATTTGCTTGTAATCAACTATACCTATTTAAAAAAAAGGTATAGGTCCCTACCATGAAAATTAACTTTTGTTAACAGCAAGTAAATTACTAAAGTTTGGAACAACAAAACTAAATGAAATCTGAAACTTAATATAAATCATATTCAGATTTTCAAAAAATAAAACAAAATAAATCAATATAAATAAACTAATATGAAACTAAACAGATTCTGTTTCTAGTTAAAACCCTAATCAAATTCATTCTAAAAATTCTCAAACTCTACCAAATGATAGATATGGTCACTAGTGACAAGTAGGAAAAAGAATCAATCAAAAATTCATTTTAGAACTCAAGATATTCAGAAAACAAAATTTAAATCAAATCTGTTTAAATTCAAATTTAAATATTCAAACATGGTCAAATTTGGTATCTACATAAACTAGAATAAAATTTGTGACACTATACAAAAAGAATTAATTAAAAACATTAAATAGTTTAAAAGATATAAAGGAAATAAAATCAGAACTTATTCTGGAAACAGAAATTAGAACAGAAAGAAAAATTCGTTTCTAACGGACAGGTGGGCTACGTGTCGCTCTCTGATCGGTCCAAGTGTGCGTGTGCTAGGGAGTTTCGGGCGGGCGACCGGAATATAACGCGTACCGGTTCGAGCAATAAATAGATCTAATCGGGGCCGTGGGATTTAGATCGAACGAAGAGGGAGAGGGGTGCGGTGCTCACAGTGAGATGGTCGCCGGCGAGGGCTTCGCCGGCGAGTCCGAAATGTCGAGGTCATCGGGGACGACGCTCTAGTGACCCTCCGACGATGGCGAAGGCACCACTCGATGCAGGCGAAGACGGCGATGAGATAGGTGGCTTCAATGGGGCGAGGGGGTGACGGAGTCGACGGTGGTGAGCTCGGAGGCGGAGCCGTCCTTCGGTGGTCGTTAGGGAGGTAGTTCCCGTGGGTGTGGAGCACGGGTGAGAGGGTGGGGAGGTGCGGGCGAGTGAGATAGGGAGGTTGGTGGGCTCTAGGAGGGTGCGGGGAAGGCAGGGGGAGCAGCACGTCAAAAATGACGCGGTGGCTACCGGTTGTCTCCGGCGAGCTATCCCGGTGAGGGAAGGGCACGGGAGAAGGGGAAAACAGGGGGAATGGAGAGAGGAGAGGCAGGGGTACTTATAGGGGCTCGCGGGTGGTCGGGGAAGGCACGAGGGGAAAGATCCGCGGGAGAGATTGCCGGTGGTCGTCGGGGACGTGGTAGGAGGAGGATGACCGACGATGGTTGCGGTCGGGCGGCGGGTCCCACGCATCAGAGGGAGAAGTAAAAAGGGCGCGGTCAGCGGTGACCGTTACGGAGAGAATTCGGGTCTTAAAGGCAGTGGGCTAGCCCGTCTTAATACACACGTTAATTTCTCTTTTTAATAATTTCCAGAGCGTTTTCAAACACATTTAAAGCATTCAAACAGTTTCTAAATATAGGGAATAAATATATCAAAATTAACAAAATAATAAATGCCATTTATTGAACATTTTTATACTGTCATTTGATAACTTTTAAAAAAATTATTATTTTCAGAAAATGCCTATTTGGTTTTAAATCTTTTTGCAAATATTTTTCAAATGACCCTTTGGGTTTTATGGTTCAAATACTTCACAAAATTTCCCCTGGTTTGGAGTGTCATATTATCCTCTATCATGAAAATCATTGAGTTGCATAAAGTTTCTGAATTTGAAATATTTTCAAAGATGGAATTCAAATCTCATGGGAAAGTCATTTTATTCCCTCTCATTCAAAAGTTTTCAAAAGTTTCAAATTTTCACTCAATTTCAATTACTAAATCAAACAAACAATCATTCTAATATTTATTATAACATTCCAAAGTTTGGGATGTTACATGTTATTTCTCCCCCAAATTGAGAAAATGGAGAAGACGAAGAGAAAGGGGAGTACATGTTGCTATATTTGTCGTAAGAAGGGACACATAGCTTCATCAAGTCCCATTGGTAACATCTCTAAGCCTTCAATTATCAGTGATCATTATTCACTTAGGAAGTATATTTCTAGCAATTTTTTGCCAAGTATGTTGGTGCCCAAAGTGGTTTGAAAGTGCATAAGACCATTTGGGTTGCCAAGCCTATTGTTACTAACTTCTTAGGACCCAACTTGGTTGGGGACCATGAAGGTCAAACTTGATCAATAGGTGTGTGGAGGGCATTGAAGACTTGGCTAGTTCATGAAGAAAAATGATTTTCACCATTCATTATGGTTGAAGCCAAGTCAAGAAGAATACCACCATATTTATCATTCCAATGCCTCTCTTGGTAGTAACTTGTATATATTGTCTACATTGAATGTTACTAGCCCCTCTCATGTTTAGGTTTTGTACCTAGCATGTGTTTACAAATGTTGTGCCTACTAGTATGCTTGATTTGTGTTATCTATCATGTCTAGGTTGTTGTGCATGTCATATAGTTGCGTGTGTAGTCTAGAGCCTTCATCTTATCGGGCTCTATTGAGATATTAATGGATCATCACATTATGGGGGAGTGTTATGCTATACACACATCACAAACGTAAAATGTGTATATATTGGATACCACCTAGTATTTATAGTGCAAGATTATCTAGTTACTATGTGGTATGTCAAGTTCATTTGTAGTCCAAATTCTCATCCATTGATCATCTTTAGTTGGACTTGAATTGCCTCTTGTGGACAATACATGGATTATCACATTATGGGGGAGTGATATGCTTTGTGCATATCACAATACTTTTTAATATGAATAATTGATGAATGCCACTTAGAACCTATTATTGAGATTATCTTATATCTCTATGGCTTGCTATGCTCAACACGTCTCTATTTGCATAATGATTCTTTTGTCGTTTCATTACTTAGGTGTGTGTGTGAGTATGACATTCTTGTGCGGTCTTATTCATGGTTTATATTCTAGATCATACTTAAAAGGGTGTATGTATGATGCAAGCCATTCCAATTGTTTCTCTAGATGACGATCCACCTAATTGGAATGTTAATAATATGTTTTCTAAGCATTGTGCTCATTTCTAAACACTCATATCATGCTTGTGTGATTATAGATGATCTTGTGCTTATAATCTATCACCGAATAGTAATTCAAAATACCATTGTGTTCTCTTACACATGGTGTTCCTTGTATGGTAGAGTTTGATGGTCATCTTCCTATCAGCTTTTGCTTCTACTTGCATTTTATATCTAGCCGAGAAATCCATTTGCCTCCCGGTAATCCCCCATGCCTTTGTTTGAGTTCATATTACTAGTTTTAATGGTATTATGGGAGTTAGTATCTTATTACTTGTACTATAAATATCTACTTAAGTGTGATATGCATGTAAGAATATGTGCAATGCATATCTTATATGCTCACTGGTTTTGCTTGGTTCATGTGTTGAACTTTGTGTGCTATCATATGTTGATTTGACACTTTCATTTATCTTGGACAACGTGAATGATTAGTGATGTTATTGGAAGTATTAACAGTTATGTGTTCATTTGTCCAATTTGTATCTCTTTGGATTTTGGTAGGCTTGTGCATGCATATTTACTATGTGTAAAGTCCCGTACCTTGTTTACTTTACTTGATCCAATATATATATGGTAAATCCTTCATATTCTTAATAGCTAAGTTGTGCATGAAATTCAAATTCATATATATATATATATGGACATATTGAGTGGTGTTTTGCCCTAGATTTTGTAGTTAGAGTAACTACTTTGGACCCAATAAGTTTGGGGACCATATTGTACTTAAAAGTGATTTAGGTACATTGGACTTGGATTATTCATAAATAAGGTGGTGTCACCACGAGGGAATTAGAGCCAAGATTATATGACTCATTGATTACTACTTCGTACTAATGCTTGCTCGGTAACAAGTATTTACTTCATGCATATGTATAAATAAGAGTCAACCTTGTGTAGGTTGCATCATAGCATGTAATAGGACTTACTGTATTTGTGTTTTCCTACGTGTTCTTGAAAACACTCTAATTGCTAGTGGTATTTGCTATCTTACTTAGTAATTCATTGTTATACAAATGAGATCAATTTGTGCCATGTGCCTTGCTCTTATGCTAGGATCACAATTGTATAATGATGGACTCACTTGTGGATATCATGTTCTTATCAACTGTATCTATTTTGTGTATGGAAGTTTCTTTGTGGATACATATTTTGTTTATTATTGGCCACTTAGAAATTCGTATGCATGAGAAAGTTCACATCATTCCTTGATATCATTTATTTCTTCCTGGTCACTTGGTTTGTTTCCTTTTTGATTCTTTGGTGGTCTTGGTAAAAGGTTCTGAAGTGAGTGCTTGTATATTTTGCATATAATCATGCGCCCCATGTGTTTCAAATGTATTTTGGACCCATACTTATCATCATGATCGAATTGGATATTCATATCATATCTTGTCCAAAATATGTTTTCCTCACCTACCGAATGCTTATTTTCACATCAGATTGTCTTGTTGCATTCTCTAGATAATGAGCGCTCATCAAACCCCTCATCATTGAATATGTACATTTTATTTTCCCATTTTCGCATTTGTTGCCAATGGGGGAGAAGTTGAGAGGATTTAAGATAACTTTTAGTGTTTATTATCATTTATGCATATCTACTCTAGTTATATATGCTTGTTGCATGAATGGATATAAAGGGAAAACACCATCTAGTTTATGTCAATTCATATGTGCAACAAATTTCAATTTTCATTCACAAATGCATATATTGTGGGCAAGTTTGCTCTATATATTATGGTTCTACTAACATCAAATGCGTGTGTAGTGTTTTGATGTTGGTACAACCGGTTGTGATAGCATCAAGTATCTTTGTGACACTTTGTGCTATCAAAACCATCCCAAGTATACAATTTATCCTCGGATAAATTGCATGTTTATTTTGAAATTCGTTATATAAATCCTCCCTTTGAGATTGGCATCAACTACCAAAATAGGGGAGATTGAAAGTGCATGTAGTCCCCATGTGTGGTTTTGGTATTTGATGACAATCCTAATGTACTAATGTTGGCATTGAGTTATACATTTGAAGGAATGTTATATTTGCAATGCATGAAGAATATTGGATGAATTGAAGGATGTTTGTTCCAGGATGATGCAAGAAGGACCTCGAATGAATTCTAAATGAACATCATATACATACTTTTGTGCATGCATCAAGGATGAGCTCAATGATTGAATCAAATATGATACGATGAAGATGAGTTCCATGTGATAAACAAGATGTGATCTATGTGGAGTCCATGGAGGATCTCAGACATTCTCATGCTTTGGCTTATGGTTTGAACCATGATGGATCAAGATCTTAAGAGAATAATGAAAGAGAAGAATTCTACATATGTCTTGAAAATAGAATCATGATGAGCTCATATGTTGATTCATGGATGATTATGTCGTCAAGCAAGTAATTCAAGTGTAGAATTCATTATGCCTATCAGGAGACTATGTTTGTATAATGAAGCACAATAAGAAATCAATAGGGCCTTCAAGACATCACGATTAATCATGGATCAAAGATTAATGTTGACCAAGATGAAGGTCAAATATTAAACTCAAAGTTGGTCATCACACAAGCGCAAATGATGTACCACATGAGATCTTTTGGTATGGTAAGTAAATGGCAATTGCACTTTGTGTACTAACCCATACTATGTGTTGTCTATGTTTATGAGGGTTAGGTAATTCTCATGGGATCACATCGAGAGAGAGATTCCAAATGTCCACGAGAGGATGATATCAAGTGTTCATGATCATGGTTGACAAGGGCAAGTTCAAGATAACCACCCCGAAGGATTACATGCTTGAAGCTTGTGGATGTTCACATGATGAACAAGTGAAGATGAATATATAGTAAGGCCTTCCACATCGTGTATGGGAGAGCTACTTGAAGACTTCACCAATGTATTGCCTTCAACTTGAGCTAACAAGAAACAATAACATCAAGCTCAAGTGAAAGGCTCGAGTCAAAGGTATTAGTTCCTTTGACGTTAGTGGTGTGGAATGATGACCACCGAAGAAATATATTCACTCAAGAATGTATTCTCGGTGGCTATCTAGTATTTCTATTTTATTATTCTCGAGTAATAGGGATCCCGCACAATTAAGAGGGGATCAAAGGGTTTCGTGATGGACTTGCTGAAGTCATCCTCTTCTAAACACAATCCCACTCCTATCATATATCCCAAAGTAGAACCATACGCCAAAAAGGGTTAACCAGTTTCTATGATCAAACGTTTGCATAAATTGCATCATCCATATTGTTTGATATTGGGTGTTTCTTTATGTCAGGACCTCGGGCTTTTCATAGCTACAAAACGAGCTCAAAATCATCAAAATCGGAGTCCGTATGTAAAAGTTATGCATGTTTTACTTTTAGTATGTTGGCTGTTTATTGGGGGGGGCGCGGAAGTGCCGGGGTTGACACGTGGGAAGTTTCGGGCTAAATAGAAAGTTTGCAAAAATCTGGCCCCAAGGGAGCCCCAATGTTCTGGGCCGACCCGGAAGTTCCGGGGGCCAGAAGTTCCGGGCAGGTTCCGGCGCAAGTTCCGGGCTAACCACAAAGTTTACACCATCTGCCCCAATTGGGAGACCGGGAGTTCCGGGCAAGCCCACAAGTTTCGGGCTACATTTTTCTATGCATAACGGGCAGATTTGGTGGGGCACTATATAAGGTACCCTTCTTCCCCAACGAGGTAGAGCTTTTGGATCTGAGATTTCCCCATTGTTTTGAGCTCTCTCCTCCTCCCCGAAGCCTCAAAACTCCAATCCATTTCGGGGAAAACTATCCCTTGGATCTAGGGTTCATTTGTTGACCTTGTCCATTGTTCTTCTCCTCTTCCATCCCCGCATAGCATCAGTTGCTTTTGGTGGGATTTGAGAGATAGGGATTTGAGCATTCTTGTGTTAAACCCCGGAGAGATTTGTGAGAGTTCTTGAGAGAGATTTCATCCAAGCATACATCCACTACTCTCTCTTTTTACCAAAGCAATTTGTGATTTGAGCAAGTCTTGAGCATTCCCCCTTGATCTTGTTACTCTTGGAGGTTGGAGCCTCCTAGGCGGTAGGTGTACTCCGTTGAGGAATCAACTTGTGATTTGTCCCCTGGAAAACTTGTGAAGGTTTGGACGCCGCCTCAAGGTCTACCACTAGTGGTTGGGAATCGCCTTCGTGGTGATATCTCAAGGAGAATAGGGTGAGCCTTCGTGGCATTGGTGTGCCTTCGTGGTAACATCCACCTCTCTAATGGTTACTAGCTTCCCGCCAAGGAAGTGAACATCGGGATACATCCTCGTCTACGTGAGTTTGGTTATCCCTAACCCTAACTCCTTACTTGTGGTTTACTTTGGTTACTTGAGCATACATTCACTACATATTGTTGTCCTCATTATATTGTGTTGGCTATTTCCTTGTAAAGATTAATTATTTAGGCCTACACTCTATATCCCACAATTCATACTTGCTACTATTGATATATCTTGTGTTTAGTGTGAATTGCTATTTGTGTCATACACTTACATATCTTGTGATATTGCTCAAGTAAGTTTGTGTAACTTACTTGTGCTTGTTAGTAATATTGTTATGCTCACCTCATTTATATTAAGTTGTTGGTGCACCTAGTTAATCCTAGTGTATTTATGATTTGTTCTTGAAAAGTATCCTCTTAGTTTGTTTCCGCATTAGGATAAATCCAAATATGCAGAAGTTTTTAATAAATGCCTCTTCACCCCCCTCTAGGCGACATCGTGGTCCTTTCACAAGGAGGGGGGTGGCCGCGCCTGGCAGGCTTGCCACCTGTGGGTGGCCCCCTATGGTTGATTCTTTCGCCTGTATTTTTTATTAATTCCAAAAATATCTCCGTAAATTTTCAGGTCAATCCGAGAACTTTTATTTCTACACAAAAATAACACCAAGATAATTCTGCTGAAAACAGCATCAGTCCGGGTTAGTTCCATTCAAATCATGCAAATTAGAGTCCAAAACAAGGGCAAAAGAGTTTGGAAAAGTAGATACAATGGAGATGTATCACCGCCTAGCTCCCAACCACTCTATATTAATCGCGCATGTGCTGCTGGTTGTAGCAGGCGGACACACTCCCCTCTCTCCACGCAGCGCGCCTGCATCCTCGCCACCGTTCCCAGTCGTAAACACTCTCGGAAGTGTATCAGATGGCGCCCAAGTGCACCATCGGAGGGAGTGGTGACACATGGGTCGAACCCGGGGCCGGCAAAGCAACTAAGCATCTCTTGACGCTGGGCGACGAGGTTGCCCTCCCGGCCGATCAGGTCTCGCGTGGACAGAAGCACGACAATGACGTCGTAAGCCCCGTCATGCCTCCCCAGGAGGAGGCGGTGCTTCACAGAGACTACTATGACCTCTCTGATGACCACTCCACCGACGATGGCTCCGACAGTGACAACTCCGGTTATGACGAAGAACAGGTTAGATCCCCTCCCTATTTTGGTAACTATATCATAGGGTATCTATGTTTAGTTCTATTTTCCGCCTTTTTTGGAATTCCTCCGGGGTTCATGTTATTTCAATCCATGTAATTAGAGTAAGATTCGATACATCCATGTTAGTGTGTACGTATTGATTGTTTGGTAGGTAAATGATAAGTGACTTGGATAAGTAGTATTATGTCTATGGTTTTATAGTGATTTAATGATTGACCTATACAAATGATGATTTGCTAATAATCCGTCTACATAGATGATTGTACATGTACCCATTTGTAAATAAACACTATATAAGAGCATGTAGATCACTACTTTGGTGATAATGTGGAGCAGTACTTACTTCAAAGTTCCTTGTTTGTTTGAAAATAATAGGTTCATGCATTTAAAGTCATTAGTTAATAATTTTGTTGCACTAAGTTGTTTGTGATATCATTTTATGCATTTTATTCATCAATGTCATGACTTTTTATTATATTTATTGGTTCTATCTGACATCGTTGGTAGCGATACGTGCGACCAAAGAAGGTACAAGAAACAAAATCCCAGGGAGCTCTATGCGGGAACGCATAATCATCGTATCAGGACCCGAAATGGGGGCTTTGGATGTCCGTTCTGTGCACAAAGGCTTAACCCGTCTTTGCATTTGTTCTGGTGCATGCTAAAGGATGAGCAGGGCTCTTTCAAGTAGAAGTATTCTCGGAGGGTGGTGCATGCCGCGTACGCGGAGTACCTGGAAAAAGTTTATGTTGTTGGTGGGTACGATTAGGATTGAGTTATATATACATGTCCTGATGTCAGCACTACCCTAGCTATCTATAGTTTGTGCGTCTTATATCTCTGCTCGAGTATGTTTATTATGCGTTGATCTAGATATCGATGTGACTCTGTTTTATGAACTAATACGTAGAGCATTGTAATTGCAGTCTTGAGCTGCAATCGGTTTGGTTGATGGAATATTTATGCTTATCTTAGAGTTCCCACACAATTTACTACTAGCAACTGTTTGCCCACAGCTCGCACAGCTAGGTTTTAGTGTTGGCAGTTTTTTTACACTATTCATATTACGGTAAAAAATGCTTGACTTACCTACAAACTTGTAGAATGTGGTAAAAAATTCAGGTGTCACACGAACAGATGAAATTTGGAACCCAAAAACATGGTTATTTTCCTGGATTGTAACCGGGTGCGAGGACTAACATTGTGCTGTGACATGCGTGTGTCTTGATTGTCCAGAACACATTCCCGCACATCGAACGTCTATGATAGTAGGATTTACACGGACCACGACTGTCCATTTACACCGTAGTGACACTTATCACAAACGAAGCACATTATTATTCTGGCCAAGAAAACCCTCACCATCGTCCCCGCTTAATAAAACCCGCACCGTTCTTCCCAGTCGCACCCCCGTTGCATATTCCACACCGTTGCTTACTGTTGAACTTGTATGCTACTTTAAGTCATTGTACACGCATCGTTTTTGCTAACCATTTTCCATTTAACGCCCCCAATAATGGGGAGCTTCTTCCAGCCGACACGTGGCCAACCAAGATGGGCGGGAGGCTGTGCGCATTTGCATGCGGGAATGGGCTCACCAACTATATGTTGGCGGCACTTTAAGCCGCCACGTGGCCAAACGAACCATCGGGAACGCTTGTTCATACGCTGGTCAAGCTTGTACAACGATCCTCCGCCAGGAATGCGGTGACAAGATATGCCAATTACAGCCCATCCAACCCCCATTTACTCCACTGCTCATTTAACCCATTGTCTCTCTTCTACCTTTTCCGACAATGCAAGAAGAACACCAACACTCTAAATAGAGAGAGGATATCTTGCTCGGCTCCAATGCCGGAGCTCCCAGCGTCTGCCGAAGACAAGCAGTAGTTCACCATTCATGCATACGTGGACACCCACGTAAGGTTCAAGAACCTCACGGTGGTGTACACCAATGACCCGATCTGGGTGGAGAACTCCATCCACACCATGGAGCAGTTACTTGTCTATGAAAAGTATAAAGTGGTCGGCTTTGACCGCGAGTACACTAGCGATCGTGTCGGGCATGATCGGAAGGTTGTCATCGCCCAACTATGCGTGGGCCATTACGTCCTCATCTACCACTACTTCCTGTCCACAAGGCCTTGCGATCGATTTTCCAGGCTTGTTAATAGCCCCGACCACATATTCGGTATGGTGGACACCACCAATGATGAAAAGGTGCTCAAGATGTCTGGCTTGGCCTACTGTAATCTTGTGGATATCCAATTCCTGTACAAGATCTTGGGTGGCGAGGAGAAGCATAAGGACTCCTTGGTTGACCTTGCCATGGCCATCATCGACCCCTACTATAGAGGCATGAAGGATGTATGCAAGAAGAAGAAGGTTGCCTGGCACCGCGCCTGGGTCCTAAGACTGGATGATCACGTCAAGTACGTGGCCAAGGACGCGTACGCAAGCTACAAGATGTACAGGTGGAGCATTGACATGAGGAAGTTCCTCCATCCTGCGCCGATCGACACCCCTCGTTACAAGAAGTATAGATGAATGATTTGATGATCGCCACTACTAGTTTAGTATGCATCTACTTGTTAATTGATGTGTGCAAATGTTATCTGTAGTCAGTAATGTAATTGTATGTTTATTTAGGCTATGCAATCATGATGTTGTTCTGTAGACAGAGCATAGATGCTATATGCAGACATACAAGGTCACATCTCTTACGATTATAGAAAGGAACACATCGGTGATGATTTCAACAATCACAAACAATTGGGTGCGAGAAAGTGTTTTCCCATAGGCCACATCACACACAACTTATTATTAGGAATCGTCTTTCTTTTTATCAGTCTTCCCACACAATTCCGAGTACTGACCTATTTGCCAGGTATCACACACATCTTGTTATGCAGAATCGTTTGTGTTACTTTTGATCAACACAAACGACTTGTTTGCCAGGTATCACATACAACCATGCAAATGACATCTTATGAGGGAGACTCTTATTTTGGCAGTACAATTGTTTCCATTAATATGCAATGGTCGTTTAATATTTGGACATCAATATGCAATTGACGATTAATATTCGGAGCTTAAGAAGCAGAACCACGATCGGGGGTATCCTACACGGTTCCAATGGCACTCCTAGTGGCTGCCGCCGACAAGCGCCAGTTCACCATGCATGCCGTAGTGGACACCAAACATCAGATTTGGATGGAGAACTCCAACGTCATGGACCTGTAACTTGATGAGGAGAAGTACAAAGCGGTTTGGTTCGACCTCGCGTACCACCGCGTGCTCTGCTCTCGCGTCCCTGCGTGTGCTCTGCTCTCGCGCCCCTACACGTGCTCTGCTCTCACACCCCTTCACGGGCACTTTGCCAGCATTTGGGGACATCCCATGATAACTTTCGGGGCTCCATATGCATGCGGTTGTGCCACGCACGTTGCCACATGCAGTTATGTGCTCCACGACTGAATCTCGTGTTGCAAAAATTGTCATCCGGACATGTCGGTTTTCCAGGACGTCCGACCCCCATTTATACCCACGACCATTAACCATAGTCTATTCACGCATTCGATCGCACCCCACAACACAATAAGCACACCTGGACGACGCATATAGAGAGGATGTCTAGCGGCGCTCCAATGGAGTTCGACGTGCATCATGTGGAGACCCACATGAGGAAGACATACCTCATGGTGGTGTACACCAATGACCTGGGTATGGTGGATGACTCCATCGACACCATGGAGCGGCTGCTTGATGCATATGACAAGTACAAAGTGACTGGCTTCGACCTCGCTTACACCGGCGGTCATGCCAAGCATGATCAGAAGGTTGCCGTCGCTCAGTTGTGTGTGCGCCAGCACATCCTCCTATACCACTACTGCCTGGCCATAGTGCCCTGCGATTGTTTCACCAGGTTTCTGAACAACACCGACTACTGGTTCGCTATGATGGACAACGCCAACGATCCAAAGGTGCTCAAGACTTTAGGCTTGGCTTGCCAGAAGCTTGTGAACATCCAAGGCCACTTCAGGGTCTGGGGCAGCAATAAGAACATGGACTCCCATGTTGACCTAGCCGAGGCCATCATCCAGACCTACTACGCTAACATGAAGGCTGAGTGCAACAAGAACAAGCCTGTCTGGCACAGGGCCTGGATGAAGGAACTGGATGAATATCACCTCCAGACTGCGGCCAAGGAAGCGTACACATGCTACGAGATGTTCAAGTGGATCATTGACATGAGGAAGTGCCTCCTACCTAAAATGAACGAGGGATCGAGCCACAATAAGAGAGCTGGCGACAAGCGTCACAAGAAGTAAATGATTTGATGTCGTTTTTCAATTCTCATACTCCCTCTATGAAGAAATATTCATTGTTTTAGATGGATGATTTTATTGTGCATGTAATAGTTTATTAAGGTGTGCGCCAATGTTATGTGTGTATTGGATGCTTAATTTGGTTATGCAATCATGTTCTTCTAAACAGAGCATAGATGTTTGTGGGCAGTTTGAGCAAATCACCTCGCATACGGAATAAACAACCAAATCCGTCGGTGATGATTTCATCAGTCCCTGACAGTTCTTTATCCGGAACTGTTTGCCCACCACACATCCGAGTGATCTGTGTACATTACACACATCTTGATCATAGAAACCGTTTGTGTTATTTTTCCTTATCACACACAGTTCATCCCAGTGGCCTGTATGCTATCTATCACACACATCTTGATCTATGTAATCATTTATGTTATGTTACCTTATCACAAATAGTTCATTCGAGTGACCTGTATGCCGTCTATGGCACACATGATCATATGTCAATTGTTTGTGTTCTGCTTGATCAACGCAAATAGTTTATCGGGGTGAAATGTATGCCGTACATCACACACACTTATATTTTTATAAGCGTTTGCATTATATTATCCAATCACAAATAGTTTATCTAGGCCAACTATTTGCCAAAAATTGCACACACAACTATTTTTAGATCGTACTTGATGGATACACCATCGCACATAGTTTATGTCATTAGCAAAAGAGCTATAACTATACCGTTTTCGATTTAGTCATCGCACACAGTTTTGTCGAAGGGTCTCTGATTGATGTGTTGTCTTTGGACCATTCTATAGTAGGGTTGCCTTCCACACTACCATTGGATTCGCCAACCATGTGAGGTGGATCACGCCTAATCAAGCCTACCGCTTCTAGCTTCTTGATTTCCTCGGCAATGAAATCTTGACGCTCCAGAGCTTGCTTCTTGACCTTCTGCTTGATTGGGCATGCATGGGGACATACGACAAGGTGGTGCTTAATCACTCCCTCGGAACGCCAAGGTTGTTAGATGGTTACCAGGCAAACACATCGACATTCGCCCGCAGGAAGAAGATGAGCGCGCTTTCCTATTTATTGTCGAGGGTGCCACTTATGGTGAAAGTAGGACCCTCGCCGTCCTCCCTTATAGCCACTTGTTTTGTCATGGGGATGGTCACTTTACTCTTCCTGCTCTTGGCGGCCGAGCTCTATGAAAAGTACTCAAGGGGCATGCTGCACTCTACGATGCGCTTCCCGGAGTTCTCGCTAGATGTCTTGCCGAAAATCTTGTTCTTACCCCCCGGGAGCTTTGCCGGCAGGAGAAGGTACCTTATCGACAAATGCTACCACTGCCTCCTGGTAGAGTTTGTCGAGGCACAGAACTGCACTTTTGTTGTCGGCATGGACTATTATGATGCTCATCAGACCCTTCATCTTAAGTGTGTTGTAGGCGTGGTGAGACACCGCCATGAACTTTGCTAGCGGCGGTTGGCCCAAGATTCCATTGTACGACAACGACATCTTTGCAACATCAAAAACAACCTTTTCTGTTATGAAATTATTTCGCTGCCAAATGTTACCAGCGGAGTTATCTTCCCCTTAGGCTGACATCTTCCTGGGTTGAATCCTTGGAACAACCCTATCAACTTGATATCTGTGTTGGGGATATGCAGTCGCTTGATCACATCTGGAGAAATCAAGTTCAAACTGGCCCCATTGTCGACCAACATCTGCGTCACCTTGAGGTTGTGGATTGTTGGCGAGACCAACAATGGCACACACCCAACAACGATGGTGTGGTCAGGGTGGTCCTCAACATCAAAGATGAAGGGAATGTTGGACCACCTGAGGGGTTTCCTTGCCTCTGCCTCTAGTTCTGCCGCGTTGATCTCACGGGCCCACTGCTTGAGCTGTCGGTGAGAGGAGTGCAAAGATGCGCCTCCGACAACAAACATGGCATCAATCGCCTTCTGGGATTCTTGGCCATCAGATCCTTCTTCATCCACATCACCATCACCCTTGTCGTTGGATTTCTTGCCTCGGCCTCTAGCAGGCTTCTCCTTCTGTTGCTTTGCGTTGTCGCGACGAACACCACGGCCGCCATGGTTTTTCTTGGCGGAACCACCACTAGCATCTTGGCCATTCTCGTTGTCATGCCTTTCATATTATTGCTTTTGCTTCTCAACAAGGTGATCGACTTAGCAACACTCAATGATGTCACGGCCCTTGGTGAGCTGGATCTTGCAGTATGGCATGTCAGTCTTTTCTCCTGCTGTGGCTTCGTCTACCGGAGCAAGCAGAAGTCTCCTTGCTGGAGCCTTCGTTCTTGGCCTTCTTGCAGTGTTGGGGTTGCCGAAACCTTGAACGAACATGACCTCCTTGCCCTTCCGCTTTCGATTGTGCTTTCGGCCTTTCTTCTTGGTGGTGGACGCATCTTCGTCATCGGAGTTGACCACCACTCCAGCATCCTCTCCGGTGAACCTCCTCCCTTCTTGAGCTCGCGTGCAGTTATCAGCCAGAGCTTAAAGCTCGGTGATATCGTGCACCTTGTTGATTCCCATCAGCTCATGCACCTGCTTGTTGCGCACCTTGTATGTCAATCACATTAGCGTGATGGATGTCATGGATCTTGTGCTGCAAGCGGATGAACCTCTGTATGTACTTGCGGAGAGACTCACAGTCTCTTTGTGGGATCACATGTAGATTGCTGGGCTGCCCAGGAGCTTGTGGCCCCTCTAGGGAGGCGCCAACAAATTTGTTGCACAGGTATATCCAGGAGGAAATGGATCCCTCTAGAAAGCTCATCAACCAACTCCGCACATTGGGTTTGAGAAATAATGGGAAGTAGTTTGCGAATACTTTTTCGTCACGTCCCTCGGCAGCTTGCACCACAATGGTGTATATACCGAGGAACTCCGATGGGCTAAACTTGTCGTCGTATTTGTCCGGCAGGTCAGGCTTGAAGGTCTTGGTGGAGGGCCAGCGGACTTACCACATCTCACAGGTGAACACCGGGTAACCTATCTCGTAAGGTAGGCTGCCAGGAACACCGAGTGAAAGCTTGTCAAAGATTGGATTGGCATGGCCGTTCGATTAACGATGTGTCTCCCATTGCCTCTCGATGGTCGTGCTAGCATCCTCCTTCTACCTCTCCTTCAAGACTTGACGTTGACCTTCTTGCTGTCGCGGGTTTGATAATGCAAAAGACATCTCATCTGGCGTGTCGGTGGGGACCCCGACTCATAAGTCGTGATCAACAATAAATGTGTACAGTGATCCCATAGATCAATGCTCAGTGAACATACAAAAGCTGAATAACAAGAGTCTTACATCCATACATACCGTCTTACACCAAACATAACTAGCAATGGAAATCTGGAACGAAAGCATGAGACCATGCCATCTACCTTAACCCTACATGCATTCTGACTGGGAAGCGTCCTAGTTCGCATGTTCGTCACCAACGATATCTTCACCATATTCCCACTCTTACATGCCTAGCTAATTAAATAACCAGTGGCAAGCTAATGAGTACTTTGAATGTACTCGCAAGGAACCCATGCTTTCGAACAAGGTATGACAATGCCTGATATGACACTAAGTAGGTAAGTTTGTAGAAAGCTAATTTTGAGTGCAATGGCATTTTCAAATAATTTGTGATAGAATGCATCAACAGGTTTGTGGGGAACCCGACTCATTAGTCGAGATCATCGAATGCACGTGTATAGTGATCCCAGAGATCAATGCTCACCGAACACACAAAAGCTGAATAACAAGAGTCTTACATCCATACTTAACGTCTTACACAAATAATGACCACGAAGGTCTTAGTCTTACATGGATAGGGCCACACGGGCCAAACACTTAAAGTTGAACATGCAACGGAAATCTTGGTCGAAAGCGTGAACCCATGCCATCTGCCTTAACCTATAGGCATTCTGACTAGGAAGTGTCCTAGTTCGCGTGTTCGTCTCCAACGAACTCTTCACCATACTCAAGTTCTTCCATGCCTGGCCAATTAAATAACCAGTGGCAAGCCAATGAGTACTTTGAATGTACTCGCAAGCAAGCCAAGTGTGGAACGATATAATAATGATGCATGATATAGCACTATGTAGGTTAATTTGCGGAAAGCTAATTTTGTATGCAAATGACATGATCAAGTAACTAGTGAGCATGCATCAACAACTAGTAGGTATCCATGTGAACAAATTGCAGGTGCCATCATAAGTATCGGTTGAACATCTCATGTTCATGCTAAGTCATCGGACTTAATTCAATCCTCACGCTAAGTCATCAGACTTAGATCACGTGACCTCTTGTCACCACCACACCCATATTCACACCAAGGTTTATGAAAACATCCGGACGTAGTCTAAGAAGGACCTCCAACTATCCATGACCGCGGTCGCGGATATTCGAATAGTTTTACACTCTGCAGAGGTTGCACACTTTACCCACAAGACTCGAGGAACTTCCGTGTCATCCACGACTCGCGGTATAACATACCCGAGGTAAGAACTCAAACAATGCCTTTCCCCCGACGATACTAAACAAAGAGTCCACTCGATTGGTACCTAGCCCTCATGATGTACATCACAAGAGCCTTGCTCTAATCGTACCATCCATGAGGGGACCAACGGTGTGCCCAGTGCCTGTGAAGACAACGCATGATGGTACGTACTGGTACGACCCCGTATCGAGAGTGGCCACACCACTCCCGCCACTAGTAATGCGGGCTCCTTGCCCGTACCCACCAAGGTAATCAACAAAGCCCTGTCCCATAAGGGGTATCGTGGTTGCGCATGTAATGTTGGGACGGTCAGTAGACCTTAGAACTCTCCATTTTCTAAAACACATACTCACTTGTTCCAGCACACCACCTCTTTGTCAAGTGGTTACCCAACTCATCATTATCTCCCTCGGGCATTAGTGGCACTCGACGGGGTTTTCGAAAGAGTCTTTGAAATCATTTCTTTCCATCACCATGCATAAGTCCCATCCCATTTGTGTAGCATCTATTAGCAACCTAACTATACCCACCCGCATAACCCTCATAAGGTGGTAGGGTCATGCACGATGCAAGTGTCAAAGGAAAAGTATCGGGGCCATCCCACCGAAAGGGGAACACCACAACACATAATCAAATATGATGAAAGTAAAGTGCTATATGCCATGCAATAAAATGGTTTCTTATCATGGTCAAAGGGCTGCTTGCCTGGCTTAACAAAGTCTACGGTGTCTTCGAAGTCTTCGGGTCCAACTTCTTCGTCAACCGCACAATCTATCGTCGCGAAATAAAACGATAAAAATAAGCAAACACACAAAATAGAGCTCTCATTCTACTACCAAAAATGTTCTCATACTCTGATAAATCCTAAAAGTCATACTAAAAATTTTCTCCTAGATTTTGTTGTGAAAAATATTTGGAAATAAAATAACAGAGGCAAAAAGGTGCCCATATATAGGGTTTAAATAAAACAGTACTAAAATCATATTCAAACATTTTTACAAATGGCACTATTAAATTCTAGGGATTATTTTATGAATTTAGGTGGAAGAAAAATTGGCATTGGATAAATATTTCACCTTGTGAGATTTTTGGAATTTGCAGGGAAAATAAAAAGGGAAAAGAAACGGGCACAGTGCCCTAGCCGGAGGAGGCCAGCAACTGGGCCGGCCCAGAGGCCTACCAGCCCAGGCGAACCGGCATGCGCGCACGCACGTTCGAACCTGACAGCTGGGCCCCGACGGCGAGCCCCGCCTGTCATCTCCAACCTCGCGACAGGGTGGTCGGCGTGCTCACCACCGATGATGCAGGGCACGGCGACGACAAGCGAAGGCAAGGATGAGCTCAACGTCGACTCGTCGGTCCTCTAGAAGTGGAATGGAGGCCTGAGGAGGCCGGAGTCGCCGGCAACGAGCCCTAGCGGCGGAGGGTGCTTTGGGAGAGGTCACCAGAGCCGTCCCGTGTTGCAAAAAGGACGGGAGGAAGAGGGGAAAGCATCAGCGCAGCAAGGGAGGACCAACCGGAGAAGAATGGGGCTAGAGGGGCTCTGTATCCGGAGATCGACGATGAGGTTGCCGCGGTAGTCCTCGGCCCGATTCTGAGCACAGGAGCTACGGGAGGTCCTCGGAGCGCGCGGGGGGGCTATAGGGGGAGGAGAGAGAGAGCAGAGGGGAGAGAGGGGCTCGGGAGGCCCTTTTCATGGAGGGGCGCGAGTCCATCGATCGCTGTGCGTCGGCGAGCTCGTGGCCAAGGCCAGAGGGCGCGGGGGGAGACGGGGCGAGTCTGGAGCGTTCCTGGGGTCGGTCTAGGCCACAGGGAAGGAGGAGAGAGAGGCAGAGGAGCGCGCGCGTGCGAGCCCCATGGTTGGCCGGCTCGGGCGGTCACGACGCGTGCAAGGAGGGCCAGAGGATGGGGAGAGAGGAGGGGCACGACATGGTGGCATGGCGCGGATGCCGATGCCGACCATTTGGCGAGAGGGGGGAGCCCGAGGTGGTCGGGGCCATGCAGTGGCCAGCGGCTACAGTGCCTGTCGGCACCATAGCGCGCTCCAAAGCGCGTGTTTGGCATGCCACGGCATGCCAACGACGTCTTATGTGTGGCCTGTCATGTCTAGGGGGAACTAAGGGTTTTTACAATAGAGGGTAGGTCATTGGATGCTCTGGTTTCCTGAGGAGAGAAGGAAGGCCGAGGGAGAGGGAGGAAAATTACTACCCGGAGGGGAAAAATGGGGGGTTTACCCCACTTAGCCATGGAGTTTTGGCCAGTAAGAGATGCTAGAGATAGCTAGTAACTCAGAGAGGCTGTGGTAAAAAGCTGGGGCCAAGGGTAAAAGAATAAGAGGTGAAAATGTTGGTTTCACAAAATCACCAGAAGGTGTTTGATGATGTTCTGGGCAAGAAAGAATTACCAGCTTACTGAGATTTTTACCAAGGTCAAAGGCTAGGTGAAAATGAGATGCTCCACCAAATTTGAGCTCAAGGAGAAAAAGTTGCCAATGGAAATTTGGTGAACCCTAGAAATTGGTAGAAACTGATTTCTGTAGATCCAATGATGCTAAGCTTTAACCCTTGATGCACCACTTAGTGTATCATCACTATTTGGCCATTAGAGCATGCCCACAAAGTTTGAGGCCAAGGGGAGACACTTTACAATGTAAAGTTATTCAAATTTGATTCTGGATAGGAATGGTTTTGGGATGATTTGATGGACCAAACCAACTTGGATTGGGATGAAACTTTGCAAGATCATCACCCATGGTAGTGTTGACTTGCTAGAATTTTCCTGGAATTTATTGAGAATATTTCTATAAGAAATATTGCAAAAGTTTGATCTGAACACAAAGGGTTTTGAGGGGTTTTGCCTATGATCTGATCATGCCCTTGTGTTGAAACTCATATATATGGAAAATATATGTCCACTGAGTTTCTCTAAATTTTCTGAAATATTTTCAAAGCATTTAAATAAACCATTTATGGCCTTAAGAAAAAGCCTTTAAATAAAATATCAAAAAATCTTTAAAAATAAAATCTGGTGGTTTTGAGAAGTCATATATATAGTAGGTTTGAAATAAAGCCTTTGGAAAAGAAGGGTCCACCTGATTTGAGGACTTGCAGTGCAAACCTCATTTCAAGGGGTTTTGTAAACTTAAATTAAATAAATCATTTTTGGTTACAACAAAATTTGATAAAAATAGTTTTGGGCTCTATTCACATGGCATGATTATTGGGCAAGGGTTTTGGATCAAGGAAGATGATTATGAAGTGGAATAGAACCTAGTAGTGCCATAAACAAGCAACAAGCAAGCAAACAACTTAGGAAGAAAGCACAAACACATAGAAAAAGTTTTAATTGGCTCCAAATTTTATAAACTCAATCATAACAATGTGCTACAATCATAGGGTGTGACAAGGTTACAAATATCCATACGAACAAGTTTCATGTATTATCATAAAGCGGGGGTTGAACATCTCATGTTCGGACTTCATGTCAAGTCATCAGACTCAGCTCAGGTATCATCTTTGTGTCATCCACACACACACACACTCCTAAACATTAGTAAAACTCTGTACGTTGTTTAAGCAACACCACCCTACCGTTCTTCACCGTTGACACGACTATTCAAATAGTTTTACACCCTGTAGAGGTTGCACACTTTACTCACAAGACTCGGGAAACTTCCGTGTCAAGCCACCCCTCATGGTATTGTTCATACCCGACATAAGTACCCGAACATTGCCTTTTGCCTGGCGACCCAAAACAAAGATTCCACTCGATAGATACACAACCCTCATGATGTAAATCATATGAGCCTCACTCCAGATTGTATCATCCATGAAGGGACCAACGGTGTGCCCGACATTTGTGAAAACAGTCCATGATCGTCCTTACCGCCACGACCCCATATCAAGAGTGACCACATCACTCCCACCACTAGTAATGTGGGCTCTCTACTAGCATCACCCAAAGTAATCAATAAAGCCCCATCCCATAAGGGGTATCCTGGTTGTATATGTTCAAAGCACAACATGCTCCCTTCGTGGTTTTGATAATTCATGACTATTAGAGCATTATATATATAGTCATGTGACCTTTTGTATTTACCCTATTGTATAAGGGGTTTCCTGCATATATTCCACACCTATACATGTATATATACTAGCCTATGGCCTCTTGGAAATACAAGTTGCATATTCCTAACATGGTATTAGAGCTAGGTCAATTTTTTGCATGCTGCAACTCATGCTATTGATCCTCATTGACCGCTGCCACCGCCGCTTTTCTCTGTCGTCGCGCTAGTTCTCCACATCCTCTCCGCTGGCGGGACACCCAGGCCGGCTCCTTACCTATCCATCCCGTCTCTTTCTGATCTCTGTTTCCCCTGGATCGAGCAGGCGCCGTCTTGTGTCCTCAGTGTTGTTGCCGGACTCCATATTCTGTCTACTCCCGCAGTCGCCGCCCGTGCTTTGTTCCTGGCGCTCGTGAAAGCTGCTTGCTCATGATCTGCACCTGGTGCGTCGCCCTGCTCGTCAACGCCCGTCGCTGAAGCCTCTTGTCATCCGCCTGTGCTAGGCGCTTGTGAGGGCTAGCTTCATATCCTGCTCGTCCCTGCTCCACCACGTCCCTGCCTGCTGCTCCTCAAGTGAGTCACGTGGTTTGCTGCCTGCTGCCTCGTCTCGGTCCTCCAGATCGAAGGGATTCCTGCGTACTACTTCATCCCGATCTGCCCGATTGAAGGCCTAGTCCCAGTCTGCTTCTGGTAGACCTGAGGTTCTTTGGTAAAAAAAGAACAAAAAAGAAAAGAAAAGAAAAAGAAAAAATGTCTACACTATTGGGCTACATTGCAGTCCCTAGCTGCCCGGTGACTTCTGGCGGTGTTTTCTTCCCTACTCCCGTCTCGCATATGGGTCGTTCCTTGGCACTTGATGCTTGTTCGTCTGTAACGTCGTCCTCTTCGTCGTCTCCGCAGGCTGTGCTGGTAGCTCTTCTACTGCTCCTCCTGCAAGCTTCACATATGATGATTGTCGTTCTACACCGACTGCTCTCGGGACTTTCGCCGATGAATGTCGCTCTTCCGCGATACCTCTCGCGACATTCACCAGATATAGTGGTGCCTATGACTCCATCGACTGCTCTTCGCACACGCGTCTTCCCTTGGCGCTTGGTGCTTGTCATACAACCTCGTCTTCTCCATTGGCCTTTGCGGACAATAGTGGTTATGCTACACAACAACTTTTAGCGGCTTCCACAGGTGGTGTGGCTGCTTCACTTATGGTGCCACTATGATGCCTACTTTAGTTGTGTACTTCACTGAGGCGGAGATTGTGTGACTTCGCGCCCTATTGGCAGGTGCCTCAACATCGACATCCTCAATTGCGCCCCTGACTGAGCAGGAGATTGTGCGCTTACGAAGCCTACTAAATCCATCTTCTAGTTCTCCATCGACAGTTTATGTTGGTTCTGCTACGGACTCTTCTCGCTTTGTGAGACCACCTTCTACACAAGCAAGTACATATCCATGGATTCTTGATACTAGAGCATCTTTTCATATGACTCATGATTCATCCACTTTGTCATCTACTCGACCTCTCGATTCTCCTATTCATGTTCTTACTGCTGATGGTACATCTCTCCCGGTTATAGGCCGAGGCACTCTTAGCACTTCATCTTTTCATGTTCTTGATGTTGCTCATATTCCTCGGCTTACCATGCAACTCATTTCTGGTGGTCAGATTGTTGACTCTGGTTGCAGGGTTATTCTCGACTTTGACTCATGTTCTATTCTGGACCGTCAGACTGGTGCTCTTCTTGGTGCTGGCCCCCGACGCCGTGACTCTCAGGGTCTCTGGGAGCTTGACTGGCTTCACCTTCCATCTGCCGCCACCGTAGCGAGCCTCTCCACCTCTATTGCCTTGTCCATAAGCTCTTTTCAGCAGTGGCATCATTGCCTTGGGCACTTATGTGGATCTCGTCTCTCATCCTTAGTTTGGCATGGTCTTCTTGGATCCGTCTCCTGTGGTGTGTCTTTAGACCATCAGGGTTGCCGGCTTGGTAAACAGGTTCAGTTACCCTATCCCCATAGCGAGACTATGTCTCAGCGTCCTTTTGACCTTGTTTACTTTGATGTATGGGGTCCATCTCCCTTTGCCTCGAAGGGAGGCCATTGCTACTATATTATCTTTATAGATGATTTCTCTTGACACACGTGGATATATTTCATGTCTTCTCGTAGTGAGGTCTTATCTATTTATAAGCGTTTTGCTACCATGGTTCACACTCAGTTCTCTATGCCTATTCATGGGTTCCGTGCTGACTCTGCTGGAGAGTATATCTCCAAGATGTTGCGTGGATTTCTTGCTGAGCAGGGTACTCTTGCTCAGTTCTCTTGTCCTGGTGCTCATACTCATAATGGCGTGGCTGAGCACAAGCATCGTCACCTTCTTGAGACGGCTCGTGCAATGATGATCGCTGGCTCTCTTACGCCTCACTTTTGGGCTGAAGTTGTCTCCACTTCCACCTATCTCATCAACCTTCAGCCGTCCACTGCTTTGCTAGGTGGCATTCCTTTTGAGCGTCACTTTGATCGTTCTCCCGATTACTCGGTGCTTTGTTTGTTTGGTTGTGTTTTCTATGTTCTTCTTGCCCCTCGTGAACGCACCAAACAATCCGCTCAGTCAGTTGAGTGTGTCTTCTTAGGTTATAGCAATGAGCATTAGGGCTATCGTTGTTGGGATCCTATTGGTCGTCGGATGCACATTTCTCGGGATGTGACTTTCGATGAGTCTCGTCCTTCTACCCCGTCCATCTTCCTCGACTTTTTTAGTGGAGGATATCTTTTTCAGCGATCCTTTGTCTATTCATCTTGCTAACTCTGCTTCCCCACCTATAGTCAATGATTTGCCGCCACCGTCTCCCACAGTTTCCTCATCTCGCATGTCACCAGATTCTGCACCTTCATCCCCGGTGCCTTCTTCGTCTCCACCCCCTGATTCTACCTCGACGATTCCTCCTCGTATTCTTCCATATTTTCCTTGGTATTATACTCGTCGATCACGTCATATGGATGCATCTACTGATGTGCCCTCCTCCTCGTCTCAGCCTACCTATGGCTTGTGCTCTCGTCTGCTTCTGCCTATTGATCGCTATGGTTTTTCAACCGCTGGTGCTGCCATTCTTTAGCTGACTACTTATCGCCAGGCTGTTGTTCATCCTGAATGGCAGTTTGCGATGGCAGAGGAGATTGCTACTCTTGAACGCATCGGTACATGGGGTCTTGTTTCTCTTCCTCCAGGTGTCCGTCCCATCACTTGTAAGTGGGTCTACAAGTTTAAGACTCTCTCTGATGGTTCTCTTGAGCGTTACAAAGCTCGTTTTGTGGCTCGTGCCTTTCAGCAGGAGCATGATCGTGATTACGATGAGACTTTTGCTGCTATAGCCCATATGACCACTATTCGTACACTTCTTGTTGTGTCCTTTGCACGCCACTAGTCTGTATCTCAGCTTGATGTTAAGAATGCATTTCTTAACGGTGAGCTACGTGAGGAGGTATACATGCAGCCACCACCTGGGTATTCTGTTCGTGATGGCATGGTATGTCGTCTTCGTTGTTCTCTCTATGGCCTTAAGCAAGCCCCCGTGCTTGGTTTGAGCATTTTGCCTCCATGGTGACTGTCGCTGGTTTTTTAGCGAGTGCTCATGATCCATCATTGTTTTTCCACCTTTCTCCTCGTGGTCGGACTCTTCTTCTTCTCTATGTTCATGACATGATCATCACTGGCGATGACCCCGAGTATATTGCCTTTGTTATGGACCGTCTTAGTGAGTAGTTTCTTATATCTGATCTTGGACCTCTTCGCTACTTTCTTGGCATTGAAGTCTCCTCTACATTTGATGGATTTTTTATATCCCAGGAAAAGTATATACAAGTTCTTCTTGCTCGTGCTGCTCTTACTGATGAGCGCATTGTTGAGACTCCCATGGAGCTCAATGTTCACCTCCGTGATACTGATGGTGACCCCTTGCCTGATCTGACGCGTTATCGTCATCTTCTTGGGAGTCTTGTCTATCTAGCTGTCACTTGTCCGGATATCTCTTATCCAGTTCATATCTTGAGTTAGTTTATCTTCGCTCCCAATTCGGTTCACTATAGTCATCTCCTTTGTGTTCTTCGCTATCTTTGGGGCACGATCTCTCACCATCTATTCTTTCCGCGCTCTAGATCTTTACAACTTTAGGCCTATTCGGATGCTACGTGGGCTAGTGATCCCTCTGATCGCCGCTCACTTTTTGCTTACTGTGTTTTTCTTGGCGGTTCTCTCATTGCCTGGAAGACAAAGAAACAGACTGCAGTTTCCCGTTCGAGTGCAGAGGCTGAGTTATGAGCTATGGCTCTTTTGATAGCAGAGGTGACTTGGTTACAATGGTTACTTAATGATTTAGTGTTTCTGTTACTACACCCACTCTGCTATTATCTCATAGTACAAGTGCTATTAGCATTGCGCGCGATCCTATGAAGCATGAGCTCACCAAGCATATTGGTGTTGATGCTTTCTATGTGCACGCTGGTGTGCAGGATCAGGTTATTGCTCTTTAGTATGTGCCTTTCGAGTTACAGTTGGCAGATTTTCTGATGAAGGCCCAGACTAGAGTGCAGCATGGCTTCTATCTCTCCAAACTCAGTGTTGTTAATCCACCATGACTTTGAGGGGGGGGGGTGTTAGACTAATATATATATATAATCATGTGACCTTTTGTATTTACCCAATTGTATAAGGGGTTTCTTGCATATATTCCACACCTGTACATGTATATATACTGGCCTATGGCCTCCTGGAAATACAAGTTGCATAATCCTAACAATGACAACATACATTGTCTCTTGGACTAATACTTTTATCTTGTGTATTTCAGATAATAGTCCATGGCGAATTGGGTTGGCAAATGGATTGTGGAATACCCCAAGATGCAAGAAAATAGGTTGGCCAAGCTTCAAGCACATGACTCTACATTTTATATTTGTGAGAAATCACTTTGAGTCCATAGGAAAGCCGATACTATTAAAAGGGGGTAAGGTTTTGTTGGTGAACAAAATGCTCATACTTGCACAAGTGATAGTCACCAAAAACACCCACAAACTCTCCCACCAAATTCTTATCAAGGCCAAATATTCACAATCGGTGCAACCAACATTTCTATCCCGATGCCACCGATTCTCAACCTCAGACAGACTAAGCCAAACCCTAGCTTTTCGGTGCAACCGATTCCATACCGGTGCCACTGAGTTTAGGTTGCCAACTTTTTGTTACGCAAGTTCACATTTTTGATACCTCTCAGATTGTTGGATCGGCATCACGAAGATTAGGCATTCTGACCATTGGTCACCTTATCGGTGCAACCAAGATTCCTATATCGGTCTCACCAAGATTCAAAAGTTGCCACCTTTTGGTCACTTTGGTACCACCAAGATTAACACAACGGTGTCACCTAGTTGGTCACTTTGTGTGTAACGGTTGCATTTTTGGGGATGACTTTATATACCCCTTCACCACCACCTAATCGAAAGAGAAGCACTCAAAACTATTCCATACTTTCGACATCCAATTTTTTGAGAGAGAAGCACCTACCCTTGTATTGAGGTCAAGATCTTCCACTCCTGCCATATGGATCTTGATTTCTAGCCTCCCCAAGTTGCTTTCCACCCAATCAATCTCTTCTACCAAGCCATATCTGTGAGAGAGTGATTGTTTGTTGAGGAGTCTATCATCTTGAAGCACAAGAGCAAGGAGTTCATCGTCATTACTGTGCCTATTACCTTTTGGAGGGTGGTGCCTCCTAGATTGGTTAGGTGTTGCTTGGGAGCATCCTAGTTCGTGTCGTGGAGTTGAACCAAGAAGTTTGTACAGGCAAGGAGATCACCTACTTCATGAAGATCTACCCATAGTGAGGCTAGTCCTTCGTGGACGGAAGCCGTTATGGAATAGTCAAGGTTGCTACTTCGTGGACCCTTATGGGTGGATCCCTCCATGGACTCTCATGACCGTTACCCTCTGTGGGTTGAAGACTTCATAAACGTGGACGTATGTTAGCACCACCAATCAGAACCATGGGAGAAATCCTTGTGTCTCCGATTGCGTTTGATCTCCATATCTCAACTCTTTACTT
The DNA here is from genome assembly GCA_022496015.1 of Hordeum marinum. Classification (NCBI taxonomy): domain Eukaryota; kingdom Viridiplantae; phylum Streptophyta; class Magnoliopsida; order Poales; family Poaceae; genus Hordeum; species Hordeum marinum. Next base: position 257,482,747 of record CM039674.1, on the reverse strand, counting down.
GTTATGAAATGTCTTTACTTTCCGCTGCCATATTTGTTGACATGCATGTGTAGGGTATATAGACTTGCTAGTCTTGCTAAAACCGTTAATATTTGTCAACCTATTAACTTTGGAAAAGGTTAGGTTTTAATTTCCTGCTAGTAGTCTATTCACCCCCTCTAGACACTCTTCTAGTGATCCCTCAATTGGTATCAGAGCATTGGTCTCCATTGTTTTGGTTTAATCACTAAGGAGGAAGATGGATGTGTCTAGTATAGGGAGTTTGAGTTGTAGAGTGCCTATTCTTTATGGAGAGTACTATAGTCAATGGAAAACTTTGATGCTTGAGCTATTTAATGAATTTGAATTGAGAAAATCTGTTATGCGCCCCTATGATCCTCCTATTGATCCCTTGCATCCCACACACGAAGAGGAAATTGATATGCTATGCAATCTTAGAACTATTAATCTTATTGTTAGAGCTTTGTGTAGAAATGTGCTCAACCAAATGAAGAATTTTGCGTGTGCTCATACTTTGTGGAATGATTTGGACAAACGATATCCAAATTATTCATTGAATAATCTTGATGAAATTCTTCATAGAACTATTGCCTTCCACAAAATGATGCCTAGTGATCCTAAGTTTGATGATTGTCTATTTGAGCTAAGAGACCTCATGCGTGCTAAAGGAGATGTCACGACTATCAACAATATCATTATAGAGGCTGTTGGGGATATAACCCCGCGGTATGACCCACCCTAAGGACTCCGGGTTATGATTGATGGTTCATACACTAGCCCAAGGTGAGCCGGTGGTCCTAAAGCCCAGGAAGCTTGGCAGCTCATAAGGTGGGCCGGACAGCGGCCCAGAAGACCCGGGAGTGTAAGCCGCCTGGGGACAACTTGGACAAGAAGATAGAGGAAGACTCGGATAGACAATGAGAGTCGGGACCCAATTGTATGACCCGTGGTCTAGACCTCCTATATAAGGGCAGACCCGGGGCGACTTAGAGATCAGGTTATCGGATATTAGGCCAAGCGTTTTCTCCCTTGTAATCGATACATCAAGCAATAAAAACACAAGCAGGACGTAGGCTATTACCTTGAGTTGAGGGGCTGAACCTGGATAAATCCGTGTCTCTCATCCCAATCAACCCCTTTGAGTCATCACGTTTGTGATGGCCTCGAACCGAAGTCCGTTCACCCGGACATCTGTCGTGATAAAACCACAACAGTTGGCGCCCACCGTGGGGCTAGCGCTCGGTGGTGTTGAGTTCTCAAAGGGCTCTCTCCCTAGACTCGAGGGATATGTGGTTGGTAGAATGAGCAAGAGTCGCCGCGGCCGGCTCCACATCGACGACACCGGATGGGGCCTTGATGCTGGCTCTATGGAGTATGGCTTCCGGGTTCCATTCGGTGGGATCCACGTGTTCATCAGAAAAGTTGACGGAGCAACACTCGGGCCGGACATCTGCACCAACCTCATCGAGTCAGCTCGGCATCTGCAACCTGCTCGTAGCATGCAACCCGCCTGCGTTAGCCCGGGCCGGAAGCACGTTTTCGTGGACTTTACTCAAGGTATGGATCTGGAAGCTTCCGGATCACAGGAAACTCTCGTTTACTTAGAGGACGAATCTTCAAGCGGAGAAACAGAGTCGGTCCACAGGCTACACAACGGCGGGCTCGGGGGCTTTGATGGGCTCTGCCCTCAGTCAGGTCGCTCTGAGGCGGATGATCTTGGGCCGTCGGTTCATGCTGTCATGTTCATGGCGGGGTCAGTTCGAGGCACAAATAGTATGCCCGCAAGGGCCGCCACCTCAGGCAATGACCCGTCGCCGCCGGCTCAAGTTCTTTTGGAGCTGATGGACGAGCTCGCGGCCCTAATGGCTACTGATGTTACACCAGACAATCAAGCGGCTCGTAATTTGGAGATTGCAAGGATCAAGGACCAGATGGCGGAAGAGCAGCAGAGGATGGCTGAGTTAAAAACCGAGATGGAGCAAGAGGCAGAACGCATCAAGACAGACAATCGGAGCAACAATCGGCAGCCGCGGTTCATCGGATGAGGCATCAATCCCATCTGCCGGAACGTTATGAGGCAAGAAACCTCTTCGACACACCAGGGACAGGGCGAACAACGGATGCACCTGGAAGCCGCCCAGCGGCTCGGCCAGTGGCTCAGCCGACCCGGCGAAATCAGGCCTCGCCTGCGGCCTTTCCAACACCGGCGGGTCATTATTCTAACCCGGCCGAGAATATGGTGGTAGCAGCCACCCGGCTCGAAACAATTCCTATTCCGGATGAATCGCCCTTTTGCGGAGGATGTGGAAACGCCATTGGATACTTGCAGACGGTGATGGCCCAGCAGGAAAAGTACGCCTACAACCGGAGTCGTGTTCATTCAACCCCTCTCCCTAGCTAGAGTTTTGGCCAGCGTTATGAGTCACCGGCGGGTTCCAGCAGCAATCGGTACCGAGAGATTCCAACAGGTCATCGGCCGGCTATGGATGCAAGAGGCCAGCAAGAGGTAACAACTTTAGCCGAGGCAGGTCGCTAGGAGCCCACACCATCCATGTCAGTAGATGTTGGAGGAACCACTAGAGTGGGGGGGTGCTATGTTTATCACCAGCTCTGCGGGGTGAGCGGCTGCCAAAGGATTTCAAAGGCCCCCTCAAAGTTACAAATTACACCGCTGATTTACCCCCAAAGGCTTGGGTGGAAAGTTATGAACTAGCCATGGAGATGCTGGACGTCAGTGAGGCGGTTTGTGCCAAATACTTCATCATGATGCTTGAAGGCCCAGCCCACACATGGTTAAAGGGATTGCCACCCAATACCATCAACTCATGGGCAGAGCTGAGAGCCAGATTCATTAAAAACTTTCAAGGAACATGTAAACATCCCATGACCATCGTGGATCTTGATCACTGTGTTCAATAGGAGAATGAGTCAGCTCATCATTGGGTATGGCGGGTCTCAACCATCATCCACTCTTCAGAGCAAATCACGGCGGCTCAGGCAGTACTGATCCTAGAGAAGAACTGCCACTTTGTCCTGCTAAAGCAGAAGCTTGGCCGACTCAAGCGCACATGTCAAGATATGGGAGAGCTCATGACGGCTCTCATGAAATACGCCGATTCTGACAACACAAAAGATCCGGGCTCCGACGAGGAGAAGGCCGGCCAAGGCAAGAAGGGCAATCAGAGCAAGGGTACAACAAACAATGGTAGCCAGAGCAAACGTAAGAATCCTGAGGGCGGGTCACAATTGGTGGCCAATGCAAGTACCAATCAGAATCACCCCAAGGGCAACAGGAGGTTTAGGCCACCTTTTAATAAGGACATGCATGCCTTTAATTTGGAGGTGGCGCTGAAGGGGCCTTGTCTGGATCACGGCCAGCCTGATAAGCCGGTGAACCACACATGGGGAGAGTGCCGTTTCATGCAGAAACTTAAGAATCACTTTACACACCCCAACAATCAGGACGGTGGCTCGCCGGGCGGCTCTGGGCACGACGGGTCAGGGGCCGGCAGCTCAGGGTCTGGTCACCCAGGTCAAGGTAATCAAGGATGACACCAGCAGCATTCTGGTAACAATAATCAGCAATAGCGTAATCAGTCTGGTTATCCGAGTAACCCAAAGTAGCTCAGCTCCAGTCAGTATCATGTTTTCACGACCAGCCTCAACAAAAGGGATCAGAAGTTGCGCAAGCGGGCGGTCAATGTGGTTGCACCAGCCCTACCATAGTATTTACGATGGTTTGAGTATGATATAACATGGAGCCGGGAGGATCACCTGTCGCGTGTCGATGACCCAAGGCGGCTGGCTTTGGTTGTGGCCCCCCAAGTGGGAGGGTATATGGTGAATAAAGTGTTAATGGATGGAGGCAGCGGTATTAATATCCTCTACTACGATACTTTTTGGCGGATGAAATTGCTAGACAAGGATTTAAAACCCTCATCCACCGTTTTTCATGGTGTGGTGCCAGACAAGTCGGCGTATCCGGTGGGCAGGATTTCTTTGGAAGTGGCCTTTGGCGACGAGTATAACTACAGGGTGGAGTCCTTGTGGTTTGAGGTGGTAAAAATCAAGAGTCCTTACCATGCACTGTTTGGACGTCCGGCTTATGAAAAATTCATGGCTAGGCCTTGCTATGTATACCTACAACTCAAGATGCCCAGCTTAAAAGGTACCATTACCGTTCATGGTGATCGAAAGACGGCCATTGAGTGTGAGGAAGGAGATGCGGCTTACGTAGAGGCCAGTTGTGCTCAGGAGGAGCTTAAATTTTACAAGGAGAATGTTGACCCGGAGGATATGACCTCGCTGAAAAAGCATACCACGGAGGTTGAGCCGCCCCTTAAGTTTTCAGCGGATGATACTAAGGCGGTAGATTTCACTCCGTGTGACTCATCCAAACAGTTCATCATTGGAGCTCACATGGATCCCAAATAGGAAAGTGCGCTCATTGAATTCATCCGTGAGAATCGGGACATCTTCGCATGCAAACCTTCTGACATGCCGGGTGTACCGAGAGAGTTCGCTGAGCACAACCTTAATGTGGATCCGAAGTTTAAGCCAATTAAACAGTTTCTACGGCGGTTTAATGAGGAGAGACGCAAGGCCATTGGGGAAGAAGTTGCCCGGCTCTTGGTAGCGGGTTTCATTGTTGAGGTTTTTCACCCGTAGTGGTTGGCTAACCCGGTGCTGGTGCTCAAGAAGAACAACACGTGGCGTATGTGTGTGGATTACACGGACCTTAACAAGGCTTGCCCGACTAATCCGTTTTCCCTACCTCGTATTGATCAAATCATTGATGCTACGGAGGGTTGTGAAAGCTTGTGTTTCCTGGACGCTTACTCAGGGGCTTTCGGGGCTTTCTGTTATGTATCTATGCCTTTCGGGCTCAAGACTGCCCAGGCGACTTATCACCGATGTGTGCAGAACTGCCTTCACAGTCAGATTGGCCGCAACATCCATGCTTACGTAGATGACATCGTGATCAAATCCAGGAAGAAGGAGACCCTTTTGGGTGACTTAAAGGAAACCTTTGATAATCTCCGAGTCTATAAGATGATGCTTAACCCAACTAAATGTTCTTTGGTGTTCCGGCTGGCAAGCTCCTAGGGTTTCTAGTTTCTGAACGTGGCATTGAAGCTAACCCAGATAAAATCAAGGCTGTCACTTCTCGAGCAGAGCCGGCCTGTATTAACAATGTCCAGCGCTTGGCAGGGCGGATCGCCGTGTTGAGCCGTTTCATAAGCCGCCTTGGAGAGAAGGCTATTCCTTTATATTAGATGATGAAGAAGATGAATAAATTCGTCTGGAGCAAGGAGGCGGCTGAAGCACTTGAGGTGCTCAAGAAACAGTTGACTGAGCTGCCGGTGCTGGCCGCTCCGGTTGAGAAAGAACCATTACTTTTATACGTGGCGGCTAATAATCGGGTAGTAAGCGATGCGGTTATGGTCGAGTGCAAGGAGTTTGGAAAGGAGTATCCAGTTCAAAGGCCGGTTTATTATATCAATGAGGTCCTGACAGAGTCCAAGCAAAGGTACCCGCATTGGCAGAAGCTGGTATATGGGGTTTTCATGGCCAGCCGCAAATTAAAGCACTGTTTTTTAGGGCACCAGATAACCGTGGTTAGTTCTGCTCCATTGGGGGACATAATCCAGAACAGAGAAGCCACTGGAAGGATTGGTAAGTGGGCATTGGAGTTGGGATCTCTTAATATAAAATATGTGCCTCGTACGACCATCAAGTCACAGGCTCTTGTGGATTTTATAAATGATTGCACGGAATGTCAAGCCCCTGAGGAAAAGCCGGATGATACATACTGGACTATACACTTTGATGGATCCAAGCATCTAGAAGGGTCAGGTGCAGGAGTTGTTTTGACGTCTCCTAAAGGTGATAAGTTTTGTTATGTGCTCTGGCTGATGTTCCCATGCACTAACAATGCGGCTGAGTATGAGGCTTTGCTTCATGGGCTTAGATTAGCCAAGGAGATGAATTTAAGCCGGGTAAGGTGTTTGGGCGACTCAGATTTGGTGGCTCAGCAGGTTTTGGGTACTCGGGACTCCAAAGATCCACGGATGGCGGCTTATCGGCAGGCGGTTGATATCATTGTCGTCCACTTCAAGGGGTATTAGGTGGATCACATTGATCGTCGCAAGAATGAGGCGGCAGATGCGCTGTCATGGCTAGGATCCCAACAAAAGCCGGTGCTGCCCAATGTATTCCTGGACGTCTTACATCATCCGACTGTTAAGTTACCTTAGAAAGAGGATTTGGCTATTCTTGACCCGGAAGGGGAGTTAGTGGCGGTTTTGCATGCTATCCCAGATTGGACTGTCCCCTACCTGGCCTATCTGACCCGGGACAAGTTACCTGATGATGAAGACCTGGCCAGACAGATTACCCGGTGCTCCAAATCAATGACGATAGTTAATGGTGAGTTGCACAAGTGCAGTGTGACTGGCGTTTTTCAACGCTGTGTCTCACCTGAGGAGGGTCAGGAAATCTTAAATGAAATTCATGCCGGGGATTGTGGACATCACGCCGGCTCGAGGTCGCTGGTAGCCAAGGCCTTCAGGCACGGGTTCTTCTGGTTGACAGCTCATAAGGATGCAGAGGACTTGGTTCACAAATGTGACGGCTGTCAGAAGTTCAGCCGGCGTGCTCATGTTCCGACTCAAGAGTTAAGGATGATACCAATTACATGGCCGTTCGCAGTCTGGGGCTAGACATGCATTATCACCGACAATGGCACAAATCTATCTAAGGGGGCTATGAAAGAGTTCTATGACAAGGAGCACATCCGGCTGGATGTTTCAGCAGTTGCGCATCCACAGTCTAATGGTCAGGCGGAGCGTGGTAATCAAGAGATTTTAAGGGGCATCAAGCCACGGCTGATGGTTCCTTTACAACGGACGCCCGGGTGTTGGGTAGAACAGTTGCCTTCCGTTTTGTGGAGTGTCAAAACTACCCCCAACAGATCTACATGCTATACACCTTTCTTTATGGTGTATGGTGCTAAAGCAGTATTTCCGAATGACATCCGGCATGATTCGCCACGTGTAGCGGCTTATGTTGACACGGATAATGAGACGGCACGTCAAGACACGTTGGATGCTTTGGAAGAAGCACGGGAGCTGGCAGCTTCCTGATCGGCGATCTATCAGCAAGACCTGTGCCGCTACCACAGCAAAAGAATCAAGACCCGGACATTCCAGGAAGGCGACTTAGTGCTCCGGCTGATTTAGGACCAGACAGGCAAGCATAAGTTATCTCCTCCTGGGAAGGACCCTTTGGGGTTAGTAGAAATCTCAACAATGGGTCATACTATCTCGCCGATATCAGGGATGACTCAGAGATGGCGAGTCAGGAAACCCACCGGCCATGGAACATAGCACATCTACGGCCGTATTACACGTAAGGGCATTGAGACTCGCCATTGTATACTATCATTGTACATACCGTATATAAATAAGATAACATCCCCGCAAGATGGGACTTCTTTTGTTACACGCATCGTTGTTCATAAGGGTTCATGAAGGTTCTAGTTGATAGATCAACTGCGGCGGAGGGCGGCTTCTTACCTTCGGGTATCGCTTCTAATGCTTATCGGCCCGGCTCTATGCCAAAATCTCTGGCTAACATGATTAGCCGCGGCGGAGGGCGGCTTCTTACCTTCGGGTATCGCTTCTAATGCTTTATTGGCCGACGTTTACGCCATATTGCTGAAGGGGGCTTCTTACCGATGGGTACCGCTTCTAACACCCTATCTGCCAGCTTCATGCCAAATCTCCGGCTAACATGATTAGCCGCGGTTGTAGGAAGTTTTTTAACGACGGGTATCTAACCCTAACAACCGATGGAGGGCGGCTTCTTACCTCCGGGTATAGCTTCTAACGCCTTATCGGCCAGGCTTTATGACATCTCCGGCTAACTAGATTAGCCATGGTTGTCAAGGGGGCTTACCACCTCCGGGTGTAGCTTATCTAACCTTAAACAATTGGCGGAGGGCGGCTTCTTACCTCTGGGTATAGCTTCTAACGCCTTATCGGCCAGGCTTTATGCCATCTCCGGCTAACCAGATTAGCCATGGTTGTCAAGGGGGCTTACCACCTCCGGGCCTAGCTTATCTAACCTTAAACAACTGCCGGAGGGCGGCTTCTTACCTCCGGGTGTAGCTTCTAACGCCTTATCGGCCAGGCTTTATGCCATCTCCGGCTAACCAGATTAGCCATGGTTGTCAAGGGGGCTTACCACCTCCGGGTCTAGCTTATCTAACCTTAAACAACTGGTGGAGGGCGGCTTCTTACCTCCGGGTATAGCTTCTAATGCCTTATCAGCCAGGCTTTATGCCATCCTCAGCTAACCAGATTAGCTATGATTGCCAAGGGGGCTTACCACCTCCGGGTGTAGGCTACCTAATATTGGCTATCGACGTCTTCTATATTAACAAAGCAGCATAAGGTATCAAGACAGCATACAAAGGCAATGACAGTTGAAGAGTCGGATCATTTTATACAGCAGAATAGAACAAGATTCAAGCAGAAGCAAAAGTGGCATCTAGTCTATTACATATACTCCCTGAGGAACCCAAAATTTCGGACAAGTTTTGTTTCAACGCCACACGGTGAGTCATGGAGAGTCGGCTGTTACAAGTTTTTCAAGGTAAGGGATAGCTAGCTGCCGGGTCATTCTGCTCTGGCTCTTTGGTGGCCCCGATCTAGAGATTGTCCAAGTCCCAGTTGCAGTTCGTTAGAGCCGCAAAAGAGCCTTCTTCAAAGTAAGGATACGGATCTAGGTCAGGACCGAAGAGGCCCTTACTGCGGGCAGGCATTAAGTCCTTACACTCGTAAAGCGGGCCGCGGATTCTCTTTTGGCCAGGGCCATAAGCCGCCTGGTTGGTCTTCAGGTCAGCTTCCTCCGCTAAGATGGAAGCCAGCACTCTGGAATCCTTTATGCACCGGTTGTAGTCAGCATCGGTTGAACTCAGAGCCGTCGTCTTTCTTGGAGGGGAATCCATCCATCATCTCGGATGAGGTCAGCTCCAAAGAGAAAGCCAAGGCTCGGCTGATGCCCGCAATCGCCCCTTGGTGGGTGACTGATTTCTTTAACTCGGCAATCTGCTTCGGCATGATGGACAAGAGCTCCAAGACGCCCTTTAGAGTTGCAGGAATCTTGTCTTTGTACTGTGCAGCTTTGATGGTGCACACTGCACCGCAGTAGAGTTGCTCTGTCAAGGTGTCGACGGCTTTCAAGGGCAGCAAGCTATCAGAGGCTAGTTGGCGGCTCCTAGGGCCTGTGTAAGTCAGAAATTTCATGATAAGTCACCAGCACAAGTATTATATGCCAATTGAGTGAGAGTTGCTGGAAACTCACCAAAGAGGGCGGCTGTCATTTTGGTGATGTGGCATTTCAAAGATTCGAGCTCATCTGATACGATCATCAATCGCTGGTCAGCATCATCCGCCCGCTTAGTCAATGAAGCTTTTTCAGAGCGGGCTGACTCTTTGAAAGCAGTGAAGTCGGCCTTGATTTTAACCAACTCCTCGGACGGGATCTGGCATTTCTCATTAGTGGCGCTCCGGGCAGCTTGTTGTGCAGCCAAATTGGCTTTTAAGTTGGCCAATTGTGACCCGGCTTCAGTTAAGGTTTCCTGTGACACATTAAAGCATAGAATAAACGAGCAAGTCTCAAACAGATTGCAAGCAATATGTGTGACACTTGGGGGCTAATGTTTATTTTCAGAAGTTCGGCATGAAAGTCCCGACTCAACTTTGAACAAGATTGAGCCGACCCTTGGGGGCTAGTATTGGCTCTCTTATTTATCTTCTAAGAAGTTCCGGTTCAAAATTATCAATCATTGAGACGCCCCTTGGGGGTTATATACTGGTTTTCATAACAAGGATGATCATAAAAGTCCTGGCTCAACCTTTGGAAAGATTAAACCGGCACTTGGGGGGCTACGTAAGGATATAAGGAAAAAGGAATACCTCATATTTCTTCTTCATGAGGTTAACGAGCTGGAGCTCCAGATCCCGGCTTGTGGATAGCCGGTTCATATAGCCAACATGAAGCTCCTCGGCTGTCATCTTCTCTAAAGCAGAGGGTTCAAACTCCAATTTCCTTCAAGCTTCAGCCAGTTCGTTATGCTTGGTCAGCACGTGAGCCGGGGGAGAGTGAAAGACAGCACCAGTAATCACAACGTCTGGAGCGCTGGTGTCCTTGGTCACTTGGCCAGGGCTCGGTGGTTTGGAAGGGTTCCTTGGCGGGCTCTCTGGAATGACATCGTCAGCAGCCGGCTATGCAAATGTTGCTGGGAGGTCCACATCCGGCCACGGCTCATCCGACTGGCCATGCTCCGACTCATGGGCAGCAGGTCCAGGGGAGGACCTGTTGGTTTTTCTGCGCTTGGCTTGAGCCCTGGAAAGCACGAAGATCAAAACCCAAGGGTTACAGCTGCTAACAGAACTGAATGCAAGATTAGAGGAAACACTTACAGCGGATTAATCTTGGGAGGCAGCAGGGCGGTCGCCGTAGAGTCACCGGAGGAAGGTGACCTCTCGGAGATAATTGAGAAAAGATAAGACAATATTGAAATGACAAAGCAAACCAGTCAAACATGAGATATATACCTCCGCAGGGCATTTCTTTGGAGCCGGGGAGTTCGGTAAACCGGACACGAGATCTGTAGAGCCGATGCTCCAGGTCTGGCGATGGTCAGCTTGTTGTTGCTTTTTAAAAAGAAATTGAGGGTCTAGATAAGCAAGAGGGTGAGAGAGAGGAACTTTCCTAATAACCCGCCGTGGCTTTTGGGGGATAAAGTATTCTGAGCCGGAAGAAACATAGATTACCTCAGGGGCGTTGGCGCGACTGGTCTCCATGTCATCTTGTGAGTAAAACAGGTGTTAGTGAAATGAGAAAACAAAGTCTCAGAAAACATCTAAAATTGTTCCTCGGAGCCGGATGATTGTGGCGGGTCAAACCATCCCTCTTGTGGGGCGTCCTTCCTGGGCTTCTTAGTCGGGGCCTTCTTCTTGGTCTTTTTCAATGGAGGGATGTATTCCTTCTTCCAGAAATCAGAGTCGGCCTGAAGGAATAAGCCGGTTCAAGGCAGTAGATCAGCAAGATACAAGTAAATTCCAAGAGACAGATGGGAAGAAATTGCCTTACATCTAGGGCCGGATTGAGGGCACTAAAGGGCATCAACCCGATAACGTTGCAGGCACCGGATGTCTCATGAATGAGACTCCGGATAGCAGTGGTGATGTCATCTTCTCTCAAGGTTGACCGGCTGAAGCAGAGCGAACTGTCATATTCGCCCTTGTACTCGCACATAAGGCGGTTTCTATGGCTTAATGGCATGATCCGCCAAGAGATCCAGCAGCGGATCAGGTCTAGTCTGCTTAAGCCGTTGGCCATGAGGGCCCTAATCTTGGCATGAGCCGGCTCGTATCCTGCGCGCTTTGAAGCTGACAGCCGGCCAGGAAGCTCTGACATTGTCTTGAGCTAGGAAGGACGATAACCCGGCAGTGGACGTTCACCCTCTGGAGAAGTGTCTTTGCAATAGAACCACATTTTATTCTAGTCCTTTTGGGTGACTTGGCAGCTGCATAGCCGGAAAGCTGATGTCCCGGCGCCTTTGGATAGAAATTCGGCCCAGCTCGAGACTCGGAACAGCCTTCACTTCAGTTTGACGGTTGGCATAGAAGAACTCCTGAAACAAGCCTACCGACGGCTTAACTTGCAGATATACTTCACACAACACTTGAAAGTTGCAGATGTTTGAGACGGAGTTGGGGGCGAGGTCTTGAGGATGGAGTCTGTAAAAATGAAGGACATCGCGGAAGAATTTTGAGCCAGGAGGCACGAAACCCCGTTCAATATGGTCCGAGAAAACGACCACCTCTCCTTCTTGGGGAACGGGCCTCATTTCATCACCCGGGACCCGCTAGTGGATGGCATCTTTGGAAGGGAGAGTGCCAGCATGAACAAAGTCCATCAATAACTCTTCTATAACGCACGACCCGACCCAGTAGCAGGAGTTCGAGGCACGAGACATTCTACCAGTTCAAAGATTATGGGAATTAAAACACGGCGAGTCAAGAGGAGGTCAAAATCTATGGCGGCTTACGAGCTTAAAAATTCTATGTATAAGATGCTACATTCCGGTTGATGAGAGCCGGCGCAGAGGGGGGAAATTTGGCTAAGTCCTGGAAAACAGGTTTCACGAACTACTGCTATATTTATGATTCTACAAAAGCAGGAAAAAGGTTCCTATTTTTAGACCTAGCAAAGAACAAATGAAGCAGACGAAAACAAAAATGATGAGAAGGAGCCGCGATGGGCCCGTGCATTGTGCACGGTCGCCCCGTATGCGGCGGCGCGGCCGGCGTGAGTGTCAAGGGTGCGGCCGGCGTCGGAGGACCCCGAGCAACGGCGGTGGAAGAACCCGCGCAAGGGCGACAGGCTTCCTACAAACCCTACCGGCACGGTAATTGATCTAAGGATAAGCATGGGCTTACCGATGACGATGCAGTGAAACACGGATGAAGCTCTAATTTGCACAGGTTGATGCAGCGGCCTGGCGTCGACGGAGCGGAGGCGGCGCCGGAGCTGGAAATGATGGAAGCGGTTGTGTCAGAGGAGGAAGACTAGGAAGCGAGCGGGATAAGTAAAAGACTGCCAGGGGCGGTCCTATTTAAAAGGAGAAGGAAGAATGAGCACGAAAATCCAGGCGACGGAAACGTTTCGGCCAAGGCAGACGCCTCGATTTTCGGGATAATCACTTAATGCAAAGATTTGATGGGTACGTCAGCGAATCTCTCTTGCAGGGCTAACAAGATGTCATGGCGGGTCATCCCGGGCGACTCACCAAAAGAGCAAGACAAGAGGGTGAAGTGAGCAAGCTCAAATCAACCTGGGGCCTAATGTTGGGGATATAACCCCGTGGTATGACCCGCCCTAAGGACTCCGGGTTATGATTGACGGTTCATACACTATCCCAAGGTGAGCCGATGGTCCTAAAGCCCAGGAAGCTTGGCAGCTCATAAGGTGGGCTGGACAGCGGCCCAGAAGACCAGGGAGTGTAAGCTGCCCAGGGACAACTTGGACAAGAAGATAGAGGAAGACTCGGATAGACAATGAGAGTCGAGACCCAATTGTATGACCCGTGGTCTAGACCTCCTATATAAGGGCAGACCCGAGGTGACTTAGAGATCACGTTATCGAATATTAGGCCAAGCGTTTGCTCGCTTGTAATCGATACATCAAGCAATAAAAACACAAGCAGGACGTAGGTTATTACCTCGAGTTGAGGGGCCGAACCTGGATAAATCAGTGTCTCTTGTCCCAGTCAACCCCTTTGAGTCCATCACGTAGCGATGGCCTCAAACCGAAGTCCGTTCACCCGGACATCTGCCGTGATAAAACCACGACAGAGGGCCTTCGTATTCATAAACTTGAACATTGTCATGATCACCATCCTAACGAATCTCTTGTTCTTTATGACGAGGATTTCCCACTTGATGATGACAATGTGGAACATGGCTACTATGATGAAGATGAGCTGTTCAACATCGAGTATGAGAAGATCATGAAGAATCTATGTCTCATGGAAAACTTCAAGGATTACATGTCCGGAGTAAAATAGTGGATTTTCGATAGCGGATGTACCGATCATATGACCGGATATAAAGAAATATTTGAAGAGATCACACCGAACCATGGACCACGAAGGTACGTAACGTTTGGAGACAACTCCAAGGGTAAGGTACTTGATCTTGGTAAGGTGGCCATATCCCATGATAGCTCTATTCAAGATGTTATGCTCGCTGAATCTCTTGGCTACAATCTTCTTTCCATATCTAGACTTGCCGACTTCGGTTTCAATGTGTTATTCACAAAAGTAGATTGCCAAGTGTTTCGTCAAGATAATCATAAAATGGTCTTTACCGGTATGCATCGAGGTGATCTATACATTGTTGATTTCACTAAGAGATCAAAGCCTCACACTTGTTTAATTGCTAAATCTTCTGAAGGTTGGCTTTGGCATAGAAGATTAGGACATGTTGGCATGTGTAATTTAGACAAGCTTATCAAAGGTGATCATATACTTGGTGTTAAAGATGTTATCTTTGACAAAGATAGACTTTGTAGTGCTTGTCAAGCTAGAAAGCAAGTAGGTGGAAGTCATCCTGTTAAGAATGTCATGACTACTAGGAGACCACTCGAGTTACTTCACATGGATCTTTTCGATCCCAATGCTTACAAGAGTCTCGTTGGAAATTCCTATGGTCTAGTTGTAGTTGATGATTTTTCCAGATTTACGTGGGTATTCTTCCTTGATGATAAGTCACAGGTTCAAAAGGTCTTCAAGAACTTCATTCGCAAAGTGCAAAATCAGTTTGAAGTGAAGATCAAGAAAGTTCAGAGCGATAACGGATCAGAGTTCAAGAACACCCATGTGGATACTTTTCTTGATGAAGAAGGTGTCTCACATGAGTTCTCAGCTACATACACGCCTCAACAAAATGGAGTTGTTGATAGGAAGAACTGGACGCTTATTGAGATGGCTAGAATGATGCTTGACGAATACAAGACGCCAAGACACTTTTGGGCAGAAGCCATGGAAACAACATGTCATTCCACAAACCAAGTTTACCTGCACAAGCTTCTCAGTAAAACGGCATACGAGCTACTCACCGGTAACAAACCCCAAGTTGGATACTTTTGGGTATTCGGCTCCAAGTGCTACATTCTTGACAAGCATCGTCGTACCAAATTTTCTCCTAAATCTCATGAAGGATTCCTACTTTGTTACAGATCGAATTCTCACACTTACCGTGTCTACAACAACTTCACTCGAAAAGTTGAAGAGATGGCAGATGTGAAGTTTGACGAATCTAATGGTTCGCAAGTCGAACAATTGCCCAATAAGGTAGGTGATAAGGACCCTTCAAAAGCTATCCTAGATTTACCCATCAACAAGATTCATCCCATGGAGGTGAAGGAAAGTACTTCATCAACTCATGTGGAAGCCCCTACTTCACGACAAGGTGAACCACAACATGACATGGAGGCATCCACAAGTGGTACATGGCAAGATGATGAAGAGGAATAAGTACATCATGAAGATCCACCACAACCTCCTTCACCACCACCTCAAGGGAACAACACTGTCAACAACAACAAATATGAAGGAGGTGATGAAGAATAAGAAGAAGCTCCACCATCTAACAATCCCAAGCTACCCCGAGTTCAAGCACAAGTGACCAAGAACCATCCCCTAAACCAAATCTTTGGTGACATCCAAACCTGGAGAATCACTCGCTCTAAAACTCATCTAACTAACTTTTGTGAGCATTATCATTTCATCTCTAGCATTGAGCCATTGAAGGTAAAACAAGCTCTTGAAGACGCGGATTGGGTGAAAGCCATGCATGAAGAGCTTCACAACTTCAAAAGGAACGAAGTGTGGACACTCGTGGAGAAGCCCGAGGATGAGCACAACATCATCGGAACCAAATGGGTGTTTCGGAACAAGAAATACAAAGACGGTCAATTCCTACGCAACAAGGCACGTCTCGTGGCCCAAGGATATACTCAAGTCGAAGGTATGGACTACGGTGAGACTTATGCCCCCTTCGCTAGACATGAATCTATTCACATTCTTCTTGCCTATGCTAATCACCATGATATCACGCTTTATCAAATGGACATTAAAAGTGCCTTTTTAAATGGTGAAATTGAAGAAGAGGTTTATGTTAAGCAACCACCTAGTTTTGTGAATCCTAAGAAACCTAATCATGTTTACAAGCTTCATAAAGCCCTTTATGGTCCTAGGCAAGCCCCTCGTGCTTGGTAGAAATGCTTAACAAAGTTTCTCATTGAGAAAGGTTTTGAAATTGGTAAAATTGATGCAACCTTGTTCACTAAGAGAGTTAATGGTGAATTATTTGTGTGCCAAATCTATGTGGATGATATCATCTTTGGTTCCACTAACCCTCAATTTAGTGAAAGATTTGAAAGGTTGATGTCCGAGAAGTATGAGATGTTCATGATGTGTGAGCTGAAATTCTTTCTTGGATTACAAATAAAGCAATCAAAAGAAGGAACTTTCATCTCTCAAACTAAGTATACCAAGGACTTGATCAAGAATTTCAACATGTAGGAGTGCAAAGGTATGAAAACTCCCATGCCAACTAGCGGACAGGTTGAACTTACCAAGGAGGATGAACCGATTGATCAAAAGGTTTATCGATCTATGATTGGTTCATTGTTATATCTATGTGCATCTCGTCCCGATATTATGCTTAGTGTTTTCATGTGTGTTAGATATCAAGCTGCACCTAAGGAGTGTTATCTTTTGGTCGTGAAACGTATTGTGAGATACTTGATACAAACACCAAACTTTGGCATTTGGTATACCAAGGGATCTTCTTTTAACGTTGTTGGCTATTCCTATTTGGACTATGCCGGTGACAAGGTTGATAGAAAATCCACCTCGGGTACTTGTCAATTTTTGGGTAGATCTCTTGTGTCTTGGTCCTCCAAGAAACAAAACTCGGTATCTCTATCTACTACCGAAGCTGAGTATATTTCTGCTGGATCTTGTTGTGCGCATGGATCTTGTTGTGCGCAATTACTATGGATGACAGAAACGCTTAAGGATTATGGAATCCATGTTAAAAATGTTCCATTACTTTGTGATAGTGGAAGTGCTATTAAGATTGGTCATAATCCTATGCAACTTTCTCGAACTAAGCATATTCAAGTTCGACATCATTTCATTTGTGATCATGTTGCTAAAGGAGATATTAATCTTAAGCATGTTCGCACTAACAAGCAATTGGCCGATATCTTTACTAAGCCACTTGATGAGAAAACTTTTTGTCATTTGAGGAGTGAGTTGAACATCATCGATGCTTCAAACTTGAGCTAGACTCACTCGGATGCTTGCAAGGGCATGAGCCTTCTCGATACTTCCATGATATTCCTAACATGTTATCTTATGTCATGGAATTCAATGCTCCCTTGTATTGCATCTAATCGTTTTTAGGTACCTGGAAGAACTTCATTCCATGAGATTGCAACCAACTCCAATCATAAGCAATCTTGTCTTGACCAAGTATCCACAACCCCTCTTGATGATGGAAGGAAGAAGACAACAAAAACATATCCTTGACATATACTTGATCATTATTGCAAAATCTCAATTGGTATCATGTCAAATGGATATACCTATTCTCTTCCTTGCATGACTAACCTTTGTAGGTAACAAGTGTACTAGAACGAGAAGGATTGCTCCAAACTCAAGATGTTCTTCATCAACATCGAGCATCCTCAACAAGTTCACCTACGAGTAACGTCATCACCATCACTCAATGGTATGAACTCATATCCTTGAAAAGGCTTTACTCCAAGTCATGAGCTATAGCAACTCAAGTGATATGAAGACATTAAAATGCTTATTCGAAAAAGGGTAACCCCATTTTGAGCTTAAGGTAGAGTATGACCTATGATCAAGGTTTTTTTTACATCTGTGCCCCTAGTTCCTTAGCTCTACTCACTCATCCCCGCACTCTTAACTTTTGCTCAATTTTCCCCACTCCCTTGCCAGAAACCCTCAGAACTGGTCACAATGGATGTTGTCATCAGGTCAAAGGCTTGACCATTAACTCTAACGAGTGGAGCCGTGATGGACTGTGTTGTCCATTGGACCTGACAAGTGGGGCCGTGTTGGGTGGTGTCGTTGTTCGACCGTTGGGTCGTGGTTTCGTTGGGCCATCCCTTGCATTAAACGCCAGCGCGCACCACCAGGATAGAAGCCTGCTATGCATGCACCCAGCAAAGCCTGCCTGGATGTGTCGATCGAGCCTGTATGCGTCGATGCCACGATGCCATGATGCGCCGACCGAGCCTGCATGCGCTGATGTGTCTGCCACGATGCACTGACCGAGCAGCTTTGTTGCACGCTAGCCGCCATGGATGCAGCGACGGTCACTGCCGCTGGTTCCTATCTTCTATCTAGGTGGCTACATATTTGTAGCGTGTGTAAAAAAAGAGAAGTGTGCATTATGGCTGCATGCACTAGGTGGTTACTAACAAGGGAAGCCTACTAACAAAGCGAGCTCTCTAAGAAAACAATCAACAAATATGTAGTCCCAATATGTAGATAGGGCCAACAAGCCCATAGCACGATCACATAGTTCAAACTAGGAAGAACTTATTAATAGAATAGATAGAAAACTTAATAATAGACCTTAAGAAAAGGGTTAACAAGCCCATAACAACTCCAACATAGTTCAGTTACAACTTAACATAACATAGACTAAAAAAAGATAGAGGGTTTAGAACCCCAGCTGTTGCCTTCTCCACCTCACTCCTCCTCTTGGTGCCCTTTTCACTTCTCCTCCGGGGCGTTGTTGATTGGGTATGGAAGAGTGTGCATGCGCGTTACGGTGGGGAAGATGTTGGTGTAATCCGTGAACCTGTTGTGGGTGGTGAAAGCGATGAACTCGTAGCCACACCAAAACACCCGGCCGAGGAGGTAGAAGGCATCGATTGTGTTGGTGAAGTGGTCAAGGAGAGCAACCACCACCCCATTTTGGATGACCTCCTCGACGCGGAACATCGTTGGAGATCCCTGCAGGAGGTGTCTATAGTCGGCCCCGAGGAAGAACTCGGTGAAGTTCCTTGTGGGCCTCCACCTTCATATCGCCCACACACACGTAGTGTGCGTTCAACGTACACGCTGGTAGGGTAGACACTCTCCGGCATGGTGGGTGGGAAGCGGTAGGTTGGTCTAGTGTACTGCATGGCTGAGGGATGTGCATAAGAAGGAGAAGGGGCGAGGAGCAAGAAGAGCAGATGGCAGAGGATGGGAGATGGATGAGGGATGGCAAAGGCAGAGGCTGGCTTAATATAACCATAGTGCTATGTGTTATTTGGCCGTGGCAATAATAGGGTCAAATGTGAAGTAGCCCGTTTTCAAACCCACCGCAGCATCGGGAGTGTACACGCGTGGGAAACGGTGGTTTGAAAAGAAGAAGGAAAAGAAGCTAATTGCACGTGTGGGAATCCGTGGTCATATATATTATATGAACAAATACATCAAAACAATCCCAAAAAATATACTATATGAACAAAAAGAGAATTTTTTTGAATAGTTTGTGGCCATTTTGCATGATAAAAATAAATTTGGCCCTTATAAATTTGGTCATTTTGCATTTGTATACAACAAAAAGAACTAATTTTTTTATGCAATGTCAATTGTTGTGTAATGTCAAACGATGCAACCAAGAAACAGAGCCAGCACATTCACAGAAAATAGAGCAAACAATGATGCAATTCGATGGCCCAACCAGAGCTTTGTTTCCTTTTGGGCCCAATAACAATTCGATGGACATGATCCATTTTTTTGCGGAGTCGGTGGTGGGCGAGCAGCCGGGCACAACCAATAGGATCGCCTCTCGCGGATTGCCCCACGATCCAACGATGCGGAGCCGTCCTTGTGATCCAACGGCGTGGAGCCTGCATGCAGCTTGCCCAATGAATTCCTTCTAGAAGACCACATTTGAGGGTTGTCGCTTGGCGCTAGGGTATGATAGGATGGCTGATATTCGGAGCTAGGGTTAGGCAAAACCCCGCAGGGTTTGGAGAGGTTTTGAGCTGGTCAACAGGGTTTCAAAGGCTTTGACTGAGCATAACTAATTTGAAAAAAATCGAAAAAATATGAACCTTTGCCATTCTTTGTTTTATAAGACACACTAATGAGGAAAAATACTAAACTTGGTCTATGGTCATTTTCATGAAAAAACCATAGTTGGCACGTTCGAGGTCAAATGAGCACCATTAATTTAAAAAAAATCAAAAAAATATACAAAACCTGCGCACAATGTTGTCTTATGTGACATGTTACCAAGCAAAAATCTTAAACTTGGTTTATGGTCATTTTCATGAGAAAACCTTCACACATATGAGCTATCACGTACAAGATTTCATAGAGTTCAAGGAGAGGAGGTAGGGTTACCTATAGGGTCTGATTTAAAAAAAAAATCACCAAAGCTTTATTTCAAAGTGAATAAGAAGGATTTGAACTTAGTTTTCCATTTTCATATTTTAAACTTGTTTTTAATAGTTCTTATATTAAAGCATATTTTTCAAAAGAAAATGTCAAAATATGAAGATTAATTCTAAAAATAGCGAGACTTCAAATCTACACTATATAGATTGAATTGGTGTTAATAAAAAACATTTGGCTCATTTAGAGTAGGTCCTAAACTTGTTTTTAATAGTTCTTATATTAAAGCATATTTTTCAAAAGAAAATGTCAAAATATGAAGATTAATTCTAAAAATAGCGAGACTTCAAATCTACACTATATAGATTGAATTGGTGTTAATAAAAAACATTTGGCTCATTTAGAGTAGGTCCAAAAAAACTTGATTACAAATGGGCTGTTTACCCTAGCCTGGGAGCTCATTTGGAGCACATTTCTCAAATTCAAATTTCTTTGACCTCCTCTAAATCACCTCAAATTTTGCACACATGTTCGCCTACAGAAACATAGATAGTTTGCCAAGGTTTCTTTTTTGCATTTTCTTGAATTTATACTGTCCTGTCGAATGTCAGTTCAAAATATCACATAATGAGACATGGTGGTGGGAAAAAGCATGCATTTGATTATAAAAAATGAGAAAAATAATTTTTGTACTCCTTTATTACAAAAATTATTACATCTTCATTCAAATGTTGTTTTTTTGCTATGTTATTGGAATATTTGATACATGATGGACTATTTGCTCTTTTTCTTATTCTTTGCAGTATGTCTGATCAGTGAAGCAACACTGAAACAACATGTGTGTTCATTGTAGCACCTAAACTTTGAAAATAAACACTGAAACAAATCATATCAGACAAATTTAAAAACACACAAATAAGCAATATAGATAGCCACATGCATATATAGAAGACCACATAGTACCATACCATCCATAGTACCCATCCAGTTTGCAAACAAAGTTCCCAAAGAACCAAACACATCCACATGCATATATAGAAGACCACATAGTACCATACCATCCATACCATCCATAGAGCACATCCAGACCACATAGTACCATACCATACCATGCTCTGTTAGTTGGGAATGGGAGTCAGGACTTTCACGAGGGCAGCATGCTGGCCCTTGATCTTGTAGTCCTCGCCGTGGATGGCTACATCTTCTGCATGAGCTAGAAGGTGAATGGAGCGGCTGGACTTTGGCTTTGCCTTGGTGGTGCAGTAGGGGCAGCACCAAATTTTGGTCCTACTCTTGTAGTAGTAATCATCTCCCTTGGCCCTGATCTTCTCCTCTTCTTCGCTTTGAAGGACGCAAAGTTACCCTCGTCCACATCCACATCTTATCCAGAGATGTAATGCACACACGAATGAATTTAGATATATACATTATAGTTTCATATACACCAAATCAAAGGAACTAGGGTAAATGAACAATCTAAATTTCAAGCAGGCTTACCTCACACTCTTCGTCGATCCAATACCCTGGATCGTACGTGTCCTTCAAGTCAGTAAGGTCCAGCTTCCTCTTTTCCCCCAACCATCATCCTCCTAAATATAAAATTACATCCCATTGAAAATTTAGATATGCATTTTAGATTGATCATAGGGCTAATATACTATGATCCTATTTGCATCTTCCATTGTCATGCACACACATTGAACAACAGAGCTAATATAAGTACATATTGTGGACAAATTTATATACTAATGAATCAAATAACTTCTTAATAAATGGATTCCATTTGGGCATATGACATTCAAAACCCCAATCTGAGTAGCATTCAAAAACAATTCTAATAGAGACCCAATCTAATAAGCATACATGTCTATAGCATTAAAAACCCCAATCTATGAGCATTAAAAACAAAATCTAATAATCATACATCTGTGTAGCATTGAAGCATAGAGATCCCTATCTCTCATATAGATCTATCTAGCATTTTTGCAACGAATTTATCCAACAAACCCTGGTACAAAACCCCCCATCCCCCCAATATAGAAAACCCCAGCCCATCTGTCAAACCAACTACTCTAACCATCTGAACTACCGTATGAATCACAATCTAACCAATACAACTAACTCTACAAGCTAATATCCTAAAGCAAGTGCAAATACCTCCCGCTCCTCGCCAGGCTACGCGTCGGGGGTATCGGGATGGACTGCGCCGCTCGACGTCGTCACCTTTTGCAGCACTGAGGCGGATCCCGCCACCTTCTTCTCCACATCCGTAGGGGTTGCGAGTTTCCCTACACTGCCGTGGACGCTGCCAACGTCCTTCACTTCATCCATGGTCACCGCGCCCTGCAGCTCCAATACATCTCCAGCCGCTACGCCGGTGTCGCCACGAGCTTTTGCCATCGGATAGATGGAGGCAATGAAGGTGAGGAAGAGGATGCAGTGGGGGAGAGTGAGACGGTGCGGTGGAGGCAGTGGAGGAGAGAAAGACGACGCCAGTGGGGGAGAGGAAGACGATGCGGTAGGGAGGGGATTTGGGGGGAAATGGTAGGACGATGGAGGTGGTTGCCCCTCTTTATATGATGTGATGTTTCGGGCAATGTCCCATGGACACGTGCTACCCCACGACCCCGGTCAGTTGCATGTGCCCACGTATACAAATACCATTGTACGTTCATCATACGAAACCACTATATGGGTAAACGGTCAAAGGTGGACTCGACCCTACGCGGCCCCACTCGTTAGAGTTAACGGTTAAAGGCATTAACCCGACAACAATGTCCATTGTAACCTGTTCTGAGAGTTTCGGGAAAGGGAGTGGGGAAAAGTGAGCAAAAGTGAAGATCGTGGGGATGAATGAGTACAACTAACGAACCAGGGGCACAGAAATAAAAATCCCATGATCAAGTATTCTTGCTTCATTCCTAAGTCAATATACTCTAATATAGGTGACCTGGTCACCGCCAATCATCTAGTTAAGGATCTTGTGTGGTTTGTTCTCTATTTGCATGATCTCTCGTAACCACTCAAATCTTCTCTAGATGATGTCCTTCTCTTTCCCTTTGAAAATATAGTTTTTTACTCTTTGAAAACAGAAACTTGGTCCCTTATTCCTTTCTTTCTGTTTTAGCCTCGGAGCCTCAGACTCAGATATCTCGGTTCCACCAAAATTGCAGACAAGCTGCACTACAAAATCTAGTACCACCGATCTATCTGTCTAGGAGTCACCGATTTGTTTTTCTCTTATCCGTTCTTCTTCTGTTACTTCAATTATCACTTCTGAAAAAAACTTAGGGCGAGAATAACAAGCAAAACTTAGGGGGAGAAATTCTTCATTCAAGGATCCCTAGCTCAAAGGAGGAGAAGATTTAACAAGACCTCACTACTATGTGCCACAGGAAGAGAAGTTAACTTTAATGATTCCCTCAGTTCTTTTGTATGAATGGTACTTTTAATGACCCTTGTTCTCGAGGATCCCTTCCTTGTCAATGATCCCTGTACCTACTCCTAAATTTGACCTTTTTGGAAATTAATGCCGAAGGGGGAGAGTAACAAAGCTTCATGCTAAATGGAGAGTTAAATGCTTATGCAAAGGGGGAGATATGATTAAGGGGTAGAGCAGATATCAAGCTTTTACTTATATAAACAAGGTGAGAGTGCCAAAGTAGGGGAGAAAAACATGTTTGGAGAATATCATTGAGCTTAGTTTATTTGACTGTTCACTTTAGAACTTTTCTCACCCTATCCAATCACAATATCCAGATGCTGAGATTCAGGGGGAGATGATGAACTACTACTTTCATATCTAAGGGGAGAAAGTTCTAATTGATCTTGGAGACATATCAATCTTAAAGAATGCCATCTTCTATATGTTCTCCACATCTTGGTTCTTTTTAGTTATATTGCCTTTGATCAGTAGAATACTCTTGTGTTTCGTAACATTGTTTTCTCAAGTGTGTTTCTACTACTAGAATGCTCAAGGACTCAAGGTAAGTATATGCATCAAATCTTTGATCAAGATGATCTCTTGCTTCTTGTACATATTGTTTGCAAGTGTGAAGTCCTGAACGAGGACACATTTCATTCATATATATTTTAATGCATATAGCCAAGATACACATGACTCCTTATATCCCTTCATCCATATGTGTGTCCATGCATTCCAAAGCAACTATCCTTTAAAGGACTGTACACATTTATCGGGAGCAAATCTAAGTCATGTGTCTCTCAAAGTCTTCATTATATCCATGCATATCTTTATTTGAAGCTTTGATTGTATGTTGTCATCAATTACCAAAAAAGGGGAGATTGAAAGCAGAACATGCTCCCTTGGTGGTTTTGATAATTCATGACAACATACATTGTCTCTTGGACGAATACTTTTATCTAGTGTATTTCAGATATTAGTAAATGGAGAGTTGGGTTGGCAAAGGATTGTGGAATACGCCAAGATGCAAGAAAATAGGTTGGCCAAGCTTCAAGCAGAGGACTCTACATTTTATATTTGTGAGAAATCACTTTGAGTCCATAGGAAAGCCAATACTATTAAAAGGGGGTAAGGTTTTGTTGGTGAACAAAATGCTCATACGTGCACAAGTGATATTCACCAAAAACACCCACAAACTCTCCCACCAAAGTCTGTCCAAAGCCAAATATTCACAATCGGTGCAACCAACATTTCCATCCCGGTGCCACCGATTAGCAACCTCAGACAAACCCTAGCTTTTCGGTGAAACTGATTCCATATCGGTGTCACCGAGTTTAGGTTACCAACTTTCTGTTACGCAAGTTCACAGTTTCGGTCCCTCTGAAATTGTTGGATCGGCGTCACCGAGATTGGGCATTCTGACCGTTGGTCACCTTATCGATGCAACCAAGATTCCTATATCGGTCTCACCGAGATTCAAAAGTTGACACCTTTTGGTAACTTCTGTACCACCGAGATTAAAACATCGGTGTCACCGAGTTGGTCATTTTGTGTGTAACGATTGGATTTTTGGGGATGCCTATATATACACCTTCACCACCACCTACTCGAAAGAGAAGCACTCAGAACTATTCCATACTTGCCCCCTCCAATTTTCTGAGAGAGAACCACCTATCCTTGTGTTGAGGTCAAGATCTTCCACTCCTACCATATGTATCTTGATTTCTAGCTTCCCCAAGTTGCTTTCCACCCAACCAATCTCTTCTACCAAGCCATATCTGTGAGAGAGTGATTGTGTGTTGAGGAGTCTATCATCTTTAAGCACAAGAGCAAGGAGTTCGTCGTCATTACCAAGCCTAAGGGTGGTCCCTCGTAGATTGGTTAGGTGTCGCTTGGGAGCCTCCTACTTCGTGTTGTGGAGTTGAACCAAGTAGTTTTACGGGCAAGGAGATCGCCTACTTCGTGAAGATCTATACAAAGTGAGGGTAGTCCTTTGCGGACGGAAGCCGTTATGGAATACTCAAGGTTGCTACTTCGTGGACCCTTATGGGTGGAGCCCTCCGTGGACTCTCGTGGCCGTTACCCTCTGTGGGTTGAAGACTCCATAAATGTGGACGTACGATAGCACCACCTATCGGAACCACAGGAAAAATCCTTGCATCTCCAATTGCGTTTGATCTCCATATCTTGACTCTTTACTTCTTGTGCAATGTCTTTACTTTCCGCTGCCATACTTATTGACATGCATGTGTAGGGTATATAGACTTGCTAGTCTTGCTAAAACTGTTAAAATCTGCCATCCTATTAACTTGGGAAAAGGTTAGGTTTTAATTTCCTGCTTGTAGTCTATTCACCCCCCTCAAGACACTCTTCTACAATAAACAAAAATAAAAAGAAAAATAGGCACTCTGCCCTTTGGGCCAAATCGGCCAGGAGAGTCAGCCTAGCCGACCAGGCTGGCCCAGCCAAGCTGTGGGCGTGCGCATGGCCAAGTTCAAACCTGATGCGCGAGCCAAGTGTCAGCGAGAGGGAGGGGAGTGAGGGAGGTGTGGGGATGACAAGGGGTCCCTTGTCATCTCCCACCTCTGGACATAGGGTACGGCCGAGCTCACAAGCGGCAGAGGGGAGCACGACCAGGGCTCGTGAGCACGAGAATGGAACCATCATCGAGATGTTGATCAGATGGAGATGGAAGGGGCCCAGAGTTGCCCCGGTTTGTCGGCAACGAGCACCCGCGGCAGAGGAGCTTCAGGAGGTGCTTGCTCTGGTCGTCTCCGATCGCAACCTACACGGAGGAGAGGGGGAATAGCGTCAGGAGTGCAGGGGGTTCATGGGAGGAAAAAGGATAGCCAAAGGAGGGCTGTACCTGGGGATCACCGGCGTCCCGACACGGCGGAGCTCCGGTTGTACTCGAGCGCTGAGAGCAAGGGAGAAGGAGTGGGTGGTGCTGGCACCCAATTTGGAGGAGAGAGGGGTTCCAGAGGGGGGAGAGGGTCTCGAGAAGGCTTTATATAGGCGGGGCACGAGTCCATCATAGGCTGGTGCGTCTACAAGGCCTTAGCCGAGGCCAAGGGTCACGAGAGATGGCACGAGGGTGCCTGCGGTCTTCCCGGGGGTCGTTCCCGGCCAGAGGCGGAGAGATAGGGAGAGAGAAGAGGGGAAAGAGCGCACGTGCGAGCGATGAGATTGGCCAAGAGGCACATCATCGAGCATACGAGAGGGAGGGTGATAGAGAGAGGGAGAGGAGGCTCCCGACAGGGCAGTGTGTCGTGAATGCTGAGGTGCATCCACTGGCGCAAGGGGCGAGGCTCGAGGTGGCAAGAACATGGGCAGGGCACGAGTTCAACCCTTTGCATTCCCGTAGCACGCTCGAGAGCGCGTCTTTGGCCGACATGATGGGCTTTTGGCATGCCCTGGTGCGTCCACCAGTGTCCATCGTCTACACATCGGCTAAACAAAGGGGGAAAAGGGCATGGGATGCTCTGGAACTTGCCACAAGGGAGAGAGCTGAGAAAAGGGGGGAAAAGTGGTTGTCCAGGGGGTGCAAGTGGGCTTCCCACCCTGTCAATCATGGAGTTGGTTGTTGGGAAACTTACTGGAGGTGAGAGGGGGTCTGCTGGTGCTGCGGTAAAATTTGGAGGCCAAGGAGAGAACCTCAGGTGACTCAATTATTGATCCCAATAATGCACCATAAGGTGGATAATCAGTGTTTGGGCGAGCTAAGTTCCTCTACTAGGGATGAAACATAACAGGATAAAATGGTGGGTCAAAACAAGGGTGATCACAAGGTTTGAACTCATGTGAGAAAAGTTGCTAATGCAAACTTGGTAAATCCAAGAAATCAACCAAATCAGGTTTCTATAGATCTAGTCATGCTAAGCTAATCTCGTTGATGCACCACTTGGTGTTGTGTCATTATTTGGTGACTGGAGCATGCCCACAAAGTTTGAGATCAACACGAGACAGTTGGCATTGTAGGGTTGCACAAATTTGGATCTGGACAGGAATGATTTTGGGATATTTTGGTGAGTCAAAACAATTGGGATTGGTATGAAACTTTGCAAGACCATCTCATTAGGCATATGTGATTTTCTAGAATTTTCCTAGATTTCTTTGAGAATATTTCTTTTAGAAATATTTCAAATGCTTGAAATGAACAGAAATGGTTTTGGAGGGGTTTGTCCAACATTTTGAACATGACCATGTGTTGAAACTCTTATATATGTAAAATATTTGTCCACTTAGTTTCCCTAAATTTTCTCAAATATTTTGAAAGCATGAAAATAATTGTCCCCTATGAAAGACCATTTCCGGCCTTAAGAAAATCCTATAAATAAAATAGGAAAATCTTTAAAATTAATATTTGGTTGTTTTGGGAAGTCCTATATATAGTCGGCTCCAAATAAAGTCTTTGGGGCAAAACAATCCACCCAATTTGAGGACTTGTAGTTCAACCCTCAACTCAGGTTATTTTGAAAACCTACTTTGAATAGATGCTATTTGGCCAAAATAATTTTGATAAAAATAGTATTAGGTCCTATACACATGGTATGATCATTGAGCAGAGAGTTTGGATCAAGGAAGTGAGTTCTAGAGGGAAGACGATTCTTTTGTGAAACAAAACATAACCAAGTACTTAAGCAAATAGCACTCAAGTCAAACATCACAAGCACTCAAAAAGTTTGAAATGGGTCCAAAATTTATAAAAGCATAGCATAGAAAAGTGGTACAAACACAGGATGTGACGGATCTTACCCCCTTAAAAGAATCTCATACCCGAGATTCCTAGGCTAAGCGCTAAAGACATAAGGTAACTCGGATCTAAGGTAGTCTTCACGCACTGAGGTTGCTTCTGCTTCGGTGTGGTTGCTCCATTGGACCTTGAAGTACTTGATGGTGCGGCTCCGGGTGCAATGTTTGGCTTCATCCAAAATGTGAACTGGCCTCTTGTGATAAGTGTGGTCTGGCTGAAGGTCGATGACTTGATGATCGATGTCCTTGTAGAGGTCGGGGTGGTTGGGAACCTGGAGACACTTCCGGAGTTGTGACACGTGGAAGACCCTGTCGGGACCCCGATCCTAAGTCATATGAATCCAGACTGTAACATATCACATCACTTTGCGGCCTCATGCACGGTAAGCTCCACGGCTACAGCCTTACCTTAGCCAGGACCGTTTGCGTCTTTTGGCTCACGTATGTGAACATGTCGTTGGCAATCAAACGACAGAGAACCTGGGCCGACATAACTAGTCATAGAACCCAAGTGGCACATCCGTACGGAAACAGGCATACGTAACCCAACAATGTAGGTGTCGGTCTCAAGAGTGTGTAGACGAGTCATAGCAAGCTACAAGGACTCCATTACGCCGTGGGATATAAATGTCATCACTGCACGTACACCAGTCGTAGCAGGCTATAGGGACTCCATTACAATGCGAGACATTTCCCCGAAGGGACAGACACAACAGCAAAGAAGGATACATGCCGGTCAATCAATGTGTCTGGAGCAGTAGCAAGCTACCAAGGCTCGATGGAAGCACAAAGAGGTATTTTCCCGTAAAGAGTACTACTAAAGGCACATAACTAGGTGTCGGATCCCATGCATACGGTTGCACGTCACACGTATGCACGACATGCCCGATATGCATAGATACAACTATGGCATCACAACATAACCATACAACATCACGACTTTTATTTAGGAGGCTCGGACGAGCCTTGCATAATATGTTCTTACAGATAGGGGTCACATGACCCGGCATGAAGTCATACAAACAAGTTCATAGAACCCAAGCGGAAGCATAAAGCTGTCTGGGTACATACAAATGAAAGGGGTAAAAAGGCACATGGCCTGACTATCTACATCCCGCCACAGGGCATAAGGTCGTAGCTGGGACACCAACTATTCAGCATTGTCGATATCTAGAAAGAACCCACCTGATGGGTCCTGAGTCTCATCTGCAACATTTATTAAGCAAACGTGAGTACAAACATACTCAGCAAGTCTTTAAAGCAGACCTAGACTATTCATGCTCATGTATCAACAAGGGAAGTGGTGGAGTTTATGCAGCAATGCCAGCTTTGACTCATGGCTAACCTACACTATACAATTTTAACTCTTTGTTTAGATTTTAGATATCGCACACGAGTCCACTAAGTCCATAACAATACACCACCATGGATTCACTTCCGTCTCCTACGAGAGTGACATCCATGGTACTCACACTTGTCTTGATATTTTTATGAGTATCCATATTATTATCTATGAACAACATAAGTTCTCCAAGTAGTCCATATCCGAGGACGCAGCTATTCGAATAGTTGCATACCCTGCAGAGGTGTACTTCTTCACACACGCTCTCGCCACTTATCGCTCTGTGCTCATAAAACCATGCACCTCGGCAAGCTTCAAGCAGAAGCCCAGCGAGGGAGTCGGCCATGACCGTCAATCACATAAGACCTCTAGTCCAGGCTATCGCCTATTTGAGACTGAACCCGCATGGAAGTCCTGCCGATGTTTCCGCTACGGCCCCAAACGATGTGCGCAGGGTTCCCAAGCCCACCATTCGGGTGACCCTTGGTACACTGTGCCACTGCCTACCGCATCGTAACCCACCCCTAGGGCAGCGCTATGCATGGCCTCCAGCATGCTATAAACACCAGAAACTACTTGCAACTCCTAGACTAAGGACTAAGCGATTGATAAGTCGAGAGGGGTCGAGTTACCGGAAACCCAACGTGTGGTAGTAACAAGTCTTCGATCACAAACACGGAACTCAGTTCCTAAGAACGGTCCCAATGAGATAACCCGCTATGTACTCCTACATAGCCTCTCATCGCTACCTTTACCAAATCGGGTTTATCATAAACTTATCACATCAGGACAACATTGTTTCGCTCTAGTTCATCACCCAGATGAATCAGACGTGACACTACTCTAAGCATAGCAAGCATCGTAGGCAAAGTAAGCAAAGAACATCATGGCACAAGCAACTACTAGGTATGCTAGGTTGCAGGGTTTAGCTATTTACTGTGACAATGACAGGTCATGCAACAGAATAGGTTCATCTACCGTTTATGACACACAAGTGAACGTTTGTCCTAATGCAGTAAACAAGAGCAGGAGCGAGAGGGTGGGATGTTATCAGAATGATCAAAGGGGTTGCTTGCCTTGCTGGGTGGCAGGAAGGTTTTCTCCTTTATCCGAATACTCGGAGGTATCCTCAGAAGCAGGGCCTACCGCAATGCAGATAAACAACAATCAATACATGCAAGTACAACAATATGATGCATGATCATGACATGACGGCATGTACGGATGGGCTAATGCAACTATTGTCCAAGTTAATTTGAAGTGGGTTTGAATATAGGTTCAAAATCATTCTCCATATCATATTCCATATATTAACCTATTAGTAAATGTCAATGTTCATCTACATAGGTTGCTCTAACATGCATGCTAATGGCACCATTTTATTCATTGGATTTTTCTGATAAATTTTCATATATAAATTATTTTCATCTGATTTACAAATTAATATATAGGAATTTTAGAAGTTTTAAACATTTTCTGGAATTTCCTGATTTATTTTAATACTAGAAATTGAATTAATACGTCAGCCTGATGTCACTGTGACGTCAGCAGCCAACAGACCCGGCCAGGTCAAATCTGACCAGTAGGGCCCATTGGTTAGTGACTCAGCCACTAACAAAGCTAATTAATTAACTAATTACTAACTAGTTTAGGGTAGGGCCCACTGGTCAGTGGGCCATTAACTTATTTAAATTAATTAATCAAATAATTAACCAAATCTTAGTTAACAGGCCTGGGCCCACTTGCCAGTTGACCTGGGGTCAAACCCACATGGTCAACACCGGTTGACTTGCCGGCGACGTTAGAGACGGCGGAGAGGGTCGGAACCCCTCCTCCTGTGACCGAATGGACGGCGGAGGGCATTGGACGGACCTACGCTCACGCGCGCGTCCATCCTGACACCTCTCAGGGGCTGAGATGGCCGGGATCGATGCCGACAACGAGCTCGGCGGCTGTTGGAGCTCGGGCGAGCATCAGCTCGACGAGCCAGGGCACGACACGGCCAGAACTTAGCACCTACAAGCACTACACGACCCCACGAGCTCGATGGTGGCCTCTGATGGACCAACTAGTCACCAGAGCATCACCGGCGACAAGCTCGTGCGGCGGGTCATTTGGGAGCCGATGCAATCGGGGCCTACAGAGGGGGAAAAGGCCAGGGAAGAGGGGAAAGAAGCAGGACCTCACAGCGGTCTCGGAGCCGTTGAAAACGAGCTCGCGGATGAGCTAAGGACGGAGAACGGCAGCGGCGATCAAGGGGGGCGAAGGTTGAAGATGACCTCGGAGCGGCGTCTGTTGGGCTTCGGCAAGGCGAGGCTTGCTGAGAAGGAAGAGGGCGACAAGAGGAGCTCTGGAGCTACTCAGCGAGGCAGGGGAGCGGCTGGAGCGACGACGCTACGGCGGCAGGGCTTGGGGGGCCATGGCGACAGAGGGGGGAGAGGAAGAGAGATGGGCGAGAGCGAGAGGGACAGAGCGATGGGGACGGCTCTCTGAGCTTATCCCCTTCGCGCTTGCGAGGGGGAGGCAGGCAGGCAGCTGCTAGCATGGAGGCACGGCCGTGCACGCGCGGCGGCCACACGCCCGTCCTCCTGGCCGCCAGAAGGACGATGTCCTCCCTGGGCTAGGTGGGCTGGCCTGGCTTGGGCCTCTTCCCTTTTTTTCTTTCTTTACTTTCTGTTTTTCTAATTCTGACATTTGTTTTATTTATTATCAGGCACAATTGCTAAATATAAAATATCCCAAATATTTTATAGCACTAAGTTTGAATATTCAAACTTCTATAAAAAGTTTTAGAATATTTTGAAATCTAAATTAATTATAATGCTTTATTTGGCATTTTCAGAAGCTTTAATAATTATTTTTGAAATGCTATAAATATTCAAATATTTAGAATGACCCCTGATATATTCATGTCCACATTTATCAGATATAGGGAACATTTTTGATGGGCATTTTGGATTTGTTGGTTTTTCACAATCTTTGAATTGGTTTGATTCAATAAGAGTTTGGGGTTCCTTTTAATCCCCTTTCAAATTGATGCAAAAATTGAAATATGATGCTCACACATGTTGTCCTAAGACAACTAGCTAGGGATGTGATAGACATTGTGCACATCGGACAACTCAGAAGGTAGCTCTACCTGGTAGGCGACTTCTCCTCATCTTGCGGTGATCTTGAAGGGACCGATGTATCTTGGTGCAAGGTTTCCCTTAATGTGAAAAATGCTTGGTTCCTTTGAGAGGCATGACTCGGAGATAGACATGGTCTCCATTGTTGAAGCACACCTCTCGGCGGCCGGAGTCGGAGCAACTTTTCTGTCTTGTCTTGGCGGTCTCTAGGAACTCTCTGACTAGTTGAACTTGCTCTTCTGCTTCGCAGAGGATATTTGTTCCAAAGACTAGTCCTTCTCTGGTCTCTGACCAATTCAGGGGAGTACGACACTTTCGCCCATACAACACCTCAAATGGTGCCATCTGAAGACTCGACTGATAGTTGTTGTTGTAGGAGAACTCGGTGAATGGTAAGCAATCTTCCCACTTGGCTCCGTATGAAAAAATACAAGCATGAAGCATGTCTTCGAGTATCTGATTTACTCGCTATGTTTGCCCTCCTGTTTGGGGGCGAAAAGCAGTGTTGAAGGATAACTTGGTTCCGTTTGCTTCTTGAAACTTCTTCTAGAACCTTGAGGTAAACTGGGTGCCTCGGTCTGAGACAGTCTCCTTTGGGACTCCATGAATGATCATGATATGGTTGGTGTAGAGGTTTGCTAGCTAGCTTCCATCATAGGTGGTCTTGACGGGAATGAAATGGGCTACCTTGGTCAGATGATCGACAATGACCCAAATGAAGCCATGCATGTCCCATGCTAGACCCGGGCAATCCGATGGTGAAGTCCATCCCGACTTTGTCCCACTTCCATTCACGCACTTTGAGAGGTTGTAATAGCCGAGCGGGTCGATGATGCTCAGCTTTGACCCTTTGGCATATTTCACACTTAGCAACAAAAGTGCCTATCTCTCTCTTCATGCCATGCCACTAGAATCTTGCCTAGAGGTCTTGGTACATCTTGGTTCCTCCAGGGTGGATGGAATACAGAGTGTCATGGGCTTCTTGCAAGATCAGATTCTTGAGCTCAACTTTGTTGGGTATGCAGATGCGGTTCCCAAACCATATGACTCCTTGTTCGTCCAATGAGAATCCCGGGGCCTTGACTTCCTTGATATTCCTCTTCAGATCTTCAATGCTCTCGTGTCTCTTCTAAGCTTCCTTATTATCATTCATCAATGTAGGCTTTGCTTCAAGGTTGGCTAGAAATCTAGGTGCAAATAGTTCCAAGCCAAAGCTTTCAAGCTCTTCATACAGGGCGGGCAGCCTTTCCTTAATCATAGCATTAAAGGAAAAAACCTTTCTTCTTAAGGCATCTGCTACCACATTAGCCTTTCCAGGGTGGTATTGAACACTGAGTTCATAATCCTTGATCAACTCCAACCATCTTCGCTGCCTCATGTTCAATTCCTTTTGAGTGAATATATACTTCAAACTCTTGTGGTCTGTGTATACCTCACACCACTTTCCCGGAAGGTAATGTTGCCATGTTTTCAAGGCATGAACCCCGAGTGCCAACTCAAGATCATGAGTAGTATAGTTCTCTTCATGAGGACACAACTGTCTGGATAGATATGCTACGACTCTGCCTTCTTGCATTAGAACACCTCCAAGCCCGGTTCACGAAGCATCACAATATATCACAAACTCCTTGTGAATATTGGGGGTGGCCAAAATTGGGGTGGTGGTCAATCTCTTCTTGAGCTCCTGGAATCTTTCTTCACACTTCGACATCCATTCAAACTTCATGACCTTCTTTAGGAGTTGAGCCATGGTTCTAACAATGCACGAGAATCCCTTGACAAACATGCGGAAGTATCCCGCGAGCCCGAGGAAGCTTCTGACTTCCTTCACATTGCTCGGGGATTCCCATTCAGTCATGCCTTCAATCTTGGTAGGATCCACTGACAATCCTTCTGCTGTCAATATGTGACCCAAGAATCCAACTTCATGCAGCCAGAGTTCGCACTTGCTGAACTTGGCATAAAGATGGTTTTCTCGAAGCTTGTCTAGGACCAATCTCAAGTGTTGTTCATGCTCTTTCTCAGACTTGGAAAAGACGAGTATGTCATCAATGAAGATGACAACATACTTGTCCAAGTACTCCATGAAGACTTTGTTCATGAGGTAAATGAAGTAGGCTGGGGCATTGGTCAACCCAAATGACATGGCCACGTATTCATACATGCCATACCTGGTTCGGAACACCGTCTTCAGAATGTCTTGGGGTCTGATCTTGAGCTGGTAGTACCTAGACCTAAGGTCGATCTTGGAAAACACCTTGGCACCATTCTGCTAATCGAACCAGTCTTTGGTCTTGGGAAGTGGTTACTTGTTCTTTATTGTGACTTCGTTGTGAGAACGATAATCAACACAGAGTCGGATAGTTCCGTCCCTCTTTGACACAAATAGAACAGGTGATCCCCATGGAGAGGCACTAGGGCGAATAAGTCCTTTCCTGAGATGCTCAGCCAATTGCTTCTTCAACTTAGCCAACTCTTTAGATCCCATTCTATAGGGATTCTATCAGGATTCTGGGAAGGGGGGTACCCAGACCTGCTTGCATGCGACCCACGGCATGGCGCATCTTGCTCGCCAAGCACGGTCAGCGTGACCCCACTCAAGACAAGGCCCTCACAAGAGCCCGAGCTTGTGAGGGAAGCAACACCAAGACCTGCAAATAATGGGCCTCCTCAGGCCCCCTCTAGAGCGGCAGAGATCTCTATGCAGCACTTGGCCTCGGGAGTCCAAGGATGACGTAAGACGGAGCGGGCGGGCACCAGCGCACCAGGTGGTACAGTTTCCCCTTTGGCGCAAAGGGGCAAGGACGTACGCAGGCTCCCAAAGCACCCACAAAGGTTTCCATTTAGGTGCAACAAGATCATGACCAGGAGCCCTACAGGATGGATGTCATCACCAAGCCCACCTCTGCATCAACAACAACTACTTTGCATAGGAAGACCACCTTTCATAAGGATAAAGATGTACCCCTTGTCCCCCTTCAAATTTTGCCGTTGTGGGATCCCTTCCCGCCATAGCAATAAGGGAAGAGAACACAGGCCACTATAAATAGAGGCTAGGCTGCTCCATAGAGAAAAAAGAAGGGAAGAGAGGCTAGGCTGGTCTGGAACACCCTCGCCAGGCAACTCACCACTTTACTAGTTCATCCACAAACCTCCTCGTGAGGCAATCCACCAAAGACCTCGTTATCGTGCGAGTTCATCGTCTAAACCATCGATTTGTGAGATAGGAGGGGTGAGGCTGTTGGGGTTCTTCGCACCTGCCCCTGTGTTCGAACTTCCTTCGGTTTTGCGGAGCCCGTGATTAGACATTTGGCGTGCCAGGTAGGGGGCATGTCGAAGCTTCCCCACTCACAGTGACAGTCGAGCCCCAATTCGCCGACCCCATAATGGACGAGACCCCCGAAGCTGGGTGGCCCTTGGCGTGCGATAGTGCCATGGCTCGCAGGGGCCGGCCCAGCGGTCGCGTGCATCCTTGGCGGACTGCAGGAGCCCGCCTCTAACCACCAAGTCAACCAGTTCTTCCACCGCGCAGGCGCGATTCGGCCACGGTCCGAGTCCCCATAGCCTCAGACGTGGCCAGAGACCGACATCACCTTCGGCCCCGATGACCATCCCAGGTGAACCGCGGCCGCCAGCACACTTCCCATGTTATGCACGCCAACCGTAAACGGTGTGGCCGTCACTAGGACCATCATAGATGGTGGTGCCGGCCTCAACATCATCTCTGTGGAGACCTTCAATGCGCTGCAGGTGCCCCACGACCAAGTCACGCCTTCAAGGCCCTTTTCCGGAGTGGTCGGGGGAACCGTTGCTCCCGTGGGGCAGGTGCGCCTCCCCGTCACCTTTGGCACCCGCTCCAACTTCCGCACCGAGTAGATCGACTTCGATGTCGCCCACATTCACCTCCCTTACAACACAATACTTGGCTACCCCGCCCTCGCTCAGTTCATGGAGGCAATGCACACGGGCTACAATGTCGTCAAGATGCCGAGGAGCGGCGGCATCCTCACTATCGTCAGAAGTGCCAAGGACGCACCCCACGCTCTCAAGCTCGCCCACAAAGTGGCGGTTGCGGCATGCCCCAATGCCGGGGACACCGTGCAGGCCAGAGAGGATGCTAGGGACACCCTCGACGTCACGCCAGTGTAGAAGAAGCGGTTGTTCTCCTAGGACCGGGCAGAGATGAAGCAGGTGCCCATGGACGACGGGAACCCTGGTCCTATCTTCACCATCAGTGCCGGCCTGCCTATGGACTAGGAGGAGGCGTTGGTGGCCTTCCTCCGCGCAAACAAGGATGCATTCGCGTGGAGCACTTCCGACCTGGTGCGGGTACCCAGGGATGTAATCGAGCACCACCTCATGGTGTGCCCCAATGCATGCCCGGTGAAGCAATAGGTGAGGAGACAGGCTCAGGAGAAGTAGGTGTTCATCACCTAGGAGGTCAGCAAGCTAAAGGAAGCCGGAGAAATCCAGGAGGTGTAGTACCCGGAGTGGCTCACCTACCCAGTAGTCGTCCCGAATAAGTGCAGGAAGGAGCGTATGTGCGTTGACTTCAGGAGCCTCAAAAAAGCCTATCCTCAAGACCCATTCCCGCTACCACGCATCGATTAGACCGTGGAATCCACTGCCGAGTGCAACCTTCTGTGCTTCCTGGATGCTTCCTCAGGCTACCATCAGATCAAACTGGCAGTGGAAGACGTCGAGAAGATGGCCTTCCTCACTTCGCGCGGTGTATTCTGCTACATGTGCATGCCCTTTGGGATATGGAATGCCGGAGCAAGCTTCCAGCGGCTGATGCACATCGCCCTGGGGCAACAGCTCAGGAGGAACGCGGAAGCCTACATCAAAGACATCGTGGTCAAGTCCTGAGAAGTTAGGACCTGATCGAGGACCTGGAGGAGATGTTTGCCAGCCTGAGGAAGGTGAACCTGAGGCTCAACCCCGAGAAGTGCGTCTTTGGGGTCTCGTTGGGCAAGATGCTCAGTTTCTCGGTGTCGCACCAGGGAGTCGAGGCGAACCTAGAGAAGATCAAGGCTATAAACAAGATGAGTGCGCCTTAGACCCTCAAGGAAATGTAGAAGCTGGCGGGTTGCGTGATCTCCTTGGGCGCTTCATCTCCAAGCTCGGCGAGTGGGCCCTGCCATTCTTGAAGATCATGAAGAGGAAGGTCCCCTTCGAATGGACTCTGAAGGCAGCTGCGGCGTTTGAAGAACTCAAGCGGTACCTCACAAGCCCGCCAGTAATGGTGGCACCTCGCCCTTGGCTGCCACCCCACACTCCGCCAGCGCTGCGTTGATGGTGGTTAGGGAGGAGCGAGCCGACACGCGTGATTGAAAGCAGATTTGCTCCCTTGGTGGTTTTGGTAATTTATAACAACATATATGTCATTGATCTAATGCTTCTATCAAGTATGTTTTAGGAAAAGATCAATGATGGGTTGGCAAAGAGATTGTGGAATACCCCAAGATGCAAGGAAATGGATTGGCAAAGCTTCAAGCAAGAGGACTCTACATTTTATATTTGTGAGAAATCACTTTTAGTCCATAGGAAAGCCAATACTATTAAAAGGGGGGTAAGGTTTGGTTGGTGAACAAAATGCTCATACATGCACAAGTGATAGTGACCAAAGACACCCACAAACTCTCCCACCAATGTCTGTCCTAAGCCAAACCCTAACCCTTCGGTACAGCCGATACTGCTTTCGGTGCCACCGAGTTGGGCTGCCAACTTTCTATTATGCAAGTTAACAGTTTCGGTTCCTTTGAGATTGTTGAATCGGCGTCACCGAGATTGGGCATTCTGGTCGTTGGTCACCTTATTGCTGCAACCGAGAATTCTATATTGGTCTCTCCGATATTCGAAAGTTGCCACCTTTTGGTCACTTTGTCATTGGGTTGGTCATTTTGTGTGTAACGGTTGGATTTTTGGGGATGCCTATATATACCCCTTCACCACCACCTACTCGAGAGAGAAGCACTCAGAACTATTCCATACCTATCCTATCAGTTTTCTGAGAGAGAACCACCTACCCTTGTGTTGAGGTCAAGATCTTCCACTCCAAACATATGGATCTTGATTTCTAGCCTCCCGAAGTTGCTTTCCACCAATCCCATCTCTTCTACCAATCCATATCTGTGAGAGAGTGATTTTGTGTTGAGGAGTCTATCATCTTGAAGCACAAGAGCAAGGAGTTCATCGGCATTACCGAGCCTATTACCTTTTGGAGGGTGGTGCCTACTAGATTGGTTAGGTGTCGCTTGGGAGCCTCCTACTTCGTGTTGTGGAGTGAACCAAGAAGTTTGTAAGGGCAAGGAGATCGCCTACTTCGTGACAATCTACCCTGAGTAAGGCTAGTCCTCTGTGGACGTAGGCCGTCATGGTATAGTCAAGGTTGCTTCTTTGTGGAACCCTCCGTGGACTCTCGTGACCATTACCCTTCGTGGGTTGAAGAATCCATGAACGCGGACGTATGATATCACCACCTATCGTAATCACAGGAAAAATCTTCATGTCACCAATTGTGTTTTCTTTCCTTACCCTTTCTTTACTTACATGTGCTATGTCTTTACTTTCCACTGCAATACTCTTAGACATGCATGTGTAGGGTGTACTTGACATACTATGAATGCTAAAATCTGCCAAGAATGAAAATTGGGAAAAAGTAGATTTTCATTTGGTCAAGCAGTCTAATCACCCCCCCCCTCTAGACCTACTTTTGATCCTACAAGTGGTAGCAGAGATTTGGTCTCCATTGCATTGGTTTCACAACCTAGGAGAAGTATGGCATCTAGTGAGGGAAATTATCACTGTAGAGGTCCGTACTTTGATGGCACTAATTTTGCTAGTTGGAAGCACAAAATGAAAATTTATTTGCTTGGTCATAATCCTGCCGTTTGGGCTGTTGTTCATGTTAGATTTTAAGGTGAATTCTTTGCGGAAGGAAAGGAACCCGATCGTGAAGCTACTATGGATGAATTGAAGATGTTGCAACTCAATGCTCAAGCATGTGACATTCTCTTCAATTGCCTATGCCCCCAAAGAATTCAACAAAATCAGTTGTCTGGAACACGCAAAAGAGATTTGGGATACTTTGGTTGATATGCACGAAGGAATTGAGTCTATGAGAGAATACAAGTTAGATGTTCTTCAAGGACAACTTGACAAGTTCAAGATGAAGGATGGTGAAGGAGTCGCTGAGATGTACTCTAGGCCAGCTCTCATAGCTAGTGAGATTGCCGGCTTAGGAAGCAAAGAAATGACAAACAAAGTCATCATCCAGAAGGTACTTCGAGCTTTGGATGATCAATATGAAACTGTTTGCACATTTATCCAAATGATGCCCAACTACAAAGATCTCAAACCAATGGAAGTGATTGGTAGAATTGTTTCTCGTGAGATGACACTCAAAGACAAGGAACAGTTTCACCATAGTCTAGCGGTGCTTACAAAGCCACAAGTGATGCTCCCTCTACCTCAAGCGACAACCTTGTCACAAATGAAGAGATAAGCCTTATGGTCAAGAAATTCAACAAGTTCTACAAAAACAGAAGAAAAGATCATAGCTCCAACTCAAGACATGAAGAGAAGCATTCGTCAAGTCGTGACCGTAGTTTCTACAATTGTGGGAAGCCGGGACACTACTCCAATGAGTGCACGACTCCTTACAAATGAAGAGAAGAGTCACCGAGAAGACGAAGCTCAAGAGACAAGTCACCTTGAAGAGAGAGAAGGAGTAGAGACGATCGTTGTGAACGAAGATCCTCAAGGATAAGTAGGGACTCGGAGAAGAAGGACAAATACACCAAGAGCTACTCAAGAAGGAATCATCAAGCTCATGTTGGTGAATGGGTTTCCGGCTCCGACTCCAACAACCACTCCGAGAGAAGCTATCACTCCGACTCCGACTATAGTCAAGATGAAGGTGTTGCCGGAATTGCTTTAGTAACAACCAACTCCTATGATCTATTTGATTCACCAAATGAAGGGAGTGGAAGTTGCTTCATGGCTAAAGGCCCCAAGGTATCACACCCCAAGTATCTTGATTTCAATAGTGATGAAGATGACTTGCTATTTGACAAAACTAGTAATGATAGTCAAAATGAACTTGCTAGTACTCACTCTAATATAGATAACTCATGTGATGATGATAAGTTGGAAATAGAACGACTAACTCAAGAACTAAAAACTCTTAAGTTAGCTCATGTGTCAACTCTAGAAGATCATAGAGAGCTTCTAAGGACACATGAGAAGCTACGCTTCGAGAAGCTCAATTTAGACCCAGAGCATGAGTTCCTTAAAGCTATCAATGACGATCTTCCAAAGAAGACTTCCTCTTATCTAGCCAAACGACTTATCTTATCTACATTCATGCCTCAAGTTAAGTC
Organism: Hordeum marinum; assembly: GCA_022496015.1. Lineage (NCBI taxonomy): Eukaryota > Viridiplantae > Streptophyta > Magnoliopsida > Poales > Poaceae > Hordeum > Hordeum marinum. The sequence continues at coordinate 257,441,703 of CM039674.1, read as the reverse complement.
TAAGCAAGCTAGTAACAAAGGAAATAAATATTCTTGAACTAGTAGCAATAAAAATGATAAATCCAATAATATTGCTTCTAGTAGTTCTCTTGATCCCACTAACTCTTCTCTTAGCCAAGTTACACTTGAGCAAGAAAATGAACTCTTGAAAGGGATTATAGAGAAAGGTATCTACAAGAGTCTTGAAGGGTGCAAACAATAGGAGAAGGTTGTATGCAAGCATCAAGGATAGCAGAAGAATCATGGTGTTGGCTACTTCAACGCTAATGGAGTTGAGTGGGAAGAAGGTCAATACCCCAATCCCATGTTTGTTCCTCAAATGGAGAAGTATAAAAATACTCTCCCCAAGGGAACAAAAGCTCAAGATGACCTTCCACCACAAGACACCAAACTGAAGGGCAAGAACAAGCTTCAAGAGGACGTTGACTCATATGAAGATGAATCCCAAGCTTTGATGAAGTGGGTTCCCAAGGCTACTACAAGCTCAACTTCTACAAGTGCTACTTCAACACCAAGAATCCCCATCAATTTGATGTGGGTCCCCAAGAAGAAGAACTAGAGAGTTCTTGAGGGGTGACTCTGCCAATGAAATTCACTTATATTCAATATTGGCAAGGACTATTTGCAATCAACATCAACTCTATGCAATAGTTCAAGGAGTCACACTTTCCCTCAAAGGTAAGAAAGGGACAAGGTAATCAACAAATCGATGGACATCATCACATATGCATTGCACTCCATGTCCATAGATATCCTTGTATTTGTCTCTTGTGTGTTGGGACTAACCCATGTAGGTGAGAAGAGTAATGAAACAACAAGCATGCTCCCAACTCTTGGTGATCTTCATCAACTTTGAGCATCCACCACTACCTCACAAACATGAAGTCTTCTTTGACAAAACCCAAGGTTAGTTTATCCCTCTAATGGGGGGATGTCACATCAAGGTGGAGATTTGTTGGGTAATGCAGCAGAAAACAAAAACTTTCCGACCAACGCACCAGCCCAGGACCACTATGGAGACTGCATACAAGGTTTGATCTATTTCGTTACCGACTCGTAGCGCAGCGGAAGTAGAGTCAATGATGATAGACGGTGCAGATACCCGTAGCTAGGATTTACAACCTCCCAGCCGCGAGGATGTATACCCTCATCTGCCTCGTGGACAGCCCTCCGGGAGGCGGTTGGGCAGTCCCCTGGACGGTGTCGCGGACAGCCCTTTGGGAGGACCTCCGAAACTCGGACTGTCACTCGGACAACCCTTCGGGAGGACCTCCAAAACTCGTACGGTCACACAGACAGCCCTTCAGGAGGCACTCTCGAACTGAGACTGAAACTACAATCTCTCTACAAAGTTGCACATGTACGGTGTCATCTATCCGGCAGGGCTTCGCCGTCCAGAACTAGTTCCTGCCGGAACCCAGGCAGCCTTTCGGCTCTACGAAACTATTTCGCTGGGAGTGAGAGAGAGAGCCAGATCATGCATGGCATTTTGTATGAGAGTAAGAGTGAGTTTTTGGGCTGCCTCCTCACTCCTATTTATAGGGTGATAGACTATGGTAAAAATACCAAAATGCCCTCAGATATTTTCACTATTCATAATAGTGATTCCACTATTCATAAATAGTGTTTCCCACTATTCACAAATAGTGTTTTCCACTATTTCGTAATAGTGTTTTCACTAGTCATGAGATATTTTCTCCCAATAGTGTTTCCCACTATACATAATAGTGTTTCCACTATTCACGAGATATTTTCTCCCAAAAAGCACTTTCACTATTCACGACGACATTTTTCAGCGTCCGGTCAAACTGAAAATATTTATGTGGGCTTAGAACATTTCGAGTACCCCGCTAAAATAATTTTCAATGCGATCCGGAACAATTCCGGATTTGTGATTTTCATCTGCGAAAAGCATCTGAAGCGGTTCCGGCAGCTTCAGAACATTTCCGGTTTTTCTTCCGGAAAATTCCTAGAAGTTTCGAGAATGATTCTGGCACCCTCCAAGAATTATCAGGCATGTGCCGAAACCAATTTGACATAATGGTATCCCCTGAAACAACTTTTCAGTTTTACCGAAACTGTTCTGGTGTTCTCTCTGCAGAACTTTTCCGCTGTCCGAAACTTTTCCAGTGTCCGAAACTTTTTTGGTGATTTTCTCTCAGACTCCCTGTCTAGTATTCATTAGATAGATGACCCTTAAGCCTGTGACCCTATAGGTTCGGTGAAGCATAGTAATGACCCAGAACCCCTTCCGATCAGTGATCAACATCGGAGCCGTGGACACCATATTGAACCCTATACCCACACGAATGAATATTCGAGTGAACCTCCAGTTTTTGTGTGCTATTCCTGTTGCTTCGCGATATGTTAAAAATACCCAAGGTGAGACATGTTAGCATCCCCGTGGATCAGCAACTTGTCCACTATGCCAGTTACCTCGTTACCGGTATTGTTCTCTTTTCTCGTTCCCGTGTTCTGGCATCCCCGTGATCAAATCACAAAGTGTCTGACCAGACGATGATGGTTACCGTAACACTGAGAGGGCCCAGAGATATCTCTCCATCATTAGAGGAGTAAATCCCAATCTTGAGCTATCAAGTTACTTGACATACTTTTCTATGAACCCGTAAGCCGCTGTAATAGCCACCCATTTACAGATGATATTTAACAAACCCCCAAGTTCATGAAGCAAGCATGAAGAAACTCGATACTCTCATGGTCTAAGGAATTATGCAAACATTAACTTCTCTGTGTTATTAACCATTAACTTATGATGAATGTATCTCATAGCATAACATCAATTCGGGTCGATTCAACACAAATGTTCTTCTAACATTGTGCCCTCAAAATTGCCGGCATAGCCATGCCCATGAACAGGAAAATAGGATCATCATGCAATACTTGAGCCAGTCTTAGAGGCCAGACTAGGAATACATTTTACTGATTAATATTCCACACGTGCATATAAGTCTTCCTTCAAGCCTCGTGGTTATAGCAGACTCGAGAACCATAGCAGTTATAGCGTGGAACATAAACCTAATTATGAACAAGGAGATAATCAATGACATTTATTATTGCCTCTAGGGCATATCTCCTATAGCTTTACTCTAAGACTTGAGTTAAAGCATCTCAAAAGAATGTGACAACATTAAATGCTTTATGTGAAAGTGGTAACCCCACTTGTGCTTACACGATGAGTATGACCTATGATCAAGTATTCTTACTTGACTACTAAGTCAATATACTCATATATAGATGACTCCATCATCACCAAAGTGCTTTTTAGATGCTATTATGTTTGTGCACGTTTGCCATGATTTCATTTGACATCTTATTGTGTGAGCATGTTGGTCTGCATTTATTTACTCATTCGAGGATATCCAATTGTTGCTATTTGGATATATAAGAATGCCTAGGACCACTCCTTTAGCTATCTATGCTTTCTCACCTCATACTCTATTCATGCTGCATCACAAAATTTGAACAAGTGCTTTTCGATCCCTCTGTGTGTGAGGACTTGAAGTTCCATATCGACAAGGACTGGCCATTAAAACCTCCCAAGTGCATCTCGGTGGAACCAACACCAAAATCTCGGTCACACCGAATGCCTAGGGTTGATTTGGATTTCCTGCATTGGTACAACTGATTGCATATTCTCGGTTACACCAAGTTTCCCTGTCAGCAGACAATTTAGAAACTCGATGACACCAAAAATTTAGAATCGGTGTCACCGACAGTGAAGGGTATATATTCAGTGGTCCAGATGTTTCGAAATTTCATTCTTCAAACCATCACGCCCCAAGCCCTAAGTTGCCGCAGAAGGACCCCTGGTCGTTGTCCTTGTCTCCCCACACTCCTCCGCCGCTAGGAATCGTTGCCGTCGACAGAATCTTCATGCCCGTCGCCGCCATAGCGGATCCGTCACCAAGATAGGGTACGGATTCGGCCCCCTCTTGCGCTCCAACATCCAAATCTTGCGCATTAGGGTTTCACTATTATCTTGCCACCATTTGAGATTATTCTATCAACAAGATTAACTCCATAAGACTAGTGAATCAAAAAAAATTAGGTTTAGTTGCCCGTAAAATTGCATCTTGGTGAGACCGAGTCAGAAAAATTGGTTCCACTGATTACTTGTTTGTGCTACTAAGGACAAGACTCGGTGAGACCGAGTGACAGTTTTTGGTCTGACCGAAACTGTTGCCAAGTTTCAGTTAAGGGTTTCGTGAGTCTCTACAGCACCGAAAGGTTTGACTCAGTGACACCGAAATCCAATTTTGTAGTGAACTACATCTATAAATTTTCTGTTCAAACTTTCAAAAACCAGCTGAATTTTTTGTGATGACTCAACCTATTCCACTCTTCTATACTCTATTCACAGGGCCAGCATGTCTGAGTGAGATAGTCAGAATTTGCCAGAGCAGGGAGTTGACATGAGTTTAGGCACAAGCCTAGAGCCTAGTTCATTTTTAGATCCAGACACCCTCAACGCCCATGGGTTTCCCAAGGCTGCCACTAGGGCCAGGAAGAAGCTTAATTCAGATGAAGAAGATTCAGATTTTGTGCCAGAAGAGGTTCTTACCAAGAAGCAAGAGAATGTTGCCAAGAAGACAGCAAATGAGTCCACCTCTTCCAGGAGGGTGGTCAGCAAAATTTATGCACCTACTGAAACTATCAAAGGACATGAGAGTGCTAGGGCTACAATGACCATTGATCCCCCAAGGAAGTGTATTCCTAATAAGGCAGGGGAGAAGAAATCCAGAAGAAGGATAATGCATGTAACTGGCAGGCCTACATCTATGTATGAAGATCCAAAGGAAGCTGTTGCTGCTGAAGAGGAGGATGAGCCAGCTGCAAAGGCCCCTCCCAAGAAGAAGGCCAAGAAACTTCTAGATGATATTATGCCTAAATCAGGCACATCCAAGAGCATCAAATCTACATCCAAGAAGGCTGCTACTGAAAAGCCTAAGAGGACATCCAGGCAGATTCCAGCTTCTGAAAAGAACAAGGGAACTGCTTCCAGAGCTAAGCATGATGATGATTTGACAACCTTGATGAAACTTAGACCACACCTTCTAGTGCATAATGCCAGCTATCCACTTGCTGAAGATATGAAAAGGAAAGACTCAGGTTTGAGGGCATGGAGAGCTATAGATCGATATGCCCCAAGGAAGAAGACAACTGTGGACTACAGATTCTATACCAAAGAGCAACATGATTTCTATGAGACTGTGCTATTTGACAAGAGTCCAGCTGTGAGTGACATGAGATATGTAGACTGGAAATTCATTAAGGAGAATGAGAAATATTTTCCAAGTGTTCAAGACAATTTCCACTGCATTGGTGTGGATGAGTTTGTTGGCAGAGAATTTACTGCATGGAAGGATGAAATGATTATGCAATTCTACTCCACTTCACATTTCTATGTAGATGGTAGGATTGTATGGATGACAGAAGGAGCAATATATGAATCCACTGTTGATGAATGGGCTGCACTTCTAGGAGTCTTAGAGGTTCAGGATGGAGATTTGGATGTCTACACGGAATTGAAGGCAAGCCACAATGCCATGAAGGATATGTATACTCCTATCCCTGTGGACAAGGTGCAATCTCACAAGCTAGGGTCCATCTACTATCTTCAAGCTGGCCTCTGCACCATGAACACCATTCCGAGGCATACCTTGATGCCCAAGTCAGGAGATGACAAGATGATCTGAGGCTATTCCATCAACATGTTGATCCACCTTGACAGACACACCAGGATCAGAGTCATGTACTTGATTGTTGACACAAACAAAAGGGTTGCTGCCAAAAGCGCTCATGCTGCTATGCAGCCTATATCTAGATGCTTATCAACTCTCAGATTGAGAAGCACATATTTTCTCTTGATAGTCCCCATTCGCCCCTACAGCCATAGCTTGAGGATAACATCATGGTGATGGACCCAGATCATCCCACATCTACTACAACTCAGGCAGAGGCAGAGGTAGTTCGAGCCACTAGTGCTCAAGTCCCTAGATCTAGAAGTGAGCAAATGGATATGTTGATTTCACTAGTTCGGGACATGGAGAAGGAAATTAAGGGGATTCTAGACAACAAGAATAGTCTTGTGAGGATCTTTGAAACAAGGATCACGACTCTTAATGATAAGGTGGACAGGGTAACTAAGACAGTCATAGAGCTTCAGAAGGAAGTTGACTTAGTGCACATCCCTCAGGCTTCTTCTTCTTCTTCTTCTTCTTCTTTTGATAAGGATGGATCACCTCTCAGGACAGGCACATAGTTTCCTACTCGGGCCAGATCAGCCACTGTGCTAGCTCCATACTTGAGGCCTTCTTCATCAGCTCCTACTGCGATCACTTCAACTCCTACTCCATCAGCTCCAGTTCCTCCTGTATCCACTCCAGCTCCATCCATGACATCTGCAGAGATCTTCGCCGACGCTGTTCTCTTGACTCATTCATCAACAACCGGAGGAGATCAGCCCAAGAACGCTTAGACATATGCCTTTGAACTTTTTGGTAACTTGTTGCCAAAGGGGGAGAAGGGTATATAGATCTTTAGGCTTCGAGTGAGAGAGTGTTTTTGGTGTTTATTGCTTTTCAAAAACAATTTTCTTTTGGTTGCTTGTGGTACATTCTTTGTGTGTGATGCTACTACTTTTGCTTGATTGTGTTGTGCTATGATGTTCACTCTAATTTTTCTTCCATACCACCAAGATGTATATGACATGGAAGAAGTACCCCATGTACCTAATCGATTGTGCATTTTCATTCAAACGCAAATTCAAAATGATGCACAAATTTAGAGGGGGCTCTTGCTTATCACATAATTCTCAAAGTGATGATTATATTCATTGATTATATCATATGTCGAAGCTTTGATCTATATGTTGTCTTCAATTACCAAAAAGGGGGAGACTGAAAGCACATTTGATCCCTTGGTGGTTTTGGTAATTTATAACAACATATATGTCATTGAACTAATGCTTCCATCAAGTATGTTTTAGGAAAAGTTCAATGATGGGTTGGCAAAGAGATTGTGGAATACCCCAAGATGCAAGGAAATGGATTGGCAAAGATTCAAGCAAGAGGACTCTACATTTTATATTTGTGAGAAATCACTTTGAGTTCATAGGAAAGCCAATACTATTAAAAGTGTGTAAGGTTCCGTTGGTGAACAAAATGCTCATACGTGCACAAGTGATAGTCACCAAAGACACCCACAAACTCTCTCACCAAAGTCTGTCCTATGCCAAACCCTAACCCCTTGGTACAGCCGATACTGCTTTTGGTGCCATCGAGTTGGGCTGCCAACTTTCTGTTACGCAAGTTCGTAGTTTCGGTCCCTCCGAGATTGTTGAATCGGCATCACCAAGATTGGGCATTCTCACCGTTGTTCACCTTATCGCTGAAACCGAGATTTCTATATCGGTCCCACTGAGATTCAAAAGTTGCCACCTTTTGTTCACTTTCGTTCCATCGAGATTAACACATTGGTCTCACCGAGTTTGTCGTTTTGTGTGTAACGGTTGGATTTTTTGGGGATGCCTATATATACCCCTTCACCACCACCTACTCGAGAGAGAAGCACTCAGAACTATTCCATATCTATCCTATCAGTTTTCTGAGAGAGAACCACCTACCCTTGTGTTGAGGTTAAGATCTTCCACTCCAACCATATGGATCTTGATTTCTAGCCTCCCCAAGTTTCTTTCCACCAATCCCATATCTTCTACGAAGCCATATCTGTGAGAGAGTGATTGTGTGTTGAGGAGTCTATCATCTTGAAGCACAAGAGCAAAGAGTTCATCGACATTACTGAGCCTATTACCTTTTGGAGGGTGCTGCCTCCTAGATGGTTAGGTGTCGCTTGGGATCCTCCTACTTCGTGTTGTGGAGTGAACCAAGAAGTTTGTAAGGGCAAGGAGATCGCCTACTTCGTGATTATCTACCTCGAGTAAGGCTAGTCCTTCATGGACGTAGGCCGTCATGGTATAGCCAAGGTTGCTTCTTTATGGAACCCTCCGTGGGTGGAGCCCTCCGTGGACTCTTGCGGCCGTTACCCTCCGTGGGTTGAAGACTCCATGAACGTGGACGTACGATAGCACCACCTATTGGAACCACGGGAAAAATCATCATGTCACCAATTGTGCTTGCTTTCCTTACCCTCTCTTTAATTACATGTGATATGTCTTTACTTTCCGCTGCAATACTCTTAGACATGCATGTGTAGGGTGTACTTGACATACTATGAATGCTAAAATCTTCCAAGAATTAAAATTGGGAAAAAGTAGATTTTCATTTGGTCAAGTAGTCTAATCACCCCCCCCCCTCTAGACCTACTTTCGATCCTATAGTGCTACATCGTCAAGCATAGGCGGGCCTCAGGTCATGAAGCAAGGTGACTCGCAAGATGCCATGGCGCCCACTCCTCCTCAAGACGGTGCTCCTGAGGCCCTAGCCATACCGGCAATCCCTGAGGCACCCAAGCCTCATGAGCCTACTGTGGAGCAGGGCGCTGCGGGAGGCCTCACCCTCGTTGAGCAGCCCGTATACTACATTAGTAGAGTGTTGTGGGACGCACACTCACGCTACCCCATGCAACAGAAGCTCTTGCTCACACTTCTTTTCGCTTCGAGGAAGCTATGCCACTACTTCCAGCGACATCCCATCAAGGTCGTCTCCGCGTACCCCTTGGAGAAGGTGTTGTGCAACCCCAATGCGGCAGGGAGAGTCGCAGAATGGAACATTAAGCTACAAGCCATCAATATAGAATTCAGCATGACCAGGGTCATCAAGGGGGCGGCCCTAGCAGACTTCATAGCAGAATGGATGGATGCTACCGACCGGGGGATGGACAAGGACCGTTCCCTCACCCCTGGCGACGAGGCACTAGAGGGTTGGACCATGCATTTTGATGGCGCCTTCGCGCATAGGGAAGTAGGGCCCGGAGGCGTGCTCATCTCCCCGATTGGGGACAAGCTCCATTATGTTGTGCACCTCTGTTTCTAGCATGGTGAAAAGGTCTCCAACAACATCGTGGAGTACGAGGGCCTCATTGTCACCCTCAAGGCCACGACTGCCTTGGGGATTCAGTGCCTCACCATGAAGGGCGACTCCCAACTCCTCATAAACTTCTTCAACAAAGAGTATACACCCAAGGATGAGCACTTGGGGATGTACTTGGAAGAGGTACGTAAGATTGAAAAACGTTTTTAGGGTGTGGAATTGCAGCACATCCCACGCGGCGCAAACAAGGAGGCTGATGGCATTGCCAAGAGGGCGTCCCGCCGCGAGCCCCAGGAGCCGGGCATCTTTGAGGAACGACTCTGCAAGCCCTCCGCGGTGCCGCCAACCGAGAATGCGGCATCGCGGAGTGAAGAGCTTCCCCCGGCATCACCCTTGGGGTCCCTAGCTTGTGGTCTGGCCTTAGGAGCCCAACTATCAGAAAAGGAGGAAGACGCGGAGCGGGTGGCACGACAGGCCACAACTTACTGTCTGTAGGACAGCGACATGTACCGCAGGCTCTCGAATGACGTCACGCTATGCTGCATTTCCAGGGAACAGGGGTGCGAACTACTGGCCGACATTCATGGAGGAGACTGCAGGCACCACTCCTTGTCACGCACTCTAGCAGGGAAGGCGTTCCGATCTGGCTTCTACTAGCCCACGATGCTTAACGACGACATCGTGCTTGTCTAGTCATGCGAGGCCTTCCAGTTCCATGCCAAGCAGATTCACTAGCCCGCGTAGGGCCTCCAGACCATCCCGCTCTCCTGGCCCTTTGTGGTTTGGGGGCTGGACATATTGGGACCTTTCCCATGGGCAGCAGGCAGGTACCTCTACCTCTACGTCGCCATCGATAAGTTTACCAAGTGGGCGGAAGTGGAGCCTGTCTGCACCATTCCCGGCTGGATCGGTCGTCAAGTTCATCAAGGGCCTCGGGAGCCGCTTCGGCATCCCCAACCGCATAATCACCGAGAGGGTTGCCACTCCGAGAGCCTTGGTGTCGGTGCACTAGAGTTTTGGGCTCTCCAGTGCCCGTTACATGTGCATGGGCAGTAGTAGCCACCCTGGCGATGAGGCCCGACATGGAACTGCCAGGTACAAGCATAGGAGAATCAAGACCCCCGGCAAGGCCTTGCCGGGATGTCCATCAAAACCTCAGGAAAAGAAAAACTCTAGCATGATCTGGCAAGGCAAGGCCTCGAGAAGGCCTCGCTAGGGCACGGGCCAGGTGTCACCCCGCCTAGGCACGTGCCGCGGCGCCGACGATAGAGGGGTAAGTGGTGCCGATGGAGTGGGCTCCTGTCCCATCCCGTGGACAGTCAGAGATACCTAACGGTGCAGTAAATGTGTCTGTCCTACTCCATTAGTGTTAGGTTTGATAGCACTATAGCTCTGTACACCCAGTGTATGCACTATACGCCACTGTTGGGATCCCCTTCAGAGTATAAAAGGAGGCCCAGGGCGATAAGATAGAGGACTTTTGGCTTTTCGACATTGGGGCTTTCTAGCTCACACACGTAGCACCTGTTCATAATGCTCCTGCAACTAGAACCCTAAGAACACCCTTAATATAACCAAGCAGGAGTAAGGTTTTACACATTGTTGCGGCCCCAACCTAGGTAAAATCCCCGTGTGTTGTTCATCATACCTGCTCTTTGTGCGAGCCTGCTCCCCCTCCGAGGCTCCTATTGGTGTACTAGAGTTTTGGGCTCTCCAGTGCCCCTTACTCATGCACGAGCAGTAGTAGCCATCCTGGCGACGAGGCCCGACAGGGAACTGCCAGGTACAAGCATAGGAGAATCAAGACCCTCGGCAAGATCTTGCTGGGATGGCCATCAAAATCTCAGGCAAAGCAAAGCTCTGACAAGACCCGGCAAGGCGAAGACCCGACAAGGCAAGGACCCGCCAGCACACAAGCCAGGTGTCACCCCGCCTAGGCACGTGTCGTGGCGCCGACGATAGAGAGGCTAAGAGGTGCCGATGGGACGGGCTCCTATCCTGTCCCGTGGACAGTCAGAGTTGCCTGACAGTGCGCTATATGCGCCTGTCCTACTCCGTCAATGTTAGGTATGATAGCACTATAGCTCTTTACACCCCGTGTATGCAGTGTATGCCACTATTGGGATCCCCTTTAGAGTATAAAAGGAGGCCCAGGGTGATACGGTAGAGGACTTTTGGCTTTTCGACTTTGGGACCTTCTAGCTCACATGCGTAGCAGCTATTCATAGTGCTCCTATAGCTAGTACCCTAAGAACACCCTCAATATAACCAAGCAGGAGTAGGGTTTTACGCATCTTTGCAACCCAAACCTGGGTAAAATCCCCGCGTGTTGTTCACCAGACCTGCTTTTTGTGCGAGCCTGCTCCCCTGCCGAACCGAAATGGGTCCCTCTAATCCCATAGGTGTTCGTTCCCCACAACATCTTTGGCGCGCCAGGTAGGGGGGAAGTAGGTCGTGTTAACCTGTTTTGGTGATCAGCGCGCCAGTTCCTTCATACTCATTATCGCCATGGCCCCCAAGAAGAAGGGCCTGACGGCGGTTGGCCCATCCACATCCGTTGTCCCTATATCTACACATACATGCGATGACGTAGACGCGGGTGGAGGAGGAGGCGGAGGTTCAGAACTTCCGCGACGCTCTAGTGATCAAAGCCAAGCAAGCGGCGACGCCTACCGTGGAGACGCCCATGGGAGCGGCGTGAACCCCCCGCACTGCTGGGTCTCAGGACGAAGCTGTATCGCCTGCGGGTGGTACGGTGATCTCCAGGGATGGAAGGGCATCTTCCAAGATGCCCACGCCAGTGCCTATGCTGCGACCTTCCCAGGACGCGCGTGAAGAGCCACGCCACAGTGCCCACGGTTCTCAACGTCCCCACGGAAAAGCTCCTCTGAATCACTCCAAGGTGCGCGGGACTAGCATACTAGTGGGAGTGGCGTGCCATCGCGGGACCGTGGCGGAGCATGCTAGAGCACCTCGCGTTCCTTGTGCCGTTCGCTGCCGACCACGTCGGAAGAAGCAATGACACGGTCATAGCTACTCCTAAACTTTCCTCCTTCTACGGAAAAGCTCGACGAATGGAGAGCCACCATTCAGAGCCTCCTCGGCCTCGTAGATAAGTTTCGGTCCACCATGCCGGCTCACGCTAGTGGTGAGAAGGCTAGAGGCGGTACGACCACGATGCACTCTCCTCCACACCAACAATGCTAATCACCGACTCGACAGACCGAGGCCTATGATGGTTACTCGACGGCGTCGTCTGATCCACGGACTTGCCACGACTAGCGTCAAGTTCTTCGGGAACGAAGCAAGGAAGATGCTCGAACTACAATCGAGCGGTGGCGGGAAGCGCGCCACCAATCTGATAAGCGTGCGGGGCCCACTGTAGACAAGCCCGCGCCAGGTATCCTGTCAGCCTACCTTACGAGGTGGGTTGTCCAGCGTTTACCCGTGAGCTATGAAAAGTCCAGTGGCCCAATTCCCACATGTTCAAGCCAGAGGTCCTAGGGAAGTACGATAGCAAGACTCACCCGTCAGAGTTCTTGAGCATCTACACCATTGCGGTGCAGGCTGCAGGGGCTCGTGACGACAAGATACTCGCCAACTACTTCCCATTGGTGCTTAATCCCAACATCAGGTCGTGGTTGATGCACCTGCCGGAAGGATCCATCACTTGCTGGGTAGACCTATGCCACGAGTTTGTTGGTGCCTTTACCGGAGGCCACCAAGCTCCTGGTCAAGAAAGGGATTTGCACATCATCCCTTAGAAGGAGGGTGAGACTTTGCGCAAGTACATCCAAAGGTTCAACCGCGTGCACCACAACATACCAGACGTTTATCTCGCCGCTGTTATCAGCGCGGTCTATCAGAACATGCGCAAGCATAGGATGCGGGAAGAGCTGGCTATGAACAAGGTCAGGGATGTTGCCGAGCTTTATGTTCTAGCAGACAAATGTGCTCGGGATGAAGAAGGGAGGAGGCTCCCTGGCGAAGACGCTGGCGCAGGGGTCGACTATGAGGATGAAGACACCGCCACCCTGGCATAGAATGGCCTGGGGCATAACAAGAAGAGCAAGGGCAAGGCCGTGCTTGCCGTTAAGGGATTCGGCAACCCCGGTACCGCCAAGAAGGGAAAGGTTGATGACCCCGGCAAGGATGTTGCCATATGCATCTCTTGCCAGGTGATGGCGGCCGCCAACAAACCTGAAGGCTCCGCCAAGTAGTATTGCAAGATCCATCACACCAAGGGCCATGATCTCCAGGACTGCCAGCAAGTTGAGCAGCTTGTCGAGAAACAAAAAGCCGAATATGAGAGGCTAGACAAGGAGAAGGGCCAGGATGGTGCGGAGGGGTCCGGCAAGAAGCGCGTTGGTCGAGGAGGTCGCCGCGGCAAGCCCAAACAACAAAAAGACCGGCCCACTTGCGGCCGCGACAAGCAAGAAGATGATGATGATTACGTCGAAGAGGATGACGAGTCCAGGGAACATGAGTTCCAGAAGGCTACATCAATGATGTGCATTGAGGGAGGTGCCTCATGGCATTCCTCTCATCGACAACTTAAACAATGGGCACGCGAGGTTAACGCAGCGGAGCCCTCTATCTGTGCCCAGAGACCTCTGCAGTGGTACAACACTCCTATCATTTTTGATGCCGAGGATCACCCTGATCGCATAACTGCGTCCAGGTTCTTGCCATTGTTGATTTCACCAACAATTCTCAACCTCAAGGTGACGAAGATGCTAGTCAATAGTGGGGCCAGCCTGAACCTGATCTCGCATGATGTCATCCAGAGGCTATAAATTCTTGATGAAAATCCTGAGCCCACAAGCGCGTTCCAAGGGGTCAATCCAAGGAAGACTCAGCCAAAGGGCAAGTCATGCTACCGATGACATTGTCAGGACCCCGATCCTAAGTCATATGATTCCATACTGTAACAAGCCACATCACTTTGCGGCCTCACGCACGGTACTCCACGGCTGCAGCCTTACCTTGGCCGGGACCGTTTGCGTCTTTTGGCTCATGTATGTGAACGCGTCGTTGGCAATCACACAACAAAGAACTTGGGCCGACATGACTAGTCATAGAACCCAAGTGGCACATCCGTACGGAAACAGGCATACATAACCCTGCAATGCAGGTGTCGGCCTCAAGCGTGTGTAGACGAATCATAGCAAGCTACAAGGACTCCATTACGTCGCGAGACACGAATGTCATCACTGCACGTAAACGAGTCGTAGCAGGCTACAGGGACTCCATTACACTACGAGACATTTCCCCGAAGGGACAGACACAATAGCAAAGAAGGATACATGCCGGTCAATCAATGTGTCCGGAGCAGTAGCAAGCTACCATGGCTCGGTGGAAGCACAAAGAGGCAGTTTCCCGTAAAGAGTACTACTAAAGGCACACGACTAGGTGTCGGATCCCATACATACCGTTGCACATCACACGTACGCATGACATGCCCGATATGCATAGATACAACTATGGCATCACAACATAACCATACAACAACAATGAATTTTATTTAAGAGGCTCAGACGAGCCTTGCATAATATGTTCTTACAGATAGGGGTCAGATGACCCGACACTCAAGTCATACAAACAAATTCATACAAGCTAGCGGAAACTTAAGTTGTCTGATTACAGACGGCAAAATATAAAAGAGGCACACGGCCTGACTATCTACAGCCCACCACACGGGCAAGATCGTAGCTGGGACACCAGCTATTCGGCATCGTCAACGTCTAGATAGAACCCACCTGATGGGTCCTGGTTCACTTCTGCAACATTAATTAAGCAAGGATGAGTACAATCGTACTCAGCAAGTCCTTAAAACCAGACCTAGTCTATTTATGCTCATGTATCAACAAGGGGGGTGGAGTTCATGCAGAAGTGCCAGCTTTGTCTCATGGCTAACCTACACTACTCAGTTTTAAACTCTTTGTTACAATTTTAGTTATCGCACACGAGTCCACTATCTCCATCACAATACACCACCATGGATTCACCTTCCCCTTCCGGAAGAGTGCCTTCCACGGTATTCACACTTGTCTTGATATTTTTAGAAGTACCCATTTGATTATCTATGAATAGCATAATTTCTCCAAGTAGTCCATATCCGAGGACGCGGCTATTCGAATAGTTTCATACCCTGCAGGGGTGTACTTCTTCACACACGCTCTCACCACTTATCGTTGTGTGCCATAAACCATGCACCTCGGCAACCTTCAAGCGGATGCCCAACGAGGGAGTCGGCCACGACCGTCAATCATATAAGACCTCTAGTCCAGGCTATCGCCTATTTGAGACTGAACCCGCACGGAAGTCCGGCCAAAGTTTCCGCTACGACCCCAAACGATGTGCGCAGGGTTCCCAAGCCCACCATTCGGGTGACACTTGGTACACAGTGCCACTGCCTACCGCGTCGTAACCCACCCCGAGGGTCAGCGCCACGCACGGCCTCGAGCATGCTATAACACCAGAAACTACTTGCAATACCTAGACCAAGGACTAGGCGACTGATAAGTCGAGCGGGTCAGTTAAGTATCCCAACGTGTGGTAGTATCTAGTCTTGGATCACAAACACGGAACTCAGTTCCTAGAACGGTCCCAATGAGACAATCCACTATGTACTCCTACATAGCCTCTCATCGCTACCTTTACCAAATCGTATTCATTATGTGCTCATCACATTGGACAACACTGTTTCACTCAGTACATCACCTAGATGAATCAGACCTGACACAACTCTAAGCATAGCAAGCATAGCAGGTGAAGTAAGCTAAGCACATCATGGCACAAGCATCTACTAGGTATGCTAGGTTGCAAGGTTTAGCTATTTACTATGACAAGACCAGGTCATGCATAAGAATAGGATCATCTATCGTGTATGACTGACATGTGACCGTTTGTCCTAATGCAATAAACGAGAGCAGGAGCGAGAGAGTGGGATTTTATCGGAATGATCAATGGGGTTGCTTGCCTTGCTGAGTTGCGGAGGAGTTCTCTCCTTCGTCGGAAAACGGGGTAGTATCTTCCGGATTAGGGCCTACCGCAACGCAGATAAGAGCATTCAATACAAGCAGATGCAACAATATGATGCATGATCATGGCATAGTAATATGCATGGATGAGCTAATGTAACTAGTGATCATGTCAATTTAAAACAGATTTGAATATAGGTTCAAAGTTGTTCTCCTTTTTTAAATTCCATACATTAACCTAATGTTAAATGTCCATGTTCACCTATTTAGGTTTCTCCAACATGCATGAGAATAGCACCATTGGATTCATTGGATTTTTTCTAATAAATTTTCATATATAAATTATTTTCATCTGACTTACAGATTATTTTATATGATTTTTCAAAGTTTTAAATAATTTCTGGAATTATTGTTAAATAAGAAATTGATTTATTGCATCAGCATGATGTCATGATGACATCAGCTGGTATGCTGGCCGGGCCAGAGTCAAACCTGACATGGGGGGTCCACATGTCAATGTCTGGTTAACTTAATTAACTAATTAAAACTAATTCTGATTAATTAACAGATTTGGCCCACATGTTAGTGACTAATTAACTTAATTAATTAAACTAATTAACTTATTACTAATCTGTGATTAGTCAGAGGCTGGGCCCACCTGTCTGTGACCCGGGGGGTCAAACCCCGTGGTCAAATAGGCCAGGGTCACCGGCGACTCCAGGGACGGCGGAGGGCTTCGGGTTTCCTCCTCCGGCGACCAAATGGACGGCGGAGGGCACCAAACTGCTCTACATGCACGCGCGCATCCATCCCGACCCTTCCCAGGAGCTGAGGTGGTCGGAATCGGCACCGGCGATGAGCTGGGCAGCGGCCGGAGCTCGGGCGAGCACGGGCTCGTCGAGCCGGAGCTCGAACGGGGCAGCTGAGGCCTCCAGAGGCTACCTGGAAGCCTCCTGAGCACGACCGCATGCTCGGAAGCAAGCTTGGGTCGCCACAATGGCGACCACGACCTTGCCGATGGCGGGAAGCTTTCGGGCTCAAGGGGGATCAGTGCTATGGAGCTCTATCCAAGGGGGAAAGAGGGGGAAAAGGACCAGGGGCTCACGGCGAGTGCAGCGGCATCGCAAACGAGCTCGGGGAGGACCTGGAACGACGGCGGCCTTCGAATTCCCTTCCGGCGACCCGAGGAGGAATATGATGGCGCGACGGCGACAGGAGCCTTTCGGCGATGCGTGGCTCGGCTAGGAGGAAGAGCAGGTTCGGGCGGATTTTTTGGCTGGCTCGGACGGGCTCGGGGGCGGCCAGAACGGCGGCACGACGGCGAGGAGCAGCGCGGCCAAGGCGGGTCCGAGGGGAAGAATGGGCGAGAGAGAGAGCTCGCAGGAGGGAGAGAGGAGAAGGAGCACGGCGGCAAGGTGCTTCGCGCTAGCACACTCCCAGCCCTCCAGCAAGGAGCCAGGCAGGGAGGAGGTGGCCGGCGCGCGGCGACCACACGCCCGGCGTCCTCCTGGCCAGAGGTGGGAGATGACCGGTTCGCCCCTGTGGGCTGGGCCGGCTTTGTTGGGGAACGTCGCATGGGAAACAAAAAATTTCCTACGCACACGCAAACCTATCCATGGTGATGAGCATCTACAAGAGGGAGAGTGGATCTACGTACCCTTGTAGATCGCTAAGCGGGAAGCGTTAAGAAACGCGGTTGGTGTACTCGAATTTCTTCGCGATCCAAATTGCCGAGCGTCCCGCGATCCAATCACGAACCGTCCCGCGAACACATCATGATCCGTCCCGCGAACTCATCACGATCTGTCTCACGATCTTGATCACGATCTATCCCGTGAACTCATCACGATCCGTTCCGTGATCACATCACGAACCGTCTCGCGATCTCGATCACGGTCCTTCCGATCTAGCGCCGAACGGACGGCACCTCCGTGTTCAGCACACGTGCAGCTTGATGACGATCTCCACCGTCTCGATCCAGCAAGAGGAGTTGGAGAGGAGAGAGAGTTCACCAGAAGCGTGACGGCGCTCCGGTGATGATGGTGGAGCAATTCCGGCAGGGCTTCGCCTAAGCGCTGCAGAAACCGATCTAGAGGAGAAACTATGCACCGGTGTAACGGGTAGCACGTGGCCGGAAATTCTTTCCAAAAACCACCTAATCCACTAGTATATATAGGAGGAGAGGATAGGAGAGGAAGCCAAGGCCTTTGGGTCGGCCGAAATAGGAGGTGGGAAGCAATCCTACTTCACCTCCAATCCTAGTTGGAGTAGGATTGCCTCCTATTGGCTAATTTTCCACTTTTTGCTTTAGGACTTTCTCTCCTGCGCCATGGGCCTTTGTGGCTGTTTTCCCAGCCCACTAAGGGCTGGTTATTATTCTCCCACAGCCCATGGACCTCTTGGGATCGAAATACCCCTCCCGGAGGCCTGCCGGTACACTACCAGCACTCCCGGTACACTACCGATGAGCCCGAAACTTTTCCGGAAACCAAACTGGGACTTCCTATATATGAATCTTTACCTTCGGACCATTCCGGAGCTCCTCGTGACGTCCGAGATCTCATCCGGGACTCCGAACAAACTTCGGTCACCACCATACATAACTCTACACTACCGAAACGTCACCGAACCTTAAGTGTGCAGACCCTGCGGGTTCGAGAACTATGTAGACATGACCGAGACACCTCTACGGTCAATAACCAATGGCGGGACCTGGACGTCCACATTGGTTCCTACATATTCTACGAAGATCTTTATCAGTCGAACCTCTATGTCAAGGATTCAGTTAATCCCGTATAATGTTCCCTTTGTTCTTCGGTATGTTACTTTCCCTTGATTCGATCGTCGGTATCTCCATACCTAGTTCAACCTCGTTACCGGCAAGTCTCTTTACTCGTTCCGTAATACAAGATCCCGCAACTAACAATTAGTCACATTGCTTGCAAGGCTTATTGTGATGTTGCATTACCGAGTGGGCCCCGAGATACCTCTCCGTCACACGGAGTAACAAATCCCAGTATCGATCCATTCCAACTCAACAGACACCATCGGAGATACCTGTAAAGCACCTTTATAGTCACCCAGTTACGTTGCGACGTTTGATACACACAAGGCACTCCTCTGATATCTGTGAGTTGCATGATCTCATGGTCATAGGAACACATACTTGACATGCGGAAAACAGTAGCAATAAACTGACACGATCATATGCTACGTTTGCAGTTTGGGTCTTGTCCATCACATCATTCTCCTAATGATGTGACCCCGTTATCAAATGACATCTCATGTCCATGGCTAGGAAACCTTAACCATCTTTTGATCAATGAGCTAGTCTATTAGAGGCATACTAGGGACATGGTTTTGTCTATGTATCCACACATGCATCTAAGTCTCCAATCAATACAATTATAGCATGGATAATAAACGATTATCATGAACAAGGAAATATGATAATAACTAATTTATTATTGCCTCTAGGGCATATTTCCAACAGTCTCCCACTTGCACTAGAGTCAATAATCTAGTTCACATCACCATGTGATTCACATTGTTATGAATCTAACACCCAACGAGTTCTGGGGTTCGATCATGCTTTGCATGTGAGAGAGGTCTTATAGTTAACGGGTCTGTAACATTCAGATCCGTGTGCACTTTGCAAATACCTATGCCAAACTGTAAACACTGCTACCACACTCCGCTCGGTACTATTCCAAATGGCTGCTCCACTATACGTATCCAGATTGCTACTACGAGTCATCCAGATTAGTGTTAAAGCTTGTATCGACGTAACTCCTTACGACGAACTCTTTATCACCTCCATAATCGAGAAACATCTCCTCAGTCTCTTAGTTACTGAGGATAATCTTGAACGCTGTCCAGTGATCCACTCCTGGTTCACTCTTGTACCCCCTGACGGACTCATGGCAAGGCACACACAGGTGCGGTACACATCATGGCATAATATAGAGCCTATGGCTAAGGCATAGGGGATGACGTTCGTCCTTTCTCTTTCTTCTGCCGTTGTCAAGCTTTGAGCCTCACTCAACTTTCACACCTTACAAATCAGGCGAGAACTCTTTCTCTGACTGATCCATTTTGAACTCTTTCAAAATCTTGTCAAGGTATGCACTCATTGAAAGTCTCATCGAGCATCTTGATCTATCTCCATAGATTTTGATGCTCAACAATTAGGTAGCTTCATCCAGGTGTTCCCTTGAAAATCACTTTTCCAAATGACCGTTTTATGCTTTCCAGAAAGTCTACATTATTTCTGATCAAGAATATGTCATCCACATATACTTATCAGAAATTCTATAGTGCTCCCACTCACTTTATTGCAAATACAAGTTTCTCGTAAACTTTGTATAAACATCAAAACATTGATCACCTCATCAAAGCGTATATTCCAACTCCGAGATGCTTGCTTCAGTCCATGGAAGGATCACCGATGCTTGCACACCTTTTAGCATCCTTAGGCCTGACAAAACCTTCTGGTTGTATCACATACAACCTTTCCTCAAGTAAACCGTTAAGGAAACGATGTTTTGACATCCATCTGCCAGATTTCATAATTGAAAACACAACAACTGCTAACATAATTCGAACAGACTTTAGCACCACTACGAGTGAGAAAGTCTCATCGTAGTCAACTCCTTGAACTTGTCACAAACATCTTTGCAACAAGTCGAGCTTTACAAATAGTGACATTCACCATCAGTGTCTGTCTTCATTTTAAAGATCCATTTGTACTCAACGACCTACCGTCCAACGAGCAAGTCTACCAAAGTCTACACTTTGTTTTCATACATGGATCCTATCTCAGATTTCATGGCCTCCAACCATTTGTCGGAATCCGGGCCCATCATCGCTTCTCCATAGCTCGTAGGTTCATCGTTTGTCCAACAACATGACCTCCAAGACAGGGTTGTCGTACCGCTTAGGAGCAGTACACATCCTTGTCGACCTACGAAGTTCGATAGTAACTTGATCCTGAAGCTTCATGATCATCAGCATTAACTTCCTCTTCAACTAACGTAGGCTTCACAGAAACATCTTTCTGCGCTGCGCTACTCTGATTGAACAAAGGTTTAACAACCTCATCAAGTTCTATCTTCCTTCCACTCAATTCTTTCGAGAGAAACATTTCCTCGAGAAAGGATCCGTTTAAGCAACAAACACTTTGCACTAGGATCTGAGATTGAAGGTTCACCCAACTGATCTTAGGGTATTCTATGAAGATGCAATTTGTCCGCCTTGGGTTCGACCTCATTAGGTGAAAACATTTTCCACACAAGTGTCACATCCCCAAATATTAAGAAATGACAGCTTAGGTTTCTATCAAACCATAATTCACACGGTGTCATCTCAACGGATTTAGATGGTGCCCTATTTAAAGTGAATGTAGTTGTCTCTAATGCATAACCCCAAAATTATAGTAGTAAAACGACAAGAGACATCATAGCATGCATCATGTCCAATAGAGCATAACTATGATGTTCGGACACACCATCACACTATGGTGATCCAGGTGGCGTTTAGTTGTGAAACAACTTTCACATTGTCTTAAGTTGTATGCCAAACTCGTGACTCACATATTCACCTCCATGATCATATCGCAGTCATTTTTATCTTCTTGTCACGATGATCTTTAAACTTCACTCTGAATTTTCTTGAACCTTTCAAACGATTCAGACTTGTGTTTCATTAATTAAATATACACTATATCTACTCAAATCATCAGTGAAGGTAAGAAAATAATGATATCCACTTCACGCTACAAGACTCACTAGATTGCATACATCAACATGTATCATTTCCAATGAATCACTTGCCCGCTCCATCCAACGAGGTCCTTTACTCATCTTGCCCAAGAGGCATGGTTCGCATGTCTCAACCGATTCGAAATCGAATGAGTCCAAATATCCATCACCATGGAGTTTCTTCATGTGCTTTATACCAATATGACATTTTGTGGCAGTGCCACAAGTATGTGGTACTATCATTATTTAACTTTGTATCTTTTGACATCAATGTTATGAACATGTGTATTACTACGATCAAGATTTCAACAAACCATTCTCACTGGGTGCATGACCATTGAAGGTATTATTCATGTAAACAGAATAACTATTATTCTCTGACTTAAATGAATAACCGTATTGCAACAAACATGATCTAATCATGTTCATGCTCAACGCAAAACACCAAATAACATTTATTTAGGTTCGTCACTAATCCTGAAGGTAGAGAGAGCGTGCGATGTTGATAACATCAACCTTGGAAACATTTCCAACACACATCGTCACCTCACCCTTAGCTAGTTCTCCGTTTATTCCATAGCTTTTATTTCGAGTTACTAACATTTAGCAACCGAACCGGTATCCAATACCCAGGTGCTACTAGGAGTACTAGCAAGGTACAGATCAATAACTCGTATATCAAATATACTTCTGTCGATGTTGCCAGCCTTCTTATCTACCAAGTATCTAGGGTTGTTCCGCTTCAGCGACCTCTCACCTCATAATAGAAGCACTTAGTCTCGGGTTTGAGTTCAACTTTGGGTTGCTTCACTGGAGCAGCAACTGACTTGCTATCCATGAAGTTTCCCTCCTTGCTCTTGCCCTTTTCGAAACTAGTGGTTTGATTAACCATCAACACTTGACGCTCCTTTTTGATTTCTACCTTCGCGGTGTCAAACATCGTGAACAGCTCAGGGATCAATACTTCTATCCCTGGTGTATTATAGTTCATCACTAAGTTCTAGTAGCTTTAGTGACAGTGACTTGGAGAACTATATCAATCACTATCTTATCTGGAAGATCAACTCCCACTTGATTCAAGTTATTGTAGTACCCAGACAATCTACATGCTCAACGATTGAGCTATTCTCCTTCATCTTACAGGCAAAGAATCTTGTTGGAGATCTCATATCTCGCAACATAGGCACGAGCCTGAGATCACAATCTCTGCTCCTAGAACATCTCATATGTTCCGTGACTTTCAAAATGTTTCGGAGCCTCAATTCTAAGCCGTAATGCATGACACACTAAACTATCAAGTAGTCATCGAAACGTGCCTGTCAGATGTTCACAACATCTGTAGATGACGCTAGAGGGGGTGGCGCACCGAGCGGTGCATTAAGGACATAAGCCTTCTATGCAGCAATGAGGACAATCCTCAGATCACGGACCCAGTCCGCAATATTGCTACCAACATCTTTCAACTCTATTTCTCTAGGAACATATAAAAATTTAAGGGAGCTACAGCGCGAGCTAGTAATCTACAACATAATTTGCAAAGACACTTTGACTATGTTCATGATAATGAGTTCAATTAATCATATTACTTAAGAACTCCCACTCAAATTGACATCCCTCTGATCATTCGAGTGATACATGATCCAAATTCACCAACTCAAGTCCGATCATCACGTGAGTTGAGGTGCCTGTAATGGTGAACATCATTATGTTGATCATATCTACTATATGACTCATGTTCGACCTTTCGGTCTCTCGTGTTCCGAGGCCATGTCTGTACATGCTAGGCTCGTCAAGTTCAACCCGAGTGTTCTGCACGTGCAAATCTGGCTTGCACCCGTTGTATGTGAACGTAGAGTCTATCACACCCGATCATCACGTGGTGTCTCAACACGATGAACTTTCACAACGGTGCACACTCGGGGAGAACAGAGTTCATCTTGAAATTCAAGTGAGGGATAACCTTATAATGCTACCGCCGTACTAAGCAAAACAAGGTGCACAAAAGGATTAACATCTCATGCAATTCATAAGTGACATGATATGGCCATGAACTTGTGTTTAAGATCTCCATCTTCCAAACACCGGCATGATCTCCATCGTCACCGGCACAACACCATGATCTCCATCATCTTGATCTCCATCAATGTGTTGCCATTGGGGTTGTGGCGCCAGCCCTGCTTCTACTTCTATTGCTGCCGCTTAAATGTAAAGTAAAGCATTACATAGCGCTTAATGATTGACACACAGGTCATACAATAATTAAAGACAACCCTATGGCTCCTGCCGGTTGCCGTACTCAACGACATGCAAGTCGTGAAATTCTATACATCACATGATCATCTCATACATCACATATATCTCATCATGTAATTGGCCATATCACATCACAACATACCCTGCAAAAACAAGTTAGACGTCCTCTAATTGTTGTTGCGTGTTTTACTTGGCTGCTACGGGTATCTAGCAAGAACGATTCTCACCTACGCATAAACCACAACTGTGATACATAGATTTCTTTCCAACCTTCTCAAGGACCGCCTTTGTCGGATCCGATCCAACTAAAGTGAGAGAAACTGTCACCTGCAAGCCATCTAAGCAACAAGTTGCGTCAAGGGAACTGGTCTCTCGTAAGCGTACGAGTAATGTTGGTCCGGGCCGCTTCATCTCACAATCCTGCTGAACCAAAATCCGACCAAGGGAGGAAGCAATCTAAGCATCAATGCCCACAAACCTTTTGTAATCTACTCGAGATCTCATCGAACCATCAACCTAGCTCATGATGCCACTGTTGGGGAACGTCGCATGGGAAACAAAATTTTTCCTACGCACACGCAAACCTATCCATGGTCATGAGCATCTATGAGAGGGAGAGTGGATCTACGTACCCTTGTAGATCGCTAAGCGGGAAGCGTTAAGAAACGCGGTTGGTGTAGTCGAACTTCTTCGCGATCCAAATCGCTGAGCGTCCCATGATCCAATCACGAACCGTCCCGCGAACACATCATGATCCGTCCCGCGAACTCATCACGATCCGTCTCACGATATTGATCACGATCTATCCCGCGAACTCATCACGATCCGTTCCGTGATCACATCACGAACCGTCTCGCGATCTCGATCACGGTCCTTCCGATCTAGCGCCGAACGGACGACACCTCCGCGTTCAGCACACGTGAAGCTTGATGACGATCTCCACCGTCTCGATCCAGCGAGAGGAGGTGGAGAGGAGAGAGAGTTTACTGGCAGCGTGACGGCGCTCCGGTGATGGTGGTGGAGCAATTCCGGCAGGGCTTCGCCTAAGCGCTGCAGAAAACCGATCTAGAGGAGAAACTATGCACCGGTGTAACGGGTAGCACGTGGCCGAAAATTCTGTCCAAAAACCACCCAATACACTAGTATATATAGGAGGAGAGGAGAGGAGAGGCAGCCAAGGCCTTTGGTTCGGCCGAAATAGGAGGTGGGAAGCAATCCTACTTCACCTCCAATCCTAGTTGGAGTAGGATTGCCTCCTATTGGCTGATTTTCCAGTTTTTGCTTTAGGACTTTCTCTCCTGGGCCATGGGACTTTGTGGCAGTTTTCCCAGACCACTAAGGGCTGGTTATTATTCTCCCACATCCCATGGACCTCTTGGGATCGAAATACCCCTCCCGGAGGCCTCCCGGTACACTACCGGCACTCCCGGTACACTACCGATGAGCCCAAAACTTTTCCGGAAACCAAACTGGGACTTCCTATATATGAATCTTTACCTCCGGACCATTCCGGAGCTCCTCATGACGTCCGAGATCTCATCCGTGACTCCGAACAAACTTCGTTCACCACCATACATAACTCTACACTACCGAAACGTCACCGAACCTTAAGTGTGCAGACCCTGCGGGTTCGAGAACTATGTAGACATGACCGAGACACCTCTACGGTCAATAACCAATGGCGGGACCTGGACGTCCACATTGGTTCCTACATATTCTACGAAGATCTTTATCAGTCGAACCTCTATGTCAAGGATTCAGTTAATCCCGTATAACGTTCCCTTTGTTCTTCGGTATGTTACTTTCCCGAGATTCGATCGTCGGTATCTCCGTACCTAGTTCAACCTCGTTACCGGCAAGTCTCTTTACTCGTTCCGTAATACAAGATCCCGCAACTAACAATTAGTCACATTGCTTGCAAGGCTTATTGTGATGTTGCATTACCGAGTGGGCCCCGAGATACCTCTCCGTCACACGGAGTAACAAATCCCAGTATCGATCCATTCCAACTCAACAGACACCATCGGAGATACCTGTAGAGCACCTTTATAGTCACCCAGTTACGTTGCGACGTTTGATACACACAAGGCACTCCTCCGATATCTGTGAGTTGCATGATCTCATGGTCATAGGAACACATACTTGACATGCGGAAAACAGTAGCAATAAACTGACACGATCATATGCTACGTTTGCAGTTTGGGTCTTGTCCATCACATCATTCTCCTAATGATGTGACCCCGTTATCAAATGACATCTCATGTCCATGGCTAGGAAACCTTAACCATCTTTTGATCAATGAGCTAGTCTATTAGAGGCATACTAGGGACATGGTTTTGTCTATGTATCCACACATGCATCTAAGTCTCCAATCAATACAATTATAGCATGGATAATAAACGATTATCATGAACAAGGAAATATGATAATAACTAATTTATTATTGCCTCTAGGGCATATTTCCAACAGGCTTCTCTCCCCTGGCCCAGGTAGGGTTTCTTCTTTTTTTTGTTTCTGTTTTCTATTTTCTAACTTTTCTTTATTTCATTTGCAGGTCTAAATGATTTTATAAAATATCCCATATATTTTCTAAAATCAAGTTTGAATATTTCAGACTTATCTGAAAAGTTTCAAGCTATTTTGAAAACAAGTATAATGATAATGATTTATTTATCAATTTCAGAGACTTAAACCATTAATTTGAATTATTTGAAATGTTCAAATAATTAGAATGGTCCCTGGTATATCCATGTCCTTAATTATCAGACATAGGGAACATTTTTTATGGGCATTTTGGATTTGTTGAAATTTTACTAAACTTGAATTTCTTTAATTCATTAAGTGCTTGGGGTTTATTTGCTTTCTCCCCATTTCACATTGATGCAATGATGATGATGATGGTGCAAACACAATGCTAACCTAGGACATCTTGCTAGGGTTGTGACAGACGTTTGATAGCGACATAAATTCCAAAGCAGAGAAGATCATTTTTGACGTCGCCAAGATCTCATTGCCATACAACGGTATCCTTGGTCGCCCAATGTTGGCCAAGTTCATGGCGGCCACCCACTTTGCCTACAAGGTGCTGAAGATTCCCGGGCCAATGAGTGTCATCACGATCAACTCCGACAAGAAAGGCGCACTTATCTGTGCCGACCAACTCTACCAGGAGGCAGTTGCAACACCTGCCGCCAATGCACTTGCTCCAGCCGCCGAA
Source organism: Hordeum marinum (assembly GCA_022496015.1). Taxonomy (NCBI): domain Eukaryota; kingdom Viridiplantae; phylum Streptophyta; class Magnoliopsida; order Poales; family Poaceae; genus Hordeum; species Hordeum marinum. Next base: position 257,414,480 of record CM039674.1, on the reverse strand, counting down.
GCTCAGGGGGGAAGACCGGCAAGGCCTCTGGCGCACATTCTGGCAAGCGTGCCTCCTTGGGTTGCTACGCTCCCATTGACGATGTGCTAGAGAGCTCCACCGGCAAGAGCAAGAAGTCCAAGGCAGCTCCACCAGAGACCAAGAAGGTGCCCGCCAAGGAGGATGGTACGGGAGGACCTTTCACCATAAGTTCCACCACTGACGACAAATAGGAAAGCGTGCTCGTTGCCTTCCTACGGGTCGATGTGTTTGCATGGCAACCATCTGATATCCTCGGTGTTCCCAGGAAGGTGATTGAGCACCACCTTGCCATTTGCCCACACACGCGAACCGTCAAGCAGAAAGTCCGGAAGCAAGCTTTGGAGCGGCAACAGTTTATTGCCGAAGAGATCAAGAAATTAGAAGCGGGTGTCTTGATCAGAGGCGTACTCCATCCAACGTGGTTGGCCAATCCGTGGTAGTGCGCAAGGCCAATAGAAAATGGAGGTTGTGCATTGACTTCATAGACATCAACAAAGCCTGCCCCAAAGATCCTTTTCCCTTGCCGCACATCAACCAGATTGTGGACTACACCGCCTGCTGCGACTTGTTGTCTTTCCTTGACGCCTATTCAGGCTATCATCAGATTTTCATGGCCAAGGAAGACAAGGAGAAGACCACATTTATCACCCCATGTGGTACGTATTGCTTTTTGCATATGCCTTTCGGGTTGAAAAGTGTTGGTTCTACATTTGCAAGAGCGGTCCATATTGGTTTTGAGCCCCATCTACATAGCAATATGGAGGCTTATATGGATGACATAGTGGTCAAACCAAGGACAAGGCTACGCTCATATCAAACCTAGAAGAAACATTTGCAAATCTGCGCAAGATCAACATGAAGCTCAACCCTGAGAAGTGTGTGTTCGACATCCCATCTAGCAAGCTTCTCGGGTTGTTTGTATCTCAACGTGGAATTGAAGCAAATCCTGACAAGATCAAAGCAATTGAGCAAATTGAAGCGCCAAGGTGTGTAAAGATGTGCATCGTCTTGCCGGCTGTATTGCTGCTCTGAGTATGTTCATCTCAAAAACTGCTGAGCACGCCCTGGCCTTTTTCAAATTTTTGTAGAAGGCGGGTCCGATGAAATGGACTCCGCCAGTCCTAGTCACGCCAAAACCACAAGAGCCATTGCTGCTATACTTAGCGGCAAAAAATCAAGTGGTGAGTGTTGCACTAGTGGCCGAAAGAGAAGTTGATGAAGAAGCAGCAGCAGTGACAGGACCACAAGAAGGTGGTGTAGTGCGCAGTATATTTTGTCAGCTCCCTTTTGCAGGGGGCTAGGTCAAGATATGATGGCTTGCAAAAGTTGCTCTTCGGCCTCCTTATGGCCTCGATGAAGCTGCGCCATTACTTCCAAGCACATGATATCACCGATGTCACTCGGTTCCAACTGCAATGGATCTTGCGGAACCCAGAAGCTACTGGTAGGATTGTAGAGTGGGCTTTGGTACTGTCAAGTTTTGGTCTCAAATTTGAAAGCACTTCGACCATCCATAGCAGAGCCTTAGCGGAGTTCATTGCAAAATGGACCCCAACACCGGATGAAGAAATTCCAGAGTCAACTCTCCCCGACAAGGAACACGATCAAGAGTGGATCATGTATTTTGATGGGGCTTTCTTGGTGCAAGGCGCCGATGCCGGAGTGCTTTGCACCCGCCAGAGAGCAACTCAAATATGTGATTTAGATGCATTTTCCCCGGGAGAGATCAACGAAGAATACTTCTGAGTATGAAGGACTGCTTGCCTGTCTCAGGATCGCGACAGACCTTGGGATCAAGAGACTTATTGTCAAGGGTGATTCTCAGCTTGTCGTCAGGCAAGTGAATAAGGATTATCAGAGTCCATTGATGGAAGCCTATGTAGATGAAGTGAGGAAGTTGGAAGAATGTTTTGACGGCCTACAAATGGAGCACGTTCTGCATGCAGAGAACATCATTGTCGATGGCCTATCAAAGTGTGCTGCCCTTAAGTTGCCTGTGGAACCAGAAACTTTTGTGCTCCAACTAACTCAACCATTCGTGACACCATCGACTAGACAAGAGATGTAACATCCCAAAATTTCATTTTGGAATGTTATGAAATATAGCTATGCATCATCATCACTTTGTTTGAATGTAATGAAATTGTTGAAGTGCTTCTTTTGAAATTCTAAAAGGCCATTTCAATTTTCCCATGTATTTGTTTCACCTATTTGAAAACCTTTGGAAATGTTCAAAGAAAGAGGGGACTAACATGACACTCCACACCAGGGGCATCTTGGTGAATATTTTGAACAATAAAACCAGGGGGTTATCTGAAAAATTATTGCAAAAGGATTTAAAATCAATTAGGCATTTTTTCCGAAAATAAATTTAAAAAAATATTCAATATGACAGAGGAAAAATGTTTATTAAATAGCATTAATTCTCTTAATCAATTTGATATATATATTTTCTATGTTTGGGAATATTTTGAATGCATTAAAAGAGTTTTTATTGCTCTGGAAATAGAAAAGGAAATAATTTATACCGAACCGGGCCGGCCCACAGCCTTTAAGACCCGAAATTACTCCGGGTCGGCCACCGACGCGCTAACCACGTGTCCCACCCTCACGGACGCGCGGAACCCACCGTCCGACCGCGGCGTTGGCACGCTCGTCCCCTTCCCCGCGCCCGACGACATCGCCGGCGATCTCTCCTCGCAGATCTCGCCCCTCGTGCCCTCCCCGACCACCGCACCGCCCCTATATAAAGCCCCGTCCCTCCGCTCTCTATTCCACCCCCGAAACCGCCTCTTCCCTCGCCAGAACGCTGCCCCACACCTCGCCGGAGTTCGGCAACCAACCGGACCTCCCCGAGCTCCTGCCCGTCGCCACACTCACCCCCAGCCCCCTCCGACGCCACCAATCGACGCCGGAGACTCACTGCCGCCGTTTGAAGCTCTCGGACGCCGGCCCCGACCACTACACCGTCGTCCCTGAGCACCTTCGACCACCGGCCGCCGCCGACCTCGCTGGAACCCCGACCCCCACTGTTGTAAGTCACCACACTTCGCCATAGCCGTCCGATCCCAATACAATGCACGAGATTAGATCACTTAAAACCCCGAACCGGCACGCGTTAAGTCTTAGCCAACCGCTCGCTAGCTCCCGCACACACGCCCTCGTGGCCAATCACAGCATGCCACGTAGACCCTGTCCGATCGATAGAACGTTTTTCTTTTTCTTTTCTGTTTTAGAAAACAGAATGTATTCTGTTTTTGTTTTTATCATATCTTTTAAAATATTTGGTGTTTTTAGTTGATTCTTTTTGCATTAGTTCAAAAATTTGTTGTAGTTTATGTATGCATGCTTAAATTTCAAAATTGAACTTTAAATTTTGAATCTAATCAGATTTGTTTAAATTACTAAAATCTGTATAACTAGAGTTTAAAAATTTATTTTTGAGTGAATCTTTTTGCCACTAGTTTGTATTAGTTAGACCTATCATACTACATAGTTTAAGAAATTTTAGGATGAATTTGGTTAGGGTTTATAACAAAAACATAATATGTTTAGTTCTTAATGTAGTTTAGTTACTTTAATTTTAATTTAAATTGAACCTGAATTAGTTTAACTTTTGTTAATAGTTTTCATTAGGTTTTGTTGTTTCAAACAGTTAGGTGACATTACTTGATAATAATAAAAATAATTGTTTAGTTTTATACCCTATTGTTATAGGAAAATCTTTATTTCTTTTCATTAGGCAGAGTTTTATAAAACAATTAGTTTTACTTTCACAAACTATTTAGAAGATTAAATTAGGTTTTTCTAATAAATAAATTTTAGTAATTCTTTTCTGTTAAGTAATATGATGATATAATAATAATGATAATAATAATGTTGTTTTGTTTCCTACTCTAATGTTATAGGAAATTCTGGTTATTTTTCATTTAGTGGTGTTCTATAACTTATAACTTTTAGTAGTTTCTCTTTACACAAAAGTTTTAGTGAATTTGATTATGTTTACTAAAATTAATTTTACTAATTCTTTTCCACTAACTATTGCTTGGTTAATAAAAAAATAATTGTTTGTCTTATAGTATTAGTAGTTTTGACATTAAAAATTTGTGAGTCAAATTTGGTTTTGATTTCTTTCTCTTGATTGTTACTATTGAATGATTTTTGTATTGTTTGTCTAACCTTGCTGAATTGTGTGAATTGTATTGTGTTTATGCTTGTGGTGTGCTCTTGTTTGATTCGTTAGATCATTCGGAGTGCGAAGCTTGTTATCTAGAGTCACTTGAATACGAGGATCGTCAACCAGGCAAGTCACTTTGACCATGTATACCTATGTTTTTATTGCATTAGTTCTACCATCTCCCCAATTGCATGAAAATTAGGTAATTTGGAAACTTGGTTACTTGATGTAGTATCATGTGGTAGGCACCCCTCAACCCTTTGACACATTGGCCCCGTGAAACGTTGATTTATTTTTTGCTATGCTATTAGTAGACGGGGTTGGTTGTGTGATTCATGAGAGTGAGTGAGATAATAATTTCAAGACCTACAAGATGATCAAGTCTTCAAGAATACAAGTTTTCAACATACCTCTGGGTGGATGATGGTTGAATGGCGCCCTGGAGAAACCAGTGGTTAGCCTAGATGTTGCTGGAGAAGTGCCAGTATTCATGCGGAAAGGTCCACCCAGGCACAGAGAGATGGATGGATGCTTCAAGACCCAAGGCTTACCTGCACAGCCACAAGCCATTATGGGCTCTGGCTTGGACGGATATCGTGGTGACCCTGGACAGGCGGTGCTACGAGATGTAGAAGAACGGTAGGAAAGGATGGGCACTGACAGAGTCTCGGGGAAACCCTTTAGAAGACCATGTTTTGGTCATCCGTTTCTCAAACACCCTGAAGTGCGAGAAATCCAACGGAGGCGATCAAATCTTGTGGGGAACGTGTGCAAAACTCTGCAGAGTACCCAAACCTAATCGATTAGCCGTGTCCATGGTCATCGACAGTTTGAGCCAAAGGAACTGAAACTATCTGGAACTCTCAACAAAATTAATTACATTGATGTGGGTATTAATGTCAACTTGGGGATGAGAATTGGTTGGTGGAACCATCTCATTAATCAACCAACATTGTAGTAATTATGCTTCTGACCTCTCTTGTTGTAGTAAAAATTTGGCTTTATGCAAAACCTACTACCCACTTGCCATATATGCATGTAGAATAGATGATTACTTTACATCCCCTCTTTTGTGACATTGTCGGCATATTCAATATGCTGACCTATACGGTTGCAACGTATCATGTTGAAAAGTACTTTTCCGACCAGGAGTGAGGATACGCTCTACGCTCGGTGAGATGCCCTTGGAGTCAGATGGACTCAACTACCTTTGAAGCTTCCTCAAGATTAGTTATTCTCATGAGTTGGCCTTCAGCCACTTTATTGTAATTCTTATTGTAATAAAGAACTCGATATGAGATTTTTCGATTGTGAAAGTTGTGTGATTTCACTTTGATATATACATTGATGTACCGTGTGTGTACCAGCATGATCCTGGGATGGTACAGAAACACCGGAGATTCGACCTTTCAGGTCGGGTCGTTATAGAAATGGTATCAGAGCACACGCTGACCGTAAGACGTAACCTCTAGGATTGGAAAAGCCTTAGGATTTATTTTCTCTTTTATCTTTAAAATTCTTATACTCTCATCTACTCGTTTCTGACTTCCCTACGATTTATTTCAAAAATATTAGATGGACACCTTCATCCCAGTTTTGATCATGGAGTTTTGTCAGCCTGATGCGACAATGCCCTTTGGCAAGGATCTGATGAGGATCGTCAGGGACGTCAGGATTGCCTTGCCAAGCATCACCGAGACTCATATCATGTCTTTTCCACAAGACGGACGCTACAGGATCGAGGTGCACATCCCCGGGAAGACCTTTGGAAATCGTAAGGAACCCATCGACTTCAAGTTTGTGGCACCTAGCTGGATACTTGGGAGAGACATGGAAATTCACCGCGCCCTTGGACGTATTCAGCAGGAATAGAGGGGTGGACCATTTCACCAGGACTCAGCATGGTTTGTCGCAGGGATGCCAATGGAAATATCAATACCACTCCCACTGAAGACACCACCATTTCCTATATCCAGACTCTAGAGACACACATCAGGACCTTGGAGCTTCGGGTACGTGCCGACATGAAGACGATCAAGAGGCTGATGAACCGCGAGATTGACCTCGAAGCTGACCTATAGGAAGCCAAGTACGAGCATGAGTATGAAGTGAAGGATCTCTTAGGGAGGATCGATAAGCTGAACACTCGCATTGCAACTCTGGAGGAATAGATGGACATGGGTGAAAATCTTCATCCAGAAGGAGACATGGCTCCCTTGATCAGCAACGATGATGACTATGAGGAGAGCGTCACCGGAGGAGGCCACTTCACCATGTACTTTTGAGGAGAACTTTAGTTATGCCCCCATGTATCTTTATTTTTGTCGTTAAAGGGTAGGTCGATGCTTAGTATGATTTGGACATTTGTATCTCGATGTTTGAACCTTGAGCTGAATAAATGAATGAGTGTTTGGTGTGATATGTTTGTTGCATTGCATATGGGTAGTGAATTTCCTTTTAGGTCCTTGTTCTATTCTAATTCTCACCCCTCTTAAAACAGCAAGATGCCTCCGCGACGTGAGCCCGACTTCACTTTCCCGCCGGAACTCACACAACTTCTCCAGCAGCAGAATGCCCTGATGCAGCTGTTTATTCAGAACCAGACCAACAACCACAACAACCACCCTCCACCTCAAGGCGACAACCTCACCCGTTTTCTGAGGCTGAATCCACCAACTTTATCCAGCAGCACTGAGCCCATTGTGGCAGATGATTGGCTCCGCAAGTCCGAGAGGGAACTCACCACCGCTGGATGCACTGAGGCTGAAAAGGTGCGCTTTGCCGCCCATCAACTGGAGGGACCAGCAGCTTCATGGTGGGAGAACTACACCACCACGTACCCAATTGCTGGTGTGACTTGGGGAGCAGTTCAAGCTAGCTTTCCGCACTGCTCATGTCTCAGCTGGAGCCATGAGTCTGAAGAAGCGTGAGTTTCGCAACTTACGCCAGGGAAACCATTCTGTGGCCCAATATGTGGAGATTTCAGCACGTTGGCTCGTTATGCACCAGGAGATGTGGCCGATGATGCAGCCAAGCAGGAGAAGTTCTTGGAAGGACTCAACGATGAGTTGAGCGTGCAGGTGATGGTGGCTACTTTCAACAACTACTAGGACCTGGTAGACAAGGCCCTCATCTTGGAGGGGAAGCAGCAGCAAATCGAAAACCGCAAGAGGAAGTATGGACAGGGGAAGTCTCACTCTGGAGCTCAACAGAAGCCCCACTACTCCCCGTACTCAGGAAATACCGGATCAGGGACCAGTAAGTATGGAGGACACACTCATCGCATGCACAACCATGGAGGTCATAACCATGGAGGAAATGGGAATAATCGTCCCAACAATGGCAACTTCAAGAATGGTAATGGAAGTGGGAATGGCAACCAATACCGTCCCGCTCCAGCTTAGAAGGATCTGAACCATATCACTTGTTTCAAGTGCCATGGTCATGGACAGTTTGAGCCAAAGGAACTGAAACTATCTGGATCTCTCAACACAATTAATTACATTTATGTGGGTATTAATGTCAACTTGGGGATGAGAATTGGTTGGTGGAACCATCTCATTAATCAACCAACATGTAGTAATTATGCTTTTGCCCTCTCGTGTTGTAGGAAAAATTTGGCTTTATGCAAAACCTACTACCTCACTTGCCATATATGCATGTAGAATAGATGATTACTTTACACCCCCTCTTTTGTGACATTGCCGGCATATTCAATATGCTGACCTATACGGCTGCAATGTATCATGTTGCAGAGTACTTTTCCGACCAAGAGTGAGGATACGCTCTACGCTCGGTGAGATGCCCTTGGAGTCAGATGGACTCAACTACCTTTGAAGCTTCCGCAAGATTAGTTATTCTCATGAGTTGGCCTTCAGCCACTTTATTGCAATTCGTATTGTAATAAAGGACTCGATATGAGATTTTTCGATTATGAAAGCTGTGTGATTTCACTTTGATATATACATTGATGTACCGTGTGTGTACCAGCATGATCTTGGGATGGTACAGAAACACCGGAGATTCGACCTTTTAGGTCGGGTCATTACAAGATAAAAGGAGAAATTTGAGTTCCGGCAAGTATTTGCTGGCAGAGCTTCTAGAAGCCGCCGGTAAGGAGGTTCCCGGGGACAACGTTAGGCTTGCCGATGAGCGCCATGCTCCGGTGGAGCCTCCGGCTCCTGCCATGGAAGCACACACTCCAGCCAGGCTTGCCGGGAGGCAGCAGGCTCCGGCAGGGCCTCAGGCCCTTGCTGTTGAGACAAATGCTTCCCCGACAGAGGATATGCCTTTAGTCCTTGTTGTCGATCCCCAGACTCCAGCATGGGCACAACACATCGTCTATTTCCTCCAAAGAGGAGAACTCCCTAAGGAACAAGAGGAAGCAAAGAAAGTATCCCGCCGGTCTAATATGTACCAGTTCGTAGACAAAGTCTTGTACAGAAAGAGACCGAACAACGTGAAACTCAAGTGCATTTCTTGGGAGGATGGACCGGAGTGGTTGGTAGAGATACATGGAGGCATATGTGGCTCCCACATAGGATCAAGAGAACTTGTCGTAAAGGCATTCTGGCAAGGTTTCTTTTGGCCCACTGCCCTCCAGGATGCAACTATGTTAGTAACCAAGTGTGAAGCATGCCAGTTTCATTTGAAGAAAATACATCAACCGCTCAAGCCCTTCAATCAATCCCTCTCCCCTGGTCATTTTCGGTCTGTGGGTCAACATCTTGGGCCCCTTTCCCCATGTTGCCGGGGGCTTTGAGTACTTGTATGTTGCAATCGACAAGTTCACAAAGTGGTCAGAAGTGGAAGCAGTGAGAAAGGTGACAACACAGTTAGGTGTCAAGTTCTTCAAAGGACTAGTCTGCTACTTTGGTGTTCCCAACAGGATCATCACTGATAATGGCACACAGTTCACAAGCCGCACCTTGATGCAGTATGTCCAAGACCTTGGCAGCAGAGTCTGTTTTGCTTCCGTTGCCCACCCAGGGAGCAATGGCCAAGCAGAAAGGGCTAATGCTAAAGTGTTGCGAGGTCTTAAGACAAGAACTTTTGACAAGCTGCACAAGTGCGTAAGGCACTGGATTGATGAGTTGCCGGTGGTTCTTTGGTCAATCAGGACGACACCAAATCAAGATACCGGCCAAGCACCCTTCTCCCTCGTATATGGGGCGGAAGCAGTTCTCCCCATGGAACTCATATACGGGTCACCTCGAGTGCTCGCTGCTGATGAGCTTGAGCAAGAGCAGTTGCATCAAGATGACGCGACGCTCCTTGAGGAAGACCGTCTTCAGGCTGCTGTGAGAGCTGCATGCTACCAGTAAGCTTTGCGCCGCTATCATAGCTGCAAAGTTAATGCTAGAAGTCCTGAGAAAGGCGACCTTGTTCTTCGGCGAGTTTAGTCCGCCAAGAATTCCAACAAGTTGACGCCAAAGCGGGAAGGCCCTTATCGGGTAGTACGAGTCACCAGGCCTGGTGCAGTCTGCCTGGAGACCGAATATGGCATCATAGTGAGCAATTCCTGGAATATCAAACATCTTCACAAGTTCTACCCATGAGGCATGGTTGCCGGGCCTCCTGGCAACCACCTTTTGTACAAGTCTTGCTGCTGAAGCATGTAATCCTTGGTACAAAGCCAGGCGTAGACCCTGTGCGTAGTTAAATGAAGCTAAGTGTTCCGCAAATCTTATTGATTCTCATGTTTACTAATGTGCATGTTTGTCTAAGATATCGCATTGCACTTACTCCTGGCAGACCGCCAAGGTTCCACATCCAACTTTTCTCTCCTTTCTTCTTCTCAAAGGACAAAAGGTTACCTCGCATGCAACATTCCCAGGGGGGATGGTGGTATGGATACCTACGGACGATGTACCAAAAAAATCTTGTTGGAAGGTGTACGACAACAAAAAGATAAGTTGCAAAACCCCAAGTGAATTCTTGATGTGGAATTAGTTTCCTTGGGAGATTTAGATTCTTGTATGGAAAACCTACATGCACAGGAACTTGCCGTGATTGGGTATGCCCTTACTCTGTTTCGGGTCTGCTCAATGGCTTAAGTGGCTGCGCCCGCACTCTTGTTTCGTTTCGAGTCCGCTCAACGACTCAAGGGGCTATGCTCGCGCCCTTATTCTGTTTCGAGCACGATCAACAGCTTAAGCGGCTACGCCAAGAACACTGAGGTATCTTGCCGGCAGTGGCATTGACAGCATGCTGCTAAGGACCCGTTCCTCAAAGCGCTCGCGGTAGGGCTACACACGCCGGCGATATTCTTCCGAGAGGGTGTAGGGAAAGTTCCAATCAAAAAACAGTCTAACAAGGAAGATAATATACAGTTATTCAAAATAGGGTAAAAATTACATGAGATGTCGCCTTTTACTAAGTACATCTTTATTTGATTTTCTCCCCTAGGGGAGATTACAAGAAGAAAACGATGGCGAGAGGCCCCCGGCAGAAGCCCAGCCTGACCCCTCTGGACCAGCACTACACAAAGGGGCAGGGCTTCTAGATGGGCAGGCAAGAGCCTGGCCCCTCCTGGACCAGAATTGTGCGGAGGAGAGGGCCAATGCGGGCGAAAAGGTGGATGGACCCAAGAAGCCAAAGTCCACGGGCCTGCCGGAAGATCCAACTGGAAGATGAGGCAGCGCCCGGGACAAAATCCCCTGGCAGCGCCCGGGAGGGGGAGAGGCATGAGGCTGGCGGTGATGGTGCGGCCGGCGCTCAGCCCGAGCTCGAGTCGTCGGGCTCCGGCTTGATGGCCCGAAGACCAGACTCATCATCGTCGTGTTCACGGCTGTCCTCCTCATCACTCTCGCTCGAGGAGGAGCTTTCGATGCCGCTTGAGCTCTCTTTGCAGCAGCTAAGACGGACGCCTGAGCGGCCATAAATCTTGACGCAGAGCAGATTGGCCTCTGTCATTTTAAAACGAAGGACGTGCCCTTCCTGGAGGTTGTGGGCGCAGGCGAAGGTCTTCTAGCCGTGCCTGGGGAACATGAAGCGGCTCGCTGGGTACTCAACGTCCACCCGCGTCATGTCATTACAACAACCATGCGCCCGTAACCATAGGACGGGCAGCTCATTAGCCTCCATTGCCCTGGCGAAAGGGCAAGGGATGTGCATATGGCTCCAGACGGGACCGTCCAGTTTGAGGATGAACTCCAGCATCGTCCCCTTGGCGTGGGTCTCCTCAAGGAACATGCCCGGCGCCATAGGAGGAGGCAGGGCAGCGCTCCGCCTCCCCCGACCTCGGCATCCACGATGGCCATGAGCCCTCGTGCCTCTTCCACCACGCGCTTGTGCTGCCCTCCGCCTCTATGGCTAAAGCGGTGGCATGATCCCGACGAGAACTCCTCGTGGGAGCTAAGGACGGAGGCCGCCCTCGCCCCCTGTTCATGGCTAAGGGTGAGCACAACTCGAAGGTTGGGAAGACATGGAAGGGCAAGCTATGGAGGTTCACACTCAGAGGAGGGAGGGAGGATGGATGGGCACAACCCTCGCTACTCCTCAATTTATAGGTGGAAGCGCAGGGGCCGGCTCTCCCCCACTCCAAGGGTCGTCGCCCACCTCCTGCAATAGCGGCGCCCTCGACCACGGGGCAAGCAACAACCACCCCGTTGCTCCAATCCATGGCACTGCAGTTACTGCCTTTCCCAGGACTTTAAGTCACGGGCGCTCATTGCTGGCTTGCCACAATGCATGCAGCGCACGTGGCGGAAATGACCTACCGCAGTAATTGAAAATTTGACGACCGCGCCGTGCATGTATCCCACGTCCACATTCAATGGGCATCGTGGGGAGGCGCAGTACACACAGTAATCACAACTGCAAGGCCCTGCCACGTGTGCCCGTGCACTATTTGGGCCTAGGCCAACAACACCTTGCGACATGTGTGGCCCAGGCCCGGGGGCTCCTATCGGTGCACTAGAGTTTTGGGCTCTCTAGTGCCCCTTACTCATGCATGGGCAGTAGTAGCCACCCTAGCGCCGAGGCCTGGCAGGGAACTGCCAGGTACAAGCACAGGAGAATCAAGACCCCCAGGAAGACCTTGTCGGGATGGCCATCAAAACCTCAGGCAAAGCAAAGCTCAGGCAAGACCCGACAAGGTGAAGACCTGGCAAGGCAAGGCCCCAGCAAGGCCCCGCCAGTGCACATGCTAGTTGTCACCCCGCCTGGGCACATGTCATGGCACCGACAATAGAGGGGCTAAGCGGTGCCGATGGGATGGGATCCTTTCCTGTCCCGTGGACAGTTAGAGATGCCTGACGGTGCATTAAATGCGCCTCTCCTAATCCATCAGTGTTTGGTATGATAGCACTGTAGCTCTGTACACCCAGTGTACGCATTGTACGCCCCTGTTGGGATCCCCTTCGGAGTATAAAAGGAGGCCCAAAGCGATATGGTAGAGGACTTTTGGCCTTTTGACTTTGGAACCTTCTTGCTCACACGCGTAGCAGCTGTTCATAGCGCTCCTGTAGCTAGAACCCAAAGAACACCCTCAATATAACCAAGCAGGGTTGGGTGTTACGCATCTTTGCGGCCCGAACCTGTGTAAAATCCCTGCATGTTGTTCATCAGACCTGCTCTTTGTCCGAGCCTGCTCCCCCGTTGAACTTAAAGGGGTCCCTCTGATCCCATAGGTGTTCGTTCCCCATGACACTTGGCTTCGGCACCCCAGCGCTCAGTCGTAGCCCTCATCTTCCTTGACGGGCCCATGGAGGCGAGCCGGTGTGGCCGCTTCTTGGGCAAAGGAGCAACGCCATAGCAGTCGGCTAGCCCCCAAGGTCCGTGCGCACCGGCGCAGTGGCTGGTCGTAGTTGTTGTTGCTCAGGCTATCCTCGGAGGAGGTGTCGTTACTGCTGGAAACGCGATGGCCGTCGCCAAGAGCAAGTTCATCTCCAAGATTGCCGCTGTTGTCGCCCTTCAGGTAGCACCCGAAGCGAGCACCGTCTTTCCCGAAGACCTTGGCGAAAAGCGTCATGGCACCGTCATACCTGAAGAGGAGCATGAACCTCCCCTCTAGGCCATGGGTGCGAGCAAAGGTTTGCCACCCGCAGCTCAAGAAGGCCTGTCCTGCGGGGGCAATCTCGACCTCCAACCACAACGCGTCGCTACAGCACCCATCGACCTGCAACCACAGACCGCCGGGCTTGCTGTCTCATAGCACCGCCTCGAAGAAGTGCGGGAGCCACAACCGAGGGACCACGGGCTCCTCCACCAACACCAAGAACTCCTGGCTCGCATCAACCATGCGGTCACGCGGGCGCGGCGGTCGGACGCCTGCTGCGGGCCTCGCTCCCCGGCCACGACCGCTGCGCCCGCTGCTTCTCCTGGTGCCGGCTGAGGCACCACTTCATGTGGCGGCACGACTGCACACTCAGGGCTCCTCCATCGACGCCTCAGCGTACTTTCGTGGGTGGCTCCAGCTCCTCCTGATGGACCGGCCCCGTCTCGCAGGCCTTCCCCTTCCCGACAACAGAAAACCTCCTTACCGACGTCATGGGTTAGGAAGTAGAGGATGAAGACGGAGGAGCGAAGAGTGAGAACGGGCTAGGGGCTCCCCCCATTTATAACCAGGCGGAGGCCAATAGACACGCTTCCTCACCTTGAGCAGTCAAGCCCGCTAGCATGCACTAGTTGCGGATTAGACCGGGCAGCAGTCGAGGCATCATGGGGAGCGGAGGCATCCTATGCCTCTTGGGTTCCGTATACCGGCTCAGTCAGCACGCAAACCTGCTTCGCGTAGCCTCACCTGCCCTCGTCGGGTCACATCCGAGTGGCCTGGAGAGCGAAAACACAAGGTCACAGAAGCATTCAAGGGAAGGGTAATGATGGCCGACGCAGTGCATAGGCGTCACATCAGTTTGACCTGGGGCGGTTCCTGATGACCTCGGGGGTTGGAGGCATTGGCACCCTGGTGCGCGATACCTGTTGAACCTGGCCCGCAGGCATTTGGGGCCCGCGGCGCTTTGGGCCATCCCCAACTGTTTCGCCCAGGGGCCGGCCCAAGCGTGCCATGCGCCCGGGGGCTACTGTTGGCATTCTGGGAACGGGGGTACCAAGACCTGCCTGCCTGCGGCCCAAGGCATGCACACCTTGCTCACCAAGCATGGTCAGCGTGACCCCACTCAAGACAAGGCCCTCGCAAGAGCCTGAGCTCGCGAGGGAAGCAACACCAAGACCTGCGGAGAATGGGCCTCCTCAGCCCCCCTCCAAAGCGGTGGAGATCTCTATGCATCGCTTGGCCTCGGGAGGCCAAAGATGACGTAAGCCAAGGCATGCGGGTACCAACGCTCTAGGCGGTATAGTTTCCCCTTTTGTGCAAAGGGGGAAAGGACGTAAGCAGGCTCCCAAAGCACCCCCAAAGGTTTCCATTCCGGTGCAACAAGATCACGACCACGAGCCCTGTAGGACGGATGTCATCGCCGAGCCCACCTATGCATCATCAACAACTACTTTGCAGGATAAATATGTACCCCTTGCCCCCCTTCAAATTTGGCCGTTGTGGGATTCCCTTCTCACCATAGCGATAAGGGAAGAGGTCCCGGGCCACTATAAATAGAGGCTAGGCTGCTCCATATGAAAAAAAGAAGGTCAGAGAGGCGAGACTACCAGCAAGCCCTCGCGAGGGAACTCACCACTATACTAGTTCATCCACAAACCTCCTCATGAGGCAATCCACCAAAGCAGGAGTAGGGTTTTATGCTTCACAACGGCCCAAACCTGGGTAAATCACAGTGTGCAATCTTGTTCCTCATCATTGTGCGATTTTATCGTCTAAACCATCGAGTTGTGAGCTAGGAGGGGTGAGGCTGTTGGGGATCTTTGCACACGCCACTGTGTTCGAACTTCCTTGGGTTTTCTGGAACCCGACATCCGACAACTTATTATCGATGGGTCCTTCTCTAGGCATTATCTCAATGATGAACTCAATGTTGTGATCAGGAGGCATTCCGGGCAGCTCATCACAAAATACATTTGGGTGCTCACATACCACTGGCACTTGATCAAACTCAATGCCCGATAGACAATTAACCTGAGAGGCTTGAGCGGAGGTAGGGTTGGGAACATACTTGACTTCAACTCCTTGGCTACTGACCATGGTAATAGTCCTCTTGGCTGAGTCGACAAGCATTGATGCTTGGTTAACCAGTCCATGCCTAGGATCACATCCAAGCCTTGCAACTTCAGGATGATAAGGTCTGCTAGGAAGTCTACCCTGTTGATGTTAATCTTGACTCCTTTACATCCTACCTTGGTTCTCATAACTAAACCCGGTGTTTGTACCAACGTATGACTACCCAAGGGTGTAGGCTTCATATCACTCTCTAGTGCAAAATTTTGGGTAACAAAAGAATGCAAAGGTCCACAATCGAACAGAACGGTTTCTGGAGTTGAGTTGACAAGGAACGTACCCAATATGACGTCTGGATCTTCCTGGGCTTCCTTAGCGGTGACGTGATTCACACGACCCTTGCTGTTGTTGGGATGGTTGTGGGGAGCTGGGTTCCTTGGTGGTGCTCCACGTCCTTGACCTTGGTTTGGCACATAGGGGTGTAGGGCATCTAGCTTCTTATTGGGGCACTGCCTGAAGATGTGTCCTGGCTGATGAAAGCACAATATGCTCCCTTGGTGGTTTTGATAATTCATGACAACATAAATTGTCTCTTGGACTAACACCTCTATCTAGTGTATTTCAGGTAATAGTCCATGGAGAGTTGAGTTGGCAATAGGATTCTGGAGATTGTGGAATTACCCCAAGATGCATGGAAATAGGTTGGCCAAGCTTCAAGCAAGAGGACTCTACATTTTACATTTGTGAGAAATCACTTTGAGTCCATAGGAAAGCCAATACTATTAAAAGGGGGTAAAGTTTTGATGATGAACAATATGCTCAAACATGCACAAGTGATAGTCACCAAAACATCCACAAACTCTCCCACCCAAGTCTGTCCAAAGCCAAACATGGAAAATCGGTGCAACCAACATTCCTATCCCGGTGCCACCGATTCCAAACCCTAGACAGACTCAGCCAAACCCTAACACTTTGGTGCCGCTGACACTGCTTTCGGTACCACTGAGTTGGGTTGCCAAGTTTCTGTTACACATGTTCACATTTTCGGTCCATCCAAAAATGGTGAATTGGCGTCACCGAGTTTGGCAAATCTGACCGTTGGTCACCTTGTCGGTACAACCGAGATTCATATATCGGTCCCTCCGAGATTCAAAAGTATCCACCTTTGTTCACTTCGGTACCACCAAGATTTACACGCTGGTGTCATCGAGTTGGCCATTTTGTGTGTAACGGTTGGATTTTTGGGGATGCCTATATATACCCCTTCACCACCACCCACTTGAAAGAGAAGCACTCAGAACTATTCCATACTTATCCTACTCAGTTTTGTGAGAGAGAACCACCTACCCTTGTGTTGAGGTCAAGATCTTCCACTCCAACCATATGGATCTTGATTTCTAGCCTCCCCAAGTTGCTTTCCACCAATCGCATCTATTCTACCAAGCCAAATCTGTGAGAGAGTGATTGTGTGTTGAGGAGTCTATCATCTTGAAGCACAAGAGCAAGGAGTTCATCGTCATTACCGAGCCTATTACATTTTGGAGGGTGGTGCCTCCTAGATTGGTTAGGTGTCACTTGGGAGCCTCCTACTTCATGTTATGGAGTGAACCAAGAAGTTTGCAAGGGCAAGGAGATCGCCTACTTCGTGAAGATCTACCCATAGTGAGGCTAGTCCTTCATGGACGGAAACCATATGGAATAGTCAAGGTTTCTACTTTGTGGACCCTTATGGGTGGAGCTCTTCGTGGACTCTCATGACCGTTATCGTCCGTGGGTTGTAGACTCCATAAACGTGGATGTACGATAGCTCCACCTATCGGAACCATGGGAAAAATCCTTGCATCTCCTACTGCGTTTGATCTTCCTATCCCATCTCTTTACTTACATGTGCGATGTCTTTACTTTCCGCTGCCATACTTGTAGACATGCATGTGTAGGGCTGTTAGACCTGCTAGACTTGATAAAATAGTTAAAATTTGCTAACCAATTAACTTGGGAAAAGGTTAGGTTTTAAATTCCTGCCAGTAGTCTATTCACCCCCTTCTAGACACCCCACTCTCGATCCTACAGCTGACCACATCCAGAGCAAGTGTCCTGGACTAAGTTGTTGTTGTTGCGACCATTGTTGTTATTGGGGTTGTTGTAAGCTGGCCTGGGATTGGCATACTGCTGAGGCTGGTAGCTCGGACGAGGTGCAGGAGGTCCAGCCTGCTGAGGCTGATAGGTTGGCCTAGCTGGGGTTGGCTGCCATGAGCGAGGCTTCTGGTTGCTGGAACTACCCTTGCTGATCATCTTGCGCTTGCGAGTTTCGTCCATGGTATGACGCTTGTCTTCGAGCATCAGAACCTTGTTCACCAGGTCAAAGAAGGTCCGACAGTCGCACACAATGAGCTGATACTATAGGGCTTGCTGGAGTCCTTCCATGAAGCGTTCCATCTTAGCAGCCTCAGTGCTGACATCTTCAGGTGCATACCTTGACAGCAGGTTGAACTTCTGCTTATACTCCATGACAGAGCCAATTCCTTGCTTCAACACTCAAAATTCTCTGTTCTTGATAGCCATGATCCCATAAGGAATGTGAGTGGTGCGGAATCCTTCCTTGAAGTTAGCTCGGGTGATCACACGGTCGCCTTGCATTACCTAGAATCCATCCCACCAAGCTCTGGAAGTACCTCCGAGGCAGTGAGAGGCATAAAGCACCTTCTCACGATCCTCATTGGAATTGACCAGTGCAAGGAGGTCCTCGATGGTGCGGATCCATTCATCGACATCTGGAGGTTCAGCAATCTCGGTGAAGGTTGGGGGCGAATTCCTCATGAACTCCGACAAAGTGAAGCGGCCATTGTCGTTCCTGCCTTGCTGCTGGTTGTTCACAAGGACTTGAGCCATCTGTTGGATAGCAGCAGTGTTGGCTTGGTGTTACTCCTGGAGAACTTGGAGAAACATAGTAATGGTCATGTTCTCCTATGGAGGTGGTGGAGGGGGAATGACGCCATGTGGCTGCTCTGGGTGTTCTCCAGCCTGAGCAGTCCCACCAGTTCCCTGTTGCTGGATGGAGTTGCCGGCTTCAGGGTTGGTAAAGGAGCTATTGCGGGTTGCAGTCACCATCCTATTTGGAGCAGACAAGTCAAATAACTGGGATAGATGAGAGGGAAAAGCAAGAGTGGATAAAGCGTGCCTAAGGGGGTGCTACTTCTCGAGCATGCGTTGGTTTCCGTGAAGAGGAACGGGTGATGCAGCAAAGTAGATAAGTATTTCCCTCTATGGTTGAGAACCAAGGTATCAATCTAGTAGGAGATACAAGCAAGTCCCCAATAAATGTACCTACACAAAGAATCGAACACTTGCACCCAACGCTATAAAGGGGTTGTCAATCCCTTCACGGTTACTTGCAAGGATGAGATCTGATAGAGATAGGTAGAATAGATTGCTTGAACGGAAAGTAAAACAAAAGGTAAAAATAATGCAGCAAGGTATTTTTGGTATTTTTGGTTTTCGATCTGAAAGTATAAGATGGAAAATAGACCCGGGGGCCATAGGTTTCACTAGAGGGTTCTCTCATGATGGCAAGTATTATGGTGGGTGGACAAATTACTGTAGAGCAATTGATAGAAAAGCGAATAATTATGAAGATATCCAAGACAATGATTATGCATATAGGCATCACGTCTGTGTCAAGTAGACCGAAACGATTCTGCATCTATTACTATTACTCCACTCATCGACCGACTCCTGCCTGCATCTAGAGTATTAAGTTCATGAAGAACAGAGTAATGCATTAGGTAAGATGACATGATGTAGAGGGATAAACTCAAGCAATATGATGAAAACCCCATCTTTTTATCCTTGATGGCAACAATACAATACGTGCCTCGCTACCCCTACTTTGTCACTGGGTGAGGACACCGCAAGATTGAACCCAAAACTAAGCACTTCTCCTATTGCACGAATTACCAATCTAGTTGGCCAAACCAAACCAATAACTCGAAGAGACTTGCAAAGATATGAAATCATGCATATAATAATTCAGAAAAGACTCAAATAATATTCATAGATAATCTGAACATAAACCCACAATTCATCGGATCTCGACAAACACACCGCAAAGAGTATTACATCAGATAGATCTACATGAAGATCATGAAGAACATGGTATTAAAGAGCAAAGAGAGACAAGAAGCCATATAGCTACTAGCTATGGACCCGAAGGTCTGTGGTGAACTAATCACGCATATGGTCTGGCTATGCTCCATCTTCCCCACACAATGTATCTAAATCATGCACAACCCCGATGAACAAGTCAAGCAATTGTTTCACACTTTTGGTGTTCTCAAACCTTTTCAACTCTCATGCAATACATGAGCATGAGCCATGGATATAGCACTATAGGTGGAATAGAATATGGAGGAGGCGCAAGGAAAAAGGGAGAAGACTCACATTAACTAGGCATATCAACGAGCTATGGTGATGCCCATCAATAGATATCAATGTGAGTGAGTAGGGATTGACATGCAACAAATGCACTCAAAGCTATAAGTGTATGAAAGCTCAAAAAGAAAACTAAGTGGCCGTGCAAGATGAATATCCACTAGTTATATGAAACTGACACAATAGGCGACTTTCTATCATGAATATCATGGTGCTACTTTGAAGCAGAAGTGTGGAAAAAGATAGTAGCAATTGTCCCTTCTCTCTTTCTCTCATTTATTTTATTTTATTTTGGTGGGCATATTTGGCCTCTTTTTTTATTTGGGCTTCGCTGGCCTCTTTTATCTTTTGTAAAGTCCAGATACTCATCCCAACTTGTGAGGGAGTCATGGCTTCCATCATCCTTTTCTAACATGGGACAATGCTCTATTAATGAAAATAATCACACTTTTATTTACTTACAACTCGATACCTAAAACAAAATATGACTCTATATGCAAGATGAAATGATGGTGCATGTCATGAAAAACTTAATGGTGGAAGTTGCATGTCAATATATCTCGGAATGAATATGGAAATTCCATAATAGGTAGATATGGTGGCTGTTTTTAGGAAAGTATATGGTAGCTGTTTTGAGGAAGGTGGGTTTGATGTACCGGCAAAAGTTGCGCGGTACTAGAGAGGCTAGCAAAGGTGTAAGGGTGAGAGTGTGTATAATCCATGGACTCAACATTAGTCATAAAGAACTCACATACTTATTGCAAATGTCTATTAGTTATCAAACAAAGCATTAGACGCATGCTCCTAGGGGAGAGGTTGGTAGGATTTAACCATCGCGCGCTCCTGACCCTCACACAAAGGTTGACAATCATTAAACAAATCATGCTCCAACTTCGTTACATAACGGTTCACCATACGTGCATGCTATGGGAATCATAAACTTTAACACAAGTATCTATTCCAATTCACAACTAATCACTAGCATGACTCTCGTATTACCATCTCTATTATCTCGAAACTATATGCAAGGAGTCAAACTTCTCATAGTATTCAATGCACTTAATATGAATGTTTTTATTATATCCCTCTTGGATGCCCATTATATTAGGACTAAATTCATAACCTAAACAAATTATCATGCTGTTTTGAGAAACTCTCAAAATAATATAAGTGAAGTATGAGAGTTCAATAATTTCTATAAAATATAACACCACCATGCTCTAAAAAGATACAAGTGAAGCACTAGAGCAACATTGCCTAGCTCAAAAGATATAAGTGAAGCACATAGAGTATTCTAATAAATTAACGATTCAGTGTCTCTCTCTCAAAAGGTGTGTGCAGCAAGGATGATTGTGGCAAACTAAAAAGCAAAGACTCATATCATACAAGACGCTCCAAGCAAAACACATATCATGTGGTGAATAAAAATATAGCCTCAAGTAAATTTACCGATGGATTGAAGACGAAAGAGGGGATGTCTTCCGGGGCATCCCAAAGCTTAGGCTTTTTGGTATCCTTGAATATGGCTCGGTGTGCCTTGGTCATACCCAAGCTTAGTCTCTTGTCAATCCTTATTCCATAGTCCATCAAATCTTCACCCAAAACTTGAAAACTTCACAACCGAAAACTCAACAGAAAACTCATGAGATCCGTTAGTATAAGAAAAATAAATCACCACTTTAGGCACTATTGTGAACTCATTATTTATTTATATTTGTGTAATACCCACTAATATATAACTTATACATGGTTCATACCCCCGATACAACCCATAGATACATCAAAATAAACAAACAACACAAAGAAAACATAATCTATCAAAAATAGAACAGTCTGTAGAAATCTGTAGACTTCGAAAACTTTGGTAACTCTAAAAATTCTTTAAAATTATTAAAATCAGGTAAATTTGTACGTAAATATTGTGTAAAAATTTCAGATCAAATCGACGCTTTGAAAATATTGGAAATTTTTTGGACTGAGCGCAAAAGTTTCTGTTTTTCAGCAAGATCAAATCACAACTACCATAGATCACCCTAAAGGTTTTACTTGGCTCATACACTAATTAAAACACCAAAACACAATTACTAACTAAGTAATAATTTGGTAAACACTAAAAAACAGAAGAAAAAACAGAACACAAAAATAAAATTGGGTTTCCTCCCAACAAGCGGTATTGTTTAACGCCCCTAGCTAGGCAAAACACAATAGATCTAGGTATTGTCATCTTTGGTATGCAAGTCATAAGTAGCTCTCATAATAGATTCATAAGGAAATGTTATTTTATTTGTAGGAAAGTGTTCCATGCCTTTACTTAATTGAAATTGGAATATAATATTTCCTTCTTTCATGTCAATAATTGCACCGATCGTTTTAAGGAAAGGTCTACCAAGAATATTAGGACATGTAGGATGGCAATCTATATAAAGAACAATGAAATCTACGGGCACATAGTTCCAATTTGCAACAATAGGAACATCATGAATCACATGGAAAGTATATTTAAGTCTAACCCACTTCCTATGCATAGGGATTTTGTGAGCAAACAAATTATGGGAACAAAAATCAACTATCATAGGAAGGCAAAACAAGAATAACTTCAAAACTTTGAACACATAGAGAGGAAACTTGATATTATTGGAATATGTAAAATCATATATTCTTCTCTCATAGTAATTTTCAGTAGCATCATGAAGGAATCTCAAAATATAACTATCACACAAAGCATTCTTTTCATGATCAATTATAGCATATGTGTCATCACCAAAACTTGGGGAACAAAAAATATCAAGCATAGCATCCCCAAGCTTGTGGTTTTGCATATCGTTAGCATCATGGATATTCATATAATTCATACTAACAACATGGCAATCATGCTTTTTATTTAAGAAAATATCATGAATCTCCTTATAAATTTCTTCTTTCTATACTTCATCAAAAAATTTAGATTCATGATTTTCAAACAAAGCTTCATATAGATAATCAAGTGCACTCAACTCACTAGCAGTTGGTTGATCATAATTTGGTCTTTTGAAAAGATTGGCAAGTGGATGATGATCCATATCAATAGATTTTTAGAAAGAAAAGATGCAAGCAAATAGAAGGCACATGGAAACACAAGCGAACATAGCAAACAAGAGATCCGGTGAGAAAAAGGCAAATCTTTTTGGTATTTTCTAAAAATCGTTTTAGAAGTGGGGGAGAGGAAAACGAGAGACAAATGGCAAATAATGTAATGCAAGAGATGAGTTTGTGATGGGTACTTGGTAGGATTGATGTAGATCTCCCCGGCAATGGTGCCAGAAATTGGCAAGTTGATGGGAGAGTTCTTATCCCGACTTGCTATGTATCTCCCCGGCAACGGTGCCATAAATCCCTCTTGCTACTTCTCGAGCATGCGTTGGTTTCCACGAAGAGGAACGGGTGATGCAGCAAAGTAGATAAGTATTTCCCTCAGTTGTTGAGAACTAAGGTATCAATCCAGTAGGAGATACAAGCAAGTCACCAATAGATGTACCTATACAAAGAATCGAACACTTGCACCCAACGCTATAAAGGGGTTGTCAATCCCTTCATGGTTACTTGCAAGGATGATATATGATAGAGATAGATAGAATAGATTGCTTGAACGGAAAGTAAAACAAAAGGTAAAAATAATGCAGCAAGGTATTTTTGGTATTTTTGGTTTTAGATATGAAAGTATAAGATGGAAAATAGACCCGGGGGGCATAGGTTTCACTAGAGGCTTCTCTCATGATGGCAAGTATTATGGTGGGTTGACAAATTACTATCGAGCAATTGATAGAAAAGAGAATAATTATGAAGATATCAAAGGAAATTATTATGCATATAGGCATCACGTCCGTGTCAAGAAGACTGAAACGATTATGCATCTACTACTAGTACTCCACATATCGACCGACTCCTGCCTGCATCTAGAGTACTAAGTTCATGAAGAACAGAGTAACGCATTAGGTAAGATGACATGATGTAGCGGGATAAACTCAAGAAATATGATGAAAACCCCATCTTTTTATCCTTGATGGCAACAATACAATACGTGCTGCGCTACCCCTACTTTGTCACTGGGTGAGGACACCGCAAGATTGAACCCAAAACTAAGCACTTCTCCTATTGCAAGAATTACCAATCTAGTTGGCCAAACCAAACCAATAACTCGAAGAGACTTGCAAAGATATGAAATCATGCATATAAGAATTCAGAAAAGACTCAAATAATATTCGTAGATAATCTGAACATAAACCCACAATTTATCGGATCTCGACAAACACACCACAAAACAGTATTACATCGGATAGATCTCCATGAAGATCATGAAGAACATGGTATTGAAGAGCAAAGAGAGAGAAGAATCCATCTAGCTACTAGATATGGACCCGAAGTTCTATGGTGAACTACTCACACATCATCGGAGGGGCAATGGAGTTGATGTAGATGCCCTCCGTGATCGAATCCCCCTCTGGTAGATTACCGAAAAAGGGTCTAAGATTGGATCTCACGGGAACCGAGGCTCCTGGCAGTAGAAAAGTATTTTCCTGGCTCTCTCTAGTATACAAGGAAATTTTGTGAATTTATAGGTCGAGAAATAGAGTTAGGGGAGCTACCGTGGGCCCACAAGCCAGGGGCGCCCCCCCTAGGGCGCGCCCCTATGGCTTATGGCCACACGGCTGCTCTCCTGACTTCATCTCCAAGTCTTTTGGGTTGCTTCTGGTCCAAGAAAATTTATTCCGAAGATTTTATTCCGTTTGGATTCCGTTTAATATTCCTTATTTGCAATACTCAAAAACAAGGAAAAAACATAAACTGGCACTAGGCTCTAGATTAATAGGTTAGTCCCAAAAATAATATAAATAGCATATTAATGCATATAAAACATCCAAAACATATAATATAATAGCATGGAACAATAAAAAATTATAGATACGTTGGAGACGTATCAGGTGATTGGTATAGTGCAAGTGTGGTAAAACAAAGGTCGAAAGACCAACACATAATATTAAGATAAGATAGACGATGGAGTTGCTTACATGTTGCCTAAGGCAAAAGCACGACTTGAATCGGAGCCCAAACAACAAAAACGAACAACAAGCACACATAGTTTCATATGAACCAGTACACAGTCTCGACTTTGCATGAGAGGTACATGACTTATCCTACCCTAGGGGTTCTTAGACTCAAGTGGTGGAGTGCTTGATCTCATACTCATGCTCCTCTCGGTCTTCCTCCTAATCATCATTTGTACGGGCGTCATCTTCGGTTGGGGGGTGTCAGAGGACGAGGAGGCCCATCCTGATGTTGCTTCATCGGTGTGTTGGTGAAGAGCGCATGGTACTCCTTTGCTCTCATGCGACGACGATGTGTGGATGCATCTCTAGCTAGGGGTACTTGTTGGGGAACATTGCATGGGAAACAAAATTCTCCTACGCTTCACCAAGATCAATCTAGGAGATAAGCCTCTAAGAGAGGAGAGATCGGATCCACATACTCTTGTAGATCGCTAAGCGGAAGCGTTTAGAAACGCGGTTGATGTAGTCGAACGTCTTCGCGATCAAAATTGCAAGTCGTCCCTCGATCCAATCACGATCTAGTGCCGAGCGGACGGCACCTCCGTGTTCAACACACATACAACTTGATGATGCCTTTACCTCCTCAATCCAGTGATCGATGCTGAAGTAGTAAATGAGTTCTGGTTGCACGACAGCATGATGACGGTGGTGGTGAAGAACAATCTCCGCAGGGCTTCGCCAAGCACAATAGAAACTATGACGAAGGATAAACTAGAGGGGACGGGGTTGCCGACACACGGCTCGGGGAATTATTGATGTGTCCCGCATGCTAGACTTGCCCCTATATTTATATGTTGAGCCCTGGGGTCGAAACTTGGAGAAAGATCCTCCTCAAAGTCAGTTGGGCCTGCAAGGCAAGAGTCCTCCTCGGACTCCAGGACCAGACGCCAGGTTCCTCGGCGTCTGGTCCTAGACGCCAGGGTTCCTCGTGTCTACCCCTAGCCTCCGCAAAACTCCTTTTTCACCTCCCTTAAAGCCTCGTGGGCTTTACCCCTTGGCCCAAATAAGTGTTCTCATACCCGAATATTTTGGGAAACATCCGACACCCCTTCCGGTGAATTCTGGAAACCTTCCCGAGACCAAACACTATTGTCCCATATATCAGTCTTTACCTCAAGACTATTTCGGAGCTCATCGTCATGTCCGGGATCTCATCCGGGACTCTGAACAACCTTCGATCACCAACATAAAAGATCAACTATACTTATATCGTCATCAAACGTTAAGTGTGTAGACCCTGCGGGTTCGAAAACTATGTATACATTATCGAGACACCTCTACGATCAATAACTATAGCGTTACCTAGATGACCATATTGGCTCCTACATATTCTATGAAGATCTTTATCGGTTGAACCTCTGTGTCAAGGATTCAGTTAATCCCGTAAGCTGTTCCCTTCGTTTATCTGTATGTTACTTGCCCGAGATTTGATCGTTGGTATCTCCATACCTAGTCCAGTATCATTACCAGCAAGTCTTTTTACTCGTTACATAATACAACATCTCGTGACTAACACTTTAGTCACTTTGCTTGCAAGGCTTGTTGTGATGTTGTATTACACAGTGCACCCCGAGATACATCTCTGTCACACCTAGTAATAAATCCAGTCTTGATCTATGCTCACTCAATAGACACCTTCGGAGATACTTGTAGAGCATCTTTATAGTCACCTAGTTATGTTGCGACATTTGATACATAACTCAATAATACTGAAACGCCACACAACGTTAAGTGTGCAGACCCCGCTAGTTCAAGAACTATGCAGACATGACCGAGACACCTCCACGGCCAATAACCAATAGCAGGACCTGGATGCCCATATTGGTTCCTGCATATTCTATGAAGATCCTTATTGGTTGAACCTCTATGTCAAGGATTCAGGTAATCCCGTAAATTGTTCCCTTCATTTATTGATATGTTACACTACGGATGAGCCCAAAACTTTTCCGGTGGCCAAAACAGGACTTACTATATATAAATCTTTACCTCCAGACCATTCTGGAGCTCCTCGTGACGTCCAGGATCTCATCCGGGACTCCGAACAACCTTCAGTCACCACCATACATAACTCTATACTATCGAAGCGTCACCGAACCTTAAGTGTGCAGACCCTGCGGGTTCGAGAACTATGTATACATGACCGAGACACCTCTACGGCCAATAACCACTAGCAGTACCTGGATGCCCATATTGGTTCCTACATATTATATGAAGATCTTTATCAGTTGAACCTCTATGTCAAGGATTTAGTTAATCCCGTATGATGTCCCCTTTGTTCTTTGGTATGTTACTTGCCCGAGATTCTATCGTCGGTATCTCTATAACTAGTTCAATCTCGTTACCAGCAAGTCTCTTTACTCATTCCGTAATACAAGATCACGTGGCTAACTCTTTAGTCACTTTTCTTGCAAGGCTCATTTTGATGTTGTATTACCAAGTGGGCCCTGAGATACCACTCCATCACATGGAGTAACCAATCCCATTCTTGATCCATGCCAACCCAACATACACCATCGGATACACTGGTAGACCATTTTTATAGTTACCCATTTACGTTGCGACGTTTGATACACACAAGGTACTCCTGCAGTGTCAGCGAGTTGCATGATCTCATGGTCATAGGAATAGATACTTGACATACAGAAAACTATAGCAATAAACTGACACGATCATATGCTATGTTTGTAGTTTGGGTCTTGTCCATCACATCATTCTCCTAATGATGTGATCTTGTTATCAGATGACATCTCATGTCAATGGCCAAGAAACCTTGACAATCTTTGATCAACGAGCTAGTCTATTAGAGGCGTACTAGGGACATGGTGTTGTCTATGTATCCACACATGTATCTAAGTTTTCGATCAATACAATTCTAGGATGGATAATAAATGATTATCATGAACAATGAAATATGATAATAACTAATTTATTATTGCCTCTAGGGCATATTTCCAATAGTCTTCCACTTGCACTAGAGTCAATAATCTAGCTCACATCGTTATGTGATTTACATTGTTATGAATCTCACACCCAGTGAGTTCTGGGGTTCGATCATGTTTTGCATGTGAGGGAGGTTTTATTCAATGGGTCTGTGACTTTCAGATCCGTGTGTACTTTGCAAATATCTATGTCATACTCTAGATGTTGGTACCATGCTCCACTTGTATCTATTCCAAATGGCTGCTCCACTATACATATCTGGATTTATAGTAAGAGTCATCTGGATTGGTGTTAAAGCTTGCATCGACGAAACCTTTTACGATAGACTCTTTATCACCTCCACAATCGAGAAATATTTCCTTAGTCCTCTAGTTACTAGGGATAATTTAGACCGCTGTCCAGTAATACACTGCTGGATCACTCTTGTACCCCTTGTCAGACTCATGGCAAGGCACACATAGGTGTGGTACACATGGCATACTATATACAGCCTATGGCTAAGGCATAGGGGACGACCTTCGTCCTTTCTCTTTCTTCTATAGTGGTCGAGCTTCGAGTCTTACTCAAATTCACACCTTACAAATCAGGCAAGAATTCCCTTTTTGACTGATCCATTTTGAATTCTTTCAAAATCTTGTCAAGGTATGTACTCACCAAAAGTCTTATCAAGCGTCTTGATCTATCTCTATAGATCTCGGTCCCTAACAATTAAGTAGCTTTAGCCAGGTATTCCTTTGAAAACTCTTTTCAAACCATCGTTTATGCTTTCCAGAAATTCTACATTGTTTCCGATCAACAATATGTCAAACACATATACTTATCAGAAATTCTATAGTGCTCCAACTCACTTTCTTGTAAATACAAGTTTCTCATAAACTTTGTATAAACCCAAAAAATGTGATCACCTCTTCAAAGCGTATATTCCAACTCCGGGATACTTGCTCCAGCCTGTGGAAGGCTCGCTGGAGCTTGCATACCTTTTAGGACTGACAAAACCTTCTGGTTGTATCATATACAACCTTTCCTCAAGGGAGCCATTAGGGAAACGATGTTTTGATATCCATCTACCTGATTTCATATTTGAAAAATGCAGCAAGTGCAAACAAAATGCCAATAGACTTTAGCATCACTACGGGTGAGAAAGTCTCATCGTAGTCAACTCCTTGAACTTTGTCGGAAACTTCTTTGTGACAAGTCAAGCTTTTATAAATGGTGTCATTTACCATGAGTGTTTGTCTTCTTCTTAAAGGTCCATTTGTACTCAACAACCTGCCGTTCAATGGGCAAGTCTACCAAAGGCCATACTCGATTTTCATACATGGATCCTTTCTCAGATTTCATGGCTCCTAAGCATTTGTTGGAACCCGGGCCCACCATCGCTTCTTCATAGCTCGTAGGTTCACTGTTGTCTAACAACATGACCTCCAAGACAGGATTGATGTACCACTCAGGGGCAGTATGATTCCTGGTCGACCTACAAGGTTTGGTAGTAACTTGATACGAAGCTTCATGATCATCATCATTTGCTTCCTCTTCACTTGGTGTAGGCATTGCAGAAACATCTTTCTGTGTGGTGCTACTATGCAACTGAAGTGACGGTTCAACAACCTCATCAAGTTCTACTTTCCTCCCACTCAATTCTTTTGAGAGAAACTCTTTCTCGATAGAGGACCCATTTTTAGGACCAAACACTTTGCCCTCGGATCTGAGATAGAAGGTATACCCAACTGTTTCCTTAGGGTATCCTACGAAGATGTACTTTTCTGCTTTCGGTTCGAGCTTAGGTTTCTGCCAAACCATAATTCATACGGTGTCATCTCAATGAATTTATATGGTGCCCTATTTAAAGTGAATGTAGTTGTCTCTAATGCATAACCCCAAAACTAGTGGCAAAACAATAAGTGACATCATAGTACGCACCATATCCAATAGAGCACGACTACGACGTTCAGACACACCATCACACTATGGTGTTCCAGGTGGCGTGAGTCATGAAACAGCTTCCACATTGTCTTAAGTTGTATACCAAACTTGTAACTCAAATATTCACCTGCACTATCATATCATAGGCATTTCATCTTCATGTCATGATGATCTCAAACTTCACTTTGAATTTGCTTGAACTTTTCAAACGTTTTAGACTTTTGTTTCATTAAGTAAATATACCCATATCTACTCAACCGATTAGTGAAGGTAAGAAAACAAGGACATCCACCGCACGCTACAACAATCATTGGACCACATACATCAACATGTATTACTTCTAATAAGTCACTTGCCCGCTCCATCATACTGGAAAATGGGATCATAGTCAGCTTTCCCATGCGGCATGGTCCACATGTCTCGACCGATTTGAAATAGAATGAGTTAAAAGATCTATCAGCATGGAGTTTCTTCATGAAATTTACACCAATATGACATTTAGTGGCAGTGCCACAAGTATGTGGTACTATCATTATTAATTTTACATCTTTCGGATCAATATTATGAACATGTGTATCACTACGATCAAGATTCAATAAACCATTCTCACTGGGCACATGACCATTGAAGGTATTATTCATGTAAACAGAATAACCATTATTCTCTAACTTAAAAGAATAACTATATTGCAATAAACACGATCTAATCACGTTCATGCTCAATGCAAACAACAAATAACATTTATTTAGGTTCATTACTAATCCCGAAGGTAGAGAGAACGTGTGATGGTGATCAAATCAACCTTGGAAACACTTCCAACACTTGTCGTCACCTTGCCCTTAGCTAGTCTCCACTTATTCCGTAGCTTTTATTTTGAGTTACCAACATTTAGCAACTGAACTGGTATCTAATACACATGTGCTATTAGGGGTACTAGTAAGGTACACATGAATAAAACGTATATCAAATATACTTCTATTGACGTTGCTAGCCTTCTTATCTACCAAATATCTAGGGCAGTTCCGCTTTAGTGACCATTCTCCTCATAATAGAAGCACTCAGTCTCGGGTTTTGGTTCAACCTTGGGTTTCTTCAGTGGAGCGGCAAGTGGTTGGCGTTCTTGAAGTTTTCCCTTCTTGCCCTTGTCCTTCTTGAAACTACTATTTTACTAACCATCAACACTTGATGCTCCTTTTTGAATTCTACCTTCGTGGTGTCAAACATTGCGAATAGCTCATGGATCCTCTTCTCCATCCCTAGCATGTTATAGTTCATCACGAAGCTCTAGTAGCTTGGTGGCAGTGACTTGGAGAACTATATCAATCACTATCTTATCTGGAAGATCAACTCCCACTCAATTCAATCGATTGTAGCACCTAGACAATCTGAGTACATGTTCACTAATTGAGCTATTCTCCTTCATCTTGCAGGCAAATAATCTTGTTGGAGGTTTTATACCTCTCAACACGAGCACAAGCCTGAAATATGAATTCTTGCTATTGGAACATCTCATATGCTCCATGACGTTCAAAACGCTTTGGAGCCTCAATTCTAAGCCGTAATGCATGACGCACTGGACTATCAAGTAGTCATCACAACGTGCCTGTCAGATGTTCACAAAATCCACATATGATGCTAGAGGCGGTGGTGCACCGAGCGGTGCATCAAGGACACA
Source organism: Hordeum marinum (assembly GCA_022496015.1). Lineage (NCBI taxonomy): Eukaryota > Viridiplantae > Streptophyta > Magnoliopsida > Poales > Poaceae > Hordeum > Hordeum marinum. The sequence goes on along the minus strand of CM039674.1, from coordinate 257,383,164 downwards.
AGCCTTCTATGCAGCAATGAGGACAATCCTCAGTTTATGGACCTAGTCCGCATAATTTCTACCATCATCTTTCAACTCTATCTTCTTTAAGAACGTATTAAAAACACAGGGGAGCTACAACATGAGCTATTGATCTACATATAATTTTGCAAAGACAACTTTAGGCTATGTTCATGATAAGGAGTTCATTTAATCATATTACTAAAAAACTCCCACTCAAATTGACATCCCTCTGGTCATCTGTGTGATACATGATCCAAGTTCACCAACCCAAGTCCGATCATCACATGAGATGGGGTGGTTTCAATGGTGAATATATCCATGTTGATCATATCTAATATATGACTCATGTTCGACCTTTCAGTATCTTTTGTTCCGAGGCCATGTTTGTACATGCTAGGCTCGTCAATTTTAACCCGAGTGTTCTTCACATGCAACACTGGCTTGCACCCGTTGTATGTGAGTGTAGAGTCTATCACACCCGATCATCACGTGGTGTCTCAAAACGACGAACTTTCATGACGGTGCACACTTGGGGAGAACACAATTTTATGTTGAATTTTTAGTGATGGATCACCTTATAATGCTACCATCGTCCTAAGCAAAGTAATATGCATAAAAGGATTAACATCACATGCAAATCATAAGCGACATGATATGGCCATGAACTTGTGCTTTTGATCTCCATCTCCAAAGCACCGGATGATCTCCATCGTTACTCGCATGACACCATGATCTCCATGCGTGTGTCGCCAGCGGGGTTATCGCGCCCACCATGCTTCTACTAATATTGCTACCACTTAGCAATGAAGTAAAGCATTACATAGCGCTTAATGATTGACATGCAGGTCATACAATAATTAAAGACAAACCTATGGCTCTTGCCGGCTGCCATACTCATCGACATGCAAGTCATGATATTCTATACAAAACATGATCATCTTATACATAACATATATCTCATCATGTAATTGGCCATATCACATCACAACATACCTTGCAAAAACAAGATACACGTCCTCTAATTGTTGTTGCATGTTTTACGTGGCTGGTACAGGTATCTAGCAAGAACGATTCTTACCTACGCAAAAACCACAAAGGTAATACACAAATTTATGTTCAACCTTCTCAAGGACCACCTTTGTCGAATCTGATCGAACTAGAGTAGGAGAGACAAACACCCGCCAACCATATTTATGCAGCAAAGTCACATGTCAGCTGATGGAACCGGTCTCTCATAAGCGTACGAGTAGGGTTGGTCTGGGCCGCTTAATCCCACAATACCTCTGAATCAAGAAAAGACCAAGGGAGGAATCAATCTGAGCATCAACGCCCACAAACTCCTTTGTGTTCTACTATTGAACTCATCTACACATAGACCTAGCTCATGATGCCACCGTTAGTGAACGTTGCATGGGAAACAAAAAAATTCCTATGCTTCACCAAGATCAATCTAGGAAACGAGCATGTACGAGAGGAGAGATTGGATCCACACACCTTGTAGATCACTAAGCGGAAGCGTTTAGAAACACAGTTGATGTAGTCGAACATCTTTGTGATCCAAATCGCAAGTCGTCTAGCGATCCAATCGTGATCTAGTGCCGAGCGAATGACACCTCCGCATTCAACACAAGTATATTTTGACGACGCCTTCATCTCCTCGATCTAGATAGCGATGGTGAAGTAGTAGATGAGTTTCGGCATCGCGGCGACGTGATGACGGTGGTGGTGAAGGACAATCTCCATAGGGCTTCGCCAAGCACAACGGAAACTATGACGGAGGATAAACTAGAGGGGACGCGGTTGCCGGGACATGGCGTGGGGAATTCTTGATGTGTTCCGGGTGCTAGCCCTGGCCCTCTATTTATATGTTGAGACCTGGGGTTGAAACTTGGAGAAAGAGCCTCCTCAAAGTCGGTTTGGCCCGCAAGGCAAGAGTTCTCCTAGGACTCCAGGACCACACACCAGGGTCCTCGACGTCTGGCCCCATACGCCAGGGTTCCTGGCTTCTATCCCCTGGCCTCCACAAAACTCCTTTTCCACCTTCCTTAAAACCTCGTGGGCTTTACACCTTGTCCCAAATAAAGTGTTCTCGTACCCGACCATTTCAGGAAACATCCAAAACCCCTTCCGGTGAATTCCAGAACCCTTCTCGAGACCAAACACTATTATCCCATATATCAATCTTTACCTCCGGACTATTTCGGAGCTCATCGTCATGTTCGGGATCTCATCCGGGACTCCAAACAACCTTCGGTCACCAACATAACAACTCAACTATACTTATATCGTCACCAAACGTTAAGTGTGTGGACCCTACGGGTTCGAGAACTATGTAGACTTGACCGAGACACCTCTACGGTCAATACCCAATAGCAGGACCTGGATGCCCATATTGGATCCTACATATTCTATGAAGATCTTTATCTGTTGAACCTCTATGTCAAGGATTCAGGTAATCCCGTAAATTGTTCCCTTCATTTATCGGTATGTTACTTATCTGAGATTCGATCGTCGGTATCTCTATACCTAGTTCAATCTCGTTACCGACAAGTCTCTTTACTCGTTCCATAATACAAGATCATGTGTCTAACACTTTAGTCACTTTGCTTGCAAGGTTTTTGTGATGTTGTATTACCGAGTGGGCCCTGAGATACCTCTCCGTCAAACGGAGTAACAAATCCCAGTCTTGATCCATGCTCACTCAACAGATACCTTCGGAGATACCTGTAGAGCATATTTATAGTCACCCAGTTATGATGCTATGTTTGATACACACAAGGTATTCTTTCGGTGTCAGTGAGTTGCATGATCTCATGGTCATAGGAACAAATACTTGACATGTAGAAAACTATAGAAATAAACTGACACAATCATATGCTATGTTTATAGTTTGGGTCTTGTCCATCACATCATTCTCCTAATGATGTGATCCCGTTATCAAATGACATCTCATGTCTATGGCTAGGAAACCATGACCATCTTTGACCAATGGGCTAATCTATTAGAGGCATACTAGGGACATGGTGTTGTCTATATATCCACAAATGTATGTGAGTTTCCGATCAATACAATTCTAGCATGGATAATAAGCGATTATCATGAACAAGGAAATATGATAATAACTAATTTATTATTGCTTCTAGGGTATATTTCCAACAGTCTCCCACATGCACTAGAGTCAATAATCTAGCTCACATCGTTATGTGATTTACATTGTTATGAATCTCACACCCAATGAGTTGCAAGGTTCGATCGTGTTTTGCATGGAGAGAGGTTTTAGTCAACGGGTCTGCAACTTTCAGATCTGTGTGTACTTTGCAAATCTCTATGTCATACTGTAGATACTGGCACCATGCTCCACTTAAGCTATTCCTAATGGCTGCTCCACTATAGGTATTCGGATTGCTACTAAGAGTCAACTGGATTTTTGTTGAAGCTTGCATTGACGTAACCTTTTACGACAAACTCTTTATCACCTCCATAATCAAGAAATATTTCCTTAGTCCTCTAGTTACTAAGGATAATTGAGACCGCTGTTCAGTGATCTACTCCTGGATCACTCTTGTACCCGTTGTCAGACTCATGGCAAGGCACACACAGGTGCGACACACATCATGGCATAATATATAGAGCCTATGTCTAAGGCATTGGGGACGACCTTCGTCCTTTCTCTTTCTTCTGCCGCGGTCGAGCTTCGAGTCTTACTCAAATTCACACCTTACAAATCAGGCAAGAATTCCCTTTTTCACTGATCCATTTTCAATTATTTCAAAATCTTGTCAAGGTATGTACTCATTGAAAGTCTTATCAAGCATCTTGATCTATCTCTATAGATCTCAGTGCCCAACAATTAAGTAGCTTGAGCCAGGTCTTCCTTCGAAAAATTCTTTTCGAACAACCGTTTATGCTTTCCTGAAATTCTACATTATTTCCGATCAACAATATGTTAACCACATATACTTCTTAGAAATTCTATAGTGCTCCCACTCACTTTCTTGGAAATACAAGATTCTCATAAACTTTGTATAAACCCAAAAACTTTGATCACCTCATCAAAGCATATATTCCAACTCCGAGATGCTTGCTCTAGCCCGTACAAGGGTCGTTGGAGCTTGCATACCTTTTAGAATCCTTTAGGACTGACAAAACCTTGTGTGGTATCATATAAAACCTTTCCTTAAGGGAAACGTTATGCAAACGATGTTTCGATATCCATCTACCAAATTTCATAATTGAAAAATGTAGCAATAGCTAACATAATTCCAATAGACTTTAGCATCACTACGGGTGAGAAAGTCTCATCGTAGTCAACACCTTGAACTTTGTCGGAAACTTCTTTGTGACAAGTCAAGCTTCTATAAATGGTGACGTTTACCATCAACGTTCGTCTTCTCTTAAAGGTCCATTTGTACTCAAGGACCTGCCGTTCGACGGGGAAGTCTACCAAAGTTCATACTCAATTTTCATACATGGATCCTTCTCGGATTTCATGGCTCCTATGAATTTGTCAGAATCTGGGCCCACCATCGCTTCTTCATAGCTCGTAGGTTCACTATTGTCTAACAACATGGCCTCCAAGACAGGATTGACGTACCACTCAGGGGTGGTACGAGTCCTTGTCGACCTACGAGGTTCGGTAGTAACTTGATACGAAGATTCATGATCATCATCATTTGCTTCCTGTTCACTTGGTGTAGATGCACTGAAACATCTTTGTGTGTCGTGCTACTATCCAACTGAAGTGACGGTTCAACAACCTCCTCTAGTTCTACTTTCCTCCCACTCAATTCTTTCGAGAGAAACTCTTTCTCGAGAAAGGATCCATTTTTAGCAACAAACACTTTGCCCTCGGATCTGAGATAGAAGGTATACCCAATTGTTTCCTTAGGGTATCCTATGAAGATGTACTTTTCCGTTTTGGGTTTGAGCTTATGAGACATAAGCGTCGCATTCCCAAACTCTGATAAATGATAGCTTAGGTTTCTGCCAAACCAAAATTGATATGGTGTCATCTCAACGGATTTATATGGTGCCCTATTTACAGTGAATGTCGTTGTCTCTAATGCATAACCCCAAAACAATAGTGGCAAAACGATAAGTGACATCATAGTATGTACCAAATCTAATAGAGTATGACTACAACGTTCGGATACACCATCACACTATGGCGTTCTAGGTGGCATGAGTCGTGAAACTACTTCCACATTGTCTTAAGTTGTATACCAAAATCGTAACTCAGATATTGATCTCCACGATCATAATGTAGACCTTTTATCTTCTTGTCACAATGTTTTCAAACTTCACTCTGAATTTTCTTGAACTTTTCAAATGTTTCACACTTGTGTTTCATTAAGTAAATATACCCATATCTAGTCAAATCATTAGTGAAGGTAAGAAAACAACGACATCCACCGCACGTTATAGCACGCATTCGCATACATCAACATGTATTATTTCCAATAAGTCACTTGCCAACTCCATCCTATCGGAAAACGGGGTCTTAGTCATCTTGCCCATGAGGCATGGTCTGCATGAGTCCAAAGATCCATCAGCATGGAGTTTATTCATGTGCTTTACAACAATATGACATTTAGCGGCAGTGCCACAAGTATGTGGTACTATCATTATCAACTTTGCATCTTTTGGCATCAATATTATGAACATTTGTATTGCTACGATCAAGATTCAATAAACCATTCTCATTGGGTGCATGACCATTGAAGGTATTATTCATGTAAACAGAATAACCATTATTCTCAAATATAAATGAATAACTTACTGCAATAAACACGATCTAATCACGTTCATGCTCAACGCAAACACCAAATAACATTTATTTAGGTTCATCACTAATCCCGAAGGTAGAGAGAACGTGCGATGGTGATCACATCAACCTTGGAAACACTTCCTACACAGGTGCTTTTATTCCGGCGCTTTTATTTCGAGTTACCAACATTTAGCAACTGAACCAATATCTAATACACAGGTGCTACTAGGACTACTAGTAAGGTACACATGAATAAAATGTATATCAAATATACTTCTGTTGACGCTGCCAGCCTTCTTACCTACCAAATATCTAGGGCAATTCCTCTTCGATGACCGTTCTCCTCATAATAGAAGCACTCAGTCTCGGGTTTGGGTTCAATCTTGGGTTTCTTCACTGGAGCGGCAACTGGCTTACCGTTCTTGAAGTTTTCCCTTCTTTCCCTTGCCCTTCTTGAAACTAGTGGTTTTACTAACCATCAACACTTGATGCTCCTTCTTGATTTCTACCTTCGCGGTGTCAAACATTGCGAATTGTTCAGGGATCATCTTCTCCATCCCTAGCATGTTATAGTTCATCATGAAGCTCTAGCATCTTAGTGGCAATGACTTGGAGAACTATATCAATTACTATCTTATCTAGAAGAACAACTTCCACTCAATTCAAGCGATTGTAGCACCCATACAATCTGAGTACATGCTCACTGATTGAGCTATTCTCCTTCATCTTGCAGGTAAAGAATCTTGTTGGAGGTCTCATACCTCTCAACAAGGGCACGAGCCTGAAATCTCCATTCCAGCTCTTAGAACATCTCATATGCTCAGTGACGTTCAAAATGTCTTTGGGGCCTCAATTCTAAGCCGTAATGCATGACACACTGCACTATCAAGTAGTCATCACAACGCGCCTATCAGATGTTCACAACATCCATAGACGACGCTAGAGGGGGTGGTGCACCGAGCGGTGCATCAAGGACACAAACCTTCTGTGCAGCAATGAGGACAATTCTCAGTTTATGGACCTAGTCTGCATAATTGCTACCATCATATTTGAACTCTGTTTTCTCTAGGAATGTATTAAAAACACAAGGGAGCTACAGCGCAAGCTGTTGATCTACAATATAATTTTACAAAGACAACTTTAGACTATGTTCATGATAATGTGTTTAGTTAATCATATTACTTAAAAAACTCCCACTCAAATTGATATCCCTCTGGTCATCCGAGTGATACATGATCCAAATTCACCAACCCAAGTCCGATCATCACATGAGATGAGGTGGTTTCAATGGTGAACATCTCCATGTTGATCATATCTATTATATGACTCATGTTCAACCTTTCGGTATCTTGTGTTCCGAGGCAATGTTTGTACATGCTAGGCTCGTCAAGTTTAACCCGAGTATTCTGCACGTGCAACACTGGCTTGCACCCGTTGTATGTGAACGTAGAGTCTATCACACCGGATCATCACATGGTGTCTCGAAATGACAAACTTTCGCAATGGTGCACACTCGAGGAGAACGCATATTTATCTTGAAATTTTAGTGAGGGATCATCTTATAATGCTACCGTCGTCCTAAGCAAAATAAGATGCATAAAAGGATTAACATCACGCGCAAATCATAAGTGATATGATATGGCCTTAAACTTGTGCTTTTGATCTCCATGTCCAAAGTACCGGCATGATCTCCATTGTCACTGGGATGACACCATGATCTCCCTCATCTTGATCTCTATCAATGTGTTGCCATCGGGGTTGACATGCCCATGGCCGACCATGCTTCTACTACTATTGCTACCGCTTAGCGATAAAGTAAAGCATTACATAGCGCTTAATGATTGACACACATGTCATACAATAATTAAAGACAACCCTATGGCTCCTGTCGGTTGTCGTACTCATCGATATACAAGTCGTGATACTATACAAAACATGATCATCTCATACATCTACGGGATCACTAGAAGTTTATGTCTAGAGGGGGTGAATAGACTACTAGCAGGAATTTAAAACTACCACAAGCATAAGTTCAATGGTTGTAAGTTTTAGCATATGTTGCAAGTCTAGAACACCCTACACATGCAAGTCATGAAGTATAGCAGCTGAAAGTAAATACATTGCACATGAAAAGAAGCAGTAGAGATAGGAAGATCAAATGCATGAAGGAGAGAAAGATTTTTTTTCCATGTTTCCGATAGGTTGTGCTATCATACGTCCACGTTCATGGAGTATTCAACCCAGGAGGGGTAACGGTTGTGAGAGTCCATGGAGGGCTCTACCCGCGGAGGGTTCCACAAAGAAGCAACCTTGACTATACCATGACGACCTACGTCCACGGAGGACTAGCCTAACTCGAGGTAGATCTTCACGAAGCAGGCAATCTCCTTGTCCTTACAAACTTCTTGGTTCACTCCACAACAGGAATTAGGAGGCTCCCAAGAGACATCTAACCAATCTAGGAGGCACCACCCTCCAAAAGGTAATAGGCTCGATAATGTTGATGAACTCCTTGCTCTTGTTCTTCCAGATGATAGACTCCTCAACACACAATCACTCTCTCACAGATTTGGCTTGGTAGAAGAGGTTGGTGGAAAGCAAGTTGGGGAGGCTAGAGATCAAGATTCATATGGTAGGAATGGAATGGCATAATCTCAACATCTGAGTAGGTGGGTCTCTCTCAGAAAATGAGTAGGTATGAGTGGGGAACTGTTTTGAGTGCTTCTCTTGCGAGTGTGTGGTGGTGGAGGGGTATATATAGGCATCTCCAAAAATCCAACCGTTACACCTAATAAGTCAGACTCGGTGGAACCAATGTGTAAATCTCGGCTATATCGAGTTGGCTCAAAGGTAGCAACTTTTGAATCTCGGTGAGACCGATACATAAAACTCGGCTGCGCCGATAAGGTAACCAACAGTCAGATTGCCAATCTCGGTGACGCCGGTTCACAAAGCTCGGTGGGACCGATTTCGTAAACTTGCGTAAAGGAAGTTGGCAACCCAAACTCGGTGGCACGAAAGTGAAACCGGTTGCACCAAAAATCTAGGGTTTAGCTGAGTCTGTGTGTTTCTAGGAATCGGTGGCACCAGCTGGAAATTGTTGGTTGCACCGATTTTGGATATTTCGCTTTGGAAAAACTTTTGTGGAAGAGCTTGTGGGTGTATGTGGTGACTATCACTTGTGCACGTATGAGCATTTTGTTCGCCAACAAAACCTTACCCCCTTTTAATAGCATTGACTTTCCTATGGACTCAAAATGATTTCTCACAGAAAGTAAAATGTAGAGTCCTTTGCTTGAAGATTGGCCAATGCTATTCCTTCTCCTTCTTCTTCATGGGGATACTCTCCACACGCCTTTTTCCAGACTATCTCCGTCTATGGAATTTATCTGAAATACACTAGATGAAAGTATTAGTCCAAGAGACAATGTATGTCAAAACCACCAAGGGAGCACATTGTGCTTTCAAAATCACATATATCTCATCATGTAATTGTCCATATCACATCACAACATACTTTGCAAAAACAAGTTAGACGTCCTCTAATTGTTGTTGCATGTTTTACGTGGCTGCTACGGGTATCTAGCAAGAACGATTCTTACCTACGCAAAAACCACAACGGTGATACACAAATTTCTATTCAACCTTCTCAAGGACTGACTTTGTCGAATCCGATCCAACTATAGTAGGAGAGAGAGACACCCGCCATCCATCTTTATGCAACAATGTCACATGTCAGTCGATGGAACCGGTCTCTCATAAGCGTACGAGTAAGGTTGGTATAGGCCGGTTCATACTACAATGCTGCCAAATCAATAAAATACCAAGGGAGGAATCAATCTGAGTATCAATGCCGACAAACTCCTTTCTGTTCTACTTGTGATCTCATCTACGCATAGACCTAGCTCATGATGCCGCTATTGGGGAACATTGCATGGGAAACAAAAAAAATCCTACACTTCCCTAAGATAAATCTAGGAGATGAGCATCTACGAGAGGAGAGATTGGATCCTCATAACCTTGTAGATCGCAAAGCAGAAGTGTTAAGAAACGCGGCTGATGTAGTTGAACGCCTTTGCGATCCAAATCACAAGTCGTCCCGTGATCCAATCACGATCTAGTGCCGAGCGAACGACACCTCCACGTTCAACACACATACAGCTTGATGACGCCTTTACCACCTCGATCTAGCGAGTGATGGTGAAGTAGTAGATGAGTTCCAACAATGTAGCGACCCGACTCAAAACAAGTCAAGCCTCTGTGTGTTAGTGCCATCCCTGGATCAGTATGCTGGTACACACAGTACATCAATGTATATATCAAAGTGCAATCACACGTAAATAACGTAAAACTGATATATACCTCTTAAATCACCGCGGGAACAGTCAACAGGAGTGGAGTCCCATTAAACACCAACGGTAGGTTGAGTGTAGATCGTAACCCTGAATCGTACTCTTACTCGTCGTAGAAAAGTATCTGCAACATAAGACGTTGCAGCCATGTAGGTCAGTACATTGAATGTACCGGCAAGATCACCATAGAAAGGATGATAAAGGCTATTCTATATGCAAAAGGCTTTGTGGCTCTGTGTCTGAGTCTTTGCAGAAAAGTTGGTTTTATTTTCCCTACAACAAAGGAGTGAAACGGAAATCACTACTAACAGTTGGTTGTTAATGAGATGGTTCCACCAACCAATTCTCATGTCCCAAAAATTATTAATAGACTCATCATAAAATTTATTAATTGTGTTGAGAATGGCTGATTGTATCATCTTCGTTGCTCATGTTGTCCATAACTGGGGACACAGCTAATCGATTAGTTTGACACTCTGCAGAGGATTGTAAACTTTACCCGCAAGAATCAATCCCTCCCGTTATGTCCTCACACTGCTTGGTGTTTGATAACGGGACGATCGAAACATGGTCTTTCATAGTGGTCCTCCAATAGAAAGTCAGTGCCCATACAAATCCTACCGTTCTTCTACATCTCGTAGCAACTGACCTACCAGAGTCACCACTAGGATCAACCAAGCCAAAGCCCATATTGACTTGCGGTTGCACACGTAAGCTTTTCGGCCTTGAAGTATCCATCCGTCTCTTTAAGACTGGGTGGCATTCCGTTGGGATGATCACATGTAGATACCAGGTTTCCCAGGCATAACCATGATAGATATCAGGCTGCCAAAAATGCATGTCCAATCCACCCAGAGGTATATTGAGTCCTTGAAGTCTTGAAGTATTGATCATCATGCAGGTCTTGAAATAATTAATGAACCTCATAACACTCCTGAATCTCACAACCAACCCCGTCTACTAAAGCATAGCAATTGTAAGTAGCATCCTTTCCCGGGCAAGTGGTAACAGGATGTTGGTTTTCTCCTACCTCATGATACTACTACAAGTTCAAGCTCAATATCCTACTAGATGTAGATGGAAAGATTGATTCTAATGCAAATAAAACATAGGTAATGTAAGATGATCAAAGTGAACTTGCATGTACTGCTGATGAAGATAAAATCGCTCTTAGAAAATAACTTGACAAAACTATTCGTCACTCTCCAATGAAAATCTATATAACCAAACATTGCATTCATAATAAAACACTTATAGCAATCAATACTATCAAACAATAAGAAACACAAACTAAAAGCAACAAGGTTGTGATGAAGGAAATACTTAAGACAAAAGTGAAAACAACAAAACTTCATCAAAACAACCAAATGTTGGTTTTCCCAACAATTTAATCCTATTTCTAATAGCAACAAGACAACAACAAAGTAAAATTTAAAAAAGGTGTTCTAGCAAATATTTTACTAGCAAAAAGAATTACTTTTGAAGAACAACTAAGAATTATGAAAAACAACACACTAAACACCATAAGTTTTCTAGTTAATAAACTTAACAACAAATAAAACAAATAAAATAATAAGATAAGAGAAAAAATATAAAAAACTAAGTTAACAGAAGGTAAAACCTATAAAACAATTTATAAAAGTATTTTCAAATGGGAAATTACACTAGCAATGAAATCAATTTGCAAGTTATTATGAAACTAGAATTGATTTCATGCTATAAAAATAATAATCGACATAAAAATAACTTAGTCGAAATACTACTCCTAACTAACAGAAAACAAGATAAAACTTGTCAACTAAAATAAAATAAATTAAATTAAAAACAATTAAAAAAAGAAATAGAAATAAACCTAAAACGAACTAAAACAAAATCTGTTTTGCTTGAAACCCTAATATAGATATCCTAAAAAACCTCAAATTGAACAGAGTGATAAATATAACTAATAAAAACCAGTAGAAAAAAGAATCACTCAAAAATATATTTTTAGACTCAGGTTATTCAAATTCTAGTGATTTGAGCAAATTCCACAAAATGCAAATTTAAATTTTCAAATATGGTAAAACTTTATATCTACGGAAAATAGAGTAAATTTGAGACACAATGCAAAAATAATCATTGAAAAACAGTTAAAACCATAGAAGATATAAAGAAAACAAAAACGGAACTATTCTGGAATTGAAATTAAAATAGAAAAAAGAAAAAATGTTTCTAACGGACAAGGGTACACGTGGCGTTATTCTAGTGGCCGGAGGGTGTGCATGTCAGAGCTAAACGGGTGGATGACCTATCCTTAAAAGAAACTGGTTTCGCATTTAAATAAAATTATACGTTTTAATCCTAACCGTTGGTCCTAGATCAAACGGTGGTGGGGTCTCCCGTGACTTACACAGGAGGTGAGATGAAACTTCAGCGAGGCTCCGGTGGGGCAGAGGCGGCGAAGTTGATGGGGAGGCATCTACGATGGTCCTCTGGCAATGGCATCAGCACCAGAAGATGTAGGCGAGTGCGGCGACGACGTTGACGAGCTTGGCTCGGCTCGGGGTTGGCCGGTTGGAGCACGACGTCGGTAATGGCAGATGACGGCGTCGGGTGTGGATGGAGCGGCGTCTCCGATGGGTACTGGCATCGAAGAAGTGCACCAGACGATGCAGGAGATGGCGGCGATGACGTAGGTGCTTTCAGAGGGGCTCGGGGAGGGCAAGGTGGAACTGGGCGTGGTATTGGCGATGCTGGCGGCGCTCGGGCTCCGGCGAGCAATCACGACGAGAGGAGAGGAGAGGGTGAGGGGGATTCGGGCGGAATGGGTTGTGGAGAGCTCGGATTTTATAGTTAGGGGGTCGGGGTGAAGAATAGGCAAGGGAGAGGGAGATCACGGCGGATCCGAGGTGATCTAGGGTTCGTCGGCTACACAAAGGAAAAAGGAGCGGGAGAAGGAAGGTGACCGCGGGAGAGATGTGGTAGGGCAGTGGGACCGGGAGGTCAGCAAGAGAGAGGGATGTGCGAGGGGATCGGGCGTCCGATCGGAAAAGATTCGGATCTGGCGAGGTGGAATCCTGGGCCAGAGCTATTCCCAATGGCCCGCACATTTCCTATTAGGAGAGATTTTCCTTTTTATAAACAAAAACAGAAAACAAAAGTTGAATAAAAGGAAAAATAAAATAGTTTTATATAGACATATTATATATCAAAATGACCGGAAAAAGATTTCCTATATCATGAACATATTTTCACTATCAAATAAAATCCTACCTAATTTAAATAATTCAAAAAGTGCTACTGTTGCATATAAAATGCAAAGAAAACATTTTGAAAATACCACAATGACTCCAAATTCATTTATCTCCATTATTATACTCAAGGGAATCATTTTACCCTATTTTCCATATGTTTTATTTATGGAGAAAAATAAATTTGAAAAATCACTTCAAGAATGGCTTTGAATTTGAAATTCAAATAATTTCCAAATAACTTTCTGAGTTTTATGAATTCAAATATAATTCCAATTGCCCATGGTTTGGAGTGTCATATTGCTCCTCTCAAGATGTTGAATTTGGGTAAGGGAATTTGAATCAGTCAAATTTTGAAATAGAACCAAATATGCAATGGATTTCCAAGAAGAATATTTTAGAGATTTTCAAAATCCACTTTTCAAATCCTTTTATTTGAAGAAGTCATGTTATCTTCTCTCACTGGTTTGAATTGTTTGAAGTTGAATTCAAAAATAAAGGGGAAAGTCATTTTATTCCCTCTCATTCAAAAGTTTCAAAAAGTTTCGAATTTTCACTCAGATTCAGTCACTCAATCAAACAATCAATCATTCTATTCGTTAATATAACATTCCAAATTTTGGGATGTTACAGGCAGCACGACGGCGTGATGACGGTGGTGGTGAAGAACAATCTCCGTAGGGCTTCGGCAAGCTCAACGGAAACTATGACGGAGGATAAACTAGAGGGAACGGGGTTGTCGACACACTGCTTGGGGAATTCTTGATGTGTTCCGGGTGCTAGCCCTGCCCCTCTATTTATATGTTGAGACCTGGGGTCGAAATTTGGAGAAAGAGCCTCCCGAAAGTTGGTTTGTCCCGCAAGACAAGAGTCCTCCTCGGACTCCAGGACTAGATGCCAGGGTCCTCGGCATCTGGTCCCAGATGCTAGGGTTCCTACCGTCTAGCCCCTTGCCTCCGCAAAACTCCTTTTCCACCTTCCTTAAAGCATCATGGGCGTTACGCCTTGGCCCAAATAAAGTGTTCTCGTACCCGAGCATTTCGGGAAACATCCGAAACCCCTTTCGGTGAATTTTGGAACCCTTCTCGAGACCAAACACTATTGTCCCATATATCAATCTATACCTATGGACTATTCCGGATCTCATCGTCATGTCCGGGATCTCATCTGAGACTCCGAACAACTTTCGGTCACCAACATAACAACTCAACTATACTTATATCGTCACCAAATGTTAAGTCTGTAGACCCTGTGGGTTCGATAACTATGTAGACATGACCGAGACACCTCTACGATCAATAACTAATAGCATTACCTGGATGACCATATTGGCTCCTACATATTCTATGAAGATCTTTATCGGTTGAACCTCTATGTCAAGGATTCAAGTAATCCCGTAAGTTGTTCAATTTGTTTATCAGTATGCTACTTGCCCGAGATTCCATCATTGGTATCTCCATACCTAGTTCAATCTCGTTACTGGCAAGTCTATTTACTCGTTCCATAATACAAGATCCCGTGGCTAACACTTTAGTCACTTTGCTTGCAAGGCTTGTTGTGATGTTGTATTACCGAGTGGGCCCTTAGTTACCTCTCCGTCACATGAAGTAACAAATCCCAGTCTTGATCCATGCTCATTCAACAGATACCTTCAGAGATACCTGTAGAGCATCTTTATAGTCACCCAGTTACGTTGTGACGTTTGATACACACAAGGTATTCCTTCGGTGTCAGTGAGTTGCATGATCTCATGGTCATAGGAAAATATACTTGACATGCAGAAAACTATAGTAATTAACTAACACGATCATATGCTATGTTTATAGTTTGGGTCTTGTCCATCACATCATTCTCCTAATGATGTGATCCCGTTATCAAATGACATCTCATGTCTATGGCTAGGAAACCTTGGCCATCTTTGATCAATGAGCTAGTCTATTGGAGGCATACTCGAGACATGGTATTGTCTATGTATCCACACATGTATGTGAATTTCCGATCAATACAATTCTAGCATGGATAATAAATGATTATCATGAACATGGAAATATGATAATAACTAATTTATTATTGCCTCTAGGGCATATTTCCAACATTTCTCCTCCTCTGTAAGTGACAACTAGTTATCCCTCGGGGGCTCCATCCTTCTTGATCTTGTCTGGCCACACCTTGACTTGATGGAGTAACTCTTGGGTGTGGTGAAGTTCCTTGCGGAGCTTCACGGACTCCTTAATCATGTTGTGAGCTGGATTGTTGACGGAGAGGCTGTAGTAGGTCTGGAACCTGGGTGCTATCCCATCCTCCTTGGATGGAACCAACATCCAACTCTTGCCAATCTCATCCTTCCTGAAAGGGAGATGGCGAGTAACTGGCTCATCAGCCGTCTCTGGGATGATGTATCAAAGGTGGGTAAGTGCCTTGCATGCAGCCGTCTCAACGGCGAGCGCTAGGGTCTCCATCTGTGGTCCTTCAAAGAACCAACTCGTCGGGGAGTCGTTTGCCTTCACGACCATAGAATCGGGTACTCCTTCGTGACAACATCGACCCTAGTGCTCGTGGTAGAGGAAAACGGGAGGTCGACAAAACTGGCACTTCTCCAGGCTATCCTGAAGGAGTAGGGGAAAGCCAGATGCTAGGAGGTCTTCAGATATGACGACCATATACAATGGTTTAAAGGGAGGGGACTCAGTAATGTTTTGAACATATACTAGAAGAGGTAATAAGTGGATAACTCCTAAATATAGGTACTAGGTATAGTTTGATAAAGGAGTTATATCCTAACTAATGACCATGCTAACTAAGGCTTCATACAATCAGCCTGGATCTGATACCATCTCTATGGGGACCCCGACTCATAATTCGTGATAGCCAAATGCACATGTACATTGATCCCAGAGATCAATGTTCACTAAACACGCAGAAGCTAAATAAGAAGAGTATTACATTCATACATACCGTATTACACAAAATAAAGACCATCGAGGTCAAGTCTTACATAGATAGGGCCATGAAGCACAAATGCCAAACATAACTAGCAGCGGAAATCTTGAACGAAAGCGTGATCCCATACCATCTGCCTTAACCCTACATGCATTCTAACTATGGAGCGTTCTAGTTTGCATGTTCGTCACCAACAAACTCTTCACCATATTCCTGCTCTTCCATGCCTGGCCAATTAAACAACTAGTGGCAAGACAATGAGTACTTTGAATGTACTCATAAGCAACCCATGCTTTGGAACAAGGTATGACAATGCATGATATAGCACCAAGTAGGTAAGTTTGCAGAAAGCTAATTTTGAGTGCATGACATGTTCAAATAATTTGTGATAGCATGCATCGACAGATTGCAGATATCCATACGAACAAGTTTCAGGTATCATCATAAGCGGGGGTTTAACTTATCTTGTTCAGACTTCATGTCAAGTCATCAGACTCAGCTCAAGTTTCATCTTTGTGTCATCTACACACACACTCATCAAGTTTAGTAAAACTTTGGACGTAGTTTAAGTAGCACCACCCAACTATCCTTGACCGTGGTCATGGCTGTTCGAATAGTTTTACACTCTACAAAGGTTGCACACTTTACCCACAAGACTCGAGAAACTTCCGTGTCAAGCCATCCCTCGTGGTATTTTACATACCTTAGGTAAGTACCGGAACATTGCCTTTCCTCTAGCTACCCAAAACAAAGAGTCCGCTCGATTGGTACACAACCCTCATGATGTACATCATACGAGCCTCGGTCCAGATCATATCATCCATGAAGGGACCAATGATGTGCCCGATGTATGTGAAAACAACCCGTGATCGTCCTTTCCGAAGCGACCCCATATCAAGAGTGACAACGTCACTCTCGCCACTAGTAATGCGGGATCTGTGCTAGAATCAGCCAAAGTAATCAATAAAGCCCCGTCAAATGAGGGATACCATGGTCGTACATGTAAGGTTGGGACAGTCGACACATCTTAAATCTAATCCGTTTTTGAAAACATACACTCAACTTGCCTTGGTATACCACTTCTTTCTCAGATGGTTACCTAGCTCAACATCATCTTCCTCGGGCATTAGTGGCACCCGACATGGTTTTCGAAATGTCTTTGAAATAATTTCCTTTCTGACACCATGCATTTCCCCATCCCATTTGTATAACATCTACTTAGCATCCTATATACTTCCCACCCACCCAACTCTAAGTAGAGTCATGTATTGCAAGTATCTACAGTAAGAGTATCGGAGGCAACCCATAAAGGTGGTCACCATAGCATCATGATCAACATAACAAAATGAAGTGCTATATGACATGCAATAAAAAGGGTTTCTTTGGACATGGTCAAAGGGCTGCTTGCTTGGCTCAACAAAGTTATCGGGGTCTTCAAAGTCTTCCAGTCCAACTCCCTTGTAAACAACGTAACCTATCGTCGCACTATAAATGGGCAAAAATAAGAGCATGACAAAAACACAGAAAATAAATCATTCCTAAAATGTCAAACCACACTGTAAAATACTAGTTTACAAACTAAAAATATTATTCTTGGATTTGAAAAGAAAAAGATTGTGAAAAGTATTTTAATGATGGTTTTAAATATTCAAAACTAGGTTTTAAATAAATCCAGTACATGAAACTATCTTCAAAAAGTGCACAAGTGGCATTATTGCTTACTACATAATATTACAAGATTTTACAAATTGGAATAACTGGATTTGGGTTTTTATTTTAGCCAAAGGAAAATCTAGAAAAATAAGCAAAAAGATAAAGAAAAATGGGCATCGTGCCCTTTGGGTTAAATTGGCCATCAAAGCCGGCCCAACCGACTAGGGTGGCCCAGCCAGGCTGCGGGCGCACGCACGGCCAGGTTCAATCCTGATGCACGGGCCCCAACATCATTGAGAGGGAGGGGAGCGAGGGAGGTGTGGGGATGACAGGGGGTCCCACTTGTCATCTCCCACCTTGAGACAAAGGGGACGACAAGCTCACCGACACCGGAGGGGAGCATGACGAGGGCTTGCGAGAATGGGAATGGAACTAGCATCGAGCCGCTGATTCGATGGAGGTGTGAGCGAGGCCATAGGTGCCCCGGTTCGCCGGTGACGAGCACCTGCGACGGAGGAGCTTCGCGAGGTGCTTGCTCTGGTCGTTTCCAACCACAACCTGCACGGAGGATACGAGGAACAGAGTTAGGAGTGCAAGGGGAGGTGTGGGAAGAAAAATGAGAGCCGGAGGAGGGCTGTACCTGGAAATCGCCGGCGTCCCAACGCGGCGGAGCTCCGGTCGATCCCGAACACAGAGAGAAGGGGAGAGGGAGTGGGTGGTGCCGACGCATGATTGGGAGAGAGAGAGGGATTCCATGGGGGAGATGGGGTCTCGGGAACGCTTTATATAGGTGGGGCGCGAGTCCGTCATAGGCTGGTGGGTCGGCGAGGCCGTGGCCGAGGCCAAGGGTAACGTGAGATGGCGTGGTGGTGCCCGCGGTCTTCCTTGGGGTCACACGACCAAAGGGAGAGAGAGAGGAGGTGAAATAACACGCGGGCGAGGGAGGAGATTGGCCGAGAGGGGCGGCGTCGAGCATGCGCTGGGGAGGGTGAGAGAGAGAGGGAGAGGAGGCTCCCAACACCACAGCGTGCCACGGACGCCCTGGTGGGTTGTGCTCAGCATGGCCCACCTCCGGAGCCCACCTTTTGGTATATAAGGTGTTTTGACCTAGAAAAAGTCAACAGAGGACTTTTGGGATGGAACACCGCCGTCTCGAGGCGGAACTTGGGTAGGAGCACTTTTGCCCTCTGGCGGAGCGATTCCGCCGGGGGAACTTCCCTCCCGGAGGGGGAAATCAAAGCCATCGTCATCACCAACAACCCTCTCATCTTTGGGAGGACATTCTTCATTAACATCTTCAACAACAGCATCTCCTCTCAAACCCCAGTTCATCTCCCGTGTTTGATTTTTGTACCGGAACCTCAAATTGGTACCCGTGGGTGACTAGTAGTGTTGATTACCTTGTGTAGTTGATTACTATATGGTTTGTTTGGTGGAAGATTATATGTTCAGATACATTGTGCTATTAAATACCCCTTTGATCTCGATCATGCATATTATCTGTGAGTAGTTACCTTTGTTCTTTAGGTCACGGGAGAAGTCATGTTGCAAGTAATCATGTGAATTTGATATGTGTTTGATATTTTGATGATATGTATGTTGTGATTCCCTTAGTGGTGTCATGTGAATGTCGAGTTCATGACACTTCACCATCCTTGGGCCTAAGGTAATGCATTGTGGAGTAGTTATTAGATGATGGGTTTCTAGAGTGACAGAAGCTTAAACCCTAGTTTATGCGCTACTTCATAAGGGGCTGATTTGGATCCGCATGTTTAATGCTATGGTTAGATGTTATCTTAATACTTTTCTCCTAGTTGTGGATTAATGCAAGGGGGTTAATCATAAGTGGGAGGTTTGTTCAAGTAAGAAGAACACCCAAGCACCGGTTCACCCACATATCAAATTATCAAAGTAGCGAACACAAATCAAACCAACATGATGAAAGTGATTAGATGAAATTCCGGTGTACCCTCATGAACACTTAGCTTTTTATAAGAGATTGTTTTGGCATGTCCTTTGCCACAAAAGGATTGGCTTACCTTGCTGCACTTTATTTACTGTTACCATTACTTGCTCGTTACCAATTATCTTGCTATCAAACTACCTATTACCTACAATTTCAGTGCTTGCATTTCTACCTTGTTAGAAACTACCTTGTTGAAAACCGCCTGTCATTTCCTCCTGCTCCTCATTGGGTTCAACACTCTTACTTATCGAAAGGACTACGATTGATACCCTACAATTGTGGGTCGTCAAGACTCTTTTCTGGCGCCATTGCCGGGGAGTGAAGCGCTCTTGGTAAGTGGAAATCGGTAAGGAAAAACTTATACTACATGCTGAAATTTACTGTCACTTGCTACTGTGGAAAACAATCCTTTGAAGGTTTGTTCGGGGTATTTTCACCTTGACCGGAACCAAAATTAGTTGCCCCTCAACCTACTGCACCTACTAAAAATATTGGTTATGAAATTCCTTCGGGTATGATAGAAAAATTGCTGGCTAGTCCTTATGCAGGAGATGAAACTGAACACACTGATATGCACCTAATACATGTGGATGAAATTTTTGGATTATTTAAGATTGCAGGTTTATTTGGAGATGAAGTGAAGAAGAAGATTTTCTCTTTATCTTTGAAGGGAAAATCATTTACATGGTATAGGCTATGTGATCATATTGGATCATGGAACTGGAATCGATTGAAATTGGAATCCCCCCAAAAGTTTTATCATATGCATCTAGTTCATCGTGATTGGAATTATAAATATATTATTTGGCCTCGTAAAGGAGAGAGCATCGCTCTAGCTTGGGGTAGGCTTAAGTCAATGTTACATTCATGCCCCAATCATGATCTCTCGAGAGAAATTATTATTCAAATTTTTTATGCCCGGCTTTCTCATAATGATTGATCCATGCTCGATACTTCTTGTACTGGTTCTTTTATGAAGAAGACTATTGAATTAAGTGGGATCTATTAGAAATAATTAAACGCAACTCTGAATATTGGGACTCGACGAAGGTAATGAGTCAGGTACTACGCTTGAGGTTGATTGTGTTAATCTTTTATCAATACCGATGCTTTTCACAAGTTTAGCACTAATTATGGACTTGAGTCTAAGATAGTAGCCTCTTTTTGTGAATAATTCTCTACTCATGTTGATCTCCCTAAGGAGAAGTGGTTTAAATATCAGCCCCTATTAAAAAAGAAATTAAAGAACCGGTCATGCCTAAAGAAGAAACTGTCATTTACAATGTTGATCCAGTTGTGCCTACTACTTATATTGAAAAGCCGCCTTTTCCTATCAGGATAAATGAACATGCTAAGGTATCAAATGTGGTTCACAAGTGTAATATTAAAGCACCTAATCCCTCTGAACAAATTAAAGTAGAACCTAGTGTTGCTATGGTTAAAGATCTCTTGGTAGAAAATATTGATGGGCATGTTATTTACTTCTGTGATGAACCTGCTAGAATTGCTAAACCCAATGAAAAATATAAACATCGACACGTAGTTAGCATGCTTGCTATCTCAGCTAAAATAGGAGATCATTGTTATCATGGTTTATGTGATTTGGGTTCTAGTGTGAGTTCTATTCCTTTTACTTTATACCAAGAAATTATGAATGACATAGCACGTGCTGAAATAGAAGACATTGATGTTACTATTAAACTTGCTAATAGAGACACCATCACACCACTTGGGATTGTTAGAGACGTTGAAGTCTTGTGTGAGAAAATAAAATATCCTACTGATTTTCTAGTTCTTGGTTCCCCACAAGATGAATTTTGTCCCATTATCTTTGGTAGACATTTCTTAAACACTGTTAATGCTAAGACAGGTTGTCAAAAAGAAACCATCAGTGTTGAGTTTGGTGATGTGTTTCATTAGTTTAATTTACCCAAGTTTAGTAGACAACCTCGTGATAAAGAATTATCTAGTAAGGATGAAATAATTGGTCTTTCTTCTATTGCCATTCCTCCTATTGATCCACTAGAACAATATTTTCTAGACCATGCAAATGATATGCACTTGAGTGAAAGAAATGAAACAGATAAAAATTTCTTTTTACAACAACCTCTACTAAAACACAATTTGCATATTGAAACTATAGGAGGTCCTCCTCCACCTAAAGGTGATCATGTGTTTGAATTAAAACAATTGCCTGACACATTGAAGTATCTTATCTTGATGAGAAAAAGATATATCCTGTTATTATTAGTGCTAATATTTCATAACATGAATAAGAAAGATTATTTAAAATTCTGAGGAAGCATCGAGCTGCTATTGAACATGATCTTGATGATCTTAAGGGCATTAGTCCCATTCTATGTCAGCACAAGATTAATATGGAACTTGATGCTAAACCTGTTGTTGATCACCAACAATGATTGAATCCTAAAATTAAAGAAGCGGTAAGAACTGAGATACTAAAGCTTGTGGAAGCAGGCATAATCTATCTTATAACTGATAGTAGATGGGTAAGTCACATACATTGTGTCCCTAAAAAAGGAGGTATTACAGTTCTTCCTAATGATAAAAATGAACTTATTCTACAGAGAATTGTCACTGGTTATAGAATGGTAATTAATATTAGAAAATTGAATAAACTACTAGAAAAGATGATTACCCTCTGCCTTTCATTGATCAAATGCTAGAAATATTATCTAAGAACACACACTTTTGTTTCCTAGATGGATATTCTGGTTTCTGTCAAATACATGTGTCACAATATGATTAATATAAAACCACCTTTACTTTCCCTTTTGGAACCTATGCTTATAGACGTATGCCTTTTGGTTTATCAAATGCACCCGCTACTTGTGACACCCCCGATTTCGACCGTACGCTACTCAAACACGCAATGTGTACGACCAAGATTTGGGACTCACTGATCGATATCACAACACAACACTAGACAAAAATTAAATTCATACAGCTTCATATTACAAGCTAGGGGCCTCGAGGACTCGAATACAAAGGTCGACAAGCATGAATCAGCGGAAGCAAATAATATTTGGGTACATACATAACTTAAACAAGTTTTGCCTTAAGAAGGCTAGCGCAAACATAACAACAGATTGAAAGAGGTGAGGCCTCCTGCCTGGAACCTCCTATCCTACTGGTGGTCGAGGGCGACCTCCACGTAGTAGTAGGCTCCTGTGGTGGTGTAGTAGTCCCCGATGGGGTACACGGTCTCCTAGGCTCCATCATCTGAACGCAGCAATCGTATCGACGGGGTAAAGAGGAAGCAAAGCAGCGGTGAGTACTCATCCAAAGTACTCGCAAGACTGACATCAAAACTATGCTAAGTATACATCAATATCTAGGAATGGGGTTATATCTGGGCTGACTATAGAAAGCAAGAATAGGGGGAAGGCCTAGTCCTCTCAAGGACTTGCATCTTCAGCATCTTGCAACAATAGAAGAGAGTAGACTGGTATCTCATATATAGTCATATTATTGTAGAAATTTTATTAAGTAACCACGCCTCGAGATTCTTCCTCGACTCCCTGAGAGGAAGCAATCTCAGAGCCAACATTCATTTCAAATTAGAGTCACAATTATAGTTGTAGTAGATCAAGATACAACTCCAAGTCGTCTTGTTACCATGGACACGGCTATTCGAATAGATGAATTCATCCCTGCAGGGGTGCACCGCATTTCTAGCACGCTTGATCACCTCCGGCCGGACAGACTTTTCCAGGTAATGCCCGGCCTTGGGATTTCAACACGTCGTCGCCCCACCTATACACAATAGAGAGGCCAGCCCCCCCGGTCTAAATCCTAAGCTCGCAGGGGTCATGGGCCCACTAGCCCTTTGTGCTCGTGCATGATGCGTATGCAGCCGAGGTCAGCCCTAGCACACCCAAATCCAAGAGATGTACCGTCCAGGCCACTCGGACGTGCGCCGCTCCATTGTAGACGTCCGAAGAGCTTCTGCTGATACAATGATGTTGAGTACCCATAACTTCTCCCACGCGAAGGTTTGGTGTGTAAGAGGTCAAACGACCAACTCAGATCAAATACCCAACCTATTAGCATTTTATTAATGCAGGACGAGCGCGACCCATGATGTGCGGTTCCGTTGCCCCGTCTCAAGGATGTGTGGCAAGGGCCTCTCCTGCCCGTGCACGCCTCAACAACATCAAGCCGTGGGTACCCCTCAGGGCCGACCCATCACCAACATGTTTCTATAACTAGGTCATAGTAACTATGTATAAAACATCAAGATGGAACCTGAGGAATCACCCTCAAAGGGTCTCGCTTGATGAAACCGTCAAGGTGGACATAGAAGATTTACCCTCGAGGGTCCAATATTTGAGGGGTTGCGTGACAGAGTCATCTTCGGGAGTGGTGAAGGAGGAATCACCCTCGCTAACATGACCGACTAGCTGCAATACAGAGTTAGCATCATGAGTACTTCACGAGGTGTCACCCTCGATACTCGATAGTAGCTCTACAGAGTCGTACAACTAAGGGGTGTGTGGTGATGTGAGGGGCCTGGCTTGTCGGTCGGTTGACCGAGTCTTCGAGTCGTCGATGAAGAAGCAGGGGCAACTAGGACTAATCGGGGTCACGGGGGATTCATTGATCAACCTATACTAAGCAGTTTATATGATTGCAGGTATAGTAGTAGTTTATCAAAAACAGGCTATGCATCAAAAATAGGAGCTAGCTAATACAGTAGCAAGAAATAATGCAAGAATAAGAGGGAAAGAAATGGGCGATATCAGAATACTCAAGGGGGGTTGTTTGCCTTGCTACTCTGCAGCAAAGGCCTGACCGTGAGCGGTGTAGTCATACCCGGCAGCAACGTGAGTCTCGGGGTCTAGCGGTAAGAAGAGTGGGGAGAAACAATAAATATAAAGCAAACAGATGCATCACATGCATGACATGACAATATGCAGAGCTAGGCATGCACAAACGCAGTACTACACGTCACAGACGGATCGGAAGAATATCTCGGGCTACTACCGGATAGATGAAAACGGTGGAAAAGTTCCATGTTTGCTTTGATAGGAGCATGTGAGAGACGAACGGACTTCGTATTCGGATAAGTGGGATTTTTCTGTTCAAGTTCCATGTATAAAATATTGTCATCTGACTTACGGTTTATTTTATATTAATTTTGAAATTTTATTAATATTCTGAAATTAACAGGTTTAAATTAATTCAATAAATGTAATTATGACATCAGCATGATGTCATACTGATGCCAGTAGTCAACTTCCCTGATGACTGGTCAAACAGACCAGTGGGTCATGCATGTCATTGTCACAAGTTTAATTAAGTTTAATTAATTTTAAACATAAATTATTAGGGGGTATGGGACCCACCTATCATTCTCTAATTAGCTTAAATCAATTAACGGAATTATTAATTAACCTCATTAGTTTAATTAAGTTAATTAACAGATTAATCAACTAATTAATTAATTAACTATATATATATATATTTATTAAAAGCGTTTATGGCGTGGATGGGCCGGAGGCGAGCGCACAGGCTCGCGTGGCGGGCGACGAGCGCGATGTGAGGGGAGGGGGGCGCACACGGCATGACAACGGGGCCGGCGTGCGGGGCCATGGCCTCGGCCAGCTGGCGGGCGCGGGCCAGGGGCCGACGCGGCTGAGCGGGAAAGCAGGGGGGTGCAGGAGGCGAGCGGGACCACGACAGTGCGAGCCGCAGTGGTGGCGGCGACGTGCGATGCGCGCGGTGGTACGACCGCGGTGGCTTGCGGGCGCGGTGGGGTTAGCAGGGCTGGGAGAGAAGGAGGTCCAGGGCCTCACCAGCGGTTGTAGGGAGGCGGGTTCCGCGAGACGTGGGGCAGTCATTCTGGGAGGAGAAGGGGAGACATCGATGGTGGTGACGTTGCGGTGGCGACCGGCAAGGACGAGCCGGAGAGGTCCGGCAGCGTGAGGGGCGACATGGGCGCCCGCGGGGAGGAGGGCCGGCGACGCGAGGCACCGGGGAAGCGCTGGGATCAGCTCGATCACGATCCAGATCGGGGGAGATGGGGGAGCGAGTGGGTGAGGTGGGGCTGTCGGTGGGAGAGGGGCGGGGGTTATAGCCCCAGGGGGCTGGGGTGGGCTGGCCTGCTGGGCCGATGGCCCAGTTAGGCAGGTGGGGGTTGTATTTTCTCCTTTTGTTTTGTTTTTGTTTTTTATTTATAACTTTCTATTTTTAAAATAGATTTTGAAATAAATTACGCTTACAAAATAACCGAACATGCCCGATAGTGGCAATGCAATACTTGGCATAGTCACAATAATTTTTAAGGCCCTTTGAAAACATTTGAAATATATTATAATCTGAAAAGGCATTTAATAATTGTGTTGGCAACTGTTAAAATAGTTTTGAGGCACCTAACCACGTGATACAATGTTGGTTCCAATTTTTGAATAGCTTAGGGAATAATTGCAACCTAAGCATGATTTTTAATTTGAAGTTTGCAAAACTTTTAAGACCACCTTCGAAATAAATTTGAATTGCAAAGGAAATTTGAATCTCGGTTGATTACAATAGTGATCATAACTGGATTAGCAAAACGATTAAGCTTGATCAAGGTCGTTATTGTAGCTTAATTACACGGATTATTGTAGCTACTAATCCAGGGCGTCACAACTCTCCCCAACTAAGAAGAATTCTCATCCCAAGAATTTAGAAGTAGAAGGAAAGAGCGTGGGGTATCCTGTACGAAGATGATCTTCGTGTTCCCAAGTGGCTTCATCTTCAGAATGATTTTCCCACTGCACCTTGAGGAACTTGGTAACCTTCTGACGAGTCCGACGTTCAATTTCATCGAGAATGCAGACTAGTAGCTCATTGTAGGAAAGGACTTGTTGCAGCTCCAACATATCATGATCCACTGCTCGGATAGGATCCTTGAAGCAGCGACGAAGCTATGACACATGGAACACATCCTGGACTTGAGAAAGGTTTGGCGGTAGTTCCAGTTGATATGACACTTTACCACGCCTTTCGAGAATAGTGAAAGGACCAATATATCGAGGAGATAGCTTGCCCTTGATCCCAAAACGGTGTGCACCTCTCATTGGCATGACTTGGAGATAAGCCTTTTCGCCAGGTTGATAGACCATATCCTAGTGATGACGGTCATACTAACTCTTCTGACGAGATTGAGCAGCCTTAAGATTTGCATGAATAATGCGGACTTGATATTCGGCATGTTGGATAATATCCGGACCGATAAGTGTATGTTCCCCAGTTTCTGATCAATTCAGAGGAGTGCGACACTTACGTCCATATAACACTTCAAAGGGAGCCATCCTCAAACTAGCTCGATAGCTATTGTTGTAGGAGAACTCAGCATACGGGAGAGATTCCTCCCATTTCTTGCCGAAAGAAATGACACAATCTCGAAGCATGTCCTCGAGAATTTGGTTGACTCTTTCAACTTGTCCCTGGGATTGAGGGTTAAAAGCGGTGCTGAATGACAAATGAGTTCCGATAGCTTCCTGGAAACTTGCCCAGAACCTTGAAGTGAATAAACCGACACGGTCCAAACTAATCACCAATGGAATACTATGGAGTGAAACAACTCTGTACATGTAAAGATCTGCTAGTTGACTAGCAGTAATAGTTTCCTTGACAGACAGAAAATGTGCAACTTTGGACAGTCGATCAATGACGACAAGGATAACATCATTACCTTTTTGCGATCTAGGAAAACTAGTGACGAAGTCCATTTGAACATGATCCTATTTCCATTCAGGAATAGAAATAGGTTGCAGAGTTCTAGCAAGCTATTGATTTTCTTCCTTGATCTGACGACAAATGTCACATTCTGAAACATAGCATGCAATGTCCAACTTCATGTTAGACCACCAGAATTTTTGATGAATGTCTTGGTACATTTTGGTACTACCAGGATGAATAGACACGGAGTGTCATGTGCTTCCTTCATGACCTCCCGAGTCATATCATTGTTTTTCTCCTTACTCGGTACCACTAGGCGGCCTTTGAAGTACAAAGCGCCATCCTCAGCAATAGTGAAGGATGAGGGCTTTCCTTCTGCGAGATCGAGTTTAATCCTCTTGACTTTGTTGTCACACCTCTGGATACACTTGATGACGTCCACAAGATCTGGTTTAGCAACCAGGGTATTAAGAGAACCCTGAGAACCAATGTGGAGGTTCATTTTGTAGGACCCTTCAATAGGGGGAGCAAGATAAACCTGAGGAACAATATGGAGGTTCAGCTTGCAAAATTCTTCTTGAAGAAGGGGGTGAACCTTATGAACCTGAAGGTGATTGCAATACGACTTGCGGCTCAAAGCATCAGCCATTACATTAGCCTTTCCTAGCGTATAATAAATACCCACGTTGTAATTTCCTATGTGCTCCATCCATCTCTGTTGACGGAGGTTCAGATCTGGTTGAGTAAACATGTACTTCAGACTTTGGTGATCAGTGTAGATCTCGCATTGATTACCAACAAGGTATTGCCACCAGTCCTTCAATGCATGTATTACTACAGCAAGTTCAAGGTCATGAACTGGGTAGTTCTCTTCATAAGGACGCAACTGACGAGAGGCATAAGCAATCACTTTGCATTCTTGTATTAGGACACAGCCTATTCCTTGACGCGAAGCATCACAATAAATGACAAAGTCCTTGCGAGTATCTGGAGAGGCAAGCACTGGAGCAGATGTCAGCTTGTTTTTAAGTGCTTGAAATCTCTTGTGACATTTTTCTGTCCACTCATATTTAACACCTTTGTGAAGCAGATTAGTTAAGGGCTTGGCATCTTGGAGAATTTCTCAATGAATCGACAGCAATAGCTGGCGAGTTCGAGAAAACTTCAGACTTGCTTCACATTCTTCAGGGGAGTCCAGTCAAGAATAGACTGAACTCATTCAGGGTTGACTGCAATACCATCTTTGGAAATCCCATGACCAAGGTAGGTCACTTCGGGAATCCAGAACACACACTTGATATACTTGGCATAAAGCTGATGTTCCCGAAGTCTTTCCAATACAAGATGAACATGTTCAGCATGCTCTTCTTTATTCTTGGAAAATACCAGAATATCATCCAAATAACCACGACGAATTCGTCGAGGTAGTTCATGAAGATATAATTCATTAAACGTGACAAGGTTGCTAGAGCATTGGTTAAACCGAAGGACATGACGGTGTGCTCGTATGAACCATAGCGAGTAACAAATGCAGTCTTGGGAATATCCTCTTCACGAGCTCGGATTTGATGGTAACCCAACCTCAAGTCAAGTTTCGGAAACACCGATGAACCAGCAAGGTTATCATACAGATCGTTGATTCAAGGAAGCGGATATTTGTTTTGAATCGTTGTTTGGTTGATCGGACGGTAATCTTGGACCAATCTATTCGTACCATCTTTCTTCTTGACAAAGAGAGAAGGTGCTCCCCAAGCAGAGGAACTTGGACGGATGAAACCCAAACGAAGTGAATCGTCAATTTCTTGCTTAAGTTCAAGGAGTTCATGTGGTGGCATCTTATACAGATGCTTAGTAATAGGGGTGGTTCCTGGCACTAAGTCGATGACAAACTCGACAACTCTTACAGGGGGTATCCTTGGAAGTTCTTCCGGAAGGAAATCTCAAAAATCACGGACCACTGGGATGTTTTCAATCCCCTCAAGAGGTGACATGTTTAATGCAATCAGGGCATTTAACCAGGCTTCAACATCTAACAGCTTGGAATGACATGATCGAGTACAAATCATAATCAAAGAAGATTACCAAGAGTTGTTGAATCGCAATGCATACTCGATTCATATATCAGTGTCCTTGATTGTCCAACAACTCAGAACACAAGGAAACTGAAGTTAGTGAAATATCATAGTTGATGAGGAGCTCATAAGAAGTTATAAAGCTCTGTGATATTTATCAAGATACCAGGGATAATACCCGGAGGTAGATCAGAATAGAGGTTAGACTAGTGTATTGATCTGTGGAAGACAAGCACTTTAACCTGTCTAAGAATGACATCAAAGTAGAACAACCTGGTCGGAACCATGATTACAAAGGACAAGATCAAAGATACAAGATCAAATGATACAATGAATGATTATATGAAAGGAGAAGCTTGTATGATAAGATCAACATCATTTCCATGGGCATGAACACAAGGTTCAAGGTCAACTCCCACTTCATTAATGCATCACCTTCCATTTACACCTCACCTTTGGTGAAATTAAAGTTTTGCAATATTATCTAGCAAAACACCAGAAAAGTATGACTTGCGAAAATTGTCGGGTTCACACGAATTAAGGAAGGCATAGGTCCAACCCATCGAGGCATCCTAGGAACATATACCACAAGCTTCAAGAGTAATTAACACATGCTTGACAACACAACATGGCTAACAAAAGCATAGGATACAACTTATTAGAGGGAGAAGGCACAATTTCCCAATGGCATCATGTATTAGGGGAAGAACATCACAATAATTTTGAATGTGAAGGATGCTATCTGATAATAACCCAACAATGGGTTTGGTGGTCCACAAAGGACCTGATGTGAGTATCAGTACTCAATCAGAGGGAAACATAATGCAAGGCATCAGATTATAGAACATCCAATAATTCTATGCTTAATTTACCAAAGGAATTAAGATTCCCAATTTGGTGTATCAGAATCAGATGCTTCGATCAATACAGATAAGTTGAAGGGACTTAGATGGACAATCAACCAAGGTTGATTTAACGAGAACCAACTCCCAATTGGAAAGGTGTCTGGACCGGACAGATAATTTAAGAGTATCAAGTGAGGATTGTGTGCATTCACACACAAGTTGAATCAATAAGGTCAAACGATAATCACAGAGGATTTTAATGGATAATGCTAGACATATGGAATTAGCCATAACGCAAGCAGGTGAGGGAATGTCAAGAGCAAAAGGCTACTAAGGATTTCTGCAGATCGAATAGTAATTCGAATGATTTTGTGAAACTCATGACAACTGAGGACGAACAAATCCCCTGTAAGTGAGAGGAATTATTCGTAGGGGTTGACGATGGAGGGAATAAAAAAAGCGATGAGCACAAGTTCTCGGGGGAACATCAGGGAGTATCTACGGAGTCTTCTGACGAATCAAGTCATTGTCTAGAATGAGGGGCTCTCCGGGGAAGTAGTTACGAGAAAATAGAGTTAGAGTTAGCAAAATCTTTAACCCGAAAGATAAGAGAGATGAGAACCCAGAGTATAGACGAGGAATAGAAGATCCTAATACCACCCGATTGAGATGTGGGCCCATAAGCCACACAACTATGTTAGTAAAAGTTTTTCAAGTACTAGACTGAACTTCAGCCAAGGAGTTGGAAAGGGGGCTACCTACAGGCACTCGGCTCTGATACCAACTTGTGACGCCCCCGATTTTGACCGTACAATAATGAAACATGCAATGCGTACGACCAAGATTAGGGACTCACTGATCGATATCACAACAGAACACTACACACAAATTAAAGTCATACAACTTCATATTACAAGGCAGGGGCCTCAAGGGCTCAAATAAAAAGGTTGACAAGCACAAGTCAACAGAAGCAAATAATATCTGAGTAAAGACATAAGTTAAACAAGTTTTGCCTTAAGAAGGCTAGCACAAACATAACAACGGATTGAAAGAGGCAAGGCCTCCCTCCTAGGAACCTCCTATCCTACTAGTGGCCGGGGGCCGCCTCCACGTAGTAGTAGGCTCCTGTGGTGGTGTAGTAGTCATCGGCGGGGTACACGGTCTCCTGGGCTCCATCATCTGAACGCAGCAATCATATCGAGGGGGGGGAAAAGACGAAGCAAAGCAACGGTGAGTACTCATCCAAAGTACTCGCAAGACTGACATCAGAACTATGCTAAGTATGCATCAGTATCAAGGAATGGGGTTACATCTGGGCTGACTATAGAAAGCAAGAATAGGGGGAAGGCCTAGTCCTATCTAATACTAGCATCTTTAGCATCTTGCAGCATTAGAAGAGAGTAGACTGGTATCTCATATATAGTCATATTATTGTAGCGATTTTACTAAGTAACCATGCCCAGAGATTCTTCCTCGACTCCCTGCGAGGAAGCAATCTTGGAGCCAACATTCATTTGAAATTGGAGTCACAATTACAGTTGTAGTAGATCAAGGTACAACTCCAAATCGTCCTGTTACCGTGGACACAGATATTCGAATAGATGAATTCATCCCTGCAGGGGTGCACCGCATTTCCAACACGCTTGATCACCTCCGACCAGACACACTTTCCTGGGTAATGCTCGGCCTCGAGATTTTGACATGTCATCGCCCCACCTAGACCCAGCAGAGAGGCCAGCCCGTCGGTCTAAATCCTAAGCACACAGGAGTAGAGGGCCTACTTGCCCTTTGCGCTCCTGCATGATGCGTACGCAGCCGAGGTCAGCCCTATCACACCCAAATCCGAGAGCTGTACCGTGCAGGCCACTTGGGCGCACGCTGCTCCATTGCTAACGTCCGAAGAGCTTTCGCTAATACAATGACGCTGAGTACCCATAACTTCTCCCATGTGAAGGTTTGGTGCATAAGAGGTCAAACAACCAACTCAGATCAAATACCCAGCCCATTAGCATTTTATTAATGCGGGATGAGGGCGGCCCATGATGTGCGGTCCCGTTGCCCATCTCGAGGATGTGCGGGAAGGGCCTCTCCTGCCCGTCTCGCCTCAACAACATCAAACCGTGGGTACCCCTCAGGGCGGACTCATCACCAACATGTTTCTCTAACCAGGTCATAGTAATTGTGTGTATAAAACATCAATACGGAATCTGAGGATGCACTCTCAAAGCGTCCCACTCGATGAAACCGTCAAGGTGGACTTAGAGGAATCACCCTCGAGGGTCCCACACTTGAGGGGTTGCACGACAGAGTCATCGTCGAGAGTGGTGAAGGAGGAATCACCCTCGGTAACCATGACCGACTAGCTACACTACAGAGTTAGCATCATGAGTTCTTTACGAGGTGTCACCCTCGGCATTCGATAGTAGCTCCGCAGAGTCATACAACTAAGGGGTGTGCGGTGATGTGAGGGGCCTAGCTTGTCGGTCGGTGGACCGAGTCTTCGAGTCGTCGATCAAGAAGTAGGGGCAATTGGGACTAATGGGGGTCACAAGGGATTCATTGATCAACCTATACTAAGCAGTTGATATGATTGCAGGTATAGTAGCAGTTTATCTAAAATAGGCTATGCATCAAAAATAGGAGCTAGCTAATACAATAGCAAAATATAATGCAAAAATGAGAGGGAAATAAATGGGCGATATCAGAATGCTCAAGGGGGGTGTCGCTTGCCTTGCTGCTCTACGGCAAAGGCCTGATCCTCAGTGGTGTAGTCGTACCCGGCAGCAACGTTAGTCTCGGCGTCTACCGGTAAGAAGAGGGGGGAGAAACAATAAATATAAAGCAAACAGATGCATCACATGCATCACATGACAATATGCAAAGCTAGGCATGCACTAACGCAGTACTACACGTCACAGACGGATCGGAAGAATATGTGGCTTTATTTTTGTTGGAAATATGCCCTAGAGGCAATAATAAAATGGTTATTATTGTATTTCCTAGTTCATGATAATTGTCTATTGTTCATGCTATAATTGTGTTAACCGGAAACCGTAATACATGTGTGAATACATAGACCACAAAATGTCCCTAGTGGGCCTCTAGTTGACTAGCTCGTTGATCAATAGATGGTCACGGTTTCATGACCATGGACATTGGATGTCTATGATAATGGGATCACATCATTAGGAGAATGATGTGATGGACAAGAACCAATCCTAAGCATAGCAAAAGATCGTGTAGTTCGTTTGCTAAAGCTTTTCAATGTGAAGTATCGTTTCCTTAGACCATGAGATTGTGCAACTCCCGGATACCGTAGGAATGCTTTGGGTGTTCCAAACGTCACAACGTAACTGGGTGGCTATAAAGGTGCACTACGGGTATCTCCGAAAGTGTCTGTTGGGTTGGCACGAATCGAGACTGGGATTTGTCACTCCATGTGACAGAGAGGTATCTCTGGGCCCACTCGGTAAGACATCATCATAATGAGCTCAATGTGACTAAGGAGTTAGTCATGGGATGATGTATTACAGAATGAGTAAAGAGACTTGCCGGTAATGAGATTGAACAAGGTATAGAGATACCGACGATCGAATCTCGGGCAAGTATCATACCGATAGACAAAGGGAATTGTATACGGGATTGTTTGAATCCCCGACATCGTGGTTCATCCGATGAGATCATCATGGAGCATGTGGGAGCCAACATGGGTATCCATATCTTGTTGTTGGATACTGACCGGATAGGTGTCTCGGTCATGTCTACGTGTCTCCCGAACCCGTAGGGTCTACACACTTAAGGTTCGATGACGCTAGGGTTATAGAGAAATGGTATACGTGATTACTGAAAGTTGTTCGGAGTCCGGATGAGATCCCGGACATCATGAGGAGGTCCGGAATGGTCCGGAGGTAAAGATTGATATATAGGAAGTCCAGTTTTGGTCACCGGAAAGTTTTCGGGCTCATCGATAGTGTACCGGGAGTGTCGGGAGGGTGCCGGAGGACCCCCGGGAGGGGTGTGACGACCGAAGGACTTCGTGGGCCCTTAGAGGAGGTGTTCCAGCCCTTATTGGGCTGGCCAAGTCCTTCTAGAAAGGCCCATGCGGCTGGATATAAGAGATAGGGCTGAAAAAGGTTTAAAAGGAGGAGATCCACCTCCCTTGTGGGAGGTGGACTCTCCCCCTAGTTCGGCCGGAGCTCTCCTCCTTGGAGGAGGAGACAAGGCAGCCCTCCCTATCCCTCCGCCTATATATATGCAAGGGTTTGGGCTGATTTGAGACGACAACTTCTTTCTCTCTCGGTGCAGCCCTACCCTTCCTCTTCCTCGTTCTCCGTAGCGCTTGGCGAAGCCCTGCCGGAGTTCACGTAGATCCACCGTCACCACGCCGTCATGCTGCCGAAGCTCTCCCTCAACCTATCCTTCCTCCTTACTGGATCAAGGCGTAGGAGACGTCATCGGGCTACACGTGTGTTGAATGCGGAGGCGCCGTTGTTTGGCGCTGAGATCGGAATCCACCGCGATATGAATCGCTGCGAGTACGACTCCACCAACCGCGTTCTTGTAACGCTTCCGCTTAGCGATCTTCAAAGGTATGAAGATGCAATCTCTCCCCTCTCGTTGCTGGTTTCTCCATAGATAGATCTTGGTGATATGTAAGAAATTTTTTGATTTACTACTACGTTTCCCAACAGTGGCATCATGAGCTAGGTCTATGCGTAGAATCTATGCACGAGTAGAACACGAGTTGTTGTGGGCGTCGATCTTGTTAATTTGCTTACCACTACTAGTCTTATCTTGATTCGGCGGTATTGTGGGTTGAAGCAGCCCGGACCGACTTTACACGTACGCTTACGTGAGACTGGTTCCACCGCCTGACATGCACTTGTTGCATAAGGTGGCTAGCGAGTGTCTGTCTCTCCCACCTTAGTCGGATTGGATTCGATGAAAAGGGTACTTATGAAGGGTAAATAGCAACTAGCATATCACGTTGTGGTTTTGGTGTAGGTAAGAAACGTTCTTGCTAGTAACCGATAGCAGCCACGTAAAAACTTGCAACTACAAATTAGAGGACGTCTAACTTGTTTTTGCAGCATATGCCTTGTGATGTGATATGGTCAAAGGATGTGATGTGATGCATTGTGATGTATTTGATTGATCATGTGCTTTTTAATAGGATTCACGACTTGCATGTCGATGAGTATGACAACCGGCAGGAGCCATAGGAGTTGTCTTATTTTATTGTATGACCTGCGTGTCAATCATAAACGCCATGTAATTACTTTACTTTATTGCTAAACGTTAGCCTTGGTAGTAGAAGTAATAGTTGGCAAGACAACTTCATGAAGACACAATGATGGAGATCATGATGATGGAGATCATGGTGTCGTGCCAGTGACAGTGATGATCATGGTGCCCCGAAGATGGAGATCAAAGGAGCAAGATGATATTGGCCATATCATGTCACTATATTGATTGCATGTGATGTTTATCATGTTTACATCTTATTTTCTTAGAACGACGGTAGTAAATAAGATGATCTCTCAATAAAATTTCAAGAGAAGTGTTCACCCTAACTGTGCACCGTTGCTAAGGATCGTCGTTCCGAAGCACCACGTGATGATCGGGTGTGATAGGTTCTAACGTTCGCATACAACAGGTGTAAGCCAGATTTACACACGCGATACACTTAGGTTGACTTGACGAGCCGAGCATGTACAGACATGGCCTCGGAACATGGAAGACCGAAAGGTCGAACATGAGTCGTATAGAAGATACGATCAACATGGAGATGTTCACCATGGATGACTGGTTCATCTCACGTGATGATCGGACACGGGCTAGTTGACATGGATCATGTGTCACTTGGATGACTAGAGAGATGTCTATCTAAGTGGGAGTTCATTAAATAATTTGATTATGTGAGCTTAATTATCATG
Organism: Hordeum marinum; assembly: GCA_022496015.1. Classification (NCBI taxonomy): domain Eukaryota; kingdom Viridiplantae; phylum Streptophyta; class Magnoliopsida; order Poales; family Poaceae; genus Hordeum; species Hordeum marinum. The sequence continues at coordinate 257,346,711 of CM039674.1, read as the reverse complement.
AACTTAGTCTAAAATTGTCTTTATGATCTATATTGTAGATCCAATGGCCAATGTGAATGTCACCCTAAACTTCAACGCGTTCCTAGAGAAAACCAAGTTGAAAGATGAAGGAAGCAACTATGCAGACTGGGTTCGTGGCTTGAGGATCATCCTCATAGCTTCCAAGAAATTGTATGTCCTCGATGCATCGCTTGGTGACCCACCCCTTCTCCCAGCAGAACAAGACGTTGCGAACGCTTGGCATTCTTGCTGCGATGATTACTCCCTTGTTCAGTGCGGCATGCTTTACAGTTTAGAACCGGGGCTCCAAAAGCGTTTTGAGCGACACGGATCATATGAGATGTTCCAAGAGCTTAAACTGGTTTTCCAAGCTCATGCCCGGGTCAAGAGATATGACGTCTCCGAAAAGTTCTTCAGCTGTAAGATGGAGGAGAATAGTTCTGTCAGTGAGCACATCCTCAAGATGTCTGGGCTACACAACCGCTTGACTTAGCTGGGAGTTAATCTCCTGGATGACTCGGTCATTGACAGAATCCTCCAGTTGCTTCCACCTAGCTACAAGAGCTTTGTGATGAACTACAACATGCAAGGGATGGAGAAGTCCATTCCTGAGTTGTACTTGATGCTGAAATCAGCAGAGGTCGAGATCAAAAAGGAGCATCAAGTGTTCATGGTGAATAAGACCACTAGTTTCAAGAAAGGCAAGGGTAAGAAGAACTTCAAGAAGGACGGAAAAGATGTTTCCGCGACCGGTAAGCAAGTTGCCGGGAAGAAGAAGAACAAGAATGGACCCAAGCCTGAGACTAAGTGTTTTTGTTGCAAGGGTACTGGTCACTGGAAGCAGAACTGCCCCAAGTACTTAGCGGATAAGAAGGACGGCAACATTAAAGGTATATGTGATATACTTGTTATTGATGTGTACCTAAACAGCGCTCGTAGTAGCTCCTGGGTATTTGATACCGGTGCAGTTGTTCACATTTGTAACTCCAAGCAGGAAGGTGCGGAATAAGCGGAGGCTGGCAAAGGACGAGGCGACGATGCGCGTTGGGAATGGTTCCAAGGTCGATGTGATCGCCGTCGACACGCTACCTCTAGATCTACCTTCGGGATTAGTGTTAAACCTTAATAATTATTATTTAGTACCAGCATTGAGCATGAACATTGTATCTAGATCTCGCATGATGCGAGATGGCTACTCATTTAAATCTCAGAATAATGGTTGTTCTATTTATATGAGAGAAATGTTTTATGGTCATGCCCCGCTGGTCAATGGTTTATTTTCGGTGAATCTCAAACGTGATGTTACACATGTCCATAGTGTGAGTACCAAAAAGTGTAAGGTTGATAACGATAGTCCCACTTACATGTGGCACTGCCGCCTTTGTCATATTGGTGTCAATCGCATGAAGAAGCTCCATACTGATGGACTTTTGGAGTCTCTTGATCTCGAATCATTTGACACGTGCGAACCATGCCTCATGGGCAAGATGACCAAGACTCCGTTCTCCGGAACAATGGAGCGAGCAACTGACTTGTTGGAAATAATACATACCGATGTATGTGGTCCAATGAGTGTCGAGGCTCGTGGTGGCTACCGTTATGTTCTCACCCTCACTGATGACTTGAGTAGATATGGGTATGTCTACTTAATGAAACATAAGTCTGAAACTTTTGAAAGGTTCAAGGAATTTCAGAGTGAGGTAGAGAATCAACGTGACAGGAAAATAAAGTGCCACGATCTGATCGTGGCGGAGAATATTTAAGTCAGAATTTTGGCACGCACCTAAGGAAATGTGGAATTGTTTCACAACTCACGCCGCCTGGCACACCTCAGCGAAATGTTGTGTTTGAACGTCGTAATAGCACTCTATTAGATATGGTACGATCTATGATGTCTCTTACTGACTTACCGTTATCATTTTGGGGATATCATTAGAGACTGCCGCATTCACTTTAAATAGGGCACCACCGTCAAAATCCGTTGAGACGACACTATATTAATTATGGTTTGGAAAGAAACCTAAGATGTCGTTTCTAAAAGTTTGGGGATGCGATGCTTATGTGAAGAAACTTCAACCTAAGAAGCTCGAACCCAAAGCGGAAAAGTGCGTCTTCATAGGATATCCCAAAGAGACTATTGGGTATACCTTCTACCTATGATCCGAGGGCAAAGTCTTTGTTGCCAAGAATGGATCCTTTCTCGAGAAAGAATTTCTCTTGAAAGAAGTAAGTGGGAGGAAAATAGAACTTGATGAGGTAATTGTACCTCCACTCGAACCGGAGAGTAGCGCAGCACAGGAAGTTGTTTCTGTGGAGCCTACAACGGCTGGAGAGGAAGTTAATGATGATGATCATGAAACTTCTGATCAAGTTACCATTAAACGTCGAAGGTCCACTAGGACACGTTCCGCACCAGAGTGGTATGGCAACCCTGTCCTAGAGATCATGTTGTTAGACAACGGTGAACCTTCGAACTATGAAGAAGTGATGGCGGGCCCGGATTCCAACAAATGGCTTGAAGCCATGAAATCCGAGATAGGATCCATGTATGAGTACAAAGTGTGGACTTTGGTGGACTTGCCTGTTGATAAGTGAGCCAATGAAAATAAATGGATCTTTAAGAAGAAGAATGACGCGGATGGTAATGTGACCGTCTATAAGGCTCGACTTGTCGCTAAGGGTTATCGACAAGTTCAAGGAGTTTACTATGATGAGACTTTCTCACCCGTAGAGATGCTGAAGTTTGTCCAAATCATGTTAGCAATTGCCGCATTTTATGATTATGAGCTCTGGCAAATGGACGTCAAAACAGCATTCCTTAATGGCTTCCTCAAGGAAGAACTGTATATGATGCAGCCGGAAGGTTTTGTCAATCCTAAAGATGCTAACAAGGTATGCAAGCTCCAGCGCTCCATCTATGGGCTGGTGCAAGCATCTCGGAGTTGGAACATTCGCTTTAATGAAGTGATTAAAGTAGCTGGATTTGTACAGGTTTATGGAGAACCCTGTATTTACAAGAAAGTGAGTGGGAGCTCTGTAGCATTTCTCGTATTATATGTGGATGACATACTGATAATGGGAAATGATATAGAACTCTTGGAAAGTGTAAAGGCCTACTTGAATAAGTGTTTTTCAATGAAGAACCTTGGAGAAGCTACTTACATATTAGGTATTAAGATCTATAGAGATAGATCGAGATGCCTCATAGGTCTTTCAGAAAGCACATACCTTGACAAGATATTGAAGAAGTTCAATATGGATCAGTTTAAGAAGGGGTTCTTGCCTGTGTTACAAGTTGTGAGATTGAGTACGACTCAATACCCGACCACAGAAAAGGATAGAGAAGAGATGAGTGTCATCCCCTATGCTTCAGCCATAGGCTCTATTATGTATGCCATGCTATGTACAAGACCTGATGTGAACCTTGCCATAAGTTTGGTAGGGAGGTACCAAAGTGATCCCGGAGTGGAACATTCGACAACGGTCAGAAATATCCTGAAGTACCTGAAAAGGACAAAGGACATGTTTCTCGTATATGGAGGTGTCAAAGAGCTCATCGTAAAGGGTTACGTCGATGCTAGCTTCGACACAGATCCGGACGACTCCAAGTCGCAAACCGGATATGTGTATATTTTGAATGGAGGGGCAGTCAGATGGTGTAGCAGCAAGCAAAGCGTCGTGGCGGCATCTACATGTGAAGCGGAGTACATAGCTGCTTCGGAAGCAGCAAAGGAAGGAGTCTTGACGAAGGAGTTCATCACCGACCTAGGAGTAATTCCAAGTGCGTCGGGCCCGATGACTCTATTCTGTGACAACACTGGAGCTATTGCCCTTGCGAAGGAGCCCAGGTTTCACAAGAAGACAAGACACATCAAGCGCCGCTTCAACTCCATCCATGATTACATTCAGGAGGGAGATATAGATATTTGTAAAGTGCATACGGATCTAAATGTCGCAGATCCGTTGACTAAACCTCTCTCACGAGCAAAATATGATCAACACCAGATTGCTATGGGTGTTCGATTCATCACAATGTAACTAGATTATTGACTCTAGTGCAAGTGAGAGACTTTTAGAAATATGCCCTAGAGGCAATAATAAAATGGTTATTATTGTATTTCCTAGTTCATGATAATTGTCTATTGTTCATGCTATAATTGTGTTAACCGGAAACCGTAATACATGCGTGAATACATAGACCACAACATGTCCCTAGTGAGCCTCTAGTTGACTAGCTCGTTGATCAATAGATGGTCACGATTTCATGACCATGGACATTGGATATCGTTGATAACGGGATCACATCATTAGGAGAATGATGTGATGGACAAGACCCAATCCTAAGCATAGCACAAGATCTTGTAGTTCCTTTGCTAAAGCTTTTCAATGTCAAGTATCGTTTCCTTAGACCATGAGATTGTGCAACTCCCGGATACCGTAGGAATGCTTTGGGTGTGCCAAACGTCACAACGTAACTAGGTGGCTATAAAGGTGCACTACGGGTATCTCCGAAAGTGTTTTTTGGGTTGGCATGAATCGAGACTGGGATTTGTCACTCCGTGTGACGGAGAGGTATCTCTGGGCCCACTCGGTAAGACATCATCATAATGAGCTCAATGTGACTAAGGAGTTAGTCACGGGATGATGTATTACGGAACGAGTAAAGAGACTTGCCGGTAACGAGATTGAACAAGGTATAGAGATACCGACGATCGAATCTCGGGCAAGTATCATACCGATAGACAAAGGGAATTGTATACGGGATTGTTTGAATCCCCGACATCGTGGTTCATCCGATGAGATCGTCGTGGAGCATGTGGGACCTAACATGGGTATCTAGATCCCGCTGTTGGTTACTGACCAGAGAGGTGTCTCGGTCATGTTCACGTGTTTCCCAAACCCGTAGGGTCTACACACTTAAGGTTCGATGACGCTAGGGTTATAGGGAAATGGTATACGTGATTATCGAAAGTTTTTTGGAGCCTCGAATGAGATCCTGGACGTCACGAGGAGCTCCGGAATGGTCCGGAGGTAAAGATTGATATATAGGAAGTCCAGTTTTGGTCACCAAAAAGTTTTTGGGCTCATCGGTAGTGTACCGAGAGTGCCGGGAGGGTGCCAGAGGACCCCCGGGAGGGGTGTGACGACCAAAGGACTTAGTGGGCCCTTAGAGGATGTGTGCCAAACCTTATTGGGCTGGCCAAGACCTTCTAGAAAGGCCCATGCGGCTGGAGATAAGAGATAGGGATGAAAAAGGTTTAAAAGAAGGAGATCCACCTCCCTTGTGGGAGGTGGACTCTCCCCCTAGTTCGGCCGAAGGTCTCCTCCTTAGAGGAGGGGCCAAGGCAGCCCTCCCTCTCCCTCCTCCTATATATATGCAAGGGTTTGGGCTGATTTGAGACGACAACTTCTTTCTCTCTCGGTGCAGCCCTACCCTTCCTCTTCCTCGTTCTCCGTAGCGCTTGGTGAAGCCCTGCCGGAGTTCACGTAGTTCCACCGTCACCATGCCGTCGTGCTGCCAGAGCTCTCCCTCAACCTCTCCTTCCTCCTTGCTGGATCAAGGCATTGGAGACGTCATTGGGTTGCACGTGTGTTGAACGTGGAGGTGCCGTTGTTCAGCGCTGAGATCGGAATCCACCGCGATCTGAATCGCTACGAGTATGACTCCACCAACCGCATTCTTGTAACGCTTCCGCTCAGCGATCTTCAAAGGTATGAAGATGCAATCTCTCCCCTCTCGTTGCTGGTTTCTCCATAGATAGATCTTGGTGATACGTAGGAAAAAATGATTTACTACTACGTTTCCCAACAATTTTCCCAGGTCTCAGGCTACTACCGGAAAGATGAAAACAATGGAAAAGTTCCACGTTTGCTATGATACGAGCACATGACAGACGAACGGACTACGTATTCAGATTCGTGGGATTTGCTGATCAACTTTCATGTATAAAATATTTTCATCTGACATACGGTTTATTTTATATTAATTTTTAAAGTTTTATTAATATTATGAAATTAACAGGTTTTAATTAATTCAATAAATGTAATTATGACATCAACATGACGTGATGCTGATGTCAACAGTCAACTGCTTTGTTGACTGGTCAAACTAACTAGTGGGTCCTACATCTCGTTATCACAGGTTTAATTAAGTTTAATTAATTTTAAATAGAATTAATTAGGGGGTGTGGGACCCACCTGTCATTCTTTAGTTAGCTTAAATTAATTAACTGAATTATTAATTAACCTAATTAGTTTAAGTAAGTTAATTAACGGATTAATCAACTGATTATTTAATTAACTATTTATATATATTTTCTTCAAAAACGTTTATGGGGGGTGGGCCGGAGGCGGGCGCGGGTTGGGGGCCGACGCGGCCGAGCGGGCGAGCAGGGGGGTGCAGGAGGCGAGCGAGGCCGCGACAGTGCGGGTCGCAGTGGCGGCGGCGACGCGCTGTGCATGCGGTGGTGCGGCCGCGGTGGATTACGGGTGCGGTGCGGCGAGCGGGGCTAGGAGAGAAGGAGGCTGATGGCCTCACCGGTGGTTGTAGGAGGTCAGGTTTGGCGAGGCATGGGGAAGTCGTTCGGGGAGGAGATGGGGAGGCACCGGCGGTGGTCACGGTGCGGTGGCGACCGGCGAGGATGAGGCGGGGAGGTCCGGCGGTGCAAGGGGGCGACATGGGCGCCGACAGGGAGGAAGGCCGGCGGCGCGAGGCGCCGGGGAAGCGTCGGGATCAGCTCGATCGTGATCCAGATCAGGGGAGATGGGGGGAGCGAGTGGGGGAGGTGGGGCTGTCGGTGGGAGCAGGGGTGGGGGTTATAGCCCCAAGGGCTGGGGTGGGCCGGCCTGCTGGGCTGATGGCCCCGTTAGGCCGGTGGGGGCTGTCTTTTCTCTTTTTATTCTTTTTATTTTTTTATTTATATCTTTCTGTTTTTAAAATAGATTTAGAAATAAATTACCCTTACAAAATAAGCGAGCATGCCCGATATTTGCAATGCAATACTTGGCATAGTCACAATAATTTTGAAGGGCCTTTGAAAACATTTAAAATATATTATAATCCCAAAAGGTATTTAATAATTGTGTTGGCATGTGTTAAAGTAGTTTTGAGGCACCTAACCACGTGATAAAATGTTGGTTCCAATTTTTAAATAGCTTATGGAATAATTGCAACATAAGCATGATTTTTAATTTGAAGTTTGCAAAACTTTTAAAACCACCTTCTAAATGAATTTGAATTGCAAAGGACATTAGAATCCAGGTGGATTGCAACAGTGATCATAACTAGATTAGCAAAACAATTAAGCTTGATCAAGGTCGTTACTGTAGCTTAATTGCATGGATTATTGTAGCTGCAAATCCAGGGCGTCACACTACCTTTGAAAGATGTATGACTGCTATATTCTCTTATTTTTGTGAAAAGATTCTGGAAGTTTTCATGGATGATTTTTCCGTTTACGGAACTTCTTTTGATGATTACTTAAGCAATCTTGATCGAGTTTTGCAGAGATGTGACCAAATTAATCTCGTCTTGAATTGGGAGCTGCGCCACTTTATGGTTAATGAAGGTATTGTCTTGGGGCATAAAAATTCCAAACGAGGTATTGAGGTGGATCAAGCTAAAGTTGATGCAATTGAGAAAATGCCATGTCCTAAAGATATTAAAGGTATTCGGAGTTTCCTTGGTCATGTTTGTTTCTATAGGAGGTTTATTAAAGACTTCTCCAAAATTTCTAGGCCTCTTACTAATCTTTTACAAAAGGATATTCCCTTTGTTTTTATGATGATTGTGTAGAATCCTTTCAAACACTTAAGAAAGCCTTAACCACTTCACCTATTGTTCAACCACCTGGTTGGAACTTACCTTTTGAAATTATGTGTGATGCTAGTGATTATGTTGTTGGTGATGTTCTAGGATCAAGAGTTCATCGGAAATTAAATGTTATCCATTATGCTAGCAAAACTCTAGACAGTGCCCAATGAAATTTTAATACTACTAAAAAAGAATTTTTAGCGGTTGTGTTTTCTTGTGATAAATTTAGATCTTATATTCTTGATTCCAAAGTTATTGTTCACACTGATCATGTTGCTATAAAATATCTTATGGAAAAGAAAGATGCTAAACCTAGACTCATTAGGTGGGTTCTCTTGCTCCAAGAATTCGATTTACATATCACTAATAGGAAAGGAGCTGAGAACCCCGTAGCAGACAACTTGTCTAGGTTAGAAAATATTCTTAATGACCCACTACCTATTGATGATAGTTTTCCTGATGAACAGTTAGCTGCCATGAATCTTTCTGAAAACACTCCTTGGTATGGTGACTATGCCAATTACATTGTTACTAAATATATACCACCTACTTTCACATACGAACAAAAGAAAAAAATTCTTCTATGATTTAAGACATTACTTTTAGGATGACCCAAATCTTTATAAAGACAGAATAGATGGTATTATTAGACGTTGTGTACTTGAGCATGAACAGGAACAAATCCTACGGAAATGTCATTATGAACTTTGTGGAGGAGATCACGCGGGAGATAGAACTGCTCATAAGGTATTGCAATCTGGTTTTTATAGGCCTACTCTCTTCAAGGATGCCCGTAAGTTTGTCTTGTCTTGTGATGAATGTCAAATAATTCATAATATCGGTAAGCGTCGGGAAATGCCTACGAATTATTCACTTGTTGTTGAACCATTTGATGTTTGGGGTTTTGATTATATGGGACCTTTTCCTTCCTCTAATGGGTATACTCATATTTCGGTTGTTGTTGATTATGCCACTAAGTGGGTAGAAGCTATTCCAACTAGTAGTGTTGATCATAACACCTTCATTAAAATGATTAAAGAAGTTATCTTCCTAAGGTTTGGAGTCCCTAGATATTTAATGACTGATGGCGGTTCACACTTTATTCATGTTGATTTCCTTAAAATGCTTGCTAAATATGATCTTAACCATAGAATTGCATCACCCTATCATCCTCAATCTAGTGGCCAAGTTGAACTTAGCAATAGAGAAATAAAATTGATATTACAAAAAACTATCAATAGTCTCGAAAGAATTTGTCTAAGAAACTATATGATGCACATGGGGCTAGAACAACTTATAAAAATCCTATGGGTATGTCTCTATACAAAATGGTATATGGGAAAGGTTGTCATTTGCCTCTAGAGTTAGAACACAAAGCATTTTGGGCACTTAAAGAACTCAACTATGACTTCAAACTTGCCGATGAAAAGAGGTTATTTGGTATTGGCTCACTAGTGTGGGTGCACTAGTACTAGGGTACCGAGTGCCCCTGACTTATGCACATGCAGTAGTAGCAGAACCCATCAACGTAACTATAGTCAAAACCAGCATTCAAGACCAAGACTCTGACACAAGAAACATACGTTGGCTAAGCAACGCCGGCAAGGTGGATGCAACGGTCCAGGACGGGCCCAAAACATGCTAGTCACGTCCCCGGTGCTTGCCAAGGATCGAGGCGCACACATCTCCAGGAGGACCGGCAAGCCATCCCCCGGCAGGCATGAGCCGATCGGCCACCGCTCCATTGTAGTGCAAGGCCAGTCATTTGTCGATGCAGTGTTGAGTCCCCAGGTGGGCAAGTGGCTCTCGCTAAGCACGTGGCGACTCGTTGGAAGACATATCAGGCCCGCTTGACACCCATCCAGAGGCATGTCAAGACATTGAGCAATAGTTAGCTACAGCGGTGGTAGAAGCCTGCCGGGAATACATCCCCGCACGCCACCTAGGCTAGCATTTATGGCATTTTGTCCTAAGTGCCAGAGTTAGGTACGATAGCACTATTGGCTATCTAGTCACTAGGTAATGTCTATTTTGCCACCGTGGTTGCCATTTGAGATATAAAAGGAGTCCCAAGGCAACCTATATAAAGATTCGGACTTTTGGACACTTGTACTCACATAGCAGGTCTCCCAAAGGCAACCTTGCCAGTTTGAGCAGTGCACGTGCTTCGTGTTCCCCCGATCAATCCACCAAAGCAGGAGTAGGGTTTTATGCTTCTCATTGGCCCGAACCTAGGTAAAACACTAGTGCTACCTCTTGAGCATGTGTTGGTTTTCCGTTGAAGAGAAAAGGGTGATGGAATGAAGTAGATAAGTGTTTCCCTTAGCTGTTGAGAACCAAGGTATCAATCTAGTAGGAGGAACAAGCAAGTCACCAATAGATGCACCTACACAAACAATCAAACTCTTGCAACAAACGCTATAAAGGGATTGTCAATCCCTTCACGGTTATTTGCAAGGATTAGATCTGATAGAGATAGATGTAAAAGGTTGCGGAAAGTAAAAAAGGTAAATAAATTGCAGCAAGGTATTTTTGGTATTTTTGGTTTATAGATCTGGAAATATATCATGGAAAGTAGACCCTGGGGCCATAGGTTTCACTAGAGGCTTCTCTCTTGAAGGAAAGTATCACGGTGGGTGAACAAATTAATGTCGAGCAATTGATAGAAAAGCAAATAATCATGACGATATCCAAGGCAATGATTATGCATAAAGGCATCATGTCCGTGTCAAGTAGACCGAAATGATTCTACATCTACTACTATTACTCCACGCATCGACCGACTCCTGCCTGCATCTAGAGTATTAAGTTCATGAAGAACAGAGTAACACATTAGGTATGATGACATGATGTAGAGGGATAAACTCAAGCAATATGATGAAAACCCCATCTTTTTACCCTTGATGGCAACAATACAATAGTGCCTCGCTACCCCTACTTTGTCACTGGGTGAGGACACCGCAAGATTGAACCAAAAACTAAGCAGTTCTCCCATTGCAAGAATTACCAATCTAGTTGGCCAAACCAAACCAATAACTCGAAGAGACTTACAAAGATATGAAATCATGCACATAAGAATTCAGGAAAGACTCAAATAATATTCATGGATAATCTGAACATAAACCCAAAATTCATAGGATCTCAACAAACACACCACAAAAGAGTATTACATCGGATAGATCTCCATGAATATCATGAAGAACATGGTACTAAAGCGCAAAGAGAGAGAAGAAGCCATATAGCTACTAGCTATGGACCCATGGGTCTTTGGTGGACTACTCACACATCATCAGAGGGGCAATGGAGTTGATGTAGATGTCCTCCGTGATAGAATCCTCCTCCGGTAGATTACAGGAAAAGGCTCCAAGATTGGATCTCTTGAGAACGGAGGCTTCTGGCGCCAGAAAAGTATTTGTGTGGCTCTTTTTGGTATTGGGGGAATATTTGGGTATTTATAGGATGAAGTTTAGGGGCTAGGACTTCTGCCAGGGAGTCACAATCCTACCAGGCGCGGCCAAGGGTGGCCGCGCCCCCTGGCTTGTGACTTCCTAACAAGTGCCTTGCCTTGAACTCCAAGCCTGGTAGATCTCTTTTGTTCCAGAAAAAATCATCGCGAAGATTTTATTCCGTTTGGACTCCGTTTAATATTCCATATCTGTAATACTCAAAAAACAAGGAGAAAACAGAAACTGGCACTAGGCTCTAGATTAATAGGTTAGTCCCAAAAATAATATAAAATAGCTTATTACAACAACAACAAAGACTTTAATCCCAAACAAGTTGGGGCAGGCTAGAGGTGAAACCCATAAGATATCGCCACCAACTCATGGATAAAATAGCTTATTAATGCATATAAAACATCCAAAATAGATAATATAATAGCATGACACAATGAAACATTATAGATACGTTGGAGATGTACCAACATCCACAAGCTTAATTCCTGCTCGTCCTCGAGTAGGTAAATGATAAAAACAGAATTTTTGATATGGAATGCGACCAAACATATTTATCCATGTAATATTCTTTATTGTGGCATGAATATTTAGACCCATAAGACTCCAACAAAATCTTAATGTTGACATAAAAACAATAATATTTCAAGCATACTAGCAAAGCAATTGTATCTCTTCAAAATATAATGGCCAAAGAAAGTTATCCCATCAATATCATATAGTCTGGCTATGCTCCATCTTCCCGACACAAAGTATTTATATCATGCACAACCCCGATGACAAGTCAAGCAATTGTTTTACACTTTTATTTTCTCAAACTTTTTCAACTCTCACGCAATACATGAGCGTGAGCCATCGATATAGCACTATAGGTGGAATAGAATATGGTGGAGGTTGTGAAGGAAAAAGGATCAGATAGTCTCACATCAACTAGGTGTATCAACGTGCTATGGATATGCCCATTAATAGATATCAATGTGAGTGAGTAGGGATTGCCATGCAATGGATGCACTAGAGCTATAAGTGTATGAAAGCTCAAAAGGAAACTAAGTGGGTGTGCATCCAACTTTGTTGCTCATGAATACCTAGGGCAATTTGAGGAAGCCCATCATTGGAATATACAAGCCAAGTTATATAAAGAGAAGTTCCCACTAGTATATGAAAGTGATAAAATAGGAGACCCTCTATCATGAAGATCATGGTGCTGTTTTGGAGCACAAGTGTGGGAAAAAGATAGTAGCATTGCCCCTTCTCTCTTTTGTCTCTTTTTTTATATTTTGGTGGTCATCTAAGGCATCTTTTTTTTATTTGGGATTGGCTGGCCTCTTTTATTTTTCATAAAGTCCGGAGTCTCATCCCCACTTGTGAGGGAATCATAGCTTCCATCATCCTTTCCACACATGGGACAATGCTCTAATAATGGTGGTCATCACACTTCTATTTGCTTACAACTCAAGAATTACAACTCGATAACTAGAACAAATTATGACTTTATATGAATGTCTCAGGTGGTGTACTGGGATGTGGAATGATCTAGCATAGCAAATTACATCAAAAAATGTACAAGCCATGAAAACATCATGCTAGCTATCTTACGATCATGCAAAGCAATATGAAAATGATGGTGCGTGTCATAATAAACGGAAGGTGGAAGTTGCATGGCAATATATCTCTGAATGGCTATGGAAATGCCATAAGGTATGGTGGCTGTTTTGAGGAAAAATATATGGTGGCTATTTTGAGGAAGGTGGGTTTATCGTACCGGCAAAGTTGCGCGGTACTAGAGATGCTAACAAAGGTGGAAGGGTGACAGTGCGTATAATCCATGGACTCACATTAGTCATAAAGAACTCACATACTTATTGCAAAAGTTTATTAGTCATGAAAGCAAAGCATTAGATGCATGCCCCTAGGGGAGAGGTTGGTTGGAGTAAACCATCGCGCGCTCCCGACCCTCACACAAAGGTCGACAATCTATAAACAAATCATGCTCCGACTTCCTTACATAACGGTTCACCATACGTGCATGCTATGGGAATGACAAACCTTTACACAAGTATTTTTACCAACTCACAATTACTTCCTAACATGACTCTTAACATTACCATCTTTATATCTCAAAACTTTATGCAAGTAATCAAATTTATCATAATACCCAATGCACTTAATATGGAAGTTTTTATTATATCCCTCTTGGATGCCTATTATATTAGGACTAAATTCATAATCTAAACCAATTACCATGTTGTTTAAAGACTCTAAATAATATAAGTGAGGTACAAGATTTCAGTTATTTCTATAAAAACAAACACCACCGTGCTCTAAAAAGATATAAGTGAAGCACTAGAGCAAAATTGCCTATCTCAAAAAATATAAGTGAAGAGCATAGACTATTCTAATAAATTCACGATTCATGTGTTTCTCTCTCAAAACATGTGTGAAACAAGGATGATTGTGTAAAACTAAAAAGCAAACACTCTTATCATGCAATATGCTCCAAGCAAAACACATATCATGTGGTGAATAAAAATATAGCCTCAAGTAAATTTACCGATGGATTAAAGACGAAAGAGGGGATGCCTTCTGGGGCATCCCCAAGCTTAGGCTCTTTGGCATGTTGGAATATGACTTGGGGTGCCTTGAGTATCACCAAGCTTAGTCTCTTGCCACTCCTTATTCCATAGTCCATCAAATCTTTACCCAAAACTTGAAAAATTCACAACACAAAACTTAACAGAAAAGTCGTGAGATCCATTAGTATAAGAAAAATAAATCACCACTCTAGGTAATGTTGTGAACTCAATATTTATTTATATTTTTGTAATACCTAATGTACTCTAACTTCTCCATTGTTCATACCCCCCGATACAACCCATGGATATATCAAAATAGGTAAAGAACACAAAGAAAACAAAATTTCTCAAAAACAGAACAGTCTGTAGCAATCTGAAACTTCGTATACTTCTGTAACTCAAAAAATTCTGAAAAATTAGGACAACCTGGACAATTTTTATATCAATCTTGTGTAAACTTTAAGACTCATTCGACGCTCTGGAAAATCTATAAAATTTCTAGACTAGGCGCAGAAGTATCTGTTTTTCAGCAAGATCAAATCAACAACCACCCTAGATCATCACAAAGGTCTTACTTGGCTCAAACACTAATTAAAACACCAAAAAATTTACAAAATAAGTAGTAATGTGGGAAACACTCAAAAACATAAGCAAAAAAAAGAACATGAAAATAAAATTGGGTTGTCTCCCAACAAGCGTTATTGTTTAACGCCCCTAGCTAGGCAAAACACAAAAGATATAGGTATTGTCATATTTGGTATGCAATCCAAAAGTAGCTCTCATAATGGATTCATAAGGCAATCTTATTTTGTTTGTAGTAAAGTGTTCCATGCCTTCCCTTAATGGAAGTTGGAATATAATGTTTCCTTCTTTCATGTCAATAATTGCACCAATCGTTCTAAGGAAAGGTCTACCAAGAATAATAGGAAATGTAGGATTGCAATATATACCAAGAACAATGAAATATATGGGCATATAATTCCTATGTGCAACAATAACAACATCATTAATCCTTCCCATAGGTTTTAGTGGAATCCACAAGATGCAAATTTAAAGAGCAATCATCAAGATCATGGACACCTAGAACATCACATAAAGTTTTTGGAACCGTGGAAACGCTAGCACCCAAATCACACAAATCATGGCACTCATAATCTTTAATTTTAATCTTAATAGTAGGTTCCCACTCATCATGAATCTTTCTAGGGATACAAACTTCTAACTCAAGTTTTTCTTCAAAAGATTTCATCATAACATCAACAATATGTTTAGTAAAAGCCTTATTTTGATTGTAAGCATGCGAAGAATTCATCATGGATTGCAAAAAGTAAATACAATCAATCAAAGAGAATCTATCATAAATAGAAGTCCTTGAAATCCAACAGAGTGGGTTCATTGCTATTTAAAGTTTTGACCTCTTCAATCCCACTTTTATCAATCTTAGCATTAAGATCTATAAACTCCGAATTATTGGGATGACTTTTTAATAAAGTGGACTTATCTCCTGTCCCATCTTTATCAAGATTTATATTGGAAAACAAAGATTCAAAAGGAGTCACATCAATCACTTTGAGATCTTCATCATTATTATCATGAGAACACACTTTTTCAAGCCATTCACGCTTAGCACGTATTCTAGCAGTTCTTTCCTTACACTCATCAATAGAGATTCTCATAGCTTTTAAAGACTCATTAATATCATGCTTGGGTGGAGTAGATCTAACTTCCAAAGAATCAATCTCAAGCGAATTCTATCAACGTTCCTAGCCAAATCATCGATCTTGAGAAATTTTTCTTCACTCGAAGCTTTGAAAACCTTTTGAGAATTAATAAATTCTTTAATAATGTTTTCAAAATCAGAGGGAATCTTATTATAATTTCCATAATAATTGTAGTAGGAATTACCATAATTATTATAGGAATTACTAGGAAACGGACTAGGATTGAAATTACCTCTATACGCGTTATTACAAAAATTGTACCTACCAACAAAATTAACATCCAAAAATTCATTATTATTTCCAATCAAAGAAGACAAATGCATATCATTAGGATCAATAGGGTAATTCTTACTAGCAAACAATTTCATCAATTCATCCATCTTTTCACTCAAAGTTTTTATTTCTTCAATATCATGCACCTTTTTACTAGTAGGAGATCTTTCGGTATGTCATTGAGAGTAATTTGCCATAATATTATCTACGAGTTTAGTAGCTTCTCCTAATGCGATTTCCATAAAAGTACCACCCGCGGAAAAATCTAAAAGATTTCTATATGCAAAATTCAATCCTGCATAAAAAAATTGTATAATCATCCATAAACTCAAACCATGTGCAGGGCAATTTCTAATCATTTTCATCCTCTGCCAAGATTGTGCAACATGCTCATGATCAAGTTGCTTAAAATTCATTATATCATTCCTAAGGGAGATGATCTTAGTGGGCGTAAAGTACTTGGAAATAAAAGCATCTTTACACTTATTCCATGAATCAATACTAGTTTTAGGCAAAGATGAAAACCAAGTTTTAGCACAATATCATAGTGAGAACTGAAATAGCTTCAGTTTAACAATATCATTATCCACATCTTTCTTCTTTTGCATGTCACACAAATCAATGGAAGTATTTAGATGGGATGTGGCATCTTCACTAGGAAGGCCAGAAAAATGTTCTTTCATAACAAGATTAAGCAAAGCAGCATTGATTTCATAAGATTCCGCACTAGTGGCGGGAGCAATCAAAGTACTAATACAATCCTTATTATTAGTATTGGAAAAGTCACACAACTTGGTATTCTCACTCATCGTGACAAAGCAAGCAATCAAGCACACAAGCAAACAGAAGGCAAACGAAAAGGCGAACGGAAGACGGGCGAATAAAAAGGCAAATCTTTTCGGTATTTTCTGAAAATCGTTTTAGAAGTGGGGGAGAGGAAAACGAGAGGCAAATGGTAAATAATGTAAATTCAAGAGATGAGTTTGTTATGGGTACTTGGTAGGCTTCATGTGTATCCTCCCCGGCAACGGCGCCAGAAATCCTCCTTGCTACCTCTTGAGTGTGCGTTGGTTTTCCCTTGAAGAGGAAAGGGTGATGCAACGAAGTAGATAAGTATTTACCTCAGTTGTTGAGAACCAAGGTATCAATCCAGTAGGAGGAACAAGCAATTCACCAATGGATGCACCTACACAAACAATCAAACTCTTGCACCAACGCTATAAAGGGGTTATCAATCCCTTCACGGTTATTTTCAAGGATTAGATCTGATAGGGATATATGTAAAACATTGCGGAAAGTAAACAGGTAAATAAATTGCAGCAAGGTAGTTTTGGTAGTTTTGGTTTATAGATCTGAAAATAAATTATGGAAAGTAGACCCGGGGGCCATAGGTTTCACTAGAGGCTTCTCTCTTGAAGGAAAGTATCATGGTGGGTGAACAAATTACTGTCTAGCAATTGATAGAAGAGCAAATTATTATGAAGATATCCAAGGCAATGATTATGCATATAGGAATCACGTCCGTATCAAGTAGACCGAAACGATTCTGCATCTACTACTATTACTCCACAAATTGACCCACTCCTGCCTGTATCTAGAGTATTAAGTTAATGAAGAATAGAGTAACCAGTTAAGATGACATGATGTAGAGGGATAAACTCAAGCAATATGATGAAAACTCCATCTTGTTACCCTTGATGGAAACAATACAATATGCGCCTTGCTACCCCTACTTTGTCACTGGGTGAGGACACCGCAAGATTGAACCCAAAACTAAGCACTTCTCCATTGCAAGAATTACCAATCTAGTTGGCCAAACCAAACCAATAACTCGAAGAGACTTGCAAAGATATGAAATCATGCATATAAGAATTCAGGAAAGACTCAAATAATATTCATGGATAATCTGAACATAAACCCACAATTCATCGGATCTTGACAAACACACCACAAAAGAGTATTACATCGGATAGATCTCCATGAAGATCATGAAGAACATGGTATTGAAGCACAAAGAGAGAGAGAACAAGCCATCTAGCTACTAGCTATGGACCCATAGGTCTGTGGTGGACTACTCACGCATCATTGGAGGGGTAATGGAGTTGATGTAGATGCCCTTCGTGATCGAATCCCCCTCCTGCACATTACCGAAAAAGGCTCCAAGATTGGATCTTTCGTTAACAGAGGCTTCTAGCGGCGGAAAAGTATTTGCGTGTCTCTTTTTGGTATTGGGGAAATATTTGGGTATTTATAGGACAAAAATTAGGACTTGGACTCCTGCTAGGGAGTCACAAGCCTGCCAGGCGCGGCCAGGGGGCGGGTGGCCGCACCCCCTGGCTTGTGACTTCCTGGCAAGTGACTTGCCTTGCACTCCAAGCCTGGTAGATCTCTTTTGTTCTAGAAAAAATCATCGTGAAGATTTTATTCCATTTGGACTCCGTTTAACATTCCATATCTGCAATACTCAAAAACAAGGAAAAAACAAAAACTGGCACTAGGCTCTAGATTAATAGGTTAGTCCCAAAAATAATATAAAATAGCATATTAATGCATATAAAACATCCAAAACAGATAATATAATAGCATGACACAATCCAAAATTATAGATACGTTGGAGACGTATCAACTAGCGTCTCGTCATCCTGCTGCCTCAGTACCTCCGCTCTTTGTGCAACGTGACCTCATCCCCGCTGAACCACAAAGGGGCCCGTGGCCCCATAGGTGATCGTGTGCATCGTGCCCCAACATCGTTGGCGTGTTAGGTAGGGGGAATCATTTTCACGAACCTGAGATCATGAGCAACGTGTCGATCTTCATCATCGTCTTCCTCCTCTATGGCTCCCAAGAAGAAGCCCGGTGCGACCGTGCATCCCTCCACTTCAAAGGCCCCCTCGCACGCATCTGCGGATGCCATTGGCACCGCAGCGATGACGAGTGAGGTAGGCATCATGGGCGATGCAACTTGGGCAGGCAGTGCCATTGTTGTTTCCCCCACACCCGAAGCTAGAGCGGGGCATGCCGAAGAGGAACAACAACAACAACATCTTGGCGAGCTCGGCCCTGGTGCCGCGGGCGGAGGAAACATTCAGCCTCCACCTCCTCACCACATTAGTGGCCGCGGCCGCAATAGAGACACCCAATCTGGAGTAAGCCGTCATCTCCCAGCTGCGCCTGTCACAGGCACGGCTACTAGCCGCGCACCTCGCCCAGAGCAAGATGGAGCGCCGAGTGGGGTCGTAGACTCACAAGCTTGACCTCCTCCATGTCATACCGCCCCGATGACCAGTGCACGGCGAGAACAATGCGATGATGCCCCTCTTGGTTCCACCAGGAGTCGAGCGTCATCGCGATCCGCCTCTCTAGCCATGCCGGCTACGATAGCAGAAGCGATGGCGCGGGCCTAGCTGGTGCTAAACTTCTCGCCGGTGACTGACAAGATGGACTAGTGGAGAGCCATTATCTAGAGTTTGATCACCTTCGTCGAAGCCAGAAAATTGCAACATGCAGAGCCGTCGCGATGCCCACGGACGGTGACGACAAACCAGGCTAACGGTCGTGTCGATGGGACTGCGCCAACGGTGCAGTCCCCTCCATGAAAACATACCCAGAGGTAGCCACAACGAGATCCATATGCCGACGAGCTTGACAAAGCATCTATGGCCTCGTCCGGCCAGCATGATCGCTGGGACAAGTGGTGTGTCCTAGAAGACAGGCGGATGCAAGACACGCGCATCACCATAGAGCGACGCCGGGAAGCACACCATCAATCCGACCAGCGCAATGGCCTAGATGTTGGCGACCCCACGCCCAATGCTGGTGGGTACCTGCCTTATGAGGTTCGGTGCCCTACCTTCACTCGCGAGCTACGACAGGCCCGTTAGCCATCGGCCCGAGCTTTCAAACCTGAACTGACAAAGAAATACGATGGAAAGCTAAACGCGATGAAATTCCTGGGCATCTATACGATAGCCATTCAAGCCGTCGGGGAAGAGATGAGAAGGTGCTCGCCAACTATTTCCCTTTGGCGCTCAAGCCAAATGTGAGATCGTGGCTAATGCACCTGCCGCAGAACTCCATTTCATCATGGGCTAACTTGTGCAACGAGTGTTGGGGAATGTTGCATGGGAAACAAAAAATTCCTACGCACACGCAGATCTATCCATGGTGATGAGTATCTACGAGAGGGAGAGTGGATCTACGTACCCTTGTAGATCGCTAAGCGGGAAGCGTTAAGAAATGCGGTTGGTGTAGTCGAACGTCTTCGCGATCCAAATCACCATGCGTCCCACGATCCAATCATGATCCGTCCTGCGATCCAATCACAATCCGTCCTGTGATCCAATCACCATCCATCCCACGAACTTGATCATGATCCGTCCCACGAACTTGATCACGATCCTTCCGATCTAGCGCCGAACGGACGACACCTCCACGTTCAGCACACGTACAGCTTGATGACGATCTCCACCGTCTTGATCCAGCAAGAAGGAGAGAAGAGGTACAAGAGTTCTCCGACAGCGTGACGGTGCTCCGGCGATAGTGGTGAGCTATTCCGGCAGGGCTTCGCCTAAGCACTTCAGAAAACCGATCTACAGGAGAAACTATGCACTAGAGGAACGGGCAACACGTGGCTGAAAATTCTGTGCAAAAACCCTAAAACCTCCAGTATATATAAGAGGAAGAGAGGAGGAGGCTTGGTACAAGAGCCAAGCCTCCAAGGAGTCGGCCAAACCAGGTGGAGGAGGTGGACTCCACCTCCAATCCTAGTAGGACTAGGATTCACCCTATTTTTGCCTTTTTCCACTTTTTCTCTTTAGGCCTTTTTTCCCAAACTGCATGGGCCTTGTGTGGGACTTCCACAAGCCCACTAAGGGCTGGTAAACACTCTCCCACAGCCCATGGAGCCTCTTGGGTCGAAATACCCCTCCCGATGGTCTCCCGGTACACTACCGGCACTCCCAGTACACTACCGATGAGCCCGAAACTTTTCCGGCGACCAAAACAGGACTACCTATATATGAATCTTTACCTTCAGACCATTCCGGAGCTCCTCGTGACGTTCGGGATATCATCCGGGACTCCGAACAACATTCGGTCACCACCATACATAATTCTATACTACCGAAACATCACCAAACCTTAAGTGTGCAGACCCTCGGGTTTGAGAACTATGTAGACATGATCGAGACACCTCTACGGTCAATAACCAATAGAGGGACCTGGATGCCCATATTGGTTCCTACATATTCTACGAAGATCTTTATCGGTCGAACCTCTATGTCAAGGATTCAGTTAATCCCGTATGATGTTCCCTTTGTTCTTCGGTATGTTACTTGCCCGAGATTCGATCGTCGGTATCTCGATACCTAGTTCAATCTCGTTATCGGCAAGTCTCTTTACTCGTTCCGTAATACAAGATCCCGCAACTAACACTTATTCACATTTCTTGCAATGCTTATCGTAATGTTGTATTACCGAGTGGGCCCTGAGATACCTCTCCGTCACACGGAGTAACAAATTCTAGTCTTGATCCATGCCAACTCAACAGACACCCTCAGAGATACCTGTACAGCACCTTTATAGTCATCCAGTTAGGTTGTAATGTTTGATACACACAAGGCACTCCTCCGGTATCCGTGAGTTGCATGATCTCATGGTCATAGGATCATCTACTTGACATGCAGAAAAAAGTAGCAATAAACTGACACGGTCATATGCTATGTTTGTAGTTTGGGTCTTGTCCATCACATCATTCTCCTAATGATGTGATCCCGTTATCAAATGACATCTCATGTCAATGGCTAGGAAACCTTGACCATCTTTGATCAACGATCTAGTTCACTAGAGGCATACTAAGGACAAAGTGTTGTCTATTTACCCACACATGTAATGTGTTTCCAATTAATACAATTATAGCATGGATTATAAATGATTATCAGGAACAAGGAAATATAATAATAAACACTTTATTTATTGCCTCTAGGGCATATTTCCAACAGTCTCCCACCTGCACTAGAGTCAATAATCTAGCTCACATCACTATGTGATTTACATTGTAATGAATCGAACACCCATGCAGTTCTCGTGTTGATCATGTTTAGCCCTTGGAAGAGGTTTAGTCAAAGGGTCTGCAACATTCAGATCCATGTGCACTTTGCAAATATTTATGTCCTTCTCCTCGATGTAATAATGGATGGAGTTGAAGCGTCGCTTTATGTGTCTGGTCCTCTTGTGAAACCTTGGTTCCTCGGCCAGAGCGATGGCACCAGTGTTGTCACATAACAGGTTCATTGGATTCAGTGCACTGGGCACTACTCGAAGATCTGTCATGAACTACTTCATCCAGACACCTTCCTTTGCTGCCTCCGAGGCTGCGATGTGCTCCGCTTCGCACGTAGAATCGGCTACAACGCTTTGCTTGGAACTGCACCAGTTTACCTCTCCCCCGTTGAGAATAAATACGTATCCGGTTTGCGACTTAGAGTCGTCCGGATCAGTGTCAAAGCTTGCATCGACGTAACCCTTTACGATGAGCTCTTCATCACCTCCATAAATGATAAACATTTCCTTACTCCTTTTCAGGTACTTAAGGATATTCTTGACACTATCCAGTGCTCCATTCCAGGATCACTTTGAAACCTTCTGGCCATACTTATGACAAGGCTGACATCGGGTCTTGTGCACAGCATTGCATACATGATAGAGCCTATGGCTGAAGCATAGGGGATGACACTCATATTTTCTCTATCTTCTGCAGTCACCGGGCATTGAGTCTTACTCAACTTCACACCTTGTAACACAGGCAAGAACCCCTTCTTGGACTGATCCATTTTGAACTTCTTCAAAACTTTATCAAGGTATGTGCTCTGTGGAAGTGCTATTAAGCGTCTCGATCTATCTCTATAGATCTTAATGCCTAATATGAAAGAAGCTTCTCCTAGGTCCTTCATTGAAAAACTCTTGTTCAAATATTCCTTCACACTTTCCAGCATTTCTATATTGTTTCCAATCACCAATATGGCATCCACATATAATACTAGAAACGCTATAGAGCTCCCACTCACTTTCTTGTAAATACAAGCTTCTCCATAAACTTGTATAAACTCAAATGATTTGATCACCTCATCAAAACGCTTATTCCAACTCCGAGATGCTTGCACCAGTCCATAAATGGATCGCTGGAGTTTGCAAACTTTGTCTGCATTCTCTGAATCGACAAAACCTTATGGTTGCATCATATACAACTCTTCCTCAAGGAAACCGTTCAGGAACGCTGTTTTGACATCCATCTGCCAAATTTCATAGTCAAAATAAGCAGCTATTGCCAACATGATTCTGACAGACTTAAGCATCGCTACGGGTGAGAAGGTCTCATTGTAATCAACTCCTTAAACTTGAGAAAAACCCTTTGCCACAAGTCAAGCTTTATAAACAGTGACCTTACCGTCCGCGTTTGTCTTCTTCTTAAAGATCCATTTGTTCTGAATGGCCTTTCGCCCTTCAGGTAATACTTCCAAAGTCCATACTTTGTTTTCATACATGGATCCCATCTCGGATTTCATGGCCTCTAACCATTTCTTGGAATCCGGGACCATCACCGCTCCTCCATAGCTCGTAGGTTCATTGTTGTCCAACAACATGACCTCCAAGACAGGGTTGCCGTACCACTCAGGAGTAGTACGCGGCCTTGTCGACCTACGAGGTTCAATAGTAGCTTGATCCGAAGCTTCATGATCATCATCATTAACTTCCTCTTCTACCGTCGTAGTTTCCATAGAAACATCTTTCTGCACTGCGCTACTTTCTGGTTGAAGTAAACGTTCAATAACCTCATCAAGCTCTATTTTCCTCCCACTCAATTCTTTCGAGAGAAACTCTTTCTCAAGAAATGTTTCGTTCTTAGCGACAAACACTTTTCCTTCAGATCTGAGATAGAAGATATACCCGACTGTCTCTTTCGGGTATCCTATGAAGACGCATTTTCCGCTTTGGGTTCTAGCTTTTCAGGCTGAAGCTTTTTGACATAAGCATCACATCCCCAAACTTTAAGAAACGACAACTTTGGCCTCTTGCCAAACCACAGTTCATATGGCGTCGTCTCAACAGATTTTGATGGTGCCCTATTTAAAGTGAATGCAGCTGTCTCTAGTGCATAACCCCAAAACGATAGTGGCAAATCAGCAAGAGACATCATAGAACGCACCATATCTAATAAGGTTCGATTACGACATTCGGACAGACCATTGCGCTGTGGTGTTCCGGGCGGTGTCAACTGTCAAACAATTCCACACTGTCTTAAGTGACTGCCAAACTCATAACTCAGATATTCACCTCCTCGATCAGATCGCATGAACTTAATCTTCTTGTTCCGTGATTCTCAACTTCACTCTGAAATTTCTTGAACTTTTCAAACGTTTCAGACATGTGTTTCATTATGTAAATATACCGATATCTACTTAAGTCATCAGTGAAGGTGAGAAAATAACGATATCCACCATGCGCTGTAACATTCATTGGACCACACACATCAGTATGAATGATTTCCAATAAGTCACTCGCCCGTTCCATTGTTTCAGAGAACGGCGTTTTAGTCATCTTGCCCATGAGGCATGGTTCACATGTGTCAAGTGATTCAAAATGAAGTGACTCCAAAAGTCCATCAGCATGGAGCTTCCTCATGCGTTTTACACCAATATGACCTAAACGACAGTGCCACAAGAAAGTGGTACTATCATTATCAACTCTACATCTTTCGGCATCAATGTTATGAACATGTGTGTCATCACTATCAAGATTCAATATGAATAAACCCCTAACATTGGGTGCATGACCATAAAAGATATTACTCATATAAATTGAACAATCTTTATTCTCTGATTTAAATGAGTAACCGTCTCGCAATAAACAAGATCCAGATATAACGTTCATGCTTAACACAGGCACTAAATAACAATTATTGAGGTTCATCACTAATCCCAATGGTAATCGAAGAGAGAGCGTGCCGATGGCGATCACATCAACCTTGGAACCATTTCCCGTGCGCATCGTCACTTCGTCCTTTGCCAGCCTTCGTTTATTCCGTAGTTCCTACTTTGAGTTGCAAATGTGAGCAACCGAACCGGTATCAAATACCCAGGCACTACTACGAGAGCTAGTAAGGTACACATCAATAACATGTATATCATATATACCTTGTTTGTTGTTGGCTGCCTTCTTGTCAGCCAGGTACTTGGGGCAGTTCCGCTTCCAGTGACCAGTTCCCTTGCAATGAAAGCACTCGGTTTCTGGCTTGGGTCCATGCTTGGGCTTCTTTACAGGAGTAGCAACTGCTTTGCCATCCTTCTTGGTTTTACCCTTCTTGCCCTTGCCTTTGACCTTGCCATTTTTCTTGAAACTAGTGGTTTTATTGACCATCAACACTTGATGTTCTTTCTGGATTTCAGACTCAGCGACTTTTAGCATCGCAAACAGCTCGGCGACTGACTTGTTCATCCCGTGCATGTTATAGTTCATCACAAAGCTCTTGTAACTAGGTGGCAGTGATTGAAGAACTCTGTCAGTGATTGCCTCCGCCAGAAGGGCAATTCCCAACTCCGCTAGACGAGTTGAATACCCAGACATTCTGAGTATATGTTCACTAATAGACCCGTTCTCCTCCATCTTGAAAGCATAGAACTTATCAGAGGTTTCATACCTCTCGATCCGGGCATTCTTTTGAAAGATAAACTTCAACTCCTGGAACATCTCATATTCTCCATGACGTTCAAAACGTCTTTGAAGTCCCGGTTCTAAGCCATACAATATTGCACACTGAACTATTGAGTAATCTCCAGTACGTGCCTCCCAAGCGTTCTTAACGTCTTCGGAGGTCATATCTTCTAGTTGGTCACCAAGCGGTGCATCAAGGACATATGATTTCTGGGAAGCCGTGAGGATAATCCTCTGATTACGGGCCCATTCAACAAAGTTACTTCCATCATCTTTCAACTTAGCTTTCTCTAGGAATGCATTAAAATTCAGGGGTGCTACTGCACGAGCCATTGATCTACAACAGAAATATGCAAAGTTTACTTAGACTATTGTTCAAGATAATGAGTTTAGTTAATCAAATTACTAAAGCTCCCACTCAAATTGACATCCCTCAGGCCAAGTGTCACATGATCCAAATCCACCAACTCAAGTCCGATCATCACGTGAGTTGAGGTGGCTTCAATGGTGAACATCATTATGTTGATCATATCTACTATATGACTCATGTTCGACCTTTCGGTCTCTTGTGTTCCAAGGCCATGTCTGTACATGCTTGGCTCGTCAAGTGTAACCCGAGTGTTCTTCACGTGCAACACTGGCTTGCACCCGTTGTATGTGAACGTAGAGTTTATCACACCCGATCATCACGTGGTGTCTCAACACGACGAACTTTCGCAACGGAGCACACTCGGGGAGAACACAATTTATCTTGAAATTAAGTGAGGGATCACCTTATAATGCTACCGTCGTCCTAAGAAAAACAAGGTGCATAAAAGGATTAACATCACATGCAAATCATAAGTGACATGATATAGCCATGAACTTGTGCTTTTGATCTCCATCTTGAAAGCACCGGCATGATCTCCATCGTCACCGGCAAGACACCATGATCTCCATCATCTTGATCTCCATCAATGTGTCGCCATCGAGGTTGTCGTACCCAACATGCTTGTACTACTATTGCTACCATTTAGCGATAAAGTAAAGCATTACATAGCGCTTAATGATTGACATGTAGGTCATACAATAATTAAAGACAACCCTATAGCTCCTGCCGGTTGCCGTACTCATCGACATGCAAGTCGTGATAATCTATACATCACATGATCATCTCATACATCACATATATCACATCATGTAATTGGCCATATCACATCACAACATACCCTGCAAAAACAAGTTAGATGTCCTCTAATTGTTGTTGCATGTTTTACGTGGCTGCTACGGGTATCTAGCAAAAACAATTCTCATCTACGCAAAAACCACAACGGTGATACACTAGTTGCTTTTCAACCTTCTCAAGGACCGCCTTTGCTGAATCCGATCTAACTAAAGTGAGAGAAACTGGCACCCGCAAGCCATCTATGCAACAAGTTGCGGTCGAGGGAACCGGTCTCTCTTAAGCATACGAGTAATGTTGGTCCGGGCCGCTTCATCTCACAATACCGCTGAACCAAAATCCGACCAAGGGAGGAAGCAATCTAAGCATCAACGCCCACAAACCTTTTGTGTTCTACTCAAGATCTCATCTACACATAGACCTAGCTCATGATGCCACTGTTGGGGAATGTTGCAGGGAAACAAAAAATTCATACGCACACGCAGATCTATCCATGGTGATGAGAATCTACGAGAGGGAGAGTGGATCTACGTACCCTTGTAGATTGCTAAGCAGGAAGCGTTAAGAAACGCGGTTGGTGTAGTCGAACGTCTTTGCGATCCAAATCGCCGTGCGTCCCGCGATCCAATCATGATCCGTCCCGTGATCCAATCACGATCCGTCCCATGAACTTGATCACGATCTATCCCACGAACTTGATCATGATCCTTCCGATCTAGCGCCGAACGGACGGCACCTCCGCGTTCAGCACACGTACAGCTTGATGACGAGCTCTGCCGTCTTGATCTAGCAACAAGGAGCGAAGAGGTAGAAGAGTTCTCCGGCAGCGTGACGGTGCTCCAGTGATGGTGGTGGAGCTATTCCGGCAGGGCTTCGCCTAAGCACTATAGAAAACCGATTTAAAGGAGAAACTATGCACTGGAGGAACGGGCAGCACGTGGCTGAAAATTCTGTGCAAAACCCCTAAAACCTCCAGTATATATAAGAGGAAGATAGGAGGAGGCTTGTCACAAGGGCCAAACCTCCAAGGAGTTGGCCGAACTAGGTGGAGGAGGTGGACTCCACCTCCAATCCTAGTAGGACTACGATTCACCCTATTTTTGCCTTTTTCCACTTTTTCTCTTTAGGCCTTTTTCCCCAAATCGCATGGGCCTTGTGTTGGACTTCCACCAGACCACTAAGGGCTGGTAAACACTCTCCCACAGCCCATGGAGCCTCTTGGGTCGAAATACCCCTCCCGATGGTCTCCCGATACACTACCGGCACTCCCGGTACACTACCGATGAGCCCGAAACTTTTCTGGCGACCAAAACAGGACTTCCTATATATGAATCTTTACCTACGGACCATTCTGAATCTCCTCGTGATGTTCGAGATCTCATCCGGGACTCTGAACAACATTCGGTCACCACCATACATAACTCTATACAACCGAAATGTTACCAAACCTTAAGTGTGCAGACCCTGCGGGTTCGAGAACTATGTAGACATGACCGAGACACCTCTACGGGTAATAACCAATAGCGGGACCTGGATGCCCATATTGGTTCCCACATATTCTACGAAGATCTTTATCGGTCGAACCTCTATGTCAAGGATTCAGTTAATCCCGTATGATGTTCCCTTTGTTCTTCGGTATGTTACTTGCCCAAGATTCGATCGTCGGTATGTCCATACCTATTTCAATCTCATTATCGGCAAGTCTCTTTACTCGTTTCGTAATACAAGATACTGCAACTAACACTTAGTCACATTGCTTGCAAGGCTTATTGTGATGTTGTATTACCGAGTGGGCCCTGAGATACCTCTCCGTCACACGGAGTAACAAATTCCAGTCTTGATCCATGCCAACTCAACAGACACCCCCAGAGATACTTGTAGAGCACCTTTATAGTCACCCAGTTAGGTTGAGATGTTTGATACACACAAGGCACTCCTCTGGTATCCGTGAGTTGCATGATCTCATGGTCATAGGAACATATACTTGACATGCATAAAAAGTAGCAATAAACTGACACGATCATATGCTATGTTTGTAGTTTGGGTCTTGTCCATCACATCATTCTCCTAATGATGTGATCCCGTTATCAAATGACATCTCATGTCAATGGCTAGGAAACCTTGACCATCTTTGATCAACGAGCTAGTTCACTAGAGGCATACTTGGGGCAAAGTGTTGTCTATTTACCCACACATGTAATGTGTTTCCAATTAATACAATTATAGCATGGGTAATAAACGATTATCATGAACAAGGAAATATAATAATAAAAACTTTATTTATTGCCTCTAGGGCATATTTCCAACAACGAGTTTGTCGGCGCTTTCACAGGTGGCCACCAGGAGCTAGGATAGCCCAGCGACCTACAAGTCCTTCCACAGAAGGAGGGAGTAGCCTTGCGGAAGTACATCCAGAGATTCACTCGAGTACACCGCAATATTCCAGAGATACACCCCGCTGCCATGATTGTCGCATTCCACTCGAACTTGTGCAATAGGAGGATACGGGCCATGATGAATGTCAGACTCCCCAAGACCGTCAATGAGTTGTACACATTGGTGGACAAGTGTGCTCGTGCCGAGGAAGGAAGGCGATTCCCTGAAGAGGCGGCTGGTGTCGAAGTCGACTAAGATGATGACGAAAATGCCCCTAGCCCTAAGGGGAGAAGCCGAAGGCGCAATAAGAAGCATAAGGGAAAAGCAGTGTTGGCCATTGAGAGCTCTGGTGATCTCAGTGCCAGCAAGAAGGCCAAGGCCGAGGCCCCTAGCAAGGGAGCTATCGCATGCGTTGATTGCCGGGAGGCCGGTGTGACAAAGAAAACCAGAAAGTTCGACGGGCCATACTGCAAAATACACCGCACCAAAGGTCGTGATCTCCAAGAATGCCACTGGGTTGTGAAGCTTGTTGAGAAGCTGAAGGCTGAATACGGGAATCGTGACAAGGAGAGAGGCCAAGATGATGCTGCCGTGAAGGGCCGTGGTGGTAGAGGTGGCCACCGCGGCAAGGCCCTAGAGAAGAAGGAAAAAACTTTCTGGAGGCCATGAGAAGAAAGGAGATGATATGAGTGATGATGGGGATGGTGGAGAAGATTCCAGTAATCGAGATTTCCAGAAGGCAACTGAAGCCATGTGTGTTGATGAGGGTGCGTCCTTGCATTCCTCTCATTGCCAGCTCAAGCAGTGGATGGGTGAGATCAACGCTGTGGAGGCAGCTACAGAGTCCAAAAGGCCACTCAAATGGTCCTGCATGCCTATCATCTTTGACGAAGAGGATCATCCTGACCGCACCATTGCGGTCGAATGTTTGCCGTTGTTGGTCTGCCCAACAATCCGCAACCTCAAAGTAACCAAGATGTTAGCTGGCGGCGTGGTTGAACTTCATTTCCTCTAAAGTGGTTGAAAGGTTGTAGATCCCTGACAAAGAGCTCAAAGTTACGGGTACATTCCAAGGAAACAGCCCCGGCAGGAGACGACCCAAGGGAAAGATCACTTTGCATGTGACATTTGGCGGGGATTTAAACTACCGGATTAAGAAGGTGGTGTTTGATGTGGTCGAACTCCCTCTGCCTTACAATGTAATTCTTGGTCGCCCAGCCCTAGGAAAATTCATGGCAGCATCCCACTATGCTTACAACACTTTGAAGATGCCAGGGCCCGCGGGAATCAACTCCATACCATCTGAAAAGAAGGATGCAGTTATATGTGTGGACAAGATGTATAGACGCGGTAGCAGCTGAGGTCGCGGAAACCCCGGCTCCCGCCAAGGAATCAAAGAAGGGGAAGAAGTCTAACAGGGATGCCGGCAAGGACTCCGGGAAGCGCGCCTCTTCGGAGTGTGCTGCACCCATCGATGACTTGCCGGAGAGTTCCACTTGCAAATAATCCAAGGTCACCTATCCTGTGACGAAGAAGATCCTAGCTAGGCAGGATGGTGCTGGTGGTACGTTTACCATCAGTACCACCCTTAATGACAAATAGGAAAGCGCGCTTGTTGCCTTCCCGCGGCAGAATGTCGATGTGTTTGCTTGGCAACCATCTGACATCCCCGGTGTTCCTAGGAAGGTAATTGAGCACCACCTTGGAGCGGCATCAATTCATCATCGAAGAAGTCAAGAAGCTCGAAGCAGTTGGTTTTTAGAGGAGTCTTGCATCCAACTTGGTTAGCCAACCTGGTAGTGGTGCGCAAGGCGAATGTGAAATGGAGGCTTTGCATCGATTTCACTGACTTGAATAAAGCATGCCCGAAGGACCCTTTTCCCTTGCCATGCATCGACGAGATTGTTGATTCCACTTCCGGGTGTGACTTGCTTTCCTTCTTGGACGCATACTTTGGGTACCACCAGATATTCATGGCCAAGGAAGATGAGGAAAAGACCATGTTCATAACTCAATGGCACGTATTGCTTTGCACGTATGCCTTTCGGGTTAAAGAGCGCAGGTTCTACCTCTACAAGTGCCATGTAGATTGGATTTGATCCTTAGTTGCACATAAATGTGGAAGCTTACATGGATGACATAGTTGTCAAGACTAGATATGAAGCAACTCTCATTCAAGACTTGGAAGAAACTTTTATGAACTTGTGCAAGATCAATTTGAAGCTCAACCCTGAGAAGTGTGTGTTTGGTGTCCCATCCAGCAAGCTGCTTGGGTGTTTTGTATCTCATCGAGAAATACAAGCCAATACTGACAAGATCAAAGCAATCGAGCAGATGCAAGCACCCAAGTCTGTCAAGGACGTAAGACGCTTGGCCGAATGCATTGCCACGTTGACTAGGTTCATCTCCAATTTCGCGGAACGTGCCCTGTCGCTTTTCAAGATTTTGAAAAAGGCTAGCCCGATGAAGTGGACCCCGGAAGCAGAAGCAGCACTACAAGATATGAAAGCTTACCTTTCCATCAACTCTGAGGGGCCGTGCCGATACCGACAAGGAGCCTTGCCGGGGAATGATACCAGCCTGCTGCTGGTGGCTTGCTCCCCCTTGGCACTCGCAGTTAGTACTGACCCGACAAATAGTTCTGTGCGGCAAGGACAAACATGCTGACACAGTAGAAACAAGGGGGGAAAGGAATAGTACTTAAGGAAGAGAAATAGCATTCTTTCATTCATTTTCGGTACAAAATGGATAAAGATTACATTAGAGACTGCCTCTTTAATAACTCTTTATTGGACTTTCTCACCTACGAACAAGCTACTAGAGGGAGAAAGGACGAAAGGAGGGCATCAGTAGAAGCCTAGCCTGACCCCATCGGGACTAGTAGGGCACGACTCAGCAGGAACATCAGAAGGGAAGATGAAGCCGGAGTCCACGAGCCCGCCAGGACCTAGCTGGGGGAGAAGGCGGCACCCAAGTCAAGAACCCCCGGCAAATCACTCTGCCGGGGGGCTACCTGATGGTGACGGTGCGACTGACGGTCAGCTGGAGTCCGAGTAGTCGACCAGAGACTTGTTGTCGTCCTCTTCACCGACACTGTCCTCCTCGTCACTATTTCTCGAGGAGGAGCTTTCAACGTCACTCGAGCTCTCTTCACAACAGCCAAGACGAGTGCCCAAATGCACATAGATCTTGATAGATCATGTCGGCCTCTAGTAGCTTGATGTGGAGGACGTGCCCACCCATGAAGCTATGGGCACGTGCAAAGTTTTTCCACCCATGCCTGAGGAACATGACGCGGGGCGCCGGAAACTCGATGTCAGCCTACACGGCGCCTTAACAGCAGCCGTGCACCCGCAGACACATCACGTGCAGCTTGTCGACCCCCATCGCCCTGGCGAATGGATGAGGGAGTTGCAAACGGCTACGGGGAGGGTCGTGCAACTTGAAGACGAACTCCAGTGTTGTACCTTCAGTATGTCCCATCGCTGGGGGAGGATCCGCCAGCAGAGGAGGACCGGGTGCGGCGCTCCGCCTGCCCCAACCGCGAGCCCCGCACTGGCGCTGGCCTCTTCCAATGCTCCCACCACACACGCTGGAACCGCCCTCCACCACCGCGGTTGAAGTGGCAGCTTGATCCCGAGGGGAGACTCTTGTCGCCGCGGCAGAAGCTAGGGGTCATCCTCGCCCCTCGTCATGGTGGTGGCTGGTGCATCCAAAGATGGTCGAAGAAGGTCAAGCTATGTGAACCTGATATTGAGGAGAAGGGAATAGATGAGCATCGCCCCTTTGACCCCCCCCCAATCTATGGGGAAGGGCACGGGGGCTGGTTATCCTTCGCTCCAAGGCGTACGCCCATCTCCACCAATCCCACTACCCACGATCACGGGCTAACAGGTAACCGCCTCATTGCTCCAATCCCTAGCACTGCAGTTTGTGCCACTCCCGTGCCTTTAAGTCAGGCGCATCCACCCCAAACTTCCCGCAATGCATGCGGCACGCATCGTGGAAATGGCCTAAGGAAGTGGGTAAATGCTAGCTTGAATGTTGGCAGTCACTCCCTCATATTGTGCGCCTGTGCATAAACTTTGGGCCTGACCCAATGGCGTTAGGCAAATGCGTTTGGGCCAGATCAGGGGGCTCCTGTCGGTGCACTGGTACTGGGGTACCCAGTGCCCTGACTTATGCACAAGTTGTAGTAGCAGAACCCATCAACATAAGTATAGTCGAAACCATCATTTAAGACCAAGACTCTGACAGAACCAACCTACGTTGGCTAAGCAACGCTGGCAAGGTGGATGCAACGGTCCAGGACGGGCCCAAAATGCGCCAGTCACGTCCCCGGTGCCTGCCGAGGACCAAGGCACACACATCTACACGAAGACTCGGCAAGCTAGTCCCCAGGAGGCGCGAGCTGATCGGCCACTGCTCCACCGCATCGCAACGCCAGTCATTTGTCGATGAGGTGTTGAGCCCCCAGGTGGCTAAGAGGCTCTCACGAAGCACGTGGCGACTCGCTAGAAGATAGATTATGCCCGCTTGACACCCGGCCAAAGGCGTGTCAAGACATTGAGCAATAGTTAACTAAAGCGGTGGTAGAAGCCTGCCGGGAATACATCCCCCTACGCCACCTAGGCTAGCATTTATGGCATTTTGTCCTAAGTTCCAGAGTTAGGTATGATAGCACTGTTGGCTATCTAATCACTAGGCAATGTCTGTTTTGACACTGTGGTTGCCCCTTGAGATATAAAAGGAGGCCCAAGGCAACCTAGCTAAAGATTCGGACCTTTGGACACTTGTACTCGTGTAGCAGCTCTCCCGAAGGCAACCTTGCCATGTTTGAGCGTTGCGTGTGCTTCGTGTTCCCCCAATCAATCCAACAAAGCAGGAGTAGGGTTTTATGCTTCTCAGTGGCCCGAACCTAGGTAAAACATCAGCATCTCATCGTTGTGCTGCCTCAGTACCTCGCTCTTTGTGCAACGTGACCTCATCCCCGCCGACCCACAAAGGGGACCGTGGCCCATAGGTGATCGTGTGCATCGTGCCCTGACAACTAGATGAATGGAGAACCCAAGCTTATTAAAATGGAAAACTATTCAAAGAAAAAGTTAAAAGATGGCATGACAAAAGAATCTAGAACCGAGAATTCAAAGTTGGAGAATATGTTCTTTTGTACAATCCTTGTTTTACATTTTTGCAGGAAAACCTCTCTCCAAATGGGAAGGATCATAGGTTATCGAAGAGGTTTATTGCTCTGGAGCTATTAAGATTAATAATGTTGAAGGTACTAACCCAAAGGTGGTCAATGGACAAAGAATTAAACACTATATCTCATGTACGCATATTAATGTTGAAAGCAATGTTCTGCAAACCATGACACCGAAGGAACACGTAAGAGAAACCTATCAGAATACTCCGGAATTATGTAAAAGAAGAGGTACGTGATACGGTAAGTAAATGGACTCCGAAAAATCTGCAAAACTATTTTCTGTCAATTTTGGAATACTAGAAAAAATAGGAAAATAAGAAATAAACAGGAAAGCAAATGAGGTGAGCACGATACACCAGGGCGCGCCTTCCCTTCCTAGCGTGCCCTGGTGGATTGTGCCCATCTAGGTAACATTCCCGACTCCGTTTTCCTTCCGTTTGCTTGCTTTCCAAGAATAAAAATTCTATGTATATATCCCCGATTGTTTTGACCACGACATCGCACAAATATTCTACGTTCTTGTTTCATGTTGTTTTCTTGTCAGATCTAGATCACCATGATACGTCTCTAACGTATCTAAAATTTATGAAATATTCATGCAACATTCACCTATGTTTACAATACTTTTATATGAGTCTTTATGCACTTTATATGATTTATTTAGAACTAACCCGGACTGATACTGTTTTCAACAGAATCACCATGGTGTTGTTTTTCTGTGCGGAAATAAAAGTTCTCCAAATGCAACGGAACTTTTTGACGATTTTTTGGAACAAAAGAGGCACTATAAGCTTCATGGGAGTGCCAGAAGAGCCACCAGGTGGGCACAACCCACCACCACATGCCGGGCCCCTCCGGCGCGCCCTGGTGTGTTGTGCTCTCCACCTGGCCCATCTTCACGTGAAACAGACGCTCAAAAATCTTATAAATACATAAACCAAAAGGAATAACCCTAGACTCCTCGTTCCACTGCCACAACTCTCTATATCAACGAAAAACCAATCTGGAGGCATTCCAATACCCTACCAGGGAGGGTAGATCATCTCTGGTGGCCATCTTCATCATCCCGGCGAAGGCCATAATCAGGAGGGAGTGGCCCACCCTCGGTACTGACGGTTTATACCAATAGCTATGTGTTCAATCTCTCTCTCGTGTTCTTGAGACGGCACGATCTTGATGTATCACGGGCTTTGTTAATATAGTTGGATCACATGGTGTTTTTCCCCTCTCTATCTTGTTGTGATGAATTGAGTTTTCCCTTTGAGATTTTGTTATTACCAGATTGAATACTTTTATGGATTTGAGAGCACTTGATGTATGTATTGCATGCGGATACACATAGTGAGATTGGGGTATTCAAGTGATTTACTTGATATATGTTATGGCGTCAACTTGCGGATTCCGGTGTCCTCGGGGATCTATGCATAGGGGTTGATTGCACGTTTTCATACCATGTTCTCCGTTGGAAATCTTGGGGCATTCTTTGAGGTTCTTTGTGTTGGATTGAGTACTATGAATCTGATTTTTTATGCGTATCATATAATTAACTCATGGATACTTGTGGTGACATTGGAGTATCTAGGTGACATTAGAGTTGGTTGATGCATATCATATGTTGTTATTCTAGTACGAACTCTTAGATAGATCGATCGAAAAGGATAACTTGGTTATTTTAGTACAAACTCTTGGATAGATCGATCGGAAAGGACAACTTGTTTATTTTAGTACGAACTCTTGGATAGATCGATCGGAATAACTTTAAGGTGGTTTCGTACCCTACAAACAATTTCTTATTATGTTCTCCGCTACATAAGAACTTTGGAGTGATTCTTCGTTGCACGTTGAGGGTTGGTTATGTTATACAACTATGTTAGCATTGTTGATAGATTGCACTAGCAAAATTACGGAGCCTAGGCCTTGTTTTCAAGCATTTAAATACCGTTTGTTCTCACTTTGTTTACTTGCTACCTTGCTGTTTTTATATTTTCAGATTACAAAAACATATTTCTATCATCCATATTGCATTTGTATCACCATCTCTTCACCGAACTAGTCCATCTATACAATTTGCCATTGTATTTTGTGTGTTGGGGACACAAGAGATTTCTTGTATTTGATTGTAGGGTTGTTTGAAAGAGACCATCCTCATCCTATACCTCCCACAGATTGATAAACCTTAGGTCATTCACTTGAGGGAAAATTGCTACTATCCTACAAAACTCGGCGCTTGGAGGCCCAACACGAGTCTATAAGAATAAAGTTGCATAGTAGACATCACTCCATGGCTCCACCATGTTCCCCCATGGACGAGTTCTTCGAGAAGTTTATCAATTCATACTTGTCGAAGGTTATGAAGCACTGTCAAACCATTGAGATGCATGAGGGGGTGCTCCACATCCGCGATGTTCAAGGGCCTAAGAAGACGGGAAGCATGGAGGCCAGGCTTGAAGCACCGGAAGAAGACATCTTCACGTGCAAAGGGATGGTGGAGCATGGACTTAGTGCCAATCACTCCATGATCACGGAATTCATGCGTGACCACATGGTGGTGGCCAGTCCATGAAGGACATTGTCTTCACTTTCAACGAGCAAATCAACTGTCTACAAAGTCAAATTTATTATCTTCAAAATCAAGTTTTTGAATATGAAGCACGATTTAAAGGTATGAGTTTAGGTGCCAGTCGCAGGACTCAGGGGACTCGTTCATCAATTTTTGATGGTGAACCCTTGCCCTGGAAGACGGAGGACAAACCTACTACTTCTTCATCACCACCTCCTGCATCATCACCAACACCAAAGGAGACTTGAGTACACAGGTATGGGCCCTCCCCATGGCTTGAGCCAAGCTTGTGGAAGATGTCCCGGTATCGTATCACCATCACTTTTTACCTTTACTTTTTATTTCGATCCTTAGCTTTTTTGTGATTTAGTTGAATAAAATTTTAGCATGATCTTTCTTCGAGTGCTAGTTTCTTGATCTATCTATCTATGTAATCGAGTGAGAGTCATGTATTAAAGTTTAGTTTGAGCTCTTGCTTCTTTACTTTCTTGTCACAATCATAATAAAAGAAAATATATGATAAAGGTCATATGCTAATCTTATGGTGAGTAGTGACATCACATAAGTATAAGTATAAGTGGTAAAATTTATTAGAGATTGTCAAACATAGCATTAGTAAATGATGCAACCCATGAAAGAATTAAATAGGGAAGAGAAGATTCACATGCAAATACACTATCTTGGACATCTTTTATGATTTTGAGAACCCATTAAATATTATATGCCAAAATTGTTGACGTTGGACAAGGAATACAAAGTAATGATTTATGTTTGTTCATATTCACATTGAAGTTATATTGTCATAGATCCTTCAACATGTGGTGCTTGCTCAATATCTTTGCTAGCCAAAAATTCCGCACTAAGTAGAGATACTACTTGTGCATCCGAAATCCCAAACCCAAACTCAAGTTTTGAGAGTCCACCATACCTACCTATGGATTGAATAAGATCCTTCTAGTAAGTTTTCATCGGTGCACTAAGGCAATAAAAATTGCTTCTAAAAGTGTTGGATCAATTAGTGTAAGAGAAAATTGAGCGTTATACGAACTTATGATGGCAAAGTAATAAATATGACGAACTACATAATAATGGTTGCTATCATAGGGGGAAATATAACGTGACATTCTTTTGCACTAAGTGATTTGGCATACGAACTAAAAAGCGCATGACAACCTCTGCTTCCCTTTGTGAAGGGGCTATCTTTTACCTTTATGTATTTACTTTTATGCAAAAGTCAAAGTTATTCCTTTTTAATTTTCTCTTTTTTGTAAGCATCATGTGGTGAGGAAAGATCTAGGCACATATATCTAGTTGTATATGAGGGAGCATGAGTTATTATTGTTGACATCACCCTTGAGGTGAATACGTTGGGAGGCGAAACTATAAGCCCCTATCTTTCAATGTGTCCGGTTGAAACTTTTTTCTCATGGGTATGTTGTGACTGTTAGCAATCATAGAAGACTAAACGATCGTTGAGTATGTGGACTTGCCAAAAGGCTCCAAAACGAGACCCTTCCTGAAAATAT
Organism: Hordeum marinum; assembly: GCA_022496015.1. Classification (NCBI taxonomy): domain Eukaryota; kingdom Viridiplantae; phylum Streptophyta; class Magnoliopsida; order Poales; family Poaceae; genus Hordeum; species Hordeum marinum. Next base: position 257,308,338 of record CM039674.1, on the reverse strand, counting down.
GATGAATTGTAGTTGCAAACTTGATTGATAACATAGTTTGTTTGCTTTGAATAAGGTTTATGCTTTATACTTCTATGTTGTGATGAATTGTTACGTGTTCATGAGAAGTTATATAATGTTGTTATGAAATCAAAGTTACATGAAAGAGTTCTATGATAAAGTTTGTTGCTATTATGATAATAAGCATGATGCTATTATGTCTGTATTTTGTTTTTATTGACACCTCTCTCTCAAACCATGTGGATATGTTTTTCGATATCGACTTTCGCTTGACGAGAAGCGAGGTCTAAGCTTGGGGGAGTTGGTACGTACATTTTGCATCATGATTTCCTACTATTATTTACAATGTTTTTATGAATAATAATTCTTTATGGAGTAATTCTAATGCCTTTTCTCTCATAATCTACAAGGTTTGCACAAAGAGGGAGCATACGGACAACTGAAATTATGGACCTAAAAAAGCATACCAGCTATACCTATTCTCCACATCTTCAAATGAGTTGAAACTTCACGGAGATTTTTTATGTCATATATGATGAATATTGGAGCAAATAACTACTAGAGGGGGCCACCCTGGTGAGCACAAGACACCAGGGCGCACCAGGCCCCCCAGGCACGCCCTGGTGGGTTGTGCTCAGCACGACCGACCTCCGGAGCCCATATTTTGGTATAAATGGTGTTTTGACATAGAAAAAATCAAGAGAGTACTTTCAGGATAGAACTATCACGCCCAAGAGGCGATCCTATCCTCATTTTGGCACAAGGGCCTCGACAGGGATAGAAGCGCATCTCATTGTTTTGCAAGAATGGATATCATTACAAGTACACGTAGAAAAGAGATGAGTATACGGAATTAGCTTACACTCTCCATAAGCTACATCAAGATCACATCAATACAACAACATGTTCAAACATCATACAAAAGAGCAAGGTCCGACTACGGACAAAACCAAATGATAAAATGACATCCATCCTTTCTATCCCAGGCTACCGCCTGGAACCCATCCTAGATTGATGAAGAAGAATAAGAAGAACTCCAAATCAAAACAAGCATCACGCTCACGTCAAAGCATCGCATTACCTGTATCTGCAACTGTTGTTGTAGTAACCTATGAGCCACAGGGACTTAGCAATCTCATTTCCAAGGGTATCAAGACTATTAAAGCTTAATGGGTGAGGCTGCAACAAGCGACTAAGCATTTATTTGAGTGGCTAACCTACGAATGCAAAAAGTAATGTATGGTGGTCTACGCATAACGGACATGAACTAGTAATGATCACTACGTGATCCTGAACACCTACTTACGTCAAACATAACCCCACCGTGTTCTCTCTTGATAAGGACTCACGAGAAGAGACAGTCACGGTTAGTCACACAGTTGGTGTATTTTATTAGAGTTTACTTCATGTTTTCTGGGACCGGGTGTTAAACAAAGTTTCCAAGTTGCCACATAACCGCAGGCACCGCTTTCCGAAAGATTTAACCCTGCAGGGGTGTCCAACTCATCCATCAAAAATTAACCACACGCCACGTTGGAATTCGTCAACCGCAGAATTACCTGTAGTATTTGCGGAATCCCGATGGAAAATCTCAACTTTGAGATAGCCCGAAGTGTTGCCAAAATCCCACGCACAAGACGTTCGAGAAAAGTAAAAACAAGTCTAGCAAGGCTGCTCGACGTGTCGACGAACCCGATAGGAGCCGCGTATCTCGTTCTCAGGACACGACCGGATAGGACTAGCTACAGGGAAAAACCAATCCCAATGTTTCCTCGAGGCGGACCCGCAGGCAGCCCGTTTGGGACCAACACCATCAGCACTGGCCCCCTGTATTATGTTGAATTAATCCTCGGGTTCATGACGCCCTATGCATTACTAACGTGTCAATATTATTATGTTGAGCGAATGTAGTACCAAAGTTGGGCCTTCCGAAACAAGTTTTATCCTCAAACAAAAATCAAGGGGGTCCCCATAACAACCCCGAGCATGTTAGGAGCGCTCAATTATGGAATATAACACCAGTTCACAAGTAACTAGGGCAGCAAGAGTGGAACAAAACACCGAGCAAAAGGTCAAGCCTTTCACCCTTTACCAAATATATATGTGCATTAAATTAATTAGCAATATTATTGCGCAAACAAAAGAATGTCCATGTTGACACATCGAAGCAATTGCACCTGCAGCTAGAAACGCTATAAGAAGGGCTGAGCGAGCGGTAACATAGCCAAACAAAGGTTTGTTGGGATGTGGACGGTTAGAGGCTTATCATGACAATGTTAGGAGGCTTGACAAACAAGTGGTAGGTGACAAGACATAACGATGGAAGCGAGACAACTAGCATGGCAATGATAGTAGTGGTATCCAAGGAAATGTGTCATCTTGCCTGAGATCCCGCTTGCAAGAAGAACGAGTTCATGAAGAAGACGATCCGTGAAGTAGACGAACGAATCCTGACACTCTGAATGCTTTCAGAACTCTATCGAGAAGAAGCAATCCAGAACAAACAATCAACACACGATTCACCACAACATATGCATGACATGATGTGTAAACCAATATGATGCATGTTCATTTAATTATGCAAGGCATGGCAAAGCACATCAAACAACTCCTACACATTAAGTGAAGCTAAATATGCAACGAGTTACATATTGACGAAATTCAATATTTTAATTACATAGTTTATTTCCGCTTAGGTACACAACAATATTAAATGTTGTTAAACATGGCAAGAGGTGAAGCATTGATAAACTATATACTAGACAAATTTAAATGAGGCCGGAAACAACATATAATATTTCCAAAATGATCCCACATGCAAATTTATAAACTGGTTTAAATCTGGATAAAACATATTTTACAGTTATTAAGCATGAAAATAAAATGGACCATGTGATTCTACATGTTTTTATAGGCAAGTTACATATGTAAAACATTTTTAATAGGGCTACAATTAATTAGTTATAACGAATTATCACAAGGGCATTTATGCAATATGCAATGCAATGGATAATTAAGAAAATTGCAAGACGGAAAAAAAGAACTATGCGGGCCGGGCTGAGTGTGCATAATGAAAAAAACACAACAAAGAAAAACAAATAGGGGAGGGTATGGCATTCGAACACCAGATCCCCTTGTGGACTCGGGCAAGCACTATGACTAGTTGGGTTGGCTACTAGTCTCTGAAACAATACGAGCTCTTGATAATGAAACACTGTCAAGAGCTCATCCTCGAGAGGCAAAGTTACAAAAATCAAAATGCATCCATGGGTACTTGAACCTAGGATATCCTGGTAGCAAACCAACGGGCTGACCAGCTGGAGTGCAAAGGAATTGTGATATAAGATGGATTCGGCCCTAGATGTGCAGTCTGAGTCACTAATATACCAAAGTAATATAAACGAACATAAAAAAATCAGGGTTGTGATCGGTTCGAAGCCAAGACCCATTAGATGAAAACGGGTGGCTTTAGACACTGTGCTACAGCCGTGTACACGTTATAAACGGGAGCGCTTACGAATTTAAACAGAAGAAAGGCCATCCATGAATTCGAGGATTCAGACAACCGGACCTTGGGAGGGCTGAAGCGAGGCTCGGGGCGGCTGGAGGCGCGCTGGGATGCGGCGGAGGTCGCGGGAACGGGCGAATCAACTCGTTCCCATCGAGATCCGGCACTTGGCGACGGTTGAAGGTGGTTGGCTAGTTCAAACAGCAACGGGCATCCATGGCAGTCGTGGGAGCTCCTACACGTGAGCATAGATAGAGGGGAAGGTCAGAGAGAGGGAGAAGAAGGGGAGGAAGTAGGGAAGCGTATGGCTACATGCGAGCACCTGTTGGAGAGAGGATAGATCAGAGATGCGAGGGCTGGGGAAACGAGCACGGCGGGTCGCGGTGGTAGTCCCTCGAAGCAGAGCAGCGGCGCGATGAAGGCTCAACAGTAAGGATGCCAGGTGCGGGGCAAGGGGCAGCAAGGAGATAGCCGACGATGACGCCTAGGTGGCCATGGCACGGGCGTCTCCGGCAGTGCTTGCTCTGGCGAGCTGGATGACGAGGCGGCGGCTCCTCATCATAGAAAACAAGACGAGGGGAAGGCATGAGAGGGAGTAGGAGAGTAGAGAAATTAAGGGGAGGAAACGGGCAACGCTGGGCACGGTGGCTACCTACTGGTTCATCAACCGAAGAGGTCAAGAGAGGTGAAGTGGAGGAGCTTGAGGCCGAGGGAAGATCAGGTGGCGGTTATGCGCTGGTTGGGGTCAAGGAGCATGGGCCACTGGACGAGCATGGCGCTGTTCGCTGGTGGCTGCCCCGGCGAGGGCGCTGCGGGAGGAGGAGCTCGAGCTCCCGTCTCCTCGGGGCTACGGGTGAGGAGGAGGCCCCGGATCGAGGCCTAGGGCGCCTGGGGCTGCGGGGTTTGCTCTGGTTGGTGAGGGGATGGGAGGATGGATGCGGTTGGCTGGCGCTGAAAAAGAGGAAGGTGATCGGAGGTTTCTTGTTGGAGGGGATGGATCCCAAGGGGATTTTTGAGTGGGTGGCGGGGGCTGAGGGAGTGGATGGATGGGACATGTTAGGTTAGGGTTTGAAGGTTTTAGACCGATCGTACGATCGCGATTGGGCGGAGGAATCCGAGGTGCAAGGTTTGGTGGGCTATGGGCTGTGCTAGAGGGTCATGGGCTGAGAAGAGAGGGGAGTTGTTGGCCCATGACACGAGTTTTAGAAACACCGAAAACGTCCGCTAATTAACATATGACGGCGATGCTTCAGTTGAACGGTCGGGCAACAAACGACCTCTGATTGCGACGAAATTTGACAGGCGGCCTATCTACAATAAAAAACACCACACGCCAACTTTTGACTCAATCCAAGAATATTTCATGCGCACTTTAAAAAAAATATTTTATCGATGTCGCGGGCGCAGGCGTGTGTGATTGGTCTCAAAACGGGTAACGACAAGAACGAAGAGAACCGACGACTACGAATGGATGCAAGTTTGAAAACTCATGTTGACAAAATGTCGATGCTATGCAGATGATGTGAATGATGCGATGATGAATGCAACAACCAAACGAACACAAGACGAGAATGGAATAAAAGGGGAATCTAATGGAATGTCGGTCTCGGGCTGTTACAACTCTCCTCCACTACACGAGGATCTCGTCCCGAGATCTAGAATGAGAAGGGGAAGAGAAAGAGCAAGATGTAAAACTTAGATGCTTCTTTGACAAATGAGTGAAACCAAAGAAACATGAAGGTTAGAAAGAGATGAAGAACGACATGAGGAACAAGCAAGAAATCAAAAGAAATTTCGGTAACACTTCGGTAGGATAGAGAGGAAAAATTGATAAGATGGAAAGAACTTGAAAGGAAGGCACAACTCCGGTTGAATGGATAAGCAAGGAAAGAATATCAACTTGATAAAACAAGATGATGGTTCGAAGAGAGCAAAAAATACAATGCCTTCGGAACAACATAATAGAAGCTAGATTTTTGGAGAGAAGAGAAAGGGGAATAACTGACAACTTCTACCACCATTGAACTTTGAAAAGCGTCCTTACAAAGAAGGATTGATTGGAGCTGTTGGAAAAACAACAACGAAAGAATTACTTTGTTGTGGGCTTATGGAAACCATCTCACAATTATGAGGTGATAACCAGCCACAAATGGAAAACAATTGATTGATTGAGATCAATGAAGAGATAAAACTTCTTTCGCTAAGAGGAGAAAACTTGAATCATTTATAACACCATGATGCAACTATCCTTAGGAAATGCTTTAGGAGAAATCCAACCCAAGATAACTCCGAGAAGACATGATGGGTTTACTTATCTCATACTCGACAATTTTCCTTCGAGACTCCTCATAATCAAGAATTTAATAACACCGTCTCAAAAGACAAAGGAGAAAGAATTGCATTTTGAAATGCTAGACAAGAATACTTGAGCTTCTCCAACAAAATCTTGAAGAGCACTTCAAGAAGAATTACACCCTTAACAACCACCATGAAGAACCGCCGGGATGAACTTCAGAATGAAAGGATGATAGAAAATAATTGAAGGTTGCAAAATACAAGATTGAGACCTTGATATGATATAGATGAAGCTTCAAAAAGAGATATTTGTGCCACTTGAACTCCGAAAAGAAAAAGATAAGCAACTTAGAATTGAGAATTTGATACCATGAACAATTCCGGAAGAAGGATTGGGATCTCCTTGACCAATAAGAATAAGAATTATGTTATGCTTATCCTTCATCAATTTAAATTGATGACAAATGACGAATTTGACATAATAGTTATGCTTGTTGAAAGCATGGAGAGAGATAATAGCACAATCTTGAAGAAATCTTTAACAAAACACCAGTGAGAATTTGAAATTGATGGGGATACTACAAATCAATGAAGGTACATGAGAATGAAGAGACCATGATCCGCCTAATAGAAAACTTCAACAAGGCACGAAAATAATTGAGATACGAACGAAGGGACAACAATTGAGAAGAATTTGGGAACGAAGAAATCTTCTGAAATGATGGCCTTCAGAGAATCGAGAATGAAAACAATTAAGAAAAAATCTCCGGATATATATGGAAGGAATTACTCATGATCAAAAACAATTTGAGAGGATAACAGGAAGCTAAAACCACTAATCTTTGGAAGAATGAACAACTATTTGAGAGAAACTCTACTTCGGTATTCCATGATGAGAATGATGGCGAGAAAAACACCACCAAGAATTACTGAGATACTTCGGAACAATGAATGAGGACAGGTTGAACCTATGATGAAAATGTTTTAGAAGCGATCTTCGAGACGGAATATGACCGATGAAAATCATTCTTACGTCATATTGAAAAGAACTTGAGGACATCTCTGGAAAGATGAGAAAAGCCAGGTAAGATCCTCGGGAAAAACCTGTGGGTTATGGGCCCACTGAAAGGAAACCACCGTTGAAACAATTGCTTAGAAAGAGAGATTTCAACGGTACAAATGAAAACTTGATGATGTGAGAACCCTCGAAGTAATCTGGAAGGATTATTCAACAAAAGCACGAAACTTCTAAGATATCTTGAACACTCTCGATAGAATAGAGAGAGAGATGACAACCAAGACATACTTGGACAAGAATTATCCACACGAAAAACTTTTAGCGAATGAAAAGGATATGATGAACACCAAGAGGTTGATTAGAATTCACCAAAGAAGAATAACAACGAGAACAAAGGATATGAGGATAGATATTGAAATTGAAACTCCTGAGAATCTCCACAAGAATCACCGGATACAATACATAATAAATGATAGGGGAAGCATTGATGAAGAGAAAGGCACCTAGACGAGAATTTAATCACTGAGGAAAAAGGGTGGGAGGGTGGGAAAAAACAAAGACAACTTAGGATGGATGAAAAGAACTCCGGAAAGAAACATGAGAATTGATCTTGCAAATATTGGAGATGATTGAATATCTTGAAGAGGAGCGCACCGGTTGAAAAGAATTTCATGACAATTCCAATTGATCCAAAAGATTATCAATCACATGGAAATATGCGAACACCATTTAGGAAAGATATGAAATCACCACTTGACATCGAAGCAACTTGAATTACCATATTCAAAAACAAAACAAAGGATGAGGCTTTTGTAAGACGGAAACAATACATAACCCACTATGCATTTGTTGGAAGGATAATCCTAGGTAGCTACTTGAATTCCCACCTAAGAACTTCCGAAATCTTTGGTTATGCAATCGGTGTTGGGGATAGAGAGGGGAAAAATATCTCACAAAACTAACAAGCCCTACATTCCAACTGTATCCATCCGTCAACACATAACCAAAGGCTTCGAAACTCCATCTATCTCGAACTCTCAAAAACACAACGATACCAAACATGGCAGTACCCCAGACACCTCCCAGTACTGGGTGACTCCGATCTTATCTCGCCACGAGAAGTATTGAAGCAATTTCGAACACCCTCCGTCCTGAGATACTAAGGATACTAAATGATAACGATGTGCAAAAAAAAATCCGTCGGAGCTCTACTCCTCGATAACAGGAGGCACCAAGTACAAAACTCCGTCACATCGGCATCATATAGATTCCAAAATATCCGCGTGATCCTAAAAAAAATGTTGAGCGAGAAGAGGAGTAGAATAAAATTCCTAAGTCGAATACCTCACCAGAGTATAAAAGAGGAGTAAAAGAAACCTATTCTCCGATATATAACTAGACTCAAAATATTTTTTTACTAGACTTGACTCGGCCAAGGTTCAATCAATCAAGGGGGGTCCTAGGTCGATACAAGCTCTGATACCAACTTGTCACGCCCAAGATGTGATTCTATCCTTATTTTGGTTGAGGGCCTCAAAAGGGACAGAAGTGCATCCCGTCGTTTTGCAAGAATGGATATCATTATAAGTACATGTAGAGAAGAGATGAGCATATGGAATTGGCTTACACTCGCCACAAGCTACATCAAGATCACATCAATACAACAACATATTCAAACATCATACAGAAGAGCAGGGTCCGACTACGGACGAAACTTAACGATAAAATGACATCCATCCTTTCTATCCCAGGCTACCGCCTATACCCATCCTTGATTGATGAAGAAGAATAAGAAGAACTCCAAATCAAAACAAGCATCATGCTCACGTCAAAGCATCGCATTACATGTATCTGCAACTGTTGTTGTAGTAATCTGTGAGCCACAGGGACTCATCAATCTCATTTCCAAGGGTATCAAGACTATTAAAGCTTAATGGGTGAGGTATGGTTAAGTGGTGAGGCTGCAGCAAGCGACTAAGCATATTTATTTGAGTGGCTAACTTATGAATATAGAGAGTAAAGTATGGTGGTCTACGCATGACAGACGTGAACTAGTAATAATCACTAACTAATTCTAAACACCTACTTACGTCAAACATAACCCCACCGTGTTCTCTCTCGAATAAGGACTCATGAGAAGAGACATTCACGGGTACTCACACAGTTGGTGCATTTTATTAGAGTTTACTTCATGTTTGCTACGACCGGGTGTTAAACAAAGTTTCCAAGTTTCCACATAACCGCGGGCACGGCCTTCCAAAAGATTGAACCCTGCAGGGGTGCTCCAACTCATCCATCACAAATTAACCACACGCCATGCTGGAATTCCTCAACCGCGGAATCACCCGTAGTATTTGCGGAATTCCGATGGAAAATCTCAACTTCGAGATAGCACTAAATGTCGTTGAAATCCCACGCGCAAGATGTTCGAGAAAGGTAAAAACAACTCTAGCAAGGCCATCTGACGTGTCGACGAACCTGATAGGAGCCATGTATCTCGTTCTCAGGACACGACCAGATGGGACTAGCTACAGGGAAAAACCAATCCCTGAGTTTCCTCGAGGCGACCCCGCAAGCAGCCCGTTTGGGACCAACACCATTAGCACTGGCCCCCCTATATTATGTTGAATTAATCCTCGGGTTCATGATGCCCTATGCATTACTAACGTTGTCAATATTATTATGTTGAGCGAATGTAGTACCAAAGTTGGGCCTTGCCAGACAAGTTTTATCCTCAAACGAAAATAAAGGGGGTCCCCATAACAACCCCGAGCATGTTAGGAGCGCTCAATTATGGAACATAACAAAAGTTCACAAGTAACTAGGGCGACAAGAGTGGAACAAAACACCGAGCAAAAGGCCAAGCCTTCCACCCTTTACCAAGTATATATGTGCATTAAATTAATTATCAATAATATTGTGATAACAAAAGAATATCCATGTTGACACATGGGAGCAATTCCACATGCAGCTAGAAATGCTATAAGAAGGGTCTAGCAAGCGGTAACATAGCCAAACAAAGGTTTGCTGGGATGTGAAGGGGTTAGAGGCTTATCATGGCAATGTTAGGAGGATTGACAAACAAGTGATAGGTAATGAGACATAACGATGGAAGCGAGACAATTAGCATGGCAATGATCGTAGTGGTATCCAGGAAGATGTGTCATCTTGCATGAGATCCCGCTTGGAAGAAGAACGAGTCCATGAAGAAGACGATCCGTGAAGTAGACGAACGAATCCTCACACTCCGAACGCTTTCAGAACTCTATCGAGAAGAAGAATCCAAAACAAACAATCAACACACGATTCACCACAACATATGCATGACATGATGTGCAAACCAATATGATGCATGTTCATTTAATTATGCAAAGCATGGCAAAGCACATCAAACAACTCCAACACATTAAGTGAAACTCAATATGCAACGAGTTGCATATTGATGAAAATCCATAATTGAATTACTTAGTTCATGCCCGTTTAGGTACACAACAATATTAAATGTTCTTAAACATGGCAAGAGGTGAAACATAGATAAACTATATACTAGGCAAATTTAAATGAGGCCGGAAACAACATATAACATTTCCAAAATGACCCCACATGCAAATTTATAAACTGGTTTACTGGATAAAACATATTTTATAGTTATTAAGCATTAAAATAAAGTGGACTGTGTTATTCTACATGTTTTTATAGGCAAGTTACATATGTAAAACATTTTAAATGGGGCTATGGTTAATTAGCCATTAGGAATTATTACAAGGGCATTTATGCAATATGCAATGCAATGGATAATTAAGAAAATTGCATGAAGAAAAAAAACTATGTGGGCCGGATTGTAACATACTGCAGCAGCCCAGGATTGGGTCAAGCCCAAGGGTATGAGTGTGCACAATAAAAAAAACACAACAGAGAAAAACAGATAGAGGAGGGTATGGGATTCGAACCCCAGATCCCCTGGTGGACTCTGGCAAGCACTCTGACCAGTTGGGCTGGCTACTGTCTCTAAAACAACATGAGCTCTTGATAATGAAATACTGTCAAGAGCTCATCCTCGAGAGGCAAAGCTACAAAAATCAAAATGCATCCATGGGTACTTGAAACTAGGACGTCCTGATTGCAAACCAACAGGATGACCAGCTGGACTACAAAGGAATTGTGATAAAAGATGGATTCGGCCCTAGATGTGCAGTCTGAAACGCTAATATACCAAACAAATAGAAACTAACATAAAATCAGGGTTGTGTTGGGTTCGAACCTAAGACCCCTTAGATGAAATGGGAGGCTATAGCCACTGTGCTATGGTTGTGTACGCATTATAAACAGGAGCGCTTATGAATTTAAGCAGAAGAAAGGCTAGCCATCAATTTGAGGATTCAGACAACCGGACCTTGGGAGGGCTGAGGCGAGGCTCGTGGCAGCTGGAGGCGCGCTGGGATGCGGCGTAGGTCGTGGGAAACTCGTTCCCAACAAGATCCGGCACTTCGCGGCGGTTGAAGGTGGTCAGCTAGTTCAAACAGCGAGGGGCATCCATGGCAGCCATGGAGCTCCTGTAGGTGAGCATAGATAGAGGGGAAGGTCAGAGAGAGAAAGAAGAAGGGGAGGAAGATGGGAAGCGCGGGGCTACATGCGAGCACCTGTTGGAGAGAGGATCGAGGAGACTTGCGAGGACTAGGGAAGCGAGCACGACAGGTCGCGGTGGTAGTCCCTCGAAGCAGAGTAGTGGCGCGATCAAGACTCAATAGCAAGGCTGCCAGGTGTGGGGCAAGGGGCATCAAGGAGACGGCCGACGATGACGCCTAGGTGGCCATGGCATGGGCGGCTCCGGTAGTGCTTGCTCTGGTGAGCTGGATGGTGAGCCGGCAGCTCCTCATCATAGAAAACGAGACAAGGGGATGGCATGAGTGGGAGGAGGAGACTAGAGAAATTAAGGGGAGGAAACAGGCGACGTTGGGCATGGCGGCTACTTGCTGGTTCACCGACCGAAGAGGTCCGGCGAGGTGAAGTGGAGGAGCTTGAGGCCGAGGGAAGATCAGGTGGCGGCTGCGCGCTGGTTGGGGTCAAGGAGCATGGGCCATTGGACGAGCATGGTGCTGGTCACCGGTGGCTGCCCCGGCTAGGGTGCTGCGGGAGGAGGAGCTCGAGCTCCTGTCTCCTCGGGGCTACGGGCAAGGAGAAGGCCCCGGATCGAGGCCTCAGGCGCCTGGGGCTGCGAGGTTTGCTCTGGTTGGTGAGGGGATGGGAGGATGGGTGCGGTTGGCTGGGGCTGAAAAAGAGGAAGGTGGTCGGAGGCTGCTTGTTGGAGGGGATGGATCCCAAGGGGATTTTTCAGTGGGTGGCAGCGGCTGAGGGAGTGGACAGGTTAGGTTAGGGTTTGGAGTTTTTAGACCGATTTCGATCGTACGATCACAATCGGGCGGACGGTTCGGAGGGGCAAGGTTTGGTGGATTATGGGCTGTGCTAGAGGGGTTTTGGGTTGAGGAGAGAGGGGAGTTTGTGGCCCGTGACACGCGTTTTAGAAACACCGAAAATGTTAGTTAATTAACATATGATGGCGATGCTACAGTTGAACGACCGGGTAACAAACGACCTCCGATTGCGACGAAATTAGGCAGGCTTCCTACCTACAATAAAAAAACACCGCACACCAACTTTTGACTCAATCCGATAATATTTCATGCACACTTTTAAAAATAATATTTTATCGATGTCACGGGCACGTGCATGTGTGGTTGGTCTTGAAACGGACTACGACAAGAATGGAGAGAACCGGCGACTATGAACGGATGCAAGTTTGAAAACTCATGTTGACAAAATGTCGATGCTATGCAGATGATGCGATGATGAATGCAACAACCAAACGAACACAAGACAAGAATGTAATAAAAGGTAAATATTCTAGAATGTCGGTCTCGGGCAGTTACAAGAACACCGCCGTCTCGAGGCGGAACTTGGGCAGGAGCACATTTGCCCTCCGGTGGAGCGATTCCGCCAGGGGAACTTCCCTCCTGGAGGGGGAAATTTAAGCCATCGTCATCACCAACAACCCTCTCATCTTTGGGAGGCCATTCTCCATCAACATCTTCAACCACACCATCTCCTCGCATACGCCAGTTCATATCTTGTGTTAATTCTTTGTACTGGAACCTCAGATTGGTACTTGTGGGTGACTAGTAGTGTCGATTACCTTTTATAGTTGATTACTATATGATTTATTTGGTGAAATATTATATGTTCAGGTCCATTATGTGAAAGCACGTTTCCTCCCTTGGTGGCTTTAGTAATTAATAATACCATATATGTCATTGAACTAATGTCACTAAGTATGTTTCAGGAAAAGTTCGATGATGGGTTGGAAAAGGATTTTGGAATACCCCAAGATGGAAGGAATAGCACTGGCCAATCTTAAAACAAAGGACTCTACATTTTATATTTGTGGGAAATCACTTTGAGTCCATAGGAAAGCCAATACTATTAAAAGGGGGTAAGGTTTTGTTGGTGAACAAAATGCTCATACGTGTATAAGTGATAGTAACCACATACACCACAAGCTCTTCCACAAAAGTCTATCCAAAGGCAAATACTCAAAATCGATACAACCAACATTCTACAGTCGGTGCCACCGATTCCAAACACTAGACAGACTCAGCCAAACCCTAGCTTTTCGGTGCGACCGATTCAGCATTCGGTGCCATTGAGTTAGGCTGGCAACTTTTTGTTACGCATGTTCACAATTTTGGTCCCTCCAAGATTGTTGGATTGGAGTCACCGAGATTGGACATCCTGACCGTTGGTCACCTTATTGGTGCAACCAAGATTCCTATATCGGTCTCACCGAGATTCAAAAGTTGCCACCTTTTGGTCACTTCGATACCACCGAGATTAACACATCGGTGTCACCGAATTGGTCATTTTGTGTGTAACGGTTGGATTTTTGGAGATGCCTATATATACCCCTCCATCACCACTCACTCGTAAGAGAAGCACTCAGAATTGTTCCCCACTCATACCTACTGATATTTTCCGAGAGAGAGCCACCTACTCATGTGTTCAGATCATGCCATTCCATTCCTACCACATGAATCTTGATCTCCAGCCTCCCCAACTTGCTTTCCACCCAATCAATCTCTTCTACCAAACCAAATCTGTGAGAGAGTGATTCTGTGTTGAGGAGTCTATCATCTTGAATCATAAGAGCAAGGAGTTCATTGACACCATCGAGCCTATTACCTTTCGGAGGGTGGTGCCTCCTAGATTGGTTAGGTGTCGCTTGGGAGCCTCCTACTTCGTGTTGTGGAGTGAACCAAGAAGTTCGTAAGGGCAAGGAGATCGCTTACTTCATGAAGATCTACCCCGAGTAAGGCTAGTCCTCCGTGGACGTAGGCCGTCATGGTATAGTCAAGGTTGCTTCTTCAAGGAACCCTCTGGGGGTAGAGCCCTCCGTGGACTCTCGCGACCATTACCCTCCGTGTGTTAAAGACTCCATGAACGTGGATGTACGATAGCACAACCTATCGGAACCATGGGAAAAATCATCGTGTCACCAATTGCGTTTGCTCTTCCTACCCTCTCTTTACTTACATGCTTGTCTTTACTTTCCGCTGGTATACTCTTAGACATGCATGTGTAGGGTGTACTTGAGATACTATGAATGCTAAAATCTGCCAAGAATTAAAATTGGGAAAAAGTAATTTTTTATTTGGTCAAGTAGTCTAATCACCCCCTCTAGCACTACGTTCCATCCTACAAGTGGTATCAGAGCTTTGGTCTCCATTGCATTGGTCTCACAACCTAGGACAGTATGGCGTCTAGTGAGGGAAATTATCACCGTAGAGGTCCATACTTTGATGGCACAAATTTTGCTATTTGGAAGCACAAAATGAAAATGCATTTGCTTAGTCATAACCCCAACGTTTGGGTTGTTGTTCGTGTTGGTATGCAAGGTGAATTCTTTGTGGAAGGAAGGGATCCCGATCGTGAAGCGACCGTGGATGAATTGAAGATGTTGCAACTTGATGCTCAAGCATGGGATATTCTCTTCAACTGCCTATGCCCCAAAGAATTCAACAGAATCAGCCGTCTTGAGAATGCAAAAGAGATTTGGGATACTTTGATTGATATGCATGAAGGTACAAAATCTGTGACAGAATCTAAGCTGGATGTTCTTTAAAGTCAACTTGACAAGTTCAAGATGAAGGATGGTGAAGGAGTTGTTGAGATGTACTCTAGGCTAGCTCTCATAACAAATGAGATTGCTGGCTTAGGAGGCGAAGAAATGACTGACAAATTCATCATCAAGAAGATACTTCGAGCTTTGGATGATCGATATGACACTGTTTGCACATTGACCCAAATGATGCCCGACTACAAAGATCTCAAGCCAACGGAAGTGATTGGAAGAATTGTTGCTCATGAGATGACACTCAAAGACAAGGAAGAGCTTCACCACAAGACTAGCGGTGCTTACAAAGCCACAAATGATGCTCCCGCTACCTCTAGTGACAACCTTGTCACAAATGAAGAGCTAAGTCTCATGGTCAAGAAATTCAACAACTTCTACAAGAATAGAAGCAAAGATCGAAGCTCCAACTCAAGATATGAAGAGAAGCGTTCGTCAAGTCGTGACTGGAACTGCTACAATTGTGGGAAGCTCGGACACTACTCAAATGAGTGCACGGATCCTTACAAAAGGAAAGAAGAGTCACGAAGAAGAAGAAGCTCAAGAGGTGAGTCACCTCGAAGAGAGAGAAGGAGTAGAGATGATCGTTATGAACGAAGACCCTCAAGGAGAAGTAGGGACTCGGAGAACAAGGAAAGTAAACCAGGAGCTACTCAAGAAGGAAACATCAAGCTCATGTTGGTGAATGGGTTTCTGACTCCAAATCCGACAACCACTCCGAGAGAAGGTATCACTCCAACTCCGACTATAGTCAAGATGAAGGTGTTGCCAGACTTGCACTAGTGACAACCGACTCCTACGACATATTTGATTCACCAAATGTAGGGAGTGGATGTTGCTTCATGGCTAAAGGCCCCAAGGTATCACACCCCGAGTGTCTTGATTTCAATAGTGATGAAGATGACTTGTTAATTGAAGATGACTTGCTGTTTGAAAAATCTAGTAATGATAGTCAAAATGAACTTGCTAGTACTCACTCTAGTGTAGATAGTCATGTGATGATGATAAGTTGGAGACAGAACGACTAACCCAAGAACTAAAAAATCTTAAGTTAGCTCACGAGTCAATTCTATAAGATCATGGAGAGCTTGTAAGGACACATGAGAAGCTACGCTTCGAGAAGCTCAACTTAGAGCAAGAGCATGGGTTCCTTAAGGCTATCAATGACGATCTTCGAAAGAAGACTTCCTCTTATCTAGACAAGCGACTTCTCTTATCTACATTCATGCCACAAGTTAAGTCTAAGCAAGCTAGTAACAAAGGAAAGAAAGGCTCTTAAACTAGTAGCAATAACATGATAATCCAATGATATTGCTTATGGTAGTTCTCTTGATCCCACTAACTCTTCTCTTAGACAAGTTACACTTGAGCAAGAAAATGAACTCTTGAAGGGGATTATAGAGAAAGGTATCTACAAGAGTCTCAAAGGGTGCAAACAATTTGAGGATATTGTACGCAAGCACGGAGGATACCGGAAGAATCATGGTGTTGGTTACTTCAACGCGAATGGAGTTGAATGGGAAGAAGGTAAATACCCCAATCCAGGTTTGTTCCTCAAAAGGAGAATATGAAAATACGCTCCCCAAGGGAACAAAAGCTCAAGATGACCTTCCACCACAAGACCCCAAGATCAAGGACAAGGACAAGCTTCAAGAGGACATTGACTCATATGAAGATGAATCCCAAGCTTTGGCGAAGTGGGTTCCCAAGACTACTACAAGCTCAACTTCTATAAGTGCTACTTCAACACAAAGGATCCCCATTAACTTAACGTGGGTCCCCAAGAATAAGAACTAGAGAAGTTCTTGAGGGGTGACTCTGCCAATGAAATTCACTCACATTCATTATTGGCAAAGAACTATTTGCAATCAACATCAACTTTATGCAATAGTTCAAAGAGTCACGCTTTCCCTCAAAGGTAAGCAAGGGACAAGGTAATCAACAAATCAATGGACGTCATCACATATTATTTGCACTCCATGTCCATAGATATACTTGCATTTGTCCCTTGTGTGTTGGGACTAATTCATGTAGGTGAGTAGAGTAATGGAACAACAGGCATGCTCCCAACTCTTGGTGATCTTCATCAACTTTGAGCATCCACGACTACCTCACAAAAATGAAGTCTTCATCGACAAAACCCAAGGTTACTTTATCCCTCCTATGGTGGGATGTCACATCAAGGGGGAGCTTTACTCTAAGACTTGAGTCAAAGCATCTCATAGTATGTGACAACATTAAATGCTTTATGTAAAAGTGGTAACCCCACTTGTGCTTAAACAATGAGTATGACCTATGATCAAGTATTCTTACTTGGCTCCTAAGTCAACATACTCATATATAGATGACTCTGTCATCGCCAAAGTGCTTGTTAGATGCTATTATGTTTGTGCATGTTTGCCATGATTTGTTTTGACATCTTATTGTGTGAGCATGTTGGTCTGCATTTATTTACTCATTCGAGGATATCCAATTTTCGCTATTTGTCTTTTCATTTTCTTTTCCCAATTGGATATACAAGAATTCCTAGGGACACTCCGTTAGCTATCTATGCTTTCTCTCCTCATAATCTATTCATGCTGCATCACAAAATTTGAACAAGTACTTTTCGATCTCTTTGTGTGAGGAGCACTCAGAGGTCCGTATCGTCAAGGACTGACCATTAAAACCTCCCAAGTGCATCTTGGTGGAACCAACCCACAAGTCTCGGTCTCACCGAATGCCTAGGGCTGATCTGGTTTTCCAATCTCGGTATTGTCGATTTCATATTCTCGGTTACACCGAGTTTGCCTATTAGCTAACAGTTGTGAAACTCGATGACACCGAAAATATCAACTCGGTGTCATCAACAGTGACGGGTATATATTAGGTAGACCCGAGACGCTTTGAATTTCATTCATCAAACGTCACACCTCCACAACCTAGCTGCCACCCGAAGTCCCCGGTCATCGCCTCGCCTTCCCCGAGCGCCTCCGCCATTGGGAATTGCCACCGTCGATGTTTTCTTCACCAACATCGCTGCCAGAGTGGATCCATCGTCGCATTAGGGTATGGATTAGACACCCTCTCGTGCTCCTCTATCCAAATCTTGCGCCTTAGGACATATTTCCCATCTATCCACAGTTTGAGAGCCTTCCATCCAATAGAAAATCTCGCAGAGTAGAGGACGATCGTTTTTAGGGTTTTGTCGTTCGCCACCTGTATCTCGGTAGAACCGATGCAAAGAAATCGGTGTCACCGATTTGCCTTTCTGCCACACTAAGAACACCTCGGTGGAACCGAGTTCTCATTTTCGGTCCGACCGAAAATGGTGCCAAATTCCTGGAAAGTAGGTTGTTTGTCTCGGTGTGACTGGAATGTTTGCTTTGGCTGTACCGAAATATACTTGACAGAATGCAAAACTTGGAAAATATTTTGTTCAAAATTTCAAAAATTTCTGCATTTTGTGACAACTCATCCTATTCCACTCTACTATACTCTATTCATAGGGTCAGCATGTCAGGCTCAGATAGTCAGAATTTGCCAGAGCGGAACATTGAGATGAGTTCATGCACGAGTCCTGAGTCCAGTTCTTCCACAGATCCAGGCACTCCTAGTTCTCATGGGTTGCCTAAGGCTACCACTAGGACAAGGAAGAGACTCAACTCAAAGGAAGAGGATTCTGATTTTGTCTCGGAAGAGGTTCTTGCTAAGAAGCAAGAGGAGGCTGCTAGGAAGTCTGCAATGAGGCCACCTCATCTAGGAAGGTGGTCAGCAAAATTTATGCTCCTGTAGAAACTTTCAAGGCACATGAGAGTGCTAGGGCAACAATGTCTATTGAGGTCCCCAAGAAAGCATTGCCAAAGAAGATAGATAGGAAGAGGATCATCCGTGTGCAGGGCAGGCCTACCTCAATGTATGAGGATCCAGAGGAGGCTGCTGCTGCTGGTGCTACTATTGAGGAGGAGGAAGAGGAGGAACCTCCTGCTCAGGCTCCTCCTAAGAAGAAGGCCAAGAAACTTTTGGCCGATGCTATGCCCAAGCCAGGCACCTCCAAGAGCACCCAGGCTACTTCAAAAAAACAGCTGCACAGAAGTCTAAGAGGACTACCAGAGATATACCTGCTGCTGAGAAGAACAAGAAGTCCACTTTCGGAGAAGCAGATGATGATGATGATGCTATAATTGTTCTAATGAAGCTCAGATCTCACCTTCCAGTTCATGTTGACAGCCACCTAGTAGCTGAGGATATGAAGAAGAGGAAGGATTCAGGGTTGAGGCCATGGAGAGCTATTGATCCATATGCACAGAGGAGTAAGACTATTGTAGATTAAAGGTTTTAAACCAAGGAATAGCAAGACTTCTATGAGACAGTTTTGCTTGACAAGAGTCTTGCAGTTAATGACATCAACTCCATCAGCTCTAGTGCCTCCAGTATCTACTCCAGCTCCATCCAGGACTTCAGTGGGAGTCTTTGTCGACGCAGTTCTCTCGACTCCAACATGGACGACAGAAGGAGACCAGCCGCAGAACGATTAGCTATATATCTTTGAGCTTTTTGGTAACTTGTTGCCAAAGGGGGAGAAGTTGCATATAGATCTTAGGCTTCGAGTGAGAGAGCATCTGTTTTTTATCTGCTGGTTTACAAAACATTTGGTTCTTTGGTTTGATGTGAGATACTTTTGTGTGTGATCATACGTTGTTATGTGTGTTGCTACTATTTCCTATCATTTGATGATTATGTGATGATCACTCACTTTGGTTGATTTGTTGTGCTATGTTGTTAACTCTTATTACTCTTGCACACCACCAAGTTGTATGTGACATGGAAGAAGTGCCCCATGTACCTAATCAATTGTGCATTTGCATTCAAACGCAAATATAAAACAATGCACAAATTTAGGGGGAGCTCGTGCTTATCACATACTTCTCAAAGCGACGATTATATTCATTGATTATATCATATGTCGAAGCTTTGATCTATATGTTGTCATCAATTACCAAAAAGGGGTAGATTGAAAGCACATTTTCTCCCTTGGTGGTTTTGGTAATTAATAACAACATATATGTCATTGAACTAATGTTTCCACTAAGTATGTTTCAGGAAAAGTTCAATGATGGGTTGGCAAAAGGATTGTGGAATACCCCAATATCCAAGGAATAGCATTGGTCAAGCTTAAAGCAAAGCACTCTACATTTTACATTTGTGAGAAATCACTTTGAGTCCATAGGAAAGCCAATACTATTAAAAGGGGGGGTAAGGTTTTGTTGGTGAACAAAATTCTCATACGTGCATAAGTGATAGTCACCACATACACCCACAAGCTCTTCCACAAAAGTATGTCCAAAGCCAAATACTCAAAATCGGTACAATTAACATTCTACACTTGGTGCCACCGATTCCAAACCCTAGACAGACTCAGCCAAACCCTAGCTTTTCGGTGCAACCGATTCAGTATTCGGTTCCACCGAGTTAGGCTGCCAACTTTCTGTTACCCAAGTTCACAGTTTCGGTCCCTCCGACATTGTTGGATCGGTCTCATCGAGATTGGACATTCTGACTATTGGTCACCTTGTTGGTGCAACCGAGATTCCTATATGGGTCTCACCGAGATTCAAAATTTGCCACCTTTTGGTCACTTTGGTACCACCGAGATTAACACATCGGTATCCCTGAGTTAGTCATTTTGTATATAATGGTTGGATTTTTGGAGATGCATATATATACCCCTCCACCACCACTCACTCGCAAGAGAAGCACTCAAAATAGTTCCCCACTCATACCTACTAATTTTCTAAGAGAGAGCCACCTACTCATGTGTTGGGATCATGCCATTCCATTCCTACCATATGAACCTTGATGTCTAGCCTCCCCAACTTGCTTTCCACCCAATCAATATCTTCTACCAAGCCAAATCTCTGAGAGAGTGATTGTGTGTTGAGGAGTCTATCATCTTTAAGCACAAGAGCAAGGAGTTCACCGACACAATCGGGCCTATTACCTTTTGGAGGGTGGTGCCTCCTAGATTGGTTAGGTGTCGCTTGGGAGCCTCCTACTTCATGTTGTGGAGTGAACCAAGAAGTTTGTAAGGGCAAGGAGATCGCCTACTTCGTGAAGATCTACCCCAAGTAAGGCTAGTCCTCCATGGACGTAGGCCGTCATGGTATAGTCAAGGTTGCTTATTCGTGGAACCCTCCGTGGGTAGAGCCCTCTGTGGACTCTCACGACTGTTACCCTCCGTGGGTTAAAGACTCCATGAACGTGGATGTACGATATCACCACCTATTGGAAACACAGAAAAAATCATAATGTCACCAATTGTGTTTGCTCTTCCTACCCTCTCTTTACTTACATGATTGTCTTTACTTTTCGCTGCTATACTCTTAGACATGCATGTGTAGGGTGTACTTGACATTCTATGAATGCTAAAATCTACCAAGAATTAAAATTGGGAAAAAGTAGATTTTTATTTGGTCAAGTAGTCTAATCAACCCCCCCTCTAGCACTACTTTCGATCCTACATTATGATATTCAATACCCCTCTGATCTTGAGCATGCATATTATTTGTGAGTAGTTACCTTTGTTCTGGAGGTCACGGGAGAAGTCATGTTGCAAGTAACCGTGTGAATTTGATATGTGTTTGATATTGTGATGATATGTATGTTGAGATTACCTTAGTAGTGTCATGTGAACGTCTACTACATGACACTTCACCATCCTAGGGCCTAAGTGAATGCATTGTGGAGTAGTTATTAGATGATGGGTTGCTAGAGTGACAAAAGCTTAAACCCTAGTTTATGCGCTACTTCGTGAGGGGCTGATTCAGATCAACATGTTTAATGCAATGGTTAGATCTTATCTTAATACTATTCTCGTAGTTTCAGATGCTTGCGAGGGGGTTAATCATAAGTGGGAGGTTTGTTCAAGTAAGAACATTACCCAAGCACTGGTCCACCCACATATCAAATTATCAAAGTAGCGAACACGAATGAAACCAACATGATGAAAGTGAAGAGATGAAATTCATGTGTACCCTGAAGAACACTTTGCTTATTATAAGAGATAGTTTTGGCATGTCCTTTGCTACAAAAGGATTGGGCTACCTTTCTGCAATTTATTTTCCGTTAACGTTACTTGCTTGTTACTAATTATCTTGCTATCAAACTACCTATTTCCTACAATTTCTGTGCTTGCAAAAAATACCTTCTGAAAACCGCTTGTCATTTCCTTCTGCTCGTCGTTGGATTCGACACTCTTACTTATTGAAAGGACTAAGATTGACCCCCTACACTTGTGGGTCATCAGCGGCTCATCGAAATCCGCGCGGTGTTGTGGCTGTGCTTACCAACGCGGTGAGTGCGGTGCACCCCCCCCCCCCCCCCCGTCGTCGTCGCCAGTGGCCGCCTACGAGGGTGACTTGGAAGTGGACGGGGTGATTGTCGACACGCCCTTGGCCTTCTTGGGATCCATGGGCATCGATGAAGACGTTGGTGGAAACGCGCATAAGTTGGTGAAGATTCGCGCACGAAATCCCCTACCCCGTGTGCCAAAGATGTTGACCTACGACAATCTATGGGACCAACAGGGTCCCTTTTGCGGTACACTACAGGGATCCACATGCGCAAAGGGAATCACCAACCAGAGCGCATGCGAGGTTTTAGACATGTTTGGGCTGCCAGGAGGCGTAATACCCTACGCCCCATGTGTTTTATGTATATGAGTGTGCCCACGATATAGGGAGCGCAAAAGGCCGGTAAGACTGCTCGAGAGTGTCGCTAACTATGCAAATGGATAGGGTTTCGACCCTTGTAAAGGTAGCCATGGACCTCCTTTTATATTCTCCAAGGGGTTACCATAATGGCCAAAAAGGTAACTACACCAGGCTAAAAAGGTAGGTGTAACAGTGGTTAAACTAGCTATAGTGGGAAATGCCTAACCGTGACAGATTAGGATGGACACATTAAATGCGTCATGAGGTGTCACGTCAGCGTCGCTCCCCGGTAAGGATCGTCTCGCCTTCTACGTCATTCGCCTAGCTACCTCTTATTAGCATGCGACGCCATTAGGACGAGTGTCATTAAAGTTGTTGTAATTCTCCCCAGCAGCCACGTGCCTTGACAAGGCCTACCTAACATCCTAGCCGCTCGACACCTCATTGACGGCGGCAATTAGCTCGAGGAGGTGGAGTTGCGGTGCGGTAACAAGATCTCATCAGAAGTGATAGCTGTCGGGTCTTATGCACCAGCAAGGAGCCTTTCGAATGGCTTGGTCTTGTCGCTAGCCAATGTCTTGGACATAGAATCCTCTAGCAAGGCTTGTCGGGCCAGAGGCTACTGCCGTCTGTGCACAAGTCAGGGTGCTAAAGGACCGTTTGTTTAGTAGACCAACAATATGCTATTTATGTGTCAGCAGGAGAAGGGCAAGACTTGCGTTCTAGATATGTCCCATCTCACGTGGTATGAGCTCCAGTCTATTGTGTATCACTGGAAGTTGCCCGTCTATGGGCCCTATCATTTCATGCTCATTTTGTACATTTGACGCTCTCAGTTCCTAGGAGAGCCCCGCGTGGCTGACAATATGGTTACCCATGAGGTGACTAAGTTGAGGCAGACGAAGCATTGGGTCCTGCACCTACCTGTTGGGAGACGTAGTAGCAAATCAAAAAAAATCCTATGATCACCAAGATCTATCTATGAAGAAACCAGCAACGAGTGGGGAGAGATTGCATCTTCATACCTTTGAAGATCACTAAGCGGAAGCGTTACAAGAACGCAGTTGGTAGAGTCGTACTCGCAGCGGTTCAGATCACGGTGGACTCCGATCTAAGCGCCGAAAAATGGCGCCTCCGCGTTCAACACACGTGCAGCCCGATGATGTCTCCTACGCCCCTATCTAGCAAGGAGGAAGGAGAGGTTGATGGAGAGCTCCGGCAGCACGACGGCGTGGTGACGGTGGAGCTACGTGGACTCCGGCAGGACTTCGCCAAGCGCTACGGAGAACGAGGAAGAGGAAGGGTAGGTCTGCATCGCGAGAGAGAAGTCGTGTCACAAATCAGCCCCAATACCTTGGATATATATAGGAGGAGGGAGAGGGAGGGCTCCTTGGCCCCTCCTCCAAGGAGGAGAGGTTCGACCGAAGGAGGAGTCCACCTCCCACAAGGGAGGTGGATCTCTTCCTTTTTAATCCTTTTCAGCCTTATCTCTTATCCCTAGCCACATGGGACCTTCTGGAAGGTCTTGGACATCCTAATAAGGTCTGACACACCTCATCTAAGGGTCCACGAAGTCCTTTGGTCGTCACACCCCTCCAGGGGTCCTCCAGCACCCTTCCGGCACTCCGGGTACACTACCGATGAGCCCGAAAACTTTTCGGTGACCAAAACTGAACTTCCTATATATCAATCTTTACCTCCGGACCATTCCAGAGCTCCTTGTGATGTCCGGGATCTAATCCGGGACTCCGAACAACCTTCGGTAATCATGTACAACATTTCCCTATAACCCTAGTGTCATCGAACCTTAAGTGTGTAGACCCTACAGTTTTGGGAGACACATGGACATGACCGAGACACCTCTCCGGTCAAAAACCAACAGCGGGATCTGGATACCCAATATGGATCCCACATGCTCCACGATGATCTCATCGGATGAAGCATGATGTCGGGGATTCAATCAATCCCGTATTCAATTCCCTTTGTCTACCGGTATGATACTTGCCCGAGATTCGATCGTCGGTATCCCTATACCTTGTTCAATCTCGTTACCGGCAAGTATCTTTACTTGTTCCGTAACACATCATCCCTTGGCTAACTCCTTATTCACATTGAGCTCATTATGATGATGTCTTACCGAGTGGGCCTAGAGATACCTCTTCGTCTCACGGAGTGACAAAATCCCAGTCTCGATTCGTGCCAACCCAACAGACACTTTCGGAGATACTCGTAGTGTACCTTTATAGCCACCCAGTTACATTGTGACATTTGGCACACCCAAAGCATTCCTACGGTATTTGGGAGTTGCACAATCTCATGGTCTAAGGAAATGATACTTGACATTGAAAAGCTTTAGCAAATGAACTACACGATCTTGTGCTATGCTCAGGATTGGGTCTTATCCATCACATAATTCTCCTAATGATGTGATCCCGTTATCAACGACATCCAATGTCCATGGTCATGAAACCGTGACCATCTATTGTTCAATGAGCTAGCCAACTAGAGGCTCACTAGGGACATGTTGTGGTATATGTATTCACACATGTATTACAGTTTCCGGTTAACAAAATTATAGCATGAGCAATAGACAATTATCATGAACAAGGAAATACAGTAATAACCATTTTATTATTGCCTCTAGGGAATATTTCCAATAGTCTCCCACTTGCACTAGAGTCAATAATCTAGTTACATTGTGATGAATCGAACACCCATAGCATTCTGGTGTTGATCAAGTTTTGCTCGTGAGAGAGGTTTAGTCAACGGATCTGTGACATTCAGATCCTTATGCACTTTACAAATATCTATATCTCCCTGCTGAATGTAATCACGGATGGAGTTGAAGCGGCGCTTGATGTGTCTTGTCTTGTTGTGAAACCTGGGCTCCTTCGCAAGGGCAATAGCTCAAGTGTTGTCACAGAATAGAGTCATTGGGCCCGACGCACTTGGAATTATTCCTAGGTCGGTGATGAACTCCTTCATCCAGACTCCTTCCTTTGCTGCTTCCGAAGCAGCTATGTACTCCGCTTCACATGTAGATGCCGCCACGACGCTTTGCTTGCTACTGCACCAGCTGACCGCCCCTCCATTCAAAACATACACGTATCCGGTTTGTGACTTGGAGTCGTCCGAATCTGTGTCGAAGCTAGCATCGACGTAACCCTTTACGATGAGCTCTTCGGCACCTCCATATACGAGAAACATGTCCTTTGTACTTTTCAGGTACTTTAGGATATTCTTGACCGCTGTCCAGTGTTCTACCAAACTTATGGCAAGGTTCACATCAGGTCTGGTACACAACATGGCATACATAATAGAGCCTATGGCTGAAGCATAGGGGATGACACTCATCTCTTCTCTATCTTTTGCCGAGGTCGGGCACTGAGTCGTACTCAATCTCACACCCTGTAGTAGAGGCAAGAACCCCTTCTTGGACTGATCCATATTGAACTTCTTCAATATCTTTTCAAGGTATGTGCTTTGTGAAAGACCTATGACGCCTCTCGATCTATCTCTATAGATCTTAATACCTAATATGTAAGCAACTTCTCCAAGGTCCTTCATTGAAAAACACTTATTCAAGTAGGCCTTTACACTTTCCAAGAGTTCTATATCATTTCCCATTATCAGTATGTCATCCAGACATAATATGAGAAATGCTACAGAGCTCCCACTCACTTTCTTGTAAATGCAGGGTTCTCCATAAATCTGTATAAACCCAAACGCTTTAATCACCTCATTAAAGTGAATGTTCCAACTCCGAGATGCTTGCACCAGCCCATAGATGGAGCGCTGGAGCTTGCATACTTTGTTAGCATCTTTAGGATCGACAAAACCTTCCGGCTGCATCATATACAGTTCTTCCTTGAGGAAGTCATTAAGGAATGCCGTTTTGACGTCCATTTGCCAGATCTCATAATCATAAAATGCGGCAATTGCTAACATGATTCGGACAGACTTCAGCATCGCCATGGGTGAGAAAGTCTGATCATAGTCAACTCCTTGAACTTGTCGATAACCCTTAGCGACAAACCGAGCCTTATAGACGGTTACATTACCATCCACGTCAGTCTTCTTCTTAAAGATCCATTTATTTTCAATGGCTCGCTTATCATCAGGCAAGTCCACCAAAGTTCATACTTTGTTCTCATACATGGATCCTATCTCGAATTTCATGGCCTCAAGCCATTTGTTGGAATCTGGGCCCGCCATCGCTTCTTCATAGTTCGAAGGTTCACCGTTGTCCAACAACATGATCTCTAGGACAGGGTTACCGTACCACTCTGGTGCGGAACGTGTCCTAGTGGACCTTCGACGATCAATAGTAACTTGATCTGAAGTTTCATGATCATCATCATTAACTTCCTCTCCAGCCGATGTTGGCTCCACAGAAACAACTTCCTGTGCTGCGCTACTCTCCGGTTCGAGTGGAGGTACAATTACCTCATCAAGTTCTATTTTCCTCCCGCTTACTTATTTCGAGAGAAACTCTTTCTCGAGAAAGGATCCATTCCTGGCAACAAAGACTTTGCCTTCGGATCTAAGGTAGAAGGTATACCCAATAGTCTCTTTGGGATATCCTATGAAGACACACTTTTCCGCTTTGGTTTCGAGCTTCTCAGGTTGAAGTTTATTCACATAAGCATCGCGTCCCCACACTTTTAGAAACGACAGCTTAGGTTTCTTTCCAAACCATAGTTCATACGGTGTCGTCTCAACGGACTTTGACGGTGCCCTATTTAAAGTGAATGCGGCAGTCTCTAATGCATATCTCCAAAATGATAGCGGTAAGTCGGTAAGAGACATCATAGATCGCACCATATCCAATAGAGTGCGATTACGACGTTCAGACACACCATTTCGCTGAGGTGTGCTAGACGGCATGAGTTGTCAAACAATTCCACATTTCCTTAGGTGCGTGCCAAACTCGTGACTTAAATATTATCCGCCACGATCAGATCGTAGGCACTTTATTTTCCTATCATGTTGATTCTCTACCTCACTTTGAAATTCCTTGAACCTTTCAAAGGTTTCAGACTTGTGTTTCATCAAGTAGACATACCCATATCTGCTCAAGTCATCAGTGAGGGTGAGAAAATAACGGTAGCCACCGCGAGCCTCGATGCTCATTGGACCGCATACATCGGTATGTATTATCTCCAACAAGTCAGTTGCTCGCTCCATTGTTCCGGAGAACGGACTCTTAGTCATCTTGCCCATGAGGCATGGTTCGCACGTGTCAAATGATTCAAAATCAAGAGACTCCAAAAGTCCATCAGCATGGAGCTTCTTCATGCGTTTGACACCAATATGACCAAGGCGGCAGTGCCACATGTAAGTGGTACTATCGTTATCAACCTTACACTTTTTGGTACTCACACTATGGACATGTGTAACATCACGTTCGAGATTCATCAAAAATAAACCATTGACCAGCGGGGCATGACCATAAAAAATTTCTCTCATATAAATAGAACAACCATTATTCTCAGATTTAAATGAGTAGCCATCTCGCATGAAATGAGATCCAGATACACTGTTCATGCTCAAAGCTGGTACTAAATAAAAATTATTGAGGTTTAACACCAATCCCGAAGGTAGATGTAGAGGTAGCGTTCCGACGGCGATCACGTCGACCTTGGAACCATTCCTGACGCGCATCGTCACCTCGTCCTTTGCCAGCCTCCGCTTATTCCGCAGCTCCTGCTTGGAGTTACAAATGTGAGAAACTGCACCGGTATCAAATACCCAGGAACTACTACAAGCGCTGGTTAGGTATACATCAATAACAAGTATATCACATATACCTTTAACGTTGTCGGCCTTCTTATCCGCTAAGTACTTGGGGGTAGTTCCGCTTCCAGTGACCGGTACCCTTGCAATAAAAGCACTTAGTCTCGGGCTTGGGTCCATGCTTGTTCTTCTTCCTGGCAACTTGCTTACCGGGCACGGCAACAGCTTTGCCATCCTTCTTGAAGTTCTTCTTACCCTTGCCTTTCTTGAAACTAGTGGTCTTATTCACCATCAACACTTGATGCTCCTTTTTGATCTCAACCTCTGCTGATTTCAGCATCGAGTACAACTCAGGAATGGACTTCTCCATACCCTGCATGTTGTGTTCATCACAAAGCTCTTGTAGCTAGGTGGAAGCTACTGGAGGATTCTGTCAATGACCGAGTCATCCGGGAGATTAACTCCTAGCTGAGTCAAGCGGTTGTGTAACCCAGACATCTTGAGTATGTGCTCACTGACAGAACTATTCTCCTCCATCTTACAGCTGAAGAACTTGTCAGAGACGTCATATCTCTCGACCCGGGCATGAGCTTGGAAAACCAGTTTTAGCTCTTGGAACATCTCATATGCTCCGTGTTTCTTAAAACGCTTTGGCAGCCCCGGTTCTAAACTGTAAAGCAAGACGCATTGAACAAGGGAGTAACCATCGCAACGTGACTGCCAGGCGTTCATAACATCTTGGTCTGCTGGGGAAATGGGTGGGTCACCTAGCAGTGCATCAAGGACATACAATCTCTTGGAAGCTATGAGGATGATCCTCAAGCTACGGACCCAGTCCGCATAGTTGCTTCCATCATCTTTCAGCTTGGTTTTCTCTAGGAACGCGTTAAAGTTGAGGGTGACATTAGCATTGGCCATTGGATCTACAATATAGATTGTAATGACAATTTTAGACTAAGTTCATGATAATTAAGTTCACATAATCAAATTATTTAATGAACTCCCACTCAGATAGACATCTCTCTAGTCATCTAAGTGATACATGATCCAAGTCAACTAGCCCGTGTCTGATCATCACGTGAGATGGACTAGTCATCCATGGTGAACATCTCCATGTTGATCGTATCTTCTATACGACTCATGTTCGACCTTTCGGTCTTCCGTGTTCCGAGGCCATGTATGTACATGCTAGGCTCGTCAAGTCAACCTAAGTGTATCACGTGTGTAAATCTGGCTTACACCCGTTGTATGCGAATGTTAGAACCTATCACACCCGATCATCACGTGGTGCTTCGGAACAACGATCCTTAGCAACGATGCACAGTTAGGGTGAACACTTTTCTTGAAATTTTATTGAGAGATCATCTTATTTACTACCGTCATTCTAAGCAAATAAGATGTAAACATGATAAACATCACATGCAATCAATATAGTGACATGATATGGCCAATATCATCTTGCTCCTTTGATCTCAATCTTCGGGGCACCGTGATCATCACTGTCACCGGCACGACACCATGATCTCCATCATCATGATCTCCATCATCATGTCTTCATGAAGTTGTCTCACCAACTATTACTTCTACTACTACGGCTAACGTTTAGCAATAAAGTAAAGTAATTACATGGCGTTTATGATTGACATGCAGGTCATACAATAAAATAAGACAACTCCTATGGCTCCCGCCAGTTGTCATACTCATCGACATGCAAGTCGTGAATCCTATTACAAGAACATGATCAATCTCATACATCACAATGCATCACATCACATCCTTTGGCCATATCACATCACAAGGCATATCCTGCAAAAACAAGTTAGGCATCCTCTAATTTGTAGTTGCAAGTTTTTATGTGGCTGCTATAGGTTTCTAGAAAGAATGTTTCTTACCTACACCAAAAACACAACGTGATATGCCAATTGCTATTTACCCTTCATAAGGACCCTTTTCATCGAATCCAATCCGACTAAGGTCGGAGAGACAGACACCCGCTAGCCACCTTATGCAACAAGTGCATGTCAGGCGGTGGAACCAGTCTCACGTAAGTGTACGTGTAAAGTCGGTCCGGGCCGCTTCATCCCACAATACCGCCGAATCAATATAATACTAGTAGTGGTAAGCAAATTAACAAGATCGACGCCCACAACTGCTTTGTGTTCTACTCGTGCATAGATTCTACGCATAAACCTGGCTCATGATGCCACTGTTGGGAGACGTAGTAGCAATTCAAAAAATTTCCTACAATCACAAAGATCTATCTATGGAGAAACGAGCAACGATTGGGCGAGATTGCATCTTCATACCTTTGAAGATCGCTAAGTGGACGCGTTACAAGAACGCGGTTGGTGGAGTCGTACTCGCAGCGATTCAGATCGCGGTGGACTCCGATCGAAGCGCCGAACAATGGTGCCTCCACGTTCAACACACGTGCAGCCCGATGATGTCTCCTACACCTTGATAAAGCAAGGAGGAAGGAGAGGTTGAGGGAGAGCTTTGGCAGCACGACCGCGTGGTGACGGTGGAGCTACGTGGACTCCGGCAGGGCGTCGCCAAGCACTACGGAGAACGAGGAAGAGGAAGGGTAGGGATGCACCGAGAGAGAGGTCGTGTCTCAAATCAGTACCAATACCTTGGATATATATCGGAGGAGGGATAGGGAGGGCTCCCTTGTCCCCTCCTCCAAGGAGGAGAGGTTCGGCCGAACCTAGGGAGGAGTCCACCTCCCACAAGGGAGGTGGCTCTCTTCCTTTTGAATCCTTTTCAGCCTTATCTCTTATCCCTAGCCGCACGGGACCTTCCGGAAGGTCTTTACCAGCCCAATAAGGGCTGATACACCTCCTCTAAGGGCCCATGAAGTCCTTTGGTCGTCACACCCCTCCCGGGGTCCTCCGGCACCCTCTCGACACTCCCGGTACACTACCGATGAGCCCGAAAACTTTCCGGTGACCAAAACTGGACTTCCTATATATCAATCTTTACCTCCGGACCATTCCGGATCTCCTCATGACGTCCGGGATCTCATCCGGGACTCTAAACAACCTTCAGTAATCACGTACAACATTTCCCTATAACCCTAGCGTCATCGAACCTTAAGTGTGTAGACCCTACGGTTTCGGGAGACACGTAGACATGACCGAGACACCTCTCTGGTCAATAACCAACAGTGGAATCTGGATACCCATGTTGTCTCCCACATGCTCCACGATGATTTCATTGGATGAACCACGATGTCGGGGATTCAATCAATCCCGTATTCAATTCCCTTTGTCTACCGGTATGATACTTGCCCGAGATTCGATCGTCGGTATCCCTATACCTTGTTCAATCTCGTTACCGGCAAGTCTCTTTACTTGTTCCGTAACACATCATCCCTTGGCTAACTCCTTAGTCACATTGAGCTCATTATGATGATGTCTTACCAAGTGGGCCCAGAGATACCTCTCCGTCTCACGGAGTGACAAATCCCAGTCTCGATTCGTGCCAACCCAACAGACACTTTCGGAGATACCCGTAGTGTACCTTTATAGCCACCCAGTTACGTTGTGACATTTGGCACACCCAAAGCATTCCTACGGTATCCGGGAGTTGCACAATGTCATGGTCTAAGGAAACGATACTTGACATTGAAAAGCTTTAGCAAACGAACTACACGTTCTTGTGCTATGCTCAGGATTGGGTCTTGTCCATCACATCATTCTCCTAATGATGTGATCCCATTATCAACGACATCCGATGTCCATGGTCATGAAACCGTGACCATCTATTGATCAAAGAGCTAGCCAACGAGAGGCTCACTAGGGACATGTTGTGGTCTATGTATTCACACATGTATTACGGTTTCCGGTTAACACAATTATAGCATGGACAATAGTAAATTATCATGAACAAGGAAATACAATAATAACCATTTTATTATTGCCTCTAGGACATATTTCCAACACTACCGTCCTTGAGTCTGAGATTCTAATTGCTGATTCTAGCTAGTCTGATGAGCCAAACTATGGTCCTCCCTCTAAGCAGCCATCTTGGGCTTCCAAGCTCAAGAAGATCTTTTGTTTCTGGGCTAACCTGTATGTATGAGTCTCACATGGCGGAGAATATGTCTTACTTCCCTAATAAGGGCGTGATGAGGAAAATGGGCCTAGAGGCTCCCGGTGGTTCTAATAACACTACTACAACACGGGAGAGGTGGATCTCCAAGAGCGGCCACTCGACTGATTCTAACGACTCCAATGTCACCACTTCTACTCCTTGTGTAGCTAATGATGATGAAAAGATTGTTTAGGAAGATCCTGAGGATGTTCACAGTGATGGCGAGGAGGAGTCAGAGGACTCAGGGGATTCCATGGAGGAGGATGAGGAGTACCGCTACCACCTAGGGTCACCTAGTCACTCTTTGCCTTTTTTGGCGTCTTGATGCCAAAGGAGGAGAGAGTTTACGACCCAGGATTTTCTTATGGTGTTGTAAAGTCACAAGGTCTTTTTATGTTCGATTTCATGACTTGTGAACTCTTTTATCTTATTAGATTTGGTTTGTGAGACTTGGAGACTATGTGTGTATGGTGTGAGACATTCGTATCTCATATGTATCTTAGTATGTTGGTCTATTGTATATGTGATGCTTTTCTATTAGTATGACATTTTATATTCATGCTCACATGCTCTTATTTTCAAAAATTCTTAGTTCTATATTATGTTGTTGTCGGTATTGCCTAGTCTATAAAATATAGGGGGTTGATGTGTACTACACAAATGTATTCTTGTAGACTCTTGTTGGGCCTCCAAGCATAGTGTTTTGCAGGATAGTAGCAATTGTCCATCAATTGGATGACGTAAGGTTTATCAATCCATAAGAGGTGTCGGAGGAATATGGTCTCCCTCAAACAACCCTGCAATCAAATAAAATAAATCTCTTGTGTCCCCAACACACCCAATACAATGGAAAATTGTATAGGTGGACTAGTTCGGCGAAGAGATAGTGATACAAGTGTAGTATGGATAGTAGGAATATGTTTATATAATCTGAATAAATAAAAAATCAAGGTAACAAGTAACAAAAGTGTGTAAAAACGGTATTCCAATGCTTGAAAACAAGGCATAGAGCTCATACTTTCACTAGTGCAATCTCTCAATGGTTCTAACATAATTGAATCATATAACCATCCCTCAACGCGTGACAAAGAATCACTCCAAGTTCCTATCTAGCGGAGAACATAAGATGAAATTGGCGTACATAGCAAAACTACCTCAAAGTTATCCTTTCCAATCAATCTACCGAGCCTTCCCTATAATTGTCACAAACAGCCCTAGATTTCGTACTAGAATAACACCTATGATACGTATCAATCAACTCTAATGTCACCTAGATACTCCAATGTCAACACAAGTATCCATAAGCTAATTGTTTGACATGCATCAAACAATTGCAGATTCATCATATTCAATCCAACACATAGAACTTCAAAGTGTGCCCCAAGATTTCCATTGGAGAAAGTAGGACGAAAACATGCATCGACCTATGTGCCTACATCATCCCAATGTCACCACGGGGATCCACAAGTTGATAACCAAAACATATATCAAGTGAATCAACAGAACACCTGATTGTCACCACGGGTATCCACATGCAAGACATATATCAAGTGTTCTCAACTCCAAAGTATTCAATCCAACTAACGAGATCTCAAAGGGAAAGACTCCAATTCATCACATCAAGATAGAGATGGAGGAACACCATATGATTCAATTATATTAACAAAGCTCGTGATACATCATGATCGGGCCTTCTCAAGAACACGAGAGAGAGAGAGAGAGAGGGATTAAACACATAACTATTGGTACATACCCTCAACCCCGAGGGTGAACTACTCCCTCCTCGACACGGACACCATCAGGATGATGAATATGGCCTCTATTAATGATTTCACCCTCCGGCAGGGTACCAGAAAAGCCTCCGGATGAGTTCTCTTCGAAATAGATCCTAGCGGCGATGGAGCGGAAGTTCTAGGTTTATTTCAGTTTTTTTGTATTTATATAATTTTTCGGTGTTGGAATCACGCGAAATGGAGCTACGAGGGGCTCGCGAGGTTTCCTAGCGCGGCCACCCCCTTGGGCATGTCGGGTTGCCTTGTCACCTCCTCGTGGGTCTTCTGACCCTCCCACGAAGCTTCGGGGGTCTCTTTTGTTCCATATAAAATCACGAGAAATTTTCGGGAGATTCCAAGAACTTTTATTTTCTACAAAAAACAACGTTAGTCTGGGTTAGTTCCGTTTAAATCATATAAAAGTGCATCAAAACCATACAAAATCATAAATTATCAATACATCGGAGACGTATCAACAGCCTCAAACTTAATTCATGC
Organism: Hordeum marinum; assembly: GCA_022496015.1. Taxonomy (NCBI): domain Eukaryota; kingdom Viridiplantae; phylum Streptophyta; class Magnoliopsida; order Poales; family Poaceae; genus Hordeum; species Hordeum marinum. The sequence continues at coordinate 257,273,543 of CM039674.1, read as the reverse complement.
TCGTCCTCGAGTAGGTAAATGATAAAATAAATAATTTATGCTGTGTGAATGCTAGCATAGTGCATAAGTTCAATCAATGATAATTTCTATCACTTTTCCTAGCATCATAAACATCAACTCTTTCTCATAAAACTCATCATTATAAAGTAGAAATCAATTCACATGTTATGGTTCAAACAATGCATTTACTTGGAACTTAAAAACCTATGTTCTTAGTCATCAACAATAATAGTTCATATTATTTTCTAAGTAAGAGATTCGCATACTCATCATATAGTCTTCTATGATTGCTAATACTCAAAGCATATTTTTAGAACAAACATCATTCATCAAACACAGAGAAAGATTGGGGCTTAATGTTTCACCTCCCAACACACTTATCATAAAGATAATTGTTAACACTAATAATTCATGATCAAATATATTTGACTGGATATATGTGTTTGGATCTTTCCCACCACATGATGCTTTCCAAATAGAGATTCAGGTTGAAATAAGAAGTTGACTCAACATGAAAAGTAAATAACATACCAGTAAATAGAATGTCCCTTCATAGAGGGAAGCAAGGATTTGCTTATGTGCCATATCTCATTTATTAAAACAGAGATGATTATATTTTGGCTGGTGTATCTTTCGTGTCAACGTTATGACAAAGGTTTTAAATATCATCCATGGTAATCCCTTTATTGGTGGTTCCTAAACAGAATTGAAATCTTAACTCCCCCTCAACCATTCAAACACATTCCATGGCTATCCGTATCCACTGGCGCGCAATTTTCTAAGGCGAGTTATTGTTTATTTATTTTTGTATTATGAAGGACTGGGCATCCTTTTCACCAGCCTCTCTCGTGCAATGACAAGTGAATAAACACTCATCATTAGAATAACCCGCTTAGCATGGAAGATACTTACCGACCCGATCTCTTCATGAGTGGTACGGGCACACAAAAAAGAAATATATTTGAAGGTTTTAGAGGTGGCACATGCAAATTTACTTGGAATGCCAATCAAATATCATATATATGTAGGTATGGTGGACTTTCATGGAAGAAACATGGCTCAAGGATTATGGATGCACAAGTAGTATATCTACTTATAGTAAAAAAATTTGGCTAGCAAAGGTTCTAAACAAGCACCACATGTTGGAGGATCATAACAATATAACTTTCAAATATACCCAAACATAACTCATTATGTTGTATTCCTTGTCCAACTTCAACTAATTTGATCAAGTTTGAAAATAGTAAATGGGTGTTCACAATCATCAAAGATGTCGAAGATAATATATTTGTATGGGAAAGTTCTCTTCCTTCTACTAATGATTTATAAATTGCTTTTATGACATAGTATGATTACCAAACTTCAATAGATTTTACATCCTAATCCAAATGTGAAACTACTCCTAAGCACAGAGCACATGGATAATTTCAGATTTATAATATTCAATTCATTCGCAATTTACTCTTAGGATATAAGTGAAGCATAAGAGTAAACATCAAACTATTCCAAGAAGTCATATGTGAAGATCAATGAGTAGTCAAACAATCAAGTAGCTATGTGAGGACTCTCTCTAAATAAAGATCTTTAGATCTGAGATTTATTTAAAATTGCAAACAAAATAAAAAGGGCACTCCAGGAATAGCACATATCATGTGAATGAATAAAAACTTAGGCTCAACATAGGCTAACCGATATTTGTTGACAAAGAGAGATGGGGTGCCTAACGTGTCATCGCCAAGATTAGATGCTCGATACTTCAAGTAATATTGACTTGGGTAACCTTGGGCACCCCCAAGCTTGAGATCTTGTGTCTCTTTAATTCCTCTCATATAGGAGCATCTCCAATAGATGACATAAATTTGGAGATGTAAAAGTAGGTGTTGTATAATTTACATCACAAAAAGTGCTTTTTTACATCTCCAAAAATACCCAACTCCAATAGATGATGTAAAACGGTGATGTAAATGGGCAACTCCAATAGATGATGTAAACTAGAGATGCAAAACTATACTTCAACTACTATTTCATTTGAAACCTATACTTCAAACATAGCAAGTTCAACTAGTACTTCATTTCAAACATAATTAAACATAATTGTAATTAATAAAAGAATAGCAAACCCAACTACTACTAGTTCAACTTCTACTAGTTTGAGGTACTACATTCATCTACTACTACTAGTTCGAACTACATCGACTTGAACTACAACAAAGATAAAACTACTCCTCGTCATGGGAGTCCTCCTCATCAAAGCTCATGAACTTCTCCCAAAATGCATCTTGGTACGGGTCGTCATAGACCTCCTCCTCCTCCTCCTCCAAGGACTCGACGGGGATCATAGTCGAGGGGTTGTTCTCATCCTTGTTCTTCTTCTTCTGCTCGGCCTCGCGCGTCTAGAAGAACTCATGCTCGGCCTGCACATACTCTGGATGATCATGCGTGAACCTCACCATCGTTGACTCGTCGCCATCGTTAGGACTGATGACAACTGCGGGCTTCTTCTTATTCTTGTTCGTTGTGATCTCCTCCATGCGAATGCCCCTTGGCACAAGGAACTCTCCGGCCACCTGGGTATCGATCTCCAGGAAGTTGAGGTCCATCTGCGGCCTCCTGGCACGCCACACCGCCAAGTCGTAGGCACACATGGCTTCCTCGACGGTGGGGTATGTGCTGAGTCAAAAGCGGTAGCTGGCGTCAGAGAATTCCACCCCGAAGTTGCCGAAGAACCACGTATTTCCCTTTGGGTCTTGTATGATGGCATGGCGACTACTGGGAGGGGCGATGCGGTGGTGCGGTGGGGTTGTGCGACGGGGGTGAAGAATAGGGTGGCGGTGTAGTGCAGTGGGTTGCGGCAAGCGACCGGGGTGAGGCGGCGGTGGTGTGGTGGGGGGAGAGCGAGCGTGCTGGGGCGATGGTGTGGTGGGGGCGGCGGCGGTGCGGTGGGGGGGAGCGAGTGGGCCGGGGCGATGGTGCGGTGGGGGCGGTTGAGTGGGTCGGGGCGGCAGTGTGATGGGGGCGTCGGGCAGAGCGGTGCAAGGCGGGTGAGCGTTGCCTAGCATCGGTGCGGGGACGGCAGCGGGGTGATGAATCGAGCTGTGGGGGCGGTGGAATCGAGTGGGGGGACGGCGGCCGAAAACACCCGACTCCCAGCATGCGGCAGTGGCCAGCGGTCGAAATCGGCGGTGTTGTGTCAGAGGTGGTGGATCTGGCACGGGGCGATGTCAGCGGGCTTGTGGGCAGGCGATGGCTCTGGTCGAGGAAGTAAATGGAATCGCCGGCTGGCATTGGCGCGCGACTAGCAAATATACATATCATGTAGGTTGAGATGTATATTTGCACCGTGAGGTGTTCTAATTTACATCTTCAGGAGGCGGAGATGTATTTTTTTACAGCTACATCATTTGCTGGATATGCATTTTTGGGCCCCGAATATGTATAATTCAGGTATTTTGCATCTACATCATTTATTAGAGTTTCTCTCATGGTTTCCTAAACTTTGAAAGCTTAATCCACACAAAATTTGACAAAAACTTGTGAGATTGGTTAGTGCACATAAGAATAAGTCAACACATTATGTACTTCCAAGACAAGTTTCATAATTATTTTCAAACATTACCTACACTATTCTATCATTTCCTCAATTTACATCTACCAATATGTGCCATGAAAGCACTAGTACAAGTACTTAACAAAACTATGACAACAATCTATCTAAATAGGATAGTGTGTAGCAATTAATTAAAAATATGTACTTATGTAACTCAATAAATTATGAATATTGATGGCATGATAAGTAATTTACATGAAAATACTGTGTAAAAATTTCAAAAAATTTCCACTTTCCAGTAAAACATAAAAATTCAAACACTACAACAAAATTTCTATTTCTACACAGCACACCTCAAACATGCAATTCAAGCAATCCTAAAGGCAACTCTTGGTACTTATTATTTAAAAACATGATTTCAAATAACATCAAGAAAAGTACAACAAAATAAAATGATGCTCCAAGAAAAACACATATTATGTGACGAATAAAAATATAGCTCCAAGTGAGGTATACCGATAGTGTTGAAGACGAAAGAGGGGATGTCATCTAGGGCATACCCAAGCTTAGATGTTTGACCATTCCTTGAATATTACCTTGGGGTGTGTTGTTCATACCCAATATTATGGTCTTGCCACTCCTTATTCTCCAGATATCGGTATCTTACCCAAAACTTGAAAACTTCAATCATAGAAAAATCAACAAAACTTTATGAGATGGGTTAGTATAAATAATATAGATCATCCACTTAGGTACTATCAAGATAAGATTCATGATTATTATCACATAATACCTAATTTATTTTACCATTCGAACAATTTATATCACTCAATCTAATCTATGGAAACACAAAAACAAGCAAACTATGCATAAAAAACAGAATTTATCAAAACAAAACAATCTATTAAGATCTGAATTAACACCCCTCTTCAAGAATTCATATGATTAACTAATTAACTTACTAATTAATCCCTATCCGTAAGTTCACTGAGCTGTCAATAAATTGTCCAATTAATTGATTAAATGGCTGATTAACATGCCAATTAGCCGATTAATCCCCTACTCGCCAGTTAACCGTGCAGTTACGAGTTAACAATTTCCTCAACACTGATTAACACGATACTTCACTGACTTTAGAAATTATGAAAAATAGGAAAATGCATATAATTTGCATGGCAAGAATGTGTAAAATTTCAGAATATTTTGATGCTCCGGTAAATTCTGAGAAATTTTATACTTGACACAAAAGTTTTTCATTTTGCACAGAATCACACTAATAAGTATCCACACTATCCCAAAGGCTTTTCTTGGCATCTTATTGAAATAAAAGAGACAAAACATGATTATTATAGTATCTTAATGATGTGAACACACAAAAACAAAAAGTATAAGCGTTGGGTTGTCTCCCAACAAGCGCTTTTCTTTAAAGCCTTTTAGCTAGGCATGATGATTTCAATGATGCTCACATAAAAGTAAAGAATCGAAACACAAAGGGAACATCATGAATCACATGGAAAGCACATTTAAGTCTAACCCACTTCCTATGCATAGGGATTTTGTGAGCAATTTATGGGAGCAGGAATCAACTAGCATGGGAAGGAAAAACAAGCATAACTTCAAAACTGTTAATAGATAGAGAGAAAGCTTTATATTATTGAAATACGTAGATGTTGGGGAACGTCGCATGGGAAACAAAAAATTTCCTGCGCACACGCAAACCTATCCATGGTGATGAGCATCCACGAGAGGGAGAGTGGATCTATGTACCCTTGTAGATCACTAAGCGGGAAGCGTTAAGAAACGCGGTTGGTGTAGTCGAACTTCTTCGCGATCCAAATCGCCGAGCGTCCCGCGATCCAATCACGAACCGTCCCGCGAACACATCATGATCCGTCCCGCGAACTCATCACGATCCATCTCACGATCTTGATCATGATCTGTCCCGCGAACTCATCACGATCCGTTCCGTGATCACATCACGAACCGTCTCGCGATCTCGGTCACGGTCCTTCCGATCTAGCGCCGAACGGACGGCACCTCCGCGTTCAGCACACGTGCAGCTTGATGACGATCTCCACCGTCTCGATCCAGTGAGAGGAGGTGGAGAGGAGAGAGAGAGTTCACCGGCAGAGTGACGGCGCTCCGGTGATGGTGGTGGAGCAATTCCGGCAGGGCTTCGCCTAAGCACTGCAGAAAACCGATCTAGAGGAGAAACTATGCACCGGTGTAACGGGTAGCACGTGGCCGAAAATTCTGTCCAGAAACCACCCAATCCACTAGTATATATAGGAGGAGAGGAGAGGAGAGGCAGCCAAGTCCTTTGGGTCGGCCGAAGTAGGAGGTGGGAAGCAATCCTACTTCACCTCCAATCCTAGTTGGAGTAGGATTGCCTCCTATTGGCTGATTTTCCACTTTTTGCTTTAGGACTTTCTCTCCTGCGCCATGGGCCTTTGTGGCTGTTTTCCCAGCCCACTAAGGGCTGGTTATTATTCTCCCACAGCCCATGGACCTCTTGGGGTCGAAATACCCCACCCGGAGGCCTCCCGGTACACTACTGGCACTCCCGGTACACTACTGATGAGCCCGAAACTTTTCCGAAAACCAAACTGGGACTTCCTATATATGAATCTTTACCTCCGGACCATTCCGGAGCTCCTCGTGACGTCCGGGATCTCATCCGGGACTCCGAAAAAACTTCGGTCACCACCATACATAACTCTACACTACCGAAATGTCACCGAACCTTAAGTGTGCAGACCCTACGGGTTCGAGAACTATGTAGACATGACCGAGACACCTCTATGGTCAATAACCAATGGCGGGACCTGGACGTCCACATTGGTTCCTACATATTCTACGAAGATCTTTATCGGTCCAACCTCTATGTCAAGGATTCAGTTAATCTCGTATAACGTTCCCTTTGTTCTTCGGTATGTTACTTGCCCGAGATTCGATAGTCGGTATCTCCATACCTAGTTCAACCTCGTTACCGGCAAGTCTCTTTACTCGTTCCGTAATACAAGATCCCGCAACTAACAATTAGTCACATTGCTTGCAAGGCTTATAATGATGTTGCATTACCGAGTGGGCCCCGAGATACCTCTCCGTCACACGGAGTAACAAATCCCAGTCTCGATCCATGCCAACTCAACAGACACCATCGGAGATACCTGTAGAGCACCTTTATAGTCACCCAGTTATGTTGCGACGTTTGATACACACAAGGCACTCCTCCGATATCTGTGAGTTGCATGATCTCATGGTCATAGGAACACATACTTGACATGCGGAAAACAGTAGCAATAAACTGACACGATCATATGCTACGTTTGCAGTTTGGGTCTTGTCCATCACATCATTCTCCTAATGATGTGACCCCGTTATCAAATGACATCTCATGTCCATGGCTAGGAAACCTTACCAATCTTTTGATCAACGAGCTAGTCTATTAGAGGCATACTAGGGACATGGTTTTGTCTATGTATCTACACATGCATCTAAGTCTCCGATCAATACAATTATAGCATGGGTAATAAACGATTATCATGAACAAGGAAATATGATAATAACTAATTTATGATTGCCTCTAGGGCATATTTCCAACAGTAGAAGCATTTGGTCCTCCCTCATAATAGTTTTCAGTAGCATCATGAAGGAGTCAACAGTATAACTATCAAATAAAGCATTATCTTCATGATTCCACAATCAAACTAAGTGTCCACACTATTCCAAAGGCTTTACTTGGCACATTTTTGAATTAAGAGGCACTAAACATAATAAATACAGAAGCTTAATCACATGAAAACACAAAAATAAGAAGTATAAATGTTGGTTTGTCTCCCAACAAGCGCTTTCATTTCAAGCCTTTTAGCTAGGCATGATGCTCACATAAAAGTAAAGAATTGAAACACAAAGGGAGCATCATGAAGATTATGACAATCATATTTAACCCCCTAACCCACTTCCTATGCATAGGTATTTTGCAAGCAAACAATTTATTGTAGCAAGAACCAACTTGCATAGGAAGGCAAAATAAGCTTTGAACACATAGAGAGGAAGCTTGATATTATTGAGATACCTACAAGCATATGTTCCTACCTCATAATAATTTCTAGTAACATCATGAAGGAACTGAACAATATAACTATCACATAAAGCATTCATGTCATGATCCATAAGAACAGAAAATTTATTAATCTCCACATAAGAAAAATTCTTCTCATACATAGTAGTGGATGCAAACTCAACAAAATAAGTATCATGAGACACTTGACTGATTTGATCATTAAAATCATGATGACAAGTTACATGGTTACCAATACTCTTCATCCATGTCATCACCATAATCATCACAGAGAGGAACTTGGTTGTCATAATTAATTGAAACCTCTTCTGAAATAGTTGATTCATCACTAAATACAGTAATGAACACTCCAAATCAACTTTCATAATTATTGCCATAAGATTCAACACCCACCAAAATAGTGAGATCATTACTTCCTAGAGTTGACACTATTCCAAACCCACTTTCATCACTGTAATCATCATACGTAGGAGGCATGTTATTATCATAGTAAACATTTCATCACAATAAGGAGGACTAAAAGGATCATCTTCATCAAACATAGCAACCCCAAGCTTATTGTTTTGCATAACATTAGCACCCTCGATATTCAAAGAACTCATATTAACACCATTGAAGTCATGCTCATCATTCAAAGGAGTCGCATTAATAATTTTATAAATCTTCCTCTAACAACTGGGCACAATTATCGAAATACTTATTTTCAAGAAAGACATTATAAAGACAAAGGTGCACTAGTTCAGTGAGGAGATGGTGATACAAGTGTAGTATGAATACTAGAAGTAGGTTTTTATAATCTAAATAAGTAAAAACAGCAAAGTAACAAGTAGCAAAAGTATGTAAAAACGGTGTTGCAATGCTTGAAAACAAGGACTAGGGTTCATACTTTCACCATTGCAATCTCTCAACAGTGCTAACATAATTGAATCATATAACCAACCCTCAACTGTGATAAAGAATCACTCCAAGTTCCTATCTAGCGGAGAACATTATAAGAAATTGTTAGGTAGCAAAACCACCTCAAATTTATCCTTTTTGATCAATCTATCAAGCCATCCCTATAAGTGTTAGAAACAGGCCTAAAGTTTGTACTAGAATAACACCTATGATAGACATCAATCAACTCTAATTTCACCTATGTACTCCAATGTCACCACAAGTATCAATGATTTATTTATTTGACATGCATCAATCAATTGTAGATTCATCATATTCAATCCAATGCAAATAACTTCACAGGGTACCCCAAGATTTCTATTGGATAAAGTAGGACAAAAACGTGCAACAACATATGTGCCTAGATCACCCCAATGTCACCACAGGGATCAATAAGTTGATAAGAAAAATATATATCAAGTGACTCAATAGAACACCACATTGTCACCATGGGTATCCACATGCAATACATATATCAAGTGTTCTCAAAACCTAAGTATTCAATCCAACATAACGAGATGTCAAAGGTAAAGACTCAATTCATCACATCAAGATACAGAGGGAAGAACATAATACTATTAAACTATATTAACAAATCTTGTGATACATAAGAGATCGTGCCATCTCAAGAACACGAGATAGATAGATATTAAACACATAGCTACTGGTACATACCCTCAGCCTCGAGGGTGAACTACTCCCTCCTCGACGTGGAGACCACTTGGATGAGAAGATAGGCTCTAGTGATGATTTTCCCCTTCGACAGGGTATCGAAAAAGGGCCCCGAATGAGATCGCTTCAGAACAGATGCTTGCTGGGGCATAGCGGCAGTTCGAGGTTTATTTCTAGGGTTTTTGGGATTTATCCAGCGTTGGAATCACGCGAAATGGAGCTATAAGGGTCCCACAACGTATATCGACACGAACACCCCTGGGCGTGCTAGGCTACCTTGTCACCTACTCATGGATCTTACGAACCTCCCACGAAGCTTCGGGGGTCTCTTTTGTAACATAAAAAATCGCCAAAAAGTTTCGGGCGGTTCCAAGAGCTTTTATTTCCTGCACAAAAACAACACCATGATAATCCTATTGAAAACAACATCGGTTCGGGTTAGTTCCGTTTAAATAATATAGAAGTGCATCAAAACCATACAAATTCGTTGTAAACATGGCATGAATACTTCATAAATTATGACGGGAAGTGTTGATCCTACTGTATGCGCTTTGCATTTCCAAATATTCAAATAGTGGACACATCGAGGGGGTGCTCGTCTATATTTTGTAGATCCTCGGTGTGCATATTATTCCTTGATATCCTTTGTGCTAATACCGTGTTGTCACATCAATCCACCAAAAAGGGGGAGATTGTTAGGGCATATTTCTAACTTAGTGGTTTTAGTGATTGATGACAATGCGTCTTGCGGTCTAATCGTTTGCATTAAGCATTTCATGTATCATTACATATGGCACAAGATGGTTGCTTTCCCCTCGGCGACAAAGCGTGAAGACGGTTGTTTCCGGTATTTATTTTTTAGTGGACTTGAATCATAGGGAAGACATACTATTAAGAGACGGCCGCATAGGAAAGTTTAGGTTGGAATCAACATGTAGACATACCCATATGGACCCACTTTCCTTCTCGCAACTTTGGAGTTCCCCTTGTTCTCTACTTGGTCTTACTTGAAGTACCCAAGCGGTAGAACGCCCCTGGGCAGAGTTAGTACCACTTTTAGCAGTACCTCTGCATTTCAGTGCAATGGGCAGTACCGCTTGTATTTGGGATACTGTGATCTTTGTTGCTCAAATGGTGGTTGGTCGGTAGTATAGAGATACTTATATGCTAGTACTACCCCGCCACCATCGTTTTCTCTGTAGCCTAGAGAAATATGTAGTACTAGACTGGTAGTAGGGAGGTAGTATCGCTTGGTTGGTACTTCCATATCTACTATTGGACGCACTTCTGCTTGATTTCGTGCTTCTGTAACCTCATACAGATTTCAAGGTAGTCGAGCGATAGTAGGGAGCAGTAGTAGCGCTTGATGTCGTAGTGTCGTCCTACCCAACATCTAGTACCGCTAGTTCTCTGTGTCCTTAGACACTTTGCGGTAGTGATACATCTCTGACATATCTATAACTTTTGAACGTTTCATGCTATTATATTATCAATCTTGAATACTCTATGTGCAATTATATGCTATTATATATCATTTTGGGGAGTAACCTATTAAGTCAGCGCCAAGTGCCAGATTCTGTTTTCTCCCTGTTTTTGGACTTTCTAGAAAATCAATATCAAATGAAGTCCAAATTGGATAAAAATTTATGGGAGTTATTTTTGGACCAGAAGAGACCCAGGAAGCTTCAGGAGGAGGCCACAGGACCGATGAGGTGGCCACAAGACACGAGGGCACGTCCTGGGCAGTAAGATCCCCATGGATCGTAGGCACCTTGTGTCACCTTCTGGGCTAATTCCACTTCTCTATATTTCCAATTACTCCAAAAACATCACTGGGCCACCGGAAACAGGTTTTTCTCCCCCACAAGTCTCTGTTCTTCCGCGATCCCATCTGTGAGGCCTTTTCTAGTACTCCGCTAGAGGGGGAAGCCATCATGGAGGTCATCTTGATCAACCTTGATGCATCCCTGATGATGTGTGAGTAGTTCACCACAGACCTATGAGTCCATAGCTAGTAGCTAGATGGCTTCTTATTTCTCTCTAATCTTCAATACAAAGTTCTTCGCGATTCTCGCGCTGATCTATCCGATGCAATCTTCCTTTGCATTGTGTTTGTTGGGATCTAATGAATTGTGGGTTTATGATCAGATTATTCATGAAAAGTAATTGAGTCTTCTATGAATTCTATTATGCATGATTGTTATAGCTTTGCATGTCTCTTCGATCTATCGGTTTGCCCAACTAGATTGATTTATCTTCAGCAGGAGGAATACATTGTACTAGGATCGATCTTGCGGTGCCCTATATCCCAGTGGAAGAAGGGGACAATACATATATTGTATTCTTTCTACTAAGGGTAAAACAACAGGGTTTGACCATATTTCTTATACTTACTTTGTCTACATCATGTCATCTTGCTTAAAGCATTACTCTATTTTTCATGAACTTAATACCATAGATGCATCCTAGATATCGGTCGATTGGTGGAGTAATAGTAGTGGATGCAGAATCATTTTGGTCTACTTGTCACAGATGTCATGCCTATATAAATGATCATTTCCATGAATACATAATCATAACTATGCGCTTTTCTATCAATTGCCCAACAGGTAATTTGTCTACTCACTGTATGCTATGTTCGAGAGAGAAGCCTCTACTGAATACTATGCCCCTCGAGTCTACTCAATTATATTTGCTAAAAACCTAAAAATACCTTCTTGTAATTTATGATATTATATTATATTTTCCTTTTATCTTTATATATCTACCACTGTCAGAAATAATCATTGCAAGTAACGAGTTCAAGGGGCTTGACAACCCTCTAGAACACGTTGGGTGCAAGTTTTTGGTTTTGTGTGGGCACATGCTATTTAAAGACAGGTTGTCATGGTTCTCCTATTGGTTCGATAACCTTGGTTCTCACTGAGGGAAATACTTATAGCAACTATATTGCTTCACCCTTCCTCTTCGGTGAAAAATCTAATGCAACTCACAAGTAGCAGAAAGAAGTTCTCGCGTCGTTGCCAAGGAGACATCACCAACTTGCTCACGGTCCCTTCACACAAACTATCAATCAATTTTTCTACTCTTTTTCTTGTCCTTTTATTTATCTATATATTTGCTTTTACAAAAAATCAACAACACAAAAATATTTCTATTTTCTCGTTTATCCGGTTTGCTAGTTTACTTGTTTACCTGTTAGTTTGTTCACTTTGTCGCTATTACTCAAGAAAATACCAAATTGTGTTACTTTACAAATACTAATAATAATGATTTTATTACTACTCCAACACCGCACGCCACTAGTGCGGAACCTTTTGATATAAATGTTGCTTTGCTAAATCTTGTTATGAAAGAACCATTTGCTGGAAGTCCTAATGAGGACACTGCTTCACACCTTAATACCTTCATTGAATTATATGCAAAAGAAAAGTGATGTGGATACTGATGTGATTAAGTTTAATTCCTTTCTCACTAAAAGATAAAGCTCAAACTTAGTGTTCATCTTTGCCGCGTAATAGTATTGGAACTTGGGATAAGTGTAAGGATGCTTTTATTGCTAAATATTTTCCTCCTGCTAAGATTATATCTCTCAAAAATCAACTACGAATTTTAAACAACATGAGCAAGAACATGTTTCACAAGCTTGTGAGAGAATGAAATTAATGATTCGAAATTGTCCCACCCATGGCTTAAGTTTATGGAGTATAATATAAAATTTCTATGCGGAACTAAACCTTGTGTTGAGAAATCTTCTAGATTTTTCCACAGGTGGAACCTTTATGAAAATTACATTGGGAGAAGTTGCGAAACTACTAGATAATATCATGACAAATTATTCTCAGCAGCACACCAAACGAGCTCCAACCGGTAAGACGGCAAATTCTGTTGAAGAAATCGCTACTTTGAGTGATAAGTTGGATTCTCTTATAAATATGTTTGCAAATAAAAATTATCATGTTGATCTTAATGATTTGCCACTATATACTTTGATTTAGCAAAATAATTATGTTGTTGATTTCAATTTTGTCTCTAGGAATAATTTCAACAACAATGTTTATATGAGTCATTCCAACCCTAGGCTGTAGCCTGGTAATTCCTCTAAAAATTATGGTAATTCCAATAGTAACTCTTCCAATAATAATAATAGGATCCCCTCTGATCTTGAGAACTCCATTAAATAATTTATTAGTTCTTAAAAGATTTTCTACACTATGCTAGAAAAAGACTACATAAAGTTTTTGATATGGTTAGAAATATGGATAGAATTTCTCATGATGTGGAAACTCTTAGAAGTAAAACTTTGCCAGCTAAGCATGATATAAAAAATTCTATTAAATCCATCCAAATCTCTATTAATGCATGTAAGGAGAGGACCGCTAGGTTGAGAGCTAAGTGAGAGTTCCTAGAAAAGGAAATTCCTCTAGGTTTTTATCGTAATCATGATGAGGATATTAAATTATAAATGTTTCACCTATTGAATCTTTGTTTAGTAATATAAAACTTGATGAAAAGGGACTGGAGATAAGTCAAATTTAGCTAGAATGCGTCCCAATTGTGTTGGGGAACATTGTATGGGAAACAAAAAAATTCCTACGCACACGCAAGATCTATCCATGGTGATGAGAATCTACGAGAGGGAGAGTCGATCTACATACCCTTGTAGATCGCTAAGCGGCAAGCGTTAAGAAACGCGGTTGGTGTAGTCGAACGTCTTCGCGATCCAAATCGCCGACCGTCCCGCGATCTCATCACGATCTGTCCCGCGATCCAATCACGATCCGTCCTGCGAACTCATCATGATCCGTCCCATGATCTCATCACGATCCATCTCGCGAACTCATCATGATCCGTTCTGCGATCTCATCACGATCCGTCTCGTGATCTTGATCACGGTCCTTCCGATCTAGCGCCGAACGGAGGACACCTCCGCGTTCAGCACACGTATAGCTTGATGACGATCTCCGCCTTGTTGATCCAGCAAGAGGGAGAAGAGAGGTAGAAGAGTTCTCTGGCAGCATGACGGCCCTCCGGTGATGGTGGTGGAGCTATTCCGGCAGGGCTTCACCTAAGCACTACAGAAAACCGATCTAGAGGAGAAACTATGCACTAGAGGAACAGGTAGCACGTGGCTGAAAATCTAGTGCCAAAAACCCTAAAACCTCGAGTATATATAAGAGGAAGAGAGGAGGAGGCTTGGCTCAAGCCCTCAAGGTTTGGTCGAAATTGGAGGTCGAGGAGTCCTACTCCAATCCTATTACGAGTAGGATTCCTCCTTTCCACTTGGAAACTCTTTTCACCTCTCCACCTTTGGATTTTTTCCTTCTCAAACCACTCCAGCTGCATGGGCCCTTAGAGGAGGCTTCGGCAAGCCCACCAGGGGCTGGTTTACCTCCTACCACAGCCCATGTAGCCTCTTGGTTCGAAATACCTCTCCCGATGGTCGCCTGATACACTACCGGCACTCCCGGTACACTACCGGTGAGCCCGAAACTTTTCTGGCGACCAAAATAAGACTTCCTACATATCAATCTTTACCTTCGGAACATTCCGGAGCTACTCGTGATGTCCGGGATCTCATCTGGGACTCCGAACAACCTTCGGTCACCACCATGCATAACTCTATACTACCGAAACATCACCAAACCATAAGTATGCAAACCCTGCGGGTTCGAGAACTATATAAACATGAACGAGACACCTCTACGGTCACTAACCAATAGCGGGACCTGGATACCCATATTGGCTCCTACATATTCTACGAAGATCTTTATCGCTCGAACCTCTATGTCAAGGATTCATTTAATCCCGTATGATGTTCCCTTTGTTCTTCGGTATGTTACTTGCCCGAGATTCGATCGTCGGTATCTCCATACCAAGTTCAACCTAATTACCGGCAAGTCCCTTTACTCATTCCGTAATACAAGATCCCGTGACTAACACTTAGTCACATTGCTTGCAAGGCTTATTGTGATGTTGTATTACCGAGTGAGCCCTGAGATACCTCTCCGTCACACGGAGAAACAAATCCCAGTCTTGATCCATGCCAACCCAACAGACACCCTCGGAGATCCCTGTAGAGTACCTTTATAGTCACCTAGTTACGTTGCGACATTTGATACACACAAGTCACTCGTCCGGTGTCAGTGAGTTGCATTATCTCATGGTCATAGGAACAGATACTTGACATGCAGAAAACAATAGCAATAAACTGACACGATCATATGCTACATTTGTAGTTTGGGTCTTGTCATCACATCACTCTCCTAATGACGTGATCCCATTATCAAATGACATCTCATGTCCATGACTAGGAAACCATAGCCATCTTTGATCAACGAGCTAGTCTATTAGAGGCATACTAGGGACATGGTGTTGTATATGTATCCACACATGTATCTGAGTTTCCAATCAGTACAATTATAGCGTGGATAATAAACGATTATCATGAACAAGGAAATATGATAATAACTAATTTATTATTGCCTCTAGGGAATATTTCCAACAGTCTCCCACTTGCACTAGAGTCAATAATCTAGTTCACATCACCATGTGATTCGCATTGTTATGAATCTAACACCCAATGAGTTCTGGGGCTCGATCATGCTTTGCATGTGAGAGAGGTCTTATAGTCAATAGGTCTGCGACATTCCGATTCGTGTGTACTTTGCAAATCTCTATGTCAAACTATAAACACTGCTACCACACTCCACTTGGTACTATTCCAAATGGCTGCTCCACTATACGTATCCGGATTGCTACTAAGAGTCATCCGGATTAGTGTTATAGCTTGCATCGACGTAACTCTTTACGATGAACCCTTTGTCACCTCCATAATCGAGAAACATCTCCTTAGTCTTTTAGTTACTAAGGATAATCTTGACCGCTGTCCAGTGATCCACTCCTGGATCACTTTTGTACCCCTTGACAAACTCATGTCAAGGCACACACCAGGTGCGGTACACAACATGGCATAATATAGAGCCTATGGCTAAGGCATAGGGGACGACGTTCGTCCTTTCTCTTTCTTCTTCCGTTGTCGAGCTTTGAGTCTCACTCAACTTCACACCTTACAAATCAGGCAAGAACTCTTTCTCTCACTGATCCATTTTGAACTCTTTCAAAATCTTGTCAAGGTATGTACTCATTGAAAGTCTCATCAAGCATCTTGATCTATCTCTATAGATCTTGATGCTCAACAATTAGGTAGCTTTATCCAGGTCTTCCTGTGAAAAAATCTTTTCAAACAACCGTTTATGCTTTCTAGAAACTACATCATTTCCAATCAACAATATGTCAACCACATGTGCTTACCAGAAACTCTATAGTGCTCCCACTCACTTTATTGTAAATACAAGTTTCTCATAAACTTTGTATAGACTCAAAAACTTTAATCACCTAATCAAAGTGTATATTCCAACTCCGAGATGCTTGCTTCAGTTCATAGAAGGATCACTAAAACTTGCACACCTTTTAGCATCCTTAGGACTGACAAAACCTTCTGGTTGTATCTCATACAACCTTTCCTTAAGGAAGGAAACGATGTTTTGGCATCCATCTGCCAGATTTCATAATTGAAAAATGCAGCAACTGCTAACATAATTCCAACAGACTTTAGCATCGCTACGAGTGAGAAAGTCTCATTGCAGTCAACTCCTTGAACTTGGCGGAAACTTTTTTGCAACAAGTCGAGCTTTATAAATGGTGACATTCACCATCAGCGTCTGCCTTCGTCTTAAAGGTCCATTTGTAGTCAATGACTTGCCGTCCAATGAGAAAGTCTACCAAAGTCTATACTTGGTTTTCATACATGGATCCTTTCTCGGATTTCATGGCCTCTAACCATTTGTCAGAATCCGGGCCCATCATCGCTTCTCCGCAGCTCGTAGGTTCATCGTTGTCCAACAACATGACCTCCAAGATAGGTTTGTCGTACCGCTCAGGAGCAGTACACATCCTTGTCGACCTACGAGGTTCAATAGTGACTTGATCCGAAGCTTCATGATCATCATCATTTACTTCCTCTTCAACTGACGTAGGTTCCACAGAAACATCTTTCTGCGCTGCGCTACTCTTTGGTTGAAACAAAGGTTCAACAACCTCATCAAGTTCTATCTTCCTCCCACTCAATTCTTTCGAGAGAAACTTTTTCTCAGGAAAGGACCCATGTTGGCAACAAACACTTTATGCTTGGATCTGAGATAGAAGGTTCACCCAACTGTTCTTAGGGTAATCTATGAAGATGCATTTGTCCGCTTTGGGTTCGAGCTCATTAGGTGAAAACATTTTTCCACACAAGCGTCACAGCCCCAAACATTAAGAAATAACACCTTAGGTTTCTATCAAACCATAATTCACACGGTGTCATCTCAACGGATTTAGATGGTTCCCTATTTAAAGTGAATGTAGTTGTCTCTAATGCATAACCCCAAAATTATAGTTGCAAAATGATAAGAGACATCATAGCACGCACCATATCCAATAGAGCACGACTATGACATTCGGACACAACATCACGCTATGGTGTTCCAGGTGGCGTGTGTTGTGAAACAACTTTCACATTGTCTAAAGTTGTATGCAAAACTCATAACTGAGATATTCACCTCCACGATCATATCGTGGACATTTCTTCTTGTCACGATGATCTTAAACTTCACTCTGAATTTGCTTGAACCTTTCAAACGATTCAGACTTGTGTTTCATTAAGTAAATATACACTATATCTACTCAAATCATTATTGAAGGGAAGAAAATAATGAAATCCACGGCACACTATAAGACTCATTGGATTGCATACATCAACATGTATCATTTCCAATAAATCACTTGCCCGCTCCATCAAACCACAAAACGGGGTCCTTAGTCATCTTGACCAAGAGGCATGGTTTGCATGTCTCAACCAATTCGAAATCGAATGAGTCCAAAGATCCATCAGCATGGAGTTTCTTCATGCGTTTTATACCAATATGACATTTAGCGACAGTGCCACAAGTATGTGGTACTATTATTATTAACTTTGTATCTTTTCGCATCAATGTTATGAACATGTGTATTACTACGATCAAGATTCAACAAACCATTCTCACTAGGTGCATGACCATTGAAGGTATTATTCATGTAAACAGAATAACCATTATTCTCTAACTTAAATGAATAACCGTGTTGCAATAAACACGATCTAATCACGTTCATGCTCAACACAAAACACCAAATAACATTTATTTAGGTTCATCACTAATCCCGAAGGTAGAGAGAGTGTGCGATGTTGATCACATCAACCTTGGAAACATTTCCAACACACATCGTCACCTCACCCTTAGCTAGTTCTCCGTTTATTCTGTAGCTTTTATTTTGAGTTACTAACATTTAGCAACCGAACCGGTATGCAATACCCAGGTGCTACTAGGAGTACTAGCAAGGTACACATCAATAACACGTATATCAAATATACTTCTGTCGACGTTGCCAGCCTTCTTATCTACCAAGTATCTAGGGTTGTTCCGCTTCAGCGACCGCTCTCCTCATAATCGAAGCAGTTAGTCTCGGGTTTGGGTTCAACTTTGGGCTGCTTCACTGGAGCAGCAACTGACTTGCTATCCATGAAGTTTCCCTCCTTGCTCCTGCCCTTCTCGAAACTAGTGGTTTGACTAACCATCAACACTTGACGCTCCTTCGTGATTTCTACCTTCACGATGTCAGACATCGCGAACAACTCAAGGATCATTATTGCTATCCTTGGCATTTTATAGTTCATCACCAAGTTGTAGTATCTTAGTGACAGTGACTTGGAGAACTATATCAATCACTATCTTATCTGGAAGATCGACTCCCACTGGATTCAAGAGATTGTAGCACCCAGACAATCTGAGCACATGCTCAATGATTGATCTATTCTCCTTCATCTTGTAGGCAAAGAATCTTGTTGGAGATCTCATATCTCGCAACACGGGTACGAGCCTGAGATCCTAATTTCAGCTCTTAGAACATCTCATATGTTCCGTGATGTTCAAAACGTTTCGGAGCCTCAATAATAAGCCGTAATGCATGACGCACTAAACTATCAAGTAGTCACCAGAACGTGCCTGTAAGATGTTCACAACATCTACAGACGATGCTAGAGGGGTTGGCGCACCGAGCGGTGCATTAAGGACATAAGCCTTTTGTGCAGCAATGAGGACAATCCTTAGATCATGGACCCAGTCCGCAATATTGCTACCATCATCTTTCAACTCTATTTCTCTAGGAACATATAAAAATTCAAGGGAGCTACAACGTGAGCAAGTAATCTACAACATAATTTGCATAGACACTACTGACTATGTTCATGATAATGAGTTCAATTAATCATATTACTGAAGAACTCCCACTCAAATTGACATCCCTCCGGTCATTCGAGTGATACATGATCCAAATTCACCAACTCAAGTCTGATCATCATGTGAGTTGAGGTGGTTTCAATGGTGAACATCATTATGTTTCTCATATCTACTATATGACTCATGTTCGACCTTTCGGTCACTTGTGTTCCAAGGCCATGTCTGTACATGGTAGGCTCATCAAGTTTAACCCGAGTGTTCTGCATGTGCAACACTGGCTTGCACCCGTCGTATGTGAACGTAGAGTCTATCACACCCGATCATCACATGGTGTCTCGACACGACGAACTTTCGCAATGGTGCACACTCGGGGAGAACACAATTTATCTTGAAATTAAGTGAGGGATCACCTTATAATGCTACCGTCGGCCTAAGCAAAACAAGGTGCATAAAAGGATTAACATCCCATGCAACTCATAAGTGACATGATATGGCCATGAACTTGTGCTCTCGATCTCCATCTTGAAAGCACCGGCATGATCTCCATCGTCACCGGCATGACACCATGATCTCCATCATCTTGACCTCCATCAACGTGTTGCCATCAGGGTTGTAGCACCCACCATGCTTCTACTACTATTGCTACCGTTTAGCGATAAAGCAAAGCATTACATAGCGCTTAATGATTGATACGCAGGTCATACAATAATTAAAGACAACCCTATGGCTCCTGCCGGTTGCCGTACTCATCGACATGCAAGTCATTATATTCTATAAAACACATGATCATCTCATACATCAAATATATCACATCATGTAATTGGCCATATCACATCACAACATACCCTACAAAAACAAGTTAGACATCCTCTAATTGTTGTTGCAAGTTTTACGTGGCTGCTACGGGTATCTAGCAAGAACAATTCTCATCTACACAAAAACCACAATGGTGATACACTAGTTGCTTTTCAAACTTCTCAAGGATCGCCTTTGTCGAATCTGATCCAACTAAAATGAGAGAAACTGGCAGCCGCAAGCCATCTATGCAACAAGTTGCGGTTGAGGGAACCGGTCTCTCGTAAGCGTACGAGTAATGTTGGTCCGGGCCGCTTCATCTCACAATACCGCAGAACCAAAACACGACCAAGGGAGGAAGCAATCTAAGCATCAACGCCCACAAGCTCTTTGTGTTCTACTCGAGATCTCATCTACACATAGACCTAGCTCATGATGCCACTATTGGGGAATGTTGCATGGGAAACAAAAAAATTCCTACGCACACGCAAGATCTATCCATGGTGATGAGCATCTACGAGAGGGAGAGTGGATCTACATACCCTTGTAGATCGCTAAGCGGGAAGCGTTAAGAAATGCGGTTGGTTTAGTCGAACGTCTTCGCGATCCAAATCGCCGAGCGTCCCGCGATCTCATCACGATCCATCTCGCGATCCAATCACGATCCGTCCCGCGAACTCATCACGATCCGTCCTATGATCTCATCACGATCCAACCCGCAAACTCATCACAATCTGTTCCACGATCTCATCACGATTCGTCTCGTGATCTTGATCAAGGTCCTTCCGATCTAGCGCTGAACGGATGGCACCTCCTCGTTTATCACACGTATAGCTTGATGACGATCTCCGCCATCTTGATCTAGCAAGAGGGAGCAGAGAGGTAGAAGAGTTCTCCGGCAGCATGACGGTGCTCCGGCGATGGTGGTGGAGCTATTCCGGCAGGGCTTCGCCTAAGCACCGCAGAAAACCGATGTAGAGGAGAAACTATGCACTAGAGGAACGGGTAGCACGTGGCTGAAAATCTAGTGCCAAAAACCCTAAAACCTCTAGTATATATAAGAGGAAGAGAGGAGGAGGCTTGGCTCAAACCCTCAACGTTTGGTCGAAATTGGAGGTGGAGGGGTCCTACGCCAATCCTATTAGGAGTAGGATTCCTCCTTTCCACTTGGAAACTCTTTCCACCTCTCCACCATTGGGATTTTTCCTTATCAAACCACTCCAGCCGCATGGGCCCTTAGAGGAGGCTTTGGCCAGCCCACCAGGGGCTAGTTTACTTCCTACCACAGCGCATGTAGCCTCTTGGTTCGAAATACCTCTCCCGATGGTCGCTCGGTACACTACCGGCACTCCCGGTACACTACCGATGAGCCCGAAACTTTTCCGGCGACCAAAATAGGACTTCCTACATATCAATATTTACCTTCAGACCATTCCGTAGCTCCTCGTGATGTCCAGGATCTCATTCAGGACTCCGAACAAACTTCGGTCACCATCATGCATAACTCTATACTACCGAAACGTCACCAAACCTTAAGTGTGCAGACCCTGCGGGTTCGAGAACTATGTAGACATGAACGAGACACCTCTACGGTCAATAACCAATAGCGGGACCTAGATGCCCATATTGGCTCCTACATATTCTACAAAGATCTTTATCGGTCGAACCTCTATGTCAAGGATTCAGTTAATCCCGTATGATGTTCCCTTTGTTCTTCGGTATGTTACTTGCCCGAGATTCGATCATCAGTATCTCCATACCTAGTTCAACCTAATTACCGGCAAGTCCCATTACTCGTTCCGTAATACAAGATCCCGTGACTAGCACTTAGTCACATTGCTTGCAAGGCTTATTGTGATGTTGTATTACCGAGTGGGCCCTGAGATACCTCTCCGTCACACGGAGTAACAAATCCCAGTCTTGATCCATGCCAACCGAACAGACACCCTCGGAGATACCTGTAGAGTACCTTTATAGTCACCCAGTTACGTTGCGACGTTTGATACACACAAGGCACTCCTCCGGTGTCAGTGAGTTGCATGATCTCATGGTCATAGGAACAAATACTTGACATGCAGAAAATAGTAGCAATAAACTAACATGATCATATGCTACGTTTGTAGTTTGGGTCTTGTCCATCACATCATTCTCTAATGACGTGATCCCGTTATCAAATGACATCTCATGTCCATGACTAGGAATCCATAGCCATCTTTGATCAACGAGCTAGTCTATTAGAGGCATACTAGGGACATGGTGTTGTCTATGTATCCACACATGTATCTGAGTTTCCGATCAATACAATTATAGCATGGATAATAAATGATTATCGTGAACAAGGAAATATGATAATAACTAATTTATTATTGCCTCTAGGGCATAGTTCCAACAAATTGTTCCGAGGGTGTTGATATTAATAATAAAAATTAAAATAGTGGGCTTGGGTGGGTCAAAATTGTACATAGTGATGTTCCCATTACTTTGGACTATAAGGACTTTAATTATGAAAGTTGTTCTTTGGTTGAATGCATTTACATGATAAGTTACTTAATGCTTACGAACAAAATAAGGCCTTTACTAAACATATTGCGGAAGCTATGATAAAAGCTCATGTAGAAAAGCTCGAACTAGAAGTTTTAATACCTAGAAAATTTCATGATGCGGGAACCTACTATTAAAATTAAGCTTAAAGATTATGAATGCAATGGTTTGTGTGACCTTGGTCATAGTGTTTCTACTCTACCAAAATTCTCTATGTGATGTACTAGGTCTGACCGATATGAATGTTCCCTCAACTTCCATCCAGTGGATTCTACTATTAGGAAACATTTGGGTAGAATAAATGATGTGCTTATTCTTGCTGATAGAAATTATGTGCCTATGGATTCCATTGTGCTTGATATTGAATGCAATATGTCTTGTCATATTATACTTGGTAGGCCTTTCCTACGAACCATAGGTGCTATTTATGGACATGAAAGAAGCTAATATAAGATTCCAATTTCCATTAAATGAAAGGATGGAACACTTTCCTATAAAGAGAATTAAACCACCTTATGAATCTATTATGAAGCCCACCTTTGGAATTAATTTGAAGGATGACAATACTAGAAACAATGCATTATGCCTAGCTAGAGGAATAAAACAATAACGCTTGTTGGGAGGCAACCTAGTAGTTATCTTTAAATTTTCCTTTTACTTTCTGTTATTTTGATTTTAAAAAAATTTCTCTACTATTATGGTAGTATTTTATCTTTAAATTAGTGTTTGTGCCAAGTAAAGCCTTTGGGATGATTTGGAAGATAGTCGGACTAATGTTGTGCAAAAACATAAACTTTTATGCGCACTCCAGAATTTCTCTTATTTTAATGGAGCATATTGAATGTTTTAAATAGTATATATATAAATTGCCTAGTTTTTCCTAATTTGTCAAAATTTTGGAGTTACAAAAGTATGGTTTTAGTACAGACCGCTACAAATTGTTCTGTTATAGACAAATTCTATTTGCTTGCATTTTGCTTGGTTTGATGATGCTATGGATTGTATCGGGGGTTATAAGACATGGAGCAGTTGGAATACAGTACCTAATATGCAATAATAAAATATGAATCAATTAACAACAGTACCTAAAGTATTTGATATGTCTATTTATCGGTCCAGTGGATACCAGGGTACCACGACCCATCTGCTGGTGGTCGAGTCAGCGATGCTCGGAGGGACCAACTCCACGAGCAGCCCACTTCGAGGTTCTACATGCCCAAGACATCTCGATGGACGCTGGCCCTATGAGTTTTCCCTCTCTACAAGCAAGGGAAATTCAAGACATTTCTCCAAAAGTCGCGGTGGCCTCCCGAGGCCCCCTCCACCAGACTTGTTCCCATGAAGCCCTTTCCGTGGAGGGCTCGTTTGGTGCTGGTACCGCAGGTACGTAACCTCCACATGGGATGTCCTACACTAGTAGACGTGGCATGGACCATGCCAGTGGGTGCGGACAGAGAACCTTCTCCAAGGTGATCCCCAAGGATTGCCATTCCGGTGTAAGGAGACCAATGTAACGCTGCCCTCAAGGACATGCATAATCGGCGAGCCCACAAGCTCGTCATGGACAGCGCCTTTGCAGAGTGAAAACCACCTTTTGTCAGGATGGAATAGGTGCTTGTCCCCCTTTGAATTGCCACCCTATGGCCGCCCTTTTCCTACTGATATTTTTGGGGAAAGAGGACCAAAGCAAGATAAGAGGGACACAGTCGTCCCAGTAGAGAGTGACGGATCAACCACCATCACTCAATAATTGAAATCTTGCTCTCATTGGAAGCCTTCTTCCACCTGGAGACTTGTAACACTTGCACAACTTGAGATCGATCCACAAAGCAGGAGTAGGGTTTTACACCTCACGGTGGCGCGAACATGGGTAGACATGTTTGTCTTCCCTTTGCTGTGCGTTGTAGTCTCGTCGTGGTCGTGGTCAGGTTGAAGATTGCAAAGAGCTCCCGAGTGTTCGAACAAGGGTTCTTGGTGGGTTTCCTTAGGTCCAGAACCAATCTACGACATTTGGTGTGCCAAGTAGGGGAGTTGCCTTTGCATCTTTATCCTCGACTCCGCTCGATATTGACATGGTGAGGTGCACCGCGAGAGGTATACGTGGGGGGCCCATATGGTCCGCATAGAGCCAATCATCAACACCGACTGCCACAGGCATCCTTGCGTTGCCACCGAGCCTGCATCTGGGGAGTCACACGTATCCTCCACTCACCCGTCCATGCAGGTAAACCCTTCCCCCACATGCACCGCCATGGAGTCTTCGCACGATCGCCACAGTGAGCCAGCTCCACATGCCGTGCTCCACATGGTGCAAGAGCTAATGCACTATTGTCCGACTCTGTCCGGCTACGACGCCTGGCTCGCGAGCATCACCGAGCTCATCAACACCGCTTGAAACGCCCCGGATCTCACCAACTCCTTGTCCCCTCCTCCATCTCATGGAGCAAGGGCGGGACATAATGTTCCTCCTCCACATCCTCTGCCCAGCAAGGGCGATGTGCATCATCATGGTGCGCATGCCTAGGAGCCATCCCACGGGGCATGTTTGTCGCCCCACGTAGACCCTAGCTACCACATCATCCGTCACGCAGCCCTTGACGTGCGTGAGATCCTCGAAAGGCAATGTGAGTGCCAAAATTGCACCCTCCAGGATGTGGTAGCAGCTGGTTACCAGAACCATGCCGCCCTTGTTGATGGTGTTTCGTCTAGCAGTGGGAGATGCCGCGCCTTCACTCATGAGCTATGCTGCATGGTTTGACCCATGCCCTTCAAGTCAGAGATGCCTCCTCGCTATGACGGCTCCTCCAACCCCATGGAGTTCCTAAAACTCTATGCCTGTAGCAGCCCAGGACCGACGCTCCAGAAGATTTCCGTTTTATTTCCATTCTCGTCGTGCGATTCGCTTGTTTGTGGCATTCATCAGTGGCATCATCTGCATAGCATCGTCACTCATTTTTCAAAAACCGGCATCCTTTTGCAGTCCGGTTCTCTCCGTTCTTGTCGTCGACTGTTTGAGACCAACCACACATGCACGCGCCCGCGACATTGTTAAAACATTGTTTCTAAAAGTGCGTGAAAAATATTCTTGGATCATAGGTAGACCATCTGCCATGTTTCGTCGCAATCGGAAGTCGTTTGATACCCGAACGGTCGTCCGTAGCGGCACCGCCATCGGTTTACTCGTCGAACATTTTTGGTGTTTTATAACTCGTGTCACGGGCCACAAACCTCCCTCTCTTCTTTGCCCAGCCACCTCTACACGGCCCAACTAGTCCACCTAGCCTAACCCCGCAACCGGAGCCATCCGATCGCGATCGGAGGGTCAAAAAAAACCTAACCCTAAACCTACCTATTTAAGCAGCCTCCCTAGCCATTTTGTGGCAAAAACCACCATAGCCTCCTTCCTCCATGGGATCCACACTGACAGCCAGCTCTCCCCGCTACCACCTGAGCATCCAGAACCGCCAATCGCACCCAGTCCTGAAGCGCCACATCAGCCCTACAGTCTCCCCACCACCGCAGGCCTGCCCGGGCCCGGATCCCGCCGCCGCTCACTGCCCCTTGCGCTCGATCTGATGTGGATCGAGGGAGGAGCCCTCCCGAGCCAACAGGCCAGCCCCACCCTGAGACTCCACTGCCTGTCGGCCCTCACCGGAGCACCATTGCCGCAGGCAAGAACTTGCCGGACTGCCCCAGGTCATCGTGCCCTCGCGCCTCTCTTCCCTTCTCCACCCTACCAATCTGCTCTCTCTCCCTCTCACCATAGTTCTCCCACTTTCTCTGGACCTCCCCAGGAATTGCCATGGCCTCCTTGCCCCACCGCCGGATCGAGATCCCGCTGGTGGGAACAGGTTCCTCCGCTCTGGATTTGGCCAATCCGAGCGTCCTCATGCCCGCCGAACCTTCACGACCTTCATCGCCAAAATCCGCCGCCGTCGGCGTTGACCTGCGGCCGCCCTTGCATCCCATCATGCGGGAGCACCAGGACAATGCCCTAATGCCCGCATTGGCCAGCTACTGCGGCCCAGCTCCCATAGCGCAAGGCCCAGTCAAAGACCCGCGTCAAGCCGACCTGTCTCCAACAACGCCAGCGAGTTGGGCTCCTTGGCCAATGGTGAGCGCCCGTCATGCCCATCCGTCCCCCGTAGGCATTACGTCTATGCTACGCTCGATCTGTTAGGCCTACTTCAGAGCAGTTTCAGCCCAACGGTATTTTTTTAGTGCACTGTGTATTTTCTAATTAACGAGGGAATTTCAATTTTACAGAAAAGACCCCTCAACTTCATGCATTTAATAACTCACCAACGTGCATCGAATGTGAAAATTTTATATATGTAAAATGACTGCAATTTTGTGTGGATTCACAATTTCCAACTCTCACATGTGTTTAAAATTTTTACACTTGCTGTTTGCATTAATTTGCATGAATGACATGCAAAAACTGTTTTTATCATAACTAAATAACCGTAGCTCTGTTAAAAATGATCCATATATGTAAATCGACGAGAATGACATGTAGAATTGCATGGCACACTTTATATTGCTGTTTCACATCTATAAAACATGCTTAGGACAGATCTGGACCAAAATCATAATATGCATACGAGGTCATTTCGGAAATTGAATATGTTGCTTTCGGCCTCATTTAAAATGCCTAGATGATGTAGTTGTTCATGCTTCACCTCTTACCATGATAAAAAAACATTGATGAGTACCTAAATGAAAGTGAACTAAATAATTCAAATATGGAGTCTCGTCAATATGCAACTCGTTGCATATCAAACTTCCCTTAATGTGTAGTATTTGATTGTTGTGCTTTGCCATGCCTTGCATAATTAAATGCACATGCATCATATTGGTTTGCGCATCATGTCATGCATATGTTGTGGTGTACCGTGTGTTGATTGTTGTTTTCGGATTGTTCCTTCTTGATAGAGTTCTGAAAGCATTCGGAGTGTGAGGATTCGTTCAACTAGGTTGGCTCGTCTTCTTCATGGATTCGTTCTCCTTCCAAGTGGGATCTCAGGCAAGATGAACATTTCCTTGGATACCACTACTATCATTGCCATGCTAGTTGTCTCGTTTTCTATTGTTATGTCACATTACCAACCACTTGTATCTCATGGCTCCCAACATAACCACGATAAGGCTCTAACCCGTCCACATCCCAGCAAAGCTTTGTGTTGGCTATGTTAATGCTTGCTCGGCCCTCCTTATCGCATTTCTAGCTGCCGGTGCAAGTGCTTCCATGTGACAACATGGACATTTTTGATATCACAATATTATTGCTATTTAATTTTATGCACATATATAGTTGGTAAAAGGTGGAAGGCTTGGTCTTTTGCTTGGTGTTTTGTTCCACTTTTGCCTCCCCTAGTTACTTGTGTACCGGTGTTATGTTCTATATTGAGCGCTCCTAACATGCTCAAGGTTGTTATGGCGACCCCCATGATTTTTGTTTTAGGATAAAGCTTGTCTGGCAAGGCCCAACATTGGTACTACATTTGCCTAATAACTAATAAAATGCATTGGGACCTGCCGGCACCCGCTTATAATTAATCAACAACCCAGCCAGTGCTCCTCATGAGTGTTGGTCCAAACTGGGTGATGTCCGGCGCCCCCTGGTCACCCGGGGTGTCAGCCAACCCGACGTCTTGCCCATCCAGTCATACCCTGAGAACGAGATACGTGGCTCCTATCAGATTTTGTTGGTATGCCGGGCGGCCATGCTGGATTTGTTTTACCTTTCTCGAACGTCTTGTGCGAGGAATTCCGGGAATACTTTGGGCTATCTCGAGATTGCAGTTTTCCAACGGAATTGCCTAGGAAATCATGAGATTCGTGGTCAAGGTTATTCCCGCAGCGTGTGGTTAATTTGTGATGGATGAGTTGGGTCACCCCTGCAGGGTTGGAAAGCCGTGCCCGTGGTTAAGTGGCAACCTGGAAAAAAAATTAACACCCGGTCATAGCAATCTTGAAGTAAACTCAAATAATATACACCAAATGTGTGCGTAACCGTGATTGTCTCTTATCGTGAGTCCTTATCCAAGAGAGAACACGGTGGGGTTATGTTTGACGTAAGTAGGTGTTCAGGATCACTTAGTGATCATTACTAGTTCCCATCCGTTATGCGTAGACCACCCACCTTACTTTCTGTATTCGTAAGTTAGACACTCAAATAAATGATTAGTTAATTGCTACAGCCTCACGACTTAACCATATCTCACCCATTAAGATTTGCTAGTCTTGATACCTTTGGAAGTGAGATTGATGAGTCCCTGTGGCTCACAAATTACTACAACATCAGTTGCAGGTACAGGTAACATGACGATTTTACGAGAGCACGATGCTTGTTTGATTTGGGTTTCTTCTTATTTTTCATAGATCTAGGATGGGTTCCAAGCAGCAGCCTGGGATAGCAAGGATGGATGTCATTTTATCATTTTTTTCGTTCGTAGTCGGACCCTGCTCTTATGTATGATGGTTGAATATGTTGCTATATTGATTTGATCTTGAGGTAGCTTGTGACGAGTGAAAGCCAATTCCATATACTCATATCTTCTATACATGTACTTGTAATGATATCCATTCTTGCAAAACGATAAGATGCGATTCTATCCCTGTCGAGGCCCTCGTGCCAAAATAAGGATAGGATCGCATCTTGGGTGTTACAATGCCATTGGCATCGAAGCCGTGGGCGGTGATGAAAAGGTCATGGCGAACTGGTTCCCTATGGACCTCAAGGACGCGACAAGCTCTTGGCGGATGAACCTTCCCGAAAGCTGCATCTCTTCACGGTCTAAACTGTGCGTGCAGTTTCTTTCCGACTTCAGGGGCACGTACAAGCGTCCCCTCACCGTCAACGACTTGCTCGTTGTGCGCCAGCGGCCTGGCGAGACCCTTTGCAAATACATCTAGCACTTCAACTAGGTGCGTCACAAGATCTCATGTGCTCTGATGCTGCAATCATCTCCACGTTCTCCTCGGGCTTCACTGACGTCAAGATGCGTGAGAAGCTCGCCATAAACGACGAGCTCGAAGCTGTCGCCATGCTCTTCGACCTTGCCGACAAGTGCGCCAAGGCTGAGGAGGGCCGCCTTTTAGCACACAATGACTCAGATGCGACTCTTGATGCTGCCAAGTCCAAGAACAAGGACGCCAAGCACAAGGGCACCACTATGCTCGTGGAAGAGAGTGAGCAGAAGTGTCGGCGCGACCGCGATGAGCCCGTGCCCATGAAGGATGGCCGCCCTGCATATGCCTTCCACAACATGAGTACTCACCACAACGAGGACTATCACAAGCACCAGATGCTCTTGCACGATAGCCAAAGCAGGCGCAATGTGTAGGGGAACGTTGCATGGGAAACAAAAATTTCCCTACACACACGCAAGATCTATCCATGGTGATGAGCATCTATGAGAGGGAGAGTGGATCTACATTCCCTTGTATACCACTAAGAGGGAAGCATTAAGAAACGTGGTTGGTGTAGTCGAACGTCTTCGTGATCCAAATCGCTAGCCGTCCCTCAATCCGATCACGATCCGTCCTGATCTAGCGCCGAATGGACGGCACCTTGGCGTTCAACACATGTACAGCTCGATGATGATCTTGTTGGGGAACGTTGCATGGGAAACAAAAAAAATTCCTACGCACACGCAAGATCTATCCATGGTGATGAGCATCTACGAGAGGGAGAGTGGATCTACATACCCTTGTAGATCGCTTAGCGGGAAGCGTTAACAAACGCGGTTGGTGTAGTCGAACATCTTCGCGATCCAAATCGCCGAGCGTCCCATGATCACATCACGATCCGTCCCGCGATCCAATCACGATCCGTCCCGCGAACTCATCACCATCCGTCCCGCGATCTCATCACGATCTGTCCCGCGATCTCATCACGATCCGTCCCGTGAACTCATCACGAACCGTCTCGCGATCTTGTTCACGGTCCTTCCGATCTAGTGCCGAACGGACGACACCTCCGCGTTCAGCACACGTGCAGCTTGTTGACGATCTCCACCGTCTTGATCTAGCAAGAGGAAGTGGAGAGGAAGAAGAGTTCACCGGCAGCGTGACGGCGATCCGGCGATGGTGGTGGAGCAATTCCGGCAGGGCTTCGCCTAAGCACTACAGAAAACCGATCTAGAGGAGAAACTATGCACTAGAGGAACGGGTAGCACGTGGCTGAAAATTCTGTGTCAAAACCCTAAAATCCTCTAGTATATATAGGAGGAGAGGAGGAGGAGTCTTGGCTGCCAAAAATCCAGCCCTTGGGTCGACCAAAGTGGGGAGGAGAGGAGGACTCCTCCTCCAATCCTAGTAGGACTAGGATTCCTCCTTTTTTGGCCTTTTCCCACCTTTTTTCCTTTGGGATTTTTCTCCCAGCCGCATGGGCCTTGTGTGGGACTTCCACCGGCCCAAAAAAGGCTAGTATTTACTCTACCACAGCCCATGAAGCCTCTTGGGTCGAAATACCCCTCCCGATGGTCTCCCGGTACACTACCGGCACTCCCGGTACATTACCGATTAGCCCGAAACTTTTCCGGCGACCAAAATGGGACTTCTATATATCAATATTTACCTCCGGACCATTCTGGAGATCTTCATGACGTCCGGGATCTCATCCGGGACTCCGAACAAACTTCGGTCACCACCATACATAACTCTATACTACCGAAACGTCACCAAACCTTAAGTGTGCAGACCCTGCGGGTTCGAGAACTATCTAGACATGACCGAGACACCTCTACGGTCAATAACGAATGGCGGGACCTGGATGTCCACATTGGTTCCTACATATTCTATGAAGATCTTTATCGGTCGAACCACTATGTCAAGGATTCAGTTAATCCCGTATGATGTTCCCTTTGTTCTTCGGTATGTTACTTGCCCGAGATTCGATCGTCAGTATCTCCATACCTAGTTCAATCTCGTTACCGGCAAGTTTGTTTACTCGTTCCATAATACAAGATCCCGTGGCTAACACTTAGTCACATTGCTTGCAAGGCTTTGTTGTGATGCTGTATTACCGAGTGGGCCCTGAGATACCTCTCAGTCACATGGAGTAACAAATCCCAGTCTTGATCCATGCCAACTCAACAGACATCCTCGGAGGTACCTGTAGAGCACCTTTATAGTCACCCAGTTACGTTGTGACATTTGATACACACAAGGCACTCCTCCGATGTCCATGAGTTGCATGATCTCATGGTCATAGGAACATATACTTGACATGGAGAAAACAGTAGCAATAAACTGACACGATCATATGCTACCTTTGTAGTTTGGGTCTTGTCCATCACATCATTCTCCTAATGATGTGATCCCGTTATCAAATGACATCTCATGTCCATGGCTAGGAAACCTTAACCATCTTTGATCAACGAGCTAGTCCATTAGAGGCATACAAGGGACATGGTTTTGTCTATGTATCCACACATGCATCTAAGTCTCCGATCAATACAATTTATAGCATGGATAATAAACGATTATCATGAACAAGGAAATATGATAATAACTAATTTATTATTACCTCTAGGGCATATTTCCAACAGTCTCCCACTTGCACTAGAGTCAATAATCTAGTTCACATCACCATGTGATTTGCATTGTTATGAATCTAACACCCAATGAGTTCTGGGGCTCGATCATGCTTTGCATGTGAGAGAGGTCTTTATAGTCAATGGGTCTGCGACATTCAGATCCGTGTGTACTTTGCAAATCTCTATGTCTAACTGTAAACACTGCTACCACACTCCACTTGGTACTATTCCAAATGGCTACTCCACTATACGTATCCAGATTACTACTATGAGTCATCCGGATTGGTGTTTAAAGCTTGCATCGACGTAACTCTTTACGATGAACTCTTTATCACCTCCATAATCGAGAAACATCTCCTTAGTCTTTTAGTTACTAAGGGAAATCTTGACCGCTGTCCAGTGCTCCATTCCAGGATCACTTTGCTGGCCATACTTATGGCAAGGCTGACATCGGGTCTTGTGCACAGCATTGCATACATGATAGAGCCTATGGCTGAAGCATAGGGGATGACACTCATCTTTTCTCTATCTTCTGCAGTCACCGGGCATTGAGTCTTACTCAACCTTATACTTTACAAATAAGGCAAGAACTCTTTCTCTGACTGATCCAT
Source organism: Hordeum marinum (assembly GCA_022496015.1). NCBI lineage: Eukaryota > Viridiplantae > Streptophyta > Magnoliopsida > Poales > Poaceae > Hordeum > Hordeum marinum. Next base: position 257,240,496 of record CM039674.1, on the reverse strand, counting down.
TTTGAACTCTTTCAAAATCTTTTCAAGGTATGTACTCATTGAAAGTCTCATCAAGTATCTTGTTCTATCTCTATAGATCTTGATGCTCAACAATTAGGTAGCTTTATCCAGGTCTTCCTTTGAAAAACTCTTTTCAAACAACCGTTTATGCTCTCCCAAAATTCTACATCATTTCCGAATAGCAATATGTCATCCACATATACTTATCAGAAACTCTATAATGCTCCCACTCACTTTATTGCAAATACAAGTTTCTCGTAAACTTTGTATAGACTCAAAGACTTTGATCACCTCATCAAAGTATATATTCCAACTCCGAGATGCTTGCTTCAGTTCATAGAAGAATCATTGAAGCTCACACACCTTTTAGCATCCTTAGGACTGACAAAACCTTCTAGTTGCATCTCATACAACCTTTCCTTAAGGAAGGAAACGATGTTTTGGCATCCATCTGCCAGATTTCATAATTGAAAAATGCAGCAACTTCTAACATAATTCCAACAGACTTTAGCATCGCTACGAGTGAGAAAGTCTCATCGCAGTCAACTCCTTAAACTTGTCATAAACTACTTTGCAACAAGTCGAGCTTTACAAATGGAAACATTTACCATCAGCGTCTGTCTTCATTTTAAAGATCCATTTGTACTTCAACGACCAGCCGTCCACCGAGTAAGTCCACCAAAGTCTATACTTGGTTTCATACATGGATCCTTTCTCGGATTTCATGGCCTCTAACCATTTGTTGGTTTCCGGGCCCGTCATCGCTTCTCCATAGTTCGTAGGTTCATCGTTGTCCAACAACATGACCTCCAAGACAGGGTTGTCGTACCGCTCAGGAGCAGTATACATCCTTGTCGCCCTATGAGGTTTGATAGTAACTTGATCTGAAGCTTCATGATCATCATCATTAACTTCCTCTTCAACTAACGTAGGCTTCACAGAAACAACTTCCTGCGCTGCGCTACTCTCTAGTTGAAGTAAAGGTTCAATAACCTCATCAAGCCCTAATTTCCTCGTAGGTCGATAGTAACTTGATCCGAAGCTTTCATGATCATCATCATTAACTTCCTCTTCAACTGACGTAGGCTTCACAGAAACATCTTTCTGTGATATGCTACTTTCTGGTTGAAGTAGAGGTTTCAACAACCTCATCAAGTTCTATCCTCCTCCCACTCAACTCTTTCAAGAGAAACCCTTTCTCGCGAAAGGACCCAGTTTTAGCAACAAACATTTTATGCTTGGATCTGAGATAGAAGGTTCACCCAACTGTTCTTAGGGTATTCTATGAAGATGCATTTGTCCGCTTTGGGTTCGAGCTCATTAGGTGAAAACTTTTTCCACACAAGCGTCACAGCCCCAAACATTAAGAAATGACAGCTTAGGTTTCTATAAAACCATAGTTCACACAGTGTCATCTCAACGGCTTTAGATGGTGCCCTATTTAAAGTGAATGTAGTTGTCTCTAATGCACAACCCCAAAATTATAGTAGCAAAATGATAAAAGACATCATAACATGCACCATATCCAATAGAGCATGACTATGACGTTCAGACATACCATCACACTATGGTGTTCCAGGTGGCGTGTGTTGTGAAACAATTTTCACATTGTCTAAAGTTGTATGCCAAACTCGTAACTCGGATATTCACCTCCACGATCATATCACAGATACTTTCATCTTCTTGTCACGATGATCTTAAACTTCACACTGAATTTGCTTGAACTTTTCAAACGATTCAGACTTGTGTTTCATTAAGTAAATATACACTATATCTACTTAAATCATCAGTGAAGGTAAGAAAATAACGATATCCACTGCATGCTACAAGATTCACTGGATTGCATACATCAACATGTATCATTTCCAATGAATCACTTGCCCACTCCATCCAACGGGTTTTTTAGTCATCTTTGCCCAAGAGGCATGGTTCGCATGTCTCAACCAATTCGAAATCGAATGAGTCCAAAGATCCATCATCATGGAGTTTCTTCATGCGCTTTACTCCAATATGACATTGAGTGGCAGTGCCACAAGTATGTGGTACTATCATTATTAACTTTATATCTTTTGACATCAATGTTATGAACATGTGTATTACTACGATCAAGATTTCAACAAACCATTCTCACTGGGTGCATGACCATTGAAGGTATTATTTAGGTAAACAGAATAACCATTATTCTCTAACTTAAATGAATAATCGTATTGCAATAAACATGATCTAATCATGTTCATGCTCAATGCAAAACACCAAATAACATTTATTTAGGTTCGTCACTAATCCTGAAGGTAGAAAGAGCGTGCGATGTTGATCTCATCAACCTTGGAAACATTTCAACACACATCGTCACCTCACCCTTAGCTTAGTGCTCCGTTTATTCCGTAGCTTTTATTTCGAGTTACTAACATTTAGCAACCGAACCGGTATCCAATACCCAGGAGCTACTTGGAGTACTAGCAAGGTATGCATAAATAACACATATATCAAATATACTTCTATCGACGTTGCCAGCCTTCTTATCTACCAAGTATTTAGGGTTGTTCCGCTTCAGCGACCGCTCACCTCATAACAGAAGCACTTAGTCTCGGGTTTGAGTTCAACTTTGGGCTGCTTCACTTGAGCAGCAACTGACTTGCTATCCATGAAGTTTCCCTCCTTGCTCTTGCCCTTCTCAAAACTAGTGGTTTGATTAACCATCAACACTTGATGCTCCTTCTTGATTTCTACCTTCGCGGTGTCAAACGTCGCGAACAGCTCAGGGATCAATATTTCTATCCCTGGCGTTTTATAGTTCATCACTAAGTTCTAGTAGCTTTAGTGACAGTGACTTGGAGAATTATATCAATCACTATCTTATCTGGAAGATCAACTCCCACTCGATTCAAGCGATTGTAGCACCCAGACAATCTGAGCACATGCTCAACGATTGAGCTATTCTCGTTCATCTTTCAGGCAAAGAATCTTGTTGCAGATCTCATATCTCGCAACATGGGCACGAGCCTGAGATCCTAATTTCATCTCTTAGAACATCTCATATGTTCCGTGATGTTCAAAACGTTTCGAAGCCTCAATTCTAAGCTGTAATGCATGACGCACTAAACTATCAAGTAGTCATCAGCATGTACCTGTCAAATGTTCACAACATCTATAGACGACGCTAGAGGGGTTGGCGCAGCGAGCGGTGCATTACGGACATAAGCCTTCTGTGCAGCAACGAGGACAATCCTCAGATCACGGATCCAATCCGCAATAATGCTACCATCATCTTTCAACTCTATTTCTCTAGGAACATATAGAAATTCAAGGCAGCTACAGCGTCGGCAAGTAATCTACAACATAATTTGCAAAGACACTACTAACTATGTTCATGATAATGAGTTCAATTAATCCTATTACTTAAGAACTCCCACTCAAATTGACATCCGTCCGGTCATCCGAGTGATACATGAACCAAATTCACCAACTCAAGTCCGATCATCACGTGAGTTGAGGTGGTTACAATGGTGAACATCATCATGTTGATCATATCTACTATATGACTCATGTTCGACCTTTCGGTCTCTTGTGCTCCGAGGCCATGTCTGTACATGCTAGGCTCGTCAAGTTTAACCCGAGTGTTCTGCGCGTGCAACACTGGCTTGCACCCGTTGTATGTGAACGTAGAGTCTATCACACCCGATCATCACATGGTGTCTCAACACGACGAACTTTCGCAACGGTGCACACTCGGGGAGAACACAATTTATATTGAAATTTAAGTGAGGGATCACCTTATAATGCTACCGTCTTACTAAGCAAAAGAAGGTGCATAAAATGATTAACATCACATGCAATTCATAAGTGACATGATATGGCCATGAACTTGTGCTTTAGATCTCCATCTTGAAAGCACCGACATGATCTCCATCGTCACCGACATGACACCATGATCTCCATCATCTTGATCTCCATCAACGTGTCGCCATCGAGGTTGTCACGACCTGCATGCTTCTACTACTATTGCTACCGTTTAGCGATAAAGTAAAGCATTACATAGCACTTAATGATTGACACGCAGGTCATACAATAATTAAAGACAACCCTATGGCTCCTGCCGGTTGCCGTACTCATCGACATGCAAGTCACGAAATTCTATACATCACATGATCATCTCATACATCAAATATATCACATCATGTAATTGGCCATATCACATCACAACATACCCTGCAAAAACAAGTTAGACGTCCTCCAATTGTTGTTGCATGTTTTACGTGGCTGCTATGGGTTTCTAGCAACATAGATTCTCACCTACGCATAAACCACAATGGTGATACGTAATTTGCTTTTCAACCTTCTCAAGGACCGCCTTTGTCGAATCCGATCCAACTAAAGTGAGAGAAACTGGCACCCGCAAGCCATCTATGCAACAAGTTGCGGTCGAGGGAACCGGTCTCTCGTAAGCATACGAGTAATGTTGGTCTGGGCCGCTTCATCTCACAATACCGCTGAACCAAAATCCGACCAAGGGAGGAAGCAATCTAAGCATCAACGCCCACAAAACTTTTGTGTTCTACTCGAGATCTCATCTACACATAGACCTAGCTCATGATGCCACTGTTGGGGAACGTTGCATGGGAAACAAAAAAATTCCTACGCACACGCAAGATCTATCCATGGTGATGAGAATCTATGAGAGGGAGAGTGGATATACATACCCTTGTAGATCGCTAAGTGGGAAGCGTTAAGAAACGGTTGGTGTAGTCGAACATCTTCGCGATCCAAATCGCTGAGCGTCCCGCGATCACATCACGATCCGTCCCGCGATCCAATCACGATCCGTCCCACGAACTCCTCACGATCTGTCCCGCGATCTCATCATGATCTTTCCCGCGATCTCATCACGATCCGTCCTGGGAATTCATCACGAACCGTCTCGCGATCTTGTTCACGGTCCTTCCGATCTAGTGCCGAACGGACGACACCTCCGCGTTCAGCACACGTGCAGCTTGTTGACGATCTCCACCGTCTTGATCTAGCAAGAGGAAGTGGAGAGGAATAAGAGTTCACCGATAGCGTGATGGCGCTCCGGTGATGGTGGTGGAGCAATTCCGGCAGGGCTTCGCCTAAGCACTGCAGAAAACCGATCTAGAGGAGAAACTATGCACTAGAGGAACGGGTAGCACGTGGCTGAAAATTCTGTGCCCAAACCCTAAAATCCTCTAGTATATATAGGAGGAGAGGAGGAGGAGTCTTGGCTGCCAAAAAGCCGGCCCTTGGGTCGACCAAAGTGGGGAGGAGAGGAGGACTCCTCCTCCAATCCTACTAGGACTAGGATTCTTCCTTTTTTTTGCCTTTTTCCACCTTTTTCCCTTTGGGCTTTTTCTCCCAGCCGCATGGGCCTTGTGTGGGACTTCCACCAGCCCAAAAAAGGCTGCTATTTACTCTACCACAGCCCATGAAGCCTCTTGGGTCGAAATACCCCTCCCGGTGGTCTCCCGGTACACTACCGGCACTCCCGGTACATTACCGATTAGCCTAAAACATTTCCGGTGACCAAAATGGGTCTTCCTATATATCAATCTTTACCTCCGGACCATTCCGGAGCTCTTCATGACATCCGGGATCTCATCCGGGACTCCGAACAAACTTCAGCCACCACCATACATAACTCTATACTACCGAAACGTCACCAAACCTTAAGTGTGCAGACCCTGCGGGTTCGAGAACTATGTAGACATGACCGAGACATCTCTACGGTCAATAACCAATGGTGGGACCTGGATGTACAAATTGGTTCTTACATATCATATGAAGATCTTTATCGATCGAACCTCTATGTCAAGGATTCAGTTAATCCCGTATGATGTTCCCTTTGTTCTTCGGTATATTACTTGCCCGAGATTCGATCCTCGGTATCTCCATACCTAGTTCAATCTCGTTACCGGCAAGTTTCTTTACTCGTTCCGTAATACAAGATCCCATGGCTAACACTTAGTCACATTGCTTGCAAGGCTTTGTTGTGATGTTGTATTACCGAGTGGGCCCTGAGATACCTCTCCGTCACACGGAGTAACAAAACCCAGTCTTGATCCATGCCAACGCAACAGATACCCTCGGACATACCTGTAAAGAACCTTTATAGTCACCCAGTTACGTTGCGACGTTTGATACACACAAGGCACTCCTCCGATGTCCATGAGTTGCATGATCTCATGGTCATAGGAACATATACTTGACATGCAGAAAACAATAGCAATAAACTGACACGATCATATGCTACGTTTGTAGTTTGGGTCTTGTCCATCACATCATTCTCCTAATGATATGATCCCGTTATCAAATGACATCTCATGTCCATGGCTAGGAAACCTTAACCATCTTTGATCAACGAGCTAGTCCATTAGAGGCATACTAGGGACATGGTTTTGTCTATGTATCCACACATGCATCTAAGTCTCCGATCAATACAATTTATAGCATGGATAATAAACGATTATCATGAACAAGGAAATATGATAATAACTAATTTATTATTGCCTCTAGGGCATATTTTCAACAGATCTCCACCTTCTTGATCCAACAAGAGGGAGCAGAGAGGTAGATGAGTTCTCCGGCAGCACGACGGCGTGGTGGCGGTGGTGGTGGAACTATTCCGACAGGGCTTCGCCTAAGCACCGCCGTATCTAGAGGGAAATGATCTAGTGGGAAGAGAGGGATGCATCGTGGCTTAGGGTTGGGTATGGCTTCCCTCTATCCCCTCCAACATATATTGGAGGGAGGGGAGGGACCTGCGCCCCTAGGGTTTCCCCTAGGAGTCGGCCGAAGGAGGAGGTGGAGGAGTCCACCTCCAATCCTACTCCAAGTAGGATTCCAATCCTACTTGGAAACCCTTCCCCCACTTGGGTTTTTTTTCTTTTTCCCTAGATGGGCCCTTAGTGTCTAGTTTGCCAAGCCCACTAATGGTTGGTGCACCACTGCTAAGGCACATGTGGTCTCCCGGCGTGGGTGGGCCCTCGATGGCCTCCCGGTACCCCCGGTACACTACCGAAAATACCCGAAACTTTTACGGTGACCAAAACGAGACTTCCTATATATCAATATTTACATCTGGACCATTCCAGAGCTCCTCATGACATCCTAGATCTCATCTGGGACTCCGAACAACCTTCGGTGACCATAGTGTATAACTGAATACTACAGAAACGTCATCGAACATTAAGTGTGCAGACCCTGCGGGTTTGAGAACTATGTAGACATGACCGAGACACCTCTACGGTTAATACCCAATAAAGGGACATGGATGCCCATATTGGTTTATACATATTGTATGAAGATCTTTATCATTTGAACCTCCATGACAAGGATTCAGTTAATCTCGTACGTTGTTCCCATTGTTCTTCGGTATGTTACTTGCCCGAGATTCGATCGTCGGTATGTCTATACCTAGTTACGGCTCATTACTGGCAAGTCTCTTTACTCATTCTGTAATATAAGATCCCGCAGATAACTCTTTAGTCACTTTGCTTGCAAGGATCATTATGATGTTGTATTACCGAGTGGGCCTTGAGATACCTCTCCGTCACACGGAGTAACAAATCCCAGTCTTGATCCATGCCAACCCAATAGACACCCTCTAAGATACCTGTAGATCACCTTTATAGTCACCCGATTATGTTGTGATGTTTGATACACACAAGGTACTCCTCCGGTGTCAGTGAGTTGCATGATCTCATGGTCATAGGAACAGATACTTGACATGCAGAACACTATAGCAATAAACTGACACGATCATATGCTATGTTTATAGTTTGGGTCTTGTCCATCACATCATTCTCCTAATGATGTTATCCCGTTATCAAATGACATATCATGTCCATGGCTAGGAAACCTTGACCATCATTGGTCAACGAGCTAGTCTATTAGAGGCATACTAGGGACATGGTGTTGTCTATTTATCCACACATGTATCTGAGTTTCCGATCAATACATTTCTGGCATGGATAATAAACGATTATCATTAACAACGAAATATGATAATAACTAATTTATTATTGCCTCTAGGGCATATTTCCAACAGTCTCCCACTTGCACTAGAGTCAATAATCTTGCTCATATCACTATGTGATTTACATTGTTATGAATCTCACACCCAATGAGTTCTGTGGATTGATCATGTTTTGCATGTGAAAGAGGTTTTAGTCAACGGGTCTGTGACATTCAGATCTGTGTGTACTTTGCAAATCACTATGTCATACTGTAGATATTGCTACCTCACTACACTTGGAGCTATTACAAATGGCTGCTCCACTATATGTATCAGGATTGCTACTAAGAGTCATCCTTATTGGTGTTAAAGCTTGCATCAATGTAACCTTTTAAGTCGAACTCTTTGTAACCTCCATAATCGAGAAACATTTCCTTAGTCCTATAGTTACTAAGGATACTTTTTGATCGCTGTCTAGTGATCCACTCCTGGATCACTCTTGTACCCCTTGACAGAGTCATGGTAGGGCACACATAGGTGTGGTACATAGCATGGCATACTATATAGAGCCTATGGATAAGGCATAGGGGACGGCCTTCGTCCATTCTCTTTCGTCTACCGTGGTCGAGCTTTGAGTCTCACTCAACTTCACACCTTACAAATCAGGCTAGAACTCCTTCTTGGACTGATCCATTTTGAACTCTTTCAAAATCTTGTCAAGGTATGTACTCTTTGAAAAATCTTATCAGACGTCTTGATCTATCTTTATAGATCTTGCTGCTCAATATTCAAGTAGCTTTATCCATGTATTCCTTTCAAAAACTCCTTTCAAACAACCGTTTATGCTTTCCAGAAATTCTACATCATTTCTGATCAACAATATGTCAACCACATATACTTATCAGAAATTCTATAGTGCTCCCACTCACTTTCTTGTAAATACAAGTTTCTCATAAACTTTGTATAAACCCAAAAACTTTGATCACCTCATCAAAGCGTATATTCAAACTCCGAGATGCTTGCTCCATCCCATAGAAGGATTGCTCGAGCTTGCACACCTTTTAGCATCCTTAGGAATGATAAAATCTTCTGTTTGTATCACATACAACCTTTACTCACAGAAACCGTTAAGGGAACTCTGTTTTGACATCCATCTACCAGATTTCATAATCGAAAAATGCAACAACTGCTAACATAATTCCAACTGACTTTAGCATCGCTACGGGTGAGAAAGTCTCACCGTAGTCAACTCCTTGAACTTGTCAGAAACTTCTTTGCGACAAGTCGAGCTTTATAAATGGTGATATTTACCATCAGCGCATGTCTTCTTCTTAAAGGTCCATTTGTACTCAATGGACTATCTTTCAACCGGCAAGTCTACCAAAGTCCATACTTTGTTTCAGTACATGGATCCTTTCGCAGATTTCATGGCTCCTAGACATTTGTTGGAATCCAGGCCCACCATAGCTTCTTCATAGCTCGTAGGTTCACTATTGTCTAACAACATGACCTCCAAGATAGGATTGACGTATCACTCAAGGGCAGTACGAGTCCTTGTCGACCTACGAGGTTCGGAAATAACTTGATCCAAAACTTCATGATCATCATCATTTGCTTCCTCTTCAGTTGTTGTAGGCATCACAAAAACATCTTTCTGCGTTGTGGTACTATCCAACTGAAGTGACAGTTTAACAACCTCATCAAGTTCTACTTTCCTCCCACTCAATTCTTTCGAGAGAAACTCTTTCTCGAGAAAGGAACCGTTTTAGCAATAAACACTTTGCCCTCGGATCTAAGATAGAAGGTATACCCAACTGTTTCCTGAGGGTATCCTATGAAGATGCACTCCTCCGCTTTGAGTTTGAGCTTATCAGCCATAAGCATCGCATTCCCAAACTTTGAGAAATGACAGCTTAAGTTTCTGCCAAACCATAACTCACACGGTATCATCTCAACAGATTTAGATGGTGCCGTATTTAAAGTGAATGTAGCTGTCTCTAATGCATAACCTCAAAACGATAGTGGCAAAATGATAAGAGACATCTTAGTACGCACCATATCCAATAGAGCACGACTACGACGTTCGGACACACCATCACACTATGATGTTCCAAGTGGCATGAGTTGTGAAACAACTTCCACATTGTCTTAAGTTGTATACCAAACTCGTAACTCAGATATTCACCTCCATGATCATGTCATAGACATTTTATCTTCTTGTCACGATGATCTCAAACTTCACGCTGAATTTGTTTGAACTTTTCAAACGTTTCAGACTTGTGTTTCATCAAGTAAATATGCCCATATATACTCAAATCATCAATGAGGGTAAGAAAATAATGATATCCAACGCATGCTACAATACTCATTGGACCTCATACATCAACATGTAACATTTCCAATAAGTCACTTGCCCGCTCCATCATATCGGAAAGCAGGGTCTTAGTCATCTTGCCCAAAAGGCATGGTCCGCATGTCTCAATCGATTCAAAATCGAATGAGTCCAAATATCCATCAACATGGAGTTTCTTCATGCGCTTTACAGCCTGATGACATTTAGCGGATGTGCCACAAGTATGTGGTACTATCATTATTAACTTTGCATCTTTTGGCATCAATATTATGAACATGTGTATCACAACAATCAAGATTCAATAAACCATTCTCATTGGGTGCATGACCATTGAAGGTATTATTCATGTAAATAGAATAGCCATTATTCTCTAACTTAAATGAATAACCGTATTGCAATAAACACGATCTAATCACGTTCATGCTCAACGCAAACACCAAATAACATTTATTTAGGTTCATCACTAATCCTGAAGGTAGAGAGAGTGTGCGATGGGATCACATGATCACATCAGCCTTGGAAACACTTCCAACACACATCGTCACCTCGTCCTTAGCTAGTCTTTGTTTATTCTGTAGCTATTATTTCGAGTTACCAACATTTAGCAACTGAACCGGTATCTAATACCCTGGTGCTACTAGGAGTACTAGTAAGGTGCACATCAATAAAACGTATATCAAATATACTTCTGTTGACATTGCCAGCCTTCTTATCTACCAAGTATCTAGGGCAGTTCCGCTTTAGTGATCGTTCTCCTCATAACATAAGCACTCAGTCTCGGGTTTGTGTTCAACCTTGGGTTTCTTCACTGGAGCAGCATCTGGCTTTCCATTCCTGAAGTTTCCCTTCTTGCCCTTGCCCTTCTTGAAACTAGTGGTTTTATTAACCATCAACGCTTGATGCTCCTTCTTGATTTCTACCTTCACAGTGTCAAATATCGTGAATAGCTCAGGGACCATCTTATCCATCCCTGGCATGTTATAGTTCATCACGAAGCTCCAGTAGCTTGGTGGCACTGACTTGGAGAACTATATAAATCACTATCATCTCTGGAAGATTAACTCCCACTCGATTCAAGTGATTGTAGCACCCAGACAATCTGAGCACATGCTCATTGATTGAGCCATTCTCCTTCATCTTGTAGGCAAAGAATCTTGCTGGAGGTCTCATACCTCTCAACACGGGCATGAGCCTTAAATCTCAATTCCAACTCTTGGAACATCTCATATGCTCTGTGATGTTCAAAACATATTTGGAGCCTCAATTCTAAACCGTAATGCATGATGCACTAAACAATAAAGTAGTCATCACAACGTGCCTGTCACATGTTCACAACATCCACAGACGACGCTAGAGGGGGTGGTGCACCGAGCGGTGCATCAAGGACATAAGCCTTATGTGCACCAATGAGGACAATCCTCAGTTTACGAACCTAGTCTGCATAATCACTACTACCATCTTTCAACTTACCTTTCTCTAGGAATGTATCAAAAACACAGGGGAGCTACAACGCGAGCTATTGGTCTACAATATAATTTAGCAAAAACAACTTTAGACTATGTTCATGATAAGGAGTTTAGCTAATCATATTACTGAAAATACTCCCACTCAAATTGACATCCCTCTGGTCATCTGAGTGTTGCATGGTCCGAATTCACCAACCCAAGTCCGATCGTCACATGAGATGAGGTGGTTTCAATGGTGAACATCTCCACGTAGATCATATCTACTATATGGCTCATGTTCGATCTTTCGGTCTCTTGTGTTCCGAGGACATGTCTGTACATGCTAGGCTCGTCATGTTTAACCCGAGTGTTCCGCATGTGCAACACTGGCTTGCCCCTATTGTATGTGAACGTAGAGTCTATTACACCCGATCATCATGTGGTGCTTCGAAACGACGATCTTTCGCAATGGTGCACACTCGGGGAGAACAAAATTTTATCTTGAAGCTACCATCTTCCTATGCATAATAAGATGCATAAGAGGATCAACATCACATGCAAATCATAAGTGACATGATATGGCCATGATCTTGTGCTTTTGATCTCCATATTTAAAGCATCAACATGATCTCCATCGTTACCTGCATGACACTATGATCTCCATCATCGTAATGTCCATCAACGTGCCACCATCAGAGTTGTCACGCCCACCATGCTTCTACTACTATTGCTACTTCTTAGCAATAAAGTAAAGCATTACATAGAGCTTAATGATTGGCATGCAAGGCATACAATAATTAAACACAATCCTATGGCTCCTGCCGGTTGCCATACTCATAGGCATGCAAGTCGTGATATTCTATACAAAACATGATCATCTCATACATCACATATATCTCATCATGTAACTGGCCATATCATATCAAAACATACCCTACAAAAACAAGTTAGACATCCTCTAATTGTTGTTGCATGTTTTATGTGGCTGCTACAGGTATCAAGCAAGAGCGATTCTTACCTACGCAAAACCACGACAGTGATACACAAATTGCTATTCAACCTTCTCAAGGACCGCCTTTGTCAAATCCAATCCAATTAGAGTAGGAGAGACAAACACCCACCAACCATATTTATGCAACAAAGTCACATGTCAGTTGATGGAATCTGTCTCTCGTGGCGTACAAGTAAGGTTGGTCTGGGCCGCTTCTTCCCATAATAATGCCGAATCAAGAAAATACCAAGGGAGGAAGCAATCTGAGCATCAACGCCCACAAACTCCTTTATGTTCTACTCGTGATCTCATCTACGCATAGACCTAGCTCATGATGCCACTATTGGGGAACGTTACATGGGAAACAAAAAAATCCTACGCGCACACAAGATCTATCCACGGTGATGAGCATCTACGAGGGGAGAGTGGATCTACATACCTTTGTAGATCGCTAAGAGCCAAGCGTTAAGAAATGCGGTTGATGTAGTCGAACGTCTTCGCGGTCCAAATCGCTAGCCGTCCCGCGATCCGATCACGATCCGTCCCGATCTCGCACTGAAGGGAAGACACCTCCACGTTCAGCACACGTACAACTCGATGATGATCTCCGCCTTCTTGATCCAGCAGGAGGGAGTGGAGAGTTAGATGAGTTCTCTGGTAGCGCGATGACGCAGCGACGGTGATGCTAGACCTATTCCGACAGTGCTTCGCCTAAGCACTGCCGAATCTAGAGGGAGACGATCTAGTGGGGAGAGAGGGCTGCGCCGTGGCTTAGGGTTGGGTATGACTGCCCTCTCTCCCCACCAATATATATAGGAGGGAGGGGAGGGGCCAGTGCCCCTGGGGTTTCCTCTAGGAGTCAGCCGAAGGAGGAGGTGGAGGAGTCCACCTCCAATCCTACTTGGGAACCCTTCCCCCACTTGGTTTTTTCCTTTTCCCCCACCTTAGCCGTATGGGCCCATAGTGGCTGGCTTGCCCAGACCACTAAGGGCTGGTTTGCCACTCCTAAGGCCCATGTGACCTCCTGGCATGGGTGGACCCTCCTGATGGCCTCCCTGTACCCCTGGTACACTACCAAAAAGAACCAAAACTTTTCTGGTGACCAAAACGGGACTTCCTATATATCAATCTTAACCTTCGGACCATTTCGGAGATCCTCATGAAATCCGGGATCTCATCTGGGACTCCTAACAACCTTCGGTCACCACCATGCATAACTCAATACTGTCGAAACGTCACCGAACGTTAAGTGTGTAGACCCTGCGGGTTCGAGAACTATGTAGGCATGACCGAGACACCTCTATGGTCAATAACAAATAGCGGGACCTGGATGCCCATATTGGTTCCTACATATTCTACGAAGATCTTTATCAGTTGAACCTTTGTGTCAAGGATTCAATTAATCCCGTATGTTGTGCCCCTTGTTCTTCGGTATGTTACTTACCCGAGATTCGATCATGGGTATCTTTATACCCAGTTCAATCTCATTACTGGCAAGTCTCTTTACTCGTTCCGTAATACAAGATCCCATGGCTAAATATTTAGTGACTTTGCTTGCAAGTCTCATTATGATGTTGTATTACCGAGTGGGCCTTGAGGTACCTCTCTGTCACACGGAGTAACAAATTCAAGGCTTGATACATGCCAACCCAACAGACACCCTCGGAGATACATGTAAAGAACCTTTATACTCACCCAGTTATGTTGTGATGTTTGATACACACATGGTACTCCTCCCGTGTTAGTGAGTTGCATGATCTCATGGTCATAGGAACAGATACTTGACATGCAGAAAAGTATAGCAATAAACTGACACGATCATATGCCATGTTTATAGTTTAGGTCTTGTCCATCACATCATTCTCCTAATGATGTGATCCCATTATCAAATGACATCTAATGTGCATGGCTAGGAAAGATTGACCATCTTTGATCAATGAGCTAGTCTATTAGAGGCATACTAGCGACATGGTGTTGTCTATGTATCCACACATGTATGTGAGTTTCCGATCAAAACATTTCTAGCATGGATAATAAACGGTTATAATGAACAAGGAAATATGATAATAACTAATTTATTGTTTATTATAGGGCATATTTCCAACACAATGACCGTAACGATCACGGTGGAGGCCGTGGCGGCGGCCGCAACGGTGGCTGATAGAACAACTGCAACAACGACAACGATTGCAATGGCAACAACTACAACTAATGGCAGGGCTGGTGGAACCAACCTCGGCAGGTCAGTCCTATTAAAGCCAACGCTGACCCACCCCGTGCCAACAAGAACAACTTTCCTGATGAGGATGCTAGGGGCTACCAGGAGCCTCGCGAGGTTGAGTGCATCCTTGGCGGAGCTAAGGCTCCCGACTCCAACCGCCACTTCAAGAAATTCTCCCATGAGGTAAATGTTGCCCTCCCCGGAGTTGACATCTCCATACCCCTCAAGTGGTCACAGTTTCCGATCTCTTTCAACTCCACCAACCACCCCAAGTCATCGAGGGGTGCAAGGAAGATCCCTTTGTTGTGCACACCCACCATCAACAACGTCGATGCCACAAGATACTCATTGATGGCGGTGCATGCCTCAATGTACTATCCATAGAGACCTTTGAGATGCTTCAAGTGCCCTACTAGCGCCTGATGACGAAGAGGCCCTTCTCAGGCGTGATTTATGGATCCACCTTACCCCTGGGCAAGTGCGTCTTCCCGTCACCTTCGGCGGCTGTAAGATCTACCGCACCATGTTCATCAACTTGGATGTGATGCTCACCGGCCTGCCTTACAATGCCATGTTGGTCTATCCTACACTCGCCAAGTTCATGGATGTGACTCATCATGCCTACAACCTTGTCAACCTCCCAAGCTGCATAGGCACCATCACTTTCTGCTATGACGAGAAGGATGTTTTGCGCACTCTCAAGAGTGCCTATAAGGCTGCCACGATTGCCCATCCCACCGACGAAGACAACGTCAAGCCTACACCCACCTAGAAGAAGCCAATATTATCTCAAGCACGCGCGAAGATAAATGAAGTGTCACTGGACGGCAGTAGCTCTGGGCACACTATCACCATCAGCAACGGCCTCTCAGCCAAATAGGAAGGTGAGCTCGTCACCTTCCTTCGATTGGACACCATCAGACATGCCCGATGTGCCAAGGGAGGTGATTGAGCACCACCTAGCCATGTCTCCAAACGCATAGCCCATGAAGCAAAATGCACGACGCCACGCGATGGAGAAAAAAAGTTCATCGCTCAAGAGACCAAGAAGCTTTAAGAGGAAAGCTTCATCCGCGAGGTACTCCACCCCGAGTGGGTTGCAAATCCTGTCATGGTCCAGAAGCATAGCTGTGAGGGGCAGATGTGCATCGACTTCACATATCTCAACAAGTCCTGCCAGAAGGACGATTTCCTGCTACAACACATCGACCAGATCACGGAGTCCACATCTGGTGCAAACTGTCATGCTTCCTACACGCCTTTTCAGGCTACCACTAGATCAAGATGGCCAAACAAGATGAAGAGAATACTGCCTTTCTTACTCCCTGGGGAGTGTACTTCTTCATCGGATTAGCCTTTGGCTTGAAGAGTGGAAGGGCCACCTTCCATCTACCGATGCACAAAGGCATGGGGCCTCAGAGGGGAAGGAATGCATAGGCCTATGTTGACGACCTCATCATCAAGACGCGTGAAGAGATCTCCCTCATCAAGGACCTTGAGGAAACCTTCTCCAACCTACGCAAGATCAACCTCAAGCTGAACCCTACCAAATGTGTCTTCAGAGTCCCCCCAGTAAAGCTCCTTGGTTTCCTGGTCTCCTATCACGACATTGAGGCTAATTATGAGAAGATTCAATCCATCGAGAAGATGTGGCCTCCCTGCAACCTCAAGGAAAAACATAAGTTGACTAGACGCATAGCCTTGCTCGGGCGCTTCATCTCCAAGTTCGGCGAGAGGGCCTTGCCTTTCTTCAAGCTCTTGAAGAGAACTTCCCCCTTCAAGTGGACTCCAGAAGCTGACGTGACCCTCGAAGAACTCAAGAAATACCTGACAAGCCCTCCCGTCATGGTTTCCCCGTGAGCCTCTGCGCCTATACTTGGCATCCACCCGATAGACGGCCAACGCGGCCTTGGTGGTGGAATGAGAGGAGTAAGTCCCTATCAAGAAGAAGTTCGCCACGTCTGATCCCCCTAAGGCTGAGATAACGCCTCCCTAGATCACTCTCCAACACCTACCGAGGGGCCCTCTAAGCCCCACAAGGTTCCAATGGTGCCTGCCAAGGCAACCCCTCAAGAGATCCTAGGAGAGCCACCTGCTGCGCTCCCTGAAGCCCAAGTTGTGGCCACCATAGCCACATGCCTTGTTAAGCATCTTGTCTACTTCGTGAGCACAATGCTACGAGATGCATGTGAGTGATACCCCATGCAACAGAAGCTACTCTTTGCGCTCCTCATCGCCTCCAGGAAGCTATGACATTACTTACATGGACATCCCGTCAAGGTGATCACATCATACCCCCTAGAGAAAGAACTTCGCAGCCCCAACGCTACAGGTTGCATCTCAGAGTGGAACATTGAGATGCAGCCTTTTGAGATGGAGTTCTTCACTACAAGGACGATCAAGGGTGTGGCTCTAGCTGACTTGAGGGGGAGAGGATGGATCCACACCAAGATGATCCTCGCGAGGACGAGTCCCTCCTGCCTGGGAAGGATGCCCCTGATGGTTGGACCGTTCATGTCGACGGAGCATTTTCTCGACAGGGCATGGGGGCTGGCATGGTGCTCACCTCACCGACAAGAGACAAGATCTATTATGCAGTACAACTCTGCTTCAAGCATGACGTAAAGGTCTCCAACAACATTGCTAAGCAGGATGGCCTCATTGCTGGACTCAAGGCTGCCATCGTGCTCGGCGTCAAGCGCATACTTGTAACTTCTCGTCAACATATCCAACTGTTGGAAATATGCCCTAGAGGCAATAATAAAATGGTTATTATTGTATTTCCAAGTTCATGATAATTGTCTATTGTTCATGCTATAATTGTGTTAACTGGAAACCGTAATACATGTGTGAATACATAGACCACAACATGTCCCTAGTGAGCCTCTAGTTGACTAGCTCGTTGATCAATAGATGGTCACGGTTTCATGACCATGGACATTGGATGTCGTTGATAACGTGATCACATCATTAGGAGACTGATGTGATGGACAAGACCCAATCCGAAGCATAGCACAAGATCGTGTAGTTCGTTTGCTAAAGCTTTTCAATGTCAAGTATCGTTTCCTTAGACCATGAGATTGTGCAACTCCCAGATACCATAGGAATTCTTTGGGTGTGCCAAACATGACAACGTAACTAGGTGGCTATAGAGGTGCACTACGGATATCTCCGAAAGTATCTGTTGGGTTGGCACGAATCGAGACTGGGATTTGTCACTCCGTGTGACGGAGAGGTATCTCTGGGCCCACTCGGTAAGACATCATCATAATGAGGTCAATGTGACTAAGGAGTTAGTCACGGGATGATGTATTATGTAACAAGTAAAGAGACTTGCCGGTAACCAGATTGAACAAGGTATAGAGATACCGACGATCGAATCTCGGGCAAGTATCATACCGATAGACAAAGGGAATTGTATACGGGTTTGATTGAATCCCCGACATCGTGGTTCATCCGATGAGATCACCGTGGAGCATGTGGGATCCAACATGGGTATCCATATCCCGCTGTTGATTATTGACCGGAGAGGTGTCTCGGTCATGTCTACATGTCTCCCAAACCCGTAGGGTCTACACACTTAAGGTTCGATGACGCTAGGGTTATAGGGAATTGGTATACGTGATTACCGAAGGTTATTAGGAGTCCCAGATGAGATCTTGGACATCACGAGGAGCTCTGGAATGGTCCGGAGGTAAAGATTGATATATAGGAGGTCCAGTTTTGGTCACCAGAAAGTTTTCGGGCTCATCGGTAGTGTACCGGGAGTGCCTGGAGGGTGCCGGAGGACCCCCGGAAGGGGTGTGACGACCATAGGACTTAGTGGGCCCTTAGAGGAGGTGTGACATCCCTTTTTGGGCTGGCCAAGACCTTCTAGAAAGGCCCATGCGGCTGGAGATAGGGAGATAGGGCAAAGGAGTTTGAAAAAGAGGAGATCCACCTCCCTTGTGGGAGGTGGACTCTTCCCCTAGGGTCGGCCGAACCTCTCCTCTTTGGAGGAGGGGCCAAGGCAGCCCTCCCTATCCCTCCTCCTATATATACCCAAGGGTTTGGGCTGATTTTAGACACGACTTCTCTCTCTCTCTCTCGGCACAGCCCTACCCTTCCTCTTCCTCGTTCTCCGTAGCGCTTGGCGAAGCCTTGCTAGAGTTCACGTAGCTCCACCGTCACCACGCCGTCGTGCTGCCGGAGCTCTCCCTCAACCTCTCCTTCCTCCTTGATGGATCAAGGCGTAGGAGACTTCATCGGGCTACACGTGTGTTGAACGCGGAGGCGCCATTCTTCGGCGTTGAGATCGGAATCCACCGCGATCTGAATCTCTGCGAGTACGACTCCACGAACTGCGTTCTTGTAACGCTTCCGCTTAGCGATATTCAAAGGTATGAAGATGCAATCACTCCCCACTCGTTTATGGTTTCTCCATGGATAGATTCTGGAGATCGTAGGAATTTTTTTGATTTACTACTACGTCTCCCAACACCAACAAGAGCTAAAAACCCAAGGATGAGCACATGGCCACCTACCTTGAGTAGGTGCGCAAGACCGAGAAGTATTTCCCGGGCATGGAATTCTAACACATTCCTCGTGGCAGAAGCCAGGAAGCTGATCACATTTCCAAGAAAGCATCACCCCACGAGCCTCAAGACCCTGGTATCTTCGAAGAGCGGCTCCTAAAGCCATCTGCCATGCCACCAGCTATCAGCGCCATGGCACCTCAAGAGTAGCTGTCTCCCGTGTCTTGCATAGGTGCACCCAACAGAGGCCCACCCTAGGGCGCTCACCTGTTGCTTCTGCTAGATCCGCATGAAGAAATTTGCGCCACGTAATTCAAGATCTACCTGGAGAACGACACCCTCCCAGCAGATGATGCTGAAGCAAAGCGCTTGGCCTGCCAGGCTGCATCTGTTGGAAATATGCCCTAGAGGCAATATTAAAATGGTTATTATTATATTTCCTTGTTCATGGTAATTTTCTATTGTTCATGCCATAATTGTATTAATCATAAACCATAATACATGCGTGAATACATAGACCACAACAAGTCCCTAGTGAGCCTCTAGTTGGCTAGCTCGTTGATCAATAGATGGTCACGGTTTCATGACCATGGACATTGGATGTTGTTTCTAACGGGATCACATCATTAGGAGAATGATGTGATGGACAAGACCCAATCCTAAGCATGGCACAAGATCGTGTAGTTCGTATGCTAGAGCTTTTCTAATGTCAAGTATCGTTTCCTTAGACCATGAGATTGTGCAACTCCCGGATACCATAGGAATACTTTGGGTGTTCCAAACGCCACAACGTAACTGGGTGGCTATAAAGGTACACTACGGGTATCCCCGAAAGTATCTGTTGGGTTGGCACAAATCAAGACTGGGATTTGTCACTCCGTGTGACGGAGAGGTATCTCTAGGTCCACTCGGTAAGACGTCATCATAATGAGCTCAATGTGACTAAGGAGTTAGCCACGAGATGATGTGTTACAGACCGAGTAAAGAGACTTTCCGGTAATGAGATTGAACAAGGTATAGGGATACCAACAACCGAATCTCGGGCAAGTGTCATACCGGTAGACAAAGGGAATTGTATACGAGATTGATTGAATCCCCGACATCGTGGTTCATCCGATGAGATCATCGTGGAGCATGTGGGAGCCAACATGGGTATCCAGATCCCGTTGTTGGTTATTGGCCGGAGAGGTGTCTCGGTCATGTCTACATGCCTCCCGCACCCGTAGGGTCTACACACTTATGGTTCGATGATGCTAGGTTATAGGGAAATAGTGTACATGGTTACCTAAGGTTGTTCAGAGTACTAGATGATATCCCGGACGTCACGAGGACTTCCGGAATGGTTCGGAGGTAAAGATTCATATATAGGAAGTGAGTTTTTGGTCACCGGAAGTGTTTCGGGCATCACCAGTAACGTGTCGCGACCACCGGAATGGTTCCGAGGGTCCACTGTGTGGGGCCACTGGCACCAGAGGGCTGTGTGGCCGAAGGTGGGAGGGAACCAGGACCTAGGTGGGCTTGTGCGCCTCCCACAAGGGACCAAGGCACAACAAAGGTGGGAGGGGGTCAAACCCTAGCGCAGATGGGCCCTAGGCCAACCTAGGGCGCCGCCCCTCCTCTCCCCTCTCTTGGCCGCCTCCCTAGACCCATCTAGGGTTGGCCACCGGCCCTAGGGTGGGAACCCTAGGGGCTACGCACCCCTCCTCCTCCTCCTATATATAGAGGAGCCCTTGGGTTGCCGAGGACACACATCTCTCTCCCTCTTGGCGCAGCCCTACCCCTTCTCCTCTTCGTCCTCCGTAGTGCTTGGCGAAGCCCTGCCGGAGTACCATGCAGCTCCCCCGTCACCATGCCGTCGTGCTGCTGGAGCTCTCCCTCAACCTCTCCTTCCTCCTTGCTGGATCAAGGTGTAGGAGACGTCATCAGGCCACACGTGTGTTGAATGCGGAGGCGCCGTTGTTCGGCGCTTAGATCGGAATCCACTGCGATCTGAATCGCTGGGAGTACGACTCCCCCCACTCGTTGCTGGTTTCTCCATAGATTGATCTTGGTGACACGTAGGATTTTTTTTGATTTACTACTATGTCTCCCAACAGTGGCATCATGACCTAGCTCTATGCGTAGAATCTATGCACGAGTAGAACACAAGTTGTTGTGGGCATTGATTTTGTCAATTTGCTTGCCGTTACTAGTCTTATCTTGATTCGGAGGTATTGTGGGATGAAGCGGCCCGAGCCGACTTTACACGTACGCTTACGTGAGACTGGTTCCACCGCCTGACATGCAATTGTTGCATAAGGTGGCTAGCGGGTGTTTGTCTCTCACACTCTAGTCGGATCGGATTCGATGAAGAGGGTCCTTATGAAGGGTAAATAGCAACTGGCATATCACGTCGTGGTTTTTGCGTAGGAAAGAAACGTTCTTGCTAGAAACCTATAGCAGCCATGTAAAAACTTGCAACAACAAATTAGAGGACGTCTAACTTGTTTTTGCAGCATATGCCGTGTGATGTGATATGGCCAATGGATGTGATATGATATATGTGATGTATGAGATTGATCATGTTCTTGTAATAGGTTTCACGACTTACATGTCGATGAGTATAACAACCGGCAGGAGCCATAGGAGTTGTCTTAATTTATTGTATGACCTGCATGTCAATCAAAAACGCCATGTAATTACTTTACTTTATTGCTAACCGTTAGCCATAGTAGTAGAAGTAATAGTTGGCGAGACAACTTCATGAAGACACGATGATGGAGATCATGATGATGGAGATCATGGTGTCATGCCGGTGACAATGATGATCATGGTGCCCCGAACATGGAGATCAAAGGAGCACGATGATATTAGCCATGTCATGTCACTATATGATTGCATGTGCTGTTTATCATGGTTTACATCTTATTTGCTTAGAACGACGGTAGCTTAAATAATATGATCTTTCACTAAAATTTCAAGAAATGTTTTCCCCCTATCTGTGCACCATTGCTAAGGTTCGTTATTCCGAAGCACCACGTGATGATCGGGTGTGATAGGTTCTAACGTTCGCATACAACGGGTGTAAGCCAGATTTACACACGCAATACACTTAGGTTGACTTGACAAGCCTATCATGTACAAACATGGACTCGGAACACGGGAGACCGAAAGGTCGAACATGAGTCATATAGAAGATATGATCAACATGGAGATGTTCACCATTGATGACTAGTCCGTCTCACGTGATGACTCGTTGACGTGGATCATGTGTCACTTCGATGACTTGAGAGATGTCTATCTAAGTGGGAGTTCATTAAATAATTTGATTATGTGAACTTAATTATCATGAACTTAGTCTAAAATTGTCTTTACAATCTATATTGTAGATCCAATGGCCCACGCTAATGTTGCCTTCAACTTCAATGCATTCCTAGAGAAAACCAAGCTGAAAGACGATGGAAGCAACTATACGGACTGGGTCCATAGCTTGAGGATCATCCTCATAGCTTCCCAGAAATAACATGTCCTTGATGCACCACTAGGTGACGCACCCATTTTCCCAACAACTCAAGATGTTATGAATGCTTGACAGTCGAGTTATGATGATTACTCCCTGGTTCAATGTGGCATGCTTTACAGTTTAGAACCAGGGCTCCAAAAGCATTTTGAGCAACACGAAGCATATGAGATGTTCTAAGAGCTGAGAATGGTTTTCCAAGCTCATGCCTGGGTCAAGAGATATGATGTCTCCGACATGTTCTTTAGTTGTAAGATGGAGGAAAATAGTTCTGTCAGTGAGCACATACTCAATATGTCTGGGTTGCACAACCGCTTGTCTCAGCTGGGAGTTAATCTTCCGGATGACTCGGTTATTGACAGAATCCTCCAGTCGCTCCCACCTAGCTACAAGAGCTTTGTGATGAACTACAACATGCAAGGGATGGAGAAGTCCATTCCTGAGTTGTACTCGATGTTGAAATCAGCGGAGGTCGAGATCAAAAAGGAGCATCAAGTGTTGATGGTCAATAAGACCACTAGTTCCAAGAAAGGCAAGGGTAAGAAGAACTTCAAGAAGGACGGCAAAGCAGTTGCAGCACCCGGTAAGCAAGTTGTCGGGAAGAAGAACAAGAATGGACCCAAGCCTGAGACTCAGTGCTTTTATTGCAAGGGTACCAGTCACTGGAAGCAGAATTGCCCCTAGTAATTAGAGGATAAGAAGGCCGGCAATGTTAAGGTATATGTGATTGATGTGTACCTTACCAGCGCTTGTAGTAGCTCCTGGGTATTTGATAATGGTGCAGTTGCTCACATTTGTAACTCCAAGAAGGAGCTGCGAAATAAGCAGAGACTAGCGAGGGACGAGGCGACGATGCGCGTCGGGAATGGTTCCAAGGTTGATGTGATCGCCGTCGGCACGCTGCCTCTACATCTACCTTCGGGATTAGTTTTAAACCTTAATAATTGTTATTTAGTACCAGCTTTGAGCATGAACATTGTATCTAGATCTTGTTTGATGCGAGATGGCTACTCATTTAAATCTGAGAATAATGGTTGTTCTATTTATATGAGAGAAATGTTTTATGGTCATGCCCCGTTGGTCAATGGTTTATTTTTGATGAATCTCGAACGTGATGTTACACATGTTCATAGTGTGAGTACCAAAAGATGTAAGATTGATAACGATAGTCCCACTTACATGTGGCACTGCCGCCTTGGTCATATTGGTGTCAAACGCATGAAGAAACTCCATGCTGATGGACTTTTGGAGTCTCTTGATTTTCAATCATTTGACACGTCTGAACCATGCCTCATGGGCAAGATGACCAAGACTCCGCTTTCTGGAACAATGGAGCGAGCAACTGACTTGTTGGAGATAATACATACCGATGTATGCGGTCCAATGAGCGTTGAGGCTCGCGGTGGCTACCGTTATGTTCTCACCCTCACTGGTGACTTAAGCAGATATGGGTATGTCTACTTAATGAAACACAAATCCGAAACCTTTGAAAAGTTCAAGGAATTTTAGAGTGAGGTAGAGAATCAATGTGACAGGAAAATAAAGTGCCTACGATCTGATCGTGGCGAAGAATATTTGAGTCACGAGTTTGGCACGCACCTAAGGAAATGTGGAATTGTCACGCCGCCTGGCACACCTCAGCGAAACGGTGTGTCTGAACGTCATAATCGCACACTATTGGATATGGTGCGATCTATGATGTCTCTTACCGACTTACCACTATCATTTTGGGGATATGCATTAGAGACTACCGCATTCACTTTAAATAGGGCACCGTCTAAGTCCATTGAGACGACACCGTATGAATTATGGTTTGGAAAGAAACCTAAGCTGACATTTCGGAAAGTTTGGGGATGCGATGCTTATTTGAAGAAACTTCAACCTGAGAAGCTCAAACCCAAAGCGGAAAAGTGCGTCTTCATAGGATACCCCAAAGAAATTGTTGGGTATACCTTCTACCTCAGATCCGAAGGCAAAGTCTTTGTTGCCAAGAATGGATCCTTTCTAGAGAACGAGTTTCTCTCGAAATAAGTAAGTGGGAGGCAGATAGAACTTGATGAGGTAATTGTACCTCCACTCGAACCAGAGAGTAGCGCAGCACAGGAAGTTGTTTCTATGGAGCCTGCATCGGCTAGAGAGGAAGTTAATGATGATGATCATGAAACTTCAGATCAAGTTGCTATTGAACCTCGAAGGTCCACAAGGACACGTTCCGCACTAGAGTGGTACGGCAACCCTGCCTTGGAGATCATGTTGTTGGACAACGGTGAACCTTCGAACTATGAAGAAGGGATGGCGGGCCCAGATTCCAACAAATGTCTTGAAGCCAAGAAATCCGAGATATAATCCATGTATGAGAACAAAGTATGGACTTTGGTGGACTTGCCTGATGATAAGCGAGCCATAGAAAATAAATGGATCTTTAAGAAGAAGACTGACGCGGATGGTAATGTGACCGTCTATAAGGCACGACTTGTTGCTAAGGGTTTTCGACAAGTTCAAGGAGTTGACTACAATGAGACTTTCTCACCAGTAGCAATGATGAAGTCCATCCGAATCATGTTAGCAATTGCCGCATTTTGTGATTATGAGATCTGGCAAATGGACGTCAAAACTGCATTCCTTAATGGTTTCCTTAAGGAAAACTGTATATGATGCAGCCAAGAGGTTTTGTCGATCCTAAAGATGCTAACAAAGTATGCAAGCTTCAGCGCTCCATCTATGGGCAGGTGCAAGCATCTCAGAGTTGGAACATTTGCTTTAATGAGGTGATTAAAGCATTTGGGTTTATACAGGTTTATGGAGAACCCTATATTTACAAGAAAGTGAGTGGGAGCTCTGTAGCATTTCTTATATTATATGTGGATGACATATTGTCGATGGGAAATAATATAGAACTTTTGGAAAGCATAAAGGCCTACTTGAATAAGTGTTTTTCAATGAAGGACCTTGGAGAAGCTGCTTACATATTAGGCATCAAGATCTATAGAGATAGATCGAAACGCCTCATAGGTCTTTCACAAAGCACATAGCTTGACAAGATATTGAAGAAGTTTAATATGGATCAGTCCAAGAAGGGGTTCTTGCCTGTGTTACAGGGTGTGAGATTGAGTATGACTCAACGCCCGACCATGGCAGAGGATAGAGAAAAGATGAGTGTCATCCCCTATGCTTCCGCCATAGGCTCTATTATGTATGCCATGCTGTGTACCAGACCTGATGTGCACCTTGCCATAAGTTTGGTAGGGAGGTACCAAAGTGATCCCGAAGCGGAACACTGGACAACGGTCAAGAATATCCTGAAGTACCTAAAAAGGACCAAGGACATGTTTCTCGTATATGGAGGTGCCGAAGAGCTCGTCGTAAAGGGTTACGTCGATGCTAGCTTCGACCCAGATCCGGATGACTCCAAGTCACAAACTAGATACTTGTATATTTTGAACGGAGGGGCAGCAGCTGGTGCAGTAGCAAGCAAGGCATCGTGGCAGCATCTACATGTGAAGCGGAGTACATAGCTGCTTCGAAAGCAGCAAAGGAAGGAGTCTGGGTGAAGGAGTTCATCACTGACCTAGGAGTGATTCCCAATGCGTCGGGCCCGATGACTCTATTCTGTGATAACACTGGAGCTATTGCCCTTCCCAATGAGCCCAGGTTTCACAAGAAGACAAGACACATCAAGCGCCACTTCAACTCCATTCGTGATTACATTCAGGAAGGAGATATAGATATTTGTAAAGTATATACGGATTTGAATGTCATAGATCCATTGAATAAACCTCTCTCACGAGCAAAACATGATCAACACCAGAACACTATGGGTGTTCGATACATCACAATGTAACTAGATTATTGACTCAAGTGCAAGTGGGAGACTATTGGAAATATGCCCTAGAGGCAATAAGAAAATGGTTATTATTATATTTCCTTGTTCATGATAATTCTCTATTGTTCATGCTATAATTGTATTAACCGGAAACCGTAATACATGTGTGAATACATAGACCACAACAAGTCCCTAGTGAGCCTCTAGTTGGCTAGCTCGTTGATCAATAGATGGTCACGGTTCCATGACCATGGACATTAGATGTCGTTGATAACGGGATCACATCATTAGGAGAATGATGTGATGGACAAGACCCAATCCTAAGCATTGCACAAGATCGTGTAGTTCGTATGCTAGAGCTTTTCTAATGTCAAGTATCGTTTCCTTAGACCATGAGATTGTGCAACTCCCGGATACCATAAGAATACTTTGGGTGTGCCAAATGTCACAGCATAATTGGGTGGCTATAAAGGTTGTAGCGACCCGACCTGAAAGGTCAAATCTCCGGTGTTTCCATATCATCCCAAGATCATGCTGGTACACACACGGTACATCAATGTATATATCAAAGGGAAATCACACAACATTATATTAATCAAAATCTCATATCGAGTCCTTTATTACAATAAATATTACAATAAAGTGGCTGAAGGCCAACTCATGAGAATATCTAAATCTTGCGGAAGCATCGATGGTAGATGAGTCCATCTGACTCCAAGGGCATCTCACCGAGCGTAGAACGTGTCCTCACTCCTGGTCGGAAAAGTACTCTGCAACATGATACGTTGCAGCCGTGTAGGTTAGCATATGAAATATGCCGGCAAAGTCACAAGAGAGGGGTGAAAAGATAATCATCTAATCTACATGCATATATGGCAGGTGGGGTAGTAAGTTTTTGCGTAAAGCCAAGTTTTTCCTATATCAAGAGAGGGGTAAGCAAAAATTATTACTAAGTTGGTTGATTAATGAGATGGTTCCACCAACCAATTCTCATACCCAAGTTATTAATACCCACATCATCATATTAATTGTGTTGAGAATTCCGGAAGTTTCAGTTCCTTTGGCTCAATTTGTCCATGAACGTGGACACGGCTAGTCGATTAGGTTTGAGTACTCTGCAAAGTTTTGCACACGTTCCCCACAAGATTTGGTCGCCTCCGTTTGATTTCTCGCACTTCATAGTGTTTGAGAAACGAATGACCAAAACATGGTCTTCCAAAGGGTTCCCTGCGACTCTGTCGGTGCCCATCCTTTCCTACCATTCGTCAACATCTCGTAGCACTGCCTGTCCAGGGTCACCACGATATCCAACCAAGCCAGAGCCCATAATGACTATTGGCTGTGCAGGTAAGCCTTGGGTCTTGAAGCATCCATCCATCTCTTTGTGCCTGGGTGGACCTTTCCGCGTGAATACTGGCCATCTCCAGCAACACCTAGGCAAATCCACTGGTTTCTCCAGGGTGCCGTTCAACCATCATCCACCCAGAGGTAAGTTGAAAACTCGGAGTCTTGAAGTCTTGATCATTATGTAGGTTTTGTAATTAATCTCACAACTCTCATGAATCACACAACCAACCCCGTCTACTAGTAGCATAGCAAAATGTAAAACAACGTTTCCCGGGGCCAATGTGTCAAGGGATTGGGGTACCTACCACATGATACTACATCAAGTAACCAAATTTCCAACTAACCTACTTTGCATGCAATTGGGGTGATGGAAGAACTAATGCAATGAAAACATGGGTAAAGATGATCAAAGTGACTTGCCTGATTGATGATCTTCGTACGTGAGTGACTCTAGGTAACAAGCCTCGCACTCCGGATAATCTAACGAAGCAAACAAGAGCACTCAATAAGCATACAACAAATGTTGTAATTCACAAAATCAGAAATGAACTAGTAAACAATCAAGACAAAACAATGCACAAATCACAAGCAAGAAAGCACACAAAGTTTTGTTTTCTAGAAGATGATTGATAAAACACTACTAACATAATGAAACCATTTGTATTAACCAAAACAATAGTTGACAGCAATAAAACAATAAAATATTTTATTAATAAACAGAATAAAATCAATTTAAGTTTGTTGGGAAAAAAACTTTAGTAAAGTTTTTAAAAAGTTTTGATAAACACTATATGAATCAACTATAGTTTTACTAACAAAAGAGCAAAACAAAACTTATTATTTATTAACAAAACATGTTCTTAACAGAAAAGAATTTACAAATAAACTTGTCTTAGAGAACAGAATTAAATTATATAAAACTTTGTTGAAAGAAAAACTATTACTAACTAGTTGTTTTAATCAAATTAAACCTATTTGAAAAGGGGTTGAGATTCCTATGTTAATAAAGAAACAAACTAAGCAAATTTACATTTTTATTAACAGTAAGTAAAACACTAAATGTTCAAGCAACAGAACCTACTAAACAAAATAAAACTAAATCTAATTGAAACTAACTAAAAACTAAATAAATAAAATTATACTAACTAATAGGCAGAATCTGTTTATAGCTATAACACTAATCAAAATCATCCTAAAAATCATCAAACTAAGCAATAAGATAGTCCTAACTAATACCAAGCAGTAGCAAAAAGACTCATATCAAAAGCTATTTTTAAACTCTAGTTATTCAGATTTGAGTGATTTGAGCAATTTTGATTAAATTCAAATTTTATAGTTCAAATTTAAAATCTAAAACTACAGGGTGAAACTACTTGAAAAATGTGAGCTATTGCAAAAAGAGTCAACTCAAAACATTAAATAGTTTAAAAGATATAAGCAAAACAAATTTAGAAAACAATCTGTTAACTAAAGCTAAACAAAAAAAGAAAAATAAACTAGCAACCGGTCAGTGCTACGTGGCAAGATCCTATTGGCTGAGAGGGCGAGCGCTGAGTGATTTCGGGCGGTCGACCGAGCCTAAGAGGATACCGGTTCGCGAATAAAAACGATCTAATCTGGATCGTCAGATCCAGATCGAACGAGTGGGGGTGCTCACAGTGCAAGTGGTCGCTGGCGAGGGGGTCTCCGGCGAGTCCGAAGCGGCGGGGTCGTCGGCGAGGAGCTCCGGTGGTCGAGGGAGGCACCCGAGGGCTTCAGGCGACGGCGGTGGACGTCCGGCGTCGAGTGGCGTCATCGGAGGGGCGAGGGGAGGGGCGGAGCGACGGGCACGAGTGGTGGGGGGCTCGGTCGGGGCAGGGCTCCGGCGAGGGATTTGCGGCGTCTCAGGCGAGGGGAGAGGGGGCTTTGGGGGGGGGGGGGGGAATGGAGCGCGGAGCTGCCCACTCTTATATAGGGCCGGAGAGGGGGTCGGGGAAGGAAGGAGCGCGGGATCCCGGCGAGGGAGATCCGGCGACGGCGGCGCGCGCGAGAGGATGGAAACGACCGATGCGAAGTTTGCGGCGGTCGGGTGGGTCCTGATGTCAGTGAGAGGGCGGGATTCGCGGGGCGACGGTCGGCTGGTAATTAGGCGAATCGGTATTTACTGCGGTGGGCCGGCCCGAGTGCTGTTTAAAGTCTTTCCTTTTTTTAAATAACAGCGAAATCAAATGCTTTTATTGCAAATAATATATTTCCAAATATAGGATTATTATATATCAAAATTAACAGAATTATAAATGCCATTTAATGAACATTTTTATTCTGTTATTTGAATATTTGAAAAAAAATATTATTTTCAGAAATGGCCTTTTTGCTTTTAAATCCTTTTGCAAATATTTTCAAAATAACTCCTGGTTTTTATTGTTCAAATAAATCACCAATTAGGTCCTGGTGTGGAGTGTCATATTCCTCCTCTCTTATTTGAACTTTTTACCAAGAATTTCAAATAGGTGAAAGCAACATGGAGAGAATAGAAAGGGACTTCCAGAAATTCAGAAGGAGCATTTCAACTATTTCATATATCCAAGCAATGATGTAGATAGATGCATAGCTATATTTCATAACATTCCAAAATGGAATTTTGGGATGTTACAAACATACCCACCTTAAGATGAATCTCGCCCTCGAGATTCGGGTTGGTAGAAAATAGGTGCGGGTGGTCTCTACGAAGATCTGCTTCGCGTTCCCAGGTGGCTTCTTCCTCGGTGTGGTGACTCCACAAAACCTTACAGAACTTTATGATCCTGCTACGGGTAACTCTGTTGGTAGTCTCGAGGATTTTGACAGGCTTCTCCTCGTAGGTCAGATCACTGTCAAGTTGTATGGCCTCTAGGGGCACTGTGTCTCTCAAGGGAATATCAGCCATCTCAGCATGACATTTCTTTAGCTGGGAAACATGGAAAACATCATGAACTCTGGATAATCCTTCCGGCAATTCCAGCTTGTATGCAACTTTGCCTCTACGTTCAAGAATTTTGTAGGGGCCTATGAATCTGGGTGCTAATTTTCCTTTAACACCAAACCTCTTGATTCCTCGAAGTGGGGACACACGAAGATATGCTCGGTCTCCCACTTCATACGTTACTTCCTTGCGTTTGTTGTCAGTGTAGCTCTTCTGTCAGGATTGAGCTATTTTGAGTCTGTCACGAATCAACTTGACTTGATCTTCTGAATCTCGAATAAGGTTGGGACCAAAAAGTTTTCGGTCTCCAACACCATCCCACGTCAATGGTGTTCTGCACCTCCTTCTGTATAAAGCTTCAAAAGGGGCCATCTTCAGACTGGTCTGATAACTGTTGTTGTATGAGAATTCTGCGTAACGTAATTTGTCATCCCAACTAGACCCATAGTCTAGTGCACAAGCTCTCAACATGTCTTCCAGAATCTGGTTGACTCTCTCAGTCTGTCCATCAGTCTGGGGATGAAAAGCTGTACTGAACTCCAGTCTCGTACCCAAAGTTTCATGTAACTGATGCCAAAACTTTGAGGTGAATTGTGTTCCTCTATCTGACACGATACTCCTCAGAACTCCATGCAGACACACGATCCTGGTCATGTATATCTTGGCTAGCTTAGCACTGGTATAGGTGGTCTTCACGGGAATGAAATGAGCCACCTTGGTCAAGCGATCAACCACTACCCAGATGGAATCATAATTTGAACGAGTCCTGGGAAATCCTGTGATGAAATCCATACCAAGCTTTTCCCATTTCCACTCGGGTATCGGCAAAGGTTGGAGTAACCCTGCTGGTTTCTGATGTTCCGCTTTTACTCGCTGACAAACATCGCATATTGCAACATGTTCCGCAATACCCTTCTTCATACCTGTCCACCAATAATTTTCTTTCAAATCGAGGTACATCTTGGTGTTGCTTGGGTGTATTGAGTAAGGGGAATCGTGGGCTTCTTGAAGTATCAACTTCCTGAGCTCTGGGTCATTGGGCACATAGATTCGGTTCTCAAACCACAGAGTTCCTTGTTCATCCTCACGAAAACCTTTAGCTTTATCATCTTTCATTCTCTGCTTAATCTCAGCTATCTCTTTGTCCGTCTTCTGAGCTTCGTGAATTCTTTCGGTCAAGGTGGACTGGATTTCCAGTGTGGCAACATATCCGCTTGGAACTATCTCTAGCCTGAGCTCTCTGAGATCATCGGCTAACTCTTGGGGTAATCCTCCCACTGTGAGTGTGTTTACATAAGTTTTCTGACTCAAGGCATCTGCTACCACATTTGCCTTACCTGGACGGTAGTGTAATCTCATGTCATAGTCCTTGATTAACTCTAACCATCTCCTCTGTCTGAGGTTCAACTCCTTCTACGTGAAGATATATTTCAGGATCTTATGGTCGGTGTAAACATCACAACTATTTCCGATAAGGAAATGTCTCCAAGTCTTGAGTGCGTGCACTACGGCTGCTAATTCCAAGTCATGGGTGGCATAATTCAACTCATGTGGTCGTAGTTTTCTAGATGCATAAGCTACAACCTTTCCATCTTGCATGAGTACTCCTCCAAGTCCTTGACGTGAAGCATCACAATAAACCTGGAAGTCCTTCCGAATATTGGGCAAAATCAACACTGGGCTGTGACCAAACGTTTCTTCAACTCCTGGAAACTGGCTTCACATTCCTCAGTCCAAATATACTTAGACCCTTTCTTCAACAATTCTGTCATGGGCTTGGCAATCTTTGAAAATTCTCAATCAATCTCCGGTAATATCCGGCAAGTCCGAGGAAACTTCGGATCTCCTTAACTGAGGTGGGTGATTTCCACTCGGTGACGGCTTCAACCTTAGCGGGGTCCACTGCTATTCCATCTCCGGAAATAACATGTCCAAGGAATCCGACTTCCGTCAGCCAAAATTCACATTTGCTGAACTTGGCATATAACTGATGCTCTCTCAGCTTCTCCAGAACTAAACGCAAATGTTCCTTGTGTTCTTCCTCGTTCTTGGAGAATATCAAAATGTCATCGATGAACACCACGACAAACTTGTCCAAATATTCCGTAAACACCTTGTTCATCATATTCATGAGGTAGGCAGGAGCATTAGTCAAACCAAAGGACATGACAGTATACTCATACAAGCCATAACTTGTGGTGAAAGCTGTTTTGGGTATATCCTGTTCACGAATCTTCAGTTGGTGATACCCTGATCGAAGATCGATCTTGGAGAATGCTTTGGCGCCTACTAGCTGATCAAACAGGTCATTAATCATCGGCAGAGGGTACTTGTTCTTGATAGTCACCTCGTTCAAGGCACGATAATCGACTACCATCCTCAAGGTTTTATCCTTCTTCTCCACCAAAAGTACTGGGGCTCCCCAAGGTGAAGAACTTGGGCGAATATACCCCTTGTCCAATAACTCCTTAATTTGCTTCTTGATTTCCACTAAATCATTTGCGGGCATCCGATAGGGTCTCTTGGAAATTGGGGCTGTCCCTGGTTGTAGCTCTATTAGGAACTCAATCTCCCTATCTGGTGGCATGCCTACTAATTCTTCCGGAAATACATTCGGAAAGTCTTTTACCACAGGGCTTCCTCCTGAACAACTCCTGTGAGAGAATTTAATCGAGCACTCATACGTGTGCGTCGGGATACATACTTAATTCTCTTGTTCTCCGGGGTGGTGAGTGAAACAGACTTGCTGGGGCAATCAAGATTTCCTTCATACTTGGTCATCCAATCCATGCCTAGGATTACATCCAATCCCTAGGATTCTAAGACGATGAGCTCGGTGGGAAAAACATGGTTTCCTATATTGAGTTTCAAGGCATGGCATCCTATCCCTGCCATCATCATACCTCCTGGGGAACCGGCCTTAATGGGCTGACTAAGGGTTTTGGTGGGCAAACCATATTTATCCACAACTACCCTTGATATGAATGAATGAGTTGCACCGGAATCAAAAAGTACTATAACAGGACGTGAATGCAATAAAAACTTACCAACCACAGTCTCGGGTTGATCATAGACTTCTTCCACGTCGAGGTGGTTCACCTGGGCACGAGGAAATGGATTTGGCTTCTTGGCTGCGGAGTTGTCGTTTCCATTTCCCTGCTTGCTCTGGGGACACTCAATAGCATAGTGCCCTGTCTTCTGGCACTTGAAACAGGTGATGTGGCTCAGATCCTTCTGAGTAGGAGCGTGACGGTGCTGGTTGTTGTTCCCATTCCCATTGTCAGTCTTGAAGTTGCCATGGTTGGGACGGGCATTCCCATTTCCTCCATGGTTGTGCACGGCATGAGTGTGTCTTCCAAACTTACCGGTCCCTGATCCGGTATTCCCTGAGTACGGGGAGTAGCGGGGCTTTTGATGAGCTCCAGAGTTAAACTTCCCCTGAGTATACTTCCTCTTGCGGTTCTCGACTTGTTGTTGTTTTCCCTCCAAGATGAGGGCCTTATCCACCAGTTCTTGGTAGTTGTTGAAAGTAGCCACTACTAGCTGCATGCTCAACTCATCGTTGAGTCCTTCCAGAAACTTCTCTTGCTTGGCCGCATCATCGGCCACGTCTCCTGGTGCATATCGAGCCAATGTGCTAAAGTCGTCCACGTACTGGGCCATGGAGCGACTACCCTGGCGCAAGTTGCGAAACTCGCGCTTCTTCAGACTCATAGCTCCAGCTGAAACATGTACGGTGCGAAACGCTTGCTTGAACTGCTCCCAAGTTATATCAGCAATAGGATATGTGGTGGTGTAGTTCTCCCACCATGAAGCTGCTGGTCCATCCAGTTGATGTGCGGCAAAGCGCACTTTCTCAGCATCAGTACATCCAGCGGTGACGAGTTCTCTCTCCATCTTACGGAGCCAGTCATCTGCCACAATGGGCTCAGTGCTGCTGGAGAAAGTTGGAGGGTTCAACCTCAGAAAACGGGTGAGATTGTCAGCCTGAGGTGGATGGTGGTGGTTGTTGTTCTGGTTGTTGGTCTGATTCTGGATCAATAGCTGCATCAGTGCATTCTGCTGCTGAAGAAGTTGGGTGAGTTCTGGCGGGAAGGTGAAGTCGGACTCACGTCGTGGAGGCATCTTGCTGTTTTCCAGAGGGGTGAGAATTAGAATAGAACAAGGGCCTAAAAGGAGAAATTCACTACCCATATGCAATGCAACAAACATATCACACCAAACACTCATTCATTTATACAATCAAGGTCAAACATCGAGATACAAATCTCCATTCAACTAAACATCGACCTACGCTTTAACGTTGAAAAATAAAAGATACATGGGGGCATAACTATAGTTTTCCTTAGAAGTACATGGTGATTGAGCCTCCTCCAGTGGTGCTCTCCTCATAGTCATCATCGTCGCTGATGAAAGGAGCCAAGTCTCCCTCAGGATGAAGATTTTCACCCATGTCCATCTGTTCCTCCAGAGTGGCGATGCGAGTGTTCAGCTTGTCGATCCTCTCTAAGAAATCCTTCACCTCATACTCATGCTCGTACTCGGCTTCCCGTAAGTCGGCTTCGAGGTCAATCTCACGGCTCATTAGATTCTTGATTGTCTTCGTATCGGCATGAACTCGAAGCTCTAGAGTCCTGATGTGAGTCTCTAGGGTCTGGATATAGGAAATGGTGGTGTCTGCAGTGGGAGGGGTTATGATGTTTCCATTGGCATCGCTGCAACAAACCACGCTGAGTCCTGGTGAAATGGTTCCACCTCTGTATTCCTCCTGAATACGTCCAAGGGCACGATCCATATCTCTCCCAAGTATCCAACTGGGTGCCACAAACTTGAAGTCGATGGGTTCCTTCCGATTCCCAAAGGTCTTCCCTGGGATGTGCACCTCGATCCTGTAGCGTCCCTCTTGTGGAAAGGACATGATAGGTGTCTCGGTGATGCTCGGCAAAGCAATCCTCACGTCCCTGACGATCCTCATTAGCTCCTTACCAAAGGGCATCATTGCGTCAGGCTGGCAAAACTCCGTGATCAACACTGGGATGAAGGTGGCCATCTATAAATTTTGAAATAATCGGAGAGAAGTCAGAAACGAGTAGATGAGAGTATAAGAATTTTAAAGACAAAGAGAAACAATCCTAAGGCTTCCCAAACCTAGAGGTTACGTCCTACGGTCAGCGTGTGCTCTGATACCATTTCTGTAGCGACCCGACCTGAAAGGTCGAATCTCCGGTGTTTCCATACCATCCCAAGGTCATGCCAGTACACACACGGTACATCAATGTATATATCAAAGGGAAATCACACAGCATTATATTAATCGAATTCTCATATCGAGTCCTTTATTACACTAAATATTACAATAAAGTGGCTGAAGGCTAACTCATGAGAATATCTCAATCTTGCGGAAGCATCGATGGTAGATGAGTCCATCTGACTCCAAGGGCATCTCACCGAGCGTATAACGTGTCCTCACTCCTGGTCGGAAAAGTACTCTGCAACATGATACGTTGCAGCTATGTAGGTCAGCATATGAAATATGCCGGCAAAGTCACAAGAGAGGGGTGAAAAGATAATCATCTAATCTACATGCATATATGGCAGGTGGGGTAGTAAGTTTTTGCGTAAAGCCAAGTTTTTCCTATATCAAGAGAGGGGTAAGCAAAAATTATTACTAAGTTGGTTGATTAATGAGATGGTTCCACCAACCAATTCTCATACCCAAGTTATTAATACCCACATCATCATATTAATTGTGTTGAGAATTCCGGAAGTTTCAGTTCCTTTGGCTCAATTTGTCCATGACCGTGGACACGGCTAATCGATTAGGTTTGAGTACTCTGTAGAGTTTTGCACACATTCCCCACAAGATTTGGTCGCCTCCGTTTGATTTCTCGCACTTCGTAGTGTTTGAGAAACGAATGACCAAAACATGGTCTTCCAAAGGGTTTCCCTGCGACACTGTCGGTGCCCATCCTTTCCTACCATTCTTCTACATCTCGTAGCACCGCCTGTCCAGGGTCACCATGATATCCAACCAAGCCAGAGCCCATAATGACTTGTGGATGTGCAGGTAAGCCTTGGGTCTTGAAGCATCCATCCATCTCTTTGTGCCTGGGTGGACCTTTCCGCGTGAATACTGGCCATCTCCAGCAACACCTAGGCAAATCCACTGGTTTCTCCAGGGTGCCGTTCAACCATCATCCACCCAGAGGTAAGTTGAAAACTCGGAGTCTTGAAGTCTTGATCATTATGTAGGTTTTGTAATTAATCTCACAACTCTCATGAATCACACAACCAACCCCGTCTACTAGTAGCATAGCAAAATGTAAAACAACGTTTCTCGGGGCCAATGTGTCAAGGGATTGGGGTACCTACCACATGATACTACATCAAGTAACCAAATTTCCAACTAACCTAATTTGCATGCAATTGCGGTGATGGAAGAACTAATGCAATAAAAACATGGGTAAAGATGATCAAAGTGACTTGCCTGATTGATGATCTTCGTACGTGAGTGACTCTAGGTAACAAGCCTCGCACTCCGGATAATCTAACGAAGCAAACAAGAGCACTCAATAAGCATACAACAAAATGTTGTAATTCACAAAATCAGAAATGAACTAGTAAACAATCAAGACAAAACAATGCACAAATCACAAGCAAGAAAGCACACAAAGTTTTGTTTTCTAGAAGATGATTGATAAAACACTACTAACATAATGAAACCATTTGTATTAACCAAAACAATAGTAGATAGCAAGAAAACAATAAAATATTTTTTTAATAAACAGAATAAAATCAATTTAAGTTTGTTGGGAAAAAACTTTAGTAAAGTTTTTTAAAAGTTTTGATAAACACTATATGAATCAACTATAGTTTTACTAACAAAAGAGCAAAACAAAACATATTATTTATTAACAAAACATTTTCTTAACAGAAAAGAATTTACAAATAAACTTGTGTTAGAAAACAGAATTAAATTATATAAAACTTTGTTGAAAGAAAAACTATTACTAACTAGTTGTTTTAATCAAATTAAACCTATTTGAAAAGGGGTTGAGATTCCTATGTTAATAAAGAAACAAACTAAGCAAATTTACATTTTTATTAACAGTAAGTAAAACACTAAATGTTCAAGCAACAGAACCTACTAACCAAAATAAAACTAAATCTAATTGAAACTAAATAAAAACTAAATAAATAAAACTATACTAACTAATAGGCAGAATATGTTTATAGCTAGAACACTAATCAAAATCATCCTAAAAATCCTCAAACTAAGCAATAAGATAGTCCTAACTAATACTAAGCAGTATCAAAAAGATTCATATCAAAATCTATTTTTAAACTCTAGTTATTCAGATTTGAGTGATTTCAGCAATTTTGATTAAATTAAAATTTTATAGTTCAAATTTAAAATCTAAAACTACAGGGTGAAACTACATGAAAAATATGAGCTATTGCAAAAAGAATCAACTCAAAACATTAAATAGTTTAAAAGATATAAGCAAAACAAATTTTGAAAATAATCTGTTAACTGAAGCTAAACAGAAAAAGAAAAATAAACTACAAACCGGTCAGTGCTACGTGGCAAGATCCTACTGGCTGAGAGGGCGAGCGCTGAGTGATTTTGGGCGGTCGAGTGAGCCTAAGAGGATACCGGTTCGTGAATAAAAACGATCTAATCTGGATCGTCAGATCCAGATCGAACGGGTGGGGGTGCTCACAGTGCAAGTGGTCGCCGGCGAGGGGGTCTCCGGCGAGTCCGAAGCGGCAAGGTCGTCGGCGAGGAGCTCCGGTGGTCGAGGGAGGCACCCGAGGGCTTCAGGCGACGGCGGCGGACGTCCAGCGTTGAGTGGCGTCGTCAGAGGGGCGAGGGGAGGGGTGGAGCGACGGGCATGAGTGGTGGGGGGGCTCGGTCGGGGCAGGGCTCCGGCGAGGGATTTGCGGCGTCTCAGGCGAGGGGAGAGGGGGCTTTGGGGGGGAATGGAGCGCGGAGCTGCCCGCTCTTATCTAGGGCCGGAGAGGGGGTCGGGGAAGGAAGGAGCGCGGGATCCCGGCGAGGGAGATCCGGCGACGGCGGCGCGCGCGCGAGGATGGAGACGACCGGTGCGAAGTTTGCGGCGGTCGGGTGGGTCCCGATGTTAGTGAGAGGAAGGGATTCGCGGGGCGACGGTCAGCCGGTAATTAGGCGAATCGGTATTTACTACGGTGGGCGGACCCGAGTGCTGTTTAAAGTCCTTCCTTTTTTTTAAATAACAGCGAAATAAAATGCTTTTATTGCAAATAATGTATTTCCAAATATAGGAGTATTATATATCAAAATTAACAGAATTATAAATGCCATTTAATGAACATTTTTATTCTGTTATTTGAATACTTTGAAAAAAATATTGTTTTCAAAAATGGCCTTTTTGCTTTTAAATCCTTTTGCAAATATTGTCAAAATAACTCCTGGTTTTTATTGTTCAAATAAATCACCAATTAGGTCCTGGTGTTTAGTGTCATCTTCCTCCTCTCTTATTTGAACTTTTTACCAAGAATTTCAAATAGGCGAAAGCAACATGGGGAGAATAGAAAGGGACTTTCAGAAATTCAGAAGGAGCATTTGAACTATTTCATATATCCAAGCAATGATGTAGATAGATGCATAGTTATATTTCATAACATTCCAAAATAGAATTTTGGGATGTTACAAAGGTACACTACGGGTATCGCCGAAAGTATCTGTTGGGTTGGCACGAATCAAGACTGGGATTTGTCACTCCGTATGACGAAGAGGTATCTCTAGGCCCACTCGGTAAGACATCATTGTAATGAGCTCAATGTGACTAAGGAGTTAGCCACGAGATGATGTGTTACAGAACGAGTAAAGAGACTTGCCGGTAACGAGATTGAACAAGGTATAGGGATACCGACGATCGAATCCCGGGCAAGTGTCATACCGGTAGACAAAGGGAATTGTATATAGGATTGATTGAATCCCCGACATCATGGTTCATCCGATGAGATCATGGTGGAGCATGTGGGATCCAACATGGGTATCCAGATCCCACTGTTGGTTATTGGCCGGAGAGGTGTCTCGGTCATGTCTACATGCCTCCTGAACCCGTAGGGTCTACACGCTTAAGGTTCAATGATGCTAGGGTTATAGGGAAATGGTGTACGTGGTTATTGAAGGTTGTTAGGATTCCCAGATGAGATCCCGGACGTCACGAGGAGTTCCGGAATGGTCCAGAGGTAAAGATTCATATATAGGAAGTGAGGTTTTGGTCACCAAAAGTGTTTCGGGCATCACCGGTAACGTACCGGGACCACCGGAAGGGTTCTGGGGGTCCACCATGTGGGGCCAGTGGCACCAGAGGGTTGCATGGGCTGAAGGTGGGACGGAACCAGCCCCTAGGTGGGCTGGTGCGCCTCCCACAAGGGCCCAAGGCACAGCAAAGGTGGGAGTGGGGCAAACCCTAGGCGCAGATGGGCCCTATGCCCACCTAGGGCGCCGCGCCTCCTCTCCCCTCTCTTGGTCGCCGCCCTAGACCCATCTAGGGTTGGCCGCCGGCCCTAGGGTGCGAAACCTAGGGGCTACACACCCCTCCTCCTCCTAATATATACAATGGAGCCCTTGGAGCTGCCGAGGACACACATCTCTCTCCCTCTCGACACAACCCTACCCCTCCTCCTCCTCGTCCTCCTTAGTGCTTGGCGAAGCCCTGCCGGAGTGCCATGAAGCTCCACTGTCACCACACCGTCGTGCTATCAGAGCTCTCCCTCAATCTCTCCTTCCTCCTTGTTAGATCAAGGCGTAGGAGACATCATCGGGCTACACGTGTGTTGAACACAGAGGCGGCGTTGTTCGGCGCTTAGATCGGAATCCACCGCGATCTGAATCGTTGCAAGTACGACTCCACCAACCGTGTTCTAGTAACACTTCCTCTTTGCGATCTTCAAAGGTATGAATATGCACTCCCCCCACTCATTGCTAGTTTCTCCATAGATTGATCTTGCTGACACATAGGAATTTTTTTGATTTACTACTACGTCTCCCAACAGCATCCTATTACCTCCAGGACGACGATCTTTACAGAAGATGCCCCAACGGCATGGCGTTGCGGTACATCTCCGAGGAGCAAGGGCGTGAGTTGCTTGCCGACATCCATGGCGGAGACTATGGACATCATTCCTCATCATGCACCCTTGTTGCCAAGGTGTTCCGTAGTGGCTTCTACTGGCTCACATCACTTGAGAAGCTGTCGAGCTTGTCCGTTCTATGAAGCATGCCAGTTCCATGCCAAGGAGGCCCATAAGCCAGTGCAAGGGCTCCAGACTACCCCCCTCACGTGGGTCTTTGTGGTCTGGGGGATGGATATCCTGGGTCCCTTCCCTCGCACAGATAGTGGCTACCGCCACCCCTACATTGCCATGTACAATTCAGCAAGTGGAAAGAAGTGGAGCATGTTTGCTCCATCCCAACGCAATCCGCTATCATGTTCATCAGGGGCTTCGTGTGTCGCTTCGGCATCCCCAACCACATAATCACCAACAATGGTTCACAATTCACCATCGGTCTCTTCAGGTCCTACTGTGACAACCTTGACACGCAGATCTTCTACGCCTCCATGGCGCACCCGTGAAGCAACGGCAAAACCGAGCGTGCTAACTCAAAGGTCCTCAAAGGCGTCAAGACAAGAAGCTTCAGCAAGAAGCTCGCAGCCTGCAGCAAAGGATGGTTGGACAAACTCCAGTCTGTGCTATGGTGGATATGCACAACAACGACCAAGCCTACTGGTGAAACTCCCTTCTGTCTTGTTTATGGTACAAAGGCGGTCCTTCCTACTTAGCATGGGTCCCCGTGGTCTTAGCCTTAAATGAGAACAACCAAGATGACCCGCGGGAAGCTGATATGCTCCTCCTTGAGGAAGCGCATCGCCAGGACACCCTCCGAGAAGCCCGGTATCAGCAAGTGTTGCACCGCTACCACATCCACAACATATGCCCTTGCACCCTTGAAGCTATTGATCTTGTCTTTCAAATGATCCTTTCCAGAGAAGGACTCGACAAGCTCTCGCCCATTTTGGAAGGCCCATACAGGGTCGTCCATGTTTCCCAGCCTGCATCACGGCTAGAGACGAAGGAGGGTGTTCCTGTAGAAAACACAAGGAACATCCAACATCTCTACAAGTTCTATCCATGAGCTCATGGTGTACACAACGACTAGGGGCTGTACACACCCTGGAGCATATCTTTCTGCGATGTTGCAAGGCCGCAAGAGCTCGCGCCAATGACCCAATGGGGCTCTAATATGTCTCCAACGTATCTATACTTTTTCATTTTCCATGCTATTATATTATCAATCTAGGATACTTTATATGCAATTATGTGCTATTTTATATCATTTTTGGGAACTAACCTATTAACCTAGTAACAAGTGCCAGTTGTTGTTTTCTGCATGTTTTTGGTTTTCCAGGAAATCTGTACCAAACGTAGTCCAAACGCTACAAAAAAATTTATGATTTATTTTGGAAAAAAGGCACCAAGGAAGCTTCGGGAGGTGTCAGGAGCCTCACGGGGAGGCCCCAATGCACCTCGGCATGCCTAGGGTGCTAGTCGCGCCGACCTGCCTTGTGGGGCCCTCGTGGCTCCTCCTGACCTAATTCCACCTCTATAAATCCTCAAATGTTGGGAAACAAACAGAGAGCCACCCAACACACTTTTTTTGGCGCTGCAAGCCTTTGTTCCGATGGGATGGCACCTAGAGACCTTTTCCGGTGATCTTCCAGAGCGTGAATCGATCAATGAGGCCATCTACATCAACCTTGCTGCCTCCATGATGATGCGTGAGTAGTTCCCCACCGACCTATGGTTCCATAGCTAGTACCTAGATGGCTTCTTCTCTCTATTTGATCTACAATACAAATTTCATCGCATCTTCACGATGATAAATTCGATGTAATCTTCTTTTGCGATGTGTTTGTTGGGATCCGATGAATTGTGGGTTTATGATCAGATTATTCATGAACACATATTGATTCTCCTCTAAATTTCAAAATGCATGATGTTATAGATTTGTATTTCTCTCTGATATATCGATTTGGTTTGGCTAACTAGATTGGTTTATCTTTAATGGGAGTGGTGAGTTATAGTGTGTTCAATCTTGCGGTGATCTATCCTCATGACAAAAGGGGTCAAGACACATATTTGCATTGATGCCATTAAGTATAAAATGATGGGGTTTGAACATATTGCTCTTCTTCCTTTGTATACACCATCTCGTCCTCTCCAAGCATTACTTCCTTTGTCATGAACTTAAGACAATAGATGCATGCTGGATAGCGGTTGGTTGGTGAAGTAATAGTAGTAGATGCATAATCGTTCTGGTATACTTATTATGGATGTGATGCCTATATACATGATCATTGTCATGAATAACATATCATAACTATGCATTTTTCTATCAATTGCCCAACAGTAATTTGTCTACCCATCGTATGCTACTTTTGAGAGAGAAAAGCCTCTAGCGAACACTATGGCCCTCATGTCTACTTAAACATAAAAAAATAAAAATCCTAAATTACCTTGCTGCATTTTATTTACTATTATTTTATTTTGCATTTACAATATATATTATATCAAGATTTAATCCTTGCAAGTGACGAGTTCAAGGGGCTTGACAACCCCCTTGCCCGCGCTGGGTGCAAGTGTTTGGTTTTGTGTGTGTCGGTGTTGTTTAAAGGAATTTGCATTAGTCCTCCTATTGGTTTGATAACCTTGGTTCTCACTGACGGAAATATTGATAACCTTCGTTATCACTATGGGAAATATTTATCTCTATTGTACTGCATCTCCCCTCCTCTTCAGGAAAAATCCCAACGCAACTCACAAGTAGGAGACCCCATGCTCAGACATGGTGGATTGTCACCTAAGGGCACCTCTTGGCTGCATTACAGCCTCAAGATGACCCGTGTCCATCACGGCAACATTTTTGTCTATCCTTTTGAGGGCACCTCCTGACTGTATTACGCCCACAAGATGACCCGTGTCTATCATGACAACACTGTCTTTTTTTGTTGTGTAATGAACCTTTTCTATGCACCAACAAAGTTTTATTCCTTCATGTATATTGTGTGCTTGGTAAGCATTGTTTTTTGGCCTCAGGAGATGTTCGCACTCACGATTTACCTTGTGCGTATCACATGAGCGGGGGCTGGA
Source organism: Hordeum marinum (assembly GCA_022496015.1). Classification (NCBI taxonomy): domain Eukaryota; kingdom Viridiplantae; phylum Streptophyta; class Magnoliopsida; order Poales; family Poaceae; genus Hordeum; species Hordeum marinum. The sequence continues at coordinate 257,196,190 of CM039674.1, read as the reverse complement.
CATGGTGCATGTGCTTAGGTTAGTCCCAGCAGCGCCGCAAAACTCAAGTGATTGAGCTCTAGCTCGTGGGCCTGCTCCTGTGCACGTCACCTCACCAAGGTCCTTGGTACTTTGTCTCCTTGCGTGACACCCACAAGTGAAGTATAAAGTGTGTGTAGTTCAGTCACTTGCAATTGTTCATTGGCATACTACCACCTTAATTACAAAGGCTTAGGATAATTCACGAGCGATGCCTCACAAAGCTACCCACGACAATCACCAGCACCAAGTGCCAGCGGGAGGCCTCACAGGCTCAAGCCTTGTGAGGCGTGACCCCGCAAGTCGCCACACACCAGGCCTCAAGCCACACAAAAGCTAAGTGGAAAACACTCCGTCAATTTTTTGGCACTCCTCAACCTCTCTTTATCTACCTCCTCTATGGCCTTGTCGAGTGTTCTGTTTCCTCCTTAGCACGAGCCACATGCACGTCAAAAGGGGGCTTCTTGGGCATCGCACCCTAGGAGCCCTTACCACCTCGCGGAGCCCTACTCCCTTCGGCCTTGTTGGACACGAGTTCCAGCATACCAGCGATGATAGTAGAATGCTCAGGGCTGGGCTCAAGCGACATAGAGCAGAAAGGTAATGTAAAAGGGAAGCAAACCTCACAAGAAAGAAGCAAATTACAACAGAAGATTAAGAATTAAGAGTGACTACAAAATAAATTGTCCTCACACCCCCATGGGGCCACACTTTTGTTGAATAAAAATAGGAAGGGTAAAATTCAAGCATAGGAGGCGTCGTCTTCACCACCTTGGTTGGACGCTCCAGCATCGCCGTCTTCCTCGGAGGGCTCAGGAGCATGCACGTACTGCTCGAGTAGGGCGTCCACGTGGTCATGCACCTTCATCCTAAGCTGGTTGTGGAACTTCACAAGAAGAGGCTCCACCATGCTGGCGAGGTCAAAGTCAGGGTTGGCACGAATGAGATTGCTAAACATGTGCGTCACAGCCTGGCCCAGGAGGTCGCGGGTCTCGTCCTCGATGACCGCTTCCTCCCTCGAGACCCCATTCTCCAGTGCCTCCACCACCTTGGTGAAGAAGTCGAGGTACCTACCATTGTATTTTGTGATGGGGAAGTCCAAGATCTCCTTAATGAAGCATTAGAATGCACCATTGCATGCCGCAAACTCGCGAAACAGCTTGACGCCGTCTGCCTGCTTTGTCCGCGCATGTGAGACATCATTCCTGGCCTTTCGAATGACCTCGTAGACACCGCCAACCTACGCCTGGAGCGACCCCGGCTCCCCCTCAGCCTCCTCCATTCCTGTGCGGGCAAGTTGGAGGTCGGCCTCAGCCCACTGGAGCTGCTTCTTGATCTCGGCAATATCCTTCTGGAGCTTGACACACTTTGGCTTGAAGGGCGTCTCCTTCTGCTGTAGCTTGCTGCATCAGCTCAGCTGGAGCTCCTCTCACTCGTTCTTGATCCTGGCATCGGCGTCTTCTTGGATCTTCTCCTCCTTCTTCGTGATCCATGCATTATCCTTGGTGCGCTCCTCCCGAAAGGCGGCCTGGAAGCCGACACCTGTTGCTCCATCGTTGTCAAGCGCTCACTTCCGTCTCCTGGTCGGAGGTGTTTCTGTCGAGCTTACACTCCTGTAGCACCACATCTGCCTTGCAGGCTGCAAGGGTCTCCTCTAGATTGGAGAGCTCCTCCTCGCGGATGGAAAGCTACCACTCGCGGGCCACTACCTCCTCCTCTTGCATCTGGAGCTCTGATACTGGTGATCTATGTTGGGTATTCGACGAAGAAGAGCGGGTGATGAAACACAATACATATTAGTATTTCCCTCAGTGATAACCAAGGTTATCGAACCAATAGAAGTTGCATGGAACCCCCGTCTTCAGTGACTGCACACATAGAAGCAAACACTTGCACCCAACGCGGGCAAGAGGGTTGTCAATTCCCTTGGACTAGTTACTTTCAAGCAAATGAACTATGTAGATGATACTAGATAATTGAAAATTGCAAAATAAAATAAAATGAAAATACTAGCAGCAAGGTAAATGATACTTTTGTAAATATATAAGTTAATAGGCCTAGGGGGCATAGTTTCCCCTAGTGGCATCTCTCATGAAGTAGGCATACAGTGGGTAAACAAATTATTGTTGAGCAATTGATATAAAAGCGCATAGTTATGCAATATATGTTCATGGCAATGGTCATCACATATATCCATCACTTCCATAAGTAATTAGACTGACTCCTGCCTGCATCTACTATTATTACTCCACCCATCGACAACTATCCAGCATGCATCTAGAGTATTAAGTAAAACAGAGTAATGCTTGGAGAATATTGACATGATGTAGACAAGGTAGATTCAATAAATATGAATAAACCCCATCATTTTATCCTTAGTGGAAATAATACAAAGACATGTCTTGTCCCTTTGTGTCACTGGGATATAGAGCACTGCTAGATTGAACCCACTACAACGCACCTCTCCCATTGAAGAAATATCAATCTAGTTGGCCAAACTATTTCAATAGATCGGAGAGAATTATGAAGCTATCATATAATCATGCATATGTTAAGAAGGACCAACAAGGAACTCAATATAATTTCATAACAAATCTGAATATAAACCCACAATTCATCGAATCCCAACAAACGCACCTCACAAGAAGATTACATCAAATAGATCACCACGAAGATGCGTTGAACTTTCTATTGAAGAACAAGACATGAGAGAGAGAGAGAGAGAGAGAGATTGACACCTAGTTACTAACTACGGACCAGTAGGTCTGTGATAGACTACTCACACAACACCATGTGAGAAGCAAGGTTGATGTAGAGGCCCTCCATGATCGATCCGCCCTCCAGCAGGGCACCGGAATAGGGCTCCAGATGAGCACACGGCGGAACAGACATTGCGACGGCGGAAAAAGTGTTTTGGAATGCTCTCTAGGGTTTTCGGATTATTTTGGAATTTATAGGCCAAAGAGGGGCATCGAGAGACGCCAAGAGGGGCTAGCACACAACAAGGCACGACCAGCCCCTGGGCACGCCCTGATGTGTGCGGCCTCTCATGTGCGGCCTCCGGTATTCTCTTGAAGCTTTCAGGTCTTCTTTCAGTCTAGAAAAATTCATAAAAATGTATCGTGGCAATTGGATTTTGTTTGGTACTGTAAACCTGAAAAGCTAAAAACACACAAAGAACAACTAGCACATGGCACTAGGTTAATAGGTTAGTGATAAAAAATAATATGAATTGACAAATAAATGCCTAAAAAGTATCCTAGAATGATAATATTATAGCATGGAACAATCAAAAATCAAAGATACATTGGGGATGTATCGGCATCCCCAAGCTTAATTCCTGCTCGTCCTCGAGTAGGTAAATGATAAACATAGATTTTTTGACATGACATGCTACCCAACATGTAATCTATTGCAGGTATGATCATTGAGAAACCATGAATTAATAAACATCAACGTAGTAATATTCATAAACATAAGTAACATAATCATCAAGTTTCAAAATGTACGATCCTTAAACAATGTTCACCCCCTATTCATGTTATTAGATAAGTATAGCACGACTCCGTCTTCACCACAAAAATACAAATGTCAAGCACCATGGTGTTAAGTCAGGCAATCGGATCATACTTTTTAACATGCTTCAACTTTTTATTACTCATGCAATATATGAGCGTGAACGATCGATATAGCATAAAGGTGGAATGGAATATGGTGGTAGGCTTCAAAGGGGTAAAAGTGGAGAATAAAGTATCACATCAACTAGGCGTATCAACGAGCTATGGAGATGCCCATCAATAGATATAAATGCAAGGAATAGGGATTGCCATGCAATGGATGCACTAGAGCTATAAGTGTATGAAAGCTCAACTGAAGCTATGTGGGTGTGCATCCAACTTGCTTGCTCATGAAGACCCTGGGCATTTAAGGAAGCCCGTCATCAGAATATACAAGCCAAGTTCTGCAATGAAAAATTCCCACTAGCATATGAAAGTGAAAAAACAAGAGACTCTCTATATGAACAACATGGTGCCACTTTGTGGCACAAGTGTGGAAAAAGCGGTAGTAGCACTGCCCTTCTCTCCTTTCTCTCATTTATTTTCCATTTTTTATTTTTTTCTTACTTTCCTTTTTCCTTTTTTTGTCTCGAGTCTCGTCCCAACTGGGGGGGAGTCATTGTCTCCATCATCCTTTTGTCACTGAGGCAGTGCCTAATAATGATGATCATCACACTTTTATTTACTTGCAACTCACTATGAACAACTGATAAGACAATAGTATGACTCTATATGAATGCCTCTGGCTGTGTACTAGGATGTGCAATGATCAAGTGTAACATGTATCAAAAATTGATGAACAATGGCTTTGCCACAAATACAATGTCAGCCTATATGATCATGCAAAGCAATATGACAATGAAAGTACTAGTCATATGATGTAACGGTGGAAGTTGCATGGTAATATATCTCGGAATAGCTATGGAAAAACCATGATAGGTAGGTATGGTGTCTGCTTTGAGGAAGATATAAGGTGGGTTATGTGCAATAGAGCGTATCATGTCATGGGGTTACGATTCACCGGCGAAGGTTGAACCGATCCTTGAGGTGAGAAAATTACTACTTGCATGCCCCTAGGGAGGAGGTCAGGATGAGTTAACCATCGCGCGCCTCTGACATAAACAACACTAGGATTTCAATGAGGAATAGGAATGCACACACATCATCACCATGCCATAGAAATATTTAGATGAACAACAATTTAACATACACTAATTTACAATACTCTTACAAATCAATAATCATGCACTCATGCCTCTTCACATTAGCATATTAATAATATCATTAACTAACAATCTCTCTTCTATGTGCTCCATGAAGGTTTTGAATATGCACTCCTTGAATACCTATTATTTTTGGACTAGTCACTACAGGAACCAGAGTCTATTCTTTGATGTCTGCTAGCGGAGGACACGGATGGTGTTTGTCGTCTGCTTCCAAAAAATAAACTACAAAGAAAGGCCTCATGGAAAAGATGGTTTTTGTCGTCAGTCCATCTTTGTCATCGGCTAGCAGACGACAAAGAGCCTAAAAAGCAGACGGCAAAGGCAGGCGGACAACAAATAGCCAAATAGTAGATGCCTAAGAATGAACCTGTGCCCCAATGCAGTGCGGCACTCGTTAGCTCAAACGGACGTTCCATATGCCAACCGCTAGCGGACAGAAAACATCAAAACTAGACGGCAAAGTTGTTTATTTAAAGGAAATAACCCTTTCGCCCCTGCCCTATCCATTTCCTCCCCAGCATGCCCCCGCAGCCATCTGCTCTAGCCTCCCGCCGCCCGTCCCGCCTCCACTGCCATCGACGACTGTCCCCGCCTCTACCTCCCCTTCACCCCTCCTCTAATGGCACCCCTCCCCATCTCTAACCCTAGGGCCGCCACGTCTGCCACTGTCGCCACCTCCACCGCTCGTCCCTGCCGCATACCACTCCCCTCCTTCAACTCCCCCACCCCTCGAGTCGAGCCCTAGGGCGGCCGCCGCCTGGCACCACTTGCGATGCTTTTGGCAGCACGGTGGCTGGTCCCCACCTATGCTACCGCCATCGATGTTGGTGGCCACCGAAGCCCGGCAACAACTCCAGCTCCAGCTCTCCCTCGACCCCTCTGCCACACCCCACGGTCAGCACCGCACCCCTATTTGTTCTTTTATTTTTCATGTCTAGATTTAGGAATTAATGGATCTGTGGATGGATGGATATATCGATGTAAGGATGGACGGATAGATGGATGTGTGTATAGATGGATGATAGATGTATTGATACATGTATAGATGAATGTATATGTGATTTTGAACAATTTCATGATGTTCTATGGATTGCTAGATGGATTTATGTTGTTTATATGTATGAATGGAAATATGGATGAATGCTATATAGATCTATGGGTGGATTTATGTATGTATTTTCATTTTTAAAAAGTGTCTTGTTTCCATTAGGTTAGATGTTGTTGATTAGATTGTTCTATGGTGCTTATGTTGGTTGTGGCATTGTATCGGTGTTTTCCATATGCAGGAGATCGCTTCACCTCCACGAGCACCGTTGGTCCCGTTGTCATTAGACTACCTCCCCTACACGGTCTAGTGGTGAGAACTAATGTCATCTCCAACCCCACCAGCCCCTATTTACTCTGTTCCAGTCGTCAAGATGATGCCACTATATTTTATTTTCATGTCAAGTCTCGTAACCTAGGTGTCTCCCATTCGACAGGGTGGCATCTATAAATATGCGTGTCTTTGCATATTTATAATCGTCATCCTTTTGAATTGTCCACGGTATCCATGGACAGCCCGAGTATGTGTATATTGGGTTTTGTTTCCCGTGCTCTACTTCGATCTGAGGCAAAAATTTGTGAGCGCCACCCCGTTGTTCTCCGGGTACACATTCTCTCGGCTTGTTGTCGAGACGTGTATCAGGAGAACAGTTGGGAGGTGTTGCCGAAATTTTGCGTCGGATCTGGAGCAGAGCATGGGAAAACAAACCCAATCTACACATACTTGGGTGGGATTAGGACATATCTTTACCTATGAGCATGTAGGTTGCATGGACGGATTAACTCATGAATATATATGTTGAATTAAATATATATTTCTTGTGTGTTTAGTAGATAGACAAGATGAGTGACCATGTGTGGATGTACACCGGTCACACTAGTCAGAAAAACATGACCAATGAATGGTTAACAAAAACCAAGGGGTTTCCGAAAGCCGCATTTGCAAATGGCCAGAGAAAAACCTGGTGCCCCTATCATAGGTGCGACAACTTCTCAAAGAGAACATAGGGTGAAATGGGTAAACACATGTAGAAGTACGGTTTTACACATGATTATACGGTGTGGACATTTCATGGTGAGTCTACCCAACGTAAAAGAGCTAAGGTGGTTCGTCGTCACACCAACGAGCATGGTACCGGGATCGAAGACATGGTGCAAGACTTTGATGATGCTTGCGATTCAAACGATGAGAGGAAGGAATCTGCAAAGGCCTTCAATGAAATGTTGAAGTCTGCAAAACGTCCTCTCCACGAGCACACTGAGATTTGTCAGTTGGATGCCATCGCACAAGTAATAGCACTGAAGGCTCAATTCAAGTTGGGCAGAGAATGCTATGACGCGATGATGACACTATTTGGACACTTTCTACCCAAAGGCCTTGTCATGCCTGCAAACCTGTGAGAGCCTGGCTTAATAGGAATGATAGACTACTCATATCAACAAGGAATTCCTTCTTTTCCGGAAGCCCACTCAAAAAGAACTCCAAAGTTAAGCGTGCTTGGCTTGGAGCGATTCTAGGATGGCTGACCAACCGGGAAGTTGGTCCCGGGTGCGCACGAGTGAGGACAAAGCGCACAGAAAAGACTAGTGTGGTCTGTGGGGCCAGTCTAGATCCCGCCAGGCGTAACGGAGTGTTACAATTGGTATCAGAGCTGACCCTTACGGTTACATGGGCATGCGCGGATCAGGTGCAGGGGCATGTGGCGCATGCCATGTGTGGCCCGTCGTGGCACACAGCATGGCACATTTGCCAGACTGGATGCGCATACGTGTGCCAAAAGGGAAAGTTCCTAATGGGCCGACGAGGACGTCGGTTCCTTTGAGTGGGGGTGTATGTGAGAGTCTGGCTTAATAGGAATGATAGACAACTCATATCAACAAGAAATTCCTTCTTTTCCGGACGCCCACTCAAAAAGAACTCCAAAGTTAAGCGTGCTTGGCTCGGAACGATTTTAGGATGGGTGACCGACCGGGAAGTTGGTCTCGGGTGCGCATAAGTGAGGACAAAGTGCGCAGAAAAGACTAGTGTTGGTCTGTGGGGCCAGTCTAGATCCCGCCAGGCGTAACGGGGTGTTACAAAACTTGTACCAGTTGGATGAAATCCTTCATTTACTTAAGATGCCATATGAGAAGATTGATGCCTGCGAGAAAGAATGTGCCTTATTTAGGCTTGAACTGTTGTCCCATTTGCAAGTCTGCGAGGTATGTTGTGGTAGACAACAATATGGGTGAGAAGAGGCAGACCAAAATCCTAGTTAATGTTCTTCGTTACATGCCAATTATACAAAGAATTCAACGTCTTCTCATGGTCTAAGAGACGGCCACATAGATGACAAGGCGCAAATTGGGCAAAAGAACCGAACTAGATGCATATGGGAATCAAATGTTGGTACACACATCGGATGCTTTTGCGTGTGCTTGCATGCCAAATGTCTAGCTTCCCAATAGCCTACCTTAGGCTACCCCTCTCGGTGCGCAACATGCCAACTTCTGCCTTGCAACCCCCAGTGTATAGGATGGTGAAAAGGCTCTCCACTTGGCATGCATCCATGCTCTCAAGTGGTGCGTGTATCGCTCTTGTCAGACACGTGCTCACCGCGATGCCAGCCCATCTCCTCATGGCAATGGTGATCTATCAGGCAGTACTCAAGGGCATCTACCACATCATTAGAGATCTCCTTTGACATGGTCGGCGTGATGCTAATGGCGGGCACTGTCTGGTCAACTGGCAACGCGTGTGCCAACCATTTGAGTATGAAGGCCTCAGCATTTTGGATCTGCGCCTCTTTGGCATCGTGTTGCGCATGCGATGGTGCTGGCTTTAGTGCTTGGACTCGTCCTACCCCTGGATCCACATGTTGCTTCCTGACGATCTGGACTCCCGCGCTATCTTCCGGGCATCTCCATCATGGACCATTGGGGCTGGTCGTTCCTGTCGGTTTTGGGATGATCACTGGCTGGGTGGCCAATCCATCTCGGATCTCGCACCGATCATCACCTCCTTGGTCCCCTGACGACATCGTAGGGTGTGCACCGTGCAGGAGGGGCTGGACTAACGCGCCTGGATCCGTGACATCCAAGGTTCCCTAACGCCGCTGGTCATGATCGAGCATGTTGAGCTATGGCGTCACCGTCGCTACATGGTCCTCTTGGACCAGCCAGACCGCCTTCTTTAGCATAGGACGTACAGTGAATCATACTTGGAAAAATCATGCTACTCCGCCCTTTTCGTGGGTTCCATCCGCGTGCCCCATTCGGAGCTCACATGGCGCAGCTCGGAGCATCTACGCATAAAGTTTTTCACTTGGCTGGCACTTTTGGACAGATGTTGGACCGTCGCTCGTCTTGCGAGGCACGGCCTCCATCATCATGCATTTTTCTTGCTCTATGATCAAGTGACCAAGTCATGGACCACCTACTGTTAGGTTGCCAATTCTCGCGGAAATTTTGGCACGACTGCTTCTACTGGTGCTACCCCCAAGCTCTCGCGCTAGGGCCCAGCGATCGATATCTAGATGGATGGCACACTACTACGTCATCAACCCTGACGGCACACTGAAAGGGCATCTCATTGCTCATCCTCCTGATAGCCTGGTCCATCTGGAAGCATCACGACTCATGTGTCTTCGATGGCGCCACACCCTCTGGACAACTACTACTTACCATCCAAGAGGAGGCGCGCTTCTAGGTCATGGCATGGGCAAAGGGACTGGACAACATCACACCATAGGCGCCATAGGATAACCTGGGGCTGAGCAAACCTAATTTCTTGCATGCTCGCCCTAGGACCCATGCCATCTTTGCGTACGTAGTATTCTAGTGCTCCCGACCAAACAATCGAACTCCATTGTATATTTGCGAAAAGAAACAACAAGTATCATGCAACCACAGCTTCAAAAAAAAAGGATCATGCAACCAGATTCAATACTAAATAAGCACGTTGTTGAGTTCTTGTGGTAGTTAATGAGCGATGTCTCTCTCTAAGAAGTAAAACTATGTCTATCATAACTTACAATATAACTGGTTAAGTCTCGCTAAGTTGTTAAGAGTTTAAAAGTTATCAAAAAGTATATAATAAATAGTGCAGCATCACTCTAATATAAGATGATCCAACAGGGGAATGTAAAAATATGTATTTATGTGTTCTCGATAAAAGAAACGAACTTTTCAGCTCACTGCAACATAAATATATGTTGAACTGTTTTCTTTTGTCCGAACACATATGGTCGTATAATCGCCATCAGATCATGTTATATTATATTTGGGTAGTTTCTGCATTTTTTCGTGATTTCTAGAAATATTTAAACCATCGAAAATCTTAACTAACTCTATCGTAAGCTATGGTAAAAAATCCTACATTCTACCTCACTCCGGTGTTTACTGCTAAACATGGTCACCACCATCCCCTAATAAATACTACCTTCGTCATTTATTTCAGCATCAGATACTTCCGGACAGAGGGCGTATCATGTCTAACATCAATATCAACGTTTACCAAATAACTATAACTTGCCTAATATTAACGTACAACATAATTATTATCTTGCGTGATATTAATGTTCATTGCACATACATAATTACTAGTCATATAAACTGAAATGCCGTAATGTAAAAATAATAAATGAAGTCATCTAAGATTTTTTTTAACACAGTACAAACGCAAGCGGTCATATACACGCACATACACTTATCCCTATGAACGTACACACGCACACTCTATCCATATGAGAACCTTCGAGAGAGTGAGCCGTCATATCATTTTGAAATTTACGAAGTCATCTAAGATATATATAAACTATTCCCTCTGTTCGGAATTACTTGTCGGAAAAATAAATGTATCTAGATGTATTTTAGTTCCAGCTACGTTTATTTTTATTCATTTATGCGATAAGTAATTCTGGACAGAAGTAGCACTAACCATGATACTATTTAATGTGAGTGTGTGAGCCTACAACCCTAGTGTCTTTACTTGAAGTTGCAAACACCTGGCGGGACGGAGTGTTGTCTACTATGCTTTGAAGCGCGTAACCTAATCTCATCGATAAGATGCCAACATTAAAGAAGGTTACGAGAATATTAATTTAACTAGTTCATCTTTAAGGCGGGCCCATGAACTTTCCGCAACCGGTCCGAACCACGTTGTTCGGACCGTGGGAGCTATCCAACGCCGACCTGTATCGGTCCGCAGTTCGGACGCGATTTCTCCCGCAAACCGAAGACAAACGTGGAGAGGTTTGCGGGAGTACGGACATGAGAAACGTCGCTATCTAGCCCCTGGTCCACACAAAACGAAGGTGGAGCCTGCGCTTATTGTAACAAAGCACTGCTTCCGCGCCAAAATCCCTCACTTCTCTTCTTTCCTTCCCCGTCACTCTTTGCCGAATTCCCGCTCTCTTCTCTCACTTCTCTCCTTCCTTCCGCAGCCGACGCATGGAGCCGTCGGAGATGGAGCCAGTGGAGGTGTCGAAGAATCCACGCGTCGCGCTTGCATGGAAGATCAGCTCTACAATGCGGCAGGATCGTCGCATCGAAGTGAAGGCCGCAAAGAAGGAGAAGCTCAAGAAGCGGTTGGCTGCCGATGGGCCTGCTAGTAGCGATGGGCGTGGAGGTCATGGAGGTCGGCGCAGTCATGGCGGATGCTTGAAGACGGGTGGACGCATAGCACATATGGCATCGTGGTCAGAGACTTACAAACCGTCATACTACTACACCGCCTAGCAGCTCGGCACCCCAGACGGTACTATGACTTACATCCTCGACGTCAACGTGGTGCTGCTCTTCTCCGAGTATTCTTCGCCACAGCTGCAGCGGATGCGGCCGGCGCCCGGGGAGCAGATGGGTGCCCGCACGCTATTCGCTGCAATGCCTAGTGCTAGCGAGTCATCCTACGACGCGGACAAGGAGATGCTCAACATCATCCACTACGAAGGAGAGGGAGGGGAGGGGGCTATGAGGACGGGCAGGTGGAAGACTCGGATCCCACCCAGTCCAGCAACTAGCAGCAGTAGTCCTACACCCAGACGGCCATGCAGCAAACACAGACTTGCGATGGCACAGAGCAACATCAGCATTGGGCCGCCGGAGAGCAACAACTTGATGGGGAGGAGGAGGAGGAGGAGTAGGGCGAAGCGGGAAGGTGCAGCTGGCAAGATGAGGGAGAAGTTCGAGGACATCTTGGCAAAGAAGGGGGAGACATGTGTGAGGCGGAGGTCAAGGGGGAGAAGAAGGTGGAGAGGTTCAAACCATTGATGGACGCGGCCGACAAGAAGCTCTCGCTTGAGGAGAGGAGGGTCATGATCGAAGAGAGGAAGACCGCGCTCGAGGAAAAGACAATGAAGATCGTTGTCAATGCAGAAACGCCAAGATGTTCACATTGAATGCCGACTCTTTGGATGCCGACGCAAGAACGATCATGCAATCCGTCCGCTTCCAAATGTTGCAGCGATAGAAAGATGCGTTGGCAACGGCGACAAACTATGAGGACGCGACGAAGGCGGAGGCGGATGCGAGGGCAGACAAGGAGGTTGTTGCCTACGCGGCTGCGACGGCACCTCCTTGATCAATGAGCAGCTGGTTGGAATTGTCGGTCCGACAGGACAAAAATGCACGGAGTGTTGGACTGGAGTTCTTTTAAAATCAGCCATGTAAAAACTAAACATATTTGCATCATTTTGCTGTGATCGGGCATGCGATCCACGCATGAGAATCAGGCTATATTTGAATTTACATTTATTGGCGAACATATACAAGTTGTGGTTGGATGTTGCCCTTCCGCATTTGTATCCACGGACTAGTCTTGTCCGCGGACATATGCGTGAGAAAATTTACGGATGAAGATGCCCTTAAGCACACATTAACCATGGAGGGACCCTGCCAAAACTCTTACTTCAGTATTTAAAATGAATTTCTTGCGTCAAGACCCAAGGATTGGTAGAGTTAAGAATACAACACACCGCGTAATGCGTCTCAGATGTACTTGAGACACTTCAACTAGGATCATGCGCTGAAACGAAATTGGAACACATGCACAAACAGCCAGCGAGCGAATTCTCTATCAAACTTTATTGTACTCGTAGCAATAGTTAACTATATGTGTGTGTGGGTGTCTTCACGTGATCCCTCTTTCTCCCTACTTTGCTAGCTAATCCGGATGGAGTAGAAAGAACTCAAAAGTTTTAACGGACAAGCATATGGCATATGGCATCTGGTTCCCATCTAAACAGAAGCTTCTTCCTGACCGAAGCTTAGTTGGGGGTGGGAACAACATGCAAAGTTTCGAAGGTGGTAAATTCAGAGATGTGTTTTGATACAGCCCACGTAATATGAGACGACACAACCCTAAGCTCTCTCTCTCACGACCCCGACAAGCTATGATGTAAGTGGACCCCCGACGTCTACACGGCTAGCTCGTGCTATAGAGCGCTCTTTCATGGCTCCACCTTTGTGTCCTTCTGACGTTTGATCTGGAAGACATTAGCACCTTCCAACGCCAAAAAAAATCTGACTCGCGTTTCTTAACCGATGCTGGACGTTGGACCGACGCGCACGCCATGGTCTTCGGCATGACCCCATCTGCAGGCTTTGCGACCAGGCCAATGAAACCATCGATCATTTGCTTGTTGGCTGTGTGCTCTCGCACATCTCTTGGCACGAGGTGCTGGCCTGGTGCTGCCTCCCAATCACCCCACCGGACAGTACCGTGGGCTTCTTCGCTTGGTGAGAGGGAGTCACCACCGCAGCTCCAGCCAGCTTGCACAAGGAAACAAACCCGCTCATCATCCTTGCATCTTGGACCATTTGGATGCATCGGAATGCCGTGATCTTCGATGGCGTGTTGCCATCCCATGCCCTGGCCACCGACTCCATCAAGCAAGAAGCCACACGTTGGGCCATGGCTGGCGCTAGAGGATTAGACAGAATATTGCATGTAACTTGACTTTATCAACTGGAGGTTAAGCACCCCATCTGCTCATATGCACTCTTGGTACCGACATTCGTGTGTACGGTGACATGAGCTGCACCCATGTAACAAAATTCTCTTTCTACCTATCAATGGAACGATACGCAATATTGCGTATTCGGGCAAAAAAAAACACGTATACACCAAATCCTAGCATCCGTGAGATCATCTCTCGAGGCTTGCGTCCTCCGTATGAGCAATAAATACACAATGGCAAGAAATATGGTATTATCTATATCTGACGCCCTGAACCAAGGTAAAATCCTTGTCTCGTATGCATTCATCTAAATTCCCTAACAGTAAACCAGCCTTTGTTTATTATTGCTTTATCTTACATCAATAGTCGGTTTGTGTTGACATCAGTTTTTGGCATTATAAGAAACATTATTAAAATGGCTTCAAATGAAGAAGTGCACTACATGAAAAAGTTTCGTAGTGTCGACATGAACATCTTTGAAGTTTGAGACATTGCCATCCGATCCCATCCTGAAGACCGAAAGTATGTTCAAACTATTAAGATTACGCATTATTGTTCGGCTGATGATGCCTCTAGGATGGCCTGATATGGAAGAAAAATCAACATGAAGAAGTTTTGTCTCGTCAAAACGGCCGATTTTGATATAAACATCATTTCAATCCGAGACAGTATGCAAAAGTTAGATTCAAAACTGTGTACTACAGTAATCTGCCCCGTAAGTTCTGGACAAAAGATCCAGGGACCCCCCAAAAGTTCCAGCATTTACATAAACTTTGTACCCGGTGTGCGCAGAAAAATGTTGTTTCAATATTTTTTTGCTGATTTACGGACCCAAAAACAGTATCAAGATGACCTCGGACGAAAAAGTGTTTTTTTCTTTTTGAGGAACCGGCAGGAGCACTGCCTTTTTCCTTTCAGACGAAAAAGAAGGGTTTATGTACATAGATGACATGTTTTTACGGGAGAACATGACAAAACCCCAATTATGACCTCAAAGATACAACTAAGCGAAACCAAGTCAACCAATTCCGGTCGCCTCTTGCGCCCTGCCGAAAGCGCTAGCCCTCATTCTTATGTCGTCTAGTGCGATGGACGCCACCTCCAGGTGAGCGAGGTGTGTTCCATTAAAAATGCGATGGTTGCGCTCCTTCCAGATGTTCCAGATCATGTAAAGGAAGTGACCGCTTTGCTGACGCCTTTCGTTCTTGGAGAGGGTGGAGATTAGTGTAGGGGAACATTGCATGGGAAACAAAAAAATTCCCACGCACACGCAAGATATATCCATGGTGATGAGCATCTACGAAAGGGAGAGTGGATCTACATATCCTTGTAGATCGCTAAGCGGGAAGCAATAAGAAACGCGGTTGATGTAGTCGAACGTCTTTGCAATCCAAATCGCTAGCCGTCCTGCGATCCGATCACGATCCGTCCTGCAATCTAATCACGAACCATCCCGCGATCCAATCATGGTCTCGCAAGGTTTTGCCAAGGAGACCCTTCCCGGCCTCGCAAGGTTTTTACCCTTCCAACCTGGAAGCCTACCCATTGCTCTATCAATGAGAGGTTGCAGATCAACCTGCTTAAGACCCGAGGTATGCAGAGGAAGGCCCAAGTAATTTGTCGAGAAGGAAGCGATTTTCACGGGGAATCCCGATAACATGTCTGCAAGGTTGATCTCCTATCATCGGATAGGAAACACCTCCGTCTTGGTCACGTTGGTGATGAGGCCCAATGCATCCGCAAAACACGAAGGGATCCCGGCAATGGCGTCCAATTCCTCCTTCACGAGGTTGACAAATATGACCAAGTCATTGATGTAGAGTGAAATTCTACTAGAAGATGAACAAGCCTTGATCGGCTTCAAAATCTCCACCCGTGAGGTCGCCCGAAGCATCAGTTGAAGTGGGTCGATAGCTAGGATGAAGAGCATGGGGGACAGAGGGTCACCCTGACGTAGGCCACAAGCGTGAGTAAAGGGGTGGCCTGGTTCCCATTCAGCGGGATCCTCGAAGAAGATGATGCGAGAGTCATGCAAATCCAGTCTTGTTAGCGCTGGCCAAAACCAAGCTGTTGCAGAACCTCCAGGAGGTAGGCCCAGCCAACCGAGTCGAAAGCCTTCAAGATGTCAAGCTTGAGGAATAGGCCAGGCGTTGACGTATGGTGTAATTCCTTTACCAAGTTTTGTACATTGAGGAAATTCTCGTGGATACAACATTTCTGCATGAAAGCGCTCTGGCTCTTGGTGACGAACGTTGGGAGAAGCGGGGCGAGACAGTTTGCTAGCAAATTCGAAAACATTTTTGGGATGTTGCTAATGAGGCTGATGGTACGATAGTCCCCAATCCTGGTGGCGTTTGCCTTCTTTGGAAGTAGTATAATGTTTGTCGAGTTGATCAGAAGAGCGCAGTCTCTTGGTAGGTCTGCCAGCTGTAGGATCTCTGCCACGATGTCTGTTTTGATAATCTCCCAGTAGGATTTGACGAAGGCACCAATGAAGTCGACTGGTCTAGGCGCTTTGACAGAAGGCATAGAGAAGACCGCCGGCTTGATCTCATCTTCATTAAATAGAGCGTCCAGCTCGGAAAGGTCGTGACGATGTATACCGATGTTCTCCCAGACTATACATTTGGATCGTCGCGTCGAAGTTCCGAGTAGTGCCTGGAAGCGTTCTAGAAGGGCCTGCTCCTTATCTTTACTGGTAATGGCCATCCCGACGTCTGTTGTGATGGTTTGAATGAATTTCTTGCACCTTCTGCCATTGGCCCGGGCATGGAAAAGCTTTGTGGTGGCGTCACCCAACCGGATCCAATTAAGGCGGGAGCATTGTCTCATCTTGACCTTCTGGATGGTGAGGACTCCAAGATAATAAGCCTTGAGTTGTCTCCTCAGCACTCTGTTGGGCTCTGACAGCAGGTGCCCCTCTTCGGTGACGTCTAGCCGCCAGATGATCTCCTTCGCAACCGCAATCTGTGTGTTCAGAACGTTGACTCTCTCATTCTGCCACTTGTGCAAGGCCTTTGTGGTTGGACATAGATTGATATGAATCATGTGGATTGCATCTCGGGACTAGACGTGCTTGTTCCATGCCAAGGAGACGGCTTCGTGGAAGCCTGGTAGTCAAAGCCAGAACTCTTCAAACTTGAAGGATGGCTTCCTCTCATTGTCCATGCACCCCTGAAGATAAAGTGGGGCATGGTCGGAGTAGGTCATTGAGATGGCCTGAAGGTGGGCGTTTTGAAAGAGCAGATCCCAGTCATTGGAGTGGAAAACATGGTCAGTCTTGGTCATGACCGGACTGGCTTGCTCGTTGGACCAGGTGAAGCACCTCCCACACATACGTAGTTCCTTTAGATACATGAAGTCAAGCGCCCCGCAGAATTTCCCAATGAGCCGGTGATATATGTTGGCATTGCTCTTGTCCGCCGCATTAGTAATAAGATTGATATCCCCCAAAAGCAGCCATTATCTTCTAGTCATGGCGGACAGAGTCTTCAACTCGTCAATGAAGGCTACCTTCTCTGACTCACCCTGAGGACCACAAACGCAAGTGATGGACCAGGTGACGCGATTGTTGAGCATGGTGACAGTGGTGGTGAGGGTGCCCGGTGTAGCCTGGAAGTCAGACAACACGGAGAACCAGTCCGAGGCGGCCAAAATCATGCCTCCTCTAGTGCTGGTCGCAGGCAAGACGTAACAGTTGGCCGTGAAGCAAGGCTCAATCATCTCCATAATGATGGAGTCATCAAGGAGTTGAATCTTCTTTTCTTGGAGACATACGGTGGATCCGTGGGAGTCGCGGACAATATCACGAATGGCATCCCGACGGGCACACGAGTTGAGACGACGGACGTTCCAATAGATGATTTTAACGTGAGGTTGCATCATAAGGGATACTCAAGAGGAGCACCGGAGATGCAGACTAGAGGAGATTCCAAGTAGACGCAAAAAGACGAAGCGAGGTGCAACTAGTTGACTTGAAGTTCTTGCTACAACAAAGAGAAGATAGGCGACATCCGGCTGCGACGATACATGATTCTAGAGTACTAAAGCGACATGCGTGAAATGAAAGGTGGTGCATTGTGCCCACAAGGAGGATGTACCACAAGCAGTGGCACCTAGGGGAACTACACATTAGTGACTTGGGCATCCTCGATTGCACCCTCTTGGTTGACCTTCTTCTTGTTCTTTTGCACCTTCTTCTGGGAGATGTACTTTACATGCGCGACCAGCCCCGCAATAGCCTACACCACCGGGGCCGCAAGAGGGGTGCTGGACATGTCGAGATAGGCTTGCTTGGCCTTGTCGTCGTATCCCATAGATGGTTCCAACACGTCATGGACCTTTGCAATGACCTCCTGGACCGCGTCAGCAGCAGCACCTGGCGGGGCCATTGGCTTCTTCTTGTCGAGACGAGCGCTGCGGCGAGCCGGCACGACAAGCACACCCCTTCTGCCCTTCTGGGTGGATGGAGTAGCCAGCAGCGGGGCTGGGGCTTCCCCGATGACGCTGTCGAGGAAGGACTCCAGCGGGGGTTCAAGCGGCGGCATGTCCGCCCCCGGCATTGTAGTTGCCGCCGGCTCCAATGTAGTTCCGAGCGGAGGCACCTCCTCCCCTGGCGTCGCAGCTGCCGTCGACTCGATGGACCCGGACGGCTTAGGCCTCACAGTGAAAGGAGGTGCAGCGACAGGGTTGCCCCCAGGCCTCGCTTATGAGGACGTCGTCCATAGTGACATCCAGAGGCGAAGCAACTGCCGCTGCAATCGGTGGTGAAAGTGTTTAACTGGTGATTTTTTTCTTTGTTTCGAGGAGAATAATTGTGCTTTTGGGATCATCACGATCTGGAGTAATATGCGACCTGCAGGATCAGTGCAAAAGGGTACTTGATATAATTTTAGCCTGGAAGTTCCGGTCCTCGTAGTTCGATTTAGGTTAACTTTTGAGGTTTGGACGGGATTTGAGTCATTTCTTGTATGAGAAGTCCAACCGCCTCATATATATGTAAGAGGTAACGACCAATTGAATAACAACGCATGATCGAACAATCAATCTACGTCCTTTTACTTTTACTTTTATCTCTCCCTTGTTCTTCTTCTTCCTCATTCATTGTTTGTTCTTAATCTTAGAAGGCAAAGATCCACGAGGCCCTAGGGGTGGTCAGGTCGACCTAGGGCAGCCGATAGCCATCATGCACCCTGACGGGGTCCCTCCCGGGTGTGTGGGGTTACGGGTCAACAAAAGCGCCCGTCAGATTGCTTGCGTATCGTGCTTCCGATCGGGTCTCCTTTAACGTGAGCTGCGGGGCATCCACCCTAGCGTCAAGAGTACACGGTGATGTGTTCGTGTGCGAACACACTTTTTGACGACTCCGTTGGGGACAAAGCTTTAAACGTTCTCCAGCCCATTCTTACTGCGAAGAGATCGTAATCTAGGGTTTGCAATTTACAAAGGTAATATGAATTCTCAATTGACTTATGTAGATGCAAATAATGCATGTGTTGTTGCTAGATCATTTAATGAGCATAATGTATCGGCTAGCCCTAGTTCTAAGAATAAAGCATCTAATTAGATGCAACAGCCGATTCAGAATTTTCTCCATGTTTCAACTTTATATAATTTTAGCAACATGCAACATATGTATACCAATGTAGGAACTTTCAGCATGATGAGTTTGGTTAATCAAGTTCAAACACCCGATGTAGGAACTTTCAGCATGCAAGAAAGTGTTTCACCTTTTTATTCATCAACAACTATTTTGCAGCATGTAATCCGAACATGCCGATAGATAGGGAAATTGGTCATGCTACTACTAGTTATTTGGCCAATTACCCTCAAACATCATATGCTACACCTCATGTTACTAATATTTTGTCACCATACGCAACTGTAGATATCCATAATTCGGCTCCGCACCTTCATGCTCATGGCGAATAAGTGAAAGTTCTACTAGAGCATATGTGTGTTCACCTAGTACCATACATTAAATGTTGCCCCCGCAAAATTACAGAATTTCGACAAGATATCAATGCAAAAAGCGTCTAGAAGTATTGGGGGGCAATTCGATGAAGACTGGGCTAAAATTGGGCAAAAAATCTTAAAGATAGCCTAGTTGCATGTTTGTTGAATTTAGACAAGAACAAGCAGCATTGCAAATCAAAGAAAAAAATGAGTGGTGATTCGGATAACCAAGTTAATTTGGTTATTGGAAAGGCTGAATCAAACAGTACATATACCGAATCTATTATGTTAAATAAGGACGATAAGGCATTGGGGAGCCATCCAAAATTGGACCAAAGTATCGTTCATGTTACACAACCATCATGCTCTCCCAACATATTTGAAGAGGTATGTCTAGCAAGTGATTTACCTATTTTCTGATTTATTCGAAACATTATTGTAGATGCTTCTAATAGAAAAAAATGTAATTTTGAAAGACCAATGGAGAAGTGTGATTTATTTGTTAGCAATAAAATCATGAGAGAGCATATCGGTTAACACATTGTGCCATTTATAGAGTCCGATAATGACCTATTATAGCAACCAAGGCTTTCCCCATTGCTTTATTAAAGTTCACATCGAAGTGGGTAGCTTTTCTTGTTTCATACTTGTCTTACACTTGGTCTCAAATGAGGAATACATGTACCGACTTTCTTTTAGAAGTTTGAAGCAAATGTTAAATTCTATTGAGAAAAAACGATGATACTTTAATTTCTTATTCAAGGATATCGAATATAGAATACAAAAAAAAACATCGCCGAATGGGGAGATGTCAAATCTAAACCATTTGATTTCTTACCTACAAATCCGATCTGACACTAAGATCGACTCGTAAATAAGAAGTATACCGGCAATTCAAGCATGTGTGATCAAATATTTGATTTGTTGCTGAGAAATAATTAAATTAGAATTTTTGATCACCATTTCAAGCCATGAGTCCAAGCAAGAATTATTGTAAGTTGCATTATTCGTCCAAACATATTTTTGAGGATTGCAACATATTTCGTCAAATAGTTAAATCGACCATTGATAAAGGTCAATTGAAATTTGTTGAGCCACCAAGAGATGACTAGTCTATTTTGATTGGTCCTAATGGCAAACATTTTTTTGCGTCAGCTACTTAATGATGCTCCATTTAAACATGAGAAAGTAAGAACTACGGAGAATGGGATCAAGCTTTCAAGTAAGGAAGTTGCTTAAGAGCACAATGATAATATTCTTGAGGGAGAAAATTCGGTCAAACTCACAATGAAGGCGCCATGTACTGGGGGGCGACAAAAAAAATCAAAAGATCGATGCAAGCATAACTAAAGAAAGCAAAGGCTAATGTAAACACAAAGTAAAAAGGGCCAAAAGTGACTTTCACGTGGCTATTGGATAAAATATCAGAAATAAGTGAGGGGAAGACTGCTTCGGCCAAGTAATCCAAAAGCATCAACATCACCCCCTAGACACAAACCTGAGGACTAGTTTTTGCAAAGGGAAAATTTTAATGCATCATATTCGTATCCATATTTTGGGCCGCTAATGCTAATGCCATGGATAGCTCCCTATGCTCATGTAAATCCATATCCATCATGGGACAGGTATGATACAAGTGCGCATTGTCCATCTTATTTTAGACCGTGTCACCAACATTATGGAACTTCAAGAATATCAAAGTTTGATGAACATTCACATGTTAAAGACCATTTCAATAAAGAAGAATCAGTCTGGAGCCCAAGGCTGAAGAAAGAGGTGGTCAAGAAAGTATATCAGGTCAAGAAAGATGGTCGTAAGTGTGCTACTTTAGATTTGATCTCAAACGACAAAGAGCCAATTAAAGTGTTGACATTGTCTACTAAAGGCAATGAGATAAGTCGATCAATTGCCAAATCTGAACATACGAAATTAAGAGTGCACATGGTAAAACGAGAATTGCCATTGCTTCAAACAAATCATAGTTAGGGCGCGTGCTACCTCTTGAGCTTGCGTTGGTTTTCCCTTGAAGAGGAAAGGGTGATGCAGCAAAGTAGATAAGTATTTCCCTCAGTTGATGAGAACCAAGGTATCAATCTAGTAGGAGGAACAAGAAAGTCACCAATGGATGCACCTACACAATCAAACTCTTGCACCCAACGCTATAAAGGGGTTGTCAATCCCTTCACGGTTATTTGCAAGGATTGGATTTGATAGAGATAGATGTATTCAATTGCAGAAGGTAAAAGATAAATAAATTTCAGCAAGGTATTTTTGGTTAATAGATCTGAAAATATATTATGGAAAGTAGACCCGGGGGGCATAGATTTCACTAGAGGCTTCTATCTTGAAGGACAGTATCACGGTCGATAAACAAATTACTGTCAAGCAATTGATAGAAAAGCGAATAATCATGTCGATATCCAAGGCAATGATTATGCATATAGGCATCACGTCCGTGTCAACTAGACCGAAACAATTTAGCATCTACTACTATTACTCCACACATCGACCTACTCATGTCTGCATCTAGAGTATTAAATTCATGAAGAACAGAGTAACGCATTAGGTAAGATGACATGAAGTAGAGGGATAAACTCAAGAAATATGATGAACACCCCGTCTTGTTACCCTTGATGGCAACAATACAATACGTGCCTCTCTACCCCTACTTTGTCACTCCGTGAGGACACCGCAAGATTGAACCCAAAACTAAGCACTTCTCCCACTATAAGAATTACCAATCTAGTTGGCCAAACCAAACCAATAACTCGAAGACTTGCAAAGATATCGAAACATGCATATAGTAATTCAGAAAAGACTCAAATAAGATTCATGGATAATCTATACATAAACCCACAATTCATCGGATCTTGACAAACACACCGCAAAAGAGTATTACATCGGATAGATCTCCATGAAGATCATGAAGAACATGGTATTGAAGATCAAAGAGAGATAAGAAGCCATCTAGCTACTAGCTATGGACCCATAGGTATGTAGTGGACTACTCACACATCATCGGAGGGGCAATAGAGTTGATGTAGATGCCCTCCATGATCGGATCCCCCTCCCACAGATTACCAGAAAAGGCTCCAAGATTTGATGTCTCGAGAACGGAGGCTTTTGTCGGCGGAAAAGTATTTGCGTCTCTCTTTTTGGTATTGGGGGAATATTTGGGTATTTATAGGACGAAGAATAATGTTAGGAGACCTGCCAGGCGCAGCTAGGGGGGTGGTCGCGCCTCCATGGCTTGTGACCTCCTGGCAGATGCCCTGTCATGCACTCCAAGTCTGGTAGATCTCTCTCCTTCTAGAAAAATTCATTCCAAAGATTTTATTCCGTTTGGACTCTGTTTAATATTCCATATCTGCAATACTCAAAACAAGGAAAAAATAGAAACTCGCACTGGGCTCTAGATTAATAGGTTAGTCCCAAAAATAATATAAAATAGCATATTAATGCGCGCACTCAGCTTATTGTGTTGGCAAAAGAAGAAATTACAAAACCTAAGTGCACAAGAACTTGAAAACAAGGAACATGGTATGAATTCTTGAAGGAAGCACTCAAAACAAGAATGATGTGCAAATTTCTATTGTGATAAGTGAGACGAAAGTGAAGAAGGAAAAGAATGAATGCTATGAACAACCGCGCCAAAGGTTTGTGCTTCAAAATCTTCGGTCCACACATTATCCATATTCTTCAGCTATTACATTGATGCCGATGCCATGGAATTCGTTCTCGGGTATGAGTGGTTACCCTTCATGAGATTATTTTGATACATGGATGCAATATAATTTCTTACATCATGCAAGGGTATTACCACATCATTATATGTTCGATTATTTGCACTTTTGTTTCTAATAAAAATGGCCGGTATATCCTTATCATCCTAAGAATATGCAGAATGGCCGATGGAGTGTTGACATCATCCTAGAAAAAAGTTGGTGGAAGTTATTTTTTGGCATGCAAGTTTTGCCAAAAAATGGGGGGCGCATGTGTTGACACCAGTTTTTAGCATGACAAAAGATATTATTAAGGTGAATTCAAATGAAGAAGTGCTCTCCATGAAAAAGTTATGTAGTGTCGACATGACCATCTTTGAGGGTTAGGCCATCGCCGTAAGATCTCACCTCGATGACCGAAACTATGCTCAAAGTACTAAGATTAGGTATTCAGAGTTCAGTTCGATCGGTTATGCATCCAAGCTGGCCTTATATGAGAAAGGTTTCAACATGAAAAAGTTCCATCTCAAGGAAACAATCATTTTTGATACAAAAATGTTTCAATCCAATATAATATGAGAAAGATAGAGTCAAAATGGTATGCTGCAGATGTCTTCCTCGGAAGTTCTGCACAAAAGTTCCTAGACACCCCTAGAAGTTCTAAGATTTACAAAAACTTTGTACAGCACAGAAAACTGTAGTTTCAATATATTTTGCATATTTGCGGATGCAAGAGGGCTACTTGATGTAATTTTAGCCTGGAAATTTCGAGCCGGCGGAAAGTTCCGGCCCTCGTAGTCCGAGTTAGGTTAACTTTTGATGTTTTGTATGGGATTTGAGGCCTTTTCTTATACGGGAAGTCCAGTCGCCTCATATATATGTAAGAGGTGATGACCGATTGAATAAAAACACACAATCGAACAATTAATCTACCAATTTTTACATTTTTACCTTTTTCTCTCTCTTTTGTTCTTCTTCTTCCTCGTTCTTCGTTCATTCTTTGTCTTGTAGGGCAGCAATCCACGAGGCCTAGGGCGATTAGGTCGACCTAGGGAAGCCCATACCCATCGCACACCTTGACGGTGTCCCTCCCAGTATGTGGGGTTTTGGGTCGACAAAAGCGCGTGTCAGATTGCTTGTGTACCGCGCTTCCGATCGGGTCTCCTTCGACGTGATGTGGGTGCATCACCCTGGTGTCGAGGGTACATGGTGACGTGTTTGTGTGAGAATAGTGTCTTGGGTAGGAGTTGTGTACATAAAACTTGTCAAGATCAGACTCAAATGAGGGCATTTTGAAACAAATGATTGCTAGAGACGTCAAGAGGTGGATTTGCATGTCATATACCGAGTTAATGGTGATGGTAGGTCTCGACGACATGGTCCAACAGAGTCTCGACGACGGGATGCATCTTGATGGACGAAGACAGTTTGGTGGCGCTGCTTGGAACCGTGGAGGTGTTGATGGCTGGCCTGGCAAGGATTATGCAGTCTTCTACCCTAGATATGGGTCAATTGTTCAATAGTTCTGACGATTTTTAAAGCATGTGCTTGTGGTACATGTTTTGGGTCTATTACACGAGTTGTGTGCTCCTGGAACGTCACGCATGTGGCCCCATATGTGATGATCCCGGTTCTAGATGGCAGGGGTGTGATGGCATTCCTCATTGCCAAGTTTGTAGATGTGAAGTGGTGATTTGGGGTCACTTGATATATGTTCTTGATAGAGCTTTCTTGAGTAATGAAAAAATTGTTGTGGTATGGGGCAAGACCTAGTGAAGTCGATCTTTCACGAATTGGAGGGGGAATCACGAAGAACGGGAAAGAACAAAAGAAAACACTCAAAAAGCAAACTCAAATGACACACCCACTAGATCCATGATCATCACAAGAGTACAAAGGTCCCAAATCAACCAACGATACTAGTAGCGGTAGTATTCTCTCATTCCGGAGGAGGAGGATCCTTGAATCCACTAGGGATCTTCCCTCTAGAGGGGCCTTGGCATCACTTGGATCTACTCCTAATGAAGGACAAGATCCTCAAGAGAGAAAAGTAATGGAGCTATGATCACAAGTGCAAAACAATAGCTAACCCTAACATTGTAATGAATCAAACACCCATGCAGTTCTGGTGTTGATCATGTTTAGCCCTTGGAAGAGGTTTAGTCAACGGGTCTGCAACATTCAGATACGTCAACGCGTCTGCAACATTCAGAGCCGTGTGCACTTTGCAAATATTTATGTCCTTGTCCTCGATGTAACCGCGGATGGAGTTGAAGCATCGCTTTATGTGTCTGGTCCTCTTGTGAAACCTTGGTTCCTTGGCCAGAGCAATGGCACCAGTGTTGTCATAGAACAGGTTCATTGGATTGAGTGCACTGGGCACTACTCCAAGAAATATCATGAACTGCTTCATCCAGACACCTTCCTTTGCCGCCTCCGAGGCTGCGATGTACTCCGCTTCACACGTAGAATCGGCTACCACGCTTTGCTTGGAACTGCACCAGCTTACCGCTCCCCCGTTGAGAATAAATACGTATCCAGTTTGTGACTTAGAGTCATCCGGATCAGTGTCAAAGCTTGCATCGACGTAACCCTTTACGACGAGCTCTTCATCACCTCCATAAGCGAGAAACATTTCCTTAGTCCGTTTCAAGTACTTAAGGATATTCTTGACCGTTGCCCAGTGTTCCATTCCAAGATCACTTTGAAACCTTCCGGCCATACTTATGGCAAGGCTGACATCGGGTCTTGTGCACAACATTGCATACATCATAGTGCCTATGGCTGAAGCATAGGGGATGACACTCATCTTTTCTCTATCCTCTGCAGTCACTGGCATTGATTCTTACTCAACTTCACACCTTGTAACACAGGCAAGAACCCCTTCTTGGACTGATCCATTTTGAACTTCTTCAAAACTTTATCAATGTATGTGCTCTGTGAAAGTGCTATGAAGCGTCTCGATCTATCTCTATAGATCTTAATGCCTAATATGAAAGCAGCTTCTCCTAGGTCCTTCATTGAAAAACTCTTGTTCAAATATTCCTTCACGCTTTCCAGCATTTCTATATTGTTTCCAATCAGCAATATGTCATCCACATATAATATTAGAAACGCTATAGATCTCCCACTCACTTTCTTGTAAATACAAGCTTCTCCATAAACTTGTATAAACTCAAACGCTTTGATCACCTCATCAAAACGCTTATTCCAACTCCGAGATGCTTGCACCAGCCCATAAATGGATCGCTGGAGTTTGCAAACTTTGTTAGCATCCTATGGATCGACAAAACCTTCTGGTTGCATCATATACAACTCTTCCTCAAGGAAACCATTGAGGAATGCTGTTTTGACATCCATCTGCCAAATTTGATAGTCGAAATAAGCAACTATTGCCAACATGATTCTGACAGACTTAAGCATCGCTACGGGTGAGAAGGTCTCATCGTAGTCAACTCCTTGAACTTGTGAAAAACCCTTTGCCACAAGTCGAGCTTTATAGACGGTGACATTATCGTCCGTGTCTGTCTTCTTCTTAAAGATCCTTTTGTTTTGAATGGCCTTTCGCCCTTCAGGTAATACTTCCAAAGCCCATACTTTGTTTTCATACATGGATCCCATCTCGGATTTCATGGCCTCTAACCATTTCTCGGAATCCGGGCCCATCACTGCTCCTTCATAGCTCGTAGGTTCATTGTTGTCCAACAACATGACCTCCAAGACAGGGTTGCCGTACCACTCAGGAGTAGGACGTGGCCTTGTCGACCTACGAGGTTCAATAGTAGCTTGATCTGAAGCTTGATGATCATCATCATTAACTTCCTCTTCTACCGTCATAGTTTCCATAGAAACATCTTTCTGCGATGCGCTACTTTCTGGTTGAAGTAAAGGTTCAATAACCTCATCAAGCTCTATTTTCCTCCCACTCAATTCTTTCGAGAGAAATTCTTTCTCAAGAAATGTTACGTTCTTAGAGACAAACACTTTGCCTTCGGATCTGAGATAGAAGGTATACCCGACTGTCTCTTTCGGGTATCCTATGAAGATGCATTTTTCCGCTTTGGGTTCTAGCTTTTCAGGCTGAAGCTTTTTGACATAAGCATCACATCCCCAAACTTTAAGAAATGACAACTTTGGCCTCTTACCAAACCACGATTCATATGGTGTCGTCTCAATGGATTTCGATGGTGCCCTATTTAAAGTGAATGTAGCTGTCTCTAATGCATAGCCCCAAAACGATAGTGGCAAATCAGCAAGAGACATCATAGAATGCACCATATCTAATAAGTTTTGATTACGACGTTCGGACACACCATTACGTTGTGGTGTTCCGGGCGGTGTCGACTGTGAAACAATTCCACACTGTCTTAAGTGACTACCAAACTCATAACTCAGTATTCACCTCCTCGATCAGATCGCAGGAACTTAATCTTCTTGTTACGATGATTCTCAACTTCACTCTGAAATTGCTTGAACTTTTCAAACATTTTAGACTTGTGTTTCATTAAGTAAATATACCCATATATACTTAAGTCATCAGTGAAGGTGATAAAATAACGATATCCACCACGCGATGTAACATTCATTGGACCGCACACATCAGTCTGTACGATTTCCAATAAGTCACTCGCCCGTTGCATTATTCTAGAGAACGGTGTTTTAGTCATCTTGCCCATGAGGCATGGTTCACATGTGTCAAGTGATTCAAAATCAAGTGACTCCAAAAGTCCAATAGCATGGAGCTTCCTCATGCGTTTTACACCAATATGACCTAAATGGCAGTGCCACAAGAAAGTGGTACTATCATTATCAACTCTACATCTTTTGGCATCAATGCTATGAACATGTGTGTCATCACTATCAAGATTCAATATGAATAAACCCCTAACATTGGGTGCATGACCGTAAAAGATATTACTCATATAAATAGAACAACCTTTATTCTCTGATTTAAATGAGTAACTGTCTCGCAATAAACAAGATCCAGATATAATGTTCATGCTTAACGCAGGCACTAAATAACAATTATTCAGGTTCATCACGAATCCCGATGGTAATTGAAGAGAGAGCGTGCCGACGGCGATCACATCAACCTTGGAACCATTTCCCACGCGCATCGTCACTTCGTCCTTTGCCAGCCTTCGTTTATTCCGTAGTTCCTGCTTTGAGTTGCAAATGTGAGCAACCGAACCGGTATCAAATACCCAGGCACTACTACGAGAGCTAGTAAGGTACACATCAATAACATGTATATCATATATACCTTATTTGTCGTTGGCCACCTTCTTGTTAGCCAGGTACTTGGGGCAGTTCTGCTTCCAGTGACTAGTTCCCTTGCAATGAAAGCACTCAGTTTCTGGCTTGGGTCCATGCTTGGGCTTCTTTACAGGAGTAGCAACTGCTTTTCCATCTTTCTTGGTTTTACCCTTCTTGCCCTTGCCCTTGCCCTTGCCATTTTTCTTGAAACTAGTGTTTTTATTGACCAACAACACTTGATGTTCTTTCTGGATTTCAGACTCAGTGACTTTTAGCATCGCAAACAGCTCGGCGACTGACTTGTTCATATCGTGCATGTTATAGTTCATCACAAAGCTCTTGTAACTAGGTGGCAGTGATTGACGAACTCTGTCAGTGATCGCCTCTGGCGGAAGGGCAATTCCCAACTCCGCTAGACGAGTTGAATACCCAGACATTCTGAGTATATGTTCACTGATAGAACCGTTCTCCTCCATCTTGCAAGCATAGAACTTATCGGAGGTTTCATACCTCTCGATCCGGGCGTTCTTCTAAAAGATAAATTTCAACTCTTGGAACATCTCATATGCTCCATGATGTTCAAAACGTCTTTGAAGTCCCGGTTCTAAGCCATACAATATCGCACATTGAACTATTGAGTAATGTCCAGTACGTGCCTCCCAAGCATTCTTAACATCTTCGGAGGTCATGTCTTCTGGTTGGTCACCAAGCGGTGCATCAAGGACATATGATTTCTGGGAAGTAGTGAGGATAATCCTCAGATTACGGGCCCAGTCAACAAAGTTACTTCCATCATCTTTCAACTTAGCTTTCGCTAGGAACGCATTAAAATTCTGGGGTGCTACTGCGGGCGCCATTGATCTACAACATAAATATGCAAAGTTTACTTAGACTATTGTCCAAGACAATGAGTTTAGTTAATCAAATTACTAAAGCTCCCACTCAAATTGACATCCCTCGGGTCATCTGAGTGTCACATGATCCAAAGCCACCAACTCAAGTCCGATCATCACGTGAGTTGAGGTGGCTTCAATGGTGAACATCATTATGTTGATCATATCTACTATATGACTCATGTTTGACCTTTCGGTCTCTTGTGTTCCGAGGCCATGTCTGTACATGCTAGGCTCGTCAAGTTTAACCCGAGTGTTCTTCACGTGCAACACTGGCTTGCACCCGTTGTATGTGAACGTAGAGTCTATCACACCCGATCATCACGTGGTGTCTCAACACGAAGAACTTTCGCAACGGTGCACACTCGGGGAGAACACAATTCATCTTGAAATTTAAGTGAGGGATCACCTTATAATGCTACCGTCGTCCTAAGCAAAACAAGGTGCATGAAAGGATTAACATCACATGCAATTCATAAGTGACATGATATGGCCATGAACTTGTGCTTTTGATCTCCATCTAGAAAGCATCGGCATGATCTCCATCGTCACCGGCATGACACCATGATCTTCATCATCTTGATCTCCATCAACGTGTCGCCAACGGGGTTGTCGCGCCCAACATGCTTCTACTACTATTGCTATCATTTAGCGATAAAGTAAAGCATTACATAGCGCTTAATGATTGACACGTAGGTCATACAATAATTAAAGACAACCCTATGGCTCCTGCCGGTTGTCGTACTCATCGACATGCAAGTCGTGATAATCTGTACATCACATGATCATCTCATACATCACATATATCACATCATGTAATTGGCCATATCACATCACAACATACCCTACAAAAACAAGTTAGACGTCCTCTAATTGTTGTTGCATGTTCTACGTGGCTGCTACGGGTATCTAGCAAGAACAATTCTCATCTACGCAAAACCACAACGGTGATACACTAGTTGCTTTTCATCCTTCTCAAGGACCGCCTTTGTCGAATCTGATCCAACTAAAGTGAGAGAAACTGGCACCCGCAAGCCATCTATGCAACAAGTTGCGGTCGAGGGAACCGGTCTCTCGTAAGCATACGAGTAATGTTGGTCCGGGCCGCTTCATCTCACAATACCGCTGAACCAAAATCCGACCAAGGAAGGAAGCAATCTAAGCATCAACGCGCACAAACCTTTTGTCTTCTACTCGAGATCTCATCTACACAGAGACCTAGCTCATGATGCCATTGTTGGGGAACGTTGCATGGGAAACAAACAAAATCCTACGCACACGCAGATCTATCCATGGTGATGAGCATCTACGAGAGGGAGAGTGGATCTACGTACCCCTGTAGATCGCTAAGCGGGAAGCGTTAAGAAACGCGGTTGGTGTAGTCGAACGTCTTCGCGATGCAAATCGACGTGCGTCCCGCGATCCAATCACAATCCATCACGCGATCCAATCACGATCCGTCCCACGAACTTGATCATGATCCGTCCCACGAACTTGATCACGATCCTTCCGATCTAGCGCCGAACGGATGGCACCTCCGTGTTCAGCACACATACAGCTTGATGACGATCTCCGCCGTGCTGATCCAACAAGAAGGAGCAGAGAGGAAGAAGAGTTCTCCGGCAGTGTGACAGCACTCCAGCGATGGTGGTGGAGCTATTCCGGCAGGGCTTCGCCTAAGCGCTGCAAAAAACCGATCTAGAGGAGAAACTATGCACTGGAGGAACGGGCAGCACGTGGCTGAAAATTCTATGAAAAAACCCTAAAACCTCCAGTATATATAAGCGGAAGAGAGGATGAGGCTTGGCACAAGGGCCAAGCCTCCAAGGAGTCGGCCAAACCATGTGGAGGAGGTGGACTCCACCTCCAATCCTAGTAGGACAAGGATTCACCCTATTTTTGCCTGTTTCCACCTTTTCTCTTTGGGTCTTTTTCCCAAACCGCATGGGCCTTGTGTGGGACTTACACCAGCCCACTAAGGTCTGGTAAACACTCTCCCACAGCCCATGGAGCCTCTTTGGTCGAAATACCCCTTCCGATGGTCTCCCGGTACACTACCAGCACTCCCGCTACACTACCGATGAGCCCGAAACTTTTCCGACGACCAAAACAGGACTTCCTATATATGAATCTTTACCTTTGGACCATTCCGGATCTCCTCATGACGTCCGAGATCTCATCCGGGACTCCGAACAACCTTTAGTCACCACCATACATAACTCTATACTACCAAAACGTCACCAAACCTTAAGTGTGCAGACCTTGCGGGTTCGAGAACTATGTAGACATGACCGAGACACCTCTACGGTCAATAACCAATAGCGGGACCTAGATGCCCATATTGGTTCCTACATATTTTACGAAGATCTTTATCGGTCGAACCTCTATGTTAAGGATTCAGTTAATCCCGTATGATGTTCCCTTTGTTCTTCGGTATGTTACTTGCCCGAGATTCGGTCGTTGGTATCTCCATACCTAGTTCAATCTCATTATCGGCAAGTCTCTTTACTCGTTCTGTAATACAAGATCCCGCAACTAACACTTAGTCACATTACTTGCAAGGCTTATTGTGATGTTGTATTACCGAGTGGGCCCTGAGATACCTCTCCGTCACACGGAGTAACAAATCCCAGTCTTGATCCATGCCAAGTCAACAGACACCCTCGGATATACCTGTAAAGCACCTTTATAGTCACCCAGTTACGTTGTGACGTTTGATACACACAAGGCACTCCTCCGGTATCCGTGAGTTGCATGATCTCATGGTCATAGGAACATATACTTGACATGCAGAAAACAGTAGCAATAAACTGACACGATCATATGCTACGTTTGTAGTTTGGGCTTGTCCATCACATCATTCTCCTAATGATGTGATCCTGTTATCAAATGACATCACATGTCAATGGCTAGGAAACCTTGACCATCTTTGATCAACGAGCTAGTTCACTAGAGGCATACTAGGGACAAAGTGTTGTCTATTTACCCACACATGTAATGTGTTTCCAATTAATACAATTATAGCATGGACAATAAACGATTATCATGAACAAGGAAATATAATAATAAACACTTTATTTATTGCCTATAGGGCATATTTCCAACAAGTGCGCAAGGGGTCGTCGATGTAGCTTCCTTGGAGGCCCGTGTGCACGGGGTCTTTTAGTCTCGTGCACATGGGGTGGCCGATGTAGCTCCTCGGAGGCCAGTGTGCACGGGGTCTTCTGGGCCCATGCGCACCGGGTCTTCGGTTACTCTGTTACCCGCGTGCGCACGGGGTATAGGGATCTCGTGCGCATGAGGTCAGCTTTAGTTGGACTTCTTGTCTACAGAAGTGTCTTCGTCTTCCATGCATCCTTGTGGTTCCTCCCCTTGTCCTTGGATGTCTTCCTCGTACCAAATGATCACTGTTCAAGATATCCCCTGATATGTCTATAAATCATCCGATTTATTGCTTACCTTTGTTTGACCGATAAGATAAATATGCCGATAAATTGGCCGATATGCCAATAAATCGGCCGATATGCTGATAAATCAGGCGATTTACCCCTTATCATGGGTCGAACGATAAGTTCCCGATAAGCGATATCCCCAACATTGCTAATGATGCAGAGTGTCCCGAGGTGAGGTAGCATCCAATTTCCATTAGCATTCATATCAAGCTCAAATAGGAGGGAGTTCACCTTAGCTTCTATTGCGCATGCGCGAGCTCTTGTCATAGAACCACCTGTGTCTTGTGGAGATGGTGTAGGCTTCATGGGCATGAGTGAGGGATGCTCTACATCATCTCCCACCCCCCGGGAAAGATCCATCCTCGGATCAAGATCTTCATCACCATGAAACGGGGAGAGGTCGGTGACGTTGAAGGTGTCGCTCATGTTGTACTTGTCGCGTGGAATGTCGATCTTGTAGACATTGTTGTTATAGCGTGCCAACACCTTGAATGGTCCATCGGCGCGAGGTGTTAGTTTGGACTTGTGCTCATTGGGCAAACGCTCCTTCCGGAGATGTAGCCACACAAGTCATCGGGCTTGAACACCATGGGGTGTTCTTTTGTGTTGCGCTTGGTGGTGATGTGTTCCACTTGGCGCTCGATTGTGTTCCTTGTATCCGTGTGCATCTTCTTGGTATAGCTTTCCCTTGCACTTGCATCCATGTTAACACGCTCTTATAGTGGTAGCAGGAGAATGTCCAATGGGGACAAAGGGTTGAAGCCATAAACCACCTCGAAGGGAGACTTATTGGTGGTGATGTTTCGTGCGCGATTGTTGGCGTACTCGGCGATGGATAGGCAATCTTCCCATTCCTTGATGTTCTTCTTGATCAACACGCAGAGGAGAGTGCCATGCATCTGGTTCATCACCTCCGTTTGACCATCGGTTTGTGGTTGGTATGCCGAAGAGAATAGTAGCTTGATGCCAAGCTTGGCGCAAAGAATCTTCCAAAAGTAACTCAAGACCTTGACGTCACGGTCTGAGATAATGATCTTGGGCACTCCGTGTAGGCGTAAGATGTCCCTACAAAAGAGATTGGCAATATGTGAAGCATCGTCTATCTTGTGACAAGGAATGAAATGATCCATTTTGGAAAAGCGACCCACAATGACAAAAACGAAATCATGACCATTTTTTGTTCAAGGAAAACCAAGCACAAAATCCATACTAACGTCATCCCAAGGTTGGAACGGTATAGGAAGAGGCATGTAAATACCATGGGATTGAGACTTAGACTTAGCTTTGCGGCATGTAGAGCATCGATTGGTTAAGCGTGCAACATCACGAAGCATCTTAGGCCAATAGAACTTGTCAGAGAGTGTGGCATATGTCTTGTCGCATCCAAAGTGACCCATTAGTCCTCCATCGTGAGCCTCTTGCAAAAGCAACAAATGAAGAGAAGACTTGGGTATACAAAGTTTGTTTGCACTTATAAGATATCCATCTTTCATATAGTAGTTCTCCCAACAAGTTTACGCTTGGCAATTGTCATATGGAGTAGCACAAGAAACATCATGCTCATATAAATCTTTTATGTGCTCAAAACCAATAACATTCAATTCTAGTTGAGTAACGAGCATGCATTTGCAGGAAAGAGCATCCGCCACAACATTTTCTTTGCCCTTAATGTATTTGATGACATAAGGGAAAGACTCAATAAATTCACTCCATTTAGCATGACGTTTGTTCAACTTAGTTTGACCCTTTAGGTATTTGAGAGTTTCATGGTCGGTATGAATGAAAAATTCATGCAGTAGCAAAAAATGTTCCCAAGCATGTAAGACTCTCACCAATGCATACAATTCTTTGTCATATATAGGATAGTTGAGTTGAGCGCCAATTGGGCACTTTTCTTGCATAAGCACGCCACCTATGCCATTACCACAAGCATCACAATGCACTTCAAAAGTTTTGTCAAAGTTAGGCAAGGCAACCAAAGTTGCATGAGTGAGAAAAAATTTAAGTTCATGTAAAGTGGTGTCTTGGGAAGGTCCCCAAACAAATGGTGTGTTTTTCTTGCTCAGGGCATGGAGATGAGATGCAATAGTGCTAAAGTCTTTCACAAACCAACGGTAGAAACCGACTAGTCCTAAGAAACTACACACTTGTTGCAAATTGGTGGGTGTGGGCCAATTTTTAATGGCCTCAAACTTAGTTTCATCAACATGGACACCCTTAGATGAAACCACAAAACCTAGCAAAACAACTTTTTCAACATGAAAAAGGCATTTGTCCATGTTCGCATAAAGTGTTTCTTTCCAAAGGGTTTGAAAAACGTACCTAACATGTGTGACGTGTTGTTCTAGAGAGTCACTAAAAACAAGGATGTCATCAAAATAGACAACAACACAAGATCCAATGTAGGGGCGCAAAACATGATGCAATATTTGCGTAAATGTACCCGGTGCTTCGGATAAGCCCATGCGCATCACTAGCCATTCATATAGACCAAATTTAGTTTTGAAAGCTGTTTTCCACTCATCACCCTCTTGGATGCGAATTTGGTAGTAACCACTTTTTAAGTCTATTTTAGAAAATATAGTGGTACCACTAAGTTCATCTAGCATGTCATCTAAGCGAGGGATAGGGTGGCAATATCTAATGGTGATAGAATTTATAGTTCGGCAACCGGAACACATGCGCATACTTCCATCTTTCTTAGGTACTAGGATCACGGGAACCGCACAAGGACTCAAACTCCCACTTACATGCACTTTATCTAGGAGTTTTTGGACTTGCCTTTATATCTCCTTTGTTTTGTCGGGGTTGACGCGGTAGGGTTCCTTGTTAGGGAGCGGTGCACCCGGGATGAGATCAATGTTGTGTTTGATCCCTTGTTTTGGTGGTAGTCCCGGAGGTAGCTCATCGGGGAAAACATCTTGAAATTCCAACGACAATTGAGTCAACACAAGAGGAAGATGTTGTGAAGGGTTAGGTCGGGAGACATCATTCTTGCACACTATCACATGGTGAAGGACGGTCGATAGGCTCTCACTCACATCCCTCAAATCTCTTTTGGTGGCAAAAAGTACTAGGCTACTCTTGTCCCTCATCGTGGAGTCACTCAATTTTGTCTTGTGGCGCTCACTCGCTTTGAGGTGGATCACTCTCTCACTTTTCTCTCCATGATGGGACGAAGCTTTCTTGTCGGCGGTCACTTGACTTGGATACATAGGGTGAAGCACATATTAGGTGCCCTTCATCTTGAAGCTATATTGATTTGTCCACCCATTGTGGATGACTCCATGGTCGAATTGCCAAGGTCTCCCAAGGAGTCGTGGCAAACCGACATGGGTACCACATCACACTCCATGGTTTCTTCGTAAGCTCCAATCTTGAAGGAAACTTGCACGGTGTGGTCGGTTGTGCTGGAGTCACTTAGCCATTAGTCCGTGTAGAGGTGAGGATGCTTTTTCTTAACTAAGTGCAACTTGGAGCAAAGTTCTTCACTAGCCAAATTGTGGCAACTTCCTCCATCAATGATGACTTTGACGGATTTTCCTTGGATACCGGCCTTGGTGTGCAATATGTGGCAACGTTGGTCCTCATCTTGTTGTTGTTGTAGTGTCAAAACCTTTGAGACAACGATAGTAGGGCTCGGATCGTTGTCACAAAAGATATGAGAATCCTCATCTTCATTGACTTGTTGGTGCATGGCCACTTGTTCCAAAGTTTCCATCTCATCTTCACTCATGGAGTCATAGGTGCCGTCATCTTGAAGGATCATTGTCCGCCTTGTGGGACACTCGTACATCTTGTGGCCTCGGCCTTGGCACGTGAAACACTTGATGGAGCTTGTTTTCACGGCATACGGTGTTGATGTAGAGGATGACACTCTTGGTTTGCTTGTAGTAGCAGTGCGGGATGAACAAGATGACTTGTCCTTGTAGCTTGACTTGTCATCTTTTGTCGTGGAGGTTTTTGTAGAGGAAGGTTTCGTGGTTGGAGATGCTTGAGTAGTTGCACCATAGGTGTTGTAGGAGGTCTTGGAGTACTTGTAGTACTCTTGAACTTGACGTTCCGCCTTGGTGGCTTGATGCACTAAGTCGAGCAAGTTGGAGTAGGGTTGGAAATCCGCAATTTTCTTGACTTGGTAATTGAGACCATTCAAGAAACGCGCCATAGTTTTCTCATCGTCTTCCTTTACATTGGCTCTTATCATGGCCAACTCCATATCTTGGTAGTACTCTTCCACCGACTTGGTGCCTTGCTTGCGGAGTTGTAGCTTCTTGAAGAGATCACGACTGTAGTGTATAGGGACGAATCGAGCCCGCATGAGGTCCTTCATTTGTGCCCAAGTGGTGATTGGCGGGTCACCTCTTTCTCTTCTTCGCTCAATCACTTGTTACCACCAAATGAGAACATAATCTTGGAACTCGAGGGAGGCCATGGCAATCTTCTTCTCCTCTTCATAGTTGTCCAACCAGAATATTTTGTCAACCTTGAGTGCCCAAGAGAGATAGTCTTCGGGGTCATTGCTTGTGGAAAATTTAGGCGTATTGAACTTGAGCTTGCCAAAGAGATTTTCCTCATTGTTTTTGTGTTGGCGGTATCCTTGTCATGAAGGAGCATAGTTGTCTTGGTCAACGGGATTTGCTTGAGGTCGCTCTTCTTGTCGTGGAGGGGCATTGTTGTCATGTTGATGTTGTTCTTGCCTTGGAGAGAGCTCATCAATGTTTTGCTCCTCTTGCCTTGGGTGTTGTTGACGTTGTGGTTGCACCCACTGTTGGCGTTCTTGGTGCTCCTCTTGACGTGCATCTTCCTCTTGGCGTTCTTGATGTAGAGCTTCTTGTTCCTCACGAGCTTGTCGGTTGAGTTCTTGCAAGGCATATGTTGATTCGCGAAGTGCATGATGTGCCTCATTTTCTTGCTCTTCACGGCGCGAGTCATCTTCACGGCGGTGACGTAGGCATTCTTGCTCGTATGCATCTCACTCTTGTTGGTGACGATGGTCATGCTTGTGATGTCGACCTTGAGGCTCGTTGTCATGGAAGGGGTTGTTTGAGTCTTGATAGAGGCGACGGGAGTCACATTGTTGTGGTCGAGCCCGAGCAGGAGGACTCTCGCCGGAAGAGTCCTCGGAGGACTGACGACTTGATGTGCATCGTCGAGTTGAAGTAGAAGTTGATGATGTGCAATTCACCATCAAGGCATGGAGCTTGTCCATTTGGGTTGTGAGGAGGTCCTACGTTCGCTCCTCGGATTCGCTTATGTTGGTGGCGAGGTGCTTGATGCGGTCCGTGATGACATCTTGTGCTTGGCGCATTCCCTTTTGTGCGCCGAAGAATTGTAGTTTCGTGACGTAGTTGTTCGCGACATCATCACGCTCCTAGTATTCCTATCCTAGCACTCAAGTAGATGTAAGTTGGAGAATGAGAAAACACAATACAAAATATCATTCCAAAGGTTGAAAGAGGTTCAATCACTCAATGTGAAATCATGGAAATAGTAGAATTTTTACCGGAGTTTGCCCTTCTCACACCTACACAAAGTAATGCTTTGAAATGTAGCTTGGTTAGGATGAGTGGCACAAAATTTGAGCAAATGTGAACCAAGAAGTTGTCAATGTTGAGTAAGATTCACAAAATAGCAAGACAAAGCAAATAGACCAATAACTTTCAAGGCACTAGGAACTAGGAACGCACGCATGAATATATATAATGGGATCCGCGCACCCAAGGAATGAGCAATATGAAATCTCCGCAAGGCTCGTGTTGCACGGATACACGAGAGAACTAGCTCGATTGCTCTAATGGGGTAGATACGCGCTTGTGCGCCAACCTATGAGAGTAACCATGTCGTCTTCAGTCCCAAGTATGTAGTATGTATGCAAGAGGATATGATGCTAAGGCTATTGCTTACAAGATCTTTGGAATCTTTCTCTTTGCTTAAAAGCTTTTGTTTCCTTTTTTCTAAGCTTGATGATCGAACCAAGATATGAGACAAGTATGATGTATATGCACGTGAGAGACTTATGGCACAAAGTAGACAACAGTTGATATGCACGCTAAACTAGCTATGCGGCATATGAGTGTCACTACGGTGCACAAGTAACGTGGCCCGGCAAGTATCAACTTGTTAGTCTCGATGGTTAAGGTACACAAATAGGCTCGGAGCTATCAATGCAATGTCAAGGGATGGACAAAATTGTCATTGAAGTTACCTTCCTTGCTTACGGTTGAAGGTGGCTGAAGTCGAAGTTGAGGCCGGTGATGATGAATGGTGGTGGTAATGACGTCCAACTGTGCCTAAGTAGCAAAAACACCTTAGGACTTGGAAGCCACAAACTCAAAAACATGAAGAAATAGTCAGTGGAGCGGAAGGAAAAGTGTGGAGATGTTGCAATCACAAAGGCTGGAAACCAGAAAAATTACCGCTGTTCTGTATGGCCGTGCGCACGGGGTCTTTTGGGGGCTGTGTCACGGGGTGTCCAGGAAGTTCACGAAGGCCCGTGCGCACAGGGTCCAGGCTCCATGGACACGGGGTGCGGAAGTTTTTCGGGCAGATCACGATTTCGATGGATTTCCGAAAAAAAATTGGGATTCTTTTGGATAGAAAGCTAGATCGACTTTCTAAGCATCAATTCCATGGATAAAAACCAACAAAAACTCGCAAGATTCAACAATTGCAAAAAAAAATGGTATGGCTATTTTTGTGGGGATTTTCGGATTAGGATGCAATCAAGCAAAAATAGGCTAGAAAACGAAGGGGGAGACTCCAAATTTGTGATCAACGTGGCTCATGATACCATATGGTATGGGACAAGACCCGGTGAAGTCGATCTTTCACGAATTGGAGGGGGAAATCATGAAGAACGGGAAAGAACAAAAGAAAACACTCAAAGATAAAACTCAAATGACACATCCACTAGATCCATGATCATCACAAGAGTACAAAGATCCCAAATAGACTAACGATACAACTAGCGGTAGTGTTCTCTCACTCCGGAGGAGGAGCCTTGAATCCACTAGGGATCTTCCCTCTAGAGGGGCCTTGGCATCACTTGGATCTACTCCTGATGGAGGACAAGCTCCTCAAGAGAGATAAGTAATGGAGCTATGCTCACAAGTGCAAAACAATAGCTAACTCTAACAAATGATCCAAGGGTCCAATATATAGCTAGTAGGAGGTAGGGGACGAAGAGGGGTCGAAGTGGGCCGATTGGGTCGGCTGGCCTGGGAGGCTCGTGCGCAATTCCTAAGCGAGCCCCGTGCGCACGGGGTGGTCCCGTGCGCACGGGACACGGCCGTGCGCATGGGGTCCCCGTTGTAGCTTCCTGGAGGCCCGTGTGCACGGGGTCTTCTAGGCCCGTGCGCATGGGGTCTTCGGTTACTCGCGGTCCAGGGAGCCCGTGCACACGCGGTCCAGGGAGCCCGTGCACATGGGGTCAGCTATAGATGGACTTCTTGTCTGCAACAGCGTCTCCGTCTTCCGTGTGTCCTCGTGGTTCCTCCACTTGGCCTTGGATGTCTTCCTCATACCTAATGATGCAGAGTGTCCCAAGGTGAGGTAGCATAAAAGTTCCATTAGCATTCATATCAAGCTCAAATAGGAGGGAGTTCACCTTAGCTTCTATTGCGCATGCGCGAGCTCTTGTCATAGGACCACTTGTGTCTTGTGGATATGGTTTAGGCTTCATGGGGATGAGTGAGGAATGCTCCGCATCAGGTTGTGTGCATCTATTGAAGCGGAGACTAGGGGTTTCAACCTCCTTTTTGAGAAAAGGATGGATTTCTTCATCGATTCCGGAATATTCACTCTAGGCACTACTACAGGATGGGCCTAAGACGAGACATGTATCGCACACCATTCTACCAAACCGTGTGTGACGCACAAATCCCAAATGCTAGTACAATGAAGTCATGTGCTAGAAAACTAAAAGCATGCGACAGCCAATATGTGTGCCATGACTTGGGGATGAACACTATGTGCACACAACTAACTATTGATCTGCGTGTGGAATATGTGTTCATAACACCTATATTTCTGCATATGTTCCCGTGTGCGTTCATTACAAACGATTTACAAACACTAAATGTTTCTGATTGCTGGGAGCATCACACACGATTCATGACATGAATACTCGTATGTGATGATTTAAAAAATGCACACACAATTCATAAAGTCAACTCCTGTGTGATATCATGCCAACGCATACGATTCTTTGGTTTGAATTGTGTGCTCTATTGGGCACACGAGTATATCGATCACACCCGTGGGTAAGCACTATGTGCACACGCATCGTTCTAGATCTCGTTTTCTTATTTTCTAAGTTTTCCATTAATGGCGTTGCGCTTCCTTCTTTTCTAAGTTTATCATTATGGTGTTATTCGAACACGTCACTATTTGCCACCATTTCCTCATCGGTTTTCCATCGCAAGCGATTGGGCATAAGCCTAAGTGGTGCATGACACACACAAAGGCACGACTAGCTCAACCTATAGCCCTCTATAATTTCCAAGCATGCCAACCTACCAAAGCGCTGCATATGCCATCAACCTTCTCGACAAGGAAAACAATTCGTTTCAGGCACGCAACCCGAAGAGGCTGAGGGCATCCCTGGCAAAGCACTAGACAACGTTGTGCTGCGTATCATTGCCAAGGTTGAGCACACCCTTGAGCGAGGCAGTGCCGCGGAGCAAGAAAGACGCATGGGCATCAAGATGCTGAAGCACACCATACATCAAGATCATCGGTGGTGTGCCTATGAGAAAAATAGGTGCATCCGCGCCGCACACCAAGACCGACGAAGTGTCGTAGAGTGAGAGGCACAGTGCATGACAGAGTAAGAGCAGATCCATCGCCGCTTGCCTGTTGTCCCACCCGACAGAACATTGCAGATGGGTCCACGACCCATTAGTAGCATGATTCCTTGCCATGAATGGGAAATGACCGTCTGCATAGTACTTGCACCAGAGGCTAGCTGCACCATATGCATGGGTCATGTCATTCGCCATACCCACGGCCCCCTCAATGCCAGCATGCTGGTCACTAGAATAGAATGCCTCCTTGGCCCAGGTGTCCACAAATGCGTAGTAGAAGAACATGACCGTCACATCCTTGAGATTGTCATTTCCGATGAAATAGCCAGTTTGGAGCTCGAGATCGTGCTTTAGTTGTACCGCAAGTGTGTTAACTGCTCGGACGAACGCCTGCACGAGTTAAGGAAAATCCAAGAGCTTCCGTAGGCAAGGGTGGTGGTCGTGGATGTGTTTTTATTTATTTTTTAATAGTTTAGATGTTGATCGCTATGTATGGAATCATAATATTATTTTGTTTCAATGTTTGGATGATTTATGTTCTATTGTTATGTTTCATTGTGTGTATGTTTTCCATTCTTTACATGTGGATGGTAACAAATAGCTATAAATGAGTAGTGAATAGATCAAAATGTGAAACCAATAAGATATATATATATATATATAAATTTTCTAGT
This sequence comes from Hordeum marinum, assembly GCA_022496015.1. NCBI lineage: Eukaryota > Viridiplantae > Streptophyta > Magnoliopsida > Poales > Poaceae > Hordeum > Hordeum marinum. The sequence goes on along the minus strand of CM039674.1, from coordinate 257,153,652 downwards.
ACTTCATTGCAAAGATAGATAGATATAGAGAGAGATGTAATATCGTCACATATACATTATGATACTTAACCACTACGTACAGTGCATAAAAATTAAAAATGAACAATAGTAATTAAAGTAATAATCCACCTTGGGGTGCCAGTATTTTGGCACCCACACGCCACCAGCTCCCTGGTGCGCGGTGCCTTCCCAACACTAAGGGAGTTATTCGCTCCTCCACCTCGCAGCACTCAAAGTGTCGATTGTCCTCTAACAGGCGGGCACGTGCAACCGATCTGATCATTTCATTGGATGCCCACCGAAGCTCCTTGGCGATGGCACGCTCAATCTTATTGGCACACCTCCATGCGGTGATGAGGCGCCTAGCACCTCTGTACCTCATGGTGTTGTATCAACCGTCTTCGTTCACCTCCTTCGCACTTCAACGCTCCCGTGACAAAAACTCCATCTCCTCATTTTCTCAGGCGGCCCTACGTGTGTTACAGTCTTCCAGGTACCTGGCATGCACCTCTGCCAACTCCTTCTTGAATGCCACTTGCCTGGCTCCTTCAATTGGCGGCAGTGCCTTCCACATAGAAAGATCATATTGGGCCCCAAAACCAATCTTCAATTGGGGGGTCTGGCATGACCTCCTCTTCATGCAAGCAGGGGTCCTCCTTGTCCCTACTCTATGCCCTGACGTCCTCACGGGGTGGCGCCTCCTCATGGGATTGTGGATAGGCCACCGCTTCCATGGTAGAGTAGTTTTGTGTGAACTAGAGGCAGGAGAAAGGAGAGAATGCAGATGAGAATGCAGGCGGGACAACGCCGACGGGGTAGTATTTATAGGCGGCTAGAATCTTGATGGACGCTAGCGGCAGAACGGGGGAGACTTCAATAGATGTACTAGTCACCAAAATTCAATGGCCCTAATTGCACATTGTTGTCGAGGCAAAGGCCGTGTGTGACTCCACATCACCGATGATTCCCAATACTCTCCTTCCAAACCACGAAACACAGAACTGTATGCAATCATGTGGGACATGGTTGTCTTGCTAGATATTTATATTTCTTACAAAATACAATGCATGAGTGTGATTTCGGCTACTATACTCTCATGTTATTGTAAAGCTTAATAAATAAATGCTTTTGGTTACTCGAATTGAGAAAAAAATACCATGACATCTTGGTGCCATGTCATGAGTGCGATTTTTCAACTAGCTTTGGTTTGTTGTTGCACATACATGTAGTTCAAATTTGGATTATGGCTATTAATGGCCAGAAACTCACATTATGACTTGAAAAGGCAATATGAACCCTCAAAATTTCCAATTTTTAAAATGATGGTTGTTTCTATTTTTAACGGTAGATAAAACATGCCTCATTCCCTCTCGGAACCACGAGTCTTTCCGTGAGTTGCTCTAGTTTGTGAGAGATATGTGTCAAATCTTATTTAAAACAAGCCAAAAAATTACCGTGACATCTTGGTGCTATGTCTTGACATCTTGCAATTTTTCATGTATTTCATAGCATTTTTTGATTTTCTGGAATTTAAAAACCCCGATTCTCATGTTTGCTTCCAAACCATGACACCAAGATGTTTGAAATTCCTTTCAACTTATTGCATGGGGCATAAACATGAACACAAGGAAATAAATACGATTTTCCAAGTAGTTTTGGCTTCCTTTTTCATGTTCATGTAGTTCAAATTTGAATTATGGCCACTGAATGGCTAGAAATTCATTTAATGCCTTAAAAGGGCCAAATAAACCCTTTTCAAAAATTTAGCATTGCTATTGTATTCATACATAGTAATGGTAGAAAAAAATTCAAGGTCATAAGAGGCAGCAATTGTCGGTTCTTCATCAAACATGCCTCATTCCCTATTAGAACCAGGAGTCTTCCTATGATGCTATGGTTTCTGAGAGGCATGTGTCAAGTTCATCACAAACAAGCAAAAAAAATCACCACAACATCTTGGGGCTCTGTCATGAAATCACGCAAATTTCCATTTATTTCGGAGCATTTTTAAATTTTCTCCAATTTAAAAACCTAGATCCTTAATGTTTGCATGAAAACCGTGACACTACGATGTTTGAAATTCCTACCAATTTATTGCATGTTGCATAAGCTTGCACAAAACAAATATGATTATTCCAAGCAGTTTTGGCTTGCTTTTGCATGTTCATGTAGTTCAAATTTGAATTATAGTCAATAAATGGCTGGAAACTCACTTAATGTCTTAGAAAGGCCAAATGAACCGTAGAAATATCTAAAGTTTAGCACGACGGTTGTGTTTGTGCATTGTAATGGTAGGAAATGTTTTTGTATAATTCAATTATTTTCTGTTGATGTTGTACCCCAAATTAGTCTTTCAAATCAATACAAAAAATCAACTCCATCACACACGGTTCTTATAGGAACAGTTCGAGATGAAAATTCACAAAACTATTTATGGCTTACGTCAGAAGCTTTAACGGCTTCGTCTTGCTCAAGTGTCATTAACCCCCAATCCCAACTCTCCCAACAACCCCTTTTTGCAAATAATGACTTCATGGAGATGCTTCATGAGGGCACGTACGGTCACCGCCTCCGCCGAGAGTGCAGTTGCCTACACCTTGAGCTCAGCCGCATCCGTCGATAGGGCTGCAACAGCAATCAAGACAACAACTACAACTATTGTGATGGGGGCTATAAATTCCCAAAGCGCTCGAGTCGTCATCAGTGCCGACGGGGGTCGCCCTGGCCCAGGTCGAGGCCATCCAAGACCATATCGAGGACGACCATGCCAAGATATTTCATGCCTCCTCGAGATCCATCCTGCACCCCACGTCCAAAGAGGTGGCAAACAGGGAGGCTAATAATGCGGTGGGGAGGCCGAAATGCTTGCCCATGATGCGGCGGTGGAGGCCATGGTGCCCCGTCCCGATGAGATCAGCGAGCCAGAGCTGGACGCTCGGGAGGCAGCAGATAACGACTAGCGTCAAGAAGAGGAGTTGCACATGGCTATTGAGGAGTTAGAGATGGGCATGTCCACCGAGTAATCGGCGATGGAGTACCAACGTGAGATCTTGCGACGCCACTACTACTAATACTACAACGATGAAGTCAATGTCGAGGATTAGAGTGATGCCGAGGATGAGGATGATACCTTGGCGAAGTTTAGCTTGGGGGACGGGGAGTCCACTAATGGCGGAATGTCGCCCGGACAAGTCGCCGACTTCTCATTGTACACCGGCAAGGCATATGGTAGTGCGTCAGTGTCTTTGTTAAAATTAGGCGTGGTACTAATCGCCTTTGTTTAAAGTGCCACTCTTTTTTAGAGCTATGTTTAGTTGAAGCAGCTCTGTTTATTATGCGAACTTGCTCGATTAAGTAAATGTGAGCTATGTGTCAGTTATTTTGTTTATTGAAGTTAGCAATTGATGATAAATTCTGAAGTGACATGGATGATTGAAAGTGCATTATATCGACTAGAGGGGAGGTGAATAGGCGATTTTTACAAATTCGTCACTTGAGGAATTTCAACTTGAGGAATTTGAAATGTGATGAATAACTAGCAGCGGATTAAGTACTCAAGTGCATGAAAAACATAGCGACAACATAGTCATCATGATGAAATGAAACATGCACAGATTACAAGTAGCATGATACAAGATAAGCAGGTGAGGAGCAAGGCAACTTGAAGAATTTGAAGTGAGGAAATTGTGAAAGTCTTCAGTCAAATTCTTCAAATGGTAATGATCAATTTCATCAACAAGTATACAAGGAATAGAGGGGTTGAGGAGATAGAACCAGGTAGCTCGATGAAGACAATGGTTTGATGACCCGGTTCCAACTATTGTGACAGTCGTACGTCTGGTTTGGAGCGGCCTGGTATTTAAACTAGAGGACACACAGTCCCAGGACACACAGTCCTTACCGTATTCTCCCTGAGCTAAGGTCACAAAGTCCTCGCCCAACACTCGTGGTAAGTCTTCAGGGTAGACTTCCAAAACCCTCACAAACTGGTCACCCGGCGATCCACAATTTACTTCTGGATGCTCTAGACCAAGGTCACTCCATGATCCCCAATTGACTGCAGGATGCACTAGACCATTACGCCTAACCGTCTAGAGGATACACAGTCCTCAAAGGTAACAAGCGTTGGTTCCACACAAGAATTTCTTCAGTGATGCTCAATCACTTTGGGTTTCGTGGTTTGGTTGTGGGTTTTTCCTCACTGATGATTTTCTCTCAAAGTCCTCGGAGGATGGGTTGCTCTCAAATGACAAGTGTCAATTCTCTCTCTGAGCAGCCAACCAACTAGTGGTTGTGGGGGTGGCTATTTATAGCCAGGGTGCAACCTGACATGATAAGACATAAATGGCCCCAATGATATGACCGTTATGTGGATATTTGTGATTGGGGACAGCTGGCACTAAGCACAACAATGGTCACAATTTCGAACGACGAAAGTCCTCAGGCTTATCATATTCCTCACTTGTAGGCAATTCACACTGGCGAAATCCTAACTCCTTAGTCAGATCAATTTCCTCAGAGACCAGAAGAACTTCGTCTCTGTCACTGAAGAACTTAACTGAACCGCAAGAGATTTCCAAAGGCTTCACTCAAAGGATTGGATACGTTGAGGATTTTGAGTTGAGCATCAGTTGGAAATTTTCCTTAGTATTACCTTGGCTCCCTTTAACAGTACGGTGTTTCCTATGACTCAAAGAAAGGAAATGAAACTACGAAAACAAAAGTCTTCACACTTCATAGTCCTCGTTCATATCTTCAAGGTCACACCAATTTCATCATTTTCAAAGTCTTCGGGGAATACCAAAGTCTTCACCAAAGTCTTTACCAAAGTCTTCACCGCAGTGTCGTTAATGTCCTCAGCTTCATCTTTCTCACGCGATGAAGAATATGAAATTGAAACCATCAGAGGAACTTGAACCTTCTTGAATTTCTTCTAAGGAGGATGAGACCAGTCAAAGTTTTGCTGAAGTCCATGTCCTTGACTTCCTCCGGAGTCTTGAGGTGTGCGAGAATTGCCCATGCGCGATCTAAGATTTCATGCACATAGTAGTGATTTTTCCTCACAGAGTTCTGCGTCACAGTCATGTTCTGAACTATGGAAGCCAACTGACGCTTTACCCACTTGTGATTGTGGTCGACCTTCTGATGAAGACTTATGAGAAGCTCATGATCAGTCATCACACGAGGGGCAGACTCTTGAGGCTTTTGCGCTGAGGATTTTGCATCAGAATCCTGGGTTGCAGTGTCATCATTGGTGGAGAAGGATGCAACTTTGCAAAACTGACCATCCAATGGACGAGTGCCTTCATCAATGACAGCCTTGCCTTTTCCTTCAACTGAGGCAATTGTGCTCTTGAGAACTTCAATAGGGGGCAAGAAGCCGAAGTGATTTTGGAAGTCCGCCTTGAAGGGAACTGAAGACCTTGATCTGATGAACTTCATGATCCAGGGAGCATAAGGCCTCAGTTCAAACGGGGCTAGAGCAGCATTCGCTAATGTCCTCATGAAGAAATCATGGAAGTTGATGGGAATACCATGAATAATGTTGAATATCATGTTTTTTATGACTCCCTCCACTTCTTCTTCTTCAAAGTGGTGGCCCTTGTGAGGACATAGGGTGTTGGTGAGAATGCGGTAGACCGTCCTGGGCATATAGAGCAAATCCTTCACAAGGAAGGTTATACGTTGAGGTTTTCCAGGAGCCAGCGGTTTCATCAGATCTTGCATCAGTTGGTTGGGTAGAGTAGTTTCATCAAACAGGCAGTGTGCTTCTTTTGAAGGAATTGGGACAGGGACTGACCGAAGCAATTCAGATGCTAGAGGAGTGAGGTGAGTAGATCCGGTCATCCAATCCAAGACCCAGGAGTTGATGTCAGATGCATCACCTGTGATGTGCAGTGTGGCCTAGAATTGATGAATTAGCTCTTCATTCCAATCACAGATGTCCACACAGAAGGGAAGAAGTCCTACATCATGAAGAAATGCGAGCACCGACGTGAAGGATGGAATTGTTTCCATATCAGCATGAGGAATTTGATGGTGCTCGAAGACTTTCTTCTTGTCAAACAGACCTGATGCATCGTAGTTCATCTGAGTTGGAGTCCAGAATCTGGTTCAACCGGCCCTGGCTGATTCATATGGATTAGGACTAGTGAAGAATATGTGCTCATCGCAGAAATTTGACTTAAGGAATTTGGGGTGCTTTGAGCCTTTGAATGGCATCCTTAGCTTCGGCTGAAAGTTTGGCTTGAAGCAGCCCTTTATCTCCTTAGGCGTAGGAGGAATTTCTTCAGACTGAGGAATTTGCGAAGCATTTTCCTCAGTAGCAGTTGGAGCAGCAAAGCCATTAGCTGATGCAGCTGGAATTTCTTCAGTGGCTGGAGCAGCCATGTCATCAGCTCCTTCATGAATTTCTTCAGTCTGGGCTGGGGACTGAGGAATCTGTGACAGAGGAGTGGTCATTGGAGAATTTGGGTGAGCAGTTTCCCAATATTCGTCATTGATGACAGTTGTATTGCCAATATCCACATCCTCATCAATTTCTTCAACACCAGCCTCTTCAACAGTAAACTGAGGCTGGGGCGGTGAAACTTGTGGAGTTGAAGCATTTGATTCCACTTTAATGTCCTCATCAATCTGCTCTGTCGAAGCAGCAGAATGATCTTCTTCATCTTCATCATCTGGGATAACATAGTCAACGCCAAATGGAATTATCTCATAGGCTGGTGCTAAGGAGATTGGAGTGGCATCTAATGGTTCAGTTGAAGATTTTGGCAGAGTCTTCAACTTCTTCACAGCTGAGGAGTCTGAAGTTGAAGCTTTTCTCTTTAGAGCCTTCTTCTTAGCGGCCTTAGTTTTCTTCACTTTTGATGCAGAAGGAAGGTTGATTTGCTTCATATTTGAAGATTTTGGGGTTTCAGAGGAGGGTGAAGGGGCAGCAGTTTCTTCAGGCACGACTGATGCAGTTGTCTTTGTGGGTTCAGTTCCATCATGCGCACTAGTGGAGGGTGACCTGGCAGGTTCTTCAGCAATCTGACTTTCTTCAGCAGTGCTGGTAGTTTCTTTAGTAGGCTGGGTAGATTCCTCGGCCTGAGGAATTTGTGATTGGGAGCGAGATGCAACCCTTGACTTGTGATCATTGATGGCTTTATTAGCAATGTTGACGAAGCGAACCTTGACGCCTTGCCAATCAGCATAGTATGAATTGAATTCCTCACTGAGGCCTTTGATCTCAGACCGCACCTTCACAAGTTCCGTAGGAGATAGATTCAGAACATTTTTCTTCAAGAAATGCTCTTTCTTGTACTAAGCCTTCTTGGTTTGTTTGGCGTTTTCATACTTCCATTTTTATTCAGCGATCAAAGCTGTGAGGACATGATCAGGACCAAGACGCAGCTTCAAGTCATCAATGGGTGTTTTGGGATCCTTGTGCCAGATATCAATGAAGTTTAGCACAATTTTTGGATCAAGCAAAAGAGCAATTTGAGAGCCCTTTGCTTCAGCCACTCGTTGTTGCTTGTTTCTGATGATTTCAGTCAGTTCCTCGTTATCAGTTTCATCTGAGGAATCTGATGGTATTGTGAACGCCACCTTCTTGGGTTGAGGACTTGGTCGAATGCCTCGTCCAGCAGTTGCTTTCATTTTCCTTGGGGAAGGACCGCTTGAGGAATGTGCTTGGGCTGAAGAACTTGCTGATGCCCTAGAAGCAATTGAGAATCCCTCAGTCCTTTGGCATGAGGCAAGATGCACACGAGTTGAGGACTTAGCAGCAGCAGCCGAGGACTAGGCAGCTACTACCCAGCAGCTGAGGCCTTTGAGGGCTGAGCTTGAGGAATCTGCTGTGATGACTTTGATGATGAAGGATTTGGCTTCACAGCAGATTTCTCCATCTTCTTTTTCTTCGAAGCACTTGCCGAGGCTCCGGCAGTGGCAACAGCAACAGAGTCTTCATTGAATTTCTTCACTGCAGCTTCGGCAGTCCTCTAAAGTTTGAGTTGACACTTTGCCCTCTCAGCAACACTTGTGGGCTCAACCTCTTGATCATCAGCAGGAGTAGCCCTATTGCAAGGGGGTTTGAGTGCGAATTTCTTCATATATTTGGGAGTGACATAGCGATATTACTTCCATTCCCTCACCCACCTTCGTTCAACACTCTGAATTCTGATTTTCCTCTGTTCTTTTGTCTCTTTTCCATGTATGGATTCATTTGGGGTACAGTAAATAGCATACAAATGTTCAGGTATCTCAAAACCAGTATTCTGTTCAGCTTTCTTTCCACCTTTTTGTGGCTTCTTCCCATCAGCCATTTTCTTTAGCTAAGGATTTTGAACTCTTGAAGATTCTAAAGAAGTGCACAGTTTTCCACAAGAAATGTTGCAAATGAGTTAAGTTGATGAGAACCTAGTGATTCATCAGTGGACATGTGTGTACCTGTGAAAAGAGTATATGTGCGAGGATTTGAAGGGGTCATATGCGTTCTCAGAAATTTTTCAATAAAATCAGGTGTGAGGAATTTGACCATGGGTGTCTTGAGGAATTTCACTAAGTGTTCTTTGTCTTAGGTTCCAGAGTTGTGCAAATTTTGAGGATTCACACAATTGAGGAATCTTGAAGAAAATCATAACTTAGGGAAAGACATTAAGTGAATGAACATGTAAAGTGATTTAGAATGAGCTTCTTGAAGAATAAACACCTTTGTGAAGATTTAGGAAACCTTGAAGATCAAACAAGGGTAGTAAAAATAGATTTTATTTACCCTGGTGAAGAACACGACGAACCGTGAGATGAGATTGAGGAAGTTCGTTAGTCCTGATCTCCCACGCCCTAGCTCGGCAGAGGCAGACAGCTACAGCGGCGGCGGGATGAAGAGTTCTGCGGCCGATGCGAGTACGGTGACGGCAAGGTCGAGGCAATGAAGCTCTTCCACACCGGCGGCGATGATTTTAGCGGCGGCGCTTGGTCGGAGCTCGGGAGAGAGTAGGAGTGAGGAGGTTAAAACCAATCCGTTTGAAGATTTTGGACTAGATTGCCCCTAACCCTTGCTCTCCACGCGACATGTGTCACCCATGTTCTGAGTAGTGGCGATAGTGGGGGATCGTGGGTTATCCAGTCGTGGGAATCGGAAACGTTTGAGCGGGAAACACCAAAAATTTGATAATGAAAATTTTAAAGTTTTCGTTCGCAAATTCTTCAGCTGTTAAGGACACAGTGAAGACTTTGAACAAGTTTCAAAGTAGAACGCATATGAAAAATTTGTGAACAGACTGGCTTGAGTTTAGCATAGAAGGGAAAAGGGTCCAATGACATTCACTTAGATGAAAATCAACTTGAAGAATTAGCAATAAGTGAATGTTGTTGAGGACATTGAAAACTCAAATATATATATATATATAGTTAATGAAGAACATGAGTTTCATAGTTTGAAGAATTAGAAAAGTTGATGCATTTGAAAAGTTGAGGAATTTGCAAACTTGAGGAATCTGAAAATTTGAAGAATTTGCAAAAGGACGAAAAACTCAACTTTGAAGAATTTCAACTATGGTTGGTGGCGTGACCCACCGTATAAGAATGATGACTTCAGACATCGCGTACAGTTGTCATAGGGTTCTGAGAGTCAAATTATTCATTAATTTCTTCACACTTAGAGGGTTATTCTTCATTGACTGAAGAAAAACGTTACTTCGTGTGTTGCACATCTGAGTCATCAATTTTGCATAAGTGTTAGGATGTGTGTCCTTTTTCAAAGAACATTCGAAGATTCTAAGATATTTAGCTCACACCACAACTTGCAAAATCTCTTTTCATCCAAGGGCTTTGTGAAGATGTCGGACAGTTGTTCTTCAGTAGGGATGTGGTCGATGGCGATGTCCCCCTTGAGTACATGATCTCGAAGGAAGTGATGATGAATCTGGATGTGCTTGGTCTTGGAATGTTGAGCTGGGTTGTAAGCAATCTTGATGGCACTCTCATTATCGCAGTAGAGAGGCACATTCTTCGACTTGATGTTGTAGTCCTTGAGGGTTTGCTTCATCCACAGCAGTTGAGCACAACATGAACCAACAGCAATGTACTCAGCTTCAGCAGTAGGTAGTGACACACAGTTTTGCTTCTTCGAGGACCAGTAAACTAAGGATCATCCGAGGAAATGACATGTGCCTGAGGTTGACTTGAGATCCACACGATCTCCAGCACAGTCAGCATCAGAGTATCCGACGAGGTGAAGATTTGAGCCCTTGGGATACCATAATCCAAGCGTTGGTGTGTGAGCTAAGTATCGAAGAATATGTTCCACAGCCTTATGGTGTGATTCCTTCGGTATTGCTTGGAATCAGGCACACATGCAAACACTCAGCATAATATCAGGCCTAGATGCACATAGATACAATAATGAGCCAATCATGGAGCGATATACCTTCTGATCAAAATCTTTACCATTTTCGTCAGTGTAGAGGTGGCCTTTTGAAGTCATTGGAGTTTTGACGCCTTTGCAATCTTGCATGTCGAATTTCCTCAGAACATCCTTGAGGTATTTCTCTTGTGAGATTAAGATGCCTTTGTCTTGCTGACAAATTTCAAGACCTAAGAAGAATTTCAACTCTCCCATCATAGACATTTGATATTCTTCACTCATCATATAGGAAAATTCATCACTATAACATTTGTCAGTACAGCCAAAGATAATATCGTCTACGTAAATTTGGCATATGAACAGTCATTGTCATAGGATTTTGTGAAAAGAGTTGGGTCGAGTGAACCGGGTTCGAAGCCTTTATTCATGAGGAAGTCCTTCAGAGTGTCGTACCATGCCCGAGGGGCCTGCTTGAGGCCATAGAGGGCCTTGTTGAGTCTGAAGACTTTGTCAGGATGTTTAGGGTCTTCAAAACCTGGGGGTTGAGCAACATATACTTCTTCCTCAAGCTTACCATTGAGGAATGCACTTGTTCACATCAATTTGATATAAGATGATATCATGATGGTTAGCATAAGCAAGGAATATACGAATAGCTTCAAGTCTAGCAACAGGTGCAAAAGTTTCATCAAAGTCAATTCGTTCAACCTGTGTGTAGCCTTGAGCTACAAGACGAGCCTTATTTCTAACCACAAGGCCATTTTCATATTGCTTGTTGTGGTATATCCACTTGGTACCTATGATGTTATGCTTGCGAGGATCTGGCCGCTTGACAAGTTCCCACGCGCTGTTGAGCTTGAATTGATGCAATTCCTCTTGCATAGCTTAAATCCACTCAGGCTCCTTGAAAGCTTCGTCAACTTTGGTGGGCTCTATGATAGATACAAAGTCAAAGTGCCCACAAAAGTTAGTCAAATGTGAAGCTTTTGAGCAAGTGAGGGGACCTGGTGCATTGATGTCATCAATGATTTTGTCAATCTGCACTTCATTTGCAACTCTTGGGTGAGAAGGTTGACATGACTGAGGATTTTCTTCAGCACCATTTTCTTCAGGTGTCTCAGCATGAATGTCTTCATTCGTTGGAATGAATTCCTCAGTGGGTATGACGTCTTCAGTAGCCTTCAGCTTAATGGATTCCTCAAGAGACTGTTCATCTAACACAGAAGTCAGGTGCTCTCTTTGCGAGCCATCAGTTTCATCGAATCGCACATCTACAGTTTCAACAACCTCGTGGTGGTAGGTGTTGAAGACTCTGTAGGTGTGCGAGTCCTTTCCATAACCAAGCATAAAACCTTCATGTGCTTTCAGTGCAAATTTAGAACTATGGTGAGGATCTCTAATCCAGCATTTTGCATCAAAGACTTTGAGATAACTTACACTGGGTTTCTTGCGAGTCATAAGTTCATACGAAGTCTTCTTGAAGAATTTGTGAAGATATACCCTGTTGATGATGTGGCATGCAGTATCAATTGCCTCAGGCCAGAAGCGACGAGGAGTCTTGTATTCATCAAGCTTGTTGCGAGCCATCTCAACAAGAGTCTTGTTCTTGTGATCCACGACGCCGTTCTGCTGAGGAGTATAAGGGGCATATAACTCATGAGTAATACCAAGTTCATCAAGATATTCATCAAGATTGGTGTTCTTGAACTCAGTCCCATTATCACTCCTAATATTCTTGATCTTGACGTCGAAGTTGGTGGAGGCCCTTGAAGCAAATCGTCTGAAGACATCCTGCACTTTAGACTTGTACAGAATAATATGCACCCAAGTGTAAAGAGAGTAATCATCAATAATGACAAAGCCATACAAGCTTGAAGAATTTGTTAGTATGGAGTAATGAGTGGGGCCAAAGATATCCATGTGAAGCAATTCAAAGGGTCGAGACGTGGTCATGATTGTCTTCGAGGGATGCTTGGATCTAGTCATCTTCCCAGACTCACATGCACCACAGAGGTGGTCCTTGAGGAATTTGACACCTTCAATAACAATGACATGCTTTTTCTTCATGAGCGTTTGCAAGTTCCTTATCCCAGCATGTCCAAGTCGTCGATGCCATAGCTAGCCTTCTGAGGACTTTGCAAGTAGGCATGTGGCAGGTTGAGGACCTATAGAGAAGTCAATAATATACAAGTCTCCTCTCCTAAAGCCTTCGAAGACTTTGGGATTGTTAGATTCCATGATGACAACACAACGATATTTTCCAAATACGACAACCATATCAAGATCACGAAGCATTGAGACATACATAAGGTTGAACCCGAGGGATTCGACAAGCATCACCTTATCCATGGTTCGGTCCTTTGAGATTGCAACCTTACCTAGACCCAATACCTTGCTTTTTCCTTTGTCAGCATAGGTGATATGCTTTAGATGAGATGGAGAAACTGGCAAATTCATCGGTAGATTCTTATCACCAGTCATGTGGTTTGTGCATCCACTATCGAGGACCCACTCAATAGCTTTTGGAGGTTCATCCTACAGCTGAATTAATACAACTTACGAACTCATATGCTTCAGTGTGAAGAATATGACATCAATTTCATTAGACAGAATTTCATTACAAGATAGTAAGCTAGTAGAGTGAGGATGTGAGAAATGAGGAATTCATTTCTACATGGTTAGCTTGCGTCCTTTCAAGCATTTCCTCAGGTCTCCAGCAAATTCATCAGATGTTCAAGTTCATCTGGAGACATGACCCTGCATAAGAAATTAGTTCAATTTCTTCACCACCCACATCTGGAGGGGTGATAAAGAGTTCATCATTCTGCTAGCACCATAAGAGAAGGGAGGCATTGAAGCAAGTGTGCTTTGTTTCACAGGGCGAGGGTTAGAGTACTCATATGAATAAGCAGAGAAATTCTTCGAGGACTTATGAACATAATGATTTGAAGAATAATGCACATATTCAGAACTCTTAGATTTTCCCTGCGAAACAGATGCATTAGCATGAGAATGATATTTTTGACCATTTGAGGAATTTGGTCCAAGTGAAGACTTTGGCCCATATGAGGAATTTGATCTAGGGTTCCTATTCTTCATGAGTGGTGTCGTGAGGACACTCACTCAAAGATTTTGTAGGTAGATCTTGGGAACCTAGATTTTCTTCATAGGAGAACCATTCCCGCAGTTAGTTCCAACAAATCTGGCAAATACTTCACCTTACTGATTTTTGCAAAATTTGTAGTTGGAGTCATGTAACTCATCAGGGGAATATGAAGTTTCACAAGTAAAGCCAGATAAAGTGGATGGATCTATAGGAGGTCCTTTCGTAACAACCCATGAGGTTTTGGGTACTGCTCAGGTGTCCAGTAAGATCCATCAGCGTTGAGTTTCCTCACAAAGGCAACACCCTCTTTCCTAGGGTTCCTGTTCAGAATCTGCTTTTTGAGGACATCACAAAGGGTTTGATGCCCTTTGAGACTTTTGTACATGCCTGTCACATACAAATCCTTCAACCCTGCATTTTCGTCAGTGATACTTGTGGTATCCTCAAATGAGGAATTTGAGACCACTGGAATAGTTGAAGAATTTGGAGCAATAGAAGCATTCGAACATTCAGGTGAAGAATTAGCAGTTTCATGTTCGATGCATTTCAAACAAGGTGGAACAAATTCTTCCTGAGCAGTACAGATTTGTTGAGCCAGTAAGGATTCATTTTCCCTTTGGATATCCTCATGTGACGCCCTTAGTTTCTCAAGATCTTGCTTTCTTTGAAGAAATTCATAAGAAAGATTCTCTTGATCGGCTAAGAGAGCATTATGATGACTCTGAAGGTTATCATACTTTCTCTGAAGACTTTTGAGGTCGTCAGATAGAGTTTGAGTCAGATCCACTTCCTCATTCAATAGATCATCGCTTTTGTCTAGCATTTTCTAAAGCTTTTCAAGTGCACTTTGTTGCTTAGTGGCAATATTAGCAAGTTTGGCATATCTAGGTTTCACATATTCATCAGCTTCACAATCACTTGATTCAGAAGAGGAGTGATGCTTATGTACCTTGGAACCTTTTGCCATAAGACAAAGTGAGGAAGATGAATCAGGATCTGATTCCTCGGTGTTGAGGATTTTCTTGAGTTCGATGAACATGGGGTCTTGATGAGTGTGATAGCCTTCATTGATGTCCATGATCCTATCCCAGATGAGCTTGGCATTTTGAAGATGACAGACGCCCTTGAACATGATGCTTGATAGGCTTGAGCAGATGACATTCCTCGCCTGAGCATCAAGTTGAGTGTATTTACGAATTTCCTCAACATTTGCCATCTTGCAAAGTTCAGTCAGTCCAAGTTCTGTAACAGTCCACATCTCACTGTTCATAGACATCAGATGCTTCTTCATCAGAACCTTCCACTTAGGATATTCAATGTCATCAAGATTGGAACATTCTATGACTGACTTGATGCCTTTTGCCATGAAACAGTAAGTAGGAGCATAGTCATCATTAACCCCGTCAGAGTCATTGGAGTAGTCATTTTCTTTATCATTGAAGATGGACTTGCTGACAAAGGCAGTAGCGAGAGCAAGGCTAGTGACACCAGATTCAGATTCCACCTCAAATTCTTCCTCTTCTTCATATTCTTCAGATTCTTCTTCTGAGTCCATTTCCTTGCCAATGAAAGCTTGACCCTTTCTAGAACCATTCCTCTTGTGCATTGAGGACTTTGCAGATGAGGACTTTGAAGATTTCTTCTTTTTCTTCGAGTCATTAGAATTGTCGTCCTTGTACTTCTTCTTCTTCTTTGATTCTTTTTCCCAGAGAGGACAGTCAGAGATGAAGTGACCAGATTTCTTGCATTTGTGACAAGTTCTTTTCTTGTAGTCATCTAAGGACTCTGGTTTCCTCAAACCACCTATTGATGACTTTCCAAATCCACCTCTCCTTGATAACTTCTAGAATTTCCTCACGGGCAAGCTCCTGACTCAGTTCTTCAGGATCACCAAGGCTACTATCAGAATCTTCTCCTTCGGATGAGGAAATTGCTTTTTCCTTCAGAGCACGAGATCTTTCATAGCTTGGCCCATAGAGGTCTCTCTTCTCAGCTTGTTGGAATTCATGAGTATTGAGTCTCTCGAGAATATCAGCAGGATCAAGTGACTTGTAGTCTCCATGCTCTTGAATCATCAAAGCCAGAGTATCGAATGAGGAATCAAGAGATCTTAGCAGTTTCTTCACCACTTCATGGTCAATGATATCAGTGGCACCCAGTGCTTGAAGCTCATTGGAGATATCAGTGAGATGGTCAAAATTTTGCTGAACATTTTCATTGTTGAGTCTCTTGAAGCAGTTGAAGAGATTGCGAAGAACATCAACAGAAGAGTCACGTTGAGTGGAAACACCTTCGTTGACTTTGGACAGCCTATCCCAGATAAGCTTAGCAGACTCCAAAGCACTCACTCTGCCATACTGACCTTTTCTCAGATGGCAACAAATGATATTCTTTGCTTGAGAATCGAGTTGCTTGAATCTCTTCACATCAGATCGTGGGAGTAACAGAGGAAACACCATTTTCCACAATGTACCAGAGATCGCTGTCAATTGCCTCAAGATGCATGTGCATCTTGTTCTTCCAGTAAGGATAGTCTGTCCCATCGAAGATAGGACATCCTGTAGAAACCTTGATCATACCTGAAGTCAACATAACTAGAACTCCAGGTGGTTAAACCAAAATCACACAGAACAAGGGAGTACCTAGCTTTGATACCAATTGAAAGTGCGTTATATCGACTAGAGGGGGGTGAATAGGCGATTTTTACAAATTCATCACTTGAGGAATTTCAACTTGAGGAATTTGAAATGTGATGAATAACTAGCAGCAGATTAAGTATTCAAGTGCATGAAAACCATAGTGACAACATAGTCATCATGATGAAATGAAACATGCATAGATTACAAGTAGCGTGATACAGGATAAGCAGGTGAGGAGCAAGGCATCTTGAAGAATTTGAAGTGAGGAAAGTGTGAAAGTCTTCAGTCAAATTCTTCAAATAGTAACGATCAATTTCATCAACAAGTATACAAAGAATAGAGGGGTTGAGGAAATAGAACCAGGTAGCTCGATGAAGATAATGGTTTGATGACCCAGTTCCAACTGCTGTGATAGTCGTATGTATGGTTTGGAGCGGCCTGGTATTTAAACCAGAGGACGCACAGTCCTTACCATATTCTCCTTGAGCTAAGATCAAAAAGTCCGCACCCAACACTCGTGGTAAGTCTTCGGGGTAGACTTCCAAAACCCTCACAAACTGGTCACCCGATGATCCACAATTTACTGTTGGATGCTCTAGACCAAGGTCACTCTGTGATCCCCAATTGATGGCAGGATGCACTAGACCATGAAGCCTAACCGTCTGGAGGATACACAGTCCTCAAAGGTAATAAGCATCGGTTCCACACAAGAATTTCTTTAGTGATGCTCAATCACTTTGGGTTTCATGGTTTGGTTGTGGGTTTTTCCTCACTGATGATTTTCTCTCAAAGTCCTCGGAGGATGGGTTGCTCTCAAATGACAAGTGTCAGTTCTCTCTCGAAGGTGCCAACCAACTAGTGGTTGTGGGGGTGGCTATTTATAGCCAGGGTGCAACCGGACATGATAAGACATAAATGCCCCCAATGATATGGCCGTTATGTGGATATTTGTGATTGGGGACAGCTGGCGCTAAGCACAGCAACGGTCGGAATTTTGAACTATGAAAGTCCTCAGGCTTATCATATTCCTCACTTGTAGGCAATTCGTAATGGCGAAATCCTAACTCCTCGGTCAGATCAATTTCCTTACAGACCAGAGGAACTTCGTCTCTGTCACTGAAGAACTTGACTGAACCGCAAGAGATTTCCAAAGGCTTCACCCGAAAGATTGGATAGGTTGAGGATTTTGAGTTGAGCACCAGTTGGAAATTTTCCTTAGTATTACCTTGGCCCCCTTTAACAGTATGGTGTTTCCTACGACTCAAAGAATGGAAATGAAACTAGGAAAACAAAATTCTTCACGCTTTATAGTCCTCGTTCATATCTTCAAGGTTACACCAATTTCATCATTTTCAAAGTCTTCAGGGAATACCAAAGTCTTCAGCAAAGTCTTCACCAAAGTCTTCACCAAAGTCTTCAGTTGAAGACATACATTTTCAGGGGTCGGTAATATCCTAATATATCATACTCCTCATCGACTTATAGAGCATGTGTACACCCACAAACACATTAGTTCCTTAACCTATAAGTCTTCAACACACCAAAATCACTAAGGGGCACTAGATGCGCTAACAATGAGCACTATAACTAGGGAATATCGCATGAAATGTTTTATGTTCTAATTCTTTGCATGCGCTTAAAGCAGAAGAATCATTTGCGATGGTATGTTATCTCACAAATTTGTTCAAAAGTAATCGTGTCTGATGACACTTTGCGCGCCATGTTGCCCTGCATCAAGTGATTTTTTTACCAACAACCAAAAAATATACCTCCCTCCCTTTCTCCCCCACCAAAGTTGTGTAGATAATTGTAGTTAATTGTAAATTGCAAAATAAAATAAAATAAAGTAAATGGCAGCAAGGTAATAGTAGTGTTGGCAAATATATAAGTGAATAGACCAGGGGGCATACTGTTTTCTAGTGGCATCTCTCATAAAAAGGCATACAGTGGGTTAACAAATTACTATTGGGCAATTGATAGAAAAGCGGATAGTTATGCGATTTTCATGGAAATGATCATGTGTATATAGGCATCATGTCCATAAGAAAATAGGCTGACTCATGTCTGCACTTATTACTATTACTCCACTCATCAACCGCTATCTAGCATGCATCTAGAGTATTAAGAAAAATAGAGTAATGCTTGGAGAATGATGACGTGATGTAGACAAAGTAAACTCAAGCAATATGAATTACCCCCATCATTTATTCTTTAATAGAAGCAACAAAAAGACGTCTTGTGTCCCCTACTTTGTCACTGGGATATAGAAACTCACCAGGTTGAACCTACCACAACGCACCACTCCCAGAAAAAAATATCAATCTAGTTGGCCAAACTATCTCAATAGTTCGGAGAGCATTATGAAGATATAATGATCATGCAAATAAGAATCATAGTAATAAGGTTTGAATCAAATACTTTTCATGAATAATCTGAACATAAACCCACAATTCATCGATCCCAACAAACGCACCATACAAAGGGATTACATCGGATAGATCAAGGCAAAGGTGCGATGAACATTGTACTGAAGATCAAGAGAGAGAGATTGCCATCTAGGTACTACCTACATACCCGTAGGTCTATGGTAAACTACTCACAAATCATCATGAGGGCAGCAAGGTTAATGAAGGGGCCCTCCATGATCGATCCCCCCTCCGGCAGGTGATACATCTCCAACGTATCTATAATTTTTGCTTGTTCCATGTTGTTATATCAGTATTGGATGTTTTACAATCATTTTATAGCAACTTTATATCATTTTTTGGAACTAACCTATTGACATAGTGCCAAAGTGTTAGTTGATGTTTTTGCTTGTTTTTTACTTCACAGAAAATCAGTACCAAACGGATCCCAAACGCTAAGGGAATTATTTGGAGAAATTTTATGGACCAGAAGAGCCAGGATGGGCCAAAGAAAAATAGAGAGGGGACCCAGGGTGGGCACCCTTCACCAGGGCACACCAGAAGCCCCTAGTGTGGCCTGGTGGAGGGTGCCCACCTCGGGACCCCCCTCAACCGACTATTCGCCCTATAAATTCCCAAATATTTGGAAAACCCTAGAGGAGTCATGAAACACAATTCCAGCCACCGCAAGTTCCAGAACCTTGAGATCCAATCTAACACCATCATGGAGGGGTTCATCTTCATCATAGGTGCCTCTCCGTTGATGCGTGAGTAGTCCACCATAGACCTACGGGTTTGTAGGCAGTAGCTAGATGGCTTCCTCTCTCTCAATGATTCTCAATACAATGGTCTCATATCTATTTGATGTAATGACTTTTGCGGTGTGTTTGTTGGGATCCGATGAATTTTGAGTTTACGTTCAGTTTCTTTCCATGAATATGATTTGAGTCCTCTTTGATCTCTCTTTGCATGATTAATTATAACCTCGTATTTCTTCTTCGAATCTTTGGTTTAGTTAGGCCAACTAGATTGATTTTTCTTGCCATGGGAAGAGGTGCTTTGTCACGGGTTCGATCTTGTGGTGTTCTTTCCCAGTGACTGAAGGGGAAGCAAAACACGCATGTATTGTTTTCATTAAGGATAACAAGATGGGGTATATTCCTACATAAATAGATCTTGTCTACATCATGTCACCGTTCTTATTGCACTACTCCATTTTCCCATGAACTTAATACACTAGATGCATGTTGGATAACGGTCGATGTGCGAAGTAATAGAAGCAGATGCATAATCTTTTTGATCTACTTACCTTGGACGTGATGCCTATATAGTGATCATTGCCTGTATATCGTCATGATTATTTGATCTTCTATCAATTGCCCAATAGTAATTTGTTCATCCACCGTATGCTATACTCATGATAGAAGCCACTAGTGAAACCTACGGCCCCCGGGTCTACTTTTCCAACATATTGCTTTCCGATCTACTATTTTGCCTTTTTATTTTCAGATCAATTAATCCAAAAGAACAAAAATACTTGTTGCACTTTTTGTTTACTTATTATATTTTGTGTTCTTGCGAGATCTATTTGTCAAAACTATCATTACCTAATCTATCTTATTACCATAGAGAGCTTGACAATCTCTCTTTCGCGTCGGGTTGCAAGTATTTGTTATTTTTGTGTAGGTGATGTTTACGTGGGTGCCCGATCTTCCTTTACGGATTGATACCTTGGTTTCATTAATGAGGGAAATACTTACCGTCGTTGTGCTGCATCATCCCTTCCTCTTTGGAGAAATACCGACGCAGTCTCAAGCCATGTCAAAGGAATTTTTGGCATCATTGCCGGGGAGTAAGCAATCTCATCTACGAGGTTCCTAATCAAAAAATCTCATCTCCTCGCAATTTACATTATTTTCCATTTGCCTCTCATTTTATTCTCCCCCACTACATAAATTTGCCCTTTTTTTTGCCCTCTCCTTTTCCTTTGCCTTTCTCTCGTCAGATCTCTTGTTCGCATATCTCTTCACTATGGCTAGTTCCTCCATTATTGCGTTTACCCCTGAAAATGAGGTTCTTAATTTTAAACAAAGGGGAGGGGAGAATCTTAAAGATGCTTGGTATAGGATTTGCAACGCTCATAATAGATCTATTCGTAAAGAATCTAACATTATTAGTCTTCGCTGTTTTTATGTGGGCATCACCACTTGGAATAGATTCATCCTTGATATGATTACCGGTGGAAATTTCTTGATGGGCCCCGCTTTGGATGCTTATAATTCTACGGGAAATTTAGTGGGTTTCCTACCTATCATTGTGAATGAAACGGTTTTAACTCTTGGGCATGTTATGAAAAGGTTAGATGCTATTGAAAAGAAAATGCTCACCAAGGAAAATATTGATAATTTGGATAAAATATGCATAATATTGCTAATAGAATTGGTTCAAAGGCGGGAGAGGCTCTTAAAATATTACAGGAAATGGAACCCATAGTCAATAAAAGAATGGAAGAAAGCCCCACTAGAATTGATAAGTTGGAGGAAATCTTTCATAATTTAAGTTCGGCTTTCTCTACCGATAAGCCTATTGACAAAACTCCCATTAGTAAAGATTTCAAAACCATGAAAGTTCCTAAGAACAAGGGTACCGCTTCTAGTAATAACATTGAGGATTTTAAAATGATTAGTATTCATGCCAATTTTGTTGAAGTGGTAAACAACCTTCATGGAATAATATATTTTTAATATTATCCCTAGAAGTATTATAATTTAAAATATGCATGATAGATCCTTAAAAAGTTCTCGTTGTGTGCTTAAGGTGTTGGAAACTAAGGATGACGATACTTGAAACTATGTGTTATGCCTAGCTAGGGGCGTAAAACGATAGCGCTTGTTGGGAGGCAACCCAATGAATAAAATATTTTTATATTTTCCTTTCTGTTTTTGAGTGTTTTGCACAATTATTATTCCGTTATTATTGTGTATTTATGTTTTTTGTGCCGAGTAATGCCTTTAGGATGATCCATAAATGAGTAGAAACAATGCTTAATCTGAAATAGAAACTTTTTTCCCAGTGCATGAATTTTCATTTTTTACAGGAACGTGGTATTAAGCTGAAATTTTAACATGGTATTTCTATACAAATTGTTTATGTTTTCCTAAGTGTACAGCATTTTTAGTGATCCATAAGTATGGATAGAGTACAGATTACTGCACGCTGTTCTCTCTGAAACATATTCTGTTTCGTAAAATTGTGTTCTTGTTTTGCTGAATCTATGGCTTGTAGGGGTATAAGTCATGGGAAAGTTAAAATACAGTAGATATAATGCAATAATAAAATATGAATGGGTTTACAACAGTACTTGAAGTGGTAATTTGCTTTATTATACTAACAGATCTCATGAGAATTTTGTCAAGTTTTGGGTGAGATCACGATGGATGAAGGAATAAGGAGTAACAAGAGCCTAAGCTTGGGGATGCAACCACACCCCCAAGATATTATCCAAATTGTAACAAGCAACTAAGCTTGGGGGTGCCCCGAGTGGCATCCCCTCTTTCTTCTAACGATCATCGGTATTTTACTTGGAACTATATTTTTATTCGTCACATATCATGAGTTTTGCTTGGAGCATCTTGTATATTTGCTTGTTTTGCTTTTATCCTTGCTGCACACACCTATTCGAGAGAGCCAAAATTATGCTATGATTTTCTAGAATTGCTCTTTATGCTTCACTTAAATTTGTTGAGCAAAGGAATTGATCTAGTGCTTAACTTATATCTTTTTGAGCACAGCGTGCTTTTACAGGTTTGAAGAAATGTTCTCATGCTTCACTTATACTAATTTTAGAGTTAGCAATTTTGAAGAAATCCTCTCATGCTTCACTTATATTAATTTTAGAGTTAGTAATTTTGAAGAAATCCTTGCATGCTTAACTTATACTATTTTGAGAGATGAAACTTTTATGCTCATGATCTTCACTTATATCTTTGTGAGCTTATCAAAAGCAATGGCAATATATGAAACTAGTCCCAAAGTGATAGATATTCAAGAGGGATATAATAAAAACTTTCAGGAAGATCATTGGACAAATTAAACTTGATTCTTTGTAATAGTTTTGAGACATGGCGGTCATCGTTACGACAGATGCCATGGGTAGGCTTATCGAGAGTGGTTGGGGCCGAAGGACGGCGACGGGCTCCGGGAGCGAGATTAGGCACAAGCAGCGATGGACACGCGATGTACCCAGGTTCGGGGCCCTTCGTGGGAGGTAACACCCCTAGTCCTGCTAGAATAGTTTATGAACCAGAGGGAGCTATAATGATGCTCCTTGAGCTGTGAGAGTAGAGGAGGAAGAAGGATCTAGCTTAGCTCTACTTCCTCTCTACGGGGGAGTGTGTGTGTGTGTAGGGATCGGATCGCCCCATGCCTGGGGGGCTCCGGGGTTTTTATAGGCCAACCCCCCATATTACAATATGAATAGAAGGCACCGGGAGGGCCCTGGCTAGCAGCCTCTCTAGTCGGCCATGGGGGGCCCCCAAATGAGGAGTCTTGTCGCTGGTAGGGCCCTCCAGTTGTAGGGTCCCGTCCAGAGCTAGAGGGGCCCGCATGGTGGGTCCCCGCGCCAGTCACTTCACGGCATGGGTCATCCTTCGGGGCGTCGTCTTGCAGCAGCCGACCGCGGTTAGCGGTACGACTGGCTGTGAAGTAGCCACGCTAGGGCAAGTAATAGAGTGGTTGAGGGCTTGCCGCACTGTTCCAGCACCCGGTCGTAGTCGGCCCGAGTCAGAGGCACTGTTGCCTCCACTTTGGCCATGGGGCGCTGACCTCCGATGGGATGGGGGCCATTGTTGACACACGTACTCTGACCGTGGCGTCCCATCCGTGGCTGGCTAGAGAGCCGGGGGTCTCTGCTCCTAGCCGGCGGGCTCGTCGTAGCCGGCAGCACGGAGCCGGACTATAGGGGGAGGTTGCTCGCCCTGCATTTGTTTCCGATGGTTGGAGTAGAGGGTTGCTTCATGCTACCCCGGGGTTATCCCCCTAACAGTAGTCCCCGAAGCAGGGAAGGCCTGCTGGCGAACCGCGGCAGACCTTGCTGGCTTGAATCCTGTGTTCTCATACCGCGACACGATTGAGGAGCCAGAAGGCATGGGCACGCAACGGCCGGCTTCGTAGCCGGTCGACGCTTCACGCGCCGCCTTGGGCGCTCTGATGGGCGGAGATGCCACGCCACGTGGGGGGAATAACAGGCCACCGTCTGACAGACCACGCAACTGGCAAGACCGGGCCATGGGGCAGGTCCCTCCACAGCCGCGGCCTCGGCCCACGAGCATGGATCTTATGCAGCTCGGGCCACCGGTTGGTGTTCCCGAGTGCAATAATTCCCTTCCAGCGTGTGTGGGGATCATGGGGGTCATGCGCAATGAATCCGCTCCCCACGATCGACCGCGTGGGGTTTAAATGGAGGGGGAGACGAACAGAACGACACATTCGCTCCCCCGCCACTATCGCATCATCCTCGTCGCCCTCCTCCTCCCCGCTTCGAGAGAGAGAGAGAAAAAAAGGGCAAGATCCCGCGCACTCGCCGTGCCGCCGCCAGCCGTCCATTGAGGATCACCGCAACCGTGCGTCCGCCCCCACCACCGTGACCGCAAGCCTCCTCGGGAGTCATGGCGAGCAAGGGCGTGTGGAACGACAGTGACGTCGATGAGCAATTCATCGAGCACCTCCGCCACCGCCACAAGCTTCCGTCGAAGGAGCACTTGGAGGCGCGCATCGCCGGAGCGGAGAACCCCCCGGCCCTGTAGGAGGGCGAGGTAGTCGTATTTGCTGAGCGTTTCCTCCCTGGGCTCGGGCTACCGGCGAGCACATTCTTTTGGCGGTTCTTGACGCGGTTCAGCCTGCAACCGCACCACCTTGCCGCCAACGATGTCTTATAGTTGGCGGCGTTCTTCACCCTATGCAAGGGGATCTTGGGGGTGGAGCCATGACTCGACCTCTAGTTCCGCATGTTCTTCCTCAAGCGGCAGAGGGTGAAGGACCCAGTGACCAACGAGAAGGTCAGGACCGCCTGCGGAGGCGCCCTGATCCACATCCGCAATGGAGCCGGCTTCCTGAAACTCCCGTTGCAGGACTCGGTGAAGAACTGGCATAAACGGGTTCTTCTACGTGAAGAACATGAAGCCGGAGGAGGACTACATCAACCTCCCCAACTTCATCAACCAGCTGTCGGTGGTGATGCTGAACTGGAGGATGGCTCCGCCTCAGGCATCAAGGTAGGGCGGCCTTGGGTGTTCGGTGCCTCACCATCATGGGCGACTTGCAGCTCCTCGTCAACTTCTCCAACAAAGAGTATACACCCAAGGACGAGCATATGGAGGCGTACTTGGAAGAGGTACGTAAGATTGAAAAACGTTCTCAGGGCTTGGAATTGCATCACATCCCGCATAGCACGAACAAAGAGGCCGATGACAACACCAAGAGGGCATCACGATGTGAGCCCCAGGAGCCAGGTGTCTTCGAGGAGTGGCTCTTCAAACCCTCAGCGGCACCGCCATCTGATGGCCTGGAGCTACGAAGTGAGGAGCTCCCCCCAGCACTTCCCTTGGGAGATCCGGACTATGGCCCGGCCTCAGGAGCCCGGCTACTCCTGGCACTAGAGCCTCAGGACGACGATTGGATGGAGGAGTTCATGGCGTACCTGATTCATGACACGCTAGGAAAAGGGGGAAGACATGGAGCATGTAGCACGGCAGGCCATGATCTACTGCTTGCAAGACGACGACTTGTACCGCAGGCGCCCGAACGACGTCACACTGCGATGCATCTCCAACGAGGAGGGGTGAGATCTGCTAGCAAACATCCACAGACGGGACTGCGGGCACCACTCCTCGTCGCGCACCCTGGCAGGGAAGGCGTTCCGATCAGGCTTCTACTGGCCCTCGACGCTTAACAATGCCATCGAGTTGGTCCGGTCTTGCGAGGCCTACCAGTTCCACGCCAAGAAGATTCACCAGCCCGCATAAGGCCTCCAGACCATCCCGCTCTCTTGGCCCTTTGCAGTCTGGGGGCTGGACATACTGTGGCCCTTCCCACGGGCAGCAGGCGGGTACTGCTACCTCTACATCTGTAGGCTCACTAGAAGAGTGTCTAGAGGGGGGTGAATAGACTACTAGCAGGAATTTAAAACCTAACCTTTCCAAAGTTAATTGGTTGGTAGATTTTAATAGTTTTAGCAAAGCTAGCAAGTCTAACAGCCCTACACATGCATGTCAACAAATATGGCAGCGGAAAGTAAAGACATTGCACATGAAGTAAGGTGTTGAGATAGGTAGATCAAACACAGTTGTAGACATGATGATTTTTCCCGCGGTTCCGATAGGTGGCGCTATCGTACATCCATGTTTATGGAGTCTTCAACCCATGGAGGGTATGGTCACGAGAGTCCACTGAGGGCTCCACCCAAAAGGGTCCACGAAGTAGCAACCTTGACTATTCCATAACGGCTTCCGTCCATGAAGGACTAGCCTCACTATGGGTAGATCTTCATGAAGTAGGCGATCTCCTTGCCCTTACAAACTTCTTGGTTCACTCCACAACATGAAGTAGGAGGCTTCCAAGCGACACCTAACCAATCTAGGAGGCACCACCCTCCAAAAGGTAATAGGCTCGATAATGTCGATGAATTCCTTGCTCTTGTGCTTCAAGATGATAGACTCCTCAGCACCCAATCACTCTCTCACAGATTTGGCATGGTGGAAGAGATGGGATTGGTGGAAAGCTACTTGGGGAGGCTAGAAATCAAGATCCATATGATTGGAGTGGAAGATCTTGACCTCAACACAAGGGTAGGTGGTTCTCTCTCAGAAAATCTGATAGGATAGGTATGGAATAGTTCTGAGTGCTTCACTCTCAAATAGATGGTGGTGAAGGGGTATATATAGGCATCCCCAAAAATCCAACCGCACAAAATGACCAACTCGGTGACACCGATGTGTTAATCTTGGTGGTACCGAAGTGACCAAAAAGTGGCAACTTTTTAATCTCGGCGAGACCGATATAGGAAACTTGGTTGCACTGATAAGATGACCAACGGTCAGATTTCCAATCTCTGTGACGCTGATCCAACATTCTCGATGGTACCGAAAATGTGAATTTGCATAACAGAAAGTTGGCAACCTAAACTCGATGGCACCGGTATGGAATCGGTTGCACCGAAGTGGCTAGGGTTTGGCAGAGTCTATCTAGGTTCTGGAATCGGTGGCACCGGTATGGGAAAGTTGGTTGCACCGATTTTGAGTGTTAGGTATAGAACAGACTTTGGTGGGAGAGTTTGTGGATGTTTTTGGTGACTATCACTTGTGCACGTTTGAGCATATTGTTCACCAACAAGACCTTACCCCCTTTTAATAGTATTGGCTTTCCTATGGACTCAAAGTGATTTCTCACAAATATAAAATGTAGAGTCCTCTTGCTTGAAGCTTGGCCAACCAATTTCCTTGCATCTTGGGGTATGTCCACAATCTCCTTTTGCCAATCCTCTCTATAGACTGTATCTAAAATACACTAGGTAAAAGTATCAGTCCAAGAGACAATGTATGTTGTCATGAATTATCAAAACCACCAAGGGAGCATGTTGTGCTTTCAATCTCCCCCTTTTGGTAATTGATGACAACATACAATCAAAGCTTCAAATAAGGATATGCATGGTTATACTGAAGACTTTGAGAGACACATGACATAGAATTGCTCCCCCTAAATGTGTGCACTCCTTTAAAGGATAGTTGCTTTTGAATGCATGAACACACATAAGGTAGAAGGGATATAACAGGTCATGTGTATCTTGGCTATATGCATCAAATATATGTGAATGAGATGTATCTTTGTTCAAGACATCACTCATGCAAACAATATGTGCAAGAAGCAAGAGATCATCTTGACCAAGGATATGATGCATATACTTACCTTGATATCTTGAGCATCCTGGTAATAGAAACACACTTGAGAAAACATTGTTAGGAAACACAAGAGTATTCTACCAAACAGCAAGGCAGTAGAACTCAAAATTGCCAAGATATGGAGGACATATAGAAAATAGTATTCCTTAGAATTGATATGCCTCCTAGATCATTGAGAGTTTTCTCACCATAGATATGAAAATAGATTATTCTCTCCCCCTAAATCTTAGCATGTAGATATTAGGATTGGATAAGGTGAGAAAGGTCAACAATTTTCTTCTCTCCCTACTTTGATATTCTCCTTGTTTATGAAGGTATGAGAATTGATATTGGCTCTCCCCCTTGACCATATCTCCCCCTTTCCATAAGCATGTATCTCCCCTTTAGCATGAAGCTTTGGTCTTCTCCTCCTTTGGCATTAATTTCCAAAAAGGTTAAAAATAGGGATAGATATAGGGATCATTGACTGAGAAGGGATCCTTGAGAACAAGGGTCATTGAAATGTAGGATTCATAGAAGTGAAAACTGAGAGAGTCATGGAAAATGACTTACTCTTCTCCTCCTTTCTTCATGGAAGATAGGATCCTTTAGGAACAAAAATTCTTTCCTCAAGATTACCTTTAGTTCTTCTCCCCCTAAGTAATACAAAGTTTTTTTAGGGATCATGGAAGTAACGGAAGAATTACAAGAAATATCACTAAGAAAACACAGAATTTTGCAAAAGTGAATTCAAACGAGACAGAATGAAAATCGTTGACTCCGTGATAGATAGATCGGTGGTACCGAGATTTTGTAGTGCGGCTTTTTTATAATTTCTGTAGAACCAAGATATCTGAATTGGCGGCTTCAAAAGAGAAACCAAGTTTCTGTTTTTACAAAGTCAAGAGAAAGATTTTCAATGAAATATGAAGTTTTTACAAGGGACATCAACTAGATAAGATTGGAGTGGTTATGAGAAATCATGTAATAGAGAGCAAACCGCACCAGATTCTTAACTAGATGATGGGCGGTGACTAGGTCACCTATATTAGAGTATATAGACTTAGGAGCCAAGCAAAAATACTTGATCATAGGTCATACTCTACGTTAAGCTCAAAATGGGGTTACCATTTTTCGATTAAGCATTTTAATGTTTTCATATCGCTTGAGTCGCTTTAGCTCATTTCTTGGAGTAAAGCCTTTTCAAGGTCATGAGTACATACCTTTGAGTGATGTTGATGACGTAGCTTGTAGATGAACTTGTTGAGGATGCTCGAGGTTGATGAAGATCATCTTGAGTTTTGAGCAATCCTTCTTGTTCTAGTACACTGGTTACCTATAAAGATTAGTCATGCAGGGAAGAACAATAGATATATCCTATTGACATGATACCAATTGAGAGTGTGAAATTTGATCAAGTATATGTCAAGGATATGGTTGAGTGGCCGTCTTCCTTCCATCATCAACAGGGGTTGTGGATACTTGGTAATGACAAGATTGCTTATGATTGGAGTTGATGGCAATCTTGTGGAATGAAGTTTTTCCAAGTACCTACAAGGGATTAGATGCAATACAAGGGAGCATAGAATTCCATGGCATAAGATGAAATGTGAAGATACATGGAAATATCAATAAAGCCCATGCCCTTGCATGCAACTGAGTGAGTCTAGCTCAAGTTTGAAGCATTGATGATGTTCAACTCACTCCTCAAGTGACAAAATGTCTTCTCATCAAGTGGCTTAGTACAGATATCGGCCAACTGCTTGTTAGTGCAAACATGCTTAAGGTTAATATCTCCTTTGGCAACATGGTCACGAATGAAATGATGTCGAACTTGAATATGCTTAGTTCGAGAATGTTGCACAGGATTATGACCAATTTTAATAGCACTTTCATTGTCACGAAGTAATGGAACATTTTTAACATGAATTCCATAATCGTTAAGTGTTTGTGTCATCCAAAGTAACTACGCACAACAAGATCCAGCAGCAATATACTCAGCTTCGGCAGTCGATAGAGATACCGAGTTTTGTTTCTTAGAGGACCAAGATACAAGAGATCTGCCCAAGTACCCGAGGTGGATTTTCTATCAACCTTGTCACCGGCATAGTCTGAATCTGAATAGCCAATAAGGTCAAAAGAAGATCCCTTGGGATACCAAATGCCAAAATTTGACGTTTGTATCAAGTACCTCGCAATGCGTTTTACAGCTAAGAGATGACATTCTTTCGGTGCAGCTTGATATCTAGCACACATGCAAACACTGAGCATAATATCGGGGCGAGATGCACATAGATATAACAGTGAACCAATCATAGATCGATAA
The DNA here is from genome assembly GCA_022496015.1 of Hordeum marinum. NCBI lineage: Eukaryota > Viridiplantae > Streptophyta > Magnoliopsida > Poales > Poaceae > Hordeum > Hordeum marinum. The sequence continues at coordinate 257,123,895 of CM039674.1, read as the reverse complement.
ACTTTCTGATCAACCGGCTCATCCTCTCTGGTAAGATCAACATCTCCGCTAGTAGGCATAGGGGTTTTCATACCTTTGCACTCCTGCATGTTGAACTTTTTGATCAAGTCCTTGGTATACTTAGTTTGAGAGATGAAATTTCCTTCTTTTGATTGCTTGATTTGCAAGCCGAGAAAGAATTTCAGCTCAGACATCATAGACATCTCGTACTTCTCGGACAACAACCTTCCAAATCTTTCACTAAATTGAGGGTTAGTGGAACCAAAGATAATATCATCCACATAGATTTGGCACACAAATAATTCACCATTAACTATCTTAGTGAATAAGGTTGCATCAATTTTACCAATTTCAAAGCCTTTTTCGATAAGAAACTTTGTTAAACATTTATACCAAGCATGAGGGGCTTGCTTAAGACCATAAAGAGCTTTACGAAGCTTGTAAACATGATTAGGTTTCTTAGGATTCACAAAGCCAGGTGGTTGCTTAACATAAACCTCTTCTTCAATCTCAACATTTAAAAATGCACTTTTAATATCCATTTGATAAAGCGTGATATCATGGTGATTGGCACAAGAAAGAAGAATGCGAATAGCTTCAAGTCTAGTGATGGGGGCGTAGGTCTCACCGTAGTCCATACCTTCGACTTGCATATATCCTTGAGCTACGAGGCGAGCCTTGTTGTGCACGACTTGACCGTCTTCATCTTGCTTGTTCCGAAATACCCATTTGGTTCAGATGATGTCGTGTTCATCCTCGGGCTTCTCCATGAGTGTCCACACTTTGTTTCTTTCAAAGTTGTGAAGCTCTTCATGCATAGTGTTCACCCAATCCGCGTCTTCAAGAGCTTGTTCTACCTTCAAGGTCTCAATGCTAGAAGTGAAACAATAATGCTCATAGAAGTTTTCTATACGAGTTTTAGAGCGAGTGATCCTCCCTGTTTGTATATCACCGAAGATTTGGTTTTAGGGGATGGTTCTTGGTCACTTGTGCTCGAACTCGGGTCAACTTTCGATTGTTGATTGGTGGAGCTTCTTCTTCATCATCATCTCCTTCATCTTCGTTGTTGTTGACGGTGTCGTTCCCTTGAGGTGGTGGTGAAGGAGGTTGTGGTGGATCTTCATGATGCACTTCCTCCTCTTCATCATCTTGCCGTGTACTGCTTGTGGATGTCTCCATGTCATGTTGTGGTTCACCTTGTCGTGAAGTAGGGGCTTCCACTTGAGTTGATGAAGTACTTTCCTTCACCTCCATGGGATGAACCTTGCTGATGGGTAAATCTAGGATAGTTTCCGAAGGGTTCTTATCACCTACATCATTTGTCAATTGTTCAACTTGCGAACCATTAGATTCATCAAACTTCACATCTACCATCTCTTCAACTTTTAGGGTGAAGTTGTTGTAGACATGGTAGGTTTGAGAGTTCGATCCATAACCAAGTAGGAATCCTTCATGAGATTTGGGAGCAAATTTAGTACGACGATGCTTATAAAGAATGTAGCACTTGGAGCTGAATACCCGAAAGTATCCAACTTGGGGTTTGTTATCGGTGAGTAGCTCGTATGCCGTTTTACCGAGAAGCTTGTGCAAGTAAAGTCGGTTTGTGGCATGACATGTTGTTTCCACGGCTTCTGCCCAAAAGTGTTTTGGTGTCTTGTATTCGTCAAGCATCGTTCTTGCCATCTCAATGAGTGTCCGGTTCTTCCTCTCAACAACTCCGTTTTGTTGAGGCGTGTATGTAGCCGAGAACTCATGTGAGACACCTTCTTCGTCAAGAAAGGTATCCACATGGGTGTTCTTGAACTCCGATCCGTTATCGCTCCGAACCTTCTTGATCTTCACTTCAAACTGATTTTGCGCTTTGCGAGCGACGTTCTTGAAGATCTTTTGAACCAGCGACTTATCATCAAGAAAGAATACCCACGTAAATCTGGAAAAATCATCAACTATAACTAGACCATAGGAATTTCCACCGAGGGTCTTGTAAGCATTGGGACCGAAAAGATCCATGTGAAGTAACTCGAGTGGTCTCCTAGTAGTCATGATATTCTTAACAGGATGACTTCCACCTACTTGCTTTCCAGCTTGACCAGCACTACAAAGTCTATCTTTGTCAAACACAACATCTGTAACACCAAGTATATGATCACCTTTGATAAGTTTGTCTAAATTACGCATGCCAACATGCCCTAATCTTCTATGCCAAAGCCAACCTTTAGAAGATTTGGCAATTAAACAAGTGCGAGGTTTGGATCTCTTACTGAAATCGACAATGTATAGATCACCTCTACGGATACCGGTAAAGACTATTTTACGATTATCTTGACGAAACATTTGGCAATCTATTTTCGTGAATGACACATTGAAACTGAAGTCGGCAAGTCTAGATACGGAAAGAAGATTATAGCCAAGAGATTCAACAAGCATAACATTTTGAATAGAACTCTCATGGGATATGGCCACCTTACCAAGACCAAGTACCTTACCCTTAGAGTTGTCTCCAAAGGTCACGTACCGTTGAGGACCTTGATTAGGTGTGATCTCTTGGAACATGTCTTTATCACCAGTCATATGATCCGTACATCCGCTGTCGAGAATCCACTCTTTTCCTCTGGACATGTAATCCTTAAAGTTTGTCATAAGACTCGGATTCTTCATGATCTTCTCATACTCAATGTCAAACAACTCATCTTCTTCATAATAGCCATGTTCCACATTGTCATCATCACGTGGGAAATCCTCGTCATAAAGAACAAGAGGTTCTTTAGAATAGTGATCATGACAATGTTCAAGTTTATGAGTGCGAATGGCTACAAACATAATGTTGTTGATATTGGTGACATCTCCTTTAGCACGCATAAGATCATGGAGTTCAAATAGGCATTTATCAAAGTTTGGATCACTAGGCTTCATTTTGTGAAAAGCAATGGCTTTATGAAGAATTTCATTTAGATTCCCTAAGGAAATATTTGGATATCGTTTATCCAAATTACTTCATAAGGTATAAGCACATGCAAAGTTCTTCATTTGAGAAAGCACGAATCTTGGTAAACCTCTAACAATAAGATTGATAGTTCTTAGGTTACCAAGCATGTTAATTTCCTCTTCGTGTGTGGGATGCAATTCATCAATAGGAGGCTCATAGGGGCGCATAACATATTTGCTCAATTGTAATTCGTTAAACAGCTCAAGCATCAAAGATTTCCATTGACTATAGTATTCTCCATCAAGAATGGGCACTCTACAACTCAAACTCCCTATAATAGACACATCCATCTTCCTCCTCGGTGATTAAACCTAAGCAATGGACACCAATGCTCTGATACCAATTGTAGGATCACTAGAAGAGTGTCTAGAGGGGGGTGAATAGGCTACTAGCAAGAATTTAAAACCTAACCTTTCCCAAGTTAATTGGTTGGCAGATTTTAACAGTTTTAGCAAAGCTAGTAAGTCTAACAGCCCTACACATGCATCTCAACAAATATGGCAGCGGAAAGTAAAGACATTGCATGTGAAGTAAGGTGTTAAGATAGGTAAATCAAACGCAGTTGTAGACACGATGATTTTTCCCATGGTTCTGATAGGTGGCGCTATCATACACCCACATTTATGGAGTCTTCAACCCACGGAGGGTAACGGTCGCGAGAGTCCACAGAGGGCTCCACCCAAAAGGGTCCACGAAGTAGCAACCTTGACTATTCCATAACGGCTTCCGTCCACAAAGGACTAGCCTTACTATGGGTAGATCTTCACGAAGTAGGCAATCTCCTTGCCCTTACAAACTTATTGGTTCACTCCACAACACGAAGTAGGAGGCTCCCAAGCGACACCTAACCAATCTAGGAGGCACCACCCTCCAAAAGGTAATAGGCTCGATAATGTCGATGAACTCCTTGCTCTTGTGCTTCAAGATGATAGACTACTCGGCACCCAATCACTCTCTCACAGATTTCGCATGGTGGAAGAGATGGGATTGGTGGAAAGCTACTTGGGGAGGCTAGAAATCAAGATCTATATGATTGGAGTGGAAGATCTTGACCTCAACACAAGGGTAGGTGGTTCTCTCTCAGAAAATCTGATAGGATAGGTATGGAATAGTTTTGAGTGCTTCACTCCCGAGTAGGTGGTGGTGAAGGGGTATATATAGGCATCCCCAAAAATCCAACCGTTACACACAAAATGACCAACTCGGTGACACCTATGTGTTAATCTCGGTGGTACCAAAGTGACCAAAAGGTGGCAACTTTTGAATCTCGATGAGACCGATATAGGAAACTCGGTTGCACCGATAAGGTGACCAACGGTCAGATTTCCAATCTCGGTGACGCCGATCCAACATTCTCGGTGGTACCAAAAATGTGAATTTGCGTAATAGAAAGTTGGCAACCTAAACTCGATGGCACTGGTATGGAATCGGTTGCACCGAAGTGGCTAGGGTTTGGCAGAGTCTGTCTAGGTTCTGGAATCGGTGGCACCGGTATGGGAAAGTTGGTTGCACCGATTTTGAGTGTTAGGTATAGAATAGACTTTGGTGGGAGAGTTTGTGGATGTTTTTGGCGACTATCACTTGTGCACGTTTGAGCATATTGTTCACCAACAAGACATTACCCCCTTTTAATAGTATTGGCTTTCCTATGGACTCAAAGTGATTTCTCACAAATATAAAATGTAGAGTCCTCTTGCTTGAAGCTTGGCCAACCTATTTCCTTGCATCTTGGGGCATGTCCACAATCTCCTTTTGCCAATCCTCTCTATAGACTGTATGTGAAATACACTAGGTAAAAGTATTAGTCCAAGAGACAATGTATGTTGTCATGAATTATCAAAACCACCAAGGGAGCATGTTGTGCTTTCAACATCACCCTCGACAAGTTCACCAAGTGGACGGAGGTGAAGCTAGTATGCACCATCCCGGCTGGATCGGCTGTCAAGTTCGTCAAGGGCATAGTGAGCCGATTCGGCGTCCCCAACTGCATCATCACGGACAACGGTTTGCAGTTCACAAGTAACCTCTTCAAAACTTATTGTGCTAACCTTGGAAAGAAGATTTTCTACGCTTCGGTAGCCCACCCCAAGAGCAACAGCCAAGAGGAGCACACCAACGCAGAAGTCCTACGAGGCCTCAAGACAAGGAGCTTCAAGAAGAAACTGGAGGCCTGCGGCAAGGGTTGGGTCGATGAGCTACAGTCCGTACTGTGGTCCATCCGCACCACCGTGAGTAAGCCCACCGGCGAGACCCCATTCTTTCTCGTCTATGGAGCCAAAGCCGTCCTCCCCCACGAGGTCAAGCACCGCTCCCCGCGGGTCTTGGAATTTGACGAGGAGCGTCAGGATGCCATGCGAGGAACGGGCCTCATGCTTTGGGAGGAGGCGCGTCGCTAAGCCTAGCTCTAAGCTGCGAGGTATCAGCAAGCGCTACGGTGCTACCACTATCGTAATATCCGTTCCAGGATCCTCGAAGTCGGAGACCTTGTCCTAAGGCGGGTTCTCTCTAGGGAGGGCTTGCGCAAGCTCTCTCCCATGTGGGAGGGCCGTTCAAGGTCGCTCATGTCTCTAGGCCTGGTGTCGTGCCCCTAGAGACTCAGGACGGGGTCCCCATCCAGAATGCCTGGAACATCCAGCACCTCCGGAAGTTATACCCATGAGACTCTCACGTAATAATTAGTGGGATGTATACACCCGGAGCCCCCCGAGGACGCGGTGGGGTTCCTCACACGCAATATGGAAGCCACAGCACCGTGTTGGCGGACAAGTCAACACTACCCATCAATGGATATGCCCATGCAATGTGGATGCCCTCCACTCAGCGCTAGGGGAAGACAAAGATGAGTCTAGGTGCCGGACGCGGCTGTTATTTGCTCTTCTCGTATTTGGATTTGCCAACTTTCTTGGAACAAAATTCGGGGCTTTTTCCAAAACATGTCTTAAAGAAACGGGTTAGGGATTTGTTTTCATCGCCATTTCCCATCTTGGGTTTTCTCTCTTTAGGTCAAGCACTCGCCTGCACCCCCTCCCCCTCACACCCAGCGAGCGGGGACTGGGGGCACGATGCTCGCACCTCGCCAAGGTCATGGCGCACGGATCCTCGCGTGGTACTCCCAGATGAGTTAGCATGTGCCTGACGCTTTTATGCTCACTCTAGGGCTCCATTCGCGGCCCGACGCGCCACCTCGGAGCCTCGAGAGGCCCACCCCTCCCGGGGAAAGAAACAAAAACTTTCTTGGGGGAGCCGCTTGAGCGTCAAAGGGGGCTCCTGAGCAGCACGCCTTAGGAGCCTTACCGGTCATACAGCCACTCGCCCCATGATGTCCTCCTTGGTGATCCATTCGGCATCAAGGGTGTCGGGGCCTCACCCCGTAGTTGTGTCCTTGGTGATCTGGTCGTACACTACAGTGGTAGGGAAATGTCCGGGACTGGGACCTGCCGACGTAGAGCTGCTTGAGCATCAAAGGGGGCTCCTGAGCAACGCACCTCAGGAGCCTTACCAGTTATATAGCCACTTGCCTCTCGATGTCGTCCTTTGTGATCCGGTCAGCATCGAGGGTGTCGGGACCTTGCCTCGTAGTCGCGTCCTTGGTGATCCGGTCATACACTACGGTGGTAGGGAAATGTGCAAGATTGGAGCCTGAAGACATAGAGTGCCGAAAGGGCTCCCACTCTGCCTCACCCATAAGAAGAAGATGTCTACAGGATGTCCGGACTCCCCAAGCTCCCTAGCCACGCCTTCCCTGGAGCCTACCGCAAGCATGCCAAGCTAAGTACCCTAATCACAACCGGAAGGTCACCTCAATTAACGAAAACGCAAAGGTCAGGATGTGTGGTAGAAGCATAGATAAAAAGAGGCAAAAGCCCAAATTCATTACACGCCCATAGGGCCTCTCTCAGTTCTTTGATTGTAGGAGCAGCGAAAGGAGGAAAAAGTGAGAAAGCCCCCCACGAGGATTGCTGCTTCAGGAGCCCCGGGGACCGCGCATCAGCGCACAGTCGATGTCCTCCCCCTCCTTCACGGGCCCGTGAAGGCGTGCCGCCATAGATGTTCCAGGGGCAGAGGAGCCACGTCGTGGCGGCTTGCTACCCCTCGAGGTCCGGGCGTGGCGGCGCATCATAGCTCTTGTCCCTGCTGTCACTCGAGCTCCCCTCGGAGGGGGTGTCGCTACCACTAGAGGCACGACGCCCGCCATGAAGGGCAAGCTCATCTCTAAGATCGCCGTGACCGACATCTTTCGGGCAGCACCCTAGGCGCTCACCCTCTCACCAGAAGACCTTGATGAAAAGCATCGCCACCCCGTCATACTTTAAATGAAGGGTGCGCCTCCCCACCAGGCCACGGGCGCGGGAAAACGTCTGTCACCCACGGTTTAGGTACACGTAACCCCTGGGGGTGACCTCGACCTCCACCCACGATGTCACACGGCAAAAGCCGTCGGCCTGCAACCATAGACCGTTGCCCCCCCGACCGACAGCACCCCCGCGAAGGAGCACGAGAGTTGAAACATGGCGGCCTCCGGTCTCTCCGCCCACACCACAAACTCCTGGGCCATGTCAGCCGTATGGAGCCACGGGTGTGGCGGCGGGGTCGCCATCGTCGCCCTCCCGCTGTGACCACCACCTCCTCGACTACTGCGGTCACCCGCGTTGGTCGGAGCCCCACCGCGACCGTCGTTGGTAACCCCGGGCCACGTTGGAGCGCGACCGCGCCCATGGGGAACCACCGCCGGCATTGTGGCGTGCTTTCGGGGATGACTGCGGCCCCTCCAGGGCGGCAGTGAGGCAGGGTTCTCCTCGGAAGCCTTCCCCTTCTCAGCGGCAGAGAGCTTCCTCACTGAAGCCATGGTTGGGGAGCAGCGGCTTTGAAGTTGGGAGGCAAAGAAGATGTAGGTGTGTGAGGGTTTTCCTCGCCCTTGCATGCTTATGTACAACCAGGGGCCAACCAGCGCCCCCTCGCATCCCGGGAGGAGTGCAGCCTCTGAAGGATCATGTCTGCGTGGCCCAAGAAGAGAAGGTCGAGGCAGCAGTAGCATTCAAGGAAGGGAAATGATGGCCTATGCTGCACACGGGCGTTAGATCAGCTTGACTTGGGGTGGTTCCTGACACCTTTAGGGAGCGGGGACGTCGCAGCCCGGGCGTTCGATGCGTGTAAAGCCTGGCCCGCAGGCATTTGGGGCCCATGACGCTTCAGGCCACCTCCGAAAGCTTTGCCTAGAAGCCGGCTCAGGCGTGCTTTGGCCCGGGGGCTACTATTGGCATTGTGGGAATGGGGGTACCCAGACCTGCCTGCCTGCGGCCCAGGGCATGGCCCACCTCATCAGCCAATCACGGTCGGGCAAGACTCCACTCCAGACAAGGCCCTCGTGAGGACCCCAGGATCACGAGGAAGAACGACACCAGGACCAGCAAGGATGGGCCTCCTCAGGGCCCCTCCGGAGCGGCAGAGATCTCTATGCAGCGTCCGGCCTCAGGAGTCAAAGATGATGCAGGGGTCGGGCGCCGGCGCGCCAGACGGCGCAGTTTTCCCTTTGGTGCAATGGGAGCAAGGATGTGCGCGGGTTCCCAAAGCACCTCCCAAAGGTTTCCATTCCAGTGCAACAAGACCACAACCACGAGCCCCGCAGGGCGGATGTCATCGCCGAGCCCACCTCTGCATCATCGACAACTACTTTGCACGCGAAGACCACCTTCAGACAAGGCAGGGATGTACTCCTATCCCCCTACAAATATGGCCGTTATGGGATCCCTTCCCGCCATTGTGATAAGGGAAGAGGACCCGGACCACCGGTATATATGGAGGTTAAGACGCACCGTAGAGAGGGGATCGACGACAGAACCACTCGACGGACCACAAGACAAGGCAGAGAGCCAAGAACACTACTAGAGCTCCCTCGCGAGGCTCGAAACCACTGTACTAGTTCATCCACCACACCTCCCTGAGAGGCAATCCACCAAAGCAGGAGTAGGGTATTATGCTTCCCAGCGGCCCGAACCTGGGTAAACCACCATGTCCATCTTCTTCCTCGTCATCGTGCGAGTTCGCCGTAGTAACCATCGAGTAGCGAACTAGGTAGGGCGAAGCTGTAGGAGATCTTCGCACACGCCCTTGTGTTCGAACCTTGAGGGTTTTGCGGAGCCCGAAATCTGACAGAGGCTATTCCAACTAGTAGTGTTGATCATAACACTTCTATTAAAATGCTTAAAAGATATTATCTTTCCAAGGTTTGGAGTACCTAGATACTTAATGACCGAAGGTAGTTCACATTTTGTTCATGGTGCTTTCGGTAAACTCTTAGCTAAATATGATGTTAACCATAGAATAGCAATCTGGATACGTATAGTGGAGCAGCCATTTGGAATAGTACCAAGTGGAGTGTGGTAGCAGTGTTTACAGTTAGACATACAGATTTGCAAAGTACACACGGATCTGAATGTCGCAAACCCGTTGACTATAAAGACCTCTCTCACATGCAAAGCATGATCGAGCCCCAGAACTCATTGGGTGTTAGATTCATAACAATGCGAAGCACATGGTGATGTGAACTAGATTATTGACTCTAGTGCAAGTGGGAGACTGTTGGAAATATGCCCTAGAGGCAATAATAAATTAGTTATTATCATATTTCCTTGTTCATGATAATCGTTTATTATCCATGCTATAATTATATTGATCGGAGACTTAGATGCATGTGTGGATACATAGACAAAACCATGTCCCTAGTATGCCTCTAATGGACTAGCTCGTTGATCAAAGATGGTTAAGGTTTCCTAGCCATGGACATGAGATGTCATTTGATAATGTGATCACATCATTAGGAGAATGATGTGATGGACAAGACCCAAACTACAAACGTAGCATATGATCGTGTCAGTTTATTGCTACTGTTTTCTGCATGTCAAGTATATGTTCCTATGACCATGAGATCATGCAACTCACGAACATCGGAGGAGTGCCTTGTGTGTATCAAACGTCGCAACGTAACTGGGTGACTATAAAGGTGCTCTACAGGTATCTCCGAGGGTGTCTATTGAGTTGGCATGGATCAAGACTGGGATTTGTTACTCCGTGTGACAGAAAGGTATCTCAGGGCCCACTCGGTAATACAACATCACAACAAGCCTTGCAAGCAATGTGACTAAGTGTTAGTCACGGGATCTTGTATTACAGAACGAGTAAAGAGACTTGCCGGTAACGAGGTTGAACTAGGTATGGAGATACCGACGATCGAATCTCGGGCAAGTAAATATACCGAAGAACAAAGGGAACATCATACGGGATTAACTGAATCCTTGACATAGAGGTTCGACCGATAAAGATATTCTTAGAATATGTAGGAACCAATATGGGCATCCAGGTCCCGCTATTGGTTATTGACTGTAGAGGTGTCTTGGTCATGTCTACATAGTTCTCGAACCCGCAGGGTCTGCACACTTAAGGTTCGGCGACGTTTCGGTAGTATAGAGTTATGCATGGTGGTGACTGAAGTTTGTTTGGAGTCCCGGATGAGATCCCGGATGTCTTTAGGAGCTCTGAAATGGTTCGGAGGTAAAGATTGATATATAGGAAGTCCCATTTTGGTCGCCGGAAAAGTTTCGGGCTAATCGGTAATGTACCGGGAGTGCCGGTAGTGTACCGGGAGACCACCGGGAGGGGTATTTCGACCCAAGAGGCTTCATGGGCTGTGGGAGAGTAAACACCAGCCTTTTGTGGGATGGTGGAAGTCCCACACAAGGCCCATGCGGCTGGGAGAAAAATCCCAAAGGGAAAAAGGTGGGAAAAGGCCAAAAAAAAGGAGGTATCCTAGTCCTACTACGATTGGAGGAGGAGTCCTCCTCTCCTCCCCACTTTGGTCGACCCAAGGGCTGGATTTTTGGCAGCCAATACTCCTCCTCCTATCCTCCTATATATACTATAGGATTTTAGGGTTTTGGCACAGAATTTTCAGCCACGTGCTACCCGTTCCTCTAGTGCATAGTTTCTCCTCTAGATCGGTTTTCTGCAGTGCTTAGGCGAAGCCCTGCCAGAATTGCTCCACCACCATCGCCGGAGCGCCGTCATGCTGCCGGTGAACTCTTCTTCCTCTCCACTTCCTCTTGCTGGATCAACATGGTGGAGATCGTCATCAAGCTGCACGTGTGCTGAACGCGGAGGTGCCGTCTGTTCGGCGCTAGATCGGAAGGACCGTGATCAAGATCGCGAGACGGTTCGTGACGAGTTCTCGGGACGGATCATGATGAGTTCGCGGGACGGATCGTGATCAAGATCATGAAACGGATCGTGATGAGTTCGCGGGACGGATCGTGATGAGTTCACGGGACGGATCATGATGAGATCGCGGGACACTCGGCGATTTGGATCGTGAAGACGTTCGACTACACCAACTGCGTTTCTTAATGCTTCCCGCTTAGCGATCTACAAGGGTATGTATATCCACTCTCCCTCTCGTAGATTCTCATCACCATTGATAGATCTTGCATGTGCGTAGGAAATTTTTTGTTTCCCATGCAACGTTCCCCAACAGTGGCATCATGAGTTAGGTCTATGTGTAGATGAGATCTCGAGTAGAACACAAAAGGTTTGTGGGCGTTGATGCTTAGATTGCTTCCTCCCTTGTTCGGATTTTGGTTCAGCGGTATTGTGAGATGAAGCGTCCCGGACCAACATTTACTCGTACGCTTACGAGAGATCGGTTCCCTCGACCGCAACTTGTTGCATAGATGACTTGCGGGTGCCAGTTTCTCTCACTTTAGTTGGATCGGATTCGAAAAAGGCGGTCCTTGAGAAGGTTGAAAAGCAACTAGTGTATCACCATTGTGGTTTTTGCGTAGATGAGAATTGTTCTTGCTAGATACCCGTAGCAGCCACGTAAAACATGCAACAACAATTAGAGGACGTCTAACTTGTTTTTGCAATGTATGTTGTGATATGATATGGCCAATTACATGATGTGATATATGTGATGTATGAGATGATCATGTGATGTATAGATTATCACGACTTGCATGTCGATGAGTACGGCAACCGGCAGGAGCCATAGGGTTGTCTATAATTATTGTATGACCTGCGTGTCAATCATTAAGCGCTATGTAATGCTTTACTTTATCGCTAAACGGTAGCAATAGTAGTAGGAGCATGGTGGGCACGACAACCCCGATGGCGACACGTTGATGGAGATCAAGATGATGGAGATCATGGTGTCATGCCGGTGACGATGGAGATAATGCCGGTGCTTTCATGATGGAGATCAAAAGCACAAGTTCATGGCCATATCATGTCACTTATGATTTGCATGTGATGTTAATCCTTTTATGCACCTTGTTTTGATTAGGACGACGCTAGAATTATAAGGTGATCCCTCACTTAATTTCAAGATAAATTGTGTTCTCCCCGAGTGTGCACCGTTGCGAAAGTTCGTCGCGTTGAGACACCACGTGATGATCCGGTGTGATACACTCTACGTTCACATAAAATGGGTGCAAGCCAGTGTTGCACATGCAGAACCCTCGGGTTAAACTTGAAGAGCCTAGCATGTACAGACATGGCCTCGGAACACAAGAGACCGAAAGGTCGAACATGAGTCATATAGTAGATATGATCAACATGATGATGTTCGCCATTGTAACCACCTCAACTCCCGTGATGATCGGACTTGAGTTGGTGAATTTGGATCATGTATCACTCGAATGACCGGAGGGATGTCAATTTGAGTGGGAGTTCTTAAGTAATATGATTAATTGAACTCATTATCATGAACATAGTCAGTAGTGTCTTTGCAAATTATGTTGTAGATTAGTTGCTCGCGCTGTAGCTCCCTTGAATTTTTGTATGTTCCTAGAGAAATAGAGTTGAAAGATGATGGTAGCAATATTGTGTACTGGATCCGTGATCTGAGGATTGTCCTCATTGCTGCACAGAAGGCTTATGTCCTTAATGCACCGCTCGGTGCACCAAACCCTCTAGCGTTGTTTGTAGGAGTTGTGGACATCTGACAGGCATGTTTTGATAACTACTTGATAGTTTAGTGCGTCATGCATTACAGCTTAGAATTGAGGCTCCGAAACGTTTTGAACGTCATGGAACATATGAGATGTTCTAAGAGCTGAAATTAGGATCTCAGGCTCGTGCCCATGTTGCGAGATATGAGATCTCCAACAAGATTCTTTGCCTGTAAGATGAAAGAGAATAGCTCAATCGTTGACCATGTGCTCAGATTGTCTGGGTGCTACAATCGCTTGAATCGAGTGGGAGTTGATCTTCCGGATAAGATAGTGATTGATATAGTTCTCCAAGTCACTGTCACTAAAGCTACTAGAACTTGGTGATGAACTATAAAACGCCAGGGATAGAAATAATGATCCCTGAGCTATTCGCGATGTTTGACACCGCGAAGGTAGAAATCGAGAAGGAGCGTCAAAGTGTTGATGGTTAGTTAAAACCACTAAGTTTCAAGAAGGGCAAGAGCAAGGAGGGAAACTTCATGGATAGCAAGTCAGTTGCTGCTCCAGTGAAGCAACCCAAAGTTGAACTCAAACCCGAGACTAAGTGCTTCGATTATGAGGAGAGCGGTCGCTGAAGTGGAACAACCCTAGATACTTGGTAGATAAGAAGGCTGGCAACGTCAATAGAAGTATATTTGATATACGTGTTATTGATGTGTACCTTGCTAGTACTCCTAGTAGCACCTGGGTATTGGATACCGGTTCGGTTGCTAAATGTTAGTGACTCGAAATAAAAGCTACGAAATAAACGGAGAACAAGCTAAGTGTGAGGTGACGATGTGTGTTGTAAATGTTTCCAAGGTTGATGTGATCAACATCGCACGCTCTCTCTACCTTCGAGATTAGTGACGAACCTAAAATAAATGTTATTTGGTGTTTTTTGCGTTGAGCATGAACGTGATTAGATCATGTTCATTGCAACACGATTATTCATTTAAGTTAGAGAATAATGGTTATTCTATTTACATGAATAATACCTTCAATGGTCATGCACCCAGTGAGAATGGTTTGTTGAATCTTGATCGTAGTAATACACATGTTCATAACATTGATGCCAAAAGATGCAAAGTTAATAATGATAGTACCACATACTTGTGGCACTGCCACTAAATGTCATATTGGTATAAAGCGCATGAAGAAACTCCATGCTGATGGATCTTTGGACACATTCGATTTCTAATCGGTTGAGACATGCGAACCATGCCTCTTGGTCAAGATGACTAAGGACCCCATTTTTGTTTTGATGAAGCGGGCAAGTGATTTGTTGGAAATGATACATGTTGATGTATGCAATCCAATGAGTCTTGTAGCGTGCGGTGGATATCGTTATTTTCTTACCTTCACTGATGATTTGAGTAGATATAGTGTATATTTACTTAATGAAACACAAGTCTGAATCGTTTGAAAGGTTCAAGCAAATTCAGAATGAAGTTTAAGATCATCGTGACAACAAGATAAAGATGTTTGCGATATGATCGTGGAGGTGAATATCTGAGTTACGAGTTTGGCATACAACTTTAGACAATGTGAAAATTGTTTCACAACTCACGCCAACTGGAACACCATAGTGTGATGGTGTGTCCGAACGTCATAGTCGTGCTCTATTGGATATGGTGCATGCTATGATGTCTCTTATCGTTTTATTACTATATTTTTGGGGTCATGCATTAGAAGACAACTACATTCACTTTAAATAGAGCACCATCTAAATCCGTTGAGATGACATCATGTGAATTATGGTTTGATAGAAACCTAAGCTGTCATTTCTTAACGTTTGGGGTTGCGACGCTTGGGTGGAAAATGTTTTCACCTAATCAGCTCAAACCCAAAGCAGACAAATGCATCTTCATAGAATACCCTAAGAACAGTTAGGTGAACCTTCTATCTCAGATCCAAGCATAACATGTTTGTTGCTAAAACTGGGTCCTTTCTCGAGAAAAAGTTTCTCTTGAAAGAATTGAGTGGGAGGAAGATAGAACTTTATGAGGTTATTGAACATCTGTTTCAACCAGAGAGTAGCGCAGCGCAGGAAGTTGTTTCTGTAAAGCCTATGTTAGTTGAAGAGGAAGTTAATGATGATGATCATGAAGCTTCAGATCAAGTTACTCTCAAACCTTGTAGGTCGACAAGGATGTGTACTGCTCCTGAGCGGTACGACAACCCCGTCTTGGAGGTCATGTTGTTGGACAACGATGAAACCTACGAGCTGTGGAGAAGCGATGATGGGCCCGGATTCCGATAGATGGTTAGAGGCCATGAAATCCGAGAAAGGATCCATGTATGAAAACCAAGTATAGACTTTGGTAGACTTGCTCGTTGGATGGCAGGTCGTTGAGTACATATGGATGTTTAAAATGAAGACAAGCGCTCATGGTGAATGTCACCATTAGTAAAGCTCTACTTGTTGCAAAGAAGTTTACGACAAGTTCAAGGAGTTGACTACGATGAGACTTTCTCACTTGTAGCGATGCTAAAGTCTGTTGGAATTATGTTAGCAGTTGCTGCATTTTTCAATTATGAAATCTAGCAGATGGATGTCAAAACACCGTTTCCTTAACGGTCTACTTGAGGAAAAGTTGTATGTGATACAACCAGAAGCTTTTGTCAGTCCTAAGGATGCTAAAAGGTGTGCAAGCTTCAGTGATCCTTCTATGAACTGAAGCAAGCATCTCGGAGTTGGAATATACACTTTGATGAGGTGATCAAAGTTTTTGAGTCTATACAAAGTTTATGAGAAACTTGTATTTGCAATAAAGTGAGTGGGAGCACTATAGAGTTTTTGATAAGTATATGTGGATGACATATTGTTGATCGGAAATGATGTAGAATTTTTGGAAAGCATAAACGGTTGTTTGAAAAGAGTTTTTCAAAGGAAGACCTGTATAAAGCTACCTAATTGTTGAGCATCAAGATCTATAGAGATAGATCAAGATGCTTGATGAGACTTTCGATGAGTACATACCTTGACAAGATTTTGAAAGAGATCAAAATGAATTAAGTCAGAGAGAAGTGTTCTCGCCTGCTTTGTAAGGTGTGAAGTTGAGTGAGACTCAAAGCTCGACCACGGCAGAAGAAAAAGAAAGGACGAATGTCGTCCCCTATACCTTAGCCATAGGCTCTGTATAGTATGCCATGCTGTCTACCACACCTGTGTGTGCCTTGCCATGAGTCCGTCAAGGGGTACAAGAGTGATCCAAGAGTGGATCACTGGACAGCGGGCAAGATTATCCTTAGTAACTAAAAGACTAAGGAGATGTTTCTCGATTATGGAGGTGATAAAGAGTTCGTCGTAAAGAGTTACGTCGATGCAAGATTTAAACACCAATCCGGATGACTCATAGTAGCAATCTGGATACGTATAGTGGAGCAGCCATTTGGAATAGTACCAAGTGGAGTGTGGTAGCAGTGTTTACAGTTAGACATACAGATTTGCAAAGTACACACGGATCTGAATGTCGCAGACCCGTTGACTATAAAGACCTCTCTCACATGCAAAGCATGATCGAGCCCCAGAACTCATTAGGTGTTAGATTCATAACAATGCGAAGCACATGGTGATGTGAACTAGATTATTGACTCTAGTGCAAGTGGGAGACTGTTGGAAATATGCCCAAGAGGCAATAATAAATTAGTTATTATCATATTTCCTTGTTCATGATAATCGTTTATTATCCATGCTATAATTGTATTGATCGGAGACTTAGATGCATGTGTGGATACATAGACAAAACCATGTCCCTAGTATGCCTCTAATGGACTAGCTCGTTGATCAAAGATGGTTAAGGTTTCCTAGCCATGGACATGAGATGTCATTTGATAACGGGATCACATCATTAGGAGAATGATGTGATGGACAAGACCCAAACTACAAACGTAGCATATGATCGTGTCAGTTTATTGCTACTGTTTTCTGCATGTCAAGTATATGTTCCTATGACCATGAGATCATGCAATTCACGGACATCGGAGGAGTGCCTTGTGTGTATCAAACGTCGCAACGTAACTGGGCGACTATAAAGGTGCTCTACAGGTATCTCCGAGGGTTTCTATTGAGTTGGCATGGATCAACACTGGGATTTGTTACTCCGTGTGACGGAGAGGAATCTCAGGGCCCATTCGGTAATACAACATCACAACAAGCCTTGCAAGCAATGTGACTAAGTGTTAGTCACGGGATCTTGTATTACGGAATGAGTAAAGAGACTTTCCGGTAACAAGGTTGAACTAGGTATGGAGATACCGACGATCGAATCTCGGGCAAGTAAACATACCGAAGAACAAAGGGAACATCATACGGGATTAACTGAATCCTTGACATAGAGATTCGACCGATAAAGATCTTCGTAGATTATGTAGGAACCAACATCCAGGTCCCGCTATTTGTTATTGACCGTAGAGGTGTCTCGGTCATGTCTACATAGTTCTCGAACCCGCATGGTCTGCACACTTAAGGTTCGGTGACGTTTCGGTAGTATAGATTTATGAATGGTGGTGACCGAAGGATCTTTATCGGTTGAACCTCAATGTCAAGGATTCAGTTAATCTCGTATGTTGTTCCCTTTGTTCTTCGGTTTGTTACTTGCCCGAGATTCGATCGTCGGCATCTCCATACCTAGTTCAATCTCGTTATTGGCAAGTCTCTTTACTCGTTATGTAATACAAGATCTCGTGGCTAACACTTTAGTCACATTGCTTGAAAGGCTTGTTGTGATGTTGTACTACTGAGTGGGCCCTGAGATGCCTCTCCGTCACACGGAGTAACAAATCCCAGTCTTGATCCATGCCAACCCAACAGACACCCTCAGAGATACCTGTAGAGCACCTTTATAGTCACCCAGTTACGTTGCGACGTTTGATACACACAAGGTACTCCTCCGGTGTTAGTGAGTTGCATGATCTCATGGTCATAGGAACAGATCCTTGACATGCAGAAAACTGTAGCAATAAACTGACACGATTATATGCTACGTTTATAGTTTGGGTCTTGTCCATCACATCATTTTCCTAATGATGTGACCTCGTTATCAAATCACATCTCATGTCCAAGGCTAGGAAACCTTGACCATCTTTGATCAACGAGCTAGTCTATTACGGGAATACTAGGGACATGGTGTTGTCTATGTATCCACACATGTATCTGAGTTTTTGATCAATACAATTATAGCATGGATAATAAACGATTATCATGAACAAGGAAATATGATAATAACCAATTTATTATTACCTCTAGGGCATATTTTCAACAGTCTCCCACTTACACTAGAGTCAATAATCTAGCTCACATCAGCACGTGATTTACATTGTTATGAATCTAACACCCAATGAGTTCTGGGGTTCGATCATGCTTTGCATGTGAGAGAGGTCTTTAGTCAACGGGTCTGCGACATTCAGATCCGTGTGTACTTTGAAAATCTCTATGTCTTACTGTAGACACTACTACCAGGCTCTACTTGGAGCTATGCCAAATGGCTACTCCACTATATTTATCTGGATTGCTACTAAGAGTCATCTGGATTGTTGTTAAAGCTTGCATCAATGTAACTCTTTATGACGAACTCTTTATCACCTGCATAATCAAGAAACATTTCCTTAGTCCTTTAGTTACTAAGGATAATTTTGACCGTTGTCCAGTTATCCACTCCTAGATCACTCTTGTACCCCTTGACAGACTCATGGCAAGGCACACACAGGAGCGGTACACAGCATGGCATACTATATAGAGCCTATGGCTAAGGCATAGGGGACAACGTTCGTCCTTTCTCTTTCTTCTGCCGTGGTCGAGCTTTGAGTCTCACTCAACTTCACACCTTACAAATCAGGCAAGAACTCTTTCTTTGACTGATCCATTTTGAACTCTTTTAAAATCTTGTCAAGGTATGTACTCATTGAAAATCTTATCAGACATCTTGATCTATCTCTATAGATCTCGACGCCCAACAATTAAGTAGCTTTATCCAGGTCTTCCTTTGAAAAAATCTTTTCAAACAACCCTTTATGCTTTCCAGAAATTCTACATCATTTCCGATCAATAATATGTCAACCACATACGCTTATCAAAAATTATATAGTGCTCCCACTCACTTTCTTGTAAATACAAGTTTCTCATAAACTTTGTATAAACCCAAAAACTTTGATCACCTCATCAAAGCGTATATTCCAACTCCGGGATGCTTGCTTCAGTCCATAGAAGAATCATTGGAGCTTGCACACCTTTTAGCATCCTTAGGACTGACAAAACCTTTTGGTTGTATCTCATACAACCTTTCCACAAGAAAGGAAACGATGTTTTGACATCCATCGGCCAGATTTCATAATTGAAAAATGTAGCAACTGCTAACATAATTCCAACATACTTTAGCATCGCTACAAGTGAGAAGGTCTCATCATAGTCAACTTCTTGAACTTGGTGGAAACTTCTTTGCGACAAGTCGAGCTTTATAAATGGTGACTTTCACCATCAGCGTTTGTCTTTCTCTTAAAGGTCCATTTGTACTCAACGACCTGCCGTCCAACGGGCAAGTCTACCAAAGTCTATACTTGGTTTTCATACATGGATCCTTTCTCGGATTTCATGGCCTCTAGCCATTTGACGGAATCTGGGCCCATCGTCGCTTCTCCATAGCTCGTAGGTTCATCGTTGTCCAACAACATGACCTCTAAGACAGGGTTATCGTGTCACTCAGGAGCAGTACGCGTCCTTTTGGACCTACGAGGTTCGATGGTAACTTGATCCGAAGCTTCATGATCATCATCGTTAACTTCCTCTTCAACTAATGTGGGATCCACATAAACATCTTCCTACGCTGCGCTACTCTCTAGTTGAAACAAAGGTTCAACAACCTCATCAAGTTCTATCTTCCTCCCACTCAATTCTTCTGAGAGAAACTCTTTCTCGAGAAAGGACCCATTTTAGCAACAAACACTTTATGCTTGGATCCGACATAGAAGGTTTACCCTACTGTTCTTAGGGTATTCTGAAGATGCATTTGTCCGATTTGGGTTCGAGCTCATTAGGTGAAAACCTTTTTCACATAAGCGTCGCAGCCCCAAACATTAAGAAATGACAACTTAGGTTTCTATCAAACCATAATTCACACGATGTCATCTCAACGGATTTAGATGGTGCCCTATTTAAAGTGAATCTAGTTGTCTCTAATGCATAACCCCAAAACGATAGTGGCAAAACGATAAGAGACATCATAGTATGCACCATATCCAATAGAGCACGACTATGACGTTCGGACACACCGTCACACTATGGTGTTCCAGGTGGCGTGAGTTGTGAAACAACTTTCACATTGTCTAAAGTTGTATGCCAAACTCGTAACTCAGATATTCACCTCCATGATCATGTCGTAGATATTTCTATCTTCTTGTCATGATGATCTTAAACTTTACTCTGAATGTGTTTGAACTTTTCAAACGTTTCAGACTTGTGTTTCATTAAGTAAATATATTCATACATACTCAAATCATCAATGAAGGTAAGAAAAAATAACGATATCCACTGCATGCTACAACACTCATTGGATCACATACATTAACATGTATTATTTCCAATAACTTACTAGCCCGCTCCATCATACTGAAAACGGGGTCTTTAGTCATCTTGCCCATGAGGCATGGTCCGCATGTCTTAACCGATTCAAAATCGAATGAGTCCAAAGATCCATCAGCATGGAGTTTCTTCATGCGCTTTACACCAATATGACATTTAGCGGCAGTGCCACAAGTATGTGGTACTATCATTATTAACTTTGTATCTTTTGGCATCTATGTTATGAACATGTGTATTACTACGATCAAGATTCAACAAACCATTCTCATTGGGTGCATGACCATTGAAGGTATTATTCATGTAAACAGAATAACCATTATTCTCTCACTTAAATGAATAACCGTATTGCAATAAACACGATCTAATCATGTTCATGCTTAACGCAAACACCAAATAACATTAATTTAGGTTCATCACCAATCTCAAAGGTAGAGAGAGCGTGTGATGTTGATCACATCAACCTTGGAGACATTTCCAACATACATCGTCACCTCAACCTTAGCTAGTATCCGTTTATTACATAGCTTTTATTTCTAGTTACTAACATTCAGCAACCGAACCGGTATCCAATACCCAGGTGCTACTAGGAGTACTAGCTAGGTACACATCAATAACACATATATCAAATATACTTCTGTCGATGTTGCCAGCCTTCTTATCTACCAAGTATCTAGGGTTGTTCCGCTTCAGCGACCGCTCTCCGCATAATAGAAGCACTTAGTCTCGGGTTTGGGTTCAACTTTGGGTTGCTTCACTGGAGCAGCAACTGACTTGCCATCCATGAAGTTTCCCTCCTTACCCTTTACCTTTTCGAAACTAGTGGTTTTACTAACCATCAACACTTGATGCTCCTTCTTGATATCTACCTTCATGGTATCAAACATCGCGAATGGCTCAGGGGTCATCATTTCTATCCTGGCATAATTATAGTTCATCACGAAGTTCTAGTAGCTTAGTGATAGTGACTTGGAGAACTATATCAATCACTATCTTATCTGGAAGATCAACTCCCACTCGATTCAAGCGATTGCGGTACTCAGACAATCTGAGCACATGCTCAATGATTGAGCTATTCTCCTTCATCTTGCAGGCAAAGAATCTTGTTGGAGATCTCATATCTCACAACACAAGCACAAGCCTAAGATCCCAATTCCAGCTCTTAGAACATCTCATATGTTTCGTGACGTTCAAAACGTTTTGGAGCCTCAATTCAAAGTCGTAATGCATGACGCACTAAACTATCAAGTAGTCATCGGAACGTGCCTGTCATATGTTCATAACATCTACAGACGACGCTAGAGGGGGTGGTGCACCGAGCGGTGCATTAAGGACATAAGCCTTTTGTGCAGCAATGAGGACAATCCTAAGATCACGGACCCAGTCCGCAATATTGCTACCATCATCTTTCAACTCTATTTATCTAGGAACATATAAAAATTCAAGGGAGCAGCATGAGCTAGTAATCTACAACATAATTTGCAGAGACACTACTGACTATGTTCATGATAATAAGTTCCATTAATCGTATTACTTAAGAACTCCCACTCAAATTGACACCCCTCGAGTCATTCGAGTGATACATGATCCAAATTCACCAACTCAAGTCCGATCATCACGTGAGTTGAGGTGTTTTCAATGGTGAACATCATCATGTTGATCATATCTGCTATATGACTCATGTTCGACCTTTCAGTCTCTTGTGTTCCGAGGCCATGTCTGTACATGCTAGGCTCATCAAGTTTAACCCAAGTGTTCCGCATGTGCAACACTGGCTTGCACCCGTTGTATGTGAACGTAGAGTCTATCACACCTGAGCATCACGTGGTGTCTCGACACAACAAACTTTCGCAATGGTGCACACTCGGGGAGAACACAATTTATCTTGAAATTTAAGTGAGGGATCACCTTATAATGCTACCATCGTCCTAAGAAAAACAAGGTGCATAAAAGAATTAACATCACATGCAAATCATAAGTGACATGATATGGCCATGAACTTGTGCTTTTGATCTCCATCTTGAAAGCACCGGCATGATCTTTCTGCAAAAACTTTACACATCAGTCGATGGAACCGGTCTCTCGTAAGCGTACGAGTAAGGTTGGTCCAGGCCGCTTCATCCCACAATACCGCTGAACCAAAACACGACCAAGGGAGGACGCAATTTAAGCATCAACACCCACAAACTCCTTTGTTTTCTACGCGAGATCTCGTCTACACATACACCTAGCTCATGATGCCACTGTTGAGGAACGTTGCATGGGAAACAAAAAAATTCCTACGCACACGCAAGATCTATCCATGGTGATGAGCATCTACGAGAGGGAGAGTGGATCTACTTACCCTTGTAGATCGCTAAGCAGGAAGCGTTAAGAAACACGGTTGATGTAGTCAAACATCTTCGCTATCCAAATTCTTGAGCATCCCGCGATCCCATCACGATTCGTCCCGTGATCCAATGACGATCCGTCCCGCGATCTCATCATGATCTGTCCCACGATCCAATCACGAATCGTCTTGCGATCTTGATCACGGTCCTTCCGATCTAGCATCGAACGGACGGCACCTCCGCGTTCAACACACGTACAACTCGATGACGATCTCCGCCTTCTTGATCCAACAAGAGGGAGCAGAGAGGTAGAAGAGTTCTCCGGCAGCGGATGGTGTTGCGACGATGGTGGTGGAGCTATTCTAGCATGGCTTCGCCTAAGCACCGCTGAAACCGATCTAGAAGAGAAACTACGATCTACAGGAGAGGGCAACACGTGGCTATCTTTCTGTAGCAAAACCCTGAAAACCTCTAGTATATATAGGAGGAGGGGAGGGAGGAGACTTGGCCCCCAAGGGAGCCAAATCTGATTCGGACGAAGTGGTAGGGAGGAGTACTCCTCCTCCACTCCTAGTAGGACTAGGACTCCTCTTTTTCCCACTTGGGCCTCCTTCCACCCTTGGGTTTCTTCACCTCAGCTGCATGGGCTTCCTGTGGGGCTTTGGACAGCCTACTAAGGGCTGGGTATACCTCTTCCCACAGCCCATGTAGCCTCTTGGGTCGAAATACCTCTCCCGATGGTCCCCCGGTACGCTCCCGGCACTCCCGGTACACTAACGATAAGCCCGAAACTTTTTCGGTGACCGAAACAGGACTTCTATATATCAATCTTTACCTCCGGACCATTCCGGAGCTCCTCGTGACATCCAGGATCTCATCCGGGACTCCGAACAAGCTTCGGTCACCACCATACATAACTCTATACTACCGAAACGTCAACGAACCTTAAGCGTGCAGACCCTGCGGGTTCGAGAACTATGTAGACATGACCGAGACACCTCTACGGTCAATAACCAATAGCGGGACCTGGATGCCCATATTGGTTCCTACATATTCTACGAAGATCTTTATCGGTTGATCCTCTATGTCAAGGATTCAGTTCATCCCGTATGATGATCCCTTTGTTCTTCAGTATGTTACTTGCTCGAGATTCGATCGTCAGCATCTCCATACCTAGTTCAATCTTGTTACCAGCAAGTCTTTTACTCATTATGTAATACAAGATCCCGTGGCTAACACTTTAGTCACATTACTTGCAAGGCTTGTTGTAATGTTATATTACCGAGTGGGCCCTGGGATACCTCTCCGTCACACAGAGTAACAAATCCCGGTCTTGATCCATGCCAACCCAACGGACACCCTCAGAGGTACCTTTAGAGCACCTTTATAGTCACCCGGTTATGTTGTGTTGTTTGATACACACAAGGTACTCCTCCGGTGTTAGTGAGTTGCATGATCCCATGGTCATAGGAACACATACTTGACATGCAGAAAACTGTAGCAATAAACTGACACGATCATATGCTACGTTTATAGTTTGGGTCTTGTCTATCACATCATTCTCCTAATGATGTGATCCCGTTATCAAATGATATCTCATGTCCATGGGTAGGAAACCTTGACCATCTTTGATCAACGAGCTAGTCTATTAGAGGCATACTAGGGACATGGTGTTGTCTATGTATCCACACATGTATGTGAGTTTCCGATCAATACAATTATAGCATGGATAATAAATGATTATCATGAACAAGAAAATATGATAAGACCAATTTATTATTGCCTCTAGGGCATATTTCCAACAATGTCTTGGATAAAGTTTAAATAAAGAGTTTAATTCTAATTAGATGTCTCTTCTGCCTAACATGTTTTCTTAGTTTCCTCACTTGATGCTTGTTCATGGTTATCTCATTGCCCCATATGCAAAGGGGGTCGAAGCATGAATGAGTACCGCTGATATATGTACCTACAAGCAATAAATCAATCTTAGAACACAAGCTGCAATTGCACAAATGATGTAAAATATTATAAGAAAATGGGAGGTGACTAACCTCGATGGTAAACAACAGCATCACGCATCGTAGCCCTACATAAGAACATAGAAAGGTGTGTTCAATACAACAGGGTTAACATCCACCAAAAATAGCAAATGTTAACTAAATGACAATCTATGCGGTGATATTTTCATTGCGAGGAGTAGCGCGGCAACAAAGGGACAGGTATTGGTGAAATTGGATGTGTTAACTTCAGAGTTCGGACAACCTTACATTGTCAATAAAACTTGTACAAGTGAAACAAAATTGAAACATTTAAACATCACGAGCCAGTTCATAATTGGTAAATCCCGAGGGGTAGTTGTTGGGGTACTTCAACTTGGTCACAGCCCGCACAAAGTCGGTGGCTAGGTGTTCCTGCTGGTCGTAGCATGGATCGGTACCGCTAACATATGTACCTACAAGCAACAAGTAAATGTTAGAAGCTAAACTGCAACTGAACAAATGATGTAAAGTACTATAAGATATTGGGATGTGACTAACCTCGACAATCAACAACATCGTCGTGCATTATGGAACTATGTAGGTACATGGACAGGCATGTCAACTACAACAGGGTTAACATGCACCAAAAATATATAATGGTAACTGAAGGACATCATCTCGAGTGATATTTTCCTTGCAAAGAGTAGCACGGTACCGAATGGACATCGTAAATAATGGATATAACTGTTCACTACAACAGGCTTAACAGCAACCTAGCATAGGCATTGTAAGTTTGTAACTAGTATTGGTAAAATTGAACCGGACAGTTCATACTTGAACAACACACTACGCATAACTGAAATGAACAACGGAAACCTATCATGGCAATTTAAACCTGTACTATTGAAACTAAAATTGACATGGTTAAACATTGCTATACTGGTATTCGTAAAAATGAACTGGACAGTTCATACTTGGTAGGTCCCGGGGGGTAATTGCTTGGGTATTTCATCAAGGCCAGAGCCCGCACCATGTTGGCGGCGTCGGTGGCGAGGTGTTCCTCCGGGTGGGCACGCATAGCGTTCATCGCATCATCGATTGCCATGACCAACTCCTCGACCTACGCGTGATATGCGGTTGGGCTTACATGGGGATACTCGGCGATAGGGGGTGGGTATGTGGAGGCGTGAGGGTGGTTCGCATGCTCCATCTGAACTATCGGGCCGGGGCGGAGATGGAGATCGTAGGTTACCTCACTAGATCGACGAGCGAGATTGGTGCAGAACATGATTTGCTTGCGGCGGCGATGGCAGCGGTTTGGGTTGCAGTTAGAGCGGGGCGAGGGGGCGGTGGGGATAGGGGGAAATGGTATGGGTTGATATGGGGTGGGAGGAATAACTACTGAAATCGCGCGCCTATTGAAAATTTGGCGGCGAAACTCGAACCTTACAGGGTGTCACAACCCTAGCAAGTGTCTTAGGCTAGCAATGTGTTTGCATCATCATCATCATCATCATTGCATCAATATGAAATGGGGAGAAAGAAAAGAAACCCCAAGCATTACATGAAATAAAGAAATTCCAGATAAATGAAATTTCAACAAATCCAAAATGCCCATCAAAAATGTTCCCTATGTCTGATAATTGAGGACATGGATATACCAGGGACCATCTTAATTATTTGAACATTTTAAATAATTTAAATTAATGATTTAAGTCTCTGAAAATGACAAATAAAATCATTATCATTAATTCTGATTTCAAAATCCCTGAAACTTTTTGAATAGGTTTGAAATATTCAAACTCTATTTTAGAAATTGTTTGGGGATAATTTGAAAGTCATTTGAATCTGGAAATAAAATAAACAAAGGTCAGAAATATAGAAAACCAGAAGAAAGGAAAAGAGAAAGAGAGAGAGGGAGCTTACCTGGTGGCCCATCTGGCCTAGGGGGGTCTTCTTCCTCCTGGCGTCCACTAGGCGCGGCGTGTGGCCGTCGTGCGCTCACGCCGGTGGCGCCACGCCACCTGCCTGCCTGGCCCCTCCCTCGCCAGCGCGACGCCGGGGATAAGCACTGAGCCGCTCTCTCCCTCCGCTCCTTGCTCTCTCCTCCTTCCTCTCTGCTTCCGCCATGGCCGAGAGCTTCCTGAGCTCGTCGCCGTCGTTCTAGCCAACCCCCACGTCGTCTAAGCCAGCCAAAAGAACTGTGCGGACCCCCTCCTCCTCCCAGACCTAGCTGCCCATCGCCAGAAGGTCCCAATCGCCGTCACGTCCTGTTCTTCCTCCTCGGGTCGCCGGAGAAGAATCGGAGCTTGCCGTCGTTCCAGGTCTTCCCCGAGCCAGCCGTCGACGCCTCTGCGTTCGCTGTGAGCCCCTGAGTGTTTCCCCCCTCTTTCCCCCTTCTATCTTGCGCCCTAGCCCCGGATTCCATCGAGGCCCGAATTGCGCCACCGCTTGAGCTCGTCGCCGGCTACGTTCCGGTGACTGGTTGGTCCTTCCAAGGCCACTGTTGTGTTTGCGGAGTCGCGTAGATGCCTTTGGTGCTAGGTAGGAGCTGTGTCGTGCCCTGTGTCGTGTTCGCGTCCGAGCCCGAGCTCCGGTCGCCGCCACGAGCTTGTTTCCGGCGAGCTCCGGCGACCCCGTGACCTCCCGTGGCCTCAGATGGATGCGGTCATGCACGGGCTACACGCCGGTGGTTTCAGCGTGCCAAATGACCCCCTGTAGGAGAAACCCGACGGCCGCCGCCGTCCCTGATGGTCACCGGCGTCGAGCCGCCGGCCAACTCCGGCGAGTTTGACCTCAGGTGGGCCCTGGCTTGACTTTGTGAGTCAATGACAAGTGGGGCCCCGGCCCTGATTAGTTTAGATTAATCTGTAATTAGTTTAATCATTAATTAAGTTAATGTGTCACTGACAGGTGGGCCCAATTAGTAAATTAAAACAGAATTAGTTTTAATCAGTTAGTTGAGTTAACCAGTCACTGACATGTGGACCCCACATGTCAGGTTTGACTCTGGGCCGGGTCAGCTGACCAGCTGATGTCATCATGACATCATGCTGATGTCATAATTCAATTTCTTATTTAAAAATAATTCCAGAAAATATTTAAAACTTTGAAAAATCATATAAATTAATCTGTAAGTCAGATGAAAATAATTTATATATGAAAATTTATCAGAAAAATCCAATGAATCCAATGGTGCTATTCTCATGCATGTTAGAGCAATATAAATAGGTGAACATGGACATTTTAACATTAGGTCAATATATGGAATTTGAAATGAGAACAACTTTGAACCTATATTCAAATTCATTTCAAATTGACATGATCACTAGTTACATTAGCTCACCCATGCATACTACTATGCCATGATCATGCATCATATTGTTGCATCTGCTTGTATTGAATGTTTTTTTATCTGCATTGAGGTAGGCCCTAATCCGGAAGATACCACTCCGTACCCCGACGAAGGAGAGAACTCCTCCGCAACCCAGCAAGGCAAGCAACCCCATTGATCATTTCGATAACATCCCATTCTCTCGCTCCTGCTCTTATTTATTGCATTAGGACAAACGATCACGTGTCAGTCATACACGGTAGATGATCCTAATCTTATGCATGACCTGATCTTGTCACAGTAAATAGCTAAACCTTGCAACCTAGCATACTTGGTAGATGCTTGTGCCATGATGTGCTTAGCTTACCTTGCCTGCTATGCTTGCTATGCTTAGAGTTGTGTCAGGCCGGATTCATCTGGGTGATGAACTGAGTGAAACAGCGTTGTCCGATGTACTGAGCATATAATGAATACAATTTGGTAAAGGTGGCGATGAGAGGCTATGTAGGAGTACATAGTGGGTTGTCTCATTGGAACCGTTCTTAGGAACCGGGTTCCGTGTTTGTGATCCAAGACGAGATACTACCACACATTGGGTTCCGGTAACTCGACCCCTCTCGACTTATCAGTCGCTTAGTCTTTGGTCCAGGTATTGCAAGTAGTTTCTGGTGTTTATAGCATGCTGGAGGCCGTGCGTAGGGCTGACCCTTGGGGTGGGTTACGACGCGATAGGTAGTGGCATGGTGTACCAAGGGTCACCCGAATGGTGGGCTTGGGAACCCTGCGCACATCGTTTGGGACCGTAGCGGAAACTTCGGCCGGACTTCCGTGCGGGTCGGTCTCAAAGACGCGGTAGCCTGGACTAGAGGTCTTATGTGATTGACGGTCGTGGCCGACTTCCTCGCTGGGCATCCGCTTGAAGGTTGCCGAGGTGCATGGTTTATGGCACACAGCGATAAGTGGCGAGAGCGTGTGTGAAGAAGCACACCCCTGCAGGGTATGAAACTATTCGAATAGCCGCGTCCTCGGATATGGACTACTTGGAGAATTTATGTTGTTCATAGATAATCAAATGGATACTTCTAAAAATCTCAAGACAAGTGTGAGTACCGTGGATGGCACTCTTCCGGAAGGGGAAGGTGAATCCATGGTAGTGTATTGTGATGGAGGTAGTGGACTCGTGTGCGATAACTAAAATTGTAACAAGGAGTTAAAATTGAGTAGTGTAGGTTAGCCATGAGTCAAAGCTGGCATTATGCATAAACTCCACCACTCCCTTGTTGATACATGAGCATAAATAGACTAGGTCTGTTTTAAAGACTTGCTGAGTACGATTGTACTCATCCTTGCTTAATTAATGTTGCAGAAGAGAACCAGGACCCATCAGGTGGGTTCTATCTAGACGTTGACGATGCCGAATAGCTGGTGTCCCAGCTACGATCTTGCCCGTGTGGTGGGCTGTAGATAGTCAGGCTGTGTGCCTCTTTTTTTATATTTTGCTGTCTGTACTCAGACAGCTTAAGTTTCCGCTGGCTTGTATGACTATGTTTGTATGACTTGAGTGCCGGGTCATGTGACCCCTATCTGTAAGAACATATTATGCAAGGCTCGTCTGAGTCTCTTAAATAAAAGTCATGTTGTTGTATGGTTATGTTGTGATGCCATAGTTGTATCTATGCATATCGGGCATGTCGTGCGTACGTGTGACGTGCAACGGTATGTATGGGATCCCACACCTAGTCGTGTGCCTTTAGTAGTACTCTTTACGGGAAACTGCCTCTTTGTGCTTCCACCGAGCCATGGTAGCTTGCTACCGCTCCGGACACATTGATTGACCGACACGTATCCTTCTTTGTTGCTGTGTCTGTCCCTTCGGGGAAATGTCTCGCATTGTAATGGAGTCCCCGTAGCCTACTACGACTCATCTATGTGCAGTGATGACATTCGTGTCTCGCGACGTAATGGAGTCCTTGTAGCTTTCTATGACTCGTCTACACACGCTTGAGACCGACACCTGCATTGTTGGGTTATGTATGCCTGTTTCCATACGGATGTGCCACTTGGGTTCTATGACTAGTCATGTCGGCCCGGGTTCTTTGTTGTGTGATTGCCAGCGACATGTTCACATACGTGAGCCAAAAGACGCAAACGGTCCCGGCCAAGGTAAGGTGGCAGCCGTGGAGTACCGTGCGTGAGGCCACAAAGTGATGTGGCTTGTTACAGTATGGAATCATATGACTTAGGATCGGGGTCCCGACATGGGGGGAACACGCAACACAGACAAAGCGCATCAAATACCTGTATGCAATAAAAGAGAAAATTGGTGATCCCGTGTCGGAAAAATTCAAGTCTTCTCTCTCTCTCTCTCTCTCTTGTGCCATCGGACGCTTTTGCAAATGGTTTGTTGTAAGAAAACATTTCCCATTAAATATGTATTAAAACATAAAAGGCCAAGAAAATACACAAAAAGGACTAAATATGATAAACGAGCCTGAAATTGTGAAATTTGGACATGGTGCATTCTAGTGGGTATGTTGATCGTAGAAAATAAATCAAGTTGAAAGGACCAAGAAAATATGGGTTCCCCTTGAAAACATGGCGATTTTCGCTCCGGGAACCATGAAACTTCATAGGTGATGATTCGGTTTATGAAGAGTGTCTATCACGACATTATCCATACCTCCTCAATTTTTTACCGAATCATATTATGGTCATGCCCGGACACCACATGAGATAACATGTTTTCAAGCATGTTTTCCATTTTTCTAGAGATGCAAAATAAATAAACGACACATCTCTAGTTGCCTCTTCCCACACACATCCTTTAAAATTGTATCAGTTTCCTACAAAATACATGAAAACTTATCCAATGACACAGTTATGAATTTTTCGAGTCCTTTTTCAACGCATTTTCATGTACAGAACATTCTAACCTGAATTATAAGCACAAATGACCTAGAAAGTACACAAAAGGGACCAAATACGATGAATGAGCATGAATATTGTGAAATTTGGGCATGGTGCATTCTAGTGGGCATGTTGATTGTATAAAATAAATCTAGTTGAAAGGACCAAGGAAAAATATGGGTTCCCCTTGAAAACATGGCGACTTTCGCTCCCAGGCCATGAAACTCCATAGGTGATGGTCCGGTTTATGAAGAGTGTCTATCACGACATTATCCATACCTCCTCAAAATTTTACCGAATCATATTGAGGTCATGCTCGGACACCACAGGAGATAACATGTTCTTCAAGAATGTTTTCCATTTTTCTAGAGTTACAAAATATATAAACGACATATCTATGATTGCCTCTTCCCACACACACATATATATCCTTTAAAACTGTATTAATTTCCTATTAAATACATGAAAACTTATTCAACGACATAATTACGAATTTTCTAGTCCTTTTTGAATGCCTTTTCATGTGCAAAACGTTCTAACCTGAATTATAAGCACAAATGACCTAGAAAGTACACAAAAGGGACCAAATATGATAAACGAGCATGAAAATTGTGAAATTTGGACATGCTGCATTCTAGTGGGCATGTTGATCGTGTAAAATAAATCTAGTTCAAAGGACCAAGGGAAAATATGGGTTCCCCTTGAAAACATGGCAATTTTTGCTCTCGAACCATGAAACTCCATAGGTGATGGTACGGTTTAAGAGTGTCTATCACGACATTATCCATACCTCCTCAATTTTTTACTGAATCATATTGAGGTCATCATGCCCGGGCACCACACGAGATAACATGTTATTCAGGCATGTCTTCCATTTTTCTAGAGTTACAAAATAAATAAACGACATATCTCTGGTTGCCTCTTCCCACACTTATCCTTTAAAATTGTATTAGTTTCCTATAAAATACATGAAAACTTATTCAACGACACAATTACGAATTTTTGAGTCCTTTTTGAACGCCTTTTCATGTACAGAACATTCTAACCTGAATTATAAGCACACATGATCTACAAAGTACATAAAATGGGACCAGATACGATAAACGGGTTTGAAAATTGTGAAATTTGGACATGGTGCATTCTAGTGCGTATGTTGATCATATAAAATAAATCTAGTTGAAAGGACCAAGGAAAAAGTATGGGTTCCCCTCCAAAACATGGCAATTTTCGCTCCCCGAACCATGAAATTCCATAGGTGATGGTCCGGTTTATGAAGAGTATCTATCACGACATTATCCATACCTCCTCAAATTTGCACCGAATCATATTGAGGTCATGCCCGGGAACCACACGAGATAACATGTGCCTCAGGCATGTTTTCCTTTTTTCTATAGTTCTAAAACAAATAAATTAAACAACACATCTCCGGTTGCCTCTCCCCACACATAACCTCTAAAATTGTATTAGTTTCCTATAATATACATGAAAACTTATCCAACGACACAATTATGAATTTTTTAGTCCTTTTTGAATGCCTTTTCATGTACACAAAGCTCTAACCTAAATTATAAACACAAATGACCTAGAGAGTACACAAAAGGGACCAAATACGATAAATGAGCGTGGAAATCGTGAAAGCTGGACATGGTGCATTCTAATGGGTATGTTGATCGTATAATATAAATCTAGTTAAAAGGACCAAGGAAATATGGGTTCCCCTTGAAAACATGGTGATTTTGCTCCTCGAACCATGAAACTCCATAGGTGATGGTTCGGTTTATGAAGAGTCTATCATGACATTATCCATACCTCCTCAATTTTCTACCGAGTCATATTGAGGTCATGCATGGGCACCACACGAGATAACATGTTTCGAACACCTTTTTCATGTATAAAATTTTCGAACTTGAATTATAAATAGTAAATGCCTAGAAAAGTACACAAAAAAGACTAAATGTGGTAAACGAGCCTGAAAGAATGTGAATTTTGGACACGTTGAATTGCAGTGGATATGTTGATAGTAGAAAAATAATAATGGATAAATGACCAAGGAAATATGAGTTTCCCTTGAAACTTTAAGATTTGTGGGAAAACAATTACTTTGCGAATGCCGTGTGCGTTCACCCCATTCTGCGTGTGTTCTGATTGGACAGAACACCAGCCACACGGATCACACATGCGCACCATGTACTGTAGTTGGGATTTTAGTTCGTACGTGCACTAGATTCTTTAATGACAGTAATCACACACGATTTATGTTTACGAACCGTTTCCTACGAGGACCCTCTACCGCGAGTCCCCAACCCTCTCCCCCTTCTTCGTCATTCACATTGTTGTATACTTTCTCGTTCTCGACCTCGTCCCGACCAAATCATCGAGCTCACCAAGCGCCTATCGCAGCCGGCTGCCGCCGACGAACGCAACCGTAGTGTCCACAGTGCAGGCACAAATCTGGCATCAACAATTCAATCGAGCATTTACATGCTCAAATTGGTACAATGCATAGTTGGCGGAGTAATTTACAAAACATTAGCTCGCTATTAATTTTACATCAATATAATACATATGAACTGCACGCGCACAAAAGTTATACTGCTCCTAACGTCGACCCAGCACACACAGCTCCCATCGTCCATCGATATCGTGTCGTTCCTTGGCACAGGAGGATAGGAGGTCGCCAAGTTTATGACCTACACCTTGATCGACCGAGGAAGGGTCAGCCTCGACGACGACGATGACGAGACCCTGGCCATCGCCAATTTTGCAGCAACGGCCGCTTGTCCTCCCCCGGTGTCCAGAGCTGCGTCCTCCTCCATCTGGGACATAAGCCTGCGCCTCATGCGGCAGCCACTGACACAATTGTCCTTGCGGCGTCATGGTTCCTACTCTGCCACCCGCACCGTCCGACGCACTCTGCACCGAACCCCCAATATCGCTAGCTGCTTTCAAGACGACCATGGCTAACTTGTTGGCTTGCTCATGTCATGATTCCTGCCTCCTCTGGCCGTCGCCGGGAGAGGTAGCAACATGGCCGTCGATCCTCAAACCGACCATCGTGCACGCAGCCTTCATCATGTCGTCGGCCATTGGGGTTTGATGGTGTGTGTGGCTACTAGCCAGGGGATCATTGACTCACCACCGCTGGCCATCGCTGTGGTTATTTATAGCTAGCTGCTACCAAGGGGGTTAGGGGTTTTATAATTTACCGTTGTGGCTGGCGCTTGTGCTTGCGTGGGAAGCATTTTCACAGTTCTTGAGTTCTTTTCCGTGCACACATAATCGCACACGGAACACATATAGAAATTGCATGCAATCTTGTATAGGGTCATAAATTAACATCACCACTCTCCGCTCTCCACCGTCTCTTTCCCCTCTCCCACCCCCAAATATGTCTCTTCTTCTCCCCACTGTCCTTGCCTCCACAAAATACTCAACATTAGACATGTCATCCGCACGGAGTACCCCGCTCCGGAGGATCATGCGGTCGAGGCAGGAACGCGCTGTTGAGGGTCCGAAGGCCTTGGTGGCGGTACGCACTGCTAAGACCCTGCTACGGAGGAGCGCGAGGTTGAGGCAGGTACGTGCTGCTGAGGGTCCGGAGGCCTTGGCGGCGGTACGCGCTGCTGAGGGTCCGGAGGCCTTGGCGGTGGTACGCGTAGCTAAGGGTCCAAAGGCCATGGCGGATAAAGAGGAAGAGCTGGATGTTATATCAGATCGGTTGTTGGCAAGCGTGGTTCTGTGCGCGGAACGAGCGACTATGGCCTTCAGAAGAGCATCATGCGCTGACCAGTCCGCCGTTGCCTTGCCGCCTCGCGTGGATTTGGCCTCGGTAAGGGTAGCAACCTCCTTACTGCAATCTCCTACCGCTCTAGCACAGCGCGCGACTCTTGACTATGTTTTTTATGACTGCTTTGAATATCTTCGTCGTAAGAGGGCCGTACACATGCAGTTTTCCATGGACGGGATTTTCCATGACTGGAGCTACCCTGATGGGGTATGAGCAGAGGAAAGTCCGGGCCTATGAAGCATTCAAGAACATGGTCAATGCCAACCCGAAAGTGGTTCTTACTTCCATAGAGAGGATGTTGCATGAGTGCAGAAGATATTTCTACTAAGGCGAACCAATAGGCCAGCCCCGCAACAACGACGACGAGTAGCTGTTTCCATTTTGCTGTTTTCTGAACCTTGCTGATATGTAATGTCGCTGTTATGTTCTTTAGCCGATTATGTAAGAGTGCGAACGATAATTTGTGTTATTACTTTCTGAATCAGGTGCTTATTACCATGAATCGTCTGTATTATTATCTGTCTATGTTATTTTTCTGTCTTTCCACACAATTTAGATTACTCACCTGTTTTGCTGGGCACCACACATATCTTTTTATGCCCAATTATTTGTGTTATTTTGGCTCGCACACTTCATCCGAGCGCACGGTATGCCGTCTGCCACACACATCTTGATCTGTGCAACCATTTGTGTAGGCAGCATAGATGTTGTTCAGACAGAGCAAAACACAGTACACACGGACAAAACTACGAAACCCGTCGGCGATGATTTCATCAATCGCTGAAAATTGCATACCAGCAAACGTTTCCCCACAATACAAAGGTTATTAGCACCAATAGTCTGTGTCATATTTGGTGTTTGCACATGATTCTCATTACTCACTTGTTTGCTGTATATCGCACACATCTTGTTATGCCGAATCGTTTGTGTTCTGCTGTATCAGTGCACACAGTTTATCCGAGTGAACTATATGCCACTTCGCACACATCTTGTTATACTGAATCGTTTGTGTTCTGTTATATTATCGCACACAGTTTGTAGTGATGAACTGTGTGCCCACTATCGCACACATCTGGATCTATGTGACTGTTTCTGTTATCTTATCTAATCACAAACAGTCCATAAGAACAAATTGTCTGCCCTCTATCGCACACGCAACGACTTTCTGAATCGTATTTGATGGATCCGCCTTCGCACACAGTTTATGCCATTAGCGAAGGAGGTTTAACTATAACGTTTACGATTCATGCATCTCACATAGTTTCGTCGAAGGGTCTCTGATTGCAGTTTCGTGTTAGCAGCAACATGCAGTAGTGTATTATCCTTGAGGTAAATGAGTTGGATGGCAAACCAATAAAGCCCCTATCTTTCTATGTGTCCGATGGAAACATGAGCTCCAAAAATATGCAATGAGTGTCAGCAATGGTAGAAGATTAAATGATAGTTGAGTATGTGAACTTTCCAATATGAAAGCTCTTACTTAGGCACTCCTCTAAAATATGATGAATTATGATTTGTCTCAATGATTAAGAACATAGTTTGTTGATTACCAATAAAGTTTATGCTTCATACTTCAATAATTTTGAATGGATTATTACTTGTTTATGAGAAGTTATATGATAAAATACTTGCTTCTAGGTTGAAGTTCATGATGCTTTCATGTCCGTATTTATTTTGTCGACACCTCTCTCTCAGACTATGTGGTCATTATTATTGAATTCGGCTTTCGCTTGAGGACACGCGAGGTCTAAGCTTGGGGGGTTGATACGTCCATTTTGCATCATGATTTGCCATTGATATTTATGATATTCTTGTCCATGATTCCTCATTATAATATAATTCTTATGCATTTTCTCTCCGAATTTACAAGGTACACCACAAAGAGGGAAATTGCCGGGAACTAGAATTCTGGACCTAAAAACCAAGAAAAAGAGTGAAAAATCACTAGACCCCAAATGACCTGAAACTTCACAGGCGTGCCCACCCCCTGGGCGCGCCCTGTTGCCTTGTGGGGACCCAGCAGGTCTCCCAACCCTCCTTTTCTCCTATAAGGTGTGTTTTGACCTAAAAATCGAGAAGAAACTTTCAGGACGAAGCGCTGCCGTATCAAGGCGGAAATCTAGGTAGAGGACCTTTTGCTCTTCGGCAGAGAGATTCTGCCAGGGAAACTTCCCTCTGAGAGGGGGAGATCGAAGCCATCGTCATCATAAATGCTTCCTCCTTCGTGGGAAGACCAATCTTCATCAACATCTTAACCACCACCATGTCATCCCAACACTAGTTCATCTCTTGTATTCAATCTTTGTCTCAAAAACTCAAATTGGTACCCGTGGGTTACTAGTAGTGTTGATTACATCTCGTAGTTGATGCTTGTTGGATTACTTGGTGGAAGATATTATGTTCAGATCCTTGATCACCATTATTATACCTCTGATCTTGAACACATTGATGATGTGTGAGTGGTTACTTTTGTTCCTGAGGACATAGGAGAAGTCTTGTTATAAATAATCATATGAAGTTGGTATTCGTTTGCTATTTTGATGATATGTATGTTGTTGCTTCTCTTAGTGGTGTCGTGTGAATGTCGACTACATGACACTTCACCATGTTATGGGTGCAAGGGAAGGCATTGAGGAGTAACAAGTAGATGATGGGTTGCGAGAGTGACAGAAGCTTAAATCCCAGTTTATGTGTTGCTTCATAAGGGGCTGATTTGGATCCACAGGTTTCATGCTATGGTTAGATTTATCTTAATTATTCTTTCGTAGTTGCGGATGCTTGCGAGAGGGGGTAATCATAAGTTGGTTGGTTGTTCGAGTAAGAACAACACCTTAGCACCGGTCCACCCACATATCAAATTATCAAAGTAACGAACGCGAATTAACTCAACATGATGAACATGACTAGACAATAATTCCTATGTGTACTCGGGAGCGTTTTCTTTATATAAGAGTAACTTTCGGCCTATCCTTTGCTATAAAAAGGATTGGGCTACCTTGCTGCACACTTGCTACTATTGCTACTTTTCACTTGTTATGAATCATCTTGCTACAA
This sequence comes from Hordeum marinum, assembly GCA_022496015.1. Lineage (NCBI taxonomy): Eukaryota > Viridiplantae > Streptophyta > Magnoliopsida > Poales > Poaceae > Hordeum > Hordeum marinum. Next base: position 257,085,962 of record CM039674.1, on the reverse strand, counting down.
AACCATCTATCACTGTTACTTACAACACTTGCAGAGAATTCCTTGCTGAAAACCGCTTGTCATTTTCTTCTGCTCCTCGTTGGGTTCGACACTCTTACTTATCGAAAGGACTATGATTGATCCCCTATACTTGTGGGTCATCAATGTCATCGGTTCTATGTTATAAACTTTGTGCATGTACATACCTGTTAGTATTAGTTTGATGCCATTCAAACACTACCATTGCCTTGTTGTAGTTATATTTAACTTCCTCATAAAATTGACAATTTGTTATTACACATGTCTAAGAAATTGCAACGTTGTTGCAGTTAATTTTAGCATGTGATGTTCCTGAATTTGGTTGTTGTCTCGGTATCTCTTAATTCATTTGCACATTGAATTATTTAGAAAATATGTCATAAGTAATATGTTTCTTCAGTTTTCAACATTTATATGAGGTGATTTTCTGAGTTTCTATAAACCAGTTTTTTCTACAGTTGTAATCTGATTTAGTTTTAAATACTATAGGATGAATGGAAGTGTTCTTACCTAGAGCGAGTTGACCCAGAGTGGCCACAATATGTGAAGATGTGCCTAGCAAAGCTTTTGAAGCATGTATCAGGAAGAGAATAGATATATGATTAGAGCAAATGTTGTCAACATTGAAGAAAATCTCAAGATAGTGAAAAAAGGAAGACTGAGAATGATGTCAGATTTTTTAATTAGACTTTGCTAAGATGGTGTGTGAAAAGGACGAGGCTTTTTTCTAGTTGGGCAATGCAAAATTGGCTCTCAGTAAACTGAAAGTAGAGCTCAAGAAGAAGAATTTGACTAATCATCCACGCATTCACCAACATACGTCAGCCAATGAGGGAAATGAATATATTGTTCTAATATTGTGCTCAACATACCTTGTGCTCATGAAGGTGAACTAGCTATATGGTGTACTAAGATGTTGTGACGTAGCTATATGTACCGCGATGTTAAAATATCTTGTGTGCCCCATATGAAAAAGTGGTAAACATTTGTTGAAATGTGAATTTGCTTAATACCGCAGTATTAATAGTAAACTACTAAACCCGCTAAATGGGTCATGGCACTTTACAACCGTTTTCGGTTGTAAAAGCATGTGTGATGGATAGCCTTATGTCATACATTTTTCTTCACAGAATCATGTGTGATATACTTGAATATTAACTGAAGCAAAACGTTCGTGATCACTCCCCCTATCACAAAAACTTGATAAAGAAACTTGTGTATGATGCGCTCTTCTAATGCTAACATTTGTTCCAAACATATTGTGTGTGATGCTAAACTGATCTCACACGGCTTGTCCAACACAATTCTGTGTGTTAGCTCCCGCAATTGCACATGAGGATATACTCTAAATGTGTATTACCGAGGAAGTTATCACATACGATTTATTAGTGTCATGTGTGACGTACCCCCTATCACCAACACATGCAAAACAACAATTTAAAACCGTGTCACCGAAATGGGGTAAAAAACGTTTATACAGGACTTCGATGCACCAATGGAGCCAATGCATCTGTTTTGGCTCCCTGGCCTTCATCAACGATTTGGCCACGCATAAAGCTCTCTATTTTGAATATATTCACAAATTATAGCTCTATGAACTAATACTGGTGCCTTAATTTAAACTCTTGCTCGCAATAGGATGAGTTTTTTTTGTTATGAAACTAGATTTTTATGCAGTACATTCTCCATTCATAAAAATAAGATATGCTGATTTTTTTTAATATGAACTACTTACAAACTAAAATGAGTGAACAAATAAACTAAAATGTGTCTATACACATGTGAATAAAATATAAAATATCTTATAATAGCAAACGGAGTGAGTACTTTAAGTTACATTGTAGAACTATTATGTTTATATTTTCACTCCATTATTAATGTTGATTTGTTGTTTAAAAGTGTAGGGATGTTTTCTAGGTTGTGAATCCGAACACGTGTTTTGATTTTTAGATTAGACACTTAGGGTCGAATTTGTTTAGGCTTTAAAAAATTCCGGCTCTGCTATTATGGTGAGACTCCTCTAATGATGTGTCATGCCTTATTCGACGTCAAAGGTACACGATATATGCAAACACCCTACTACTTCTCCTTCACGAACTGGACCACGTTGGATGCAACCCAGACTAAACGTAAACACGATCTGTCTTCCCCTGTCCCTCGATGGCTAGGTCAAACTTTCCTCTCCACACCCGGCAAACGAGCCCGTGGATTCATCTTCCTTTTGCATGTTGCTCTGGCGACTAGTGGTAGGAAGGGGAATCCGATGTCTTCGCTCCGCTTAGTAGTTTATGTTAGGGATTTAGTCCTTATAGGTGTGACGTTCGGGCAGATGACGATATTTATTCTTTGAGTTTGTCATTCGGGCTTCTATCCTTCTCGAGTTTGTCCATCTGAAGGTAGTCGACGGAGCTGCAATGTTGATTCTTGTCGTCTGTTTGTGGCTGTGAGGTTAGAGTTTTGTTGTGTGACAAGATTTGATATCGGGTACTTCAGATCTATCCAAGTGTTCAATGACAACGATTGCGGCTCTAGAACGCTGATTGTCAGGTGCATGTGCACGAAGAATTTTCGATTGTTATCGACAAGGTCAAACCAGTTTCGATAGGGAAGCGGTGACAATGATCCATTAGCGGCTCCTTCTGACAGTGATAGTGACTGTTTGGAGGTCTAAAAATCTTGATGTAATTTTTGTTTGAGGTGCTTTGTATTTTTCCTGAATGATAGATTTGATCTGTTTTCAAAGAGGAAAAATGCAGCCTGACTGCACGTCTGCACCACGCAAAATGATGGTTAGCTGGGTGTACGTAGCCGATCCACTTCAGATTCCAGTGCCCAGCTCCACCAACTGACATGCGAGGCCCACGATTCATCCTCACACAACTCAGCTTGGTGCATGCTCCTGAGTCCTGACCGACCCTCTTGGGGTTATTTTACTTCTGCACTCATCTCCTCGGACCCCTCACCCCTGCACGCTCGTGTCTCCTCCACCCTCCCTTCCCCTCTCCTCGCGCACCAAGAAGAGGGAGGGTCTCCGCAGAGCACCTGCGTGGCCGGCAATGGCCTCCGCCCACTTCGTAGCCCTCGCGGCATTGGCAGTCGTGTGCCGCTCTCTGTTCGGACTGGCGTCCGCGGCGGACGATGGAGAGCTGCGGGCGCTGCTGGAGCTCAAGGCGGCGCTGGACCCGACGGGGCGCCTGCTGCCGTCGTGGGCGCCCGGTCGGGACCCGTGCGCCTGGGGAGGGTTCGAGGGCGTCGCTTGCGACGCCCTCGGTGCCGTCGCCAATGTCTCGCTGCAGGGGAAGGGCCTGGCCGGGATGCTCTCCCCCGCCGTCGCGGGCCTCCGCTCGCTCACCGGCCTGTACCTCCATTACAACGCGCTCCGCGGCGGCGTGCCCCGGGAGTTCGCCAGGCTCACACGGCTCACCGATGTCTACCTCAACGTCAACAACTTCTCCGGGCCCATCCCGGCCGAGATCGGCGCCATGGCCTCGCTGCAAGGTGAGCCAAGTCAGAGCTCCGAGTCTTCTCTTTCCGATTCTTGCTTGCCTAGTTGCATGTGGCGCCGTGGACTCTGCCACTGCCACGGGTATATCATAGTTGTATTGCTTGGATTGATTCGATTCGTTCCGTTCTATTCCAGTCCAGTCTCCTCTGCTGCCTAGCGTCCCATGAATGATCCTAAAACGAGTTCTTGGATTGACGCTTCTTGGCTGATATCTTGTCATCGATTGATTTACTCCATTTCTTGGTTTGTTTGCCATTCTAACACTGCTGTTAATGTTGATGTGTCAAAGTGCTACAGCTGTGCTACAATCAGCTGACCGGGAGCATCCCCACGCAGCTGGGGCTGCTGAACAGGCTCGCCGTGTTGGCTCTGCAGTCCAACCACCTGAACGGCGCCATCCCTGCCAGCCTCGGCGACCTGCCCGAGCTGAGGCGGCTGGACTTGAGCTTCAACCACCTCTTCGGCTCCATCCCGGTGAGGCTGGCCAGGCTGCCTCAGCTCGCTGCTCTCGATGTTAGGAACAACTCGCTCACCGGCAGCGTGCCCTCCGGTAAATAGTCCATGCAGCAGTCTACGAATCCATTCTTGAGCATTTAATGACTGCTCCGCTCAGTCTCAGTTTGATTTGGTTGCTCCCCACTCCCCAGAACTGGCCAAGCTGGAGGGTGGATTCCAGTACGGGAACAACACTGATCTGTGCGGCACCGGGCTCCCCGATCTCCGGCCGTGCACTCCGGCGGACCTCATCGACCCCGACAGGCCCCAGCCGTTCAGCGCTGGTATTGCGCCGCAGATCACGCCGGGCTCTTCCGACAGGCATTGCAGAGGAACCCACTGCCCCCCTTCCACCAAGGCGCTCGCGGCCGTCGTCGTTGTCGCGGTCATCCTTCTGGCAGCGACAGCGGCCGGTCTCTTCGCCTTCTCGTGGCATAGGTGGCGCAAGCAGAGGATGGCCGCAGGCGCAGGCGCACCTCCGATGACCACCGTGGGCGGCCGGTGCAGCACCGAGGGCGAGGCGACCCGCAAGAGCGCGTCGTCAACGCTGGTGAGTCTGGAGTACTCCAACGGCTGGGACCCGCTGGCCGACGGGCGGAGCGGCGTCGGGTTCTCGCAGGAGGTGTCCCCGAGCCTCCGGTTCAACATGGAGGAGGTGGAGTCCGCGACGCACTACTTCTCGGAGCTGAATCTCCTGGAAAAGAAGACCTCCAAGTCCAAGGGTGGCGCCGGAAGCAGTTTTGCGGCCACGTACAGGGGCACGCTGCGCGACGGCACGCCGGTCGTCGTCACCCGGCTGGGCAAGACCTGCTGCAAGCAGGAGGAGGCGGAGTTCCTCAAGGGCCTCAAGCTGCTCGCCGAGCTCCGGCACGACAATATCGTGGGGCTGAGGGGGTTCTGCTGCTCCAGGGCCAGGGGAGAGTGCTTCCTCGTGCACGACTTCGTGCCCAACGGGAGCCTATCGCACTTCTTGGACGTTGCAGGAGAAGACGGCGGCGGCGCTCTTGGCCATGGCGGGCGCGTCCTTGAGTGGTCCACGAGGGTGTCCATCATCAAGGGCATTGCTAAAGGTATGGTGGTACTCCCTCCGTTTCAAAATATAGTGCGTCCACGCTTTTCGAGGTTTAACTTTGACCATAAATTTAACTAACAAGACTGATTGCGACGGGAGCAAAAATTATACTAATGAATTCATATTCGAAAGAAGTTTTTAATCATATAATTTTTTGCTTCTGCCGCAGTCAGTCTCGTTGATTAAATTTATGGTCAAAGTTAAAATGGGGAAATTGAGGATGCACTGGGAACGGAGGGAGTATCAGTTATCAAACCCTGTTACTGCTAGAGTGCTGGTACAGTACTACTAGCGTTCTAACGATCAAATCTTTCTGCATTCGTACTGTCAAAAAAAACCTGCCTGGGAAACACAAGGCTGGCATTTCCAATCAGTTTCTCAGTTTACCGATACTGGGACTGTCCTGGCTGTTCACATGTCTTCGGGAAACATGTGATAGGTACTAGTACCCTCCGGTAGTCACATTCAGAACCGTGTAGCTGTAGGTACTCAAATAGCTCTGGTTGCTTTTCTTTAGAAAGGAGGAAAACCCTGCTTCCCCGTCATCATCGCGATGCACATAGCCATATTTTTTAAAACACAAGTACCATCATCAGAACACTCATCATAGGATTTGAGATACATGTCATCTAATTTCCTACTACAAATTTCTTATTCCTATGATAATCCTATCCTATGAACCAATGAAGGCCTCAAATCAGCATAAATGTACGGAAAACCACAACCGGCGAAATTAGGAACATATGCTTACACAGATAGTCCTCCTTCGGTCTTTGGTTTGTAGGATTTTTGTAGAAATTCTACAGGATAAGATTTTTAAAGGAAAATTCCCTTCGGTACCCTTTGGTTTGTAGGAATGGATCAGTCCTTCACATTTCAAAGGAAAGAAAAAGAACATTAACCCAGACTCAATGGAAAAATTCATATCTTATGCATCAAATGACATTATAGGAATTGAGACACATGTCATCTCACTTCCTATGATTTTGCAGTAAACCGACCCAACCAGTTTCCAAAGAGGTTTGATATACTAGTAGGTGGGGCAGGTTTTGTAGCTTTGCCGGCTGTGTCTCCAAACCGAGGAATAACTGTTGATACTTGTAATTTGCAATTGTTACTCAAAGTGTTAGAGTTTTTGCAAAAGCAAGGTTCCTTATCCATGATTATTTTGCAGGAATTGGATATCTGCACAGTACTAGAGCAAACAAGCCCCCTCTTGTTCACCAAAACATATCGGCGGACAAAGTTCTGGTGGATTACAATTACAAGCCCCTGATTTCTGGTTCTGGCCTGCACAAGCTCCTTGTTGAAGACCTGGTCTTCTCGACCCTCAAGGCGAGTGCCGCCATGGGTTACCTTGCCCCTGAGTACACCACCGTCGGTCGGTTCTCGGAGAAGAGTGATGTTTATGCTTTCGGGGTAATTGTGTTTCAGATACTCACGGGTAAAAGTAAAACGATGCAGCTGCCCTTCGAGACAGGCAATGTGCATGACCTCATCGATGGCAACATGAAAGGATACTCAGCAACCGAAGCGGCAAACTTGGCAAAGATTGCATTGGACTGCACCAGTGAAAACCCTGAGCAAAGACCCAACATGGAGGAGCTGCTTCAAGAATTGGACACCTTGTGATGGATCATGGATGGGCATACAATGTAATAACCTTTTTTGCCAGTCTCGCGCCTGGCAGTGCTGCCTTGCCTGCAATCTACTTATCTAGGATCACTAATCACTGATCTTAGAAGCAAAAGAGGTACCCATTAATTAATTTTTCTTTGAAAAATGAGGTAGCAATTAAATACCTAGGATCAATCCTGAGATCTTGTATTATGCTAATGTTGTACTCTTACTGTTGCTGAGGAAAGGCTGCATTGGTAGCTAACTTGTATCGGATGTGCTATTCTGTGTTCATGAATGCGGCCATTTGTTGCAGCTCTTTTTTTGCCCGGCCCTTGTTTTCGTCAGACAGTACGCAGCTCTTGTGACTCCCAAGTGTACAATCAATCCTGTGTTCACGTGTACCAGTTTGGATCGATCTTCTGAGGCTGTGATTGCCTCTATCCAAGGAGGAAGAGCCAAGAGTCCTTGAGACCATGTGAGCTATAGATTGCTGTATGCATCTTAGTTACGTAAAAGCCGGATGTAATACTTAAAATCTTTTAAGTAATAAAACGCTTCTTATCGAAAAATGTTTTGTCCAGTACAGACTTGTCTTGCTGGTTGCTTATGTTTTGTCCACTACAGAACCCAGCCTTGTGCAAAAAGGAGGCGCACGCTGGTCCCGGGTTTTTCTATGCTAGTACTCTGTAAACTATGTAAAGTGTTTTAGGTCACTAAGAGCAACTCCAACGAGCAACTCCAACGGGACCCATTTCGTCCGTTTATGTTCATTTGGATTCGTGCGGACAAAAACGATGACCCAACGCAGAGACCCATTTCTATATTGCGTCCACTTTGTGTCCGTGCTGATCCATTTCTGGGTCACATTTGAGTCGCAGACGGACACAAATCGGACGTTTTCTGCGTCTGCGTCGTCGTCCGCCTATGTCCGGCCAAACCCACTTGTCACCCATCCACCCACCTCTCCCTTTTTAAATAATTCGCTGGCCTACCCCCACCCACCTCTCTCCTATTATTCTATTGTCACAACCCTCCTGTTCACCTGCTTCCCGTTGGGTGTCCCGGCTGACCATTTTAAAAACGGACACGGACAAGCGGACGGGCGACCCAAACGAACGAAAAGCGGACAAACCACGCGTCTGTTTGGGTCTCCCCGTTGGAGTTTCTCTAAAGTAGTGACCTAAAACGTCTTAAGGGAGTAGCTGATAAGGGGTCCTCGGACGGCCGACCTGTTTCCCATGGGTCGGACTATATGGGCCACAAAGTAACCATTGGGTGATCAAGGGCCCCGTCGCCAGGGAGGAAGCTTCAAGGAGCCGTGGCGTGTCCTCCAAGTTGTCAACCGTAGATAGACATGTTTATCTCTTCGGCATGTAACCGACCATGTGTAAACCCTAGGGACCCTCAGCGTCTATATAAGCCGGAGGGTTTTAGGTTGTAGAAAGGACAACTCATCTAGGGTTTCGCTCTTTGATCTCGTGGTAGATCGACTCTGTAACCTATACATCATCAATACAATCAAGCAGGACGCAGGGTATTATCACCATTGGAGGGCCCGAACCTGGGTAAAACCTTGTCCCCTTCATCTCCCGTTCCATCGATTCTAGTCTCACACCTCGGGCCCCCCTACCCGAGATCCGCCGGTTTTGACACCGACATTGGTGCTTTCATTGAGAGTTTCTCTATGAACTACGAAGGAATCAATGGCTCACCTCATCACTAGCAACGAGGTCTGCATCCAGGAGACCCTTACCCCCGATCAGACTCTCACAGGCGGCGACATCTTGTCATATGCCGACCCGATCAACCACCATGGCCAGATCGGAAACTTTTGCCCCGATCAGAGAATCAGGTTCGGAACCTTAGAGTTCTTCGCTGATTCACGGGGAGTACTCATCCTGATGGAACCCTCGACCCTTGAGGAGGAGCCTGTAAGTCTCGACGCCGAAGACACTGGGCTTCATCCCTAACGGAGTCGTCACCCCCGGGCGATCTAGAATGCCCAATCCGACCAATGTGACCGGATCCACTATGGCTAGATGGAACATGGAGCAGCTTTCGTACAGCTCTGGAACCGCCACGTTGCATATTGACTCCACTTGGCTCGACGACACACATCCTACCATCGCCTCGTTCTTAAATGAGTTGTTCGATCATATTGAAACCATGCGTATGTCGGATGACGAGGTTCCGGTCTATGATCGTCTCGTGATTAAGCCCGGTGATAGGGAGATTCGCGTTCCCACGGTCACCCACCAGGTCGCTACCATCGAGTGTCCGACGGAGGACTCGTCCAATGACCGGAATTGAAAACAGTCTACACCCCGGTCTCTGATCACCAAGACTTCATCGGCGAACCAGATGCCAGAATTTATTCTAAAGCCGGACCATCATCGGTCCAAGATCTATCACACAATTTGGAGTCCGTGATTCCGAACGCCCAATGTGGCGTGGGGTCAATTTTTTCCCACCCACCACCCAAGACGATGATCTCAGCATCATACCAAAGCCCACGTCTTCGGACTTTCGGTATATTAAACAACTACCAGGAGAATCGGTCCATCACTTTTGGGCCAGACTCCTACTCGCTAGAAGCAGAGAAAAAGGTCTTAGTGACCAAGAGATAATGGCAAATTTCAGTGACAATTGCCATGACGAAGGGATTCTTAATGCCCTGGCTCGCCGACACATTCGTGACTTTTCCAAGCTATCCGATTTGGTACAAAAATACTGTGCCATGGAAAGCGCTTGGCAATCCGAGCGGTTATTTTTGCAACCAACTTTCCCTGAACACCCTAGTGGAGATCGGAAAAAGAGGATACCTTCAAAGCGGCCAGCCAGATTCGAACCCACCGAAAAAAGAAACAAACCCCTTTCGGGGGTAAGCACTGTCCTGGACGAACTATTGGATAAACCTTGCCCTATACATTCCGTATTGCTAAACACAAGCCCGACTCACAGCCTTAGAGCTTGCTGGGTCGTCAGACAAGTCGCAAAAGGCGGTGAGGCCATCCTCGAAGCGCCTCCGTTGAATAGGCGCTCCCCAACGTCGCCCGAATACAATGCCGAAGTCCTAGCGGTCTACAAAACGTTCCCCTTGAGGAACATAAGGAAAAGAGCTCTTAGAGAACTCGAACAGGTCTACCATGTGGCAACAACAAGTGCATGGGCAGACATACCCATTACCTTCGCAGATACCAACCAACCGGCCATTCTTTCCGATCATTCACCGGCCGCACTAGTCCCGAACCCCATTATTGATGGCTACAGGTTACATAAGGTGCTAATGGATGGCGGCAGTGGTTTAAACCTGATCTACGAAGGTACCCTGGAAAAAATGCTATTTGACCAATCTTGCATCGAACATAGCAACACAACTTTCTGGGAAATTATTCCAGGGAAAGAGGCGCGTTGTTCAGGACGTATCATCCTAGACATAGTATTCAACACTCCTGAAAACTACCGATCCGAAGAACTCCTCTTCCACATCGTGCCTTTCCCAAGTGTCTACCACGCCCTATTGGGACGTGACGCCTTCACAAAATTCCAGGCTATACCCCATTATGGGTACATGAAACTTGAAATGCAAGGACCAAACGGAGTGATCACAATCTCCAGTGATCCGAATATAGCCCTCCGGGCTGAAAACAAAACGACAGCGCTCGCCCTCGAGGCATTAACTGACTACACTACGGTCAACAGTTGACAAGGATGACGTGATCCTTAGCAAAAGGTCCAAGCCCACGTCCTTCAAACCCGCAAAGGAAATTGTTAAGTTTCAAGTGCATCCGACGGACCCTAATAAGACAACATCCATCGGAGCTCAGCTCGATCCCATAGTGGACGAGGCATTGCGGACCTTTCTACAAGAAAATTGGGACATTTTTGCTTGGTATCCTTCCGATATGCCCGGAATCCCACGACGGCTTGTAGAGCATAGTGTGAACATCATGGCAAGCTTCAAACACGTTAAGCAGACTCTGCGCCGCTTCTCCGAACCCAAATGACAAGCTATGGGTGAAGAATTAGCTAAACTGCTAGAGGCCGGATTCATTTGGGAGATAAGTACCCCGAATGGTTGGCAAACCTGGTGATGGTACCAAAGAAAGATAAGTCCTGGCGACTATGCGTCGATTTTAAAGACCTCAACAAAGCCTGCTCTAAGTACCCTTTCCCCTTACCGCGCATAGACCAGATTATTGATGCCACAACCGGACATGGTTCTTTGTGTTTTCTCGACGCTTATTCCAGATACCATCAAATCAAAATGAAGGAATCCGACCAAGGGGCAACCACATTCATCACCCCGTATGGGCCATACTGCTTTAACACGATGCCCTTTGGGCTAAAAAACGCTGGGGCCACATACCAGCGCATGATCCAGACTTGTCTCGCAACACAGGTCGGTAAGACAGTCGAGGCATACGTGGACGACGTGGTAATCAAAACCAAGCACGTCAGCCAGTTGATTGATGACCTATGGCAAACCTTTGCCAGCCTACGCGAGTATGACATACGACTCAATTCGGAAAAATGTGTATTCGGAGTTCCTTCTGGTAAAATGCTCGGATTCATCGTATCTCATGGAGGAATAGAAGAAAATCCGGCTAAGATCCGCGCTCTATCAGAACTTGCAATTCCTACAGAGCTAAATCATGTCCAGAGGCCGGCTGGCTTTGTCGGGGTGTTAAGCCACTTTATATCCCGCTGAGGGAGCCCCGGATTAGGGGGTCCTCGGATGGTCGACCTATTGTTGATGGGCCGAACTGTATGGGCCGCAAGGAGAACATTGGATGACCAAGTTGTTGGGTTCTACCGTAGGTGCATTGCATGCAAATTACAAATTTCCTACGTGCAGAACATCCAAGAACATGCTACGGAGATGGATCACAAATTGTTACCACTAGACGCGCAGTGTCGTGCAACAGAAGTAGAGTTAGGGCAGCACGTTCGTGTGGCCCGTCTCCTCCTCGTCCGATCTCCCTCGAACAGCCGTTCTGATCTCCCTCGTACAGCCGGTCGCCGGATCCCACGTACAGGTTCGTCGGAGCGGTGCAAGTGCACCACCTCTAACGGTATCTACGCATGCAGGAGGAACACCCGTGCGGGGGACTGCTAGATCTGATTACATGGTCGGCGGCGGCGAGTGGAGGTGGCTATTCGCAACACATGCAAACCCTAATGACGGCGCCGAAGCGATCAACCGGATGGGTGTGCCGCACCTCCACTATATATAGGCATCCGGTACGGGCTCAACTCTTGGGCCTCGCACGGATCCTAAAGCCCTACGTGTTCCCTCCCTTAAACGCGCGACCCTTTAGGTTCTTGTCCACTTGGTCGCAAGTCAGATGACATCCGACTCGACCGGTTAGTAGTGGCCTCTAGCAAGACGTGCCGACTCCAAGTGTCTGATGAAGCTGGTTAGGCGAACCTGTACTTCACACTTTTGTTCTCTTTTCCACACGATATATATTGTCGTGCACAAGGTGACATGGTAATCCTTATTGCAGCATGACATCTTTCTCTTCCGGTGAATCCGACCAACATTCAGATTATCTAATAATCCTCATCGCATGGCAATGCTTATCCATGTCGGATCACCCGAGGGGCCCAGAGTATATCTCTCCCGACAGGAGGGGCAAATCCCATCTTGCTTGACCATGTCTCGCAGCATGGGTCTGAACAAGCTCGAAACCTACCTTTGTAACTACCCAGTCACGGAGTAGCGTTGGTCGGCCCAAAGCAAGTTTGTCACCATCCCGAGTACATGCGCCAGCTCAGGTCTTAGGACATAGAACGTATGTTGTACTAGAGACTCACATATGATCTATCGATGCGTCTCATAGTTGGGTCTGTCCAACTCAGACCTTATCTCGACTTGGATCCGACTATGTCGAATCTGACCAGACCTTTCTAAGTCCATATTATCCGGCTAGCATCCAATGCTACATGGTCAGTGAGACTAAACCATCCACCGTGTCATATGCTAGTCTGATTAGTTATGCGTCCACACAACCCTTTTGACTAGGGACCATTTAGGACAGTTATCATACAATGCATGGTCTCACAAACAAGTCACGTACTTATTAATACACATCACTGATAATGTCCAGGGACTATCTTTATTCATAAACACATAGGAAATATCATCATACATGATTGCCTCTAGGGCATATCTCCAACACAAGTCACTCACGCCAGGATGGAGACCTCAAGGAGCCGTGACGTATCCTCCAAGTCATCGAACGTAGATAGGCATGTTTATCTCTTCGGCATGTAACTGACCATGTGTAAACCCTAGGTACCCTCGGCGTCTATATAAGCCAGAGGGTTTTAGGTGGTAGAGACAGAACAACTCATCAAGGGTTAGTTATTCGATCTCGAGGTAGATCAACTCTGTAACCCCCATATCATCAATACATCCAAGCAGGACATAGGGTATTGCGTCCATAGGAGGGCCCGAACCTGGGTAAATCTGAGTCCCCTTCGTCTCCTATTACCATCGATCTTAGTCTCACAGTTCAGGACCCCCTACCCGAGATCCACCGGTTTTGACACCGACATTGGTGCTTTCATTGAGAGTTCCTCTGTGAAACACCTAAGGAATCGATGGCTTGCCTCGTCGCGAGCAACAAGATCTACATCCAGGGGACTCTTTCCCCCAATTAGAATCTCACAGGCGGCGACACTTTGTCGCACGCCAACCCGACCAGTCACCCTAGCCAGATCGGGAGTTTTTCCCCCGATCAGAGAATCGGGTTCGGAACCTTAGAGTTCATCGCTGATTCACGGGGAATACTTTTTCTAATGAAACCCTCGACCCTTGAGGAAAAGACTACAAGTTCAGACGCCTTGACGCCGAAGACATCAGGCCTCACGGCTAAATGGAACATGGATCGGCTTTGGTGCGGCTCCGGATCCATCACGCCGATCATTGAGTCCACTCGCCTCAGCAACATGCATCCCACCATTGCCTCATTCTTAAACGAGTTGTTCGATCAGATCAAGGCCATGCAAGTATCGGATGACCAGATTCCGATCTATGACCGGTTCGGGATCAGGCCTGATGACAGGGAGATTCGTTCCCCTCCGGTCACCCACCTTGTTGCTACCATCGAGTGCCCGACCGAGGATTCGTCCTAACCACCGGAACTGAAAACAGTCTACACTCCGATCTCCGACCGTCGAGGCTTCATCGGCGAGTCGATGGCCAAAAATCATCTAAGAGCCGGATCATTATCGGTCTAGAATCTACCGCACGATTCGGAATTTGTAATTACGAACACACAATGTGACGTGGGATCGAATTTTCCCCCACCCACCACCCAAGAACATCATCCCAGTTTCGCATCAAAACCCGCATCCTCGGACTTTCGGGATATTAAGCACCTGTAGCGGGAGTCAGTCCATCACTTTTAGGTAAGACTCCTACTCGCTAGGAGCAGAGAAAAAAGTCTTAGCGACCAAGAGATAATGGCAATTTTCATTCGCAACTGCCATGATGAAGGGATTCTTAACGCCCTGGCCCGCAGGCACATTTGTAACTTCTCGGAGTTGTCCGATTTGGTACAAAAATACTGTGCCATGGAAAGTGCTTGGCAATTCGAACGGTTGTTTTCGGAAGCAACTTTCCCCAAGCACCCTAGTGGAGATCGGAACAAGAGGGTACCTCCAAAGCGGCCAGCCATATATAAATCCATCGAAATAAGAAATAGGACTCCTTCAGGGGTCGGCACTGTCCTTGACGGACTACTGGATAAACCTTGCCCTATGCATTCCGTGTTGTTAAACACAAGCCCGACTCACAGCCTTAGAGCTTGCTGGGTCATCAGGCAAGTGGCAAAAAGTGGCGAGGCCATCCTCGAAATACCTTTGACGAATGGGCACTCCTCATCATCGCCTGAATATGCCGAAGTCCTGACGGTCTATGAAACATTCCCCTCAAGGAACATGAGAAAAAGGGTTGTTAGAGAGCTCGAACATGTCTACCATGTGGCAGTAACTAGCGCATGGGAAGATATACCGATTACCTTCAAAGATACTGACCAGCCGTCATTCTTTCCGGTCACTCACCGACCGCACTAGTATTGAACCCCATTATCGAAGGGTACAGGCTACATAAGGTGTTAATGGACGACGACAGTGGTTTAAACCTAATTTATGAAGGCACCTTGGAAAAAATGCAGTTCGACCAATCTCGCATCGAACGTAGCAATACAACTTTCTAAGGAATCATTCCAGGGAAAGAGGCGCGCTGTTCCGGACGTATCGTCCTGGACGTAGTGTTTGACATGCTTGAAAACTACCGATCCGAAGAACTTCTCTTCCACATCGTACCCTTCCCAAGCGGCTATCACGCCCTATTGGGACGTGACGCCTTCACAAAGTTCCAGGCCATACCCCATTACGGGTACATGCAACTTAAAATGCCAGGACCAAACGGAGTGATCACAATCTCCAGTGATCCAAACATAGCCCTCCGGGCCGAAAACAAAACAGAAGCACTCACCCTCGAGGCATTAGCCGAGGCTTTCACTGCCAAAGATCTGACAGCGTTACGGTTAACAATTAACAAGGATGATGTGATCCTTAGCAAAAGGCCCAAGTCTACGTCCTTCAAACCCGCAGAGGAAATCGTTAAGTTTCAAGTACATCCGACGGACCCCAATAAGACAGCCCATCGGAGCCCAACTCGATCCCCTTGTGGACAAGGCACTGCGGAATTTTCTTCGAGAAAATTGGGAAATTTTTTCCTGGCATCCTGCCGATATGCCCGGAATCCCACGACAGCTTGCCGAACACAGTTTGAATATTATCACAGGATCTAAGCCCGTTAAGCAGACTCTGCGTCACTTCTTCGAACCCAAACGGCAAGGCATGGGTGAAGAATTGGCTAAACTGCTAGAGGCCGGTTTCATTCAGGAAATCAAGCACCCCGAATGGTTGGCAAACCTGGTGATGGTACCAAAGAAAGACAAGTCCTGGAGAATGTGTGTCAACTTCAAGGACCTCAACAAAGCCTACCCTAAGGACCCTTTCCCCTTGCCATGCATAGACCAGATCATCGATGCTACAGCTGGACATGATTTGTGGTGTTTCCTCGATGCTTACTCCAGATACCATCAGATTAAAATGAAGGAATCCGATCAAGCGGCAACCGCATTCATCACCCCATACGGGCCGTTTTGCTTCAACACGATGCCTTTCGGGCTAAAAACGCTAGGGCCACATACCAGCGCATGATCCATATGTGTCTCACGACACAGGTCGGTAAGACAGCCGAGGCGACGTGGACGATGTGGTAATTAAAACCAAACACGTCAGCCAGTTGATCGACGACATACGACAAACTTTTGATAGTTTGCGCGAGTATGACATACGACTCAATCCGGAAAAATGTGTTTTCGGAGTTCCTTCTCATAAGTTGCTTGGATTCATCGTCTCCAGTAGAGGAATAGAGGCGAATCCAACTAAGATCCGCGCCTTATCGGAACTTGCAATTCCTACAGAGCTGAAGCACACCCAGAGATTAGCTGGGTGCGTAACGGTGTTAAGCTGCTTTATCTCCCGCCTCGGAGAGAAAACTTTGCCGCTCTATAAACTGCTGAAACGGACAAACCAATTCGAGTGGACCAATGAAGTAGTGGCTGTGCTAGAAGAAATCAAAACACTACTAGCAACCAATCCCATACTCACAACACCAGGCGCTGTGAGCCCATGTTGTTATACATATCGGCCACCAATCAAGTTGTCAGCGCGGTGCTCGTCGTTAAACGAGATGAGGACATACACAAGTTTCGGATTCAGAAATGGTCTATTACATGACAGAAGTTGTTGGGGATATAACCCTGCAGTATGACCCACCATTAAGGTTCCGGGTCACATTGATGGCTCGTGAGCTGGCCCAAGGGTGAGCCGTAGAGTCTATGGCCCAGGAAGATAAGCGGCTCAAGGTGTGGGCCGCAAGGTGGCCTGGACGGAGAAGACCCGGGCGTGTAAGCCGCTCGGGGACAGCTTGGACAAGAAGATAGAGGAAGACTCAGACAGACAATGAGACTCGGTTAGACAATTGTAAAGACCCGTGGTCCTGACCTCCTATATAAAGGCAGACCCGGGGCGACTTAAAGATCAGGTTATCGAGAACTAGACCAAGCTTTAGCTCCCTTGTAACCGATACAACAAGCAATACAAGAACAAGCAGGACGTAGGCTATTACCTCGACTTGAGGGGCCGAACCTGGGTAAAATCATGTCCTTCATCCCAATCAACCCCTTTGAGTCCATCATGTTAGAGATGACCTCGAATCCAAGTCCGTTCACCCGGACATCTGCCGTGATAAATCCACGATAGTTGGCGCCCACCGTGGGGCTTGCGCTTGGTGGTGTTGAGTTCTCAAAGGGCTCTCTCCCAGGGCTCGAGGGATACGTGGTCGGAAGGATGAGCAAGAGTCGCCGCGACCGGTTCTACATCGACGATGCCGGCTGGGGGCTTGACGCCGAGTCCGTGGAGTATGGATTTCGGGTTCCGTTCGGCGGGATCCACGTTTTCATCAAAAAGGCTGATGGATCTACACTCGGGCCGGACGTCTGCACCAACATCGTCAAGCCGGCTCGACGTCTCCAATCTGCAAGTAACGTGCGGCCTACCTGCGCCAATCCGGGTCAGAGGCATGTCTTTGTAGGTTTCACTCAAGGTATGGATCTGGAAGCATCCGGGTCACAGGAAACCCTTGTTTATTCAGAAGATGAATCTTCAAGTGGAGAAACAGAATCAGTGTACCAGCTCCGCAACGGTGGCCTTGGGGGCTACGACGATGCATACCCTGAGTAGGATGGATTTGAGTCGGATGTTATGAAATCTCCGGTTCATGCGGCGGTGTTCATGGCGGGATCAGCCCCAACCGCAAGTAACGCAGCCGCGGGAGCCGCCACTTCGGGTGATAACCCGCCGCCGCCGGCTCAAGTTCTTGTGGAGTTGATGGATGAACTGGCGGCTCTCATGGCCACTGAAGTCACACCAGATAATCAAGCAGCTTAGAATCTAGAGATTGCAAGGATCAAGGGCCGGATGGCAGAGGAACGACAAAGGATGGCTGAGCTGAAGGTCCAGGTGGAAGAAGAGGCAGAACGTATCAAGACAGATGCTTTTCGTCTAGGGCTGGAGCAAATGTCAGCAGCAGCGGTACACCGGAGGAGGCATCAGTCCCATCTACCAGAGCGTTATTAAGCGAGGAACCTCTTTAATACCCCTGGCGCGGGGCGAGCCGCGGGCACGCTCGAGAGCCGCCCAACGGAACGGCCAGCGACTCATCCGGCCCAACGTAACCAAGCTTCACCTGGGGGCTTTCCAGCGCCGGCGGGTCATTATTCTAACCCGACCGAGAATATGGTAGCAGCTGCCACCCGGCTTGAGACGATCCCTATCCCAGATGAAGCACCCTTTGCAGAGGATGTGCGGAACGCCATCAGGTACTTACAGA
The DNA here is from genome assembly GCA_022496015.1 of Hordeum marinum. NCBI lineage: Eukaryota > Viridiplantae > Streptophyta > Magnoliopsida > Poales > Poaceae > Hordeum > Hordeum marinum. The sequence goes on along the minus strand of CM039674.1, from coordinate 257,067,773 downwards.
CGGCCATGGCCCAACAGGAGAGATACGCTCATAGCCGGAGCCACGTCCATTCAACCCCTCTTCCTAGCCATAGTTTTAGCCGGCGCTACGAGTCACTAGCAGGTTCCAGCAGCAACCATCACAGAGAGATTCCAACGGGTCACCGACCGTGAAGAGATACACATGCATGTGTAAACCATGCGGGAAGCCCGCAAGAGGCGCCAGCTAGGCCGGCTTACCAAGAGCCCGGGCCTTCCATTTCCGTGGGGGCAGGAGTAACCCCCAGGACGGGAGGGCTGCCGTGTCTATCGCCGTCTCTCCGGAGAAAGCGGTTGCCGAAGATTCCAAAGGTCCCCGCAAGGTCCCAAATTACACTGCTGATTTACCCACAGAGGCCTGGGTGGAAAGCTATGAACTGGCCATGGAGATGCTGGATGTTAGTGAGGTGATTTGTGCCAAGTATTTCGTCATGATGCTTGAAGGCCTAGCTCATACATGGCTAAAGGGGTTACCACCTAATACCATCAATTCATGGGCAGAGCTCAGGGCTCGATTCATTAAAAACTTTCAAGGGACATGCAAGCAGCCTATGACTATTGTGGATCTTGATCACTGTGTCCAACAAGAGAGCGAGTCGGCTCATCATTGGGTACGGTGGGTCTCGACAATTATTCACTCATCAGAGCAGATCACGGCGGCTCAAGCGATATTGATCTTAGAGAAGACCTACCACTTTATTCCTCTAAAGCAGAAACTTGGACGGCTCAAGCATACGTGTCAGGACATGGGAGAGCTCATGACAGCTCTCACGAAATACGCCGACTCAGACAACACGAAGGATCCGGGTTCTGATGAGGAAAAGTCTAGTCAAGGCAAGAAGGGCAACCAAGGCAAGGGTGCGGTCAACAATGGTAGCCAGAGTAAGCGCAAGAATCCAGAAGCAGGATCAGAGCTGGTGGCCAACACAAATGCCTAGCAGAATCATCCCAAGGGCAACAGGAGGTTTGGACCGCCCCCGGGCAGGGATAATTTTTCCTCGAACATGGAAGAGTTGCTTAAGCGACCTTGTCCGAATCACAGTTTTCCTGATAGGCCGGCAAATCATACATGGGAGAGTTGTTCTTTTATGCAGAAGTTCAAGCGGTACGTCACACAACCTAACCATCGCGGTGGCGGCCTGCCAGGCGGCCCAGGACATGGCGGGTCAGGAGCCGAATTTGGTTCTGGCGGTTCAGCATCTGGTCATCCGTGTCAGGATAATCACGGGGGTCAGCAGCCGCACTCTGGTAATAATAATCAACAACAGCAGCAATAGTGGAATCAGTCCAATTTTCAGAGTAACCCGAAGCAGCTTAGCTCCAGGCAGTACCATGTCTTCATGACTAGTCTCAATAAACGGGACCGGAAGTTGCGAAAACGGGTGGTCAATGTGGTTACGCCGGCTCTTCCACAGTATCTAAAGTGGTCTAAATATGACATAACATGGAGCCGTGAAGATCACCCGCCACGCATTGATGACCCGGGGCGGCTGGCTTTGGTTGTAGCCCCCAAGTGGGTGGGTATATGTTGAACAAGGTGCTCATGGATGGCGACAGCAACATAAACATCATTTATTTTGACACCTTCCGGCGGATGAAGTTGCTCGACAAGGACTTAAAACCTTCTGTTTTTCATGGTGTGGTGCCGGGTAAGTTGGCGTATCCGGTGGGCAGGATTTCTTTGGAAGTGGCTTTTGGCGATGAATACAACTACAGAGTGGAGTCCTTATGGTTTGAGGTGGTTAAGATCAAGAGCCCTTATCATGCCTTGTTTGGACGGCCGGCTTATGCTAAGTTCATGGCTCGACCCTGCTATGTTTACTTATAGCTCATGATGCCCGGCTTAAACGGTACCATCACCGTTCATGGTAACCGAAACACGGCTATTGAGTGTGAAGAAGGAGATGCGGCTTACGCAGAGTCCAGTTGCACCCAGGAGGAGCTTAAGTTTTATAAGGAGAATGTTGATCTGGAGGATATGACCCCCCTGAAAAAGCCAACCACGGAGGTTGAGCCGCCACTCAAGTTTTCAGCAGATGATACCAAGGCAGTAGATTTCAATCCGGGCGACTCGTCTAAGCAGTTCATCATTGGAGCTCATATGGATCCCAAATAGGAAAGCGCGCTCATCGAATTCATCCATGAGAATTGGGACATCTTTGCATGGAAGCCCTTTCACATGCCAGGTGTACCGAGAGAATTCTCTGAGCACAACCTTAATGTGGATCCAAAGTTTAAGCCGATCAAACAGTTTCTGCGGCGGTTCAATGAAGAGAGACGCAAGGCTATTGGGGAAGAAGTTGCCCGTCTCTTGGCTGCAGGTTTTATTGTCGAAGTTTTTCACCCGGAATGGTTGGCTAACCCAGTGCTGGTGCTCAAAAAGAACGGCACATGGCGTATGTGTGTGGATTACATGAACCTTAACAAGGCTTGTCCGGCTGATCCCTTTGCCCTCCCACGTATTGAATAGATCATTGATGCCACAGCAGGATGTGAAAGCTTATGCTTCCTGGATGCTTATTCCGGTTATCATCAGATCAAGATGGCAGTGAAAGACCAGGAGAAGACGACGTTCATTACCCCCTTTGGGGCGTTCTATTATGTCTCTATGCCTTTTGGGCTCAAGAGTGCCTAGGCGACTTATCAACGGTGCGTACAGAACTGCCTTCACAGTCAAATTGGCCGTAATGTTCATGCTTAGGTGGATGACATCATAGTCAAATCCAAAAAGAAGGAGACTCTTTTGGAGGACCTAAAGGAAACCTTTGACAATCTCCGGGTCTACAAGATGATGCTTAACCTGACCAAGTGTGTCTTTGGGGTTCCAGCAGGAAAGCTTTTGGGTTTCTTGGTCTCTGAGCGTGGCATCGAGGCTAACCCGGATAAAATCAAGGCTATTACTTCTCTAGGAGAGCCAATGTGCATTAATGACGTTCAGCGCCTGGCAGGGAGGATTGCTGCGTTGAGCCAGTTCATAAGCCGCCTTGGAGAGAAGGCTATTCCTTTATATCAAATGATGAAGAAGACAGATAAGTTTGTCTGGAGCAAAGCGGCGGGTGAAGCACTTGAGGCGCTTAAGAAACAGCTGATTGAGCCGCCAGTGTTAGCCGCTCCGGCTGAGAAAGAACCGTTGCTCCTTTATGTGGCGGCTAACAACAGGGCAGTTAGTGTTGCAATTGTGGTCGAGCGCAAGGAGGCTGGGAAGGAGTATCCCGTGCAAAGGCCAGTTTATTATATCAGTGAGGTCCTAGCAGAATCTAAGCAAAGATATCCGCATTGGCAGAAGCTGGTATACGGAGTTTTCATGACCAACCACAAGTTAAAACACTACTTTCTAGGGCGCCAGATAACTGTGGTCAGTTCTGCTCCGTTGGGGGATATTATCCAGAACAGAGAAGCCACAGGAAAGATTGCTAAATAGGCGTTAGACCTGGAACCTCTTAATTTATAGTATGTTCCTCGCACAGCGGTCAAGTCCCAAGCTTTGGTGGATTTCATAAATGATTGGACAGAGTGTCAAGCTCCCGAAGAAAATCTGGATAACACATACTGGACTATACACTTTGATGGATCCAAGCAGTTAGAGGGGTCTGGAGCAAGGGTTGTCCTGACATCCCCAAAGGGTGACAAGTTTTCTTATGTGCTCCGGTTGATGTTTCCCTACACTAACAATGCGGCTGAGTACGAGGCTTTGCTTCATGGTCTTAGATTAGCCAAGGAGATGAATTTGAGCAGGGTCAGGTGTTTGGGCGACTCAAATCTTGTGGCTCAGCAAGTTTCTGGCACTTGGGACTCCAAGAATCCGCGGATGGTGGCTTATAGGCAGGCGGTTGATATTATTGCGGTCACTTCAATGGGTATCAGGTAGATCACATTGATCGTCGCAAGAACGAGGCGGCTGATGCTTTATCACGGTTAGGTTCCCAACGTAAGCTGGTGCCGCCTAATGTCTTTCTGGACATCTTATACCATCCGACTGTCAAGATACCTTCAGAGGAAGATTTGGTTGTTCCTGACCCGGAGGCAGAATTGGTGGCGGCTCTACATGTTATCCCAGATTGGACTATTCCTTATCTGGCCTATTTAACCCGAGGCGAGTTACCTGAGGATGAAGACCTGGCCAGAGAGATCACCCGACGTTCTAAGTCCATGACGATAGTTAATGGTGACTTGCATAAATGCAGTGTAACAGGGGGTTTTCAACGTTGTGTTTCACCAGAGGAGGGCCGATAGATCTTAAATGAAATTCATGCTGGTGATTGTGGACACCACGCCGGCTCGAAATCTTTGCTGGCCAAGGCTTTCCGGCATAGGTTCTTCTGGTTAATAGCTCACAAGGATGTGGAGGATTTAGTCCGCAAGTGCGACGACTGTCAGAAATTTGGCCGGCATGCTCATGTTCCGTCTCAAGAACTGAGGATGATACCAATCACTTGGCCGTTTGCAGTCTGGGGGCTGGACATGGTAGGGCCCTTCAAGAGATCCAAGGACAAGAAAACGCACCTCCTGGTGGCGGTTGACGAATTTACCAAGTGGGTAGAGGCAGAGCCGGTCAGCAAATGTGATGCGGCTACAACAGTTCTATTTATTAAGAAGCTGATCTATCGTTTTGGTTACCCGCACATCATCATTACTGACAATGGTAAAAATCTATCCAAGGGGGCCATGAATAAATTTTGTGACGAAGAGCATATCCACCTTGATATTTCAGCCGTGGCACATCCACAGTCCAATGGTCAGGCGGAGCGTGCCAATCAGGAAATTCTAAGAGCGATTAAACCGTGGCTTATGGTTCCTTTGCAGCGAATGCCCGGGTGTTGGGTCAAATAATTACCCTCCATCTTATGGAGCATCAGAGCCACCCCTAACAGGTCCACGGGTTTCACGCCCTTCTTTATGGTGTACGGCGCCGAGGCTGTCTTACCCAGTGACATCCGACATGACTCGCCAAGGGTGGATGCTTACATTGAAACAGACAATGAGACGGCACGCCAAGACGCATTGGATGCTTTGGAAGAGGCACGAGAGTTAGCAGCGGCTCGATTGGCGATTTATCAACAAGACCTGCACCGCTATCACAACCGCAGGTTCAAGACCCAGACATTCCAGGAGGGCGACTTGGTGCTCCGGCTGATTCAAGACCAGACAAATATGCATAAGCTGTCACCTCCATGGGAAGGACCCTTTGTGGTCAGCAGAAATCTCAACAACGGGTCATATTATCTCATTGATATTCGAAATGACTCAGATACGGCGGGTCAGGAGACCCATAGGCCATGGAACATCGCGCATCTCCGGCCCTATTTCACTTAAAGGGTATCGAGACCCACCATTGTACACTATCATTGTACATATCATAGATGTATAAATAAACAAGCCTCTGCTGTTTCACGCATCTTCATATGGGAAAAGATTACACAGTATTCCGGTTGATGCATCAACTGAGATTGGCAAACGGCAATAGATGCCTATCAGCCAGGCTTTATGCCACAAAAATCCGGCTCAGGAAAATGAGTCGCGGCAAGGGCGGCTTCCTACCTTTAGCCGGTACAGCTTCTAATGCCTATCCGCCGGCGCTTTTGCATCGTATCGCTAAACGGTGGTAGACACCTATTAAGACAGAATTTTTTCCACAAAAAAAAACTAAGGTAAATTAGTCGTGGCGAGGGCGGCTTCTTACCGTCGGGTACAACTTCTAACGCCTATCCGCCGGCGGGTCATACCGTATTGCTGAGGGGGGCTTCTTACCGATGGGTATCGCTTCTAACACCCTATCAACCGGCTTTATGCCATCTTCGGCTAACCAGTTTAGCCGCGGTTATGAGAGGTTTTTTACCGATGGGTAGCTAACATCTCATGACCCGTGAACGGCGGCTTCTTACCTCTGGGTACAACTTCTAATGCCTATTAGCCGTCATAAGGCCATGTAAAAACAGCTAAGGTAAATTAGCTGCGGTGAATGGCGGCTTCTTACCTTCGGGTATAGCTTCTAACGCCTATTAGCTGTTCTTATAAAAATCTGGCTAAGGAAAATTAGCAGCGGCGAGGGTGGCTTCTTACCTTCGGGTACAACTTCTAATGCTTATCCGCCGGCGTTTACGCCATATTATTACCTCCGGGTGTATCTTCTAAAATGCCTTATCGTCCAGACTTTACACCATCTCGGGCTGACCAGATTAGCCATAATTATCAAAAAGGGAGTCATCACCTCTGGGTGTAGCTTACCTAATCTTGGCTGCAGGTGTCTTCTATGATGACAAGGCAAGTCTAAATGATTCAAAGCATACAAAGACAAATGGCAGCCAAAAACCGGATCATCTTATAAAAACATCATGACAAGTTTCAGACAAGTTTCATCTAGCTATTACACTCCCAGAGATCAAAATTTCGGACAAGTTTTCCAACCGTCACACGGTGGGTTAAGCTAATACAAGTTCTTAAGCAGAAGCTAATTAGCTGATGGGTCATCCTGCGCCGGCTCTTCTATGGCCCTGATCTGGAGGTTGTCCAAATCCCAATTGCAGTTCGTTAGAGCCGCAAAAGAGCCTTCGAAATAAGGTGACGAGTCAAGATCTGGAGCAAAGAGGTCCTTACTCTGAGCATGCATCAAATCTTTGCACTCATACAGAGGACCGCGGACTCTCTTCTGCTCCGGGTCATAAGCTGCTTGATAAGTTGACAGATCAACCTCCTCTGCCAAGACAGAAGCTAACACCCGGGACTCCTTCATGCACCGGCTGTAGTCAGCATTAGTAAACTCCGAGCCATCATATTTTCTTGAAGGGAAGCTCTCCATCATCTTGGTGGCTGTTAGGCCCGGAGCAAAGGCTAAAGCCCGACTGATGCCCGCAATGGCCCCTTGGCGGGCGGCTGACTTCTTGAGCTCGGTGATCTGCTTCGGCATGGTGGAGAAGAGCTCTAAGACACCCTTGAGAGTCGCCGGAATTTTATCCTTATATTGCATGGCCTTGATAGTGCAGATTGCACCACAGTACAACTGCTCAGTTAAGGTATAGATGGCCTTCAACGGCAGCAGGCTATTAGAAGCCAACTGCCGGCTCCTAGGACCTGTATAAACCGGACAATTCAGATGGGTCGCCAGTCTAAGTAAAGATGTAGCCATTTGAAACACAAAGTTGTCAGAAGCTTACCAAAGAGGGTGGCTGACATCTTGCTTATGTGGCACTTCAAGCCTTGGAGTTCATCCGCCATAGCTATCAGCCGCTGGTCGGCGTCATCCGCCCGTTGGGTCAAAGCAGTCTTCTCAGATTCAGCTGACTCCTTAAGAGCAGCAAAATCGGCCTTGATTGTGTCCAGCACCTCAGAGAGAAGCCGATACTTTTCATCGGCGACGCTGTGGGCCTCTTGTTGAGCCGCCAGGTTGGTCTTCAGGTCCATCAACTGTGACCCGGCTTCATTTAAGGCTTCCTGTGACATATCAAAATACAGAATAAGTTGCCAGAATGGAAATCATATCAAATGATGAAGGTTAAAGACAAAGTTATACAAGTCTCAAGCAGATTGCAAGCAATATGTTTGAAACTTGGGGGCTAATGTATATTTGATCTTTGAGAAATCAATACAATTCCGACTCATCTTCATCAAAGTTAATCCGGAACTTGGGGGCTACAATATGGCTCTTCAAATTGACTTACTACCCTACAAAGAACCAGATGTTATAGTGGAAAAACACTTACAGCGGGTTGATCTTGGGAGGCGGCAGAGCGGTCGCCGAAGAGTCGCCGGAAGAGGGCGATTCCTGAGATGAAATTTAAGAAAGATGAGACAACACCAAGGTTATAAAGAGAAATGAATCAAACAGGAACACATACCTCTGCGGGGCGTTTATTCGGAGCCGGCGAGTTCGGCAAGTCGGACATAAGCTCAGTGGAGCCGACGCTCCGGGTCTGGCGACGTTCAGCCTGTTGTTGCTTTTTCAAAAGAAATTCGGGAGCCAGGTAAGCGAGAGAAAGAGGAACTTTTCTGGTAACCCGCCATGGCTTTCGGGGGACAAAATACTCTGAGCCGGAAGAAACATAGCTTACCTCAGGGGCATTGGCGCGTCTGGTCTCCACATCATCCTGTGAGTAAAACAAGCATTGGTAAAACAAGAAGGAAAAATATCAAGCAAACAACTAATTTTTTACCTCTGAGCTAGATGACTGTGGCGGGTTGAACCATTCCCCTCGCGAGGCGTCTTTCTTTGGCTTCTTGGCTGGGGCCTTCTTCTTGAGCTTCTTCGGAGGAGGGACGTAGTCCTTCTTCCATAAATCAGAGTCGGCCTGCGAAAATAACCCGGAGAAGAGTAATAGATCAGCAAGGTACAAACAAAAATCCAAGAGATGGATGGGAAGAAATTGACTTACATCCGGAGCCGGATTGTTGACGCTGAAAGGCGCCAGGCCAATGGCGCTGCATGAGCTGGAGGCTTCATGGACAAGGCTCCGGATGACAGTGGTAATGTCATCCTCTGTCAGGGTTGATTGGCTGAAGCATAAGGATCTGTCATACTTGCCTTCATATTCACACATAAGCCGGCTTCTATGGCTTAAGGGCATGATCCGCCGAGAAATCCAACAGCGGATCAAATCCAATCCAGTTAAACCATTGGCCATGAGTGCCTTGATCTTGGCATGAGCCGGCTCATACCTGGCACGCTCCAAAGCTGAGAGCCGACCAGGAAGTTCTGAATCTATCCTGAGCCAGGAGGGACGATAACCCGGCAATGGGCGCTCATTCTCAGGAGAGGTGTACTTACAGTAGAGCCAAGTCTTGTTCCAATCCTTCGGATGACTCGACATCTGCGCAGCCGGAAAGATGATGTCTCTGCGTTGTTGAATGGAAATACCACCAAGCTCCAGACTTGGACCGCCTTTCATTTCGGTTTGGCGGTTGGCATAGAAGAACTCTCGAAAGAAACCTACAGACGGCTTGATTTGCAGGTAGACTTCACAGAGCACTTGGAAATTGCATATGTTTGAAACGGAGTTAGGGGCCAAGCCTTGAGGGTGAAGCTTGTATAGGTGAAGAACATCACGGAAGAATTTCGAGCTGGGTGGCACGAATCCTCGCTCGATATGGTCAGAGAAAACTACTACCTCTCCTTTTTGGGGAGAGGGCCGTGTTTTGTCACCCGGAACCCTCCAATGAAGGACCTCCTTGGAAGGAAGAGTGCCCGCGCCAACGAAATCCGTTAAATACTCTTCCGTGATGCAAGACCTGACCCAGTTGCATGAGTTGGAGGCGCGAGACATACTGGCGGCTTAAAGACTGTGCAAAATTAAATATGCGGCGAGTTAAGAACAAGCAGATATCTGTGACAACTTACAATTTTAAGGGATCTACAAATACTATGCCAGAGTCCGGCTGATGAGAGCCGGAGAGGCCTGGTGGTTCAACAAGGAAAGGAGGAGCGAAAATCGGTTAAGTCCTGAAAACAGGTTTCGCGAACTACTGCTACAATTACAGATCTACAAAAGCAGGAAAAAAGGTTCTTATTCTCGACCTAACAAAGAACAGACGAAGCAAAAGAAAGAAAACAGAGCCGCGACAATCCACGCATTGTGCACAGCCGCCCCGTACGCGGCGGCGCGGCAAGGATGTGCGTTAAAGGCATCAACGGTGTCGGGAGTACACCGATGACGGTGTGGACGGAGCCCGAGCGGCGGCGGTGGAGCTTCCCAAACCCTACTGCGGTGGCGATGGATCTAAGGAGGAGCTTGGGCTTACCGATGATGGAGCGGCGGACGCGGAAGAAAAACTGGAATGACACAAGTTGATGCAGCGGCCTGGTTGACGACGATGCGAAGACGGCGCCGGAGCAGAGTGCGCTGGAGCGGAGGCGATGAGAGGAAGAATATGAAGAGCGAGCGGGAGAAGGAAAGGTTTTCACCTGCAATAGGTCTTATTTAAAGGGAGAACGAGACAAGCGCGAAAATCTAGGCGACGAAAACCATTTGACCGAGGCGGACGCCTCGATTCTTGGGCTGACCATGTAATAAAGATTCGGTGGCACGTCAGCGGATCTCTCTCGCAGGGACTATGTGACATCACGCCGGGTCATCACCGGGCGACTCGCCGAAGAGCAGAAGAAAGGGATGAAATGAGCAAGCTCCATTCAACCCGGGGCCTAATGTTGGGGATATAACCCCGCAGTATGACCCACCATTAAGGTTCCGGGTCACATTGATGGCTCGTGAGCCATCCCAAGGGTGAGCCGTAAAGTCTACGACCCAGGAAGATAAGCGGCTCAAGGTGTGGGCCACAAGGTGGCCCGGACGGAGAAGACCCGGGCGTGTACGCCGCTCGGGGACAGCTTGGACAAGAAGATAGAGGAAGACTCGGATAGACAATGAGACTTGGTTAGACAATTGTAAAGACCCATGGTCCTAACCTCCTATATAAAGGCAGACCCGGGGCGACTTAAAGATCAGGTTATCGAGAACTAGGTCAAGCTTTAGCTCCCTTGTAACCGATACAACAAGCAATACAAGAACAAGCAGGACGTAGGCTATTACCTCGACTTGAGGGGCCGAATGTGGATAAACTCATGTCCTTCGTCCCAATCAACCCCTTTGAGTCCATCACGTTAGCGATGGCCTCGAATCCAAGTCCGTTCACCTGGACATCTGTTGTGATAAATCCACGACAGAAGTGCAAACGCAGTGCAAGTCAAGATATCCACACTACCAAAAGATAGCCTACACAGTGTTTATGGCATCAAGGAAACTCCCACATTAGTTCCAAGAGTGTGCGGTAACTGTGGCATCCTAAGTCCCCCTGAATGATATAATCAACAACAGGGATGCCACCGGCCACATAGCCAAATGGGCCATTGAGCTCCTTCCCTTTGAAATAACCTATAAGCCACGCCGTGCCATAAAATCTCAAGTATTGGCAGACTTCCTGTCTGAATGGACAGAGGCCGAGCTCCCCAAGGAATAGAGTGCATACTCCCATTGGACAATGTACTTCGATGGGCCCAAAACTTTGTCCGGACTGGGGGCTGGAATCATCCTCACATCCCCTATAGGCAACAACGTGCGATACGTGTTGCAAATCATGTACGCTGACATCAACAATGCAGCCGAATATGAAGCTCTCCTTCATGGTCTTCAGATGGCTGTATCAATGGGCATATGATGGCTAGAGGTACGGGGAGACTCCAACTTGACCATCTCCCAAATTAATGGCGAATTCGATGCCAAAAATCCGAAGATGGCGGCATACAGAAATGCCATCCTTAAGATATCTGCTTGGTTTGAGGGGTTGGAATTTAACAATGTCGCTCGCGACAACAACCAAGCAGCCGACATACTGGCCCGTATGGGAGCCAAGCGCGACCCAGTCCTAAGAAACACCTTTCTGGAACGACTCTTTAAGCCATCCGTAGTGTGGCAGGACGAGGACAAGGGCGCTGGTCCGGACACGGCGGTCAAGGTTGCTCCCCCTAAAAACGAACAAACAATAACATCATCAGCGGCTCCTTATTGAGTGAAATGCCTTTGGCTCACGAGGTAACGGAAGTAATCACGCCATGGACAGAGGCCTTCCTCGCCTACCTTCTTCGCAAGGAACTCCCCAATGATCAGACAGAGGCACGACGCATAGTTCGGTGATCCAAGGCCTACAAAGTACACGAGGGCGAGTTATACAAGAAAAGCACCACCGTAATATTACAACAGTGTATATCCGAGGAAGAAGGACAGGAGCTCCTCGCCGAAGTTCACTAGGCATGGGCGACCATCATGCCGCAGCAAGAGCCTTAGTTAGCAAGCCCTTACGAGCTGGTTTCTTCTAGGCCACAACTAGGACGGATGCCCAATCACTTGTTAAACACTGTGTAGGGTGTCAACTCTTTGCAAACCAAAGTCACATGCCCCCAACGGCTCTTTGGACTATTCCGATCACCTGGCCTTTCGCGGTCTGGGGGCTAGACATGGTCGGACCCCTTACATGGGGGCCAAGAAAAATAAATACCTACTAGTCATGGTTGACAAATTCACTAAGTGGATAGAGGCAAAGCCCATCAAATCGGCCAAGTCCGGACCAATTATCGACTTTATATCTGGCGTGGTACACCGTTATGATATTCTGCATAGCATAATAATGGATAATGAATCCGATTTCACGGCCCAAGAGATCAAGGACTGGTGCGCAAAAATGGGCATAAAGCTCGATTACGCATCACTCTATCATCTGCAGACCAACGGACAAGTCGAACGAGCAAACGACCTCATTATGAGCGGCATTAAGCCACGTTTGGTCCGATCTCTTCCAACCCATCACCGTCTAGCAAGCCTACGATGGGATTACTCACGAACGGTGGAGAGAATCATGGAATTCGTGATGAAGGATGGTTGGTGATGACGAAGGCGTCGATTGGCCCTCTCCGGAGCCCAAAACGGACTCCAGAGCTGGTCTCCCAAGGAAGAACACGAGGTGGCGGAGGCTCCGTATCGTGAAATGCGATGAACTCTACTCCTTTGTTTTTTATCCCCGAATAGTAATATATAGAAGCGGAAACGAGGTCGGAGGACCGTCAGGGGGCCCACAAACCACAGGGGCGTGCCCTAGGGGGGTGGGGGAGCCCACCGGGCTTGTGGCCAGGTGGTGGGCCCCTTGCTGTTGATTCTTTCGCCAATATTTTTTATTAATTCCAAAAATATTCTTCATAAATTTTCAGGTCAATCCGAGAAGTTTTATTTCTACACAAAAATAACCCAAGGCAATTCTACTGAAAACAACATCAGTCCGGGTTAGTTCCATTCAAATCATGCAAATTAGAGTCCAAAACAAGGGCAAAAGAGTTTGGAAAACTAGATACATTGGAGACGTATCAATTCGATCTCGAGTTAGATCAATTCTGTAACTCCCATATCATCAATACATCCAAGTAGGACGCAGGGTATTACCTCCATAGGAGGGCCCGAAACTGGGTAAATCCGAGTCCCCTTCGTCTCCTGTTACCATCGATCCTAGTCTCACAGTTCGGGACGCCCTACCCGAGAACTGCCGGTTTTGACACTGACACCTGCCTCGGAGAGAAAGCTTTACCGCTCTATAAGATGCTGAAATGGACCAACAATTTCGAATGGACCAACGAAGCAGTGATTGCGTTTGACGAAATTAAAGCATTACTGGCAAGCAGTCCCATACTCACAGCACCAGGGGCCGGTGAGCCCATGTTACTATACATATCGGCCACCAACCAAGTCATTAGCGCATTGCTCATCGTTGAACGAGATGAGGAGGGACATAAATTCCGGACCCAGAAGCCGGTCTATTACATGTCAGAAGTACTAACGCAGTGCAAGTCCAGATACCCGCACTACTAGAAGATAGCCTACACAGTATTTATGGCATCACAGAAACTCAGACACTACTTCCAAGAGTGTGCGGTAATAGTAGCATCTGAAGTACCCCTAAATGATATCATCAACAACAGGGACGCCACCGTCCGTATAGCCAAGTGGGCCATCGAACTCCTTCCCTTTGAAATAACCTACAAGCCATGCCGTGCCAACAAATCTCAGGTATTGGCAGACTTCCTGGCTGAATGGACCAAGACCGAACTCCCCAAGGAATACAGTGCATAGTCCGATTGGATAATGTACTTTGATTGATCCAAAACCTTGGCCGGACTGGGGGCTGGAGTTATCCTCACATCCCCCATAGGCAACAACGTGCGATACGTGTTGCAGATCATGTATGCCGACTCCAACAATGCAGCTGGATACGAAGCCCTTTTGCATGGTCTTCGGATGGCAGTATCAATGGGCATACGGAGGCTGGAGGTACGGGGAGACTCCAACATGGCCATCTCCTAAATCAATGGTGAATTCGACGCCAAAAATTCGAAGATGGCGGCATACAGGAACACCGTCTTAAAAATATCCGCACGGTTCAAGGGGTTGGAATTTCACCATGTCGCTCGCGACAATAATCGAGCCGCCGACGTACTGGCCCTCATGGGGGCTAAGTGCGACCCTGTCCCAAGAAACACCTTCCTGGAGCGTCTCTTTAAGCCATCCGTGCTTTGGCAGGACAATCACAATGATGTCGGTCTAAATACGGCGGAAGAGGTTGTTCCCCCTATAAATGAACCAGACAATCAAATCATCAGTGGCTCCGTAATGGATGAAATGCTTTGGCCATGAAGTCATGGCGGTAATCGTGCCATGGACAAAGCCCTTCCTCACCTACCTTCTTCGCAAGGTACTCGACGACGACCAGACAAAGGTGTGTCACATAGTTCGGTGATCCAAGGCCTACAAAGTACATGAGGGTGATTTATACAAGAAAAGTACCATCGGAATATTATAGCGGTGCATATCTGAGGAAGAAGGATGGGAGCTCCTAGCCGAAGTCCACACAGGTATGGGTGGCCACCACGCCGCGGCAAGAGCCTTAGTTAGCAAGGCCTTCCGAGCTGGTTTCTTTTGGCCCACAGCTCGAGCAGACGCCCAGTCGCTTGTCAAACACTACGTGGGTTGTCAACTTTTTGCAAATCAAAGTCACATGCCCCCAACAACTCTTCGGACTATTCTGATAACCTGGCCTTTTGCGGTCTGGGGGCTAGACATGGTCGGACCCCTTAAAGGGGGACCAAGAAAATAAATACCTACCGGTCATGGTTGACAAGTTCACCAAATGGATAGAGGCAAAGCCTGTCAAATCGGCCAAGTCCAGACCAGTGATCGACTTTATCTCTGGCGTGGTATACAGTGTCCCACACAGTATAATAACAGACAATGGATCCAACTGCATGACCTAAGAGTTCAAAGACCGGTGCACAAAAATGGGCATAAAGCTCGATTACGCATCAGTATATCATCCGAAGACCAATGGACAAGTCGAACGAGAAAACGGCCTCATAATGAGCGATATTAAGCCACGGTTGGTCTGATCTCTTAATGAGTCCGACTGTCATTGGGTAGAGGAGCTTGACTCCGTTTTATGGGGCCTGCACACCACCCCGAACAGATCAACAGGATACACACGTTCTTCATGGTCTATGGGGGTAGAAGTAGTCCTCTCCTGCGACATTATTCACGACGCACCAAGGTTGCACATGTACGAGGAAAACGAGGCCGAGTTAGATCGATGGGACGACTTGGACGCCATGGAAGGAGAGCATGGGATAGCCCGAGCCCGACGTTACCAGAGTAGGGAGGTCAGGGCGAAGGCGTATAAAGTAGGCGAACTCGTCCTACAGCACCTGGAGAAGCAAAAGCATAAACTCAACCCCAAATGGAAAGGCCCCTTCATAATCGGCGAAGTACTTGTAGGAGGAGCTTACCGTCTTTGGGGCTCGTCGAACAACCGCGTTGAACCAAACCCATGGAACGCAACTCATCTTCGGTGCTTCTACGGATAAACTGGTGTTGTCACATTCTCTAGCCCTTTTTGTTTCTTTTTTCCTCCCCCTCCCCCTTTGCTATTTTGTAGGATTGATTTTTTCCTTTTCTCCCCATGTTCGGTTCAACCGATCTTGTACTAAAATTATCGGCTTACACCCTTAAGTGTTGAGTCCGAACATTGTACCTGGGGCTTCTTCTAGAAGCCAACACTTTTGTACTACAAGCATTTACCCACACTTATTGTGTACACACGTTCCCTTTGTCACGTTCAAGCCATTATGTGCACCAATTCGAACTAAGACTTTGCCAAGCTGGGTAGCCTCACTCCTGTGTTTGCCCTCTACGTTTCCGATTGTTTAGCTAGGGGGTAAAGGTAACACCTCTATGATTGTTACGACTGGGTCATCCGAATACGTACCTCACACGGGTGAATCCAAAAGCTAGCTATATTACGTAGACAATTGGTCGGCTATGACCGAAACACTTAATATGGTTATGGTAGCTATCACCATTGCTTCGGCTTCTTTCTTCTTAAAGGCCCTTAGCCGCATACTAGCATTATGCGGATTTCTACCTACGATCTTCGTAGAATACCAATGAAAGGTATCGATAGAGGTACTATTTTCCTCGGAAGATTTTTCTTACGATAAGAGGTAATATAACTTATCTCTCTGTGTGCTTTCTGTCTGTTCGCACCACGGATTGCCTGGTTCCCCAAACACAATTTGCTCTTTTAGGGTGACAAATTACGAGGAACAGTCCCGAGCTCTTCACACGGGAGTGAGAAGCCGATGGCCGGTTAAGACAATGTTTACAACACGGATGGAGTAACAACTCGAATGTTCATACAAAAGTATGCATAATTACAAATTTGGCTGATGGTCGAGATTATCGATTATAGTGTTTAGGGAGCAATCTTCTTGTGAAAAATGGGCGGCACGCATCACCTGGTCATACACCAGGTGGAGTGGCACTTCTTGTCCATGTGATCCCACGGGACCAACCCGAGCCATACGCTCGGGATAAATCCGGTGTAGTGGGTCTTGATCATTGCCCACGCTTCTTGTGCTCCCTCCCGGCAAGCCGACGTCTTCCACAGTTCGAACCTACTCCAGGCTCCCTTGAATTAATCAACTAGTTCGGTCATTCCTTCTGGAGGTTGTTCGGCAGACCATAGCACCTTACCATGCTTTCCGTCGCTTTCCGAGCATGCTCGTGAAGATCGGAAAGCTCTTTCAACAGGTCCCCCTAGAAGGATCCGATCTCTTCTTCAGGATGCTCGGACCGGAGGCCTATACAGGAGGCATAGGCATGATTATTTTACTTCCTCTATAAGAAGTATTTACTAATGTCGGAATCAAACTTACCGAACATGCCCCTCTGTAGTTTCTGGTTTTCTTCTTGGGCCTGGGCCAATTGAGCTTTTAAATTCTCAGTTTCTTTGGCCTGCTGCTTATTCTCCGCCTGGAGACGGTTCAAAACACGCCAGCCAGCCTCGTGCTGGGACTCGGCATATCGCTGAGATTCTCGGGCTTCATCCAACTCCTTTTGCATATTCCCTATTGACTCAGCTGCTAAAGAGAATCCTTGCATCAGCATGGAAATTTGCTAAAGATTAGCAACACAGGTATACTCACCATGGGCCTCCCGAGTGAAGCTCTTCACTTGCTCCAGCTTTGCCTTCACAGATTGCACCTGTGATCGGCTGTCCTCCAGGTCCTTGGCCAGTTGCACATTCTGTTGCTTCGAAGCCTGCATTAGCAGTAAAACAACATAAAGACCCTTAATTCGGTTGTTTCAAACAAATTTAAGGCTCGGGGGCTACTGGGTTTACATGAGTGTTCGGACTCTTTCAAGATGATTACTTACCTCCATACTGGCCGATATCAACTTCATGGCCTCTCCGAACTCATCTCGGGCAGCACCAATATGCGCGTCCGCCGTGCGTAGGGCACCGAACTCTTGTTTGGAGAATACCCGGTCCGCATGGCCTCCCATCGTCGTTGATGATTCATGGCGCTTCCTACTTCCAATTGGGTGACAGACATAGCGTCAGCAAAATCGGTAGGGGCCGGACTGGCCATAGGGGCCTCGGTAGCAGGTTCGACATGAGCCGGGGTTTCAAAATTTTGAGCGTTGCCGGACACCTTGGCAATCTCTTCGGCGGGAGAATCCTCGGCATTTTGCCTGAATATTTCGATGTGATAACTGTTGTAAGACTCTATTGACTATGATAGTAAGCAGACCGTTGAACAAAATACCTTTGAGTTGAGCGAGCAGGCGAACTCAACCTCGCATCCGGCTCATTTGTTGGCTCCCTATTGGTTTCTGATCCGGGCATGGTTTCGGTTGCCGACGCATGACACGCTGATCGATGGTGCTTGGGAGCACGGGCCGGTGCATTCGGGGCATTGTTGGATGCTTGCGTTTTGCGGGACAACTTCTTCTTCCTCTTCTTCTTGTCTGTTGTAGGAATGAAGAACGATCCAGGACAATCAGCTATGATAGCCACATGGGATCGGTCGAGGCTCCCCTAGTAGAAGACTCCGTCTTCAAATTCAATTAAATGATTTGGGTCCTCATGAAAACTCGGTCATCGTCATGGGAATAGTCTTCGGGTTGAGGAGCCGGATAGTTAACTGTCTCGATAAAGCTTCTCCACTCCTATTCACGTAAGGTTGACAACTTCGGACAAGTAAGGGACGAAATGAAAACCTGTACTATGTTAACTCAAGGGAAAGGCTTACCCATTCTATGGGGTTGTGGCTCGAGTATCCTTCCTTGGTCAACTGCGGAATAAAATCCTCTTGCTCTCCTTTATATACGTAGGCGAGTGCAGCGGCCAACGCCGTCTGATTGGCAGGGACTTTTCTTCAGGAGTGCATGGTGTAACTTGTGCCATTGTAGTGCCATAACGGATGTATCCTTTGTTGGAGGGGCTACATGCACCGGGTGATGGAGGCATCCATGACATCGATCATGGTCAGGCTGTGGTGGGTAAGTATCCGCACCTGGGCTGTTAGGCGTTGCACCTCTACGATGTCCTCTTGGGACGAACTCTTCGCCCGCCAATTCTACCTTTTCTTCAAAGGGGCGTCGGAGTATTCAGGCAGACCTCTCTGAGCTGGCTCGAACAGGGGGACGTCTTCAATGTAAAACCATTCCGAGGTCCACTCTTCGGATTTCTTTGGTGTACCCACCGGATACCCCGTCCCTGCTATAGGGCATATTTCGGCTCCGCCGACCTCCAAAATTGCCTTGTCACGAGTTTGAGGGACAAGACAGAAATACTTCCTCCATAGCTCGAAATGCGCCTTGCAGCCCAGGAACATCTCGCAAAGGGCTATGAAGCCTGAGATGTGCAGGATAGACCCCGCCGTGAGGTGGTGGAGTTGGATCCCATAGAATTCCAACATTCCCCTCAGGAAAGGATGGATGGGGAACCTGAGGCCCCGCAGGAGAAAGGGCACGAAGCATACGCGTTCCCCCCTTTGAGGATTGGGGAAACGCTCCGCGAAAACTTTGTTGTTGTAAGAAGATAACCCCGTGCGGGTCACCACCAGATCCGCAGAAGGGAGATACCCCTGGGTCTCCAGATTGCGCAACCGCATGAACAATATGGAGCACCTAGTCCAGTCCGCAAGACGGGAGCTGTAGGGGCGCGAGGAAGACCTGGGGACACTCGCCATACTTTTCGTGGTGATCTTCCGCTAGGAGTTTTTTCCGTTGGGGAGGAGGAGAAGGATGTGGTCTAAACCATGATTCTATTTGTTTAAATGGGTGTAGCCTCCCTTACGGGAGGGCAACACTGTAAAACATCACTGAACTGCTCGCCTCCCCATGACGCATGAAAATCGAGGAACGCTGGCGGTTATTATAATGAGGCTAAAAAGCTCGTGACGCTTGGGATTTTGCCGATGACTGGTTGGTTGCCGAACAAGAGTATGAGACTCGCCTTGCAAGCCGAAGATTATGAAGATCATCTGGATATACATCGGTGTTGAAGACTAGTTTGGGGACTACAGAGGGAGTCCTGGATTAACGGGTCCTCGGACGGCCGACATGTTTCCCATGGGCCGGACTATATGGGTCACAAAGTGACCATTGGGTGATCAAGGGCCCCGTCGCCAAGGAGGAAGCTTCAAGGTGCCATGGTGTGTCCTCTAAGTTGTCAACGGTATATAGGCATGTTTATCTCTTCGGCATGTAACCGACCATGTGTAAACCCTAGGGACCCTCGACGTCTATATAAGCCGGAGGGTTTTAGGTTGTAGAAAGTACAACTCATCTAGGGTTTAGCTCTTTGATCTCGTGGTAGATCGACTCTGTAACCTATACATCATCAATACAATCAAGTAGGATGTAGGGCATTACCTCCATAGGAGGGTCCAAACCTGGGTAAAACCTTGTCCCCTTCGTCTCCTGTTACCATTGATTCTAGTCTCAAAGCTTGGGACCCCCTACCCAAGATCCGCCAGTTTTGACACCGACGCACCCCTCCCCATGTGCGCCATGGACAACTACACATCGACCCTCGACACCGCTGCCAGCCTCGCCTCCCTCGCCACCATCGGTCTTCACAGCGGGCGAAAAGGGCCGACATCAACTAAGAAGAAGAAGGTGTTGACGCTCATAGAGTGCATCGAACAATCGTTGAGGAGGAAGAACCGCCAGCGTCAGTAAGAAGCTCAGAATGAGGCTGCAGTTGTGACCACCCTCGCCGCCGCCTTAGAGCTAGAGGCCAACTCCGCGAAGACTAACCAGCTCATCCGCGAGGTCATGAGGTAGACCCTACTGATACTAGGGTTAAACCCTGGGCAGCACGGGTTCATCGCTGCCGATACCGCTGCCGTTGTGGCCGCGGCTAGCACCGGCTCATCGCCCCTTCGTCACCCACTTCCAGAATTGCCACAGATGTCCTCCACGCCGGTGGCGCATGGCTTCTAGCGGTACCACCCACAAACCTCCCATTTGTCCTACTCTACGGGCTCCGGTTCATTGGAGGTGAGCGTGGTTGCACCTAGCATTTCAACCCCGGTGGGCATCGACCTCAACGCAATGTCTGTGGGCGGTGGATCTTCGTACGGGGGTGCGCAGAAATGGCCTCGCAAGCTCGCAACCGACGCCAAGGGGAATGCCCGCAACCTGTTTAACAGAATGCCAGATGCGGAAGACGAGGCCAATCGCGTTTTCATGGATGGCCTCATCTTCGAAGGTGGTGGCGGTGGCATTCCCTTTGATCCATTCGAGGCGCAAAGCCAAGATGGATGCACACCCATCATGGGCGGGTATGATGGCATGGGGTACTCGTTTGGTGAAGACATGGCCAACCCCTCATGGAGGACAAACTCGGCTTGGGCAATTCTTTCCCGCTAGATCACGAGTTCCTGAATGACTATGGCCTTGGCAAAGAGGATGATGAAGTGGACATCGATGGAGATCCATTGTTCGATGAGCCCTCCGTTGATGCCAATGCCAAGAAGAACAAGCGGAATAGCAAGCCGACCAAAAGAGGACAAATTCCTTTGTGAATGTTGGAGATACATTGGCGAAGACCCCAAAATAGGCTCCAAGCAAAAGACTTCGACATTTTGGCAAAGAGTGCACCGCGAGTTCCACGAGCATAAGAAGTTTAGACCATATGAAATGGAGAGCAAGCATGGGTGGGTCTCTCTTGACAAGCGTTGGAGGGTGAAACAACAAGAGTGCAAGAAGTTTTGTTCCATTCTTGATAGCATTGAGGCCTGTACTGTGAGCGGCATCAACATGAAAGACATGGTATGCCAACATGCTTGCCTATGTTGATCGTCCCGTACCTTGCTTATTCTGGTATGACAACATGCTTGCTCATTATAGGTATTCCAAGCTTTGAAAGCATTCGAGGTCCAGTATGAGGGCAAGTCTTTGAATCTCACTCATTGTTGGGTGATCATCAATGGAGAAGGGAAGTTCAAAGCACAATACGCTGCCATCAAGGCACATGGAGGGAAGGAAGTCATGAAGAGCATGGTGATGGATAGAAGCCACAACCGCGGGGGAAGACCAATTCCAAGAAAGAGGACAAGTGCGAGGCGGCATTCCTTGCCTTGCAATCTACTTTGCAAGGCATGATCGCCAACAAAGACTCAAGAGAAGAGAAGCGCTGGCAATACAAGGAGGAGCAAATTAGGGCCTTCATGGAGATACAAAATAAGAAGCTCGCATTGGAGGTGGAGAAGCAAGCGAAGATGCTAGAGATTGAGGCCACCAAAGCAATAGAAGTCCGGCTAGCTTGCATGATGAAGGGGGTCGAGATCAGGAAGGTGGACTTAAGCACGGTCTTTCCAGTGAAGCCGTCTTGGTTCGAGAAGATGCAGGCCGCCATGCTCAGCCTCGAAGACGAGTGATTGAAATATATTCTCATTTTGTGTGGTCGCATGTGTGTCGGCCCGTTGGCAAGTGCGTCCAGCTTGAAAACTGTGCATTCTTTTTGTATGCTGGCATATGAATGCCGGCCGCTGGCATATAGCCGTCGTGAACTCTTGACGCTGGCATGGTAGCTCACATGATCTATGGCTGCAAGACATTTATCATTAAGAATGTTTTCTGCATGGACAAAAAATGGGTCGATGCGTTGGGCGCACGACCGACCCATTTGCAAATGAGGGTGGATGACCTGACCCAACGAAAAAATGCGGACAAAGAGCGCGTGCATTTGAGTCGCGCGGTTGGAGTTTCTCTAAGGAGGACCCACATGATAGTTGTGGCAAGGCCATTGTTCATTATTGTATTACGTGTAATGCTGCACCGTTGCACCTTGCGGTACACTATCAGAGACACTTATTTATAGTCATGTTGTGGTCAACATAGAGCATATTCCGAACATTGTCAGATGGACCTACGATGGCAGAAGCTATGACTTGGAGATTGAGATTTAGGAGAATGCTCTATTTCAGGTTCTAGATCGGCAAACTGACATAGATATTAAGGCTGGACATGATGATTACCAGAACCAAGACAAGGGTTTGGAGCAGCGAGATGGTACTGACAGAGGAGCGACGCGGGTGGTCAAGCCTATAGAGTCTATTGCTAGCAATGGGTGCCGCCCTCATCCACTCTGATGAACCATTGATGTTTGGTTCCTTTGGATCTTTGTCTGCACTTAGTCGTCTTTGGGGAGTCACGGCGGAGATGGAGGATCCGGTGGAACAAGAGCTTCCACTGCTGTCACCGTTGTAAGAGTATAGCAGCGAAAAATAAATACATGCACGTGTAAGTAGAGGGTAGGAAGATCAAATGCAATGGGGACTCAAAGATTTTTCCCGTGGTTGCGATAGGTGGTGATATCGTACGTCCACTTTGATGGACACTTCGACCCATGAAAGGTAGCGATTGCGCGAGTCCACGGAGGGCTCCACCCACGAAGGGTCCACAAAGTATCAACCTTATCTATTCCATCACGACTTACGTCCACGAAGGAATAGCCTCACTTAGGGTAGATCTTCACAAAGTAGGTGATCTCCTTGCCTGTACAAACTTCTTGGTTCGACTCCACAACGAATTGGAGGCTCCCAAGAGACACCTAACCAATCTAGGAGACATCACTCTCCAAAAGGTAATAGATGTGGTATGGATGATAAACTCTCTCTTGTGCTTCAAGAGATAGTCTCCTCAATACTCAGTCACTCTCTTATAGATTTTGCTTGGTACAAGAGATTGACTGGATGGAAAGCAACTTGGCAAGGCTAGAATTAAAGATTCATATGGTTGGGATGGAAGATCTTGATCTCAACACACGAGTAGGTGGTTCTCTCTCAGAAAATGGATGGGGCAAGTGTTGGCTTGTTCTGAGTGCTCTCTCTCTGAATGAGAGGGAGGTGGAGGGGTATATATAGGCATCTCTAACCAATCATTACAACATTATTTCCCAACTCAATGAAACCAAAGCAAAAACTCGGTTGCACCGACTAGTGCAAAATGTGGCAACTTTTGGGTTCTTGACGAGACCGATATATAGAATCTCGGTGAGTCCGATTTGGTTGACCTAGGTAGTTACTCACTTCGGTGACACTGATTTGTAAAACTCAGAAATTCCGACTTTTAACAAATAGGTACCAGAAGGTTGGTCCATGCTTTTTAGTTTTACTGAACCAAAACTTGGTTGCAGCGAGTTTCTAGGGTTTGGCCCCGTAATCTGTCTAAGGAAAAACTTGGTAGGGCTGAATGTGGAAAGTTGGTGGCACCAAATTTGACATTTGGGATTTTGACAAAATATTTTGTGGGACAATTTGTGAGGTTTTTTGGTGGCTAATCTCTAAGCACTTGAGAAACCAGATCATCGTAGATATCGAATTGCCTTTTAATAGAATTGACTTTCCTATGGACTAAAGTGTGTTTTCTCACATAAATGCAAAATGTAGTGTCTTGAAGCTTTTGATAATTGATGTTTCAAGCATCTAGGGGATCTCCTCACCATCCTAGCCAATCCATTAATTGAACTTTTCCTTAAATATACTTGATAAAATTATTAGTCAAATGAAATATATGTTGTTATTAATTACCAAAAACACCTAGGGAGAGTTGTGCTTTCAATCTCCCCCTTTTTGATAATTGATGACAATATATTGATCAAAGCTTCAACATAACATGTAATCAATGTGTAGCATCATCGCTTTGAGAAGTATGTGATAAGAAAGAGCCGCCCCCATAAATTTGTGCAATATTTTAAATATGAGTTTGAATGCAAATGCACAATTGATTAGAATCATGTGTCACTCTTCCATGTCACATACATCTTGGGGGTGCGCATAAATGATATGAATGGATTCCAGTGCACATAACACCAAACATGAGTGAATGATTATCATATAAATATCACGAGGATAGGAAATAGTAACATCAATCACAAAGTGTATGATGAAATATCATGAAGTTTAAGACGAACAAAATATAAGCCAAATGTTTCCAAAATAAAGGAGAATCATCAAAAGCAACACACACACTCTCTCTCTCTCTCTCGAAGCCATATTATTTATCTAATTTCTTCCCCTTTGGAAACAAGTTACCAAAAAGTTCGGAAGTATAGAGCTAAGCGTCGTTATGCGCATGGTCTCCTCCATGGGGCGATGAAGCTGCTCTGGTAGTCATGGAAGGAGTCGAGAGAACAACGTCCGCGAATGCTTCTACAGAAGTCCTTTGGGCTGATGGAGTAGGTGTTGAAGGAGGATCAATAGAAATAGAAGCCGGTGCAAACACTGTGGGTCTCACATCCTGAGGAGGCACAATAGCAGATCGAGCCTGAGTCCTAAACTGAGTATATACTGGCAGTGTGGGGCTCTCATCATCATCGTCATCATCATCATCTGAGTTATGCATTGGAACTGCATCTACCTCTTGCTTTAGTTGGTTGACTGTGGTGGTCAGCTCAGTCAGCTTGACGTCGAGGGCATGTAACTTAGTCTCCGTGATCCTCTCTAGGCTCTTATGGTTCTTCAACATCTCAGAGATGTTCTTCTCCATTCCATGAATGGTGCTATCAAGGTAGGCCATTTGGTCTCTCTTCGTCTTCAGAACTGGAGCACTAGTGGCTCTCGTTGCCTGTGCCCGGGCCTCAATCTCAATATCATCCTCTGCAGTTGTTGAAGTGGGATGAGATGGATCCATCACCACGACATTATCCTCATAATCCGGCTGAAGGGGCGGGTGTGGTCGATCAAGTAGATATTGACCCTTTCCAACTTTGGAATTGATGAGCATCTCAATGTATGGAGCATATCCACAATATCTCTTTTGGTCAGCAGCCGTCCTCTTGATGGTCTCAACAATCAGATCCATCACTCTAAACCTGGTGTGGCTGTCCATATGATGTAGCATGTTGATGGAATATCCTCGGTTCATCTTGTGATCTCCAGATTTGGGCATGAGGGTGTGCCTCAATATAGTGTTGGAGGTAGTAAGACCAGCTTGCAGAAAGTAGATAGATCCAAGCTTGTGGGTCTTTAAGTATGCCTTGGGAATGGATTGTACATCTTTGCAATGGAGTTGTGATTCACCTTGCTTCGTTGTCACATTCGAATCACCTTCTTGCACCTTTGTGTCTCCTAAGATGGTATCCCACTCATCAACAAATGACAGGTATCTAGTGCCTTCATTCATCCACACAATCTTCCCATCTGGATAAAAATGTGCAGTGGAATAGAATTGCATGATCATTTCATCATTCAGGCAGTCATCTCTCTGCCAACAAAACCATCAATGTCAATCATCTTGAAGTTACATGAGAGAAGTAGTCTTCATTTGATTTGATGAACTTCCAATCAACATATCTCATATCACTAACAGCTAGGCTCTTGTCTAGCAAAGAAGTCTCATAGAAGTCCTGCTGCTCCTTGGTGTGGAAGCGAGCATCAATAGCAGTCCTTCTCCTCACAACATATGGATCATTGGCTCTCAACTTCCCGAGACCTTGATCCTTCCTCTCCTTCATGTTTTCTACAATAGGATGGTCATCATTGTCATTAAGCAGGTGAGGTCTTACCTTCCTCAAAACTGCAACATCCTCTTCTTATTCCTCTACTACATCTCTAGAGGTAGAAGCCTTGTTCTTGTCTGCTGCAAGAATATCTCTTGTGGTCCTCCTGGGCTTGTGGGCAGCTGGCTTGGCCTTGGATGTAGTGCGTTTAGCCTTAATTAGGAGCAGGCTTTGGCATAGCATCTTCCATCAACTTCCTCTGCTTGGAAGGAGGAGGGTTAGCAACAGGGACCTCATCTCCCTCTTCATCGTGCTCTCAAGGGCCCTCATACTTGGAGGTTTGCCTCCCAACCACATGAATGGTTCTCTTCCTTATCTTCTTCCGTAGCTTCCTAGTCATAGACTTTGATTGCTTGTAAGTGTTTGGGAATCAAGAGTAAGTCTCATACCACCCTTGGTAGAACTGGAACCTTCCTGGCTTCAGTGCGTGCATATTCCTTTCTAACAGATTTCCTCTTGGATGTAGAATCATTAGGAATAAAGTCAGCATCCTCCTCATCCGAGTTTCTCTTCTTCCTAGCCCTGGTGGCTGCCTTGGGCAAGCCATGAGAACTTGGAGTTCCAGGGTCTAGCTTCATGACTAGTGCTTGCATCAACATCAACACATTGCTCTATGAGGTCATTATGGCTGTCATCTGATCCTGACATGACTGATCACTATCCCTGTGAATTACATTTAGAGGAGCAGAATGGATATGCATCACAAAATCAGTTTTTGCAAATTTGAACTAAAAAATTAGTATTAGGTTTTCACTGGATGAAGTTTTGGTTCCACCGAGTTTCAAGTTTTGGAACCTCCGAGGCAACAAACATCGTTAATAGAAAATTGGTCACACCTTTCGGTTTCATCGATATGTGACTCAGTATCACCGAAGTTGTGCTCAAAAACCCTAAAACTTCATTTCGGTGACACCGAAAGGAACTTCCGGTTCCATCGAGAAGCCCTTTGTGATGTGGGTGAACCCACATCTGAGGCACCGAGATGATTTGACACGAAGACGCCGAAAATTCATACGGCAGAAACCTAACCCTAAGTTTTCACGTTTGACCTATTTCTAAGGAATTTTCTCGTGGATAGAATTATTGCAAATCATGGCAAGTGTTGGCGTTTTGGGATCGGGGGTACCTAGATCTGCCTATCTACGGCCCAGCGCGTGGCCCACCTCGATGGCCCGATATGGCCTAGCGGCAAGCCCCCAAGACAAGACTCTCACGAGAGCCCTGGTCTCACGAGGCGAAAAACGCCAAGGCCTCCAAAGGAGTGGCCTCCCCTGGCCTGCCTCCCGAGGAGCGAAGATTTCTATGCAGGTACCCGGCCTCATGAGGCTGCGATGACATGAGCCATGATGACCGGGGATAGGCAGGCGCAAGGATAGTTTCCTCTTCTGTGTTAAGGAGTCAAGGACGTATGCAAGTTCCCAAGGAATCCCCAAAGGTTTCCGTTCCAGTGCAACAAGATCAAGACCACGAGCTCGACAGGATGAATGTCATCGCCGAGCCCACCTCTGTGTCACGCCCAGCTTTGCAGGCGAAGACCACTTTCCGTCAGGATAAGATGTACCTCTTGTCCCCTTTCAAAATTGGCCATTGTGGGATCCCTTCCCGCCTGTGCGATAAGGGAAGAGGACCAATGGCACTATAAATAGGGACTAGCCTCCACCGTAGATGGGATCAATCCATCTTGATACGTCTCCAACGTATATACTTTTCCTAACACTTTTGCTCTTGTTTTGGACTCTAATTTGCAAGATTTGTATGGAACTAACCCGGACGGACGTTGTTTTCAGCAGAACTACCATGGTTTTGTTTTTGTGCAGAAATAAAATTTCTCGGAATGGAATAATTTTTTTGGAGATTTATTTTAGAATATTTAAGGAATTATGGAGTCAGGAGCTACCTGAGAGGGGGCCCAGGGTGCCCACCTCGTGGGTGCCCCGACCCTAATTCCAATGCTATAAATTCACAATTCTCTGGAAAAAAATCGGAGAGATGGTTTTACCTCGTTTCACGATATGAAGCCACCACCACCTCCTCTTCTTCATCGGGAGGCCAGATCTGGAGTCCGTTTGGGGCTCCGGAGAGGGGAATCTTCGGTCTTTGTCTGTTGGAAATATGCCCTAGAGGCAATAAATAAAGTGTTTATTATTATATTTCCTTGTTCATGATAATTGTTTATTATCCATGCTATAATTGTATTGATTGGAAACACATTACATGTGTGGGTATATAGACAACACTTTGTCCCTAGTATGCCTCTAGTGAACTAGCTCGTTGATCAAAGATGGTCAAGGTTTCCTAACCATTGACATGTGATGTCATTTGATAACGGGATCACATCATTAGGAGAATGGTGTGATGGACAAAGACCCAAACTACAAACGTAGCATATGATCATGTCAGTTTATTGCTACTGTTTTCTGCATGTCAAGTATGTGTTCCTATGACCATGAGATCATGCAACTCACGGACACCGGAGGAGTGCCTTGTGTTTATCAAATGTCGCAACGTAACTGGGTGACTATAAAGGTGCTCTACAGGTATCTCCGAGGGTGTCTGTTGAGTTGGCATGGATGAAGACTGGGATTTGTTACTCCATGTGACGGAGAGGTATCTCAGGGCCCACTCGTTAATACAACATCACAATAAGCCTTGCATTAATGTGACTAAGTGTTAGTTGCGGGATCTTGTATTACGGAATGAGTAAAGAGACTTGCCAGCAGCGAGGTTGAACTAGGTATGGAGATACCGACGATTGAATCTCGGGCAAGTAACATACCGAAGAACAATGGGAACATCATACGGGATTAACTGAATCCTTGACATAGAGGTTCGACCGATAAAGATCTTCATAGAATATGTAGGAACCAATATGGGTATCCAGGTCCAGCTATTGGTTATTGACCGTAGAGGTGTCTCGGTCATGTCTACATAGTTCTCGAACTCGCAGGGTCTGCACACTTAAGGTTCGGTGACGTTTCGGTAGTGTAGAGTTATGTATGGTGGTGACAGAAGTTTGTTGGGAGTCCCGGATGAGATCCCGGACGTCACGAGGAGCTCCGGAATGGTCCGGAGGTAAAGATTCATATATAGGAAGTCCCAGTTTGGTTTCCGGAAAAGTTTCGGGCTCATCTGTAGTGTACCGGGAGTGCCGGTAGTGTACCGGGAGGCCTCCGGGAGGGGTATTTCGACCCAAGAGGCTTAATGGGCTGTGGGAGAGTGAATATCAGCCCTTAGTGGGCTGGTGGAAACTCCCACACAAGGCCCATGTGGTTGGAGAAGAAAACCCAATAGGAAAAGGTGAAAAAAAGGCAAAAAAAAGGAGCAATCCTAGTCCTACTAGGATTGGAGGAGTCCTCCTCTCCTAGTAGGTTCGGCCGAACCATAGGAGCCTTGGACCTTGCACCAAGGCTCTCCTCCTCTCCTCCTATATATACTGGTGGGATTTAGGTTTTTGCACTAGTTTTTTCAGCCACGTGCTACCCGTTTCTCCAGTGCATAGTTTCTCCTCTAGATCGGATTTCTGCAGTGCTTAGGAGAAAACCTGCCGGAATTGCTCCACCACCATCGCCGGAGCGTCGTCACACTGCCGGAGAACTCTTCTACCTCTCCGCTCCTTATTGCTGGATCAAGACGACGGAGATCGTCATCAAGCTGTACGTGTGCTGAACACGGAGGTGGCGTCCGTTTGGCGCTAGATCGGAAGGATTGTGATCAAGTTCGTGGGACGGATCATGATCAAGTTTGTGGGACGGATCGTGATTGGATAGATGGACGCATGGCGATTTGGATCATAAAGACGTTCGACTACACTAACCGCGTTGCTTAACGCTTCCCGCTTAGCGATCTACAAGGCTACATAGATCCACTCTCCCTCTTGTAGATGCTCATCACCATGGATAGATATGCGTGTGCGTAGGAAATTTTTTGTTTCCCATGCAACATTCCCCAACAGTGGCATCATGAGCTAGGTCTATGTGTAGATGAGATCTCGAGTAGAACACAAAAGGTTTGTGGGCGTTGATGCTTAGATTGCTTCCTCCCTTGGTCGGATCTTGGTTCAGCGGTATTGTGAGATGAAGCGGCCCGAGCCAACATCACTCGTACGCTTACGAGAGACCGGTTCCCTCGACCGCTACTTGTTGCATAGATGGCTTGAGGGTGCCAGTTTCTCTCACTTTAGTTGGATCGGATTCGACAAAGGCGGTCCTTGAGAAGGTTTAAAAGCAACTAGTGTATCACCGTTGTGGTTTTTGCATAGATGAGAATTGTTCTTGCTAGATACCCGTAGCAGCCACGTAAAACATGCAACAACAATTAGAGGACGTCTAACTTGTTTTTGCAGGGTATGTTGTGATGTGATATGGACAATTACATGATGTGATATATGTGATGTATGAGATGATCATGTGATGTATAGATTATCACGACTTGCATGTCAATGAGTACGGCAACCGGCAGGAGCCATATGGTTGTCTTTAACTATTGTATGACCTGCGTGTCAATCATTAAGTGCTATGTAATGTTTTACTTTATCGCTAAACGGTAGCAATAGTAGTAGAAGCATGTTGGGCATGACAACCCCGATGGCAACACGTTGATGGAGATCAAGATGATGAAGATAATGGTGTCATGCCGGTGACGATGGAGATCATGTCGGTGCTTTCTAGAGGGAGATCAAAAGCACAAGTTCACGGCCATATCATGTCACTTATGAATTGCATCTGATGTTAATCCTTTTATGCACCTAGTTTTGCTTAGGACGACGGTAGCATTATAAGGTGATCCCTCACTTAAATTTCAAGATGAATTGTGTTCTCCCCAAGTGTGCACCGTTGCGAAAGATCGTCGTGTTGAGACACCACGTGATGATCGGGTGTGATAGACTCTACGTTCACATACAACGGGTGCAAGCCAGTGTTGCATGTGCAGAACACTCGGGTTAAACTTGACGAGCCTAGCATGTACAGACATGGCCTCGGAACACAAGAGACCGAAAGGTCAAACATGAGTCATATAGTCGATATGATCAACATAATGATGTTCACCATTGAAGACACCTCAACTCACGTGATGATCGGACTTGAGTTGGTGGATTTGGATCATGTGACACTCAGATGACCTGAGGGATGTCAATTTGAGTAGGAGCTTTAGTAATTTGATTAACTAAACTCATTATCTTGAACAATAGTCTAAGTAAACTTTGCATATTTATGTTGTAGATCAATGGCTCGCGCAGTAGCACCCCAGAATTTTAATGCGTTCCTACAAAAAGATTCCTACAGAAAGATAAGTTGAAAGATGATGGAAGTAACTTTGTTGACTGGGCCCGTAATCTGAGGATTATCCTCATGGCTTCCCAGAAATCATATGTCCTTGATGCACCGCTTGGCGACCAACCAGAAGACATGACCTCCGAAGACGTTAAGAACGCTTGGGAGGCACGAACTAGAGATTACTCAATAGTTCAGTGTGCGATATTGTATGGCCTAGAACCTTGACTTCAAAGACGTTTTGAACGTCATGGAGCATATGAGATGTTCCAGGAGTTGAAGTTTATCTTTCAGAAGAATGCCCGGATCGAGAGGTATGAAACCTCTGATAAGTTATATGCTTGCAAGATGGAGGAGAATGGGTCTATTAGTGAACACATACTTAGAATGTATGGGTATTCAACTCTTCTAGCGGAGTTGGGAATTGCCCTTCCGCCAGAGGCGATCACTGACAGAGTTGTTCAATCACTGCCACCTAGTTACAAGAGCTTTGTGATGAACTAGAACATGCACGGGATGAACAAGTCAGTCGTCGAGCTGTTTGCGATGCTAAAAGTCGATGAGTCTGAAATCCAGAAAGAACATCAAGTGTTGATGGTCAATAAAACCACTAGTTTCAAGAAAAATGGCAAGGTCAAGGGCAAGGGCAAGAAGGGTAAAACCAAGAAGGATGGCAATGCAGTTGCTACTCCTGTAAAGAAGCCCAAGCATGGACCCAAGCCAGAAACTGAGTGCTTTCATTGCAAGGGAACTGGTCACTAGAAGCGGAACTGCCCTAAGTACCTGGCTGACAGGAAGGCAGCCAACGACAAACAAGGTATATATGATATACATGTTATTGATGTGTACCTTACTAGCTCTCGTAGTAGTGCCTGGGTATTTGATACCGGTTCGGTTGCTCACATTTGCAACTCAAAGCAGGAACTACGGAATAAACGAAGGCTGGCAAAGGACAAAGTGACGATGCACGTGGGAAATGGTTCCAAGGTTGATGTGATCGCTGTCGGCATGCTCTCTCTTCAATTACCATCGGGATTAGTGATGAACCTGAGTAATTGTTATTTAGTGCCTGCGTTAAGCATGAACATTATATCTGGATCTTGTTTATTGTGAGACAATTACTCATTTAAATCAGAGAATAAAGGTTGTTCTATTTATATGAGTAATATCTTTTACGGTCATGCACCCAATGTTAGGGGTTTATTCATATTGAATCTTGATAGTGATGACATACATGTTCATAGCATTGATGCCAAAAGATGTAGAGTTGATAATGATAGTACCACTTTCTTGTGGCACTGCCATTTAGGTCATATTGGTGTAAAACGCATGAGGAAGCTCCATGCTATTGGACTTTTGGAGTCACTTGATTTTGAATCACTTGACACATGTGAACCATGCCTCATGGGCAAGATGACTAAAACACCGTTCTCTAGAATAATGCAACGGGCGAGTGACTTATTGGAAATCGTACAGACTGATGTGTGCGGTCCAATGAATGTTACATCGCGTGGTGGATATCGTTATTTTATCACCTTCACTGATGACTTAAGTATATATGGGTATATTTACTTAATGAAACACAAGTCTGAAACGTTTGAAAAGTTCAAGCAATTTCAGAGTGAAGTTGGGAATCATCGTAACAAGAAGATTAAGTTCCTGCGATCTGATCGAGGAGGTGAATACTGAGTTATGAGTTTGGTAGTCACTTAAGACAGTGTGGAATTGTTTCACAGTTGACACCGTCCGGAACACCACAACGTAATGGTGTGTCCGAACGTCGTAATCAAAACTTATTAGATATGGTGCATTCTATGATGTCTCTTGCTGATTTGCCACTATCGTTTTGGGGTTATGCATTAGAGACAGCTGCATTCACTTTAAATAGGGCATCATCGAAATCCACTGAGATGACACCATATGAACCGTGGTTTGGCAAGAGGCCAAAGTTGTCATTTCTTAAAGTTTGGGGATGTGATGCTTATGTCAAAAAGCTTCAGCCTGAAAAGCTAGAACCCAAAGCGGAAAAATGCGTCTTCATAGGATACCCGAAAGAGACAGTCGGGTATACTTTCTATCTCAGATCCGAAGGCAAAGTGTTTGTCTCTAAGAACGGAACATTTCTTGAGAAAGAATTTCTCTCAAAAGAATTGAGTGGGAGGAAAATAGAGCTTGATGAGGTTATTGAACCTTTACTTCAACCAGAAAGTAGCGCATCGCAGAAAGATGTTTCTGTGGAAACTATGACGGTAGAAGAGGAAGTTAATGATGATGATCATCAAGCTTCAGATCAAGCTACTATTGAACCTCGTAGGTCGACAAGGCCACGTACTACTCCTGAGTGGTACGGCAACCCTGTCTTGGAGGTCATGTTGTTAGACAATAATGAACCTACGAGCTATGAAGGAGCAGTGATGGGCCCGGATTCCGAGAAATGGTTAGAGGCCATGAAATCCGAGATGGGATCCATGTATGAAAACAAAGTATGGACTTTGGAAGTATTACCTGAAGGGCGAAAGACCATTCAGAACAAATGGATCTTTAAGAAGAAGACAGACGCGGACGATAATGTCACCGTCTATAAAGCTCGACTTGTGGCAAAGGGTTTTTCACAAGTTCAAGGAGTTGACTACGATGAGACCTTCTCACCCGTAGCGATGCTTAAGTCTGTCAGAATCATGTTGGCAATAGTTGCTTATTTCGACTATCAAATTTGGCAGATGGATGTCAAAACAGCATTCCTCAACGGTTTCCTTGAGGAAGAGTTGTATATGATGCAACCTGAAGGTTTTGTCGATCCAGAGAATGCTAACAACGTTTGCAAACTCCAGCGATCCATTTATGGGCTGGTGCAAGCATCTCGGAGTTTGAATAAGCGTTTTGATGAGGTGATCAAAGCGTTTGAGTTTATACAAGTTTATGGAGAAGCTTGTATTTACAAGAAAGTGAGTGGGAGATCTATAGCGTTTCTAATATTATATGTGGATGACATATTGCTGATTGGAAACAATATAGAAATGCTGGAAAGCGTGAAGGAATATTTGAACAAGAGTTTTTCAATGAAGGACCTAGGAGAAGCTGCTTTCATATTAGGCATTAAGATCTATAGAGATAGATCGAGACGCTTCATAGCACTTTCACAGAGCACATACATTGATAAAGTTTTGAAGAAGTTCAAAATGGATCAGTCCAAGAAGGGGTTCTTGCCTGTGTTACAAGGTGTGAAGTTGAGTAAGACTCAATGCCAGTGACTGCAGAGGATAGAGAAAAGATGAGTGTCATCCGCTATGCTTCAGCCATATGCACTATCATGTATGCAATGTTGTGCACAAGACCCGATGTCAGCCTTGCCATAAGTATGGCCGGAAGGTTTCAAAGTGATCTTGGAATGGAACACTGGGCAACGGTCAAGAATATCCTTAAGTACTTGAAAAGGACTAAGGAAATGATTCTCGCTTATGGAGGTGATGAAGAGCTCGTCGTAAAGGGTTATGTCGATGCAAGCTTTGACACTGAGCCGGATGACTCTAAGTCACAAACTGGATACGTATTTATTCTCAACGGGGGAGCGGTAAGTTGGTGCAGTTCCAAGCAAAGCGTGGTAGCCGATTCTACGTGTGAAGCGGAGTACATCGCAGCCTCAGAGGCGGCAAAGGAAGGTGTCTGGACGAAGCAGTTCATGATAGATCTTGGAGTAGTGCCCAGTGCACTCAATCCAATGAACCTGTTCTATGACAACACTGGTGCCATTGCTCTGGCCAAGGAACCAAGGTTTCACAAGAGGACCAGACACATAAAGCGATGCTTCAACTCCATCCGCGGTTACATCGAGGACAAGGACATAAATATTTGCAAAGTGCACACGGATCTGAATGTTGCAGACGCGTTGACGTATCTGAATGTTGCAGACACGTTGACTAAACCTCTTCCAAGGGCTAAACATGATCAACACCAGAACTGCATGGGTGTTTGATTCATTACAATGTAAATCACATAGTGATGTGAGCTAGATTATTGACTCTAGTGCAAGTGGGAGACTGTTGGAAATATGCCCTAGAGGCAATAAATAAAGTGTTTATTATTATATTTCCTTGTTCATGATAATCGTTTATTGTCCATGCTATAATTGTATTAATTGGAAACACATTACATGTGTGGGTAAATAGACAACACTTTGTCCCTAGTATGCCTCTAGTGAACTAGCTCGTTGATCAATGATGGTTGAGGTTTCCTAGCCATTGACATGTGATGTCATTTGATAACGGGATCACATCATTAGGAGAATGCTGTGATGGAGAAGACCCAACCTACAAACCTAGCATATGATCGTATCAGTTTATTGCTACTGTTTTCTGCATGTCAAGGTTATGTTCCTATGACCATGAGATCATGAACCTCACGGATACTGGAGGAGTGCCTTGTGTGTATCAAACGTCACAACGTAACTGGGTGACTACAAAGGTGCTTTACAGGTACCTCCGAGGGTGTCTGTTGAGTTGGCATGGATCAAGACTGGATTAACTGAATCCTTGACATAGAGGTTTGACCGATAAAGATCTTCGTAGAATATGTAGGAACCAATATGGGCATCCAAGTCCCGATATTGGTTATTAACCGTAGACGTGTCTCGGTCATGTCTACATAGTTCTCGAACCCGCAGGGTCTGCACACTTAAGGTTTGGTGACGTTTTAGTAGTATAGAGTTATGTATGGTGGTGACCGAAGGTTGTTCGGAGTCCCAGATGAGATCCTGGACGTCATGAGGAGCTCCGGAGTGGTCCAAAGGTAAAGATTCATATATAGGAAGTCCTGTTTTGGTCGTCGGAAAAGTTTCGGGCTCATCGGTAGTGTACCGGGAGTGCCGATAGTGTACCAGGAGACCATCGGGAGGGGTATTTCGACCCAAGAGGCTCCATTGGCTGTGGGAGAGTGTTTACCATCCCTTAGTGGGCTGGTGGAAGTCTCACACAAGGCCCATGCGGTTTTGGAAAAAGGCCCAAAGAGAAAAGGTGGAAAAAGGCAAAAATAGGGTGAATCCTAGTCCTACTAGGATTGGAGGTGGAGTCCACCTCCTCCACCTGGTTCGGCCGACTCCTTGGAGGCTTGGCCCTTGTGCCAAGCCTCCTCCTCTCTTACTCTTATATATACTGGAGGTTTTAGTGTTTTTGCACATAATTTTCAGCCACGTGTTGCCCGTTCCTCTAGTGCATAGTTTCTCCTCTATATCGGTTTTCTGCAGCGCTTAGGCGAAGCCCTGCCAGAATAGCTCCACCACCATCGTCGGAGCGCCATCATGCTGCCGGATAACTCTTCTTACTCTCCGCTCCTTCTTGCTGGATCAAGACGGTGGAGATCGTCATCAAGCAGTACATGTGCTGAACGCGGAGGTGTTGTCCGTTCGGCGCTAGATCGGAAGGATCGTGATCAAGTTCGTGGGATGGATCATGATCAAGTTCGTGGGACGGATCGTGATTGGATCGCAGGATGGATCATGATTGGATCGAGGGACGGATCGTGATTGGATCGCGGGACGCATGATGATTTGGATCTCGAAGATGTTCGACTACACCAACCGCGTTTCTTAACGCTTCCCGCTTAGCGATCTACAAGGGTACATAGATCCACTCTCCCTCTCGTAGATGCTCATCACCATGGATAGATCTACGTGTGCGTAGGAATTTGTTTATTTCCCATGCAAAGTTCCCGAACAGCACTGCTGTGTCCCGTGCCCACGGGACACCCCGTGCGCACGAGGCTCACTTAGGCCGTGCGCACGGGCCTCCCAGGCCAGCCGACCCAATCGGCCTATTTCGCCCCCTCTTCGTCCCCTACCTCGTGCTAGCTATATATTGGACCCTTGGATCATTTGTTAGGGTTAGCTATTGTTTTGCACTTGTGATCATAGCTCCATTACTTTTCTCTCTTGAGGATCTTGTCCTTCATTAGGAGTAGATCCAAGTGATGCCAAGGCCCCTCTAGAGGGAAGATCCCTAGTGGATTCAAGGATCCTCCTCCTCCGGAATGAGAGAACACTACCGCTACTAGTATCGTTGGTTGATTTGGGACCTTTGTACTCTTGTGATGATCATGGATCTAGTGGGTGTGTCATTTGAGTTTGCTTTTTGAGTGTTTTCTTTTGTTCTTTCCTGTTCTTCATGATTCCCCCTCCAATTCGTGAAAGATCGACTTCACTAGGTCTTGCCCCGTACCACAACAATTTTTTCATTACTCAAGAAAGCTCTGTCAAGAACATATATCAAGTGACCCCAAATCACCACTTCACATCTACAAACTTGGCAATGAGGAATGCCATCACACCCCTGCCATCTAGAACCGGGATCATCACATATGGGGCCACATGCGTGACGTTCCAGGAGCACACAACTCGTGTAATAGACCCAAAACATGTACCACAAGCACATGCTTTAAAAATCGTCAGAACTATTGAACAATTGACCCATATCTAGGGTAGAAGACTGCATAATCCTTGCCAGGCCAGCCATCAACACCGCCACGGTTCCAAGCAGCGCCACCAAACTGTCTTCGTCCACCAAGATGCATCCCGTCGTCGAGACTCTGTTGGACCATGTCGTCGAGACCTACCATCACCATTAACTCGGCATATGACATGCAAATCCACCTCTTGACGTCTCTAGCAATCATTTGTTTCAAAATGCCCTCATTTGAGTCTGAACTTGACAAGTTTTATGTACACAACTCCTACCCAAGACACTATTCGCACACAAACACGTCACCATGTACCCTCGACACCAGGGTGATGCACCCACATCACGTCGAAGGAGACCCGATCGGAAGCGCGGTACACAAGCAATCTGACACGCGCTTTTGTCGACCCAAAACCCCACATACTGGGAGGGACACCGTCAAGGTGTGTGATGGGTATGGGATTCCCTAGGTGAACCTAACCACCCTAGGCCTCATGGATTGCTGCCCTACAAGACAAAGAATGAACGAAGAACGAGGAAGAAGAAGAACAAAAGAGAGAGAAAAAGGTAAAAATGTAAAAATTGGTAGATTAATTGTTTGATTGTGTGTTTTTATTCAATCGGTCATCACCTCTTACATATATATGAGGCGACTGGACTTCCCGTATAAGAAAAGGCCTCAAATCCCATACAAAACATCAAAAGTTAACCTAACTCGGACTACGAGGGCCGGAACTTTCCGCCGGCTCGAAATTTCCAGGCTAAAATTACATCAAGTAGCCCTCTTGCATCCGCAAATATGCAAAATATATTGAAACTATAGTTTTCTGTGCTGTACAAAGTTTTTGTAAATCTTAGAACTTCTATGGGTGTCTAGGAACTTTTGTGCAGAACTTCCGGGCAAGACATCTGCAGCATACCATTTTGACTCTATCTTTCTCATATTATATTGGATTGAAACATTTTTGTATCAAAATTGATTGTTTCATTGAGATGGAACTTTTTCATGTTGAAACCTTTCTCATATAAGGCCAGCTTGGATGCATAACTGAATGTTGCTGACCCGTTGACTAAACTCTTCCAAGGGCTAAACATGATTAACACCAGAACTGCATGGGTGTTCGATTCATTACAATGTAAATCACATAGTGATGTGAGCTAGATTATTGACTCTAGTGCAAGTGGGAGACTGTTCGAAATATGCCCTAGAGGCAATAAATAAAGTGTTTATTATTATATTTCCTTGTTCATGATAGTCGTTTTTTATCCATGCTATAATTGTATTGATTGGAAACACATTACATGTGTGGGTAAATAGACATCACTTTGTCCCTAGTATGCCTCTAGTGAACTAGCTCGTTGATCAAAGATGGTCAAGGTTTCCTAACCATTTACATGTGATGTCATTTGATAACGGGATCACATCATTAGGAGAATGGTGTGATGGACAAAGACCCAAACTACAAACGTAGCATATGATCATGTCAGTTTATTGCTACTGTTTTCTGCATGTCAGTATGTGTTCCTATGACCATGAGATCATGCAACTCACGGACATCGGAGGAGTGCCTTGTGTATCAAACGTCGCAACGTAACTGGGTGACTATAAAGGTGCTCTACAGGTATCTCTGAGGGTGTCTGTTGAGTTGGCATGGATCAAGACTGGGATTTGTTACTCCGTGTGACGGAGAGCTATCTCAGGGCCCACTCGATAATACAACATCACAATAAGCCTTGTAAGCAATGTGACTAAGTTTTAGTTGCACGATCTTTTATTACGGAACGAGTAAAGAGACTTGCCAGTAGCAAGGTTGAACTAGGTATGGAGATACCGATGATCGAATCTCGTGCAAGTAACATACCGAAGAACAAAGGGAACATCATACGGGATTAGCTGAATCCTTGACATAGAGGTTTGAACGATAAAGATCTTCTTAGAATATGTAGGAACCAATATGGTCATCCAGGTCCTGCTATTGGTTATTGACCGTAGAGGTGTCTCAGTCATTTCTACATAGTTCTCGAACTCGCAGGGTCTGCACACTTAAGGTTTGGTGACGTTTTGGTAGTATAGAGTTATGTATGGTGGGGACCGAAGGTTGTTTGGAGTCCCGGATGAGATCCCGGACATCACGAGGAGCTCCGGAATGGTCCGAAAGTAAAGATTCATATATAGGAAGTCCTGTTTTGGTCACCGGAAAAGTTTTGGGCTCATCGGTAGTGTACCGGGAGTGCAGGTAGTGTACCGGGAGGCCTCCGAGAGGGGTATTTCGACCCAAGAGGATTCATGGGCTGTGGGAGAGTGAATATCAGCCCTTAGTGGGCTGGTGGAAACTCCCACACCAGGCCCATGTGGCTGGAGAAGAAAACCCAATAGGAAAAGGTGGAAAAAGGCAAAAAAGGAGCAATCATAGTCCTACTAGGATTGGAGGAGGAGTCCTCCTCTCCTAGTAGGTCCGGCCGAACCATAGGAGCCTTGGCCCTTGCGCCAAGGCTCTCCTCCTATCATCCTATATATACTGGTGCGATTTAGGGTTTTGCACTAGTTTTTTCAGCCACGTGATACCCGTTCCTCTAGTGCATAGTTTCTCCTCTAGATCGGATTTCTGCAGTGCTTAGGCGAAGCCCTGCCGGAATTGCTCCACCACCATCGCCGGAGCACCGTCACGCTGCTGGAGAACTCTTCTACCTCTCCGATCCTTCTTGCTGGATCAATACAGCGGAGATTGTCATCAAGCTGTAAGTGTGCTGAACGCGGAGGTGCTATCCGTTCGACGCTAGATCGGAAGGATCGTGATCAAGTTCGTGGGACGGATCATGATCAAGTTCGTGGGACGGATCGTGATTGGACCGCGGGACCGATTGTGATTGGATCATGGGACGCACGGTGATTTGGATCGCGAAGACGTTTGACTACACCAACCGCGTTTCTTAACGCTTCCCGCTTAGCGATCTACAAGGGTACGTAGATCCACTCTCCCTCTCGTAGATGCTCATCACCATGATGCTCCCCACCGGGAGTGTGTAATTCCTTCGTAGGCTTGCTGGTAGGTGAGGAGTTGGATAAGATTCATCATGTAATCAAGTTAGTTTTGTTAGGGCTTGATCCCTAGTATCCACTATGTTCTAAGATTGATGCTTGTCACTAGGGCCCGAGTGCCATGATTTCAGATCTGAACTATTTATGTTATCATCTTTATATCTATGTTCTTGATCTGATTTTGCCTAGTCATATGCACCTATTACGTTTTATGATCCGTCAACCCCATTGTGACAATATTTAGGATACTTCATGGTGATGACCGTAGTTTGAGGAGTTCATGTATTCACTAAGTGCTAATGCTTTGTTTTGATTCTCTGTTAAAAGGAGGCCTTAATATCCCTTAGTTTACTTATGGACCCCGCTTCCACGGGAGGGTAGGACAAAAGATGTCATGCAACTTCTTTTCCATAAGCACGTATGACTATAAATACATGCCTACATTACATGGACGAACTAGAGCTAGTTCTGTGTCGCCCTAGGTTATGACTGTTATATGATGAATATCATCCAACGAATAATCTGATCTAGTGTCTATAATCTTTTCACATATTGTTCTTGCTAAGTTACTATTGTTGCTGCTACTGTTACACTTGCTACAAAATCACCCGTGTTATTGCTACCGCTACTGTTACCGTTACTACTGCTATCAACCTATCATATTACTGTGCCACTGATCAGTTTGCTATAGATATTTATCTGCATGTGTGGTTGAATTGAAAACTCAACTGCTAATACTCTCAACTATTCTTTGGCTCCCCTTGTGTCGAATCTGTAAATTTGGGTTGAATACTCTACCCTCAAAAACTGTTGCGACCCCCTATACTTGTAGGTTATCAAGACCTTTTTCTGGCACTGTTGCCAGGGAGTATAGCTATATTTGTAGATTCATTTGGGATTTATATCACTATGAACAATCTGAAGGATACTAAAACCAAGCTTTTTCCCTCTAAGACGAGGGGAGGTAAGGAACTGCCATCTAGCTGTGCACCTGATTCACCTTCGGTTATGAGTAAGCTTGCAACACCACCACATGCAATTAATCCTGATAATGATGATGCTACTTATGCTATGAATGATGATTATGATGATGCTAGTACCATGCTTGATGAAACTGTGTCATTAGATGAATTCCTTAATGAACAAATTGCTAGAGCTAGAGAAAATGAAATTAATGAAACTACTGAATCTGCTGAATCTGATGAGAACTTTGAAACTGATGATTATGAAACACCAAATAGGCCTAGCTCTCCTACATTTGAAATGTCTAAGATACCTCAAGGTTATGCTTTAGATGGAGAAATAGATAGAGACATTCTTGCTTGTAAGGATAGGAATGATGTTAAGAAATTACTATGCAAGTACAAAGAAAAGACTTTGAATGCTAAAATGAAATGTGATCCTAAGTTTGCTACTTCACCTATCTTTGTTACCGATAAGGATTATGAATTCTCTGTCGACCCAGAGTTAATTACTTTGGTTGAATCTGATCCTTTTCATCGCTATGAAACTGAAACTGTGGTAGCACACCTTACTAAGTTGAATGATATAGCCACCCTAGTTTCTCATGATGAGAAGATTCACTACTATTATATTCTTAAACAATTTATGTTCTCATTAAAGGGTGATGCTAAGATATGGTACAATACTCTTACTCCTCGTTGTGTGCAATGTCCCCGGGATATGATTTACTACTTCTTGAAAAATATTTTCCTGCTCATAAGAAACAAGCTGCCTTACAGGAAATATTTAACTTTGTGCAAATTGAAGAAGAGTGTCTCCCACAAGCTTGGGCGAGGCTTCTCCAATTGCTTATTTCTTTTCCTTATCATCCTCTTAAGAAACATGAAATACTTGATATCTTCTATAATGGACAGACTAATGCTTCTAGGGACTTCCTAGATAATTGTGCTCGTTGTGTTTTCAGGGAACGAACTGTTGAACAAGTTGAGGAACTATTGAATATATATTGAAGAATTATGATGATTGGACTCTCCTTGAACTACCAATTCAACCCACTCCAAAGAAGAGGGGTATCTTATTTCTCAGGCCCGAAGATATGCAAGAGGCAGAGAAATGTATGAAGGAAAAAGGTATTAAAGCTGAGGATGTTAAGAATTTACCACCTATTGAAGAAAGTCATGGACTCAACACACCACCACCTCCACAGGTGGTAGAGGTAAATTATTTATTAAAGTTTGATGAAGGTGCTATCCCTTACAATAAACATCCTAGTCGATGCTTATATGAGTTTGATAACTACATTATGAAGCAAGAGCACTTCAATGCAAATGTTTTGAAACACTTGAAATATAATTCTGATATGATTGCT
This sequence comes from Hordeum marinum, assembly GCA_022496015.1. Classification (NCBI taxonomy): domain Eukaryota; kingdom Viridiplantae; phylum Streptophyta; class Magnoliopsida; order Poales; family Poaceae; genus Hordeum; species Hordeum marinum. Next base: position 257,024,796 of record CM039674.1, on the reverse strand, counting down.
TGCTTGAGTGACTTGTTGTTTTATGTTAGAGGTGTAGGAAAACATGACTCTATGGTTCAAACTCAGTTAGAACAAGTTGCTAAGTCTCAAAGATAATTGCTTGATGAAATGAATAATAATATGAATGATCAAGCTGTTAGAGTAGTAACTAGAGGAGGTAGAATGACCCAGGAACCTCTTTATCCTGAGGGTCATCCTAAAAGAATTGAACAAGAGTCTCAAGGAATTAATGCTCATACACCTAGTCCTTTAAAGAAGAAAAAGGAAATGAAAAATGATAGGACATTGCATGCTTCTAATGAACCTGACATAGAAAAACCTCCTGATGATACTAATGATGTTTCTATTTCTGATGCTGAAACTCAATCTGGTAATGAAGATCCACCTAGTGATGACGATAATGATAGTGGTGTTCATGAGGATACTCAACCTAGCAATGATAAAGAACCAGATAATGATGTAGAAATAGAAACTGATGTTGATCTTGATAACCCACAACCTAAAAATAAACAATATGATAAAAAAGACTGTGGCTAGAAAATATGGTAAAGAAAGAGAACCATGGGTTCAGAAACCCATGCCTTTCCCACCTAAACCATCTAAGAAAAAGGATGATGAACAATTTGAACACTTTGCTGAAATGATTAGGCCAGTCTTTTTGCGTACCCATTTAACGGATATCTTAAAGATGCCTGCTTATGCTAAGTACATGAAAGACATCATCACTAATAAAAGAAAGATATCTGAAGTTGAATCTCCACCATGCTTGCTAATTATTATTTTAAGGCTTGAGTACCTAAGAAACTTGGAGATACTGGAATACCTACTATACCTTGCTCCGTTAAAAGAAATTATGTGAAAACTGCTTTGTGTGATTTAGGAGCTGGTGTTAGTGTTATGCCTTTCTCTTTATATAAAAGACTTGATTTGAATAAACTCACACCTATTGAAATATCATTGCAAATGGCTAACAAATCTACTGACATACCTATCAGTATTTGTGAGGATGTGCCCATTGTTGTTGCAAATGTTACTATCTTATCGGACTTTGTTATTCTTGAGATGCTCTAGGATGACAACATGTTGATTATCCTTGGTAGACCGTTTTTGAACACTGCAGGGGCTGTTATTGACGGCAATAAAAGCAAGGTCACTTTTCATATCAATGGTAATGAACATAGGGTGCAATTTCCGAAGAAACAATTCCATGTGAATGGTGTGAATGTTATTGAAAAGTCTTTGACATTCATTATTAGAAGATTTCAATTACCTCTACCTAGTGCCAAAACTAAATATGATATCGTTATGGTTGGGGATATGCCTATCCCCGTTGAGGTAACCTAGTGTTATATGAAGGTTCTTCGATTTCATGCTAATTGAAAGTGGTTGTTAATAAGACTTGATTAACCTTATTAATGGATCATTTTCGAGAGGTATGAAGTTCATAAATTTACTAGACACAACTCTTTGTATCCACCTTTAGTTTTTAGTTTTTCCTAGTTAAATAAAAGAAAATGCCATGCTTTTCCAGTTTTCTATTTTTCCCGTGAAATAAAAAATGACCCAAAAATAAAAGTTCTCAGAATGCCCTGAAAATTTAACACGATTTTTTCCAATTTGTTGTGGTTTTGTCACGGTAGATGTCCTAGTGAGAGGACTTAGGTTTGAGGCCATCGCTATGATGGTGAGATCGAAGGAGTTGATTGGGATGAGAGAGAAGGGTTTACCCAGGTTTGGCCCCTTTGGAAGAGGTAAAACCCTATGTCCTGCTTTGTGTTGTATTGATTGGATATCGATTACAAGGGAGCGGATTTGCTTGACCTAGTTCTCGATAGATTGTTTCATACCCTAAGCCGCCAAAGGGGGTCGCCTTTATATTAGTAGTAGGTCGAGGCCCTAGGCTTACAAGTGTCTAGACCGGCTTATACAGAGTATCCAATCATGTCTTTATGCTGCCTTCCTAGGCATCTTCCGAGCGGCTCACATGCCCGGGTCTCGCGTCACCTTCCGGCTCTGGGCCTCCATCCGGCCCACCTACTGAGTTGCCTCTAGGTTTGCCTTCAACCTTCAGGCCCACTTAAGGCCTTAAGTATGAGCCGTAAGCTGTGACCCGACCCGTCCTAGGCGGGTCATACCATGGAGTTATATCCTCAGTATTAGGCCCCAGATTGATTTGAAGCTGTTCATGTCAATCTTCTATCCATTTGGTGGCAAGTCTCATACCTTTGTTATCTAAAAATAAACCTTCATAACCCGTCGTATAAAACGTTTTAAGTCATCCCAGATATATCCAAAAGATCTCCATGACGTCACAATGGATCATCGCATTAAACGTCAACCCAAAAATCAAGGCGTCTTCTTGGTCAATCATCATTGCATCTCCTCGATTCTCGCATGGATTGTTGCTGTCTCATCTCCTCATAAATAAGTGGGGGAGGTGGTCCCATTTCTTTTCTTTTCCATGTCGTCGCTATTTATCTTCTTATTCCTCCTCCGACGTTCGCGCGACTGAAGCTCTGCCGTCGTCACCGGACTTCCCTGTCTTCACTAGCAAAGGCCGCCGCATCAACCTAACTTTGACTAGAGTTCGTCGGCACTCGATCGCCTCCTCGGCATCCTTTAGGTTCCTTCCTCTTCCTTTTGTAGATCCGCATTAGTTCATCAGTGTTCTTTGGAGTCCGCCACCGATCGTCGGAGTATTCACCGTATATCGGAAAAGAAAACATCTTTAGGCTCCGAAATGCTAGCTAACTCATGCGGGGCTCTGCTGAATATGTATGCCCTACTCAACATAGATTGTCTCTCAAGCTGAATCCATATACGAACTACATGTTCTTCCACTGACATTTTAGGTTTAGAATATATTTCCTTTTTGTCTTCGTCCGTAGATTCTATAGTTGCCACCGTAGTTGGCGAAATCTGTTTGTCCACACTTAGAAAAATTTCCAACATTAACTATCTTTTGACCCGCCATTGTATTGCCGGCTCTTCTTGTAGAAATTTAACTCACCTCAGTCCTATAGTAGACGGTGGCTTAGAATATCACCATGACCCGCCGAATATCGTTGTCATCTCAGTCATAGCTGCCTTTGTTGCGAGGTTTTCTTAACCCACCACATCTTTGTGTCTTTTCACAGAGTTTAACCCGCCACCATCGCCAACGCCCCCACCTCTTGTGACCGTGTAAACTCCTCGGTCACCGAGGAATCATTAAATGAGTTTGTAACTATTGGAGCCTTGCCGGCTCAAGAGATCATCCACTGGCGAGTTTCCGGTAAGGAGACCAGGCCCGAGCCTCAGGAAGGGGAAGTGGTCGTATTCATAGATCATCTTCTCCGTGGCTTCTCACCACCCGAATTTAAAAAAATCCGGGACGCCTTGCACTTCTACAAGTTCCACCCTCAAGATATAGGCCCCAATTATTTTCCCAACTTATGCGGATTTCAAGTCCTCTGTGAAGCCTATCTGTAGGAAGAACCCACTGTTGATATCTTCCGAGATTTCTTCTACATCAACCGCCAGACCGAGTTAGCGCTGGACCGTGTCTTGAGCTTGGAGGCGTCTTAATCCAGATGCGAAGAGACATGTCTTTCCCCGCAACAATCCTGCCTAGCCATCCCAAGGATTGGAACCGGACTTGGTTCTATTGCAGAGATATCTCTCCGGCTGGAGAAAATCCGTTGCCGAGTTACTGTCCTATCTGGCTTTGCACCAACACCAAGCTCCCTGATCGGATGAGTGTTGTGGACCATTTCCATTATGCTCCGGCCTTTCTAAAGATCCAACCTCTACTAGCCAATGGATTAACTGGTGTAGATCTGACCCGCTGCTGGGTCAGCTGCAGGATCATGCCGCTGATCCGACGTGATAAACTATTGTGTGAATATTTCGGTGAAGTGGAGGATCCAACTTGCTTCAACCGGACGACTTTGACCGAGAAGGACCTCAACTCCATCATCAAGTCCCTGCTCGGAGAGCCTCAAGCATCGTGCAACCAGAACGGGTTAAAGCCGTTCTGTGTTCACAACCTGGCTCCAGAGGTACTCAACCCGGATCCAATTTAGGTCAACCAGACCGGTTTAAAGCCGTCCCTGTTTTGTGTTCTCAACCAGACCTTGAACAAACTGTTTGCTTTCCCTAAATTTTGTGTTTCGTGTTCTCTCTTATACTTCTATGACTCATCTGAAGGCCAAGTCCCCCTTCAGGAAGAAGAAATTCACCGCTGTTTCCAAGAACAAATTAAGGCAACTAAGACTCATGTTCCGGGTCGTAAAAGGAAAACATCCGCCCAAGAGGTGCTCGAGCTTGATGACTCGGAGGTAGAACTTGACTCTCTCTTCCTTCTCTTTATGCAACTTATTGAGAATGATTACTCCCAGGAAGAAGCGGAAACAACCCATGCTGATGTTGCAGAGGTAATTATTGTCTCCTCTGGTTCGGAACCATTACCAATAAAGAAAATACGATGGGCTATCCGGAAGGTAAAATGTTCACACCCTTTTTCTCACTTGGATCCCAACTTTTCTTTGATGAAGCAGCAAGATGATAACAGACGTTGGACCCGGACCATCGGCTCTGAGGATCTTGTGGCCGACTTACCAAATGCTCCAACTTCTCAGAAACGGCGCACCGAGGTATTTCATTGCCTTGTATTAATTTCTTCTCTATGCTAATCTTATGTTGCATCTTACTTATATTTCCCAATTTAACTTCATAGGACTATCCTCCTTGTTCCGGCGACTCAACGGCCACGAAGTTGTCTCCTCTTGTTATCAACACAGGCTGAACATCTTTTCATCCCTTACCATGTGTTAATATTCTATCCTTACTTATGTTGTATAATACCACCTTTGCTCACAGGGCTCAAGCTAAACAAAGGAAAGTAAGCGGGTCATCTGCCACTCCTAATGCCCAAGAGCCAGATAACCCAAGGACTAATAGACCTAAAGCTCACATTGATCCCTCTGAGGCTTACAAAGGCGCCCATGAAGAGGCTCCTCGGCTTACTGAGCCGGCTGATGTTGATATTGAGGCTCCTAAGGCCCATCCGGAAGCTGATCCTAAGCCGCCCAGTCCCCAGCCAATAGCTGAAGACATGGCTTCTCATGAACAGATTACCGTCACCGGGGCGTCTTACAAATCTCTGGCTCCTTCCAATGTGCTATTCAAACATACCAGCAAAGACGAGGCAGCTTCTCTTAAGGAAGAGAAGACTCAATTTGATCTTCGTAACCTAGCAAAGCTTACTACTGACGATTTACACTCTGGCTATCTAATCCGTCTCTCCGCAAGCTGGGCCATGGAGGCCAACTTGGTTGGTATGATGAAGAAAAAATACGAGGTACTCCACATATCAGATGTCGGATATCGGGTGATATATCAGACGATATGTAGATATATCGGAGGCAACATATTTTATTTTTTCTCGTTATTCTAACTCAAAACATATGTTTTTAGTAAAACTAAATGTATGGTGTCCTAGTGTCTTAACTTGTTAATTAATATACTATTAAGAAATATTCACAAAATCATTACTATAAAATTGAAAACAATACGTTCTATATGCATATGTATAAAATTTCATGTGTGAGTTCGATAATACAATGAAGTTATAAATGCATAATCTTATTTGCACTACTTTTTTACAAAGAATTTTGTTCATCTACGTATCGGTCTATATCATTGGACATATCGGGTTAGATATCGGTCGATATTTCGGCTCATATTGGATGATATGTGTGAAAATGGTATTTTAAAAATGATATATTATGTTTATATCGATAGATCCCCAAAAATGATATATCGGCCTGTATATCGGTCTAATCGGCCTAGATTTCAAAGCTTGCCTTCCATATATCCTTACATAGCCGCCAAGAGCCGGTTTACTTTGCAAAAAGTCAACTGGGTCTTTAATCATTTGTAGACTCCAATGAATCGCCTTGTAGCCCCCAAGGGCCGGGTCATTATGTAAATAATGAGCCGGCACTTGACATAGAGTATGAGACAAATGTAGCCCCCAAGGGTTGGGTCATTATGAAATAATGAGCCGGCACTTATCATGAAGTAAGAGCCAAATGTAGCCCCCAAGGGTCGAGTCATCTTCCTGAAGATGATCCGGGTCTTATTTGAATGGCAAGTCATGAAAGCACTGATACACATTAGCCACCAAGTGTCAAGTATATTACTTGCAATATGCTTGAGACTTCTGGTGTCTTTCTTCATTGCCCCCCAAATACTGTCATACATTGCTCTCGAAGCTTAAGAATGAAAATAATCTTGTTCTTGACCACTTGTACTCTGTAGGAATCCTTAAACGCGTCCGAGTTTAGCTTGACTGACATGAATAAAGATGTGGCTTTGCAACAAGAATCCCGAGCTAAGGCTGAGGATAAATGGCGGCTCTCCTCCATAGATCTCGAAAAGGTCAAGGCAGACTTCGAAGCTTACAAGCAAACCGCTGAAACTGAACAAGTCGCCTTAACCAAACGGGCATAAGATGTCGAGGGTCAATTGCAACCCATCACTAAAGAGCTTAGCAATCTAAGAAGCCATATATCTCAAATGATGGAAGTCGTCTTTGGTAAGTATAATTGCGTATCAATACTCCTTGCAAAATAGTCCGTTTGTTGAAAAACAGCCTCCGGGCGGCTTGTAATATTTGACTGCTTGCAGGCCAAATCGCCAACTTTTAGATGACAGTCTGCTAAAGCTCAAAGCTTTATACTATTTTACTAAGCAGTTGTATGTTGGAAGCCTCTTTACTATCAAGGCTGTTATGAATGAAAGGGGCATACCAAAATTTATTAAAGGTGTTCTTGAGTGCCTCTCTACTCTGCCAAAATAGATAGAAGAACTAAAGATATCAGCCGCCCATAAAGGTGCAATGTCTGCTTTGAGCTGGTCGCCGGCTTATGCACCCGAGCTTAACCCAGCAGAGATGATGGATGGCTTTCCTCATCTGAAGGATGACGGCTTAGAGTTCGCTCAAGACGACTACGCCCGTTGCATGAACGCATCACGAATATTAGCAAGCCGGCTGGCCGCAGAAGCTGACCTGTCATCCTATCAGGCAGCTTACTCTAGAGATAACAAACAAATTCGAGGGCCCACCTTTGAATCAAAAAGCCTGATTCCTCTACGCCATAAGAACCTCTTTGCCCCTGATGTTGACCCATCTCCAATCATGAATGACGAAGACGAATTTGAGGCCTTAACAAACTACAATTGGGATGTGGACAACCTTTAGATCCGGGAGACAGAAGACCCGGCGTAGGATAAACCGGTGACGAGCTAAGTAAAGAGTTGGTCCCATGTGAAGGTAACCCGACCCTATTGATATGCCGAGTTATAATTTTTTGTGAAAAACTTAAGTCCGCAAATTTTGGGCTCCTTGATAGCCTTGTAATAGAAGTAGTAAAACTGATTGCCTTGGTTGTGCCTTCGTGCACATTTGGAGTTTGAATAGCTTTACACTTATCCATCCTATATTTATTCTAGCTATGATCATACTTCCTGATGCTTGGTGGTGGCTAATCTTGAAAGACAAGACCTGCAAAATAACAAGACATAAAATATATTCTCTATCATTGTTTAGGGGGCTTTAAAGGCACAACCCCAAGAGGTTAACTCTTGTTTTACATTCTTGAGGAAAAAGTCAAGTTTTGTTGTTTTTCAAAAACTTAGGCATGACTGCCCAAACCTCATATGCCGTCTCTCACATGGCACAGATTCATCATTTTAACCTTAACTAGTTCAGGGTCTTGAAAAGATTGACTGTTAAGAGTTCGAACGAGCCATATAGCAGAGAGACTACATCAGGGCATGAGTATGCCCATACCTATAAGTCGGCTCTCGCATGACATACATGCGTCATTTTAACCTTAAACAGTTAAGGGTCTTAAAAAAGATTGACGGATTAAGAGTATGAACAGGCCATATAATGGAGAGACTACAATAGACGGGCGAGTTTATCCTTTGTAAGCCGGCCCTCCTGTGACATAAGATGTCGTTTTACCCTTAACCAGTACAGGGTCTCATTGCAAGATTGACTGTCAAGAGTCTTGACGAATTCAGGGTCTTTATTTCAAGATTAACTGGTAAGATTTTGGCGGGTCACATGGTTGAGTGGCAAGTTGCAAACAGGCATGTTTAACCCAAATATGGCTTGGAAGCCGGTCAAGAGGATATGAAAGCTAAACCCACTGGGTTGGAAGACCCCAAGTGACTTGTTGAATTATCAACTCTTGTTGCACGGTCAAGAGGATATGAAAATCTTGTTGCACGAAAAACGACAGAGGCCTCAAATTGTGGGGATGCCAAATTTATTATATAAAAAGGTATATACAATGATAGATGTATGTACATTGGTGAGAGCCAATGACTCAATTATAGTAAGGCCGGAGATGAGCAATATTCCACGGCTTGTTGGTCTCTTGTCCGGAAGTACGTGACTTGTCGCTCTCCCATATATCGATGAGGTAATATGACCCATTGTGGAGATTCTTGCTGAACATGAAAGGTCCTTCCCAAGGGGGGATAACTTATGCATATTTTTTTGGTCTTGAATCAAATGTAGCACTAAGTCGCTTTCTTGGAACGTCCGGGTCTTGACTCTGCGGCTATGATAGTGATGCATGTCTTGTTGATAAATCACTGATCGTGTTGCTGCAAGATCCCACTCCTCATGCAAAGCATCTAGCGCGTCCTGATGCGCCGTCTCGTTCTTAGTTTCAACATAAGCCGCCACCCTGGGCGAGTCATGGCGGATATCAATTGGGATGACATCTTCCACACCATAAACCATGAAGAAAGGCGTATAGCCTCTTGACCTGTTGGGGTTGTTCTAATACTCCAAAGAACCAAAGATAACTCCTCCACCGAACAGCGCACCGTATGCTCCAAAGGAACCATAAGCCGGGGTTTTATCCCTCTCAAGATCTCTTGGTTGGCACGTTCTGCTTGCCCATTGGACTGCGTATGAGCCACGATGGAGACATCAAGACGTATATGTTCACTTTCATAGAATGCTTTCATAGCCCCCTTGGACATATTTGTACCATTGTCAGTAATGATACTGTGAGGGTAACCAAAACAAAAGATTAGCTTCTTGAAAAACTAAACTGTTGTGGCTGCATCGCACTTGCTGACTGGCTCTGCCTCAACCCACTTGGTAAACTTATCAACCCCCACAGAAAGGTGGGTCTTCTTATCTTTAGAACTCTTAAAAGGCCCGACCATATCAAGCCCCCAAATCGCAAACGGCCAGGTGATTGGAATCATTCGCAGTTCCTGAGCCGGCACATGGGTGCGTTGTCCAAATTTTTGACATCCGCCGCACTTGGTAACTATGTCCTCTGTATCTTTATGAGCTGTCCACCAGAAGAAACCATGTCGGTAAGCCTTGTCCACTAATGAATTTGAACCGACATGATGACCGCAATCACCGGAGTGTATCTCATGTAGAATTTCTTTGTCCTCTTCAGGGGAAACACAACGCTGAAAAACACCAGTCACACTACATCTGTGTAACTCTCCATTGACGATTGTCATGGACTTGGACCGCCTCACGATCTGTCGCGGCAAGGTCTCATCCTCGGGTAAGTCACTACAAGTCAGATATGTCAGATATGGCAACGTCCAATCAAGAATAGCTCAGAGAGTCTTTAGGATCGAAAGTAGTGCTAGAGGGGGGGTGATTAGACTACTTGACCAATTAAAAATCTACCTGTTCCCAATTTTAAGTCTTCACAGATTTTATTATTCATAACAAGTCAAGTACACCCTACACATGCATGTCTACGAGTATTGCAGCAAAAGTAAAGACAATCATGTAAGTAGAGGAAGGGTAGGAATATCAAACGCAATTTGAAGACACGATGATTTTTCTCGTGGTTCTGATATGTGGTGCTATCATACGTCAACGTTTATGGAGTCTTCAACCCATGGAGGGTAACGGTCATGAGAGTCCACGGAGGGCTCTACCCATGGAGGGTTCCACGAAGAAGCAACCTTGACTATTCCATAACGGCTTCCATCCATGAAGGACTAGCGTTACTATGGGTAGATCTTCAGGAAGTAGGCGATCTCCTTGCCCTTACAAACTTCTTGGTTCACTCCACATCATGAAGTAGGAGGCTCCCAAGAGACACCTAACCAATGTAAGAGGCACCAACCTCCAAAAGGTTATAGGCTCGATAATGTCAATGAACTCCTTGCTCTTGTGCTTCAAGATGATAGACTCCTCAACACACAACCACTCTCTCACATATTTGGCTATGGTGGAAGAGATTGTTTGGGTGGAAAGCAACTTGGGGAGGCTAGAGATCAATATTCATATGGTTGGAATGCAATGCCATGATCTCAACACATGAGTAGGGGGCTCTCTCTCAGAAAATCAATAGGCATGACTGGCAAACTTTTCCGAGTGCTTCTCTTGCGAGTGAGTGGTGGTGGAGGGTATATATAGGAATCTCTAAAAATACAACCGTCACACCTAATAAGTCAGACTTGGTGACACCGATGTGTTAAACTTGGTGGTACCGAGTTGCCTAAAAGGTAGCAACTTTTGAATCTTGGTGAGACCGGTACATACAACTCGGTTGCACCGATAAGGTGACCAACAGTCAGATTGCCACACTCGGTGACGCCGATTCAACATACTCGGTCGGACCGATTTTGTGAATTTGCGTAACAGGAAGTTGGCAACCCAAACTCGGTGGCACCGAAATGGAATTGGTTGCACTGAAGGGCTAGGGTTTGGCTGAGTCTGTCTAGGGCTGAGAATCGGTGGCACCGAGTGGAAAGTGTTGGTTGGATCGATTTTGGATATTTGGGTTTGGACAGACTTTTGTGGAAGAGCTTGTGGGTGTATGTGGTGACTATCACTTGTGCACGTATGAACATTTTGTTCACCAACAATACCTTACCCCCTTTTAATAGTATTGGCTTTCCTATGGACTTAAAGTGATTTCTCACAAAGGTAAAATGTAGAGTCCCCTTGTTTGAAGCTTTGCCAATCTATTTCTTTGCATCTTGGGGTATTCCACAATCCTTTTGCCAACCCATCATTGAACTTTTCCCGAAACATGCTTAATGGAAACATTATTTCAATGACATATATGTTGTTATTAATTACCCAAATCATCAAGGGAGCAAATGTGCTTTCAATCTCCCCCTTTTTGGTAATTGATGACAACATATAGATGAAAGCTTTGACATATGATATAATCAAGGAATATAATCATTGCTTTGAGAAGTATGTGATAAGCAAGAGCTCCCCCTAAATCTGTGCATTATTTTTAAATTTAAATTTGAATGGAAATGCACAATCGATTAGGTACATGGGGCACTTCTTCCATGTCACATACATCTTGGTGGTGTGCAAGAGTAATAAGAGTTAACAACATAGCACAACACAACAAGCAAAGTGAATGATCATCACAAAACCATAAAAAGGATAGGAAATAGTAGCAACACACATTAAAGCGTATGATCAAACACAAACAAAAGTATATCACATCCAAACCAAAAGATGAGGTGTTTTGTAAAACATAAATAAAACAAAGACGCTCTCTCACTAAAAGCCTAAAGATCTATATACAACTTCTCCCCCTTTGGCAACAAGTTACCAAAAAGTTCAAAGAGATATAGTTGATCGTCCTTCTACGACTAATCTCCTCCGGTGGTCGATGTCGGAGTCGAGAGAACTGCATTGGCGAAGACCACTGCTGATGTCCTGGACGGAGTTGGAGTAGCAACGGGAGGCACTGGAGGAGCTGATGGAGCTGAAGTCACTATAGCTAGAGCAGATGATGCAGGTCTCGTCTCCGAAGTTGACACTGTAGGTGTCCTGGCCTGTGTCCTGAACTGGGCAGTCGTACTAACAGGTTCACTATCCTCATCATCATTAGAAGAATCCGACTCTGAAGAGGTGCGACGGATAGGAGCTTCATCTACTTCCTATTTGAGCTCGTTGATTGTCTTGGTCAGCCCATCCACCTTGTCATTAAGAGTTTTCAGTCTTCCTAAAAGATGTTCACAAGGCTCTCCCATCTGTCCAGTATGCTTTTGATGTCCTTCTTCATGTCCATGACAGCGGAGATCAAGAGATCCATTTTCTCGTTCCTGGATGTGGGATCTTGAGCACTAGTGGCTCTATGTAATAGCCCGAGACCGACGCTCGAGAGATTCCCCTTTTATTCCATTGTCGTCGTGGGATTCATTTGATTATCGCATTCATCATCGCATCATTCGCATCATCTGCATAGCATCGACATTTTGTCAACATGAGTTTTCAAACTTGCATCCGTTCGTAGTCGCTGGTTCTCTCCCTTCTTGCCGTTGCCGTTTCGAGACCAACCACACACGCACGTGCCCGCGGCATCGTTTAAAAAACTGTTTTTAAAGCGCATAGAAAATATTCTCAGATTGGGTTGAAAGTTGGCGCGCATTCTTGTTTTATTGTCGGTAGACCGCGAGCCAAATTTCATCGCAATCGGAGTTCATTTGATACACGAACAGTCGACCATAGCAGCACCGTCATCGGTTATTTGGCGGACGTTTTGATATTTCAAAACTTATGCCGGGTTGCAAACCTCCCCTCTCATCTCAGCCCAACCCCTCTCCACAACCTAACCTAGCCCATCTAACCTATCCCCGTGACCGGAGCCGTCCAATCGCGATCGAAGGGCTCGAAACAGAGCAAACCCCTAACCTGCCCCCATTTCCTATTTAAACACCCCTACCCTGCCCCTAATGGAAACCCTAATCCCTCCCCAAATTCTGCGCCGCCGCCAGCCTCCCACCACTCAGTTGTCGCCCTCCTCTCTCCTCCATCAGCCAGGGCCTGCCGAAGACCGGATCAGGCCCTCACGGGCCCATCTAGCGCGCCACCGCCCAGCCAAAGCCGCGCACCCCGCGCCATGGCCAATTGCACCTGCACGAGCCGCCACCGCGTGACCCTGGCCTCCTGTGCCACCGCTTTGCAGTCGCAGCCCCATGTCGCCCCGGCTGGTCGGCCATAGGAGTAGCCGCCGCCATGCCTCTCCCGTCACGCCAACTAGCAAGCCACCGCCTCCAAGCTCCTCCCGCATCTGTTGGTGCTCGTCAGCCACCGGCTCCGGCCAGATCCAGGAGGCCCCGGCGCCGCCAACCCGTTCCCGACCTTCGCCGCCCCTTGAGGTCGCCGGAGGCCCGCACAACACCGCCGTTGACTGATGCCATCGCTGCCGTCTACCTCCAGCTCGGGAACGAGCACAGAGACGAATCGCTTGATCCAGCGAGCGTGTTAGCCGCATGGGCCAGATCTGCCACGCCCGCAGGTGGGCCTCCTCCTGCCAGGCCTAGCTTGTCCCGCTTCATCCGACCTGATGGTCCAACGTGAGACGCCCCCTAATGCTATTTTGCGCCCATGCGCATTTTAGCTAAACTGCGCCCATGTTCCCTATTGGGCCTCTTTGTAGATTCGGCCCGCGTATTTTTCTTCCCTCTTACGAATTTTGCTCTTATCCACTGAATTGCAGTTTTACAGAAACCCCCCTAGATTTATGCATCTAATAACTTTTCACCGTGCCTCGGATTAAAACAAACTATATATGTAAAATGTGTAGAATTTTATGTAGATTAATATTATGCAACTTTCAACCATGATAAAAATGTTCAACTTTCTGTTTGCCTTAATTTTGCATAAATGCCATGTTAAAAGAATTGTTTAATAACTTTTGATCCGTAACTCCGATGCAGATGTTTTATATATGAAACTTGGCTAGAAAATTTTTTAGAATCTCTTGGTGACATTTATTTTGCTGTTTAACAACTCTAAAATATACTTAGGCCAGATCTGGACCAAATTCATAATGTGCACATGAGGTCGTTTCGGAAGTGCTATATGTTGTTTTAGGCCTCATTTACAATGCCTAGATAGATAGTTTATTTATGCTCCACCTCTTGTCATGTTTAACAACATTTAATATTGTTGTGTACCCAAGCAAGAGTGAACTAAATATTGAAGCGGGGACTTTCGTCAATATGCAACTCGTGGCATATTGAGCTTCACTTAACGTGTAGGAGTTGTTTGATGTGCTTCACCATGCCTTGCATAATTAAATGGACATGCATCATATTTGTTTGCGCAACATGCCATGCATATGTTGTGGTGTTTCGTGTGTTGATTGTTGTTTTTGGATTTTTCCTTCACGATAGAGTTCCGAAAGCGTTCGGAGTGTGAGGATTCGTTCGTCTACTTCATGGATTGTCTTCTTCACGGATTTGTTCTTCTTCCAAGCGGGATCTCAGGCAAGATGACACATTTCCCTGGATACCACTACTATCATTGCTATGCTAGTTGTCCCGGTTTTTATCGTTATGTCTCGCTACCTACCACTTGTTTGTCTAGCCTCCCAACATTGCCATGAAAAGCCTCTAACCCTCCAACTTCCTAGCAAACCTTTGTTTGGTTATGTTACCGCTTGCTCAGCCCTTCTTATAGCATTTCTAGGTGCAGGCGCAATTGCTTCCATGTGTAAACATGGACATTCTTTTCTTATCACAATGTTATTGCTATTTAATTTAATGCACATATATACTTGGTAAAAGGGTGGAAGGCTTGGCCTTTTGCTCGGTGTTTTGTTCCACATTGGCCGCCCCTAATTACTTGTGAACCGGTGTTATGTTCCATATTGAGCGCTCCTAACATGCTCGGGGTTGTTATGGGGACCCCCTTGATATTCGTTTTAGGATAAAGCTTGTCTACCAAGGCCCAACATTGGTACTACATTTGCCTAATAACTAATAAACTTGCATAGGGACTTTCCGGACCGCATGGATAATTTAATCAACCCCCGGGCCAGCACTCCTCATGAGTGTTGGTCCAAACCGAGCTGCCTATGGGGCTTCCTCGAGGAAACTCGGGGATTGGTTTTTTCCCTATAGCTAGACCCATCTGGTAGTGCCTTGAGACAGAGATACGCACGACTCCTATTGGGATCTGGCCTGCCGAACGGTCTTACTGGACCTGTTTTACCTTTCTCGAATGTCTTGCATGAGGAAGTCTGATCTTCTTCAGGCTGTCTCGAGGTGTCGGATTTGCTTAGGAATTGTCTAGGATGATCACGAGATCCGTGGTCAAGGTTATTCCCGTGGCGTGTGGTTAATTTGTGATGGATTAGTTGGAGCACCCCTACAGGGTTAAATCTTTCCGAAAGTCATGCCCGTGGTTATGTGGCAACTTGGAAACTTTGTGTAACACCCGGTCATAGTAAACTTGAAGTAAACTCAAATAAAATACTCCAACTGTGTGCGTAACTGTGACTGTCTCTTCTCGTGAGTCCTTATTCGAGAGAGAACATGGTGGGGTTACGTTTGACATAAGTTGGTGTTCAGGATCACTTAGTAATCATCCTAGTCCACGTCTGTTATCCGTAGACCACAATACTTTACTTTCTGTATTCGTAAGTTAGCCACTCAAATAAATGCTTAGTCACTTGCTGCAGCCTCACCACTTAACCATACCTCTCCTATTAAGCTTTGCTAGTCTTTATACCCTTGGAAATGAGATTGCTGAGTCCCTGTGGCTCACAGATTACTACAACAACAGTTGCAGGTACATGTAATGAGATGATTTGACGTGAGCGCGATGCTTGTTTGATTTGGAGTTCTTGTTCTTCTTCTTCGATCTAGGATGGGTTCCAGGCGGCAGCCTGGGATAGCAAGGATGGATATCATTTTATCGTTTGGTTTCGTCCATAGCAGACCCTGCTCTTATGTATGATGTTTGAATATGTTGTTGTATTGCTGTGATATTGATGTAGCTTGTGGCGAGTGTATGCCAATTCCATATACTCATCTCTTCTATACATGGACATGTAATGATATCCATTCTTGCAACACGACGAGATGCGCTCCTATCCCTGTCGAGTCCCTCAAGCCAAAATAAGGATAGTGTTGCATCTTGGGCATGACAAGTTGGTATCAGAGCCAGGTTCCGACCTAGGAGCCCCCTTGATTAATCAAACTTGGCCGAGTCAAGCCTAGTGAAAAACTATTTAGTCCAGTTATATCGGAGAGTAGGATTCTTTTTACTCCTCTTCTATGCTCTGGTGAGGAATTACGACTTAGGAATTTTGATTCTACTCCTCTTCTTGCTCAATTTTTTTAGGATCATGCGGATATTTTGGAATCTATATGATGCCGATGTGACGTAGTTTTGTACTTGCTGCTTCATGTTACCGAGGAGTAGAGCTCCAGGGGGTTCTTGACACATTGTTATCGTTCACTTTCCTTAGTATCTCAGGACGGAGGATGTTTGAAATTGCTTCAATACTTCTTGTGAAGAGATAAGGTTGGAGTCACCCAGTAGTGGGGAGGCGTCCGGGGTACTGCCATGTTTGGTATCATTTTGTTTTCAAGGGTCTGAGATAGATGAGATTCCGAGACCTCGGGTTATGTGTTGATGGATGGATACAGTTGGAGTGTATGGCTTGTTAGTTGTGTGCGATATTTTGCCTCCATGTATCCCCAACACCTGATTGCATAACCGAAAGATTTTGGAAGTTCATAGGTGGGAATTCAAATAGGTACCTAGGTTTTTCTTTCCAACGAGTGCATAATGTGTATGTATTTGTTCTAGCTTGTTTCGAAGGCCTCATCCTTTGTTTGTTTCGTATACGGTAATTCGAGTTGCTTTGATGTCAAGTGGTAATCTCATATCTTTTCTAAGTAGTGGTCTCATGTTTTACGAGAATGCTAATCCTTTTGTTCAACTGGAGTTGTCATGAAACTCTTATCATCCGGTGTGCTCTCTTCAAGTGAATTCAATCCTTTCAATATTTGCAAGATCAATCCTCTTATTCTTTCCCGGAGTTCATTTCATCCGTCCCAAGTTGTGTTTGTTTTTCCCCACCCACCCGCCCTTTTTCGTCAATGATTAAATTCTCATCCAATTTATTTTCTATTCATGTAATGCTTCCGCTATCTTTTCTTCTGTTTTGTTTCCGGTGATTCCTTGTGGATATTCTTAGGAGTTTCAATTTCAAGACCTATCCTTAAATTTCTTGTTATTGATGTTATTATTCCCCGATGGATTCTATTCAAGCTTTCGGTGTTCATCATATCCTTTCTCATTCGTTCAATGATTTTCAGGTTGGCAATTCTTATTCAAGCCTCTCTTGTTTATTCCCTCTTTCTATTCTATCAGAGTGCTGAAGATATCTCAGAAGATTCATGTTTCTGGTCAAAGACTTTTCAATTATTTCGAGGTTCTCACATCATCAAGTTCTTAATTTGTACCGGTGCAATATCTCTTTCTAAGCAAATATTTCAATGACGATTTTCTTTCAGTGGGCCCATAACCCACAGGTTATCCCTAGTATCTTACCTGGCTCTTCCAATCTTTTCAGATATATCCTCAAGTTCTTTTCAATATGACATAAGAATGTTTTTCATCAGTCATATTCCTTCTCCATGATCGCTTCGAATTATTTTCATCATTGGCTCAACCTTTTCTTTATTCATTGTTCTGGAGTGTCTCAGTAATTCATGAGGTTGTTTCTCGTCATCATTCTCATCACTGAAGTCCGAAGAAGTGTTCCTCTTAAATATTATTCCATTCTCCTAGAGGTTCATGGTTCAGCTTGTTTCTATCCTCTCAAATTCTTTTCAATCATGAGTAATTCTTTCCAAATCTATCCAAAGCATTCCAGAGTTCTTTTCATTTCTCGATCCTCCGAAGGACATCATTTCAAAAGATTCATCGTTCTCAACTTTCAGCTTTCATTCTCAAATTCTTCACAATTGTTGTTCCTTCATTTGTATCTCAATTATTCCGGTGCCTCGTGAAGTTTTCCATTAGGTGGATCGTGATCTATTTGTTCCCGTGTATCATCATTTAATCGTACTATCCCCATTCATTTGTGAATTCTTATCGGTGTTCTCGTTCAAGGCTTCTTCATGTTTGTGATCTCTCTCTCTCTCTCTTTCTCTTCAATTCTTTGCAACAAGAATAAGTGGTGTGCAAAATCCGCTGCTTGTCATCAATTCAACTTGATGAAGGATAAGCATAACATAATTCTTATTCTTGTTGGTCAAGGTGATCTCAATCCTTCTTCCGGAGTTGTTCATGGTATCAATTCTCAATTCTAAGTTGCTTATATTTTTGTTTCCGGAGTTCCATGTTGCCTCAAGTATCTCGTCGCGAAGCTTCATCTAAATCATAGCAAGGCCTCAATCTTGTTCTTATTCAACCTTCATTTGTTTTGATCATTCTTTTGTATACGATGGTTCTTCACGGTGTTTTGTTAAGGATATAATTCTTATCGAAGTGTTCTTCAAGATTATTGTTGGAGGTGCTCAAGTGTTCTTTATCTTGGGTTGCTAAGTTCAACTCCTTCTCCATTGTCTTTTGAGATGGTGTTATTAAATTCTTGATTATGAGGAGTCTTGAAGAAAATTGTCAAATAGGAGATAAGTAAAACCATCATATCTTTCTCGGAGTTATCTTCGGTTGGATTTCACCTAAAGAATTTCCTAAGGTTTGTAGCTATCATGGTGTCATAAATGATCCAAGTTTCCTCCTCCTGTTGGTGAAAGAAGTTTTAGATATCTTGTTGCTCTCAAGCAATCAATTGTTTCTGTTGTGGCAGGTTGTCACTGTTGGAAATATGCCCTAGAGGCAATAAATAAAGTGTTTATTATTATCTTTCCTTGTTCATGATAATCGTTTATTCTCCATGCTATAATTGTATTGATTGGAAACACATTGCATGTGTGGGTAAATAGACAACACTGTGTCCCTAGTATGCCTCTAGTGAACTAGCTCGTTGATCAAAGATGGTTAGGGTTTCCTAGCCATTGACATGTGATGTCATTTGATAACGAGATCACATCATTAGGAGAATGATGTGATGGACAAGACCCAAACTACAAACGTAGAGTATGATCGTGTCAGTTTATTGCTACTGTTTTCTACATGTCAATGTATATGTTCCTATGACCATGAGATCATGCAACTCACGGATATCGGAGGAGTGCCTTCTGTGTATCAAACATCGCAACGTAACTGGGTGACTATAAAGGTGCTCTACAGGTTTCTCCGATGGTGTCTGTTGAGTTGGCATGGATCGAGACTGGGATTTGTTACTCCGTGTGACGGAGAGGTATCTCAGGGCCCACTCGGTAATGCAACATCACAACAAGCCTTGCAAGAAATGTGACTAATATGTTAGCCACAGGATCTTGCATTACAGAATGAGTAAAGATACTTGCCGGTAACGAGGTTGAACTAGGTATGGAGATACCGACGATCGAATCTCGGGCAAGTAACATACCGAAGAACAAAGGGAACGTTATATGGGATTGATTGAATCCTTGACATAGAAGTTCGACCGATGAAGATCTTCGTAGAATATGTAGGAACCAATGTGGACGTCCAGGTCCCGCCATTGGTTATTGGCCATAGAGGTGTCTCGGTCATGTCTACATAGTTCTCGAACCCGCAGGGTCTGCACACTTAAGGTTCGGTGACGTTTCAGTAGTATAGAGTTATGTATGGTGGTGACTGAAGGTTGTTCGGAGTCCCGGATGAGATCCCGGACGTCATGAGGAGCTCCGGAATGGTCCGGAGGTAAAGATTCATATATAGGAAGTCCCAGTTTGGTCGTCGGAAAAGTTTCGGGCTCATCGGTAGTGTACCGGGAGTGCCGGTAGTGTACCGGGAAGCCTCCGGGAGAGGTATTTCGACCCTAGAGGGTCCATGGGCTGTGGGATAATAATAACCAGCCCTTAGTGGGCTGATGGAACAGCCACAAAGGCCAATGGCGCCAGGAGGGGAAAATACCAAAGGGAAAAAGGTGGAAAAAGGCAAAAAGGGGCTATATAAGGAAGGAGTCCTAATCCTACTTGGAGTAGAAGGAGGAGGACTCCTCCCTCCTAGCCGGGGGAACCAGCTAGCCTTGGAGGCCAAGGCTGCCTCTCCTCCTATATATACTAGAGGGTTTCAAGGGTTTTGCACAAGTTCTTTCTTCCACATGCAACCCTAACCTCCAGTGCATAGTTTCTTCTGTAGATCGGTTTTCTGCAGTGCTTAGGTGAAGCCCTGCCGGAATTGCTCCACCACCATCACCGGAGCGCCGTCACACTGCCGGTGAACACTTCTACCTCCCCACCCCTCTTGCTGGATCAAGAAGGTGGAGATCGTCATCAAGCTGCACGTGTGCTGAACGCGGAGGTGCCGTCTGTTCGGTACTAGATCGGAAGGATCGTGATCAAGGCCACGGGACGTTCGTGATCGGATCGCGGGATGGATCGTGACGAGATCGCGGGACGGTCCGTGATTTGATCGCAGGACGCTCGGTGATTTGGATCGCGAAGAAGTACGACTACACCAACCGCGTTTCTTAACGCTTCCCGCTTAGCCATCTATAAGGGTACGTAGATCCACTCTCCCTCTCGTAGATGCCTATCACCATGGATAGGTTTGCGTGCGCATAGGAATTTTTTTGTTTCCGATGCAACGTTCCGCAATAGTGGCATCATGAGCTAGGTTGATGGTTCGATGAGATCTCGAGTAGAACACAAAAGGTTTCTGGGCGTTGATTCTTAGATTGCTTCCTCCCTTGGTCGTGTTTTGGTTCAGCGGTATTATGGGATGAAGCGGCCCGGACCAACCTTACTCGTACGCTTACGAGAGACCGGTTCCCTCAACTGCACTTGTTGCAACAGATGGCTAGCTGGTGTCAGTTTCTCCTACTTTAGTTGGATCGGATTCGACAAAGGCGGTCCTTGAGAAGGTTGAAAAGCAACTTATGTATCACCGTTGTGGTTTATGCCGATGTTTTGAAGATGGAGATCTTAAACACAAGTTCATGGCCATATCATGTCACTTATGAATTGCATGAGATGTTAGTCCTTTTACGCACCTTGTTTTGCTTAGTACGATGGTAGCATTATAAGGTGATCCCTCACTTAAATTTCAAGATAAATTGTGTTCTCCCCGAGTGTGCACTGTTGCGAAAGTTCGTCGTGTCGAGACACCACGTGATGATCGGGTGTGATAGACTCTACGTTCACATAGAACGGGTGCAAGACAAATTTGCACGTGCAGAACACTCGGGTTAAACTTGACGAGCCTAGCATGTACAGACATGGCCTCGGAACACAAGAGACCGAAAGGTCGAACATGAGTCATATAGTAGATATGATCAACATAATGATGTTCACCATTGAAGCCACCTTAACTCACGTGATGATCGGACTTGAGTTGGTGAATTTGGATCATGTGACACTCAGATGACCAGAGGGATGTCAATTCGAGTGGGAGCTTTAGTAATTTGATTAACTAAACTGATTATCTTGAACAATAGTCTAAGTAACCTTTGCATATTTATATTGTAGATCAATGGCTCGCGCAGTAGCACCCCTGAATTTTAATGCGTTCCTAGAGAAAGCTAAGTTGAAAGATGATGGAAGTAACTTTGTTGATTGGGCCCGTAATCTGAGGATTATCCTCATGGCTTCCCAGAAACAATATGTGCTTGATGCACCGCTTGGTGACCAACCAGAAGACATGACCTCCGAAGACGTTACGAACGCTTGGGAGGCTCGTGCTGGAGACTACTCAATAGTTCAGTGTGCAATATTGTATGGCTTAGAACCGGGACTTCAAAGACGTTTTGAACGTCATGGAGCATATGAGATGTTCCAGGAGTTGAAGTTTATTTTTCAGAAGAATGCCCGGATCGAGAGGTATGAGACCTCCGATAAGTTCTATGCTTGCAAGATGGAGGAGAACGGGTCTATCAGTGAGCATATACTCAGAATGTCTGGGTATTCAAACTGTCTAGCTGAGTTGGGAATTACCCTACCGCAAGAGGCGATCATTGACAGAGTTCTTCAATCACTGCCACCTAGTTACAAGAGCTTTGTGATGAACTATAACATGCACGGGATGAACAAGTCTTCATCCGAGCTGTTTGTGATGCTAAAAGTCGCTGAGTCTGAAATCCAGAAAGAACATCAAGTGTTGATGGTCAATAAAACCACTAGTTTCAAGAAAAATGGCAAGGGCAAAGGCAAGAAGGGTAAAACCAAGAAGGATGGCAAAGCAGTTGCTACTCCTACAAAGAAACCTAAGCATGGACCTAAGCCAGAAACTGAGTGCTTTCATTGCAAAGGAACTGGTCACTGGAAGCGGAACTGCCCCAAGTACCTGGCTGACAAGAAGGCGGCCAAAGACAAACAAGGTATATATGATATACATGTTATTGATGTGTACCTTACTAGTTCTCGTAGTAGTGTCTGGGTATTTGATACCGGTTCGGTTGCTCACATTTGCAACTCAAAGCAGGAACTACGGAATAAACAAAGACTGGCAAAGGACGAAGTGATGATGCACGTGGGAAATGGTTCCAAGGTTGATGTGATCGCCGTCGGCACGCTCTCTCTTCGATTACCATCAGGATTAGTGATGAACCTGAATAATTGTTATTTAGTGCCTACATTGAGCATGAACATTATATCTGGATCTTATTTATTGCGAGACGGTTACTCATTTAAATCAGAGAATAAAGGTTGTTCTATTTATATGAGTGATATCTTTTATGGTCATGCACCCAATGTTAGGGGTTTATTCATATTGAATCTTGATAGTGATGACACACATGTTCATAACATTGATGCCAAAAGATGAAGAGTTGATAATGATAGTACCACTTTCTTGTGGCACTGCCGTTTAGGTCATATTGGTGTAAAACGCATGAGGAAGCTCCATACTGATGGACTTTTGGAGTCACTTGATTTTGAATCACTTGACACATGTGAACCATGCCTCATGGGCAAGATGACTAAAACGCCGTTCTCTGGAACAATGGAACGGGCAAGTGACTTATTGTAAATCATACATACTTATGTGTGCGGTCCAATGAATGTTGCAGCGCGCGGTGGATATCGTTACTTTCTCACCTTCACTGATGACTTGAGTAGATATGGGTATATTTACTTGATGAAACACAAGTCTGAAACGTTTGAAAAGTTCAAGCAATTTCAGAGTGAAGTTGAGAATCATTGTAACAAGAAAATTACATTTCTGCGATCTGATCGAGGAGGTGAATATCTGAGTTATGAGTTTGGCAGTCACTTAAGACAATGTGGAATTGTTTCACAGTTGACACCGCCCGGAACACCAGAACGTAATGGTGTGTCTGAACGGCGTAATCGAACCTTATTAGATATGGTGCGTTCTATGATGTCTCTTGCCGATTTGCCACTATCGTTTTGGGGTTATGCATTAGAGACAGCTGCATTCACTTTAAATAGGGCACCATCAAAATCCGTTGAGACGACGCCATATGAACTGTGGTTTGGCACAAGGCCAAAGTTGTCGTTTCTTAAAGTTTGGGGATGTGATGCTTATGTCAAAAAGCTTCATCCTGAAAAGCTGGAACCCAAAGCGGAGAAATGCGTCTTCATAGGATACCCGAAAGAGACAGTCGGGTATACCTTCTATCTCAGATCCGAAGGCAAAGTGTTTGTCGCAAAGAACGGAACATTTCTTGAGAAAGAGTTTCTCTCGAAAGAATTGAGTGGGAGGAAAATAGAGCTTGATGAGGTTATTGAACCTTTTCTTCAACCAGAAAGTAGCGCAGCGCAGAAAGATGTTTCTGTGGAACCTACGATGATAGAAGAGGAAGTTAATGATGATGATCATGAAGCTTCGGATCAAGTTACTATTGAACCTCGTAGGTTGACAAGGACGCGTACTACGCCCGAGTGGTACGGCAACCCTGTTTGGAGGTCATGTTGTTAGACAACAATGAACCTACGAGCTATGAAGGAGCAGTGATGGGCTCGGATTCCGAGAAATGGTTAGAGGCCATGAAATCCGAGATGGGATCCATGTATGAAAACAAAGTATGGACTTTGGAAGTACTACCTGAAGGGCGAAAGGCCATTCAGAACAAATGGATCTTTAAGAAGAAGACGGACGCGGACGGTAATATCACCGTCTATAAAGCTCGACTTGTGGCAAAGGGTTTTTCACAAGTTCAAGGAGTTGACTTCGATGAGGCTTTCTCACCCGTAGCGATGCTTAAGTCTGTCAGAATCATGTTGGCAATAGCTGCTTATTTCGACTATGAAATTTGGCAGATGGATGTCAAAACGGCATTCCTCAACGGTTTCCTTGAGGAAGAGTTGTATATGATGCAACCTGAAGGTTTTGTCGATCCAGAGAATGCTGACAAAGTTTGCAAACTCCAGCGATCCATTTATGGACTAGTGCAAGCATCTCGGTGCTGGAATAAGCGCTTTGATGAAGTGATCAAAGCGTTTGGGTTTATACAAGTTTATGGAGAAGCTTGTATTTACAAGAAAGTGAGTGGGAGCTCTATAGCATTTCTAGTGTTATATGTGGATGACATATTTCTGATTGGACACAATATAGAAATGCTAGAAAGCATGAAGGAATATTTGAATAAGAGTTTTTCAATGAAGGACCTAGGAGAAGCTGCTTTCATATTAGGCATTAAGATCTATAGAGATAGATCGAGACGCTTAATAGCACTTTCACAGAGCACATACCTTGATAAAGTTTTGAAGAAGTTCAAAATGGAGCAGTCCAAGAAAGGGTTCTTGCCTGTGTTACAAGGTGTGAAGTTGAGTAAGACTCAATGCCCAGTGACTGCAGAAGATAAAGAAAAGATGAGTGTCATCCCCTATGCTTTAGCCATAGGCTCTATCATGTATGCAATACTGTGCACAAGACCCGATGTCAGCTTTGCCATAAGTATGGCCGGAAGGTTTCAAAGTGATCCTGGAGTGGAGCACTGGCAAGCGGTCAAGAATATCCTCAAGTACCTGAAAAGGACAAAGGATATGTTTCTCGTTTATGGAGGTGATGAAGAGCTCATCGTAAAGGGTTACGTCGATGCAAGCTTTGACACTGATCCGGACGACTCTAAGTCGCAAACCGGGTACGTATTTATTCTTAACGGGGGAGCGGTAAGCTGGTGCAGGTCCAAGCAGAGCGTGGTAGGTGATTCTACGTGTGAAGCGGAGTACATCGCAGCCTCGGAGGCAGCGAAGGAAGGTGTCTGGATGAAGCAGTTCATGACAGATCTTGGAGTAGTGCCTAGTGCACTGAATCCAATAAACCTGTTGTGTGACAACACTGGTACCATTGCTCTAGCCAAGGAACCAAGGTTTCACAAGAGGACCAGACACATAAAGCGACGCTTCAACTCCATCCAGTTCTACATCGAGGAGAAGGACATAAATATTTGCAAAGTGCATATGGATCTGAATGTTGTAGACCCATTGACTAAACCTCTTCCAAGGGCTAAACATGATCAACACCAGAACTGTATGGGTGTTCGATTCATTACCATGTAAATCACATAGTGATATGAACTAGATTATTGACTCTAGTGCAAGTGGGAGACTGTTGGAAATATGCCCTAGAGGCAATAAATAAAGTGTTTATTATTATATTTCCTTGTTCATGATAATTGTTTATTATCCATGCTATAATTGTATTGATTGGAAACACATTGCATGTGTGGGTAAATAGACAACACTTTGTCCCTAGTATGCCTCTAATGAACTAGCTCGTTGATCAAAGATGGTCAGGGTTTCCTAGCTATTGACATGTGATGTCATTTGATAACGGGATCACATCATTAGGAGAATGATGTGATGGACAAGACCCAAACTACAAACGTAGCGTATGATCGTGTCAGTTTATTGCTACTGTTCTCTGCATGTCAATGTATATGTTCCTATGACCATGAGATCATGCAACTCACGGATATCGGAGGAGTGCCTTGTGTGTATCAAATGTCGCAACGTAACTGGTTGACTATAAAGGTGCTCTACAGGTTTCTCCGATGGTGTCTGTTGAGTTGGCATGGATCGAGACTGGGATTTGTTACTCCGTGTGACGGAGAGGTATCTCAGGGCCCACTCGGTAATGCAACATCACAACAAGCCTTGCAAGCAATGTGACTAATATGTTAGCCACCGGATCTTGCATTACGGAACGAGTAAAGAGACTTGCCGGTAACAAGGTTGAACTAGGTATGGAGATACCGACGATCGAATCTCGGGCAAGTAACATATCGAAGAGCAAAGGAACGTTATACGGGATTGACTGAATCCTTGACATAGAGGTTCGGCCGATGAAGATCTTCATAGAATATGTAGGAACCAATGTCTCGCCAGGTCCCGCCATTGGTTATTGGCCGTAGAGGTGTCTCGGTCATGTCTACATAGTTCTCGAACCCGCAGGGTCTGCACACTTAAGGTTCGGTGACGTTTCTGTAGTATAGAGTTATGTATGGTGGTGACCGAAGGTTGTTTGGAGTCCCGGGTGAGATCCCGGGAGTCACGAGGAGCTCCGGAATGGTCTGGAGTTAAAGATTCATATATAGGAAGTCTCAGTTTGGTCGCCGGAAAAGTTTCGGGCTCATCGGTAGTGTACTGGGAGTGCCGGTAGTGTACCGGGAGGCCTCCGGGAGAGGTATTTCGACCCTAGAGGGTCCATGGGCTGTGGGAGAATAATAACCAACCCTTAGTGGGCTGGTGGAACAGCCACAAATGCCCATGGCGCCAGGAGGGAAAAATACCAAAAGGAAAAAGGTGGAAAAAGGCAAAAAGGGGCTATATAAGGAAGGAGTCCTAATCCTACTTGGAGTAGAAGGAGGAGGACTCCTCCCTCCTAGCCGGCCGAACCAGCTAGCCTTGGAGGCCAAGGCTGCCTCTCCTCCTCCTCTCCTCCTATATATACTAGAGGGTTTCAAGGGTTTTGCACAAGTTCTTTCTTCCACGTGCAACCCTAACCTCCAGTGCATAGTTTCTCCTCTAGATCGGTTTTCTGCAGTGCTTAGGCGAAGCCCTGCCGGAATTGCTCCACCACCATCACCGGAGCGCCGTCACGCTGCTGGTGAACACTTCTACCTCTCCACCCCTCTTGCTGGATCAAGAAGGTGGAGATCGTCATCAAGTTGCACGTGTGCTGAACGCGGAGGTGCCATTTGTTCGGTACTAGATCGGAAGGATCGTGATCAAGGCCACGGGACGTTTGTGATCGGATCGCGGACGCTCGGCAATTTGGATCGCGAAGATTTTTGACTACACCAACCGCGTTTCTTAACGCTTCCCACTTAGCGATCTACAAGGGTACGTAGATCCACTCTCCCTCTCGTAGATGCTCATCACCATGGATAGGTTTGCGTGCGCGTAGGAAATTTTTTGTTTCCCATGCAACGTTCCCCAACAGTCACCTCATAATTTTGAGATGGTTTCCATAAGCCCATAACAAGCCATTCTTTGGTTGTTGATTCTCCATCAACCCCGTTCAACCATGCTTTTCAAATTCAATTGTGGAAGAAGTTGTTATTTTCTTCTCCGTTCTTTTCCTTCCAATGATCAAGTTTCTATTCTTTTCTTCCGGAGGCGTTGTCATGTTGCTCTCTTTCAACCATCATCTTGTTTTTCAAGATCATGTTATTTCTTTCTTATTCATTTTACTGGAGTGTTTTCTTCTATTCAAGTTCTTCTTTCTTATCAAGAATTGCATCTCCTTCCTACCAAAGTGCTGCCGAAATTTCTTTTCAATTCCTGTTTGTTTCCCATATCATCCTTCTTCTCTTGGTTTCACTTGTTTGTCAATGAAGCAACTAAGTTTTACCTCTTACTCTTGCTCTTCTCTTCCCCTTCTCATTCTTAGATCTCGGGACGAGATCCTCGTGTAGTGCGGGAGAGTTGTAACAGCCCGAGACCGATGCTCCAGAGACTCCCCTTTTATTCCATTGTCGTCATGCGATTCGTTTGATTGTCGCATTCATCATCGCATCATTCGCATCATCTGCATATCATCAGCATTTTGTCAACATGAGTTTTGAAACTTGCATCCTTTCGTAGTTGTCGGTTCTCTCCCTTCTTGCCGTTGCCGTTTCGAGACCAACCACACACGCCCGCGCCCGCGACATCGTTTAAAAAACCGTTTTTAAAGCACACGAAAAATATTCTCGGATTGGGTTGAAAGTTGGCACGCGGCCTTATTTTATTGTCGGTAGACTGCCTGCCAAATTTCATCGCAATCAGAGTTCATTTGATATGCGAACGATCGATGGTAGCGGCACCATGATCGGTTATTTAGTAGACGTTTCGGTATTTCAAAACTTA
The DNA here is from genome assembly GCA_022496015.1 of Hordeum marinum. NCBI lineage: Eukaryota > Viridiplantae > Streptophyta > Magnoliopsida > Poales > Poaceae > Hordeum > Hordeum marinum. The sequence goes on along the minus strand of CM039674.1, from coordinate 256,996,626 downwards.
TGCCGGGCCGCAAACCTCCCCTCTCATCTCATCTCTACCCATCTCCACAGCCTAACCTAGCCCATCTAACCTATCCCCGTGACCGGAGCCGTTCGATCGCGATCGGAGGGCTCGAAATGAAGCAAAAACCCCTAACCTAGCCCCTCATTTCCTATTTAAACACACCAACCTTGCGCCTAATGGGAACCCTAATACCTCCCCGAATTCCACACCGCCGCCAACCTCCCACCACTCAGTTGTTGCCCTCCTCTCTCCTCCAGCTGCCAGGGCCCGCCGAAGTCCGGATCAGGCCCTCACGAGCCCATCTGGCACGCCAACGCCCAGCCGAAGCCACGCACCCCGCGTCGTGGCCCACTGCGCCTGCACGAGCCGCCGCCGCATGACCCTGGCCTCCTGTGCTACTGCCTCGTAGCCCCACGCCGGCCCGGCCGGTCGGCCATAGGAGAAGCAGCCGCCATGCCTCGCCCGTCGTGCCAACTAGCAAGCCGCTGCCACCAAGCTCCTCCCGCATCTATCAGTGCTCGCCAGCCACCGGCTCTGGCCAGATCCACGAGGCCCTGGCGCCGCCAACATGTTCCCGACCTTCGCCGCCCCTTGACATCACCGGAGGCCCGCACAATGCCGCTGTTGACCGATGCCATCGTCGTCATTTACCTCCAGCTCGGGAATGAGCATGGAGACGAACCGCTCGATCCAGCGAGCGTGTCACCCGCGTGGGCCAGATCTGCCACGCCCGCAGGTGGGCCTCCTCTCGCCAGGCCCAGCTCGCCCTACCTCATCCGGCCCGATGGCCCAAGGTGAGCCGCCCCCCAGTGCTATTTTCCACCCATGCGCATTTTAGCTAAACTGCGCCCATGTTCCCTGTTGGGCCTCAGTGTAGATTCGGCACACATAGTTTTTTTCCCAGTTACGAATTTTGCTCTTATCCACTGAATTGCAGTTTTACAGAAAACCGCCTAGATTCATGCATCTAATAACTTTTCACCCGTGCCTCAGATTAAAACAAATTATATATGTAAAATGTGTAGAATTTTATGTAGATTAATATTATGAAACTTTCAACCATGATAAAAAAATTCAACTTTCTGTTTGCATTAATTTTGCGTAAATGCCATGTTAAATGAATTGTTTAATAACTTTTGATCCGTAACTCCGATGCAGATGTTTTATATATGAAAGTTTGCTAAAAAATGTGTAGAATCTCTTGGTGACATTTATTTTTCTGTTTAAGAACTCTAAAATATGCTTTGTCCATATCTGGACAAAATTTATAATTTGCACATGAGGTCATTTTGGAAGTGCTATATGTTGTTTCTCTTACGATTGAGTGGTCGTGGAGGGGTATATATAGGCATCTCCAAAAATCCAACCATTACACCTAATAGGTCAGGCTCGATGACAACGATGTGTTAATCTCAGTGGTACCGAGTTGCCTAAAAGTAGCAACTTTTGAATCTCGGTGAGACCGATACATACAACTCGGTTCCACCGATAAGGTGACCAACAGTTAGATTGCCAAATTCGGTGACGCCGATTCAACAAACTTGGTCAGACCGATTTTGTGAATTTGCATAACAGGAAGTTGGCAATCCAAACTCGGTGGCACCAAAATGGAATCAGTTGCATCGAAGGGCTAGGGTTTGGCTGAGTTTGTCTGAGGCTGAGAATCGGTGGCACCGAGTGGAAAGTTTTGGTTGCACCGATTTTGGATATTTGGCTTTGGACAGACTTTTATGGAAGATCTTGTGGGTGTATGTGGTGACTATCACTTGTGCACGTATGAGAATTTTGTTCACCAATAGTACCTTACCCCCTTTTAATAGTATTGGCTTTCTTATGGACTCAAAGTGATTTCTCATAAAGGTAAAATGTAGAGTCCTCTTGCTTGAAGCTTTGCCAATCTATTTCCTTGTATCTTGGGTATTCCACAATCCTTTTGCCAACCTATCATTGAACTTTTCCTGAAACATGCTTAGTGAAAACATTAGTTCAATGACATATATGTTGTTATTAATTACCAAAACCACCAAGGGAGCAAATGTGCTTTCAGAGTCGCCACCAATTGTCCCTCTGGGTCAGGCACAACGAGATCCTCCTCATAAGGTAATTTGACTGATGGGTGATGCAAGACATCTAGAAACACATTAGGCGGTTTCGGCTTGCGTTGAGACCCTAGTCTTGATAAAGCGTCGTCTGCCTCATTCTTCCGATGATCAATATGATCCACCTGATAACCCTTGAAGTGATCGCCAACAATGTCAACCGCCTGGCGATACACCGCCATACGAGTGTCCTTAGAATCCCACGTGCCAGAAACTTGTTGAGCCACAAGGTCTGAGTCGCCTAAAGACCTGACCCGACTTAGATTCATCTCCTTAGCCACACGAAGACCATGAAGAAAAGCCTCATACAGCTGCAATGTTAGTACAAGAAACTATTAGCCTTAACACATAACAAAACTTGTCACCTCTAGGCGAAGTTAAAACAACTCGAGCCCCCGAGCCTTCTAACTGCCTGGATCCATCCAAGTGAATTGTCCAATATGTATTATCCGGCTTCTCCTCAGACGGCTGGCTCTTTGTCCAGTCGTTTATGAAAGCCACCAAGGCTTGAGACTTGACAGTAGTTGGAGGCACACAATTCAAATTAAGAGGCCCAATCTCGAGTGCCCACTTAGCAATCCTGCCAGTGGCATCTCTAATTTGAATGATATCACCCAAAGGCGCAGAAATAACCACCGTGATTGGATGTCCAAGGAAATAATGCTCCAGCTTCAATTTTCCATGAACACTCCATATATCAGCTTTTGCCAATGCAGGTATCTGTTCTTGGACTCTATTAATACCTCAGTGACATAGTAAACCGGCCTCTGGACAGGATATTCTTTCCCTGCCTCCTTGCGCTCCACAACAACTCAAGCGGGGACGACCCTATTATTAGCCGCCACATATAAGAGCAGCGATTCCTTCTCCGCAGGAGCGGCCAAACCCGACAGCTCAACTAATTGTTTTTTGAGCGCTTCAAACGCATCATCGGCACCATCACTCCAGACAAAATCATCTGTCTTGTTCATCATCTGACATAAGGGGATAGCCTTCTTGCCAAGGCGGCTGATGAACCGGCTTAAGACGACAATACGACCCGTCAGGCGCTGGACATCATTAACACACGCCGACTTAGACAATGAGGTGTGGCCTTTATTTTATCTGGGTTAGCCTCGATCCCCCTCTCTAAGACTAGGAAACCGAGGAGCATGCCTGCAGGGACACCAAAGACACATTTAGCCAGATTAAGCATCATCTTGTAAACCCGCAGAATATCAAAAGTATCCTTCAGATCACCAAGCAGAGTCTCCTTCTTCCTTGACTTAACCACAATATCATGCACATAAGCATGAACATTGCGCCCAATCTGCCTTCACTTATACTAAGTGGGAATTCTACTTGTCCATCAAAACCCTTAAACCAAAGTTATTCCAGATGAGTCCACCATATCTACCTATATGTGGTATATGTTGGGGAACGTTGCATGGCATTTATTTATTTTCCTACGCACACGCAAGATCTATCCATGGTGATGAGCACCTACGAGAGGGAGAGTGGATCTACATAGCCATGTAGATCGCTAAGCGAGAAGCGTTAAGAAACACGGTTGGTATAGTCGAACGTCTTCGCGATCCAAATCGCCAAGCATCTCGCGATCTCATCACAATACGGCCCGCGATCCAATCACGGTCCGCCCCGCGAACTCATCACGATCCATCCCGCAATCTCATCACGATCCGTCTCGCGATCTTGATCACGGTCCTTCCGATCTAGCGTCGAACGGACGGCACCTCCGCGTTCAGCACACGTACAGCTCGATGATGATCTCCGCCTTCTTCATCTAGCAAGACGGAGCGGAGAGGTACATGAGTTCTCTGGCAGCGCGATGGCGTTGCGGCGATGGTGGTGGAGCTATTCCAGTAGGGCTTTGCCTAAGCACCACTGAAAACCGATCTAGAGGAGAAACTGCGATCTAGAGGAGAGGTAGCACGTGGCTATTAGGGTTAACTTTTTCCTCTAAATCCTCTAGTATATATAGGAGGGAGGGAGGGAAGGAGGCAGCCTCAAACCCTCAAGGTTTGGTCGAAATTGGAGGTGGAGGAGTCCTACTCCAATCCTATTAGGAGTAGGATTCCTCCTTTCCACGTGGAAACTCTTTCCACCTCTCCACCATTGGATTTTCTTCTTCTCAAACACTCCATCCGCATGGGCCCTTAGAAGAGGCTTCGGACAGCCCACAAGGGGATGGTTTACCTCCTCCCACAGCCCATGTAGCCTTTTGGGTCGAAATACCTCTCCCGATTGTCCTCCGGTACACTACCGACACTCCCGGTACACTACCGATGAGCCCGAAACTTTTCCGGTGACCAAAACAGGACTTCCTATATATCAATCTTTATCTCCGGACCATTCCGCATCTCCTCGTGACATCCGGGATCTCATCCGGGACTCCTAACAACCTTAGGTCACCACCATACATAACTCTATACTACCGAAACATCACCAAACCTTAAGTATGCAGACCCTGCGGGTTCGAGAACTATGTAGACATTACCGAGACACCTCTACGGTCAATAAAAAATAGCGGGACCTGGATTCCCATATTGGTTCATACATATTCTATGAAGATCTTTATCGGTCGAACCTCTATGTAAGGATTCAGTTAATCCCGTATGATGTTACCTTTGTTCTTCGGTATGTTACTTGCCCGAGATTCGACCGCCGGTATCTCCATACCTAGTTCAACCTCGTTACCGGAAAGTTGTAGAGCACCTTTATAGTCACCCAATTACATTGCAACGTTTGATACACACAAGGTACTCCTCCGGTGTCAGTGAGTTGCATGATCCCATGGTCATAGGAACAAATACTTGACATGCAGAAACAGTAGCAATAAACTGGCACAATCATATGCTACGTTTGTACTTTGGGTCTTGTCCATCACATCATTCTCCTAACGACTTGATCCCATTATCTAATGACATCTGATGTCCATGACTAGGAAACCATAGCCATCTTTGATCAATGAGCTAGTCTATTAGAGGCATACTAGAGACATGGTGTTGTCTATGTATCCACACATGTATCTGAGTTTCTGATCAACACAATTATAGCATGGATAATAAACGATTATAATGAACAAGGAAATATGATAATAACCAATTTATTATTGCCTCTAGGGCATATTTCCAACAGTCTCCCACTTGCACTAGAGTCATTAATCTAGTTCACATCACCATGTGATTCGCATTGTTATGAATCTAACACCCAATGAGTTCTGGGGCTCGATCATGCTTTGCATGTGAGAGAGATCTTATAGTCAACGGGTCTGCAACATTTAGATCCGTGTGCACTTTGCAAATCTCTATGTCAAACTGTAAACACTACTACCACACTCCACTTGAAGCTATTCCAAATGGCTGCTGTACTATACGTATCCGGATTGCTACTAAGAGTCATCTGGATTGGTGTCAAAGTTTGCATCAACGTAGCTCTTTACGATGAACTCTTTCTTACCTCCATAATCGAGAAACATTTCCTTAGTCTTTTAGTTACTAAGGATGATCTTGACTGTTGTCTAGTGGCCCACTCGTGGATCACTCTTGTACCCCTTGACGGACTCATGGCAAGGCACACACAGGTGCGGTACACAGCATGGCATACTATATAGAGCCTATGTCTAAGGCATAGGGGACGACATTCGTCCTTTCTGTTTCTTCTGCCATGGTCGAGCTTTGAGTCTCACTCAACTTCACACCTTACAAAGTAGGCGAGAACACTTCTCTCTGACTAATCCATTTTGAACTCTTTCAAAATCTTGTCAAGGTATGTAATCATTCAAAGTCTCATAAAGCATCTTGATCTATCTCTATCGATCTTGATGCTCAACAATTAGGTAGCTTTATCCAGGTCTTCCTTTGAAAAAATCTTTTCAAACAACCGTTTATGCTTTCCAGAAATTCTACATCATTTCTGATCAACAATATGTCATCCAGATATGCTTACAAGAAACTCTATAGTGCTCCCACTCACTTTATTGTAAATATGAGTTTCTCATAAACTTTGTATAGACTCAAAAACTTTGATCACCTCATCAAATTGTATATTCCAACTCCGAGATGCTTGCTTTAGTTCATAGAAGGATCACTGAAGCTTGCACACCTTTTAGCATCCTTAGACTGACAAAACCTTCTGGTTGTATCTCATACAACCTTTCCTTAAGGAAGGAAATGATGTTTTGACATCCATCTGCCAGATTTCATAATTGAAAAATGCAGCAACTGCTAACATAATTCCAACAGACTTTGGCATCGTTACGAGTGAGAAAGTCTCATCGTAGTCAACTCCTGGAACTTGTTAGAAACTTCTTTGCGACAAGTCGAGCTTTATAAATGGTGACATTTACCATCAGCGTCTGTCTTCATCTCAATGGTCTATTTGTACTCGACGACCTGCCGTCCAACGAGCAAGTCTACCAAAGTCTATACTTGGTTTTCATAGATGGATCCTTTCTCGGATTTCATGGCCTCTAACCATTTGTCGGAATCCGGGCCCATCATCGCTTCTCCATATCTTGTAGGTTCATCGTTGTCCAACAACATGACCTCCAAGACAGGGTTTGCGTACCACTCAGGAGCAGTACGCATCCTTGTCGACCTACGAGGTTCGATAGTAACTTGATCCGAAGCTTCATGATCATCATCATTTACTTCCTCTTCAATTGACGTAGGTTCCACAGAAACATCTTTCTGCGCTGCGCTACTCTCTGGTTGAAAAAAGGTTCAACAACCTCATCAAGTTCTATCTTCCTCCCACTCAATTCTTTCGAGAGAAACTTTTCTCGGGAAAGGACCCGTTTTAGCAACAAACACTTTATGCATGGATCTGAGATACAAGGGTCACCCAGCTGTTCTTAGGGTAATCTATGAAGATGCATTTGTCCGCTTTGGGTTTGAGCTCATTAGGTGAAAATATTTTTCCACACAAGCGTCGCAGCACCAAACATTAAGAAATGACAACTTAGGTTTCGATCAAACCTTAATTCACACGGTGTCATCTCAACGGATTTAGATGGTTCCCTATTTAAAGTGAATGTAGTTGTCTCCAATGCATAACCCCAAAACTATAGTAGCAAAACGATAAGAGACATCATAGCCCGCACCATATTCAATAGAGCACGACTATGACGTTCGGACACACCATCACACTACGGTGTTCCAGGTGGCTTGAGTTGTGAAACAACTTTCACATTGTCTAAAGTTGTATGCCAAACTCGTAACTCAGATATTCACCTCCACGATCATATCGCAGACATTTTTATCTTCTTGTCATGATGATCTTAAACTTCACTCTAAATTTTCTTGAACTTTTCAAACGATTCAGACTTGTGTTTCATTAAGTAAACATACTCTATATCTACTCAAATCATCAGTGAAGGTAAGAAAATAACGATATCCACGACACGCTATAAGACTCATTGGATTGCATACATCAACATGTATCATTTTCAATAAATCACTTGCCCGCTCCATCAATCCGAAAAACGGGGTCCTTAGTTATCTTGCCCAAGAGGCATGGTTCGCATGTCTCAACCGATTCGAAATCGAATGAGTCCAAAGATCCATCAGCATGGAGTTTCTTCATGCGCTTTATACCAATATGACATTTAGCGGCAGTGCCACAAGTATGTGGTACTATCATTATTAACTTTGTATCTTTTGGCATCAATGTTATGAACATGTGTATTACTATGATCAAGATTGATGAAACCATTCTCACTCGGTGCATGACCATTGAAGGTATTATTCGTGTAAACAGAATAACAATTATTATCTAACTTAACTGAATAACCATGTTGCAATAAACATGATCTAATCACGTTCATGCTCAACGCAAAACACCAAATAACATTTAATTAGGTTCGTCACTAATCCTAAAGGTAGAGAGAGCGTGCGATGTCGATCACATCAACCTTGGAAACATTTCCAACACACATCCTCACCTCACCCTCAGCTAGTCTCCGTTTATTCTGTAGCTTTTATTTCGAGTTACTAACATTTAGCAACCGAACCGATATCCAATACCCAGGTGCTACTAGGAGTACTAGCAAGGTACACATTAATAACACATATCTCAAATATACTTTTGTCGACGTTGCCAGCCTTCTTATCTACCAAGTATCTAGGGTTGTTCCGCTTCAGCGACCGCTCTCCTCATAATCGAAGCACTTAGTCTCGGGTTTGGGTTCAACTTTGGGTTGCTTCACTGGAGCAGCAACTGACTTGCCATCCATGAATCCATGAAGTTTCCCTCCTTGCCCTTGCCCTTCTCGAAACTAGTGATTTTACTAACCATCAACACTTGACGCTCCTTCTTGATTTCTACCTTCGCGGTGTCAAACATTGCGAACAGCTCAGGGATCATTATTTCTATCCCTGGCATTTTATAGTTCATCGCCAAGTTCTAGTAGCTTAGTGACAGCGACTTGGAGAACTATATCAATCACTATCTTATCTGGAAGATCAACTCCCACTCGATTCAAGCGATTGTAGTACCCAGACAATCTGAGCACATGCTTAACAATTGAGCTATTCTCCTTCATCTTGAAGGCAAAGAATCTTGTTGGAGATCTCATATCTCACAACATGGGCACGAGTCTGAGATCCCAATTTCAGCTCTTAGAACATCTCATATGTTCCGTCACGTTCAAAACATTTTGGAGCCTCAATTCTAAGTCATAATGCATGACGCACTAAATTATCAAGTAGTCATCGGAACGTGCCTGTCGGATGTTCACAACATCTATAGACGATGCTAGATGGGGTGGCACACCGAGTAGTGCATTAAGGACATAAGCCTTATGTGCAGCAATGAGGACAATCCTCAGATCACGGACCCAATCCGCAATATTGCTACTATCATCTTTCAACTCTATTTCTCTAGGAACATATAGAAATTCAAGAGAGCTACAACGTGAGCTAGTAATCTACAACATAATTTTGCAAAGACACTACTGACTATGTTCATGATAATGAGTTCAATTAATCATATTACTTAAGAACTCCCACTCAAATTGACATCCCTCATGACTAGGCTCATCAAGTTTAACCCGAGTGTTCCACATGTGCAAAATTGGCTTGCACCCATTGTATGTGAACATTGAGTCTATCACACCCGATCATCACGTGGTGTCTCGACACGACGAACTTTCGCAACGGTGCACACTCGAGGAGAACACAATTTATCTTGAAATTTAAGTGAGCGATCACCTTATAATGCTACCATCGTGCTAAGAAAAACAAGGTGCATAAAAGGATTAGCATCACATGCAAATCATAAGTGACATGATATGGCCATGAACATGTGCTTTTGATCTCCATCTTGAAAGCACTGGCATGACACCATGATCTCCATCAGCGTGTCGCCGTCGGGGTTGTCGCGCCCATCATGCTTCTACTACTATTGGTACTGTTTAGCAATAAAGTAAAGCATTACATAGCGCTTAATGATTGACACGTAGGTCATACAATAATTAAAGACAACCCTATGACTCCTGCCGGTTGCCGTACTCATCAACATGCAAGTCGTGATATTCTATACAACACATGATCATCTCATACATCACATATATCTCATCATGTAATTGGCCATATCACATCACAACATACCCTGCAAAAACAAGTTAGATGTCCTCTAATTGTTGTTGCATGTTTTACGTGGCTGCTACGAGTATCTAGCAAGAACAATTCTCACAAATGCAAAACCACAACGGTGATACTTAAGTTGCTTTTCAACCTTCTCAAGGACCGCCTTTGTCAAATCCGATCCAACTAAAGTAGGAGAAACAGACACCCGTCAGCCATCTTTGTGCAACATAGTTACACGTCAGTCGATGGAACCGGTCTCTCGTAAGCATACGAGTAAGGTTGGTCTGGGCCGCTTCATCCCACAATACCTCTGAACCAAAACACAACCAAGGGAGGAAGCAATCTAAGCATCAATGCCAACAAACTCTTTGTGTTCTACTCGAGATCTCATCTACACATAGACCTAGCTCATGATGCCACTGTTGGGGAACGTTGCATGGGAAACAAAAAAATTCCTACGCACATGCAAGATCTATCCATGGTGATGAGCACCTACAAGAGGGAGAGTGGATCTACATACCCTTGTAGCTCGCTAAGCGGGAAGCATTAAGAAACGTGGTTGGTGTAGTCAAACGTCTTCGCGAACCAAATTGCCGAGCATCCCGTAATCTCATCATGATCCGTCCCGCGATCCAATCACGACCCATCCCGCGAAATCATCACGATCTGTCCCGCGATCTCATCACGATCCGTCTCGCGATCTTGATCACGGTTCTTCCGATCTAGCGCCGAACGGACGGCACCTCCGCGTTCAGTACACGTACATATCGATGATGATCTCCGCCTTCTTGATCCAGCAAGAGGGAGTAGAGAGGTAGATGAGTTCTTCAGAAGCGTGATGGCATTGCGGCGATGGTGGTGGAGCTATTCCAGCAGGGCTTCGCCTAAGCACCGTTGAAAACCGATCTAGAGGAGAAACTGCAATCTAGAGGAGAGGTAGCATATGGCTATTAGGGTTAACTTTTTCCTCTAAATCCTCTAGTATATATAGGAGGGAGGGAGGGGAGGAGGCAGCCTCAAACCCTCAAGGTTTGGTCAAAATTGGAGGTGGAGGTGTCCTACTCCAATCCTATTAGGAGTAGGATTCCTCCTTTCCACGTGGAAACTCTTTCCACCTCTCCACCTTTGGATTTTTTTTCTTCTCAAACCACTCCAGCCGAATGGGCCCTTAGAAGAGGCTTCGGCCAGCCCACCAGGGGCTGGTTTACCTCTTCCCACAGCCCATGTAGCCTCTTGGGTCGAAATACCTCTCCTTATGGTCCCCAGGTAGACTACTGGCACTCCCGGTACACTACCGATGAGCCCGAAACTTTTCCGGTGACGAAAACAGGACTTCCTATATATATCAGTATTTACCTCCGGACCATTCCGTAGCTCCTCCTGATGTCCGGGACCTCATCCGGGACTCCCAACAACCTTAGGTCACCACCATACATAACTCTATACTACCGAAACGTCACCGAACCTTAAGTGTGCAGACCCTGCGGGTTCGAGAAGTATGTAGACATGACCGAGACACCTCTACGGTCAATGACAAATAGCGGGACCTGGATTCCCATATTGGTTCCTACATATTCTATGAAGATCTTTATCGGTCGAACCTCTATGTCAAGGATTCAGTTAAGCCCGTATGATGTTACCTTTGTTTTTCGGTATGTTACTTGCCCGAGATTTGATCGTCGGTATTTCCATACCTAGTTCAACCTCGTTACCGGAAAGTCTCTTTACTCGTTCCATAATACAAGATCCCGTGACTAACACTTAGTCACATTGCTTGCAAGGCTTATTGTGATGTTGTATTACCGAGTGGACCCTGAGATACCTCTCCGTCACACGGAGTAACAAATCCCAGTCTTGATCCATGCCAACCGAATAGACACCCTCGGAGATACCTGGAGAGCTCCTTTATAGTCACCCAATTACATTACAGTGTTTGATACACACAAGGTACTCCTCCGATGTCATTGAGTTGCATGATCTAATGGTCATAGGAACAAATACTTGACATGCAGAAACAATAGCAATAAACTGACACGATCATATGCTACATTTGTAGTTTGGGTCTTGTCCATCACATCATTCTCCTAATGACATGATCCCGTTATCAAATGACATCTCATGTCCATGACTAGGAAACCATAGCCACCTTTCATCAACGAGCTAGTCTATTAGAGGCATACTAGGGACATGGTGTTGTCGATGTATCCACACATGTATGTGAGTTTTCGATCAACACAATTATAGCATCGATAATAAACAATTATCATGAACAAGGAAATATGATAATAACCAATTTATTATTACCTCTAGGGCATATTTCCAATAGTATAACCCTGCCGTTCTAAGTAAATTTGCATGTGCCACCTCTAAAATTTCAAATGAACATCTGTTGTGTGTGCCTGGACCGCTCATGGAGCGATAGGGGTGGTTAGTATCTTCCATGTTAAGCAGGTTACTCTTATGATGAGTGTTTATTCACTCGTACTACACGAGAAGGGCGGTAATAGGGATTCCGAGTCCCGAAATCAAAATAAGTGCAAATAACTAAACAAACCCCCCAGTAATGTTGTTGGTTTGGACGGTACCCGTGGATTCAGCTTGCTGTGGAATGTGTTTGTTGGTGGAGGGGGAGTAAACATTTACTTTTATCACTTGGGAACCGCCACTAATTTTCTTAACATGGAAGATATTGATAACTCTTGGTCGTAACGTTGATAGGAAGGGCGTACCTCTCAAAATTATACTTATCTCTTATTCAATCCTTGAGCTCTGGCACCTCTGCAAATCTCTGCTTGCCTCTGCGAAGGGACTATCTATTTACTTTAATATTGAGTCATGACCTTCTAAAATAAGCGCCAGATCTGAGAGAACTATTGTCATCCTCATTCATTGTGTATAATGAATGTTGGATGCATCATGATTGGATCATTTCTACCATGAATTACAATGTTTAGTCGCTACTTGAACTTTGGAGGTGCTATGCATTTATGTTTTGCAGACTCGGAAAGGGTTAGCGAGATACCACTATTGTCATATTATATCATGATTGTTTTGATAAATTTTTTGCACTTGAGATATCTTATTATTGCTCGTTAGTTGCTTGTGTCATTGAAAAGAGTTATTGTTGAGATGGTTAGTCATGATCTTTGCTGAAAACCTGGGTTCTACTTAAGCATATATATGTAAACAAGAACAAAAGAGTTTGTAAAAGTTTTCCTTTCTCACTTTCAGTCTCTCAACAGAATTGCTTGAGGACAAGCAAGGGTTTAAGCTTGGGGTAGTTGATACGTATCCAACGTATCTACTTTTCCTAAAACTTTTGCTCTTGTTTTGGACTCTAATTTGCATGATTTGAATGGAACTAACCCGGACTGATGCTGTTTTCAGCAGAACTACCATGGTGTTGTTTTTGTGCAGAAATAAAAGTTCACGAAATGGAACGATTTTTGTGGAGATTTATTTTAGAATATTTAAGGAATTATGTAGCCAGAAGATACCTGAGAGGGGGCCTAGGGTGCCCACCCCCACCAGGGCGCGCCAGGCCCCCTGGCGTGACCTGGTGGAGGGTGGACACCTCGTGGATCCCCCGGCCCTAATTTCAACGCTATAAACTCACAATTATATGGAAAAATCAGAGAGAAGGTTTTACCTCATTTCACGATGTGGAGCCGCTGCCACTTCATGTACTTCATCAGGGGCCAGATCTGGAGTCTGTTTGAGGCTCCGAAGAGGGGAATCTTTGGCCTTCGTCATCATCAACCCTTCTCCATCGCCAATTCCATGATGCTCCCCACCGGGAGTGAGTAATTCCTTGATAGGCTTGCTGGTCTGTGAGGAGTTGGATGGGATTCATCATGCAATCGACTTAGTTTTGTTAGGGCTTGATCCCTAGTATCTACTATGTTGTAAGATTGATGTTGTTATGACTTTTCCATGCTTAATGCTTGTCACTAGGTCCGGAGTGCCATGATTTCAGATGTGAACCATTTATGTTATCATCATTATATCTATGTTCTTGATCCGATCTTGCATACTCATATGCACCTATTACGTGTTATGATCCATCAACCCCATAGTGACAATATTTGGGATACTTCACGGCGACGACCGTAGTTTGAGAAGTTCATGTATTCACTAAGTGCTAATGCTTTGTTCCGGTTCTCTATTAAAAGGAGACCTTAATATCCCTTAGTTTCCTTATGGACCTCGCTGCCACGGGAGGGTAGGACAAAAGATGTCATGCAAGTTCTTTTCCATAAGCACGTATCACTATATATAGAACACATGCCTACATTACATTGACGAACTGGAGCTAGTTCCGTGTCGCCCTAGGTTATGATTGTTATATGATGAATATCATCCAACGAATACTCTGATCCAGTGCCTATGATCTTTTCACATATTGTTCTTGCTAAGTTACTACTGTTACTGCTACTGTTACACTTGCTACAAAATCACTACTTCTATTGTTACCGCTACTGTTACCATTACTGCTGCTATCAACCTATCATATTGCTGTGCTACTGATCACTTTGCTGCAGATATTTATCTCCAGGTGTGGTTGAATTGACAAATTAACTGCTAATACTGTCAAATATTCTATGGCTCCCCTTTTGTCGAATCTATAAATTTTGGTTGAATACTCTACCCTCGAAAACTATTACGATCCCCTATACTTGTGGGTTATCAATCCTCACCCTAGATCCCTTGTGAGGTCACTCAACCACTGTAGTAGTTCATCCCCATCCTCCTCGTGAGTCAAATCCACCAAAAGCAGGAGTAGGGTCTTACACCGCAAGGTGGCCCGAACCTAGCTAAATATCTGTGTTCATCTTCTTGCCCACTCGCACGTATTCGACGAGGCTTGGCCGTGGGGTGGTGAGCATGAGGCTAGAGCTGGTTGAGATTTTCGCACACGCCCCAGAGTTTGAACCTTATTGGGTCTGTGGAGCCTCGATTCTGACAACGAGTGTAAAATAGCCTAATGCGCATGAATCAACTTTGGAGCACATAAGGGATTGGGGATTACCCTAAGTTGGCGGATCCTCTGTATGGGGGCAACATTGGAGTTGATTCTGTTGATGGCGATAGATTCTAGTGGCGAGGGTGCACGAGAAGTGAAGGAGATCATCCATAGATGCAGGCAATGGCAACAATGCGTTGTGGGGGCTCTTCGATTGTAGTCATTTTCAACGTGCGGAGCCGCTAACATATATATACCGATATGCCGTCGGTAATGATAACCCACTAGTATAGTGGATTGCGATAGTCTTCACAGGTAGTATTTTGCCCTAATTTCTTGGTTGAACACAAGGGGAGCCAAAGAATATTTATTGTCCTTGATAGTTGAGTTGCCAATTCAACAACACATGGGATGATAGCAAATGTTTAGTAGCACGACAAATAATTGGAGTAACAATAAGAATGATAGGAGCAATTTTGGTAACAGTAGTAACAATAGCAATTGAGTAGCAGGTGTGAAGAGTAACAGAAGCAGTAGTAACTTAGGAAGATTCAGTATATGTAAAGTGTAGGCATGTGGATCGGTGATGGTTATTAATTTAGATGACATCAATCATGTAACAGATACACACTAGGGTGAAATAGAACTAGCTCCAATTCATCAATGTAATGTAGGCACGTATTTCCAATATAGTCATACGTGCTTGCGATAAGAACTTGTATGAAATCTTTTGTCCTACCCTCCCGTGGAAGCAGGGTCCTATTAGAACTAAGGGATATTAAGGCCTCCTTTTAATAGAGAACCGTAACAAAGCATTAACACATGGTGAATACATAACCTCCTGAAACTACGAAAATCATTGGAAAGAATCCCAATTATTGTCACTTGGGGTATGCGGATCAAGACACGTAATAGGTGCATACAACTTGCAAGACAGGATTCAAATAACTCTTATATTCGTGAAAACATAATAGGTTCAAATCTGAGATCATGGCACTCGGGCCCTAGTGACAAGCATTAAGCATAGCAAAGTCATAGCAACATCAATCTCAGAACATAGTGGACACTAGGGATAAAACCCTATCAATCTTAACTCAATTACATGATCAATCTCATACAATCCCACCTCCGTCCAACAAGCCTACAAAGGAATTACTCACTCCTGGTGGTAAGCGTCATAGTGGTGTTGATGAAAAAGGGTTGATGATGATGACGACGATGAACCCCCCTCTCCGGAGCCCCAAATGGACTCCGAACCAGCCCTCCCGAGGAAGAACAGGAGGTGGCGGCGGATCCGTCTCGTAAAATGCGATGAAATCTTCTCTCCCATTTTTCTCTCTGAAGATGTGAACTTATAGGAGTGGAATTAGGGTCGGGGATCCACATGGGCCCTAGAAGCCCGGGGGGCTATTAGTTTGTGGCCCACTGGCAGCCCCTCCAGTGGATCTTCGCCACATAATTCATTATATATTTCAAAAATAATTCACAAAATGTTTCGTCCAATTCCAGGAACTTCTATTTTTGCACAAAAATAACACCAAGGTAGTTCTGCTGAAAACATCGTTAGTCTGGGTTAGTTCCATTCAAATCATGCAAATTAGAGTCTAAAATCAGAGCAAAAGTCTTTGGAAAGGTAGATACATTGGAGACATATCAACTCCCCCAAGCTGAACTCATTGCTTGTCCTCAAGTAGTCCAGTCGATAAACTGAAAGTGATGAAGAAAACTTTTACAAACTCTTTTGTTCTCGTTGTTATACACATGCTTAGATAGTGTTCAAGTTTTCAGCATACATCATAAATAACCACATCCATGATACCAATTAAGCATCATGTTAACTCATGGAAATCCATAAGAAACTAGCAAGCAATAATAAGATATCTCACATGCCAACAGTTTGTCAAAACGATCATGATATAATATGGTGACATGGTATTTATCTAGACCTTTCTGAGACCGCAAAACATAAATAAAAAGCACCTCTAAGATTCAAGCAGTGACTAAATATTACAATTTAGGGTAGAAAAGATCCACTCATGCTAACATCCAACACAAACTAGACTCAATGCATTAAAATGACAATAGTGCTCTCTGGTCTGGTGCTTTTATTAACAGGGTGATGACTAAACATAAAAGTAAATAGATAGTCCCTTCGCAGAGGGAAGCATTGATTTTAAGAGGTGCCAGAGATCAAAGCTTAAAACAAGACTGAAATCATATTTCTTAGGTGGTGCATTTTTCCTGTCAACGTTAAAACAAAGGTTTTCAGTATCTTCCATGCTAAACTCATTATTGGCGGTTTCCAAATAGAATTGTAAAGTTTACTCCTATCCACCACCCATCCAGAAAGCATGGTTGACCAAATCCATGGGTGCCTGCCAACATATCAACTATCCCTAGGAGTTTTGTTTAGTTCATTTTGATTTTGCAGGACTGGGCATCCTTTTTACGAGCCTCTCTCGTGCAATGACAGTGAATAAACGACCGTCTTGTGATACCTTGCTTAGCATGGAAGATATTGGCGCCTCGTCACTCCATGAGCGGGATGAGTGCACAAAACAGAAGTTTATTTCAATATTAGAGGTGGCACATGCAAATTTACTTGGAATGGCATGGTAATACCATACATAGGTAGGTATGGTGGACCCGTGTGGAATAACTTGGTTTAAGGATTTTGGATGCACAAGCGTCATTCCCGCTTAGTACAGGTGAAAGAAATATGTTGAGAAGCAACCAACTAGAGAGCAAAAACGGTCATAAGCATGCATTGTGAATAATTAACATTGGACATAGCATGAGTATGATATGAACACTTCGAATTTAAACATCATGAAGGTTGCATTGGTTTTTATCAACTACATGTTTGCACATGGGCCAAGTCAAGCCCCTCGAATTACTAAGAGGGAAATACCATACTACCATACCACATCATAACCATTTTAATGCGTGTTGACACATAAGATAAATCATTATCCACTCCTAGCTATTTAAGCATGGCATGAGAAACTATAATCTCTAATTGTTATCATAAGCACGTTCACTCATGATATACTCAATCAAGACCAAACGAGCTAAACATATCTACAAAAATGGAACACAAGAAGAGTTCATACCAGCATTCCTTGCCATGATCACTTCATCAAATATCATCATTATTTCCTATGACTTGCATGACCGGATGATGTCATAATATTAATAGTGCAAGAATGCCTTGGACTAAGCTGGAATTACAGGACAATTTTATACAAAGGAGAAGACAAGGTAATACTAGCTCTTTGTTAGATCCACAATAAGGCATATAGGAGCCAGTCAACATTTTCATCGTCGTCTTCTCCTTTCAACGACTCAACAAAAGGAAAAGAAATTCATATAAACACACTAAAATATTTTTGGAGTTTTTCTTTTTCTGAAGAAAGCGAACAAAGGAAAAACAAGAGCGAGAAAAATTATTTACACGGGAAATCTCCTTACATGCAAAGTAAATCTTTTTGGGTTTTCTTCTTAGTACTACAACTAATTAAACAGGAAATAAAAACTGAACACAAGCAGGAATTTTTTTTGGATTTTCAAAGTTCTTGAAAAACACACAAGAAGAAGACAGAAAAATGAAGCTAACATGGATATACAATGAAATTGTAGTGGAATCGGAGCTCGAGGGACCCAGAAAGGTTTGAACTCTAGGGTGCACTCATTATCCTGCCCTGCTCTACCTCACAACCTCACGCCGACTCTCCGGTGGCTTGAACTAAGGAAGATGAACAAAGGGCACCACAATTTACCCAGGTTTGGGCCCCCTTGTGGTGTAAAACCCTACTCATGCTTGTATGGATTGCGTGAGGGAGAGGATGAGTACAGGGTGTGTTCTTGCCTACTAAGGGTTGATACCACTCTATGGTGTCCACTTCCCCCCTCTTATACTAGCCCTGGTCCTCTTCGCCGGAAAACACAAGGCGGGAAGGGTTGCCACAATGGCAAGTTTAAAGGGGGGCAAGACTGTAGCTTATCCTGACAAAAGTAGTCTTGGCGTGCCAAAGCTCCCTATCATGATGCGCTGATGGGCTCGAGGGTGACCTTCGTCGTGCCGAACTCCAGCCTTGGTCCTCTTGCACCAGATGGGAAACCTTTGGGGATTGCTTTGGGAACCTGCGTGTTGGCCTTGCTCCCTTAGCACGAAAGCAGAAAGCCTCTCTGTTTGCGCCAGTTGGTATGGATCCTGGGGCCGCCCTGGGTGGCCCGTGTCATCCATGTGAAGGGGTAGGGTTGCATGACCCCGCCCTGGTTGGTTCGCCCCATGCAGGCCTTGAGATGCAGCCTCGGGACATGACCCTGTGACGAGAGCTCCAGGAGGCGGCTCGCGGGGGAACTCCACTGGCCTGCTGATGACATTTGTCAACGTGCACCTTGCGAGGTGTGGGGCCTTGCGAGGGTCTTATTCGTGATGCTTGACAGGCTACCTCCTCGGTCCCACAACATGTGTCGCGATTTGGGCCGCAGGTAGACGGGCCTGGGTGCCCTCAGTCCTACGGGCCCGACAGTAGCCCCTAAGCACACGGCATGCACGACCCGTCCAACGGGGAGCGAAACGGCGCGGGCTCCAACCGCCTGCGGGCCAGGCTTGACGCGTGGCACGTGACAAGGCGTGGGCGCCCTGCCTCCCCACGATGCCTTGACAACTGCTTAGGCTGACATAAAGCTGGCATGCAGGGTGGATCCATCATTGCCACCCTTCACGTTGCATCCATGTCTCCACATCTTCCTCTTCCGTGCGAAACCACTCTAGATGCAATCTCTCGCAAGGCACCTCCTCTGCTCCCCTCGTGGCTCCGGCACACATATTGCGCCTGCCGGCAAGAATGGGAAGGATATGGCCTCCGTCGCGAGCCCTGCTTCCTTCGGGCTAGATCTCCTGCCCTTCACCATCTCTGAGAAAGAGGACTTGGGCCTGGTGCTTTTGTTGGTGGTCGGCGAGCTGAACAAGGGGAAGGTGACTGGGATCTGGCCGGGCTCGGCAGCACAAAGCGGCCTAGTGAAGTCTGCCTATTCCTTCTTTTATTACAACATCTACGGCGAGCTGGTCCCGTTGTTCTCCAAGTTCTTCTACGCCATCCTTTACCATTACCAAATCCATGCTCTGCACCTTCAACCCAACTCTGTCCTCCTCCTGGCTATCTTCAACTTCTATTGCGAGGCTTTTGTGGGCGTGAGGCCCTCGGTGGCGCTCTTTCACCATTTGTTTAGCCTGCGGTTCACCGCCCCGCACCAGCGCTCCATGAGTGTCTCCTTTGTCGATGACACGGGCACGGTTATCCGCTTGAAGGCCGGGAAGAAGGTGGAGGGATACCGATAGCGTTGGTCTTCATGGACGCACGTCGGGTCAGCCCGCTCCTGACGACCCCCAAAGACCAGCCCCAGCAGATCCCTGGATGGACCATAAGAAGCTCACGGACCCGAGGGCAGAGCCCGTCCTAGAGCGAATCACCGCCTATGGGGACACTTAATTGATGGGGGCGATGGTCATGAAGAAATTCTTGGGGCAGCATATCACGCTACTCCAGGCGCACTCGCGACCCATGTGGGAGTGCACCGACGTGAGGGACCCGATGAGGCTGCACGTTAGCGGCATGACGAACGACGAGCTGGATGGGGCCTTGGGGGCTATTCTCGGTTACGACCCCGAGGACCTTATAGATGCCACACCGCCATTGTATGGCCGCGATGACATGGAGGAGCTAGTTGCGGAGATGCCTGTCTTTGACGAGTGGGGGCTTGTTGGGTCACATAGAAGCTCCTCCATCACGGTGTCGTCGTCCAGTGAGGGCGACGGTGACAAGGACTCAGAGGTGACGGAATGAGAGGAGGACGTCGGCCGGGCGCCGCTGCGCATTCTCCGCACGTCCCTGCGCAGCCTCGTGGACAATGACGACACCATGGATGAGCAACACAAGGCGACTCCCCCAGGCCTACGATCACGGAAGGAGGAGCAGGGTCAGGCCCTACGACCGCTCATGTTTCAGCGGCGGGAGCCTACATCGATGGCATGGCGACCACCCCAGCGGCGACAACACCTCCTCGGGGGGCTTCCCAGCACCCCAAGGAGGAGAGAGAGCGGGTCAGACTCGCCAGGGACCCCATCAAGCGCCCCTCGAGCGTCATCGGGGTGGCGTGTGGGGTGGCAAGGGCAAGACATCCGCCAATGAGAAGAAGAGGAAGTGGGCTGCTAGGGACGAGTAAGTGCCCTAGTCTATTTCCTTGATGCGCATCTGTGACTAGTTTTCTCAGGCTAACCCCTCGTCGGCACAGGTGTCTCAGCGGTGGCGAGGAGAGGAAGAAGAAGGTAACCACCGGGGCGAAGGAGACACCTGTCCGGAATGTGGTCTCAACACTCGAGCAAAGTCTCCTTTGCGCCAGCCGTCGGGGCAGGATGCACTCGATCACCTATGTGGTTTGGCGGGGGCGATATCACATGCACGAAGAGAGGAGATAGCAAGACGGTGTGATGATCGTGACACGGGTGTTTTACCTAGGTTCAAGCTGTTGTGAAGCGTAAAACCCTACTCCAGCTTTTGGTGGATTGATTGGAAGAACACAAGAGGCACCTAACACTCTAGCCTGACAAGGGTTGCCTTCAAGAAAGAGCTGCTACGCGAGTACAAGTGTTCGGGCGTCCGAATCTTGAGCTAGGTTGCCTTGGGCCTCGTTTTATAGCACAAGGGGCAACCACAGTGGCAAAACATACATTGTCTGATGATTAGATAGCTAGCAAAGCTTATCATACCTAACTCTGTCATTAAGGACAAAATGCCATCATTACTAGTCTAGGTGGCATGTGGGGATGTATTCCCGGCAAGCTCCTACCACAGCTCTAGCTAACTAATGCACCATAGCTTGACACGCCTACGAACGGCTGTCAAGGAGGCATAATTGTCTTCCAGCGCATTGCCACGTGCTTCGCCAGAGGCACTTAGCCACTTGGGAGCTCGATAACGCATCGATAAGTGACTAGAGTAGCGATGCGGTGGTGTGGTGACCGATCGGCCCACGCTTGTTAGGGGACTTGCTTGTCGGGCCTTCTGAAGATTTGGGTGCCTCAATCCTCGGCAAGCACCAGAGGCATGCCTGGCATGCTTCGAGCTTGTATTGGGTTGTTTCACCAAACTTGCCGGTGTTGCTTGGTCCTGGCTGTAGCTTTTCCCGGCAGACTCTTGATATTGTTCCAGAGGCGTCATTTTCCGTGCACAAGTCAGGGGTAGGAAAATAACCCTATTTGTACACCCCGACAGAAGCCCCCGGGCCTATTTCATATGTGTCACCTGGGACATTGGGTTAGGCCCAAAACAGTGCACGAACACGTGTCGAGGAAATGATGTCTTCGTGCCCCACGTCCACTCCACGTAATTACCATAGGTCATGGGGCAGTGGAACAGGAGCCGTTGGAGAATAAAGAAACTGCTAGTAAAATAAAGGCAGTTCCTAAGAAGATAGCAAAGAGACAGCCCCCGAGCGGGTCTCATAAAAAGGGAAATGCACAGGAGCACTACTCATTCGCATCTGTTTCTCCGTCCTTCATCATCTTCCTCAAGCCAAAAACCGCTTCCACCATTGCCTCCAGATCTCCGAGCGCTTCTAGGAAATCCATATCCATTCCGAGCTCAGGAGATGGGGCGGAAGGTGGATGCCGTCAAGGGAAAACAGGCGCCCGCACGTGCAGATTCGGCAGTCGAAGAGAGGAGGAAGAGAGTAGAGGAGTTGGAGAAGCGGCAGTAGAGAGACCTGGTCATCTCCCCGTCGAACTTAGAAAGCAATACCTTGATGTATAGGTACACCTACATGTGGGGGAAAGAAACAAAAGGGCACAAGGCGCTTTTTGTTTTATTAGACAACCTCAAGGAGAAGGTACCATCAGATTCGTACTGCTTCTTCTGCGCATACTTTTACTGTGGCCTCTCTCCTCCCATCTCGGATTTTTTCTGCACCATGATGGCGTCCATAAGTTTCATCTCCTAGATTTTGTGCCCAATGCGATGGCATGCGTGGCAATTTTTGCTCACTTGTGCAAGAACTTTGTTGGAGTTGCCCCCAACGTGGATTTGTTTAGGCACTTCTTTCTCCCCGAGTAGAGGATAAATCTCATTGCTTAGGGAATGTAAGCTGGATTCCCCGGAGCAAGAAGGAGGATTGGGATTACCTCCCTGGCAATCACCGCGGAAAGTGGGAAGAATGGAGGGGTGATTGGTGTTGGTTTAAGTATGAGAAAGCCCCCGGTATCTGCTCGGCGCGGACTGAATGCATCACATACATCAGTGATTGGAGCAAACTAGGACCTTCCAATGATAAGCACCGCCCTATGGTGACCAGAATCATCCGCCTCAAAGCTACTGGGCTAACCATTGAAAGTGTGGGCGCCGATTTCCTCGCACGCCGCATCGCACCGCTACAGAAGAGGGACATATTTTCTTGGGAGTACAACGGCCCTGCCGACTGGATGCGAATGTACCCAGGCCCCGCCAACAACCTGACGACATATGGTCATGGTTGGTTGTGCAATCAATTGTTCGGCCGCATGGGGACGTTCCATTTTCCGGCAAGGGTCGTCCCTTTGCATCTCAATTCCGCCAGGGGTCAAATCCTGTAGTGGATGCTGGACTGCGATGCCTCCGGAGTCCGGTCTGATTGGGCACTGCCAGACATGGACATGGAGATGGAATGGGTCTCCACCCTGGAAAAAAGGGCTTCCAGGGTGGAGGGCTAGATGTTCATGCCAAGAAGAGAAGTGGAGCGGAAGTTCATCATTGCCCGAATTGCAGAGGACAAAGAGGT
The DNA here is from genome assembly GCA_022496015.1 of Hordeum marinum. Taxonomy (NCBI): domain Eukaryota; kingdom Viridiplantae; phylum Streptophyta; class Magnoliopsida; order Poales; family Poaceae; genus Hordeum; species Hordeum marinum. Next base: position 256,973,155 of record CM039674.1, on the reverse strand, counting down.
CAGACCCACCAAGGGAGCACCCTCCAGGGGAGAGGGAGAAGAGGAATCAGAGGATGAAAACTCTTTTGAGGAGGAGAGCGAGAAAATTGCTCTGGAGGAGGCTGCCAGGCTGGAGATTGCCGGAGCTGAGGCTTGCCAAAGCATGGGAACAATAACCCAGGAGGGTGCTGAAGCGGGGCAGACGAAGGAATCAGAGGTGGAGGAGGGGCTCGAAGCTGGCCCTCAAGCTCTTGAACTAGGGCGTCGCCTCCGCCAGTGCACCAACCGAGAACCGTCAGTTGCCGCGCCTCCAAAGAGTTACTCGAAGGTGAAGAAGACGACCGCCAATGGGAGCGGACGCGAAGTGACATGTCACCAATCCCTTCGCCTTTCGAAGGCCAAGGATTCTCCCATCAAGCAGTTGATAGTCTTAGGGGTGGACCCCAACCCCTCGTCAAGCCCAACTTCTCCGCCAAGCTCGCTTCTGCCAGAGGTCCTGGTTCTTTCGCCAAGCCCTTCTCCTCCAACTCTGAAGAGGGGCAGATCAACTCCACCACTGGCGTCGTATGAGCTGGACTCCATGTTCATGGCATCAAAGTAAGTCATCCAACTATAATCCTTATTAAAGCTTTTTATGCCCTTGATTTGTCATAACTGTTCTTGCATAACTGTATCTAGCAGGGATGAGGAAGAGGAGCCCCTTGTGCGTCGGGTCAAACGGGTTAAATCTACGACAGGTTTGGAGTCTGCGGCAGGTGCGGACCTGGCAGGAGACATGGAGGAGAGTCCCTCGCTTAGCCCCTAGCCCAATCGTGCTCATGAGACCCATGCACAAGCTTCTCCCATCGTTGAGATGAAGAGGAGCGCCTCCCCACTCCCGGCAGGGACACGAGAAAAGTTATCAAGGAGAGGTTCGCCGGGATGAACCTTCCATCCAAGACCTCTCGTCGACCGTTGCCCGTGGGAAGGGGTCACCGGCAAGGGCCTCCACCCAGGAGCCTGTTGTGTCGATGCCATCACCGCAAGGGTGGAGACAACCCCTACGCTGGCAACTGATGCAGCCAGGGGAGGAGAGGTCCCCCCTCAGCAGGCTCCATCGCGTACCCCACTTTCCTATGTTTTTACCTTTCTTATTCCTTGTCTTGAGTGCCTTGCTGGTTTCTGATGTTCGCTTCTTTGTCTGTTATTCTTGTCTGCAGCTCCGGTGTCTGAAGATCCTGAGTTGCTAGAAGAGGTGGCTGATATTGGGAGGGATGCTGCCAAGGAAGCGGCAAGAATTGCTGCCGCGGAGGACCAAAGGTCAGCTACCGAGGGACTCCAGGAATCCATCAAGAGGTCAGAGCCAAACTCCGGCACCATACCCGACATGGATGCAGCCATCGAGGAGAAAATTCCTCTCTAGTCCTTGGGGCCCTTCCCTTCGAGCTATCATGTGGCCTCCGTGTCGCAGTCTTCCATGAGCAAGCTGGCGCTGATCATCGGTCGGCTTGGCCCTACGACTCTCGACTCATCCTTCTCAACGGGAGCAGACATCAACGATGAAATCAGGTGAATTTTGGTGCCGCGGTGCCAAAGGATCGAGGCGGGTGATGGCTCTATCAACGGTGCCAAGGATCTGGCTTTCCTGGATACCATGGTGCGGGGCTTAAGGACATGCAGCATCGGTACAACCTCAAGTGGAAAGCAGTCAAGGAACCACGCGACCAGGCTGAGCTTGTGAACCAGTGGCTGAAGGACAAGGGAAATGAGCTGCAGGAATGATATAACCAGTAGATCTAGTCCCTTAAGAGGCAGCATGAGTTGTTGCCCCTGGCCAGGGAGGACGTCTCAACCCAGGATGCCCAACTGATGGAGCATGAAACGCTTCTGAACACCAGAGAGGCAGAGATTTCTTCCCAAGAAAAGGCCCTCGAGGCTGCCCTGCATGGTAAGGACGAGGAGCTAGAGGCCCGTGTCTAGTAGCACACCAAAAACTGGAGGATGGTCACAAAGACACTGTCAACGCATACTCCCTGTAGTCCTCTACTCGACTGAAGAAGGTGACAGGCGATGTTCCTGCTGCATCCGCTGCTAAGACCTGTCTCGAGACCCAAATGAGCAAGCTGTTGGAGGACATTGCGAGCAGCGACAAGGAGATCGAGACCCTCAAGGAGGGAGCGCGGAAGAGTCATGATCTGGATAATACCAATGAAGCCATTTCTGACTTGAAATCCAGGATCGACTCTATGGAAGCGAGTATTGAATCTGGTAGTGCTTGCGAGAAGTTGCTGCAGGCCGATCTCGCCAATGCTCTGACCCTCTGGCAGGAAGCAGAAGATAAACTAGAGAACCAAGTCTAGAAGCGTGACCTCTGAATCGGTAGCATGATTGATATCGCTCAACGCCTCACTACCCAGAGAGCAAGATTGATATGAGGAGCTGGGCTTTCTCCGTTGGCCAGCACGAGGTCCCAAGTGTCAAACTGGCAATCTTCTTAGAAGGCTTGATCGAAGGACTGAAGACATATGAGGAAGACAGAGCTGGCAGCTTCGCTGATGAGTCCCAGAAGCTGGCTCACAAGGCTCACTTCATGGTCCTGAGCAACCTCGCCTTCATCCATCCGGAGCTAGACCTCTCCGTTGCCTTCAAGAAGTTACCGCCAGGTGCTGAGGTCTCTGCGGCCACAGAAAAAGTCGGTCCTGTCGCCGACAAGGTCCTCAAAGTCCCCAGGGTTCAAGGAAGCCACCGCAATTAGCTCTGAATTTCCCATGCCACCGTGTTGTCCTGTACTTAAGACACAATATGTATCTTGTATTAGACCATGCACTACTTTTGCTCTGATGTTTATTGAACTATCATCTTTTTGTAGACGTATGCTATCCCCTTAGCCTTCCTTATGGATTTTGTACGGTTACTCTCTTTATGAACTTCTGGTTTCCCGCCGGCATCGTGCTGCCGCGATTGCCATGAGGAACGATTCCTTAGCATTCTTCTGGCAAGGACACATTGTCGGTGGGTTTTCCCTTGATGGTCCATGATGCTGCCGCACACCTTGTTGAGCAGGCTCAAAACAAAGCGAGGACACAAACAATGAGACGATAAGGTTTCATCATACACAAGGTTCACCGCACGAAACATAGGTTATCAAAGGGCGTATGCAAATGCAAGTCTTTAACGAAAGCCGATAGTTATGTCAACTTATCTTTCATCGTGATTTTCATTCTATCTTGCCACGTGCCCATCTGCACTTCTCGTTTTCCCCCTCATCCGCTGTTGTCCTTTCTCTTTGAGTTCCCCGGTAGACACATACCGATGTGCTTATTGCTGTCCTAAGAAGAAGAGGAAACAAGGAGGGACGAAAAATAGAGAAACCTGGGAATCCATTAGTCATGAACATAATTCCGTGACAAGAGCCTGCCGAGTTAATGCAGTTGTTCATAGCCAACGATAAGACTATGGGATAAGTATCCTATGATCGAGCTTCTCCTTAATTACTACGCACCTGACGGCCTCGTAAAGCTTAATGCAACAGACGCATGGGTGAACGAGGCCATGCCATACCCTGTCCGCCTGGGGTGCCGATCAGCGGATTTGTTCTGGCGTTCGGTTAGGGATTTACCTCCTATGGGGTTAATGCTGGACCAAGCCGTACGAGGACTCATCGACACCGGTGGCACCACCACTAGGCAGGACTAGTCACAGGCGGGGTAGAAATGGAGGAATAAGGATACCCGCATACCTTATTTTTGTTGCTCATCAGATCTAGCCACACCTTTCTGGATTAGGTGAGGTCGAGCAACAGCAATGACGGAGCAGGTTTGCCATTCAACCGGTCCTCTCCCGAGCCGTAGCCTATGTTGTTGTTGTGCTGCCTGCGTTAGGCGCACCAGCCATAGTGTTCGTGTCCTTTCTCAGGGCCGCCATCGCGGTGGCGGTAACTCGGAACGGGATCGGAGAAGGTGGGGCTTCAAGGGAGGCGACATTACTTGTCTTCCTTGGCACATTTAGTAAAGAGAATGATGATGATGATCAACACTCCACTCGCAATTTCTGGTTTGCACAGATGATGCCCCGTACCTGGTGCACCAAAGATGTCGGGGAAAGATGCACTCGATCACCTATGGGGCCGCAGGCCCCTTTGTCTTTCGGCGGGGGCGAGATAACCTGCACAAAGAGCAGAGATGGCAAGACGGTGTGATGATTCTGACATGGCTGTTTTACCTAGGTTCGGGCCGCTGTAAAGTGTAAAACCCTACTCCTGCTTTTGATGGATTGATTGGAAGAACTCAATAGGCACCTAGCGCTCTAGCCTGACAAGGGTTGCCTTTGAGAAAGAGTTGTTACATGAGTACAAGTGTTCAGGGGTTCGAATCCCAAGCTAGGTTGCCTTGGGCCTCCTTTTATAGCACAAGGGGCAACCACGGTGGAAAAACAGACGTTGTCTGAAGATTAAATAGCTAGAAGAGCTTATCATACCTAACTCTGGCATTAAGGACAAAATGCCATCATTGCTAGTCTAGGTGGCGTGCGAGGATGCATTCCCGTGGAGCTCCTACCACCGCTCTAGCTAACTGCTGCACCATGGCTTGACACGCCTACAAACGGGTGTCAAGGAGGCGTAATCGTCTTCCAACGAGTCGCCACGTGGTTAGAGAGAGCCACTTATCCACTTGGGAGCTAGACACCGCATCGATAAGTGGGTAGAGTAGCGATGTGGAGTGGTGATCGATCGGCTCATGCTTGTCGGGGGACTTTCTTGCCACGCCTTCTTGAGATGTGGCACCTCGGTCCCCGACAAGCACCGAGGGCATGCTTGCCGCGCTCCGATCTTGTCTTGCGTTGTTGCACGGAGCTCGCCTATGTTGCTTGGTCCTGGTTGTAGCTTTTACCGGCAGGCTCTGGCTATTGTTCCGAAGGCTTCATTGTCCGTGCAGAAGTCAGGGGTAGGCAAATACGACGTGCTCGATCGTACGGGTGCCGCGGCGGCGCCCAAGGCCTCCCCGGTGCAGCGAGGGGGCCATGACGGCCCAGCCCCCAGCGCCACCTGCCATGGCCGCGGCGGTCCAGGCCCCGGTGCCACCTTTCAAGGCCGCGACTTCTCAGCCCACGGGGAAGGAAGGAGTGTCTCAACCTCCGCTGGCCATCCCGATCCCCACAGCTATCCATGATGCGGGTGTGACCCGGATCACCCTCCAGCTGCGGTCACCCCCAGGGCCCTAGAGGTTGGCGCGCCAGCCTCTATTGGTGTGCCGCTGGAGCCAAACGTGGGGGAGAACCCGGAGCCCCCTGCATATCAAGCGAGGAGCATTGGGTGGCCATTGGTTATGACAGCAGCAAGCACCAAGACGCCCCCCGGCAGGCTCTCTCCCTCGTGGACCAAGCAATTTTCTCAGGATTGGGGCCTTGACCGATGCCGAGGATGCACTTGACCGGCTTGGGGCAGGCTTCCATGATGCGCTCGACCGGCTCCGGGCAGACTTCCGGGACGCCAAGGCACGTCTTGCAACAGAGCGCTTGAGGCTCGCCACGGGGTGGTGCCAACTCGACGCCTTCGCCAAAGAGGCCCATGAATGGGCCAAGGCCTCCCTTGCGAAAGGAAAGAAGGAGGTCAATGAGGCGAAGGCCACTTGTGAGAGTGCTCTTTCCGAGAAAGCGGCACTCGCCAAGCGCTGTGAGGAAGCGGAAGCTGGCCTAAGGGCGCTTCAGGAACAGGCCGAGCAGGCGTGACAACTCCAATTGTAGGAAGAAGAGGTCAATGCCCATAAGGAGAAGCTCGCAGACCGCGACTCTGAGCTTGCGAAGGTGAGGGTCGAACAATCCATGAAGCGCGGGCGTTTGGAGACGCTGCAAGGCGAGGTGGCCGAGGCGCAACAAGCTCATGCAAAGCAAGTCTCTGAGGCCAATGCCAAGCTAGACGGTGGGGAGAAGGAAATTTAGGCTGCTGCCGACGTGAGGGTGACAGCGGACCATGCCGGGCTTTCTTCCCTCGAACTCAGGGCCCACAAAGCCCTGAGCTCTATTTGTAGATTGAGGTTCGATGCTCCTATTGCCCCTCAGGGCACCATCTATGCCGAGCTTTCTCGAGCTCGTGATGGAGATCGAGGGCATGACCGTGTACCCTCGAAACCGGGGGTGATGCACTGCAGATCACGTCGAAGGAGACCCATCCGGAAGCGCGGTACGCAAGCAATCCAGCGGGTGCTTTTGAGGACCCGAAACCCCACACGCCCGGGAGGGACCCCGTTAGGGTGTGCGGTGGCTATGGGCTGCCCTAGGTCGACCTGATCGCCCCTAGGGCCTCATGGATCAGTACCCTCCAAGCGAAGAATGAATGAAGAACGAGGAAGAAGAAGAACAAGGGGGGGATAAAAGTAGATGAACATGAAAAAGGAGTAGATTGATTTTCTTCGATTGAGTGTTATTCAATTGGCCATCACCTCTCATCTAGTTATGAGGCGGCTGGACTTCCCGTACAAGAAAAGGACTCCAAATCACGTCCAAATCTTTTCAAAATTAACCGAACTCGGATTTAGGTATGTTTGAGACATTAGTTCGGTTTTTAGGTCCCACAGGCCACAAACGACCTTGGATGAAGATGATCCAAAAGGAAAATTTGATCGCTTCAACGAGGCAAACAAGTTTTGTGTTGAACGTTTTTCAATTACAAGCCATCTTGAGGGCTGAATCTATTATGCAAAACAGCTGATTGGTGGCGCTACCCATCAAACATGTGTCTCGTGGGGCGCGCCATATTTTGCCTCCTGTTAGGGCTGCATTCCGATGGCTCTAACTTTTTCATACAAACTTCGATTGAGACGGTTTGTATATCAAAATTGACCGTTTCGACGAGACGAAGACAACCCTTGTAGATACTTTTCTCATATGAGGCAGTCTTGGAGGCGTAATCAGCCGAATAGTGTTCTGCATAGAGAATCTCAATACTTCGAACACAACTTCGGCCTTAGAAATGAGATCGGATGGCTATGGCCCAAATATCAAAGTTTCACCTTTCAAATATACGGAACTTTATCACTTTGAGCACTTTTCCATTTGAGGCCTTCTTAATTATGGTTTTGACCATGCCAAAATCTGGTGTCAACACATACCCCCCTGTTTTTCGGTGAAACTTGCGTGCCGAAAAATAACTTGTTTAGAGTTTGTTCTAAGGACGATGTCAACACTCCATCGTCCATTTATATGCTTAGGGAAATAACTCTATATTGTCCATGTCTTTGCTTCGGGCGATAGTTATATATCGGCCACTTTGATTAGCAACAAAGTACAGCTAATCGAATGTACGGTGATGAGGTAAAACCCCTGCATGATGTAAGAAGTTATACTGCGTCCATGGATCAAAATAAGTCCATGGAGCGTAACCAATCATACCTGAAGATGAATTCCATCTCATCGGCATTGATGGCATAGTTTTAGAATGTGGATAATTTGTGCACCAAAAACGTTGAAACCTTCGGCTTGGTTGTTCATATTTTTCACTATTTTCCTTCTTTACCTTTGTCGCAATTCTTGCAATAGAAGCTTGCACATCGTTCTTGTTTTGAGTACTTACTTTCGGAACCCATTCCATGTTTCTCTTTTCAAGCTCTTGTGCACCAAGTGTTTGTAATTTCTTCTTTTTCCAATACGATAAGCCGCGTGGGTGCCCCGGCTGTGATTATGTTTGAACTAATGACAATTCTTGTTTTACCTTGTGCACTTTTAACTTATTTCCTTCAGACTTGGCACTTAATTGACTTACCTCGGTGCCTTTTGTAGCCAATGTCAACACTTTAATTGGCTCTTATTTATTTGAGATCTCGTCTGAAGTGGCACTCTTACGACCATCCCTTTTGACGCGGTAGACTTTCTCAACCACCTCCTTATTATTCCTTGTGCTCCGGACCGATTCTTTTTTATTCAAACGGTCTTGAACATATGACTGCTCACTGAACATTTGTCTTCTTGGAAATGCATAATACTGGTGAGATGGTTTATAATAATATGAAGAATGTGCCCTTGTATCATACCTGCCATATGACGGATATGCATTTACATGAGCATAGGGAGGCACCCACGACATTGGTATTCGCAGCCCAAAGTAAGGATATGCATATGTTGCATTCGAATTCTCTTTTTGACAATACCGATCCTTGGATTTGCGCCTAGGGGGTGATCTTGATGCTTTTGCATTAGTTGGCCGATAAGCACTTTTCTCTTCACTCATATTCTTTTATTTTTCCGATAGTTGCGCGAAAGTGACTTTCGGCTTTTTACCTTTGTGCTTACCTCGACCTTTGCTTTCATTGGTTGTGCTCGCATCGATCTTTGGATTTTCTTGTTGCCCCCAATACTTAGCGTCTTCTTTGCAACTTCAGTTGAACTCCTGCCTTCAATAATATTTTCATTGCGTTCTTGAACAACTTCTTTACTTGAAAGCTTGATTCCATTATCCGTTGTTTTTACCTTCTCATGCTTGAATGGATCGGCTTGAAGCAGTCGATGCAAAAACTATTTGCCATCAGGACCAATCAGAATATGCTGGTCATCTCTTGGTGTTTCAACAAATTTCAATCGTCCTTTGTCTATGGCTGATTTAACTATTTGACGAAACATATTGCAATCCTCAAAAGTATGCTTGAAAGAATCATGCAACTTACAATAAATTCGTCCTTGAATTGATGGCTTGACATGGTGATCAAGAATTCTAATATAATTATTTCTCAACAACAAATCAAAAAAATTATCACACATGTTCAAATTGAAGGTAAACTTCTTGTTTCCTAGCCAATCTTGATGTGGCAATGACTTTGAAACTAAGCACATGAATGGTTCAGATTTGGCATCTTTCCATTCGGCTATGGATTTTATCTTGCATTCTTTTTCCAATGACATTGGATAAGATATTATACTAGCATCAAATTTCTCAAAAGAACTTAACCTTGGCTTTAAATTTCTGAAACAAAAATAGTTAGAACACACATGTCTCAATTGAGACCAAGTGCAAGCCAAGTATGAAACAAGCAAAGCTATCCAATTAGATATGATTTTTTTATAAAGCAATGGGGAAAAGTTTGGATGCAATAATTAGTCAATATCGGTCTTTATAAATGGCATAATAGGTTGACCAATATGTTCTATAACAATTTTATTGCTAACAAGTAAATTACCCTTGTTCATTGGTCTTTCAAAATTACTTATGTGAATTTTCCTTGTAGAAACATCAACAACAAAGTTGCGACCAAATCAGAAGATAGGTAAATCACTTGTTAGACATACATGTTCGAATACGTTGGGAGAGCATCATGGTTGCGTTACTTGAACGACATCTTGTTCCTGTCTCGAATAGCTCTCCAATACCTTGTCATCCTCTTTTCCTAGAATAGATTCAACATACATAATATTTGGTTCGATCCTTTCAATAACCGAATTAACTTTGTTATCTGAATCACCACTCTTTTTGATAATTCTATCCACACCCAATGCTTTCTCTTTTTGACATATTCTAGCTTGCATTGCAAAAGAATTAATAGGCATTCCCTCTTTTATTAATTCATGCAGAACATCATTGCATTCATCCCAAAAAGATGTAAGATTTGTCTTAACAACCCAATCTGGATAGAATTCCCCCCCCTGAAACTTTTAGACTCTTTCGGTAATGAGATGTCGCTGAAATTCTGTAATTGTGCAGGAGGAACATGATATGCCACGGTAGTAGGTGAAGGCATTTGTGCTCCTGCAGAAGTTTCACTTATTCGGCCTTGACTGTGAAGGTGTAGAGACGAATTATGGACATCAACAGTTGTGTATGGTGCCAAAAATTTAGTAGCATGAGGTGTAGCATATGATTGACGGTAATTGGCCGAATAAATAGTAGTACCATGGCCAATTTCCCTATCCACCGGCATGTTTGGATTAACATACTCGAAGTTATTTGTCGATGAATGAAAAGTTGAAACACTATGTTGCTTACTTTTGGAAGTTTCTACATGGGTTGTTTCAGTTTGATTAACCAAACTGATCATGTTGTTCATCGGCATATAGATTTGTGGGGTTGCCGATGCATGGGAGTTGGGATACATATGTTGCATGTTGCTAAAATTATATGAAGTTGAAGTATTAAGATTATTCTGAATCGGCTGTTGCACATAATTAGATGCATGATTCGTAAACCTAGGGCTAGCCGATACATTATGCTCATTAAAAGAACTAGCAACAACATATGCCTTATTTGCATCTACATAAGTGAATTGGGTATTCATATTACCTTTGTAGATTGCAAACCCTAGATGACGATCTCTTTGTAACAAGAACAGTCTGGAGACTGTTAAAAGCTTCTTCCCCAACGAAGTCGCAAAAAAGTGTGTTGATACACGAAGACATCATCGTGTAACCTCGACGCCAGGGGTGATGCACCGGAGCTCATGTCAAAGGAGACCCGTCTGGAAGCGTGGTACGCAAGCAATCCTGCGGGTGCTATTGAGGACCCAAAACCCCACACGCTCGGGAGGGACCCCATCAGGGCGTGCGGTGGCTATGGGCTGCCTACGTCGACCTGATCGCCCTAGGGCCTCGTGGATCTTTGCCCTCCAAGTGAAGAACGAACGAAGAACGAGGAAGAAGAAGAAGGGGGAGGGATAAAAGTAGATGAACATGAAAAAGTAGTAGATTGATTTGTTCGATTGTGTGTTGTTCAATTGACTATCACCTCTCATCTATTTATGAGGCGGCTAGACTTCCCGTACAATAAAAGGACTCCGAATCACGTCCAAATCTTTCCAAAATTAACCAAACTCGGATTTAGGTACGCCTGGGACATTCATTTGGTTTTTATGTCCCACAGGCCACAAACGACCTCGAATGAAGATGATCCAAAAAGAAAATTTGATCACTTCGATGAGATGAACAACTTTTGTGTTGAACATTTTGCGATTAGAAGCCATATTGAGGGCCGAATCTATTAAGCAAAACAACTGATTGGTGGTGCTACCCATCAGACACGTGTGTGGTGGGGCGCGCCATATTTTGCCTCCTGTCAGGGCTGCATTCCGATGGCTCTAATTTTTCATACAAACTTGGAGTGAGGTAGTTTTTATGTGAAAATCGACTGTTCCAACAAGACGAAGACAATCCCTATAGAAAAGTTTCTCATATGAGGCCATCTTGGGGGCGCAATCAGTCGAATAGTGTTCTGCATACAGAATCTGAGTACTTTGAACAAAACTTCGGCCTTAGAGATGAGATCGGATGGCTATGGCCCAAATATCAAAATTTCCCCTTTCAACGATACAAAACTTTATCAATTTGAGCACTTTCCTAGTTGAGGCCTTCTTAATTATGTTTTTGACCATGCCAAAATCGGGTGTCAATAGGTGGATGGCATCTTGGAGGAGGAATGCCGCGATATCTTCTTTGTGGCGGTGACCCGCGTCTTCAGCCATCTCCTCCTTCGCTATCCTGACTTTAACTTTGATGGGGTGACAGGCCCCATGCCCGAAGAATCTTGTGGCGACCTGGCGATGGCTATGGAAGGCCACATGAACACACTACTTGGGAAGTTCTTCTATGGTGGCGGCGAATAGCCCGTCGACGAGCCTCCTTTTATCATTCTGCAATAGATTGATTCTGCCCCGAGGAGGCGTAAGATGACTATTTAACATGGGGAATACTTTGAACTTTGTAATAACTATTTGTGAACTGCGATTTTCCTTCTCACGCTTGGTTTGTATCTTGCTTGCCTTTGTGCTCTGTGTCGGCAGGTCCCAGCCCCGCGCATACCTCAGCCCTCACTGGAACGCCAGGTTGCTATGCCTGAACAGAACCACGAGGTGAAGGTCTAAGAGATCTAGTGAAGGTTCCTGAGGCGCGATTCTCAAGAGCCCCCCTTTGATGCGCAAGCGACCCGCTCGAAAGCCTTTGTGTTCTGCGTTGAGGGCCTTTGTGCTCTGCGTCGGCAGGACCCATCCCCATGGATACCTCAGCCGTCGCTGGAATGCCATGTCGCGATGCCTGAATAGAACCAGGAGGTGAGATGCTATGGGAACTAGTGAAGGTTCCTGAGACGCGATGCTCAAGAACCCCCCCCCCCTTGATGCGCAAGCGGCCCATGCGAGGAAGAATCCTATGCACAAAAAACTATACTTGGATCTTCATGCGCTTGCCGGCTTACACTTGGTTGTTACGCGAGGAGACTAGACACCAAGGGCCTTGGTTGAGTGACGTGCGTGGGGGCAGGCCTGCGAGCTAGAGCTCGGTCCCTTGGGTTTTTAAGCGCTGCTGGGACTAACCCAAGCACAAGAATCGTGTCTACCCCCCGCTCGCGTGAGGTACAAGGGGAAACTGGTGAGTGCGGAGCTCAGTCGATCCTCCGCTAGCGCGAAGCATGGGGATTCCACTTGGGCATGGGCATGATTGCGGTTCGATCGTTTCCGGCAATGTGGTGCATGGGGATTCCACTTGGGCATGGGTGGGAGTCCTCCCGAGGCCAAGGGGTGGCGCTATGGGAGGCTCCGAGGCATGTACAATTCCGACCTCAGTATTAACTGAGAGGGTCACGGGCGGCATTATAGAGGTGTAGGACGCTCCAAGCACAGGGCTCAGGAGCTCCTTCCTCAGTCTTTGGGTGAGTTGCGCCTCACTCTTTACGTAGCTACATGTGCATGAAGCCTATGACATGGGGGCCGACACACGTCAGGTGGCCATCCCGAGGCCACTGCATGAAGAGGTTCGACACCGAGGATTCCAGGAGGTGACGCGTACGGGGGAGATCCACCAGACAGAGCTCAGTCACTTGGGTTTAGTGACACCGTAGGGATGGACCCGAGCACAGACGCCATGTCGGGTTCCTTCATGGAATGAACAAGGGAAAGTCACCCAATGCATGGCGCTCAAGCTGATGAAACACCAAACTGGCACTCATACATATTGAGTCGTGCCCTTACTCACCTACTCGCAGCAATCCCGTGATGGGGCTAGACACCAAGGACCCCCAAGAGGTTACGTGCACAGGAGCAAGCCCGTGAGACAGAGCTTGATTGCTTGGATTTATCAATGTTGTAGGGACGGACCCAAGCATAGAAACCGTGTCTAGCACCAGCCAAGGGACATACAAAAGACGGGGCGCGGGAGCGCAGCGATTTCAAATGGTGGTGAGGCACCGAACACAAGTCTTAAGCAAATGACATATACTCCGAAAGAGATAACAGGGTTCACTACACAACCAAAAGGCAAGAATGATGTAGGGACAGACCCATGCCAGCCTGAGGATACCGTAGCCCAAAGGGCACCCTCAATTCGAACAAACCTAGAAGTCACCTGCCAATTGTGTTGTTGCGGAAGCATCAGGCCACTCAGTGAAGCGTGTCGTGGAGGTTTGCCCCTGAGGGGTCGGCCAGCTCCTGAGGTCTTGAAGGCTCACGGGGCCCTGGCGCCTCGAGAGGCGCCATCGTGAGCTGGGCCAGCCTTTGGAAGGTGACGCCGGCGTTCATCAAGCCAAAGGGTATGCAGACGTAGTTGGTGGCGACGTGCGAAGGCTGGATGAGGCCATGGGATCTGGCCCTGTTAAGGCCTGCGATGTTGGCGTACATGCACACCTTGCTGCTCTCCCTGGGAGCGACAGCCTAGTTCACAAGGCGTTTTGGGCGATGCTCGCCACGCGTGGCCTGTGCCTCCTGCAGCTTGCTGATCTCTTGGGCGATGAACTCCTGTGATCCTGGCATCTGGCGCTGTGCTCCTAGCTTATAGGGGGACGCGTTGAGGCACGCCTCCAACTTGTGCCCAAGCACCTCCCTCGTCACATCGTCCAAGTCAGATTCTTTCCATGTGGAAGCCCTCAAGCCTAGATTAAGGGAGGCGTCAGGAGGAGGCGACACTGGCAAGGGGCGTGGGACTGGTGCCGTCAGCGTCTAGCGCTATATTATTTGTCTTGACCAGACCTGGGATGGGCAGCAGCTGCTTTTTCCTTGGGGGCGCAGCCTCACGAGGCCCAACATCCCCTGCGTCATTGGAATGCTCTGTCGCGGCAACTTTGTAGGCGCGCTCGAGGGAGCAGACCATGTCCTTTTTGTCGTAGGCAATCGTGATGATGCTGCTGCAGCCCGGCATCTTGAGGACGTTGTAGCCATGGTGTTTTGCCACCATGAACTTGGCCAACATCGGGTATGCCAGAATTGCGTTGTACGAGAGGTCGATGTGTGCCATGTCGAAGTCAATGAGCTTGGTGTGGTAGTTTTCGCGTGTGTCGAAGGTGAACAGGAGGCGGATCTGCCCCAACGGAGTGGTGGAGCCATCGGTCACCCCAAAGAACGGCTTGGTCAGCATTAGCTGGTCCTAGGGCACCAGGAGCGTCTCGAAGGTCTCCATGGAGAGCATGTTGAGGCCCGCACCTCTATCGATGAGAGTCTTGTAACTAGGACATTACTTATGGTGGGGGTGTACATCATGGGGAGCGCACCCACAACGGTCGTGGACTTAAGGATGTCCCTGGCATCGAAGGAGATAGCGTACTCAGACCATCTTAGGGGCTTCACGGCTTCCATCCTCGGAAGTGGGGCGTTCACCTCACGAGAGAATTGGTTGAACCGACAGTTCATCGAAGGGGCATGGGCTCCAGCAAGGATGAAGGCTACCACACGAGGCTCCTGATAGCCCCCGCCCCCCTTGTCACGTTGGTTGTCGTCATTCCTCCTTGGCAGCGGAGGTAGTGGAGGGAGCGCAACATTGTCCCGAGGGCGTGCCTCGCGAGGCTGATCGCACCAGCCGTTGTCGTGAGGCTTCTCGCGCCACCCCTGGCGAGGGATGTCGCTGCGGCCATCCCACCTGCCACCGCGGCGGCCGCCTATGCTGCCAGCACCACAATGATTGTGTTCCGGACGCCGGATGGCATGCGCGTCTTGGAGGACCTTGAGTTCTTGGCATTCTTCAGTGTTGTGGGTACACACGTCGTGGTAGATGCAGAATGGGCGTCAGTCCTTCTCTGGCGCACTATGACTGTGGCCGCGCTTCTGCTCAGGATCCGCCATGAGCACAGTGGAGCCCTGCGCTTCACATCCTTGCCCTTGTTCTTGTCGTCGTCAGGCATGATGTCGGGGTCATCGTGGAGGAACAGGCGGCCCTCCTTAGCTTTGGTGTATTTGTCGGCGATGTTGAATAGCTCCAAGGCTATGCTGAAGTTGTCGTTGATGGCAAGATTTTCACACATCTTGAGGTCCTTGACGCCATTGGTTAAAGCCATGATGACAACCTCATCTGAGGCGCGTGGGATCTTGTTGCGCACCTACCTGAACTGTTGGATGTTCTTGCGCATGGTTTCCCCAGGGCGTTGCTTCATGAGTCGTAGGTCGTTGACGGAGAGGGGGCAATCATGTGTGCCCTTGAAGTTGGCAACAAACAGCTTGTAGAGTTCACTCCATGAAGCGACCGGACCCTCGGCCAGGTTAAGTAGCTAGGATCATACGCCATCCTTGACGTCCATTGGAAGCCAGTTCGCCATGACCTTGTCGTCGCTGCCCGCCGCCTCGACACTCAGTGCGTAGAGCTGGAGGAACTTCATGGGGTCAGGGGCACCATCGTAGCGTTGGGGCAGTTCGGGCTTGAACCTGGGAGGCCAAACTACCCTACGAAGCTCGCGAGTAAAGGTCTGGCAGCCTATGGTGCTTCAAGGACTATCGCATGCGAAGGCGGCCCGATTCTGGTGCCCGACCGCTGCAACATCCTGGATGACCCAGTCCTGGCGCTGGTGCTACTACTCGAGGATCACGCGCGTGTCGGGAAGCGCGTGGCGGATGATATGGCAGCTGGCCTCGTCTTGGGACCGCGGGGGTGCTTCATGAGGCTGGTCACACGGGTGTGCGTCATGCCAGGGCTTGTCCGGATCACCGTGCATGGGAAGGGGCAGAGGCGCTCCATTGGCCACATCCCCAGCTCGCGACGGAGGGGGGGTGAAGCGAGCGAGAGGGCGATGGGGCCTCCTCAGCGCCGGTGACGAGCTCGGCGTTGCGGTCCATCCACGGGTCATAGCCAGCGTCCGCCGGGCGGTAGGGAAGCAGCTTGCATGCCATGAGCAGTGCCACTTGCGCGTTCACCCGCTCGAGGCAGGAGTGGAAGGAGGAAGTCGTGGTGGTGCGACCCTCTATCACACCCTGTGTTTTGCCTCATGACTAAGTTAACATTACTAAAAAATTAGGGCCAATTAAACCTTTTTGAGTGCTTATGAAGGTTTGATTGGTGTGCTATTTGCTTGCTTGTTTGATTGCTCCTTGGTGCTCTATATTCATAAAACTCCATCCTACTCTCAAAACTCTTTTCCTTGATCTAAACTCTTGTCCAACGATCATACCATGTGTATAGGACCTGAAACTATTTTTATCAAAATTTATTTTGACCAGAAAGGATCTATTCAAATTAGGTTTTCAAAAACCCCTGAATTGAGGTTTGTACTACATGTCCTCAAATTGGGTGGAATATTTTGCCCCAAAGGATTTATTTGGAACCTACTATATATATAACTTCCCAAAACCACAAAATATTATTTTGAAAGATGATTTTCTTATTTTATTTAAAGGCTTTTTCTTAAGGCCAGAAATGGTCTTTTATTAGGAAAAAAATATTTTTATGCTTTTAAAATATTTGATAAAATTTAGGAAAACTCAGTGGACATATATTGTCCACATATGAGAGTTTAAGCACATGGTGATGTTCAAAATATTGGACAAAACCCTTCAAAACCATTTCTTCTTATTTCAAGCATTTGAAATATTTCTATAAGAAATATCCTCAAAAAACTACAGTAAAATTCTATCATGTCACATATGAAATGTGTGATGATCTTGGAAAGTTTCATCTCAATCTCAATTGATTTGGTACACAAAAATATTCCAAAACCCTCTTTGCTCAGATCCAAATTTGAGCAACCCTACATTGCTAACTGTCTCCAATTATGCTCAAACTTTGTGGACATGTTCTACTCCTGTAATAATGTATCCACACCAAGTGGTGAATCACGAAGAATAGATCAAATTGTCCAAACCCCTCCAAACCCCTCTCTACAGATTCTAGAGTTGGGATTTTTTGCATTGTCAAGTTTCTCTATTTGATCCTAAACTTTTTGGGCATGCTCTAATACCGAAAAAATGCCACCACAAAAAGTGGTGCATTAAGGGGAATATAATTTCATGGGTAGATCTATAGAAATCAGTTTCTGCCCATTTCTAGGATTTGCCAAAGTTACATTGGCAACTTTCCTCAACAAATTTCAAACTAGGTGGTAAACCTTATTTTTAACCACCATTTTCCCTGTTAAATATCAAGGCAAGTAGAGTTCATTTACTCATTTACTCGGCTAGATCAAAACACCTTCTGATCATTTCTAAAGGTCACTATTTTCTCCCTCTAACTTATTTTCCTTGAGTCTAAATTCTTAACACAATACCTCCTAGTGCCCATTCACCTCTAGTAACTCTGCTCAGACTTAGCCCAATTATTGGTGGGGTAAAACCTCACATTTCCTCTCTGGACAATAGGGTTGCTAGCTCTTTTTACCTCTCCTCTTGCTTCTACCCCACCCCTCCTCTACTAGAGGATCCTAGGAGCATCCCTGCATCCCCCAAGAGCAAGTGGACAAGGTGGGCAGGCCTATATCATGTGTTGCATGCCATGTCATGCAATATGCATTCTTTGGAGTGTGCTACATTGCGCTCCAGCACTGTAGCCGCCCACCCACCCCAATCCGTGCCCCCGACAGCCTTGTGCCTCCTGCTCGTGCCCCCCGAGACGGCCTCGATGTCCGGGACATGCCTCCTTGTCGGGCCCCTCGTCCCTCTCTCTTCGATAACCCCAATCATGCATGCCCGATGCCGCCCATGTCTATCACTCCCTGCCCGCACCCCTGGCCAGCCTCGACTCCTCCCTACTCTCCCTCTTGCTCTCCAGCAGCCTGCGCTACTCCTATGTGCACCATAGAGCAGCTCTAGCCCCTCTCTTTTGCCACCAGAGCCGTGCATGCGGACGGTCGTGAGCCTTGTTCACGGCAAGCCCACGCCACGACTATAAAAGGCCCCCTCCTCAGCCACTCTGACTAGCTTCTCCGCCTCCAAGAGCCCTCAATCAAGCTCCGGGACGCCCGTTCCTCCTTCCGTAGCCCTTTGTGCTCGAGTGCAAGCAGGAGCTCCGCCGTCATGAGCCACCATCAACCTGGCGATGCATGACTCCTCCAACCTCCATTTCTTATCCAGGTCGGGTCGCTACACCTTAGCTCCCCCTAGATCATAGGAACCTAAACCCCCACTTAAAATCATCCCTCCCGTACCATAAACGTCAGATTCACCATGGCTGCCACCGGTCTTTGCCGCGGTCGATGCCCTGCTCAACTTGGATACCATCGACGACCATGTCAAGCATGAGGAGGACCGCCTCGGCCCCCTGAGCATGTCAGTAGGCCGGGTGACTCGATCGGTGGTCGGAGTCTCCGGCAATCACCGTTGGGATTCACTCCCCCTCCTCGGCCAAGCGCAAGGGCGCGGGAGGAAGGAGACGAACCCTCCAAACGGGCCCCGCGGGTCGGTTTGTCAACGGGATCGAGCCACTAACGAGTGGGCCTAGCCCATTTTAAGTGGAAGCGGGCTGGCCTGGGAGCCCACTTCGCTTGGGGAATACGTATTCCCTGATTGCGCCTTCGACATCGCCTTTGAGCCGCCCGGCCAAGCCGCTGGGTCGGCCCATTTACTATGTTGTGCCTAGTGCGCAGTTTCGCCCCTTGGTAAAAAAATTCTTTTTGTTTTCCAGTAGCACTATATAATCCATAATAAATTCATTTGGCTTCAAATTTGGTCATTCAAAATCCTAGGTATTCCTAAAATCATTTCATATCCAAATATGTGCATTGCACATTTTTCCTTCCAACTTTTCTATATAGTTCAAACTCAAATTTGAATTTGAACTAGCAAATGCCCCACTTATAAAATCCCTAGAGCATTAATTATAGCTACAAATGGATTTATTCAAGTTCCTAGCTGCATCTAAATCCCGTCTTAGGAGGTGAACATTTTTCCTTACACTTATTCTACTATGACAAATACTGGACCATTTCTTCATGTATGATCCACTTTGAAAATCCCTAGGAAAATCATGCCAATTCCAACTCTAGTGAAACTAATTCCTAAATATTTCTAAAATCATGCCATGTTTGTTGGGTCCATCCACCCATTTTTACAAAAATATTTCTCGTGGACATCTTATAGGATCGTCATTTCCTTCATTTCCTCCATTCAAAACTCCCCCTTGACCCACATCCACCAAAACCTCCTTGGTTATTTTTCTCATGACCAAGGGTGTCCAAGAAAAATAAAAATCCTATTTATAGAGCACTTTATTCCTCTGCTTGTTGTGTTGCTTGTTGTGGTTGTTTCCGGCAATACTTGATGAAGTAGATGAAGTGCTCGGAGTGGACGAGAGGCGTGTGAAGACCTCGAAGACTTTGCTGAGCTAGGCAAGCAACCCTTTGAACATGTCTAAGAAACCATTTTTATGCATGGAATATATTACATACTTTCGTTGCATTGAATCATGATGAATCGGTAACCACCGTGGGGGGTTACCTCTGTTACTTTCCTCATTGATAATTGCACTAAGCATGACCCTACCTTCTTATGAGGGTTGTGCGGGTGGGAAGTAGTTAGGATGCTAGTAGATGCTACGCAAGTGGGATTGGGAATATGCATGGTGATGGAAAAAAATAAATGATTTGAAACACTTTTGGAAGACTCCATCAGGTGCCACTAATGCCCGAGGGAGATTATGATGTGTTGGGTAACCACTTGAGAAAGAAGTGGTGTACCGGAGCAGGTTGTGCGTGTGTGTTTTCGAAAATGGAAATATTTAAGATTTGTCGACCGTACCAACCTTACATGTACAAGAATGATACCCCTTATGGGACGGGGCTTTGTTGATTACCTTGGTGGGTACTAGCATAGAGCCCACACTACTAGTGGCGGGAGTGAAGTGGTCACTCTTGATACAGGGTCGTACTGGAATGGACGATCATGTAATGTCTTCACAGGCACCGGGCACACTATTGCGTGCCCTCATGGATGATACGTGTGATGTATGATGAGAGATGGCACCAATGAGTGGACTCTTTGTTTAGTATTCCTAGGGGAAAGACATTGTTCGGGTGCTTACCTCGGGTCTGTAATATAACGCGAGCCGTGGATGACATGGAAGTTCCCCGAGTCTTGTGGGTAAAGTGTGCAACCTCTACAGAGTGTAAATCTATTCGAATAGTCGTGTCCACAGTCAAGGACAGTTAGGTGGTGCTGCTTAAACTACCTCTAGTTGTTTTCACAAAACATGGTGTGTGTGTGTGTGGATGACACAAAGATGATACTTGAGATAAGTGAGATGACTTGACGTGATTACTGAACATGAGATGTTCAACCCCCTGTTTATGATGATATATGTAACTTGTTCATATGGATATGGGACAACTGTTGATGCATGCTTACATAGTTACTTGATCATGTCATTGCATTCAAAATTAGCTTTCTGCAAAATACTTGCTTAGTGTTATATCATGCATTGTTATTGCCTTGTTCCAACATGGGTTGCTTGCGAGTACATTCAAAGTACTCATTGGCTTGCCACTGGTTATTTTATTGGCCAGACATGAAACATCAGGTTATGATGAAGATTACCTTGGTGATGAACATGCGAGCTAGGATGCTTCTCAGTCAGATTACCTGTAGGGTTAAGGCAGATGGCATGGGTTCACGCTATCGTTGAACATTTCCGCTGCGAGATTATGAAGACTTGGCCATAAAGGCCATATTTGAGCATACATGGTATGTAATGGATGTAAGACTCTTGTTATTCAGTTTCTATATGTTCAGTGAGCATTGATCTCTCGGATCACTGTGTATGTGCATTCGGTGCTCACGACTTATGAGTCGGGGTCCCCATAGAGCTGGTATTAGAGCCATCCTGACTGTAGGAAGCCCTTAGTTAACATGGATGTTAGTTAGGACAAAACTATTTTTCCAAACCCTTCAAAATTACTTACAAAACCACTATAATTCTCACCTCTCCTAAAATTTCAAAGGAAGCAAAGGTTGTTACCTTAGCACTTCCACCACTTTTCTCTTAGCTATCCTCGTCTACTTTTTCAAAACTTCGCAAATGGTTGCTACTACCCATGTACCCCTGACCACGGGATTCCTTGTAATCCTCGTGGGTAACTTGGAAGGGAGCCACCTTGCCAAACAATTCCCCACATATCTTGGCACAAGTTGGCAACATTAGACAAGGAGCTAGCAGCAGAAGATACCTTCACGATGGACGAAGGCATCAAGACTAGGAAGATAGTGAGACCCTCGACACTGCCCCAGGATGATGCAACCTTGTCCTAGGATGATCAGGGCATAAGATATGCAAAATCATGATATGCATCGTGAATAGAGCAACCTTGTCCTTACCGTTGTTGTGTCGGCAACCACCGGTGTATGAGAACCTTGTCATTTAGTCTGCCTCACTATAGTGAGCAGGAAAAACGGTTCTCTTCATCCCCCGTTGTCGGTGTCGATATTATCATCAACATAATCGACAGGTTATAACTCTATCATGCCTTGTTGATGTCATTTTATAAAGGATTTCCCACCTAGAACTCTTGACACCTTGAAGTACAAGAAGGCATTGTCACGATTACGAAGATGACACAAGACCCGTCAATGACAGCCATGAGGAACCACCTTCATCATCAACTCACCAGACGCGAAGCTGTTAAGGACTTTTCAGGCACAACCCGGATCGTTTTGGCGAACAACAACCAGATACATAGTGACACCTAAAGAAGACCCAGAAGACCGAGCGGACTCCTCTCCAAGACATGAAACAAGCACGACTACTGAGTCCGAGGACCCCTCGGGTAGGATAGTCCGTGTGTCCCCTATGCGAAGTCAAATCCATATGATGGTTCGAATGGAACCATGATGTGTGTTGCTTGTTTCGCTTGTTTGTGCTTTGGTGTAAGTCACACTTTTCCCTAGGCGACCAGTGCGCGACTATATCACCTACCTTACCTTGATGTTTGTGTTTGACCTTTTCGGCATTTGCTTGATTGCCTCGCACTATACCACCTGCTTAGGCACTCTCCTATATGCTACTTTCCCTCTTCCGCCTCTCGTAAACTGAAGACCGGCAAGACAAGATGCATGAAGGATCCGCCTCATCGAAAAGCTAGCATTGAAGACTGACTACAATGTACACAACCAGACGCAACCCCATAGAGCTATACTTTTCCCTCAACATTGGAAACCCCTCCCTAGCCCAACCCAAGCTCCCACATCGCAAAGCTCGGATCACGTGTTTAATACACGAATTTGCGAGACCACCTGATGAGCATCAATAGCCCCTGCTTAGCACTGGGTTTATTATGGGACTAGTGATCATAGTGAACAAACACATTTCATCCTTAAGCTAGCACTTGACCTAATGATGCCATGGGATAGATCATCTTGAGGATAAATGATTAGTAGACTAATCATTTGACAAGGCTAGAGTAGATATCTTGAGGAAGTGGTTGAGACCCCATTTGGTGGATTACGAGACTCTATGTTGGTAGACGAGCTTGGTGGATCAAGATTTATAGAGTGGCATAACTTACTTGTCCCTTGACCAAATTGGATTAGTAGGACAAATATGATCACAAGCAGAAATTCCTGGTGGATGAATGACTTGACTTTGGCAATTAATGATTGATAGTGGATTGCTGGTGATATGATAGTGACTGGAGTAACTAGTAGGGGATTCTTACTAGATGTAAACCTTGGATTTAAATAGGTGATTCTAATAGGTGCTCTAGATAAATTAAACCGCATGGTCCGGAGTAATTTGGATTTAATCCAACGATCTTGATCATCATACCATGTTTCTCGGTGGATGATAAGTAGATAGAATCGGATGATGTTAGGAATAATTTAAGGATATATAAGCTCAACCTTGGAGTTTAGTTGGCCATGAACTTGGAAGTTCATGATAATAGTCCTTGCAATGGTATGTGGATTATATGAACTCGAGGAGATTATGTTGTACACCATCGATGCTCGATTTGTAGAAACAATGGATCATGTAATAGTGGATGATAATCGTGGATCGATTAAGTTGGATTTGTAGGAAGGAAACAAGATCTTGGATTGGTCGTGTCATGATCAAGCTTAGTGGCTAGTAAATTATCCCGAGGATTTTTATATAGGGATATATGTGAGTTAGCTATAGTATACATATGGGATTTTCGGTATAGTCCTTCTCTCAAAACCATGGAGATATGAGTAGCATGGGTAATATTGGAGTTGACTTATATGAGATGATACCTTCAATGATATAGGGTGATTTTGTTTGGAGTAATAGGCAGTACTGTTGGCATCTAAGAACTATGCTCGAGGATAAGGTGGTAGACGTTCAGTCATATCCTAATCTCCTTGTATCCCTGAAGCTTTATCGACCATGACATGGTCGGAGTATGACCATAGGCTCTGGCTTAGACTATGCTCAATACTCCACGTCGACCACCACCAATCCTGCTCATAGCGAAGGTGGACACGAAGAACTAGATTAGGTTGGAACACAAACCCATGGACAAGTGACCACCCATAACAAATGACCGCCTCTATCACACATCCCATGAACTATGTGTTTATGTGGTATTTGGAGGAATATGTTGTTATACTCACGGATGACATACTTATTTACCCAATGGGAGGAAGGAATACCTTAGTCCTGTTCGGACAAGCCCTATGAACACCCATTACCATGCCTCTCAAGTATAAGGTCTCACCTTAAAGGAGTTGGGCTCCACGAAGCACCCTCCCTACAGAAGAAGACTTTCTTTCCCAAGCAAGGTGAAGAACCACTACGATTGCGAAGCCATGACAATGACGAAGAAGAAGCAAAAGAAGGCAACCACCACTCCTTTGCCGACTACATCAACTAGACTATATCAAGAAGAACCGACATTCGAGCCCGATGAGGCCCTTGGACATCAAGAGGGTTAAAGAGCCCCTTCCTTTAAGTAAGTCACATATCAGTTCCTAACTAGGATGGGACTGAGAAGTAGATGACACCCCTCACTCCACCACCTTGAAGGTGTACTATGAGCATGACGTCCCTACTCCTTTCAGATGCTTGGAATCAAGTGGATGACTGTCATGACTTCGTTACCAGCCCCTTTTTAGACAATCTAGGGCGTAAACCCTGACTGTATCATGGTAAACCACCTATAAAAGGTAGTTCACCCGCTTGGCAAGCCTCGGACCGTGGGAACTAAATGACTCTTCTATACTTCTGGATAGTCAGCGTATTTAGAACACCTCAAAACCTTCCCAAATGGCAGGACCCGTTTTGACACCAAGTCTCTACGCTTAGTCTTAGGGGCGAGGTTTGGCCCAAACCTTTGCCATGATGGCTAAAAACATACCAAAAGACTGAACACTTGAAGAACCGCCGGAAACGTGCGTCCGTGACGATGAAGACAAATGGCCGGTGATGAATGAAGAACATATTTGGGCAACTCACTCAAGCGGAAGATCTCGACAAGAAGCCTACGCCAACAACTTCGACATCCTTATTATTGAAGACCAGAAGCATCGGAAGATCAACTATTCCAACAAAGTCACTGATTCCCTGTTACCAGGAAACTATGCCAAGACCTTGACTCGTGTAGACTAAAGAGAGACATCTAGACGTCACTAACCAGAGTGAGCAACCCCAGGACTAGCATGCAGACACATTATCTTGGCCACGTATTCCGACTTTGGAATACACACGCAAGCCAGGCCCTTGCCAGAACCTCGTCCACCAAACCCTTAACTATTAGGAAAGCCTAGCATATTGCAAGAACCCCATTCACCCTTAGACGAAGTCAACGATGCACTTGAAGACATATCATTAGGCACTTCAAGATCCAAAAAGGACAACCACGCTGGAGCATAAGCAACATGGAACATGAAGACTACCTCACCTGTGAATTCCCACACCTTTTTCTACGCCTAACCTAGGAATCTCGGGGAAGAGATTCTTGTAAGGGGAGTAGGTCTGTCACACCCTATGTTTTGCCTCATGACTAAGTTAACATGACTCAAAAATTAGGGACAATTAAAACTTTCTGAGTGCTTATGAATGTTTGCCTAGTGTGCTATTTGCTTGCTTATTTGATTGCTTGTTGGTTCTCTAATTCATAAAACTCCCTCCTACTATCAAAAATCTTTTCCTTGATCTAAAATATTGTCCAATGATCATACCATGTGTATAGGACCTAAAACTATTTTTATCAAAATTTATTTTGACCAGAAAGGATTTATTCAAATTAGGTTTCCAAACATCCCTGAATTCAGGTTTGTACTACAAGTTCTCAAATTGGGTGGAATATTTTGCCTCAAAGGATTTATTTGGAACCTACTATATATAACTTCCCAAAACCACAAAATATTATTTTTAAAGATTATTTTATTATTTTATCTATAGGCTTTTTCTTAAGGCCAAAAATGGTCTTTTATTAGGAAAAAATATTATTATGGTTTCAAATATTTCATAAAATTTAGTAAAACTCGGTGGAAATATATTGTCCATATATGTGAGTTTAAGAACATGGTCATGTTCAAAATATTGGACAAAGCCCTTCAAAACCATTTCTGCCTATTTCAAGCATTTGAAATATTTCTACTAGAAATATTCTCAACAAACTTCGGTAAAATTCTATCATGTCACATATGAAATATGTGATGATCTTGCAAAGTTTCATCTCAATCCCAATTGATATTATACACCAAAATATTCCAAAACCCTCTTTGTCGAGATCTAAATTTGAGCAACTCTACATTGCCAACTGTCTCCAATTATGCTCAAACTTTGTGGACATGTTCTAATCCCGTAATAATATATCCACACCAAGTGGTGATTCAAGGAGAATAGATCCACTTGTCCAAACCACTCCAAACCCCTCTTTGCTGATTCTAGAGTTGTGAATTTTTGCATTGTCAAGTTTCTCTATTTGATCCCAAACTTTTTGGGCATGCTCTAACACACAAAGAATGCCACCACACAAAGTGGTGCGTTAAGGGGAATAGAATTTCATGGGTAGATCTATACAAATCAGTTTTTGGCCATTTCTAGGGTTTGCCAAAGTTACATTGGCAACTTTCCTCAACAAATCTCAAACTTGGTGGTAAACCTTATTTTTGACCACCATTTGTCCCTGTTAAATAAACCTTATTTTTAACCACCATTTGTCCAGGTCAGCCTATCCCTTCTTACTACACAGCGTCTTCGCCAGGCTCATCCCGCCTTTATCTGCATTCTTCACCGCCATCCTCAATCATTACGGGATCTAGGCCCTTCACCTTCAGCCCAACTCCATCTTGCTCTTGTCCGTCTTCGCCTTTACTGCTTCATGGGCGTGGATCCCTCGATGGCCCTCTTCCGACATTTCTTCAGTTTGCGTGCACGACTGCGCTCAATGCTCGACATGCATCTCCTTCATTGCGGTCCAGAGCGGTAACATGCTCTTAAAGGCCGGGAAGAAGTTGGAGAACTTCTGGCACCGCTGGGTCTTCATGGATCCTGGGAGTCCCAACCCCTTCTTGGAGCTGCCGAAGGGTCTACCGGAGAAGACCCTTATGCGGAGCTCCGGAAGCTTTCTGACCCCCGGGCCAAGCTGGTCCTGGAGCAGATTTAGTGCGACATCAGTGCTAGGAAGCTGACCGGGGGATGATAGTGAAGGAGTTCTTGACGGAGCGCCTGGCGCCCCTCCAGTCCCACTCTAGGCCCCTATGGGACTATCAGGACAGGACGACAACCTCAGGCTTCGGTCCGCGTGCATAATCTCAAAGAATTGACAAGGGTCGTGGCGACCCTGCTCAACAACGACCCTGGAGATCTCTCCGCGGCCCGGACTCCGATGTACCATCACGACGACATGGCCGCCTTGG
Organism: Hordeum marinum; assembly: GCA_022496015.1. Lineage (NCBI taxonomy): Eukaryota > Viridiplantae > Streptophyta > Magnoliopsida > Poales > Poaceae > Hordeum > Hordeum marinum. The sequence continues at coordinate 256,946,234 of CM039674.1, read as the reverse complement.
TCGCCAAGATGCCTGCCTTCGATGAACTAGGGCTATCCCCAGTCAAGGGCCTTGGCTCCCCGGTGATGGTGTCTTCCTATGACACCTCAGGCGGGGAGGACTCGGAGAAAACATCGGACGGCGACCCGGCAGGGGCGTTTCCCCTATGATAGAGTGTGCTCATGCATGACCTTGAAGATGACGACCATTCTGGTGAAGTTTCTGCTGCAGGCTCTCCGCGTCCCGCCAAGATTCCCACGGGCCTCGGGGCACGTGGTTCGCCTGCGTGACGACCCCCAAGAAGCATGGGGCCGAGTTTCCTTTGGTGCGCCTGCCTTTGTAGGCATGGCAGTTGAGGTGCCGGCCTTGCCCCCGCCCGAGTCGCAACATGCACACCAGGTGGGAGAGGCCGTGGCCATGGCGATCCCTCCGGCGGCAGCTCCGGCGCATGGTGCCCCTGTCCCCTGCCATGATGGTGCCCTCGCCGAGAGAGGTGAGGGCATTGCTGTCGCCGGAGCGGAGGGGAAGAGGAAGTGGGTCAACATTGAGGAGTGAGTACCTGGTTTGACCTTTCCTATCCTCTGATAGCTTGGGTGCTAATGATTCCTCTTTTTCTTGTCCCCGTGCTGAAGATGAGGAAGAAGAACGCAGGCGTCAAGCCAAAGGCATCCTCCAAAGCTCCGTCTGTTACCATCGTGTCGTCGTCGCCTGATGAGTGGCCTGCAGGTGAGGGGTGAGGGTTCGTGAGGCAACCCTCTTGGCCACCACCACGAAGCCCCCGAGTCCCGGTGCTTGTCAGGGTGGTCGCCCTTGTTCTTGATGGCGTGCTGGTGCCACTGCCCTAAGGGCCAGCCCCCAAGGGCCAGCCACCCTTCGATCCGTCTACGTCTGTTTTGCCCTTGGTTGATGCACAACCCCCGAAGCCTCTTTCTCCTCGTGTTATCTTTTTCAGGAGGAGCCGCCTGCGGTCATGCAGGCGACTCCTCCTAAGGAGACCTTGGTGCCCCCGCCACGTGGTCTTGACGTCCTATACCAAGTTCGGGATGCCCTCGCGGGCGTTAACTATCACCTCATGAGCGGGCTTCTGGGCTCCTCTCCAGGTGGCTCTGGCCAACGCCTCTGTCGTGGCGTCCCGCAGCCAAGCCAAGGCTGCCGTGGCAAGGAGCGAGAAGGAGGTCGTATCGGCCAAGGCAGCCCTCGAGGTGACACTAGCCAATGTGGCGTATGCTGAGGGGCGCCGCAATGAGGCGGAGTCCCGCTTGAAGGTCCTTCAGGAAGAGAAGTATGCGCTCGCGGAAGAACTGCGTGAGCATTGGGAGGCCCTCAAGACCTGCGAGGCCCAGCTTGCCAACCGAGACTCTGAGCTGCCCCAGGAAAAGGTCGATGGTGTCGCGGTGCGAGGGCGCCTGGACGCACGGGAGAAGGAGGCAGCCCTGGAGAAGGTCTGGCTCGAGACCACGAAAAAGGCTCTAGCTAAGGCCGGGAAGAGAAAGGCCACGGAGCTCAGCACCCTTCCCCCGATCGAGCCCAAGCTTCATCGAGCGCTCCACTCCCTCTCTCGGGAAGGGTATGAGGAACCCCTGGTGGCTCCAGAGACCAGCTTCGTGGAGCTCACCTCAAAGGTCGTCGAGGCGCTGGAGGGATCCATTCCCAAGGTTGAGGGGGTCTTGGACAGTGAGTGCGGCGTCCTCTATTCTGAGGCCCCGACGCACGTCTTCAGCCATCTTCAACTCCATGAGCCAGGGTTCAACTTTGACTTCATGATCCGCCCGGTTGCCCCCGAGGTCCGCAACAGCGTTGTGGAAGCAGTTAAGGCTACCGTGGAGGTGCGGGTGAAGAGGTTCACCCGCATCACCGTTCAACCACCTCCTAAAACTGCAGAAGTTAGTGGTGAGGAGGACGATGTTGGCGATCTCGACGACGAGTTCTCTGTGGACAGGGTGACCGGAGGCACAGGCTCCTCCTGATTACTCTTCCTTGTTTTCCTTCTTGCGTCATTCGACGTGCCTCATGGAGGCGTTATAATTTTTTGTATTCGCAAAAACTTATAATGCTTGTAATAACTATCGAACTGCATGATTGCCCTCTTCGCCTTGTTTCCTTCTTGCTTGCTGTGTTGCTCTGCATTGGCAGGGCCCAGCCCCACGCGTACCTCAGCCACCGTTGGGTCCGACCGGATCACCAAGGATGGTCCCAAGGGGTGAGGGGCTACGGGGCCAGTGAGGCTCCTGAGTCACGATGCTCAGGGGTCCCCCTTGACGTGCGAGCAGCCCTCATGAAGGGAACATGATGAAGACGTACTTAACTTTGAGACTTCGAACACCTTGTGCTCTGCGTCAGCAGGGCCCGACCCCGCACATACCTTAGCCGCCGTTGGTATCGACCGGATCAACAAGGACGGTCCCAAGGGGTGCGGGGCTACGGAGCCAATGAGGCTCCTGAGTCGCGATGCTCAGGAGTCCCCCTTGACGTACAAGCTCCAGCATTCTCCTTAAGGTTTTGATTTTGAGCACACTAAGCTTTGCGTCAGTAGGGCCTGGCCCCACGCATACCTCAGTCGCCGTTGGGACCGACCGGATCACCAAGGACAGCCCCAAGGAGTGAGGGGATACGGAGCCAATGAGAATCCTGAGTCGCGATGCTCAGGAGTCCCCTTGACGTAAGAGCGGCTCCCATACCTTTCCTTGCCGGCTTTTCCTGAGAGGGGTGCGTGAAGACCCGGTTTGGCATACCTGGGAAGGTGGCGAGTACCAGGCCCGGCCCAGTAGTAGCCCCCATGCATCCCCTCACACGTACATCCCAGGGAATGCTACGAGGCAGGATCGGAAGGAGCCTTTCTGAGGTTGGATGCAACTGCTAGGGCACCCTCAGTTGAGTATCCCCAGCACTAGGTGTAGGGCTTCCACATTGCATGGGCATAGTCATTGGTGGACCGTGTTGACCGCGAGCACAGAGCTATGGTTTCCACATTGCGTGGGCATAGCCATTGGTGGGCAGTGTTGACTTCTCTGCCAGCACAGAGCTATGGCTGCCACATTGCATGGGAGAGAATCCCTCCGCATCCTCGGGGGGCTCTGGGCGTGTACATCCCATTGAGTTCGTACGAGTGGCTGGCATGGTAGAATTGGGAGGTGTATTTGGGCTCACCAGGGAGCTTTGGCCCTGTGAGGTCCCTACCTCAAGGCGGGTTGTGCATGGGTCTTGTCATAGATGGACTTGTCTGAAGTCCTGGAATCTCCATTGCAGCCTGCAGCGAACGTCCTCCCTAAGGCCATGGGAGGGTCAAGCACCAGTGACCCCAGGAGATGAAGTGAATGGGGCCAACCCGCCAAACAGAGCTCAGTCACTGGATTTTTTGATACTCCAGGGATGCACCCGAGCACATTCGCCATGCCTGTCCTCTCGTGAGGCTGCCAAAGGTGGGCCCGCTCGGGAGTGATGACATTCACGCTGGCCAAATGTCGTGCTGGAAAAGTGGGAAACATTAGGAAACATGTTCCATAGATGAAAATCTGTTGAAATATGGGAAACACGGTGGCTTCAGGGGTACACCCTGGTCACCTGTGGAGGACGCAGCCTAGAGGGTGCCCTTAAATGACACAAGCCAAAAAGTTACATGGCACATATCAACAAAAAGTCACCTCGCGGCCATGTTGTTGAAGAGCTGAAGCTGCCGTCATAGCCTGATCATGTACCTTCACGAGCGCGAACCTCACTGGCCCGTCGTCTCCTGGGGCCTGACACCCATGCTCGGTCTAGGCATCTCCTCCAACTCATTGTCATGTCTCGGCAAGCAAGGCGCAAGCATGGCCCGGGTGAGACGCTGGAACGTGACTCTGTCATTCGCCAAGCCGAAGGGCATGCAGACGTAGTTGTTCGGATAGGCCCACCTGTGGTCGGCGCGCGCCGGACAGAAACGGCCCTGGTGTTGGAAATATGCCCTAGGGGCAATAATAAATTGGTTATTATCATATTTCCTTTTTCATGATAATCTTTTATTATCCATGCTATAATTGTATTGATTGGAGACAAAATACATGTGTGGGTATATAAACAACACTATGTCCCTAGTGTGCCTCTAGTAAACTAGCTCGTTGACCAAAGATGGTCAAGGTTTCCTGGCCATAGACATGAGATGTCATTTGATAACGGGATCACATCATTAGGAGAATGATGTGATGGACAAGACCCAAACTATAAACATAGCATATGATCATGTCAGTTTACTGCTATAGTTTTCTGCATTTTAAGTATGTGTATCTATGACCATGAGATCATGCAACTCAATAACACTGGAGGAGTACCTTGTGTGTATCAAACGTCACAACATAACTTCGTGACTATAAAGGTGCTCTACAGGTATCTCTGAGGGTGTCTTTTGAGTTGGCATGGATCAAGACTAGGATTTGTTACTCCGTGTAACAGAGAGGTAGCGCAGGGCCCAATCGGTAATACAACATCACAATAAGCCTTGCAAGCAATGTGAATAAGTGTTAGCCACGGGATCTTATATTATGGAATGAGTAAAGAGACTTGCTAGTAACGATATTGAACTAGATATAGAGATACGGACGATCGAATCTCAGCCAAGTAACATACCAAAGAACAAAGGGAACAACATACGAGATTAACTGAATCCTTGACATAGAGGTTCGACCGATAAAGATCTTCGTGGAATATGTAGGAACCAATATGAACATCTAGGTCCTTCTATTGGTTACTGATCATAGAGGTGGCTCGGTCATGTCTGCATAGTTCTCGAACACGCAGGGTCTGCACACTTATGGTTATTCGAAATCCCGTATGAGATCGTGGACCTCATGAGGAGCTCTGAATGGTCCGGAGGTAAAAATTGATATATAGGAAGTCTCATTTTGGCCACCGGAAAACTTTCGGCTATTTCCGGTAGTGTACCGGGTGTGCCGGAGGGCCATCGGGAGGGGCCACCCATGCCGGGAGACCACATGGGCGTGAGGGGTGTTTCACCAGCCCTTAGTGGTCTGGGAAAACCAGACCTACAAGGCCCATGCGGCTAGGAATGAGTGGGAAAGGAAAAACCCCAAAGAAGGGAAGGAAAATCCAAATTAGGAGGAAGTCCTAATAGGATCCCACCTCCCTTGTGGGAGGTGAATTCCCTCCCTTGTTTGGTTCGGCCAAACCTACTTGGAGTAGGGGACAAGGTTGCATCCTCTCCCGTTCCTCCTATATATATATTGAGGGATTTCAAGGGCATCCCCTAACCCTAATTGCCACGTGTTGCCCTCTCTCTCCCTCTAGATCTGTTCTCCTCTAGATCTATTCGGTATAGCTTAGTGAAGCTCTGTTGGATCAGCTCCACCAACACCGCCACCATGCTATTGTGCTACCGGAGAACTCATCTACCTCTCTGCCCCATCTTCCTGGATCAAGAAGGCGGAGATCGTCATTGATCTGTATGTGCGCTGAACACGGAGGTGTCGTCCGTTCGGCGATAGATCGGAAGGAGCACGATAGGATCGCGGGACATCTCATGATGAGATCGCGGGGCGGCTTGCGATTTGGATCGCGAAGATGTTCGACTACACCAACCGTGTTTCTTAACGCTTACCGCTTAGCGATCTACAAGGTTATGTAGATCCACTCTCCCTCTCGTAGATGCTCATCACCATGGATAGATCTTACGTGTGCGTAGGAATTTTTTGTTTCCCATGCGACGTTCCCCAATAGTGGTATCAGAGCTAGGTCTATGTGTAGATGAGATCTCGAGTAGAACACAAATGAGTTTGCGGGCGTTGATATTCAGATTGCTTCATCCCTTGGTCTTTTCTTGATTCTGCGGTATTGTGGGATGAAGCGGCCCGGACCAACCTTACTCGTCCACGTAAGAGAGACTAGTTCCATCGACTGACATGTGACTTTGTTGTATAAAGATGGCTGACGGGTGTTTATCTCTCCTACTCTAGTTGGATCGGATTCGACAAAGGGGGTCCTTGAGAAGGTTGAATAGCAATTTGTGTATCACCGTTGTGGTTTTTTGCATAGGTGAGAATCGTTCTTCCTAGATACCCGTAGCAGCCACGTAAAACATGCAACAACAATTAGAGGATGTCTAACTTGTTTTTGCAGGGTATGTTGTGATGTGCTATGGCCAATTACATGATGATATATATGTGATGTACGAGATGATCATGTTTTGTATAGAATATCACGACTTGCATGTCGATGAGTACGACAACCGGCAGGAGCCATAGGGTTGTCTTTAATTATTGTATGACCTACGTGTCAATGATTAAGCGCTTTTGTAATGCTTTGCTTTATCACTAAGCTGTAGCAATAGTAGTAGAAGCATGGTGGGCGCGAAAACCCCAATGGCGACACGTTGATGGAGATCAAGATCATAGAGATCATGGTGTCATGCCGGTGATTATGGAGATCATGCTGGTGCTTTACAGAAGGAAATCAAAAGCACAAGTTCATGGCCATATCTTGTCACTTATGATTTGCATGTGATGTTAATCCTTTATGCACCCTGTTTTTCTTAGGACGACGGTAGCATTATAAGGTGATCCCTCAATTAAATTTCAAGATAAATTGTGTTCTCCCCAAGTGTGCACCGTTGCGAAAGTTCATCATTTCGAGACACCACGTGATGATCGGGTGTGATAGACTCTACGTTCACATATAACGGGTGCAAGCCAGTGTTGAACGTGCAGAACACCCGAGTTAAACTTGATGAGCCTAGCATGTATAGACATGGCCTCAGAACACAAGAGACCGAAAGGTCGAACATGAGTCATATAGTAGATATGATCAACATGATGATGTTCACCATTGAAACCACCTCAACTCACGTGATGATCGGACTTGAGTTGGTGAATTTGGAGCTTGTATCACTCGAATAACCGGAGGGATGTCAATTTGAGTGGGAGTTCTTAGGGAGTAATATGATTAATTGAACTCATTATCATGAACATAATCAAAGTGTATGTGCAAATTATGTTGTAGATAGCTCACGCTGTAGCTCCCCTGTTTTATTGATATGTTCCTAGAGAAAAGTAAGTTGAAAGATGATGGTAGCAATAATGCGTACTGGGTCCTTGATCTGAGGATTGTCCTCATTGTTGCGCAAAAGGCTTATGCCCTTGATGCACCGCTTAGTGCACCACCCCCTCAAGTGTTGTCTGTAGATGTTGTGAACATCTAACTGGCATGTTCTAATGACTACTTGATAGTTCAGTGCGTCATGCATTACGGCTTAGAATTGAGGCTCCAAAACATTTTGAATGTCACAGAACGTATGAGATGTTCTAACAGCTGAAGTTGGGATCTCAGACTCGTGCCTGTGTTGAGAGGTATGAGACCTCCAACAAGATTTTTTGCATGTAAGATGAAGGAGAATAGCCCAATCGGTGAGCATGTGCTCAGATTGCCTGTGTACTACAATCACTTGAATTGAGTGGGAGTTGATCTTCTAGATAAGGTAGTGATTGATATAGTTCTCCAAGTCACTGTCACTAAGCTACTAGAGCTTTATGATGAACTATAAAATGCCAGGGATGGAAAAAATGATCCATGAGCTATTCGCGATGTTTGACAACCTGAAGGTAGAAATCAAGAAGGAGCATCAAGTGTTGATGGTTAGTGAAACCACTAGTTTCAAGAAGGGCAAGGGCTAGGAGGGAAACTTCATGGATGGCAAGTTAGTTGCTGCTTCAGTGAACAAAGCCATGGTTGAACCCAAACCCGAGACTAAGTGCTTCTATTATGAGGAGAACGGTCGTTGAAGCAGAACAACCCTATATACTTGGTAGATAAGAAGGCTGGCAATGTCGACAGAAGTATATTTGATATACGTGTTATTGATGTGTACCTTGCTAGTACTCCTAGTAGCACCTGGGTATTGGATACCGGTTCAGTTGCTAAATGTTAGTAACTCGAAATAAAAGCTATGGAATAAACAGAGGCTAGCTAAGGGTGAGGTGACGATGTGTGTTGGGAGTGTTTCCAAGGTTGATGTGATCACCATCGCACACTCTCTCTACCTTCGGGATTAGTGATAAACGTAAATAAATTTTATTTGGTGTTTGCGTTGAGCATGAACGTGATTAGATCGTGTTTATTGCAATACGGTTATTCATTTAAGTTAGAGAATAATGGTTATTCTGTTTACATGAATAATACCTTCAATGGTCATGCACCCAATGGGAATGGTTTATTGGATCTTGATCGTAGTAATGCACATGTTCATAACATTGATGCCAAAAGATACAAAGTTAATAATGATAGAACCACATACTTGTGGCACTGCCGCGAAGGTCATGTTGGTGTAAAAATGCATGAAGAAACTCCATGTTGATGGATCTTTTGACTCACTCGATTTCGAATCGATTGAGACATGCGAACCATGCCTCTTGTGCAAGATGACTGAAACCCCATTTTTCGGTATGATGGAGCGGGGAAGTGACTTATTGGAAGTGATACATGTTTATGTATGAGGTCCAATGAGTGTTGTAGCGTGCGGTGGATATCGTTATTTTCTTACCTTCACTGATGATTTGAGTAGATATGGGCATATTTACTTAATGAAACACAAGTCTGAAACATTTGAAAACTTCAAGCAAATTCAGAGTGAAGTTTGAGATCATCGTGACAAGAAGATAAAAATTTCTACGATATGATCATGAAGGTGAATATCTGAGTTATGAGTTTGGTATACAACTTAAGACAATGTGGAAGTTGTTTCACAACTCTCCCCACCTGGAACACCATAGTGTGATGGTGTGTTCGAACGTCATAGTCGTGGTCTATTGGATATGGTGCGTACTATGATGGCTCTTATCGTTTTGCCACTATCAATTTGAGGTTATGCATTAGAGACAACTATATTCACTTGAAATAGGGCACCATCTAAATCACCCGCGATGACACTATACGAATTATGGTTTGGCAGAAACCTAAGCTGTCATTTCTCAGAGTTTGGGGATGCGACGCTTATGACTGATGAGCTCAAACCCAAATAGGAAAGGTGCATCTTCATAGGATACCCTAAGATAATAGTTGGGTATACCTTCTATCTCAGATCTGAGGGAAAAAGTGTTTGTTGCTAAAAATGGGTCCTTTCTCGAGAAAGAGTTTCTCTCGAAAGAATTGAGTGGGAGGAAGATAGAACTTGATGAGGTTGTTGAACTTTTGTTTCAACCAAAGAGTAGCACAGCGTAGAAAGACGTTTCTGTGGAGCCTACGTCAGGTTAAGAGGAAGTTAATGATGATGATCATGAAGCTTCGAATCAAATTACTATCGAACGTCGTAGGTCGACAAGGGCATGCACTGCTCCTGAGTGGTACGGAAACCCTGTCTTGGAGGTCATGTTGTTGGACAATGATGAACCTACAAACTATGGAGAAGCGACGATGGGCCCGGATTTCAACAAATGGTTAGAATCCATGAAATTCGAGAAAGGATCCATGTATGAAAACCAAGTATGGACTTTGATAGACTTGCCCGTTGAACGATAGGTCGTGGAGTACAAATGGAACTTGAAGATGAAGACATACGTTGATGGTGAATGCCACCATTTATAAAGCTCGACTTGTCGCGAAGAAGTTTCCACCAAGTTCAAGGAGTTGACTGCAATGAGACTTTCTCACTCGCAGCGATGCTAAAAGTCTGTTGAAATTATGTTAGCAGTTGCTGCATTTTTCGTTTATGAAATTTGGCAAATGGATGTCAAAACATAGCTTCCTTAACGGTTTTCATGAGTAAAGGTTGTATGTGATACAACCGGAAAGTATTGTCACTCCTAAGGATGCTAAAAGGTGTGCAAGCTCCAGCAATCCTTCTATGGGCTGGAGCAAGTATCTCGGAGTTGGAATATACACTTTGATTAGGAAATCAAAGTTTTTGGGTTTATACAAAGTTTATGAGAAACTTGTATTTACAAGAAAGTGAGTGGGAGCAATGTAGAATTTATGATAAGTATATGTGGTTGACATATTGTTGATTGGAAATAATGTAGAATTTCTGGAAAGAATAAAGGGTTGTTTGAAAAGAGTTTTTCAAAGGAGGACCTAGATAAAGCTACTTAATTGTTGGGCATTGAGATCTATAGAGATAGATCAAGACGTCTGATAAGACTTTCAATGAGTACATACCTTGACAAGATTTTGAAGGACTTCAAAATGGATCAGTCAAATAAAGAGTTCTTGCCTGATATGTAAGGTGTGGATTTGAGTGAGACTCAAACCTCGACCATGGCAGAACAAAGAGAAAGGACGAAGGTCGTCCCATATGCCTTAGCCATAGGCTCTATATAGTATGCCATGTTGTGTACCGCACCTGTGTGTGCCTTTCCATGAGTCTGTCAAGGAGTACAAGAGTGGTCTAGGAGTGCATCGCTAGACAACGATCAAAGTTATCCTTAATATCTAGAGGACTAAGAAATATTTCTCGATTATGGAGGTGATAAAGAGTTCGTCGTAAAGGGTTACGTCGATGCAAGCTTTAACACCAATTCGGATGACTCTTAGTAGCAATCCGGATACGTATAGTGGAGTAGTCATTTGGAATAGCTCCAAGTGGAGCGTGGTAGCAGTGTCTATAGTATGACATAGAGATTTTCAAAGTACACACGGATCTGAATGTCGTAGACCAGTTGACTAAAACCTCTTTCACATGCAAAACATGATCGAACCCTAGACCTCATTGGGTGTGAGATTCATAACAAATCACATAGCGATGTGAGCTAGATTATTGACTCTAGTGCAAGTGGGAGACTGTTGGAAATATGCCCTAGGGGCAATAATAATTTGGTTACTATCATATTTCCTTGTTCATGATAATCGTTTATTATCCATGCTATAATTGTATTGATTGGAAACTAAATACATGTGTGGGTATATAAACAACACTATGTCCCTAGTGTGCCTCTAGTAAACTAGCTCGTTGATCAAAGTTGGTCAAGGTTTCCTGGCCATAGACATGAGATGTCATTTGATAATGGTATCACATCATTAGGAGAATGATGTGATGGACAAGACCCAAACTATAAACATAGCATATGATCGTGTCAGTTTATTGCTATAGTTTTCTGCATGTCAAGTATCTGTTTCTATGACCATGAGATCATGCAACTCACTGACACCGGAGGAGTACCTTGTGTGTATCAAACATCACAACATAACTGGGTGACTATAAAGGTGCCCTACAGGTATTTTCGAGGATGTCTATTGAGTTGGCATGGATCAAGACTAGGATTTGTTACTCCGTGTGACGGAGAGGTAGCTCAGGGCCCACTCGGTAATACAACATCACAATAAGCCTTGCAAGCAATGTGACGAAGTGTTAGCCACGGGATCTTGTATTATAGAATGAGTAAAGAGACTTTCCGGTAACGAGATTGAACTAGGTATAGAGATACCGACAATCGAATCTCAGCCAAGTAACATACCGAAGAACAAAGGGAGCAACATAAGGGATTAACTGAATCCTTAACATACAGGTTCAGCCGATAAAGATCTTCGTAGAATATGTAGGAATCAATATGGGCATCCAGGTCCCTCTATTGGTTATTGACCGTAGTGGTGTCTCGGTCATGTCTGCATAGTTCTCGAACCCGCAGGGTCTGCACACTTAAGGTTCGGTGACGTTTTGGTATAGCTGAGTTATGTATGTTGGTGACCGAAGGTTGTTCGGAGTCCTGGATGAGATCCCAGACATCACGTGGAGCTACGAAATGGTCCAGATGTAAAGATTTATATATAGGAAGTCCCGTTTTGGCCACCGGAAAAGTTTCGGCTATTTCTGGTCGTGTACCGGGAGTGTCGGAAGGCCATCGGGAGGGGACACCCACGCCGGGAAGCCACATGGGCGCGAGGGGTGTTGCACCAGCGCTTAGTGGGCTGGGCAAACCTGCCCTACAAGGCCCATGCGGCTAGGAAAGAGTGGGAAAAGAAAAAACCCAAAGAAGGCAAGGAAAATGCAAATTAGGAAGGAGTCCTAATAGGATCCCACCTCCCTTGTGGGAGGTGGATTCCCTCCCTTGTTTGGTTCAGCCGAACCTACTTGGAGTAGGGGAAAAGGCTGCCTCCTCTCCCCTTCCTCCTATATATATTGAGGGATCTTGAGGGCAGCCCCTAACCCTAATTGCCACGTGTTTCCCTCTCTCTCCCTCTAGATATGTTCGGTATAGCTTAGTGAAGCTCTGCCGGATCAGCTCCACTACCACCGCCACCATGCCATTGTGATACCGGAGAACTCATCTACCTCTCCGCCCACTCTTGCTGGATCAAGAAGGCGGAGATCATCATTGAGCTATACGTGTGCTGAATGCGGAGGTGTCGTCCGTTCGGCGATAGATCGGAAGGACCACGATAGGATCGCGAGACGTCTTGTGATGAGATTGCGGGATGGCTTGCGATTTGGATCGCGAAGATGTTCGACTACACCAACCGCGTTTCTTAACGCTTCCCGCTTAGCGAGCTACAAGGTTATGCAGATCCACTCTCCCTCTCGTAGATGCTCATCACCATGGATAGATCTTGCGTGTGGATAGGAATTTTTTTGTTTCCCGTGCAACGTTCCCCAACACCTGGGACGAGACCTTTTTGATGGCGAGCGCGTTGACGCAGATGTGCGGCTGGTCGGTCGGGTCGATGATGGAGGCTGCAATTGGTGGTGTAGAGCAGGCCCTTCCTTGCTTGGCCTGTGCCTCCTAAAGTTCCTTCATTGCCTTGATGACCGACTCTTGCGAGCTTGGCGCCTCATGCCGAGCCCCTGGTTGGATGCGCCTTGAGGTTGTGCCCGAACGCCTCCCTTGTCTCACCAGCCAAGCTGGGGGCCTCCTGGGCAGAAGACGCCGAGCCTGACACAATGGGGGCACCGAGTGTGCCTTCCTATGCGATGGGAGGGGTGGTCCCGTTCCAGAATGCAGAGCGCGATGCTCCACCCTTGGAGGTTCTAGTCCCCTAGCACTCTGCGAGGGTGAGCTGCTTCTTTGCCATGCGTTCTTCCTTGCGTGGGACATCCTCCTCGTCATCTGAGTGTTCGGCCACAGCCGCATGGTAAGCACGGCCGAGGGAGCAGACAACATCCTTTTCATCGCAGGTGAAGCTGATGATGCCGCCACTCCCCGGCATCTTGAGGACGTTGTAGCCGTGATGAGTCACCACCATGAACTTGGCAAGGGCCGGGTATCCGAGGATGGCATTGTATGGGAGGTGCATGTGGGCAACATCGAAGACGATCATCTCAGTGCGGTAGTTCTTGCATCCACCGAAAGTGACGGGCAGGCATACTTCCCCGATCGGAACTATGGAACCATCAATGACTCCTGAGAAGGGCTTAGTTGGCATAAGTTGGTTGTATGGTACTTGGAGTGTCTCGAAAGTCTTGATGGAGTGGACATTGAGCCCAACTCCACTGTCGATGAGGGTCTTGGTGAAGAGAACGGTTCTGATGGTCGGAGTGCAAAACATGGGGAGCTTGTCGGCCATGGCTGGGCACCTGAGCTGATCCCTCGAGTCGAAGGTGATGGCAATATGGGACCACTTGAGGGTGCGCATGGTCTCGGGCTTTGGGAGTGTCACGTTCACTTCCTGGGTGAACTGCTTGAAGGCGCAGTTGGAGGTTGGGGCCTGAGCGCCACCCAGGATATAGGCCACGGCCCTGATCTCCTGGAAGCCCCAGCTCTGTCATCTTGCATGTCCTCTTCCTTCCTTCTGGGTGGAGGTGGTAGTGGTGGTAGGCCGGCCTCATGATGGAGGACCTCACGAGGCTAACCGCCTCGCGACCCCTCCGGAGGGTCATCGTGCCACCGGTCCTCCCGAGCCTGATCGCGCTAGCGGTCCTCCTGTGGCTGGTCGTGCCAGCGGTCCTCCCGAGGTTGGTCGCACAACCCCTGGTGCAGGTCCCTGTTATCCTAGCAGCCTCCGCCGTGCCCAAAGCCACAGTCAGTGCGTCTGGGGCATCGGCCAAAGTGTTTGGCGTGGACTAACCTGAGCTCCTGGCCGTCGGTGGTGTCGTCGTTGTTGGTGCCATGGAAGATGCAGGTCGGTCTCCCCACCTGCGGGGTGCTCCTCGCCTCGGTTGCGCTTCGCCTCAGGCTCAGCCACGAGTACCGTCGGGGCCTTGCACTTCGCCTCCTTGGCCTTGGTCTTCTTCTCCTCTGGCTCTGTCATCGAAAGCTCACAGGGAGACAGGCGACCCTCTTTGGCCTTGGCGCACTTGTTGGCCAGGTTGAACATCTCTAGGGCAGAGCACAGTTCATTGTTCATGGCGAGCTCTTCCTTCATCTTGAGGTCTGTGATGCCATCGGTGAAAGCGGAGTTGATGGCCTCATCCGACGCCTTTGGGATCTTGAGTCACATGGTGGTGAAGCATTGTATGTACTTGTGCAGGGTCTCCCAATCCCGTTGCTTCACACGCCACAAGTCGTTCACGGTGAGCACGCGGTCGCGGGTAGCTTGGAAGTTGGCGACGAAGCACTTGCGTAGGTCTTCCCATGAGGTGATGGATCCCCCCGGGAGGTTAAGGAATCAGGAGAGCGTGCCGCCCTTGAGCGCCATGGGGAACCAGCACGCCATGAGCTTGTTGTCCCCGCCGGCAGCCCGGACACTCAGCGAGTAGAGTTGTAGGAATTTGGCGGGATCCGTGGTGCCATCATAACGAGGCGGGAGATCGGGTTTGAACTTGCTAGGCCATGCAGTTGGATGGAGCTCCAGCGCGATGGCGAGGCAGCCCACCGACCCGACGGGTGCTAGTTCACGTGCGGGCGGGGCCTGGTCTTGACGCTCCTGAGGGGCCACCTCGACTGGCACCCAATTGCGGCGCTGGTTCGGCAGCGCGGGGAGCGTGTGCGCATCGATGCATGGTCGGGGCACCACCTGGCAACTTTCTTCATCTCCTGCCCTTGCATGCAGCCTGCGGGGCTGGTCGTACGGGCACGCCTCATGCCTAGGCTCGGGGTCGATGTTGAGTTGCGAAGGAGGTGGCGGCGCATCGTGGTCCGCATCATCTACCAGGGAAGGTCTATAGGATTTAAAGTAGTGCTAGAGGGGGGGTGATTAGACTACTTGAACAAATAAGAATCTACTTTTTCCCAATTTTAATTCTTGGCAGATTTTAGCATTCATAGTATGTCAAGTACACCCTACACATGCATGTCTAAGAGTATAGCAGGGGAAAGTAAAGACATTGCACATGAAAGTAAAGAGAGGTTAGGAAGATCAAATGTAATTGGTGACACGATGATTTTTCCCGTGGTTCCGATAGGTGGCGCTATCGTACATACACGTTTATGGAGTCTTCAACCCATGGAGGGTAACAGTCGCGAGAGTCCTCGGAGGGCTCTACCCACGGAGGGTTCCATGAAGAAGCAACCTTGACTATACCATGATGTCCTACATCCATGGAGGACTAGCCTAACTCAGGGTAGATCTTCATGAAGTAGGCGATCTCCTTGCCCTTACAAACTTCTTGGTTCACTCCACAACATGAAGTAGGAGGCTCCCAAGTGATTCCTAACCAATCTAGGAGGCACCACCCTCCAAAAGGTAATAGGCTTGATTGTGTTGATGAACTCCTTGCTCTTGTGCTTCAAGATGATAGACTCCTCAACACGCAATCACTCTCTCATGGATTTGGCTTGGTAGAAGAGATTAATTGGGTGGCAAGCAAGTTGGGGAGGCTAGAGATCAAGATTCATATGGTAGGAATGGAATGGTATGATCTAAACACATGAGTAGGTGGCTCTCTCTCAAAAAATCGGTAGGTATGAGTGGGGAACTGTTCTGAATGCTTTTCTTGCGAGTGAGTGGTGGTGGAGGGGTATATATAGGCATCTTATAAATTCCAACCGTTACACACAAAATGACCAAGTCGGTGACACTAATGTGTTAATCTCGGTGGTACCAAAGTGACCAAAAGGTGGCAACTTTCGAATGTCGGTGAGACCGATATAGGAATCTTGGTTGCACCAATAAGGTGACCAACGGTAAGATTGCCCAATCTCGGTGACGCTAATCCAACAATCTCGGTGGTACCGATATTGTGAATTTGCGTAACAGAAAGTTGGCAACCCAAAATCGGAGGCACCAAAGCAGAATCGGTTGCACCGAAGTGGCTAGGGTTTGGTTGAGTCTGTCTAGGTTTTGGAATCGATGGCACCAAGTGGAATGTGTTGGTTGCACCGATTTTGAGTATTTGGCTTTGGACAGAATTTTGTGGAAGAGCTTGTGGGTGTATGTGGTTACTATGACTTGTGCACGTATGAGCATTTTGTTCACCAACAAAACCTTACCCCCTTTTAATAGTATTGGCTTTCCTATGGACTCAAAGTGATTTCTCACAAATGTAAAATGTAGAGTCCTTTGCTTGAAGCTTGGACAATGCTATTCCTTGCATCTTGGGGTATTCCACAATCCTTTTGCCAACCCATCATTGAACTTTTCCTGAAACATACTTAGTGGAAACATTAGTTCAGTGACATATATGTTGTTATTAATTATCAAAACCACCAAGGGAGCAACTGTGCTTTCAATCTCCCCCTTTTTGGTAATTGATGACAACATATAGATCAAAACTTCCACATATGGTATAATCAATGAATATAATCGTCGCTTTGAGAAGTATGTGATAACCAAGAGCTCCCCCTAAATTTGTGCATTATTTTAAATTTGCGTTTGAATGCGAATGCACAATCGATTAACTAAATGGGGCACTTCTTCCATGTCACATACAACTTGGTGGTGTGCGAGAGTAATAAGAGTTAACAACATAACACAACACATCAAGCAAAGTGAATGATCATCACATAACCATGAAAAAGATAGGAATTTGTAGCAACACACATAACAGCGTAGGATCAAACACAAATAAACCTTTGTGTGTGTTTAAACAGCAAGCAACCAAAAGTATATCACATCCAAACCAAAAGCCAATTGTTTTGAAAAGCAGCAATAAAAGCAGATACTCTCTCACTCGAAGCCTAAGATCTATATACAACTTCTGCCCCTTTGTCAACAAGTTACCAAAAAGTTCGAAGAGATATAGCTAATCTTCCTTCTGCGGCTGATCTCCTCCGGTAGTCGATGATGGAGTCGAGAGAACTGTGTTGGCGAATACTTTCACTTAAGTCCTGGATGGAGCTGGAGTAGATAATGGAGGCACTAGAGCTGATGGAGCTAAAGATACTGTGGCTGGAGCAGAAGATGAAGGCCTCGTCTCTTGAGCTGGTATTGTAGGAGTCCTGGCCTTATTTATAAACTGGGCAGTCGTCCTGACAGGTGCACTAACATCCTCATCAGAAGAAGAAGAGTCAGATTATGAGGAGTGGCGACGGATTGGGGCTTCATCAACCTCATTCTTGAGCTCATTGACTGTCTTAGTCGACCCATCAACCTTGTAATTCAGAGTTTTCACTCTATCATCAATAATGTTCACAAGGCTCTCCCGAGTATCCATGATGGTCTTGATGTCCTTCTTCATATCCATGACAGTGGTGATCAAAAGATACATCTACTCGTTCCTAAAGCTGGGAACCTGAGCACTAGTGGCTCAAGCTGCCTCTGCTTCTGCCTCTGCTTGTGCCCGAGTTGCAGTTGATGTGGGATGGTCTCGGTCCATCACCACAACGTTGTCGTCAAAATCCGGCTGAAGTGGCAAGTGGGGTCTATCCCGAGCAAAGATGTGCTTCTCAAGCTTTGAATTGATAAGCATTTGAATATAGGGTGCATAGAAGCATGAGCACTTTTGATCAATAGTAACCCTCTTCACTGTCTCCACAATCAAATCCATCACTCGGAATCTCTGGTTCCGGTCAATATTGAATTGATGGAATAGCCTCAGATCATCTTCTCGTCACCTGACTTGGGCATCAAAGTATACCTCAGTATAGTGTTGATGGTGCGTAGACCAGCCTGGAGGTGGTAGATGTATCCTAGCTTGTGGGACTGAACTTGTGCAACAGGAATGGGATTATACATGTCCTTCATGGCATTGTGGCTTGCCTTAGGCAACCCATGAGAGCTGGGGGTGCCTAGATCCTAGCTCTGATACCACTTGTAGGATCGAAAGTAGTGCTAGAGGGGGGGTGATTAGACTACTTGACCAAATAAGAATCTACTTTTTCCCAATTTTTATTCTTGGCAGATTTTAGCATTCATTGTATGTCAAGTACACCCTACACATGCATGTCTAAGAGTATAGCAGGGGAAAGTAAAGACATTGCACATGAAAGTAAAGAGAGGTTAGGAAGATCAAATGTAATTGGTGACACGATGATTTTTCCCGTGGTTCCGATAGGTGGCGCTATCGTACATACACGTTTATGGAGTCTTCAACCCATGGAGGGTAACAGTCGCGAGAGTCCTCGGAGGGCTCTACCCACGGAGGTTTCCATGAAGAAGGAACCTTGACTATACCATGATTGCCTACGTCCATGGAAGACTAGCCTAACTCGGGGTAGATCTTCACGAAGTAGGCAATCTCCTTGCCCTTACAAACTTCTTGGTTCACTCAAGAACACTAAGTAGGAGGCTCCCAAGTGACACCTAACCAATCTAGGAGACACCACCCTCCGAAAGGTAATAGGCTCGATTGTGTCGATGAACTCCTTGCTCTTGTGCTTCAAGATGATAAACTCCTCAACACACAATCACTCTCTCACAAATTTGGCTTGGTAGAAGAGATTGATTGGGTGGAAAGCAAGTTGGGGAGGCTAGAGATCAAGATTCATATGGTAGGAATGGAATGGCATGATCTCAACACATGAGTAGGTGGTCCACTCACAGAAAATCAGTAGGTATGAGTGGGGAACTATTCTGGGTGCTTCTCTTGCGAGTGAGTGGTGGTGGAGGGGAATATCTAGGCATCTCCAAAAATCCAACGATTACACGCAAAATGACCAAGTCGGTGACACTAATGTGTTAATCTCGCTTGTACCGAAGTGACCAAAAGGTGGAAACTTTCGAATCTCGGCGAGACCAATATAGGAATCTCGGTTGCATCGATAAGGTGACCAACGGTCAGATTGCCCAATATCGGTGATGCCGATTGTCGGTGTAGAAACTGGCAGATCTCGGGTAGGGGTTCCCGAGTTGTGAGACTAGGATCAGCGGTAACAAGAGACGAAGGGACCACGAGTTTACCCAGGTTCGGGCCCTCCTATGGAGGTAATACCCTACATACTGCTTGATTGTATAGATGGTATAAGGGGTTACAGAGTCTTTGGCTTGCAAGGTGAGTTCCTTCCGTCAAACCATAGTTCGGTCTCCGATGACAAATAGTTTTCCGCATTATGGCACGTCCGAATTATGTGAGATAAGTTGGCTTTTGAAGGCCAAGCGTCGGGAAAAAGGTAATGTTTCCTGACAATCTTTCTGACAAAAGGTCATAGCCCATCATAATCGATAGGCCAGTTATAGGTACTCGATGCGCAGCTCGAGGCCATTCCGTCCACACGATATCTCCAAGAAGACCATGTCCCATTTTATACAGGATGTAGTTAATTATACACCCACAATAGCTCACGCGTCTCAGGAAGTGGAGAGAATCACGGTGCAACAAGGGGAGCCTGAATCAACAGACCTCATAAAATGAGAAAGAAAACCCCAGAGGCCTCACATGCTCTCCATTCGACATTCTCTGCCACCTCTTCCCTTGTGCCTCCCGAGCACAGATCTAGGTCTCTTCCACCCCCGCTTCCGAGCTCAGCAATGGCGGGCTCCAATGGCCAGTGGGAAGTTTCTACAGTCAGCAAGCAAGACATCCTCAACCTCAAGAAGGCCGGCTACCTCCCTACCGATATCACTCATCACGCGACGGAGAAGGGACAAGTAATCCCCACCCCCAAGCTGGGCGAGCGGGTGTAGTTCATCCCCCACTTCATCCGGGGGTTGAGCTTTCTGCTCCACCCATTCGTTAGGGGCCTGATGTTCTTCTATAGCCTCGACTTCCATGAACTTTTCCCGAACTCCATCATGCATCTCTCTGCTTTCATCCTCCTTTGTGAGGCAGTCCTGCACGTCGAACCACACTGTGGGCTTTGGCTGCAGATCTTCAATATCAAGTGAAAGTGCGTCGGCGGCAAGCACGCCGACTGTGGCGGTGCCATCATCAGCAAACTTACGCGCGTCGACTGGCCGGCGAGCACCCTCATCGACACCATCAAGGAGTGGCAGAAGGAATGGTTCTACATCACCGAACCACAAGAACAAGATCTGCACCCCGTCGTCTCATTCAGTTCTGGTCCCCCGACCAGACTAGCTTCGTGGCGCGAAAAGGGCCTCGACTATGGGTCAAGCAAGGAGGTGGCCGATCTGCAAAAGCGGATCCGCTCCTTGGTCGAGAACGGCGTGAAGCTGGCTGATGTGGTCCAGGTGATGTTTCAAAGAGGCGTCCTCCCTTGCCAGCGTCGAGACACCCTCATGTGGGCTCGGAAACTTGGCGTTGAGCCCACAGTCTAGAAATTCTTCCACACTACGTGGGAGAACCTACGGAAGGTGTTCTTCAAATCGATGAAGAGCTGGCCAGCCGAGGGGGAAGACAAGGGCCTACACGCTGCCAAGCCATACTCTGAGGTACGCCACATCCTAGCCTAATCAGCTTTATTACATAGAAGGTCCATAACCCTTTGTCCAACATGTCTATGCAGAGATGGCTGAAGAAAGCCAGCAACATCCACAGTCCGACTCCTCAGCCCGAAGACGAGAGGACCAGGTTGTTGGCCAAGATGCTCGGGACAGGCCTTACAAGCCTCCCACAAAGAAGGAGAAGAAGAAGAAACCAGGTCAGGCTGGTATCCACATCAGGGATCAGCCTGATGCTACTTCCGATGACACACCCTCCTCCTCAAACCAAGAGGAGGCCACAGAGGAGGAAGAAGAAAAAGAGGAGGAGGTCGACAGCGAGGGGGGAGACGATCCCCCCACGCTAAGAAGAGTGCGGCGTCTTCGAACGCCCCGGGGTAGGCAGCTTCTCCTGCCCCAAAGAGGGTGCGGCAAGCGCGGATGGTCCTGTCCAACAGCAGCTCGTACTCGAGCTCCACGTACGAAGATGCCGAGGAGATTCCTCGAAGGAGCCTCAGGGTCAAGCCCCCTCCATCCAGGTTAGGATCCGAAGACCCTTCTATCTGTCGCAAATAGGCTCACAGTTTGCTAACATGCAGGTTGTTGGTCCAACAGCCCTCCACGCGTCATCGCCATCGAGGTTATATTGGTAGGGGAGACCCCGCCAGCCGAACTGGCGGAGAGCGGGGACGCCTCGCACACCGCCACTCCGGGCGCTATGAAGGACGCCATGGAGGTGTCGTCCCAGCATACTCCAATGGAGGCAGACATAGGGGGCGCAGAGGACACCCTCATGGCCGAGGCTAACGCTTCGGCCATCGACAAACAGGGGACGATCCCTTGCCTGGACACCAAGGAGGCTGGACGGGCGGGCAATCAGTCCCCTCCGAGAACGTCTCCGGAGTGCATGGTGCCTCTAGAGGCATCGGTCCAATCCCCGGTGGGTGATCGGGAAATCCGATCATCTCCGTCGCCACCGACCACTGAATGGTCGGCGATGGGGGAGGCTCTATCAATCGCCTCCATCCCCGAAGAACACCACACCCTTATGGGTGTGGTATTACAAAGCGTCCAGTCCGTTGACAATGGACTGAAGGAGGCCTTCAAAGGTATCCTTGCGGGATTTCAAGTAAGTCGCCCGTCGCTTTTATTGAAATTTCATTTAGTCGTATTGTGTACATGGCAGCCCCCGAGCCCTGGGTGAGTTGAACAAACTCGCCTAGGGGTCATCTCTATAGTTCGGGAAGTATGATATATCTATTTTATGTGATGTAGGCCTCGTCATCGGTGGCGGACAAAAGCGGCACCGAGCTGGACGAGATACATCATAAGCTCAAGCGCTCCAAGGATGAGGTGGAAGCCCTCAACAAGAGGTTCGACGAGGCACAGGGTAAGTTCAAATCAAATCTTAATAGTCTCCCTAACTTCTCTCAATGGACAATCTTTTGAGATAAGTCCCTATCGAGTTGTAGCCTCGTCGAAAGAGATTGAAAATCTCAAGGCCGAGCTTCGTAGTGCCAAAGATGAAGCGGTCGTGGAGAAGGCTGTGGCCAAGGAGGCGGCCACCGCACTCTCCGCCCTATGAGCCACCAGTGATAAACACCAAGCTCGTGTGGCAGAGATACAAGATGAGCTCAAGGACGCCAGGAATAAGTGCGATGCCTTGGAGCAAAAGAACAAGGCGCTCATGGCCGAGCTGTCCACCATGAAATCCGAGCGCCACCAGGAGCGGTTGGAGAGACGGTTATTCGAGGAACAAGTTCGCCAAGCCAAGGAGATAGTTGATGGTAAGTCGTACTCCCTAAAGTGCGTATTCGGGAATAGCATATTCGAATTGCTGACCCGGGTATGGCGATCCTCAGGCGCAGCCGCCAATCCCTAGAAGAGCGTGGTGGAAGTCAACCAGCAGCTCGCCACGGGGAGAGGAAGACCAAGCTCGGATGTTCTGGGCACAGTTCGGAGCCCCCGAGCGTCCTCCTCTATTGGTGGAACAACTCAAACAACGGATGGAGCTGCACCAGCTGGTGAAGCCGGCCATGAGGGACCTTTGCGTCTGCTTATGGCCTGACAAGCCACTCCCCGACAGCTACTTCGGCTTGGTGCAACGGCAGATTGATGTTGCGCCCCGCCTCGATACCATCAAGCGCTCCTCCTGCATCGAAGGAGTCCGGATGGCCCTTGCCAAGGCCAAAGTGCACTGGCCAGGGCTCAATCCGATGAAGGCCGCCACCGACCCGCCGCCACCCAAAAAATCGCACCGACGCCCCGAGTTGTACTTCGATGGAGTCATGGAGAGTGCATGGGTGATTGCGTCGCAGTGTTTGGGCGAAAGAATTTTTGAATGAAATTGTAATGTGTCCGAAGACTTGCGATAACTTTTGATGATAATAGTATCCGCTCTTATATATTTTTGCCTTCCTTTATAACTCATGTATGGTTGCTTAATTCTGAAAGATGCAAGTCGTCGGCTTCCGCCCCCACGTAGATACTACATGGGGTGTCTATACCAATGCACTATGTTCCTTAGCCGTACTATCGAAACCCGAAGGCGGTTTTAGTGTGACAGACTAGGCAATCGGACTATCATGCTTTATTTCTTTCACTTAACCGAAGGGGTGCAAAAAGGACTACGGGAAGCGCATAAGTAGCCACCCGAGTAGTTGCGATGCTCGGATGAACCGTGGCCGAAGCCGACATCATGATATTTGCGTAAAGGGTAAATTCCTCGCATAATATGGAATAACCTCTTACGAGGGTTGAAGTGTAATACTTCTAACTTGGAGTTCACAGATTGGTTCTCACATACTATGACAGTCCGTTTTTAGCTTTCTCCCCTGAGGCGCTTGACCGGACTATCCGGAAGCACAATCGCAGCGGTGCTCCCTTTGCCCTTTTAGCCGAACGAGCGGAACATAAAGGGGCAAACACAAGAGTCGGGAAACCCAACTTAATGACCAAAGACACAGTTCAAAACTCATGCACATAAAGCGAACGCCAAGACGCCAAGCACACAATGGTTGAGGCGGTTTGTGTTTGAAATCGAGCCCCTAGTCTAATAGACGGTGACCTCAAGACATACCAGACAGATTCACGAGAAGAGGGAGGAAAAAAGGGGTACGTGCCAAAAACAAAACAATTGAGGTGTACTTGCGCCAGGCAACTTCATATTTCCTCAACAACTCTTATAACCCGGTTTGTCGAAGCAGCTGTTTACAGGTATGCGAAAGAAAAGTAAAAAGGTCTACAGGAGCTGTTGTTTCAGGGGTCTCCGATTGTTGACCATACCTCTTTGGTATGACTTGTCGCCAGTTGACTCCTGCCTTTGGATATACCTTGATGGGTGATAGTGTTCGGAGAATGGACCTTGCAAACTAGGTCTTGAGAAGTCGCCGATTGTGTGGATAGGCTTTACACCGTATGCAGGCTCTTTAAGGAATGCATGTGTCTGGTCCGAAGAAGTGTTGATGGTAATAGTTCGGAGAAACCGAACACCCATCGGAAGTTCCCCACCGCTACCTATGGAATCTAAAGTGCGAAGTTGTGCCTTTTCGACACGTGCTTTGTGGGTCCTGAGGTTGTGCAGTGGGGTGAGTAGATATTGAGGGGATGAAGGAGGGTCAGAGTGTTCGGTCTGAAGCCAAACTCGCTTCCCAGCCTTTCATGTCTTTGCGGTGAATGCCGAAGTTTGCAAATCGTCTTTATAGCTAAATTCGGTCGCCAGCGCAAGTGCATGTTCCTCTGTTCTAAGGGACCGCTCTGTATTGCCATTGACAGTAATGACCCCTTGGTCGCCGGCATCTTGAGCTTGAGGTATGCATAATGCGGGACGACATTGAATCGAGAAAACATGGTCCGGCCGAGCATCGTGCGGTAGCCGCTGCGTAAGGGCACAATGTCGAAGATCAAGTCTTCGATGCAAAAGTTATTGGGCGAGCCGAACACGATTTCCAGGATTACGGAGCCCACACATCAGGCCTCAACTCTTGGGATCTCCCTCTTGAAGGTAGTGCTGCTGGGCTTGATCCTTGACGGATCTATACCCATCTTCTTCACCATGTCTAAGTAGATCAGATTGAGGCTACTTCCTCCATCCATTAGGGCTTTGGTGAGGTGATAGCCATCTATAATGGGATCTAGGATGAGGGCAGCCGAGCCCCGATGACGGATACTGGTCGGATGGTCGTGCCGGTCTAAGGTGATCGGATATGTTGACCATGGGTTATTCTTAGGAGCTATGGGCTCCACAGCGTAGACCTCCCGAAGGGCCCGCTTCCTATCTTTGTTAGGTATGTGAGTGGCGTATATCATGTTCACCGTTTTGACTTCGGGAGGGAATTTCTTCTGACCGCCACCCATTGGACCCCGAGGGTCATCTTCGTCCTCGCTGAGCGAACCCTTGCCCTGGTCTTCGAGGTGTATCTTGTCAGCATGTTTGAACACCAGCAGTTACGGTGTGTGTGATTGGTTGGCTTTTCCGAAGTTCCACAAATTTGGCAAGTCTTGTCCATGATCTTCTCAAGCTGAGAGGGTCCGTCATGATTGCCTTTAAGGGGCTTCTTCCGCTGCCCAGGTCGAGAGTTGCGGAATCCGGCGCTGACCACCGTGTCATCGGCGTCGTTGCCATTCCGTCGGCGCTTGTTCTTGTTATGCTTCGGCTTTGAGTTGTCATCCTCGGCTTCAGGTGCCACTGGATCTTCAGAATTGTGGTTGTATCTTGCCAGCCAATTATCTTTGCCCGCACAGAAGCGGGTCATGAGGGAGGTGAGGGGGGACATAGTCCGAGGTTTGTCCTAACCTAGCTGGCGGGCCAGCCATTTGTCCCGAATATTGTGCCAGAAAGAGGCAATAGCCTAGGCATCCGGATAGTCGATGATTTGGTTCTTCTTAGTCAAGAACCGATTCCAGAATTGTCGGGCAGACTCGCCGGGCTGCTGGATGACGTTGCTGAGGTCAGAAGAGTCCGGCAGGCGGACATAGGTCCCCTGGAAGTTAGAGTGGAATGCGTCTTCCAAGTCTTCCCAGCATCCTATGGAGTTTTCCGGGAGGCTGTTTAACCAGTGTCGAGCTGGCCCCTTAAGCTTAAGAGGTAGGTATTTGATGGTGTGGAGATCAGCTCCACGTGCCATATGGATATGGAGGAGGAAGTCCTCGATCCATATGGTTGGGTCAGTGGTCTCATCATATTGTTCTATATTAACGGGTTTAAACCCTTCGGGGAACTGATGCCGCATTACCTCATCTGTGAAGCATAGTGGGTGAGTGGCACCCCTGACCCGAGCTATGTCACACCTGTAGTCGGCATCTGTATGGAGCCGGCTGTGCTTCCGGGCTCTGTGGTTTTGGTCAAACCATGGTCTATACTCTCCCCATCTATCTGGTGAGTAATCCCTAGATCCATAGATAGATCTAATATGGCATGCTCTGTGATCTAAATCATCGCGCAGGTCAAATCTGTCATTGGGTTCGAATGGCTCCTTACCCCGTCTTTGGGGCATCACCGGTATGTAACCGGTGTCGTTGGCCGCTCTGTCACGCCCACGAAGAGGGCGGTTCAGCTTGTCATATGGGGTATGATGCGAAGATGGAGTGTCAGTGAGTTCATCGTCGAATTGCGGTATCAGCCTTCTCCGAGGGTATCTTTTGGGCTGGTTTGACAGGCTAGTGTCGTATACCTCCTCGGCTGAGAGGACTTTCGTCCATTCATGAGTAAGATCGCCTTGTTCATCTTTTAGCTGCCGCTCTTTGGGCTTTAGGCTGTGAGCTGTTGCTATGAGCCGTTGTCTGATTTCTTCCTGATCCTCGAGGTTATCAACGATGTATAAGTCATTGACTTCCGGTATGTCTTCCTCCACGATGGGGGAGAGGTGATCGTCGCCTTCGAGGTCATTGGCGGTATCGGGGTCCTCCTAATCCTCAGGCTCATCCGGACCCTCAAACGGGTGCTCGGGGAGGTTGGGATTGGCCTGATCAGTGGGGACATTATCTTCCCCATTGCTGATAATGGCTCTTCTTCCCTTTTTGCTCTTGGACCGCTTATGCGATGTTCTGCGCCTGGATGGCGCGTCACCCGATCTATTGTCATCATTGTGAGGCGTACTGTCGTCATTGGGGGCAGGAGTATCCACCTTATAGACGTCATACGTAGAAGTGGCGGTCCAACTCCCGGTATTAACGGGGATGGGAGCGCGGTCCTCTTCATCCATGTACTCTGCCTCCTCGGAGGCGTAGTCCAATACGTCGGTTAAGTCTTCGACGGTGGCTATCAAGTGGGTGGTGGGTGGGTTGAAAAATCCGCCCCTGACCAAAATATAACCGGGCCGGGTGTAAGTTGGGGCCGGATCGACGGCGATTCTTATCAACGAGAATTGCTTCAAGGCCTTGTCAAACACTGAGGGTCCGACCAAATCCAGCTACTCGGGACTCGCGGAGTCAATCCCTATGAGGCACGCCCGTGGGGAGTGTTTGGCAAGAACTCGTGTCCGGTCACATGGCCTAATGGCTGGACCGGGATGAGAGATCGGATTGCCACCATGGGAGACCCCATTAGTGTGTCCGAAGGAAGGGCTCAAGGTTAAGGCCTCTAAGCCCTCGGGGGCCACGGGTGAAGCCGTGAGCCCGATAAGTGATAGGTCGCCCCGAGATTCAATGGAGAATTCTAAGTCCCCAAATCTGACTTCTTGATTATGGGCGAAGTTCTCGACGTGGCCTAGATGCTCGGTGGAATCTGTGTGCAGCACAATGCTGTCGAAGGCGAAGATCTGCCCGGGGACGATGATGGCCATGTTCCGAACCTCTTTGCCGATGAAGAGATGAGGCGTCAATTCCATCTTGTTCACAGAGGAACTCTCAATGAAAGCACCAATGTCGGTGTAGAAGCCGGCGGATCTCGGGTAGGGGGTCTCGAACTGTGAGACTAGGATCAATGGTAACATGAGACGAAGGGAACACGAGTTTACCCAGGTTCGGGCCCTCCTATGGAGGTAATACCCTACGTCATGCTTGATTGTATTGATGGTGTAAGGGGTTACAGAGTTGATCTACCTCGAGATTGTATGTCTAACCCTAGATGAGTTATCATGTCTCTATACCCTAAAACCCTCCGGCTTATATAGATGCCGAGGAGGCCTAGGGTTTACACATGATCGGTTACATGCCGAAGAGATAAACATGCCTATTTACTACATCAGACATGGAGCGCAAGCCATGCTCCTCGAAGCTTCCATCCTGGTAACTAGGCCTTCAGATCATCCAATGTTCGGCGAGTGGCCCATACAGTACGACCCGTACACAAAAGGTCAGCTATCCGAGGACCCCCTAATACAGGACTCCCTCACCGATCCAACAATCTCGATGGTACCGATATTGTGAATTTGCATAATAGAAAGTTAGCAACCCAAACTCGCAGGCATCGAAGTAGACGGTTGCATTGAAGTGGATAGGGTTTGGCTGAGTCTATCTAGGTTCTGGAATCGGTGGCACCGAGTGGAATGTGTTGTTTGCACCGATTTTGAGTATTTGGCTTTGGGCAGACTTTTGTGGAAGAGCTTGTGGGTGTATGTGGTGACTATCACTTGTGCACGTACGAGCATTTTGTTCACCAACAAAACCTTACCCCCTTTTAATAGTATTGGCTTTCCTATGGACTCAAAGTGATTTCTCACAAATGTAAAATGTAGAGTCCTTTGCTTGAAGCTCGGCCAATGCTATTCCTTGCATCTTGGGGTATTCCACAAGCCTTTTGCCAACCCATCATTGAACTTTTCCTGAAACATACTTAGTGGAAACATTAGTTCAATGACATATATGTTGTTATTAATTACCAAAACCACCAAGGGAGCAAATGTGCTTTCAAGGTTGGGGTCAAAACGAGTAGGAGAGCGCGGAGGCGTCGCCAGCAGCACTAACGAGCTCCACGATGCGCTGAAGCCAGGCATCGTAGCGGTCAGGGGCGGGGTAGTAGTGGAGCAGCTCGTTCGCCATGGCGAGTGCGCCCTAACTGCGTGCCGGCTTGGGCCTGAAGTGGGAGGATGACCCGGTCGCTGGGACGATCGACGAAGTGGTGGTGCGGCCATTGCGCTGCACGATGGGAGACTGGGAGGAATCTTGCTATTCGTGGGCGTCCGGGCCCGTGGCGGTGTTGGCCGCTGGTGAAGGGGACTGGCGCGCACCGGCGCGCCCCACGGGTGTAGCCTGGGTGACGCGGAGCTCGGCGCTCGACGCTCGCGCGGGCTTTGCGAGCGTCGGCCATCGAAGCGACGAGGTGGAAGAAGAGCTAGGCTTCAGGAAGACTTTGACACGCCCCTACCTGGCGCGCCAAATGTCAGATTTCGGGCTCCGCAAAACCCTCAAGGTTCGAACATAGGGGCATGTGCGAAGGTTCCCTATGGCCTCGCCCAACCTAGCTTGCTACTCGATGGTTACTACGGCGAAATCGCACGATGACGAGGAAGAAGATGAACACGATGGTTTGCCCAGGTTCGGGCCGCTGTGAAGCGTAATACCCTACTCCTGCTTTGGTGGATTACCTCTCGTGGAGGTTTGGTGGATGAACTAGTACAGTGTGCTTGAGCCTCGAGAGGGTGCTCAAGAGGTGTTCTTGGCTCTCTGCCTTGTGGTGGTTCGTCGAGTGGCTAAGTGTTGGATCCGGATCCCCTCTACGGTGTGGCCTAGCCTCTATATATAGCGGTGGCCTAGGTCCTCTTCCCTTATCACAATGGTAGGAAGCGATCCCACAACATCCAATTTTGAAGGGGGACAGGAGTACATCCGCCCCTGTCCAAAGGTGGACTTCACCTGCAAAGTGGCTATCGACGGTGCGGTGGTGGGCTCGGCAATGACATCCGTCGTGCGGGTCTCGTGGTTGTGGTCTTATTGCACCAGAATGGAAACCTTTGGGAGGTTCTTTGGGAACCTTTGTACGTCCTTGCTCCCTTTACACCAAAGGGGAAACTGTGCCGCCTGGTGCACTAGAGCCCGCCTATCCTTCCTTGCGTCACCTTTGACTCCTGAGGCCGGGCTCTACATAGAGATCTCTCCCGCTCAGGAGGGGGTCTGAGGAAGCCCATCCTTGCTGGCTTTGGCGTCGTTCTTCCTCATGAGCCCGGGGTCCTCGCGAGGGCCTCGTATTGAGTAGAGTCACGCTAGGCCAAGCATGGCTAATGAGGTGGGCCATGTCCTGCCCCACAGGCAGGCAGGTCTGGGTACCCCCATTCTCAGAACGACGACAGTAATATACCGTGAGTCATGGATGACATGGAAGTTCCTCGAGTCTTGTGGGTAAAGTGTGCAACCTATGAAGAGTGTAAAACTATTTGAATAGCCATGTCCACGGTCAAGGACAGTCGGGTGGTGCTACTTAAACTATGTCTAGTTGTTTTCACAAAACTTGGTGTGTGTTGGGATGACACAGAGATGATACTTGAGATAAGTCAGATGACTTGATGTGATGACTGAACATGAGATGTTCAACCCCCTGTTTATGATGATATCTGTAACTTGTTCATATGGATATCGGCCAACTATTGATGCATGCTTGCATAGTTACTTGATCATCCCATTGCGTTCAAAACTAGCTATTTGCAAAATACCTACTTAGTGTTATATCATGCATTGTTATTGCCTTGTTCCAACATGGGTTGCTTGCGAGTATATTCGAAGTACTCATTGGCTTGCCACTGGTGATTTTATTGGCCAAGCATGAAAGATCAGGTTATGATGAAGATTAGCTTGGTGACGAACATGCTAGCTAGGAAGCTTCGTAGTCAGATTGCCTGTAGGGTTAAGGCAGATGGCATGGGTTCATGCTATCAATGAAGACTTGGCCATAAAGGCCATATTTGAGCATACACAGTATGTAATGGATGTAAGACTCTTGTTATTCAGTTTCTATGTGTTCAGTGAGCATTGATCTCTAGGATCACTTTTCATGTACATTTGGTGCTCAAGACTTATGAGTCGGGGTCCCCATACCCTCCCAATGTATAGAAGGATGCACGGAGGAGTCCTGCTGCTCGCGGACAGCGGGGTCGGTGGCTGCAGCGGCCTCGGCCTCGACAGAGTGGTACCGACCACCACGGCCTACAAGCATGGTCTGAACGATCCAAGCCACCCTGCGCTCAGCGTGCACACGGCAAGCATCGGTCATGGGGTCAGTGAAGCTAGAGCCAAAACAGAGCTGGAGAACGGCATCGCACCCCTACTTGGCGTGCCAAATGGTGTAATCGGGGCTCCGGGGACCCAAAAAGGTTCGAACTCTAGGGTGCGCTTGTTGTCCTAGCCTGCTCTACCTCACAATCTCATGGCGACTCTCCGGCGGCTCCAGCTAAGGAAGACGAACAAAGGACACCGTAGTTTACCCAGGTTTGGGCCACCTCGTGGTGTAAAACCCTACTCCTGCTTGTTTGGATTTCCTCGGGGAGATGATGAGTACATGGTGTGTTCTTTCCTACTGAGGGTCGATCCCACTCTATGGTGGCCGATCCCCCCCTCTTATAGTAGCCCTAGTCCTTTTCCCCCGAAAACACAAGGCGGTAAGGGTTGCCACAACGGCTAGTTTGAAGGGGGGACACGACTGCAGCTTATCCTCACAAAAGTAGTCTTTGCATGCCAAAGCTCCCTGCCATGACGCGCCGGTGGGCTCAGGAGTGACCTTCATCCTGTCGAGCCCCCAGCTTTGGTCCTCTTGCACTAGATGAGGAACCTTTGGGGATTGCTTTGGGAACCCACGAGCTGGCCTTGCTCCCTTAACACGAAAGCTGAAAGCCTCTCTGTCTGCGCATGTTGGTACAACTCCTGCGGCAGGGCTACATGACCCCACCGTACCATCCTTGGTTGGTCCGCCCCATGCAGGCCCCCAGGGGTACTCTCGAGAGAGGACACCACAATGAGGGCTCTGGGAGGCGGCCTCAAGGGGGAACTCCACTGGCCTCCTGATGGCATTTGTCGCCGTGTGACTCACGAGGATGGGGCTCTTGCGAGGGTCTGATTCATGAGGCTTGGCGGGGAACCAACCCAGGCCCGCGCCTTGGGTCGCAGGAAGACGGGCCTGGGTACCCCTAGTCCCACAGGCCCGACAAAGAGGATGAACACCGAGAATTTATATGAAGTGTGTGAACATGAATGTAATGTCGGTGGGAAATGCATACTCCCCAAGCTTAGGAGATTGCCTGGCTTAGTGATCACCACTGATAGTAGCCGCCACGCCTAGGAAAATATTGTTGTCGTGGCACCTGAGCATCCCATGCTTGGGTCTCGGCCTCCGCAGCAGCCAACTCATTCCGGTAGGCAATTATGTCTTCTTGCGTGATGGTGTACCTGTGTCTGGCATGAAAGTTGAACAAAGAGAGTGCAAGAAATACACTAATATAACGAGTATCTTCATTGTATACTAAGTTACAATGAATGTGCTACGGGGGCTCGGTTACATCAATGAATTGGTGCTCTATGATAGACTGGTGATCAAGATAAACTTTAGGCAATAAGTAATTGATACTTTTGATCTTCGTTGGGTTTTCCGTGAAGAGTTAAGGGTAATTGCATCACAATACTGATAAGTATTTCCCTCAGATAAGAAACCAAGGTTTATCAAACTAATAGGAAGATCAATCCACAACATCTTCAGCGGCTGCACAGAAAAGAGCAAACAACTTGCACCCAACGCAGGCAAGAGGGTTGTCAATCCCCTTGATCTCGTTATTTGCAAGAAAGTGAAGTGTGTAGATAATAGTAGATAATTGTAAATTGCAAAATAAAATAAAAGGTAAATAAGAACAACAAGGTAAAGTTAAGTTTAGTAAATATATAATTGAATAGACCCACAGGCCATAGTTTTCCCTAGCGGCATCTATCATGAAAGTAAGCATACGGTGGGTAAACAAATTACTCTTGGGCAATTGATAGAAAAGCGCATAGTTATGTGATATTCACAGCAATGATCATGTGTATATAGGCATCACGTCCAAAAAAATAGGTCGACTCCTGCCTGCACTATCGGAATCGGGGCTCCGAGGACCCAGGAAGGTTCGAACTCTCGAGTGCGCTTGCTCACCAGCCCTATTCTACCTCGCGAGCCTCTGGCGGTGCCTCGGTGATCACGAGCTAAGGAGGTTGACCACAGATGCAACGATTACCCGGGTTCGGGCCACCTCGCGGTCTAAGATCCTACTCCTGCTTGTGTGAATTGCTAGGAGATATGAGAGGTTACAAAGGTGTGTTCTTGTTCAATGTGGTCGATCCCCTTCTACGGCCGAGACCTGCCCTATTTTATAGTTGCCCATGGTCCTCTTCCCCCGAAATCGCAAGGCGGGAAGGGTAACCATAGAGGGCCGTCTGAAGGGGGACAAGATCCCAGACTATCCTGACAAAAGCAATCTACGCCTTCTAAAGCTCGCTATCATGACACATTGGTGGGCTCGGGGACGACCTTCGTCCTAGCAAGCCCCTAGCCTTGGTCTTCTTACACCAAAGGGGAAACCTTTGGGGATTTCTTTTGGAGCTGACGAAATGGCCTTGCTCCCTTTGCACAAAAGAGGCAAACCTCTCCATCTGCGCCCGCTGGCACGGCTCTTGGCGCTGCCTGGCGCGGCATGCGTCACCCACGTGAAGGCACAGGGTGAGCGGCTCCCCAAGCCGCCGTAGTCCAGTCCACCCCGTGAGGTTCCTAGCGGTATCCTAGGAAGGTGCCCTCGCAAGGGAGCTCCGTGAGGCTCCTCATGATGCTTGTTGTCGTGCATCTCGCGAGGCAGGCTCCCTCGTGGGGGTCTTGCTCGTGAAACCATGAGGTGGGCTACAATGGGCCCACGATCCGCGACGTGTCCTTGGACGCATACAGAGAGGCCTGGGTAGCCCCAGTCCTAGGGTCCCAATAGTATCCCCCGGGCCCACGGTGTGCATGACTTTGCCGGTTGGGGAGGGTGAAAGGATGTGGGCCCTAACAGCCTGCGGGCCAGGCGCGACACGCGGCGCATAATCAAGCTTGGGATGCCCCCACTTCCCCATGGCGTCACGCGGGCGCCTCGGCTGACGAAAAGCCTGCGCATGGCCCAGGGCTGCCATTTCTCTTCCTTACCCTGCATTCGGCCTTCCAAATCCCCCTTGCACGAGGCTTCCTTTCTTTTGCTATTCCCGGGAAGTCCTTCCCTCGTCGCACTGCCATGGCACTCTAGGGTAGGAGGGGCAAAGCGACGGCGGCAGTGGATGAACAAACAATGCCAGAACCCGCCCTGGGCAGGTCCACGGTGATCAACCTCAAGTGGCTTGGCAAGGTGCTCCCGATGAATGCCGCCAATTCGAATGAATGGGGGCCAACCAGGATCTGGTCAGCCTCGTAGCCCCCTGTCGAGCTGAGTGCCACCACTATCGCCATTCACCTCCCTGTGCTCTTATCCAGTTTGTTGCCCTTGTTCTCAGATTTCTTCAATGACATGATTTTGCATTATTAGATCCACGTGTTGCACTTGGGGCCGAAATCTGATCTCCTCCTTTCTTCCTTTGTCTTCTTATGTGAGACCTTCGTGGGTGTAAGTCACTCTGTGGCGCTGCTTCGGCACTTTTTCAGTCTCCAGCTGACCATGGCCGACTATCACTCAGGGTGTGTGTCGCTCCATGCCACGGGTGCAATGATGGGTGAATGCATCGACATGGAGGTCGACCATGAAGTGAAAGGCTTCATACGTCGGTGGGTGCACATTGATGCGGGCTAGTACAACCCCCTGCTGCAAATCCTGTGGAGGCTCGATGACCCGAGGTTGCTTCAAGTGACGAGAAGGCTAGACGACCTGAGGCCGGCGGGGCTGACAGTGAGGATGGTCATGAGGGAATTCCTCCAACGGCGTATCGCCCCCCTCCAGTGCCGTTCTCACCCGATGTGGGATTTCACATGCCCGTAGGATGCCATGAGGTATTTATGATGGTCCGGTTGCTCAAGTTCTTAGAGATTAGCCTCCAAAGATACTCACCCACTTTCTGACAAAAACCCTCTGTCCAGAGCAAAAAAGTCAGAATTCTGTGACACCAACAATTCCCATTCGGATCCACCGAGTTTTACCCTAGACAAACACCCAGCCAAACCCTAGCATCTCAGTACTACCAAGTTTCCATTCGGTGCAACCGAGAATCAGTGACCAGCTTTCTGTTAACCAATTTCTTAAAGTTGGTCTCTCCGAGTTTGAGGAATTGGTGACACTGAGATTTGGAAACCGCCTAGGTTACCCATATTTGTACCACCGAAATTTATATATCGGCCTCACTGAAAAGGCCAAACTTACCACATTTTGCACTAGTTGGTGCAATCGAGTTTTACTTCGGTTTCATCGAGTTGGGCAATAATGTTGTAACGGTTGGATTTTTGGATATGCCTATATATACCCCTCCACCACATCCCAATCGCAAGAGAAGCACTCAGAACACACACCCATTTGCCATATCCAACTTTCTGAGAAAGAGCCACGTACCCTTGTGTTGAGGTCAAGATCATCCACTCCAACCATATGGATCTAGATTTCTAGCCTCCCCAAGTTGCTTTCCATCCAATCAATCACTTCTACCCATGTCAAATCTGTGAGAGAGTGATTGAGTGTTCAGGAGACTATCTATTGAAGCACAAGAGCAAGGAGTTCATCATACTACCACATCTATTACCTTTTGGAGGGTGGTGCCTCCTAGATTGGTTAGGTGTTTCTTGGTAGCCTCCTTCTTCGTGATTGTAGAGTTGAACCAACAAGTTTGTAAGGGCAAGGAGATCACCAACTTCATGAAGATCTACCCCGAGTAAGGATAGTCCTACATGGGCGTAGGCCATCATGGAATAGACAATGTTTCTACTTTGTGGACCCTTCGTGGGTGGAGCCCTCCATGGACTCTCGCGACCGTTACCCTCCGTGTGTTGAAGTCTCCATAAACGTGGATGTACGATAGTCCACCTATCGGAACCACGGGAAAAATCTTCATGTCTCCAAATTGTGTTTGATCTTCATATCTCTACTCTTTATTACATATGCTTGTCTTTACTTTCCGCTGCCATACTTGTTGATTAGCATTTGTAGGGTGCATTAGACTTGTTAGAATTGCTAAAATTTGCCAACCAATTATCTTGGGAAAAGGTTAGGTTTTAATTTTGTCAAGTAGTATATTCACCCCCCCTCTAGACGTCCCTTCTATCGATCCCACAATTGGTATCAGGGCACTGGTCTCCATAGCCTCGGTTTAATCACCGTTGGAGGAAGATGGATGTGTCTAATTTGGGGAGTATTAGTTGTAGAGCGCATGTTCTCTATGGGGAGTACTATAGTTTATGGAAATATGAGATGCTTGAGCTATTCAATGAATTCCTTTTGAGCAAGTATGTTAATATCCCCTATGTACCTCCCATTGATCCCTTACATCCCACATACGAAGAGGAAATTGACATGCTTCGCAATCTTAGAACGGTTAATCTCATTATCAAAGGATTCTTTAGAATTGTGTTTGATCAAATGAAGAATTTTGAATGTGATATACCTTGTGGAATGATTTGAAGGAACGATATCCAAATTATTCATTGAGTAATCTTGATGAAATTCTTCATAAAGCTATTTCCTTTCATAAGATAAATCCTAGTGATCCCAACTTTGATAAATGCTTATTTGAGCTTCGTGACCTCATGCGTGCTAAAGGTGATGTCACTACCATCAATAACATTATTTTTTGAAACCATTCACATTCATAAACTGGAACATTTTAATTATCACAATCCTAACAAATCTCTTGTCTCTTATGACGAGGATATCCCACTTGATGATGACAATGTGGAACATAGATACTATGGTGAAGATGAGTTGTTCGACATTGAGTGTGAGAAGACTATGAAGAGTCTAGGTCTCATGGCAAACTTCAAAGACTACATGTACTAAGGAAAGGAATGTATTATCGATAGTGGATGCACCGATCACATGACTGGAGATAGAGACATGTTTCAAGAGATCACACAGAACCATCAACCGCGAACGTATGTAACTTTTGGAGACAACTCCAAGGGTAAGGTACACGGTCTTGGTAAGGTGGCCATATCTCATGATAGCTCTATACAAAATGTCATCCTTGTTGAATCCCTTGGCTACAATCTTGTTTCCATATCTAGACTTGCCGACTTTCGGTTTTAATGTGTTATTTACCAAAGTAGATTGCCAATTGTTTCGTCAAGACAATCATAGCATGGTCTTTACCGGTTTTTGTAGAGGTGATATATACATTGTTGATTTCCCTAAGAAATCCAAACTCGTACTAGTCGTACTGCAAAATCTTCTAAAGGTTGGCTTTGGCATAGAAGGCTAGGACATGTTCGTATGCGTAATCTAGACAAGATCATCAAAGGTGATCATATACTTGGTGTTAAATATGCTATCTTTGACAAAGATAGACTTTGTGAGCTTGTCAAGACGGAAAGGAAGTAGGTGGAAGTCGTCCCGTAAAGAATATCATGACCACTAGCAGACCACTCGAGTTGTTGTTGGAAATTTGCCCTAGAGGCAATAATAAAATGGTTATTATGTCACGCCCAAGATGCGTGCCTATACATATTAAGACACGAGGGCCTCAACAGGGATAGAGGCGCATCTTGCCATTCGCAAGTACAGTATCATTACATAAATTTACGAAGAGAAGAGTATATGAGCTGGCTTACACTCGCCACATGCTAAATTACAATTCCACACAATTTATTCAATCATTCATACAAAGGCAGGGTCCGGCTATGGACGAAATCAAACAATAAAATGATGCAATGACACTGGCTTGCTAGCCCAAAGATCTCGACCACGGCCACTCTACTCGTCTGGATAAGTGACGTACATCCTGCCACGCTCCTCGTCATACTCCCACTAGAGCTGGGTCACATCATATGGCATGATCTCATTTGTACCTGCACCTAGATTGTTGTAGTAAACTGTGAGCCATGGGGACTCAGCAATCTCGCGCCCGGGTAGCGAGACTATTCAAGCTTATAGGTTGGAATGGGTATCTGTTCAGTTTGCAGCAGCACTAAGCTTTTATGGTGGCTAATCTTACGTAACATGAAAGTAAATATGTGGTCTATGATAAACGATCGAATACTAGAATGACCTCTAAGAGATCCTGAACACCTACTTGCGTCAATCATAACCCCACCGTGTTCTCTCTCCGTTCATGTTCACGAGCAGAGACGATCACGGTTGCTCACACAGTTGGTGCATTTTATTAGAGTTTACTTCAAGTTAACTATAATCGGGTGTTAAACAAATATCCAAGTTGCCACATAACTGTGGGCACGGCTTTTCGAAAGTTTTAACACTGCAGGGGTGCTCCAACTAGTCCATCATAAATTAACCACACTCCGCGGGAATAGCCTTGACCACAGATCTCATGATCATCCTAGGCAACTCCAAAGGAATTCCAACACCTCGAGATAGCCGAAGAAAGTCAGAGTCCCACACGCAAGCCACTCGATAAAGGTAAAACAAGTCCAGCAAGACCACCCGACGTCTCAACGAACCCGATAAGAGCCGCGTATCTCGATCTCAGGACATGACGGATGAGCGATGGTTACCACGCCAATCACCGAGTTTCCCTGGGCGGCGTTAATAAGCTGCTCTGGGTTGGACCAACACTCATGAGGAGCACTGGCCCGGGTTGTTGATTAATCCACGGGGTTGCAAAGCCCTATGCAAATTTTATTAAGTTGTTTAAGCAAATAGTACCAATGTTGGATCTTGCTAGACAAGTTTTAATCTCAACCGAATAATCAAGGGGGTCCCCATAACAACCCCGACCATGTTAGGAGTGCCAAATATGGAAACATAACACCAGTAACAAGAAACTATGGTGGTAAAAGTGGAACAAAACACCAAGCAAAAGGCCAAGCCTTCCACCATACCAAGATATATATGTGCATTAAATTAAATGACTGATAATATTGTGGTATGCCAGAAATCCATATTATCACATGGAAACAACCTGCACCTGCAACTAACAACGCTATAAGAGGGGCTGAGCAGCGGTAACTTAGCCAAACAAGGTTTGCTAGGATGTTGAGGGGTTAGAGGCTATCATGGCAATGTAGGAGGCTTGACATTCAAGTGGTAGGTAACACATAAGTAACAATAAGAACGAGACATCTAGCAAAGCAAAATTAGTGTCGGGATCTGGGGACGATCATCTTGCATGTTGGTTCTTCAGAGGGGCAAAGAGCGGGGTCCTCGTAGTGGTACTCTCCTGGATCCTCGTACTCAGTTTCAACACTCGCGTCTACCCAAGATAAATAGCAACAATAAACAACCAACCAAGCTGCAATGCACAAATAAGATGATGCATGATTCATTTGAAGTATTTAACATGGCAATCCTAAACTAGTCATGATTCACGTGCATAGTTTGGTTGTTTACAATTCTGGACAGGACCTCATGTTAAGCTATTTAAAAATGCATGATCATGGCAAATATGGATGCACCATGCAAAATCGATACAAATGCATATGTAGAACGTAAGAAAGGGAGTTACGGTTCTCACGCTACACTCACGACAAGTTACGAAGGCAAAACACAAGACAAAGAAGTCCATGGGCAATTCCTTGGTATTTCGGGGTAGCCATTGGTTAGGCAATGAAAAGAGTCAAATATCAAGCAATTCCATGAAGCATAGTACCCACAAGTCACAAAACACTAAAACAAACAATCTGCCACAAAATAGAACCATGCCAACTTTCACAGCCAATAACTAGAGCTACAGAAGGCCTCCAACCACAAACAAGGCATTGACAGAAACTACATAGCATGCTGATCAAATTATCAAACTACACAATATGTAATGGAGGCACACATCAATAAGCATGAATCTCATAAGTTCGCATGATGAAACATATTTTAGGGACTTGGAGAAAATAACAGTTTTCTGGAATCTGAGTTCAGCTGATAGCAAGTTCACATCAGAAACTAATGGTGATAGAGACCACCTCATGGCATGAAAATTAACAGTATGGTAGAGGACAACTTCTACTCCAAAACACTAGCACTGAGCTTGAGCTAATTCTCAATATATCACTTGGTGGCATCCACTCTTCATGGCATAAAAATATTAACAGATTCTCAGACTTGGAAATATTTAGCATGTTTGAAAATAGCAACATTTTAGTAGCTACTTTAGAGCATGGTTCCCACTTATGTGCAAGTTTAACATGACAAAAATAAATACCATGGCATTCTACTCATCAAAGACTACCATTTTCATGTTGGCACAATTATCATAGCATGCAAGGATTAAATATAACAAAAATGACAAAATGGCACTTTGAGACAAAATGACATTTTGTCCAACTTGCTCAAATGACCACACAAGTTGCACTGATGAATTCCTTGGGTGATTCTACCCCAAAATCATATATCACACTCATATGTTTGTATGGAACAACATGGAAAACAATAGATAGCAAAATGCCCATCAATCCTATAAGTGAAAACTTACTAAAAATGTCCATGTGCATATATGATCATGTCCAGATTTGGAAATTTACCAGAAATAGAAATAACCTAATATAAAAATTAAAGCAATAAAAACAATAAAAGAAAAACAACAATTAAAAGGGGCCACCTGGCATAGACACCAGGGCCCCCTAGTGGATGACAAGTGGGGCCAGGGCCCACTTGTCATACTCACAACACCACACACACACATACACAAGAATACACACACACATACACACCACACACTGGCACACACACACCTAGTGCGCAACCACACAGGATCTGGTTGTGGCCGCACTGGGGTGCACACACACACCACACCACACACGGGATCCGGTACACGGCACACCGGATCCGCACACGCTACACCACATCGGCCAATCAAGAAAAAGAGCAAAAGGGGGACCAGGATTCGATCCCACGACCTCGCGGTCGATCCCTAGGTGCGCTACCACTTTGCCACCCAACGTGTCTCGACTGAAAGAGGGGTCTAGCGCTACTAGAACTAACAGATCGAGTGATGCCTAGGACAAAACTGTCAAAAACGACAACACGCGCGACAGGAAACGGCGGTGATGACTCCGGCATCTACGAGGCCTCTCCGGAGACACGAAGCACTGGCGAGGGAAGCGGGACCTACGGGGAACCCTTTCCCGAGGCAAGGAAGGCACGACAGCGAGGGCAATTGACAGGGCCAAGCGCAAAGCTTTCAGCCATGGCGGCACAATGGCGACAGACAGGGAGCAGCGGCGACGGAATGGCAGCGACTATGACTAATCGGCAGCGACCACGAGAGGAGAAGCAGAGAGGGAAAGGATGCGCAGATGCTCACGGGGGGGGCGACGATGCTGCGCTCGGAGCAGAGGAAGAAGGCAACGACAACGCGGCTCAAAGCAGAGGGAGAAGAGGCGCGGCGACGGCGACGATGCGGCGGCTCCCCGACCCTCCTAGCATCGGGAATCGGACGCGGGCGGCACTGTCACGCCCAAGATGCGGTCCTATCCTTATTTTGGCATGAGGGCCTCGACAGGGATAGAAGCGCATCTCGTCGTGTTGCAAGAATGGATATCATTACAAGTACATGTACAGAAGGCATGAGTATATGGAATTGGCTTACACTCGCCACAAGCTACATCAGAGTCATCAATACAACAACATATGCAAACATCATACAAAAGAGCAGGGTCCGACTACGGACGAAAACAAACGACCAAATGACAGCCATCCTTGCTATCCCAGGCTGCCACCTGGAACCCATCCTAGATTGATGAAGAAGAACTCCAAATCAAACAAGCAATGCGCTCACGTCAAATCATCGCATTACCTGCACCTACAACTATTGTTGTAGTAATCTGTGAGCCAACGGGACTCAGCAATCTCATTTCCAAGGGTATCAAGACTATTAAAGCTTAATAGGTGAGGTATGGTTAAGTGGTGAGGCTGCAGCAAGCAACAAAGCATTTATTTGAGTGGCTAACTTACGAATACAGAAAGTAAAGTATGGTGGTCTACGCATAATGGACGGGAACTAGTAATGATCACTAACTGATCTTGAACACCTACTTACGTCAAACATAACCCCACCGTGTTCTCTCTCGGATAAGGACTCACGAGAAGAGACAGCCACGGTTACGCACACAGTTGGTGTATTTTATTTGAGTTTACTTCAAATTTGCTATGATCGGGTGTTAAACAAAGTATCCAAGTTTGCCACATAACCGCGGGCATGGCTTTCCGAAAGAGTTAACCCTGCAGGGGTGCTCCAACTCATCCATCATAAATTAACCACACACAGCGGGATAACCTCGACCACGGATCTCATGATCTTCCTAGCCAATTCCATAGGAAATCTGCCACCTCGAGATAGCCCGAAGAATAATTGGAATTCCACACTCAAGATGTTAGAGAACGGTAAAACAAATCCAGCAAGGCCGCCCAACGTGTCAACAAACCCGATAGGAGCCACATATCTCATTCTCAGGACACGACAGATAAGCGAAGCATACGGTGGCCTGATAGACATCTCCCGAGTTGCCCCGGGTTGGCCCCGCACGGTGCTCTAGTTTGGACCAACACTCATGAGGAGCACTGGCCCAGGTTTTTGATTAAAATCCTCGGGTTAATTACTCCCTATGCAGGTTTATTAGTTATTAGGCCAATGTAGTACCAATGTTGGGCCTTGCCAGACAAGATTTATCCTAAAACGAAAATAAAGGGAGTCCCCATAACAACCCCGAGCATGTTAGGAGCGCTCAAATATGGAACATAACACCGGTTCACAAGTAACTAGGGCGGCAAGAGTGGAACAAAACACAGAGCAAAAGGCCAACCCTTCCACCCTTTACCAAGTGTATAAGTGCATTAAATTAAATACCAATAATATTGTGATAACAAAAGAATGTCCATGTTGTCACATGGAAGCAACTGCATCTGCAGCTAGAAACACTATAAGAAGGGCTGAGCAAGCGGTAACATAGCCAAACAAAGGTTTGCTAGGAAGGTGGAGGGTTAGAGGTTTTCATGGCAATGTTGGGAGGCTTGTCAAACAAGTGGTAGGTAGCGAGACATAGCGATAGAAAACGAGACATCTAGCATGGCAATGATAGTAATGGTATCCAGGGAAATGTGTCATCTTGCCTGAGATCCCGCTCGGAAGAAGAACGAGTCCATGAAGAAGACGAGCCAACGTAGTCGAACGAATCCTCACACTCCGAACGCTTTTGAAACTCTATCGAGAAGAAGCAAACCGGAAACAACAATCAACACACGATACACCACAACAGCAAGGCATGGCAATAACAACAAGCAACTACTACACGTTAAGTGAAGTTCAATATGCAACGAGTTGCATAATGACGAAACTCCATGTTCGAATTATTTAGTTCACTCCCGTTTAGGTGCTCATCAATATTAAATGTTGTTTAACATGGCAAACCGTGAAGCACAAATAACTACAATATCTAGGCATTTTAAATGAGGCCGGAAGCAATATATATCATTTCCAAAACATCCCCATATGAAAATTACGAATTAGGT
Organism: Hordeum marinum; assembly: GCA_022496015.1. Taxonomy (NCBI): domain Eukaryota; kingdom Viridiplantae; phylum Streptophyta; class Magnoliopsida; order Poales; family Poaceae; genus Hordeum; species Hordeum marinum. The sequence goes on along the minus strand of CM039674.1, from coordinate 256,903,212 downwards.
CCAGATCTGTCCTAACACAATTTTAGAGTTGTTAAACAGTAAAATAAATGTCACCATGTGATTCTACACATTTTTCTAGCCAAGTTACATATGTGGAACATTTTTATCGGAGCTACGGTTTAGTAGTTATGACATAAATCCTTTTAACATGGCATTTACGCAAATCAATGAAAACAGCAATGTTAAAAAAAATATCACATGTGAGAGTTGGTTATTGTGAATCTACACAAAATTCTAGTCAAGTTTCTTATATAAAGTTTTTTAATCCGATGCACGGTTATGGAGTTATTAAATGCATGAACATTAGGGTCTAATATGTAAAACTACAATCTCTAGATAATTAGATAAATTTTCTGGAAGGAAAAAAACAAAATGGGCCAAAAGCGGCAGGCGCAACATAGCAAGGCATCGGCCAGGGCGGAGGATAGGACATCGGGGCTCACGGCAGCTTGGTGGGCTGATGGGCCGGCCTCGTCGCGGGCCCACGAGGCGGTCAACGGGAGCGGATCGGGAAGGCGAGCGGCGCTCATCCTCCTGCTCCCGCAAGAAGGCAGGGCGACAGCGGCTGACGGGACCGGAGCTTCGGCGAGCTGGGTGACGGGGCTGGACGGAAACGAACCCGAGGCGGTTGGATCCGGCGAACCCCCACCAGATCTGGGCGGCGGCGAGCAGATGAGGGCCGGCGGCGGAGCTGTGAATCCATGGCAGCGGACATGTGGGAGAGAGAGGAGTTGGGGTTTAGAGAGAGGGAGAGGGAGAGGAAGGAGAAGAAGATGGAAGGGAGGAGGAGAGAGCCAACGACCGGCGGCGGCGGCTCCGGCGAGGGGTTGGGCTTGGGACGAGGAGCCGAGGGCGCGGGGAGGAGAGGGTGAGCGAGAAGCGCTCGGGCATGGGCGCCTGCGGGCAGCAGCAGCTGATTGGGGGGCGGAACCCGAGGGAAGCCTAGCGTTTCCCCGATTTGGATGGCTAGGGCGTCTATATATAGCAATGGGGGGCTAGGGTTTGGATTTTTGCACCGATTTCGACCGTCAGATCTCGATCGGGCAGCTCCGATCGCGAGAGAGGCTAGTGGCTATGTAGATGGGCTAGGGGGAGATGAGAGGGAGGTTTGCAGCCCGTGGCACGAGGTTTTAAAACATCGAAAAACGTCCAACAAATAAACCGATGACCGCACTGCTACGACTGACCGACGGTTATCAAACGAACTCGGAAAGCGACAAAATTTGGCAGGCGGCCTACCTACAATATAACAAGACCGCACGCCAAGTTTTGACCCAATCCGAGAATATTTTAAAGGCACTTTAAAAAAACAATATTTTCCAATGTCGCGGGCATGTGCGTGTGTGGTTGGTCTCAAAACGGGCAATGGCAAGAACCGGCAACTACGAACGGATGCAAGTTTTCGAAAACATGTGATGATGCCATCTAGATGATGTGAATGATGCAATGATGAATGCCACAACCAAATGGAACACAAACAAGAATGGAATAAAAGGGGAATCTTCTAGAGCGTTGGTCCCGGGCTATTACAACTCTCCTCCACTACATGAGGATCTCGTCCCGAGATCTAGAATGAAAAGGGGAAGAGAAAGAGCAAGAGGAAAGGAAGCGGTAAAATTTAGTTGCTTCTTTGACAAACGAGTGAAACCAATGAAAATGAAGGTTGTAAAGAGATTAAGAATGACATGGAAACAAGCAAGAATTCACAGGAAATTTCGGCAGCACTTCGGTAGGATAGAGGGGCAAAATTGATATGATGGAAAGAAATTGAAAGAGAGACACCAAACTTCGGTTGGATTAGAATCAAAACTTCATGAGATGGAAGGATTATGAAAAGATTTCACATCACTCCGGTTAAAATGAATAAGCAAAGAAAGAACATGATCTTGATAAAACAAGATGACAGATTGAAGAGAGCAACATCACAAGGTGTCACAACCTAGCAAGTGTCTAGGCTAGCATTGTGTTTGCATCATCATCATCATCATTGCATCAATATGAAATGGGGAGAAAGAAAGAAACCCTAAGCATTTTATGAATTAAAGGAATTCCAAACAAATGAAATTTCAACAAATCCAAAATGCCCATAAAAAATGTTCCCTATGTCTGATAATTAAGGGCATGGATATACCAGGGACCATTCCAATTATTTGAACATTTGAAATATTTTAAATTATTAAATTAAGTCTCTGAAAATGACAAATAAAAATATTATCATTATCACTGCTTTCAAAATAATGTGAAACTTTTGATACAAGTTTGAAATATTCAAACTTGAAGTTATAAAAAAGTTTTAGGATTATTGAAGGGGTAATTGGACCTGCAAAGAAAATCAAACAAATGTTAGAAAACAGAAAACAGAAATAAAAAAATAAAAGAGAGAGGAGGCCTGAGGTCTGGCACTGGGCAGCCCATCTGGCCCATGTGCCAGTCGTCTCCTACCTCTGCCAGTAGGCAGAGGCAAAGGAGGGCACGGCGAGGCCTCCTCCTCCTCCCTGCCTAGTCGCCCGCTTGGAGGCCCCAGGGCGCGCCAGCACCTCGCCATCGTGCCCTTCTCCTCTCTCCCTCCCGCGAGCTCTCTCCCTCTCTCGCGCTTTCTCCCCCTCAGACCCGCCATGGCCGCGCAGCTCCTCGCCGTCGTGCCGCCGTTCTAGCCACCCCCGAGCCCCCCTGACCCAACCAGTAGCTCCGCCCTGAGCCCCTGAATCCCCTCGACGGAGGAATCGAGCTGGGATCCCTCTGCTTCACCGTCATCGCCGAATCCCCTCCGCCGGTCGCCGTCGGTCCTCGCCGTCGTTTGGAGCCGTCCGGTCGTCCCCGAGCCTTCCGAGCCCCCTTGCAACCTCCCAGTGAGCACCCCGTCCTCCTCCCTCTCTTCCCTAGCTTCCCTGTGCTCCCTGGCGCTCCTCGCCGTAGTGGCCGATCGGGCACCGCCAAGGAAGTACTCCCCGGCGAACCTCCGGTGATCGCCGGTCCCCCCTGACCAGCCCAATCGACGTGGTCGAGCACGGGCTTTGTTCCAACGCCTTCCCCGCGTCGATCCGACCCCTCCAGTGGCTTCCGGTGAGCCTCCGCCACGTTGGATGGTTGCCGGCAACCACCCTCCGGTCAGTGTCGACGTGGCCGGCCACTTAGTCGCTAATCACCTTGATTAGCTTAGCCCAACCACTGACAGTGGGCCCTAGAGCTGGGTCAAACCCTGGTCAGCGCGGGATTAGCCCCCGTGACACTGACCAGTGGGGCCCTCATGTCAGCTTTGACCCAGAGTGGTCAGTTGACCAGGCTGATGTCATGCTGACGCATGGCTGACGCGGTAAATCTATTTTCTGATTTTAAATATTTCCAGAAATAGCTAAAAACTTTGAAAAATCATATAAATTAATCTGTAAGTCAGATAAAAATAATTTATATATGAAAATTTATCAGAAAAATCCAATGAATCCAATGGTGCTCTTCTCATGCATGTTAGAGAAACCTAAATAGGTGACATGGACATTTTAGCATTAGGTCAATATATAGAATTTGAAATGAGAACAACTTTGAACCTATATTCAAATGCATTTCAAATTGGCATGATCACTAGTTACATTAGCTCATCCATGCATACTATCATGCCATGATCATGCATCATATTGTTGCATCTGTTTGTATTGAATGTTTCATCTGCGTTGCGGTAGGCCCTAATCCGGAGGATACTACTCCGTACCCTAGCGAAGGAGAGAACTCTTCCGCAACCCAGCAAGGCAAGCAACCTCATTGATCATTTCGATAACATCCCACCCTCTCACTCTTGCTCTCATTCATTGCATTAGGACAAACGATCACATGTCGGTTATACACGGTAGATGATCCTATTCTTATGCATGACCTGATCTTGTCACAGTAAATAGCTAAACCTTGCAACCTAGCATACCTGGTAGATGCTTGTGCCATGATGTGCTTAGCTTACTTTGCCTGCTATGCTTGCTATGCTTAGAGTTGTGTCAAGTCGGATTCATCTGGGTGATGAACTGAGTGAAACAGTGTTGTCCGATGTGATGAGCTTATAATACGTTTGGTAAAGGTAGCGATGAGAGGCTATGTAGGAGTACATAGTGGGTTGTCTCATTGGGACCGTTCTTAGGAACTGGGTTCCGTGTTTGTGATCCAAGAGTAGATACGACCACACATTGGGATACTTAACTGACCCTCTCGACTCATCAGTCGCTTAGTCTTTGGTCCAGGTATTGCAAGTAGTTTCTGGTGTTTATAGCATGCTGGAGGCCGTGCGTAGCGCTGACCCTCGGGGTGGGTTACGACGCGGTAGGCAGTGGCACGGTGTACCAAGGGTCACCCGAATGGTGGGCTTGGGAACCCTGCGCACATCGTTTGGGACCGTAGCGGAAACTTCGGCCGGATTTTCGTGCGGTTTCAGTCTCAAATAGGCGGTAGCCTGGACTAGAGGTCTTATGTGATTGACGGTCGTGGCCGACTCCCTCGCTGGGCATCCGCTTGAAGGTTGCCGAGGTGCATGGTTTATGGCACACAGCGATAAGTGGCGAGAGCGTGTGTGAAGAAGTACACCCCTGCAGGGTTATGAAACTATTCGAATAGCCGCGTCCTCCGATATGGACTACTTGGAGAACTTATGTTGTTCATAGATAACCAAATGGATACCCTAAAAATCTTAAGACAAGTGTGAGTACCGTGGATGGCACTCTTCCGGAAGGGGAAGGTGAGTCCATGGTGGTGTATTGTGATGGAGTTAGTGGACTCGTGTGCGATAACTAAAATTTTAACAAAGAGTTTAAAACTGAGTAGTGTAGGTTAGCCATGAGTCAAAGCTGGCTTTCTGCGTAAACTCCACCACCCCTTGTTGATACATGAGCATAAATAGACTAGGTCTGTTTTAAAGACTTGCTGAGTACGATTGTACTCATCCTTGCTTAAATAATGTTGCAGAGGAAAACCAGGACCCATCAGATGGGTACTATCTAGACGTTGACGATGCTGAATAGTTGGTGTCCCAGCTACGATCTTGCCCGTGTGGTGGACTGTAGATAGTCAGGCCTTGTGCCTCTTTTATATTTTGCCGTCTGTACTCAGACAGCTTAAGTTTCCGCTGGCTTGTATGACTATGTTTGTATGACTTGAGTGCCGGGTCATGTGACCCCTGTCTGTATGAACATATTATGCAAGGCTCGTCTGAGCCTCTTAAATAAAAGTCATGTTATTGTATGGTTATGTTGTGATGCCATGGTTGTATCTATGCATATCGGGCATGTCGTGCGTACGTGTGACGTGCAACGGTATGTATGGGATCCGACACCTAGTCGTGTGCCTTTAGTAGTACTCTTTATGGGAAACTGCCTCTTTGTGCTTCCACCGAGCCATGGTAGCTTGCTACTGCTCCGAACACATTGATTGACCGGCATGTATCCTTGTTTGCTGCTGTGTCTGTCCCTTCGGGGAAATGTCTCGCAGTGTAATGGAGTCCCAGTAGTCTGTTACGACTCATCTACGTGCAGTGATGACATTCGTGTCTCGCGACGTAATGAAGTCCTTGTAACTTGCTACGACTCGTCTACACACGCTTGAGGCCGACACCTGCATTGCTGGGTTATGTATGCCTGTTTCCGTACGGATGTGCTACTTGGGTTCTATGACTAGTCATGTCGGCCCGGGTTCTTTGTTGTGTGATTGCCAGCGACATGTTCACATACGTGAGCCAAAATACGCAAACGGTCCCGGCCAAGGTAAGGTGGCAGCCGTGGAGTACCGTGCGTGAGGCCGCAAAGTGATGTGGCTTGTTACCGTATGGAATCATATAACCTAGGATCGGGGTCCCGACAGCGTTGGTATCAGAGCCTGACTGACTGTAGGACTACCAAGCCAAACCGGCCGAAGTTGAGTCTAGAAACACTATAGATTAGTAGGGGAATTGATTGTGGAAGGGAACGTAAGGCTCTTTTTACTCCTCTTCCCAAGTTATTCTATGCTGGGTCATTCTCATCTTTTCTATGGGGCTAGGAACTAGGATTCTCATCTATTGCTTAGGATGATGAGTTACTAGCCATGGACCAATAGCTAGCTTGTTCGTAAGTGAGTGCAGTTATTCAAGTATTGTTGGTGTGACAAACAGATGGAGAAGATATTTGAGTCTAGATAGTCGAGTGGTTGTGCCTTTCCAATCTTTTTCAATTGTCTCAAAAAAATTGAGCAATTACAGCCGTTATGCTGTCCAATTTCTGCTAGGATCTCTAATGTCTTTGCATCATTCTCTGTTTCAGATGCCCTCTCGTCCTTTCCGTCAGGTGGTCCGTCTGACCAGGTGCATCGATGTGCCGGGTCACACGGCCATGTTGGTTAGAGTGATGATGGAGGCTGGATATCGTTGGTACCCAGAGTACACAGTGGAGGAGCAGTATCGAGATTTCAACCAGAGTCAGTATCTGTGTACTGTTAGGATATATCCTTCCTATCCTGGAGCTGCAGAGCCGCTTCACTGGACTCATGGATTGGGAGTTACCATAGATATGGCAGTTCAGGAAGCCGCCTACACCATGCTGACTATCATGAGGTTTCACCATGGTTTGCTACAGAACACGGAGTTCTGCTATGTTCCTGCTTCCATGGGAGGAGAGGATGGATATCTTAGTGCATCCTACTTTGATCATTCTCATGAAGACCCTAGGCTGCAGGTGACCGCTCAGATGTTGGAGAACAGGGATCGTGATGCACGTGCCCTTCGCATGGAGCTCTATGCTATCCGTGCCCGTCTTTGGACAGCCTTGACGCAGTTGGCACCTGTCGTGCAGACAGGTTATGGAGATTTGGAGATGCTGACTCCCTCACGGACTCATTTGCCAGCACACGTAGACTGGCCTGATGTTGGAGGCATCACCCCTCTTCGAGGACCGTTGTTGCCGCCGACAAGGGGACCAAGGCCACATCCGTGTCCTTATGGGTTCCAGGGATCCCAGGCTAGAGTGTTTCCAGATCCTCAAGTTCAGCTCCCGGGTCACGGGGGTAACCTGTACGAGGCATTCTACGGTGATGTTTGAGTGCGTGGATGTTAGCCCTAGTATGGTAGTAGTCGTATCGCCATAGTCCTGCGTGTCTGGTAGGGTATGATCAAGGTCGAGATTTGAGTTCCGGAGGTGTAGATAGATAATGTATAGGATGCTTGTAATACCTCCGATGAGTTGGTCATCTCTCCGTAGTTGTTTTCAGCTTGGGTTTGTACTGAACTAAGCCATGGTGTGTATGAAACCTAATGTTCATATGGTAGTTGCTTTACCATGTTGATTGGTGTTTATCTTACATGCCATGTTGATCAGTGCATTCCTTAATTCATGCCCTAGAGTTGTTGTTCCCCATGTCTAAGCTATGGATTGTTTTCCTCAGGATGGTGTCAACCAGGAACAACCCCGTGCATGCTCATGAGCAAGGCGAGAGTAGCCAGCCAAGGCAAGAGGAGCTACCACATGCACCATCCCTGGCAGAAGTGATGCTAGAAGCTGAATGGAATAAGAGGGAGACCAACAGGCTGTTGGAGAGGATTGAACAGAACACAGCTCGTGCTCCCTGCAATGATCACCATGATGGAGTGTCACTTGGTGACTTCATTAACTGTGTCCGCCTAAGTACCATCACTCGATCGATCCCCTCGATGCAGATGATTGGCTGACCAGTATGTCACGCAAGATTCGAGCTGCAAATGTTTCAGAGGCCAACAAGGTGACCTTTGCGACATACTTTCTGGAGGGACCTGCCAACCTGTGGTGGGAAAGCTATGAAGCTATGCGTCCCCAAGGACCTGCACCAACCTGGGCAGAGTTCAGCGCCGCGTTTCGTCTCCATCACATCCCGGAAGGGCTAATGGACCGCAAGAGAGAGGAATTCTGGGCCTTCACCCAGGGCAGATTGTCAGTGGATGCATACAGCCGCGAGTTTGGTAATCTTGCTCGCTATGCTCCAGAGGAAGTTTCAACTGATGCCAAGAAGCAGGCTAGGTTCCGCAAGGGACTTAATGCTGAGCTTCGCCGAGATCTTCGCTTGCACGAGTGCACCACCTTCCAGGCTCTCGTCAATAAGGCCATCAATGCTGAGTCCGGACAAACTGACTATGAGGCTACGAGGAAGCATAACCGTGACTTCAACCCTACATCGGGTTCAGGCCCCAATAAACGCCGAGTGTGGGTGCCCAATGCAGCTTTGCCGCCAAGATACACTGCGAGGCCATCTTTCCAGGCACCTCGTCCAGTTCAGTCCAACCCTCCACCCAGACCATTTGGAGGACCACAAGTAAATGTTGCCCCTCGTGCTATAGTGGTATGCTACAAGTGTGGAGAACCGGGACATTATTCTCGTGAATGTCCCCAGAACAATGCCAAGCCCGCTGGACGCGGAAAACCAGGGAAAGCCTTCTATGTGAAGCCAACTCCTGCCCGTGGGTGAGTTAATTATGTGTCTAGTGAAGAAGCTCTTGAAGACCCTGATGTCATTCTAGGTATGCTTCTTGTTAACAGCCATCCAGCATCTGTTCTATTTGATACTGGGGCATCTCATTCATTCATCTCAGAAAGTTATGCACAGCTGCATAACATGTCCTTCTGTGACATGCCCACTCCTTTAGTAGTTCAGACTCCTGGATCAAAATGGCAAACTTCTAGAGTGAGCCATGATAATGAAATTCTGGTGGATAGACTAGTATTCCTAGCATCCTTGATAGCTCTTAAGTCTTCGGACATCAATATCATTCTAGGTATGGATTGGATGAAAGCCCACTATGCCAAGATTGATACTCATTCTAGGAATGTTCAACTTACACATTCGTCGGGTGAGATAGTTAATGTCCACTCAAACAACCAAGCGCCAACTCTATTCCCTAAATGCTAGCCCTCTTCCAGAGTTAGAAGATATTCCAGTAGTCCGTGATTTTCCGGATGTCTTTCCAGAAAAAATGCCAGGTATTCCACCTATCAGAGATGTTGAGTTTGTGATAGAACTTATCCCAGGGACAGTCCCAATAGCCAGAAGACCTTATAAGATGGCACCCTTAGAACTAGCCGAGCTAAAAACCCAACTCGATGAAGCTTTGAAGGAAGGTTTCATTCGTCCTAGCTCTTCTCCTTGGGCTTGCCCCGTCCTCTTCGTTAAGAAGAAGGATGGATCGGATCGGATGGTTGTGGATTACCGACCAGTGAATTTGGTCACTATCAAGAACAAGTATCCACTTCCCAGGATCAACGATTTGTATGATCAACTCGCTGGATCCTCTGTCTTTTCCAAAATGGATTTGAGGTTGGGATACCATCAAATCAGAATTAGAAACGGGGACATTCCAAAAACGGCTTTTGTCACTCGTTATGGCCAATACGAGTACACCGTCATGTCCTTCGGTTTAACCAATGCTCCAGCCACTTTCTCTCGTCTGATGAATTCGATCTTCATGGATTATTTGGACAAATTCGTCATGGTTTACCTCGATGATATACTCATCTACTCGAAGAACGAACAGGAACATGCCGAGCATCTAAGGCTGGTATTGATGAAACTTCGAGAGCACCGCTTATATGCCAAATTCTCCAAGTGTGAATTCTGGTTGCCGGAAGTGACCTATCTGGGCCACGTGATCTCTAGCAAAGGTATTGCTGTCAACCCCGAGAGAGTTGAGGCCGTCCTTGATTGGACTCAACCTGAATCGGTTAAGCAAGTTCGGAGTTTCCTTGGCTTAGCGAGCTATTGTCGCCGCTTTGTTGAGAACTTCTCCAAGGTTGCGAAACCTCTGACTGAACTCCTCAAGAAAGATAAAAAGTTCGAGTGGATCCCACAATGTGAGCATAGTTTTCAGGAGTTGAAAAGACGACTGACCTCTGCTCCCGTTCTGGTGCCACCAGATTTTTCTAAGGACTTTATTATCTACTGCGACGCCTCGCGACAAGGATTAGGTTGCATTCTCATGCAAGATCGTCATGTGATTGCATACACATCTCGACAGTTGCGTCCACATGAGGATAATTATCCAACACATGATCTTGAGCTTGCAGCTGTAGTCCATGCACTAAAGACATGGCGACATTACCTTCTGGGTAATCGTTGCGAGATATACACTGATCACCAAAGTCTGAAATATATTTTCACCCAGCCGGATTTGAATCTCAGGCAAAGACGGTGGGTAGAGTTGATTACAGATTACGACTTAGGGATAACTTACACCCCGGGGAAAGCCAATGTCATGGCTGATGCACTAAGTCGTAAGTCTTATTGTAACAATTTGATGTTACAACAAGGTCAACCGCTTCTCCATGATGAATTCAGGAAGTTAAATCTTCACATTGTTCCTCAAGGATTCCTATCCAACTTGGTGGCAAAACCTACTCTTAAGGATCAAATAGTAGTTGTCCAGAGATATGACAAAGGGATATCTTGGATTAAGGAAAATATCGTTAGCGGAAACGCTAAGGATTTCTCTAAGGATGATGGAGGTGTGGTGTTCTTTCAGAATCGGTTGGTGGTTCCCAAGAGCACCCGTCTAAGACAACTGATTCTTAAGGAGGCTCATGATTCTCCTCTCACAATTCATCCGGGTAGTACCAAAATGTATCAGGACCTACGCCAGAGGTTCTGGTGGACTAGGATGAAGAGAGAAATTGCTCAGTATGTTGCTAATTGCGACGTTTGTCGTCGTGTGAAAGCAGAACATCAAAGGCCTGCTGGCACCCTTCAACCTTTAGCTATTCCTGAATGGAAATGGGATAAGGTCGGTATGGATTTCATCACCGGTTTTCCCAGGACCAAGAGAGGGAACAATGCTATATTCGTAGTCATTGATCGCCTCTCCAAAGTGGCTCATTTTCTTCCTGTTCGTGAAAGCATTACTGCTAGTCAGCTAGCGGAGTTATATGTTTCTCGAATAGTTTCTCTTCATGGTGTTCCTTTGGAGATTAACTCAGACCGCGGAAGTATCTTTACTTCTCATTTTTGGGAAAGTTTTCAAACTGCCATGGGGACTCATCTATCCTTTAGCACTGCTTTCCACCCTCAATCAAGTGGTCAAGTTGAGCGAGTCAATCAAAGTCTTGAAGACATGCTCCCAGCTTGTATTATATCTTTCGGTATGAATTGGGAGAACTGCCTTCCATTCGCTGAATTCACATATAACAACAGTTATCAATCAAGCTTGGGCAAAGCCCCTTTTGAAGTTCTTTATGGACGAAAATGCCGAACACCTCTTAATTGGTCGGAAACCGGAGAGAGGCAACTCTTTGGCCCGGACATGATCCAGGATGCAAAAGAGCAAGTTCGCGTTATTCGTGAAAAGTTGAAAACAGCCAAATCCCGTCAAAAGAGTCAATATGACCGTCATCATGAGTCGGTGACTTATGAAGTCGACGAGAAGGCTTACCTTCGGGTTACACCTCTGAAGGGTACCCATCGATTCGGTATCAAAGGCAAGTTGGCTCCTCGTTACATTGGACCTTTTCGCATTCTTGCTAAACGAGGAGAAGTTGCCTACCAATTGGAACTTCCACCGCATCTTTCCAAAGTTCATGATGTCTTCCACGTCTCTCAACTCAGGCGTTGCTTTTCGGACCCTGTTCGAGAAGTGGACCACGAAACGCTTGATCTCCAAGATAACCTTTCATACCGAGAATACCCCGTTCGTATTCTCGACCAAGCTGAGCATACCACTCGGAGTCGGAACATCAAGTTTCTTAAGGTTCAGTGGTCGCACCATTCTGAAAAGGAGGCGACATGGGAAAGAGAAGATCGTCTTCGACTAGAGTACCCCGCGCTCTTCCCGACGACCTCAAAATCTCGGGACGAGATTCTTTTGAGTGGGGGTGAGTTGTCACAACCCTAGCAAGTGTCTAGGCTAGCATTGTGTTTGCATCATCATCATCATCATTGCATCAATATGAAATGGGGAGAAAGAAAGAAACCCTAAGCATTTTATGAATTAAAGGAATTCCAAACAAATGAAATTTCAACAAATCCAAAATGCCCATCAAAAATGTTCCCTATGTCTGATAATTAAGGGCATGGATATACCAAGGACCATTCCAATTATTTGAACATTTGAAATATTTTAAATTATTGAATTAAGTCTCTGAAAATGACAAATAAAAATATTATCATTATCACTGCTTTCAAAATAATCTGAAACTTTTGATACAAGTTTGAAATATTCAAACTTGAAGTTATAAAAAAGTTTTAGGATTATTGAAGGGGTATTTGGACCTGCAAAGAAAATCAAACAAATGTTAGAAAACAGAAAATAGAAATAAAAAAATAAAAGGGAGAGGAGGCCTGAGGCCTGGCACCGGGCAGCCCATCTGGCCCATGTGCCAGTCGTCTCCTACCTCTGCCAGTAGGCAGAGGCAAAGGAGGGCACGGCGAGGCCTCCACCTCCTCCCTGCCTGGTCGCCCGCCTGGAGGCCCCAGGGCGCGCCAGCACCTCGCCGTCGTGCCCTTCTCCTCTCTCCCTCCCGCGAGCTCTCTCCCTCTCTCGCGCTTTCTCCCCCTCGGACCCGCCATGGCCGCGCAGCTCCTCGCCGTCGTGCCGCTGTTCTAGCCACCCCCAAGCCACCCTGACCCAACCAGCAGCTCCGCCCTGAGCCCCTGAAGCCCCTCGACGGAGGAATCGAGCCGGGAGCCCTCTGCTTCGCCGTCATCGCCGAATCCCCTCCGCCGGTCGCCGTCGGTCCTCGCCGTCGTTTGGAGCCGTCCGGTCATCCCCGAGCCTTCCGAGCCCCCTTGCAACCTCCCAGTGAGCACCCCGTCCTCCCTCTCTTCCCTAGCTTCCCTGTGCTACCTAGCGCTCCTCGCCGTAGTGGTTGATCGGGCACCGCCGTGGAAGTACTCCCCGGCGAACCTCCGGTGATCGCCGGTCCCCCCTGACCAGCCCAATCGACGCGGTCGAGCACGGGCTTTGTTCCAGCGCCTTCCCCGCGTCGATCCGACCCCTCGAGTGGCTTCCGGTGAGCCTTTGCCGTGTCGGATGGTCGCCGATGACCACCCTCCGGCCAGTGCCGACGTGGTCGGCCACTTAGTCGCTAATCACCTTGATTAGCTTAGCCCAGCCACTGACAGTGGGCCCCAGAGCTGGGTCAAACCCTGGTCAGCGCGGGATTAGCCCCCGTGACACTGACCAGTGGGGCCCCCATGTCAGGTTTGACCCAGAGTGGTCAGTTGACCAGGCTGATGTCATGCTGATGCATGGCTGACGCGGTAAATCTATTTTCTGATTTTAAATATTTCCAGAAATAGCTAAAAACTTTGAAAAACCATATAAATTAATCTGTAAGTCAGATGAAAATAATTTATATATGAAAATTTATCAGAAAAATCCAATGAATCCAATGGTGCTATTCTCATGCATGTTAGAGCAACCTAAATAGGTGAACATGGACATTTTAGCATTAGGTCAATATATAGAATTTGAAATGAGAACAACATTGAACCTATATTCAAATGCATTTCAAATTGGCATGATCACTAGTTACATTAGCTCATCCATGCATACTATCATGCCATGATCATGCATCATATTGTTGCATCTGTTTGTATTGAATGTTTCATCTGCGTTGCGGTAGGCCCTAATCCGGAGGATACTACTCCGTACCCTGACGAAGGAGAGAACTCTTCCGCAACCCAGCAAGGCAAGCAACCTCATTAATCATTCCGATAACATCCCACCCTCTCGCTCCTGCTCTCATTTATTGCATTAGGACAAATGGTCACATGTCAGTTATACACGGTAGATGATCCTATTCTTATGCATGACCTGATCTTGTCACAGTAAATAGCTAAACCTTGCAACCTAGCATACATGGTAGATGCTTGTGCCATGATGTTCTTAGCTTACTTTGCCTGCTATGCTTGCTATCCTTAGAGTTGTGTCAAGTCGGATTCATCTGGGTGATGAACTGAGTGAAACAGTGTTGTCCGATGTGATGAGCTTATAATGAATACGTTTGGTAAAGGTAGCGATGAGAGGCTATGTAGGAGTACATAGTGGGTTGTCTCATTGGGACCGTTCTTAGGAACTGGGTTCCGTGTTTGTGATCCAAGAGTAGATACGACCACACATTGGGATACTTAACTGACCCTCTCGACTCATCAGTCGCTTAGTCTTTGGTCCAGGTATTGCAAGTAGTTTCTGGTGTTTATAGCATGCTGGAGGCCGTGCGTAGCGCTGACCCTCAGGGTGGGTTACGACGCGGTAGGCAGTGGCACGGTGTACCAAGGGTCACCCGAATGGTGGGCTTGGGAACCCTACGCACATCGTTTGGGATCGTAGCGGAAACTTCGGCCGGATTTTCGTGCGGGTTCAGTCTCAAATAGGCGGTAGCCTGGACTAGAGGTCTTATGTGATTGACGGTCATGGCCGACTCCCTTGCTGGGCATCCGCTTGAAGGTTGCCGAGGTGCATGGTTTATGGCACACAGCGATAAGTGGCGAGAGCGTGTGTGAAGAAGTACACCCCTGCAGGGTTATGAAACTATTCGAATAGCCGCATCCTCAGATATGGACTACTTGGAGAACTTATGTTGTTCATAGATAACCAAATGGATACCCTAAAAATCTTAAGACAAGTGTGAGTACCGTGGATGGCACTCTTCCGAAAGGGGAAGGTGAGTCCATGGTGGTGTATTGTGATGGAGTTAGTGGACTCGTGTGCGATAACTAAAATTTTAACAAAGAGTTTAAAACTGAGTAGTGTAGGTTAGCCATGAGTCAAAGCTGGCTTTCTGCATAAACTCCACCACCCCTTGTTGATACATGAGCATAAATAGACTAGGTCTGTTTTAAAGACTTGCTGTGTATGATTGTACTCATCCTTGCTTAAATAATGTTGCAGAGGAAAACCAGGACCCATCAGATGGGTTCTATCTAGACGTTGACGATGCCGAATAGTTGGTGTCCCAGCTACGATCTTGCCCGTGTAGTGGACTGTAGATAGTCAAGCCTTGTGCCTCTTTTATATTTTGCTGTCCGTACTCAGACAGCTTAAGTTTTTGCTGGCTTGTATGACTATGTTTGTATGACTTGAGTGCCAGGTCATGTGACCCCTGTCTGTATGAACATATTATGCAAGGCTCGTCTGAGCCTCTTAAAGAAAAGTCATGTTATTGTATGGTTATGTTGTGATGCCATGGTTGTATCTATGCATATCGGGCATGTCGTGCGTATGTGTGACGTGCAACGGTATGTATGGGATCCGACACCTAGTCATGTGCCTTTAGTAGTACTCTTTACGGGAAACTGCCTCTTTGTGCTTCCACCGAGCCATGGTAGCTTGCTACTGCTCTGGACACATTGATTGACCGGCATGTAACCTTCTTTTCTGTTGTGTCTGTCCCTTCGGGGAAATGTCTCGCAGTGTAATGGAGTCCCTGTAGTCTGTTACGACTCGTCTACGTGCAGTGATGACATTCGTGTCTCGCGACGTAATGAAGTCCTTGTAACTTGCTACGACTCGTCTACACACGCTTGAGGCCGACACCTGCATTGCTGGGTTATGTATGCCTGTTTCCGTACGGATGTGCTACTTGGGTTCTATGACTAGTCATGTCGGCTCGGGTTCTTTGTTGTGTGATTGCCAGCGACATGTTCACATACGTGAGCCAAAAGACGCAAACGGTCCCGGCCATGGTAAGGTGGCAGCCGTGGAGTACCGTGCATGAGGCCTCAAAGTGATGTGGCTTGTTACAGTATGGAATCATATAACCTAGGATCGGGGTCCCGACACAAGGCCTCCGTAACAAGAGAATAGAAACTGGATTGATGGAAGGAAAAGAACGTATAAGAAAATGACAACTTCTATCACAGATGAATTTTAAAGCATAGGTTGAATGGAGTTCATGAAGAATCAACAATGAAAATAATAGCTTGCCATGGGCTTATGGAAAACATCTCAAAATTATGAGGTGATAACCTGCCACAACAAAAACAATTGATTGCTTGAGAGCAACAAGATATGCAAAATTTCTTTCACCAAGAAGAGGAGGAGAAAACTTGGATCATTTATAACCCCATGATAGCAAGAATCCTTAGGAAATTCTTTAGGTGAAATCCAACCCAAGAGAACTCTGAGAAGACAAGATGGGTTTACTTATCTTATTCTTGACAATATTTCCTTCAAGACTCCTCATAGTCAAGAATTTAATAACACCATCTCACAAGAAAATGGAGAAGGAATTGAACTTAGAAATCCAAGATGAAGAACACTTAATCACCTCCAACAAGTATCTTGAAGAACACTTGAAAATGAAAGAAATCTTGATGAACCACCATGAAGGACCTCCGGAAGAACTCTTGAAACGAAAGGATGATAGAAAGACTTGAGGATGCAAAAATAACAAGATTGAGGCCTTGCTATGAATTAGATGAAGCTTAGCGACAAGATACTTGAGAAAAACTAGGAACTCCAAAAAAGAAAGATGCCCACTTCGGATAAGGAATTTGATATCATGAACAACTCCTGAAGAAGGATTGATATCACTTGGATGAAACAAGAATAAGAATTATGATATGCCTATCCTTCATCAAGTTAAATTGATGACAAACAACAGATTTCGCACACCACTTATTCTTCTTGTAAATATTGAAGGGAGAGATATAGATCACACTCTTGAAGAAGTCTTGAATGAGAACATCGGTAAGAATTCAAAACAAAAGAGTATAATGCAAATGGATGATATAACATGAGAACAAAGAGAGCATGATTCACCTAATAGAAAACTTGAACGAAGCACCGGAAAGAATTAGAAACTAAAGAGGACACATGAGAATGAAGAGATCAAGATTTTCCTAATAGAAACTGAACAAGGCACCAGAATAATTGAGATACGAACGAAGGGACAACAATTGAGAAAAATTTGAGAACGAAAGTTGAAAGCTGAGAACGAGGAATCTTCTAAAATGATGGCCTTCGAAAGGATCTAGAAATGAAAACAATTTTGAATGCACCAGATAGATACGGGAGGAATAACTCATGCTCAAAACAATTTGAGATGAAAGCAACAACCTGAAACCATGAATCTTTAGGAGAATGGGTTAAGATTTAAGAGAAATCTCCTTCGGCCTTCAATGTTGAGAATGATGACGAGAAACAACACCATGAATTACTAAGATACTCCGTAATAATGAATAAGGAAAGGTTGAGCCAACGACGAAAATGATTCAAAGCGATCTTGGAAGAGGAATATGACTGATGAAAATCATCCTTGCATCATATTAAAAGAACTTGAGAACATCTCCGGAAAGATTAGAATAGCCACGTAAGATCCTAGGGGAAAACCTGTGGGTTGTGGGCCCACTCAAAGAAACCACCATTGAAACAATTGATTAAAAGAGAGATTGCACCGGTACAAATTAAGAACTTGATGATATGAGACCCTCAAAATAATTTGGAAGGAATGAAAGAAAACATGAATCTTTGAGATATCTTCAGCACTCCGGATAGAATAGAGATAAGAATAAGCAAGAGAGGCTTAATAAATACTTCCAACATGGGAGAGCAATTAGAGAATGAAAATGATATGATGAACACCAAGAACTTGAATTGAATCCACCGGAGAAGAAAAACAACGAGAACAAGGGATATGATGATAGATCCTGAAACTGAAACTCTTGAGAATCTCCACAAGAAATCACCGGATAGAAATGAAGAAATGATAGCGGAAGCATTGATGAAGAGAAAGGCACTTGGAAGAGAATTTAATCACTGAAGAAAAAGGGCGGGAGGGTGGGAAAACACAGAAAACTTGGAACATATGAGACAAACTTCGGAACAAAATATGAGGGTTGATCTTTCAAATATTGGAGATGATAGAATTATCTTGAAGAGAAGCACACCCGGATAGGAAAAGAATTGATATGATAACTTAATTGAGCAAGAGAATTAGCAATCCCACATAAATATGACAACACTACTTCGGAAAGATTTGAGATCACCATTGACATCGAAGCAACTCGAATTACCATATTCGAAAACCAAACAAAGGATGAGGCTTACGAAACAAGGCAGAAACAAATGCATAACAGATATTTCGTCTGGTATTTTCATGGTAAGGTTCGCACGGGCTCAATCGTACATTGGATTGTCATATTGAAATGACGCTCGAATATGCTCCCTAGGCGTAGCGAACTACAAGGCTTGACGAAGCATGTCTGATGACATATATTTAGACTGTCCTCTGTAAGAAAGACCATGAACAAATGAAACCACTAGATATTGAACCCCAACCTCACATCATTATCTGTTGGAAGATAGCCTAGGTAACTACTTGAATTCCCACCTAAGAACTTCCGAAAACTTTCTGGTTTTGCAATCCGGTGTGGGGGATACAAGGAAAAAATATCTAACACAACTAGCAAACCTACACCCCAACTTTATCCATCCTTCAACACATAACCAGAGGCTTCCGCAAGTCCATCTAACTCAGATCCTCGAAAGCACAACGATACTAACCATCGCGGTACCCCGGACGCCTCCCCAGTACTGGGTGCCTCCGACCTTGTCTCACCACGACAAGTATTGTAGAAATTCTGAACACCCTCCGTCCTGAGATAGGAAGGAAGTTGAATGATAACAATGTGCCAAGAATTCCCTGGAGCTCAACTCCCCGATAGAAATCAAGTCAGATAGGAGGCACCAAGACAGAACTCCGTCACATCGACATCATATAGTTTCCAAAGTACCCACGTGATCCTAAAAAAAATTTGAGTGAGAAGAGGGAAGAATCAAAATTCCTAAGTCGAATACCTCACCAGAGCATAGAAGAGGAGTAAAAAGAATCCTACTCTCCGATATAACTAGACTCAAATAGTTTTTTTACTAGACTCGACTCGGTCAAGTTTGATCAATCAAGGGTTCCTAGGTCGGTACAGGCTCTGGTACCAACTTGTCATGCCCAAGATGCGGTCCTATCCTTATTTTGGCACGAGGGCCTCGACAGGGATAGAAGCGCATCTCATCGTGTTGCAAGAATGGATATCATTACAAGTACACGTACAGAAGAGATGAGTATATGGAATTGGCTTACACTCGCCACAAGCTACATCAGAGTCACATCAATACAACAACATATGCAAACATCATACAAAAGAGCAAGGTCTGACTACAGACGAAAACAAATGACAAAATGACAGCCATCCTTGCTATCCCCGGCTGCCGCCTGGAACCCATCCTAGATTGATGAAGGAGAACTCCAAATCAAACAAGCAATGCGCTCACGTCAAATCATCGCATTACCTACACGTGCAAATGTTGTTGTAGTAATCTGTGAGCCACAGGGACTCAGCAATGTCATTTCCAAGGGTATCAAGACTATTAATGCTTAATAGGTGAGGTATGGTTAAGTTGTGAGGCTGCAGCAAGCGACTAAGCATTTATTTGAGTGGCTAACTTACGAATACAGAAAGTAAAGTATGGTGGTCTACGCATAACAGATTGGAACTAGTAATGATCACTAACTGATCCTGAACACCTACTTACGTCAAACATAACCCCACCGGGTTCTCTCTCGGATAAGGACTTACGAGAAGAGACAGTCACGGTTACGCACACAGTTGGTGTATTTTATTTGAGTTTACTTCAAATTTGCTATGAGCGGGTGTTAAACAAAGTATCCAAGTTTGCCACATAACCGCGGGCACGGCTTTCCGAAAGATTTAACCTTGCAAGGGTGCTCCAACTCATCCATCATAAATTAACCACACATAGTGGGAATAACCTCGACCACG
The DNA here is from genome assembly GCA_022496015.1 of Hordeum marinum. Taxonomy (NCBI): domain Eukaryota; kingdom Viridiplantae; phylum Streptophyta; class Magnoliopsida; order Poales; family Poaceae; genus Hordeum; species Hordeum marinum. Next base: position 256,883,475 of record CM039674.1, on the reverse strand, counting down.
GATCTCGTGATCTTCCTAGCCAATTCCATAGGAAATCTGCCACCTCGAGATAGCCCGAAGAATAATCGGAATTCCTCACTCAAGACGTTCGAGAACGGTAAAACAAATCCAGCATGGCCGCCCGACGTGTCGACGAACTCGATAGGAGCCGTGTATCCCGTTCTCAGGACACGACAGATAAGCGAAGCGTATGGTGTCCTGATAGACATCTCCCGAGTTGCCCCGGGTTGGCCCCACACGGTGCTCTAGTTTGGACCAACACTCATGAGGAGCACTGGCCCGGGTTGTTGATTAAAATCCTCAGGGTTAATTACTCCCTATGCAGGTTTATTAGTTATTAGGCAATTGTAGTACCAATGTTGGGCCTTGCTAGACAAGCTTTATCCTAAAACAAAAATCAAGGGGTCCCCATAACAACCCCGAGCATGTTAGGAGTGCTCAATTATGGAACATAACACCAGTTCACAAGTAACTAGGGCGGCAAGAGTGGAACAAAACACCGAGAAAAAGGCCAGGCGTTCCACCCTTTACCAAGTGTATAAGTGCATTAAATTAAATACCAATAATATTGTGATAACAAAAGAATGTCCATGTTGTCACATGGAAGCAATTGCACCTGCATATAGAAACACTATAAGAAGGGATGAGCAAGTGGTAACATAGCCAAACAAAGGTTTGCTGGGAAGGTGGAGGGTAGAGGTTTTCATGGCAATGTTGGGAGGCTTGTCAAACAAGTGGTAGGTAGTGAGACATAGAAATAGAAAACGAGACATCTAGTATGGCAATGATAGTAATGGTATCCAGGGAAATGTGTCATCTTGCCTAAGATCCCGCTCGGAAGAAGAACGAGTCCATGAAGAAGACGAGCCAACGTAGTCGAACAAATCCTCACACTCCAAATGCTTTCAGAACTCTATCGAGAAGAAGCAAACCGGAAACAACAATCAACACACGATACACCACAACATATGCATGATATGATGCGCAAGCAAATATGATGCATGTCCGGTTTAAATATGGAAGGCATGGCAATAACAACAAGCAACTACTACACGTTGAGTGAAGTTCAATATGCAACGAGTTGCATAATGATGAAACTCCACGTTCGAATTATTTAGTTCACTCCCATTTAGGTACTCGTCAATATTAAATGTTGTTTAACATGGCAAACAGTGAAGCACAAATAACTACAATATCTAGGCATTTTAAATGAGGCCAGAAGCAATATATATCATTTCCGAAACATCCCCATATGAAAATTATGAATTAGGTCCAGATCTGTCCTAACACAATTTTAGAGTTGTTAAACAGTAAAATAAATGCCACCATGTGATTCTACACATTTTTCTAGCCAAGTTACATTTGTGGAACATTTTTATCGGAGCTACGGTTTAGTAGTTATGACATAAATCATTTTAACATGGCATTTACGTAAATCAATGAAAACAGCAGTGTTAAACATTTTTATCACATGTGGGAGTTGGTTATTATGAATCTACACGAAATTCTAGTCAGGTTTCTTATATAAAGTTTTTTAATCCGATGCACGGCTATGGAGTTATTAAATGCATGAACATTAGGGTCTAATCTGTAAAACTGCAATCTCTAGATAATTAGATAAATTTGCTGGAAGGAAAAAAACAAAATGGGCCAAAAGCAATGGGCGCAACATAGCAAGGCATCTGCCAGGGCGGAGGGTAGGACATCGGGGCTCACAGCGGCTTGGTGGGCTGATGGGTCGGCCTTAGCGCGGGCCCACGAGGCGGTCAACGGGAGCGGATCGGGCAGACGAGCGGCGCTCGTCCTCCTGCTCCCGCATGAAGGCAGGGCGACAATGGCCAACGGAGCCAGAGCTTCGAAGAGCTGGGTGACGGGGCTGGCCGGAAACGGACCGGGGACGGCCGGATCCGGCGAAGCCCGACCGGATCTAAGCGGCGGCGAGCAGATGAGGGCCGGCGACGGAGCTGCGAATCCATGGCGGCAGACCTGTCGGAGAGAGAGGAGCTGGGGGTTAGAGAGAGGGAGAGGGAGAGGAAGGAGAAGAAGTGGGAAGGGAGGAGGAGAGGGTCGGCGACCGGAGGCGGTGGCTCCGGCGAGGGGCCGGGCTGGGGACGAGGAGCCGAGGGCGCAGGGAGGAGCGGGTGAGCGACAGGCACTCGGGCGTAGGCGCCTATGGGCAGTGGCAGCTAATTGGGGGCGCGGAACCCGAGGGAAGCCTAGGGTTTTCCCGATTTGGACGGCTAGGGCGTCTATATATAGCAATGGGGGCTAGGGTTTGGATTTTTGCACCGATTTCGATCGCCGGATCTCGATCGGGCGGCTCCGATCACGGGAGAGGCTAGTGGTTGTGTAGATGGGCTAGGGGAGATGGGAGGGAGGTTTGCGGCCTGTGGCGTGAGGTTTTAAAACATCGAAAAATGTCTAACGAATAAACCGATGACCGCACTGCTACGACTGACCGACGGTCATCAAACGAACTCGGAACGCGACGAAATTTGGCAGGCGGCCTACCTACAATATAAAAAAACCGCACGCCAAGTTTTGACCCAATCCGGGAATATTTTAAAGGCACTTTAAAAAACAATATTTTCCAATGTCGCGGGTGCATGCGTGTGTGGTTGGTCTCGAAACGGGCAACGGCAAGAACCAGCAACTACGAACGGATGCAAGTTTTCGAAAACGTGTGATGATGCCATGCAGATGATGCGAATGATGCGATGATGAATGCAACAACCAAACGAAACACAGACAAGAATAGAATAAAAGGGGAATCTTCTGGAGCGTCGGTCCCGGGCTGTTACAGGCACCAAGGCACTCCTCGCCATCTTGGACAATGACGAGCGGGCCACCACAGGTGAAGACGATGACGACAGCTCCGGCACTGTGCCCCTCTAAAGCTGCGACCTTACCTGATGCCAAAGAGAGGAGGAAGGGAGGGGGATGGAGAGGAGAAACGAGATGGCGGTGGCACAAGGAGAAGCGCGGAACCCTAGAGAGGGGGGCACGCATGCCGAGGGGGATAAATAGGCGCGGGCTGACGGCGACGCGACGTCTCAAGGTCACGATGGCGCACGCTCTCTCTCACTTCTCTCTAAACCTGACGAAAGGATGCAACGGAGCAGGTCGTCGTCTACGCTGGGCTGCTGGGCTGCAAGGGAAGATGGGCCGCGAGTGAGGGGAGGACAGAGGCCCAGGAAGCTGCTCTTTCTCACAAGGAAAACACAACAAGGTTTCCTTTTCATAAAACAACAACACAAGAAAAATCCTCCAGAGGAAAATAAAAGGATTTTTGCAAGAACAAAAATAATTTGACATTGAAATAATATGCACTATTCAATAAAAATAACAAGATAATTTTTGGGACAAAGAAATTAAATACTTTTAAATATGATCAGCCCCTCTTTATTGCAAACTCCCAAGAGCCCAAAGCTCAACACCAAAGAGAGCAACACACATTTACTCAAAATGATATGCCCCACACCATGAACATTTTTAACAGAATTATTAACAAGTTGTTTTTAACACAATGGAAAACAATAAAGATCAAAAGGGGTTTTTGAGGATGTTTGAAAAGAAGGAGAGAGGGTGGTAAACCACACTAGCATACATCCACACACCACACAAGATCCACTAACAACATTACCACAATAGTCACAAGGGAGCACAACACAAAATCTTATGTATGACATGAAGATGAGATGCATGATGCATGAGATGGAAGGCAATGAGCAACATCATATCATTTAACACATGGCAACAAGGTTCACGTAAGTTACATGACCATAAATGGCAAGGACAACACTTGGGCTGTCACAACTCTCCCACACTACAAGAGGATCTCGACCCGAGATCTAGGAACGAAAGAACTCTGGATATTCGGAACAGAGAAGATCCACACGTTCCCAAGTAGCTTCTTTGTCAGAATGATGAGACCACTTCACCTTGAGAAACTTGAAAGATTTGTTGCAGTCTTACACTCAGTTTCTTCGAGAATAGCCATTGGATGCTCACGATAAGACAGGTCTTCTTGGAGATCAATATCTTGGAGGTTAATGGTACACTCGGGAGTCTTGAAGCACCTCCGGAGCTGAGGGACATGGAAGACATCATGCACATTTGCGAAGTTTGGAGGAAGCTCTAGGTGATATGCAAGTTCACCTCTCTTGCCAACAACTCTGAAAGGACCAACAAAGCGAGGAGCTAGCTTCCCTTTAATTCCAAACCGCTGAGTGCCCTTCATGGGAGAGACTCTGAGATAGACTAGATCATCAACTTGAAAGGAGACATCCCGATGTTTGTTATCATAATAACTCTTCTGTCGGGATTGAGCTGCTTTGAGGTTCTCATGAATGACATGGCACATCTCTTCTGCTTTGGTGATCATGTCATTGCCCAAAATTTGACGCTCACCAGTTTCAAACCAGTTAAGCAGGGTACGACACTTCCTGCCATAGAGAACCTCGAAACGGGCCTTGCCTGAGCTAGCCTGAAAGCTATTGTTGTATGAGAATTCAGCGTATGGAAGGTAGTCTTCCCATTTCATGCCGAACGAAATCACACAGGCTCTGAGCATGTCTTCAAGGATCTAATTGACTCTCTCAACTTGACCACTTGTCTACGGATGGAATGCAGTGCTGAAACGGATCTTGGTACCCATAGCAGTCTGGAATGACTCCCAAAACTTGGAAGTAAAGAGGCTTCCACGGTCAGAAGAGATGAGCTAAGTAATACCATGAAAATAAACTATCCTTGACGTATACAACTCTGCTAGCTGAGCTGCTGAGATAGATTCTTTGACCGGAAGGAAATGAGCAACTTTGGTCAGCTTGTCGATAACCACAAAGATGGCATCGTTGCTTCTCTTAGACTTGGGAAACCTAGTGACGAAATCCATCTCCACATGATCGAATTTCCACTCTGGGATAGGCAAAGGCTGAAGAAGATCTGCTGGACGTTGATGCTCCGCCTTCACTCTGCGACAAACATCACACTCGTTCACGAACTGAGCAATTTCATGCTTCATGCGAGTCCACCAGAAGGTTTGCTTGAGATCCTGATACATCTTGGAACTGCCTGGATGAATGGATAGAAGAGAATTGTGTGCTTTGTCCATGATAACCTTCCTGAGATCACCTTTTGGAACCACTAGACGGTCCTCAAAGAACAAGGTATCTTTGTCATCAACGCGGAAGCACTTATACTTCGGAATGCCCTTGGCCACACCTTTCTTCACTTTCTCCACCATTTCGTCAAGAAGTTGAGCCTAGTGAACCTGATCTTCCAGAATCGGGGAGACTTAAAGATTGGCAAGAAATCCTTGCAGAATCATTTGAAGGTTGAGCTTGCGGAAGGCTTCACAAAGCTCAGGTTGAAGAGGTTTCAGGATGAGATTGTTGCATTATGCCTTTTGGCTGAGCGCGTCTGCAATGACATTTGCTTTTCCAGGAGTATGCTCAATTCTTGGATTGAAGTCCTCAAGCATTTCCACCCAACGAGATTGCCAAAGATTGAGATTGGGTTGAGTGAAAATGTACTTCAAGCTCTTGTGATCGGTGTACACCTCAACTGGTCTACCCAACAACAAATGCCTCCAAGTCATCAGAGCATGCACAACTGTCGCCAACTCAAGATCATGAGTGGGGTAGTTCTTCTCGGCAGGCTTCAACTGACACGAGGTATAAGAAACTATCTTCTTATCTTGCATGAGAACACCACCAAGGCCTTGGAGAGCAGCATCACAAAAAACTTGGAAAGGCTTTGATTACTCGGGAGGAACAAGAACTGGAGCTGAAGTCAGTCTCTGCTTGAGCAGATTGAATGCCACATCACACTCAGGAGACCAAACATACTTGACATTCTTCTAGAGGAGATTAGACAGAGGCTTAGCAATTTGAGACAAGTTCTCCACGAATCTTCTGCAATAACTAGCAAGCCCGAGGAAGCTACGAAGCTGCTTCACATTCCGAGGAGGCTCCCACTTCAAGATTGCCTCAACTTTCTCAGGGTGCACTTTAATGCCCTCGGCAGAGATCACATGCCCAAGGTACACCACTTCATTGAGCCAAAACTCACACTTGGAAAACTTGGCGTAGAATTGATGTTCTCTTAGCTTGTCAAGCACAAGCCTGAGATGCTCTGCATGCTCTTCTTCTGTCTCCGAGAACACAAGGATATCGTCCAAACAGACCAAGACGAACTCATTCTTGAAAGGAGAGAATATGAAGTTCATCATTCTTGAGAAGGTTGGAGGAGCATTTGCAAGACCAAATGACATGACGGTGTACTCATAAGAGCCAAAACTCGTCCTAAAAGCGGTCTTTGGAATATGTTCTTCGTGAATGTGAATCTGATGATAGCCCATGCAAAGATCAAGCTTCGAGAAAACCTTGGCACCTTTCAGTTGTTCAAACAACTCATTGATGTTGGGAAGTGGGTACTTGTTTCTGATTGTCTTCTTGTTCGATGGGTGGTAATCGACACAAAGTCGGTCCATGCCATCCTTCTGTTGGAAATATGCCCTAGAGGCAATAATAAATTAGTTATTATCATATTTCCTTGTTCATGATAATCATTTATTATCCATGCTATAATTGTATTGATCGGAGACTTAGATGCATGTGTGGATACATAGACAAAACCATGTCCCTAGTATGCCTCTAATAGACTAGCTCGTTGATCAAAAGATGGTTAAGGTTTCCTAGCCATGGACATGAGATGTCATTTGATAATAGGGTCACATCATTAGGAGAATGATGTGATGGACAAGACCTAAACTGCAAACGTAGCATATGATCGTGTCAGTTTATTGCTACTGTTTTCTGCATGTCAAGTATGTGTTCCTATGACCATGAGATCATGCAACTCACCGATATCGGAGGAGTGCCTTGTGTGTATCAAACGTCGCAACGTAACTAGGTGACTGTAAAGGTGCTCTACAGGTATCTCCGATGGTGTCTGTTGAGTTGGCATGGATCGAGACTAGGATTTGTTACTCCGTGTGACGGAGAGGTATCTCGGGGCCCACTCGGTAATGCAACATCACAATAAGCCTTGCAAGCAATGTGACTAATTGTTCGTTGCGGGATCTTGTATTAAGGAATGAGTAAAAAGACTTGCCGGTAACGAGGTTGAACTAGGTATGGAGATACCGACGATCGAATCTCGGGCAAGTAACATACCGAAGAACAAAGGGAACGTTATACGGGATTAACTGAATCCTTGACATAGAGGTTCGACCGATAAAGATCTTCATAGAATACGTAGGAACCAATGTGGATGTCTAGGTCCCGCCATTGGTTATTGACCGTAGAGGTGTCTCGGTCATGTCTAGATAGTTCTCGAACCCGCAGGGTCTGCACACTTAAGGTTCGGTGACGTTTCGATAGTGTAGAGTTATGTATGGTGGTGACAGAAGTTTGTTCGGAGTCCCAGATGAGATCCCGGACGTCACGAGGAGCTCCGTAATGGTCCGGAGGTAAAGATTCATATATAGGAAGTCCCAGTTTGGTTTCCGGAAAAGTTTCGGGCTCATCGGTAGTGTACCGGGAGTGCCGGTAGTGTACCGGGAGTGCCGGTAGTGTACCGGGAGACCTCCGGGAGGGGTATTTCGACCCCAAGAGGTCCATGGGCTGTGGGATAATAATAACCAGCCCTTAGTGGGCTGGGAAAACAGCCACAAAGGCCCATGGCGCAGGAGAGAAAGTCATAAAGCAAAAAGTGGAAAATCAGCCAATAGGAGGCAATCCTACTCCAACTAGGATTGGAGGTGAAGTAGGATTGCTTCCCACCTCATATTTCGGCCGACCCAAAGGCCTTGGATGCCTCTCCTCTCCTCTCCTCCTATATATACTAGTGGATTGGGTGGTTTTTGGACAGAATTTCCGGCCACGTGCTACCCGTTCCACCGGTGCATAGTTTCTCCTCTAGATCGGTTTTCTGCAGCGCTTAGGCGAAGCCCTGCCAGAATTGCTCCACCACCATCACCGGAGCGCTGTCACACTGCCAGTGAACTCTCTCTCCTCTCCACCTCCTCTCGCTGGATCGAGACGGTGGAGATCATCATCAAGCTGCACGTGTGCTGAACGCGGAGGTGCCGTCCGTTCGGCACTAGATCGGAAGGACCGTGATCGAGATCGCGAGACGGTTCGTGATGTGATCACGGAACGTATCGTGATGAGTTCGCGGGACAGATCGTGATCAAGATCGTGAGACGGATCGTGATGAGTTCGTGGGACGGATCATGATGTGTTCGCGGGACGGTTCGTGATTGGATCGCGGGACGCTCGGCGATTTGGATCGCGAAGAAGTTCGACTACACCAACCGCGTTTCTTAACGTTTCCCGCTTAGCGATCTACAAGGGTACGTAGATCAACTCTCCCTCTCGTAGATGCTCATCGCCATGGATAGGTTTGCGTGTGCGTAGGAAAATTTTTGTTTCCCATGCGACGTTCCCCAACAGTGGCATCATGAGCTAGGTTGATGGTTCGATGAGATCTCGAGTAGAACACAAAAGGTTTGTGGGCGTTGATGCTTAGATTGCTTCCTCCCTTGGTCGGATTTTGGTTCAGCGGTATTGTGAGATGAAGCGGCCCGGACCAACATTACTCGTACGCTTACGAGAGACCGGTTCCCTCGACTACAACTTGTTGCATAGATGGCTTGCGGGTGCCAGTTTCTTTCACTTTAGTTGGATCGGATTCGACAAAGGCGATCCTTGAGAAGGTTGAAAAGCAACTAGTGTATCACCGTTGTGGTTTATGCGTAGGTGATAATTGTTGTTGCTAGATACCCGTAGCAGACACGTAAAACATGCAACAACAATTAGAGGACGTCTAACTTGTTTTTGCAGGGTATGTTGTGATGTCATATGGCCAATTACATGATGTGATATATGTGATGTATGAGATGATCATGTGATGTATAGATTATCACGACTTGCATGTCGATGAGTACGGCAACCGGCAGGAGCCATAGGGTTGTCTTTAAATTATTGTATGACCTGCGTGTCAATCATTAAGCGCTATGTAATGCTTTACTTTATCGCTACGGTAGCAATAGTAGTAGAAGCATGTTGGGCGCGACAACCCCGATGGCGACACGTTGATGGAGATCAAGATGATGGAGATCATGGTGTCGTGCCGGTGACGATGGAGATCATGCCGGTGTTTCGAAGATGGAGATCTTAAACACAAGTTCATGGCCATATCATGTCACTTCTGAATTGCATGAGATGTTAATCCTTTTATGCACCTTGTTTTGCTTAGTACGGCGGTAGCATTATAAGGTGACCCCTCACTTGAATTTCAAGATGAACTGTGTTCTCCCCGAGTGTGCACCGTTGCGAAAATTCATCGTGTTGAGACACCACGTGATGATCGGGTGTGATAGACTCTACGTTCACATAGAACGGGTGCAAGCCAGATTTGCACGCGCAGAACACTCGGGTTAAACTTGACGAGCCTAGCATGTACAGACATGGCCTCGGAACACGAGAGACCGAAAGGTCGAACATGAGTCATATAGTAGATATGATCAACATAATGATGTTCACCATTGCAGCCACCTCAACTCACGTGATGATCGGACTTGAGTTGGTGAATTTGGATCATGTATCACTCGAATGATCGGAGGGATGTCAATTTGAGTGGGAGTTCTTAAGTAATATGATTAATTGAACTCATTATCATGAACATAGTCAAAGTGTCTTTGCAAATTATGTTGTAGATTACTAGCTTGCTCTGTAGCTCCCTTAAATTTTTATATGTTCCTAGAGAAATAGAGTTGAAAGATGTTGGTAGCAATATTGCGGATTGGGTCCGTGATCTGAGGATTGTCCTCATTGCTGCACAGAAGGCTTATGTCCTTAATGCACCGCTCGGTGCGCCACCCTCTCTAGCGTCGTATATAGATGTTGTGAACATCTGACAGGCACGTTTCGATGACTACTTGATAGTTTAGTGCGTCATGCATTATGGCTTAGAATTGAGGCTCCGAAACGTTTTGAACGTCACGGAACATATGAGATGTTCTAGGAGCAGAGATTGTGATCTCAGGCTCGTGCCTGTGTTGCGAGATATGAGATCTCCAACAAGATTCTTTGCCTGTAAGATGAAGGAGAATAGCTCAATCGTTGAGCATGTACTCTGATTTTCTGGGTACTACAATCGCTTGAATCAAGTGGGAGTTGATCTTCCAGATAAGATAGTGATTGATATAATTCTCCAAGTCACTGTCACTAAAGCTACTAGAACTTCGTGATGAACTATAATACACTAGGGATAGAAGTATTGATCCCTGAGTTGTTCGCGATGTTTGACATTGCGAAGGTAGAAATCAAGAAGGAGCGTCAAGTGTTGATGGTTAATCAAACCACTAGTTTTGAGAAGGGCAAGAGCAAGGAGGGAAACTTCATGGATAGCAAGTCAGTTGCTGCTCCAGTGAAGCAACCCAAAGTTGAACTCAAACCAGAGGCTCAGTGCTTCTGTTATGAGGTGAGCGGTCGCTAAAGCGGAACAACCCTAGCTACTTGGTAGATAAGAAGGCTGGCAACATTGATAGAAGTATATTTGATATACAAGTTATTAATGTGTACCTTGCTAGTACTCTTAGTAGCACCTGGGTATTGGATACCGGTTCGGTTGCTAAATGTTAGTAACTCGAAATAAAAGCTACGGAATAAACGGAGAACTACCTAAGGGTGAGGTGACGATATGTGTTGGAAGTGTTTCCAAGGTTGATGTGATCAACATCGCACGCTCTCTCTACCTTCAGGATTAGTGACGAACCTAAATAAATGTTATTTGGTGTTTTGCGTTGAGCATGAACATGATTAGATCATGTTTATTGCAATACGGTTATTCATTTAAGTTAGAGAATAATGGTTATTCTGTTTACATGAATAATACCTTCAATGGTCATGCACCCAGTGAGAATGGTTTGTTGAAATCTTGATCGTAGTAGTACACATGTTCATAACATTGATGTCAAAAGATACAAAGTTAATAATGATAGTACCACATACTTGTGGCACTGCCGCTAAATGTCATATTGGTATAAAGCGCATGAAGAAACTCCATGTTGATGGATATTTGGACTCATTCGATTTCGAATCGGTTGAGACGTGCGAACCATGCCTCTTGAGCAAGATGACTAAAGGACCCCGTTAGATGGAGCGGGCAAGTGATTCATTGGAAATGATACATGTTGATGTATGCAATCTAGTGAGTCTTGTAGCGTGCAGTGGATATCGTTATTTTCTTACCTTCACTGATGATTTGAGTAGATATAGTGTATATTTACTTAATGAAACACAAGTCTGAATCGGTTGAAAGGTTCAAGCAAATTCAGAGTGAAGTTTAAAGATCATCGTGACAAGAAGATAAAAGTAACCGCGATATGATCGTGGAGGTGAATATCTGAGTTACGAGTTTGGCATACAACTTAAGACAATGTGAAATTTGTTTCACAACTAACGCCACCTGGAACACCATAGTGTGATGGTGTGTCCGAACATCATAGTCATGCTCTATTGATATAGTGCATACTGTGATCTCTCTTGTCATTTTACTACTATAATTTTGGGGTTATGCATTAGAGACAACTACATTCACTTTAAATAGGGAACCATCTAAATCCGTTGAGATGACACCATGTGAATTATGGTTTGATAGAAACCTAAGCTGTCATTTCTTAATACTTGGGGCTGCGACACTTGTGTGGAAAATGTTTTCACCTAATGAGGTCGAACCCAAGGCGGACAAATGCATCTTCATAGAATACCCTAAGATCAGTTGGGTGAACCTTCTATCTCAGATCCAAGTGCAAAGTGTTTGTTACTAAAACGGATCCTTTCTCGAGGAAAAGTTTCTCTTGAAAGAATTAAGTGGGAGGAAGATAGAACTTGATGAGATTGTTTAAACTTTGTTCAACCAGAGAGTAGCGCAGCGCAGAGAGATATTTCTGTGAAGCCTACGTTAGTTGAAGAGGAAGTTAATGATGATGATCATGAAGCTTCAGGATCAAGTTACTATTGAACTTCGTAGGTCGACAAGGATGTGTACTGCTCCTAAGTGGTACGACAACTCTGTCTTGGAGATCATGTTGTTGGACAACGATGAACCTACGAGCTATGGAGAAGCGATGATGGGGTAGGATTCCGACAAATGGTTGGAGGCCATGAAATCCGAGATAGGATCCATGTATGAAAACCAAGTGTAGACTTTGGTAGACTTGCTCGTTGGACGGCAGGTCGTTGAGTACAAATGGATCTTTAAAATGAAGACAGACACTGATGGTGAATGTCACTATTTGTAAAGCTCGACTTGTTGCAAAGATTTTTGTGACAAGTTCAAGGAGTTGACTACGATGAGACTTTCTCACTCGTAGTGGTGCTAAAGTCTGTTGGAATTATGTTAGCAGTTGTTGTGTTTTCAATTATGAAATCTGGCAGATGGATGTCAAAACATCGTTTCCTTAACGGTTTACTTGAGGAAAGGTTGTATGTGATACAACCAGAAGGTTTTGTGAGGCCTAAGGATGCTACAAGGTGTGCAAGCTTCGGTGATCCTTCCATGGACTGAAGCAAGCATCTCGGAGTTGGAATATACGCTTTGATGAGGTGATCAAAGTTTTGATGTTTATACAAAGTTTACGAGAAACTTGTATTTGCAATAAAGTGAGTGGGAGCACTATAGAATTTCTGATAAGTATATGTGGATGACATATTGTTGATCAGAAATAATGTAGAGTTTCTGGAAAGCATGAAACGGTTGTTTGAAAAGTGTTTTTCAAAGGAAGACCTGGATAAAGCTACCTAATTGTTGAGCATCAAAATCTATAGAGATAGATCAAGATGCTTGATGAGACTTTCAATGAGTGCATACCTTGACAAGATTTTGAAAGAGTTCAAAATGGATCAGCCAGAGAAATAGTTCTCGTCTGATTTGTAAGGTGTGAAGTTGAGTGAGACTCAAAGCTCGACAACGGCAGAAGAAAGAGAAAGGACGAACGTCGTCCCCTATGCCTTAGCCATAGGCTCTATATTATGCCATGCTGTGTACCGCACCTGTGTGTGCCTTGCCATGAGTCTGTCAAGGGGTACAAGAGTGGTCCAGGAGTGGATCACTGGACAGCGGTCGGAATTATCCTTAGTAACCAGAGGACTAAGGAAATGTTTCTTGATTATGGAGGTGATAAAGAGTTCGTCGTAAAGAGTTACGTCGATGCAAGCTTTAACACCTATCCGGATGACTCGTAGTAGCAATCTGGATACGTATAGTGGAGCAGCCATTTGGAATAGTACCGAGCGGAGTGTGGTAGCAGTGTTTACGGTTTGACATAGAGATTTGCAAAGTACACACGGATCTGAATATCGCAGACCCGTTGACTATAAGACCTCTCTCACATGCAAAGCATGATCGAGCCCCAGAACTCATTGGGTGTTAGATTCATAACAATGCGAATCACATGGTGATGTGAACTAGATTATTGACTCTAGTGCAAGTGGGAGACTGTTGGAAATATGCCCTAGAGGCAATAATAAATTAGTTATTATCATATTTCCTTTTTCATGATAATCGTTTATTATCCATGCTATAATTGTATTTATCGGAGACTTAGATGCATGTGTGGATACATAGACAAAACCATGTCCCTAGTATGCCTCTAATAGACTAGCTCGTTGATCAAAAGATGGTTAAGGTTTCTTAGCCATGGACATGAGATGTCATTTGATAACGGGGTCACATCATTAGGAGAATGATGTGATGGACAAGACCCAAACTGCAAACGTAGCATATGATCGTGTCAGTTTATTGCTACTGTTTTCCGCATGTCAAGTATGTGTTCCTATGACCATGAGATCATGCAACTCACAGATATCGGAGGAGTGCCTTGTGTGTATCAAACGTCGCAACGTAACTGGGTGACTATAAAGGTGCTCTACAGGTATCTCCGATGGTGTCTGTTGAGTTGGCATGGATCGAGACTGGGATTTGTTACTCCGTGTGACGGAGAGGTATCTCGGGGCCCACTCGGTAATGCAACATCACAATAAGCCTTGCAAGCAATGTGACTAATTGTTAGTTGCGGGATCTTGTATTACGGAACGAGTAAAGAGACTTGCCGGTAACGAGGTTGAACTAGGTATGGAGATACCGACGATCGAATCTCGGGCAAGTAACATACCGAAGAACAAAGGGAACGTTATACGGGATTAACTGAATCCTTGACGTAGAGGTTCGACCGATAAAGATCTTCGTAGAATATCTAGGAACCAATGTGGACGTCCAGGTCCCGCCATTGGTTATTGACCGTAGAGGTGTCTCGGTCATGTCTACATAGTTCTCGAACCCGCAGGGTTTGCACACTTAAGGTTCGGTGACGTTTCGGTAGTGTAGAGTTATGTATGGTGGTGACAGAAGTTTGTTCGGAGTCCTGGATGAGATCCCGGACGTCACGAGGAGCTCCGGAATGGTCCGTAGGTAAAGATTCATATATAGGAATTCCAGTTTGGTTTCCGGAAAAGTTTCGGGCTCATCGGTAGTGTACCGGGAGTGCCGGTAGTGTACCGGGAGGCCTCCGGGACGGGTATTTCGACCCCAAGAGGTCCATGGGCTGTGGGAGAATAATAACCAGCCCTTAGTGGGCTGGGAAAACAGCCACAAAGTCCCATGGCGTAGGAGAGAAAGTCCTAAAGCAAAAAGTGGAAAATCAGCCAATAGGAGGCAATCCTACTCCAACTAGGATTGGAGGTGAAGTAGGATTGCTTCGCACCTCCTATTTCGGCCGACCCAAAGGCCTTGGCTGCCTCTCCTCTCCTCTCCTCCTATATATACTAGTGTATTGGGTGGTTTTTGGACAGAATTTCCGGCCACGTGCTACCCGTTCCACCGGTGCATAGTTTCTCCTCTAGATCGGTTTTCTGCAGCGCTTAGGCGAAGCCCTGCCGGAATTGCTCCACCACCATCACCGGAGCGCCGTCACGCTGGCCGAGAACTCTCTCTCCTCTCCACCTCCTCTTGCTGGATCGAGGCGGTGGAGATCTTCATCAAGCTGCACGTGTGCTGAACGCGGAGGTGCCGTCCGTTCGGCGCTAGATCGGAAGGACCGTGATCGAGATCGCGAGACGGTTCGTGATGTGATCACGGAACGGATCGTGATGAGTTCATGGGACAGATCGTGATCAAGATCGTGAGACGGATCATGATGAGTTCGCGGGACGGATCATGATGTGTTCGCGGGATGGTTCGTGATTGGATCGCGGGACGCTCGGCGATTTGGATCGCGAAGAAGTTCGACTACACCAACCGTGTTTCTTAACGCTTCCCGCTTAGCGATCTACAAGGGTACATAGATCCACTCTCCCTCTCGTAGATGCTCATCACCATGGATAGGTTTGCGTGTGCGTAGGAAAATTTTTGTTTCCCATGCGACGTTCCCCAACACCTTCTTCTTGACAAACAAAATACCACAACCCCATGTAGAAGAACTTGGTCTAATCAGACCCAGACGTTCTTGTTCATCTAACTGTTTCTTCAACTCTTTCAGCTCTTCCGGGCCAAGTTTATAAGGGAGCTTGCAAACCGGTTCAGTTCCCAGCTCGAGGTCAATCACGAACTCGACTAGCCGGTGCGGAGACATTCCTGGAAATTCTTCTGGGAAGACATCTTCATACCCACAAACCACCGGAATTTGAGAAATGGCCGAGATTTCACCCTTCTCATGAAGAGAAAAGAGACGGATTGTGTCATCACGAGCCGCGAAAATAATCACATCTTATGAAGGATGAGTCTGCTTGACTTCTTTTGCTTGACAATCAACATATGCCTTATTCATAGCCAGGAAGTCCATGCCCAGAATGAGATCAATGTCAGAATTACCGAGAACAATTGGAGAAGCCAGAAAAGAATAATTGCCCATCTTGGTGGACGCATCCCGAACCACCATCTTTGAGTTGAGACGCTTCCCGAGGGACACCACTTGCAATGCATTTGGCAAAAACTCCATGGTAAAACCATGTTTTGCCACAAAAGGATATGGCATGAAACAATGCGATGCACCAGTATCAAACAAAACTTTAGCAGGAAAAGAATTAACTGAGAGATTACCCATAATCACATAATGAGACTGCTCTGCTTCAGCTGCATTCACCATGTTCACCCTTGCTGACTTGGGATTATGCTTCTCCATTGCATTGCCTAGAGGCCTGACTGGAGGAGGAGGCGGAAGACGCCGCTGGTTGCACTTGTTTGAGTAGTGACCCTTCTGACCACACTTGTGAAAAGTAACCTTAGATAGCGGACGAAAGTTGCCTAGAGGAGGAACAAAAGCTGACTTCGGCGTCTGGGGTCTCTGCTGATATCCTGGGTTGGGTGGGTGGGAAGAACCACGGCCACCGAACTACTTCTGCTAAGGAGGAGGACGACACGGAGGAGGATTAGGCACCCAATATTTTTGTTGCTTAGGAACCATCTGAGAGCTGGAAGAAGAAGAATATGAATACCTTGAATGCTTCCTTGAGTTCTCCAACTTGAGCTGAGTTGCCTCGACCTTCAAAGCCATATTGTAGAACTGATCAAACTCACGAGGCTCTTGAAGGACTAGACCTGGCAGAAGCTCATCCTTGAGACCACCTTTGAACTGATAGATCATGGCCTTGTCATCTGGAACATCTTGCTTAGCATAGCGGGCTAGATTCTGGAACTCGATGTTGTATTGATAGATGGACTTTCTTCCCTACTTCAGGTGCCTGAACTTCTCACGAATCTCATTGACAAATCTTGCCGGAATGTAATGGGCCCTGAAGTCACGACAGAAACCGTCCCAAGTAACAACATGATCGCCCCTGGAATCCTTGTACTGCTACCACCAATCAGCCACCTGACCCTTGAGCTGGAACGACACGAATCTGACAAAGTCCTCTGGTCTGACATTGCTGCACTCAAAATGCTTACTCATGTCACGGAGCCAATCATCAGCATCAAAAGGCTGCTCACAATAGGTGAAAGACTTGGGCTGGTTGGCAAGGAACTAATTGAGCGTCACAAACTGAGGTTAATTCTGAAAATTCCCTTGAAAGCCTTGTTGACCCTGATCTTCTTGCAACAACCTAAGCAACATCTGAGTGTTCGCATTGGTTGCGGCCATCACAGCTTGCCAAGCTTTTGGAGGAGGAGGCGGTGGCGGGGGGTGGTGGAACATTAGATTGCTCCTAACCATGGCTCGCAGTCTTGTGAGTTGTTGGAGCCATCCTGAAGATGGACAAAAACATTAGCACCTCACCGATAAGATGAATTCAAAAGCTAAATCAAATGCTTGAAAGAAATTGAATGAATAACACAAACATCCTTCCTAGTGAAAAATTAGTAAGAATGCCTTCTTCGATTTGTGATAACATCATCAGATATTAGAAGCCACTTGCAATAACACAAAAGTATTGAGCTAATGATGCTCGGAACAAATGTATGTGCCATCATACATCTGGAGAAGATGAACCTAGATAACTACAAGAGTTCCCACCTAAGTGTTGGAAATATGCCCTAGAGGCAATAATAAATTAGTTATTATCATATTTCCTTGTTCATGATAATCGTTTATTATCCATGCTATAATTGTATTGATCGGAGACTTAAATGCATGTGTGGATACATACACAAAACCATGTCCCTAGTATGCCTCTAATGGACTAGCTCGTTGATCAAAGGATGGTTAAGGTTTCCTAGCCATGGACATGAGATGTCATTTGATAACGGGATCACATCATTAGGAGAATGATGTGATGGATAAGACCCAAACTACAAACATAGCATATGATCGTGTCAGTTTATTGCTACTGCTTTCTGCATGTCAAGTATATGTTCCTATGACCATGAGATCATGCAACTCACGGATATCGGAGGAGTGTCTTGTGTGTATCAAACGTCGCAATGTAACTGGGTGACTATAAAGGTGCTCTACAGGTATCTCCGATGGTGTCTATTGAATTGGCATGGATCGAGACTAGGATTTGTTACTCCGTGTGACGGAGAGGTATCTCGGGGCCCACTCGGTAATGCAACATCACAATAAGCCTTGCAAGCAATGTGACAAATTGTTAGTTGCGGGATCTTGTATTACGGAACGAGTAAAGAGACTTGCCAGTAATGAGGTTGAACTAGGTATGGAGATACCGACGATCGAATCTCGGGCAAGTAACATACCGAAGAACAAAGGGAACGTTATACGGGATTAACTAAATCCTTGACATAGAGGTTCGACTGATAAAGATCTTCGTAGAATATGTAGGAACCAATGTGGACGTCTAGGTCCCGCCATTGGTTATTGACCGTAGACGTGTCTCGGTCATGTCTACATAGTTCTCGAACCCGCAGGGTCTGCACACTTAAGGTTCAGTGACGTTTCGGTAGTGTAGAGTTATGTATGGTCGTGACCGAAGTTTGTTCGGAGTCCCGGATGAGATCCCGGACGTCACGAGGAGCTCCGGAATGGTCTGGAGGTAAATATTCATATATAGGAAGTCCCAGTTTGGTTTCCGGAAAAGTTTCGGGCTCATCGGTAGTGTACCGGGAGTGCCGGTAGTGTACCGGGAGGCCTCCGGGAGGGGTATTTCGACCCCAAGAGGTCCATGGGCTGTGGGAGAATAATAACGAGCCCTTAGTGGGCTGGGAAAACAGCCACAAAATCCCATGGCGCCGGAGAGAAAGTCCTAAAGCAAAAAGTGGAAAATCAGCCAATAGGAGGCAATCCTACTCCAACTAGGATTGGAGGTGAAGTAGGATTGCTTCCCACCTCCTATTTCGGCCGACCCAAAGGCCTTGTCTGCCTCTCCTCTCCTCTCCTCCTATATATACTAGTGGATTGGGTGGTTTTTGGACAGAATTTCCGGCCACGTGCTACCCGTTCCACCGGTGCATAGTTTCTCCTCTAGATCGGTTTTCTGCAGCGCTTAGGCGAAGCCCTGCCGGAATTGCTCCACCACCATCACCGGAGCGCCATCACGTTGCCGGTGAACTCTCTCTCCTCTCCACCTCCTCTCGCTGGATCGAGACGGTGGAGATCGTCATCAAGATGCACGTGTGCTGAACGCGGAGGTGCCGTCCGTTCGACGCTAGATCGGAAGGACCGTGATCGAGATCGCGAGACGGTTCGTGATGTGATCACGGAACGGATCATGATGAGTTCACGGGACAGATCGTGATCAATATCATGAGATGGATCGTGATGAGTTCGCGGGACGGATCATGATGTGTTCGCGGGACGGTTCGTGATTGGATCGCGGGACGCTCGGCGATTTGGATCGCGAAGAAGTTCGACTACACCAACCGCGTTTCTTAACGCTTCCCGCTTAGCGATATACAAGGGTACGTAGATCCACTCTCCCTCTCATAGATGCTCATCACCATGGATAGGTTTGCGTGTGCGTAGGAAAAAATTTGTTTCCCATGCGACGTTCCCCAATAGTGGCATCATGAGCTAGGTTGATGGTTCGATGAGATCTCGAGTAGAACACAAAAAGCTTGTGGCCGTTGATGCTTAGATTGCTTCCTCCCTTGGTCGTATTTTGGTTCAGCGGGATTGTGAGATGAAGCGGCCCGGACCAACATTACTCGTACGCTTACGAGAGACCGGTTCCTTGACGCAACTTGTTGCTTAGATGGCTTGCGGGTGACAGTTTCTCTCACTTTAGTTGGATCGGATCCGACAAAGTCGGTCCTTGAGAAGGTTGAAAAGCAATCTATGTATCACCGTTGTGGTTTATGTGTAGCTGAGAATCGTTCTTGCTAGATACCCGTAGAAGCCACGTAAAACATGCAACAACAATTAGAGGACGTCTAACTTGTTTTTACAGGGTATGTTGTGATGTGATATGGCCAATTACATGATGAGATATATGTGATGTATGAGATGATCATGTGATGTATAGAATTTCACGACTTGCATGTCGTTGAGTACGGCAACCGGCAGGAGCCATAGGGTTGTCTTTAATTATTGTATGACATGCGTGTCAATCATTAAGCGCTATGTAATGCTTTACTTTATCGCTAAGCGGTAGCAATAGAAGTACAAGCAGGGCTGGCGCCACAACCCTAATGGCAACACATTGATGGAGATCAAGATGATGGAGATCATGGTGTTGTGCCGGTGACGATGGAGATCATGCCGGTGTTTCGAAGATGGAGATCTTAAACACAAGTTCATGGCCATATCATGTCACTTATGAATTGCATGAGATGTTAATCCTTTTATGCACCTTGTTTTGCTTAGTACGGCGGTAGCATTATAAGGTGATCCCTCACTTGAATTTCAATATGAACTGTGTTCTCCCCGAGTGTGCACCGTTGCGAAAGTTCGTCGTGTTGACACACCACGTGATGATCGGGTGTGATAGACTCTACGTTCACATACAACGGGTGCAAGCCAGATTTGCACGCGCAGAACACTCGGGTTAAACTTGACGAGCCTAGCATGTACAGACATGGCCTCGGAACATGAGAGACCGAAAGGTCGAACATGAGTCATATAGTAGATATGATCAACATAATGATGTTCACCATTGCAGCCACCTCAACTCACGTGATGATCGGACTTGAGTTGGTGAATTTGGATCATGTATCACTCGAATGATCGGAGGGATGTCAATTTGAGTGGGAGTTCTTAAGTAATATGATTAATTGAACTCATTATCATGAACATAGTCAAACTGTCTTTGCAAATTATGTTGTGGATTACTAGCTCGTGTTGGAAATATGACCTAGAGGCAATAATAAAATGGTTATTATTGTATTTCCTTGTTCATGATAATTGTCTATTGTTCATGCTATAATTGTGTTAACCGGAAACCATAATACATGTGTGAATACATAGACCACAACATGTCCCTAGTGAGCCTCTAGTTGACTAGCTCGTTGATCAATAGATGGTCACGGTTTCATGGCCATGGACATTGGATGTCATTGATAACGGGATCACATCATTAGGAGAATGATGTGATGGACAAGACCCAATCCTAAGCATAGCACAAGATCGTGTAGTTCGTTTGCTAAAGCTTTTCAATGTCAAGTATCGTTTCCTTAGACCATGAGATTGTGCAACTCCCGGATACCGTAGGAATGCTTTGGGTGTGCCAAACGTCACAACGTAACTGGGTGGCTATAAAGGTGCACTACGGGTATCTCCGAAAGTATCTGTTGGGTTGGCATGAATCGAGACTGGGATTTGTCACTCCGTGTGATGGAGAGGTATCTCTGGGCCCACTCGGTAAGACATCATCATAATGAGCTCAATGTGACTAAGGATTTAGCCACGGGATGATGTATTACGGAACGAGTAAAGAGACTTGCCAGTAACGAGATTGAACAAGGTATGGGGATACCGACGATCGAATCTCGGGCAAGTATCATACCGATAGACAAAGGGAATTGTATACGGGATTGATTGAATCCTTGACATCGTGGTTCATCCGATGAGATCATCGTGGAGTACGTGGGAGCCAACATGGGTATCCAGATCCCGCTGTTGGTTATTGACCGGAGAGGTGTCTCGGTCATGTCTACGTGTCTCCCGAACCCGTAGGGTCTACACACTTAAGGTTCGATGACGCTAGGGTTATAGGGAAAAGGTATACGTGATTACCGAAGGTTGTTCGGAGTCCCGGATGAGATCCCGGACGTCACGAGGAGCTCCGGAATGGTCCGGAGGTAAAGATTGATATATAGGAAGTCCAGTTTCGGTCACCGGAAAGTTTTCGGGCTCATCGGTATTGTACCGGGAGTGCCGGGAGGGTGCCGGAGGACCCCCGGGAGGGGTGTGACGACCAGAGGACTTCATGGGCTGTTAGATAAAGTGTGTCAGCCCTTATTGGGCTGGGAAATACTTTTGCTAAAGGCCCATGTGGCTGGAGATAAGGAGATAAGGCAAAAAGGATTTAAAAGGAGGAGATCCACCTCCCTTGTGGGAGGTGGATTCTCCCTTTAATTCGGCCGGCCATCTCCTCTTTGGAGTAGAGGCCAAGCCAGCCCTCCACGTCCCTCCTCCTATGTATACTTGAGGTTTTGGATGTTTTGAGATAGGATTTGATCTCTCTCTCTCACGGCGAAGCCCTACCTCTCTTCTTCCTCCTCCGCAGCGCTTAGGCGAAGCCCTGTCGGAATACCTTGCTACTCCACCACCACCACGCCGTCGTGCTGCTGTTGGAGCCCTTCCCCAACCTCTCCTTCCTCCTTGCTGGATCAAGGTGTTGGAGACGTCACCGGGCTGCACGTGTGTTGAACGCGGAGGTGCCGTCCGTTCGGCACTTGATCGGATCTACCGCGATCTGAATCGCTGCGAGTACGACTCCATCAACCGCGTTCTTGTAACGCTTCCGCTTAGCGATCTTCAAAGGTATGAAGATGCAATCTCTCCCCTCTCGTTGCTGGTTTCTCCATAGATAGATCTTGGTGAACGTAGGAAAATTTTGATTTACTACTACGTCTCCCAACAGTGGCATCATGAGCTAGGTCTATGCGTAGAATCTATGCACGAGTAGAACACAAAGCAGTTGTGGGCGTCGATTTTGTTAATATGCTTGCCGTTACTAGTCTTATCTTGATTCGACGGTATTGTGGGATGAAGCGGCCCGGACCAACCTTACACGTACGCTTACGTGAGACCGGTTCCACCGCCTGACATGCACTGGTTGCATAAGGTGGCTAGCGGGTGTCTGTCTCTCCCACCTTAGTCGGATTGGATTCGATGAAAAGGGTCCTTATGAAGGGTAAATAGCAATTGGCATATCACGTTGTGGTTTTGACGTAGGTAAGAAACGTTCTTGCTAGAAACCTATAGCAACCACGTAAAAACTTGCAACTACAAATTAGAGGACGTCTAACTTGTTTTTGCAGCATATGCCGTGTGATGTGATATGGCCAAAAGGATGTGATGTGATGCATTGTGATGTATGAGATTGATCATGTTCTTGTAATAGGGTTCACGACTTGCATGTCGATGACTATGACAACCGGCAGGAGCCATAGGAGTTGTCTTATATCATTGTATGACCTGCGTGTCAATCATAAACGCCATGTAATTACTTTACTTTATTGCTAAACGTTAGCTGTAGTAGTAGAAGTAATATTTGGCGAGACAACTTCATGAAGACACAATGATGGAGATCATGATGATGGAGATCATGGTGTCGTGCCGGTGACAGTGATGATCATGGTGCCCCGAAGATGGAGATCAAAGGAGCAAGATGGTATTGGCCATATCATGTCACTATATTGATTGCATGTGATGTTTATCATGTTTACATCTTATTTGCATAGAATGGCGGTAGTAAATAAGATGATCTCTCAATAAAATTTCAAGAAAGGTGTTCACCCTAACTGTGCACCGTTGCTAAGGATCGTCGTTCCGAAGCACCACGTGATGATCGGGTGTGATAGGTTCTAACGTTCGCATACAACGGGTGTAAGCCAGATTTACACATGCAAAACACTTAGGTTGACTTGACGAGCCTAGCATGTACAGACATGGCCTCGGAACACGGAAGACCGAAAGGTCGAACATGAGTCGTATAGAAGATACGATCAACATAGAGATGTTCACCATGGATGACTAGTCCGTCTCACGTGATGATCGGACACGGGCTAGTTGACATGGATCATGTATCACTTGGAAGACTAGAGAGATGTCTATCTAAGTGGGAGTTCATTAATAATTTGATTAAATGAACTTAATTATCATGAACTTAGTCTAAAAATGTCCTTGCAAATTATGTCGTAGATAGCTCGCGCTGTAGCTCCCCAGTTTTATTGATACAATCCTAGAGAAAAGTAAGTTGAAAGTTGATGGTAGCAATAATGCGGACTGGGTCCGTGATCTGAGGATTGTCCTCATTGCTGCACAGAAAGCTTATGTTTTTGATGTACCGCTAACTGCATCACTCCCTCAAGCGTTGTCTGTAGATGTTGTGAACATATGACAGGCACTTTTTGATGACTACGTGATAGTTCAGTGCGTCATGCATTACGGCTTAGAATTGAGGCTTCAAAATGTTTTGAACGTCACAGAACATATGAGATGTTCTAGGAGCTGAGATTGTGATCTCAAGCTCGTGCCTATGTTGAGAGGTATGAGACCTCCAACAAGATTCTTTGCCTGCAAGATAAAGGAGAATAGCTTAATCGGTGAGCGTGTTCTCAGATTGTCTGGGTGCTACAATCACTTGAATCAAGTGGGAGTTAATCTTCCAGATGAGATAGTGATTAATGCAGTTCTCCAAGTCACTGCCACCAAGCTACTAGAGCTTCGTGATGAACTATAACATGCCAGGGATGGATAAGATGATCCCTGAGTTGTTCGTGATGTTTGACACCACGAAGGTAGAAATCAATAAGGAGCATCAAGTGTTGATGGTTAAGTGAAAACCACTAGTTTCAAAAGGGGCAAGGGCAAGAAGGGAAAAACTTCAGGAATGGCAAGCCAGTTGTTGCTCTAGTGAAGAAACCCAAGGTTGAGCCCGAACCCGAGACTAAGTGCTTCTGTTATGAGGAGAATGTTCGCTGAAGCGGAAAAACCCTAGATGATTGGTAGATAAGAAGGCTGGTAATGTCAATGGAAGTATATTTGATATACGTGTTAGTGATGTGTACCTTGCTGGTACTCCTAGTAGCACCTGGGTATTAGATACCGGTTCGGTTGCTAAGTGTTAGCAACTCGAAATAAAAGCTACGGAGTAAATGGAGACTAGCTAGGTGAAAGGTGACGATGTGTGTTGGAAGTATTTCCAAGATTGATGTGATCACCATCGCACGCTCTCTCTACCTTCAGGATTTGTGATAAACCTAAATAAATGTTATTTGGTGTTTGCGTTGAGCATAAACGTGATTAGATCATGATTAGTGCGATACGGTTATTCATATAAGTTAGAGAATAATGGTTATTCTGTTTACATGGATAATGCCTTCAATGGTCATGCACCCACTCGAAATGGTTTATCGAATCATGATCGTAGTAGTACACATATTCATAACATTGGTACCAAAAGATACAAAGTTAATAATGATAGTACCATATGCTTGTGGCACTGCCACGTAATGTCATATTGGTATAAATCGCATGAAGAAACTCCATGATGATGGATTTTTTGACTCACTCGATTTCGAATCGGTTGAGACATGCGAGCCATGCCTCTTGGGCAAGATGACTGAGACCCTGTCATCCAATATGATGGAGCGGGCAAGTGGCTTATTGGAATTAATACATGTTGATGTATGTGGTCCAATGAGTGTTGAAACACACAGTGGATATCGTTGTTTTTCTTTACCTTCACTGATGATTTGAGTAAATATGGGGATATTTACTTAATGAAACACGAATCTGAAATGTTTGAAAGGTTCAAGGAGTTTCAGAGTGAAGTTAAAGATCATCGTGACAAGAAGATAAATGTCTATGATATGATCATGGAGGTGAATATCTAAGTTACGAGTTTGGTATGCAATTTTAGACAATGTGGAAATTGTTTCACAGCTCACGCCTCCTGGAACACCATAGTGTGATGGTGTGTTCGAACGTCGTAGTCGTGCTCTATTGGATATAGTGAGTACTATGATGTCTCTTATCGTTTTACCACTATCGTTATGGGGTTATGCATTAAAGACAAATCCATTCACTTTAATAGGGCACCATCTAAGTCTGTTGAGATGACACCGTGAGAATTATGGTTTGACAGAAGCCTAAGCTGTCATTTCTTAATGTTTGGGGCTGCGACGCTTATGTGAAAATGGGTTTTTCACCTAGCGAGCTCGAACCCAAAGCAGACAAATGCATCTTCATAGAATACCCTAATGAGACATTGGGTATACCTTCTATCTCAGATCCAAGCGCAAAAGGTGTTTGTTGCTAAGAATGGGTCCTTTCTTGAGAAAGAGTTTCTCTCGAAAGAATTGAGTGGGAGGAAGATAGAACTTGATGAGGTTGTTGAACCTTTGTTTCAACCAGAGAATAGCGCAACACAGAAAGATGTTTCTGTAGAGCCTACTCAGTTGAGAAGGAAGTTAATGATGATGATCATGAAGCTTCGGATCAAGTCACTATCGAACCTCGTAGGTCGACAAGGACGCGTACTGCTCCTGAGTAGTATGACAACCTTGTCTTGGAAATCATGTTGTTGGACAACGATGAACCTACGAACTATGGAGAAGCGATGGTGGGCCTGGATTCCAACAAATGGCTAGGAGCCATGAAATCCGAGAAAGGATCCATGTATGAAAACCAAGTATTGACTTTGGTAGACTTGCCTGTTGAAAGGCAGGTTGTTGAGTACAAATGGACCTTTGAAATAAACATAGACGCTAATGGTGAAATGTCACCGTTTATAAAGCTCGATTTGTCGCAAAGAAGTTTCCGCCAAGTTCAAGGAGTTGACTGCGATGAGATTGTCTCATCTGTAGCGATGCTAAAAGTCTATTAAAATTTTGTTAGCAGTTGCTGCATTTTTCGATTATGAAATCTGGTAGATGGATGACAAAACAAGGTTTTCGTAATGGTTTCTATGAGGAAGAGTTGTATGTGATACAACCAGAAGGTTTTGTCAATCCAAAGGATGCTAATAATATGCAAACTCCAGCGATCCTTCTATGGACTGGAGCAAGAATCTCGGAGTTGGAATATATGCTTTGATGAGGTGATCAAAGTGTTTAAGTTTATACAAAGTTTATGAGAAACTTGTATTTGCAAGAAAGTGAGTGGGAGCACTATAGAATTTCTTATAAGAATATGTAGTTGACATATTATTGATCGGAAATGATGTAGAATTTCTGGAAGAGCATGAAGGGTTGTTTGAAAAGTTTTTTTTCAAAGGAAGACCCAGATAAAGCTACTATTTTATTGAGCATCAAGATCTATAGGGATAGATCTATTCGCTTGATAAGTTTTTTCGACGAAGACATACCTTGACAAGTTTTTGAAGGAGTTCAAAATAGATGGGTCAAAGAAGGAGTTCTTGACTGTATTGTAAGGTGTGAAATTGAGTAAGACTCAATACCCGACCACGGCAGAAGATAAAGAAGAGATGAGTGTCATCTCCTATGCTTTAGCCATAGGCTCTATATAGTATGCCATGCTGTGTACCGCACCTGTGTGTGCCTTGCCATGAGTCTGTCAAGGGGTACAAGAGTAATCCAAGAGTGGATCACTGGACAGCGGTCAAAGTTAGCCTTAGTAACTTGAGAACTAAGGAAATATTTCTCGATTATGGAGGTGATAAAGAGTTCATCGTAAAGTGTTACGATGATGCAAGCTTTAAAGCCAATCCGGATGACTCTTAGTAGAAATCCAGCTACGTATAGTGGAGCAGCCATTTGGAATAGCTCCAAGTGGAGCGTGGGAGCAGTATCTACAAATATGACATGGAAAGTTTGTAAGGTACACATGGATCTGAATGTCGCAGACCCGTTGACTAAAACCTCTTTCACGAGCAGGACATGAACAAACCCCAGAACTTATTGGGTGTTAATCACATGATGATATGATCACATGGTGATGTAAGTGTTAATCACATGGTGATGTGAACTAGATTATTGACTCTAGTGCAAGTGGGAGATTGTTGGAAATATGCCCTAGAGGCAATAATAAAATGGTTATTATTGTATTTCCTTGTTCATGATAATTGTCTATTGTTCATGCTATAATTGTGTTAACCGGAAACCATAATACATGTGTGAATACATAGACCACAACATGTCCCTAGTGAGCCTCTAGTTGACTAGCTCATTGATCAATAGATGGTCACGGTTTCATGGCCATGGACATTGGATGTCATTGATAACGGGATCACATCATTAGGAGAATGATGTGATGGACAAGACCCAATCCTAAGCATAGCACAAGATCGTGTAGTTCGTTTGCTAAAGCTTTTCAATGTCAAGTATCGTTTCCTTAGACCATGAGATTGTGCAACTCCCGGATACCGTAGGAATGCTTTGGGTGTGCCAAACGTCACAACGTAACTGGGTGGCTATAAAGGTGCACTACGGGTATCTCCGAAAGTATCTGTTGGGTTGGCATGAATCGAGACTGGGATTTGTCACTCCGTGTGATGGAGAGGTATCTCTGGGCCCACTCGGTAAGACATCATCATAATGAGCTCAATGTGACTAAGGATTTAGCCACGGGATGATGTATTACGGAACGAGTAAAGAGACTTGCCAGTAACGAGATTGAACAAGGTATGGGGATACCGACGATCGAATCTCGGGCAAGTATCATACCGATAGACAAAGGGAATTGTATACGGATTGATTGAATCCTTGACATCGTGGTTCATCCGATGAGATCATCGTGGAGTACGTGGGAGCCAACATGGGTATCCAGATCCCGCTGTTGGTTATTGACCGGAGAGGTGTCTCGGTCATGTCTACGTGTCTCCCGAACCCGTAGGGTCTACACACTTAAGGTTCGATGACGCTAGGGTTATAGGGAAAAGGTATACGTGATTACCGAAGGTTGTTCAGAGTCCCGGATGAGATCCCGGACGTCACGAGGAGCTCCGGAATGGTCCGGAGGTAAAGATTGATATATAGGAAGTCCAGTTTCGGTCACCGGAAAGTTTTCGGGCTCATCGGTATTGTACCGGGAGTGCCGGGAGGGTGCCGGAGGACCCCCGGGAGGGGTGTGACGACCAGAGGACTTCATGGGCTGTTAGATAAAGTGTGTCAGCCCTTATTGGGCTGGGAAATACTTTTGCTAAAGGCCCATGTGGCTGGAGATAAGGAGATAAGGCAAAAAGGATTTAAAAGGAGGAGATCCACCTCCCTTGTGGGAGGTGGATTCTCCCTTTAATTCGGCCGGCCATCTCCTCTTTGGAGTAGAGGCCAAGCCAGCCCTCCACGTCCCTCCTCCTATGTATACTTGAGGTTTTGGATGTTTTGAGATAGGATTTGATCTCTCTCTCTCACGGCGAAGCCCTACCTCTCTTCTTCCTCCTCCGCAGCGCTTAGGCGAAGCCCTGTCGGAATACCTTGCTACTCCACCACCACCACGCCGTCGTGCTGCTGTTGGAGCCCTTCCCCAACCTCTCCTTCCTCCTTGCTGGATCAAGGTGTTGGAGACGTCACCGGGCTGCACGTGTGTTGAACGCGGAGGTGCCGTCCGTTCGGCACTTGATCGGATCTACCGCGATCTGAATCGCTGCGAGTACGACTCCATCAACCGCGTTCTTGTAACGCTTCCGCTTAGCGATCTTCAAAGGTATGAAGATGCAATCTCTCCCCTCTCGTTGCTGGTTTCTCCATAGATAGATCTTGGTGAACGTAGGAAAATTTTGATTTACTACTACGTCTCCCAACAGCTCGCACTGTAGCTCCCTTGTATTTTATATGTTCCTAGAGAAATAGAATTGAAAGATGTTGGTAGCAAAATTGCGGACTGGGTTCGTGATCCGAGGATTGTCCTCATTGCTGCACAGAAGGCTTATGTCCTTAATGCACCGCTCGGTGCGTCACCCCATCTAGCGTCGTCTGTAGATGTTGTGAACATCTGACAGGCACGTTTCGATGAGTACTTGATAGTTTAGTGCGTCATGCATTACGGCTTAGAATTGAGGCTCCGAAACGCTTTGAATGTCACGGAACATATGAGATGTTCTAAGAGCTGAGATTGTGATCTCAGGCTCGTGCCCGAGTTGCGAGATATAGGATCTCCAACGAGATTATTTGCCTGCAAGATGAAAGAGAATAGCTCAATCGTTGAGCATGTGCTCAGACTGTCTGGGTACTACAATCGCTTGAATCGGGTGGGAGTTGATCTTCTAGATAAGATAGTGATTGATGTAGTTCTCCAAGTCACTGTCACTGAGCTACTAGAACTTGGTGATGAACTATAAAATGCCAGGGAAAGAAATGTTGATCCCTGAGCTGTTCGCGATGTTTGACACCGCGAAGGTAGACATCAAGAAGGAGCGTCAAGTGTTGATGGTTAATCAAACCACTAGTTTCGAGAAGGGCAAGAGCAAGGAGGGAAACTTCATGGATAGCAAGTCAGTTGCTGCTCTAGTGAAGCAACCCAAAGTTGAACTCAAACCCGAGACTAAGTGCTTCTATTATGAGGTGAGCGGTCGCTGAAGCAGAACAACCCTAGATACTTGGTAGATAAGAAGGCTGGCCACATTGATAGAAGTATATTTGATATACGAGTTACTAATGTGTACCTTGCTAGTACTCTTAGTAGCACCTGGGTATTGGATACCGGTTCGGTTGCTAAATGTTAGTAACTCGAAATAAAAGCTACGGAATAAACGGAGAACTACCTAAGGGTGAGGTGACGATATGTGTTGGAAGTGTTTCCAAGGTTGATGTGATCAACATCGCACGCTCTCTCTACCTTCAGGATTAGTGACGAACCTAAATAAATGTTATTTGGTGTTTTGCGTTGAGCATGAACATGATTAGATCATGTTTATTGCAATACGGTTATTCATTTAAGTTAGAGAATAATGGTTATTCTGTTTACATGAATAATACCTTCAATGGTCATGCACCCAGTGAGAATGGTTTGTTCAAATCTTGATCGTAGTAGTACACATGTTCATAACATTGATGTCAAAAGATACAAAGTTAATAATGATAGTACCACATACTTGTGGCACTGCCGCTAAATGTCATATTGGTATAAAGCGCATGTAGAAACTCCATGCTGATGGATATTTGGACTCATTCGATTTCGAATCGGTTGAGACATGCGAACCATGTCTCTTGGGCAAGATGACTAAAGGACCCCGTTGGATGGAGCGGGCAAGTGATTCATTGGAAATGATACATGTTGATGTATGCAATCTAGTGAGTCTTGTAGCGTACAGTGGATATCGTTATTTTCTTACCTTCACTGATGATTTGAGTAGATATAGTGTATATTTACTTAATGAAACACAAGTCTGAATCGTTTGAAAGGTTCAAGCAAATTCAGAGTGAAGTTTAAAGATCATCGTGACAAGAAGATAAAAATGACTGCGATATGATCGTGGAGGTGAATATCTGAGTCAAGAGTTTGGCATACAACTTAAGACAATGTGAAAGATTGTTTCACAACTAAACGCCACCTGGAACACCATAGTGTGATGGTGTTTCCGAACATCATAGTTATGCTCTATTGGACATGGTGCGTGCTATGATGTCTCTTGTCGTTTTACTACTATAATTTTGGGGTTTTGCATTAGAGACAACAACATTCACTTTAAATAGGGCACTATCTAAATCCGTTGAGATGACACCATGTGAATTATGGTTTGATAGAAACCTAAGCTGTCATTTCTTAATATTTGGTGATGTGACACTTGTGTGGAAAATGTTTTCACCTAATGAGGTCGAACCCAAGGCGGACAAATTGCATCTTCATAGAATACCCTAAGATCAGTTGGTGAACCTTCAATCTCAGATCCTAGTGCAAAGTGTTTGTTGCTTAAACGGATCCTTTCTCGAGGAAATGTTTCTCTCGAAAGAATTGAGTGGGAGGAAGATAGAACTTGATGAGGTTGTTAAACCTTTGTTCAACCAGAGAGTAGCGCAGTGCAGAAAGATGTTTCTTTGAAGCCTACGTTAGTTGAAGAGGAAGTTAATGATGATGATCATGAAGCTTCAGGATCAAGTTACTATCGAACTTCGTAGGTCGACAAGGATGTGTACTGCTCCTAAGTGGTACGACAACTCTGTCTTGGAGATCATGTTGTTGGACAACGATGAACCTACGAGCT
Source organism: Hordeum marinum (assembly GCA_022496015.1). Lineage (NCBI taxonomy): Eukaryota > Viridiplantae > Streptophyta > Magnoliopsida > Poales > Poaceae > Hordeum > Hordeum marinum. The sequence goes on along the minus strand of CM039674.1, from coordinate 256,851,748 downwards.
ATGGATAAGCGATGATGGGCCCGGATTCCGACAAATGGTTAGAGGCCATGAAATCCGAGATAGGATCCATGTATGTAAACCAAGACTTTGGTAGACATGCTAGTTGGACGGCAGGTCGTTGAGTACAAATGGATCTTTAAAATGAAGGGAGACACTGATGGTGAATGTCACTATTTGTAAAGCTCGACTTGTTGCAAAGATGTTTGTGACAAGTTCAAGGAGCTGACTACGATGAGACTTTCTCACTCGTAGTGGTGCTAAAGTCTGTTGGAATTATGTTAGCAGTAGCTGTGTTTTCAATTATGAAATCTGGCAGATGGATGTCAAAACATCGTTTCCTTAACGGTTTACTTGAGGAAAGGTTGTATGTCATACAACCAGAAGATTTTGTCAGGCCTAAGGAAGCTAAAAGGTGTGCAAGCTTCGGTGATCCTTCCATGGACTGAAGCAAGCATCTCGGAGTTGGAATATACGCTTTGATGAGGTGATCAAAGTTTTGGTGTTTATACAAAGTTTACGAGAAACTTGTATTTGCAATAAAGTGAGTGGGAGCACTATAGAATTTCTGATAAGTATATGTGGATGACATATTGTTGATCAGAAATAATGTAGAGTTTCTGGAAAGCATAAAACAGTCATTTGGAAAGTGATTTTCAAAGGAAGACCTGGATGAAGCTACCTAATTATTGAGCATCAAAATCTATGGAGATAGATCAAGATGCTCGATGAGACTTTCAATGAGTGCATACCTTGACAAGATTTTGAAAGAGTTCAAAATGGATCAGTCAGAGAAAGAGTTCTCGCCTGATTTGTAAGGTGTGAAAGTTGAGTAAGACCCAAAGCTCGACAACGGCAGAAGAAAGAGAAAGGACGAACGTCGTCCCCTATGCCTTAGCCATAGGCTCTATATTATGCCATGTTGTGTACCGCACCTGTGTGTGCCTTGCCATGAGTCTGTCAAGGGGTACAAGAGTGGTCCAGGAGTGGATCACTGGACAGCGGTCGGAATTATCCTTAGTAACCAGAGGACTAAGGAAATGTTTCTTGATTATGAAGGTGATAAAGAGTTCGTCGTAAAGAGTTACGTCGATGCAAGCTTTAACACCTATCCGGATGACTAGTAGTAGCAATCTGGATACGTATAGTGGAGCAGCCATTTGGAAATAGTACCAAGTGGAGTGTGGTAGCAGTGTTTACATTTTTACATAGAGATTTGCAAAGTACACACGGATCTGAATATCGCAGACCCGTTGACTAGAAGACCTCTCTCACATGCAAAGCATGATCGAGCCCCAGAACTCATTGGGTGTTAGATTCATAATAATGCGAATCACATGGTGATGTGAACTAGATTATTGACTCTAGTGCAAGTGGGAGACTGTTGGAAATATGCCCTAGAGGCAATAATAAATTAGTAATTATCATATTTCCATGTCCATGATAATCGTTTATTATCCATGCTATAATTGTATTGATCGGAGACTTAAATGCATGTGTGGATACATAGACAAAACCATGTCCCTAGTATGCCTCTAATGGACTAGCTCGTTGATCAAAGGATGGTTAAGGTTTCCTAGCCATGGACATGAGATGTCATTTGATAACGGGATCACATAATTAGGAGAATGATGTGATGGATAAGACCCAAACTACAAACATAGCATGTGATCGTGTCAGTTTATTGCTACTGTTTTCTGCATGTCAAGTATATGTTCCTATGACCATGAGATCATGCAACTCACGGATATCGGAGGAGTGCCTTGTGTGTATCAAACGTCGCAACGTAACTGGGTGACTATAAAGGTGCTCTACAGGTATCTCCGATGGTGTCTATTGAGTTGGCATGGATCGAGACTGGGATTTGTTACTCCGTGTGACGGAGAAGTATCTCGGGGCCCACTCGGTAATGCAACATCACAATAAGCCTTGCAAGCAATGTGACTAATTTTTAGTTGTGGGATCTTGTATTACAGAACGAGTAAAGAGACTTGCCAGTAGCGAGGTTGAACTAGGTATGGAGATACCGACGATCGAATCTCAGGCAAGTAACATACCGAAGAACAAAGGGAACGTTATACGGGATTAACTGAATCCTTGACATAGAGGTTCGACCGATAAAGATCTTCGTAGAATATGTAGGAACCAATGTGGACATCTAGGTCCCGCCATTGGTTATTGACCGTAGAGGTGTCTCGGTCATATCTACATAGTTCTCGAACCCGCAGGGTCTGCACACTTAAGGTTCGGTGACGTTTCGGTAGTGTAGAGTTATGTATGGTGGTGACCGAAGTTTGTTCGGAGTCCCAGATGAGATCCCGGATGTCACGAGGAGCTCCGGAATGGTCTGGAGGTAAAGATTCATATATAGGAAGTCCCAGTTTGGTTTCCGGAAAAGTTTCAGGCTCATCGGTAGTGTACTGGGAGTACCGGTAGTGTACCGGGAGTGCCGGTAGTGTACTGGGAGGCCTCCGGGAGGGGTATTTCGACCCCAAGAGGTCCATGGGATGTGGGAGAATAATAACCAGCCCTTAGTGGGCTGGGAAAACATCCACAAAGGCCCATGGCGCAGGAGAGAAAGTCGTAAAGCAAAAAGTGGAAAATCAGCCAATAGGAGGTAATCCTACTCCAACTAGGATTGGAGGTGAAGTAGGATTGCTTCCCACCTCCTATTTCGGCCAACCCAAAGGCCTTGTCTGCCTCTCCTCTCCTCTCCTCCTATATATACTAGTGGATTGGGTGGTTTTTGGACAGAATTTCCGGCCACGTGCTACCCGTTCCACCGGTGCATAGTTTCTCCTCTAGATCGGTTTTCTGCAGCGCTTAGGTGAAGCCCTGCCGGAATTGCTCCACCACCATCACCAGAGCACCGTCACGCTGCCAGTGAACTCTCTCTCCTCTCCACCTCATCTCGCTGGATCGAGACGGTGGAGATCGTCATCAAGCTGCACGTGTGCTGAACGCGGAGGTGTCGTCCGTTCGGCGCTAGATCGGAAGGACCGTGATCGAGATCGCGAGACGGTTCGTGATGTGATCACGAAACGGATCGTGATGATTTCACGGGACAGATCGTGATCAAGATCGTGAGACGGATCATGATGAGTTCGCGGGACAGATCATGATGTGTTCGCGGGACGGTTCGTGATTGGATCGCGGGACGCTCGGCGATTTGGATCGCGAAGAAGTTCGACTACACCAACCACGTTTCTTAACGCTTCCCGCTTAGCGATCTACAAGGGTACGTAGATGCACTCTCCCTCTCGTAGATGCTCATCACCATGGATAGGTTTGCGTGTGCGTAGGAAAATTTTTGTTTCCCATGCGACGTTCCCCAACACTAAGAACTTCCTTAAACTTTCTGGTTATGCAATCCGGTGTGGGAGATACAAGGAGGAAATATCTCACACAGCTAGCAAACCTACACCCCAACTATATCCATACTTCAACACATAACCAGAGGCTTTTGCAAATCCATCTAACTCGAATCCTTGAAAGCATAACGATACTAATCATGGTGCTACCTCGGACGCCTCCCTAGTACTGGGTGACTCCGACCTTATCTCAGCACGACAAGTATTGAAGTAATTCCGAAAAATCTCCGTCGTGAGATACTAAGGAAGCTGAATGATAACGATGTGCCAAAATTCCCTGGAGCTTGACTCCCCAGAAGAAATGAAGTCAGACAGGAGGCACCAAGACAGAACTCCGTCACATCGGTATCATATAGACTCCAAAATACCCACGTGAACCTAAAAAAAATTTGAGCAAGAAGAGGAGTAGAATCAAAATTCCTAAGTCGAATACCTCACCAGAGCATAGAAGAGGAGTAAAAAGAAACCTACTCTCCAATATAAGTAGACTCAAAATAATTTTACTAGACTCAACTCGGCCAAGTTCGATCAAGCACAGGGCTCCTATGGTCATATGGCTCTGAATACCAACTTTTCACGCCCAAGATGCGCACCTATCCATATTAAGACATGAGGGCCTCGACATGGATCGAGGCGCATCTTGCCATTCGCAAGTATAGTATCATTACATACATTTAGGAAGAGAAGAGTATATGAGCTATCTTACACTCGCCACATGCTAAATTACAATTCCACACAATTTATTCAATCATCCATACAAAGGCAGGGTCCGCCCATAGACAAAATCAAACAATAAAATGATGCGATGACACTAGCTTGCTAGCCCAAAGATCTCGACCACGACCACTCTACTTGTCTGGATAAGTGACGTACATCCTGTCACGCTCCTCGTCATACTCCCACTAGAGCTGGGTCACATCATATGGCATGATCTCATCTGTACCTGCACCTGGATTGTTGTAGTAAACTGTGAGCCATGGGGACTCAGCAATCTCGCGCCCGGGTACTAAGACTATTCAAGCTTACAGGTTGGAATTGGGTATGTGTTTAGTTTGCAGCAACACTAAGTATTTATGGTGGCTAATCTTATGTAACATGAAAGTAAATATGTGGTCTATGATAAACGATCGAAAACTAGAGTGACCTCTAAGACATCCTGAACACCTACTTGCGTCAATCATAACCCCACCGTGTTCTCTCTCGGTTCATGTTAACGAGTAGAGACGATCACGGTTACTCACACAGTTGGTGCATTTTATTAGAGTTTACTTCAAGTTAACTATAACTGGGTGTTAAACAAATATCCATGTTGCCACATAACCGCGGGCACGGCTTTCCGAAAGTTTTAACCCTGCAGGGGTGCTCCAACTAGTCCATCATAAATTAACCACACTCCGCGGGAATAGCCTCGACCACGGATCTCATGATCATCCTAGGCAACTCCAAAGGAATTCCAACACCTCGAGATAGCCCGAAGAAAGTTAGAGTCCCACACGCAAGCCACTCGATAAAGGTAAAACAAGTCCAGCAAGACCACCCGACGTGTCGACGAACCCAATAAGAGTCGCATATCTCATTCTCAGGACACGACAGATGAGCGATGGTTACCATGCCAATCACTGAGTTGCCCCGGGCGGTGTTAATAAGCTACTCTGGGTTGGACCAACACTCATGAGGAGCACTGGCCCGGGTTGTTGATTAATCCACGGGGTTGCAACGCCCTATGCAAATTTTATTAAGTTGTTTAAGCAAATAGTACCAATGTTGGATCTTTCGAGACAAGTTTTAATCTCAACCGAATAATCAAGGGGTTCCCCATAACAACCCTGATCATGTTAGGAGCACAAAATATGGAAACATAACACCGGTAACAAGAAACTATGGCGGTAAAAGTGGAACAAAACACCGAGGAAAAGGCCAAGCCTTTCACCATACCAAGATATACATGTGCATTAAATTAAATGGCAGATAATATTGCGATATGCCAGAAATCCATGTTATCACATGGAAACAACCTACACCTGCAACTAAGAACGCTATAAGAGGGGCTGAGCAGCGGTAACTTAGCCAAACAAGGTTTGCTAGGACGTGGAAGAGTTAGAGGCTATCATGGCAATGTAGGAGGCTTGACATTCAAGTGGTAGGTAACGCATAAGTAATGATAAGAACGAGACATCTAGCAAAGCAAAAATAGTGTCGGGATCCGGGTACGATCATCTTGCATGTTGGTTCTTCAAAGGGGCAAAGAGCGGGGTCCTCGTAGTGGTACTCACCTAGATCCTCATACTCAGTTTCAACACTCGCGTCTACCCAAGAGAAACAGCGACAATAAACAACCAACCAATGTGCAATGCACAAACAAGATGATGCATGATTTATTTGAAGTATTTAACATGGCAATCCTAAACTAGTCATGTTTCACGTGCATAGTTTGGTTGTTTACAATTCTGGATAGGACCTCATTTTAAGTTATTTAAACATGCATTATCATGGCAAATATGGATGCATCATGCAAAATCGATACAAATGCATATGTAAAACATAAGAAACGGAGTTACGGTTCTCACGCTACGCTCACGACAAGTTCCAAAGGCAAAACACAAGACAAAGAAGGCCATGGGATATTCCATGGCATTCCAAGTTAGCCACAAGTTAGGCAATGAAAAACCAACCACAAAAGAGTCAAATATCAAGCAATTCCATGAAGCATAGCTCCCACAAGTCACAAAACATTAAAACAAACAATTTGCCACAAAACAGCAACATGCCAACTTTCACAGCCAATAACTAGAGCTACAGAAGGCCTCTAACCACAAACAAGGCATTGACAGAAACTACATAACATGCTTATCAAATTATCCAACTACACAATCTGGAATGGAGGCACACATCAATAAGCATAAATCTCATGAGTTGGCATGATGAAAAAGATTTTAGGGACTTGGAGAAAATAACAGTTTTCTGGAATCTGAGTTAAGCTGATAGCAAGTTGACAGTAGAAACTAATGGTGATAGAGACCACCTCATGGCATGAAAATTAACAGGATGGTAGAGGACAACATCTACTCCAAAACACTAGCAGTGAGCTTGAGCTAATTCTCAATATATCACTTGGTAGCATCCACTCTTCATGGCATAAAAATATTAACAGATTCTCAGACTTAGAAATATTTAGCATGCTTGAAAACAGCAACATTTTAGTAGCTACTTTAGAACATGGTTCCCACTTATGTGCAAGTTTAACATGACAAAAATAAATACCATGGCATTCTACTCATCAAAGACTACCAATTTCATGTTAGCAGAATTATCATAGCATGCAAGGATTAAATATAAAAAAATGACAAAATGGCACTTTGAGACAAAATGACATTTTTTTAAAAACTTTCTCAAATGACCAAACAAGTTGCACTAATGAATTCCTTGGGTGATTCTACCCCAAAATCATATATCACACTCATATGTTTGTATGGAACAACATGACAAAACAATAGATAGCAAAATGCCCATCAATCCTATAAGTGAAAACTTACTAGAAATGTCCATGTGCATATATGATCATGTCCAGATTTGGAAATTTACCAGAAATAGAAATAACCTAATATAACAATTAAAACTCTAAAAACAATAAAAGAAAAACAACAATTAACAGGGGGGGCCACCAGGCATAGACACCAGGGCCCCCTAGTGGATGACAAGTGGGGCCAGGGCCCACTTGTCATACTCACAACACCACACACACACACATACACAGCAATACACACACACATACACACCACACTCTGGCACACACACACCTAGTGCACAGCCACACGGGATCTGGCTGTGGCTGCACCCGATCCACACACACACAACACCACACACGGGATTCGGTACACGGCACATCGGATCCGCACACGCTACACCTCACACGGGATCCGGTACACATCACATCGGCCAATCAAGAAAAAGAACAAAAGGGGGGAACCGGGATTCGATCCCACGACCTCACGGTCGATCCCCGGGCGCGCTACCACTGCGCCACCCAACGTGTCTCGACTGAAAGAGGGGTCTAGCGCTACTAGAACTAACAAATCGAGCGATGCCTCTGACGAAACTGTCAAAAACGACAGCACGCGCGACAGGAAACGGCGACGACGACTCCGGCGTCTATGAGGCCTCTCCGGCAATGCGGAGCACTGGCGGGGGAAGCAGGACCTACGGGGAACCCATTCCCGGGGCAAGGAAGGCGTCGCAGCGAGGGCAATTGATAGGGCCAAGCACGAAGCTTTCGGCCATGGTGGCACAAGGTGATAGACAGCGAGTAGTGGCGATGGAACGGCAGCGACTACGACTACTTGACAGCGACCACGAGAAGAGAAGCAGAGAGTTAAAGGATGCGCAGATGCTCACGGGGGGCGACAATGCAGCGCTCAAAGCAGAGGAAGAAGGCGACGGCGACGCGGCTCGAAGCAGAGGAAGACGAGGCGCGGCGCCGGCGATGATGCGGTGGCTCCCCGACCCTCCTAGCACCGGGAATCGGATGCGGGCGGCACAAGGGCACTCCTCACCATCTTGGACGATGATGAGCGGGCCATCGGAGGTGAAGACGACGACGACAGCTCCAGTGCTCTACCCCTCTGAAACTGCGACCTTACCTGACGCCGAAGAGAGGAGGGAGGAAGGGAGGGGGTGGAGAGGAGAAACGAGGTGGTGGCGATGCGAGGAGAAGCGCGGAACTCTAGAGAGGGGGCATGCATGCCGAGGGGGCTAAATAGGCGCAGAATGACGGCGACACAACGTCTGAAGGTCACGGCGGCGCACGCTCTCGCTCACTGCTCTCTGAACCTGACGGAAGGATGCAACGGAGCAGGTTGTCGTCTGCGCTGGGCTGCTGGGCTGCGAGGGGAGATGGGCCGCAAGGGAGGGGAGCACAGAGGCCGAGGAAGCAGCTCTCTCTCACAGGGAAAACACAATAGGGTTTTCCTTTTAATAAAATAGCAACACAAGAAAAACCCTCGAGAGGAAAATAAAAGGATTTTTGCAAGAACAAAAATACTTTGACATTGAAATAATATGCACTATTTAATAAAAAATAACAAGTTGATTTTTGGGACAAAGAAATTAAATACTTTTAAATATGATCAGCCCCTGTTTATTGCAAACTCTCAAGAGCCCAAAGCTCAACACCAAAGAGAGCAACACACATTTACTCAAAATGATATGCCCCACACCATGAACGTTTTTAAAAGAATTATTAACAAGTTGTTTTTAACACAATGGAAAACAATAAAGATCCAAAAGGGGTTTTTGAGGATGTTTGAAATGAAGGAGATAGGGTGGTAAACCACACTAGCACACATCCACACACCACACAAGATCCACTAACAACACACCACAATAGTCACAAGGGAGCACAACACAAAATCTTATGCATGACATGAAGATGAGATGCATGATGCATGATGCATGAGATGGAAGGCAATGAGCAACATCATATCATTTAACACATGGCGACAAGGTTCACATAAGTTACACGACTATAAATGGCAAGGACAGCACTTGGGCTATCACATATTATTATTATATTTCCTTATTCATGATAATTGTTTATTATACATGCTATAATTGTATTGACTGGAAACACATTGCATGTGTGGATACATAGAGAACACTTTGTCCCTAGTATGCCTCTAGTAGACTAGCTCGTTGATCAAAGATGGTCAAGGTTTCCTAGCCATTGACATGAGATGTCATTTGATAACGGTATCATATCATTGGGAGAATGATGTGATGGACAAGACCCAAACAATAAACATAGCATATGATCATGTTAGTTTATTGCTATAGTTTTTCTGCATGTCAAGTATCTGTTCCTATGACCATGAGATCATGCCACTCACTAACAATGGAGGGCTGTTGTTGGGGATATAACCTCGTGGTAAGACCCGCCCAGGAGGGGCCGGGTCATACCTGGCGGCTCGTTATCACGTGGGCTGGAAGAGGAAGATTGGGCTACACGACGATTCATCAGATGGGCTAAGACGGGGGCCCAGAGACGGGAAAAAGACACAAGACCCGGGCGGGTGAGGTGCCCGGAGACAGCCTGCTAGAATAGGTAAGATGTATTAGAGAAGTATTCAGACACATTGTAACAGTCGGTATGAGACTTGTGTAACCCAGGGTCTTAACCTCCTATATAAAGGCAAGACCCGGGGACGGCTTAGACAGAAACCAATCGATTGAGAGCTAGGTCAAGCGAATCCGCTGCCTTGTAATCGATACTCCAATCAATACATACAAAGCAGGACGTAGGCTTTTACCTCATCTCGCGGGGCCGAACCTAGGTAAATCCGTGTCTTTCATCCCGACCAACCCCTTTGAGTCCACCACCTTAGCGATGGCCTCAAACCTAAGTTTTCGGACATCTGCCATGACAAAACCATGACAGTTGGCACCCACCGTGGGGCTAGTGCACGGTGGTGTTGAGTTCTCGAAGGGCTCTCTCCCAGGGATTGAAGGATATGTCGTCGGCTTGATGACAAAGAGTCGCCGCGGCAAGCTCTACATCGACGATTCGGGATGGGGGCCTGAAACCGACTCAATCGAGTACGAGTACCGAGTTCCCTTTGGCAAGATGCACGTGTTCATCGGCAAGATTGACGGATCTACACCCAGGTCGGACATCTGCACCAACCTCGTCGAGCCGGCCCGACGCATGACACCCACCCATGTTCAACCCGGGCGGAAGAGTGTTTTCGTCGGCTTTACGCAGGACAGGGGGATTCCTTGTCGGGAGAGACCTTGGCTTTCTCACATGAAGGATCTTCTAGCGAGGATGCGGAATCAATCTATCAACTTCATGACGGCGGGCTAGGGGGCTATGCCGATGGTGACAGTATTCTGGAACCCTATGACCCGCTGAGTCGAGTCGCCATGTTCATGGCAGGCCCGACGTCGGCTTCTAATGGAGCGACTTCCGGAGTAGCGGCGGGAGTGGCCCCACCCGATGTTGAGCCTCCTAAGATGTCGGCTCAAGTTTTACTGGAGCTCATGGAGGAGCTAGAAACTTTTATGGCCATAGAGGTGATAGCCGAGAATCAGGCAGAGCGCAATACCAAAATTAACCGGATCAAGGGACAGATGGCTCAGGACCAGGAGGGTATCAATGCAATGCAAGTGCAGCTGAATGCTGAGTCAGAGTGCTTGAGGGCGGAGGCCCTCCGTTTTGATCTGGATCAGCGGGCTTCAGAGGCGGTTCAACATAGAAGGACGCAAGTTGGTCTACCTATTCAGCCTCAGAATCTCTTCAATACTCCTAGAGTCGGGACGAGTATGTCGCCGATGGTAACCCGGGCGGTGGAGGCGCCACGGAAACAAGACCCGCCATGGAGGAACAGAGCTTTTTCGTGACACGTCGGGACGCCACCTCGACATTATTCTAACCCGGTAGAAAACATGATAGCAGCGGCTGCCCAGCTTGACACCCTCCCCTTGGCTGAAGGAACGCCATTCGAGGAGGATAGGAACACAATTAGCCTGTTACACATAGTGGTGGCCCAACAAGAAAAGTACACGCACAGCCGGAGTCGGGTGCACTCTATGTCGGTTCACAGCCGCAGCTATAGCCGGCGCATTGAGTCGCCAGCGGTTTCTAGCAGTGAACAATGGTGGAACCCGCCCAATGATGACGTGCCTGAGGGGAATATTCGGGGGGCTATGAATGGAGGCCGGCCTCAACGAGGGTCAACGCCGGTGACTGATTACCCGGAGATCCTTGAGCCGGTACTGGCAACCCCCATCGGTGGGGATTGGTGTGCAGTGTCTCACGATGGATCTAAGGAATGAACGTTTGCCCAAGGAATTTAAGGTGCCGAGAAAAGTGCCTAATTATACAGCAGATTTGCCCCTAGAGGCCTGGGTCGAAAGCTATGAGCTGGCTATGGAGATGTTGGATATCACTGAGGCGGTTTGTGCAAAATACTTCATCATGATGTTAGAAGGGCCGGCCCGCACTTGGTTGAAGGGCTTGCCACCTAACACCATCACGTCTTGGGTCGAGTTGAAAGCACGCTTTATCAAGAACTTCATGGGAACCTGCAAGCAACCTATGACGATCGTGGATTTGGATCATTGTGTGCAGCAAGAAGGTGAATCGGCCCATCACTAGGTCCAGCGAGTCTCAACGGTGATCCACTCGTCTGAGAATATTTCGGCGTCCCAAGCGGTTCTGATTTTAGAAAGGAACTGTCACTTTGTACCCCTAAAGCAGAAGCTCGGACGGTTGAAGCGCTCTTGTTAGGATATGGGTGAGCTCATGACGGCCCTCACCAAGTATGCGGATTCGGACACTACCAAAGACCCAAGCTCCAACGATGAGAAGTCAGCTCAGGGTAAGAAGGGCAACAACGGTAAGAACCAGCAGGGCGGTGCTGGGAACGGAAGCCAAGGCAAGCGGAAGAACCCGAATGGCGGGTCAGAGTTGGTGGCGAACACCAATGCTGGGAACGGTCGTCCTAGGGGCAACGGAAATTTTAGGCCGCCGTTCAACAAAGATAAGGCACTTGCGCCTCACAACTTGGAAGAGGCACTAAAAAGACCTTGCCCAGCGCACAGCCGGCCGGATAGGGAGGCCACCCACACTTGGAAGGGGTGCAACATTATGCGTGAGTTTCGGGAGTACAGCCTTTGTCAAAACCGTAATTATATTAATGGCCCGTCAAGCGGTTCAGGTCTGGGCGGCTCAGGAGCCGGTTTTGGAGCCGGCGGGCCAGGTGCAGGTTACCAAGGTCAAGGGAATCAGAGTCAAGGAAACCAAGGAAATCATCAGCATCAGGGAAATGGTGGTCAGCAATAGAATAACCACTCAAGATATCAGAGCAACCCGAAATAACTTAGCGGGGGGCAGTATCATGTCTTCACTATGAGCCTGGACAAGCGGGATCAGAAGCTGCACAAGCGGGCGGTTAATACGGCCACGTCGGCTCTCCCATGATACTTAAAGTGGTTAGAGTACCCGATTACATAGAGCCGGGAAGATCATACGCCACGGGTTGACAGTCCGGCTCATCTAGCTCTGGTGGTTGCTCCTCAGGTTGGAGGATACAAGTTCACAAAGGTGCTCATGGACGGTGGTAGCAGTATCAATATCCTATACTACGACACCTTCTAGCGGATGGAGTTAACTAACAAGGCTCTTAAGCCATCATCGACCATTTTCATGGGTTGGTGCCAGGCAAGTCGGCATACCCAGTGGGAAAGATTGCCTTGGAAGTGGCGTTTGGAGATGAGTACAACTACAGGGTGGAGACCTTGTGGTTAGAGGTGGTGAAAATTAAGAGCCCGTATCATGCTCTATTTGGCCGACTGGCTTTCGAGAAGTTTATGGCCAGGCCCTGTTATGTCTATCTGTAGCTCAAGATGTCGTCCCTCAACGGAACGATCACGGTCCATGGTGAACGAAAAGTCTCCATTGAATGTGAGGAAGGAGACGCGGCTTATGTAGAGTCAAGTTGCGTAGAGGCAGAGCTTAAGTTTTACAAGGAGAACGTTGACCCGATGGATATGACTCCGTTGAAGAAACCCAGTACAGAGTCTGAGCCACCCTTGAAGTTTTCGGCGGATGACACGAAGCTGGTGTTCTTTACTCCGGGCGACTCATCCAAATATTTCACTATTGGGGCTAACATGGACCCCCACATAGGAAAGCGCGCTCATCGAATTCATCCGTGAGAATCGGGACATCTTCGCATGGAAGTCGTCTGACATGTCGGGTGTACCGAGAGAATTCGATGAGCACGACCTTAATGTGGATCCTAAATTTAAGCTGATTAAGCAATTCCTCCACCGTTTCAACGAGGAGCGGCGTAAAGCAATTGGAGAAGAGGTGGCCCGGCTCTTGGCGACAGGGTTCATTGTAGAAGTATTTCACCCAGAGTGGTTAGCCAATCCCGTGTTGGTACTCAAGAAGAATGGCATATGGCATATGTGTATAGATTACACAGATCTTAACAAGGCCTATCCAGTTGACACGTTTGCTCTCCCCCGTATTGACCAGATTATTGATGCAACGATGAGCTGTGAGATTTTATGCTTCCTGGAAGCCTATTCTGGGTATCATCAGATCAAGATGGCAGTCAGAGACCAAGAGAAGACATCATTTATAACACCTTTTGGGGCTTTCTTCTATGTGTCTATGCCGTTTGGGCTCAAGAGTGCACATGCGACTTATCAACGTTGTGTATAGAATTGCCTTCACAGTTAGATTGGGCGCAATGTTCATGCTTGCGTGGATGATATTGTGGTTAAGTCAAGGAAGAAGGAGACGTTGCTGGACGACCTGAAGGAAACATTTGATAATTAACGGATCTATAAGATGATGCTTAACCCGGCTAAATGTGTTTTTGGAGTTCCTGCAGGTAAGCTTCTGGGATTCTTGGTTTCGGAGCGAGGAATTGAGGCCAACCCGGACAAAATAAAGGCCATCACGTCACTAGCTAAGCCGATGAGCGTCAATGATGTGCAGCGCTTGGCGGGTCTTATTGCCGCTTCATTAGCCGCCTGGGGGAGAAGGTTATTCCTCTGTACCAGATGATGAAAAAGATGGATGACTTTGTCTGGAGTAAGGCTATCGATGAAGCTCTAGAAGCGCTCAAAAAGCAGTTGGTGGAGCCGCCGATCTTAGTTGCTCCGACTGAGAAAGAACCCTTGCTCCTTTATGTGGTGGCTAATAACAGGTCGGTCAGTGCTGCGATCATAGTAGAACGCAAGGAAGCAGGGAAGGAGTACCCGGTCCAGAGGCTGGTCTACAATGTCATTGAGGTTCTTATAGATTTTGAGCAAAGATACCCACATTGGCAGAAACTAATATACGAGGTGTTCATGGCAAATCGCAAGTTGAAGCATTATTTCCTTGGACACTAGATCACGGTGGTTAGCTCTGCTCCGCTGGGAGATATAATTCAGAACCGGGAAGCCACTAGTAGAATTACTAAGTGGGCACTGGAGCTTGGGCCTATAAATTTGAAGTATGTACCTCACACGGCCATGAAGTCTCGGGCATTGGTGGATTTCATAAATGATTGGACAGAGTGTCAGTCGCCGAAGGAAAAGCCAGACAATACATATTGGACAATTCACTTTGATGGGTCTAGACAGTTGGAGGGATCGGGGGCTGGAGTTATCTTGACTTCCCCAAAGGTGATAAGTTCTGTTACGTACTAAGGCTGATGTTTCCTTGCACAAACAATGCAGCTGAGTATGAGGCTTTGCTTCATGGACTTCGTGTGGAAAAGGAGATGAATTTGAGCCGGGTTAGATGCCTTGGCGACTCAGATCTTGTAGTGCAGCAAGTTTCAGGCACGTGGGACTCCAAGGACCTGCGGATGGCGGCTTATCGACAAGAGGTGGATATCGTCGCTGGTCATTTCAAGGGTTATCAGGTAGATCACATTGATCGTCGCAAGAACGAAGCGGCTGATGCATTGTCAAGATTGGGCTCTCAGCGTAATGCGGTACCGCCTAATGTCTTCTTGGATGTAATTTATCACTCATCTGTTAAGCTACCTTCAAAGGAGGATCTGGCTATACCTGACCCGGAGGGGCAGCTAGTAGCGGCTTTACATGTTATTCCGGATTGGAGGCTGCCGTACCTGGCGTACCTGGCCCGGGGCAAGTTACCTGAGGATGAGACTCTGGCATGGCAAATCATGAGGCGCTCTAAATCCATGACCATCATTAACGTGAGTTGCATAAGTGCAGCGTGACTGGCATCTTCCAGCGTTGTGTTTCTCCGGAAAAAGGCAGGGAAATTCTATATGAAATACATGCTAGTGATTACGGACATCATGCTGAGTCAAAATCTTTGGTGGCTAAGGCTTTCCAACATGGTTTCTTCTGGTTGACGGATCATAAGGACGCGGAGGATCTGGTCGCTAAGTGCGACGGGTGCCAGAAGTTTGGAAGACGTGCTCATGTGCCGGCTCGGGAGTTACGGATGATACCGATCACTTGGCCGTTCGCAGTATGGGGGCTTGATATGGTTGGACCTTTCAAATGGTGTAAGGATAAGAAGACCCACCTCTTGGTGGTACTGGACAAGTTCACCAAGTGGGTGGAGGCTGAGTCGGTCAGTAAATGTGATGCGGCCACGGCGGTTCAATTTGTCAAAAAATTGATCTACCGATTTGGATACCCTCATAGCATCATCACACATAACGGCACAAATTTATCCAAGGGCTCTATGGAGGTGTTCTACGAAAACGAGCACATCCGGCTTGATATTTCGGCCGTTGCTCATCCACAATCCAACGGTCAGGCGGAATGGGCTAATCAGGAAGTCTTAAGAGGTATCAAGCCCCGGCTTATGGTTCCTTTGCAGAGAATGCCAGGTTGTTGGGTTGAGGAGCTGCCTTCCGTCCTCTGGAGCATCAATACTATGCCTAACAGGTCGATGGGTTACACCCCTTTTTTCATGGTTTACGTTGCAGAGGCCGTGTCACCAAGCGACATACGTCATGATTCACCGCGGGTGGCGGCTTATGTGGAAGCTGACAATGAGGTAGCATGTCAGGATGCGTTGGATGCTCTAGATGAAGCGCACGATCTTGCAGCAGCTCGGTCGGCAATTCACCAACGGGACCTGCGTCACTACCATAGCCACAGGGTCAAGATCCGGACGTTCCAAGAAGGCGACTTAGTTTTATGTTTGATTCAAGATCAGACGGATATGCACAAGTTATCTCCCCCATGGGAAGGACCTTTCGTGGTTAGCAGAATCTGAACAATGGGTCATACTATCTCATTGATGTGCAAGACGAGTCCCGTACCTCCGGTCAAGAGACTCACCGACCGTGGAACATCGCTCACCTGCAGCCTTACTATACTTGAGTCATCGACTCCCATCTTTTGTACATACATACTTCATTGTATTTATATTTCTCATATAATAAAGTTGGCATCCCTCCAAGCTGGGGCCTCTATCGTTTTCTCTTTTTTGCATTACAGATTTGTGCAAAAGATGAATACTTATACATGGTCGTTTAGGGCCTTCCAACCCACCGGGTTTAGCTTGCTCACCCTCTTGATCGGCTCTTCAGCCAAAACAATAGCATTGTGCGGCGGCTTGCAAGATGGCGACTTACAAGTTGGGTGCACTACCTTATTGGCGAAAGATTTAAAGTCGCCCAAGAGTATGAGCCGCCACGTTGCAACCGTTCAAACATGGGTGCACTACCTTATTGGCAAAAGATTTAAAGTCACCCAAGAGGATGAGCCGCCATGTTGCGACCGTTCAAACATGGGTGCCCGGATTTAAGGCGGGGTTGGGGACCCCGAACTTACTCCATCAAACAAGGTCAAAAGGGGTGCTGCGAGTTGTGAACTTACCCCTTTTGATCCGCAAGGCTGAGTTATACCTGCCTGTATGCAGATGCCGCTCTACCAGGGGTGCTACGAGCTGTCAACTCGCCCCCTACGAGGGACTTATACAGAGGCGAGGGAAACTCTCTCATCTACTATGTACTCTGCGCCAAGTGGCCCGTCGTACTCTTAAGCAAGTGACGCTGCTTAAGGTTCAAACGACGGATTTATGTCACGTGAGAAGTGGCTTATGAGTCTGGGGCACTCACCCCGCTGCAAATTTTTGTCTGAGCGCCCTTAACAGTTAATCTCGCCTAGAGACCCTAAGTCGGTCAAGATTGACGGTCACTCTTGCTAGAGACCCTGCACTATTAGGCAGCAAAATAATAGTTTTCCCCCAGAAGGGCCAGCAATGAGTTTTCGAAAAATGAAAAAGGGAAAGCAAGAACATCATGCATTACATCATACATTGCATCATACATTGCATCATAAATTGCATCATAAATTGCATCATACATTGCATACATATCATAAGCCGGGTCAGAGCAAGATTATGAAAGAAGCAAGGCTATGTAGATATTAAACATCTCTGGGTTATGCTTTTTCAAGCTTCCCATACAAACATTGTAGGATATTTTCTATTTTGTTTTTTGCAGGCTTTATCACTAAAGATGAGTCGCTGTTATGACATCAAAAGAAGATTGTGAGGTATATTACAAAGCTCTCCAAGAGATCAAAATACGAAGGACTTAAAGTTTTGCATACACTACTTCATCTCGGCGGTTTAGCTGGCCAGGTTACATTCAGTTGAGAACAACAGAAAATTTAACTAGCTGGCGGGTCATCTTGTGCCAGGTCTTCGAGCTCCTCGATTTGAAGATTATCCACATCCTAGTTGCAGTTTAATAAGGCTTCGAATTGAGCATCGTTGAAAAGTGGAGACGGGTCAACATCAGGGGCGAAGAGCGGCTTACGACGTGCAGGGATTAAATCCCTGGCTTCAAAGGTTGGGTAGCACAACCATTGGTTGTTCTCATCGTAAGCCACCTGATAAGGAGTCGGATCCGTCTCATAAACCAGTACGGAGGCAAGCCTCCCGGAGGCCTTAATGCATTTGGCATAATCCGCTTCTGTAAAATATGAACCGTCATCCTTCTTGGAGGGGAAGTCGTTCATCATTTCTTTAGCGGTTAACTCAGGAGGAAATGTCAGGGACCGGCTCAGCGTAGCTATGGCCCCTCTCCTGGCAACTGATCGCCTTATTTCATTCACTTGCTTGGGCAAAGTTGATAAGGTTTCTATGACACTCTTCATAAATTTGGGGACATACTTGGCTGTCATCATGTCCTTGGTGGTATAGAGGGCTCCTCTGTAGAATTGCTCAGTCAAAGTATAGATTGCCTTCAATTTCATCAGACTATCAGAGGATAGCTGGCGGCTCCTCTCGCTTGCAAGAAAAGGTCAAAGTTATAAGCCGCCTGACTGGTATTTTCATCATAAGGAAATTTTTTAATCCGTACGTGCTTACCAAAGATAGCGGCAGTCATCTTGGGTATGTGGTCTTTGAGAGTCTTCAGCTCCGCTGATGCAAGATTGAGCTGCTCCTTAGTATCCATGGCACGCTTGGACAAGGCAGCCTGTTCAGATTCAGCAGTCTTTTTATATGCGGTGAAGTCGACCTAGAGTTTCTCAAGTTGTTCGACAGCCACTCGTAATTTTTCTTTTGCGGCGGCTCAGGCATTTTGTTGCGTGGTCAGGTTTTCCTTTAAGCCGGCACATTCAGACTCAACTGCATTTAGCGCCTCCTGCATTATACAAGTGAAAGATTATAAAGATTAAGTCGCCAGGGTGGAGCTATTTTTTTGGTAAGTCTCAAGCAGATTGCAAGCAATGTACTTGGCACTTGGGGGCTAATGTATATGTTTTCGCTCCAAATCTAAGGTAAAATTCCGGCTTATCATTGTCATAATGCTCCGGACTTGGGGATTACACCCGGCGAACTTCTCAAATATGAAATATCCGGCTCATCATTATCATAATACTCCTGACTTGGTGGCGACACTTGGATCTATGATTTAATATAAAGTACCGGCTTATATGAAATTTAACCCATTACTTGGGGGTTACAGGTTAAGCTCTATACGGCATGTCCAAGGTTCGGAAGACCCGGTCTATTATTTGCAATATTAACCCGGTCCTTCGGGGCTATGTACAGGTATAAGAGAAATGCAGAAGATGAAAGATACCTCATATTTTTTCTTCATCAAACCAACAAGTTTGGTCTCCATGTTGCGACTGGCAAAAAGGCGGTTCAGATAACCGGCATGCAGGTCATCTACAGTCATCTTCTCCAAGACGGGGAACTCAAAGCTAAGCTTCTATGGAGAGCAAGTATCAATCTTGATGGAATGTCTTGCCAATGTATGATGTGTTGGGGATTGATAACCCGTCCCGGTGATGGTAACATCGGGGAGAGACGAGTCTTCGGCGGTAGGATTGGGCAGCTTAGGGACAGTCGCTTGACTATTGGAAGCCGCCATGTGATGACCTGCCAATTCTGAAGGCGGGGGAGAGCGCTCAGGTGCTTCCTCGTTAGCGTCATAAGGTTCATCATGAGGGGAGAGAGATGGCTCAGCGAGATCCGGTTGTTGAGCGGTAGGAGCAACGGTAGACCCGCCTGTTATCCTATGTTTGGCTTGCACCCTGAAGGTGCAAAGAGTTAGCACACAGTATAAAGGTAATACAGGTAATGTACACATGGCAGGGTGAAAGCATACTCTAGGTTGATCTTCATGGGAGGAAGTTTGGAAGTAGTCAAGTTACCAGAAAAAGGAGGTGACTCCTACAAATTAAGTCAATAAAGCACAATAGTAAGACAGCATTACAGAAACATAAGACAGATGTTTGGTTCCTGATAAGTACCTCGGTGGGACGTTTTCGCGGTGCTGGGAAGTTGGGTAAGCTGGCCATAAGATCCCTAGAGCCGGTGCTCCGGGTCTGACGCTGAGAGTCATGTTATTTTTTCAAGAAAAATTCGGGATCTAAGTAAGCAAGAGGATGCGAAAAAAGAACTTTTTGGATGACCCGTCGTATCTTCTCTTGTGGTACGATTTCTGAGTCGGAAGAAAGATAAGTTACCTCGGGAGCATTGGCATGTCTTGTCTCTGTCTCCTCCTGTGTACAGTCATTGTCAATAAGTTGCATAAAAAGACGACCAAGGGAGTCAAGTTCTACCTCTGAGTAGTCAAGTTCGAGCAGGTTTTGAGCTGATGTTTTTGCCTTGCGGCTGTGGATGTTACCCGCCTGAGACTTCTTCTTCACGGGGGGGAGTATATTTTCTCTTCCAGAAGCTCGAGCTGGCTTGTAGGTGAAGCCGCCAAAAGATTTAAGGTTTCCATATATATAAATTCAAGACAGAGAGAAAGCAAATTTGAAAGCCGTCCTTACGTTTGGAGCTGGATTTGTGATGCAAAAGGGTCTTAACCTGACAGTACAGCAAGCCTCTTGGGATTCGCGGGTAAGTCCTTTGATAGCAGAGTTAATGTTTTCTTTTGTCAGGGGTGTGTGGTTGAAGCAGAGAGGATCATTCACATCGCCTGTGTATTCACACATAAGCCGGTCGCGCCGGCTTAGTGGTAAGACTTTCCATGAAATCCAACAACGGGTTAAGTCAACTCCCATCAACCCGTTCGCCATAAGAGCCTTGATTTTGGCTAAAGCTGGAGCATACTTTGCTCATGTTGTAGCCGACATCCGATCTGGAAGCTCAGTAGACGTGAAGAGCCGGGTAGGATAATAACTCGGCAATGGGTTTTCTCCCTCTGGAGAGCCGTCTTTGAAGTAGAACCAAGTTCTGTTCCAGTCTTTGGTATGGCTTGGCATTTGGACAGCCGGGTAAGCCAGATCTCTTCGTCTTTGGATGGAGACTCCACCGAGCTCAAGCTTGGACCGGCTGCCACTTCCGTTTGGCGGTTAACATAGAAGAAATCGCAGAAGAGGTCGACGGATGGCTCCTCTTTCAAGTAAACCTCACACAAGACTTGAAAGTTGCACAGGTTGGAGACTGAATTTGGGGCAATGTCTTGAGGATGCAGTTTAAAGAAATGGAGCACATCTCGGAAGAATTTTGAACCACTCGGGTAGAAACCACGAAGAAGATGATCGGAAAAGATAACAACTTCTCCTTCCTTGGGGGTAGGTCTTTTCTCTAGCCCCGTAACCCGCCAATGAATAACATCCTGAGCCGGTAATGTGCCAGCCTCTATGAAATCCAATAAAAATTGCTCGGTGATTCCACCCATTCACAGGACGCAGATGCTCGAGACATGATGGCTGGTCAAACTGTGAAAGGGGTAGGACGCGGCAGGTTAGAAAGCGACCACACAACCCAGACGACTGATGAAATTAAATAGTATGACGTTAAGCCACCGGTACAGTTTATCAACAGAACCGGTGATTTGATGGCGGGTTAAGTAAACAATGTCATGCTACAAATATTAGTAAGGATATACAAACAGGTTCTTACATATTATATTGTGACTGCAAGATCTACAGGCAAGGAAAAATCAAATTTAATTCAACCCTAAAAGAGGGGCCGAGGAAGAGCAAGCAGTTGGCGCAAGAAAGGGAACAGAGTGCAGATCTAGGATGAACTATTGTTGGCTTTGCACGGGTAGCCGCGGTGGATTAATAACATCACGAGATCCAAAAAGACTACTTATTAGTAGGCATTACGAGGATGGTTGGATGAACAAGCATGTTAATGGAGGTTCGGCAAAACTCGAAAGGATTCAAGTGAAGAGCTACAGATCTAATGGAGGTTGAAAAGGGTACCTCAAGGATGCGGCCGATGCGGGCGAGAATCTGGATGGTTCAGGTTGATGCAGCGGACAAGGACGTTGACGACAATGAGATCCCACCGGCGCGGTGGAGCTCAGGAGCGCGGACCTCGCGAGGAGGAAGAACAACGGTGGCGGCGAAGGAAAGGAAAAGACCCCTTCGTGGCTCTATTTAAGAGATGGGATGGCAACAGTGTGTGCGGGAATCGAGGGATGAAATGATAATTGACCGAGATGGACGCCTCGAACTTTGGGCCGATCGTTTAATGAGAGGATCTACTGCATATGTCATGGAATCTTTTCGGCATATCTAAAGGTGACGTCATGGCGGGTTATGTGTTCTTTTTCAGATAACAAGGATGTGAGACTCGCCGCTGGATAAAGTGGAGATTGACATGGGCAAGCTCAAATCAATCTGGGGCCTAATGTTGGGGATATAACCCCGTGGTAATACCCGCCCAGGAGGGGCCGGGTCATACCTGGCGGCTCGTTATCACATGGGCTGGAAGGGTAAGATTGGGTTGCACAACGGTTCATCAAATGGGCTAAGACGGGGGCCTAGAGACGGAAAGAAGACACAAGACCCAGGCGGGTGAGCTGCCTGGAGATAGCCTGCTAGAATAGGTAAGGTGGCTTAGAGACGGAGTCAAACATATTGTAAGAGTCGGTATGAGACTTGTGTAACCCAGGGTCTTGACTTCCTATATAAAGGCAAGACCCAGGGACGGCTTAGACAGAAACCAATCGATCGAGAGCTAGGTCAAGCGAATCCGCTCCCATGTAATCGATACTCCAATCAATACATACAAAGCAGGATGTAGGCTTTTACCTCATCTCGAGGGGCCAAACCTGGGTAAATCCGTGTCTTTCGTCCCAACCAACCCCTTTGAGTCCACCACCTTAGCGATGGCCTCGAACCTAAGTCTTCGGACATCTGCTGTGACAAAACCACGACAGGTGACTTGTGTGTATCAAATGCAACGTAACTGGGTGACTATAAAGGTGCTCTGCAGGTATCTCTGAGAGTGTTTGTTGAGTGGGTATGGATCAAGACTGGGATTTGTTACTCCATGTGGCAGATAGGTATCTCAGGGCCCACTCGGTAATACAACATCACAACAAGCCTTGCAAGCAATGTGACTAAAGTGTTAGCCATGGGAACTTGTATTATGAAACGAGTAAAGAGACTTGCCGGTAACGAGATTGAACTAGGTATAGAGATAACGACGATCGAATCTCGGGCAAGTAACATACCGAAGAACAAAGGGAACAGCATACGGGATTAACTGAATCCTTGACATAGAGGTTCAACCAATAAAGTTCTTCGTAGAATATGTAGGAACCAATATGGGCATCTAGGTCCCACTATTGGTTATTGACCGTAGAGGTCTCTCGGTCATGTCTACATAGTTCTCGAACCCGTAGGGTCTGCACAATTAAGGTTCGGTGATGTTTCGGTAGTATAGAGTTATGTATGGTGTTGACCAAAGGTTGTTAGGAGTCCCGGATGAGATCCGGGATGTCACGAGGATCTCCAGAATGGTCTGGAGGTAATGATTGATATATAGGAAGTCCTGTTTTGGTCGTGGGAAAGTTTCGGGCTCATCGGTAGTGTACCGGGAGTGCCGGGAGGGTACCGGGGGACCATCAGGAGGGGTGTTTCAACCCAATAGGCTACATGGGCTATGGGAGGAGGTATACCAGCCCTTAGTGGGATGGCCAAAGTCCCACAAGAGGACCATGCGGCTGGGTGGACAAACCCAAGGTGGAAAGAGGGTTTCCAAGTGGGAGAGAAGGAGTCCTAATCCTACTAGGATTGAAGGAGGACTCCTCCTCCTCCCACTTTGGCCGAACCAAGGGTTGGCCCCTTGGGGGCCAAGTCTCCTCCCTCCCTCCTCCTATATATGCTAGAGGTACTGAGGTTTTTCACAACAGAAATCAGCCACGTGCTACCCTCTCCTCTAGATCGTAGTTTCTCCTATAGATTGTTTCAGCAATGCTTAGGCGAAGCCCTGCTGGAATAGTTCCACCACCATCGCCGCCACGCCGTCGCGCTACCGGAGAACTCATCTACCTCTCTGCTCCCTCTTGCTGGATCAAGAAGGCGGAGATCGTCATTGAGCTATACGTGTGCTGAACATGGAGGTGCCATCCGTTTGGCGCTAGATCAGGACGGATCGTGAGACGCTCCGTGATTTGGATCACAAAGACATTCGACTACATCAACCGCATTTCTTAACCCTTCCCGCTTAGCGATCTACAAGGGTATGTAGATCCACTCTCCCCCTCATAGATGCTCATCACCATGGATAGATCTTGCGTGTGCGTAGGAAATTTTTTGTTTCCCATGCAACGTTCCCCAACAGTGGCACCATGAGCTAGGTCTATGTGTAGATGAGATCACGAGTAGAACACAAAGGAGTTTGTGGGAGTTGCTTCTTAGATTGCTTCCTCCCTTGGTCGTGTTTTGGTTCAGCGGTATTGTGGGAAGAAGTAGCCCGGACCAACCTTACTCGTACGCTTACGAGAGACCGGTTCCATCGACTGACGTGTAACTTCGTTGCACAAAGATGGCTGGCGGGTGTTTGTTTCTCCTACTTTAGTTGGATCGGATTCGACAAAGGCAGTCCTAGAGAAGGTTGAAAAGCAATTTATGTATCACCGTTGTGGTTTTTGCGTACATGAGAATTGTTCTTGCTAGATACCCGTAGCAGCCACGTAAAACTTGCAACAACAATTAGAGAACATCTAACTTGTTTTTGCAGGGTATGTTGTGATGTGATATGGACAATTACATGATGAGATATATGTGATGTATGAGATGATCATGTATTGTACAGAATATCATGACTTGCATGTCGATGAGTACGGTAACCGGCACGAGCCATAGTGTTGTCTTTAATTATTTTCGTCGTTTTGCTTTACTTTATCGCTATGAGTTATCAATAGTCGTGGAAGCAACAGTCAGCGTGACAACCCCGATGGCGAGACGTTGATGGAGATCATGGTGTCATGCCGGTGACGATGGAGATCATGCCAGTGCTTTCAACATGGAGATAAAAAGCACAAGTTCATGTCCATATCATTTCACTTATGATTTGCATGTGATGTTAATCCTTTTATGCACCTTGTGTTGCTTAGGACGACAGTAGGATTATAAGGTGATCCCTCACTTAAATTTCAAGATAAATTGTGTTCTCCCCGAGTGTGCACCATTGTAAAAGTTTGTTTGTCGAGACACCACGTGATGATCGGGTGTGATAGACTCTACGTTCACATACAACGGGTGCAAGCAAGTGTTGCACGTTCCTAGAGAAAGCTAAGTTGAAAGATGATGGAAGTAACTTTGTGGACTGGGCCTGTAATCTGAGGATTATCCTCATGGCTTCCTAGAAGGCTTATGTCCTTGATGCACCGCTTGGTGATCCACCTGCTACAGTGGAGTCTGCAGACATTGCGAATGCCTGGAAGGCTCGTTTTGATGATTACTCAATGTTGAATGTGCAATGTTGTATGGCTTAGAACTGGGACTTCAAAGACGTTTTGAACGTCATGGAGCATATGATATGTTCTAGGACATGAAGTTTATCTTTCAGAAGAATGCCTATATCGAGAGGTATGAGACCTACGATAAGTTCTATGCTTGCAAAATGGAGGAGAACGGGTATATTAGTGAACACATACTCAAAATGTCTGGGTCTTCTACCCGTCTTGCCGAATTGGGGATGCCCCTTCCGGCTGAGGCGATCACTAACAGAGTTCTTCAATCATTGCAACCTAGATACAAGAGCTTCATGTTGGACTATAACATGCATGGGATGAACAAGTCAATCGTCGAGCTATTTGCAATGTGAAAAGTCGTTGAGTCTGAGATTCAGAAGGAGCATCAAGTGTTGATGGTCAATAAAACCACTAGTTTCAATAAGAATGGCAAGGGAAAGAAGGGTAACTCTAAGAAGAGTGGCAAAACAGTTGCCCCTCCCGTGAAGAAACCCAAGGCTGGACCCAAGTCAGAAACTGAGTGCTTTCATTGCAAGGGAACTGGTCACTAGAAGCAGAACTGCCCTAAGTATCTGGCCGACAAGAAGGCGGACAATAACAAACAAGGTATATATGATATACATGTTATTGATGTGTACCTTACCAACTATCGTTGTAGTGCCTGGGTATTTGATACCGGTTCGGTTGCTCACATTTGCAACTCAAAACAGGAACTACGGAATAGACGAAGGCTGGCAAAGGACAAAGTGCTGATGCGTGTGGGAAATAGTTCCAAGGTTGATGTGATCGCCGTCGGCACGCTCGCTCTTCAATTACCATCAGGATTAGTGATGAACCTAAATAATTGTTATTTAGTGCCTACTTTAAGCATGAACATTATATCTGGATCTTGTTTATTGCGAGACGGTTACTCATCTAAATCAGAGAATAATGGTTGTTCTATTTATATGAGTAATATCTTTTATGGTCATGCACCCAATGTGAGGGATTTATTCATATTGAATATCGATAGTGATGATACACATGTTCATAACATTGATGCCAAACGGTGTAGAGTTGATAATGATAGTACCACTTTCTTGTGGCACTGCCGTTTAGGTCATATTGTTGTAAAACGCATGAAGAAGCTCCATGTTGATGGACTTTTGGAGTCACTTGATTTTGAATCACTTGACACATGTAAACCATGCCTCATGGGCAAGATGACTAAAACGCCATTATCTGGAAAATTGGAACAGGCAAGTGACTTGTTGGAAATCATACATATTGATGTGTGCGGTCCGATGAGCATTGAGGTGCGTGGTGGATATCGTTATTTTCTCAACTTCACTAATGACTTAAGAAGATATGGGTATATTTACTTAATGAAACACAAGTCTAAACGTTTGAAAAGTTCAAGCAATTTCAGAGTGAAGTTGAGAATCATCGTACAAGAAGATAAAATTCCTGCGATCTGATCGAGGAGGTGAATATCTGAGTTATGAGTTTGGCAGTCACTTAAGCAGTGTGGAATTGTTTCACAATTGACACCGCCTGGAACACCACAACGTAATGGTGTGTCCGAATGTCGAAATCGAACCTTATTTGATATGGTGCGTTCTATGATGTCTCTTGCCGATTTGCCACTATCGTTTTGGGGTTATGCATTAGAGACAACTGCATTCACTTTAAATAGGGCGCCATCGAAATATGTTGAGTACACGCCATATGAACTGTGATTTGGCAAGAAGCCAAAGTTGTCATTTATTGAAGTTTGGGGATGTGATACTTATGTCAAAAATCTTTAGCCTGAAAAGCTGGAACCCAAAGCGGAGAAATGCGTCTTCATAGGAAACCCAAAAGAGACAGTTGGGTATACCTTCTATCTCAAATCCAAAGGCAAAGTGTTTGTTGCTAAAAACGGAACATTTCATTAGAAAGAGTTTATCTCGAAAGAATTGAGCGGGAGGAAGATGGAACTTGATGAGGTTGTTGAACCTCTGATTCAACCAGAGAGTAGCGCAGCGTAGAAAGATGTTTTTGTGGATCTTACGGTAGTTGAAGATGAAGTTAATGATGATGATCATGAAGCTTCGAATCAAGTTACTACTGAACTCATAGGTCGACAAGGGCGCGTGCTGCTCCTAAGTGGTATGGCAACCCGATCTTAGAGGTCATGTATTTAGACAACGATGAACCTACGAGCTATGGAGAAGCGATGATGGGCCTGAATTCCGAGAAATGGTTAGAGGCCATGAAATCCGAGATGGGATCCATGTATGAAAAAAAAGTATGGACTCTAGAAGTATTACTTGAAGGGCGAAAGGCCATTCAGAACAAATGGATCTTTAAGAGGAAGAAGAACGCGGACAGTAATGTCACCGTCTATAAAGCTCGACTTGTGGCAAAGAGTTTTTCACAAGTTCAAGGAGTTGAGTACGATGAGACCTTCTCACCCGTAGCGATGCTTAAGTCTGTCGGAATCATGTTAGCAATAGCTGCATATTTCAACTATGAAATTTGGCAGATGGATGTCAAAACAGCATTCCTTAACTATTTCCTTAAGGAAGAGTTGTATATGATACAAACGGAAGGTTTTGTCGATCCAGAGAATGCTGACAAAGTTTGCAAACTCCAGTGATCCATTTATGGACCGGTGCAAGCATCTCGTAGTTGGAATCTGCGTTTTGATGGGGTGATCAAAGCGTTCGGGTTAATACAAGTTTAAGGAGAAGCTTGTATTTACAAGAAAGTGAGTGGGAGCTCTACAACATTTCTAATATTATATGTGGATGACACATTGTTGATTGGAAACAATATAGAAATGTTGGAAAGCATGAAGGAATATTTGAACTAGAGTTTTTCAATGAAGGACCTAGGAGAAGCTGCTTTCATATTAGGCATTAAGATCTATAGAGATAGACCGAGATGCTTAATAGGACTTTCACACGGCACATACCTTGATAAAGTTTTGAAGAAGTTCAAAATGGATTAGTCCAAGAAGGGGTTCTTGCCTGTGTTACAAGGTGTGAAGTTGAGTAAGACTCAATGCCAAGTGACTGCAGAAGATAGAGAGAAGATGAGTGTCATCCCCTATGCTTCAGCCATAGGCTCTATCATGTATGCAATGTTGTGCACAAGACCCGATGTCAGGCTTGCCATAAGTATGGCCGGAAGATTTCAAAGTGATCCAGGAATGGAGCACTGGACGACGGTCAAGAATGTCCTTAAGTACCTGAAAAGGACTAAGGAAATGTTTCTTGTTCATGGAGGTGATCAAGAGCTCGTCGTAAAGGTTTACGTCGATGCAAGCTTTGACACTGATCCGGATGACTCTATGTCGCAAATCGGATACGTATTTATTCTCAATGGGGGAGCGGTAAGCTGGTGCATTTCGAAGCAGAGCGTGGTAGCCGATTCTACATGCAAAGCGGATTACATCGCAGCCTCGGAGGCAGCGAAGGAAGGTGTCTAGATGAAGGAGTTCATGACAGATCTTGGAGTAGTGCCCAGTGCACTGAATCCAGTGGATCTTTTCTGTGATAACACTGGTGCCATTGCCCTGGCCAAGGAACCAAGGTTTCACAAGAGGACCAGACACATAAAGCGACGCTTCAATTCCATCCGCAAGTACATCAAGGAGGAGGACATAAATATTTGCAAAGTGCACACGAATCTGAATGTTGTAGACCCGTTGACTAAACCTCTTCCAAGGGCTAAACATGATCAACACCAGAATTGTAGGGATGTTTGATTCATTACAATGTAAATCACATAGTGATGTGAGCTAGATTATTGACTATAATGCAAGTGGGAGATTGTTGGAAATATGCCCTAGAGGCAATAATAAAATGGTTATTATTATTATATTTCCTTGCTCATGATAATTGTTTATTATCCATGCTATAATTGTATTGACTGGAAACACATTGCATGTGTGGATACATAGACAACACTTTGTCCCTAGTATGCCTCTAGTAAACTAGCTCGTTGATCAAAGATGGTCAAGGTTTCCTAGCCATTGACTTGAGATATCATTTCATAACGGGGTCATATCATTGGGAGAATGATGTGATGAACAAGACCCAAACTATAAACATAGCATATGATCGTGTCAGTTTATTGTTATAGTTCTTCTGCATGTCAAGTATTTGTTCCTATGACCATGAAATCATGCCACTCACTGACACTTGAGGGGTGCCTTGTGTGTATCAAACGCAACGTAACTGGGTGACTATAAAGGTGATCTATAGGTATCTCCGAGAGTGTTTGTTGAGTGGGTATGGATCAAGACTGGGATTTGTTACTCCGTGTGACGGAGAGGTATCTCAGGGCCCACTCGGTAATACAACATCACAACAGGTCTTGCAAGCAATGTGACTGAAGTTTTAGCCATGAGATCTTGTATTATGGAATGAGTAAAGAGACTTTTCAGTAACTAGATTGAACTAGGTATAGAGATACCGACGATCGAATCTCGGGCAAGTAACATACCGAAGAACAAAGGGAACAACATACGGGATTAACTGAGTCCTTGACATAGAGGTTCAACCAATAAAGATGTTCGTAGAATATGTAGGAACCAATATGGGCATCTAGGTCCCACTATTGGTTATTCACCGTAGAGGTGTCTCGGTCATGTCTACATAGTTCTCGAACCCGCAGGGTCTGCACACTTAAGGTTCGGTGACGTTTTGGTAGTATAGAGGTATGTATGGTGGTGACCAAAGGTTGTTCGGAGTCCCGGATGAGATCCCTGATGTCACGAGGAGCTCTGAAATGGTCCGGAGGTAAAGATTGATATATAGGAAGTCATGTTTTGGTCGCCGGAAAAGTTTCGGACTCATCGGTAGTGTACCGGGAGTGCCGAGAGGGTACCATGGGACCATCGGGAGGGGTGTTTCGACCCAAGAGGCTACATGGGCTATGGGAGGAGGTATACCATCCCTTAGTGGGTTGGCCGGGGTCCCACTAGAGGCCCAAGCGACTGGGAGGAGAAACCCAAGGTGGAAAGAGGGTTTCCAAGTGGGAGAGAAGGAGTCCTAATCCTACTAGGATTGGAGGAGGACTCCTCCTACTCCCACTTCGGCCGAACCAAGGGTTGGCCCCTTGGGGGCCAAGTCTTCTCCCTCCATCCTCCTATATATACTAGAGGTATTGAGGGTTTTCCACAAGAGAAATCAGCCACGTGCTACCCTCTCCTCTATATCGTAGTTTCTCCTCTAGATCGTTTCAGCGATGCTTAGGCGAAGCCCTGCTGGAATAGTTCCACCACCATCGTCGCCACACCGTCGCACTGCCGGAGAACTCATCTACCTCTCCTCTCCCTCTTGCTGGATCAACAAGGCAGAGATCGTCATCGAGCTATACGTGTGCTGAATGTGGAGGTGTCGTCCGTTCGGTGCTAGATCGGGACGGATCGTGATTGGATCGCGGGACGCTCGGCGATTTGGATCGCGAAGACGTTTGACTACATCAACCGCGTTTCTGAACGCTTCCTGCTTAGCGATCTACAAGGGTATGTAGATCCATTCTCCCCCTCGTAGATGCTCATCACCATGCATAGATCTTGCGTGTGCGTAGGAAATTTTTTCTTTCCCATACAACGTTCCCCAAAAGTTGCATCATATGGATATTTTTGGTCCCAATGCTTACAAGAGCCTCGGTGGAAATTCCGTTGGTCTAGTTATAGTTGATGATTTTTCTAGATTTACATGGGTATTTTTTCGTGATGATAAGTCACAGGTGCAAAAGATCTTCAAGAACTTCGCTCGCAAAGCTCAAAACCGGTTTGAGGTGAAGAACAAGAAAGTTCGGAGCAATAACAGATCGGAGTTCAAGAACACAAATGTGGACACCTTTCTTGACGAAGAAGGGATTCTACATGAGTTCTCGCCTACGTACATGCCTCAACAAAATGGAGTTTTTGAGAGAAAGAACCGAACTCTTATAGATATGGCTAGAACAATGCTCAACGAATACAAGACGCCAAGACACTTTTGTGCGGAAGCCGTGGAAATAGCTTATCATGCCACGAACCGACTCTATCTTCACAAGCTTCTCGATAAAATGGCATACGAGCTACTCACCGGTAACAAGCCCCAAGTTGAATACTTTCGGGTATTCGACTCCAAGTGTTACATTCTTGATAAGCATCGTCGTTTTAAATGTGCTCCTAAATCTCATGAAGGTTTCCTACTCGGTTACAGATCAAACTCTCACACTTACCGTGTCTACAACAACTTCACTCAAAAAGTTAAAGAGACGGTAGATGTGAAGTTTGACGAATCTAATGGTTCGCAAATCGAATAATTGCCAAATGATGTAGGAGATAAGGAACCTTCGGAAGCCATCCAAAACTTGTCCATCGGAATTCGTCCCATGGAGGTAAAAAAAAAGTACTTCATCAACCCAAGTGAAAGCTCCTACTTCGCGTCAAGGCGACCCCCAACACGACATGAAAGCATCCACCAGCGATACATGACAAGATGAAGAGGAGGAAGAAGTACATCATGATAATCCACCTCAACCAACTTCAGCACCACTTCAAGGAGATGACACCTTCAACAACAATGAAGAAGAAGAAGAAGAAGAGGAAACTCCACCATCCGACAAGCAAAAGCTACCTTGAGTTCGAGCAAGAGTGAACAAGAATCATCCCTTAGAGCAAATCTTTGATAACATTTAAACCGGGAGAATCACTCGCTCTAAAACCCACTTAGCTAATCACTACACA
The DNA here is from genome assembly GCA_022496015.1 of Hordeum marinum. Taxonomy (NCBI): domain Eukaryota; kingdom Viridiplantae; phylum Streptophyta; class Magnoliopsida; order Poales; family Poaceae; genus Hordeum; species Hordeum marinum. The sequence continues at coordinate 256,819,988 of CM039674.1, read as the reverse complement.
ACGACAGACAAGTTGGTCGAGAAAACTGCTTCCGACAACAAACAGTCGGTCGAAAAAGAGTATTGTCGATCGATGATGTCTGTTGGGGAATTTCTAGACGAGAAAACCATTTCGCGACCGGCAAACTTTTGCCGACCGAATGTGTGACGGCTATTGTAAAACATTCCCGACCGACTGTTTGACGATATTTTTTGCCGACCAACTTTCCGTTGGCGTTGCCAGAAGCTTTTCCCAACCAACCGTCTGATGGTACTTGTTTTGCCAACAGACCGACCAACTTTTCATTGGCCTTGCAATGAACGTTTGACAAACATCAATTAGGCTGTATTTTCTTTGGCCAACCAATAGTTCGTCAACATTTTGTTTACCCAACCACAACATTCACTACCATATAGTAACTAAGTACAGTTTTTCTTTTCCATTAACTTTCACATACATATAGTACATTTGTTCTAAACATTATCACCGAGACACCATACATCATGTTCACAAAAGGTAAGTGGCACTAGCATTTCTGGTTCATTGTCCAAGACACCATACATCAGTCTCACAAGAGGGTAGCTAAGAGGTTATTTCCAATGTAAAAATGTACAAAACATCTAGTTGAAGTGAAACCCCGCATGTCCCTCCTACAAAAGAAACACTGTAAGTAAAAAAGGTGGGTTTTAAATTTTGCGTCAAACATGATATTCACATCTTTTTATACGACTAAATTCACGTGAAAACAAGCAAAGTGGCAACAACAGAATATATTAGAAAACAGTACATCAAGTCTGAGAAATAGCCATATAGAATAGGCAGCAGCAACAACCATCATCACACTATCAAGCATAGAAGAGCCATATAGCATACACATCAGCAAGCAAGCACACTAGCAGCCACGGATCGGGAGCACTTCTACAACCAGTGATGACCATCAAGTGTGTTAGTGAAACCAGGAAACTTTGGTATAATTATAAAATCAGAACATTGATTGTAATCCTGCAACTTAGATAATGAAAGGATTTAGACTAGAACTTTATGTGGTGATAAGAAATTTGGCCTAGGGAAGATCGACAAGCAACGAGATGTAACTATGAGTCCACAGCTACTAATTCAAGCAGTCATATTAGAAAGCATGTACAACTTTACTTGAAGGATATAAACCAGTTTTTTTCCTGGGAAGGTATCCATAGTTTGTCCTCATCTCATATGGATTATCTAGTGCACTGCGGTAACACAAAGAAGTCAAATAACAGTTTGTGGTAATTGGAAGCCACACTCCTAGTGGACACTGTTTAATAGTATAAAATAAAGGACTATAAATACAGAATATTATAGAATCTGCCACCGCACAGAATATTTGAACATTCAGAACCACCCAACTTCCTCTTTCATAGTAGCAATTTTTTTATCTTGCCAGAAAGCATAATCCGGGGGATGTTCATCATTAAAAGTCATTATGAACATGAACAACTAACAGCGTAAAAGAAAAGGAACTGCGTCAACAAATTGTTCTCAGGGATCCACCTTATCAATTGAAACAATATCTTGGCACATAAACAATTACACGGGCAAATGCACAAGCCACTAAACAACAATAATTCACTAAACTGATCGTATCAGACTCACGCAATATGGTACTATCTCTGTAGACTAATAGAAGGCCTTATATTAGTCTACAAAGGGAGTAGTTTCCAATTGTAGAAATTACCTTACCGGCTCGATGAGGAAGACGACCTGGCCTTGTAGGGCTTCACCTAGCAAAAGTATCACTAGTCGGCATCATGTATTGGCCAGCTTGTCAACGTGCTTCAATTTCAAATAGAACCATGGAATAGTTACCTTTGTGCTCATTTTACTCAATGTATTGCTTTTACTTGCTATATAAATTCTACTTGTACAATTCGTGAGTAATATACTAATATTCCATAGCAGGGTTAAATAAGATGAAGGTCCCATGATAAAAATGTGAATCTTCTTTAAAATAACAATAACTGAATGGAACAGAGTTATCGGAATATAATCAAACAAAGATTCGGTGCCTGCTAAAGCATTACTAACAGAATAGCAACTGAAGCAGGGGAGAAAAAAAACATAGATATGCACTAAGTTCAAAAACTAACGTTGAGGGATTGAATTTCTGTTCGTGCATGCCAAACTGAAAATTCTGCGATTTCTCTTAAATGCAAAGAAAAACAGTTCTTGTTGAGAGAAAACAAGTGGAACTCCATTCAATAAAAATGCAAGTTTATAAATCCCATGTACATTGGCTTCTTGCAAAATAGGTCAACCAGAATATATGTGAATTACCATCAAAATTAGTTGATTACCCTGCACGAAGCCTTTACTTTCACGAACGAAAAAGGTATAAAGAACAAAAGAAATCATGATACTACTTGTCAGTATGCTTAACTAACAAATGAGGAATACATATTACTGAACTGATAACTGGCCACTCGTTTGCTAGTAATAGTTTACTGCTGAGTTCATCCTCTTTATATCTATACAGACATTTTCTCAAATACCACATACTACCAAATCAAACGTCCTCTTTACTGCTGACTGCTGGATGTGCATATAAGGGGTCATTTTTGCTTGCGTGTAATCTGGTTACATCAGTCAATCTGAGGAATGAAGCAGCACTTGCCAGAGCATGGAGAGATGAAATGCCAGATACGACAATATTCATATTATTCCCTTCATCGGTACACTATTTTCTGCTATTAAGGCAATTACTTGAAAAAATCAACCATCTTGACGAATAAGGACTATATAGATATACATGCCGGTGTGTGGATGGTCTGACCAACCTAAGACATGTTCAACCGTACTAACAATTATCAATCTAGCTAAGCACATAATGAAACCAACAATCCATTAACCACCAAGTACTTTCCAACATAAACACTTGGGACAGAGGAAGAATATAAAACCTGTGGTATGGTCGATTGGTGCCTTTGAGCTTTAGCAACACAACCACCCGCTTACACCTTCGACCACGGTGTCACGGAGGCAGCTCGAATCATCATAGAAATTAGTTGCTGCCACTGGATCTATGCTTCCCTACCTGCAGGCAGCAACGTTAGGAGAAGAATGTGCAGACATGCAAGAATCTGACAAATCTATGCATAGAACCAACCCTGGAATGGTCAAACAACATGCTTCTCGTATGCGTTTAAGGTGGTTTTCGCCGCCGTCGTTGCTCAGCGCTGCCCCAGGAGCAGGCTGGGAGCAAGGTAGCCACTGGCCAGAAGGTGGACCAGAGCGCCTCTCGCTCCAGCCTGGGAAGGCGCCACCTATTCTGGACCCTGCCTCCGCCTTGACTGCCGCATCTGATCGAGGACTTGGCCGCCGGATCCAGCGGCGGCAAGCTCCATGGTGGCCATATTAGGCGGTAGCGAACCCTAGGTGGCCAGATCCAGGTGCGGGCGCCGAGAGGAGAACAGGTGTAATGAGAGGCAGAGAGGAGAGATGGGCAGACGGGATAAGGTGAGGCAGGTGAGGAGGACATGGCGCGGCCGCAGAGTGGAGGGATGCGCGCGGGGCAAGAGGGCAGCGGCGTCGCCGTCGCCGTCGTCGGGAAGAACGCGAAGGTGGGGGAATGGGACTAGTGGCTGAGGGGAAAGCAAAGAAAAATGAAGAGGGATTTTTCAGGATGCTTGGTGGCTTGGTGCTAAGACTTTTACGGCCGCGCGCGCTAACTTTTCGCTGGCCCAAACAACTGAACGCGCTAACGTTTTTGCACTGGCCCATCCAAGACACAGTCGGTCGGTAATGTTTTCCGACCGATGGTTGGATGCATATACCACTACTGCCGACCGATGGTTGGACATTAAATGTTTAGTTATTGCCGACAATTAGTTGCCCTTATTAACATTGTCGATCTACAGTTTGATAAAAAAAAATCCCGACCGACTGTATGTTGGTATATATAGACTTTTTCTGACATGCGGTGTCGTCGTGTAGTGAATTTTTGTGAACACTAGTCATTAATCTCTAGTATTGAGCCTATGAAGATGAAAGAAGCGCTTGAAGACCCGGATTGGGTGAATTCTATGCATGAAGAGCTACAAAACTTCGAGAGGATAGAAGTGTAGACACTTGGAGAGCCCAAAGACGAGCAAAACATCAGCGGAACCAATTAGGTGTTTCGGAACAAACAAGATGAAGACAGTCAAGTTGTACGCAACAAGGCACGCCTCGTGGCGGGCTACACGCAAGTCGAAGGTATGGACTATGGTGATACCTATGTCCCCGTTGCTAAACTTCAATCTATTAATATATTACTTGCTTATGCCAATCACCATGACATCACACTTTACCAAATGGACATTAATAGTGCATTTCTAAATGGGGAGATTGAGGAAGAAGTCTATGTTAAGCAACCTTCCGATTTTGTGAATCCTAAGAAACTCAATCATGTTTACAAGCTTCGTAAATCCCTTTATGGATATAAGCAAGACCCTCGTATTTGGTATAAATGTCTAACGAAGTTTCTACTTGAAAAGGGTTTTAAGATTGGTAAAATTGACGCAACCTTGTTCGCAAAGGGAGTTAATGGTAAATTATTTGTGTGCAAAATTTATATAGATGATATTATCTTTGGATCTACTAACCCACAATTTAATGAGAAATTTGGAAGGTTGATGTCAGAGAAATATGAGATGTCCATGATGTATGAGCTGAAATATTTTCTTGGTTTGTAAATCAAGCAAACGAGAGAAAGAACTTTCATCTCTTAAATCAAGTACGCCAACGACTTGATCAAGAAGCTCAACATGCAAGAATGTAAAGGTATGAAAACTCCTATGCCTACTGGTGGACACATTGACCTCACGAAGGAGGACAAACCGATTGATCAAAAGGTCTATCAATCAATGATCGGCTCATTGCTATATCTATGTGCCCCCGTCCCGATATCATGCTTAGTGTGTGCATGTGTTCTACATATCAAGCTGCTCCTAAAGAGTGTCATCTTAAGGCCGTGAAAAAAATGTGAGATACTTGATACATACACCAAACTTTGGCATTTGGTATCTCGAGGGATCTTCTTTTAACCTTGTTGGCTATTTCGACTCGGACTATGCCGGAGATAAGGTTGGTAGAAAATCCACCTCGGGTACATGTCAATTTCTTGTAGATATCTTGTGTCTTGGTCATCCAAGAAACAAAACTCGGTATCTCTATCTACTGCCGAAGTAGAATACGTTGCCGTCGGATGATGTCATGCTCAATAGCTATGGATGACTCAAAATCTTAAGGATTATGGCATACATGTGAAACATGTACCATTGTTACGTGACAATGAGAGTGCAATCAATATGTGGGGACCCCGACTCATAAGTCATGATCACCGAATGTATGTGCATAGTGATCCTAGAGATCAATCCTCACTGAACACATAGAAACTGAATAACAAGAGTCTTACATCCATTACGTATCATTTTACTCAAATATGGCCTTTATGGTCAAGTATTCATATGATTGCAGTGGAAATCTTCAATGATAACGTGAACCCATGCCATCTGCCTTAACCCTACAAGCATTTTGACTAGGAAGCTATAGGAAATATGCCCTAGAGGCAATAATAAATTAGTTATTATCATATTTCCTTGTTCATGATAACCGTTTATTATCCATGCTATAATTTTATTGATTGGAAACTCACATACATGTGTGGATACATAGACAACAAAGTGTCCCTAGTAAGCCTCTACTAAACTAGCTCGTTGATCAAAGATAGTTAAGGTTTCCTAGCCATAGACATGAGTTGTCATTTGATAACGGGATCACATCATTAGGAGAATGATGTGATGGACTAATCCCAAACAATGAACGTAGCATATGATCGTGTTACTTTATTACTATTGTTTTCTGCATGTCAAGTATTTGTTCCTATGACCATAAGATCATGCAACTCACTAACACCAAAGGAGTACCTTGTGTGTATCAAACATCGCAACATAATTGGGTGACTATAAAGGTGCTCTAAAAGTATCTCCAAGGGTGTCTATTGGGTTGGTGTGGATCGAGACTGGGATTTGTCACTCCGTATGACGGAGAGGTATCTCTGGGCCCACTCGGTAATACAACATCACAAGAAGCTTCCAAGCAATGTGACTAAGGAGTTAGTCACGAGATCTTGTATTATGGAACGAGTAAAGAGACTTGCCGGTAACGAGATTGAACTAGGTATGGAGATACCAATGATCGATTCTCGGGCAAGCAATATACTGATGGACAAAGGGAATTGCATACGGGATTGATTGAATCCTTGGCATCGTGGTTCGACCGATAAAGATCTTTGTGGAATATGGAGGAACCAATATGGGCATCTAGGTCCCGCTATTGGTTCTTGACCGGAGAGGTGTCTCGGTCATGTCTGCATGATTCTCGAACCCGTATGGTCTGCACGCTTAATGTTCCGTGACACTAGAGTAGTATGGGATATGTACGTTGGTGACCAAATGTTGTTCCGAGTCCCGGATGAGATCCCGGACGTCACGAGGAGCTCTGGAATGGTCCGTATGTAAAGATTTATATATGGGAAGTCATATTCAGGGTTCCAAGAAATGTTCAAAAAAAATTGGTATTGTACTGGGAAGGTTCTAGAAGGTTCCGGAGTGGGGCCCACCTACATGGCGACCCACATGGACGTGGTAGTGGGGAAAGTCCCCACACCCCTGATCTAGGCGCAACAAGCCCCCCTCCTTAAAAGGAATAAGACCATATCTCGTAAAGAATAGTGTCATGGGAGTAAGCTTGACAGTAGAAGGTAGGGGTACGTAAGGAGAGGGCAGAGTCCTAGCTATGGCGAGGATGTACACACGATGTATGAGTTCAGGACCCTCTCGTGGAAGTAACAGCCCTACGTCTCAGTGCTCGGGAGCTTTGTGTCGTGTGGAATATGAGTGTTACAGGGGGTGCGAACCCTTGTGCCAGAGGGGAGGGGCGGCTTATATAGAGTGCACTGCCCCTCATGAATGTCAGGCAACCAAGGGTTCGATCGTGGTAATAAAGGCATGTTACTGATAACGTACGCAATAAATGCTACTAATGGCGACTGGTCGAACACCTGTCTGTTGGGCTCCCTGGGGCACGTTCTAGTCTTCTACTGTCGACTAGCCATTGGTTCTTCTGAGTGAAAGGAGTGTAGCGACCCGACCTGTAAGGTCGAATCTCCGGTGTTTCCGTACCATCCCAAGATCATGCTGGTACACACACGATACATCAATGTATATATCAAAGGGAAATCACACAGCATTATATTAATCGAAATCTCATATCGAGTCCTTTATTACAATAAAGATTACAATAAAGTGGCCGAAGGCCAACTCATGAGAATAAGTAATTCTTGCGGAAGCGTCGAAGGTAGATGAGTCCATCTGACTCCAAGGGCATCTCACCGAGCGTAGAACGTGTCCTCACTCCTGGTCAGAAAAGTACTCTGCAACATGATACGTTGCAGCCGTGTAGGTCAGCATATGGAATATGCCGGCAAAGTCACAAGAGAGGGGTGAAAAGATAATCATCTAATCTACATGCTTATATGGCAGGTGGGGTGGTAAGTTTTTGCGTAAAGCCAATTTTTCCTACATCAAGAGAGGGCTAAGCAAAAATATTACTAAGTTGGTTGATTAATGAGATGGTTCCACCAACCAATTCTCATACCCAAATTGTTAATACCCACATCATCATATTAGTTGTGTTGAGAATTCCGAATGTTTCAGTTCCTTTGGCTCAAGTCGTCCATGACCGTGGACACGGCTAATCGATTAGGTTTGAGTACTCTGCAGAGCTTTGCACACGTTCCCCACAAGATTTGGTCGCCTCCGTTTGATTTCTCGCACTTCAGGGTGTTTGAGAAACGGATGACCAAAACATGGTCTTCCAAAGGGTTTCCCTGCGACTCTGTCGGTGCCCATCCTTTCCTACCGTTCTTCTACATCTTGTAGCACCGCCTGTCCAGGGTCACCACGATATCCAACCAAGCCAGAGCCCATAATGACTTGTGGCTATGCAGGTAAGCCTTGGGTCTTGAAGCACCCATCCATCTCTTTGTGCCTGGGTGGATCTTTCCGCGTGAATACTGGCCATCTCCAGCAACACCTAGGCAAATCCACTGGTTTCTCCAGGGTGCCGTTCAACCATCATCCACCCAGAGGTATGTTGAAAACTTGGAGTCTTGAAGTCTTGATCATTATGTAGGTCTTGAATTTATTACCTCACAACTCTCATGAATCACACATCCAAACCCGTCTACTAGTAGCATAGCAAAATGTAAAACAACGTTTCCCGGGGCCAATGTGTCAAAGTGTTGAGGGGGTGTACCTACCACATGATACTACAACCGTAACCAAGTTTCCAATTACCTACTTTACATGCAATTGGGGTGATGGAAGAACTAATGCAATAAAAACATGGGTAAAGATGATCAAAGTGACTTGCCTGATTGATGATCTTCGTATGTGAGTGACTCTAAGTAACAAGCTTCGCATTCCGAATAATCTAATGAAGCAAACAAGAGCACTCAATAAGCATACAAAAAAAATGTAACTCACAACCATCAACCATGAACTAGTAACCAATCAAGACAAAACAATGCACAAATCACCAGCAAGAAAACGCACAAAGTTTTGTTTTCTAGAAGACGATTGATAAAACACTACTAACATAATGAAACTATTGGTATTAACCAAAACAATAGTTGACAATAAGAAAACAATAAAATATTTTATTAATAAACAGAATAAAACCAAATTAAGTTTGTTGGGAAAACTTTAGTAAAGTTTTTTTAAAAGTTTTGATAAACACTACATGAAACAATTATAGTTTTACTAACAAAAGAGCAAAACAAAACTTATTATTTATTAACCAAAACATGCTCTTAACAGAAAAGAATGTACAAATAAACTTGTCTTAGAAAACAGAATTAAATTATATAAAACTTTGTTGAAAGAAAAACTATTACTAACTAGTTGTTTTAATCAAATTAAACCTATTTGAAAAGAAGTTGTGATTCCTATATTAACAAAGAAATAAACTAAACAATTTTATATTTTTATTAACAGTAAGTAGAACACCTAAAGTTTAATCAATAGAACCTACTAAACAAATTAAAACTAAATCTAATTTAAACTAACTAAAACTAAGTAAATAAAACTATACTAACTAATAGGCAGAATCTGTTTATACATAAAACACTAAGAAAAATCATCCTAAAAATTCTCAAACTAAACATGAAGGTAGTACTAACTAAGACCAAACAGTAGCAAAAAGATTCATGTCAAAATCTATTTTCAAACTCTAGTTATTCAGATTTGAATGTTTTGAGCAAATTTGATTCAATTCAAATTTTATAGTTCAAGTTTAAAATCTAAAGCTACAGGGTGAAACTAGATGGAATATGTGAGCTAATGCAAAAAGAATCAACTCTAAACACTAAACATATTAAAAGTTATTCACAAAACAAAATCAGAACAGGTTCTGTTTTCTAAACAAAATCAGAAAAGGGTGAAATATCTACCGGACGGCCAGGGGTGACGTGGCGACCTGTGAGTAGTTGGCTAGCGGTGGTTCGAGTGGACGGCCGGACTGAAGAGAAAAACGTTTCGGTCTTAAAGGGGTTCTAATCCTAGCCGTGGATTTTAGATCCGAGGGGTGGGGATGGATCCGATGACTTACCGGAGAGAGAGGGGATCTCCGGCGAGTGGTGGCGGCGGCCGGTGGTCAGAGATGTTCGGGGAGGCGTCTCTGGTGGTCGAGGAGGGCCGTGGAGTAGCTCAGGCGATGGCGGAGACCTTCCGGCGAAGAATGGTGGCGACGATGGGGCGAGAGGTGGACGGGAGCGACGGGCAGGAGCGATGGAAAGCTCCAGTGGTGGCAGCAACTACGGCGAGCTCAGTAGCGGCGTTCTGGCGACGGGAGAGAGGGCTCGGGGGGGAAATGGATGCGGGGAGGGGGCGCTCTTAAATAGGGTGCTCGGGGGGGTGCGGGGGAGGAGAGAGGAGAGAGATCCGAGGAGGGAGTAATCGCCGGCGATGGCGCGTGCGGGAGGAGAGTGATGACCGCTCGGGCGTTACGGGCGATTAAGGTGGGGCCCGTTGTCAGCGAGTGAAGAAGCGGCAAATGCGCGTCGGTCGACCGGCTTGTAATAAATCCGCGAGTAACTGCCCGTGGGCCGGCCCGTTTTATTATAAAACCGTTACCGTTTTCATATAATGATTTACCAACGCGTTTCAAAAACATTTAAAGCATTCAAATCGTTTCTAAATATAGGAGTATTATATATCAAAATTAACAGAATAATAAATTCCATTTATTGAACATTTGTATTCTGTCATTTGAACACTTTGAAAAAAATATTATTTTCAGAAATGGCCTATTTGCTTTTAAATCCTTTTGCAAATATTTTCAAAACACCCCTGGTTTTTATTGTTCAAATAAATCACCAAATAGTCCCTGGTGTGGAGTGTCATGTTTCTCCCCTCATATTTGAACATTTTACCAAGATTTTCAAATAGGTGAAAGCAACTTAGGGAAAATAGAAAGGGGCTTTCTGAAAGTCAGAAGAAACATTTCAACCAATTGTATATATTCAAGCAATGATGATGATAGATGCATAACTATATTCATAACATTCCAAAATGGAATTTTGGGATGTTACAAGGAGACTATCGCGTGGAGGAAGAAACGTCTGAGTGGATTAAATGTCGAGTGACTTACGCGCCATGGTGACTTCAGTCGGAATCTCTCTTGTAATCTCTAAGTCCTCCAACATAGTATCCTTAGGTAGGGTATGTAGGCCAGCCCTAAGACCCTACCCTAGGTACATATCCTCGTCATTAGCCCCCGAAGGGATCGGGTTCAAGTGAAAAAAGGGATCGATGCTGGTTCTGATAAAGCACATAAATTATGAATGCATTCCAGGGTTTTGCGGAAATCTGCGTCGACTAGAATCTTTATTATTCGCACTGATTGGTTCAGCCTTGATAAGTGTCCAAGTGAATTTGAGCACATATTTGAATCCATGTGAATCAAGAAGATCTTTGGATGCGACGGGTCGCTTCGTCAGGCCCGGATTTCACGGAATTCGAAAATTTGGGAAGCGCACGTTGAGCGAAGATGCCGCCACAACTGGGCAAGTGGGACCATAATGCCTCAATTTTCGCGCCGCCCATTACACCACGTACAATGCGACTTCTATGGCTGAGATACACAGAGATCTAGCGGACCCACAGGTCAGTGACTCACTTGGGCTGGTAGAAGATTAGACTGCATGGCGGACAACACAGTATTCCTTCTCCATCACCCTCTTTCTCTCCACCTCCTCTGCTCCACGCGCATCGCCCATCTCCATCTCGACGCTCGTCGCCGTGATGACAAAGAGCAAAACAGAGTAGCTCAAGAGCGCCAAGAAGGGGACGGCCAAGGCGAAGAAGCCGTTAGGCGCCCAATTCACGGTGCCACCGGGGTGGATCCAGGGAGATTTCCTCCTGCCGATGGTCATAGTGAGGGACGTCAAAAACCTCGTCGCCAACAGGCTTGTGGCTGACGGCTCATGGAGCCTGTCGGAGGGGTAGATCGAGCCAGAGCCGCGCGAAGGGGAGTGAGTCCTCCTCCTCACCCACGTCGAGTGAGGTTTCTCTCTGCCTCCCCACCCATTCATCTGCGATTTCTTGAACTTCTTTGGAACTCAACTCCACCACTTTCCTTCAAATGCCATCTCATACCTTGCCATTTTCATAACCTTGTGCGAGTGCTTCCTGGGTTGTCCTCCCCATTGGGGTTTGTTTAAACACATCTTCACTGTCCGATCCCAGTTGGTCAAAAAGGCCAATCCAGATCATGATAAGACCCATATCATTCAGTTATGTAGGGGCTTGGGACTCCAAAAGAGAGCTATAAGCTCCTTTTTGTCGATGACTTTTCCTAAATTTGTTCGGGCTTGGCGGTCGACTTGGTTCTATTATAATGATGTTGCATCTCCCAACATGTCGACTGGCCTTCCACCCTTTACACTGGAGCGACCCACTACTCCCAAATCACTGTTAGTGACAAAAGGAGAGAAAGTCCAAGTGGGAATCTTAGTGAAGGCGGTAGTAAATATGGTTCGTGGCGGAGTGACTAGTATTGATCTGCTGGAGACATTTCTCAGTCGACGAATCCAACCACTTCAAGCGAGGGACCATTCTATGTGGCACTATTCGGGCCCTGAGGACACCACTCGGACACATCCATAGGAAGTCTCGGAGGAAACTGTCGCACAGGGGCTTTGGAGCATCACTGGAGCCTACGGCAACCCCCTGGGAGCCAAGCGGATCTCGCCTTTCTCTGCTGAGAACCCACCGCCAAATCTGGTAAGTTATATCTTTATCCAATGCTTTCATGTTTCTTCGAGTGATTGGGTCATCAGTCAACTGACTTTACTATTTGAATCCCGTAGGGTGGACGACCATGTACTCGCCCGTGCTCAATGGAGATCAGCCCAGTGACGGGGAAGAGAGTGAGGGCGGCAGCGTTGACGTCGGTTATGTCGAGGACAGCAAGGGAAATTATGAAGACTCGGTGGAGAGTGAGGAAGAGGTTGAATCTCCACCTCGCAACAAGCATGGCTCCAAGCACCGCCAAGATCCAATAGCTTCTCAGAGTAAAACTTTGGCATCGAGCACCCGAAATCCGAAGCGCGACCAGGCTGCAACATCCGAGACAACAGAAAAGGCGGCGAAACAGCAAAAGACTAACGCGCCAAAACCTTAGAAGGCTCTACCCCGCATGAAGATCGTCGTGCCCGTTGCTTCAAAGTGAGTGTTCATTTTCCTTATTTTGTTGTTCTGGAACTTCATATCTTTGCTACCGAGTGGAATTTTTCTGCCAGAGCTGCTACCTCGGTGACGTCGCCTCCACGGGACGAAGAGGAGCATATGGAAGTGGACACTGCTGACGCGACCATCTCCCAACGAGGTATAACAAACTTTCACTTTGTTCTGTTTTTTGGGAATGATTTGTCGATTGAATAAACTAATGTTGTCGACTGGTAGTTGGAGAAGTCATCCAGCTGGAGGACAATGAAGAGCCACCACGGGGTATGGGGGGTGAAGGTGTGACCTCAAGCACTCCACACGTACGCGCTCGGAGAACGTTGTCAGGGCAGACGCCTCGTAAGTCGACTTCCGTGTCATCTCAAGGGCTTGGCAACTCGTCTCGAGTCAGAACTGAGCTTGCGGCTCCACTGTCGAGTGCTCCGCCAGCCACTTCGACCATTGTGGCCTCAAAGCCAATTGGACAGCCTCAAGCAACTTCAGCTACTCCAGCCACAACATCAACTCACCCGACGTCTGCCTTTCCTCTATATCGCGTCCCGGAGGACCAGACTAGGGCTGGCAAAGAGGCCATGATCCAAGCAAAGCAGATGCTGCTACGTACGAAGGAGTCGTACGAAGCCAGCAAGTTGGCTTATGATGCCAGTTCGGCGCTTCCCACCAATGTCCGAGTAAGTGCGATTGTAAGTTCATTTCCGATTGAATTCATGTCTTTTTTGATTGTACACCTAGTGGATGTTTTCCTTTTGAAGCAAGTTTTCTTGTTTTCCTCTCGAGCAGATAAGGTCTTAGTCGAGTGATTTCTGGTCCAATGGGGGCACGCTAAGTGCACCCACTAGGTGTAGTCGTCGAGACCGCTGTCGAATGGTGATGACATCGGCAGGGTTCTTAGAATTGTGTTGGTAATCGCTCGACGGGCCGAGTGATAGCAGGTCTAGTGGGGGCATGTTGAGTGCACCCCCTGGGTGTAGTCCCCGAGACCATCGTCGAGTGCTTGCATCGGCAGGGGTCTAATAGAGACGATGTTTGCAGGCTTGCGCACTTTTTTTGTTTTTTTAGTTGCTTGCCACTTCACAGGTCGAGTGATAGCAGTTCCAGTGGGGGCATGCTGAGTGCACCCACTGGGTGTGGTCCCCGAGACCGTCGTCGAGTGGTTGGCGGGGGTCTAATAGAGACATTTTTTTGCTTGGACAAGTCGGACCTGGTCGAGTGGTTTCATATCCAGTGGGGGCACACTAAGTGCACCCACTGGGTGTAGTCCCCGAGACTACTGTTGATCGTTGACGATGGGCAGTAGTCTTAAGAACTTGGATTGAGGGTCCTTTTTCGTGCGCAGACTATGCTTGTTACTCGGTTCGTCGATTGAGTTTCTTGCCTTAGTGTTTCCCCTTATGAATGCTTGTCTTAGGGACAGAGAGGTCTGAACCTACCCTGCAGGTTTCATAGACATCATTTGCATCAACCATGATATGACGCAGGTTTCATGGACATCATCTCCATCAACCATGATATGACGCTTTTCAGGGGTGTGGGGTGGGGCAGTGGGCCGCCAACCAGTCGACTGAGCTCGTTCCTTTCCACCTGGGAGTGGAGAAATTTTAATGTTGATTCAACTACTTCTTTGTTGATTTTAGAAATATTGTGAACTTGGGACTCGGTACATCGACCTGGAGAAGGAGAAGAATCAGCTTCAACTAGATCTAGAGGTGTCCAAGAACAATCTGGACCGCACATAGGCTGAGCTGAGGACCCTGGGAGGTAACCTTTGTCAACCAACTGCACTATCACTTTCATCTTCCATCCTTTGAACCGAGTGTCCTCACTCGAACATACATGCGTGATGAGAATTGCCGACTCCAAGCGTGACTCGACAATGTTATTTCTTTAGATACCATGAAGAAGGCGCTGGAGGACAAGGACAAGGCACTTGCTGATGCTCAAAAGGTGGCGAGGGAAAAATCTGAGGTTGTCGAGAAGAAACTTGCTTCAGCTAAGAAGCTAGAAGAAGAGAATGCGAAACTCAAGAAGGAACGACTGACTGGATCAAGAAGACCGGACAGCTGAACAAGACGACCAATGGTCTGGAGAAGTACTTGGGAGACTTTGCAAATAAGATGTTCAACATGCTCGACGGTATTTTTCTTTCGCCGAGTGAACTTCCTTAATTCCCATAGGACAGCAACGTGACCATCTTTCCATTCCCACTTCATATAGAATTTTGTCAAGACGTTGAAAAGGAGATCGAGGAGATTGAACCAAATATGGATCCCACCAAGTCGCCCGTCGGGGACGCTATGGCAATGAATATGTTTCGTCTTGACATTCATCTTAAAAGCGTCCAGGAGTACATCACTCGACTAAGGGATGCACTGGAGAAGATCGACGAAGAAATGTAGCGTGAAGACACCCGCCAAAATGACCTCGAGTCGATGATGAATCATCTCAATGAGTTTCCCAGTCGAGTGCAAGCATGGAAGAAATTTGCTGCTCGCTATGGAGCCGACGTGGCGCTTTCACTCGTCTAAGTCCATTGCAAGGAAGCAAATGGGGACAAGCTAAAGACTCTCCAGGTGATCAACACCAAGAAACTTCAATTCGAGGACTTCATGGAGATATTCATTGACGCCGCCACTCGGATCACCAATGGGATTGATCTGGACACCTTTCGAGCCCACGAGTCCCATAGGTGCTTGATGAAACTTTGATCGCAGTTAAAACTTTATTTGCCTCGGTATGCCGAGCGGTGATGTAATTGTTTAAAACTTCATTCAGGCCTTAAGCCTGAGCACTTTCATTTGCATGAACAACTTTTATCCGCGTTAGGAACTTTGGATTTATCTGCACTTTGCTTTCAATCCTTTGTTTAGCTGAATTTATTTTGCTCCCGAATGGAATGGATGTTCAGCGCTCGGGAGAATTTCAGACTTAGGCGAAGGCTTATTCGTAGCTAAGCCCCCAAGTGAGAGGATCGCTTGTCACTCGAAGAAGTTTTTGAACTTAGACAAAAACTGATCCGTAGCTAAGTTTTCGAGTGAACGAAATGCTATCCACATGGAAGTGCTTGAACTTAAGCGAAAACTGGTTCGCAGCTAAGCCCCCGAGTGAGAGGATCGCTCGTCACTTGAAGAAGTTTTGAACTTAGACGAAGACTGATTCACAGCTAAGTTTGTGGGTGAATGCAATGATATCCACTCAGCAGGGGTTTTAACTTAGGCAAAAACTCGTTTGTTGCTAAGCCCCCGAGTGAGAGGATCGATCGTCACTCGGAGAAGTTTTAAACTTAGACGGAGACTGATTCACAACTAAGTTTCCGGGTGAATGGAATGCTATCCACTCAAAAGGGTTTGAACTTAGGCGAAAACTGGTTCGCAGCTAAGCCCTCAAGTGAGAGGGTTGCTTGCCACTCAGAGAAGTTTTAACCTTAGATGAAGACTGATTCACAGCTAAGTTTACGAGTGAATGGAATGCTATCCACTCGGCAGGGTTTTTAACTTAGGCGAAAAACTGGTTCGCAGCTAAGCCCCCGAGTGAGAGGATCGCTCGTCACTCGGAGAAGTTTTAAACTTAGACGAAGACTGATTCGCAGCTAAGTTTCTGGGTGAATGGAATGCTATCCACTCGGAAGGGTTTGAACTAAGGCGAAAACTGGTTCGTAGCTAAGCCCTCAAGTGAGAGGGTCGCTCGCCACTCGGAGAAGTTTTAAACTTAGACGAAGACTGATTCACAACTAAGTTTCCGTGTGAATGGAATGCTATCCACTCGAAAGGGTTTGAACTTAGGCGAAAACTGGTTCGCAGCTAAGCCCTCAAGTGAGAGGGTCGCTCGCCACTCGGAGAAGTTTTAAACTTAGACGAAGACTGATTCACAGCTAAGTTTACAAGTGAATGGAACGCTATCCACTCGGCAGGGTTTTTAACTTAGGCGAAAAACTAGTTCGCAGCTAAGCCCCCGAGTGAGAGGATCGCTCGTCACTCGGAGAAGTTTTAAACTTAGACGAAGACTGATTCGTAGCTAAGTTTCTGGGTGAATGGAATGCTATCCACTCGGAAGGGTTTGAACTAAGGCGAAAACTGGTTCGTAGCTAAGCCCTCAAGTGAGAGGGTCGCTCGCCACTCGGAGAAGTTTTAAACTTAGATGAAGACTGATTCATAGCTAAGTTTCCGAGTGAATGGAATGCTATCCACTCAGCAGGGGTTTTAACTTAGGCGAAAAACTGGTTCGCAGCTAAGCCCCCGAGTGAGAGGATCGCTCGTCACTGGGAGAAGTTTTGAACTTAGATGAAAACTGATTTGCAGCTAAGTTTTTGGGTGAATGGAATGCTATCCACGCAGAAGGGTTTGAACTTAGGCGAAAACTGGTTCACAGCTAAGCCCCCGAGTGAGAGGATCGCTCATCACTCAGAGAAGTTTTGAATACGAGATAATGCAGTTGGGATCGACAAACAACTGCAGGAGTCATAGCTTCGATAAACTACATTGTCAAGAGTACTCTTATTACATCAAAGCAACTCAGTCTTCAAGTATTAAAACGTCGAAGTAAATCTACAGTCCAGGCGCGCGGCTCGTTAATCTTCTTCTTGAGGTTGTAGAGGTGGTAGGCTCCATTGTTCAATAGTTTGGTGACGATGAAAGGACCTTCCCACACGGGGGCGAGCTTGTGTGGCCGCTGCTGATTCACATGGAGCACCAGATCACCCTCATGGGACAACCCACTCTTGATGTGCCTTGCATGGAAGCGACACAAATCTTGCTGATACACAGTCGACCGAATCAGAGCCATTTCGCTCTCTTCTTCCAAGAGATCCACACCGTCTTGTCGAGCCTGTTCGACTTCAGCCTCGGAATAAAGTTCTACGCGAGGAGAATTGTGAAGGAGATCACTCAGCAAAATAGCTTCAGCTACATACACCAAGAAGAAAGGAGTGCGCCCAGTCGACCGATTTGGAGTCATACTCAAGCCCCATAGTATAGACGGCAATTTAGTCACCCAAGCTCCAGCTGCATGTTCAAGATCCCGCATGAGTCGAGGCTTCAATCCTTGAAGGATAAGGCCGTTTGCTCGCCCAGCTTAACCATTAGCCTGAGGGTGCACAATGGATGCGTAATCCACCCGAGTGCCTTGGGTGAAGAAAAAGTGTCTGAACTCTTCCGAGTCAAAGTTTGAGCCATTGTCTGTAATGATGATGTGGGGAATTCCATACTGGATCGTGATCTCTCTCATGAATTTTATTGCAGTGCACGGGTTTAGCTTCTTTATGGGCTTAGCTTCAATTCACTTAGTGAACTTGTCGACTGCTACAAGCAGGTGAGTAAATCCACTTTGACCTGTTCAAAAAGGGCCGACCATATCCAAGCCCCACATAGCGAACGACCAGACGAGTGGAATCGTTTTCAAGGCAGATGCAGGCTTGTGCGACAAGTTTGAGTAGAACTGACATCCTTCACAGCGATCGACAATCTCCTTAGCCATCTCATTTGTGCGCGGCCAGAAGAAACCAGCTCGGTAAGCTTTGGCGACAATCATTCGAGAAGACGTATGATAACCGTAGGTTCCCGAGTGAATTTCCTCCAGAATCAGTCGACCTTCCTTAGGGGAAATACACTGTTGAGTCACGCCAGTTATGCTTTATCTGAAAAGTTGATCATCCATCACTGTAAAGGCCTTGGATCTACGGACAATCTGTCGGGCTTCAACCTCGTCTTCTGGAAGTTCTTGCCTCGGTATATACGCGATATACGACATCGTCCAATTAGGTATGATCACCAGAATCTCCATGACTAGATCTATGACAGCTGGGATACCTACTTCAGTCAGATTAGAGGCGCTTATTGCTTGGAGGGACTCTTTAGTGAAGGGATCTTCCTCCATAAAAGGAGAATGTAAATGTTCCAGAAACACATTGCTAGGTACGGCCTTCCAAGTGGATACGATCTGAGCCAACTCATCGGCTGATTGATTCTTCACTCGGGGAATATGATGGAGTTCCAAACCTTCAAACTTCTTCTCAAGCTTTCTTACTGCATTGCAGTATCCAGTCATAGCAGGGTTCCTGACATCCCACTCTTTCATCACCTGGTTAACCACCAAATCAGAATCACTGTATACCATCAGGTGCTTGACGCCGAGTGAGATGGCCATACGCAATCCGTATAGGATTGCTTCGTATTCTGCTTCGTTATTGGAGGAATCAAAGCGAATCTGTAGGAGATAGCTGAGCTTGTGACCCTTTGGAGATACCAGTACTACGCCAACACCAGACCCATTCAACATCTTAGAGCCATCAAAGAACATGGTCCAGTGTGCCGAGTGGGTTTGAATTGGTTGCTGCTGTTCTATCCACTCGGACATAAAATCAACAAGTGTCTGAGACTTGATTGCCTTTTTTCTTCAAACTTGATATCAAAATAGAGGAGCTCAATAGCCCATTTGGCCACTCGACCAGTCGCATCTCGATTATTGAGGATCTCAGACAGTGGAGCATCGCTGATGACTGAGATTGAATGATCTTGAAAGTAGTGTGCCACCTTCTTCGTAGATAAATATATACCATAGACGAGCTTCTGGTAATGAGGATACCTTTGCTTTGAAGGAGTCAACACTTTGGACATATAGTAAACTGGATGTTTGACTTTATAAGCTTTGCCCTCCTCTTCCCGCTCGACAGTGAGAACCGTACTGATGACTTGATTCGTGGCTGCAATGTACAGGAGCAAGGATTCTTTGCTGTGCGGAGCAGCAAGCACCAGTTGGGTGGAAAGTAGGGCTTTGAGCTCGACAAATGCTACTTCAGCTTTGGGAGTCCACTCGAATGTATCGGACTTCTTCATCAGTCGGTATAAAGGCAGTGCCTTCTCACCGAGACGAGAAATAAATCTACTCAACGCCGCCAAGCAGCCCATGAGCTTCTGGACATCGTGCACATGCACATGGCTTTTCATTCCGGTGATGGCACTAATGTTCTCAGGATTGACATCGATTCCCCATTCGCAAATGAGGAAACCGAGCAACTTGCCACCAGGAACACCGAAAGTGCACTTGGCAGGGTTTAACTTGATATCATACTTCCTTAGATTGGCGAATGTTTCTGCCAAGTCAATCAGCAGGTCGGAACCTTTGCGAGACCTGACAACAATATCATCCATATAAGCCTCGACATTCTAAGGGATTTGGTCGAGCATGCATTTCTAAATCATGCGCATGAAAGTAGCACCAGCATTTTTCAAACCAAAAGGCATGGTGATTGTAACATCCCAGGACCAACGCTCCAGAAGATTCCCCTTTTTATTTCCATTCTCGTCATGTGATTCGTTTGTTGTCACATTCATAATGCATCATTCGCATCATCTCATAGCATCGTCGCTTGTTTTTGAAAACTTGCATACGTTCGTAGCTGCCGGTTCTCTCCGTTTGTGTCGTCGACCGTTTCGAGACCAACCACACATGCACGTGCCCGCGACATCGATAAAATATAGTTTTTAAATTGCATATAAAACTTTCTCAGACTGGGTCGAAAGTTGGCGTGCAGTCTTCTTATATTGTAGGTAGACCGCATGCCAAGTTTCGTCGCAATCAGAGTTCGTTTGCTACCCGATTGGTCAATCAAAGTAGTGCAGTCATCGGTTTATTAGCAGTCGTTTTCCGTGTTTTAAAAATTCTTGTCACGGGCTGCAAACATTCCCTCTCATCCCCACCTAGCCCATCTACACAGCCACCGCAGCCCACCTAGTCCCCCTCCGCTTTCGGACCGTCGGATCGAGATCCCACGGTCCGAAAATGGGAAAAAAACCTAACCTAGCCCTCCTTCCCTATATAATCACCCTACACTGCCTAATTGGGCAAACCTAATCCATCCTCGAATTCCATGCCAAACCACCCATCAGCTGCCACCCAGCCACGCATCCTCTCTCCTCCCACCGTGTTGGCCCGCCGAAGCCCATCTGGTGGCCCGCCTGGGCCCGAACCGCCGCCGCCGCTCGTAGCCTCCGTCGAGCCCGACAAACACCCATAGCCCCGCCTCCTACTAATTCGAGCCGGTCGGCCACTGGAGCTCTGACCGCCCGAGCCACCGCTGGCGACCTCTAGGCCAAACCCCACGCCGCCCTCTCTCCCCACCTCTCTTCCCTCTGTCTAACTCCCTCATTCTCCTGTCCATGCCCAGGTAGCCCCGCGCCATGGAGGACCCGCCGCCGCCGACCTGCTCCTACCGATGACCCATGAGCATGCCACCATCCGGATCTAATGTGGGCCGTCTGGATCTTGCCCTTACCGGCGGTGCCAGACCTCGCGCGTTGCCTCGTTGCCCCGCCATCCGTCGCGTTGACTGTGCGCCGCCGCCCCTCCCTGCGAGCAGTCGGGAGGACAGGGATGAGGCGATCGCCCGCTCCCCTGTTTGCCGGATGGGCCAAGGCCCAGCTCTGCCCCGACCCAGCCGCACCAGCGGGCCAAGGCACAGGGTGAGCTGCCCCTATTCCCCACCCGTACACAGTATAGCTACATTGCGCCCACCGTTAGGCCCAGTTGCGTTTTTAATAATTCAGGGATAGGATTGCTAATAAATAAATAACCGTGCACCGGATCGAAATGTTTTATATATGTAAGATGATAAAAAAAATGCTTAGATTATTAATATGTATTTTTCATCCATGTTGGAAGTACTTACACTCGTTGTTTTGCACCATTTTGCATAATTGCCATTATGTTGCATTGTCATATTTATTTAGACGTGCATTGGAATTAACCCCACAATATATTAAAATGTACATGTTATCGGTATCACATTTTCATGCATGACAAAATTGTCCAGTGTAACATTTGCATTTAACTTATATTTATAATAGCTAAAAGGGGGTTAGGCCATAACATTGCATAATTAATAGTGACATATTTTCCTACATGAACCTATCTTATTATATATGTTTTCGGGGTAGAAAAATCCATAGAATTTATCTGAGTATTTAGTTTTGTCGTTTGATCATTGTTGTGTGCATGTCATTTTTGCTGTTATGCCCTTTTGTCTATTTCGTGTGATTTAATTCATGCATGATATGAAATAATTTTGAACATGAGATATGCCCTTTGACATGTGCACTAGCAGGCATTTTGCTTGCCATAGAAATGCATGTTTTGTTATTGTTTTCTTGTTGCCATCATGCCATACAATAGTGTTGTTTTGAGGGGTCTAAATATTTCCATGTCTGGAATCTGTAATATTTTGTTGTTGTCTTGCCATTTGTTTTGCTAGTGATCTAGAAGTCCTTTGGGGTAGGTGTAATGGAGTTATTTGTAGTTGATAATGTCCTATAGCATGCTGTTAAATCTCATACCACAATATGCCCCATATCATATAGTTTTACTGCTGTCAATATGCCTCCGTGATATAAACTGCACTGTCAAAAACTGCTATCTTCACTAAGTCTGAAATTGTTCTCAATTAGCCATGTTGTGAGCTTCCTAACATGTGATCCGTGACTCTTTTGAGTATGATAAGTGAAGATGAAATGAAGTATGTGTCATATGCTACTGCCCCATGCTTAGTTTGTGCATTTTAGAATCTTGTAGCTGGTTGTTTTCATATGTGCAATAGGCTA
Source organism: Hordeum marinum (assembly GCA_022496015.1). NCBI lineage: Eukaryota > Viridiplantae > Streptophyta > Magnoliopsida > Poales > Poaceae > Hordeum > Hordeum marinum. The sequence continues at coordinate 256,797,598 of CM039674.1, read as the reverse complement.
TGTTGCTGTTTTGGGCAGATTTCATATAAAAACTGTGTTGGTTGTTGTGGTTGAACCGTAGCTCTGTTTTGAACATGTTGTATATGAAACTTGATTAGAATTTCATGTAGTATCATAATATCATGTTGCATACATGTTTTGAAATGCTTGTGGTTGTCATTTTCATGCATTTTGCATTCATGGCATAAATTTTAGACCGTAGCTCCGTGTGAGATGTTCCATATATGTAAATTGACTAGAATGACGTGTAGAATCTCATGGCACACTTTATTTTGATGTTTAATAAATATAAAATATGGTTAGTTCAGATCTGGACCAATTTCGAAATTAACACATGGGGTCGTTTCGGAAATACTATAAGTTGTCTCCGACCTCATTTAAGTTGCCTAGGTAGGTAGTTTATTTATGCTTCACCTCTTGCCATGTACCAACATTTAATATTTTTGTGTACCTAATGGGAATGAACTAAGTAATTCAAATGTGGAGTTTCGTCAACATGCAACTCGTTGCATATTGAGCATCAATTAATGTGTAGAAGTTGTTGTGCTTTGCCATGTCATGCATAACATGCATCTTCATGCATCATATTGTTTGCGCATCACGTCATGAATATGTTGTGGTGTATCATGTGTTGATTGTTGCTTTTGGATTGTTCCCTCTTGATAGAGTTCCGAAAGCCTTCGGGGTGTGAGGATTCGTTCGACTACGTTAGCTCGTCTTCTTCATGGACTCGTTCTTCTTCCAAGCGGGATCTCAGGCAAGATGACACATTTCCCCGGATACCACTACTATCATTGCTGTGCTAGTTGTCCAGCTTTATCGTTATGTCTTGCTACCTACCATTTGTTTGTCAAGCCTCCCAACATTGCCATGATAAGACTCTAACCCCTTCACATCCCAACAAACCTTTGTTTGGAAATGTTACCGCTTGCTCAGTCCTTCTTATAACGTTTCTAGTTGCAGGTGCAATTGCTTCCACGTGTCAACATGGACATCCTTTTGTTATCGCAATATTATTGCTATTTAATTTAATGCACATATATACTTCATAAAGGGTGGAACGCTTGGCCTTTTGCTCGGTGTTTTGTTCCATTCTTGCCGCCCTAATTACTTGTGAACCGTTGTTATGTTCCATAATTGAGTGCTCCTAACATGCTCGGGGTTATTATGGGGACCCCCTTGATTTTTGTTTTAGGATAAAACTTGTCTGGGAAGGCCCAACATTGGTACTACATTTGCCCAACATAATAATACTGAACATTGTTTCTAATGCATAGGGCGTCATGAACCCGAGGAGTAATTTAACATAATATAGGGGGGCCAGTGCTGCTGGTGCTGGTCCAAAATAAAGCCACTTGCAGGGCCACCCGGGGCAACCTCAGGGGATTTCTATCCGGCCACCGTAAGTATTGCTCATCCGATTGTGCCCTGAGAACGAGATATGCGGCTCCTATCGGGATTGTCAGCACGTCGGACGGCCTTGCTGGAGTTGTTTTACCTTTCTCGCATGTCTTGCGTGTGGGATTTTGATGACACTTTGGGCTATCTTGAAGTTGAGATTTTCCATCAGGATTTCGCAAATACTACGGGTGATTCCGCAGTTGAAGAATTCCAACGCGGCGTGTGGTTAATTTGTGATGGATGAGTTGGAGCACCCCTGCAAGGTTAAATCTTTCGGAAAGCCGTGCCTGCGATTATGTGGCAACATGGAAACTTTGTTTAACACCCGGTCATAGCAAACTTGAAGTAAACTCAAATAAAATACACCAACTGTGTGCGTAACTGTGACTGTCTCTTCTCGTGAGTCCTTATCCGAGAGAGAACATGATGGGGGTATGTTTGACGTAAGTAGGTGTTCAGGATCACTTAGTGATCATTACTAGTTCACATCCGTTAGGCATAGGCCATCATACTTTACTTTTTGTATTCGTAAGTTAGCCACTCAAATAAATGCTTAGTCGCTTGCTATAGCCTTACCACTTAACCATACCTCATCCATTAAGCTTTAATAGTCTTGATACCCTTGGAAATGAGATTGCTGAGTCCCTGTGGCTCACGGATTACTACAACAATAGTTGTAGGTACAGGTAATGTGATGCTTAGATGTGAGAGTGATGCTTGTTTGATTTGGAGTTCTTCTTCTTCATCATTGATCTAGGATGTGTTCCAGGCGGCAGCCTGGGATAGCAAGGATGGATATCATTTATTTGTTTGTTTTCGTCCGTAGTCGGACCCTGCTCTTCTGTACGATGTTTTAAATATGTTGTTGTATTGATGTGATCTTGATGTAGCTTGTGGCGAGTGTAAGCCAATTACATATACTCATCTCTTCCGTACATGTACTTGTAATGATATCCATTCTTGCAAAACGATGAGATGGGCTCCTATCCCTGTCGAGGCCATCGAGCCAAAATAAGGACAGGGTCGCATCTTGGGCATTACAAGTTGGTATCAGTGCCAGGTTCCGACCTAGGAGCCCCCTTGATTGATCGAACCTTGACTGAGTTGAGTCTAGTGAAAAAAACTATTCTGAGTTTAGTTATATATCGGAGAGTAGGTTTCTTTTACTCCTCTTCTATACTCTGGTGAGGTATTCGACTTAGGAATTTTATTCTACTCCTCCTCTCGCTCAATTTTTTTAGGATCACACGGATATTTTGGAATCTATATGATGTCGATGTGACGGAGTTCTGTACTTGATGCGTCCTGTTATCAAGGAGTAGAGCTCCAGGGGATTCTTGACACATCGTTACCATTCAGTTTCCTTAGTATCTCAGGACGGAGGGTCTTCGAAAATACTTAAATACTTTTCGTGATGAGATAAGGCTGGAGTCACCTAGTACTCGGGAGGTGTCCGGGGTACTTCCATGCTTGGTATCGTTGTGTTTTCGAGGGACCGAGATAGATGGAGTTCTGAAGCTTCTGGTTATGTGTTGATGGATGGATAACAGTTGGAGTGTAGGGCTTGTTAGTTGTGTGAGATATTTTGCCTCCCTATATCCCCAACACCTGATTGCATAACCAAAGATTTCGGAAGTTTTTAGGTGGGAATTCAAGTAGGTACCTAGGATTATCCTTCCAACAAATGCGTAATGGGTATGTATTTGTTCTGGCTTGTTTCGTAAGCCTCATCCTTTGTTTTGTTTTTGAATATGGTAATTCGAGTTGGTTCGATGTTAAGTGCTGATTTCATATCTTTTCTAAGTAGATTTCTCATATTTTACGGGAATCCTAATCCTGTTGTTCAGCTGGAGTTGTCATGAAATTCTTTTCAACCGGTGCGCTCCTCTTCAAGATATTCAATTATCTCCAATATTTGCAAGATCAATCCTCATGTTTCTTTCTGGAATTCTTTTCATCCGTCCTAAGTTGTCTCTGTTTTTCCCCACCCTCATGCCCTTTTTCTTCAGTGATTAAATTCTCATCCAAATGCCTTTCTTTTCATGAATGCTTCTGCTATATTTTATTTTGTATTGTATCCGGTGATTCATTGTGAAGGTCCTCAAGTGTTTAAAATTCATCATTTCCTTATTCTTGTTTTCCTACCCGGTGCATTCAATTCAAGATCTCGGTGTTCTTCATGTCCTTTTCAATCGCTAAATGCTTCCCCATGTCAAAAATTCTCTCCAAGTATCTCTTGTTTTTTGCCTCACTCTATTCTATCTGAAGTGCTGACGATATCTCAGAATACTTTCATTTCCATTCATATCCTCTTAAATTATTTCAAGGTTCTCACCTCATGAAGTTCTTAAATTTTATGGTGCATTATCTCTTTCTAAGCAACTGTCTCAATGACATTTTTTTGAGTGGGCCCATAACCCACAGGTTTTCCCCCGGGATCTTACCTGGCTCTTCCAATCTTTCCAGGGATGTCCTCAAGTTTTTCTCAATATGACGTAAGAATGATTTTCATCAGTGATATTCCTACTCCAAGATCTCTTCGAATTATGTTTTCTTCATTGGCTCAAACTTTTTTTGTATTCTTATTTAGGATTGGCTCGGTTACTCTTGGTGGTGTTTCTGGCCATCATTCTCATCTTTGAAGACCGAAGGAGCGTTTCTCTTAAATCTTTGTCTGTTCTTTTCAGGAGTCATGGTTTCAGCTTGTTGCTATCTTCTCGAATTCTTTTCGATCATGAGTAATTCGTTCCACATCTATCCCGAGCTTTTTAGAGTAGTTGACATTTCTCAATCCTCCAAAGGCCGTCATTTCAGAAGTTTCTTCATTCTCAGCTTTCAGCTTTTGTTCTCAAATTCTTCTCAATTGTTGTCCCTTCGTTCGTATCTTAATTTTTTTCGGTGCTTCATTCATATCTTCTCTCAGGCGAATCATGATCTCTTCATTCTCATGTATCTTCATTCATTCATGGTATCCTCATCCATTTCAAATTCTTACCGGTGGTTCACTCAACAGTTCTTCATGTTAATGATATCCTCTCATCAATTTTTTCAAGAAGAATAATTTGTGTGCTAAATCCTTTGCTTGTCATCAATTAACTTGATGAAGGTTAAGAATAACATAATTCTTATTATGTTTCATCAAAGTGACTTAATTCTTCTTCTAGAGTTGTGCATCATATCGAATATTCTCAATTCTAAGTGGTTCTTCTTTTCTTTTCCCGGAGTTCAAGTTGCTATAATATCTCTTCACGAAGCTTCATCTAAATCATAGCAAGTCCTCAATATTGTTATTTTCAACCTTCAATTCTTTTCTATCATCCTTTCATTCCGGAGTTCTTCCCGATGGTTCTTCATGGTGGTTTGTTAAGGATGTAATTCTTCTCGAATTGTTCTTCAAGATTCTTGTTGGAGGTGCTCAAGTGTTCTTTCTCTTGGATTTCTAAGTTCAATTCCTCCTCCATTGTATTTTGAGATGGTGTTATTAAATTCTTGGTTATGAGGAGTCTCAAAGGAAAATTTTCAAGAATTAGATAAGTAAACCCATCATGTCTTTGTCGGAGTTATCTTGGGTTGGATTTCACCTAAAGCATTTCCTAAGGAGTGTTGCTATCATGGTGTCATAAATGACCCAAGTTTTCTCCTCCTCTTCTTCGTGAAAGAAGATTTTTCATCTCATTTTCTCTCAAGCAATCGATTGTTTCTGTTGTGGTAGGTTGTCACCTCATAATTTTGAGATGTTTTCCCATAAACCCATAACAAGCTATTCTTTTCATTGTTGATTCTCCATCATCCACGTTCAACCATGCTTTAAAACTCATTGGTGGTAGAAGTTGTCATTTTTTCTCCGTTATCTTCTATACAAAGATCTAGCTTCTATTCTTTTGTTCCGAAGGCATTGTGGTGTTGCTCTTTTCAACTCACATCTAGTTTGATTAAGATCATGTTCTATGTTCAAGTTCTTTTCCTTCTTATAAAGCTTTGCCTTTCTTTCCTACCGGAGTGCTGCCGAAATTTCTTGTGAATTCTTGCTTGTTCCTCATGTCATTCTTCATCTCATTGAAACCTTCAATGATCATTGGTTTCACTCGTTTGTCAGAGAAGCAACAAAGTTTACCTTTTGCTCTTTCTCTTCCCTTCTCATTCTTAGATCTCAGGACAAGATCCTCGTGTAATGGAGGAGAGTTGTAACAGCCCGGGACCGATGCTCCAGAAGATTCCCTTTTTTATTTCCATTCTCGTCACGTGATTCATTTGTTTGTCGCATTCAACATCGCATCATTCGCATCATCTGCATAGCATCATCGCTCATTTTCGAAGACTTGCATCGTTCGTAGCTATCGGTTCTCTCTGTTCATGTCGTCGACCGTTTCGACACCAACCACACATGCATGCACCCGCGACATCGATAAAATATTGTTTTTAAAGTGCGTATAAAACTTTCTCGGATTGGGTCGGAAGTTAGCGTGCGGTCTTGTTAATTGTAGGTAGACCGCCTGCCAAGTTTCGTCGCAATCAAAGTTTGTTTGCTACTCAATCGGTCAACCGTAGTGGTGCAGTCATTGGTTTATTAGCGGTCGTTTTCTGTGTTTTAAAACTCCTTGTGACGGGCCGCAAACATTCCCTCTCATCCCCACCTAGCCCATCTACACAGCCACCATAGCCCACCTAACCCCCTCCGATTTTGGACCGTCGGATCGAGATCCTACGGTCCGAAAACAGGCAAAGTCCCCCCTAACCTAGCCCTCCATCCCTATATAATCCCCCTACCCTGCCTAATTGGGCAAAACCTAATCCCTCCTCGAATTACATGCCAAACCACCCATCAGCCGCCACCCAGCCATGCATCCTCTCTCCTCCCACCATGTTGGCCCACCGAAGCTCATCTTGTGGCCCGCCTCGGCCCGAATCGCCACCACCGCTCATAGCATCCATCGCGCCCGACGAACGCCGTAGCCCCGCCTCCTACTGCTTCGAGCCGGTCAGCCACCGGAGCTCTGGACACCTGAGCCACTACCGGCAATCCCCCAGGCTGAACCCCGCGCTGCCCTCTCTCCCCCTCTCTTCCCTCTGTCTAACTCCCTCATTCTCCTCTCCATGCCCAGGTAGCCCTGCGCCATGGAGGACCCGCCGCCGTTAACCTGCTCCTACCGACCACCTATGAGTATGCCACCGTCCATATCCGGTGCGGGCCATCTGGATCTTTCTGTTCCCGGCGGTGCCGGACCTCATGTGTTGCCTTCATGCCCCGCCGTCCATCGCGTTGACCGTGTGTCACCGCCCCTCCCTGTGAGCAGTCGGGAGGACGGGGACGAGGCGATCGCCTGCTCCCCTGTTGCCGTATGGGCCAAGGCCCAGCTTTGTCCCGACCCAGCCACACCAGCGGGCCAAGGCCCAGGGTGAGCCGCCCCTATTCCCCGCCCGTGCGCAGTATAGCTACATTGCGCCCACCGTTAGGCCCAGTTGCGTTTTTAATAATTTAGGGATAGGCTTGTTTTAAAATTACTAATAAATAAATAACCTTGCACCAGATCGAATCTTTTATATATGTAAGATGCTTAGAAAAATGCGTAGATTATTAATATGTCCATTTCATCCATGTTGGAAGTACTTACACTCGTTGTTTTGCACCATTTTGCGTAATTGCCATTATTTTGCATTGTCATATTTATTTACCCGTGCATTGGAATTAACCCCACAATATATTAAAATGTACATGTTATCGGCATCGCATTTTCATGGATGACAAACTTGTCCATTATAACATTTGCATTTAACTTGTATTTATAATTGCTAAAAGGGGGTTAGGCCATAACCTTGCATAATTAATTGTGACATATTTTTCTACATGAACCTATCTTATTATATATGTTTTTGGGGTTGAAAAATCCATAGAACTTATCTGCGTATTTAGTTTTGTCATTTGAGCATTTTCGTCTGCATGTCATTTTTGCTGTGATGCCCTTTTGTCTATTTCGTGTGATTTAATCCATGCATGATATGAAATAATTTTGAACATGAGATATGCCCTTTGACATGTGCACTAGCCCTTGGGCATTTTTATTTCCATAGAAATGCATGCTTAGGTGTTGTTTTCTTGTTGCCATCATGCCATAAAATAGTGTTGTTTTGAGGAGTCTAAATATTTCTAAGTCTGGAATATGCAAGATTTTGTTTCTGTCTTGCCATGTGTTTTGCTAGTGATATGGAACCCCTTTGGGGTAGGTGTAATGGAGTTATTTATAGATGATAATGTCCTAGCATGTTGTTAAATTTCATAGCATAATATTCCCTGTAGCATATAGTTTAACTGCTGTTAATATGCCTTCTTGATAAAAACTGCACTGTCAAAAACTACTATTTTCACTAAGTTTGAAACTGTTCTCAATTAGCCATGTTGTGAGCTTCCTACCATGTGATCCATGACTCTTTTGAGTATGATAAGTGAAGATGAAATGAAGTGTGTGTCATATGCTACTGCCCCATGCTTAGTTTGTACATTTTAGAATCTTGTAGCTGGTTGTTTTCATGTGTGCAATAGGCTATGTTGCTGTTTTGGGCAGATTTCATATAAAAATTGTGATGGTTGTTGTGGTTGAACCGTAGCTCCATTTTGAACATGTTGTATATGAAACTTGCTTAGAATTTCATGTAGTATCATAAAATCATGTTGCATACATGTTTTGAAATGCTTGTGGTTCTCATTTCCATGCATTTTGCATTCATGGAATAACTTTTAGACCGTAGCTCCATTTGAGATGTTCCATATATGTAAATTGACTAGAATGACATGTAGAATCTCATGGAACACTTTATTTTTCTGTTTAATAAATATAAAATATGGTTAGTTCAGATCTGGACTAATTTCGAAACTAACATATGGGGCCATTTCGGAAATACTATAAGTTGTCTTCGACCTCATTTAAGTTGCCTAGGTAGGTAATTTATTTATGCTTCACCTCTTGCCATGTACCAACATTTAATATTTTCGTGTATCTAACGGGAATGAACTAAGTAATTCAAATGTGGAGTTTCGTCAACATGCAACTCATTGCATATTGAGCTTCACTTAATGTGTAGAAGCTGTTGTTGTGGTTTGCCATGTCATGCATAACATGCATCTTCATGCAACATATTGTTTGCGCATGATGTCATGAATATGTTGTGGTTTACCGTGTTTTGATTGTTGTTTTCGGATTGTTCCTTCTCGATAGAGTTCCAAAAGCGTTCGGGGTGTGAGGATTCGTTCGACTACGTTGGCTCATCTTCTTCATGGACTCGTTCTTCTTCCAAGCCGGATCTCAGGCAAGATGACACATTTCCCTGGATACCACTACTAGCATTGCTATGCTAGTTGTCCTGCTTTATTGTTATGTCTTGCTACCTACCACTTGTTTTTCAAGCCTCCCAACATTGCCATGATAAGCCTCTAACCCCTTCACATCCCATCAAACCTTTGTTTGGCTATGTTATCGCTTGCTCAGCCCTTCTTATAGTGTTTCTAGCTGTAGGTGCAATTACTTCCATGTGTGAACATGGACATCCTTTTGTTATCGCAATATTATTGCTATTTAATTTAATGCACATATATACTTGGTAAAGGGTGGAAGGCTTGGCCTTTTGCTCGGTGTTTTGTTCCACTCTTGCCGCCCTAGTTACTTGTGAACCGGTTTTATGTTCCATAATTGAGCGCTCCTAACATGCTCGGGGTTGTTATGGGGACCCCCTTGATTTTCGTTTTAGGATAAAACTTGTCTGGAAGCCCCAACATTGGAGCTACATTTGCCCAACATAATAATACTCAACACTGTTTCCAAAGAATAGGGCGTCATGAACCCATCAGTAATTTAACATAATACAGGGGGCCAGTGTTGCTGGTGCTGGTCCAAAATAGAGCCACTTGCGGGGCCATCCAGGGCAACTCGGGGGATTTATATCCGGATACCGTACGTACTGCTAATCCGGTTGTGCCTTGAGAACAAGATATGCGGCTCCTATCGGGATTGTCGGCACATCAGGCGGCCTTGCTGGACTTGTTTTACCTTTCTCGAATGTCTTGCACGTGTGATTTTGACGACACTTCGGGCTATCTCAAAGTTGAGATTTCCCATCAGGATTCCGCAAATACTACGGGTGATTCCGCGGTTGAGGAATTCCAACGCGGCGTGTGGTTAATTTGTGATGGATGAGTTGGAGCACCCCTGCAGGGTTAAATCTTTCGGAAAGCCGTGCCCGTGATTATGTGGCAACGTGGAAACTTTGTTTAACACCCGGTCATAGCAAACTTGAAGTAAACTCAAATAAAATACACCAATTGTGTGCGTAACTATGACTGTCTCTTCTTGTGAGTCCTTATCCGAGGGAGAACACGGTGGGGTTATGTTTGACGTAAGTAGGTGTTTAGGATCACTTAGTTATCATTACTAGTTCACGTCCGTTAGGCATAGACCACCATACTTTACTTTCTGTATTCGTAAGTTAGTCACTCAAATAAATGCTTAGTCGCTTGCTATAGCCTCACCACTTAACCATACCTCACCCATTAAGCTTATAGTCTTGATACCCTTGGAAATGAGATTGCTGAGTCCCTCTGGCTCGGAGATTACTGCAACAACAGTTGCAGGTACAGGTAATGCTATGCTTAGACGTGAGAGTGATGCTTGTTTGATTTGGAGTTCTTCTTCTTCTTCATCATCGATCTAGGAGGGGTTCCAGGCGGCAGCCTGGGATAGCAAGGATGGATGTCATTTATTTGTTTGTTTTCGTCCGTAGTCGGACCCTGCTCTTCTATACGATGTTTGAATATGTTTTTGTATTGATGTGATCTTGATGTAGCTTGTGGCGTCTGTAAGCCAATTCCATATACTCATCTCTTCTGTACATGTACTTGTAATGATATCAATTCTTGCAAAACGACGAGATGCGCTCCTATCCTTGTCGAGGCCCTCGAGCCAAAATAAGGATAGGGTCGCATCTTGGGTGTTATAGTGAGATAACAAAAACACTCGAAAGGGTGTTACAGTGAGATAACAAATACAGATGGATCTAATGTTAGCCAAAGTAAGCATTGAGAAAGGATAAAGTCTCGCATCCCATAGTCATGTCGACAATCTAATCGATGCGGGGGAGCGGAAAATGATCTTTCGGGCAAACCCGATTGATACGTTTGAAATCAATACACATGCGGAGTGACTTATCTTTATTGGGGACCATGACGACATTCGAGAGCCACTTAGAATGGTAAATCTCCCGAATGAACTTTGCCTCCAAGAGTCGAGCCACCTCCTTGCCGATTGCCATCCATTTTTCTGCTGTCGAACGATGCAAGTGCTCTTTCACAGGCTTGGCCTTCGGGTCAACTCTCAGTCCGTGCTCAGCCAGTTCCCTAGGTACACCCGACATGTCAGCAAGCTTCCATACGAAGATGTCCCAATTCTCACGGAGGAACTGGATGAGCTAGGCTTCCTATTTGTTGTCGAGTGTCGTCGAAATGTTGGTCGGGGAAGCATTAGGATCTATCGGGTGAATGTGTACTTTCTTCACTTCCCCTGCCGACTGAAAAGTAGAATCCGAGGCGGGCTTCTTGGCATGCGGCAGGTCGACAGGATCACACTTTTCTTGTACTCTTCCAACTCAACCACATCCATCTGATGGTCGGCGATTTTGGAGCCTTGCTGAAGACACTCTTCAGCTCTCTGTCGATTGCCTATGACTGTGATCACACCCTTGGGCCCGGGCATCTTTAGCTTGAGGCACCCGTAACATGGACGGGCCATGAAACAGGCATAAGCCGGACAAACAAGGATGGCATGGTATGCACTCTAGAAGTCTAAAAATTCAAACGTCAATTTCTCTTTATGAAAATTCTTGTCGGTGCCAAACACCACATCCAATGCAATCTGGCTGAGTGACTTGGCTGTCTTGGTAACGAGCCTGGTAGTAGAAGGTAGGGGTACGAAGGGAGAGGGCAGAGTCCTAGCTACGGCGAGGGTGTACACATGGATGTATGAGTTCAGGCCCCTCTCGTGGAGGTAACAACCCTACGTCTCAGTGCTCGGGAGCTTATGTCATGTGGAATGTTAAGATCACAATGGTTGTGAACCCTTGTGCCATAGGGGAGGGGCGGCTTATATAGAGTTTGCTGGCCCTCATAAGTGCACGACATCTAAGGGTCCGATCGTGGGTTTAAAGACTGGCGTTATTGGTAACGTACATAATAAATGCTACTAATGACGAAGGACTAACGACTGCCTGTTGACCTCCTGGTGGTGGCTCCTGGTCTTCTGGTGTCGACTGAGAATGAGGTCTACCGAGTGATAGGAGACTGTCGAGTGAAGGAAGAAGACTCCGAGTGGATTGAATTTCGAGTGACTTGAATGTCTCACGGAATCTAGTCATAAGCTTATGCTTGATCTTCAAGTCCTCCAATGTAGTGTCCTTAGGTAGGGTATGTAGGCCTTGCCTAGGACCCTACCCTAGGTAGATATCCTCGTCATTAGCCCCCGAATGGATCGGGGTTTGTCGTGGTTTTATCATGGCAAATGTCCGGGTGAACGGATTTGGGTTCGGGGCCATTGCTAATGTGATGGACTCAAAGGGGTTGGTTGGTACGAAGGACACGAGTTTACCCAGGTTCGGCCCCTCAAGTCAAGGTAATAGCCTACGTCCTGCTTGTGCTTGTATTGCTTGATATATCGATTACAAGGGAGCTATTGCTTGACCTAGTTCTCAATCACCTGATCCTTAAGTCGCCCCGGGTCTTGCCTTTATATAGGAGGTCAAGACCACGGGTCATACAAGTTGTAACCGACTCTCGTTACATGTCCGACTCTACCTGTATCTTCTCTTCCCTTTCCTGACCAAGCTGTCCCCGGGTGGCTTATGCGCCCGAGTCTTCTCCATCCGGGCCACCTTCCGGCCCATCCTGTCAAGCCGCCAGGTGTCTTGGGCCTTAAGTCTTCACAACTTACTCTTGGGCTGGCGTACGAGCCGCTTGCTACGACCCATAGCCCTCTGGGCGGGTCTCACCGTGGGGTCATATCCCCAACATTAGGCCCCAGGTTGATTTGAGCCTGCTCACTTCAGCCTTTCTTCTTACTCCTCTGCGAGTCGCCTCGAAATGACCCGCCGTGACGTCATGTCATACCTGTAAAAAAGATCCTCTAACGCACGCAACGAATCTTCTTATTAAATGAATATCCCGTGAATCAAGGCGTCCGCCTCAGTCAAACGACATCCGACGCCTGGATTTTCACGCCCGTTCCGCCTTTTCCCTATTAAATAAGACCACCCGGGACGACATTTGCCTTCTCCCGCTTGCTCCATCATATTCTTCCTCCCGACGCTCCCGTTTCTAGCGCCTTCCGCTCTGGCGCCGTCTCCTCCTCGTCATTGACTAGGCCGCTGCATCAACTTGACGCAGACCGGAGTACTTTCCGCTTCCATCACGCCGTCGCCGGTGAGTCCTTCTCTTCTCAGATCTGCAACGGTTTCGTTAGGGTATTCATGGAGCTGTGCCATCGCGGTTTTTAGAATTCGGGTTCCTACCAATGCCAGCCACATTTAGTCCATGAGCCCTCGACCATATTCTGTCCCCATGGCGCCGCTAGGTAGGAGATCGATACTGATGCTATTTAGATTCACCACGGCTCCGCCCGTCGTTTTCAGTTTTTCACCAGTTCATCTCTAGGTCTGGAAATATAGACATTTCTTTTGTTTTTGTAGATCCGCAATCTAGCAATATTTCGCGGAACCTATTTTCAGTACTTAACCGAATTTCACTCTGTCCTTTCGTGATGTTGACCCGCCATGCTATTTCGGCTCTCATCAGCCGGATCTTGGCGTCTCATCCTTAAGATCTTAAGCTTTTAAGTCGCCCATGTTTATTCGCCATTTTCTTGACTCGCCGTATATGTTTACCTTGCACAGTTAAAAACTGCCGCCATGTCTCACGCGTCTAACTCCTGCAACTGGGTCGGTTCTTGTATTACGAAAGAATTTCTGATGGATTTTGTACTTGCGGGCACCCTTCCTGCCAAAGAGGTCATTCATTGGCGGGTTCCGGGTAATGAACTGAAGCCCACTCCTCATGAGGGCGAGGTGGTTGTTTTTTCGGATCATATCGAATGTGGATTTGTACCCCCCGGCTCAAAATTCTTCCAGGATATCCTTCATTTCTATAAGCTGCACCCTCAAGATCTTGCCCCCAACTCCGTCTCAAACATCTGCAACTTCCAAGTGCTCAGCTAGGTCTATCTGCAAACTCAGCCATCTATAGGTCTCTTCCGAGAGTCTTTTATGCAAACCGGCAAACTGAAGTAAAGGTCGGCCCGAGCTTAGAACTTGGTGGAATTTCTATTTAGAGGCGCCGGGATATCACCTTTCCGGATGTACCAATGCCGAGTCATCCAAAGGATTGGAATAAAACTTGTTTCTATTGCAAGGATACCTCCCCGGAGGGCGAACATCCGTTGCCGGGTTATCGCCCCTCCCGGCTCAAGAAAACTTCCGAGCTTCCTGGCCGGCTGCCTACCTCTAAACGTGCAAGGCACGAGCTGGCTCACGCCAAGATTAGAGCCCTCATGGCTAATGGATTGATTGGTTTATACTTGATCCGCTGCTGGATCTCCTGGAGAATTATGCCTTTGAGCCTGAGAAGCCGCCTCATGTGTGAATACCCGGGCAAGTATGATGGCTCCCTATGTTTCAGCCGGACAACCCTAACCGAAGATGATATCACCACTGTCATCTGGAGTCTTGTCCATGAGGCGTCAGGAGCTTGCAGCGCTATTGGGCTGGCGCCTTTTAGTGTCGTTAATCCGACTCCGGACGTAAGCTGACTTTTCATTATCTCTCCTCTCGGACTTTGCCAATTCATTGAAATTAACCGGCTTACCTTTCCAGTCTGATTTCGACTTCTGGAATAAGAAGTATGTTCCTCCTCTGAAGAAGAACAAGAAGAAGGCCCTGACCAAGAGGATGAAGAAGACCACTCCTCAAGAGGAATGGTTTGAACCGCTAGAATCGTCCGGCTCAGAGGTATAATTTGACTGTTTTTTGTTAACTTGCTATTCACCTTACTGATAACAACTTACTCACAGGACAAAGTTGAGACAAGCCGTGCCAACGCCCCTGAGGTAACTTACGTTTCATCCGATTCAGAATGCTTTGTACCCTAGAAGATACGGCGGGTTTTTCGAAAAGTTCCCCTTTCTCATCCTCTTGCTTATTTGGATCCCCAATTTCTTTTGAAAAAGCAACAGCAAGCCGACCGACGTCAGACCCGGAGCGCCGACTCTACTGATCTTATGTCCGGGTTACCTAACTCCCCGGCTCCAAAGAAGTGCCCCGCAGAGGTACGTATTTTCTCTCTGTTTTAAATTTCTAGACTTTTCCTTTGTAACCTCAACACTGCCTTATGCCATTTGAACTGTATTTGAGGGATCACCTTCGTCCAGCGACTCTACAACCACCACTCTGCCACCTCTGAAGATCAATCCGCTGTACATGTTTTCTAGCTTTTATGCCCGGCTCTTCGGCGGTTGTAACCCTTGAATTCTGACCTTCATGTATTCCCTAGGGCTCAAGCTAAGCGGAGGAAGACCAAAAAGTCCTCCCCTGGCCCTGCTCTCACCGAGCCGGAGCTTGCTAAACCGGATTCGCCGGCGACTTTTGCCGAACCGACTGTTGATGACATTATTCCTGAGAGCCCGTAGAGGGACTCTTCCAAACCGCCGAGCCCTGCCAAGGCTGCTGACAAAACTGCTGCCCCGGACGTCGTGATTACTGGCGCTGGCTTGCAATCTCCTTCACCTCACGTGCTGACCAAGCATAGTGAGACGGCCGAAGCTCCCAGGAAGCTGGAGTTTGAGCTCCCTGCCTTGGAAAAAAATGACCGCTGAAGAACTTCATGCTAGCTATATGAACCGGCTGTCCACAAGCCGGGATTTGGAGCTCAAACTGGTTAATTTGATGAAGAGAAAATATGAGGTATTCCTTTTCCTTCCTATACCCTTATGTAGCCCCCAAGGGTCGGGTTAATATTGACTGATAATAATCCGTCCCTTCCATCTTTGTAGAAGTAGACTTATGTAAAATGTAAGCCTCAACTTACTTAACCGTGATCTGAAATCATTGTTGTTAGTCCCCAAGGACCGGCTCACCAATTGATAATTTTGAACCGAAACTTCCTAGAAGATAGTTAATAGAGCCAAATGTAGCCCCAAAGGGCCGGCTTAATCTTTTCCAAAGTTGAGTCAGAACTTCTTAGAAGATAGTTAACTGAGCCAATCGTAGCCCCCAAGGGTCGGCTTAATCTTTTCCAAAGTTAAGCCGGAACTTCTTAGAAGATAGTTAACAGAGCCAAATGTAGCCCCCAAGTTCCGGGTCAATCTAGCTGAAGTTGAGTCGGAACTGTCTTGCAAAAACATTAGCCCCCAAGTGTCATGCATATTGCTTGCAATCTGTTTGAGACTTGCTTATTTACTTCATAAGTTGATATGTCGCAGGAAGCTTTAATCGAGGCCGGGTCAGAATTGGCTGGCTTAAAAGCAAATTTAGCTACTCAGCAAGCCGCCCGGAGTGCAGCTGACGAGAAATGTCGGCTTCTTATGGAGGAACTAGTTAAGATCAAGGCCGATTTCACCGCTTTCAAGGAGTTTGCCGGCTCTAAAAAAGCTACGTTGACCAAGCGGGCGGATGATGCTGATCAGCGGTTGATGATTGTATCTGACGAGGTGTAGTCATTGAAACGCCATATCATGAAGATGTCAGCTGCCCTCTTTGGTAAGTTGTTAGTAGGTTGGCTCACTCTGGATATTATACTTGTGTCGACGACGCATAATGAGGCCTCCGTCTTATGCAGGTCCTAGGAGCCGTCAACTCGGTTTTGATAGCCTGTTGCCTTTGAAGGCGATATATACTCTGACAGAGCAATTGTACTGCGGGGCGGTCTGCACAATCAAGGTTGTGCAATACAAAGAGAACATCCCTTCGGCTCTCAAAGGGGTCTTGGAGCTCCTATCAACAAGCCAAAACAAATTGTGGAGTTGAAGAAATCAGCCGCCCGCCAAGGGGCAATTGCAGCCATAAGCCGGGCGTTGGCTTTCGCTCCAGAGCTTACCCCAGCTGACATGATGGACGGGTTTCCCTCCAAGAAGGACGACGGCGCTGAATTTACAGACGCTGATTATGCCCGATGCGTAAAGGACTCCAAGGTTCTAGCCTCCATCTTAGTAGAAGAGGTTAACTTGGCGACTTACCAGGCGGCTTACAGCGCTGATCAAAAGAGGATCCGTGGCCCGCTCTTTGAGTGCAAGGATCTGACACCCGCTCATAGTAAGACTCTTTGCTTCTGATCTTGACCCGTCCCCCTTCTTTGAAGAAGGAACTTTTGTGGCTTTATCTGACTGCAACTGGGACTTGGAAAATCTCCAGATCAAGGCAGCCGAAGAGCCAGAGCAGGATGACCCACCAGCCAACTGATTACTTTATAGAAAACTTGTAATAGCCAGCTCTCCCTGACCCGCCGTGGGCGGTGTAAAAAACTTGATGATATTTTGGGCTCCACAGAGAGCGTCTGTAATAGACTAGTAGTAACCTTGCCTTTGTTAAACTTGTGCCATCGTGCACATATGAAAGTCCAGCTTTTAAAATATTTTTGCCGTTTTCCTGTCCTTCTCATTGTATGCCTTACCGGCTTAGTCTCCTACATGCATTTATGTATCTTGACACCGTTAGGAGGGCGGCTTAAAAGTGCAACCCGAAGATGTTGTACCTTCCCAACGTGCTGACAAAGACTGTTGCGTGGCTTAAGAGCCGGCCAAGAAGGATTGATAAGCTTCACCCATAGGGCAGGAAGCCCCCCTGTATGGCTATGTTGACTTGTCAACATTTTTGGCACGAACGCCGGTTGTTAGGGATAGATAAGCTACACCCGGAGGTGGGAAGCCCCCTTCGACAACCGTGGCTAACATGTTAACCGGAATGGCATAAAGCCGGCTGTTAGGGTGAGATAAGCGATACCCGAAGGTAAGAAGCCCCCTTCGACAGCCGTAGCTGACATGTCAACTGGAATGGCATAAAGCCGGTTGTTAGGGTGAGATAAGCGAACCCATCGGTAAGAAGCCCCCTTTGACAACTGCGGTTAACATGTTAACCGGAAATGGCATAAAGCCGTCTGTTAGGGTGAGATAAGCGACACCCATCGGTGAGAAGCCCCCTTCGACGACCGTAGCTGACATGTCAACTAGAATGAGATAAAGCCGGTTGTTAGGATGAGATAAGTGATACCCGAAGGTAAGAAGCCCCCTTCGACAACCGCGGTTAACATGTTAACCGGAAATGGCATAAAGCCGGCTGTTAGGGTGAGATAAGCGATACCTGAAGGTACGAAGCCCCCTTCGACAGCCGCAGCTGACATGTCAACTGGAATGGCATAAAAAGTCGGCTGTTAGGGTGAGATAAGCGATACCCGAAGTTAAGAAGCCCCCTTCGACAACCGCGGTTAACATGTTAATCGGAAATGGCATAAAGCCGGCTGTTAGGGTGAGATAAGCGATACCCAAAGGTAAGAAGCCCCCTTCGACAGCCAATGTATTTGCATCGATAAAGATGTGCAATGTGGCAGAGGCCCCGGCTTGCAGGGATGCTATTTTATATAAATATGACATGTAAAATGATAATATACAGTGACGATTCTCAACAACCTTAAGTGTAATATGGCCGCAGATGCGCTATATTCCATAGCCGGCGGGTCTCCTGACCCAAAGTATCTGAGTCGTCCCGGATGTCAATGAGGTAATATGACCCGTTGTTGAGATTTCGGCTGACCACAAAAGACCCTTCCCATGGAGGAGATAATTTATGCATTTCTGTCTGGTCTTGAATCAGTCGTAGAACTAAGTCGCCCTCTTGAAATGTCCGGGTCTTGACCCTGCGGCTATGATAACGGTGCAGGTCTTGCTGATAGATCGCCGTACGGGCAGCCGCTAATTCTCTTTTCTCCTCCAAAGCATCCAACGCGTCTTGACGTGCCATCTCATTGTCCGTTTCAACATAAGCCACCACTCGTGGCGAGTCATGTCGGATGTCACTTGGCAACACAGCCTCGGCACCGTAAACCATGAAGAAAGGTGTATACCCTGTGGATCTGTTGGGGGTGGTTCTGATACTCCATAAGACGGAGGGCAACTCTTCTACCCAACAACCGGGTGTTCGTTGTAAAGGAACCATGAGCCGTGGCTTGATACCCCTCAAAATTTCTTGATTGGCACGCTCCGCCTGACCGTTGGACTGTGGATGAGCAACTACTGAAACATCAAGCCGGAAGTGCTCTCCGTCGCAGAATTTTTTCATAGCTCCCTTGGACAAATTTGTGCCATTGTCAGTGATGATGCTATGGGGGTAACCAAAACGGTAGATCAACTTTTTAACAAACTGAACCGCCGTGGCTGCATCACACTTGCTGATTGGCTTAGCCTCTACCCATTTGGTGAACTTATCAACCGCCACCAGGAGGTGTGTTTTCTTATCCTTGGATCTCTTGAAAGGTCCTACCATATCAAGCCCCCAGACTGCAAACGGCCAAGTAATTGGTATCATCCGCAACTCTTGAGCCGGAACATGAGCATGCCGGCCAAATTTTTGATAGCCATCACACTTGCGGACCAGATCCTCTACGTCTTTGTGAGCCGTCAACCAGAAGAAACCGTGCCGGAACGCCTTAGCTACCAAAGACTTTGAGCCGGCGTGATGTCCGCAATCTCCAGCGTGAATTTCATTCAAAATTTCCTGACCTTCCTCTGGTGAGACACAACGCTGAAAAACCCTGGTAACACTGCACTTGTGTAACTCACCATTAACTATTGTCATCGACTTAGACCACCGGGTGATCTGTTTGGCTAGATTTTCATCATCCGGTAACTCGCCCCGAGTCAAATACGCCAGATAAGGCACAGTCCAATCCGGAATAGCATGTAGAGCCGCCACCAATTGCCCCTCCGGGTCAGGGACAACCAAATCTTCCTCTGAAGGCAACTTGACAGTCGGGTGATATAAAACGTCCAAAAAGATATTGGGCGGCACCGGCTTTCGCTGAGAGCCTAACCGTGATAAGGCATCAGCTGCCTCATTCCTACAACGATCAATGTGATCTACCTGATAACCTTTGAAGTGACCAGCAATGACATCCAACGCCTGTCGATAAGCCGCCATCCGCGGGTCCTTGGAATCCCACGTGCCTGAAACTTGCTGAGCCACAAGATCTGAGTCGCCCAAACACCTTACCCGGCTTAAATTCATCTCCTTTGCTACTCTGAGACCAT
The DNA here is from genome assembly GCA_022496015.1 of Hordeum marinum. Classification (NCBI taxonomy): domain Eukaryota; kingdom Viridiplantae; phylum Streptophyta; class Magnoliopsida; order Poales; family Poaceae; genus Hordeum; species Hordeum marinum. The sequence continues at coordinate 256,777,877 of CM039674.1, read as the reverse complement.
GAAGCAGAGCCTCATACTCAGCCGCATTGTTGGTGCAAGGGAACATCAGCCGGAGCACATAACAAAATTTATCACCTTTGGGAGATGTCAAAACAACTCCTGCTCTTGATCCTTCCAGCTGCTTGGATCCATCAAAATGTATAGTCTAGTATGTGTTATTCGGCTTTTCCTCAGGAGCTTGACACTCTGTCCAATTGTTTATAAAATCCACAAGGGCTTGGGACTTGATGACCGTACGAGGCACATATTTCAGATTGAAAGGTCCCAGCTCCAATGCCCACTTAGCAATCCTACCAGTAGCTTCTCTGTTCTGGATTATATCCCCCAACGGAGCAGAACTGATCCCGGTGATCTGGTGCCCTAGGAAATAGTGCTTCAACTTGCGATTGGCCATGAACACTCCATACACTAGCTTCTGCCAATGTGGATATCTCTGCTTGGATTCAGTTAGGACCTCACTGATATAATAAACCGGCCTTTGAACCGGATACTCCTTCCCAGCTTCCTTGCGCTCAACCACAATTGCAGCGCTGACTGCTCGGTTGTTAGCCGCCACATACAGGAGCAAAGGTTCTTTCTCAGCCGGAGCAGCCAATACCGACGGCTCAATGAGTTGTTTCTTGAGTGCCTCCAATGCTTCACCCGCCGTCGTACTCCAGACAAAATTATCTGTCTTTTTCATCATCTGATATAGGGGAATGGCTTTCTCACCGAGGCGGCTTATGAACCGGCTCAACGCGGCGATTCGCCCCGCCAGGCGCTGGACATCATAACACAGGCCGGCTCTCCCAGGGAGGTGATAGCTTTAATTTTATCTGGGTTAGCCTCAATGCCATGCTGAGAAACCAGAAATCCCAAGAGCTTGCCAGCCGGGACACCAAAAACACACTTGGCCGGGTTAAGCATCATCTTGTAGATCCGGAGATTGTCAAAAGTTTTCCTTAAGTCGTCCAAAAGGGTCTCCTTCTTCCTTAATTTGATCACAATATCATCCACGTAAGCATGAACATTGCGCCCAATCTGATTGTGAAGGCAATTCTACACACAGCGCTGATAAGTCGCCTGGGCACTCTTGAGCCCGAAAGGCATAGATACATAACAGAAGGCTCCAAAAGGCATAATGAAAGCCGTCTTCTCTTGGTCCTTAACCGCCATCTTAATCTGATGATATCCTGAATAAGCATCCAGGAAGCACGGGCTTTCACAACCCGCTGTAGCATCAATGATCTGATCAATACAAGGGAGAGCAAAGGGATTAGCCGGACAAGCCTTGTTAAGGTCTATATAATCCACACACATCCGCCACGTGCCGTTCTTTTTGAGCACCAGCACTGGGTTAGCAAGCCACTCCGGGTGAAAGACCTCGACGATAAAACCCACTGCTAAGAGTCGGGTGACCTCTTCTTCGATGGCCTTGTGTCTCTCCTCATTGAACCACCGTAGAAACTGCTTGATAGGTTTAAACTTAGGGTCCACATTAAGATTGTGCTCAGCGAACTCTCTCGGAACACCCAACATGTCAAAAGGTTTCCATGCAAAGATGTCTCGATTCTCACGGACGAATTTGCTGAGCGCGCTTTCCTATTTGGGATCCATGTGAGCCCCAATGATGAACTGTTTGGATGAGTCGCCCAGAGTGAAGTCTATTGCCTTGGTATCATCCACCGAAAACTTAAGGGGCAGCTCAACCTCCGTTGTAGGCTTTTTCCGTGGCGTCATATCCTCCGGGTCAACATTCTCCTTATAAAACTTAAGATCCTCCTAAGCACAACTGGATTCTGCATAAGCCACGTCTCCTTCCTCGCACTCAATAGCCGTATTTCGATCACCATGAACGGTAATTGTACTGTTTAACCCAGGCGTCTTGAGCTGTAAGTAGACATAGCAGGGCCTAGCCATGAACATAGCATAAGCCGGACGCCCAAACAACACATGGTAAGGGCTCTTGATCTTGACCAGTTCAAATCACAAAGACTCCACTCTGTAGTTATATTCGTCAACAAAGGCAACTTCCAAAGAAATCCTGCCCACCGGATAAGCCGACTTGCCTGGCACCACACCATGAAAAACGGTGGATGAGGGCTTAAGATCCTTTTCAAGCAATTTCATCCGCCGGAAGGTGTCATAATAGAGGATGTTGATACTATTGCCTCCATCCATAAGCACCTTATTCACCATATATCCTCCCACTTGGGGGGCAACCACCAAAGCCAGCCGCCCCGGGTCATCAACACGCGGCGGGTGATCTTCCCGGCTCCACGTTATGTTATATTCAGACCACTTTAAGTACCGCAGCACATGAAAACATGATCCCGCCTGTTAAGGCTGGTCGTGAAAACATGATACTGGCCTGAGCTGAGCTGCTTCGGATTACTTTGATATCTAGATTGGTTATGCTGCTGCTAGTTGTTGTTACCAGAGTGCTGCGGATGCCCTCCTTGATTACCTTGACCATGATGACCGGACCCTGAGCCGCCGGTCCCAAATCCGGCTCCTGACCCGCCCGGTCCCGAGCCGCCGGGCGGATCACCGCCCTGGTTGTTGGGTTGCGTATAATAATTCTTTAACTTGTGCATAATGTGGGAATCACCCCATGCGTGCGACGAAGGTTTGCCGGGCTGGCTGTGTTCTGGACAGGGCTTCTTAAGCGCCTCCTCCAAATTTAAGGGAGTCCTGTTCTTATTAAAAGGTGGCCTGAACTTCCCATTGCCCTTAGGAGGATTCTGGCCGGTACTTGCATTGGCTACCAGTTCTGATCCGCCATCGGGATTCTTCCGCTTGTACTGGTTACCATTGTTAACCACAACTTTTCCTTGATTGTTCTTCTTACCTTGACTGGCCTTCTCCTCATTAGAGCCTGGGTCCTTTGTGTTATCAGAGTCGGCGTACTTTGTGAGAGCCGTCATGAGCTCTCCCATATCCTGACACGTACGCTTAAGCCGGCCAAGTTTCTGCTTCGGTAAAATGAAGTGATAGTTCTTCTCTAAGATGAGCACGGCTTGGGCCGCCGTGATCTGCTCAGACGAGTGGATGATGGTTGACACCCGTCGGACCCAATGATGAGCCGACTCACCCTCCTGATGGACGTAGTGATCGAGATCCACGATGGTCATCGGCTGTTTGCAAGTCCCTTGAATTTTTTGACGAACCTTGCCCTTAACTCAGCCCACGAATTGATGATATTGGGAGGCAACCCCTTTAACCACGTGTGAGCCGGACCTTCAAGCATCATGATAAAGTACTTAGCACACACCGCCTCAATGACATCTAGCATTTCCATAGCCAGTTCATAACTTTCGATCCAGGCCTCCAGAGGCAAATCAGCAGTGTAATTCGGAACCTTGCGAGGTCCTTTGAAATCCTTCGGCAACCGTTCACTTCGTAGAGCTGGCGATAAGCATGGCACTCCCATTGCCCTGGCCATTACTCCTGCTCCTACTGATATAGAGGGCAAGTGCTCTTGGTGAGTCGCCGTGTCCAAAGCTGCCGCCTCTTGCTGGTTTCTTGCCTGGTTCATGAGCGCTTGCGCATCCAGAGCTGGCTGATCATCCCCCGAAGGTCCTCTCTGCTAACCGTTGCTGGAAACCGCCGGTGACTCATAGCGTTGGCTAAAGCTTCGGCTTGGGAGAGGTGTTGAATGGACGCGGCTTCGACTGTGAGTATACTTCTCCTGTTGGGCCACCGCCGTCTGAAGGTATCCAATGGCATTCCGTACCTCTTCCACAAAAGGCGCTTCATCTGGAATAGGAATTGTTTCAAGCCGGGTGGCCGTAGCCACCATGTTCTCGACTGGGTTAGAATAATGACCCGCTGGTGTTGGAAAGACTGCTGGTGAGGCCTGGTTTCATCGGGCCGGGTGAGACATCGGTCGAACCGCCGGGCGGCTTCCAGGTGCATCCGCTGCTCGTCCCGTTCCTGGTGTGTTGAAGAGGTTCCTAGCCTCATATCGTTCCGGCAAGCGGGATTGATGCCTCCTCCGATGTATTGCAGTCGCCGATTGTTGTTCCAGCCCTAGGCGGAAAGCACCCGTTCTAATACGTTCCGCCTCTTCCTCCATCTGGACTTTCAGCTCAGCTATCCTCTGCTGCTCCTCCGCCATCCAGTCCTTGAGCCTCACAATCTCTAAATTCCAGGCAGCCTGATTATCTAGTGTAACTTCAGTGGCCATCAGGGACGCGAACTCGTTCATCAAATCCAGAAGAACTTGAGCCGGCGGTAGCGGGTCAGCGCCTGAGGTTGCCGCTCCCTCGGTTGTACTGTTCGTGCCTGGGGCTAACCCCGCCATGAACACGACAGCGTGAGCCGGCGGCCCAAGAGCGTCCGACTCATAATGATCCGACTCAAGGCAAAGCTCATCGTAGCCCCCCGAGCCCGCCGTTGCGGAGCTGGTAAATTGACTCCGTCTCTCCGCTCGAAGACTCGCCTTCTGAATAGACGAGAGTTTCCTGCGACCCGGAAGCTTCCAGATCCATACCTTGAGTAAAGCCTATGTAGACGTGCCTCCGGCCCAGATTGGCACGGGCGGGCCGCACATCACGGGAGGGTTGCGCGCGCCAGGCCTACTCGATGATGTTGGTGCAGATACCCGGCCCGGGTGTAGATCCATCGGTCCTTCCGATGAAAACGTGAATCCTGCCGAAAGGAACGCGAAATCCATATTCCACAGAGTCGACATCAAGCCCCCAACCGGCGTCGTTGATGTAGAGCCGGCCACGGCGACTCTTGCTCATCCTTCCGACCACGTATCCCTCGAGCCCTGGGAGAGAGCCCTTTGAGAACTCAACACCACCGAGCGTAGGCCCCACGGTGGGCGCCAACTGTCGTGGTTTTATCATGACAGATGTCCGGGTGAACGGACTTGGGTTTGGGGCCATTGTTAACATGATGGACTCAAAGGGGTTGGTTGGGACGAAGGACGCGAGTTTACCCAGGTTCGTCCCCTCAAGTCGAGGTAATAGCCTACATCCTGATTGTGCTTGTATTGCTTGATATATCGATTACAAGGGAGCTATTGCTTGACCTAGTTCTCAATCACCTGATCCTTAAGTCGCCCCGGGTCTTGCCTTTATATAGGAGGTCAAGACCATGGATCATACAAGTTTTAACCGACTCTCGTTACATGTCCGAGTCTACCTCTATCTTCTCTTCCCATTCTTGACCAAGCTGTCCTCGGGCGGCTTATGCGCCCGAGTCTTCTCCATCCGGGCCACCTTCCGGCCCATCCTGTCAAGCCGCCAGGCGTCTTGGGCCTTAAGTCTTCATGGCTTACTGTTGGGCTAGCGTACGAGCCGCTTGCTACGACCCAAAGCCCTCCGGGTGGGTCCTACTATGGCGTCATATCCTCAACAGGGTTCGAGTGGTGAAATGGGGGTATCAATGCCAACCTCGAATTAAGGCATCAAATCTTCCAAATGATATTTAGGGCTTCAATGAAATTTGCATCGATTGAACTCTGAGTATTGATGTCAATTCAAGATCAACATGCCAAATCTTCTGAATAATATTCGGGGCTTCAACGAAACTTGCGTCGATTGAACTCTTCGCCATTCGCCCGGATCCATTTAGCCTTGAAAGTGTTCGAGTGAATGTTCAATGCCTATTTTTCTCCGAGTGAACTGAAAGCATCTTTGGAGGTGACGGGTCGGTCTGTCAGACCCGGATTTCGCGAGATACGAAAATTTGGGAAGCGTGCGCATGTGCGATGATGATGCCACGATCAGGGCAAGTGGGGGCACGACACCTCGATCTCCGCATCAGTCATTTTGCCATCTACCGGACGCAGACTGCGGCTAGCATGCGCGGTGATCTCGCGGGTCCACCAGTCAACGAGGCACTCGGCGGGATATAAATCTCAGAGCGCCGCGGTTTGCAAAATACTTTTTCCCCAAACTTCCTCTCTTCCTCCGCCTCCCCTGTCTCCAGCGCCTCTTCTTGTTCTTCTCTGATGAGATCATGGAGAAGCTGGAGCGAGCTAAGAAGGGGGCGACGAAGGTCAAGGGCAAGAAGCCCTCGACCGCTCGGTTCACCGCGCCGGCGGGATGGATTTAGGGGGACTTTCTCCCCTCCGTAGTCACTCGCGAGGACATGGAGGGCCTTGTCGCTGATGGGCTCATGGCGGACGGAGCCTGGAGGCTGCCGGAGGGAGAGCATGATCCAAAGCCGCACGACGAGGAGCGGGTCCTCCTTCTCTCCCACGTTGAAAGAGGTTTCTCTATGCCCCCACCCATTCTTTAGAGGGTTCTTGAATTTCTTCGGCTCCCAACTGCACCATCTCCCACCGAATACCATTGCATACTTGTCTGCCTTCGTTACTTTGTGCGAGTGTTTTCTGGGATGTTCTCCTCATTGGGGGCTATTCAAGCACATCTTTACGGTCAGATCCCAGACCGTGAAGAAAGCTCTCCCTGCTGATGGGAAGACTCATGTGCTTCAGTTGTGTGGGGGGTTTAGGACTTCAGAAAAGAGCCCGTAGTTCTTTCCCTACCATGACTTTTCCCGAATCTGTTAGAGGCTGGCAGTCGACTTGGTTCTACTACAAAGATGCAACATCACCCAACATGTCGACGGCCCTTCCCCCCTATATACCTAAACGTCCTGCTGTCCCCAAGTCTCTGAGGGTGACCAAAGACGAACATGTCCAAATGGGAATCTTGGTTGAAGCTGTGGTGCAACTGATCCGGGGTGGAGTGACTGGCATGGATCTGTTGGAGACATTTCTCAGTTGACTTATTCAGCTACTCCAAGCCAGAGATCACGCCATGTGGCACTACGCGGGCCCTAAGGACTCGACCAGGGCGCACCCAGAAGAGATTACGCAAAAAACTGTCGAGCAGTGGCTTCACAGCATCACTGGAGTATGCGACAACCCTTTGGGAGCCAAGAGGATCCGACCTTACTCGGCCGAAAACCCGCCGAAGAATCTGGTGAGTTGCACGGTCTCGACTGATGTACTTGTACTGTCGAATGATATATTGGCTTATGAACTGACTTCTTTACTTGAATCATGCAGGAGTGGACGCACATGCACTCGCCCGTTCCTAACGGGAACCACATTGATGATGGAGTTGTGAGTGAAGGTGGAAGCGTGGATGGCGATAGTTCAGAAGACTCCGAGGACGAGTATGAAAACTTGGACGAAAACGAGCCAGAAGTCGAGCCATCTCTTCGCACCGAACGCCGCACCAAGGCTCGCCAAGATCCTGCGGCTGCTGAGGACAGGGCTCCGGGCCCAAGCGACAAGAACCCGAAGCGGAGCCGCCCCTCGACTATCGAGTCGAGCGAACAATCGGCGAAGCAACCCAAAGTGACCATGGCCAAACCTTGCAAAGCCTTGCCTCACATGAACATGGTCGTGCCTATCGTATCCACGTGAGTGTTTTACTCTCAAATTCTTTCTATCGACTGTGACTTTGCGTTGTTGCCAACCAAGTGTTCTTTGATCCATCAGAGTTGCTAGGTCTATAACATCACCTCCTCGAGATGGAGGGGAAGCGATGGACATTAACACTGCTGACGCTACCACTTCTCACAGAGGTTAATAAGCTCTTGATTCATCCGAATGAGATTCGTCACTTGCAAAAGTTAACACTATCGGTTGACGTTGCAGAGGTCATCCAGCTGGAAGACAACGAGGAACACCTAGACACCTCGCGCACCCGCACCCGAAGAGCTTCATCAGTGCAGACGCTTCAGCGGTCGACTGCAGAGTCCTCCCAGGGAATGGGCGACTCGACACAAATCAGAGCTAATCCTGTAGTACCTCTGTCGAGAGCCCCTCCAGCTGTCTTGACCATCATGACATCAACTCCAACCGGACCTGCTCAGACTGCTTCAGCTGCCCCAGCAACTACGCCGATCCTGCCTATGACGGCTTTCTCTCTGCATCGCGTCCCGGAAGATCGGACTGGAGCTCCGAAGGAGGCTATGATCCAGGCAGAGCAGATAATGCTGCGAACCAAAGAGGCGTACGAGGCCAGCAAGCTGGCTTACGATGTTAGCGCGACCCTCTGCACCAATGTCCGAGTAAGTTCGATTGTAAGTACATTTCTGATTGAATTCCTGTCTTTTCTTGACTGTACACCCAGTGGGTGCTTATTTCCCACTCGTAAAATGTTTGAAATTTCTCCACTCAAATAGGCCAGGTCTTAGTCGAGTAGGTTTTGGATCGATAGTACGCGTAGTACTACAGTCACTCGACATGTCGAGTGCATTGTTTTTTCTGACGGGCCGCTCGATGGATCGAGTGTGAACCATCTCAGTGGGGGCACTCTAAGTGCACCCATTGGGTGTAGTCCCCGAGACTGCTGTCGAGTGCTTGCATCGGCAGGGGTCTTAGAGCTTGTCGTATGCTTGATACGTTTGCCCTTGGTCACACCACTCCGCAGCTACTTTGTAGGTTCCATGAATATCATTGATAAACCATGATATGACGCTACATAAGGATACACTGCACTTCACAGAGGGGGGAGGGGCGTGTCACTCGAAGGATCGAGTGACGGATATTCCAATGACGGATGTTTCCTGCCACTCGACTGATCGAGAATTGGCAGATCCAGTGGGAGCACGCTAAGTGCACCCACTGGGTGTAGTCCCCAAGACCGCTGTCGAGTGCTTGCACCGGCAGGGGTCTTAGAGTTTGTTGTATGCGGGATACATTTTTCCTTTGATCACACCACTCTGAAGCTACCTTGTAGGTTTCATGGATATTATTGATAAACCATGATATGACGCTACATAAGGATAGATTGAACTTCGCAAAGCAGGGAGGCGCGTCACTCGACGAGTCGAGTGACGGATGAATGTTCTGACAGGGCTAACCTTGTCGAACGTTTCAGTAACCAGTGGGGGCACGCCAAGTGCACCCACTAGGTGTAGTTCCCGAGGCTACTGCTAATCACAGACGATAAGCAGTAGTCTTGAAAACTTGAAATCGGGATTTCCGTCGTACGCGTAGTACTGGAGGCACTCGACATGTCGAGTGCATATTTTTTTTCTGACGAGTTACTCGACAGGTCGAGTGTTAACCGTCTCAGTGGGGGCACTTTGAGTGCACCCACTGGGTGTAGTCCCCGAGACCGTCGTCGAGTGCTTGCACCGGCGGGGGTCTTAATAGAGACTACTTTGAATTTGTTTACAGCACGCGGAGTGCCAGAGCCACTCGACATGTCGGGTGGACTTTTTGCTTGAATTCTTCTTCCCCTGGACATGGGCTTCATGGACATCATAGGTCAACCATGATATGACATTGTTCCAGGATAGTAAGACAGGCATTCGATGATGTTCATAACCCAGTCAACTGTCCTTGGTATTACTTTGTCGATTGAATTTCTTTCTTTTGTTGGTTTCAGAGGGCTTGCAAACTTGGAACGTAGTACAAGGATCTTGAGGATGAGAGGAACCGACTACACGTGGATCTGGAAGCCTCCAACAATGCTCTAGAGCGAGCGCAGGCTAAGCTGAAATCTCTAGGAGGTAACTACTGTCAACTCTCTGCATTCCCATCTTCACTTTTCATGCTTTGAACCGAGTGCTCTCACTCGAACAGACGTGCATAGTGAAAATCGTTGACTCCAAGCGCGACTCAGCAATGTTATTTCTTTTGATTCCATGAAGAAGGCATTGGAGGACAAGGACAAAGCACTAGCCGACGCTCAATGGGTGGCCAAGGACAAAACCAACACTGCAGATCGAAAGCTGGCGGTTGCCCAGAAGCTGGAGGAGGAGAACGCAAAGCCGAAGCAAGAGCACGTGGACCTCGTCAAAAGGGCTAAGCAGCTGAACAAAAGGAACAACGGCCTCGAAAGGCATTTGGGCGAATTCTCGAGGAAGATGTACATCATGCTCGACGGTGAGTGTCTCTTGTCGACTGAACTTTGTAAAATCCATGAAGATCGTACCTCACCGACTCTCCTCCCATTCCTTCTCTTCAACAGAATTCTGCCAAGACTTCGAAAAGGAGACATAAGAGATTGAGCCCAACCTGGACCCCACCGAGTCTCCTGTCGCAGACGCGATGGCCATGAACATGCTCAGACTCAATTTCCGGCTCTGGGGCGCTCAGAAATATCTTATCCGACTGAAATCTGCGATGAAGAGGATTGATAAGGAGCTGTGGCCCGAGGACACTCCTCAGCTCGACCTCAACTCCATGATGGCCCGTTTGAATGACCTTCCAAGTCGAGTGCAAGCATAGAAGAAGTCTGCTGCTCGTTGCGGTGCCGACGTGGCGCTATCACTCGTGAGGGTCCATTGTAGAGACGTGAGGGAGGAAAAGTTGAAGGAGCTCCGAGTGGTCAACACAAAGAAGCTTCAGTTCGAGGACTTCATGGAGACCTTCATCGACGTAGCTACCAGAATCGCAGATGGCATCGACTTGGACACTTTTGTCAAGCCAGCCAGCCCGACGGATGATTGAAAAACTTGACCTTAGGAAGAAACACTTTTATTCGCCTCGGTATGCCGAGTGAAACTATATCCCTTAAAACTTCATTCAGGCCTTAGGCTAAGCACATTTTCTTATTTACGAAACATTTATCCGTAATTTATCCTTTGGATTTTATCCGTATTTGGCTTCCAATCATTTGTTCGACTGGGTTTGTTTTTAGGCTTAGGCGAAAACATGTTCTCAGCTAAGCCCCCGAGTGTGAGGACTGCTCAACACTCGGAATATTTTTGATCCTAAGCAAAGATGGATTCGCAAATAGGCTGTCAAGTGAATGGAATACTATCCACCTGATAGAGTTTTAAACTTAGACGAAAGCATGTTCGCAGCTAAGCCCCGAGTGTGAGGATTGCTCAACAATTGGAATATTTTTGATCCTAAGCGAGGACGGATTCGCAAATAGGCCGTCGAGTGAATGGAATACTATCCACCCGACAGGGTGTTTAACTTAGGCGAAAGCATGTTCGCAGCTAAGCCCCCGAGTGTGAGGATTGCTCACCACTCAGAGTATTTTTGAACCTAAGTGAAGATGGATTCGGAAATAGGTTGTCGAGTGAATGGATTGCTATCCACCCAACATGTTTTTAACATAGGCAAAACATGTTCGCAGCCAATCCCCCGAGTGTGAGGATTGCTCATCACTCAGAGTTTTTTCGAACTTAGGCGAATGTTGATTCATAGCTAAGACGTCGAGTGAATGGACCGCTATCCACCCGACAAGGTTTTTAACTTAGGCGAAAGCATGTTCACAGCTAAGCCCCCGAGTGTGAGGATTGCTCATCACTTGGAGTTTTTTTCGAACTTAGGCGAATGTCGATTCGTAGCTAAGACGTCGAGTGAATGGACTGCTATCCACCCGACAGGGTTTTTAACTTAGGCGAAAGCATGTTCGCAGCTAAGCCCCCGAGTGAGAGGATTGCTCAACACTCGGAGTATTCCCAAGAGTGAAACTATACGATCAGAATCGACAATATATATTGCAGAAATTTGAATTTCATTTATGAAGTATTCTTATAACATCAGAAGATTCTTCTGTCTCTTAAGTATAAAAATGTCGGAGCAGATCTGCATTCTAAGCTCATGGCTCGTCTATTCATTTCATGAGATTATACAGATGATACGCTCCATTGTTTAGCACTTTGGTGACGATGAAAGGACCTTCCCATGCAGGAGCAAGCTTGTGAGGTCGGTGTTGATTCAATCGGAGCACCAAGTCTCCCTCATGAAACGATCGACTCTTGGCATTCTTCGCATGGAAGCACCACAGATCCTGCTGATAGGCAGTAGTCCGGATCAAAACCATCTCCCGTTCTTCCTCCAGGAGATCTACACCATCCTGCCTAGCCTGTTCGGCTTCAGCCTCAGAATACAGTTCCACTCGAGGAGAATTGTGAAACAAGTCACTCAGCAAGACGGCTTCAGCACCATAGACCAGGAAGAAAGGAGTCCGTCCAGTCGACCGATTTGGCGTAGTTCTTGGGCCCCATAACACAGACGACAGCTCAGTTACCTAGGCACCAGCGGCATGATCCAGGTCGCGCATGAGACAAGGCTTAATACCTTGCAAGATGAGGCCATTGGCTCGCTCAACTTGCCAATTGGTTTGTGGGTGAGCGACAGATGCATAATCTACCCGAGTGCCTTGAGATGTGCAGAAGTTTCTAAACTCTTCCGAGTCAAAGTTGGTGCTGTTATTTGTGATAATGCTCTGAGGAACGCCGTATCGGAAAATTATCTCTCTCATGAATGTAACCGCCGTACGAGAGTTCAATTTTTTGATGAGCTTGGATTCTATCCATTTGGTAAACTTGTCGACTGCAACCAACAAATGGCTAAAACCACCTTTTCCGGTTCAAAAGGGACCAACCATGTCGAGTCCCCAAACAGCAAATGGTCAGGCAATGGGAATTGTCTTTAGAGCAGAGGATGGCTTGTGTGACAAGTTTGCATAGAACTAGCATCCATCACAGTGATCAACGATGTCTTTAGCCATCTCATTAGCCCGGGACCAGAAGAAACCAGCTCTGTAGGATTTGGTGACATTCGTCCGTGAGGACGCATGATGACCGCAAGTTCCCGAGTGGATCTCATCCAGAATCATTCGACCTTCCTCGGGGGAAATGCAGCGCTGTGCAACGCCAGTCGCACTATCTCTGAACAACTGATCTCCCATCACAGTAAAGCCTTGGACCTGCACACAATCTGTCGAGCCTCTATTTCATCTTTAGGGAGATCTTTTCTAAGGATATAGGCAATGTAAGGCACAGTCCAATCGGGAATGGCAACCAGAATCTCCATGACCAAATCAATCACTGCAAGGACATCGCCTTCTTTTGGGTCAGTGGAACTCAAAGCTTGTGGGGGCTCTTCGGTGAAAGGATCTTCTTGTACCGAAGGAGTGTGCAAGTGCTCTAAGAACACACCACTTGGGACAGGCCGTCGAGTGGACCCAATCTTAGATAGCTCGTCGGCCGCCTGATTTTTCAGTCAGGGAACATGATAAAGTTCCAGGCCTTCGAATTTCTTCTCCAACTTTCAGACTGCATTGCAGTACCCAGTCATAATGGGGTTTCGAACATCCCACTCTTTCATCACTTGATTCACCACCAGATCTGCGTCGCCATAAACCATCAGGCGTTTGACGCCGAGTGAGATAGCCATGCACAACCCATACAAAAGTGCTTCATTTTCTGCCTCATTGTTGGAGGAATCAAAGTGAATTTGCAAGACATAGCTGAGCTTGTCACCCCTGGGAGATATCAAGACAACACCAACACCGGACCCATTCAACATTTTAGAGCCGTCAAAGAACATGGTCCAATGCGTCGAGTGAACTTGGATTGGCTGTTGCTGTTCAATCTACTCGGCCATGAAATCTGCCAATGCTTGGGACTTGATTGCTTTTTTGGCTTCGAATCTGATGTCAAAGTGTCCAAGCTCGATTGCCCATTTAGCCACTCGACCTGATGCGTCTCGATTATTGAAAATCTCGGAGAAAGGAGCATCACTAATGACCGAAATCGAGTGGTCTTGGAAATAACGCGCCACCTTCTTCGCTGATAGGTAAATACCATAAACCAACTTCTGATAGTGTGGATATCTTTGCTCTGAGGGGGACAAAACTTTCGAGACGTAATAGACTGGCTGCTGGACTTTATAAGCTTTACCCTCCTCTTCCCGCTCGACAGTTAGTACTGTACTGACGACCTAATTTGTGGCCACGATGTACAAGAGAAAGGGCTCTTTGCTGCCAGGAGCGGCAAGCACCGGCTGGGTGGAGAGTAGGGCTTTGAGCTCAACAAACGCTGCTTCGGCTTCGGGATTCCACTTGAACGTGTCGAACTTCTTCATCAATTGATATAAAGGTAGAGCCTTCTCACCAAGATGAGAAATGAATCGACTCAATGCTGCCAGGCAACCTGTGAGCTTTTGAACGTCGTGCACTCGCACGGGAGTCTTCATTTGGGTAATGTCGCTGATTTTCTCAGGGTTGACATTGATCCCCCGTTTGTAAACAAGAAAACCGAGTAATTTGCCACCAGGGACGCCAAAAGTACACTTGGCCGGATTCAGCTTTATGTCGAATCTCCTCAGATTGGCGAATGTTTCGGCCAAGTTGGCCAATAGGTCGGAACCTTTGCGGGACTTGACCACTATATCATCCATGTATGTCTCGACATTGCGAGGGATCTGGTCGAGTAAACATTTCTGAATCATGCGCATAAAAGTTGCACCGACATATTTGAGACCGAATGGCATAGAGATGTAGCAGAAACACCCGAATGGGGTGATGAAAGCTGTCTTTATTTCGTCTAGGCCATACAGACGGATCAAATGGTACCCAGAGTAAGCAGCCAGAAACGATAAACGCTTGCACCCCGCAGTCGAGTCAACAATTTGATCTATGCGGGGGAGCGGAAAATGATCCTTCGGGCATACCCGATTGAGATGCTTGAAGTTAATGCACATACACGAAGACTTATCTTTCTTTTGCACCATCACAACATTCGAGAGCCACTCGGAGTGGTAAATCTCCCGAATGAACTTGGCTTGCAAGAGATGAGCCACTTCTTCTCTGATTGCCTTGCGCTTCTCCACCACCGAACGAAGCAAATGCTCCTTTACGGGTTTGGCTTTCGAATCCACTCTCACACGGTGCTTAGCCAGCTCCCTGGGAACCCCTGGCATGTCAGCAGGCTTCCATGCGAAGATATCCCAGTTCTCACAAAGGACCTGGATGAGCTCAGCTTCCTATTTACTGTCGAGTGTTGATGAGATATTCATCGCGGCAGCAGTAGGGTCTATCGGGTGGATGTGCACCTTCTTCACTTCCCCTGCTGACTGAAATGCCGACTCGGAAGCCGGCTTATTTGCACGGAGCAAATCAGCAGGGTTAGCGGTTTTCTTGTACTCTTCAAGCTCGACCATGACCATCTGGTGATCACCTATCTTGGAGCCTTGCTGGAGGCATTCTTCGGCCCGTTGTCGATTGCCAGTGACTATGATCACACCCTTAGGGCCTGGTATCTTCAATTTGAGATACACATAACATGGTCGGGCCATGAAACGTGCATACGCGGGTTGACCCAAAATGGCATGGTAAGCGCTCTGGAAATCCACGACTTCAAATGTCAGCTTTTATTTTCGGAAATTTTTGTCCTTCCCGAATGTCATATCCAATGCTATCTGGCCGAGTGACTTGGCCTTCTTCCCTGGGATGACCCCGTGAAATTGTATGTTGCTTTCACTCAGTCGGGACATCAGAACCCTTTCAAGGTATCTACATAGAGAATGTTCAGGCCGCTGCCACCGTCCATGAGGACCTTTCTGAGTCGAGTGCCCCCCACCGGATCAACTACCAGAGCCTGTCGACCAGGAGTGGCCACATGAGCAGGATGGTCTGTTTGGTCGAATGTGATGGCATACTGGGACCACTTGAGGTAGGTGGGGGTAGCAGGTACAACCATGTTGACTTCTCTGTTGATGACTTTCAGACGACTCTTGCTCTCGACATCAGCAAAAATCACAAGTGTAGCAGTGACATCCGGGAATGTTTCTTTATCTTCATCTTCATCACCCTTCTCAGGAGATTTATCACTCGGCATGTCCCCCTTGAATTGCTGGATAGGGTCCGACACTGCCAAGTGGTGCGCTTGGGCAAAATCACATTGCCTTCTGCATCTTTCCTCGTGTGAATTACACACGGATGATCCATGATATCAGTTCCTGACTGATTTTTCCCTTTCTTGGGGGCATACTATGCTTTAGCCTTGCCCTTGTTTTTTGATTGGGCCGCCAGTGCTGCTGCTTCTTCTTGAACCGGACCCTCGGCTTTTTTCTTCTATTTTCGATTGTTAGTGCCACCAGCCTCATTGGCGACTGCCTTTCCTTTGCCGCTACGGAGGTGGTCTTCTTCTTTGCCATTGGCATACCGAGTGGCGATTTCCATCATCTTGCCGAGTGAAATATCACTCATGTGCCCAAACTTCAGGTACATCTCCCTGTATCTCACACCGGCCTTGAAAGCACACACAACCTGGTGTTTTGACACATTCTTCACTGTATGATGCAAAGTGGACCACCGATGAATATAGTCTCTCAAAATTTCATTGGGCTTCTGGACACAATGTTGTAAGTCGACCAGACCTGCAGGACGCTTGCAAGTACCCTCAAAGGTTTGGATAAACACTCAGGCAAGATACTCCCAACAATATATACTAGAAGGAGCCAAGCGATTCAACCAAGCTCGAGTTGAGCCATCTAGCATCAAGGACAAGTGCTTCATTGCAACGTTGTCATTGCCGCCACCAATCTGTGCATCCACTCGGTAATCATCTAACCAAGTCTCTGGTTTGGACTCACCAAAATTTTTTCTGATCCCAGCCGCCAACCTGAAGTTGGGGGGTATCTCTGCAGAACGGATGGCTCTGCTGAAACACTCAGGACCAGAAATCACGGCTGAGCTACCACTCGGAAAGTCTCTATCTTGGCCTTCACTATGGGCTCTGCCCCAGTCAATCTGCTTCTGGGTGAGGAGATCTCGAGCATCAAACTTCGCATTCCGCTCATCACTGAACGAGCGCCTACGTCCGGGTGCCGGGGCACGCGCGGACCGCCCTACGGAGGAGCAGGCACTCAATGGTGGTCTTCACGGTGAAACTGATCTCTGACCTGATCCTCACGAAAGCCCCCACCCCTACGACGCAGGGGCAATCCACGACTGTGTGCCGACTAAACGGTTTCAGCCCTGGGTGAGTTGCTGTGTATCCTGTTGCGGGACTGTGAAACTACAGAATTCTGACGCTGTGCTGCATCTAATAGTGCTCTGATCTGTATCAACCCTCTTCTAGACTCTGACCGCAACGGCTGAATGGAATCTGCTATCCTAGCAGCAACAACAACATTTAACACATGAGTTCCATATACCTCAACATCATTGTGGGAGTCAGTCAGGAACAACTGTCGTTGCCGTCAACCGGCAACAGGTGGACGCTGGCGAGCGTGCTCGTCGAGTTCTCGCTGGAGCTCTTCCAGCCAAATGCGCGTGGCCTCCAAGGCCTGGGCCTCAGCGGTTGTACCAATGATGGGGGTATGGAGAACATCCCCCTCGCGACACGGTTGTTCACTCGACGCGCCACCAGCATCACGCTTGCAGTGGCCAAAGCCCGGCGGCGAGCTTTGATGAGAGTCCGCCATAAGGACCTTCGTTGCTGGATCGTAGCTCTCGCACTCGAAAGGGATATCGGACGGATCGGAATCTGACTCGAACACGCCGTGAAGAGACTCAGCAGGCTCGAGCGCTGTGATCTGCGGAGAAGAAATTTTATGCGCCACTGCGTGCTTGACCCAACGCTGGAGTCGTGAGCGGCCGGACCGCTTGCGACTATGAACAGCGAGGGGAGCCGACGTATAGGGAGTCGACGGCTGACACAGCAAGATGCCACAGGAACTCGTGCAAAAGTGCGTGGCCCCGCAGACTGGGAGCGCCTCGACATCGAGAGGCGCTTCTTGAAGCCATGCCGAATCATCGGCGATGAATGTGAGCGCACCAAAACGGATCTCGTGGCCTAGAGCGAAAACACCGCTGGAAGACATGTCGAAGGATGAAAAATGCAACCTCGCCGGAAGTCGCTTAGACGTCTGCCCCACGGTGGGCACCAACTGTTGTGGGAACGATCCTAACAATAGAAGGTAGGGGTACGAAGGTAGAGGGTAGAGTCCTAGCTGCGGCGAGGGTGTACACATGGATGTATGAGTTCAGGCCCCTCTCGTGGAGGTAATAGCCCTACGTCTCAGTGCTCGAGAGCTTATCTCATGTGGAATGTTAAGATTACAATGGTTGTGAACCCTTGTGCTAGAGGGGAGGGGCGGCTTTATAGAGTTCGCTGCCCCTCATAAGTGCCCGGCATCTAAGGGTCCAATCGTGGGTTTAAAGACTGGCGTTACTGGTAACGTACATAATAAATGCTACTAATGATGAAGGACTAACAACTGCTTGTTGGCCTCCTGATGGTGGCTCCTGGTCTTCTGGTGTCGACTAAGAATGAGGTCTACCGAGTGACAGGCGACTGTCGAGTGAAGGAAGAAGACTCCGAGTGGATTGAATGTCGAGTGACTTGAATGTCTCATGCAATCCAGTCAGAAGCTTATGCTTGATATTCAAGTCCTCCAATGTAGTGTCCTTAGGTAGGGTATGTAGGCCTTGCCTAGGACCCTACCCTAGGTACATATCCTCGTCATTGGCCTTCTTTACGGGAATGGCTCCATGGAATTGCATGTTGCTTTCCCTGTGACGGGACATCGGAATGCCCATCCCCTTTAAGGTATCCGCATATAGGATGTTCAAACCACTCCCTCCGTACGTGAGAACTTTGCGGAGTCGGGTGCCTCCCACAACAGGATCCACCACTAGAGCTTGTCGACCGGGGGTAGCGACATGAGCAGGATGGTCTGACTGGTCAAACGTGATAGCAGTCTGAAACCATTTGAGGTACGTGGGGGTTGCAGGAACAGCCGTGATGACCTCCCTGTTGATAACTTTTAGTCGACTCTTGCTCTCTACATCAACAAAAATCATCAGAGTGGCATTGACCTCATGAAACTATTGTTTGTCTTCATCCTCCTCCTTTCCAGGAGATATCTCACTCGACTGACCTTGCTTGAACTGCTAGATTAGTAATCTGCACTGTCAACTGGTATGCTTCGGCAATATCAGATTGCCTTCTTCATCTTTCTTCGTGTGGATTGCACACGGTAAATCCAGAACGTCCGTTCCCAACTGATTCTTTCCTTTCTTGGGGGTAAACTGCCTTTTGGACTTCCCCTTGTTCTTTCCTTGTGCCGCCAGAGTGGCCGCATCTGCCTAAGCAGGGCCATCAGCTTTGCGCTTTTGTTTCTGACTGGAATTGCCGCCGATGTCATTATCGGCTGCTTTTTTCCTTGCCGCTGCGAAGGCGGTCTTCCTCTTCACCATTGGCGTATCAAGCGGCAATCTCCATCATCTTGCTTAGTGAAATATCTCCTGTACGACCAAACTTCAAGTAAAGCTCTCCGTACTTAACACCAGCCTTGAAGGCGCAAACGACTTGGTGCTCGGAAACATTTTCCACTATGTGACGCAGAGTGGACCACCGCTGAATGTAATCCCTCAAAGATTCATTAGGCTTCTGGACACAATGTTGCAGGTCAATCAAACTAGCTGGATGGTTGCACATGCCCTCAAAAGTTCTGATGAACACTCGGGGAAGATCCTCCCAGCAGTAGATGCTAGAAGGAGCCAAACAATTCAACCACGCTCGGGCAGAACCATCCAACATCAAGGACAAATGCTTCATGTCTATGTTATCATTCCCTCCACCAATCTGCACCGCCACTCGGTAACCGTCTTGCCATGTTTCAGGCTTCGACTTGCTGGAGAACTTGCTTGTCCCCGCCGCCAACCTGAAGTTGGGAGGAATCTCTTCAGATCAAAATGCTCTGCTAAAGTAGTCGGGACCAGAAACCATGGAACCACTTTCACTCGGATAGTCTCTGTCATAACCATCCCCATGGGCGGTGCCCCTATCAATCCGCTTCTGGGCGAGGATATCTCTCGCGTCGAACCCTGGATTTCACTCGTCACCGAATGGGTGCCTATCGTCATAGTGTCAAGGCACATATGAACCACTCCGTGGAGGATTAGACACTCGACGGTGGTCATCCCGGTGAAAACGAGGAGCAGGCTGATCTCGTCTCTGGTCTCTATACTGATCTTCACGGTAACCTCTGCCCCTGCGACGCAGAGGCGATCCAGGGCTATGTGCCGACTGAACTGTATCTGCCTTGGGCGAACTGTCGTGTAATCTATTGTGCGACTGAGAAATAACCGAATTCTGCCGCTGCACTGCATCAAGCAACGCTCGAATCTGCTGCAAACCTCTGCCAGCCTCTGGACATGACGGCTGAACGGAATCCACAATCCTAGCAGCTACTGCAACATTAAGAACTGGAGTATGGAATACCTCGATGTTGTTCTGAGATCCACTCGGAAACAACTGTCGCTGACGTCGATTGGGAGCGGGTGGACACTAGCGAGCGCGCTCGTCGAGTTCTCTCTACATCTCTTCGAGCCGAAGGTGTGTGGCCTCTAAGGCCTAAGCCTTGGCAGTTGCACCGATGATGGGGGTATGGAGAACCTCCTCATCTCGGTGCTGCCGCTCACTCGATGGTCCCCTAGTCTAACGTGTGTCGCGGCCGAAACTAGGGGCGGACTTTGATGCAAGTCCGCCATGAAGACTTCGCCGCAGGATTGCAGCTCTCCCACTCGGAGGGAACATCAAACTAATCTAACACCGAGTCGAACACGCCGTGAAGTGATTCGGTGGGCTCGATAGTCACAACCAGTGGAGAGGACGCTTGGCGAGCCGCCACGTGCCTCACCCAATGATGGAGCTGCGAACGACCAGATCGCTTACGATGACGAACAGCGGGGAGGGCCGACAAGTATGGAGTCGACGGCTTCCATACAAGAACACCACAGGAGCTTACACGGAGGTGCGCTGCTCCGCAGACCGGGAGCGCCTCAACATCTAGAGGAGCCTCCTGAAGCTATGCCGAGTCATCGGCGATGAAGGTGACCACTCCCAGATGGATCTCGTGGCCCAGGAACAAACCATCGCCGGATGACATGACGAAGGGGGGAAAATGCAACCTCGCCGGAAGTCGCTTAGACGCCTGCCCCATAGTGGGCGCCAACTGTCATGGGAGTAAGCCTGACAGTAGAAGGTAGGGGTACGTAAGGAGAGGGTAGAGTCCTAGCTACGGGGAGGATGTACACACGATGTATGAGTTCAGACCCCTCTCGTGGAGGTAACAACCCTTCATCTTAGTGCTCGGAAGCTTTCTGTCATGTGGAATATGAGTGTTACAGGGGTGCAAACCCTTGTGCCAGAGGTGAGGGGCGGTTTATATAGAGTATGCCGCCCCACATGAATGTCAGGCAACCAAGGGTTCGATCGTGGGAATAAAGGCATATGTTACTGATAACGTATGCAATAAATGCTACTAATGGTGACTGGTCGAACGCCTGTCTATTGGCCTCCCTGGGGCGCCTTCTTGTCGTCTGCTGTCGACTGGCCATTGGTTCTTCCGAGTGAAAGGAGACTGTCGCATGGAGGAAGAAACCTCCGAGTGAATAAAATGTCGAGTGACTTACACTCCATGGCGACTTCAGTCCGAATCTCTCTTGTAATCTCTAAGTCCTCCAACATAGTGTCCTTAGGTAGGGTATGTAGGTAAGGCCTAAGACTCTACTCTAGGTACATATCCTCGTAAAATAGATCAAGATCCCTAAAAAGGGGGATAATGATCGGTGGGGAAGGAAAGGAGAGATTTCCTTCCTTCCCCCTTGACCAACGACCCTAGGGGCTTGGAGGGCAAGACACCAGTCCATCCCACGCCTATATAAAGGTGGGGAGGTGCAAGGGGGCTGGGGTTACTCCCACAGTCGCGGCCCTCCACCATGCTCTTCCGTTTGTTCCTCGTACGTCATTTCGGAGGCGCTTGGCGAAGCCCTGCCGGCACTGCGACACCACCATCACCACCATGTTGTTGTGTTGGTTGAGATCCCATCTACCTCTCATCCCTCTCTTGCTGTATGAAGAAGGAGGAGACGTCATCGATCCGCACATGTGCTGAACGTGGAGGTGCCGTCTGTTCAGCACTAGATCGTATTGGATCGCGACTGGATCGTGAAGAGTACGACTACACCAACCTCGTTATATACGCTTCCACTTAGCGATCTACTAGGGTATGCAGATCCACTCTCCTCTCGTAGATGTTCATCTCCTAGATCGATCTTGGCGAGTCATCTCCTAGATGGATCCTTGTGAGCGTAGGATTTTTTTCGTTTCACATGCATTCCCCAATAGAAGCGCCCTAGCTTGCATGTTCGTTACCACGGTAATCTTCATTATACCCCGTTCTTTCATGCCTGGCCAATAAAATAACTAGTGGCAAGACAATGAGTACTTTGAATGTACTCGCAAGCAACCCATGTTTTGGAACAAGGTATAACAATGCTTGATAAATCACTAAGTAGGTAAGTTTTGCAGAAAGCTAATTTTGAGTACGATTATATGATCAATCAACTAGTAAAGGCATGTATCAACAGGTATCAGGTATCCATGTGAACAAGTTACGGATATCAATATAAACAGGGGTGGAACATCTCATGTTCAATCATCATGCCAAGTCATATGACTTAGCTCAAGTATCAACTTTCCCAATCACACACACACACACCAAGTTTGTGAAAACATACGACATAGTTTAAGAAGGACCACTAACTGTCCATGACCGTGGACACGGCTATTCGAATAGTTTTATAGTCAGCGGAGGTTGCACACTTTACCCACGAGACTCCAGAAACTTCCATGTCAAGCCATGACTCGCGGTATTGTCCATACCCTAGGTAAGTACCCGAACAATGCCAGTCCCCTAGCGTCACTAAACAAAGAGTCCACTCGATTGGTACCCAGACCTCACGATGTACATCACACAAGCTCGGTCTGGATCGTACCATCCATGAGGGGACCAACGGTGTGCCCAGTGTTTTTGAAAACTGCCCATGGTCGTCCTTTCCGGCACGACCCCGTATCAAGAGTGACCACGTCACTCCCGCCACTAGTAATGTGGGATCTCTACTAGTACCAACCAAGGTAATCAACAAAGACCCTTCCCATAAGGGGTATCATGGTTGCACATGTAAGGTTGGGACGGTCAGCAGATCTTAAATCTCCCCGTTCTCGAAAACACACACACACAAGCTTCGGTACACCACTTCTTTATCAAGTGGTTACCTAGCTCAACATCATCTCCCTCGGGCATTAGTGGCATCCGACGGGGTTTTCGACAAGTCTTTTAAAAAGCTTTGGTTCCCATCACCATGCTTATCCCCGTCCCTTTTTGCGTAGCCTCTACATAGCAACCTAACTACTCCCACCCACATAACCCTCATAAGGAGGTAGGGTCATGCACGATGCAAGTGTTAATGAGTAAGAGGCATCCACCAATGGCCGCCTCATCATGATCAATTCACTGGAACATAAGGTGCTATATGACATGCATGAAATTGTTTCTTAGGCATGATCAAGGGGCTGCTTCCCTGGCTTAGCAAAGTCTTCGAGGTCTTAAAACGCTTCTCGTCCAACTCCGAGCACTCCGTCTAATTTGTCAACTACTGCCGGAAACAACCATAATAAGCAACACAACAAGCACATAAATAATAGTGCTCTATAAATAGGAGTTTTATTTTTCTTGGACATCTCTGGTCATAAGAAAAATACCTAAAATAGCTCTACTAGAGTTGGACCAGCGAGGCTTTTTGAATCATGGGGATGAAGGGATTAATTGTCTTATAAGAAGTCCATGTAAAATATTTTTATCAAAATGAGTAGATGCACCCAACAAATAGGGCATGATTTTAGAAGATTTTAGAAAGTGGTTTCACTGGATTTGGAGTTGGGATGAATTTTCTATGTTTTTCCTAAGATGGAATAACGAAAAAATAGGCTATTGATTTTGTATAGAAGAATATAGCATAGGAAAAAGGTTACCCATTGCTATCAAGATTTTTGGAGTCTCTGAAAATATAAATCATCAAATTTGAAACTAGGATGAAGGACCTAGGGATTTAAAAATGGGCTTTATAATAAAATAAATGACAAAATATTGGTGGTGTAGAAATTTATTCTATGGAAAATGTGCAAATCACATATTTGATTAGGCCATGATTTTAGGAACACCTAGGAATTTGAATCAATGGATTTGGAGTTCATTTGATTTTCCTATGGATTTTACAAGTTTCTATAAAAACAAAAAATAAGTGCAAATTATTTTACCTAATGGGCTAAGGTGTGTACGGTGCGTAGGATAGATAATGGGAGGGCTAGTGGCTTTGTCGGGTGCGTGAAGGGCCATGTCGGAGGCGCATTCCATGGAATATCCCTCCTTCGCGGGGAGGCGTAGAAGGCCGAAGCCGTCTCCACTTATGCGCGGGCCCAACCATTGGGGTCGCTTATAGGCGGGCCTCGCCGGTCCCTCTCTCTCTTCCCTGCCCCTTATCCTATCTCCCGACAGTAGGCAGAGGGGACGCCGGCCGCCGTGGCTCTAGCCACTTTGCCACACCAAACGCCGAGCCGGAGGCATGGGCAGATGCCCCGCTCCCTGCGTTCTTGGGGTAGGCCTCACCGGTCACGGGGACGGTTGGGAGCGAGTGGCTCATTGGGAGGGGTGGACGATGGCACCAGTCGTTGCTGGAGAACATGGCATAGCCTCGGGGAGGGGGCCTGGGGTGCTTGAGGATCTCCCCCTGTTGAGGGAATCCCTCTGGAGTTGTAGGTTGAGGCGAGGGAGGACCGGCTATCCTGGATTTGGATGAAGCCGAGCGGCGGAAATGTCGGTTGTGGGGGAGGAAGCCGAGCTCGGGAGCTCGAATGGTTCATCTAGGGAGGTCTCTAGGAGGAAAGTGGGGTGAGAGGAGGCAAGTGGGAGGGGGCTTGGGAACATTCTTGTAGGCAGGGCGACGAGAGAGAGCTCAAGCGCGCCTCGGATGCCCTTGGGCGCGGCAAGCATGCACTCCAGAGCTACCTTCGAGGCTTGCGATCATCGGGGAGGGCGTGGGAGGTCGAGGGTATATGCATCGCGCGTGTAGACACTCTGTCGCAGCCGAACGCGAGCTACATGACACGCTTAGCGACAAAGCATCGTTTCTGCATGCCGGTTGCGTGGTCACCATTCTAAGGCATGTCCAGGGCGCCTTTTTGGTTGGCCAAAGTTGTCTGGGGTGTAAGGCATGCATGTAGGAGAGCACCGGTGAAGCTTAAAGGTAAATGGAGCTGGGTGTGGTTGTTTTCACCGTGGGTAAGTTTGTAGTAACAAACTTGGGTCTCTCCCAAGGTGTTTTTACTATAGGCCACTTGGAACAAAACTATGTCTAGCGGCCTAAAGTATGGAAGGACTACAAGTCCACCAAGTTTCAGATTAGGGAGATAAGAGGGCAGGTTACTTAGTACAAAGCTACATTTACTTCCATAATCTGGTTTCAGATGATTTGTTCATATTTTCCACATGAGCATGCCATCCACGGGTTTGGTTTGATGTACTAACTTGCAAAGGGTGTTGTATACATGTTTGGGGGCATTTGCATGAATAGAATAGTGGGAGAGAGAGGAAGAAGAGGCCTTGCCATGGTAGAGAGAGGGAAAAATTAGTGTAATCCTATTGGTTCGATAAACCATGATTTCATTACTAAGGGAAATACTTACCCACTTTGTGCTATGATTACCCGTTGCTCTTCACGGAAAACCGAACGCAAATCACGAGTATCAGGAAGGATTTCTGGCGCCGTTGTCGGGAAATACCATCACCAACTATCAAGTAACTCCACACAAGTTTGGGGGCCGCTCAGAAGCGTAATACCCTACGTCTTGTGTTTTTGGTGGATTGTATTATGTTCACAGTACATGAGCGCTTTCTCGACAAGGATGCATAGGGATACGGCTACACATGTAGAATGAACAACGAGTCGACCTTTCTAAATTAGCCTTGGACCCCCTTTTATAGTCCAAGAGGTTACCAGAATGGCTAATATTGTCTTTACATGCATGTACAGTGCATGCTACTGCTACTGAGACTACTGTTAGGGTTGGTAGTGGGAAATAGCTAGCCCCGAAGGATTAGGACAGGTGCATTCAATGCACCATGAGGTGGCGCGCTGGCAATGTTCTCTAGCAAGGATTGCCTCTTCTTATGTGTCGTTCGCTCAGCTACCTCTTATTCCTTCGCCACGCTATGGGACGAGTGTCATTAAAGCTATTATAGACCCACCGCTTCCGCCACGTGCCCCGACCAGCCTCACCTAACCGCCTGCCCGCTCGACACCTCAGCCGATGTAGACAATCAACCCGGTGAGGTGGAGCAGCAGCTTGGCGGGTCGGAATCTTGCTGGATGTCCTTTCTGGCTGAGTTCCTTCGGCAGGCAAGGAGGCTTGTCATCGGCTTTAGTCTTCATTTCTGGTTGTCCAGAGGATGATGCGAGCCCGGCAAGGACTTGCCGGCTTGGGGGCTATGGCTGCCCATGCACAAGTCTGGGTACTAGGGACCCAAGTTCTTAGTACACCGACAAAGTTTTTTCCAGAATTACATGGGTATTCTTTCTTGATGACAAGCCGCAGGTACAAAATATCTTCAAGAACTTCGCTAACAAAGCCCAAAATCAATTTGAAGTGAAGATGAAGAAAGTTTGGAGTGACAACAGATCAGAGTTCAAGAACACTAATGTGGATACTTTTCTTGACGAAGAAGGCATCTCACATGAGTTCTTAGCTATGAACACACCTCAACAAAATGGATTTGTTGAGAGGAAGAACCGGACTCTCATAGAGATGGCTAGAACGATGCTTGACGAATACAAGATTCCAAAACACTTTTGGGCGGAAGCCATGGAAACAGCTTGTCATGCCACAAACCGAGTCTACCTACACAAGCTTCTCGGTAAGACAACATATGCGCTGCTCACCGGTAACAAACTCCAAGTTTTCATTCTTCCCTTTGGTGAGATACTAGAATATAGTATTTTATTGAACATCCTCCTCACTACTGAAATTAGGGAAAACTATATCAGTAAACTATTGCATCTAAGGGAACAAATCAGCAGATCCTAGGATAAGAAATATACACAAATATGGAACTTCACTGCCTTACTTGGAAAGCTAAGCAGGTTATTGACCCACTAATCTTACCTTCCATCAAACCTTCCACTGAAAAGAGTTGGATACTTTTAGGTATTCGGCTCAAAGTGCTACATTCTTGATAAGCATCATCGTTCTAAATTTGCTTCTAAATCTCATGAAGGTTTCCTACTTGGTTATGGATAAAACTCACACACTTACCCTATCTACAACAATTTCACTCGAAAATTTGAAGAGACAGTAGATGTGAAGTTTGATGAGACTAAAGGTTCACAAGTCGAACAATTGCCAAATGACGTAGGAGATAAGGAATCTTCAGAAGCCATTCAAGACTTGTCCATCAGCAAGATTCACACCATGGAGGTGATGGAAAGTACTTCATCAACACAAGTCGAAGCCGCTACCTCGCGTCAAGGTGAACCACAAAACAACATGGATTCATCCACAAGCGGAACACGCCAAGACGAAGAGGAAGAAGAATTACATCAAGATGATCCACCTCAACCTTGTTCACCACCCTCTCAAGGTAACGACACCTTCAAAAACAACAAAGAGGAAGAGTATGATGAGGATGCTCCACCATTCCACAAGAAAAAGTGATCAAGAGTTCAAGCAAGAGTGAACAAGACTCATCCCTTAGAGCAGATATTCGGCGACATACAAACCGGGAGAATCACTCGCTCAAAAACTCGTTTAGCTAACTTTTGTGAGCATTACTCATTTATCTCTAGTATTGAGCCTATGTATGTAGAAGAAGTGCTTGAAGACCCGGATTGGGTGAATGCCATGCACGGAGATCTACACAACTTCAAGAGGAATGAAGTGTGGACAATAGTGTAGAAGCCCAAGGACGAGCTCAACATCATTGGAACAAAATGGGTATTTCAGAACAAGAAAGATGAAGATGGTCAATTGGTACACAACAAGGCACATCTCATAGGTCAAGGTTACACTCAATTCGAAGGTATGTACTATGGTGAGACCTATACCCTCGTTGCTAGACTCGAGGTCATTTGCATACTTCTTGATTACACCAATCACCATGATATTACTCTTTAACAAATGGATATCAAAAGTGCTTTTATAAATGGTGAAATTGAGGAGGAAGTTTATGTTAAGCAACCTCTAGGCTTTGTGAACCCTAAGAAACCTAATCATGTTTATCAACTTCGTAAACCTCTCTATGGTCTTAAACAAGCCCCACGAGCATGGTACAAATGATTAACAAAGTTTCTCATAGAAAAGGGATTTGAGATTGGTAAAATTGACGCAACCTTGTTCACTAAAAGAGTTAATGATGAATTATTTCTGTGTCAAATTTATGTGGATGATATTATCTTTGGATCTACTAACCCACATTTGAGTGAGAAATTGGAAGGTTGATGTCCAGGAAATATGAGATGTCTATGGTGTGTGAGCTGAATTTTTTCCTTGGTTTGCAAATCAAGCTAATGAGAGAAGGATAATTTATCTCTCAAACCAAGTATACCAAGGACTTAATCAAGAAGTTCAACATGCAAGAGTGTAAAGGTATGAAAACTCCTATGCCTACTAGTGGACATGTTGACCTCACCACGGAGGACAAACCGGTTGATCAAAATTTTTATCAATCAATGATCGGTTCATTTCTATATCTATGTGCCTCCCGTCTCGATATCATGCTTACTGTGTGCATGTGTGCCCAATACCATGTGGTACCCAAAGAGTGTCATCTTAAGGCCGTGAATAGAATTGTGAGATACTTGATACATACACCAAACTTTGGCATTTGGTATCCCAAGAGACCTTCTTTTAAATTTATGGGTTATTCTGACTCGGACTATGCCAGAAATAAGGTTGATAGAAAATCCACCTTGGGTACATGTAAATTTCTTGGGAGATCTCTTGTGTCTTGGTCATCCAAGAAACAAGACTCAGTATCTCTATATACTGCCAAAGCGGAATACACTGCCGTCCGACCATGTTGTGCGCAGTTTCTATGGATGCAAACTCTTGAGGACTATGGTATACATGTGAAACATGTTCCATTGCTTTGTGACAATGAGAGTTCTATTAATATTTCTCATAATCTCGTGCAACATTCTTGAACTAAACATATACAAGTTCGTCATCATTTCATTCATGATCAAGTTGCCAAAGGGGACATTAATCTCAAACATGTTTGTGCCAACAAACAATTGGTGGGAATCCTTACTACCCCAATTGATGATAAAGTATTTTGTCACTTGAGGAGTGAGTTGAACATCATTGATGCTTCAAACTTGAGCTAGACTCATTGAGATGCATGCAAGGGCATGAGCTTATTCTTTCCATTCCATGACACCATTTATATGACACTATCTTATGCCTTGCAAATCTATGATCCCTTGTATTGCATCTAACCTTTTGTAGGTACGTGGAAGGACTATAGTCCACAAGATTGACATCAACTCATACCACAAGAAATCTTGTTATGGCCAAGTATCAACACCCCTATTTTGAGATGGAGGAAGAATACAACACAAACTATATCCTAGGGAAACATTTGACAAAAACCTCACTCTTGTCATTTGGATATATCACGTTCTTGTTGGAAATATGCCCTAGAGGAAATAAGAAATTAGTTATTATCATATTTCCTTGTTCATGATAATCATTTATTATCCATGCTATAATTGTATTGATCGGAGACTTAAATGCATGTGTGGATACATAGACAAAACCATGTCCCTAGTATGCCTCTAATGGACTAGCTCGTTGATCAAAGGATGGTTAAGGTCTCCTAGCCATGGACATGAGATGTCATTTGATAACGGGATCACATCATTAGGAGAATGATGTGATGGATAAGACCCAAACTACAAACATAGCATATGATCGTGTCAGTTTGTTGCTACTGTTTTCTGCATGTCAAGTATATGTTCCTATGACCATGAGATCATGCAACTCACGGAATATCGGAGGAGTGCCTTGTGTGTATCAAATGTCACAACGTAACTGGGTGACTATAAATGTGCTCTACAGGTATCTCCGATGGTGTCTGTTGAGTTGGCATGGATCGAGACTGGGATTTGTTACTCCGTGTGACGGAGAGGTATCTCAGGGCCCACTCGGTAATACAACATCACAACAAGCCTTGCAAGCAATGTGGCTAAGTGTTAGTCACGGGATCTTGTATTACGGAACGAGTAAAGAGACTTGCCAGTAACGAGGTTGAACTAGGTATGGAGATACCGACGATCGAATCTCGGGCAAGTAACATACCGAAGAACAAAGGGAACGTTATACGGGATTAACTGAATCCTTGACATAGAGGTTCGACCGATAAAGATCTTCGTAGAATATGTAGGAACCAATGTGGACGTCCAGCTCCTACCATTGGTTATTGACCGTAGAGGTGTCTCGGTCATGTCTACATAGTTCTCGAACCCGCAGGGTTTGCACACTTAAGGTTCGGTGACGTTTCGGTAGTGTAGAGTTATGTATGGTGGTGACCGAAGTTTGTTCGGAGTCCCAGATGAGATCCCAAACGTCACGAGGAGCTCCGGAATGGTCTGGAGGTAAAGATTCATATATAGGAAGTCCCAGTTTGGTTTCCGGAAAAGTTTCGGGCTCATCGGTAGTGTACCGGGAGTGCCGGTAGTGTACCGGGAGTGCCGGTAGTGTACCGGGAGGCCTCCGGGAGGGGTATTTCGACCCCAAGAGGTCCATGGGCTGTGGGAGAATAATAACCAGCCCTTTGTGGGATGGGAAAACAGCCACAAAGGCCCATGGCGCAGGAGAGAAAGTCCTAAAGCAAAAAGTGGAAAATCAGCCAATAGGAGGCAATCCTACTCCAACTAGGATTGGAGGTGAAGTAGGATTGCTTCCCACCTCCTATTTCGGCCGACCCAAAGGCCTTGGCTGCCTATACTCTCCTCTCCTCCTATATATACTAGTGGATTGGGTGGTTTTTGGACAGAATTTCCGGCCACGTGCTACCCGTTTCACCGGTGCACAGTTTCTCCTCTAGATCGGTTTTCCGCAGCGCTTAGGCGAAGCCCTGCTGGAATCACTCCACCACCATCACCAGAGCGCCGTCACACTGCCGGTGAACTCTCTCTCCTCTCCACCTCCTCTTGCTGGATCAATACGGTGGAGATCGTCATCAAGCTGCACGTGTGCTGAACACGAAGGTGCCGTCCGTTCGGCGCTAGATCGGAATGACCGTGATCGAGATCGCGAGACGGTTCGTGATGAGATCGCAGGACAGATCGTGATGAGTTCACGGGACGGATCGTGATTGGATCGCGGGACGGATCATGATGAGATCGCGGGACGCTTGGCGATTTGGATCGCGAAGATGTTCGACTACACCAACCGCGTTTCTTAACGCTTCCCGCTTAGCGATCTACAAGGGTATGTAGATCCACTCTCCCTCTCGTAGATGCTCATCACCATGGATAGGTTTGCGTGTGCGTAGGAAAATTTTTGTTTCCCATGCGACGTTCCCCAACAGTGGCATCATGAGCTAGGTTGATGGTTCGATGAGATCTCGAGTAGAACACAAAAGGTTTGTGGGCGTTGATGCTTAGATTGCTTCCTCCCTTGGTCGGATTTTGGTTCAGCGGGATTGTGAGATGAAGCGGCCCGGACCAACATTACTCGTACGCTTACGAGAGACCGGTTCCCTCGACGCAACTTGTTGCTTAGATGGCTTGCGAGTGACAGTTTCTCTCACTTTAGTTGGATCGGATCTGACAAAGGAGGTCCTTGAGAAGGTTGAAAAGAAATCTATGTATCACCGTTGTGGTTTATGCGTAGGTGAGAATCGTTCTTGCTAGATACCTGTAGCAGCCACGTAAAACATGCAACAACAATTAGAGGACGTCTAACTTGTTTTTGCAGGGTATGTTGTGATGTGATATGGCCAATTACATGATGAGATATATGTGATGTATGAGATGATCATGTGATGTATAGAATTTCACGACTTGCATGTCGTTGAGTACGGCAACCGACAGGAGCCATAGGGTTGTCTTTAATTATTATATGACCTGCGTGTCAATCATTAAGCGCTATGTAATGATTTACTTTATCGCTAATGATGTTCACCATTGCAGCCACCTCAACTCACGTGATGATCGGACTTGAGTTGGTGAATTTGGATCATGTATCACTCGAATGACCCGAGGGATGTCAATTTGAGTGGGAGTTCTTAAGTAATATGATTAATTGAACTCATTATCATGAACATAGTCAAAGTGTCTTTGCAAATTATGTTGTAGATTACTAGCTCGCGCTGTAGGTCCCTTGTATTTTTATATGTTCCTAGAGAAATAGAATTGAAAGATGTTGGTAGCAAAATTATGGACTGGGTCCGTGATCTGAGGATTGTCCTCATTGCTGCACAGAAGGCTTAAGTCCTTAATGCACCGCTCGGTGCGCCACCCCATCTAGCATCGTCTGTAGATGTTGTGAACATCTGACAGGCACGTTTCGATGACTACTTGATAGTTTAGTGCGTCATGCATTACGGCTTAGAATTGAGGCTCCGAAACATTTTGAACGTCACGGGACATATGAGATGTTCTAAGAGCTGAGATTGTGATCTCAGGCTCGTGCCCGAGTTGCGAGATATAGGATCTCCAACGAGATTTTTTGCGTGCAAGATGAAAGAGAATAGCTCAATCGTTGAGCATGTGCTCAGACTGTCTGGGTACTACAATCGCTTGAATCGAGTGGGAGTTGATCTTCCAGATAAGATAGTGATTGATGTAGTTCTCCAAGTCATTGTCACTGAGCTACTAGAACTTGGTGATGAACTATAAAATGCCAGGGAAAGAAATGTTGATCCCTAAGCTGTTCACGACGTTTGACACCGCGAAGGTAGAAATCAAGAAGGAGCGTCAAGTGTTGATGGTTAATCAAACCACTAGTTTCGAGAAGGGCAAGAGCAAGGAGGGAAACTTCATGGATAGCAAGTCAGTTGCTGCTCCAGTGAAGCAACCCAAAGTTGAACTCAAACCCGAGACTAAGTGCTTCTGTTATGAGGTGAGCGGTCGCTGAAGCGGAACAACCCTAGATACTTGGTAGATAAGAAGGCTGGCAACATTGATAGAAGTATATTTGATATGCGAGTTACTAATGTGTACCTTGCTAGTACTCTTAGTAGCACCTGGGTATTGGATACCGGTTCGGTTGCTAAATGTTAGTAACTCGAAATAA
Organism: Hordeum marinum; assembly: GCA_022496015.1. Classification (NCBI taxonomy): domain Eukaryota; kingdom Viridiplantae; phylum Streptophyta; class Magnoliopsida; order Poales; family Poaceae; genus Hordeum; species Hordeum marinum. The sequence goes on along the minus strand of CM039674.1, from coordinate 256,745,021 downwards.
AAGCTACGGAATAAACGGAGAACTAGCTAAGGGTGAGGTGACGATATGTGTTGGAAGTGTTTCCAAGGTTGATGTGATCAACATCGCATGCTCTCTCTACCTTCAGGATTAGTGACGAACCTAAATAAATGTTATTTGGTGTTTTGCGTTGATCATGAACATGATTAGATCATGTTTATTGCAATACGGTTATTCATTTGAGTTAGAGAATAATGGTTATTCTGTTTACATGAATAATACCTTCAATGGTCATGCACCCAGTGAGAATGGTTTGTTGAAATCTTGATCGTAGTATTACACATGTTCATAACATTGATGTCAAAAGATACAAAGTTAATAATGATAGTACCACATACTTGTGGCACTGCCGCTAAATGTCATATTGGTATAAAGCGCATGTAGAAACTCCATGCTGATGGATATTTGGACTCATTCGATTTTGAATCGGTTGAGACATGCGAACCATGCCTCTTGGGCAAGATGACTAAAGGACCCCGTTGGATGGAGCGGGCAAGTGATTCATTGGAAATGATACATGTTGATGTATGCAATCTAGTGAGTCTTGTAGCGTGCAGTGGATATCGTTATTTTCTTACCTTCACTGATGATTTGAGTAGATATAGTGTATATTTACTTAATGAAATACAAGTCTGAATCGTTTGAAAGGTTCAAGCAAATTTAGAGTGAAGTTTAAAGATCATCATGACAAGAAGATAAAAATGACTGCGGTATGATCGTGGAGGTGAATATCTGAGTCACGAGTTTGGCATACAACTTAAGACAATGTGAAAGTTGTTTCACAACTAAACGCCACCTGGAACACCATAGTGTGATGGTGTGTCCGAACATCATAGTTATGCTCTATTGGACATGGTGCGTGCTATGATGTCTCTTGTCGTTTTACTACTATAATTTTGGGGTTATGCATTAGAGACAACTACATTCACTTTAAATAGGGCACCATCTAAATCCGTTGAGATGACACCATGTGAATTATGGTTTGATAGAAACCTAAGCTGTCATTTCTTAATATTTGGGATGACACTTGTGTGGAAAATGTTTTCACCTAATGAGGTCGAACCCAAGGCAGACAAATTGCATCTTCATAGAATACCCTAAGATCAGTTGGGTGAACCTTCAATCTCAAATCCTAGTGCAAAGTGTTTGTTGCTTAAACGGATCCTTTCTCGAGGAAATGTTTCTCTTGAAAGAATTGAGTGGGAGGAAGATAGAACTTGATGAGGATGTTAAACCTTTGTTCAACCAGAGAGTAGCGCAGCGCAGAAAGATGTTTCTGTGAAGCCTACGTTAGTTGAAGAGGAAGTTAATGATGATGATCATGAAGCTTCAGGATCAAGTTACTATCGAACTTCGTAGGTCGACAAGGATGTGTACTGCTCCTAAGTGGTACGACAACTCTGTCTTGGAGATCATGTTGTTGGACAACGATGAACCTACGAGCTATGGAGAAGCGATGATGGGCCCGGATTCCGACAAATGGTTAGAGGCCATGAAATCCGAGATAGGATCCATGTATGAAAACCAAGTGTAGACTTTGGTGGACTTGCTCGTTGGACGGCAGGTCGTTGAGTACAAATGGATCTTTAAAATGAAGACAGACACTGATGGTGAATGTCACTATTTGTAAAGCTCGACTTGTTGCAAAGATGTTTGTGACAAGTTCAAGGAGTTGACTACGATGAGACTTTCTCACTCGTAGTGGTGCTAAAGTCTGTTGGAATTATGTTAGCAATTGATGTGTTTTCAATTATGAAATCTGGCAGATGGATGTCAAAACATCGTTTCCTTAACGGTTTACTTGAGGAAAGGTTGTATGTGATACAACCAGAAGGTTTTGTCAGGCCTAAGGATGCTAAAAGGTGTGCAAGCTTCGGTGATCCTTCCATGGACTGAAGCAAGCATCTCGGAGTTGGAATATACGCTTTGATGAGGTGATCAAAGTTTTGATGTTTATACAAAGTTTACGAGAAACTTGTATTTGCAATAAAGTGAGTGGGAGCACTATAGAATTTCTGATAAGTATATGTGGATGACATATTGTTGATCAGAAATAATGTAGAGTTTCTGGAAAGCATAAAACGGTTATTTGGAAAGTGATTTTCAAAGGGAGACCTGGATGAAGCTACCTAATTGTTGAGCATCAAAATCTATGGAGATATATCAAGATGCTCGATGAGACTTTCAATGAGTGCATACCTTGACAAGATTTTGAAAGAGTTCAAAATGGATCAGTCAGAGAAAGAGTTCTCGCCTGATTTGTAAGGTGTGAATGTTGAGTGAGACTCAAAGCTCGACAACGGCAGAAGAAAGAGAAAGGACGAACGTCGTCCCCTATGCCTTAGCCATAGGCTCTATATTATGCCATGCTGTGTACCGCACCTGTGTGTGCCTTGCCATGAGTCCGTGAGGGGGTACAAGAGTGAACCAGGAGTGGATCACTGGACAGCGGTCAAGATTATCGTCAGTAACTAAGAGACTGAGGAGATGTTTCTCGATTATGGAGGTGATGAAGAGTTCGTCGTAAGGAGTTACGTCGATACAAGCTTTAACACTAATCCGGATGACTCGTAGTAGCAATCTGGATACGTATAGTGGAGCAGCCATTTGGAAATAGTACCAAGTGGAGTGTGGTAGCAGTGTTTACGGTTTGACATAGAGATTTGCAAAGTACACACGGATCTGAATATCACAGACCCGTTGACTATAAGACCTTTCTCACATGCAAAGCATGATCGAGCCCCAGAACTCATTGGGTGTTAGATTCATAACAATGCGAATCACATGGTGATGTGAACTAGATTATTGACTCTAGTGTAAGTGGGAGACTATTGGAAATATGCCCTAGAGGCAATAATAAATTAGTTATTATCATATTTCCTTGTTCATGATAATCGTTTATTATCCATGCTATAATTGTATTGATCGGAGACTTAAATGCATGTGTGGATACATAGACAAAACCATGTCCCTAGTATGCCTCTAATGGACTAGCTCGTTGATCAAAGGATGGTTAAGGTCTCCTAGCCATGGACATGAGATTTCATTTGATCACGGGATCACATCATTAGGAGAATGATGTGATGGATAAGACCCAAACTACAAACATAGCATATGATCGTGTCAGTTTGTTGCTACTGTTTTTTGCATGTCAAGTATATGTTCCTATGACCATGAGATCATGCAACTCACGGATATCGGAGGAGTGCATTGTGTGTATCAAACGTCGCAACGTAACTGGGTGAATATAAAGGTGCTCTACAGGTATCTCCGATGGTGTCTGTTGAGTTGGCATGGATCGAGACTGGGATTTGTTACTCCGTGTGACGGAGAGGTATCTCAGGGCCCACTCGGTAATACAACATCACAACAAGCCTTGCAAGCAATGTGGCTAAGTGTTAGTCACGGGATCTTGTATTACGGAACGAGTAAAGAGACTTGCCAGTAACGAGGTTGAACTAGGTATGGAGATACCGACGATCGAATCTCGGGCAAGTAACATACCGAAGAACAAAGGGAACGTTATACGGGATTAACTGAATCCTTGACATAGAGGTTCGACCGATAAAGATCTTCGTAGAATATGTAGGAACCAATGTGGACGTCCAGGTCCCGCCATTGATTATTGACCGTAGAGGTGTCTCGGTCATGTCTACATAGTTCTCGAACCCGTAGGGTCTGCACACTTAAGGTTCGGTGATGTTTCGGTAGTGTAGAGTTATGTATGGTGGTGACTGAAGTTTGTTCGGAGTCCCGTATGAGATCCCGGAGGTCATGAGGAGCTCCGGAATGGTCCGTAGGTAAAGATTCATATATAGGAAGTCCCAGTTTGGTTTCCGGAAAAGTTTCGGGCTCATCGGTAGTGTACCGGGAGCGCCGGTAGTGTACCGGGAGTGCCGGTAGTGTACCGGGAGGCCTCCGGGAGGGGTATTTCGACCCCAAGAGGTACATGGGCTGTGGGAGAATAATAACCAGCCCTTTGTGGGCTGGGAAAACAGCCACAAAGGCCCATGGTGCAGGAGAGAAAGTCCTAAAGCAAAAATTGGAAAATCAGCCAATAGGAGGCAATCCTACTCCAACTAGGATTGGAGGTGAAGTAGGATTGCTTCCCACCTCCTATTTCGGCCGACCCAAAGGCCTTGGCTGCCTCTCCTCTCCTGTCCTCCTATATATACTAGTGGATTGGGTGGTTTTTGGACAGAATTTCCGGCCACGTGCTACCCGTTTCACCGGTGCACAGTTTCTCCTCTAGATCGGTTTTCCGCAGCGCTTAGGCGAAGCCCTGCCGGAATCACTCCACCACCATCACCGGAGTGCCGTCATGCTGCCGGTGAACTCTCTCTCCTCTCCACCTCCTCTTGCTGGATCAAGACGGTGGAGATCGTCATCAAGCTGCACGTGTGCTGAACGAGGAGGTGCCGTCCGTTCGGCGCTAGATCGGAAGGACCGCGATCGAGATCGCGAGACGGTTCATGATGGGATCGCGGGACGGATCGTGATGAGTACACGGGACGGATCGTGATTGGATCGCGGGACGGATTGTGATGAGATCGCGGGACGCTTGGCGATTTGGATTTCGAAGATGTTCGACTACACCAACCGCGTTTCTTAACGCTTCCCGCTTAGCGATCTACAAGGGTATGTAGATCCACTCTCCCTCTCGTAGATGCTCATCACCATGGATAGGTTTGCGTGTGCGTAGGAAATTTTTTGTTTCCCATGTGATGTTCCCCAACAGTTCTTCCTTGCATGACTAACCCATGTAGCTGAGAAGAAAACAAGAACAAACAAGGATTGCACCCAACTCAAGATGATCTTCATCAACCTTGAGCATCCACAACAAGTTCACCTACATGTCACATCTACATCTTTCAAAGGTATGTACTCATATCCTTGAAGAAGCTTTACTCCAAGTCATGCGTCAAAGCAATTTTAAGTGACATGAAGACATTAAAATGCTTTAAAAAAATGGCAACCCCATTTTAGGCCTAAAGATTAGTATGACCTATGATCAAGCATTCTTGCTTGGTTCCTTAAGTCAATATACTCTAATATATGTGACCTAGTCACCACTTAACATCTAGATAGAGACTTGAATGGATAATTCTCTTGTGTTTCCAACTTCATTTCTTGCATTCAATTCTAACCTAGATGAAAATTCCTTGCAAATCATTTGAAAATTCATTACAAATCTTTTGAAAATTCTTTGCAAAACTAATGGAAAATTTCTCGCAAATTTGGTCAAATGTTTTTGAAAGTTTTTTTTGACAAAATGGCCAAGAATGTTTTTGCCAAATTGCAGTTTGAATTCGGATCATCCGAATCAAGGAAATATATTTAGCCGATTTAGCTGATAAACTACTTAGAGCCTCTTTGGTACTACCGACATGGAGCTCTTCGGCTATACCGATTTGACCCTAAGCCCTAAGATCATTATTTGTTCTATCGATCAATTTTGCCTCGGAGTCTCCGAATTTTGTTAATACTTGAGTTCTTTGCCATATTCTTGACATTTTCAGACAAAGTTCTCTATGACCCTTACTCTCAAGGATCCCTTACCCTCTGATCCTTCTTGGAAATTAATGCCAAAGGGGGAGAAAGACAAAAGATCAAAGCTAAAATTAAAAGCTCCAGGGGGAGAATCATTCAGGGGGATATATCAACTCATTTCAATACTCTTAAAGAGAGAGAGAGATAAAAGACTAAGTGATGTGGACTCATGTTTTTGCACTGCTATGTCCTTCTTGCTAGACTTGTCTCACCCTAACTACTCCCAATATCTACATGCTAAGATCCTGGGGAGAGGAGAAACTAAAATCTACATTCAGGGGAGAAAGCTCTAAAATTACTTTTGGATACATGTTGACTTTGAGAAAATGCTATCTTTTACATGTCTTCCAAACCTTGGTGAGGTTGAAGTTTCTTGCCACTTTACGAGAGAAATATTCTTGTGTTATCTAACCTTGTTTTCTCAAGTACGTTTCCCTAGTAGAAATGCTCCAGAACTTCAAGGTAAGTATATGCATCATATTGTTTGTACGAGCAAGGAGACCGCCTACTTCGTGAAGATCTACCCCGAGTGTGGCTAGTCCTTCGTGGACATAAGCCATGATGGAATATACGAGGTTGCTTATTCGTGGACCCTTTGTGGGTGGTTCCCTTCATGGAATCGCGCATCGTCTACCCTCCATGGGTTGAAGTCTCCATCAGTGTGGACGTACGATAGCACCACCTATTGGAACTACAGGAAAAATCTTTCAGTCCTAGTTGTGTTTGATATTCCTATCACTACTCTTTACTTGCATGTGCATTTCTATACTTTTCTCTACTATACTCATCGATTTTCATGTCTAGGGTGTGCTACACTAGATAGAATTGCTAAAACTTGCCAATAAAACTTGGAAAAGGTTAGGTTTTTATTTGGTCAAGTAGTCTATTCACTCCCCTCTATACACCTCTTCTCGATCCCACAGTACCAATGGGAGGCAAATTACTAAATTGGTAAATGACTTGTTGGATTTAGAAGCCAATAGAGCTATGGAAATGTTACGCAAGGTAGCAGCGGTAGAACCTATGCATTATGAAGATATTAATGCTTTAGAGGTGAGGGCACTTGAGTGCCTTTGTGAGCACTTAGTCCTACTATTGTGTTACATGAGGACGATGAATATTCGGGCTTAGAGGGTTATATGGCCCCTCTACATCCAGAAATGGAGGAACACACAAATATTGGTTATATGGACCAAGAAAGTATGCAGGATAAGCCAAAAAAACTAGAAGCGGAAGGTTTTATCCTGCATCGGCAGTGCATCGAAGAGCTAGGATTCGGTTCAAAAAAACATTTCATGATGATAAATTAAGGGAATGTTTTGGAATAGCAAAGGTCTAAGAGACTTGGCTAAAAGAAGATTCCTAGTCAAAGCATCCGTCAACCATAAGTTGGATTTTATTGCCTTACTAGAGACAAGAAAAGATAACTCCGCCTCATAATTTCTCAACACGATTTCTGGTGGCGTCGAGTTTTGTTGGCACTGTTAGAGTCTGGGTTCTGCATCCAAGAACTTCTCGAAGAACATGGTTCGAACACTAGGGGGGGCTTGGCTTGCAACCTGCAACATGATGACTGATACGTCTCCAACACTTAAGGTTTGGTGATGTTTCGGTAGTATAGAGTTATGTATGGTGGTGACCGAAGGTTGTTAGGAGTCCCGGATGAGATCTCGGACATCACGAGGAGCTCTAGAATGGTCCGAAGGTAAAGATTGATATATAGTAAGTCCTATTTTGGTCACCAGAAAAGTTTCGGGTTCATCGGTAGTGTATCGGGAGTGCCGGTAGTGTACCGGGAGACCATCGGGAGGGGTATTTCGACCCAAGAGGCTACATGGGCTGTGGGAGGATGAATACCAGCCCTTAGTGGGCTGGAGGAAGTCCCACAAAGGGCCCATGTGGCTGGTAAGAAAAAACCCAAAAGGAAAAAGATGGAAAAAGACAAAAGGGCTAAATTAGGAAGGAGTCCTGATCCTACTAGGAGTGGAGGAGGAGGACTCCTCCCTCCTGGTTCGGCTGACCCAAGGGCTGGCTCCTTGGGAGCCAAGCCTCCTCCTCCTCTCCTCCTATATATACTAGAGAGTTTAAGGGTTTTGGCACAAGATTTTCAGCCACGTGCTACCTGTTCCTCCAGTGCATAGTTTCTCCTCTAGATCGGATTTCTGCAGTGCTTAGGCGAAGCCCTGCCGTAATAGCTCCACCACCATCGTCGGAGCGCCGTCACGTTGCCGGAGAACTCTTCTACCTCTTCGCTCCCTCTTGCTGGATCAAGAAGGCAAAGATCGTCATCGATCTGTACGTGTGCTGAACGCGGAGGTGCCATCCGTTCGGCGCTAGATCGGAAGGACCATGATCAAGATTGCGAGACGGATCGTGATGAGATCGCGGGACGGATCGCGATGAGTTCGCGGGACGGATCGTGATTGGATCACGGGATGGATCGTGATGCGATCGCGGGACGCTCGGCGATTTGGATCGCGAAGACGTTCGACTACACCCACCACGTTTTTTAACACTTCCCGCTTAGCGATCTACAAGGGTATGTAGATCCACTCTCCCTCTCGTAGATGCTCATCACCATGGATAGATCTTGCGTGTGCATAGGAAATTTTTTGTTTCCCATACAACGTTCCCCAACAATTATATTATAATTCTAGGATACTTTTTGGGTGTTTATTTACCAATTAATATTATTTTTTGCACTAACATATTAACCCAATACCCAGTGTCAGTTGTTGTTTTATGCATGTTTTTGGTTTTTCAGGTTTATAGTACCAAACGAAGTCCAATTGCCTTGAAACTTTAATATGATTTTTCTGGACCAAAAGAAGACATCGAAGCTTCGGGAGGAGAGCGGAGGCTCCACGAGGGAGGCACGATCCAACAAGGTGCGCCCTGGGGGTGGGTCGTGCCCTGTTGCCTCGTGCCCCCCTCGGGCGTCCTCCGGTGCCCCTCTTTGGCCTATAAATATTCTAAAATCCCCAAAACCATAGAGAGCCTCCCGAAAAACTTTGTACGTTGCCACAAGTCTCTTTTCTTCCGTATTCCCGACTGGATCCCTATTACGGTGCCCTGTTAGAGGGGGATCGATCATGAAGGTCCTCTACATCAACCTTACTGCTCCAATTGTGATGTGTGAGTAGTTCTCCATAGACCTACGGGTCCATAGTTAGTACATCGATGGCTATACCTCTCTCTTGATCTTCAATACAATGATCATCGCATCTTTGCGTTTTTCATAGCCCTAGATTTGACTTTGCTTGTATTTGCATTCATGCATGCATTTTTAATTTCTTTCTAAAAATGAAATGAGGAGTGACCAAGCCTCATTATTCATTTTTTTGTCAAAGAAGCAACATAAAAATTGCTTCAAATAGATCCAAGAAAATGCTCCAACTATTATGTGAAAATATTGGACTGAGATTAAAATGTCACCCAATATTTTGGAATAATAGAAACATTTAATATTGGGCATTTGAATTAATTCAAACCCTATTTGCATTGGATATATATTATATATATATACAATATATGTCCAATAACCCTGAGGATTATTATGTGGCACTGGATAATTCCATTTAGTCCACATATATATATTTTTAGCATTTACTAAAATGGTTTCCTATTTTTGTAAATCAGGACAAACTACAAAAAAAATAGAAAATGAAACAAAATGGAAAAAGGGCAGAAAGCCTATCGGGGCTTACCTGGAGTTCTGGCCCAACGCACCAAGGGTGAAGCGGTCGTCTTCAACCTCTGCCAGAAGGCAGAGGCGTGGCGACGCGCGCACACCTAGGGCCTCCACCTCCTCCGTGCCTGCCTGGCCCCTCCCCGACGCACCTAGGGACGCCACGCACGTCCACGAACACGACCCGCTCACTCTTGCTTTCTCCCTCCTCCTCTCGATCTCGCTCTCTTGCCGCCCGAGCGCCACGGCCGCTGCCGCTCGCAACCACCGTGACCACCGCCCCCCTCCGGCCCATCTAGCGAGTCTAGCCGCTCCGCCTCGATGCCATGCTCCTCTCCGTCAAATAAAGCATCGCCGGGAGCCCTGCTTCATCTCCATCTCCGTCATCTTCCACCTCGGACCTCGGATCTTGCCATTGTCGATTTGCGCCGTCCCGGTCGTCCCCGAGCCCGTTGGTCAGCTCATCAGCATCCCTGTGAGCTCCCTTTGCTCCTCCCCGTAACCCCGCTGCCCCGCTCGACCCCTAGCCGCAATTTCCACCATGGCCGAATCCTGCCGCCGCATAGGCTCATCACCGGCATACTTCTAGTGCCCCTCCGGCCACCCAGACACCGCTAACCGAAGCGTCGCAGCCCCGCAGCCCGGCGGACCCATTTCGCTCGTCCACGCATCGATTGGACACCGGAGCCGCGATTTCGGCATGACTCCGTCGCTTTGTTGGTCGCCAGCGTATGGCTGCCGGTGGCAATGATGTGGCACCGTCATTAGCTTAATGATGGGGCTAACTAACCCCCACAGCCACTGACACTGGGACTCACCTGCTAATTTAAAACCCATGATTAGTGAGATAAGTTAAAATAACCCCATGTGTTAACTCTAAGTCAATGACATGTGGGCCCCATAGGTCAGTTTGACCTGGCCATGTCAGGGTTGACTAGGCCCACATGTCAGCCTCTATGACTGACCCTGGGTCACTGACCAGTGGGTCCCACGGGCCAGGTTTGATCCTGGTCAGCTCTGCTAACCCGCTGACGTCACTATGACGTAAGGCTGACGCAATAAAAGTTTTCTGGATTATAAATAAATCTAAAAATGATTCATGAATTTGAGAAAATACCTAAACCTTCTAAAAATCATAGAAAATAATTTGTAAGTCCAATGAAAATAAATTATATATGAAAAATGATCAGAAAAATCCAATGAATCTGTTTATTCCATGTTCGTGCATGTTTGAGAAAGTTAACATACCCAAGTAAGACATTTAATGATTAGGGTAAAGTAATAAATAGTGTTTAAATTGGAATTTAGCATATATTTGAATTCCACTTCACTTAATATGACCATCTATTGCACTAGGTCAATTCAATGCTTTAACATTCCATATCATGCATCATGTTTTTTTTGCATTGCATTGAATGTATTCATTTCTTGTTTTACCGGTGGTGTTCCTTCCCGATAGACGATGATTCCGATGTTGAGATCGTTGGCACCAATGAAGACTCAATGTTATCTTCAGAAGTGTCAGGCAAGCAACCCCCTCTTGCACATACTGATATGAACCCACTCTCTCGCTCCTGCTCTCTTTTACTACATTAGGACAACAATGATTCAACTGTTACCTGTTCTCGGTAGTTGAACCCATTCCTTTGCATGACCTATATTTGCCACGGTAAATAGTTGAAACCACTTAGCATGAGTAGCAGCTGCTTGAGCCTTGTTGTGCTTACTCATCCATGGTTGCTTACTGTGCCTACTATGCTTAGAGTCGTGTCGTATCGGGTCTGATCCATCTGGGCGATGAATCGGAATGGTAGTGTTCATGTCCTACTGTGTGAGAGCTAAGTGTGTGAACACGATTTGGTAAAGGTAGCGGTGAGAGGCCATGTAGGAGTACATGGCGGGTTGTCTCATTGAGACCATCCTTAAGAACTGAGTTCTGTGTATGTTATCCAAGACAAGATACTACCACACATTGGGCTTCGGTAACTCGACCCCTCTCGGCTTATTAATTGCCTAGACCTATGTCCAAGAGTTGTAACTAGTTTCTGGTGTTTGTAGGAAAAGTGTTGGTGGACGTGCATTGCGCTGCCCGATGGGTTGGGCTGTGATGCGGTATAGACATAGTGGCATGGTTTACCAAGTGGCACTCGAACGGTGTGCTTGGGAACCTTGTGCACATCGTTTGAGGCCGTAGAGGAAACTTCGGCCGGACTTCCTTGCGGGTTCAGTCTCAAATAGGCGATAAACATGGACTAGGGTCTTGTGTTGTTGACGGTCATGGCCGATGCCCACGCCAGTGCTTCTGCTTGAATATTGCCGAGATGCATGACGTGCATATGGTGATAAGTGGCGAGCGTGTGTGTGAAGAAGTATACCCATGCAGGGTTATGAATATGTTCCAATAGTTGCATCCTCTGATATGGACTACTTGGAAAACTTATGTGGTTCATAGACAAGTGAAATGGATACTCTAAAATACGCAAGATAAGTGTGAGTGCTATGGATGGCTTTCTCGTAGGGAGATGGGAGTGGATCCATAGTGGTGTATTGGTTGGTGAATATGTGGACTCGTGTGCGCTATCCCACCTCAATAAAAGTACTTGTAGTCATAGTACAGGTTAGCCAAGAGTCAAAGCTGGCTTGCTAAAATTAACTCCACAACCCCCTTTATTAACAATGATGCATATGTAGTTAGTTCTAATGTAAGTCTTGATGGGTACCTTTGTACTCATGGTTGCTTAATTTTTGTTTTTGCAGAGGAGACGTCAGTCTCATTAGTGTTTCTTACGACATTGTAGGATCGAAAGTACTGCTAGAGGGGGGGTGATTAGACTACTTGACCAAATAAAATCTACCTTTTCCCAATTTTAATTCTTGGCACATTTTAGCATTCATAGTATGTCAACTACACCCTACACATGCATGCCTAAGAGTATAGCAGTGGAAAGTAAAGACATTGCACATGTAAGTAAAGAGAGGGTAGGAAGATCAAACACAATTGGTGACACGATGATTTTTCCCGTGGTTCCGATAGGTGGTGCTATCGTACATCCACGTTCATGGACTCTTCAACCCACGGAGGGTAACAGTTGCGAGAGTCCACGGAGGGCTCTACCCATGGAGGGTTCCATGAAGAAGCAACCTTGACTATACCATGACGGCCTAGGTCCACGGAGGACTAGCCTTACTCGGGGTAGATCTTCGGGAGGTAGGCGATCTCCTTGCCCTTAGAAAATTCTTGGTTCACTCCACAACACGAAGTAGGAGGATCCAAAGCGACACCTAACCAATCTAGGAGGCACCACCCTCCAAAAGGTAATAGGCTCGGTAATGACGATGAACTCCTTACTCTTGTGCTTCAAGATGATAGACTCCTCAACACACAATCACTATCTCACATATATGGCTTGGTAGAAGAGATGCTATTGGTGGAAAGCAACTTGGGGAGGCTAGAAATCAAGATCCATGTGGTTGGAGTGGAAGATCTTGACCTCAACACAAGGGTAGGTGGTTCTCTCTCAGAAAACTAATAGGACAGGTATGGAATAGTTCTGAGTGCTTCTCTTGCGAGTAAGTGGTGGTGAAGGGTATATATAGGCATCTCCAAAAATCCCACCGTTACACACAATAAGTCAGACTCGATGGAGACGATGTGTGAATCTCGGTTGTACCGAAGTGACTTAAAGTTAGCAACTTTTGAATCTCGGTGAGACCAATATAGGAATCTCGGTTGCACAGATAAGGTGACCAACGGTCAGAACGCCCAATCTCGGTGACGCTGATTCAACAATCTCGGAGGGACCGAAATTGTGAACTTGCGTAACAGAAAGTTGGCAGCCCAACTTGATGGCACCGAATGCAGTATCGGTTGTACCAAAAAGCTAGGGTTTGGCTGAGTCTTTCTAGGGTTTGGAATCGATGGCACTGGGATGGAAATGTTGGTTGCACCGATTTTGAGTGTTTGGCTTGGACAGACTTTGGCGGGAGAGTTTATGGATGTTTTTGGTGACTATCACTTGTGCACGTATGAGCATTTTGTTCACCAACAAAACCTTACCCACTTTTAATAGTATTGGTTTTCCTATGGACTCAAAGTGATTTCTCACAAATATAAAATGTAGAGTCCTCTTGCTTGAAGCTTTGCCAACCTATTTCCTTGCATCTTGGGGTATTCCACAATCTTTTTGCCAACCCATCATTGAACATTTCCTGAAATATACTTGGTGGAAACATTAGTTCAATGACATATATGTTGTTATTAATTACCAAAACCACCAAGGGAGCAAATGTGCTTTTAATCTCCCCCTTTTTGGTAATTGATGACAACATATACATCAAAGCTTCGACATATGATATAGTCAATAAATATAATCGTCACTTTGAGAAGTATGTGATAAGAAAGAGCTCCCCCTAAATTTGTGCATTATTTTAAATTTGCGTTTGAATGCAAATGTACAATCGACTAGGTACATGGGCACTTCTTCCATGTCACATACAACTTGGTGGTGTGCGAGAGTAATAAGAGTTAACAACATAGCACAACACAATCAAGCAAACTGAATGATCATCGCATAACCATCAAATGATAGGAAATAGTAGCAACGCATATAACATTGTATGATCAAACACAAACACAAAAGTATCTCATGTCAAACCAAAATAGCCAAATGTTTTGTAAGACCATCAATACGAACAAGACGCTCTCCCACTCGAAGCCTAAGATCTGTATACAACTTCTCCCCCTTTGGCAACAAGTTACCAAAAATTTCAAAGAGATATAGCTAATCATTCTACGGTTGATATCCTTCGGTCGTTGATGTCGGATTGGATAGAATTTCATCAGCGAATACTTCCGCTGGAGTCCTGGATGGAGCTGGAGTAGATACTTGAGGCACTAGATCTGATGGAGCTGAAGACACTATGGCTGGACCAGAAGATGAAGGCCTCATCTCGGGAGCTGGTACTGTAGGAGTCCTGACCTTAGTCATAAATTGAGCAGTCGTCCTGATAGGTTCACTATGTTCCTCATCATCAGAAGAAGAATCAGATTCTGAGGAGGAGTGGCGATGAATTGGGGCTTCATCAAGCTCCTTCTTGAGCTGATTGACTGTCTTAGTCAGCCCATCAACCTTGTCATTCAGAGTTTTCACTCTATCATCAATGATGTTCACAAGGCTCTCATGAGTATTCATGATGGTCTTGATGTCCTTCTTCATCTCCATGACAGTGGTGATCAAAAGATCCATCTGCTCATTCCTGGACCTGGGAACCTGAGCACTAGTGGCTCGAGCTGCCTCTGCTTCTGCCTCTGCATGTGCCTGAGCTGCAGCTGATGTGGGATGGTCTGGGTCCATCACCACAACATTGTCCTCAAAGTCCAGCTGAAGTGGAAAATGGGGACTGTGCAAAGCAAATATGTGCTTCTCAAGCTGAGAATTGATGAGCATCTGGATATAGGGTGCGTAGCAGCATGAGCGCTTCTGATCAGCAGCAACCCTCTTCACAATCTCTACTATCAAGTCCATCACTCGAATCCTAGTGTGACGATCAAGATGGATGAGCATGTTGATGGAGTATCCACGAATCATCTTCTCATCTCCTGACTTGGCCATCAAGGTATGCCTCAAGATAGTGTTCATGGTATGAAGGCCTGGCTGGAGAAAGTAGATAGAACCAAGCTTGTGAGATTGCACTTTATCTACAAGGATAGGATTATACATATCCTTCGTAGCATTGTGGCTCTCCTTGGATTCTATGTAGACATCCAAATCTCGATCCTGAACCTCTGGGACTCCTAAGATGGTAGCCCACTCATCAATAGTAGATTCATATCTTGCTCCTTCAATCATCCATACAATCCTACCATCTCCATAGAAATGTGCACTGGAGTAGAATTGCATGATCATCTCATCGTTCCAAGCAGTGAACTCTCTGCCAACAAACTCATCAAGTCCAATGCAGTGGAAGTTGTCTTGGACACATGGAAAGTAATATTCGTTATCCTTGATGTACTTCCAGTCAACATATCTCATGTCACTAACTGCAGGGCTCTTGTCTAGCAAAACTATCTCATAGAAGTCTTGTTGTTCTTTGGTATAAAACTTGTAATCAACAACAATCTTTCTCCTCTGGGCATATGGATCAATCGCTCTCCATGCCCTCAAGCATGAATACTTCTTTTTCTTCATATCCTCAGCAACTAGGTGGCTAGCATCATGAATTGGAAGGTGAGGTCTGAGCTTCATCGGAACAGACATAGCATCATCATCATCATCATCATCTGCTTCTCTGAAAGTGGACTTCTTGTTCTTCTCAGAAGCAGGTATATCCCTGGTAGTCCTCTTGGACTTCTGTGCAGTAGCTTTCTTTGAAGTAGCCTTGGTGCTCTTGAAGGGGCCTGGCTTGGGCATAGTATCAGCCAGAATTTTCTTGGCTTTCTTCTTAGGAGGGGCCTGAGCAGCAGGTTCCTCCTCTTCATCCTCTACAGCAGCAGCACCAGCAGCACCAGCCTCCTCTGGATCCTCATACATTGAGATAGGCCTGCCCTACACATGGATGATCCTCTTCCTGTCAGTCTTCTTTGGAAAAGCTTTCCTAGGGATCTCAACAGACATAGTTGCCCTACCACTCTCATGTGCTTTGAAGGTTTTTACAGGAGCATAAATTTTGCTGACCACCTTCCTAGATGAGGTGGCCTCATTGGCAGACTTCCTAGCAGCCTTCTCTTGCTTCTTAGCAAGAATCTCTTTCGGGACAAAATCAGAACCTTCTTCCTCTGAGTTGAGTCTCTTTCTTGTCCTTGTTGCAGCCTTGGGCAACCCATGAGAACTGGGAGTGCCTGGATCTGAAAAGGAACTGGCCTTAGGACTAGTGCCTGAACTCAAGTCATCATTCTGCTCTGGCAAGTTCTGACTGTCCGATCCTGACATGCGGACCCAGTGAATAGTGTAGAAAAGAGTAGAATAGGATAAGTCATCACAAAATGAGGCGGATTTTTGAAAGTTTGAACAAAAGATTTTCAAAGTTTTACATTCTGTCACATGAAAATCGTTACAGCCAAAGCAAAAATATCGGAGCTACCGAGACAAACTTTCTCCTGAGCCAAAACTAGGCGCCCCTTTTGGTGACACCAAAAGGTGCACTCGGTTTCACCAAGAAAGTTCTCAGCAACACAGACATAAAAATCGGTGACACTAATTTGCTTGCTTCGGTTCCATCGAGTTTCATCAGGCGGACGGCAAAACCCTAAAAATCCATGGTTCTCTACTCTACGAGAGTTTATTTTGGATGGAAGGTTCTCAAACTGTGGATAGATAGGAAATATGCCCTAATGCGCATGATTTGTATAGAGGAGTGCGAGAGGGGGGTGAATCCATACCCTAATGCGGCAATGGATCCGCTACGGCGGTGGCATTGGTGAAGAAAACATCGATGACAGCGATTCCCAACGGCAGAGGTGCTCGGCGAAGGCAAGGAGATGACCGGGGTATTCGGGCGGCAGCTAGGGTTGTGGAGGCGCGACATTTGACGAGTGAAATTCAAAGCATCAAGGTCCATCGAATATATACCCATCGCTGTTGGTGACACCGATTTGATATTTTCGGTGTCACCAAGTTTCACAACTGTCAGCTGACAAGGAAACTCGGTGTAACCGAGAATATGAAATTGGTCTTACCGAGGTAAGAAAACCGGATCAACCCAAGGCATTCGATGAGACCGAGAAGTGTGGGTTGGTTCCACCGAGATGCACTTGGGAGGTTTTAATGGTCAGTCCTTGACGATACAGAACTCCGAGTGCTCCTCACACAGAGTGATCGAAAAGTACTTGTTCAAGTTTTCTAATGCAACATGAATAGAGTATGAGGTGAGAAATCATATACAGCTAAAGAGGTGGTCCCAGGCATTCTTGTATATCCAATTGGCAAAAGATAAATCAAAAGCCAAATAGCAACAATTGGATATCCTCGAATGGGTAAATAAATGCAGACCAACATGCTCACACAATAAGATGTCAAATAAAATCATGGCAAACATGAACAAACACAATAGCATCTAACAAGCACTTTGGCAATGACAGAGTCATCTATATATGAGTATATTGACTTAAGAGCCAAGCCATAATAATTGATCATAGGTCATACTCATCGTTTAAGCACAAGTGGGTTTACCACTTTTACATAAAGCATTTAATGTTGTCACATTCTTATGAGATGCTTTGTCTCAAGTCTTAGAGTAAAGGTCCCCCTTGATGTGACATCCCCCCATAAGAGGGATAAACTAACCTTGGGTTTTGTCGATGAAGACTTCATGTTGCTGAGGTAGTGGTGGATGCTCAAAGTTGATGAAGATCACCAAGAGTTGGGAGCATCCATGTTGTTTCATTACTCTTATCACCTACATGGGTTAGTCCCAACACACAAGAGACAAGTACAAGGATATCTATGGACATGGAGTGCAAAGCATACGTGATGATGTCCATTGATTTGTTGATTACCTTGTCCCTTGCTTACCTTTGATGGAATGTGTGACTCCTTGAACTAATGCATAATATTGATGTTGATTGCAACTAGTTCTTGGCAATAATGAATATGAGTGAATTTCATTGGCAGAGTCACCCCTCAAGAACTCTCTAGTTCTTATTCTTGGTGACCTACATCAAGTTGATGGGGATCCTTGGTGTTGTAGTAGCCTTTGTAGAAGTTGAGCTTGTAGTATCCTTGGGAACCCACTTCACCAAAGCTTGGGATTCATCTTCATAAGAGTCAATGTCCTCTTGAAGCTTGTTCTTGTCCTTGAGCTTGGTATCTTGTAGTGGAAAGTCATCTTGAGCTTTTGTTCCCTTGGGAAGAGTATTTTCATACTTCTCCTTTTAAGGAACAAACTTGGGATAGGGGTATTGACCTTCTTCCCATTCAACTCCATTAGCGTTGAAGTATCGAACACCATGATTCTTTCGGTATCCTCCATGCTTGCGTACAATCTCCTCAAATTGTTTGCACCCTTCAAGACTCTTGTAGATACCTTTCTCTATAATCCCTTTCAAGAGTTCATTTTCTTGCTCAAGTGTAACTTGGCTAAGAGAATAGTTAGTGGTATCAAGAGAACTACTAGAAGCAATATCATTGGATTTATCATTTTTATTGCTACTAGTTGAAGAACCATTCTTTCCTTTGTTACTAGCTTGCTTAGCCTTAACTTGAGGCATGAATGTAGATAAGAGAAGTTGCTTGGCTAGAAAAGCGGAAGTCTTCTTTCGAATGTCTTTCGAATGTAGATAAGAGAAGTTGCTCACCTCGAGTCAATGTCTTTTGGGCCAGACAAAGCACACTAATTGTTAAGTTGAGGTACTCTATTACCTCCACGTGTTTGATGAAGGTGTTTAGGAAACGTGTTATCTTAGAGAACCACCCAACAGTGTAGTTGTGTTTTGCATTCCCAGTGTGAAAATTCTAGCCATCGTCATTGAAAGCATGTTGCGATGCTACTTAGTCAATAGGTATTCTGTTTCTGAGTTCCTGAACACAAGGATCATTCTGCTCACTCCCGTTGATAGTATTTGCTCGTTCCTTTAGGATGATTAGTAACCTTGTTATAGTCTTCAACGTTCGTGGTTTATCAATATTCCACTACCATGAACCATCCCCTATAGGAGTTCTTGGTGAACAAAAGATCACAACATGAGTGCTCTTGATGAGTTCTCCATCCCATAGTTGTGACTCTGCCAATCCTACATTTCTGCATAGATTATCTGGAAGAAACATGTTGAACTCCGTTTGACATATTCAATCCATGCATCTACAACTCAGGAAAAATCAGGTGCTCTTGAGTTGTCCTTCTTCAATTGTATTCTGACCTTTATCTATCAATGGATAGTCAAGAGTATGCCATGCATTATGTTATCGATGTCGACTATTCTTGTGGTCTATCAAGCCATTCTATTTTGGAATGACTAGGAGAAGCAAATTCCCATACCTCATCCATTTCTTGGATTGGGTCAAAGCAGTTGTATTCCGCAGATCAAAATGCCAATCCAGCTTTTGTTCTGTTCTACCTTGAGGTATTACCCTCTTCATGTCAAGATTATCATGAGAACTGCACTCCCTCTTATGAAATCTTGATGTAGTGATACTTCTCCCCATCATCATTCATTCCCCGGTCTTTGTGTCGTCTCTAAGCAGAACACCGAGAAGTGAATCATGATGTGCGTAATCAATACTCCTAACAACTTTGTTTCTTGGTAATTAATGGACAATAATTTCATTCTTCGTGTGTTGGTTATTGAGCCACCAGTCTAAAGATTGATCGCGCTACCTAGTCCATTTTTCATGGTGCACTTTTCAATCAACGAGTAGGATTGTGTCAATCCTTTGCTCTGTTGATCATATCGTCTTTCCTTGAAAAGCAAGATTTTTCTCGAGCTTGATAACATATCGGTGGATCGTGATTTTCTGAATATCTTCTTGGAAGTATTACCAAGGTGTTCCTTTTCCGCTATGTTGAGTTCGTGATCAAGATGGTTTTTCTATAAATCACCCCTTATCCAAGACTCTGTGTTGGATGCCCTGAGTTAGTTGGTTAAGTTAAACAACAACTTGGAGAGTTGGAAGATAAAATCTTTGCGTGACTTAGTTCATCCAAAGGGATGTCTTGTGTGTGTGTTGAAGAAACACGATATCTTCATCAATTGATCCATGTGATCAATTGTTGCACCTATTGTCTTGTCCAACTTTTGGTTTGAGCATGTGCTATCATCAAATCAAAATCAGAACCAAAGATCTTCCTAATGTTGATTCACTCATGGGTGTATCCTCGAGCATACACCGTTATATCGTCTGATCAATGCCATCACCTTTTTCTCATATTTGTGGAATTCCATCCATAGGAATATATCGATGAGTAGTTGTTGAGCTCATCGACAACCTTCTCGTCTATTCCATGATTCATGAGGGACATTAAGATGGTGTTGGAAACTTTGTAGGCAATATCTTCGTGTCATGTACATGAAGTATATGTTAGGTGTAAGAAGTAACTCCCTCTCATTTCACGTGCATCTGATGCAAGTTGCCGCCGTGAATTCGAGGAAAGTTAATTTGCTTCCTTTGGAATCATCTCAAGTCAGCCATGCATGTGCAAAATATGCTATGGTTTGATATATTTGCAACCTCCAACCCATATGCATTCCATAGCACCCAAGCAACTGGTTGACTTGTTCAAGGTAAAGAAGTTACATGCTATTCCTGAAGGTACCAGGCGGACTTGCACCCAACTTCGTTATCCGTAATGATGGTTCCTAACCCGAACTCGGTAGTGTTTTGTTGTAAGACCATGTGGCCATGCTTGTCTTGGACATCGTGTTCACATGTGTCTTGCAATCCATCTCATGTTTTAGAGTTGGCTTTTGCAGTTCATTTCCTGAGAATTTCGCAACATCATATCTTCGATTTGTGTTGCAACCTTTCACTTTCAGACAGGCTGAGTCTGGAATATCCAGACACCAACCATATATGAATCTCAGGCAGATATAAGGGATGGAAAGTTTCCCAAGAATTATAATTTTGGTCTCTCAGCAACTCGGAAAAGTGATGTTGTGGCTAACGCACCTAGACAAAAGACCTATTCTTATAATATCTTGTATCAGCAATTTAGCCACTTCCCCATGAGGATTTCATATGACTTATTTTAGAAGTTATTCCTCATGGACCTTTGAGATCCCGAAGTTCGACCTATACTTTATGTGCTAGATATCAAGCATTATACATAATTGGTTTATGCTAGTACATCAAGGAGAACATTAGAGGTGGAGTGCCAAATGTCTCTCGGTTGATCATCTAGTTTTCGCCCCCTTGGCATAGCTAAGGTGGAACCTAAGAAGGTGTTGTCCTCCTTTGCATCTGCATATTCCATTGTTATTCATCATGGTAGTATGATGTGTCACCAAGATCCTTGGCATGGATGTTGGTAAAACCTTGATGAATATGGAAAGGCTCAAGTTCTTGAGAGCACGCTCAGACACTGGGTTATACCTCGGTATCAATTGGAAAGTGCCTTCCGTTTACCGAGAAGTTCTATAACTCTAGTTTTCCTTTCCGATCTGAGTATGCCATTCTTACAATTCCTTCCAATGATCGTTTGGAATTGCCTTAGGTTGGTATGAAGAGTTTCACTAATCTTTGGATCAAAAGTAATGCTTTTTGCCACTTAAGGGATAATCCTACAAGTCACCCACCCTGAGATGTCTCGTCATGGAATCATGACAATTAACTCCTCGCTACTTTGAAACCTCTTCACCATCTGTTCTAAGCGTGGAATGGTTGCCTACCACATTGAACCTTCACCTTCTGCTATTTCCATTTCCCTAATATGTGTTAAGTGTCTCAGCTTGAGAGATGTTGTCACATCTCATTCCATGAGTTGATCGTGAGTCGCTCGGTCCTTGTGAAGATCGATTCTCATAGAGTGTTCCTGTTCCTCTTGTCATCATGTTTGGGCGAATATTTCGAAGGGAAAGAAGTCAGATCAGCTTGCTGAAATGAATCAACATCTACGAGGAGGGCACTTGGATCTGGAAGATTGTGGTAGTTAGTGTCCCCTTTTGTCCTCTTACCCTACGCCTGAATCTCGGGATGAGATTCTTGTTTAGTGGGGGTGAGTTGTCATAGCCCTAGCTTTGACTTTGCTTGTCTTTGCATTCATGCATGCATTTTTAATTTCTTTCTAAAAATGAAATGAGGAGTGACCAAGCCTCATTATTCAATTTTTTGTCAAACAAGCAACATAAAAATGCTCCAACTATTCTGTGAAAATATTGGACTCACATAAAAATATCACCCAATATTTTGGAATAACAGAAACATTTTATATTGGGCATTTTAATTAATTCAAACCCTATTTGCATTGGATATTATATATATATATATATATATATATATGTCCAATAACCCTGAGGATTATTATGTGGCACTGGATAATTCCATTTAGTCCACATATATTTTTTCAGCATTTACTAAAATGGTTTCCTATTTTTGCAAATGAAAACAAACTACAAAAAAAAATATAAAATGAAACAAAATGGAAAAAGTGTAGAAAGCCTACCTAGGCTTACCTGGAGTTTTGGCCCAGCCCACCAGGGGTGAAGCCATCGTCTTCAACCTCTGCCAGAAGGCAGAGGCATGGCGACGCGCGCACACCCGGGGTCTCCACCTCCTTCCTGCCTGCCTAGCCCCTCCCCGACGCCCCTAGGGACGCCATGCACGTCCACGAACGCGACCCGCTCACTCTCGCTCTCTCCCTCCTCCTCTCGCTCTCGCTCTCTCGTCGCCCGAGCGCCATGACCGCCGCCACTCGCAACCACCGCGGCCCCCGGCCCCCTCTAGCCCCTCTAGCGAGTCCAGCCGCTCCGCCTCGACGCCCCACTCCTCTCCATCAAATAAAGCATTGCCGGGAGCCCTGCTTCACCACCATATCCATTGTCTTCCACCTCGGACCTCGGAGCTCGCCGCTGTCGATTTGCGCCGCCCCGGTCGTCCCCGAGCCCGTTGGCCAGCTCATCAGCATCCATGTGAGCTCCCTTTGCTCCTCCCCGTAACCCCGCTGCCCCGCTCGAACCCTAGCCGTGATTTCCACCACGACTGAATCCCGCCCCGCATAGGCTTGTCGCTGGTGTACTTCTGATGCCCCTCCAGCCACCCAGACACCGCCAACGGAAGCGCCGCAGCCCCGCGAACCCATTCCGCCTGTCTGCGCGACGAATGGATGCCAGAGCCGCGATTCAGGCGTGGCTCCGTCGCTCTGTTGGTCGCCGGTGGGAATGACATGGCACCGTCATTAGCTTAATGACGGGGCTAACTAACCCTCACAGCCACTGACATTGGGACCAACCCGCTAATTTAAAACCCATGATTAGTGAGATAAGTTAAAATAACCCCCTGTGTTAACTCTAAGTCAATGACATGTGGGCCCCATAGGTCAGTTTGACCTCGCCATGTCAAGGTTGACTAGGCCCACATGTCAGCCTCTATGACTGACCCTGGGTCACTGACCAGTGGGTCCCATGGGCCAGGTTTGACCCTGGTCAGCTCTGCTGACCCGTTGACATCACTATGACGTAAGGCTGACGGAGTAAAGCTTTTCTGGATTATAAATAAATCTGAAAATGATTTATGAATTTCAGAAAATACCTAAACCTTCTAAAAAATCATAGAAAATAATTTGTAAGTCCAATGAAAATAAATTATATATGAGAAATGACCAAAAAAATCCAATGAATCTGTTTATGCCATGTTCATGGATGTTTGAGAAAGTTAACATCCCCAAGTAAGACATTTCATGATTAGGGTAAAGTAATAAATAGTGTTGAAGTTGGAATTTAGCATATATTTGAATTCCACTTTACTTAATATGACCATCTATTGCACTAGGTCAATTCAATGCTTTAACATGACATATCATGCATCATGTTTGTTGCATTGCATTGAATGTATTCATTTCTTGTTTTACCGATGGTGTTCCTTCCCTATAGACGATGATTCCGAAGTTGAGATTGCTAGCACCGATGAAGACTCATTGTTATCTTCAGAAGTGTCAGGCAAGCAACCCCCCTTGAGCATACTAATATGAACCCACTCTCTCGCTCCTGCTTTCTTTCATTGCATTAGGACAACAATGATTCAACTGTTACCTGTTCTCGGTAGTTGAACCCATTCCTTTGCATGACCTTTCTTTGCCATAGTAAATAGTTGAAACCACTTAGCATGAGTAGCAACTGCTTGAGCCTTGTTGTGCTTACTCATCAATGCTTGCTTACTATTCCTACTATGCTTAGAGTCGTGTCATGTTGGGTCTGATCCATCTGGGCGATGAATCGGAATGGAATTGTTCATGTCCTACTATGTGAGAGCTAAGTGTGTGAACACGATTTGGTAAAGGTAGCGATGAGAAGCCATGTAGGAGTACATGGCGGGTTGTCACATTGGGACCGTCCTTAAGAACTGAGTTTTGTGTATGTTATCCAAGACAAGATACTACCACACATTGGCTCGAGTAACTCGACCTCTCTCGGCTTATTAATTGCATAGACCTTTGTCCTGGAGTTGCAACTAGTTTCTAGTGTTTGTAGGAAAAGTCTTGGCGGTCGTGCACAGCGCTGCCCGATGGGGTGGGCTATGATGCAGTATTGACAGAGTGGCACGGTGTACCAAGTGGCACCCGAATGGTGGGCTTGGGAACCCTGCACACATTGTTTGAGGCCGTAGAGGAAACTTCGGCCAGACATCCTTGTGGGTTCAGTCTCAAATAGGCGATAAACCTGGACTAGGGTCTTGTGTGGTTGACGGTTGCGGCCGACGCCCACGCCAGTGTTTCACTTGAAGGTTGCCGAAATGCATGACGTGCGTATGGTGATAAGTGGCGAGAGCGTGTGTGAAGAAGTATACCCCTGCAGGGTTATGAATCTATTCCAATAGCCGCGTCCTTGGATATGGACTACCTAGAAAACTTATGTGGTTCATAGACAAGTGAAATGGATACTCTAAAATAAGCAAGATAAGTGTGAGTGCTATGGATGGCCTGTTGGAAATATGCCCTAGAGGCAATAAATAAAGTGTTTATTATTATATTTCATTGTTCATGATAATTTTTTATTATCCATGCTATAATTGTATTGATTGGAAACACATTGCATGTCTAGATATATAGACAACACTTTGCCCCTAGTGTGCCTCTAATAGACTAGCTCGTTGATCAAAGATGGTCAAGGTTTACTAGCCATTGACATTAGATGTCATTTGATAACGGGATCACATAATTAGGAAAATGATGGGATGGACAAGACCCAAACTATAAACATAGCATATGATCGTGTCAGTTTATTGCTACAGTTTTATGCATGTCAAGTATATGTTCCTATGACCATGAGATCATGCAACTCACGGACACCGGAGGAGTGCCTTGTGTGTATCAAACGCCGCAACGTAACTGGGTGACTATAAAGGTGGTCTACAGGTACCTTCGAGGGTGTCTATTGGGTTGACATGGATCAACACTAGGATTTGTTACTCCGTCTGATGGAAAGGTATCTCAGGGCCCACTCGGTAATACAACATCACAACAAGCTTTGCAAGCAATGTGACTAAGTGTTAGTCACGGGATCTTGTATTACGGAAACAAGTAAAGAGACTTGCCGGTAATGAGGTTGAACTAGGTATGGAGATACGGACGATCGAATCTCGGGCAAGTAACATACCGAAGAACAAAGGGAACATCATATGGGATTAACTGAATCCTTGACACAGAGGTTCGACTGATAAAGATCTTCATAGAATGTGTAGGAATCAATATGGGCATCCAGGTCCTGCTAGACGCTCATTGTCATGCAGCGGAAGTAGAGTTGGGGCAGCACGTTCGTGTGGTCCGTCTCCTCCTTGTCCGATCTCCCTCGAACAGCCATTCCAATCTCCCTCGAACAACCGGTCGTCGGATCCAACATGCAGGTTCGCCAGAGCGGCGCAAGTGCACCGCCTCTAACGGTATCCACGCGTGCAGGAGGAACACTCGTGCGGCAGACGTCTAGGTCCGATCACACGGTCGGCGGTGGCGAGTGGAGGTGTCTATTCGCAACACATGCAAACCCTAATGACGGCAGCAAAGCGATCAACCGGATGGGTGTGCCGCACCTCCACTATATATAGGAATTCGGTGCAAGCTCAACTCTTGGGCCTCGCACGGATCCTAAAGCCCACGTGTTCCTTCCCTTAAGTGCGCGACCCTTTAGGTTCTCGTCCACTTGGTCGCGAGTCAGATGACATCTGACTCGACCAGTCGGTAGCGGCCTCTAGCAACATGTGCTGACTCCAAGTGTCTGATGAAGCTGGTTAGGCGAACATGTACTTCACACTTATGTTCCCTTTGCCACACGATATATGTTGTCTTGCACAAGGCGACATGGTCATCCTTGTTGCAGCACGACCTCTTTCTCGTTCCCGTGAATCTGACCAACATTCGGATTATCTCATAATCCTTATCGCATGGCCATGCTTATCCAGGTCGGATCACCCGAGGGGCCCAGAGTATATATCTCCTGGTAGGAGGGGCAAATCCCATCTTGCTTGACCATGTCTCGCAGCATGGGTCTGGACAAGCCCGAAACCTACCTTTGAAACTATGTAACATCCCAAAATTTCATTTTGGAATGTTATGAAATATAGCTATGCATCATCATCACATTGCTTGAATGAAATGAATTGTTGAAGTTCTTCTTTTGGATTTCTAAAAGGCCACTTTCATTTTCTCCTTATAATTTTTTCTACTAATTGAAAATCTCTGGAATTATTCAAAAAAAGAGAGGAGTAACATGACACTCCGCACCTGGGGCATCTTGGTGAATTATTTGAACAATAAAACCAGGGGTTTATTTGAAAGTTTATCTCAAAAGAATTTAAAATCAATTAGGCATTTTCTGAAAAATATTTTCTTAAGTATTCATTTTGACAGAGGAAAAATGTTCATTAAATAGAATTTATTCCCCTGATCATTTTGATATATATATTCCCTATGTTTGGACATGATTTGAATGCATTAAAGGATTTTAAACTTTCTGGAATAGAAAAGGAAACGTATTTAAACATTTTAATTAGAAAAGCGGCCGGCCCACAGCCTTTAAGCCCCGAGATCCCTCCGGATCGGTCACCTACGCATTGATCCCGCCCCCTCTCTCACTGACACACGGGACCCACCGTCCGACAGCGTCATCAGCGTGCTCATCCCCTTCCCCTCGCCCCCGACCTCGCCGGCGATCCCTTCCCCGCGGATCTCCCTCCTCTCTCCCTCTCCCGACCCCGCACCTGGCCTATAAAAGCCCCTGCATTCTCCACTCTTCGTTCCACCCCCGAGTGCCCCTGCCCATGCCCACAAACACCACGCTCCACCTCGCCGGAGTCCGATCGACGACCGAAGCTCTCCGAGCACGAGGCCACCGCCTCCGTCGTCCCCAGCCCCGTCTGACGCCACCATTCGACGCCGGATCTTCATCGCCGTCGTCTGAGCTCTTTGGACGCCGCCCCGACCACCGCACGACCATCTCCGACCATCTTCGACGTCCGGCCGCCATCGACCTCGCAGGAAACCTCGACACCCCCTCTGTAAGCCACCCCACCCCACTTGGACTGTTTGATCCAGATCCGATGCGTTAGATTAGATCACTTAAACCCCGAACCAATATCCCCTAACGTTCGGTCGTTCGCCGCAAACACCCACACGCGCGCTCTTTCGACCAATAGGAAGCCGCCACGTAGCCCTGTCCGTTCGTTAGGATTTTGTTCTTTTCTGTTTTGTTTTAGAAAACAAAATGTTTTCTGTTTTTGTTTTTGTTGTAACTTTTAAACTAATTAGTGTTTTAAATTTATTCTTTTTGCATTAGGTCACAAATTTCATGTACTTTCATCCTGTAGTCTTAGATTTCAAATTTGAACTTTAAAATTTGAATATAACCAAATTTGTTTAAATTACTAAAATCTGTATAACTAGAGTTTAAAAATATATTTTTGAGTGATTCTTTTTGCCACTGTTTTGTTTTAGTTAGGTCTATCATCCAGCACTGTTTGAGATTTTTTTAGATACTTTAAATTAGTTTTTTTAGTAAAAACAGATTCTGTTTAGTTTCTTCTTAGTGTTTATTTGAATTGTTTTATTTTAGTTTACTTTGATTTTGTTTTAGTTTAACTTTTTATTGTAGTTTCTTTACCTCTGTTGTTAGACATTAGGTGAATTATTTTCTGTTAATAAAAATATTTTATTTTGTTTTGTGCTCTAGTTTAAATAGGTAAATCTTGTTTTCACCTTTAGTATTTTTTTTAGAAAAATGTTTTGTAGTAACTCTTTTTGCACAAAATTTTATAATGAAATACTTTCTGTTTTCTAATGAAATTTTGTACTTGCTTTTCTATTATCTAAATGGCTAGTTGTTCAAAACAATTTTTTTTGTCTTGTTATGTCTTAGTAGAGATTTGACACCAAAATTTTTAGAGTCTTATACTTTGAGTGATTCTTCCTTTTGCTTGTGCTATTTTTTTGTTGAAGTATTTGTTTACCTTGCTGTTGTATGAAATTGTATTGTGGTTATGCTTATTGTGTGCTTTGTTTGATTCGTTAAATCATCTGGAGTGCGAAGCTTGTTATCTAGAGTCACTTGAGTACGAGGATCGTCAGCAAGGCAAGTCACTTTGATCATGTTTACGCATGTTTTTATTGCATTAGTTCTACCATCTCCCCAATTGCATGCAAAGTAGGTTAATTGGAAACTTGGTTACTTGATGTAGTATCATGTGGTAGGCACCCCTCACCCCTTTGACACATTGGCCCCGGGAAACGTTGATTTAAATTTTGCTATGCTATTAGTAGACGGGGTTGGTTGTGTGATTCATGAGAGTTGTGAGATAATAATTTCAAGACCTATAAGATGATCAAAACTTCAAGACTCCGAGTTTTCAACATACCTCTGGGTGGATGATGGTTGAACGGTGCCCTGGAGAAACCAGTGGTTAGCCTAGATGTTGCTGGAGAAGTGCCAGTATTCATGCGGAAAGGTCCACCCAGGCACAAAGAGATGGATGGATGCTTCAAGACCCAAGGCTTACCTACACAGCCACAAGCCATTATGGGCTCTGGCTTGGTTGGATATCGTGGTGACCCTAGACAGGCGGTGCTACGAGATGTAGAAGAACGGTAGGAAAGGATGGGCACCGACAGAGTCTCAGGGAAACCCTTTAGAAGACCATGTTTTGGTCATCCGTTTCTCAAACACCCTGAAGTGCGAGAATCCAATGGAGGCGATCAAATCTTGTGGGGAACGTGTGCAAAACTCTACAGAGTACCCAAACCTAATCGATTAGCCGTGTCCATGGTCATGGACAGTTTGAGCCAAAGGAACTGAAACTATCTGGAATTCTCATCACAAATAATTACATTGATGTGGGTATTAATGACAACTTGGGTATGAGAATTGGTTGGTGGAACCATCTCATTAATCAACCAACATTGTAGTAATAAGATTTTGTCCTCTCTTGTTGTAGGAAAAAATGGCTTTATGCAAAAACTTACTACCCCACCTGCCAAATATGCATATAGAATGGATGATTGCTTTACACCCCTCTTTTGTGACATTGCCGGCATATTCAATATGCTGACCTAAGCGGCTGCAACGTATCATGTTGCAGAGTACTTTTTCGACCAGGAGTGAGGATACGCTCTACGCTCGGTGAGATGCCCTTGGAGTCAGATGGACTCAACTACCTTTGAAGCTTCCGCAAGATTAGTTATTCTCATGAGTTGGCCTTCAGCCACTTTATTGTAATTCTTATTGTAATAAAGAACTCGATATGAGATTTTCGATTAATAAAGATGTGTGATTTCACTTTGATATATACATTGATGTACCGTGTGTGTACCACCACCGCTGGATGTAGCGAGGCTGAAAAGTTGCGCTTTGTTGCCCATCAACTTGAGGGGCCTGCAGCTTCATGCTGGGAGAACTACACCACCACGTACCCCATTGCTAGTGTGACTTGGGAGCAGTTCAAGCTAGCTTTCTGCATTGCTCATGTCTCAGCTGGAGCCATGAGTCTGAAGAATGTGTGAGTTTTGCAACTTATGCCAGGGGAACCGTTCCGTGGCCCAGTATGTGGATGAATTCAGCATGTTGGCTCGTTATGCACCAGGAGATGTGGCCGATGTTGCAGCCAAACAGGAGAAGTTCCTGGAAGGACTCAACAATGAGTTGAGCGTGCAGCTGACGGTGGCTACTTTCAACAACTACCAAGAGCTGGTAGACAAGGCCCTCATCTTGGAAGGGAAGCAACAACAAATTGAAAACCGCAAGAGGAAGTATGGACAGGGGAAGTCCAACTCTGGAGCTCAACAGAAGCCCCGCTACTCCCTGTACTCAGGGAATACTGGATCAGGAACCAGTAAGTATGGAGGACACACTCATCACATGCACAACCATGGAGGCCACAACCATGGAGGAAATGGGAATAATCGGCCCAACAATGGCAACTTAAAGAATGGCAATGGAAGTGGGAATGGAAACCAACACCGTCCCGCTCCAGCTCAGAAGGATCTGAACCATATCACCTGTTTCAAGTGCCAGAAGACAGGGCACTATGCCACTGAATGTTCTCAAAACAAGCAAGGAAATGGAAACGGAAACAACAACGGCAACTCCGCAGCTAAGAAGCCAAACCCTTTTCGCCGTGCTCAGGTGAACCACATTGATGTGGAAGAAGTCTATGATCAGCCCGAGACTGTGGTTGGTAAGTTTTTATTGCATTCACGTCCAGTTATGGTACTTTTTGATTCTGGTGCAACTCATTCATTCATATCAAGGGTAGTTGTGGAAAAGTATGGTTTACCCACCAGAACCCTTAGTCAGCCCATTAAGGTAAATTCCCCAGGAGGTATGATGATGGCAGGGATAGGATGCCCCGCATTGAAACTCCATATAGGAAATCATGTTTTTCCCACCGACCTCATCGTCTTAGAATCCTAGGGATTGGATGTAATCCTAGGCATGGATTGGATGACCAAGTATGAAGGAAACCTTGATCGCCTCAGCAAGTCTATTTTTCTCACCACCCCGGAGAACAAGAGGATTAAGTATGTATCCCGATGCACACAGATGAGTTCTCGGTTAAATTCCCTCACAGGAGTGGTTCAAGACGAAGTGCCGGTGGTACAAGACTTTCCAAATGTATTCCCGGAGGAATTACCAGGCATGCCACCAGATAGAGAGATTGAATTTCTGATAGAGTTACTACCAGGAACAGCCCCAATTTCCAAGAGACCCTATCGGATGCCCGCAAATGATTTAGTAGAAATCAAGAAGCAGATTAAGGAGTTATTGGATAAGGGATATATTCGCCCAAGTTCTTCACCTTGGGGAGCCCCAATTATTTTTGTAGAGAAGAAGGATAAAACCTTGAGGATGGTAGTCGATTATCGGGCATTGAACGAGGTGACTATCAAGAACAAGTACCCTTTGCCAATGATTAATGACTTGTTTGATCAGCTAGTGGGAGCCAAAGTTTTCTCCAAGATCGATCTTCGATCGGGGTATCACCAATTGAAAATTCGTGAATAGGATATACCCAAAACAGCCTTCACCACAAGGTATGGCTTATATGAGTATACAATCATGTCTTTTGGTTTGACTAATGCTCCTGCCTACTTCATGAATATGATGAACAAAGTGTTCATGGAATATCTGGACAAGTTTGTCGTGGTGTTCATCGATGACATTTTGATATTCTCCAAGAGCGAGGAAGAACACAAGGAACACTTGCGTTTAGTTCTGGAGAAGCTTAAAGAGCATCAATTATATGCCAAGTTCAGTAAATGTGAATTCTGGCTGACGGAAGTCGGATTCCTTGGACATGTTATTTCCGGAGAAGGAATAGTAGTAGACCCCACTAAGGTTGAAGCAGTCACTGAGTGGAAGTCACCCACTTTAGTTAAGGAGATCCACAGTTTTCTCGGACTTGCCGGATATTACCGGAGGTTCATTGAGAATTTCTCAAAGATTGCCAAGCCCATGACAGAATTGTTGTAGAAAGAGTCTAAGTATATTTGGACTGAGGAATGTGAAGCTAGTTTCCAGGAGTTGAAGAAGCGTTTGGTCACAGCCCCAGTGTTGATTCTGCCAAATATTCGGAAGGACTTCCAGGTTTATTGTGACGCATCACGTCAAGGACTTGGAGGAGTACTCATGCAGGAGGGAAAAGTTGTAGCCTATGCATCCAGACAGCTACGACCCCATGAGTTGAACTATGCCACCCATGATTTGGAACTAGCAACCGTAGTGCACGCACTCAAGACCTGGAGACATTTCCTTATCCGAAATAGTTGTGATGTTTACACTGATCATAAAAGCCTGAAGTATATCTTCACACAGAAGGAGTTGAACCTCAAACAGAGGAGATGGCTAGAGTTAATTAAGGACTATGACATGAGATTGCATTACCATCCAGGAAAGGCAAATGTTGTAGCAGATGCTTTGAGTCAGAAGAGTTATGTGAACACACTCATAGCAGGAGGATTACCCCAGGAGTTAAGCGATGATCTCAGAGAGCTCCGGCTAGAGATAGTTCCAAAAGGATGTGTTGCCACACTAGAGATCCAGTCCACCTTGACCAAAAGAATTTGTGAAGCCCAGAAATCGGACAAGGAGATAGCTGATATAAAGCAGAGAATGAAGGATGGAAAAGCTAAAGACTTTCGTGAAGATGAACAAGGTACTCTATGGTTCGAGAACCGAATCTATGTGCCCAATGAACCAGAGCTCAGGAAGTTGATACTTCAAGAATCCCACGATTCACCCTACTCGATACACCCACGCAACACCAAGATGTACCTGGATTTGAAGGAAAGTTATTGGTGGACAAGTATGAAGAAGGATATTGCCGAACATGTTGCGGTATGTGATGTTTGTCAGTGAGTAAAGGCGGAACATCAGAAACCAGCAGGGTTACTCCAACCTTTGCCGATACCCGAGTGGAAATGGGATAAGCTTGGTATGGACTTCATCACAGGATTACCCAAGACCCGTTCAGGTTATGATTCCATCTGGGCAGTGGTCGATCGCTTGACCAAGGTGGCTCATTTCATTCCTGTGAAGACCACCTATACCAGTGCTAAGTTAGCCAAGATATATATGACCAGGATCGTATGTCTGCATGGAGTTCCGAGGAGTATCGTGACAGATAGAGGAACACAATTTACCTCAAAGTTTTGGCATCAGTTACATGAAACTTTGGGTACAAGGCTGGAATTCAGTACAGCTTTTCATCCGCAAACCGATGGATAGACCGAGAGAGTCAACCAGATCTTGGAGAACATGTTGAGAGCTTGTGCACTAGACTATGGGTCTAGTTGGGATGACAACTTACCTTACGCAGAGTTCTTGTACAACAACAGTTATCAGACGAGTCTAAAGATGGCCCCTTTTGAAGCATTATACGGAAGGAGGTGCAGAACACCATTGATGTGGGATGGTGTTGGAGACCGAAAGCTTTTTGGTCTCGATCTTATCCGAGATTCTGAAGAAAAGGTCAAACTGATTCGAGACCGACTCAAGATAGCCCAATCCAGGCAGAAGAGCTATGCTGATAGCAAACGCAAGGAGGTGACGTATGAAGTGGGAGATTGAGCATACCTTCGTGTGTCCCCACTTCGAGGAATCAAGAGGTTTGGAGTTAAAGGAAAGTTAGCACCTAGATTCATAGGACCCTACAAAATTCTTGAACGTAGAGGCGAAGTTGCATATAAGCTGGAATTGCCGGAAGGATTGTCCGGAGTTCATGATGTTTTCCATGTTTCCCAGCTAAAGAAATGCCATGCTGAGATGGCTGATATTCCTTTGAGAGACACAGTTCCCCTAGAGGCCATACAACTTGACAATGACCTAACCTACGAGGAGAAGCCTGTCAGAATCCTCGAGACTACCAACAGAGTTACCCGTAGCAAGATCAAGTGTTGTAAGGTTCTGTGGAGTCACCACACCGAGGAAGAAGCCACCTGGGAACGCGAAGAAGATCTTCGTAGAGACCACCCGCACCTATTTTCTAGCCAACCCGAATCTCGAGGGCGAGATTCATCTTAAGGTGGATAGGTTTGTAACATCCCAAAATTTCATTTTGGAATGTTATGAAATATAGCTATGCATCATCATCACATTGCTTGAATGAAATGAATTGTTGAAGTTCTTCTTTTGGATTTCTAAAAGGCCACTTTCATTTTCTCCTTATACTTGTTTCTACTATTTGAAAATCTCTGGAATTATTCAAAAAAAAAGAGGAATAACATGACACACCACACCAAGGGCATCTTGGTGAATTATTTGAACAATAAAACGAGGGGTTTATTTGAAAGTTTATCTCAAAAGAATTTAAAATCAATTAGGCATTTTCTGAAAAATACTTTTTAAAGTATTCATTTTGATAGAGGAAAAATGTTCATTAAATAGCATTTATTTCCCTGATCATTTTGATATATATATTCCCTATGTTTGGAAATGATCTGAATGCATTAAAGGATTTTAAACGTTCTGGAAAATAGAAAAGGAAACGTATTTAAACGTTTTAATTAGAAAACCGGCAGGCCCACAGCCTTTAAGCCCCGAGATCCCTCCGGATCGGTCACCGACGCACTGATCCCGCCCCCTCTCTCACTGACACACGAGACCCATCGTCCGACAGCGTCATCAGCGTGCTCATCCCCTTCCCCTCGCCCCCGACCTCGCCGGCGACCCCCTCCCCCGCGGGTCTCCCTCCTCTCTCCCTCTCTCGACCCCGCACCTAGCCTATAAAAGCCCCTGCATTCTCCGCTCTCCGTTCCACCCCCGAGCGCCCCTGCCCACACCCACAAACACCACACTCCACCTCGCCAGAGTCCGGTCGACGACCGAAGATCTCCGAGCACGAGGCCGTCGCCTTCGTCGTCCCTAGCCCCGTCTGACGCCACCATTCTACGTCGGATCTTCATCGCCATCGTCTGAGCTCTTCGGACACCGCCCCGACCACCGCACGACCATCTCCGACCACCTCCGACGTCCGGCCGCCGTCGACCTCGCTGGAAACCTCGACACCCCCTCTGTAAGCCACCGCACCCCCCTGGACCGTTTGATCCAGATCCGACGCGTTAGATTTGATCACTTAAACCCCGAACCGGTATCCCCTAACGTTCGGTCGTTCGCCGCAAACACTCGCATGCGCACTCTTTGGACCAATAGGAAGCCGCCACGTAGCCCTGTCCGTTCGTTAGGAATTTTGTTCTTTTCTGTTTTGTTTTAGAAAACAGAATGTTTTCTGTTTTTGTTTTAGTTGTAACTTTTAACCTAATTAGTGTTTTAAATTGATTCTTTTTTGCATTAGGTCACAAATTTCATGTAGTTTCATCCTGTAGTCTTGGATTTAAAATTTGAACTTTAAAATTTGAATCTAACCAAATTTGCTTAAATTACTAAAATCTGTATAACTAGAGTTTAAAAATATATTTTCGAGTGATTCTTTTTGCCACTATTTTGTATTAGTTAGGTATACTATCCAACATTGTTTGAGATTTTTTTAGATATTTTAAATTAGTTTTTTTAGTAAAAACAGATTCTGTTTAGTTTCTTCTTAGTGTTTATTTGAATTGTTTTATTTTAGTTTACTTTGATTTTGTTTTAGTTTAACTTTTTATTGTAGTTTCTTTAGCTCTGTTGTTCAACATTAGGTGAATTATTTTCTGTTAATAAAAATATTTTATTTTGTTTTGTGCTCTAGTTTAAATAGGTAAATCTTGTTTTCACCTTTAGTATTTTTTTAGAAAAATGTTTTGTAGTAACTCTTTTTGCACAAAATTTTATAATGAACTACTGTTTTCTAATAAAATTTTGTACTTACTTTTCTGTTATCTAAATGGCTAGTTGTTCGAAACAATTTTTTGTCTTGTTAAGTCTTAGTAGAGATTTGACACCAAAAAATTTAGAGTCTTATACTTTGAGTGATTCTTCCTTTTGATTGTGCTATTTGTTTGTTGAAGTATTTGTTTACCTTGCTGTTGTATGAAATTGTATTGTGGTTATGCTTATTGTGTGCTTTGTTTGATTCGTTAGATCATCCGGAGTGCGAAGCTTGTTATCTAGAGTCACTTGAGTACGAGGATCGTCTGCAAGGCAAGTCACATTGATCATGTTTACCCATGTTTTTATTGCAGTAGTTCTACCATCTCCCCAATTGCATGCAATGTAGGTAAATTGGAAACTTGGTTACTTGATGTAGTATCATGTGGTAGGCACCCCTCACCCCTTTGACACATTGGCCCGGGGAAACGTTGATTTAAATTTTTCTATGCTATTAGTAGACGGGGTTGGTTGTGTGATTCATGAGAGTTGTGAGATAATAATTTCAAGACCTACAAGATGATCAAGACTTCAAGACTCCGAGTTTTCAACATACCTCTAGGTGAATGATGGTTGAACGGTGCCCTGGAGAAACGAGTGGTTAGCCTAGATGTTGCTGGAGAAGTGCCAATATTCATGCGGAAAGGTCCACCCAGGCACAAAGAGATGGATGGATGCTTCAAGACCCAAGGCTTACCTGCACAGCCACAAGCCATTATGGGCTCTGGCTTGGTTGGATATCGTGGTGACCCTGGACAGGCGGTGCTACGAGATGTAGAAGAATGGTAGGAAAGGATGGGCACCGACAGAGTCTCAGGGAAACCCTTTAGAAGACCATGTTTTGGTCATCCGTTTCTCAAACACCCTGAAGTGCGAGAAATCCAATGGAGGCGATCAAATCTTGTGGGGAATGTGTGCAAAACTCTGCAGAGTACCCAAACCTAATCGATTAGCCGTGTCCACTGTCATGGACAGTTTGAGCCAAAGGAACTAAAACTATCTGGAATTCTCAACACAAATAATTACATTGATGTGGGTATTAATGACAACTTGGGTATGATAATTGGTTGGTGGAACCATCTCATTAATCAACCAACATTGTAGTAATAATATTTTGTCCTCTCTTGTTGTAGGAAAAAATGGCTTTATGCAAAAACTTACTACCCCACCTGCCAAATATGCATATAGAATAGATGATTGCTTTACACCCCTCTTTTGTGACATTGCCGGCATATTCAATATGCTGACCTACACGACTGCAACGTATCATGTTGCAGAGTACTTTTCCGACCAGGAGTGAGGATACGCTCTACGCTCGGTGAGATGCCCTTGGAGTCAGATGGACTCAACTACCTTTGAAGCTTCCGCAAGATTAGTTATTCGCATGAGTTGGCGTTCAGCCACTTTATTGCAATTCTTATTGTAATAAAGA
The DNA here is from genome assembly GCA_022496015.1 of Hordeum marinum. NCBI lineage: Eukaryota > Viridiplantae > Streptophyta > Magnoliopsida > Poales > Poaceae > Hordeum > Hordeum marinum. The sequence goes on along the minus strand of CM039674.1, from coordinate 256,707,905 downwards.
ACTTGATATGGGATTTTTGATTAATAAAGTTGTGTGATTTCACTTTGATATATACATTGATGTACCGTGTCTGTACCGGCATGATCTTGGGATGGTACAGAAACACCAGAGATTCCACCTTTCATGTCGGGTCCCTACAAACTACCTAGTCACGGAGTAGCATTTGGTCGGCCCAAAGCAAGTCTGTCACTATCTCGAGTACATGCGCCAGCTCAGGTCTTAGGACATGGAACGTATGTTGTACTAGAGACTCACACGTGACCTATTGATGCGTCTCATAGTTGGGTCTGTCCAACTCAGACCTTATCTCGACTCAGATCCGACTATGTCGAATCCGACCAGACCTTTCTGAGTCCATATTACCCGGCTAGCATCCAATGCTACATGGTCAGTGAGACCGGACCATCCACCATGTCATATACTAGTTTAACTGGCTGCGCGTCCACAGAACCCTTTCAACTAGGGACCATTTAGGCCAGTCATCATACAATGCATAGTCTCACAAACAAGTCACATACTTGTTAATACACATCAATGATAATGTCCAAGGACCATCTTTATTCATAAACACATAGGAAATATCATCATACATGATTGCCTCTAGGGCATATCTCCAACAGTCTCCCACTTGCACTTGAGTCAATCAAATAGACATCGAATGCCCATAGCTCTAACGTGCCCCTCATGCTTGGGTTGTGGAAGAGGCTTAGTCAACGGATCTGCAACATTTGCATCCATATGAATCTTGCACAAATTGGTATCACCTTTCTCTACGAGTTTTCATATCAAGTGATATTTTCGATCTATGTGCCTGGTCTTGTGGTGTTGTCTCGGCTCCTTGGCCTGTGCGATGGCACCTGAATTATCGCAATAAAGGTCCAACAGTCTTGACCAGCCCGGGAACACACCAACATCTTCCAGGAACTTCCAAATCCAAACACCTTCCTTTGCGGCTTCACAAGTCGCAATGTATTCGGCCTTTGTTGTGGAGTCGGCCACCGTATCTTGCTTGGAACTCATCCAGCTCACTGCTCCTCCATTCATGACATATATGAATCCAGTTTGCGATCGACAATCATCCCTATCGGTTTGGAAACTAGCATCAGCGTAACCCTTTACACATAGCTCCTCCTCACCTCCATAAACTAGGAACATCTATTTAGTCCTTTTTAGGTACTTCAAGATAGTTTTCACTGTTACCCAGTGACTCTCACATGGGTCGGCCTGGTATCTGCTTGTTAAGATTATTGCATAGGCAACATCAGGCCGTGTACATAGCATGGCATACATGATGGATCCAATTGCTGAGGCTTATGGAATCCTACTCATCCGGTTTCGCTCATCAAAAGTCGTAGGACTCTAAGTCTTTCTTAGCCGTATACCATGTGAGATGGGCAAGAACCCTTTCTTGGCCTCACTCATGTTGAACCTCTTCAACACTTTGTCTATGTATGTGCTCTGGCTTAAGACGAGCAGCCTCGTCGATCTATCTCTATAGATCTTGATGCCTAAAATGTACACTGCCTCTCAAAGGTCTTTCATCGAAAACTTGCCATTCAATGATTCCTTGACTGAGTTCAGCATCGAAGCATCATTTCCGATCAGTAGTATGTCATCCACATACAAGATCAATAATACTATCGAGCTCCCACTAGACTTCTTGTATAAACAATAGTCCTCTTCGTTCTTGATGAAACCAAGGTCAACGATGACTTCATCAAAACGAATGTTCCAACTCCGAGTTGCTTGCCTCAATCCATAAATGGATCTCTTGAGCTTGCATATTTTACCAGCGTTAGTTGGATCGACAAAACCTTCGGGCTGTATCATCTATACATCCTCTTTTAAATTTACAAGAAGTAAAGCCGTTTTGACATCCATCTGCCATATCTCATAATCGAAATATGCAACTATAGCTAGTATGATACTCACCGACTTTAGCATCGCTACCGGCGAGTAGGTCTCATCGTAGTCAATTCCTTGAACTTGTCCATAACCTTTAGCGAGAAGCTGAGCTTTGTTGATCTGAACATATCCATCCACATCGGTTTCTTCTTAAAGACCCATTTGCAACCAATGGCAACTATGCTAGGTGGCAGATCAACAAAGTCCCAGACTTGATTCTCATCCATGGACTTTAACTCAGACCTCATGGCCTCTAGCCATGCCTCGGAATCTAGGCTCACCATCGCTTCCGCATACGTGGCCGGCTTGTCTCTTTCTAGCAACAAAACATCACGCACTCTGCGCAATCTTTCCGACCTCCGTGGCTCCGATGCTGTCTCCACTACGGGTTCTCTGACCGACTCCGGTGTGATCTCATCACCAACTGAGTTGTCGCCGAGTGGCTCTCAAATTTTGTCGCGTCGCATCATTCTCCCACTGGCCTCCCGACTGAGAAACTCTTTCTCTAGGAAAACCCCGTTCCGAGCAACAAACACTTTGTTCTCTTCTCGGCTATAGATGTTGTATCCCAAGGTTTCCCTCGGATATCCCATGAATATGCATTTATCTGACTTGGGTGTAAGCTTGTCCGACATGAGTCACTTGACATATGCTTCACAACCCCAAATCTTTAGAAAAGACAAACTAGGACTCTTCCCAGTCCACGTCTCATGTGGTGTCTTGTCTATGGATTTTGATGGTACCCTATTAAGTGCTAAAGCTACAATTTCTAGAGCGTATCCCCAGAATGACAAGGGCAAATCCGATTTGCTCATCATCGACCGGACCATGTCCAACAAGGTTCGATTTCTCCCTTCAGACACACCATTTCTTTGCGGCATACCCCGAGGTGTGAGCTGAGGTACTATACCTTGGCCTTTCAGATGATTATCAAACTCCTGGTGTCATGCCCAAGATGCGCGCCTGTCCATATTAAGGCACGAGGGCCTCGCAAGGGATAGATGCGCATCTCGTCGTGTTGCAAGAATGGATATCATTACAAGTACATGTACAGAAGAGATGAGTATATGGAGTTGGCTTACACTCGCCACAAGCTACACCAGAGTCACCTCAATACAACAACATACTCAAACATCATACAGAAGAGCAAGGTCCGACTACGGACGAACAAACGATAAAATGACATCCATCCTTGCTATCCCAGGCTGCCACCTGGAACCCATCCTAGATTGATGATGATGAAGAAGAAGAACTCCAAATCAAATCAAGCAACGCGCTCATGTCAAATCATCGCATTACCTGTACCTGCAACTGTTGTTGTAGTAATCTGTGAGCCACAAGGACTCAGCAATCTCATTTCCAAGGGTATCAAGACTATTAAAGCTTAATAGGTGAGGTATGGTTAAGTGGTGAGGCTGCAGCAGCGACTAAGCATTTATTTGAGTCGCTAACTTACGAGTGCAGAAATTAAAGTATAGTAGTCTACACATAATGGACGTGAACTAGAAATGATCACCAACTGATCCTGAACACCTACTTACGTCAAACATAACCCCACCGTGTTCTCTTTCGGATAAGGACTCACGAGAAGAGACAGTCACGATTACGCACACAGTTGGTGTATTTTATTAGAGTTTACTTTAATTTTGCTATGAACGGGTGTGAAACAAAGTATCCAAGTTTGCCACATAACCACGGGCATGGCTTCTCGAAAAGATTTAACCCTGCAGGGGTGCTCCAACTCATCCATCGTAAATTAACCACACGCAACGGGAATAACCTCAACCACGGATCTCATGATCATCCTAGGAAATTCCAAAGGAAATCCGACACCTCGAGATAGCCCGAAGAAGATCAGAGTTCCTCACTCAAGACGTTCGAGAAAGGTAAAACAAATCCAGCAAGGCCTCCCGACGTGCCGACGATCTCGATAGGAGCCGCGTATCTCGTTCTCAGGACATGACGGATAAGCTACGCGTACGGAGGCCTGATAGAAATCTCCCAAGTTGCCCTGGGTTGGCCCCGCACGGTGCTCTAGTTTGGACCAACACTCATGAGGAGCACTGGCCCGGGGGTTGATTAATTATCCACGGGGTCCGGAAAGCCCCTATGCAAGTTCATTATTTATTAGGCAAATGTAGTACCAATGTTGGGCCTTGCCAGACAAGTTTTATTCTAACCCGAAAATCAAGGGGGTCCCCATAACAACCCCGAGCATGTTAGGAGCGCTCATTTATGAAACATAACACCGATGCACAAGTAACTAGGGGCGGCAAGAGTGGAACAAAACAACGAGCATAAGGCCAAGCCTTCCACCTTTACCAAGTATATAAATGCATTAAATTAAATAGCAATAATATTGTGATAACAAAAGAATGTCCATGTTGTCACATGGAAGCAATTACACCTGCAGCTAGAAACGCTATAAGAAGGGCTGAGCAAGCGGTAACATAGCAAAACAACGGTTTGCTGGGATGTGGAGGGGTTAGAGGCTTTTCATGGCAATGTTGGGAGGCTTATCAAACAAGTGGTAGGTAGCACGGCATAGCGATATAAAGACGAGACAACTAGAATGGCAATGATAGAAATGGTATCCAAGGAAATGAGTCATCTTGCCTGAGATCCCGCTCGGAAGAAGAACGAATCCATGAAGAAGACGAGCCAACGTGGTCGAACGAATCCTCACACTCCGAACGCTTTCGGAACTCTATCGAGAAGAAGCAATCCGAAACAAACAATCAACGCAAGATACACCACAACATATGCATGACACGATGCACAAAAAAATATGATGCAAGTCTGGTTTAATTATGCAAGGCACGACAAATCACAACAATCAAATACTACACATTAAGTGAAGCTCAACATGCAACGAGTTGCATATTGACGAAACTCCACGTTCGAATTATTTAGTTCACTCTTGTTAGGTACTCGACAATATTAAATGTTGTTAAACATGGCAAGAGGTGAAGCATAAGTAAACTACTGTATCTAGGCATCTTACATGAGGCCAAAAACAACATATAGTATTTCCTAAACAACCTCATATGCATATTATGAATTTGGTCTAGATCTGTCCTAAGCATATTTTATAGTTGTTAAATAGCAATATAAAGTGTGTCACGAGATTCTATACGTTTTACTAGTCAAGTTACATATATAACAAATTCCATCAGAGCTACGGTTATTTAGTTATGAAATAAATCATTTGGCATGGCATTCATGCAAATTAAAATAAAACAGCAAGTTAAACAATTTAAACATGGATGAAAGATGCATATTCTAAACCTGCACAAAATTTTAGTTAAGTTTCATATATAAAGTGTTTAAATCCTATGCATGGACAATGAATTACGAACAATGCAAAATAATGACATTTTATACATATAGAAATCTTGGACAATTGGATTAATCGGAGTGGATCAAACAAAAACAGACGGGCCGAATTGCAATAGCTTGCAGCGGCCCAGGAGTGAAATCAGCCCAAGTGGCTGTGTGTGTGCATGGAAATAAAAGAAACATGACAGGGTGTGCACGCAGGGAAAAACCACAACAGAACTAAAATTAGATTGGGATGCCTGAGATGGGATTCAAACCCAAGACCTCCCTGGTTTAACCGGAAAAGCTGACCAGTTGGGCTACGAATAACTTGTGAGAAAAGATGGATTGCTACACTATATGAGTATATCTTGACACCGAACCTGAATGAAACTGAAACGCAAGAAGGCTATAACTGAACCTGGGATTCGAACCCCAGGCCCCTTGAATGTGTGCATGGGCTGTTACCAGCTGATCTACACCTGTGTACTTATTACAATACAGATCAACGCTAAATGATGTCTACATGCCAGAACGAATCTAAGAAAAAGTCAGACATGACGGAGCTCCTTACAGCGGGGACTCAAGAGACCGGCGGCCATGGTGGGAAGATGTAGAGAAGGGCCGGGGTCGCTGGGTTGACCTAGCTCCGGCAGGTCGTCGTTAGTGACGGGTCCGACGGAGCACCTTCGGTGGCCTTGGAGACGCCTTAGCTTGGGTTGGGGTGACTAGGAGCTGCGTCGAGGCGCTGGTGCACTCGTGTGGCTGCTGCACGATGCGGCATTTCAACCCACACACGCCGCATCGCGATGCAGAGGAAGCAGGCAAGGGAGGCGAGGTGCATGGAATCTACAGGAGATGCAGGGTGCTGCAGCGTCAGGTCTTGGCGAGGACTCAGGCGAGGAGAAGGTCTTGGTGGCGGATCCTGCAGGCGACGGGCGGGTCCGGCGACCAGGCATTCATGGCGACTCCTGGAGAAAAAGTTGACAGGAGAGAGAGGGCATAAGAGAGAGACACGAGGAGGGAGGAGAACGAAAGACGGAGGCACAACGAGGTGGACCTAGACATGGTCGTTGGCGACGACCGGTCCGACGAACTAGGAAGCAGACGAGGAGCATGGACGGCATTGGTTGTTGCGGTGGTGCTCGGTCCGCGAAGCAGAGGAAGCACGGGAAGAAGAGATTGCCGGGGAGGCTTCCCGTGGTCCTTGAGATCCCACGCGGGGGTCAAGAAGACGACGAAAAAGATCACGACGCTCCCGAGGAAGGAGACCGCAGCTACGGGGAGGATCAAGTCGAGCTCGAGCACAAACTCAGCTTGGCCATGGCGACGTCTATATGGTGGCGTGGAAGAGCTCACCTCGGCGGCGGGAGAAGGAAGAGAAGGGAAAAATGGGAGGAGGAGGAGCCTAGGGTTCGAGAGGCGGGTCTTATAGGGAGCCTAGGGTCGCCTCAGGTTGTTAAATCAAGCTGGCTGCCGACGTGGATGAGATGGATGAGCTGCCGTACCGATGAAGAAGAAGAACAGAGGTTGGTCGTCCATGGTGGGCTTGGTGGGCTGACTCAACAGGTAAGTGACTTAGGTGGGCTTCTTTCTCTCTGCTTATTTCCTTTCCATTTCTCAGAAACAGAAATATCGAGAAAAATTGCACAGGGAGTTAGGAGTGGAATTGAGGAGATAAAAAAATCTTTGTAGACGTTGGAATATGAGGAATTTAAGAAAAATGGTTTGGGGATTTTTGCAGTCAGAAAATTTAAATAAGTTTGAATTTCATTCAAACTTGTCTGAATTTAAAACCTAACCAAACCAATCCCTTATGGGCTGCAATTTTCGATGGTGACCCTGCATAATAGATATGATCTATGGGCACTAGAGGAACATTTATTTGAGCAATTATATTATCAACTCAAATAAATAAAAGCAAGGGGAGGGAGGAAGTGGCAAGGAACATCATGGGAAGTGTGACAAAGGCATTGAGAATGAGATCAAGGCTGAAGTTGATATGACACACAAGGTTGTAATGAATTGAAATAAGTTGAGCATAGCAAAAAGAAATGATCAAGGAGGGACTAGGAGTAGCAAAAACATATGAACACAAATAATATACAAGGAAGCACAACAGGAATGGAATTGATGCATGATGCAAAATAAAACAAACCTAGCAATCATGTAAGCAAATAATACATAACAAACAAATGGTGGTCTTGGTTTCGAAACGGTCAACGGCGAGAACGGTAAGAACCAGTAACTACGAATGAATGCAAGTTTTTGAAAACAATTGACGATGCCATGCAGATGATGCGAATGATACGATGATGAATGCAACAACCGAACGAAACACAGACGGGAACGGAAATAAAAGGGGAATCTTCTGGACCGTCAGTCCCAGGCTGTTAATCCTCTCCTCCACTACACGAGGATCTCGTCCCGAGATCTAAAATGAAAAGGGGAAGAGAAAGAGCAAGAGGTAAAACTTAGTTGCTTCTTTGACAAACGAATGAAACCAATGAAACATGAAGGTTGGAAGATATGAAGAATAACATGGGAACAAGCAAGAATTCACAGGAAATTTCGGCAGCACTTCGATAGGATAGAGAGAAAAAAATTATATGGAGGAAAGAAATTGAAAGAGAGGCACCAAACTTCGTTTGGAATAGAATCAACTTTCATAGATGGAAGGAACAAGAAAAGATTTCACAGCACTCCAGTTAAATGAATAATCAAGAATGAACATGATGTTGATCAAACTAAATGAGAGATGAAAAGGGCAACACCACAAGGCCTCCGGAACAAAAGAATAGGAACTAGATCTTTGAAGAGAAGAGAACTGAGAAGAAAATGACAACTTCCAGCACAAATGGATTTGAAAGCATAATTAGGAAGAAGAGACAGAACGGAGTTGTTGGAACACCAACAACGAAAAGATTTAGCTTGTTATGGGCTTATAAAGAACATCTCAAAATTATTAGGTGACAACCTGCCACAACAGAAACAATTACTTGCTTGAGAGCAACAAGATATGCACAACTTCTTACACCAAGAGGAGGAGAAAACTTGAATCATTAATGACACCATGATAGCAACAATCCTTAGAAAACGCTTTAGGTGAAATCCAACCCAAGATAACTCCGAGAAAACAAGATGGGTTTACTTATCTCATTCTTGACAATTTTCCTTCGAGACTCCTCATAATCAAGAATTTAATAACACCATCTCAAAAGACAATGGAGAAGGAATTGAACTTAAATCCAAGATAAAGAACACTTGAGCACCTCCAACAAGAATCTTGAAGAACACTTGAAATGAAAGAAATCTTGATGAACCACCATGAAGAACCTCCGGAAGAGCTCTGAAACGAAAGGACGATAGATGGAATTGAAGGACGCAAAAGAATAAGATTAAGGCCTTGATATGAATTAGATGAAGCTTAGTGACAAGATACTTGAGCAAAACTACGAACTCCGGAAAAGAAGACAACCACTTGGGATAAGGAATTTGATATCATGAACACTCCGGAAGAAGGATTGAAATCGCTTGGATGAAACAGAATAAGAATTATGATATGCCTATCCTTCATCAAGTTAAATTGATGACAAGCAACAGATTTCGCACACCACTTATTCTTCTTGCAAGGGATAGAAGAAAGAGAGAGAGAGATCACATGCTTGAAGAAGTCTTGCATGAGAACACCGGTAAGAATTCCAAACGAAAGAGGATAATGCAAATGGATGATATAACATGAGAACGAAGATAGCATGATCCACCTAATAGAAAACTTGAACGAAGCACCGGAAGAATTAGAAACTAAAGAGGACACATGAGAATGAAGAGATCAAGATTCCCTAAGAGAAACTGAACAAGGCACCGGAATAATTGAGATACGAACGAAGGGACAACAATAGAGAAGAATTTGAGAACGAAAGCTGAGAACGAAGAGATCTTCTGAAATGATGGCCTTCGGGAGGATCGAGAAATGAAAACAATTATGAAATGCACCGGATAGATATGGGAGAATTTTCTCATGAATGGAAACAATTTGAGATGAGAACAACAAGCTGAAACCATGAGTCTTCAAGAGAATGAGCAAAGATTTAAGAGAACCACTCCTTCGGTCTTCCATGATGAGAAAGAAGACACGAACACCACCAAGAATTACTGAGACACTCCGGAACAATGAATAAAGAAAAGGTTGAGCCAACAATGAAAATGATCTAGAAACGATCTTCGAGAAGGCACATGACTGATGAAATTCATTCTTACGTCATATTTGAAAAGAACTTGAGGACATCTCCGGAAAGATTAGAAGAGTCAGGTAAGATCCTGGGGAAAAACCTGTGGGTTATGGGCCCACTCAAAAGAAACCACCGTTGAAACAATTGCTTAAAAGAAAGATTGCACCGGTACAAATTAAGTACTTGATGATATGAGACCCTTGAAATAATTTAAGAGGACAAGAATGAACATGAATTCTTCTGAGACATCTTCAACACTCCGGATAGAAAGAGAGGAACAAATACACAAGAGAAGCTTGGATAAGAATTTCCAACATGGGAAAGCAAATAGAGAATGAAAATGATATGGTGAACACCAAGAACTTGAATTAAATCCACCGGAAAAGAAAAATAAAGATGAATACTAATAAATGATAACTTGAGCACTGATCACCTTCATAAAGAATCACCGGAGAAGAATAACAACAAGAACAAGGAATATGAGGATAGATCTTGACATTCGAACTCCTGAGAATATTTATAAAGAATCACCGGAAACAAGATAGAAGAAAAGATAGCGGAGGCATTACATGAATAGACAGACACTTGGATGAGAATTAATCATTGAAGAAAAAGGGTGGGAGGGTGGGAAAAACAAAGAAAACTTGGAACAAATGAGACAACTCCGAAATGAAATATGAGGATTGATCTTGCAAAAATTGAAGAGGATAGAATTATCTCGAAGAGAAGCACACCGGTAGGAATAGAATTGATATGATAACTTGATTGGGCAAAAGAATTAGCAATCCCACAGAAATATGAGAACACTACTTAGCAAGATATGAAATCACCACTTGACATCGAAGCAACTTGAATTACCATATTCAAAACAAAACACAGGATGAGGCTTATGAAACAAGTCAAGTTACATATATAACAAATTCCATCAGAGCTACGGTTATTTAGTTATGAAATAAATCATTTGGCATGGCATTCATGCAAATTAAAATAAAACAGCAAGTTAAACAATTTAAACATGGATGAAAGATGCATATTCTAAACCTACACAAAATTTTAGTTAAGTTTCATATATAAAGTGTTTAAATCCTATGCATGGACATTGAATTCTATGAGCAATGCAAAATAATGACATTTTGTACATATAGAAATCTTGGACAATTGGATTAATCGGAGTGGATCAAACAAAAACAGACGGGCCGAATTGCAATAGCTTGCAGTGGCCCAGGAGTGAAATCAGCCAAGTGGTTGTGTGTGTGCATGGAAATAAAAGAAACATGGCAGGGTGTGCACGCAGGGAAAAACAAAAACAGAGCTAAAATTAAATTGGGATGCATGAGATGGGATTCGAACCCAGGACCTCCCTGGTTTAACCGGAAAAGCTGACCAGTTGGGCTATGAATAACATGTGAGAAAAGATGGATTGCTACGCTATATGAGTATATCTTGACACTGAACCTGAATGAAACTGAATCGCAACAAGGCTATAACTGAACCTGGTGGAGAAACAACAGGTCGGTCTGGCTGTGCTCACGGCAGATTGCAAATGAAAAGGAGAAACAAAAGCAAAAATTAATATAGGGACTACTGGGATTCGAACCCCAGGCCCCTTGAGTGTGTGCACGGGCTGTTACCAGCTGATGTACACCTGTGTACTTGTTACAATACAGATCAGCGCTAAATGATGTCTACATGCCAGAACGAATCTAAGAAAAAGTCAGACATGACGGAGCTCCTTACAGCGGGGACTCAAGAGACCGGCGGCCATGGTGGGAAGATGCAGAGAAGGGCCGGGGTCGCAAGGTTGACCTAGCTCCGGCAGGTCGTCGTCGGTGAGGGGTCCGACGGAGCACCTTCGGTGGCCTTGGAGACGCCTTGGCTTGGGTTGGGGCGACCAGGAGCTGCGTCGAGGCGCTGGTGCGCTCGTGTGGCTGCTGCACGATGCGACAGTTCAACCCACACATGCCGCATCGCGATGCAGAGGAAGCAGGCAAGGGAGGCGAGGTGCATGGTATCTACAGGAGATGCAGGGTGCTGCAGCGGCAGGTCTTGGCGAGGACTCAGGCGAGGAGAAGGTCTTGGTGGCGGATCCTGCAAGCGACGGGCGGGTCCGGCGACCGGGCATTCATGGCGACTCCTGGAGAAAAAGTTGAAAGGAGAGAGAGGGCATAAGAGCAAAGTTTTAAATAGCGCGCTAAGCCTCTTAGCGACAGTTCAGCCAAAAGCTATGAAACGCTATAGCGTGCTAAACCGCATTTAGCGTTTCAGTATAAATCAATAAAAAATGATAAAATAGACATAGAATCAGTCATCAATTCAACATATAAATACTTGAAAATTGACATATATCAACTAGCATATAACCAAATCAATAGAAGAATGATACTATATTGTGTAGTTTAGAACATACTCATGCAAAGAACAACCACATAATTCACTAACAAAGCAAAGTTCAGCATAATGTAAAGAATAGACGCATAACAAATTAACAATACATCCTAACATAGTGCAGTTCATTACATAACAGAGAATAGTCCCATATTGTACAATACATAACAGGGGCATATATCAGGAGATGGTCCATTTCATTACATAGAGCAAAGTTTGGCATAGCAACTACCAACATACCACGAACACACTTTGAAACTACAAAAGTGGTACACCAACAATAGGAGATGGTTGAAATCATAAGTTCAGCCAACTAACTTGACATAGAAACATACCAGCATACCACCATCATACTTCGAAACAACAAAAGTGGCATATCCGACCATGCAATTAATACGAGTCGACAAGGCTGGAGGGAGACTCATCTTCTGATTCCGATGAAGAAGAATCGGAAGAGGCGGAAATTATGGCTTCCTCATCAATGCTATTAAGGAGAGATTGCACACTCTTCTTCCTCTTCTTTCTAGGGTGTGCAGTAGGTCTCTTCTTCTTTTTCTTTTGTGCTTGTGATGCTGAAGCTAGCATGCTGTGACACCACAATTCGTTATTTGTGAAAGGTGAAACTTTACCCTTGTAATGCCAGCTGTGCATATCTTGCCACAATAGTTGCATTTCTGCCAATGCTTTTTGTTCACATCTGGAAGAGTGCAATGCTTCCACGCAGGATAATTCGAGTCAACAACTTGAGAGAGTGGAGGTTCTGTTACTGAGGCTGTGTTGGAGCCACCAACAGCTATGCAAAAAGAAGCAATCAAGTAAAATTAGATATTGTTTAGGCAGATTTACATGCAATCTGTTTTTTGCAAGCTACAAAGATGTTCAGATTTTGCAATGGTTGCAGGATAATATAGTACCACTTCATTAGATTTTGCAAGCTACAAAGGATAGTAATTCTGCACAAGCAGTACACTATTAATACTGGTGAATGCTTCTGATTATCAACTAGCAGGCAACTGCAGCATGTTCTAGCGGCAGTTCGGAGTCGAGACTTGACACACATGACGAACATTGAAGCATTCACTCCCGCAGGCTGTTCAGGATCTGCAGAGTCAAGCCAATATGTAGAAAAGCATTCACTCTGCAGTATATCTAAATGCATCCAAAATACGTGATAGAAAAATGTACGAGAGTATCAAATAGACTTCCAATATATTTGTGATTCTGTATTATAACTGAAACTTCAGCAGCATTTGTTTTTGTTGCGAATCGGGAGAATTCAGTCCCTGACATATTTCTGTAGCAGTACAAGCATTCAGAAGAAGAGATAATAGAGGATAAATAAGCTTACCTGCTGATGGGATTTGCTGGCTCATGGTCGACTGGTGGACACCGTCGCCGCGGGGAGCACCGTCGCGCCGGGAGCTTCGTCGCCCTGTGGATGCGGTCGTCGCCGCAGCAGAGAGGAAGTGGCGAGGAGGGAGCAGCCGAGAGGAAGTAGCCAGGAGCAGCCGTCTCTGAGAGGCAGTGGTGAGGAAGGTCAGTCGCCGGAGTCACAGCTCGAGGCTGCCGTCATGGTTGGTCGTTGGTTGGCCCCGCCGTTGTTCCTGCTTGGGAAGAGGACGGGAGTGAGGATAGGGTCTGGCTCGAGAGGAGAGTTGGGGACTTTGACTTGGTAGGCTTGGGCTTTGGCCCGCGTAGCGTATTCAATTTTGGACCAAAACTTTTAGGCCAGAGACGCGGGACGCTAACGCTAGAGGCCCAATTTTAGCGCTAAGCGACCTTTAGCGCGCTATTAGCATGCTAACCCGTCGTAGGTGAAATCGATCTTCGCGTAGCGCGGCGTATGTCTTGGACGCTATAGTGCCACTTTAGCGCGCTATTTCAAAGTTTGCATAAGAGAGAGACATGAGGAGGGAGGAGAACGAAAGACGGAGGCACAACGAGGTGGACCTGGACGTGGTCGTTGGCGACGACCGGTCCGACGAACTAGGAAGCGGAGGAGGAGCATGGACGGTGTTGGTTGTTGCGGTGGTGCTCGGTCCGCAAAGCAGAGGAAGCATGAGAAGAAGAGATTGCCGGGGAGGCTTCCCGTGGTCCTTGAGATCCCACGCGGGGGTCAGGAAGACGACGAAAATGATCGCGACGTTCCCGAGGAAGGAGACCGCGGTTGCGGGGAGGGTCAAGTCAAGCTCGAGCACAAACTCGGCTTGGCCATGGCAACGGCTATATGGTGGCGTGGAAGATCTCACCTTGGCGGCAGGAGAAGGAAGAGAAGGGAAAAATGGGAGGAGGAGGAGCCTAGGGTTCGAGAGGCAGGTCTTATAGGGAGCCTAGGGTCGCCTCAGGTCGTTAAATCAAGCTGGCTGCCGACGTGGATGAGATGGATGAGCTGTCGTACCGATGAAGAAGAAGAACAGAGGCTGGTCGTCCATGGTGGGCTTGGTGGGCTGACTCAACAGGTAAGTGGCTTAGGTTGGCTTCTTTCTCTTTGCTTATTTCCTTTCCATTTCTCAGAAACAGAAATATCGAGAAAAATTGCACAGGGGGTTAGGAGTGGAATTGAGGAGATAAAAAAAATCTTTGAAGACCCTAGAATATGAGGAATTTAAGAAAAATGATTTGGGGATTTTTACATTCAGAAAATTTAAACTCATTTAAACTTGTCTGAATTTAAAACCTAACCAAACCAATCCCATATGGGCTGCAATTTTCGATGGTGACCCTGCATAATAGATATGATCTATGGGCACTAGAGAAACATTTATTTGAGCAATTATATTATCAAGTCAAATAAATAAAAGCAAGGGGAGGGAGGAAGTGGCAAGGAACATCATGGGAAGTGTGACAAAGGCATTGAGAATGAGATCAAGGCTGAAGTTGATATGACACACAAGGTTGTAATGAATTGAAATAAGTTGAGCATAGCAAAAAGAAATGATCAAGGAGGGACTAGGAGTAGCAAAAACATATGAACACAAATAATATACAAGGAAGCACAACAGGAATGGAATTGATGCATGATGCAAAATAAAACAAACCTCGCAATCATGTAAGCAAATAATAGATAACAAACAAATGGTGGTCTTGGTCTCGAAACGGTCAACGGCGAGAACGGGAAGAACCAGTAACTATGAATGAATGCAAGTTTTTGAAAACAATTGACGATGCCATGCAGATGATGCGAATGATGCGATGATGAATGCAACAACCAGACGAAACACAGACGGGAACGTAAATAAAAGGGTAATCTTCTGGAGCATCGGTCCCAGGCTGTTACACCTGGCTCATGTACTCACCTCCACGATTTGATCGTAGAAGTTTTATCGTCTTGCTAAGCTGATTTTCAACCTTGTTTTGAAACTCTTTGAAGTTTTCAAAAGTTTCTGACTTGTGCCTCATCAAATAGATATATCCATATCTACTCAAGTCGTCGATAAAAGTCACGAAGTACTGATAGCCACCTCTGGCTATTGTGCTCATCGGACCACACACATCACTGTGTATAAGCTCCAACAGCTCGGACGCCCTCTCGCAACTCTTTGCAAAAGGAGACTTAGTCATCTTGCCTAGAAAGCATGATCCGCATGTCTCGAACAACCCGAAGTCGAACGAGGTTAGGAGCCCATCATCATGGAGCTTCTTCATGCGTTTCAGACTAATGTGTCCAATCCGGCAATGCTAGAAGTATGTCAGATTTATCTCATTAGGCTTATGCCTCTTGACATTCACGTTATAGACTGGTTTCGTTTCTAGATTTAAAATAAATAACCCATCTACTATGGGTGCATAGCCATGGAACATTCCATTCAAATAAAATGAACAACTATTGTCCTTTATATTGAATTCATAACCTTGACTCATCAAACATGAGGCAGAAATAATGTCCCGGCTAAGTGCGGGAATGTAATAACAATTATTCAATTCCAAAATAAATCCAGAAGGAAGCTTGAGCTGCATCGTTCCGACCTCCAACGCAGCAACTCTTGCTTTGTTGTCGACCCTGATGTCAATCTCCCCTTGTGCCACATGCCTAGTTCTTACCAGCCCCTGCATCGAGTTGCAAATATGAACAACCGATCCGGTATCAAATACCCAAGAGCTACTAGGTATGTCAGCAAGGTAAATGTCTATAACATATGTAACAAGTGTACCTTTGCCTGAAGAAGCATCTCCGGCCTTCTTGCCGTGCTCAGCAAGCCACTTGCTACAGTTGCTCTTCCAATGACCAGCTTCCTTGTAGTGAAAGAAAATGGTCTTTGAGTTCAGTCTGGACTTTGGCTCGGCGATGGAGACAGACTTCTCCGTGCCCTTTGCCTTACCCTTTTTCTTGGACCAACGCTTGTTGAACTTAGCCGAGTTCTGCACCATCAACACTTGATGTGTGCCTTTCTTAATATCTTGCTCTGCCACCTTGAGCATCCCATGCAATTCAGTGAGCTTCTTATCCATGCTGTGCATATGATAGTTCGAGACGAACGTCCCATAGTTAGGTGGAAGAGAACCCAAAATTGCATCAGTGGATAGCTCGTCCACAAGTGGGAAGCCTAACCGATCCAAAGCTTGCACGTACCCGATCATCTTGATCACATGCGGGCTTAGTGGATCACCCTCCTTCAGCTTACAGTCCGTCAAGGACTGCCAGATGTTGAACCTTTCGGTCCTAGCCTGCACCTCAAACATGCTCTTCAAACTCTCGATCATATCAAAAACCAGAATGTTTTATAAATGCTGTTGCAAATCGGGCTCCATACAAGCCAGCATGAGGCAGTTGATCTCATTTGACTCATCAACGAGTTTCCGGTGGGCATTCTTGGTTGTGGCATTAGCATTCTTGACAGGTTTCTCTGGAAGTGGATCCTCTAGAATATGTTCCTTTTTATCGTGCTTGAGAACAATTCTCATATTTCTATACCAGGTTGTAAAGTTTGTTCCATTCAGTTTATCCTTTTCCAGAATTGATTTCAATGCAAAGTTGGGTTGAGCAGGTGGTGCCATTGATCTACAACGGAAAATATGCAATCACTAAGCAATGCGTTTATGTAGAGTAATTCAAGCCTTAAATAGAACTAGTCCCACTGAAGTCAGCATCCCTCCGCAAACTTTCAGTGACTCAGGACCCATCTAGTGCGAGCGACTAGTGAGCTTTAGCATCACTATTAGCCAACTTGCCTATTCGGTAAGCAACTCCTTGCTAATCGTATCTCTATACGACTCCTGTCGGTTGGGTAGGTATCTCATACCCCGGCTCCCAACCTTCTCTGCCACAAGGCCCAAAACCGTTTTGATAGCCTTGTCAAGTTAACCCAATGCAGTGCATGTCCCTGTCCGACATGAACCCTCTAGTTCAAGGACACCTAGTAGCACCTCAATTTTATGAGCCCACCACTAGACGTACTTGACGTGCAAAGGTGCAACATCCGGAATGGCAATGTGCTTGATATTAATGAGGGATCTTTCTACCATTATAACATGCATAAAAACAAGAAGCAATATCAATCACATATAAACATAAATATGTGAAATAGTATGGCTCCTTCATGGGTGTCCTTCCATGGCCGGCTCCTACTCCGATGACCAAGGCGGAACTCCATCTTGTCCATCACGCCAAAACCTCGAATTTGATCTCTGTCCTCCAACTACTACAACTAGTAATTGTTGGAAATATGCCCTAGAGGCAATAATAAAATTGTTATTCTTGTATTTCCTAGTTCATGTTAATTGTCTATTGTTCATGCTATAATTGTGTTAACCGGAAACCGTAATACATGTGTGAATACATAGACCACAACATGTCCCTAGTGAGCCTCTAGTTGACTAGCTCGTTGATCAATAGATGGTCACGGTTTCATGACCATGGACATTGGATGTCGTTGATAACGGGATCACATCATTAGGAGAATGATGTGATGGACAAGACCCAATCCTAAGCGTAGCACAAGATCGTGTAGTTCGTTTGCTAAAGCTTTTCAATGTCAAGTATCGTTTCCTTAGACCATGAGATTGTGCAGCTCCCAGATACCGTAGGACTGCTTTGGGTGTGCCAAATGTCACAACGTAACTGGGTGGCTATAAAGGTGCACTACGGGTATCTCCGAAAGTGTCTGTTGGGTTGGCATGAATCGAGACTGGGATTTGTCACTCCGTGTGACGGAGAGGCATCTCTGGGCCCACTCGGTAAGACATCATCATAATGAGCTCAGTGTGACTAAGGACTTCGCCACGGGATGATGTATTACGGAACGAGTAAAGAGACTTGCCGGTAACGAGATTGAACAAGGTATAGAGATACCGATGATCGAATCTCGGGCAAGTATCATACCGATAGACAAAGGGAATTGTATACGGGATTGATTGAATCCCCGACATCGTGGTTCATCCGATGAGATCATCGTGGAGCATGCGGGAGACAACATGGGTATCCAGATCCCACTGTTGGTTATTGACCGGAGAGGTGTCTCGGTCATGTCTACATGTCTCCCGAACCTGTAGGGTCTACACACTTAAGGTTCGATGCCGCTAGGGTTATAGGGAATTGGTATACGTGATTACCTAAGGTTGTTCGGAGTCCCGAATGAGATCTTGGACGTCACGAGGAGCTCCGGAATGGTCCGTAGGTAAAGATTGATATATAGGAAGTCTAGTTTTGGTCACCGGAAAGTTTTCGGGCTCATCGGTAGTGTACCGGGAGTGCCGGGAGGGTGCCGGAGGACCCCCGGGAGGGGTGTGACGACCATAGGACTTCGTGGGACCTTAGAGTAGGTGTGCCAGCCCTTTTTGGGATGGCCAAGACCTTCTAGAAAGGCCCATGCGGCTGGAGATAAGGAGATAGGGCAAAGGAGTTTGAAAAAGAGGAGATCCACCTCCCTTGTGGGAGGTGGACTCTTCCCCTAGGGTCGGCCGAACCTCTCCTCTTTGGAGGAGGGGCCAAGGCAGCCCTCCCTCTCCCTCCTCCTATATATACCCAAGGGTTTGGGCTGATTTGAGACACGACTTCTCTCTCTCTCGGCGCAGCCCTACCCTTCCTCTTCCTCGTTCTCTGTAGCGCTTGGCGAAGCCCTACCGGAGTTCACGTAGCTCCATCGTCACCGTGCCGTCATGATGCCGGAGCTCTCCCTCAACCTCTCCTTCCTCCTTGTTGGATCAAGGTGTAGGAGACGTCATCGGGCTACACGTGTGTTGAACGCGGAGGCGCCGTTGTTCGGTGCTGAGATCGGAATCCACCGCGATCTGAATCGCTGCGAGTACGACTCCACCAACCGCGTTCTTGTAATGCTTCCGCTTAGCGATCTTCAAAGGTATGAATATGCAATCTCTCCCCACTCGTTGTTGGTTTCTCCATGGATAGATCTTGCTGATCGCAGGATTTTTTTGATTTACTACTACGTCTCCCAACAGTGGCATCATGAGCTAGGTCTATGCGTAGAATCTATGCACGAGTAGAACACAAGTTGTTGTGGGCGTCGATTTTGTTAATTTGCTTACCACTACTAGTCTTATCTTGATTCGGCGGTATTGTGGGATGAAGCGGCCCGGACCAACTTTACACGTACGCTTACGTGAGACTGGTTCCACCGCCTGACATGCACTTGTTGCATAAGGTGGCTAGCGGGTGTCTGTCTCTCCCACCTTAGTCGGATTGGATTTGATGAAAATGGTCCTTATGAAGGGTAAATAGAAATTGGCATATCACGTTGTGGTTTTGGCGTAGGTAAGAAACGTTCTTGTTAGAAACCTATAGCAGCCACGTAAAAACTTGCAACTACAAATTAGAGGACGTCTAACTTGTTTTTGCAGCATATGCCTTGTGATGTGATATGGCCAAAGGATGTGATGTGATGCATTGTGATGTATGAGATTGATCATGTTCTTGTAATAGGATTCATGACTTGCATGTCGATGAGTATGACAACCGGCAGGAGCCATTGGAGTTGTCTTATTTTATTGTATGACCTACGTGTCAATCATAAACGCCATGTAATTACTTTACTTTATTGCTAAATGTTAGCCATAGTAGTAGAAGTAATAGTTGGCGAGACAACTTCATGAAGACACAATGATGGAGATCATGATGATGGAGATCATGGTGTCGTGCCGGTGACAGTGATGCTCATGGTGCCCCGAAGATGGAGATCAAAGGAGCAAGATGATATTGGCCATATCATGTCACTATATTGATTGCATGTGATGTTTATCATGTTTACATCTTATTTGCTTAGAACGACGGTAGTAAATAAGATGATCTCTCAATAAAATTTCAAGAAAAGTGTTCACCCTAACTATGCACCGTTGCTAAGGATCGTTGTTTTGAAGCACCACGTGATGATCGGGTGTGATAGGTTCTAACGTTCGCATACAACGGGTGTAAGCCAGATTTACACACGCGATACACTTAGGTTGACTTGACGAGCCTAGCTTGTATAGACATGGCCTCGGAACGCGGAAGACCGAAAGGTCGAACATGAGTCGTATAGAAGATACGATCAACATGGAGATGTTCACCATGGATGACTAGTCCGTCTCACGTGATGATCGGACATGGGCTAGTTGACATGGATCATGTGTCACTTGGATGATTAGAGAGATGTCTATCTAAGTGGGAGTTCATTAAATAATTTGATTATGTGAACTTAATTATCATGAACTTAGTCCAAAATTGCCTTTACAATCTATATTGTAGATCCAATGGACAACGCGAATGTCACCCTCAATTTCAACGCGTTCCTAGAGAAAACCAAGCTGAAAGATGATGGAAGCAACTATGCGGACTGGGTCCGTGGCTTGAGGATCATCCTCATAGCTTCCAAGAAATTATATGTCCTTGATGCACCACTAGGTGACCCACCCCTTCTCCCAGCAGAGCAAGACGTTGCGAATGCTTGGCATTCTCGCTGCGATGATTACTCCCTTGTTCAGTGCGGCATGCTTTACAGTTTAGAACCGGGGCTCCAAAAGTGTTTTGAGCAACACGGAGCATATGAGATGTTCCAAGAGATGAAACTGGTTTTTCAAGCTCATGCGCGGTTCGAGAGATATGACATCTCCAGCAAGTTCTTCAGCCGTAAGATGGAGGAGAACAGTTCTGTCAGTGAGCACATCCTCAAGATGTCTGGGCTACACAACCGCTTGACTCAGCTAGGAGTTAATCTCCCGGATGACTCGGTCATTGACAGAATCCTCCAGTCGCTTCCACCTAGCTACAAGAGCTTTGTGATGAACTACAATATGCAAGGGATGGAGAAGTCCATTCCTGAGTTGTACTCGATGCTGAAATTAGCAGAGGTCGAGATCAAAAAGGAGCATCAAGTGTTGATGGTGAATAAGACCACTAGTTTCAAGAAAGGCAAGGGTAAGAAGAACTTCAAGAAGGACAGCAAAGCTGTTGCCGCACCCGGTAAGCAAGTTGCCGGGAAGAAGAAGAACAAGAATGGACCCAAGCCTGAGACTGAGTGTTTTTATTGCAAGGGTACCGGTCACTGGAAGCGGAACTGCCCCAAGTACTTAGCGGATAAGAAGGACGGAAACATTAAAGGTATATGTGATATACTTGTTATTGATGTGTACCTAACTAGCGCTCGTAGTAGCTTCAGGGTATTTGATACTAGTGCAGTTGCTCACATTTGTAACTCCAAGCAGGAGCTGCGGAATAAGCGGAGGTTGGCAAAGGACGAGGTGACGATGCGCGTCGGGAATGGTTCCAAGGTCGATGTGATCGCCGTCGGCACGCTACCTCTACATCTACCTTCGGGATTAGTGTTAAACCTTAATAATTGTTATTTAGTACCAGCTTTGAGCATGAACATTGTATCTGGATCTCGCTTGATGCGAGATGGCTACTCATTTAAATCTGAGAATAATGGTTGTTCTATTTATATGATAGAAATGTTTTATGGTCGTGCCCCGCTGGTCAATGGTTTATTTTTGGTGAATCTCGAACGTGATGTTACACATGTCCATAGTGTGAGTACCAAAAAGTGTAAGGTAGATAACGATAGTCCCACTTACATGTGGCACTGCCGCCTTGGTCATATTGGTGTCAAACGCATGAAGAAGCTCCATACTGATGGACTTTTGGAGTCTCTTGATTTCGAATCATTTGACACGTGCGAACCATGCCTCATGGGCAAGATGACCAAGACTCTGTTCTCCGGAACAATGGAGCGAGCAACTGACTTGTTGGAAATAATACATACCGATGTATGCGGTCCAATGAGTGTCGAGGCTCGTGGTGGCTATCGTTATGTTCTCACCCTCACTGATGACTTGAGTAGATATGGGTATGTCTACTTAATGAAACATAAGTCTGAAACTTTTTGAAAGGTTCAAGGAATTTCAGAGTGAGGTAGAGAATCAACGTGATAGGAAAATAAAGTGCCTACGATCTGATTGTGGCGGAGAATATTTAAGTCACGAGTTTGGCACACACCTAAGGAAATGTGGAATTGTTTCACAACTCACGCCGCCTGGCACACCTCAGCGAAATGGTGTGTCTGAACGTCATAATCGCACTCTATTAGATATGGTACGATCTATGATGTCTCTTACCGACTTATCGCTATCATTTTGGGGATATGCATTAGAGACTACCGCATTCACTTTAAATAGGGCACCGTCAAAATCCGTTGAGACGACACCGTATGAATTATGGTTTGGAAAGAAACCTAAGCTGTCGTTTCTAAAAGTTTGGGGATGCGATGCTTATGTGGAGATACTTCAACCTGAGAAGCTCGAACCCAAAGCGAAAAAGTGCGTCTTCATAGGATATCCCAAAGAGACTATTGGGTATTCCTTCTACCTCAGATCTGAACGCAAAGTATTTGTTGCCAAGAATGGATCCTTTCTCGAGAAAGAGTTTCTCTTTAAAGAAGTGAGTGGGAGGAAGATAGAACTTGATGAGGTAATTGTACCTCCACTCGAACCGGAGAGTAGCACAGCACAGGAAGTTGTTTCTGTGGAGCCTACACCGGCTGGAGAGGAAGTTAATGATGATGATCATGAAACTTCAGATCAAGTTACTATTGAACATCGAAGGTCCACTAGGACGCGTTCCGCACCAGAGTGGTACGACAACCCTGTCCTGGAGATCATGTTGTTGGACAACAGTGAACCTTCGAACTATGAAGAAGCGATGGCGGGCCCGGATTCCAACAAATGGCTTCAAGCCATGAAATCCGAGATAGGATCCATGTATGGGAACAAAGTGTGGACTTTGGTGGACTTGCCTGATGATAAGCGAGCCATTGAAAATAAATGGATCTTTAAGAAGAAGACTGACGCGGATGGTAATGTGACCGTCTATAAGGCTCGGCTTGTCGCTAAGGGTTATCGACAAGTTCAAGGAGTTGACTACGATGAGACTTTCTCACCCGTAGCGATGCTGAAGTCTATCCGAATCATGTTAGCAATTGCCGCATTTTATGATTATGAGATCTGGCAAATGGACGTCAAAACGACATTCCTTAATGGCTTCCTCAAGAAAGAACTGTATATGATGCAGCCGGAAGGTTTTGTCAATCCTAAAGATGCTAACAAGGTATGCAAGCTCCAGCGCTCCATCTATGGGTTGGTGCAAGCATCTCGGAGTTGGAACATTCGCTTTAATGAAGTGATTAAAGCGTTTGGATTTGTACAAGTTTATGGAGAACCTTGTATTTACAAGAAAGTGAGTGGAAGCTCTGTAGCATTTCTCGTATTATATGTGGATGACATAATGATAATGGGAAATGATACAGAACTCTTGGAAAGTCTAAAGGCCTACTTGAATAAGTGGCATCAAGATCTATAGAGACAGATCGAGACGCCTCATAGGTCTTTCACAAAGCACATACCTTGACAAGATATTGAACAAGTTCAATATGGATCAGCCCAAGAAGGGGTTCTTGCCTGTGTTACAAGGTGTGAGATTGAGTACGACTCAATGCCCGACGACGACAAAGGATAGAGAAGAGATGAGTGTCATCCCCTATGCTTCAGCCATAGGCTCTATTATGTATGCCATGATGTGTATCAGACCTGATGTGAACCTTGCCATAAGTTTGGTAGGGAGGTACCAAAGTGATCCCGGAGCGGAACACTGGACAGTGGTCAAGAATATCCTGAAGTACCTGATAATATGCCCTAGAGGAAATAATAGAATGGTTATTATTGTATTTCCTAGTTCATGATAATTGTCTATTGTTCATGCTATAATTGTGTTAACCGGAAACCGTAATACATGTGTGAATACATAGACCACAACATGCCCCTAGTGAGCCTCTAGTTGACTAGCTCGTTGATCAATAGATGGTCACGGTTTCATGACCATGGACATTGGATGTCATTGATAACAGGATCACATCATTAGGAGAATGATGTGATGGACAAGACCCAATCCTAAGCGTAGCACAAGATCGTGTAGTTCGTTTGCTAAAGCTTTTCAATGTCAAGTATCGTTTCCTTAGACCATGAGATTGTGCAACTCCCAGATACCGTAGGACTGCTTTGGGTGTGCCAAACGTCACAACGTAACTGGGTGGCTATAAAGGGGCACTACGGGTATCTCCGAAAGTGTCTGTTGGGTTGGCACGAATCGAGACTGGGATTTGTCACTCCGTGTGACGGAGAGGTATCTCTGGACCCACTCGGTAATACATCATCATAATGAGCTCAATGTGACTAAGGAGTTAGCCACGGGATGATGTATTACAGAACGAGTAAAGAGACTTGCCGGTAACGAGATTGAACAAGGTATAGAGATACCGACGATCAAATCTCGGGCAAGTATCATACCGATAGACAAAGGGAATTGTATACGGGATTGATTGAATCCCTGACATCGTGGTTCATCCGATGAGATCATCGTGGAGCATGTGGGAGCCAACATGGGTATCCAGATCCCGCTGTTGGTTATTGACTGGAGAGGTGTCTCGGTCATGTCTACATGTCTCCCGAACCCGTAGGGTCTACACACTTAAGGTTCGATGACGCTAGGGTTATAGGGAATTGGTATACGTGATTACTGAAGGTTGTTAGGAGTCCCGGATGAGATCCTGGACGTCATGAGGAGCTCCATAATGGTCTGGAGGTAAAGATTGATATATAGGAAGTCCAGTTTTGGTCATCGGAAAGTTTTCGGGCTCATCGGTAGTGTACCGGGAGTGCCGGGAGGGTGCCAGAGGACTCCCGGCAGGGGTGTGACGACCATAGGACTTCGTGGGCCCTTAGAGGAGGTGTGCCAGCCCTTTTTGATCTGGCCAAGACCTTCTAGAAAGGCCCATGCGGCTGGAGATAAGGAGATAGGGCAAAGGAGTTTGAAAAAGAGGAGATCCACCTCCCTTGTGGGAGGTGGACTCTTCCCCTAGGGTCCGCCGAACCTCTCCTCTTTGGAGGAGGGGCCAAGGCAGCCCTCCCTCTCCCTCCTCCTATATATACCCAAGGGTTTGGGCTGATTTGAGACACGACTTCTCTCTCTCTCTCTCTCTCTCGGCGCAGCCCTACCCTTCCTCTTCCTCGTTCTCCGTAGTGCTTGGCGAAGCCCTGCCGGAGTTCACGTAGCTCCACCGTCACCACGCCGTCGTGCTGCCGGAGCTCTCCCTCAACCTCTCCTTCCTCCTTTCTGGATGAAGGCGTAGGATACGTCATCGGGCTGCACGTGTGTTCAACGCGGAGGCACCGTTGTTCGGCGCTGAGATCGGAATCCACCGCGATCCGAATCGCTGCGAGTACGACTTCACCAACCGCGTTCTTGTAACGCTTCCACTTAGCGATCTTCAAAGGTATGAAGATGCAATCTCTCCCCACTCGTTGCTGGTTTCTCCATGGATAGATCTTGGTGATTGTAGGAAAAAGTTTGATTTACTACTACGTCTCCCAACAGTAATGAATTTATAGACAACCACAAGTCGACACGTGGGTCGTTATACAATATAATGACAACACTTTGGCTCCTGCCGGCTGACAATCATGACACGCAAGTCATGTTAAATTACACACATGCCTCACATACATATGAGCCATACTATTCACATCAAACCTGCAAAACAAACTCATGCACAGAATCACATTCTACCGGTTTGTGTGATCGTGTACGAAATACAAGGCGCTACGCACACGGCAGTCTTCGGAAATCATAGATCGCATCTGCACTCCGATCATGCCAAATTTTCTGATCTGGTCGATCTCATCGATCATCATGAATCCGATTCGAATTTACATTTCATGGTTAACCCTGCTGGTGGATACCGACCGGTAGGGGTAGGTTCTGTCACGACCTCATCTATTTCGATTGATAGAAAACATAGCCTCAACGATCTCGATATGCAGTTGATCTCATCAACCGTGCACATAACCAATCTCATGAACGACGACAGATCACATCCGCCCCCGCCACATATCACATATGCTACCGATCGAAGAACATGCTACGGAGATGGATCACAGATTGTTACCACTAGACACGCAGTGTCGTGCAGCGGAAGTAGAGTTGGGGCAGCGAGTTCGTCTGGTCTGTCTCCTCCTCGTCCGATCTCCCTCAAAAAGCCATGCTGATCTCCCTCGAACAGCTGGTCGTCGGATCCCACATACAGGTTCGCCAGAGCGGCGCAAGTGCACCGCCTCTAACGGTATCCACGCGTGCAGGAGGAACACCCGTGCGGCGGACTGCTAGGTTCGATCACACGGTCGACAGCGGCAAGTGGAGGCGTCTATTCGTAACACATGCAAACCCTAATGACGGTGCCAAAGCGATCAACCAGATGGGTGTGCCGCACCTCCACTATATATAGGCATCCGGCGCGGGCTCAACTCCTGGGCCTCGCATGGATCCTAAAGCCCACGTGTTCCTTCCCTTACGCGTGTGACCCTTTAGGTTCTCGTCCACTTGGTCGCGAGTCAGATGACATCCGACTCGACCAGTCGGTAGCGGCCTCTAGCAAGATGTTCCGACTCCAAGTGTTTGATGAAGCTGGTTAGGCAAACCTGTACTTCACACTTTTGTTCCCTTTCCCACACGATATATGTTGTCGTGAACAAGGCGACATGGTCATCCTTGTTGCAGCACGACCTCTTTCTCGTTCCCGTGAATCCGACCAACATTAGGATTATCTCATAATCCTCATCGCATGGCCATGCTTATCCAGGTCGGATCACTCGAGGGGCCTATTGTATATCTCTCCTAGTGTTTATTATTATATTTCCTTGTTCATGATAATTGTTTATTATCCATGCTATAATTGTATTGATTGGAAACACATTGCATGTCTAGATATATAGACAACACTTTGTCCCTAGTGTGCCTCTAATAGACTAGCTCGTTGATCAAAGATGGTCAAGGTTTCCTAGCCATGGACATTAGATGTCATTTGATAACGGGATCACATCATTAGGAGAATGATGGGATGGACAAGACCCAAACTATAAACATAGCATATGATCATGTCAGTTTATTGCTACAGTTTTCTGCATGTCAAGTATATGTTCCTATGACCATGACATCATGCAACTCACGAACACCGGAGGAGTGCCTTGTGTGTATCAAACGTCGCAATGTAACTGGGTGACTATAAAGGTGCTCTACAGGTACCTCTGAGGGTGTCTATTGGGTTGGCATGGATCAACACTGGGATTTATTACTCCGTGTGACGGAAAGGTATCTCAGGGCCCACTCGGTAATACAACATCACAACAAGCCATGCAAGCAATGTGACTAAGTGTTAGTCACGGGGTCTTGTATTACGGAAACGAGTAAAGAGACTTGTCGGTAACGAGGTTGAACTAGGTATGGAGATACCGACGATTGAATCTCGGGCAAGTAACATACCGAAGAACAAAGGGGACATCATATGGGATTAACTGAATCCTTGCCACAGAGGTTCGACCGATAAAGATCTTCATAGAATATGTAGGAATAAATATGGGCATCCAGGTACCGCTATTGGTTATTGACCGTAGAGGTGTCTCGGTCATGTCTACATAGTTCTCGAACCCGCAGGGTCTGCATGCTTAAGGTCTGGTGATGTTTCGGTAGTATAGAGTTATGCATCGTGGTGACCGAAGGTTTTTCGGAGTCATGGATGATATCCCGGAAGTCACGAGGAGCTCCAGAATGGTCCGGAGGCAAAGATTGATATATAGGAAGTCCTGTTTTGGTCACCGGAAAAGTTTTGGGCTCATCAGTAGTGTATCGGGAGTGTCGGGAGGGTACCAGGGGACCATTGAGAGGGGTATTTCGACCCAAGAGTGTACATGGGATGTGGGATAAGGAATACCATCCCTTAGTGGGTTGTCCGAAAGCCCACAGGAAGCCCATGCGGCTGGGGAAGAAACCCAAGGTGGAAAGAAAGGCAAAAGTGGAAAAGAGGAAGGAGTCCTAATCCTACTAGGAGTCGAGGAGGAGGACTCCTCCCTCCACTTTGGCCAAAGTGGATTTGTCTCCCTTGGGAGACAAGTCTCCTCCCTCCCCTCCTCCTATATATACTAGAGTTTTGAGGGTTTTTGACACAGAATTTTAGCCATGTGTTGCCCTCCCCTCTAGTCCATAGTTTCTCCTCTAGATCGGTTTGAGCAGTGCTTAGGCAAAGCCCTGCTGGAATTACTCCACCACCATCACCGCAATGCCGTCGTGCTACTGGAGAACTCGCCTACCTCTCCGCTCCCTCTTGCTGGATCAAGAAGGCAGAGATCGTTATCAAGTCGTACGTGTGCTGAACGCGGAGGTGCCGTCCGTTCGGTGCTAGATCGGGACGGATCGTGATTGGATCGCGGGACGCTTGGCGATTTGGATCGCGAAGACGTTCGTGTTGGGTTCTACCGTAGGTGCATCACATGCAAATTAAATTTTTCCTACATGTAGAACATCCAAGAACATGCTACGGAGATGGATCACAGATTGTTACCACTAGACGCGCAGTGCCGTGCAGCGGAAGTAGAGTTGGGGCAGCATGTTCGTGTGGTCCGTCTCCTCCTTGTCTGATCTCCCTCGAGCAGCCGTTCCGATCTCCCTCGAACATCCGGTCGCCGGATCCCACATACAGGTTTGCCAGAGCGGCGCAAGTGCACCGCCTCTAACGGTATCCACGCGTGCAGGAGGAACACCCGTGCGGCGGACTGCTAGGTCCGATCACACGGTCAACGGCGGCGAGTGGAGGTGTCTATTCGCAACACATGCAAACCCTAATGACGGCGGCGAAGCGATCAACCGGATGGGTGTGCCACACCTTCACTATATATAGCCATTCGGCGCGGGCTCAACTCTTGGGCCTCGCATGGATCCTAAAGCCCACGTGTTCCTTCCCTTAAGCGCACCACCCTTTAGGTTCTCGTCCACTTGGTCGCGAGTCAGATGATATCCGACTCGACCGGTTGGTAGCGGCCTCTAGCAACACGTGATAACTCCAAGTGTCCGACGAAGCTGGTTAGGCGAACATGTACTTCACACTTATGTTCCCTTTGCCACACGATATATGTTGTCATGCACAAGGCGACATGGTCATCCTTGTTGCAGCACGACCTCTTTCTCATTCCCGTGAATCCGACCAACATTCGGATTATCTCATAATCCTCATCGCATGGCCATGCTTATCCAGGTCGGATCACCCGAGGGGCCTAGAGTATATCTCTCCTGGTAGGAGGGGCAAATCCCATCTTGCTCGACCATGTCTCGCAGCATGGGTCTGGACAAGCCCGAAACCTACCTTTGTAACTACCCAGTCACAGAGTAGCGTTTGGTCGGCCCAAAGCAAGTCTGTCACAATCCCGAGTACATGTGCCAGCTCAGGTCTTACGACATAGAACGTATGTTGTACTAGAGACTCAAAGATGACCTATTTATGCGTCTCATAGTTGGGTCTGTCCAACTCAGACCTTATCTCGACTCGGATCCGACTATGTCAAATCCGAC
The DNA here is from genome assembly GCA_022496015.1 of Hordeum marinum. Taxonomy (NCBI): domain Eukaryota; kingdom Viridiplantae; phylum Streptophyta; class Magnoliopsida; order Poales; family Poaceae; genus Hordeum; species Hordeum marinum. The sequence continues at coordinate 256,678,193 of CM039674.1, read as the reverse complement.
GAGACCTTTATGAGTCCATATTATCCGGCTAGCATCCAATGCTACATGGTCAGTGAGACCGGACCATCCACCGTGTCATATGCTAGTCTAACTGGTTGCGCGTCCACACAACACTTTCAACTAGGGACCATTCAGGACAGTCATCATACAATGCATAGTCTCACAAACAAGTCACATACTTGTTAACACACTCAATGATAATGTCCAAGGACTATCTTTATTCATAAACACATAGGAAATATCATCATACATGATTGCCTCTAGGGCATATCTCCAACAGTTCGACTACATCAACCGCGTTTCTTAACGCTTCCCGCTTAGCGATCTACAAGGGTATGTAGATCCACTCTCCCCTCTCGTAGATGCTCATCTCCTAGATTGATCTTGGTGAAGAGTAGGATTTTTTTTGTTTCCCATGCAATGTTCCCCAACAGTGGCATCATGAGCTAGGTCTATGTGTAGATGAGATCTCGAGTAGAAAACAAAGAGTTTGTGGGCATTGTTGCTTAGATTGCTTCCTCCCTTGGTCGTGTTTTGGTTCAGCAGTATTGTGGGATGAAGTGGTCCGGACCAACCTTACTCGTACGCTTACGAGAGACCGGTTCCATCGACTGACGTGTAACTTCGTTGCACAAAGATGGCTAGCTGGTGTTTGTTTCTCCTACTTTAGTTGGATCGGATTCGACAAAGGCAGTCCTTGAGAGGGTTGAAAAGCAGCTTATGTATCACCGTTGTGGTGTTGCGTAGGTGAGAATTGTTCTTGCTAGATACCCAAAGCAGCCACATAAAACTTGCAAGAACAATTAAGGATGTCTAACTTGTTTTTGCAGGGTATGTTGTGATGTGATATGGCCAATTACATGATGAGATATACGTGATGTATGAAATGATCATGTGTTGTATAGAATATCACGACTTGCATGTCGATGAGTACCGCAACCGGCAGGAGCTATAGGGTTGTCTTTAATTATTGTATGACATGTGTGTCAATCATTAAGCGCTATGTAATGCTTTACTTTATCGCTAAACGGTAGCAATAGTAGTAGAAGCATGATGGGCGTGACAACCCCGATGGCGTTGATGGAGATCAAGATGATAGAGATCATGGTGTCATGCCGGTGATGATGGAGATCATGTCGGTGCTTTCAAGATGGAGATCAAAAGCATAAGTTCATGGACATATCATGTCACTTATGATTTGCATGTGATGTTAATCCTTTTATTCACCTTGTTTTGCTTAGGACGACGGTAGCATTATAAGGTGATACCTCACTTAAATTTCAAGATGAATTATGTTCTCCCCGAGTGTGCACCGTTGCGAAAGTTCGTCGTGTTGAGATACCACGTGATGATCGGGTGTGATAGACTCTACGTTCACATACAACGGATGCAAGCCAGTGTTGCACGTGCGGAACACTCGGGTTAAACTTGACGAGCCTAGCATGTACAGACATGGCCTCGAAACACAAGAGACCGAAAGGTTAAACATGAGTCATATAGTAGATATGATCAACATGATGATGTTCACCATTGAAACCACCTAAACTGACGTGATGATCGGACTTGAGTTGGTGAATTTGGATCATGTATCACTCAGATGACCCGAGGGATGTCAATTTTAGTGGGAGCTTTAGTAATTTGATTAACTAAACTCATTATCTTGAACAATAGTCTTAGTAACCTTTGCATATTTATGTTGTAGATCAATGTCTTGCGTAGTAGCACCCCTGAATTTTAATGCGTTCCTAGAGAAAGCTAAGTTGAAAGATGATGAAAGTAACTTTGTGGACTGGGCCCATAATCTGAGGATTATCCTCACGGCTTCCCAAAAGGCATATGTCCTTGATGCACCGCTTGGTAACCAACCCGCAGGCTTGTCATCCGAAGATGTTCTGGAGATTACTCAATAGTTCTGTGTGCAATATTGTATGGCTTAGAATCGGGACTTCAAAGACGTTTTGAACGCCATGGAGCATATGAGTTGTTCCAAGAGTTGGAGTTTATCTTTAAGAAGTATGCCCGGATCGAGAGGTATGAGACCTTCGATAAGTTCTACGCTTGCAAAATGGAGGAGAATGGGTCTATCGGTGAACATATACTCAGAATGTCTGGGTAGTCGACTCGTTTGGCGGAGTTAGGGATGCCCCTTCCTCCAGAGGTGATCACTTACACAGTTCTTCAATCATTGCCACCAAGCTACAAGAGCTTCGTGCTGAACTATAATATGCACGGGATGAACAAGTCAGTTGTTGAGCTGTTTGCGATGCTAAAAGTCATTGAGTCTGAAATCCAAAAAGAACATCAAGTGTTGATGGTCAATAAAACTACTAGTTTCAAGAAGAATGACAAGGGCAAGAAGGGTAACTCCAAGAAGGGTGGCGAAGCAGTTGCTCCTCCTGTGAAGAAACCCAAGGCTGGACCCAAGCTAGAAACTGAGTGCTTTCATTGCAAGGGAACCGGTCACTGGAAGTGGAACTTCCCCAAGTATCTGGCTGACAAGAAGGCGGCCAACAACAAAAAAGGTATATATGATATACATGTTATTGATGTGTACCTTACTAGCTCTCGTTGTAGTGCCTGGGTATTTGATACTGGTTCGGTTGCTCACATTTGCAACTCAAAATAGGAACTACAGAATAGACGAAGGCTGGCGAAGGACGAAGTGATGATGCGCATGGGAAATGGTTCCAAGGTTGATGTGATCTCCATCGGCATGCTCTCTCTTCGATTACCATTGAGATTAGTGATGAACCTGAATAATTTTTATTTAGTACCTGCGTTAAGCATGAACATTATATCTGGATCTTTTTTACTGCGAGATGGTTACTCATTCAAATCAGAGAATAATGGTTGTTCTATTTATATGAGTACTATCTTTTATGGTCATGCACCCAATGTGAGGGGTTTATTCTTATTGAATCTTGATAGTGATGATACACATGTTCATAACATTGATGCCAAAAGATGTAGAGTTGATAGTGATAGTACCACTTTCTTGTGGCACTGCCGTTTAGGTCATATTGGTGTAAAACGCATGAAGAAGCTCCATGCTGATGGACTTTTGGAGTCACTTGATTTTGAATCACTTGACACATGTGAACCATGCCTCATGGGCAAGATGACTAAAACGCCATTCTCTGGAACAATGGAACGGGCAAGTGACTTGTTGGAAATCATACATACTGATGTGTGCGGTCCAATGAATGTTGCGGCCCGTGGTGGATATCGTTATTTTCTCACCTTCACTGATGACTTGAGTAGATATGGGTATATTTACTTAATGAAACACAAGTCTGGAACGTTTGAAAAGTTCAAGCAATTTCAGAGTGAAGTTGAGAATCATCGTAACAAGAAGATTAAATTCCTGGGATCTGATCGAGGAGGAGAATATCTGAGTTATGAGTTTGGCAGACACTTAAGACAATGTGGAATTGTTTCACAATTGACACCGCCTGGAACACCACAGCGTAATGGTGTGTCCAAACATCGTAATCGAACCTTATTAGATATGGGTTGTTCTATGATGTCTCTTGCCGATTTGCCACTATCGTTCTAGGGTTATGCATTAGAGACAGTTGCATTCACTTTAAATAGGGCACCATCAAAATCTGTTGAGATGACGCCATATGAACTGTGGTTTGGCACGAAGCCAAAGTTGTCGTTTCTTAAAGTTTGGGGATGTGATGCTTATGTCAAAAAGCTTCAGCCTGAAAAGCTAGAAACCAAAGTGGAGAAATGCATCTTTATAGGATACCCAAAAGATACAGTTGGGTATACCTTCTATCTCAGATCAAGCAAAGTATTTGTCGCTAAAAGCGGAACATTTCTTGAGAAAGAGTTTCTCTTGAAAGAATTGAGTGGGAGGAAAATAGAGCTTGATGAGGTTATTGAACCTTTACTTCAACCAGAGAGTAGCGCAACGTAGAAATATTTTCTATGGAGCCTACGACAGTTGAAGAGGAAGTTAATGATGATGATCATGCAACTTCGGATCAAGTTACTATTGAACCTCGTAGGTCGACAAGGGCGCGTACTGCTCTTGAGTGGTACGACAACCCTGTCTTGGAGGTCATGTTGTTGGACAACAATGAACCTACGAGCTATGGAGGAGCGATGATGTGCCCGGATTCTGAGAAATGGTTAGAGTCCATGAAATCCGAGATGGGATCCATGTATGAAAACAAAGTATGGACTTTGGAAGTATTACCTGAAGGGCGAAAGGCCATTCAGAACAAATGGATCTTTAAGAAGAAGACAGACGCGGACAGTAATATCACCGTCTATAAAGCTCGACTTGTGGCAAAGGGTTTTTCACAAGTTCAAGGAGTTGACTACGATGAGACCTTATCACCCATAGCGATGCTTAAGTCCGTCAGAATCATGTTAGCAATAGTTGCATATTTCGACTATGAAATTTGGCAGATGGATGTCAAAACAGCGTTCCACAACGGTTTCCTTGAGGAAGAGTTGTATATGATGCAACCAGAATGTTTTCTCGATCCAGAGAATGCTGATAAAGTTTGCTAACTCCAGCGATCCATTTATGGACTGGTGGAAGAATCTCGGAGTTGGAATAAGTGCTTTGATGAGGTGATCAAAGCGTTTGGGTTTATACAAGTTTATGGAGAAGCTTGTATTTACAAGAAAGTGAGTGGGAGCTCTATAGCGTTTCTAATATTATATGTGGATGACATATTGCTGATTGGAAACAATATAGAAATGCTGGAAAGCATGAAGGAATATTTGAACAAGAGTTTTTCAATGAAGGACCTAGGAGAAGCTGCTTTCATATTAGGCATTAAGATCGATAGAGATAGATCGAGATGCTTGATAGCACTTTCACAAAGCACATACCTTGGTAAAGTTTTGAAGAAGTTCAAAATGAATCAGTCCAAGAAGGGGTTCTTGCCTGTGTTACAATGTGTGAAGTTGAGTAAGACTCAATGCCCAGTGACTGCAGAAGATAGAGAGAAGATGAGTGTTATCCCCTATGCTTCAGCCATAGGCTCTATCATGTATGCAACATTTTGCACAAGACCCGATGTCAGCCTTGCCATAAGTATGGCCGGAAGGTTTCAAAGTGATCCTGGAACGGAGCACTTGACGGCGGTCAAGAATATCCTTAAGTACCTGAAAAGGACTAAGGAAATGTTTCTCATTTATGGAGGTGATTAAGAGCTCGTCGTAAAGGGTTACATCGATGCAAGCTTTGACACTGATCCAGATGACTCTAAGTCACAAACCGGATACGTATTTATTCTCAACGGGGGAGCGGTAAGCTGGTGCAATTCCAAGCAAAGCGTGGTAGCTGATTCTACATGTGAAGCGAAGTACATCGCAGCCTTGGAGGCAGCAAAGGAAGGTGTCTGGATGAAGCAGTTCATGATAGATCTTGAATTAGTACCCAGTGCACTGAATCCAATGACTCTATTCTGTGACAACACTGGTGCCATTGCTCTGGTCAAGGAACCAAGGTTTCACATGAGGACCAGACACATAAAGCGACGCTTCAATTCCATCTATGATTACATCAAGGAGAAGGACATAAATATTTGCAAAGTGCATAGGGATCTGAATGTTGCAGACCCGTTGACTAAACCTCTTCCAAGGGCTAAGCATGATCAACACCAGAACTACATGGGTGTTCGATTCATTACAATGTAAATCACATAGTGATGTGAACTAGATTATTGACTCTAGTGCAAGTGGGAGACTGTTGGAAATATGCCCTAGAGGCAATTAATAAAGTGTTTATTATTATATTTCCTTGTTCATGATAATTGTTTATTATCCATGCTATAATTGTATTCATTGGAAACACATTGCATGTGTGGATATATAGACACCACTTTGTCCCTAGTGTGCCTCTAGTAGACTAGCTCGTTGATCAAAGATGGTCAAGTTTTCCTAGCCATTGACATGAGATGTCATTTGATAATGGGATCGCATCATTAGGAGAATGATGGGATGGACAAGACCCAAACTATAAATGTAGCATATGATCATGTCAGTTTATTGCTACAGTTTTCTGCATGTCAAGTATGTGTTCCTATGACCATGAGATCATGCAACTCACGGACACCAGAGGAGTGCCTTGTGTGTATAAAACGTTGCAACATAATTGGGTGACTATAAAGGTGCTCTACAGGTATCTCCGAGGGTGTCTATTGGGTTGGCATGGATCAACACTGGGATTTGTTACTCCATGTGACGGAGAGGTATCTCAGGGCCCACTCTGTAATACAACATCACAACAAGCCTTGCAAGAAATGTGACTACGTGTTAGTCACAGGATCTTGTATTACAGAAACGAGCAAAGAGACTTGCCGGTAACGAGGTTGAACTAGGTATGGAGATACCGACGATCAAATCTCGGGCAAGTAACATACCGAAGAACAAAGGGAACATCATACGGGATTAACTGAATCCTTGACATAGAGGTTCGACCGATAAAGATCTTCGTAGAATGTGTAGGAATCAATATGGGCATCTAGGTCCCGCTATTGGTTATTGACCGTAGAGGTGTCTCGGTCATGTCTACATAGTTCTCAAACCCACAGGGTCTGCACGCTTAAGGTTTGGTGACATTTCGGTAGTATAGAGTTATGTGTGGTGGTGACCGAAGGTTGTTCAGAGTCCCAGATGAGATCCCATACGTCATGACGAGCTCCGGAGTGGTCCAGAGGTAAAGATTGATATATATAAAGTCCTGTTTTGGTCACCGGAAAAGTTCCGAGCTCATCATTAGTGTATCGGGAGTGCCGGGAGGGTACCGAGGGACCATCGGGAGGGGTATTTCAACCCAAGAAGCTACATGGGTTGTGGGAGAAGGAATAACAGCCCTTAGTGGGCTGGCTGAAGGCCCACAGGAAGCCCATGCGGCTGGGGAAGAAACCCAAGGTGGAAAGAAAGGCAAAAGTGGAAAAAAGGAAGGAGTCCTAATCCTACTAGGAGTGGAGGAGGAGGACTCCTCCCTTCACTTCTGCCGAAGTGGACTTGGCTCCCTTGGGAGCCAAGTCTCCTCCCTCCTCCCATCCTATATATACTAGAGGTTTTGAGGGTTTTTGACATAGAATTTTAGCCACGTGCTGCCCTCTCCTCTAGTCCGTAGTTTCTCCTCTAGATCGGTTTCAGCAGTGCTTAGGCGAAGCCCTTCTGGAATTACTCCACCACCATCGCCAGAACGCCGTCGCGCTGCCGGAGAACTTGTCTACTTCTCCACTCCCTCTTTCTAGATCAAGAAGGCGGGGATCGTCATCAAGCCATACGTGTGCTGAATGCGGTGGTGTCATCCGTTCGGTGCTAAATCGGGACGGATCGTGATTAGATCGCGGGACTCTCGGCTATTTGGATCGCGAAGATGTTCGACTACATCAACTGCATTTTTAACGCTTCACTCTTAGCGATCTACAAGGGTATGTAGATCCACTCTCCCCTCTCATAGATGCTCATCTCCAAGATTGATCTTGGTGAAGCGTAGGAATTTTTTTGTTTCCGATGCAACGTTCCCCAACATGGCCTTCTTGTAGGGAGACTGGAGTGGATCCATAGTGGTGTATTGGTTGGTGGATATGTGGACTCATGTGTGCTATCCCACCCCAATGAAAGTACTTGTAGTCTTAGTACAGGTTAGCCAAGAGTCAAAGCTGGCTTGTTGCAATAAACTCCACAACCCCCTTTATTGACAATGATGCATATGTAGTTAGTTCTAATGTAAGTCTTGCTGGGTACCTTTGTACTCATGATTGGTTAATTTATGTTTTTGCATAGGCGACGTCAGTCTCATTAGTGTTCCTTACGACGTGTAGTTCAATGTTGACCGGATTAGCTTGGGAATCCCAGACAGAGGTGTGGTTCCTTTGGTAGGTTCGTTGTAGGTTTTCAGGCTCTTCCAGCCACTTTTAGTAGATGTTTGTACCCATACATGTAACTTCCGCTTGTTTGATTGAGTGCTCTGAATGTTGGGTCCTGTGACCCCTACTTGTAACATCTTACTATGTTGGCTCTTTTGAGCCTTCTAAATAAATGTTGTAATGTTGTATGGTTATGTTGTGATGCCATAGTTGTATCTATGCATATCGGGCATGTCGTGCATACGTGTGACGTGCAACAGTATGTATGGGATTCGACACCTAGTTGTGTGCCTTTAGTAGTACTCTTTACGGGGAAATGCCTCTTTGTGCTTCCATCGAGCCTTGGTAGCTTGCTACTGCTCCGGACACATTGATTGACCGACATGTATCATTCTTTGCTACTATGTCTATAGCCTCGGGAAAATGTCTCGCAATGTAATGGAGTCCCTATAGCATGCTACGACTCGTCTATGTGTAGTGATGACATTTATGTCCCACGGTGTAATGGAGTCCTTGTAGCTTGGTATGACTCATCTACACACGCTAGAGATCGACACCTGCATTGTTGGGTTATGTATGCATGTCCTTGTATGGATGTGCCACTTGGGTTCTACGACTAGTCATGTTGACCCAGGTTCTCTGTCATTTGAATGCTAGTGACACATTCACATACGTGAGCCAAAAGACGCAAACGGTCCCGCCCAGGTAAGGTGGGAGCCATGGAGATAACTGTGCATGAGACCATAAAGTGATGTGATGTGTTACATGCTTGGTTCTTATGGCTTAGGATCAGGGTCTCGACAGCTTTGATCTATCCGATGCAATTCTTTTGTGCGGTGCGCTTGTTGGGATCCGATGAATTGTGGGTTTATGTTTAGATTATTCATGATAAATATTTGAGTGTTCTCTGAAATCTATTATGATTCTTATTGACATGATCATCATAGCTTCGTAAATCTCTGCGATCTATTGATTTGCTTTGGCCAACTAGATTGATCTTTCTTCAGTGAGAGGGGTGCTTGTAGTGGGTCCAATCTGACGGGCTTCTATAACCCAGTGACACAAGGGGACATGATATGTCTTTGTGTAGCGACCCGACTCAAAACGAGTCAAGCCTGTGTGTATTCTGTGCCATCCCTGGATCAGTATGCTGGCACACACAGTACATCAATGTATATATCAAAGTGCAATCACATGTAATTAACGTAAAACTGATATATACCTTAAAATCTCAGCGGAAACAGTCAACGGGAGTGGAGTCCCAATAACAGCAACGGCAGGTTGAGTGTAGACCGTAACCCTGAATCGTACTCTTACCCATCGTAGAGCTTATCTGCAACATAAGATGTTGCAGCCGTGTAGGTCAGCATTTTGAATATGCCAGCAAGTCACAAAAGAGTGGGTGTAAAGTAATCATCTATTCTACATGCATATATGGCAAGTGGGGTAGTGGGTTTTGCATAAAGCCAAATTTTTCCTACAACAAGAGAGGGCGAAAAAAGCATAATTACTACAATGTTGGTTGATTAATGAGATGGTTCCACCAACCAAATCTCATACCCAAGTTGTCATTAATAAACCCACATCAATACAATTAATTGTGTTGAGAGTTCCAGATAGTTTCAGTTCCTTTGGCTCAAGTTATCCATGACCATGGACACGGCTAATCGATTAGGTTTGAGTACTCTGCAGAGTTTTGCACACGTTCCCCACAAGATTTGATCGCCTCCGTTGGATTTCTCGCACTTCAGGGTGTTTGAGAAACGGATGACCAAAACATGGTCTTCTAAAGGGTTTCCCCGAGACTTTGTCGGTGCCCATCCTTTCCTACCGTTCTTCTACATCTCGTTGCACCGCCTGTCCAGGGTCACCGCGATATCCAACCAAGCCAGAGCCCATAATGGCTTGTGGCTATGCAGGTAAGCCTTGGGTCTTGAAGTATCCATCCATCTCTTTGTGCCTGGGTGGACCTTTCCGCGTGAATACTGGCACTTCCCCAGCAACACCTAGGCTAACCACTGGTTTCTCCAGGGCGCCGTTCAACCATCATCCACCCAGAGGTAAGTTGAAAAACTCGGAGTCTTGAAGTCTTGATCATAATGCAGGTCTTGAAAATTATTAACTCACAACTCTCATGAATCACACAACCAACCTCGTCTACTAATAGCATAGCAAAATTTAAATCAACGTTTCCCGGGGCCAATGTGTCAAAGGGTTGAGGGGTACCTACCACATGATACTACATCAAGTAACCAAGTGTCCAATTTACCTACTTTGCATGCAATTGGGGAGATGGTATAACTAATGCAATAAAACATAGGTATACATGGTCAAAGTGACTTGCCTGTACTGTTGATGAAGAATAATATCGCTCTTAGAGATAACTGATAGACTATTCATCACTCTTTGATGAAAATCTATATAAACAAACATTGCATTCTTATAAGCAATCATACCAGCAGTCAATACTAACAATCAAAAAGGCAACACAAAACAAATGCAACATGGTGGTGATGAAAGGAAATACTTGAGACAAAACTCAAATTACAAAACTACATCAACACAACCAAGGGTTGGTTTTCTCTAGAAATACATCCAAATTTTCAAAAGTAACAAACAAATACAAAGTAAAATATAATAAAAGTAGTTTAGTAAATATTTTACTTAGCAAAAAGAATTACTTTTGAAGAACAACTAAGAATTATGAAAAACAACACTCTAAACAACATAGGTTTTAGCCTAATAAACTTAACAACAAGAAAACAAATAAAACAATTAAAATATTAAAAATAACAAAATATTTTCAAATAAGAAATCAACTAGCAATACTAGAGCAATACAACAAAGAAAAACAAAACAAAGTAATGGGCTCTAAAATTTCGGTGGCTAGACTACTATTATTATAAAACAAGACAGAACTATTTTTAGTAGCAAAACAATCCTTAACAGAAAAGAATACTAACATTTTTATTTAGAAAAAACATAATTAAATCCTCTAAAACATTTGTGAAAAGAATTACTACTAAAACTAAATTGTTTTATAAAACATTTCCTAATGAAGAAGAATATAGTTTCCTATATCATTAGGATATAAAACAAAGCAAAACTATTTGTATTAACAGAAAATAAGTCACCTAATATTGGATAACAGAACTAAACAAAACTAAAACAAAAGTTAAACTAATTCAGATTTCAAAATAAACTAAAGAAAAAATTAAACTAACTAAATCCTATTAGGTACTAAACAGATTCTGTTTTAGTTAAAAACCCTAATCTAAATTGTCCTAAAAAATCTCAAACAGTTTTTAATGATAAACCTAACTAATACAAAACAGTGTCCAAAATAATCACTCAAAAATAAAGTTTTAAACTCAAGTTATTTAGAACACAAGATTTGAATCAAATCTGTTTGAATTTAATTTTAAACTTTTCAAATATGGTCAAACTTGATATCTACAGAAACTAGAACAATTTTTTGACACAATGCAAAAAGAATCAATCAAAAACTCTAAATATCCTAAAAGATATAACAAAAATAAAACCAGAACCTATTCTGTTTTCTAAAACAAAAACAGAAAAAAGAAAAAAAACTTAGCTAACGGACAGGGGCTACGTGGCAGTTTGTGGTTGGCCGAGGCCATGTGCGTGCGGGGTTTTGTGAGTGGTTGACCGAAGCCTAGTGCATACCGGTTCGGGATTTAAATCGTTCTAATCTAGATCGTTGGCTTTAGATCCGACGGCTACAGAGGGGGCGTGGGGCTTATAGAGGAGGGAGGTCGGAGCTCCGGCGATGTCGACGGTGGCCGGAGGTCGAAGATGCTCGGAGACGGTGCTCCGGTGGTAGGGGACGACATCCAAGTGGTCCAATCGATGGCGATGGATGTAACATCCCAAACTTTGGAATGTTATAATAATTATTAGAATGATTGTTTGTTTGTTTGTTTGAGTGATTGAAAGTGAGTGAAATTTGAAACTTTTACAAAGTTTAATGAGAGGGAATGAAATGACTTTCCCAAAACATTCAATCTGCATTTTGATCACCAGGAATTCAAATTCATTTCATCACAAAACCCTAGAGTGAAGATGAAATGACTTCTTCCATTTAAAGAAATGAAAAGGGATTTGAAAATGATTTGAATTTCCATTTTGAAAATATTTCAAATTCAGAAAACTTTATGCAACTCAATGATTTTCATGAGAGAGGATAATACGACTTCCTCAAATTTTAAGAAATATGAGTTGGAAGTTTAAAAGAAGGAATTGAAAGAGCTTTTGAAAACCTCTGGATTATTTTGAAAATCCATTTCATATTGGTCCCTATCAAAAAATTTCAAAGTATTCAAACCCCTGACAGAAATTTGAAAGGAGTAACATGACACTCCAAGACAGGGGGTAATTTGTGAAGTTTTTGAATCATTAAACCCAAAAAGTTATTTGAAAAATATTTGCAAAATTAAATAAAGCCAACTAAGGCATTTTCTGAAAAATGATTTCTTTAATGTATTCAAATGCGAGAATAAAAATGTCCATTAAATGGAATTTATTATTATGTTAATTTTGATGTAAAATTTGACTATATTTGGAATTTATTCGAATGCTTTAAAGGTTTTTGAAACGCTCTGGAAAAACATTAAATAGAAACGGTAACGGTTTTATAATAAAACGGCCAGCCCATCAGCATTTAATGCCGAAACCGTTACCGGTCGGTCGCCCGCTGACTACGCTCGCCCTCTCTCTCTCGCTGACACCCCGGTCCCACGCGCCCGACCGAAACCGTCGCCGGTCATCACCCTCCTCCCGCGCCCGACGCCGTCGCCGGTTTTCCCTCGACGCGGACCCCCTCCCTCCTTACTCCCTCGACCCCCTGAGACCCCTATAAGTAGCCGGCACCTCTCCTCTCTCCATTCCCCTTGTTTCCCCCTCCTCCCGCGTCCTCTCACTACCGGAATCCCTCGCCGGACTTCACCACGGCCGCCGCGCCATTATCGCGTCCCCGCATCACCCTGACCTCCCCGCACTCTCCCGAGCCCTCCGACGATTTCCCCACGACCGTGCGCACTTCCCCGACCCCTCACCCTCTCTGGACACTCTCTGGAGCTGCCAAGACGTCACCCTCGCCGGAGTGTTCCCCGATCCCGAAACTCCCTCCGCTCCTGCTCGTCGTCACCGTCGTCCCCGAGCTCGCCCTCGACCACCACCGGACGCGCCATTCATCGCTGAGTCAAACGGAGCCCTCGCCGTCGCCGGAGGACCACCGGAGGCGCATCCCCGACGACCTCGACGCCTCTTCCATCACCGGAACCCTCGCCAGAATCGGCAACCACCACGGTGAGCCCTCCCCTCTCTCTCTCAACCGTCGGATCAAACTCCTACGCGCCAGATTTGAAGAATTAAACGCCGAAGCGTTTTCCTCTAATGTTCGGTCGTCCGCCCGTAGCACACCCCCGTAGCCAATAGCAGAGCTCCACGTGTACCCCTATCCGTTCGAAGCAAAACTTTTCTTTTTCCGTTTTAATTTCAAAAACAGAATAGTTTTGTTTTTATTTTCTTTATATCTTTTATGTTTCTAACTATTTTAAATTGATTCTTTTTTGCATTAGATCACAATTTTTATCTAATTTCTGTAGATATCAAATTTGACCATGTTTGAACATTTAAATTTGAATTTAAACAGATTGGATTTAAATTTTGTTTTCTGAATATCTTGAGTTTTAAAATGTATTTTTGATTGATTCTTTTTGCTACTTGTCACTAGTGATATTAGTTATCATTAGGAAGAGTTTGAGAATTTTTAGGATATTTTAAAATAGTGTTTTCAACTAAAACAGATTCTGTATAGTTCCTATGCTGTTTAGTTAGTTTAATATTTTTTTCTTTAGTTATTTTGAAAATCTGAAAAAATGATTTAACTTATGTTTTATATCTAGTTTAGTTTTGTTGTTCCAAACCTTAGTAAATTGCTTGATGTTAACAAAAGTTAATTTGTTTAGTTTATAAATTTTGTTGTAGGGATCTATACCCTCTTTCAAATAGGTATAGTTGTTTTAAAAAGCAAATTTGTTAGTAACAATTCTTTTAACTAAAGTTTTAAGTATTTAGATTCTATTTTCAAATAAAGATTTTACTAATTCTTTTCTGTAAATAAATGTTTTAAACAAAAATAGTTTAGTTTTACCCTATTATTATAGAAAACTATATTTTTTTCTTCATTAGGTAATGTTTTATAAAATAATTTAGTTTTAATAGTAATTCTTTCACAAAGTTTTAGATGACTTAATTCTGTTTTATAATAAAGATTTTATTTAATTATTTTCTGTTAACTTAGTTGTTTTACAATATGTTTTCTCTTAGTTTATGTTTGCTTGTTGTTAAGTTCATTAGGCAAACACTTATATTGTTTAGAAGGTTGTTTTTTATAGTTCTAGTTGTCTTTCAAAAGTGATTCATTTTTTTCTAGAAAAATATTTACAAAAATCTTTTATTATATTTTACTTTGTTTTGGGTTTTGTGTTACTTTTGAAATTGTTGGAGTTTTGTGTTTCAACTTTGTCTTAAGTATTTCTTCCATCAACCTTGTTGCTTTTGTTTTGTATTACTTTTTGTTAGAATTGATTGCTAGTATGATTGCTTATATGTATGTAATGTTTGTTATAGATTTTCATCGGAGAGTAACGAATAGTCTATCAAGTTATTTCTGAGAGCGATCTTTATCTTCATCAACAGTACAGGCAAGTTCACCTTGACCATCTATTTCATACCTATGTTTTTATTGCATGTAGTGACATCATTCAACATATCCCTCCCATAGTGTTATTGAAATTCTTGTAGTTGAGTAGAATGCATGAGGTAGGAACCCACCACTGGTTACTAAAGCCCCGGGAACGCTAGTTAGTGCAATGCTATGCTAAAGTAGACGGGGTCTGGTATGAGTGTTCGTGAGTGGTGTGAAGAAGGACTCCACGTCAAAACGACGACTTCATGAAGACATCTTCAAGTCCTGCATCTTCAAGACCTCAAGACTTCAAGACTCGAGAAGACAAGTTTTCAATACACACTACTGGGTGAAGGATGGTTGATTGGGCACCCTGGAGAAACCAGTGAGTGGCCGGGATGCATGGAGAAGCACCATGACATCTTGCGGAAAGCTTCACCCAGACTCAAAGAGAAGGATGAATACTTCATGCCCGGAAGCTTACCTGTGTAGCCACAAGTCATTATGGGCTCTGGCTTGGTTGATTTTTGTTGTGACTCTGCTGGGCAGTGCTACGAGATGTAGTCGACATTAGGATTGGGATGGGCACTGTCGGACAGTCAGGGAAGCACTCTGAAAGACCATGTTTCTTTCATCCTGTTCTCAAACACCAGGCAGTGCGAGGACTTACCAGGAGGGAAAGAATCTTGTGGGTAAAGTACACAACACTCTGCAGAGTTAAACCTAATCGATTAGCCGTGTCCCCGGTTACGGACAATTTGAGCTTCTAGACTTGGATCTATCTCTGAACTCTCAACACTGGACTGATAACTAATTGTGGGCAACTTAATGATACTTATGGGCATTGAGACATTGGTTGGCGGAACCATGTCATGATAGGTAACTCTATAGTGGAATTCCTGATATTCCATTGTTGTAGGAAAATAAAATCAGCTTTTACGCAAAAACTCAGACACAGAGCCACAAAGCCTTTGCATATAGAATAGTCTTTATTTTTCTGTTCTTCTATGGTGATCTTGCCAGCATATTCAAAATGCTGACCTACACGGCTGCAACGTCTTATGTTGCAGATACTCTTCTACGACGGGTAAGAGTACGATTCAGGGTTACGGTCCGCACTCAACTTGCCGTTGGTGTTATTGGGATTCCACTCCCGTTGACTGTATCCGCTGCTATTTTAAGGTATATATCAGTTTTACGCTATTTACATGTGATTGCACTTTGATATATACATTGATGTATTGTGTGTGCCAGCATACTGATCCAGGGATGGCACAGAAAACACAGAGGCTTGACTCGTTTTGAGTCGGGTCGCTACAGAAATGGTATCAGAGCACATGTTGACTGTAGGACGTGACCCTAGAAACTGGAAAGCCTTAGGAAATGATTTCTTGAAAAACTTTGTTTTCAAAGGATCTTTTACTTCTCCTCTCTTCTGAGTTTTATCAAAAATTTAGAAAATACCCTTTCCTCTTGACCACACGAAGGATCAACTGAAGCCACTCCAAGAAGGACAAGATATCAGACAACTGGTGACCAACTCCGACAAAGATGTATTCCATTATGGAAGAGCTACAAAAAGGATTGAATATTATACAGACCTGAAGAAATTGAAGACCATGAAGAATTTCCAAGATATTATGCGCCTAGAAGACCAAACCCCTGTTGTATACTTACGTTAGATACGATGATTTGTGAGCTGTCATTTGTGTGTAAATTTCGACAGCCACAACAAAAAAATCTATTTTCAAAACCATTGTTTGTATTGTGTGTTTTCCCCTCCTTTCTCTCCCTTACCCATCTCATCCCCAAAACCTTGAACCCAATAGATGACGAATGAAGCTAGACTCGTGTATTCTGGATCAATGACTCGGTTAGAGATAGAAGAATGGATTCAGAACATGGAGGATCACCTAAGGAGTAACCTTGTTGCAAGGAACGAGATGGTCCAATATGCTCTTTGGTATTTTACAGAAGGTGCTGCGAATTGGTGGAAGATGCATAGGCAGGAATCAATCACTTGGGAAGAATTCAAGATGACTCTGCAAGAATCTCATGTTGTTACCAACACCCAAAAGCCCCGTCGCAAAGTTGTGAAGGAGATTTGTGCCTGCAAGATATGTGGAGAAATAGGACACACCCAGGAAGAACACAAGAAAGGATGCCCTCATTGTGAAGAAAATCACCCTGCTGAGGACTGCCCAACTGGGCAAGTGACATGTTTCTTGTGTGAAGGAACTACACATTACCCTGCTCAATGCCAGGAGTACCCCAAGGTACAAGAAGTCATCAAACAGCAGAAGAAAGCCATGAAGGAAGCCTTCAGAGAAAAGTTAGGGGAACTTGTGATGATGGAAGATGTTGAAGACCCTGATGGAGAAGGATTAACCAGATTTTACTCAAATATCTGCTATACATGTGGAGAAGAAGGACATTTCTCACAGGACTGTACGAAGGAAAGAAAAGAGTATCTGGGAAACTTCCCAATAGAAGAAGTGGAGTTTGATCCACAGGAAATTGAACTTTTGATCGGAACCAAGGAACCCAAGAAGAGAAACCGAAGACTTGCTCTGAACAACCCAATTTCTACGAAGAAGGATCTGAGTCAGATCATGTGTTTCAGGTGCAAGAATTTAGGCCACTATGCCGATAAGTGCCCAAGAAAGGAATCAAGAACCCAAGAGCAAAAAACCAACATCAAGAAACCCCGAGATATGTCAGAAATCATTTGTTTTCAGTGCAAGAAGACAGGACACTACTCCTATACCTGTCCAGAGAAGAATGCTAAGCATGAGTAGTTTGAGTTCGGAAGTAATAAATGTAATAGGTAGCACTCTTATCCTTTGAGGTTATGTAATGGATAATCCATTTGTTTTAAGGATGACAATATTCTCTAAAGATGTTGGAAAGTGAAATTGAAGTTTGATTTTGAATAACATGGATATTTACCCAAGTCGAGACATATGTCAATTCTGAGTACCTTTTCTGACACACGCAGATGACCACCCTTTATGAGTCTTTCCTCAAAGGCCCAGAAACAATCATGACCCTGACCAGTGATCATGACTACCCAAGGATCCTGAAGGATATGATGAAGCACATCCATCTTGAAGGAGATGCAGTCTACAAAGGCTACCCATTCATGGATAATGGAGTGAAACTTTGGTATGTGGAGGTACACCTTCACCGTGCAAAGGGAGTTTGCCCAAAGACTACTGGACGATACTTTTACATATCTTGTGTACCACAAGCTATTTTCTTTGACGCTGTTCGTGAAGCTGCCATGGAAGCCATACGCCATATTGGAGAAATACTTGAAGCAAGACTCCGTCATACTCAGGAATACCTGCAAGAGGTGCATACGAAGATGATGGAGATGAAGCTCATGTCCACCCTAATCAAGGAAAATATGGAGGATTTCAAGGAGCACATCGCAAATTTCCAGTGGTACTAGAGTATCTCCAAGGGGAGATGAATGAATAAAGTTGGGAGTTGATGCTAGACCATACCAAACTATGTGGATGGCAGCATTTGTAATAAAGTATTTTCTAGGAGTTTTAAGAAGTGATTGAGAATGTAACCAAGGATTGAATATGAGAAGAATGGGATAGTTTCGAAGATGGAAATACCTGTATCATGAAGCACTTTTGATTTCATGAGCTTATCTTGTAACGGAAGTCTCAGAGTTTGTAATAAATTCATGAGTCAATGGAAATTATGGTGTCATGATATGTGAGTTGTTACTCTATGAACAAAGATCTCTTACCATTTTCGAGGATAAGAGAAAATATGGTCTATGCATACATGAGTGCATTTCATTTTAAGTGTGGTAGTAACCACAGGTACCTTCCCCGAATTTAGGAGTTTGGATAAGTGAATACAGGTGAAGAGAATGTGGAACCATCTCAAACTGTGTGGATGATAACCTTTGTGACAAGGTACTTTTGAAGTTGGAATAGAGAATGATTGTGATGAAACCACACCCAAGGTTAAACAAACCAATGGAAAGGAAAATGGATTCTGCAGAGTGGAATCTAGACAAGAATAAGTCTGAGATTTGTTACCTCAAGGGTATGGTGTAGTGAACTGAAGGTAATGCTGGAATATGGATCGATAGTCACCCCACGGGTGAGATGAAGTTGTTCAAGAATTCAAGTGAACCCACAAGTCACTGACCTCAGGATTGATAAGGATCAAGCCCCACCTTTGTGAAGGCAGAGACTTGGAAGAAGCTACGACTGCTCAGCAAACGTTTTTCTTAGGAACATACGATAACCTGAGAGATGTGAAGAAATGATAGATGTTTTGTTCGGCTTGTAGGAAAAAAAAGGGATTTATCCGAACCTCGTTCGTTGACAAGAGAAATTTCTGCAATGCTTGTGAGGAAGACCAAGTGTTAGAATACGAGATTCACTAAACCTTATACAAGGTAATGATTTCAGCGCGACATGGTTTGGCCACCATGACGACTTACTCTTATCATTCTCTTGCTATTCGGAATGGTAAATCTGAGTGATTTACCCATAGTAAAGAGACGACGTTCTTTGAAGCTTTTTGTTTAAGCCTTAGAATGGTAGGATGAAACCCCTAGTACACTGACAGTTGTTGTCACACGTAGGAAATTTTACGGTGAGGATAAAGCCAAGACCCATTTCACTGCAGGATAACCACTAATGGTAGACCACCATGAGATCATCGATAAGTTATTTAGAATGAACGTGAGACTTGTCAGTTAAGAAGACCCAGTATCGGAGGAAATTCATGTTGTTATGAGGACACAAGATTTTGATATAACGGAAGAGCATCACCGAAGAAGCTATCGTGTAGAATGTGAACAGGCAAATGCACCCACAGGACTGCCAAGATTTGATGGACCAGTAACTTCATTTCAAGTGTGGTAGACCCACATTTTCAGGTCAATGGAGTTTTGTTGGAAGACCCCTCACCGTCTTGGTCTGTGGATTTGTTAGAAGACCCCCAAACCCTAACCTTTTCTTTCTAGCTCTTCCGAATCTCGAGGACGAGATTAATTTTAAGTGTGGTAGATTTGTAACATCCCAAACTTTGGAATGTTATAATAATTATTAGAATGATTGTTTGTTTGTTTGTTTGAGTGATTGAAAGTGAGTGAAATTTGAAACTTTTAAAAAGTTTAATGAGAGGGAATGAAATGACTTTCCCAAAACATTCAATCTGCATTTTGATCACCAGGAATTCAAATTCATTTCATCACAAAACCCTAGAGTGAAGATGAAATGACTTCTTCCATTTAAAGAAATCAAAAGGGATTCGAAAATGATTTGAATTTCCATTTTGAAAATATTTCAAATTCAGAAAACTTTATGCAACTCAATGATTTTCATGAGAGAGGATAATATGACTTCCTCAAATTTTAAGAAATATGAGTTGGAAGTTTAAAAGAAGGAATTGAAAGAGCTTTTGAAAACCTCTGGATTATTTTGAAAATCCATTTCATATTGGTCCCTATCCAAAAATTTCAAAGTATTCAAACCCCTGATAGAAATTTGAAAGGAGTAACATGACACTCCAAGACAGGGCGTAATTTGTGAAGTTTTTGAATCATCAAACCCAAAAAGTTATTTGAAAAATATTTGCAAAATTAAATAAAGCCAATTAAGGCATTTTCTGAAAAATGATTTTTTTAATGTATTCAAATGCCAGAATAAAAATGTCCATTAAATGGAATTTATTATCTGTTAATTTTGATATAAAATTTGACTATATTTGGAATTTATTCGAATGCTTTAAAGGTTTTTGAAACGCTCTGGAAAAACATTAAATAGAAACGGTAACGGTTTTATAATAAAACGGCCAGCCCATCAGCATTTAATGCCGAAACCGTTACCGGTCGGTCGCCCGCTGACTACGCTCGCCCTCTCTCTCTCGCTGACACCCCGGTCCCACGCACCCGACCGAAACCGTCGCCGGTCATCACCCTCCTCCCGCGCCCGACGCCGTCGCCGGTTTTCCCTCGACGCGGACCCCCTCCCTCCTTACTCCCCCGACCCCCTGAGACCCCTATAAGTAGCCGGCACCTCTCCTCTCTCCATTCCCCTTGTTTCCCCCTCCTCCCGCGTCCTCTCACTACCGGAATCCCTCGCCGGACTTCACCACGGCCGCCGCGCCATTATCGCGTCCCCGCATCACCCTGACCTCCCCGCACTCTCCCGAGCCCTCCGACGATTTCCCCACGACCGTGCGCACTTCCCCGACCCCTCACCCTCTCTGGACACTCTCTGGAGCTGCCAAGACGTCACCCTCGCCGGAGTGTTCCCCGATCCCGAAACTCCCTCCGCTCCTGCTCGTCGTCACCGTCGTCCCCGAGCTCGCCCTCGACCACCACCGGACACGCCATTCATCGCTGAGTCAAACGGAGCCCTCGCCGTCGCCGGAGGACCACCGGAGGCGCATCCCCGACGACCTCGACGCCTCTTCCATCACCGGAACCCTCGCCGGAACCGGCAACCACCACGGTGAGCCCTCCCCTCTCTCTCTCAACCGTCGGATCAAACTCCTACGCGCCAGATTTGAAGAATTAAACGCCGAAGCGTTTTCCTCTAATGTTCGGTCGTCCGCCCGTAGCACACCCCCGTAGCCAATAGCAGAGCTCCACGTGTACCCCTATCCGTTCGAAGCAAAACTTTTCTTTTTCCGTTTTAATTTCAAAAACAGAATAGTTTTGTTTTTATTTTCTTTATATCTTTTATGTTTCTAACTATTTTAAATTGATTCTTTTTTGCATTAGATCACAATTTTTATCTAATTTCTGTAGATACCAAATTTGACCATGTTTGAACATTTAAATTTGAATTTAAACAGATTGGATTTAAATTTTGTTTTCTGAATATCTTGAGTTTTAAAATGTATTTTTGATTGATTCTTTTTGCTACTTGTCACTAGTGATATTAGTTATCATTAGGAAGAGTTTGAGAATTTTTAGGATATTTTAAAATAGTGTTTTCAACTAAAACAGATTCTGTATAGTTCCTATGCTGTTTAGTTAGTTTAATATTTTTTTTCTTTAGTTATTTTGAAAATCTGAAAAAATGATTTAACTTATGTTTTATATCTAGTTTAGTTTTGTTGTTCCAAACCTTAGTAAATTGCTTGATGTTAACAAAAGTTAATTTGTTTAGTTTATAAATTTTGTTGTAGGGATCTATACCCTCTTTCAAATAGGTATAGTTGTTTTAAAAAGCAAATTTGTTAGTAACAATTCTTTTAACTAAAGTTTTAAGTATTTAGATTCTATTTTCAAATAAAGTTTGTACTAATTCTTTTCTGTAAATAAATGTTTTAAACAAAAATAGTTTAGTTTTACCCTATTATTATAGAAAACTATATTTTTTTCTTCATTAGGTAATGTTTTATAAAATAATTTAGTTTTAATAGTAATTCTTTCAAAAAGTTTTAGATGACTTAATTCTGTTTTATAATAAAGATTTTATTTAATTATTTTCTGTTAACTTAGTTGTTTTACAATATGTTTTCTCTTAGTTTATGTTTGCTTGTTGTTAAGTTCATTAGGCAAACACTTATATTGTTTAGAAGGTTGTTTTTTATAGTTCTAGTTGTCTTTCAAAAGTGATTCATTTTTTTCTAGAAAAATATTTACAAAAATCTTTTATTATATTTTACTTTGTTTTGGGTTTTGTGTTACTTTTGAAATTGTTGGAGTTTTGTGTTTCAACTTTGTCTTAAGTATTTCTTCCATCAACCTTGTTGCTTTTGTTTTGTATTACTTTTTGTTAGAATTGATTGCTAGTATGATTGCTTATATGTATGTAATGTTTGTTATAGATTTTCATCGGAGAGTAACGAATAGTCTATCAAGTTATTTCTGAGAGCGATCTTTATCTTCATCAACAGTACAGGCAAGTTCACCTTGACCATCTATTTCATACCTATGTTTTTATTGCATGTAGTGACATCATTCAACATATCCCTCCCGTAGTGTTATTGAAATTCTTGTAGTTGAGTAGAATGCATGAGGTAGGAACCCACCACTGGTTACTAAAGCCCCGGGAACGCTAGTTAGTGCAATGCTATGCTAAAGTAGACGGGGTCTGGTATGAGTGTTCGTGAGTGGTGTGAAGAAGGACTCCACGTCAAAACGACGACTTCATGAAGACATCTTCAAGTCCTGCATCTTCAAGACCTCAAGACTTCAAGACTCGAGAAGACAAGTTTTCAATACACACTACTGGGTGAAGGATGGTTGATTGGGCACCCTGGAGAAACCAGTGAGTGGCCGGGATGCATGGAGAAGCGCCATGACATCTTGCGGAAAGTTTCACCCAGACTCAAAGAGAAGGATGAATACTTCATGCCCGGAAGCTTACCTGTGTAGCCACAAGTCATTATGGGCTCTGGCTTGGTTGATCTTTGTTGTGACTCTGCTGGGCAGTGCTACGAGATGTAGTCGACATTAGGATTGGGATGGGCACTGTCGGACAGTCAGGGAAGCACTCTGAAAGACCATGTTTCTTTCATCCTGTTCTCAAACACCAGGCAGTGCGAGGACTTACCAGGAGGGAAAGAATCTTGTGGGTAAAGTACACAACACTCTGCAGAGTTAAACCTAATCGATTAGCCGTGTCCCCGGTTACGGACAATTTGAGCTTCTAGACTTGGATCTATCTCTGAACTCTCAACACTGGACTGATAACTAATTGTGGGCAACTTAATGATACTTATGGGCATTGAGACATTGGTTGGCGGAACCATGTCATGATAGGTAACTCTATAGTGAAATTCCTGCTATTCCTTTGTTGTAGGAAAATAAAATCAGCTTTTATGCAAAAACTCAGACACAGAGCCACAAAGCCTTTGCATATAGAATAGTCTTTATTTTTCTGTTCTTCTATGGTGATCTTGCCAGCATATTCAAAATGCTGACCTACACGGCTGCAACGTCTTATGTTGCAGATACTCTTCTACGACGGGTAAGAGTACGATTCAGGGTTACGGTCCGCACTCAACTTGCCGTTGGTGTTATTGGGATTCCACTCCCGTTGACTGTATCCGCTGCTATTTTAAGGTATATATCAGTTTTACGCTATTTACATGTGATTGCACTTTGATATATACATTGATGTATTGTGTGTGCCAGCATACTGATCCAGGGATGGCACAGAAAACACAGAGGCTTGACTCGTTTTGAGTCGGGTCGCTACAACGGACCTCCGACGTCCGTTGGTGGTGACGGCGAGGCGAGGGAGCGTCGGGGCGAGCGCCAGGAGCTCGGGAAGGTCCGGTTGGGGTTAGAACTCCGACGAGGTGTGGGGGTGGCATTCTGGCGAGGAAAAGAGGGGGTTTCGGGGTGGGCGAAGAGCGGAGAGGACCGGGTCTTATATAGGCCAGGTGCGGGGGTCGGGAGAGGGAAGGAGGAGCGAGATCCGGGGCGATGAACTCGCCAGCGATGTCAGGGGCGCGATGGAGGGGACGACCGCGAGGACGGCTCGGTCGGTCGATGGGGCCGGGGCATCAGAGAGAGATAGGGAGAGAGCACGGTGAGCGGTGACCGTTGCGGAGAGGTTTTGGGGAGGAATCAGGGGCAGGTGGGCCGGCTCGTTTAATACACGCGTTTAACTATTTCCTTTATTAATATACAGGGCATTAAAAACAACATTTAGACATTCAAAACCTGTCCAACAAATAAAGTTTTATATACCAAAATGGTCAGGGAATTAAATTCCATTTAATGAACATTTTTCCACGACCAAATTAAATACTTTAAAAAAAATTATTTTCAGAAAATGCCTAAATGGCTTTATTTATTTTTGCAAATATTTTTCAAATAACCCTTTGGGTTTTATGGTTCAAAAGCTTCACAAAAATACGCCTAGTTTGGAGTGTCATATTACTCCTCTCAAAAACTTGTCAAGGGGTTTGAATGCTTACAAATTTCAAATAGGAAAATCAAATATGAAAGTGATCTCCATATCAGAAAATTTTCAAATAGTTTTTCAAAATTCATTTTTCAAATCCTTTTTATAATGAAGAAGTCATGTCATCTTCTCTCACTGATTTGAATGTAGGAATTTTAATTCAAACACAAAGGGGAAAGTCATTTTATTCCCTCTCATTCAAAAGTTTTCAAAAGTTTCAAATTTTCACTCAATTTCAATCACTCAAGCAAACAAGCATTCCTATATTTATTATAACATTCCAAAGTTTGGGATGTTACACTTTGTACTGTTGCCATTAAGGATAAAACGATGGGTTTAATTCATATTGATTGTGTTCTCTTTGTCTACATGATGTCATTGTTCTCCAAGCATTACTCTGTTTTACTCAATACTCTAGATGTATGCTAGATAGCGGTCGATGGGTGGAGTAATAGTAATAGGTGCAGGCAGGAGTCGGCCTATTTTTCTTATGAATGTGATGCCTATATACACATAAACATTGCCGTGAATATCAAATAACTATGAGCTTTTGTATCAATTGACTAATAGTAATTTGTTTAGCCACCGTATGCCTATTTACATGAGAGATGCCACTAGGGAAAACTATGTCCCCGGGTCTATTCACTTATAAGTTTACAGACGCTTCAATACCTTGTTTCCATCATTTAATTTTTATTTTATTTTCCAATTTACAATTATCTATTACCAACCACACAACTTATAACTCGCAAATAACAAGTTCAAGGGGATTGACAGCCCTCTTGCCTGCATTGGGGTACAAGTGTTTGCTCTTTTGTGTGAAGTCGTTGAAGACAGGGGTTAGTTTTTACTCCCATTGGTTTGATAAACCATGGTTCTCTACTGAGGGAAATACTTACCTATATTGTGCCACATCACTCGTTCCTCTCCATTGAAAACCCAACGCAGATCACAAGTATCAGAAAGGATTTCTCGCGCCGTTCCTAGGGAGTATCACCAACCTACTATCAAGTACCTTCGCATAAATTTTCATTCACTTGTTCTACTTTTTATTTTCTATTATATTTTGCTTGCTTCATAAAAATCAAAAAACAAAAATATTTATCTTTGCTAGTTACTAGTTTACCTCTTTACTTTGCTAGTTTGCTAGTTTACTTCTTTACTTGTAGCTATGGCTAGTTCTTATTTTGTTCCCTTTACTCCTGATAATGTGGTACTCAATTTTACATAAAGGAGAGGAGAAATTTTAAGAGATGCATGGTATAGGATTTGCAATGCTCAAAATAAATCAATTCATAAGCAATCCGCAACATCTTGCTACTTAATTTCTATGTCGGTATTACCACTTGGTATAGATTTGTACTTGATATGATTACCAATGGTAATTTATTAATGAGTCTCACTTCGTATGCTTGTAATGCCATGAAAAAATTAGTTGGGTCACCACCTATTATCATTAATGAAACTACTTTGACCATGGACCATGATATGCAAAGGCTTGATGCTATTGAAAAAAAAACTACTAATGTACAAACTGAGGAGTTAGATAAAAAGCTTAACAATCATATCACTCAATTTGGGTCACGAGTAGGAATGATTTTGAAAACTTTAAAGGAGAAGGATGCAATTATTGATGAGAGGATAGAACAAATCTTGAATAGGATTGATAAAGTGGAGGAAGTCATTGATAAAGTAGGTTCCACTTTCACACCCTCGAAAAATAATGCTAGTACTTCTCAAAATAGAAGCCCACATATATGTTCCCAGAAGCATTAGTACCCCTCCTACCAAAAGAAACGAAGATCTCAAAATGATTAGTGTGCATACTGACTTTATAAAGTTGATAAAGGACCCCATTTTAAAGCCTCCTGTTTTTCCTAAGTATGGTTGTGTCATTGGGGAGCTTGATAAGAAGGATGACAACACTTGAATCATATGCATTTTGCCTAGCTAGGTGCGTAAAACAATAGCGCTGGTTGGGAGGCTACCCAATAGTTATCTTATCTTTTTTTTTACTTTATGTTTGTTTTTGAAAACATGGTTTGCGATGGTAATGATTGTTTTTTTAATTATTGTTTGCGTCAAGTAAAGCCTTTGGGATGACTTGCATGATGAGTAGAATTGATACAATGCCAAAACAGAAACTTTAGCGTCTAGTGCAGAATTTTTCTGATTTTACTGGAGCGTATTTTTGATCTAAAATTATTATACAATATTTATTTAAGAATTCCCAGGTTTTCCTAATTTTTCAGAAATTTGGGAGTTACATAAGTATGGTTTCTTTACAGATCATTACAGACTGTTCGGTTTTAGACATATTTTGTTTTTGCTTGCATAGTTTGCTTTTTTTGATGATGCCATGGATTGTATCGGGGGGTATATGTAATGGAGAAGTTAGAATACAGTACCTTATGCAATAATAAAATAATAATCAATTTACAACAATACCTAAGTATTTGATATGTTTATTATACTAACGGATCTCACAAAGGTTTCTATTGAGTTTTGTGTGCTGAAGTTTTCAAGTTTTGGGTGCTATCACTATGGATATAGGAATAAGGAGTAGTAAGAGCCTAAGCTTGGGGTTGCCCAAGGCACTCTAAGGTAATATTCTAGTAAGATTCAAGTGTCTAAGCTTGGGGATGCCCTATAAGGCATCCCATCTTTCGTCTTAATCCATCTGTATGTCACTTGGAGCTATATTTTTATTCCTCACATGATATGAGTTTTGCTTGGAGCGTCATTTGCTTTAGTTTTTTTAGTTTGCTGCAATAATTGTTTGCTGGACACACCCACTTGAGAGAGACACACTATCATCATGATTTATTAGAATACTCTATGTGCTTCACTTATATCTTTTGAGCTTAGAAGTTGCTCTAGTACTTCACTTATACCTTTTAGAGCACGGTGACATATATATTTTATAGAAATAATTGCACCCTCGTTATTCACTTATATTTTTTTGAGAGTTAATAATAGAGATGGTAATTTTCTTGGGTTATAAGACTAGTCCAAAAATAATAGGTATTTAATGAGTGCATAATAAAAACCACATGTAGCACATAAAAAGAGAAATCATGGTTAATGATATTAATGTGGTAATGTGAAAAAGCATGAGTGCATGATAAATGGTTAATAATAGTATTGTGAATTATAGGTTGTTGACTTGATGTTCATCAAATATTTTTATGGCATGGTGATGATGTGTGAGGATACTTATTCCTCATTGAAATCCTAGTGTTGTTTAGGTCGGGGATGCGCAATGGTTAACTCCTACCAACCTCCTACCTAGGTGCATGCGGGTGGTGCTTTGCTCCGAGAGAGCTAATAAAATCTTGGAATAAGTATGTGAGTTCCTTATGACTAATGTGAATCAATGGATATATGCACTCTCACCTCCACATATTTGCTAGCCTCTTCGGTACCGTGCATTCCCCATTCTCACCTCGAGGATCGGTGCAACCTTCACCGGTGCATCCAAACCCCATGACATGATATGCTCTATTACACATAAGCCTCATTATGTCTTCCTCAAAACAGCCACCATACCTACCTATCATGGCATTTCCATAGCCACTCCGAGATATATTGACATGCAACTTCAACCGTCACATCACATGACTTGTACTTCCATTGTCATATTGCTTTGCATGATTGAAAGATAGCTAGGATGATATTTCCATGGCTTGTATGTTTTTTGATATATTTGCTACGCTAGATCATTGCACATCCTAGTACATTGCCAGAGGCATTCATATAAGTCATGCATTTTTTCATGTTAAGTTCTAAGTAAATAAAAGTGTGATGATCAACATTATTTAGGGCACTGTCTCAGTGAGGAAAGGATGATGGAGACAATGATTACCCCACAAGTTGGGATGGGACTCCAAATGAAAAATAAAAAATAAAAAAGAAGAACAAAAAAGAAAAAAGGAGAAAAGATAGAAGGGTACATGTTATTCCACACTTGTGCCTCAAAGTGGCACCATGTTCTTCATATAGAGTCTCTTGTTTTGCCACTTCCATATGCTAGCGGGAATTTTTCATTATAGAACTTGTCTTGTATATTCTGTTGATGGGATTCCTCAAATGTGTGAGGTCTTCATGATCAATAAAGTTAGACGCACACCCACTTAGCTTCAGTTGAGCTTTCATACACTTATAGCTCTAGTGCATCTGTTGCATGGCAATCCATACTCCTCGCATTGATATCTATTGATGGGCATCTCCATAGCCTGTTGATATGCCTATTTGACGCGAGACTTTCTTATCCACTTTCACCCATTTGAAATCTACCACCATATTCAATTCCATCTTTATGCTATATCCATGGTTCACACTCATATATTGTGCGAGTAATAAAAAGTTGAAGCGCGTTAAAAAGTATGATACAATTACCTGACTTGACACCTTGGTGCTTGACATTTGTATTTATGTGGTGAGGACGGAGCCATGTTATGCTAATATGATAAAATGAATAGGGGGTGAACATTATTTAAGGATCACATGTTTTGAAACTTGATGATTATGTTGCTTATGTTTATAAATATTACTATATTGATGTTTATAAGTTCATCATTTCTCAATGATCAAACCTACAATAGATTACATGTTGGGTACATTTGTTTTTATCATGTACATACTCGAGGACGAGCAGGAATTAAGCTTGGGGATGTCGATACGTCTCCAACATATTGATAATTTTTGATTATTCCATGCTATTATTTTATCATTCTAGGATACTTTTTGTGTGTTTATTTACCAATTAATATTATTTTTGAGCACTAGCTTATCAACCCAGTGCCAGTTGTTGTTTTCTACATGTTTTTGGTTTTTGAGGTTTACAGGACCAAACGAAGTCCAATTATAACAGATATCAAGTATTTCATTTGTCTTAAGAGGATGATCAGGTAAAGCTCTAAGTAACTAGAGAAGCCTCCCCCAAGCTTGAGGGAGATTCTCTTCTCCAATTTGTACAAAGTTAAATATCTCTTGTAAGGAAGATTGTTTCTTATGAGCAGGAAAATATTTTCCAGAGAAGTAATAAAGCATATCCTGGGGACTACGCACACAACCAGGAGCAAGAGAAAGGAACCCTTCATTAGCCTTGCCTTATAGCGAGAAAGCGAAAAAGCTTAAGGATGTAATAGTAATGTATATTTTCCTCATTAGTAAACAAAGTAGCAATATCATTCAATTTAATGTGAGATGTCAGACAACAGTTTCAGTTTCATAACCATGGAAAGGATCAGATTCTAATATAGGAATCAAGTCGGGGTCTACTGAGAATTCATAATCCTTATCAGTATCAAATATAGTAGAAGTAGCAAATTTAGGATCACATTTCATTTTCTCCATCATAGATTTGTCTTTGATTTTGCATAGTAGTTTCTTCAAGTCATCTCTATTTTCACAAGCAAGAAAGACCCTAGCTATTTCCCCGACCATGACATAACCTTCAGGTACATAAGGAAATTCATATTTAGTGGGAGCGCGAAGTGTAGTAGGTGATGTAATATGTTCATCGGTTTCAGCCTTTTTCAAGTTCTCTAGCTTTAGCAATATGAGCATCAAGTAATTCATTCAATGGCACAATTTCAGTTTCATCAAGTGTAGCAGTAGTATCATCATTAATTTCAAAATTAGCATCATCAAGTTCAAGTGATATATCAGAAAGAGGAACAGATGGTGGTGTAATAAGTTGATTCAAGAGAGTAGCTGAATCAAAAGCAGAGCTAGATGGCAGCTCCTTACCTCCCCTCGTACGAGAGGGGACGATCTTGGTTCAATTATGTTTCAGATTCTTCATAGTAGGAATTGGATATCCTCAAGTTAACACAATAAATATAGCTATGCTCCGAGGCAACAACGCTAGAAAAAAGTCTTGATAAGCCACAAGTACAGGGGATCGCGACAGTCTTCACGAATCGTATTTCACCCTAATTTATTGATTCGGCACAAGGGAAGCCAAAGAATATTTATTAGCCTTGACAGTTGAGTTGTACATTCAACTGCACCTGGGATATCTCTCTGCATCCAAGGTTTAGTAGCACGGCAAATAATAGTAGTAGCAGTATTAATGATAGCAGCAATTTTGTAACAATAGTGACAGTAACTGCAGCAATAGTAACTTGGCAAGATTCAGTATATGTAAAGCGTAGGCCATGGTACAACGATGGAAAGATATGGATGACATTAATCATGTAATAGTTACACACAAGAGTGACACAATACTAGCTCCAATTCAACAATATAATGTAGGAACGTATTCCGTACATAGTCATATGTGATTGCCATAAGAACTTGCATGGCATCTTTTGTCCTACCCTCCTGTGGCAGCGGCGTCCTATTGGAAACTAAGTGATTGAGGCCTCCTTTTAATAGAGAACTAGAACAAAACATTAACACATGGTGAATACATGAACTCCTCAAACTACGACAATCACTGGAAAGAATCCAAATTATTGTCACCTTGGGGTATGTAGATCAAGACATGTAATAGGTGCATACAACTTGCAAGATAGGATCCAAATCACTCTTATATTCATCAAAACATAATAGGTTCAGATCTGAAATCATGGCACTCGTGCCATAGTGACAAGCATTAAGCATAGCAAAGTCATAGCAATATCAATCTCAGAACATAGTAGGTACTAGGGATAAAGCTCTATCAAATTAACTCGATTACACGATCAATTCCATCCACACCCATAACCGACTAGCAAGCCTACAAAGGAATTACTCACCCCCGGTGGTGAGCATCATGGAATAGTTGATGGAGAAGGGTGGTGATGACAACAGCGATGAATCCCACTCTCTGAAGCCCCAAACAGAATCTAGATCAGCCCTCCGAGGAAGAACGAGAGGTAGCGGCGGCTCTGTCTCGTGGATTGTGATGAACACTTCTCTCTAATTTTTTTCTCTGAATATGTGAATTTATAGGACCGGAGATAGGGTCGGGGGAGCCTCGTGGGCCCCACCACACAATAGGGCACGACCAGGGGTGATCGCTCCCTGTTTGCTCGTGGTCCATAGGGACACCCCTTCTGGTGGATATTTGCATCATAATTCCTTATAATTCCCAGAAAAAATTCACAAAAAAATTCGTCTAATTCCAAGAACTTCTATTTCTGCACAAAAATAACACCAAGGTAGTTGTGCTGAAAACAA
Source organism: Hordeum marinum (assembly GCA_022496015.1). Taxonomy (NCBI): domain Eukaryota; kingdom Viridiplantae; phylum Streptophyta; class Magnoliopsida; order Poales; family Poaceae; genus Hordeum; species Hordeum marinum. Next base: position 256,646,547 of record CM039674.1, on the reverse strand, counting down.
CATAAGTCTGGGTTACTTCCTTTCAAATCCTGCAAATTACAGTCCAAAACAAGGGAAAAAGTGTTTGAAAAATTAGATACATTGGAGACATATCAGCAAGCGGTGGGGCCCCAGCACGGCGGTAGCGCCGACACCAGTGGGTCCAAAGTTGGGGCCCCACGAGCCACGTCCCTAGAGACAATGGAGGCCCCTAACCCAAAGGGCTCCATGCCTTACAAGGAGGCATTGTTAGTCGGAGCCTCGGGAGGAGACCTTGTCAGGCCTCATGAGGAGGCCCCGGAAGGAGGACTAGGCGAAGTCCAGGGGTGACGGCGGTAGCCACCCGGGGGTGAGGCTGAGGAGGAGGCGATGGATTCCCATGGATGAGTAGGTCGTCTTTCCTGCGCACCTCCTGCACTCCCCGCTCCATGTCGAAGAGCTGGAACTAAGCCTCAACCGCGCAAGAGGAGCGCCCTGCCAAAGCGGAAGAGGAGGAAGGGAGGAGCCAAGGTCGAGGGTGTGGTACACGCACCTGAGGCCCGACAGGGGCAGGAAGCAGGGGACGTGCCAGTGCTCCCGCCGCCCCCCAAAGTGCATGGTAGGAACACCGAGGCCGCGCACACAGCCTCTGACTCGACGCCCGTTGGGGTCCCCTCTCCCCCAGTGGGAGGAAGGTCCCCTGTCAATGCCCGAGCAGAGGAGGAGGCACGCTCCGACGCAATGACTACCACGATCCCCGTTCGGTCACCCGGCATCTCTGAGCCGGAGTCGGTTGCGCCCCGCCCTCTCCAGGCGGCAGAGTGCCCAATAGGAAAAAGAGACCATGGTGGACGTTGAGGGGGATCTTGGTCATCCGGAGGAGGACGAGGCCTTTCTGGGCGGACACTCAGAACAACCTACCAACGCGGCAACCCCCGCCCCCCCTGGGCCGTCCGGGCCAGATCCGGGAGGACCGGATGGACCCTGGGCATTATCCCTGGTGAGGCACAACTCTCTGTTGTGGAACGATACCCTGCACACTGCCTGGTCGACACTCCTCTCCCTGGAGGCCGACCTCTCGACCGAGAAGGAGGAGCTTTGTTGAGAGCGGGGGCAACTCATAGAGGGTTGGCGGCAGCTGGATGTAGCCGTCAAGCTGGCCCATCACCAAGCCGCCAAAGCACAGAAGGAGAGCAAGGAGGCTGTCCAGAAGTCCTAATAGCTTCTTAATGGGGCGATCCGGGATGCTGGAGAGGCCGTTCGGCGCCTGACGGAGGCGGCGGTAGAGGAGGCGGCCTTCGTGCAGCATGTTGCAGATCGGGAGGATCAACTCACCTATCACGAGGAGGTGGTCGCCCAACGCGGGAGCGGGGCGACCATCCTGGAGCTAGACATGGGGGTCCAGGAGTAGGAGCTGTTGTGGACCGCCATCGAACAAGAGTGGGAGCGAAAGTGTCTGGAGAACCTGGAGCGTGACGTGGCGATTGTGCTCCTACCAGGAGTGCCTTGCGAGAGCCAACGCCACGCTCAACGAGAGGGTCGTGAAGTACAAGGCGGAGATCAACGAGAAGGACCAGGGCGAGATGCCTCGAAGAACCGAGGTCCTCACGAGCGACTACATCAAGAAGATGCAGGTGTAGGAGGAACGTTTCACGAAGAGGCACGATGACTTTGACGCCGAGGTTGCCCAACTCAAGAGGCGGTTGGCGACGTTGGAGGCAGACACGCTAAGCGTAAAAGCACTGCAAGCCAAAACTCATCGTGACCTAGAGGGACTTTAGGCTAGGTGCGGGCGGTTAGTGATGAGGCATAGCGGACCCGTGAAGAAACTACCTGGAGGCGTGGGTGGCTGTACCAGCTCTCCAAGATGTTCCAAGAGCTAGCGGGGCACGCCCGTCGGGCCATGGCATCCTTCTTCGCTGAGAGGGTGGAGGTCCCCCTAGAGATGAGGTTGGTAGCTACCTAGCCTTCTTCACGAGGCTCATGGAGCAGCTGGAGAAGGCTTCCGCCCAGTGGAACAAGATTCACGATGCTGAGTGCCATGACTTCCTCGCCGAGGCATCCATCTACATCTTCAGCAACGTAGTGCATGCTGATAGTGACTTTGACCTCATCCGAGTGCTACTTCTGGTCCCTAAGGGGCTTCAAGGGGAACTCGCGAAGGCGGTGTCAGACCCTGTGGCGAGTCTGCTAGAGTTGTTTGACCTAAAGGGGAGGGATCCGACAAGGACAATGATGCCATTGTGGAAAACATCGATTGTAGTAACGCCACCTTAGGCTTCCTTGCTCTTCCTCCTGTAACAAGGTAGACGTGGTACCAGAGGGCGAGAGAACATTGTGATGGGTCCCTTTGTAGCAAACACTTGATGCTCGCGATATTTTGTGCCCCTTCGCCTTCCTTGCAAGGTGTTTCTTCCCTTTTTTATGTTGCCTTCGTGCCCTGCGTCACCGGGACCCAGCCTCGAGGCGAGCCACACCATCGCTGGCTCCCCTGGAGCAAGGGATCGGCGAGGCTAGAGTGTGTACATCTCTTAGGGCTAGTGAGAGACCTTGAAACGCTATTCTCAGAGTCCACCCCCCTTTATGCACAAGTGGATCATGCCAGGGAACACCTCAAGAGGGAAGGGACCCGAGGGGTGCGCTTTGAACTTAGCTGGTGAAGCCTTCCGCCTGCTGGGTGCTCCCCGCAAGGCCTCCTAAGGAGGGGATCCTAAGCCTTCGGTGTCTTGCACCACGGAAGCTGACAAAGTTTTGCAAGTGGCTCACCAGGGCACGATCGCGAGGTCGCCTATGGGTGTTGCACAAGGAGACCCAGACACCAAGGACCTGGTGAGGTTACCTACACAAGAGCAGGACCGCAATACAAAGCTCGGATGCTTGGGTTTTTGAAGTGATGCAGGGACTGACTCGAACACAGATATCGTGCCTAGCCCCCGCTCATATGACGCACACATGGGATATCACAAACTCGCGCCCTTACTATGGCATGCTTAGCCATATGCGCACGGAATTCCTAGAAGAAATGAGCTTTACTGATGCATGAACCAGGCTCATTACATAACAGAAAGATACATGTCGTCATGTTTGACATGGGGTCGGTGTGAGGTTTTGTGTAGCTAAAAAGGATGACAAAAATGTTATGGTGACGGACACAGATCAGCCTGAGGTTGATGCAGCTGAAACGCGCCCTCATTGTCAAAATGTCCGCTATGTCTGAGCATGGGGTATCCGCCAGCGCTGAGCATGGGGCTTCCACACAAGAGTGGGAAGGGGCTCTCAAGTGTCGAGGGCAGCATGGGCAGAGAGAGCCCCGGAGCGTGTACAACTTCGTCTTGCTCGTATCCGTGGAGCATGGATAGAACTTATGATGATGTAGGGTGTTTCATGTGTTTTGTACTGGAACACCCTCCGTCATCATTTGTTGGGATGTGGTGGGTCGGTTGCTGGTCATAAACCACGCCCACCGTGCGGGACTCCAAGCTCATGCGCTCCAGCCTCACGGAGATGGCTGCGGCATTCTCCGAGCTGACAAGCACGCACATGAGTGGAGATGGAGAAAGGGAAGGCTTCATGAGACGAGCCTGGTTGAGGGAAACAAAGTCGACGCACATGCGCCTACCGCCGCGTAGCTTGGAGACGGGTTGGGTCTTGTGATCCGGCTGCGGTGGTGAGCTTTGCGACCGATTCCTACATCTTGGGGCTTGTTGATGCTCCTATGCCTTAGCGCACGACTGAGTGGTGCTCGTTCACCTCCCTCGGTAGGACGGGCGTGCCTGGCGCTATCCATGACAACATGCCAGAGCTTGCCCAGAGGGAGGCGACGAGCATGCCTTCCTATTAGAGGGAGGGGCACCGCTGCAGGTGCTGGAGGGGCCTACACTTCCCCATTAGGTGACTTCCTCTTGGGCCTGGCCTACTCATAAGGGAGCAGGGTCTTCTTCCTCATGGGCACTCCGTCGACAGGCCCCACGATGCCCTTGTTGGCGAGGTATGCGGAGGCGGCGGCCTTGTACGCATGCTTGAGGGTGTGCACCGCATCCTTCTCGTTACAACATATGGTGATGATGTCGTTGCAGCCGGGCATCTTGACGACGACGTATGCGTCATGGGTCACAACCATCAACTTGGAGAGCGTCGGATAGCCCAAGATGGCGTTGTAAGGCAGGACGATATGCGCCACATCAAAGTCGATGAATTCCATGTGATAGTTCCTGCGTGCCGAAGGTGGCTGGGAGGCACACTTCCCCTAGCGGGATGGTGGAGCCATTGGTGGCACCCGAGAAGGGCCTGGTGGGAATCAGGCGCTCGTATGGCCCTGCCCCATTGTCGATGAGCGTCTTGGTGCCAGCTACATTGCTAATGGTATGACTGTATAGAAAGGGAACGGCGCCCACAGCCTTCACGAACTTGGGATGGTCGCTGGCGTCAAAGGCAATAGGTAGCTCGGACCACTTGAGGTGACCAGCGGACTCGAATGTCGGGAGGGTCGGGTTCACCTCGCGAGAGAACTTATTGAAGTGGCGGATGCACGAAGGGGCCTGGGACCAGCCGAGGATGCAGGCCACCCTACGGGATTCCTCGTAGCCCCCAGTGTTCTCAGTGGGAGGGGGCATTGGCGTGCGCGGGTGCAGTGTTGGCCTGAGGGTCAGCATGATGCGACTGGCTCTACCAATGACAGTTGTTGCCATTGGCACCGTTGTTTTTGTCATCCTAGCGACCTCCTCTGTTGTCGCCACCATGGCATGCACCACGCTCCTGACTGCCATTGCTATGTCCGGCTCGCCCCTCGCAGAGCTGGCTAAGCTCGTAGTAGTTCTCGATGTTGTGGATGTTCATGTTGTGGTAGGCACAGACAGGGCGGTCGTCCTTCTTGGCTTTGCTGTAGTCGTGGCAGCGCTTGTAGTCTGGCTCCGCCGCAAGCACAGTGGGGCCCTTGCACATGGGTTCCTTGCCCTTGGACTTCGTTGTGCCCGCCTCGGCGTGTGGGTCACTATGGAGGAACATGTGCCCCTCTTCGGCCTTGGACCAGCGGTCGACAAGGATGAAAAGCTCCACTGCGGAGTCCAGCTCGTCACTAACGGAGAGCTTCTGGCGCATCTTTACATTGGTAACACTGTTGGTGAAGGCGGAGATGATTGCAGCATCACAAGCCCTTGGGATCCTGTTGCGCACCCTGTTGAAGCGCTAGACGAACTTGTAGCGGGGTCCGTCATGGCTCTAGCGCACGGCCTGCAGGTCATTGAGCATGAGGGGGTGGTCGCTCGTTCCGATGAAGTTGGCGACAAACTTCTTGCATAGGACCGCCCACGAAGAGATGGATGCCTTGGGGAGGTTTAGGAGCCATGCGCGCGTGACGTCCTTGACAGCCATGGGGAACCAGTTTGCCATGACCCGGTCATCACCCCTCGCGGCCTGGATGATGATGGTGTAGAGCAATAGGAACTCCATGGGGTTGGCGTTGCCGTCGTAGCGAAGAGGAACCTTTGTCTTGAACTTGTTGAGCCACACCATGAGGCACAACTCAGAGGTGACGGTGAGGTAGCCCTTGGTGATGGCAACGCCTCTGTTGAGGGTCACCCGATTCTAACGCCCAGCCGTGGCAATGTCTTGGAGAGCACGATCCTGATGGTTATGCACCTTCTCATGAGGTGCATGATGGATGACCTAGCAGCTGTCGCCATTGTCCGCCAGCGTTGATGACTTGTGGAGCAGCTCCAGCGCATGCACCGCGTGGTACCGCTCGGGTGCGTCACGGGTGGGAGGAGGAGTGGGAGCAACGTTGTGCTCGGCTCGGTCGACGCGTGACAGCGTATGGGGCATGGAGTGGGAGGGTGCCCGACCGTCATGTACCGGAGCGGTGCATGTAGGGTTGACGAGTTCGGTGATGCGCTCGAGCCAGGCTTCGTAGTCGTTGTTGGCGTGGCAGTAGCGCAGAAGCTCCTAGGCCATGAGCAACGTGGCATGTGGGGCAGGAAGGTCTCAATGGGCGAACGAAGAGAAGTTGGCAAAGCGGTCCCACGTCTGCTCGTTCAAGGACGGGTGGATGGAGGAGGTCGGCGTTCCTGGACTGGCTCGGTGGTGGCCCGGGGGCGCTGACCCTGGGGGCCATGGGCGGTGGGTGTCGCGGGTGCCCTGGTGGTAGCTTAGCATGTGGTGCATTCCCAACTGGCAGCGGCTTTGTCCATGTCGATGCTAATGTCGACACTAAGATAGCAAGTCTCCCTACCTGGCACGCCAAATGTCGGATTCTGGGATAGTGTCCAAGAACATCTCCAAGAATAGGGTTCGAACACTAGGGGGGTTGGCGTGCAAGCTGCAACACGATGACAAACACATCAAGATATGTGGCCCGTCCCCCTTTGTAGTGCCTCGGTCCTCTTCGCCAAAAATATCGGCGGGAAAGGGTTTCCATAAGGCAGCTATTCAAAGGGGGACATGAGCCAGACCTATCCTGACTAAAGGTGGTCTTTGCCAGGTAAAGTGGTCTTCATGACGCATTCATGGGCTCGGCGATGACCTCTGTTCTGCAGCGCCGATTCATCCTGATCTTCTATCACCGAAATGGTAAGCTTTAGGAACTTTCTTTATAAAGGACAATAGACGCTACCCCCTAATCATTAGAAAGTAAATTGTCTCGGGCCACGCCTAGTGCTACAGCCCCTATCACCTTCCTCCAAGAAGGTCTATCATCCACGTGACAGGCACGAGGCTCAGTGGGTGGCGCTGCATGCCAAGCCTCATGAGGCCTCCCTGCGCGAAGTGCCTCGCAAGGCGACCAAGTGCCAGGTGGCCTCGGCAAGGCCTGGACTGGCCACCTGGGCCTGAAGAGTCACATCCCTCGTAGAGTGGCGATCTCCAGGGCGGCCAGGGAAGGCCGTCGTGCCCGGGCCAGCTCATCGTCTCCCTTAGGGCCAACGACAGACTAGTCATGGTACCATGGGTCCAACTGGGCTGACATGCACTATCTACCCCCAAGAGGTAGATTTGGTCGGATTCAACTTGGGGTTAAGTGCGAGATGCTCGCATTTCAGAATGTGGTGTTCAGGGACTTCTTCGTTAACTTTTGGGTATTCTCAAAAAATGGATGGGTTTCGGTGGGCACTTGTTTGACTGGATGAAGTTGTTCAACCATAATTAAAACCGAATTTTCTAGCCGATATGGTGCGCGTATGTGGCGATGAAAGGCTTCCCATCTTGGTTGGAGGTGATTTTAACATCATCAGAAGAATAGACGAAAAGAAAATGACAACTTTGATGCAAGGTGGTCATTGATGTTTAACATAATCTTTGAGAGCCTGGGCCTGAGGGAGATAGACCTAACGGGTAGTCAATTCACTTGGGTGAACACATTGCAGACTACAACATTAAAAAAGTTAGATATAGTTCTAACCAGTACTGAATGGGAACATAAATTCCCCTTAGTAATGGTTCGAGCTTTGAATAGAGGCATTTCAAACCACACTCCTTTGCTTGTTGACCCTAGGGAGGCGACCCATTTGGGAACAAGAATGTTTTGTTTATTGAACTAGCATGATTTGAGTGAGAGAGAGAGCAAGAGGGATTTATTGATCTAATATCCTAGTAGTGGGCTAAGGACACAAGAGGACGGTCTAATGTCGAGCGTTGGCAAAACAAAATTAGGAATTTGGACAATTCCTGAGGGAATGGGACAAAAATGAAAGTGGAATATATAAGGTGGAAAAGGAGAGGCTTCTCAATCTTATCAGCGAGCTGGATGTCAAGGATGAATCCAACCTACTAGGTGCAATAGAATGGACATCTAAGGAAAGCCGAGGGTAAACTACGAGCGGTCCTCAAGGAAGAAGAGATGACATGGGCACTTAGTGCGAAAGTTAGGAAGGTCGTTCAAGGAGATGATAATACATATTTTTTCCTCTTGATCACAAATGGAAAACACGGAAAGAAGAAGATATACCAACTAGAACAAGATGAGGGTACGATTGTCGGACATGAGAACCTAAAATTGTAGATCTCTAAGTACTATAAACAAATTTTGGAGCTCCCGAGCACAATTTTGTGTCTATAGATGAACAGAGGGTAGACGAGATTTCTCGACTAGTGGTAGATGATAATGAGGTGTTATCTGTGCCTTTTACTGAGAAAGAGGTGTTTGAATCTATATCACAAATGAAGAATAATAAGTCACCGGATCCAGATGGATTCCCAGCAGAGTTTTACAACAAATGCTAGCATTTTATGAAGGGTGACATCTTACCCATGTTCCATGATTTATTTGATGGGCAACTTCAGCTCTTCCACCTATTTTTTGGGACAATTACATTGTTGCCAAAAAAGGCGAAGTGGCATGCATTGAGCAGTTCAGACCGATATGTCTCCTTAATGTCAGCTTTAAGATTTTTACAAAAGTTGCCACATACTAGTGAACGAGGATTGCACATACTATGGTGCAACCAACTCAGGCAACTTTCATGCTAGGTAGACACATACTTGAGGGAGTAGTGGTCCTACATGAAACTCTTCATGAATTCACTCCAAGAAACTAGATGGAGTGGTTTTTAAGGTGGATTTCGAAAAAGCATATGATAAAGTTAAATGGACGTTCCTCCAAAAAGCCTTATGTATGAAGGGATTCGATGATTCATGGAGGAAGCAGGTCAATTCATTTGTACAAAAGGACAGTGTCAGAACATAGTCAATGATGATATAGGTCACTACTTTAAGACGCAAAAATGTCTCAGACAGGGAGACCCAATGTCACATATTTTTGTACAACATTGTGATAGACATGCTGGCAACACTAATAGGTAGAGCTAAGGAGAATGGGCAAGTCTAAGGTCTAGTTCCATGTCTTGTGGATGGTGGAGTGTCCATCCTATAATATGCGGATGATACAATCATATTCATGGAGCATGACATGACCAAGGCTAGAAATATGAAGCTTGTATTATGCTTACTTGAACAACTGTTAGGATTAAAGATAAATTTTAATAAGCGCAAACTATTTTGCTTTGGGAGAGACAAAGATGAACAAGATTCTTACCAACAGTTATCTGGATGTGAATTCGTAGCCTACCGTATAGTTATTTAGGTGTACCAATTCACCATCGCAAATTGTCTAACAAAGAACAGAAGTGTATTGAAGATCCATTTGAAAAAAATAAGCCGCTGGAAGGGTAAGCTTATATCATATGGAGGCCATCTGGTACTAATAAACTGACTACTCACGAGTATGCCAATGTTCCTCCTATCTTTCTTTAAAATACCGGCGTGGGTACGAAAAAGATTAGACTTCTATCTATCAAGATTCTTGTCGTCGTTTTCTCACGACAGATGCCATATGGCGGCTTATCGTAGGTGGTTGGGGCCGGAGGACGCCGACAGGCTCCGGGTGCGAGATTGGGTACAAGCGGTGATGACACACGATCGACCCAGGTTCAGGGCCCTCCGAGGGAGGTAACACCCCTAGTCCTGCTTGGTTTAGTTGGATGGATGAGTATGCGTACAAGGATGCTCCTGGAGTTGTGTCTAGAGGAGGAAGAAGGAGCAGCCGGCTCGTCTTCCTCCGCCACTTGAGGGACCTTTGACAGTTCTGCGGGAGCGCGAGAGTGATCGTCCGTCCCTGTTGCATGGGGGGCTCGGGGGGTTTTATAGGCCAACGCCCCGGCTCTACAATATATCTAAAGTACAAGGGTGGGGGACCCGGCTGGCAGTCTCTCCGGCTGGCCAGGGGGTCCCACCCTTCGTGCCATCTCATCGTCTATGGGGTCCACCGGCTGAGCGGTCCTGTCTCCTGCTGGGGCCCGCTAGCCGGCTCTGCGATTGGCTCTCGCTCACCTGCCACGACATGGGTCGCCCGGGAGGCGTCGTCTAGCGCCAGCCGGCCGAGGTCTCCGGTACGGCCGGCGGTACTGTAGCCACGCCGAGGCAGGTAATCGAGTGGACGAGGGCATACTGGCATTGTTCCCTTGCCCGGTCGCGCTCGCCGAGGTCAGCGGCCCGGACGGCTGGACTACAGCCATGCGCTTCGGTGCGTCAGCGGCCACTGTGGCCATAGGGCCACCTGGCATGGCGGTCAAGTCACGTCGTTGTACCAGCACGCAGAGGGACGGGACATCGCTTGTCTGTCCCAAGGTCAACGGAGGAGGCGGCCCAAAGGCAACCGGACGCGCCCAACCGGCCGAGGGTCGAGCCGGCTCCTCGACCAGCCATCTGTGGTGCCAGCCGGTGGTAGCGCGGACCAACCGTCCTCCAGTCGGGCATGTCCAGCCGACCGCGTGGTTTTTCTTCGAAATGCAAAGGGGAGGACCCTAGTGCTTTGGCCTACCCAGGGGTAATAACCCCGTCAGTAGTCCCCGAAGTCGGCGGGGGCCTGCGTCCGGCAGACGGAGGGTAGCCAGTGGCTTCCCCCCAATGATGCCCGCCTCCGATACGAAGTCGAAGTGGCAGTTGGGTCGGCCATTGGTCGCGATGCCTTGGGTGCCGGTGCGTCGCCCCAGGACCCGTGTCAGCCCGCCGCACGCCACACTGTGATTAATGATGCGGCTGGCCCTGTGCACATGGGGGAGACGGGACATCGGCCTGGGCCTATCCCGCCAGGCCTTGGACATAGCCCGGTAGGCCTCGAGGCATAGGCCGGGATCCTCTGCGCCCCGAAGCGACCGTTATGGCCCGAGGCCACCCACGCACGCGGAGTTTCCGGGGGAGTGGGCGCAGTTAATCCCACGTCCCCCGGATGTGGCCTCCCCTATAAAAGGAGAGAAAAGGCAGGGGCGGAGATACCCGCATCTCGCTCGCCCCCTTGTTGCCCGTCTTCCTTGCTTCCCTGCCTTCCTCGCGCGACATCGCGCCCGAAACCGCAACCGCGCTCGCATCTCGTACCGCCGCCGCGATGGCCGATGGACGCGGCGGGAGCTGGGCTGGCTCCATCGTGGTCGAGGCGGATATCTCCGAGCTCCGCCGCGCACGCATGCTGCCGCGGGAGGAGCGGGTGATTGCACGCGCGCCGGGCGATGAGGTGGTGCCGGCACCACAGCCGGGGGAACATGTTGTGTTCCTCTAGCATTTCTCACGTGGCTTCGGGCTCCCGGTGAGCCTTTTCTTCTGCCAACTTCTTGATACTTTTGATCTCCAGCCGCATCATCTTGGCCCCAATGCCATCTTGTACCTCGCCGCGTTCGTGACATTGTGCGAGGGTTATCTCGGCATTCTCCCCTTTATCGATTTCTTCAACGCTCTCTTTTATCTTAAGCCATTGAAAAGCGATGCGTGTGGGGGCACGGTGGTATGCTGTCGCGGCGTCCCGCGCTTCCCACCTCTTTCTCTCATCGACTCCGTCAAGGGGTGGCACCGGATGTTCTTCTATGTGAAGAACGCCGACCCAAAAACGGACTACATCCGGCTTCCGCCGTTTGTCGACATGCAGTCCACCCAGGTGAACTGGCTGGGGACTGCTCCGCGCGGCATGGCCCTGGAGGAGCGCGGCCGGCTCACGTAGCTGAAGAGCTCCGAGGGGCTGGTTGCCACCGACCTGGTGGCGGCTTTCATCTCGTGTCGGGTGTTTCCCCTCCAGCTAAGGCCGCACCAGATCTACGACATGTCCGGCCGGCGCGACCCCTGCCGACTCTCCACCGTCGAACTGACACCGGCACAGGTGGCGAAGCGGGTGAATGCCCTTACGATGTTCAAGTTGAAGCCCACGTCGTGGTCCTTCGACATGGATCCATACGACCGCACCAACCGCCCCCTGGTAAGTCTTACGTCGAGGCGGTTTTTCCTTCGTTTGATATTTACTAGCCGGCAGCTGGCTAGAGAACTTACTTTGTCGTGCTGACCACAGCTCTTGGTGCGACAGAATATGCCGGATGGTCCGCACCCTCAAATCTTCGAGGCGGAGCATGAGAACTCCGACACCGAATACTACGAGACGGGAGGCCCCACTGAGGAGGGGGTGGACTCCTCGGGAGGAGTCGATGAGCCGGCAGACCCGCAAGCCGGTGCCCCGAGCGGAGCGAGTGGGTTCGGCGCGGCCGAGGAGCACAGTGGAGCGGGTGAGTTCCCTCTTGCCCCTACGATCAGGGACTGGACGGACGACGACAATGACGATGTTGATGACTTAATGATTCTGAACGAGCCTCCTCCCTCAGCGCACCAGGGTCGGAGGAGTGAGGAGCGGCCGAGTCAAGCCCGGTGGCCGGAGAAGCCGGCCGGGCGAAGAGGCCAGCTCAGGAGGGCGGTGACCTCGCCGCCAGTCTCGAAACGGGTGAAGGTGCCCGCGTGGAAGCCGCCGCCGCGCGCCAAGCAGGCCTTGCCCCTCATCATTGGGTAAGTCTTTTTCTTTCGTAAGTTTTCCTTCCGGGTTGCGAGCGGGTTAACAACCGGTCCTTGGCCGCTGCAGTGACCCCATCGAGCTCCATGAGGAGGAGCCGGTGGGAGATCCAACGGATGCCGCTAGCCGGCTAGCCCGCGAGCATGAGGCCACCCAGCAGGAGGAGAAGAGGAGGCTCACGGAGCTGCGAGCCTCCAAGTCAGGGACGCGAGGAGGGGCCTCACATTCCAAGACCTCGAGCGACCGGAGGTGGAGGAGGTCGACGGATCCCCCATGGGCGTCGGACTCGGCAGCGGAATCGACCCGCATGTCGAGGCCTCCGTCGAGCGAGCCGCGAAGGGCAGCCATGGATCTGCCAACGCCCCTGTCTACGCAGGAGGTGCCCCAAGTGAGGGTGACGACAATGGAGCCAGCTCCCGAGGCGGCCCGGGCCGAGGTACCGAAGGTGACCCCGCCTGCGGCCGAGCCGGCCCGGGTCGAGGTGCCGGAGGCCCCGGTGGCCCCAGAGGCGGCGCCAGAGGTGGCGGCCATGGAGGTGGAGGTGCCCTCCGTCGCGATCGTCGCGCCGGAGCGGCAGGAAACGGAGGTGGCGACGGCGCTGGGCGGAGGGCCGGCGGGAAGCGACTCCCGGACCCTTGTTGTCATCAACCCGCCCCCGGCGGCTGGCACCGCGGCGAGCCCGGGTGGTAGCGGCGGCCGGGCCCGGAGGACCCTGCGGTCAATGTAGGAGGTGCTCCTAGACTGGGAGGCGCTGGCGCGTGCGCCAGCCCTGCCGGCTCCCCAGGCGAGCGGCCCGGTCCCCTCCTTTGGGGACTTGGGAAGCATCCTGGACCGGTGCCGGCAAGAGCTGGCCCGGTTCGCAGAGGCGGCAGATGCCACCCTATAACGTGCACAGGTAAGCCCGGTTGCTTTCACCTAGAGTTTTCAGTGGGGGCGCGCGAGCGCACCCACTGGGTGTATCCCCTAAGATGCGGGTCGGCTGGCTGGCTGACGGGCAGCCGGGCCGGATCTCTTTTGAGCGTGTCTTGATCTTTGCCTGTTTGCGATAGGAGGGAACCTTCCTGTGGCAGAAGCTGTTCGAGGAGGCGGTCTCCATCCACGACCGCGGTAAATATGGCTTCTACCGCCTGGAGGAGGAGCTGGAGCGTGTGCAAGGTCAGTTGAGCTTCGCATGAGGGGCACATAGCCCCCGAGAGCCGGCTGACGCCTATCATGTGTTGCAGGTGACCTGGCCACCTTTTGGGAGGAGAAGACAGGGCTTGTCTCCAGGCGTCCACACAGGAGAAGGACCGACTGCCCGCGCTGCTGGCAGACGGGGAGGCGGTCCAGGACCGGCTCAAGGCCGAGGCGGCGAAGGAGGTGGCAGCCTGGGAGACGACCATCAAGGAGACGGTGAACGCCGCCTGGAGGACTACCGCCCTCCAAGACAAGGTGACCCACCTCGAGAGGACGCTCGAGGAGGTTAGGGGTTCCCTCGCCGTGTCGGAGGCTGCCCTAGCATCGGAGCGTAAGGCGGCGCTCAACTTCGCCCTTGGGGTGGACGACGCGATTGAAGGTAAGTGCCAGTTTCTCTCTTCCCCGGCCGGCTGCCTTTTCCTTTGCTGGTTCTTGTGTCTCAATATGCCTTTCTTTTCTTCTCCTCTTCTTTCTTCCAGGGCACTTCCCGGAAACTCGGCGCCGCGCTGCACGCGCCGTTGAGGAGCATCGGGAGTACCTTCGGGAGTGCGGTCACTCCATCGAGGAGGACGCCACGTGGGACGTGGACGAGATCGGGCTCGCCATCGAGATGCGGATGACCCATCTTGAGCGGAGCATGGATCGGCTGAAGACGGTCGGCAAATAGGTCATTGCCATGCTATGAACGGGTCGCGGGGGAGCTCCGACGAACCGCGTGGCCCAGTGGCTGGAGCATGTCGTCCACTGCCTCGAAGCCTGGAAGGCGTCGGTCACCCAAGCCGGGGCACAGATGGCGCTCCGGTTTGTCACATCATGGTATCGCGGCGTGGATCTAGGCCGGCTGGCCATCATGCGGGACGTGCCGGTCACCGAGTGGGAGGCTCGTGAGCCGGCCCTTGTCCACCAGGCCAACAAGCTCGTGTCGTACGACGACGCAGATGAGTTCCTGCCGGCCCTTGGTGAGGACGGCAAGCCGTTGCCCGAGGACTCCTTCGGCATCCCGAAGGCCCGGCGAATGATGAGGTTGCCGACGAGAGCACCGACTCGAGCGGCGAGACGGCTGAAACCGAGGAGCCCGCCTCAAAGGCCAAGGAGGTTGACCCGAAGGCCGCGACCACCTCCGAGGCGAGAGCCGAGCCGCCCAGCGACGCGCTGGTGGCCTGAGCCCTCAGGCATTTTTTATCTTTCTCTTTTCTTTCCTGCAAGTTAGGCTTGAGTCCACCCAGTGGGGGTGTTTATGTAATGAACCATGTTGGTCGTGGGCCGCTTTTGTCTTAACATTTGTGCTATGACTGTCTAGTGTGTTTGCCTTGTTTCTCATGCTGACTCGTCCTTCTCCTTTTTTGACCGCTTGACTCTTTTCGGTTCTTCTCCTTTTCCCCTTTGGTTTCGGCCCCGCCAGCCCGATAGCCGAGAACCGGTCTGTAGCTAGGTCGGGGCGTCCGCCTCAAGGGAGCTGGTTCAGAACTTAGGAATCACGAGGGCCTTTTGGGATAAGTAGAGTGGTAGAGGCACAGCGGTGGTCCGGCTGGGCCTAGCCGGGGTCTCCCTTTGTTTGAGCTTTCATGTGAGCCAAACCTTTCGCCCTGAGGCCTCGTCAGCCGGACAGCCGGGAGCCGGTTCTGTAGCTGGTAGGGGTGGGGGGGTTGGCCGGCTCACATTACTTAGCCACTTTCTGGGAGAAGCATCCTAGGTCCAGTCGGCCAGCCCCCGGCCCCGGGAGCCGCGTCGGGGAGCGGGTGAGCGGGGAAAACTTCGAAGGAAACAAAACAGGGTGCGCCCCAGGAGCCGACCTGCGGCCCCCGTTGCATTCATAAGCCCAAAAGGGTGGGGATACATGCATACATTGGTTTTGTTTTAGCAGTAAAACGGGCGCAGAAGCGCCGCGTTCCATGGGCGCTCTGTCTCCTCCCCGGAGGCATCTCTTTTGCGCTTCTGCGGTTTCTGGGCGTCTATTAGGTAGTATGCGTTGTTGTGCAGCTCCTTGTTGATGATGAATGGGCCCTCCCATGGGGAGGGCATCTTATGTTATCCGGGTGTCCGCTGGATCCGCTTGAGGACCAGGTCCCTTCGCAAAAGGAGAGTGGCCGGATCCGCGTGCTATGGTAATACCGGAGCCTCTGCTAGTAAATTGCCATCCGGCTCAAGGCCAGTTCGCGAGCTTCCTCGAGTAGGTCGACGCCATCTTCTCTTGCCTCCTTTGCATCCTTCTCCGTGTATAGGGCGACCCGAGGAGAACGAACTCGATGTCGGTGGGGATGATCGCCTCGGACCCGTACACAAGGAAGAAGGGAGTGTAGCCGGTTGAACGGTTCGGGGTGGTCCTGAGACTCCAAAGGACGGCCAACAGCTCGTCGATCCAGCAGCCGGCTGACCTTACCAGCGGCATCACGAGCTGGGGCTTGATGCCGGACAGGATGAGGCCATTCGCCCTTTTGACCTGGCCATTTGACTGTGGATGAGTGACGGAGGCCAGGTCGAGCCGGATTCCTTGCTTGGAGCAGAAACGCGCGAGTGCGCCCTTGGCGAAGTTCGTGCCATTGTCGATGATGCTACTACGGGGAATGTCGTAGCGCACCATGATGTCGTTGATGAACCGGACGGCCGTGAGGCTGTCCAGCTTCTTGATTGGCCGCGCCTCGATCCACTTGGTGAATTTGTCGACAACCACTAGCAAGTGCGTCATGCCGCCTCGAGCGGTCTTGAATGGGCCCACCATGTCCAGCCCCTAAACAGCGAAGTGCCACGAGAGGGAGATGGTTTGGAGGGTTGTTGCCGGCAGGTGGCTTTGCATGCTGAAGCGTTGGCAGCCCTCACACTCGTCGACCAACTTCTTGGCTGCCTCGAGAGCAGTCGGCCAGAAGAAGCCGTGGCGGAAAGCCTTGGCCACCAGGGTCCTGGAGGCGGCGTGGTGCCTACACTCACCCTGGTAGATGTCGAGGAGGATCTCCATACCCTTTTCCGGCTCGACGCATCGCCGGAAGATGCCGGTGGTGCTGCGGTGGACGAGCTCATTGTTGATGATGTCGTACGCCGTGGCCCAGCGTTGGATTTGCCTCGCCAAAGCCTCATCTGGGGGCAGCTCGCCCTGTAGAAGAAAAACCAGGATGGGTTGGGCCCATGAGGGGGCCGTGACGGGGGCTGGCTCGGGAGCCCCGGACTGGATAACCAGTCCCCAGGAGCGGCTCACCAGCCCCCGAGACCGGATCACCAGCCCCTAAGACCGTCTCGGGAGCCCCCGGGACTGGATTATCAATCCCTGGGACCGGCTTGCCAGTCCCCAGGGCCATCTGGTCGACGATCATCATGACAACCACGTTGTTGGAGCCGGCCGCCTCGGACGCTGCCGGCTCAGTTGGTGCCTACGAGGTGGTCGATGGTTCGGCAGCCGGTGGCGAAGGTACCGGAGAGGCGGTCGGGGCCGTTGATGGGCCGGCGGTGCACGCCGACACAAAGATTGACTCTGATTCCGAGGAAGGCTTGATCGACAGCTTGAGTAGCTGCTCGAGGGAGACGCCAGCTGGGATGGCCTGCCGGGTGGAGCCAATCTTTGCCAGCGCCTCCTCCGCCTCATTGTCCGCCCGTGGGATGTAATGAAACTCACAGCCCTCAAAGGAGCCAGTGAGATGTTGTACGAGGAAGTGGTAGCTGGCCATGTTGGCGTCCCTGGCGTCCCATTCGCCAGAGACTTGCTGCACCACGAGGTCGGAGTCGCCAAAGCAGAGGATGTGCATGATGCCGATCTCCTTAGCGAGCCGGAGGCCATGGACGATGGCCTCGTGCTCGGCCACATTGTTGGAGGCGGCAAAGTGGATCTGGAGGGCGTATTTGAGCTGGTCACCCTTCGGGGAGCAGAGGACTATGCCGGCACCCAGGCCGGTCCTCATTTTCGAGCCGTCGAAATGCATGCGCCAATGCGTGGAGTCTGGGGGAGGTGGCACGAACTCCGTCTCCGCCCAGTCGACGAGGAAGTCAGCCAACGCCTGTGACTTGATGGTGGTTCTTGGCTCATATCGGATCTCGTGATCAGCAAGGGCGCTCATGATTTTGCCAAGCGGGGCCGTGCTCACCACAGCGATGGCATGTTCTTGGAAGTACTGCTTGACCTTCTTGACGGCAAAGTGTATGCCATAGCACATCTTCTGGTAGTGGGGGTAGTTCTTCTTGGACGCGGAGAGGACCTCGCTAAGGTAGTAGACGGGTCGCTGGAACAGCAGGGACTTACCATCCTCCGGCCGCTCGACCACCAAGACGACGCTGATGACGCAGGTGGTCGTCGCGATGTAGACGAATAGGGGTTCCTTCTCAGCCGGTGCGGCCAGGATGGGCGCATGGGTGAGAGCCTTCTTGAGACTGCGGAAAGCCTCGTCTGCCTTGTCGGGCCAGTCGAACATGCCCGACTTCTTGGTTTGACCCGGATCGATTAGAGCCGTCTTGTGAAGGAGCCCGTAGAGGGGCAACGCCTTCTCCCCCAATCGGTTGAGCGAGGCGAGGCAGTCGGTGAACTTCTGGACGTCGCAGAGCCGGGTCGGCTTGGGCATGCGCTCGATCGTGCTGATCTTCTCGGGGTTAGTTCGATACCGCGAGCGGACACAAAGAAACCCAAGAGTTGACCGGTCGGGACGCCGAAGACACACTTCTTCGGGTTGAGCTTGATCTTGTACTTGCGCAAGTTCGTGAAGGTCTCCTCGAGGTCATACAGGAGGCCGAAGTGCTTCTTGGTTTTGACGACGATGTCGTCGACGTAGACGTGGACATTCCTACCTATCTGAGGCAGGAGGCACTTTTGCATGCACCGTTGGAAGGTGGCGCCTACGTTCTCCAGGGCGAAGGACCTGGTGATGTAGCAGTAGGCCCCAAAGGGCGTGATGAAGAAGGTCTTGAGCCGGTCTTCTGGGTCTAGCTTGATCTGGTGGTAGCCAGAATAGGCGTCCATGAAGGACTGCAAATCGCAGCTGGCCGTGGAGTCGATGACTTGATCGATCCGCGACAGAGCGAATGGGTCCTTGGGACATGCCTTGTTCAGGCTAGTGTAGTCGATGCACATGCGCTGGGTCTTGTTCTTCTTCAGCACCAGGATTGGGTTGGCTAGCCAGTCTGGGTGGAACACTTCCATGATGAACCCGGCTGCGAACAGCCAGGCGATCTCTTCGCCTGTAGTACGCTGCTTCTCCTCAGACAAGCGGCATAGGGGTTGCTTGATCGGCTGGACGTCCGGCTGGACGTGTAGTTTGTGCTTGGCGAACTTCCTCGGAACACCCGGCATGTCCTTGGGGACCTATGCGAAGATGTCCCGATTCTCATGGAGGAAGCCGACGAGCTCGCCTTCCTATTTGTTGTTGAGTTGGGAGCCGATGGTGACGCACTGAGCCGGGTTGGCCGGGTCGAGCGGGATTTGCTTGGTGTCTTTGGACGGCTGGAAGGAGGCCTCGCCGAAGGATTGCGAGGGAGAATCTGGCACGGCCGGTTGACTGGAAGCAAGGGCCACGAGCCGGTCGAGCTACCGTTTCTCCTCAGCAATCTCCCGGGCCTCAGCCAACCGGCTGCCGTCTTGAGCGCACTCGAGCGACATCTTGTAGTCACCCGCGATGGTGATGATTCCCTTGCGGCGTGGCATCTTGAGCTTGAGGTAGGCGTAATGGGGGACCGCCATCAAGCTGACAAGGGCCGGTCGGCCCAACAGCGCATGGTAGGGACTTGCGAGGTCCACGACCTCGAACAGCACCGGCTCACGGCGGAAGTGGCCGGGTCCGCCGAAGAGGACGTCGAGCGTGATCTTGCCGACAGGGGAGCAGAACTTCCCAGGCATGATGCCGTGGAAGACCGTCCGACTCGCCTACAGGTCTTCTATCTTCAGCCCCAGCTTGTGCATAGTGTCGAGGTAGAGGATATTGATGCTGCTGCCTCCATCTTGTTGACACACGATCACATCACATGTACCCTCGACACCGGGGTTGATGCATCGCAGCTCACATCGAGGGAGGTCCGTCCGGCAGCGCGATACGCAAGACAGTCGGCGGACGCTTTTGTAGACCCGAAACCCCACACGCCCGAGAGGGACCCCGTCAGGGAGTGCGGCATCTATGGGATGCCCTAGGTCGATTCGCTTGCCCCTAGAGCCTCGGGATTCGCAGCTCTCAAACACGAAGAACAATGAGAACGAGAAAAAAAAATGAAGAACGTAGATGAAAATGTAGTATAGATTGATTTGTTCGATTGTGTGTTGTTCAATCGGCCATCACCCCCAACATATATAAGAGATGGCTGGACTTCCCGTACAATCAAAGGATTCATATAAGCTTTCCTTACAAGAAAATTACACCGATTCACGTCCTAGAGTCCTAGTTCTAATTCCACTCGGATTCAGCCCAAATCTGGCCCAATCTTTTGTCTTGCTTCTTGCGTGGGCCATGGAATCTGCATATGACCTCCGATGGAGACGGTCGAGACATCAATTTTGTGTGCCTTGACGAGTTCAACCATCCATATGTTGATCACTTTCCCAAATAAATCCATCTTGAATACTCCACGAGGTCATCTTTACCTTCGAATCGGCCTTGATCACGTAGCAGACTGGACTGTCCGAGTATTGTAGCGTCTCTCCAGCCCGTATACTATCTCAGATGAAAATCACCTTAAGACCAAAGTTGACCGTTTCGACATTCAAACAACTTTCATGTTGAACACTTTTCCATCCGATGCCATCTTAAACTTTCACTCGACCGAAACTTTCACTCGACCGATAGTTTTCACTCAAACGGTGATTTTCACTCGGACGGTAATTGCACTCGGGCCAGTATTTCTACTCAATCGGTACTTTTCATTCGGACGGCGATTTTCACTCAGATGGCAATTTCACTCGGCCGGACGAAAAACTTTTCACTCGACCGGACGACAAACGTTTCCCTCGGTTGGCAAACTTTCACTCGGAAATCCCGAGTGAAACTTTAGGCTGATTTTGTTTTACCTCTCCAGGTCGCTTATGACCTCGGATTGAGAAGATTTATATATCAAAATCGATCAGCTCGACGAGACGAAGACAATCCATGTAGAACATTCCTTCATTCGAGGTTGTCTTAGAGGCGTAATAGACCAAAAAGCACTCAGAATATCTACATGACAAATCCAAGTGTGATTTGGCCCTTGAAATGATGCCGAATGGTGATGGCCTAAACATCAAGGTTGTTTCACTCAGCAATATGAACTTTCTCATAGAAAAAACCCTTTCGTTTGAGTCCATATTTATTGCATTTTGCACCGTGCCAAAATCAGGTGTCAACACATCTATCAGCACCCGCGAGAAGCGGCAAGTTCATTCCTTGGTGGCGATGATGGGGTTGAGGACCAAGGCATAGCTGCCAGGATTCGGCATCACAATGGGGTGATCGGCCTGGATCCAAGTGACCGGCTTCTCCGACCAGTGCATGAATTGGGGAGTTGTCGGCATGGTGGCGTTCACCTCACGACGGAGCTGGCGTTGATCATGTTTGCCCGTCTCTTCACTAGTGAAGACAACGTAACAGCCGTCCTGGTTGGGGAACTGGTGGATCAAAAGACTGTCATTCTGGGCCGGAGCCGGAGCCAGCACCAGGGCGGCAGCATGGGCCGGGGCCGACGCATGGACTGGTGGCGCAGGAGGAGCCGGAAGGCCGTCCTCCCGGGCCAATCGCTGTGAGAAGTTGCACTGCCAGAGCATGTGCGTAGAAGGTTTGTCCCCTAAGTGGTTCTTGTAGGGGAGGTCGAGCATTTGCTCGAAGGTGAGCTTCGGCTGCCAGGCAGCCTTGCTAGTGCGTTGGCGCTGGCTAGAAGGCTGGACAGCCAGCTCCTTCTCCTTGATGGTATTGACCTTTCGGCTCCCGTAGCGAGGATCCGACTGGTCGTTCTTGTGCTTGTTGTTTCACGGCTGCCGGTTGTCAGCAGCCGTCCGGGATGTTGTCGGTGTCATCGTCGCCTTAGTAGGCGGGGTCGTCTTGACTCGAATGGCCGAATCGGCCGTGGCGTACTTGTACGCCTTGGTCATGAGCTCGGCAAGCGTGGCCAGCTCGGAGCTCAGAAGCTTGTGCTTGAGGGGGGTGTCGTCTCGGTAGCCTTCAGTGAAGTACTACACAGCTTGTACCTCGTGCACCCCCTCGCAGGAGTTGCGAAGCTCGGTCCACCGAGTAAGGTAGTCGCGGAGGGATTCGTCCGGCCCTTGAACGTGCATGGAGAGTTCACGGGGGCTGCCGGGCCGCTTGTAGGTGCCGATGAAGTTGCGGACAAATGCCTCCTCGAAGTCTGTCCAAGTATTGATGCTGCCGGCCGCCAGGCTGTTGAGCTAGGTGCGGGCCGAGCCGATCAACATGAGCGGGGCATAGCAAACGGCTATGCGCTTGTTCCCCTTGGCGATGCTGACCGCGGTGGTGTAGTCGATCAGCCAGTCCTCGGGCTTGGCAACCCCATTGTACTTCGGAGTGTCTTGAGGGAGCGTGAAGCCGGTCGGGAATGGCTCGTTGCGGATCCGAGGTCCGAAATAGGCCGGACCAATCGAGCCCTCCTCCTTGAGGAGGGCGGACTGCGTGAGGTGGTCGATACGATTGCGGGTGTCGTTCTTGTTGCGGGGACACACGGCCCGATCCGGGCCGAGAGCTCGGGGCGGATGACGAGCGGAACCGTTCGTTCCCACTAGCGCCGCGAGGGTGGAGTGTGCCCGTGGCTGCGTCGGCTGCCGGATGCCGGCGCTTCTTGGTGGCGACCGCTGCGAGGCGGGTCATTGGTGCGTTAGCTGCTAACAGTCGGCTGCTCGCTCCCCGGAATCTGAGAGTGTTGGGGGTTGTTTGTTTCGGTCCGACGGCTGGAGATGCGAGGGGAGCTGGAATGCTGAGCCGGCTGACAGACAGTAGTCCACGTGCCCTCGTGCTCGAGCCGAGGGCCTCCGATGGCGGCGCCGCCCGACGCGAGCAAGCGTTGCTGCGCGTTGGTGGCATCGATGAGCTCCTCGATGTGGCGCTCATGAGCGGCACGCTCTTCACCCTCCAAGGTGGCCAAAACCGTGTAGGCCACCTTGAGGGCCCGCAAGTTAGCTGTGAGGGTGTCATAGATAGGCATCTTGCCACCAAGGATTTCGGCGACCATGCGGCCGCGGTCACGCATGGCCCCACGCTGGCTGGGCCCGGTGCCAGGCGGGGTGAGACCGTAGGCGAAAGCATATTTCCTCTTGGCAGCCTCCATGCGGTGCCGCGTGGCCGCGAGGGCGGTGGAGTCCTCGAACAGGACGCGACGAGCCGCAGCGGCGTCGGGGTCTGCCGTCGGGGCGATAGGGGTGCTCAGGCCCCGGAGGGCCGCACCAAGCAGATCAGAGGTGCCGACGCGGGCCGCGGCTGCGTCAGCCGCGGTCCGCGTGCATCCGAAGGAGGTGGAGGAGACGACGGCCAACACCCCCACGCGATCGTGGGAGCCGCTGGACTGGGTCACAGCGAGTGCTCCCATGGCCGTGGGAGGATCGGCGCAGACAAGCACCTGCCCAGGGTACTCGTCCGCGGCCGGAGCCTCGGCGAGGCTGAGCCTGCCGAAGCGCTCGGTGAGCGCGTCGATATCGATCGTTAGGTCGACAGAGTCACCCGCAGGGCGTGCCGGAGCAAGCCCCACGAGCCCGCGGTTTCGCCTGGATGTGCGGCGACAATGGGGAATGGCGAGGGGTCCCGCCCGGAGCATGAATTTGGACGACGTCGCGTACGGCCCCACGGTGGGTGCTAACTGTCGTCGTTTTCTCACGACAAATGCCATAGGGTGGCTTATCGTAGGTGGTTGGGGCTGGAGGATGCTGACGGGCTC
The DNA here is from genome assembly GCA_022496015.1 of Hordeum marinum. NCBI lineage: Eukaryota > Viridiplantae > Streptophyta > Magnoliopsida > Poales > Poaceae > Hordeum > Hordeum marinum. Next base: position 256,623,296 of record CM039674.1, on the reverse strand, counting down.
CGGGTGTGAGATTGGGTACAAGCAGTGATGACACACGATGTACCTAGGTTCAGGGCCCTCTGAGGGAGGTAACACCCCTAGTCCTGCTTGATTTAGTTGGATGGATGAGTATGTGTACAGGGATGCTCCTGGAGCTATGTCTAGAGGAGGAAGAAGGAGCAGCCGGCTCGTCTTCCTTCGCCACTGGAGGGGTTTTGAGAGTTCTATGGGTGCGCGAGAGTGATCGTCCGTCCCCGTTACATGAGGGGGCTCAGGGGTTTTTATAGGCCAACACCCCGGCTCTACAATATATCTAAAGTACAGGGGTGGGGGACCCGGCTGGCAGTCTCTCCGGCTGGCCAGGGGGTCCCACCCTTCACGCCGTCTCATCGTCTATGGAGTCCACCGGCTGAGCTGTCCTGTCTCCCGCTGGGGCCCGCTAGCTGGCTCTGCGATTGGCTCTCGCTCACCTGCCACGACACGGGTCGCCTAGGAGGGGTCGTCTAGCGCCAGCCGACCGAGGTCTCCGGTACGGCCGACGGTACTGTAGCCATGCTGAGGCAGGTAATCGAGTGGGCGAGGGCGTGCCGACACTGTTCCCTCGCCCGGTCGCGCTTGCCGAGGTCAGCGGCCCGGACGGCTGGACTGTAGCCATGTGCTTCAGTGCGTCAGCGGCCATTGTGACCACAGGGCCACCCGGCGTGGCGGTCAAGTAATGTCCTTGTACCAACGCGTAGAGGGATGGGACATCGCTTGTCCATCCCAGGGTCAACGGAGGAGGCGGTACAAAGGCAAGCAGCCGCGCCCAGCCGGCCGGGGGTCGAGCCGACTCCTTGACTAGTCGTCCGTGGCGCTAGCAGGTGGCAACGCGGGTCGGCCGTCCTCCAACCGGGCATGTCCAGCTGGCCGCATGGTTTTTCTTCGAAATGCAAAGGGGAGGACCCCAGTGCTTTAGCCTACCCAGGAGTAATAACCCCGTCAATTCTTTTGGCAAAGCAATGAAAATAAGAGAAAATACAGGCTTTCTAAATGGGATATTATTTGTCATCCCCAAGAACAGGGGGTAGGTATTGAGAATTTAGAGGTAAAAACATATGCCTACTGGGCAAGTGGTTATTTAGGCTTTCTGTTGAGACTAAAGGTATGTGGGTACAGTTACTAAGGAACAAAAAGCTACATTCTAAAACATTTGCCCAGGTTACCGTTAGACCAAAAGATTCACCTTTTTGAAAGGGGTTGATGAAACTGAAAGCATCTTTCTTCAAAAGAACAAAATTCATCATTGGGAATAGTTAGTCCACTCGATTATGGGAGGATACGTGGCCACGGGAGATACTGTTGGCTATACAATATCCGTCTTTGTATAATTTTGTGCAACGTAAGGACACATATGTTGCCACAGTATTAGAGCTTATACCTCTAATATTTAGTTTTGTAGGTCTATAGTAGGAGACTTATGGAATCAATGGCTTCATCTTGTCAGGAGATTGATGGACGTCCATTTATATGATGAGGCAGACTCCATTCACTGGAAGCTCATGACGAACGGGCAGTTCTTAGTGAAATCTATGTACATTGATTTAATCAATTCTGGTCAAATTCTGAGATCAATGCATGCCCTTAAGAATCAAAGTCTTTATGTGGTTTGTTCACAAAGAGGTGATTCTGATTAAAGACAATTTGGCAAAGCGTGGTTGGGTGGGCAGTCAACGATGTTGTTTTTGTGATCATAATGAAACGATCAAACACCTCTTTCTCGAGTGCCCGATAGCTACACTATTATGTAGCTCAATTCATATAGCCTTTAACATCACTCCTCCAAATAGATTCAGACGATATTTGGGGCATGGCTAAATGGGGTTGACTCAACTATGGTGACATATATTCGGACAGGAGTATGTGTGCTACTTTGGGTTATATGGAACTAAAGAAATGATATGGTTTTTAACAAACAAAACCGGATTAATTTTTTGAAGGTAATTTACAGGGCCACTACTTGGATCCTTACATAGTCACTACTCACTCCTGTCGAGGCCAGGGAGCCGTTGGTTACTTGGTCTACCTCATGGGAGATGATAGCTCTGGATTTCTGCAACCGATTTGGACGGCGGTCCAAAAATAGATTAGGTCTTTAGTCATCGTAAGCTATTCTTGTCGGTTGTGGCACTTTACCCTTTTTTGTTTTAATTTATTTTCATTTCAGCTCGGACTGAGCTTGTAATCGCACTTGTAGATTGTTCATTTATTTTCGATTAATAATATGGACGCATGCATCACAGTGATGTAGAGGCCGTGGGTCTTTCCTCCCTTTAAAAAATGAGTAATTAAAAGTTTGATATCATTTAGAGTGTGCCTCTACTTGTGAGATAGGAAAAGGATGCCAAAGAGCCCAAGAAAAAGAGGAAAAAATATCCCACCAAAAAAAGAAAAGAAAGATGGGGGGCACACTACTAGCATTTATACAGACTTCTACTTCAAAGTAGCATCATGTACTTCATGTAGAAAGTTTACATATTTTATATTTTTATATTAATGGAATCTTTCACGTTATAGAATTTGACTTGCATATTTCAGTGTTGAGTTTCCTCATATGCTTGAGAATGTGAGAAAGCAATTTGGATGGACAACCACTTAGTTAATATGAAGAACTTTCATAAACTTATAGCTATAGAGTGTCCGTTGCATCGCAATCGCTAATCCTCGCACTACTATTGATATTATTGCCTCTCTGTTGCCTGATGGTCGGCTACATTAGTGCGAGACTTTCTTAGTTTCCGTCTTCTTATAAAACCTCCATCTTCATTCTATTTTTCATCTAAAAGCGAAGACCAAGGCTTGTAGCTCGGGTATTAATCAAAGTGATGAGTATTTGGAAAAGGCTCGTCATGGTTCCGGTTACTTTACTTGAGCTCTGGGTTGTATTATGTATTATGATAAGTTGTTTGAATATGATAAGGCCTTGATTGATTGTAACTATGAATATGATACATATGAGTATTGATTGGTATTACTGTAACAGCTTCACACCGACGCTCTAAAAGATTCCCCTTTTATTCCATTGTCGTCCTGTGATTTGTTCGGTTGTCGCATTCATCATCGCATCATTCGCGTCATCTGCATAGCATCGACACTTTGTTGTCATCATTTTTCAAAACTTGCATCCGTTCATAGTTGTCGGTTTCTTTCGTTTAGTCGTTGACCATTTCGAGTCCAACCACACACGCACGCGCCCACGACATCGATGAATTATTATTTTCAAAGTGCACGGAAAATATTATCGGATTGGGCCGAAACTTGGCGTGCAGCCTTAATATATTATAGGTTGACCGCCTGCCAAAATTCGTCGCAATCAGAGATCGTTTGATACCCGAACGGACGACCATAGCCGCATCGTAAATCAGTTTATTATCACACGTTTTTGTTTTAAAACTCTGTGCCGGGCCGCACACCTTCCCTCTTTCTCAGTCCAACCCTCCCTACACAGCCCGCCTAGCCCCTAGCCATCATCGAAACCATTCGATCGTAATCCTACGATCCGAATTCGGACAAAAATCCCTAATCCTAGCCCCCTTTTCCTATTTAAGCCACTCCCCATGCCTAATTTGGACGCTACCCTAACCATGTCTCGATTTCTGTGCTACCCAGCTTCCACCCCTGCCTTCTCTCTCCTCCAGACCGGGCCAAACAAACGGCCCGGCCCAACACGGCCCGGCCCGCCATAAAACGTGCCTGGCACAACACGGCCCGCCTCGGCACGATTAGTATACGGGCCGTGCCGTGCCGGCCCGCATGCGCAGCCTTACGGCCCAGGCACGACCCGTTTGCTAATCTGGTCGGCCCGTCGACACGTCAGGCTCGTTAATATGTCTACTATTTGACGCATTGGACCCTTTTTAGTCTATTTTTACATGTTGAACCGTATAAATAAATAAATAAATAAATAAATAAGATAATCGGCCCGTGCCGTGCCGGCCCGCGTGCTGGTGATGGCGGCCCAGGCACAGCCCAAGACGGGCCGCGGGCCTGACACGGCCCATTTAGCTCGTGTCGGGCCGGGCCGCGTGTCGGGCCGGCGCGACGTGCCGCTGGACCGACCCGTTTGACCAGGTTTGCCCTCCTCCAGCACCGTCGGCCCGCCAGGCCCATCGCGAGCCTGCCCGGGCCAGGCATCTGCCACCACCAGCCGTGGCCAGCACGCAGCCGAGCGCCTCCGCTCGCGTGGGGCAACCACCTCGCCGCCGCCTCAGCATGCTCGCCTCCCCGCTCCTACCGACCGCCGGAGGGGCGCCGGAGCTGCGCCTCCGCCGCTGAGCCGCTTCACGAGTGCCCCGTCACCGCTTGACCCTGGCCGGAGCACTGCCGGACCTCGCGCAGCCATGGATGACCCGAGCCAGGACCTCAGTTATTGCCGTTGTTCGGTCCGCCACCGGATCCGGCGACATCCCGGCCAGATCTGTCTGTTTTGCCCGCCGACCGGACCTTCCACGCCCGCAAGCTGCCCCGCCGGCGGCCAAGCCCCGTCGCCGCTGCTGGTCCTGCCTCCCTCGAACCAGGCGGGATCGGGAGGAGGACGAGCACCCGAGTGCCTGCGCCTCCCGCGTGCGCCTGCTCGTAGCACCTCAGACCCAGCGCTCCGTGCCAGGCCCAGCTCCACCGACGGCCCGAATGCCCACGGTGAGCAATCCCAGCCTATCCCTCGCCCGGTGCGAAAATTGTTATGTTGCGCCCGTGCTCATGCTGGCCCAGTTCAGTCAGTTTTGGCCCAAGTGTTTGTTTCCTGCGTGTGTGTTTTGTCTATTTGCTTAAGATATTGCATATTTACAGAAAAATGCATGTTTTAAAATGCCAATAAGTAATTAATCGTGCGTCGTATCGAAATGTTTTATATATGTAAAATTTGTAGAATTTCGTGTAGATTCACAATATCCAACTCTCACATGTGTTTAAAATATGTAACATGTCATTTTCTATTAATTCGCATAATTAACATGATTTGCATTGCGCATAAATATTTAAGCATGTATCTGAATTGATCAAACCATATGTGTAAAATGTATAGATCAATTATTGAATTTTCATGCATGCTAAAAATGTTTAATGTGATGTTGCATTCAATTTGTACAAAATAACTTGCTAATAGGTTTATGTCATAAACTTGCATAATTAATTGTGATATATTTTCCTACATAAACCTATACATATTATGTATAATTTGGGATAGAAAAATCCATAAAATACATCTGTGTAATTAGTTTTGTCATTTGAGTAAATTTGTCTATATGTTATTTTTGCTGTGGTGCCCTATTGTTATTTTCGTGTGATTAAATCCACACATCATACGAATTATTTTTGAACATGACATATGCCCTTTGATATGTGCAGTAGCCCCTGGTCATTTTGTTTGCCATGATAATCCATGTTTAGGTTTTGTATTCTTGTTGCCAACATGCTATAAAAAGTTATTGTTTTGATATGCCCAAAATAATTCCAAGTCTGGAATCTGTAATATTTTGTTGTTGTCTTGCCATGTGTTCTGCTATTGATCTACAAACCGTTTGGGGTTGTAATGTAGTTATTTGTAGTGCATAATGTATTCTACCATGCTGTAAATTTTCATGACATAATTTTTCATGTAGATTATAGTTTTACTGCTGCTAATTTACCTTCGTGATAAAACTGCTCAGTTAAAAACTGAGATTTTCATAAAGTCTGAAACTATTATTTTGTTGTCATGTTTTCATGATGACTGACATGAATCTTTAGGTCCTTTATGGTTGGAACAATGGAATGAATTATTAAGCATGTTATCTTTTGTTAGAATATGCCCACGGTTTTCGAGTACAGGCGATGCATCCTAATTAATTTTTCTGTCAAACATGCTAATATGATAAACTGATAAAAAAAATGCTGCACATGTCTACTTCTATTTTCACCAATTCTGAAAATTGTTTAGTTCAATATGACATCTTGTGAGCTCATTTCCTATTGAAGCATGCTTCTAATTAACTTGATGTTAATAGATGAATTATTCAGCATCATATAAGCTACAGACCCATGTCTTGTTGTGCATTTTTAGATTGTTGTAGCTTGTTATTTGTGGGTGGCAATATACTATGTTGCTGTTTTGGGTGGCAATATTAAATGATTTTGAGGTACACAAAACTATCTACGCATATTAAATGAACCATTTAATATTTATGCTTCACTTCTTGCCATATTAAAAACCATTTAATATTGTTGTGTACCTAAACGGGAGTGAACTAAGTAATTCAAATGTGGAGTTTCGTCAATATACAACTCGTTGCATATTGAACTTCACTTAATGTGTAATATTTGTTGTGTGCTTGTCATGCCTTGCATAATCGTATGGATATGCATCATAGTTGTTTACGCATAATGTCATGCATATGTTGTGGTGTACCGTGTGTGATTGTTGTTTCCGTATTGCTTCTTCTCGATAGAGTTTTGAAAGCGTTCAGAGTGTGAGGATTCATTCGACTATGTTGGCTAGTCTTCTTCAGGGATTCGTTCTTCTTCCAAACGGGATCTCAAACAAGATGAACATTTCCCTGGATACCACTAGTATCATTGTCACGCTAGTTGTCTCGCTTCTATTGTTATGTGTTGTTACCTACCACTTGTATGTCAAGCCTCACAACTTTGCCATGATAAGCCTCTAACCCCTCCACTTCCCAGCAAATCTTTGTTTGGCTATGTTACAGCTTGCTCAACCTTCTTATAGTGTTTCTAGTTGCAGGTGTAATTGCTTCCATGTGACAACATGGATATTTTGTTATATCGCAATATTATTGCTATTTAATTTAATGCACATATATACTTGGTGAAAGGTGGAAGGATTGGCATTTTGCTCGGTGTTTTGTTCCACTTTTGCCGCCCTAGTTACTGGTGTACCGGTGTTTTGTTACATAACTGAGCGCTCCTAATACGCTTGGGGTTGTTATGGGGACCCCCTTGATTATTCGTTTTGGGATAAAAAAATTCTGGCAAGGCCCAACATTGGTACTATATTTGCCCAACATAATAACACTGATCACCTTATTAAAGCATAGAGGGTTGCCCCTCGTGGATTAATTCAACATAATAAAGGGAGGGCCAGTGCTGGTCCTAAACAGAGTCGTGTGTGGGGCCAACCCGGGGCAACTCGGCTGATTTCTATCAGGCCATTGTACATTGTGCTCATCCGGTTGTGCCCTGAGAACGACATACGTGATGCCTATCTGGATTGTCGGCACGTCGGGCGGCCTTGCTGGATTTGTCTTACCCTACTCGAATGTCTTGTGTGCAGAATTCCGAGGATACATTGGGCTATCTCGAGGTTGAGGTTTTTCATTGGAATTTCCAAGGAGACTACGGGTTTTTCGTGGTTGAGGTTTATTCCACACAACTTGTGGTAGTTTGTGATGGATTAGTTGGAGCACCCCTGCAGGGTTAAATCTTTTCGAAAGATGTGCCCGCGGTTAGGTGGCAACTTGGAAACTTTGTTTAGCAACCGGTCATAGAAAAATTGAAGTAAACTCAAATAAAATATACCAACTGTGTGCGTAACCATGACTGTCTCTTCTCGTGAGTCCTTATCCGAGAGAGAACACGGTGGGGTTATGTTTGACGTAAGTAGGTGTTCAGGATCACTTAGTGATCATTATTAGTTAAAGACCGTTATGCGTAGACCACCATACATATTTTCTGTATTCGTAAGTTAGCCACTCCAAATAAATGCTTTGTTGCTTGTTGCAGCCTCACCACTTAACCATACCTCACCCACTAAGCTTTGCTAGTCTTGATACCCTTGGAAATGAGATTGTTGAGTCTCTATGGCTCATAGTTTACCACAACAATAGTTGCAGGTACATGTTATGCGGTGCGTTAACGTCAGCGCGATGCTTGTTTGATTTGGAGTTCTTCTTCATCATCATCATCGATCATAGGATTGGTTCTAGGCAGCGGCCTGGGCTAGCAAGGATGGATGTCATTTTGTCGTTTGTTTTCGTTCATAGTCGGACCCTGCTCTTCTATTTGATGATTGAACATGTTATTGTATTGATGTGATCTTGATGTAGCTTGTGGCGAGTGTAAGCCAATTCCATATACCCATCTCTTCTATACATGTACTTCTAATGATACCCATTCTTACGAAACAACGAGACGCGCTTCTATCCTTGTCGGAGCCCTCGTGCCAAAATAAGGATAGGACCGCATCTTGGTCGTTACAATTACATAAAAACATTGAATCATGAAAAGCAAGAGTAATTTTGTTTGAACATTCTGATGTTACCTGCTTTATCAACATGTATCATTTTTATCCTTAGTACACAAATAAATTACATCATTTGATAAAGTTTATGCTAGGTAGCATTTCACATCAAAAACTATCGCTACCTACCCAAGGACGAGCGGAGATTAAGCATAGGGATGCTGATACGTCTCAAACATATCTCTATTTTTTATTTTTCATGTTATTATAATATCACTTGTGTATACTTTTTATAGCATTTTATATTATTTTACTGGACTAACCTATTAATCTAATGCCTAGTGCTAGTTATTTTTTCTACATGTTTTTGAATTTACAGAAAATCCATATCTACAGAGGTGATAAAAGCTTGGCGATTTAATACAATTTTTCAAGCCATAAAGATTCAAGGAAGCATCACGGGAGAATGAGAGGAGCCAAGGGGGCCCCACTTGGCTAGGTGGAGCGGCCAAGTCCTAGACCATGTTGGCCCCACACTTGTCACCTTTCATCCATTCCACTTCCATAAATTCCTATAGATAGAGAAACCCCTGTGATATTTTTATCCGATTTTTTTCACAGTCGCAAGATTATATTCCAAGGAGATCCAATATGGACGCCTATTACAGAGCTCTATTGGAGGGGGAATCCATTGTAAAAGGCTTCTGATACAGGGTATGACCCGTAGGAGTCGATCTTTCATGAATTGGAGGGGGGAAACATGAAGAGCACGAGAGAAAACACTCAAGAGCAAACTCAATCACACATCAACTAGGTCCATAACATCACAAGAGGTACAAGATCCCGAATCAACCAACGATACAAGTAGTGGTATGTGATCTCCCACTCTGGAGGAGGGGCCTTGAATCCACGGGGGATATTCCCTCTAGTGGGGCCTTGGCATCACTTGGATCTACTCCCAGAGGAGGACAAACTCCCTAGAAGAAGCAAGTGATGGAGCTAAGATCTAAGCAAAATATTAGCTAATCCTAAGATGAGTCCCAAGTGTCCAATATATAGGTAGGAGAAGGTAGGGGATGAAGAGGGGACGAGATGGGCAGAAATAGTCGGCTGGCCTAGGAGGCCTGTGCGCACGGCCTAAGTGAACCCCGTGCGCACTGGGGGGCGTGGGAGGCCCATGTGCACGGGGTCTTCTGGGCCCGTGCGCACGGGGTGGTGGCTGTATCTCCTAGGAGGCCCGTGTGCATGGGGTCTTCAGGGGCCATGCACACAGGGTCTTCTGTCACTCTATTACCCCCATGCGCACGGGGTCGAGAGAGCCCATGCGCACGGTGTCTCTTGTAGCTAAGGGTCTTGACTTCAGCTTTGGCTCCATCTTCTATGCTTCCTTGTGGTCACTCCCCTTTCCCTTGGATGTCTTCCTCGTACCAAATGATTCATAGAGTGTCTAGGTGAGGTATCATCCAAGTTCCTTTAGCATCCATGTCAAACTCAAATAGGAGGGAGTTCACCTTAGCTTCTATTGTGCGTGCGCGAGCTCTTGTCATAGGACCACTTGTGTCTTGTGGAGATTGTGTAGGCTTCATGGGGATGAGCGAGGGGTGCTACGCATCATCTCCCCTCCCTTGGGGAAGATCCGTCCTCGGATCAAGATCTTCATCACCATGGAAAGGGGAGAGGTCGGTGATGTTGAAGATGTTGCTCACGTTGTACTTTGCGCGTGGAATGTCGATCTTGTAGGCGTTGTTGTTGTAGCACTCCAACACCTTGAATTGGCCATCAACTCACGGTAGTAGCTTGGAATTGAACTCATTGGTAAAGCGGTCCTTCCGGAGATGTATCCACACAAGGTCGCCGGGTTCAAACACCATGGGGTATTTGTTGGTGTTGCGCTTGGCGGTGATGCGTTCCACTTGGCGCTCGATGGTGTTCCTTGTATCTTGGTGCACTTCCTTGGTGTAGCTTGCCCGTGCACTTGCATCCATGTTTACGCGTTCTTGTAGTGGTAGCGGGAGAATGTCCAATGGGGACAATGGGTTGAAGCCATAGACCACGTCGAAGGGAGACTTGTTGGTGGTGAAGTGTCGTGCGCGATTGTAGGCGTACACGGCGATGGGGAGGCAATCCTCCCATTCCTGGATGTTCTTCTTGATCAACGCGCGGAGGAGAGTCCCAAGTGTCTGGTTCATCACCTCCGTTCGGCCATCGGTTTGTGGATGGTAGGCCGAAGAGATGAGTAACTTGATGCCGAGCTTGGCGCAAAGAGTCTTCCAAAAGTAGCTCAAGAACTTGACGTTGTGATCCGAGACAATGGTCTTTGGTACTCTGTGTAGGCGTAAGATGTCCCCACAAAATAGATTGGCAATATGTGAAGCATCGTCTATCTTTGTGCAAGGAATGAAATGAGACATTTTGGAAAAACGATCCACAACAAGAAAAATGGAATCATGTCCATTTTTTGTTCGTGGCAACCCAAGCACAAAATCCATGCTAATATCCTCCCATGGTTGGAACGGGATAGGAAGAGGCATGTAAAGACCATGGGATTGAGCTTTTAACTTAGCTTTGCAGCATGTAGAGCATCAGTTGGTGAAGCGTGCAGCATCTTGAAGCATCTTTGGCCAATAGAACTTGTCGGAGAGGGTGGCATATGTCTTCTCGCGTCCAAAGTGGCCCATTAGTCCTCCACCGCGAGCCTCTTGCAAAAGCAACAAACGAAGAGAAGACTTGGGAATGCAAAGTTTGTTAGCATGCATAAGATATCCATCTTTCATTTAGTAGTTCTCCTAACAAGTTTCCACTTTGCATTTGGCGTAAGGAATAGAAAAAGTATCATCATGCTCATACAAGCCTTTTATGTGCTCAAAACCAACAACATTCAATTCAAGTTGAGTAACTAGCATGCATTTGCGGGAAAGAGCATCCGCCACAACATTTTATTTGACCTTAATGTATTTGATAAAATAAGGAAAAGACTCAATAAATTCACTCCATTTAGCATGTCCACAACTAGGGAAAAGCCTAGCAGTACTGCCGGTTTTAGGTATAGCAGCAGCGCGGGGCAGCACACTACTGCTACGACGCTACAGCTAAAGTGTAGCAATTGTTGGGGAATGTTGCATGGGAAACAAAAAAATTCCTACGCACACGCAAGATCTATTCATGGTGATGAGCATCTACGAGAGGGAGAGTGGATCTACATACCCTTGTAGATTGCTAAGCGGGAAGCGTTAAGAAACGCAGTTGGTGTAGTCGAACGTCTTCGTGATCCAAATCGTCGAGAATCCCGCGATCTCATCACGATCCATCCCGCGATCCAATCATGATCCGTCCCGCGAATTCATCACGATCTGTCACGCGATCTCATCACGATCCGTCTCGCGATCTTGATCACGGTCCTTCCGATCTAGCGCTGAACGGACGACACCTCCGCGTTCAGCACACGTGCAACTTGATGATGATCTCCGCCTTCTTGATCCAGAAAGAGGGAGCAGAGAGGTAGAAGAGTTCTCTGGCAGCGTGATGGTGCTCTGGCGATGGTGGTGGAGCTATTCCGGCAGGGCTTCGCCTAAGCACTGCAGAAAACCGATCTAGAGGAGAAACTATGCACTAGAGGAACGGGCAACACGTAGCTAAAAATCTGGTGCAAAAAAAACCCTAAAACCTCTAGTATATATAAGAGGAAGAGAGGAGTAGGCTTGGCCCTCAAGGGACCATCCTTTGGGTCGGCCAAATCAAGGAGGAGTGGAGGACTCCTCCTCCAATCCTAGTAGGACTAGGATTCCTCCCTATTTTGCCTTTTTCCACCTTTTCTCTTTGGGTTTTCTCTCCCAGACTCATGGGCCTTGTGTGGAACTTCCACCAGCCCACTAAGGGCTGATATTTACTCTCCCACAGCCCATGTAGCCTCTTGGGTCGAAATACCCCTCCCGATGGTCTCCCGGTACACTACCAGCACTCCCGGTACACTACCGATGAGCCCGAAACTTTTTCGGCGACCAAAATAGGACTTCCTATATATCAATCTTTACCTCCGGACCATTCTGGAGCTCCTCGTGACGTCCGGGATCTCATCCGGGACTCCAAACAACCTTCGGTCACCACCATGCATAACTCTATACTACCGAAACGTCACCAAACCTTAAGTGTGCAGACCCTGCGGGTTCTAGAACTATGTAGACATGACCGAGACACCTCTACGGTCAACAACCAATAGCGGGACCTGGATGCCCATATTGATTCCTACATATTCTACGAAGATCTTTATCGGTCGAACCTCTATGTCAAGGATTCAGTTAATCCCGTATGATGTTCCCTTTGTTCTTCGGTATGTTACTTGTCCGAGATTCGATCGTCGGTATCTCCATACCTAGTTCAACCTCATTACCGGCAAGTCTCTTTACTCATTCCGTAATAGAAGATCCCGTGGATAACACTTTGTCACATTGCTTGCAAGGCTTATTGTGATGTTGTATTACCGAGTGGGCCCTGAGATACCTCTCCGTCACACGGAGTAACAAATCCCAGTCTTGATCCATGCCAACCCAACAGACACCTTCGGAGATACCTGTAATGCACCTTTATAGTCACCCAATTACGTTGCGACGTTTGATACACACAAGGCATTCCTCCGGTGTTCGTGAGTTGCATGATCTCATGGTCATAGGAACATATACTTGACACGTAGAAAACAGTAGCAATAAACTGACACGATCATATGCTACATTTGTAGTTTGGTTCTTGTCCATCACATCATTCTCCTAACGATGTGATACCGTTATCAAATGACATCTCATGTCCATGGCTAGGAAACCTTAACCATCTTTTGATCAATGAGCTAGTCTATTAGAGGCATACTAGGGACATGGTTTTGTCTATGTATCCACACATGCATCTAAGTCTCCGATCAATACAATTATAGCATGGATAATAAACGATTATCATGAACAAGGAAATATGATAATAAATAATTTATTATTGCCTCTAGGACATATGTCCAACAGCAATAGCGTGTGTTAGCCCGCACTACTGCTATACCTACTTAGAAGTAGTGCTTTTGATAGAAAGCGCTACTAGTAGTTACTAGCAGCGCCCCTCACCACCCTCGCTACTACTATTACTACGTATTTGTTTTTTGTTTTATGTCGTATATTCGTACGCCATTATACAAGTTTTCATATAATATCATCATAATACATCATTGTCATATAACAACTCCTCATCATCATCATTTTCGTCCATGAGACATCATATAACAACTTGGTCACTAGTTATAATAACAACTCCTCCTCCTCATCATCATCATGGTACTCATAATCACTCCTCCTCCTCGGCATCACTATCAACTCTAACACATTGTAGAACATAATAAAAACTTCTCATCGTCATCATAGTCATATATAATCAACACTAACTAATTGTTCTTAATACCTAGGACCTACTCCTGCCGCTCTCTCTTAGGTAAAATAGCATAAAACATGTGTAGCACTCCTGCTTCATCATATTGGAGAATGCAGATGAACTTGTCTCCTAATTGTGGGTTGCACTTCTGATTGCTGCCCCTAGTACTTCTCTATTGTGATCCTTCACAATTTTTCTCCAGTATTTGACTATTAAGACTTGCTCGCTTCGAGAAATAACGAATGCACTCATGTGCAATGTAGGATATCTTGGTAATAAGCTAACCATTGTCATGCAAGCTTTAGCCTCGATCGAACGAGGCACAACACTCATCGGGAGTCCTTGTTGAAGAATATCGTAGTAACATACTTAGCAATGAAGTTTAGCTTAAAAATAATGTATACAAAAGATGCATTGAGGACAAATAGTAAAAATCTTACCATCTTTCCTAAATAGATGTGACCGTAGTTCAATACGCACACTAGTGGTCACACGTTTTGAGTACTAATATCTCGAAGTCTAGAAAAATAACCTGTCTTGATAGTATCAAGATTCTCAAGCCATGATGACCTATCTCCTCGCAGTTTAGTTCAGCCCTGGTATAGTAGTACGTGCTCTCTACCTAGCGCTGGACATGTTTGCTTGAATGGAAATAAGCTATCAATAGAAATTAGTTGTAAACTATTTTTAAAGGGTCTTTTACATCTGTGTCCCTAACTAGAACCCACTACTCATATTTCCCCTAATTTCAAAGCCTGCTCAAATTTGCCCCTCCGCCGTTAGGTGCCCTTACAGAAATGCCCTTTTGCGTCGTTACCCTTCGGTCAAAGCCGGTCAAAGGGCTTTGACCATCCTAAAAAAATAGCAACAAAAAAATAAAAAATCTAAAATTATGTGGGATCAAAGATACTTAGGTTCACAAGATGCATGCTAATTTTCGTGTTGTTTGGACATTCCAGGACATCTTGGCAAAGAAAAAACAGTAAATATGTACGCTTGTGAACAATAAATTCAAAAAAATGCAAGAAAATTAAAACAAATATGAATTTTTTTGGCATCAAAGAGTCTTGGGTCTGCAAGTTGTGTGCAAATTTTTGTTCTGTTTGGACACTGTAGGAGCTCGTGGTGAAAAAAAAACAAAATTTGGCTCGGGAAAAAACTTTGGAAAAAATGACTATTTTTTGCTAGAGCTCCTCACATGTCATTGATCACAAACACTTGCAAGCACCTTGTGTACCCAAGCATCTTTGATGCCAAAAAAATTCATATTTTTTTGAATTTTCTTGCTATTTTTTTTCAAATTTACTGTTCACAAGAGTATAGATTAACTGTTTTTCCTCGCCATGAGCTCCTGGATTGTCCAAATAGCACGAAAATTTGCGTGCAGCTTGCGCACATGAGTATTTTCGATCTCACAAAATTTTAGATTTTTTATATTTTTTTGCTATTTTTTTCAGGATGGTCAAAGCTGTTTGACCGGATGGTAACGGAGCGGAAGGCCATTTCTGTAAGGGCACTTAACGGCGGAGGGGAAAATTCGAGCAGGCTTTGAAATTAGAGGCATATATGAGTAGGTGGTTCGAGTTAGGGATAGAAATGCAAATGGCCCATTTTTAAATAAACAATATAAATTACGTAATAAATATGGTTGAGAAACTCACATAATGGTAGAACTGAAGGCGTCTGCACATCGACCTAGATGTCGATATTACCTTCAATTTCATCTTCCGGACAAATATCAAAGGTGATAAGCATATTAGTCTCAAATGCATAAGCCTTGCATAGTGCTCTCCATTTTTTGCATTCAAAATAGTAGTAGGTGTCTGCATTGTACAATTTTACAGCAAAAGTATAACTATGCTCGGTCCTCAAGTGAACTCTCTTTACCTCCATACTTTCCTTAGTACTGAAACCAATCTTATCCAAGACAGAAATTCTTGCATGGCAGGGGATACGCTAGTAGAATAGTAAAAAAATTAAAATTATAAGTTGAAGCAAAAGAAGCAGAAGTCATGCTTAATTACGAAAAAAGACTTATCGTTGTGACTTACTGTATCCACTTCGAAGGTCTCATCCAGCATGATGCTGAAGCGCCTACCACCAACTAGGTGAGGCTTGTCGCACATGCCGCACTCGTCTTCGCAGTATTCGCACATAACGAATTCCCTTTCGTCTTCAGACATTTCCTATGTTCATACTCGAAACATTTAAAATCGATCGAAGGCAACTACCAGGAAACTTTAGGTCTATTGTGTTGGGAGACGTAGTAGTAAATCAAAAAAATTCCTACGTGTTCACCAAGATCCATCTACGGAGAAACCAACAACGAGTGTGAAGAGTGCCTCTTCATACCTTTGAAGATCACAAATCGGAAGCGTTACTAGAACGTGGTTGGTAGAGTCGTACTCGCAGCGATTCAGATCGCGGTGGAATCCGATCTAAGCGTCGAACAACGGCGCCTCCGCGTTCAACACACGTGCAGCCCGGAGACGTCTCCTACGCCTTGATCCAGCAAGGAGGAAGGAGAGGTTGAGGGAGAGCTCTGGCAGCACGACGGCGTGGTGACGGTGAAGCTGTGTGGTACTCAGGCAGGGCTTCGCCAAGCGCTACGGAGAACGAGGAAGAAGAAGGGTAGAGCTGGGCCGAGAGAGAGAGAGGAACTTGTGTGTCTGGCAGCCCCCAACGCCCCACTATATATAGGAGGAGGAGGAGGGGTGTGGAAGCCCTAGGGTTCCCTCCCCAGGGCCGGCGGCCAACCATAGATTGATCTAGGGCGGCGGCCAAGAGAGGGAGTGGGAGGGGCGGCGCCCTAGGTGGGCCTAGGGCCCATCTGCCCCTAGGGTTTGCCCCCTCCCACCTGTGCCGCGCCTTGGGACCTTGTGAGGGGCACACCAGCCCACCTTGGGGATGGTTCCCTCCCACTTGCAGCCCATGCAGCCCTTCGATGCTTGTGGCCCCACTTGGTGGACCCCCGGAACCCTTCCGGTGGTCCCGGTACGTTACCGGTGATGTCCGGAACACTTCCGGTAACCAAAACCTCACTTCCTATTTATCATTCTTTACCTCCAGGACATTCCAGAACTCCTCATGACGTCTGAGATCTCATCCGGGACTCTGAACAACCTTCGGTAACCACGTACACTATTTCCCTATAACCCTAGCGTCATCGAACCTTATGTGTGTAGACCCTACGGGTTCGGGAGGCACGCAGACATGACTGAGACATCTCTCCGGTCAATAACCAATAGCGGGATCTGGATACCCATGTTGGCTCCCACATGCTCCACGATGATCTCATCAAATGAACCACGATGTCGGGGATTCAATCAATCCCGTATACAATTCCCTTTGTCTACCGGTATGATACTTGTCTGAGATTCGATCGTCAGTATCCCTATACCTTGTTCAATCTCGTTACCGGCAAGTCTCTTTACTCGTTCTGTAATGCATCATCCCATGGCTAACTCCTTAGTCACATTGAGCTCATTATGATGATGTCTTACCGAGTGGGCCCAGAGATACCTCTCCGTCACACGGAGTGACAAATCCCAGTCTCGATTCGTTCCAACCCAACAGACACTTTTGGAGATACCCGTGGTGTACCTTTGTAGTCACCCAGTTACGTTGTGACGTTTGGCACACCCAAAGTATTCCTACGGTATCCGGGAGTTGCACAATCTCATGGTCTAAGTAAACGATACTTGACATTAGAAAAGCTTTAGCAGACAAAGTACATGATCTTGTGCTATGCTTAGGATTGGGTCTTGTCCATCACATCATTCTCCTAATGATGTGATCCCGTATCAACGGCATCCAATGTCTATGGTCATGAAACCTTGACCATCTATTGATCAACGAGCTAGCCAACTAGAGGCTCACCAGGGACATACTGTGGTCTATGTATTCACACATGCATTACGGTTTCTGGTTAATACAATTGTAGCATGAACAATAGACAACTATCATGAACAAGTAAATTCAATAATAACCATTTTATTATTGCCTCTAGGGCATATTTCCAACATGTTGAGTCTTCCTTCCTAAACTCTTATCTCACGTACATGATGGACACTCCCTCACCGATTTTTCGACCGTCGATGATGGTCGCTACTCCCCCTTCCCTAGTGCATAACAAATATCTATCACAAGGAGAAGAAGGAGAAGTGACCCCCACGACAACAGTCGGCATTCTTCTACTCTCATATATGGTGGACACTCACCGATTTTTCAACCGTCTATGATGGTCGCTACTCCTTGTTCCCCTAGTGCATAACAAAGGTTTAGCACAAAGATAAGAAGGAGAAGCAACCATTATACAAGTTCTATTAAGCACTTACTATAAATAAACTAGTTCTATTAACCACTTCCTAAATAAACTATTTCTATTAAACACTTACTAAAAAATAGTAAAAAACTACATTATACAAGAACAGTAAAGACAATTTAGGGTTTAGGAGAGATGGAGGGAGGAGGGGTGGGAGGAGGGAGGAGGAGGAGTGTGGAGAGAGGAGGAGGGGGAGGAGGGAGGTGGGAGGAGGGAGGGGGAGGAATGAGGAGGGAGGAGAGAGGAGGAGGGGGAGGAGGGCGGTGGGAGGAGGGATGCCAGTGTAGAGCTTGGTCGGATAAGGAGGGAGGAGGGGGCGGCCAGAGGAGGAGGGAGGGGTGCGGTAGGGAGGAGGGAGGAGGAGGAGAGAGGAGGGCGGTGGGAGGAGGGCTACCGATGAAGGGCTTGGCCGGAGGAGGAGGGAGGAGGAAGGAGGGGCGGCCGAAGGAGGAGGGAGGTACGTAGTAGGGAGGAGGGAGGAGAGAGGAGGAGGGATAGAGAGACTACCTCAGTGGAGGAGGAGGAGGAGCGTCGGCGGCGGCGGGCGATGATAGTGGTCGGGGAACAGCGACGAAGGCGGACGACGTATGGGGGGTGCGGGGGAGAGTGAGAGTGGAGTGGAGAGGGGAGAGTGCGGGGCGTCCGGTTGGAGAATATAGGCTTTAGCAGTAGCGGGCTTTGGGATAAAGCGCTACTGCTAAACGACATAGCAGCAACGCATTTAGGAAACATGCGCTACTGCTATACCTACTCTAGCGGCAAGGTCGTGGAAGTTGTAGTAGTAGCGTTGTTTCCTCCTGACGCGCTACTGCCATGTGGATAGAAGTAGCATGGTCTGTTGTAGAGCACTACTGCTAAGTAGCAGTAGCGCCTTGTTTTAAACCGCGTACTGGTAAGATTCTGTCTATAAGGTTTTCCCTAGTAGTGGTCGTCTGTTCAACTTAGTTTGGACTTTTAGGTACTTGAGAGTTTCATGATCGGTATGAATGACAATTTCATGTGGTCGCAAATAATGTTCCCAAGCTTCTAAGACTCTCACCAATTCATACAATTCTTTGTCATAGATAGGATAATTTAGTTGAGCGCCGGAAAGTTTATCACGAAAATATGCAATAGGGCACTTTTCTTGCATAAACACACTCCTATGCCAGAATGCAATTCAAAAGTTTTGTCAAAGTTGGGCAAGGCAAACAAAGGTGCATGAGTGAGCAAAAGTTCATGGAAAGCGGTGTCTTGGGATGGTCCCCAAACAAACGGTGCGTTTTTCATGCTCAAAGCATGTAGAGGAATGGCAATGGTGCTAAAGTCCTTCACAAACTGACGGTAGAAACCGGCTAGTCCTAAGAAACTACGCAGTTGTCGTAAATTGGTGGGTGTGGGCCAATTTTTAATTGCCTCAATTTAGTTTCATCAACATGGATGTAACACCCTATTACACCTGGCGGGATCTAGACTGGCCCCACAGACCAACACTAGTCTTTATTGCGCACTCAGTCCTCATTCATGCGCACCCGGGACCAACTTCTCAGTCGGTCACCCATCCTAGAATCGCTCCAAGCCAAGCATGCTTAACTTTGGAGTTCTTTTAGCATGGGATTCCGGAAAATAAGGAATTCCTTGTTGATTTGAGTAGTCTATCATTCCTATTAAGCCAGGCTCTCACAATGGACACCCTTAGGGGAAACCACAAATCCTAGGAAAACAACTTTTTCCACACCAAAAATGCATTTGTCCATGTTTGCATAAAGTTTCTCTTTTCAAAGAGTTTGCAAAACGTTCCTAACATGTGTTTCATGTTGTTCTAGAGACTTGCTAAAAACAAGGATGTCATCAAAGTAGACTACAACACAATATCCAATGTAGTGGCGCAAAACATGATGCATCATGCGCATGAACTTACCCAGTGCTTCCGATAAGCCCATGGGCATCACTAACCGTTCATAGAGACCAAATTTAGGTTTGAAAGCCATTTTCCACTCATCACCCTCTTGTATGCGAATTTGGTAGTAACCACTTTTCAAGTCTATTTTGGAAAATATAGTGGCACCGCTAAGTTCATCTAGCATGTCATGTAAGCGTGGGATAGGGTGACGGTAATGAATGGTGATAGCATTTATAGGAGGGCAATCGGAACACATGCACATACTACCATCGTGTTTAGGCACTAGGATCACGGGAACCGCACAAGGACTCAAACTCCCATGAACATGCCATTTATCTAGGAGGTTTTGGACTTGACTTTGTATCTCCTTTGTTTCGTCGGATTTGACATGGTAGGGAGCCTTGTTGCGAAGTGGTGCTCCAGGGATGCGGTCGATGCGGTGTTTGATCCCTCGCTTTGGTGGTAGTCCCGGAGGTAGCTCATTGGGGAACACATCTTGAAATTCCTGCCACAATTGAGATAACATAAGAGGAAGATGTTGTGAAGGGTTAGGCCGGGTAACATGATCCTTGCACACGATCATGCAGTGAAGGACGGTCGATGGGCTCTCACTCACATCCCTCAAATCTCTTTTGGTGGCAAATAGTACTAAGTCACTCATGTCCCTCATCGTGGAGTTACTCAATTTTGGCTTGTGGCACTCACTCGCTTTGAGGTGGATCACTCTCTCACTTTTGTCTCCATGATGGGACAAAGCTTTCTTGTCGGCGATCACTTGACTTGGAGACATAGGGCGAAGCACATATTCGGTGCCCTTCATCTTGAAGCTATATTGATTTGTCCACCCATTGTGTATGACGCCACGGTCGATTTGCCACGATAGCCCAAGGAGGAGGTGGAAAACGGACATGGGCACCACATCACATTCCATGGTGTCTTCGTAAGATACAATCTTGAAGGAAACTTGCACGGTGTGGTCGACTTGTATTGTGCCGGTGTCGCTTAGCCATTGGACCTTGTAGGGGTGAGGGTGCTTTTTCTTGACCAAGTGCAACTTGGAGCAAAGTTTCTCACTTGCCAAATTGTGGCAACTTCCTCCGTCGATGATGACCTTGACGAATCTTCCTTGGATACCGGCCTTGGTGTGGAATATGTGCCAACGTTGGTCCTCATCTTGTTGTTGTTGAAGAGTCAAAACCTTTGAGACAACGAGAGTGGGGATCGGATCATTGTCACAAAAAATTTGAGAGTCTTCATCTTCATTGAATTGCCGGTGAATGGCCACTTGTTCCAAAGCTTCCATCTCATCTTCACTCATGGAGTCGTAGGAGCCCTCATCTTGAAGGATCATGGTTCGCCTTGTGGGACACTCATGCATCTTGTGGCCTCGGCCTTGACATGTGAAACACTTGATGGAGCTTGTTTTCCCGGCATCCGGTGTTGGTGTCAAGGATGACGCTCTTGTTTTGCTTGTAGGAGCGGTGCGGGATGATGAAGGCGACTTGTCCTTGTAGATTGACTTGTCATCTTTTGCCCTGGAGGTTCTTGTAGAGGAAGGTGTCATGGTTGGAGAAGCTTGAGTAGTTGCACCGTAGGTCTTGTAGGAGGTCTTGGAGTACTTGTAGTCCTCTTGAACTTGATGTTCCGCCTTGGTGTCTTGATGCACTAGCTCGATCAAGTTGGAGTAGGGTGGGAAATCCACAATTTTCTTGACTTGGTAATTCAGACCATTCAAGAAGTGCACCATCTTTTGCTCATCGTCTTCTTTCACATTGGCTCTTATCATGGCCATCTCCATCTCTTGGTAGTATTCTTCCACCGACTTGGTGCCTTGTTTGAGTAGTTGTAAATTCTTGAAGAGATCAAGATTGTAGTGTGTTGGGACAAATCGAGCTCTCATGAGGTCTTTCATTTGTGCCCCAGTGGTGATTGCCGGGTCACCTCTTTCTCTTCTCCGCTCAATCACTTGTTCCCACCATATGAGCACATAATCTTGGAACTCGAGGGAGGCCATGGCGATCTTCTTTTCATCTTCATAGTTGTGCAACCGGAATATTTTTTCAACCTTGAGTGCCCAAGAGAGAGAGTCTTCGGGGTCGTTGCTTCTAGAGAACTTACGCATATTGAACTTGAGCGTGCCAAAGCGAATTTCTTCATTGTTTTGGTTATTGCGGTATCCTTATCTTGGGGGAGCATAGTTGTCCGATTGACGTTGGACTTGCCTTGGAGCTTGATCATCCACATGTTCAACGGGATTTGCTTGAGGTCGCACTTCTTGCCATGGAGGGGTGTTGTTCTCATGTTGATGTTGCTCTTGCCTTGGAACAGGCTCATCAATGTGTTGCTCCCCTTGCCTTGGGTGTTGGTGACGTCGTTATCGCATCCGTTGTTGGCGTTCTTGGTGCTCCTCTTGACGTGTGGCTTCCTCTTTGCGTTCCCGACGTAGAGCTTCTTGTTCCTTGCGAGCTTGTCGGTTGTGTTCTTGCAATGCATAAGTTGATTCACGAAGCATGCGATGTGCCTCTCTTGCTTGCTCTTCACGGTGCCGGTCATGCTCATGGTGGTGACGTAGGTGATCTTGCTCGTATGCATCTTGCTCTTGTTGGTGACAGTGGTCACGCTCGCGATGTCGACCTTGAGGCTCGTTGTCATAAAAGGGGTTGCCTGAGTCTTGAGAGAGACGGTGTGCGTCATGTTGTTGTAGTCGATCTCGAGGAGGAGGACTTTTCCCGAAGGAGTCCTCAGAGGAGTGGCGACTTGCGATGCGCCATCGAGTTGAGGTAGAAGTGGATGATGTGCGATTCACCATCAAGGCGTGGAGCTTGTCCATTTGGGTTGTCATGAAGTCCCGCGTTCGTTCCTCGGATTCGCGTATGTTGGTGGCGAGGTGCTCGATGTGGTCCATGATGACATCGTGTGCTTGGTGCATTCCCTTTTGTGCGGCAAAGAATTGTAGTTTGGTGACATAGTTGTTCGCGTCGTCTCGCGCTCCTCGAAGGTCAGATTCGTCATAGTGTTCCTATCCATGGCAACACAATACCAAATACCGTTCCTAAGGTTGAAAGAGGATCAACCACTCAATGTGAAATCATGGAGACAGTGGAATTGGTACCGATTTCCCCTTCTCACACCTACACAAAGTAAAGCTTTGAAGTGTAGCTTGGTTAGGATGAGTGGCACAAAATTTTAGCAAATGCGAACCAAGATGTTGTCAATGTTGAGTAAGATTCACAAAATAGAAATACAAAGCAAACATACCAATATCTTCCAAGGCACTAGGAAATGGGAACACACACGCAAATAGATATAATGGGATCCGCACAACCAAGGAATGAGCAATATGAGATCTCTACAGGTCTCGTGTTGCACGGATACAAGAGAGAACTAGCTCGATTACTCTAATGGGCTAGATATGTGCTTGTGCACCAACCTAACAGAGGAACTGTGATGTCTTCAATCCCAAGTATCTAGTATGTATGCGAGAAGATATGATGATATGGATATTTCTTACAAGCTCTTTGGAACCTTTCTATTTGCTTAAAAGCTTTGGTTTTTAAGGCAATGCTTGATGCTAGAACCAAGATATGACACAAGTATGATGGATATGCACGGGAGAGACTTAAGGCACAAAGTAGACAACAAGTGGAGTGCATGCTAAACTAGCTATGCGGCATATGAGTGTCACTATGGTGCACAAGTAACGTGGCCTGGCAATTATCAACTTGCTAGTCTCGATGGGTAAGGTACACAAATAGGGTAGGAGCTATCAATGCAAATGGATGGGTATGGACAAAGATGTCGTCGAGGTTACCATCCTTGCTTACGGTTGAAGGTGGCCAAAGTCGAAGTTGAGGCCGGTGATGATGAATGGTGGTGATGATGACGTCCAACCGTGCCTAAGTAGCTGAAACACCTTAGGACACGGCAAGCACAAACTCAAAATCACAATGGCAATGGCAATGGAGCGAAAAGTTCAAATGTGGTGGTGTAAAAGAGGCAAAATAATAAATATGTAGTTGTTTTTAGGACCCGTGCGCACGGGGTCTTCTGAGCCCGTGTGCACGGGGTGTCCAGGAACTGACGCGGGAGCCCGTGCGCACAGGGTCCAGGGCCAGTGGACACGGGGTGCGGAGATTTCTTTCGGGAAATCACAAATTCGACGGATTTTGGAAATGTTTCGGGGATTGGTTTGGATAGAAAGCTAGATCCGGTTGCGATGCATCTATTCCACGGATCAAAACCAACAAAAACTCACAAGATTCAATAATTAAAAATGGTATGGCTATTTGCTACTTCTTGAGCATGTGTTGGTTTTCCCTTGAAGAGGAAAGGGTGATGCAGCAAAGTAGATAAGTATTTCCCTCAGTTGTTGAGAACCAATATATCAATCTAGTAGGAGGAACAAGCAAGTCACCAATGGATGCACCTACACAAATAATCAAATTCTTGCACCCAACGCTATAAAGGGGTTGTCAATCCCTTCACTGTTATTTGCAAGGATTAGATCTGATGGAGATAGATGTGATAGACTGCATAAAGTAAAAAAGGAAATAAATTGCAGCAAGGTATTTTTTGGTATTTTTGGTTTATAGATCTGGAAAATATATTGTGGAAAGTAGACCCGGGGCCATAGGTTTCACTAGAGGCTTCTCTATTGAAGGAAAGTATTACAGTGGGTGAACAAATTACTGTCGAGCAATTGATAGAAAAGCAAATGATCATGAAGATATCCAAGGCAATGATTATGCACATAGGCATCATGTCCGTGTCAAGTAGACCGAAACGATTCTACATCTACTACTATTACTCCACACATCGACCAACTCCTCCCTACATCTAGAGTATTAAGTTCATGAAGAACAGAGTAACGCATTAGGTAAGATGACATGATGTAGAGGGATAAACTCAAGCCATATGATGAAAACCCCATCTTTTTACCCTTGATGGAAACAATACAATATGTGACTCGCTACCCGTACTTTGTCACTGGGTGAGGACACCGCAAGATTGGACCCGGAATTAAGCACTTCTCCCATTACAAGAATTACCAATCTAGTTGGCCAAACCAAACCAATAACTCGAAGAGACTTGCAAAGATATGAAATCATGCAGATAAGAATTCAGAAAATACTCAAATAATATTCATGGATAATCTGAACATAAACCCACAATTCATCGGATCTCGACAAACACACCGCAAAAAGAGTATTACATCGGATAGATCTCCATGAAGATCATGAAGAACATGGTGTTGAAGCACAAAGAGAGAGAAGAAGCCATCTACCTACTAGCTATGGACTCGTAGGTCTGTGGTGGACTACTCACGCGTTGTAACTTGATCTTAATGATTTATTTTGAGCTAAATGACCCTGAATTTGAAAAGCAGTACAAATGAACTCTGAAAAGGTTGTAACTTGGCATGACATCATAATTTCACCCACATAGCAACTTATAAAGAGTTGAGAGGGTTACGGCAAAAACTGGATGCACTTTGTGTACAAATTGGACAATCTCTTTCAAAGTATGAGGTTTTCGGACGAAAACTCATCTATTACAAAGGGATTTCATTTTTAATAACTTATTTTAACTCCATACTTTTTGTGTGTTCAATATGCACCATTCAAAGGCACATCATCAATTTTCAACCCTTTCTGACTTCATTTGATATTTTCCATGCATTTAATGATTTATTTTGAGCTAAATGACCCTGAATTTGAAAAGCAGTACAAATGAACTCTGAAAAGGTTGTAACTTGGCATGACATCATAATTTCACCCACATAGCAACTTCTAAAGAATTGAGAGGGTTACGGCAAAAACTGGATGCACTTCGTGTACAAATTGGACAATCTCTTTCGAAGTATGAGGGTTTCGGACGAAAACTCATCTAGTACAAAGGGATTTCATTTTTAATAACTTATTTTAACTCCATACTTTTTGTGTGTTCAATATGCACCATTCAAAGGCACATTATCAATTTTCAACCCTTTCTGACTTCATTTGATATTTTCCATGCATTTAATGATTTATTTTGAGCTAAATGACCCTGAATTTGAAAAGCAGTACAAATAAACTCTGAAAAGGTTGTAACTTGGCATGACATCATAATTTCACCCACATAGCAAATTCTATAGAGTTGAGAGGGTTACGGCAAAAACTTCATGTACAAACTGTTACAAAGATACCATGCTAGAAAATGCATGCATGTCCTTCACATAGAAAGTGATGACGGTGAAGCCGGTCACATCCCAGAGTGGGATCTCACGGTGTAAGACTTTTTCTGCGTGTTTGTCCTTTGCTTATGATTGCGCCGTAACCATGGAGAATCTTAATCATTTAACAGGATGCTTGGGTCAGTCTTCACTCTAAAGGGAGGGATTTCATGAAACTTTTCATAATCTTCTGACATGTCTGTCTTGTCCTCCACTCCCACAATGTTTCTTTTCCCTGAAAAGAACTATGTGGCACTTTGGCTCATCGTATGATGTATTCGCTTTCTTATCTTTTTTTCTCCTCGATTTGCTAGACATGTCCTTCACATAGAAAACCTAAGCCACATCATTGGCTAGGACGAATGAGTCGTCCGTGTATCCAAGATTGTGGAGATCCACTCTTGTCATTTTGTACTGTGGGTCTACCTGTACCCCGCCTCCAGTATATTTGACCCATTTGCACCGAAACAAAGGGACCTTAAGATCAGGTCCATAGTACTGCGGGTCAGCTATCTAAATCCTACAAGTATTTTAAAAAAAGGTTTTAAGAAGAACAAGAGGCTCACCAAGGTGGCCGGTGCCGTGACGAGACGGTGCGGACGATCGACGGTGGTTAGGATGACCGGGGATGGGAAGGCACCAAATAAACCACACCTACACATATGCAACCTAACAAGTTAATTTGAGCTCAAATTGCATATAAATCAAATAAACTCCCACATAATGATCACTCCTCCAAAACCTAGCTAAAACCCACAAATCACATATCTTTGAGCATACCACAAGCTAATCTAGCAATGAGAGATGAAGGAGCAAAGTTGCTAACCTTTATGAACACTTGGATAGATGGGGTGCCTTTAAATCTTGACAAATCCTTGGCAAAATGGAGGATGAGCTTCGAGCAAGAAGAAGAACAGGGGAGAAAATAGAGAAATGATCAAGCCCCTTCGATCGGCTGCGGACGAAGCGTATATGTAGGAACTCTTTAGTACCGGCTGGTGACACCAACCGGTACTAAAGGTTTTCCTTTAGTACCGGTTGGTGTCACCAGCCGATACTAAAGGCACGCAGGGCCCAAGTCTGACCAAAAGCTTGCCACGCCCCCTTTAGTACCGGCTCGTGACACGAACCGGTACTAAAGATCGCTCATAAGCCGGTACTAAAGGTTGCCCTGCTCCTAGCTGTTGGAGCCGGCATGAACCGGGACTAATACCGTATTTAGTACCGGCTCGTAACCAGACCGGGACTAATGCTTGGGACGAAAGGTCTGTTTTCTACTAGTGACGCATCATCAGAGGGGCAATGGAGTTGATGTAGATGCCCTCCGTGATCGAATCCCCCTCCAGCAGATTATCGGAAAAGGCTCCAAGATTAGATCTCCCGTGAACAGAGGCTTCTGGCAGCAGAAAAGTATTTTTGTGGCTCTTTTTGGTATTGGGGGAATATTTGGTTATTTATAGGACGGAGATTAGGGCTAGGAGACCTGCCACGAGGTGGCAGGCCTACCAGGCGCGACCAGGGGGGCTGTTGGTGCCTCCATGGCTTGTGACCTCCTGGCAGGTGCCCTGGCATGCACTCCAAGTCTGGTAGATCTCTTTCCTTCTAGAAAAAATCATTTCGAAGATTTTATTCCGTTTGGACTCCGTTTAATATTACATATCTGCAATACTTGAAAACAAGGAAAAACAGAAACTGGCACTGGGCTCTATATTAATAAGTTAGTCCCAAAAATAATATAAAATAGCATATTAATGCATATAAAACATCCAAAACAGATAATATAATTGCATGACATCATCAAAAATTATAGATACGTTGGATACGTATCAGCATCCCCAAGCTTAATTCATGCCTGTCCTCGAGTAGGTAATTGATAAACACAGAATTTTTTATGTGGAGTGCTACCTATCATATTTATCCATGTAATATTCTTTATTGTGGTATGACTATTCAGATCCATAAGATTCAAAACAAAAGTTTAATATTGACATAAAACAATAATACTTCAAGCATACTAACAAGGCAATTGTGTCCTTTTGAAATAACATGGCCTAAGAAAGTTATCCCTAAAAAATTATATGGTCTGGCTATGATCCATCTTCCCCACACAAAGTATTTAAATCATGCACAACCCCGATGAAATGCCAAGCAATTGTTTCACACTTTTTATGTTCTCAAACCTTTTCAACTCTCACGCAATACATGGGCGTGAGCCATGGATATACCACTATAGGTGGAATAGAAATATGGTGGAGGTTGGGAAGAAAAAGGGAGAAGATAGCCTCACATCAAGTAGGCGTATCAATGGCTATGGATATGCCCATCAATATATATCAATGTTAGTGAGTAGGTATTTCCATGCAATGGGTGCACTAGAGCGATAAGTGTATGAGAGATCAAAAAGAAACTAAGTGGGTGTGCACTACAAAAAATTCCACTAGTTATGTGAAAGTGACAAAATAGGAAACTATTTATCATGAAGACCAAGGTGCTACTTTGAAGCACAAGTGTGGAAAAACATAGTAGCATTGTCCCTTCTCTCTTTCTCTCATTTTTTTGGTGGGCATCTAAGGCCTCTTTTTTTATTTGGGCTTCGCTGGCCTATTTTATTTTTGATAAAGTCCGTAGTCTCGTCCCAACTTGTGAGGGAATCATAGCTTCCATCATCCTTTTCTCTCACGGGACAATGCTCTAATAATGATGATCATCACACTTTTATTTACTTGCAACTCAAAAATTACAACTCAAAACTTAGAACAAAATATGACTCTATATGAAAAAGCAATATGATGGCGCGTGTCATAACAAATGGAATGGTGGAAGTTGCATGGCAATATATCTCGGAATGTCTATGGGAATGCCATAATAGGTAGGTATGGTGGCTGTTTTGAGGAAGGGAATATGGTGGCTGTTTTGAGGAAGGTGGGTTTAATGCACCGACGAAAGTTGCACGGTACTAGAGAGGCTAGCAAAGGTGGAAGAGTGAGAGTGCGTATAATCCATGGACTCACATTAGTCATAAAGAACTCACATACTTATTGCAAAAGTCTATTAGTTATCAAAGCAAAGTATTAGACACATGCTCCTAGGGGAGAGGTTGGTAGGAGTTAACCATCGTGCGCTCCCGACCCTCACACAAAGGATGACAATCAATAAACAAATCATGCTCCGACTTCGTTACATAATGGTTCACCATACGTGCATGCTATGGGAATCACAAAATTTAACACAAGTATTTCTACCATTCCACAATTACTCACTAGCATGACTCTAATATCACCATCTTTATATCTCAAAAGTATATGCAAGGAATCAAATTTCTCATAGTATTCAATGTACTTTATATGAAAGTTTTTATTATATCCCTCTTGGATGCCTATTATATTAGGACTAAATTCATAACCTTACTGATTACCATGTTGTTGAAAGAGTCCCAAAATAATATAAGTGAGTTACGAGAGTTCAATAATTTCTATAAAACCAAACATTGTTGTGCTCTAAAAAGGTATAAGTGAAGCACTAGAGCAAAATTGCCTATCTCAAAAGATATAAGTGAAGCAAAAGAGTATTCTAATAAATTCACGATTCAGCGTGTCTCTCTTAAAATATGTGTGCAGCAAGGATGATTATGTCAAACTAAAAAGCAAAGAATCATATCATACAAGACGCTCCAAGCAAAACACATATCATGTGGTGAATAAAAACATAGCCTCAAGTAAATTTACCGATGGATTGAAGACGAAAGAGGGTATGCCTTCCGGGGCATCCCCAAGATTAGGCTATTTGGCATCCTTGAATATGACGTGGGGTGACTTGGGCATCCCCAAGCTTAGGCTTTTGCCACTCTTTATTCCATAGTCCATAAAATCTTTACCCAAAACTTGAAAACTTCACAACACAAAACTCAACAGAAAACTCGTGAGATCCGTTAGTATAAGAAAATAAATCACCACTTTAGGTACTGCTGCAAACTCATTCTTTATTTATATTGGTGTTATACATACTGTATTCTAACTTCTCCATGGTTCATACCCCCCGATACAACCCATAGATACATCAAAATAGGTAAACAACTCAAAGAAAACAGAATCTGTCAAAAACAGAACAGTCTGTAGCAATCTGAAATCTTCGTATACTTCTGTAACTAAAAAAATTCTGAAAATTAGGAAAACCTGGGAAATTTGTATATAAATCTTTTGTAAAAATTTCAGACTCATTCGACACTCTATTTTTTTATAAAATTGCTGTACTGAGCGCAAAAGTTTTTGTTTTTCAGCAAGATCAAATCAACAAGCACCATAGACCATCCCAAAGGTCTTACTTGGCTCAAACACTAATTAAAACACCAAAACACAATTACTACAGAAGTAATAGTGTGGGAAACACTAAAAACAGAAGCAAAAACAGAACATAAAAATAAAATTGGGTTACCTCCCAACAAGCGCTATTGTTTAACGCCCCTAGCTAGGCAAAACACAATAGATCTAGGTATTGTCATCTTTGGTGTCTTTTGTGAGGGCCTTCTGGAATCCAGGGGGCTCTTTCCTCTTTCCCGAATTTTTAGAGGAATAATACATCTTAATATCCAAAATATCCAAACGTTTATTACAAAGGGTAATCAAAGTATTCAAGCAATTGAGGTTCCCACTAATATGTTTAAGGGGTTCATAGTATTGTTGCAACTCGACCAAGTGCTTATGTAAGTCACTCAATTTGTCGAGAATTTGAAGTCCCTCTTGTGAGAAAGCAAACCCCCTTTTTGGTGGAGGAACCCCCAAAATCCCTTCCAAAACTTCAAAGGAAGTGTTTGTAAAAGCTCTCTATGATGCAAAGCCAAACTAATGTAAAAGTTTCGAAGCAAAAATTTTGCATCTCCTTTTAGATTAGAGATACGATAAGTTTACATTAGCCTATACTAGACATCTTTCAAAATTTCCCCTTGTTTTTATTTAAAGTATAGAACTTCAAAATCTGATGACAAGGGGGAAGTAGTGATACTAGACATAGCGACGAGCAAGCGATCCGACAGGAAAGAGGTAAACGAAAAAGAGGACGAATAAAATAGCAAATCTTTTTGGTATTTTCTGAAAATCATTTTAGAAGTGGGGGAGAGGAAAATGAGAGGCAATTGGCAAATAATGTAAATGCAAGATATGAGTTTGTGATGGGTACATGGTAAGCTTGATGTGTGTCCTTGCCGGCAACGGCGCTAGAAATTCTTCTTGCTACCTCTTGAGCATGCGTTGGTTTTCCCTTCAAGAGGAAAGGGTGATGTAGCAAAGTAGATAAGTATTTCCCTCAGTTGTTGAGAACCAAGGTATCAATCCAGTAGGAGGAAGAAGCAAGTCACCAAAGGATGCACCTACACAAATAATCAAACTCTTGCACCCAACGCTATAAATGGGTTGTCAATCCTTTCACGGTTATTTGCAAGGACTAGATCTGATAGAGATAGATGTGATAGATTGCGGAAAGTAAAAAGGAAATAAACTGTAGCAAGGTATTTTTGTTATTTTTGGTTTATAGATCTGAAAATATATTATGGAAAGTAGACCTGGAAGCCATAGGTTTCACTAGAGGCTTCTCTCTTGAAGGAAAGTATTACAGTGGGTGAACAAATTACTGTCAAGTAATTGATAGAAAAGCGAGCAATCATGAAGATATCCAAGGCAATGATTATGCATATAGGCATCACGTTCGTGTCAAGTAGACCAAAACAATTCTACATCTACTACTATTACTCCACACATCAACCGACTCCTGCCTGCATCTAGAGTATTAAGTTCATGAAGAATAGAGTAATGCATTAGGTAAGATGACATGACGTAGAGGGATAAACTCAAGAAAAATGATGAAACCCCATCTTTTTACCCTTGATGGCAACAATACAATACGTGCCTCGCTACCCCTACTTTGTCACTGGGTGAGGACACCGTAAGATTGAACCCAAAACTAAGCACTTCTCCCATTGCAAGAATTACCAATCTATTTGGCCAAACCAAACCAATAACTCGAAGAGACTTGCAAAGATATGAAATCATGCATATGAATTCAGAAAAGACTCAAATAATAATCATCTGAACATAAACCCACAATTCATTGGATCTCAACAAACACACCGCAAAAAGACTATTACATCGGATAGATCTCCATGAAGATCATGAAGAACATGGTATTGAAGCACAAAGAGAGATAAAAGCCATCTAGCTACTAGCTATGGACCCATAGGTCTATGGTGGACTACTCACGCATCGTTGGAGGGGCAATGGAGTTGATGTAGATGCCCTCCGTGATCGAATCCCCCTCCGATAGATTACCGGAAAAGGCTCCAAGATTGGATCACTCGGGAACAGAGGCTTCTGGCGGCGGAAAAGTATTTGCGTGGCTCTTTTTGGTATTGGTAGAATATTTGGGTATTTATATGACGAAGATTAGGGCTAGGAGACCTGCCAGGAGGTGGCAAGCCTGCCAGGCGCGGCTAGGGGGCTGGCCACGCCTCCCTGTCTTGTGACCTCCTCGCAGGTGCCTTGGCATGCACTCCAAGTCTGGTAGATCTCTTTCCTTCCAGAAAAAATCATTCCGAAGATTTTATTCCGTTTGGACTCCGTTTAATATTTCATATCTGCAATACTCAAAAACAAAGAAAAAACAAAAACTGGCACTCGACTCTAGATTAATAAGTTAGTCCCAAAAATAATATGAAATAGCATATTAATGCGTATAAAGCATCCAAAACAGATAATATAATAGCATATCATCATCAAAAATTATTGATACGTTGGAGAGTATCACTATTTATGTGGGGATTTTCGTTTTTGGGTGAAATCAAGCAAAAATAGGCTAGAAAACGGTGGGGGAGACTCCAAATTCGTGATCAATGTGGCTCATGATACCATATGGTATGGGGTATGACCCATAGGAGTCGATCTTTCACAAATTGGAGGGGGAAAATACGAAGAACATGAGAGGAAACACCCAAGAGCAAACTCAATCACACATCAACTAGGTCCATAACATCACAAGAGGTACAAGATCTCGAATCAACCAATGATACAAGTATCGTTATGTGATCTCCCACTCCGGAGGAGGGGCCTTGAATCCATGGAGGATCTTCCCTCTAGAGGGGCCTTGTTATCACTTGGATCTACTCCCAAAGGAGGACAAACTCCCTAGAAGAAGCAAGTGATGGAGCTAATCTCTAAGCAAAACATTAGCTAACCCTAAGATGGGTCCCACGTGTCCAATATATAGGTAGGAGAAGGTAGGGGACAAAGAGGGGGCGAGATGCCTTGAAACAGTCGACTGGCCTGGGAGGCCCATGCGCACGGGGGGGGGGGGGGTGTGTTGGCACGGGACACAGTCGTGCGCATGGGGTCTTCGCTGTAGCATCCTGGGAGGCCCGTGTGCACGGGGTCTTCTAGGCTCGTGTGCACGAGGTGGCGGTTGTAGCTACTGGGAGGCCCGTGTGCATGGGGTCTTCGGGGCCCGGGCCCATGGGGTCTTCTGTCACTCTATTACCCCCGTGCGCACGGGGTCTAGAGAGCCCATGCGCACAGGGTCGACTATAGCTTAGGGTCTTGACTTCAGCTTTGCTTCGTATTTTGTGCTTCCTTGTGGTCGCTCCCCTTGCCCTTGGATGTCTTCCTCGTACCTAATGATGCATATAGTGTCTAGGTGAGGTAGCATCCAAGTTCCTTTAGCATCCATGTCAAACTCAAATAGGAGGGAGTTCACCTTAGCTTCTATTGCGCGTGTGCGAGCTCTTTTCATAGGACCACTTGTGTCTTGTGGAGATGGTGTAGGCATCATGGGGATGAGTGAGGGATGCTCCGCATCAGCTTCTTCATCAACCTTGCTACCTTCATCACTAGGTGTGAGTAGTTCCCTTAGGACCTTAGGGTCCATACGAGTAACTAGATCTCTCTCTCCCCCCCTCTCCCTCTCTGATTTTTCCATACCAACTTCATGTAAGTTGCCTCACACGATCGGGGATCAATCTGATGTAATGCATGGATGTGTTTTTTGGATATGATGAATTGTGATTTTATGATCCGATTGTTCATTGAATACAATGGAATTTTTGAGGTTATTTTGATCTGTAATTAAATAGATTTGCATGCTCTCCAATCTATCTATCTTCTTTGGTCAAGTTCTATAGATTTTTTTCCAGAAGGAGTGGTGCTTTGCAGTGGGTTCTAATCTTATGGTGATCTATGTACAATGATATAAAAGAGATAAGGCACACATTGTATTATTGCTACTAAGGATGAAAGGACTATATCTTGTCATATTGCTAGATGTTTTGTTGCCTACATTATGGCATCATACTTATTTTAATGATCTATTTCTTGTAAACTGAATATTTTGATATGCATGTTCGATAGTTGTCTTGGGTTGGAGTATTAGTAGTAGATGCAGTTGGATTAATGGTCTACTTCATGGACATAATGCCTATATCAGATTATATCATGAATCATTATAGTCATAAATATAAATATTGCAATTTAATTTCTACGCATCTATAAGTTGTTCAGAACAACACACTTGTATGCTTGAGAGAGATGCCACTAGTGAAGCTATGGTCCCTTGGCTCTATTCTCCTTTACTGAAAACAATATATTATCTACTGCCTTTTTTCTTTTACTTTTACTTTTCTACCTACTATCTCTATCATTTGCAGGTCAATCTTGTAACTAGCAAGACAAGGGACTTGACAACCTTCTTGCCATGTTGGGGACAATCATGTTTTGTGTGTAGGTATCGCTGATTTTTTACTAGGTGGCTCCTACTGGTTCGATAAACAATGCTTCTCTAACCGAGGGAAATACTTACTGCTAGGTTACTGTTGGAAATATGCCCTAGAGGCAATAATAAAATGGTTATTATTGTATTTCCTTGTTCATGACAATTTTCTATTATTCATGCTATAATTGTGTTAATCGGAAACCATAATACATGTGTGAATACATAGACCACAACATGTCCCTAGTGAGCCTCTAGTTGGCTAGCTCGTTGATCAATAGATGGTCACGGTTTCATGACCATGGACATTGGATGTCGTTGATAACGGGATCATATCATTAGGAGAATGATGTGATGGACAAGACCCAATCCTAAGCATAGCACAAGATCGTGTAGTTCGTCTGCTAAAGCTTTTCCAATGTTATGTATCATTTCCTTAGACCGTGAGATTGTGCAACTCCCGGATACCGTAGGAATGCTTTGGGTGTGCCAAACGTCACAACGTAACTGGGTGGCTATAAAGGTGCACTATGGGTACCTCTAAAAGTGTCTGTTGGGTTGGCACGAATCGAGACTGGGATTTGTCACTCCGTATGACGGAGAGGTATCTCTAGGCCTACTCGGTAAGACATCATCATAATGAGATCAATGTGACTAAGGAGTTAGCCACGGGATGATGTGTTGCAGAATGATTAAAGAGACTTGCCGGTAACGATATTGAACAAGGTATAGGGATACCGACGATCGAATCTCGGGCAAGTATCATACCGGTAGACAAAGGGAATTGGATACAGGATTGATTGAATCCCCGACATCGTGGTTCATCTGATGAGATCATCATGGAGCATGTGGGAGCCAACATGGGTATCCAGATCCCGCTGTTGGTTATTGACCGGAGAGGTGTCTCGGTCATGTGTACATGTCTCCCAAACCCGTAGGGTCTACACACTTAAGGTTCGATGACGCTAGGGTTATAGCGAAATGGTATACGTGATTACCGAAGGTTGTTAAGAGTCCCGGATGAGACCCTGGACGTCACAAGGAGCTCCGGAATGGTTCGGAGGTAAGATTGATATATAGGAAGTCCTGTTTTGGTCACCGAAAAGTTTTCGGGCTCATCGGTAGTGTACCGGGAGTGCCAGGAGGGTGCCGGAGGACCCCTGGGAGGGGTGTGATGACCAAAGGACTCCGTGGGCTGTTAGAGGAGGTGGACCAACCCTTATTGGGTTGGCCAAGTCCTTCTAGAAAGGCTCATGCGGCTAGGGATAAAAGGATAAGGCTAGAGGAGATTTAAAAGGAAGAGATCCACCTTCCTTGTGGGAGGTGGACTCCTGCCTAGCTCGGCCGAACCTCTCCTCCTTGGAGGAGGGGCCAAGGCAGCCCTCCCTCTCCCTCCTCCTATATATACCATAGGTATTGGGGCTGATTTGAGAAACGACTTCTCTCTCCCACGGCATAGCCCTACCTCTCTTCTTCCTCCTCCGCGGTGCTTGGGCGAAGCCTTGCCGGAATACCTTGCTGCTCCACCACCACCATGCCATCGTGCTGCTGTTGGAGCTCTTCCCCAACCTCTCCCTCCTCCTTGCTGGATCAAGGCGCGAGAGATGTCACCGGGCTATACGTGTGTTGAATGTGGAGGCGCCGTTGTTCGACGCTTAGATCGGAATTGACCGCGATCTGAATCGCTGCGAGTACGACTCCACCAACCGTGTTCTTGTAACACTTACGCTTAGCGATCTTCAAAGGTATGAAGATGCAATCTCTCCCCACTCGTTGCTGGTTTCTCCATAGATAGATCTTGGTGATCATAGGAAAATTTTGATGTACTACTACATCTCCCAATAGTGGCATCATGAGCTAGGTCTATGCGTAGAATCTATGCACGAGTAGAACACAAGTTGTTGTGGGTGTCGAGCTTGTTAATTTTCTTACCACTACTAGTCTTATCTTGATTCGGCGGTATTGTGGGATGAAGCAGCCTAGACTAACTTTACACGTACGCTTACGTGAGACCGGTTCCACCGCCTGACATGCACTTGTTGCATAAGGTGCCTAGCGGGTGTCTGTCTCTCCTACCTTAGTCGGATTGGATTCGATGAAAAGGGTCCTTATGAAGGGTAAATAGCAATTGGCATATCACGTTGTGGTTTTGGCCTAGGTAAGAAACGTTCTTGCTAGAAACCTATAGCAGCCACGTAAAAACTTGCAACTACAAATTAGAGGACGTCTAACTTGTTTTTGCAGCATATGCCTTGTGATGTGATATGCCCAAAGGATGTGATGTGATGCATTGTGATGTATGAGATTGATCATGTTCTTGTAACAGGATTCATGACTTGCATGTCGATGAGTATGACAACCGGCAGGAGCCATAGGAGTTGTCTTATTTTATTGTATGACCTGCGTGTCAATCATAAACGCCATGTAATTACTTTACTTTATTGCTAAACGTAGCCATAGTAGTAGAAGTAATAGTTGGCGAGACAACTTCATGAAGACACGATGATGGAGATCATGATGATGGAGATCATGGTGTCGTGTCAGTGACAGTGATGATCATGGTACCTCGAAGATGGAGATCAAAGGAGCAAGATGATATTGGCCATATCATGTCACTATA
This sequence comes from Hordeum marinum, assembly GCA_022496015.1. Lineage (NCBI taxonomy): Eukaryota > Viridiplantae > Streptophyta > Magnoliopsida > Poales > Poaceae > Hordeum > Hordeum marinum. The sequence continues at coordinate 256,585,926 of CM039674.1, read as the reverse complement.
TTGATTGCATGTGATGTTTATCATGTTTACATCTTATTTTCTTAGAACGACGGTAGTAAATAAGATGATCTCTCAATAAAATTTCAAGAAATGTGTTCACCCTAACTGTGCACCATTGCTAAGGATCGTTGTTACGAAGCACCACGTGATGATCGGGTGTGATAGGTTCTAACGTTCGCATACAACGGGTGTAAGCCAGATTTACACATGCGAAACACTTAGGTTGACTTGACGAGCCTAGCGTGTACATACATGGCCTCAGAACAGGGAAGACCGGAAGGTCGAACATGAGTAGTATAGAAGATACGATCAACATGGAGATGTTCACCATGGATGACTAGTCCGTCTCAAGTGATGACCGGACACGGACTAGTTGACATGGATCATGTATCACTTGGATGACTAGAGAGATGTCTATCTAAGTGGGAGTTCATTAAATAATTTGATTATGTGAACTTAATTTTCATGAACTTAGTCTAAATTGTCTTTACAATCTATATTGTAGATCCAATGGCCAACGCTAATGTCACCCTCAACTTCAACGCGTTCCTAGAGAAAACCAAGCTGAAAGATGATGGAAGCAACTATGCGGACTGGGTCCGTAGCTTGAGGATCATCCTCATAGCTTCCAAGATATTGTATGTCCTTGATGCACCGCTAGGTGACCCACCCATTTTCCCAGCAGATCAAGACATTACGAACGCTTGGCAGTCATGTTGTGATGATTACTCCCTGGTTCAGTGCGGCATGCTTTACAGTTTAGAATCGGGGCTCCAAAAGCGTTTTGAGCAACATGGAGCATATGAGATGTTCCAAGAGCTGAAACTGGTTTTCCAAGCTCATGCCCGGGTCGAGAGATATGATGTCTCCGACAAGTTCTTCAGTTGTAAGATGGAGGAAAACAGTTATGTTAGTGAGCACATACTCAAAACGTCTGGGTTGCACAACCGCTTGACTCATCTAGGAGTTAATCTCCCGGATGACTCGGTCATTGACAGAATCCTCTAGTCGCTTCCACCTAGCTACAAGAGCTTTGTGATGAACTACAATATGGAGGGTATGGAGAAGTCCATTCCTGAGTTGTACTCGATGCTGAAATCAGCGGAGGTCGAGATAAAAAAGGAGCATCAAGTGTTGATGGTGAATAAGACCACTAGTTTCAAGAAAGGCAAGGGTAAGAAGAACTTCAAGAAGGATGGCAAAGTGGTTGCTGCGTCCGGTAAGCAAGTTGTCGGGAAGAAGAACAACCGTGGACCCAAGCCTGAGACTGAGTGCTTTTATTGCAAGGGTACCGATCACTGGAAGCGGAACTGCCCCAAGTATTTAGTGGATAAGAAGGCCGGCAACGTTAAAGGTATATGTGATATACTTGTTATTGATGTGTACCTAACCAGCGCTCATAGTAGCTCCTGGGTATTTGATACCGGTGCAGTTTCTCACATTTGTAACTCCAAGCAGGAGCTACGGAATAAGTGGAGACTCGCAAAGGACGAGGTGACGATGCGCGTCGGGAATGGTTCCAAGGTCGATGTGATCGCCGTCGGCACGCTACCTCTACATCTAACTTTGGGATTAGTTATAAACCTCAATAATTGTTATTTAGTACCAGCTTTGAGCACGAACATTGTATCTGGATCTCGCTTGATGTGAGATGGCTGCTCATTTAAATTTGAGAATAATGGTTGTTCTATTTATATGAGAGAAATATTTTATGGTCATGCTTCGCTGGTCAATGGTTTGTTTTTGATGAATCTTGAACGTGATGTTACACATGTCCATAGTGTGAGTACCAAAAATTGTAAGGTTGATAACGATAGTCCCACTTACATGTGGCACTACCGCCTTGGTCATATTGGTGTCAAACGCTTGAAGAAGCTCCATGCTGATGGACTTTTGGAGTCTCTTGATTTCGAATCATTTGACACGTGCGAACCATGCCTCATGGGCAAGATGACCAAGACTCCATTCTCTGGAACAATGGAGCGAGCAGCTGACTTGTTGGAGATAATACATACCGATGTATGCGGTCCAATGAGCGTCGAGGCTCGCGGTGGCTACCGTTATGTTCTCACCCTCACTGATGACTTGAGCAGATATGGGTATGTCTACATAATGAAACATAAGTCTGAAACCTTTGAAAGGTTCAAGGAATTTAAGAGTGAGGTAGAGAATCAACATGATAGGAAAATAAAGTGCCTACGATCTGATCATGGCGGAGAATATTTGAGTCACGAGTTTGGCATGCACCTAAGGAAATGTGGAATTGTTTCACAACTTGCGCCACCTGGCACACCTCAGCAAAATGGTGTGTCTGAACGTCGTAATCGCACTCTATTGGATATGGTGTGATCTATGATGTCTCTTACCGACTTACCGCTATCATTTTGGGGATATGCATTAGAGACTACCGCATTCACTTTAAATAGGGCACCATCAAAGTCCATTGAGATGACACCGTATGAATTATGGTTTGGAAAGAAACCTAAGCTATCGTTTCTAAAAGTTTTGGGATGCGATGCTTATGTGAAGAAACTTCAACCTGAGAAGCTCGAACCCAAAGCGGAAAAGTGCATCTTCATAGGATATCCCAAAGAGACTATTGGGTATACCTTCTACCTCATATCCGAAGGCAAAGTCTTTGTTGCCAAGAATGGATCCTTTCTCGAGAAAGAGTTTCTCTCGAAAGAAGTAGGTGGGAGGAAAATAGAACTTGATGAGGTAATTGTAACTCCACTTGAACTGGAGAGTAGCGCAGCACAGGAAGTTGTTTCTGTGGAGCCTACACCGGCTAGATAGGAGTTAATGATGATGATCATGAAACTTCAGATCAAGTTACTATTGAATGTCGAAGGTCCACTAGGACACGTTCCGCACCAGAGTGGTACAACAACCCTGTTCTGGAGATCATGTTGTTGGACCACAGTGAACCTTCGAACTATGAAGAAGCGATGGCGGGCCCGAATTCCAACAAATGGCTTGAAGCCATGAAATCCGAGATAGGATCCATGTATGAGAACAAAGTGTGGAGTTTGGTGGACTTGCCTGATGATAAGCGAGCCATTGAAAATAAATGGATCTTTAAGAAGAAGACTGATGCGGATGGTAATGTGACTATCTATAAGGCTCGGTTTGTCGCTAAGGGTTGTCGACAAGTTCAAGGAGTTGACCATGATGAGACTTTCTCACCTGTAGCGATGCTGAAGTCTGTCCGAATCATGTTAGGAATTGCCGCATTTTATGATTATGAGATCTGGCAAATGGACGTCAAAACGGCATTCCTTAATGGCTTCCTTAAGGAATAACTGTATATGATGCAGATGGAAGGTTTTGTCGATCCTAAAGAAGCTAACAAAGTATGCAAGCTCTAGCACTCCATCTATGGGCTGGTGCAAGCATCTTGGAGTTGGAACATTTGCTTTAATGAGGTGGTTAAAGCATTTGGGTTTGTACAGGTTTATGGAGAACCCTGTATTTACAAGAAAGTGAGTGGGACCTCTGTAGCATTTCTCATATTATATGTGGATGACATACTGATAATGGGAAATGATATAGAACTTTTGGAAAGTGTAAAGACCGACTTGAATAAATGTTTTTCAATGAAGGACCTTGGAGAAGCTGCTTACATATTAGGCATCAAGATCTATAGATATAGATCAAGACGCCTCATAGGTCTTTCACAAAGCACATACCTTGACAAGATATTGAAGAAGTTCACTATGGATCAGTCCAAGAAGGGGTTCTTGCCTGTGTTACAGGGTGTGAGATTGAGTATGACTCAATGCCCAACCATGGCAAAGGATAGAGAGAGATGAGTGTCATCCCCTATGCTTCAGCCATAGGCTCTATTATGTATGTCATGCTGTGTACCAGACCTGATGTGAACCTTGCCATAAGTTTGGTAGGGAGGTACCAAAGTGATCTCGGAGCGGAACACTGGACAGCGGTCAAGAATATCCTGAAGTACCTGAAAAGGACAAAGGACATGTTTCTCGTATATGGAGGTGCCAAAGAGCTCGTCGTAAAGGGTTACGTCGATGCTAGCTTCGACACAAATCCGAATGACTCCAAGTCGCAAACTAGATACGTGTATATTTTGAACGGAGGGGCAGTCAGCTGGTGCAGCAGCAAGAAAAGCGTCATGGCGGCATCTACATATGAAGCGGAGTACATAGCTGCTTCAGAAGCAGCAAAGGAAGTAGTCTGGATGAAGGAGTTCATCACCGACCTAGGAGTAATTCCAAGTGCGTCGGACCCGATAACTCTATTTTATGACAACACTGGAGCTATTGCCCTTGCGAAGGAGCCCAGGTTTCACAAGAAGACAAGACACATCAATCGCCGCTTCAACTCCATCCGTGATTACATTCAGGAGGGAGATATAGATATTTGTAAAGTGCATACGGATCTGAATGCCGTAGATCCGTTGACTAAACCTCTCTCACGAGAAAAACATGATCAACACTAGAATGCTATGGGTGTTCGAATCATCACAATGTAACTAGATTATTGACTCTAGTGCAAGTGGGAGACTGTTGGAAATATGCCATAGAGGCAAAAATAAAATGGTTATTATTGTATTTCCTTGTTCATGATAATTGTCTATTGTTCATGCTATAATTATGTTAACAGCAAACCATAATACATGTGTGAATACATAGACCACAACATGTCCCTAGTGAGCCTCTAGTTGGCTAGCTCGTTGATCAATAGATGGTCACGGTTTCATGACCATGGAAATTGGATGTCGTTGATAACGGGATCACATCATTAGGAGAATGATGTGATGGACAAGACCCAATCCTAAGCATAGCACAAGATCGTGTAGTTCGTCTGCTAAAGCTTTTCCAATGTCAAGTATCATTTCCTTAGACCATGAGATTGTGCAACTCCCGGATACCGTAGGAATGTTGTGGGTGTGCCAAACATCACAACGTAACTGGGTGGCTATAAAGGTGCACTACGGGTATCTCTGAAAGTGTCTGTTGGGTTGGCACGAATCGAGACTGGGATTTGTCACTCCATATGACGGAGAGGTATCTCTAGGACCACTCGGTAAGACATAATCATAATGAGCTCAATGTGACTAAGGAGTTAGCCACGGGATGATGTGTTGCGGAATGAGTAAAGAGACTTGCCGGTAACAAGATTGAACAAGGTATAGGGATACCGATGATCGAATCTCGGGCAAGTATCATACCGGTAGACAAAGGGAATTGGATACGGGATCGATTGAATCCCCGACATCATGGTTCATCCGATGAGATCATCATGGAGCATGTGGGAGCCAACATGGGTATCCAGATACCGTTGTTGGTTATTGACTGGAGGGGTGTCTCGGTCATGTCTACGTGTCTCCCGAACCCGTAGGGTCTACACACTTAAGGTTCGATGACGCTAGGGTAGTAGGGAAATGGTATAAGTGATTAACTAAGGGTGTTCGGAGTCCCGGATGAGATCCGGACGTCACGAGGAGCTCCGGAATGGTCCAGAGGTAAAGATTGATATATAGGATGTCCTGTTTTGGTCACCGGAAAGTTTTCGGGCTCATCAGTAGTGTATCGGGAGTGTCGGGAGGGTGCCGGAGGACCCCCGGGAGGGGTGTGACGACCAAAGGACTTCGTGGGCTGTTAGAGGAGGTGGACCAGCCCTTATTGGTCTGGCCAAGTCCTTCCATAAAGGCCCATGTGTCTAGGGATAAAAGGATAAGTCTAAAGGAGTTTTAAAAGGAAGAGATCCACCTCCCTTGTGGGAGGTGGACTCCTCCCTAGCTCGGCCGAACCTCTCCTCCTTGGAGGAGGGGCGAAGGCAGCCCTCCCTCTCCATCCTCCTATATATACCCAAGGTATTAGGGCTGATTTGAGACACAACTTCTCTCTCCCACGGCGCAGCCCTACCTCTCTTCTTCCTCCTCCGCAGTGCTTAGGCGAAGCCCTGCCAGAATACCTTGCTGCTCCACCACCACCATGCCGTCGTGCTACTGTTGGAGCTATTCCCCAACCTCTCCCTCCTCCTTGCTGGATCAAGGCGCGGGAGACGTCACCGGGCTGTACGTGTGTTGAATGTGGAGGCGTCGTTGTTCGACGCTTAGATCAGAATCGACCGCGATCTGAATCGCTGCGAGTACGACTCCACAAACCGTGTTCTTGTAATGCTTCCACTTAGCGATCTTCAAAGGTATGAAGATGCAATCTCTCCCCACTCGTTGCTGGTTTTTCCATAGATAGATCTTAGTGATTGTAGGAAAAATTTGATTTACTACTACGTCTCCCAACAGTTATGTCACCTTACACTTGGGGGTCCCAACCACTCTTTTGAGAGAGCAAGCAACCTACATAAAAACTACGAGGATGAACCAACCCGAGGCACACCCCTCCATCAACCCGGCATAGGCCCATGAGACAACCATACGAATATGTTGGAGGAAGCCCAACCGACCATAGAGAAAACAATACATAGGAATTTGTGTGTGGAGGTACTTATAGTTGGCTGTCTCACATATTCCTACTAATTTGATAAACCATAAGGTCATCCACTTTGAGGGAAATTGTTGCTTGCTACAAACCCTTGCACTTGGGGCCCAACATCTTCCTAGTTGAGAGGAAGCAAGTTGTTCTGGTTTATTGGACATATTGTGGAAGCACATTGTCCATACTTCACGTAGAAAAGGAATGCAACTGGTCAACTTGGTCATAGTGCTTTAAAGAAGCTTGTGGCGGCTATGCACATGCTTGCATATGGTTGTCCAACTGATTCTATTGATGACTGGATTGGAATGGCAGAGAGCACTTGCATACAAGTTTTAAAAAAGTGTGAAGGTTTTTATTGAGATATTCAGAGAAACATATATCTGATCACCAAATGAAGTGGACGCTGCAAGACTTCCCCAACATGCTTTGAAGTATTGATTGCATGCATTGGAGGTGAGATAATTGCCTGCCGAATGACATGGGCAATTCCAAGGCCATTGTAAACATGCAACCATAATTCTTAAAGTTGTGGCATCAAATTATCTATGGATTTAAATTTCATATTTTGGTTTGCCAGGATCACACAATGACGTCAGTGTCTTGAAAATATTTCATTTATTTGCAAGCTAGCTATTGGGAAGGCAACGGTGAATTTTGAAGTCAATGGTCATCAATACAACATGGAACACTATCTTCTTGATGGGATATGTCCTTTATGGTCTTCATTTGTAACATGAGAACTCACTTTGTGAGCGTCAAAAAGCATGTACAAACGATGTCGATGCATTTTGGGTACTACAAGCTTGATTTTTGTTCGTGGCCCTGCGAGATGCCAGTACCATCTAGAAGTATTTGTGGTGCATCATGAGCGTGTGTTTGATCATGCCAACATGATAATAGAGGACGAGCGAGACTAGCTAGAAGATTTGTGATACGAGAACGAGGGGAGGGAAATTTATATGGGCCAATTGCATTTCTATCCCTAACTCGAACCACCTACTCATATATGCCTCTAATTTCAAAGCCTACTCAAATTTGCCCCTCCTCCGTTAGGTGCCCTTACAGAAATGCCCTTCTACTCCGTTACCGTCCGGTCAAAGAGCTTTGACCATCCTGAAAAAAGTAGATTTTTTTTGAAAAAATCTAAATTTTTGTGATATCAAAAATACTCATGTGCACAAGGTGCGTGCAATTTTTCGTGCTATTTGGACATTCCAGGAGCTCGTGGCGAGGAAAAACAGTAAAGTTGTACTCTTGTGAACAGTAAATTTGAAATGAAATAGCAAGAAAATTCAAAAAAAATATGATTTTTTTGGCATCAAAGATGCTTGGGTGCACAAGGTGCTTGCAAGTTTTTGTAATCAAATGACATGTGAGGAGATCTAGCAAAAAAAACAAAATAGTCATCATCACTTGAACTATTATGGTGATAAAATGGAGATGCATTTTTTGATAAAGGGTGAATTTTATTGATTCATAATGCCGCATCAATAAAATACAAGCATCATGATCATACATTCGGCCTCTGTATAACTAGGATGCACACAACCAACAACAACTTACACAAGGTTGCACACAACCAACATCAACTCACACACAAAGAAGAAGAAAACCGCTACCTTCAAAAATGGAGAGGCATATGTCATTTATATGCCTGTTCAAAGAGAAATGAGAAAAACCAGATTATTGGGGATTATTTGGTATCTACGTAAGCATCCATCCCAATAACCTGAAAACTGTTATCGAAAGACCAATAGCCAATCGCTGGGAAGATTTTTTGGCATCTGTTGAAGACCCTCATAACTAGTCTCAGTTGCATCTTGCATGTGCATAGTACTACAATACAAATGTATACCACTAACCAAGAGTAATATATTTCTTTTTTTAAGGAACACGATGCATTCCATTAAGTACCAAGGCTGGACAAGTCGCCAGCAACAACATCATTTACAAAGTCTGGATATTGTCCGAGCCAAATCTCGTATTTGCCAGCTCCTAGTTTAGCACCATATGCAACTAACCAATGTGACTAAATTATAAGTTCGAGGACAAGATACAGTAGTTACATTATTGAAACCCACTCTTAGTTGAAACTTAATATCTTTGAAGATAGCTCATAGTGCAGAAAGATCATCATCGTCATTGCTCACCGCTATCTTCAGCTGCATAGAGTTAGTTTCCCCAATCACTCGGTGGCAACCGATCTGGATGGCTGTGTTGACGACATGCAACATTGCCAACGCCTTCGAATGAAGGGCATCCAAGACTTGCTCCAAGTTTCCTGCTCCAGCTGCTATTACCATACCACAATTGTTCCTGATAACAAAGCCCCAACCTCCAGAATTTGATTCCTTCAGGAAGGCACCATCAGTATTGATTTTCAAGATTTCTGGTGAAGGTCTGGACCATCTTTCCTTCTGTTGATGTTCGTGTATTCTCCCTACTCGCTTTACCTTCAAAAATTTCATACAAAGATAGTCAATAGAATGGCAGATTTCATTAGAAGATTTTATTTCATTTCCTGCATTTGCTCTATTCCTCTCACGCCACCAACACCAAAGGAGCATGCACGATTTAATCTTTTCTTCGTCAAGAGGTTCAAAATTTCCTCCATACATCTCAACGCATCAGTGCAAGTTAGAATTTGCAATCTGACATGCTCCAACTGAGCTTTCCTCCAGACTTCCTTAACCCTCTTACACTTAATGGAGCAGTGCCCACCATCCTCATTTAAACGAAAATAGATAGGACAATGAGTGTCGACATGCATACCTCTATGCTGGAGCTTCATGTGCGTCGGTAAGCTATTTGTAGCCATGCGCCACAAGAAGTGAAAAACCTTGCTTGGGAGGGGGAGCGACCATAGCTTCAGCCAATTGAAGCCGCATGTATCCTCGTCTACACTTGAGTAAGAGGTTAGTCCTGAAATGGATTCACGAGCTACGGCGTCTACAATAACTCTATAAGCAGATTACACTGAAAATACCATTTTTATCATAGTGCCATGCTATGAAATCATCACTATGCGCACGAATTGGGATTTGTAGAATAATCTTCACATCTTCAGGGAGAAATGTTTGTCTTACTAAGTCTCCATCCCAATTGTTTGTGGCAGGATCAATCAAATCCTTTACTTTAGATATGACATTCCTACCCCTCTGAGTGATGACACTTCTAGTACTTCCTCTCGAAATCCAGGGATCAGACCAAATATTGATTTTATTTCCAATACCTACTCTCCATATGATCCCCTTCTTGAGCAAATCTAACCCTTTTAGTATATTGCGCCATGTGTAGGACATGCCGCTTCTAGGGCTTGCTTGCAGTATTGAAGCATCAGGATAGTACCTTGCTGATAGGACCTACGCACATAAGGAAGTTGGGTTTTGGATGAGCCTCCATGCTTGTATTGCAAGCATGGCTAGATTGAAGGGGAGATCCCTAAAACCCAAACCTCCTGTTTTCTTTGTTTTCGTCAACTTTTCCCAGCTAACCTAGTGTATTTTATTTTCTTTATCCATTTGGCTCCACCAGTATCTGCTGATCATAGTGCTCAACTCTTCACACAACGACTTAGTCAAATCAAAGCAAACCATGGAGTGCACCGGGATTGCTTGTGCTACTGCTTTTATGAGAATTCTTTCCCTCCTTTGGACAGGAGTTTTTCATTCTAGCCTTGGATCTTTTTCCACACTCTCTCCTTTACATACTCGAAGGTTTTTGCTTTGGCCTTACCCACATAGGATGGAACACCAAGGTATTTTGAAGATAGACCTTGTGAAGTTACCTGCAGAATACTTCTCATTTCCTCATTTAGCATTTGCCTTGTGTTTGCACTGAACAAAATTGAGGATTTATCTTTGTTAATCACTTACCCCGAAGCAGCTTCATAGAGATTTAGGATTCTATTGATTTCTCGGGCACTCTCAGTATTTGCCTCCAAAAGAATTAATGAGTCATCTACAAAGACCAAATGGCTCACACTAGGAGCTCCCCTAGATATCTTGATTCCTTTCAGTGATCCCCTCATCTCAGCCTCATGTAACATGGAGGAGAATCCCTCAGCACAAATGAGAAACAAATATGGGGAAAGTGGATCTCCTTGGCATAGTCCTCTTTGCGGTATAATCATATTAGTTGTTTCCTAGTTCACCTTGATTTGGTATTTAACGGTTGACAGATACTTCATTATCAGTCTAATCCAATTTCTATCAAAGCCCAATGTTTGCATCATATCTTCTAAGAATTTCCATTCGACACGGTCATAGGCTTAGCTCATGCCTAGTTTGATAGCTGCATAGCCCACTGAGCCCCTTCTTCGTTATAGGAAATGTGTTAGCTCGTATGCCAATAGGATTATCTGAAATTAGTCTCCCGGGCACAAAGGCCCTCTGGTTGGGGGAGATAATGTCGGGGATAATTACTTTAAGCCTATTTGTGATTATCTTAGAAACCACCTTATACACCACGTTACACATGCTAATAGGTCTTAAATCCTTTATGCTCATTGGGTTGGGATTCTTCGGAATAAGCACTATTAGAGTATCGTTCCATCCTTCAGGCATATCTCCTCCTCTCAGTATATGAAGAACTTCTCTCATGATCTGGTTCCCTATGGTTTGCCAAAATCTTTTAAAGAAAATGGCTGGCATACCATCAGGTCTCGGTGCTTTTAAGTCATCGATGTTGTATAAGGCTCTTTTTACTTCCTCTTCAATATAATCAGCGCATAGCATGTCATTCATCTCCGATGTCACTTTTGGCTGCACCATTCACATAATTTCCCCATTATCTCTTCCTATCGTGGAAGAGAACATTTTTAAAAAGTAGCTTGCTAAAAGGACGTGGATGTCGCCTACAGGGGGGTGAATAGGCGCTTTAAAATAATTACGGTTTAGGCTTGAACAAATGAGGAATAAAACTATCATTTAATTAGTCAAGCAAAAAACCTAAAACAACTAGGCTCACCTATGTGCACAAACAACTTATGCTAAGAAAGATAGACAACTAAGTGATAGAAAGATATATAACAAGAAACAATATGGCTATCACAAAGTAAAGTGCATAAGTAAAAGGGCTCGGGTAAGAGATAACCGAGGCAGGTGGAGAGGACGATGTATCCCGAAGTTCACAACCTTGCAAATGCTAATCTCCGTTCGGAGCGGTGTGGAGGCACAATGCTCCCCAAGAAGCCACTAGGGCCACTGTAATCTCCTCACGCCCTCGTACAATGAAAGATGTCGTGATTCCACTAAGGGACCCTTGAGGGTGGTCACTGAACCCGTACAAACAAGGTTGGAGCAATCTCCACAACTTGATTGGAGGCTCCCAACGGCACCACGAAGCTTCACCACAATGGATTGTGGCTCCGAGGTGACCTCAAATGCTCGGGGCAATCTCCACAACCTAATTGGAGACCCCGAAGCTTGCTCGGAGCTTTGCACCACAATGATTGAGCTCCAAGGCACCACCAACCATCTAGGGTGCCAAAGCACCCAATAGGAACAATCTCTAGGGTGCTCAAACACCCAAGAGTAATAGCTTCTCAACTTCTCACTTCCACGTATCACCGTGGAGAACTCAAACCTATGCACCAAATGCAATGGCAAGGGCACACGTAGTGCCCAAGTCCTTCTCTCCCAAATCCCACCAAAGCAACTAATACTAGGGAGGGAAATGAGAGGAAGAATGAAAAAGAACACGAAGAATTCCAAGATCTAGATCCAAGGGGTTCCCCTCACTCATAGGAGAAAGTGATTGGTGGAAATGTGGATCTAGATCTCCTCTCTCTTTTCCCTCAAGAACTAGCAAGAATAATTGGAGGGATTGAGAGTTAGCAAGCTCGAAGAAGGTCAACAATGGGGGAAGAACACGAGCTCAAGAGATGAGGTCCACTGGAGAAGAAGACCCCCTTTTATAGGTGGGAAAAAATCCAACAGTTATCCTCACAGCCCGCACAGAGCGGTACTACCGCTCCAAGGAGTGGTACTACCACTAGGGCGGTAGTACCCCTTTGAAAAAGAACACCGAGGAGGCAAAAGGCCAGTAGAACCACCGGACTGGTACAACCGCTCGTCCTCACAGTACTACCGCTATGGATAGCGCTACTACCGCTACGGGTAGCGGTACTACTGCTTACGAGCGGTACTAAAAAATTACATTCATGCCTACCATGGTTGTAAATAACACGAGATTTTGGTCCAGAGCGGTAGTACTGCTCTTGGAGCCGCGGTAGTACCGCTCCGGAGTGGTAGTAAAAAATTACATCCGCTCTAGCCGCGGTAGTACTGCTCCACCCTTTTAAGAACACCAAAACTGCCACCACTTTTGCAAACGGACTTGGAATTCAATGAAACAAAGTTTGTTGGAAAACTAATGACATGTGCTAACACAATATTGATTGAAATATCAATAAGAAGCGAATGATAAAAGGCCCATAAGAAAATGGTGAGAACCCTTCCTCGAATAAGACCGGTAAAACTTCCAACCCCGAAAACAGAATAGACGAAGCATATGAAATCCGTTTTCGACGTACTAGAGCTTGTCACGTAGATAACCACAAGCTCAAGAACCCACATAGAGAAAAGCCAACCAAGAACCAATAAATATGATGATGCTAAGAATGCAATGGTTTGAGCTCTCAATGAACGATACGATCAAGCTACTCACTTGACAGCCCCCTTGATAGTACGGCAATCGATCCTATAACCCGGTCTCTCAACTACCACCATGAGACCGGTAAAATAGAAAACCCTATCAAGGTCAAACCTTATCCTTGCGCATAGTCCACTTGAGATAGATGATGACGATCTTGACTTCCTCAAGATGGACCACATTTCTTGATTGCGTTGGCTTGTTGAAGACTAGATGATTGCTCCCCATACTCCAGTTTGGGTGCGCCACTCTTTGGCACATCTTCACAAGTCCATTGTCGCCACAATGAACGGCGAGCCTCAAGGATGATCTCTCCATGATGCTTCACTTGATCTTGCACATCGCAACCTTGATGACGATCTCCACTTGATGTCATCTTCCATGGGATGTATGGCATCTGCCTCTTGATGCAAGCCCATGGAAATATACCTAACCCCACAAAGAACCCTCACGTAGACCATGGATTAGTACACAAAGCGTAATGGACAATGCGTACCACACCATGCGATCACTTGATCCCTCTCAGTACATCTTGTACACTTTGTGTGTTGATCAACTTGATTCACTTTTTGACTTACTATTGATCAACCTTGTATCTTAGCTTCTCTCTTCATAAAGGTGATGTCTTGAAGGTAAACATGAATGCTTACACAATCTTATTCTTCAAGACATGCTTGCAATAAGCTTAACTCCCACATGACTAATCTTTGGATAAACCTTCAATACCACCTTGGTCACCATATAAACTCCTTGAAACCCAACAGATGGACTTCAAGAAGTGCTTATGGAAAAAATCCTTCGAATATAACTCAAGGCAACCATTAGTCCGTAGGGGTATCATCAATTACCCAAAACCACACATGGAGAAATGTGCTCTTACAATCTTCCCCATTTTGGTAATTGATGACAACCACTTTCAAGAGAGTTTATATAAGAAAAATAAGTACAACCAAGCACACACAATGCAATGCATGGATGTGAGATGCAAATGCTTAAGCAACAAAAGCAAAACTCTCAAAGCATTCCAAACTAAACTCTCTAAAGTTCTCCCCCATTGGCATCAATTGCCAAAATGGACAAAAAGTTTAGAAATCCAATATAATAGGTGTTCCTCCAAAAAGTTTGTATATCTCAAATACGTGTGCAAAGAAATACACATATCCAATGATAAGTAGTTGGAGGAAGACAAACTATATTGAGAACCCAAAGATTGCACAAAGGATCGTATGGCACAAAGACATACACCGGAGTGAAGCAAGCAATCAAAAGATACTAATTGGAACAATCAATCAGATGGACCAACGAGCCACATGAATAAAAGATATTATGATATGGGAAACAATGTTTATAAAGAAACTAGAGGAGCTCCCCATGATTTGTGCACAAATAATAATGTTTGTATTTGAATACAAGTGCACAAAATAAAGGATCATGACTCCCCCAAAATCAATACAAACACACCACAAGTGCAAGCAATAAGATAAGACAAACAACATAGTACTTGCACTAAACATATGGTTGAGCAACATGTAAAAGAGGCAATCTTAAGAATAGGCTCAACCAAAATGATGTGTGTGAGTCATGGAAAAGCACTTGATAAGACTAGTATAAGGATCAGCATAAAGCATCAACATAGTCTTGATGAAATGAGACACAAAGTGCAAACCATATCCTTCCCACACACAAACCACTAGCAAAAGGGTTCACAAGCTTACTAATAGGAAAATTTAAAAACCAAAGCTTGTGACAAACCCTAGTGAAGATAGGAAAATGATAGCCTTGTCAAGAGGAGGTATACCAATCGAAATGGCAAAACCCTTATGTAGACAAGAATGAGTAAAACAATCTTCACCACCAAAGAGTGCATCAAGATGCTAGGATATAAGATCCGCACTCAAGACAGATTCTTTCACGAAACCACCAAGTAAACAAAAATGAAATGCAACGATGGACGTGAAAGAAAAGAGGATATCAACTAGAGATGTAACTTCTCTCATGTGTATAAAATTCTAGGTAGAGGGAAATCATGATGATATATCTAGAAAGAATAATGTACACACGAAATAGTTACAAGAAGGAACAAACAAGATATCCACAAGGAAGTCATAACTATACCAATAAGATCCTAGCTTGAAAGCATAGCACATAGCCTAATATTTTCTTATTGTACATAAATTAACTCCCAATACACGAACATCAAAGACATCACAACTAGCAATATGACATCATCATTGAGACTCTTTGAGAAAGGAAACAAGTACCACAAGAATGACTCAATAAATTCCTGCCATGATGCAACCTATAAACAGTTGAATGCGAGAAATGTATGAATGAAGTAGATACTTGTTACGAGATAGCATTGGATTGATGTAGTAGACAATGCTTCTTCGGTCATCCTAGCAAGGCTCCAATAAGCACATGGTGTCAACACCTTCCTTGTAAGTGAGCCGAGTGTCCAAGGTATCTCCAATTGTTCCTAGAACAACACCACAAACAAAGTGGTACCCAAACTTATTAGGACCAAACAGTTAGTGTACCAACAATATATAGGACAAAACTCCACATAAATATGTGCATATAGATATGAAATTGAAATTCATGCACACTTTAGCCAATTTATGTCATAGTGGAGTTTCCCCTATATATTGGGTCAAGGAAAGAGAACATGCCAACGAAAGTACATGTAGTAAATATGCATGCTCTAAGCTTTCAAGAATCAACTCAACACACAGTTGATAAGATGCCGAAAGAAAAGGTGTCAAGTGAAAATAAGATACCAAACAAAAAATCACTTGATGGATACCAACTAAAAGATACATCAAGGAATGAGATATCCATTAACACATGCCAAATAGAAGGAAACAAGATACCAATTGAAGGAAAACAAGAGGTATCAAGTTCCCAAAAGAGAGCTAGGTTCCAAACAAACCAAACCCTCCACAAATTTTCATGATGGCACAAAGCACCATAGAGAGAAGGCTTGCCTCCCACCAACACACACTTGATGAAGATCAAAAGATTTTATGATGAACACATAAAGAGAGTGTTCTAAAAAAAATAAGATAGCTCCCCCAAGAGATGTGCATTATATAGAATTTGCATTTGAATACAAAATGTACATGATGGGATCATCACTTTCCCTATATGTATAGAAACACTAGGAACGCTCAGAAAGATCCACAAGAGGCAAGGAAGACAAACGATAAACAAAATACAATGCAAAGATGATTAGCAAATTCTACCACATAAAGGGATGCCAATTGTCAAAGGACAAGAAGTAATTCGAAATATTTCCTATTTGTAGATTGCAAAGATATCCAACATCATCTTCACACGTAAATCATAAGCAAATGACACTTGTAGAGCTAACATGCCATCTAGGAACAAGATAAATTGTAATATAAAATCTAAGTGGCAATATCTCAAATGTACACATTCTCTGGGCTTGTAATACGCACATAGCATATTACTCCCCCATAATGTGGTAACCCAACGTTAGTAACAAGTGGCAAATGAAATCCAACAATAGATAATTAATGGACCGTTTATAATTTGAATTTCTCATCAGAAGACATACCAAATAGAAGCTAGATAATCTTGTAATATAAATACTAAGTGGTATTCCTCATGAACACACATTTTTACGGTCGTGGAGTGCATAAAGCACATCACTCCCCCAAAATGGGATAATGCATTAATCTCTCACAAAGAGCCAACTAAGATACAAACATGATGCAAAAAGGCTCTACACAAGACTCACAAATACATGATGTGCAACCCATCATACATACTTGATTTCTCAAGATAAACAAATAGGAAGCACAACATATACAAACACATGCAAGGTACAAAACCATAACATGCAAAGGGGCAAGTAACTAACAATGTATTCAATTTAAGTACAAGTTACCGCAAGGAGGAACATTGGTATATGATAGACACTTTATGATCCACATGACTTGGCTTGAGACAATATGAATGATGAAGAACCATCAATTCTTCACAATGTAGCCACGTCACCAATGCCCTCCAACAATACCTATTGATCAAGTTTGAGCTTGTTGGTCCCCAACCAAGTTGGGTCCTAAGAGGTTAGTCACAATAGGCTTGGATACCCAAATGGTTCTTTTCTTGACACCACTTTGAGTACCAACAAACTTGGCAAACACATTGCCAACCTTATCCTTCCCAAGAGAATAGATATCATAAATAATGATTGGGTTGGATAAGTTACCATTAGTGCATGAAGAAGCAAAGTGACCCTTCTCACGACATAAGTAGGAACATTTACCCTTTACTTTCTTCTCAATTGATTTCTCAACTTGAGGAGCGTTGACTTGGGTCTTCTTTGCAAGTGGCCTTTCTTCAACTTGACGTTGAGCATGAGATTGAACTTGTGGCCTCTTCCCTTGTTGCTTGTCACTATGGGGCTTCTTCTTCAACGGGAAAGATCTAACATGGTGCCCTTATATTTTGCACTTGAAGCAAACAATCTTGGCCGAGTTCTTGACTTGTTCTTGGACCTTCTTGTTGTTTCTCTTGGACTTCTTCTTCTTATTGGAGTTGAATCCAAGTCCACCTTTGTCATTTGGAGATTTTTGCCCACACAAGTTATTGTTGAGTGTGGCCTTCCCTTCATGACTCTTTTCCAAGTCTTTCTTCAAAGAAGTGACTTGGACGTTGAGCTCTTTGATTTCCTCTACATGGATAGTATCAATACAAGTAATAGAGGAAGTATATGCTTCATCGTTAGAGCAACAAGGCAAGGAAAGTAATTCATCACAAGATGTACCAATATTATGAGTAGATGAACTACGAGGACTAGCACATGGCAATAAAGCATTTCTACTAGATGTAGTGCTAATTTCCACATGAGGATCACTTGATGTTACCTTAGTAGTACTAGCCTCATGAGCTATCTTTAGCACATTATGAGATACTAGAAGATCGTCATGATAGCTAGAGAGCTTTTCATGAATCTCTTCCAATTTCCCATAATTACTAGATAGCAACTTAAGTTCAGCCCTTAGCTCAACATTCTCCTTTAATTTGGATGCTTCACAGGAAATAGAGTTAGTAGCACAAGCATCATCATTACCAACAAGAGGAGAAGACAACTTGGCAAGCTCTTTAGCATATGAAACTTTAAGTTGAGCATGAGACTTAGTGTGTTCAATGAGCGAACTCTTAATGATCCTTGAGCCATTTTCGAGGTGCTCAAAGTCCTCAAGGAGTTTAGCATGTGCAACTTCAAGCTTATCATTTTTAGTTCTAAAATCATTAGCCACCTCGAGAGCTCTTTCATGGGATTCCTTTAATCTAGATAATTCTAGACCAAAGGACTCCTCAAGAGATTCCTTGGTGGTTTGTTCATTCTCAAGAGCTTGAGATAGCTCCGCGATCTCATTAGCGTAATCACGTTCATGACCTTCCATTTTCTCAATGCTGGCCTCATGCTCCTCGAGATGAGCTTCCAACTCCTCAATATATTTCTTGCCCTCAATGGCAATAGACATGATTTCCATGAAGTTGGAACGAGCAATATTATTCTTATGAAGAGCTTTAAAAACCATTTCTCCCTTAAGTTTTAAGGAAGCAATATTATCACTCTCTTCATCATTATCATCAACATCATCATCGTGAGATATATTGGGATTCAAAGTAGGAGATACCTTTGAAGCCTTAGCCATAAGGCAAAAGTGAGAAACAACAGATGATGATGTAGGATCCCTTGAAGAACCATTCAAGACCACATCTTGTTCCATGGAGTGTTGGGTGTCCTCTACATTGTTAGCACACCAACTCGAGGACATAGATACATGTTTATCATGGCAACAAGATATAGCAAGCATATCATCATGAGATTTAGTCAAGCTATTTGTACATGATATGCAAGGACTATCAACACAAGCATGTGAAACATTTAAAGTGCTCGAGGTGTTAAAGTCCAAAGATGAAGCATTGCAATAAGATAGTGAAGAATAATTATCAACAATAAGCCCACTATCATCATTACAGTGATCATCACTACTCACCATATAATTACCTTGTGGCAATCCACATGTAGGTGAAGTAGAAGAAGTTGAGAAGACAACACGACCGGAGGTGGAGGGAGAACAATCATCCCTACAAATCTTGGACACACCATATTTATCTTGAAGCTTTGTCCACAACTCATGAGCATCCCGGAATGGCATGAGTTCAAATATAACTACATTGCTCAAAGCATCAAAAAGCACATTAGAAGCTTGAGCATTGAGATAAGAGTTTTTCTCATCCTCTAAATATATGTGTTGAGAATCCTTTGGAGGATAAAAACCCATATCTACAATTCTCTCTAAAATTGGGTCCATGCCCCTAAAGAGATTAAGCATGCGAATTACCCAAACATCAAAATTTGTGCCATCGAAACTAAGAGTGTCAGAGAATCCTAATCCCCTAGTCGACATCCTTACTCTCTAGGTGGTTAAACCTAACAATGAGAGACCTAGCTCTAATACCAATTGAAAGGACGTGGATGTCGCCTAGAGGGGGGGTGAATAGGCGCTTTAAAATAATTACGGTTTAGGCTTGACCAAATGCGGAATAAAACTATCGTTTAATTAGTCAAGCAAAAAACCTAAAACAACTAGGCTCACCTATGTGCACCAACAAATTATGCTAAGCAAGATAGACAACTAAGTGATAGCAAGATATATAACAAGAAACAATATGGCTATCACAAAGTAAAGTGCATAAGTAAAAGGGCTAGGGTAAGAGATAATCGAGGCACGTGGAGACGATGATGTATCCCGAAGTTCACACCCTTGCGGGTGCTAATCTCTGTTCGGAGCGGTGTGGAGGCACAATGCTCCCCAAGAAGCCACTAGGGCCACTGTAATCTCCTCATGCTCTCGCACAATGCAAGATACCATGATTCCACTAAGGGACCCTTGAGGGTGGTCACCGAACCCGTACAAACAAGGTTGGGGCAATCTCCACAACTTGATTGGAGGCCCCCAACGACACCACGAAGCTTCACCACAATGGATTGTGGCTCCGAGGTGACCTCAAATGCTCGGGGCAATCTCCACAACCTAATTGGAGACCCCGAAGCTCGCTCTGAGCTTTGCACCACAATGATTGAGCTCCGAGGCACCAACAACCGTCTAGGGAGCCAAAGCACCCAAGAGGAACAAGCTCTAGGGTGCTCAAACACCCAAGAGTAATAGCTTCTCAACTTCTCACTTCCACGTATCACCGTGGAGAACTCAAACCTATGCGCCAAATGCAATGGCAAGGGCACACGGAGTGCCCAAGTCCTTGTATCCCAAATACCACCAAAGCAGCTAATGCTAGGGAGGGAAATGAGAGGAAGAACGAAAAAGAACAAGAAGAACTCCAAGATCTAGATCCAGGGGGTTCCCCTAACTTAGAGGAGAAAGTGATTGGTGGAAATGTGGATCTAGATCTCCTATCTCCTTTCCCCTAAGAACTAGCAAGAATAATTGGAGGGATTGAGAGTTAGCAAGCTCTAAGAAGGTCAACAATGAGGTAAGCTCAAGAGATGAGGTCCATTGGAGAAGAAGACCCCCTTTTATAGGTGGGAAAAAATCCAACCGTTATCCTCACAGCCCGCACAGAGCGGTACTACCGCTCCAAGGAGCGGTACTACCGCTAGGGCGGTAGTACCCCTTTGAAAAAAAACACCGAGGAGGCAAAAGGCTAGTAGAACCGCCGGAGCGGTACTACCGCTCGTCCTCACGGTACTACCGCTATGGATAGCGGTACTACTGCTACGGGTAGCGGTACTACTACTTGCGAGCGATACTAAAAAATTACATCCGTGCCTACCATGGCTGTAAATAACACGAGATTTTGGTCCGGAGTGGTAGTACCACTCTTGGAGCCGCGGTAGTACCGCTCCGGAGTGGTAGTAAAAAATTACATCCGCTCTAGCCGCGGTAGTACCGCTACAGCCTTTTAAGAACACCAAAACTGCCACAACTTTTGCAAACGGACTCGGAATGCAATGAAACAAAGTTTGTTGGAAAGCTAACGACATGTGCTAACACAATATTGATTGAAATATCAATAATAAGCAAATGATAAAAGTCTCATAAGAAAATGGTGAGAACCCTTCCTCGAATAAGACCGGTAAAACTTCCAACACCGAAAACGCAATAGATGAAGGATATGAAATCCGTTTTCGATGTACTAGATCTTGTCACG
Source organism: Hordeum marinum (assembly GCA_022496015.1). Taxonomy (NCBI): domain Eukaryota; kingdom Viridiplantae; phylum Streptophyta; class Magnoliopsida; order Poales; family Poaceae; genus Hordeum; species Hordeum marinum. The sequence goes on along the minus strand of CM039674.1, from coordinate 256,564,594 downwards.
AAGATAACCACAAGCTCAAGAACCCACATAGAGAAAATTCAACCAAGAACCAATAAATATGATGATGCCAAGAATGCAATGGTTTGAGCTCTCAATGAACGATACGATCAAGCTACTCACTTGAGAGCCCCCTTGATAGTACGTCAATCGATCCTATAACCCGGTCTCTCAACTACCACCATGAGACCGGTAAAATAAAAAACCCTATCAAGGTCAAACCTTAGCCTTGCGCATAGTCCACTTGAGCTAGATGATGACGATCTTGACTTCCTCAAGATGGACCACATTTCTTGATTGTGTTAGCTTGTTGAAGACTAGATGATTGCTCCCCCATACTCCAGTCTAGGTGAGCCACTCTTTGGCACATCTTCACAAGTCCATTGTTGCCACAATGCACGGAGAGCCTCAAGCATGATCTCTCCGTGATGCTTCACTTGATCTTGCACATCGCAACCTTGATAACGATCTCCACTTGATGTCATTTTCCATGGGATGTATGGGATCTGCCTCTTGATGCAAGCCCATGGAAATATACCTAACCCCACAAAGAACTCTCACGTAGACCATGGATTAGTACACAAAGCGTAATGGACAATGCGTACCACACCATGGGATCACTTGATCCCTCTCAGTACATCTTGTACGCTTTGTGTGTTGATCAACTTGATTCACTTTTTGACTTCGTATTGATCAACCTTGTATCTTAGCTTCTCTCTTCATAAAGGTGATGTATTGAAGGTAAACATGAATGCTTACACAATCTTATTCTTCAAGACATGCTTGCAATAAGCTCAACTCCCACATGACCAATCTTTGGATAAACCTTGAATACCACCTTGGTCACCATATAAACTCCTTGAAACCCAACAGATGGACTTCAAGAAGTGCCTATGGACAAATCCTTCGAATATAACTCAAGGCAACCATTAGTCCATAGGGGTGTCATCAATTACCCAAAACCACACATGGAGAAATGTGCTCTTACACTTGCAATGTGATCTTTCAAATGTTAATGTTCCTCTACCCAACTATCATCCTCCCTTTTCAATTTCTTGATGGTATTCCTTTTTTCCTTTCGGAGGCAAAAGAATGAAAGAAAGATGTGTTTTTGTCACCAGCTTGTAGCCATTTAACATGGGCTCGTTGCTTCCAGTGCATATCTTGTTGTTGCTCCAAACGGTCTAGCTTCTCCTTTAAGAAGTGTTCTCTATTAACCCTTACTTGGTTGATGTCTCCCCTGCGTACCTCCTCTAGTTCCTTCTTTAGCATTTTAATTCGTTTTTGGAGATCACCTAAAACATTAGTATCACACTCCTTTAGCTCTCCTGCTACCATACGTAACATCCTCTGTGTATTATGTTCCCCACGTCTACCAGCATTGGCCCATGCATTATTAACCACTAGCTCACAATCCTCTTCTTGTAACCATCTAGCTTCAAACCTAAAACCATTAGCCCTTTTGGGAATATATGAACTCCCAGATTCTTCTGTTTGGATGGTTACTGGCCTATAATCTGAATGGTGTCGGTCTCCATTCAGAACTTTGAAGTGAGGGAATCTTGCACACCAACTCTTTGTCCCCACTGTTCTATCCAATCTCTCTTTAACAAACTATCCAGCACCCCAACTATGATTGCGCCATGTGTATTTGTCTCTCACGTAGCCCAAATCTCTCAATCCACAATCCGCTAGACCCATTCTAAAACTCTCCATTTTGCTTTGTGCTCTAGCTGGATCCCTTGTTCTCATGCTTATACATGATCTCATAAAATCACCAGCGCATAACCATGGAAGGTTTAGCTGCTGTTTTAGGATGTGTATTAACCTCCATGGTATCTTCTTTTTATCACTTGCTGGTTCTCCATAGATGCCCATGAATCGCCATTTGAAACCATCTCTTTCCTCTACTATAGCATCAATGTGATATCTGGTGTAGTTATGCAGTTGTAGATTTACTTCTTTCTTCCATAACAACGCCAATCCCCCACTATTTCCTTCCCAATCTTTTACCACCATGTTCCCCATCCCTATTGTCCACTTAAGTCTTTTCATCCTCCTCTCATACATTTGGTTTCAGATAAGAAGAGGATGTCAGGGTCCACCTGCTTCTGGAGCTCCAAAAGTCCTATCATTGACGGGTCGTTCCCCAACCCCCGATAGTTCCATACTACAATTCTCATTTTGACTCGCCAGGCTGGCCCTGCAGCCCGGCGTTCACAAATTCTGAGTTATTGTTCTCTTCTTTTTCCACATCCTCATCCACTTCCATCTTCGCCTTCTTCTCTAACTCTATCACCTCATCAACATCCATAGAGTCACCCTTCCTTTTCTTTGGTTCTGTCATAGTTGGTTGATATTCTTGATTTCCCCTTCTCTCAAATCGCCTAAAAGTACCTTGGTTGTGATTTTCTTCTGCTTCTGGACTTTAATTTCCTTTTCTTTTTTGTCCCCTTCATTCTTCTCTGCTGGCATATCCATCACTGGCCCCTCCGAAACTTGCTTTGAATTTGTGGTATTATTATCCTCAAATTTAGTTTTACTCCATTCAACTTCCAATATTTGTTTCTTTTCCAAAAGGGCTTCCCCTGGATCTTCTGTGACGCTAAAATCTAGTTTCTTCCCCTTCACTACTCTCTGGTCCTCAATGAGTTTTAGCTTGAGCGGGCTTATCACTTCTCCCCCCCATATCTTTGTCTTTCGTTTTCATCTCTGCTTGGCACATCTTTTCGCCAAGATGGCCCATGACTGCCTTGTTTACTCCCCTTATTACCGTCACTGTTGCTTGGCCAAAATCTTCCCTTATCATTTGAGATTTTGCTTCTTTCTTCACTTAAGCTCCCCTTATACATGATGGCCCGCAACCATGGTCCAAATTGCTTGGATCCCGTTCTTCTAGATCTAGTTGGGCATGACTTTTTAGTATGTCCAATCATCCCACAACTATAGCAGAAGTCAGGGAGATATTCGTATGTAAAGGAGATAATCTTTTCCTCCTTCTTCCTCTTACCTATCTCTCCATCAACTCCCCCAACTATCATTTCCTTTTCTTCCTCCTATTCTTCCTCCTTGATATATGATGTTATGAACCTCATGATTGGGACTGTGATATCCATACGCACTTTAATCCGCATAAATACTCCCAGAGAATCACCATTAACGTCTGGATCTGCTTCAATAAATTCTCCAATTTGTTCTCCTACCATTTCTCCTGTTTCTTTACTCAACATCCCCATTGGGATACCATAAGCTCTGACCCATATAGGAACCTTCCTAAATTCATATTCATCTATGGTTTTACTAGGCACACAATCTTCCATTATCAACAAATCATTGTTAAATCTCCATGGTCTAACATCTAGAGCATTCTCCTTATCAGCCTTTTGGTGGAAAATAAAGATAAATCTGTTCCTGCCTAGATCTTTGCATTCCACACCAAAGAAAGGGATCCAAGCACTTCCAAGCGATTTCCCCACATGTTCTGATTTAGCCATTCTCTCTGAAAAAAGTTTACCTACTGCCTGAAGCTTGCTCATCTGCGAGGAGCATGCCTGATTTCTTCCAATCCTGATTCTCTTCTTCTCAGCTTCAGAGAGCTGGAGATTCTTGAGCTTTCCCTCCACTCCTTCGAGGAAATCATACTTCGGTTCCCCCATTGCAGTTGGAACTTCTCAAACGGCCGGAAAAAACGCCCCTGTGCGCCTTCAAGTTCACCGCCACCACACGCCGTCGGCTGGAGATTGGGGCTATCACACAACCCGTGCACGCTGGTGGTTGGGAGGCCTACAATTAGGGCAGAACGTGTAGATTGATACCATGATTGCTAATTTTTTCATGTTAGTACCATCTTTATGCAGTTTTTTTTGCAAATAAGGCTAAACATGTGTTTTATACGTATTGACATGGCAGGTTTTTTACAGGAAACCCCCTTGCTTTGTAGGTAATCACATAAATATCCTTTATTTTGCAGGAAAAAATACTATGAGATATTTTTTCTTTCGTAAATTTTAACACTGAATTGGACACTTTTGAAAATTCCGGTCGAATCTAACAATTAAATAAACGAAACAAAAACGCGCGGCATCGGCAGGAATCGAACTCGGGACGTGAGTTGTGTGGATTTTGGATGAGATTAAGCGACAAGAATCGCCGACGAGGATGCGCACTCTGTCGCAAGGAAGTCGCCAGAACTAGCGACAGGCCGTCACTGACGGACGGAACACTATTGATGCATGTAACCGTGCTCACGCATGTGGACCTTTTGGCAGGAGTAGTATATTTCAATAGTAGTAGCCACTCCACGTGACATGAATCAAGCGGGTGACTTTCTGATGAGTTAACTGCACAAAAGTACCACAATTGGGACAGAACGTGCGGATTGATACCATGATTGCTTATTTTTTCATGTTAGTACCATCTTTATGCAGTTTTTTTTGCAAATAAGGCTAAACATGTGTTTTATACGTATTGACATGGCATGTTTTTTACAGGAAACCCCCTTGCTTTGTAGGTAATCACATAAATATCCTTTATTTTGCAGGAAAAAATACTATGAGATATTTTTTCTTTCGTAATTTTTAACACTGAATTGGACTCTTTTGAAAATTCCCGTCGAATCTAACAATTAAATAAACGAAACAAAAACGCGCGGCATCGGCAGGAATCGAACTCGGGACGTGAGTTGTGTGGATTTTGGATGAGATTAAGCGACAAGAATCGCCGACGAGGATGTGCACTCTGTCGCAAGGAAGTCGCCAGAACTAGCGAGAGGCCGTCACTGACGGACGGAACACTATTGATGCATGTAACCGTGCTCACGCATGTGAACCTTTTGGCAGGAGTAGTATATTTCAATAGTAGTAGCCACTCCACGTGACATGAATCAAGCGGGTGACTTTCTGATGAGTTAACTGCACAGAAGTACCACAATTGGGGCAGAACGTGTAGATTGATACCATGATTGCTAATTTTTTCATGTTAGTACCATCTTTATGCAGTTTTTTTGCAAATAAGGCTAAACATGTGTTTTATACGTATTGACATGGCATGTTTTTTACAGGAAACCCCCTTGCTTTGTAGGTAATCACATAAATATCCTTTATTTTGCATGAAAAAAATACTATGAGATATTTTTTCTTTCGTAATTTTTAACACTGAATTGGACTCTTTTGAAAATTCCCGTCGAATCTAACAATTAAATAAACGAAACAAAAACGCGCGGCATCGACAGGAATCAAACTCGGGACCTCCCGTTCCGAAGAGCAGCCCCCCGCCACCTGGACACAGAGCCAGTAGTGTTAAACTTAAGGGGTGAACCTATTTTTAGTACTAAGGACGTGCTGGGCCGACTGCTTAGGCCTAGCAGAATTCGCACTGAATTATAATATTAAAAATTATACATAACTATTAAAAAGTACGCAAATTATACGTTGCGAGGCTGCAGGAATCGGTATATATATTGATTATCCTCATTATATTATTAAAATACATTAAAACTGTTCAACTTTTATTTTAAAAAATAAGATGTTTCTTGAAATGCAAAATGATTTTACACAATAATATCTAAAAATATTCATCATATCTTAAGAAAATTACTTATTATTGTAGATACCATTGCGTAATCAACTATTAAAAACTTTCATTCATCATATCTACCTTTTCTAAACATTTTTTGAAATACACATGGGCAAAACAAATCGTGTATTCAGAAAATGTTCACCATAAATTACAAAAAGTTTACTGCACATATTTAAAATGATCATCATATTTTAAAATTGTTTAGCATATGTTACAAAAATTGTCAATTTGCATTTAAAAAATGTTCACTGTATATTAATTTTATTATATCAAATCTTATTCTTTAAAAGAATGTTAGGAACTGCAAAGTGTATACACATTCTAAAAATGCTGTTCAATTTTTTGTGTGTGTTAGAAAATATTAGACATTATAAAATTATTTATAATTCGCAAAAAAAAGTTTGAACAAATCGTGAGATTGTCTTCTAATCTCGACGATCTGCTACGTTCTTATATATCTCCCCTTTCTTCTAAATATCAATGACAGCTATTGGTTGGAGTGGCAGGAGCGTGCGCAGAATATTTGTGGTCGCGAGTTTGAATCCCGTACGGGCGCACTGCATCAGGTGATTTTTTTTGTAGCCCGAAGGAAAAAAGACAAATAAGAAAATCACGCGAAAATAAAATAAATAAGGACTTCTGCTTATGTCACTGTTTGGATGTGAAAATTAAAATAAAAAAACGTTCACCGTTTGTAAAAAGAACCTAAGGAACGAACGATCCCCAGTAAAACGCGAAACAAAAAAAACAAAGCAGGCCCCCTCGCTTGGCCCAACCAGCTAGCCCAGCATGCGTTATCTGAATAAAAGATATGCCGCTCCGTCTGTAACTGAAGACACTGTGTGGCCTGGTGGCCAAGGCGCAACGTCTGCGAATGGTTGTCTCGTGTTCGAATCCCGCCGAGCATCTAGTTTATTTTGTTTTATTTGGTCAATTAGATGTAAACTTTCAAAAGAATCCGGCGTTGAAAAATTCCGAACAAAAAAAATTTACAGGATTTTTTTTCTGCGAAATAAAGGGCATTTATGTGATTACTTATATAACAAGGGGGTTTTCTGCAAAAACCAGCGACGAGCGGACCCCTTTTGTTAGATACACCGTCAACACGTATTTATACGCGGTTTAGCCTTATTTGTAAAAAACCCATATAAAGATAATAATGAAAAATTAACAATTATGATATCAATCCGTACGTTTAGTTATGATATTTGTGTACAGTTAACTACATTCTGATCGAGGAGAACGTGAGTAGAGAACGACGTAGAGTACGCACGCACCTGGCTTGCCTTGCGCCGGCACGAGCAGGCTGCGTGCCACGGGGCATCCCACCACGTGTAGGCAGCGTCTCCAGACCTGGCCGTCGCGACCACTCCACTGCCTCAGCCACAAAAAACTGCAAGGAAAAACCTGCGCCACGTAAAAGGTTCACGGCTATACATGGTGCCGTGCCCTCTAGCCCCCCCGAGCTCAGTTCGTACGGTAGGCTAGAAGATAATAGGCGCGAGTTTTTCCATGTTGCTCCGCCTGAAGATTGCCACCGTCCAGCCTGTGGCGCTGCTTCTTGGTCACGACCATGGCGCTACAGCATCCCCACGGCGGCTCGCCGGAGCCCTTCCGCAGGGCGGCAGAGCGTCCACGAGGACAAAGAGGCTGAGGGGCGTGGCGGTGGCGATGGCGCTGAAGGAGGAGGAGCCGGAGAGCAGCCGAAGCCGCTTCGCCGGGGGCGGCCCGAGCTGGGACCCCAGGATGGAGATCGGAGTCCCATACGAGCAAAGGCCGGTATGATTTACCGAATTAGACCTTGGGGCATGCACCTTACAGTCTGAATGAAAGATGCGCTCCTACTCATTTTGCTGGTTAATTTGGATGGTTGGCTCAGGTTAACGAGTACTCCGCTCTCAAGGAGAGCACCTTGTACTCGTGGGCAGAGCTGAGTCCAGGCTCCTTCTTCATGCGCCTAAGCAGCCTGTGCCTCGTCACATTTACAGTTCTGGCGGCCCCAATCTCAGCCGCAAGTTTCAGTCCCGGAAAGGTACGGCATTTTGTTATGGTCCTATATTTTCAGTTCCCTTCGAAATTATCTTTTCAGTATATAATAAGCAGCGGAAATTGAGCCAGTATGTTATTCCTCACAGTGCAACAAATACATGATGATGTGTGTGACCATTGGTCCGTGATATGTATGTCAACGCTATGCAGGATCCACTCAAGTTTGTGCTAGCTGCTGGGATTGGGACCCTGCTCTTGGTGTCTCTTGTGGTTCTCAGGATCTACCTGGTAAGTTTGGCAAACGCCGGCCGTTAAAGAGAAAACTGTGCTGGTATAATAACAACACCTGCTAGTGCTGCAGGGTTGGAGCTACGTTGGTGACAGGCTATTGTCGGCAGTTGTGCCGTATGAAGAAACCGGATGGTACGATGGCCAAATGTGGGTCAAGCCAGCAGAGGCATGTATCATCTATGCTTGCTTCTTCAGCTTAAGCGCAGCCATGCAATTCAGACTGCCTTTAAACGTATAATTCCTTCCTGATGCAGGTGCTGGCTCGCGACAGGTTATTGGGATCTTACAAGGTAACTTGCACAGTAGTTGGTCTTCTTATCATTACTAGCATATGCTCCTTTCTTTTGGCGGGAAAACATGTACTATGATCGTTGACGCTTAACTAAAAATGATTTTCACATTCCATTATCTTGGTGATTGACTGATTCTTCAGGTAAAGCCGGTGATCAACCTGCTCAAACAGACACTGGTGGGAACCGGTGTGCTGCTCGTCGGGGCGGTCGCACTCTTCGCCTTCGCCGCCCCCGTCGAGGAATTCGTCCACTCCTTGAATGGAGCCCCCAATACCGCCTCCTCTAAGCCGATCATGAGGTGAGTGAGTCAACTCATGCAGCTACCCAGCTTTCACAAAGTAATCTCCATTCACAAAGTAGACTGTAAGCCGTTGTTGCAAGTGGAATTGACTGGGCGTGCCTGCGTCTGCGTGCAGGAGAGAGGAGCTGCTGAAGCTGCCTGCTGAGGTGAGGCAAGACGACGACCTCGCTGCGGCTGCTGCGGAGGCCGCCAATGGACGCCCGGTTTACTGCAGGGACCGCTACTACCGGGCGCTCGCCGGCGGTCAGTACTGCACCTCAGACGACCTGCTCAACTGATGATAGCAAATAGTAATGCATACGTATTCTGGTATATGCAGTTTGCCACATTGATATAATATGCACAAGTTAAGCAAATGTATTTTATCGGAATGAAATTTTGGGAAGATCGATGTTGTTGATTTTGTAATAGATTGCTTCATAATAACAGCTCACTGGCTGCCCCATTGTAAACTTGAAGCATCTCTGGCTCCTCCCCTAAACTTAATATTTTAAACCATTTCCTACAAATTAGCTCAAATTTTGAGAAGCTAATCTAGAAATTAACCTAGTTGTACTTCAAAGCCACGTAAGTTTAGAGTTTTAGATTCCTCGCAAAAAATAGTCTTAAATAGTTTTTTTGAAAAAGATGAATCGTGCCCCGGCCTCTGCATCAATCGATGCATGCAGCCATCTTATTAAAATAAGTTCAAAACAAAGTCTTAGATCCATCAAGCGCTCAAGCGTAAAACAAAAGAAGGTATAAAAGATACAAACTTGTCATATCCGGTGAAGCTAACAGTAGAATACGATGCCTATACACCTAGCGTATTATTAGCATGCCATCCAAACCGGTTGAAGATAACCCGTGCGACCATCTTCCATCGGTTGCACGTAATATCCATAAGCTCCCTGCATTCCGCATGACTTAGTAATAACCACGTATGGATCCAAGATGTTGCTATGAAGATTACCTGCAAAAAGTTGTTGAAATTCTTGCCACTAAAAATCATGTCGTTCCTGGTATATAGCCTGGAATAGAGCACATATCTCAATTCTGATAAGCTTCGATATCTTAACGTCTACTCCATCGAGTCATGTTCCAAATAACGAAGTACATATTGGTGGGTTAACATTAAAAGCTATATGAATAGTGCGTCATAAGAGTTTTACAAGAGGACAATCTAGAAAGAGGTGTCTTATTGTTTCATTCTGATCGCAATAGCAGTAGTTGGGTCTGCCTCCCCAATTTCATTTTGCCAAGTTATCTTCGGTTAATACCACACCCTTGTGTACGAACCACATGAAAATTTTAATCCTAAGAGGCACTTTGATTTTCCAAATATGTAATGATCTCGTGAGTGGTCCAGTATTTACCAGATCCGTGTACATGCACTTTACTGAAAATGCACCATTCGCAACTAAAGTTCAATGAACACTATCTGTCTGGTCAGATAGTTGCACTTGCATCAATCTGCTGACCAGATGTAACCATGCATTCTAGCGTGCTCCCTAAAGCTTGCCTGAATTGCATATTAAGAGGTACCGATTGTAATACCGTGGACACATACTCTTCTTTACGTTGCGCAATATTATAAAGCGAAGGATATTGAAGTGTTAATGGAGTGTCCCCAAGCCAAGTGTCTTCCCAAAATCTTGATGAGGCCCCATCACCAACTAAAAATTTCACCCTCTGAAAAAAGGTCACCTTTATCTTCATTAACCCTTTTCAGAAAGGTGAGTCATTTGGTCTAGCTGCAACCTGGGCTAATGTTTTGGAATGTAGGTATTTACTCTTCAAAATTTGGACCCACATCCCCTCGGTTTTTGTGGATAACCTGTACATCCATTTGCTAAGCAGGCATCTGTTCTTTAGTTCTAAATTTTAAATACCAAGCCCCCTTGGTATTTTGGTCTACATATTATATCCCAGCGAGCCAATCTGTATTTCTTCTTAGCTTCATCACTTTGCCAGAAGAAACGAGATCTGTAAAAGTCTAATCTTTTTTGTACCCCTACCGGTACTTCAAAGAAAGACAAGAGGAACATCGGCAAGCTTGTTAAAACTGAATTTATTAAAACTAGCCTCCCTTCATATGACATAAGCTTGCCCTTCCAGCAACTTAGTTTTTTTTCAAATCTATCCTCAATACATTTCCATTCCTTATTCGTCAGTTTTCGATGATGAATAGGAATCCCCACATAGCTAAAAGCTAGTGTTTCCATTTCACATCCAAATAGCTGTCTGTAAGCATCTTGCTCCTCTTTTGCCTTCCCAAAGCAAAATAATTCGCTTTTGTTAAAGTTAATTTTCAGCCCAGACAGTTGTTCAAATAAGGACAAAACTAGTTTCATATTCCTTGTTTTTGCCTTATCGTGTTCCATGAAAATGATCGTATCATCCGCGTATTGTAGTATGGACACACACACCTCTACCAGATGTGGAACGACTCCTCCTACATGGCCCTTTTCTTTAGCTCTACCAATGAGTATAGCCAACATATCCGCTACAATGTTGAATAATACTGGAGACATAGAGTCCCCCTGCCTCAATCCCTTGTGTGTTTGAAAGAAATGACCTAGGTCATCATTAACTTTAATCCCCACACTGCCTTTCTGGATGAAAGAATCCACCTGATCCCTCCAGTGTTCATTGAACCCTTTCATACGTAAGGCCTGTTGAAGGAATGGCCATTTGACTTTATCATATGCTTTCTCGAAATCCACTTTAAAGACAACCCCATCTAGTTTATGTGTATGTATTTTGTGCAATGTTTCATGCAGTACAACTACACCCTCTAAGATGTGTCTCCCAGGCATAAACGCCGTCTGCGTCGGTTGGACTACCGAATGAGCTCTCTTATTCAATCTATTCGTGCCAACCTTTGTGAAAATTTTGAAGCTGACATTGAGCAGACAGATCGGTCTAAACTGCTCAATGTGCACAGCCTCCGCCTTCTTTAGCAACAATGTGATTGTTCCAAAGTTAACGTGAAATAGCTGTAACTGGCCCTTAAATAAATCATGGAACATACGCAAAAGGTCACCCTTAATGATATGCCAACATTTTTTTATAAAATTCCGCCGAAAACCCGTTTGGCCCCGGTGCCTTATTTTGTTTCATTTGTGCTATTGCATCGAACACCTCCTTCTTAGTAAATGGAGCTGATAACACCTCATTCTCATTGGGATTAAGTTGAGGTATATCATGAGTTGTGCATTCATCCAAAGAGACAAAATTCTCTTGTGGTGCACCAAATAATTTCTTATAATATTCAGAAATGTCTAGTTTTAAATTCTCGTGTCCTACGATTATTCCTTCATCTTGCTCAAGTTAAATTATTTCTTCTTTCGATTTTTGCCATTTGCAATCATATGAAAGAATTGTGTGTTATCGTCCCCATGAACCACCTTCATCACCTTAGCTCGAAGTGCCCATTTCATCTCCTCCTCTCACAAAAGTTTTTGCAATTCTTTCCCAACCTCAGTCTTTTTACTCCTATCTGATATACTGAGAAGAGAAGACTCAACTTTCACATCTAACTCATCAATCAGACGAATAAGTTTCTCTTTTTGCACTTTATATATTCCTTTCTGATTCTTTGCCCGGCCTCTCAAGAATTGGCGCAAGTGTCGTATTTTGTTTTTCCATCTTTCTATATTTGTAGATCCACTAGAATCACTAGCCCATTCGACAGCTACAAGATCCATGAATGCTTCTCTATCAAACCAACTTAGTTCAAACGAGAATGAGTTTCTATTACCTACATGATTGGCTCCCCTAGAGTCAACCATGAGAGGTGTATGATCGGAGATGGCTCTTTGTAAAGCATGAACTGAAACCAGCGGGTAATTCTGTTCCCACTCCATGCTAGTCAGTACTTGGTCCAACTTCTCATATGTTGGCACCGGTAATGAGTTTGCCCATGTGAATTGTCTACCAGTGAGCTCAATCTCCCTCAAATCGAGACTCTCAATAACCATGTTGAACATAAGTGACCATCTTCCATCGAAGTTGTCATTATTTTTTTCATCTTGTCTTCTAATGATGTTAAAGTCTCCCCCAACCATAATGGGAAGTCTTTCTTCTCCACATATTCTTACTAGATCGGCGAGAAATTCAAATTTGAGCTCCAGTTGTGCCACCCCATACACGGCCACCAAAGCCCACCTGAAACCATTAACTTTTGACCTCACACAAAATTTGACAGAAAACTCGCCATATACCACACTCATCACCTCTAAAGTTTCACACTTAACCCCAAGTAAGATCCCACCAGACCTAGCCCTTGGTTGCAAAAAGTGCCAATCAAAATCAACTCCTCCTGATAAATTGTCTAGGTATTGTGGTGTGAAGTTATCTCTACCCGTTTCTTGTAACGCCATAAAGTTAAGTTTATATTCTAAAGATGCCTCTCGAAGAAATCTCCTTTTAGCCAAGTCTGCTAGACCTCTGCTATTCCAAAAGATTCCTTTCACATTTCATCATGAAATTTTTTCTTTTGCTTCACTCTCGCACTTCTCCGTACCGCTGATACAGGATAAACCTTCCTTTTCCAAGGTCTCTTTGGTTTATCCTGCGTCATTTATGTGTTACTCTGTGATTGTATTTCATGTGGATGACAATCGTAAATCGAAGAGGCCATATACCCCTCTGATCCCATGTCATCCACATCCTCCTCAGCTCCCTCTAAGTGTAATAAGTCCTCACATAATTTTTGTACTTCTGTGCCTCCTAGATCATTAATATCCGACTCATTCATCGGTCTCACCATTGCTAGATTTTTAATGAACTCGATGGCTCTATCTGCTTCTCAATCTAACATATCATTAATTGATTTAGCTAATTGTTTGCCACAAGTACCCATAGAAATACCTATGTCGCTAGAATTTTGTATAATATCTGATTTCGAAAAATGAAGAATTGAAGCACTAGTATTAACCGACATACCTGTAGATGCCTCGACGTCTCGAAGCTTGGCGGCCCTCATAGCACGCCCTATCAGCATGTCGTCAGTGTCCGACTGCTCCTAGATGCGATGACTGAACCGTCGATCGCCAGACGTAGGATCCGGTATCCCTCCATACGCGATCACATCGTCCATAGATACCACTGTAGGATTTTGACCTCCTGCCTCAATCCCAGGAGTAACTGTTGTAAGTACTGGAGAAGAAGCCTCAACCGAAGAAGCAGCCGCAGCCCAAGCTACTGCTTCCCCAGTGTGCAAATGCTGCCTCTCCACCATCATGTAGGTATCGGTTGGAGCGCTAGGTGAAAGACAGGCCTCCTGCCCGATGCCCAGAGCGCCCACTTGTGCAGAAGACGGAGGAGAAGGAGGAATCCGGTCCGGTTGGTGAGCATCATGCCTGCTGCTAACCAGTGATGCCGACATCTCAGGATGACAGACCTCCTGTCCGGAGAGCCTGTCCGATGAGAAGCCACCGTGTCTGCCACTGGCCGAACTCGCTGTGAGAGCCGACCGACTGGTCTCCTGCCTGTGAGACTAGGTCGGTCGGGATATGCCCTTCCCGGTAGTGTCGAACGCGAGCCTACTAGTACCATGGCCGCTGCTGTCCGGTGTCTCCGTCTCGCTGAGCTGTGCCAGTCTGTCCGGCAAAACCATGTCATGACGAGACAGAAATCCCGACCACACAACCAATGCACGAGGGGACTCCTGCCCATAGCCGCTAGGTGAACCTCCCTCCATCACACTCTCATCAAAAGGCTGTTGAAAGTCCTCATCCTCCAGGCAGTCCCCTCATAGGCGACTCGGTGCCGACATCGTTTTAAACGATCCAAAATGGAGAGTGGCCATGGGTGTCGTCGTAGGTGCAGCTCCATTATTTGGCTGATTATCTGTCACGGTCGATGACGAAGGAATATGACCCTCCTTGGTCCTGTCGGAGTGCTCATCATGGTTCGCATCTCCCTGGATCCCATCGCGATCACCACCATCCACCATGTAAACATCACCATCGTGTGTCTCTGGTTGGTTCTCCTCAACCTCCACATCGAGATCATAATACACACCATCGTAAAACCGATGTGCATAATCAGATATATACTCCACATCTAGTACAGTCACTAGTAGCCTGGCGACACCACGTTTGCGTGTGAAGGGAATGTCTACTTTTTCTGTCTTACCCACCAAAGAGCCAAGGCTCTAGACAATAAAGAAGTCATTGAGTAAAATCTCTGGAACTCCGGAGAATCTAATCCAAACCTTCTTCAACTGCGTACCCAATGGTTCCGGTTTTTTGCATTCCTCAAACTCTAACAGGCATTTGCTCCCACTGACCTTGCTGACCCCGAAGGTCAACAAGCATTGAAGGTCTTCTCTTCTAGGAAGCTCCACCCGATATACCTACTCATCCACTCTAACAGGAGCCCACTGGTCAGACTCAAACACAAGTCTCCGCAGCTGCTGAGAAACTTTCTCAACTATGAGCATACCGTTTGTGACCTTTACCAATCCCGTCCTTGAACTCTCAAGATGTGGAGGTACAATGGCTGTTGCAGACCGTGGTGTCTCAAAGAACATAAGCCTATTTTGGCACACAACATATATGTTGATCACCGACTTAGGTGCTAGGAGCAGTGGACAAGCTGTCTCATCGTGTCCTGGTTTCAGGAAAATATCACATAGCTTAGTGGTGTAATCCAATGACCAGGTATGCCACATCTATAACAAGTCAACTTTTCTTTCTTACGAGCCGCCTTGTTGGCCCGTGCCGAGTCCCTATCCTCAGCTGTCAACTTGGGTGGTATTGGTACTGCCGCCAAGGCATTAACCATGGTCACCACCACCTCTGACAGCTTGGCAGTCATAGTGGAAGTGTTAGCAATAGTTCCGGTTGCCGCCTCCACTTCAGTAGTCGTCGGCGTGACCTCTGCCCACTTCGGGGCAGATTTGTTCCGGCCAAAAGTACGACCTCTGCCACCGTGACCACCGTGTTGTCGATAAAGCGGACCCTTGGCTCCTTCAACAAAGTCACCTTCCAGGGGGTAGAAGGGTCGATGCCACTGATTAGCACCTCCCCCTCATCCCCCTCCATCGTTCCAATGACCACGGCCACCGCCCTGTCCGCCCATACCATCATGTGGAAATATGCCCTAGAGGCAACAATGAATTAGTTATTATCATATTTCCTTGTTCATGATAATCGTTTATTATCCATGCTATAATTGTATTGATCGGAGACTTAGATGCATGTGTGGATACATAGACAAAACCATGTCCCTAGTATGCCTCTAATAGACTAGCTCGTTGATCAAAAGATGGTTAAGGTTTCCTAGCCATGGACATGAGATGTCATTTGATAACGGGGTCACATCATTAGGAGAATGATGTGATGGACAAGACCCAAACTGCAAACGTAGCATATGATCGTGTCAGTTTATTGCTACTGTTTTCTGCATGTCAAGTATATGTTCCTATGACCATGAGATCATGCAACTCACGGATATCGGAGGAGTGCCTTGTGTGTATCAAACGTCGCAACGTAACTGGGTGACTATAAAGGTGCTCTACAGGTATCTCCGATGGTGTCTGTTGAGTTGGCATGGATCGAGACTAGGATTTGTTACTCCGTGTAACGGAGAGGTATCTCGGGGCCCACTCGGTAATGCAACATCACAATAAGCCTTGCAAGCGATGTGACTAATTGTTAGTTGCGGGATCTTGTATTATGGAACGAGTAAAGAGACTTGCCGGTAACGAGGTTGAACTAGGTATGGAGATACCGACGATCGAATCTCGGGCAAGTAACATACCGAAGAACAAAGGGAACGTTATACGGGATTAACTGAATCCTTGACATAGAGGTTCGACCGATAAAGATCTTCGTAGAATATGTAGGAACCAATGTGGACGTCCAGGTCCCACCATTGGTTATTGACCGTAGAGGTGTCTCGGTCATGTCTACATAGTTCTCGAACCCGCAGGGTCTGCACACTTAAGGTTCGATGACGTTTCAGTAGTGTAGAGTTATGTATGGTGGTGACCGAAGTTTGTTCGGAGTCCCAGATGAGATCCCGGACATCACGAGGAGCTCCGGAATGGTCTGGAGGTAAAGATTCATATATAGGAAGTCCCAGTTTGGTTTCCGGAAAAGTTTCGGGCTCATCGGTAGTGTACCGGGAGTGCCGGTAGTGTACCGGGAGTGCCGGTAGTGTACCGGGAGGGATATTTCGACCCCAAGAGGTCCATGGGATGTGGGAGAATAATAACCAGCCCTTAGTGGGCTGGGAAAACAGCCACAAAGGCCCATGGCGCAGGAGGGAAAGTCCTAAAGAAAAAAATGGAAAATCAGCCAATAGGAGGCAATCCTACTCCAACTAGGATTGGAGGTGAAGTAGGATTGCTTCCCACCTCCTATTTCGGCCGACCCAAAGGCCTTGGCTGCCTCTCCTCTCCTCTCCTCCTATATATACTAGTGGATTGGGCGGTTTTTGGACAGAATTTCCGGCCACGTGCTACCCGTTCCACCGGTGCATAGTTTCTCCTCTAGATCGTAGTTCCGCAGTGCTTAGGCGAAGCCCTGCCGGAATTGCTCCACCACCATCACCGGAGCGCCGTCACGCTACCGGTGAACTCTCTCTCCTCTCCACCTCCTCTTGCTGGATCAAGACGGTGGAGATCGTCATCAAGCTGCACATGTGCTGAACGCGGAGGTGCCGTCCGTTCGGCGCTAGATCGGAAGAACCGTGATCGAGATCGCGAGACGGTTCGTGATGAGATCGCGAGACGGATCGTGATGAGTTCGCGGGACAGATCGTGATCAAGATCGTGAGACAGACCATGATGAGATCGTGGGACGGATCGTGATGAGATCGCGGGACGCTCGGCGATTTGGATCGCGAAGATGTTCGACTACACCAACCGCGTTTCTTAACGCTTCCCGCTTAGCGATCTACAAGGGTACGTAGATCCACTCTCCCTCTCATAGTTGCTCATCACCATGGATAGGTTTGCGTGTGCGTAGGAAAATTTTTGTTTCCCATGCAACGTTCCCCAACACATCATTCTAGTGATTCTAGTTGTACCAGTGGCCCTGATAGCCACTATTAGTTCCACCACCATGGCCCGGTCCTGTTCCGCCTCTTCCGGAAAAGAAGCTGCCACGTCCTTGCCCATCAAACCGGCGACCAGCAGCGGCAGCCCCCCGTCCGCCTTCATGCTGTGGGGCCGAGGCTGGGATGCTCCCGCCCGCGCCTAGCACACGTACCTCCGGTTTCCCTTGTGCGCTGGCCTATACAGGAGGCGTTTGCCCTCCCGAGCCCGCCCAACCATCGCCGCCGGAGTGGGAGGCTCTGTTGGGACACGCCGTGCTCTCCCTGGGCGGTAAGGAAACCCAGGAGGACAACGAGAGCGTTGGTCGCAAACCCTAGCGGCTCCCTCGCCCTTAGTATGCGTCGGACGCCGCTAGACTCGAGCAATGAGTTCTCCTTCAATTGAACGAGAGGATCGATCGGCCAACCCAGACGTCGATCGGGAGTCCTTGTCCGATTCGACATGCAGATCCCCCCTCGTTTTTAGCTGGGCCACATACCCAGCTGACACCGGCCCACATACCTCTTTTCCTGGTCCGTCATGGCCCAAGAGGGAATTCAAATGCATCTGTCTCGTCTCATGGATCCCATGATCCGGATCGGCCGGTAACACCGCCAGCGACCGTCTCGCCGTCGCTGGTCGTCCCGAATGCCGTTTCTTTCGATGTTTTTCAATGACTTTCCACGAACTGATGAAATCGGCTAATGTGAGAGCGGGAAGACTAACCTTAGGCAACAAACCTTTCCATGGACGAGTGGCTGCAGACAGCCTGGTGATGAACCACCCAACGAAACGCCTCCACCCTGTCGTTCTCGCCCAGTCCGCTCCATGCCTCGTCATTCGCCGGTAGGAGTAAGTCGATTCCTGCCGCGATATCTTCTTCAGAACGCCCACATCGCAATGCATCAGAGACGAGGTCTGACGGTGTTGGAGAATGAGTTTCTCCGGTGATCCCTTCCTCTTCGTCGGACTCACCGGAGTTAGATCCCGAGATGGCCCAGAAACGGCTTCCCCGGAGAGAAGGATCCGACGTGGCCGCTGTAACCTTGTTCGCCGCGGCCCCTCCCTGGCCGCCATGGTCTCCCCCTCTGCTCATCCGATGCGTACTAGCTCATCCTTTGAGGGAACATGTGTCTTAGATAGTTTTCTCACGAGTTTATTTATATCTGGTTAGAAAAGTGATTACATGGTTGTCTTTAGGGCATATCTTGAACAGTCTCTCACTTGCACTAGAGTCAATCATTTAGGCATCATTTGCGCTTCATGCTTCGGCTACGGGATATGTTTAGTCAACGGATCAACAACATTGAGATGTGTGTGCCCCTTGCATATCTTTATATCGCCTCTCTTAACAATATCATGAATGAGGTTATAACGACTTTGTATGTGTCGGGTTTTATGATGATTATGTTTTTCCTTGGCTTGTGCAATAGCATCACTATCATCACAATAGAGGTCAAGTGGATTGGATGCACCCTGAACCACGCCAAACTCAAAAATAAAATTCTTCACCCAAACACCTTGTTTCGCAACTTCACAAGTCGTAATGTACCCGGCCTCCTTTGTAGAATCGCCAACAGTATATTGCTTGGAACTCTTCCAACTCACCGTTCCTCCGTTACAAATGAACACAAACCCAGATTGTGATCGGATAATCATCCCTATCGGTTTGTAAACTAACATCGTTGTAACTCTTTACAATGAGCTCATCCTTACCTCCATAAACCAGGAACATATCCTTAATCCTTCTCAAGTACTTAAGGATACTCTTAACTGTTGTCCAATGACTCTCTCCTAGATCAGCCTAGTATTTTCTTACTACACTTAGAGCAAAACAGACATCTAAACGAGTACATGATGGACTCGATGGCCGAAGTGTACGGATCACATCCATGCGTCTCCGATCATGAGGACTCCAGGAACCCTGATTCTTGCTAAGAATAATGTCATGTGACATGGACAAGAATCTTCCTTGGAAACTTGCATGTTGAACCGCTTCAACAAAAGTCGAGGGACTCTGAGTCTTGCTAAGACTAATGTCATGTGACATGGGCAAAAAACCCTTTCTTGGTGTCTTGTATGTTGAGCTGCTTCAACATCTTTTCTATATACATAATGTGGCTTAATTCAATAAGCCTCCTTGATCTATATCTATAAATCTTGATTCCCAGAATATAAGTTGCTTCTCCCAAGTCCTTCATTGAAAAAAAATCAATGAGTCCTTGACAGATTCCAGCATTTGAACATTATTTTCAATCAATAATATATCATACACATATAAGATTAGAAATACGAATGAGCTCCCATTGTGATGAGGATATCACAACCATCGATAAGGCTCTAAGAATCACAAGACCAATCACAAGAAGTCGCACCCCAAAAAAACATGATCAGGTGAATGTTAACCTAAGTTTATGCCATAACCTTGAACACATACCTGCACCTTCACCCTTGTTGTTATTGAGTGAACTCAGGTGCAGTGCCGAAGAAAGCTAATAAATTCCATTCCACGCAGAAACAATGTTTTCAAGACGAAGAAACAAAGTTAGAAGCTCATGAAGAAACAAGTCTGTTGTCAGAGAAAACAATATTATGACTTTGGCAAAACATTGTTTTACTGACCCGATCAAACATGGTTTCATCCGAGTCCGAACATTATTTTACTCGAGTTTAGCCATCCACATTTTGCGAAATAATTCCTGAAGGTCAAGCCCAATGCTGAAGAAAACAATGTTCAGACTCAGATGAAACCATGTTTGATCGGGTCAACTGTTAGCGTCTTCATGGGAGATCTTCAAAAGCTACCCCATTAAGTTTTGAAGTTGATTCGTTTTCCCACCTACACTGGTTCCAAAAGCTAGGTTCCTTCACACCTATCCATGGGGCTTGTCCCTGGTTATATAACTCCATCTTCCCCATCCTCTAGCAACTTTTCAATGAAAAACCACCTCAGCTACAAGCTTGTAGACTAATGACATTCGAGAGTTCTTGCTACTATTGCTTTTGTGGATTCACCAGATTCCCAAGAAGGAGCCTCTGGTCCCCCCTAATTCATGCTCTATGGTTCCGACCATTTCATGTGAGTTAGTCCTGGCTTGTGGTTCTATGATTCTTCAAACAACATATCCAGTTATTGTAGCTCCGGTCGGGCATCGCCAACATATGGGTTGCATGCAACCTTGGGGGCTATAAAGCTAGTTATCTCGGTTGCTTGCAGCTATTTAGCCTCCTCGATTTTACGACGTAAAGATCAGGACACCCTTGGCGTGAACTCGTCCGTCGGGTTTGCACCTATCACACTTACCTTCTAGTAAACACAATGATCAATTTCGTTCTTGATGAAGACAAATTCTTCAACCGTTTTATTAAAAGTAATGTTCCAACTCCGATATGCTTTCTTTAATCCATAAATGAATCTCTGAAGCTTTCAAATCTTACTAACATTATTTGGATTGACAAATCCTTTCGGATGCAACATATACATGTCCTCAATTAAATTTCAATCAAGGAAAGTCATTTTGACATCCATCTGCCATATCTTATAGTCAAAATATGAAACTATATCTAGAACTATTGGAACTAATTCATGCATCACTGCCGGTGAGAAGATCTCATCGTAGTCAACTCCTTGAACTTGTCAATAACCTTTAGCAACAAGTCGAGCCTTATGGTCTGGACATTTTCGTCCATACCGTTTTATTCTTAAACATCAATTTTCACTCAATGGTCTGAACACCGTCTAACAGATCAACCAAGTTCCAAACTTGATTAATCATCCATGGACTTTAACTCGGATATTACCACAAGACATAACACAAAATATGGGCTCACCATCATTTCCGCATAAGTAGTTGTCTCGTCATTATCTAGCAACATCACATCACAACCGCGCATGTCGCGCAACCTTTCCGACCTCTATGGAACCTATGCGCCACCCTTTGTAGAATCAACAGGAAACCCACTATGGGTTCCCTCACTATCTCCGGTGTGATAGAATCATCAACTAAATCTTCGCAGAGTGGCTCTTGAACTTCTTCAAGTTTGACCGACCTCGTAACAACCTCTCGACTGAGAAACTCTTTCTCAAGGAAAACTCCAGGTCGAGCGACAAATATGTTTCCATCTTCACGGTTGTAGAAGTAATATCCCAAGGTTCCCTTTGATATTCCACGAATATGAACTTGTCCGACTTGGGCATGAGCTTATCCGAATGGAGTCACTTTACATATACTTCAAAGCCTCAAATCTTTTAAAAAGACAAATTGTGACTCTTTTGTACCATATCTCATGGTGTATTGTGGACCTTGACGGTACCCTGTTTAGTGTAAAAGCTCCAGTTTCTAGAGGGTATCTCTAAAATGAGAAGGGTAAATCCAGTTGACTCATAATTGATCGGGCCATGTCTTAAAACGCCTGATTCCTCCATTCCGATGCACCGTTTTGTTGTGGCATACTGGAGGAATGAGTTGTGGAACTATTCGATGAATCTTGAGATGAATCAAACTCATGGCTCATATACTCATCACCGCGATCACATCGTAGAAGTTTGATTGTGTGGCTGAGTTGATTTTCCACTTCATTCTGAAACCCCTTATAGTTTTCAAAAGGTTCTGGCTTGTGCCTTATCAAATATACTTATCCATATCTTCTCAAGTCGTCGGTAAAAGTTACGAAGTACTCGGAACCACCTCTGGTGTCCGTGCTCATTGGTCTACATACATGACTATTTATAAGTTCCTATAGCTCATACACCCTATCAGAACTCTTTCAAAATGTAGCCTAAGTCAGCTTGCCAAGTAGGTAGGACTCACACGTCTCGAATGGTTCAGAATGAAACGAAGTTAGAAGTCCATCATCATGGAGCTTCTTCATGCACTTTTTACTAATGTGTCCTAGTTGAGAAAGCCAGAAGCAAGTTAGATTTATCTCGTTAAGCTTATGCATCTTCTCATTTATGTTATAGACTGATTCACCTTCAAGATCTAAAATAATAACCCTGTTGCAACAGGTGCAGAGACATAAACCATATTATTCAAGTAAACGGAACAACCATTGTCCTAAATATTGAATACATAACCTTGTATCGTCAAGCATGAGGCATATATAATGTTTCAACTTAAATTGGAAACATAATAACAATCATCAACTTCCATACATATCCTGAAAGTAAATTAAGTTGCGTAGTCTCGACGGCTAATGCAATAACTCTTGCTTTATTCCCGAAGTGTATGTCAACTTCTCCTCTTGCGACGTTCCTAGTTATTTTTAGACCCAACATCGAGTTGCATATGTGAACAACTAATATGGTATCATATACCCAAGAGCTACTAGAAACATCAAAAAGCTAAGTGTCTATAACATTATACAACAAGTGTACTGATGAGTGATATTTTACACACATTTCACCCTTGTTTAAACCAAGATATTTCATTTAAAGAGATTTATTCGCTCCGATATTGCCACTAATGACAAATGATTGCAAAGGAATCCAAACATCCTCTCTTTAATATTTCTCCACAGGAAATGGCCTAAAAGGGAAGAAATCATGTGGAGGAATGTAAAGGAAGGAAAATGGAGGAAGAAAGAATCAATAGGAAGTGTTTGTGCAAAGACAGAGCAAAAGACGGTGATCCATACAGCTGCACGTGCCTGTTTGAGTGGTCGTTTAGCATGGATTCCCAGGCAGGTCATCTACGTGAACATCTTTTATAAAGGGGACCCCGTCGAAATGTCAGGAGAACGACATCGAGCACATCAACCAAACCCTCATCATCATCATCATCATCCATGAACCCTAGCCACCTCCATTTCCATCTCCATAGCCATCTCCGCCGAGGGAGTCCGGGACTAAGGGGTCCTCAGGCTGCCGGTCTATTTCTTATGGGTCGGACAGATGGGCCGCTTTATGCCTAGTACATGGAAGCCGAACTACAAGTCAACCTTGTGTTCGGGAAGGAAACCTTTGGTGCCTTGATGTGTCCTCCAAGTCAAGATGGAAAGAGAAGTGCGTTTATCCCTTGATGGTAACCGAGTATGTGTAACCTTATGAACCACTAGTGTCTATATAAACCAGAGGGTTTAGATCATAGATGGCAGAACTATTACTCCGAGTCATCTAGGGTTTAATTCCAATGATCTCGAGGTAGATCGACTCTGTAACTGTCATATACTCATCAATAAAATCAAGCAGGACGTAGGGTTTTACCTCTTCGACATGGCCCGAACCTGGGTAAACATCGTCTCCATGTTTCCTGTTCCCCCATCGATCCAAGATCCACACCTCGGGACCCCCTACCCGAGATATGTTGGTTTTGACACAGACATTGGTGCTTTCATGGAGAGTTCCGTTGTTGGATCGCCAATAGGATCGATGGCTCGCTTGGTCATCAGCGATAACATCCCCATCGGGGACATCTTCGTCCCACACCAGCCTTTTGTGTCCAGTAGTGTTGATCTATGCGACGATACGCCCAACCATCTTGACCAGATCGATAGCTTCGCCCCTGGACAGAAGATCAAGTTCGGCAACCTAGAGTATGCCACCGACGCCCGGGGAAACCTATCCCTGGTCGGGCTCATGGCCTCATCCAACGAGGCCAGAAACACCGAAGCTTTAACTTCGGACCTCCTCCCCGACTCTGTCTCCGGATCAACCCTAAACCCAGACCTAGCTTCAAGATCGGATCCAACCATAGTGCTCGGAGGTTGGGGCTTGGCCTTGGCCGAATACACGCCCCACTCTGACGCACGAGAGATTGACTCCGGAAGACTCCAAAAGAACGACCTGGATGACTTCTCACTCTTAAACGAGACGCTCGCCTGGATCCAAACGATGAACATTACACATGGCCCACCCTCGCCCTATATTCGGATGGGCTTTGAAGCCAGCCACTAAGAATTTCGGATCCCACCCACCTTTCACTTGGTAGACACTATCGAAGACTTAGCCGGTATGTTGTACTATGCCTCCAAGGAGGCCAATGACATCGGTGAAGATGTCGACAATAATATCCCTCTAACCACCAAATGGTGGACAACTACCTCCACCTACAATGTCTATATGGTAGATACCCCCAACACCACGGGAAAGAATGGTGATGGCACCCCCAGCGAGAATGACGTTAACCCTGGTGAGGTTCCTCCCAAGCACCACCGCCAACGCAAGCAATCCAAGGGCCATAAGGGTAGGGAAAGCAATACGGTCACCGGAGAAGATGACACCCTAGACAACATGCAAAACCTCGATGTTCCTATGGCCCTAGATGTCGCACAGGGGCATGAGGATTGGTATAACTTCGAAGACCTCAATGACTCCGAGGATAGCAACTATCTTCCTCCCTCCGAAGACAAGGTGAGCCTCGGAACCGAGGATTTGATTGTCCCCGAAGACCCACTGGATCAAGAACGGTTCAAGAGGCAGCTGATAGCTACTGTCTAGAGCCTAAAGAAGAAGCAGCAACAGAGAAAATCTGAACAAGATACCCTTAATGACAGATGGACAAAAGTCCTAGCAGCCAAAGAAGGGTTTGGAAATGAATGGCCAGATCAAAACAAAAGCTATCTGTGCCGACGTCTGCTACCACAATTTGACGATGAGGCTTCTGAGCCCGCACCCCCAGGCGCACTCAGGACAACTAGCCAGACCGCCCCCCTAGAGGACGGGACAGGATGGCGGGAAGGGCCAAAGATAGACCAACACTCCCTCGTAGGAGACGAAGGGAGCCAACGTATCCTGAGGACCCATACAACCTATGACACGGCATGGATGCTAGAGTAGGCCAGACAAGATCCATCTATGGATCCATAGGGCACAACCCCATTAGACGGGACGATTGCCAAGTTTGGCTCGACTGAAACAATAGAGTTCCGAAGGAGCACCGTGTCCGGATGGCATCCGACCTCCGAAACGATGTAGCCTGAGTCCAGGGCGCCGCTCACCCAATGTGCTTCACCGATGAGGTAATGTAGCGCTAGTTCCCCGAAGGGTTTAAACCCATCAACATTGAACAATACGATGGGACAACATACTAGGTGGTGTGGATCAAAGATTTCCTTCTCCACATTCATATGGCTCGGGGAGATGATATCCATGCCATAAAATACTTGCCCTTAAAGCTTAAGGGATCAACACGACACTGGTTAAACAGTCTCCCAGAAAACCCCATTGGGAGCTGGGAAGAGCTCGACGATGCTTTCCGAGCTAACTTCCAAGGCACTTATGTCTGGCCTCCAGACTCCGATGACTTAAGCCACGTCGTTCAACGGTTCGTAGAGTCATACAAGCAATTCTGGAACCGGTTCTTGGCTAAGAAGAACCAAATCATTAACTGTTCGGATGTCGAGGAAATAGCCTCTTTCAGACACAACATTCGGGATGAATGGCTAGCTCGACGGCTCGGCCAGGAAATGTTGAGGACAATGTCGGCCCTAACCTCACTTATGACCTGCTTTTGTGCAGGTGAGGACAGCTGGCTAGATTGCCAAGATAGGAATTCTGGAGACCTCGGCACCTCAGTAGTGCGGGATGGAAACAGGAATCACGACACAATAGGAATGAACACCGACGGAACAACGACGATGCTGAAGGCACATCAGTTAATGCCAGATGCAGCAACTCCAAATCAGGACCACAGAAGAAGCCATCCAAAGGGAATATGGATGGACTTACTCAGTTGGACAAGATCTTGGATAGGCCATGCTAGATCCATGGCACTTTAGACAAGCCCGCCAACCACACCAACCGTAATTGTTGGGTGTTCAAACAGGTCGGCAAACTACTAGTCGAGGACCAAGGCAAGGGCCCCAGTAGTGAGGACGACGAAGAGACCCACGGTCTGAACAATGGAGGAAAGAAGAAATTCCCTCCCAAGTTAAAAATCGTGAACATGATCTATGTCACGCACATACTAAAGAAGGAGAGGAAGAATGCTCTCCGGGAGGTCTACGCCATCGAGCTCGTAGCTCCAAAATTTAACCCATGGTCTTCATGTCTGATCACTTTCGATCGTAGGGACCAACCGACCCATATCCGTCATGGAGGATCGGCGACCCTGGTTCTTGATCCCATCATCAATGGGTACCATCTCACTAGAGTCCTCATGGATGGAGGCAGTAGCCTCAATCTGATTTACTCAGACTTGGTACAAAATATGTGTATCGATCCATCAAGGATCAAACCCAGCAACACTACCTTTAAAGTGGTAATCCCGGGCATGGAAGCCAACTGCTCAGGCACCATAACTCTAGAAGTAGTGTTTGGTTCGCCAAACAACTTTTGCAGTGAATACTTGATCTTTGACATCATCCCTTTCCGCGGCAGTTGCCATGCCCTCCTCGGTCGTACAACATTCACTCCCTTCAATGTCATTCCCCACTACACATACATGAACCTCAACATACCCGGACCTAAGGGCGTCATCATGGTCAACGGCAACATGGAGTGTTCTGTCCATACTGAGGAACACATGGCGGCCCTAGTGTAACAACCCAAGTGTATCCCGTTGGGATATTTTCATGTGTGAACCTTAAATGAATGTCATAATGTGGTTTGAGTACTAATGATATTCTTAATGACATTTTATATTGTAGCATCATAATCATCTTTTCATCAGTTGCATCATGCTTTGCTTGTCATGCTTGTGAAGTGGTTGTGAGTGTGTGTGTTTGTGGTGTTGGTGTGCTTGGAGCACGTGTCACTTAGGTGTGAAAGCCCTCTCCTCAATTTCTCAAAACCTTGCCCACCTCTTCTTATTTAAAAATGCAACATGTGGTGATTTAACTTGCCCTTTTCCTTTTAATAAAATGATGCACTTCTCCTAAATAATCTGGTTTGCATCTCAATATATTCCCTATCAATTCTCTAACATATTTGTCTTTTGAATATTTGCAAAACAGTGTCCAATAATGAATATATGTGATTTATTTTGTTTACTCTAAAAATGCCAAAACCATTTTTAATAAATAAGGCATGTTTTTGGGATTCCAAAACATGATTTATTTTCCACCAAAACCCACCTCTTTTCTTTGTGATTTATTTGCACTATGGGGTTTTAATAAAAAGAGAAAAACCTTTTATTTTCGGGAGAGAGAGAAGTTCCAGCCTCACATGGGCCTCCTTGTCCCCTCGTGGCCCAACTTGCCTCTCCAGCAGGCCTAGTGCTCGCGCAATCGAGCCCACCAGCATGCGCGTTCGTCTTCCTCGTGTACGACAGACCATCCCTAGTGCCACGTAGTCTGTATGGTCGATTTGATGGCCGGAGAGAGCCCTAGCCCCCAATAAAACTTGTCCTAGCCCTATCCCCAGTAACCCTCACCCCATTCCATCCTTCTCCATGTCTCGTCGTGCCCAGGTAAGGAGCCCAAGCCTTCGTCGTCGCCATGCTCTTGATGCTCCGGATGAGCTCACTCTCGTGCTCGGGGTGACTTCCTCGCCTCGCCTTCGTCGTTCTGGTGCTATGGGAAGCATTGCCCGGTGCGCCCTCATCCTCCTTGATGTTAAGGAGATTGCCAAGACCTGACCGCGACATCCCCTTCGTCCTCTTCTTCTCCGGCAGCGTCGGGTTCGAGCATCGCTGGAGTTTGTTGCCTCTCCGTTGGCCTCTCGCTGCTTCTGCAACGTCCTCTGTTGTCCAAGGTAGTGGAGGTATTTTCCTCTCCTCCTCCATGCCTTCTCTACGTTGCTCGTCGCCCGTAGGTCGCGCCATGTCCATGCCATCACCGCCACCGTGCTCCGCGTGGTTCTTTGAAGAAAACTTCAGAGGCAAGCGGTATTTCCTTCTCTGCTTCAGGTCGTCTAGCGTGTACCGTGCATGCTCGTTGCGTAGTCGACTTGCCTCCCCTTGTGCTTGCCGCAACAAACTTTGCCCTAGTTTCCTCCGATGCTGCCACTTCTCCATGCCCGAGCTGAGCACAAGCTCGAGCTCGAGCCCCTACCTCCGCACGGGTCCAGTCCTTTAGGCCTCGGGAATGGAACCTTCGAGGTCCCCACAATCTCCTTCGGTGGTCATCCTCGCTGGAGACTGCGGTTGTAGCCACCGACACTGTCACCTCCTTCTCTAGCGCAGGGAAGGAGAAGAGTCTCGCGCGCGTCTGTTCAAATTGGCAGAGCCCGCCCCCTTCGTTAGTAGCAGGATTGTAGACCAGTGGTCATCGAGCGCGTGCGTACACAGCAGATCTGGGGTTCGAATCCCACCGAGCCCCATTTTAGTTCTCATGTGGTTTAATTTGTGTGTGTATGACAATGGGCCCTGGGGCCACATGTCATCCCCACAGGGGCCTTGGTGTCTATGCGAGGTGGGCCTATGGTTTTTTTGTTTTTAATTTAATTTATGTGATGATTCTGTGATATTTCCTTTTAAGGAAATTTACCATTTTGGGTCATTTCTTAGTCTATCTAGGACATTTGGGGACATGCCAAATTTGGCATGTACTAAGTTCTAAGTGCATAGGCAGAATTTCATATGGAGATTGTGGGAATTTTGTCCATAGGAACATAGGCATGTGATAGATGATTTTGGGGTAGAAAAATTCAGTGAATCCTGTGGTGGCGTTGGTTTTTGTCCTTTGGGCAAGTTTGCAAAAATGTTGTTTTGTGATAATAGGGCATTTTGTCTTTTTCACATGATTTAATTCTTGCATCATATGATATACTTGCTGTTAACATGTCACCAAAATATTGTTTTCCATTGATATAATTTGTCTAGTTAGATCTGTTATTTTGATGCCATGTTGTCTTGATGATTTCCATGAATCCATAGCTCCTTTGAGGTTGGCACAATGTTATGTTTTGAAGAGCAGGTTGTCCTTTGTAAGTTTATGCCAAGTGCTTGTAGTTAGTACCATTGCATCTTATTTAGAATTGTTATCAAACATGTCATTATGTTAAAAATTGCCCTATTTTCCCCTTGTTGAATTTCACTAAGTCTGTGATTCCGCTATTCTCAATATGCCATGTTGTGGAGATGATAGCCATTGATATATGCATGTTTTGATGTTGCCATAATGTAGTTAACTGTAGTACATGTTGTCCTCTATCGCCCTATAAATTTTCATTCCATGAAAGTTCCTCTAGCATATGTAATTGTTGCTATCAAGATGCCATTATATTAACTCAGATTGTGTAAAACTGGATTTTTCACTAAGTTCCTAAAAAAATGTTTAAACATGTCATCTTGTGAGCTCAATTGCCAATGATCCATGGTCCCATTCATGTTTCTGTTAATAGATGAATTGTTAAGAATGATGTATACTTCATGTCCATGCCTTGGTTGTGATTTGAAACTTGTTGTAGCTCTGGTTATGTGTGTTACAAGATGACATTTTTTTGTTTGTGGACAGATTGTGTGTTTGAATGTTTTGTGACTTGTGGGAGCTATACTCCATTGTTTTGCATCATATTTAGGTCTATTCTAGTTTTTCATTTCCAGCCCAGTGGTATCCTTGGAATACCAAGGAATAGCCCATGGCATTCTTCATCTTTGTATTTGTCTCTGCTAATGTTCGTACCTTGTCGTGAGTGTACCGTGAACTTCGTTACTCCGTTTGCAAAGTTGTACATATGCATTTTGCATCGTTTTTATGTGAAGCATTCATATTTTCCATGATCATGCATGTTCAAATAACTTAAAATGAGGTTCTTTCCAGAATACTAAAGAACTTAACGATTGCATGAGAAACATGACTAGCATAGGGTTGCCATGATAAGTAATTCAAAGTGGGCATGCATCATCTTGATTGTGCATTGCACCTTGTTTGTATGTTTATTTGGTTTCGTTTATCTTTGGGTAGACCCGAATGACAAGCCTGAGTACGAGGATCCTAGAGAGAACATCTACGATGACCCAGGTCTGTATCCCTCTGAAGACCCAACAAGCAAGATGATCATACCCGGATCCCGACCCAATTTTTCTATGCTAGATGTATCGCTTCTATTATTATGTTTCATTACTACCACTTAAATGTCAAGCCTCCTAAATTGCCATGAAAGCATCTATCCCCTCCACTACCTAGGAAACCTTGTTTGGCTAAGTTATCGCTGCTTAGCCCCTCTTATAGCGCTCTTAGTTGCAGGTGCAAGTTGTTTCCTTGTGATAACATTGTTGGGGAACGTTGCATGGGAAACAAAAAATTTCCTACGCACACGCAAGATATATCCATGGTGATGAGCATCTACGAGAGGGAGAGTGGATCTACATACCCTTGTAGATCACTAAGCGGGAAGCGTTAAGAAACGCGGTTGGTGTAGTCGAACGTCTTTGCGATCCAAATCGCCGAGTGTCCCACGATCTCATCACGATCCGTCCCGCGATCCAATCACGATCTGTCCCACGAACTCATCACGATCCGACCTGCGATCTCATCATGATCCGTCCCGCGAACTCATCATGATCCGTCCCGCGAACTCATCATGATCCGTCTCGCGATCTTGATCACGGTCCTTCTGATCTAGCGCCGAACGGACGACACCTCTGCGTTCAACACACGTACAGCTTGATGACGATCTCCACCTTCTTGATCCAGCAAGAGGGAGCGGAGAGGTAGAAGAGTTCTCCGGCAGCATGACAGCACCGCGGCGATGGTGGTGGAGCTATTCCGGCAGGGCTTCGCCTAAGCACTGCAGAAAACTTATCTAGAGGAGAAGCTATGCACTAGAGGAACGGGTGGCACGTGGCTATTAGGGTTAGCTTTTCCCTCTAAGTCCTCTAGTATATATAGGAGGGAGGGAGGGGAGGAGGCAGCCTCAAACCCTCAAGATCTGGCCGAAATTGGAGGTGGAGGAGTCCTACTCCAATCCTATTAGGATTAGGACTACTTCCTTATTTAAACTTTTTGCCTTTTTCCACCTTTTTCTCCTTGGACTTTTCTTCCCAGCCGCATGGGACCTTTGTGGGACTTCAAACAGCCCACCAAGGGCTGGTATTCACTCCCCACAGCCCATGTAGCCTCTTGGGTCGAAATACCCCTCCCGATGGTCTCTCGGTACACTATCGACACTCCCGGTACACTACCGATGAGCCCGAAACTTTTCCGGCGACCAAAATAGGACTTCCTATATATCAATCTTTACCTCCGGACCATTCCAGAGCTCCTCGTGATGTCCGGGATCTCATCCGGGACTCCAAACAACCTTCGGTCACCACCATGCATAACTCTATACTACCGAAATGTCACCAAACCTTAAGTGTGCAAACCCTGCGGGTTCGAGAACTATGTAGACATGACCGAGACACCTCTACAGTCAATAACCAATAGTGGGACCTGGATGCCCATATTGGTTCCTACATATTCTATGAAGATATTTATCGGTCGAACCTCTATGTCAAGGATTCAGTTAATCCCGTATGATGTTTCCCTTTGTTCTTCGGTATGTTACTTGCCCGAGATTCGATCGTCGGTATCTGTATACCTAGTTCAACCTCGTTACCGGAAAGTCTCTTTACTTGTTCTATAATACAAGATCCCGTGGCTAACACTTAGTCACATTGCTTGCAAGGCTTATTGTGATGTTGTATTATCGAGTGGGACTTGAGATACCTCTCCGTCACACGGAGTAACAAATCCCAGTCTTGATCCATGCCAACCCAACAGACACCTTCGGAGATACCTGTAATGCACCTTTATAATCACCTAGTTACGTTGCAACGTTTGATACACACAAGGCACTCCTCCGGTGTCCGTGAGTTGCATGATCTCATGGTCAAAGGAACATATACTTGACATGCAGAAAACAATAGCAATAAACTGACACGATCATATGCTACGTTTGTAGTTTGGGTCTTGTCCATCACACCATTTTCCTAATGATGTGATCCCGTTATCAAATGACATCTCACGTCCATGGCTAGGAAACCTTAACCATTTTTGATCAACGATCTAGTCTATTAGAGGCATACTAGGGACATGGTTTTGTCTATGTATCCACACATGCATCTAAGTCTCCGATCAATACAATTATAGCATGGATAATAAACGGTTATCATGAAAAAGGAAATATGATAATAACTAATTTATTATTGCCTCTAGGGCATATTTCCAACAAACATGGATATCTAGAGATATCACAATATTATTGCTATTTAATTTAGTGCACCTATATACTTTGTAAAAGGTGGAAGGATTGGACTTTTGCCCGGTGTTTTGTTCCACTTTTGTCGCCCTAGTTACTTGTTACCGTGTTATGTTCCATATTTTGCGCTCCTAACATGATCGGGGTTGTTATGGGGATCCCCTTGACTATTCATTTTAGGATAAAGCTTCTCTGGCAAGACCCAACATTGGTACTATTCGATTAACAACCCAATTAAAATGCATAGGGCTTAGCTGCCCCGTAAATTAATCAACAACCCATGCTAGTGCTCCTCATGAGTGTTGGTCCAACCTAGAGCAGCTTATTAACGCCACCCGGAGAAACTCGGTGTTTGGCGTGGTAACCATAGCTCATCCGTCGTGTCCTAAGAACGATATATGCGGCTCCTATCGGGTTCGTTGACACGTCGGGCGATCTTGCTAGACTTGTTTTACCATTCTCTAATGTCTTCTGCGAGGAACTTTGAGGATACTTTGGGCTATCCCAAGGTTGAGGTGTTCCTACAGAATTTCCAAGGAGATCACGGGTTTTCTGAGGTTGAGGTTATTCCATGCAGCATGTGGTTAGTTTGTGATGGATGAGTTGGAGCACCCCTACAGGGTTAAATCTTTTCGAGAAGCCGTGACCGTGGTTATGTGGCAACTTGGAAATTTGTTTAACACTCGATTATAGCAAACTTGAATTAAACTCAAATAAAATACACCAACCGTGTGCGTAACCATGATTGTCTCTTCTCGCGAACACAAACAGGGAGAGAACACGGTGGGGTTATGGTTGACGTAAGTAGGTGTTCAGGATCACTTAGTGATCATACTAGTTCACGATCATTATGCGTAGGCTGAGGGAGTCCTGTATTAAGGGGTCCTCGGACGGCCGACCTATTTCTAGCGGGCCGGACTCATGGGCCGCTTGTTGAGTATAGGACTGACCGAAGGCCCCGTTGCCGGGGAGGAAGCTTCAGGAGTCGTGGCATGTCTTCGAAGTTTGGGATAGTAGATATGCCTGTTTTTCCCTTAGATATGCAACCGACCATGTGTAACCTAGGGACCCACGACGTCTATATAAGCCGGGGGTTATAGATTGTAGGGCAGAGAAATTCATTAGGGTTTTATCTATTTGATCTCGAGGTAGATCAACTCTGTAACCTTCATACCATCAATATAATCAAGCAGGATGTAGGGTTTTACATTCATAGGAGGGCCCTAACCTGGGTAAACATCGTCTCCTTCGTCCGTTGTTACCATCGATTCTAGTCTCACAGCTCGGGACCCCCTACCCGAGATCCACCGGTTTTGACACCGACGTTGGTGCTTTCATTGAGAGTTCCGATGTGATCGCCAAAGGAATTGATGGCTCGCCTTGTCATAAGAAACTAGATCTGTAGCTCGGATGTCCCCATCCCTAGTTAGATCTTCACTGGCGGTGACATCTTGTCGCGTGCCGACCTGTAACATCCCAAAATTCCATTTTGGAATGTTATGAAATATAGCTATGCATCTATCATCATCATTGCTTGAATGTATGAAATAGTTGAAATGCTTCTTCTGAATTTCTGAAAGCCCTTTCTACTTTCAATGTGCTTCTTTCACCTAATTGAAATTCTTGGTAAAAAGTTCAAAAAGAGAGGAGGAACATGACACTCCACACCAGGACCTAATTGGTGATTTATTTGAACAATAAAAACCAGGGGTTGTTTTGAAAATATTTGGAAAAAGAATTTAAAAACAATTAGGCAATTTCTGAAAATATTATTTTTTCAAAGTATTCAAATGACAGAATAAAAAATGTTCAATAAATGGCATTTATTATTCTGTTAATTTTGATATATAATACTCCTATATTTAGAAATGTTTTGAATGCTTTTAAAGAGGTTTTACTGCTCTGACTATTAAAAACAGTAACGGTTTTGTATTTAAACAGGCCGGCCCATGGGCAGTTACTCGCGAATTGATTACAAGCCGGTCGACCGACACGCATTCGCTGCTTCTTCTCTCTCTGACACCGGGTCCCACCCCAACCGCCCGTAACGCCCGCGCGGTCATCCCTCTCCTCGCGCGCGCGCCGCCGTCGCCGAGATTCCATCGCCCCGGATCTCCCTCCTCTCTCCTCCCCGTACCCACCCGAGCACTCTATATAAGAGCGCCCCTCCCCACACTCCATTTCCACCCCAACCCCCTCTCTCCCATCGCCAGACCATCGCAGGAGAGCTCGCCGGAGTTGCAGCCCCAACCAAAGGTCCCCACCGCCGTGCTCGTCGCCTCGGACCTCCCCGCGCCCCTCCGACCTCACCGTTCGACGCCGGACGTCAAGCGCCGCCGCCCGGACCACTCCGTCGTCGCACTCGACCACTGGAGACGCTTCCCTGACCTCCTCCGACCACCGGCCACCGCCACCACTCGCCGGAGTTCTTCCTCCCTCTCCGGTAAGTCGTCGAGCCCCTCCCCTCCCTCCGATCTAAATCCAACGGCCCCGATTAGAACCACTTAATTCCCCGAACCGTTTTCTTTATGGTTCGGTTGACCGCCCGTAGCGTCGCTCGCACACACCCCCTTAGCCAATAGGATTGTGCCGCGTCACCCCTGGCCGTCCGGTAGTTAGTTAGTTTTTTAGTTTTAGTTAACAGAGTGTTTTAGTAATTTGTTTTGCTTATAACTTTTAATCTGTTTAATGTTTTGCGTTGATTCTTTTTGCAATAGCTCACATTTTTCATGTTTTCATCCTGTAGTTTTAGATTTTAAATTTGAACTACCAAATTTGAATTGAATCAAATTTGCTCGAAACATTCAAATCTGAATAACTAGAGTTTGAAAATAGATTTTGATATGAATCTTTTTGATACTACTTGATATTAGTTAGGACTATCACCATGTTTAGTTTGAGAATTTTTAGGATGATTTTGATTAGTGTTCTAGCTATAAACAGAATCTGCCTAGTATTATAGTATAGTTTTATTTACTTAGTTTTAGTTAGTTTAAATTAGATTTAGTTTTAATTTGTTTAGTAGGTTCTGTTGATTAAACATTTAGTGTTTTACTTACTGTTAATAAAAATATAAAATTGCTTAGTTTATTTCTTTATGGTTATAGGAATCTCAACTCCTTTTCAAATAGGTTTAATTTGATTAAAACAACTAGTTTAGTAATAGATTTCTTTTAAAAGAGTTTTATATAATTTAATTTTGTTTTCTAAGACAAGTTTATTTGTACATTCTTTTCTGTTAAGAAACATGTTTTGTTAATAAATAATAATTTTTGTTTTGCTCTTTTGTTAGTAAAACTATAGTTGTTTCATATAGTGTTTATCAAAACTTTTAAAAACTTTAATAAAGTTTTTCCCAACAAACTTTAATGAATTCAATTCTTTTATTAATAAAATATTTTATTGTTCCTTGCTGTCAACTATTGTTTTGTTATTACAAAATAGTTTTGTTATGTTAGTAGTGGTTTACCCGTCACTTTTTTTTTAAAACAAAACTTTGTGTGTTTTCTTGCTTGTGATTTTGTGCATTGTTTTGTCTTGATTGTTTACTAGTTCATTTTCTAATGTTGTGAGTTACATTATTTTTGTTGTATGCTTATTGAGTGCTCTTTTTTGCGTCGTTAGATTATCCGGAGTGCGAAGCTTGTTACCTAGAGTCACTCACGTACGAAGATCATCACTCAGGCAAGTCACTTTGATCATCTTTACCCATGTTTTTATTGCATTAGT
This sequence comes from Hordeum marinum, assembly GCA_022496015.1. Taxonomy (NCBI): domain Eukaryota; kingdom Viridiplantae; phylum Streptophyta; class Magnoliopsida; order Poales; family Poaceae; genus Hordeum; species Hordeum marinum. The sequence goes on along the minus strand of CM039674.1, from coordinate 256,528,322 downwards.
TCTTCCATCACCCCAATTGCATGCAAAGTAGGTTAGTTGGAAACTTGGTTACATTGTTGTAGTATCATGTGGTAGGTACCCCCTCAACCCCTTTGACAACATTGGCCCCGGGAAACGTTGTTTTACTTTTTGCTATGCTATTAGTAGACGGGGTTGGTTGTGTGATTCATGAGAGTTGAGAGAGTTAATAATTTCAAGACCTACATAATGATCAAGACTTCAAGACTCCGAGTTTTCAACATACCTCTGGGTGGATGATGGTTGAACGACACCCTGGAGAAACCAGTGGATTTGCCTAGGTGTTGCTGGAGATGGCCAGTATTCACGCGGAAAGGTCCACCCAGGCACAAAGAGATGGATGGATGCTTCAAGACCCAAGGCTTGCCTGCACAGCCACAAGTCATATGGGCTCTGGCTTGGTTGGATATCGTGGTGACCCTGGACAGGCGGTGCTACAAGATGTAGAAGAATGGTAGGAAAGGATGGGCACCGACAGAGTCGCAGGGAAACCCTTTGGAAGACCATGTTTTGGTCATCCGTTTCTCAAACACTATGAAGTGCGATAAATCAAACGGAGGCGACCAAATCTTGTGGGGAACGTGTGCAAAACTCTGCAGAGTACTCAAACCTAATCGATTAGCCGTGTCCACGGTCATGGACGACTTGATCCAAAGGAACTGAAACATTCGGAACTCTCAACACTATTAACATGATGATGTGGGTATTAATAACTTGGGTATGAGAATTGGTTGGTGGAACCATCTCATTAATCAACCAACTTAGTAATAATTTTGCTTAGCCCCCTCTCTTGATGTAGGAAAAACTTGGCTTTACGCAAAAATTACCACCCCACCTGCCATATATGCATGTAGATTAGATAATTATCTTTTCACCCCTCTCTTGTGACTTTGCCGGCATATTCCATATGCTGACCTACACGGCTGCAACGTATCATGTTGTAGAGTACTTTTCCGACCAGGAGTGAGGACACGTTCTACGCTCGGTGAGATGCCCTTGGAGTCAGATGGACTCATCTACCTTCGATGCTTCCGCAAGATTTTAGATAGTCTCATGAGTTGGCCTTCAGCCACTTTATTGTAATCTTTATTGTAATAAAGGACTCGATATGAGATTTACGATTAATAAATGCTGTGTGATTTCCCTTTGATATATACATTGATGTACCATGTGTGTACCAGCATGATCTTGGGATGGTACGGAAACACCGGAGATTCGACCTTTCAGGTCGGGTCGCTACAGAAATGGTATCAGAGCACACGCTGACCGTAGGACGTAACCTCTAGGATTAGAAAGCCTTAGGACTTATTTCTCTTTGTATTTAAAATTCTTATACTCTCATCTACTCGTATCTGACTTCTCTCCGATTATTTCAAAATTTATAGATGGCCACCTTCATCCCAGTGTTGATCACGGAGTTTTGCCAGCCTGACGCAACGATGCCTTTTGGTAAGGAGCTGATGAGGATCGTCAAGGACGTGAGGATTGCTTTGCCAAGCATCACCGGGATTCCTATCATGTCCTTCCCACAAGATGGACGCTACAGGATCGAGGTGCACATTCCAGGGAAGACCTTTGGAAATCGGAAGAAACCCATCGACTTCAAGTTTGTGGCACCCAGTTGGATACTTGGGAGAGACATGGCCATACATCGTGCCCTTGGACGTATTCAGGAGGAATACAGAGGTGGAACCATTTCACCAAGACTCAGCGTGGTTTGTCGCAGGGATGCCAATGGAAACATCATAACCACTCCCACTGCAGACACCACCATTTCCTATATCCAGACCCTGGAGACTCACATCAGGACTCTGGAGCTTCGAGTTCGTGCTGATACGAAGACAATCAAGAATCTGATGAACCGTGAGATTGACCTCGAAGCCGACTTACGGGAAGCCGAGTACGAGCATGAGTATGAGGTGAAGGATTTCTTAGAGAGGATCGACAAGCTGAACACTCGCATCGCCACTATGGAGGAACAGATGGACATGGGTGAAAATCTTCATCCCGAGGGAGACTTGGCTCCTTTCATCAGTGACGATGATGACTATGAGGAGAGCACCACTGGAGGAGGCTCAGTCACCATGTACTTCTGAGTAAAACTATAGTCATGCCCTCCATGTATCTTTTATTTTTCAACCTTAAAAGCGTAGGTCGATGTTTAGTTTGATGGAGTTTGTATCTCGATGTTTGACCTTGATTGAACAAATGAATGAGTGTTTGGTGTGATATGTTTGTTGCATTGCATATGGGTAGTGAAATTCCTCTTTTAGGCCCTTGTTCTATTCTAATTCTCACCCCTTTGAAAAACAGCAAGATGCCTCCACGATGTGAGTCCGACTTCACCTTCCCGCCGGAACTCATGCAACTCCTTCAGCAGCAGAATGCACTGATGCAACTATTGATCCCGAATCAGACCAACAACCACCACCATCCACCCCAGGCTGACAATCTCACCCGTTTTCTGAGGTTGAACCCTCCAAATTTCTCCAGCAGCACTGATCCCATTGTGGCAGATGACTGGCTCCGTAAGATGGAGAGAGAACTCGTCACCGCTGGATGTAGCTGATTCACGAGGAGAGATTGTCTTGATCGAACCCTCAGCTTTCATGGAGGAGCCCGTAGATCACGACGCCCCGACGCCAAGGACATCAGACCCCGCCTCTATGGAGACCTTCACCCTTGGGCTATGCAAAACGCCCAATCCAGTCGTTGTGCCTGGATCCACCACGGTCGAACATAACTTGGATTCGCTGTCAATCGACTCCGGAACCATGATGCCGCGGATCGACCCCGTGCGCTTCGCCAACATGCGTCCCACTGGCACCTCGTCCCTAACGAGCTATTTGATCAGATTCAATCCATGGGCATGACCGACGACCAGACCCCGGTCTATGACTGGATCGGGCTTAAACTCGATGATAGGGAGATTCAGACCCCCTCGGTCACTCACTTAGTCGCCACCATCGAGTATCCGGCTGGAGGCTCGTCCCCGCAACGACCGTAATTAAAGACGGATTATATCCAGTTTCCGATCATCAAGACCTCGCTTGTAACTTAGACTTTGGAGTTCGCTCCGGAGATAGACCGGGATCGATCCCCGATCTAGCATGCAACTCGGAACCTGTGATTCCGGACTCACATCATGGCGCGGAACCAAAGTTTTTCCCACCCACCACCCGCATTCAAGCATCGTTGGAGACTCAAAGTCTTCAGACGTATGGGATGTTAGACAATTACCAGGAGAGTCGGTTCATCATTTTTGGGCTAGACTCCTCCTCGTGAGAGATAGAGTACGAGGTTCTAGTGACCAGGAGATAATGGCTACCTTCAGTCGCAATTGTCATGATGAAGGGATCCTCAACACCATGGCTCGTCGACACATTCACAACTTCACTGAGCTATTGGACTTGGTACAAAAAATACTGTGCCATGGAGAGTACTTGGCAAGCCGAATGGCTACTTTCGGAACCAATCTTTACCGAATACCCTCGAGGAGATCGGAAAAAGCGGATACCTCCGAAGCGGCTAGCCGAACATGAACCCGCCGAAAGGAGAAATAGACCCCCTATGGGGGCGTGAACTGTCCTTGACAGACTATTAGACAAGCCATGCCCTATACATTTTGTATTGCCGAACACAATCCCAACTCATAGCCTCAAAGCTTGCTGGGTTGTCAGGCAGGTCGCAAAAATTGGTGAGGCCATCCTCGAGGCACTACCGCCGAACAGGTGCTCCACATCACCACCAGAATACAACGCTAAAGTCCTGATGATCTACAAAATGTTCCCCTCAAGGAACATGAGGAAACAAGCTCTTAGAGAACTCAAACAGGTCTACCATGTGGCAGAAACAAGTTCGTGGGTAGACATACTCATCACCTTCGGAGATACTGACCAACCAACTATCCGTACCGGTCATACACCGGCCGCACTGGTCCTAAACCCCATCGTCGATGGTTTCAGGTTGCAGAAAGTGCTAATGGATGGTGGCAGTGGTTTGAACCTCATCTACGAAGACACCCAGGAAAAAATGCAGTTCGACCGATCTCACATCGAGGATAGCAACACAACCTTCCGAGGGATCATTCCTGGGAAAGAGGCACGTTGTTCAGGACGTATCACCCTGGACGTAGTGTTTGGCACACCCGAAAACTACCGATCTAAGGAACTTCTCTTCCATATCGTGCCCTTCTCCAGTGGCTACCATGCCCTGTTGGGATGTGAAGCCTTCACAAAATTCCAGGCTATACCACATTACAGGTATATGAAGCTCAAGATGCCAGGCCCAAATGGGGTCATCACAATTGCCAGTGATCCAAATATAGCCCTTCGAGCTGAGAACAAAACACCAGTGCTAGCCCTCGTGGCACTACTTAAGACCTTTGCTGTAGAGGAATTGACCGCACTCCAGTCAACAATGGACAAGGACGATGTGATCCTTAGTAAAAGGCCCAAACCCACGTCCTTTAAACCTGCAGAAGAAATCGTTAAATTTTAGGTCCACCCAATGGATCCCAATAAGACAACGTCCATCAGAGATCAGCTAGACCCCACGCTGGATGAGGTGCTGCGAGCATTCTTACGAGAAAACTGGGACATCTTTGCCTGGCATCCTTCTGATATGCCAGGAACCCCACGGTGACTAGCAAAACATAGTCTGAATATAATCACAGGCTTCAAGCCCTTCATACGAACTCTGTGCCGCTTTTCCGAGCCCAAACGATAAGCTATGGGTGAAGAATTAGCCATATTGTTAGAGGCCAGATTCATATGGGAGATCAAGCACCCCAAATGGTTGGCAAACCTGGTGATGGTACCAAAGAAAGATAAATCATGGCGAATGTGCATCAACTTTAAAGACCTCAACAAGGCCTGCCCTAAGGATCCTTTCCCCTTACCACGCATAGACCAGATTATTGATGCCACAGCCGGACACGACTCATTGTGTTTCCTCAATGCTTACTTCGGATACCATCAAATAAAAATGAAGGAATCCGATCAAGCCACAACGGCATTCATCACCCCTTATGGGCCATTCTGCTTCAACACAATGCCTTTTAGGCTAAAAACGATGGGGCTACATACCAGCACATGATCCAGACTTGTCTCACAAAATAGGTTGGTAAAACAATCGAGGCATGCGTCGATGATGTGGTCATCAAAACCAAACATGTCAGCCAGTTGACTCACAACCTAAGGCAAACCTTTGCCAGCTTACGTGAGTATGATATATGACTCAATCCGGAGAAATGTGTCTTCAGAGTTCCCGCTAGTAAACTTCTCGGATTCATCGTTTCCCATAGAGGAATAGAAGCGAATCCGGCTAAGATCCATGTCCTATCGGAACTTGCAATTCCCACAGAGCTAAAGCTTGTCTAGAAGTTGGTGGGTTGCGTGGCAGCGTTAAGCCGCTTTATTTCCCGCCTCGGTGAAAAGGCTTTACCGCTCTACAAGTTGCTGAAACGGACCAACAATTTCGAATGGACCAATGAAGCAGCGGTTGCGTTAAAAGAAATTAAAACACTGCTGGCAAGCAACCCCATACTCACAGCACCAGGCACTGGTGAACCAATGTTATTGTACATATCGGCCACCAACCAAGTCGTTAGCGCAGTGCTCGTCGTCGAACGAGAGGAGGAGGGTCACAAATTCTCGATACAAAAGACAGTCTATTACGTGTCAGAAGTACTAACACAGTGCAAGTCCAGATACCCGCATTACTAGAAGATAGCCTATACAGTATTTATGGCATCACAGAAACTAAGACACTACTTTCAAGAGTGTTCGGTTATAGTGGCATCCGAAGTACCCTTGAACGATATAATTAACAACAGGGACACCACCGGCCACATAGCCAAATGGGCCATTGAGCTCCTTCCTTTTGAAATTGCCTATAAGCCATGACGAGCTATTAAATCTCAGGTGTTAGCAGATTTCCTCGCTGAATGGACAGAGGCTGAGCTCCCCATGGAATATAATACATACTCCCATTAGACGATGTACTTCAACAGATCCAAAACATTGGTCAGACTCGGGGCTGGAATTATTATCACATCCCCCACAGGCGACAACATCCCATACATGTTGCAAATCATGTATGCCAGTTCAAACAATGCAGCCGAATACGAAGCCCTTTTGCACGGTCTTTAGATGGCAGATTCAATGGGCATACAACGACAGGAGGTACGGGGTGACTCCAAATTAGCATATCTCAAATTTGTCGTGGATTTGTCACGGCAAATGTCCGGGTGAACGGACTTAGGTTCGGGGCGATCGCAACTATGTGGCGGCTTGAGAGGGGTTGGTCGGAATCGAGAGACGTGAGTTTACCCAGGTTCGGCCCCTCCGATGGAGGTAAAAGCCTACGTCCTGCTTGTCTGGTATTGATCACGAGGAAGATCTCTCGGTTACAACAGTGTTGTCTTTCTACCTCTAATCTTGAGAGCCTCTAATATGTCTATCTCTAATGACTTCAACCTGTCCCTCTAGGGGCGCCTTACCCCTCCTTATATAGGTGGAACGGGTAGGCTTACATGTAGAGTCCTACTAGGAGTAGGATTAGGAGTAGTCTCTCTTAAATCCTAATATGGGTCTTGTTTTCTCTTGTAAGGGAATCATTTCTCTCCTTGGGCCTTCTCTTGTGAGCCACCTGGCGCCATCTTGCACGCTGGGTCTTGGGCCCGGTCGTCCTGCGACCCGCCTGCCGGGTCACCAATAAAATGCCATGTCTTGACCAGGTCTCCTGTGAGTCGCCGGGCCGGGTCATACCGCGGGGTATATCCCCGACATTAGCCCCCGGGTTAGCTTGAATTTATTCATGGTAACCTCCTGAAATAGGAATAATAAATATGTTAAGTGGCCGGCTTGCTCCTTTGGCCAGCTTATGAAGTGGCTCCTCAGAAATCCGGGCCTTTTCTGCATATGAATGAGTCGTCTTGAAAATCGTCTTGCTTGTTAGTGTCCTTTGAAAAATATTGGGAATATAATACCCATATGCCATTGAGTTGGCTTCCAATACTTTGGCTTAATGAAAATCTTGACAATAAGAAATCCTCATGATGTAGATCCGGATTTCCATTGTTGTGAAGCAGGGCGGCTTATGTAAACTCTGGCAGGTTATGATCTTTTGATAACGCCGGGTCATGAATGTTGGTGACGTCGGGTCTAACAACTGAACTCCATAATTAACATCTTGAAAATTCTCCTCAAAGTTTTTGGTACGTCCATATTACCTGTAGCTCCCAAGCTCCGAGATTATCCATGATGACTTGGTGCTTTGCAATAATATATTGGACTGTGTAGCCCCCAAGTGCCGGGTTGTCCTGCCTGCAACAACCTGGGACATATAACTGTCTTATACCTTATGAAACTTCAGCAGGTGTAGCCCCCAAGGGCCGGCTCATGAGAATGTGATGCGTCGGGTCTTCAATTTGAACCTCATAATCTGTCAAACAGCTGAGTACTATAGCCCCCAAGTGTCGGGTTGCATGCGTGGCGTGACTTGGGACTTTGAAAATTTTGACCTCAGCGGTGTAGCCCCCAAGTGCCGGGTCAGTAAGAATTACTAGGCTGGGACTTAGAAAAATATAGAAAGGCCAGTTCATCTCCTTGAGACAACAACATATGTTGACCATGTAATGATTTGAAAAAAAACTTGCATTAGCCCCCAAGTGTCGTGGTGCATGCTTGCGATGACATGGGACTTGCATATTTGATATAAACTGGACTTGAATAATGTAGCCCCCAAGTGTCGGGTCGTCTGCCTGCAGCGACTCGGGACTGTATGAGAATAATATAACTCATCACAATTTGTTGAATGAATCCTTGACCGTGGTTGTAATTTAACCTAGAATGAATACCCTGGAATAACCCCTTTGTCTTTGAAATGAAATCCCTGCTCGCGGTTGTGGTGCAACCCGGCAAATATATATTTGAGATGTAGTATACTACAGAGCACAGGTTGAGGAAATCCAAGAGCCGTTCAATTAAATGACACGACATTATATATGATAGGGCGGCTCTTAAAAAATAATCAATTCTCCAAGCTAACTTGAAAAACCCCAATCATTTCATACTGGTTATGATAAACCATGATGAAGATCCAGCCAATTTGGCTATTAAAGATCTATTTGTTCTTGCAGAAGGTTTTTCATCATACTTAACGGCGGCTCATCTTAAGAGACAAGACCCGCAAAAATAAACAAGACAAAATATATTCTGCATTGTTGTAAGGGCGGCTTGAAAAAGCTCAACCCGGAGATGTTAAAATCTTTTATAGCCTTGCTTCTTCTTTCATAATCTTGCTCTGACCCGGCTTGATAAGCCGGCATGACATGTGAATATGATGCAATGCATGATGCTATGTATGGTGCAATGCAATGTATGATGCAATATATGATGTAATGCATCATGATCTTGCTCTCCCCTTGTTTTTTGTTTTTCGAAAACTCATATTCTGGCCCTTATGAGGGGGAGTGTTGCTTTGAACTGCTTAATAGTGCGGGGTCTCTAACGAGAGTGATCGCCAATCTTGCACGGCTCGGGGTCTCTAGGCGATTAACTGTCAAGGGTGTAACAGACCAGAATTTACAATGGAGTGAGTGCCCCGGGGCCCATAAGCTACTTCTCACGTGACATAAATCCATCGTTTGAACCTTAAGCAACGTCACTTGTTAAGAGTATGACGGACCACTTGGTGAAGAGTATGTAGAAGATGAGAGAGTTTCCCTCGCTGATGTATGAGGCCCTCGGAGGGCGTGAGTTGACAGCTCGCTGCATCCCTGGATGAGTGGTAGCTACATACACGCAGGTATAACCCAGTCTTACAATGGCTGAAAAGCCAACCAAGAGTGGGGGGCGACCTTCACCCACTCTTGAACTTGCTCTAGGTACACGACCCGTCTTGCATCATGGCACCTATGTTTGAACGGCTCGCATCATGGTGGCTCATCCTCTTTGGCATCCATGGCACCCATGTTTGAACGACTCACATCATGGCGGCTCACCCTCTTGAGCGACTTGAGATCTTTCACCCGTAAGGTTAGGCACCCATGTTTGAACGGCTCGCATCATGGCGTCTCATCCTCTTGAGTAACCTTAAATCTTTCATCAATAAGACGGTGCACCCATGTTTGAACGACTCGCATCATGGCGGCTCGTCCTCTTGAGTAACCTTAAATCTTTCATCAATAATACGGTGCACCCATGTTTGAATGGCTTGCAACGTGGCGGCTCATCCTCTTGAGTGACCTAGAAAACTTTCGTCCGTAAGGCGGCGCACCCATGTTTGAATGGCTCGCAACATGGCGGCTCGCCCTCTTGGGTGACCTTAAGCCTCTCTCCATCTTGCACGCCATCATATCTTGGGCTGCCGTTTTCTAAACCGCCATCTTGTAAGTCATCGCATGATGGTGCTATTTTGGCTGAAGAGCCGGTCAAAAAGGGTGAGCAATCTAAACCTAGCGGGTTGGAAGCCCCCAAGTGACCATGTAGAGGTGTTCATCTTTGAACAACCTGAAATGGATAAACAGCAGAAACTCCAAGTTACTTTATGATGATCAAATAAATTAGGATACCCATGACCGGGTTAACTTTTCTTGCAATATCTTGGGGTTCTTTGTTGAAAATGGCCAAATGTGTTGAGCCATGTCTGTAGCCCCTGAGTCTTAAGTTGACTCAAAGAGGCGGCTTGAGAATCTCCATTGAAGGTTGAGGTTTGACTGTGGCGGGTTATAGACGATCCCGTATGAGTTGTTTCAATGATCCGATCAATGGTCCGTTCTGGTTGGTTGTTGAAGTTAACCAAACTGCATTGGCGGCGACTTGTGTGCCTGTCCGTCGGGCAGCTTGTATAGATGAGCATCGTACCGATATGTTGTAGATCAGACTGTGGACGGCGTCTTGCGCGCGTCCGTTGGACGGCTCGTACATGCGATCACTTCACTGATATTTTAATGTATATTGGACTGCAGGGCGGCGATTCAGACCCGTCAGCTGGGCGGCTTGCATCGGTGTATGCAGCCCCTGGGTGTGTTGATGTAGATGTAGAAATCAGCCACGACGTTTGAAGACGGCGCAGTTGCGAGAGACGGCCGCTACGTTGTAAGCCGGCGCGGTCGGGAGAGACAGCCGCGGCGTTGTAGACCGACGCGGATGGCGAGATGACCGTGGCGTTGTAAGCCGGTGCGGATGGCGAGTCGGCCATGGCGCTGTTGGCGAAAACCATACCGCGGATACGGTGGCTTGCTGCATCCATTGGGCGACTCATACTGGTGGGTGAGCGCGCGCGGTACCGGCGAGTTGATGCAAACCGGGCTGCGGGGGCGGCGGCTCGCGCGCGTTCATGGGCGGCTCACACTGGCGGGTGATCGCGGCCCGACGTGTTGATGTAGACGCGGGATTCGCCCGTGGCATTGTAAGCCTATGCGGATGCGTGAGTTGCCCGCGGTGTTGTAGGCTAGCATGAACGGCGAGTCGCCTGGCGTTGGCTGATGATATTGGCACGAACTCTGTGCTCGCAATATATCGCCACCTTTATAATTAATAATTCTCTTGCACAAAAAAATAATGCAGGTACAGTAATTGTTCTCGAAGAAATTAATACATACCGATAAAATATATATAGGACGGATATCACCTGATAATTTTTGCTGGAGGAATTGCATACGCTGGTGTGGAATAGTGTTGGTGAAAACCATCCTGTAGTACTAGTATCCTCTCGGTGAAGAATCTTTCTTGCGATCTTAATTTTTTCTGGGCCAGTGGTATCCGTGACGTAGTGTCATGAGCGACACAAGGTTGCTCCCGATAAGCAGTGCCTTTAGGATCTCATCTCTGGCGGCGGCCGACTCGATGAGCGGGCGAGGCGGGAAGCGGCCATGGCAGCTGTCGGCTCTGCGAGCGGGCGAGAATGGTCATAGTAGTGCAGCACGGAGGCACCCACGAGCGAGTGAGGCGAGGCGATGCTCGTAGAGGTGCGTCTGCGGCAGCGGCTCACATCGCGCGCAGACGGAGGCAATGTGAAGCGGGCGAGGCTGGCTCAGAGGCGCAAAGGGCCAGCTAGGCGCGAGGAGCGGCGAGCTGACGGCCGGCGGGCGCAAGAGGAGCGGTGAGCCGGCGAGCGCACAAGGTGCGGCGGTTCAATGGGGCGGCTCGAGCAAACCGCGGCGGAGGAAGTCGCGTCAGCGGCTCGGCAGTGCCGGCCTATGGTTTAAGGCAGAGCTCGCAGGGCTGTTCGGCCAGCGCGGGTCTAAGCGAGCATGCGTCCATGGCAGAGGCAAAGCGAGGCCATGGCGGAAGCGGGACGATTCCGAGCACGGCTGCGGCAAAGCGAAGCGAGGCATGGCACGGGAGACGGGGCGACTCGGAGTGCGGCTGCGGCAAAGCGAAGCGAGCCATGGCGTGGAAGGCGGGGCAACTCGGAGCAAGCCAGCTCGATGGTGGAGGCAAGGCGCGAGGCAGAGCCAGCCACGGTGCGGTGGGCAAGGCAAGGCCGAGAACGAGTCGGGGGCGGCTTGCTCAGTGGTGGAGGCGATGCAAAAAACTCCAGCAAATAACTTCCGACCTGAGTAGATCTGATTTTGCCCATACACATGGACTTTAGACTGACGTCAACTGTCATGGGGTGAGTAACAGTATCTAGACACAAAGCTGCCTTTTCTTCCACCAAGTAAACCTCCCCTGGTCCTCGTAGTACTAATGAGCTTGTAGTAGTCTCACGTAGCAATTAGTGACCAAACTATAGCTTTGGGGAATGAATAATAGTACATGATTAGTACTACCAAATCAATCTTGACATGCAACCGGATAGGAGACAATTAGCTTGTCTTCACATAATTTTAAAAAAGGAAAGCTTCGGTCTTGACGTCGCGGTGTACTGACTGGTCCGAAAAGGAGCAGCCTTGGGAATTGCTTCGATTGGACTGCCAGCAGTTGTTTACATGTTCGTACGTTGGCTGCCTTCGATAGTTGTTGCGGTTGGAGGAACTTGAAACGGATACAGCACGCGTGATAGCAATCGAATCGGTCTCGCGCGGCTAGCAAGAGTTTGATAGCTGCAGCGGAAAATCCGATGGACGCTGACGACTTTTGGCGGCATCACGGACGGACACAACTCCTTTTTTGTTGTTGTTGCAACCTCGATTATGAATTTGGCTGTGGAGGAGGAAGCTGCGATGACTCGGACTCGAGGCGGCGGAGGTCGGCGCCACAGCGGCTTAAAGCGCGGCGGTTCAAGGCGAGGCGGTGGAGGATGGAGCCACGACGTCTCAAAGACGAGGTCGAGTGGATAGAACTTTGGAGTTGACCTCGACTGATGAGCTTACAGTTGATGAAGATTCTTTCGTGCTGGCTCTTGCGGATCCGGCGGACCGTAAGCTTCTCGATCCCTAGTAGAGATCCCTTCAAAAACATAACACCACCGTGCACCGCCCCACGGTGGGCGCCAACTGTCGTGGATTTGTCACGACAGATGTCCAGGTGAATGAACTTAGGCTCGGGGCAATCACAACTATGTGGCGACTTGAGATGGGTTGGTCGGAATTGAGAGACGCGAGTTTACCCAGGTTCGGCCCCTCCGATGGAGGTAAAAGCCTATGTCCTGCTTGTCTGGTATTGATCATGAGGAAGATCTCTCGGTTACAAGGGTGTGGTCTTGCTACCTCTAATCTCGAGAGCCTCCAATCTGTCTATCTCTAATGACTTCAACCTATCCCTCTAGGGGCGCCTTACCCCTCCTTATATAGGTGGAACGGGTAGGTTTACATGTAGAGTCCTACTAGGAGTAGGATTAGGACTAGTCTCTCTTGAATCCTAATCCGGGTCTTGTTTTCTCTTGTAAGGGAATCCTTTATCTCCTTGGGCCTTCTCTTGTGAGCTGCCTGGTGCCAGCTTGCATGCCGGGTCTTGGGCCTGGTCGTCCTGCGACCCGCCTACCGGGTCATCAATAAAATGCCATGTCTTGACCAGGTCTCCTGTGAGTCACCGGGCCGGGTCATACCGCGGGGTATATCCCCGACAGAATTCGATGCCAAAAACCTGAAGATGGCGACTTATAGAAATGCCGTCCTCAAAATATCCGCACGGTTCGAGGGGCCAGAATTCCATCATGTCGCTAGAGACACCAACCAAGCCGTTGACATACTGGCTCGCATGAGGGCCAAACGCGACCCTGTCTCGAAAAACACTTTCCTGGAACGGCTCTTTAAGCCATTAGTAGTTTGGTAGGAGGATAATAAGGGCGTCGGACCTGTCAGCGCAGAAGAGGTTGTCCCCCTATAAACGAACCAGATGACCAAATCATCGACGGCTCCGTAATGGACGAAACCCCTTCGGCTCATGAGTTCATGGCGATAATTGCACCATGGACCGAGCCCATCCTTGCCAACCTTCTTCGCAAAGAACTCCCCGACGATCAGATAGAGGCGCGACGCATAATTTGGCGATCCAAGGCCTATAAAGTGCACGAGGGTGAGTTATACAAGAAAAGCACCACCGGAGTAATCTAGCGGTGCATATCTGAGGAAGAAGGACGATATCTCTTGGCCGAAGTCCACTCAGGAATGGGCGGCCATCACACCGTGGCAAGGGCCTTAGTAAGCAATTCCTTTCGGGCTGGTTTCTTCTAGCCCACCGCTCGAGCGGACGCCCAGTTGCTTGTCCATCATTGTGTGGGATGTCAACCTTTTGCAAATCAAAGTCACATGCCCTCAACAGCTCTTTGGACTATTCTGATTACCTGGCCTTTTGCGGTCTGGGGGCTGGATACTGTCAGACCACTTAAGGGGGGGGGACCAAGAAGAATGAATACCTACTAGTCATGGTTGACAAGTTCACCAAATGGATGGAAGCAAAACCTATCAAATCAGCCAAGTCTAGACCAGTAATCGAATTTATATCCGGCATGATACACCGTTACGGCATCCTGCATAGTATAATAACGGACAACGGATCAAACTTCACCGCCCAAGAGGTAAAAGATGTTGGAGATATACCCTAGAGGCAATCATGTGTGATGATATTTCCTATGTGTTTATGAATAAAGATAGTCCTTGGACATTATCATTGATGTGTACTAACAACTATGTGACTTGTTTGTGAGACTATGCATTGTATGATGACTGTCCTAAATGGTCCCTAGTCGAAAGGACCGTGTGGAAGCGCAACCAGTTAGACTAGAATATGACACGGTGGATGGTCCGGTCTCACTGACCATGTAGCATTGGATGCTAGCCGGATAATATGGATGCAGAAAGGTCTAGTCGGATTCGACATAGTCGGATCCGAGTCGAGATAAGGTCTGAGTTGGAAAGACCCAACTAGGAGATGCAGCGATAGGTCATCTCCGAGTCTCTAGTACAACATACGTTCTATGTCCTAAGACCTGAGTCAGCGCATGTACTCGGGATGGTGACAGACTTGCTTTGGGCCGACCAAATGCTACTTTGTGACGGGGTAGTTACATAGGTTTCGGGCTTGTCCAGACCCATGCCACGAGACATGGTCGAGTAAGATGGGATTTTCCCCTCCGATCAGGAGAGATAAACTCTGGGCCCCTCGGGTGATCCAACCTAGATAAGCATGGCCATGCGATGAGGATTATGAGATAATCCGAAGTGTTGGTCGGATTCACCGGTACGAGAAAGAGGTCATGCTGCAACAAGGATGACCATGTCGCCTTGTACACGACAACATACATCGTGTGGCAAAGGGAACATAAGTGTGAAGTACAGGTTCGCCTAACCAACTTCATCGGACACTTGGAGTTGGCACATTCTGCTAGAGGCCCCTATCGACTGGTCGAGTCGGATGTGATCTAACTTGCGACCAAGTGGATGAGAACCTAAATGGTCGCGTGCTTAAGGGAAGGAACATGTGGGCTTTAGGATCCGTGCGAGGCCCAAGAGTTGAGGCCACGCCGGATGCCTATATATAGTGGAGGTGCAGCACACCCATCTAGTCGATCGCTTAGGTGCCATCATTAGGGCTTTTGCATGTGTTGCAACTAGCCACCTCCACTCACCGTCATCGACAGTGTGATCGAACCTAACAGTCCATCGTACGATGTTCCTCCTGTATGCGCGGATACCATTAGAGGCAGTGCACTTACGCCGCTCCGGTGAACCTGTACGTGGGATCCGGTGGCCGGCTGTTCGAGGGAGATTGGACGAGGAGGAGACGGACCACACAAACGCGCTGCCCCAACTCTACTTCCGCTGCCTGGCACTATGCGTCTAGTGGTAATGAACTATGATTCATCTCCGTAACATGTTCTTGGATGTTCTGCGCGTAGGAAATTTTTGATTTGCATGCGATGCACCTAGGGTAGATCCCAGCAGTGGTATTAGAGCCAGGTTATAGGATTTGGATTCAGATCGGATGCATATTTGATATGTGGAGGCGGCGCATGAGATTCGTCGTCGTTCATGAGATCGGCTATGTGCACGGTTGATGAGATCAACTGCACATCAGGATAGTTGAGGCTATGCTTTCTGTCAATCGGAATCGAAGAGGTCGTGACACAACGTACCCTTACCGGTCGGTTTCCGCCATCGGGGACCGCCGTGTGCATAGCGCCTTGTATTTCATACACGATCACACAAACCAGTAGAATGAGATTCTATGCACAAGTTTATTTTGCAGGTTTGATGTGAATAGTATGGCTCATGTGTATGTGATGCATGTGTGTAATTTAACATGACCTGCGTGTCATGATTGTCAGCCGACAGGAGCCAAAGTGCTATCACTATATTGTATAACGACTTGCGTGTTGACTTGTGATTCTCCGTAAATTCATTACTAGTTGTAGTAGTTGGATGACAGAGATTAAGTTCGAAGCTTTGGTTTCTTGGTATGACAGACATGGAGTTCCTCCCTGGAAGGACGTCCATGAAGGAGACATACTATTTCACATATTTATGTAAATATGTGATGGATATTGCTTCTTGTTTATGTGCATGTTATAATGGTAGAAAGATCCCTTGTAAATATCAAGCACATTGCCATTACGGATGTTTCACCTTCACACGTCAAGTACATTGGGTAGTGGGCTCATAAAATTGAGGTGCTACTAGGTGACCTTGAACTGGATGGTTCGTGTCGGACACGGACATGCGCTGCATCAGGTTAACTTGACAAGGCATTCAAAACGGTTTTGGGCCTTGTGGCGAAGAAGGTTGGGAGCCGGGGTATAAGATACCTACCCAACCGACACAAGTCATATGGAGATACAATTAGCAAGGTGTTGCTTACCGGGTAGACAAGTTGGCTAGCAGTGATGCTAAAGCTCACTAGTCGCTCGAGCTAGATGGGTCCTGAATCACAGAGAGTTTGCGGAGGGATGCTGACTTCAATGAGAGTAGTTCTGTTTAAGGCTTGAATTACTCTACATAAACACATTGCTTAGTCATTGCATATTTTCTGTTGTAGACCAATGGCATCACCAGCTCAACCCAACTTTGCATTGACATCAATTCTGGAAAAGGATAAACTGAATGGAACAAACTTTACCACCTGGTATAGAAATTTGAGAATTGTTCTCAAGCACGATAAAAGGAACATGTCTAGTGGATCCACTTCTAGAGGAACCCGCCGAGAATGATAATGCCACAACCAAGAATGCCCACCATAAACTCGTTGATGAATCAAACGAGATCGACTGCCTCATGTTGGCTTGTATGGAGCCCAATTTGCGACAACATTTTGAAAACATTCAGGCTTTCGATATGATCGAGAGTTTGGAGAGCATGTTTCAAGTGCAGGCTAGGACCGAGAGGTTCAATGTCTGGCAATCCTTGACGGATTGTAAGCTGAAAGAGGGTGATCCACTGAGACCTCATGTGATCAAGATGATCGGGTACATGCAAGCTTTGGATTGGTTAGGCTTCCCACTTGGGGACGACCTGTCCATGGATGCAATTTTGGGTTCACTTCCACCTAGCTATGGGACGTTCGTCTCGAACTATCATATGCATGGCATGGATAAGAAGATCATTGGATTGCATGGGATGCTCAAGGTGGCAGAGCAAGATATTAAGAAAGGCGCGCATCAAGTGTTGATGGTGCAGAACTCGGCTAAGTTCAAGAAGAGTTGGTCCAATAAAAAGGGTAAGTCATAGGGCACGGAGAAGGTTGTCTCCGTAGCTGAGCCGAAGTCCGGACCGAACTCAAAGACCATTTGCTTTCACTGTAAGGAAGCTAGTCACTGGAAGAGGAACTATAGCAAGTGGCTTGCTGAGCACGACAAGAAGGCCAGAGATGCTTCTTCAGGCAAAGGTACACTTGTTACATATGTTATAGACATTTACCTTGCTGACATACCTAGTAGCTCTTGGGTATTTGATATCAGATCGGTTGTTCATATTTGCAACTCGATGTAGGGGCTGGTAAGAACTAGGCGTGTGGCACAAGGGGAGATTGACATCAGGGTCGACAACAAAGCAAGAGTTGCTGCGTTGGAGGTCGGCACGATGCAGCTCAAACTTCCTTCTAGATTTATTTTGGAATTGAATAATTGTTATTACATTCCCGCACTTAGTCGGAACATTATTTCCGCCTCATACTTGATGAGTCAAGGTTATTAATTCAATATAAAGGACAATGGTTGTTCATTTTATTTGAATGGAATGTTCCATGGCTATGCACCCATAGTAGACGGGTTGTTTATTTTAAATCTAGAAACGGAACCAATCTATAATCTGAATGTCAAGAGGTATAAGCTAATGAGATAAATCCGACATACTTCTCGCATTGCCAGCTTGGACACATTAGTCTGAAACGCATGAAGAAGCTCCATGATGATGGACTCCTAACTTCGTCCGACTTCGGGCTTTTCAAGACATGTGAATCATGCTTGCTAGGCAAGATGACTAAGTCTCCTTTTGCAAAGAGTTGCGAGAGGGCGTCCGAGCTATTGGAGCTTATACACAGTGATGTGTGTGGTCCAATGAGCACAACGGCTAGAGGTGTCTATCAATACTTCGTGACTTTTACCGACGACTTGAGTAGATATGGATATATCTATATGATGAGGCACAAGTCAGAAACTTTTGAAAAGTTCAAAGAGTTTCAGAATGAGGTTGAAAATCAGCTCGACAAGATGATAAAACTTCTACGATCAGATCGTGGAGGTGAGTACATGAGCCAGGAGTTTGATAATCATCTAAAAAGCCGAGGTATAGTACCACAGCTCACACCTCCGGGTACTCTGCAAAGAAACAGTGTGTCAGAACAGAGAGATCGAACCTTGTTGGACATGGTCTGGCCGATGATGAGCAAATCGGGTTTATCCTTGTCATTCTAGGGATACGCTCTAGAAACTACAACTTCCACACTTAATAGGGTACCATCGAAATCCATAGGCAAGACACCACATGATATGTGGACTGGGAAGAGTCCTAGTTTGTCTTTTCTAAAGATTTGGGGTTGTGAAGCATTTGTCAAGCGACTCATGTTAGACAAGCTTACACCCAAGTCGGATAAATGCATATTCATGGGATATCCGAGGGAAACCTTAGGATATAACTTCTACAACCGAGAAGAGAACAAAGTGTTTGTTGCTCGGAACGGGGTTTTCCAAGAGAAAAAGTTTCTTAGTCTGGAGGCCAGTGGGAGAACGATGTGACTCGAAGAAATTCGAGAGCCACTTGGGAAAACTCGGTTGGTGATGAGATCACACCGGAGTCAGTCAAAGAACCCGTAGTGGAGTTGGCACCGGAGCCACGAAGGCCGGAAAGATTGCGCAGAGTGCGCAACATTTTGTTGCTAGAAAGCAACGAGCCGACCACATATGCGGAAGCGATGATGAGCCCAGATTCCGAGGCATAGCTAGAGGCCATGAGATCCAAGTTAAAGTCCATGTATGACAATCAAGTCTAGGACTTGGTTGATCCGCCACCTGGCGTAGTTGCCATTGGTTGCAAATGGGTCTTTATGAAGAAAACCAATGTGGATAGAATGTTTAGATCCACAAAGCACGACTTGTTGCTAAAGGTTATGGACAAGTTCGAGGAATTGACTACGACGAGACCTACTCGCCGATAGCGATGCTAAAGTCGGTGAGGATCATACTAGCTATAGCTGCATATTTCGATTATGAGATATGGCAGGTGGATGTCAAAACGGCTTTCCTCCATGGAAATTTAAAATAGGATGTATACATGATACGACCCGAATGTTTTGTTGATCCAACTAACGCTGGTAAAATGTGCAAACTCAAGAGATCCATTTATGGATGGAAGCAAGCAGCTCGGAGTTGGAACATTCGTTTTGATGAAGTCATCGTTGATCTTGGTTTCATCAAGAACGAAGAGGACTATTGTTTATACAAGAAGTCCAGTGGGAGCTCGGTAGTGTTTTTGATCTTGTATGTGGATGACATACTGCTGATCGGAAATGATGTTTCGATGCTGAACTCAGTCAAGGAATCATTGAATGGCAAGTTTTCGATGAAAGACCTTGGAGACGCAGTATACATTTTAGGCATCAAGATCGATAGAGATAGATCGAGGAGGTTGCTCGGCTTAAGCCAGAGCACATACATACACAAAGTTTTGAAGAGGTTCAACATGAGTGAGTCCAAGAAAGGGTTCTTACCCGTCTCACATGGCATAAAGCTAAGCAAGACTCAGAGTCCTACGACTTCTGACGAGCGAAACCGGATGATTAGGATTCCATATGCCTCAGCAATAGGATCCATCATGTATGCCATGCTATGTAAACAGCCTGATGTTGCATATGCAATAAGCTTCACAAGCATATACCAGGTCGACCTAGGTGAGAGTCACTAGGCAGTGATGAAAACTATCTTGAAGTACCTGAAAAGGACTAAAGAGATGTTCCTAGTTTATGGAGGTGAGGAGGAGCTTTGCATAAAGGGTTACACTGATGCTAGTTTCCAAACCAACAGGGATGATTCTCGATCGCAAACTGGATTCATGTATGTCATGAATGGAGGAGTAGTGAGCTGGACGAGTTCCAAGCAAGATACGATGGACGACTCCACAACAGATGCCAGTACATTGCGGCTTGTGAAGCCACAAAGGAAGGTGTTTGGATTCGGAAGTTCCTGGAAGATGTTGGTGTGTTCCCGGGCTGGTCAAAACCGTTGGACCTTTATTGCGATAATTTAGGTGCCATCGCACAGGCCAAGGAGCCAAGACAACACCACAATACCAAACACATAAACCGAAAATATCACTTGATACGAAAGCTCATAGAGAAAGGTGATACCAATTTATGCAAGATTCATATGGATGCAAATGTTGCACATCCGTTGACTAAGACTCTTCCACAACCCAAGCATGAGGGGCACGTTAGAGCTATGGGCATTTGAGGTCTATTTGACTGACTCTAGTGCAAGTGGGAGACTTTTGGAGATATGCCCTAGAGGCAATCATCTGTGATGATATTTCCTATGTGTTTATGAATAAAGATAGTCCTTGGACATTATCATTGATGTGTATTAACAAGCATGTGACTTGTTTGTGAGACTATGCATTGTATGATGACTGTCCTAAATGGTCCCTAATCAGAAGGACTGTCTGGACGCGCAGCCAATTAGACTAGCATATGACACGGTGGATGGTCCGATCTCACTAACCATGTAGAATTGGATGCTAGCCGGATAACATGGACTCAGAAAGGTCTGGTCAGATTCGACATAGTCGGATCCAAGTCGAGATAAGGTCTGAGTTGGACATACCCAACTATTTGACGCAACGATAAGTCATATGTGAGTATCTAGTACAACATACGTTCTATGTCCTAAGACCAGAGCTCGCACATGTACTCGGGATGGTGACAGACTTGCTTTGGGCTAACCAAATGCTACTCCATGACTGGGTAGTTACAAAGGTAGGTTTCGGGCTTGTCCAAACCCATGCTGCGAGACATGGTCGAGCAAGATGGGATTTTCCCCTCCGATCAGGAGAGATATACTCTGGGCCCCTCGGGTGATCCGACCTGGATAAGCATGGCCATGCAATGAGGATTATGAGATAATCCGAAGTGTTGGTCAGATTCACCGGAATGAGAAAGAGGTCATGCTGCAACAAGGATGACCATGTCTCCTTGTGCACGACAACATATATCGTGTGGCAAAGGGAACAGAAGCGTAAAGTACCGGTTTGCCTAACCAACTTCATCGGACACTTGAAGTCGGCACATTTTGCTAGAGGTTGCTACCGACTGGACGAGAACCTAAAGGGTCACGCGCTTAAGGGAAGGAACAAGTGGGCTTTAGGATCCGTTCAAGGCCCAAGAGTTGAGCCCGTGTCGGATGCCTATATATAATGGAGGTGCAGCACACCCATCTATTTGATCGCTTCAGTGCTGTCATTAGGGCTTTGCATGTGTTGCAACTAGCCACCTCCACTCGCCGGTGCCAACTGTGTGCTTGGACCTAGCAGTCCGCCGCATGGTGTTCCTCCTGCACGCGCAGATACCGTTAGAGGCGGTGCACTTGCGCCGCTTCGGCGAACCTGTATGAGGGATCCGGCGACCGGATGTTCGAGGGAGATCGGGCCGGTAGTTTGAGGGAGATCGTACGAGGAGGATACGGACCACACGAATGTGCTGCCCCAACTCTACTTTCGCTGCACGGTACTGCGCCTCTAGTGGTAACGAACTGTGATCCATATCCGTAGCATGTTCCTGGATGTTCATCGCTTAGTAAATTTTTGATTTGCATGCGATGCGCCTATGGTAGATCCCAACAAAAGACTGGTGCACAAAAATGGGCATCAAGCTCGATTACGCATCGGTGTATCACCCATAGACGACAGGACAAGTTGAATGGGCCAACGGGCTCATCATGAGTGGTATTAAACCATGTTTGGTCTGGTCTCAACATGAGTCCGACTACCATTGGGTAGAGGAGCTTGACTCTGTTCTGTGGGGCCTGCGTACCACCCCGAATCGATCAACGGGATACACACTGTTCTTCGTGGTCTACGGGGCAGAAGTAGTCCTTCCCTATGATATTATTCACTACGCACTAAGGGTGCGCATGCGAGCGCCCCTAGCTCTTCCTTGAGTCCTTACGGCTCCCATCTCGGGGATTGGGAAAGTTGCTCCGTATCTCTCCTTTGGCAGCGCGACCTCGAGACCCAAGGTTATCTCCCTTCCTCGGATCTAGCGGCTACCCGCGGTGATTTTACTTCTTTTAACAATGAAGCCTTCACAGAGAGTTTCCCTAATCCCCACAAGGGAGAGCGGATATGCTTCGTGCCCTTCCTCTTGCGAGGCCAAGGGTTCCACCATTCATCCTTTCCTGAGGGGATTACTGGAGTTCTATGGGATCCAGATCCATCATCTTACCCCCGGATCTATTCTCCACATCTCGGGCTTTATTGCTCTTTGTGAGATGTTTCTGGGCTGCGAGGATCATTTTGGACTATGGAGGAAGTACTTCTGTCTCGTCCCCTGCACTTAGGGCAAGATAATTTGGGAAGTTGGAGCAGCCGAAGTATGTCGTATAGCCGGGATGGGGTATCTAGTGGGGACGCCAAAGAAGGAGTCCACAGAATGTTATTCGAAATGGTTCTACATTGAGGATGTCCCCTTATTCGATCCAGCTCGGAGGGGTTTTCCCGAACACTCCGACGCCCCTTTGAAGAAAAGGTACAACTGGCGACTGAAGAGTTCATCCCAAGAGGACGATGTCGAAGTGCAACGCTTGGCTGCCCACGTACGGCTACTGGCTCATCACAAGCTGACCATGATTGATGTAATGGTCGCCGCCATCACTGATGTGTTCAGCCTCTTCCGCAAAGAATACACCCTCTGTGGCATTACAACGAGACAAGTGACATTACAACGATGTCGAAGTGCAACGCTTGGCTGCCCACGTACGGCTACTGGCTCATCACAAGCTGACCATGATTGATGTAATGGTCGCCGCCATCACTGATGTGTTCAGCCTATTCAACAAAGAATACACCCTCTGTGGCATTACAACGAGACAAGTGACACCACTCGCTCCCGATGACTGGGCCCTGCAATTCAAGTGGCATTGGCGGCCGCACTTGCTGACCTGTACAAAGGGGAAAAGGAAGACTTTGTTTGGCTGCGGTTAAGGAGGGCCACTCAAGTTACAACCCCATCGAATGGGTAACCCTTCGATCTTATCACCTGAGTTCGGGCTTTTCATTTGCCCCCTTTTTGACCAGAGCTTTTAATCTGTGTGAACATGAATGAAGGAGCTTTGTCGAGACAGTCAACTGCCCGCCCCAACCAGAGAACTATGCTCGTGATGACGATCTAGGATTCCATGACGATCCGGAGATGTCAATCGAGTTTGAACATGGGGTCTTTTACCAAGAGAGCCTCCATCGCTCCAAGGTGTCTATCATAGCAGATCACCCCGGATTACTCCCCTCCCCTATTACCGGCAAGAAGAAAAATTCTTCCCATAAAAGGCAAGCGCCCTCCGTCGACCCAAATGCACCGGCTTCTGCTCCCAAGCGTCATTGGTCCGCGCGACGAACGTCTGCTACAACAGCAATGCCCGGACCGAACATCAACAGGAATCCTCCCTGTGAACGGTCATGGGGACAACCCCGACCACTCGTTCAACCAAGAGGTACTTTGTTCGGTCGCTTAATCTATTGTTATGGTGATCTCTATGATTTCACAAAGGATCTTATGCCGAAATACTCAGGAAACAAGTACAACCATCTTCTGCCGAGAATGCTACCGAGGCGCCTGGCAATACTCATGAGCCAAGGTCTTCTGCTCATGCTAAACCTGTCGCGGAGGCCCCTGTGGTCAATCCGGTCCCTGAAGATTCCAGGGACACAGTATCGGTCACCAAATCCAAGGTGAAGAGTGCAATGAACCACCGGCAGCGGGGAGAAACACTGCGTCACCTGGTGTTCTCTGAACAAGAGTTTAACACTCCATGTTTGGCAGATGCGCACATCGGAGCTACCCGACCTGGGCTTGGGGAAGTAGTGAAACTGATATCATCCAGCCTGAAGGTGAGTGATTGGTTTTAAGAATCCGAACACACATGTAAACCTACTAGCCCTTGAGCCTTTAATTGGTCAGGATGACCGAGTTAAGGATCCACATATCGTTTTATTGATGATGCAGGCCTCAAGGCAGCAGAATAAGAAATTGGCCATTGAATTGGAGGCGAGCCGAACACAAGTGGAAGACATGAAGGCCGAGTTGGAACAAGTAAAGTATTTCACCTGGGAGGCGCATGGTCAGTATATCCATTCTACCGATCTAAGTATATAATCCCGTGTTGACGCGAGGGTACATTGTAGCAGCTGAGTCTATAGGGCAACTGCAAAAAGATTTAAATGCAGCCCGAGAATCTCAGAGGTACGCTGAGTCCCTGTATGAGGTCGACTGCCTTTCGTTGCAATGAAACCTTGAGGAGAAGAAATGCCTCCAGGCAGAAAACAAGCAGCAGGCCAAAGAAAGTGAGAGTTTAAAGACTCGGTTGGCCCAGACCCAAGAAGAGAACCAAAAATTACAAAGGGGCATGTTCGGTAAGTGTGATTATAACATCGGAGGGTACCTCTCATACATGAAGCATAATGGACATGCCTTGTCTCATGTATAAGTCTCCTAACCGGGTGGCCTGAAGAAAAGATCGGATCCTACTGGGGAGCCTTCTAAAGGAACTGTCCGCCGTTCATGAGCGGTCTCGGAAGGCTATGAGGAGGATGATAAAAGGGCTATGGCCTGGCGAGTAACCTCCGGAGTGGGTGGCCGAACTGGCTAATCGGTTCAAGGGAGCCCGGAGTCGTTTCGAGTTATGGAAGACATCAGCCTACCGGGAGGGAGCACGGGAGGCGTGGGCGATGATCAAGCCTCGGTATACCGGCTTTGACCCCGAGCATATGGCTCGGGTTGGGCCAGCAGGGCCTAATGGGCAAGAAGTGCCACTTCATTTGGTATGACCAAGTGATGCCTGCCGCTCATCTCTCGCATGAGGATTGCACCCTAGATACCTTAATAGACAATCTTGACCAGCAACCAGATGTGTTATTGTATGTAAGTATGTACTTGCAATAAAAAATTGCTCTATCTGTGTTGTAAACTTTGTCTTAAACGGCCATCAGCTTCGACCTCCCGCGCTAAGAGCTTGGGAGTGTTCCTTATAAGATATCCCTCGATAAGAGGGAATTCTTTCGAGGAACCAGGCAATCCGTCCATTTGGTGCGAACAGACAAAAAGTGCATAGGGAGATGTGTGATATTATTGCTTAGCGTAAGAAACATCTTCTGAACAAAATAGTACCTCTATCGGTACCTTCATTCAGGCTGCTACGTAAATCGTAGATAGTAAGGTCGTATACTGCTAGTATGTGACTAATGGCTTTTGCGAGAAAAGAAGCCCAAGTAATGGTGATAGCAACCATAATTTTATTTGTTGCTCCTGTCGTAGCCGACCAATTTTCTGCTGAAGATAGCTAGCTTTTGGCTTCACCTATGTGAGGTACGTATCCAGATAACCCGGTCATAACAATTTAAGAGGTGCTCCCTTTACCCTCTAGCCGATCAATCGGGAACATAGAGGGTAAACACAGGAGCGAGGCAATACATCTTGGCAAAAATCTTAGTTCAAATTGATGCATATAATGGCTTACAAATCGACAAGGGAAACATGCATACACGATAAATGTGAATAGATGCTTAAACTATATAATCACCGGCTTCGGGAGGAAACCCCCAGGTGTTTTGTTCGGATTTAACATTTGAGGATGTATGCTGAAAAATCTTAATACGAGCTCGCTTTAGCCGAACATAGAGTGTGGAAGAGAAAATCCAAACCTGCCAAAAATCAAGGTGGGAGGGAAAGGAAATGAAAAAAGAAGGAAAAGAAAAAGGAGGGTAAAGAGTATGACGACACCGGTCTACCCGTAGAAGCGCCGAAGACGAGCTAAGTTCCATGGGCTTGGTTTGAGGCAGTTATCCGGCGGGTTTCGATGACAGTAAGCCCCTCCCGCGAGTACTTTGTCAATTATGAAGGGACCCTCCCATTTGGGAATGAGTTTATGCTTCTGCTTCTCTGGGAGCCGTAAGACGAGTTCACCCACACTATACGCTTTTGCCCTGACCTCCCTGCTCTGGTAACATCAGGCCTGCTGTTAATAAAAAGTAGAATGAGCCCGAGCTATGTTGCGCTCTCCTTCTAAGGTGTCCAAGTCGTCCTGCCGATCTAACTCGGCCTCCTTTTCTTCGTACCATGTTTTTGTGGTGATCCCTCGCTTGAAGCTTTTCTGATTGGGAAGAAGAGGAAGATGTTTCCTAGACCATGATTTAGCTTGTTTAAATGGTGGTGTCTCCTTTGTGGGAAGGACAATCTTGTAAAAAACTGTTGGACCGCTCGTCTCCCCTAGGCGCACGAGGATCGAGAAGTGCTCAAAGTTATTACAATGGGTCCCGCAAGTTCTTAACATTTGAGATTTCACCAATGACAGGATGGTTGCCGAACAAGAAGGGATAGAGGGACCCGCCTCGAAAGCCGAAAACTTCGACGCGCAAG
The DNA here is from genome assembly GCA_022496015.1 of Hordeum marinum. Lineage (NCBI taxonomy): Eukaryota > Viridiplantae > Streptophyta > Magnoliopsida > Poales > Poaceae > Hordeum > Hordeum marinum. The sequence continues at coordinate 256,501,803 of CM039674.1, read as the reverse complement.
ATTGTTCGGATAATAAACCTTGGCATTGGAGTTTAGTCCGGGGGCTATTGAGGGAGTCCTAGATTAAGGGGTCGTCAGATGGCCGGCCTGTTTCCGATGGGCCGAACTCATGGGCCGCTTGTTGAGTATAGGACTGGCCGAAGGCCCCGTCACCAGGGAGGAAGCTTTAGGAGTCGTGGCGTGTCTTCCAAGTTTGGGATAGCAGATAGGCCTGTTTTCCCCTTCGATATGCAACCCACCATGTGTAACCCTAGGGACCCACCGGGGGGGGGGTTAGATTGTAGGTCTAGAAACTCATCTAGGGTTTTAGCTATTTGATCTCGAGGTAGATCAACTCTGTAACCTCCATACCATCAATATAATCAAGCATGATGTAGGGTTTTACCTCCATAGGAGGGCCCAAACCTAGGTAAACATCGTCTCCTTCGTCCCTTGTTAACATCGATCCTAATCTCACAGCTCGGGACCCCCTACCCGAGATCCTCCGGTTTTGACGCCAACATAAGCCACCATATTTAATTCTTGTTCTCGTAAGTTAGCCATTCAAACACATTCTTAGTGCTTGCTACAACCTCACCACTTAACCAATCCTCACCCAATTGCTTACATAGTTTCGGTACCCGGGTTATGAGATTGTTGAGTCCTTGTGGCTCATAGATTACAACAACACTACAAGTACAGGTTCTAATGAGATCTATCCCGTTAAGGCGTCCCAGCTCCAGTCGGTGTATGATGAAGAACGTGGTCGTATGTATGTTACGTATCCGGATGAGTAGGGAGGCTTCATGGTTGTGTTCTTGGTCTAGTAATGCAGTTTCATTGTTGCTTTTATCGTTTGATTTCATCCATAGTTGGGCCTTGTCTTATGGATGAATGTATGAATGATTATGTAGAATTTTAACTTAGCATGTGGCGAGTGTAAGTCAAATCTTATACTCTTCTCCTCATTAAATGTATGCAATGATTCTGTACTTGTGAAGCACCAAGATGCGCTTCTATCCCCATTGAGGACCTCGAGCCTTAACTGGGATAGTACCGCATCTTGGCCATTACAAGTTGGTAATCAGACCATACCTACCGACCATAGGAGCCCCTTCCTTGATCGAACTTTGCCGAGTCGAGTCTAGAGAAAAACTATTTTGACTCTAGTTATATTGGAGAGTAGGGTTTTTTACTCCTCTTCTATAATTTGGTGAAGAATTTCGACTTAGGAATTTTAATTCTACTCCTCTTCTCGCTCAAAAAAAATTAGGATCACGTGGGTGTTTTGGAAACTATATGATGCCCATGTGACGGACTTTTGTTCTTGGTGCCTCATGTATGAATTAACTTTGTTCGGGGGAGTAGAGCTCTAGGGAATTCTGGACACATTGTTATCATTCAGTTTTGTTAGTATCTTAGGACAGAGGATGTTCGAAATTGCTTCAATACTATTTGTGGCGAGAGGAGTTTGGCATCACCCGGTACTTTGGAGAACGTCCAGATGTACTGCCATGTTTGGTATCGTTGTGATTATGAGGGTCCAAGATAGATGAATTTTCGAGACCTCTAGTTGTGTGTTGATGGATGAGATACATTGGAGAGTAGTATTACTACTAGGAGTTGAGTGATGAATTGAACTCCGTGTATTCGTGGACCCGATTACATAACCAAAGATTTCGGAAGTTCTTAGGTGGGAATTCTAGTAGTCACCTAGGATCACCTTTCGTCGGATGTATGAGAGTTTATACATTTGTTTCGAGCACATCTTAGCTCAATACCTTGTTGTCACTATTCAAGTGGCTCCAAGATCAAATGATGTTATCACGAACCTGAAGACGACGTTCTTACTAAGTTCAGCTTGAATGCAATTGATGATATTTTGTTGCAATTTCTTTAAAGCCATTTGATTCAGCTTTTTTCAATCATCTTTCACTACAAGGATACCCTCTATAAAGCAACACATATTCTACATCGTTTTTACTATGTTGCAAAATTCATCACAGATATGCATATAAGCATTGCACCATATGCGTTGTAGACTTGCACCTCGTGACCCAACTCTGGTACAAGTAAACCCAACACAGTACCCAGCCTCTTGTCTAGCCCAAACGTGTAGCCCGGCCCAAGTGGGCTTCCACAATTAATCTAGATCGTTTCTAACCCTAAAAATAAACTAGGTTGTTCATGTACCCAACTTCCCCTATCCCTCTCGAGTTATAGGCTCCCACGCCGGCCGCCTCGCCTCATGGCTGCAACCTACCAGCATCTCGGCGCACCGCCCCTCTTCACTCCCTTGCAGTCCTCCATCTCGACGCGCCGCCAGCACCACTTGCCTGCAACCCTGCATCCCAGTGTGCCTTCCCTCGTCACCACCCCTTTGTGGTCCTCTCCCCCGTCCCGCCGCGCCATACATACGACTCCCCTGCAACTCCTCATCTCAGAGCGCCACCCCTCATCGCCACCCCCTCCCGCCCGCCCCCCTGCGACCATTGGCGACTCCAAGGTACGGCCATGAATCTGCTCAAGCATGCCCACCAAGTTACGTCAATGAACCTGCTCAAGCCTGCCCATGAATGGCAGGAACGAATGTTTGAGCCCTAGGTAAGCAGAGAAGGGGAGGAGTCTAGGACACTTTTGTCAAATAGACTTCAATGGGAAGGCGGTGGCAAAAGAGTTTCATTTGTGTTGCATGATGGTCTTGACTCTTGAGCTGAGAAGACATGTTTGTGCTTAAGAAAATTCTATAGTCGTTTGTGTACCTGAGTTCATGGTCATGGTCTATTGGAAGTCAGCTTCTATATGTTTGTTTGGTAGGCGAGCCAAGAAGTTAGTTAAGCTTATGATTTGTGCCTTTTGTTCTTCATCTATTGGGTATATGACTTAAAATCAGAGACTCATACATGATTGTCGTCATATGTAGTGCCCATATATTTCTTAGTTGTAGTATCCTGGATAAAGTGGACATGTTATGTTACATATCAAGTTGTCATTGTTAGAAATTATGAAGTGGCCATTGAAATTTCAAATTGATAATGCACCAATACAACACATAAGTTTCATTGCCATGGATGGTCAGTCGAATCATTATACCTTATAATCTTATTTATTTTTATCTTGACATGAATTATGTTGTTCAGTGTCAAGTTCCACTAACCAGATTTAATATTGAGAATGTTATTTCATGTGCAGTCCAATGGAAAAATGTTCAAAGCCGATGATGTCCATTGAATTCTGTTCACCTGCTACTAGCTGGATTCCTAGCATTGTTGGTACTCCAGTGAGAAATTCATCATACGTAAAATATCATTAAATCATTGCACTCGCAGTGCCCATTGCGACCTACTGTCGCTTATAAAATTTAATGGTTCACATTGTCTCCTCAATGATGTATCCTTTTTGGGAGAAGCTTTGGTACTTGTGATACTGATATACTAGTGATAGATGATTCATGTATGCTGCTACTTTAGTTTTCAATGCAATAAAAGGACCATCATTTATATTCATCTAAATAAAGATAATATCTGTACATGTTTTATTGGTTCAATTTTCATATCATAAACAACTTCTATTGAAGGAAGTTGAGTCTTGTTTTGCCCTGATTGATAACACTTCTCAGCATGCTTGCTTTCTAGGAATATTGATTACTTTATTCATATCTTGAAGTTTGATAGCGCTATCCAGCATATAAACATGCTAAGCATGGTCTTGCTTTCGTAAAAATATCACAACAGACAACACACATTGATAATTTGAATATTGTTTGCAGTTTTCACCCTCCTAAAGCTAATGATTGTGAATGAAGATTATGGAGAACTTTCTTTGGTAGCAAGTTATGTACTCTGTGCATATACATCATGCAGCAACACACTATTTGTGGTGTTTCTTGATGATATAGCAACAATATTACTTCATTTATTTACTAAATATAATAAGCTAGCGAACTTATGTCTTCTCTCAAGCTGGCAGATTTCATAGTGCGGGCAGGGGTCTGGAAGTGCAGGTCGCACTACATATGGTGGATTTGTGAAATGGTATATGGGAAAAGTAGGTTTCCATATGCTGCCGAGGAATACATCATACAAAGCTTATTGATTTACACACATTAGGAAGTTTTGGTCTAAATCTCCTCTCACGCGATTATATTTTATTAGAAAGCTTTCTTATAGCTGCAGCATCCAACTAATTGGAAGGCTGCATGTCTCCCTATCTTTTTTCCATTGTACCGTATTTTCTATGTATATTGATGTTGACATGTGATTGAGCAATGGCCTGTATTACACATGGTTAAGTATACTGCTACTTCAGACCACAACTTTTGCTTCTCTAACATGTGTTTATCGATTGCGTTTTCTTGAATTAAATTATGCATTCAACGCTATTGTCCCGTATATATTATGTGTCACAAAAATATGTAAGTGTCCTTCTGTTGAAATGTAGTTTGATAAGTTTATATAGCTATAACTGAATGGACTATGTGAAGGCAGTGCCTCTCATATGTATTTCAGATCAATATTTTGCAGCTTGAATTAATTGTTTTTTTACTTGGTTGCTTGCTACCTCTACACATACATGTATTCTAGTATAAGTAGTGTGGCATGTTGTACATCTATAGAAAACTAGAATACATAAATACATGTATTCCAGCGGCGTCTTCTGCCTCCTCCTCCAGTCAGACCTCCAGGCAATGCTATGGTGAGGCACAACCCCAAGTCAGTCAGAGTGAACATGATCAATGCAGCTGAAGCACATGATTCTGCTTAGGTGATAATGGGTAATCTCTTGGTTAATTCTATTCCTGCAAAGGTGTTGTTTGATATCGGTGCATCGCACTGCTTCATTTCAAAACCTTTTGTTAACAAGCATGAGATACTTGCGGACATTTTGAAAAATCCTTTTCGTGTGGTCTCTCCGGACATGCGAATGAGTTCTCATATGGTGGTTTCGAATGTCTCCATCAAAATGGGAAGCTATTCTTTTTTAACCTCTCCAATTGTTCTCGGCAATTCCGATATTGATTTCATTCTTGGCATGGATTTTCTTGTAATGAACAAGGCTTATGTTGATTGTGAAGCAAAAGAAGTCAAATTGACTCATCCTTCCGAAGACGTGATCATTTTCGCAGCTCGCGATGACATGATTCGTCTCTTTTCTCTCAATGAGAAGGGTGAAATTTCAGCCATATTTCAGATTCCCGTGAGTTTGAATATGTCTTTCCAGAAGAATTGGTAGGAATGCCTCCTCACTGGCCAGTAGAGTTTGTGATTGAACTCAAGCCTGGAACTGAACTGGTGTGCAAGTGTCCTTATAATCTTGGCCCAAAAGAGTTGAAAGAGTTGAAGAAGCAGTTAGATGAACAAGAGTGTCTGGGTTTGATCAGACCAAGTTCTTCACCATGGAGTTGTGGTGTTCTGTTTGTCAAGAAAAAGGATGACACGGACCGACTTTGCGTCGATTACCGTCCAGTGAATAACAAGACAACCATGAACAAGTATGCACTTCCCAACATCAATGAGTTGTTTGAGCAATTGAAAGGGGGCCAAGATTTTCTCGAAGCTAGATCTTCCCATGGGCTATCATCAGATTCACATTCGTGAAGATGATATTCCAAAGAGTGCCTTCAGGATGAGTTTTGGATCTTATGAGTACACCGTCATGTACTTTGGTCTCGCAAATGCACCTTCGAATTTCTCCAGATTAATGAACTTTGTCGTGTCTCCCCATAGAAATGAGTTCGTCTTGATGTATTTGGATGACGTTCTGTTATTCTCAGAAACAAAATAAGGGCATGTAGAGCATCTCCGACTTGTGCTTGGCAAGTTAAGAGAGCATCGACTCTAGGCTAAGTTCTTGAAGAGTGAGTTTTGGCTCAATGAAGTGGTTAACGTTGGGAACATCATCTCTGCCCAGGGCAACAAGGTGCATCCTGAGAAAGTTGAGGCCATCTTGAAGTGGGAGCCTCCTTAGAATGCCAAGCAGCTTCATAGCTTCCTCGGGCTTGCAAGTTACTGCAGAAGATTTTTGGAGAACTTCTCACAAATTGCTAAGCCTTTGTCTAACCCCCTTCATAAGAGTGTCAAGTATGTCTGGTCTCCTGAGTGTGATGTGGCATTCAATACACTCAAGGAGAAGCTGACTTCAGCTCCAGTTCTCATTCCTCCCAATGAATCCAAGCCTTTCCAAGTGTTCTGTGATGCTTCCCTCCAAGGTCTTGGTGGCGTTCCCATGCAAGATAAGAAGGTTATGGCTTATACCTCGCGCCATCTGAAGCCTAGCGATAAGAACTACCCCACTCATGATCTTGAGTTGACGGCAGTTGTTCATGCTCTGATGACGTGGAGACAACTATTGTTGGGAAGACCAGTTGACGTGTTCACCGACCACAAGAGCTTGAAGTACATTTTCACTCAACCGAATCTCAATCTTCGACAAACACGTTGGGTGGAAAATGATCGAGGAGTACAATCTGAGCATTGAATATACTCCTGGAAAAGAAAATGCCATGCAAACATATTGAGCCTAAAGGCATACTGCAACAGTCTTATCCTCAAGCCTCTTCAACCCGAGCTTTGTGAAGCTTTCTGGAAACTCAATCCTCAAATTGTTCCTCAAGGGTTTCTTGCCAATATTCAAGTCTCCCCGACTTTGGAAGATCAGATTCGCCAAGCTCAGCTTCTTGATGCTATGGTGAAGAAAGTGAACAAAGGTGTGGCCAAGAGCATTTCAAACTATAAGTGCTTCTATGTTGATGACAAGGACACCTTGTTCTTGGAGGACCGTCTAGTGGTTCCCAAGGGAGAACTCAGGAAAGTTATCATGGATGAAGCACACAATTCTCTCCTCTCCATTCATCCAGGCAGTTCCAAAATGTATCAAGATCTCAAGTAAACCTTCTGGTGGACTCGCATGGAATGTGGGATTGCTCAGTTCATGAACTAGTGTGATGTTTGTCGCAGAGTGAAGGCGGAACATCAACATCCAGCAGGTCTCCTTTAGCATTTGCCTATTCTAGAGTGGAAATTCAATCATGTTGAGATGGATTTTGTCATTGGGTTTCCTAAGTCCAAGAGAGGGAACAATGCCATCTTTGTGTTTTTTGACAAGCTCACCAAGGTTGCCCACTTCCTTTCGGTCAGAGAATCTATCTCGGCAGCTTAGCTAGCAGAGTTGTACACTTCAAGGATAGTTTGTTTGCATAGTATTCCTCAGCTCATATCTTCAGATCATTGAAGCATCTTCACTTCCAAGTTCTGGGATTCCTTCCAGACTGCAATGGGTACCAAGATTCGTTTTAGTATAGCTTTCCATCCTCAGACTAGTGGTCAAGTTGAGAGAGTCAATCAAATCCTCGAAAATATGCTTAGTACTTGTGTGATTTCTTTTGGCATGAAGTGGTAAGACTGACTCCCGTTTGCTGAGTTTTCATACAATAACAGTTTCCAAGCAAGTTTGGGCAAGGCCCCATTCGGTATTCTCTATGGCAGGAAATTCCCCACCCTGCTCAATTGCTCTGAAATCGATGAGCGTCAAATCCTTGGGAATGACATGATCACAGAAGCAGAAGAGATGTGTCATGTCATTCGTAAAAATCTCAAAGCAGCTCAATCTGTCTGAAGAGCTATTATGATAGCAAGCATCGTGACATGGCATTTCAGATCGACAATTTTGTCAACCTCAGAGTATCTCCCATGAAGGGCACTCGGCGCTTTTGCATCAAAGGAAAGCTTGCTCCATGATTTGTGGGTCCTTTCAAGATTGTGGGCAAGATGGGAGACCTTTCCTACCAACTAGAGCTTCCTCCCAATTTCTCAAATGTACATGATGTGTTTCATGTCTCTTAGCTTCGGAAGTTTTTCAAGACTCCTTAGCGCACTGTTGGTCTACAAGACATTGATATCCAAGAAGACCTATCCTATCATGAGCATCCAATTGCTATCCTTGAAGAAACTGAGCGTAAGACTCGCAACAAGTCAATCAAGTTTCTTAAGGTGAAGTGGTCACATCACTCCAACAAAGAAGCCACTTGGGAACGTGAGGACCTTATCCGTTCCGAATTTCCCAAAATTTTCCGTTCATAGATCTAGGGACGAGATCCTCGTGTAGTGGAGGAGAGTTGTAACAGCCCAAGTGCATCCCCTTGTAATATTTTCATGTATGAACCTTCAATGAATGCCATCGTGTGGTTTGAGTAATAATGATTTGCTTCACGACATTTTGCATCATGGCATCATAATCATCTTTTCATAAGTTGCATCATACTTTGCTTATCATGCTTGTGAAGTGGTTGTGAGTGTGTGTCTTTATGGTGTTGGTGTGCTTGGAGCATGTGTCACTTTGGTGTGAAAGCCCTCTCCTCAATTTCTCAAAACCTTACCCACCTCTTCTTATTTAAAAATGCAACATGTGGTGATTTCACTTGTCATTTTCCTTTTAATAAAATGATGCACTTCAACTAAATAATCTGGTTTGCATTTCAAAATATTCCCTATCAATGCTCTAACATATTTGTCTTTTGAAGAATTGCAAAACATAGTCCAATAATGAATATATGTGATTTATTTTGTTTGCTCTAAAAATTCCCAAACCATTTTTAACAAATAGGGAATGTTTTTGTGATTCCAAAACATAATTTCTTTTCCCCCAAAACCCACCTCTTTTCTCTGTGATTTATTTGCAATATGGGGTTTTAATAAAAAGAGAAAAACCTTATATTTTTGGGAGTGAGAGAGGTTCCAGCCTCACCTGGGCCTCCTTGCCCCCTCGTAGCCCAACTTGCTTCTTCGACAGGCCCAACGCTCAGGCAACTGAGCCCACCAGCGTGCGCGTTCGTCTTCCTCATGTACGGCAAAACATACAGTTGATTTGATGGTCGGAGAGAGCCCTAGCCCCCTATAAAACATGGCCTGGCCCTATACCTGGTAACCCTCGCCCCATTCCCTCCTTCTCCATCCCTCGTCGCTGCCCAGGTAAGGAGCCCCGTTGCCATGCTGTTGATGCTCCGGCCGAGCTCGTGCTCGTGCTCGGGGTGACTTCCTCGCCTCGCCTCCGTCAGTCTGGTGCTATGGGAAGTGTTGCCCGGCGTGCCCTCTTCCTTCTCGATGTCAAGGAGGTCTCCAAGACCCGACCTCGACATCCACTTTGTCCTCTTCTTCTCCGGCAATGTCGGGTCCGAGCATCACCAGAGTTCGTCGCCTCTCCGTCGGCCTCTCGCTTCTCCGACGTCCTCTATTGTCCAAGGTAGTGGAGGTATTTTCCTCTCATCCTTCACGTCTTCTCTATGTCGCTCGTCACCCGTAGGCTGCACCATGCCCATGCCATCGCCGTGCTCATCACGCTCTATGTGGTTCTCTGAAGAAAACTTCAGAGGCAAGCAGTGTTTCCCTCTCCGCTTCGGGTCGCCTAGCATGTACCGTGCCTTCTCGTTGCGTAGTGTCCTTGCCTCCCCTCGTGCTCGACGTAGCTTGCCATTGTTGTAGTTGCCTCCATTGTCGCCGCTTCTCCATGCCCGAGCTGAGCACAAGCTCGAGCTCACGCCCCTCCCACCGCACACATCGAGTCCTTTAGGCCCCAGGAATGGAACATTTGAGGTCCCCGCCGATGGTCGTCCTCGTCGGAGACCGCCGTTGTAGCTACCGGCACCGTCACCTCCTTCTCTGGCATAGGGAAGGAGAAGAACCCCAGGTGCGTCTATTCAAAAGGGCATAGCCCCTCCCCCCTTCGCCAATAGCAGGGTCGTAGCCTAGTGGGCCTCTGGTTTTATTTTATTTAGTCATCGAGCGCGGGCGTACACAGCAGATCTGGGGTTCGAATCCCCCCAAGCCCCATTTTAGTTTTCCTATGGTTTAACTTGTGTGTGTATGACAGTGGGCCCTGGGGCCACATGTCACCCCCATAGGGCCCTTGGTGTCTATGCCATGTGGGCCTCTAGTTTTTCTTTTATTTATTTTGTTTTGTATTTAATATCTGTGATGATTCTATGATATTTCCTTTTAAGGAAATTTACCAGTTTGGGGCATTTCCTAGTTTTTCTAGGACATTTGGGGACATGCCAAATTGGCATATACTAAGTTGTAAGTGCATAGACACAATGTCGTATGGAGCTTGTGGGAGTTTTGTCCATAGGAACATAGGCATGTGATAGATGATTTTGGGGTAGAAAAATTCAGTGAATCCAATGGTGGAATTGGTTTTGTCATTTGGGGAAGTTTGAAAAAATGTTGTTTTGTGATAATAGGGCATTGTGTCTTTTTCACATGATTTAATTCTTGCATCATCTAATATACCTGTCAACATGAAATATGCTCATTAGTGTGTGTGCTCTAGCCCCTGGTATTTTTGCATGCCATGATAGATCATGATATGGGTGGTATTCTTGCTGTCAACATGTCACCAAAATGTTGTTTTCCCATGATCTAATTTCTCTAAGTGTTAGAATTTGTTATTTTGATTCCATGTTGTCTTGATGATTCCCATGAATCCATAGCTCCTTTGAGGTTGGCACAATGTTATGTTTTGAAGAGCAGGTTATCCTTTGTATGTTTGTGCCAAGTGCTCTTAGGTAGTACCATTACATCTTATTTAAAATTCATGTCAAACATGTCATTCTGTTAAAAATTGTCATGTTTGCCCCTTGTTGAATTTCACTATCTGTGACTATGCTATTCTCAATATGCCATGTTGTGGAGATGATAGCCATTGATTTATGCATGTTTTGATGTTGCTATAATGTAGTTAAGTGTAGTACATGTTATCCTCTTTCACCCTGTCAATTTTCATGCCATCAAAGTTCCTCCGTCGGTGTTAAAACCAGCGGATCTCGGGTAGGGGGTCCTGAGCCGTGGATCTAGAATCGATGGGTAACAAGGGACGAAGGAGACGATGTTTACCCAGGTTCATGCCGTCCTATGGAGGTAAAACCCTCCGTCATGTTTGGTTGTATTAATGTGTATGAAGATTACAGAGTCGATCTATGTCGAGATCAAATAGCTAAAACCCTAGATGAGTTCTCCTGCCTCTACGAACTAAACCCTCTGGCTTATATAGATTCCAGGGGTCCCTAGGGTTACACATAGTTGGTTCCTTACCGAAGGAATAAACATGCCTATTCCATCATCTAAAGCTTGAAGGGCACGCCACGACTCCTGAGGTTTCCCCCCTGGTCACGGGGTATCCGGTCAATCCAATCCTCCAACGAGTGGCTCACGAGTCTGGCCCATAAGGAATAGGCCGGTAGTCCGAGGACCCCTTAATCTCAGACTCCCTTAGTAGCCCCCGAACTAGCCTCCAATGCCAAGGTATATAGTCTGGACAGTCATGTGCTCCCAAAGTCTTCGGCTTTTGAGGCGAGTTCTTCTCCTCCTCTCTATTCGGTAAACAATAATCTAGTCATTAGTGAGCTCCCAATTGCCAAGACGTTGCAGGGCCCACACCATTAAATTCACCGTCCAGAATTAACGACTCCTCTCGATCCATGTGTGCCAATGGGAGATGGGCGGCCCAGTAGCCTTTACAGGACTGCCCTTCCTGCAAGCGAAGGGGAGGAACTGCCATTTAAGCGGGCTGAATCGTGCCTTAGGCAACCCCTTCCTCTTCCTTACCATCGAAAAGCCTCAAGAGAGAGAACTTGAAAATATGATGAGCATCCCTGGTTCCTCCTCACATCCTCACGCCCCCTTCCTAGAGATTGGGCAAGTTGTTTCGTGTCTCTCCTCCGGCTACACAACCTTGATACCTAGGGTTATCTTCCCACCTCAGATCTGGCGTCTACCCACGCCGGATTGACTTCTTCGAATGGCGAGGCCTTTGTTGAGAATTTCCTTGTCCGTCGCAAGGGAGATCAGGTATGTTTCGTGCCCTTCCTCTTACGGGGCCTAGGATTCCCCATTCATCCCTCCTTGAGGGGACTATGGGAATTTTACGGGATCCAACTCCATCATTTGACCCCTAGATCCATCCTGCACATTTCGGGTTTGTTGCCCTCTGCGAGTTGTTCTTGGGCTGCGAGGCCCATTTTGGTTTATGGAGGAAATACTTCTCCCTTGTCCCCCGTACTTGAGGTGGGACAATTCGGGAAGTGGGTGGATCCTAAGTATGGCGCATAGCCGGGACGGGGTATCCTATGGGGACTCTAAAGAGAGAGTCTGAAGAATGGACCTCGAAATGGTTCTATATCAAGGACGTTCCCCTGTTCGACCCAGCTTGAAGGGGTCTACCCGAATACTCTGACGCTCCCTTGAAGAAAAGATTCAACTAGAGACCGAAGAGTCCATCCCAAGAGGAAAGTGCTGAAGTAAAACGCCTAGCCACCCAAGTGGGGCTACTAGTTCATAGTAAGTTAACCATCATCGACGTGATGGCAACCTTCATTTCTCGATGCATTCAACCCTTTCAGCAAAGGATACACCCCTTGTGGTGATACAATGGAACAAATGAAACCACCCATTCCCAATGGCTTGGTCCTACCAATCAGGTAGCAATGGTGGCCATACTGGTCGATCTTTTCAAAGGAGAAAAAGAAGATTTTGCTCGACTGTTGGCCAAGAAGGGCTATCCGAGTCATAACCCCATCGAATGGGTAAGCCTTTGCCTTTGTTTTCTGAGTTTGGATATTTATGTATAATCCTTCTGATCGAGCTTTTCAATCTATTCGAACAGAGTTGGAGGTGCTGGGTCGAGACAGTCAGCTGTCCGGTGCCTCAACCAGAGAGTTATTCTCATCACGACGATCCCAGATTCCATAATGATTCAGAGCTATCAATTGAATATGAGGATGGGGTCTTTTACCAGGAGAGCCTTGATGGCTCCAAGGTGGCTCTACTAGCCGATCACCCCGGACCACTTCCTTCTTCCAATACTGGTAAAAAGAAAGTCTCTTCCCATAAAGGCCAAGCGACCCTTGCCTGTGCCGATCTCTACTCCCAAGGGGCATCGGTCCATGCGCCAAACGTCATCTATGGCGGCAGGGCCCATAACGAGCAACAACGGGAATCCTCCTCGTGATCCAACCACGAGGACTGCCTCGACCATGCACTCAACCAAGAGGTACTTTATTTAACCGTTTAGTTCGGCCATTGTCATGATTGCGATAAGTACTCACAACACCTCGTATCGAAATACTGAGGAGACGAGTACAATCATCTTCTTTCGGGAACATCGCCGAGGTGCTAGGAAACCACCATGAATGAAGGACCTTTGCTCAGGTTGAACATGACGCAGAGGCCCCTGAGACAGATCAGCCCCCTGAAGATTTCGGGGGCATCTCGGTCACCAACTCCGAGATAGAGAGTGTGATGAATCACCGGCAACGAAAGGAAGCCCTGCGCCACCAAGTGCTTTCCTAACAAGAGTTTAATGCCTTAGGTTCGATGGATGCATACATCAGAGCTGCCCGAGCTGGGCTTGGGGGAGCCGCCAAACTGATATCGTCCACCCTGGAGGTGTAATCGGTTTTAACAACTGAACACAAACATTAATCCAGTATCCCGAGCCTTGATTTGGTCGGAACGGTCGAGCTAACGATTTGAATATTGTTTTAACTATAATGTAGGCCTCAAGCCAGAAAAATGAGAAGTTGGCCAAGGAACTCAACATGAGCTGAACACAGGTACAAACTGTGAAGTCCAAGCTTGAGCAAGTGAAGAATTTCACCCGAGAGGCGCATGGTGAGTATGTCAATTTGCTGAATTATTCGACATTCCCCTACTGGTGAGGGAGTACTTTATAACAGCTGAGTCTATAGGGCTGTTGCAGAAAGATTTGTTGGAAATATGCCCTAGAGGCAATAATAAATTAGTTATTATCATATTTCCTTGTTCATGATAATCGTTTATTATCCATGCTATAATTGTGTTGATCGGAAACTCAGATACATGTGTGGATACATAGACAACACCATGTCCCTAGTATGCCTCTAATAGACTAGCTCGTTGATCAAAGATGACTATGGTTTCCTAGTCATGGACATGAGATGTCATTTGGTAACGGGATCACATCATTAGGAGAATGATGTGATGGACAAGACCCAAACTGTAAACGTAGCATATGATTGTGTCAGTTTATTGCTACTATTTTCTACATGTCAAGTATGTGTTCCTATGACCATGAGATCATGAAACTCACTAACATCGGAGGAGTACCTTGTGTGTATCAAACATCACAACGTAACTGGGTGACTATAAAGGTGCTCTACAGGTATCTTCGAGGGTGTCTGTTGGGTTGGCATGGATTAAGACTAGGAATTGTTACTCCGTGTGACGGAGAGGTATCTTAGGGCCCACTCGATAATACAACATCACAATAAGCCTTGCAAGCAATGCGACTAAGTGTTAGTCACGAGATCTTGTATTATGGAACGAGTAAATAGACTTGCCGGTAATGAGGTTGAACTAGGTATGGAGATACCGACGATCGAATCTCGGGCAAGTAACATACCGAAGAACAAAGGGAACATCATACGGGATTAACTGAATCCTTGACATAGAGGTTCGACCGATAAAGATCTTCGTAGAATATGTAGGAACCAATATGGGCATCCAGGTCCCGCTATTGGTTATTGACTGTAGAGGTGTCTCGGTCATGTCTACATAGTTCTTGAACCCGCAGGGTCTGCACACTTAAGGTTTGGTGACGTTTCGGTAGTATAGAGTTATGCATGGTGGTGACCGAAGGTTGTTCGGAGTCCCATATGATATCCTGGACGTTACGAGGAGCTCCGTAATGGTCCGAAGGTAAAGATTGATATATAGGAAGTCCTATTTTGGTCGCCGAAAAAGTTTCGGGCTCATCGGTAGTGTACCGGGAGTGCCGGTAGTGTACCGGGAGACCATCGGGAGGGGTATTTCGACCCAAGAGGCTACATGGGCTGTGGGAGAGTGAATACCAGCCCTTGGTGGGCTGGTTGAAGTCCCACAAAGGGCCCATGCGGCTGGGAAGAAAAGCCCAAGGAGTAAAAGGTGGAAAAAGGCAAAAAGTCTAAATAAGGAAGGAGTCCTAATCCTAATAGGATTGGAGTAGGACTCCTCCACCTCCAATTTCGGCCTGATCTTGAGGGTTTGAGGCTGCCTCCTCCCCTCCCTCCCTCCTATATATACTAGAGGATTTAGAAGGAAAAGCGAACCCTAATAGCCACGTGCTACCTCTCCTCTAGATCACAGTTTCTCCACTAGATCGGTTTTCAGCGGTGCTTAGGCGAAGCCCTGCCGGAATAGCTCCACCTCCATCGCCGCAACACCGTCGCGCTGCCGGGGAACTCATCTACCTCTCCGCTCCCTCTTGTTGGATCAAGAAGGCGAAGATCGTCATCGAGCTATACGTGTGCTGAACGCGGAGGTGCCGTCCGTTCGACACTAGATCGGAAGGACCGTGATCAAGATCGCGATACATTTCGTGATTGGATCGCGGGCCGGATCATGATGAGATCGTAGGACAGATCGTGATGAGATCGCGGGATGGATCATGATGGGATCGCGGGACGCTCGGCGATTTGGATCGCGAAGACGTTCGACTACATCAACCGAATTTCTTAACGCTTCCCGCTTAGCGATCTACAAGGGTATGTAGATCCACTATCCCTCTCGTAGATGCTCATCACCAAGGATAGATCTTGCGTGTGCGTAGGAAAAATTTTGTTTCCCATGCAACGTTCCCCAACAAGATTTGCATACAACCCGAGAATCTCACAGGTATGCCGAATCCTAGCATGAGGCTAGCCGCTCTATCTTGAACCGAAGTCTTGAGGAAAAGAAACAGCTTACGACCGAAAACCAGTAGCAAGCCGAAGAACTTGAGAGTTTGAAAACTCAATTGGCTCAATCCCAAAAAGAGAACCAAAGATTACAGAGGGGCATGTTCTCTAAGTGCACTTATATCTTCATTATCCTGAAAAGTACCTTCATTATATCGAGTTTAAGGGACATGCTTCGTCTCGTGACTAGGTCTCTTGACCGAGCGGTCTGAGGAAGAAATCAGATCATTTTGAGGGAACCTACTAAAGGAATCGTCCATCGTACATGAGCGGGCTCGGAGAGCCATGAGGATCATGACCAAAGCGCTCCGGCCTGCCGAGATGCTTCCAGAAGGGATGTCTGAACTGGCTGATCGGTTTAAAGGATCCCGATGTCGTTTTGAGTTACAGAAGACATCGTATTGTCGAGAGGGAGCACGAGGGGGTGGGCAATGGTCAAGACCCGCTTTATCAAACTTAACCCAGAACATATGGCTCGGGTTGGGCTAGTAGGCCGGATGGGCAAGAAGTGCCACTTCATTTGGTTTATGCCCAAGTGATGCCCACCGCTCATCTTTCGCAAGAAGATTGCACCCTAGATACCTTAATAGATAGTCTTGATCAACAGCAAGATGATTGATTCTATGTAACTATGTACTTTAAATCAAAAACTGCTCCGTCTATGTGTCGTGGGGGACGAACACCTATGGGGTCGGCAGGACCCCTTTCGGTTCGGCAGGAAGACGCGCATGAAGAGCAGGTCGAACGAGCAGGGCGGGGGATTTTTACGCAGGTTCAGGCCGCCGAGAGGCGTAAAACCCTACTCCTCCTTTGTGCATTCTGTGTGTTCTTGGGTTCTAGCCACATGAGCGCTGTGCGGGCGAAAGAACACAGCCGCTACGCGTGCGAGCTAGAAGATTAGTCAAAAGATCCCCCACTGTAATGCCCTGGGCCTCCTTTTATATGACTAAGGGGATCCCAATAGCGGCGTACAGTACGTACATAAGGTGTATAGTGTTACAATGTTATCATACCTAACACTGGCTGTGTAAGACAGATGCATTTAATGCTCCGTTAGGTGCCTTTGACCGTCTACGGGACGGGACAAGACCCCGTACCATCGACACCGCTTAGCCTCCTCCATCGCTGGCGCCTCGACATGTTCCCAGGTTGGGCGACACCTAGCATCTGCGCTAGCAGGATCTTGCCGGGGCTTCACCTTGCCGAGGGTTTGAAGGCCATCCCGGCACGGTCTTGCCGGGGGTCTAGCCTTTGATCTTGATCTCGATTGTTCATCTGGATGTTCTCTGGATTTCCCCGCATATGCATCTAGCAGCCCCTCGTTGGGCCTTGCCTACTGGAGTGGCTACTACTGCCCATGCACGAGTAAGGGGCACTGGAGAAACCAAAACTCTACTGCACCGACAGGAGCCCCTAGGCCTGGGCCACACACGGTGCGGGGCGTTGTTGAGCTAGGCCCAAACAGTGCACGAACACATGTGGCAGGAACCCGCAGTTGCAATCATTACGCTTAGTGCGCCCCCCCCCACGATGCTCACGAAGCGCGCGTCGTGGGATACATGCGCAGAGTGGTTGTAATTATTTCAATTGCTGCGTCAGGACGTTTCCGCCACGCGTGCCGAATGCGTAGTAGGGAGCCGACACTGTTCGCTCGTGACTTAAAGTCCTGGCCGTGGCAAAAACTTCAGCGCCGTGGATTGGAGCAACAGGGCGGTTGTTGTTCGCCGCGTGATCGTGGGCGACACTATTGGTGGAGGTGGGCGACAACTCTTGGAGCAGGGGAGAGCTAGACCTCGTGCTTCCCCCTATAAATTGAGGGGTAGCAAGGGCGATGCTCATCCATCCTTCCTTCCTCATCGACCGTGTACCTCTAGAGCTCGTCCTCCCATCTCTTCCAAACCTTGAGTGGTACCCGCCCTTAGCTATGAATAGGGGCGAGGGCGGCCACCGTCCTCTGCACCAAGGAGGAGTTCTCATCGGGATCATGTCACCGCTTCCGCCACAGAGGTGGAGGGTGACCCGAGTGCACATGGCGGGAGAAGCACGAGGGGCCGTGGTCGCCGTGGAGGCCGAGGCCGGGGGAGGCGGAGTGTTGCTCCATCTCTCCCTCTGACGCCAATCCTCTTCCTCGAAGAGACCCATGCTGAGGGGATGGTGTTGGAGTTCATCCTCAAGTTGCGCGGTCCCCTTCGGAGCCATTTGCGCCTCCCTCACCCTTTCTCCAGGGCGATGAAGACCGATAAGCTGCACATTTTGTGGTTGTGAGTGCATGGCTTTTGCAATGGCGCCACGCGGGTGGATGTCGAATATCCGAAGAGCCGCGTCATGTTCTGCAGGTGTGGCAGGAAGACCTTCGCCCGCACCCACAACCTCCAGGATGGGCACGTCCTTTGCTTCAAAATGACGGAGGCTGATCTGCTCTCCATCAAGATTTATGGGCGCTCAGGCGTCCGTCTCAGCTGCTGCGAAGAGAGCTCGAGCGGTGCTGAAACCTCCTCCTCGAGCGACAGCGACGAGGAGGATGGTGTTTGTGAAAGCGACAATGAGTCCGAGCTCTAGGCCATCAAGTCGGGATACGACGACCTGAGCTTTGACTGATCGATGGCTGCACCATCATTGTCAGCCTCCCACCTCTCCTCCTCTCGGCAGGCCGATCCCGCCGTGGGTCCATGTCCTGGGCGCTACCTCATCTTCCAGCTAGATCTTCCGGCAGACCCGGGGACTTCGGCTTCTGCCCCCCCTCTCGTCCATGCAATGCTGGCCTTCTCCTCCATGCGATGCTGGCCCAGGAGGGGCCAGGCTATTGTTGGAGGCCCCTTGCTATCTTTTTCTTCTTGTAATCTGCCTCCTCCCCCTATCTTTTTCTTCTCATAATCTCCCCTAGGGGAGAAAGTCAAATAAAGATGTACTTAGGAAGAGCTGACGTCCCATGTAAATTTCACCCTATTTTAATGGTCGTATGTTATTCCCCTTGTTAGATTCCTCTTTGCATGGTGCTTTCCCTACGCTTTTTTGGAAAAAATCTTGCTCGCATGTGTAGCCCTACCGTGAGTGCTTCGAGGAGCGGGTCCTTAGCAGCCTGCTGGCGGTGCTACTGTCAACAAGATACCTTGACATTCTTGGCATGGCCACTTAAGCTCTTGAGTGGACTCGAAACAGAGTAAGGGCACGAGCGCAGCCACTTGAGCCATTGAGCGGACTCGAAACAGAGCAGGGGCGTGAGCACAACCACTTAAGCCGTTGAGCGGACTCGAAACAAAGCAAGGGCACCATCGATTGCGGCAAGGTTCCTTAGCGTGCAGGTTTTCCATACAAAATTCAAAATCGTCCAAGGAAAATAACTTCACAGAAAAAATTCACTTAGGGTTTAGCAACTTATCTTCCCGTCGCAATACTCTTTCCCGCTCCTTCTCGCAAGATGCCAATTTTGGACGTCGCCCGTTTGGTGTCCATACCATCTCACCCCCTGGCAAACTTGCATGGGAGAGAACCTTCTGTATTATAAGAAAAAGAAAGAAGAGAAAATAGAGATGTGGAACCTTGACGGTCCGTTAGTACTTGTCGGGAATAGGTGTAATGCAACATCTTGGATAAGCATGCAAAATAAGTAGACATGGAAATTGACAAGAGTTGCAGAACGCTCAGTCTTATTCAGCTATGCACAGGGTCTGCACCTGGCTTTGTACAAAGGATCACACGCCTTGCCGGCAATACTCATACAAAAGGTGGTTGTGGGGGGCCCGACAACCTTGCCTTATGGGTAGAACTTATGAAGATGCTCGATATTCCAGGAGTTGCTCACCGGAATGCCATCTTCGGTCCCAGGCGGACTATGCCAGGCCTGGTGACTCATACTACCCGATAAGGGCCTTCCCACTTTGGCGTCAACTTGTTGGAATTCTTGGCCGACTGAACGCACTGAAGAACAAGGTTGCCTTCCTTAAGGCTTCGGGCATGAACCTTGCGGCTATGATAGCGGCGCAAAGCTTGTTGGTAGCATGCAGTTCTCACAACATCCCAAACACGGTCTTCCTCAAGGAACGTCGCATTATCTTATCGCAACTTCTCTTGCTCAAGCTTATCATAAGGGAGCACTCGAGGCGACCCGTATATGAGTTCCGTGGGGAGAACTGCTTCTGCCCCGTACACCAGGGAGAAGGGTGTCTAGACGGTTGCTCGATTTGGTGTCGTTCTGATCGACCAAAGAATTGTCGGCAGTTCATCAATCCAGCGCCTTCCACACTTGTGCAGCTTGTCGAAAGTTCTCGTTTTAAGCCCTCGTAGCACTTCAGCATTCACCCTTTCTGCTTGGCCATTGCTCCTTGGGTGAGCAACAGAAGCAAAACAGATTTTGCTGCCAAGGTCCTGGACATACTGCTTGAAGGTGTGGCTTGTGAACTTCTTGCTGTTGTTAGTGATGATCCTGTTGGGAACACCAAAGCAACAGACTAGTCCTTTAAAGAACTTCACAGCTGACTGTGATGTCACCTTTCTCACTGCCTCCACTTCCGGCAACTTCATGAACTTGTCGATTGCAATGTACAAGTACTCAAAGCCCTCAGTAGCACGGGGAAAGGGGCCCAAGATGTCGAGCCCCAAGACCAAAAATGGCCAGGAGAGAGGGATTGTTTGAAGAGCTTGAGCTGGTTGGTGTAGCTTCTTTGAATGGAACTGGCATGCTTCACACTTGGTTACTAGCGCAGTTGCATCCTGGAGGGCGGTGGGCCAGAAGAAACCTTGCTGGAATGCTTTGCCGACCAGTGCCCTTGACCCTATGTGGGAGCCACATATGCCTCCATGTATCTCCGCCAACAGCTCCAGTCCATCCTCCCAAGGAATGCACTTCAATTTCACACCATTTGGTCTCTTTCTGTACATGACATTGTCCACAAACTGGTACATACTGGACTGACGGGCTACTTTCTCCGCTTCCTCTTGTTCTTCGGGGAGTTCTCCTATTTGGAGGAACTAAACAATGTGCCGCGCCCATGTCGGAGCCTGGGGCTCGACGGCAAGGACTAAAGGCATGTCTTATGCCACGGGAGCGTTTGTCTCTACAGCGAAGACCTAAGGTCCTGCTGGAGCCTGTTGCTCCCCAGCAAGTTTGGCGTCGTTCCCGACAACTTCCTCACCGGTGGCTTCTGGGAGCTCTACGCGGAAGTACTGGTCGGAATTTAACTTTCTTCTTTTTTCTTGCTTTGTTGACGATGCTACGGATGGCTGAGTTAGCTTGAGCACAAAAGTTCCTGGTCCCATAGGTAACTTGAGGGCAGCGCGCTTCGACAGCTCATCGGCAATGTTGTTCTCCGCATGAGGAACATGCTCTGTTTGCATGCCGTCAAAGCGCTCCTCCAGCTTTCTCACTTCATCCATGTAAGCTTCCATCAACTGGCTCTAATAATCCTTGTTGACTTGCTTGACGACAAGCTATGAATCACCTCTGACAATGAGCTTCTTGATTCCAAGTTCTGCTACGATCCTGAGACCGACAAGCAGTCCTTCATACTCCACCGTATTGTTTGTTAATCTCTCCCAGGGAAAGTGCATCTGGATTACGTACTTGAGGTGCTCTTCGGTGGGTGCGACAAGCAGCATGCCAGCACCAGCCCCTTGGAGGGAGAAAGCCCCATCAAAATACCTGACCCATTCTTGATCAGTTTCCTTGCCGGGAAGAGCTGTTTCTTGGACCTCTTCATCTGGCGTTGGAGTCCATTCTGCAATGAATTCTGCCAGGGCTCTGCTCTGGATAGGTGAAGTACTTTCAAACTTGAGACCAAAGCTCGACAACTCCAAAGCTCACTCCACAATCCTGCCGGTGGCATCTAGATTCCGCAGAATCCATTGCAGTGGAAAGTGAGTGAGGACGTTGATCTCATGTGCTTAGAAGTAGTGGCGCGGCTTCCTCGAGGCCATAAGGAGACCGAAAAGCAGTTTTTGCACACTAGAGTATCTTGACCTAGATCCCTGCAAGAGGGAGCTGATAAAATAAACTGGGTGCTCCACCATCTTCTTCTTCTGCGTTGCTTCGTTTGTCTTTATTGACCCTGCCTTGCCGGCATCACGAACTGCCGGGGGAGTTCCTGGCTCGTTGCTTGGCGGTCTCGCCTCTTCCGTCGCTTCTTTGTCAATTTCCCTCTATGCCACCAGTGCAGCGCTAACCACTTGATTCATTGCCGCTAGGTATAGCAGCAACGGTTCTTGTGGCCTAGGTGCAACTAATGTTGGCGGAGAGGAGAGGTACTTCTTCAAATCCTGCATGTTGCTTCCGCTTCCAGAGTCCATTTCATCAGACCTGCCTTCTTCAAGATTTTGAAGAACGACAGGGCGTGCTCAGCAGATTTTAAGATGAACCTGCTTAGAGCTACGATGCAACCGGCAAGATGGTGTACATCCTTGACACGCTCTGGTGCTTCAATATGCTCAATCGCCTTGATTTTGTTAGGGTTTGCTTCAATCCCACACTGAGACACAAAGAACTCGAGAAGCTTGTCGGACGGAATGCCAAACACACACTTCTTGGGATTGAGCTTGAAGTTGATCTTGCACAGATTTCCAAACGTCTCTTCTAGGTCTTGTATGAGTGTTGCCTTGTCCTTTGTTTTAACCACTATGTCATCCATATAAGCTTCCAGATTCCGATGTAGCGTGGGTTCAAAACCAATCTTGACCACTCTTGCAAATGTTGAACCAGCACTTTTCAACCTGAAAGGCATTCGCACCAAGCAGTATGTACCACATGGGGTGATAAATGCGGTCTTCTCTTCGTCTTCCTTCGACATGAAGATCTGATGGTACCCTGAGTACGCATCGAGGGATGACAGCAAGTCATAGCCCGCAGTGGAGTCCACAATCTGGTCGATGCGTGGCAAGGGAAAGGGATCTTTTGGTCAGACTTTATTGAGATCTGTATTGTCAATACACAATGTCCATTTCCCATTCGCCTTGCGCACTACGACGGGATTTGCCAACCATGTTGGGTGGAGCACCCCTCTGGCCAGACCTGCTGCTTCCAGTTTTCTAATTTCCTCGACAATGAATTATTGTATCTCCAAGGCTTGCTTCCTTACTTTCTGCTTGACGGGTCGTGCATGAGGATAGATAGCAAGATGGTGCTCAATTACCTCCCTAGGAACACTGGGGACGTCAGACGGTTTCCATGCAAACACATCGACATTTGCCTGCAGGAAGGCAACAAGCGCGCTTTCCTAATGGTCATCGGTGGTGGAACTTATGGTGAAAGTCCCCCCCGTGCCATCCACCCTGATGGGCACCTTTTTGATATCTGGTGGAGCTGCCTTGGACTTCTTGTTCTTCCCGGTGGATCTCTCTGGCACATTGTCAACGGGAGCGCAACACTCCGAGGAGGTGCACTTGCCGGAATGTGCGCCAGAGGCTTTGTCGGTCTTCTTCCCCCTGGGAGCTTCAGCGACAGGAGCTAGTGCCTTGGTGGAAGGTGTTGCAACTGCCTCCTAGTAGAGTTGGTCAGCGCAGATGAGTGCACCTTTCTTGTCAGAGTTGATCGTGATGATGCTCATTGGCCCGGGCATCTTCAGCACATTGTAAGCGAAGTGAGTGGCCGCCATGAACTTGGCCAGCGTTAGGAGGCCAAGGATACCGTTGTATGGCAATCAGATCTTGGCGACGTCGAAGACGATCTTCTCTATTATGAAATTTATGTCACTACCAAATGTTATCGGCGGTTTGATTTTGCCCTTCGGCTGAGTCCTCGCTGAATTGATCCCTTGGAATGTGCCTGACGGCTTGAGATCTTCATCAGGAATTTGTAGCCTCTGGATGACATCTAGCGAGATTAGGTTCAGGGTGGCCCCACTATCGACTAGCATTTTCGTCACCTTGAGGTTGCAAATTGTCGGTGAAAGCAACAATGGCAGACACCCGATTGGGTTGCGCGATGAGGGTGATCCTCGGCGTTGAAAATGATAGGAGTGTTGGACCACTTTAGAGGTTTTTGGGCACCGACAGACGGCTCTGCCGCATTAACCTTGCGCCCACTGTTTGAGTTGGCAGTGTGTCATGCCCAAGATGCGCGCCTATCCATTTTAAGACACAAGGGCCTCACAAGGGATAGAGGCGCATCTTGTCATTCGCAAGTATAGTATCATTGCATCATACATTACATAAGAGATGAGAATACAAGTTGGCTTACACTCGCCACATACTAAATTTACAATTCCACATAGAATTCAAATCATCAACATGAAGACAGGGTCCAACTACGGACGAAATCAAACGATAAAATAGATGCAAATGACACTATCTCGCTTTCCCACAGATCACGACCATGGTCCTCTACTCATCCGGATAAGTGACATACATCCTGCCTCTTTCCTCGTCATATTCCCACTGGAGCTGCGTCAGAAGATCCTGCACGTACTCATCTGTACCTATACCTGGAGTGTTGTAGTAATCTATGAGCCACAAGAACTACCGAGACTATCCAAGCTTAAAGGTTGGGATGTGGTATGTGTTTAGTTTGCAGCAGCACTAAGCATTTATGGTGGCTAAACTTACGTAATATGAAGGTAAATTTGAGTGGCCTACGATGAACGGTCGAATCTAGTATGACCTCTAAGAGATCCTGAACACTTACTTACGTCAATCATAACCCCACTGTGTTCCCTCTCGGATCATGTTCACGAGCAGAGACGATCACGGTTACTCACACAGTTGGTGTATTTTATTAGAGTTTACTTCAAGTTTACTATAACCGAGTGTTAACAAAAATCCAAGTTGCCACATAACCGCGGGCACGGCTTCTCGAAAAGATTTAACCCTGTAAGGGTGCTCCAACTAGTCCATCACAAATAACCATACTCCGCAAGAATATCCTTGACCACGGATCTCGTGATCATCATAGGTAACTCCAAAGGAATTCCAACACCTCGAGATAACCCGAAGAAAGTCAAAGTCCACAGGAAGACACTCGATAAAGGTAAAACAAATCCAGCAAGACCACCCGACATGTTGACGAACCCGATAAGACCCGCGTATCTCGTTCTCAGGACACGACGGATAAGCGACGCGTAAGGAGGCCTGATAGAAATCTCCCAAGTTGCCCTGGGTTGGCCCTGCACAATGCTCTAGTTTGGACCAACACTCATGAGGAGGACTGACCCGGGGTTAATTAAATATCCATGGGGTTGCAAAGCCCTATGCAAATTTTATTAAGTTATTAAGCAAATGTAGTACCAAAGTTGGGTCTTGCCAGACAAGTTTTAATCTCAAACGAATACACAACGGGGTCCCCATAACAACCCCGAGCATGTTAGGAGCGCAAAATATGGAAAACATAACACCGGTAAGAACAAACTATGGCGGTAACAATGGAACAAATCACCTAGCAAAAGGCCAAGCCTTCCAACAATACCAAGATATATATGTGCATTAAATTAAATATCATATAATATTGTGATATCCAAATCCATGTTAACACATGGAACAACCTGCACCTGCAACTAAGAACGCTATAAGAGGGGCTGAGCAGCGGTAACTTAGCCAATCAAAGGTTTGCTAGGATGTGGAGGGTTAAGGCTATCATGGCAATTGGGAGGCTGATATTCAATTGGTAGGTAGCGCAATTGTAACGATAAGAGTGAGAAAACTAGCAAGCGAAAATAGTATCGGGATCCAGGTACGATCATCTTGCCTGTTGCTTCTTCAATGGAACAAGTAGCGGGATCCTCGTAGTGGTACTCCCCTGGGTCCTCGTACTCATTATCCACACTCGCGTCTACCCAAGATAAACATCAACAATAAACATCCAACCAAGGTGCAATGCACAATCAATAATGATGCATTCCTAGGTGAAGAGTTTTTACCATGGCAATCCTAACTAGTCATGTTTCACATGCAAGAATTGGATATTAATGAATCTGGACAGAACCTCATGTTAAGTTATTTAGACATGCATGAACATGGAAAATATGGATGCATCATTAGAAAACGATGGAAATGCATATGAAGAACGTAAGAAACGGAGTTACGGTTCTCACGATACGCTCGCGACAAGGTACGAAGGCAAATACAAGACAAGAAGGCCATGGGCTAATTCTTGCCATTCCAAGGTAAACACTGGTTAGTCAATGAAAAACCAACAACAATAGAGCTGAAGATCAATCAATTCCATGGAGTATAGCTCCCACAAGTCACAAATCAATAAAACAAACAATCTGCCATAAAACAGCAACATAGCAACTTACACAGCCCACAACTTGAGCTATAGGAATCCAACAGCCACAAACAAGGTATTGGCAGAAACTACATAACATTCTCATCAACTTATCCAACTACACAAACTGGAAAGGAGGCACACATCAATAAGCATGAAGCTATCAAGTTGGCATGATGAAACAGTTTTCTGGGACTTAGTGAAAATAACAGTTTTTCTGGAATCTGAGTTAATCTGGTAGCATGTTGACAGCATAAGTTAAATGGGTTAGAGACCACCTCTTGGCATGAAATTCAACAGGGTGGTAGAAGACAACCTCTAATTCAAAATACTAACACTGAGCATGAGCTAATTCTCAACATATCACAAGATGTCAACCACTCTTTATGGCATAAAAATAACAGCAGTTTCTCAGACTTAGAAATATTTAGCATGGTGAAAACAGAAACATCAAGTTAGCTACTTTGCAGCATGTTTCCCACTTATATGGGTGATTCTCATGTTAAAAAAAATACCATGGCATAATAGACATAAAACACTAGCACTTCCTAGTCGGCACATGCCCCAAAGCAAGCATGGATTAAATCATGCAAAATGACAAAGTAGCATCATAGCAGAAAATGACAGTTTTATGAACTTGCTCAAAAGTGAAATTTGAAAGCAACAATGAATTCCTTGGCTCTTTCTACCCCAATAACATGTGTCATACTCATATGTTCATGTGAAGCAATATGGCACAATATACTAGCAATCAACCATCCACTCTCTTATAAGTTAAAACTTACTCTAAATGGACATGATCATAAATGGACATAACCAGATTTGCAAACTTAGTTTAACATGAAAATGATCTAACAAACCTACAAGCATTCATAATCAACAAAGGGGTATGGCAAGTGGGGGAAAGGACCCACTTGTCACACTCACACACACACACTCTCTAAACACACACACTACAAGCATACACACACATGCTCCATATGCCTAAGGGCATATGAGCACAAACACACACTCTCACACACTCTCACATGCACAAGCATATATACATGTCACATACATTCAACACACCTACACATACACCATCTACACACACAAGTGCACTCAACCACACACATACACTCATATACATACACATGCACATATATATATAGAAAAGAAAAAAAAGACATGCTGGTTGCATCTACACACACACATACACATAGCAAAAGGAAAAGAAAAAACAAAAGAAAATAAAATAGCAAAAGGGAGGAGGGGTTCGGGATAGAACCCTCGACCACTTGGTCGTTTCCCGAGCCGGTTGCCACTCTACTATGCTGCGACACTTAGCAGAGGAGGGCTTCGGCTGCTCTTATACTACCTATTACTCGCTTACTGATGAAACTGACGGACACTGCACTACGGCGATAGACAGCGGCGGCTAAGGCAATTCCGGCGACTAGGAGGGCTAGCGGAGCGACAGAAGGGACGCGGGGCACGCTGGGAGTGCAGGGACTCCATTCTCGCACTCGGACGCGGAGGAGGCACCGGAAACAGGGCACCTCGAGCTCGAGCAGGAGCGCGGCGGTGAAGAACACGACGGCAATGGCTCTAGCAGCAGGGGAGGAGGAATGCACGTCGACTACTCACCTAGGAGAGGACGACATCGACCCGGACGAGCGAAGAGGAAGGAGAGGCGGAGACGACGACGGTGACGGAGAGGAAGCGGACCCGACGACGACCCGATGGCGAGGAGGAAGATGACGACCCCCGGGAGCCTCCTAGCTGTGGGAATGGGTCGAGGACGGTGGCGCCTTGCTCCATGCCATCTCCACAGATGACGAGGCCCACAGGAGGCGCAAAGACGACGGCGTCGACAAGCGGGAGCCTCCCTGCTCTCTGAACTTCTCTGCTCCCGCTGAATTTTGGGGAAGAAGAAGGGGAAGTAGGGAGAGGAAGGAGGGGAGAACGCGAATGGCGGCGGCGAGGACGAAGAGGGGGAACCCTAGGGATCCACACTTTAAAAAGGGGAGGCCCTCGACGTCCGTGAGCCTTGACGGCGACGGCGTCGTCCCTCCCATGCTCACTCTCTCTCTGAACCTGCAACTAACGGAGGAGGACGAGGCAGGTAGCCATAGCTACCTGCTGGGCCGCGCAGGGAGCTCACCTGGGCCAGGGAAGGCTCAGTGCCCACACACTCACTCAGAAAAGAAAAAAACAGAGCAAGCTACCTCTTTATCAAATGACAGCAACACATAAGAAACCCCCTAAAGTGAAATAAAAGGATTTTACAAACAACAAAAATATTTTGACATGAGAAATAAAATGTGCTATTTACTAAAAATATCAAGCTGATTTTTAGGACAAGAATTTAATCATTTTGAAATAGACAGCCCCTGTTATTTAAAACTCCAAACACATAAGGCTCAAATCAACAAAAGAACCACACCCACACTCTTAAAACATTTTAGGCTAGCACTTGAACATTTTTAAACAATTTAAAAGCAAGTTAATTCTGTTGATAATAACATGGGAAATAAAGGGCATTGGGTTGGGTTTTAGTTGAAAAGAAAGAGAGGGGAAGAGAAGGAGGTGCACCACACAAAATCCAACCACATCACACCACACAAGCCCACACTCACAAACAAGGTCACTACAAAGCAAAGACATGGCATGATGGATGCATGATGCATGAATGCAAGAACATGGTATGACAAGGTGCAAATTCATTCCATTACTCTCATGACAACAAGGTTCATACAAGAGATTACATGCCATAAAAGGTAGGGACAACACTTGGGCTGTCACACGGTGAGAGGAATGCAAGGAGGCACCCCCTCAATGCACATCACCTTTGTAGCCTTCTGGAACTCATGCTTGCTGGACTCATCATCCTCTTCATTGCAGTTCTCATCACCTCCTTCTTCATCGCGGCCTCGAGTGGGCCTCTCCTTCTGTTGGTTGGCCTTACCGCGATGACCTACTCGGTCTCCGCATTTCTTGCCGGACCCTTCTGCATCGTTTTGGGCTTTCTCCTTATCTCGTCTTACGTACTCAACCTTTTGCTTCTCGGCGAGTTGCTCGACCTATCAGTAGTTTTGGAGGTCATGGCCCTTGGTACAATGGATCTTCCAGTACTGCTTGTCGGAGTCTTCCATCTTGTCAGCGGCCGCCAAGGCCTGGCACGAGGTGCACCCGGCAACCTCCTTGTCAGGACTGTCAACCTTAGTTTTCTTGGCGGTGTTGACGTTGTCGGATCCCTTGACGGCAAGCATGGTCTTACTCTTGTGCTTCTTGCTGCACCATTGGTTCTTCATTGCCGGGGCGGTGTCGTCTTCATCATCAGAGTTGACTCCAGTGCCAGCTTCTTCCCTGGGGAGTCTCCTCCCATCTTTGGCTCGGGCACATCTATCAGCCAGAGCACAGAGCTCGGCAACATCTCTAACCTTGTTCATCGCCAGCTCTTCGCGCATCCTATGGTTGCGCACATTCTGGTGGAACGTGCTAATAATAGTGGCAGGATGAACATCCGGGGTGTTCTGATGCACACGGCTGAACCTTTGATTGTACTTGCGCAAGGTCTCGCCTTCTTTCTAGGGAATGATGTGCAAGTCACTTTCTTGACCAGGAGCTTGGTGGCCTCCGGTAAAGGCACCAACAAACTGATGGCACATGTCTGCCCAGGAGGTGATGGAATTCTCCAGAAGGTGCATCAACCATGACCTAATGTTGGTCTTGAGTACCAACGGGAAGTAGTTGGCGAGTATCTTGTTGTCGCGAGCCCTGGCAGCCTCCACCGCAATGGTGTAGATGCTCAAGAACTCTGACGGGTGAGTCTTGCCGTCATATTTCTCCAGGACCTCTGGCTTGAATGTTCGGGAGTCGGGCCACTGGACTTGTTGCAGCTCACGGGTAAACGCTGGACAACCCACCTCGTAAGGTAGGATAACAGGATACCCTGGCACGGATTTGTCTACAGTGGGTCCCGCACGCTTATTAGATTGATGTTGTGCTTCCCGCCGCTGCTCAATTGTATTCTGAGTGTCTTCTTTGCTTCGCTCCCAAAGAACTTGATGTTGATCGCGGAAAGTCAGACGACGCCGTCGAGTAACCGTCACAAGCGTCGGTCCAACAAGTCGGCAACCGGTGTTGTTGCTGTGGAGGAGAGTGCACCATGGTCGCACCGCCTCTAGCCTTCTCGCCGTTGGCGCCAGCCAGCTCGGTCGACCGAAACTTATTGACGAGGATGAGGAGGCTGTGAATGGTGGCTCTCCATTCACTGAGCTTCTCCACGGCAGGAGGGAAGTTCAGGAGCATTTGTGCCCGCGCCATTGCTTCTTCCGACATGGTCAACAACGAACGGCGCGAAGAACGCGAGGTGCTCTGACTCCTAACCTTGTTAGAAGGATCTCCGTCGCCGTCCCGCGATTGCATGCCACTCCCACTAGCATGTTGGCGTGCATGCTGGTCCCGCACATCTTGGGAGCGATGCGCAGGAACTTTTCTGTGGGGACGTTGGGAACCAGCGACACTGCAACGCTGCTCTTCGTGCGCGTCCTGAGAAGGTCGCAGTGCGCTGGCATGGGTGTCTTGGAGGGTGCCCTTCCGTCCCTAGAGTTCACCGTACCGCTCGCAGGCAGTATAGCTCCGTCCTGAGATCCAGGGGCACAGGAGTTACCACCGCCGCCGTGAGCATCTCCACTGCGGGCGTCGCTGCTTCGTCGGCCTTGATCACCGGAGCGCCGGGTGGGCGCAGGGTCTCATCTCCCTCCGCCCGCATCCACTTTGTCGCCCGCTTGGGCGGCTACAGGCGTAGCGGACGTGGAGGGTTCCACCATCGTGAAACCCTTCTTCTTGGGAGCCATGGCAATGGATATGATGAAGGTACTGACACGCTGATTGTTGGACCAGGTTTACGCAACCAACCCCCCGACCAAGTGCGCCAGAGATATCGTGGGGGCCGTACACCTATGGGGTCGGGAGGACCCCTTTCGATTTGGCAGGGAGACGAATATCTGTGAAGAGCAGGTCGAACGAGCAGCATGGGGGATTTTTACCCATGTTCGGGCCACCGAGAGGCGTAAAACCCTACTCATGCTTTGTGTATTATGGGTGTTATTGGGTTCTAGACAAAGGAGCACTATGTGGGCGATAGAACACAGCTGCTACGCGTGCGAGCTAGAGGATTACTCAAAAGATCCCCCACTGTAATGCCCTGGGCCTCCTTTTATATGACTAAGGGGATCCCAACAGCGGCGTACAGTACGTACATGAGGTGTACAGTGCTACAATGTTATCGTACCTAACACTGACGGTGTAAGACAGACGCATTTAATGCCCCATCAGGTGCCTATGACCGTCTACGGGACGGGGCAGGACCCCGTCCCATTGGCGCCGCTTAGCCTCTTCCATCGCTGGCGCCTCGATACGTGCCCAGGTTGGGCAACACTTGGCCTCTGTGCTGGCGGGATCTTGCCGGGGGTTTGAAGGCCTTCCCAACACGGTCTTGCCAAGGGTCTAGCCTTCGGTCTTGATCTCAATTGTTCGTTTGGATGTTCTGTTGATTTCCCTATATCTACATCTAGCAGCCCCTCATTGGGCCTTGCCTACCGGAGTGGTTACTACTGCCCGTGCATGAGTAAGGGGCACTGGAGAACACAAAACTCTAGTGCACCTACACTATGTTGTAAATGTTGTCTTAACCGGCCATCAGCTTCGACTTCCCTCGCTGAGAGCTTGGGAGTCTTCCGTATCGAATGTCCTCCTATGAAAGGAACTTAATTCGGGGAACCATGCAA
This sequence comes from Hordeum marinum, assembly GCA_022496015.1. Classification (NCBI taxonomy): domain Eukaryota; kingdom Viridiplantae; phylum Streptophyta; class Magnoliopsida; order Poales; family Poaceae; genus Hordeum; species Hordeum marinum. The sequence goes on along the minus strand of CM039674.1, from coordinate 256,470,119 downwards.
TCCGGCCATTCGATGCGAACAAACAGAACACGCACATGGATATAATTGATACTACTTCTTAACATAAGAAACATCTTCCGAAGAAAATGGTTACTCTAGGTTGCTACGTAGATCGTAGATATCATGGCCATATACTACTAGTATGCGGCTAACGGCCTTTTTGGGAAAATAATCCCAGGTAATGGTGATAACCACCACAAGTTTTTTACTTCCGTCGTAGCCAACCAATTTTCTTCTTAAGATAGCTAGCTTTCGGCTTCACTCGTGTGAGGTACGTATCCGGATGATCCTGTCGTAACAATCACAGAGGTGCTCCCTTTACCCTCTAACCGAACAATCGGGAACTTAGAGGGTAAGCACAGGAGCGAGGCAACCCAGCTTGGCCAAAATCTTAGGTCCAATTGATGCATATACTAGCTTAAAAACGATAAGAGAAGTGTGCATCCACAATAGGTGTGAATCGGCGCACAGAATATATAATAATTGGCTTTTAGAAGAAGCCCCCAGATGTGTTTTTTATCGGATAATACATTTCTACCTCTTGAGCTTGCGTTGGTTTTCCCTTGAAGAGGTAAGGGTGATGCAGCAAAGTAGATAAGTATTTCCCTCAGTTGTTGAGAACCAAGGTATCAATCGAGTAGGAGGAACAAGTCACCAATGGATGCACCTACATAAACAATGAAACTCTTGCATCCAACGCTATAAAGGGTTGTCAATCCCTTCACGATTATTTGCAAGGATTAGATCTGATAGAGATAGATGTAAAAGATTGCGGAAATTAGAAAAGGTAAATAAATTGCAGCAAGGTATGTTTGGTATTTTTGGTATATAGATCTGAAAATAAAATATGGAAAATAGACCCACGGGCCATAGGTTTCACTAGAGGCTTCTCTCTTAAAGGAAAATAACATGATGGGTAAACAAATTATTGTCGAGCAATAGATAGAAAAGCGCATAGTTGTGACGATAAACAAGGCAATGATTATGCATATAGGAATCACATCCATGTCAAGTAGACCGAAACGATTTTGCATCTACTACTATTACTCCACACATCGACCGACTCCTGCCTGCATCTAGAGTATTAAGTTTATGAAGAACAGAGTAACACATTAAGTAAGATGACATGATGTAGAGGGATAAACTCAAGCAATATGATGAAAACCCCATCTTTTTACCCTTGATGGCAACAATAAAATATGTGCCTCGCTACCCCTACTTTGTCACTGGGTGAGGACACCACAAGATTGAACCCAAAACTAAGCACTTCTCCCATTGCAAGAATTACCAATCTAGTTGACCAAACCAAGCCAATAACTCGAAGAGACTTGCAAAGATATGAAATCATGCATATAAAAATTCAGATAAGAACCAAATAATATTCATATATAAGTTGATCATAAACCCACAATTCATCAGATCTTGACAAACACACCACAAAAGAGTATGACATCGGATAGATCCCCATGAAGACCATGGAGAACATGGTATTGAAGCACAAAGAGATAGAACAATCCATATAGCTACTAGCTATGGACCCATAGGTCTATGGTGGACTACTCACGCATCATTGGAGGGGCAATGGAGTTGATGTAGTAACCCTCAGTGAGGGAATCCCCCTCCGGTAGATTATCGGAAAAGGATCCAAGATTGGATCTCTCAGGAACGGTGGCTTCTCACGACAGAAAAGTATTTGCGTGGCTCTTTTTGGTATTGCGGGAATATTTGGGAGTTTATAGGCCGAAGATTAGGGTTAGGAGATCTGCTGGGGGGCACAAGCCAGGGGCGCCCCTAACCACGCTAGGGTGGCTTGTGACCTGCTGACAGGTCTCCTGGCCCCCTCTCCAAGTCTGGTAGATGTCTTCTGGTCCAACAAAAATCACCACAAAGATTTCATTCCATTTGGACTCCGTTTAATATTCCTTATCTACAATACTCAAAAACAAGGAAAAAATAGAAACTGGCACTAGGCTCTAGGTTAATAGGTTAGTCCCAAAAATAATATAAAATAACATATTCATGCATATAAAACATCCAAAAGAGATAATGTAATAGCAAGGAACAATCAAAAATTATAGATACGTTAGAGACGTATGAGCATCCCCAAGTTTAATTCCTGCTCGTCCTCAAGTAGGTAAATGATAAAAACATAATTTTTGATGTGCAATGCTACCTAACATATTTATCCATGTAATATCCTTTATTGTGGCATGAATGTTCAAATCCATAAGACTAAAAAAAAGCTTAATGTTGATATAAAAACAATAATATTTCAAGCATACTAACAAAGAATTTGTATCTCTTCAAAATATAATGGCAAAAGAAAGTTATCCCAACAAAATCATATAGTCTGGCTATGCTCGATCTTCCCCACACAAAGTATTTATATCATGCACAACCTCGATGACAAGTCAAGCAATTGTTACACACCTTTCATGTTCTCAAACTTTTTCAACTCTCATGCAATACATGAGCGTGAGCCATGGATATAGAACTATAGGTGGGATACAATATGGTGGAGGTTGTGAAGAAAAGGAGAAGATAGTATCACATCAACTAGGCGTATCAACGGGCTATGGAGATAACCATTAATAGATATTAATGTGAGTGAGTAGGGATTGCCATGCAACAGATGCACTAGATCTATAAGTGTATGAAAGCAGAAAAAGAAACTAAGTGGGTGTGCATCCAACTTGCTTGCTCATGAAGACCTAGGGACATTTGAGGAAGCCCGTCATTGGAATATACAAACCAAGTTATATAACAAAAAATTCCCACTAGTATATGAAAGTGACAAAATAGGAGACTCTATCATGAAGATCATGGTGCTACTTTGAAGCAAAAGTGTGGAAAAAAGATAGTAATATTGTCCCTTCTCTCTTTCCTCTCTTTTTTGGTGGGCATATTTGGCCTTTTTTTATTTGGGCTTCGTTGGCCTCTTTTATTTTTCATAAAGTCCAGAGTCTCATCCCAACTTGTGAGGGAATCGTAGCATCCATCATCCTTTCCTCACATGGGACAATGCTCTAATAATGATGGTCATCACACTTTTATTTACTTACAACTCGATATCTTGAACAAAATATGACTCTATATGAATGCCTCCAGCGGTGTACCAGGATGTGCAATTATCTAGCATATCAAATGACATCAAAGCCATGAAAACATCATACTAGCTATCTTACGATCATGCAAAGCAATATGAATATGATGGTGCATGTCATAATAAACGGAACGGTGGAAGTTGCATGGCAATATATCTCGGAATGACTATGGAAATACCATAATAGATAGGTATGGTGGCTGCTTTGAGGAAGGATATATGGTGGGTTTAATGCACCGGCAAAAGCTATGCGGTACTAGAGAGCCTAGCAAAAGTGGAAGGGTAAGAGTGTGTATAATCCATGGACTCACATTATTCAGAAAGAACTCACATACTTATTGCAAAAGTATATTAGTCATCTAAGCAAAGTACTAGACGCATGCCCCTAGGGGAGAGGTTGGTAGGAGTAAACCGTCGCACGATGCCGACCCTCACACAAAGGCTGACAATCAATAAACAAATCATGCTCTGACTTCCTTACATAACAGTTCACCATACGTGCATGCTAAGGGAATCACAATCAATAAACCTATACACAAGTATTTTTACCAATTCACAATTACTTCCTAACATGACTCGTAATGTTACCTTCTTTATATCTCAAAACTTTATGCAAGGAATCAAACTTCTCATAATACTCAATGCACTTTATATGGAAGTTTTTCTTATATCCCTTTTGGATGCCTATTATATTAGGACTAAATTCATACCCAAAACCAATTATCATGCTGTTTAAAGACTCTCAAATAATATAAGTGAGGTATGAGAGTTTGATTATTTCTATAAAACAAAACACCACCGTGCTCTAAAAAGATATAAGTGAAGCACTAGAGCAAAATTGCCTAGCTCAAAAGATATAAGTGAAGCACATAGAGTATTCTAATAAATTCACAAATCATGTGTGTCTCTCTCAAAAGATATGTGCAGCAAGGATGATTGTGGCAAACTAAAAAGCAAAGATTCATATCATACAAGACGCTCCAAAAAAACACCTATTATGTGGTGAATAAAAATATAGCCTCAAGTAAATTTACCGATGGATTGAAGACGAAAGAGGGGATGCCTTCCGGGGCACCCCCAAGCTTAGTATTTTTGGCATCCTTTATTCCTTGGGGTGCCTTGGGCATTCCCAAGATTAGGCTCTTGCCACTCCTTATTCCATAGTCCATCCAATCTTTACCCAAAACTTGAAAACTTCACAACACAAAACTTAACAGAAAACACGTGAGATCCATTAGTATAAGAAAATAAATCACCACTTTAGGTACTCTTGTGTCACACCCTGTGTTTGTATCACCTGGTTGAGTTTGGATTTATAAAATTTGGAGCCAACTAAAACTTTTTCAAGTTCTTGTGCTTGCTTGAATTGATGCTTGTTTGCTTGTTGATGGTTGTGGATGGCACTCTTGGATTGTCTCCCTCTTCATATTCATCTTCCTTGACCCAAACCTCTTGCCCAAGGAACATGCCATGTGAATAGTGCCCAAAATTATCTTTATCAAATTTTATTTTGATAAAAAAGGATTTATCCAAATTAGGTCTTCAAAACCCCTGGATTGAGGTTTGCACTACAAGTCCTCAAATTGGGTGGATCCTTCTTCCCCAAGGGCTTTATTTAAAAACTAATACATATAAGACTTCCCAAAAACACCAAATATTAACTTAAAACGTTATTTTAATATTTTATTTAAAGGCTTTTTCTTCAAACTAGAAATGGTTTTCCATAGGGAAAAATTATTTAAATGCTTTCAAAATATTTGAGAAAATTTAGGGAAACTCAGTGGACATATAGTTTCCATATATATGAGTTTCAACACATGGGAATGATCAGATCATAGGGCAAACCCCTCAAAACCCTTCCTATTCAAATCAGGCTTTTGAAATATTTCTATAAGAAATATTCTCAATAAATTTTAGGAAAATTCCAGCAAGTCAACACTATCATAGGTGACGACCTTGCAAAGTTTCACTTGAATCCAAGTTGATTTGGTTTATCAAACCATCCACAAACCCTTCCTGTCCAGATTCAAATTTGAATACCTTTACATTGTGAAGTTTCTCCCCATGACTCCAAACTTTGTGGACATGCTCTAATCACCAAATAATGGTGCTACACTATAATATCCCAAAATTTCATTTTGGAATGTTATGATATATAGCTATGCATCATCATCATAATGTTTGAATGAATATAATGGTTGAAGTGTTTCTTTTGAATTTCTGAAATGCACTTTCATCTTTCCCCTTTTCTTGTTTCACCTATTTGAAAACTTCTGGAAAGGTTCAAAGAAAAGAGGGGAGTAACATGACACTCCACACCAGGGTCATCTTGGTGAAATGTTTGGACAATAAAGCCAGGGGGCTATTTGAAAAATTATTGCAAAAGGATTTAAAATCAAAAATAGCAATTTTTGAAAATAATTTTTTTCAAAGTATTCAATATGACAGAGAAAAAATGTTCATTGAATAGCATTAATTCTCCTGATCATTTTGATATATATATTTCCTATATTTGGAAATGTCTTGAACACTTTTAAATGAGTTTTACTGCTCTGGATATTAAAAAGGAAACGATTTAATTTGAAACGGGCCGGCCCACAGCAGTTAAGTCCCGAAACCGCTCCGAGCCGACCGACCGACGCGCTGACGCCGCCCTCTCTCTCTCTGACACCCCGGCCCCACTGTCCGATCCCGAAGACATCACGGTCGCCTTCTGCCTCGCGCGGGCGCCGCCGTCGCCGGAGATCCCTCTCCCGGATCTCCCTCCTCTTTCCTTCCCCGACCACCGCTCCAGCCCTATAAGTACCCCGTCGACTCCCTGCACTCCATTCCACCCCCGAACCCCACTCTACCTCGCCAAAGCACTGCCCCACGAGCTCGCCGGAGTTCGGCACTCGACCGAACCCTTCCAAAGCACCTGCCCGTCGCCTCTGTCGTCCCCACTCCCCTACGACCCCACCAGAGCATGCGGGAGACCCGCCGCCGTCGTTTGCACCCCTCGGACACCGTCCCCAACCACCAGAGCGCTGCCCCCGATGACCTCGTCGCCTCGGCCTCGCCGGAGAACCCCCTCGCCGGCGACTCCCTTCTCTGTAAGCCACTGAACCCTCCCGTAGCCGTTCGATCCAGATCCGACGCGTAGGATTAGATCATTTTAAAACCGAACCGGTATCCTCTACAGATCGGTCGTTCGCTCAAAACGTCAGATCTCGCGCACCCCGTAGCCAACCAGAGAATGACACGTCACCCTGTCCGTTCGATCAGTTTTTCTTTTCTTTTCTTTTCTGTTTTAGAAAACAGAATGTTTTCTGTTTTTGTTTTTATCATATCTTTTAAACTATTTAGAGTTTTTAGTTGATTATTTTTGCATTAGTTCACATATTTGATGTAGTTTATGTCAGTATGCTTAGTTTTCAAAACTGAGCTTTAAAATTTTAATCTAATCAAATTTGTTCAAAATACTAAAATCTATATAACTATAGTTTAAAAATATATTTTTATATGAATCTTTTTGCCACTGTTTGGTATTAGTTAAACCTATCATTCTACATGATTTGAGTAATTTTTGAATAAATTTAGTTACTGTTTTTAACAAAAACAGAATCTATTTAGTTCTTATTGTAGTTTAGTTATCTTAATTTTAATTTAGTTTGAACCAGAATTAGTTTAACTTTGTTAATAGTTTTCATTAGTTTCTCTTGTTTCAAACATTTAGGTAACATTACTTGCCAATATTTAAAATGATTGTTTAGTTTTATACCATGTTGTTATAGGAATCTTTATATCTTTTTCATTAGGTATAGTTTTATAAAACAATTTAGTTTTACTTTCACAAACTAGATAGATGATTAAGTTAGATTTATAATAAATAATTTTAGTAATTCAATTCTGTTAAGTAATATGATGATAATAATATTAGTGTTAATAATATCATTGATTTGGTTTCCTATTCCAAAGTTATAGGAACATTCTAGTTATTTTCATTTTAGTAGTGTTTCTTTACACAAAAGTTTTAGTGAATTTGATTCTGTTTACAAAAAATGATTTTCTTTAGTATTTCTTTTTCTACTAGCTATTGCTTGGTTGTTTGTCTTAAAGTAGTAGTATTAGAAGTTTTCGACACTACAAATCTTTGTGAGTCAAAATATTCTTTTATTTTGATTTCTTTCTCTTGATTGATACTATTGAATGGTTTTAGTATTGTTTGTTAACCTTGCTAAATTGTGTGAATTGTTTTGTATTTATGCTTATGGTGTACTCTTGTTTGATTCGTTAGATCATCCGGAGTGCGAAGCTTGTTATCTAGAGTCACTTGATTATGAGGATCGTCAGCAAGGCAAGTCACTTTGATCATGTCTACCTATGTTTTATTTCATTTAATTCTTCCATCACCCCAATTGCATGCAAAGTAGGTAATTGGAAACTTGGTTACTTGTTGTAGTATCATGTGGTAGGTACCCCTCAACCCTTTGACACATTGGCCCCGGGAAACGTTTTTTTTACATTTTGCTATGCTATTAGTAGACGGGGTTGGTTGTGTGATTCATGAGAGTTGTGAGTTAATAATTTCAAGACCTACATGATGATCAAGTCTTTAAGACTCCAAGTTATTCAACTTACCTCTGGGTGGATGATGGTTGAACGGTGCCCTGGAGAAATCAGTGGTTAGCCTAGATGATGCTGGAGATGTGCCAGTATTCATGTGGAAAGGTCCACCCAGGCACAAAGAGATGGATGGATGCTTCAAGACCCAAGGCTTACCTACACAGCCACAAGTCATTATTGGCTCTGGCTTGGTTGGATATCATGGTGACCCTGGACAGGCGGTGCTACAAGATGTAGAAGAACGGTAGGAAAGGATGGGTACCGACAGAGTCGTAGGGAAACCCTTTGGAAGACCATGTTTTGGTCATCTGTTTCTCAAACACCCTGAAGTGCGAGAAATCAAACGGAGGCGACCAAATCTTGTGGGGAACGTGTGCAAAACTCTGTAGAGTACCCAAACCTAATCGATTAGCCATGTCCATGGTCATGGACAGTTTGAGCCAAAGGAACTGAAACTATCTGGAACTCTCAACACAATTAATAATACTGATGTGGGTTATTAATGTCAACTTGGGTATGAGAATTGGTTGGTGGAACCATCTCATTAATCAACCAACATTGTAGTAATTATGCCCTTGCCCTCTCTTATTGTAGGAAAAGTTTGGCTTTATGCAAAAACTTACTACCCCACCTGCCATATTTGCATATAGACTAGATGATTACTTTACCCCCTCTCTTGTGACTTTGCCGGCATATTCAATATGCTGACCTATACGGCTGCAACGTATCATGTTGCAGAGTACTTTTCGGACCAGGAGTGAGGATACGCCCTACGCTCAGTGAGATGCCCTTGGAGTCAGATGGACTCATCTACCTTCGATGCTTCCGCAAGTTTATGGTTTAGTTTATCTCATGAGTTCGCCTTCAGCCACTTTATTGTAATCATTATTGTAATAAAGGACTTGATATGAGATTTCGATTAAGTTATGTTGTGTGATTTCCCTTTGATATATACATTGATGTACCGTGTGTGTACCAGCATGATCTTGGGATGGTACAGAAACACCGGAGATTCGACCTTTCAGGTTGGGTCATTACATACACGAAGTGGTGCATCAAGGGTAAAAGCCTAGCATAACTAGATCTACATAAACCTGATTCAATTAGTTTCTAGGGTTCACAACGTTTCTATTGTCAACTTTGCTCATTTCAGCTCAAAATTGGTGATCCATCTCATTTTTACCTAAAATTTGACCTTGGTAAATATCTCAGTAAGTTGGTAAATCTTTCCTGCCCAAAACCCCATCAAACACCTTTTGGTAAAATAGTTAAGTCACTATTTCACCCCTTCCACTCTTCCCCTTGCTCTCAAACTTTTACCACAACTATCTGGTAATGCCTTTCACCCCCGGTAAAGTTTGCATGGCCATTGCTCAAAGGTTGATGTGGTAAAAAAACCATTTACCATTGGACAACAAGAATTTCACCTCTGTCTCCACCTTCCCCTCATCCTAGTCAGCTTCGAGGGCATACAATGCCAAATTCCCCTAGTCTAGACTCTCCTAGATACCCTAAACGCAGGTGGCCGCATAGAAGATGCCAAAGGCAATGCCATGGCATGCCATAACCGCGCTCTAGAGCACGCTACATTGCCCGACTGCACTGTAGTCGCTGCCCTATGGATGCCCCCGACAGCCTCGGGCTCCCCCTCTCGCCACTTGGCTGGCCTCGCCGTCCAGGACATGCCGTCCGGTCGGCCCCCTCCTCTCTCTCCCTCCTCCGACCCCCTCTCGTGCATGCCCGACGCCGCCCAAGTCGGCCAACACACGAGCTCACACGCGTGGGCGCTAGACCCCTCCCCTGCTCTCTCTCCCTGTATCTAGACCTGGACCGCGCCCAGGAACTCCTCGGACTCGACCCGAAGCCCCCCCATGGCCTGTGGCGATGGCCCCATCCTCGCCGGCGCACCACGCCCGCGGTGGACCATCGCTCGGCTATTTAAAGGCCTCCTGCTCCTCCCGCTCCTCTTCCCTCGCTCTCTCCTCCCCTTTATTGCCCCCAGTGCCCAGCCCCCTCACCCCTATGGTCGGGAGCCTGCGCCCGAACCAAACCCTCGCCGCCGTGCGGGATCCCCACCTCGCCGGTGATTCCCTCAGCCCCGTTGACCCCCTCTGGTCCCACACGACAGGCGGCGCTACCCCGAGCATGCCTGTACCCTTGGTTGGCCTCGCCGTCGACCACAGCCCCTCCGATGAGCCTCCCCAACTCCCTGTCACGAGGAGAGGGATGATAGGTGGGGCCCACCTGTCATCCCCTCATCCCCCTCCTCTCTCGCTACCAAGAAGAGCCCGCGGGCAGGTTTAAAATTAAACCTGCCGCGCGCGGCACCTCGCCCTGGGACGGTTCCCTCTTTCGGCCGGCTCGGCTGGGTGTTTTTGGCCCGAGAGGGCACAGGACCCCCTTTTCTTTTTCTTTTTCTTTTTAACTTCCAAAAATTCCACAGATTTGAATATTAATCAAATTCCAAATATTCTTCCACCTAAAATCTCAGAATATTCCCTAGAATTTAATAGTGCCTTTTTTTTGTAAACTTTTAAAAATCTTTTATGTACTGTTTAATTTAAAACCCCTATTTGGAATTATCAGCACCTGTTTTAAATATTTTTGAAAATCTTTTCAACTTCAATACCGTAGACAAATATTTTTAGTATAGCTTTTAGTATTTATGAGAGTAGGGTAGCATTTTTAATAGTGCTTGTGTGCTCTGTTTTTGTGTGATGCTTATTTTTATCGTTATTTATCGCGCCCATAGATTGCGCGATTGATGAGGGAGTTGAACCCGAAGACTTTGAAGACCCCGAAGACCTTGTTGAGCCAGGCAAGTAGCCCTTTGACCTTGCTAGGAAACTTTTTCATGCCTGACATATAGCACTTGTTGTTTCGATGATTGATCATGGTGTGGTGCTCCCCCTTCGGTGGGGGTGCCTCCGATACTTTTAACGTTGACACTTGCATCGAGCATGACCCTACCACCTTATCAGGGTTATGCGGGTGGGTGTAGATAGGATGCTAGAAGATGCTACGCAAGTGGGTTCGGGTTTATGCTTAGTGATGGAGAGGAAGAATGATTTCAAAGACATTTCAAAAACCCCACCGGGTGCCACTAATGCCCGAGGGAGATGATAATAAGTTGGGTAACCACTTGAGAAATAAGTGGTGTGCAAGAGCAAGTGAGTGTGAGTTTTCGAAAACGGATTAGATTTAAGGTCTGCTGACCGTCCCAACCATACATGCGCAACCATGATACCCCTTATGGGACGGGGCTTTGTTGATTACTATGGTGGGTATTAGCAAGGAGCCCGCATTACTAGTGGTGAGAGTGGTGTGATCACTCTCGATATGGGGTCATCCTAGAAGTGGAAGGCCATGCGCTGTCTTTACAGGCACCGGGCACATAGTTACGCGCCCTCATGGATGATACCTGTGATGTATATCATGAGGGATGGCACCAACGAGTGGACTCCTTGTTTAGTATCGCTATGGGAAAGGCGATGTTCGGGTGCTTACCTTGGGTATGTTATGTACCGCGAGTCGTGGATGACATGGAAGTTCCCCGAGTCTTGTCGGTAAAGTGTGCAACCTCTTCAGAGTGTAAAACTATTCAAATAGCCGCATCCGCGGTCATGGACAGTTGGAGGTCCTTCTTAAACTACGTCCGGATGTTTTCGCAAACTTGGTATGAGTGTGTGTGTTGCTGACAAAGAGGTTACCTGAGCTAAGTCCGATGACTTAGCATAATGAATGAATATGAGATATTCAACCCCTGTTTATGATGATATCTGTAACTTGTTCATATGTATCTGCCAATTGTTGACGCATGCTTACCTAGTTACTTGATCATGTCATTGCATTTAAAATTGTCTTTCCGCAAGTTATCTACTTAGTGCTATATCATGCATCATTATTACCTTGTTACACAACTTGGGTTGATTGCAAATACATTCAAAGTACTCATTGGCTTGCCACTGGTTATTTAATTGGCCAGACATGGAAGAACAGGAGTATGTTGAAGAGTTCGTTGGTTACGAACATGCGAACTAGGATGCTTCCCAGTCAGAATGCCTGTAGGTTTAAGGCAGATGGCATGGGTTCACGCTTTCAATCAAGATTTCTGCTGCTTGTTCTATTTAAGTGTTTGTCCCTCGTGGCCCTATCTATGTAAGACTAGACCTTCATGGTCTTTATTTGTGTAAGATGCTAAATGTGGATGTAAGACTCTTGTTGCTCAGCTTCTATGTGTTCAGTGAACATTGAATTTGGGATCACTGTACACGTGCATTCGGTGATCACGACTTATGAGTCGGGGTCCCCACAGAGCTGGCATCAGAGCCATCCTGACTATAGGAAGCCCTTAGTTGGCATGGACGTTAGTTAGGATAAAACCGATTTTCAAAACTACATCTAGCATCTATACTAAGGAATTCTGCACTATTTATCTCTTCTATTCTTCACACAACAATTTGTTGACTCTCCTGCCTTCAAACCTTTGTAGATGGCCGTCGTACCTGAAGCCTTCCTAACATCCTTATTTCCCTTACTCGTTGGGGAGAGCCTGGAGAAGTGTCAGTTTCGCCAACCACCCATTTTCCTCTACCGTGAGCACCGGGTCGAAGCCGTCATGAAGGAGTACCACGTGGATGTGGTCGTGAAGGCAAACGACTCCTGACTAGTTGGTTCCTTGAAGGACCACGGATGGAGACCATGATACTTGCAGTCGAGGCAGTTGCACGCAAGGCACTCCTACACCTTCGAGACATCATTCCAAAGATGGCTGATGAGCCAGCTACTTGCTACCTTCCCTTCAAGAAGGATGATCTTGGAGAGACTTGGATGCTGATCCCATCCAAGGAGGATGGCACGCCACTTAGGTTCCAGACCTACTTCAACCTCTCAGCCGATAGTCTGGTTCATAACCTGATCAAGGAGTCTGTGAAGCTCCGTGAGGAACTTCACCACACCCAAGAGCTACTTTGGCAAGCCAAGACAAAGCCACACAAGATCAAGAAGGATGGAGCCCCCGAGAGGCGACCAGTTGTCGCTTACAGAGGAGTACCCCTAGCTAGTGATGCACCCACACGTCGTCATCGCATGAGTGCGAAGGAGTACCGTGAGCTCTTCACCGACCCGCCAGCAAAGCGTCATCGGGATGGACCTCCTCATTCCCCGAACCCTTCGACCAGGAATGATGCTCGTTCAGATGATGAACAGGAGGAAGACGCCGAGGAGCGTGACTACGAGACCGAGCACTCCACCACTTGAGTCTGAGAACCCCTAGGGTAGGATCAGTCATGTACCCCTCATGCGAAGTCGAGTTCGTGTAATGGTTCATATGAAACCATGTGTGCTTGTTGTTGTTTTGTTGTTTGTGTTCCGATGTAAGTCACGCTTTTGCCTTAGGCAACATGTAAGAGACTCCATCGTCTATCTTAATATATGTTGGTCTTTCAACCTTTTGTTTTACCACACTTGCACTCGACCAACCCCCTTAGGCCGCTCTTCCATTGTTGCTTTTCCTCTCGTCTATCCCAGTTGTTTGACTTGGATGCTCCAAATAGGATGGTGACTGCTACCCGCAACAGCTCCTTCGCTAACCCTGAAGCCGACAACTCTAGCTAGCAACAGGGAGCTGGTGGGGCTGCTCACGCTGGAGGAGATCGGGAGCAGCCACAAGGCGACATTCTCCCGCCACCACCTCCACCGGAGAACATGACCATAGCTCAGTTTCTCCAAGTTCTCCGGGAGGAATGCCAAGCTAACAATGCTGCCATCCAGCAGATGGCTCAAGCCCTTGTGAGCAACCAACAGCAAGGCAGGAACGGCAATGGCCGCTCCACCCTGTCTGAGTTCATGAGCAACTCGGCCCCAACCTTCACCGAGACTGCTGAACTATTGGATGCTGATGACTGGATCCGCACCATCGAGGACCTCCTTGCACTGGTCAATTGCAATGAGGATCATGAGAAGGTGCTTTATGCCTCTCACTGCCTCAGAAGTACCGCCCGAGCTTGGTGGGATGGATTCAAGGTCATGCAAGGTGAGCGTGTGATCACCTGGAATGACTTCAAGGATGGATTCCGCACTACCCACATTCCTTCTGGGATCATGGCTATCAAGAAGAGAGAATTCTGAGCGTTGAAGCAAGGAAGTGGCTCTATCAAGGAGTACCTATAGAAGTTCAACCTGCTATCAAGGTATGCACCTGAAGATATCAACACAGAAGCTGTCAAGAAGGAACGCTTCATGTAAGGACTTCAACAGACCCTGCAGTTCAGCTCATCGTCTGTGACTATCGTACCTTCTTCGACCCGGTGAACAAGGCCCTCATGTTGTAAGATAAGCGTCGTACCATAGACGACACTCGCAAGCGCAAGCTGATCAGCAAGGGTAGCTCCAGCAACCAGAAGCCTCGCCCCTGGCAGCCAGCCCCAGCCAAGCCGACCTATCAGCCACAGCAGGCTAGACCTCCTGCGCCTCGTCCGAGCTACCAACCTCAGCAGTATGCCAATCCCAGGCCAGCTTACAGCAACAACCCCAATAACAACAATGGAGGCAGGAACTACAACAACAACCCTGGGCAAGTCACTTGCTTTGGATGTGGTCAGTCTGGACACATCTCTAAGGTCTGCCCCAACAAGAAGCCAGATGCCCCGCGCCCCAATGCGCCAAACCAAGGTCAAGGCCGTGGAGCACCACCAAGGAACCCCACTCCCTGTAACCAGCCCAACAATGGCAAAGGTCGTGTCAATCACGTCACCGCAAAGGAAGCCTAGGAAGCCCGTACATCATACTGGGTACGTTCCTCGTCAATCAACCCTAGCAACAGTACTGTTTGATTGTGGAGCTTCGCATTCTTTTGTCACCCAAAAGTTTGCATTAGAGAGTGGCATGAAACCTACACCCCAGGGTAGTCGATTGTTGATACAAACCCCAGGTTCAGTTATGAAGTCTGGGATAGGGTGTAAGGGAGTGAAGATTGACATCAATGGGGTAGACTTCCTAGCAGACCTTATAGTTCTGGATTCACCCAACTTGGACGTCTTGGCATGAATTGGTTGACCAAGCACCAAGGTGTGCTATATTGTGCCAAGAGGATCGTTACCATGACCAATAGCCAGGGAGTGGAAGTCAAGTATGTTCCCAACCCTACCTCCACTCAAGCCCCTCAGGCTAACTGTCTATCGGGAATTGAGTTGGATCAAGTGCCGGTGGTGTGTGAATACCCGGATGTGTTTCCTGATGAGCTACCCGGAAGGCCTCCTGACCGCGACATTGAGTTTATAATTGATCTTATGCCCGGATCAAGGCCCATCTATAAGAAGGCCTACAGGATGGGATCCGAAAGAGTTGGCTGAATTGAAGAAGCAATTGGCAGAGCAACTCAAAAAAGGATTCATTGTCCCTAGTGGCTCTCCTTGGGGATCACCTGTTTTATTTGTGTACAAGAGGGGCAGAACTATCAGACTTTGTGTCGATTACCGTTCTCTCAATGAAGTCACAGTAAAGAACAAGTAGCCACTCCCCAAGATTGAAGACATGTTTGTTAGTTGAATGGAGCCAAGGTGTTTTCCAAGATCGACCTCAGGTCTGGGTACTATTAGCTGAAGATCAGGCCCCAAGACATTCCAAAGACGGCATTTGTAACCCAGTATGGCCTGTATGAATACACGGTCATGTCATTTGAGTTAACCAATGCCCATGCCTACTTCATGTATCTCATGAATAAAGTCTTCATGGAGTACTTGGACAAGTTCATCGTCGTCTTCATTGATGACATACTCGTCTTCTCCAAGTCTGAAGAAGAGCATGAGGAACACTTAAGATTGGTCCTAGACAAGCTTCGAGAGCACCAGCTTTATGCCAAGTTCAGCAAGTGTGAATTCTGGCTACATGAAGTTGGATTCTTGGGTCATGTGTTGACTATGGAGGGATTATCAGTGGATCCTGCCAAGATTGAAGCTGTGACTGAATGGCAAACCCCTACCACTGTGAAGGAAGTCATGAGCTTCCTCGGACTCGCGAGATATTACCGCAAGTTCGTGGAAGGGTTCTCAAGCATTGCCCGACCCATGGCCCCACTTTTGAAGAAGGACAAGAAGTTCGAATGGACAGCTAAGTGCGAGGAAAGCTTCCAGGAGCTCAAGAAGAGATTGACACAACCCATGTTTTGGCCACCCCTGATATTCACAAGGAGTTTGTGATATATTGTGATTCATCAAGAACCGGGCTTGGAGGTGTGCTAATGCAAGAAGGCAGAGTTGTAGCATATCTATCTAGACAACTATGACCCCATGAAGAGAACTACGCAACTCATGATCTCGAGTTGGCAGCCGTGGTTCATGCCTTGAAGACATGGTGACATTACCTTCTGGGGAAGCGATGTGAGATATACACAGACCACAAGAGTTTGAAGTATATTTTCACCCAAAGGGAATTGAACAGGAGGCAGCAAAGATCTTTGGAGTTGATCAAGGATTACGACCTCATTATTAAATACCACATCGAAAAGGCCAACGTGGTAGCAAACGCCTTAAGCAGAAAGGCTTGTTACTTGAATGCCATGATTAAGGAAAGGCTACCCACCCTGTATGAAGAACTCGAAAGCTTCGGCTTGGAACTGGTCGCACCCGGATTCCTCGCCAACCTTGAAGCAAAGCCTACCTTGACGGATGATATAAAGGAAGCTCAGAAGGGACACAAGAGCATTGAAGGCATCAAGAGGAAGATCCGGGCAGGCAAGGCCCCAGGATTCTTAGTGGATAAGCAAGGAGTTGTATGGTTTGGAAAGCGCATCTGCGTGCCCAACAAAGAGGAGCTCAAGAACCTGATCTTGCAAGAAGCTCATGACACTCCATACTCCATCCATCCTGGAGGAACCGAGATGTATCAATACCTCAAGGCAAGATTCTGGTGGCATGGCATGAAACGGGAGATAGGCACCTTTGTTGCCAAGTGCGACATATGCCAGAGAGTCAAAGCTGAGCACCATCGACCCGCTGGGCTATTGCATCCTCTCAAAGTGCTTGAATGGAAGTGGGATAAGGTTGGGATGGATTTCATCACCCGTTTACCAAGGTCAAGCAAGGGACATGACTCTATTTGGGTCATTGTCGACCACTTGACCAAAGTAGCCCATTTCATTCCCGTCAAGACCACCTATGACGGCAACAAGCTAGCTAGCCTCTACATCGAGCGTATTGTGAGCCTTTACTGAGTTCCTAAGGAGATCATGTCAGATCGGGGAACCCAATTCATGGCGAGGTTATGGAAGATGTTTCAAGGAGCCATGGGCACCAAGATCTCCTTCAGCACTGCTTTTCACCCCCAGACAAGTGGGCAAACAGAACGAGTAAATCAGATACTCGAAGATATGCTCCGTGCTTGCATTTTGGCGTATGGAGCCAAGTGGGAAGATTGCTTACTATTTGCTAAGTTCTCCTACAACAACAACTATTAGTCGAGTCACCAGATGGCACCATTTGAGGTGTTGTATGGACGCAAGTGTCATACTCCCCTCAACTGGTCCGAAACCGGAGAAGGATTGATTTTTGGACAAGATATCCTCCGCGAGGCAGAAGAGCAAGTTCAACTCGCCCGAGAAATTTTGGAGCCTGCCAAATCAAGACAGAAGAGCCGCGTCGACTCTCACCACCGAGAAGTGAGATTCAACAACAGAGATCATGTCTATCTTCGAGTCACACCTCTTAAAGGAACCAAGCGATTCCACGTCAAAGGAAAACTTGCACCCAGATATATCGGCCCCTTCAAGATCACTGCAAGACGAGGAAGAGTTGCCTATCAGCTAGAGCTACATTCTGACCTATCGGATGTGCACAACGTCTTCCATGTGTCAAAACTTCAGAAGTGTCTGCAAGTTCCCAACCGCCCCGACCTCTACAAGGACATCGACCATCAAGCCATCGATCTTCAGCCAGACCTCACTTATCATGAGAGGACGGTTCGCATTTTCGATGAAGCCGAGCGCTGCACCTGAAACCGCACCATCAAGTACTTCAAGGTCCAGTGGAGCAACCATACTGAAGCTAAAGCAACCTGGGAGCATGAAGACTATATTAGATTTGAGTTCCCTTATCTTTTTAGCGCTTAGCCTAGGAATCTCGGGGACGAGATTCTTGTAAGGGGGTAGGTCTGTCACACACTATGTTTGTATCACCTGGTTGAGTTTGGATTTATAAAATTTGGAGCCAACTAAAACTTTTTCAAGTGCTTGTGCTTGTTTGAATTGATGCTTGTTTGCTTGTTGATGGTTGTGGATGGCACTCTTGGATTCTATCCCTCTTCATATTCATCTTCCTTGACCCAAACCTCTTGCCCAATGACCATGCCATGTGAATAGTGCCCAAAATTATTTTTATCAAATTTTATTTTGATCAAAAAGGATTTATCCAAATTAGGTCTTCAAAACCACCTGAATTGAGGTTTGCACTACAAGTCCTCAAATTAGGTGGATCCTTCTTCCCCAAGGGCTTTATTTCAAAACTATTACATATAAGAATTCCCAAAAACACCAAATATTAATTTTAAAGATTATTTTAATATTTTATTTAAAGGTTTTTTCTTAAGACCGGAAATGGTTTTCCATAGGGAAAAATTATTTAAATGCTTTCAAAATATTTTATAAAATTTAGGGAAACTCAGTGGACATATATTTTCCATATATATGAGTTTCAACACATGGGCATGATCAAATCATAGGCAAAACCCCTCAAAACCCTCTCTGTTCAAATTAGGCTTTTGATATATTTCTATAAGAAATATTCTCAATAAATTCCAGGAAAATTCCAGCAAGTCAGCACTATCATTGGTGATGACCTTGCAAAGTTTCACCTCAATATAAGTTGATTTGATTTATCAAACCATCCCAAAATCCTTCCTGTCCAGATTCAAATTTGAATAACTTTACATTGTGAAGTTTCTCCCCTTGACCACAAACTTTATGGACATGCTCTAATCACCAAATAATGGTGTTACACCAAGTGGAGCATCAAGGGTAAAATCTTAGCATAAATAGATCTACAGAAACCTAACTCTGTTAGTTTCTTGGGTTCACAAAGTTTCTATTGTCAACTTTAATCATTTGAGCTCAAACTTGGTGATCCATCTCATTTTTACCTAACATGTGACCCTGGTAAATATCTCAGTAAGTTGGTAAATCTTTCCTGCCCAAAACCCCATCAAACACCTTCTGGTAAAATAGTTAAGTCACTATTTCACCCCTTCCACTCTTCCCCTTGCTCTCAAACCTTTACCACAACTATCTGATATTGCCTTTCACCCCCAGTAAAGTTTGCACAACCATTGCTCAAAGGTTGATGTGGTAAAAAAACCATTTACCCCCTGGACAACAAGAATTTCACCTCTCTCCCCCTCCCCCTCATCCTAGTCAGCTTCCAGGGTATCCAATGCCAGATTCCCCTAGTCTAGACTCTCCTAGATACCCTAGAGGTAGGTGGCCATGTAGAAGATGCCAAAGGCAATGCCATGGCATGCCATAGCCGCACTCTAGAGCGCACTACAGTGCCCGACCGCACTGTAGCCGCTGCCCTATGCATGCCCCCGACAGCCTTGGACTCCCCCTCTCACCACTTGGCTGGCCTCGGCGTCCGGGACACGCAGGCCTGTCGCCCCCCTCCTCTCTCTCCCTCCTCCGACCCCCTCTCGCACATGCCCGACGCCGCCCGAGCCGACCAACGCGCGAGCTCACACGCGCGGGCTCTAGACCCCTCCCCCGCTCTCTCTCTCCCTTTACCTGGACCTGGACCGCACCCAGGAACTCCCCGGACTCGACCCGAAGCCCCCCGTGACCTGTGGCAACGGCCCCGTCCTCGCCGGCGCACCACGCCCACGGTGGACCAGTGCCCGGTTATTTAAAGGCCTCCCGTAATTTCCCACTCCTCTCCCCTCGCTCTCTCCTCCCCGCAAGGAGAGGGATGACAGGTGGGGCCCACCTGTCATCCCCTCATCCCCTCCTCTCTCGCTGCCAAGAAGGGCCCGCGGGAAGGTTTAAAATTAAACCTGCCACGTGCGGCACCTCACCCTGGGCCGGTTCCCTCTTTGGGTCGGCTCGGCTGGGTGTTTTTGGCCCGAGAGGGCACAAGACCCCCTTTTCTTTTTATTTTTCAATTTAACTTCCAAAAATTCCATAGATTTGAATATTAATCAAATTCCAAATATTCTTCCACCTAAAATCTCAGAATATTCCCTAGAATTTAATAGTGCCTTTTTTGTAAACTTTTAAAAAACTTTTATGTACTGTTTAATTTAAAACTCCTATTTGGAATTATCAACACCTGTTTTAAATATTTTTGAAAATATTTTCAAGTTCAAAACCCTAGACAAATATTTTTAGTATAGCTTTTAGTATTTATCAGAGTAGGGTAGAATTTTTAATAGTAGCTTGTGTGCTCTGTTTTTGTGTGATGCTTATTTTTATCGTTATTTATCGCGACGATAGATTGCACGACTGACGAGGGAGTTGGACCTGAAAACTTTGAAGACCCCGAAGACCTTGTTGAGCCAAGCAAGCAGCCCTTTGACCATGTTAAGAAACTTTTTCATGCATGACATATAGCACTTGTTGTATTAATGATTGATCATGGTGGGCTGCTCCCTCTTCGGTGGGGGTGCCTCCGATACTTTTACTGTT
This sequence comes from Hordeum marinum, assembly GCA_022496015.1. Lineage (NCBI taxonomy): Eukaryota > Viridiplantae > Streptophyta > Magnoliopsida > Poales > Poaceae > Hordeum > Hordeum marinum. The sequence continues at coordinate 256,449,747 of CM039674.1, read as the reverse complement.
GACACTTGCATCGAGCATGACCCTACCACCCTATGCGGATTATGCGGGTGGGTGTAGATAGGATGCTAGAAGAGGCTAGGCAAGTGGGCTCGGGTTTATGCTTAGTGACGAAGAGGAAGAATGATTTCAAAGACTTTTCGAAAACCCCGTCGGGTGCCACTAATGCCCGAGGGAGATTATAATAAGTTGGGTAACCACTTGGGAAAGAAGTGGTGTGCCGGAGAAAGTGAGTGTGTGTTTTCAAAAACGGATTAGATTTAAGGTCTGCTGACCGTCCCAACCATACATGCGCAACCACGATACCCCTTATGGGACGGGGCTTTGTTGATTACTATGGGGGGTACTAGCAAAGAGCCCGCATTACCAGTGGCGAGAGTGGTGTGATCACTCTTGATACGGGGTCGTCCCGGAAGTGGAAGGCCATGCGTTGTCTTTACAGGCACCGGGCACATCGTTGCGTGCCCTCATGGATGATATGTGTGATGTATATTGTGAGGGATGGCACCAACGAGTGGAGTCCTTGTTTAGTATCACTATGGGAAAGGCGATGTTCGGGTGCTTACCTCGGGTATGTTACATACCGCGAGTCGTGGATGACACGGAAGTTCCCCCAGTCTTGTCGGTAAATAGTGCAACCTCTGCAGAGTGTAAAACTATTCGAATAGCCGCGTCCACGGTCATCGACAGTTGGAGGTCCTTCTTATACTACGTCTGGATGTTTTTGCAAACTTGGTGTGAGTGTGTGTGTTGGTGACAAAGAGGCTACCTGAGCAAAGTCCGATGACTTATCATAATGAATGAACATGAGATATTCAACCCCTGTTTATGATGGTATATGTAACTTGTTCATATGGATATGTGCCAACTATTGACGCATTCTTACCTAGTTACTTGATCATGTCATTGCATTTAAAAGTTGGCTTTCCGCAAGTTATCTACTTAGTGCTATATCATGCATCATTATTACCATGTTACACAACTTGGGTTGCTTGCGAGTAAATTCAAAGTACTCATTAGCTTGCCACTAGTTATTTAATTGGCTAGGCATGGAAGAACGGGAGTATGTTAAAGAGTTCGTTGGTGACGAACATGCGAACTAGGATGCTTCCTAGTCAGAATGCCTATAGGTTTAAGGCAGATGACATGGGTTCACACTTTCGATCAAGATTTCCGCTGCTTGTTCTATTTCATTGTTTGGCCCTCGTGGCCCTATCTATGTAATACTAGACCTTCATGGTCTTTATTTGTGTAACACGCTAAATGTGGATGTAAGACTCTTGTTGTTCAGCTTCTGTGTGTTCAGTGACATTAATCTTTGGGATCACTGTACACGTGCATTCGGCGATCACGACTTATGAGTAGGGGTCCCCGCATGTTGTGAACTAATTTTTTATTTATATTGGTGTAATATTTACTGTACTCCTACTTTTCCATGGTTCATACCCCCCGATACGACACATAGATACATCAAAATAGGTAAACAACACAAAGAAAACAGAATCTGTCAAAAATAGAATAGTGTGTAGTAATCTAGAAACTTCGTATACTTTTGTAGCTCCAAAAATTCGGAAAAAATAGTAAAACCTGAGAAATTTGTATATCAATTTTTTGTAAACATCTCATACTCATTATACGCTCTGATAAATTTATGAAATTCCTGGACTGGGTGCAAAAGTTTCTATTTTTCAGCTTGATCAAATCAACAATCACCACAGACCATCCCAAAGGTCTTACTTGGCTCAAACACTAATTAAAACACCAAAACACAATTACCACAGGGGTAATAATGTGTGAAACACTCAAAAACAGAAGCAAAAAGCAGAACATAAAAAAAATGGGTTGCCTCCCAACAAGCGCTATTGCTTAATGCCCCTAGCTAGGCATAATGCAATAGATCTAGGTATTGTCATAATAGTATGGGAGATCACCCATGCTCATCTCATACTACCTTCTTTCAGCGCCAAGTTTCCTATGTGGCAAGAAAAAATAATCAAAAGGGATAAATTTAATAGGATAAGGATCCTTAAGATCAAGTGCGGGAGGGATAGGTTCCCACTTCGGCCCTGCTACTTCTCGAGCATGTGTTGGTTTCCCATGAAGAGGAAAGGTTTGATGAAGGAAAGTAGATAAGTATTTCCCTTTGTTTTTGAGAACCAAGGTATCAATCCAGTAGGAGATGCAGGCGAGCCACCAATAGATATACCTGCACAAGGAATCAAACTCTTGCACCTAACGCTATAAAGGGGTTGTCAATCCCTTCACGGTTCTTTGCAAGGATTAGATCTGATAGAGATAGATGTAAAACATTATGGAAAGTAAAAAGGTAAATAAATTGCAGCAAGGTATGTTTGGTATTTTTGGTATATAGATCTGAAAATATAATACGGAAAATAGACCCGGGGGCCATAGGTTTCACTAGAGGCTTCTCTCTTGAAGGAAAATAACACGGTGGGTGAACAAATTACTGTCAAGCAATTGATAGAAAAGCGAATAGTTATGAAGATATCCAAGGCAATGATTATGCATATAGGCATCATGTCCATGACAAGTATACTGAAATGATTTTGCATCTACTACTATTACTCCACACATCGACCGACTCCTGCCTGCACCTAGAGTATTAAGTTCATGAAGAACAGAGTAAGGCATTAGGTAAGATGACATGATGTAGAGGGATCAACTCAAGCAATATGATGAAAATGCCATCTTTTTATCCTCGATGGCAATATACAATACGTGCCTCGCTACCCCTACTATGTCACTGGGTGAGGACACCACAAGATTGAACACAAAACTAAGAACTTCTACCATTGCAAGAATTACCAATCTAGTTGGCCAAACCAAACCAATAACTCGAAGAGACTTGCAAATATATGAAATCATGCATATAATAATTCAGAAAAGACTCAAATAATATTCATAGATAATATGAATATAAACCCACAATTCATCGGATGTTGACAAACACACCGCAAAAGAGTATTACATCGGATAGATCTCCATGAAGATCATGAAGAACATGGTATCAAAGAGCAAAGAGAGAGAAGAAGCCATCTAGATACTAGCTATGGACCTGAAGGTCTATGGTGAACTACTCACGCATCATCAGAGAGGCAATGGAGTTGATGTAGATGCCCTCCGTGGTCGAATCCCCTTCCGGCAGATTACCGGAAAAGGCTCCAAGATTGGACCTCTCGAGATGTAGGCTTCTGGCGGCGGAAAAGTGTTTTCGTGGCTTGTTCTGATAATGATGGAATATTTGGGTATTTATAGGCCGAAGATTAGGGTTAGGGGAGTTGCCAGAGGCCCACAAGCCTGCCTGGCGTGGGTGCCCTCCCTGGCCGCAGCAAGCGGGCTTGTGGCCCCGTGGCAGCTCCTCTGCCTTGGTTTTCAAGTCTCATGGCTTCCATATTTTCCAGAAAAAATCATTCAGGAGGTTTTACTCCGTTTGGACTCCGTTTAATATTCCTTATCTGCGAAACTCAAAAACAAGGAAAAAACAGAAACTGGCACTAGGCTCTAGATTAATAGGTTAGTCCCAAAAAAAATATAAAATATCATATTAATGCATATAAAACATCCAAAACAGATAATATTATAGCATGGAACAATCAAAAATTATAGATACGTTGGAGACATATCAGCATCCCCAAGCTTAATTCCTGCTCGTCCTCGAGTAGGTAAATGATAAAACAGAATTTTTGATGTGGAATGCTACCCAACATATTTGTCCATGTAATATTCTTTATTGTGGCATGAATATCCAGACCCGTTAGAATCAAAACAATAGTCTAATATTGACATAAAAACAGTAATACTTCGAGCACACCAACAAGGTAGTCGTGTCCTTTCGAAATAACATGGCCTTAGAAAGTTATCCCTACAAAATCATATGGTCTGGCTATGCTCCTTCTTCCCTACACAAAGTATCTAAATCATGCACAACCCTGGTGAGCAAGTCAAGCAATTGTTTCACACTTTTGGTGTTCTCAAACCTTTTCAACTCTCACGCAATACATGAGCGTGAGCCATGGATATAGCATTATAGGTGGAATAGAATATGGTGGGGTGCAAGGGAAAAGGAGAAGATAGTCTCACATCAACTAGGCATATCAACAGGCTATGGAGATGCCCATCAATAGATATCAATGTGAGTGAGTAGGGATTGCCATGCAACAAATGCACTTAGATCTATAAGTGTATGAAAGCTCAAAAAGACAACTAAGTGGTCATGCAAAATGAATATCCACTAGTTATATGAAAGTGACAAAATAGGAGACTCTCTATCATGAAGATCATGGTGCTACTTTGAAGCACAAGTGTGGAAAAAGATAGTAGAAATTGTCCCTTCTCTCTTTCTCTCATTTTTCTTATTTTTTTTATTTTTTTGATGGGCTTCTTTGGCCTCTTTTATTATTATTTTTGGGCTTCACTAGCCTCTTTTATTTTTTGTAAAGTCCAGATACTCGTCCCAACTTGTGAGGGAGTCATAGCCTCCATCATCCTTTTCTCTCATGGGATAATGCTCTATTAATGAAAAATCATCACACTATTATTTACTTATAATTCAAAGAAAAAAGAAATTACAAGTCGATTCCTATGACAAGATAAAACTCTATATGCAATATGAAGTGATGATGCAAGTCATAGAAAGACTACATGGTGGAAGTTGCATGACAATATATCTCGAAATGGCTACAGAAATGTCATAATAGGTAGGTATGGTGGCTTTTTTGAGGAATATATGGTGGATATTTTGAGGAAGGAGGGTTTGATGTACCGGCGAGAGGCGCGGTACTAGAGAGGCTAGCAAAGATGGAGGGGTGAGAGTGTGTATAATCCATGGACTCACATTAGTCATAAAGAACTCACATACTTATTGCAAAAGTCTATTAGTCATCAAACAAAGCATTAGACGCATGCTCCTAGGGGAGATTTTGGTAGGAGTTAACCATCGCGCGCTCCCAACCCTCACACAAAGGTCGACAATCATTAGACAAGTCATGCTCCGACTTCGTTACATAGCGATTCACCATACGTGCATGCTACGGGAATCACAAGCTTTAACACACGTATCTCTTCATTTCACAACTACTCACTAGCATGAATCTCATATTACCATCCCTATTATCTCAAAACTATATGCAAGGAATCCAACTTCTCATAGTTGTTAATGCACTTAATATGAAAGTTTTTATTATATCCCTCTTGGATGCCATTATATTAGGACTAAATTCATAGCCTAAACAAATTACCATTCTGTTTTAAGAAACTCTCAAAATAATATAATTGAGGAATGAGAGTTCAATAATTCCTCTAAAATATAACACCACCATGCTCTAAACAATATAAGTGAAGTACTAGAGCAACATTGCCTAACTCAAAAGATATAAGTGAAGCATATAGAGTATTCTAACAAATTCACGATTCAGCATGTCTCTCTATAAAGATGTGTGCAACAAGGATGATTGTGGAAAACTAACAAGAAAATACTCATATCATACAACACACTCCAAGCAAAACACATATCACGGGGTGAATAAAAATATAGCCTCAAGTAAATTTACCGATGGATTGAAGACGAAAGAGGGGATGCCTTCCGGGGCATCCCCAATCTTATGCTCTTTGGTATCCGTGAATATGACTTGGTGTGCCATGGGCATCCCAAATATTAGGCTCTTGCCACTCTTTATTCCATAGTCCATCAAATCTTCACCCAAAACTTGAAAACTTCACAACACAAAACTCAATAGAAAACTCATGAGATCCGTTAGTATAAGAAAAATAAATCACCACTTTAGGTACTGTTGTGAACTCATTATTTATTTATATTTTTGTAATAAATACTGTATTCTAACTTCTCCATGACTCATACCCCCCGATACGACCCATAGATACATCAGAATAAGCAAACAACACAAAGAAAACAGAATCTGTCAAAAACAGAATAGTCTAGAGCAATATGTAAACTTCGAGTACTTATGGAACCGTAAAAATTCTGAAACATTAGGAAAGCCAGGGAAATTTGTATATAAATCCTGTGTAAAAATTTCAGATCAATTGGACTCTCTTAAAAATTCAGAAAATTCCTAGACTGAGCGTAAAAGTTTCTGTTTTCCAGCAAGATCAAATCAACAACTACCATAGATCACCCCAAAGGTTTTACTTGGCTCAAACACTAATTTAAACACAAAAACACAATGACTACAGAAGTAATAATGTGCAGGGCACACCAAAACAGAAGAAAAAAACTGAAAGCAAAATAAAATTGGGTTGCCTCCCAACAAGCGCTATTGTTTAACGCCCCTAGCTAGGCAAAACACAATAGATCTAGGTATTGTCATCTTTGGTATGCAATCCATAAGTAGCTTACATGATAGATTCATAAGGTTATTTTATTTTATTTTCTAGGAAAGTGTTACATGCCCTTCCTTAATGGATATTTGAATCTAATATTTCCTTCTTTCATGTCAATAATTGCACCAATCGTTATAAGGAAAGGTCTACCAAGAATAATAGGACATGTAGGATTGCATTCTATATCAAGAACAATTAAATATACGGGCACATAATTCCTATTTGCAACAATAGGAATATCATGAATCACATGGAAAGTATATTTAAGTCTAATCCACTTCCTATGCATATGGATTTTGTGAGCAAACAAATTATGGAAACAAAAATCAACTACCATAGGAAGCCAAGACAAGCATCACTTCCAAACTTTGAACACATAGAGAGGAAACTTGATATTATTGCAATATGTAAAATCATATGTTCCTCTCTCACAGTAATTATGATTAACATCATGAAGGAATCTCACAATATAACTATCACATAAAGCATTCTTTTCATGATCAATTATAGCATACGTGTCATCACCAAAACTTGGGGAACAAAAAATATCATCTTCATCAAGCATAGCATCCCCAAGCTTGTGGTTTTGCATATCATTAGCATCATGGATATTCATAGAATTCATATTAACAACATGGCAATCATGTTTTTCATTCAAGGAGATATCATTAATAACTTTATAATTTTCTTCTTTCAACACTTCATCAAAATCTCCATGATGTTCAAGCAAAACTTCATAGACATAATCAAGTGCACTCAACTCACTAGCAATTGGTTCATCATAATTTGGTCTTTTGAATATATTAGCAAGTGGATGAGGATCCATATAAATAGATTTTTATCAAGCAAAGATGCAAGCAAATAGAAGGCACATTGCAACACAAGCAAACAAAAGGCAAAACAAAGGTAAACGAAAGAAGGGCGAATAAAAAGGCAAATCTTTTTGGTATTTTACAAAAAATCGTTTTAGAATTGGGGGAGAGGAAAACGAGAGGCAACTAGGAAATAATGTAAATGCAAGATATGAGTTTGTGATGGGTACTTGAAATCCTTGACTTTCTATGTATCTCCCCGGCAACGGCGCGAGAAATCCTTCTTGCTACTTCTCGAGCATGCGTTGATTTCCCATGAAGAGGAACAGTTTGATGCAGCAAAGTAGATAAGTATTTCCCTCAGTTTTTGAGAACCAAGGTATCAATCCAGTAGGAGATGCAAGCGATCCACCAATAGATATACCTACACAAGGAATCAAACTCTTGCACCCAACTCTATAAAGGGTTGGCAATCCCTTCACGGTTATTTGCAAGGATCAGATCTAGTAGAGATAGATATAATAGGATGCTTGAACGGAAAGTAAAACTAAAAGTAAAAACAATGCAACAAGTATTTTTGGTGTTTTTGGTTTTAGATCTAAAAATATAATATGTAAAATAGACCCGGGGGCCATAGGTTTCACTAGATGGCTTCTCTCATGATGGCAAGTATTACGGTGGGTGAACAAATTACTGTCGAGCAATTGATAAAAAAGCGAATAGTTATGAAGATATCCAAGGCAATGATTATGCATATAGGCATCATGACCGTGACAAGTAGACCAAAACGATTGTGCATCTACTACTATTACTACACACATCGACCAACTCCTGCCTGCATCTAGAGTATTAAGTTCATGAAGAACAGAGTAACGCATTAGGTAAGATGACATGATGTAGAGAGATAAACTCATGCAATATGATGAAAACCCCATATTTTTACCCTTGATGGCAACAATACAATACGTGCCTCGCTACCCCTACTATGTCACTGGGTGAGGACACCGCATGATTGAACCCAAAACTAAGCACTTCTCCTATTGCAAGAATTACCAATCTAGTTGGCCAAACCAAACCAATAACTCGAAGGGACTTGCAAAGATATGAAATCATGCATATAAGAATTCAGGAAAGAGTCAAATAATATTCATGGATAATCTGAACATAAACCCACAATTCATCGGATCTCGACAAACACACCGCAAAAGAGTGTTACATCAGATAGATCTCCATGAAGATCATGAAGAACATGGTATTAAGAAGCAAAGAGATAGAATAATCCATCTAGATACTATATATGGACCCATAGGTCTGAGGTGAACTACTCACGCATCATCAGAGGGGCAATGGAGTTGATGTAGATGCCCTCCGTGATCGAATCCCCCTCCGGCAGATTACCGGAAAAGGCTCCAAGATTGGATCTCTTGGGAACGGAGGCTTCTGGCGGCAGGAAAGTGTTTTCTTGGCTCGTTATGATAATGATGGAATATTTGGCTATTTATAGGCCGAAGATTAGGGTTAGGGGAGTTTCCAGGGGGCCAGAAGCCTGCCCGGCGTGGGTGCCCCATGGTCGCGGCAAGCGGGCTTGTGGCCCCATGGCAGCTCCTCTGCCTTGGTTCTCAAGTCTCGTGGCTTCCATATTTTCCAGAAAAAATCATTCCGGAGGTTTTATTCCATTTGGATTCTTTTTAATATTCCTTATCTGCAAAACTCAAAAATAAGGAAAAACAGAAACTCGTACTAGGCTCTAGATTAATAGGTTAGTCCCAAAAATATATAATAGCATATTAATGCCTATAAAACATCCAAAATAGATAATATAATACCATGGAACAATCAAAAATTATAGATACGTTGGAGACGTATGACGCCCCGTATAGTGTATAATCAATTCATCATTGTAAGCTTACCTTCGGGTCAAAGTCATAATCCTATCTCTTAATATGAACTCTAATCCATTGTTTTGTATAGAAAAATTATCATTAAGTTCAGAAATCTTGTCAACTAAAACCTTGGTAGAGACCCTTTTTCTCAAATTTTCATTATAAGCGACATAATCCAGAGACTGCAATCTCATTATTTATTCTTGATTAAAAAGGATCTCCTCTATGGGGGGACATCCACCATTAATTTTATTAATGATCAAAAAAATTGCTAGCCTCTTTCATGATAAATCTAAACTCGTGGGCTAGAAATGTAGCGGTGGCACGCTTAATTGAAGAATGTTGAATATTAGAGAACTCTAGAAAAATCCTTTGTATGCAAGGGTGCATATGAACAAATTGCCTATCAAGTTCAATTATTAGCAGTGTTATGGCATCCGCAAGGCTATTAGTTTTATTGGGAATATACCCTCCAAAGGTAGGTAGTGTACCCGCACAAGTAAAGAAATCTTGAAGAACACCTTTTTCCAATAATATTACCGCTACCTATGCGGAATATTTTTGTATGTGTGATAGTAGGTTCTTCATGAGGGTTGTTATTAGAAAAGTCATCACAATTCCCCTTAAGATTATTACTATCCTTTTCAACGAAAACCTCCTTAGATTTAGACATGGTGGCAACAGATCGATCTAGCAGACAAGCAAGCAAAAAGCAAACAAAAAGGCAAACGGAAGAAGGGCGAATAAAAAGGCAAATCTTTTTGGTTTTTTCTAAAAATCATTTTAGAAGTGGGGACAGGAAAACGAGAGGCAAATGGCAATAATGTAAATGCAAGAGATGAGTTTGTGATGGGTACTTGGTAGGCTTGATGTGTATCCTCCCCGGCAATAGCGCCAGAAACCCCTCTTGCTACCTCTTGAGCTTGCGTTGGTTTTCCCTTGAAGAGGAAAGGGTGATGTAGCGAAGTAGATAAGTATTTCCCCTAGTTGTTGAGAACCAAGGTATCAATCCAGTAGGAGGAACAAGCAAGTCACCAATGGATGCACCTACACAAACAATCAAACTCTTGCACCCAACGCTATAAAGGGGTTGTCAATCCCTTCATGATTACTTGCAACGATTAGATCTGATAGAGATAGATGTAAAAGATTGCGGAAAGTAAAGAAGGTAAATAAATTGCAGCAAGGTATTTTTGGTATATAGATCTGAAAATATAATATGGAAAATAGACTCGAGGGCCATAGGTTTCACTAGAGGCTTCTCTCTTGAAGGAAAATAACACGGTGGGTGAACAAATTACTGTCGAGCAATTAACAGAAAAGTGCATAGTTATGACGATAACCAAGGCAATGATTATGCATATAGGCATCACATCCATGTCAAGTAGATCGAAATGATTCTGCATCTACTACTATTACTCCACACATCAACCGACTAATGCATGCATCTAGAGTATTAAGTTCATGAAGAACAGAGTAACACATTAAGTAAGATGACATGATGTAGAGGGTAAAACTCAAGAAATATGATGAAAAACCCATCTCTTTTACCCTTGATGGCAACAATACAATACGTGCCTCTCTACCCCTAGTTTGTCACTGGGTGAGGACACTGCAAGATTGAACCCAAAACTAAGCACTTCTCCCATTGCAAGAATTACCAATCTAGTTGGCCAAACCAAGACAATAACTCGAAGAGACTTGCAAAGATATGAAATCAAGCATATAAGAATTCAGATAAGAACCAAATAATATTCATAGATAAGTTGATCATAAACCCACAATTCATCGGATCTCGACAAACACACCGCGAAAGAGTATTACATCGGATAGATCCCCATGAAGATCATGGAGAACGTGGTATTGAAGCACAAAGAGAGAGAAGAAGCCATCTAGATACTAGCTATGGACTCGTAGGTCTGTGGTGGACTACTCACGCATCATCGGAGGGGCAATGGAGTGGATGTAGATGCCCTTCGTGATTGAATCCCCCTATGGCAAATTACCGAAAAGGCTCCAAGATTGGATCTCTTGGGAATGGAGGCTTCTGGCGGCGGAAAAGTATATGCATGGCTCTTTTTGGTATTCGTGGAATATTTTGGAACTTATAGGCCAAAGATTAGGGTTAGGAGATATGTTGAGGGCCACAAGCCAGGGCGCTCCCTGGCCGCGCCAGGGTGGCTTGTGACCTCCTGGCAGGTCTCCTGGCCCCCTCTCCAAGTCTGGTAGATGTCTTCTGGTCCAAGAAAAATCATCACAAAGATTTATTCCGTCTCGACTCCGTTTAATATTCCTTATCTACAATACTCAAAAACAAGGGGGGGAAACTGGCACTAGGCTCTAGGTTAATAGGTTAGTCCCAAAAATAATCTAAAATAGCATATTAATACATATAAAGCATCCAAAACAGATAATATAATAGCATGGAACAATCAAAAATTATAGATACGTTGGAGACGTATCATACATTTGAAGATGTATGTAGAAAAACTTAACACAAGCTCGTTTAGCCGAACACATGCTCAGAAATGATATCTGATACGTCTCCAATGTAGCTATAATTTTTTATTGTTCCATGCTATTATATTATCTGTTTTGGATGTTTTTTATGCATTAATGTGCTATTTTATATTATTTTTGGGACTAACCTATTAATCTAGAGCCTAGTGCCAGTTTCTTTTTTTTTCTTTTTGAGTATTGTAGATAAGGAATATTAAACAGAGTGCAAACGGAATAAAATCTTCGGAATAATTTTTCTTGGACCAGAAGCAACCCAGAAGACTTGGAGATGAAGTCGGAAGCGCCGCCGTGTGGCCACAAGCCACAGGGGGGCGCCCAGGGGGGTAGGGCGCACCCCTGGCTTGTGGGCCCACGATAGCTCCCCTAACCCTATTTCTCGGCCTATAAATTCACAAATATTCCCTGTATACCATAGAGAGCTATGAAAACACTTTTCCATCGATAGGATCCTTGGTTCCCGTGAGATCCAATCTTGGAGCCTTTTTCGGTAATGTGTTGGAGGGGGATTCGATCACGGAGGGCATCTACATCAACTCCATTGCCCCTGTGATGATGTGTGAGTAGTTCACCATAGACCTTCGGGTCCATAGCTAGTATCTAGATGGCTTATTCTCTCTCTTTGCTCTTCGATACCATGTTCTTCATGATCTTCATGGAGATCTATCCGATGTAATACTCTTTTGCGGTGTGTTTGTCGAGATCCAATGAATTGTGGGTTTATGTTCATATTATCTATGACTATTATTTCAGTCTTTTTTGAATTCTTATATGCATGATTTCATATATTTGCAAGTCTCTTCGAGTTATTGGTTTGGTTTGGCCAACTAGATTGGTAATTCTTGCAATGGGAGAAGTGCTTAGTTTTGGGTTCAATCTTGCGGTGTCCTGACCCAGTGACATAGTAGGGGTAGCGAGGCATGTATTATATTGTTGCCTTGAGGATAAAAATATGGAGTTTTCATCATATTGCTTGAGTTTATCCCTCTACATCATGTCATCTTACCTAATGCGTTACTCTGTTCTTCGTGAACTTAATACTCTAGATGCAGGTAGGAGTCGGTCGATGTGTAGAGTAATAGTAGTAGATGCGGAATCGTTTCGGTCTACTTGACATGGACATGATGCCTATATGCATAATCATTGCCTTGGATATCTTCATAATTATTCGCTTTTCTATCAATTGCTCGATAGTAATTTGTTCCTCACCGTAATACTTGCCATCATGAGAGAAGCCTCTAGTTAAATCTATGGGCCCCGGGTCTACTTTCCATAATATATTTTCAGATCTATAAACCCAAAATACCAAAAATACTTTGCTGCAATTTATTTACCTTTTACTTTCCGTTCTCGTTTGCATCTATCTCTATTGGATCTAATCCTTGCAAATAACCGTGAAGGGATTGACAACCCCTTTATAGCGTTGGGTGCAAGAGTTGGATTGTTTGTGTAGGTGCATCCATTGGTAACTTGCTTGTTCCTCCTACTGGATTGATACCTTTGTTCTCAACAACTGAGGGAAATACTTATCTACTTCACTGCATCACCCTTTCCTCTTCAAGGGAAAACCAACGACTGCTCAAGAGGTAGCAATATCCAATCCTGTAAACCTAAAATGGAAGGGAAAGAATGTGAAAGAAGAAAAAGAAAAAGAAAGGTGAGAAATATGACGACACTGATCTAGCCATAAAAACGCCGAAGACGAGCTGTGTTCCATGGGTTTGGTTCAAGGTGATTATACGGCAGTTTGCGGAGGCGATAAGCCACTCCTGTAAGTACTTCGTAAATGATGAAAGGGCCCTCCCACTTGGGATTGAGTTTATGCTTTTGCTTCTCTGGGAGTCGTAAGACTAGTTCGCCCACATTATACGCCTTCGATCTAACCTCCCTGGTTTGGTAGCGTCGAGCCTGCTGTTGATAGAAATTAGAGCAGACCCGAGCTATATCGCATTCTCCTTCCAAGGCGTCTAAGTCATCATGCAGATCTAACTCGACCTCCTTTTCTTTGTACATGCGCACCCTAGGTGCGTCATGAATGATATCACAAGGAAGGACTTCTTATGCCCCATATACCATAAAAACAGTGTGTATCCCGTTGATCTATTCGGGGTGGTACGCAGACCCCACAGAACAGAGTCATGCTCCTCTACCCACTTGCAATCAGATTCATGAAGAGACCGGACTAGACTTGGTTTGATGCCACTCATGATTAGGCCATTGGCCCGTTTGACTTGTCCGTTGGTCTGCGGGTGATACATCAAGGCGTAATCGAGATCGATGCCCATGTTTGAGCACCAGTCCTTTACCTCGTGGGCGGTGAAATTGGATCCATTGTCCGTTATTATGCTGTGCGGGACACCATAACGGTGTACCACGCCGGATATAAAGTCCATTACCGGTCCGGACTTAGCTGAATTTACTGGTTTTGCTTCGATCCATTTGGTGAACTTGTCGACCATGACCAGTAGATAGTTATTTTGCTTGGTCCCCCTTTAAGTGGTCCGACCATATCCAGCCCTCAGACTACGAAAGGCTAGGTGATCGGAATAGTTCGAAGAGTTGTTGGGGCATGTGGCTTTGATTTGTGAATAGTTGACATCCAACACAATGTTGGACAAGTGCTTGGGTGTCCACTCGAGCGGTGGGTCAAAAGAATCTGGCTCAAAAGACTTTGCTTACTAAGGCCCATGCTGCGGTGTGGTGGCCGCCCATGCCTGCATGGACTTCGGCAAAAATATGTCTTCCTTCTTCCTTAGATATGCACCGTTGGAGTATCCCGGTAGTGCTTTTCTTATATAACTCACCCTCATGGACCTTATAGGCCTTGGATCGCTGAATTATGCATCTCGCCTCCATATGATCGTCGAGGAGTTCTTGGCGGAGAAGGTAGGCAAGGAAGGGCTCGGTCCATGGTGCGATTACTGCCATGATCTCATGAGCCAATGGTGTTTCTTAAATTATGGAACCGCCACTGATTTGCTCATCTGGTTCATTTCTAGGAAGGACAATCTCTTTTGTACTAAGGACTCCAACGCCCTTATTCTCATCCTGCCATACCACAGTGGCTTGAAAATCCGTTCAAGGAAGGTGTTTTTCGAGACGGGGTCGCGCTTGGGCCCCATACGGGCGAGTATGTGAGTAGCCTGATTGTTGTCTCTAGCGACATGGTGGAATTCTAACTTCTCGAACCGTGCGGATATTTTAAGAACGGCGTTTCTGTATGCCGCCATGTTTGGATTTTTAGCATCGAATTCGCCATTGATTTGAGAGATGGCGAGATCAATATTGCCCCGTACTTCAAGCCGTTGTATGCCCATCGATGTTGCCATCCGAAGCCCATGCAATAGTGCTTCGTATTCGGCCGCATTGTTGGAATCGGCGTACATGATATTCAACATGTACCGAACGTTGTCTCCCATGGGAGATGTGATGATAACTCCAGCTCCCAGTTCGGCCAGTTTCTTGGATCCATCGAAGTACATCATCTAATGGGAGTATGTGCTATATTATCCGGGGAGCTTGCCCTCTGTCCATTCGGCAAGGAAATTGGCCAAGACATGAGATTTAGTAGCTCGTCATGGCTTATATGCAATTTCGAAAGGAAGGAGTTCGATGGCTCACTTGGCTATGCGGCCGGTGGCGTCCCTGTTATTGATTATATCGTTCAAGGGTACTTCAGATGCCACCATGATCGAACATTCTTGAAAGTAGTGTCTGAGCTTTCATGATGCCATAAACACTGTATAGGCTATCTTCAGGTAGTGCGGATATCTGGACTTGCATGGCGTTAGCACTTCTGACACATAGTAGACTGGCTTTTGCACACAGAATTTGTAACCCTCGTCCCCTCGTTCAACGACGAGCACCGCACTAACCACTTGATTCGTGGCCAAGATGTACAGTAACATTGGTTCACCGGTGCGTGGCTCCATGAGTATTGGGTTGCTGGCCAGCGGTGTTTTAATTTCCTCTAGTGCAGCCACTGCTTCATTGGTCCACTCGAAGTTTTTGGTCGGTTTTAATAGCCTGTAGAGCGGTACAGCCTTTTCACCATGGCAGGAGATAAAACGGCTCAAAGCCGCCATGCATCCTGCCGGCCTTTGGAGGTGCTTTAGCTCTATAGGAATCGCAAGTTGATATAGGGCGCGGATCTTAGCAGGATTCGCTTCTATTAATCTATGGACACAATAAATCCGAGTAGTTTTCCAGCGGGAACTTCGAAGACAAATTTGTCCGGATTGAGCCATATATCATATTCCCGTAAACTAGCAAAAGTTTGCCTGAGGTCGTCTATCAGCTGGCTGACGTGTTTGGTCTTAATGACCACATCATCCACGTACGCCTCGACTATTTTACCGACTTGTTTTTTCGAGACATGTTTGAATCATACGCTAGTATGTAGCACCTGCGTTTTTAGCCTGAAAGCCATTGTGTTAAAGTACAATGACCCATAGGGGTTGATGAATGTAGTTGCAGCTTGATCGGATTCCTTCATTTTGATCTGATGGTATCCGGAATAAGCGTCGAGGAAGCACAATGAGTCGCGTCCGGCTGTGGCATCAATAATATGGTCTATGCGTGGTAAGGGGAAAGGGTCCTTGGATCAAGCTTTATTAAGGTCTTTGAAATTGAGTAAACCACCAGGATTTATCTTTCTTTGGTACCATCACCAGGTTTGCCAACCACTCGAGGTGTTTGATTTCTCATATGAATCCAGCCTCCAGCAATTTTGCTAGTTCTTCGCCCATAGCTTGTTGCTTGGGTTCGGAAAATTGGCGTAGAGCCTAATTGACGGGCTTGAAGCCTGTGATTATGTTCAGACTGTGTTCTCCTAGCCGTCATCGGATTACTGGCATATCTGAAGGATGCCAGGCAAAGATGTCCCGGTTTTCTCGTAGAAATGTTTGAAGTGCTTCGTCCATCGTGGGGTCTAGCTGAGCTCCGATGGATGGTGTTTTATTGGGGTCCGTTGGATGTACCTGAAATTTGACAATTTTGTCTGTGGGTTTAAAGGACGTGGGTTTGGGCCTTTTGCTAATGAACATATCATCCTTCTCCACTATTGACCAGAGTGCGGTCAATTCCTCTGCTACAAAGGTCTCAGGTAGTGCCTCGAGGGTGAGCCTTGTTGTTTTGTTTTCGGCTCGAAGTGCTCTATTCGGGTCACTTGTGATTGTCATCACCCTGTTTGGGCCCGGCATTTTGAGCTTCATATACCCGTAATGTGGTATAGCTTGAAATTTTGCAAAAGCATCACGCCCCAATAGAGCATGGTAACCACTATGAAAGGGCACGAAATGAAAGAGGAGTTCTTCGGATCTGTAGTTCTCGGGCATGCTGAATACCACATCGAGGGTAACGCATCTGGAACAATGTGCCTCTTTCCCAGGGATGATCCCACGAAAGGTTGTGTTGCTATGTTTGATGCGGGAATGGTTGAACTGCATTTTTCCAAGGTATCCTCGTAAATAAGGTTTAAACCACTGCGGCCGTCCATTAGCACCTTTTGTAACCTGAAACCATTGACGATGGGGTTGAGGACCAGTGCGGCAGGTGTTCGGTCGGGGCGGGTGATTGGTTGATCAGCTTCTTCGAAGGTGATAGGTATGTTTGTCCATGAATCTATTGCTGCCACCTGATAGATTTGTTCGAGTTCTCGAAGAGCTCTCTTCCTCTTATTCCTGGAGGAAAGCGTTTCATAGATCGTTAGGACCTCAGCGTTGCATTCTGGTGGCACTATTGAACATCTGCCTGGGGGTAGGGCCTCGAGGATGGCCTCTCTGCTTTTTGTGACCTGTCTGATGATCCAGCAAGCTCTAAGGCTATGAGTCAGGATTGTGTTCAGTATATAGAGTGTATAGGGGATGTCTTGTCTAATAGTCCGTCAAGGACAATTCTCGATCCTGTAGGGGGTTGTCACATCCCTAGCTAGTTGTCTTAGGACAGCAGGTGTGTGCATCATATTTCATTTTTGCATCAACTTGAACTGGGGATTAAAGGAAACCCCAAACCCTTATTTGAACCAAACTAATTCAAAGTTTGTAAAAAACCAACAAATTCAAAATGCCCATCTAAAATGTCCTTTATGTCTGATAAATATGGACATGAATATAACAGGGGCCATCTTAAATATTTGAACATTATAGCAATTTAAGAATAAATAATAAAGCCTCTGAAAAAGCCAAATAAAGCATTATCATTATTTTACATCTCAAAATATCCTGAAACTTTTTACAGAAGTTTGAAATATTCAAACTTAATGCTATAAAATATTTGGGATATTATTACTCAGCAATTGTGCCTGAAAATAAAATAAAACTAATGTCAAAAATTAGAAAAGAAAAAAATAAAGGAAAAGGGGGAGAAAACCCACCTAGGCCTTACCTGCGAAGAAGAGGCCCAGCCCATGGGGGGCAGCAGCGTCTTCTTCCTCCTGCCAGGAGGAGAAGCAGTTCCGTGCCTCCATCGTAGCCGGTCGTGGCCACGCGCCTGACCACCTCCTCCCTGCCTTCCTGGCCTCCTCCTCGTCGCATTGGCAAGGGGATAGACCCCAGCAGCCGCCTGGACCTCCTCCCTGCCATTCCTCTCTCTCTCCTCCTCTGCTCGCCATGGCCGAAGCCATCGTCGCCATAGCGCCGTCGCTCCAGCCGCTCCCTCACCTCGCTGAGTAGCCTCCGAGCTCCATCATGACCCCCTCGACCTCCTAGTGGAGCCAAAAGCCTCCGGGAGTTCCTCGAAGCCATCCCTACGCCATCTTCCCTGCCTCCGGCCACCTCTCCCCGTCGTCGATTCGCCGGCTGCCGGTCCTTCCCGAGCCCACTAAGCCTCCCCTACAGCACCATGTGAGCTTGTCGTCCCTCTCCCCCCTGCGGTTCTTCCCGCTCTCTAGCGGCCCTCCCCGTTGTGGCCGAACAGGCACCGCCGCGGAATAGCTCGCCGACGAGCCCTCCGACGACGTCGAGCCCCCTGTCCAGCCCCACTCGACGCGGTCGAGCACGGGCTCCCTCTCAGCGCCTTCGGCGCGCGAATCCGAGCCCTCTAGCGTGGTTCCAGCCAACTCCGGCGACCCTCAGCCACATGTTTCGTCGCCGCCGGCCCGTGTCCGATGGGCGTCGACGTGGTCGGCCCATTAGTGCTAATCAGCTCGGCTAATTAAGCCGTTAGCCGCTGACAGTGGGCCCCACAGAGGGTCAAACCTCTGGTCAGCGCGGGGATTAGCCCCTAACGCTGACATGAGGGCCCCACCCTGTCAGGTTGGACCTGGCCGGGTTTATTGACATGCTGATGTCATGATGATGTCAGGATGACACATTAATTGAATTCCCAGTACAAAAATAAAACAGGAAATTCTAGAAAAAAAATTAAAACTTCTAAAATTCATATAAATTAATCTATAAATCAGATGAAAATAATTTATATATGAAAAATTATCAGAAAATCCAGTGAATCCAATGGTGTTGTCATCATGCATGTTAGAGCAACCTATGTAGATGAACATTAACATTTACTAATAGGTTAACTTATGAAATGTGAAATGGAGAATGATTTTGAACCTATATTCAAACTCACTTCAATTAACTTGGACAATAGTTGCATTAGCTCATCCATACATGCTTCCATGTCATGATCATGCATCATATTGTTGCACTTGCGTGTATTGATTTCTATTTATCTGCATTGCGGTAGGCCCTGCTTCTGAGGATACCTCCAAGTATTCCAACGAAGGAAAAAACCTTTCCGCTACCCAGCAAGGCAAGCAACCCCTTTGATCATTCCGATAACATCCCATTCTCTCGCTCCTGCTCTTGTTTATTGCATTAGGACAAATGTCCACTTGTCTGTCATACACGGTAGATGAACCTATTCTTTTGCATGACCTATCATTGTCATAGTAAATATCTAAACCTTGCAACCTAGCATACCTGGTAGATGCTTGTGCCATGATGTTCTTTTCTTACTTTGCCTGTTATGCTTGCTATGCTTAGAGTCGTGTCAGGTCTGATTCATCTAGGTGATGAACTGGAGTGAAACAATGTTGTTCTGATGTGATAAGCTTATGATGAACCTGATTTGGTAAAGGTAGCGTTGAGAGGCTATGTACGAGTACATAGAAGGTTGTCTCATTGGGATCATGCTTAGGAACTGAGTTCCATGTTTGTAATCCAAGACTAGATACTACCACATGCTGAGCCCTGAAATATGACCCTGCTCGACTTATCAATCGCTTAGTCCTTAGTCCAGCAGTTGCAAGTAGTTTCTAGTGTTTATAGCATGCTGGGGGCCGTGTGTAGCGCTAACCCTAGGGGTGGGTTACGACGCGGTAGGCAATGGCACGGTGTACCAAGGGTCACCCGAATGGTGGGCTTGGGAACCCTACGCACATCATTTGGGGCCGTAGCGGAAACCTGGGCCGGACTTCCATGCGGGTTCAATCTTAAATAGGCGATAGCCTAGACTAGAGGTCTTATGTGATTGATGGTTGTGGCCGACTCCCTCGCCCGGCTTCCGCTTGAAGGTTGCCGAGGTGCATGGTTTTATGAGCACACAGCGATAAGTCGCGAGAGCGTGTGTGAAGAAGTACACCCCTGCAAGGTATGAAACTATTCGAATAGCCGCGTCCTCGGATATGGACTACTTGGAAAGCTTATACTATTCATGGATAATTAAATGGATACTCATAAAAATATCAAGACAAGTGGGAGTACCGTGGATGCCACTCTCGTAGGAGACGGAAGTGATTCCATGGTGGTGTATCGTTATGGAGTTAGTGGACTCGTGTGCGATATCTAAAATCTAAACAAAGTGTTAAAATTGTATAGTGTAGGTTAGCCATGGGTCAAAGCTGGCATTGCTACATAAACTCCACCACTCCCCTTGTTGATACATGAGCATGAATAGTCTAGGTCTATTTTGAAGACTTGCTGAGTACGTTTGTACTCACATTTGCTTAATAAATGTTGCAGATGTGACTCAGGACCCATCAGGTGGGTTCTTTCTAGATGTCGACGATGCCGAATAGCTGGTGTCCCTGCTATGACCTTCTTCCCTATGGCGAGCTGTAGATAGTCAGGCCATGTGCCTTTTTACCCTTTCATCTGTCTGTACTCAGACAGCTTTATGCTTCCTCTTGGTTTGTATGAACTTGTTTGTATGACTTGAGTGTCGGGTCATGTGACCCCTACCTGTAAGAACATATTATGCAAGGCTCTTCTAAGCCTCTTAAATAAAAGTTGTGTTGATGTATGGTTATGTTGTGATGCCATGGTTGTATCTATGCATATCGAGCATGTCATGCGTACGTGTGACGTGCAACGGTATGTATGGGATCCGACACCTAGACAGGTGCCTTTAGTAGTACTCTTTACAGGAAACTGCCTCTTTGTGCTTCCATCGAGCCTTGGTAGCTTGCTACTGCTCCGGACACATTGATTGACCAGCATGTATCCTTGTTTGCTGTTGTGTCTATCCCTTCGGGGAAATGTCTCGTAGTGTAATGGAGTCCATGTGGCCTGCTATGACTCGTCTACGTGCAGTGATGACATTTATGTCCCACGGCGTAATGGAGTCCTTGTAGCTTGCTATGACTCGTCTACACACGTCCTTGAGCAATTACAGTCGTTATGTTGTCCAATTTCTGCTAGAGTCTCTAATGTCTTTGCGTCATTCTCTGTTTTAGATGCCCCCTTGTCCTTCCCATCAGGTGGTCTATCTGACCAGGTGCATCGATGTACCGGGTCACACGGCCATGTTGGTTAGAGTTATGATGGAGGCTGGTTACCGTTGGTACCCAGAGTACACAGTGGAGGAACAGTATCGAGATTTCAACCAGAGCCAGTATCTGTATAATGCTAAGATATATCCTTCATATCCTCGAGCTGCAGAGCTGCTCCACTGGACTTATGGATTAGGTGTCACCACAGACATGGTAGTTCAGGAGGCCGCCTACACTATGCTGACTATCATGAGGTTTCACCATGGTCTGCTTCAGAACACAGAGTTCTGTTATGTTCCTGCTTCTCTAGGAGGAGAGGATAGCTATCTTAGCGCAGCCTACTATGATCATTCTCATGAGGACCCTAGGCTGCAGGTGACCACTCAGATGTTGGAGAGCAGGGATCGTGATGCACGTGCCCTTCGCATGGAGCTTTATGCTACCCGTGCACGTCTTTGGACAGCCCTGACGCAGTTGGCACCTGTTGTGTAGACAGGCTATGGAGATTTGGATATGCTAAACCCATCGTGGACTCATCTGCCAGCACACGTAGACTGGCCCGATGTTGGAGGCATCACCCCTCTTCGAGGACCGTTGTTGCTGCCAACAAGGGGACCAAGGCCACATCTGTGTCCTTATGGTTTCCAGGGATCACAGGCTAGAGTGTTTCCAGATCCTCAGGTTCAGCTCCCAGGTCACGTGGGTAACCTATATGAGGCATTCTATGGCGATGCTTGAGTACGTGGATGTTGGTTCTAGTATGGTAATAGTCGTATCGCCACAGTCCCGCGTGTCTTGTGGGATATGACTGAGGTTGAGAGTTGAGTTCCGGAGGTGTAGATAGATAATGTATAGGAAGCTTGTAATGCCTTCGATGAGTTGTGTCATCTCTCCGTAGTTTGTATTTCATCTTGGGCTTGTACTGAACTATGTCATGGTGTTCATATGGCAGTTGTTATTACCATGTTGATTGGGTGTTTACCTTGCATGCCATGTTGTCCAGTACATTCCTTATATCATGTCTTAGAGTTGATGTCCTCTATGTCTAAGTTGTGGGTTTGTTTTCCTAGGATGGTGGCAACTAGGAATAACCTTGTGCCTGCCCTCGAGCAGGGCAAGGGAAGCCAACCAAGGCAAGAGAACCTACCACATGCGCCCTCTTTGTCATAAGTGATGCTTGAAGTTGAACGGAACAAAAGGGAGACCAACAGGCTGTTGGAACGAATTGAGCAGAACACATCGTGTGGTCCCCGCAATGATCACAATGATGGCATGTCTCTCGATGATTTTGTCAAGCTGTGCCCACCTAAGTATCATCATTCGGTCGACCCGCTCGACACGGATGACTGGCTGACCAGCATGTTCCGCAAAATTCGGGCTGCCAATGTATCCGAGGCCAACAAGGTGACCTTTGCTACTTACTTTCTGGAAGGACCCGCCAACCTGTGTTGGGAAAATTATGAAGCCATGCATCCCGTAGGCCCCGCGCCAACTTGGGCGGAATTCAGCGCGGCATTCCGTACCCATCACATCCCGGAAGGGCTGATGGATCGCAAGAGAGAGGAGTTTTGTGCTTTCACCCAGGGCAGACTGTCAGTGGATTCCTATAGCCGTGAGTTCGGCAATCTTGCTCGTTATGCTCCGAAGGAAATTTCAACTGATGTCAAGACACATGCTAGGTTCCGCAAGGGACTTAGTCTTGAGCTCCGTCGAGATCTGCGCCTGCATGAGTGCACAACCTTCCAGGCTCTCGTCAACAAGGCTATCAATGCCGAGACTGGACAGACTGACTACGAGGCCACTAGGAAGCACAACCGTGACTTCAGCCCCACATCTGGCTTGGGCTCCAACAAACGCCGGGTGTGGGTGCCCAATGCAGCTCTGCCGCCAAGGTACACCGCGAGGCCATCCTTCCAGGCGCCTCGCCCAGCTCAGCCCAACCCTCCAGTCAGGCCATTTGGTGGTCCTCCTATCAATGTTGCTCCCCGTGCCACCATGGTCTGCTACAAATGTGGGGAACCAGGACACTACTCCCGTGAGTGTCCTCGGAACAATGCTAAGCCGGCTAGACATGGGAAGCCAGGAAAAGCCTTCTATGTGAAGCCAGCTCCTGCTCGTGGACGAGTGAACTATGTTTCTGCTAAGGAAGCCCTTGAGGATCCTGATGTTATCCTAGGTACGCTCCTTGTCAATAGTCATCCAACATCTATTCTATTTGATACTGGGGCATCTCATTCTTTCATCTCAGAAAGTTATGCACAGTTGCATAACATGTCTTTTTGTGATATGCCTACTCCTTTAGTAGTTCAGACTCCTGGTTCAAAATTGCAAACTTCTAGGGTGAGACATGACAATGAGATTCTGGTGGATAGACTAGTCTTCCTAGCATCCTTGATAGCCCTCAAGTCTTCGGACATCAATATCATCTTAGGCATGGACTGGATGAAAGCCCACTATGCTAAGATCGATACTCATACTAGGAATGTTCAACTTACACATCCCTCGGGTGATATAGTTAATGTCTCCACTCGAGCAGCCAAGCGCCAACTCTATTCTCTCAATGCTAGCCCTCTTCCAGAATTAGAAGATATTCCGGTAGTCCGTGAATTTCCGGATGTCTTTCCAGAAGAACTGCCAGGAATTCCACCTGTCAGAGATGTTGAGTTTGTGATAGAGCTCTCTCCAGGGACTGTCCCAATAGCTAGAAGACCCTATAAGATGGCACCCTTAGAACTAGCTGAACTTAAGATTCAACTCGATGAGGCTTTGAAGAAAGGTTTCATCCGTCCTAGTTCTTCTCCATGGGCTTGCCCCGTCCTCTTCGTCAAGAAGAAGGATGGATCGGATTGGATGGTTGTGGATTATCGGCCAGTGAATCTGGTCACCATAAAGAACATGTATCCGCTCCCCAGGATCAACAATTTCTATGATCAACTCGTTGGATCCTCTGTCTTTTCCAAAATGGATTTGAGGTTGGGATACCATCAAATCAGAATTAGAAACGGGGTCATTCCAAAAACGGCTTTTGTTACTCGTTATGGCCAATACGAGTACACCATCATGTCCTTCGGTTTAACCAATGCCCCAGCCACCTTCTCTCGCTTGATGAATTCAATCTTCATGGAGTATTTGGATAAATTCGTCGTGGCTTACCTCGACGATATACTCATCTACTCGAAGAATGAACCAGAACATGCCGAGCATCTAAGGCTGGTATTGATGAAACTTCGAGAGCATCGTTTGTATGCCAAATTCTCCAAGTGTGAATTTTGGTTGCCAGAAGTGACCTATCTAGGCCACGTGATCTCTGGTAAAGGTATTGCTGTCAACCCCGAGAGAGTTCAGGCCAGCCTTGATTGGACTCAACCTGAATCGGTTAAGCAAGTTCGGAGTTTCGTTGGCTTAGCGAGCTATTGTCGCTGCTTTGTCGAGAACTTCTCCAAGGTTGCGAAACCTCTGACTGAACTCCTCAAGAAAGATAAAAAGTTCGAGTGGACCCCACAACGTGAGCACAGTTTTCAGGAGTTGAAAAGACGCCTGACCTCTGCCCCCATTCTGGTTCCACCAGATTTCTCTAAGGACTTTGTTATCTATTGTGACGCCTCGCGACAAGGATTAGGTTGCATTCTCATGTAGGATTGTCATGTGATTGCATACACATCTCGACAGTTGCGTCCACATAAGGATAATTACCAACACATGATCTTGAGCTTGCAGTTGTGTTCCATGAATTGAAAACTTGGCGACATTACCTTCTGGGTAATCGTTGTGAAATTTACACTGATCACCAAAGTCTGAAATATATTTTCACCTAGCTGGATTTGAATCTCAGGCAAAGACCATAGGTTGAGTTGATTACAGATTATGACTTAGGGATAACTTACACCCCGGGAAAAGCCAATGTCATGGCTGATGCACTAAGTCGTAAGTCTTATTGTAACAACCTGATGTTGCAACAAGGTCAACCACTTCTCTATGAGGAATTTCGGAAGTTAAACCTCCACATTGTTCCTCAAGGATTCCTATCCAACTTGGTGGCGAAACCTACTCTTGAGGATCAAATTATAGCTGGCCAAAAGCGTGATAAGGGTATTTCCTAGATCAAAGAGAACCTCGTTAGCGGTATCGCTAAGGATTTCTCTATTGATGATCAAGGTGTGGTGTTCTTCCAGAACCGTTTGGTGGTTCCCAAGAGCCAACATCTTCGGCAGCTGATTCTTAAGGAGGCTCATGATTCTCCTCTCACAATTCATCCTAGTAGTACCAAGATGTATTAGGACCTACGCTAGAGGTTCTGGTGGACTAGGATGAAGAGAGAAATTGCTCAGTTCGTTGCTAATTGCGATGTTTGTCATCGCGTTAAGGCAGAACATCAAAGGCCTACTGGCACCCTTCAACCTTTAGCTATTCCTGAATGGAAATGGGATAAGGTCGGTATGGATTTTATTACCGGATTTCCTAGGACTAAGAGAGGGAATAATGCTATCTTTGTGGTCATCGACCGCCTTTCCAAAGTGGCTCATTTTCTTCCTGTTCGGGAGAGTATAACTGCTAGCCAGCTAGCGAAGTTATATGTTTATTGAATAGTTTCTCTTCATGGTGTTCCATTGGAGATTAACTCAGACCGTGTAAGTACCTTTACTTCCCGATTTTGGGAAAGTTTCCAAACCGCTATGGGGACTCATCTATCCTTTAGCACTGCTTTCCACCCGCAATCAAGTGGTCAAGTTGAGGGAGTCAATCAAATCCTCGAAGACATGCTCCGAGCTTGTGTTATCCTTCGGTATTAATTGGGAGAAATGTCTTCCATTTGCTGAATTTGCTTATAACAATAGTTATCAATCAAGCTTGGGCAAAGCCCCTTTTGAAGTTCTCTATGGACGAAGGTGTCGAACACCTCTTAACTGGTCAGAAACCGGAGAGAGGCAACTCTTTGGCCCGGATATGATCCAGGATGCAGAGGAGCAAGTTCGCATTATTCGTGAAAAGTTGAAAATAGCCCAATCTCGTCAAAAGAGCGAATATGATCGTCATCGTAAGGCTGTGACCTATGAAGTTGACGAGAAGGCTTATCTTCAGGTTACACCTCTGAAGGGTACCCATCGATTCGGTATCAAGGGCAAGTTGGCTCCTCATTACATTGGACCTTTTCGCATTCTTGCTAAACGAGGAGAGGTTGCCTACCAATTGGAACTTCCGCCGCATCTTTCCAAGGTTCACGATGTCTTCCACGTCTCGCAACTCAGGCGTTGCTTCTCGGACCCTGTCCATGAAGTAGACCATGAAGCGCTTGATCTCCAAGATAACCTTACATATCGAGAATACCTTGTTCATATTCTTTATCAAGCTGAGTGTACCACTCGGCGTCGAAACATCAAGTTTCTCAAGGTTCAGTGGTCACACCACTCTGAAAAGGAGGCCACATGGGAAAGACAAGATCGTCTTCGACTAGAGTACCCCGCGCTCTTCCCGACGACTTCAAAATCTCGAGACGAGATTCTTTTGAGTAGGGGGTGACTTGCCACATCCCTAGCTAGTTGTCTTAGGACAGCAGGTGTGTGCATCATATTTCATTTTTGCATCAACTTGAACTGGGATTAAAGGAAACCCCAAACCCTCATTTGAACCAAACTAATTCAAAGTTTGTGAAAAACCAACAAATTCAAAATGCCCATCTAAAATGTCCCCTATGTCTGATAAATATGGAAATGAATATAACAGGGGCCATCTTAAATATTTGAACATTATAGCAATTTAAGAGTAAATAATAAAGCCTCTGAAAATGCCAAATAAAGCATTATCATTATTTTAGATCTCAAAATATCCTAAAACATTTTACAGAAGTTTGTAATATTCAAACTTAATGCTATAAAATATTTGGGATATTATTACTCGGCAATTGTGCCTGAAAATAAAATAAAACTAATGTTAGAAATTAGAAAAGAAAAAAAATAAAGGAAAAGGGGGAGAAAACCCACCTGGGCCTTACGTGCGAAGAAGAGGCTTAGCCCATGGGGGGCAGCATCGTCTTCTTCCTCCTGCCACGAGGAGAAGCAGCTGCGGGCCTCCACCGCAGCCAGTCGTGGACACGCGCCCAACCACCTCCTCCCTGCCTGCCTGGCCTCCTCCTCATCGCGCTGGCGAGGGGATAGACCCCAGTTGCCACCTGGACCTCCTCCCCGCCATTCCTCTCTCTCTCCTTTGCTCGCCATGCCCAAAGCCATCACCGCCATAGCGTCATCGCTCCAGCTGCTCCCTCGCCTTGCTAAGTAGCCTCCGAGCTCCGCCGTGACCCCCTCGACCTCCTAGTGGAAACAGAAGCCTCTGGGAGTTTCTCAAACCCATCTCGCCGCCGTCTTCCCTGCCTTCGGCCGCCTCTCCCCGTCATTGATTCGTCGGCTGTCGGTCGTCCCCAAGCCCACTAAGCCTCCCCTGCAGCCTCCTATGAGCTCGTCGTCCCTCTCCCCCTCCCCCTGCGGTTCTTCCCACTCTCTAGCGGCCCTCACCATCGTGGCCGAACGGGCACCGCCGTGGAATAGCTCGTCGGCGAGCCCTCCGGCGACGTCGAGCCCCCTGTCCAGCCCCACTCGACGCGGTCGAGCACGGGCTCCCTCCCAGCGCCTTCGGCGTGCATATCCGAGCCCTCTAGCACGGTTCCGGCCAACTCCGGCAACCCTCCACCATGGGTTTGGTCGCCGTCGGCCCCGCTCCGGTGGGCACCGACGTGGATGGCCCATTAGTGCTAATCAGCCCGGCTAATTAAGTCGTTAGCCGCTGACAGCGGGCCCCACAGAGGGTCAAACCTCTGGTCAGCGCGGGGGATTAGCCCCTAACGCTGACATGAGGGCCCACCCTGTCTGGTTTGACCTGGCCAGGTCTGTTGACCTGCTGACGTCATGGTGACATCAGGCTGACGCATTAATTGAATTCTTAGTATTAAAATAAATCAGGAAATTCCAGAAAAAATTTAAAACTTCTAAAATTCATATAAATCAATCTGTAAATCAGATGAAAATAATTTATATATGAAAAATTATCAGAAAAATCCAGTGAATCCAATGGTGTTGTTATCATGCATGTTAGAGAAACCTATGTAGATGAACATTGAATTTTCCTAATAGGTCAACTTATGAAATGTGAAATGGAGAATGATTTTGAACCTATATTCAAACTCACTTCAATTAACTTGGACAATAGTTGCATTAGCTCATCCATACATGTTGCCATGTCATGATCATGCATCATATTGTTGCACTTGCGTGTATTGATTGCTATTTATCTGCATTGAGGTAGGCTCTGCTTCTGAGGATACCTCCAAGTATTCCAACGAAGGAGAAAACCTTACCGCTACCCAGCAAGGCAAGAAACCCCTTTGATCATTCCAATAACATCCCATTCTCTCGCTCCTGCTCTTGTTTATTGCATTAGGACAAATGTCCACTTGTCTGTCATACACGGTAGATGAACCTATTCTTTTGCATGACCTGTCATTGTCATAGTAAATAGCTAAACCTTGCAACCTATCATACCTAGTAGATGCTTGTGCCATGATGTGCTTTGATTACTTTGCCTGCTATGCTTGCTATGCTTAGAGTCATGTCAGGTCTGATTCATCTGGGTGATGAACTGGAGTGAAACAATGTTGTTCTGATGTGATAAGCTTATGATGAACCCGATTTGGTAAAGGTAGCGATCAGAGGCTATGTAGGAGTACATAGCGGGTTGTCTCATTGGGACCGTTCTTAGGAACTGAGTTCCGTGTTTGTAATCCAAGACTAGATACTACCACATGCTTGGCCCTGAAATATGACCCCGCTCGACTTATCAATCGCTTAGTCCTTACTCCAGGAGTTGCAAGTAGTTTCTGGTGTTTATAGCAACTGGAGGCCATGCATAGCATTGACCCTAGGGGTGGGTTACGATGCGGTAGGCAGTGGCACGGTGTACCAAGGGTCACCCGAATGGTGGGCTTGGGAACCCTGCGCACATCGTTTGGTGCCGTAGCGGAAACTTCGGCTGGACTTCCGTGTGGGTTCAGTCTCAAATAGGCGATAGCCTGGACTTGAGGTCTTATGTGATTGACGGTCATGGTCGACTCCCTCGATGGGCTTCCACTTGAAGGTTGCCGAGGTGCATGGTTTTATGAGCACACAGCGATAAGTGGCGAGAGCGTGTGTGAAGAAGTACACCCCTACAGGGTATGAAACTATTCGAATAGTCACGTCCTCGGATATGGACTACTTGGAAAGCTTATACTGTTCATAGATAATTAAATGGATACTCATAAAAATATCAAGACAAGTTTGAGTACCGTGGATGGCACTCTCGTAGGAGACCGAAGTGATTCCATGGTGGTGTATCGTTATGGAGTTAGTGGACTAGTGTGCGATATCTAAAATCTAAACAAAGAGTTAAAATTGTATAGTGTAGGTTAGCCATGAGTCAAAGCTGGCATTGCTACATAAACTCCACCACTCCCCTTGTTGATACATGAGCATGAATAGTCTAGGTCTGTTTTAAAGACTTGTTGAGTATGTTTGTACTCACATTTGGTTAATAAATGTTGCAGATGAGACTTGGGACCCATCAGGTGGGTTCTTTCTAGATGTCGACGATGCCGAATAGCTGGTGTCACAGCTATGACCTTATGCCCTGTGTCGGGTTGTAGATAGTCAGGCCATGTGCCTTTTTACCCTTTCATCTGTCTGTACTCAGACAGCTTTATGCTTCCGCTTGGTTTGTATGAACTTGTTTGTATGACTTGAGTGTCGGGTCATGTGACCCCTACCTATAAGAACATATTATGCAAGGCTCTTCTGAGCCTCTTAAATAAAAGTTGTGTTGATGTATGGTTATGTTGTGATGCCATGGTTGTATCTATGCATATCGAGCATGTCATGCGTACATGTGACGTGCAACGGTATGTATGGGATCCGACACCTATACAGGTGCCTTTAGTAGTACTCTTTACGGGAAATTGCCTCTTTGTGCTTCCATCGAGCCTTGGTAGCTTGCTACTGCTCCGGACACATTGATTGACCAGCATGTATTCTTCTTTGCTATTGTGTCTGTCCCTTCGGGGAAATGTCTCATAGTGTAATGGAGTCCCTGTGGCCTGCTACGACTCATCTACGTGTAGTGATGACATTTATGTCCCATGGCGTAATGGAGTCCTTGTAGCTTGCTATGACTCATCTACACACGCTTGAGGCTGACACCTGCATTGTTGGGTTACGAATGCTTGTTTCCGTACGGATGTGCCACTTGGGTTCTATGACTAGTCATGTTGGCCTGAGTTCTCTGTCGTTTGATTGCCAGCGACATGTTCACATACGTGAGCCAAAAGACGCAAACGGTCCCGGCTAAGGTAAGACTACAGCCATGGAGCTTACCATGTGTGAGGCTGTAAAGTGATGTGATATGTTATAGTCTGGATTCATATGAGTTGGGATCGGGGTCCCGACAGGGGTCTATTCTCTTTCTCGGTGGGTTCGTGTTCGGCCGGCCGTTTTGGAGGTATTCGATTTTTCCGAGCTCTTCCAAGGTGTTCGGTAAGGACCGGCTCCGAAAAAAATGTTTAGCTTTCCAGGTGCTTTCCATGTCACAATATTTTTGTACCATGTCCGATAGCTCGGTAAAGTCATGCATGTGACGACGGGCTAGGGCATTGAGGATTCCTTCATTGTGGCAATTGTGCCTGAAGGTTTGTATTATCTCTTGGCCACTAGAGTCTGGTAGTTTGTGTTTAATGAGGAGTAGTCTAGCCCAAAAATGATGGAATGATTCCCCTGGCTGTTGTTTAATTTCCCATAAGCCCGATAACTTGGGCTCTCCTGCACTACTTGAGGATTGCTTGAATTGGGTGGTGGGTGGTGAAAATTTTAGTCTCTCGCCAGGAAGTGAGTCCGGGATCACAGCGTTTGCCTCCCGTGTCACCGCGAGATCCGGCATGGTAGGTTCGGAGTCCATATTATCAACAAGACCCCCTCTACGTAGGTTCTAGGTCGTGCGCTAGCTTGGTGACTGATCCTGAACTATTTCCAATGTGGATTCTGGAATCCGGATGGTAGGAGAGATCCTGACGGTCGAAAACTGGGATGTAAATTGTTTTTAATTCCGATTGTTGAGAGGACGAGCCTCCGGCCGGACACTTGACGATGGTGACTAAGTGAGTGATCGGTGGGGTATGAATCTCCCTCTCATCGGGTTTAAACCCGATCCAGTCGTAGACTGAGGTTTGGCCATCGGTCATGTCCATGGTTTGAATCCGACCAAGTAACTCGTTTCATGACGTGATGTTGGTGGTGTCCATGTCACTGGAGCGCATGGGGTCGATTGTAGGACCGAAAGTATGTCTAGAGGGGGGGTGATTAGACTACTTGACCAAATAAAAAATTTACCTTTTCCCAAATTCTAGTGTTTGCAGTTTTAGCATTCATGGCAAGTCAATTTCACCCTACACATGCAAGTCTAAGAGTATATCAGCAAAAAATAACAACAAGCATGAGTAAAAGGGATAGGGTAGGAAGATCAAACGAAATTGTAGACATTATGATTTTTCCCATGGTTCTGATAGGTGGCGCTATCGTACATCCACGTTTATGGAGTCTTTGACCCACGAAGGGTAACGGTCATGAGAGTCCAAGGAGGGCTCCACCCATAAGGGTCCACGAAGTAGCAACCTTGACTATTCCATATGGCTTCCATCCATGAAGGACTAGCCTCACTATGGGTAGATCTTCACGAATTAGGCGATCTCCTTGCCCTTACAAACTTCTTGGTTCACTCCACAACACAAAGAGGAGGCTCCCAAGTGACACCTAACCAATCTAGGAGGCACCACCCTCCAAAAGGTAATAGGCTTGGTAATGACGATGAACTCCTTGCTCTTGTGCTTCAAGATGATAGACTACTCAACACACAATCACTCTCTCACAGATTTGGCTTGGTGGAAGAGATGGGACTGGTGGAAAGCAACTTGGGGAGGCTAGAAATCAAGATCCATATGGTTGGAGTGGAAGATCTTCATCTCAACACAAGTGTAGGTGGTTCTCTCTCAGAAAACCTGATAGGATAGGTATGGAATAGTTCTTAGTGCTTCTTTTCGAGTAGGTGGTGGTGGAGGGGTATATATAGGCATCCCCAAAAGTCAAACCGTTACACACAAAATTACCAACTCGATGACACCGATGTGTTAATCTCGGTGGTACTTAAGTGATCAAAAAGTGGCAACTTTTGAATCTCGGTGAGACCGATATATGAAACTCGGTTGCACCGATAAGGTGACCAACGGTCAGATTTCCAATCTCGGTGACGCTGACCCAACATTCTCGGTGGTACCGAAAATGTGAATTTGTGTAACAGAAAGTTGGCAACCTAAACTCGGTGGTACCGGTATGGAATCGGTTGCACCGAAGTGGCTAGGGTTTGGCTGAGCCTGTCTAGGTTCTAGAATCGATGGCACTAGGATAGGAATGTTAGTTGCACCGATTTTGAATGTTTGGTTATAGACAGACTTTGGTGGGAGAGCTTGTGGATGTTTTTGCTGAGTATCACTTGTGCACTTATGAGCATTTTGTTCACCAACAAAACCTTACCCCCTTTTAATAGTATTGGCTTTCCTATGGACTCAAAGTGATTTCTCACAATTGTAAAATGTAGAGTCCTCTTGCTTGAAGCTTGACCAACCTAATTCCTTGCATCTTGGGGTAATTCCACAATCCTTTTGCCATCCCTATCATTGAACGTTTCATGAAATATACTTGGTGGAAACATTAGTTCAATGACTTATATGTTGTTATTAATTACCAAAACCACCAAGGGAGCAAATGTGCTTTCAGTCTCCCCCTTTTTGGTAATTGATTACAACATATAGATCAAAGCTTCGACAAAGATATAATCAATGATTATAATCGTCGCTTTGAGAAGTATGTGATAAGCAAGAGCTCCCCCTAAATTTGTGCATTATTATAAATTTGCATTTGAATGCAAATGCACAATCGATTTGGTACATGGGGAACTTCTTCCATGTCACATACATCTTGGTGGTGTGCGAGAATAACTAGAGTTAACAACATAGCACAACACAATCAAGCAATGTGAGTGATCATCACATAATCATCAAATGATAGGAAATAGTAGCATCACACATTAAAGCGTATGATCAAACATCATCAAACGTGTACCACAAGCAACCAAAAGTTGTCAAAGAAAAACAATTGTCTTTTTTGAAAAAGCAATAAACACCAAAATGCTCTCTCACTCGAAGCCTAAAGATCTATATACACTTCTCCCCCTTTGGCAACAAGTTACCAAAAAGTTCAAAGGCATATATCTAAGCGTTCTTGGGCTGATCTCCTACGGTTGTTGATGAAGGAGTTGAGAGAACAGCTTCGGCGAAGATCTCTGCAGATGTCGTGGATGGAGTTGGAGTGGCAGCTGGAGGAATTGGAGCTGATGGAGCAGGAGCTGAGGTGACAGCGGTAGGAGCTGATGAATAGGGCCTCAAGTCTAGAGCGGGCACTTTGGCTGATCTAGCCTGAGTAGTGAATTGTGTGCTCGGCCTGAGAGGTGATCCATCCTCATCATCATCATTTGAAGAAGTGGAAACCCGAGGGATGTGCACTGAGTCAACTTCCTTCTGAAGATCTATGACTGTCTTAGTCATCTTGTCCACCTTATCATTAAGAGTCTTGATCCTTGTTTCAAAGATCCTCACAAGACTATTCTGGTTGTCTAGAATCCCCTTAATGTCCTTTTGCATGCCCTGAACTGATGACATCAAAAGATCTGTTTGCTCATTTTTGGATCTAGGGACTTGAGCACTAGTGGCTCGAGCTGCCTCTGCCTCTGCCTAAGCAGCAGCTAAAGTGGGATGATCTGGGTCCATCACCACGATGTTATCCTCAAGATCTGGCTATAGGGGCAAATGGGGACTGTCAAGAGCAAATATGTGCTTCTCAATCTGAGAGTTGATAAGCATCTGGATATAGGGTGCATAGCAGCAAGAGCGCTTCGAATCAGCAGCAACCCTCTTGACTGTCTCAACAATCAAGTCCATGACTCTGATCCTAGTGTGACTATCAAGGTGGATCAACATGTTGATGGAGTAGCCTCGGATCATCTTGTCATCTCCTGACTTGGGCATCAAAGTATGCCTCAGAATGATGTTCATTGTACAAAGGCCAGCTTGAAGATAGTAGATGCATCCTAGCTTGTGAGATTGCACTTTGTCTGAGTATACATATCCTTCATGGCATTGTGGCTCGCCTTGGATTCCGTGTAGATATCCAAGTCTCCATCTTGAACCTCAGGGACTCCTACAAGTGCAGCCCATTCATCAACACTAGATTCATATCTTGCTCCTTCTATCATCCATACAATCCTACCATCTCCATAGAAATGTGCACTAGAGTAGAATGCATGATCATCTCATCATTCCATGCAGTAAGTTCTCTGCCAATGAACTCATCCAAACCAATGCATTGGAAATTTTCTTGGACACTTGGAAAATAGTCCTCATTCTCCTTAATGAATTTCCAGTCTACATACCTCCTGTCACTCACAGCTGGACTCTTGTCAAATAGCACATTCTCATAGAAATCCTGTTGCTCTTTGGTATAGAATTTGTAGTCCAAGGCTATCTTCTTCCTTTGGACATATGGATCTATAGCTCTCCATGCCCTCAAACCTGAGTCTTTCCTCTTCTTCATATCTTCAACAAGTGGATAGCTAGCATTATGTACTGGAAGGTGTGGTCTGAGTTTCATCAAGGTTGTCAAGTCATCATCATGCTTAGCTCTGGAGGTAGTTCCTTTGTTCTTTTCAGAAGCTAGAATTTGCCTGGATGTCCTCTTAGGCTTTTCAACAGCAGCCTTCTTGGATTTGGTGCTCTTGGATGTGCCTGACTTAGACATAGCATGAGCTAGAAGTTTCTTGGCCTTCTTCTTGGGAGGAGCCTTTGCAGTTGGCTCATCCTCCTCTTCAACAGCAGCTGCCTCCTCTGGATCTTCATACATAGATGTAGGCCTTCCAGTCACATGGATTATCCTCTTTCTGGCTTTCTTCTCCCCTACCTTCTTAGGCATAGACTTCCTTGGGGGATCAATGGCCACTGTAGCCCTAGCACTCTTAGGTGCTCTCATAGCTTCAGAGCTAGCATAGACTTTGCTAACAACTCTCCTGGAAGAAGTGGCTTCAGTAGCAGACTTCTTAGCAGCCTTTTCTTTCTTCTTGGCAAGAACCTCCTTAGGGACAAAGTATGAATCCTCCTCATCTGAATTGAGCTTCCTCCTGGTCTTTGTGGAAGCTTTGGGAAACCCACGGGAGCTGGGGGTGCCTGGATCTAAAGATGTACTAGGCTCAGGGCTAGTGCCTGAACTCATGTCAACACCCTACTCTGGCAAATTCTGACTGTCCTCAGCATCTGACATACTGACCCTATGAATAGAGTATAGAAGAGCACAAGAAGACGAGTCATCAAAAAATGAGGCTGTTTTTTGAAAGATTGAACAAAATATTTCCAAGGTTTTGCATTCTGTCACATGAAAATAGATCCAACCGAAGAAAAGTTTTCAGTGCTACCGAGACTGACTATCCCATTAACAGAAACTTGGCACTCTTTTCGGTGAGACCGAAAAGAAGTACTCAGTTTCACCGAGATAGTTCTCGGCAACACAAAAAGACAAATCGGTGACACCGATTTGTTTGCTTCGGTTCCACCGAGTTCCATCAGGCGGAAGGCAAACCCTAGTAAATCGATCATTTGCTAGACTATAGGAATTTCTTATGGATAGGAAGACATGCAATACATGGCTCATAGATAAAAACAAATCCAATGCACAAGAATTAGACGGGGAGCGAAAAGGAAGTCGAATCTGTACCCGAACTCGGCGACAGATCCGCTACGGCGGTGACGATGGAGAAGATTTTGTTGACGGCGGCGATTCCCAACGGCGGAGGAGCGCAGGGGGACAAGGGCGATGACCAGGGGTCTTGAAAAAGGCAGCTTAGGGTTCTGAGGCATGACGGTTTCAGGATGAATTTCAAAGCGTCGGGGTCCATAGTATATATACCCAACACTGTCTGTGATGCCGATTCTAAATTGTCGGTGTCACCGAGTTCCTCAACTGTCAGTTGACAGGGAAACTCGGTGTAACCGAGAATATGGAATCGGTAGTACCGAGATAGAAAAACCAGATCAACCCTAGGCATTCAATGAGACCGAGATTTTGGGGTTGGTTCTAGTGAGATGCACTTGGTAGATTTTAATGGTCAGTCCTCGTCGATACAAAACTCCGAGTGCTCCACACACAGAGGGATTGAAAAGCACTTGTACAAATTTTGTGATGCAGCATGAATAGAGTATGAGGTGAGAAAGCATAGATAGCTAAAGAGTGGTCCTAGGAATTCTTGTCCATCCAATTGGCAAAAGATAAATCTAAGACCAAATAGCAACAATTGGATGTCCTCGAATGAGAAAATAAATGCAGACCAACATGCACACACAATAAGATGTCAAATGAAATCATGAAAAACATGCACAAACACCCTAGCATCTAACAAGCACTTGGGCGATAACGAAGTCATCTATATATGAGTATTTGACTTAGGAGCCAAGTAAGAGTACTTGATCATAGGTCATACTCATCGTTTAAGCACAAGTGGGGTTATCACTTTTACATAAAGCATTTAATGTTGTCACATACTAAGATATGCTTTGACTCAAGTCTTAGAGTAAAGCTCCCCCTTGATGTGACATCCCCCCATAAGAGGGATAAACTAACCTTGGGTTTTGTCTATGAAGACTTCATGTTGGTGAGGTAGTGGTGGATTCTCAAAGTTGATGAAGATCACCAAGAGTTAGGAGCATCCTTGTTGTTTCCTTACTCTTCTCACCTACATGGGTTAGTCCCAACACACAAGAGACAAATACAAGGATATCTATGGACATGGAGTGCAAAGCATGTGTGATGATGTCCATTGATTTGTTGATTACCTTGTCCCTTGCTTAACTTTGAGGGACTGTGTGACTCCTTGAACTATTGCATAGGGTTGATGTTGATTGCAAATAGATCTTGCCAATAATGAATGTGAGTGAATTTCATTGGTGGAGTCACCCCTCAAGAACTTTCTAGTTCTTCTTATTGGGGACCCACATCAAGTTGATGGGGATCATTGGTGTTGTAGTAGCCTTTGTGGATGTTGATCTTGAAGTAGCCTTGGGAATCCACTCCACCATAGCTAGGGATTCATCTTCATATGAGTCAATGTCCTCTTGAAGCTTGTTCTTGCCCTTGAGCTTGTGGTCTTGTGGTGGAAGGTCATCTTGAGTGTTTGTCCCCTTGGGAAGAGTATTTTCATACCTCTCCTTTTGAGGAACAAACTTGGGCTCGGGATATTGACCTTCTTCCCATTCAACTCCATTTGCATTGAAGTAGCCAACACCACGATTCTTCCGGTATCCTCCGTGCTTGCGTACAATTTCCTCAAATTGCTTACACCCGACAAGACTCTTGTAGATACCTTTCTCTATAATTCCTTTCAATAAAGCATTTTCTTGCTCAAGTGTAACTTTGCTAAGAGAATTATCATTAGTGGAATCGATAGAACTACTAGGAGCAACATAATTGGGTTTAGCATTTTTATTGTTGCTACTAGATGAAGAACCTTTCTTGCCTTTGTTACTAGTTTGCTTAGATTTAAATTGTGGCATGAATGTAGACAAGAGTAGTCGTTTGGCAAGATAAGATGAAGTCTTGTTTCGGAGATCATCATTGATAGCTTTAAGAAATTCATGTTCTTGCTCCAAATTGAGCTTCTCGAAGCATAGCTTCTCATGAGTTCTTACAAGCTCTCTATGATGTTTGAGAGTAGATTCATGGGCTAACTTAAGAGTGTTAATTTCTTTAGTTAGTTCTTCTATTTTCATCTTATCATCGTCAATCAACCTATCTTGACTATCATGAGAATTATCAAGTTCATTTTGATCAACATCACTAGTTTTATCACATAGCAAGTCATCATCACAAAGCAAATCATCTTCATCACTATTGAAATCAAGATATTCAGGATGTGATACCTTGGGGCCTTTAGCCATGAAGCAACTTCCACTCCCTTCGTTTGGTGAATCAAATAGATCAAAGGAGTTGGTAGTCATTAGAGCAATTCGGCAACACCATCGTCTTGATTATAGTTGGAGTCGGAGTTATAGCTTCTCTCAGAGTTGTTGTCGGAGTCGGAGCCGGAAACCCATTCACCAACATGAGCTTGATCTTTTCTTATTGTGTAGCTCTTGGTGTACTTTCCCTTATTATCTGAATCTCTACTTTTCCTTGAGGGTCTTCCTTCATGACGATCATCTCTACTCTTCTCTCTCTTTGAGGTGATTCATTCCTTGAGCTTCGTCTTCTAGGTGAATCTTGTCTTCATTTGTAGGGAGCCGTGCACTCATTGGAGTAGTGTCCAGGCTTCCCAAAATTGTAGCAATTGCGGTCACGACATGACAAATGCTTCTCATCATATCTTGAGTTGGAGTTTCTTCTTTGCCTCTATTCTTGTAGAACTTGTTGAATTTCTTGACCATGAGGCTTATTTCTTCATTGGTGAAACGGTTATTGCTTGAAGTTCCGGGAGCATCACTTGTGGCTTTGTAAGCACCACTAGACTTGTTGCGGAGCTCTTCTTTGTCTTTGAGTGTCATATCATGAGCAACAATCCTTCCAATGACTTCTGTAGGCTTGAGATCTTTGTAGTTGGGCATCATTCGGATTAATGTGCACACGGTGCCATATCTCTCATCCAAAGCTCTAAGT
This sequence comes from Hordeum marinum, assembly GCA_022496015.1. Classification (NCBI taxonomy): domain Eukaryota; kingdom Viridiplantae; phylum Streptophyta; class Magnoliopsida; order Poales; family Poaceae; genus Hordeum; species Hordeum marinum. Next base: position 256,410,653 of record CM039674.1, on the reverse strand, counting down.
ATCTTCTTGATGATGAATTTTTCGGTCATTTCATCGCTTCCTAAGCCGGCAGTCTCATTGGTGATGAGAGCTAGCCTAGAGTACATCTATGCGACTCCTTCACCATCCTTCATCTTGAACTTGTCAAGCTGACTTTAAAGAACATCTAACTTGGATTCTCTCACAGACTCGGTTCCTTCATGCATATCAACCAAACTATCCCAAATCTCTTTTGCATTCTCATGGATGATTTTGTTGAACTCTTCGAGGCATAGATAGTTGAAGAGAATGTCGCATGCTTGAGCATTGAGTTGCAACATCTTTGATTCATCTACGGTCGCTTCACGATCTGGTTCTCTTCCATCACCAAAGAATTCACCTTGCAAGCCAACATGAACAACATCCCAAACGGCGGGGTTATGACCAAGAATATGCATTTTCATTTTGTGCTTCCAACTAGCAAAATTAGTACCATCAAACTATGGACCTCTACGGTGATAATTACCCTCACTAGACGCCATACTCTCCTAGGTTGTGAGACCAATGCAATGGAGACCAAAGCTCTCATACCACTTGTAGGACCGAAAGTATGTCTAAAGGGGGGTGATTAGACTACTTGACCAAATAAAAGTTTTGCCTTTTACCAAATTTTAGTGTTTGTAGTTTTAGCATTCATGGCAAGTCAATTTAACACTACAAATGCAAGTCTAAGAGTATAGCAGCGGAAAATAACAACAAGCATGAGTAAAAGGGATAGGGTAGTAAGATCAAATGCAATTTTAGACATGATGATTTTTCTCGTGGTTCCGATAGGTGGCGCTATCGTACATCCACGTTTATGGAGTCTTCAACCCACAAAGGGTAACGGTCTCGGGAGTCCATGGAGGGCTCCACCCATAAGGGTCCACGAAGTAGCAACCTTGACTATTCCATATGGCTTCTGTCCACGAAGGACTAGCCTCCCTATGGGTAGATCTTCACGAAATAATCTCCTTGCCCTTACAAACTTCTTGGTTCACTCCACATTACGAAGTAGGAGGCTCCCAAGCGACACCTAACCAATCTAGGAGGCACCACCCTCCAAAAGGTAATAGACTCGGTAATGACGATGAACTCCTTGCTCTTGTGCTTCAAGATGATAGACTCCTCAACACACAATCACTCTCCCATAGATTTTGCTTGGTGGAAGAGATAGGATTGGTGGAAAGCAACTTCGGGAGGCTAGAAATCAAGATCCATATGGTTGGAGTGGAAGATTTTGATCTCAACACAAGGGTAGGTGGTTCTCTCTCAGAAAATCTGATAGGATAGGTATGGAATAGTTTTGAGTGCTTCTCTTTCGAGTAGGTGGTGGTTGAGGGATATATATAGGCATCCCCAAAAATCCAACCGTTACACACAAAATGACCAACTTGGTGACACCGATGTGTTAATCTCGGTGGTACCGAAGTGATCAAAAAGTGGCAACTTTTGAACCTCGGTGAGACCGATATATGAAACTCGGTTGCACCGATAAGGTGACCAACGGTTAGATTTCCAATCTTGGTGACGCTAACCCAACAATCTCGATGTTACCGAAAATGTGAATTTGCGTAACAGAAAGTTGGCAACCTAAACTCGTTGGCACCGGTATGGAATCGGTTGCACCGAAGTGGCTAGGGTTTGGCTGAATTTGTCTAGGTTCTGGAATCGGTGGCACTGGGAGAGGAATGTTGGTTGCACCGATTTTGAATGTTTGGCTATAGATAGACTTTGGTGGGAGAGCTTGTGGATGTTTTTGGTGACTATCACTTGTGCACGTATGAGCATTTTGTTCACCAACAAAACCTTACCCCATTTTAAAAGTATTGGCTTTCCTATGGACTCAAAGTGATTTCTCAAAAATGGAAAATGTAGAGTCCTCTTGCTTGAAGCTTGGCCAACCTATTTCCTTTCATCAATCCGCAACGCCGTTGTACCAAGGTCGCTCGATGACGCGCCCGGGTTGTATTCAGCCGTGGCAGATCCGGACATATCAGCTAGGTTGGGCGTTATGGCCGACCCAGGGATCGAGGCCACCTCACCAGCGGGTCCTGCCGTCTTCGTCGTTGAGGCATCAGGGCCTGCAGGCTCCTCCATGAGAGCTGAGAGATTCGTTAAAACGAGATCTCCCCTGGAGTCGGCAACGAACTCAAGGTTCCCGAATCTGACTTCCTGATTAGGGATGAAACTTCCAACGTGGCCAAGATGGTCGGCCGGATTGGCATGCCACACGATGGTGCGGAACGCGAAAATTTGACCAGGAACAAAAAGTCCTTAATGCAGACTTCATCGCTGATGATAAGGCGAGCCATCAATTCCTCTAGCGATGGCACAACAGAACTCTCAGTGAAAGCACCAATGTTAGTGTCAAAACCGACGGATCTCGAGTAGCGGGTCCCAAGCCGTGGATCTAGAATCAATGGGTAACAGGGGACAAAGGAGACGATGTTGTTGGAAATATGCCCTAGAGGCAATAATAAATTAGTTATTATCATATTTCCTTGTTCATGATAATCGTTTATTATCCATGCTAGAATTTTATTGATCGGAAACTCAGATACATGTGTGGATACATAGACAACACCATGTCCCTAGTATGCCTTAATAGACTAGCTCGTTGATCAAAGATGGTCAAGGTTTCCTATCCATAGACATGAGATTTAATTTTATAACTGGATCACATCATTAGAAGAATGATGTGATGGACAAGACCCAAACTATAAACATAGGATTTGATCGTGTCAGTTTATTGCTATAGTTTTCTGCATGTCAAGTATATGTTCCTATAACCATGAGATCATGCAACTCACTAATACTAGAGGAGTAACTTGTGTGTATCAAACATCACAACGTAACTGGGTGACTATAAAGGGGCTCTACATGTATCTCCGAGGGTGTCCGTTGAGTGGGCATGGGTTAAGACTGGGATTGGTTACTCCGTGTGACGGAGAGGTATCTCATGGCCCACTCGGTAATACAACATCACTAACAAGCCTTGAAAGCAATGTGACTAAAGTGTTAGCCACGGGATCTTGTATTATGGAACGAATAAAGAGACTTGCCGGTAACGGGATTGAACTAGGCATACAGATATCGGCGATCGAATCTCGGGCAAGTAACATACCGATGAACAAAGGGAACAACATACGAGATTAACTGAATCCTTGACATAGAGGTTCAATCGATAAAGATATTCATAGAATATGTAGGAACCAATATGGGCATCTATGTCTCGCTATTGGTCATTGACCGTAGAGGTGTCTCGGTCAAGTCTACATAGTTCTCGAACTTGCAGGGTCTGCACACTTAAGGATCGATGATGTTTCGATATAGTAGAGTTATGTATGGTGGTGACCGAAGGTTGTTCAGAGTCTTGGATGAGATCTTGGACATCATGAGGAGATCCGGAATGGTTTGGAGGTAAGGATTGATATATAGGAAGTCCTGTTTTGGTCACTGGAAATGTTTCGGGTACTTCGGTAGTGTACCGGGAGTGCCAGGAGGGTACCGGGGGCCATCGAGAGGGGTGTCTCGACCCAAAGGACCTAATAGGCTGTGGGAGGAGTCAAACCATCCCCTAGTGGGCTGGGAAAATGCCCCACTTAGGCCCATGCATTAGGGGTGAGGAAAACCCAAAGGTGGAAAGGTGGAAAGGGTTTGGAGAGAAGGAATCCTACTCCTAGTAGGATTGGAGTAGAACTCCTCCACCTCCAATTTCGGCCAAACCTTGAGGGTTTGAGGCTGCCTCATCCCCTCCCTCCCTCGCTCCTATATATACTAGAGGATTTAGAGGGGAGATCTAAACCTAATCTCCACATGCTCCCTCTACTTCATCTAGATCGTTTTCTCCTCTAGTCTAGTTTGGTGGTGCTTAGGCGAAGCCCTTCCAGAATAGTTCCACCACCATCGCCGCCATGCCATCGCACTGCCGGAGAACTCATCTACCTCTCCGCTCCCTCTTGCTGAATCAAGAAGGTGGAGATCTTCATCGAGATGTACGTGTGATGAACGCGGAGGCACCATCCGTTCGGTGCTATATCGGAAGGATCGTGATCAAGATCGCAAGACGATTCGCGATTTGATCGTGGGATGGATCGTGATGCGATCGTGGGACGGATCATGATTGGATCATGAGAAGGGTCGTGATGGGATCACGGGATGCTTGGCAATTTGGATCGCGAAGACGTTCGACTACATCAAGCGCATTTGTTAACGCTTCCCGGTTAGCGATCTACAAGGGTATGTAGATCCACACTCTCTCTCGTAGATGCTCATCACCATGGATAGATCTTGCATGTGTGTAGGAAATTTTTTGTTTCCCGTGCGATGTTCCCCTAAGGTGGCATCAAGAGCTAGGTCTATGTGTAGATGAGATCACGAGTAGAACACAAAGGAGTTTGTGGGCGTTGATGCTCAGATTGCTTCCTCCCTTGTTCGTGTTTTGACTCAGCGGTATTGTGCGATTAAGTGGCCCATACCAACCTTACTCGTACGCTTAGGAGAGACCGGTTCCATCCACTAACGTGTAACTTTGTTGCCGAAAGATGGCTAGCAGGTGTCTGTCTCTCCTACTCTAGTTGGATCGGATTCGACAAAGGCGATCCTCGAGAAGGTTGAATAGCAATTTGTGTATCACCGTTGTGGTTTTTGCGTAGGTGAGAATTGTTCTTGCTAGATACCCGTAGCAGCCACATAAAACACGCAAAAACAATTAGAAGACGTCTAACTTGTTGTTGAAGGGTATGTTGTGATGTGATATGGCCAACTACATGATGAGATATATGTGATGTATGAGATGATCATGTTTTGTATAGAATGTCACGACTTGCATGTCGATGAGTACGACAACCAGTAGGAGCCATAGGGTTGTCTTTAATTATTTTCATCATTTTCGCTTTACTTTATCGCTATGAGTTAGCAATAGTCGTGGAAGCAACAGTCGGCATGATAAACCCGATGGCAACACGTTGATGGAGATCAAGATGATGTAGATCATGGTGTCATGCCGGTGACGATGGAGATCATGCCGATGCTTTGAAGATGGAGATCAAAAGCACAAGTTCATGGCCATATCATGTCACTTATGATTTGCATGTGATGTTAATCCTTTTAAGCATCTTATTTTTCTTAGGACGACAGTAGCATTATAAGGTGATCCCTCACTTAAATTTCAAGATGAATTCTGTTCTCCCCAAGTGTGCACCATTGCAAAAGTTCGTCGTGTCGAGACACCACGTGATGATCGGGTGTGATAGTCTCTATGTTCACATACAATGGGTGCAAGCCAGTGTTGCACGGGCAGAACACTTGGGTTAAACTTGACGAGCCTAGCATGTACAAACATGGCCTCGAAACACAAGAGACCGAAAGGTCGAACATGAGTCACATAGTAGATATGATCAACATGATGATGTTCACCATTGAAACCACCTCAACTCACGCGATGATAAGACTTGAGTTGGTGAATTTGGATCATGTATCACTCGAATGACCGGAGGGATGTCAATTTGAGGGGGAGTTCTTAAGTAATATGATTAATTGAACTCATTTGTCATGAACATAGTCTAAAGTTGTCTTTGCAAAGTTATGTTGTAAATCAATAGCTCGCACTATAGCTCCCTTGTGTTTTAATATGTTCCTATAGAAAATAGAGTTAAAAATAACGGTACCAATTATGTGGACTAGGTCCGTGATTAGAGGATTGTCCTCAGTTGCTTCACAGAAGGCTCATGTCCTTGATGCACCACTCAGAGCACCACCCCCTCTTGCGTCATCTATGGATGTTGTGAACATCTGACAGACACGTTTTGATGACTACTTGATAGTTCGGTGTGTCTTGCATTACGGCTTAGCATTCAGGCTTCAAATACGTTTTGAACGTCACGGAGCATATGTGATGTTCCAAGATCTGAAATTGGATTTCAGGCTCGTGCCTGTGTTGAGAGGTATGAGACCTCCAACAATGTTCTTTGCCTGCAAGATAAAGGAGAATAGCTCAATCAGTAAGCATGTGCTCAGATTGTCTAGGTGCTACAATCGCTTGAATCGAGTGGGAGTTGATATTCCAGATAAGACAGTGATTGATATGTTTCTCCAAGTCACTATCACCAAGCTACTAGATCTTCGTGATGAACTATGAACATACCAGGGATGGAAATGATGATCCCTGAGCTATTCACGATGTTCGACACTGCAAAGGTAGAAATCAAGAAGGAGCATCAAGTGTTGATGGTTAGTAAAACCACTAGTTTGAAGAAGGGCAAGGGCAAGGAGGGAAACTTCATGGATGGCAAGCCAGTTGCTGCTCTAGTGAAGAAACCCAAGGTTGAACTCAAACCCAAGACTAAGTGCTTCTATTATGAGGAGAACGGTCAATGAAGCGGAATAACCCTATATACGTGATAGATAAGAAGGCCGGCAACATAAACAAAAGTATATTTGATATACGTGTTATTGATGTGTACCTTACTAGTACTCCTGGTAGCACCTGGGTATTGGATACCGGTTGGGTCGCTAAATGTTAGTAACTTGAAGTAAAAGCTACAGAATAAATGGAGGCTAGCTAAGCGTGAGGTGACGATGAGTTTTGGAAGTGTTTCCAAGGCTGATGTGATCACCATCGCATGCTCTCCCTTACATTCAGGATTAGTGATGAACCTAAATAAATATTTGGTGATTGTGTTGAGCATGAACGTGATTCGATCATGTTTATTGCAATACAGTTATTCACTTAACTTAGAGAATGATAGTTATTCTGTTTATTTGAATAATACCTTCAATGGTCATGCACCCAATGAGAATGGTTTATTGAATCTTGATCACAGTGATACACATGTTCATAATATTGATGCCAAAATATACCAAATTAATAATGATAGTACCACATACTTGTGGCACTGCCACTAAATGTCATATTGGTGTAAAGCGTATGAAGAAACTCTAGGTTGATGTATCTTTGGACTCTTTCGATTTTGAATCGGTTGAGACATGCGGACCATGCCTCATGGGCAAGATGACTAAAACCCCGTTTTCTGGCTTGATGGAGCGGGCAAGTGACTTATTGGAAATGATACGTGTTGATGTATATGGTCCAATGAGTGTTGTAGCATACAGTGAATATTGTTATTTTCTTACCTTCACTGATGATTTGAGTAGATATAGTGTATATTTACTTAATGAAACACATGTTTGAATCATTTGAAAAGTTCAAGCAAAATCAGAGTGAAGTTTGAGATCATCGTGACAAGAAGATAAAATGTCTACGATATGATCGTGGAGGTGAATATCTGAGTTACTAGTTTGGTATACAACTTAAGACAAAGTGGAAGTTGTTTCACAACTCACGCCACCTGGAACGCCATAGTGTGATGGTGTGTCTGAACATCGTAGTGGTGCTCTATTGGATATGGTGTGAACTATGATGTCTCTTATTGATTTGCCACTTTCATTTTGGGGTTACTCATTAGAGACAACTACATTCACTTTAAAAGGGGCATCATCTAAGTCCGTTGAGATGACACTGTATGAATTTTGGTTTGGCGGAAATCTAAGCTGTTATTTCTTAATGTTTGGGGCTGCAACACTTATGTGAAAAAGGGCTTTCACCTAGAGCTCGAACCTAAAGTGGACAAATGCATCTTCATAGAATACCCTAACGTAATAGTTGGGTAAACCTTCTATCTTAGATCCAAGCACAAAGTGTTTGTTACTAAAATGGGTCCTTTCTCGAGAAAGAGTTTCTATCGAAAGAATTGAGTGAGAGGCAGATAGAACTTGATGAGGTTGTTGAACCTTTGTTTCAACCAGAGAGTAGCACAACATAGAAAGTTGTTTCTGTGGAGCATACATTAGTTGAAAAGGAAGTTAATGATGATGATCATGAAGCTTCAGATCAAGTTACTATCGAACCTCGTAGGTCGACAAGGGCACGTATTGCTCCTGAGTAGTACGGTAACCCTATCTTGGAGGTCATGTTGTTAGACAATGACGAATCTACGAGCTATGAAGAAGCGATGGTGGGCCCGGATTCCAACAAATGGCTAGGAGCCATGAAATTCTAGAAAGGATCCAAGTATGAAAAACCAAGTATGGACTTTGGTAGGACTTGTCCGTTGAACGGCAGATCGTTGAGTACAAATGGACCTTAAAGAAGAAGACAGACGTTGATGGTAAATGTCACCATTTATAGAGCTCGACTTGTCGAAAAGAAGTTTCTGACAAGTTAAAGGAGTTGACTACAATGAGATTTTCTCACCCGTAGCGATGCTAAAGTCTGTTGGAATTATGTTAGCACTTGCTGCATTTTTCAATCATTAAATCTGGCAGATGGATGTCAAACATCATTTCCTTAACGGTTTCCTTGAGGAAAGGTTGTATGTGATACAACCAGAAAGTTTTGTCAGTCCTAAGGATGCTAAAAGGTATGCAAGCTCTAGCGATCCTTTTATGGCTAGAGAAAGCATCTTGGAGTTGGAATATATGATTTGATGAGGTGATCAAAGTTTTTGGGTTTATATAAAGTTTATGAGAAACTTGTATTTACAAGAAAGTGAGTGGAAGCACTATAGAATTCTGATAAGTATATGTGGATGACATATTGTTGACCGGAAATGACGTAGAATTTCTGGAAAGCATAAAGGGTTGTTTGAAAGGAGTTTTTCAAAAGAAAACCTGGATAAGCTACTTAATTGTTGGGCATCAAGATCTATAGAGATAGATCAAGACGCCTGATAAGATTTTTCAATGAGTACATACCTTGACAAGATTTTGAAAGAGTTCAAAATTGATCAGTCAAAGAAGGAGTTCTTGCCAGATTTGTAAGGTGTGGTGTTGAGTAAGACTCAAAGCTTGACCATAACAGAAGAAAGAGAAAGGATGAAGGTCGTCCCCTATGCCTTAGTTATAGGCTCTATATAGTATGCCATGTTGTGTACCGCACCAGTGTGTGCCTTGCCCTGAGTCTGTCAAGGGGTACAAGAGTTATCCAGGAGTGGATCACTGGACATCGGTCAAAATTATCCTTATTAACTAAAGGACTAAGGAAAAATTCTCGATTATGGAGGTGATAAAGAGTTCGTCGTAAAGGGTTACGTCGATGCAAGCTTTAACACCAATTCGGATGACTCTTAGTAGCAAACCGGATACGTATGGTGGAGCGGTCATTTGGAATAGCTCCAAGTGGAGTGTGGTAGCAGTATCTACAGTATGATGTAGAGATTTGCAAAGTACACATGGATCTAGTTGTTTTAGACCCATTGACTAAAACCTCTCTCACATGCAAAACATGATAGAACCCCAGAACTCATTGGGTGTTAGATTCACAATAATGTAAATCACATAGCGATGTGAGCTAGATTATTGACTCTACTGCAAGTGGGAGACTATTGGAAATATGCCCTAGAGGCAATAATAAATTAACTATTATCATATTTCCTTGTTCATGATAATCATTTATTATCCATGCTAGAATTGTATTGATCGGAAACTCACATACATGTGTGGATACATAGACAACACCATGTCCCTAGTATGCCTCTAACAGACTAGCTTGTTGATCAAAGATGGTCAACATTTCCTAGCCATAGACATGAGATATTATTTGATAATGGGATCAAATCATTAGGAGTATGATTTGATGGACAAGACCCAAACTATAAACATAGCATTTGATCATGTCAATTTATTGCTATAGTTTTCTGCATGTCAAGTATCTGTTCCTATGACCATGAGATCATGCAACTCACTGACACCGGAGGAGTACCTTGTGTGTATCAAACATCGCAACGTAACTGGGTGACTATAAAGGTGCTCTATAGGTATCTCTGAGGGTGTCCATTGAGTAGGCATGGATCAAGACTAGGATTTGTTACTCCTTGTGACGGAGAGGTATCTCAGGGCCCAGTCGGTAATATGTAGCGTCCCGACTCAAAACGAGTCAAGCCTCTATGTGTTAGTGCCATCCCTAGATCAGTATGCTAGCACACACAGTACATCAATGTATACATCAAAGTGCAATCACATGTAAATAATGTAAAACTAATATATACCTCAAAATCTCAGCGGAAACAGTCAACGGGAGTGGAGTCCCAATAAACACCAACGGCAGGTTGAGTGTAGACCGTAACCCTGAATCGTACTCTTACTCGTCATAGAAAAGTATCTACAACATAAGACATTGCAGCCGTGTAGGTCAGTACATTGAATGTACCGGCAAGATCACCATCGAAGAAATGATAAAGACTATTCTATATGAAAACGCTTTGCGGTTCAGTGTTTGAGTTTTGCAGAAAAGCTGGTTTTATTTTCCCTAGAACAAAGGAGTCAAGCGGAAAATCACTACAAAAGTTGGTTGTTAATGAGATGGTTCCACCAACCAATTCTCATGTCCCAAAATTATTAATAAACCCACTCATCATAAAATTTATTAATTGTGTTGAGAATAGCTGATAGTATCATCTCCGGAGCTCATGTTGTCCGTAGCCGGGGGCACGGCTAATCGATTAGTTTGACACTCTGTAGAGGTTTGTACACTTTACCCGCAAGAATCGATCCCTCCCATTATGTCCTCGCACTGCCTGGTGTTTGAGAATGGGACAATCGAAACATGGTTTTCCATAGTGATCCTCCGATAGAAAGTCAGTGCCCAGCCAAATCCTACCGTTCTTCTACATCTCATAGCAATTGACCTCCGGAGTCACCACTAGGGTCAACCAAGCCAAAGCCCATATTGACTTGCGGTTGCACACGTAAGCTTTCCAGACTTTAAGTATCCATCCATCTCTTTGAGCATGGGTGGCATTCCGTTGGGATGATCATAGGTAGATACCAAGATTCTCGGCATAACCATGATAGATATCAGGCTGCCAAAATGCATGTCCAATCCACCCAAAGGTATAATGAGTCCTTGAAGTCTTGAAGTCTTGATCATCATGCAGGTCTTGAAATAATTAATTAACCTCACAACACTCCTGAATCTCACAACCAAACCTCGTCTACTAAAGCATAGCAATTGTGAAGTAATGTCCCTTCCTGGGCAATGGTAATAGGGTGTTGGGTTTCTCCTACCTCATGATACTACTACAAGTTGAATGTCAATATCCTACTGGATGTATGATGGAAAGTTTGATTCTAATGCAAATAAAACATAGTTAATGTAAAATGATCAAAGTGAAATTGCCTGGTAAGTTGAAGAAGATGATATCAGAAAATAACACTTGATAGAACTATTCCTCACTCTCCAAATGAAAATCTATATAACAAACATTGCACTCATCTAAGCAATCATACTAGCAATCAATACTAACAATCAATAGGCAACACAAAAACCAAAACCAAAAGGGTTGTGATGAAGGAAATACTTAAGACAAAAGTTAAAACAACAAAGAATAGTTTTCCCTACAAACAACTATTTTCAAAAGTAACAAAACAAAAAGAAAGTAAAATATAACAAAGTTATTTTAGTAAATATTTTACTAGCAAAAATAATTACTTTTGAAGAACAACTAAGAACTAAGAAAACAATACACTAAACAACATAAGTTTTTGCCTAATAAACATAACAAGAAGAAAAACAGTAAAATACTTAAATAAGAGAAAAAAACAAAAAATAACTAAGTTAACATAATGTAAAACTGATAAAACAATTTATGAATTTTTTTTCAAATAGGAAATGAAACTAGCAATGAAGTCAATTTGCAAGTTATTATGAAACTAGAATTGATTTCATGCTTATAAAAATAATAAATGACATAAAAATAAACTTGGTTGAAATACTACTACTAACTAATAGAAAAAATGTGTCAACTAATATAAAAGAAAATAAATTAAAACATATTAAAATAAAATAAATAGAAATAAACCTAAAAAAGAACTAAAACAGAACCTGTTTTGCTTGAAACCCTAATTTAAATTATTCTACAAATTCCCAAATTTTTCCTACTGATAAACAAAGTCACTATTGATCACTAGCAAAAAGAATCAACTAAAAACCTGTTTTTAAACTCAAGTTATAAGCAAAACAAGTTTGAATTCAAATCTGTTTGAATATAAATTTACATTATTCAAATATGGTCAAAATTGATATCTACAGAAAGTAGATAAAAATTGTGATACAATGCAACATGAATCATTCAAAAACAATTAAAAACATAAAAGATATAAAGAAAACAAAAACAGAACTAATTCTGTTTCAGAAAAAAACGGAAAGGGAAATCCTAATCTAACGAATGGTGCTACGTGGCAAGCAGGGAGTGGACAGCACGTGTTCTTGTTAGCTAATCCGCTGAACGTTCACTAATTAAAGGAAAACGTTTCACGCTACTTAAATGATCTAATCAGGATCATTGGGGGTCGGACGGTAGGGATGAGAGGGGGGCTCACAGGGGGGTCACCAGTGTGGTGGTTCTCCGGCAAGGCAGAGACGATGAAGTCGTCGGGGGAGCATCTCCGGTGGTCGTCGGAGGCAGATTAGGGCTCCAGGAGACGAGGCCGGCCTCCGGCGTCGGTTGGTGTCTTCGGTGGGGGTTGGGGACGACGGGGGCGAGCTCCTCGAGCTCGGGGAGCTTTGGGAAAGGAGTAGAGCTCCGGCGAGGCGGCGGTGGGGCGTCCTGGCCAGGGGTTCGTGCGGGTTTCGAGCAAAAACGGGCAGAGGGGATCCTCTGCTATTTATAGGGGGTCTCGAGGACGTAGAAAGGTATGGGAGAGGATGATTTGTTGCGGATCTGTCGGGCTCCGATGATGGTAGGAGGAGGGAGGGTGAAGAAGAAAGAGGCGCTCGGGAAAATGAAACGGGCAGTGGGTCCCTTCGGTCAAAGAGAGAGAGAGAGAGAGATCACAGGATCGGTGACCGATCCGGAGATCGACCGGATCTGACGAGAGAAAGATTCGGGCCGGATCCTTCCTAATGGCCGCAAGTACGTTTCCGTTTGAAAGTCATTTTTTCCTTTTTATTAAAAACAGGAAAGAAAAGATCAATTTTGAGAATCAAACAAAATCCAAAAATATAAGTTATATATACCAAAATTATAAGAAAAATAATTCCAATAAGATTAACATTTGGCCATAGCCAAGATAAATACTTTCCAAAAAAATATTTTTCAGAAAATACCTAAATTGGTTTTATTTCTTTTTGCAAATATTTTCCAAATAACCCCATGGGTTTTATGATTCAAATATTTCAAAAAATACCCCTGGTTTGGAGGGTCATGTTTCTCCTCTCAAAATCTTTGAATTTGGGCAAGGGAATTTGAATTCATTCAAATTTTGAAATAGAACCAAATATGCAATGAATTCCAAATAGGAAATTTCAGTAGTCTTTGCGGAAAAAATCAAATCCATCATTTGAAGAAGTCATGTCATATTCTCTCATTGATTTGAACTGGATGAATTTGAAATCAAAAGCAAAGGGGAAAGTCATGTTATTCCCTCTCATTCAAAAGTTTCAAAAAAATTCAAATTTTCACTCAGTTTAAATCACTCAATCAAACAAACAATCATTCATCTATTTATTATAACATTCCAAACTTTGGGATGTTACATAGTACAACATCACAAACAAGCCTTGCAAGAAATGTGACTAAAGTGTTAGCCATGGGATCTTGCATTACGGAACCAGTAAAGAGACTTGCCGGTAATGGGATTGAACTAGATATATGTTGGGGAACGTTGCATGGGAAACAAAATTTTCCTACGCGCACGCAAACCAATCCATGGTGATGAGCATCTACGAGAGGGGGAGTGGATCTACGTACCCTTGTAGATCGCTAAGCGGGAAGCGTTAAGAAACGCGGTTGGTGTAGTCGTACTTCTTCGCGATCCAAATCGCCGAGCGTCTCACGATCTAATCACGGATCGTCCCGCGATCTCGTCACGATCCATCCCGCGATCCGATCACGAACGTCCCGTGGCCTTGATCACGATCCTTCCGATCTAGTACCGAACAGACGGCACCTCCGCGTTCAGCACACGTGCAGCTTGATGACGATCTCCACCTTCTTGATCCAGCAAGAGGGGTGGAGAGGTATAAGTGTTCACCGGCAGCATAAAGGTGCTCCGGTGATGGTGGTGGAGCAATTCCGGCAGGGCTTTGCCTAAGCGCTGCAGAAAACCGATCTAGAGGAGAAACTATGCACTGGAGGTTAGGGTTGCACGTGGAAGAAAGAACTTGTGCAAAACCCTTGAAACCCTCTAGTATATATAGGAGGAGAGGAGGAGGAGAGGCAGCCTTGGCATCCAAGGCTAGCTGGTTCGGCCGTCTAGGAGGGAGGAGTCCTCCTCCTTCTACTCCAAGTAGGATTAGGACTCCTTCCTTATATAGCCCCTTTTTGCCTTTTTTCCACCTTTTTCCTTTTGGTATTTTTTACTCCTGGCGCCATGGGCCTTTGTGGCTGTTCCACCAGCCCACTAAGGGCTGTTTATTATTCTCCCACAGCCCATGGACCCTCTAGGGTCGAAATACCTCTCCTGGAGGCCTCCCGGTACACTACCGGCACTCCCGGTACACTACCGATGAGCCCGAAACTTTTCCGACGACCAAACTGGGACTTACTATATATGAATCTTTACCTCCGGAGCTCCTCATGACGTCCTGGATCTCATCCGGGACTCCGAACAACCTTCAGTCACCACCATACATAACTCTATACTACCGAAACGTCACCGAACCTTAAGTGTGCGGACCCTGCGGGTTCGAGAACTATGTAGACATGACCGAGACACCTCTACGGCCAATAACCAATGGCGGGACCTGGACGTCCACATTGGTTCCTACATATTCTACGAAGATCTTCATCGGTCGAACCTCTATGTCAAGGATTCAGTCAATCCCGTATAACGTTCCCTTTGTTCTTCGGTATGTTACTTGCCCGAGATTTGATCGTCGGTATCTCCATACCTAGTTCAACCTCGTTACCGGTAAGTATCTTTACTCGTTCCATAATACAAGATCCTGTGGCTAACATATTAGTCACATTGCTTGCAAGGCTTGTTGTGATGTTGCATTACCGAGTGGGCCCTGAGATACCTCTCCGTCACACGGAGTAACAAATCCCAGTCTCGATCCATGCCAACTCAACAGACACCATCGGAGAAACCTGTAGAGCACCTTTATAGTCACCCAGTTACGTTGCAACGTTTGATACACACAAGGCACTCCTCTGATATCCATGAGTTGCATGATCTCATGGTCATAGGAACATATACATTGACATGCAGAAAACAGTAGCAATAAACTGACACGATCATACGCTACGTTTGTAGTTTGGGTCTTGTCCATCACATCATTCTCCTAATGATGTGATCCTGTTATCAAATGACATCACATGTTAATGGCTAGGAAACCCTGACCATCTTTGATCAACGAGCTAGTTCACTAGAGGCATACTAGGGACACAGTGTTGTCTATTTACCCACACATGCAATGTGTTTCCAATCAATACAATTATAGCATGGATAATAAACGATTATCATGAACAAGGAAATATAATAATAAAAACTTTATTTATTGCCTCTAGGGTATATTTCCAACAGTCTCCCACTTGCACTAGAGTCAATAATCTAGTTCACATCACTATGTGATTTACATGGTAATGAATCGAACACCTATATAGTTTTGGTGTTGATCATGTTTAGCCCTTGGAAGAGGTTTAGTCAATGGGTCTGCAACATTTAGATCCGTATGCACTTTGCAAATATTTATGTCCTTCTCCTCGATGTAGAACCGGATGGAGTTGAAGCGTCGCTTTATGTGTCTGGTCCTCTTGTGAAACCTTGGTTCCTTGGCTAGAGCAATGGCACCAGTGTTGTCACAGAACAGGTTTATTGGATTCAGTGCACTAGGCACTACTCCAAGATCTGTCATGAACTGCTTCATCCAGACACCTTCCTTTGCTGCCTCCGAGGCTGCAATGTACTCCGCTTCGCACGTAGAATCAGCTACCACGCTCTGCTTGGAACTGCACTAGCTTACCGGTCCCCCGTTAAGAATAAATACGTACCCGGTTTGCGACTTAGAGTCATCCGGATCAGTGTCAAAGCTTGCATCGACGTAACCCTTTACGACGAGCTCTTCATCACCTCCATAAACGAGAAACATATCCTTTGTCCTTTTCAGGTACTTGAGGATATTCTTGACAGCTTGCCAGTGCTCCACTCCAGGATCACTTTGAAACCTTCCGGCCATACTTATGGCAAGGCTGACATCGGGTCTTGTGCACAACATTGCATACATATAGAGCCTATGGCTGAAGCATAGGGGATGACACTCATCTTTTCTTTATCTTCTGCAGTCACTGGGCATTGAGTCTTACTCAACTTCACACCTTGTAACACAGGCAAGAACCCTTTCTTGGACTGCTCCATTTTGAACTTCTTCAAAACTTTATCAAGGTATGTGCTCTGTGAAAGTGCTATTAAGCGTCTCGATCTATCTCTATAGATCTTAATGCCTAATATGAAAGCAGCTTCTCCTAGGTCCTTCATTGAAAAACTCTTATTCAAATATTCCTTCACGCTTTCCAGCATTTCTATATTGTTTCCAATCAGCAATATGTCATCCACATATAACACTAGAAACGCTATAGAGCTCCCACTCACTTTCTTGTAAATACAAGCTTCTCCATAAACTTGTATAAACCCAAACGCTTTGATCACGTCATCAAAGCGCTTATTCCAGCTCCGAGATGCTTGCACCAGTCCATAAATGGATCGCTGGAGTTTGCAAACTTTGTCAGCATTCTCTGGATCGACAAAACCTTCGGGTTGCATCATATACAACTCTTCCTCAAGGAAACCGTTGAGGAATGCCGTTTTGACATCCATCTGCCAAATTTCATAGTTAAAATAAGCAGCTATTGCCAACATGATTCTGACAGACTTAAGCATCGCTACGGGTGAGAAAGTCTCATCGTAGTCAACTCCTTGAACTTGTGAAAAACCCTTTGCCACAAGTTGAGCTTTATAGACGGTGACAATACCGTCCGCGTCCGTCTTCTTCTTAAAGATCCATTTGTTCTGAATGGCCTTTCGCCCTTCAGATAGTACTTCCAAAATCCATACTTTGTTTTCATACATGGATCCCATCTCGGATTTCATGGCCTCTAACCATTTCTCGGAATTCGGGCCCATCACTGCTCCTCCATAGCTCATAGGTTCATTGTTGTCTAACAACATGACCTCCAAGACAGGGTTGCCGTACCACTCGGGCGTTGTATGCGTCCTTGTCGACCTACGAGGTTCAATAGTAGCTTGATCCGAAGCTTCATGATCGTCATCATTAACTTCTCTTCTATCGTCGTAGGTTCCACAGAAACATCTTTCTGCGCTGCGTTACTTTCTGGTTGAAGTAAAGGTTCAATAACCTCATCAAGCTCTATTTTCCTCCTGCTCAATTCTTTCGAGAGAAACTCTTTCTCAAGAAATGTTCCGTTCTTTGTGACAAACACTTTGCCTTCGGATCTGAGATAGAAGGTATACTCGACTGTCTCTTTCGGGTATCCTATGAAGACGCATTTCTCCGCTTTGGGTTCTAGCTTTTCAGGCTGAAGCTTTTTGACATAAGCATCACATCCCCAAACTTTAAGAAATGACAACTTTGGCCTTTTTCCAAACCACAGTTCATATGGCGTCGTCTCAACAGATTTTGATGGTGCCCTATGTAAAGTGAATGCAGCTGTCTCTAATGCATAACCCCAAAATGATAGTGGCAAATCGGCAAGAGACATCATAAAACGCACCATATCTAATAAGGTTTGATTACGATGTTCAGATACACCATTACGCTGTGGTGTTCCGGGCGGTGCCAACTGTGAAACAATTCCACATTGTCTTAAGTGACTGCCAAACTCATAACTCAGATATTCACCTCCTCGATCAGATCGCAGAAATTTAATCTTCTTGTTACGATGATTCTCAACTTCACTCTGAAATTGCTTGAACTTTTCAAACGTTTCAGACTTGTGTTTCATCAAGTAAATATACCCATATCTACTCAAGTCATCAGTGAAGGTGAGAAAGTAACGATATCCACCGCGCGCTACAACATTCATTGGACCGCACACATCAGTATGTATGATTTCCAATAAGTCACTTGCCCGTTCCATTGTTCCAGAGAACGGCATTTTAGTCATCTTGCCCATGAGGAATGGTTCACATGTGTCAAGTGATTCAAAATCAAGTGACTCCAAAAGTCCATCAGTATGGAGCTTCCTCATGCGTTTTACACCAATATGACCTAAACGGCAGTGCCACAAGAAAGTGGTACTATCATTATCAACTCTACATCTTTTGGCATCAATGTTATGAACATGTGTGTCATCACTATCAAGATTCAATATGAATAAACCCCTAACATTGGGTGCATGACCATAAAAGATATCACTCATATATATAGAACAACCTTTATTCTCTGATTTAAATGAGTAACCGTCTCGCAATAAACAAGATCCAGATATAATGTTCATGCTCAACGCAGGCACTAAATAACAATTATTCAGGTTCATCACTAATACTGATGGTAATCGAAGAGAGAGCGTGCCGGCGGCGATCACATCAACCTTGGAACCATTTCCCACGCGCATCGTCACTTCGTCCTTTGCCAGTCTTCGTTTATTCCATAGTTCCTGCTTTGAGTTGCAAATGTGAGCAACCGGACCGGTATCAAATACCCACGCACTACTACGAGAACTAGTAAGGTACACATCAATAACATGTATATCATATATACCTTGTTTGTCTTTGGCCGCCTTCTTGTCAGCCAGGTACTTGGGGCAGTTCCGCTTCCAGTGACCAGTTCCTTTGCAATGAAAGCACTCAGTTTTTGGCTTAGGTCCATGCTTAGGCTTCTTTGTAGGAGTAGCAACTGCTTTGCCATCCTTCTTGGTTTTACCCTTCTTGCCTTTGCCCTTGCCATTTTTCTTGAAACTAGTGGTTTTATTGACCATCAACACTTGATGTTCTTTCTGGATTTCAGACTTAGCGACTTTTAGCATCGCAAACAGCTCAGATGAAGACTTGTTCATCCCGTGCATGTTATAGTTCATCACAAAGCTCTTGTAACTAGGTGGCAGCGATTGAAGAACTCTGTCAATGATCGCCTCTTGCGGTAGGGTAATTCCCAACTCAGCTAGACGGTTTGAATACCTAGACATTCTGAGTATATGCTCACTGATAGACCCGTTCTCCTCCATCTTGCAAGCATAGAACTTATCAGAGGTCTCATACCTCTCGATCCGGGCATTCTTCTGAAAAATAAACTTCAACTCCTGGAACATCTCATATGCTCCATGACATTCAAAACGTCTTTGAAGTCCCGGTTCTAAGCCATACAATATTGCACACTGAACATTTGATTAGTCTCCAGCACGAGCCTCCCAAGCGTTCTTAACGTCTTCGGAGGTCATGTCTTCTGGTTGGTCACCAAGCGGTGCATCAAGGACATATTGTTTCTGGGAAGCCCTGAGGATAATCCTCAGATTACGGGCCCAATCAACAAAGTTACTTCCATCATCTTTCAACTTAGCTTTCTCTAGGAACGCATTAAAATTCAAGGGTGCTACTGCGCGAGCCACTGATCTACAACATAAATATGCAAAGGTTACTTAGACTATTGTTCAAGATAGTGAGTTTAGTTAATCAACTTATGAAATCTCCCACTCGAATTGACATCCGTCAGGTCATCTGAGTGTCACATGATCTAAATTCACGAACTCAAGTCTGATCATCATGTGAGTTAAGGTGGCTTCAATGGTGAACATCATTATGTTGATCATATCTACTATATGACTCATGTTTGACCTTTCGGTCTCTTGTGTTCCGAGGCCATGTCTGTACATGCTAGGCTCGTCAAGTTTAACCCGAGTGTTCTGCACATGCAAATCTGGCTTGCACCCGTTGTATGTGAACGTAGAGTCTATCACACCCGATCATCACGTGGTGTCTCGACACAACGAACTTTCGCAACGGTGCACACTCGGGGAGAACACAATTTATATTGAAATTTAAGTGAGGGATCACCTTATAATGCTACCGTCGTACTAAGCAAAATAAGGTGCGTAAAAGGATTAACATCTCATGCAATTCATAAGTGACATTATATGGCCATGAACTTGTGTTTAAGATCTCCATCTTCAAAACATCAACATGATCTCCATCGTCACCGGCACGACACCATGATCTCCATCATCTTGATCTCCATCAACGTGTCGCCATCGGGGTTGTCACGCCCTGCATGCTTCTACTACTATTGCTACCGTAGCGATAAAGTAAAGCATTACATAGCGCTTAATGATTGACATGCAGGTCATATAATAATTAAAGACAACCCTATGGCTCCTGCCGGTTGCCGTACTCATTGACATGCAAGTCGTGAAATTCTATACATCACATGATCATCTCATACATCACATATATCTCATCATGTAATTGGCCATATCACATCACAACATACCCTGCAAAAACAAGTTAGACGTCCTCTAATTGTTGTTGCAAGTTTTACGTGGCTGCTACGGGTATCTAGCAAGAACGATTCTCACCTACGCATAAACCACAACGGTGATACATAAGTTGCTTTTCAACCTTCTCAAGGACCACCTTTGTCGAATCCGATCCAACTAAAGTAGGAGAAACTGACACCCGCTAGCCATCTGTTGCAACAAGTGCGGTTGAGGGAACCGGTCTCTCGTAAGCGTACGAGTAAGGTTGGTCCGGGCCGCTTCATCCCACAATACCGCTGAACCAAAACACGACCAAGGGAGGAAGCAATCTAAGCATCAACGCCCACAAACCTTTTGTGTTCTACTCGAGATCTCATCGAACCATCAACCTAGCTCATGATGCCACTATTGGGGAACGTTGCATGGGAAAAAATTCCTACGCGCACGCAAACCTATCCATGGTGATGAGCATCTACGAGAGGGAGAGTGGATCTACGTACCCTTGTAGATCGCTAAGCGGGAAGCATTAAGAAACGCGGTTGGTGTAGTCGTACTTCTTCGCGATCCAAATCACCAAGCGTCCCACGATCTAATCACAGACCGTCCCGCGATCTCGTCATGATCCGTCCCGCGATCCGATCACGAACGTCCCGTGGCCTTGATCACGATCCTTCCGATCTAGTACCGAACAGACGGCACCTCCGCGTTCAGCACACGTGCAGCTTGATGACGATCTCCACCTTCTTGATCCAGCAAGAGGGGTGGAGAGGTATAAGTGTTCACCGGCAGCATAAAGGTGCTCCGGTGATGGTGGTGGAGCAATTCCGGCAGGGCTTCGCCTAAGCACTGCAGAAAACTGATCTAGAGGAGAAACTATGCACTGGAGGTTAGGGTTGCACGTGGAAGAAAGAACTTGTGCAAAACCCTTGAAACCCTCTAGTATATATAGGAGGAGAGGAGGAGGAGAGGCATCCTTGGACTCCAAGTCTAGCTGGTTCGGCCGGCTAGGAGGGAGGAGTCCTCCTCCTTCTACTCCAAGTAGGATTAGGACTCCTTCCTTATATAGCCCCTTTTTGCCTTTTTCCACCTTTTTCCTTTTGGTATTTTTCCCTCCTGGCGCCATGGGCCTTTGTGGTTGTTCCACCAGCCCACTAAGGGCTTGTTATTATTCTCCCACAGCCCATGGACCCTCTAGGGTCGAAATACCTCTCCCGGAGACCTCCCGGTACACTACCGGCACTCCCGGTACACTACCGATGAGCCCGAAACTTTTCCGGTGACCAAACTGGGACTTCCTATATATGAATCTTTACCTCCGAACCATTCCGGAGCTCCTCGTGACGTCCAGGATCTCATCCGGGACTCCAAACAACCTTTGGTCACCACCATACATAACTCTATACTACCGAAACGTCATCGAACCTTAAGTGTGCAGACCTTGCGGGTTCGAGAACTATGTAGACATGACCGAGACACCTCTACGGCCAATAAACAATGGCGGGACCTGGACGTCCACATTGGTTCCTACATATTCTACGAAGATCTTCATCGGTTGAACCTCTATGTCAAGGATTCAGTCAACGTTCCCTTTGTTCTTCGGTATGTTACTTGCCCGAGATTCGATCGTTGGTATCTCCATACCTAGTTCAACCTCGTTACCGGCAAGTATCTTTACTCATTCCGTAATGCAATATCCTGTGGCTAACATATTAGTCACATTGCTTGCAAGGCTTGTTGTGATGTTGCATTACCGAGTGGGCCCTGAGATACATCTCCGTCACACGGAGTAACAAATCCCAGTCTCGATCCATGCCAACTCAACAGACACCATCGGAGAAACCTATAGATCACCTTTATAGTCACTCAATTATGTTACGACGTTTGATACACACAAGGCACTCCTCCGATATCCGTGAGTTGCATGATCTCATGGTCATAGGAACATATACATTGACA
Organism: Hordeum marinum; assembly: GCA_022496015.1. Lineage (NCBI taxonomy): Eukaryota > Viridiplantae > Streptophyta > Magnoliopsida > Poales > Poaceae > Hordeum > Hordeum marinum. Next base: position 256,388,271 of record CM039674.1, on the reverse strand, counting down.
TGCAGAAAACAGTAGCAATAAACTAACACGATCATACGCTACATTTGTAGTTTGGGTCTTGTCCATCACATCATTCTCCTAATGATGTGATCCCATTATCAAATGACATCACATGTCAATGGCTAGGAAACCCTGACCATCTTTGATCAACGAGCTAGTTCACTAGAGGCATACTAGGGACACAGTGTTGTCTATTTACCCACACATGCAATGTGTTTCCAATCAATACAATTATAGCATGGATAATAAATGATTATCATGAACAAGGAAATATAATAATAAACACTTTATTTATTTCCTCTATGGCATATTTCCAACAGTATACAGATATCGATGATCCAATCTCGGGCAAGTAACATACCGATGAACAAAGGGAACAACATACAGGATTAACTGAATGCTTGACATAGTGGTCCAACCGATAAAGATCTTTGTAGAATATGTAGGAACCAATATGGGAATCTAGGTCCCGCTATTGGTTATTGACCATAGAGGTGTCTCGGTCATGTCTACATAGTTCTCGAACCACCAGGGTCTGCACACTTAAGGATCGATGACGTTTCAATATAGTAGAGTTATGTATGGTGGTGTCCGAAGATTGTTTGGAGTCCCGGATGACATCCTGGACATCACGAGGAGCTCCAGAATGGTCTAGAGGTAAATATTGATATATAGGAAGTCCTCTTTTGGTCACCGGAAAAGTTTTGGGTACTTCGGTAGTGTACCGGAAGTGTCGGGAGGGTACCGGGGGCCATCGGGAGGGGTGTCTCGACCCAAAGGACCTCATGGGCTGTGGGAGGAGTCAAATCAGCCCCTATTCGGATGGCCGAACCCCCCACTTAGGCCCATGTGTCTAGGGGTGGGGAAAACCCAAAGGTGGAAAGTTGGAAAGGGTTTCCAAGTGGAGAGGAGGAATCCTAGTCCTAGTAGGATTGGAATAGGATTCCTCCACCTCCAATTTTGGCCAAACCTTGATGGTTTGAGGCTGCCTCCTCCCCTCACTCCCTCCTATATATACTAGAGGATTTAGAGGGGATAGCTAACCCTAATTGCAAGGTGCTCCCTCTACTTCATCTAGATCGTTTTCTCCTCTAGTCTAGTTCGACGGTGCTTAGGCGAAGCCCTGCCGGAATAGCTCCACCACCATCGCTGCCACGTCGTCGTGCTACCGGAGAAATAATCTACCTATCCACTCCCTCTTGCTGGATCAAAAATGTGGAGATCGTCATCGAGCTGTACGTGTGCTGAACGCGGAGGCGCCGTCCGTTCGGCGCTAGATCGGAAGGACCGTGATCGGGATCGCGAGATGATTCGTGGATCGCGGGATGGATCGTGATGGGATCGCGGGATGGATCGTGAGAAGGATTGTGATGGGATTGCGGGATGCTCGGTGATCGACTACATCAACCGCGTTTCTTAATGCTTCCCACTTAGCGATCTACAAGGGTATGTAGATCCACTGTCCCTCTCGTAGATGCTCATCACCATGGATAGATCTTGCGTGTGCATAGGAATTTTTTTGTTTCCCGTACAACGTTACCCAACATATGTTTACCCGGGTTCAGGCCCTCCTATGGAGGTAAAACCCTACGTCCTGGTTGGTTGTATTAATGTGTATGAAGATTACAGAGTCGATGTACCTCGAGATCAAATAGCTAAAGCCCTAGATGAGTTCTCCTGCCTCTACGAACTAAACCCTCTTGCTTATATAGATACCAGGGATACCTAGGGTTACACATAGTCGGTTGCTTACCGAAGGAATAAACATGCCTATTCTATCATCTAAAGCTTGAAGGGCACGCCACGGCTCCTAAGGTTTCCCCCTGGTCACGAGGTATCCTGTCAATCCAATCCTCCAACAAGTGGCCCATGAGTCCGGCCCATAAGGAATAGGCCGGTAGTCTGAGGACCCCTTAATCCCGGACTCCCTCAGAGGGTCATCAAGACTCTTTTTTGGCGACGTTGCCAGGGAGTGAAGCGCCTTTGGTAAGGAAACATTTTCTATATGTGCTGAAATTTACTGTTGCTTGTCACTATGAATGGTCACCCTTTGAGTGGCTTGTTCGGGGCATCTTTGCCCCGAACGGAAGATAAGGAAATTATTACACAACCTAATAAATCTACTGAAAATATTTATTATGATATTCCTTCTGGTATGCTTGAAAAACTATTATCTAATCCTTATGATGGTACGACTCATCCTGATTACCATTTGATATTCGTCGATGAGGTTTATCGATTATTTCAGCTTGCATGTTTGTCTAGGGACAAATTTAATAAGAAATTTTTCCCTTTATCTTTGGAGGGAAAATCATTACTGTGGTATATGCTATTAGATAATATTCATTCATGGAACTGGAATCACTTGAAGTTGGAATTTCATAAGAAGTTTTATCCAATGTATCTAGTTCACCATGATCGGAACTATATATATAATCTCTAGCCTCGTGAAGGAGAAAGCATCTCCCAATCTTGGGTGAGGCTTAAATCTATGATGTACACCTGCCCCAACCATGCGCTCTCAAGAGAAATGATTATACAAAAAAATTATGCTCGGCTTTCTCATGATGATCGATTACTATTGGATTCTTCTTCATCTAGCGCATATATGAATGAAATTATTGAATTCAAATGGGATCTTTTGGAAAGAATTAAACACAACTCTAAAGATTGGGAACTCGACAAAGGTAAATGTTCAGGTATAAAACTTAATTTTGATTGTGTTAAATCTTGTATGGAAACTGATACCTTCCATGAGTTTAGCAATAAATATGGTCTTGACTCTAAAATAGTAGCTACTTTCTGTGAATCATATGTTGGAAATATGCCCTAGAGGCAATAATAAATTAGTTATTATCATATTTCCTTGTTCATGATAATCGTTTATTATCCATGCTATAATTGTATTGATCGGAGACTTAGATGCATGTGTGGATACATAGACAAAACCATGTCCCTAGTATGCCTCTAATAGACTAGCTCGCTGATCAAAAGATGGTTAAGGTTTCCTAGCCATGGACATGAGATGTCATTTGATAATGGGGTCACATCATTAGGAGAATGATGTGATGGACAAGACCCAAACTGCAAACGTAGCATATGATCGTGTCAGTTTATTGCTACTGTTTTCCGCATGTCAAGTATGTGTTCTAATGACCATGAGATGATGCAACTCACAGATATCGAAGGAGTGCCTTGTGTGTATCAAACGTCGCAACGTAACTGGGTGACAGTAAAGGTGCTCTATAGGTATCTCCGATGGTGTCTGTTGAGTTGGCATGGATCGAGACTGGGATTTGTTACTCCGTGTGACGGAGAGGTATCTCGGGGCCCACTCGGTAATGCAACATCACAATAAGCCTTGCAAGCAATGTGACTAATTGTTAGTAGCAGGATCTTGTATTACGGAACAAGTAAAGAGACTTGCCGGTAACGAGGTTGAACTAGGTATGGAGATACCGACGATCGAATCTCGGGCAAGTAACATACCGAAGAACAAAGGGAACGTTATACGGGATTAACTGAATCCTTGACATAGAGGTTCGACCGATAAAGATCTTCGTAGAATATGTAGGAAAAAAATGTGGATGTCCAGGTCCCGCCATTGGTTATTGACCGTAGAGGTGTCTCGGTCATGTCTACATAGTTCTCGAACCCGCAGGGTCTGCACACTTAAGGTTCGGTGACGTTTCGGTAGTGTAGAGTTATGTATGGTGGTGACCGAAGTTTGTTCGGAGTCCCGGATGAGATCTTGGATGTCACGAGGAGCTTCAGAATGGTGCAGAGGTAAAGATTCATATATAGGAAGTCCCAGTTTGGTTTCCGGAAAAGTTTCGGGCTCATCGGTAGTGTACCGGGAGTGCCGGGAGTGTACCGGGAGGCCTCTGGGAGGGGTATTTCGACCCCAAGAGGTCCATGGGCTGTGGGAGAATAATAACCAGCCCTTAGTGGGCTGGGAAAACAGCCACAAAGGCCCATGGCACAGGAGAGAAAGTCCTAAAGCAAAAAGTGGAAAATCAGCCAATAGGAGGCAATCCTACTCCAACTAGGATTGGAGGTGAAGTAGGATTGCTTCCCACCTCCTATTTCGGCTGACCCAAAGGCCTTGGCTGCCTCTCCTATCCTCTCCTCCTATATATACTAGTGGATTGGGTGGTTTTTGGACAGAATTTCCGGCCACGTGCTACCCGTTACACCGGTGCATAGTTTCTCCTCTAGATCGGTTTTCTGCAGCGCTTAGGCGAAGCCCTGCCGGAATTGCTCCACCACCATCACTGGAGCACCGTCACGCTGCCGGTGAACTCTCTCCTCTCCACCTCCTCTCGCTGGATCGAGACGGTGGAGATCGTCATCAAGCTGCACGTGTGCTGAACACGGAGGTGTCGTCCGTTCGGCGCTAGATCGGAAGGACCGTGATCGAGATCGCGAGACGGTTCGTGATGTGATCACGGAACGGATTGTGATGAGTTCGCGGGACAGATCGTGATCAAGATCGTGATGAGTTCGCGGGACGGATCATGATGTGTTCGTGGGACGGTTCGTCATTGGATCGCGGGACGCTCGGCAATTTGGATCGCGAAGAAGTTCGACTACACCAACCGCGTTTCTTAACGCTTCCCGCTTAGCGATCTACAAGGGTACGTAGATCCACTCTCCCTCTCGTAGATGCTCATCACCATGGATAGGTTTGCGTGTGCATAGGAAATTTTTTGTTTCCCATGCGACGTTCCCCAACAGTGGCATCATGAGCTAGGTTGATGGTTCGATGAGATCTCGAGTAGAACACAAAAGGTTTGTGGGCGTTGATGCTGAGATTGCTTCCTCCCTTGGTTGGATTTTGGTTCAGCGGGATTGTGAGATGAAGCGGCCTGGACCAACATTACTCGTACGCTTACGAGAGACCGGTTCCCTCGACGCAACTTGTTGCTTAGATGGCTTGCGGGTGACAGTTTCTCTCACTTTAGTTGGATCGGATCCGACAAAGGCGGTCCTTGAGAAGGTTGAAAAGCAATCTATGTATCACCGTTGTGGTTTATGCGTAGGTGAGAATCGTTCTTGCTAGATACCCGTAGCAGCCACGTAAAACATGCGACAACAATTAGAGGACGTCTAACTTGTTTTTGCAGGGTATGTTGTGATGTGATATGGCCAATTACATGATGAGATATATGTGATGTATGAGATGATCATGTGATGTATAGAATTTCACGACTTGCATGTCGTTGAGTACGGCAACCGGCAGGAGCCATAGGGTTGTCTATAATTATTGTATGACCTGCGTGTCAATCATTAAGCGTTATATAATGCTTTACTTTATCGCTAAGCGGTAGCAATAGAAGTAGAAGCAGGGCTGGCACCACAACCCCAATGGCAATACATTGATGGAGATCAAGATGATGGAGATCATGGTGTTGTGCCGGTGACGATGGAGATCATGCCGGTGTTTTGAAGATGGAGATCTTAAACACAAGTTCATGGCCATATCATGTCACTTATGAATTGCATGAGATGTTAATCCTTTTATGCACCTTGTTTTGCTTAGTACGGCGGTAGCATTATAAGGTGATCCCTCACTTGAATTTCAAATGAACTGTGTTCTCCCCGAGTGTGCACCGTTGCGAAAGTTCGTCGTGTTGAGACACCACGTGATGATCGAGTGTGATAGACTCTATGTTCACATACAACGGGTGCAAGCCAGATTTGCACGCGCAGAACACTCAGGTTAAACTTGACGAGCCTAGCATGTACAGACATGGCCTCGGAACACAAGAGACCGAAAGGTCGAGCATGAGTCATATAGTGGATATGATCAACATAATGATGTTCACCATTGAAGCCACCTTAACTCACGTGATGATCGGACTTGAGTTGGTGAATTTGGATCATGTATCACTCGAATGACCCGAGGGATGTCAATTTGAGTGGCAGTTCTTAAGTAATATGATTAATTGAACTCATTATCATGAACATAGTCAATAGCGTCTTTGCAAATTATGTTGTAGATTACCAGCTCGCACTATAGCTCCCTTAAATTTTTATATGTTCCTAGAGAAATAGAGTTGAAAGATGTTGGTAGCAATATTGCGGACTCGGTCCATGATCTGAGGATTGTCCTCATTGCTGCACAGAAGGCTTATGTCCTTAATGCACCGCTCGGTGCGCCACCCCCTCTAGCGTCGTCTATAGATGTTGTGAACATCTGACAGGCACGTTTCGATGACTACTTGATAGTTTAGTGCGTCATGCATTACGGCTTAGAATTGAGGATCTGAAACGTTTTGAACATCACGGAACATATGAGATGTTCTAGGAGCAGAGATTGTGATCTCAGGCTCGTGCCTGTGTTGCGAGATATGAGATCTCCAACAAGATTCTTTGCCTATAAGATGAAGGAGAATAGCTCAATCGTTGAGCATGTACTCAGATTGTCTGGGTACTACAATCGCTTGAATCAAGTGGGAGTTGATCTTCCAGATAAGATAGTGATTGATATAGTTCTCCAAGTCACTGTCACTAAAGCTACTAGAACTTAGTGATGAACTATAATACACCAGGGATAGAAGTATTGATCCCTGAGCTGTTCGCGATGTTTGACACCGCGAAGGTAGAAATCAAGAAGGAGCGTCAAGTGTTGATGGTTAATCAAACCACTAGTTTCGAAAAGGGCAAGATCAAGGAGGGAAACTTCATGGATAGCAAGTCAGTTGCTGCTCCAGTGAAGCAACCCAAAGTTGAACTCAAACCCGAGACTAAGTGCTTCTATTATGAGGTGACAGGTCGCTGAAGCGGAACAACCCTAGATACTTGGTAGATAAGAAGGCTGGCAACATCGACAGAAGTATATTTGATATACGAGTTATTGATGTGTACCTTGCTAGTACTCCTAGTAGCACCTGGGTATTGGATACCGGTTCGGTTGCTAAATGTTAGTAACTCGAAATAAAAGCTACGGAATAAACGGAGAACTAGCTAAGGGTGAGGTGACGATGTGTGTTGGAAATGTTTCCAAGGTTGATGTGATCACCATCGCACGCTCTCTCTACCTTCAGGATTAGTGACGAACCTAAATAAATGTTATTTGGTGTTTTGCGTTGAGCATGAACATGATTAGATCATGTTTGTTGCAATACGGTTATTCATTTAAGTCAGAGAATAATAGTTATTCTGTTTACATGAATAATACCTTCAATGGTCATGCACCCAGTGAGAATGGTTTGTTGAAATCTTGATCGTAGTAATACACATGTTCATAACATTGATGTCAAAAGATACAAAGTTAAATAATGATGGTACCACATACTTGTGGCACTGCCGCTAAATGTCATATTGGTATAAAGCGCATGAAGAAACTCCATGCTGATGGATATTTGGACTCATTCGATTTCGAATCGGTTGAGACGTGCGAACCATGCCTCTTGGGCAAGATGACTAAAGGACCCTGTTGGATGGAGCGGGCAAGTGATTCATTGGAAATGATACATGTTGATGTATGCAATCTAGTGAGTCTTGTAGCGTGCAGTGGATATCATTATTTTCTTACCTTCACTGATGATTTGAGTAGATATAGTGTATATTTACTTAATGAAACACAAGTCTGAATCGTTTGAAAGGTTCAAGAAAATTCAGAGTGAAGTTTAAAGATCATCGTGACAAGAAGATAAAAGTGACCGCGATATGATCGTGGAGGTGAATATCTGAGTTACGAGTTTGGCATACAACTTAAGACAATGTGAAATTTGTTTCACAACTGACGCCACCTGGAACACCATAGTGTGATGGTGTGTCCGAACATCATAGTCATGCTCTATTGATATAGTGCATACTGTGATGTCTCTTATCGTTTCACTACTATAATTTTGGGGTTATGCATTAGAGACAACTACATTCACTTTAAATAGGGCATCATCTAAATCCATTGAGATGACACCGTGTGAATTATGGTTTGATAGAAACCTAAGCTGTCATTTATTAATATTTGGGGCTGTGACACTTGTGTGGAAAATGTTTTCACCTAATAAGGTCGAACCCAAGGCGGACAAATGCATCTTCATAGAATACCCTAAGATCAGTTGGGTGAACCTTCAATCTCAGATCCTAGTGCAAAGTGTTTGTTGCTTAAACGGATCCTTTCTCGAGGAAATGTTTCTCGCGAAAGAATTGAGTGGGAGGAAGATAGAACTTGATGAGGTTGTTAAACCTTTGTTCAACCAGAGAGTAGCGCAGCGCAGAAAGATGTTTCTGTGAAGCCTACGTTAGTTGAAGAGGAAGTTAATGATGATGATCATGAAGCTTCAGGATCAAGTTACTATCAAACTTCGCAGGTCGACAAGGATGTGTACTGCTCCTAAGTGGTACGACAACTCTGTCTTGGAGATCATGTTGTTGGACAACGATGAACCTACGAGCTATGGAGAAGCGATGATGGGCCTGGATTTCCAACAAATGGTTGGAGGCCATGAAATCCGAGATAGGATCCATGTACGAAAACCAAGTATAGACTTTGGTAGACTTGCTCGTTAGACGGCAGATCTTTGAGTACAAATGGACCTTTAGAATGAAGACAGACACTGATGGTGAATGTCACCATTTGTAAAGCTCGACTTGTTGCAAAGTTGTTTGTGACAAGTTCAAGGAGTTGACCGCGATGAGGCTTTCTCACTCGGAGCGATGCTAAAAGTCTGTTGGAATTATGTTAGTAGTTGCTGCATTTTCAATTATGAAATCTGGCAGATGGATGTCAAAACATCGTTTCCTTAACGATTTACTTAAGGAAAGGTTGTATGTGATACAACCAGAAGGTTTTGTCAGTCCTAAGGATGCTAAAAGATGAGCAAGCTTCAGTGATCCTTGTATGGACTGAAGCAAGCATCTCGGAGTTGGAATATACACTTTGATGAGGTGATCAAAGTTTTTTGTAGTTTATACAAAGTTATGAGAAACTTGTATTTGCAATAAAGTGAGTGGGAGCACTATGGAGTTTCTGATAAGTATATGTGGTTGACATATTATTGATCGGAAATAATGTAGAATTTCTGGAAGGCATAAAAGGTTGTTTGAAAAGTGTTTTTCAAAGGAAGACCTGGATAAAGCTACCTAATTGTTGAGCATCAAAATCTATAGAGATAGATCAAGATGCTTGATGAGACTTTCAATGAGTGCATACCTTGACAAGATTTTGAAAGAGTTCAAAATGGATCAGCCAGAGAAATAGTTCTCGTCTGATTTGTAAGGTGTGAATTTGAGTGAGACTCAAAGCTCGACAACGGCAGAAGAAAGAGAAAGGACGAACGTCGTCCCCTATGCCTTAGCCATAGGCTCTATATTATGTCATGCTGTGTACCGCACCTGTGTGTGCCTTGCCATGAGTATGTCAAGGGGTACAAGAGTGGTCCAGGAGTGGATCACTGGACAGCGTTCGGAATTACCCTTAGTAACCAGAGGACTAAGGAAATGTTTCTTGATTATGGAGGTGATAAAGAGTTCGTCATAAGGAGTTACGTCGATACAAGCTTTAACACTAATCTGGATGACTCGTAGTAGCAATCTGGATACGTATAGTGGAGCAGCCATTTGGAATAGTACCGAGCGGAGTGTGGTAGCAGTGTTTACAATTTGACATAGGTATTTGCAAAGTGCACACGGATCTGAATGTTACAGACCCATTGACTATAAGACCTCTCTCACATGCAAAGCATGATCGAGCCCCAGAACTCGTTGGGTGTTAGATTCATAACAATGCGAATCACATGGTGATGTGAACTAGATTATTGACTCTAGTGCAAGTGGGAGACTCTAGGAAATATGCCCTAGAGGCAATAATAAATTAGTTATTATCATATTTCCTTGTTCATGATAATCATTTATTATCCATGCTATAATTGTATTGATCGGAGACTTAGATGCATGTGTGGATACATAGACAAAACCATGTCCCTAGTATGCCTCTAATAGACTAGCTCGCTGATCAAAAGATGGTTAAGGTTTCCTAGCCATGGACATGAGATGTCATTTGATAACGGGGTCACATCATTAGGAGAATGATGTGATGGACAAGACCCAAACTGCAAACGTAGCATATGATCGTGTTAGTTTATTGCTACTGTTTTCCGCATGTCAAGTATGTGTTCCTATGACCATGAGATGATGCAACTCACAGATATCGGAGGAGTGCCTTGTGTGTATCAAACGTCGCAATGTAACTGGGTGACTATAAAGGTGCTCTATAGGTATCTCCGATGGTGTCTGTTGAGTTGGCATGGATCGAGACTGGGATTTGTTACTCCGTGTGACGGAGAGGTATCTCGGGGCCCACTCGGTAATGCAACATCACAATACGCCCTGCAAGCAATGTGACTAATTGTTAGTTGCGGGATCTTGTATTACGGAACGAGTAAAGAGACTTGTCGGTAACGAGGTTGAACTAGGTATGGAGATACCGACGATCGAATCTCGGGCAAGTAACATACCGAAGAACAAAGGGAACGTTATACGGGATTAACTGAATCCTTGACATAGAGGTTCGACCGATAAAGATCTTCGTAAAATATGTAGGAACCAATGTGGACGTCCAGGTCCCGCCATTGGTTATTGACCGTAGAGGTGTCTCGGTCATGTCTACATAGTTCTCGAACCCGCAGGGTCTGCACACTTAAGGTTCGGTGACGTTTCGGTAGTGTAGAGTTATGTATGGTGGTGACCGAAGTTTGTTCAGAGTCCCGGATGAGATCCCGGACGTCACGAGGAGCTCCGGAATGGTCCGGAGGTAAAGATTCATATATAGGAAGTCCTAGTTTGGTTTCCGGAAAAGTTTCGGGCTCATCGGTAGTGTACCGGGAGTGCCGGTAGTGTACCGGGAGGCCTCTGGGAGGGGTATTTCGACCCCAAGAGGTCCATGGGCTGTGGGAGAATAATAACCAGCCCTTAGTGGGCTGGGAAAACAGCCACAAAGGCCCATGGCGCAGGAGAGAAAGTCCTAAAGCAAAAAGTGGAAAATCAGCCAATAGGAGGCAATCCTACTCCAACTAGGATTGGAGGTGAAGTAGGATTGCTTCCCACCTCCTATTTCGGCCGACCCAAAGGCCTTGGCTGCCTCTCCTCTCCTATACTCCTATATATACTAGTGGATTGGGTGGTTTTTGGACAGAATTTCCGGCCACGTGCTACCCGTTACACCGGTGCATAGTTTCTCCTCTAGATCGGTTTTCTGCAGCGCTTAGGCGAAGCCCTGCCGGAATTGCTCCACCACCATCACCGGAGCGCCGTCACGCTGCCGGTGAACTCTCTCTCCTCGCCACCTCCTCTCGCTGGATCGAGACGGTGGAGATTGTCATCAAGCTACACGTGTGTTGAACGCAGAGGTGCCGTCCGTTCGGCGCTAGATCGGAAGGACCGTGATCGAGATCGCGAGACGGTTCGTGATGTGATCATGGAACGGATCGTGATGAGTTCGCGGGACAGATCGTGATCAAGATCGTGAGATAGATCGTGATGAGTTTGCGGGACGGATCATGATGTGTTCGCGGGACGGTTCATCATTGGATCGCGGGACGCTCGGCGATTTGGATCGCGAAGAAGTTCGACTACACCAACCGCGTTTCTTAACGCTTCCCGCTTAGCGATCTACAAGGGTACGTAGATCCACTCTCCCTCTCATAGATTCTCATCACCATGGATAGGTTTGCGTGTGCGTAGGAAAATTTTTGTTTCCCATGCGACGTTCCCCAACATCATATTCGTGATCTTCCCAAAGAGAAGTGGTTTAAATATCATCCTCCCATTGAAACACCATTAGAGGAACCTATTAAACTAAGAAGGAAGAAATAATTGTTAGTCATGTTGATCCAATTGTTTCCGCTGCTTACATTGAGGAACCTCCTTTTCCTTATAGAATTAGGGAACATGCTAATACTACAACTATGGTTAATAAAAGTCATGTTAGGACACCTATCCCTTCTAAACAAATAAATGTTGAGCGTAAGTTTGCCATGGTTAAAGATCTTTTAGATAATAACATTGAGGGTCGGATTCCTTATTTTTGTGGGGGGAGCATCTAGGATTGTGAAACCTGCTAGAAACAAACAAGATGAGTTAGAAAAAAACCAATGGTTTGCATGCCTGATGTTTCAGTTAAAATTGGATATCATTGCTATCATGGTTTGTGTGACCTAGGTCCTAGTGTCAGTGCTATACCTTTTACCTTATATCGAAAAATTATGAACGACATAGCACCCTCGACTATGGAAGATATGGATGTTACTATTAAACTTGCAAACAGAGATACTATTTTGCCACTTGGGATTGTTAGAGATGTTAAGGTTCTATGTGGGAAGGTCAAGTACCCTGCTGATTTCTTAGTAATTTGTTCAAAACAAGATAACTTTTGTCCAATCATATTCGGCAGACCTTAAGCATCATTAATGCTAAAATCAGTTGTGTTACTTATAAGGTTAGAGTAAGATTTGGTGATGTGTATCATGAATTTAATATCTCCAATTTTACTAATCAATCACATGAGAAGGAGTTACCTAGTAAGGATGAAATAATGGTCACGCTTCTTTTGATGATTGCTTGAGCAACCTTGATCAAGTTTTGTAGAGATGTGAAGAAACTAGTCTTGTCTTGAATTGGGAGAAGTAACACTTTATGGTAAATGAAGATATAGTGCTTGGGAACAAAATTTATGAATGGGGCATTGAGGTGGACAAATCTAAAGTTGATGCATCATGCCTAGCTAGGGGCATAAAACAATAGCGCTTGTTGGGAGGCTACCCAATATGTATATTAATTTTGGTTTTTACTTTTTGTTATTTTGTGATAACATAATTGTTGATTCTATAATGATTGTGTTTTTATGTTTTAATTAGTGTTTGTGCCAAGTAAAGCCTTTGGAATGACTCAAAAGATGAGTAGAAACGATGCTTAAACATAAAAAAAGATTGACTCCGGTATATAAATTTTCATTTTTTACTGGAGCATGATGATGATATGTAATTTTTACAAAGTATTGCTATACAAATTCTATACATTTTCCTAATGTTTCAGAATTTGTAGAGTTACATAAGTATGGGCTCTTTACAGATTGCTACAAACGGTTCTATTTTAAACAGATTGTGTTTTGCTTGCATAGTTTGCTTGTTTTGATTATGCTATGGATTGTATCGGGGGTATAAGCCATGGAGAAGTTAGAATACAATACCTATTATGCAAAAATTATTTAAGAATCAATTTATCACAGTATCTAAACTATGCAATATGTTGCTTATACTAACGGATCTCACGAATTTTTGTTGAGTTTTGTGTGATTGAAGTTTTCAAGTTTTGGGCGTGATCACGATGGACCATGGAATAATGAGTAGCAAGAGACATAGCTTGGGGATGCCCAAGGCACATCAAGTAAAATTATAAGGAGACTCAAGCGTCTAAGCTTGGGGATGACCCGGAAGGCATCCCCTCTTTCGTCTCAATCCATCGGTATGTCACTTGGAACTATATTTTTATTCATCACATGATATGTGTTTTGCTTGGAGCGTCGTTTGCTTTTGTTTGCCTTTACTTTCAGTTTGTCACAATCATCATTTGTTGGACACATCTATTTGATAGAGACACACCTTCATGATAATTTGTGCGGGATCACTAGAAGTGTATGTCTAGAGGGGGTGAATAGACTATTTGCAGGAATTTAAAACTACCTCAAGCATAAATCAAGTGTTGGTAGTTTTTAGCATACATAGCAAATATAGAACACCCTACACATGCAAGTCATCAAGTATAGCAGCGGAAAGTAAATACATTGCACATGGAAGTAAGGAGTAGAGATAGAGAGATCAAACACATGAGGGACACAAGATTTTTCCAATGGTTCTGATAGTTGGCGCTATTGTACATCCACGTTTATGGAGTGTTCAACCCATGGAGGGTAACGGTCACGTGAGTCCACGGAGGGCTCTACCCATGGAGGGTTCCATGAAGAAGCAACCTTAACTATACCATGATGGCCTACGTCCATGGAGGACTATCCTAACTCGGGGTATATCTTCACGAAGTATGCGATCTCCTTGCCCTTACAAACTTCTTGGTTCACTCCACAACACGAAGTAGGAGGCTCCCAAGAGACATCTAACCAATCTAGGAGGCACCACGCTCCAAAAGGTAAAATGCTCGATTGTGTCGATGAACTCCTTGCTCTTCTACTTCAAGATGATAGACTCCTCAGCACACAATCACTCTCGCAGATTTGGCTTGATGGAAGAGATTGATTGGGTGGAAAGCAACTTGGGGAGGCTAGAGATCAAGATTCATATGGTAGGAATGGAATGGCATGATCTCAACACATGAGTAGGTGGCCCTCTCAAAAAAATCAGTAGGTATGAGTGGGGAACTGTTTTAAGCGCTTCTCCTGCGAGTGAGTGGTGGTGGAGAGGTATATATAGGCATCTCAAAAAATCCAACCGTTACACACAAAATGACCAACTCGGTGATACAATGTGTTAATATCGGTCGTACCGAAGTGACCAAAAGGTGGCAACTTTTGAATCTCGATGAGACCGATATAGGAAACTCGGTTCCACCGATAAGGTGACCAATGGTCAGATTTCCCAATCTCAGTGACGCCGATCCAACAATCTTGGTGGGACCATAAGTGAATTTGCGTAACAGAAAGTTGGCAACCTAAGCTCGGTGGCACCGAAGCATAATCGGTTGCACCGAAGTGGCTAGGGTTTGGCTAAGTCTATCTGGGTTCTGGAATCGATGGCACCAAGTGGAAAGTGTTGGTTGCACCGATTTTGAATATTTGGCTTTGGAAAGACTTTTGTGGAAGATCTTGTGGGTGTATGTGGTGACTATCACTTGTGCATGTATGATCATTTTGTTCACCAACAAAATCTTACCCCCTTTTAATAGTATTGACTTTCCTATGGACTCAAAGTGATTTCTGACAAATGTAAAATGTAGAGTCCTCTTCCTTGAAGATTGGACAAAGTTATTCCTTCTTCTTCTCCTTGGGGATACTCTTCACACTCCTTTTGCCAACCCATCACTCTCTATGGACTTTATCTGAAATACACTAGGTAAAAGTATTAGTCCAAGAGACAATGTATGTTGTCATGAATTATCAAAACCACCAAGGGAGCATGTTGTGCTTTCAATCTCCCCCTTTTTGGTAATTGATGACAACATACAATCAAAGCTTCAAATAAATGTATGATGGATATAATGAAGACTTTGAGAGACTCATGACTTAGATTTGATCCCCCTAAATGTGTGCAATCCATTTAAAGCATAGTTGCTTTGGAATGCATGGACACACATATAGTAGAAGGGATATAATAAGTCATGTGTATCTTGGCTATATGCGTCAAGTATATGTGAATGAGTTGTATCCTTGTTTAAGACTTCACTCTTGCAAACAATATGTGCAAGAATCAAGAGATCATCTTGATCAAAGATATGATGCATATACTTACCTTGAGTTCTTGAGCATTCTGGTAGCAGAAACACACTTGAGAAAACAATGTTAGGAAACACAAGAGTGTTCTGCCAATCAAAAAGGCAATAGAACTCAAAAGTACCAAGATATGGAGAACATATATAAGGTAGTAAATCCTCAAGATTGATATGTCTCCAAGATCATTTAGAACTTTCTCCCCTTAGATATGGAAATAGTGGATCATCCTCTCCCCCTGAATCTTAGTATGTAGATATTGGGATTGGATAGGGTGAGAAAAGATCTACGATGAAATAAGCATATTTTCCTCCAAACATATTTGTATCCCCCTTACTTTGATATTCTCACCTTGTAAATGTAAATTTGATGTTTTCCTATCCCCCTTAATGATATGTCCCCCTTTGCATAAGCATGTATCTCCCTTTAGCATGAAGCTTTGTATATTTCTCCCCCTTTGGAATTAATTAACAAAAATATCATACATAGGGTAGGATACAGGGACCATAGACTAAGAAGGGATCCTTGAGAACAAGAGTCATAGAATGTAGGGTTCATACAAATGAAATTTTGAGGGAATCATGGAAAATGGTTTCTCTCCCTTTGGCTAAGTTGACAGCTTGTAAGACTTCTCCGCCCTTGAGTTAGGGATTCTTGAATAAAGTTTCTCCCCCTAAGTTTTTTAATAAAATAAAACAAGGGATCATTGAAGTAACAAGGACATCACTAGAAAGATACCAATTGAAAAATCACTAAAGAAACACAGACTAAGAGAGAAAAATAAAATCGGTGACTCCGGGACAAATAAATCGGTGGAACCGAGATGAAGTTTTGCAGCTCATCTGCTAAATCGGTAGAACCGAGATATTTGTATGGGCGGCTCCGAAACAGAAACTTGGCAATGAGATTTTGACGTCGGAGACTTCTCAACCTCTGCCAATAACACAGTTTCAAAAGAAATTTTCAAGAAGATGTGGAAGTTCTTTTTTTAGAAAAGGGTATCAACTAGAGAAGATTTGAGTGGTTCCAAGAAATTCTGCTAAATAGAGAATGAACCAACCAAAAACTAAACTAGATGATGGGCGGTGACTAGGTCACCTATATTAGAGTATATTGACTTAGGAGCCAAGCAAGAATACTTGATCATAGGTCATACTCATTGTTAAGCTCAAAATGGGGTTACCACTTTTCGATTAAGCATATTAATGTCTTCATATCACTTGAGTTGCTTTATCTCATGACTTGTGTCAGTGCACTAGAGTTTTGGCCTCTCTAGTGCCCATTACTCGTGCACGGGCAGTAGTAGCCACCCTGGCAGTAAGGCCCGGTAGGGGGCCACCGGTTACAAGCACAGGAGACATCCAAAGAGTCAAGACGCCCCCGGCAAGACCTTGCCGGGATGACTATCAAGCCCTCAGGCAAGGCAAAGCCTCGGCAAGGCAAAGACCCAGCAAGGCAAAGCCCTGGCAAGGCCCCGCCAGCGCACAGGCCAGGTGTCGCCCCGCCTGGGCACGTGTCGCGGCTTCGGTGATGGAGGGGCTAAGCGGTGCTGATGGGACGGGCTCCTGTCCCGTCCCATAGACGGATAGAGATGCTTGACGGTGAATTAAATGTGCCTGTCCTACTCCGTCAGTGTTAGGTATGATAGCACTATAGCTCTATACACCCTGTGTACGCATTGTATGCCACTATTGGGATCCCCTTCAGAGTGTAAAAGGAGGCCCAGGGTGATACAGTAGAGGGAGCTTTTGGCATCTTTGGACTTTTGCAACTTTCAACCTTCTAGATCATACGCACAGCAGTGCTCGTAGTGCTCTTGTAGCTAGAACCCTAAGAACACCCACAGTACAACCAAGAAGGAGTAGGGTTTTACGCATATTTGCGGCCTGAACCTGGGTAAAATCCCCGCGTGCTGTTCATCAGGCCTGCTCTTAACGCGAGCCTCCCCCCCCCCCCTCGTTGAATCGAAAGGGGTCCCTCTGATCCCATAGGTGCCCATTCCCCATGACATCTCTAGCGTGCCAGGTAGGGGGATTAGCTCGTGTGGACCTGTTCTGGTGATCGGCGTGCTAGTTCTTTCATACTCATCATCGCCATGGCCCCCAAGAAGGGCATGACGGCGGTTGGTCCATTCGCGTCCGCTGTCCCTGTAGCCACACAGACGGGGGACGGCGTAGACGCGGGTGGAGGAGGAGGCGAAGGTTCAGAACTTCCGCGACGCTCTGGCGATCAAGGCCAAGCAAGCGGCGACACCCGCCGCGGAGATGCCCATGGCGGCGACGGGAACCCCCGCGCCGCTGGGTCTCAGGACGGAGCTGTACCGCCTGCGGGTGGTACGGTGAACTCCAGGGACGGAAGAGTGTCCTCCAAGACTCCCACATCGGCGCCTACGCCACGACCTTCCCACGACGCACGTGGAGAGCCGAGCCACGGTGCCCATGATTCTCGATGTTCCCACAGAAAAGCTCCTGCGCATCACTCCCAAGATGCGCAGGACCAGCATGCTAGTGGGGGTGGCATGCCATCACGGGACCGCGACGGAGCTCCTTGTAACACAGTTAGAACTCAGAGCACCTCGCGCTCCTCGCGCCGTTAATTGCCAACCACGACGGAATAAGCAATGGCGCGAGCACAACTACTCCTAAACTTCCCTCCTGCTGCGGAGAAGCTTGACGAATGGAGAGCCACCATTCAGAGCCTCCTCAGCCTCATGGATAGGTTTCGATCTACCAAGCCGGCTCACGCCAGTGGTGAGAAGGCCGGAGGCGGTGCGACCACGGTGCACTCTCCTCCACAGCAACAACGCCGGTCACCGACTCGGCGGGCCAACGCTTACGATGGTTACTCGACGGTGTCGTCCGACCCATGGACTCGCTGCAACAGGCGTCAAGTTCTTCATGAGCAAAGCAAGGAAGATGCTCGGACTGCAATCGAGCGGTGGTGGGAAGCATGCCATCAATCTGATAAGCGTGGGGGGGGCACTATAGACAAGTTCGTGCCAGGGTATCCTGTCGGCCTACCTTACGAGGTGGGTTGTCTGGTGTTTACCCATGAGCTATGGCAAGTCTAGTGGCCCAATTCTCGCATGTTCAAACCGGAAGTCCCGGAGAAGTACCGACGGCAAGACTCACACGTCAGAGAGCATCTACACCATTCCAATGCAGGCTGCCGGGGCTCGTGACGACAAGATACTAGCCAACTACTTCCCATTGGTGCTTAAGCCCAATGTCAGGTCATGGTTGATGCACCTGCTGGAAGGATCCATCACCTCCTGGGCAGACTTGTGCCACGAGTTTGTTGGCGCCTTTACCGAAGGCCACCAAGCTCCTGGTCAAGAAAGCGATTTGCACATCATCCCTCAGACGGTCATCCTGCCGCTGTTATCAGCACGTACCATCAAAACATGCGCAACCGTAGGATGTGGGAAGAGCTGGCGATGAACAAGGTCAGGGATGTTGCCGAGCTCTATGCTCTGGCAGACAAATGCGCTCGGGCTAAAGAAGGGAGGAGGCTCCCGGCGAAGACGCTAGCATAGGGGTCGACTCTAAGGATGAGGACACCGCTGCCCCGGCAAGGAAGGGCCGACGACGTAATAAGAAGCACAAGGACAAGGCCGTGCTTGCTGTCGAGGGATCCGGCAACCCTGGCGCCGCCAAGAAGGCAAAGAGTGATGACCCTGGCAATGATGTTGTTGGGTGCACCTCCTGCCATGCTTTGGCGACTGCCGACAAGCCGGAAGGCTCCGTCAAGCAGTATTGCAAGATCCATCGTACCAAGGGTCATGACCTCTAGAACTGCTGGCAAGTTGATCAGCTTGCCGAGGAGCAAAAGGCCAAGCACGAGAGGCGAGACAAGGAGAAGGGCCAGGATGGTGCGGAGGGGTCGATCAAGAAGCACGGTGGCTGAGGAGGTCGTCGCGGCAAGGACAAGCAACAGAAAGACCGACCCGCCCGTGGCCGCAAAGAACAAGAAGGTGATGATGATGATGTCGGAGGGGACGATGAGTCCAGCAAGCCTGAGTTCTAGAAGGCTACGGAGATGATGTGCATCAAGGGAGGTGACTCGTCGCATTCCTCTCACCGCCAACTTAAACAGTGGGAGCGCGAGGCTAACGCGGCGAAGCCCTCTATCGATGCCCAGAAACCACTGATGTGGTCCAACACTCCTATCATTTTCGACGCCAAGGATCACCCTAATCGCACAACTACGGTCGGGTGCCTGCATTTGTTGGTTTCACCAACAATTCACAACCTCAAGGTGACGAAGATGCTAGTCAATAGTGGGGCCAGCCTGAACCTGATCTCGCCTGATGTCATGCAGAGGCTGCAAATTCCTGAGGAAGATCTTGAGACAACATGTGCTTTCCAAGGGGTCAATTCAGGGAGAACTCAGTCGAAGGGAAAGATCACACTGCCGATGACGTTTGGTGGTGATATGAATTTCAGAATAGAGAAGATCGCTTTTGACGTCGCCAAGATCTCATTGCCATACAACGGTATCCTTGGTCGCCCAGTGCTAGCCAAATTCATGGCGGCCACCCACTTCGCTTACAATGTGATGAAGATGCCCGGGCCGATGAGCGTCATCACGATAAACTCCGACAAGAAAGGCGCACTTATCTGTGCCGACCAACTCTACCAGGAGGCAGTCGCAGCACCTGCTACCAAGGCACTTGCTCCCGCCGCTGAAGCTCTCGGGGGGGAGAAGACCGGCAAGGCCTCTGGCGCACATTCCGGCAAGCGTGCCCCCTCGGGGTGCTGTGCTCTAATTGACGATGTGCCAGAGAGCTCCACCGGCAAGAGCAATAAGTCAAGGCAGCTCCACCGGAGACCAAGAAGGTGCCCGCCAAGGAGGATGGTACAGGAGGAACTTTCACCATAAGTTCCACACTTGACGACAAATAGGAAAGCGCGCTCGTCTCCTTCCTGTGGGCGAATGTCGACGTGTTTGCATGGCAACCATCTGATATCACTGGTGTTCCAAGGAAGGTGATTGAGCACCACCTTGTCATCTTCCCACACGCATGGCCCGTCAAGCAGAAGGTCCGGAAGCAAGCTTTGGAGCGGCAACAGTTTATTGCCGAAGTGATCAAGAAATTAGAAGCGGCAGGCTTGATCAAAGGAGTACTTCATCCAACATGGTTGGCCAATCCGGTGGTAGTGCACAACGGAAAATGGAGGCTGGGCATTGACTTCACGCACATTAACAAAGCCTGCCCCAAAGATCCCTTTCCCTTGCCGTGCATCGACCAGATTGTGGACTCCACCATCGGTTGTGACTTGTTGTCTTTCCTTGACGCATATTCAGGCTATCATCAGATTTTCATGGCCAAGGAAGACGAGGAGAAGACCGCATTTATCACCCCATGTGGTACGTATTGCTTTTTGTGCATGCCTTTCGAGTTGAAAAGTGCTGGTTCTACATTTGTAAGAGCGGTCCAAATTGGTTTTGAGCCCCAGCTACATAGAAATATGGAGGCTAATATGGATGACATAGTGGTCAAAACCAAGGACAAGGCTATGCTCATATCAGACCTAGAAGAAACATTTGCAAATCTGTGCAAGATCAACATGAAGCTCAACCCTGAGAAGTACGTGTTCGGCGTCCCGTCCAGCAAGCTTCTCGGGTTCTTTGTATCTCAACACGGAATTGAAGCAAATCCCGACAAGATCAAAGCAATTGAGCAAATTGAAGCACCAAGACGTGTCAAGGATGTGCATCGTCCGGATATGTTGCTGCTCTGAGTAGGTTCATCTCAAAATCTTTTGAGCGCACCCTGCCATTTTTCAAAATCTTGAAGAAGGCAGGTCCAATGGAATGGACTCTGGAAGAGGAGGTAGCACTGCAGGATTTGAAGAAGTATCTCTCCTCTCCGCCAGTCCTAGTCACGCCAAAACCGCAAGAGCCGTTGCTGCTATATCTAGAGGCAACAAATCAAGTGGTGAGTGCTGGACTAGTGACTGAAAGAGAAGTTGATGAAGAAGCAGCGGCATTGGCAGGACCGCCAAGCGATGAACTAGGACATTCCCCGGCAAGGTCTGGTGCCGGCAAGGAAGGATCTGCACAGTTGAATGAGACGATCCAGAACAAGAAGGTGGTGCAGTGCCCAGTCTATTTTGTCAGCTCCCTTTTGCAGGGGGCTAGGTCAAGATATTCTGGCGTGCAAAAGTTGCTCTTCGGCCTTCTTATGGCCTCGAGGAAGTTGTGCCATTACTTCCAAGCACATGAGATCACCGTCGTCACTCGCTTCCCACTGCAGCGGATCTTGTAGAACCCAGAAGCTACCGGCAGAATTGTAGAGTGGGCTTTGGAACTGTCAAACTTTGGTCTCGAGTTCAAAAGCACTTTGACCATCCAGAGTAGAACCTTGGCGGAGTTCATTGCGGAATGGACCCCAAAGCCTGATGAAGAAGTTCCAGAGTCAACTCTCTTCGGCAAGGAAACCGATCAAGAGTGGATCATGTATTTTGATGGGGCCTTCTCGCTGCAAGGCGCTGGTGCCAGAGTGCTTCTTGTCGCACCCACCGGAGAGCACCTCAAATATGTGGTTCAGATGCATTTTACCTAGGAAAGATCAACAAACAATACTGCTGAGTACGAAGGACTGCTTGCCGGTCTCAGGATCGCGACAGACCTTGGGATCAAGAGACTTATTGTCAGGGGTGATTCTCAGCTTGTCATCAGGCAAGTGAACAAGGATTATCAGAGTCTACTGATGGAAGCTTATGTAGATAAAGTGAGTAAGTTGGAAGAACGTTTTGACGACCTGCAAATGGAGCACGTTCCGCGTGCAGAGAACAGCATTGCCGATGGCCTGTGAAAGTGTGCTACCCTTAAGTTGCATGTGGAACCAGGAACTTTCATGCTCCGACTGACTCAACCATCCATGACTCCATCGACTGGACAAGATAAAAGAAGAAAGTTAAGCCCGGGCAAGTATTTCCCGGCAGAGCTTCCAGAGGCCGCCGGCGAAGAGGTTGCTAGGGACAACGCCAGGCTTGCTGGTGAGTGCCATGCTCCGGCAGAGCCTCCAGCTCTTGTTGTGGAAGCACGTGCTCCTGACAGGCTTGCCAGGGGGCAGAAGGCTCCGATGGGGCCTCAGGCCCTTGCCGTTGAGACAAATGCTTCCCCAACAGAGGATATGCCTTTAGTCCATGTTGTCGAGCCCCGAGCTCCAGCATGGGCGCAGCACATCGTCTATTTCCTTCAGACAGGAGAACTCCCTAAGGAACAAGAGGAAGTAGAGAAAGTAGCCCGCCGGTCTAATATGTACCAGTTCGTGGACAACGTCATGTACATAAAGAGACCGAATGGCGTGAAACTCAAGTGCATTTCTCAGGAGGATGGACTGGAGCTATTGGTAGAGATACATGGAGGCATATGTGGCTCCCACATAGGATCGAGAGCACTTGCCGGAAAGGCATTCCGGCAAGGTTTCTTTTGGCCCACTGCCCTCCTAGATGCAACTGCGTTAGTAACCAAGTGTGAAGCATGCTAGTTTCATTCAAAGAAATTACATCAACCAGCTCAAGCCCTTCAGACAATCCCTCTCTCCTAGCCATTTTTGGTTTGGGAGCTCGACATCTTGGGCCCCTTCCCCCGCGTTGCCGGGGGCTTTGAGTACTTGTACGTCGCAATCGACAAGTTCACAAAGTGGCCGGAAGTGGAAGCAGTGAGGAAGGTGACAGCGCAGTCAGCCGTCAAGTTCTTCAAAGGACTAGTCTGCCGCTTTGGTGTTCCCAATAGGATCATCACTAACAATTGCACACAGTTCACAAGCCGCACCTTTATGCAGTATGTCCAAGACCTTGGCAGCAGAATCTATTTTGCTTATGTTGCCCACCCAAGGAGCAACGGCCAAGCGGAAAGGGCTAATGCTGAAGTACTGTGAGGCCTCAAGACAAGAACTTTCGACAAGCTGCACAAGTGCGGAAGGCATTGGATTGATGAGTTGTCGTTGGTTCTTTGGTCAATCAAAACAACACCAAATCAAGCTACCGGCCAGACACCCTACTCCCTCGTATATGGGGTGGAAGTAGTTCTCCCCACGGAACTCATATACAGGTCACCTCGAGTGCTCGCTTATGATGAGCTTGAGCAAGAGCAGTTATAGCAAGATGACGCAACGCTCCTTGAGGAAGACCGTCTTCGGGCTACTGTGAGAGTTGCACGCTACCAGCAAGCTTTACGCCGCTACCATAGCCGTAAACTTAACGCCAAAAGTCTTGAGTAAGGCAACCTTGTTCTTCAGCAAGTTCAGTCCGCCAAGAATTCCAACAAGTTGATGCCAAAGTGGGAAGGCCCTTATCGGGTAGTATGAGTCACCAGGCCTGGCACAGTCCACTTGGAGACCGGAGATGGCATACCAGTGAGCAACTCCTGGAATATCGAACATCTTCATAAGTTCTACCCATAAGGCGCGGTTGTCGGGCCTCCCGGCAACCACATTTTGTACAAGTATTGCCACAGAAGCATGTAATCCTTGGTACAAAGCCAGGCGCAGACCCTGTGTGTAGTTAAATAAAGATAAGTGTTCCGCAAATCTTGTTGATTCTCATGTGCATGTTTATCTGAGATATTGCATTACACTTACTCTTAGCAAAAACTAATGGACCGCTAGGTTCCGCATCCATATTTTCTCTTCTTTCTTTTTCTCAAAGGACAGAAGGTTACCTCGCGTGCACCTTTGCCGGGGGGAATGGTGGTATGGATACATACGGGTGACGTCCCAAAAAAAATCTTGTCGGAAGGAGTACGGCAACGAAAAGATAAGTTGAAAAATCCCAAGTGAATTATTGCTATGGAGTTATTTTCCTTGGGAGATTTCGATTTTTATATGGAAAACCTGCACGCACAAGAACCTTGCCGTGATTGGCTGCACCCTTACTCGGTTTCGGGTCCGCTCAATGGCTTAAGTGAGCTACGCCCACACTCTTGTTTCCTTTCGAGTCCGCTCAATGACTCAAGGGGCTACGCTCGCGTCCTTATTCTGTTTCAAGGATGATCAACAGCTTAAAGCGGGAGCGCCAAGAATGCCGAGGTATCTTGCCAGCAGTAGCACCGCTAGCAGGCTGCTAAGGACTCGTTGCTCAAAGCGCTCGCGGTAGGGCTACACATGCCGGCAAGATTCTTCCGAGAGGGCATAGGGAAAGTTCCATGCAAAGAAACAGTCTAACAAGGAAGATAATATACAGTTATTAAAAATGGTGTGAAGATTACATGAGATGTCGCCTTTTCCTAAGTACATCTTTATTTGACTATCTCCCCTAGGGGAGATTACAAGAAGAAAAAGACGGAAAGGGGAGGCAGGCTACAAGAAGAAAAAGATGGCGAGAATCCCCCGACACAAGCCCAGCCTGACCCCTCTGGACCAACACTGCATGGAGGGGCAAGGCTCCCAGATGGGCAAGCAAGAGCCTGGCCACTCTTGGGCCAGCATTGTGTTGAGGAGAGGGCCAACGCAGGCAAAAAGGAGGCTGGACCCCAAAAGCCGAAGTCCACAAGCCTGTCAGAAGACCCTGTTGGAAGATCCAACCGGAAGATGAGGAAGCGCACGGGACAAAGGCCCCTGGCAAGATCGCCTGCCGGGAGGGGGAGAGGCGTGAGCTGGCGCGGGCTTGGCGATGATGGTGCGGACGGCTGTCAGTCCGAGCTCGAGTCATCGGGCTTCGACTTGGCAGCTCGAAGACCGGACTCATCGTGGTCGTCTTTGTCGTTGTCCTCCTCATCACTCTCACTCGAGGAGGAGCTTTCGGTGCTACTCGAGCTCTCTTCACAGCAGCTGAGACGGATGCCTAAGCGCCCATAAATCTTGACGGAGAGCAGATTGGCCTCCGTCATTTTAAAATGAAGGACGTGCCCTACCTAGAGGTTGTGGGCACGGGCAAAGGTCTTCTAGCCGTGCTTGAGGAACATAACGCGATTCGTCGGGTACTCAACGTCCACCCACATCGCACCATTACAACAACCATGCACCCATAACCACAGGATGGGCGGCTCATCGACCTTCATTGCCCTGGCAAAGGGGCGAGGTAGGCGCAGATGGCTCCGGAGGGGACCGCCCAGCTCGAGGACAAACTCTAGCGTTGTCCCCTCGGTGTGGGTCTCCTCAAGGGAGAGGCCCGGCGTCGTAGGAGGAGGCAGGGCAGCGCTCCGCCTCCCCTGACCTCGGCCTCCACGACGGCGACGACCCCTCGTGCCCCTTCCACCACGCATGCTCGGACCGCCCTCCACCTCTGTGGCTGAAGCGATGGCATGATCCCGACGTGAACTCCTCCTTGGAGCGGAGGACGGTGGCCGCCCTCTCCCCTGTTCATGGCTGAGGGTGAGCACCACTCGAAGGTTGGGAAGACGCGAAAGGACAAGCTATGGAGGTTCACACTGGGAGGAGGGAGGGAGGATGGATGAGCACCACCCTCGCAATCCCTCAATTTATAGGGGGAAGCGTGGGGGCTGGCTCTCCCCCGCTCCAAGGGCCACCGCCCACATCCTCCAATAGCGGCGCCCTCGATCACGGGGCGAATTGCAACCGTCCCGTTACCCCAATCCATGGCGCTGCGGTTACTGCCTTTCCCAGGGACTTTAAGTCATAGGCACCCGTTGCTGGCTCCCTGCTATGCATGCGGCGCGCGTAGCGGAAACGACCTGGCGTAGTAATTGAAAATTTGACGGCCGTGTTGTGCATGTCTCCCACATCCTGCATTCAATGGGCGTTGTGGGGAGGCGCAGTAAGCGCAATGATCACAACCGCAAAGGCCCTGCCATGCGTGCCCGTGCACTGTTTGGGCCTGGCCCAACAATGCCTCGCACCTTGTGTGGCCAAGGCCTGGGGCTCCTGTCGGTGCACTAGAGTTTTGGGCTCTCTAGTGCCCCTTACTCGTGCACGGGCAGTAGTAGCCACCCTGGCAGTAAGGCCCAGCAGGGGGCCACAAGTTACAAGCATAGGAGACATCCAAAGAGTCAAGAACCCCCCTGGCAAGACCTTGCCGGAATGACCATCAAGCCCTCAGGCAAGGCAAAGCCTCAGCAAGGAGAAGACCCAACAAGGCGAAGCCCCGACAAGGCCCCGCCAGCACACAGGCCAGGTGTCGCCCCGCTTGGGCACGTTTGCGGCATCGGCGATGGAGGGGCTAAGCCGTGTCGATGGGACGGGCTCCTGTCCAGTCTCGCAGACGGACAGAGATGCATGACGGTGCATTGAATGTGTTTGTCCTACTTCGTCAGTGTTAGGTATGATAGCACTGTAGCTCTGTACACCCCGTGTACGCACTGTACGCCACTGTTGGGAGCCCCTTCGGAGTATAAAAGGAGGCCCAGGGCGATACAGTAGAGGGAGCTTTTTGGCATCTTTGGACTTTTGCAACTTTGGACCTTCTAGCTCATAAGCATAGCAGCTCCTCACAGCGCTCCTGTAGCTAGAACCCTAAGAACACCCATAATACAACCAAGTAGGAGTAAGGTTTTATGCATCTTTGCGGCCCGAACCTAGGTAAAATCCCCATGTGTTGTTCATCAGACCTACTCTCTACGCGAGCCTCCCCCCCCCCCCCCGCCGAACCGAAAGGGGTTCCTCTAATCCCATAGGTGCTCGTTCCCCACGATACTTGGAGTAAAGCTATATCAAGAATATGAGTACATACCTTTGAGTGATGTTGTTGACGTAACTTGTAGGTGAACTTGATGAGGATCCTCGAAGTTGATGAAGATCATCTTGAGTTGGGAGCAATCCTTGTTGTTTTCGTTCACTTTTCACCTACATAGGTTAGTCACGCAAGGAAAAACATGATATATCCAAATGACATGATACCAATTTGTGAGTTGATACCAAATGAGAAATATATGTCAAGGATATGTTTTGTTGTCTTCTTCCTTTCATCATCAAAGCGAGGTTGTGGATACTTGGTCATGACAAGATTGCTTAATATGTGAATTGTTGGCAATCTTGTGGAGTGTTGTTCTTCCAGGTACCTACAAAAGGGTTAGATGCAAGAAAAGGGAGCATATAATTCCAAGATATATTATATTCAAGGTAATAGCATGGAATAGACAATGAAGCTCATCCCCTTGCATGCATCCGAGTGATCTTAGCTCAACTTTGAAGCACCAATGGTGTTCAACTCACTCCTCAAATGGCAAAACACTTTTTTATCAAGTGGCTTAGTAAAGATATCGGCCAATTGCTTGTTAGTATGGACATGCTTAAGATTAATATCTCCTTTGGCAACATGATCACGAATGAAATGATGTCAAACCTGAATATGCTTGGTCCGAGAATGTTGCACGGGATTATGACCAATCTTAATAGCACTCTCATTGTCACAAAGTAATGGCACATTTTTAAAATAGATTCCATAATCTTTAACCGTTTGTGTCATCCATAACAATTGCGCACAACATGATCCAGTAGCAATATATTCAGCTTCAGCGGTAGATAGAGATACCAAGTTTTGTTTCTTGGAGGACCAAGACACAAGAGATCTACCAAGAAATTGACATGTACCCGAGGTGGAGTTTCTATCAACCTTGTCACCGGCATAGTCCGAGTTGGAGTAGCCAACAAGATTAAAAGAAGAACCCTTGGGATACCAAATGCCAAAGTTTGGTGTATGAATAAAGTATCTCACAATACGTTTCACAACCTTAAGATGACATTCTTTAGGTGAAGCTTGATATCTAGCACACATGCAAACACTAAGCATAATATCGGGATGGGAGTCACATAGATAAATCAATGAACCAATCATTGATTGATAAACCTTTTGATCAACCGGTTCACCCTCCTTAGTGAGATCATCGTGTCCGCTAGTGGGCATGGGAGTTTTCATACCTTTGCACTCTTGCATGTTGAACTTTTTGATTAAGTCCTTGGTGTACTTAGTTTGAGAGATTAAATTTAATTTTCTTGATTTCTTAATTTGCAAACCAAGAAAGAATTTCAGCTCACACATCATAGACATCTCATACTTCTCTGACATCAACCTTCCAAACTTCTCGCTAAATTGTGGGTTAGTAGATCCAAAGATCATATCATCCACATAAATTTGGCACATGAATAATTCACCATTAACCCTCTTTGTGAATAAGGTTGCATCAATTTTACCAATTTCAAATCCTTTTTCAATAAGAAACTTCGTTAGGCATTTATACCAAGCGCGAGGAGCTTGCTTAAGTCCATACTTTGCGAAGTTTGTAAATGTGGTCAGGTTTCTTAGGATTTACAGAACCAGGTGGTTTCTTAACATAGACCTCTTCTTCAATCTCACCATTTAAGAAAGCACTTTTAATGTCCATTTGATAAAGCGTGAGATAATGGTAATTACCATATGCAAGAAGAATTCGAATAGCTTCTAATCTAGCAACGGGGGCGTAGGTCTCACCGTAGTCCATACCTTCAACTTGCGTATATCCTTGGACTACGAGACATGCCTTGTTGCATATAACTTGACCGTCTTCATCTTGCTTGTTTCGAAACACCCATTTGGTTTCGATGATGTTTTGCTCATCCTCGGGCTTCTCCACGAGTGTCCACACTTTGTTCCTCTCGAAGTTGTGAAGCTCTTCATGCATAGAGTTCACCCAACCCGCGTCTTCAAGAGCTTGTTCTACCTTAAAGGGTTCAATGCTAGAGATGAAAGAATAATGCTCACAAAAGTTAGCTAGACGAGTTGTAGAGCGAGTGATTCTCCTGGTTTGTATGTCACCAAAAATTTGGTTTAGGGGATAGTTCTTGCTCACTTGTGCTCGAACTCGGGTCAGCTTCCGATTGTTGGATGGTGGAGCTTCTTCTTCTTCATCATCTCCTTCATCTCCGTTGTTGTCAACGTGGTCATCTCCTTGAGGTGGTGGTGAAGGAGGTTGTGGTGGATCTTCATGATGTACTTCCTCCTCCTCTTCATCGTGTCATGTACCGCTTGTGGATGCTTCCATGTCATGTTGTGGTTCACCTTGACGTGAAGTAGGGGCTTCCACTTGAGTTGATGAAGTACTTTCCTTCACCTTCATGGGATGAATCTTGACAATAGACAAGTCTTGGATAGCTTCCGAAGGATCCTTATCACCTACATCATTTAGGATCAAAATTTAGTACGCTGATGCTTATCAAGAATGTAGCACTTTGAGCCGAATACCTCAAAGTATCCAACTTGGAGTTTGTTACTGGTGAGAAGCGCGTATGCCATTTTACCGAGAAGCTTGTGCAAGTAAAGTTGGTTTGTGGCGTGACATGTTGTTTCCACGGCTTCTTCCCAAAAGTGTTTTGGCGTCTTGTATTCGTCAAGCATCGTTCTTGCCATATCAATGAGCGTATGGTTCTTCCTCTCAACAAATCCATTTTGTTGAGGTGTGTACGTAGCCGAGAACTCATGTGAGACACCTTCTTCGTCAAGAAAGGTATCCACATGGGTGTTCTTGAACTCCGATCCATTATCGCTCTGAACCTTCTTGATCTTCATTTCAAACTGATTTTGCGCTTTGTGAGCAAAGTTCTTGAAGATATTTTGTACCTACGACTTATCATCAAGAAAGAATACCCATGTAAATCTGGAAAAATCATCAACTATAACTAGACCATAAGAGTTTCCACCTAGACTCTTGTAAGCATTGGGACCAAAGAGATCCATATGAAGTAACTCGAGCAGTCTCCTAGTAGTCATGATATTCTTGAACGGATGACTTCCACCTACTTGCTTTCCTGCTTGATAAGCGCTACAAAGTCTATCTTTGTCAAAGATAACATCCTTAACACCTAGAATGTGATCGCCCTTGATAAGCTTATCTAGATTGCGCATGCCTACATGTCCAAGCCTTCTATGCCACAACCAACCTTTAGATGATTTTGCAATGAGAGAAGTATGAGGTTGGACCTTTTTAGTGAAATCAGCAATGTATAGATCACCTCTACAAATACCAGTAAAGACAATTTTATGATTATCAAATCGAAACACTTGGCAATCTACTTTAGTAAATAGCACATTGAAACCGAAGTCTGCTAGTCTAGATACGGAAAGAGGATTGTAGCCAAGGGATTCAACAAGCATCACATTTTGAATTTGAGCTATCATGAGATATGGCCACCTTACCAAGGCCAAGTACCTTACCCTTAGAGTTGTCTCCAAAGGTCACGTACCTCCAAGGACCTTGATTAGGCATGATCTCTTGGAACATGTCTTTATCACCAGTCATGTGATTTGTGCATCCACTGTCGAGAATCCACTCTTTTCGGCCGGACATGTAATCCTTGAAGTTCGCCGTTAGACTTAGATTCCTCATGATATTTTGATGCTCGGTGTCGAACAACACATCTTCATTATAGTAGCCATGTTCTTCATTGTCATCCTTTTGTGGAATCTCCTCACCATAGAAACCAATAGACTCATTAGAATCATAACCATGACAATGTTCAAGTTTATGAATGTGAATGGCTTGAATAATGATGTTGTTGATAGTTGTGACATCTCCTTTAGCACGCATAAGATCACGAAGCTCAAATAGGCATTTATCAAAGTTTGGATCACTAGGCTTCATTTTGTGAAAAGCAATAGTTTTATGAAGAATTTCATCAAGATTACCTAATGAAGGATTTGGATATCGTTTCTCCAAATTAGTCCACAAATTATAAGCACATGCAAAGTTCTTCAATTGAGAAAGCACAAATCTTGGTAAACCTCTAACAATAAGATTGACAGTTCTTAGGTTACCAAGCATGTTAGTTTCATCTTCGTGTGTGGGATGCAATTCATCAATTGGGAGCACCTAGGGGTTTTAAATATATCCTCTCAAATGGAATTTATCAAATAGATCAATCATGGCATTCTTCCATCGACTATAGTACTCACCATCAAGAATGGGCACTCTACAATACAAACTCTCCACACTAGACACATCCATCTTCCTCCACGGTGTTGAAACCAAAGCAATGGAGACCAATGCTCTGATACCAATTGCGGGATCACTAGAAGTGTATGTCTAGAGGGGTGAATAGACTATTTGCAGGAATTTAAAACTACCTCAAGCATAAATCAAGTGTTGGCAGTTTTTAGCATACATAGAAAATCTAGAACACCCTACACATGCAAGTCATCAAGTATAGAAGCGGAAAGTAAAGACATTGCATATGGAAGTAAGGAGTAGAGATAGAGAGAGCAAACGCGTGAGGGACATAAGATTTTTCCCGTGGTTTCGATAGGTGGCGCTATCGTACATCCACGTTTATGGAGTCTTCAACCCACGGAGGGTAATGGTCGCAAGAGTCCGCGGAGGGCTCTACCCATGGAGGGTTCCACGAAGAAGCAACCTTGACTATACCATGATGGCCTATGTCCACGGAGGACTAGCCTAACTCAGGGTAGATCTTCACGAAGTAGGCAATCTCCTTGCCCTTACAAACTTCTTGGTTCACTCCACAACACGAAGTAGGAGGCTCCCAAGCGACACCAAACCAATATAGGAGGCACCACCCTCCAAAAGGTAAAAGGCTCGATTGTGTCGATGAACTCCTTGCTCTTGTGCTTCAAGATGATAGACTCCTCAACACACAATCAACCTCTCACAGATTTGGCTTGGTGGAAGAGATTGATTAGGTGGAAAGCAACTTGGGGAGGCTAGAGATCAAGATTCATATGGTAGGAATGGAATGGCATGATCTCAACACATGAGTAGGTGGCACTCTCTCAGAAAATCAGTAGGTATGAGTGGGGAACTGTTTTGAGTGCTTCTCCTACGAGTGAGTGGTGGTGGAGGGGTATATATAGGCATCTCCAAAAATCCAACCGTTACACACAAAATGACCAAATCGGTGACACCGATGTGTTAATGTCGGTGGTCCCGGAGTGACCAAAAGGTGGCAACTTTTGAATCTCCATGAGACCGATATAGGAAACTGGGTTGCACTGATAAGGTGACCAACAGTTAGATTGACCAATCTCGGTGATGCTGATCCAACAATCTCGGTATATTGTGAATTTGCGTAACAGAAAGTTGGCAACCTAAACTCGATGGCACCGAAGCAGAATCGGTTGAACCGAAGTGGCTAGGGTTTGGCTGAGTCTGTCTAGGTTCTAGAATTGATGGCACGGAGTGGAAAGTGTTGGTTGCACCGATTTTGAATATTTGGCTTTGGACAAACTTTTGTGGAAGAGCTTGTGGGTGTATGTGGTTACTACCACTTGTGCACGTATGAGCATTTTGTTCACCAACAAAACCTTACCCCCTTTTAATATTATTGGCTTTCCTATGGACTCAAAGTGATTTATCACAAATGTAAAATGTAGAGTCCTCTTCCTTGAAGCTTGGCCAAAGTTATTCCTTCTTCTTATTCTCCTTGGGGATATTCTTCACACTCCTTTTGCTAACCCATCACTCTCTATGGACTTTATCTGAAATACACTAGGTAAATTAGTCCAAGAGAAAATGTATGTTGTCATGGATTATCAAAAACACCAAGGGAGCAAGTTGTGCTTTTAATTTGCTACAATACTCTATGTGCTTCACTTATATCTTTTGAGCTTGGCAGTTGCTCTATATCTTTTTGAGCATGGTGGCGTGTAGATTTTATAGAAATAATATGCTCCCATTCTTCACTTATATTTGTTTGAGAGCTGAATAAATAGTGACGGTAATTTGCAGGGGTCATAAGACTTGTCCAAAAATAGCAGGTATTCAATGAATGATACTCAAAACCATCATGTAGCACATATAGAGAAGTTGTGGGTTAGTGAAAATAATGTGATAATATGGAAAGGTGTGAGTCCACAATTTTTCATTCGTAGAAGTATCGAGATCAAGAGTTGTTAACTTGTTATTCATCTAAAAATTAAAGAGGCATGGTGATGATGTGTGAGCATTTTTATTCCTCGTTGAAATCATAGTGTTGTTTCGAGTTGAGGCGCGCGATGGTAAACTCGTACCAACCTCCTCCCTCAGGGCATGCGAGGAGTACTTTGATTTGTGGTAAAACTAATAAATTCTTGCAATAAGTCTGTGATTTCTTTATGACTAATGTGACACCATGGACATACGCATTCTCACCATCTCATATTTGCTATCCTCTTTGGTAGCGTGCGTAGCCCATTCTCACCTCGACAATCGGTGCAACTTTCACTGGTGCATCCAAACCCCGTGACATGATACACTCTGTTGCACATAAGCCTCATTATATCTGTTGGAAATATGCCCTAGAGGCAATAATAAAATGGTTATTATTGTATTTCCTTATTCATGATAATTGTCTATTGTTCATGCTATAATTGTGTTAACCGGAAACCGTAATGCATGTCTGAATACATAGACCACAACATGTCCCTAGTGAGCCTCTAGTTGGCTAGCTCGTTGATCAATAGATGGTCACGGTTTCATGACCATGGACATTGGATGTCATTGATAATGGGATCACATCATTAGGAGAATGATGTGATGGACAAGACCCAATCCTAAGCATAGCACAAGATCGTGTAGTTCGTCTGCTAAAGCTTTTCCAATGTCAAGTATCATTTCCTTAGACCATGAGATTGTGCAACTCCCAGATACTGTACGAATACTTTGGGTGTGCCAAACGTCACAACGTAATTGGGTGGCTATAAAGGTACACTATAGGTATCTCCGAAAGTGTCTGTTGGGTTGGCACGAATCGAGACTAGGATTTGTCACTCCGTGTGACGGACAGGTATCTCTGGGCCCACTCGGTAAGACATCATCATAATGAGCTCAATGTGACTAAGGAGTTAGCCACGGGATGATGTGTTATGGAACGAGTAAATAGACTTGCCGGTAACGAGATTGAACAAGGTATAGGGATACCGATGATCGAATCTCGGGCAAGTATCATACCGGTAGACAAAGGGAATTGTATACGGCATTGATTGAATCCCCGACATCGTGGTTCATCCAATGAGATCATCGTGGAGCATGTGGGATCCAACATGGGTATATAGATCCCTCTATTGGTTATTGACCAGAGAGGTGTCTCAGTCATGTCTACGTGCCTCCCGAACCCGTAGGGTCTACACACTTAAGGTTCGATGACGCTAGGGTTATAGGGAAATAGTGTACGTGGTTACCGAAGGTTGTTTGGAGTCTCATATGAGATCTTGGACGTCACGAGGATCTCTGGAATGGTCCAGAGGTAAATATTCATATATAGGAAGTGAGGTTTTGGTCACCGGAAGAGTTTCGGGCATCACCGGTAACGTACCGGGACCACTGGAAGGGTTCCGGGGGTCCACCAAGTGGGGCCACCGGCACCGGAGGGCTACATGGGCCACAAGTGGGAGGTAACCATCCCTAGGTGGGCTGGTATGCCCCCACAGGGGGCCCAAGGCGCAGCTTGAGGTGGGAGGGGGCAAACCCTAGAGGCAGATGGGCCCTAGGCCCACCTAGGGCGCCGCCCCTCCCACTCCCTCCTTGGCCGCCGCCCTAGATTGATCTAGGGTTGGCTGCCGGCCCTGGGGAGGGAACCCTAGGGCTGTCGCACCCCTCCTCCTTCCCCCTATATATATGTGGGTTTTTGGGGGCTGCCATACACACGAGTTCTCTCTCTCTCTCTCGATGCAGCCCTACCCCTCCTCTTCCTCGTTCTCCACGGTGCTTGGCGAAGCCCTGCCGAAGACTACGCAGCTCCACCGTCACCATGCCATCGTGCTGCCGAAGCCCTCCCTCAACCTCTCCTTCCTCCTTGCTGGATCAAGGCATAGGAGACGTCACTGGGCTGCATGTGTGTTGAACACGGAGGCGCCGTTGTTCGGCTCTAAGATCGGAATCCACCGCAATCAGAATCGCTGCAAGAACGCTTTTGCTTAGCAATCTTAAAAGGTATGAAGATGCACTCCCCCTTTGCTCGTTGCTGGTTTCTCCATAGATAGATCTTGGTGATCGTAGGAAAATTTTTGATTTACTACTACGTCTCCCAACAGTGGCATCATGAGCTAGGTCTATGCGTAGAATCTATGCACGAGTAGAACAAAAGTTGTTGTGGGCATCGATCTTGTTAATTTGCTTGCCGTTACTAGTCTTATCTTGATTCAACGGTATTGTGGGATGAAGCGGTCTGGACCAAGTTTACACGTACGCTTACGTGAGACCGGTTCCACCGCCTGACATGCACTTGTTGCATAAGGTGGCTAGCAGGTGTCTGTCTCTCCCACCTTAGTCGGATTGGATTCGATGAAAAGGGTCCTTATGAAGGGTAAATAGAAATTGGCATATCACGTTGTGGTTTTGGCGTAGGTAAGAAACGTTCTTGCTAGAAACCTATAGCAGCCACGTAAAAACTTGCAACTACAAATTAGAGGACGTCTAACTTGTTTTTGCAGCATATGCCTTTGTGATGTGATATGGCCAAAGGATGTGATGTGATGCATTGTGATGTATGAGATTGATCATGTTCTTGTAATAGGATTCACGACTTGCATGTCGATGAGTATGACAACCGGCAGGAGCCATAGGAGTTGTCTTATTTTATTGTATGACCTGCGTGTCAATCATAAACGCCATGTAATTACTTTACTTTATTGCTAAACGTTAGCCATAGTAGTAGAAGTAATAGTTGGTGAGACAACTTCATGAAGACACGATGATGGAGATCATGGTGTCGTGCTGGTGACAGTGATGATCATGGTGCCCCGAAGATGGAGATCAAAGGAGCAAGATGATATTGGCCATATCATGTCACTATATTGATTGCATGTGATGTTTATCATGTTTACATCTTATTTGCTTAGAACGATGGTAGCTAAATAAGATGATCTCTCACTAAAATTTCAAGAAATGTGTTCACCCTAACTGTGCACCGTTGCTAAGGTTCGTTGTTCCGAATCACCACGTGATGATCGGGTGTGATAGGTTCTAACATTCGCATACAACGGGTGTAAGCCAGATTTACACATGCGATACACTTAGGTTGACTTGATGAGCCTAGCATGTACAGACATGGCCTCGGAACACGGAAGACTGAAAGGTCGAACATGAGTCGTATAGAAGATACGATCAACATGGAGATGTTCACCATGGATGACTAGTCCGTCTCACGTGATGATCGGACATGGGCTAGTTGACGTGGATCGTGTGTCACTTGGATGACTAGAGAGATGTCTATCTAAGTGAGAGTTAATTAAATAATTTGATTATGTGAACTTAATTATCATGAACTTAGTCTAAAAGTGTCTTTGCAAATTATGTTGTAGATAGCTCACGCTATAGCTCCCCTGTCTTATTGATACGTTCCTAGAGAAAAGTAAGTTGAAAGATGATGGTAGCAATAATGCGGACTGGGTCCATGATCTGAGGATTGTCCTCATTGCTGCACAGAAGGCTTGTGTCCTTGATGCACCGCTCAGTGCACCACTCCCTCAAGTGTTGTTTGTAGATGTTGTGAACATCTGACATGTAATTTATGATGTCTACTTGACAGTTCAGTGTGTCATGCATTTCGGCTTAGAATTGAGGCTCCAAAACATTTTGAACGTCACGGGACATATGAGATGTTCTAAGAGCTGAGATTGGGATCTCAGGTTCATGCCTGTGTTGAGAGGTATGAGACCTCTAACAAGATTATTTGCCGGCAGGATAAAAGAGAATAGCTTAATCGGTGAGCATGTGCTCAGATTGTCTGGGTGCTACAATCACTTGAATCGAGTGGGAGTTAATCTTCCATATAAGATAGTGATTAACACAGTTCTCCAAGTCATTTCCACCAAGCTACTGGAGCTTCGTGATGAACTATAAAATGCCAGGGATGGAGATAATGATCCCTGAGCTATTCACGTTGTTTGACACCACGAAGGTAGAAATCAAGAAGGAGCATCAAGTGTTGATGGTTAAGTGAAAACCACTAGTTTCAAGAAGGGCAAAGGCAAGAAGGGAAAAAATTCAGGAAGGGCAAGCCAGTTGCCGCTCTGGTGAAGAAACCCAAGGTTGAGCCCAAACCCGAGACTATGTGCTTCTATTATGAGGAGAACGGTCGCTGAAGCGGAATAACCCTAGATACATGGTAGATAAGAAGGTTGGCAATGTCGATAGAAGTATATTTGATATACGTGTTATTGATGTGTACCTTGCTAGTACTCCTAGTAGCACTTGGGTATAAGATACTGGTTCAGTTGCTAAGTGTTAGCAACTCGAAATAAAATCTACGGAATAAATGGAGGCTAGCTAAGTGAAAGGTGACGATGTGTGTTGGAAGTGTTTCCAAGGTTGATGTGATCACCATCACACGCTTTCTCTACCTTCGGGATTAGCAATGAACCTAAATAAATGTTATTTGGTGTTTGTGTTGAGCATGAACATGATTGTATCATGTTTAGTGCAATACGATTATTCATTTAAATTAGAGAATAATGGTCATTCTAATTACATGAATAATGCCTTCATTGGTCATGCACCCAATGGGAATGGTTTATTGAATCTTGATCATAGTAATACATATGCTCATAACGTTGGTACCAAAGATACAAAGTTAATAATGATAGTACCACATTCTTGTGGCACTGCCACAAATGTCATATTGGTGTAAAGCGCATGAAGAAACTCCATGCTTATGGATCTTTGGACTCATTCGATTTCGAATCGGTTGAGACATGCGGACCATGCCTCTTGGGCAAGATGACTAATTCCCCATCTTCCGGTATGATGGAGCGGGTTGGTGGCTTATTGGAATTGATACATGTTGATGTATGTGGTCCAATGAGTGTTGAAACACGCAGTGGATATCGTTATTGAAAGGATGTGGATATCGCCTAGAGGGGGGTGAATAGGCGCTTTAACAAAATTACGGTTTAGGCTTGAACAAATGCGGAATAAAACTATTGTTTAATTAGTCAAGCACAAACCTAAAACAACTAGGCTCACCTATGTGCACCAACAACTTATGCTAAGCAAGATAGACAACTAAGTGATAGCAAGATATATAACAAGAAACAATATGGCTATCACAAAGTAAAGTGCATAACTAAAGGGGCTCGGGTAAGAGATAACCGAGGCACGTGGAGACGACGATGTATCCCAAAGTTCACGCCCTTGCGGATGCTAATCTCCGTTCGGAGCGGTGTGGAGGCACAATGCTCCCCAAGAAGCCACTAGGGCCACCGTAATCTCCTCAAGCCCTCGCACAATGCAAGATGCCGTGATTCCACTAAGGGACCCTAGAGGGTGGTCACCGAACCCGTACAAACAAGGTTGGGGCAATCTCCAAAAACTTGATCGGAGGCTCCCAACGACACCACGAAGCTTCACCACAATGGATTGTGGCTCCGAGGTGACCTCAAATGCTCGGGGCAATCTCCACAACCTAATTGGAGACCCCGAAGCTTGCCCAGAGCTTTGCACCACAATGATTGAGCTCCAAGGCACCACCAACCATCTAGGGCGCCAAAGCACCCAAGAGGAACAAGCTCTAGGGTGCTCAAACACCCAAGAGTAATAGCTTCTCAAATTCTCACTTCCACGTATCACCGTGGAGAACTCAAACCTATGCACCAAATGCCATGGCAAGGTCACACGGAGTGCCCAAGTCCTTCTCTCCCAAATCCCACCAAAGAAACTAATGCTAGGGAGGGAAATGAGAGGAAGAACGAAGAAGAACATGAAGAACTCCAAGATCTAGATCCAAGGGGTTCCCCTCACTAAGAGGAGAAAGTGATTGGTGGAAATGTGGATCTAGATATCCTCTCTCTTTTCCCTCAAGAACTAGCAAGAATCATTGGAGGGATTGAGAGTTAGCAAGCTTGAAGAAGGCCAACAATGGGGGGAGAACACGAACTCAAAAGATGAGGTCCATTGGAGAAGAAGACCCCCTTTTATAGGTGGGGGAAAATCCAACCGTTATCCCCACCCTCAACCCCGTGCATCGCGGTACTACCGCAATAAGATCACGGTACTACTGCAAGTGCTTGTGGTACTACCGCTGCGACATGCGGTACTACCTCTCCCATGGAAGTATCAGACTCAGGCTGATTGCACTAGGCAGCTAGCGGTAGAACTGCCGGAGCGGTACTACCGCGAGTCCATGCGGTACTACCGCATGGTCGGTAGAGACTGGCACTAGGAGATGCACGGAAGTAAAAAACTACTTCCATCCCTACCTCCGCTGAGGGTGAAGATGCGAAAAAGTCCGGCACGATAGTATCGGAAGTCATTTGCAGTACTACTGCCCGAGGGCGGAAGTAAAAAAAATCGATGAACTTGAGCTTGTCATGAAGTTGACCATAAGCTCAAGAAACCTCAACAAGAAAAACTAACCAAGAACCAAGAAAGATGATGATGCCAAGAATGCAATGGTTTGAGCTCTCAATGAATAATAGGATCAAGCTACTCACTTGAGAGCCCCCTTGATAGCACGGTTACCTACCCTATAACCTAGTCTCCCAACTATCACTATGAGACCGGTAAAATAGAAAACCCTATCAAGGTCAAACCTTAGCCTTGCGCATAGGCCACTTGAGCTAGATGATGATGATCTTGACTTCCTAAAGATGGACCACCTTTCTTGATTGCGTTGGCTTGATGAAGACTAGATGATTGCTCCACCATACTCCACTATGGGTGAGATACTCTTCGGCACATCTTCACAAGTCCATTGACATCACAATGGATGGCAAGCTTCAAGCCTGATCTCTTCGTGATGCTTCAGTTGAACTTGCACACCGCAACCTTGATAACGATCGCCACTTGATGTCATCTTCCATGGGTTGTATGGGATCTTCCTCTTGATGCAATCCCATGGAAATATGCCTAACCCCACAAAGAACACTCACAAGGAACATGGGTTAGTACACAAAGCGTAATGGACAATGCTTACCATACCATGGGATCACTTGATCCCTCTCGGTACATCTTGCATGCTTTGTGTGTTGATCACTTGATTCACTCTTTGACTTAGTATTGATCAACCTCGTATCTTATCTTATGTATTCATAAAGATGATGTCTTGAAGGTAATCATCAATGCTCACACAATCTCCTTCTTCAAGACATGCTTGCAATAAGCTCAACTCTCACATGACCAATCTTTGGATAAACCTTGAATACCACCTTGGTCATCATACAAACTCCTTGAAACCCAACAGATGGACTTCAAGAAGTGCCTATGGACAAATCCTTCGAATATAACTCAAGGTAACCATTAGTCCATAGGGGTGCCATCAATTACCAAAACCACACATGGAGAAATGTGCTCTTACAATCTCCCCCATTTTGGTAATTGATGACAACCACTTTCAAGAGAGTTTATATAAGGAAATGGGCACAACAAAGCACACACAAATGCAATGCATGAATGTGATATGAAAATGCTTAAACAACAAAAGCAAAAATCTCAAAGCATTTCAAAATAAACTCTCTAAACTTCCCCCCCCATTGGCATCGATTGCCAAAATGGCCGAAAAGTTTAGAAAGCCAATATAATAGATGTTCCTCCAAAAAGTTTGTATATCTTAAAATACGTGTGCAACGAAATCCACATATCCAATGATAAGTAGTTGGATTAAGAAAAACTATATTGAGAATCCAAAGATTGCAAAAAGGATCTTATGGCACAAAGACATACACCGGAGTGAAGCAAGCCATCAAAATATACTAATTGGAACAATCAATCACATGGGCCAATGAGCCACATGAATAAAAGATATTATGATTTGGGCAAAAAAATGTTTATAAAGAAACTAGAGGAGCTCCCCATGATTTGTGCACAAATAAGAATTTTTGTATTTGAATACAAGTGCACAAAATAGGATCATGACTCCCCCAAAATCAATATAAACACACCACAAGTGCAAGCAAGTAGATAAGACAATGAGCATAGTACTTGCACTAAACATATGGTTGAGCAACATGTAAAAGAGGAAATCTTAAGAATAGGCTCAACCAAAATTATGTGTGTGAGTCATGGAAAAGCACTTGATAAGACTAGTATAAGGATTAGCATAAAGCATCAACATAGTCTTGATGAAATGAGACACAAAGTGCAAACCATATCCTTCCCACACAGAAACCACTAGCAAAAGGGTTCACAAGCTTACTAATAGGAAAATTTAAAAACCAAAGCTTGTGACAAACCCTAGTGAAGATAGGAAAATGATAGCCTTGTCAAGAGGAGGTATACCAATCGAAATGGCAAAACCCTCGTGAAGACAAGCATGAGGAAAATAATCTTCACCACCAAAGAGTGCATCAAGATGCTAGGATATAAGATCCGCACTCAAGACAAATTCTTTCACGAAATCACCAAGTAAACAAAAATGAAATACAATGGTGGACGTGAAATAAAAGAGGATATCAACTAGAGATGTAACTTCTCTCATGTGTATAAGATTCTAGGTAGAGGGAAATCATGATGATATATCCACAAAGAATAATGTACACACGAAATAGTTACAAGAAGGAACAAAAAAGATATCCACAAGGAAGTCATAACTATACCAATAAGATCCTTGCTTGAAAGCATAGCACATA
The DNA here is from genome assembly GCA_022496015.1 of Hordeum marinum. Classification (NCBI taxonomy): domain Eukaryota; kingdom Viridiplantae; phylum Streptophyta; class Magnoliopsida; order Poales; family Poaceae; genus Hordeum; species Hordeum marinum. The sequence goes on along the minus strand of CM039674.1, from coordinate 256,346,394 downwards.
GCCTAATATTTTTCTTATTGTACATAAATGAACTCCCAATACACGAACATCAAAGACATCACAACTAGGAATATGACATCATCGTTGAGACTCTTTGAGAAAGGAAACAAGTACCACAAGAATGACTCAATAAATTCCTGCCATGATGCAACCTATAAACAGTTGAATGCGAGAAATGTATGCATGAAGTAGATACTTGTTACCGAGATAGCATTGGACTGATGTAGTAGACAATGGTTCTTCAATCATCCTAGCAAGGCTCCAATAAGCACATCGTGTCAACACCTTCCTTGTAAGTGAGCCGAGTGTCCAATGTATCTCCAATTGTTCCTAGAACAACACCACAAACAAAGTGGTACCCAAACTTATTGGGACCAAATAGTTAGTGTACCAACAATATATATAGGACAAAACTCCACATAAATATGTGCATACAGATATGAAATTGAATTTCATGCACACTTTAGCCAATTTATGTCATAGGAGTTTCCCCTATATATTGGGTCAAGGAAAGAGAACATGCCAATGAACGTACATGTAGTAAATATGCATGCTCAAAGCTTTCAAGAATCAACTCAACACACGGTTGATAAGATGCCAAAAGAAAAGGTATCAAGTGGGAAAAAAAAGATACCAAACAAAAAAAATCACTTGACGGATACCAACTAAAAGATATATCAAGGAATGAGATATCCATTGACACATGCCAAATAGAAGGAAACAACATACCAATTGAAGGAAAACAAGAGGTATCAAGTTCCCAAAAGAGATCTAGGTTCCAAACAAACCAAACCCTCTGCAAATTTTCATGATGGCACAAAGCACCATAGAGAGAAGGCTTTCCTCCCACCAACACACACTTGATGAAGATCAAAAGATTATATGATGAACACATAAAGAGAGTGTTCTACAAAAAATAGGATAGCTCCCCCAAGAGATGTGCATTATATAGAATTTGCATTTGAATACAAAATGCACACGATGGGATCATCACATTCCCTATATCTATAGAAACACTAGGCACGCTCAGAAAGATCCACAAGAGGCAAGGAAGACAAACGATAAACAAAATACAATGCAAAGATGATTAGCAAATTCTACCACATAAAAGGATGCCAATTGTCAAAGTACAAGAACTAATTCGAAATATTTCCTATTGGTAGATTGCAAAGATATCCAACATCATCTTCACACATAAATCATAAGCAAATGACACTTGTAGAGCTAACATGCCACATAGGAACAAGATAAATTGTAATATAAAATCTAAGTGGCAATATCTCAAATATATACATTCTCTGGGCTTGTAATATGCACATAGCATATTACTCCCCCATAATGTGGTAACCCAACGTTAGTAACAAGTGGCAAATGAAATCCAACAAGAGATAATTAATGGACCGTTTATAATTTGAATTTCTCATGAGAAGACATACCAAATAGAAGCTAGATAATCTTGTAATATCAATACTAAGTGGTATTCCTCATGAACACAGATTTTTAGGGTCGTGGAGTGCATAAAGCACATCACTCCCCCAAAATGGGATAATCCATTAATCTCTCACAAAGAGCCAACTAAGATACAAACATGATGTAAAAAGGCTCTACACAAGACTCACACATACATGATGTGCAACCCATCATACATACTTGATTTCTCAAGATAAAAAAATAGGAAGCACAACATATACAAACACATGCAAGGTACAAAACCACAACATGCAAAGGGGCAAGTAACTAACAATGTATTCAATTTAAGTACAAGTTACCGCAAGGAGGAACATTGGTATATGATAGACACTTGATGATCCACATGACTTGGCTTGAGACAATATAAATGATGAAGAACCATCAATTCTTCACAATGTAGCCATGTCATCAATGCCCTCCAACAATACCTATTGATCAAGTTTGAGCTTGTTGGTCCCCAACCAAGTTGGCTCCTAAGAGGTTAGTCACAATAGGCTTAGCTACCCAAATGGTTCTTTTCTTGACACCACTTTGAGTACCAACAAACTTGGCAAACACATTGCCAACCTTATCCTTCCTAAGAGAATAGATATCATCAATAATGATTGGGTTGGATAAGTTACCATTAGTGCATGAAGAAGCAAAGTGACCCTTCTCACGACATAAGTAGCAACATTTACCCTTTACTTTCTTCTCAATTGATTTCTCAACTTGAGGAGAGTTGACTTGGGTCTTCTTGGCAAGTGGCCTTTCTTCAACTTGACGTTGAGCATGAGATTGAACGTGTGGCCGCTTCCCTTGTTGCTTGTCACTATGGGGCTTCTTCTTCAATGGGCAAGATCTAACATGGTGCCCTTCTATTTTGCACTTGAAGCAAAAAATCTTGGCCGAGTTCTTGACTTGTTCTTGGCCCTTCTTGTTGTTTCTCTTGGACTTCTTCTTATTATTGGAGTTGAATCCAAGTCCACCTTTGTCATTTGGGGATTTTTTCCCACACAAGATATTGTTGAGTGTGGACTTCCCTTCATGACTCTTTTCCAAGTCTTTCTTCAAAGAAGTGACTTGGGCCTTAAGCTCTTTGATTTCCTCTACATGGTTAGTATCAATACAAGTACTAGAGGAAGTATATGCTTCATAGTTAGAGCAACAAGGCAAGGAAAGTAATTCATCACAAGATGTACCAACATTATGAGTAGATGAACTATGAGGACTAGCACATGGCAATAAAGCATTTCTACTAGATGTAGTGCTAATTTCCACATGAGGAACAGTTGATGTTACCTTAGTAGTACTAGCCTCATGAGCTATCTTTAGCACATTATGAGATACTAGAAGATCGCCATGATAGCTAGAAAGCTTTTCATGACTCTCTTCCAATTTCCCATAATTACTAGATAGCAACTTAAGTTCAGCCCTTAGCTCAACATTCTCCTTTAATATGGATGCTTCACAAGAATTAGAGTTAGTAGCACAAGCATCATCATTAACAATAAGAGGAGAAGTCAACTTGGTAAGCTCTTTAGCATATGAAACTTTAAGTTGAGCATGAGACTCGGTGAGTTCAATGAGCGAACTCTTAACGGCCCTTGAGCCATTTTCGAGGTGCTCAAAGTCCTCAAGGAGTTTAGCATGTGCAACTTCAAGCTTATCATTTTTAGTTCTAAAATCATTAGCCACCTCGAGAGCTCTTTCATGGGATTCCTTTAATCTAGATAATTCTAGAGCAAAGGTCTCCTCAAGAGATTCCTTGGTGGTTTGTTCATTTTCAAGAGCTTGAGATAGCTCCGCGATCTCATTAGCGTAATCACGTTCATGACCTTCCATTTTCTCAATGGTGGCCTCATGCTCCTCGAGATGAGCTTCCAACTCCTCAATATATTTCTTGCCCTCAATGGCAATAGACATGATTTCCATGAAGTTGGAACGAGCAATATTATTATTATGAAGAGCTTTAAAAACCATTTCTCCCTTAAGTTTTAAGGAAGCGATATTATCACTCTCTTCATCATTATCATCAACATCATCATCATGAGATATATTGGGATTCAAAGTAGGAGATACATTTGAAGCCTTAGCCATAAGGCAAAAGTGAGAAACAACAAATGTTGATGTAGGATCCCTTGAAGCACCATTCAAGACCACATCTTGTTCCATGGAGTGTTGGGTGTCCTCTACATTGTTAGCACAACAACTCGAGGGCATAGATACATTTTTATCGTGGCAACAAGATATAGCAAGCATATCATCATGAGATGTAGTCAAGCGATTTGTACATGATATGCAAGGACTATCAACACAAGCATGTGAAACATTTAAAGTGCTCGAGGTGTTAAAGACCAAATACGAAGCATTGCAATAAGATAGTGCAGAAGAATTATCAACAATAATCCCACTATCATTATTACTATGATCATCACTACTCACCATATACTTACCTTGTGGCAATCCACATGTAGGTGAGGTAGAAGAAGTTGAGAAGACAACACGACTGGAGGTGGAGGGAGAACAATCATCCCTACAAATCTTGGACACACCATATTTATCTTGAAGCTTTCTCCACAACTCATGAGCATCCCGGAATGCCATGAGTTCAAATATAACTACATTCCTCAAAACATCAAAAAGAACATTAGAAGCTTGAGCATTGACATAAGAGTTTTTCTCATCCTCTAAAGATATGTGTTGAGAATCCTTTGGAGGATAAAAACCCATATCTACAATTCGCTCTAAATTTGGGTCCATGACCCTAAAGAGATTAAGCATGCGAATTACCCAAACATCAAAATTTGTGCCATCGAAACTAAGAGTATCAAAAAATCCTAATCCCCTAGTCGACATCCTTACTCTCTAGGTGGTTAAAACTAATAATGAGAGACCTGGCTCTGATACTAATTGAAAGGATGTGGATGTCGCCTAGAGGGGGGTGAATAGGTGCTTTAAAAAATTATGGTTTAGGCTTGAACAAGTGCGGAATAAAACTATTGTTTAATTAGTCAAGCACAAAACCTAAAACAACTAGGCTCACCTATGTGCACCAACAACTTATGCTAAGCAAGATAGACAACTAAGTGATAGCAAGATATATAACAAGAAACATGTAACATCCCAAATTTTAGATTTGGTATGTTAATAGGATCATTAATTTTTCATCATGATTTCATTGCATATTTGAATTTTTTTTATATTCAAAGTGTTTTCCAATTCAAGGCAAAATATTTGGAGTGGAGATAATATGACTTCTTCCCTGTTAGTTATAGTTGGAAAATACTGAGAATATTATTTTGAGTTCATGCTATTTATTTTGGGATTTTACAAACTCTGATTTATTTTTAGAATCGGTTTTAGTGCTTTTTATTAGCACCTATTGCATAAAATATTTTGCAAAATTTTTATTCGACTTGATAAAAATGTTCACTACTTTATAAAATTGCTATTATATTTTTCTGTGTGATTATAGTATTTTTAGGAATTAGTGTGCTATTTTATTTCTTAGCCAGAATGGTTTTTTCCCTGTTTAGTATTATCTATTCGCAGTTTTCACTATTCATATAGGCCTTCACAGCCGTGACCTTCTCTATTCCTCGCTCTCGCGCGCTACGGCAGTAGCAGGCCGGCCCAGCGGCACCGCAGACCACAGCCCACACCAGTTCTAGTTTATTTTACTTCTCCTGTCTCTCGCTGACGAGGCTGGCCCACCTGTCATCCCTCTTGTTTGTCCTCTACTCGTGTTCTTCCTGGACACGAAGACCGATCCCATCCGGGTCGATTCGGCCTTGATCTTGCACCCCCCCCCCCCCCCGCACAGGAGACTACCTATACATATTGCCCGTCCTCCCCTCGTCCGATTTTTCGCGAAAACGAGATCGTCCCGTGCCTTGGAGCCCGATTGGATCTCGCCGGAGCTCCTGTCATCGCCGCCGGCCACAGAGGACAGTCGCGTCACCGTTCTCGCCACCGGAGTGACCCCCGCAGTCCGCCGCATCCAATCCCCACCTCCACTTCGCCGGAGAGCCGTCGGAGGAGCACCACCCAACGTTGACACGAAGCACCTGAGCGCGTCGAAGTTCTTACCGTCACCGGAGCCGGCAAAGGACGTCCCTGTCACTTCTGTCTCCACCTAGATCACCACCGCAGAACTCTGCATCCTCTCATAGCCTCTTCGTCTCCGGGGAGTTATCGGAGGACCGCCACGACCCACGTCCGAGCCACCGCCGCCATCCTCCTCCTCAAGTCCGGCGGTCTTCCTCTGTTTTCTCTGGTGAGCCGTCCGCTACCGTCCGATCGTCGTCCTGCGGCTGAGATTAGATCGGTCGTGCTTATTTTTATTACCGAACCGGTATGCTCTAAGACCCGGTCATCCCTCGGTTAGCCAAGGCAGCAAACAGACTCCAGCCAATCGAAGTGCGCCACGTGGCACGCCACAGTGAATACAACAACAGCTCCAGAAATTTTGGCAGATTCAAATCAAATTTTCTTTTAGCTATATCTTGAGATCCGTAACTCCAAATTCATCGATTCATTTTCCTACATGCTCATATTTATCAGTAGAATCCAGTAGAACCCAAATTTCACACTTTTGCATGGTTTAAATTTGAATTCATTCAAATTTAGTTTAAACCTTCCGGAGGCCACATCTTTCAAACCGTTGATCCAATTCAAGTGATTCTTTTTGCATTATGATCCTATTAGGTTGTAGCTAATTTTCACCTGTTGTTATGCTACTGTTGTTAGAATGAAAAAAATGATTTCTTGCTGTTGGTTTTATTTGATGTTATTTGAGTGTGATGATTGATTTGTTGTGTTGTTTGAAACGTGTAGATTGTCCGGAGTGCGAGGCAAACTATTGTCAAGAGTGAGAGTTTGAGAATCAGGAATAAGGCAAGTTACACCTTTGATCATCCTTCATCCTATTATTTTCTATGCATGTAGTTCTATGTCACGCTATTATATTGCATGTGTAGGAATTGTTATGTTGGTATGATATGCTAAACCCAGTTAGGATAGCCATATGCTTAGTCTGACCTTGATATCCTTGTTGCCATGTTGGGTATCGTTATATTTCAGTTATTGCTTAGCCTTGCTATGGTAGACGTGGATTGGGTTTTTTGTGACACATGGAAGTTGTGAGTGAAGTTAAGTAATGATTAATATAACAACATGTATGCTATTATATCCTCCGGGAGGCTCTGCAATATTAATATTTAATTAATGGATCATCTGGGCGGATTGGTATGTTGGGACCAGTCGACAAGTATGTATCCTCCAGGAGGCTCTACATGACTCAAGAACGGTGGGGAATGCCGCCCAGGTTTAAAAAGGTTGAACATGTTTCATATCAAGTAACTTCCATGTGCGACCACTGGCTATTATGGGCTCTGGCTTAGTTGATCAGTTGTGGAAACCTTACCCGGATGTGCCAGCAGATGTAGCGGGATAGTTGGTACGGGCCTCCGTTGGGTGGAGGTGACTACTTCTGAAAGACTTCGTCTCAATCTTCGGGTTGAGTCCAGTGGGTAAAGTGTACTAACCTCTGCAGAGTGTAAAAACTAATCATGATTAGTCGTGTCCCCGGTTATGGACAATTTTGAGCAGCTAGACTTGAAACCTCTGGAAGATCTTATCACCTCAATACAATAAAATGTGAAGTGGGCTTAGTTATACCTATGATCCTCGGAGGCTCTCATAGGCGGGTTAAATTGGAGGCGGTCCAGTTTAACAATTAATGAACTAAAGTGTAGGAAATATTAAATACTTGATTAGTATATAGAAGTAAGATAAAATCAGCTTTCTACGAAAACAAACCATAAGCCTTTCCTTTGTCATATCCTTGCATATAGATAGGGTAGGTCTGTTCTAACAATTTTGGTGTGATTTGCCAATACATTCAAAGTATTGACCCCTTTGTGGCTGCAACATTTTATGTTGCAGGATTTTTATACGACGTGTGAGTGATGCGCATAGGGTTACGATGACTACACTCAGCTTTTCCAGTGGTGTTGTTGGGACTCCACAGTTGTCTTTTATGATTTCCGTTGTGTTTTATTTTGAGCTAGCCTTCGAGCTAAGTACTATGTAATAAATTGTACTCTGGATCTACGATGTAATACTTATGACATGTGGATTGTTCTTGGTATTTCATTTTGTACTGTGTGTGCTAGCTATTGATCCAGGGACTAGCATAGTAAGCACAGAGACATCAAATCTTATCAGATTCGGGTTGTTACACAACAATATGGCTATCACAAAGTAAAGTGCATAAGTAAAGGGGCTCGGGTAAGAGATAACCGAGGCACGTGGAGACGATGATGTATCCCGAAGTTCACACCCTTGCGGATGCTAATCTCCGTTCGGAGCGGTGTGGAGGCACAATGCTCCCCAAGCAGCCACTAGGGCCACCGTAATCTCCTCACGCCCTCGCACAATGCAAGATGCCGTGATTCCACTAAGGGACCCTTGAGGGTGGTCACCGAACCCGTACAAACAAGGTTGGGGCGATCTCCACAACTTGATTGGAGGCTCCCAACGACACCATGAAGCTTCACCACAATGGATTGTGACTCCGAGGTGACCTCAAATGCTCGGGGCAATCTCCACAACCTAATTGGAGACCCCGAAGCTTGCCCGGAGCTTTGCACCACAATGATTGAGCTCCGAGGCACCACCAACCGTCTAGGGCGCCAAAGCACCCAAGAGGAACACGCTCTAGGGTGCTCAAACACCCAAGAGTAATAGCTTCTCAACTTCTCACTTCCACGTATCACCATGGAGAACTCAAACCTATGCACCAAATGCGATGGCAAGGGCACACGGAGTGCCCAAGTCCTTCTCTCCCAAATCCCACCAAAGCAACTAATGCTAGGGAGGGAAATGAGAGGAAGAACAAAGAAGAACATGAAGAACTCCAAGATCTAGATCCAAGGGGTTCCCCTCACTTAAAGGAGAAAGTGATTGGTGGAAATGTGGATCTAGATCTCCTCTCTCTTTTCCCTCAAGAACTAGCAAGAATCATTGGAGGGATTGAGAGTTAGCAAGCTAGAAGAAGGTCAACAATGGGGGAAGAACACGAGCTCAAAAGATGAGGTCCATTGGAGAAGAAGACCCCCTTTTATAGGTGGGGAAAAATCCAACCGTTATCCCCACCCTCAGCCCGTGCGTCGCGGTACTACTGCAATAAGATCATGGTACTACCGCAAGTGCTTGTGGTACTACCACTGCGACATGCGGTACTACCGCTCCCACGAAAGTATTAGACTTAGGCCGATTGCACTAGGCAGCTAGCAGTAGAACCGCCGGAGCGGTACTACCGCGAGCCCATGCGGTACTACCGCATGGTCGGTACAGACTGGCACTAGGAGATGCACGGAAGTAAAAAATTACTTCCGTGTCTACCTCCGCTGAGGGCGAAGCTGCAAAAAAGTCCGGCACGATAGTACCGGAAGTTATTTGTGGTACTACCACCTGAGGGGCAGAAGTAAAAAATTACTTCCATGCAACTTGCGATACTACCGCCCTCAGGGCAGAAGTAAAAAATTACTTCCGTGCCACTTACGGTACTACCGCTCCGAGGAGCGGTACTGCCGCTATCCACTGAACTGCAACACCTACAAATACTCGGCTAGGAAAACGGAAGAATACAGTCAAAACCAGAACTGCCACAACTTCTGCAAATGAGCTCTGAATTAACAAGATCTATCCAACAGTGACTGGTTTTCTTAAGAAGAGGCAGTATAAAAAATGTAAAAGGTATAGAGATGAGAAACCTCTTTCAATGAAGAATCGGCAATAACTCAAACATCGAAAACATCATTGAAGATGCATATGGACTCTGTTTTCGATGAACTTGAGCTTGTCATGAAGTTGACCATAAGCTCAAGAAACCTCAACAAGAAAAACCAACCAAGAACCAAGAAAGATAATGATGCCAATAATGCAATGGTTTGAGATCTCAACGAACGATACGATCAAGCTACTCACTTGAGAGCCCCCTTGATAGCACGGTTACCTACCCTATAACCCAGTCTCCCAACTATCACTATGAGACCGGTAAAATAGAAATCCCTATCAAGGTCAAACCTTAGCCTTGCGCATAGTCCACTTGAGCTAGATGATGATGATCTTGACTTCCTCAAGATGGACCACCTTTCTTGATTGCGTTGGCTTGATGAAGACTAGATGATTGCTCCCCCATACTCCACTATGGGTGAGATACTCTTCAGCACATCTTCACAAGTCCATTGACATCACAATAGACGTCAAGCTTCAAGCTTGATCTCTTCGTGATGCTTCACTTGAACTTGCACACCGCAACCTTGATAACGATCACCACTTGATGTCATCTTCCATGGGTTGTATGGGATTTTCTTCTTGATGCAATCCCATGGAAATATGCCTAACCCCACAAAGAACTCTCACAAGGAACATGGGTTAGTACACAAAGCGTAATGGACAATGCTTACCATACCATGGGATCACTTGATCCCTCTTGGTACATCTTGCATGCTTTGTGTGTTGATCACTTGATTCACTCTTTGACTTAGTCTTGATCAACCTTGTATCTTCTCTTCTTTCTTCATAAAGATGATGTCTTGAAGGTAATCATGAATGCTCACACAATCTCCTTCTTCGAGACATGCTTGCAATAAGCTCAACTCTCACATGACCAATCTTTGGATAAACCTTGAATACCACCTTGGTCATCATATAAACTCCTTGAAACCCAATAGATGGACTTCAAGAAGTGCCTATGGACAAATCCTTCGAATATAACTCAAGGCAACCATTAGTCCATAGGGGTGTCATCAATTACCAAAATCACACATGGAGAAACGTGCTCTTACAGTTATTTTCTTTACCTTCACTCATGATTTGAGTGAATATGAGGATATTTACTTAATGAAACACGAGTCTGAAATGTTTGAAAGGTTCAAGGAGTTTCAGAGTGAAGTTAAAGATCATCGTGACAAGAAGATAAAATGTCTACGATATGATCGTGGAGGTGAATATCTGAGTTGCGAGTTTGGTATGCAATTTTAGACAATGTGGAAATTGTTTCACAGTTCACGCCTCCTGGAACACCATAGTGTGATGGTGTGTCCGAACGTCGTAGTCATTCTCTATTGGATATAGTGAGTACTATGATGTCTCTTATCGTTTTGCCACTATCGTTATGGGGTTATGCATTAAAGACAAATCCATTCACTTTAATAGGGCACCATCTAAGTCTGTTGAGATGACACCGTGTGAATTATGGTTTGATAGAAACCTAAGCTGTCATTTCTTAATGTTTGGGGCTGCGATGCTTACGTGAAAATGGTTTTCACCTAGTGAGCTCAAACCCAAAGCAGACGAATGCATCTTCATAGAATAGGAGACATTGGGTATACCTTCTATCTCAGATTCAAGCACAAAAGTGTTTGTGGCTAAGAACTGGTCCTTTCTCGAGAAAGAGTTTCTCTTGAAGGAATTGAGTGGGAGGAAGATAGAACTTGATGAGGTTGTTGAACCTTTGTTTCAACCAGAGAGTAGCGCAACACAGAAAGATGTTTCTGTGGAGCCTACAACGGTTGGAGAGGAAGTAAATGATGATGATCATGAAGCTTCAGATCAAGTTACTATCAAACCTCGTAGGTCGACAAGGACGCGTACTACTCCTGAGTAGTACGTCAACCCTGTCTAGGAGGTCATGTTGTTGGACAACGATGAACCTACGAACTATGGAGAAGCGATGGTGGGCCCGGATTCCAACAAATGGCTAGGAGCCATGAAATCCTAGAAAGGATCCATGTATGGAAACCAAGTATGGACTTTGCTAGACTTGCCTATTAAACGGCAGGTCGTTGAATACAAATGGACCTTTGAGATGAACACAGACGCTAATGGTGAAATGTCACCATTTATAAAGCTCAACTTGTCGCAAAGATGTTTCCGCCAAGTTCAAGGAGTTGATTGTGATGAGATTCTCTCATCCATAGCGATGCTAAAAGTTTTAAAATTATGTTGGCAGTTGCTGCATTTTTCGATTATGAAATCTGGCAGATGGATATCAAAACAAGGTTTCCTTAACGGTTTCCGTGAGGAAGAGTTGTATGTGATACAACCAGAAGGTTTTGTCAATCCTAAGGATGCTAAAAGGTATGCAAACTCCAATGATCATTCTATGGACTGGAGCAAGCATCTCGGAGTTGGAATATGAGCTTTGATGAAGTGATCAAAGTTTTTGAGTTTATACAAAGTTTATGAGAAGCTAGTATTTACAAGAAAGTGAGTGGGAGCACTATAGAATTTCTGATAAGAATATGTACTTGACATATTATTGATCGGAAATGATGTATGATTTCTGGAAAGCATAAACAGTTGTTTGGAAAAAGTTTTTCAAAGGAAGACCTAGATAAAGCTACCTAATTGTTGGGCATCAAGATTTATAGAGATAGATCAAGACGCTTGATACAATAAGTACATACCTTGACAAGATATTAAAGAAGTTCAATATGGATTAGTCCGAGAAAGGGTTCTTGTCTGTATTACAAGGTGTGAGATTGAGCACAGCTCAATGCTCGACCACAGCAAAAGATAGAGAAAAGATGAGTGTCATCCCCTATGCTTCAGTCATAGGCTCTATATAGTATGCCATGCTGTGTACCGCACCTGTGTGTGCCTTGCCATGAGTCTGTCAAGGGGTACAAGAGTGATCCAGGAGTGGACCACTGGACAGCGGTCGAAATTATCCTTAGTAACTAGAGGACTGAGGAAATATTTCTCGATTATGGAGGTGACAAAGAGTTCGTCGTAAGGGGTTACGATGATGCAAGCTTTAACACCAATCCGGATGACTCTTGGTAGCAATCCGGATACGTATAGTGGAGTAGCCATTTGGAATTGCTCCAAGTGGACCATGGGAGCAGTGTCTATAGTATGACATAGGGATTTGCAAAGTACACATAGATCCGAATGTCGCAGATCCGTTGACTAAAACCTCTTTCACGAGCAAAACATGATCAAACCCCAGAACTGATTGGGTGTTAATCACATGATAATATGATCACATGGTCATATAAGTGTTAATCACATGGCGATGTGAACTAGATTATTGACTCTAGTGCAAGTGGGAGACTGTTGGAAATATGCCCTAGAGGCAATAATAAAATGGTTATTATTGTATTTCCTTATTCATGATAATTGTCTATTGTTCATGCTATAATTGTGTTAACCGGAAACCGTAATGCATGTGTGAATACATATACCACAACATGTCCCTAGTGAGCCTCTAGTTGGCGAGCTCGTTGATCAATAGATGGTCACAGTTTCATGACCATGGACATTGGATGTCGTTGATAACGGGATCACATCATTAGGAGAATGATGTGATGGACAAGACCCAATCCTAAGCATAGCACAAGATCGTGTAGTTTGTCTGCTAAAGCTTTTCCAATGTCAAGTATCATTTCCTTAGACCATGAGATTGTGCAACTCCCGGATACCGTAGGAATACTTTGGGTGTGCCAAACGTCACAACGTAATTGGGTGGCTATAAAGGTACACTACAGGTATCTCTGAAAGTGTCTGTTGGGTTGGCACGAATCGAGACTGGGATTTGTCACTCCGTGTGATGGACAGGTATCTCTGGGCCCACTCGATAAGACATCATCATAATGAGCTCAATGTGACTAAGGAGTTAGCCACGGGATGATGTGTTACGGAACGAGTAAAGAGATTTGCCAGTAACGAGATTGAACAAGGTATGGGGATACCGACGATCGAATCTCGGGCAAGTATCATACCGGTAGACAAAGGGAATTGTATACAGGATTGATTGAATCCCCGACATCGTGGTTCATCCAATGAGATCATCGTGGAGCATGTGGGAGCCAACATGGGTATCCATATCCCTTTGTTGTTTATTGACCGAAGAGGTGTCTTAGCCATGTCTACGCGCCTCCCGAACCCGTAGGGTCTACACACTTAAGGTTCGATGACGCTAGGGCTATAGGGAAATAGTGTACGTGGTTATCGAAGGTTGTTTGGAGTCCCGGGTGAGATCCCGAACGTCACGAGGAGCTACGGAATGGTCCGGAGGTAAAGATTCATATATAGGAAGTGAGGTTTTGGTCACCGGAAGAGTTTCGGGCCTCACAGGTAACGTACCGGGACCACCGGAAGGGTTCCGGGGGTCCACCAAGTGGGGCCACCGGCACCGGATGGATGCATGGGACACAAGTGGGAGGGAACCATCCCTAGGTGGGCTGGTGCACCCCCACAAGGGGCCCAAGGCGCAGCTTGAGGTGGGAGGGGGCAAACCCTAGAGGCAGATGGGCCCTAGGCCCACCTAGGGCGTCGCCCCTCCCACTCCCTCCTTGGCCGCCGCCCTAGATTGAGCTAGGGTTGGTCTCCGACCCTAGGGAGGGAACCCTAGGGATGCTGCACCCCTCCTCCTTCCCCCTATATATATGTGGGGTTTGGGGGGCTGCCATACACACGAGTTCTATCTCTCTCGACGCAGCCCTACCCCTCCTCTTCCTCGTTCTCCGCGGTGCTTGGCGAAGCCCTGTCGGAGACCATGCAGATCCACTGTCACCATGCCATCGTGCTGCCGGAGCCCTCCCTCAACCTCTCCTTCCTCCTTGCTGGATCGAGGCGTAGGAGACATCACCAGGCTGCACGTGTGTTGAACGCAAAGGCGTCGTGGTTCGGTGCTAAGATCGGAATCCACCGTGATCAGAATCGCTGCGAGTACGACTCCACCAACCGTGTTCTTGTAACGCTTCCGGTTAGCGATCTTCAAAGGTATGAAGATGCACTCCCCCTTTGCTCGTTGCTAGTTTCTCCATAGATAGATCTTGGTGATCGTAGGAATTTTTTTGATTTACTACTACGTCTCCCAACAATATCTTCCTCAAAACATCCACCATACCTACCTAATATGGCATTTCCATAGCCATTGTGAGATATATTGCCATGCAAATTCCATTGTCACTTCACATGACTAGTTCGTTCATCATCATAATGCTTTGCATGATCATATAGAGCTGACATAGTATTTGTGGGAAAGCCACCATTCATCATGTCTTTAATACGTGTCATGCTAGATCATTGCACATCCTGGTACACTGCCAGAGGCATTCACATAAAGTCATATCTTCCTATCAGTTCTTCATATTGAGTTGTAAGTAAGTAGAAGTGTGATGATCATCATTGTTAGATCATTGTCCCAATGTGGAAAGAATGATGGAGACTATGATTCCCCCACAAGTAGGGATGAGACTCCTGACAAAAAATAAAATAAAATGGGGGAGGCCAAATGAGCCCACCATATAAAAATATATGAATGGGCGAGGCGGAAAAAAAAAGCCCACCATGAAAAAAATGAGAGAAAAAGAGAGAAGGGACTTTGCTACTATCTTTTACCACACTTGTGCCTCAAAGTGGCATCATGTTTTTCATATAGAGAGTATCCTATGTTATCACTTCCATATGCTAGTGGGAATTACCTTTTCAAAATAAACTTGGCTTGTACATTCTGATGACGGGCTTCCTCAAATGCCCGAGGTCTTCATGAGAAAGCAAGTTAGATGCACACCCCACTTAGCTTCAGTCGAGCTTTCATACACTTATAGCTCTAGTGAATCATTTGCATGGCAATCCCTAATCCTTGCATTAACATCTATCGATGATCATCTCCATAGCTCGTTGGCATGCCTAGTTTATGCGAGACTATCTTCTCGACTTTTTATCCCTTTGATATCTATCGTCATATTATATTCCACCTATATTCTATGTCCAATGGTTCACGCTCATGTATTGCGTGAAGAATAAAAAGTTGATGCATATTGAAAAAGTACTATCCAATTGCTTGACTTGGACACCATGATGCTTAACATTTGTATTGATGTGGTGAAGACCGTGTCATGCCTTGCTAATATAATAAGACAAGTAGGGGTAAACATTATTTTAGGATCGTATACTTTGAAAAAATGATTTTGTTTCTTATACCTATAAATATTACTATGTTTGTGTTTATTAATTCGTCATTTCTCAATGAGCATACATACCAAAGATTACATAATGGGTAGCATGTCAAATCAAAAAATCTGTTTTAGCATTTACCTACTCGAGGACGAATACGAATTAAGCTTGGGGATGTTGACACGTCTCCAACGTATATATAATTTTTTATTGTTCCATGCTAATATATTATCATCCTAGGATACTTTTTGGGCATTTATTTACCAATTTATAATATTTTAGAGAACTAACCTATTGACCCAGTGCCCAGTGCTAGTTGTTATTTTCTGCGTGTTTTTAACTTTTCGGGTTTACGGTACCAAACGAAGTCCAATTGCCACGAAACTTTTTGATGATTTTTTCTGGACCAAAAGAAGACCTGAAAGCTTGGGGAGGAGACCGGGAGAGCCATGAGGGGCCCACAAGCCAATAGGGCGCTCCACCAGGGGGGCATGCCCTGATGGTTGTGCCTCCCTCAGGAGCCCCCGATGCCCCTCTCTGGCCTATAAATTAACATATATTCCAAAAAAACAAGAAGCGTGCCTGAAAAACTTTTTCCGCCGCCGCAAGTCTCTGTTCTGGTGAGATGCTATCTACACCTCCGTTCCGGCACCCTGCCGGAGGGGAGATCGATCACAGAGAGCCTCTTCATCAACCTTGCTACCATCAACATGATGTGTGACTAGTTCACCATGGACCTATGAGTCCGTAGGTAGTACCTAGATGGCAATCTCTCTCTCTCTCTCAATCTTCAATACAATGTTCATTGCATCTTTGCCTTGATCTATCCGATGTAATCCCTTTGTATGGTGTGTTTGTTGGGATCCGATGAATTGTGAGTTTATGTTCGGATTATTCATGAAAAGTATTTGAGTCAAATATGAATACTAAGATTCTTATTTGCATGATCATCATAGACTCGTAATGCTCTCCGATCTATTGAGATAGTTTGGCCAACTAAATTGATATTTCTTCGGTGGGAGTGGTGTGTTGTAGTAGGTTCAACCTGGTGAGTTTCTATATCCTAGTGACAGAAGGGGACAAGTTGCATCTTTGTGTTGCTGCTACTAAGTATAAAGCGATGGGGTTTATTCATATTGATTGAGTTTACTTTGTCTACATGACATTGTTCTGCAAGCATTACTCTGTTTTACTTAATACTCTAGATGCATGCTGGATAGCGGTCAATGGGTGGAGTAATAGTAATAGGTGCAGGCAGGAGTCGGCCTATTTGCTTATGGACGTGATGCCTATATACACATGATCATTGCCGTGAAAATCGCATAACTATTCACTTTTCTATCAATTGCCCAAAAGTAATTTGTTTACCCACCGTATGCTATTTCTATGAGAGATGTCATTAGAGAACTGTACGACCCTCGGGTCTATTCACTTATATATTCACAAATGCTTTCATTACCTTTTTGTTATTTATTTTCTTTTCTTTTATTTTGCAATTTACAATTATCTACACAGCTCACTTGCTTGCGAATAACGAGATCAAGGGGATTGACAACCCTCTTGCGGACGTTGGGTGCAAGTTGTTTGTTCTTTTGTGTGTAGTCGCTGAAGACGGTTGAGGATTGGTATTCCTATTGGTTTGGTAAACCTTGGTTTCATAATTGAGGTAAATACTTACCCACTTAGTGTTGTGATAACCCGTTCCTCTTCACGGAAAACTCAACGCAGATCATGAGTATCACCCTCGGTCCGAGGAACCCTTAGTCACGGACACCCTCACCATGTGCCAAGGTTGGTCTATTCTCCTTACCATCCTTCTCCTATTGTATGGTTTTTTTGACTACTCCCTTCTAGACACATAGTGTTTCCTCCCTCTTGGGTTATGATTCCACTTGATACTCTGGATTTTGCCAAGCAATATCATCGTCATCCCTTTCATTCATTAGGTTTCTTAAATTCCATTGGGGTCTTATCTACTATCTCCTTCTGAGGTTGTGCCATTGGTGTTACCCCTTTAGAGGTTTCATAGTGAGGCGGGAAAATGATCAGTTCCAATGCATAAGAGTCATGTATTCTCATCTACAAGGTGATCCTCCTCAATGTGTTTCTTCACTTTACCAAGTTGTTCTTTCTATAACCTTAGTTTTTCCTTGTTCAATGGACATAGGCTGCACAAAATCTGACCAGAAGGTTTTCCCCATCACTTACCTAATGGGATGAGTGGCTTTATACTTATCCTTATCACACCATTCTTTCAGCAGGTCCTTCCAACATGAGTGTGGCTGATCCCACCTTCTCACTACTCGTGCATCCAATGGGTTCCAATCAAAGTGAGTCCCTCAAACCCATGATGTCATCTCAGGGTTTTGGTGATCTAGTTTTAGGGATGAGAAGATAGACGAGAGAGATAGATACCCATATGCTAATCCCACTAGTCTTATTTCTAGCCTTGTATGGTTGTTATTATTACACATAGATACGTTCACGCCTAAGGTATGTTCGTATGGTCTAGTCTTATATTTTCATTCTTTACAGGATTTTAACATTTCCACTCTTGTCATATTAACTCCCTTAGTGGCATCCTTATGACCTTGTCATAATGGTGTGGGTCATCCAATACATGCTAATAGTCCACACTTCACACATTCAAGGCAGTGAATTTCACCCAAAAATCATGACAATTAATTCACACAATCAAGTCCTAAGAAAGGTCATACTACATCGAGTATGATCTCATCCAACTACTGGTACGTCACTTCATCAAATTGGCATAGTGGTAGTACTCGTGAAATGATCTACTTCAGATTGACATAATAATGGTGGTCAAGTCTAAGCTTCATGACAACTTCACTTATCTAACTTAATAATCCAATGGTTCCATAATTCATCACGTAGTTGTCTCCTTTTTCCTCTTCCTTCCTTAGGGTCACTTCTGTGCTTCTTCTTCAACTCATCCTTAATTACTTAAAGTTCTTCCCCTCATTTCCTAGAGGTACCACTAGGGTTAGCATTTCTTCTCTAGGTCTTTCCTTAATAGTCAATAGTCATCATCCTTGAACTCATATGCATTTGCATCATCCAATTCTCTTGGTCTTTTTCCTTTATGAATTATGATCCTTGTCCTTTGAGTCCCTTTCTTGATATGACATCCTTATTGGCATTTGGATCTCACTCTTAATTCCAAGTCATAGTCGTCAGTGGTTACTTCTTGGTTATCTCCTTCAGGAGGATAATCTAAGTGTTTGAGAAAGAAGAGGTGAGAAATGAATGAGGTAAGAAGATACAAGACTATATAGCCATAAAATAGGTTTTGTTCCTTTGAGCATTCCATTTCTAGGGTCGCGTCCTATAGACAACATGTGTCTGATACCATCCGTCATGACCAGGTCTCGTGATAGGGCCCCTAATCTCTACGCTTACTATGGCGGTCCCTGGATGAATAGCTGACATGCACGGTCAATGATGAAATACCAAGAATACATCACACATCAAAGTACTCCATCCGATCATTTTTTTCGTGTGCATAAGATCCAGCCAACATACCAAGGAAAGAATAGCTTTGGCAAAAACTAGACGATTTTACCCTTGCTTTCTTTTGGAAGTTATGCTGGATAGTTATTATGTGCATGCAAAGGATTGGATTGCATCCTCGTTTACTTCCCAACAGCATGTAATCCTCTACATGGAAATTAATTCGAGCATCCTTCACCTCATGATTTGCATGCGTTAAAGATGGGAGGTCAGCAGTTAATGCATGATGGCATGCTAGTCTTGCATGCGAGGCAAAAGATCAGGGGTAGATTGGAAGAGACCGTTGCAAATCAGGATCACGCGAGCCATTGCGGGGAAAATGGAAAAATCTTATGTGCAAACTAAATAGGACCAGAGGGATTATTTGCATCGAAGATCCAGTGCTTACAACACACGCCTGCTTATCTCATGGGCTAGCTTATGATACAATCATGTAGTGAAGAATATATCTAGTCTTGTGGCGTCCATCCAATCACATGCAATAGTTGAGTATAGTGTCATAACCCTACTTCATTCCTTCTCTTCGATATGGTAAACCTGCAACAAGATACGTTGCAACCACTAGGGTGAATACATTGGATGTATTGGCAAATCGAGAGTTAATGGAATACATGTTCACCTACATGCTCTTTGGCTGGTGGGGTTCAAGGATCCTTCCTAAAATAGTTTTGTCCTACATTTTATAAGGTGGTCTACTCTAATAGCGATATGACACTTCTGGTACATTTCGGACACAGTCTAGAGGCACTCCGGTGAACCCTGGTTGTAACCCCGATGAAGATTGAGCACGTGGACTCCCTGGTGCACCCCGAGTCATCCCAAGACTCTCCACAGACCCTAGTGAACCCCAGACATCCGAGATTGGCTACGATGCTCCCCATTGGTCCGACCCATAAATTTTAGACATAAAACGTGAATGGATCAATCTAAAAATTATCGGTTGAGTTGCTCAAAGTAGTCCGTAACCCGGGACACGACTAATCATGATTAACTTTTACACTCTGCAGAGGTTTTTCTACTTTAACCGTGATTCCAGATCACACCCTTCTGTCACTAACTTCTGATGTGAAGTAGCTATATAGATGAAGACATGACTTTTGGGAAGTAGTCGCCCTCCTCGAAAAGACATACCCAGTCCAACCTAATACCTACATCTTCTCGTCTGTCGCAGAAGGGTTCCCACAACCTAATCGATCGTGACAAATCCCATATTGCCTCACGGTCACACATGGAAGTGACGCAACTTTTTAACTCGTACAATCTTTGGTGAGTGGGTGGCATTCCCCACTAATGACTACACTCCGATGACCCAATCAAAGCCAGTCCACCCAGATCGATTCATTAATTAAGTAGTAATAGTTAAGTAGTCGACCATGCGATCGTATGGTGGAATTAATAGTGGTGTTTCCCAATCCATGTTATAGAGGCTAAGTATTTACTCGATGGTTACATGGTTAGGTTAGTTTGGACCTAAGTTGTCAACTAATAGGTTGTATAGAATTTAGCATCCTAAACTCACACACCTATCATGGCAAAACTACAATGCAAGAAGATAATGTGTGATATGATGAAGTGGAACTTGTCTGATATTGATGATCCTTCAACCTCGCAATCCTCATCAAGTTACTCTTCGCTCTCCGTACAATCTATCATAAGTAAAGACCAATCATAAACAATTATACAATACAACCAGACAAGTAGCAAGCACTACTACAGGAATGCCTAGCAGTGGCGAGCGCAAAAAGACCATCAGTGGCGAGCCAAGATCCCAGGGGCGCCCGCCATTGACCTTCTGCCACTGTTATTACCTTAACAATGGTGGGTGCCTACCCGCCACTGGTAGAGCCTCTACAGTGGCGGGCGATACTTGATCGCCCACCACTTTTAGTGCAATCTACAGTGGCAGGTTGTTGCTAGTGCCTACCATTGATCCGTTCACTGGGATTAAAGTAATATTCAAAAGTGGTCGTTGTTGACACACATTATCATAAATGAAAAAACACGTGGATGGGTTTATATATATCATTACTGATGCCAACTTGAGTTCAAACAGATAACTAGATTACCTTACAAGTCCAAACCGAACTACTAGATCAAGACCAATGATGATAAAAGTATTGAACCTTAAACTAGATCTTAATCTTACTACAATACTATCATTCAGCAGAATCTAGTGGTGCAGCATCTGATGGTGGTGGGGCCATTCTCGGCAAAAGTATCTCGACAACACTTCCCCATCGGTCTCTCTGAGCCAGGCACAAAGATGTCACTTGTTGTAGCACCCATTCAATAACCAAATGGGGACTACTCTGAGGCGGCATCCGAGCATGCTCTATAGTGTTAGCTTCCGAGAAGATGAAGCCTACCGCAAATTTTAGTTGTCTTTTGGCATAACTCTTGCACATATTGACTTCGTGCTCCCACTGACTACACTGAGTCTCCCGGAACATATTCTCCACCTCTTTCAGCTCCCGCATACAATCTCTCCATCCAAACACTGCTTCATCAATCATTTTTCACTGTGCCACCAACTTCCTTCGCCACTTCAACTCCCATTCACGAGAATGTCTAGGATCCATGGAATCCCTGTAAATGTTGTCAAACGGAATGCATATCATTAAATATTTACATTTCATGGCATCCTTGTTCACGAGAACGTCTAGGAGCCATGGAACCCCTGCAAATTTTGGCATGACATTTGCTTAACAATGGACATATTAAGTGCGGGAAATTTGGAGAAAAAGAATTTAATCAACTTTTCGCCAAAACATTTGCACTTAGCATCTCAAAACACCAGCATTGAGTAAGCATGTTTGCAGCAAGAAAACAACACCTAAACATGGATTTAATGGCATGGAAAACATACCACCAACAAGGAGACATGACATACTACAAATTACTCCATTGGAGGAAATTCATATGAGCATAGATTGCTTGGTATGATGCTTGCAAAACAGAACCTATCATTAACAAATTAGCATATTTAACATGATAGCACCTTTATATCAATAAATGAACATGCTAATGATGATTTACATGGAAACCAGAGGCATGGCATCAAAGTAGACATCATATAGAAGAAATCTCATGAAGAAATCACATGCATAGGAGCTACGGTTTAATGCAATCATCCATGAAAGTTTACAAGTTTTAACATGTTTTACGGTTATGACACGGAGCACTTTTGTAACACAATTTACAGTGTGTGGATGAATTCCTATATGCATGCAAATGATACTATCATGTAGAGCACATTTTGTAGATAATTTTTCATATATGGATCATATACAACGGATAAATGTGCACAAAATTATGACCCTCGTAGAAATGCATATGAGATAAAACATCCGAGGACTTAGTGAAAAACAACCTCGTGAAAAGCTAGAAGACTCGTTACAGTGCCCAGTTTGGTTTGCGGAATCCCTCGACCCTGGGATGGCGGGGTGCAGATCGGGACCGGGGTGGTTCCCATGGCCAGCGGAGCGAGAGTCCGGCGGTGAGGTGGTCTAACCTTGGCGGGGCCAAGGCGGCGCGATGGCGTGGCAGAGTCAGGGCAGGGTAGCGAGGCGGATCGAGGTAACCATTGGAGAGGACGAATGAGAGACATCGGAGTCGCGCTAGAGTTGGAGGAGACGCCGCCACCCAAACCCTAGCCACAGGGAGCGGTCGTGGGTGAGCTCTCAAGGTTGTGATAGGCGGATCTTGTTGGAGTAAAGGGAGGAGCGTAGGATGTTGCACGCTAGAGAGGAGCAGGGTAGGCATTGCTAGAGAGGAACACCAGAACTCACCGAAATCAGCAGTGTTGGCGTTGGCGGCGATGCCGAGGGTTCATGAGACGTAGGGAGAGGAGAGACAAGAGACATGGAGAATGAGAGGGTTGGGTTGTACGTGGGGCTAGGGTTAGGTACGGTTTGGTGAGATTTTGGCCCTGTTTCACTTATGAGTGGGCTGCCACTGGTAATGTTGGGTCGCGGTAAATTTGTCAAAACATAGCAATGGCGGGCGCCCTTTTCAGCCTGCCATTGCTTTTTGAGTTGCCTGTGGCGGGCACCAATGGCTGCACGTCACTTGTAGTTCGAGACAAATTTGGCACAGCCCTAAAAAATAACAGTAGCTGGTATGTCTTTTCGCCCACCACTCGTAACTCAATTATCAATGGCGGATGACGGTACGTGTCCGCCACAAGTAATATTTGTCCCACGAAAAATCCGGGCAACTTTTACCAGTGGCACGCGTTGTTCGGATCCGGCCACTACTCACTGTTCAAAAAATCTTCCGATTCAGCGATTTATCGTCCGATTTATCGCTACTCGTGGGGTGACCGTAAGATTATGCCTTATCTTCACCGTTTATATTTTGGGCCGATTTATCGCTCTCACAAGCGATTTATGGGGAATCTTCCGATAAATCAGGCATATTCCTAGCACCATGTTTGCAAAAATTATGTTTATTTGTATTTTTGTGGACTTTGTTATGCAATATGTACTATTTTACTATTTTGTTTGTTATTATACAAGGATTCAGAGCCTAGGAATCAAGGTAACACTTCTGTCCAATATATTTTGGTGTTAAATATAGCATATTTCAGTGTTGGGAACCTAGGATTTGCAAAAAATGGCCGATTAATAATCGACCGATAAAATTGATTAATCGTCCGATTTTCGATTAATCCCTAATCCCAAGCTGATCGAGACGATAACGATAAGCGATATCCTCAACATTAGCTAAGACGATAGAGTGGCGGGCGGATTTTCATGTCCACCACTACTAATGGCAGTGGCGGGTGCTAGACTGCCCTCGCCACTGATTTGTGGCCACCTATAAGCCCTTTCCCAGTAGTGAAGTTTTGTGCATGGTGTTAGTGTATTGTGTTGTCAGATCATGTGTCAAGGTTAACTCATAAGAGTTTTGAAAACAGCATAGTGGTTGTTCTTTGGAATACATGTGACATAGGGTTCACATGCAAGTTTCAAACAATGGTTCATCACATAAGAAGTAGGTGATGTCAAGTTGTGGTTATCAAATCCAATCGAAGAATCTTAACAACAGAGTCATGGTCTATGAATCTTGGATAGCCAAGTTCAAGTTCAAGTTTGAATGACAATTCAAACTTGTTAACCTTTCATGAGTTTGAATACACTAAGTTTTGAAATGATAACTTGGTTTGGCTTCCATTCAATTTGGATTTGAATTAGGGTTCATCCTATTTGAATTCGAAGTGAATTAAATTTATAATTGACTAAATTGGCTCAAACTAACTCACTTTCAATTTGTAGTTTTACCTAAAGCCAGTTACCAATCCAATATGATTACTAAAGTGCATTATTAAATAATTTCAGGCTGGAGTCAAATATAAATCAAATATAACTACTATAGTTATTTTATTTTAGTTTAGTTTAACTAAAGTCAAATTGAAATCCAAGAATAATTACTAAGGTTCAAATAGTCTTCAAACTAGTTTGAGTTTGAACCAAATTTAATTTGAGTTCATTTTCCCCTAAAGTCAAATATTAACTCCAAGACAAATACTAGATTTAATTTTACCCAAAAAAACTATTTGAATTGGTTTTACTCAATTTGAACTTAGGGCTTATATTAAAACTAGGTTTGTATTAATACAAATTTCATCTGAATTTCCTAAAGTCAATAATAATCCAAAATAATATTTACTCAAGTTCCATTTAATTTTTGAACTCATTTATTTTTTATAATTGCTTTATTAAATAATTCTTGATTCAAATTTCACCTAATTAGGTTTCATTTCAATTCGATTTCTGACCCCTATTCGGTTCAAAATGCAATTTTAAATTATTAAAATTTGAACTAAAGTGTTCTTTGACGAAAGAGTTTTCCCGTATATTCAATTTGCAATAACAATTAATTGATTTGGATTTATAAAATGCAATTTATGTCCTATTCAAATTCAAACTCAAGCTATTTGAATTTGAATTTTAAAATATTCAAACATGAAATATTTTTTGACAGGGTCAAGGTATATTTCACAAGGGTCATTTTGCAAAAAGAACCATCTAGGACTCTAGACAACTAATTATGATTGTTTGGAGTTCAGGGGATTTTTTTTATAAAAGTGCCATTATTCAATTTAACAAACAAAATGATTTAATCGGCCGTGGCTAAGGCTAGTACACGTGGCAGCTTCTGATTGGGCTAGACGTATTCGATCTGTTGGTGGCCCGGTCATTAGAGGAAAATGGTTCACGTGGGTAGGGTCTTTGTGAGCTGTTGGACAAAGTGGGATCCACCAGTACACGTGTGTAGGCAGTAGCTAGATGGCTTCCTCCGTCTCTATGGTTCCCAATACAATGGCCTCTTGGAGATCTATTTGATGTAATGACTTTTGCGGTGTGTTTGTTGGGATCTGATGAATTTTGAGTTCATGATCAGTTTCTATCCATGAATATGATTTGAGTCTTCTTTGATCTCTTATTTGCATGATTACTTATAGCCTCATATTTCTTATTCAAATCTTTGGTTTAGTTAGGCCAACTAGATCGATTTTTCTTGCCATGGGAAGATACTAGTAGAAAATAGGCCTTCCATTTCCACCTTTAGTCTAGGTTTGGCTTTGAACCGGGACTAATGTTGCCATTAGTCCCGGTTCCAACGGCTAGTAGCGGTCAGGCCATTAGTACTGGTTCATTTGGGACATATAGTCCCGGTTTGTATCACATACCGGGACTAAAGGAGTGGTGGCAGGCTGGCATCAGCTTGGGGCCCCCATGAGCCCTTTTAGTCCCGGTTTGTGATACAAACTGGGACTATAGATTGACCTTTAGTCCCGGTTTGTTTAACCAACAGGGACTAAAGCTTTCCCTATATAAACCCTTCGTCCAGCCGACTCCATTTCTCTATTTTCTCCATTCGAACTCCCCTCTCTGTTTCTTCCCCTAGCTCGAGCTCATCCCTCAATTTTTGCCAAGATTTGACAATATTTGAGGCACCCCAATCCATCCAAGTGTTCAAAAAGGTTAGCAACTTTGTCCTTTCATCTCTTATTGCTAGATCAGCTTGTGTAATGCTTTATCAGTATAGTGATTTGTGGCTTTTAGTTTGTATGTAATTATGTGATAGTTTTTTCTGATTTATATGCAATTTGAGCTCAAATTAACTCCTTAGTTTGCATATGTGTAGGTGTGGTTTACTTAGTGTGCCTTCCCGTCCCCGTCCTAACCACCGTCGATCGACCGCACCGTCTTGTCGCCGGCACCACCTTGGTGAGCCTCTTCTTGTGTTCTTATCATTTTTATAAATAAAAATTGTATTTGTATGATTTATATAGTTACTTGAATAGTTTTCTTACTTGTGTGATTGTTGTTATATATAGTGCCATGGTTATGATATTCGTGCCCATCGGCCCTTGTCTGGTTTACGATTCAGATGTGGTCTATTCTCTTTTATAACTATTTGTTGCATTTCGTGTTAATGACAATTATGCCCATCAAGTTGACACAGGTATTTTTATCTAGGAGTTAGTTGAACCGGAAATGCCAACCGACCCTATTGTTGAGAAGTTAAATTTAGTTGAAAAGGAAAACGAGGATTTGAAAGGAAAATTGAAAAGAGTTGAAGAAGAGAAGATGAAATTGGAGTTGTACGTTACTGATGTCGTCAATGATCACAAGATCAAGATGGATGCAATGCGCTTGAAGATTAAAAGATTAGAAAATACGCCATTAATAAAGAGGCTTGGTATCATTATGATGTTGGATCAATTTTTACCTTAGTTGCGATTTTGATCGCATTTGTTGTTGCATTTAAAATGTTTTAGCTAGATAGTTTTATGTTGTTTTATGAGAATAAGTGTGTATGAACTTGTATTAATTTGGTCTTCTCGGTGTTGTGTAATAAAGATGAACCGGCAATGGATGTACGTTGATCGACGCCCTCCCCGGTTCATTAATGGCGTGCGAAGTTTTTTGCGTGCGGCTGAGGCAAACAAGTGGGATGGTTTTATGTGTTGTCCATGTGGTGTGTGTAAGCATGATAAGACTTAGTCTAGCTCAAAACAGATTCACGTCCACCTGTTTATGTTCGGTTTCATGTCCGACTATAATTGTTGGACCAAGCACGGAGAAAGAGTGGTTCTAATGGAAGAGAATGAAGAAGAAGAGGATGATGACAACTATCCTAGGTGTCCTAAATATGATGGTAGTACAATGGGGGAAGAGAATGAAGAAGAAGAAGCTGAGGCATCAGATGAGCCTGCTGATGATCTTGGTCGGGCCATTGCTGATGCAAAGAGAAACTACGAAAATAAAAAGGAGAAGTTGAAGTTGCAGCGCATGTTAGAGGATCACAAAAAAGGGTTGTACCCAAATTGTGAAGATTACAATACAAAGCTCGGTACCACACTCGAATTGTTGCAATGGAAGGCAGAGAATGGTGTAGCTGACAAGGCATTTGAAAAGTTGCTGAAAATAATGTAGAATAAGCTTCCAAAGGACAACGAATTGCCCGACAATACATACGAATCAAAGAAGGTTGTTTGCCCTCTAGGATTGGAGGTGCATAATATACATGCATGCCCTAATGACTGCATCCTCTACCGCATTGAGTACGAGAATTTGAATGCATGCTCGGTATGCAATGCATTGCGATATAAGATCGGTCGCGATGACCCTGGTAATGATGTTCAGGGCGAGCGCCCCGGGAAGAGGATTCTTGACAAGGTGATGTGGTATGCTCCTATAATACCACGGTTAAAACATTTGTTCCAAAACAAAGAGCATGCCAAGTCGTTGCGATGGCAAAAAGAAGACCGTAAGAAAGACGGGAAGTTGGGAGTACCCACTAATGGGTCGCAGTGGAGAAAAATCGAGAGAGAGTGGCCAGACTTTGCAGATGACCCAAGGAACTTATGGTTTGGTTTAAGTACAAATGGCATTAATCCATTTGGGGAGCAGAGCAGCAAGCATAGCACATGGCCTATGACTCTATGTATCAATAACCTTCCTCCTTGGTTGTGCATGAAGCGGAAGTTCATTATGATGCCAGTGCTCATCCAAGGCCCTAAGCAACCCGGCAACGACATTGATGTGTACCTAAGGCCATTAGTTGATGAACTTTTACAGCTGTGGAATAAAAAAGGTGTACATGTGTGGGATGAGCACAAACGGCAGGAATTTGACCTGCGAGTGTTGCTCTTTGTAACCATTAATGATTGGCCTGCTCTTAGTAACCTTTCAGGACAGACAAACAGGGGATACCATGCATGCACGCACTGTTTAGATGATACCCAAAGTATATATTTGGACAAATGCAAGAAGAATGTGTACCTGGGACAGCGTCGATTTCTTTCGGCCAAACATGCCTTAAGAAAGAAAGGCAAGCATTTCAAAGGTGAGGCAGGTCACCGAAAGAAGCTCGTCCTCCGTACTGGTGATGACATACTTGATATGGTAAAGGATTTACAAGTAATATTTGTAAAGGGTCCTAGCGAACAATCTGTTTTGACTGACGCTGAGGGACGCGCACCCATGTGGAAGAAGAAATCTATATTTTGGGAGCTAGAATATTGGAAAGTCCTAGAGGTCCGCTCTGCAATCGATGTGATGCACATGTTGAAGAATCTTTGCGTGAACCTGCTAGGATTCCTGGGCGTGTATGGGAAGACAAAAGATACACCGGATGCACGGGAGGGCTAGCAATGTGTGCACGAAAACAACGACATGCATGCAAAGCAGTATGAAAGTCCTGCCAGCTAT
Source organism: Hordeum marinum (assembly GCA_022496015.1). NCBI lineage: Eukaryota > Viridiplantae > Streptophyta > Magnoliopsida > Poales > Poaceae > Hordeum > Hordeum marinum. The sequence goes on along the minus strand of CM039674.1, from coordinate 256,317,709 downwards.
GCTCTTACCAAAGCAGAGAAGGAAATCTTCCTCGAATGCTTGCTCAGTATGAAGGTCCCGTCTGGCTTCTGGTGAATATAAAGGGAATAATAAATATGGCAGATAAAAAATTCCAGAACCTAAAGTCTCATGACTGCCATGTGATCATGATGCATTTGCTTCCGGTTGCGTTGAGGGGGCATCTACCAGAAAATGTTCGATTAGCCATTGTGAAGCTATGTTCATTCCTCAATGCAATTTCTTAGAAGGTAATGGATCCAGAAATCCTACCAAGCTTACTGAATGATTTGGTCCAATGTATTGTAAATTTCGCATTGGTGTTCCCACCATCCTTCCTTAATATTATGACGCACGTCCTAGTTCACCTAGTCGAAGAGATTGCCATTCTGGATCATGTATTTCTACACAATACGTTCCCCTTTGAGAGGTTCATGGGAGTCTTAAAGAAATATGTTCATAACTGTGCTAGGCCAGAAGGAAGCATCTCCAATGGCCATGAAACAAAGGAGGTTATTGAGTTTCGTGTTGACTTTATTCTTGACATTAAGCCGATTCGTGTTCCTCAATCGCGGCATGAGGGGAGACTGCATGGAAAAGGCACGCTTGGACCAAAATCAATAATATGTGTAGACTAGCATTCTTGGGTGCAAGCACACTACACAGTTCCAAAGAATTCTACCTTGGTCACCCCATATATTGAGGAACACATGGATATTATACGCTCGAAGAACCCGGAGAAGTTTGACCCCTGGATTCAACGTACACACATTGAGGCTTCCGGCGGTTGGTTGCGAACACATCTCATGAATGACGACAATGTTGAAGATGACTTGTACTTGTGGCCAAGAGACCATCTTCGACTATATTGACTTTCCAAGGGTACGAGATAAATAGGAATACATTTTAGACGATCGCCCAACATAAAAAGAGAACCAAACAAAACAGTGGTGTCCGCTTTGACGATGCAGCAAACACCAAGGAAAAGGACACATATTATGGTTACATAGAGGAGATATGGGAACTTGACTATGGAGGTGATTTGAAGGTCCCTTTGTTCCGGTACAAATGGGCCAATCTGACTGGAGGAGGGGTAACGGTAGACCCGTAGTATGGAATGGCAACGGTGGATCTCAACAATCTTGGGCACAGAAACGAACCATTCATTCTAGCCAATGATGTGGTGCAAGTTTTCTATGTGAAGGACATGTCTACCAAACCGAGAAAAAGGAAAGATAAGAAAGCGTACGATGAGCCAAAGCGCCACATAGTTCTCTCTGGGAAAATAAACATCATGGGAGGGGAGGACAAGACACACGTGTCAAAAGATTATGAAAAGTTTGATGAAATTCCTCCCTTCGCAGTGAAGACTGACCCAAGCATCATGTTAAATGATGAAGATTGTCCATGGTCACGGCGCAATAATCAAGGGACACATGCGAAGAAAAAGTTTTATACCCTAAGATCCCACTCTGGGATGTGATTGGCTGCACCGTCATCACTTTTCTTCTCTAGTGAGTAGCCGGGATGGTTCGAACCGCATCCAATTTTTGTTGTGACCCTCACAACTTTTTAGCACGTGCTATGTCGGTCAAATGATGATACCATGCCAAGTTTCAACCGTTTCAGAGTTCATTTGTGTTGCTTTTTAATTTTAGGGTCATTTAGCTCAAAACAATTCATTAAATGCATGAAAAATAGCAAATGAAGTTAGATAGGGTTTACATTTGAGGATGTGTCTTCTAATGGTTCATATTGAACGCACAAAAAGTCTGGAGTTGAAATAAGTTTAAAAAAATGAAATGCCATTGTAACATATGATTTTTCGTCTCAAACCCTCATACTTCGAAGGTGATGGTCTAGTTTGTGCACGAAGTGCATCCAGTTTTTGTTGTGACCCTCTCAACTTTCTAGCACATGCTATGTGGTTGAAATGATGATACCATGCAAAGTTTCAACCTTTTCAGAGTTCATTTGTGGTGCTTTTTAATTTCAGGGTCATTTAGCTCAAAACAATTCATTAAATGCATGAAAAATAGCAAATGAAGTTAGATAGGGTTGAAATTTTAGGATGTGGCTTCTAATGGTTCATATTGAATGCACAAAAAGTCTGGAGTTGAAATAAGTTAAAAAATGAAATGCCTTTTTACATTTGAGTTTTCGTCCAAAACCCTCATACTTCGAAGGAGATGGTCCAGTTTGTACACGAAGTGCATCCAGATTTTTTCGTAACCCTCTTAACTTTTTAGCACATGCTATGTGGGTGAAATGATGATACCTTGCCAAGTTTCAACCTTTTCAGAGTTCATTTGTGGTGCTTTTTAATTTCAGGGTCATTTAGCTCAAAACAATTCATAAAATGCATGAAAAATAGCAAACGAAGTTAAATAGGGCTCAAACTTGAATATGCGGCTTAGAATGGTGCATATTGAATGCAAAAAAACCTGGAGTTCATTTGCGTGATTTTGATTAAAACAAATGAAGGTATAAACTAAAAGAGTTAAACAGAATCTGGTTTTGATTAAAACACCTATTTAAATTATCCTAAAATTCCCAACTTTCACATAACGATAAAACATACTAATATTAAACAACAGGAAAAACAATCACTCAAAAATCTATTTTTAAACTAAAGTTATTCACAAATATTGTTTCACATAAATTTCAAATGAATTCAAATTTAAACTATTCCAATTTGAAAACTACTGGCACTAACAGAAAGTTTGTAATTGTTTTAACCTAAAGCAAAATGTTCATTTAAAAACTATAAATATTCTAACAGTTGTTCCAAATCTAAAAACAGAAATTAGAAAAACAAAACAAAACAAAAAAGAGAAAATACAGCTTTAGTCCCAGTTCGTGCTACCAACCGGGACTAAAGGTCCCTTCCCGTGCGGAATTTGGGCCGCCGAAAAGATGGGCCTTTAGTCCCGATTGGTGGATCTAACCAGTACTAACTGGAGGACCTTTAGTCCCGGTTGGTGGTAGCAACCGGGACTAAAGACCCTTTAGTCTCGACTGAAGCCACCAACCGGGACTAAAGGTCCTGGGGTATTTAGCGTGAGACTTGTCGAAATCTCCCCAACCTCTCCCATTCTCCCCCGATGTCACCAGGCTGCTGGAGCTCGCCGCCGCGCCCTGAGCCCGTCCTCATCGTCAATGTCGCCCCCGAGCCCATCCTCGCTGCCGCCCCTAAGCCCATTGTCGCTGCCGCCCCCGGGCCCGACCTCGCCGCCGTCCCCGAGCCCGTCGTCGTTGCCGTCGTCGTCGCCGGTCGCGCCCTTGTCCTCGCGTCGTCATCCTCGCCACTGCCGTCGTCGATGTCGCCCGAGCTCGTCCTCGCCGCCGCCCCGATCCCGTTATCACCGCCGCCCGTGCTTCCTCATACTCGTCGACGTCGTCGCTGGCCCCGATGCCAGACACCGCCCGTGCCTCCTTCCCGAGCCCTGTCATCACCGCCCGCACCCTCCTCCCTCGAAACCCATCGCGCCGGTGAGCTCTTGCCGCCTGCTCCGATCCCCCTCCACCACGGCCACGTACGTGCGCTGGCCACCTAGTTGTTTTAGGTTTTTTAGTTTAGTTTAGTTTAGTTGTTTTAGTTGTGTTAGTTTTTTTAGTTGTGTTAGTTTAGTTGTTTTATTTTATTTTATTTTATTTTTTTAGTTTACTTGTTTTAGTTTTTTAGTTTAGTTGTTTTAGTTTTTTAGTTTAGTTGTTTTTAGTCTCGAGTCCCGAGTCGTCAAACCACGGAGGAATGAGGGTTTCGTCGTTGACCCGGAGGTTATTTGGTGGCGGTCGCGTGGACCACTATCGGTGCAGAGGGAGCCCGTCCCCGAGGAGGACGAGCACGTCTGACGCTACATGCCTGCGTTGGACGCCAAGTTCTCCAATACGTGGCAGGTTCTTCAGGGATCTCACTCGAGCTATGATCTTGTCATAGTTCCTTCTCTTTGGGTGTCCATCGCCTGCGCCGCGAGACGCCAACTATATCTGTATTAGTGGATACTATTTGGTGATGTATTAGTGATATTATTCGATATGTATTAGTGATACTATTCGATGATGTATTAGTGGTACTATTATTCGATGAAGTATTGGTGATATTATATGATCATATTGTTGCTTTGCCTTGTATTGATTTGCATATCTCTGGTTCTGCTTATTGAATGCATTCTAATTGTTTTCTATTTGTTTTGGATTAGCTAAGCTATGGACGACCTTGATCAAGAGAATGCCATGTACGACCTGATACGCTTCGGAAACGATGAGAATGAAGTAGATGATGGCTCACAATACCTTAACCCATCCGGTGAGGGAATTGAGTAAGAACAACCAAGAGACAAAGGTGAACTAGTTGACAATGATGATGGCAAAGAAATTTTTGTCCATCTAACAGAGCCTGGCGAGGTATTAATTTGCCCTCTGGTGATCATCAGATGTATTGATTGATTTGCATATATTAACGAATCTTTCTTCCTTTTATCCCTCTAGATCAAGCAAATCTTCTACAAAGGTTAAGCATGGCCCGACAAGAAAGTTGAAACAAGCCGTGAAGTATAACATCGATCAAATCAGAGCAGATGGCGAACCGATTGCTCCTAAAGAGAATGCAAGCAAATTTATAAGTCAATGCGGAGTTATCATTAGGGACCAAATCCCGATCACCGCTCAAGAATGGAATCAGCCAAAGGATCACGGAGATCCTTTTGTCAGCGAAAGAGCAAAAGATCTGCTTTGTGAGGAGCTCATGAAACATTTCACCCTAACAGAGGGTCTCACATATCTCCAACGGGAGAAAGTCAAGAAGTGTGCTCTTAAGAAGATTGCCACACAATTCCAGTCTTGGAAGTTAAGATTATGGAACAATTACTTGGAAGGAGAAAAGAAGACTCCAGAATTCAAAGGAGAATATGTGAAGTTAGCAGATGACTAGGAAGAATTTGTGAAGCTCAAGGAATCAGAAAAATCTAAGAAACTAACGAGAATAAACAAGGAAAATGCTGACAAAAAATGTGGCACCATCGTATGAGGCCAGGCGGCTACAAGTCTGGGTTGCCTAAGTGGGATGAATCTGAGCGAAACATGAGCGTTGTAGGGGTCACTCTAGTAACAGATACTTGGCCCGAGAGGTGCAGGACTTGGTTTTATGCACATGGGGGGAAGTTGGACCCAAAGACATGCCAGGTTCTTGAACAGGCAAGTCTTAAAGATGCCACGGACCAGATAATTAAAGCAATAGAAGAAGCTCGAGCGGGTGTGTACAAGCCGGAGAGAGAGAACGACAAGCTTTCGCACGCCCTCAAGAATCCTAAACACCAGGGACGAACACGAGGCAAAGGCATGGTTCTGTGGTTTCTGGGTTTTGTGGATTGGAACGACAGCTACAAAAGTCGTGACAAAAATAAGAAGCATGTAGTAGATTGGATCCAGGACTTGGAATGCAAATATAACATGCAACATGAGCAAATCAACAAACTTAGCCAGCAAGGCGCGTCTCAGCAGTAGCAACAACCAGATCCAGCATTGGATGGTACCATTCCATCATCTATGCCGAAAAGCAGTGTGGGTTCCAGGGAGGTCCCGGCCGATGATGCACTGCTGGCTCGCCACCCCGTGGATGATATCCTAGAGTCGACACCTTGTGAGCTACACGTGAAACTGAAGAACATATCCACGAAGGCGGCGGACGTCTTTGCTTTACCGAGTGGACCTGAAGCAACTTTCCACGGCAATCCGATTCCACCTGGCCATGCTCATGTCGAGGTGGATCAAGTTGTGTTGGCATATGAAACACGAGATCTTGACTACCTTGGAGGTGAAGGGGAGCGGCCATTGGGAGAAGCCACGCGTTGTGTCATTTTTATGGAAAAAGGAATGCATCGTGTTTGCAAACTCGGTGCCAAGGCCACCAACTCCTCATCCAAGTCTGCCGCATCAGTAGACTCCAACCCTCCCCGAGACGAAGCTGGAAGCACATTTACTCCCATGGTGGTTTTGGTAATTAATATCAACATATAAGTTATTGAACTAATGTTTCCACTAAGCATGTTTCGGGAAAAGTTCTATGATGGGTTGGCAAAAGGATTGTGGAATACCCCAAGATGCAAGGAAATAGATTGCTAAAGCTTCAAGCAAAGGGACTCTACATTTTACTTTGTGAGAAATCACTTTGAGTCCATAGGAAAGCCAATACTATCAAAAGGGGTAATGTACTGTTGGTGAACAAAATGCTCATACATGCACAAGTGTTAGTCACCAAATACACCCACAAGCTCTTCCACAAAAGTCTGTCCAAAGCCAAATATCCAAATCAGTGTAACCAACACTTTCCACTCGGTGCCACCGATACTCAGCCTCAGACACACTCAGCCAAACCCTAGCAATTCAGTGCAACCGATTCTGCTTCGGTGCCACCGAGTTTGGGTTGCCAACTTCATGTTATGCAAATTCACAAAATCGGTCCCACCGAGTTTGTTGAATCGGCGTCACCGAGTTTGGCAATCTGACCATTGGTCACCTTATCGGTGCAACCAAGTTCTATGTATCGGTCTCACCGAGATTCAAAAGTTGCTACCTTTGAGGCAACTCGGTACCATCGAGATTAACACATCGGTGTCGCCGAGTCTGACTTATTAGGTGTAACGGTTGGATTTTTGGAGATGCATATATATACCCCTCCACCACCACCTACTCGAAAGAGAAGCACTCGAAACAGATCCCCACTCATACCAACTGATTTTCTAAGAGAGAGTCACCTACTCATGTGTTGAGATCATGCCATTCCATTCCAACCATATGAATCTTGATCTCTAGCCTCCCCAAGTTGCTTTCCACCCAATCAATCTCGTCCACCAAAGCCAAATCTATGAGAGAGTGATTGTGTGTTGAGGAGTCTATCATCTTGAAGCACAAGAGCAAGGAGTTCATCGACATTATCGAGCATATTACCTTTTGGAGGGTGGTGCCTCCTAGATTGGTTAGGTGTCGCTTGGGAGCCTCCTACTTCGTGTTGTGGAGTGAACTAAGAAGTTTGTAAGGGCAAGGAGATCGCCTACTTCGTAAAGATCTACCCCGAGTTAGGCTAGTCTGCCGTGGACGGAAGCCATCATGGTATAGTCTAGGTTGCTTCTTCGTGGAACCCTCTGTGGGTAGAGCCCTCCGTCGACTCTCGCGATCGTTACCCTCTGTGGGTTGAAGACTCCATAAACATGGACGTACGATAGCACCACCTATCGGAACCATGGGAAAAATCATCGTGTCTCCAATTGCATTTGATCCTCTTACCCTTGCTTTACTTACATGCTTGTCTTTACTTTCTGCTGCTATACTCGTAGACATGCATGTGTAGGGTGTACTTGACTTAATATGAATGCTAAAATCTGCCAACACTTAAAATTGGGCAAAAGTGGATTTTTAATTGGTCAAGTAGTCTAATCACCCCCCCCCCTCTAGACCTACTTTCGATCCTATGAGTGGTATCACGGCTTTGGTCTCCATTGCATTGGTTTCACAACCTATGAGAGTATGGAGTCTAGTGAGGGAAATTATCACTTTAGAGGTCCATACTTTGATGGCACTAATTTTGCTAGTTGGAAGCACAAAATGAAAATGCATCTTCTTGGTCATAACCCCGCCGCTTGGGCTGTTGTTCGCATTGGATTACAAGGTGAATTCTTTGCGGATGGAAGGGAACCAGATCGCGAACTGACTGTGGACGAATTGAAGATGTTGCAACTCAATGCTCAAGCATGTGACATTCTCATCAACTGCCTATGCCCCGAAGAATTCTACAAAATCAGTCGTCTTGAGAATGCAAAAGATATTTGGGATACTTTGGTTGATATGCATGAAGGTACCGAATCTGTGAGAGAATCCAAGTTGGATGTTCTTCAAAGTCACCTTGACAAGTTCAAGATGAAGGATGGTGAAGGAGTCGCTAAGATGTACTCTAGGCTAGCTCTCATCGCCAATGAGATTGTCGGCTTACGAAGTGAAGAAATGACCAACAAATTCATCATCAAGAAGATACTTCGAGCCTAGGATGATCGATATGACACTGTCTACACATTGATCCAAATGATACCCAACCACAAAGATCTCAAGCCAACAGAAGTGATTGGAACGATTTTTGCTCATGAGATGACACTCAAGGACAAGGAAGAGCTTCACCACAAGTCTAGCGGTGCTTACAAAGCCACAAGTTATGCTCCCTCTAGCTCAAGCGGCGACCTTGTCACAAATGAAGAGATAAGCCTCATGGTCAAGAAATTCAACAAGTTCTACGAGAATAGAAGCAAAGATCGAAGCTCCAACTCAAGATATGAAGAGAAGCATCCGTCAAGTCGTGACCAAAACTGCTACAATTGTGGGAAGCCCGGACACTACTCCAATGAGTGCACGGCTCCTTACAAAAGGAAAGAAGAGTCACCAAGAAGACGAAGCTCAAGAGATGAGTCACCTCGAAGAGAGAGAAGGAGTAGGGATGATCGTTACGAACGAAGACCCTCAAGGAGAAGTAGGGACTTGGAGAAGAAGACAAGTACACCAAGAGCTACTCAAGAAGAAGACATCAAGCTCATGTTGGTGAATGGGTTTCCGGCTCCGATTCCGACAACCACTCGAGAGAAGCTATCACTCCAACTCCGACTATAGTCAAGATGAAGGTGTTGCCGGACTTGCACTAGTGACAACCGACTCCTACGACCTATTTGATTCACCAAATGAAGGGAGTGGATGTTGCTTCATGGCTAAAGGCCCCAAGGTATCACACCCCGAGTATCTTGATTTCAATAGTGATGAGGATGACTTGTTAATTGAAGATGACTTACTATTTGACAAATCTAGTAATGTTAGTCAAGATGAACTTGCTAGTAATCACTCTAGTCTAGATAAGTCGTGTGATGATGATAAGTTGGAAATAGAACAACTAACGCAAGAACTAAACACTCTTAAGTTAGCTCACGAGTCTACTCTACAAGATCATAGAGAGCTTGAAAGGACACATGAGAAGCTCCGCTTCGAGAAGCTCAACTTAGAGTAAGAGCATGAGTTCCTTAAAGCTATCAATGAAGATCTTCGAAAGAAGGCTTCCTCTTATCTAGCCAAACATTTTCTCTTGTCTACGTTCATGCCACAAGTTAAGACTAAGCAAACTAGTAACAAAGGCAAGAAAGGTTCTTCAACTAGTAGCAATAAAAATGATAAATCCAATGATATTGCTTCTAGTAGTTCTATTGAACCCACTAATTCTTCTCTTAGACAAGTTACACTTGAGCAAGAAAATGAACTTTTGAAAGGGATTGTAGAGAAAGGTATCTACAAGAGTCTTGCCGGGTGCAAACAATTTGAGTAGATTGTACGCAAGCACGGAGGATACCGGAAGAACCTAATGGAGTTGAATGGGAAGAAGGTCAATACCCCAATCCCAAGTTTGTTCCTCAAAAGGAGAAGTATGAAAATACTCTCCCCAAGGGAACAAAAGCTCAAGATGACCTTCCACCACAAGAAACCAAGCTCAAGGGCAAGAACAAGCTTCAAGAGTACATTGACTCATATGAAGATGAATCTCAAGCTTTGGTGAAGTGGATTCCCAAGGCAACTACAAGCTCAACTTCTACAAGTGCTACTTCAACACCAAGGATCCCATCAACTTGATGTGGGTCCCTAAGAATAAGAACTAGAGAAGTTCTTGAGGGGTGACCCCACCAATGAAATCCACTCATATTCATTATTGACAAGAACTAGTTGCAATCAACATCAACATCATGCAATAGTTCAAGGAGTCACACATTCCCTCAAAGGTAAGCAAGGGACAAGGTAATCAATAAATCAATGGACATCATCATGTATGCTTTGCACTCCATGTCCATGGATATCCTTGTATTTGTCTCCTGTGTGTTGGGACTAACCCATGTAGGTGAGAAGAGTAGTGAAACAACAAGGATGCTCCCAACTCATGGTGATCTTCATCAACTTTGAGCATCCACCACTACTTCATCTACATGAAATCTTCATCGACAAAACCCAAGGTTAGTTTATCCCTCCTATGGGGGAAGTCACATCAAGGGGGAGCTTACTCTAAGACTTGAGTCAAAGCATCTCATAGTATGTGAAAACATTAAATGCTACCCCACTTGTGCTTAAATGATGAGTATGACCTATGATCAAGTATTCTTACTTGGATCCTAAGTTAATATACTCATATATAGATGAATCCATCATCGCCAAAATGCTTGTTAGATGCTAGTGTCTTTGTGCATGTTTGCCATGTTTTAATTTGACATCCTATTGTGTGAGCATGTTGGTTTGCATTTATTTACTCATTCGAGGACATCCAATTGTTGCTATTTGGCTTTGGATTTTTCATTTGCCAATTGGATGTACAAGAATGCCTAGGACCACTCCTCTAGCTATCTATGCTTTCTCACCTCATATTTTGTTAATGCTGCATCACGAATTTTGAATAAGTACCTTTTGATCTCTCCGTGTGAGCAGCACTCGGAGTTCCGTATCGACAAAGGACTGACCATTAAAAGATCCCGAGTGCATCTCGGTGGAACCAACTCAAAATTCTCAGTCTCACCGAATGCCTAGGGTTGATCTGGTTTCCAATCTCGGGACTACCGATTCCATATTCTTGGTTACACCAAGTTTCCCTGTCAGCTGACAGTTGAGAAACTCGATGACATCGAAAATTAAGATCGGTGTCACCGACAGTGAGGGGTATATATGTTGTGTACCTGATGCTTTGAAATTCAATCCTCAAACCGTCGCGCCCCAAAACCCTAAGATGCCGGAAAGGACTCCCTGGTCATCGCCTTTGCTTCCCTGAGCGTCTCCGCTGCTGCGAATCACTGTTGCCGACAAAATCTTCTCCATCGTCGCTGCCGTAGCGGATCCATCACCGAGCTAGGGTATGGATTTGGCCCCCTCTTGCGCTCCTACCTATGATTCTTGCGCATTACAATTTCTCCATCATCTAGCCATCGTTTGAGATTGATCTGTCCATGAAAAATTCCTATAGTCTAGCGAATCAAAGAATTCTAGGTTTAGTTGCCCGCAAAGTTGCATCTCGGTGATACCGAGTCAGAAAAATCGGTTCCACCGATTTAGCCTTTGTGCTACTGAGGACAGAACTCAGTGAGACTGAGTGACAGTTTTCGGTCCGACCGAAACTGTTGCCAAGTTTTGGTTAAGAATTTTGTGCGTCTCGGCAGCACCAAAATGTTTAACTCGATGACACTGAAATCCTATTTTCCTGTGAACTACATTTATGATTTTTCTGTTCAAACTTTCAAAAAACAGCTGCATTTTGTGATGACTTATCCTATTCCACTCTTCTATACTCTATTCATAGGGTCATATATGTCTGATGTTGAGGACAACCAGAACTTCCAGGAGCAGAACATTGACATGAGTTCAGGCACTAGCCCTGGGTCCTGCTCATTTCAGATCCAAGCACCATGGGTTGCCCAAGGCTGCAACAAGGACCAGGAAGAGACTAAATTCAGATGAGGAGGATACAAATTTTGTGCCAGAGGAGGTTCTTGTTAAGAAGCAAGAGAAGGCTGCCAAGAAGTCAGCCAATGAGGCCACCTCTTCGAGGAGGGTGGTCAGCAAGACATATGCACCTTCAGAGACTATGAGAGCACCTGAGAGTGCTACGGCTACCATGACCATTGAGCCCCCAATGAAGTCATTGCCTAAGAAAGCAGGAGAGAAGAATGCCAGGAAAAGGATCATCTGTGTTGTTGGCAGGCCTACCTCAATGTATGAGGATCCTGAGGAGGCTGCAGGTGCTGCTGCTAAGGAGGAGGAGGAAGAGCATGTTGTCCAGGCCCCTCCCAAGAAGAAGCAGAAGAAGTTGTTGGCAGATGCTATGGCAAAGCAAGGTCCCTCCAAGAGCACCAAGTCTGCACCTAAGAAGGCTGCTGCAGAGAAGTCCAAGAGGACTACCAGAGACATCCCAGGTTTTGCGAAGAACAAGGGATCTACTTTCAGGGAAGCTAATGATGATGCTATGTCTGCTTTGATGAAGCTCAGACCTCACCTTCCAGAACATAATGCCAGCCATCCTATTGCTGTTGATATGAAGAAGAAGAAGAAGAAGAAGAAGGATGCAGGTTTGAGAGAGTGGAGAGCCATTGATCCTTACTCACAGAGGAGGAAGACAGTTGTGGACTACAGGTTTTAGACCAAGGAGCGGCAGGATTTCTATGAGACTGTGCTGCTTGACAAGAGTCTAGCTGTGAGCGATATGAGATATGTCGATTGGAAGTACATCAAGGAGAATGAAAACTACTTTCCGAGTGTGCAAGACAACTTCCACTGTATTGGCATAGATTAGTTTCTTGGTAGAGAGTTCACTGCATGGAATGACGAGATGATCATGCAATTCTACTCCACTCCTCACTTCTATGCAGAAGGTAGGATTGTGTGGACAACAGAAGGAGCAAGATATGAGTCCATAGTTGATGAATGGGCTGCCATCTTAGGAGTCCTAGAGGCACATGATGGAGATATATGCGTATATTCAGAGTCTAGGGCAAGCCACAATGCCATGAAGGACATGTACAATGCCATCCCTATTGCACACCTTCAGTCCCACAAGCTATGACCCATCTATCACCTCCAGGCAGGTCTCCGCACCATTAACACTATATTGAGGCATACCTTGATGCCCAAGTCAAGTGACGAGAAGATGATTCGAGGCTAGATCATCAACTTGTTGATTCATATTGACCAGAACGAGAGATTCAGAGCGATGGATCTAATAGTGGAGACTGTGAAGAGGGTTGTTGCTGATCAGAAGCGCTCATACTATTATGCACCCTACATTTAGATGCTCGTCAACTCCAAGCTGGAGAAGCACATCTTTGCTCTGGACAGACCCCACTTGCCCCTATAGCCAGACTTCGAGGACAACATTGTGGTGATGGACCCAAACTATCCCACATAAGTTGCAACTCAGGCAGAGGTAGAGGCAGCTAGAGCCACCAGTGCTCAAGTCCCTGGATCTAGGAACGAGCAGATGGATCTCTTGACCTCTATAGTCATGGACATGCAAAAGGATATCAAAAGCATATTGGATGAATAGAAGAGCCTTGTGAACATCTTTGAGGATAGGGTGAAGACCCTTAATGACAAGGTGGATGGGCTGACCAAGACCGTGAACGAGCTCAAGAAGGAAGTAGATGAAGCTCCTATCCATCGCACCTCTTTAGAGTCTGATTTTGATCATGATGAGGATTGTGCACCTGTCAGGACGACTGCTCGGTTCAGGACTCAGGCCAGGACACCTACGCTGCCAGCTCCAGAGACGAGACCTTCATCGTCTGCACCAGCTACAGTGACTTCAGCTCCATCAACTCCTCCAGTGCCTCCAGTTGCTACTCCAACTCCGTCCAGGACATCAGCAAAGGTCTTCGTCGACGCAGTTCTCTTGACTCTCACATCGACCACCGGAGGAGATCAGCCTCGGAAGGACGATTAGCTATATCTCTTCGAAATTTTTGGTAACTTGTTGCCAAAGGGGGAGAAGTTGTATATAGATCTTTAGGCTTCGAGTGAGAGAGCATATGGTTTTATTGTTGTCTTAAAAACATTTTGTTTTTTGGTTTGGATGGGTTATACTTTTGTCCATGTTTGATCATACGCTTTAATGTGTGTTGCTACTATTTCCTATCCTTTTGATGGTTATGTGATGATCATTCACTTTGCTTGATGTGTTGTGCTATGATATTAACACTCATTTACTCTCGCACACCACCAAGATGTATGTGACATGGAAGAAGTGCCCAATGTACCTAATCGATTGTGCATTTGCATTCAAACGCAAATTTAAAAATAATGCACAAATTTAGGGGGAGCTCTTTCTTATCACATACTTCTCAAAGCGACGATTATATTCATTGATTATATCATATGTCGAAGCTTTGATCTATATGTTGTCATAAATTACCAAAAAGGGGGAGATTGAAAGCACATTTGCTCCCTCGATGGTTTTGGTAATTAATAACAACATATACGCCATTGAACTAATGTTTCCACTAAGCATGTTTCAGGAAAAGATCAATGATGGGTTGGCAAAAGGATTGTGGAATACCCCAAGATGCAAGGAAATAGATTGGTAAAGCTTCAAGCAAGAGGACTCTCCATTTTACTTTGTGAGAAATCACTTTGAGTCCATAGGAAAGCCAATACTATCAAAAGGGGGTAAGGTACTGTTGGTGAACAAATTGCTCATACGTGCACAAGTGATAGTCACCACATACACCCATAAGCTCTTCCACACAAGTCTGTCCGAAGCCAAATATCCAAAATCGGTGTAACCAACACCTTCCACTCGGTGCCACTGATTCTTAGCCTCAGACAGACTCAGCCAAACCCTAGCCATTCGGTGCAACCGATTCTGCTTCGGTGCCACCGAGTTTGGGTTGCCAAGTTCCTGTTATGCAAATTCAAAAAAATCGATCCCACCGATTTTGTTGAATCGGCATCACCGAGTTAGGCAATCTGATCGTTGGTCACCTTATCGATGTAACCGAGTTCTATGTATCAGTCTCACCAAGATTCAAAAGTTGCTACCTTTCAGGCAACTCGGTACCACCGAGATTAACACATCGGTGTCACCGAGTCTGACTTATTAGGTGTAACAGTTGGATTTTTGGGGATGCCTATATATACCCCTCCACCACCACCTACTCGGAAGAGAAGCACTCCGAACATATCCCCACTCATACCAACTAATTTTCTCAGAGAGAGCCACCTACTCATGTGTTGAGATCATGTCATTCCATTCCAACCATATGAATCTTGATCTCTAGCCTCCCCAAGCTGCTTTCCACCCAATCAATCTCTTCCACCAAAGCCAAATCTGAGAGAGAGTGATTGTGTGTTGAGGAGTCTATCATCTTGAAGCACAAGAGCAAGGAGTTCATCGACATTATCGAGCCTATTACCTTTTGGAGGGTGGTGCCTCCTAGATTGGTTAGGTGTCGCTTGGAGGGTGGAGTGAACCAAGAATTTTGTAAGGGCAAGGAGATCGCCTACTTCGTGAAGATCTACCCCGAGTTAGGCTAGTCCCCTGTGGACGGAAGCCATCATGGTATAGTCAAGGTTGCTTATTTGTGGAACCCTACATCGATAGAGCCCTCTGTGGACTCTCGCAACCGTTACCCTTCGTGGGTTGAAGACTCCATAAACGTGGACGTACGATAGCACCACGTATCAGAACCACGGGAAAAATCATTGTGTCTCCAATTGCGTTTGATCCTCCTACCCTTCCTTTACTTACATGCTTGTCTTTAATTTCCGCTGCTATACTCATAGACATGCATGTGTAGGGTGTACTTGACTTGCTATGAATGCTAAAATCCGCCAACACTTAAATTTGGGAAAAGGTAGATTTTTAATTGGTCAAGTAGTCTAATCACTCCCCTCCTGTAGACCTGCTTTAGATCCTACAGGAGCACAGAGTGAGTCCACCATATCCATCTCCGTCGCGCTAGCCGAATCCATCCCACCCCGAGACGGAGTGCGGGGTTAGTCCGCCATATCCATCTCCGTCGCACCAGCCAAATCCATCCTACCCCGAGACGGAGCGCATGGCGAGTCCGCGATATCAAGCTCCGCCACGTCAGCATAGTCCATCCCATCCCGAGATGGAGCCTAGCGCTAAGAGTCCGCGATATCAATATCCGCCGTCTCCAACGCGGAAGAGATCAACACCAAATAAGAAACCCGAGCCTCCTATGAAAAAGAAGTTAGCTTACAAGAAGACTGATGAGGAAACCCATAAACAAGTGGCTATCGAATTGAAGACCTTTTTTGGACCGAAACCGCCCCCGCGTGCCAAAGGAGAAAGTACCCGACGAGGTCGTACAACACTTTATTGATGCAGCTAAACCGGCGAAGAAAAGGCCGGTATCAGACTATGAACGTTGTATCACCAAGTCCTTTGAATCCGGCAACAGACGGAAAACATCGAGTGGTAGCAGTAAATGCGGGAAAACTTTTCCCCCGCCCGGAGAACAACCAGTCAAGTCGATCAGCTCGCTCAAGGTGAGTGCCAATAAGGTGGTATAACCAACGTTGATAAAGAGAATGCTAGATTGCTCGGTATCATCGTTGAACAATTCCTAGATATCAAGGAATTTCCACCATTGGATCCGAAGGAAATAGCATGGCAATATGTCCACGGAAAACCTATGGTCGACGAGAAGCTTCTAACAACGGAAATGCGCAACTTGCATGATTGGTACATGAGAGAAATAAAGGTCGGGCAACGATCTAGCCTCATGGTGAAAGTCGAGAAAGAGCATTACATCCATGAAAATTCTTTGTGGATTGAAGATGAATAATTTTTCAATTATTCAATCAAAAAGCACTCGACAAGTCTATTGTCAGTTGCTATTGTCTGTACGTGAATTCTTTTTATAATTTAAGTCTCTAGCTCAGCTCGTTCATTGCCTGTTATTATACTCACTATATTCTTTTGTGTAGTATTATGCAGAATGAAGATTTTTGAAACGAAAAGAGCTGGAGTCTATGGCATTGGGTTCATTGACCTAAATACCGTTAATGAAGAAGTGTTGAGAAGGGACCCTAAAGACACGGAGAAACAACTTCTAAGGTTTTTGAAGGCCCTAAAGTACAAAGCAGAAATACTTTTACCTTGGAACTTCCAGTGAGTGTTATTGTCTTGTACTATAAATTCTATTTTTAATATATATATATATATATACTCGATGTTAAGTGTAGTTGATGAGTTATATGTATATATATATACTCGATGGTTAAGTGTAGTTGATGAGTTATATGGACGCCCGCTTATACAAAACGTGTGCGTAGCTACCACTGGATCCTTGTAATCATCAGAGTTGACGATGGAAGTGTTGAAGTACTGGACTCACTAAGTAAAGACCCTGGAGATTACATAAGCTTGCATTCGTTGCTCTTAAGGTAATTTCAATCATTGACCCACTTTGTTGACTTCTTTATTAGTTCATTTCCTGATATGAAGTAATTAATAACTCCTTTATTCATTTTGTTTGCCGGGCAGGGTTTGGAAACGTTTCATCAAAGAGGTCACTGGTGAATGGAATCCAAAGTTGAGATGACGAAAGCCCAGGGTAATTAAGTAGTACTAGCTACGTCCACGCATCTCTTTAATTCTAGTTTCAATACCATTTTCATGCTTCATTATTATATGATTGAATTCTATTCTTGTAAAGTGCATGATGCAGGCACATGGGACTGAACTATGTGCATATTACATTTGCGAGAACATTCTCTTTATGACCGAAAGCAGAAAGAGTGCAAGAGATCTTTGGGTACGTAAACACCATTCATATTTTTTTTATCATGATCTAATACATATACACACAACTGAGATGCATATTCATATTGATCTCCTTCTTTATATATAGATGACGCAGATGCGGGATCAGCTCCTACCAATGGACCGCATACGAGCAATTCAAGAGGAAATTGCGGGATTTTTGCTTCAACGGGTCATATCTCCCGATGGAGAATACCATTACCCGATCCCCGGATGATCTGCAAATTGTACGAGAAATTGTATATACCAAATTGTGTGTGTGTATATATATATGTATATGCATGTGGTCGTATGGGAAATTCTATGATATATCATTGGTTGTACGAGAAATTTTATGATATATGATCGGTTCTACGAGAAATTCTATTATATGTGCATAACGCGTATAGTATGTAGTAGCGTCAAATATGTTTGAAATTAAAAAGAATTAAATGGAAAACACAAAATGAAAATAAAAAATAAACAATAAACATTGACCCCCTAAACCCCTAAACCTTTAGTCCTGGTTGGTGTTACCAATCGGGACCAAAGGTCCCAATGCCTTGGCGAGCTCTGCCGCCCACGTGGCCAGGGTTTAGTCCCGGTTCGTAGCCAATCGGGACTAAAGCCTTAGACCCTTTAGTCTCTATACTTTAGCCCTGGTTGGGGAACCAGGACTAAAGGTCCTTCCCAACCGGGACTAATGACCCGTTTTCTACTAGTGAGAGGTGCTTTGTGATGGGTTCGATCTTAAGGTGTTCTTTCCCAGTGAGAGAAGGGGCAACAAGCCACACATGTATCATTGCCATTAAGGATAACAAGATGGGTCTATTCCTACATGAATAGAACTTGTCTACATCATGTCACTGTTCTTATTGCATTACTCCGTTTCTCCATGAACTAAATACACTAGATGCATGCTGAATAGCGGTCGATGTGTGGAGTAATAGAAGTAGATGCAAAATCGTTTCGGTCTACTTGTCTTGGATGTGGTGCCTATATACTGATCATTGCCTGGATATCGTCATGATTATTTGATCTTCTATCAATTTCCCAACAGTAATCTATTCACCCACCGTGCGCTATACTCATGAGAGAAGCCACTAGTGAAACCTACGGCCTCGGGTCTACTTTTCCAACATATTGCTTTTCGATCTACTATTTTGTCTTTTTGTTTTCAGTCTATTAATCCAAAGAAACCAAAAATACCTTGCTTCACTTTTTGTTTACTTATTTTATTTTGTGTTCTTGCGAGATCTATTTGCCAAACTATCATTACCTAATCTATCTTTTTACCATAGAGAGCTTGACAACCTCTCTTTCGCATCGGGTTGCAAGTATTTGTTATTTGTGTGCAGGTATTTTTTACGTGGGTGTGTGATCTTCCTCTATGGAATGATACCTTGGTTTCATAACTGAGGGAAATACTTACCGTCGTTGTGCTGCATCATCCCTTCCTCTTTGGGGAAATACCAACGTGGTATCAAGCCACGTCAAAGGAATTTCTGGCGTCGTTGCCGGGGGAAGCAATCTCATCTACCATATTCCTAATCACAAATCTCATCTCCTTGAAATTTACATTATTTGCCACTTGCCTCTCGTCTTCCTCTCCCCCACTTCACAAATTTGCCGTTTTATTCGTCTTCTCTTTTCCGTTTGCCTTTTTCTCGTCAGATCTCTTGTTTGCGTAGTCACGATGACTCAAGAAAACACCAAGTTATGTGATTTTTCCAATACCAATAATAATGTTTTTATTAGCACTCCTGTTGCTCCTGTCGCCACTAGTGCGGAGTCTTGTGATATTAATGCCGCTTTGTTGAATCTTGTCATGAAAGATCAATTCTCCGGTACTCCTAATGAGGATGTCACGTCCCATCTAAACACATTCGTGGAATTATGCGATATGCAAAAGAAAATAGATGTGGACAATGATATTGTGAAGTTGAAATTATTTCCTTTCTCCTTGCGGGATCGTGCAAAAATTTTATTTTCTTCTTTGCCTCGCAATAGTATCGATTCTTGGGATAAGTGCAAAGACGCTTTTATTACTAAGTATTTTGCGCCCATGAAAATTATTTCCCTTAGAACTCAAACCATGAATTTTAAGCAACATGAGCATGAACATATTGCACAATCTTGGGAAAGAATGAAATTGATGCTAAGAAACGATGCTAAGAAATTGTCCTACTCGTAGTTTAAATCTTTGGATGATCATACAATTTTTTTATGCGGGATTGAATTTTGTCTCTAGAAATCTTTTAGATTCCACCGCGAGAGGTGCTTTTACGGAAATTACTTTGGGTGAAGCTACTAAATTGCTAGATAATATTATGGAAAATTATTCACAAAGGCATACTGAAAGAGCTCCTACTAGTAAAATGGTTAATTCGGTAGAAGAAATTAGTACTTTGAGTAAAAAAGTTGATGCTCTTATGAAGTTGGTTGTCAATAAGAATGCTCCTATTGATCTTAATGATGTGCCTTTGTCTACTTTGATTGAGAAAATAGTGATTCCGTAGATGTGAATTTCATCTCGCGAAACAATTTCAATAACAATGCGTATAGAGGTAATTTTAATCCTAGGCCTTTTCCTGGAAGTTCCTCTAATAATTATGGTAATTCCTATGGTCATTTTTATAATAATAATAATAATAATAATAATAATGATAAGAGGAACACCTCTCATCTTGTAACATCCGATTTTTTTAATTTGGAATGTTAATAGGAATTATCTAGACTTGCTTGTGTTGCTTGCTATCTGCTCAACTTTGAGGATGATTTGGAACTTTTCGAGTTTAATTCAAATATTGTAATTAGAGGGAATAAGAGGACTTTCCCAAATTTCCATCTTTCGATTTTATATTGGATATTGAAAATATTCAAAGCAACCTTGAGAGAAGAAAATATGACTTCTTCCTGTAGTTGGAAATGCTTTAAAATTTATTTGGATATTTCTCTAGAGTTGAAACATATTTTATGAAAGATTTATTAAGCCCAAAATAATATTTATAAAACTTTATGTGTAATTTTGTTTTATGTGGACTATAAAAATGTTCATTGTTTTATTCCATAGCTATAGTAAATTACTGTAAGTTTCGGTAAGTCTTTCGATTTTCTTTTGGTGTCTAATTTGGACATTTAAACTTCCGTAGTAAATAGGATTTCCCTGGAGTTTCTTTTCTGTGGGCCAGCATAGCCGCAACCCAGCAACACACAACAGCAGCAACAATAGCAGGCCGGCGGCCCATTCTCGAAGGCCACAACCCACCCCGCAGATTCCCCCTTCTCTTGGTTTTTTCCTTTCTTCTCCTTGTGCCGCTGACGGGCGGGTCCCAAACACCATCTCCTTTCTTTGGACGGACTCCTGCATGCGCACGAGAGCTCAGTTGTTCCTGATCCAAATCCTCGCCGATTCGGCATGGAACTTGCCCCTGTCGCACGGAATCCACACTACAAATATTCCCCGAGTCCTTCTATGCCAATTTTTCGTAAATTCGATGTCTCCCGTGCCCTAGAGCGCTGCCCAGATCTCGTCGGAGTCCGCTGGACTAGAAGCTCGGCTGCCATCGAATTCGACGCTACCGGAGGTCCCCAACGCCTCCCTTCTTCCCCGTGATCTTCACAACGTTGTTCCCTTCCTCACTAACACCTTAACCTTCTTAGGAGCACACCACACCGAGCGCTACGACCCTGACCCGAAGATCACCACCTACATTGGAGTTCATATCGCTGTAGCCGCCCGCAGAGGACATCCCATCGCCCATAGCACCACCATCATCAATGGTGTTCCATGCCGCATGCGATCGCCACCTCGCCTTCGCCAGGGAACCACCAGGAGCGCCGCCGTCCATGCCCGAGACCGTCATCGCCTGTTCGCTCGTGGTGAGCACACACACACTAATTCCCCCCGGCCTATCCTAGTGTAACACGTGTCCACACGCTACAGTAGCAGCAACAACTCAATTTTGTTCTGTTTATTTTGGAAAGATTTCCACCCAGATTTCAATTAGCAATATCTCTTAAACCATATACCTATTTTAAGTAATTCTTTTTCCTATGCTTTCACAACGACCCGTGGAATATATAGAACCAATTTTTCACATGTTTTCAATGTTTAAATTTGAATTGGATAAAAAATACTTTGAACCTTCCGGAGGCCATATCTTTCAAACCGTAGTGAATTTGATTGATTCTTTTTGTGTTGTCTTCCTAGCGGTTTGTACATGATTTGTACCTACTGTTATCCTACTGTTGTTTGAATTTATTTTTAAATGATTTCTTATTGTTGGTTTTATTTGGTGTTATTTGAGTGTGATGATTGATTTGTTGTGTCGTTTGAAATGTGTAGATTGTACGAAGTGTGAAGCAAACTATTGTCAAGAGTGCTAGTTTGAGAACCATGAATAAGGCAAGTTACACCTTTGATCATACTTCATCCTATTATTTTCTATGCTTGTAGTTCTATATCACACTATTATATATGCATGTGTAGGAATTGTTATGTTGGTATGATATGCTAAACCCAATTAGGATAGCCACATGTTTAGTCTGATCTGATAATCCTTGTCGCCATATTGGGTACCGTTATATTGCAGTTATTGCTCAACCTTGCTATGGTAGACGTGGATTGTGTTTTTGTGATACATGGAAGTTGTGAGCAAAATTTAAGTAATGAATAAAGTAACCACATGTATTTTATTGTATCCTCCGGGAGGCTCTGCAATATTAATG